>CM037593.1:45894420-50894420 GCA_021018995.1 Chloranthus sessilifolius | reverse complement strand
TCTCTTTCTTTTCTCTTTTTTTTTTTATTCAATCTTTTTATGATTTTTTTTTATGATGAACTGCCACACAAATACCATTGATACACTGCTGTTCATAAGTTGCTTTTCTTCACCTTCCATAGAATGTTGTACCATTCTCACTATGTTTAACTCCATCTCCTTTACCTTCTGAATTCTCAGAGTGAGGGTGAGGTTGAATCAGGTCATGAGGTTAAGGTGCAAGTATTCTAGTGTTTGTCAAAGAAAAGTATAATTTTTAAGGCTCAACTAGTGTATGCAAAAGGACAGATTTTAAAAGGTTAGATTTTTAGGCTCAAACTATCCAAATGAAGGCCTTGGATAATTTTCTTAGTATCATGAGTGCTGTCAATTAGTTTTAATTTCGGGGTGCACAACTTTTAGTGAAAAAGTCTTAATTCAATCAGTCCTCAGAGTATAAATAATGCCAAAAGCACTCTTCACAAGGAAATGATGGGCCAAAATCTCACTAGATATGGTCCTCAAATTAACCCATGGGGTGTAGTTTCACCTGTTTCTCTCCTCTTAGGTTCACTGAGTACTAGCTAAAAATTTTTCTGATGTTAGCTTCATGGTAGTGTCAAGATTTTAACTTTTTCAGTTTCGAAAAGTTTGCAAAAATATTTTAATTTTTACACAAATTTCATCATTGTATCAAGTTAGGTGGCAGTTGACTTTATTCATCCCAGTTATACCACCATTACTGCACAAAAATTAACTATTCTATTGGCAGACCTATCCTGCCACACCCCCAAACCATGAGGAGCAGTGTCCTCACTGGTTCAAAGGCTAGACTAGATGTGCAGTAGATTGAATACCGAAGAAAGAAACACAGAAGAAGTAGAGAAACATAAATAATTAAAAAAAATGCTAAACTGAACAGTGTAGAACCAAAAGAAAAAGTCATTATAATATAAAGAAAATATTACAAAAAGAGTGACAAAAAGACAAAAAATAAAAGCCTAAAACAGGCAAAATAGGGGGGGGGAACAGGGATTAAGGGGGAGTCGGTGGTGGAGGGTTTGAGGAAGATGGTGGGGGAGATGCAGGTGGTTCAATTTTTTTCTTCTTCTTCTCTCTCTTCTCCTTTTTCTTCTCCTCCTTTGCTAGGATCCACTGGACTTTTTCATACTCATCCCAAAGAAATTGTAACGGGTCCGGCTCCTTAGGCGGTGGGGGGTCCAACCATATGGGATAGAATTTGTTAGGGAACTCGTTGGGTTTGTCATTCGCCATGGTTGTGAGGAGGGCCGGACTGCTAGGATTAGAATAGGAAGGATGAGATGAAGAGGAACTAATGTCCTATTTAAAAGACTTGGACGGTGGAAAATAAATCGGCATATTAAAGTTTTGTCCTTTTCCAAGCTTGGCAATAAATTGTGATTGTGTGGGGAATGATAAAGCGCACAACTGATTATGGGAAAAGAGAGCTAACAGTAAATGCTGGTCAAAATTTAGGCTTGGTATTTAAGGGGATCCTATATATCGCGCAGCTGCACACTGGAAGGTGTGAAATTCTGCTTTGCGCACGTTCAGGACTCCGCGAGGGAGCTCAGACAGGTCCCACGATTATGAAAATGAAGTCATTTTAATCTCTTGATCGAGATCAACACTCGACCTCTGGCAACCATTTGTGCTAAGGCCTGTACCTGCATCCATTCAGTTGCCATCTACATCTACCCTTCACATGGATTCCTATTTCAAATGAGCAAAGCCTCCCTAAATTCATCTCCCATATTATTGACAAAAATGGATAATAGGAAGACTAATTTAAAAAAATACAGAAGCACACAGAACAGATTTGGCACATGAATTAATTTACAAGAAAGAAGAGAAATCCTATTTACTGAAAAAAAATATTTACACATGTAATTACAATGAGAAGATTGGAAGGGAATGGAAAGCAGAGCCTAAGTACAATCTTGTCTAAGAGGAGGAAGAATATGAATTTGAATCTGTAAACCAATCCTAGCCCATCTGTTTGATATGTTTCCTCATTTCAGCTTTGCTCTCAGAATTGGGCTTGGACTTGGTTCTATCTGATGGAGCTTTGGTCTTTTTCTTCCTGGGTTTCTTCTCAGTTGGGCTCTTTTTCTTCTGCGGCCTTAGTTGCTTTGGCTGTGGGGGTTTCTTCATGGTTGGAGCCTTTGGTGCCCTTACCCTCACCTTTCTGGTTTTGGGTTCAAGAGGGACCATAGGAGATTTTCCTTTGTCTTCCTCAGTGGGGGTCACTGGAGACTTCCCTTTTTCTTTGAGCTCAGGCTGGCCAAGGAGTTTTGCCTTCTCAGACTGGGCAGTTGGCACTTTGCCAATTTTTATAGAGGCTGCTATGTAAGTCCTCTTAGCCGTGACTTTCCTCTGTTCAGGATAAGTTTGCTCGTTTGGAGGTGCAGCAGAGGCCTTGGTAGGTGGAGGCTACTCTGTAGGAGGTGATGAAGGAGGGGCAGCAGGGGCCTTCCCTTTCTCTGGCTGGATCTTTCGTTGTGCCTCCTCAGACTGGGCAGCTAGCTCTGGAGTAGCTTTAGGCTCAGGGTATGGCATGCGAACAGAGAATAGGATGGGCTGCTGAGCTGCATTTCTGGCAGCAGCCAATGCAGCTTCCAATGAGGCTATCTGGATTTTGTGTTTGAGGAGGTCAGTCTCATGAATTTCCTTTTGGAGTCTGAAGATTTCCTGGGCATTGTTGAGCCTCTTTTCAAAAAGTCTGGCTTTCATCTTCTCTGCAGCAGTGTTTGCTTTCTCCAGCTCCAAATTCAATTGATTATAAGCAACTGTAGATTTGGCCTTCTGATAGGCTTCCAAGATATTAGTCCACCCCAAGGAGATGCCTAGTAGTTGCTTCCTATGGGCTTCCTTCATTTCATCGATCTGCTGCAGCAGAGGGGTCTCAATTGACTGTCGAAGTTGGGCCATGCCCCTCAGGACATCCTTCCTAAGATAGGGATTGTCCCTCATGGCATGGAGGATGGTGAGGTAGGGAGGGATGTAAAAGGAGTGTTTGGGGGCAATAGGAAGAGAGGAAGTGGAAGGAGCAAACTGTGATTGGTCCTGGGTGGGGGGAGTAGTGATAACAGTGGGTAAGTCTAGTTGTGGGGGGAGGAAAACAGGTACTGGGTCTGTTTGTCAGTGAATGTTGGAGGGGATAGGATAAGGGGTGGGATGGAGGGTATAGGGGAAAGAAAATAAAGTAGGCTCCCTAAGGGTAGGTGGTGGTGGGGAGGAAAAGGGGAATGGTGAAATGGTTGAAAGGAATGGGGGTTGGGGGATAAAGGGATTATGGGTGTTGGATGGGGTTGGGAGTAAGAGATGGATTCATTTGGGGCATTTGTCGATGGAAAGGACGAGGGGATGGAGTGGATTGGTGAGAGATGGGTGGGTTGGTTAATATCCTGAGGGTGGATTGGATGGATGTGAGTTCATCCTGGGCCAGGTGTGTGTAGTGGTGGATAATTGGGATTGGATGTCTTGGATGAGGGAGAGGATGAGTGTCAGTGTGTCTGAGCTGGGAAGTTGAGTTTGTGTAGAGGATGGCACAGGTTGAAAAGGTGAGGAAGGGGCATGATGGAAAGTGGAGGGAGGGGGAGAGTGGGGTTCTGGTGAGTGATGTGGTGAAGTAATTGGGGAGTCTGGGAGGGGGGGTGTATTGGCTGGGCATGGTGTCAAGGAAACTAGCCATAAAGGCTTGGAATCCTGTGGTTGTGTTAAGGTTTAAGTCAATGTCGGGGAATGGGGATGTGGTAGGCATGGCAGGGGTGGTGTCTTCTTCAAGGTGAGGTGTGTCAGTGGGGATAAAAGGGATTGTGGGCAGTGTCAGAGAGATGGTGGGGGTTGTCTCAATGGTTTTTCATTTCTTGTAGGAAATTAGTGGAGGGCTGTCAAGTTTATGTGAAGATGACGGGGGTATTGGGGTTCTGTATTGAGGTAAGGTAGGGGATGGGGAGGGGCTTGGATGGGGGGTGGTGTCCTCCCAGGTACTAATCACAAATGAAGAGGGAGTGGGCATGGATAATGAGGACAAAGGAGGGTGAGAGAGAGATGGAATAGGGGTAGTGGATGCTGGAGTAAAAGGTGGAGAGGAAATGGGGGCTGCTGCAGCAGTGGTGGTAACAGGCTCTGGGAGTACCTCCTTGGTAACAGGGGTACACCTTGTTACAGCTGCCTCTTCTGCTTGCTGGGTGGGTGCCTGAGTCTCAGCCTTCTTTTTCTCCTGTGCTACCATCATGCTTATGTTAATTCCCCATTGCCTCTTGGCAAAAGTAGTAGGGGCAAGGGTGGTAGTCTGCTTAGTTTTTTCTATCTTGTACCCTCCCTTGATTAGCAGTAAGGTAATGACTTTGGCATAGGGGACTGTGTAAGGCTTCTTGTTCGTCCCTAACTTCTCCACCAGATCCTTCATTGCCTTAAAGATTAGCCAGGCTGCATGGAAGCCATGGCCCAGGTAGAAGGAGTAGACTGCATCAGTAATAGGGGATCTCCTCTCCTGCTGATGGCCTGAGCAATATATGTTCTTTCTTAGGACCTGGTCCATGAAGAGGAATCCAGGCTCCAACTCCCTTCTTCTGATAGAATTCCCTGAGGCCTTTAATCCTCTAGTCAAAGCCCTTGCAATTGTATCAATTGAGGCACTCAGGGGGTGGGGCCATATCCACAGCTAGGGTCGCATGCGGCTGGGATGCCCAATACTTCTGTAATCACTTTAGGGCTCACTAACATCTCAAAATTGTCAATCAGCACCAGCAAGCATACTTGTCCATCCTTGTCTTTTTTGACCCTAATGTGTTGGTAAAAGAGTTGCACTAGCCTAGGGTAGGCTAGTGTTGGAATTCCTCTCATCAAGGGTGTCAGGCCAGCTTTGCTCATAAACTATACGGCAGGGGCAAAGAGAGGCTCCTTCTTGAAGAATGGCAGGTCAAAAGCAGTTTCAGGCTCCAAGGGGATTGAATCCATGAGCTCTGAAGGAGTAGAAAACTCAGGGGTTGGCTCCTCCACCTCCTCAACCACTTCCTTCCCTTTTTTAGGTGCCTTTGCAGTCTTGGCCTTCTTAGGGGTGGTCTCAACAGGGGCCTTATCCTTGCTCTTTCTCTTTGGTGCAATCTTGGGGGCCATTCCAAACTCTACCTTCGAATATGAGAAATGGGGACTGAGACCTAAGTGCTTACCCTAAAATCTTAGGGTTTGGTTTGATCTGACGCACAGGGCTCCGCGAGATCTCTGATTAGAGGGCAATAGATGGGGATGATGCTAGGAACAAATCTGTAGATTCCTGGAGTGAATGATGGGCTGTAGGATCGATGCTGGAGGAGAGGGGGAAGAGCACCAGAAGTTAGGGTTTCATAGAGTGAAGAAGGAAGAGAATACTGGAAAGGGAGACAAGCGTGGGGTTAAAATACTTATCGCGAAGCTTGGCGCGCTTTGGAAAAAATCTGGTCGCGAGATTGGAAATGAACCTAGCGAAGGTGTTATTCAACTTGGATTGTGCGACAATCTCCCCGGTTGACCTTGGAGCGTGCGACAGTATGTGAAGAATTCATGTGAATTGCGCGAGAGGTTCCCCGGTTTCCTTTTGGATTACGCGAAAAGCTCTGAGGTTCACTTTGAATCGCGCGGCAGCCTTTGAATCATGCGGCAGCTAATGAAGTATTCTTTTTGAATTATGTGAGAGTATCCCAGGCTTCCTTTTGAACCTCGTGATAGCTAGTGAATGGTTCTATGTGAACTACGTGAGAGTCTCTCAGGCCTCCTGAATCTCGCGATAGCTAATGAAAATCTCTATGTGGATCGCGCGAGAGGTTCCCAGGTTTCCTTTTGAACCTCGCGGCAGCCTTGGAATCTCATGGCAGCTGATGAAGTATGTTCTTTGTATTGCGCAAGAGTCTCTCAGGCTTCCTTTTGGACCCAACGACAGTAAAGTATAAGACAGAGAGCATGTGCTCTCTGTTCTGCCCTTTCCATATGTGTTGTGGTTAGATCCTAGGCATGACTCTCACCACCAGGGGGTACCTCCAGACATATTAAAATCAACCATTCAAGAAAAGGCAATAAAAATCAACCTCCCACATTATGCATTCAAATAAAAACTATCAATCCAAGAGCAATAATCATCAAATCAAGAATAAAAAATTCAAACCAGACAGGTTCAGATTCAAGTGGGGCCACTAAAATTTCCTAGAGAATTTGAACAAAAGAAAATAAGACAAATCAAATAAAACCAAAGTACATATGATACAAAATTGGCACACCTGTGGATCAGTTTAATGAAGGATCCCCTTAAAAGTGAATGGTGTCCATGGGTTCAGCAGGTTTTTCGAAACAAGGCTTAAGCCTCTGACCATTCACCTTCAGGTTTTCCCATACTTGGGATCCTTGATTTCCACAACACCAGATGGGGAAACACTTATGACAATGTAGGGACCTTCCCATCTAGATTTCAATTTGCCAAGAAAAAATTTAAGTTTGGAGTTAAACAACCAAACCTTGTCACCAGCTATGATGCTCTTTCTCAACAGACCCTTGTCAAAGAAAGCTTTGAACCTTTCCTTGTAGATCCGGGCATGGCTTACGCATCCATCCTTAGCTCATCCAATTCTGACAGCTGCAGCAACCTGTGATGACCTGCAGAAGTTAGGTCTAGATTTAAATGTTTAATGGACCAATAGGCCCTGTGTTCTAACTCCACTGGGAGATGACAAGCCTTGCCATAAACCAGTCTGAATAGGGACATACCAATGGGAGTCTTATAGGCAGCTCTATAACCCCATAGTGCATCATTAAGCTTGTCAGCCCAATCCTTCCTATTAGTCCTCACAGTCATCTCAAGGATATGCTTGATCTCCCTATTTGAAATTTCAACTTGCCCACTGGTTTGTGGGTGGTAGGGAGTAGCAATCCTATGGGTGACTGAATATTTCTTGAGCAAGCTCACGAAATTTCTGTTACAGAAATGGCTCTCCCCATCACTGATAGTGGCTCTAGGGGTACCAAATCTGGAGAAGATATTCTGCTTTATGAACTTGAGGACAACCTGATTATCATTAGTTCTTGTGGCAATGGCTTCTACCCATTTGGAAACATAGTCGACTGCCACTAAGATGAAATGAAAACCATTTGAAGGAGGGAGGGGGCCCATAAAGTCAATACCCCACACATCAAACAATTCTACAACAAGGATGGGCTGTAAAGGTAGTGAATTTCTTTTAGACAGCCCTCCTAGTTTCTGACATCTTTCACAGGTCTTGCATTGTCTATTGGCATCTCTGAAAAGAGAAGGCCAATAGAATCCACACTGTAACACTTTGTCAGCTATTTTTCTCCCACTAAAGTGACCCCCACAGGCATTTCCATGGTACATGGACAGAATACTGGGGACATCACTTTTGGGGACACATTTCTAAATGATTTGGTCTGAACAGTACTTGTACAAGCAAGGTTCTTCCCAGAAGAAGAATTTGACCTATGAGAAAAACAGGTCTTTGTCCATTTTTGTCCAATGCGCAGGAATCTTGCCTATAACTAGATAATTGACAATATGTGCATACCAGGGAACTAAAGACTGGATGGCAAATAGCTGCTCATCCGGGAAGACATAATTTGTAGCAAGGTCATCAACACCTTTTTCCAAAACAATTCTAGACAAGTGGTCAGCCACCACATTTTCTACACCCTTTTTATCCTTGATTTCAATGTCAAACTACTGCAATAGGAGTATCCATCTAATCAGCCTGAGTTTCGCATCCTTCTTGGACAATAGGTACTTCAATGCTGAGTGGTCAGTGAAGATTACAGTTTTAGACCCAAGTAGGTAAGGTCTAAATTTGTCCACAACAAAAATTACTGCCAGAAGCTCTTTCTCAGTTGTTGTATAATTCAGCTGAGCTTCGACAAGTGATTTGCTGAGATAGGCAATGACCACTAGCAGCTTATCTTTTCTTTGACCTAAAACAACACCTATTGCCAAGTCAGATGCATCACACATCAGCTCAAAGGGCAGTGTCTAGTCAAGTGTTTGGAGTACAGGGGCAGAGGTGAGGCAAATTTTCAAAGTTTCAAAAGCCTTAAGACATTCAGCAAAAAAGTCAAAGGGCACATCCTGGCAGAGCAGGTGGCACAATGGTTTAGCAATTTTACTGAAGTCTTTGATGAACCTCCTGTAGAATCCAGCATGTCCAAGGAAAGATCTAATTTGTTTGACTGTTCTTGGAGGGGGCATATTTGCAATGAGGTCAACTTTGGCCTTATCTACCTCAATCCCATCTTTAGAGACTACATGGCCCAACACAATACCTTGTGTTACCATGAAGTGGCTCTTTTCCCAACTTAAGACCAAATTGGTCTCCTCACATCTTTGCAAGACCAGGTTGAGGTGTTGCAGACATTGGCCAAAACTATCCCCATAAACAGAAAAATCATTCATAAAAATTTCCAAGAATTTGTCAATCATATCAGAAAATATGGCATACACACACCTCTGAAAGGTGGCTGGGGCATTACACAGCCCAAAAGGCATCCTTCTGTAAGCAAAGGTGCCAAAAGGGCCAATAAATATAGTTTTCTCTTGATCAAGAGGGGTGCACAGGGATTTGGTTGTACCCTGATTACTGTTAAGACCTGAAAAGTACCACTTTCCACCCCTTAAATTAATCTCTGTTAGACCCTTAATCATTTAATAAAAGTATTTTAAGAAAGTTCTGTAGGTAATAAGCAGTAGCTACCAATAAACCCCTAACCATGCCAAGAAGCTCACTGTTGCCCCAGAACTACCTCAACAGAACGAAGGATGAACCCAGACAGAGAGTTGGCTGAAGCATAGGCACATCCAAGTAGAAATACATCAAGAAGAATGCCTCACGCAAATGTTGCAGGGTTCAATTGAACCAGAGATAATGCCTTCGCGCAGTTGTCGTGAGCCCCTGGAGGAAGCACAACAACTGGTCACGTAGTTTGCGCGCCGTTCTTGCGTGGTTTGGTGCCAGAAAGAATTGAAGAGCAGGCTTTGCGAGGTCCTCAAGAGGCTCAGTCTAAAGCGATGCATCGCCGCATCGAAGAAGAACCGTTAAGTTTCGACTCACTCGAGAGAGAGCTTGGTATTCCTATGCAACGTCAAGAAGGGATGAGAACCTCCGAGAAATGCTCATGACCTAGAAACTCATGAACACTGCTTCTTTGCGAGGATCTCTCACAAGATTCACCAAGGGACCAACCGCGCGAGCAATCCCCGTTCCATTCAAAGCTGAAAGAGCAATCTCGCGATAGACATTTGTATTCTGCGATGTCTAAAATGCCAATCCTACGACTGCATGAATTTCAAGACAATTCAATCCCACAACTCCAATTCTACCACATAGAAAGATCTGAAATCGTTTCTACCTTGCGAGGATCGGGTTGTAAACTTTTGCCCACTTTTCTAAGGGCAATCTGGGAATCTCCAGTAGTTAGGGCACGCACTCCAATGCTCCAATCTTTGTACACACGACTCGAGGCATCTAAGGGGCAAGAATGAGCCATAATTACATTGAGAAATTAGGGTTTTCCTAACCCTAATTGGAGGGGAAGCCGACTGCTATATAAGCTTAAGCATAGCTTAGGTTTAAGGTTATGTCTTTGGGGTCTCTCTTTGGGACTTAACTTCTGTGCTTCTTCTCCAAAAACCAACTATAGAATTACAGTAGGTTAAGGTTAGGGTTTAGGAGTTTTCTTATTTTTCCTTTTTCTTTCTCTCTATAGTCCAGCATTTGCTGGCTATGCCTTTTGTATGATTATTTGATATAGATTTTAATAGAGTTTTTGTAATAGGATCTGTTACATGTATGGGATGTTGTTTTTATTGTGAGTTGTGTTGTACAAGGCTGCTGCCTTGAGATCCTCCATTGCTAAGTTATTTTGTAAGCAATGAAGGATTGCTTCTAAGGTAATATTTAGATCTAAGTGACCTGTGTGTCCAGGTTAGGCACTTTGCAGGACTTCCCTCACCACAGGACCCACTAAATCTGAATCCCCATGGGAACTTGTGCTTGTAGCCTTGTGAACATGGTGGCGGTAGCAATGTTCTTGTTCTGTCTTAGACCTTTGTGAGGAGGATAGCCTCTGTGGATAGTCTGTGACCATTCAAGTGGACAGATTATAGCCCTAGGTGAAGTCAATTCATGGAACTAAGACAGATTCTTCTTCTCTGCACTCGTGCTTGTAGCCTTGTGGCAGATTGTGCAGTGACAGACTCCCCTATAGTTGAATAGATCCGCCATCAGATTGCAGATCTGAGTTGGCTATAGAGATTATAGGCTTGTGACTGGATCACTGCAGTCTTTCTAAAGTAGTGAATAGCCATGCTTAAAAGCTAGTACTCAAACTCTTGCTGGTCTTGTGTGTCCAGGCTTGTGCACTTTGTAGGCCTAGCCCCACACACAAAACTTTAGAGGATGAGATTCCTATGGATTCTTGAGCTTGTAGCCTGGATGAAGTAGTGCCTATAATGGTAAACTTGTTCTGACTCACCTTTAGATTGTGGTTCACCTATTGGATAGTCTATGACCATTTGAGTGGACAGGTTATAGCCTTAAGGGATTAGATCATGGCATAGGACTGAGTTAGATTCTTTCTCCTCTTTGGTGATAATGTAGCCATCGGACAGGATTTCTATAGCAACAGATCTGAGTCTGAGTTACAAGACCCCATCAGATCTGTATCTAATAACATACTTCTCACCCTTTTTCATTTAATTTCTCACTCCACCACTCTTCTTGACCCTTTCTGTAATCTAAATAGTCAGTTGCCTTAGGATTAAGATTATAGTGACCTTAAATCCCCTTCCATTTTGGATTGCCAGATCTGTAGTCAGATCTGGAGGACCTACTAAGGATAGCTCCCTTGGAGCTTTAGATCAACTTCCCTGTGGGACAAACTCTTACTTATCAAAACTTGCTATAACAGGCCATGTATCTTGCAGGACTGTGTATATTTTTCACTCATTTTTCATTTACCTCGTTCTTATCACTGTCTTCAATAAAGTTAGTAGCAAGCACTTAAAATATCCCAACAAGTTTTTGGCGCCATTGCCGGGGATATTGATCTTTTAGTAGACTCTAGATTTTTGATTATTTATTCTTTGGTAGTTGTACTTATGAATAATTGATACTGCTAATTTACATTTAGAATTTTTCTTGCAGATCTGGACCGTAGCAGAGAAGGAGACTGGAATTGCATTGAGAGTCTAGTTATCTCTATTTGCACTTCTCTAACCTTCAAAACCTCAATTTATTTCTCCTTTGAAGATTCCATAAGCAGTTGATTAGCATAGTTGTAATTTCTTTTGTGCAATGTGCTTGTGAATAGTTTCCCCTGCTGTTGGTGCGTGTGCATGTTAGGAAGGAGATCACTCAGTCCTACATTAGAGCCTGCTAACCCTGAGATTGAAAGGGGTAGAAGACCGAGAAGGCACAGACACACCACAGTCGAGCCCCTATTGAAATAGAGACAACAATTATGGGTGAAGAGCAACCTAGAACATTGAAGGAATTGAATGCTCTGGATGATTACAATTCTCCATTCAGCATTCAATTCCTAGATATTCAGGGTAATTACGAAATCAAAACTTCCATCATCCAAATGCTTCCCTCTTTCCATGGGCTTAGTAAGGAAGACCCTTACAAGCACATTGACCAGTTCTTGGCCCTGTGCACGACATTCTCCATTGCTGGTTTGGGACCAGAAGCCACTAGGTTAAGGCTCTTTCCTTTTTCCCTAAAGGACAGGGCCATGACCTGGTTATCCACTCTCCCAAACAACAACATTACTTCCTGGAAAGATCTCCAGACAAGATTTCTGTCTAAATTTTTCCCTGAGACCAAAACTAGCCAGTTGAGGAAAGGCATATTTGCTTTTGCCCAGTCCCCAACTGAAGATTTTAATCAAGCATAAGACAGATTTAAGGAGATGCTCAAACAATATCCCCATCACAAGATCCCTGACTGACAGCTTGTCCAGAGCTTCCACAATGGGATTGATGAGAAGAGCAGAGACATGTTAGATGCCTCTTGTGGTGGAACGTACATGCATAAAACAGCTGATGAGGCATGGGACTTGTTCGAAGTCATAAGTGAAAATGCTTTCCAGAAGATGTCCTCATCTAGAACCGTTCAGGAGCCTCCTCCTAAGCTGGGGCTTGCTGAGACTTCTAAAGGAAAAATTTATGAAGTTAGGGGAAATAATGACCTGAGAATGCAGATGGCCAATCTTACTGAAAGATTTAATAAACTTTTGACTGTGGTGCAGCCCAGAATGGCTGCACAAGTGATGGAGGCATGCCTGATATGCCAATCTCCATAGCACACAGTGGAAGAGTGTCCATCTGTAGGGCAATACCTTGAGTTTGTAATGGAACAGGCTGCTGCTGCCCAATCTTTTGGACAACAACAATCTGGTGGCTATAATAAACAACCATATGGATACCAGCACCAGAATGCTGGTTACCAATGGAGAGACCACCCAAATTTGAGGTGGAGGCAAGACAATTATGTTCAACCACAACAGATGTTGGCCTTACCTCAAAGGCCATAGCAGCAATTTAACCAGGGCTATGCCCAAAGGTCGAATTTCCAACAGCAGTAGCCCCAACAATAAAATTAATTGGTAGTTCCCCCACCTCAGCCCCGAAGTGCTTCTTTCGAGGACTAGGTTTTGGCCCAATTGCAAAGCCTTGGACCCTTGAATCAGACTGTGACTTCTCACAGTCAACGCATCAAGAAAATAGAAGAGCAACTTGGCCAAATAGCCAATGCTTTGTCTAAAAGAGAGGAGGGCAGGTTGCCAAGCCAACCAGTAGCCAACCCAAAGGGCTAGTATTTCATCGGAAAAGGCTCCTCAAATTTTGAGGGGGCCAATGCCATCACTGCCTTAAGGTCTGGCAAGCCGGTAGACAACCAGGTGGGAAAGGAACAAGGAGAGGTCTTTTCTAACGAAATGTCCAGTGGAAGTGATAAAGACTTTGTTAGGGCACAGAGTCAAGAACTGCCTGCTACCCTTCAACAAGGGAAAAATAAAGAGGTTGTAGTTGAGCCTCAGCAGGAGATAAAAATAGAAAAAAGAAAAAAACAAAAGTTCAATCATAGGCTTGCAGCTGAGGAACCAGCAGTACCTCAACTGCCTTTTCCTCAAGCTTTGAGTGGCCCTGCCCCTTTTGATAAGGGTCAGGCACAGATCAAGGAAATGATGGAGATCTTTAAGCAGGTCAAGATAAATTTACCCCTGCTTGATGCAATCCGACAGGTCCCAGCCTATGCAAAGTTTCTGAAAGACCTCTGTACTCAAAAAATGAAGGCCAGAGGTTATTTATCCAAAAAGGTCTTTGCGAATGATACAGTTAATTCTGTATTAACCATGACAATGCTTGAGAAGTTGTAAGACCCAGGGATACCCACTATTCCTTGTATTATTAGAGACCACACGATTGGGAGGGCCCTTTTGGACCTTGGAGCCAGTGTTAACTTGCTGCCATACAGTGTGTATCAGTAGCTAGGTTTGGGGGAGCTCAAGCCCACCCCCATTGTTCTATTGATGGCTGATAGGTCTGAGAGGAAACCCATGGGAGTGGTTGAGGATGTCCTAGTGGGGGCAGACAAGTTCTTCTACCCTACAGACTTCCTTGTTTTGGATATGGGTTACAGCTAGAGTACATCCCCAATACCTGTTATTCTGGGTAGACCATTCTTGGTCACTGCCAATGCATGCATTCAATGCAGGTCTGGGATCATGGAGGTCACTTTCAGACATATGAAAGTTGGGCTTAATGTGTACAACAGTGCAAAGTACCCTCAGCTGGATAATGAGGAATGCTTTGCAGTAGATGTACTAGAAGAAATTATTGAAGAAGAACTGCCCACTCTACTGGAGTGGAACAACATTGTCACTGATTTAACTGAAGTTTTGAACATGGTGGAGGAAGGAAGCCTAGCTTTAATGTCAGAAGACATACTCCTAGTGAGGTCTTCTGTGGGCTTAGTGCAACATTCCAATTGGAAACCTATATTGTTGCCCCTTCCTCCAACCAACAATACACCAATCCTGCCATCCATCCAACACGCCCCTGATCTGGAGCTCAAGAAGCTGCCAGAGACATTGAAATATGCTTTCCTCGAGAAAGAAGAGAAACTTTCTGTAATTATCTCCTCTTCTCTTACCAGTGAGCAAGAGGAGGAATTGCTAACAGTTTTGAGGAAGCACAAGAAAGCAATTGGCTGGACCATTGCCTATCTAGGAGGGATTGATGCATCAATCTGTATGCATAGGATTCATCTAGAGGAGGGCTCAACACCCTCCAAGGAAATGCAGAGGAAACTTAATCCTCACATGTAGGAGGTGGTCCTGAAAGAAATTATTAAATTGCTGGATGTTGGGGTAATTTATCCCATTTCTGACTCTGAATGGGTGGCACCAATCCAGGTGGTACCCAAGAAGTTTGGCATCACAGTGATAACAACTGAGTCTGGAGAGTTTGCATCGATTATCGAAAAATTAACTCCAGAACCAGAAAAGACCACTTCCCTCTCCCTTTTATTGATCAAATTTTAGATAAGTTGGCTGGGAAAGCTTTTTACTGTTTTCTTGATGGGTACTCAGGGTACAACCAGATCCCTGTGCACCCTTTGGATTAAGAGAAAAATACTTTTACTTGTCCTTTTAGCACCTTTGCTTACAGAAGGATGCCTTTTAGACTGTGTAATGCCTCATCCACCTTCCAAAGGTGTATGTATGCAATTTTTTCTGATATGATTGACAAATTCTTGGAAATTTTCATGGATGATTTTTCAGTTTATGGGGATAGCTTTGAGCAATGTCTACAATACCTCCATCAAGTCTTACAAAGATGTGAAGAGACCAATTTGGTCTTAAGTTGGGAGAAGAGCCACTTCATGGTAACACAAGGAATTGTGTTGGGCCATGTGGTCTCTAAAGATGGAATTAAGGTAGACAAGGCCAAAGTTGACCTCATTGCAAATTTGCTCCCTCCAAGAACAGTCAAGCAAATCAGATCCTTCCTTAGGCATGCTGGATTCTACAGGAGGTTTATCAAAGACTTTAGCAAAATTGCTAAACCATTGTGCCACCTGCTCTACCAGGATGTGCCCTTTGATTTTTCTGCTAAATGTCTTGAGGCTTTTGAAAAGTAAAAAATCTGCCTCACCTCTGCTCCTGTACTCCAAACACCTGACTATACCTTGCCCTTTGAGTTGATATGTGATGCATCTAACTTGGCAATAGGTGCTGTTTTGGGCCAGAGAAAGGATAAGCTGCCGGTGGTCATTGCATATCTCAGCAAATCACTTGCTAAAGCTCAGCTGAACTACACAACCACTGAGAAAGAGCTTCTGGTAGTGGTTTTTGCTGTGGACAAGTTTAGACCTTACCTACTTGGGTCTAAAACTGTCATCTTCACTGGCAACTCAGCATTGAAGTACCTACTGTCCAAGAAGGATGCAAAGCCCAGATTGATTAGAAGGATACTCCCGTTGCAGGAGTTTGACATCGAAATCAAGGACAAGAAGGGTGTAGAAAATGTGGTGGCTGACTACTTGTCCAGAATTATGTTGGAAAAAAGTGTTGATGACCTTGCTACAAATTATGTCATCCCGGATGAGCAGCTATTTACCATCTAGTCTTTAGTTCCCTGGTATGCACATATTGTCAATTATCTAGTTATAGGCAAGATTCCTGCCCATTGGACAAAAATGGACAAAGACCTGTTTTTCTCACAGGTCAAATTCTTCTTCTGGGAAGAACCTTGCTTGTACAAGTACTGTGCAGACCAAATCATTCGGAAATGTGTCCCTGAAAGTGATGTCCCCAGTATTCTGGCCATGTACCATGAAAATGCCTGTGGGGGTCACTTTAGTGGGAGAAAAATAGCTGACAAAGTGTTGCAGTGTGGGTTCTATTGGCCTTCTCTTTTAAGAGATGCCAATACACACTGCAAGACCTGTGAAAGATGTCAGAAACTAGGAGGGCTGTCTAAAAGAAATTCACTACCTTTACAGCCCATCCTTGTTGTAGAATTGTTTGATGTGTGGGGTATTGACTTTATGGGCCCCCTTCCTCCTTCAAATGGTTTTCATTTCATCTTAGTGGCAGTCGACTATGTTTCCAAATAATTGCCACAAGAACTAATGATAATCAGGTTGTCCTCAAGTTCATAAAGCAGAATATCTTCTCCAGATTTGGTACCCCTAGAGCCACTATCAGTGATGGGGGGAGCCATTTCTGTAACAAAAATTTCATGAGCTTGCTCAAGAAATATTCAGTCACCCATAGGATTGCTACTCCCTACCACGCACAAACCAGTGGGCAACTTGAAATTTCAAATAGGGAGATCAAGCATATCCTTGAGAAGACTGTGAGGACTGATAGGAAGGATTGGGCTGACAAGCTTAATGATGCATTGTGGGCTTATAGGACTGCCTATAAGACACCCATTGGTATGTCCCCATTCAGACTGGTCTATGGCAAGGCCTGTCATCTCCCTGTGGAGTTAGAACACAGGCCTATTGGGCCATCAAACATTTAAATCTAGATCTAACTTCTACTGGTCTTCACAGGTCGCTGCAACTGTCCGAATTGGAAGAACTAAGGATGGATGCGTATGCCAATGCCAGGATCTACAAGGAAAGGTCCAAAACTTTCTTTGACAAAGGGCTGTTGAGAAAGAGTTTCATTGCTGGTGATAAGGTTTGGTTGTTCAACTCCAAACTTAAGTTTTTTTTGGGCAAATTGAAATCCATATGGGAAGGTCCTTACATTGTCATGCATGATTCCCCATCTGGTGCTGTGGAAATCAAGGATCCCAAGTCTGGGAGAACCTTGAAAGTGAACGGTCAGAGGCTTAAGCCTTGTTTTGAAAAACCTGTTGAACCCATGGACACCATTGACCTTCAAGAAGATCCTTCTTCAAATTGATCCACATGTGTGTCATTACTGTATCATATGTATGTTGTTTTTGGTTGATTTATCTTGCTTTCTTTTGTTTCTATTCTTTAGGATTTGTTCGTGGTCTTATCTGAATCTGGACCATTCTGTTTTGAACTTTTGATGCATGGTTTCATTCTTACTATTTTTCAATTGATAGCTTATGTTGCATGCCTAATGTGGGAGGTTGTTTTTGATTGGATGATTGAGTTTACATGTGTCTAGAGGTAGCCACAGGAGAGAGTCATGCCCAGGATCTAACCACAAGCAAACAGGAAAAGGGGCAGAATAGAGAGCACATACTCTCTGTTTTATACCTTACTATCGCTGGGTACAAAATGAAAGTCTGGGAGACTATCGCGAGATTCAAAAGCTATCGCGAGGTTAAAAAGGAAGCTTAGGAGCATATCGCGTAGTTTGCATAGAGACATTCAATGCCTATCGCGAGATTCATGTGTACCTGACAACCTCTCGCACTGTCCACATCGAGCTATTCAGTAGTTATCGCCAGATTATCAGGCTGTCGCAAGGTTCACAAGGTAAACTGGGAGACTCTCGCGTAATTCAACATAAATACTTCATTTATTGTTGCAAGATTCTAAGTTAGTCATGAGATTCAAAATGAACCTCAGAGCTTTTTGCGCAATCCAAAAGAAACCTAGGAGCCGCTTGCGCGATTCACATGAATTAATCTCACTTTGTCGCGCGCTCCAAGGACAACTTGAGAGATTGTCGCGCAATCCAGTTTTAATCAACACCTTCGCTAGGTTCATTTCCAAACCCGCGACCAGATGTTCCAAAGCGCGCCGAGCTTCGTGATAAGTATTTCAACCCCGCGCTTTATCCCTTTTTCATTATTTTCATCCTTCTTCCCTCGGTGAAACCCTAGCTTCTGGAGCTCTCCCCTCCAGCATCACTCCTACAGCTCATCATTCACTTCACAATTCTATAGAGTTGTTCCTAACATCACCCCCATCCATTGCCCTCTGCTAAGAGATCATGAGGTGCCCTGTGCGTCAAATTAAACCAAACCCTAGATTTCAGCCTCCGTTTCTCATACTATAGGACAGAGTTAGACATGGCTCCAAAATTTGCACAGAAGAGAAAAGGGAAGGACAAGGACCCTGCAGAGACCACCCCTAAAAAGGCCCAGACTTCAAAGTCCTCCAAAAAAGGAAAGGAAGTGGTTGAGGAGGCGGCGGTACCAACCACAAAGTTCTTTACTCCTTCTGAGCTCATGGAGTCAAATCCATTGGAGCCTGAAATAGCCTTTGATGTACCCTTTTTTGGGAAAGAACCTCTCTCTGCCCCTGCAGTACAGTTTATAAACAAAGCAGGCCTGATGCCATTGATGAGAGGAATTCCAGCACTAGTCTACCCCAGGCTAGTGCAGTTGTTTTATCAGCACATCAAGGTCAAGAATGACAATGATAGACAAGGGTGCTTGCTGGTGCTGATTGACGACTTTGATATGTTAGTAGGCCCCAAGATGATTGCTGAAGTGTTGGGCATCCCAGCAGCATTCAATCCTAGCTGTGGATATGGCCCCCCTCTGAGTGCAACGATTGATACAATTGCGCGGGCCCTAACTAGAGGATTAAAAGCCACCGGGGACTCAATTAGAAAAAGGGAACTAGAACCTGAACTGCTGTTCATTGACCAAGTCCTGCGGAAGAACATATATTGCTCAGGACATCAACAAGGAAGGAGAACACCCATTACAGATGTTGTCTACTCCTACCACATGGGCCATGGCTTCCATGCAGCCTGGCTAATTTTTGAGGCTATGAAAGACGTAGTGGAGAAGTGAGGGTCAAACAAGAAGCCTCACACTCTACCCTATGCAAGAATCATTACCTTGCTGCTGATCAAGGGGGGCTACAAGATAGGAAGGACTGAGCATACCACGACCCTTATCCCTACTACCTTTGCCAAAAGGCAATGGGGAATCAGCAGGAGCTTGATGGGGGGCCAAAAATAGAAGAAAGTTGAGGCTCAGGCTCTGCCCAAGCAAGCAGAAGAGGCAGCCGGATCATGATCCATCCCTACTACAAAGGAGGTGCCCCCAGAGCTTACCACTTCCATAGCTACAGTAGCACATGTTACCCCTGTATCCACCACCCCTCTTGCATCCATCTCTCACCCCCCTCTATTTCCATTCTCCATGCCCCCTCTCCCTTCACCTGTGCTTGGTCCATGGGAGGACTCACCATCCCCTACCTTACCTCAGTACATATCCACAATTCCCCCCTTATCTCCACCTAAGCCTACCAGGCCCCCACTCATCTCCAATAAAAAATGAAAGACCACTAAGACCATCCCAACCATCTCTCAGACACCACCCTCAATCCCCTCTATCCCCATTGATACACCCCACCTTGCAGAAACCACCACCCCAGCCATATCTACTACACCCCCCCTCACAGACATCGACTTAACCCTTAACACATCCATAGGCTTCCAAGCCTTTATATCTACCTTCTTTAAAACAATATTAGCCTACTACACCCCTCTCCCAGACTCTCCAACTACCTCCCAATATCACTCCCCAGAACCCCCCTCTTCCCCTCCCTCCACTTTCCATCATGCACCTTCCTCACCTTTCCAACCCGTACCTTCTTCTTCACATACCCAACCTCCCATCCCTGACACACTACCCCTTATCCTTTCCCTTATCCAAGACATTCAAGCCCAGCTATCCACCAATACCCAAAAATAGGATCAGATGCAATCTGAACTAACCTCCATCCAATCCACCCTACACACCTTAACTAACCCACCCATCCCTCCACCACCCACTTCACCCCCCCTGGTCCTATCCACTGATAGACAGACACAAACAGACTTCCCTCCTGACTCATTATCCCCCCCCCACCATCACCATTAACTCTTACCCAACCATTTCCTTTAATCCCTTTCACAATTCCCATTCTCCATCCCCCATCACCCCCAACTCTTATTAAGCCTACAACCTTTTCCTTTCCCCTATACCCTCCATCCCCCCTCTTGTCCTACCCCCCCACCTTCTCTACCAAATCTACACAAACAGACCCAGAACCTGACCTCATTCCCCCACAAATTGATTTCCCTACTGTTAAGACCTGAAAAGTACCACTTTTCACCCCTTAACTTAGCCTTTGATTAGACCCTTAGCCATCTAATAAAGGTTTGTTAAGTATTTTCTGTAAGTGATAAACATCAGTACAATAAGGCCTGGTATCCTGTAAAGGAACCCATGATTGACACCAGAAGTCCCTCAGAAGAAGGAGCCATGAATCCAGACCTGAGGTAAGCCTCACACAGCTGACAAAGCTCCAAAGGATTCAGGAATTTAGGCTTCGCGTAGTCCTCACGAATTTCCAATACTTCACAACAACTTCCCACACTCCATCCATCTTCTCAACCCTTTCTGTAGTTAATTCATTAGGCTACCTTAGGATATTTAGAATAAGTGACCCTAAACTCCCTTCCTTTTAGGACTGCCAGATCTGTAGTCAGATCTCGAGGGACTACTAGAGATGGCTCCCTTGGAGCCGTAGATCACTTTTCCCTGTGGGACAAACTCTTACTTATCAAAACTTGCTACAAATGGACCCTGTATCTTGCAGGTCTAGGATTTCTCAGTTGTGTTGATTCCATCCCTTGTTTTACTTTGATTTAAATTGCTTTTACCACCATCAAATAAAGTAAGCACACTGGGATTTGCAAGAAGTTTTTGGCGCCATTGCCGGGAAACGTTGATCTAATAGTAACCCCTAGGATTTTCGTATTTTTAGTATTCTTTGTAGCTGTGAATAATTGATACTACTGATATAATTTTGAATCACTCTTGTAGATCTAGATAGCAGCAGAGAAGGACAGTGGACTGCATTTGGAGATTAGCTACCTCTGTTTGCAATTCTCTAACCTTTAAAACTCAGTCTAGTTTCTTTGAAAATTCCATAGCAGTTATTTAGGATAGTTATAAATTTATGTTTTCTTAAATAGCTATAAATTTGTTAGATAAATTCTTTGAGTCAAGTGCAATGTGCCTGCAAGGAGTTGCCCCTGCTGGTGGTGTGTTTGTATGTTAGGTAGGAGATCTCTTAGTCCTACTTTAGAGCCTTTCAATCCTGAGCTAGAAAGGGGTAGAAGACTTAGAAGGAAAAGGCACACCATAGTAGAGCCCCCAATTGAATCTGAGACAGTAGCCATGGGTGAAGAACAACCCAAAACTCTCAAGGAGTTGAATGCTCCAGATGACTATAACTCTCCATTTAGCATTCAATTCCTTGATGTTCAGGGGAATTATGAAATTAAAACTTCAATTATCCAGATGTTGCCCTCTTTCCATGGGCTTAGCAAGGAGGACCCTTACAAGCATATTGGCCTATTCTTGGCCTTGTGCACCACATTCAATATCGCTGGTTTGGGACCTGAGGCTACTAGGCTCAGGCTCTTTCCCTTCTCTCTGAAGGATAGGGCTAGTACCTGGTTGGCTACTCTTCCCAATAATGGCATCACTTCGTGGAAAGACCTACAGACCAAGTTTCTGACAAAGTTCTTCCCTGAGACCAAAACTAGCTAGTTGAGGAAGAAAATTCTTGCTTTTTCCCAAGCCCCAACTAAGGATTTTAACTAAGCCTGGGATAGGTTTAAGGAAATGCTCAAACAATGCCCCCACCACAAGATCCCAGACTGGCAGCTTCTATAAAGCTTCTACAATGGGATTGATGAGAAAAATAGAGATATGGTTGATGCCTCTTGTGGTGGAACCTACATGCACAAGACTGCTGATGAGGCATGGGAATTGTTTGAAGTAATCAGTAAAAATGCTTTTCAAAAGCTATCCCAGGCAAGAACTAGTCAGGAGTCTGTGTCAAAAGTGGGGCCTGCTGCATTGTCAAGAGGAAAAGTTTATGAGGTGTCTAAGAATAATGACCTACAATTGCAGATGGAAAACCTCTCAGAGAAGTTTGACAAATTATTGACTATGATGCAACCCAGAAGGGCTGCTCAAGTGGTGGAGGCATGTCTGATATGCCAGTCCCCACAGCACACAGTAGAGGAATGTCCATCTGCAGGGCAATATCCTGAATTGGTATTGGAACATGCTGCTGCTGCGCAATCTTTTGGCCAGCAACAATTTGGTGGCTACAACAGACAACCATTTGGATACTAGCACCAAAATGCTGGTTACCAATGGAGAGACCACCCAAATCTGAGGTGGAGGCAAGATAATTATATGCAGCCCCAAAGGCCACAGCAGTAGTTCAATCAGGGATATGCCCCTAGGTCTAATTTCCAACACTAGCAGTAGCCCCATCAGTAATAAAATCAATTGGTCTTACCCCCATCTCAACCCAGAAATACTTCTTTCGAGGACCAGGTCTTGACCTCACTGTAAAACCTGGGGTCTGTGGCTCAGACTGTGAATTCTCATGGTCAGAGCATAAAGAAGATGGAAGAGCAGATTGGCCAACTAGCGAATGCCTTAGCTAAAAGAGAGGAGGGGAGGTTGCCCAGTCAGCCAGTGGTTAATCCCAAGGGCCAATTTTTGATTGGTGAAGGATCCTCAAACCTTGAGGGGCAGGGGGAACTTTCATTAAATTGATTCACAGAACTGTGCATTGTGTATGTTATGTATTTTAGTATGGTTTTTTTTTTTTTGTTTATAGGAATTTCTAGTGATCTTGTCGGAGTCTGAGTGTATATTACCTGAAAAATTATTCTGCCTGCTTTGCTTCTTGTCCCCTTTGAATTGATGATTTTGACTGAATGAATGATGATTATACTGTTTTGATAATGC
The DNA here is from genome assembly GCA_021018995.1 of Chloranthus sessilifolius. Taxonomy (NCBI): domain Eukaryota; kingdom Viridiplantae; phylum Streptophyta; class Magnoliopsida; order Chloranthales; family Chloranthaceae; genus Chloranthus; species Chloranthus sessilifolius. The sequence continues at coordinate 50,871,667 of CM037593.1, read as the reverse complement.
GAATACTGTTTGCATATGAGGTTTTGATTAAATGCTTTTTGAGTAATTGCATGATTAATTGTTGGGAAAGCATGGAGAGTTCTTTTAGAATGACTGTGGGTGTCCCTGGAAAAGAGAATGTGAGAGAATCCACCCACAAAATAAAGGAAAATGACAGACTAATGGGTGTCTTATTTAGTCATGAGAGGTTCTAAAAAATAGGCGTGGTTTCTTCTCACGCAGTTCATAAGATGTTATCCTGCTAAGCTATCGCGAGATTCAATACAATTGTGTGGACTCTCTCGCGCGCTCCAAATGAAAGTCCAATCTCGAGACCCACTCCTTCCCATCTAGCAAGCAGACATTTTCAAAGCGCGCCAAGCCTCGCGATATATATAACCCAACCCCGCTACCGCTTCTTTTCGCTTTCTTTCTTCCCACCAAATAAAACCCTAGCTCTGACTCCCATTAGTCTCTCTCCTCCAGCATCCATTTTACAGTCCATCATTCACCTTTTAATTCTAGGGATTTGTTCCTAAGGCCTCCTCCACCAGTTGCCCCCTGCTAGGAGCTCTCGCGGTCTTTCATGCATCAGATTGAACAGAACCCTAAGTTTTAGTGTAAGACTCAGCTCTCAACCTTTTCTTTTCATTTTCCAAACTACACATTCACAGAGGAGAAGTTCAATGGCCCCTAAGGGCGCACTTGTGAAAAGAGCAAGGGATAAGGCTCCCGTGGAGCCCACTCCCAAGAAGGCCAACGCCTGCAAAAGGGAAAGAAGTGGTTCAGGAAGTGGCTGAACTAACACCTGATTACTCTACACCCTCTGAGCTCCTGACTCCCATTCCCTTAGAGCCTGAAGCTGTTTTTGACCTATCTTTCTTTGAAACGGAACCTCTGTCAGCTCCTACCATTGAGTTCATGCGCAAGGCTGATTTGACCCCCCTGCTACAAGCTATCCCTGCACTAGCCTACCCTAGATTAGTGCAACTCTTTTACCAGCACATTAGGGCTAGACCAGACCAACGTGGGCAGCCAAGCCTCCTTGTGTTAGTTGACAATTTTGAAATGTTACTCAGCCCTAAGTTGATTGCGGAAGTGATGGGCATCCCTGCTATCTTTGACCCCAACTATGGATACAGCCCCCCTGTGTGTGCCCCCATTGATACCATTGCACAGGCCCTTACCAGAGGATTGAAGGCCACCAGGGATTCCATCGGGAGAAGAGACCTGGACCCTAAACTTCTGTTCATTGATCAAGTTCTGCGAAAGAACATTTATTATGCCAGCCATCAGCAGGAGAGGAGGACCCCAATTGCTGATGCGGTTTATTCCTTTTCTCTGGGCCACAATTTTCATGCTGCAAGGTTGATTTTTGAGGCCATGAAGGATGTAATGGTGAAGCTAGGGCAGAAAAAGAAGCCCTACACTCTCCCCTATGCAAGACTCATTACCAAATTACATTTGAGGGGAGGGTACAAGATACCAGTGGGGGAGTTAACTATTGACCTCCCCCCTACTACTTTTACCAAGAGACAATGGGGGATCAACAGGAGTCTAATGGATCCCAAAAAGAAGAAGAAGGCTGAGGCTCAGGTTGCTACAGAGCAAGGAGTGGGGACTACTGTTGCAAAGGCCACCCCTGCTCCCAAAAAGGTGGCTAAAGCTCCTGCTCCCAAGAAGGTGATGCAAGCTCCTGTCACTACTGATTCTACAGCAATACCTCCATCCACCACACCTGCCCCTCCATCAGTTTCTTTGCCTATTCCATCTTTCCCTTTTCCTCTTTTATCTCCCTTATCCATACCCTCACGTTTCCCTGTGATTAGTACTATTGAGGACATTGACCCCCATGACAGCCCTTTCCCTTCACCTACATTACCTCAGTACACACCCCCAATTCCTTCATCATCTGAACTGAACCCTGACAGTCCTCCCCTGATATCCTATATTAAAAAGAAAACCTCTCACACAACCCCTGCCATATCCTTACCTAAACCAACCACCCCTATCATTCCCACAGAAACCCCACATATTGACCAAGACACAGTCCAGACCATCCCTACTTCACCTCCACTCACAGACGTTGACTTTAACCTCACCACTACTTTCGGATATTAGGCCTTCATGACTACATTGCTTGACACCATGTCAACCCATGATATCCCTCTCCCTGATTCCCCACTTCCTTCCCCACATCACTCACCAGACCCTCCATCTCCTCCTCCTACAACCTTCCATCATGCCCCTACTTCCCCTTTCCAACCTGTTCCCTCTTCTTCTCATACTCCACCCCAACCAAACTCAGACACACTTACCCATATCCTTTCCCTCATACATGACATTCAGACCCAACTATCAACCACAACACATATCCAAGACCAAATACAGACTGACATCACCAACATCAAATCTACCCTTCAAACATTGACAAAACCGCCCATCTCTGCACAAACACCTCCTACCCCACAAATCCAGTCGCCTTCCACCTCTGACTCCACAGTGCAACCAGATCTTTCCCCCATTGACTTAACTACAACCCTCACCCTCCAAGACACCATACCCCATCACTCCTTCCCCACTCTACCTATCCTTCCCCCACTCATACTACCTCCACCACAATTTACCAGCACTTCCACCCAAACAGACCCCATTCCTTTCCCATCCACATTTTCCATCCACCCACACACACTTTTGGCCCCACCAGTTCCTTTCATCCCATTCACTATCCCCTATTACCCTACCTTAGCTCCACCCACTTCCACTGCATCCACTTCATTTTCCTTTCCACTCATGCCCTCCATTCCACCTCTCATATTACCTCCTCCTAGATTCTCTGACAACTTGACTCAAACAGACCGAAAAATTTTTGCCCAGCCCCCACATGTGAATGTCCTCCCTACCACTTTACCCCCACAGGACCAATCACCTTCTACTTCTTCCCCTCCCTTTCTACCAATCTTACTAAGACATTCCTATTACACCCCTCCTTACTTCACCCTCCTCCATGCCATGCGGGACAATGCTTACATCAAGAAGGATGTTCTCAAGGGAATAGCAACAGACAATCCATTGGTACCCACTTTCTGCGAAGTTGAGGTGACTTGACGAAGCTTGCTCACAGGCGAGAAGTGCCGAGATATTTCAAAGGGGTGGGAGACAATTTTGGAGACCCTCAATGAGAAAAAGGCTGACGTAACTTACTATAAACTGAATGCGGAGATGGAGAAAGCCAATGCCCAGCGGGAGCAAACAAGAGCCCGGATGTATGAAAAGAAACTAAACAATGCTCAGTAGACCCATAGGCTCACTAAGGGGCTTTCTGGTGCCAAACTCCTTTATGCTGAAAAGCAGATTGAAATTTTGCAAAAAAGGATTGCATCGCTGTTAGGCCAACCAATTTAGGCCACCCCTCTTGCTACCGAACCCCCTGAGGCCCCACCTTCCACACACCTCAGGCCATCTTCTTCCATTCCCTCTGCTCCTACATCTACATCTCCTCCTCCTCCACCTCCTACTCAAGTACCTCCACCACCTCCTGCTCCAGTGCCTCCCCCTACTAAATCTCCTACACCCAAGCGAAAAAGGGCTGCTCCCAAGAAACCTTCTCCCTCCAAAAGAGCCATTACTGCCCAAAAAGGGAAAAAGCCTGCACCGCCATCCCCACCCCCAAAGGCCACCAGAGCTTCTGCTCAGGATGACCCCCATGGTCGGTTACTTTTCAAAGATGAATCCAGAAAGGCTGCTGCAGCCCTTGGATTGGACCCCACTGCTCTCTTTCCCTCTAATTCCGATTCTGACTCTGCACCACCTGGGGATCCAAGTGCTAAAAGTCTTGTTGCTCCTCCTTCATCAGACCCTGCTGAGCAGACTTATCCTCAGAGAAGGAAAGTTACAGCTAAGAGGACTACTCACACAGCTGCCTCTATAAAAATTAGAAGAGAACAATCTGCCCAGTCTGAGGAGGCACCGCCACTGCACCACCAAGATAAAGGCAAGAACCCGGTTGCCCCTCCTGAGCTAGAAAAAGCAAAATCTCCTCTGATTCCCCCTCAGACTCAGCTAGGGAAGGGCCTAAAAGGGAAGAGTCCCAAAGGAAAATCCCCAGTGATCCCTCCTGCACCAAAGGCCCCCAAAATGAGGGTGAGGGCACCAAAAGCTCCAACCATGCCCAAAACTGCAGCCCAAAGAAAGGAAGAGAGGGAACGAAAGAAAAAAGAGGAAGAGTCTCTCCTTCGAGAGCATGCCAAGAAGATGGGTTGGGACTGTGTTTGATTCAGGCTCCGATTAGCTTGTACCTAGGATTTTCCTGTTTCTGCATTTTCTTTTTCTCCTGTTATTTTTCATTTTGTACATTTCTCTCTTATAATAGATCTTCTTCTTTTGTCATTGCTATTTTTCTTTGTCTTGTGTCTGTTTTGCTCCATTTTATTTCCTTTTATTTTGCCATTAATAAATCTGTTGCACCCCACCTTTGAACCAGTGAGGACACTGCTCCTCATAGGTTTGGGGGTGTGGCAGGTAGATCCTGCCAATGGAATAGTTAACCTAAGTTCAGCAGAATCATGTGAGTAATATGGAAATGGAACCATGTTCATCTAAGAATCATGAAAAATAAGGAATTTAAACTTTTGCCAGAACTTTAGACAGTATAAACTTTTAAAATTTCACATTTTCATGATGAGATCACAAAGGAAACTCAGTTGTATCAGCACTTAGTGAATCATTAGAGAGAGAAAAAAGTAAGGACATACTTAAGAATTCAAAGGAAGACCATAACCAGTGAGATTTGGGCCCATACAAAAAAAATTTCCTTGAGGAGTAACTAAGGCAAAATTCTTCTAGCTCTAAGGACTGGCTGAGTCATTGTGCTCACTAGAAGTTAGGCAACTCCAAGTTGAAACAACTGACAGCACTCATGAGACTTAGGAAATGATCAAGGCCTTCTCTTGGACAATTTGAGCCTAAATAGACCAACCTTAAGCAACTGCCCTTGTCCATACCCCCTTTGAGCTTTAAATCCTAAATTTCTTCAAAATGCACCTGAGTACTTGTACCTGAACCTATGAACCTGATTCAGCCTACCCTCACTCTGAGAATTCAGAAGGTAAAGGAGAAAGAGTTGAAGATGGACTAGCTATAGTCCTTACTAGGTGAATGGAAAAAGTATCTCAAAATTACAGCGGTATGGTGGCCCGAGAAAATGGTGGCATTTCAGAAAAGCAAAAACAAAATAAAAAGAAGAAAACTGCATAAAAAAGAAACAAAAACAATAATGAAAAGGAGTAAGAGAGGACTCAAGAGGGAACTTTCATTGGGAAAATTGAAATCAAGAAGAGAAACTGATCACTTCAAATCTGAAAACCTCAAAGAAGATGAAAGGAGCTGAATTAAAGAAGGTGAAGTCATGAATCACCTCCTTCACCTACTGATTTCTCAATTTTGAACCCCTTTTCAACTTCCATTCTTTTTAACCCCACTCCATAAGCCACATTACAGCCCAGTTAAAGCCCTTGTGATCCAAAGTTGAGTGAGCTATCATGTGGAGACAGAGAATTGTTCAATCTATGGTGAGGATCTGTCAATGATGCCAGAACTTCAGAGCTATGCCTATGCTCATGCTTACAGACCCATTTGGGGGATGTAACTGCTCTTGAGCTTGAGAGAAAATGAAACCCTCAATAGTTCTTTATGAGAGTATGCCCTGGAGAGTTTTGGGTCTGATCTTGAATGCATTAGGTGTGACCAATAACCTAATTTTTGATCCAGTGATGAGCTCAATGTTGACACACCTGTGTAGTGTCTCTGTTGTAATCTGATTGGAAATGCTGTGCTTTCATGACAAGCTTATACTGTTTAAATTTCTGTACAGCCAATGTATTTGAATTTCTTATATTCTTACTGATTCATGGGTGAACTAACTCTGTTTCTTGACTGCTCACTTGATAATAATGCACTTTTGTTAATTGTCTCATTGAGAAGTTTGTGGGTGTCTTCACTGAAAACTCTCAGGAGACTTCACTCCTCCACTAGGGATCACCTAGGGGTTTAAAAGGCTTGGTACATATGCTAAATGTATCCGTGCTCCCTACGAAAGTGGCATTTAATTTCTGAAGTTGATTTAATGTAGCTTTGCTAAGGGACTAGCAAAGATTAGGTTTGGGGCTGTGTTAAGACCTGAAAAGTACCATTTTTCACCCCTTAACTTAGCCTTTGATTAGACCCTTAGCCATCTAATAAAGGTTTGTTAAGTGTTTTTTGTAAGCAATAAAGAGCAGTACAATAAGGCCAGGTATCCTGTTAAGGAACCCATGATTGGCACCACAAGTCCCTCAGAAGAAGGAGCCATGAATCAAGACCTGAGGTAAGCCTCACGCAACTGACAAAGCTTCAAAGGATTTAGGAATTTAGGCTTCGTGCAATCCTCGCGAATTCCCAAGACTTCACAACAACTTCTCACGTAGTTGAGTGACAGACTAGCTTCAGAATCCTGCCTCATGCAACTGTCGCACAGTAGCCGCGGGATGTAAAGGTCAAGAGAAACTGTCACACAGTTCAGAAAAAAACTATCAAAGCCTCACGACGATCCTCATGAAGTTCCATTAAGAAGTGAACTTCTCGCGCAGTTCTCGTGCTATTCAGGAAGAAAGCAGCCTCGCAAAGCAGAGTTAGCCCTATAAAGATCTATTGTGAAATGGAATGCTCGCGCAGTTCTCACGCTATTCACAAGTAGCAATCCAACTGCGTGAAGCTCAATCCAGCGAGAGCTTAACTACCTACCTCGCGACTGCTCAAAGCATCAAGAAGCTGCAACCCCGTGACGTCTGAAGTTTTAATGTAAACTTAACCACGCAATGAGTCTGGGAAGCGATGGCTACCTAGCGAAGCTCTGAACTTTAACCTTCCATCGCTTCAGTAGAGGACTTTCTGAGAATTTCCAAGGATTCGGGCATGCACTCCCAGTCTCAAATCTTTGTGCACGTGTCCCGAGGCATCCAAGGATCATTAATAGGCCATGTGGCATCGCTAAAATTAGGGTTTCCTAACCCTAATGTGCCGCCACACCACTGCTATATAAACCCAAACTTGATTTAGGTTTAGGAGTCCAGACTTGACCACTGATACGAGATCTGAGATCATTTTCCTTTCTGTTCTTCTGTAGTTGTAAGTAGTTTTCATTTTTCTTTTTCTTTCTCTCCATGGCCCAACACTTGCTGGCCATGCCTATGTATGTTTATTGAGATTAGATTAATGGAATTTGTGATTAGGTGTTGTACTTTTATGGGATTCATGTATTTGTGAGTTGCTCTGTGCAAGGCTGCTCCCTTGTGATCCGCCACTGCTTTGGCTGTGATTCAAAGCAATGGAGGACTGATTCTAAGGATCCATTCTGATCTAAGTGACCTATGTGTCTGGGCTATCATGGTCTGATACAGCCTTAGCCCCACCACAGGACCCACTAGATCTGAAATCCCCATGGGAGCCTTAGCTGGTAGCCTTGTGACCATGGTGGTGGCAGCAATATTGCCATTCTATTTTGGACTCTAAGAGGAGGATAGCCTCTAGGATAGTCTGTGACCATTCAAGTGGACAGGCTATAGCCTTAGGGTGAAGCCAATCCGTAGGATCAAAGATGGATTCTTCTTCTCTGCACATGTGCTTGTAGCCTTGTGAGAGATTGTACAGAGGCAGACTCCCCTATATTGACCCGCCATCAGATGTTAGATTTGATCTGGTTATGAAGATTGTAGGCTTGTGACTGGACCATTGTAGTCCCACTCAAGTAATGGACAGCTAGATCGAAGGTTGTACTCAATCCCTTGCTGGTTCTATGTGTCTGGGCTAACATGGTCCTATATAGCTCTAGCCCCACACATAGAGCTTTAGAGGTTGAGATTCCCTATGGATTCTTGAGCTTGTAGCCTGGATGAAGTAGTGCCTACAATGATTAACCTATTTTGACCCATCTCTGGACTGTGGTTCCCCTATGGGATAGTCTATGACCATTTGAGTGGACAGGTTATAGCCTTAAGGGATTGGATCATGGCACAGAGATGGGTTGGATTCTTTCTCCTCAATAGTGATAATGTAGCCATTGGACAGGATTTCTATAACATCAGATCTGAATCTGAGTTACAAAACTCCTCTGATCGAGACCTAATAGCATACTTCTCACCCTTTTATATTTATTTTCCCACACTCCATCCATCTTCTCAACCCTTTCTGTAGTTAATTCATTAAGCTACCTTAGGATATTTATAATAAGTGACCCTAAACTCCCTTCCTTTTAGGACTGCCAGATCTGTAGTCAGATCTGGAGGGACTACTAGAGATGGCTCCTTTGGAGCCGTAGATCACTTTTCCCTATGGGACAAACTCTTACTTATCAAAACTTGCTAACCCTATATCTTACAGGTCTAGGATTTCTCAGTTGTGCCGATTCCATCCCCTGTTTTACTTTGATTTTAAATTGCTTTTATCACCAACAAATAAAGTAAGCACACTCAGATTTGCAACACCTACTATCATCCCCCCTTCTCCCCCCAGGACCAAGCACACTTTCCTCCTTCCACCTCCTATATGCCCATAGCTCCAAAACATCATTTTTACAGCCCTCCCTACCTCACCATCCTCCATCACATGAGGGATAATGCTTACCTGAGGAAGGATGCCCTGAGTGGCATGGCCAAGCTTCGCCAATCAATTGAGACCCCCCTGCTGGAGCAGATTGATAACATCACGGAGGAACACCGACAGCAGCTTCTAGGCATCTCATTGGGGTGGACAAACATTTTGGACGCCTACCAAAAGGCCAAGGTTATAACTACTTATCATCAAATAAATTAGGAGTATGAGAAATCCAGTGCTGTTGCAGCGAATGCCTGGACAAGAATGCTTGAAAATTGGCTTAACAATGCACAGGAGATCTAAAAAATCTAAAAGGAGATCCATGAGACTGACAGCCTCAAACATCAAATCCAGATTTCCTCATTGGAATCTGCATTGGTTGCTGCCCGAAATGAACCTCTGCAGTCGACCCCCATCTATGTTCACATGCCTGAGCCTGAGCCAACTACTACTCCAGCTCCACCTGCCCAATCTAAGGAGGCAAAACCTAAGCCCCAGCAGGATAAAGGAAAATCTCCTGCTTCACCTCCTACGGAGCAGCCTCCAACTACAGAGCAACCTACCCCTACCACGGCCTCTGCTGAACCACCACAGAAGTAAACTTATCCTCAGCAGAGGAAAGTCACTGCCAAGAGGTCTGCTCCCAAAGCTGTCCCTTTAAAATTTGGCAAAGAGCCTGCTACCAAGTCTGAAGAGGCACAGTCCCCTGCCCAACCTGAGTCCACTGGAAAAGGGAAGTCCGCAGTGGTCCCCACTGAAGAAGCCAAAGGCAAAGGGAAAGGAAAATCTCCTGCCACCCTCCTACTAAGCGCAAAGGAAAAGCCCCTCAAGAGCCCAAGGAACCAAAAGCTCCCAAGCCACCAAAAGTAAGGGTGAGGGCACCTAAAGCTCCAACTACACAGAAAATACCAGCAAAAAAGAAAAAAGTGAGCGAGGAAAAGAAGAAATAGGACAAAGCTGCCCTTAAGGCACAGGCTAAAAAGATGGGTTGGGATTTCCTTACAGATTTGGATTCATATTAGATCCTAGCTTCTAGATTGTATATTAGGTTTTTCTTCTTATAATTACATTTGTAACTATTTTTATTACACTTTAATATAATTTCTAATTTTTGTCTATTGCTCTGTTCTGTGTGCTTCTTTCTGTTTATTTGCTACTTTTCATTTTGTTCTTTTTGCCATTCATGGGAAAGGTTTAGGGAGGATATGTTTCTTTGAAATAGTAATCCATGTGGAGGATAGATCTCATTGGTGGCTATATAAATTTGTGCAAATACCTGCCTCAGAGATTTCAATGGCTTCTTCTTCAAATTGATGAGCCATGTTAGGCTACCTCGCGAAGATCCCTAGTTCAGCTGCGCGAGAAATGTCCTTTACTCATCACTGATTGCTTTTCGCGAGGGTCCCTACGTGATACACTTACCTCTTTAAATACTAGGCCTATCTTTGGACAATCAGTTAATGCTCCTTCTCTTTTCCAAAGAACCAATTGTGTGTTTCTTCTTTCCCCACACAACACTCATTTATTGCCAAGTTTGAAAAGGGGCGCAATTTCAATTCCGTCGATTCATGTTACCTCATCCCTATCTTTTAAATCGGCCATCAGTCCCTTTTCATCTCATCCCTCCTCTTCTACCCCTAGAAGTCCATACCTCCTCACACAAATGGCGGATGACACCCCCTTCGGGTTCCCAATCAAATTCTACCCCATCTGGGAAGATCCCCCACGGCCAAAGGAGCCGGACCCCTTGCAATTTCTCTAGGATGAATTTGACGAGGTCCAGCGGATCCTCGCCAAGGAGGAAAAGAAAAAGAGAAAAAGAGAGGAGAGAAAAGAAGAAGAAAAAAATGGCAACACTTGCCTCTCCCCCTCCATCTTCCTCAAACCCTCCCCCGGCTACACATTGACCCCCCCATTTTGTCTTTTCCTTTTCAATCTTTTTGTTATATTTTCTTTTTATTTTAATGCATGTTTCTTTTAGTTTCATACTGTTCCATTTGCATTTTCTGTTTCTCTCTCTTCTTCTGTGTTTATTTTTGTCTATCTGCTTGGATTCTACTGCTTTTTATCACCTCTGAACCAGTGAGGATGCTGCTCCGAATGGTTTGGGGGTGTGGCAGTTTGACAATAGAATAGTTAATTTTAGTGCAGTAATGGTAGTGAAAATGGGATGAATAAAGTCAATCTCCACTTAACTTGATACAATGAGGAAACATGTAAAAATTTAAATATTTTGGCAGACTTTTGGAAACAGATAAAAGTTGATCTTGACACCACCATGAAGCTAATATTAGAAATTTTTTTAAGTTAAGTACTCAGCGAGCCTAAGAGGAGAGAAACAGATGAAAATACACCCCATGAGTTAAAATTGAAGACCATACCTAGTGAGATTTGGGCCCATCACTTTCTTTTAAAGAGTGTTTTTGGCATTATTTCTGCTCTAAAGACTGAGTGAATCAAGACTTTTTCACTAGAAGTTGTGCAACTCCAAATCAAAACTAGTTGACAGCACTCATGAGACTAAGGAAATGATCCAAGGCCCTCATTTGGACAGTTTGAGCCTAAAAATCCAACCTTTTAAAATCTGCCTTTTTGCATACACTAGTTGAGCCTTAAAATCATATTTTTTCTTTCACAAACACCAGAACACTTGCACCTTAACCTCATTACTTGAGTCAACCTTACCCTCACTTTGAGAATTTATAAGGTAAAGGAGGAGGTAAAGATACTGAGAATAGTCCAATATTCTGTGGAAGGTGAAGAAAAGCAACTTGTGAACAACTGTGTATCAATGACAGTTGTGTGGCATTTCATCAAAAGAATGAATAAAGTAAATAAAAAGAGAAAAAGAAAGAGAAGTCTAGAGAACATCATCATCTGAAAATTGAAAAGAAGAAGAGAAGCTGGCCACTTTGTCTCTGAAATAGTAGAGGAAGATGAAGTTTTTACTGGAATGAAGGTTGTGAAGTCATGAACCACTCCTTACCTTGCTAATTTCTCAATTTGGATTCCCTTTTTACCCCTTTTATTCTTTACACCCCTCAGCCATAAGCCACATTACAACCCATTCTAAAAGACCTTGTGGATCCAAAGTCAAATGAGTTTTCATGTGAAGATGAAGAGTTGCCCAATCTATGGTGAAAATCCTTGAAGATGTCAGAAATTAGAAGCTTGGCCTATGCTCATGCTTGCAAACCCATTTGGGGTCTGCAACTGCTCTTGAGTTGTTGAGATTATGAACACCCTCAGGTTATTAATGTTGAGAGATAGCCCTATTGAGAATTGGGTCTGAATTTTTACCTCTTTAGGGTGGTATCCAACCTGGATCTTGAATCAAAGGCAAGCTGGGTACTGATTTTCATACATTGAAATTCTAATGTTAAATAAATGGTGGTCAGGCAAACACATGTTAACTTTTAAGTTCTAAATGGCCTACAAACATTTCTGCAGTTTCCTCTAAGTGTTAAATGGGTGTGGAATGAAACTTTAAACATTTGAATCTGTGTTGTCATTATCTGCACTACACTTAACTGATTGTAATTGTGAAGTTTGTGGGTGTCTTCACTGAAAACCCTCAGGAGACTTCACTTCTCCACTAGGGATCACCTAGGGGTTTAAAAGGCTTGGTACATATGCTACATGTATCCTTGATCCTTACGAAAGTGACATTTAATTACAGCTTTGCTAAGGGACTAGCAAAGATTAGGATTGAGGGTCTGTTAAGACCTGAAAAGTACAACTTTCCACCCCTTACCTTAATCTCTGTTAGACCCTTAATCATTTAATAAAATTGTTTTAAGCAAGTTCTGTAGGTAATAAGCAGTAACTGCCAATAAACCCCTAACCATGCCAAGAAGCTCACTGTTGCCCCAGAACTACCTCAGCAGAACGAAGGATGAACCCAGACAGAGAGTTGGCTGAAGCATAGGCACATCCAAGCATAAATACATCAAGAAGAATGCCTCACGCAAATGTCGCAGGGTTCAATTGAACCAGAGATAATGCCTTCGCGCAGTTGTCGCGAGCCCCTGGAGGAAGCACAACAACTGGTCGCGCAGTTTGTGCGTCATTCTCGCATGGTTTGGTGCCAGAAAGAATTGAAGAGCAGGCTTTGCAAGGTCCTCGCGAGGCTCAATCTAAAGAATTCGTGCAGTCTCATGGAGCTCAAAAGAAGAACCGTTAAGTTTCGCGTGACTCACTCAGGAGAGAGAGCTTCAGGTATTCCTACGTGCAGCTGTCTCGCAATGGCCGTGAGATACAGACCTTCTGAGAAATGCTTGCGCGACCCAGAAACTCATGAACACTGCTTCTTCGTGAGGATCTCTCACAAGATTCACCAAGGGATGAACCGCATGAGCAATCCCCGTGCCATTCAAAGCTGAAAGAGCAATCTCGTGACAGCCATTTGTATTCCGCGATGACTAAAATGCCAATCCCACGACTGCATGAATTTCAAGACAATTCAACCCCGCGATGCCAATTCTACCACGCAGAAAGATCTGAAATCATTTCTACCCTAGGAGGATCGGGTTCTAAACTTCTCCCCACTTCTGTAAGGGCAATTTGGGAATCTCTAGCAGTTAGGGCAAGCACTCTAATGCTCCAATCTCCATGCACACGACTCGAGGCATCCAAGAGACAAGAATGAGCCGTAATTACATTGAGAAATTAGGGTTTTCCTAACCCTAATTGGAGGGGAAGCCGACTGCTATATAAGCTTAAGTGTAGCTTAGGTTTGAGGCTCTGTCTTTGGGGTCTCTCTTTGGGACTTAACTTCTGTGCTTCTCCAAAAACCAACTGCAGAATTACAGTAGGTTAAGGTTAGGGTTTAGGAGTTTTCTTATTTTTCCTTTTTCTTTCTCTCCATAATCTAGCATTTGCTGGCGACGCCTTTTGTATGATTATCTGGTATAGATTTTAATGGAATTTTTATAATAGGATCTGTTACATGTATGGGATGTTGTTTTTGTTGTGAGTTGTGTTGTACAAGGCTGCTACCTTAAGATCCTCCATTGCTAAGTTGTTTTGTAAGCAATGGAGGATTGCTTCTAAGGTACTATTTAGATCTAAGTGACCTGTGTGTCCAGGTTAGGCACTTTGTAGGCCTTCCCCCACCACAGGACCCACTAAATCTGAATCCCCATGGGAACTTGTGCTTGTAGCCTTGTGAACATGGTGGCGGCAGTAATGTTCTAGTTCTGTCTTAGACCTTTGTGAGGAGGATAGCCTCTGTGGATTGTCTGTGACCATTCAAGTGGAGAGATTATAGTCCTAGGGTGAGGCCAATTCATGGAACTAAGACAGATTCTTCTTCTCTGTACTTGTGCTTGTAGCCTTGTGGGAGATTGTGCAGTGACAGACTCCCCTATAGTATAATAGATCCACCATCAGATTACAGATCTGAGTTGGCTGTAGAGATTGTAGGCTTGTGACTGGACCACTGCAGTCTTTCTAAAGCAGTGAACAACCATGCTTAAAAGCTAGTACTCAAACTCTTGCTGGTCTTGTATGTCCAGGCTTGTGCACTTTGTAGGCCTAGCCCCACACAGAATTTTAGAGGATGAGGTTCCTATGGATTCTTGAGCTTTTAGCCTGGATGAAGTAGTTCCTACAATGGTAAACTTGTTCTGACTCACCTCTGGATTGTGGTTCCCCTATTGGATAGTCTGTGACCATTTGAGTGGACAGATTATAGCCTTAAGGGATTGGATCATGGCACAGGAGTGAGTTAGATTCTTTCTCCGCTTTGGTGATAATGTAGCCATTGGACCGGATTTCTATAGCAATAAATCTGAGTCTGAGTTACAAGACCCCATCAGATCTGTAACTAATAACATACTTCTCACCCTTTTTCATTTATTTTCTCACTCCACCACTCTCCTTGACCCTTCTGTAATCTAAACAATCAGTTGCCTTAGGATTAAGATTATAGTGACCCTAAATCCCCTTCCATTTAGGATTGCTAGATCTGTAGTCAGATCTGGAGGGCCTAATAAGGATAGCTCCCTTGGAGCTTTAGATCAACTTCCCTGTGGGACAAACTCTTACTTATCAAAACTTGCTATAACAGGCCCTGTATCTTGCAAGACTGTGCATATTTTAGGCTTGCTGCTCCATAATCATCACTCTACCTTTCACTCATTTTACATTTACCCCATTCTTATCACTACCTTCAATAAAGTCAGTAGCAAGCACTTAAAATATCCCAACAAGTACCTATCGAGAAAACAGTAAAAAGCTTTCCCAGCCAACTTATCCAAAATTTGATCAATAAAGAGGAGAGGGAAGTGGTATTTTCTAGTCTTGGAGTTGAGCTTTCGATAATCGATGCGAACTCTTCAGCCAGTGGACTCCCTGGCTGGTCTCAGCTCTCTAGACTCAGTTGTTATCACTGTTATGCCAGATTTCTTGGGCACCACTTGGACAGGTACCACCCATTCAGAATCAGAAATGGGGTAAATTACCCCAGCATCTAGCAATTTGATGATTTCTTTTAGGACCACCTCCTGCATCTGAGGATTTAGTTTTCGCTGCATTTTCCTGGAGGGTGTTGAGCACTCCTCTAGATGGATCCTGTGCATACAGATTGATGCATCAATCCCTCCTAGATCAGCAATGGTCCAACCAATTACCTTTTTGTGCTTCCTCAAAACTGTTAGCAATTCCTCCTCTTGCTCATTGGTAAGAGAAGAGGAGATAATTACAACAAGTTTTTCATCTTTCTCAAGAAAAGCATATTTCAATGTATCTAGAAGCTTCTTGAGCTCTAGATCAGGGGCTTGTTGGATGGATGGCAGGATTGGTGCTTTGTTGGTTTGAGGAAGGGGCAACAATGTAGGTTTCCAAATGGAATGCTGCACTAAGCCCACAGAAGAGTTCAATGTGGACATATCTTCTGACATTGAAGCTGGGCTTCCTTCCTCTACCATGTTCCAAACTTCAATTAAATTTGTGACAATGTTACCCCACTCCAGCAGGGTGGGAAGTTCTTCTTCAACAACTTCTTCTAGTACATCCACTGCAAAGCATTCCTCATTGTCTAGCTGAGGGTACTTTACACTGTTGTACACATTAAGCTCAACTTTCATATGTCCGAAAGTTACCTCCATGATCCCAGACCTGCATTGAATACATGCATTGGCAGTGGCCAAGAATGGTCTGCCCAAAATAATAGGTATCGAAGATGTACTCTTGTTGCAGCCCATGTCTAAGACAAGGAAGTCTACAGGGTAGAAGAACTTGTCTACCCCCACTAAGACATTCTCAACCACTCTCATGGGTCTCCTCTCAGACCTATCAGCCATCAATAGCACAATGGGGGTGGGTTTAAGCTCCCCCAAACCAAGCTACTGATACACACTGTATGACAGCAGATTAACACTGACTCCAATGTCTAGAAGGGCCCTTTCAATTATGTGGTCTCCAATTATGCAGGGAATAGCGGGTATCCCTGGGTCTTGCAACTTCTCTAGCATTGTCATGCTTAATAAAAAATTAACTGTATCAGTTACAAAGACCTTTTTGGAGAAATGGCCTCTAGCTTTTCTTTTCTGAGTACACAGGCCTTTCAGAAATTTTGCTTAGGCTGGGACCTGTCGAATTGCATCAAGCAAGGATAAATTGATCTTTACCTGCTTAAAGGACTCCATCATTTCCTCTATTTGTGCATTCCCCTTATCAAAAGGGGCAGGGCCACTCAAAGCTTGAGGAAATGGCTGCAGAGGTACTGCTGGTTCCTCAGCTGCAAGCCTATGACTGAACTTTTATTTTTTTCTTTTTTCTTCTTTTATTTCCTGCAGAGGCTCAACTACAACCTCTTTATTTTTCCCTTGTTGCAGGGTAGCCGGCAATTCTTGACTCTGTGCTCTAACAAAGTCCTTATCACTTTCACTCGACAGTTCATTGGGAATGACTTCTCCTCGTTCCTTTCCCACCTGATTATCTACCAGCCTGCCAGACCTTAGGGTTGTGATGGCATTAGCCCCCTCAAAATTTGAGGAGCCTTCTCCAATTGAATATTGGCCCTTAGGGTTGGCTACTGGCTGGCTTGGCAACCTAACCTCTTCTCTTTTGGCCAAGGCATTGGCTATTTGGCCTAGCTGCTCTTTTATTTTCTTTATGCTTTAACTGTGAGAAGTCACAGTCTGAGTCAAGGGCCCAAGGCTCTGCAATTGGGTTAAAACTTGGTCCTCGAAAGAAGCACTTCAGGGCTGGGGTGGGCAAACTAACAACTGATTTTGCTGTTGGGGCTGCTGCTGATGTTAGAAATTTGACCTTAGGGCATAACCCTGGTTAAACTGCTGATGTGGCCTTTGAGGTAAGGCCAACATCTGCTGTGGTTGCATATAATTGTCTTATTTCCACCTCAAATTTGGGTGGTCTCTCCATTGGTAACCCGCATTTTGGTGCTGGTATCCATATGGTTGTTTGTTGTAGCCAACAGATTGTTGTTGTCCAAAAGATTGGGCAACAATAGCCTGTTCCATCACATACTCAGGGTATTGCCCTGCAGATGGGCACTCTTCCACTGTGTATTATGGAGATTGGCATATCAGACATGCCTCCATCACTTGTGCAGCCAATCTGGGCTGCACCATAGTTAAAAGTTTATCAAACTTATCCGAGAGATTGGCCATCTGCATTCTCAGGTCATCATTTCCCCTAACTTCATATATCTTTCCTTTAGAAGTTTCACCAAGCCCCAGCTTAGGAGAAGGCTCTTGAACAATTTTAGATCAGGACATCTTCTGGAAAGCTTTTTCACTAATAAGCTCGAACAAGTCCCATGCCTCATCAGTTGTTTTATGCATGTACGTTCCACCACAAGAGGCATCTACCATGTCTCTACTTTTCTCATCAATCCCATTACAGAAGCTCTAGACAAGCTGCCAGTCAGGGATCTTGTGGTGGGGGCATTGTTTGAGCATTTCCTTAAATCTGTCCCAAGATTGGTTTAAATCCCCAGTTGGGGATTGGGCAAAAGCAAGTATTGCTTTGGCTGGTTTTGGTCTATGGGAAAATTTTGGTCAAAAATCTTTCTGGAGGTCTTTCCATGAAGTGATGCTATTGTTTGGGAGAGTAGCTAACCAGGTGCAGGCCCTATCCTTTAGGGAAAAAGGAAAGAGCATTAATCTGGTAGCTTCTGGTCCCAAACCAGCAATGGAGAATGTGGTGCACAGGGCCAAGAATTGGTCAATGTGCTTGTAAGGGTCTTCCTTGCTAAGCCCATGGAAAGAGGGAAGCATTTGGATGATGGAGGTTTTAATCTCATAGTTTCCCTAAACATCTGGGAATTGAATGCTGAATGGGGAATTATAATCATCAGGAGCATTCAATTCCTTCAATTGGTTGCTCTTCACCCATGACTGCTGTCTCAATTTTAGTAGGGGGCTCGACTGTGGTGTGTCTGTGCCTTCTTGGTCTTCTACCCCTTTCTATCTCAGGGTTAGGACACTCTAATGTGGGACTGAGAGATCTCCTTCCTAACATGCACCTACACCAACAGCAGGAAAGACTACTTGCAGACACATTGCACTTAACAAAATTACAACTATCCTAATCAACTGCTATGGAATTTTCAAAGGAGAAATAGACTGAGGTTTTGAGGTTTAGAGAAGTACAAATAGAGGTGGCTAGACTCCTAGTGCAATTCTACTCTCCTTCTCTGCTACTGTCCAGATCTGCAAGAAAAATTCCAAATATAAATCAGCAGTATCAATTATTCACAAGTACAGCTAACAAAGAATAAAGAATACAAAAATCTAGGGTCTACTAATAGATCAAGAATCACCGACAACGGCGCCAAAAACTTGTTAGGATATTTTTAAGTGCTTGCTACTGCTTTTATTGGAGACAGTGATAAGAATGGGGTCAGTGAAAATGAATCAAAGGTGGATTAAAAACTACAAAGCAGCAAGCCTAAAAATACACAGTCCTGTAAGATACAAGGCCTATTGTAGCAAGTTTTGATAAGTAAGAGTTTGTCCCTCAGGGAAAGTTGATCTAAAGCTCCAAGGGAGCTATCTTTAGTAGGCTCTCCAGATCTGGCTACAGATCTGGCAATCCTAAATGGAAGGGGATTTAAGGTCACTATAGTCTAAATCCTAAGGTAACTTAATGTCTAAGCTACAGAAAGGGTTAAGAAAGAGGATGGAGTGTGAGTAAATAAATATAAAAGGGTGAGAAGTATGTTATTAGGTACAGATCTGATGGGTCT
Organism: Chloranthus sessilifolius; assembly: GCA_021018995.1. Lineage (NCBI taxonomy): Eukaryota > Viridiplantae > Streptophyta > Magnoliopsida > Chloranthales > Chloranthaceae > Chloranthus > Chloranthus sessilifolius. Next base: position 50,852,844 of record CM037593.1, on the reverse strand, counting down.
TATAACTCAAACTCAAATCTGCTACTATAGAAATCCTGTCCAATGGCTACATTATATCCAAAGAGGAGAAAGGATCCAACTCACCCCTGTGCCATGATCCAATCCCTTATGGCTATAACCTGCCCACTTAAATGGTCACAGACTATCCAATAAGGGAACCACAATCCAGAGATGGGTCAAAACAAGTTTATCATTGTAGGCACTACTTCATCTAGGCTACAAGCTCAAGAATCCATAGGGACCTCAACCTCTAAAGTTTTGTGTGTGGGGCTAGGCCTACAACGTGCACTAGCCTGGACACACAGAACCAGCAAGAGTTTGAGTACTAGCTTTTAAGCTTGGCTGTTCACTGCTTTAGAAAGACAGTAGTTCTCCAGTCACAAGCCTGCAATCTCTATAGCCAGATAAGATCTGTCATCTGATGGTGGGTCTATACAAATACAAGGGAGTCTGTCTCTGCACAATCTCTCACAAGGCTACAAGCACAAGTGCGGAGAAGAAGAATCTATCTTAGATCTATGGATTGGCCTCACCCTAGGGCTATAATCTATCCACTTGAATGGTCACAGACTATCCACAGAGGTTATCCTCATCACAGAAGTCTAAGACAGAACAAGAACATTGCTGCCGCCACCATGTTCACAAGGCTTCCAGCTCAAGCTCCCATGGGGATTCAAATTTAATGGGTCCTGTGGTGGGGCTAGGCTTGCAATGTGCCTAACCGGGACACACAGGTCACTTGGATCTAAGTAAAACCTTAAAGACAATTCTCCATTGCTTATAATACAACTTAGCAATGGAGGATCTCAAGGCAGCAGCCTTGCACAGAATAACTCACAAAACACTAATCCCATACATGCAATAGATCCTATTATAAAACTCTACTAAAACTATACCAAATAATCATACAAAGGCATAGCCAGCAAGTGCTAGACTATGGAGAGAAGGAAAAAGGAAAAAGAAAACTCCTAAACTCTAACCTTAGCCTACTGTAATTCTACAGTCGGTTTTCAAGGAGTACAGAAGTCAAGTCCCTTAAACCTAAGCTAGGCTTAGGCTTATATAGCAATCGGCTCTCTAAGAATTAGGGTTAGGAAAACCCTAATTTATCAATGCTAATGTGGCCCATTTATGTTCCTTAGATGCCTCGGGGCGTGTGTACGGAGATTATAGCATTGGAGTGCATGCCCTAGTTGCTGGAAGTTCCCAGATATCCCCTGCAGAATTGGGGAGAAGTAAAGAACCCGAGCCTCGCTAGGTGGAAGGGCTTTCCAGGTCTTATCGCGTGATAGAATTGGCGTCACAGGGTTTCTTTGACTTGAAGCTCTTACAGTCGTGGGATTGATACTTTGGTTGTCGAGGGAATTACGCGCGCAGCTCGTTCCATGATGAATCCCGCGGTGATCCTCGCGAAGAAAATAATGTACATGGGCTTCTGGATCGCGCGAGCAGTTCCTTGAAAGTTTATATCCCGCGGCCACTTCACAACAGCCGCGCTCAGGAATGCCTGGAACTCTCTCTATTCAGTGAATCACGTGAAGGTTGAAGACTCATTTCTTAAGCTACGTGAGACTGTGCGAGTGCTACACGAGCGCTTATGACTGAGACTCACGAGAACTACACAAAGTATGCTTTTTACTCCCTGCTGACATCCATTTGCATGGGAACGGCGCAAAGACTGTGCGACCAGTTGGTGTTCTCCCTTCAGAAGCCCGCGATAACTGCACGACGCATTCTTTTTGGTTCAATTGAGCCCTGTGACATCTGCGTGAAGCATTATTCTTGATTTGTTTCTACTTTGCTGTGCCTATGCTGTAGCCAATTCTCTGTTTGGGTTCAACCTCCTTTCTTCTGAGGAACTTTTGGGGCAACAGTAGGCTTCTTGGCATGATTAGGGCCTTATTTGCAGCTGCTGTTTATTACCTACAGGATAGACTTAAAGCACATTTATTAAATGATTAAGGGTCTAACAGAGATTAAGTTAAGGGGTGAAAAGTGGTACATTTCAGGTCTTAACACACCCCCAAACATAATCTTTGCTAGTCCCTTAGCAAAGCTGTAACTAATTAAATGCCACTTCCGTAGGGATCACAGGTACATTTAGCATATGTACCAAGCCTTTTAAACCCCTAGGTGATCCCTAGTGGAGGAGTGAAGTCTCCTGAGGGTTTTCAGTGAAGACACCCACAAACTTCACCATTAGAACAGTTAAGTATAGTGCAGTTAATGATAACACAGATTTCAATGTATAAAGCTTCATTCCACACCCATTCTTTAACACTTAGAGGAAACTGCAACAGTATTGCAGGCCATTTAAAACTTAAAAGTTAACATGTGTTTGCATCACCACCATTCATTTTACATTAGAAATTTAATGTGTACAAATCAGTACCCAACTTGCCTTAAATTCAAAATTCAGGTTGGATACGACCTCAATGAGGTCAAAATTTAGGCCCAATTATCACAAGGGCTTTCTCTCAATATTGACAACCTGAGGGCGTTCACATTTACATAGCTCAAGAGCAGTTATAGACCCCAAATGGGTCTGCAAGCATGAGCATAGGCAAAGCTTCTAATTTTCGACATCCTCATGACTTTTCACCATAGATTGGACAATTCCTCATCTCCACATGACAGCTCATTTTTACTTTGGATCCACAAGGTCTTTTTGAATGGGTTGTAATGTGGCTTATGGGTGAGGGATGCAAAGAATCATGTGGAAAAAAGGGAATCAAAATGAAGAAATCAGTAAGGTAAGGAGTGATTCATGACTTCACAACCTTCATTTCAGCAAAACTTCATCTTTCTTGATATATTCCAGAATCAAAGTGGCCAACTTCTCCTCTTCTTTTCAATTTTCAGATGATGTTCTTCTCTAGACTTCTCTTTCTTTTCTCTTTTTATTTTTATTCAATCTTTTTATGATTTTTTTTTATGATGAACTGCCACACAAAATATCATTGATACACTGCTGTTCATAAGTTGCTTTTCTTCACCTTCCACAAAATGTTGTACCATTCTCACTATCTTTAACTCCATCTCCTTTACCTTCTGAATTCTCAGAGTGAGGGTGAGGTTGAATCAGGTCATGAGGTTAAGGTGCAAGTATTCTGATGGTTGTCGAAGAAAAGTATGATTTTTAAGGCTCAATTAGTGTATGCAAAAGCGTAGATTTTAAAAGGTTGGATTTTTAGGCTCAAACTATCCAAATGAAGGCCTTAGATCATTTCCTTAGTATCATGAGTGCTGTCAATTAGTTTTGATTTGGAGGTGCACAACTTTTAGTGAAAAAGTCATGATTCAATCAGTCCTCAGAGAAGAAATAATGCCAAAAGCACTCTTCACAAGGAAATGATGGGCCCAAATCTCACTAGATATGGTCCTCAAATTAACCCATGGGGTGTAGTTTCACCTGTTTCTCACATCTTAGGTTCACTGAGTACTAACTGAAAAATTTTCTGATGTTAGCTTCATGGTGGTGTCAAGATTTTAACTTTTTTAGTTTCAAAAAGTTTGCAAAAATATTTTAATTTTTACACAAATTTCGTCATTGTATCAAGTTAGGTGGAAGTTGACTTTATTCATCCCAGTTATACCACCATTACTGCACTAAAATTAACTATTCTATTGGCAGACCTATCCTGCCACACCCCCAAACCACACTGGTTCAAAGGCTAGACTGGATGTGCAGTAGATTGAATACAGAACAAAGAAACATAGAACAAGCAGAGAAACAGAAATAATTAAAAAAAATGCTAAACTGAACAGTGTAGAACTAAAAGAAAAAGTCATTATAATATAAAGAAAATATTACAAAAAGAGTGACAAAAAGAGAAAAAATAAAAGCCTAAAACAGACAAAATAGGGGGGGGGAAACAAGGATTAAGGGGGAGTCGGTGGTGGAGGGATTGAGGAAGATGGTGGGGGAGATGCAGGTGGTTTGATTTTTTTCTTCTTCTTCTCTCTTTTCTCCTTTTTCTGCTCCTCCTTTGCCAGGATCCGCTGGACTTTTTCATACTCATCCCAAAGAAATTGTAATGGGTCCGGCTCCTTAGGCGGTGGGGGGTCCAACCAAATGGGATAGAATTTGTTAGGAACTCGTTGGGTTTATCATTCGCCATGGTTGTGAGGAGGGCCGGACTGCTAGGGTTAGAATAGGAAGGATGAGATGAAGAGGAACTAATGTCTTATTTAAAATACTTGGACGGTGAAAAATGAATCGACATATTAATGTTTTGTCCCTTTCCAAGCTTGACAATAAATTATGATTGTGTGGGGAATGATAAAGCGCACAACTGATTATGGGAAAAGAGGGCTAACAGTAAATGATGGTCTAAATTTAGGCTTGGTATTTAAGGGGATCTTGTGTATCGCATAGCTGCACACTGGAAGGTGTGGAATTCTGCTTTGCGCGTGTTCAGGACTCCGCGAGGGAGCTCAGATAGGTCCCACGATTATGAAAATGAAGTCATTTTAATCCCTTGATCGAGATCAACACTCGACCTCTGGGCACCATTTGTGCAGAGGCATGTACCTGCATCCATTCAGTTTCCATCTACATCTACCCTTCACATGGATTCCTATTTCAAATGAGTAAACCCTCCCTAAATTCATCTCCCATATTATTGACAAAAATGGACAATAGGAAGACTAATTTTGAAAAATACAGAAGCACACATAACAGATTTGGCACATGAATTAATATAAAAAAAAGAAGAGAAATTCTATTTACTTGGAAAAAATATTTACACTTGTAATTACAATGAGAAGATTGGAAGGGAATAGAAAGAAGAGCCTAAGTACAATCTAGTCTAAGAGGAGGAAGAATCTGAATTTGAATCTGTAAACCAATCCCAGCTTATCTGTTTCGCATGTTTCCTCATTTCAGCTTTGCTCTCAGAACTGGGCTTGGACTTGGTTCTATCTGATTGAGCTTTGGTCTTTTTCTTCCTGAGTTTCTTCTCAGTTGGGCTCTTTTTCTTCTGCGGCCTTGGTTGCTTTGGCTGTGGGGGTTTCTTCATGGTTGGAGCCTTTGGGGCCCTCACCCTCATCTTTCTGGTTTTGGGTTCAAGAGGGATCATAGGAGATTTTCCTTTGTCTTCCTCAGTGGGAGCCATGGAGACTTTCCTTTTGCTTTGGGCTCAGGCTGGCCAGGGGGTTTTGCCTCCTCAGAGTGGGCAGTTGGCTCTTTGCCAATTTTTGTAGAGGCTGCTGTGTAAGCGGACCTCTTAGCAGTGACTTTCCTCTGTTTAGGATAAGTTTGCTCTTTTGGAGGTGCAACAGAGGCCTTGGTAGGTGGAGGCTGCTCTATAGGAGGTGATGAAGGAGGGGCAATAGGGGCCTTTCCTTTCTCTGGCTGGATCTTTGGTTATGCCTCCTCAAACTGGGTAGCTGGCTTGGGAGTAGCTTTAGGCTCAGGGTCTGGCATGCGAACAGAGAGTGGGGTAGGCTACTGAGCTGGATTTCTGGTAGCAGCCAATGCAGCTTCCAATGAGGCTATCTGGATTTTGTGTTTGAGGAGGTCAGTCTCATGAATTTCCTTTTGGAGTCTGAAGATTTCCTGGGCATTGTTGAGCCTCTTTTCAAAAAGTCTGGCTTTCATCTTCTCTGCAGTAGTGTTTGCTTTCTCCAGCTCCAAATTCAACTGATTATAAGCAACTGTAGATTTGGCCTTCTGATAGGCTTCCAAGATATTTTTCTACCCCAAGGAGATGCCCAGTAGTTGCTTTCTGTGGGCTTCCTTTATTTCATCGATTTGCTACAGTAGGGGGGTCTCAATTGACTGTCGAAGTTGGGCCATGCCCCTCAGGACATCCTTTCTTAGATAGGGATTGCCCTTCATGGCATGGAGGATGGTGAGGTAGGGAGGGATGTAAAAGGAGTGTTTGGGGGTAATAGGATGAGAGGAAGTGGAAGGAGCAAACTGTGAATGGTCCTGGGTGTGGGGAGTGGAGATAACAGTAGGTAAGTCTAGTTGTGGGGGGAGGGGAATAGATTCTGGGTTTGTTTGGGTCTGTTTGTCAGTGAATGTTGGAGGAGGCAGGGTAAGGGGTGGGATGGAGGGTATAGGGGAGAAAGAAAATAAAGTAGGTGGTGGTGGGGGAGGAAAAAGGGGAATGGTGAAAGGGATGAAAGGGAATGGGGGGGTTGGGGGGATAAAAGGGATTATGGGTGTTGGATGGAGTTGGGAGTTAGAGATGGATTCAGTTTGGGTCTGTTTGTCAGTGGAAAGGATCAGGGGGGATGGAGTGGATTGGTGAGGGATGGGTGGGTTGGTTAATGTCTGTAGGGTGGATTGGATGGATGTGAGTTCAGTCTGCATCTGGGCCTGGGTGTGTGTAGTGGTGGATAATTGAGATTGGATGTCTTGGATGAGGGAGAGGATGAGTGCCAGTGTGTCTGGACTGGGAAGTTGAGTTTGTGTAGAGGATAACACAGGTTGAAAAGGTGAGGAAGGGGCATGATGGAAAGTGGAGGGAGGGGGAGAGTGGGGTTCTGGTGAGTGATGTGGTGAAGTAATTGGGGAGTTTGGGAGGGGGATGTATTGGCTGGGCATGGTGTCAAGGAAACTAGCCATAAAGACTTAAAATCTTGTGGTTGTGTTAAGGTTTAAGTCAATGTCAGGGAATGGGGATGTGGTAGGCATGACAAGGGTGGTGTCTTCTTCAAGGTGAGGTGTGTCAGTGGGGATAAAAGGGATTGTGGGTGGTGTCAGGGAGGTGGCGGGGGTTGTCTCAGTGGTTTTCCGTTTCTTGTAGGAAATCAGTGGAGGGCTGTCAGGTTTATGTGAAGATGATGGAGGTATTGGGGCTGTGTATTGAGGTAAGGTAGGGGATGGGGAGCGGCTTGCATGGGGGGTGGTGTCCTCCCAGGTACCAATCATAGGTAAAGGGGGAGTGGGCATGGATAATGACGATAGAGGAGGGTGAGAGAGAGATGGAATAGGGGTAGTAGATGCTGGAGTAAAAGGTGGAGGGGAAATGGGGGCTGCTGCAGCAGTGGTGGTAACAGGCTATGGGAGCACCTCCTTGGTAGCAAGGGTAGACTGTTGAGAACAGAAAAATACCATTTTTTACCCCTTAACCTGAGTCTTGATAGACCTTTGAGAGAACTAAATAAGTGTTTTAAGTGCTTGTATTGCAGCTAACAATAAAGACAGGCTTAACCATAAAAGCAGCTTAAAAGTGCCAAAAAGATGACAATCCATGTCAATCCAAAAGAAGAAAGAGAAGAGACAACCTCACTAGCTATTAAAAGGTCTGAATTGAAGAGGCAAAGACCTGGTCTCAACCCAGAAAAGAAGTATGGAGCAATTCGAACAGAAAAATGCACTACAGAGTACTTTTCGCAAAGAACCTAAACTGTTCGCAAAGAACCTGAACTTTGCGAAAAGAACTAAAACTCCAAGCTTAGCTTTCGAAGAGCACCTGAACTCTTCGAAGAGATGATTGACCTTTTCGAAAAGAAGAAAACTCAATTCGAACAGAACCAGAACATTGCGAAAAGAGCTTCAGGAGTTACAACACCTTGCGAAAAGTCCCCTAAGCTATGTGAAAAGGTATTCTGGAGATTCCCAGCTTTTGCAAGGGCAATTTAGTAATCTGTTTCACATGTCCCAATGCATTTAAAAACCTTGGGACATTCCAGAGGATTCTAAGCATGAAGCGAACACATATTCCACCCCACGTGAGCACCCAGAGATGAAATAACTTGGCGGGAACTTCTAGAAACTCTAACAGACTTTCAAAATGCATAACAGAATTGATGCTTTTGTCACCTGATTGGCTGAACCAGATCGAGAAATTCTGATTGGCCAGAATAGATCTGGATCCTTGTGCTCGACTACCATTGGTCGATACAGATCTGAGCATTTCTGATTGGTTGATACACATCTGAGCTGGACTTAGGGAAAACTATAAATAGACGAACCATTTGCCCAATTTGGGCATCTAGATTTTGAGTTTCATTCCTATTCCCCCATTTCCAAATCAGATAGTTTGTCTGAAGTCCCTGTAATAGCCTCACTTTTACTTACAATTGAGAGCTGTGAGATACTTCTGTAACTCAAAGGAGAGTTGTATTCAAGACTACAAATCTGAGAGCTGTTTAAGCTGTGCTCTGTAATTATAATGGTGAATTTGAAAAGGTTGCTGCAAATCGTGCATTCTCCATTGGACTCATGTTAAGGGTTCCCTCTGATCTCCTTATTGCATTAGACTCCTTTAGATTTACTATTTTTCATGCAATTTCCCTTGATTTATTAATCTTGTGAGAGTTAGTGTTTGTAACCTAATCTCTCACGGCATTTGTAGTGATGTTTCTTATTCTAAATTAAGGAGTTGGATTAAAGACTATTGGATGGTTTGTGGCCATTAAAGTGGACAGACCATAGCCATAAGCTTAAACCTAATCCTTGAATTAGATTTATTTCTCTTACATCTGCGCTTGTAGCCAGATGAAGATTGGATCATCTCTCAGTTGAGCTGCAGTCATTCTCATTAGATTTCAAGGACCAAATCAAAGTTAGATATTACTTCTCCATTTTTATAAATTTACCTCAAACGTTCCCCCAACTCGGATCTGGATCATTTAGTTTAACTTTTACTTTTATCATTTAGTTAATGTGACAAATTCAACCTCCCATCTTATGTGCTTTCTAGATAGGATAAGAGGCCAGATCTGGTAGCTCAGATCTGGAGGTTTATCTTGCATTTTAGACAAATTCTCTGTGGATGTTCTTTTACTCGCTTACATTTAAAACTTGCTACAATTGGCCCTGATCTTGCAGGCTAATTCACTTCTATCTGTGCTGATATTTCTTTACTCTTTTTAATATTCTAGATTCATTATAACTTAGCAGTTGCAAACCTGTTTTTAAAACACAAATAAATCAAGCACACATTGAAGCAACACCAAGTTTTTGGCGCCGCTGCCGGGGAATTTGTTCTAAAATAGGTAGACCTAAGTTTTCACTTTGATTTTTATATCAGTACTAAACTATTCTATTGTTTATACCTGTGCAGTTATTCATGTCCAATTTTTGCAGAAGGGAAACTACTTAAAAAGGAATTATGAAGGTTTGCTGTGAATAAACAGATTTTTTTGTTCTGAGTTGTATGTTTGGTAGGAGGACTCTCAGCCCTGAGATTGTCCCACTGAATTTAGAAGTTGAAAGGCTACTACGAACCAAACAAACAACACAGAATTTTGCTACTATGGGTGAAGAACCTCGACTTTTGAGGGATTACTTTGCACCTGGTGCTTATAATTCTCCCTTTTGCATTCAATTTCCTACTGTTGAAGGAAATTATGAGATCAAATCATCGACCATCCAAATGCTTCCTTCCTTCCATGGGTTGAGTAAGGAAGATCCATACAAACATGTGGATGAATTCTTGGCTCTTTGCACCACATTCAACGTAGCTGGACTTAGTCCAGAAGCAACCAAGCTTAGGCTCTTTCCATTTTCATTAAAGGATAAAGCTAGAGCATGGTTATCTATGTTAGCACCAAATAGTATCACTTCTTGGAATAATTTGCAGTGTCAATTTTTAGCCAAATATTTTCCAATGTCTAAAACAAGCCAATTGAGACAAAGTATCATTTCTTTCTCACAAAACTCAACTGAAACTTTCCATGAAGCATGGGAACGATTTAAGGAACTTTTAAGGCAATGTCCTCATCATTAAATTCCCAAATGGCAGCTGGTTCAAAGCTTCTATCAAGGAATTGATCAAAAAGGCAAAAATATGGTGGATGCCTCCTGTGGAGGCACTTACTTGCAAAAATAGTTGAGGAGGTTTGGGACTTATTTGAAGTAATTGGTGAAAACTCAACTCAACAGGAATCTCTGTCAAGAGATATTGAAAATCCTGCTAGGTTGAACAATCAGCAACCCACCAAAGGGAAGATTTATGAGGTGAATGAGTTGGAAAGAAAGATGGACAATTTAACCACAAAGTTTGATTGATTGATGGACTCACTTAAAAATCCAAATGTTGCAAGAGTAGAGGAGGTATGTCTGATATGCCAGTCCCCTACTCATTCAATTGACCAATGTCCTGCTGCACCACAGTTCCCAGATTTAATGGTGGAACAAGCTCATGCTGCTCAATCATTTGGACAGATGCAGTCAAATGAATATCCATGGAGAGGGCACCCCAATTTGAGGTGGAACCAAGGGAATTATCAATCATAACAGCAGCAACAACCAAAGAACCAAATGCCTTTCAAAACTGCACAACCTTATTAGCTGAATTTTTATGCCAAACCAAATTTTTAGCAGCCCATTCCACAACAACCTGTGTAGCAATCTGCCCCAGTTCAAACCCCTTCCAGGTTCCCTTCTTTTGAAGATCAAGTCCTAAATTCACTCCAGAATTTAGGATCTTTAACTCAGATTGTGAATTTTCACAGCCAGAGCATAAAGAAGATTGAAGAAACATTGGGACAACTTTCAAATACTTTGGCCAAAAGAGAGGAAGGAAAGTTATCTAGCCAACCTTTGAACAATCCCAAAGGACAGTTCATGGTTGGAGAAGCTTCTAATTCTCATGAAGAAGTAAAAACTGTCACAACTTTGAGAAGTGGAAGAATTATAAATAACAAAGTGGGTACTGAAGAAGAAAAAAATGAGGAAAATGATAAAGATATGCAAAGAAGAGCAGATAATGACAAAGAAGTAAGTCTGATGGACCTCGAAAAAATCAAACAAATGAAAAACAAAAATTCAAAAAATGCTTCCAAAGTCAGATGAAGGACTAGTTCCTCATTTACCATTTCCTCATGCAATGAAATCTGTATCCCCTTTTGATAAAGGGAACACAAAAATAGATGAAATGACGGAGACTTTCAAGCAAGTCAAGATAAATCTACCTTTGCTTGAGGTAATCAAACAAATTCCAGCATATGCAAAATTTTTGAAAGATGTTTGCACTCACAAAAGACAGTCTAGGATACAGTTATCCAAGAAGGTCTTTGCTGTGGAAAGAGTTAATCATGTGTTATCCATTGCCACACCTCCTAAACTTCAAGATCTTGGAATCCCCATAATCCCTTGCATTATTGGGGAACATACCATTGAAAAGGCTTTATTAGATCTGGGTGCTAGTGTCAACCTACTTCCATATTCTGTATATGAGAAACTAGGTTTGGGAGAATTAAAACCTACTCATGTGGTGTTACAACTAGCAAATAAATCTGAAAGGAAGCCAGTTGGGATGATTGAAGATGTATTGGTGGGAGTAGATAAATTTTTCTATCCTGCTGATTTTCTAGTTTTGGACATGGAACCTACCAAAAGCACAACTTCCATCCCTATCATTTTGGGAAGACCATTCTTGGCTACAGCAAATGCTTGCATTCAATGCAGGTCTGGTATTATGGAAGTCTCTTTTGGAAACATGAAGGTAAAATTAAATGTTTATAATGCAGTCACACAGCCTCAATTCAGCTCTGAAGAATGTTTTCATGTTGATCTATTGGATGAACTGGTAGAAGGGACTTTACAACAGTTTCTGCAGTGTGAAGATTTCACCACAGATGTTAAAGATGCTTGGGGAAATTCTGAGGAAATAAATGTTGTGCAAGGAACTCATAATCAATCAGCAAGTTTCTCTTCTTGGAAACCTGCTACTCTTCTCCTTCCACAAACAGCTAAGGTACCTTTGTTACCTTCTTTTCTCAGCCCACCTGATTTAGAACTGAAGCAGCTGCCAGAAAATTTAAAATATGTGTTTTTAGGAGATCATAAATCATTGCCTGCAATTATTTCTTCCTCCCTCAGGAGCAAGAGGAAGAGTTGTTGATTGTTTTGAAAGAACATAGAAGGGCAATTGGCTGGACTATTACTGATTTGGGAGGAATCAGTCCAGCTGTTTGCATGCACAAAATCCATTTGGAAGAAGATGCAAAGCCTTCTAGGGAAATGCAAAGGAGGCAGAACCCTCATATGCAAGAAGTGGTCATGAATGAGGTTGTTAAGTTGTTGGATGCAGGGGTCATTTACCCCATTTCAGATTCAGCTTGGGTGGCACCTACACAGGTGGTACCTAAGAAATCTGGGATCACTGTTGTAACCTCAGATTCTGGTGAGCTTATGTCAACCAGACAAACAACTGGGTGGAGGGTCTATATTGATTACAGAAAATTAAATGCAATGACCAGAAAAGACCATTTCCCCCTCCCATTCATTGATCAGATTTTAGATAAGCTAGCAGGAAAAGCTTATTACTGTTTTCTTGATGGTTACTCTGGTTACAACCAGATTCCTGTGTACCCACAAGATCAGGAGAAGACCACATTCACTTGCCCTTTTGGCACTTTTGCCTATAGGAGAATGCCTTTTGGTCTTTGTAATGCTCCTGCTACCTTTCAAAGATGCATGTATTCCATTTTCTCTGATATGATTGACCAATTTATGGAGATTTTTATGGATGATTTTTCAATTTACGGAGACAGTTTTTCCCAATGTTTATATCATCTCAAATTGGTATTACAGAGATGTGAAGAAACCAATCTAGTTTTGAGCTGGGAAAAGAGCCATTTCATGGTCACCCAAGGCATTGTCCTTGGCCATGTTGTTTCCCACAAGGGCATTGAGGTGGACAGAGCAAAAATTGATTTAATTGCACATTTACCACCTCCCAAAATTGTTAAACAAATCAGAAGTTTTCTGGGACATCCGGATTTCTGAAGGTTCATTAAGGACTTCAGTAAAATAACCAAGCCTCTTTGTCATTTGTTGTGCCAAGATGTCCCTTTTGTTTTCAATAATGAATGCATGAAGGCTTTTGAATTCTTAAAAAACTGTTTGATTTCAGCTCCAATATTGCAGTCTCCAGATTATTCACTATCTTTTGAACTGATGTGTGATGCATCAGATTATGCTTTGGGAGCTGTCCTTAGACAGAGAAAGGAAAAGTTGCCTCATGTCATAGCTTATGCCAGTAGATCAATGATTGATGCACAGCTCAATTACACAACAACTGAGAAGGAGCTGCTGGCAATTGTTTTTGCTTTAGAGAAATTCAGGTCATATGTCTTGGGTTCACAAATAGTGGTGTTCACTGACCACTCTGCTTTGAAATACCTTCTGTCTAAGAAGGACACCAAACCAAGATTAATCAGGTGGATTCTCCTATTACTGGAATTTGATTCTGGATCAAAGATAAAAAGGGGTAGAGAATGTGGTGGTGATCACTGTCTAGAATTTTAATCATTTGAGATTGATAGGCTGCCTATCAATGAATCTTTCCCTGATGAGCAACTTTTTGCCATTAGTGTACACACTCCTTGGTTTGCAAACATAGTCAACTTTTTGGCTACTGAAAGAATTCCTCAACATTGGAATAAAATGGATAAAGATCTTTTCTTCTCAAAGGTTAAACATTTCATCTGGGAAGATCCTTATCTGTTTAAGAGTTGTGCAGACCAAATAATAAGAAAATGTGTCCCTGACCAAGAATTTCATAGAATACTTTCTATGTGTCATGAGCAGGCCTGTGGAGGTCATTTTAGTGGAAACAAAACTGCTGCAAAGGTTTTGCAGTGTGGATTTTATTGGCCTACACTTTTCAAAGATGCTCTGCAGCACTATAAGTCTTGCTAGAACTGTCAGAAATTGGGCAGCATTTCCAAGAGAAACTCAATGCCTTTACAGCCTATTTTGGTAGTTGAGTTGTTTGATGTTTGGGGGATAGACTTCATGGGTCCCTTTCCTCCTTCCAATGGGAATAATTTCATTTTAGTAGCTGTGGATTATGTATCCAAATGGATTGAAGCCACAGCCATTAAAACAAACGATCACAAAGTGGTTCTTAAATTTCTTAAGGATCACATTTTTTCCAGGTTTGGTTTTCCCAGAGCCATTATCAGTGATGGGGGAAGCCATTTTTGTAATAAACATTTTGAAACTTTATTGAAAAAATACTCTGTGACTCATAGAGTAGCCACTCCATATCATCCACAAACCAGTGGACAAGTGGAGATTTCCAATAGAGAAATCAAACATATTCTGGAAAAGACTGTGAAAAAGGACAGAAAGGATTGGTCCTTTAAGCTGAATGATGCATTGTGGGCATACATGACAACCTATAAAACCCCAATTGGCATGTCCCCATTCAGGTTGGTCTATGGCAAAGCATGCCATTTACCAGTAGAGTTAGAATATAAAGCCTTTGGGCCAGTTTTCGAAAAGATGTTTCTGAAGCTATTAACTTTTTGAATGGTACTGATGCCATTCATAGTTGTCAAAAGGTCTATTTTGGAACTTTTTGAAAACTTAAAAAGGACTTTGCGAAATTAACTCTGAGCATATTTAAACCCTTTCGAAGTAAGGGTTTCATATTCGAAAGCTTTCTGAAGAGCGACCTGTTCCACAGAAACCCTATTTCTTTCTTTCCTTGCACGATTTGAGAATCTTGCTACACTTTTCTTCACCTTTGTTCGATCATTTGAGTTTTCAGAGAAGGATTTTAGCTTCTAGTTTGGGGGATTTTAGGAAGCAAACAACACGTTCAATCAAAAACCCTAGATCTCGGTATTTCTCGGCACATTCTCTCTGTTTATCATTTGAAAATTTTGATTTTGTGTCAGCATCTGTTGTGGGCATTTTCATACATCAATTTAGAATGGGAAAAGCGGAGAAATCGTTGGCTGCCATGTTCCCAAAATCCTCTGCTAAGAAAGTTAGCAAGCCTACCCCAAAAGGAAAAACTAAAACTTCAACCAAAAGAAAACTATCAATGGATAAAGCAGATAGGGTGGAGAAAGGGAAGAAAGTGAGACATGAGGAACCCATCCCTGCAGCTGCTAGTCCTGAGCCTGAGCTTCCTCCTCTGCCTATACATTTGGTATTGCCAAATCCATTCATTAAAGCTCAGAAGCTAATTCCTGAGCTGATTGTGGACGAAACTTTTTTCGTCAACAAATCGGATTGCCTGTTATCTTTAAGATACATAAGAGATGCCTCACTAAGAAATATCCTTACCCCCTTGCCAGAGAAAATTTACCCACGAATGGTGAAGTTATGGTACCAAAACCTAGTAAAGGTCACTGAAAGAGATGCTGATGTCCCTACCCTGGTTATCTTTATTGATGATTGCGATCTTACTGTCACATTTGAAGACATAGGGAATGCTTTGGGGATACCCTTCCAATTTGATCCTTTTGGTCCATTGGTCGCTCAAATGCTTGACCTCCTTTAGAGAAATGGCACATTTAACCCAAGGAATTGTTGGCAGGACGGTCCATCATGAGGAGAGACCTAGCCCCCAATTTCTATTGATGGATTCCATTTTGAGGGAAGTTTTTATGTCACGGGCATGACCAAGAGAGGAGAACACCAATTCTAGAGGCTCTCTTTCATTTTCTAAGGCTTTTCAATGCCCCTATGTTAATTTTTGAAGCCATGGCTGATATTAGTGCCAAGTTAAAAAAGGAGCAGAAATTAGCTGGCCTCCCATTTGGTAGATTGATCACAGCCCTCCTCAAAGCCAAGTTTGACATTGATAACCAGGAGCCATTTGAAGTCATTGCTCCTCACAATTTTGGGAAAAAGGCTTACTACAGCCAAGCCATCTTTGAGAAGAATGAGAGAGGAAGGTGAACACTGCACTGCGATTATTAATGACTGCACTGCACCTCACATTATAATGAACACGCCTCTGACTCCCTTAGAACCGGTTTTGCGGATCACGAGGTGACCACTCTTTATGCACCACTTCTTGAAGCAGCTCTGCGGACTGTGGTGACGGCTCTTCATTGCACCCATTTTTGAAGAAACTATCCTTCCCATGGTGACCAGCTCTTCAGCTGCACCAATTCTTGAGGAAGTTGACCATTTACCCTCCTCCCCTAGTCCGACCCCTGCCACTTCACCTATTCCAGCTGTCCCATCTCCCATACCCTCCATTATTCCAATTATAGATTCCCCCTCTACACCAACCACTCCAACCATACTCACACCACAAATTTCTCCCACCAATGCCCATGTTTTGGCTGCCGACTTTATTGCCCAATCTCCCTGCACTCCTCTACTCCAAAGCCCCTCAAATTCACCTGCTCATTCAGCCCACACACCTGAAGTATCCCATACACCTGAACCTGAGCCTTTCCCTACAGAGGCTTATTCCTCCTTAATGGGATCTATAAGTGGGGCTTGAACCTCTCCCTATACACGACCCTCATCATTTCACTCACTTACCTACTTCTCCTTTGACCATTGCACCTCCACCCTCCACTTATTGTATCCACCGCTATGCACACCTCTCCCCCACCTGCATCTATTAACCAAATACTTGCCTACCTCCAATCCATCCAAGCCCAACTACAACTCAACACAGAAAACCAGTCTGTGACCAATGACCTTCTCCAAACCTTAGCCTCCACATCCCACACAACCACCATTACCCCTCATTGATTCCCATGCTACCCAAAGTCAGAGGTAGGTAGTATTGGTTGATCTGCCCACCCCCACCACTACTACCCATGCTACCCAAACTGAACCTGAGTCCCTCTGGTTGCGTCCCCTTCACCACTCCTCACTTTCTCTAAGCAAGCCACTCAGACCGACCCTGAAGTTCTCCTTCTGGACACTTCTTCTCCCCCTTCCATAGCTGGGACACCTTTGGTCCCCTACCATTCCATTCCCCTTCCCAGATTTGCCACCCTCAGAAGAGCCATGGAAGAAAATCCTTATATCTGTAGAGATGTTCTAAAGGGGTTAGCTGATTTACAAGCCTACAATAGAACCCCTTATGAAAACCAGATTCGAAAATTGGAGTTATTTATGAAATTTGAGAGAGAGAAAATGAAGGACTTGCTGGGTCAAACCTTTCAGATGGTTCGGAGTGAGCAACACAAGGTGGCCATGTTGCAAGCACAGCTTGACCAGGAAAAACTGAAGACCACTAGACTTGGCAAGTACAATGGCCTCACCAAAAAGATCAAATCAGAGGAATACACTGAGCTGTGTAAAACACAATCCAGGAGAAAGCTCAATCAAGTTCAGACTCCAATACTGATTCTAGTTCTGATTACGGTGACTCGATTCGAGCCAATTGAACCAACTTATGATACAGATTTTGACCCCAGTTATTAAAACACTTTGTACTTATCTGTGGTATAAGTTTGTAATATAAATTCTGGTTTTTCTTGTGAAATTACTGTGCATTTCTGTCTGTCCTCTTGTCATCATGATTTTTTCTTGCTTATGTCTCTTCTCTGCTTTGGACCAGTGTGGACCCTACTCCCCTTTGGTTTGGGGGTGTGACAGAAATGTCAATAATCAATAATTGAGTTAACATCAGTACAGCTTATGATCAGTGGAATTTTTGAAAATAATGTAATTTCACACCTACTGTTTTGAAAAAAAAAAAAAATAGGAAGAAGTTAAAAACTTTTTGAAATTAATTTCTAGTGTAATTCTAATACTTTCATGAAGTGAATGTCACGAAATTTCCAAAAGAAAATTGATGTTTTAGTAAACCTAAAAAGAAGGAAAACAGTGAGGATACACCTCAGGAATTTGATAAAAAAACCACACCTAGTGAGGTTTGGACCTGAAATGTATTCTTTAGAGGTATGAATTGGCAATTTTTTCTGCTTTTGGGACTGATTGAATCTACTTACTTGCACTAGAAGTTACACATATCCAAATTGAAATAATTTGATAGCACTCGTGATATTAAAGACATGATGTAAGGCCTCCTTTTGGACAGTTTGAACCTTACAAAGCCCCACCTTTTGAATCTGCCCTTGATACACACCATTTGAGCTGTACAAATCTAAGATTCCTTTGAAACCTCATCTAATAACCTCATCAACTTCATTTAGCCTAACCCTCACTTCGAGAAGTCAGAAGAGAATGGGAAGGAAGCTGAAGAAAGGAGAATTGAGTAACAATTTGATAACAAAAGAGGAGTACAAGTTGAAGGCAATAATGTAACAGCAGAGGAAATGTGGCATTCCAGTCAATGCTAATTTGAAAAAAATAAATAAATAAATAAATAAATAAATAAAATAAAAATATTTGAGCAAAACAAAAAGAGAGAAGGCATTTCATTGGAAGTTTGAAAAAGAAAGAGAAAAAGATGGCCACTTTGGCTCTGGAAATTCAAAGAAGAAAATCAAAATATGCTGAAGTAAAGAAGGTTTGTATATCACCTCCTTACCTTGAATGACTTCTCAAATTTGAACACCATTCCACCCCTTTATTCTTGAGAAATTTCACCCATAAGCCACATTACAACCCCAGTAAAGTCCTTAGTGATCAATGATGGATTGAGCTATCACATGGAGATAAGAATTTGTGTAATCTATGGTGAAAAGAGCAGTGAATTCTGAACTAAAAGCAATGCCTATGCTCATGCTTACAGTCCTATTTGAGGGTTGTAACTTCTCTTGAGCCGTGTGAAATAGTACAACCCTCTTACTTGCATGTTGAGTGAAAATCCTTGTGAGAGTTGGGTTTGAAATCAACTCATTGGGGTAACATCGAAGCTGGATTCCTAAATAGAAGGCAAGCTATTCATTAATTTTTCTTGTAAATAACCTTTGACATAAATTGGCTGAGTAGTAACAAGAATTACAGCAGAATTTTAGTTTTGAACTGATGTTTTTCTTGAAAAATCTTTTTACAACATGACTGATGCAGGTGTGAATATACAGATTGGATGAAAGTTCGCTGTAACAGAACTGCTGTAATCTTAACTGATTCATTGGAGAAGTTTGTGGGTACCTTCACTGAAAACCCTCAGGAGACTTCACTCCTCCACTAGGGATCACCTAGGGGTTTAAAAGGCTTGTTGCATATGCTAAATGCAACTGTGCTCCCTACAAAAGTGGCTGTATACTTTGTTTTTATTTTGTCTTTGCTCAGGGACTAGCAAAGCTTAGGTTTGGGCGTGTGTTGAGAATAGAAAAATACCATTTTTTACCCCTTAACCTGAGTCTTGATAGACCTTTGAGAGAACTAAATAAGTGTTTTAAGTGCTTGTGTTGCAGCTAACAATAAAGACAGGCTTAACCATAAAAGCAGCTTAAAAGTGCCAAAAAGATGACAATCCATGTCAATCCAAAGGAAGAAAGAGAAGAGACAACCTCACTAGCTGTTAAAAGGTCTGAACTGAAGAGGCAAAGACCTGGTCTCAACCCAGAAAAGAAGTATGGAGCAATTCGAACAGAAAAATGTACTACAGAGTACTTTTCGCAAAGAACCTGAACTGTTCGCAAAGAACCTGAACTCTATGAAAAGAACTAAAAGTCCAGGCAGACCTTGTTACAGCTGCCTCTTCTGCTTGCTGCGTGGGGGCCTGAGTCTCAGCCTTCTCTTTCTTCTATGCTTCCATCAAGCTTCTACTGATTCCCCATTGCCTCTTTGCAAAAGTAGTAGGGGCAAGGGTGGTAGTCTGCTCAGTTTTTACTATCTTGTAACCCCCCTTGATTAGCAGCAAGGTAATGACTCTGGCATAGGGGAGTGTGTGAGGCTTCTTGTTCGTCCCTAACTTCTCCACTAGATCCTTCATTGCCTCAAAGATTAGCCAGGCTGTATGGAAGACATGGCTTAGGTACAAGGAGTAGACTGCATCTGTAATAGGGAATCTCCTCTCCTGCTGATGGCTTGAGCAATATATGTTCTTTCTTAGGACCTGGTCCATGAAAAGGAGTCCAGGCTCCAACTCCCTTCTTCTGATGGAATCCCCTGAGGCCTTTAATCCTCTAGTCAAAGCCCTTGCAATTGTATCAATTAAGGCACTCAGGGGGGGGCCATATCCACAGTTAGGGTCAAATGCGGCTGGGATGCCTAATACTTCTGCAATCACTTTAGGGCTCACTAACATCTCAAAATCGTCAATTAGCACCAGCAAGCATACTTGTCCATCCTTGTCTTTTTTTATCCTGATGTGTTGGTAAAAGAGTTGCACTAGCCTAGGGTAGCCTAGTGATGGGTTTCCTCTCATCAAGGGTGTCAGGCCAGCTTTGCTCATAAACTGCAGGGCAGGGGCAGAGAGAGGCTCCTTCTCGAAGAATGGCAGGTCAAAAATAGTTTCAGGCTCTAAGGGGATTGAAGCCATGAGCTCTGAAGGAGTAGAAAACTCAAGGGTTGGCTCCGCCACCTCCTCAACCACTTCCTTTCCTTTTTTAGGTTCCTTTGCAGTCTTGGCCTTCTTAGTGGTGGTCTCAACAGGGGCCTTATCCTTGCTCTTTCTTTTTGGTGCACTCTTAGGGGCCATTCCAAACTCTACCTTCGAATATGAGAAATGAGGACTGAGGCCTAAGTGCTTACCCTAAAATCCTAGGGTTTGGTTTGATCTGATGCATAAGGCACTGCGAGATCTCTGATCAAAGGGCAATAGACGGGGATGATGCTAGGAACAAATCTATAGATTTCTGGAGTGAATGATGGGCTGTAGAATCGACGCTGAAGGAGAGAAGGGGAAGAGCGCCAGAAGCTAGGGTTTCCCAGAGTGAAGAAGGAAGAGAATACTGGAAAGGGAGATAAGTGCGGGGTTAAAATACTTATCGCAAAGCTTAGCGCGCTTTGGAAAAAATCTGGTCGCGGGATTGGAAATGAACCTAGCGAAGGTGTTATTAAACTTGGATTGCGCAACAATCTCCCAGGTTGACCTTGGAGCGTGCGACAGTATATGAAGAATTCATGTGAATTGCGTGAGAGGTTCCCAGGTCTCCTTTTGTATTGCGCGAAAAGCTCTGAGGTTCACTTTGAATCGCGCGGCAGTCTTTGAATCTTGTGGCAGCTAATGAAGTATTCCTTTTGAATTGCGCGAGAGTATCCCAGGCTTCCTTTTGAACCTCCCGAAAGCTTGTGAATGGTTCTATGTGAACTGCGTGAGAGTCTCTCAGGCCTCCTGAATCTCGCGATAGCTAATGAAAATCTCTATGTGGATCATGCGAGAGGTTCCCAGGTTTCCTTTTGAACCTCGCGACTGCCTTGGAATCTCGTGGCAGCCAATGAAGTATGCTCTTTGTATTGCACGAGAGTCTCTCAGGCTTCCTTTTGGACCCAACGACAGCAAAGTATAAGACAGAGAGCATGTGCTCTTTGTTCTCCCCTTTCCATATGTGTTGTGGTTGGATCCTAGGCATGACTCTCACCACCAGGGGGTACCCCCAGACATATTAAAATCAACCATTCAAGCAAAGACAACAAAAATCAACCTCCCACATTATGCATTCAAACAAAAACTATCAATCCAAGAGCAGTAATCATCAAACCAAGAATAAAAAATTCAAACCAGACAGGTTCAGATTCAAGTGAGGCCACTAAAATTTCCTAGAGAATTTGAACAAAAGAAAACAAGATAAATCAAACAAAACCAAAGTACATATGATACAAAATTGATACACCTGTGGATCAGTTTAATGAAGGATCCCCTTGAAAGTGAATGGTGTCCATGGGTTCAGCAGGTTTTTCGAAACATGGGTTAAGCCTCTGACCATTCACCTTTAAGGTTTTCCCAGACTTGGGATCCTTGATTTCCATAACACCAGATGGGGAAACACTTATGACAATGTAGGGACCTTCCCATCTGGATTTTAATTTGCCAGGTAAAAAATTAAGTTTGGAGTTAAACAACCAAACCTTGTCACCCGCTGTGAAGCTCTTTCTCATTGGGGTGGACAAACATTTTGGACGCCGACCAAAAGGCCAAGGTTATAGCTACTTATCATCAGATAAATTGGGAGTATGAGAAATCCAGTGCTGTTGCAGCGAATGCCCGGACAAGAATGCTTGAAAATTGGCTTAACAATGCACAGGAGATCCAAAAAATCTAAAAGGAGATCCATGAGACTGACATCCTCAAACTTCAAATCTAGATCGCCTCGTTGGAATCCGCATTGGTTGCTGCCCGAAATGAACCTTTGCAGCCGACCCCCATCTATGTTCACATGCCTGAGCCTGAGCCAACTATTACTCCAGCTCCACCTGCCCAATCTGAGGAGGCAAAACCTAAGCCCCAGCAGGATAAAGGAAAATCTCCTGCTTCACCTCCTACGGAGCAGCCTCCAACTACAGAGCAACCTACCCCAACCACGGCCTCTGCTGAACCACCACAGAAGTAAACTTATCCTCAGCAGAGGAAAGTCACTGCCAAGAGGTCTGCTCCCAAAGCTGTCCCTTTAAAATTTGGCAAAGAGCCTGCTGCCAAGTCTGAAGAGGCACAGTCCCCTGCCCAACCTGAGTCCACTGGAAAAGGGAAGTCCCCAGTGGTCCCCACTAAAGAAGCCAAAGGCAAAGGGAAAGGAAAATCTCCTGCCACCCTCCTGCTAAGCGCAAAGGAAAAGCCCCTCAAGAACCCAAGGAACCAAAAGCTCCCAAGCCACCAAAAGTAAGGGTGAGGGCACCTAAAGCTCCAACTACACAGAAAATACCAGCCAAAAAGAAAAAAGTGAGGGAGGAAAAGAAGAAATAGGACAAAGTTGCCCTTAAGGCACAGGCTAAAAAGATGGGCTGGGATTTCCTTACAGATTCGGATTCAGATTAGATCCTAGCTTCTAGATTGTATATTAGGTTTTTCTTCTTATAATTACATTTGTAACTATTTTTATTACACTTTAATAGAATTTCTAGTTTTTGTCTATTGCTTTGTTTTGTGTGCTTCTTTCTGTTTATTTACTACTTTTCATTTTGTTCTTTTTGCCATTCATGGGAAAGGTTTAGGGAGGATATGTTTCTTTGAAATAGTAATCCATGTGGAGGATAGATCTCATTGGTGGCTATATAAATTTGTGCAAATACCTGCCCCAGGGATTTCAATGGCTTCTTCTTCAAATTGATGAGCCATGTTAGGCTACCTCGCGAATATCCCTAGCTCAGCTGCGCGAGAAATGTCCTTTACTCATCACTGATTGCTTTTCGCGAGGGTCCCTGCGCGAGACACTTACCTCTTTAAATACCATGCCTATCTTTGGACAATCAGTTAATGCTCCTTCTCTTTTCGAAAGAGCCAATTGTGTGTTTCTTCTTTTCCCACACAACACTCATTTATTGCCAAGTTTGAAAAGGGGCAAAATTTCAATTCCGTCGATTCATGTTACCTCGTCCCTCTCTTTTAAATCAGCCATCAGTCCCTTTTCATCTCATCCCTCCTCTTCTACCCCTAGAAGTCCATACCTCCTCACACAAATGGCGGATGACACCCCCTTTGGGTTCCCAATCAAATTCTACCCCATCTGGGAAGATCCCCCACCGCCAAAGGAGCCGGACCCCTTGCAATTTATCTGGGATGAATTTGATGAGGTCCAGCGGATCCTCACCAAGGAGGAAAAGAAAAAGAGAAAAAGAGAGAAGAGAGAAAAGAAGAAGAAAAACTTGGCAACACTTGCATCTCCCCCTCCATCTTCCTCAAACCCTCCCCGGGCTACACATTGACCCCCCCCCATTTTGTCTTTTCCTTTTCAATCTTTTTGTTATATTTTCTTTTTATTTTAATGCAAGTTTCTTTTAGTTTCATACTGTTCCATTTGCATTTTCTGTTTCTCTCTTCTTCTGTGTTTATTTTTGTCTATCTGCGATTCTCTCGCTTTTATCACCTCTGAACGGTGAGGATCTTTGCTGAATGGTTTGGGGGTGTGGCAGTTTGCCAATAGAATAGTTAATTTTAGTGCAGTAATGGTAGTAAAAATGGGATGAATAAAGTCAATCTCCACTTAACTTGAGACAATGAGGAAACATGTAAAAATTTAAATATTTTGGCAGACTTTTGGAAACAGATAAAAGTTGATCTTGACAGCACCATGAAGCTAATATTAGAAATTTTTTTGAGTTAAGTACTCAGCGAGCCTAAGAGGAGAGAAACAGATGAAAATACACCCCATGAGTTAAAATTGAAGACCATACCTAGTGAGATTTGGGCCCATCACTTTCTTTTAAAGAGTATTTTTGGCATTATTTCTGCTCTAAAGACTGAGTGAATCAAGACTTTTTCACTAGAAGTTGTGTAACTCCAAATCAAAACTAGTTGACAACACTCATGAGACTAAGGAAATGATCCAAGGCCCTCATTTGGACAGTTTGAGCCTAAAAATCCAACCTTTTAAAATCTGCCCTTTTGCATACACTAGTTGAGCCTTAAAATTATATTTTTTCTTTCACAAACACCAGAACACTTGCACCTTAACCTCATTACTTGAGTCAACCTTACCCTCACTCTGAGAATTTATAAGGTAAAGGAGAAGGAGGTAAAGATACTGAGAATAGTCCAATATTCTGTGGAAGGTGAAGAAAAGCAACTTGTGAACAGCTGTGTATCAATGACAGTTGTGTGGCATTTCATCAAAAGAATGAATAAAGTAAATAAAAAGAGAAAAAGAAAGAGAAGTCTAGAGAACATCATCATCTGAAAATTGAAAAGAAGAGGAGAAGCTGGCCACTTTGTCTCTGAAAAAGAAGAGGAAGATGAAGTTTTTACTGGAATGAAGGTTGTGAAGTCATGAACCACTCCTTACCTTGCTAATTTCTCAATTTGGATTCCCTTTTTACCCCTTTTATTCTTTACACCCCTCAGCCATAAGCCACATTACAACCCATTCTAAAAGACCTTGTGGATCCAAAGTCAAATGAGTTTTCATGTGAAGATGAAGAGTTGCCCAATCTATGGTGAAAATCCTTGAAGATGTCAGAAATTAGAAGCTTGGCCTATGCTCATGCTTGCAAACCCATTTGGGTCTGCAACTGCTCTTGAGCTATTGAGATTATGAACACCCTCAGGTTATTAATGTTGAGAGATAGCCCTAGTGAGAATTGGGTCTGAATTTTTACCTCTTTAGGGTGGTATCCAACCTGGATCTTGAATCAAAGGCAAGCTGGGTACTGATTTTCATACATTGAACTTCTAATGTTAAATAAATGGTGGTCAGGCAAACACATGTTAACTTTTAAGTTCTAAATGGCTTATAAACATTTTTGCAGCTTCCTCTATGTGTTAAATGGGTGTGGAATGAAACTTTAAACATTTGAATCTGTGTTGTCATTATCTGCACTACACTTAACTGATTTTAATTGTGAAGTTTGTGGGTGTCTTCACTGAAAACCCTCAGGAGACTTCACTCCTCCACTAGGGATCACCTAGGGGTTTAAAAGGTTTGGTACATATGCTAAATGTATCCGTGTTCCTTACGAAAGTGACATTTAATTATAGCTTTGCTAAGGGACTAGAAAAGATTAAGATTGAGGGTCTGTTAAGACCTGGAAAGTACAACTTTCCACCCCTTACCTTAATCTCTGTTAGACCCTTAATCATTTAATAAAAGTGTTTTAAGCAAGTTTTATAGGTAATAAGCAGTAGCTGCCAATAAACCCCTAACCATGCCAAGAAGCTCACTGTTGCCCCAGAACTACCTCAGCAGAACGAAGGATGAACCCAGACAGAGAGTTGGCTGAAGCATAGGCACATCCAAGCATAAATACATCAACAAGAATGCCTCACGCAAATGTCGCAGGGTTCAATTAAACCAGAGATAATGCCTTCACACAGTTGTCGCGAGCCCTTGGAGGAAGCACAACAACTGGTCACGCAGTTTGTGCGCCGTTCTCGCATGGTTTGGTGCCAGAAAGAATTAAAGAGCAGGCTTTGCGAGGTCCTCGCGAGGCTTAATCTAAAGCATTCATGCAGTCTAGTGCAGCTCAAAAGAAGAATCGTTAAGTTTTGCGTGACTCACTCAGGAGAGAGAGCTTCAGGTATTCCTGCGCGCAGCTGTCTCGCAATGGCCGCGAGATACAGACCTTCTGAGAAATGCTTACGCGACCCAGAAACTCATGAACACTGCTTCTTCGTGAAGATCTCTCGCGAGATTCACCAATGGATGAACCGCATGAGCAATCCCCGTGCCATTCAAAGCTGAAAGAGCAATCTCGTGATAGCCATTTGTATTTCGCGATGACTAAAATGCCAATCCCACGACTGCATGAATTTCAAGACAATTCAACCCCGCGATGCCAATTCTACCACGTAGAAAGATCTGAAATCATTTCTACCCTGCGAGGATCGGGTTCTAAACTTCTCCCCACTTCTGTAAGGGCAATTTGGGAATCTCTAGCAGTTAGGGCATGCACTCCAATTCTCCAATCTCCATGCACACGACTAAGGACCATGGCCCTCTCAGTAGGATCAACAAACAGATGGTAAGGAGTGAATGAAGAGGATGGAAGAGAAGGGGAAAGTGGGATGGTAGGTGTCAGCTCCTCTACCTAAGTAATAGGCTCAGGTGGGGCGGAAGGAGAGGTAAAAGGTGCAGAGGGTATGTCCTCTTCCAAGGGGTCAGTCTGGGTAGAAGAGTCCTGGGTGGAAGGTTTAGAGATTGGTTCTTCCACCTTAGCAGGGGAAGTTAGTACCATAGGAGATAGCTGAGGGGATATAGGTGAAGTAGGTACATGAGTAGGTGTAGGAGTAGGGATTGGAAGAGGTTGGGAGGTTAGGGTAACAGGGCTTAAGGTTGATTGGATGGCTTGTAGGCAGGTGACCATAGCAGCTTGGTTTGCTGTGTTGGATTGAAGCTGGGCTAGGATGGTGGTGAGAAGGGAAAGAATTTAGGCAGAAGCCTCTGGTAGGACTTGGGTTTCAGTACTAGGTGGAATGGGGATAATGGGCTGGAAAGGAGATGTGGGGGCATGTTGAAAAGGTGGTATGGGAGCAGGCTGGAATTGGGTAGGTTGTGGGGAGTCAGGTAAGGGGGTATATTCATGCCCAATGTCCTCTACAATGGAGTTAATTAGGGATGAATATCCCTTAGTGGTCTGTTGTTGCTCCAAGTGTGCCATAAATGTGTGCATTATGAATCAAAAATTAAAGAATTAAAGAATGCTAAGTTATATGGATGTTAACTTATGAAAGGGATATCAGCACATTGGGGCTAACACTAGCCTGCAAGATCAGGGCCAATTGTAGCAAGTTTTAAAAGTAAGTATTTCAAGATCGTCCACAGAGAATTTTGTCTAAACTGAGAGATAAACCTCCAGATCTGTGCTACCAGATCTGGCTCTATAATTATCTAAAAACAAGAATAGATAAAAGAGAGTGTTGGATTGTGTCACATTTAACTATAAGCAAATAAAGAAAAGAACTAACTACATGATCCAGATCCGAGTTGGGGAGATGTTTAAAATAAGACAAATGCAGAAATAATAGCTTCATGTACTTTAGCCTCTGAATTTTAATGGAGAATCTGTAGTTCAACAGAGCAGATTCAATCTTCATCCGCTACCAAAGAGATGTAAGAGAAATAAATCCAATTAAGGAATAGGTTTAGACTTATGGTCGTGATCTCATCCCACTTAAATGGTCACAGATCCGCTGCCTAGTGCGGGCCTATTCTTTAGTTCGTAACATGAACATCATCAGAAATGCCGCTAGAATTAGGTTACCAACGCTAATTCGCATGTGGGTGATGAATTAAGGGAAGTTGCATGCGGATGAGTGAATCTAAAGAAGTCTAATGCACTAAGGTGAACATTCGGAACCCTCGACATGACTCCAATGGAGAAGACACAAATTACAAAGAACCTTTTAAAATCCAAAATTACAATTACGAGCACGGCTTCTTAGAGAGCCCTCGGACTTCATCGAGCTTCTCGAGAGAGCCCTCGGACTTCTGATCCTTGAATCCGAACTTGGAAGTACAAATCACTCACAATGGCTCTCAAAGGTAAACTACAAGAAGGATTCTGGGGGTTCAGATAAGCTATCTGACCGGAATGAGGGAAACAGAGATGAAAACTCTAAAATCTGGATATCCAAATTGGGCAAATGGTTTGTCTATTTATAGTTTTCCCTAAGCCAGCTCAAATGTGTATCAACCAATAGGAGTCGAGCACCAGCATCCTGATCTGTTCGCCAATCGAATCGCTTGATCCGTTCACCAATCGAGCCGAAGCATCAATTACATTATGGGTTTGAAATTGCTTGAGCTACGGAAGTTCCCGCCAGTGATTTAACTTTGGGCGCCACATGGGTTGGAATATGCCTTCGGATCTTGATTGGAACCTTCCGGAATGTTCTGGTCTTTTGATTGCATTAAGCGTGTGCAAAGTTTCTGAAATACCCTTGGACGGTGCAAATCCCGAATGCCATTTGCGAGTTCAGGGCCTTTTCGCAAAGTTCAATGACTTACGAAGCTCTGTTCGCAAAGATCAATCTTCTTTTCGAGGAGTGTTTTCTTGTTTTCGCAAAGTACAAGGTTCTTTGCGAATAGTAGAAGTTCTTTGCGAATTGAACTCTAGTGTCTCATTCTTCTATGCGAATAGTAGAAGTTCTTTGAATTGAACTCTAGGCTCCCATTCTTCTTCTGCGAATAGTAGAAGTTCTTTGAATTGAACTCTCTCTTGCTTGTCTTTATGCGCTCTTTTAGACCCTCTTTAGCCATTCTTGAGGCTGTTTCTTCACTCCTTTAAACTTGACATGAGTACTTTTTTGATCTTTTGGGATGCTTTTGATTTGGACTGTCGATTGGTTGGTGTAAAATGCACACTAAAGCACTTATTTAGTCTTCTCAAGGGTCTTTCAAGGCTCATGTTTAGGGTAAAAATAGTATTTTCACTACTTAACACACCCCAAACCTAAGCTTTGCTAGTCCCCGAGCAAAGAAACGTAAAAGCAAAATAAAGAGCCACTTTTGTAGGAAGCACAGTGCATTTAGCATATGCAACAAGCCTTTTAAACCCCTAGGTGATCCCTAGAGGAGGAGTGAAGTCTCGAGGGTTTTGAAGGTACCCACAAACTTCTCCATGGGACAGTTGGCATTAGTGCACCGTCATCCCATGAGCAATCAAAGATCAAAATTAGTTACTCTTGAATCAATGTTTAAACAGAAATTTAGGTTTATTGTTTGCAAGGGATTTCAACATTTATAAACCTTATGAATGTTTCACTCTTTCCAATCGTGAGCAGCCATAGAAATCATGCAAATGTGTCAGAGTTCATCATTTGAATAAAATTAGGTTATAAGTCATACTTAATGTGCTCAAGTTCCAACCCAAACACTTACTGTGGTGTACTCTCATCAAGATTTTTGTTGAAGGGTTCATTTTCACTCAAGCTCAAGAGCGCTTACATCTCCCAAATGGATTTGTAAGCATGAGCATAGGCATGATTCTCGTCGCATCCTTGACATCTCCTCACCATAGATTGGGAAGCCTTATCTCCACATGACAGTTCACTCAACTTTGGATCACAAGGACTTTAGTGGGTTTGTTGTATGGCTCATGGAGTGAGGTTTCGAGGATAGGAAGGTTGAGCAGTGTTTGGATTTTGAGAAGTCGGGAATTGAAGGAGGTGGTTCATGACTCCACCTTCTTGAGTTTAGCTTCTTTGAGATTCTCGTGTTCAAAGTACTAGTTCTTCTTCCTTTGATCTTGAATTTTCAACATAAAGTTCCCTTTTTGCCTTTTTTTTGCTTGCTTCTTTTCACATTGTTTTCTTTTTACTTTCTCGGTCCACCATCTTGCCCATTTTTGAGGTATTTCTTCTTCATTTATTTTGATATTTGCCCGTAAATGTTCCATCTTTACTTCTTTCTCCTTTAACTCCCGAATTCTCAAGGTGAGGGAAGGTGAATTGGTTCCATTGGTTCAGTGCAAGAAAATGGGTATTTTGATGAAGCATTGTAGGATTTATAGCTCAATTGGGGTACAAACAAGGGCAGATCTTTCTTGGTTGGTTACTTAAGCTCAAGTTGTCCAAAGAAGGCCTTGATCTTTTCCTCGCGTTTCATGAATCTGTTGCTTGTTTTGATTTGGAGTTTCCTAATTTCTAGTGGATCTAATGCCTCGGATCCTTTGAATCGTAAAAGGGTTGCCTCAGTCACTCTTCACGAGAGATGTAAAACATATAGGCTCAATTCTCACCGGTTATGGTTTTTCCTTGAGCTTTTAAGTATATCTTTACCTTTTTCTCTTCCTGTGGACTTGCTATGTGCTAATACAAGTGTATTTTCCTGGTGTTAACATCATGGAAATGTGGAATATTGTAGGGTTTAGAATGTCTAAATTCTTGCAAAGAAAATTTTAAAATTTCCACATTGTCATGATTCTTAAGTAAATTGATTCATTTCCTGATTACTTAGGTGATTGTGATGCCCTTATGCTAATTATCCCATGGGGGACACTTTGCCATACCCCAAACCTAAGATGAACATTGTCCTCAATGTTCTAGACAATGAGAGACCGGGAGCGTAGGGTAAAAGAAGAAAGAAAAACTAAGACAGAAAAATCTAAACTATATGCAGCAGAAAATAAAAATGTAAAACTGAAGATATGAGCAAGGAAAAAACATGATATACAAATGCAAGAAAAATCAACAAAACAACGCTAGAACTGCTAAATAAAATCTAACAAATAGAAGGATTACTATGCAAATGGAAGGAAACTAATGCTAATAGCGGAAACAAAGAAAAACAAGGTAAGGAATTTGAATACAAAGTTAAAAAAGAAAAGAAAAGTGTTGATACAAAAACTGAATTTGGATCGCAAAATAGGAAAACAAAGTTATAAACTAACTATATTTATAGAAAATGAAAATCAATAAAACGAGGACACATTAACCTAAGAAAGAAAAAAATCACGATCTAAAACATGTAATTTGAAACTAAAATTCCTAAAACAGAAAATCTAATGCCAAATGATATATCCTAAGCCCAAAGAAACAAACCCAAAAGCGAGATACTTATGAATCTAAGTGATTATAAAATGATTAGCGTGAATACTGTGAAAAGCAAGATTCATAAGATTGACCCTTTGGTGATGATGTGTATGAAAAAAATAATGAAGCATGGGAGCACATATTAAAAGCAGGGTTCACACACAATTTGAGACCCATTTATGATGAAGAAATCTCAAGGAAAATAAAATCTGGGTCCATTGAATATTCAAAAAACCTATGATCCACTACTCATTATCCTACATGATTCCTAAAAAGAAAAATGATCTCAAAGAGGTCCGGATGGGAAAAGTGGATGCAAATGGAGAAAACATTACCCATCCGGAAGATATCTATATATGTCTATATTTTCTTTGTTTTTATAAATTTTTTTTTTTTTTTTTTTTTTACTTGTTTTGTCTCAGCCCGGGCTCAACAAGAGCCCTTATTTACTACTCCTGAAAATAATGAGGAACAACTCGTAGATTTTCTTTTTGTGTTTTCATTTTCTTTTATTTTGTAGTTGGTTTTTTGAAAAGAAAAAAAAATCAGGATGCCTAAGAGACAGTAGAAATTATAATGATAATAAAAAAAAAAACATTAAACACAGTAGAACTGCTGGTTCTCAAGAATTTAAAATAGAAAATGAATGCAAAGGAGAAGGGATGCAAACTCAAGCGATCTGCTCGACTTTAGTCCAAAAGAGTCCTTTTCTCTATTTGAATAGCAAAAGTGTCTTCGAAGGTAAAAATCTTGAGAAAGTGTAGTTCGCAAAGAACTGAGCTTGATGTCTATTCGAAATGGATTTGGCTCGAAAAGATCTTTTCGAAGGACTTTTCCCATTTTCTATTCGAAAGGAAATTTTAACTATTCAACGTAACATGGTTCTTTTCGAGTAGTTCATTCTGACTCCGTAATCATTCAATAGAACTTTGAACTTTTCAAAGCAGTACTTTTTACTGCGATTTGAACTTTGAAGTGTATTTACACTATGCGTAGGAGAAAAATAGATGTAAACAAAGAAAATCGAAAAAACAATGTTGTACAAACATATTATACAATTTTCTACCATCGATTTTGGTGATTCATGATGATAGGTGCGCAGCCAGGGCTCCTGGGTGTTGTCAATGCATGGTTTGCGCCTCTGACCTTTTACGTTGCGTATTCTTCCCTCCCTGGGACCTGAAATATCCACAGACTCCCGAGGGAAGCCTTGATGATGTATGGCCCTTCCCATCCGGATCTCAATTTGCTGTGAAAGAATTTAAGTTTAGAGTTGAATAACCATACCTTGGACCCGGTATGAACTCTTTTCTCATGAGGCTCCTATCATGGAATGATTTAACCTTTTCTTTGTACAACTGGAGCTAGTGTAGGCATCCATCCTCGGTTCTTCGATTCGGTGAGTTGAAGCTTCTGTGGTTACCAGCAATGATTAGATCCATATTAAAAGTTTTGATTGCCCACAAGGCCTTATATTCTAATTCTCTTGGTAGATGGCATGCCTTGCCATAAACCACCAAAGGGGACATCCCTATAGGAGTCTTGTAGGCGCTCAGTATGCCCACAAAGCATCATTAAGCTTAAAGGACCACCTTTCTATCCTTCTTCATAGTTTTTTCCAAAATGTGTTTGATCTCTCTATTTGAAATCTCCACATCCCTTTGGTTTGTGGATGATAGGAGTGGCTACCGTGAGTGATGAGTACTTTTTAATAGAGAGTCAAAGCTGCATGTTGTAAAAGTGGCTTCCCCATCACTAATGATGGCTGGGAATCAAATCTGGAAAAATGTGGTCTTTGAGGAATCTTAAAACCACTTTGTGATCATTGGTTTTGGTAGCTATGGCCTCAATCCACTTGGAGACATAATCCATACTACCAAGGTGAAATTGTTTCCATTAGAAGGGAAAGGGCCCATAAAATCTATGCCCCAAACATCAAACAACTCAACTACCGAGTGATTGGCTGCGGGGCATTGAGTTTCTTTTGGAAATCGCCCGTTTTGGCGATTCGCAAGATTCTGATCTTGTAAGGCATCTTTAAAGATTGTGGGCCAATAGAAACCACACTGCGCAGAATTTTTGTAGCTGTTTTATTGCCCTGAAATGGCCTCCACAGCTGTTCATGACACATTGACAATATGCCGTGGAATTCATGGTTCGGGACACACTTTACGATCACTTGGTCTGCACAACGCTTGGATAGATAAGGATCTTCCCAAATAAAATGTTTAACTTGTGAGAACAAAAGATCTTTATCCATTCGATGCCAATGTTCGGGAACCTGTCCAGTAGACAAGAAGTTGACTATGTTTGCAAACCAAGGATCGTGGGTATTGATGGCAAAAGTTGCTCATCGTGAAATGATTCATTAATGGGTAAGCTATCATCCTCGATTGAGAATTCGGATAAGTGATCACCACCACATTCTCCACTCCTTTCTTATCCTTAATCAGATCAAACTCGTAATAGGAGGATCCACCGATTAATCTGGGCTTGGTATCCTTCTTAGAGAAGGTACTTTAGGGCGAGTGGTCAAGAACACCACAATTTGTGAACCTAAAACATAAGGCCTGAATTTTTCCAATGCAAACACAATGGCGCAGCTCTTTCTCGCTTGTTGTGTAGTTGAGCTGGCATCTATCATGGATCTGCCGGCATAAGCTATGACATGGGAAGCTTATCTTTCTCCGCCTAGGACAGCTCCTAGGGCTTAGTCCGATGCATCACACATCACTCAAAGGGCACCGAATAGTCGGGGGACTGCAAGATGGGAGCTGAAATCGAGACATTTCTTAAGGACCTCAAAGGTCATCATGCATTCATTAGTAAACACAAAAGGAACATCTTGACACAAGAAATGACATGAGTGGCTTGGAAATTTTATCGAAATCTTTGATGAACCTCCTATAAAATCGCATGCCCTAAGAAACTTCGATTTGCTTAATAGCCTGGGAGGAGGCAAATGTGCAATTAGATCAATTTTGCTTGGTCCACCTCTATGCCTTTATGGGAGACCACATGTCCTAGGACAATGCCTTGGTGACCATAAAATGACTCTTTTCCCACTTAGAACCAAATTGGTTTCTTCACATCTTTGCAACACCAACTTGAGGTGGTGTAAGCATTGGGAAAAGTCGCTCCATAAATTGAAAAGTCATCCATGAAGATCTCCATGAATTGATCAATCATGTCGAAAAGATGGCATACATGCATCTTTGAAAAGTAGCAGGGCATTGCAAAGACCAAAGGGCATCCTCCTATAGGCAAAAGTGCCAAAGGGCGGTGAAGGTGGTCTTTTCTTGGTCCTGTGGTACACAGGATCCGGTTGTAACAGTACCCATCAAGGAAGCGGTAGTAAGCTTTGCGCAAGTTTATCAAGGATTTGGTCAATGAAGGGAGAGGAAATGGTCTTTCCTTGTCATGGTATTTAATTTTCTGTAGAGTCTATGCACCCTCCATCCAGTTGTTTGTCTGCGGTGGACATAAGTTTATTAATTTGCTACTGATGATGCCAGATTTCTTAGGCACCACTGTGGGTGCTACCAAGCAGAATCTGAAATGGGGTAAATGACCCCAAAGATCTAGCACTTGACAACTTCCTTCATTACCACTTCTTGCATGTGAGGATTCAAGCTTCTTTGCATTTCTCTAGAAGGCTTGGCATCCTCTGTGTGGATCTTATGCATGCATACTGGGTTTATTCTCGCTAAATCGCAATGGTCCACCAATTGCTTTCTTGTCTTTGTTTTTAGAACTACCAATGACTCCTCTTCTTGCTCCTTTGTAAGGGAGGAAGAAATAATCAGTAGTGTTTGATGATCTCCCAAAACACATATTTCAGATTTTTGGGAGCTGTTTGAGTTCCAATTCGGTGGAGAAAGAGGGCAGCAAAGGTACCTTGGTAACTTGTGGAAGAGGGAGAGGAGCAGTCTCCAAGAGAGAGAACTTGATGATCATGGTGAGTGCCTTGCACAAAGCAGACTCCGTTGAATTTGATCTCCTTTTCCTTCTTTCTCGGTGGATCCCCAATCATTTTTAAATTACGTGGTGGAGTCTTTACCTTGCGAAATGTTTGTAAAGACTCCTCCACCACTCATCAATGATGTCAACATGGAAACATTCCTCAGAGAATTGAGG
Organism: Chloranthus sessilifolius; assembly: GCA_021018995.1. NCBI lineage: Eukaryota > Viridiplantae > Streptophyta > Magnoliopsida > Chloranthales > Chloranthaceae > Chloranthus > Chloranthus sessilifolius. The sequence continues at coordinate 50,818,051 of CM037593.1, read as the reverse complement.
TTGAATGTGAACATTATACACATTCAATTTAATTTTCATATTTCCAAAAGACACCTCCATGATGTCGGACACGCATTGAATGCATGCATTAGTCAGAGCTGTGAATGGTCTTCCGAATGAGGGATGGCAAGGGTACTTTTGGTTGGTTCCATGTCCAACACCAAAAGTCGAGGTAGAAAAACTTTTCTACTCCTACCAAAACATCTTCAATCAACCCCATAGGTTTCCTTTCGGATCATCCAGTAACACCACTTGAGTGGGTTTCAATTCTCCCAAACCTAGCTTCTCATAGATGGAATAGGAAGCAGTTGACACTAGCACCCAGATCTAGCAAGGCTTTCTCAATGGTGTGCTCCCCAATGATGAGGGATTGTGGGGATTCCGTGGTCTTGCATCTTAGGTGGTGTTGCAATTGATAGCACTTGGTTGATTTTCTCCACGAAAGGCCTTCTTGGATAAATGTATCCTAGATTGCCTTTTGTGGGTGCACACCTCTTTGAGAAATTTTGCATAGCAGGTGGACTGTTTGATTGCATCAAGCGAGAGGTAGATTAATTTTAACTTGCTTGAATGTCTCCATCATTTCCTCAATTTTGTGTTTCCTTTGTCAAAAGGAGAAACTGGCTTCATTGCAAGGGGAAATGGGAGGTGAGGAACAAATTTCTCCTCCACATCTTTTTCAACAATTATGTAATTTTTCTGTTTTTCATTTTTTGAATTTTCGATGTAAATCAATGTACCATATTGCTATCCATTTGTTGTTCCCGCACTTGTTCTTCATCTTTTTCCTCTTCACTACCCAATTTGTGTTGTTTATTATTCTTCCACTTCTCAAAGTAGTCACTTTTGATTTCCTCATGGCCATTTGAGGATTCTCCAACCATGAACTGTCCCTTAGGATTGTTCACGGGTTGGTAGTTTACCCTCTTCTCTCTTAGCCAATGAATTTGAGAGTTGGCCCGAGTTTCTTCAATTTTTTAATGCTCACCGTGAAGGTTTACCGAGATGAGTTCCAAGATTTTGAAGTGAACTCAAGACCTGCTCTTCAAAGGTCAGGATCTAGGAGGGGGGCTGGTGCAGATCTTTGCATGGCTTGTTGTTGGTTAGGTCGAAAATTTAATTTATTATAAAAATTCTCGATATGGCGAAGGTGTTTGAAAGGTAATTGATTTTTGAATGTCATTGTGGTAATTTCCGATTCCACCTCGAGATTAGGATGAGATCTCCATGGGTAGTCATTCGATTGCATCATCCCATAAGACTGAAATTTGCATGAGCTTGTTCCATCATGAGTTCGAAATTGTGATGCGAAGGACATTGATCAATGGAATGAGTGGGGACCGCATATCGGACATGCCTCCTCTACTCTTGACCCATTTGGAGCTTTAAATGAGTCCATCACTATCAAATTTTGTGGTCAAATTATCCACTTTCCTTTCCACTCATTGACTTCATAAACTTTCCTCTTATGAATTGGGGATTATTCATCCTATGGATTCTCGGTGTCCCTTGGCAGAGATTCCTCATTGGGTTGAATTTTCTCCAATCACCTCAAAGAGGTCCCAAACCTCTTCAACTGCTTTTCGCAAGTAGGTACCTCCACAAGAGGCATCCACCATGTTCTTGCCCTTCCGATCGGTTCCTTGATAGAAGCTTTGAACCAAATGCCATTTAGGAATTTGATGGTGAGGGCATTGCCTTAATAGTTCTTTAAACCTTTCCCATGCTTCATGGAAAGTTTCGATTGAGTTTTGGGAGAAAGAGATGATGCTTTGTCTCGGGCTGGTTTTAGTCATTGGGAAATATTTTGACAAAATTGACATTGCAAATCATTCCATGATGTGATGTTGGTGTTAACATAGATAACCATGCTCTAGCTTTGTCCTTTAATGAAAAGGAAAGAGCCTAAGCTTGGTTGCCTCTGGACCAGTCGACTATGTTAAATGTTGTGCATAAAGCCGTAAATTCATCAATGTGTTTGTAAGGGTCTTCCTTACTCATTCCATGCAATGAAGGCTACTTTTGGATGGTGGTGGACTTTATTTCATAATTTCCCTCCTCTGTGGGAAATTGAATGCAAAATGGGGAATTATAAGCACCAGGGGCAAAGTAGTCTCTTAACAATCTCTGTTCTTCACCCATTTCAGCAGATGTCTGTGATGTATGTCGGTTTCTTAGGAGTCTTTCAACTTCTGAATTTAACGGGAGAATCTCAGGATTGAGGGTTCTCCTGCCAAACATACAACTCAGAGAGAGTTTGGTACAGCGAACCTGTCTATTTAAGAACTTCCCTTTCCTTTTACACGGCTGTACGCTGCATAAAAATAACAACAAAATTAATAAATGACTGATAAATAAATGAAAATAAATGAAAAACTCAAAGCACGCCCAAATTTGACAAAAAGACAAAAGAGTGGCGTGATTTATTCAAATAACTAGAAGGCAAAGAATAAAAACTCGTAAAAATAAAAAATAAAAATTTCACGCAGAAAACAAAAGTTTTCTATACAAATCGTCAGAGACATTTAATCAAGCACTTGGAATGCAAAGTGCGGTTTAAAGCAAAAATTAAAATAAAAATCAAATCTACAAAATAGAAAAACTTAGGTCTATCTTATTTTAGAACAAACTTCCCGAATAAATACGCCAAAAACTTGTTGTTGCTCCAAGTGTGCCATAAATGTGTGCATTATGAATCAAAAATTAAAGAATTAAAGAATGCTAGGTTATATGGATGTTAACTTATGAAAGGGATATCAGCACATTGGGGCTAACACTGGCCTGCAAGATCAGGGCCAATTGTAGCAAGTTTTAAAAGTAAGTATTTCAAGATCGTTCACAGAGAAGTTTGTCTAAACGAGAGATAAACCTCAGATCTATGCTACCAGATCCGGCTCTATAATTATCTAAAACAAGAATAGATAAAAGAGAGTGTTGGATTGTGTCACATTTAACTATAAGCAAATAAAGAAAAGAACTAACTACATGATCCAGATCCGAGTTGGGGAGATGTTTAAAATAAGACAAATGCGTAAATAATAGCTTCATGTACTTTAGCCTCCTAATTTTAATGGAGAATCAGAGTTCAACAGAGCAGATTCAATCTTCATCCGGCTACCAAAGACAGTATGTAAGAGAAATAAATCCAATTAAGGAATAGGTTTAGACTTATGGTCGTGATCGCCCACTTAAATGGTCACAGATCCGCTGCCTAGTCAGGGCCTATTCTTTAGTTCGTAACATGAACATCATCGTAAATGTCGCTAGAATTAGGTTACCAACGCTAATTCACAGGGGTGATGAATTAAGGAAGTTGCATGCGGATGAGTGAATCTAAAGAAGTCTAATGCACTAAGGTGAACATTGGAACCCTCGACATGACTCCAATGGAGAAGACACAAATTACAAAGAACCTTTTAAAATCCAAAATTACAATTACAGAGCACGGCTTCTTAGAGAGCCCTCGGACTTACAATCGAGCTTCAGAGAGCCCTCGGACTTCTGATCGAGCTTCTCAGAGAGCCCTCGGACTTACGCCTTGAATCCGAACTTGGAAGTACAAATCACTCACAATGGCTCTCAAAGGTAAACTACAAGAAGGGATTACAGGGGTTCAGATAAGCTATCTGACCGAAATGAGGGAAACAGAGATGAAAACTCTAAAATCTGGATGCCCAAATTGGGCAAATGGTTCGTCTATTTATAGTTTTCCCTAAGCCAGCTCAAATGTGTATCAACCAATAGGAGTCGAGCACCAGGATCCAGATCTGTTCTGGCCAATCGTAATCGCTTGATCGGTTCACCAATCGAGCCCGAAGCATCAATTTGTATGGGTTTGAAATTGCTTTTGAGCTTCGGAAGTTCCCGCCGAGTAATTTAACTTTGAAGCTCACATGGGTTGGAATATGCCTTCGGATCTTGATTGGAACCTTTGAATGTTCTGGTCTTTTGATTGCATTAGCGTGCAAAGTTTCTGAAATACCCTTGGACGACCGCAAATCCCCAGAATGCCATTTCGCAGAGTTCAGGGGCCTTTTCGCAAAGTTCAATGACTTCTGAAGCTCTGTTCGCAAAGTTCAATCTTCTTTTCGAGGAGTGTTTTCTTCTTTTCGCAAAGTTCAAGGTTCTTTGCGAATAGTAGAAGTTCTTTGCGAATTGAACTCTAGGCTCTCATTCTTCTTTGCGAATAGTAGAAGTTCTTTGCGAATTGAACTCTAGGCTCCCATTCTTCTTTGCGAATAGTAGAAGTTCTTTGCGAATTGAACTCTCTCTTGCTTCAGGTCTTTGTCTGCTCTTTTAGACCCTCTTTAGCCATTGCTGAGGCTGTTTCTTCACTCCTTCTTTAAACTTGACATGAGCTGTCAGCTTTTTGATCTTTTTGGGATGCTTTTCGGATTTGGACCTGTCTGATTGGTTAGCTGTAAAATGCACACTAAAGCACTTATTTAGTCTTCTCAAGGGTCTTTCAAGGCTCATGTTTAGGGGTAAAAAATGGTATTTTTCACTACTTAACATGGTCAGGTGGTCCAACTCTTGGGTATGGGTAGGTGATAAGGAGGTAGTGGGGTCAATATCAAAAGGTATGGATGATGGAGAGGTGGTGACAGGGTCATATGACGTAGGAGGAGGTGCAGGTGCAGGGCTTAAGGGTTCAACAGCTGGGATGGATGTGATGGGGAGTGAAGGTAAGGTAGGGATGAGGTCTGTGGTATGAGGAGCTGACAAAGGTGTGGATGTGGTGATGGTGGAAAGGATGGCTGAGCTACCGGGAGGTATGGAGACTGCAATAGAGGGTATGGAGGGTGATGGAATGGGAATGCTGGCAAAATCAGAGCTGATAACATGCAAAAGCACATCAGTGGAGGGTATGAGTATGGGTGCAAAGGTCATAGGTGGAGGCTTTGAGCTAGGACTAGTAGAGGTGAGCAGAAGCTCAGAGCTAACTGATGAAGAGGTCTCAGCTGCAGCTGCTAAGCTGGCTGATGGGGCTTTAGGGACCACATGTGCAGCTGCTGAGCTGGTCACTTGAGGGGCTTCTTTGTCAGGACTCTCAACTGATTTCTTCTTGTTTTTCCCAATCAGGGCCTACTAGTAGACCAAGCCCTCTTCCCAAACACTTTAGGGCTCAAATTTTCTCCACAGGCTCATACTTTTGAAATACAAATTTTCCTTTTCTTAGCAAAGCAATGATGAGTTTGCTGTAGGGCAACCCTGGCAAGGTCTGTACTCTTTTAATCTTTTCATTTACATCTACCATTGCCTCAAATACCAGCTGATAGGCATTCAAGAACTAACCCTTGGAGAATAAGTATAGAGCATCCACTATAGGGGTTCTCCTCTCCTGCTGGTGTCCACTGACATATATTTTTCCTCAAAATTGAATCTATGAACAGCAGGCTAGGGTGTAGATCTCTCCTCATCAATGATTCCCCAAAGCCCACAATGCCTTGAGTCAGGTGTCTGGCCATTGCTCTAAAGGACACACTCTTAGGTGCTTTTAGACCATAGGCTGTATCAAAAACTTATGGGACCCCTAATGCCAATCCTATATCACTGTAGTCCACAACTACCTCCCAATTATCGATCAAAATCACAAGGGAAGGCTCAGTTGACCCTGGCTTCATCTTCTTCTTGATGTTCTGGTACCACAATTTGACCAGTTTAGGACATGATTTTTCTTGCAATGGGGTCAACAAAGGTGTCAGACCTGCCTTCACCAAATAGTACAAGATGTCCTTACACTCCTCTACCTTAGAAAAATAAGGTATGTAAAAAATTTCTCTGGGATCGGGCCTAAGGCATCTACAAACTCATTAGGAGTAGTCAGGTTCTCAGGTATTTCAGGTGCATCCTCAGGGTTAGGTTCAGGCACAGGGATGTCCTCAACAACTTCACTAATTTTTACTTTCTTGGCTTTCTTAGTCTTCTCAGATTTTTCCATGATGAGCTTCCTCTTAGCAGGTGGGTTCTCTTTGGGTTGTGTCGCTAGCCTATTAGATTCTCTGGTAGACTGTTGGACAACTTTGAAAGGGGCTTTGAAAAGGTCAGCCAAAGTATCCTCACGGTCAGCCATTGGTCACAAAAATCCACACAATCACTCTCAACAACCACAACAACTTCTTTTGCTCAATCAAATTCACCACCCACACAAAAATAAGGAAGTATAAAGCTTGCAAAACACAGAGTGGAGGTTGAAGAAGACTTACCCACATAAAACCTAGGGTTTCTACGAACTCGATGTGCACAACACCAAATTAGCTCCAACTAGGTGCAAAATGTCGCCCTTGCAAAAATAATACACTTGGAACAATGGCAAGGTATTTGGGATTGGAACTAGTGAGGCGGAGGAGAAAGAAGAAGATTGGAAATCTGGCAAAGGAGGCACAGGCTTGGAACAAAAACTATCGAATGGATGGAATGAGTTGTCGATAGGTTTTAAATAACTAAAATCATATTTCAACAGGATTGGAGAGAGGATTTTGATAGGTTGCATCAGCCTATCAAAGAGTGAAAAACCTTTTGGACTTATGGACTTCTCAGGCTGAAGGTGTCGAGAGGTTGGCTGAACCTCTCGAAAGGTATAAGGCTCCAGAAAAATCAAGTCGAGAGGTTCATCCAACCTCTTGACAGGTTTTATAATTTCTCAGTAATCAACCTCTCGACAGGTTTGGAACCTCTCAAAACCATCACACATCCTCTCGACAGGTACAGAGATCCTGTTAAAAATCATTTGTGCACCTTCAGAGCTTATCGAGAATCAACTCAAACCTCACGACATGCCCTAGTACTTGTCGAAATGCACACTGGGAACCTTCAAAACCTGTCAAAATGTTCTCTACACCTTTCAACAGGTTGTTTTTCAGTTCAAAATATTTTTTCATTAGTTCCCAGTCCATTCTCCACACAGATTTGTCAATTCTATTATGTTCCCATTGGATTTATCATGCATTGAGGACCTTCCTACCTTTATCATATCTGACTCACTATTTTAAGTGAAACACTAAGCAAAATGGCAACATATGTACAATGCCAAACAAAGTTGAAAACATAAACAACAACAAAACTAACAAAAACAATAGTTATGATACATAGTATACATTTTTGAGAATCAATCACACTTGGGAGGTTCTTGAAGGTGAATGGTCACCACAAGCTTTACTATATTTTCACCAAAGAGCTTAAGCCTTTGACCATTAACTTTCATGATCCTACCATATTTTGGATCCTTGATTTCAACAGCTCCAGATGGGGATACATGCACTACAATGTAAGATCCCTCCAATCTAGATCTCAACTTGCTTGGGAAAAATTTCAATTTAGAATTAAGCAGCCATACCTTGTTGTTAAGACCTGAAAAGTACCACTTTTCACCCCTTAAGTTAATCTTTGTTAGACCCTTAGTCATTTAATAAATGTGTGTTAAGCCCATTTTATAGGTAATAAGCAGCTACTGCAGATAAGGCCCTAACCCTGCTAAGAAGCCTACTTTTTCCCCAGAAGTTCCTCAGAAGAAAGAAAGTTGGACCCAAACAGAGAACTTGGCTGCAGCATAGGCAAAGCACATCAATAATAAATCAAGAAGTGAGCCTCGCGCATATGTCACAGGGTTAAATTGATTCAGAAAGAATGCTTCGCGCAGTTCTCGCGAGGCTCAATTGTAAGCACTCGCACAGTCTCGCGCAGCTCAAGAGAGGAGCATTTAATCCTCGCGCGATCCGTTGAGGAGAGAGAGCTCCAAGCACTTCGGTGCATAGCTGTCGCGTAGTGGCCGCGAGATGCAGATCTTCAGGGAAGTGCTTGTGCAATCCAGAGGCCTATGCATATTGCTTCTTCGGGGGGATCCCCTCGAGATTCACTACGGAACTAACTGTGCATGCAATTCCCGTGCCATTCAAATGGAAAGTGCAATCCCGCAACGATCAGAGCATTCCCGCGATGACCAAACTATCTATCCTGCGACTACCAGAGCTTTAAGTCAATTCAATCTCGCGATGACAAGTCTATCATGCGACAAGACCTGGAAATCCTTGCTACCTAGCGAGGCTCGGGATCTTAACTTTCCCCCACTTCTGCAGGGGCAGTCTGGGAACTTCCAACAACTAGGGCATGCACTCCAATGCTCCAATCTCCGTGCACATGCCCCGAGGCATCTAAGGAACAAAAATAGGCCACATTTGTATCATTAAAATTAGGGTTTTCCTAACCCTAATGCTCCCACAGTCGACTGCTATATAAGCCTAAGCCTAGTTTAGGTTTAAAAAAAGGAAGAAAGGAAGAAAAAGCCTATCTTCTTGAATCAGCTGTAGAGTTTCAGTAGGCTAAGGTTAGGGTTTAGGTAGCATCTTTTTCCTTTTTCTTCTCTCCATACCCCAGCACTTGCTGGCTATGCCTTTGTATGTCTATTTGGAACAGTTTTAATGAAGTTTTATAATAGGATGCTATACATGTATGGGATTGAAATTTGAGGGTTGTACTGTACAAGGCTACTGCCTTGAGATCCTCCATTGCTAAGTTGTATTGTAAGCAATGGAGAATTATTTTTAAGGATTTATTTAGATCCAAGTGACCTGTGTGTCTAGGCTAGGCACATATGCAGACCTATGCCCCACCACAGGATCCACTAAATCTGATTCCCCATGGGAGCTTGAGCTGGTAGCCTTGTGAACATGGTGATGGCAGTAATCTACTTGTTCTGTCTCAGACCTCTGTGAGGAGAATAGCCTTTGTGGATAGTCTGTGACCATTTAAGTGGACAGGTTATAGCCCTAGGATGAGGCCAATCTACAGATCTAAGACAGATTCTTCTTCTCTGCACTTGTGCTTGTAGCCCTGTGAGAGAATGTGCAGAGACAGACTCCCCTGTATTTGTATAGACCCACCATCAGATGGCAGATCTGATTTGGCTGTAGAGATTGTAAGCTTATGACTGGATCTCTGCTGTCTTTCTAAAGCAGTGAACAACTAGACCTAAAGCTAATACTCAAACTCTTGCTGGTCCTGTGTGTCCAGGCTAGTGCACATTGCAGGCCTATTCCCCACACACAGAACTTTAGAGATTGAGGTTCCTATGGAGTCTTGAGCTGGTAGCCTGGATGAAGTAGTGCATACTATGATAAACATGTTCTGACCCATCTATGGACTGTGGTTCCCCTATTGGATAGTCTGTGACCATTTGAGTGGACAAATTATAGCCATAAGGAATTGGATCATGGCACAGGGGTGACTTGGATCCTCTTTCCTCTTTGGCGATAATATAGCCATTGGACAGGACTTCTATAGCAGCAGATCTGAGTCTGAGTTATAAAACCCATCAGATCTGTACCTAATAGCTTACGTCTCACACTTTTTATATTTATTTTCTCACACTCCATCATTCTTCTCAACCATTTCTGTAGTTTAGGCATTAGGTTACCATAGGATTTAAACAATAGTGACCTTAAATCCCCTTCTATTTAGGATTGTCAGATCTATAGTCAGATCTGGAGGGCCTACTAAAGATGGCTCCCTTGGAGATTTAGACCATTTTCCCTGTGGGACAAACTCTCACTTATCAAAACTTGCTACAATAGGCCCTGTATCTTACAGGTCTGTGTATTTTTAGACTTGCTGCTTTGTATTTTTTAATCCACCTTTAATTTGTTTTCACTAACACATTCTTATCACTGTTTTCAATATAGTTAGCAGCAAGCATCTGAAATATCTTAACACTTGCTGCCAACAGTAAACTCGTTTCTCAGTAACTGCTTGTCATAAAAAGCTTTGATTTTTTCTTTATAGATCCTTGCATTAGAGTAGGCTTCTAATCTTAGCTCTTCCAGCTCTGACAGCTGCAGCCTCCTGTGCATCCCAACAGAAGTTAGATCAACATTCAATGATTTAATAGCCCAATAGGCATTGTGTTCTAATTCCACTGGTAAGTGGCATGCCTTGCCATACACCAACCTAAAGGGAGACATCCCTATTGGGGTCTAATAAGCAGTTCTATAAGCCCATAGAGCATCAGTCAACCTCAGGGACCAATCCTTCCTATCTCCCTTCACAGTTTTCTCTAAAATGTGTTTGATCTCTTTATTAGAAATTTCTACTTGTCCACTAGTCTGTGGGTGGTATGGGGTGGCAACTCTGTATGTCACAGAATACTTTCTAAGCAAGTTATCAAACTGTCTATTACAGAAATGATTTCCCCCATCACTAATGATAGCTCTGGGGGTGCCAAACCTAGAGAAAATGTTGTCCTTCAAGAAGTTGAGGACAACTTTGTGATTATTGGTTAATGTGGCTATGGTCTCAACCCATTTGGATACATAGTCCATAGCCACAAGAATGAAATTGTATCCATAGGAAGGAGGGAAGGGACCCATGAAGTCAATCCCCCAAATGTCAAAGAGTTCAACAACAAGTATAGGCTGTAAAGGCATGAAATTTCTTTTAGAGATACTTCCCATTTTCTAGCATCTTTCACAAGCTTTACAATGCTACCATGCATCCTTGAAGATAGTGGGCCAATAAAATCCACATTGAAGTATCTTGGCAGCAGTCTTGTTCCCACTAAAATGGCCTCCACAAGCCTGTTCATGACACATGGTTAGTATGCTGTGGAATTCATCATCAGGGACACTCCTCCTTACAACTTGGTCTGCACAATGCTTGAAAAGGTATGAATCCTCCCACATGTAATGTCTGATCTGAGAAAAGAATAGCTCTTTGTCCATTTTGTTCTAATGTGGGGGAATCCTACCCATTGCCAAGTAGTTGACAATGTTTGCAAACCAAGGTGCAAAAGTACTGATAGTAAACAACCGTTCATCAGGGAAAGAATCATTGATAGGTAACCTATCAAACTTAGTAGCTAGGATCCTGGATAGGTGGTCTGCAACCACATTTTCAACCCCTTTTTTATCCTTAATCTCAAGATCAAACTCCTGTAATAGGAGGATCCATCTGATTAATCTTGGCTTGGTATATTTTTTAGATAAAACGTACTTCAGGGCAGAGTGGTCAGTGAACACCACAATCCTAGATCCCAACACATAAGACCTGAATTTTTCCAAAGCATAGATAATGGCCAACAATTCCTTCTTAGTCGTGGTGTAGTTTAACTGAGCATCAGTCATTATCTTGCTTGCATAAGTAATCACACAAGGTGCTCTGTCATTTCTTTGCCCCAAAATTGTACTAATAGCAAAATCTGATGCATCACACATCAACTCAAATGGCAAAGAAAAATCAGGTACTTGAAGGACAGGTGCAGAGGTTAAAAAGTCTTTCAAAAGTTCAAAAGCAGTGGGACATTCATCATTAAATTCAAAAGGAACCTTTTGGCACAACAAGTGACAAAGAGGTTTTGAGGTTTTACTGAAATCTTTGATGAATCTCCTATAAAAATCAGCATGCCCCAAGAAGGATCTGACTAATTTCACAATTTTAGGTGGGGGCAAATGTGCAATCAAATCAATTTTAGCCTGGTCTACCTTTATGCCTCTGTGGGAAACAACAGGCCAAGGACAATGCCTTGATTGACCATAAACTAACTCTTTTCCCAACTCAAAACCAAGTTGGTTTCCTCACATCTCTACAACATAAGGCTGAGATGGTATAGACATTGGCTAAAATTGTCCCCAAAGAGAGAGAAATCATCCATGAATATCTCTAAAAATTGATCAGTCATGTCAAAAAAGATGACATACATACACCTTTGGAAAGTTGTAGGGGCATTGCACAATCCAATTGGTATCCTTTTGTAGGCAAAGGTGCCAAATGGATATGTAAAAGTGGTTTTCTCTTGGTCTTGTGGATAAACAGGAATTTGGTTATACCCAAAATATTCATCAAGAAAGCAATAGAAAGCTTTGCCTGCCAACTTGTCCAAAATCTTGTCTATGAAGGGCAAAGGAAAGTGGTATTTTCTGGTTTTTAAATTGAGCTTTTGATAATCAATGCACACCCTCCAACTTGTGGTTTCCCTAGTTGGAATTAGCTCACCAGAATCAGATTAACCACAGTGATTCCAGATTTCTTAAATACCACCTGAGTAGGTACCACCCATTCAGAATCTGAAATGGGATAGATGACTCTAGCATCTAACAATTTGACCACTTCCTTCATCACCACTTCTTGCATGTAGGGGTTTAACTTTCTCTGCATCTCTCTAGAGGGTTTGAAACCCTCTTCCAAGTGGATTTTATGCATATAAACAGTAGGGCTGATGCCCCCAAGATCAGCAATAGTTCAACCTATTGCTCTCTTATGATTTTTTAAAACACATAAGTCTTCCTCTTGCTCATCAGTGAGGGAGGAAGAAATGATCACTGAAAAATTCTGGTTTACCCCCAAAAAGCATATTTCAAGGACTTGGGCAGCTGTTTAACTCTGCATCAAGTGGACTTATGAGTGAAGGCAACAAAGGTTCCTTTGATGGTGGTGGAAGAGGCAACACAACAGGTTTCCAAGGAGGATACCTTGTTGCTGGCCCTAATTCAAAATTTAAGGTTTTCACCTCTTGAACCACAGGTGTGGGGGACCTTCTCTTCCACAATTTCACTCCACTCATTTTCAAAAACATCACACAAATCATCACAATGCAGCAACTTGGGCAAAGTCTCTTCTACAAGCTCATCCAACACATCAATCAAAAAGCAATCCTCACTATCTAAGTGAGGCTGACTTGCTGCATTATAATATTTAATTTTACTTTCATGTTGCCAAAAGATACCTCCATTATACCTAATCTACATTATATATAAGCATTGGCAGTGGCCAAGAAAGGCCTGCCCAAAATTACAGTAAAGGAGGTAGTTCACTTGCTTGGCTCTATGTCAAGAACCAGAAAATCTGCTAGATAGAAAAACTTGTCAACCCTAACTAATACATCTCCTATCATTCCCACAGGCCTCCTTTCAGATCTGTCAGCTAGCTGTAGCACCACATGTGTGGGCTTCAATTCTCCCAAACCTAACTTCTCATAAACTGAATATGGAAGTAGGTTTACACTAGCTCCCAGATCTAACAAGGCTTTCTCAATGGTCTGATCCTCAATGATGCAAGGGATTGTGGGAATTCCAGGGTCTTGAAGCTTTGTTGGGGTTGCAATAGACAACACTTGGTTCACTTTCTCAGCATAAAAGACCTTATTGGATAGGTGTATTCTAGATTGTCTTTTGTGTGTGCATAAATCTTTCAAAAACTTTGCATAAGCTGGAACTTGCTTAATTGCATTAAGTAAAGGTAAGTTGATCTTCACTTATTTAAATGTCTCCATCATTTCCTCAACTTTAGCATTCCCCTTGTCAAAAGGAGAAGGTGCTTGAAGTACATTGAGAAATGGCAAATGGGGGACTGATCTCTCATTTGTTGCCTTAGTAATCTCATCAAAATTTTGTTTGTTTTTGTTTTCATTTTTCTGTTAGGGCACATCAACACCCCCTTATTTCTCATATGCTGCTCCTCCTGTATATCATCATGGGTTGTTCTTTCACTTCCTACACTTTTCTCATCAAGCTCAACACCAACTTTATTGTCAACCAGCCTTCCACTTCTCAAAGTGGTGACAGATTTGACTTCTTCATGTGAAAAAGTCTCACTCATCATATACTACCCTTTTGGGTTGTTCATGGGCTGACTAGGTAGTCTTCCCTCCTCTCTCCTAGTCAAAGTATTAGATAGCTGACCAAAGTGGTCCTTTATCTTCTTAATACTTTGGCTATGGGAGTTAACAATTTATGACAAAGAGCCTAAATTTTACAATGAAGTCAGAACTTGCTCTTCAAATGTGAGGGATCTAGAGGGTGCTGGGGTTGGTGCACTTTGATGCACAGGTTGTACCATTGGCTGAGTCATAGGCTGCTGGTATTAAAGCCTTGGGAAATAGTTCTGCTGATAGGGCTGGATATTTCTATAAGGCATGGACTGCTATTGTGGTTTATGTTGCTGCTGGTTTTGGAAGGTATTTTGTCTCCACCACAAGTTGGGGTGGTTTCTCCAATGACAACCAATAGTAGGTTGTTGTCCAAAGGACTGAGCAACATTCACATGTTCCATGACAAGGTCTGAAAATTGGACAGCAGAAGGGCATTCTTCAAGGGAGTGAGTGGGGGACTGGCATATCACACATGCCTCCTTTATTTTGGCAGCCATTGGTGACTGCGTTGCTCCCATAAGTTTATCAACATTTTGAGTCAAGCTATCCACCTTTCTTTCCAAATCATTGTATCCACTAACTCATACATTTTCCCTCTTGTAGTGTTCTCTCTCACCAATCTAACAAGGGTCTCAATGTCCCTTGAAAAAGTCTCCCTTTGCATGGAGTTTTACTAATGATATTAAACAACTCCCAAGCCTCATCAGCTGTCCTGTGGAGGTAAATAACACCACATGAGGCATCAACCATGTCTCTGCTCTTAGGATCAATTCCTTGATAGAAACTTTGAACAAGTTGCCATTCAGGAATTTAGTGATGAGGATACTGCTTCAAGAGCTCCTTAAATCTCTCTCATGATTGATGAAAGTCTTCAGTTGGGGCTTGAGCAAATGAAATTATGCTCTTCCTCAGCTGACTTGTTTTGGACATGGGGAAAACTTGGCCAAAAATTGACATTGAAGGTCATTCTAAGACTGAATACTATATTGGTTGGGAGCATGGACAACCAAGTTCTAGCTCTGTCCTTTAATGAAAAAGGAAAGAGCCTCAACCTGGTTGCTTTCTCTCCCAAAATAGCATTGTTGAAAGTAGTGCATAATCCCAAAAATTCATCAACGTGCTTGTATGGGTCTTCCTTACTCAGGCCATGATATGAGGGCAATATCTGTATGATGGAAGATTTAATCTCATAGTTTCCTTGGACAGCAGAGAATTGAATGCAGAAGGGGGAATTGTAGACCCCTGGTGCATTGAATTCTTTCAATGTCCTAGGTTTCTCACCCATTGTAGAAATCTCATAATTAACCACAGGTGTGTGTAGGGACTGCTTAAGTATGAGAAGTCTCTCAACTTCAAGATCTAAAGGAATAATCTCAGGATTGAGAGATTGTTATTCACTAAAAAGTATCACTTTTCGCCTCTTAACCTAGCCTTTGTTGAACCTTGAAGCTGACTAATAACTCTTGTTTAGCTTGTTTTGTAGTTAGTAATAACTTGTGCAACTTAACACAAAGTCCATGCCTTGGAGCTAAGAAGAGAGATAATCAAAGCAAGAGATGATAGCTGAGCCAATGACTGATGGAACACCATGGTGGTACACACCAGGGTGACTAGTTTGCATGTCAAAGTGGACCTAAGAAGTCCATTAGATGTGAGAAATCTGGGTGTGAGTTGAGAGGACTGCAAAGTAGCAGATGCATGGCAGCAGAGGAGCAAATGTGTTATCTCGCACAGTAGAGGTGCTGCCTCGCGTGGCTAAGTCTGCAGTAAAGCCTCCTCGCATAGCTGATACCTACAACACAAAGGAACCCGCAATGCAGTCGTGCACTTTAGCTGCAGCCAATGCTCAAAGACCTTGAGAAGCTCTCGCAAGGAACAAGTTTCATGTCAGCCGCACGCACTATCTCGCGAAGCTAATATACACAAAGAACAATAATAAACTTGTCAAGTCCTCACGTGGTTCAAGAGGAGAGAGAGCTCCAGAAATGTCCTCGCGTAGTTCTCTCACCCTCTACCGAGAGAGCTTTGTTATTCCTTCAACAAGAAGTCGAGCAAGATTTAGAGGCATCCTCGCGACACCCTCACGAGAGAATTTTGAAGCTCTACCATGCGAGCAAGCCAAGAACTGAAAATTCTTCTGTGTGAGTGCATTCAATGCCAAAGCAGCTGCGTGACCTTTCAAAGGCATAGACCGCGAGTGAGACATATCAAGGCAAATTCATCCTCGCGAGTACATTTCAGGCCAAACCAACTGCGCGACAGGCTAAAGTCTTTTACGCGAGCAAGAAGCTTCCCAAGCCAAATGCTACCTCGCGAGTACTCTGTCAACCACGCAAATGGATTAATGCACCAAGGCCAGCCCCGCAAAGCTTGGGCTCTCCACTTCTCAGTCTTTACTCAGGGACCTTTTGGGGATTTCCCCAGGTCTAGCGCACACATCCTGAGGCTCGGATCTTGAAGCACATATCCCAAGGCATCCAAGCGTTATAACAGCACCTCATCTACCCTAAAAATTTAGGGTTAATCTTTTGTTGGCTAAGGCATTAGGACTGAGTATTTAAGCTGTCAATGTAACTTAGAATTTTATCATCCCTCCTTCAACCTCTATCGGCTTTGAGTTCGAGCAGACTAGGGTTAGGGTTTGATCACCTCTTTTTTCATTTTTTCTTCTCTCTTAGCCCAACACTTGCTAGCTATATCCTCTACAAGCAATTAGGTCTAGTTTTAATTAGTTTTGTAATGGGTCTTATAACCTTTGGGATTTTTGTGAAGAGTAGTTGTGCACAAGGCTGCTGCCTTGAGAAATCTCATTGTAAGTATTGTGTTGAGCAATGAAATTTATACTTTAATGGTTCATTCAATTTGTTATTTTTCTATTTGCCTATAGTTTTGTTCAGCCTAAGTATGCATTTAGGATTTGAGCTGATTTGAAAGGCTTATGGAAGCTTGAGCTTGTAGCCCTAGGACCATGGTGGCAGCAGTAATTTACATGTTCCTTCTCAGACCTCTGTGGCATGGATAACCTCTGTGGATAGCCTGTGACCATTTAAGTGGACAGACTATAGCCCTAGGGTGATTCCAAGCCACTGATCTGAAAAGGATTCTTCTCCTCTGCACTTGAACTTGTAACCTTGTGAGAGGTTGTTGCAGGAACAGGCTCCCCTCTATTTTACTTGACTAATATCAGATGTTAGATCTGATTTCTCTGTAGTGATTACAGACTTGTGAGCTAGGTCATTGCAGGTCTTTTGTAGCAATGACCAACTGCATATATAGCCCCAAATAGCATTTGAACTACTATGATCTCCACTTGTTTTTCAAGAACTATTTGCTCCCATGGATGCCTAAGCTTGTAGCCTGACATATATGGTGTCTGCAATAGCTTTCATGTTCTAATTTGAGCCATTGGGTAGAGGACATCTATTGGATAGTCTGTGACCATTGAAGTGGATAGGTTATAGCCTTAAGACCAGTCTACTCCATTAGATCAGATTGGTTTTTTGATTTAGTCCATATGGTTTGATCCTCTCTATTGGATAGTCTATGACCATTAAAGTGGCATGTTATAGCCTTAAGAGATCAGGTTAAACCATAAGGGTTGAGTTGGATACATCTTCCTTGCAGATGTGCTTGTAGCCATCTGAGGGATTTGCTGCAGAGATAGCCCTAAATCTGAGTTACATAACTGAATTAACTTTAGCTTAAATTCCCACTTCCCATCATTTTTATCTTTATTTTAACACACACCATCACCACCTTCTTCATAACCCTTTCTTTAGGATATGACTGCACTTTATTCCTCTTCTTTTAGTGTTAATTTAGTGTAGTTGTGATACCCAACTCCTTTTCTTTAGGATTGTCAGATCTATAGCCAGATTTGGAGGCCTACTATTATAGCCCATATTGGGTTCTAAATCAATTTTTCTGTGGGACAAACTCTTATTAAAACTTGCTACAATAGCCCTGTATCTTGCAGGCTGAGTGTGTTTCAGATTTATTGTTTTAACCAATATTTATTCTTTCCCTTTTTTATTTATATTTCTTCCACTGTTTTCTCACCAATAACAAGATAGCAATCTAAACTAACCAATAGCGATCTTCTACCAAGCATACACACAGCAGAAACACAGTACAACACACAAAATTACAGTATAGATTTTAGCAAAATAATTACAAAAACACACAACTAATGCTGCAGATATAAAAGTATACAGATCTAAAATATAAAAAGAGTTAGGACATACAAACTTTAAGCACAGTTTGCTCCTCCAATTAGCACAATGCTCTTCTAAGAAACCCAGATCCAGATCTGTAACACCAAATTAAACTATAAAAAACTACAACAACAATTAATCAAACACAAAATAGGTAATTATAAATCTAAATCTAAAATGAGAAAAACTTATATCTATCTACAAATTTAAAAAAACACAGATCCCTGGCAGCGGCGCCAAAAACTTGTTGCGTTGCTTAACTTATAATTATTAAGGGGCTAAAAATAGCAAATTAAAAGCAGAATCACAGAGAAATGAGGTCAAGGTAAGCAACCAGTCCTGCAAGAACTAGGGCTGTTGCAGCAAGCTTTAAGGGGTAAGTCAAGTATGTCCATAGGGAAATGTGCTTCAAAAATAGGGTAAATCTTTAGATCTATACCAGATCTGGCACTCTATCCTAAACTAATGCAAGGAAAGGAAAGAGGAAAGGTTTCAGGGGTTATCACTTCACTAAAAATTACAAAAATAATATGCAAATGATCCAGAACTGATTGAAACTCAGATTTAAGGAAATGAAGAAAAGGATTAAAATCAAAAGGTGGAGAGTATCAGCTTGGAATTTTAGTCTTTACTGAAAATCAATTGATTCAAGGGCAACACATAGAACTGATTTGCAACAATCCTTCATCTGGCTACAAGCTCAGATGTAAGGTATAAGAATCTAATCTAGACTAGAGAATTGGAGTAATCCTAAGGCTATGATCTGTCCACTTGAATGGTCACAGATCATCCCAGAGATTCCTCTAGTTCAAGGATCTTAATTAGAACAAGTAAACTATTGCAGATGCTGTGGATGTAGGGCTACAAGCTCAAGCATCCACAGGGATATTTAATCTCGAGAAATTAAATGCAAACAAGAGATCTATAGATCAAAATCAACTTTATAATCCACAATATACTGAATCAATACTAACTTACAGTAAAATGTGCTTAGATATGCAATCTGTGCAACATCCAATCCATATACAAAGCCTTGAACCTATCAATTTATAGCTCTCAACCTCACCCTAGCTACTAAAGTGGTTTAGCCAACCATATTTGGTCTAAAGAGTGAATGGGGAAGAAGAAAGAGGGAAGGAATTTTGGAGTGAAGAAGAAATTTGAATTTACTCTGATTCTCTCAATTTCTGGATAGTTCATTTGTGTAATTTTTCTTATATTTATACTCTTCCCTTCTATCCTCATATATGTTTTAGCCAATCAGAGCTCAAGGGAAAATTATGTTATTCTGAGCTGCTGATGTGGCTGATTTCTCTTCTAGAAGCTCTCCATCAATTGGTCCAAACTGGACAAGTATATATGAAGTGGTTAGAGAGTTCTCATTCGCACCCATTTGTATTCTAAAAATACCCCAAGGGTTGCTGAAGTGCCTTGGAGTGTGTGCACAGAGCACTGAAGTGAGCAACAACTATGTCTAGAACTAAGAAGTTCCCAAATTGAGTGTCGAGAGGTTCAGGGAACCTTTCAATAGGTTATGAGTCTACTTGGTGTCCCATTCGACAGGTTAGATGTGGCCTTCGGCAGGTTGCTTGTGGTTGTCGACAGAATCTTTTGATTTCTCGACAGGTTGACACAATTCTTAACTTCTATCTGAGCTCCATTCATCCTCTCGACAGGTTATAAAGCATCCTATCGACTTCTTATACAGCTCCAGTTGAGCTTTCGACAGGTTGGAAGTTATGCTCGACAGGTTGCTTCAACCTCGCGCAAAATGGGTGCAGCTTCAGGTAAGTCTTCGACAGGATGCTCTGCTGTAGCTTAAATCATTTGACAGGTGTTGAGAACTGGAAAATACCATTTTCCACCCCTTAACCTAGGTCTTGATAGACCTTTGAGAGAACTAAATAAGTGGTTTAAGTGTGTTTTTCACAGCTAACAATAAAGGTAGATTTAGCCTTGAAAGCATCCTAAAAGTGCCAAAAAGATAAAGATCCATGTTGATCCGGAGGAAGAAGGAGAAGAGACAACCTCACTAGCTGTCAAAATGCCTAAACTGAAGAGGCAAAGACCTGGTCACAACCTAGAAAAGAAGTGTGGAGCAATTCGAACAGAAGAAAGCAGTACAGAGAACTTTTCGAAAAGAATCTGAACTTTTCGAAAAGAATCTAAACTTTTCGAAAAGAACCAAAAGCTCCAGGCTTAGCTTTCGAAAAGCACCTGAACTCTTCAAAAGGATTTCTGACCTATTCGAAAAGAAGAGAACTCCTAGCGAACAGCATTAGAACTGTGCGAAAAGAGCTTCAGAAGTCACAGAACTTTGTGAAAAGTTCTCCAGACTATGCGAAATGATATTTTGAAGATTCCTAGCATCTGCAAGGGTAATTCAGTAATCTTTTGCACATGCCCCAATGCATTTAAAAATCAGGGACATTCTAGAAGATTCTGAGCACGAACCAAAGGCATATTCCACTCCATGTGAACACCCAAAGAAGAAATCACTTGGCAAGAACTGCTAGAAGCTCTAATAGATTTTCGAATTACATAACAGAATTGATGTTTCTATCATCTGATTGGCTGAACCAAATCAAGCAATTCTGATTGGCCACAACAATCTGGATCCTCGCGCTCGACTACCATTGGTTGATATAGATCTGACCAATTTTGATTGGTCGATACACATCTGAGCTAGACCTGGGGGAAACTATAAATAGATGAACCATTTGCCCAATTTGGGTATCCAGATTTTGAGTTTCATTTCTGTTGCTCCATTTCCAATTTAGATAGCTTGTCTGAAACTCTTGTAATAGCCAAACTTTTACTTGCAATTGAGAGCTGTGAGATACTTCTAGAATTCAAAAGAGAATTATATTCGAGACTACAAATCCGAGAGCTGTTTAAGCTGTGCTCTGTAATTGTAATGGTGAATTTAAAAAGGTTGCTGTGAACCGTACGTTCTCAATTGGATTCGTGTTGGGGGTTCCCTGTGATCTCCTTATTGCACTAGACTCCTTTAGATTTACTATTTTTCAAGCAATTTCCCTTGATTCATTATCCCTGTGAGAATTAGTGTTTGTAACCTAATCTTTCACAGCATTTGTAGTGGTGTTTCTTATTCTGAATTAAGGGTTCAGATTAAAGACTATTGGATGGTCTGTGGCCATTGAAGTGGACAGACCATAGCCATTACTTTCTCTTGCATCTGTGCTTGTAGCCAGATGAAGATTGGATCATCTGTCATGTGATCTACATTTATTCTCATTTTGCTTCAAGGACTAATTCAAAGTTAGATATTATTTCTCCATTCTTATTAATTTACATCAAAATCTCCCCAACTCAGATCTGGATCATTTAGTTTAATTGCTACTTTTATCATTTAGTTAATGTGACAAATTCAACCTCCCATCTTATGTGCTTTGTAGATAGGATAAGAGGCTAGATCTGGTAGCTCAGATCTGGAGGTTTATCTTACATTTTAAATCAATTCCCTATGGACGATCTTTTACTCACTTACATTTAAAACTTGCTACAATTTGCCCTGGCTAATTAACTTCTCTCTATGCTGATATTTCTTTATTCTTTTTAGTTCTCCAAATTCAATATAATTCATCATTTACAAATTTGTTTTCAAAACACAAATAAATCATGCACACTTAGAATTTCAACAAGTTTTTAGCGCCGTTGCCGGGGAATTTATTTTAAAATTGGTAGACCTAAGTTTTTTTATTTATTTATTTATTATTTTTTATTACATCAGTGCTAACTGTTCTATTGTTTAAATCTGTGCAGTTATCCATATACATTTTGAGCGTGGAAAGGAATACTGAAGGTTTGCTGTGCATAATTTGATTCTCTGTTTCTGTGTTGTATGTTTGGTAGGAGGACTCTCAACCCTGAGATTGTCCCTTTGAATTTAGAAGTTGAAAGGCTACTAAGAACCAAAAAAACATCACAGAATTTTGCGGAAACAGCTACTATGGGTGAAGAACCTAGACTTTTGAGGGATTACTTTGCACCTGGTGCCTATAATTCTCCATTTTGCATTCAATTTCCTACTGTTGAAGGAAATTATGAGATCAAATCATCAACTATCCAGATGCTTCCTTCCTTCCATGGTTTAAGTAAGGAAGATCCATACAAGCATGTGGATGAGTTCCTGTCTCTTTGTACCACATTCAACATAGCTGGATTGGGTCCAGAGGCAACCAAGCTTAGGCTTTTTCCTTTTTCATTAAAGGACAAAGCTAGGGCATGGTTGTCTATGTTAGCACCAAATAGTATCACTTCTTGGAATGATTTGCAGTGTCAATTTTTAGCCAAGTACTTCCCTATGTCCAAAACCAGCCAGTTGAGACAAAGTATTATTTCCTTCTCACAACATTCAACTGAAACTTTCCATGAAGCATGGGAAAGATTTAAAGAACTTTTAAGGCAATGTCCTCATCATCAAATTCCCCGATGACAGCTTGTTCAAAGCTTTTATCAAGGAATTGATCGAAAGGGCAAGAATATGGTAGATGCTTCCTGTGGAGGCACCTACTTGCAAAAAACAGCTGAGGAGGTCTGGGATTTATTTGAAGTAATTGGTGAAAATTCAACTCAAGAGGAATCTTTGTCAAGAGACATTGAGAATCCTGCTAGGTTGAACAATCAGCAAACCACCAAAGGAAAGATTTATGAGGTGAATAGTTGGAAAGGAAGATGGACAATTTAACCACAAAGTTTGATAGATTGATGGACTCACTTAAAAATCCAATGGTTGCAAGAGTAGAGGAGGCATGTCTGATATGCCAGTCCCCTACTCATTCACATGATCAATGTCCTGCTGCACCACAGTTCTCAGATCTATTGGTGGAGCAAGCTCATGCTACTCAATCATTTGGATAGATGCAGTCAAATGAATATGCATGGAGAGGGCACCCCAATTTAAGGTGGAGCCAGGGAAATTATCAATCACAACAGCAGCAGTAACCAAAGAACCAATTACCTTACAAAACTGCTCAGTCTTATCAGCAAAATTTTTACACCAAGCCAAATTTTCAGCAGCCCATTCCACAACAACCTGTACAGCAATCTGTTCCAGTTCAAGCCCCTTCCAGATCCCCTTCTTTTGAAGATCAAGTTCTAAATTCACTCTAGAATTTAGGGTCTTTAACTCAGACTGTGAACTTTCACAGTCAGAGCATAAAGAAGATTGAAGAAACATTGGGTCAACTTTCAAATACTTTGGCCAAAAGAGAGGAAGGCAGGTTACCCAGCCAACCTTTGAATAATCCCAAACGACAGTTCATGGTTGGAGAGGCTTCTGTTTCACATGAAGAAGTAAAAACTGTCACTACTTTGAGAAGTGGAAGAATTGTAAATAACAATGTGGGTACTAAAAAGGAAGAAAAAAATATTGAGGAAACTGATAGAGATATGCAGCAGGAGCAACATGATGTTAGCATTGGGGGTGCTGATGTATCATAGAAAAATGAAAAAAATGAAAAATAGAAAAATCAACAATATTCAAATGATGTTTCTAAAGCTGTAAATGAAGGACTAGTTCCTCATTTACCATTTCCTCATGCCATGAAATCTGCATCCCCTTTTGATAAAGGGAACACAAAAATAGATGAAATGATGGAGACTTTCAAGCAAGTCAAGATAAATCTACCTTTGCTTGATGCAATCAAACAAATCCCAGCATATGCAAAATTTTTGAAAGATATTTGCACTCACAAAAGATAATTTAGGATACAGTTATCCAAGAAGGTCTTTGCTGTGGAAAGAGTTAATCAGGTTTTGTCCATTACCACACCTCCTAAACTTCAAGATCCTGGAATCCCCACAATCCCTTGCATTATTGGGGAACATACCATTAAAAGACTTTATTAGATTTGGGTGCTAGTGTCAACCTGCTTCCATATTCTGTATATGAGAAACTAGGTTTGGGAGAGTTAAAACCTACTCATGTGGTGTTACAACTAGCAGACAGATCTGAAAGAAAGCCAGTTGGGATGATTAAGGATGTGTTGGTAGGAGTAGATAAGTTTTTCTACCTTGCTAATTTTCTAGTATTGGACATGGAACCTACAAAAAGCAAAACTTCCATCCCTGTCATTTTGGGGAGACCATTCATGGCTACAGCCAATGCTTGCATTCAATGCAGGTCTGGTATTATAGAAGTCTCTTTTGGAAATATGAAGTTGAAGTTAAATGTTTATTATACAGTCACACAGCCTAAATTCAGTTCTGAGGAATATTTTCTTGTTGATTTGTTGGATGAACTGGTAGAAGAGACTCTACCACAGTTTTTGCAGTGTGAAGATTTTACCACAGACTTGAACAATGCTTGGAGAAATGCCATGAAAGAAACAGTTTGTACCTCAAAGTCTAAGGAAGCAAATGTTGTGTAAGGAACTCATAATCAATCAGCAAGTTTCTCTTCATGGAAACCTGCTATTCTTCCTCTTCCACAAACAGCTAAGGTACATTTGTTACCTTCTTTTCTCAGCCCACCTGATGTAGAGCTGAAGCAGTTGCCAGAAAATTTGAAATATGTGTTTTTAGGAGACCATAAAACATTGCCTGCGATTATTTCATCCTCCCTCACTGAAGAGCAGGAGGAAGAGCTGTTGATTGTATTGAAATAGCATAAGAGGGCAATTGGCTGGACTATTGCTGATTTGGGAGGAATCAGTCCAGCTGTTTGCATGCATAAAATTCATTTGGAAGAAGATGCAAAGCCATCTAGGGAAATGCAAAGGAGGCTGAATCCTCATATGCAAGAAGTGGTCATGAAAGAGGTTGTTAAGCTGTTGGATGCAGGGGTCATTTACCCCATTTCAGATTCAGCTTGGGTGGCACCTACACAGGTGGTACCTAAGAAATCTGGGATCACTGTTGTAACCTCAGACTCTGGTGAGCTTATGTCAACTGCATAAACAATCGTTGGAGGGTCCGTGATGATTACGTAAAACTAAAAAATGACCGAAAAGACCATTTCCCTCTTCCATTCATTGATCAAATTTTAGATAAGCTAGCAGGAAAAGCCTATTACTGTTTTCTTGATGGTTATTCTAGTTACAACCAGATTCCTGTGTATCCACAAGATCAGGAAAAGACCACATTCACTTGCCCTTTTGGCACTTTTACCTATAGGAGAATGCCTTTTGGTCTTTGTAATGCTCCTGCTACCTTTCAAAGATGCATGTACTCCATTTTCTCTGATATGATTGACCAATTTATGGAGATTTTTATGGATGATTTTTCAATCTATGGAGACAGTTTTGCCCAGTGTTTACATCATCTCAAATTGGTGTTACAGAGATGTGAAGAAACCAATCTAGTTTTGAGCTGGGAGAAGAGCCATTTCATGGTCACCCAAGGCATTGTCCTTGGCCATGTTGTCTCCCACAAGGGCATTGAGGTGGATAGAGCAAAAATTGATTTAATTGCACATTTGCCACCTCCCAAAACTGTTAAACAAATCAGAAGTTTTCTGCGAAATGCTGGATTTTACAGAAGGTTCATTAAGGACTTCAGTAAAATATCCAAGCCTCTTTGTCATTTATTGTGCCAAGATCTCCCTTTTGTTTTCAACAATGAATGCTTGAAGGCATTTGAATTCTTAAAAAACTGTTTGATTTTAGCTCCAATACTACAGTCTCCAGACTATTCACTACCTTTTGAACTAATGTGTGATGCATCAGATTATGCTTTAGGAGCTGTTCTTGGGCAGAGAAAGGATAAGCTGCCTCATGTCATAGCTTATACCAGTAGATCAATGATTTATGCATAGCTTAATTACACAACAACTGAGAAGGAGCTGCTAGCAATTGTTTTTGCTTTAGAGAAATTCAGATCATATGTTTTGGGTTCACAAATAGTGGTATTCACTGACCACTTAGCCCTGAAATACCTTCTGTCTAAGAAAGATACCAAACCAAGATTAATCAGGTGGATCCTCCTATTACAGGAGTTTGATTTATAGATCAAAGATAAAAAGGGTGTGGAGAATGTGGTGGCTGATCACCTGTCTAGAATTTTAACTGCTGAGATTGATAGGCTGCCTATCAATGAATCTTTCCCTGATGAGCAACTTTTTGCTATCAGTAGACACACCCCTTGGTTTGCAAACATAGTCAAATTTTTGGCTACTGGAAGAACTCCTCAACATTGGAATAAAATGGATAAAGATCTTTTCTTTTTAAAGGTTAAACATTTTATTTGGGAGGATCCTTATCTGTTCAAGATTTGTGCAGACCAAATAATAAGAAGATGTGTCCCTAAAGAAGACTTTCATAGCATACTTTCTATGTGTCATGAATAGGCCTGTGGAGGTCATTTTAGTGGAAACAAAACTGCTACAAAGGTTTTGCAGTGTGGATTTTATTGGCCTACACTTTTCAAAGATGCTCTGCAGTACTGTAAGTCTTGTCAGAACTGCCAGAAATTGGACAGCATTTCTAAGAGAAACTCAATGCCATTACAACCTATTTTGGTAGTTGAATTGTTTGATATTTGGGGGATAGATTTCATGGTCCCCTTTCCTCCTTCAAATGGTTGTACTTTCATCTTAGTAGCTGTGGATTATGTATCCAAATGGGTTGAAGCTACAGCCACTAAAACCAATGATCATAGAGTGGTTCTGAAATTTTTAAAGGATAACATCATTTCCAGGTTTGGTTCACCCAGAGCTATTATTAGTGATGGGGGAAGCCATTTTTGTAATAAACATTTTGAAGCTTTATTGAAAAAGTACTCTGTTACTCATAGAGTAGCTACTCCATACCATCCCCAAATCAGTGGACAAGTGGAGATTTCCAATAGAGAAATCAAACATATACTGGAAAAGACTGTGAAGAAGGACAGAAAGGATTGGTCCTTTAAGCAGAATGATGCATTGTGGCCATATAGCACAACCTATAAAACCCCAATTGGCATGTCCCCATTCAGATTGGTCTATGGCAAAGCATGCCATTTACCAGTGGAGTTAGAATATAAGGCCTTTTAGGCTATTAAAACCTTGAACATGGATCTTACTACTGCTGATAATCACAGGAAACTGCAGCTTGCTGAGTTGGAAGAGCTGAGGATGGATGCATACACCAATGCAAGATCTTACAAAGAGAAAGTTAAAGCCTTCTATGACAAAAATTTGCTGAGAAGAGAGTTTATAGTTGGCTCTAAGGTATGGCTATTTAACTCAAAACTTAAGTTTTTTCCTGAAAAACTGAGATCCAGATGG
This sequence comes from Chloranthus sessilifolius, assembly GCA_021018995.1. NCBI lineage: Eukaryota > Viridiplantae > Streptophyta > Magnoliopsida > Chloranthales > Chloranthaceae > Chloranthus > Chloranthus sessilifolius. The sequence goes on along the minus strand of CM037593.1, from coordinate 50,790,972 downwards.
GAAGGGCCATATACAGTCATTCATGCATCTCCTTATGGGGCTGTTGAAATTTTGGACTCAAGTGATGGAAGAGTCTTGAAAGTAAATGGTCAGAGGCTCAAACCATGCATTGAAAATACCCTGGAGCCTGTGCTAACCATCTATCATCAAGATCTGCCCCATATCTGAGGATAAACAACTGTATAATATGTATTTTACCAGTGCTTGTTTTGTAGTTTTTGCATAGTTGTTTTCTCTCTGTTTTTAGTCATTTATACTTTCAATTCGAGAAGTTTAAATATGTGAAAAATTAACTCGCAAAGAAAAAAAAAAATTCTTTTCGAAAAGTTTAATTAACTTTTCGAAAAGGAGCTGAACCTGTAACTAACTACTCGAAAAGAATGATTTGTTGTTCGAATAGTTAGTTCTGAATGATTTGCTTTTCGAAAAGTTAGTTCTGAAGCTATTTGCTGTTCGAATAGTTATTTCTGAAGCCATGTGCTTTTCGAATGGTACTAATGCCATTCTAATTTTGTAAAAAAAAGACTATTTTGAACTTTTCAAAAACTTCAAAGATATTTTGCGAAAATCATTTTGAGCATATTTAAACCCTTTCGCAGTAAGGGTTTCATTTTCGAAAGCCTTCTTAGAACGTCCTGTTTCACAGAAAACCCTTTTTCTTTCCTTCCTTGCGTGTTTTTAGAATTCAACCACACTTTTCTTCATATTTGTTCGATGGTTTAAGCTTGAAGAGAGGGACTTTTGGCTTCTGGTTCTGGTGGTTTTCATCTAGCGATCAACAAGTTCAACCAAAACCCTAGATTTCGGTATTTTTCTGTGCATTTCCTATGTTTGTATTTTACAAAGTTTAATCGGGTGTCAGCATTTATTGTGGGAGTTTTAAACAAAGCCTTAGAATGGGGAAAGCTGAAAAATCACTAGCTGAAATGTTCTCAAAATCTTCTGCTAAGAAAATTAGCAAACCGTCCAAAAAAGGAAAAGCCAAAGCTTCAGCTAAAAGGAAACTTTCAATGGATAAAGCTGATATGATTGAGAAAGGGAAAAAGGTTAGATATGAGGAACCCACCCCAACAGCTGCTACTAGTCCTGCGTCTGAGCTTCCTCCTTTGCCTATTCATTTGGTACTGCCAAACCCATTTATTGAAGCTCAGAAGCTAATTCCAGAGTTTATTGTTGATGAGACCTTTTTCTACAACAAACCTGAATGTCAGTTATCTTTGAAATACATTAGGGATGCCTCACTGAGCAATATCCTAACCCCTCTTCCAGAGAAAATTTATCCGTGAATGGTGAGATTATGGTACCAAAACTTGGTAAAAGTGACAGAGAAGGATGCTGATGTCCCTACTCTTATTATTTTCATTGATGATTGCGATTTAACTGTCACTTATGAAGACATTGGAAATGCTTTGGGGATACCATTTCAATTTGATCCTGCTGGTCCATTGGCCACACCAGAAATAGCCTCTTTTAGAGAAATGGCTGCACATTTAACTCAAGGCATAGTTGGAACTGGACAATCCATCATGAGGAGAGACTTAGCACCTTAATTTTTGCTGATGGATTCCATTTTGAGGGGATGTTTTTATGTCACTGGACACAGCCAGGAAAGAAGGACACCAATTTTAGAGGCTCTCTTTCATTTTTCTAAGGGGCAATTCTTCAATGCCCCTATGTTGATTTTTGAAGCCATGGCTGATATTAGTACCAAGCTGAAAAAGGAGCAGAAATTAGCTGGAATATCATTTGGTAGGCTGATCACAGCCCTACTAAGAGCCAAGTTTGACATTGATGAGCAAGAGCCATTTGAAGTTATATCTCCTCATGCTTCTGGGAAAAAGGCTTGGACTACAAGCCAAGCAATGTTGAATAGAATGAGGGAGGAAGTGGAGCTCATAGAATCGCCATTGAACTGCCATACCAGCACTTTGAATCGCCATTGAACTCGCCATACCAGCACCCACCTGCTGCCCAAGAATCTACTTTACCAGACCCTGAGGTGACCAGCTCTTTAGCTGCACCTATTTTAACTGCAGCTGACATTGAACAAGCTGTCCTTCTTGTGGTGACCAGCTCTTCAGCTGCACCCATTCTTGAAGAAGTTGTCATCTTACCCACCTCACCTAGCCCAACTCCTATTCTTTCACCCATTCAAGCAGTCCCATCTCCCATAACCAGCATAATCCCAATTGTAGACTCCCCCTCTACACCAACCACTCCAGCCATACTCACACCACCAATTTTTCTCAACAATGTCAAAGATTTCACCCCTGATTTTGTTGAACAATCTCCTAGTACTCCTCTTCTCCAAAGTATCTCAGGTTCACCTGTTAATTCAACTAATACACCTGAAGTAACTCATACCACTGAACCTGAGATATTCACTACAGAGGCCTATTCATCACTGATGGGACCTATCTTAGCGAATATTGGGCTTGAATCTGTACCTATACGTGACCCTCCTCATTTCACTCATTTGGCTACTTCCCCCTTTACAACCATTTCACCCATTGCACCTCAACCATCTACTTCAGTTTTACCAGCCCCTACTTTGCATACCACACCCACACCTGAATCAATTAGCCAAATATTTACCTTTCTCCAATCCATCCAAGCCCAACTACAGATCAACACAGACAATCAGTCTGTGACATATTCCCTTCTCCAAACCTTAGTCTCCACATCCCACACAACTACCTTAGCCACTGTACCTGCTGTTGATAACCATGCTACCCAAACAGACCCTGAGGTAGTATTTGTAGATCCACTCATCCTAACCACTGCTGCCCATGCTACCCAAACAGAACCTGAGGTAGTACTTTTTGAGTCCCCTTCACCTCTCCTCACTTTTTCTGATCAAGCCACTCAGACCGACCCTGAGGTCATTCTTTTGGACTCCTCTTCTCGCACTCCCACTGCTGGGATACCTTTGGTCCCCTACCACTCCATTCCCATTCCCAGATTTGCCACTCTCAAAAAGGCTATGGAAGAGAATCCATATATCTACCGAGATGTCCTCAAGGGGTTAGCTGATTTGAAAGCTTACATTAGAACACCTTATGAAAACCAGATTCGAAAATTGGAGTTATTCATGAAATTTGAGAGAGAGAAGATGCAGGACCTGCTGGGTCAAACTTTTCAGATGGTTAGGAGTGAGCAGCACAAGGTGACCATGTTACAAGCACAACTTGAACAAGAAAAATTGAGGACTACTAGACTTGAAAAGTATATTGGTCTCACCAAATAGATCAAAACTGAGGAATACATCGAGCTGAAAAATACAATCCAGGAGAAGGCTAAATCAAGTTCAGACTCCAATTCTGATTCTAGTTCTGACTCTGACAGTGATTCCAGTTCTGATCCCATTGAACCAACTTATGATACAGATTTTGACCCCAGTTATTAGAATACATTGTACATGTCTGTTTTGTGGGTCTGTAATATGTAATTCTGGTCTTCTGTTCACTTTTGTTAATTAGTAATTACTGTGCATTTCTTATCTTTCTTCTTGTCATTATGATTTCTGTTTGATTGTATTCTTTTCTTTACTGATACACTTCGGACCAGTGCGGACCCTGCTCATCCTAGGTTTGGGGGGTGGCAGAGATGCCAATAATTGAGTTAACATTAATGCAGCTTATGATCAGCAGAATTTTTGAAAATGAGGTGATTTCACACCTGTTTTTGATAAATGAGGAAGTTAAAACTTTTTAAAACTGATTTTTAGTGTAATTCCAATACTTTCATGAAGTGAATGTCAGAAAATTTTTCAAAATAAAATTGATGTTTTAGTAAACCTAAAAAGAGAGAAAACAGTGATGATATACCTCATGAAGTTGATAGAAAACTACACCCAGTGAGATGTGGGCCTGAAATGTATTTTTGGGAGATATGAATTGGCAATTTTTTCTGCTCTAGGGACTGTTTGAACCTGCTTACTATCACTAGAAGTTACACATATTCAAATTGAAATAACTTGACAGCAATCATGATATTAAAGACATGATGTAGGGCCGCCTTTTGGACAGTTTGAGCCTCAAAAAGCCCCACCTTTTGAAACTGCCCTTGATACACACCATTTGAGCTTTATAAATCTAAGATTTCTTTGAAACCTCATCAAACAACTTCATCAACCTCATTTAGCCTAACCCTCACTCTGAGAATTCAGAAGGTAAAGGAAAGAAAGCTGAAGAAAGGAGAGTTGGGTAACAGTTTGGTAAAAGAAGAAGAAAAATAATTGAAGGCAATGATGTATCAACAACAGAAATGTGGCATGTCAGTAAATGTTGCTATATAAAAAATAAAAAAAAGAGAAAAAGAAAAGGGAGTCATTTCATTGGAAGTTTGAAAAAGAATGAGGAAAAGATGGCCACTTTGGCTCTGAAAATTCAAAGAAGAAAATAAATTTGTGCTGAAATGAAGAAGGTGTGTCTGTCACTTCCTTACCTTGACTGACTTCTAGATTTTGGAATCCATTCCAACCCCTTTATTTTTGATAAATTTCACCTATAAGCCACATTACAACCCAAGTTAAACTCCTTACTGATCAATGATGGATTGAGCTGTCACATGGAGATAAGGATTTGTGTAATCTATGGTGAAAAGAGCAGTGAATTTAGAACTAAAAAGCAAAGCCTATGCTCCTGCTTACAGTCCTATTTGAGGATTGTAATTGCTCTTGAGCTTTATGAAATAGTACAACCCTCCTTTTTGCATGATGAGTAAAAACCCTGGTGAGAGTTGAGTTTGAAATCAAATTATTTGGGGTAACATCAAAACTGAATTTTCAAATAGAAGACAAGCTTTTCATTAATTTTTCTTGTAAAATCTTTTTGACACAAATTGAGTGAATGGTAAAAGGAATTAGAGTAGAATTTTAGTTTTAAACTGATGTTTTCTTGAAGATCTTTTTACAGCTTGACTGATGCAGGTGTGAACTATCTAAAATGGATAAAAGTCTACCTTAATAGAACTGCATTGATATTAACTATTTTATTGGAGAAGTTTGTGGGTACCTTCGCTGAAAACCCTCAGGAGACTTCACTCCTCCACTAGGGATCACCTAGGGGTTTACAAGGCTTGTTGCATATGCTAAATGCAACTGTGTTCCCTACAAAAGTAGCTTTTTCATTCTGTTTTTAAATTTTATCTTTGCTCAGGGACTAGCAAAGCCTAGGTTTGGGGGTGTGTTGAGAACAGGAAAATACCATTTTCCACCCCTTAACCTGGGTCTTGATAGACCTTTGAGAGAACTAAATAAGTGGTTTAAGTGTGTTTTTCACAGCTAACAATAAAGGCAGACTTAACCTTGAAAGCAGCCTAAAAGTGCCAAAAAGATAAAGATCCATGTTGATCCGGAGGAAGAAGGAGAAGAGACAACCTCACTAGCTGTCAAAATGCCTAAACTGAAGAGGCAAAGACCTGGTCTCAACCTAGAAAAGAAGTGTGGAGCGATTCGAACAGAAGAAAGCAGTACAGAGAACTTTTCGAAAAGAATCTGAACTTTTGGAAAAGAATCTGAACTTTTCGAAAAGAACCAAAAGCTCCAGGCTTAGCTTTCGAAAAGCACCTGAACTCTTCGAAAGGATTTCTGACCTATTCGAAAAGAAGAGAACTCCTAGCGAACAACATCAGAATCGTAAAAAAGAGCTTCGTAAGTCACGTAATTTGAAGATTCCTAGCATCTGCAAGGGTAATTCAGTAATCTTTTACACGTGCCCCAATGCATTTAAAAACCAGGGACATTCTGGAAGATTCTGAGCACAAACCAAAGGCATATTCCACCCCATGTGAACACCCAAAGAAGAAATCACTTGGCAGGAACTGCTAGAAGCTCGAACAGATTTTTGAATTACATAACAGAATTGATGTTTCTGTCATCTGATTGGCTGAGCCAAATCAAGCAATTCTGATTGGCCAAAACAGATCTGGATCCTCGCGCTCGACTACCATTGGTTGATACAGATCTGACCAATTCTGATTGGTTGATACACATCTGAGCTAGACCTGGGGGAAACTATAAATAGATGAACCATTTGCCCAATTTGGGTATCCAGATTTTGAGTTTCATTTCTGTTGCTCCATTTCCAATTCAGATAGCTTGTCTGAAACTCTTGTAATAGCCTAACTTTTACTTGCAATTGAGAGCTGTGAGATACTTCTGGAATTCAAAAGAGAATTGTATTCAAGACTATAAATCCGAGAGTTGTTTAAGCTGTGCTCTGTAATTGTAATGGTGAATTTAAAAAGGTTGCTATGAACCGTACGTTCTCAATTAGATTCGTGTTGAGGGTTCCCTGTGATCTCCTTATTGCACTAGACTCCTTTAGATTTACTGTTTTTCAAGCAATTTCTCTTGATTCATTATCCCTGTGAGAATTAGTGTTTGTAACCTAATCTTTCACAGCATTTGTAGTGGTGTTTCTTGTTCTGAATTAAGGGTTTAGATTAAAGACTATTGGATGGTCTGTGGCCATTGAAGTGGACAGACCATAGCCATAAGTTTAACTCATATCCTTGAGTTAGATTACTTTCTCTTGCATCTGTGCTTGTAGCTAGATGAAGATTGGATCATCTCTCATTTGATCTACATTTATTCTCATTTTGCTTCAAGGACCAATTCAAAGTTAGATATTATTTCTCCATTCTTATTAATTTACATCAAAATCTCCCCAACTCAGATCTGGATCATTTAGTTTAATTGTTACTTTTATCATTTAGTTAATGTGACAAATTCAACCTCCCATCTTATGTGCTTTGTAGATAGGATAAGAGGTCAGATCTGGTAGCTCAGATCTGGAGGTTTATCTTACATTTTAAATCAATTCCCTGTGGACGATCTTTTACTCACTTACATTTAAAACTTGCTACAATTGGCCCTGATCTTGCAGGCTAATTAACTTCTCTCTGTGCTGATATTTCTTTATTCTTTTTAGTTCTCCAAATTCAATATAATTCATCATTTACAAATCGTTTTTCAAAACACAAATAAATCATGCACAGTTAGAATTTCAACAACAACAGGTTGACTCAACCTCTCGATCTCTCTACTCTTCCACCCCAGTACCTCTCGACAGGTTATAAAACAACTTCAGAACCTCTCGATAGCATACCTTCTTCAGTTTTATCTCCTCGACAGGTTCAAGTACACCCTAAGATCCTCTCGATAGGTTGATGGAACCTCTCGAAAACTTCATATCCAAGCATGCAGATATGTCGACAGGTTGAATTAACCTCTCGACAGGTTCTATCCTTTGCTTCCAGAGCTGTCACACAGTTCTCGGGTGTTACCCTTCCTCTGTCCAGTCCTCAATAGTCTTTAGGGGGTTCAATCCTCATCAATTGCAGTTGGTCTTGCTCCCATGTGTGCCCATGTGGACACATGTCATTTCCATGGAGCTCTGAGGCTCTGTGACTGCCTGATGGCTGACCTTTTGGGCTGCATGAGCACCTATTGAGGCAACAGGTCTATTCTTTGGCACTTTTAGGTGGATGTCTGCACTAAGACTGCAATTTATTGCTTATCTAAAAAATATACTCAAAACACATTATTAGTCAACTCAAAGGTCCATCAAAGGTCAGGTTAGGAGGTGAAAAATGATATTTTTCACTGCTAAACAAATATCCATCAAGAAAGCAGTAATAGGCTCTACCTGCCAACTTGTCCAAAATCTGATCAATAAAAGGCAAAGGAAAGTGGCCCTTTCTAGTCTTAGAGTTCAATTTGCTTTAATCTATGTAAAATCTCCAACCAATGATCTCTCTGGTTGGCATCAACTCTCCAGACTCATTTGGTATTATTGTGATGCCAAATTTCTTGGGGACCACCTGGATAGGTGATACCCACTCCGAATCAGAAATAGGGTAAATGGCTCTAGCATCCAACAATTTGACAATTTCTTTCATGACTACTTCCTGCATGTGAGGATTCAACTTTCTCTGCATTTCCCTAGAGGGTTTGGACCACTCTTCCAAGTGGATTTTATTCAATTCCTCCCAAATCAGCAATTGTTCATCCAATAGCTTTCTTATGCTTCTTGAGGACACAAAGTAATTCCTTCTCCTGCTCCTCAGTGAGAGAGGAGGATATAATTACTCGCAGTTTTTTATTCTATCCTAGGAATACATATTTCAAAGAATCTGGGAGTTGCTTCAGGTCCAGGTATGGTGGACTTTCCACAGAAGGCAACAAAGGTGCCTTGGAGGGTTGAGGGAGGGGTAGCAAAGTAGGTCTCCATGTAGAGTGCTACACTAGGCCCACTAAAGAATCCAGTGTGTTCATTTCTTCATCAACTAGAGTGGGGGCCTCCTTCTCAACAACCTTAGTCCATACTTCCTCAAAATCATCTAACACCTTATCCCATTCCAGCAGTCTAGGTAAGGTCTCTTCCACCAATTTATCTATGATAGCTACTGTAAAACAGTCTGTCAAATTGAGGCTGGTTGGCAGCCTTGTACACATTCAACTTAACTTTCATATTTTCGAAAGTAACTTCCATCATTCCATACCTGCATTGAATGAAAGCATTGGTAGTGGCCAGAAATAGCCTGCCCAAAATGATAGGTATTGGAGTACTGCACTTGGTAGGCTCCATGTCTAACACCAAAAAATCAGCTGGGTAGATAAAATTTTCTACTCCCACCAACACATCTTCCACAATACCCATAGGTTTTCTCTCAGACCTGTCAGCCAATTGGAGGACCACATGTATGGGCTTTAGCTCCCCTAAACTTAGCTTCTCATACACTGAGTATGGAAGCAGGTTGACACTAGCTCCCAAATCCAAGAGAGCTCTTCCTATAGTGTGGTCACCTATAATACAGGGGATGGTAGGTACCCCTGGGTCTTGAAGCTTAGCTGGTGTAGCTATGGACAAAACAGATTTTACTTTTTCAACTGCAAAAGCTTTCTTAGACAAATGGATCTTAGCTTTTCTCTTTTGAGTGCACAAGTCCTTAAGAAACTTAGCATAGGCCGGGACCTGCCTGATGGCATCAAGCAAAGGCAAGTTGATTTTCACCTGCTTGAATGTGTCCATCATCTCCTCCATTCTGGCATTCCCCTTATCAAAAGGAGAAGGCCCTTTGAAAGCTTGAGAAAATGGTAGTAGAGGGACTACTGGTACCTCAACTGCTGGCTTAGCATCCACATCACTATTTTTGATTTTTTTAATTTTTTTTAATTGGTGGGGCTCAACAGCAGCCCCATTATTTTCCTCCTGTTGCTCAACAACAGAAACTGAGTCTTCTCCTTTTACACTCTTCTTTGCCTCACAACCTACTTAGTTATCCACCACTTTACCACTCCTTAAGGTGGTGATGGCTTTAGCTCCCTCATATATTGAGGAAACTTCACCAATCATAAACTGTCCCTTGGGGTTGGTCATTGTCTGGCTTGGAAGCCTACCCTCTTCTCTCATAGTCAGAGTGTTTGAAATTTGACTCAGCTAGTCTTCAATCTTTTTGATACTCTGACCGTGGGAGTTCACAGTCTTTGACAGGGAGCTGAGGTTTTGTAGTGAGGATAAAAGCTGCTCCTCAAAGGAGGGGGCTCTGGTCTGTGGTGGTGGAAGGGTCAACTGATTTGGCTGTACCATTGACTGAGGGAATTATTGTCTCTGAACATAACCCTGATTATACTGTTGGGTGGGTCTATAGGGCAGTGTCTGCTGCTGCTGGGGTTGTTGAAAGTTATCCTGTCTCCACCTCAAATTAGGGTGGTTCCTCCAAGGATACCCAGCAGGCTGTTGCCCATATCATTGGGCAGCATTAGCATGCTCCACTACCAACTCAGGATATTGACCAGTAGATGGATAGTCTAACAATGAGTGTGTGGATGATTGGCATATCAGACATGCCTCTTCAACCTGTGCAACTGTTTGGGGCTACAACACAGTCAACACTTTATCAAACTTTTTAGACAAACTGTCCACTTTCCTCTCCAGGTCATTGTACACATTTAATTCATACAATTTCCCTTTAGAAGTGGATTATCTTGCAGTTCTTACAGCAGACTCAATGTCATTTCTTGACAGAGTCTCTTGCTGCATAGAGTTTTCATTGATAATATCAAACAAGTCCCAAGCTTCTTCATCAGTCTTGCTGAGATAAGTGTCACTACATGAAGCATCCACCATATCTCTAATTCTAGAATCAATCCCCTGGTAAAAGCTTTACACAAGCTGCCACTTGGGGATTTGGTGATTTGGGCACTGCCTCAGCAATTCTATAAATCTTTCCCAGGCTTCATGGAAATCTTTAGTTGGGAACTGAGCAAAAGAAGTGATGCTCTTTCTCAACTGACTGGTTCTGCTCATGGGAAAAAATTTAGCCAAGAACTGACACTGTAGGGCATTCCAAGATGTTGTGCTATTAGGTGGGAGCATGTTAAGCCAATTTCTAGCCTTATCCTTTAATGAAAAAGGAAAAAGCCTCATTTTAGTGGCTTTATCTCCCAGGCCAGCAATTTTAAATATAGTGCACAAGGAAATAAACTCATCAATGTTCTTGTAAGGGTCCTCTTTACTTAACCCATGAAAGGATGGTAACATTTGGATGGTCTGAGGTTTAATCTCATAATTACTCTTAGCTATGGGGAATTAAATGCAATAGGGGATGAATATGCCCCTGGTGCATAGTAATCCCTTAGGGGTCTAGGTTGTTCTCCCATCTCAAATGGCTCTATAAGTTCAACAGGGTATGTGATGTTTGCATAGGTTTAAGGACTCTCTCTATTTCGGGATTCAAAGGTTCTAACTCAGTATTGAGTGACCTTCTTCCCATCATACAACACACATAGCAAGTAAACAGACAACTCACAACAAATATAAAAAATGTTAAATACTACTGCTGAAATCAAAGAAAAATAGAAATGAAAGTAAAATAAGGGAGAAAGAGATGCAAACTATGGCAGATTGTGCTCCAGCTGCAACTATTTGCTCCCCTTTTTGCTACTGCTCCAGATATGCAGGAATCTGAAAAATACAATAGTACTTTATTCAAACACAACAAGTGCAGTAAACAAATCTGAATGAAAAAATAAAGAAAAACTCAAATAAAAGATCCACGACAATGGTGCCAAAAACTTGTTGGTTTAGCCGCTCGTGTGTTCTTTTTATTAATAAGAATAGTAAAATATAATAAAAATAAAGAAAGGGAAAAAATAAGTAAAGATGGGGCCAAAAAATGAAATCAGAACACTCAGCACAAAACAACCAGAGTCTTGCAAGTTCCATGGCTATTGTAGCGAGCTTTGATAAGTAAGAGTTTATCCCACAGAGATTAATGATCTAAAAATAATAGTAAATCTCTAGATCTGCTACAGATCTGACAATTCTAAACCTAAACTAGAAAACAAGGTAAAGAGAGGGTGTTTTTGGGTTGTCACAAACTAAATTAAAAATAGAAATAAAAATAATAAAATAATAAAATAATAAAAGAAAGGGGGTTAGAGAAGGATGGAAATGGTTTGGTAAAATAAACAGAAAATGTGAGAAGTAAATAGCTAGAGATTATTTTTTACTGAAAATGACATGGCAAGGCAGAGCAAGAGTAGGATCTGCAGTTGTCCTTCATTTGACTACAAGCACAAATGCAAGGAAGAAGAATCCAACCAACCCTGAGATATGGACTAGTCCTAGGGCTATATCCTGTCCACTTGAATGGTCACAGGATATCCCATAGATATTCTCCAGTCATGGGGGTTAAAAAGTCAGAACAAGAAAACCACTGCAGCCACTATATTTGCAAGGCTACAAGCTCATGCATCCATAGGTATAGAAAATATATAAAGATCTAAATGCAAAATACAAGAACTTACAGATTTAATGAAACAGTAAAAATAGCTTTTCATTGTTTAAAAGGTACTTACAATGGATTAGCTCTCAAGGTTGCAGTCTCTGCAAAGTTCCAGACCCTTTACAATGCTCTTGCACAATCCTTTTATAGCTTAAATAAACTCTATCTATTACAGAGCCTTAGCCAGACATGCTAAGCTAAGGAAGGAAGAAAATAAAGAGATGACCTAACCCTAAAAATATGACCTAAGGCAAGAATATCCTCACGACTCCCTTGCTTCAGATACTTTTTCTGCATGCTTACATAGCTTATATAAAATCCATAAAGTGACTTTTTACCTTGGCCAATCAGAGAAGAGGAGAATCAAATTAGTTAGGATTCTGCTGATGTGGCTCATTTTCAGCCAAGTATTGCCCCTGACAGTTAGGAAAAGTACAACACACTTGGACAGGTGTTCCATGTACTGTGGAAGTTCCAAAATACCCTTGAGGTCTGAAAATATCTGCTAGAATATGAGCTTCAACAGGTTGAAGAACTTCTGAAGCTTCACAGTGAAGAACTCGAGTGGCTGGAGAATTTCTTGAAGGAATCTCAAGTGGATGAGGTGCTTCAGTCAGATTTGCTTGACAGGTTGAATTGCTTCTGAAGACAGCTCATTAGGATAGCTTCAGGAAGTACAAAACTATTTGACAGGTCCTCAACAGGCTCTCAACAGGCTGTTTCTGCTGGTTTGTAGACTGCTCGACATGTTAGAGTGCTCTGTTATGCTTGACAGGTTGCATCTAAAGGCACGAAACTACTCAAGAACTACTCGAGCTGAATATTCTGAAGGTGTATCTACTCGAGGTAGCTCGAGATGATGATTTATGAAGGCATAGAGCTACTCGAGTTGTGCTTGACAGGCTTCTGAGGTGCTTGAGTGGTTGCTGCAGCTAAGTTTTGAACTGCTCGAGTGTGCTCAGCAACTACTCGAGTTGAGATTGCTGAAGGTGTTGAACTGCTCGACATGATATTTTTTGCCTCTCAGCTGGGTGGACTTGTCCGCTTTTCTCTCACTGAAGGACTTCTAGGGTCCAGGGCATGCTGAGTAGCCCACATGGTGGGGACCACCATGATTCAAACTCTATAATCCCATTAGCTTTAATGTTGGACTCTCATTTCTCTCTTTTTGGCATTTGTGAGATGGATTGTTGTTCATGCTGCAAATTATTTCTAACTACAAAAATATGCTCAAAACTCAATTATTAAACAGCTCTAAGGTCTGGTAAGGGCTAGGTTAGGAGGTGAAAAGTGGAATAATTCAGTGATTAACACCAAGCCCATTAAGGCCCAATACCCCAGGCCCATGCCCATCAAGGCCCAATGCCCTATACCCAAGCCCATCAAGGCCCGAACACTGGACCCCATTTGCAAACCCTCCATCATTCCCCCAATATCCCACATTCACCTATGCCCAACAGACCCCCATTCCCCCTCAAATAATACACATACCTCATTCGATCTCTCAACACGAAATGGGCCCCATTTATCCACATCTCTCACCCCCAACCCAATATGGAGACCCATCCCATACCATCAACCATCCCCAAATTCACCCATACCTCCCAACCCAACCGTCAAAATCCTCACCAAGCACAATGGCCTCACCAGGCCCCCACTCAAAACCCTCTATTGATCCACCGATTTATCCCCCAAAACACTCAGCAAAGTTTCCCCCACTTACAAGGACCTCATCAAGCACCCACCCAAAACTTCCAAAATCCAACCAATCCCACTCCTCCCCTAATTATTATTGATACCAGTAATCAGTATGAGGAGGATGAAACCTGGAATAGTGGGGCTTATGTGGGGGCATTTGCCAATTTCATCCCCCCACATCCCGTGCCGACCAGACCAACCCGCAGGAAATCCAAAGTGAATGGAGGCAGCCTGTTGAGGGGCCAACCCCACCATCCAGGGAGTCAAAGCTGTTAAAAGAATAAATGAATAAAATCTAAAAATAGCTGATGAAGATGGGTGGAGCTGAAATCCATGCCATAGACTTTTTTGACTTATGCCTATTTACAAAACTCCCTTTGCCCCAAAAATTCAAGATGCCAACCTTTGACAAATATAATGGCATGGGCAACCTCATTGCACACCTCAAGTCCTACTGTAGGGACATGTGCCAGTACGACAGAGATGAACGACTCCTCATCAAAGTGTTCCAGAAGAGCCTTATGGGCCCAGCTTTGAGATGGTTCACCTCCCTTGAACCATCCATGATTAAAACCTGGAAAGATCTGACCCACCTATTCCAAGAGCAGTATGTCTACAACATTAACATTGAACCCCACAAATCAGATCTAGCCCGACTAAAGTAGAAGCCTGACGAAGCATTCAGTGATTACCTTGGGTGACGGAGAGCCTTGGCACCTCAAGTAAGGAACATAATACCGGATGATGAGTAAATGGAGATGATCTCAAAAAACATTCTGCCAGTCATCTCGAATTTCTTGGTATACCAATAGCAGTTCAGCTTTGCTAATTTGGTAAGGAACGCCAATCATTACGAGGATGCAATAAGAGAAGGGTGATTAAATAAAATCGTGAATAGTGGGATCCAAAAGTTTACCAAGTAGGGTAATGAGAGGAGAACCAGGACCGATATTCAACCAGTAGATACACGGCCCAACGCCAGTATGGTCCCCTTCCAGTTCAAGGTAGCACAACCAACTCCAACACGAGTCGATCCAATGCAGAGGATAGGTAATGGACAAGGAACACAGATGACCCTAGAAGAAAGAAGGGCCCGATTTGATCGAGTCTTTACACCATTGGGACAATCCTTAAGCATCCTTTTACCGCTATTGGTCGAGAAGGGTCTGATTATGCGTTTCCAACCACGCCCACCACCAAACCCTATCCCCAGAAATTATGACCCCAATACTCACTGCAATTTTCATCAAGGACCAGGCCACCTAACTGATCGATGCTTTCCCTTAAAGCATGCAATATAGGATTTGATGGAAGCTGACACAATCATTCTACCACCACTTCCCCAGGCAAACCAACACGCCAACATACATCAGGTTCCCTTATCACCACATCCACCAGGGGGAATGGGCCCAAGACCCACTGCCAACATGATAGAGGAAGATGGTGTAGAATTTGACCCTTATGAGTATATAAGTATTAGAGAGAATTTCATGACACCATAGTAGGGTCAGGGGAATGAAAGCATAGGAGTAATCGAGCCTTTAAACTTGGCTGACTGCTTCCCTAATTTATCACCCCAAGAAGAGCCCTTGATTTAAGGATGTACTTCTGGCTCCAGCTCTCGTCAGTTATGTCTAACCCAACTTATCTCAATATCAAACACCCATCCCTTCCACTTATTCGATGCATGGTATTTCCTCAATTCCCCCTCCAACACCGGTTGGTTACCATTGGCCTCACCCTGCCATACTATCACCGATGTAGTCATCTCCAACCCCCGTAGATCCCATTTGGCTCACCTTCACCACCCCTCTGACCTATCCACCTCTAGTAGAAGTTAACCAAGTGTTATCCACCTATCCCAATCCACCAATCCAAGCACCCTCGAGGCCTGCATCCACTCCATTCTAGATCTCGGAGCTAACCAACGATCCCCATCAAGTCCCACTAGGTTATGATCAGACGGACATCAATACATGCAACAACAAAGAGGGGGTAGTTGATTTCATTACTCGATCAAGAAGAATATCTAAACAACCAGAAGTATCGGTACTAATCTGGACAAAAGAAAAGAAAGAACCTGCTGAAGTACACCCCTTCGAAAAAATGAGCAGAGAGCATATACCAGAAACACAGTTGAAGAGAATGCCAACCCACATCACCGTTTAAGACCTTTTAATGACATCCCCGCTTCACTTCCAAGCTCTTATGGGAGCGCTTAAAGATACCCATGTATCCATCCAAGTGACCCTGGATGAAGTGGGACAGATAATTGGGCAGTATTAGCTCCCAATGCCATCTCTTTTTTAGATGCTGATCTTTCGAATGAGGGCAATAATCATTCCAAGCCCCTCAACATCATGGTAGAAGCATGAAACTTGGTGATTTCATTAGTACTAATTGATAATGGATCAACCTTGAATGTATGCCCCCTAAGAACCACAACCAAGATAGTGGTGGATCCCTCCACGTTCAAGCCAGCTAGAATAAGTGCCAAAGGATTTGATAATACAAGAAGAGAAATAATTAGAGAAGTTGATCTTGAGATCATCATTGGGCCAATGACCTTCACCATCCCATTCCAAGTTATGGATATCAAATCCACCCTTAACCGCTGCTAGGTTGTCCGTGGCTACACGAAATAGGGTCAATACCTTGGACTTTGCATCGGAAACTAAGATTCATTTTAGAGCAGATGATCATCACCATTTTGGGTGAGGGACAGGAGAAGGAGAAAAGGTCACACACAACATCAAAAACCTTAAAATACTGGATGTGCCACATACCGCTGAAGACACAGACTTCAACAGCTTCTAGTATGATGTGTCAACAGTAGCATCGGGACCCATCAGAGGAGTCACCACCAAAATAGGAGGTGGAATGACTGCAGCAGTGGCCATGCTTCAGAAATGGGGCTATCAAAAGGGAAAAGGGTTGGGCCCTTGTTTGCAAGGCAGGAATGATCCAGTCAGGGCCAAAGGCGGGCAACAGATCATATTTGGGTTAGGTTACAAGCCCACCAGAGAGGGGGTCTAAGAGGCCAAAGAGAAGGCCCGAACCATTGTTGCAGCCAAAGCCTGGTGAATAGACTTGGAAGACGCACCCCGATCATGACCTCACATCCAGAGTACATTCGTAAGTGCAGGGTCATAAAAATAGATCAGAATGGGGTCACACTACTGACCCTACACAAATTGGTAGCCGTTATCCACCTAACCAATCCCCAAATCATTCCCCCCGATCTAGAAATAGACCTGGCATCCCCGTCCCTCTTCGAGGAAGAGGTATCCCTGTCAATACACCCCCTGTCATAAACAACCACAAACCCATGTTGACATTTGAGGACCGAGTCTCGGATGAGCCCATGATAAGTGATAAGTGTGATGGAGGCTGATTCCCAAAAACCATCTCAATCAGCCTTCTCCATCAGAGTAGGTAAAGATACAACACCACAGGTAAGGAATTGGGCGTCAATGCCCCTAACCCTAGAAGCATCGAGTGACCATAAATATGGTTCTAGCTTCAAAAAAAAAAACCCTATAAAAAGCGCGATTAGCCCTTGGCGGGCAATACCATGTGTATATAAAGACCCACTTTGCGAAGGGCCCATCTCCGAAGAAAAAGAAAAATCTAAAAAAATTATCTTTTAAAATTCTCGATAAAATCAAGAAAAATGATGCCTTAATTGAAAAACCCGTCCCACGTGAAGCCGACCCCTTTCCTATAGAAATATAAGAAGAGATAGGAGTCATGAGTCTAGACGAGGAGATCCCTACTGAGGAGCATCCCAATGAGCTCCTTGACCAATTTCCCAATTTTGAGCTTGGCTAATCATTGAAGAAACAAAGGACATTAACCTGGGTACAAAGGAGGTTCCTAGAATCACCAAGATCGGAACATCGCTATCTCCCAAGGAAAGAAAAAATATGATTGATTTCCTTCGGTCATACCAAGACATCTTCACATGGTCATATGAGGATATGCTTGGTTTGGATATCAATTTGGTTGATCATGAGCTGCCGCTATATCCAGATGTTAAGCCGGTCAAGCAGAAGTTGAGACGCCTCATGCCAGAATGGATGCTGAAAGTGAAGGATGAGGTCATCAAACAGTACGATGTAGGGTTTCTCATAGTCTCCAAATACATGTAATGGCTGGCCAATATCGCCCCTGTACCAAAGAAAGATGGAAAGGTTTGCATGTGCATCAACTTCAGAAACCTAAACGAGGCGAGCTCGAAAGATGACTTCCCGTTGCCACACATCGATATCTTCGTCGATAACACTGCCAAGCATTGGATGCTCTCATTTATGAACGGATTCTTTAGGTACAATCAGATCAAAATGGGCAAAACAGACCGAGAGAAAACAACATTCATTACTCAATGGGGAACTTTCTATTACCGAGTCATGCCATTCGAGATGAAGAATGCTGGAGCGACGTACTAAAGGGCGATGACGACACCCTTCCATGACATGATGTACCGAGAAATTGAGGAGTATGTGGATGACATGATTGTCAAATCACCAGAGAGAGGTGATCATCTGAAAAACCTCCAAAAGTTATTTGAGAGGTTGAGAAAATACAAGTTGCGCTTAAACGCTTAATGCGCATTCGACGCCATGTCAGGAAAACTACTGGGCTTCATCGTCAGTAGAAGAGGCATCGAGGTTGACCCGATCAAAGTAAAAGCTATCGTCAAAATGCCACCGCCATCTACAGAGAAAGAGGTCAAAGGCTTCTTGGGCAAGATACAGTACATCAGTCGGTTCATTACACAACTAACTCCTATCTGTAGGCCAATTTTCAAGCTACTAAGAAAAGATTCACCCGTTGGATGGAGCGATGATTGTCAAGCGGCAATAAATAAAATCAAAGGTTATCTTCTCAATTGCCTATTTTGGTACCCCCAATACCTGAGAGATCGCTATTAATGTACCACTCCATGACAGAAATTTTGATGGGATGCGTCCTAGGGTAGTATGATGAGACAAGAAGGAGAGAGCAGGCCATCTACTATCTGAGCAAGAAATTCACTAATTACGAGACACACTATTCTCATATGGAGAAAGCATGTCTGGCTCTCATATGGGCTACACAGAGGCTCCATCATTATTTACTATCTCAAGTCGTTCTACTCCTGGCACGAATGGATCCGTTGAAGTACTTGTTCGAAAAGTCAGCCCTCACTGGCCGAACTGCACACTGGTAACTTCTCTTATTTGAATTTGACATCACATATGTCACTCAAAAGTCAATAAAAGGGCAAACACTAGCTGATCATCTGGCCGAGAACCCCTTACCTGACTACGAGCCTTTAAAAACTGAATTCCTAGATGAAGAAATCTTATTTATGATAAAGGATGACACAGAGGAGATAAAGGAGTTCTGGATAATGCACTTCGATGGGGCAGTAAATGCTGAAGGTCAAAGAGTTGGCATTATTCTGATCTCAGCAAAAGGATCTCATATACCAGTCTCCATCAAGCTCAATTTCCCTTGTACTAATAACATGGTCGAATATGAAGCCTGCGGAGCAGGCCTACAAGCAGCCTTGGACCTAAATGTAACTCATCTTAGGGTGTTTGGAAACTCCCAACTGATCATTTGTCAAACTAACAATGACTGGAAGATAAAGGATGAAAAGCTGATCCCATACTAAGAGCACCTCGAAGATATGATCGCGTGTTTCGATGATGTTACCTTCTCCTATGTCCCGTGAGCAAGAAATCACTTTACAGATGCACTAGCAACATTGGCATCAATGGTCGAAAGCCCATATGGCATCAAAATGAAACCAATTATGATCGAGCAAAGGAATGAGCCAACCTTTTACCTCCAGATTGAGGGACTCAAAAAGTTAGATGATGAACCTCAATGGTTCTCGAATATCAAGAATTTCCTCAAGACTCGAGCTTTCGCTAAAGGTATGTCCAAGACTGATAGGTGGACCATCCAACATTTAGCGGCGAACTACATCATCTGTGGCGAGTGCCTTTACAGGCGGTCATATAACAATATCCTACTCTGATGCCTAACTAAGGCCGAGGCAGCCAACATCATGAAAGAGATTCACGAGGGAGTATGTGGGGCCCACGTCAATGGGCACATGCTCGCCAAGAAGATCCTATGGCAAGGGTATTTCTAGACCACCATGGAAGCTGACTGTTGCAAGCACATGTAGAAGTGCTAAAAATGCCAAGAACACTCTAGTCTGATACATGCTCCTGCTATAGATCTACACAGCATGATCGCTCCCTGGCCATTTGCCACATGGGGCCTCGATGTAATGAAAAAAGTCAATTCGAAAGCATCATATGGGCATCAGGTTATCCTCGTAGCCATCGAGTACTTCACCAAATTAGTAGAAGCAGCATCTTAAACAAATATTATGGCCAGCCATGTGGAGAAGTTCATCAAGAATAATATCGTTTGTTGATACAACATGCCAAAGGACATTATCACAGATAATGGCACCAACTTTGCAAACAAGCACATTAGAGCCTTATGCGAGCAATACAAAATCAAACACCATCGCTCATCACCATACATGCCATAAATCAATGGGGCCGTCGAAGCTGCGAACAAGACAGTTGTCCGCATCCTTGAGAAGATGGTTGCCACATACCTCGATTGGAGTGAGATGTTACCCTTTACATTATGGGTCTATCAAACATCGATCTGTATCACTACAGGGGTAATGCCGTTCTCCCTTGTGTATGGAACCGAGGCCGTTATGCCAGTTGAGGTTGAAGTACCCTTACTCCGTATCCTCATTAAGTTTGATCTACCGGAAGACAAAAGAGAGAGGTCCCGCTTTGAGCAACTAAACCTGCTAGATGAGAAAAGGCTCCTGACCTTGTGTCACACCCAGGCCTATCAGAGAAGGATCGCACACACTTACAACAAACATGCTCGTGTTCGAGATTTGAAAGTGGGTGACACTGTACTCAAGAAAATCTTCCCTACTCTCCACGTCGATCCAAGAGGAAAATTTAAGCCCAACTGGGAGGGAGCTTACATCATCCGAGAAGTTCTCCGAGGATACAGGCTCCACGTTGCCATCATGGACGGAGACCACTATCATGAGCCCATCAACGTTGGATACGTACGACGATTCTATTCCTAAGTCTCCTACGACAAGGTAAGTATTGATAAAATAGATACGTGACTGCTTAGGGACCCTATGAAAGAGGCCATCATTTCAAAGCCAAGTAGCCAAAAAAGCATCCCTAAATACTTATACCCTTTCTACACTCGTTGAGCCATTGGCCTTTCTTTCATTAAACCCCTCCCAAGAAAAGAAGATGTGTGTATATATACCAACAGAAGAGGGAGGAGGAGAGAGTTACCCTCAAAATCTAAAAAAATTGAAAAAGTAAAACCCAAAAAAGAGATTATCTGAAAAGAAAAAGAAAAAAATATATAAATATATAGACAAGAAAAGAGATAGAAATATCATGGGGCATGTACAGTCAAAATCCCCAAGGAAGAAGTGTATTGCGGCAGCTATAACCCAATCAAGGAAACCTTTTAAACCCAGGAATGACTTCAAAATTCCCAATCTATCCCTTTCAAACCCATGGCCAAGATACATCCTTAAAGAAAGCCCTCTTAAAGGTCTACGAGTAGTCACAACATCCGTTGAGTCAGCACGAGCCAAGCTGTGAGACAACAAAAAAATTCCACCCAGCTGGCTATGACAGAATTGACGTCCATGTCGTGGTCATTGAGAAAGTGAATGAAAGAAAAAAAGAAAAGAAAAAGAATATACAAGCTCAAAGCAAAATGGACGTGGTGAAAACCCGCAAGGGCGCCACGGGTAAAAATAGCGAGCTTGTGCGGAACAGGTGAAAACCTGAAAAGGCACTTGGGGTAAAAATGCATACCCACGGACGTAGTGAAAACTCGAAAGGGCGCTATGGGTAAAAAAGAGAGCAACAATGGGCGCGGTGAAACCCTGTCTTGGGCGCTGTGAGTAAAAAAGGTTGAAAAAGAGAAAGTCATCGATTATTCACGTGGTTACAATTCTGAATTATCTAGTTGCCAACTAGGCCACTCATATTCACTCAAATCAGGTCTTGATCAGGCAGATCCTTTAGACAGCACTGTCAAACGCATGACCTGAGGTAAAAATAAATGGTTGATTCAGTCCAAAGGAATGGACGTTCCGACCTTGGTAAGGATTCCAAACCTCACTTAGGTCCGACCATGAACGGGTTTGACTACGCTCAAAATGGGACCCGTTACTTCGCCTCATTGTCAAGGCATAAATATATATATATATATATATATATCTACTCTTTTCCATGTACATATGTACAACATCATACTTCCATCTCAAAATGAAGAAAAAGAAAAAACAATCTAAAAAAACAAAAATCCAAATCTTTGAAAAATGTGTAGGTAAAAGATTGCTTCTCCTTCTGTTATTTAGGTTGCATGTTTGTTACCTATATAAACAAAAAAGGGGGCTGACAGTTTCTTGAGTATGTGCAGGAACATCAAATGGTCAAAAACCTCAAAGCAAGCAACCTCTCAGCGATGGACAGATCAGATTAAGCATCTCACCACCAACATCTGATTCATTCGAAAAATGAAAATCATTTGAAAAATGAAAAAAATTACTTTTTTGTCATGCACAACTACGCACATGTGTGCTTTAATGCGGTAAAATGCCAATATTTTATTGACAATATAGTTGTGCTAAATTAATGTCCTAAATCTAAGGTTTGCCTTAGATCTTTGGATCCTACTTCAAAGTAGGAGCGACTGTGTCAATCTCCGTTAAACAGTCAATATTTTGATTGGTTTGATTCCATCGCTAAATGAGATTACATATCAAACAACTATGTTCAAATATAGATACAGAAAGGATCTTTTTCCCTTGATTTTTTCTTCGTCGCTGGCTTAAAACCTGCATGGTATCCCTTAGATGGGCGCCATGTGTCTGGGTATCCATTTGATGGTCGTTTGTTCTCATAAACTGTACCCGGACGGGATCTGGGTCGGGACTTCCACCGCCTTGCTTCTATGCGCCCCTAATGGGTCCAAGTTTTTACATAGTTGTGCTAAATCAACCTTGGGATCGATGGGTTCTCCCAAAAAATCTCGAGCCCTACCTCACGTAGGGGCACCCGTGACCAATCAAATGGGGCAATCAATGCCTCGTAAGTTTGGGCACAAACTGTGGATCTTCGTGTCATTTGCTTTACGCCCATCTTGAAGTATGGGTCGATCACCCTCCCACTTATGGGGCTGTCTTGTTCAAAATGAAACTCAAACATCACACCTCACCAATCATATCGAGGAGCAGACACTTTTTCCCAACACATTGGGCTTCTGCAACTCACGCCATCTCGGTTATGCCCAGTAATGTCGCTAAGTGCTTCGGGACCAATAACCTTGAGGAACGGACATTTTTCCAGAAATACAGGGTTCCCGTATACTCACCATGTTACCATCTAATGTTTAAGGTTCACTTTGAATACGGTAGACCCGTTAGCATGCCTTGCGCCTCTTCAGATGTCTCTTTCTTTGACATGCGATCATTAATGATCGAATTCCAAAGAGGGGCATTTGTAGACACCCAAATTTGGCCCAAGGCCCGATTAACTTATACTTCGAGAAAGGCGTACCTCCGAGCTTCCAAGAGTACTTCCCAAACCCTTAGAACTTAATCCAAACCCTTAGAAGCCTATCCCCAACCCTTAGAAATCAATCCTAATTTATAGAACCCCTCCTGTACAGTGGTTGAAAGGAGGAGTGCTAAAGTTTACACAAACATATACTGGAGTTAAGACCTATCCCATCAGAAAGAGGATATTCCAAGCTTTCCAACGAGCTAAAAATCGCTCAATCTGAGTTGTATACCAAAAGTTATGACGATTTGAAAATCGGTTAGAAATGCAAGAAATTAGCCTAGCGTGTCTAATAGGCACGCTAGGCCAATTTTGGCAGATTTTGGCCTAGCATGTCTAATAGACACGTTAGGCAAAATTGGCTTTTGTGGGCCCCATGGCGGGTTCTGAACCTCCAGGATTCTTAGAGAATACTATTCCCATACCTAGTGTGTCTAATTCACACGCTAAGCTGGAACAATGATTTTTAGGAATTTGGTCAGATTTTGAATTTGGAGTTTGACCTGTTGACCACCCCATCCATTGGGGTTGGTTTCGTTAGGACTGTTACACCCCTGCTAGCCCTCATTTTAACCCTTTTGCCACTTAGAACCCCACCCTATCATCTACCACTGAAACCCAATTCCCACCTATCTAAGCCTTAGAAAACCTAGAAAACCTTAGATCCCTATTACCTAATTGCTAACCCAATTAGCCCTTTACCCTTCACTAATCCTCTTATCTTCTATAAATAGAGATCCACCCCCCTTGATTAAAGGCTTGAAATTTTTTCTAAAGAGAGAAGACCATTAGAGAATCTCCTCCTCCACTGCCTCCATTAAAACTTTAAAATTTCAGAACCTAGGTTGCCCTTTTAAACCCCATATTCCATCCCCACTCCTTGAGATTTAGCAAGCTAAAATCCTTAGCCTACTTCCCCTACCTCCTAGGTCCCAAGCCTTAGAAGTTAGAACCATTCTCTATCCCTAAAGTGCCATCGAAAGCTCATCGAAATGCAGCTACGCGAAGGTCTACGGCTATGCTACAAGGGCCCGAGAGCTCCAGCTCTCCCCTCTACTCCTCTACCTTCTATGCTTTTCCTCTATCCTAGAATTTGAGCCATTACGCCGCTGAAATTTCAGTGATAGCAAGGGGCTTAAATAGGATCGGAGTGCCTCCGGGTAAGAGGAAATGTTGTTTTATATTTTATTTTTTCTTTTTATTTGACCACAGTAGAGACCGCTTATGAGTGGGTTGATTGGGTGCCTAACACCTTCCTGATCGATAGCCGAAGCCCGTACCCAAGAGCCTTTGGCATAAACCGATAAATCAGAGTCATATTTTTGCACTTAGGTGCTCACGTATTAATTTTGAGGTATCCCGGGTCACCAAAAGCTGCGGGTGGCGACTCCATCCTATTTAGTGAGTGCGCATCATCACGACGGATCAATGAGATCCACGGTTGCACACATATCTTACTAAATCTTATATAAAACTGAGCTCTCAAAAATCATGAACCAATTTTTCTTCTCATAATAAAATTCTCTTCATTAGACTTACATTGAATTTGAAGTCCGCAACAGTACCTGATTAGAAATAAAAGTACAATCAATTACTGGAAAGTCTTCCTAAACGATTAGTACATACCTAACAATGTCAAGCTGGTCATCCATGTCATCACCCTCATAAACTTTATCATCTACCAATGCATCAAGTCCACTGGGGTAGTGTAGTCCATATCTTCACCTGCAGTTGTTAGTTTTTGAGAGGATGATGAGTTTACTTAGCCACGTAAACTCAATGGGTTGCATAATTGATCCACAATAACTTATCCAAGTAATCGTGCGTGCAATCACTTGAGTTGTGGTGCATTTTGAAATAACTAAACATTACAACATGATGTCAAAATATTCAAACCTCATAACTTGTTGTATCAAAATTGAAAAGCATAACATAAAATGGAATGCACATGATGCTTCTATTTCGTATTTTCTTTTCCTGCCTGTCTTATCAGCTTATCCTATGTGACATATCGGAATTCTTATTATTACTCCATACGTGAGGTCCACGTGTAGATAGCCACCTAACCTCCATATCATAACATAAACTACTATCCAACCAGATGAGGTTGCGCATATAGTAGTAACCACAATGCCCCTTTAGTTAATGACAAAGCTAACATATTATCCTTAAGACCCGCCTTGGCTGTAAACGTTGGACCCTTACGGTGGCTCGTAAGGTATAACACGTGTAGAAATTTAATTCATGTTCAGCTAGCCTTCACAGCATATCTTAACATATCATAACATTATTCGATTATGGGCTTAGGTCCCTGCCTCGATTTCATATTTTCATGGGCTTAAGTCCCCACTTTCTTAACATCTCATATCTTAACATATTCATATTTCATCTTTTCTTAAACTTACTTAGAATGGGCCACGATGCGATAGGCTTCACAAACTATGCTTTCTAAGGGACAGGTTCCGTAGTAACCTTGATGCACTTCGTGTGGCATCTCATACTATCATAGAGGAGTTGCATCCGTACATGGATGTCAACATTCCAAGTTCCATATGACCATAAAAGAAATCCCACCATGACGAAAGCTTATTATGTCATGTGTTGTGTCTTAATTCTTGACTTATCATGCTCATGCCCTAACGTAGTTTTCTACATGATGCATATCATATGATGATGGTGAAACATATATAAAAAAGAAACAGAGCATGCACCCTAAGCATTGGTATTCATAAAGAAAATTGATATGGCATAACACGTGAAACATGGAAATAAAACGGAGAATAAGAATTATTTAACCATGTTTATTCTATGATTGAATCTATTTACTCTTTATTAGGGTTAGTTGTATCGATGGAACTTGGTGATTGATTGATAAAACGATCGGACATATTTCTGATCCTAAAGAGGCATCTGTGTCCATTCAAGGGTTGTAGGAGCCTTAAAAGAGATAACAAATATTTCCATTGTGTCCAGAAGGTCCAAAAACTATAAGATCGAGTCATGTTTCGCTTAGATCGGATATCCCAAAGAAAAGAAACTCGAAATCAAATTTGTAAAGTAAAACAATTCAGAACTGTCAATCTCAACTGGTCGAAAATGGGTCTCAACTGGTCGAGATGAGAGGGAGGGAGAGAAAAAGTTCCTATAGAGCCGACCCAGGCCCTATTGGCTAATAAATATTATTGTTTTTAGTCTAACCTTATGCCAATCCGAACAGGTCCATTTAACTCAACAGAATTTGAAGTAATTAACATGGCCCTACCTGAGCCATTTCTGGCTTGAACCTAATTAATTTCGACCACCCATTTATAAAATCTTGATCAATTAACTGGACCTACTAACTCTAAACTATTTCCAGCTGACCCAACAGTATTGGACCTAGCCAAGCCTTGCGCGAAATTGTAGCTAATCTGTACCTGCTAAGATCTAGCCTAGACCTTACTTTAATCTAGTGTATTCCCAGCCTGGGTCAAATCAGACCCGATTTGGACACAGCTAGACCCGACCAGCCTACTCCCTTCTTCTTCATTTTTCTTAAGTAAAACAATGATAGTTCTCAAAGTGGAGGACCCTCTCTAGTCTCTACTCACACCATTCAATCATCTAGCTGACCAGCTGGAACGCCCTTACGAGTCGACTCGGCCAACTGCTAGCCATTGACTGATATTGTTGGTCGGTCTCTTATACAAAATATAATATCAATTTCTTTAGGATTCAAATAGGGTTTTTATATTAGAAAAATAACTGAATAATTTAGAGGCACCCTCATATTGTAGCGTGATCGCACAAATTGCACAAAAATTAGATTGATTACAAAAACGTTGCTCTATCATTGTAGTTGTAAGAATAAGCTGGAAATATGTTGTCCTAGTTGCAGCCATTAGTTGGCAATATCATCCCTGTATAATATGTCTGCCATGTCCATCCATCCAATCAGTGGGGATCGGAGTCATCGGCTAGATTGAAACACGTGGCACTCCTTGTATAATTATAGTAGATGTTGGTTGCACTATACAGTATGGCAAACGTATCATTTCTAGCCGTTGGATCGTGGATGGCACTACACATCTATTTAACTGGATAAGTTGGTTAGGGGTTCATACAATTTGAAGGCGTTGGATAATCTGTCAAGGCAGTGTATATGTACCCTGTTTGATGCCAATTCTCTAAATAAATTGCATCAATGTAGTTCTCGCATATTTTAAAAGACTTTCTAAGTTTCTCAAGTCCCCCAAGGCTCTTGTATTGTATCGTCAATTTGCTCCCATGAACCTCTGATAACTTTGTAGTAGTTTTCACTCTCACGCTTGAAATCTTGAGTGATAATGTTGTTGTAGCTATAGGGAGAAGTAATGTCTTCAAAATTGAGAATTGGAAAAGAAGATGTCAAGGCCCCTATTACAACATGTGGGTATTTCATTCTAAACCATGCAACCAACATTCCTCCATATGATCCTCCCAAAACCACCACAAGTGACCCTTCTGCCATTAGATTCTTCTTCAAATCAATGATCAATGTTGCATAATCAGCCAAGGTTTGTGTCTAGGTTAAATACCCCAGAGTACTTGAATTGCTATAAGATACCTCTCTGCCACCGAAAGGAATCGATTTCCTGTAAAATCTATGCTCAAAAGAAAAAAAGGCCATGAAAAGATGGCACTGATATTATTAAGAATTTGCATAATTTGATAGGACATGAGAGAGAGAGACATTTCTAATTGGGAGGCGGCTTGGGTATTGAATTGAGAGGAGATTGGTGAGAGAGAAAGAAGGAGAGAGAGGGAGAAAGTGAGTCGGGAGCCCGGATTGGGCAATCACCCAATAAAAGAAAGAGTCCAAGAGGACTACTATTTTAAATATAGGAAGTTGCCTTGAGTTGGATTCGGGTGCCGGATTCCACCAATTTTAAAATTCCTTGTTTCTCTTTTTGTAAAGTGGAATAGTAGGGTGTTGAGTTGTCAACACCAACTCGCATGCTCCCCCCTCTAACACCCCGCATGAGTGTGTATATCTAGTACCACACAATACAAACACCTCACTTATATTAAAAACACCTCATTATATTTAAACATAGATTCTTATACATTTCTATATTTATATATTATTAATATTATACCTTATTAGTATTATTATTATTTTATAAATGTAAGGGGAATGAGCTTAGCTTTGGTGTTGGGCTTGGAATCAGTTGGGTTCTTGCCAATTATCCATAAAATCCTAATTTGGACTCTAGTTGACGGTTGGGAATTGAGTAGCTTGGGATGGTGCCAATACTAACCCGTCATTGCACCTATATCTAACACCACAAACAAATAAAAAAATAGCTTGAAGATTGGGGGTGTCACATAGCACATTCTTAAAACCTTGGGTGAAAATAGCATCCATGTTTTGAAATTTGCTCAAATTAATATCTTTTTATCAATATTTTATAGTAGTAAAATAATTAAATAAATATAATCATGAGAGAGTGTACACATCTTAGAGGCAAAAGAGTGGACCGGGGGCCATGCCACATAGGCCCAAAGTTTGATGTCGGTCAAACTAGTCAAAACAGTCGCTTTTTCATCAAATGGCAATGATTCAAAACTAGAAAAATTAGGGTTGTTACACCTCTATCCAACAGCTCCATTTAGAACCGACTAAATTTTTTTCTAGCATGTAATTTATGAAAGACCGATGGACTTAGTCATACGCCTTCTCCCTGTCAAATTTTCAGATGATACTTGCCGAGTGTAAAATTTGAATGCCTTTGACATAAGCCCTTTGCATAGTTGTTAATCTCTGAAAAGTACCACTTTTCATCCCGTAACCTGACTTTTGATGGACCCTTGAGCTGATTAATAATGTTTTTTAAGTGTGTTTTGCAGATAACAGGGAAATAAGAATTTAAAGCTGCAATCCTCCATTTTCAAGCCAAGAAGAATGAAGTCTGAGATAATTTGTGGAGTTGATGGGTTTATACTGATTGCACCATGGTGATCCACACCACTGGGGAAATTTAGCTTGCTTTGGGACCTTTGGAGGCTTGCAGAGAGAAAGGAAGCCCAAGCACAATGGAGTGCTGCAGCAGTCCAAGTGGCATCTGCACTTTTATCTTGAGTGGAATTGTGGTGGAGGCATACTCAGCAATACAACACAAGGTGTGAGACACAACAGATGAAAGCAAATGCACTTAGCAGCCCAGCAAGTTAGTAGAGAAGCTTGAGATCTGAAGGCTTGAAGCAAGAACTGTTGTTGCAATTTACTTAAGCTACTGTACATGCTGGGGAACCATGCTGAATTTGTTGAAGCCAACAATCACTAGATCAGTTGCCATTGCTGGAAAGAGTGCCCCACAAAATGCAGACCTACTGCAGCATGATCAAGAACTGCTATTGCTGCAAACTAGCCTCTTGAGTTACAACTACTGTAGTTAACCACCTAAGCTGGAAACCCGAAGATTTGAACAAGCTTGCTACTGCATTTTGAACTTCACAAGAAGAGTTGTTGCTGCCCCTTTAAAACCTACTGCTGCATTTAATATATGGGAGCAGCAGCAAGGGCCTTGAAGATTTCACAGGTAGAAGCCTATACATGAACCTCTCTAGCCACATCAACAAGAACCTTTTGAGCTGGCCACCTGCAAAACATCTTGAGTAGTTCCCTACAGCTTGCACATGAACTAATCGAGCTGAAGGAAATGTGCCCCACATGATATATACCTAAAGCGAATGTGTCACTACATAAAGAACTTGAGCAGCTACTCAGATGGAGCTTCATAAACTTGTCGAGCAGTCAATAGAGGTGCTGATTTGAGCCAAGAAGAACAGCAACAAAGCATCCTCGTGAGCTTGCATTTAGTCCTTGCAAGAGTGCCTCACGAGCCTGGATTTTTAGCACCCAACAGAACCTAGCGAGCTATTGTTTTGAGCCCAGCAAGATGCATGTGAGCTGCGCGACCTAGAGCCCCTTATATTTGATCCTCGTGAGGTGGAGTGCATTGCATGAGAGCCTTGCGAGCTGGGAACTGCATGTAATGGACCCTCGCGAGTTGCTGCAATTTGATGTTGCAGTGCAGCAAATTGAACTACCCAAGATGCGGTTAGAGCCACTCAAGGATAATGCCAAAGCAAACTGCTGTAGAGCACACCATTGCTACAACTACCCAAAACCCAAGCTGTAGTTGGTGTTGCCTCAACATTCATGCAAGCAACTGTTGTTGCTATTGCTAGCAAAGACTAGGGCAGCTGCTGTGCTAAGGATGCACATGTTACCTACTCATGCACTTGAGGGAGAAGTGGAGCTACACAATGCTGATGCAAGCTACTGTTGCTGCTGCTTTGATGTATTTAAGTAGAGGGAGACCTGAAGATTTGGAGCAGCTGCAGAGTAAAAACTATGTATATATATATATATAGATGGTTAATCAGCTAGAAACCTGCAGCTATTACACCCCTCAACACTTTATTGCTAAAATCAAGCAGCTACACCATGTGGCACCTCAAAGCTGTTGTTGTACCGTATATATATATATATATATATGGTTAATCAGCTAGAAACCTGCAGCTATTACACCCCTCAACACTTTATTGCTAAAATCAAGCAGCTACACCATGTGGCACCTCAAAGCTGCTGTTGTACCGAAGCCAACAATACTGTGGAGCAGTGTATAGGCCGGAAGGCATTTTGTCGAACAGCTTCAGTGCACACTCAAGTAGCTATGGTGCATACTCAAGCAGTTCAACTGAACCCCACGAGCTGCGGCTCGAAGTCGAGTGGTGTAGAGCTGAAAAGTATAGACACTCGAGTTGTTCTGCTGCTGGAGCATTTTGTCAAGCAGATGCAATGCTGAAATATGCTATAAGTCAACCTTGCAAGGCTGAAAAGGAACCTTGCGAGGCTGGAAATGAACATTGCGAGGCTGGAAATGAACATTGCAAAGTTGGAAATGAACCTTGCGAAGCTAGAAATGAACATTGCGAGGGTGGAAATGAACCTAGCGAGAGCCTAGCAAGGTGCATACCTGAAGCATTTCAGCCCAGTGAGAGCTTAGCGAGAATGAAATCTGAAGCTCTATCCTCGTAAGGCACGAATTCCAGTAGCCTATTTCAGGACCCAGGGACATTTTGGGGATTTCACACCTTCTAGGGCACACATCCCAATGTCCCACAGATGGGCCATATAATCAACTCCAAACTTCCTTATTTCTCATTGGCTATTGCACATAGCTGCTGCCATGGGTTGTATATATATAGAGCTATAGTTTTCTTGTAAAAACATCCAGGAATAGCCTGAGATCCCCTATTTTAGGGTTTTCTTTTAGGGTTAGGGTTAGGGTTTAGTTTCGTTTTGTCTTTTCCCCTTTCTTCTTCCTTAGCTCAGCAACAATGTTGGGCTAAGTTCTGTGTAGTAGCTAGGTTTATTTCATATTTTGCAAGGGATTTTGTATAAATTTTGGAAGTTGTTCTGGTTTGCTCTGCACAGGATGCTGTCTTGAGGGCACCATTATAAGTCTCTTTTATGCAATTAAATGCCATTTTTTATAATTTGATTGAATCCTTATTTATCTGTGTTTTTAACATAAATCAATTTGGATTTGATGCTCCCATTGTTGTTTGAGCTTGTAGCCTTGCAACAATGGTGACAATAGCAGTTTACTTGTTCTATCTCAACAATCTATAATTTGGATAACCCCTCGGATAGCCTATGACCATTTAAGTGGACAGACTATAACCCTAAGGCTGGTGCAACCCACAGATCTGAGATAGATTCTTCCTCTCTGCACTTGAGCTTTTAGCCTTGTGAGAGATTGTTGCAGAGACAAGCCACCCTCTATTTTACATTTCCATCACCTAGCTCTTAGATCTGATCTTGTGTAGAGATTGCAGACTTGTGAGCTGAGTCATTGCAGGCCTTTTGTAGCAATGACCAGCTGATTCTAGATCCCCAAATAGCTTTTGAATGATTGTGGTTTTCACTGGTTTTTCAAGAGTTGTTTGCTCCTATGAATGCACATGCTTGTAGCCTTGAAAACATAGTGTCTGCAATAATATTCATGTTCTGATTTGGCCCATTTAACTGGAAGAAATCCCTTGGATAGTCTGTGACCGTTTAAGTGGACAGGCTATAACCTTAAGATCAATCCACTCTCTTGGATCAGGTTAGTTTTCTGAGTTAATCTTTGTGATTTGATCCTCTCCCTTGGATAGTCTGTGAGCATTTAAGTGGACAGATTATAGCCTTAAGAGACTAGTTTAAATCACAGGGGTTGAGTTGGATTCCCCTACCTTGCAGATGTGCTTGTAGCCATCTGAAGGATAACTGTAGAGACAACTCTTGATCAGACTTGCATTACTAATTTATGCTTAGCTGTCTACTTCTCCATCATTTTATGTTATTTTATCACACTACATCATCCTTCTTTTCCCCCTTCTTTAGTTGTAGTTTTTATTTCCTGTCTTTAGTTTTTGTTTCTTTTATTTTTGGGACTACTAAACTTCCTCTCTTTACCTTGCTTCCTAGCATAGGTTTAGAGTTGCCAGATCTGTAGTCAGATTTGGAGTTACTATACAACCCTTGAGGTTCAGATCATCACTCCCTATGGGATAAACTCTTATCAAAACTTGCTGCAACAGGCCCTGTATCTTGCAGGCTGTACTTTGTGCTGAAATTCATTCCATTTCATTTTATTTTCTACTAAATTTTAACCATCCATTTTGCAATAAATTGTGCCAGCATAAAGAAATCAACAAGTTTTTGGATCAATGATCTGTTCACTCTTAAAAGTCAACAGGTCATTTACCCGATGCTAATTTTCTGTCACGCCTCTAGCCTCGCACATCGGGCGGCTCCGCTCCCTGCATGTTTGAATTCACAAGTCGGGTCGACGTGACACAACTCTATTGGTGCATGTTTTTTCTAGGATCCTTTTGAATTTCGGAATAAGTGGCCCAATTCGGTCCAAGTGGACTCTGTTAGCGATGGAAGAAAGACTAGCAAAAGGAAGGTATGTAAATGCAGAAAGGTAAAGGAAGATGAATTCTAAATAGAGTGTACCGGGGTTGATGCGAGCACCAGTTATAGATATTTATCGATGCTATAACACATCACTGATCACGCTTTGCAGAGTGTGGGCTGAATTCTTCTACCAAACGTCGGCCTGCCAACTTCAATAGATATGGGTTGCCTAAGGTTATCTAGCTTGGTTTCCTATTCCTACTGGGACTATCTAAAAAAAGGAGTGGTGGCCTGCTATTCTTGGGAGGATCGATCTCGTTCCCGGGTACCCTTCGTAAGCTCCTTTGGGCAAATTGGCGAGGCTAAGGCTATTTTAAAAGGGATATGCAAGTGTGTGCCAGTCTCTAAGGGCGCTAGGGTTTGAGATTTTTCCCTAGGGGTTGGATCTAAGGCTAAGGGCTTATTCTTTCAATACTCCTTCAAGAGTCAAGGCTGGTGGGCCAGTACCACCAGCTTGACTCTCCTGAGGTTTCTAGAGAAGAGTCTGCAGTGCAACTCAACCCTTTTCTTTGGAACCCTCAGAGAGAACCTTGAATTTTCTAAAAAGAATAAGCTTGAGAGAAGAAATTCGTTGAAGAAGATTGGTGTGTTTGGCTGTGGGGTAGGGACCTATTTATAGGTATATGGATAATTAAACGCGTGAAGGCATGCACACAATTAGGAAATTGTGCGCATAGACAGCTGTGTGTAATTTAATTGCGTGTAATTATCTGAAAGTCGGTCACCGACTGGGGAATGATCGATTGACTAGCTCAACCGAGTGTCCTAGTTCCATCTCATGAAACTAATTACGCTCATGGAGCCATCCGCATGGACATATGCACATAATCGTGGAGTACGGGTGCCCCTAGGGGTCATAGTCCTGGTTCAACTTCGAACCAATTGTGCACGTCCAGGGATGCATGCAATCAAATAATTTGCATAGGTGCATCCATATAATCAAGGACTTTGGGTGGTGCACGGGAAGTGTGACCCAGTCCACTTGGACTGATTGCAAACATAGATATATGTGTGCAATCTAATTATGCGGATGAATCCATGCGCATAATTCAGGAACTTTTTAGGCTGGGTTGGGTCCGAGTCTATAGGCTGAGATCTCAACCCAGGTCTCGACCATACACCATGTGAATAGTGTATGGTCCCTAGATTTAGGGTTTTAAGGCTTTTGGAAAGGGTTGGCCCCTTTCCGAGAGTCGTGGGCAAGGTCGAAGGTTGACCGAACAGGTTTGTATACTCTGAGAGGGAAAAAATGGGGTGTCTACAAATGCCCATCTTTGGAGCGCGATGTGCTCTAAATTTGTACTAAAGTCTTAACCTATTGTAAGAGTACAGTGGAGATTGCAGCACTAGTATAGGATCGTTCCCATGAGGAAGTGATTTTCTCTATAGTTTATTTATCCTAAAAGTTTATATTTGTCTTTTAAGATCCTAATTTACGAGAGAAATATGAATAAAAGAATGGTTTGTTTAAACTAATTACAGAAAATAAATTTAAATCCCCTTTCTTCCAGATTATGGTCGTCAATCACAATCCTTCAGTTCTTGAATATTTATAAAATTAAAGTACCGTTACACTGTATTTCAGTCCTCTAGAATTTAGGCGTCAATCAAACTCAAGAAAACTGAAGATGGAAAAGTAAAAACCATTACACTAATCTGCAAATTTTCAATCTGAGTCATCAATTCAAATAAAAAACTTTAAGATATTTACAAAGCAGTGAAAGTGTATAAAAATAAATCTAAACTAGAAAGCAATACAAAGATCTTTCATCCCTCAGTTACAGGTGTCAATTGCTCCTAAGAAACTATAGATACTCTACTCTAATCTTTCAGCTCCCAATTGCAGTGGTCAATTGCTCTCGAGAAGCCTTGGATATCTAAGTTAAACTAAATTAAAGTTGATCGGAAGAAAACCCAACCTCAGTCATCAATTGATACAGAGAGTTCCTTCGATAACTCTTATCCTATGTCGAGCTCTCCTATTTATAGATCATAAGGAGTCGATTTACATTATTCTAATCCTAATAAAAGGAGCTACTAAGAATAAAAGTTTCTTAAGATAACTTTTGTAACAACCCTGAAATCTAGAACACGAACCTGACTGTTTCGATCTATGTGCCCAACACGTAAATCGAGACTGACTTAAAACTTTAGAATTGATATTAGTTAAGATAAAGTTGCACTGTGATTAGATGAGTTCACACGTGCATTTTCGTTTAAGTCTGAGTTGTGTAAAGGGTCAATGTGACACGTTGCGCCGTAGCAACAGTGTTCGTGCTCCACACCGGAATATAAACTAAGGGCAAACAGAAATATCTGTTTATTAGCTTATAGGAGAAGGAAGGGAGACTTAGAGAGAGATCCCCTTCTTATTCTTCTTCTTCCCCTTGCCCTAGTTACTCTAGCAGCTAAAGAATCTGTAGCTAGGTGGGTCTTCAAGAGGGTTTTTGGATAAAACAGGGTTAGCAAGATTGAGATGGTGAGTTTCCTAAGCTAGGGTATGTAGAGATCAATGGAATAAGCTTAGGTATGGTTTGTGTGTGTGTGAAGTCTCTGCATGCTGAACCGGAGCTAAAAGGTTGCTCATCGGACTCGGATCGGTGATGAACTTCGAGAGTTAGATCCGAAACCCTCATTCGAATCGATTTGCCGAAACCCCGAGAGGGCCCAAGCAAAGGTGAGTCTGTATGTTTAAATAGGGGCAAATGAGGAGCCCAAGTATGTGCATTGATGATTGTGTTAATGGTTGTTGAGAACCATTAATGAAAAATGGGTTAAAATAGGGTTGGAGGTGAACTCCATTAATGACAGAGTTTCTGTCATTATTGATCGATCAATGACAAGTGGTGATCGATCAATGAAGACCATTGATCGATCAATCTGTATAAGACAGAAAGGGGAACAGAAGCCCCTAAATTCTGGAAGTTCAATGCCCGAAGGGCATTGATCGATCAATTTGGGCATTGATCGATCAATCCTGGGTATTGATCGATCAACAAGAGAGTGATCGATCAATGACAGTTGGTGATCGATCAACAAAGGTATTGATATATCACTGGAAGGTATTGATCGATCAATGAAGGCATTGATCGATCAATCTGTATAAATAGTTAATGTGAACAGAAGGTGGGAATTTTTGAAAATGGGTTAGTGATCGATCAATGAGGCATTGATCGATCAACATGAGATATTGATCGATCAACCAAAGTGGTGATCGATCAAATTAAGTTGTGTTAAAGATAAAGAGAATAGAGGGTATTGATCGATCAATGAGTATATTGATCGATCAATGAGGATAAGTGATCGATCAATAAGGTGTATTGATCGATCAATGAACTATGTTACATAAAGAGAGCTAAGAGGGTATGGATCGATCAATGGAGTTATTGATCGATCAACAAGAGGTATTGATCGATCAATAAGAATGGTGATCGATCAATCACCCCTGTTTTGTTCTGTTTTGATTTTATGGGTTAAACACCACCGGACATTGTGCCGGTTAACTTTCTGACATCCCTAACACTTAAAGTACTATGTTTATGATCTAGGATCAAACCCTGACACCTTGAAAAGGCTTTGGATTTGCTTAGAAGATAAAGTGACCTGAGGTAGGAGAAAAACCAACTTAAACTGCTTTTGAGTATGATTCCATGTTTATTTCATATCTATGCCCTGATTTCTGTTTTTACCAAGCATGTATGCATATCATGATTCTTGTTATTCTGATTTTTGTTCCTAATTCGTATTCTGAAACCTACTTCTGATGTCTGTTACCTGATCTATGAGGTATATATGTATGTGATTTGATGATTTAAACCAGATGATCCCCACCGACCCGGCGGTATATCCGATGCCTGGCACACTTGTGCACCTGCTTTCAATCCTCGGCACAATTGCACTCCATAGATGAGGCATTGTTGCACTTTCAAAATTGTTCATGTGAATGACGATTGGTTGGGGTTTCCTATCGGACATTCCTGTTTACTCCGTGCTATATAGTTACGGGAGTTTCTTAAGTTAAATACACATAATTTAAGTACTCTGATAATATACTTGCATAACATCTGATTTCTTGCATAAAATCTCAGCTTTTAGTTTGATTCATCATGATTATACGTTCCTGATTTGATTTCTGTTATGAGATAGCATGATCTGCATATTCAATTTGTTTAGTTGGAATTCTTCTATTGAGCTATGATGTAGCTCACCTTGCTTTCTAAATCAATTTTAGGTTCTGAGGCTGTAGCTCTGCATGATAGAGCGACCCACTACCACTGATCCGTGAGGCTGAGGCCGAGGACGAGGAGACAAACATACAGGCGGACGATTTTTATCCGTAGCCTGGGTACTTGAGTCCGATGTCCTGTATTTTGACCTTTTGGATTATTGTGTGCCTAGTGGCCACTTTTGTATATATTTTTAGTAGAATTACTTATTGTAGTATTTATGCATTCTATTCGGAACCACTATCAGGAACTATTGTTTGGGTGATGGATGTCCATCACCAATGGTTCTTCTTGGTTCCTTTTTGAGAATGTGTATTCTTTTGGTTTATATAGAATTAATTGCTTTATAATTATTGTTCTTTATGTTAAATGCATTCTTAGATGACTGACTCGATCTACCACTGCTGGATTGTGTCTGCTTGGCTTCCGCTTTACGAGCAGACACTTATACTTTATCCTGGGGATCATCCAGAGTATGATCCTGATGGCACAGATTTCTGGGTGCAGAATTCCGGGCTGTCACAACTTTACTTCTAATCTTATTTCTTTCTTGCTTTGAATAGTTGATGCGCTTAGGAATTTCTCCTTTGTTTCAGCAACAGTCCTTTAGGAATCTCTCTTCATCAATCTTCTCGAATCTGTGATATGCCAGACTTCTAATTTAAGAGCTCTTCTAATTATATGCATGGCGGTGTAGATCTTCATGTGATCAGCAACAATAGTAAGTTTTTATTTTCATAAAATTGTAATCAAGATTTTCTTTATTCAGCTCATAGCTCTCAAAATGATTTGACACTACGAGCAATCGCGATTCTCTTTTGTGTCGCATTCTGCTTGAAGTGTATTATGAAGAATCGTAATTCACGATTTCTCATTTCTCTTTTACTACGTTCCATCGCAAAGTAAAATTTTCTGATTTTACACATGCGTCGAATCGTCTTTTATGCTCGACCGTCTTTCTTACTACTTTATGAGTTCATTTTGACGAAGATTAACACTTTCGTTCTCTTTTACTATTTATTATTAATATCTGCACATCATCAACTTATTAGTAGCAAACTGGAGTCTAGCATCACTAAGTTAAGGGTGATAAAATGGTATATTCTGTGATTGATCAGGGCACTCTTATGGAGCAAGAATGTGTCAAAAAAGTAGACTGTTCGTGTGGCTATATTAGTACTAAGCCTTAACCTATTGCAAGCGCACAATGGAAATTACAACACTAGTATAGAATCGTTTCCACGAGGAAGGTCAAAACTTTGATCGTTTTGTTTTGTGAAAATTTTTATTTGTCTTTTAAGAGACTAATCTACTAGAGAAATAAGAATAAAAGAATGGGTTGTTTAAACTAATTATAAAACATAAAACTAAATCCTCCTCATTCCAGATTATGATCGTCAATCACAATCCTTCAGTTTTTATATGTTTACAAAATAAAGTACCGTTACACCGTATCTCAATTCTCTAGAATTTGGGCGTTAATCAAAAACTAGAATTCCTTAACACATATTTATACTAATAAACAATTTTTCCAAAATTTGGGTGTCAATCAAACTCAAAAAAACTGAAGATGGAAAAATAAAACTGTTACACTAATATGCAAACTCTCAATTTTAGGCGTAAATTAAAATCAAGAATTCATAAATGTTTACAAGGCAGTAAAAGTGCATGAAAATAAATTTAAACTAGAAAGCAAATAAAAGATCTTTCATCCCTTAGTCACAGGCATCAATTGCTTCTGAGAAATTACGGATACTCTACTCTAATCTTTCAACTCCCAATTGCAGTTGCCAATTGCTCTTGATAAACCTTGGATCTCTAAACTACTCTAAACTAAGGTGAACGAAAGAAAATCCAACCTCAATCGTCAATTAATACTGAGAGTTCCTTCAATAACTTTATTCCTATACCGAGCCCTCTTATTTATGGATCATAAGAGGTCGGTTTATATTGTTCGAATTCTAGCTAAATAAAACTACTAAAATAAAAGATTCCTAATATAACTCTAACTTCTAATCCTAATGTTCCTTGCTTTGGATAGTGGATGCGTGCAAGACTTTTCTCCTTTATTTCAGTGGCAGAAATCTTCAGGGTTATTTCGCCAATCTTCTCAGATCCATAAGTGGCCAAACTTCTAATTCAAGAGATCTTCTAATTCTTTGCATGACGGTGTAGTCTTCATGTGATCAGCAGCATGAGCTTTATTTTGTACCATCGTAACTACGATTGTATCTCTTTCTGTACTATTCTCGAATGTTCGTGTCTGTACTTTAATTCCTTCAGTCGTAAGCTCTTTTAATAGGTTCATAGATTACAATTCATTTTTCTTCTATTTTCATTCGTTCGAGATTTATGTTCGTTTGTAAACTCTCTTTCTTGGCTTATGGATTGGTTCTTCATACGATTGGTTCGTGTATCGTAGTTCTTGTTGCCTTTTGAGTTCATTTTGGTAAAGATTAATACTTTAGCTCTATTTTGCTCACTATTCTAAATATTTGCACATAGCATCTCATTAGTAATAATCTAAGGTCTAGCATCACTAAGTTAAGGGTGATAAAGTGACATATTCTGTGACTGATCACACCCCCAAACTTAAGCTTTACCAATCCCTAGCAAACAAGGAAAGAAAAACTAATTTAAAATTTAAATGCCACTTTCGTGGGGAGCACGTTTGCATTTGGCAGATGCAACGAGACTTTAAACCCTAGGTGATCTATAGTGGATGAGTTTTAGTCTCTTGAAGGTTTTCAGTGAAGTTACCTATAAACTTAAAATATTTTTGAATTTTTCAAAGATTTTCTTTAAAGAAAAGCAAAAATTTTAAAATTTATAAATTAAATTTTATACACTAAATAGTGAATAGCTAAACATTATATGGTTGTTATAGTTTCCAAAAATATGATTCCAACTTCATTTTCTTTCCATCCTAGCAGTTATCCTTGATCAGAACTCAACAATTTCAATTCATATTAAGTGTGGAGTGTGTGTGTATCAGTGAAAAGTTTATTCATCATAGATTTTTTTAAACTGTACATTTAGAAGACATTTTCATCCAAACTCTCACTGTTGGCATACTCTCAAAAGAGAATATTGAAAATTTTGAGTTCTCTCAATATGATATATAAAGAATAATTCAAAGGATAATTGACAAAAAAGGTAAATCTCATAGAATGGATAATCAATTCTATTCATATACTTTCCTGTTTCTCCATAGAATTTATTATATACATCTCTACTAGGCTCATACTGTTATAAATCATGAATCAAGAAGGTCTTTATTTGGCTTATAATGGGGCTTTGGGTTAAAAGGTTTCCAAAGAAGGGTTGAAAGGATTCAAAGATTCTGAGAGTTCAGCTCATCTCTCACCTAATCTTCTTCTTATCTTTTTATACTTTAGTAAGTTTCCAAAAAGTTGGATAGCTTCTTCCCATTTACTTGTATTTTATTTTTTTTCTCAATAAATCTCATTTTCTTTAGCTTCAAGTATCCTCTTGAATTTTTCTTCAGTTTGAAAGCTTCTTACTTCTCCTTTTGTAGAATTGTATTTTACAAATTCTCTTGATTTCTCATATTTTTCTTTAGTTTATTTCTTTCTCAGGTGTATCCTTTGTTGCATATCCCTTATTTGTTATTCTTTTACTCCTTTCACTCACTCTTCTCCCATTCTAAATTCTCAGAAAATATAAGAGTTATAGGTTGAAAGCTTTAGGTAGTACATATGGTTAAGAGTTTATAAGATTTTGGTAGAAAGAAATTCAGTTTAGACTTCTAATATGGGTTCAAGGGGTAGATAAATTTATGGGATTTTGACTTTTTGGCTCAAACTAATAAAAAGATGACCTTAATCATTTTCATGATTCACTAGCATGAATGCCATATTGTTTTGATGTATCTAATAAGCAGTTCTAGAAAAGCAAGTTATCATAATCATAGAATATTTGATTCAATTTTCAGCAATATGAGATTTCAGTTCAGCATAGTCAAGAAGTTCAAAGAAAAATTTGAGTTCAAATAGAAAGCAGTCTCTCTCAAAATAAAAAAGGAAATATGTCCCAAAAGCTCACTGGTTATATGATTTTGAAACTATAATCTAAATATTACAGTTTAACTCAAAGTATAGTTTCAAACATTCAACTTTGATACAATGTACAAGAAGGCTAAACATGAATCGTAACTACTCTATTGTTTGATTGTTGAACTTTTACTACAATGGATTATAAAGTTTGTAGAATTGCATTTTTATCATAACTCACATAATGGTTAACAGGAAAAATAAAATTATTCTAAAAGAATCTAAAATAATATAAATTTTTTTATTTTTTTTATATGCATAGCAAAAATAAAGCAAGCAAAAATAAAGTAAAATTATTATACACAGAAAGGTGTATCCCCCCCCACTTAAATAGGACAATGTCTTCATTGTTCTAAAAAATATGGGATACGCAAAATTTTTTACCAATCATACTGCGTGTACCCCGTCTAGAATCTGCAAGATCATCAACAGTCACCCCAAACTTGGGAGAAATCATGTCCGACATGGAACACACATAAACAAAAATAAGAAAGCAATAATGAGAACAAAAGCAATTTCTATTAATAAACGAAATATTTACAAAGATTGTAAGAAAAAGAAAAATAATTACATAAAAGATGAAACCTAGGAAAAATTTAGACACACCCTAACAACGACACCGACACCCACCGTTCGAGACAAAGTGATATTCGATAAAGATCGGTCCTCGACTTCTAATCAAAATTATCCCGCCAAAAAGATGGTTTGCACTCTCGGCTTTGGGATGGGTGAATCCATTAGAAAAGGGAAAAGGGTGATTCAAGAAGATGGAGGGGAAGGG
The DNA here is from genome assembly GCA_021018995.1 of Chloranthus sessilifolius. Taxonomy (NCBI): domain Eukaryota; kingdom Viridiplantae; phylum Streptophyta; class Magnoliopsida; order Chloranthales; family Chloranthaceae; genus Chloranthus; species Chloranthus sessilifolius. The sequence continues at coordinate 50,748,760 of CM037593.1, read as the reverse complement.
GGCGGTGGAGAAGAAGGATCAGGGGATGATTTATGGCGTTTGGGAGATGGAGATGGGGAGCGAGTTGGAGAATGTGGTGGCATGGTTGGTGCATCAAGGACTTCTGGAGCGGGGAAGAGAGAGAGAGAGAGCATTTCATTATTTAGTTGCGCCCTTTCTTCTAAATTCGCAGAGATTTCCTCCGCATCCCATCAGAGAAGATGTTCGAATGCCTCTGCGATCTTGGAGCAACTTGACTATTTTGCCATGACGAAAGAGAAAGCAAAGGGTTGTAATGATTGGGGTGGGGTTATAAATATGTATTTATAATCATCAGCGGCAGGAAGGTGAAGAGTTGCCATAAATATATGAGTTGAAAAATATGAACCATTTGGTGGTAACAATAAATACGGTTAAATGTGGTTGTATGGCGTTAATCGAGGAGTCACCCTTTGCTGCTTGTGACGCTATAGGAAAATCGTACCTTCGCAATTGCAAAGCACACGAACAACATTCTTTCATTAGTCATTATCACTATGATGGTTCACACAAAAGGAGCAGATACTTAATTAATGGTGTCTTGGTCGTACATACCTATCTTACATGCGAACGAAAAACATCAAAACAATTCTAATATTATATTATCGAAAAGAGAAAATAGAATACCTAAAGAGTATTATACACAAATTTGCTACGGATGAGTCGATAGCTCGACAGTGCCCATGAGTATATCAACCATACTCTAGGTCTTTTAGTGCCAATGTGATTACTGTCCTTTTTTTCCTCTAGTGATACCATCAGTTTGAGTCTCTGCCCATTAACCTTGAAGATACGATTGATTTTCTTTGGGATCCTGAATGGTCACAGCTTCGTGAGGAAATGCTTCCACCACAATGTAGGGTCAGTCCCAACAACTTCGTAATTTACCTGGGAATAGGTTTAGCCTTGAATTGAATAGCCAAACTTGTTGGCCAGACTTAAAACTTTTTCTCAGAATGTGTTTATAATTCAATGCTTTGGTTTTGGCCTTATAAATTCGAGCGTTCTCATATGCATCATTACTATTGGTACACGCTTTTTCTGGGTTCCTTTCAGTCCCTGAAAAGAGTGGCCCAATTTGGTCTATGTGGACTCTGACGGAAGGCGATGAATGATAAATTAAAATATAGGAATAAAAGGTAAATTCTAAAAGGAAAATACTTAGTTCGTTGTGATCGCCAGTTGCAGATTTTTATCGATGCTGCAGCACATCATTGATCATGCCTTTTTGGGGTGTGGGTTCGACGTCTTTACTAAATCGTCGGTCTGCCAACATCAGCAGCACTGGGTCACCTAGAAGTTTAGTTTATATAGTTTTCCTATCCTGCTCTAAGTCTAATTGCTTTAGTTTTCCTAGTCTTATCGAGAGTCTAATTAATCTAATCTTTTAGTTATTCTAGAAGTTTAATTAAACTAGTCTCCTAATCCTACTAGGAGTTTTAATTGATCTAAAAGTGCTAATCTTACTAGGAGTCTGACTAACTTAAGAGTCCTAATCTTATTAAATGTCTAATTGGTACTAGTCTCCTAATTCTACTAGGAATCAAATTATCTTAAGTTTCCTACTTCTATTAAAAGTCCAATCAATTCAAGACCCTAAGTGACTTAGGTGTCCTAATTCTATTAAAAGTCTAATTATTTTAAATATCCTGTCTTTACTAGAAGTCTAATTAACTTAAATGTCTTGATTCTATTAGGAGTCTAATTAACTTAGATATCCTAAGTCTACTAGAAGCCTAATTATTTTAAATATTCTATTTCTACTGGAAATCTAATTATTTTATGTTTCCTACTTCCACTAGGAATCTAATTATTTTAAGTTTCCTACTTCTACTAGGAATCTAAAAGAAGGGGGTTTCGCCCGCTATGCTAAGGAGGATCGGCCCGTTCCCAGGTACCCTTTGTAAGCTCCTTTGGGCAAATCGGGTAGCTAAGAGTCACTAAAAATAGTATAGATTAAAGAACTGATTTTTGTATTGGAAAGTTAAGGTTTTAAAGATTAAAATTAAAGGGGTTTTAAGATGAAGATGAGAAAAATTATAAATTAGAAGATATTATGACTGGAATTTGAAAATAGAGGCTACGATCTAGAATAATTAAAGACTAAGAACTGGCTCTAGAGATTAAGAACCAGGACCAAAATTTAAAGACTAAAATTAAGAACTGGCTCTAAGAATTGAGACCTAGAACCAGAGATAAGACGACTACGAATTTGAATTAAAAATTAAGAGTTGAAATCGAAGATCTAAAAATTAAGAGATTAAGAACTAGAAAAAACTAGAACTAGAATGGAAATTTAAGGATTAAAACTAAGAACTAATTCTAGGAGCTAAGAACAAGATATTATGAACTATAACTGAAGAATTAAAATCAAAACCTAAGATCTAAGACTAGAAATTAAGGACTAAAAGCTAGAACTTAAGAACTAGAGCCTAGAACTAGAAAAGAAATTAGAAACTAGAACTAAGAAATTACCTGAAGCTAAGCGCCGAAGAGAATCTCGAAATCCCTAAGCTCAGAAGGAAGGAACTCGAAAACTCGATTGTTTGATGTGTTGATGTGTGGGGTAGGGGGGGTCTATTTATAGATATTCGGGTAATTGTGCGCCCTATGGGAGGTGCGTAATTAGCTGGTCAAATCCAATTACGCGCCCTGTCTGGTGCGCTTAATCGGATTATGCACCCTATCCCAAGCGCATAATTACTCTGAGTCGGTGGCCGACTTAGTGAGTGACCAACTGACTGGCTCAGCTGGCTATCCAAGTTCTAATCTAATTAGAACTAATTGTCTGCCCTGTATAGCGTGCATAATCGATTGCATGTGCTGGTGTGGGAGCGCAATAGGGTCTTAAGGCGACCTTTAGAAGGTTAAGGACCAGTCCACGTTGGACCAATTGCGCACCAGTGATGGGCCTGCAATTGAATTGCATGCAATCTGTAGGGCGCATAATCTACTCCTAAGGCGACTCATAGGAAGGACAGTCCTGGTCCAAGTGGGACCAATTATGCGCCAGTTATGGGGCGTGCAATCGAATTGCATGCACTTGCGTGGGTGCATAATTCGGGGCTTTCCCTATGCTAAGTAGGGTCCGAATCACAAGGCTATTGTTTTAGCATGTGCTTCAACCATATACTATTGTTTTAGTATATATCCTCATATTAGGGTTATGGGGGCTTTCAGAGAAGTTAAGTCCTTTCTGGAAGAGGTGGGCAAGGTCAAAGGTTGATCGAACAGATTTGTATATTTCGAGAGGGAAAATTTGGGGTGTCTATAGATGCCCATCTTCGGCGTGTTCTTGTGAAGTATGAATGCGTCGAAGAAGTAGACACCCCTCTTTGAGGTGCCTTCTCGTTTCTCTCAGGAAGTCACAATTGTGGATTGGGTATGCTGACATGAAATGTTTGGCTTTCTTATCTATTAGCACAAGCTAAAATGGAGCATTCGGGAGCCCAGTGGTAGATATCAAAGGGCGTATCCACTATCACGGATGCAAGGGGCATCCCGTTGCATATTACGACCTGTTGCGAGTGATAGTCAAACGGGGGAAATTTGGCATATCTTGATCCATGGGTGCAAGGGGCATCCCGTCGCATATCGCGACTTGTTGCAAGGGGCAGTCAAATGAGAGGAAAGTTGACATATCCTAGTCTATAGGTGTAAGGGGCAATCAAATAGCAGGATATTCAACTCGATCGAGGTACCGGGGGGTGTCATACGAATGTCCAGAGACAAGGTAAAGTTACCTGATAATAAGATGTAATATCATGTAATGGTGATGGTTTTTACAGATCATGTCAGACCGAGCACGTCATTGCTCACACTAATGGCACGTCAGACGCCCCTTTTCAGTCGAGATTTGTGATTTCTTAGAGTTGAGTATACTTAGTGTTTGGTTTCCTAGGGGAAAGAACGGATTGGAATGATGAGAAGTGAATATAGGAGGGTTTATTTATCATTATATATTTTTTTATTTTGTTTTTGAAAGTATATGTATATTTGAAATTTAGGGATTTTAACTTAAGATCAATTTAGTGGTAAATCTGTGAAAAATATGACTTCTCAAACGTCGCTAAGCAGATCTACCAGTACGGGACTTGTGGACCCGACCGTTTGCATGGTTGTCAAGATGACACTTGGTATGCCGGATGCTCCTCTGACCTTCTTGATGAATACTAATGATAGTCTCTTATGGGAGGACTACAGTGATTCGCGAGTCGAGAGAGACAGGCTTTAAAAATGTTTGACTTAATATTATTTAACTCTATATATATATATATATTTTTGAGAAAATTATTTAACTATATTTTAAAAGAATATCGAGTAGGAGAAGAGGTGTTTTACTTACCTAACTTGTTGCCAGCGGGAGGCTTTTGCTTGCGGTGGGACTGGCTGGCTGTTGCTCCCGTGGTTGTGTCGCGATGGAACTACGGGCGGCTTCTCCTTCTGGTCGGAGCTGCTTCTTGTAAGTGATGTGCAAGGTTATGTGATGGGGCGGGAGTGTCTAGTAGTGAAGTCATTGAGGGGACTTGAGCTCTTTGTGGAAGCATGAGAAATCACACAACCACCCACATCATTCGTATCAATGGGCTTTGTCACCTTCAGGCCGCTAAGCTTTCATGTGAGTTTTTCCACATGAACTCAAGGCCTTCTTATTGGTGTTTATGCATTGTCAAGGTGACTTCTTGTGCCACTTCATATCTCGGTTAGAGTGTTGTGATTGGACATTTTGGAGGGGTGCAATTTACTATGGGACATTGGTTGGCCCTTTTTTCATTCTTCCTGTTGTGCAGGATCACCCGATGGGACATCAGAGGGTTTATTCCTCCCCCTCTGGTGTTTATTGTAGTGGGGCTAATGGCTACTAGTGTGATGGGGCGTCCGGATCGCCTGATGAGATGTTCGCGACGGGACTTGGTAGTTGATGGGTGTGATAGGACGTTGGAGAAGTCTTTCTTCTGTCGGCGAGTGTATGTTTATGTGATAGAGGAGTATGGTGACCGCCACGTGATGGGGCATCCGGGTGTCTTTGATGGGACGTGAGGATTGTTGTGGTAAGGCGTTTGGAGGGAGGTTCGGTTCTTTGCAAGGGGCATTGGATGACCCTTCCCTTCTGTTTGCTATGCAGAGTAACATGATGGGATTTCGGGGAGGCATAACTGGAGATGGGACATTGGTGGTCCTCCTCTTTCGTTGTGTGCCGTGGCAGGTTGTGATGGTGTTTCGGGGAAGTGTAATTAGCAGACCTTGGTTATATGTTCATATCGGGTCGTAACTGCATTGCATGGGGACGTGTTTATGAGTGTGTGATGGAGTATTAGTGCAATGACCGTTTAGCTATTTTGTGATGTGATGGGACAATGATGGTGTCCTTCTTTGGCAGGTGATGTCTTGAGGTCGTGACGGGTCAGAGTTAGTTTGAATGGGACATCGGTCGAGCCTATCTTCGGTCACGTGGCATGTCAGGTCGCGTGGTGGGGTTTTGGCGTCGCCATGGGACATGAAGGCGCGGTTGATTTATGCCAATGAGCTTAGATGTTGGGATGGGACGTGGGTTATTGTGAGGATGTGTGATGGGACATTAGTGCTTCTCCCTCTCTCATCGGTGGGTAAGGTCACGCGATGGGTCAAGGGAGAGTGATTCTGATCGTGATTGAACGAGTAGCATGATTGGCTGCTTTGTCACCGTTACTTTTCACTTTGTATTGCAAAGGGGGCTTTGTATTCAATGATGGGGTCATGAGCGATGATTTCACTTTGTGTCATTGGTTTGTTCTTTATAGCGGGTGTTGGGGAGTGATCACGTGTACGTGTGAGTATGTGATGAGACCTTAGGGAATAATTTTGATTGCAGTGGTACGTTAATTCGCAGTAGGTTGTCAGGGGGTGACTTTAGCTGCAACGGGACTGTGGGGAGATGTCCTTACCTTGATTGGTTCTTTATGATCTTTTGGGTTCATTTGGGTATTTAACCAAATTTATTTGGTGTTTAATCAGACTTGCTTGGGCATTTTTGGAATTTATTAGCTTTTATTAGATTTATTTGATTTACTTGATTTACTTGGTTTTATTTGGTTTATCTAGGATTTTGTTTGATTTATTTGGGATTTGATTTTATTTACTTGGTTTTATTTGATTTATCTAGGATTTTGTTTGATTTATTTATTTATTTTTATTTGATTTATTTAGGATTTTATTTGATTTATTTGGGATTTGATTTATTTATTTAATTTAATTTGATTTGTTTAGGATTTGATTTGATTTATTTAGTTTTATTTGGTTTTATTTGGTTTATTCAAGATTTTATTTGATTTATTTGATTTACTTGGTTACATTTGGGATTTTATTTATTTAGTCTTATTTAGGCATTTATTTGATTTTTTTTGGAGAGTCTAAGGTTCTATTTTGGAATCTTAAGGTTATAGATGTGTTAGAATTTCACTTTAAGGAGTTTTAAGGAATTTTTGGCATTTGTTTTGTTTCAGGTATGAGTTTTGTCTTGTTTTGTTAATTTGAGGTTTAGTTTGAGGTGACACTTGTCAAAGGAATGTGAGTTTTGCCTTTTCAAGAACTTTAGAGGGATATTAGATGTTTTAATCCTATTGGCTTATCTAACTTGCTTTGGATTAATGTTTCTTGAGGGGTAAGTGTTGGCTTATCTAGGGTTGCTAGCGATTGTGGTTCTTTTAAGGGGCATGTGTATGGTTTAGATTTAATTAGATGGGGGGTGCTTAGAAAGGTGGCACTTGTCACATTGTGGTGAGGGGGCCTTTGCCTATAAATAGGTGTTTAGGGGCTTTTGTTTTATTTTGAATTTTATTTATAACTTTGTAATAATTTTTGGGCTTGCAGAATTCTAACATATTTGGATGTCTTTTTTTTCTTTTTATTTTGTATCTCGGGTGTTATGTCCAAAAAGGTTTGTAAGTATTATATTTTGTTTTTTTTCCTTTCTCTTTTTCTTTTTCTTTTATTTTTATTTTCTTCTTTTTTTTGAGGATGAGCGGTATTCGGAATTCTGGGTGGCGCTAGGGTTGATGATCGGACCCGAAGTGTCACCCTATTGGTGGAAGAGATGGAATAGCTAAAGGTTGGTGGAAGGAAAGAAAAGGAAAGAGTTGCGTCAGAGTTCATGTGACCGACGCCAGTTGCTCTTTGGTAGCCTCTGCGGGTTGTTCTTTAGTCGACCTCCCCTTGGGGGTTTCTGTTGCCAGACCTTCCTCTTCGAGGAGGCCTCCATCCAGGCCTTAGGCTTCAGCTGAAGCCTCAATGGACCAGGTTCCTGGTCCTCGGGTTGATGATGCTAGAGAGGGTGAAGAGCGTCCCTCGCAGAGGCAGCAGAGGGAGTAGGGCATTTCTTTATTCTCTTTTTTATTCATTGTATATACAGGGGGTATGCCCCCGGTGACACATTGTAAAAACAAATTTTGATATATGTGTAGAGATCTTTTGAGTTCAGATGTACCTGTCTTCTTTTTTTTTTTCTCTCTTGTTACCTTCTATACTTTGACTACTTGCTCTTGGTACCGTTGCCTATTATTGAGACTCGAATGCTCTTCGAGTTGGCCCAGTAATAGTTGAAGGTTGCTTTATATCCTGCACATGAAGATAAAGTTTTAGTAATTTTATTTTCCCCCTTGCTGATCATCAAGGGGAGAGGTGTCTCAGATCGAGGCCTAGTAATAAAGGATGGATCATTATATGTTTTTTTTTTTTTTTTATTTATACTATTAATTTTGATTACAAGAAAAGGGAAAATAATGTAACAAGGAAAGCAAATAACTGAAAGAAAAATCTTAAACTAAAAAACTGCCCCAGTGTAGGAGCGTGATGGAATAAGTAGTGCGGTATCTTCAACAGTCTTCTTGGGGTGATGACTTCATTATTCTGCACTTGTTCGTGAACAAGCAGGGTTCTCAAATTGAAACCTTCTCCGAAATAAAAATGCCCCAATGTCAAGGTGCAATAGAACGTTTCAGATTTTTGTGAGCACTTGGGCCTATGAGGAGCCATGTGCGTTTGATGAATTGGTGTCGAGGAAATTCCTTAATACTGTTTACCAAACCAGGGGAGATTGTTTAGTCATATCAGTCATATAGTTGGTTCTACCTTCGGTAGTAATCATCCTATCCCATAGTCAGTAGTAGAGGGTGAGCGGTAGATAGTAAGTGGTCGCATCAGTCGTCATTTACGAGTTTTCGGTTATGGGGATATCTTAGGATGGCTCTGACTCACTTTCCGAAATTAAAAACTAAGGATGAAAGAGAGGGTAAGGCCCAATGATGTGAGGGAGTAGTTTCTATCTGATAATTTCTAAAAGAGATAAGTAAGTCTTTTTCCCAGGGGCGTATGGGGTGCCATGATTGAGTTCTTCGTCATGTTTCAGTACTATCAAAGTCTCACATTCTATGGATAGCAAGATTTTGTCCTCCTCCCACCACCTTACGACGATATTTAGTAGTATCAGGACACCAAGGATGCTCTCGCGGCTTGCTTATATGTTCCTAGTAAGGTTACCAGGAATGTCCTCACGACTTGCTTATGCTTCCCTGAGCTCATTGACTTGTTCACCCGTCGTATTGCTCTCTCTCAGTTATATATGTGGATATATATTTTCCTGAAAGCAACCTGTTGATGTAAGAATGATGAGTTTTGATTGAGCCTAACATCTTCATTTTCTGTGCTCTAACATATCCTCCAATGGCGGGGAGAAAGGGGTGAGAATCAAGTGTTACTTATTCTTTTTGGAGAGGTCAAGTATTCGACTAGTCCTTTTGATCAAATCACCTGAATGAGAAGGTGGGTGGTGAGTCGGAAGCCTTCAAAATATCCTGAGAAATGAAGGCTTACGACCAATGAATCAGTCTTGATGACTATGGGGGTGGTAGATATAAGTATCTGATTACGGGATATGATGATTACAATGCTAAGGGTAGTATTTCCTGAGGTACATGGCGTTCCAGTGGTTAGGGAACTCTTCCTTGTCCTGGTTCACCAGCTTGTATGCATTCCCTGGGTATGCAGCCGCTATAATGTACGGGCCTTCCCAGGTTTCAATTTCCCTTTTAGATGGGCATGTTTGGAGGGCATGATTTTCTTAAAGACTAATTCTCCAATCTCGAAAGTTTGCTCGAGGACTTTCTTATTGTATGCTCTGGCCATCCTCGTCTGGTATACTTGAGCATGATCGGCTGCCCTTAGACGCATCTCATCGAGTTGTTCTAGCTTAGCGAGTAGAGAAATCCTTCTTTTATCTATGGATAGCTCATCGTCAAGTTGGACACGTAGAGATGGTACTTGTATTTCGTAGGGAAAGACTGCTTCCATCCCATGCATAAGGAGATAAGGAGTTTGTCCAGTGGGCGTGTGAATAGAAGTTCTATAGCCCTAGAGTGCTTCTGGTAGTCGTTCAGGCTAGTCGGCTCCATTGCTCGTCTCCATAGTTCATTTTAAAATTTGAATCAGAGTTTTATTCGTGGCCTTTGTTTGTCCATTTCCTTGGGGGTAGAATGGTGACGAGTGATGTAGGTTGATGCTAAATCTTTTGCATAATCTCTTTGTCTTCTCTGCAATGAATTACGGCCCATTGTCGATGACGAACATCCTGGGTACTCCAAAGTGGGTGATGATGTTTCAAATGATAAACTTCACGAGCGTAGAAGCAGTGATTCTGACATATGACTCGGCTTCTGCCCATTTGGTGTAATATTCGGTCATTGTGTGTATGAATGTGTGCTTGTGAGTATTCCCGACTATGTCCGTGAAGGGTCACATCGAGAATGGCCAAGGTGATGTTACTGATGGGACTTTGATAAGCACGGCATGTTCTTGGCATTGTATGCAACATTGGACGTAGAGGTGGCAATCCCTTGTCATCGTCGGCTAGTAGTAGCCTTGCTGTATGATCTGATTTGCGAATCTCTGTCTGCCGGCATGAGCGCCGTAGACACTGGCGTGTTCTTCTTGGATGATATATTATCCTTTAGCGGTTGTGATACACTGCAGCAGTACTTTAGTGAAGGCTTTTTTGTATAATGTCTCACCCATGATGTAGAACCTTGCGCATCTAATCTTTGATTGTCTTTCGTTCAATCTTTATAGCATAAGGAGGGATATGACGATGCTTTAGGAAGTTCCATATATCGAAGTACCATAGCTGTCCGTCGTCGGTTGGTGATTTATCAATTTGAAGGTTGTGATGCCATCTTCTTTCTTCGGAGTTGCCTGAGGTAGGTTGGCAGTTCCAGTTTCACTTGCTAGGTGACTTCATGTGCTGGCGTTGTTAATCTTTCGATGAAGAAGGATTTGGTGTTCTGTCCGACTAATATCTGAATGACTTATGCTAGTGTAGCGAGGGAATCTGCGAGCTCGTTCTCTAGTCTAGGGATTGCGTGAAAGAGATTCTTTCAAACTTCTTTATCAGGAACTGAGCTATTTCTAAGTATGCAATCAGTCTTATTTCTTTGGTCTTCGATTCCCTGATGACTTGTGATATCACAAGCTTAGAGTCACCGATTGTTTTCAACTGCTTGACGCCCAACTGTAGCGCTACTCATAGTCCGACGATGAAGGCTTCGTATTCTGTAATGTTGTTGGTGACTTGGAAGCCGAGCTGAAAGGTCTTCAGTATGACGATTCCTTCTGGGCTCAGTAGGACTATCTCGATGCCTTTTACTTTGTGATAGAGAGCGCCGTCGAAGTAGAGGGTCCATGACGTCTTGTCGGGCTCTTTGTTGTGAATCGAGAGGAGATCCTTGTCGAGAAAGTCCTCATGTACAGGCTCATTGCCAGGGAGTAGAAGGTTTGCAAATTAATCGACGATCGCCTATCCTTTAATGGACTTCTGCATTACATAAGTGATATCGAACTCTTGTAGGAGCATATGCCATCGAGCGATCTATCCGGATGTAGCAGGTTTCTCAAAGATGTACTTTAGACGGTCCATATGTGCTAGGACTAGTATCTTGTGCACTCCGAAGTAGTGCCATAATTTCGTCGAGGCCCATACTAGTGTGAGACATGTCTTCTCCATTGGTGTGTATTTCCGTTCATACTCGACTATCGTTCTGCTGAGATAGTAAATGGCCTTCTCTCTCTTGTCGTCTTCTTCATATTGTCTGAGGATTACTCCCATAGCCTTGTCATTTGCTGACACATAAAGGATCAGGGGTCTTCCGAGAACTGGCGGTGATAGTATTGGCGGGTTGAGGAGGTACTTCTTGATATTGTCGAAGGCTTGCTGACACTGGTCATCCCATATGTACTCAACTCTTCCTTTAAGTAGTATGTAGAAAGGATCGCATTTGTCTAAGTGTTGGGAGATGAATCTCCTGATGAAATATAGTCTTCCTATTAGGCCTCGTAATTTTTTGATGTTGCTAGGAGGTGGCATTTCGAGAATGGCTCTGACCTTCGCTGGATCGACGTTGATTCCTCGCTTGTTAACTATGAATCCTAGTAGTTTTAGGAGGCCACTCCGAACACGCATTTCTTTGGATTCATTTTTAGTTGATACTTTTCCGATCTCTGTAGCACCAGTCGAAATGCTTCAGCATGTCCTGCCTAAGTTTGAGACTTCGCTAATATGTCATCGACGTAGACTTCCATACACTTATGCATCATGTCGTGAAAGATGGCCATCATGGCATGTTGATTGTGGCCCCTGCATTCTTGAGCCCGAAAGGCATGACGACGTAGTAGTAGGTTCCTCATGGAGTAGTGAAGGAAGTCTTCTCTTGGTCAGATTTCGCTAGCTTGATTTGATTGTATCTAGAGAAGTGTTGAGAACTGGAAAATACCATTTTTCACCCCTTAATCTGGGCCTTGATAGACCCTTGAGAGAACTAAATAAGTATTTTAAGTGCCTATGTTGCAGCTAACAATAAAGACATGCTTAACCATAAAAGCAGCTCAAAAGTGCCAAAAAGATGACAATCCATGTCAGTCCAAAGGAAGGAAGTGAAGAAACAACCTCATCAGCTGTGGAAAGGTCTAAATAGAAGAGGCAAAGACACAGAAGAGAAGCGAGGAACATTTCGAGCAGAGAAATGCACTCTCTGAGTTTTTTCAAGAAGAACTTGCACTTTTCGTAAAGAACCTTGAACTTTGCGAAAAGAAGAAAACACTACTCGAAAAGAAGATTGAACTTTGCGAACAGAGCTTCAGAAGTCATTGAACTTTACGAAAAGGCCCCTGAACTCTGCGAAAAGGACTAAAACTCTAGGTATAGCTTTCGAAGAGCATCTGAACTCCTCGAAAAGAAGATTGAACTTTGCGAACAGAGCTTCAGAAGTCATTGAACTTTGCGAAAAGGCCCCTGAACTCTGCGAAAAGGTATTCTGGAGATTCGTAGCTTTAACAAGGGCAATTCGATGAATCGCTACACGCCAATGCATTGAAAAGCCCAGAGACATTCCGGAAGATTCTGAGCACGAACCAAAGGCATATTCCACCCCATGTGAACACCCAAAGATGAAATTACTTGGCGGGAACTTCTAGAAACTCTAACAAACTTTCAAAATGCATAACAGAATTGATGCCTCTGTTTCCTGATTGGCTGAACCAGATCAAGCGAGCGATTGGCGAAACGGATCTGGATCCTAGTGCTCGACTCCTATTGGTTGATCTGATCTATCCAATTGATTCGTTGATACACATTTGAGGCTTAGGAAAACTATAAATAGACGAACCATTTGCCCAATTTGGGTATCCAGATTTTAGAGTTTTCATCTCTGTTTCCCTCATTCCGGTCAGATAGCTTATCTGACCCCCCTGTAATCCCTTCTTGTAGTTTACCTTTGAGAGCCATTGTGAGTGATTTGTACTTCCAAGTTCGGATTCAAGACTGTAAGTCTGAGGGCTCTCTAAGAAGCCGTGCTTTCAATTGTAATTTTGGATTTTAAAAGGTTCTTGTAATTTGTGTCTTCTCCATTGGAGTCATGTCGAGGGTTACGAATGTTCACCTTAGTGCATTAGACTTCTTTAGATTCACTCATCCGCATGCAACTTCCTTAATTTCATCACCCACAATGCGAATTAGCGTTGGTAACCTAATTCTAGCGCATTTACGATGATGTTCATGTTCTGAACTAAAGAATAGGCCACAACTATTGGATGATCTGTGACCATTTAAGTGGACAGATCACAGCCATAAGTCTAAACCTATTCCTTAATTCGGATTTATTTCTCTTACATCTGTGCTGGTAGCCAGATGAAGATTGAATCTGCTCTGTTGAACTACAGATTCTCCATTAAAATTCAGAGGCTAAAGTACATGAAGCTATTATTTCTGCATTTGTCTTATTTTAAACATCTCCCCAACTCGGATCTGGATCATTTAGTTTAAATTTTCCTTTGTTTTTAGTTTGTTAAACGTGACAAATTCAACCTCCCATCTTATGTGCTTTGTAGATAGGATCAGAGGCCAGATCTGGTAGCTCAGATCTGGAGGTTTATCTTAAATTTTAAATCAATTCCCTGTGGACGATCTTTTACTCACTTACATTTAAAACTTGCTACAATTGGCCCTGATCTTGCAGGCCAGTGTTAGCCCCAATGTGCTGATATCCCTTTCATAAGTTAACATCCATATAACCTAGCATTCTTTAATTCTTTAATTTTTGATTCATAATGCACACAATTATGGCACACTTGGAGCGACAACAAGTTTTTGGCGCCGTTGCCGGGGAATAGATTTTAAAATTGGTAGACCTAAGTTTTTCTATTTTGTAGATTTGTTTTTTATTTTAATTTTTGCTTTAAACCTGCACTTTGCATTCCAAGTGCTTGATTAAATGTCTACAGCAGTTTTGTATAGAAAACCTATTTTACTGCAGCAGAATTTTTATTTTTTTTATTTTTCTGAGTTTTTATTCTTTGCCTTCTAGTTATTTGAATAAATGCTGCTGCCACTCTTTTGTCTTTTTGTCAAATTTGGGCGTGCTTTGAGTTTTTCTTTTTATTTTTGTCAATACTTGAATAAGGTCTGCGGTTTTGGATGTTTGCGGATCTGGGCGGGCCCAACAAGGAGCATCTGGACCAAAATGGAGCAGATCTGCTTGAGTTTGCATCCTTCTCCTTTGTATTCATTTTCTATTTTAAATTCTTGAGAACCAAAGCAATTCTGTGTTTAATGTTTGTTTTGATTATAATTTCTCATGCCTTTTAGGCATGATTTTTTTTTACAAAACCAAATACAAAATAAAAGAAGTGAAAACACAAATAGAAAATCTCAGTTGTTTCTCATTATTTTCAGTAGTAAATAAGGGCTCTTGTTGAGCCCTGATCAAAACAAGTAAAAAAATAATAATAAAAAAAAAAATGAAAATTATAAAAACAATATAGATATCTTCCGGATGTAATGTTTTCTCCATTTGCATCCACTTTTCCCATCCGGACCGAGATCATTTTTTTTTTAGGAATCATGTAGGATAATGAGTAGTGAATCATAGGCTGTTTTGAATATTGAATGGACCCACTAATTTTATTTTCCTTGAGATTTCTTCATCATAAAGGGTCTCAAATTGTGTGTGAACCCTATTTTTAATATGTGCTCCCATGCTTCATTATTTTTTTTTCATACACATCATCAACAAAGGGTCAATCTTATGAATCTTGCTTTATTCACTAATCATTTTTATAATCACTTAGATTCATAAGTATCTCGTGCTTTTGGGTTTGTTTCTTTGGGCTTAGGATACATCATTTGGCATTAGATTTTTCTGTTTTAGGAATTTTAGTTTCAAATTCTTTTAGATCATTGATTTTTTTCTTTCTTAGGTTAATGTGTCCTCGTTTCTTGATTTTCGTCATTTTGAGTATAGTTAGTTTATAACTTTGTTTTCCTATTTTGCATTCACAAATTCAGTTTTTGTATCAACACTTTTCTTTTTCTTTTTTAACTTTGTATTCAGTCCCTTACCTTGCTTTTACTATTTCTCTGTTATTAGCATTAGTTTCCTTTCATTTGCATAGTAATCCTTCTATTTGTTAGATTTTATTTAGCAGTTCTAGCATTGTTTTGTTGATTTTTCTTGCATTTGTATATCCTGTTTTCCATTTCCTTGCTCATATCTTCAGTTTTACATTTTTATTTTCTGCTGCATATAGTTTAGATTTTTTTCTGTTCTTAGTTTTTCTTTCTTCTTTTACCCTGCTGCCCCTAGTCTCTCATTGTCTAGAACATTGAGGACAATGTTCATCTTAGGTTTGGGGGTATGGCAGGTATGCCAATGAAATAAGTTAATGCTTGATGACTTATGACCAGCAGAATTTTTGAAAATG
This sequence comes from Chloranthus sessilifolius, assembly GCA_021018995.1. Taxonomy (NCBI): domain Eukaryota; kingdom Viridiplantae; phylum Streptophyta; class Magnoliopsida; order Chloranthales; family Chloranthaceae; genus Chloranthus; species Chloranthus sessilifolius. The sequence continues at coordinate 50,733,463 of CM037593.1, read as the reverse complement.
AAGTAATTTCACACCTGTTGTTTTGAAAAATGAGGAAGTTAAAACTTTTTAAAATTAATTTCTAGTGTAATTCTAATACTTTCATGAAGTGAAGGTCAGAAAATTTCTAAAAAAAAAAAAAAAAAAAATTGATGTTTTAGTAAACCTAAAATGAGAGAAAACAGTGATGATATACCTCAGGAATTTGATAGAAAACCACACCCAGTGAGATTTGGACCTGAAATGTATTCTTTGGAGGTATAAATTGGCAGTTTTTTCTGCTCTAGGGACTGTTTGAACCTGCTTGTTTTCACTAGAAGTTACACATATCCAAGTTAAAATATCTTGACAGCAATCATGATATTAAAGACATGATGTAAGGCCTCCTTTTGGACAGTTTGAACTTCAAAAAACCCAACCTTTTCAAACTGCCCTTGATACACACCAATTGAGCTTTATAAATCCAAGATTTCTTTGAAACCTCATCAACCTCATTTAGCCTAACCCTCACTCTGAGAATTCAGAAGGTAAAGGAAAGAAAGGTGGGTTGGGTAACAGTTTGGTAAAAGAAAAAGAAAAATAATTGAAGGCAATGATGTATCAGCAGAAGAAATGTGGCATTCCAGTCAATGTTGATTTGAAAAAAAAAAAAAAAAAAAAAAAAAAGGAGAAGGCATTTCATTGGAAGTTTGAAAAAGAAAGAGAAAAAGATGGCCACTTTGGCTCTGAAAATTCAAAGAAGAAGATGAAATTGTGCTGAATTGAAGAAGGTGTGTCTATCACCTCCTTACCTTGACTGACTTCTCAATTTTGAACTCCATTCCACCCCTTTATTCTTGATAAATTTCACCCATAAGCCACATTACAACCTAAGTTAAAGTCCTTCGATCAAGTGATGGATTGAGTCACATGGAGATAAGGATTTGTGTAATCTACGGTGAAAAGTGCAGTAAATTCAGAACTGAAAAGCAATGCCTATGCTCCTGCTTACAGTCCTATTTGAGGATTGTAACTGCTCTTGAGCTGTGTGAAATAGTACAACCCTCCTATTTACATGGTGAGTGAAAACCACGGTGAGAGTTGAGTTTGAAATCAAATTATTTGGGGTAACATCAAAACTGAATTCTCAAATAGAAGGCAAGCTTTTCATTAATTTTTCTTGTAAAACTTTTGACACCAATGAGTGAATGGTAAGAATTATAGCAGAATTTTAGTTTTGAACTGATGTTTTCTTAAAATCTTCTTACAACTTTGATCGATGCAGATGTGAATAATCTGATTCGATAAAAGTTTGCTTTAATGAGCGCATTGATCTTAAGCGATTTATTGGAGAAGTTTGTGGGTACCTTCACGAAAACCCTCGAGACTTCACTCCTCCACTAGGGATCACCTAGGGGTTTAATAGGCTTGTGGCAAATGCTAAATGCAACGGTGCTCCCTACCAAAATGGCTTTTCGTTCTATTTTTAAATTTTGTCTTTGCTCGGGGACTAGCTAAGCTTAGGTTTGGGGGTGTGTTGAGAACCTGGAAAATACCATTTTCACCCCTTAATCTGGGCCTTGATAGACCCTTGAGAGAACTAAATAAGTATTTTAAGTGCCTATGTTGCGCCTAACAATAAAGACATGCTTAACCATAAAAGCTCAAAAGTGCCAAAAGATGACAATCCATGTCACCAAAGGAAGGAAGTGAAGAAACAACCTCATCCGTGGAAAGGTCTAAATAGAAGAGGCAAAGACTGTAGAGAAGCAGGAACATTTCGAGAGAAATGCACTACTGAGTTCTTTTCGCAAAGAACTTGCACTTTTCAGAAAGAACCTTGAACTTTCGAAAAGAAGAAAACACTCCTCGAAAAGAAGATTAAACTTTGCAGAGCTTGAAGTCATTGAACTTTGCGAAAAGGCCCTAAACTCTGCGAAAAGGACTAAAACTCCGTGTAGCTTTGAAGAGCATCCGAACTCCTCGAAAAGAAGATTGAACTTTGCTGAGCAGGCTTGAAGTCATTGAACTTTTGCGAAAAGGCCCCCTGAACTCTGCGAAAAGGTATTCGGAGATTCGCGACTTTAACAAGGGCAATTGAATCTACAGCTACGCGCCCCAATGCATTGAAAAGCCCAGAGACATTCGGAAGATTCTGAGCACGAACCAAAGGCATATTCCACCCCATGTGAACACCCAAAGATGAAATTACTTGGCGGGAACTTTTAGAAACTCTAACAAACTTTCAAAATGCATATGTAATTGATGCCTCTGTTTCGATTGGTGAACCGGATCAAGCGATTCGATTGGCGTAACAGATCTGGATCCTAGTGCTCGACTCCTATTTGGTGATCCAGATCTATCCAATTCGATTCGTTGATACACATTTGAGTGGCTTAGGAAAACTATAAATAGACGAACCATTTGCCCAATTTGGGTATCCAGATTTTTGAGTTTTCATCTCTGTTCCCCTCATTCCGGTCAGATAGCTTATCTGACCCCCCTGTAATCGCTTCTTGTAGTTTACCTTTGAGAGCCAGTGTGAGTGATTTGTACTTCCAAGTTCGGATACAAGACTGTAAGTCTGAGGGCTCTCTAAGAAGCCGTGCTCAGAATTGTAATTTTGGATTTTAAAAGGTTTCGTAATTTGTGTCTTCTCCATTGGCCTCATGTCGAGGGTCCTGAATGTTCCCCTTAGTGCATTAGACTTCTTTAGATTCCCTCATCTGCATGCAACTTCCCTTAATTCATCACCCCCGTGCGAACTAGCGTTGGTAACCTAATCCTAGCCGCATTACGATGATGTTCATGTTACGAACTAAAGAATAGGCCACAACTATTGGATGATCTGTGACCATTTAAGTGGACGGATCATAGCCATAATCTAAACCTATTCCTTAATTCGATTTATTTCTCTTACATCTGTCTTGGTAGCTGATGAAGATTGAATCTGCTCTGTTGAACTCTGATTCTCCATTAAAATTCAGAGGCTAAAGTACATGAAGCTATTATTTCGCATTTGTCTTATGTTAAACATCTCCCCAACTCGGAGCTGGATCAGGTAGTTTAAATTTTTCTTTGTTTTTAGTTTGGTAAACGTGACAAATTCAACCTCGCATCTTATGTGCTTTGTAGATAGATCGAGGCCGATCCGTAGCTCGATCTCGAGGTTTATCTTAAATTTTAAATCAATTCCCTGTGGACGATCTTTTACTCACTTACATTTAAAACTTGCTACAATTGGCCCTGATCTTGCAGGCCAGTGTTAGCCCCAATGGGCTGATATCCCTTTCATAAGTTAACATCCATATAACCTAGCATTCTTTAATTCTTTAATTTTTGATTCATAATGCACACAATTATGGCACACTTGGAGCGACAACAAGTTTTTGGCGCCGTTGCCGGGGAATAGATTTTAAAATTGGTAGAGCAAAGTTTTTCTATTTTGTAGATTTGTTTTTTATTTTAATTTTTGCTTTACACCTCCACTTTGCATTCCAAGTGTTTGATTAAATGTCTACAGACCTTTTGTATAGAAAACCTATTTCTTTATCAAAATTTTTTATTTTTTTATTTTTCTGAGCTTTTATCCTTTGCCTTCTAGTTATTTGAATAAATGCCGCGCCACTCTTTTGTCTTTTGTCAAATTTGGGCAAGAGTTTGAGTTTTTCTTTTATTTTGTCAATACTTGAATAAGGTACTGCAGCTTTTTGGACGTTTGCAGATCTGGAGCAGCCGACCAACAGGGAGCATGTGGACCAAAGCTCGAGCAGATGTGCTTGAGCTTGCATCCCCTTCTCCTTTGTATTCATTTTCTACTTTTAAATTCTTGAGAACAAGCAATTTCATTGTGTTTAATGTTTGTTTTGATTATAATTTTCTTTTTAGGCATCTTGATTTTTTTTTTTTACAAACCAAATACAAAATAAAAGAAGTGAAACACAAATAGAAAATCTGAGTTGTTTCTCATTATTTTCAGAAGAGTAAATAAGGGCTCTTGTTGAGCCTGATCCAAAACAAGTAAAAAATAATAATAAAAAAAAATAGAAAATTATAAAAACAATATAGATATCTTAGGATGCTGCTTTTCTCCATTTGCATCCACTTTTCCCATCCGGACTCCCGAGATCATTTTTTTTTAGGAATCATGTAGGATAATGAGTAGTGAATCATAGGCTTTTGAATATTCAATGGACCCACTAATTTTATTTTCCTTCTAGATTTCTTCATCATAAAGGGTCTCGTGTGTGAACCCTATTTTTAATATGTGCTCCCATGCTTCATTATTTTTTTTTCATACACATCATCAACAAAGGGGTCAATCTTATGAATCTTGCTTTTCACTGTATTCCTGCTAATCATTTTTATAATCACTTAGATTCATAAGTATCTCAGGCTTTTGGGTTTGTTTCTTTGGGCTTAGGATACATCATTTGGCATTAGATTTTCTGTTTTAGGAATTTTAGTTTCAAATTCTGTTTTTAGATCGCTGATTTTTTTTCTTTCTTAGGTTAATGTGTCCTCGTTTTACTGATTTTCGTCATTTTTCTGTGAGTATAGTTAGTTTATAACTTTGTTTTCCTATTTTGCATTCACAAATTCAGTTTTTGTATCAACACTTTTCTTTTTCTTTTTTAACTTTGTATTCAGTCCCTTACCTTGCTTTTACTATTTCTCTGTTATTAGCATTAGTTTCCTTTCATTTGCATAGTAATCCTTCTATTTGTTAGATTTTATTTAGCAGTTCTAGCATTGTTTTGTTGATTTTTCTTGCATTTGTATATCCTGTTTTCCATTTCCTTGCTCATATCTTGCTTTTACATTTTATTTTACGCTACATATAGTTTAGATTTTTACATTCTTAGTTTTCTTTCTTCTTTTACCTCACGCCCTAGTCTCCCATTGTCTAGAACATGGAGGACAATGTTCATCTTAGGTTTGGGGGTATGGCAGGTATGCCAATGAAATAAGTTAATGCTTGATGCTTATGACCAGGTAATTTTTGAAAATGAAGTAATTTCACACTGTTGTTTTGAAAATGAGGAAGTTAAAACTTTTAAAATTAATTTCTAGTGTAATTCTAATACTTTCATGAAGTGAAGGTCGAAAATTTCTAAAAAAAAAAAAAAAAAAATTGATGTTTTAGTAAACCTAAAATGAGAGAAAAGGATGATATACCTCAGAATTTGATAGAAAACCACACCCAGTGAGATTTGGACTGAAATGTATTCTTTGGAGGTATAAATTGGCGCTTTTTCGCCTGGGACTGCTTTTGAACTGCTTGTTTTCACTAGAAGTTACACATATCCAAGTTAAAATATCTTGACAAAGAATCATGATATTAAAGACATGATGTAAGGCCTCCTTTTGGACAGTTTGAACTTCAAAAACCCAACCTTTTCAAGCGCCCTTGATACACCAATTGAGCTTTATAAATCCAAGATTTCTTTGAAACCTCATCAACCTCATTTAGCCTAACCTCACTCGAGAATTCAAGGTAAAGGAAAGAAAGTCAAGAAAGGTGAGTTGGGTAACGAGTTTGGTAAAAGAAAAAGAAAAATAATTGAAGGCAATGATGTATCAGAAGAAATGTGGCATTCCGGTCAATGTTGATTTGAAAAAAAAAAAACAAAAGAAAAGAAAAGGAGAAGGCATTTCATTGGAAGTTTGAAAAGAAAGAGAAAAGATGGCCACTTTGGCTCAAAATTCAAAGAAGAAGATGAAATTGTCTTTGAATTGAAGAAGGTGTGTCTATCACCCCTTACCTTGTGACTTCTCAATTTTGAACTCCATTCCACCCCTTTATTCTTGATAAATTTCACCCATAAGCCACATTACAACCTAAGTTAAAGTCCTTCTTGATCGTTGATGGATTGAGTGTCACATGGAGATAAGGATTTGTGTAATCTATGGTGAAAAAGTAGTAAATTCAATCGAAAAGCAATGCCTATGCTCTCGCCTTACAATCCTATTTGAGGACTGTAATTGCTCTTGAGTGTGTGAAATAGTGCAACCCTCATATTTACATGGTGAGTGAAAACCACGGTGAGAGTTGAGTTTGAAATCAAATTATTTGGGGTAACATCAAAACTGAATTCTCAAATAGAAGGCAAGCTTTTCATTAATTTTTCTTGTAAAAACTTTTGACACCAAGAGTGAATGGTAGCAATTATAGCAGAATTTTAGTTTTGAACTGATGTTTTCTTAAAAATCTTCTTACAACTTTGTTGATCTGAGATGTGAATAATCTGATTCGATAAAAGTTTGCTTTATGAGCTGCATTGATCTTAAGCTGATTTATTGGAGAAGTTTGTGGGTACCTTCTTGAAAACCCTCAGAGACTTCACTCCTCCACTAGGGATCACCTAGGGGTTTAAAAGGCTTGTTGCATATGCTAAATGCAATCGTGTTCCTACAAAAAATGGCTTTTCATTCTATTTTTAAATTTTGTCTTTGCTCGTGGACTAGCAAAGCTTAGGTTTGGGGTGTGTTGAGAACTGGAAAATACCATTTTCACCCCTTAATCTGGGCCTTGATAGACCCTTGAGAGAACTAAATAAGTATTTTAAGTGCCTATGTTGCTAACAATAAAGACATGCTTAACCATAAAGCAGCTCAAAAGTGCCAAAAGATGACAATCCATGTCCCAAAGGAAGGAAGTGAAGAAACAACCTCATCCGTGTGGAAAGGTCTAAATAGAAGAGGCAAAGACACATAAGAGAAGCGGGAACATTTCGAGCAGAGAATGCACTCTGAGTTCTTTTCAAGAAGAACTTGCACTTTTCGTAAAGAACCTTGAACTTTGCGAAAAGAAGAAAACACTCCTCGAAAAGAAGATTAAACTGCGAGCAGGCTTGAAGTCATTGAACTTTGCGAAAAGGCCCTAAACTCTGCGAAAAGGACTAAAACTCAGTGTAGCTTTGAAGAGCATCTGAACTCCTCGAAAAGAAGATTGAACTTTGCGAATAGTGCTTCAAAAGTCATTGAACTCTGCGAAGAGGCCCATGAACTCTGCGAAAAAGTATTCTGGTGATTCGCAGCTTTAACAAGGGCAATTCGATGAATCGCTACCGCCCCAATGCATTGAAAAGCCAGAGACATTAGGAAGATTACGAGCACGAACCAAAGGCATATTCCACCCCATGTGAACACCCAAAGATGAAATTACTTGGCGGAACTTCTAGAAACTCTAACAAACTTTCAAAATGCATATGAAATTGATGCCTCTGTTTCGATTGGTGAACCAGATCAAGCGATTCGATTGGCCGTAATGATCCGGATCCTAGTGCTCGACTCCTATTGGTTGATACAGATCTATCCAATTCGATTCGTTGATACACATTTGAGTGGCTTAGGAAATCTATAAATAGACGAACCATTTGCCCAATTTGGGTATCCAGATTTTAGAGTTTTCATCTCTGTTTCCCTCATTCGGTCGGATAGCTTATCCGAACCTCCTGTAATCCCTTCTTGTAGTTTACCTTTGAGAGCCATTGTGAGTGATTTGTACTTCCAAGTTCGGATTCAAGATGTAAGTCCGAGGGCTCTCTAAGAAGCCGTGCTCGTAATTGTAATTTTGGATTTTAAAAGGTTGTCAGAATTTGTGTCTTCTCCATTGGAGTCATGTCGAGGGTTGAAATGTTCACCTTAGTGCATTAGACTTCTTTAGATTCACTCATCCGCATGTAACTTCCCTTAATTCATCATGCGAATTAAGCGTTGGTAACCTAATTCTACGACATTCTGATGATGTTCATGTTACGAACTAAAGAATAGGCCACAACTATTGGATGATCTGTGACCATTTAAGTGGACAGATCATAGCCATAAGTCTAAACCTATTCCTTAATTCGGATTTATTTCTCTTACATCTGTCATCTTTGGTAGCAGGATGAAGATTGAATCTGCTTTCTGTTGAACTACGATTCTCCATTAAAATTCGAGGCTAAAGTACATGAAGCTATTATTTACGCATTTGTCTTATTTTAAACATCTCCCCAACTCGGATCTGGATCATTTAGTTAATTCTTTTCTTTATTTGCTTATAGTTAAAGTGACAAATTCAACCTCCTCTTATCTATTCTGCTTTGTAGATAGGATTATAGAGGCGGATCTGGTAGCTCGGATCTGGAGGTTTATCTTAAATTTTAAATCAATTCACATGGACGATCTTTTACTCACTTACATTTAAAACTTGCTACAATTGGCCACGATCTTGCGGGCCGATGTTAGCCCAATGTCTTGATATCCCTTTCATAAGTTAACATCCATATAACCTAGCATTCTTTAATTCTTTAATTTTTGATTCATAATGCACACAATTATGGCACACTTGGAGCGACAACAAGTTTTTGGCGCCGTTGCCAGGGAATAGATTTTAAAATTGGTAGACCTAAGTTTTTCTATTTTGTAGATTTGATTTTTATTTTAATTTTTGCTTTAAACCTGCACTTTGCATTCCAAGTGCTTATGTTCACAGCAGCTTTGTATAGAAACCTTTTTACATCGCAGCAGAATTTTTATTTTTTTTATTTTTCTGAGTTTTTATTCTTTGCCTTCTTGTTATTTGAATAAATGCTGCAGCCACTCTTTTGTCTTTTTCTCACTTTCGCGCAGTAGCCTGACTTTTTCTTTTTATGTTTGTCAATATACTTGAATAAGGTATCGTCATAGCTTTTGGATGTTTGCAGATCCGGAGCAAATTCAACAAGGAGCATCTGGACCAAAGTCGGAGCAGATCCGCTTGAGTTTGCATCCTTCTCCTTTGTATTCATTTTCTATTTTTAAATTCTTGAGAACCAGCAATTCTCTGTGTTTAATGTTTGTTTTGATTATAATTTCATTGCCTTTTAGGCATGCCGATTTTATTTTACAATACCAAATACAAAATAAAAGAAAATCAAAAAACAAATAGAAAATCTCTGAGATGATTCTCATTATTTTCAACACAAGTAAATATGGGCTCCTGTTGAGCCGCGCCTGATCCAAAACAAGTAAAAAAATAATAATAAAAAAAAATAGAAAATTATAAAAACAATATAGATATCTTCCTGATGTAATGTTTTTCTCCATTTGCATCCACTTTTCCCATCTGGACCTCGAGATCATTTTTTTTTTTAGGAATCATGTAGGATAATGAGTAGTGAATCATAGGCTGAATATTCAATGGACCCACTAATTTTATTTTCCTTCGATTTCTTCATCATAAAGGGGTCTCACTGTGTGTGAACCCTATTTTAATATGTGCTCCCATGCTTCATTATTTTTTTTTTTTCATACACATCATCAACAAAGGGGTCAATCTTATGAATCTTGCTTTTCTTTGTATTCTCGCTAATCATTTTTATAATCACTTAGATTCATAAGTATCTCAGTGCTTTTGGGTTTGTTTCTTTGGGCTTAGGATACATCATTTGGCATTAGATTTTCTGCTTTTAGGAATTTTAGTTTCAAATTTCGCTTTTTAGATCGCTGATTTTTTTTTTCTTTCTTAGGTTAATGTGTCCTCGTTTTACTGATTTTCGTCATTTTTCTGTGAGTATAGTTAGTTTATAACTTTGTTTTCCTATTTTGCATTCACAAATTCAGTTTTTGTATCAACACTTTTCTTTTTCTTTTTTTAACTTTGTATTCAGTCCCTTACCTTGCTTTTACTATTTCTCTGTTATTAGCATTAGTTTCCTTTCATTTGCATAGTAATCCTTCTATTTGTTAGATTTTATTTAGCAGTTCTATCATTGTTTTGTTGATTTTTCTGCATTTGTATATCATGTTTCCATTTCCTTGCTCATATCTTCGCTTTTACATTTTATTTTCACTACATATAGTTTAGATTTTTCGTTCTTAGTTTTTCTTTCTTCTTTTACCCTGCTGCCCCTAGTCTCTCATTGTCTAGAACATTGAGGACAATGTTCATCTTAGGTTTGGGGGTATGGCAGGTATGCCAATGAAATAAGTTAATGCTTGATGCAGCTTATGACCAGCAGAATTTTTGAAAATGAAGTAATTTCACACCTGTTGTTTTGAAAAATGAGGAAGTTAAAACTTTTAAAATTAATTTCTAGTGTAATTCTAATACTTTCATGAAGTGAAGGTCAAAATTTCTAAAAAAAAAAAAAAAAAATTGATGTTTTAGTAAACCTAAAATGAGAGAAAAATGTTGATGATATACCTCAAATTTGATAGAAAACCACACCCAAAGTGAGATTTGGACCAAAATGTATTCTTTGGAGGTATAAATTGGCGCTTTTTTTCTGCTGGACTGTTTTGAACTCGCTTGTTTTCACTAGAAGTTACATATCCAAGTTAAAATATCTTGACAAAGAATCATGATATTAAAGACATGATGTAAGGCCTCCTTTTGGACAGCTTTGAACTTCAAAAACCCAACCTTTTCAAACCGCCCTTGATACACACCAATTGAGCTTTATAAATCCAAGATTTCTTTGAAACCTCATCAACCTCATTTAGCCTAACCTCACTCGAGAATTCAAGGTAAAGGAAAGAAAGTCAAGAAAGGTGAGTTGGGTAACGATTTGGTAAAAGAAAAGAAAATAATTGAAGGCAATGATGTATCGGAGAAGAAATGTGGCATTCCGGTCAATGTTGATTTGAAAAAAAAAAAACAAAAAGAAAAGAAAAGGAGAAGGCATTTCATTGGAAGTTTGAAAAGAAAGAGAAAGATGGCCACTTTGGCTCAAAAATTCAAAGAAGAAGATGAAATTGTGTCAATTGAAGAAGGTGTGTCTATCACCTTACCTTTTGACTTCTCAATTTTGAACTCCATTCCACCCTTTATTCTTGATAAATTTCACCCATAAGCCACATTACAACCTAAGTTAAAGTCCTTCTTGATCGTTGATGGATTGAGTCACATGGAGATAAGGATTTGTGTAATCTATGGTGAAAAAGTAGTAAATTCGAGCGAAAAGCAATGCCTATGCTCACTTACAATCCTATTTGAGGATGTAATTGCTCTTGAGTGTGTGAAATAGTGCAACCCTCATATTTACATGGTGAGTGAAAACCGTGAGAGTTGAGTTTGAAATCAAATTATTTGGGGTAACATCAAAACTGAATTCTCAAATAGAAGGCAAGCTTTTCATTAATTTTTCTTGTAAAACTTTTTGACACCAACCGAGTGAATGGTAACGAATTATAGCAGAATTTTAGTTTTGAACGATGTTTTCTTAAAATCTTCTTACAACTTTGACCGATGCGTATGTGAATAACTGATTCGATAAAAGTTTGCTTTAACAGAAGCTGCATTGATCTTAACTGACTTATTGGAGAAGTTTGTGGGTACCTTCACTGAAAACCCTCAGGAGACTTCACTCCTCCACTAGGGATCACCAAGGGGTTTAAAAGGCTTGTTGCATATGCTAAATGCAACTGTGTTCCCTACAAAAGTAGCCTTTTCATTCTATTTTTAATGTTGTCTTTGCTCGTGGACTAGCAAAGCTTAGGTTTGGGGTGTGTTGAGAACTGGAAAATACCATTTTCACCCTTAACTGGGCCTTGATAGACCCTTGAGAGAACTAAATAAGTATTTTAAGTGCCTATGTTGCTAACAATAAAGACATGCTTAACCATAAAAGCAGCTCAAAAGTGCCAAAAGATGACAATCCATGTCACCAAAGGAAGGAAGTGAAGAAACAACCTCATCACCGTGGGAAAGGTCTAAATAGAAGAGGCAAAGACACAGTAAGAGAAGGGAAACATTTCAACAGAGAAATGCACTCTGAGAGTTCTTTTCAGAAAGAACTTGCACTTTTAGAAAGAACCTTGAACTTTGCGAAAAGAAGAAAACACTCCTCGAAAAGAAGATTAAACTTTGCGACGAGCTTGAAGTCATTGAACTTTGCGAAAAGGCCCCTAAACTCTGCGAAAAGGACTAAAACTCTGTGTGTAGCTTTGAAGAGCATCGAACTCCTCGAAAAGAAGATTGAACTTTGCACAGAGCTTGAAGTCATTGAACTTTGCGAAAAGGCCCCGAACTGCGAAAAGGTATTCGGAGATTAGCTTTAACAAGGGCAATTCGAATACACACGCTACCAATGCATTGAAAAGCCCAGAGACATTCCGGAAGATTCTGAGCACGAACCAAAGGCATATTCCACCCCATGTGAACACCCAAAGATGAAATTACTTGGCGGGAACTTCTAGAAACTCTAACAAACTTTCAAAATGCATAACAGAATTGATGCCTCTGTTTCCTGATTGGCTGAACGGATCAAGCGATTCGATTGGCGTAATGATCTGGATCCTAGTGCTCGACTCCTATTGGTTGATACAGATCTATCCAATTCTGATTCGTTGATACACATTTGAGCTGGCTTAGGGAAATCTATAAATAGACGAACCATTTGCCCAATTTGGGTATCCAGATTTTAGAGTTTTCATCTCTGTTTCCCTCATTCCGGTCAGATAGCTTATCTGAACCCCCTGTAATCCCTTCTTGTAGTTTACCTTTGAGAGCCATTGTGAGTGATTTGTACTTCCAAGTTCGGATTCAAGATCAGAAGTCCGAGGGCTCTCTAAAAGCCGTGCTCTGTAATTGTAATTTTGGATTTTAAAGGTTCTTTGTAATTTGTGTCTTCTCCATTGGAGTCATGTCGAGGGTTCGAATGTTCACCTTAGTGCATTAGACTTCTTTAGATTCACTCATCCGCATGCAACTTCCCTTAATTCATCACTATGCGTAATTAGCGTTGGTAACCTAATTCTAGCAAAGATTCTGATGATGTTCATTCAACTAAAGAATAGGCCACAACTATTGGATGATCTGTGACCATTTAAGTGATGATCATAGCCATAAGTCTAAACCTATTCCTTAATTCGATTTATTTTACATCTTGGTAGCAGATGAAGATTGAATCTGCTCTGTTGAACTACAGAATCTCCATTAAAATTCAGAGGCTAAAGTACATGAAGCTATTATTTCTGCATTTGTCTTATTTTAAACATCTCCCCAACTCGGATCTGGATCATTTAGTTTAAATTTTCCTTTGTTTTTAGTTTGTTAAACGTGACAAATTCAACCTCCCATCTTATGTGCTTTGTAGATAGGATCGAGGCCGGATCCGTAGCTCAGATCCGAGGTTTATCTTAAATTTTAAATCAATTCCACATGGACGATCTTTTACTCACTTACATTTAAAACTTGCTACAATTGCCCGATCTTGCAGGCCGATGTTAGCCCCAATGTCTTGATATCCCTTTCATAAGTTAACATCCATATAACCTAGCATTCTTTAATTCTTTAATTTTTGATTCATAATGCACACAATTATGGCACACTTGGAGCGACAACAAGTTTTTGGCGCCGTTGCCGGGGAATAGATTTTAAAATTGGTAGACCTAAGTTTTTCTATTTTGTAGATTTGTTTTTTATTTTAATTTTTGCTTTAAACCTGCACTTTGCATTCCAAGTGCTTGATTAAATGTCTACAGCAGTTTTGTATAGAAACCCTATTTTCTTTATGAGAATTTTTATTTTTTATTTTTACGAGTTTTATTCTTTGCCTTCTAGTTATTTGAATAAATCTTTGCCGCCACTCTTTTGTCTTTTGTCAAATTTGGGCGAGCTTTGAGTTTTTCTTTTTATTTTGTCAATACTTGAATAAAGTCTACTGCAGTTTTTGGATGTTTGCAGATCTGGGCAATATCCAACAAGGAACATCTGGACCAAAAGGGCAGATCTGCTTGAGTTTGCATCCCCTCCTCCTTTGTATTCATTTTCTATTTTTAAATTCTTGAGAACCAGCAATTCTGCTGTGTTTAATGTTTGTTTTGATTATAATTTCTCATCTTTTAGGCATCTTGATTTTTTTTTACAAAACCAAATACAAAATAAAAGAAGTTTGAAAACACAAATAGAAAATCTCGAGTTGTTTCTCATTATTTTCAGAAGTAAATAAGGGCTCTTGTTGAGCGCTGATCCAAAACAAGTAAAAAAATAATAATAAAAAAAAATAGAAAATTATAAAACAATATAGATATCTTAGGATCAATGTTTTCTCCATTTGCATCCACTTTTCCCATCTGGACTCGAGATCATTTTTTTTTTAGGAATCATGTAGGATAATGAGTAGTGAATCATAGGCTGTTTTGAATATTCAATGGACCCACTAATTTTATTTTCCTTGAGATTTCTTCATCATAAAGGGTCTCAAATTTGTGTGTGAACCCTATTTTTAATATGTGCTCCCATGCTTCATTATTTTTTTTTCATACACATCATCAACAAAGGGGTCAATCTTATGAATCTTGCTTTTCAACGTATTCTGCTAATCATTTTTATAATCACTTAGATTCATAAGTATCTCGCTTTTGGGTTTGTTTCTTTGGGCTTAGGATACATCATTTGGCATTAGATTTTCTGTTTTAGGAATTTTAGTTTCAAATTACATTTTTAGATCATTGATTTTTTTCTTTCTTAGGTTAATGTGTCCTCGTTTTTGATTTTCGTCATTTTTACGTGAGTATAGTTAGTTTATAACTTTGTTTTCCTATTTTGCATTCACAAATTCAGTTTTGTATCAACACTTTTCTTTTCTTTTTAACTTTGTATTCCCTTACCTTGCTTTTACTATTTCTCTTATTAGCATTAGTTTCCTTTCATTTGCATAGTAATCCTTCTATTTGTTAGATTTTATTTAGCAGTTCTAGCATTGTTTTGTTGATTTTTCTTGCATTTGTATATCTGTTTTCCATTTCCTTGCTCATATCTTGATTTTACATTTTATTTTCTGCTACATATAGTTTAGATTTTTTCTGTTCTTAGTTTTTCTTTCTTCTTTTACCTACGCCCTAGTCTCTCATTGTCTAGAACATTGAGGACAATGTTCATCTTAGGTTTGGGGGTATGGCGGGTATGCCAATGAAATAAGTTAATGCTTGATGCGACTTATGACAATTTTTGAAAATGAAGTAATTTCACACTGTTGTTTTGAAAAATGAGGAAGTTAAAACTTTTAAAATTAATTTCTAGTGTAATTCTAATACTTTCATGAAGTGAAGGTGGAAAATTTCTAAAAAAAAAAAAAAAATTGATGTTTTAGTAAACCTAAAATGAGAAAAGCAGTGATGATATACCTCGAATTTGATAGAAAACCACACCCAGTGAGATTTGGACTGAAATGTATTCTTTGGAGGTATAAATTGGCGCTTTTTTACTCTCTGGGAATTTGTTTGAACACTGCTTGTTTTCACTAGAAGTTACACATATCCAAGTTAAAATATCTTGGCAATCATCATGATATTAAAGACATGATGTAAGGCCCCCTTTTGGACAGTTTGAACTTCAAAAAACCCATCCTTTTCAAACTGCCCTTGATACACACCAATTGAGCTTTATAAATCCAAGATTTCTTTGAAACCTCATCAACCTCATTTAGCCTAACCCTCACTCGAGAATTCGGAAGGTAAAGGAAAGAAAGTGAAGAAAGGTGAGTTGGGTATGATTTGGTAAAAGAAAAGAAAAATAATTGAAGGCAATGATGTATCGGCCGGAAGAAATGTGGCATTCAGGTCAATGTTGATTTGAAAAAAAAAAAACAAAAGAAAAGAAAGGAGAAGGCATTTCATTGGAAGTTTGAAAAGAAAGAAAAGATGGCCACTTTGGCTCGAAAATTCAAAGAAGAAGATGAAATTGTCTTTGAATTGAAGAAGGTGTGTCTATCACCCCTTACCTTGGTGACTTCTCAATTTTGAACTCCATTCCACCCTTTATTCTTGATAAATTTCACCCATAAGCCACATTACAACCTAAGTTAAAGTCCTTCTTGATCGTTGATGGATTGAAATTTGTCACATGGAGATAAGGATTTGTGTAATCTATGGTGAAAAAGTAGTAAATTCGACTGAAAAGCAATGCCTATGCTCACCTTACAATCCTATTTGAGGACCTGTAATTGCTCTTGAAAGTGTGAAATAGTGCAACCCTCATATTTACATGGTGAGTGAAAACCACGTGAGAGTTGAGTTTGAAATCAAATTATTTGGGGTAACATCAAAACTGAATTCTCAAATAGAAGGCAAGCTTTTCATTAATTTTTCTTGTAAAAACTTTTTGACACCAAGCGAGTGAATGGTAGCGGAATTATAGCGAATTTTAGTTTTGAGCGATGTTTTCTTAAAATCTTCTTACAACTTTGTTGATGCGAGATGTGAATAATCGATTCGATAAAAGTTTGCTTTAACAGGCGCATTGATCTTAACTGATTTATTGGAGAAGTTTGTGGGTACCTTCACTGAAAACCCTCAGGAGACTTCACTCCTCCACTAGGGATCACCTAGGGGTTTAAAAGGCTTGTTGCATATGCTAAATGCAACTGTGCTCCCTACAAATATGGCTTTTCATTCTATTTTTAAATTTTGTCTTTGCTCGAGGACTAGCAAAGCTTAGGTTTGGGGTGTGTTGAGAACTGGAAAATACCATTTTCACCCCTTAATGGCCTTGATAGACCCTTGAGAGAACTAAATAAGTATTTTAAGTGCCTATGTTGCAGCTAACAATAAAGACATGCTTAACCATAAAAGCGACTCAAAAGTGCCAAAAGATGACAATCCATGTCATCCAAAGGAAGGAAGTGAAGAAACAACCTCATCACCTGGAAAGGTCTAAATAGAAGAGGCAAAGACACAGAAGAGAAGCGAGAACATTTGAGAGAAATGCACTCTGAGTTCTTTTCAGAAGAACTTGCACTTTTCAGAAGAACCTTGAACTTATGCGAAGAAGAAAACACTCCTCGAAAGAAGATTAAACTTTGCGACGAGCTTGAAGTCATTGAACTTTGCGAAAAGGCCCTAAACTCTGCGAAAAGGACTAAAACTGTGTAGCTTTGAAGAGCATCTCGAACTCCTCGAAAAGAAGATTGAACTTTTACGAGCTTAAGTCATTGAACTTTGCGAAAAGGCCCCGAACTCTGCGAAAAGGTATTCGAGATTCGCGGCTTTAACAAGGGCAATTCGATGTCTGCTACACGCCCCAATGCATTGAAAAGCCGGAGACATTGGAAGATTCGAGCACGACCAAAGGCATATTCCACCCCATGTGAACACCCAAAGATGAAATTACTTGGCGGAACTTAGAAACTCTAACAAACTTTCAAAATGCATAATGAATTGATGCCTCTGTTTCTGATTGGTGAACCAGATCAAGCGATTGATTAGCGTAACAGATCTGGATCCTAGTGCTCGACTCCTATTGGTTGATCTGAGATCTATCCAATTGATTCGTTGATACACATTTGAGTGGCTTAGGGAAATCTATAAATACGAACCATTTGCCCAATTTGGGTATCCAGTTTTAGAGTTTTCATCTCTGTTTCCCTCATTCGGTCAGATAGCTTATCTGAACCCCTAATCCCTTCTTGTAGTTTACCTTTGAGAGCCATTGTGAGTGATTTGTACTTCCAAGTTCGGATTCAAGGCGTAAGTCGAGGGCTCTCTAAAGCCGTGCTCTGTAATTGTAATTTTGGATTTTAAAGGTTCTTTGTAATTTGTGTCTTCTCCATTGGAGTCATGTCGAGGGTTACGAATGTTCACCTTAGTGCATTAGACTTCTTTAGATTCACTCATCCGCATGCAACTTCCTTAATTCATCACCCCCTGTGCGAATTAGCGTTGGTAACCTAATTCTAGCCGCTTTTACAGAGATGATCATGTTCTGAACTAAAGAATAGGCCACTACTATTGGATGATCTGTGACCATTTAGGTGGACAGATCATAGCCATAAGTCTAAACCTATTCCTTAATTCGGATTTATTTCTCTTACATCTGTCTTTGGTAGCGGATGAAGATTGAATCTGCTCTGTTGAACTACAGATTCTCCATTAAAATTCAGAGGCTAAAGTACATGAAGCTATTATTTCTGCATTTGTCTTATTTTAAACATCTCCCCAACTCGGATCTGGATCATTTAGTTTAAATTTTCCTTTGTTTTTAGTTTGTTAAACGTGACAAATTCAACCTCCCATCTTATGTGCTTTGTAGATAGGATCAGAGGCCAGATCTGGTAGCTCAGATCTGGAGGTTTATCTTAAATTTTAAATCAATTCCCTGTGGACGATCTTTTACTCACTTACATTTAAAACTTGCTACAATTGGCCCTGATCTTGCAGGCCAGTGTTAGCCCCAATGTGCTGATATCCCTTTCATAAGTTAACATCCATATAACCTAGCATTCTTTAATTCTTTAATTTTTGATTCATAATGCACACAATTATGGCACACTTGGAGCGACAACAAGAAGCCATCCATAAATGATAACAACTCATGTCCGACAGTAATGTTGACCAGAGTGTCGATATGAGGGAGCGGGAAGTCATCTTTTGGGCATGCCTGGTTGAGGTTTCAAAAGTCGATACATATCCTTCTCTGCCATCTTTCTTGGCGATAGGTACTATGTTCGCGACCCATATTGGGTAGAGGACGACTCGTATGAACTTGGCTTTACGTAGCTTATCAACTTCCTCCTTGACTTGTAGCGCTGTCTGCGGGTTCATTCTTCAAAGCTTCTGCTTGACGGGTTTTACATCGGGTTCTAGGACCATGCGATGTTCCACTAGGCTCGGGTCCAGACCAGGCATATCTTTGTAGGACCATGCGAAGGAGCTGAGTTAATCTTGGAGGACTTAGATAATTTGTTGTCGCTCCTTGGGGCTGAGTGTTGCGCTGATTAACAACTTCTTGGGTTCCTCCTCGGTGTCAAAATTGATTTCTTTAGTAGGTTCTGCGGCAGCTTGAGTTTACTCGTTGAAGGGTTTGATGACCCTTTTTTAGTCTGTTGAGTATATTTGCTGTGCATTTATTTTATTAAAAAGTGATGATAAAAATATGGCACAAAAGCACACAAATGGAATGGATTGAAACAACACAAAAAATAACAACAATTTATACACAGTCCTGCAAGATCAGGGCTGTTGTAGAAAGTTTTGATTAATAAGAGTTCGTCCCATAAAGAATTATGATCTAAGGTAGTAACTCTCCAGATTTGCTACAGATCTGACAAATCTAATCCTATTCTAACTTAAACTAAGAAAAATAGGAGAAAGAGATGGAGCTTTTGGTCTTCACTACACTAAAAACATAAATGAAATAGATCTAATTAAAAATAGAATCAAAAGTCAAATCAAAGATAAAGGAAGAAAGAATTGAAGAAGATAGCAGATGTTTTGGTAAAATAAAACTAAGATATGGAGAAGTAAACAACCAGGGAATAGTTTTTTATTGTAAAATTGATTTGCAAAGCAGAGTAGAAGCTGGATCTGTAACAAACCTTCATTTGGCTACAAGCACAAATGCAAGGTAAAAGGCTCCAAATCAGCCCTCAGATATGGACTAGTCCTTGGGTAATACTCTGTTCATTCAAATGGTCACAGAGTATCCCATGGATATAATCCAGTCATGGGGGAAGAGATGAAATAGTAAAATTACTACAAATGCTATGGATGCAAGGCTACAAGCTCATACATCCATAGGTACATAAAATCTATAGAAATCTGATGAAAATCACTAGATCTACAGATTAAATGAATAGTAAAACCAATTTTTCATTGATCTAATACTTACAACGAATCAATCCTCAAATCTCCAGTCTCTGTAATGTCCACACTTCTTACAAAGCTTTTACAATTCAAATTACAGATCGAACTAACCCTAGCTGTTACAGAGATTTAGCCAGCCATGACTACACTAAGGAGAGAAGAGAAGAAGAAGAACAAAAGAAAAAGGCGGGAATAGACTTCTTCAAAAATCCCTCGATCTTCGGATGCCCAGATCTCTTTTATTCCTTCCTATTTATACAGTTCCTAAGTGTACTTGATCTGCCTTGTTTAATCAGAGAAGAGGAGAATCAAATCGGTTTAAGACCTGATGACGTGGATCAATTTCATCCAAGTATTGCCCCAAATTCGTTAGAAAAATAATGCACACGTGGGGCAGTTCAGTAAGGTGTCAGCTGTGTTGATGGAGTTCCAAAAATGTCCTTCAAAATTGATAGCTAACTACTTGAACCCATGCCTCGAGTGTTGTTAGCTTCAGAACATCAATCTCGACAGGTTCTCGAGTAGTTGGAGTGTCTTCAGGATGAATCTCAAGTGGATCAATGGCTCCAGGATTACAACTCGAGTAGATCAAACAGCAACTCGACAGGTTACTTGCCTCATCCATGAACCACTTGACAGGTTGCTGTTTTAAGTTGTAAACTGCTTAGCAGGTTCAGACAACCACTTGAAATGTTAAATATACAGCTAAAAACTACTCGAGTGGATGATGTTGCAGGTATGAGCTACTAAACAGCATCATTGTAGCTTTAACAACTGCTCGAGTAGTCATTTTCTATAGGTCCAATGTGCTCGAGAACTGCTCGAGCTTACTTTCAGCACCTCTGCTGCTATGCCTAGTTTGTTGCAGCACTCTGTCATGCATGGGTCTTCTCATCAGCTAGTGGTTGACTTTGATCTCCCTCCTTTTGGCATTTTCTAAATAGATTTCGACACTTCTCTGTAGATTAGTGCTTACTACAAAACAGCACTCAAAAAACAGTTATTAAACAACTCTAAGGTCTAGTAAGGGCTATTGAAAATACTTAAAACAAGTGCACTTAGTGACAAGTCATATTTCAACATACCAAGCTTAATTCCACACCTTACTCTTTCAAATTAGAGAAGTTTTAAAACAGTAAATGTAAAAAATTTAATACTTAAATTCTCATGCATGCTCATCACAACCAATCAATTATCATCAAGAGTGTAGTGTGTGCAAATTAGTATAAAGTACACCATTAATTCAAAAATCAGGTTCCAAAAGTGCCCCAATAAATTCAATCTCAAACCCAATCCTCACCAAGGCAGTCTCTCACAAATGAATTGAAGGGTGTTCAATTTCACTCCAGCTGAAGAACAATCACATACCTCAAATAGGCCTGCAAGCATGAGCATAGTCATTTGCTTTTATTTCCTGACTTCATCATGTTCTCTTTATCATAGATCAAACATCCCTTCATCTCGACATAGCAGCTCAATTCACTTTGGATCACTAAGGACTTTTATTGGATTGTAATGTGGCTTAGCGGTGAGGTTCATAAAGAATAAAGAGGTAGAATGGATTCAAAATTGAGAAATCAGCAAGGGGAGGAGGTGATTTATGACTTCACCTACTTCATTACAGCACAACTTCACCTTCCAACAGGTTTTTCATATCTAAAGTGGGCACTTCTTCTCCTATTTCCAATTTTCAGATGAAATAC
This sequence comes from Chloranthus sessilifolius, assembly GCA_021018995.1. NCBI lineage: Eukaryota > Viridiplantae > Streptophyta > Magnoliopsida > Chloranthales > Chloranthaceae > Chloranthus > Chloranthus sessilifolius. The sequence goes on along the minus strand of CM037593.1, from coordinate 50,712,251 downwards.
TTCTTTTGACCTCTCTTTCTCTCTTATTTTTTTTTCATTATTATATATATATATATATATATATATATATATATTATGATGGTTGCCATATCTATACAACTGATACACTGCTTTACTTAGATTTTCTCCCTTCTCCTCCTTCCACCAAATGTCAAACCTGCTCACTTGTCTTCACTTCTCCTTCCACCTTCTGAATTATCAGATTGAGGGTAAGGATGAATCAAGTAAAGAGCTTCAGGTTCAATTATTCTAGTGTTTTTCAAAGAAAAATGGAATTTTCAGGCTGAAAGAGTATATGCAAAGGAGGCAGTTCAATGGGTATAGATTTCAAGCTCAAACTATCCAAATGAGGGCCTTAGATCATCTCCTTGGTATCATGAGTCTTGCTAAATAGTTTCAATTTGGGGATGTCTAACTTCTAGTGAAAAAGTTTGAGTCAGCCAGTTCTTAGAGCACAACAATTGCCAAAGACACTCTTCAAAAGAATTTTTTTTTGTATGGGCCCAAATCTCACTGGGTATGGTCCTCATTTGAACTCATGGGGCATGTTCTCACCTTTTTCTCTCCTTACTAGTTCACTATGTACTGATTGTGAAATTTTTTCTTGATGATCACTTCATGGAAGTATTGAAATTTTAAAATATTCCAGTATTAAACAGTCTACTATAAATTTTAATTCTCCCTTTTTTCAAAATTGCTTAGGTGGAACTTTACTTTATTTGTTTCAATCTGACTACTACTGCTGCACATAGCTTAACCATCTCATTGGTCTACCCTGTCATACCCCCAAACCTAATATAAATAGTGTCCTCACTGTGGCAATGGAAAGGTAACTAGGGGCAATAGGATATGCAAATGATTAACCATATACAACAGAAAATAGGAATGACAGTAGAAATGAAAAAACAAACAAAGAAGCACAATGCAAATCAACACACAAAAGACATTTTCATTAACAAAATCAATATTAACCAAGACTATTTACAAAATTAACAAGAGACTGAAAATATACAACCAATTCTAAAACATAAAATACAGACAGAACCTAAGTACAAATTGGCAACACTAAATCCTAAGAAGAGTCTGAATCAAAATCTAAATCAATGGATCCTTTTCAGCTTTGTCCTTCCCTTATGTCACAGTTGCAGCTTGTGCAGCACCAGCCTTGGTTTTGGCTTCTCTTGGGAAGGCTCCTTCATAGATACCCCTGTGGTGAATGTAGGGTACATGGTTGAGATGGTGGATGTAAGTGTCTCAACCAACTTGGCCAACTGGGTTGCTCTCTGTTCATAGACTTTGTACAGGGACAGTGCATTGTCCAACTGCTTCTGCATTATCTTCATTTCTTTGTCATGGTGCACCAGTTCTTTCTCCATCAGCTTTCAGTAATCAGACTTCATCCGGGAAATCTAGTTGTCATAAAAATTCTGGACCATCTCATTGACATACTCCACCATTATGTGTACATCCCTCTTCACATATGGATCAACAGTCATAGACTTGCTGAAGGTGTAAAACTTAGGGATTGGGATGGCATCAGCAGGGACAATGGCCTAGTTAGCAGGGTCATTAAGATTCTTAGAAATAATAGGTAGCTCAGTACCTATGGTGGGAGATGATGGTGGGCTAGAGGGAAGGATAAGTGCCAACTCCTCTTCAAGGGGTTCAGTCTGGGTAAAGGTTGAGGTGAAGGCCAATGGTTCCAAGGGCAGCTCCTCTACTTCAAAAGTAGTCTGTGTGGCAACATCTAATGTGACCACATAAGTAGAGGGTTTAGGTGAAGGAGGGGGGTGGTTACAGGTATGGGTGTTGGTGTAGGCTGTTGGGCTGTTGGATGTAAGGTTTGGAGGGTTGACTGGATGGAATGTAGGCAATTTTACATGGTGGCATGGTTCTCAGTATTGGTAAGGAGTTGGGATTGGAGAGAGGTAAGGATGGAAATTATTTGGGAAAAGGAATCTGGTATGGCTGAGGGTATAGGTTGGGAGGGTGGGTGGGATTGGTAAGAAAGGTGATGTAGGGGCATGGTTGAAGTGGTCAGGCTGTGGAGAGTCTAGGAGGGGTGTGTACTCATGCCCGATATCCTCCACAATGGAGTCAATCAAGATGGAGTACCCCTCAATGGTGAACTGCTCCAAGTCATGGGGACGTATAGGTGGGAGGGAATGGAGAGGAGAGGAAATTGGGTTAGTGGGGCTAATAGGTTCAAAGGGTGGTGCCCTGACAGTGATCATAGGCCCACTATTAGCATATGCAAAAGGGGAAGGTGGGTCTGTGACAGATCTAGGTATGTTAGTGGGTTCAGGGCTTGGAATGGGTGGAGGTAGGGAAATGGATGGGTTAGGTGCAATGGGTGCTTGTTTTGGGTGGTGGGTTCTTTTTTGGTATGTTCTTTTGATGGTGGGAGTGGGTAGGGTAAATGGGAATATGAGAGTTGGAGTTGACACAGGGGTGGTGAAGGTAATTGTGGAGGATGTTGAAGTGAAAATGGTAGGCATGGGTGTAAGAATGGAAGATAGAATGGAAATGCTTAGAGGTGGGATGGGGTGTGAGGTAAGATGTACTGAGCTAGCAGCAATAGGTTCCAAAAGATAAGCTGCTGAAGTATCTGCTAATGACACAAGGATGAGTGGTACAGGAACTGATGCTGCTTCTATAGTAGCTATGGTAATGCTGCTGAGTTGTCAGCAGAAAGTACAGTAGGGGTAGTAGCAGTGGTGACAACAGGAGTAGCTACTAATGTATCCATAGGACCCTTCTTCCTCCTCCCCATCAAGGTCATGCCTGTTGTCCATAACTTCTTCCCAAACACTACAGGGGGCAAGTCATCAGTTGACTCTCCCTCCTTTCAGACATATTTTCCTCTCTTCAACAAGGCTGTGATGTGGCTACTATAAGGTAAACCCAACACTATTTGCCTCTTCCTAACCTTCCCATGGATGTCACACATCCCCTTAAAGATCAGGTCAGGAGTATTAAAAAAATACCCCTTTGAGAAAGAGTAAAGGACATCTACAATGGGATGCCTTCTTTCTTGCTGATGTCCAACTACAAATATATTCTTCCTCAGAATGTTGTCCATGAAGAAAAGGATGGTGTCGAAATTCCTCCTCCTAAGTGAATCTCTGGATCCAACTATCCCCTTAGTTGGATGTTGAGCAATTTCTTGAAATGAAGCACTAATGGGAGCTCCTAGACTGTAACAAGGATCATACTGGCCAGGGACCCCCAAAACAAGTGCTATATCTCTAGTATCCACCACAGTCTCCCAGTCATCTATCAATACCACAAAAATAGGATCATTTTCCCCACTAGCTTCATGCAACCTAAGGTTCTGATACCAGAGCTTCACTAATCTGGGATACACTATCTCATCTAATGGGCTAAGGAGGGGTTCCAAGGAGGCCTTAGCTAAATAGGCTAAGGTTTCACTACCCCACTCTTCCTTAGTGAAGTAACATACATCAAAAATAGTCTTAGGTACCAGTTGCAATTCACCCACAAACTTATTGGGAGTTGTGAGGGGGTCAAATTTAGGTACAACCCTAATACTCTTCTTGCCTTTCTTGGGCTTTTTGGCATCAGTCTTGAGTTTTTTGGATTTCTTGGAAGGCACAGAGGACTCACTCAAGTCTATAGCCTTTCTTTTCATAGGATGGGCTACAGGGGATGGTGGATCTGATTGAGGCTGGGAGGATGCTATCCTGCTAGATTTTTTACTTGATTTTGGGGAAGGCTGGAGTAAAGGAGTTAAGGAATCCTCAAATCTATCAGGGTCAACCATTTAGACATAGTAAACCCTAGCTTTTCTCAAACACAGTAATTAATCTCAGTAATCAAAAATCTTAAATAATTGGTGATCCTCAACACACTGAACTCAGTCCAGAAAGAAGTAAACACAGAAACAACTGAGACAGAGAATGATGGAGAACTTACCCTACTGTTAGGGTTTCACACCAGATCGAGCATAGAGAACTAAACCAGAAGAATCCTTGTGCAAAATGGTGACTTTAAGTTGCTGATTCATCCGACAGAAGCAATGGGTGAAAGGAGGTTCAAAGGTTGAGTTGTAAAGGAAAGGAAGAAAACAGTTCTCGCAGGGAAAAGGAAATGGGTTTCGCGCAAAGGGAGAGAAGTGAGGAAATGAACCTCATGAAGGGCTTTAAAGCCTAAAAAACTGATCTCGACAGGTGTTGAGAACTGGAAAATACCATTTTCCACCCCTTAACCTGGGTCTTGATAGACCTTTGAGAGAACTAAATAAGTGTTTTAAGTGTTTGTTTCACAGCTAACAATAAAGGCAGGCTTAGCCTTGAAAGCAACTTAAAAGTGCCAAAAAGATGATGATCCATGGTGATCCGGAGGAAGAAGGAGAAGGGACAACCTCACTAGCTATCAAAATGCCTAAACTAAAGAGGACAAAGGCCTGGTTTCAACCTGGAAAGAGGTATGGAGCTATTCGAACAGAAGAATGCATTACAGATTGCTTTTTGAAAAGAATCTGAACTTTTCGAAAAGAACCTGAACTTTGCGAAAAGAACCAAAAGCTCTAGGCTTAGCTTTCGAAGAGCACCTAAACTCTTTGAAAGGATTTCTGACCTATTCGAAAAGAAGAGAACTCCTTGCAAACAACACCAGAACTGTGTGAAAAGAGCTTCAGAAGTCACAGTACCTTGCAAAAAGTTCTCCAAACTATGCGAAATGGTATTCTGAAGATTCCCAGCATCTGTAAGGGTAATTCAGTAATCTCTGCATGTGCCCCAATGCATTTAAAAACCCAGGGACATTCCGAAAGATTTTGAGCACGAACCAAAGGCATATTCCACCCCATGTGAACACCCGAAGATGAAATCACTTGGCGAAAACTTCTAGAAGCTCTAACAGATTTTTGAATTACATAACAGAATTGATGCTTCTGTCATTTGATTGGCTGAACCAGATCAAGCAGTTCTAATTGGCCAAAACAGATCTGGATCCTTGTGCTCGACTCCTATTGGTTGATATAGATCTAACCAATTCTGATTGGTTGATACACATCTGAGCTAGACTTGGGGAAAATTATAAATAGATGAACCATTTGCCCAATTTGGGTATCCAGATTTTGAGTTTCATTTCTATTGCCTCATTTCCATTTCAGATAGCTTGTCTGAAATTTCTGTAATAGCTTAGCTTTTATTTGTAATTGAGAGCTGTGAGATATCTCTGTACTTCACGTGAGAATTGTATTCAAGACTACAAATCCGAGAGCTGTTTAAGCTGTGCTCTGTAATTGTAATGAGGAATGTGAAAAGGTTGCTGTGAATCATACGTTCTCAATTGGATTCGTGTTAAGGGTTCCCTATGTTCTCCTTATTTCATTAGATTCATTTAGATTTACTGTTTTTAAAGCAATTTCCCTTAATTCATTATCCCCGTGAGAATTGGCGTTTATAAGCTAATTTCTCACAGCGTTTGTAGTGGTGTTTTTTTTGTTCTGAATCACGGATTCAAATTGAAGACTATTGGATGATCTGTGTCCATTGAAGTGGACAGACCATAGCCATAAGTACAACTCAATTCCAATCCTTGAGTTGGATTACTTTCTCTTGCATCTGTGCTGGTAGCCAGATGAAGATTGGATAATATCTCATTTGTTTTACATTTATTCTCATTCTGTAATCAAGTACTAAATTAAAGTTAGATATTATTTCTCCATTCTTATTAATTTGCATCAAATCTCCCCAACTCGGATCTGGATCATTTAGTTTTAATCGTTTACTTTTATCATTTAGTTAATGTGACAAATTCAGCCTCCCATCTTATATGCTTTGTAGATAGGATCAGAGGTCAGATCTGATAGCTCAGATCTGAAGGTTTATCTTACATTTTAAATGAATTCCCTGTGGACGATCTTTTACTCACTTACATTTAAAACTTGCTACAATTGGTCCTGATCTTGCAGGCTAATTATGTTCTCTCTGTGCTGATATTTTTTTTTTTTTTTTTTTTTTTAAGTTTTACAAATTCAGTACAATTCGTCATTTGTAAGTTTGCTTTCAAACCACAAATAAATCATGCACACTTAGAACAACAACAATAGGTTGAGGCTTCAGATTTGTAACCTCGAGTGGTTCCTCGACAGGTTGAGTTAAACTGGATAAGTCCTGTCGAGGCACTTTTAATAACTCGAGCGGATCTCGAGTAAATCACTTTGGCAATGAAAACCTCTCGAGGTTGGTTGGTTTTCAAAATAAATGGCCTGATAGGTTGCCTTATCCTCTCAAGAAGCAATGACTCTTCAGAAAACAAGATTCGAGAGGTTGCCTTGCAGTGGTAGAACCTACTCAAAACCTCTCGACAGCTCTCACTCCTGCATATATGCTCAACACTTCACTCTTCAATGTCCACAACTCAACAACAACCATGATTACAACTCAATACCAACAAAAGCTAACACATTTCTGACCAAAAGCAAGCATCAAAGGACACAACATTCTTCAGACACTACAACTAAATGAAACCTAGGCAAAAGGTACATAAATTTTCAAACTAAATGGCAGATATGATACATATAGTACAGGTTCAAGATCACTCTCAGTTGGGAGGTTCTTGGAGGCTGATGGTCTCAGAGGGCTCCACAATATTTTTAAGACAAGGTGTGAGCCTCTGACCATTTACTTTCATGACCCTCCCCGATTTAGGGTCCATGATCTCGACAGCTCCAGATGGGGATATATGGAAAACAATATAAGGTCCATCCCATCTGGATCTCAATTTATCAGAAAAGAACTTCAATTTAGAGTTGAAAAGCCATACTTAATCACCTGCAACAAATTCCTTCCTAAGAAGGTTCTTATCATAGAAAGCCTTGGCTTTTTCCTTGTAGATACTTGAGTTGGCATAAGCATCCATTCTTAGTTCTTCCAACTCAGACAACTATAATTTCCTATTCAGACCAACAACAGTTAGATCAAAATTTAAAGCTTTAATGGCCCAGTACGCCCTATGTTCTAACTCCACTGGCAGATGACAAGCCCTGCCATACACCAGTCTAAAAGGGGACATTCCAATTGTGGTCTTATAGGATGTCCTATAAGCCCATAGAGCATCTTGCAACTTCAGGGACCAGTCTTTCCTATTAGTCCTTATAGTTTTCTCCAAAATATGCTTGATTTCTCTGTTAGAAATCTCCACTTGCCCACTGATCTGTGGGTGATATGGAGTAGCTATTCTGTGTGTAATAAAATACTTTTTGAGCAAGCTCTCAAAGTGTCTATTACAGAAATGACTCCCCCCATCACTGATGATAGCTCTGGGGGTGCCAAATCTGGAGAAAATAGTATCCTTAAAAAATTTGAGGACAACTGTATAGAGGAAACTAGACCAGTGAAGTCTAGTTTGAGGACAAGAAATGGACCCATGAAGTCTACTCCCCATACATCAAACAGTTCTATCACAAGAATGGGGTGCAATGGCATTGAGTCTCTTTTGGATATCCTCCCCATTTTTGACTTCTCTGACAGGCCTTGTAGTGATCCATTACATCCTTGAACAAGGATGGCCAATAAAAACTACATTGGAACACCTTGGCTGCAGTCTTCTTTCCTCCAAAATGACATTCACAGGCTTGTTCATGACACATTGTGAGAATACTGTGGAACTCACTCTCGGGAACACATCTCCTAACCACCTGGTCTGCACAACACTTATAGCGGTAAGGATCCTCCCATAGAAAATATTTGACCTGAGAAGAGAACAAGTCTTTGTCCATCTTGGATCAGTGTGGGGGAATCCTACCAACAGCAAGGTAGTTTACAATGTTAGCAAACCAGGGAACACTCACATTGAAAGAATCATTAGCAAGTATATCAGCACAATCAGTAATCAAAATCCTGGATAAGTGGTCTGCTACCATATTCTCTACACCCTTTTTGTCTTTAATCTCAAGATCAAACTCCTGCAGCAGCAGGATCCATCTGATCAACCTGGGCTTTGCCTCTTTCTTGGACCACAGACACTTCAGGGCAGAGTGATCAGTAAAAATCACAATTTTAGACCCTAAGACATAAGGTCTAAATTAATCCAAAGCAAAGACTACTACCAGAAGCTCTTTCTCAGTGGTGGTGTAATTCAGCTAAGCATCTGTTAGTGTCTTGCTAACATAGTAAACTACACTAGGTAGTTTCTCTCTTCTCTACCTTAAGACTGCACCAATTACAAAATCAGAGGTATCACACATTAGCTCAAAGGGAAGAGAATAATCTAGAGCTTGTAGCACAAGGGCAGAAGTCAAACACTTTTTTAATACCTTAAAAGTAGTCAAGCATTTAGCATTAAACACAAAGGGTACCTCTTGACACAGCAGGTGGCACAGTGGTTTAGAGATTTTGCTGAAATCCTTAATAAACCTCCTATAGAAACCAGCATGTCCTAGAAATGACCTAACTTGCTTGACAGTGTTTGGAGGAGGTAAATGTGAAATCAGATAAATTTTTGCTTTATTCACCTCGATCCCCTTATGGGAAAGCACATGACAAAGAATAGTTCCTTGGGTGACCATGAAATTGCTCTTTTTCCAGCTCAAAACTAGATTGATTTCTTCACATCTTTGAAGTACAAGGGAGAGGTGATGCAAATATTGATCAAAATTATCACCATACACTGAGAAATCATCCATAAAAATTTCTAAAAACTTATCTAACATGTCAAAAATTATCGCATACATGCATCTCTAGAAAGTAGTAGGAGCATTGCACAGTCCAAATGACATCCTTATGTAAGCCAAAGTGCCAAATGGAGAAGTAAAAGTTATCTTTTCCTGATCTTGTGGATACACTGGTATCAGGTTGTAACCAGAATATCCATTAAAAAAATAGTAATAAGCCTTTCCTGCTAGCTTATCCAAAATTTGGTCCATAAAAGGCAATGGGAAGTGGTCCTTCCTAGTCTTGGAGTTCAATTTTCTATAATCAATACAAACCCTCCAACCAGTGACCTCTTTGGTTGGCATTAATTCTCCAGACTCATTTGGGACTACAGTGATGCCAGACTTCTTAGGAACCACCTGGGTAGGTGACATCCATTTAGAATCTGAGATAGGATAAATCACTCAAGCATCAAGTAGCTTGACAACCTATTTCATAATTACTTCCTGCATGTGAGGATTCAATTTTCTCTGCATCTCTCCAGAGGGTTTAGAACCCTCTTTCAGGTGAATCTTGTGTATGCACACAGATGGGTTAATTCCTCCTAGATCAGCAATGGTCCATCCTATTGATTTCTTATACATCCTGAGCACGCAAAGTAATTTTTCCTCTTGCTCCTCGGTGAAGGAAGAAGAGATAATTACAGGCAATTTTTGATCCTGCCCCAAGAAAGCACATTTGAGAGATTTTGGGAGCTGTTTCAGCTCCAAATTAGGTGGACTGTCAAGTGAAGGTAGCAAAAGTGCCTTAGAAGGTAAAGGGAAGGGCAACACAGTAGGTTTCCAATGAGAATGGTGTATTTGCCCCATTGAAGAGTCCAAGGTTTTCACCTCTTCAATAAAATGAGTGGGGGCCTCCCTTTCAATAGTCTCAGTCCAAATCTCCTCAAATTCATCAAACACCTCATCCCAATTCAGCAGTTTGGGCAAGGTCTCCTCAACAAGCTCATCAATAACATCAATCATAAAATAGTCTTCACTCTCAAAGTGAGGTTGATTAGCTGCATTATACACATTGAGCCTCACTTTCATATTTTCAAAAGTTACCTCCATCACCCCAGACCTGCACTGAATACAGGCATTGGCAGTGGCTAGAAATGGCCTGCCCAATATCACAGTGGCAGGGGTGGTGCACTTAGTAGGCTCCATATCCAAAATTAAAAAATCTGCTGGGTAGAAAAATTTATCTACCCCTACCAACACATCCTCAATGATACCCACAGGTCTCCTCTCAGATCTGTCAGCCAATTGTAAGACAACAGGTCTCCTCTCAGATCTGTCAACCAAAAAATCTGTCAGCCAATTGTAAGACAACAGGCTCGTAAAGGGCTTTAAGAAATGACAGATGAGGCACTGTTGGAATCTCATTTGCTGCCTTAGCATTTTCATCACATTTTTCTTTATTTTTACTTTTTTCTTTCTGTGGGGGCTCAACAGTAGCCCCTTTATTTTTCTCAAGTTGTCCCTGCTGCTCACTGACATGGACTGAATTCTCTTCTCCTGCACTCCTTTTGGTCTAAAAAATATCTTGGTTGTCCACCATCCTACCACTCCTCAAGGTAGTGGTGGCCTTAGCTTCCTCATGAGTTGAAGAAGCTTCACCCACCATGTATTGTCCCTTGGGATTATTCATTAGCTGGCTTGGAAGTCTACCCTCTTCCCTCCTAGTTAGAGTATTGGAGAGTTGACCAAGGCAGTCCTCTATATTTTTGATACTTTGGCTATGAGAATTCATAGTTTGTGATAAGGAGCTGAGGTTTTGTAATGAGGATAAAACTTGCTCCTCAAAGGAGGGTGCTCTGGCTTGTGGTGGCGGTGCACTTTGGTGACTTGGCTATGCCATTGGCTGTTGGAACTGATGCCTTGGGAAATAATTTTGCTGGTATTGCTGAGTGGGTCTGTAGGGCATTGCCTATTGCTGCGGAGGTTTAAAATTTTCTTATCTCCACCTCAAATTGGGGTGATTCCTCCAGCATACCCAGCAGGCTGCTGCTGCCCATAAGATTGAGTAGCATTGGCATGCTCCATGACAAGCTCAGGGTACTGACCAGCAGAAGGACAGTCTTAAAGAGAGTGTGCGAATGATTGGCATATCAGACATGCCTCCTGCACTTGTGCAGCTAATGGGGGTGTTGGGGATTTTCAGTGTGCTAATTATTGTATAATGATAAAAGCAAAGTAAAACAAAGGATGGATTCAACACATCTAAAATATCCTAGACCTGCAAGATACAAGGTCCTTTATAGCAAGTTTTAATAAGTAAGAGTTTGTCCCACAGGGAGTAGTGATCTAAACCTATTAGGTGTATAGTAGACCTCCAGATCTAGCTACAGATCTGGTAATTCTAAGGAGAAAGAGAGCTTTTCGGGTGTCACTAGATCTAATTAATCTATAAAACATAAATTTAGAACTAAATCTAAAAGATTGAGGAAGATGGATGGTAAAATAAAATATAAAATGGGGAGAAATAGACAGCTAGGGCCTAATTTTTATTGCAAAACAGATCAAGAGCTGGGGATTTGCAGCAATCCTTCATTTGGCTACAAGCACAAATGCAAGGTAGAAGAATCCACTCTAAACCAAAGGCTTGGACTAATCTTAAGGGTATGATCTGTCTACTTTAATAGTCACAGATCATCCTAGGGATTTCATCCAAATCAAAGGTTTAAGGTAGAAGAATCCAATCAAGACCAGTGGTTTGAATTGATCTTAAGGATATGATCTGTCTACTTTAATGGTTACAGATCATCCAATAGATTTCCTCCATCCCGATGGCTTTGATCAGAACAAGATAATCACTGTAGATGCTGTGGATGCAAGGCCACAAGCATAGGCACCCACAGGCATATCAAACCCAGGAAAATCAGATGGTCATCAAGAGAACTATCGGAGATGTGGTAGGCTTGGGCCATCTACACAAGTGCCAATCGAGAATCTAATGGGACCACAAGATCTATAGATTTAATTAAGCGTTAAAGCCAACAATTTATTGCTTTAAACAAAACAACTTACAATAAACTTGTTCCCAGATCTGTAGTATGTGCATCGATCCACATTTCTTCATGCGGAAATTACAATTATAAACCAGATCTGGACTGCTTATCTAGATCTAATCAAATAGACTGGATTAGAGAGAGAAAGGGGAAGAGAAAAGGAAAAATAAAACCTAAAGCTAAACCTAAATGAGCTAAGGAGAACTCGGGCTATTCCTTTGTTCCTACTTTCCTTACTGAAGAAAAACAATAGAAAGGAGTTCTATTTATACATTAGAAGTGATCCGTGTGCTTTGGGTTGCAGCCAATCAGAAGCGAGGATTTCAGTTTAAGCTTAATCCTTGTTTAAGAGTTTCAACCAATCAGAGAAGAGATAGGGGTCTGGTTTTGTTTATGCCCAGCTAAAGCTAATTTGTAATCTCGCCAAAAATTAGTTCACACCCATGTGCCTAATTTCTTGTGCATTGGAGTTCCCAAATTTTTCCCTGCCGTCCATTGATTTTTGCTACTGCAACCTCAAGCTGTCGACAGGATTGTGGCTTCAGCAGATGCATTCGATAGGTGCAAGTTGGAGGGCTGCTCGATAGGATCAGCTGGAAGCTTCATAGAAGAGTTTGATAGGTTGCAACACCAGCCTTGAACCAATCGATAGGGTTAATACATGAAGTGCTCGATAGGTTGCTGAAGTGAACCATTCGATAGGTTCAAGCTGCTGAATTCTTAAAGCATTCGACAGGTTCATATTGCTGCATTTCGAGAGGATGAAGCTTGCAGTCCAAGGAACCCTTCGACAGGTTGCTGGATTGAACCATTCGATAGGTTGATAGCTGATGCATTCGATAGGTTGGGAGACTTGTATTCGATAGGATGCATGGTAGTTCTTTAGAGGATTCTATAGGTATAAAGTATTGTTCGACAGGTTTAGCAACTACAGCAACTATAGCAACCATTCGATAGGTTGAAAGAGTGAAGAGTTCGACAGGTTCAAGTTGCATGTTTGAAGCTTTCGACAGGTTAATAGTCCTTGCTCCATTCGATAGGTAGCTCCAGCTGATGCACCATTCGATAGGTTCCATTGCTGTAGAGGAGTTCCTCTGCTAGCCTATTTATAGAGCTGCATTAGTGGAGCTTCTCTTCATTTCAAGCACACTTCAAGCTGTTGTTCTGCTCTAGGATCGATCACACCATGGCCCTTCTTGCCTCAGTTCTAATAGATGGTTCCAAGTCCTCTTTCTAGCATTTTTACATAGGAAAACTGCATTATTCTATATTTCATCCCTATCTGCAAAATATACTTAAAAACTATTATTAACCACTCTAGGTACTAGCAAAAGCTAGGTTTAAAGGTGTAGAAAGTGGCATATTTTGCTGATTAACACACCCCCAAACCTAACCTTTGCTAGTCCTTGAGCAAAGTGAAATTTAAAATAGCTAACCTATGAAATCAAATGCCACTTTCATAGGGAACATGGGTGCATTTAGCATATGCACCACGCCTTTTAAACCCCTAGGTGATCTCTAGTGGAGGAGTGAAGTCTAGGGTTTTCAGTGAAGGTACCCACAAACTTCTCTAATAAAATCAGTTAGTACTAATGCAACATGCTAAAATAGTGTTTAAGTAAATAAAATAAATTCCACACCATGTCCATTCAATTTTTAGAGGATTCTCAGCAGAAAAATCATCTGTTTAAAACCTAAAATTCTGCTGTAATTCCTTCATCATTAATCAGTTCATATCAAGGCATTGTGGTTGAAAATTAATGCAGAGTTCACCTTTAATTTAAGAATTCTATTTTTGATAATGCCCCAAACAACCAGATTTCAGACCCAAGTCTTACCAGGGTTGTCACTCTCAATAAAACAGAAGGGTGCATCATTTCACACAGCTCAAGAGCAGTTACAGCCCTCAAATAGGACTGCAAGAATGAGCATAGGCATTGCTCTAATTTATGAAAATTTCTAATTTTCTTCATCATAGATCAAACAAATCCTTGTCTCCACATGATAGCTCAATTTATTTCAGATCGGTAAGGTCTTTTTATTGGGTTATAATGTGGCTTATGGGTGGAATTTGTAAAAGAATAAAGGGGTAAAAAGGATTCAAATTGAGAAATCAGTAAAGGTAAGGAGGTGGTCTAGACAACACCTTCTTCATTTCAACACAATTCCATCTGCATCTTGAATTTTCAAATTTGAAGTGATCAGTTTCTAATCCTCTTTTCAGTCTTTCAATGAAATGACTTTTCTTTCTCATTCTTTTTGTTTTACTTTTCTGTTTTTCTTTTTTTTTTTGTATACTTTTGCTTTTGTATTTTTCTTTATTTTCTTTTTTTTTTAATGGATTGGAATGCCACAAATACCACCAAATGTGCTTTCTTCTCTTTTAACCAATCATCGAACCTTGCTCCTCTAACCTCACTTCTCCTTTTATCTCCTGATTCCTCAGATTGAGGGTGAACTGAAACAGGTCAAAAGGTTTTGAGTTTACATTTTTCTTGTTTTCATGAAAGAAAAATTGTGATTTTAATGCTCAAATGATGTGTATCAAGGGCAGTTCAAAGGTGGGAAAATTTTAGGCTCAAACTGACCAGGGGATGACCTTACTTCATGTCCTCAATGTTATGAATGCTGTCAAGCTGTTTCAACTTGGATTTGCCTAACTTCTAGTGATCGAAACTAGATCCAATCAATCCTTAGAGCAGAAAAATTGCCAAGACGCTCTTCAAAGAAAATTTTTCAGGCCCAAATCTCACTGGGTAGCCTTCCATCAATTTTTTTAGGGTGTATCCTCACAATTTTCTATCATTTCAGGTTTACTAAACATCAGTTTTTGAAAATTCTTGACATTTGCTTCATGAAAAATGTTAAAACTACAGCTCATTTCAGTTTTAAAAAGTTTTTAATTTCCTCTTTTTCCAAAAATCAGGTGGGAAATCACTTTATTTTTCAAAAAACTTTTTCAACATAGCTGCGCTATCATTAGCTTATTTCATTGGCACACCTGCCATACCCCCAAACCTAAGATGAACATTGTCCTCAATGTTCTACACAATGAGACACTAGGGACAGCAGGGTAAAAGAAGAAAGAAAAACTAAGTAGAAAAATTGCAGCTATGTGGAGCAGAAAATAAAAATAAAAATAAAACTGAATATATGAGCAGGAAAATAGAAAAAAATGATATACAAGTGCAGGAAATTATTGGTAAAATAGAAAAAAAAATAACAAAACAATGCTAGAACTACTACAAAATAAAATCTAAAAACCGCATGTATCGACAGAAAAATAAAAGGACTGCTATGCAATTAAAAGGAAACTATTGCTAATAACATAAAGAAAGGAACTAAATACAAGGCTACAAAAAACAGAAAAGTGTTGATACAAAAACAAAGTTGTAGAGAAAAAAAATAGGACAACAAAGTTAGAAACTAACTATAATCACAGAAAAATGCAAAAAATCAATAAAACTAGGACACATTAACCTAAGAAAGAAAAATCAGTGATCTAAAAATAGAATTGAAACTAACATTCCTAAAACAGAAAATCCTAATTGTAGACACCCAAATTCGGCCCAAGGCCTGATCAATTTGTACTTCGGGAGAGATGTACCCCTGTGCTTCTGATGGCACCCCTGAACCCTTAGGAATCCGCCCAGACCTTTAGGAATCACCCTAAACCCTTTAGAACCATTCCCCAACCCTTAGAGATCACCCCTGAACCCTAGATTCCCTTCCCATACCTAACTTGAACCTTTCTGAGCAGTTGATGGGAGAGGAGCTACAATTTTTTATACAGACTATTACCAAGGACGAGCCATATACCATTGGAAAGAGGACTTCTCCAGATTTCCAACAAGCCAAAGATCACCCAATTTAGAGCTGCGGTTCAAAAGTTATGGCCAATTGAAGTTTCACATAAAATCATAAATTTTTGCTCAAGTGTGAATATTACATACGCCCAGCCAATTTAGCCCCAGATTAGTCAGGCGTATATATTATATACGCCTGCCTATTTTGGGAGAAATTTGGCCGGGCGTATATAATATATACGTCCAGCATAGGTGGGACCCACCACGGGCTTCATCTTCCCAAAGCTCCCCTGTTTTTGGTGAAATTCACTATTCCTAAATTGGGCGTATATAATATATACGCCCACCTTAGCTACAGTGACTGTCATCAGTTGCTCAAATTTTCTTCATCTAGTTTGACCCTTTGACCATCCCCTTTATTGGGGTGGGTGTCTTAAGGTTGGTTGCACCCCCTTTGAGCTTATTTGCAACCCTTATGTCACCAATTGTCTCACCCCATCATCTGCCATTGAAATCAGTTTCTCAAAACCCTAGGACCTTGAAAACCCAAAAAACCTTAGATGGAGGATTACCTAATTGCTAAACCAATTAGCTCTTAAGTAATCCCCTAACCCATCCCTTCTCTATAAATAGAGAAGCCCCCCTCTTCCCAAAGGGTTGAATTTTTGTTGAAGGATTAGAGAGTGCTTAAGAGAGAACCCTAGTGAGAGAAAATGCCAATATTTTTCCAGAATTCCAGCTTGCATATTTCATCTATTTCAGTCCATTTCCACCATTTAGATCACTCCCTTTAGCTAAAGTCTAGCCTTTAGCCTCACCCTACACTTCCTATTTTACCGAATCCTAGTGTAAGAATCCATTTCCATACCGTTTAAGCCATCGGAAGCACGCCAAAGCGAAGATCTTTCACAGTGCAACAAGGGCCCATGAGCTCCGGCTCACCCCTCTCTTCCTCTACCTTCTTGGTGTCTCCTCCGTCCAAGGATTCAAGCCGTTACGCCGCCGAAATTTTGGTTTGGCTCAAAGCTTGATAGGACCGTATTGCCTTCGGGTAAGGAGAAACTCTGCCCTTTTATTTTTATTTTTGCCCATAGATAGAGACTGCTACGTGCGGGTTGATCGGGTGCCTAAACCCTTCCCGATCGATAACCGAAGCCCCTACCCTAGAGCCTTTGGCAAAGACCGATAAATCAGAGTCATATTTAGCACTTCGGTGCTCAAAATATCGATTTGAAGGTTTCTCGGGTCACCAAAAGCTCTGGGTGGCGACTCTACATTTTATTAAAAGCAAGCGCATCACCGCGACGGGCTCGAGAGGATCCATGGTCGCACAGATGACGACTCTGCTGGGGATATCACCCTAGCGCTTCCCCTCTTGTTGGCCATTCCTTTTATTTTATTTTTTTTACTAACCATGGCTGTTTTTTGTTCTAATTTGTTGCTATTTTTCTTTATTTTTTGTTGTTTTTACTAACATACTCACCCCTACGATTCAGTCCTTTAAGTGCCTTAGCTGATTGCCGGGCCTACTTGCGCCTTTAAATTTTAGCTTTTACGATTTTTGTCATTTAAGCCGCCTTAGCCGTTTGGCGGGCCCGCTCGCATTTACTTTTCACGTCATTTAAATTTTGGTCATTTACGAGCCTTAGCCGTTTGGCGGGCCTATGTGCGCTTTTCATTTCAGTCATCATATCTCACCATTGAACGCCGGCCTGTTGAGGCGGCACGGGCTTGTCATTCCCCGACCCGATTTTGGACTTAACTTTACTCCCCTTTAAAAATCTGTAATTAAAAGTGAACCAAGAGTGTGGGGACATAATCAAATCTGTTTTTGCGTATTTTGGATAGTTTTTTGGGGGATTTAGGCACAGATATAACTTACTCGGTTCCTAGTAAGGCGGCAACCCTAGTGGTGATGATCCTGAAAAGAACCACCCCTTCCAGTACCTGAGAAGGCGCTTGCGCCGGAGGTATATCGGTTGGGTTGTCAATTCCGATAAAGCCGTAAAACCCGCATTGGTGAGAGCGTAGACAACCCAAAATTCAGCCGTGTATCCCTAGGAAACGGAAAGGAGGGACCCGATAACATACACATCAGTCCCCGGGAGCATCCCTCCCTAGAAACCAGTTCAAAGACCCACATTCGGGCTTGTAGTTCACTGTCAAAATTAATTGACAGAACTATTTTTGCCAGGCGTATATATTATATACGCCCAGCCAAAATCCCTAGAAAATAGCCAAGCGTATATAATATATACGCCCAGCCAAAATCCCCAGATTTAAGCCAGGCGTATATAATATATACGCCCAGCCAAAATCTGCATTTTTTTGGACGGGCGTGCATAATATATACGCCCAGTGTATACTGGGACACCGCAACTCGATCTGAGGCCCAATCCACCACCCTAGTTCCCCAATTAGCGGTATTAGTGCCCGCAGTAGCCTCCTGCATTCTATAACACCAACATGCCCCCGCCCAATCAAAAGAAGGCGACTTCTTATTGACTTGCTCCGGGGGATCGAGTCGTTTGCGGGGATGCCCTCACCTTCAATAGAACGAAAGGGTTCCCTTTCGCTTCTTCCAAAGTGTGTCGGATCCCGTCGTGGGACCTACTAGAGGTGCATATATCACCCAAAACGGGAGTTGACCCTGGGCACCAGGTCATCATTCATCTAGGTAGTGGGGAGTTAATTTTCATTTGAGAAAAAAAAGAGAAAGAAAATCCTCATCTTCAAAAAAAAAAATCCACCTCCATAAAAAAAAAAATTCAAAATCAAAAATCAAAAATAACAATAAAAAAAGCATCTTCAAAAACCAAAAAAAGTCATTTTCCAAAAACCAAAAAAGTAGAAGAAAAACACAAAGAAAAACAATCAAAAACATATCTTGGTGTGACCGTCACTACGGCAACCTCAAACCCGGCCTGTAGAAGGAGAACCAAGAAGGTATTCGGCTCTTATCCGAGACATCGATACAACACTCGTCAGCGGATCATGTCAAGAGCCGATACATCCCCACCGTCATCCCCATCCTTTGGGGCACCCGTGTTCACCTCCACCCCATCCCCCTCCCCCACATTCTCCCAACATACCTTCTTTTCATCCCCTACTGAAACCCCACATTTCTCAACCAATCCATACATCCCCATCTCCCATCCAAACACCCTTATCGCATCCCCATATTTCCAAAGACCCCATAGGGAGCCCCGTCCCCTGCCTATTTCCCACGTTCCACCTCTCTCATCATCCATGCCCCCTACATCCCACATCCCATCCACCTCATCTCACATACCATTCCCACCACCTGGCCCATCCACGTCCCCACATACCCCCCCATTTACCCGAGTCATGCCCAATTTCTCCCAACCCCCTCCATCCTTAAGTGAGCCATCACCCCCCAATCTCACACCTAAATCCATGCTCTCAATGGAGGACATGAGAACGATGTACGCCCTGTGGGCTACTTCTCGGAACCCTACATCTCAAACCCCGCATCCAAATCTCCAAAACCTCCATACCCCATTCCCTCCTAACCATGTCCAACCACCCATCGTCCATACCTCCCAAAATCCCCCACCTCAATGCCAGACCCAAACCCATACAAATCCATGGGCCCAAGCCCAAACACCTCAAGATCCATGGGCCCAAGCCCATCAGGCCCAGGCCTAAATCCCTTAAAACCCATGGGCCCAAGCCCATCAGGCCCAGGCCTAAGACCTTCAAAACCCATGGGCCCAAGCCCATCAGACCTAGGCCCAGAATCCTCAGGGCCCATGGACCCAAGCCCATCAGGCTCAGACCCAGACCCGAAACCCTCAAAACCCATGGGCCCAAGCCCAAGGCCCATGGACCCAAGCCCATCAGACTCAGATCCAAACCCAACCCCCTCATGACCCATTAGCCCAAACCCAACAAGGCCCATTGACCCAAAGTCATACTAACCCCCACACCCAAGCCCAAGGCCCATCAATCCAAGCCTTCCAAAACCATCAAACCCAAGGCCCATCCACCCACGCTCATCAAGGCCCATTTACTAACCTCATACCCCCCCACCAGTACCCTTCATTCACCTATACCCCTTACGCCCCCATCCCGCCTCCAACGGGAAATCCAATCCATCCCATTCCTCAAACCCACAACATCCCGCCACCTCAACCACACCTCCCTCACCCCCAGAATGTGCACCCAGCTCAGCACATCACTTACCCACAAACCGCTCATCCATTTATCCCTTCTCATCCCCTACAAACCATATGGCCCCACCTGGTCATCCAACCCCTCACCCCCCAAGTTCAAATAGCAGAACTCGCCCCTCACCAATACCATGACCAACAGTATGAGGAGGATGAGATTCACAACAGTGGAGGAGTTGCCAGCTTCAACCCTCCCGGGCCCACCATCATCACACCTAGGGTCGAACAAAATCAGGGGGAAGCAGTCCCCACTATAGCCTCAAAAGAACCAGAATAGTTGAAAGAACAAATAGACAGAATACAGAAGCAACTGATGAAGATGGGAGGAGTAGAACTGCATTCAACAGACTTTTCAGACTTATGTCTGTTCTCCGATGTCCCCCTGCCACAAATTCAAGATGCCATTATTCGATAAGTATAATGGCACTGGCAACCCCATCGCCTACTTAAAATCTTATTGTGGGGATATGTGCCAGTATGGCGGAGATGAACGACTCCTCATCAAAGTGTACCAAAAAAGTCTAACGGGCCCAGCTCTGAGATGGCTCACATCCCTGGAGCCATCTATGATAAAAACTTGGAAGGATCTGACACACTTATTCCAAGAGTAGTATGTCTATAACATGGACATAGAGCCCAGAAAGTCAGATTTGGCCGGTCTAAAGCAAAGACATGATGAAACATTTAGTACTTACTTGGGAAGGTGGAGGGCGTTGGCCGCTCAGGTAACTCACCAGATTCTCGATGATGAGCAGATTGAATTGATAACCAAGGGAGCCCTCCCAGTCATCGCAGATTTTTTAGTATATCGCGTGATCTAGTTTCTTTGATCTGGTCCGAAATGCCAATCGTTGCGAAGACGCCATTAGAGAGGGCAGGTTAGGAAGGAATGTGGCCACCGGGGCCACCGGGGTTAGAAAAGCTGCCAAACCAAGAATTGAAAGAAGACCAGGGACAAAGGTACAGAACATTGTTTACCCCCAGGCCAATACCAATACCCCCCGATACAACTCCAGGTTACACAACCACCCCCGGCCTGTTTCGAGCAAGCACCAAGGCCAGGCAACGGACCAAGAGCCCCGTTCACCCAGGAGTAGATGAAAGCACAATTTGAACGAGTGTTCACATAGTTGGGGCAATCCTTGAGTGTCTTATTGCCGGTATTGCTATAGAAAGGCCTGGTGAATTTACTCCAACCTCGCCCGCCACCCCATTCCATACCAAGGAACTATGATCCGAATCTGCATTGCAATTTCCACTAGGGACCAGGTCACCCTACAGACCGGTACTTCCCGTTAAAGCACGCGGTCCAAGATCTGATAGAGGCGGGAAAAATCATTCCCCCGTCACTTCCTCAAGGGCAGAACCAAAATATCCATCAAGCCCCTCTGCCACCGCACCTAGGAGGCCCCAGGCCTAACATTCATTGGATAGAGGAGGAAGAAGAAGAGTTTGACCCTTCAAATTATATCGGTAATCAGGAGGAATTTTCACTCCCCAGGTCGAACGAAGATGAACTATTTGTTGGGGTGATCGAGCTGTTGTATCTGGCTGATTATTTCCCCACACCAGCATACCAAGAGGAGCCCTTAGATTTAGGGCAGTATTTTTCCACTCCTGCTCCCGCCTATCAAATCCAAACGGGCACAGCCCCGCTGCAATCATACACATATCCACCCCACGCCCAATTTACCCCATACACCCCTCCGTCACACCCAAATCACCCCACACCATACACAACTCTGCCATCCCCGTATTATCCTACCCCATACACACCCTCAAATCTCTCCACCCAACACACTACTCCGCCATCCCCAAGTTACCCCATTCCACACGCACCTTCAAATCCCACCATCCAATATACCATCCCACCACCCCCAAATCACCCCGCTCCATGCGCAACTCCATCATCCCTAATCTATCCCATTTCATCCACAAACCCATCATCATCCCACCTTGCCACCCCCTATACAAACCCTTCATATCCCCCTATTCCACCCACTACCCTGCCATGTCCCAATCATCCCGCTCCATGCACAACTCCATCACCCCTAATTTACCATACGTCATCCACTATCCCGTCATCATCCAACCATGCCACCCCATATACAAACCCTTCATATCCCTATCACCCCACTCCTTAGATGTCTCCCCATCCCTCCATCCCAGTCAATCTCCCACCATCCCTTAGTTATTTTAGCCCCAATCCAACTCCACCGCCACCCAAGCAAGTAACCCCTCACCCAATCCCCTTATCACCTGCTCCCAATCACCACTGGTCTTACCAAGCCCAGGCAATACCTGTACAAGCCCCCCCTGCACCCACAAATTCAACCCCGCCAATTCCCGCCACTACCATTTTGCCCCCTACTGGAGTCAACCTGGTGGGACCCGAGAAACTGGCGTGTCCAACCCAATCTTCTCCAGAATTACCATGCACTCCTTTCCTTATCTCGAAACTTGCCTATGACCCGCATCAAGTGCCATTAAGCTATGAACAGACAGACATGAATGCCGGGTGCAACCAAGAGGAAGCTATTGAATTTGTTACCCTGTCAGGCCGGATTTCTACACAGCCGGAA
Source organism: Chloranthus sessilifolius (assembly GCA_021018995.1). Classification (NCBI taxonomy): domain Eukaryota; kingdom Viridiplantae; phylum Streptophyta; class Magnoliopsida; order Chloranthales; family Chloranthaceae; genus Chloranthus; species Chloranthus sessilifolius. The sequence continues at coordinate 50,689,994 of CM037593.1, read as the reverse complement.
GCATCAGGGGCCTTTAGAGGAGAAGAGAAGAAGAAAGAACAGGCTGCGGGGAATCCCTTTGAAAAAATGGCCAGAGAGCACATACTAGAGACGCAGCTCAAGAGAACACCTGCACATATCACTGTGTGAGATATGTTAATCACTTCCCCACTCCACTTCCAAGCCCTAATGGGAGCACTCAAGGACACACATGTCTCCACCCACATAACTCCAGATGAAGTAGGAGAAATAATAGGGCAAGTGTTGGCCCCAAATTCCATCTCATTCACTGATGCAGACCTACCAATCGAGGGGAATTACCACTCTAAGCCCTTGAATATAACAGTGGAAGTACGAAACTTGGTGGTGCCGTTGGTCCTAATAGACAACGGGTCGACATTGAACGTATGCCCTCTAAGGACGGCAATTAAAATTGGGGCGAACCTCGACACCTTTCGGCCATCCATATCAAGCGCCAGGGGATTCGACAACACCAGAAGAGAAATCATATGAGAAGTAGACCTCGACCTAATCCTCGGGCCGCAAACCTTCACCACCCCCTTTCAGGTGATGGACATCAAGTCTACTTTCAATCTGCTATTGGGCCGGCCATGGATACATAAGCTCGGAGCAATACCATCTACCCTGCACCAAAAGCTCTGATTCATCTCGGAAGGAAAATTTGTCACCATCTTGGGCGAGAGCAGAGAAGACAGGGAAAGAAGCACTCTGCACATTGAGAATCCGAAAGTACTGAACATACCGCACACAGTAGAGGATGCCGATCTTCACCGATTCGAGTATGACTTCTCAGCCGTCACCCTCGGACCAACTGAAAAGACCCCGAATAAAAATGAAGGAGGAATGGATGCAGCTGTGTTCATGCTCTACAGATGGGGCCATCAAAAAGGGAAAGGGATGGGCCCACGCCTCCAAGGAAGAAGAGACCCCGTCAAGGCCAAGGGGCAACAAACTAAATTTGGCTTAGGCTATAGGCCCAGAGAAGAGGAAGTCAGAGAGGCCAAGGAAAAGATGAGATTCGCAGCAGTCGCCAAGGCCAGAGGAATCATCTTGGAAGAGGAACCTCACACTCGTCCCCACATCCGTGAAACCTTTGTGAGCGCCGGGGTAGTAAAAATTGATCTAAATTGGGAGACGAGGGTTACCCCACATAAGCATGCTTCCGTCCACCCCACCAATCCCTACATCATCCCCCCAGACTTCGAAATGGACTTAGCCGCCCTTTCCTTATTTGAGGAAGAAGTTCCCCGGTCCACCCATCACTCCAGCACCAGCCACTCTGGGCCCATCCTAAACATAGAGGATAGGGTCCCAGAGGATCCCTCTGTAAATATGTTGAGGGAGGAACTGTAAGAGCCTACCGATGCTGCTCCCAATCAAAGAGGTAAAGACCAAGCCTCACAGGTGAGTAACTGGGCATCCTTGCCCCAACTCCTGGGAGCTGTCAAATACCGTGAAAACGGCACCGACTCCCCAAAAAAACACAACCTGTAAAAAGTGAGGTCAGCCTCTGGACCACTCTACCCTATATATATAGAGATCCACCTCGCCAGGGGCTGCCCTCCAAAAAAATGCAAAAAGCCATAAAAATAGAAGAAATACCAATTCCAAAAATATTGTCCTTTAAAATTTCCAATAAAATTGATGTCGTGATACCCGTCCCATGTGAAGCCGACCCCTTTCCTGTAGAAATACAAGAAGAGGTAGGAGTCACAAGTCTGGACGAGGAAGGTTAAATCGATGAGCTCCTCAAACAATTTGCCGATTTTGAGCATGGCCCTACCCCGTTCATCGAAGAGACGGAGGATGTCAATTTGGGCACCAAAGAGGACCCCAGAATCACCAACATCGGAACATCGTTGTCCCCCGCGGAGAGGAAAGGTATGATAGACTTCCTTCGGTCATACCAAGACGTCTTCTCATGGTCGTATGAAGACATGCCTGGGTTGGATATCGATCTGGTTGAGCATGAGTTGCCACTCTACCCCGATGTTAAGCCGGTTAAACAGAAGCTGAGACGTCTCCGACCAAAGTGGATGTTGAAGGTGAAGGACGAGGTCATTAAGCAGTATGACACAGGTTTCCTCATGGTATCCAAGTACCCGCAGTGGCTGGCCAATATCATCCCCGTACCGAAGAAGGATGGAAAGGTTCGAATGTGCATTGACTTCTAAAATCTCAACAAGGCAAGCCCTAAGGATGACTTTCCATTACCCCACATCGATATCCTAGTCGATAACACTGCAAAGCATGGAATGCTCTCATTTATGGATGGATTCTCAGGATACAATCAGATAAAGATGGCAGAGGTTGATCGCGAGAAGACAACGTTCATTACCCCCTGGGGAACCTTCTTCTACAAAGTAATGCCATTCGGGCTGAAGAATGTTGGGGCAACCTATCAAAGAGCAATGACGACCCTGTTCCACGACATGATGCACCAAGAGATCGAAGTATATGTCGACGACATGATTGCCAAATCACGAGAAAGGGAGGACCACTTGATAAACCTTCAGAAGCTGTTCGAGAGTTTGAGAAAGTACAGGTTACAGTTGAACCCCCAGAAGTGCGCCTTCGGCGCTATGTCAGGAAAGTTATTGGGCTTTATTGTCAGCAGGAGAGGGATGGAGGTCGATCCGATCAAGATCAAGGACATCACTGAAATGTCGCCACCATCTACAAAGAAGGAAGTCAGAGGCTTTTTAGGCAGAATCTAGTACATCAGCTGGTTCATCGCACAGTTAACTCCAATTTGCGTGCTGATCTTCAAGCTATTGAGAAAGTAACTCACCGGTTGAGTGGAATGATGACTACCAGGCTACATTTAACAAGATCAAAAGTTACCTCCTAAAACCTCCGGTATTGGTACCGCCTATACCTAGTAGACCTCTGATAATGTACCTGTCCATGACGAAGCTTCCATGGGCTGTGTGTTAGGACAACATGATGAGACCGGAAGAAGAGAGCAGGCCATCTATTATCTAAGCCAAAAATTCATTGATTATGAGACGCGCTATTCTCATCTGGAGAAAGCATGCTTGGCGCTCGTTTGGGCTACTCAAAGACTTCGACACTACCTATTATCCCAAGCTGTCCTACTTCTAGCACGGATGGATCCACTAAAGTACCTATTCGATAAACCTGCACTCACTGGCTGAACTGCACGATGGCAACTACTCCAATCCGAATTTGACATTACTTATGTCACCCAGAAATCGATCAAGGGGCAGGCACTCACTGATCATCTTGCTGAGAACCCTCTGCCGGACTATGAGCCTCTAAGGACCAAATTCCCCGATGAGGACATTCTGTTCATGACTGATGAGGATACAGAGGAAACAGAGGAGTCTTGGGTAATGCACTTTAATGGAGCATCGCATGTTGAGGGCCAAGGAGTTGACGCCATTCTTATCTCGCCAAGAGGATCACATGTACCCATCTCAATCAAATTGAACTTCTCATGCACCAATAATATGGTCGAGTATGAGGCCTGTACAGCTGGTTTACAGGTAGCTCTTGATCTAAATATAACTCACCTTAGGGTCTTTAAAGATTCACAGTTAATTATATGCCAGACCAACGGAGATTGGAAGACCAAGGATGAGAAACTGATCCCATTCCATGAACATCTTGAGGATCTAATAACTTGCTTTTAGGAGGTCACCTTCTCCTATGTACCACAAGCAATTAATCGGTTTGCCGATGCCTTGGCCACCCTGGCCTCTATGGTTGAGATTCCATATGGAGTTGTGATGAAGCCGATCATGATAGAGCAGAGGAATGAACCGGCTTTCTATCACCTGATCGAAGGACCTACAGAGTTAGATGATGAACCACCCTGGTTCTCGGACATCAAGAATTTCCTTGAGACCCGAACTATCCCAGAAGGAACATCGAAGGTAGACAGACCCACCATCCAGCGATTGGCAACGAACTATGTCATTTGCGGCGATCTCCTGTATAGACGGTCTCACAACAATATTCTGCTCCGATGCCTAACCCAGAAAGAGGCGATTGAGATCATGAAGGAGATCCATGAAGGAGTCTACGAGGCACACGTCAATGGATACATGCTTGGGAAGAAAATTCTAAGGCAAGGATACTTTTGGACCACTTTGGAGACCGATTGCTGCAAGCACGTGCAGAAGTGCTACAAATGCCAAGAGCACTCCAGTCTAATACACGCTCCTGCCATTGACTTACACAGCATGGCCACTCCTTGGCCGTTCGCCACCTGGGGTCTCGACGTCATCGACAAAATCATTCCTAAGGCTTCCAACGGGCATTAGTTCATCCTCGTCGCGGTAGAGTATTTTATGAAATGGGTAGAGGTAGCCTCCTATACGAGCATTAAGGCCAGTCATGTCGAGAAGTTCATCAAGAACAACATCATTTGCAGATTCGGCGTACCCAAAGATATCATCACTGATAATGGCACTAATTTTGCTAATAGGCGCATCCAGGCCTTGTGTGAGCAGTTCTAGATCAAGCATCATCGATCATCCCCATAAAGGCCGCAGACGAATGGAGCTATAGAGGCGGCCAACAAAACTCTGATCTGCATCCTAGAGAAGATGGTACTTACAAAGATTGGAGCGAGCAGTTACCCTTCGCCCTTTGGGCTTATAGAACGTCTATCCGTACCGCAACAGGGGCAACACCATTCTCCCTTGTGTATGGGACCAAGGCCGTGCTACCCGTTGAGGTCGAAGTACCGTCCCTCCGTATCCTTTTGGAATCCCATCTACCTGAAGCTGAGAGGGAAAGAGCCCATTTTGAGCAGTTGGATTTAGTTGACGAGAAAAGACTCCAAGCCTTGTGCCACACCCAGATCTATCAGAGGAGAATTGCACGTGCTTACAATAAGCGTGTCTGCAGTCGAGATCTGAAGGTAGGAGATACTGTACTGAAGAAAAAAATTTCGTCTCTCCACGCCGATCCAAGAGGGAAGTTTAGGCCAAATTGGGAAGGACCCTATGTCGTCCGAGAGGTTTTGCCAGGATACGCCGTTCGCCTCGCCACCATGGACGGAGACCACTTTCCTGAGCCCATCAATGCTGGATACCTCCGTAAGTTCTACTCATAGGTCTTGAGACAAGGTAAGTTTTGATAAAAGTAGATGCGTGACCGCTTAAGGACCTCATAAAAGAGGCCATCATTTCAATGTCAAGTAGCCCAAAAGAAATATTCCCTAAAAACCTTCACCCTTTTTGCTACACACGTCGGGCCAATAACCATTTCTTTCATATACCCCACCCAAAATTTCAAGAAAAAAGAGAAAAGAGAAAAGAGGAAAAATCCAAACCAAAAAAGGGAAAAAAGAAGAAAAAAGCAAAACCCCTCAAAAAAAAAGAGGGGGACCAAGAAAAAAGAAATGACTGGGGCATAAAAAGCCTTCGAAAAGAAAGTGGAGTCCCCAAATCTAGAATTCACTCAAAACTTAGATCCGAATTCCCAAAAAAACCCAACCCGTTTGAACCCCGGCCACATTACAACCTAGAAGAAAGCCCTCTTTAAGGTCCCCAAGCGGTCATAGCATCTACTGCATTAGAACAAGCTGAGTTAACAAACCACGCAGAACTTCATTCAGCCGACTATGATAGAATCGATGTCCATGTCGTGGCCTTCTGGTTCTAAAAAAAAAAAGAAAAAGAAAAAAAAGAAAAAGAAAAGAAAGAAAATTAATTTGAGTTCAAAGTAAGATGGATGTGGTGAAAACCCGAAAGGGCGCCACGGGTAAAAACAGCGAACTCACGCAGACCAGGTGAAAACCTGAAAGGGCACCTGGGGTAAGAAAGCGAACCCATGGACGTAGTGAAAACTCGAAGGGGCGCTACGGGTAAAAACAGGGATGACGGGCATGGCGAAAACCCGTCTTGGGCGCTATGAGCAAAAATGTCAAGAAGAGAGAGATTAGGAGAAGACCTGTTCTGGCCCGCCCATTTCAGTTTGAACCCTTTGAGCCCCTTTCCCCCCTTTTTTTGAGGGGCCACTCATGTGAAAATTAGATCAGATCCCGATCAAGTATGACATCTCTACCACAGCGTCTGACGCATGACCAAAGGGAAAGACAGAAGACTAGACCAATCCCTGGGAAGCTGACCTCCCCACGTTTAAAGGAAAAACCTGTATCTCATGAACAGGGTTCGACCATGCTCAAAAAAGGCCCACTGATTTGGCCTTGTAATTACCGACATCACAAAAGACCCAAAGGGAGAAAATTTCAAAAAAGATAATAGATTTCCCTTTCCCATAAAAAGCCCCACACTGTGGAGGAGAAAATTTTAAAAAAAGAAAATAGATTTTCCTTTCCCATAAAAAGCCCCACACTGTGGAGGAGAAAATTTCAAAAAAGATAATAGATTTCCCTTTCCCATAAAAAGCCCCACACTGTGGAGGAGAAAATTTCAAAAAAGATAATAGATTTCCCTTTCCCATAAAAAGCCCCACACTGTGGAGGAGAAAATCTCCATAAAAAGCCTTACATTGCGAAACGTACGAAGGAAAAAGTCAAAAAACAAAAAAAATATATGTATGTATAGATTTCATTCTATTTCTTATAGTATTACGTACGGAGTGTCACGTCCCAAAAAGATAACAACGTGACACACTTTCTATTTTGCTGCCTTCTTTACAAACAGAAAAGTAAAAAAAAAAGTATATATATATATATGCATATATATATAACAAAAACAACAAAAAAGAAAAATAACCCAAAAAGAGATCTCTGTTATGGGGCATTCCTCCCCTCCGTGTATATGATCTATGATATGTGCAGAATGTGTCAAGGTGGAGCACGCTTCAAAGCACTGATCTCTGCAAGAAGAGAGTCCTTGCGAGCATTTCGATCAGACATCCACCTACCATGAAGACTCTTCTGCCGTCTCCATGAAGCGTCAACTGCACTGCGAGACTCAGTCAAAAGCCCAATCAACCGAAGAACCTCACTCTCAGCTATGGCAGCTCTCGCTTCTGCAATCTCAGCTCTGACCCTTTCTTTCTCCAAAGCCTCGGTCAAAGCCAGCCTCTCCACAGAAATAGACTCGATCTGGGTCGGAAGCATCGCTTCCTTACATGGCCAAGGCCCCGTCTCTATCACATCTACCGAAATTCGGCTAGGGGTAGGTAATTCCTCAGATACCAGCCAAACCTCGTAATCAGGAGAGACGATGCCCCCCTGAACTAAGCTGCACATGTGCGCTGATTGGCGGGTCTCCCAGAGGGCAGCTATGCGGTCGAGATCACTAAGAGAACCCCGAGAAAATATCAGAGAGCACAAAGGTGGCCTCACAGAGCATGGCACGCGTTGGGTATACCCGAACTGACGAAGCACCCGAGATGGGAAATAATATGTGCTACCGGTCAACCCCAATAGGGTGATACCCTCACAATCTTGAGAGCGGACAATCAGAAAGGTATCGTCCAACCAGGGAAGCTGTCAGATCAGCTCTGCATCTGATAGCCATGTATTCAGCTCCTCGGCGCTCCCATGAGGCAATCTCGAGCACCGGATCAGAAAGCCCCGAGCCACGTCCCCTCTTATCAAGCACAATCTCAGCACAGGCCCCATGATAGCCAAATGCTCTCCTAGCCAAATCTAAACAAGGAGTGGGCTCCCGCTGAGAATCCCAACCCGGCCTGAGGCCGAGGCATCTAGGCCCCGATACATCTCAGCCAAGACTAGGTGCACTAATGAGTGGCCTCCCTCCAATTCAGTCAAGACACCGCACAGCCCAAGGGAAAAGGTCTCGCCCCCAGTAAAGAAGAGAACTTTCAACAACAAAAAAAAGGGTAAAGGCCTTTATGTTAAAGGGATCTCGAATGGGCAACTTTCGGAGACTCGAGTCGCCAAAAAGTTCTCTCAGGAATTTCACCAAACACCTAGTGGGCCCTCCGGCGAAACATTTCTCATACCCACCCTTTTTTAAACCGAGAACCGCGTGGACCGCCTTTGCATACCCCGGTTTGGGCACCACTTTAGCAAGGCCTCGATGCATCTTCAAGCCAGTAATAGAGGCTAGCTCTTCCAAGGTTGGGGTCAGCTCCCTAGACCCAAATCTAAAGACATGGGCCCTATGGTCCCATGACGCCAAAGCCGCCTACAGCAGGTTGGGCAACAGAGGAGTAGCAAGGCGGGACAACCCAAGGCAATTCAGAACAGGAAGCTCGCTCTCAGCCAAGCTATCATGCCATTTTTGCAAAAAACTGAGCCCTGGGTCCAAACAAGGAAGTATACCAGCCCCCGTATAAGAGCTTAGGCCCCTTTTCGAAGGCGGGTCCATCGACGTACAAAGATGTTCTTTATAAAATCAGTCAATGTATGACGATGGACCCACTAGGAAAAAGAAAGGGAAGGAAAAGATGAAAGGAAGGGCAAAAAGGCCAAACCAAGATGGACGAGGAGGCAAGGGGGGGACCAGGCTCGGGTTATAAAGAGCTCGCTGAGCCCAAAGTATAGCAGGCGTATATATTATATACGCCCAGCCATTATTGCTAAACATTTGCCGGGTGTATATAATATATATGCCCAGTTTAAAGCCGAGGCTGGCAAGGCCCCCTCTCACAGTGGTCCATTTTTGTTCCCCAAGGAGGAACTTATTTTTTGGTTGGCCCACTTTTTCATCTCAGGGCGGCCCACAGGCAGGCATGCTCACACCCCCATGGGGGGGGGCCTCGGATGACGCACTATCCATAGGTCATATACAGAGAATCACCTGCAAGATCACCCCCATCATTGGATGGGTGCCAGCTCATTTCAGACCAAAGAAAAGAAAACCATCAAAGCAAGGAGATGAAACATTCATATAAAGCATAAAAATTATAAACCATCCAAAAAAAATGTGTGTTGTTTAAAAGTTATTACATATCCCCCAAATAAACCAAAAGTCTAAATTGTTGTTTTGTGTATGTCAAATTTGCAGAAAATGAACTAGTCCTGGGCAGCCCCCTTCGACTTCTTCCGGCGCCGGCTCGCGCTTTGAAAAGTACGAGTCTCCCCCACCCGAGTCCACGCCTGAGAAATATGGCTGAGAAGGGAACGCGACTCCTTTTCACGAGCACGCTGTAGGAACACACCAAAAGCCATCAGGTAGAGAAACAGGCCGAAAGTGAATAAAGAAAATAACTAGGTTGGGTCAGCATTCACTCACCACCTCGGTCTCCCTAAGCCCAACAAGGTTACGATAATATTCGGCTTGACTCACTGTCGACTCATAATCCTGGCCAGTAAGAAAAAGGAGGTGTTAGTCACACAGGCCATCAGCACAATTCAAAGGGAAAGAGAACAAAGCAACAAGATAGAGATTACCCCAGGGATCAGCTCAGGAGGTGGGACCTAGATAGCTTCAGCAGAGATACATGCCTTCTCGGCCACATCGACACACACATGCGACAAGAAAGCATCGTCCAAACACTTGAAAGTCCCCTGGACCTCGACGGGCAAACTACCAAAAGCACCAAAGACCAAGGGGTCCACTGAGGCCACAAGGCTTCAGCCCCAGAAGGATCGGAGGATCCAGCACCTGTAGCATCATAAGGAGCAGCCGCCTCATCCCCCTCATCTGAGTCGCCGCCCTGCTCAAACTGTAGAGAGAAACATTTTATCATTAAAGGTGGTAGGTCAATCAAAGTAATCACAAGGAGGATGCTAAATAAAAAGAGAAAAGGGGCATTACCTGAGATGGCGGCCTGCCAAAAGCTAAAAAGTTAGCACCAGGCACGAAGCGGGGTAGCAGGAAATGATAGGGCAGGGAATCGTACCACGTCTGATACCCCCCGGGTAAAAGAAGGTCATCAATAGGAACCCCATGGTGAAGAAAGTGAGCAGTAAGCTCATCAATGGAGCCTTCCGAAGCCAACACATCGGTGGGAGGAACTTGGGGCACGGCAAAGAGAGGGCGATACTGATGAACCACTCTCTCCCCTAAATAGTAGGCCCTAGTCCAGGACCCGTAGAGGAAGATGATGCGACGATCCAGCAAAAAGCGAGAAGGACCCACTGAAGCCAAGTTTCAGAAGGGAGATCTTATGTAGGGGTCGAGGATGATCTGCAAAAGAAGAGAAAATAGAGGAGGGATACATACAGTTGGTCAAAACCCATAGCACAAAAGAGCTGTCAAATTTATAGAAAAGGGGGAATGGTTATACCTGCTCTAGGATCAACAGGTTGAACTGAGAGCACAGCCCTAACTCCAAATGCTTCATACCTACGTCCCGACGTCGGTTCACATGCCAGTTACTCATGAGGGGGAACGTAGCAACTTCAAACTGATGCAGAGGGCGACCTGGTTGGAAATGGAGATACCCCCAAATCTGAGAAAGCAAGCAGATAAAGATAGGTATGCCATAAAAGAAAAGTGGACAAGCTAAAACCAAAGGATAAAATACCTCAATTTCAGGCCAGAAACCCACAATGGAGCTAGACTCCCCAAGAACGGCTCGCTTTAGGCTGGACATGAGTACCGCATAGCTAGCGCCGCCCCAATCAAATCGATGAACGGTCTCCTAGTTCACCATCAGGCTGAGCAGGGATAATGAGACTCACCCTCCACTGGTGTTGGAGAGGAGAGTCTTGCCCAAGAGGAACAGTAGAGCAATGCGGGCCAGCATATGTGCGCGTGCGGGCTCGAGATAAATGGCCATGTCAGGCTGGCCCTGGTCCACTAACTCGTGAGGCTCAAACTGATCAACCAACCAGGACAGCTTGACCTCAGAACCTCGAATATTCCCAGAGGTCGGGTAGGCCCCTATCAGTTGAATCACCTCCTCCTTACCCGGTGTACGGGTAGGTACCACGGGCACCCCTCCAATACGGATCCCAGTGATCATAGACCAGTCCGCACGTGTAAAGGCCATCTCTGCCACGGCCATGTGAAATGTCATGGTCTCGGGGCAAAAACGCTCTATCAGAGCCTTCAAATAGGCCGTATCGACCCTCACGGCGGGGCACGAAATGAAATCCTCGAAACCGCAATCGGTGAGCAGGTCCTTCACCACTGGGGGAAGGTAAAGCACGAGACGCTGGACGTCAAACCAACCGCCTCGGAACATAATGTGCGGCAGGGGCTGCAAACAGAAGGCATCAATCAGATAGGGGCAAGGTGGTATAATGAAGACATCAAAGGAAAACAAAAGTGGAAAGGGGGGGGGGGGGGGGGGCTCATCTGTTTACCTGACCAACGATCCCAAAGTTGGACATGTGGGTGTGCTGGCAGTAGAGGAGGCCGGTATGGGCTGCCTCGCTTGCATTTCATACCAAGGCTGGGAGGAGCACTGAGACACGATGAACTGTTCCCCATGGGGACCGTAGGCCATCTCCGGCCCTTCTTGCTGATCATGCCCTTCATCACCAGACATCCTGAAAATATGAGACGCATCTGCATATGAGAAGGGTGCCAACACAAAAAAAGAAAAATATATATATGCACTAATCCAAAGACAAAAAAAATCTCATCAAAAAAAAAAAACCCCATGTGTGAGTGTACTAATTCATCAAAAAAAATAAGAAAATAAATATAATAAATATATACGAGTATGTTAACCCGTCAAAAAAAAAATGTGTGTGTACTAATCCAAAAAAATGTGTGTACTAACCCATTAACAAAAAAAATGTGTGCGTATTAATAAAAAAAAAAATGTGTGTATAAAGGTACTAACCCATCAACAAGCAAAAATGTGTGTGTGTGTGTACTAATCCAAAAAAAATGTGTGTACTAACCCATTAACAAAAAAAATGTGTGCATATTAATAAAAAAAAAATGTGTGTATAAAGGTACTAACCCAGCAACAAGCAAAAAAATGTGTGTGTGTATACTAATCCACCAGACCAAAAAAAAATATATATATATATATACGTATACTAATATATGTATGCGCTAATCTCAAAAAAAGGGAGAGGCACCAATCCATCAAATAAAATGCACTAATCCATCGAAAACAAAAAAGAAAAAATAAATAAAAAAACAAAAAAACAAAATAAATGAATGATGGATGGAAAATAGGCCTAAGAAATCAAACATTTCAAAAAAAAAAGAGGGGAAAACAACAAAAAAAGAGAGGAAAAGGAATATAGGCATCACAGAGCATTTCACCATAAAGAAAAAAAAAAAAAAAAAAAAAGAGCCATCCAGCAACAATATCATCAAAAATTCAAAAGAAAAATAAAGGAAGGGTAATGATTACCTTCAATGGGAGAGAAAAACAAATATCGGCGGAGGATAAGCATCTTTCGATCCACACCCGCAACCTCCGGTAATAGAACTCAAGCCAAATCAAATGCAAAAACCCTAGGGGGCTGTCCCGAACTCAAGAAGGAAGGAGGGAGGAAGATAGAATTTGAAAAGGGGGGCCCCTTTTGTGCTCGAGCTCGGGTAGTTTTGTAACTGCCAGATTTTTTAGACAGGCGTATATAATATATACCCCCGACCATTTTCACCAGATTTTGGTCAGGCATATATAATATATACGCCCGACCAGAAATGGTAGTTTTTTTAACTACCCGGCTATTTTCGATTTCGAGGCCCGACAGACCCCCTTGTATGCTATAGACCCCGGTCCAGACCCCCCTTAGAGGCCCACGTATCATCGGGCAAGGGTGCACACATCCCCAAAATGGCCCTTCGAGTTCCCTTCAATTGGCCCAAAGGGACTGTGCTATAATAAATAGATCTAGACCTGTAGGCGCCCACCTAATGCGCCCACAAAATCAAAAAAAGAAGAAGAAAAGAAGAAACAAAATGCTGAAAGTGACACTAGTTTTCAAAAGAGCGATGCAATGACCATTTTCACCACTCCGAGAACCGTGTTAAATCAATTCGGAACGATCAGGGTCCACCCGAAAGTTCTCGAACCCCGTCTTACGCAGGGACACCCCATACCTGATTCGGCAGGCAAATGAATTTCATTCATCACCGGTCACTCCTGGGAGAATACACTTAGCCCCAGATCTCCCCCAGCAAAGGTCGAGGCCTGATCTGGCAGGCAAACCAAGAACCCATCACCAGAATGCACACGTCCCTAAGGTATATCAACATGGCCAGTTGATTCGCCTAAGGATACGTGCAGAAATAAAGGCAGTTTGAGTATGCCCAGAGTCTCAATCTGACATGAAAAAAAAGAAAAAAAGAGAGAAGAGAAAAAAAGAACAACAAAAAAAAAAGAGGGAGAAGAAATAACAACTTGTTGCTGCTTAGTAAAAATCCTGAGTAGGTTGACCCCACCTTCCAAGCATTCACTTTGGTCATCCCCCTTTGGATCTATGTTGACCAAGAGTGCCCCCGACTTCAGACCATTCGAAAAGCCTATTGTCAGTTGAAACTGACCCGTCAAAAATGAAATTACAAACCAACCAAACTATGTGCAAACATACAGATCAAAGGGCTCATTCCCTTTTATTTCTTTTTACACAGGCTTAAAACCTGTATAGGCACGGTGTCCCTATTGAATGTACACACTTGCGTCTGGGTATCCGCAGGATGGTCGTTTGTCCTCGTAAATTGTACCTTAGGGTCGAGGCTTTCGTTCGCGCCTATTTTGCTGCTTATCGCCCCTGATGGGTGTCTGTCTGTGCATAGTTAGTAAGATGTGATTTCATTAGGGATGGAGGCTAGAATTGGCCATCTCTTTCATGGGATGATTGGTCCTAGCCCGATCTTTTTAGCTTTGTCTCAAGTTAAGGCACTCCGGTTCATGTGAATCAGGAGCACCTCACCACTGGAACGTACACATCCCCAAGGCGTACCTATCCCCGGCAGAGCGCACGCACTTTTAAAGCATATCAACTGACATTTGATCCACTTAAAGAGTTGTGCAAAAATAAAGTTGCTAGAGGTCCTTGAGCTTTGCTTAGAGGCCTCGGAACAAAAAAATTCAGAAAAAGGAAACAAAAAAAAAATTCACTTAGAAAATGGGCATGCATTCCCAAGAAGTGTTGCGACATCGATATTCGATTCACTCAGGTAAAGCATACTAAAATAACCTTGAGTTTGATGGGTCCGCCCAAAAGACTTCGAGCCTTACCTGGGTAAGGGCACCCGTGCCCAATCCAATGGAGCTGTCAATACCCCATAGAATTGGACACATTGTTTAGACCTTCGCTTTGCGTGCTTCGCATCAATTCCGAAGCATAGATCGATCATCCCGTTTCATGGAGCTGTCTGGTTTAGATTAATACTCAACATCATAAATCTATAATTTTCCTCAGGAAGTGGACGATATCTCGGCTGGCGGGCTTACACTTTTTGTGGTCATCGCAGTTATGCCCAGTAATGTCGAAATGCGCTTGGGGACTGTTAGCTTTGAGGTACGGACGATATCCCAAAATAAGAGGGCTTACGTACACTCACCATCACCATGAATGTTTGAGAATTGAGTTGAACCAGGCGGGCCCATCAAACGTGCCTTGGACCTCTTCGGATGTCTCTTGTCTTTGGCATCCGATCATTAGTGATCGAATACCGAAGAGGGGCATCTGTAGACACCCAAATTTGGCCCAAGTCCCGATCAATTTGTACTTCGGGAGAGATGTACCCCTGTGCTTCTGATGGCACCCCTGAACCCTTAGGAATCTGCCCAGACCTTTAGGAATCACCCTCAACCCTTTAGAACCATTCCCCAACCCTTAGAGATCACCCTTGAACCCTAGATTCCCTTCCCATACCTAACTTGAACCTTTCTGAGCAGTTGATGGGAGAGGAGCTACAATTTTTTATATAGACTATTACCAAGGATATGCCATATATCATTGGAAAGAGGACTTCTCTAGCTTTCCAACAAGCCAAAGATAACCCAATTTGGAACTGCGGTTCAAAAGTTATGGCCGATTGAAGTTTCACATAAAATCATAAAAAATTTGCTCAGGCGTGGATATTACATACGCCCAGCCAATTTAGCCCCAGATTAGTCAGGCGTATATATTATATACGCCTGCCTATTTTGGGGGAAATTTTGCTGGGCGTATATAATATATATGCCCAGCATAGGTGGAACCCTCCACGGGCTTCATCTTCCCAAAGCTCCCCTGTTTTTGGTGAAATTCACTATTCCTAAACTGGGCGTATATAATATACGACTTAGCTACAAGAATCGCTATCATCGCTGTTGCTCGAATTTCCTTCATCTAGTTTGACCCTTTGACCATCCCCTTTGTTGGGGTGGGTGTCTTGAGGTTGGTTGCACCCCCTTTGAGCTTATTTGTAACCCTTATGTCACCTATGGTCTCACCCCATCATCTGCCATTGAAATCAGTTTCTCAAAACCCTAGGACCTTGAAAACCCAAAAAACCTTAGATGGAGGATTACCTAATTGCTAAACCAATTAGCTCTTAAATAATCCCCTAACCCATCCCTTCTCTATAAATAGAGAAGCCCCCCTCTTCCCAAAGGGTTGAATTTTTGTTGAAGGATTAGAGAGTGCTTAAGAGAGAACCCTAGTGAGAGAAAATGCCAATATTTTTCCAGAATTCCAGCATGCATATTTCATCTATTTCAGTCAATTTCCACCATTTAGATCACTCCCTTTAGCTAAAGTCTAGCCTTTAGCCTCACCCTACACTTCCTATTTTACCGAATCCTAGTGTTAGAATCCATTTCCATACCGTTTAAGCCATCGGAAGCACGCCAAAGTGAAGATCTTTCACGGTGCAACAAGGGCCCGTGAGCTCCGGCTCACCCCTCTCTTCCTCTACCTTCTTGGTGTCTCCTCCGTTCAAGGATTCAAGTCGTTACGCCGCTGAAATTTCGCTTTGGCTCAAAGCTTGATAGGACCGTATTGCCTTCGGGCAACGGGAAACTCCGCCCTTTTATTTTTATTTTTGGCCATAGATAGAGACCGCTACGTGCGGGTTGATCGGGTGCCTAAACCCTTCCTGATTGATAACCGAAGCCCCTATCCTAGAGCCTTTGGCAAAGACCAGTAAATCAGAGTCATATTTAGCACTTCGGTGCTCAAAATATCGATTTGAAGGTTTCCCGGGTCACCAAAAGCTCAGGGTGGCGACTCTATATTTTATTAAAAGCGAGCACATCACCGCGACGGGTTCGAGAGGATCCATGGTCGCACACTAATACCAAATCATAAATCCCCTAAGCCCAAAGAAAACCCCAAGAGCCTGAGCCAATCGGATACTTATGAATCTAAGTGATTATAAAAATGATCAGCAGGAATAACATACAGTGAAAAACAAGATTCATAAGACTGACCCCTATGTTGATGATGTGTATGAATCAAAAGGAATTTCTTAGTAATGAAGCATGGAAGAGCACATTTAAAATAGGGTTCATACACAGCTGAGGCCCATTAATGATGAAGGAATCTCGAAGGAAAATAAAATCAGTGGGTCCATTGAATATTCAAAACAACATATGATCCACTGCTCATTGTCCTACATGATTCCTTAAAATGAAAAACCATGATCTCAGCAGGTCCAAATGGGAGAAAATCAATAAAGACAAAGAAGAACAACCCATATGGAAGATATTTTTATGTTTTTATAATTTTCTATTTTTTTATTTGTTTTGGATCAGCCCGGGCTCAACAAGAGCCCTTATTTACTACTGCTGAAAAATAGTAAGAAATTTTAATTTGTATTTTTATTTTCTTCTACTTTTTATTTGGTTTTATTGAGTTATACAAAAATTAAAATGACAACAAACACAACAAAACTGTTGGTTAAAAGAATTTAAAAATAGAAAATGAATGCAAAGGAGAAGGGGATGCAAACTCAAGCAGATCTGCTCCTGCTGCAATCCATTTGCTCCTCGTTTGGCAGCTGCTCCAGACCTATAAAAATTCAACAACTGCAGCATTACCTTATTCAAGCATATTGACAAAAACACAACGAAAAATTCAAACAGCAGCCTCATTTATGCAAAAATGCAAAAGGCTACAGCAGCATTTATTCGAACATCTAGTAGGCATAAAATAAAAACTCAAAAAAATCAGAAATTTTGCTACAATAAAATAGGTTTTTTGTATAAAAACTGCAGCAGACATTTAATCAAGCACTTGGAATGCAAAGTGCGGGATTAAAGCAAAAATAACAATAAAACTACAAAATAAAACTTAGATCTACAAAATAAAAGTCAGATCTACAAAAATGAAAAACTTAGATCTACTATCTAGATCAAAACTCCCCGACAACGGTGCCAAAAACTTGTTAGGAGATTTTCAGTGTGCTGATTATTGTGTAATGATAAAAGCAAAGTAAAACAGAGGATGGATTCAGCACATCTAAAATATCCTAGACCTGCAAGATACAGGGTCCTTTGTAGCAAGTTTTAATAAGTAAGAGTTTGTCCCACAGGGAGTAGTGATCTAAACCTATTAGGTGTATAGTAGACCTCCAGATCTAGCTATAGATCTAGTAATTCTAAGGAGAAAGAGAGCTTTTCGGGTGTCACTAGATCTAATTAATCTACAAAACAAAAATCTAGAACTAAATCTAAAAGATTGAGGAAGATGGATGGTAAAATAAAATATAAAATGAGGAGAAATAGACAGCTAGGGCCTGATTTTTATTGCAAAATAGATCAATAGCTGGGGATTTGCAGCAATCCTTCATTTGGCTACAAGCACAAATGCAAGGTAGAAGAATCCACTCTAAACCAAAGGCTTGGACTGATCTTAAGGGTATGATATGTCCACTTTAATGGTCACAAATCATCTTAGGGATTTCATCTAAATCAAAGGTTTAAGGTAGAAAAATCCAATCTAGATCAGGGGTTTGAATTTATCTTAAGGCTATGATCTGTCCACTTTAATGGTCATAGATCATCCAATAGATTTCCTCCATCCCGATGGCTTCGATCAAAACAAGATAATCACTACAGATGCAGTGGATGCAAGACCACAAGCATAGGCACCCACAGGCATATCAAACCCAGGGAAATCAGATGGTCATCAAGAGATCTACCGGAGATGTGGCAGACTTGGACCATCTACACAAGAGCCGATCGAGAATCTAATGGGACCACAAGATCTATAGATTTAATTAAGCTTTAAAACCAACAATTTATTGCTTTAAACAAAACAACTTACAATAAACTTGTTCCCAGATCTGTAGTTTGTGCATCGATCCATATTTCTTCATGCCAAAATTGCAATTATAAACCAGATCTAGACTGCTTATCTAGATCTAATCCAACAAGCTGGATTAGAGAGAGAAAGGGGAAGAGAAAAGGAAAAATAAAACCTAAAGCTAAACCTAAATTAGCTAAGGAGAGCTCAGGCTATTCCTTTATTCCTACTTTCCTTGCTGAAGAAAAATAGCAGAAAGGAGTTCTATTTATACATTTATAGTGATCCGTGTGCTTTGGGTTGCAAGTAATCAGAAGCGAGGATTTTAGTTTAAGCTTAATCCCTGTTTAAGAGTTTCAACCAATCAGAGAAGAGATAGGGGTCTAGTTTTGTTTGTGCCCAGCTGAAACTAATTTGTATTCCCGCCAAAAATTAGTTCACACCCATGTACCGAATTTCTTATGCATTGGAGTTCCCAGATTTGCCCCTGCCGTCCATTGATTTTTGCTGCTGCAGTAGATGCATTTGATAAGTGCAAGCTGGAGGACTGCTCGATAGGATCAGTTGGAAGCTTCATAGAAGAGTTTGACAGGTTGCAGCTCCAGCCTTGAACCAATCGACAGGGTTAGTTCATGAAGTGCTCGATAGGTTGCTGAAGTGAACCATTCGATAGGTTCAAGTTGCTAAATTCCTAAAGCATTCGACAGGTTCATATTGCTGCATTTTGATAGGATGAAGGTTGCAGTCCAAGGAACCCTTTGACAGGTTGCTGGATTGAACCATTCGATAGGTTGATAGCTGATGCATTCGATAGGTTGGGAGACTTGTATTCGATAGGATGCATGACAGTTCTTTAGAGGATTCGATAGGTACAAAGTATTGTTCGATAGGTTCAGCAACTACAACACTCGATATGTGCAATGACTGTGCTACAACAACCATTCGATGGGTTGAAAGAGTGAAGAGTTCGACAGGTTCAAGCTGCATGTTTGAAGCTTTTGACAGGTTAATAATCCTTGATCTATTCGATAGGTAGCTCCAGCTGATGCACCATTCGATAGGTTCCATTGCTGTAGTGGAGTTCCTCTGTTGGCCTATTCATAGAGCTGCATTGGTGGAGCTTCTCTTCATTTCAAGCACACTTCAAGCTGTTGTTCTGCTCTAAGATCGATCACACCATGGCCCTTCTTGCCTCAGTTCTAATAGATGGTTCCAAGTTCTCTTTTTGGCATTTTTACATAGGAAAACTGCATTATTCTGTATTTCATCAATATCTGCAAAATATACTTAAAAACTATTATTAACCACTCTAGGTACTAGCAAAAGCTAGGTTTAAAGGTGTAGAAAGTGGCATATTTTATTGATTAACAGGGGCTGCATCACACTCAGTAATTTACCAAATTGTTCAGACAAGTTGTCCACTTTCTTTTCCAAGTTATTGTAATACATTTACTTCATACAATTTTTTTGATGCAGTGGGATCTCTTGTAACTCTAGCAACTGGCTCAATGTCATTTCTTGACAGAGCCTCCTGCTGTGTAGAGTTTTCACTAATCACATCAAATAAATCACAAGCCTCCTCATCAGTTTTGTTGAGATATGTACCACCACATGATGCATCTATCATGTATCTACTTTGAAAAAGTTGCCATCTAGATATTTGGTGGTTCGAACATTGTCGTAGCAGTTCCTTGAATCATTCCCATACCTCATGAAAATCCTCAGCTGGGAATTGAGCAAAAGAAATAATGCTCTTTCTCAGCTGATTGGTCTTACTCATTGGGCAGAATTTTGCCAAGAATTGGCCTTGCAAATCACTCCAAGATGTAATGCTATTTGCTGAGAGCATGTTAAGCCAATGTCTAGCCTTATCCTTTAAGGAAAAAGGAATCAGTCTCAGCTTAGTGGCTTCATCTCCCAAACCAGCAATTTTGAAAGTTGTGCATAAAGACAAAAATTCATTAATGTGTTTATATGGATCTTCCTTGCTCAGTCCATGGAAGGATGGCAACATTTGAATAGTCTAAGGCTTGATCTCATAATTCCCTTCATCTGTAGGGAATTGAATGCAAAAAGGGGATAAGTATGCCCCTGGTGCATAGTAATCCTTCAATGGTTGACGTTGCTCACCCATCTCAAAGTTTCAACAATGGTCAGTAGGGATGTGTGTTGGTTGTCTAGCTCTAAGGATCCTCTCAACTTCAAGATTTAAAGGTAAAATCTCAGGGTTAAGAGTCCTTCTACTAAACATTCAACACATAGCAAGAACAAATTACAGCTAACAAAAACAAACACACTAAGTATTGCTGCTAAATTCAAAAATTACAGAAATGAAATTATAATCAAAGGAGCAAGAAATGCAAACTCAGGCAAAATCTGGTCCAGGGCAAGCAATTTGCTCTTCTCTTGGCTATAACTCCAGATCTAAAAAAAATAAATTCAAAAGACTATAAAAACCACAACAACATTTATTCAAATACAGATCTAATCTCCTAATATAAAGAAAAACTCAAATCTACTACTTAGATCTCAAATCCCCGGCAACGATGCTAAAAAGTTGTTGAGTATATTTACTGTGCATTTATTTTATTAAAAAGTGATGGTAAAAATATGGCACACAAAAAACAACAGTAATTTATACACAGTCCTGCAAGATCAGGGCTGTTGTAGCAAGTTTTGATGAATAACAGTTTGTCCCATAGAAATTGTGATCTAAGGTAGTAACTTTACAGATCTGCTACAGATCTAGTAAATCTAATCCTATTCTCACTTAAACTAAGAAAAATAGGAGAAAGAGATGGAGTTTTTGGTTGTCACTACACTAAAAATAGAAATGAAATAGATCTAATTAAAAACATAATCAAAAGTCAAATAAGAGATAAATTAAGAGAGAATTGAAGAAGATAGCAGATGTTTTGGTAAAATAAAACTAAAATATTGAGAAGTAAATAGCCAGGGATTAGTTTTTTATTGTAAAATTGATTTGTAAAGCAGAGTAGAAGATGGATCTACAGCAAACCTTCATTTGGCTACAAGCACAAATGCAAGGTAAAAGAGTCCAAATAGCCCTGAGATATGGACTAGTCCTAGGGTTATACTCTATCCACTCAAATCGTCATAGAGTATCCCATGGATATAATCCAGTCATGGGGGAAGAGATGAAACAGTAAATCACTGCAAATGCTATGGATGCAAGGCTACAAGCTCATGCATCCATAGATACATAAAATCTATAGAAATCTGATGAAAATCACTATATCTATAGATTAAATAAACAATAAAACCAGTTATTCATTGATCTAATACTTACAATAAATCAACGCTCAGATCTGTAGTCTCTGCAATGTCCACACTTCTTACAAAGCTTTTACAATTCAAATTATAGATCAAACTAACCCTAGCTGTTACAGAGATTTAGCCAGCCATGGCTGCACTAAGGAGAGAAGAGAAGAAGAAAAACAACAAAAGAAAAAGGTGGGAATATACTTCTTCAAAAATCCCTTGGTCTCTAGATGCCCAGATCTCTTTTATTCCCTCCTATTTATACAGTTCCTAAGTGTACTTGATCTGCCTTGGCCAATTAGAGAAGAGGAGAATCAAATCAGTTTAAGACCTGATGACGTGGCTGAATTTCATCCAAGTATTGCCCCAAATTCGTTAGAAAAACAATGCTCACATGGGGCAGTTCGGTCAGGTGTCAGTTGTGCTGATGGAGTTCCAAAAATGCCCTTCAAAACTAATAGCTAATTGCTTGAACCCGTGCCTCGAGTGTTGTTAGCTTTAGAACATCAATCTCAATAGGCTCTTGAGCAGTTGGAGTGTCTTCAGGATGAATCTCGAGTGGATCAATGGTTTCAAGATTACAACTCGAGTAGATCAGACAGCAACTCGACAGGTTACTTGCCTCATCCATGAACCACTCGACAGGTTGTTATTTTAACTTATAAACTGCTCAGCAGGTTCATGCAACCACTCGAGAGGTTAAATCTATAGCTACAAACTGCTCGAGTGGATGATGTTGCAGCTATGAGCCACTCGACAGCATCACTGCAGCTTTAGCAACTGCTCGAGTAGTCATTTTCTGTAGGTCCAATATACTCGAGAACTACTCGAGCTTACTGTTCCGCACCTCTGCTGCTATGCCTAGTATGTTGTAGCACTCTGTCATGCATGGGTCTTCTCATCAGCCAGTGGTTGACTTTGATCTCCCTCCTTTTGGCAATTGCTATATGGATTTCTGCACTTCTCTACAGATTATTGCTTACTATAAAACAACACTCAAAAAGTAGTTATTAAACAGCTCTAAGGTCTAGTAAGGGCTAGGTTAGGAGGTGAAAAGTGGTACTTTTTAGTGATTAACAAAGTCTTGTGTCTCATCAGCGGCTGATGTTCCTACTTCATCATCCGTGAGCTTGTACACTACAAAACGGCTACACTAGGGGGTTAGTTTTGTGGGAGGTAACCCTTCATCGATGCAATTTATGATTGCGACATCCTTTGTGAGGTGTAAGTCAAGGCTATTCATCCTCCTCGCAAAGTCGTGGAGTATCTCATTAGGTATGATTATGGGCTTGTCACATCATCGGGATGCTCAACATTTTTATTGAGGAAGAGGCTGTGGGATCGTTGTGAACGGAGTCAAGGCGGGGTTCTTCAATGTTGAGGGTAGGACAATGATGGTGCGTGATCATATCGGTTATTCCTTCATTGACTCCGTTGGCGTTCCCACTATTCGTAGCCTTAGGAGAAAAGTCCCATTGTTGGTCGCTAAATGGGTCCGGGATGAAGGGCTCCCTCCCTTTTCTATGGTCTTCTAATTTTTTAATATTTTCTGTTTTTAAATTTTTATGAGTTTTAGGATTTTCTATTTTTTTAATCTTTGATAAGAGATATGGTACATGGTCAGTTGCTTGGAGAGGAACCGACAAGGAGGCATTTCCTAGTTGGGGAAGCTAGACGGCTGTTGGAGCCGTTCGTGTGAGTCTTCAGATGACGTGGACCCGCTCAAAATTTGGCATTTTTTTTAGAGTCCTCGTCTAGGGTGATCCTCTTGATGAGTGAGGATGGGGATGGTCTGACCGATGTGCTTTCTTCTTCTATCATGTAAACTACTTCATCCTCGAAAAGGGCGGAGAGGCAGTAGTCGTCTAAGCTCTCATCTTCAAAATCGGATTGAAGATGTCCTCATTGCTGAGGTTGTTTGAGACATTCTTCTGGATAGGTGAGTTTTTAGCTTTGTACCTCATAGTATGCTATGATGTGTATGCATGATCGACGGCGTGGCTGATATGGGTGAGAGATACAGGGATCTCCCCATGAGCATTCCAATCCTTCATTCTTGAGGTTACTATCATTGAAGTCAAGGTTGTCTTCTTCGTCTAACTGCCCCTAAAAGCCTTGGGCCAACTGTTCCGCTAACTCGAGTGTTGGAAGGTTTATCCAGTAGTCTTCATCATCACTCGGTGGCAGTTGCCATTCTTCTTCTAGTAAATTCTAGAATATCTAAAGTTGTGGTGCATTTGGAGATTGAGGAGCATCGAGCTTCAGCTCTTCTTGAAATTCTATAAGGCCAATGTGAGATTCTTCTGTGCTAAAGGTTTGCTAGATTTCATCCATGACAGCCTTTTGACATCATAGCATCATAGCGCGACACCGGCCATAGTAAGGTAGTTTCAAGTAAGGGCACTGACATGGGCACCACCATTTATTGATCACGCACTGATAATCAAAGTCGTCGTCAGGGTTTGAAGTCTTTTCTCGAGAATGATTGTCCTCTCTGAACCATTCTAGGTGATCAGGTCTCATGAGGTCTTCAAGTTCTATATCGGTAAGACTGTTCCAATATTCTTCCTCCTTGCTTGACATTGAAAGCTAGTCCTTTGCTTCGGGTTGGTGAGGCTGGGGTGTCTTTGACTCTTCCTTGTTTCCTAAAGAGGGGATGTGGAAATCTTCCTCATCGATCGACTCTTAGTCTTCTATATGCAACTCGAGTTCTACTGGTTCTCTTCTTTCAGCAATGCAGGGTTCCTCGATCTCGAACAATGGTCCTACACCCTCAAGTGGCTTGTCAATTTCGTCGTCATCTTGGTTCAAGCTTGTCAGGTCTGCAAAGGCTTTAGCGATCTGCTCAATTTTCGTTGCTTGTGGTTTGGCGAGGGATGTTTCCTTTCTTCTTGCCACAACGACCTTCTCAGTGGTTCAGTAGACAAAATGGTCATAGAGTGACCATTTAGGCGAGGCTGGTAGGAGATCTGCTTGCTTGCTGTCTGACTGGTAACCCAATCCTGTGTGCTTACGGACTTTCTTTAGAATGACCGACCCTATTTGCCCTTGCCTATTCTTGCCGAGTCTCGTATGTGGGATGTATTCGAGCTGATACATCAAGTCCCATCCCTTTGTTGTGGTTGGTTTTATATCATACAACCCGGTGAGGTCAGGTCCTACTGTTCTCTTTGTTAATCTTGACTGGTATGAGGGTGACCTGGGATGAGTGACTTCTGCTATCGCTATAACTTTAGGCGACCATACCTTTATGATGTGGCCGGTGGATAGGACAGAGTCATGAGCTATTGGAATGCTTGCCGCATAATTAGTATCTGCTTCTTTGAGAGGTGCATCGGCGTATATCCTGACAATAAAGTCTTCATGCGGGAACTTGACACATTGATGATATGTAGATACCACAACTTTCATGGACTCTAGCCATTTCCTTCCTAGGATTAGTGACCGGTCCAAGGCGAACTTGTAACTTGATGGTTCCTTTAACGAAATATCGGGAATCGTCATATGCGATGAGGGAGAAAGATGATGGCCTTATGTCCTGCTCGGTATATTCAAGCATCTTGAGCATAGTTATGGGACATATATTAAGCCTTGCTCCTGTATCGACCAATGTATGTGGTACAAAAAGGCCTCTGATCATAACCGTTAGGTATATTGGGGTGGCGCTTCTGCGTAGTGATTCTTTAGGCATATCAACCTCAGTGAAAGTGAGCACCGAAGGTTACGCCATGACCGAAGCGATCTCATGTAGCTCATCGAAGGTGGTATCTTCATTTACATGTGTCTCATCCAGCGTCTTAATAAACAGTCGGTGGTGTTCTAGTGACTTCTTGATGAACTCAAGGATTGATATTTGCACTAGTATTTTCTCGAGGTGCCACAGAAGATCATAATCCTGGCCAGTCTCTCAAGCTGGCTCTTGCCGGGGCGGTGAGCTTTGTTGACATTTAGCTGAGGTGGTGGAGGCACTAGTTCTAGAACCGGAGGCGGAGGTAGCGTATGAGGCAGTGGAGGTAGGTTCACTACTCGTTCCCTCGCTATCCTTTTCGATGGTTGAGTGTTGTCGTTTTACTTTTCCTGGGGGAATGGCGGTGGTGGGTAATGGGTTCCAAATTTGAGAACTCGACACGTTGATCATTGATGTTGGGGCATTGATGAACCTGCCGTAGTAACTGTTGTGAATGGGGTGAAATTTGAGGAAGGAATACGCAGCGGGGCTATGCCGCTCCATGGTGGGAGATACTGAGTGTAGTCTTCCTCTTCCAGAAAAGTGGAGACCAGGGCTTCTCCCTTGTTGGGTCCTTCACTCAGCTGACTCATCTTGGCATCGGGGTGGTGTTTCACCGTAGCCTCATGTCGGTGCTTTGAAGTATTCTGGGTGACACTGTCCACCCATGCCGTAATTTGCCTTGCAATTTGAAGAACATTGTCTTCGTTTCAGGCTCAGAATCATATAGGGGGATCGGCGGTGGAGTCATCTCGACACTTGGGGGTGTAGTGGGCCCCAGAGGTTGAAAGCTTGATCTTTGAGTTTTAAAGGCTTGAACTCGAACTTGAGCAAAGGTGGGATGGGATGGAGAGTTCGGGGGAACAATCCTGGTGATCAGGGATGAAAGGTGTGGGCGAATGGCCGGGGGCCTTGGAGGATCACTTGAAGCATCTGGGGAACCAACACGGGTAATGAGGATAGAGGGATGAAAAGGGAGTCACCTCGGAGGATCTAGTGTAGTGATGTGGGTGACGGGCCCTTGATTATGATTGGGCATGGGATTATTGATAATCCCTAAGTTGGGAGGTGGCTGATTGTTGTTCTGGTTAGAGTTTCAAAGAGATTCCCAATCGATTTGGTTGAGATCTTTCAGGTCATAAATCATGTCTCGCAGCACCCAACAGTCTTCCAAATTGTGTCCTACATATTGTTGGGTTATTTCAATGTGCTGATTTATTGTGTAATGATAGTAAAACAAGGGATGGATTCAGCACAACAAAAATATCCTAGACCTGCAAGATACAGGGTCCTTTGTAGCAAGTTTTAATAAGTAAGGGAATGTCCACAGGGAGGTGAATTTAAAATATGGTAAATCTTCAGATCTGTAAGAGATCTGGCACCCTAACTAATTCTAAGTAAGCTAAGAAAAAGGGAAGAGGTTAAACAGGGTTGCCACTTGAACGAAACTATACTTGAAATGCAAAATAGCTGAGATCGAGTCTAGAGATCTAGATCTTGCAAATGGAAGGGTTTAAGAAATAGAAAATGGAGAAGAGCAGCTTGGAGATTGGTCTCACTGCGATCAGGTTGAGCTGATCATGTTACAGGGGTTTCAAAGCACACAAATCCCTCAGCTGGCTACAAGCACAGCTGCAGGGTAGAAGGCTCCACTCTAAACCAAAGGATTTAACTAATCTTAAGGCTATGGTCTGTCCACTTTAATGGTCACAGACCATCCTATAGACTTCATCTGATCCAAGGGTCTATGGTAGAAGAATCCAATTGAAATCAGAGATTGGACTGCTCTTAAGGCTATGATCTGTCCACTTCAATGGTCACAGACCATCCTATGGAATTCCTCCAAACCAAAGGTTTCAACCAGAGCATTAAAACCACTATAGATACGGCAATTTCTAGGTCACAGACACAAGAAATTACAGGGATATTAGATCTAGGGAGATTATATGGTATCCAAGAGGTCTACTAGTTAAGTGGGTGAGCTGATCAACAGACTCCTCTACACAAATTCGATCGAGCACCAAATGAAACCAAAGGAACTATAAATCTAATTAAATAAATAGAAACAACATTTACATTGCAATAAAACTCGCTCTATAATGAAATGCTCTCAGATATGTAGTCTATACAATAATTAACCAACAATAACACTCTCAACCTTACCCAATTACAGATCTAACCTCTCTCTTCGCTGCTCCTAGGGAATTAGTCAACCATAGTTGAGCTAAAAGAGGGAAAATAGAATTTCGCTGCAAGCTCTGATCTCTAGAATTTGATCTAAATCTCGATCTCCCCCAATTGCAATTGGGGATCTCCATATATAGATTTTTCTCTTGTTTTCTTCGCCAATCTTCCCTTCTAGAAGGTCCTCAGAGTTTGTTAGAGTCTTGTTAGAGCACGTGGGTTGGATAGGGTTTCTTAGGGCATCTTTTGGATCGTCGTGGTGGTCACCAATGTGCCTCGGTTTGTTTGTAGTAGGTCACCAAGTTGCAGCGTGTGAATCGCCTATTTTCTGAGAAGTTCTTCACATGATTTCGATAGGTTGAGGAAGCTTTCGACAGGTTCAAATGGAGCTTTTTGGTCCTTTTGCTAGGTTCTTAGATCTCTTTGATAGGTTCCGATAGGATGAGCCTTCTCTTAAAGCTTCAGCATTCTCAGCCCTTTGCCTGGAGCATTCGACAGGTTGGAGAAGCTTTTCGATAGGTTGGAGGACCATTCGAAAGGTTCCGCTCTCGCGCCTCCATCTCCATAGGTTCAGGAAACCATTCGATAGGTTCCCCTTACACCTCAGGCAGGCTTTCGATAGGATGGCTTCTTCGTTTCTTTCAACTACTCGATAGGTTCTTAGATCCTATTGAACTCCTCAATCCACATGAATCCATCCTTCTTCTGCCTTTAGATCCTATCGAAACCTTTCCAACTGCACGAATTCCTCCTTTCTTTGCTTGCAGCTCTTATCGAAGTCTTCAGATGACCTCTCGATAGGATGTTTTCAACCTATTTTCACTTCCTTTGCCTTGCCCTGCTGTAGCCATGCGCTCCAAGGGCCCAATGGTGTGCAACCGTCTTGTGTGCCCTTGCTTGGTCTGTACTGTGCTGAGAGATGGACTTCTTTGTGTGGCATTCTTGAGTAATTTTCTACATTTTTCCTAACTTTTATTGCTATCTACAAAACAGACTTAACGGAGATTTATAATGTGCTCACAGGTCCATCAGAGGCCAGGTTAAGGGGTGAAAATTTACATTTTTCACTACTTAACACACCCCCAAACCTAAGCTTTGCTAGTCCCTGAGTAAAGGAAAATTAAAGAAAAATAAAAAAAATGCCACTTTCATAGGGATCACGGATGCATTTAGCATGTGCATCAAGCCTTTTAAACCCCTAGGTGATCCCTAGTGGAGGAGTGAAGTCTCCTGAGGGTTTTCAATGAAGGTACCCACAAACTTCTCCCATAAAGTTAGTTAATAGTAATGCATCCTACTAAAATAGAGTTTTAGTAAATAGAATAAATTCACACCATGTCTATTCGATTCATTAGAGGAATTTCAACAGAAAAAAAAAATCAGTTCAAAACTTGAAAGTCTACTGTGATCCTTCACCATCACTCAGCTCATGTCAAGGCATTTCTCTTAAAAATTAATGCATGGCTCACCTTTCACTTGAGAATTTCGTTTTGATACTACCCCCATCAAATTGGATTTCAGACCCAAGTCTCACTAGGGATGTTCACTCAAAACAAAAAAAATGAAGGGTGTAGAATTTCACGCAGCTCAAGAGAAGTTACAGCCCTCAAATAGGACTGCAAGCATGAGCATAGGCATTGCTCTAATTCCTGAAATTTTCTAATTCTTTTCACCATAGATTAAAACAAATCCTTATCCCTACATGATAGCTTAATTTATTTCAGATATGTAAGGTCTTTTTATTGGATTGTAATGTGGCTTATGGGTGGAGTTAATAAAAAAAATAAGGGGGTAAAAAGGATTCAAATTGAGAAATTAGTAAAGGTAAGGAGGTGGTCTGCAGCTTAACCTTCTTCATTTCAGCACCTCTTCACTTTCTTTTTGAATTTTCAGACTTGAAGTGATTAGCTTCTTATCTTCTTGTAGATTTTCAAATGAAGTGACTTCTCTTTCTCACCCTTTTGCTCTTTTTTTTTTCTTTTTTTTTAAATTTTTTTTTTATGGGTCGGAATGCCACAACACCACCAAATGGGTTTTCTTCTTTCTGAACTAAAAATCACACCCGCTCTACCTTCACCTTTGTCTTCTGAATTCTCAGAGTGAGGGTCAGGCTGCATTAGGTAAAAAGGGTTTCGTGGGTTTGGATTTTCTGGTTTCTATCAAAGAAACTGGGAACTTTAAGGCTCAAAGTGGGTGTATCAAGGGCAGTTCAAAGGGTAGGATCTTTAAGCTCAAACTCTCCAAGGGATGGCCTTACTTCATGTCCTCCATGTCATGAGTGATGTCGAGCTGTTTCAACTTGGATTTGCCTAACTTCTAGTGAGCAGAATTGAGTTCAATCAGTCCTTAGAGCAGAAGAATTTGCTAAGACACTCTTCAAAGACAAATTCTCAGGCCCAAATCTCATTAGATATGGCCTTCCATCAAATTTTCAGGGGTGTATCTTCACAATCTTCTCTCATTTCAGGTTTACTACACATCAAAATTATTTTTTGAAAATTGTTGGCATTTGCCTCATGAAGCCTTTTGGACTACAGATTATTTCAGTTTCAATAGTTTTTTAATTTCCTCTTTTCCAAAAAAAATCAAGTGAGAATTTACTCTAACTAATTCCAAACACTCCTTTTTAGCCTAGCTGCACTATCATTAATTCATTTCATTGGCATACCTGCCATACCCCCAAACCTAAATTAAACAGTGTCCTCATTGTTGGGAGCATGGTAGGAAGGACACAAGTAAGACAGAATATTAGAAAAGAATGAGACACAAAAGTAGAAAGTATACAAGCACAGATAACATTAAAAAGACATTGTATTGAAAATAGCACACTACAAATATGAAATTTATCTCTACAGAATAACAAAATCTGGCGCAGAGATATCCTCCTCCTGCTTACGGTGGAAGAGGAACTGTAAGCCAGGATGGGAGGAAGAAAAGGAAAAAAGAGAAAAAAAAAACAAAAAACAATGATGGATCAGGGGGCAGGGGGTGGGGTAGTGGTGGAGGATGGAGGTGGGGGTGCCGGAGGCTCGGTCTTCTGTCTCTTCTTCTCCCGCTTGTTCTTTTTCCTTTCCTCCTTGGCGAGGATTCTCTGTCCCTCTTTGTATTCATCCTAGAGAAATTGGAGAGGGTCAGGCTCGACCGGTGGTGGTGGTTGTGGCCAGACTGGGTAGAACTTGGTCGGCAAGTCTTGGGGTTTGTCATCGGCCATGAGTATGGGATGGAAGGATTGCACAAGTCAAGGGGAATTGGACGTGGAAAGGTTGGACGAGGCTGATATTTAAAGATCATGGGTGTTGGAATATGAATCGGTATAATAAATTTTTGCATTCTTCCAGGCTGAGAGTGAAAGTGGGAATAAATGGAGCGGTGGTTGCTGTGTGGGAACTAGAGCGCGGACTACATGATGGGCTATTTTTAGGAGTGGTAGTTAAGTCAAGGAAGTATGCGCAATGAATGCTGAGACACCAATTTGTGGATAAGGATGAACACGTCCGCGGATAGTGGGAAGGGCAAATGAGGAAGAGGGAGCTAGGGTTTTCAGTAGGAGTCGAATGGACGAGACTGTCTTAACGAAAGGGTATAGAGAATGAAAGATGATTTTGATAGGGTGAGATGAGTGATTCCGATAGGTCAGGGCATCCTGTCGAAATCATAGCGAATAAAACTTTTAAATGGAATGATTCGATAGGTTTCCGATAGGTGGAATCATCCTTTCGATAGGTATTTGGTGGGTGATCCATCATTTCGATAGGTTCCAGATAGGTATCCAGAACCTAACGAAACCTTCTTTCTGTCTCTCTTGATCCTATCGAAGAGTTGATTTTAACTATCGACCAGTATCAGTGCCTATCAAAAATCTCAAAGAATCTATCGAAATCATCGATTGTCCTCACGAAAGGTGCAATTAACCTATCGAAAGGTCTCAAAAGCCCGATAACTTTGTGTTTAAGTGCAGTGCTCAGTCTCAGCACCCAGCAAACTCCTATTGCTATGCTAAAATTCATTTATTGACCTTATAAACATACTCCCATGATCTCTGAACTGCAAGCACTATCAAGATGACAACCTACCCGTAGCATGGCAATGTACATGAACAAACTATCAAGACAAAAAGAAATATGATATATATAATACAAAGTGAAATCAGGTATTAAACTGGAGGGCCCTAAAGATCAATGGTCTCTGCAGGCTCAAGAATGTTTTCAACAC
Organism: Chloranthus sessilifolius; assembly: GCA_021018995.1. Taxonomy (NCBI): domain Eukaryota; kingdom Viridiplantae; phylum Streptophyta; class Magnoliopsida; order Chloranthales; family Chloranthaceae; genus Chloranthus; species Chloranthus sessilifolius. The sequence continues at coordinate 50,658,576 of CM037593.1, read as the reverse complement.
AAATTTTTAGCCTTTGACCATTGACTTTCATGGTCCTATCATCTCTAGGGTCCATGATTTCTACAGCCCCAGATGGGGAAACATGTACAACTGTGAAAGGTCCCTCCCATCTGGACTGCAACTTTCCTGAAAAGAATTTCAATCTAGAGTTGAACATCCATACCTTGTCATTTGTCCTGAATTCTTTCCGTAGCAAGTGTCTGTCATGGAAGGCTTTGGTCTTCTCCTTGTAAATCCGGGCATTTGCATAAGCTTCTAATCGCAGCTCATCTAGCTCAGATAACTGGAGTTTCAATTGTCTACTAGCAGAGTTTAACTCAGATTTTATTGCTCTAATAGCCTAGTATGCTTTGTGTTCCAACTCAACAGGCAAGTGACATGCCTTGCCATAAACTAGTCTGAATGGGGACATACCTATGGGGGTTTTATAGGCAGTCCTATAAACCCATAAGGCATCTGTCAATTTTATGGACCAGTCCCTCCTGTCAGTTCTCACAGTCTTCTCTAGAATGTGTTTGATTTCCCTGTTGGAAATCTCTACTTGCCCACTGGTTTGTGGGTGGTAGGTAGTGGCTACTCTGTGAGTCACAGAGTATTTTTCCATCAGTTTATCAAAAGGTTTATAACAGAAGTGGCTTCCCCATCACTAATAATAGCTTTAGGGATGCCAAACCTTGAGAAGATGTTGTCTTTTAAAAATTTAATGACAACCTTATGGTCATTTGTTCTTATATCTATGGCCTCTACCCATTTGGACACGTAGTCCACAGCTACAGGGATGAAATTATATCCATAAGAGGGTGGGAAAGGTCCCATAAAATCAATTCCCCAAATGTCAAACAATTCGACAACAAGTATAGTTTGCAAAGGCATGGAGTTTCTCTTTTTAATGCTTCCCATTTGTTGGCATCGAGGACAAGCTTTACAATGCTGCTGGGCATCTTTGAACAGAGTAGGCCAGTAGAAACTACTTTGAAGCACCTTCGCCGCAGTCTTGTTACCATTGAAGTAGCCCCCACAAGCCTGTTCATGGCACATGGTTTGAATGTTTTTGAACTCGGTCTCAGGTACACAACGTCTTATCACCTGATCTGCACAATGCTTAAAGAGGTAAGGATCCTCCCACATGTAATATCGAATCTGTGAAAAGAACAGACTTCTATCATCCTTATTCCAATGTGGAGGGATCCTTCCCACAGCCAGGTAATTTACTATATTGGCAAACCAGGGCACACTTATCTGTACAGTAAAAAGTTGCTCATCTGGGAAAGAATCATTGATAGGCAAGCTCTCTGTTCCAGCTTCTGGGATCCTTGACAGATGGTCAGCAACCACATTCTCAACTCCCTTCTTATCTTTAATCTCCAAGTTAAATTCCTACAAAAGAAGAATCCATCTTATTAGTCTTGCTTTTGCTTCCTTCTTGGACAAGAGGTACTTCAAGCCTGCGTGGTCAGTAAACATAGAGATATTTTATCCCAGCACATAAGACCTGAATTTCTCCTAAGCAAATACAATGTCTAACAGCTCCTTCTCAGTCGTGGTGTAATTCAATTGAGCATCAACCATTGATTTACTAGCATACGCTACCACACATGGTCCCTTATCTCTTCTTTGGCCCAAAACTGCACCAAGGGTGAAGTCTAATGCATCACACATCAGCTCAAATGGCAGAGAAAAATCAGGGGCTTGCAAGATAGGAGCAGTAGTCAAACAAGTCTTTAACAGTTCAAAAGCAGCACGGCATTCATCATTGAACTCAAAGGGAACCTCCTGGCACAACAGGTGGAAAAGAGGCTTGGAAATTTTGCTGAAGTCCTTGATGAACCTCCTATAGAACCCAACATGGCCCAAGAATGACCTGACTTGCTTGACAGTTTTGGGAGGGGGCAAATGTGCAATTAAGTCAATCTTAGCCTGATCAACCTCTATTCCTTTATGGGAGACAATATGTCCTAGGACAGTGCCTTGAGTCACCATGAAGTGACTCTTTTCCCAACTCAGAACTAGGTTGGTTTCCTCACACCTTTGCAGCACAAAGCTGAGATGGTGTAGGCATTGGCTAAAATCATCTCCATAAATAGAGAAATCATCCATAAAGATCTCTAAAAACTTGTCAATCATGTCAGAGAAGATGGCATACATACATCTTTAAAAACTGGCAGGTGCATTACACAATCCAAATGGTATCCTTCTGTATGCAAAGGTTTCAAATGGGCATGTGAATGTGGTTTTTTCTTGGTCTTGGGGGTAGACAGGGATCTGATTGTACCCTGAATATCCATCAAGAAAATAGTAATAGGCCTTGCCTGCCAACTTGTCCAAGATTTGATCTATGAAAGGCAATGGGAAGTGATCCTTGCTGGTTTTCTCATTGAGCTTTCGATAATCTATGCATACCCTCCACCCAGTGGTCTGTCTGGTTGGAATTAGCTCACTTGAGTCTGCTTCCATTAGTATGATCCCGAATTTCTTTGGTACTACCTGGGTAGGTGCCACCCATTGAGAATCCGAGATAGGGTAAATTATCCCAGCATCGAGGAGTTTGACTACCTCTTTCATCACCATTTCCTACATGTGTGGGTTGAGTTTCCTTTGCATCTCTCTAGAAGGTTTAAAGCCTTCCTTAAGATGGATTTTATGCATGCACACAGCAGGATTGATCCTCCCTAAGTCTGCAATGGTCCATCCTATTGCCCTCTTATGCCTTTTTAGCACACAAAGTAGTTCTTTTTCCTGCTCAAGGGTGAGGGAAGAAGAAATTATCACTGGCAATTTATTATTATCTCCTAAAAAAGCATATTTCAAAGATTTTGGGAGCTGTTTTAACTCCACAGCTGGGGGTCTGATGAGGGAAGCCAATAGGGGTGTCTTAGAGGGTGGTAGAAGAGGTAACAGAGCAGGCCTCCATGGGTAATGCTGTGTTGGCTCTGCTTCAAAGGATACACTTTTCACATGTTCAATCTCAGAGGTGGAGGCCTTCTTTTCCTCTATTTCCTTCCATACTTTGTCAAAAATATTTGACCACTCATTACCATGCAGCAACATATCCAAATTTTCTTGCACAACCTCATCTATCACATCTATGGAAAAACAGTCCTCATCGAGATGGGGTTGATTGGCTGAGTTGTACACATTCAATTTAACCTACATGTTCCCAAAGGATACTTCCATGACTCCTGACCTACATTGTATACAAGCATTAGCAATGGCCAAAAAGGGCCTTCCTAATATTACAAGTATGGAAGTAACAAACTTGCTTGGTTCCATGTCCAACACTAGAAAATTAGCAGGGTAAAAGAATTTGTCAACCCGAACCAAAACATCTTCAATGATCCCCACAGGCTTCCTTTCAGACCGCATGTGTGGGCTTCAATTCTCCTAGTCTCAGCTTCTCATATACTGAGTATGGAAGCAAGTTCACACTAGCTCCCAGATCTAACAAAGCCTTTTTAATGATATGATCCCCAATGATGCAGGGGATAGTGGGGACTTCAGGGTCTTGGAGTTTAGTTAGGGTGGCTATAGTCAATATCTTCTTCACCTTTTCTGTCGAAAAGACCTTGGATAAATATATCCTAGACTGTCTTTTATGGGTGCACAAGTCTTTCAAGAAATTGGCATAGGCTGGAATTTGCTTGATTGCATCAAGTAAAGGCAAGTTGATCTTCACTTGCTTAAAAGTTTCCATCATTTCCTCTATTTTACCTTGCCCTTTGTCGAAAGGAGAAGGTGCTTGCAATGCCTTCGAAAATGGCAAATGTGGGACTACTCTCTCATTTACAGTCCTAGCCAACTGGTCATCTTTCTTTTTGACTTTGTTATTTGCTTGAGAATCCTCATTCTCTTTCTTATTTAAATTGGGTGGTTCCTGTTGTGTCTTTCCAAAAATCACTTCTTTTTCTTTTCCCAAATTTCTGATAGGCTCACAGCCCACTTGATCATCTACTATCCTTCCACTCCTCAATGTAGTAACAAATTTAGCTTCCTCCTGGGTGGAGGAAACTTCATCCACTACAAACTGTCTCCTTGGGTTATCCAATGGTTGGCTAGGCAGCCTCCCTTCCTTTCTCTTAGTCAAAGCATTAGACAGCTGACCAAGATAGTCCTCTATCTTCTTAATGCTTTGGCTGTGAGAGTACACAGTTTGAGATAAGGGACCCAAATTTTGTAATGAGGCCACAACTTGTTCCTCGAAAGAAGGTTCCCTCACAGCTGGAGGGGGTGCAGGTTGTTGCACAGGCAGGGCCATGGGCTGGTGGTAATGAGGCTTGGAAGCATATCTTTGGTGGTAGGGTTGAGCATTTTTGTAGGGCATGGGCTACTGTTGCTGGTTTGGATAGGCATCTTGCCTCCACCTCAAGTTGGGGTGGTTCCTCCATTGGTACCCCACAGCAGGCTGTTGCCCATAGGACTGAGTGGTAGCCACATGCTCTATAACAAAATCTGGAAATTGGACAGCTGATGGGCATTCCTCAATGGGGTGGATAGGGGATTGGCAGATAGCACATGCCTCCTCCACCCTAGCAGCCATGGGTGACTGCATTGCTCCCATGAGCTTATCAGGCTATCCACTTTCCTCTCCAAATCACTTTGCACATTTACCTCAAATATCTTCTCTCTGGTGGTATTTTCTTTCACCAATCTAAGAGTATCTAGGTCCCTAGACAAGGTCTCCCTCTGCATGGAGTTCTCACTAATGATATCAAACAACTCCCAAGCCTCCTCAGCAGTTTTATGGAGATAGGTGCCACCACAAGAAGCATCTACCATGTCTCTGCTTTTCGAATCAATCCCTTGGTAAAAACTTTGAACCAATTGACATTCAGGGATTTGATGGTGGGGGCATTTCTTTAGGAGTTCCTTGAATATCTCCGAAGCTTTGTGAAAATTCTCAGTTGGATTTGGGCAAATGAGATGATGCCCTTCCTCAACTGGCTTGTTTTGGATATGGGGAAGAATTTTGCCAAAAACTGACATTGAAGATCACTCCAGGAGTGGATGTTGTTGGGTGGAAGAATTGACAACCAGGTCCTGGCTCTATCCTTCAATGAAAAATGAAAGAGTCTCATCGTGGTTGCTTCCTCCCCCAAACCTGTGATGTTAAAAGTGGTGCAGAGTCCTAAGAATTCATCAATGTGTTTATAAGGATCCTCTTTGGTCAGGCCATGAAATGAGGGTAGCATCTGGATTATGGAAGGCTTTATTTCATAATTTCCTTGAGCAGCTAGGAACTGAATGCAGAAGGGGGAATTGTAAACCCCTGGTGCATTAAATTCCTTAAGAGTTCTAGGCTGCTGTTGCTCACCCATTTCTGTAATTTCAGCTATAATAGATGTGAGTGGAGTTTGTCTAGATCGAAGAAGCCTTTCAACCTCTGGATTAAAAGGGACAATATGAGGTTGGAGAGTTCTTCTCCCAAACATACACCACTCATGATCTAATGCAGAGAAATTCTTCAAACATAATAAACAGGAATAAAAATAAATGACTACTAAATCTAAAAATTAACAGATCTGACAAATGAAGGGGAGTAGAGGGATGCAAACTCAAGAGCAGCCTTCAGCACAATGCTCCTCTTTCGTAGCAACTTCAAATCTGTTGAAACACAAACAGAATACTAAAAAACAACAAAACTTACAAACAGAGTTAGTAAAAAAGAATTCAAACAAACTACTATAGATCTATGGTCTAAACTAAATCAAACTTAGATCTACCAATTTCAAAAACATCTCCCCGGCAGCGGTGCCAAAAACTTGTTGGGTTATTTCAATGTGCTGATTTATTGTGTAATGATAGTAAAACAGGGGATGGATTCAGCACAACAAAAATATCCTAGACCTACATGATACAGGGTCCTTTGTAGCAAGTTTTAAAAAGTAAGGGAATGTCCATAGGGAGGTGAATTTAAAATATGGTAAATCTCCAGATCTGTAAGAGATCTAACACCCTAACTAAGGCTAAGTAAGCTAAGAAAAAGGGAAGAGGTTAAACAGGGTTGTCACTTGAACTAAACTATACTTGAAATGCAAACTAGCTGAGATCGAGTCCAGAGATCTAGATCTTACAAATGGAAGGGTTTAAAAAATAGAAAATGAAGAAGAGCAGCTTGGAGATTGGTTTTACTGTGATCAGGTTGAGCTGATCATGTTACAGGGGTTTCAAAGCACACAAATCCCTTAGCTGGCTACAAGCACAGCTGCAGGGTAGAAGGCTCCACTCTAAACCAAAGGATTTAACTGATCTTAAGGCTATGGTCTGTTCACTTTAATGGTCACAGACCATCCTATAGACTTCATCTGATCCAAGGGTCTATGATAGAAGAATCCATTTGAAACCAGAGATTAGACTGCTCTTAAGGCTATGAACTGTCCACTTCAATGGTCACAGACCATCCTATGGAATTCCTCCAAACCAAAGGTTTCAACCAGAGCATTAAAACCACTACAGATGCTGCAATTTCTAGGTCACAGACACAAGAAATTATAGGGATATCAGATCTAGGGAGATCAGATGGTATCCAAGAGGTCTACCAATTAAGTGGGTGAGCTGATCAACAGACTCCTCTATACAAATCCGATCGAGCACCAAATGAAACCAAAGGAACTATAAATCTAATTAAATCAATAGAAATAACATTTACATTGTAATAAAACTCGCTCTATAATGAAATGCTCTCAAATCTGTAGTTTGTCCAATAATTAACCCACAATAACTCTCTCAACCTTACCCAATTACAGATCTAACCTCTCTCTTCGCTGCTCCTAGGGAATTAGCCAACCATAGTTGAGCTAAAAGAGGGAAAATGGAATTTCCTTGCAAGCTCTAATCTCCAGAATTTAATCTAAATCTCGATCTCCCCCAATTGCAATTGGGGATCTCTATATATAGCTCTTTCTCTTGTTTTTCCTGCCAATCTTCCCTTCTAGAAGGTCCTTAGAGTTTGTTAGAGTTCTGTTAGAGCACGTGGGTTGGTTAGGGTTTCCTAGGGTAACTTTTGGATCATCGTGTCGGTCACCAATGTGCCTCGGTTTGCGTGCTGTAGGTCACCAAGTTACAGCGTGTGAATCGCCTATTTTCTGAGAAGTTCTTCACACGATTTCTACAGGTTCAAATGGAGCTTTTTAGTCCTTTCGCTAGGTTCTCAGATCTCTTCGATAGGTTTTGATAGGATGAGCCTTCTCTTAAAGCTTCAGCATTCTCAGCCCTCTGCCTGGAGCATTCGACAGGTTGGAGAAGCTTTTCGACATGTTGGAGGACCATTTCGATAGGTTCCGCTCCCGTGCCTCCATCTCGATAGGTTCAGGAAACCATTTGATAGGTTCCCCTTACACCTCAGGCAAGCTTTCGATAGGATGGCTTCTTCCTTTCTTTCAACTGCTCGATAGGTTCTTGGATCCTATCGAACTCCTCAATCCACACGAATCCATCCTTCTTCTGCCTTAAGATCCTATCGAAACCTTTCCAACTGCATGAATTCCTCCTTTCTTTGCTTGCAGCTCTTATTGAAGTCTTCAGATGACCTCTCGATAGGATGTTTTTAGCCTGTTTTCACTTCCTTTGCCTTGCCCTGCTGTAGTCATGCGCTCTAAGGACCCAATGGTGTGCAGCCCTCTTGAGTGCCCTTGCTGGGTCTGTACTGTGTTGAGAGATGGACTTCTTTGTATGGCATTCTTGAGTGGTTTTTTACATTTTTCCTAACTTTTATTGCTATCTACAAAATAGACTTAACAGAGGTTTATTAATGTGCTCACAGGTCCATCAGAGGTCAGGTTAAGGGGTGAAAATTGGCATTTTTCACTACTTATCACACCCCCAATGAAGAGCATAAAACTTGATATGATCAAGATTGGCGGGCCAGGGCCGTGGCCATTTCGGCGGGAATCGGATGAGGTTTTGATGACTGAGAAGGCATAATATGTTGGGGTTGGTGTCATGAAGTGGAGTATAGTGGTCGCATTTTGGTTGGTAGGGACTTCTGACCTGTTGGTTGAAGTTCTGAGGCGGGGTACGTTATTATAGCCCTGGGGGTTGACTGGTTGATTTTGAGCGGGGTTCTAGTTCTGAGCATTCTGGTTAGGGTATTGGTTTCAGTTTTGGTACTGGTTCTGATTCTAATTGGGATACCGCTGCTGATTCTGATTTTGGTACTGACTTTGATCGGAGTTCCTTGGCTGGTAGTTTCTGTTGTCGAAGCTCTGACCCTGGTTGGCGACAGTATTGACTTGCTCCTAGACAGAGGCTTTTTTGTTGTTCTTTTGCTTTGAATGGCTGGAAGTAGCGGCCTTCGAGGTTACTATTGAAAAGGTGAGGTCTCCTTCCTTTATATGTTGCTAGATGCGATTGGTGCGTGAGTGAAGAGTAGCGTAGTCTAGGCAATCACTTATGACGAGAGCGCTTCGGAGAGGCTCTTTGATATTGTTTATAATGGTGTCGATCACATCCTTTTCCTTCATCTGGCTCCCGGTGCGGGCTTCCAACTTCCTCCAACATGCTATGAAATTCGTGAAGTCTTCCTCGAATTCTTTCTTGGTTGTCATCAGATCACTGAGACTAATTGTTTCTTGTATCAGCTGCTTATACTGGTCTAGGAATTGTCCGGCCAGATCATCGAACGCGTCGATTTTGTGAAGTGGGAGTCTGAAGAACCAGTCAAGAGCTTCCCCTTCTAGCAATCTCTGGAAATAATGTATCAGGAGCCCTTAATTGTCGCGGATTGGTCGACAGTAGTTGCAGAAAAATGTGAAATGGTGGTTCAAGTTTCCCGTACCGTTGTATTTGTGAAACTTGGGTGACTTGAACCTTGTAGGTAAGGTCAAATCCAGGTCTTGACAGAACTTATCAAACCCGAATGAGCAACCCAAGTGCTCCCTCTTAGCCATGTATTCATCGAACATCTTGGGAAAATCCTCTACTCTTATCGTGGCATCCTTTTGGGCAGCTAGAGGGTAAGTTCGGTCTTGGCGATCGTTGTTGAAGAGGGTGCGGGCGGCTCAGCCTAACGGCGACACCTAGGCTGAGACTGTGCTTGGTGTGGCTGGTGACCCCTCTTACCTTAATCGTTCTTGTTCTTATCTATCTTGCTGCTCCTTGATGGTTTCATACACGGCTGCCAAGCCTCGGAGTAGTTCTTCGACGTCATTGCCCCCTTTGTATAACTTCTGGACGTTGAGTTCCACGAGTTGTCGGGTGGTGAAATTCTATTCGGTACTGTCATCTTTTCCACTATGGTTATTGCTAGTGCTCGGAGGGGTGAAGAGGTTTACCTGATCACCGGTCATGTTAATCTCGGGGTTGTACTGAGCGGACTCGTTAGACAGACCCTCACCGTATATAGGGTTACCATGGTAGTTTCATAGCAGAGGATCATTGTGGTCAGTGAGATTTATTCTTTGTATTCCCGCCATCCCAAGCCTCTGATGGATGCTCATGCACTTTCAGGAAATCCTCGGTGGTAAAGTGGGCGCAGGAAAGAAATAGAGCGGGAAAGAAAAAAAAAATAAAAGAAAATTTAACTAAACGGAGGAGACTTTGGCGACAAGACGTCCCATCGTGATCGCCAGTCTGTTGGTACGCACTTTTTTTGGGTTCCTTTTGGTCCCTGAAAAGAGTTGTCCAATTTGGTCTATGTGGACTCTGACGGAAGGCGATGAATGGTAAATTAAAATATAGGAATAAAAGGTAAATTCTAAAAGGAAAATACCTGATTCGTTACGACTGCTAGCTGCAAATTTTTATCGACACTGCAACACATCACTGATCATACTTTTTTTAGGGTGTGCGTTCGGCTTTTTTTCTAAATCATCGGCCTGCTGACGTCTGCAGCACTAGGTCACCTAAAAGTTTAGTTTATATAGTTTTCGTATCCTGCTCTAAGTTTAATTGCTTTAGTTTTCCTAGTCTTATCTAATCTTTTAGTTATTCTAAAAGTTTAATTAAACTAGTCTCCTGATCCTACTAGGAGTTTTAATTGATCTAAAAGTGCTAATTTTACTAGGAGTCTGACTAACTTAAGAGTCCTAATCTTATTAGAAGTCTAATTGGTACTAGTCTTCTAATTCTACTAGGAATCAAATTATCTTAAGTTTCCTACTTCTATTAAAAATCCAATCAATTTAAGAACCCTAACTGACTTAGGTGTCCTAATTCTATTAAAAGTCTAATTATTTTAAATATCCTATCTTTACTAGAAGTCTAATTAACTTAAATGTCCTGATTCTAGTATGAGTCTGATTAACTTAGATATCTTAAGTCTATTAGAAGCCTAATTATTTTAAATATTCTATTTCTACTGGAAATCTAATTATTTTAAGTTTCCTACTTCTACTAGGAATCTAATTATTATAATTTTTCTACTTCTACTAGGAATCTAAAAGAAGGGGATTTTGCCTACTATGCTAAGGAGGATCGGCCCTATTCCTGGTACCCTCCGTAAGCTCCCTTGGGCAAAGCAGGTGGCTAAGAGTCATTAAAAATAGTATAGATTGAAGAACTTATTTTTTTATTGGAAAGTTAAGGTTTTGAAGATTAAAATTAAAGGGGTTTTAAGATTAAGATGAGAAAAATTATAAATTAGAAGATATTAAGACTGGAATTTGAAAATAGAGTCTACGATCTAGAATAATTAAAGACTAAGAACTAGTTTTAGAGATTAAGAACCAGGACTAAAATTTAAAGACTAAAATTAAGAACTGGTTCTAGAACTAGAATGGAAATTTTAAAATTAAGAGTTGAAATCGAACATCTAAAAATTAAGAAATTATAACTAGAAAAAGCTAGAACTAGAACTAGAATGGAAATTTAAGGATTAAAACTAAGAACTAGTTCTAGGAGCTAAGAACCAGAGATTAAGAACTCGAACTGAAGAACTAAAATCAAAACCTAAGATCCAAGACTAGAAATTAAGGACCAAAAGCTAGAACTTAAGAACTAGAATCTAGAACTATAAAAGAAATTAGAAACTAGAACTAAGAAATTACCTGAAGCTAAGCGCCGAAGAGAATCTCGAAATCCCTAAGCTCGGAAGGAAGGAACTCGAAAACTCGATTGCTTGATGTGTTGATGTGTGGGGTAGGGGGGTCTATTTATAGATATTCGGATAATTGTGCACCCTTTGGGAGGTGTGCAATTAGCTGGTCAAATCCAATTACGCGCCCTGTCTGGTGTGCTTAATTGGATTATGCGCCCTATCCCAGGCACATAATCACTCTGAGTCAGTGACCGACTTAGTGAGTGACCGACTGACTGGCTCAGTCGGGTGTCCGAGTTCTAATCAAATTAGAACTAATTACGCGCCCTGTACAACATGCACAATCGATTGCGCGTAATGGTGTGGGCGCGCAATCGGGTCTTAAGGTGGCCTCTAGAAGTTTAAGGATCGATCCACGTTGGACCAATTGTGCGCCAGTGTTGGGGTGTGCAATTGAATTGCTTGCGCTCTGTAGGGAGCATAATACACTCCTAAGGTGACCCATAGGAAGGACAATCCTGGTCCAAGTGGGACCAATTGCGCTCCAGCTATGGGGTTTGTAATCGAATTGCACACACTTGTGTGGGCGCATAATTCAGGGCTTTCCTGGGGCTAAGTCGGGTCTGAATGACAAGGCTATTGTTTCAGCCTATGCTTTGACTATATACTATTGTTTCAGTATATAGTCTTCGTATTAAGGTTGTGGGGCTTTCAGAGAAGGTAAGTCCTTTCTGGAAAAGGTGGGCAAGGTCAAAGGTTGAGCTAACAGGTTTGTATATTATGAGAGGGCAAAATTAGGGTGTCTATAGTTATGAATCTCCTCTAACTCATTGAGTTCGAGTTTTCGTTGCTCACCAGATGTGGACAACTCAAAATTTATTGCTTTAATAGCCCATAACGCTCTGTGCTCTAATTTCACAGGTAGGTGGGAAGCTTTCCTGTATACCAGCTGGTAAAGCGACATGCCAATGGGTGTTTTATAGGCTGTTCTATAGGCCCATAGGGAATCATGCAATCTTAGGGACCGATCTTTCCTATTAGGGCGAACCGTTCTCTCTAATATTTTCTTTATTTCTTGATTGGAAACCTTTACTTGCCCACTAGTCTGCGAGTGATAGGGGCTTACGATTTTGTGAGTAACATCATATTTCTTGAGAAGGCTCTCAAAATATCTATTACAAAAATTACTTCCTCCATCACTTATGATGGCTTGTGGAGTTCCAAATAGTGAGAGTATATTCTCCCTGATAAAAGATATCATCACCTTATGATCATTTGTTTTTGTGGCTGCTGCCTCGACCCACTTTGAAACGTAGTTGACAGCCACGAGTATATACATGAATCCGAAGGAAGGTGGAAAGGGGCCCATGAAATCTATGCTCAAACATCGAACGATTCTATGACCAATATTGGTTATAGAGGCATCATGCTCCTTCGGGACATGGCCCCTGCCTTTTGACATTGGTCACAAGCCAGAAAAAAGTTCTAAGCATCCTTGAATAATGATGGCTAGTAAAATTCTGATTGCAGTACCTTAGCAGCTATTTTCTTCCTACCAAAGTGGCCTCCACAAGCTTAAGTGTGACAAAATTATAGAATATTGTGGGTGTCACTATCTAGGATACATTTCCTAACTATCTGGTCTGGGCATATCTTAAATAAATTAGGATCCTCCCAAATGTAATATTTTATGTTAGAAAAGAAGATGTACCTGTCCTGTTTGGACCAGGTAAGCGGAATCTTACCTGTGGCCAAATAATTCACCTAAGCTTCAATCAAGGTTCGACTCATGTAATAAATTATGTGAGGGATCTAGCATTTTCGTTGTCCCAGGACTGCACCTATTGTGTAATCAGAGGCGTCACACATTACTTCAAAAGGTAGGGAATAGTCCGAAGGTTGAATAATTGGTGTTGATGAGAGAAGTGCTCAAAACTTATTAAACCCGTTAGGTAAGCATCATCGAATTCAAAAGATATATCGTTTGCTCGTAGGTGACATAGAGGTTTTGAGATTTTTGAGAAGTCTTTAATGAAGCGGCGATAGAAGCCAGTGTGGCCAAGGAATGATCGAATCTGCCGTACTGAAGTTGGTGGCGGCAAATTTGCCATGATATCGATTTTGGCCCTGTCAACTTCTATTCCTCTCTTAAAAATGATATGTCCTAGGACTATGCCTTCCTGAACCATAAAATGACTCTTCTTCCAGCTTAACACTAAATTAGTCTCCTCACATCTTTCTAAGACGAGGGCAAGATGATCAAGACAAGAGTCAAACGTTCAGTCAAATACCAAAAAGTCATCCATAAATACCTTAAGAAACTTGTCTATCATGTCAGAAAAGATGGCCATCATGCATCTTTGGAATATTGCTGGAGCATTATATAACCCAAAGGGCATACTACGATATGTAAACATTCCAAAAGGACACGTGAAGGTAGTATTTTTCTTGGTCTTTCGGGTATACCGAAACTTGATTGTACCCTAAATATCTGTCTAGAAATAAAAAATACTCCTGGCTCGCAAGTTTTCCAGAATTTGATCAATAAAGGGCAATAGAAAGTGATCCTTACGAGTCATTAAGTTTAACTTCCGGTAATCAATACATACGCGCCATCCTGTGGTCTCGCGTAAAGGTACCAACTCACCGGCTGAATTTTCTTTGACTGTAATCCCAAACTTTTTTGGGATTACTTGAATGGGGCTCACCCACTTACTATCAGAAATCGAGTATATAATTCCAGCATCTAGTAATTTTATGATTTCTTTTTGGACAACTTTCCTCATATTTGGATTTAGTCGTCATTGACTTTCTCGTGAAGTCTTGGCATTGTCCTCTAAATTAATTCGATACATATATATTGACGGATCAAGCCCCTTCAGGTTAGCGACAGTCCACCCTATCGCATGCTTATACTTCATAAGTATGGCCAACAACTTAGTCACTTATTCCATGTTAAGATCAGAAGAAATGAGCACTGGGAGAGTTTCGTTGGGCCCAAGAAAAATGTATTTAAGGGTATCGGGAAGTGGTTTTAAATCTCTGGATGGTGCTTTTTCAATGGATGGTAGCAGTGGATCGTTGGAAGTACTAGGTAGAGCTTCTATCCATGGCTTCCATATTTTTGTTTGGGAATCACGGGAAGAAGTGTCCAGCAAATAAGTCACCTCCTCGGATTGTTGCTTCGGTTCTCCCGCTTCTACGTACCAGAGGGTAGTTTCTAACGCATCCTTAGATAATACTTTAGGCAATGCTTCTTCTACTATTTCATTAATTTCATCCACACAGAAGCATTCCTCATCATCAGTCGAAGCCATCCGATTGGTTGCTGAGAAAATATTTAACTGAATTCGCATATCTTCAAAAGAGACTTCCATCACCCCATTTTTACAATTGATGCAAGCATTAGCTATAGCTAAGAAGGGTCTATTGATTATGATGGGAATTTGCGTTGGAGATTTTGAACTTAGTTTCATGTCCAATACCAAAAAGTTGACAGGAAAAATAAATTTGTCGACCCCAATCATGACGTCTTCAATGATTCCTACAGACCTTCTTTCTGATCTATCGGCTAACTGAAGAGTTACCGAAGTAGGCCTCATATTTCCTAGTCTCAGTTTCTCATATACAGAGTATGGCAGCAGATTCACACTAGCTCCCAGATCCAAAAGTGCCTTATTAATCGCATGATCACCTATGATACATGGAATTGTGGGCACTCCAGGATCCTTAAGCTTGGGCGGAGTTCTAGCTTGCAAGACTGAGCTTACATGCTCCGTCAAGAAGACTTTTTGCGAGACATTACTTCACCATTTTCGTTTCTTCTTGCACATCTCTTTCAGAAAATGTACGTAGGCTAGAACTTGCTTGATTGCCTCCAGGAGGGGCAAGTTAATCTTCACCTTTTTAAAGATTTCGGTAATTTCTTCTAACTTTTTGGGGTTTTTATCGAAAGGGGACGGTGCATCGAAGGCATTAGAAAATGTTAACTTTGCAACATAAGGTACTTCAGTTACAGAGTTAGGTGCACTATCTTTATTATTATTTTTTTGTTTTTTATTTTCTAATTTTTTTAGTTTTTCTGGCAGTGGGACTTCTTCTATGGCTTTATGTTCTTTTTCCTTGGTCTCAGGGACAACTACTGGTGTAGGCATCTGTTGTCGCTCCAAGTGTGCCAAAAATGTGTGCAAAAAATTAAAGAATTAAAGAATGCTAAATTATATGGATGTTAACTTATGAAAGGGATATCAGCACATTGGGGCTAACACTGGCCTGCAAGATCAGGGCCAATTGTAGCAAGTTTTAAAAGTAAGTATTTCAAGATCGTCCACAGAGAAGTTTGTCTAAAATGAGAGATAAACCTCCAGATCTGGCTCTATAATTATCTAAAATAAAGAATAGATAAAAGAGAGTGTTGGGTTTTGTCACGTTTAACTAAAAGCAAATAAAGAAAAGAACTAACTACGTGATCCAGATCCGAGTTGTGGAGGTGTTTAAAATAAGACAAATGCAGAAATAATAGCTTCATGTATTTTAGCCTTTGAATTTTAATGGAGAATCTGTAGTTCAACAGCAGATTCAATCTTCATCGCTACCGACGGATGTAAGAGAAATAAATCCAATTAAGGAATAGGTTTAGACTTATGGTGTGATTTGTCATGATCATCGACTAGTAGCCTATTCTTTATTTGAACATGAACATCATCAGTAAATGTGCTTGAATTAGGTTACCAACGCTAATTCGCATGTGGATGATGAATTAAGGGAAGTTGGATGCGGATGAGTGAATCTAAAGAAGTCTAATGCACTAAGGTGAACATTCGGAACCCTCGACATGACTCCAATGGAGAAGACACAAATTACAGAACCTTTTAAAATCCAAGCGTTACAATTACAGAGCACGGCTTCTTAGAGAGCCCTCAAACTTACAAATCTGAGCTTCTAGAGCCCTCGATTCTGATCTTGAATCCGAACTTGGAAGTACAAATCACTCGCAATGGCTCACAAAGGTAAAATGCAAGAAGGGATTCCAGGGGAATCAGATGAGCTGTCTGACCGGAATGGGGGAAGCAGAGATGAAAACTCTAAAATGTGGATACCCCAATTGGGCAAATGGTTCGTCTATTTATAGTTTTCCCTAAGCCCTCAGATGTGTATCAACCAATCAATTGGATAGATCTGTATCAACCAATAGGAGTCGAGCACCGGGATCCGGATCTGTTTCGCCAATCGAAATGCTTGATCCGTTCACCAATCGAAACAGAGGCATCAATTCTATGTAATTCAAAAATCTGTTTGAGCTTCTAGAAGTTCCCGCCAAGTAATTTCATCTTTGGGTGTTCACATGGGGTGGAATATGCCTTTGGTTCGTGCTCGTAATCTTCCTAATGTCCTTGGGTTTTAAAACGCATTGCTGCAAAGTTTCTGAAATACCCTTGGACGAGCGCAAATCCCGAATGCCATTTCGCATAGTTTAAGGGCTTTTTCATAGTAGTTTGGCTCGTAATCTCTCTTCATAAAAGCATTTTGGCTCGTAATCTCTTTTCGCAAAGCATTTTGGGTTCAGGAGATCTTTTGGCAAAGGACTTTGGCTTCAGAGATCTTTTTTAAAGGACTTCTCTTCTTTTCGCAATCCATTTTGGCTTGAGCCGGTCTTTTCGCAAAGTACTTCTCTTCTCTTCGCAAAGTTCAAAGTCCTTTGCGAATAGTAGATGTTCTTTTGCGAATTGAACTTTAGCTTCCATTCTTCTTTCTGAATGGATCCTTCTTCTTCTTGAGTCTTTTCTTGCTCTTTTAGGACCTTTTTAGCCATTCTTTGAGGCTATTTCTTCACTCCTCTTTGAGTTTGACATGCGTTGTCTTTTGATCATTTTAGGATGGTTTCGGATTTGGACCTGTCTTTTGGTTAGCAATATGAACACTAAAGCACTTATTTAGTCCTCTCAAGGGTCTTTCAAGGCTCATGTTTAGGGGTAAAAATGGTATTTTCACTACTTATCACACCCCCAAACCTAAGCTTTGCTAGTCCACGAGCAAAGAAACATAAAAACAAAGTAAAGAGCCACTTTTGTAGGAAGCAGTGCATTTAGCATATGCAACAAGCCTTTTAAACCCTAGGTGATCCCTAGAGGAGGAGTGAAGTCTCCGAGGGTTTTTGTGAAGGTATCCACAAACTTCTCCATGAAACAGTTAACATCAAGTGCAATATTATCAAATGAGCAATCAAGGAGCAGTTAGTTACTCTTGAATCAATGATGAAATGTAAAATTTGATTATTGTTTGCACAGAATTTAAACATTTATAAACCTCATGAATGTTTCAATATTTCCAATCTGTGACAGTCATAGAAAATCATACAAATGTGCAGAAGCTCATCCTATGGATAAAAATTAGGTTATAAGTCATACTTAAGGTGCTCAAGTTCCAACCCAAATACTCACGGGGTATACTCTCATGTTGTTTTGTTGAGGGGTTCATTTCCACTCAAGCTCAAGAGCAGTTACATCTCCCAACTGGATCTGTAAGCATGAGCATAGGCATGATTCTTAGGCAATGGCATCATTGACATCTCCTCACCATAGATTGGGTCACTTCTCATCTCCACATGACTCTCCTCAACTTTGGATCTGAGGGCTTTTAATCTAGGTTTGTTTGTATGGCTTATGGGTGAAGTTTCAAGGAAAGGCAATTTGAGCAGAGGTTTGAATTTGAGAACTCGGGAAGCGGAGATGGTTCATGACTCCACCTTTTTGAGTTTAGCTTCTTTCTTCTTCTTTTAGATTCTCACATTCCAGTGATCAGTTCTTTCTTTGATCTTGCATTTTCAACATAAGGTCCCTTTTTGCCTTTTGCTTGCAACTTTTTCACATTGTTTGTCTCTTCTTTTCTCAGTCACCATATTACTGTTTTGAGGTATTTTCTCTTCATTTTCTTGATGTTGCCCGAAATGGTCCATCTTGATTCTTTCTCCTTTACCTCCTGAATTCTCGAGTGAGGAAGGCTGAATTAGTTCCATAGGTTCAGTGCAAGTACTTTTGAGTATTTTGATGAAGAATTGTAGGATTCTGCTCAAATGGGGTACAAACAGGGCAGATTTTTCTTGGTTGGTTCTGTTAGGTTCAAGCTGTCTAAAGAAGGCCTTGATCTTTTCCTCGTTTCATGAGTCTTTACTTGTTTTAATTTGGAGTTTCCTAACTTCTAGTGGATCTAATGCCTCAGCCAATCCTTTGAGTCAGAAAGAATTGCCTCAGTCACTCTTCAACAGAGATGGAAAATATATGGGCTCAAATCTCTCTGGTTATGTTTTTTCCTTGTGCTTTTAAGCATATCTTTACCTTTTCTCTTCCTTTTGACTTACTACGTCTTGATACCAGTATGTTTTTATGGTGTAATCATCATCGAAATGTAGAATATCGCAAGGTTTAGAATGTCTAAATTTGGCAAAGGAATTTTAAATTTTCTAGTTGTCATGATTCTTAAGTAAATTAATACATTTCCTAATTACTTAGGTGATTCTGCCCTTATGTTAACTATTCCTAAGCGGGACTTGTACTTACACCCCAAACCTATGAGAACAGTGTCCTCAACTGGTTCAAAGGTGGTGGACAATTATTAGGGAAGGCAATGAAACAACAATAATCTGGACGATTCTGACAAGCACATCGAAATTTGGATAGAAAATAAAAGGAAAAAAGGGGAAAGGGAGTAGGGGAGGGTTGTAAGTTTTTTACGAAATAGGGAGAACAAAAAGCAATTTGGTTAGGCACGACTTATAACAGAAAAAAATTGCAATAGAATAAAAGCAGAAAATAAGAAAATAAGAAAGAGACAATTGGAATTGGGCTTGTAAAGTGGTAGAATTTGTTGATTCTCCTACTTCCCTCATTCTTCTTAACATGGCTGACTTGTGGTCGGGCTTTCTTGCCAAAGTTGTGAGTGAGTACCTCAAAGGGCTCTTCCTATCAATGTCAAACTTGGCTCTTAAGAGGGTGTAATGAGTCTTCCAAAGGGAGGCCACAATCTTACATTCCTTTTTACCTTGGCACTCACAGACCATTGCTTCGGGATCAGCATGGGGGCATTGAAGAATTGCCCCTTAGAGAAGTGAAAGAGGGCTTCTAAGATGGGGTTCGCCTCTCTTGGGTGTGCCCAGTAACATAAAAACTCTCTCGGAGCATGGAATCCATCAGTAGATACTGCGGGGGCAGATCTCTTCTCACTATTGACTGCCCAGAACCCACCATGCCCTGTGCCAAATGGGCAGGCATATCTCTGAAAGAGGCAACCAGGAGCAGTCAAGGGTCCATCAGTTGAATTGAAAAGGTATCCCTAGGGCATGTCCAATGTCCTCAGCAGTCCTGATTAAGTCACGATTGTCTATAAAAATAACTAGGGTTGGCACATCAGCATGTTCCTCTGTGACCAGGGTGAGGTTCTGATACCACAGCTTTGTCATCCTTGGGTAAATTTTCTCAGGTAATGGAGTGTGCATGGTGCTGAGGAAGCCTCCTGAGATATCTTAAAGATATGCATAATCAGGTTTGGAGGAAAAAAGTTTCATCCACCAATAGCTCGGTATGAGCTTACGGGCATCAATGAATGGGTTAGGCAAAACCAAAGGAATGGGTAATGGGGACAGCTCAGACTACTGGGCTCGGCAGCGGTGGGCTCCTCATGGCGTATTTTTTTCTTTTTCAACCCTGTCGGCTTTGGCCATTGAAAGTTTTCTCTTGGCAGACTTTTTGGGCTTGTCTTTGGCTTTTGGGGTGTTTTGGCATCTTCTTGGTGAAGATTTAGGGAACATGGCGTGAGAGATTTCTCGGTTTTCCCATATTTAAAATGGCCTCAAATGTAGCTTAAGTACCAGCAATCACAGAAAGAATAAGAGTAGAAGCGATTACCGTGATCTGAGGGTTTCCTCTGTGTGAGTTTCTTTGCTCTGAAAAGATCGCTGTGATCTACACCTTTGATTTCTGACAAGAGAAAAGCGCGGAGGATTAGAATAGATGGTGGAGTCTTTACCTTGCGAAATGTTTGTAAAGACTCCTCCACCACTCATCAATGATGTCAACATGGAAACATTCCTCAGAGAATTGAGGTTGAAATGTGACATTATACACATTCAATTTAACTTTCATATTTCCAAAAGACACCTCCATGATGCAGGACACGCATTGAATGCATGCATTAGCTGTAGCCAGGAATGGTCTTCCCATAATAGGATGGCGGTGGTACTTTTGGTTGGTTCCATGTCCAACACCAAAAGTCGGCAGGTAGAAAAACTTGTCTACTCCTACCAAAACATCTTCAATCAACCCCATAGGTTTCCTTTCAGATCTGTCATTCATGTAACACCACTTGAGTGGGTTTCAATTCTCCCAAACCTAGCTTCTCATAAACAGAGCGAGGTTGACACTAGCACCCAGATCTAGCAAGGCTTTCTCAATGGTGTGCTCCCCAATGATGCGAGATTGTGGGGATTCGGTCTTGCATCTTAGTGGGTGTTGCAATTGATAGCACTTTGTTGATTTTCTCCACAGCAAAGTCATTCTTGGATAAATGTATCCTAGATTGCCTTTTGTGTTTGCACACCTCTTTGAGAAATGTTGCATAGCGGGGACTGTTTGATTGCATCAAGCAGGTAGATTAATTTTAACTTGCTTGAATGTCTCCATCATTTCCTCAATTTTTGTGTTTCCTTTCTCAAGAGGGGAAACTGACTTCCTTGTATGGGGATATGGCAGGTGAGTAACAAATTTCTCCTGCTCATCTTTTTTAACATTTTTGTTATTTTTCTGTTTTTCATTTTTTGAATTTTCTGATGTAAATCAACATATTGCTATCCATTGTTTTTTTACTTGTTTTGGACCAGCCCGGGCTCAACAAGAGCCCTTATTTACTTCTGCTGAAAATAATGAGAAACAACTCAGAGATTTTCTATTTGTGTTTTCAGCTTCTTTTATTTTGTATTTGGTTTTGTAAAAAAAAATCAGCATGCCTAAAAGATGTAAGAAATTATAATCAAAACAAACATTAAACACAGAACTGCTGGTTCTCAAGAATTTAAAATAGAAAATGAATGCAAAGGAGAAGGGATGCAAACTCAAGCGGATCTGCTCCACTTTGGTCGAGATACTCCTTGTTGAATGGCTGCTCAGATCTGCAAACATCCAAAACTGCAGCAGTACCTTATTCAAGTATTGACAAAAATAAAAGAAAAACTCAAAGGCTCTGCCCAAATTTGACAAAAGACAAAAGAGTGGCAGCAGCATTTATTCAAATAACTAGAAGGCAAAGAATAAAAACTTCGAAAAAAAAAAAAAAAAATTACTGCTGCGGTAAAAGCAGGTTTTCTATACAAAAACTTAGACATTTAATCAAGCACTTGGAATGCAAAGTGCAGGTTTAAAGAAAAAATTAAAATAAAATCAAATCTACAAAATAAAAAACTTAGGTCTACCTATTTTAGAACATACTTCCCCGGCAACGGCGCCTAGAACTTGTTGTCGCTCCAAGTGTGCCAAAAATGTGTGCAAAACATTAAAGAATTAAAGAATGCTAAATTATATGGATGTTTACTTATGAAAGGGATATCAAGACATTGAATCGGCTGGCCTGCTAGCAAGTTTTAAAAGTAAGTATTTCAAGACCGTCCCGTGAGAAGTTTGTCTAAAATGAGAGATAAACCTCGAGATCAGTGCTAGCAGATCTGGCTCAATAATTATCTAAAATAAAGAATAGATAAAAGAGAGTGTTGGGTTTTGTCACGTTTAACTAAAAGCAAATCAAGAAAAAAACAAACTACGTGATCCAGATCCGAGTTGTGGAGGTGTTTAAAATAAGACAAATGCACGAAATAATAGCTTCATGTATTTTAGCCTTTGAATTTTAATGGAGAATCGTAGTTCAACAGAGCAGATTCAATCTTCATCGGCTACCAGCCAGATGTAAGAGAAATAAATCGAATTAAGGAATAGGTTTAGACTTATGGTCGTGATTTGTCACAGATCATCGACTAAGCTGTGGCCTATTCTTTATTTTTATGAACATGAACATCATCGAATGCTGCTTGAATTAGGTTACCAACGCTAATTCCAGGATGATGAATTAAGGGAAGTTGGATGCGGATGAGTGAATCTAAAGAAGTCTAATGCACTAAGGTGAACATTGGAACCCTCGACATGACTCCAATGGAGAAGACACAAATTACACAACCTTTTAAAATCCAACGTTACAATTCTGAGCACGGCTTCTTAGAGAGCCCTCGGACTTACTGATCAAGCTTCTCGAAGAGCCCTCAGTTCTGATCTTGAATCCGAACTTGGAAGTACAAATCATGGCTCTCAAAGGTAAAATACAAGAAGGGATTACAGGGGAATCGGATGAGCTTCAGGCGGAATGGGAAGCAGAGATGAAAACTCTAAAATCTGGATACCCAAATTGGGCAAATGGTTAAATCTATTTATAGTTTTCCCTAAGCCCGGCTCGGATGTGTATCAACCAATCGAAATTGGATAGATCTGTATCAACCAATAGGAGTCGAGCACCGGATCCGGATCTGTTCGGCCAATCGAAATGCTTGATCTGGTTCACCAATCGAGAAAGCAGAGGCATCAATTCTGTTATGTAATTCAAAAATCTGTTTGAGCTTCTAGAAGTTCCGCTTAAGTAATTTCATCTTTGGGTGTTCACATGGGGTGGAATATGCCTTTGGTTCGTGCTCGAATCTTCCGGAATGTCCTTGGGTTTTAAAAGCGCATTAGGGCGCGTGCAAAGTTTCTGAAATACCCTTGGACGAGCCATTTCGCATAGTTTAAGGGCTTTTTTTCAAAGTAGTTTGGCTCTAGAATCTCTCTTCAAAGCATTTTGGCTAGAATCTCTTTTCGCAAAGCATTTTGGCTTGGAGATCTTTTTGGCAAAGGACTTTGGCTTCAGGAGATCTTTTCGCAGGACTTCTCTTCTTTTCATAAGCATTTTGGCTTCAGGAGGTCTTTTCGCAAAGGACTTCTCTTCTTTTCGCAAAGTTCAAAGTTCTTTGCGAATAGTAGATTTTCTTTGCGAATTGAACTTTAGCTTCCATTCTTCTTTGCGAATGGTTCCTTCTTCTTCTTCTGGTCTTTTCTTGCTCTTTTAGGTCCTTTTTAGCCATTCTTGAGGCTATTTCTTCACTCCCTCTTTGAGTTTGACATGCGTTGTCGACTTTTGATCATTTAGGATGGTTTTCGGATTTGGACACTGTCTTTTGGTTAGTGCAATATGAACACTAAAGCACTTATTTAGTCCTCTCAAGGGTCTTTCAAGGCTCATGTTTAGGGGTAAAAATGGTATTTTCACTACTTATCACACCCCCAAACCTAAGCTTTGCTAGTCCACGAGCAAAGAAACATAAAAACAAAGTAAGAGCCACTTTTGTAGGAAGCAGGTGCATTTAGCATATGCAACAAGCCTTTTAAACCCCTAGGTGATCCCTAGAGGAGGTGAAGTCTCTGAGGGTTTTCGATGAAGGTATCCACAAACTTCTCCATGAAACGATTAACATCGATTACAATATTATCAAATGAGCAATCAAGGAGCAGGTTAGTTACTCTTGAATCAATGATGAAACAGAAAATTTGATTATTGTTTGCAGAATTTAAACATTTATAAACCTCATGAATGTTTCAATATTTCCAATCTGTGAACAGTCATAGAAAATCATACAAATGTGCAGTGAGCTCATCCTATGGATAAAAATTAGGTTATAAGTCATACTTAAGGTGCTCAAGTTCCAACCCAAATACTCACTAGGGTATACTCTCATCAGTGTTTTTGTTGAGGGGTTCATTTCACTCAAGCTCAAGAGCAGTTACATCTCCCAAGCTGGATCTGTAAGCATGAGCATAGGCATGATTCTTAGGCAATGGCATCATTGACATCTCCTCACCATAGATTGGGTCACTTCTCATCTCCACATGACTCACTCAACTTTGGATCACAAGGGCTTTTAATCTAGGTTTGTTTGTATGGCTTATGGGTGAAGTTTCAAGGAAAGGCAATTTGAAGCAGAGGTTTGAATTTGAGAACTCGGAAGTGGAGATGGTTCATGACTCCACCTTTTGAGTTTAGCTTCTTTCTTCTTCTTTTCAGATTCTCACATTCCGATCAGTTCTTTCTTTGATCTTGCATTTTTCAACATAAGGTCCCTTTTTTGCCTTTTGCTTGCAACTTTTCACATTGTTTGTCTCTTCTTTTCTCAGTCACCATATTGCTGTTTTGAGGTATTTTCTCTTCATTTTCTTGATGTTGCCCGAAATGGTCCATCTTGATTCTTTCTCCTTTACCTCCTGAATTCTCGAGTGAGGGAAGGCTGAATTAGTTCCATAGGTTCGTGCAAGTACTTTTGAGTATTTTGATGAAGAATTATAGGATTTATACTCAAATGGGGTACAAAGCAGGGGCAGATTTTTCTTGGTTGGTTACATTAGGTTCAAGTTTGTCTAAAGAAGGCCTTGATCTTTTCCTCAGTTTCATGAGTCTTGTTACTTGTTTTAATTTGGAGTTTCCTAACTTCTAGTGGATCTAATGCCTCAATCCTTTGAATCAAGAAATTGCCTCGATCACTCTTCAAGAGATGGAAAATATATGGGCTCAATTCTCACTGGTTATGGTTTTTCCTTGAGCTTTTAAGTATATCTTTACCTTTTCTCTTCCTTTTGACTTACTACGTCTTTGATACCGGTATGTTTTATGGTGTAATCATCATGGAAATGTAGAATATCGCAAGGTTTAGAATGTCTAAATTTGGCAAAGGAATTTTAAATTTTCTAGTTGTCATGATTCTTAAGTAAATTAATACATTTCCTAATTACTTAGGTGATTCTGCTGCCCTTATGTTAACTATTCCTAGGCAGACTTGTCTGCCCACAATTTAAACCTATGGGGAATAAGGTCTCACCGGGTTCAAAGGTGGTGGACAATTATTAGGGAAGACAGCAGAAACAACAATAATCTGACATGTTACAGAAGCACATCAGAATTTGGATAGAAAATAAAAGGAAAAAGGGAAAGGGAGTAGGGGGAGGGGTTGTAAGTTTTTAAATAGGGAGAACAAAACATCGTTAGGCACACTTATAATGTAAAAAATTGCAATAGAATAAAAAGCGTAAAATAAGAAAATAAGAAAGAGACAATTGACAGAATTGGGCTTGTAAACCGGTAGGGGCTGGCTGATTCTCCTACTTCCCTCATTCTTCTTAACATGGCCTGACTTGTGGTCCGTGCTTTCTTGCCAAAGTTGTGAGGAGGAGTACCTCAAAGGGCTCTTCCCTATCAATGTCAAACTTGGCTCTTAAGAGGGTCAGAATGAGTCTTCCAAAGGGGAGGCCAATCTTATGTTCCTTTTTTTTACCTTGGCACTCACATCACCATTGCTTTCAGATCGATGGGGGCATTGAAGAATTGCCCTTAGAGAAGTGAAAGAGGGCTTCTAAGATGGGGTTAGCCTCTTGGGTGTGCCCAGAACATAAAAAACTCTCTCGAGTATGGAATCCATCAAGAGATATTGCGGGCAAGATCTCTTCTCACTATTGATTGCCCAGAACCCACCATGCCCTGTGTCAAATGGGCAGCCATATCTCTGAAAGAGGCAACTTCAGGAAGTCAAGGGTCCATCAGGACTGAATTGAAAAGGTATCCCTAGGGCATGTCCAATGTCCTCAGCCACAGCTTAAGTCACGCTTGTTCATAAAAATAACTAGGGTTGGCACATCAAGATGTTCCTTTGTGACCGTGGTGAGGTTCTCGATACCACTTTTGTCATCCTTGGGTAAATTTTCTCGTAATGGAGTGAGGATGGTGCCGAGGGAAGCCTCCCTGAGATATCTTAAAGATAGCACGAATCAGTTTGGAGGAGAAAAGTTTCATCCACCAATAGCTGTGTATGAGCCGGGCATCAATGAATGGGTTAGGCAAAACCAAAGGAAAATGAGGCAGGCAGGGTGGGCTCCTCATGGCGTATTTTTTTTTTTTTTTTTCAACCCTATCTCGCTTTGTCCATTGAAAGTTTTCTCTTTGCAGACTTCTTGGCTTTGCCTTTGGCTTTTGGGTGTTTTTGCCTTCTTGGTCAAGATTTAGGAACATGGCAGCAAGAGATTTCTGGTTTTCCCATATTTAAAATGGCCTCAAATGTAGCTTAAGTACCAGCAATCACAGAAAGAATAAGAGTAGAAGCAAGCTATCATGATCCGAGGGTTTCCTCTGTGTGAGTTTCTTTGCTCTGAAAAGATCACTATGATCTACACCTTTGATTTCTGACAAGAGAAAAGGCGAGAGATTAGAATAGATGGTGGAGTCTTTACCTTGCGTAAATGTTTGTAAAGACTCCTCCACCACTCATCAATGATGTCAACATGGAAACATTCCTCAAAGCAGAGAATTGAGGTTGAGTAACAAAGATTATACACATTCAATTTAACTTTCATATTTCCAAAAGACACCTCCATGATGCCGGACTGCATTGAATGCATGCATTAGTCAGCTGTGAATGGTCTTCCCATAATGACAGGGATGGCAGTGGTACTTTTGGTTGGTTCCATGTCCAACACCAAAAGTCAGGTAGAAAAACTTGTCTACTCCTACCAAAACATCTTCAATCAACCCCATAGGTTTCCTTTCAGATCTGCTGCTAGCTAACACCACTTGAGTGGGTTTCAATTCTCCCAAACCTAGCTTCTCATAAACAGAGCGGTTGACACTAGCACCAGATCTAGCAAGGCTTTCTCAATGGTGTGCTCCCCAATGATGCAGGGGATTGTGGGGATTCCAGTGGTCTTGCATCTTAGGTGGTGTTGCAATTGATAGCACTTGGTTGATTTTCTCCACTGAAAGGCCTTCTTGGATAAATGTATCCTAGATTGCCTTTTGTGGGTGCACACCTCTTTGAGAAATTTTGCATAAGTTGTGGACCTGCTTGATTGCATCAAGCAGGTAGATTAATTTTAACTTGCTTGAATGTCTCCATCATTTCCTCAATTTTTGTGTTTCCTTTGTCAAAAGGAGAACCGACTTCATTGCATGGGGAAATGGGAGGTGAGGAACAAATTTCTCCTCCTCATCTTTTTCAACAATTTTGTTATTTTCTTTTTCATTTTTTTGAATTTTCTGATGTAAATCAATGACCATATTGCTATCCAGACTATTTTTTTACTTGTTTTGGATCAGCTCAACAAGAGCCCTTATTTACTCTCGAAAATAATGAGAAACAACTCGAGATTTTCTATTTGTGTTTTCGACTTCTTTTATTTTGTATTTGGTTTTGTAAAAAAAAATCAGCATGCCTAAAAGACAAGAAATTATAATCAAAACAAACATTAAACACATGAGAACTCTGGTTCTCAAGAATTTAAAATAGAAAATGAATGCAAAGGAGAAGGATGCAAACTCAAGCAGATCTGCTCCAGCTTTTGGTCCAGATGCTCCTTGTTGAATGCTCCAGATCTGCAAACATCCAAAACTGCAGGATACCTTATTCAAGTATTGACAAAAATAAAAAGACTAACTCAGGTTACTGCGCAAATTTGACAAAAAGACAAAAGAGTGGCAGCAACATTTATTCAAATAACTAGAAGGCAAAGAATAAAAACTCAAAAAAAATTCAAAAATAATTCTGCTGCAGTACAACAGGTTTTCTATACAAGCTGTAGACATTTAATCAAGCACTTGGAATGCAAAGTGCGAGGTTTAAAGAAAAATTAAAATAAAAATCAAATCTACAAAATAAAAAACTTAGGTCTACCTATTTTAGAACAAACTTCCAAAACTTGTTGTCGCTCCAAGTGTACCAAAAATGTGTGCAAAAATTAAAGAATTAAAGAATGCTAAATTATATGGATGTTAACTTATGAAAGGGATATCGGCACATTGGGGCTAGGCCAATTAGCAAGTTTTAAAAGTAAGTATTTCAAGAACAGAGAAGTTTTAAAATGAGATAAACCTCGGATAATTATCTAAAATAAAGAATAGATAAAAGAGAGTGTTGGGTTTTGTCACGTTTAACTAAAAGCAAATAAAGAAAAGAACTAACTTCGTGAGATCCGAGTTGTGGAGGTGTTTAAAATAAGACAAATAAAATAATAGCTTCATGTATTTTAGCCTTTGAATTTTAATGGAGAATCTGTAGTTCAACACAGATTCAATCTTCATCTGCTACCGGCCACAGATGTAAGAGAAATAAATCGAATTAAGGAATAGGTTTAGACTTATGGCTGTGATTTGTCACGGATCATCCTAGCTGGCCTATTCTTTATTTGAACATGAACATCCTTTGTAAATCTTTGCTTGAATTAGGTTACCAGCTAATTCGCGGGGATGATGAATTAAGGGAAGTTGGATGCGGATGAGTGAATCTAAAGAAGTCTAATGCACTAAGGTGAACATTGGAACCCTCGACATGACTCCAATGGAGAAGACACAAATTCTGACCTTTTAAAATCCAACGTTACAATTACGCGGCTTCTTAGAGAGCCCTCGGACTTACGATCGACTTCTCGAAGAGCCCTCAGTTCTGATCTTGAATCCGAACTTGGAAGTACAAATCACTGCAATGGCTCTCAAAGGTAAAATACAAGAAGGGATTACAGTCGGATGAGCTTCGGCTAGGAATGGGGAAGCAGAGATGAAACTCTAAAATCTGGATACCCAAATTGGGCAAATGGTTCGTCTTTATAGTTTTCCCTAAGCCTCGGATGTGTATCAACCAATCAGAATTGGATAGATCTGTATCAACCAATAGGAGTCGAGCACGGGATCGATGCATTCCAATCCAAAATGCTTGATCTGGTTGAGATCGAAAGCAGAGGCATCAATTACATTATGTAATTCAAAAATCTGTTTGAGCTTCTAGAAGTTCCAAGTAATTTCATCTTTGGGTGTTCATGGGGTGGAATATGCCTTTGGTTCGTGCTCAAGAATCTTAGGAATGTCCTTGGGTTTTAAAAGCGCATTGGTGGCGTGCAAAGTTTCTGAAATACCCTTGGACAGACTGCAAATCCCGAGAATGCCATTTCGCATAGTTTAAGGGCTTTTCGCAAAGTAGTTTGGCTCAGAATCTCTCTTAGCAAAGCATTTTGGCTCTAGAATCTCTTTTACAAAGCATTTTGGCGGAGATCTTTTGGCAAAGGACTTTGGCGGAGATCTTTGCAAAGGACTTCTCTTCTTCAGAAAGCATTTTGGCTTGAGAGAGTCTTTTAAAGGACTTCTCTTCTTTAAAAGTTCAAAGTTCTTTGAATAGTAGATATTCTTCTTGAATTGAACTTTTAGCTTCCATTCTTCTTTGCGAATGGATCCTTCTTCTTCTTCAGGTCTTTTCTTGCTCTTTTAGGACCTTTTTAGCCATTGCTGAGGCTATTTCTTCACTCCCTCTTTGAGTTTGACATGCGTTGTCAGCGATTTGATCATTTAGGATGGTTTGATTTAGACACTGTCTTTTTGGTTAATTTGCAATATGAACACTAAAGCACTTTTTTAGTCCTCTCAAGGGACTTTCAAGGCTCATGTTTAGGGGTAAAAAATGGTATTTTTCACTACTTATCAGCATCTCTACCCTATTATCAATAGTTCTGCCACTTCTTAAGGCCTAAATAACTTGAATGTGTGCTATGGAAATTGGTGTATTTACCTCCTGAAAGTGTCCTCCCAAGTTGTTCACTAATTGTGATCGCGCTGGTTACTTTCTCTTTCCACCCATTACGTAGCTAGTTGCCTGCTTTGGCTTTTGTTAAGTAGTGAAAAATACCATTTTTCACCCCTAAACATGAGCCTTGAAAGACCCTTGAGAAGACTAAATAAGTGCTTTAGTGTGCATTTCTGACTAACCAATCAGACAGTCCAAATCAAAAGCATCCCAAAAGATCAAAAAGTGACTAATCATCAGATTAAGAATGAAGAAGCGACCAAATGATAACTAAGAAAGATCTAAAAACGGAACAAAAGATGAAACGAAAAGAGCCATTCATGAAAAATCAGTTAAAAGTCAATTACAAGAAGAATGGGAACCTAGAGTTCAATTAGCAAGAACTTCTACTATTCGCAAAGAACTACTATCAAAGAACTTTGAACTGCGAAAGAAGTCTGCGAGAGAAGTCGCTAGCAAAAGATCTAAGAGCAAACTGATCTCTGCCTAACTGCGAGGTTACAGACAAACTTACTTTAAAAACTTGCTACATTGGCAAGATTTCACTGCTGATATCTTCATAAGTTACATCCATTCAATTTAGCACAAGCAATTTTGATTCATTTAAGACATGGCACATGGGCTTTCTTTCAAATTTGTAATGAGGTACAAGAATGTAAGTCTTGAGAGATTTGGGCAAGCCGGGATAACTCCCTAGAATGTTGATGCTCCTGTTGTTGCAGATCTTGGAGGATCTGGATAATAGTAGCATCATCGTCACCACTCTGAGGACTAGGTCGTTGTTCAAAAGATTGATATGAGGCATAAGATTGTTGGAAATTTTGAGGATATTGTGGGTATATATAAGATAATTCTTGTTGAGTTACCCTTGGGAAGCAATAATAATTTCCCCACTGAGGATTATAGGAATTCCCAAAATTACCCCACTGAGATACAAAGGTTTGCTCTGGTCCTGTTACAGCTGGATAAAAGGGGATGGTCGGGTTTTCCATTGGGACATAGGTCGAATTATAACTTGGCCAAAATGGTTCATCGTGGCCTTGCATAGTCATTTATTTATTTTTGTGCTTTTAGTTTATTTTTTGATTTTTTATTTTAGAAAGTAGGGAGAGAAAACAAATCTGAGCCTCTAGATTCTATTGTTAGAAGTAGTGTTGAAACTTTTGATTAGCTGCTCCAAATAAACATAGAAAATATTAAGAAACGATTAAAGAAAAATAAAAATATAACGAAAAATAAAAAGAGAGACAAATATTGGTTTTCAAACAAAACTAGAAATTTTCGCTTCCCTGGCAGCGACACCAAAAACTTGTTTGTTTGTACTAAGCCTTAACCTATTGCAAGCGCATAATGGAGATTGCAGAACTAGTATAGGATCGTTCCCATAGGGAAGGTCAAAATTTCATTCGTTTTGTTTTTTGAATACTTTTATTTATCTTTTAAGAGTCTAATCTACAGGAGAAATAAGAATAAAAGAATGTGTTGTTTAAACTAATTGCAAAAAATAAAACTAAATCCTCGCTTCCAGATTATGGTCATCAATTACAATCCTTTAGTTCTCGGATGTTTAAAAAATAATTACAATCCGTTATTCCATATCTCAGTCCTCTAAAATTTGAGCGTCAATCAAAAACTAGAATTCCTTAACACAGATTTATACTAATAAACATTTTTCCCAAAATTTGGGTGTCAATCAAACTCAAGAAAACTGGAGATGAAAAAGTAAAACCGTTACACTAATCTACAAACTCTCAATTTTAGGCATCAATTAAGATCAAGAATTCATAGATGCTTACAAAGCAGTAAAAGTGCTTGAAAATAAATCTAAACTAGAAAGTAAAAAAAAGATCTTTCATCCCTCAGTCACAGGCGTCAATTTCTTCTGAGAAATTATGGATATCCTTCTCTAATCTTCCAGCTCCCAATTACAGTCATCAATTACTCTCGAGAAACGTTGGATATCTAAGCTACTCTAAACTAAGGTGATCGGAAGAAAACCCAATCTGATGTCAATTGATCTTTGAGAGTTCCTTTGATAACTATATTCCTATACAGCACTCTTATTTATAGATCATAAGGGTTGGTTTATATTATTCAAATTTTAACTAAAAAGAAAACTACTAAATAAAAGATTCCTAATCCAACTCTAACTACTAATCCTAATCTTCCTTGCTCTGGATAGTAGATGCGTGCATAACATTTCTCCTTTATTTCAGTGGCAGAGATCTTCAGGGTTCTTTCGCCAATATTCTCAAATTCGTAAGTTGTCAAACTTCTAATTCAAGAGATCTTTTAATTCTTTACATGATAGTGTAGTCTTCACATGATCGATAACATGAGCTTTATTTTGCACAACTACGATTGTATATCTTTATACTATTGTGCGTTCGTGTCTTTGCTTTAATTCCTCGAGTAAGCTCTTTTAATAGGTTCGTAGATGTAGACACCCAAATCTGGTCAAAGGCTCATTGACACATACTTCAAGAATGGCATACCCCCAAGCTTCGATAGCATCTCCCCAATTCCATAGGAATCTTTCCAGACCCTAAGGAATCAACCTAACCAATAAAACCCTTCCCGAACCCATTTTGAACCCTCCCGAGCAGTAGATGGAAAGAGGAGTGCCAAGTCTTACATAGACCATTGCTACTACTAACTCTTATACTCATGGGAAGAGGATGTTCCCAGCTTTCCAACAACCCAAGAATCGTCCCAATCTGAGTTGTATATCAAAAGTTATGACGATTTGAGATTTGTGCATAAATGAAGGAAATTACACTAGCCTGTATATTATACACGCTAGGAAAAAATTGCCTTCTTCCTCCATAATTGAGCTCCAGAACGGGCTCTGGACTTCTCAGGGACACTGTTCCTAAGCTTAGCATGTATATTGGCTACAGTGTTTTTTGGGAAAAGGTCCTAGTTTCACTTTTGGGGTTTAACTTGTTGACCACCCCAAAGTCTGGGGTGGGTTTCTTTAGGATTGTTGTACCCCCATTAAGCCTATTGGCAACCCTCTAGCCATTTAAGGTCCCACCCTATCATCTACCATTAAACCTATTTCCCACCTATCTAAGCCTCCAAAATCCCATAAGACCTTAGATCTAGGATTACCTAATTGCTAACCTAATTAGCCTTTTAACCCTTCACTAATCCTCTCCTTTTCTATAAATAAAGAGCCACCCCCCTTGCTTAAGGGCTTGAAATTTTCCAAGAGAGAAAATTTCTAGAGAGTTCCCTCTTCCCTTTTGAGCAATAAACCCCCACAATTCCATAACTGAATTCACTCTTGTGATCCCATTTACCATTATCAGGACCATTAGATTTGGCTAGGACTAGGCTCAGGCCTTCTTCCCTACCTTCTAGCTCCCAAGCCTTGGAGGTTCTAACCCAATACTCAACCCATTCGCTATCGGAAGCTCACGGCATACCAACACGAAGGCCAACAGTGGTTCTACAAGGGCCCAAGAGCTCCGTCTCTCCCCTCTATTCCTCTACCTTCTTTGCTCTCCTTCCATCCTAAAATTTGAACCGTTACGTCATCGAAATTTCGGTGATTGCAGGGGGCTCAAATAGGATCATAGTGCCTTTAGGCAAGGAGGTGTGTCATTCATTTTATTTCTTTTTTTTTTATTTGGTCATAAGTAGAGACTGCTTAAGAGCGGGTTGATCGGGTGCTGTTGGTTTTGGGATTCAGGTGTTGTCTTGTTATTAGTGAGAAAACAGTGGTGAGGGAATATAAATAAAAAAGTGAAGGAATAAAAATTGGTTAAAATAGCAAATCTAAAATACACACAACCTGCAAGATATAGGGCTATTGTAGGAAGTTTTGAGTAAGAGTTTGTCCCACAAAGAAATTGATCTAGAACCCAAGATGGGTTATGTTAGCAGGCCTCCAGATCTGGCTACAGATCTAAAAATCCTAGAGAAAGGGAGTTGGGGGTCACAACTACACTAAATTAACACTAAAAGAAGAGAAATAAAGTGCAGTCCTATCCTAAAGAAAGGGTTATAAAGAAGGTGGTGATGGTGTGTGTGAAAATAAAGATAAAATTGATGGGAAGTAGGCAATTAAGCTAAAGTTAATTCAGTTATGTAACTCAGATTTTGGGTTGTCTCTACAGAAAATCCCTAAGATGGCTACAAGCACATTTGCAAGGAAGAAGAATCCAACTCAACTCTTATGGTTTGACCTGATCTCTTAAGGCTATAACCTGTCCACTTCAATGGTCACAGACTATCCAATAGAGAGGACTAAACTATATAGACTAAATCAAAAAACCAATCTGATCCAATGGAGTAGACTGATCTTAAGGCTATAACTTGTCCATTTAAATGGTCACAGACTATCCAATAGATGTCCTCCACCTAATGGCTCAAATCAAATCATTAAAACCATTGCAGACACCATATTTTTCAGGCTACAAGCTCAGGCATCCATGGGAGCAAATAGTTCTTGAAAAACTATTGGCAACCACAGTTGTTCAAAGGCTATTTGGGGACTTTATATATAGTTGGTCATTGCTACAAAAGGCTTGCAATGACTTAGCTCACAAGTCTATAATCACTACAGAGAAATCAAATCTAACATCTGATATTGGTCAAGTGTAAAAGAGGAGAGCTTGTTCTTGCAACAACCTCTCTCAAGCTACAAGCTCAAGTGCAAAGGAGAAGAATCCTTCTCAGATCTGTGGCTTGGAATCACCCTAGGGCTATAGTCTATCCACTTGAATTATCACAGGCTATCCACACAGGTTATCCTCACCACAGAAGACTGAGATAGAACAAGTAAATTGTTGCTGCCACCATGGTCCCAAGTCTACAAGCTCAAGCTTCCATGGGTCTTTCAAATCAGCTTAAGTCCTAAATGTATGGCATAGATTGAAAAAAACTATGGATAAATAGGAAAATAACAGATTGAATAAATCTTTAAAACACCAATTTCATTGATCAAATCATTACTTATAATGAGATTTCTCAAGGCAGCAGCCTTGTGCATAACAGCTAACCAATGACTCCCAATGTTCACAAGACCCGTTACAAAACTGATGAAACTAAGCCTAATTTCTTATAGAGAATATAGCCAGTAAGTGTTGAGCTAAAAGAGAAGAAAAAAAATGAAAAAATAGGTGATCAAACCCTAACCCTAGCCTGCTCGAGCTCAAAGCTTACAAAGGTTGAAGGAGGGGTGATAATTCTAAGTTACATTTACAGCTTAAATACTCAGTCTAATGCCTTAGCCAACAAAAGATTAAACCCTAATTTTTCTAGCAGATGTGGCACTGTTATAACCTTTGGATGCCTTGGGATGTGTGCCTCAAGATAAGGGCCTCGGGATGTGTGCCCTAGACCTGGGGAAATCCCCAAAAGGTCCCTGAGTAAAAACTGAGAAGTGGAGAGCCCAAGCTTCGCGGGGCTGGCCTTGGTGCATTAATCCATTCGCGTGATTTGTAGAGTGTCCATGAGGTAGCATTTCATTTGGAAAGTGTCTTGCTCGTGTAGAAAACTTTAGCTTGTTGCACAATTGGTTTGGCCTGAAATTCACTAGCGAGGAAGAATTTGCAATGATCTGTCTCGTTCGCGCAATGGAGCTTCAGATATCTTCTGTCACGAGGTTGTCGCATAGAAGACTTTCCATCTTGCTCAGTTTCTTTGTCAAATGGATAGCATAGTTCACTTGGTAGAGGGTTGAAACTTTATGCGCGCGAGAGCTACGCGAGAGAACATCTGGAGCTCGCTCACCGCTTGAGCTACGAGAGAACTTTGCGATCCTTTTGTGCATCTTAGTCTTGCGAGGCTGCTTGCATGGTTGCTATCAGACCTGATCCCGTGAGAACTTCGCAAGTTCTATTTGCGCTCTTCATGCAAAGTGGCCTCGTGAGATTGTGCACGTAGTTAATAAAATCCTTGATCCTCGGGAGAGCTTCGTGAGCTAGATTTCTCTGGCCAATCAGAAATGCTTGATCTGGTTCAGCCAATCAGGAAACAGAGGCATCAATTCTGTTATGTAATTCAAAAATCTGTTTGAGCTTCTAGAAGTTCCCGCCAAGTAATTTCATCTTTGGGTGTTCACATGGGGTGGAATATGCCTTTGGTTCGTGCTCAGAATCTTCCGGAATGTCCTTGGGTTTTAAAACGCATTAGGGCGTGTGCAAAGTTTCCTGAAATACCCTTCGGACGAGCTGCAAATCCCCAGAATGCCATTTCGCATAGTTTAAGGGCTTTTTCGCAAAGTAGTTTGGCTCCAGAATCTCTCTTCGCAAAGCATTTTGGCTCCAGAATCTCTTTTCGCAAAGCATTTTGGCTTCAGGAGATCTTTTGGCAAAGGACTTTGGCTTCAGGAGATCTTTTCGCAAAGGACTTCTCTTCTTTTCGCAAAGCATTTTGGCTTCAGGAGGTCTTTTCGCAAAGGACTTCTCTTCTTTTCGCAAAGTTCAAAGTTCTTTGCGAATAGTAGATGTTCTTCTTGAATTGAACTTTTAGCTTCCATTCTTCTTTGCGAATGGATCCTTCTTCTTCTTGGTCTTTTCTTGCTCTTTTAGGACCTTTTTAGCCATTCTTTGAGGCTATTTCTTCACTCCCTCTTTGAGTTTGACATGCGTTGTCAGCTTTTTGATCATTTTAGGATGGTTTTCGGATTTGGACCTGTCTTTTTGGTTAGCGGCAATATGAACACTAAAGCACTTATTTAGTCCTCCCAAGGGTCTTTCAAGGCACAGGTTTAGGGGTAAAAATGGTATTTTCACTACTTATCACACCCCAAACCTAAGCTTTGCTAGTCACGAGCAAAGAAACATAAAAACAAAGTAAAGAGCCACTTTTGTAGGAAGCACAGTGCATTTAGCATATGCAACAAGCCTTTTAAACCTCTAGGTGATCCCTAGAGGAGGAGTGAAAGTCTCTGAGGGTTTTAGTGAAGGTACCCACAAACTTCTCCATGAAACGATTAACATCGATTGCAATATTATCAAATGAGCAATCAAGGAGCAGGGTTAGTTACTCTTGAATCAATGATGAAAGAAAATTTGATTATTGTTTGCAGAATTTAAACATTTATAAACCTCATGAATGTTTCAATATTTCCAATCAGTGAACAGTCATAGAAAATCATACAAATGTGCCGTGATAGCTCATCCTATGGATAAAAATTAGGTTATAAGTCATACTTAAGGTGCTCAAGTTCCAACCCAAATACTCACCGGGTATACTCTCATCGATGTTTTTGTTGAGGGGTTCATTTTCACTCAAGCTCAAGAGCGTTACATCTCCCAACCGGATCTGTAAGCATGAGCATAGGCATGATTCTTAGGCAATGGCATCATTGACATCTCCTCACCATAGATTGGGTCACTTCTCATCTCCACATGACTCACTCAACTTTGGATCACAAGGGCTTTTAATCTAGGTTTGTTTGTATGGCTTATGGGTGAAGTTTCAAGGAAAGGCAATTTGAGCAGAGGTTTGAATTTGAGAACTCGGGAAGTGCGGGAGATGGTTCATGACTCCACCTTTTGAGTTTAGCTTCTTTCTTCTTCTTTTCGAGATTCTCACATTCACGGTGATCAGTTCTTTCTTTGATCTTGCATTTTCAACATAAGGTCCCTTTTTGCCTTTTGCTTGCAACTTTTTCACATTGTTTGTCTCTTCTTTTCTCTCACCATATTGCCTATTTTTGAGGTATTTTCTCTTCATTTTCTTGATGTTGCCCAAATGGTCCATCTTGATTCTTTCTCCTTTACCTCCTAATTCTCGAGTGAGGGAAGGCTGAATTAGTTCCATAGGTTCAGTGCAAGTACTTTTGAGTATTTTGATGAAGAATTATAGATTCTGACTCAAATGGGGTACAAACAGGGCAGATTTTTCTTGGTTGGTTCTTTAGGTTCAAGCCGTCTAAAGAAGGCCTTGATCTTTTCCTCGATTTCATGAGTCTACTTGTTTTAATTTGGAGTTTCTAACTTCTAGTGGATCTAATGCCTCACCAATCCTTTGAATCGAAGAAATTGCCTCGATCACTCTTCAACGAGATGGAAAATATATGGGCTCAATTCTCCTTTGGTTATGGTTTTCCTTGAGCTTTTAAGTATATCTTTACCTTTTCTCTTCCTTTTGACTTACTACGTCTTTGATACCGGTATGTTTTTATGGTGTAATCATCATGGAAATGTAGAATATCGCAAGGTTTAGAATGTCTAAATTTGGCAAAGGAATTTTAAATTTTCTAGTTGTCATGATTCTTAAGTAAATTAATACATTTCCTAATTACTTAGGTGATTCTGCCCTTATGTTAACTATTCCTAGGCAGACTTGTCTCCACACCCCCAAACCTATGGGGAACGTGTCCTCTCAAAGGTGGTGGACAATTATTAGGGAAGCAATGAAACAACAATAATCTGATAAATTCTAAGACACATCGAAATTTGGATAGAAAATAAAAGGAAAAAGGGAAAGGGAGTAGGGGAGGGTTGTAAGTTTTTACGAAATAGGGGAGAACAAAACAATGGTTAGGCACACTTATAATGAAAAAAATTGCAATAGAATAAAAAGCGGAAAATAAGAAAATAAGAAAGAGACAATTGATGAATTGGGCTTGTAAACCACTTCCCTCATTCTTCTTAACATGGCACGACTTGTGGTCCGAGCTTTCTTGCCAAAGTTGTGAGGTAGGAGTACCTCAAAGGGCTCTTCCCTATCAATGTCAAACTTGGCTCTTAAGAGGGTGTAATGAGTCTTCCAAAGGGAGGCCAGAATCTTATGTTCCTTTTTACCTTGGCACTCACATCACCATTGCTTTCGGGATCGGCATGGGGCATTGAAGAATTGCCCTTAGAGAAGTGAAAGAGGGCTTCTAAGATGGGGTTCGCCTCTCTTGGTGTGCCCGATAACATAAAAACTCTCTCGAGTATGGAATCCATCAAGAGATATTGGGGGATCTCTTCTCACTATTGATTGCCCAGAACCCACCATGCCACATGTCAAATGGGCAGCCATATCTCTGAAAGAGGCAACTTGAGGAGCGATCAAGGGTCCATCAGATTGAATTGAAAAGGTATCCCTAGGGCATGTCCAATGTCCTCAGTGATCCTGATTAAGTCACGGTTGTCTATAAAATAACTAGGGTTGGCACATCAAGATGTTCCTTTGTGACCGGTGAGGTTACGATACCAGCCTTTGTCATCCTTGGGTAAATTTTCTCGTAATGGAGTGAGGATGGTCTTGAGGAAGCCTCACGAGATATCTTAAAGATAGCACGCAATCGGTTTGGAGGAGAAAAAGTTTCATCCACCAATAGCTCGGTATGAGCTTCGGGCATCAATGAATGGGTTAGGCAAAACCAAAGGAATGGGTAATGGGGACAGCTTAGACTGGGCTCGAGGCGTGAGGTGGGCTCCTCATGGCGTATTTTTTTTCTTTTTCAACCCTATCTCGCTTTGTCCATTGAAAGTTTTCTCTTCTTGGAACTTCTTGGCTTTGCCTTTGGCTTTTGGGGTGTTTTTGGGCATCTTCTTGGTGAAGATTTAGGAACATGGCAGCAAGAGATTTCTCGGTTTTCCCATATTTAAAATGGCCTCAAATGTAGCTTAAGTAGCAATCACGTAAAGAATAAGAGTAGAAGCGATTCATGCGATCCGAGGGTTTCCTCATGTGAGTTTCTTTGCTCTGAAAAGATCACATGTGATCTACACCTTTGATTTCGACAAGAGAAAAGGCGCAGAGGATTAGAATAGATGGTGGAGTCTTTACCTTGCGAAATGTTTGTAAAGACTCCTCCACCACTCATCAATGATGTCAACATGGAAACATTCCTCGGCCAGAGAATTGAGGTTGAGTAATGACATTATACACATTCAATTTAACTTTCATATTTCCAAAAGACACCTCCATGATGCGGACACGCATTGAATGCATGCATTAGTAGCTGTGAATGGTCTTCCCATAATGATGAGGGATGGCGGTGGTACTTTTGGTTGGTTCCATGTCCAACACCAAAAAGTCGAGGTAGAAAAACTTGTCTACTCCTACCAAAACATCTTCAATCAACCCCATAGGTTTCCTTTCGGATCTGTCCAGTTGTAACACCACTTGAGTGGGTTTCAATTCTCCCAAACCTAGCTTCTCATAAGCAGGCAGTTGACACTAGCACCAGATCTAGCAAGGCTTTCTCAATGGTGTGCTCCCCAATGATGCAGGATTGTGGGGATTCGAGGTCTTGCATCTTAGGTGGTGTTGCAATTGATAGCACTTGGTTGATTTTCTCCTGACAAAGGCCTTCTTGGATAAATGTATCCTAGATTGCCTTTTGTGGGTGCACACCTCTTTGAGAAATTTTGCATAGCGAGGACTGTTTGATTGCATCAAGCAGGTAGATTAATTTTTAACTTGCTTGAATGTCTCCATCATTTCCTCAATTTTTGTGTTTCCTTTGTCAAAAGGAGAAACCGACTTCATTGCATGGGGAAATGGGAGGTGAGGAACAAATTTCTCCTCCTCATCTTTTTCAACAATTTTGTTATTTTCTTTTTCATTTTTTGAATTTTCGATGTAAATCAACGATATTGCTATCCAAATTATTTTTTACTTGTTTTGGATCACCGGGCTCAACAAGAGCCCTTATTTACTCTTCGAAAATAATGAGAAACAACTCGGAGATTTTCTATTTGTGTTTTCGACTTCTTTTATTTTGTATTTGGTTTTGTAAAAAAAAATCAAGATGCCTAAAAGATGTAAGAAATTATAATCAAAACAAACATTAAACACAAGAATCACTGGTTCTCAAGAATTTAAAATAGAAAATGAATGCAAAGGAGAAGGATGCAAACTCAAGCGGATCTGCTCGACTTTGGTCCAGATGCTCCTTGTTGAATGGTGCTCGGATGCAAACATCCAAAAAGCTGCGTTATTCAAGTATTGACAAAAAATAAAAAGAAAAACTCAAAGCACGCCCAAATTTGACAAAAAGACAAAAGAGTGGCAAGCATTTATTCAAATAACTAGAAGGCAAAGAATAAAACTCGAGAAAAAAAAAAAAAATTTGCTATAAAAGCCAAAAGATGTAGACATTTAATCAAGCACTTGGAATGCAAAGTGCGAGTTTAAAGAAAAAATTAAAATAAAAAT
This sequence comes from Chloranthus sessilifolius, assembly GCA_021018995.1. Classification (NCBI taxonomy): domain Eukaryota; kingdom Viridiplantae; phylum Streptophyta; class Magnoliopsida; order Chloranthales; family Chloranthaceae; genus Chloranthus; species Chloranthus sessilifolius. The sequence goes on along the minus strand of CM037593.1, from coordinate 50,617,825 downwards.
CAAATCTACAAAATAAAAAACTTAGGTCTACCTATTTTAGAACAAACTTCCCGACAGCAACCAAAACTTGTTGTCGCTCCAAGTGTGCCAAAAATGTGTGCAAAAATTAAAGAATTAAAGATTGCTAAATTTTTTGGATGTTAACTTATGAAAGGGATATCAGCTCATTCGGGCTAACACTGGACTGCAAGATCAGTGCCAGTTGTAGCTAGTTTTAAAAGTAAGTATTTCAAGATCGTCCACAGAGAAGTTTGTCTAAAATGAGAGATAAACCTCCAGATCTGTGCTACCAGATCTGGCTCTATAATTATCTAAAATAAAGAATAGATAAAAGAGAGTGTTGGGTTTTGTCACGTTTAACTAAAAGCAAATAAAGAAAGAACTAACTCGTGATCCGGATCCGAGTTGTGGAGGTGTTTAAAATAAGACAAATGCGAAATACTAGCATCATGTATTTTAGGCTTTGAATTTTAATGGAGAATCAGTAGATCAACAGGCGATTCAATCTTCATCGGCTACGGCCTGAGATGTAAGAGAAATAAATCGAATTAAGGAATAGGTTTAGACTTATGGGCGTGATTTGTCACGGATCATCGACTAGTATGGCCTATTCTTTATTTGAACATGAACATCCGTAAATCTTTGCTTGAATTAGGTTACCAGCGCTAATTATGCGAGGATGATGAATTAAGGGAAGTTGGATGCGGATGAGTGAATCTAAAGAAGTCTAATGCACTAAGGTGAACATTCGAACCCTCGACATGACTCCAATGGAGAAGACACAAATTACAACCTTTTAAAATCCAACGTTACAATTCTGAGCCGGCTTCTTAGAGAGCCCTCGGACTTCTGATCGAGCTTCTCGAGAGCCCTCAGTTCTGATCTTGAATCCAACTTGGAAGTACAAATCACTGCAATGGCTCTCAAAGGTAAAATACAAGAAGGGATTACAGAGGGAATCGGATGAGCTTTCGAGGAATGGAAGCAGAGATGAAAACTCTAAAATCTGGATACCCAAATTGGGCAAATGGTTCGTCTATTTATAGTTTTCCCTAAGCCGCTCAGTGTATCAACCAATCGAATTGGATAGATCTGTATCAACCAATAGGAGTCGAGCACGGGATCCGGGATGTTACGGCCAATCGAAATGCTTGATCTGGTTCACCAATCGAAAACAGAGGCATCAATTACATGTAATTCAAAAATCTGTTTGAGCTTCTAGAAGTTCCATAAGTAATTTCATCTTTGGGTGTTCACATGGGGTGGAATATGCCTTTGGTTCGTGCTCGAGAATCTTCCGGAATGTCCTTGGGTTTTAAAACGCATTGGGGCGCGTGCAAAGTTTCTGAAATACCCTTCTGACGAGGCCATTTCGCATAGTTTAAGGGCTTTTTCGCAAAGTAGTTTGGCTCCAGAATCTCTCTTCGCAAAGCATTTTGGCTCTAGAATCTCTTTTCGCAAAGCATTTTGGCTTCAGGAGATCTTTTGGCAAAGGACTTTGGCTTCAGGAGATCTTTTCGCAAAGGACTTCTCTTCTTTTCGCAAAGCATTTTGGCTTCAGGAGGTCTTTTCGCAAAGGACTTCTCTTCTTTTCGCAAAGTTCAAAGTTCTTTGCGAATAGTAGATGTTCTTTGCGAATTGAACTTTTAGCTTCCATTCTTCTTTGCGAATGGATCCTTCTTCTTCTTCAGGTCTTTTCTTGCTCTTTTAGGACCTTTTTAGCCATTGCTGAGGCTATTTCTTCACTCCCTCTTTGAGTTTGACATGCGTTGTCAGCTTTTTGATCATTTTAGGATGGTTTTCGGATTTAGACCTGTCTTTTTGGTTAGCTGCAATATGAACACTAAAGCACTTATTTAGTCCTCTCAAGGGTCTTTCAAGGCTCATGTTTAGGGGTAAAAAATGGTATTTTTCACTACTTATCAGCATCTCTACCCTATTATCAATAGTTCTGCCACTTCTTAAGGTCTAAATAACTTGAATGTGTGCTATGGAAATTGGTGTATTTACCTCCTGAAAGTGTCCTCCCAAGTTGTTCACTAATTGTGAACGCGCTGGTTACTTTCTCTTTCCACCCATTACGTAGCTAGTTGCCTGCTTTGGCTTTTGTTAAGTAGTGAAAAATACCATTTTTCACCCCTAAACATGAGCCTTGAAAGACCCTTGAGAAGACTAAATAAGTGCTTTAGTGTGCATTTTACAGCTAACCAATCAGACAGGTCCAAATCCGAAAAGCATCCCAAAAAGATCAAAAAGCTGACAGCTCATGTCAAGATTAAAGAAGGAGTGAAGAAACAGCCTCAGCAATGGCTAAAGAGGGTCTAAAAGAGCAGACAAAGACCTGAAGCAAGAAAGAGAGCCATTCGCAAAGAAAAAATCAAGTTAAAAGTCAATTCGCAAAGAAGAATGGGAGCCTAGAGTTCAATTCGCAAAGAACTTCTACTATTCGCAAAGAACTTCTACTATTCGCAAAGAACTTTGAACTTTGCGAAAAGAAGAAAACACTCTGCGAAAAGAAGAGAAGTCCTTTGTGAAAAGATCTCCTGAAGCCAAAATGCTTTGCGAAAAGATCTCCTAAAGCCAAAATGCTTATGAAAGAGCTTCTCGAGCCAAACTACTTTGAAAAAGCCCTTAAATGCGAAATGGCAGGGATTTGCATTGTCCAAGGTATTTCAGGAAACTTTGCACGCGCCCCAATGCATTTTAAAACTCAAGGACATTCCGAAAGATTCTGAGCACGAACCAAAGGCATATTCCACCCCATGTGAACACCCAAAGATGAAATTACTTGGCGGGAACTTCTAGAAGCTCAAACAGATTTTTGAATTACATAATGTAATTGATACTGTCTTGACAGAGATCAAGTATTTCTAAGCGTAATTGCATCCGGATCCTGTGCTCACTCTATTGGTTGATACGATCTATCCAATTCCGATTGGTTGATACACATCCTGGGGCTTAGGGAAAACTATAAATAGAAACCATTTGCCCAATTTGGGTATCCAGATTTTTAGAGTTTCATCTCTGTTTTCCCCATTCCTAGGATAGCTTATGAACCCCTAGAATCCCTTCTTGTAGTTTACCTTTGAGAGCCATTGTGAGTGATTTGTACTTCCAAGTTCGATTCAAGATCGAATCAGGGTTTTCCGAGAAGCTCGGACTATAAGTCCGAGGGCTCTCAGCGTGCTCGTAATTGTAACGTTGGATTTTAAAAGGTTGTAATTTGTGTCTTTCCATTGAGTCATGTTTAGGTTAATGATCACCTTAGTGCATTAGACTTCTTTAGATTCACTTATCGCATCCAACTTCCCTCAATTCATCATCCCTGAATTACGTTGGTAACCTAATTCAAGCAAGATTTGATGAAATGTTCAAACTAAAGAATAGGCCATATTGGTCAGACAATGACCATTTAAGTGGAATGATCACGACCATAAGTCTAAACCTATTCCTTAATTGATTTATTTCTCTTACATCCGGGCCGGTAGCCATGAAGATTGAATCACCGTGGAAATACTGATTCTCCATTAAAATTCTGAGGCTAAAGTACATGAAGCTATTATTTCGATTTGTCTTATTTTAAACATCTCCCCAACTCGGATCTGGATCATGTAGTTAATTCTTTTCTTTATTTGCTTATAGTTAAATGTGACACAATCCAACACTCTCTTTTATCTATTCTTTTTTATAGATAATTATAGAGCCAGATCTGGTAGCACAGATCTGGAGGTTTATCTCTCAGTTTAGACAAACTTCTCTGTGGACGATCTTGAAATACTTACTTTTAAAACTTGCTACAATTGGCCCTGATCTTGCAGGCCAGTGTTAGCCCCAATGTGCTGATATCCCTTTCATAAGTTAACATCCATATAATTTAGCATTCTTTAATTCTTTAATTTTTGATTCATAATGCACACAATTATGGCACACTTGGAGCGACAACAGCTTTCTAGGTTTGTAATGAACTGAGTACAAGAATGTAAGTCTTGAGAGATTTGGGCAAGCCGGGATAACTCCCTAGAATGTTGATGCTCCTGTTGTTGCAGATCTTGGAGGATCTGGATAATAGTAGCATCATCGTCACCACTCTGAGGACTAGGTCGTTGTTCAAAAGATTGATATGAGGCATAAGATTGTTGGAAATTTTGAGGATATTGTGGGTATATATAAGATAATTCTTGTTGAGTTACCCTTGGGAAGCAATAATAATTTCCCCACTGAGGATTATAGGAATTCCCAAAATTACCCCACTGAGATACAAAGGTTTGCTCTGGTCCTGTTACAGCTGGATAAAAGGGGATGGTCGGGTTTTCCATTGGGACATAGGTCGAATTATAACTTGGCCAAAATGGTTCATCGTGGCCTTGCATAGTCATTTATTTATTTTTGTGCTTTTAGTTTATTTTTTGATTTTTTATTTTAGAAAGTAGGGAGAGAAAACAAATCTGAGCCTCTAGATTCTATTGTTAGAAGTAGTGTTGAAACTTTTGATTAGCTGCTCCAAATAAACATAGAAAATATTAAGAAACGATTAAAGAAAAATAAAAATATAACGAAAAATAAAAAGAGAGACAAATATTGGTTTTCAAACAAAACTAGAAATTTTCGCTTCCCTGGCAGCGACACCAAAAACTTGTTTGTTTGTACTAAGCCTTAACCTATTGCAAGCGCATAATGGAGATTGCAGAACTAGTATAGGATCGTTCCCATAGGGAAGGTCAAAATTTCATTCGTTTTGTTTTTTGAATACTTTTATTTATCTTTTAAGAGTCTAATCTACAGGAGAAATAAGAATAAAAGAATGTGTTGTTTAAACTAATTGCAAAAAATAAAACTAAATCCTCGCTTCCAGATTATGGTCATCAATTACAATCCTTTAGTTCTCGGATGTTTAAAAAATAATTACAATCCGTTATTCCATATCTCAGTCCTCTAAAATTTGAGCGTCAATCAAAAACTAGAATTCCTTAACACAGATTTATACTAATAAACATTTTTCCCAAAATTTGGGTGTCAATCAAACTCAAGAAAACTGGAGATGAAAAAGTAAAACCGTTACACTAATCTACAAACTCTCAATTTTAGGCATCAATTAAGATCAAGAATTCATAGATGCTTACAAAGCAGTAAAAGTGCTTGAAAATAAATCTAAACTAGAAAGTAAAAAAAAGATCTTTCATCCCTCAGTCACAGGCGTCAATTTCTTCTGAGAAATTATGGATATCCTTCTCTAATCTTCCAGCTCCCAATTACAGTCATCAATTACTCTCGAGAAACGTTGGATATCTAAGCTACTCTAAACTAAGGTGATCGGAAGAAAACCCAATCTCAGTCGTCAATTGATGCTGAGAGTTCCTTTGATAACTATATTCCTATACCGAGCACTCTTATTTATAGATCATAAGGGGTTGGTTTATATTATTCAAATTTTAACTAAAGAAAACTACTAAAATAAAAGATTCCTAATACAACTCTAACTTCTAATCCTAATCTTCCTTGCTCTGGATAGTAGATGCGTGCATAACATTTCTCCTTTATTTCAGTGGCAGAGATCTTCAGGGTTCTTTCGCCAATATTCTCAAATTCGTAAGTTGTCAAACTTCTAATTCAAGAGATCTTTTAATTCTTTACATGATAGTGTAGTCTTCACATGATCAGTAACATGAGCTTTATTTTGCACAATCGTAACTACGATTGTATATCTTTTTATACTATTGTCGAGCGTTCGTGTCTTTGCTTTAATTCCTCCAGTAGTAAGCTCTTTTAATAGGTTCGTAGATGTAGACACCCAAATCTGGTCAAAGGCTCGACTGACACATACTTCAAGAATGGCATACCCCCAAGCTTCTGATAGCATCTCCCCAATTCCATAGGAATCTTTCCCAGACCCTAAGGAATCAACCCTAACCAATAAAACCCTTCCCGAACCCATTTTGAACCCTCCCGAGCAGTAGATGGAAAGAGGAGTGCCAAGTCTTACATAGACCATTGCTACTACTAACTCTTATACTCATGGGAAGAGGATGTTCCCAGCTTTCCAACAACCCAAGAATCGTCCCAATCTGAGTTGTATATCAAAAGTTATGACGATTTGAGATTTGTGCATAAATGAAGGAAATTACACTAGCCTGTATATTATACATGCTAGGAAAAAATTGCCTTCTTCCTCCATAATTGAGCTCCAGAACGGGCTCTGGACTTCTCAGGGACACTGTTCCTAAGCTTAGCATGTATATTGGCTACAGTGTTTTTTGGGAAAAGGTCCTAGTTTCACTTTTGGGGTTTAACTTGTTGACCACCCCAAAGTCTGGGGTGGGTTTCTTTAGGATTGTTGTACCCCCATTAAGCCTATTGGCAACCCTCTAGCCATTTAAGGTCCCACCCTATCATCTACCATTAAACCTATTTCCCACCTATCTAAGCCTCCAAAATCCCATAAGACCTTAGATCTAGGATTACCTAATTGCTAACCTAATTAGCCTTTTAACCCTTCACTAATCCTCTCCTTTTCTATAAATAAAGAGCCACCCCCCTTGCTTAAGGGCTTGAAATTTTCCAAGAGAGAAAATTTCTAGAGAGTTCCCTCTTCCCTTTTGAGCAATAAACCCCCACAATTCCATAACTGAATTCACTCTTGTGATCCCATTTTCCATTATCAGACCATTAGATTTGGCTAGGACTAGGCCTTAGCCTTCTTCCCCTACCTTCTAGCTCCCAAGCCTTGGAGGTTCTAACCCAATACTCAACCCATTCGCTATCGGAAGCTCACCGGAAGCATACCAACACGAAGGCCAACAGTGGTTCTACAAGGGCCCAAGAGCTCCGTCTCTCCCCTCTATTCCTCTACCTTCTTTGCTCTCCTTCCATCCTAAAATTTGAACCGTTACGTCACCGAAATTTCGGTGATTGCAGGGGGCTCAAATAGGATCATAGTGCCTTTAGGCAAGGAGGTGTGTCATTCATTTTATTTCTTTTTTTTTTATTTGGTCATAAGTAGAGACTGCTTAAGAGCGGGTTGATCGGGTGCTGTTGGTTTTGGGATTCAGGTGTTGTCTTGTTATTAGTGAGAAAACAGTGGTGAGGGAATATAAATAAAAAAGTGAAGGAATAAAAATTGGTTAAAATAGCAAATCTAAAATACACACAACCTGCAAGATATAGGGCTATTGTAGGAAGTTTTGAGTAAGAGTTTGTCCCACAAAGAAATTGATCTAGAACCCAAGATGGGTTATGTTAGCAGGCCTCCAGATCTGGCTACAGATCTAAAAATCCTAGAGAAAGGGAGTTGGGGGTCACAACTACACTAAATTAACACTAAAAGAAGAGAAATAAAGTGCAGTCCTATCCTAAAGAAAGGGTTATAAAGAAGGTGGTGATGGTGTGTGTGAAAATAAAGATAAAATTGATGAGAAGTAGGCAATTAAGCTAAAGTTAATTCAGTTATGTAACTCAAATTTAGGGCTGCCTCAGCAGCAATCTCTCAGATGTCTACAAGCACATCTGTAAGGAAGAAGTATCCAACTCAACCGTTATGCTTTGACCTGATCTCTTCAGGGTATAACCTGTCCACTTCAATGGTTACAGACTATCCAGTAGAGATGATCAAACCATATGGACTAAATCAGAAAACCAATCTGATCCAATGGAATAGACTGATCTTAAGGCTATAACTTGTCCATTTAAATGGTCACAGACTATCCAATAGATGTCCTCCACCTAATGGCTCAAATCAAATCATTAAAACCATTGCAGACACCATATTTTTCAGGCTACAAGCTCAGGCATCCATGGGAGCAAATAGTTCTTGAAAAACTATTGGCAACCACAGTTGTTCAAAGGCTATTTGGGGACTTTATATATAGTTGGTCATTGCTACAAAAGGCTTGCAATGACTTAGCTCACAAGTCTATAATCACTACAGAGAAATCAAATCTAACATCTGATATTGGTCAAGTGTAAAAGAGGAGAGCTTGTTCTTGCAACAACCTCTCTCAAGCTACAAGCTCAAGTGCAAAGGAGAAGAATCCTTCTCAGATCTGTGGCTTGGAATCACCCTAGGGCTATAGTCTATCCACTTGAATTATCACAGGCTAACCACAGGTTATCCTCACCACAGAAGACTGAGATAGAACAAGTAAATTGTTGCTGCCACCATGGTCCCAAGTCTACAAGCTCAAGCTTCCATGGGTCTTTCAAATCAGCTTAAGTCCTAAATGTATGGCATAGATTGAAAAAAACTATGGATAAATAGGAAAATAACAGATTGAATAAATCTTTAAAACACCAATTTCATTGATCAAATCATTACTTATAATGAGATTTCTCAAGGCAGCAGCCTTGTGCATAACAGCTAACCAATGACTCCCAATGTTCACAAGACCCGTTACAAAACTGATGAAACTAAGCCTAATTTCTTATAGAGAATATAGCCAGTAAGTGTTGAGCTAAAAGAGAAGAAAAAAAATGAAAAAATAGGTGATCAAACCCTAACCCTAGCCTGCTCGAGCTCAAAGCTTACAAAGGTTGAAGGAGGGGTGATAATTCTAAGTTACATTTACAGCTTAAATACTCAGTCTAATGCCTTAGCCAACAAAAGATTAAACCCTAATTTTTCTAGCAGATGTGGCACTGTTATAACCTTTGGATGCCTTGGGATGTGTGCCTCAAGATAAGGGCCTCGAGATGTGTGCCCTAGACCTGGGGAAATCCCCAAAAGGTCCCTGAGTAAAAACTGAGAAGTGGAGAGCCCAAGCTTCGCGGGGCTGGCCTTGGTGCATTAATCCATTCGCGTGATTTGTAGAGTGTTCATGAGGTAGCATTTCATTTGGAAAGTGTCTTGCTCGTGTAGAAAACTTTAGCTTGTTGCACAATTGGTTTGGCCTGAAATTCACTAGCGAGGAAGAATTTGCAATGATCTGTCTCGTTCGCGCAATGGAGCTTCAGATATCTTCTGTCACGAGGTTGTCGCATAGAAGACTTTCCATCTTGCTCAGTTTCTTTGTCAAATGGATAGCATAGTTCACTTGGTAGAGGGTTGAAACTTTATGCGCGCGAGAGCTACGCGAGAGAACATCTGGAGCTCGCTCACCGCTTGAGCTACGAGAGAACTTTGCGATCCTTTTGTGCATCTTAGTCTTGCGAGGCTGCTTGCATGGTTGCTATCAGACCTGATCCCGTGAGAACTTCGCAAGTTCTATTTGCGCTCTTCATGCAAAGTGGCCTCGTGAGATTGTGCACGTAGTTAATAAAATCCTTGATCCTCGGGAGAGCTTCGTGAGCTAGATTTCTGAACGTTTAGTGCACGAGAGCTTCGCAAGGTCTTTGAGTGTTGGTTGCAGCTGAAGTGCGCGACTGCTGCGCGAGAGAATGCCCTGGGACAATCCCTTCACTGAGCTGCACAAATTCTTTGTGAGTTTTCTTGCACTGCATTTATTAGCTGTGCGAGGTAACTCTATTGCAAACTTAGCCACGCGAGGCAGCACCTCTACTGTGCGAGATAACACATTTTCTTCTCTTATGCAATGCAGCCGTTGCTATTGCAGTTGCAGCTCTCTTCACTTACATCCAGATTTCTCTCATCTGATAGACTTCCTTGGTCCATTATGATATGCAAAATAGTCACCATGGTGTGTACCACCATGGTGTTCCATTGATCTTGGCCCAACAATCTTTTTTGACTTAAATTCTCTCTTTTTGGCACCAAAAGTAGGGACTTTGTACTAAGCTGCATATTATTATTAACTACAAAAAAAGCTAAACATGGGTTATTAGTCAGCTTCAAGGTCCAGCAAAAGCTAGGTTAAGTGGTGAAAAGTAGTACTTTTCAGTAAATAACACACCCCCAAACCTAATCTTTGCTAGTCCTCGAGCAAAGAAAAATTTAAACAACTACTCTAGGAATGTAAATACCACTTTCGTAGGAAGCACGGATGCATTTAGCTTATGCATCAAGCCTTTTAAACCCCTAGGTGATCCCTAGTGGAGGAGTGAAGTCTCCTAAGGGTTTTCAGTGAAGATACCCACAAACTTCTCAATGAAAACAATTAACAAAAATGTAACATCACCAAATCAGTATTCAATAATCAAAGCATCAGTCCACCCTTGATTCTTTTCAAAATGTGAGGAAATTGAACAAATGAAATGCACAAACCATTTAATCATTAAAGATTCTTGCATGAATGTACATCATTTCCAATCAGCTTACACAAAGAAAAATAGCAAATGCATGTCAGTACTGAGCTAACCATCAATTCAAAAATTAGGTTTAGGCAATGCCCCATACATTCAATATCAAACCCAATGCTTACCAGGGCAGTCTCTCACAAAGAACTTTGAGGGTTTTCATTTTCACACAAGCTCAAGAATAGTTACAGCCCCCAAATGGGTCAGTAAGCATGAGCATAGGCATGACTCTTAAATTCTTACATCACTGGTTATTCCTCACCATAGATTGGGCAGCTCCTCATCTCTACATAACAACTAACTCTAATTAGGATCACAAGGTCTTATAACAGGGTTGTAATGTGGCTCATGGGTGTAGGTTACCAAGAATGGAAGGGTGAAAAGGATGCAAAACTGAGAAATCAGTAGGTGAAGGAGGTGATTCATGACTTCACCTTCTTTGAATTTCAGCATATTTTATCTTCTTTGACATTTTTCAGATTTGAAGTGGCCAGCTTCTCCTCTTATTTTTGCTTTTTCCAATGAACTTTCCTCTTGATTCCTCTTTATTCCTTTTTATTATATATTCCCTTCTTTTTTTTTTCTTTTTTTTAGATACATTTTTCTTTTCTTTTTTTTATTTTTATTTTTCTGAAATGCCACCCTCTTCTTTCCAACTGCTACACTGTTGTTTTCCTTATGTGTTTCTTCTCCATTCATCAAATATTGACCCTAGCTTGTTCATCTTCAACTCCTTCTCCTTTACCTTCTGAATCCTCAAAGTGGGAGTAGGTTTGAATCAGGTCCACAAGTTTAGGTGCAAATACTCAGGTGTATTTTGAAGAAAACTAGAAATTCAGGCTCAAAAGGTGTATGCACAAAGGCAGTTTACTGGGTTTGGTATTTTTAAGTTCAAACTATCCAAGAGAAGGTCTTCATCCTTTCCTAAATGTTATGGGTACTATCAACTATTTCAACTTGGAGATGCCTAACTTCTAGTGAGGGAATAGACTCAGCCAATCCTTAGAGCAAGAAGAATTGCCTAAGACACTCCTCAAAGAGAAATTTTTTTTTTGTAGGCCCAAATCTCTCTAGGTATGGTCTTCCATTGAACTCATAGTCATGTCCTTACCTTTTTCTTTCTTTGATGGTTCACTAAGTGTGACATAAGTGAGTTTTCTTGGTGTTTACCTCATGAAAATGTTAAAATTTAAAAGTGTTTAATTCCTAAAGGTCTGCAGATTTTTTAAATTTCCTCATTTTTAATATTTCTTAGGTGAACATAGCTCTATATCTATCTTACTTACTTGATTCTGCTACACTTAGGTTAACCACATCATTGGCAATCCTTGCCACACCCCCAAAACTATGAGGAGCAATGTCCTCATTGATTCAAAGATAAAGACATGTGCAGCAGGGTGTTGGTGTAAAAAGTAAAAACAAACAGACTAAGTAATAATAACAAACAAAACTCACACAGACAACAAAAAAAATCAAACAAACAAATAATAGAATTAATGTAGACCAAATAAACATTAGACAAAAGCTAACAAAAATATTTGCATTTATAGAACAGGGAATTGTACAATGCAATTGAAAATAATTACAAAGGCATCCTAGCTAAATACATGTGCATCATCTAATCATCTAAAGTGTCTGCTGTTTTAGTTGTATCCTGGGCTCCTTTTCCTTTTTCTTTCTTCAAAGCAGCAATGGTTGGAACTGACCTCTTAGCAGTCACATTCCTCTGCTTGGGGTAACTTCTGTTTCGCTTAGCTGGTGAAGTGGCTGGAGGGGTAGTCTTAGCTGCTTGTTCAGGCTCTCTGGCAGCCATTTCAGCACTCTCCTTTCGAGTATTTACGCCTTCTTTTCAATAAGTTCAATTCTAGTTTTATACAGTACCCAGGCGGCCTTTGTGACCTCTTTGGAGGTAGCTAACCTTTTCTCGAGTCGATCCGCTCCCATTTTCTTTCCCTCCACGTCCAATCCAAATACACCCATTTTTCCTCACCCATCTACCCAAACTATGCCCAATTTTTTCCAATCCATCCAACATGCACCCAATTTTCCTCACCCATCTACCCAAACTATGCCCAATTTTTCCCAATCCATCCAACATGCACCCAATTCTCCCTCCTACACCCAGGTCATGCCCAACTTTCCACCTACATCTACCCAAGCCACCACCAAGCTCCCCCCAGTTGCCCTAGTCATGCCCATTTTCTCTCAGGCATCCACCTCATCAGGTGAGCCTTCCACTTCCAACTCCATACCCAACTTCATGTCCATGATGGAAGACATGATGAAGGCTTACACCGCATGGAAAGCTTCCCAAAGCCACCCTAATCCACTCCAAACACCCTCAAATCCCTAACAAACCCTTCAAAATCTTCACACCCCATTCCCCCATAACCCCAATCAACCACCCATAATCCATACCACCCAAGGCCCCTCCCATCAACCATGGGGCTATTTGAGTGGGCCTCAAAGGCCCAATACCCAATCCCAAGCCCATGAAGCCCAAACTCAAGGGTCTCATTTTCAAACCCTCCATCGTTCCCCCAATTTCCCACATATACCTATACCCAACAAGCCCCCATTCCCCCTCCATTGTCAAATCCATCATTCCCCCAATTCCCCGCCTTCACTTACACCTAGCAAGCCCCCATTTCCCCCCAAATAATAAATCCACCTCATTCACTCAATCAACCCGATACGAGCCATACACATCCACACCCATCACACCCATCTCAAACCATCAATCATCCCGAATTTATTCAACCCCTTTGGCCTCATCAGGTGCCCACCCAAAGTCCACAATTTACTCATCCCGTCACTCGACAAGTCACACATCAAACCTTCCCCCACGTACAATGGTCCCACCAGGCACCCCTCCAACCGACTCAGAACCAACAAGATGACCTCACCCTTCCTCCACCATATGTTGATCCACAGTATGAAGAGGATGAGATCAGGAATAGTGGGGCCCATGTAGGGGCATTAACTAATTTTTATCCCCCACCGCCCACACTCACCAACCCATAGACAGTCCAAAGTGAATGGAGGCCTCCTGTTGAGGGACCGGCCTCACTATCTAGGGAGTCAGAGCTATTAAACAAACAGATGGACAAGATCCAAAAACAACTGATGAAGATGGGTGGATCCGAAATCCATACCACTAATTTTTTCATCCTATGCTTATTTGCAAAGGTACATCTAACCCCAAAATTCAAGATGCCAACATTTGATAAATACAATGGCACGGGTAACCCTATTGCACAACTCAAGTCCTATTGTGGGGACATGTGTCAGTACGGCGGAGGTGAATGACTCCTCATCACAGTGTTCCAGAATAGCCTTACGGGTCCAACTTTGAGGTGGTTCACTGTCGAGAACTGGAAAATACCATTTTTTACCCCTTAATCTGGGCCTTGATAGACCCTTGAGAGAACTAAATAAGTGTTTTAAGTGCCTATGTTGCAGCTAACAATAAAGACAGGCTTAACCATAAAAGGAGCTTAAAAGTGCCAAAAAGATGACAATCCATGTCAGTCCAAAGAAAGGAAGTGAAGAAACAACCTCATCAGCTATTGAAAGGTCTAAAGTAAAGAGGCAAAGACCTGTAGGCGAAGCAGGGAACAATTTGAACAGAGAAATGCACTACAGAGTTCTTTTCGCAAAGAACCTGCACTTTTCGTAAAGAACCTTGAACTCTGCGAAAAGGACTAAAACTTCAGGCATAGCTTTCGAAGAGCATCTGAACTCCTCGAAGAGAAGAATGAATTTTGCGAAAAGGTCCCCAAGCTTTGCGAATAGATCTCCGGTTACAGCTTCTTTGCTAAAAGGTCTCCAATCTGCGAAAAGAGCTCAAGTCACAAAGACTTTGCGAAAAGACCCTTAAGCTCTGCGAAAAGGTATTCTGGAGATTCGCCGCTTTAACAAGGGCAATTCAGTAATCTGTTGTACGCGTCCCAATGCATTTTAAAACTCAGGGACATTCCGGAAGATTCTGAGCACGAACCAAAGGCATATTCCACCCCATGTGAACACCCAAAGATGAAATTACTTGGCGGGAACTTCTAGAAGCTCAAACAGATTTTTGAAACACATAACAGAATTGATGCCTCTGCTTCGACATCGAACCAGATCAAGCATTTCGACATGTAAGATCTGGATCCTGGTGCTCGACTCCTATTGGTTGATACAGATCTATCCAATTCTGATTGGTTGATACGCATCTGAGCTGGCTTAGGGAAAACTATAAATAGACGAACCATTTGCCAAATTTGGGCATCCAGATTTTGAGTTTCATTTCTAAACCCCCATTTCCAAATGCATGACTTGTCTCAGAATCCTGTAATAGCTTCACTTTGACTAGCAATTGAGAGTCGTGAGATATTTCGTAATTCAAAAGAGAGTCAGATTCAAGACTGCAAATCTGAGAGCTGTTTAAGTTGTGCTCTGTAATTGTAATGGTGGATTTTAAAAGGTTGCTGTAAACTATGCATTCTCCATTGGACTCATGTCAAGGGTTCTCTCTGATCTCCTCAGTACATTAGACTCCTTTAGATTCATTGTTTTGCATGCAATTTCCCTTGATTCATTAATCGTGAGAATTAGTGTTGGTAACCTAATCTCTTCGGCATTTGTAGTGATGTTTCCTGCTACGAATTGAGGATTTGGTTAAAGACTATTGGATGGATTGTGGCCATTAAAGTGATGCACCATAGCCATAAGTGTAAGCCTAATCCTTGAATTAGATTTATCTCTCTTACATCTGTGCTTGTAGCCAGATGAAGATTGGATCACCTCTGCTGAGCTACAGTTATTCTCATTAGATTTCAAGGACCAAATCAAAGTTAGATATTATTTCTCCAATTTTTGTATAAGTTTACCACAAACGTTTCCCCAACTCGGATCTGGATCATTTAGTTTAAATCTTTACTTTTATCATTTAGTTAACGTGACAAATTCAACCTCCCATCTTATGTGCTTTATAGATAGGATCAGAGGCCAGATCTGGTAGCTCAGATCTGGAGGTTTATCTTAAATTTTAAATCAATTCCCTGTGGACGATCTTTTACTCACTTACATTTAAAACTTGCTACAATTGGCCCTGATCTTGCAGGCTAATTCGCTTCTATCTGTGCTGATATTTCTTTACTCTTTTTAATATTCTAGATTCATTATAACTTAGCAGTTGCAAAACTGTTTTCAAAACTCAAATAAATCAAGCACACTTAGAATGAACAAGTTTTTGGCGCCGCTGCCGGGGAATAGATTTTAAAATTGGTAGACCTAAGTTTTTCAATTTTGTAGATTTGATTTTCATTTTAATTTTTGCTTTAAACCTGCACGTTGCATTCCAAGTGCTTGATTAAATGTCTCGCAGCTTTTGTATAGAAACCTGCTTTTATGAGAATTTTTTTATTTTTCGAGTTTTTATTCTTTGCCTTCTAGTTATTTGAATAAATCACGCTTTTTTTTTGTCTTTTTTTCCAATTTGGGCAAGAGTTTGAGTTTTTCTTTTATTTTGTCAATACTTGAATAAGGTAACGTCTAGCTTTTGGATTTTTGCAGATCCGAGCGTAGTCAACAAGGATCATCTGGACTAAAGTTGGAGCAGATCTGCTTGAGTTTGCATCCCCTTCTCCTTTGCATTCATTTTCTCTTTTTAAATTCTTGAGAACCAGCAGTTCTGTTGTATTTAATGTTTGTTTTTTATTATAATTTCTGCTGTCTTTTAGGCATTGCTTTTTACAAAAACCAAATACAAAATAAAAGAAAATGAAAACACAAATAGAAAATCTCTGAGTTGTTTCTCATTATTTTCAGCAGTAGTAAATAAGGGCTCTTGTTGAGCCCGGGCTGATCCAAAACAAGTAAAAAAAAAAAAAAAATTATAAAAACAAAAAAAAAATATATATATATATATATATATAGATATCTTCCGGATGGGCTGTTTCTCTCCATTTGCATAAACTTTTCCCATCTAGACCTACTGAGATCATTTTTTCTTTTTTAGGAATCATGTAGGATAATGAGTAGTGGATAATAGGCTGTTTTGAATATTCAATGGACCCACTGATTTTATTTTCCTTCTAGATTTCTTCATCATAAATGGGTCTCAGCTGTGTGTGAACCCTGTTTTTAATATGTGCTCCCATGCTTCATTATTATTTTTTTTATTTTATTCATACACATCATCAACAAAGGGGTCAGTCGTATGAATCTTGCTTTTCACTGTATTCCTGCTAATCATTTTTATAATCACTTAGATTCATAAGTATCTCAGGCTTTTGGGTTTGTTTCTTTGGGCTTAGGATATATCATTTGGCATTAGATTTTCTGTTTTAAGAATTTTAGTTTCAAATTACATTTTTTAGATCGCTGATTTTTTTCTTTCTTAGGTTAATGTGTCCTCGTTTTACTAATTTTCGTCATTTTTCTGTGAGTACAGTTAGTTTCTAACTTTGTTTCCCTATTTTGCATTCACAAATTCTGTTTTTGTATCAACACTTTTCTATTTTTTTTAACTTTATATTCAGTCCCTTACCTTGTTTTTACTGTTTCTCTGTTATTAGCATTAGTTTCCTTCCATTTGCATAGTAATCCTTCTATTTTTTAGATTTTACTTAGCAGTTCTAGCGTTGGTTTGTTGATTTTTCTTGCATTTGTATATCATGTTTTCCATTTCCTTGCTCATATCTTCAGTTTTACATTTTTATTTTCTGCTGCATATAGTTTAGATTTTTTCTGTTCTTAGTTTTTCTTTCTTCATTTACCCTGCTGCCCCTAGTCTCTCATTGTCTAGAACATTGAGGACAATGTTCATCTTAGGTTTGGGGGTATGGCAGGTATGCCAATAAAATAAGTTAATGCTTGATGCAGCTTATGATCAGCAGAATTTTTGAAAATAAAGTAATCTCACACCTGTTTTTTTTTTAAAATGAGGAAGTTAAAACTTTTTAAAATTAATTTCTAGTATAATTCAAATACTTTCATGAAGTGAATGTCAGAAAATTTCCAAAATAAAAATTGATGTTTTAGTAAACCTAAAAAGAGAGAAAACAGTGATGATATACCTCAAGAATTTGATAGAAAACCACACCCAGTGAGATTTGGGCCTGCTGAAATGTATTCTTTGGAGGTATGAATTGGCAAATTTTTCTGCTCTAGGGACTGTTTGAACCTACTTGTTATCACTAGAAGTTACACATATCCAAGTTCAAATAACTTGACAGCAATCATGATATTAAAGACATGATGTAAGGCCTCCTTTTGGAGCTTTGAACTTCAAAAGCCCAACCTTTTGAAGCGCCTTGATACACACCAATTGAGCTTTATAAATCCAAGATTTCTTTGAAACCTCATCAACCTCATTTAGCCTAACCCTCACTCGAGAATTGAAGGTAAAGGAAAGAAAGTCAAGAAAGGTGAGTTGGGTAACAGTTTGGTAAAAGAAAAAGAAAAATAATTGAAGGCAATGATGTATCAGCAGAAGAAATGTGGCATTCCAGTCAATTTTGATTTAAAAAAAAAAAAAAAAAGAGAAGGCATTTCATTGGAAGTTTGAAAAAGAAAGAGAAAAAGATGGCCACTTTGGCTCTGAAAATTCAAAGAAGAAGATGAAATTGTGCTGAATTGAAGAAGGTGTGTCTATCACCTCCTTACCTTGACTGACTTCTCAATTTTGAACTCCATTCCACCCCTTTATTCTTGATAAATTTCACCCATAAGCCACATTACAACCCAAGTTAAAGTCCTTACTGATCAATGATGGATTGAGTTGTCATATGGAGATAAGGATTTGTGTAATCTATGGTGAAAAAAGTAGTAAATTCAGAACTGAAAAGCAATGCCTATGCTCCTGCTTACATTCCTATTTGAGGACTGTAATTGCTCTTGAGCTGTGTGAAATAGTGCAACCCTCATATTTGTATGGTGAGTGAAAACCTTGGTGAGAGTTGAGTTTGAAATCAAATTATTTGGGGTAACATCAAAACTGAATTTTCAAATAGAAGGCAAGCTTTTTATTGATTTTTCTTTTAAAAACTTTTTGACACCAACTGAGTGAATGGTAAAGGAATTACAGTAGAATTTTAGTTTTGAACTGATGTTTTCTTGAAAATCTTCTTACAACCTGACTAATACAGGTGTGAATAATCTGATTGGATGAAAGTTTGCTTTAACAGAACTGCATTGATCTTAACTGATTTATTGGAGAAGTTTGTGGGTACCTTCACTGAAAACCCTCAGGAGACTTCACTCCTCCACTAGGGATCACCTAGGGGTTTAAAAGGCTTGTTGCATATGCTAAATGCAACTGTGCTCCCTACAAAAATGGCTTTTCATTCTATTTTTAAATTTTGTCTTTGCTCAGGGACTAGCAAAGCTTAGGTTTGGGTTCACTGTTGAGAACTGGAAAATACCATTTTTCACCCCTTAATCTGGGCCTTGATAGACCCTTGAGAGAACTAAATAAGTGTTTTAAATGCCTATGTTGCAGCTAACAATAAAGACAGGCTTAACCATAAAAGCAGCTTAAAAGTGCCAAAAAGATGACAATCCATGTCAGCCCAAAGAAAGGAAGTGAAGAAACAACCTCATCAGCTATTGAAAGGTCTAAAGTAAAGAGGCAAAGACCTTTAGGCGAAGCAGGGAACAATTCGAACAGAGAAATGCACTACAGAGTTCTTTTCGCAAAGAACCTGCACTTTTCGTAAAGAACCTTGAACTCTGCGAAAAGGACTAAAACTTCAGGCATAGCTTTCGAAGAGCATCTGAACTCCTCGAAGAGAAGAATGAACTTTGCGAAAAGGTCCCCAAGCTTTGCGAATAGATCTCCAGAAGTTACAGTTCTTTGCGAAAAGGTCTCCAATCTGTGCGAAAAGAGCTTCAGAAGTCACAGTACTTTGCGAAAAGACCCTTAAGCTTTGCGAAAAGGTATTCTCGAGATTCGCCGCTTTAACAAGGGCAATTCAGTAATCTGTTGTACGCGTCCCAATGCATTTTAAGACCCAGGGACATTCCGGAAGATTCTGAGCACGAACCAAAGGCATATTCCACCCCATGTGAACACCCAAAGATGAAATTACTTGGCGGGAACTTCTAGAAGCTCAAACAGATTTTTGAATTACATAACAGAATTGATGCCTCTGTTTCCTGATTGGCTGAACCAGATCAAGCATTTCTGATTGGCCAGAACAAATCTGGATCCTGGTGCTCGACTCCTATTGGTTGATACAGATCTATCCAATTCTGATTGGTTGATACGCATCTGAGCTGGCTTAGGGAAAACTATAAATAGACGAACCATTTGCCAAATTTGGGCATCCAGATTTTGAGTTTCATTTCTAAACCCCCCATTTCCCAGCCAGACAGCTTGTCTGTAATCCCTGTAATAGCTTCACTTTGACTAGCAATTGAGAGCTGTGAGATATTTCTGTAATTCAAAAGAGAGCTGTATTCAAGACTGCAAATCTGAGAGCTGTTTAAGTTGTGCTCTGTAATTGTAATGGTGGATTTTAAAAGGTTGCTGTAAACTATGCATTCTCCATTGGACTCATGTCAAGGGTTCTCTCTGATCTCCTCAATACATTAGACTCCTTTAGATTCATTGTTTTGCATGCAATTTCCCTTGATTCATTAATCCTGTGAGAATTAGTGTTGGTAACCTAATCTCTTACGGCATTTGTAGTGATGTTTCCTGTTCTGAATTGAGGATTTGGTTAAAGACTATTGGATGGTTTGTGGCCATTAAAGTGGACAGACCATAGCCATAAGTGTAAGCCTAATCCTTGAATTAGATTTATCTCTCTTACATCTGTGCTTGTAGCCAGATGAAGATTGGATCACCTCTGCTGAGCTACAGTTATTCTCATTAGATTTCAAGGACCAAATCAAAGTTAGATATTATTTCTCCAATTTTTGTATAAGTTTACCACAAACGTTTCCCCAACTCGGATCTGGATCATTTAGCTTAAATCTTTACTTTTATCATTTAGTTAACGTGACAAATTCAACCTCCCATCTTATGTGCTTTATAGATAGGATCAGAGGCCAGATCTAGTAGCTCAGATCTGGAGGTTTATCTTAAATTTTAAATCAATTCCCTGTGGACGATCTTTTACTCACTTACATTTAAAACTTGCTACAATTGGCCCTGATCTTGCAGGCTAATTCGCTTCTATCTGTGCTGATATTTCTTTACTCTTTTTAATATTCTAGATTCATTATAACTTAGCAGTTGCAAAACTGTTTTCAAAACTCAAATAAATCAAGCACACTTAGAATGAACAACAAGTTTTTGGCGCCGCTGCCGGGGAATAGATTTTAAAATTGGTAGACCTAAGTTTTTCAATTTTGTAGATTTGATTTTCATTTTAATTTTTGCTTTAAACCTGCACGTTGCATTCCAAGTGCTTGATTAAATGTCTACTGCAGTTTTGTATAGAAAACTGCTTTTCTTGCAGGAATTTTTTTTTTATTTTTGAGTTTTATTCTTTGCCTTCTAGTTATTTGAATAAATCTTCGCCACTTTTTGTCTTTTTTTCCAATTTGGGCGAGCTTTGAGTTTTTCTTTTATTTTTGTCAATACTTGAATAAGGTATCATAGCTTTTTGGATTTTTGCAGATCTGGAGCAGTATCAACAAGGATCATCTGGACTAAAGCTGGAGCAGATCTGCTTGAGTTTGCATCCCCTTCTCCTTTGCATTCATTTTCTCTTTTTAAATTCTTGAGAACCAGCAGTTCTGTTGTATTTAATGTTTGTTTTTTATTATAATTTCTGCTGTCTTTTAGGCATGCTGATTTTTTTTTTTTTACAAAAAACCAAATACAAAATAAAAGAAAATGAAAACACAAATAGAAAATCTCTGAGTTGTTTCTCATTATTTTCAGCAGTAGTAAATAAGGGCTCTTGTTGAGCCCGGGCTGATCCAAAACAAGTAAAAAAAAAAAAAAAAATTATAAAAACAAAAAAAAATATATATATATATATAGATATCTTCCGGATGGGCTGTTTCTCTCCATTTGCATAAACTTTTCCCATCTAGACCTACTGAGATCATTTTTTCTTTTTTAGGAATCATGTAGGATAATGAGTAGTGGATCATAGGCTGTTTTGAATATTCAATGGACCCACTGATTTTATTTTCCTTCGAGATTTCTTCATCATAAATGGGTCTCAGCTGTGTGTGAACCCTGTTTTTAATATGTGCTCCCATGCTTCATTATTATTTTTTTTATTTTATTCATACACATCATCAACAAAGGGGTCAGTCGTATGAATCTTGCTTTTCACTGTATTCCTGCTAATCATTTTTATAATCACTTAGATTCATAAGTATCTCAGGCTTTTGGGTTTGTTTCTTTGGGCTTAGGATATATCATTTGGCATTAGATTTTCTGTTTTAGGAATTTTAGTTTCAAATTCTGTTTTTAGATCGCTGATTTTTTTCTTTCTTAGGTTAATGTGTCCTCGTTTTACTAATTTTCGTCATTTTTCTGTGAGTACAGTTAGTTTCTAACTTTGTTTCCCTATTTTGCATTCACAAATTCTGTTTTTGTATCAACACTTTTCTATTTTTTTTAACTTTATATTCAGTCCCTTACCTTGTTTTTACTGTTTCTCTGTTATTAGCATTAGTTTCCTTCCATTTGCATAGTAATCCTTCTATTTTTTAGATTTTACTTAGCAGTTCTAGCGTTGGTTTGTTGATTTTTCTTGCATTTGTATATCATGTTTTCCATTTCCTTGCTCATATCTTCAGTTTTACATTTTTATTTTCTGCTGCATATAGTTTAGATTTTTTCTGTTCTTAGTTTTTCTTTCTTCTTTTACCCTGCTGCCCCTAGTCTCTCATTGTCTAGAACATTGAGGACAATGTTCATCTTAGGTTTGGGGGTATGGCAGGTATGCCAATAAAATAAGTTAATGCTTGATGCTTTTATGATCAGCAGAATTTTTGAAAATAAAGTAATCTCACACCTGTTTTTTTTTTAAAATGAGGAAGTTAAAACTTTTTAAAATTAATTTCTAGTATAATTCAAATACTTTCATGAAGTGAATGTCAGAAAATTTCCAAAATAAAAATTGATGTTTTAGTAAACCTAAAAAGAGAGAAAACAGTGATGATATACCTCAAGAATTTGATAGAAAACCACACCCAAAGGAGATTTGGGCTTAAAATGTATTCTTTGGAGGTATGAATTGGCAAATTTTTCTGCTCTAGGGACTGTTTGAACCTACTTGTTATCACTAGGAGTTACACATATCCAAGTTCAAATAACTTGACAGCAATCATGATATTAAAGACATGATGTAAGGCCTCCTTTTGGACAGTTTGAACTTCAAAAAGCCCAACCTTTTGAAACTGCCCTTGATACACACCAATTGAGCTTTATAAATCCAAGATTTCTTTGAAACCTCATCAACCTCATTTAGCCTAACCCTCACTCTGAGAATTCAGAAGGTAAAGGAAAGAAAGCTGAAGAAAGGTGAGTTGGGTAACAGTTTGGTAAAAGAAAAAGAAAAATAATTGAAGGCAATGATGTATCAGCAGAAGAAATGTGGCATTCCAGTCAATGTTGATTTAAAAAAAAAAAAAAAAAAAAAAAGAGAAGGCATTTCATTGGAAGTTTGAAAAAGAAAGAGAAAAAGATGGCCACTTTGGCTCTGAAAATTCAAAGAAGAAGATGAAATTGTCAATTGAAGAAGGTGTGTCTATCACCTCCTTACCTTGACTGACTTCTCAATTTTGAACTCCATTCCACCCTTTATTCTTGATAAATTTCACCCATAAGCCACATTACAACCCAAGTTAAAGTCCTTACTGATCAATGATGGATTGAGCTGTCACATGGAGATAAGGATTTGTGTAATCTATGGTGAAAAAAGTAGTAAATTCATAACTGAAAAGCAATGCCTATGCTCCTGCTTACATTCCTATTTGAGGACTGTAATTGCTCTTGAGCTGTGTGAAATAGTGCAACCCTCATATTTGTATGGTGAGTGAAAACCTTGGTGAGAGTTGAGTTTGAAATCAAATTATTTGGGGTAACATCAAAACTGAATTTTCAAATAGAAGGCAAGCTTTTCATTGATTTTTCTTTTAAAAACTTTTTGACACCAACTGAGTGAATGGTAAAGGAATTACAGTAGAATTTTAGTTTTGAACTGATGTTTTCTTGAAAATCTTCTTACAACCTGACTAATACAGGTGTGAATAATCTGATTGGATGAAAGTTTGCTTTAACAGAACTGCATTGATCTTAACTGATTTATTGGAGAAGTTTGTGGGTACCTTCACTGAAAACCCTCAGGAGACTTCACTCCTCCACTAGGGATCACCTAGGGGTTTAAAAGGCTTGTTGCATATGCTAAATGCAACTGTGCTCCCTACAAAAATGGCTTTTCATTCTATTTTTAAATTTTGTCTTTGCTCAGGGACTAGCAAAGCTTAGGTTTGGGTTCACTGTTGAGAACTGGAAAATACCATTTTTCACCCCTTAATCTGGGCCTTGATAGACCCTTGAGAGAACTAAATAAGTGTTTTAAGTGCCTATGTTGCAGTTAACAATAAAGACAGGCTTAACCATAAAAGCAGCTTAAAAGTGCCAAAAAGATGACAATCCATGTCAGTCCAAAGAAAGGAAGTGAAGAAACAACCTCATCAGCTATTGAAAGGTCTAAAGTAAAGAGGCAAAGACCTGTAGGCGAAGCAGGGAACAATTCGAACAGAGAAATGCACTACAGAGTTCTTTTCACAAAGAACTTGCACTTTTCGTAAAGAACCTTGAACTCTGCAAAAAGGACTAAAAGTTCAGGCATAGCTTTCGAAGAGCATCTGAACTCCTCGAAGAGAAGAATGAACTTTGCGAAAAGGTCCCCAAGCTTTGCGAATAGATCTCCAGAAGTTACAGTTCTTTGCGAAAAGGTCTCCAATCTGTGCGAAAAGAGCTTTAGAAGTCACAGCACTTTGCGAAAAGACCCTTAAGCTCTGCGAAAAGGTATTCTGGAGATTTGCCGCTTTAACAAGGGCAATTCGATGTCTGTTATACAGCGTCCCAATGCGTTTTAAAACCCAGGGACATTCCGGAAGATTCTGAGCACGAACCAATGGCATATTCCACCCCATGTGAACACCCAAAGATGAAATTACTTGGCGGGAACTTCTAGAAGCTCAAACAGATTTTTGAATTACATAACAGAATTGATGCCTCTGTTTCCTGATTGGCTGAACCAGATCAAGCATTTTTGATTGGCCAGAACAGATCTGGATCCTGGTGCTCGACTCCTATTGGTTGATACAGATCTATCCAATTCTGATTGGTTGATACGCATCTGAGCTGGCTTAGGGTAAACTATAAATAGACGAACCATTTGCCGAATTTGGGCATCCAGATTTTGAGTTTCATTTCTAAACCCCCCATTTCCCAGCCAGACAACTTGTCTGTAATCCCTGTAATAGCTTCACTTTGACTAGCAATTGAGAGCTGTGAGATATTTCTGTAATTCAAAAGAGAGCTGTATTCAAGACTGCAAATCTGAGAGCTGTTTAAGCTGTGCTCTGTAATTGTAATGGTGGATTTTAAAAGGTTGCTGTAAACTATGCATTCTCCATTGGACTCATGTCAAGGGTTCTCTCTGATCTCCTCAGTTCATTAGACTCCTTTAGATTCATTGTTTTGCATGCAATTTCCCTTGATTCATTAATCCTGTGAGAATTAGTGTTGGTAACCTAATCTCTTACGGCATTTGTAGTGATGTTTCCTGTTCTAAATTGAGGATTTGGTTAAAGACTATTGGATGGTTTGTGGCCATTAAAGTGGACAGACCATAGCCATAAGTGTAAGCCTAATCCTTGAATTAGATTTATCTCTCTTACATCTGTGCTTGTAGCCAGATGAAGATTGGATCACCTCTGCTGAGCTACAGTTATTCTCATTAGATTTCAAGGACCAAATCAAAGTTAGATATTATTTCTCCAATTTTTGTATAAGTTTACCACAAACGTTTCCCCAACTCGGATCTGGATCATTTAGTTTAAATCTTTACTTTTATCATTTAGTTAACGTGACAAATTCAACCTCCCATCTTATGTGCTTTATAGATAGGATCAGAGGCCAGATCTGGTATCTCAGATCTGGAGGTTTATCTTAAATTTTAAATCAATTCCCTGTGGACGATCTTTTACTCACTTACATTTAAAACTTGCTACAATTGGCCCTGATCTTGCAGGCTAATTCGCTTCTATCTGTGCTGATATTTCTTTACTCTTTTTAATATTCTAGATTCATTATAACTTAGCAGTTGCAAAACTGTTTTCAAAACTCAAATAAATCAAGCACACTTAGAATGAACAACATTCACCTCCCTTGAACTATCTATGATTAAAACGTGGAAAGATTTGACCCCCTTGTTCCAGGAACAGTATATCTATAGCATAGACATTGAGCCCCGCAAATCTGATCTAGCTCGGCTAAAGCAGAAGCCCCATGAATCATTCAGTGACTACCTGGGGAGATAGAGAACCTTGGCAGCCCAAGTAAGAACCGAATACCCGACGATGAGCAAATCGAGATGATCTCGAAAAGCACTCTGCAAGTCATATTGGATTTCTTAGTGTACCAGCAGCAATCCAGCTTTGCTGACTTGGTAAGGAATGCTAATTGTTGTGAGGATGCAATAAGAGAGGGACGGTTAAACAGAACCATAAACAGTGGGGTTCGCAAATTCCGAGAGCAGAGAAACGATAGAAGGGCCGGGGCAGATGTGCAGACAATCATAAATACACACTCCAATACCAGTATAGCCCCACTCCAATTCAAGGCAGCATAGCCAGCCCCAGCACGAGTCGAACTAATGCAAAGAACGGGTAATGGGTAAGGGGCACAGATGACCTCAGAATAAAGAAGGGCCCAATTCAATCAAGTTTTTATGCCGTTAGGGCAATCCTTGAACATCCTGTTACCATTGTTGGTCGAAAAAGGACTTGTCACGCCCTTCCAACTGCATCCGCCACCAAATCCAATCCCAAGAAATTATGATCCCAATACTCATTGCAATTCCACCAAGGGCCGGGTCACCCTACTGATCGATGCATCCCCCTGAAGCATATAATATGATATGATAGAAGCCGAGAAAATCATCCCTTTGGCACTTCCCCCAGAAAATCAAGATGCAAACATCCATCAAGTTCCGTTATCGTCGCATCCACCAGGAGGAACGGGTCCGAGGTCCACCATCAATATGATAGAAGGAGACGGGGAAGAGTTTGATCCCTCACAATATATTAGTGTTAGGGAGAAATTCATCACACCAATGCAAGGAAATCATGAAGGTGGGAACATAGGAGTAATTAAGCCCTTAAACTTGGCTGATTACTTCGCCAATCCAACACCCCAAGCGGAACCCTTAGATCTAAGGATGTGTTTCCCAGCACCAACTCCCATTGATTATGTCCAATCTAGTGTATTTCCATATCAACCATATATAGTAGCAACCCCTACCAATTACTTGATGCCTAGTCTTTCCCCACTCCTCACTCCCCCCTCCGACCCTGATTAGCTACTATTGGCCTCACTCTGCCACCTCACCACCAATACAATCATCCACAATTCCTGTAGACCCCATTTGGCCCACTTTTGCCACTCCTCCAACCTATCCATCTCTAGCAGAAGTTAATCAGGTCTTATCTAGTTACTCGACACTGCCAATCCAGGAGCCTCCGACACCCTTGACTAACCTATTTTTTATCCCAAGGCTGACCTATGACCCCCACCAGATCTCGCTCAATTACAATCAGATAGACATCAATGCGGGCAACATCAGAGAGGGGGTAGTTAATTTCATTACATGGTCTGAGAGGATCTCCAAGCAGCCCATGGTACCAGTACCAGCCTGACCAAAAGAGAAAAAGGAACCCCCAGCAATGCACCATTTGAAAAAATGAGCTGAGAGTACATGCTAGAAACACAGTTTAAAAGAAAATCGATTCACATCACCGCCTGGGAACTACTAATGACGTCTCCGCTCCGTTACAAAACTCTAATGGGAGCTTTGAAATATGCACACGTATCCAGCAAAGTGTCCTCAGATGAGGTAGGACGGATAATCAGGCAGGTGTTGGCTCCTAACACCATCTCTTTCTTAGACGTCGATCTTTCAAATGAGGGAAACAATCATTCCAAACCCCTCAACATCACGGTAGAAGCAAGAGACTTGGGGATCCTAGTAGTGCTAATAGACAACGAATCAACGTTAAATGCGTGCCCCCTAAGAACTGTAACAAAGATAGGGGTTGATCCCTCCACGTTTAGACCAACCAAAACAAGCGCAAGAGGATTTGATAACACAAGGAGGGAAATAATAGAAGTCAATCTTGAGCTCACCGTTGGGCCAATGACCTTCTCCATCCCATTCCAAGTTATGGACATCAAACCAACCTTCAATCTACTATTGGGATGCCCATGGCTGCATGAAATCAGAGCAATACCTTCCACCTTGCACCAAAAACTCATATTCGTATCAAATTAGAAGGTCATCACCATTCTCAGTGAAGGCTAGGAGGAAGGAGAAAAGGTCACACACATCATTTAAAATCTTAAAGTGTTAGACGTACCATACACAGTCGAGGACACAAACCTCCACAGCTTCCAGTATGACATATCAGCCGTCGCAGCAGAGCCTATCAGAGAAGCCACCATAAGAACTGGAGGAGGAA
The DNA here is from genome assembly GCA_021018995.1 of Chloranthus sessilifolius. Classification (NCBI taxonomy): domain Eukaryota; kingdom Viridiplantae; phylum Streptophyta; class Magnoliopsida; order Chloranthales; family Chloranthaceae; genus Chloranthus; species Chloranthus sessilifolius. Next base: position 50,589,934 of record CM037593.1, on the reverse strand, counting down.
TGGTTGCAGCCATAACAATACTCCATAAATGGGGTTATAAAAAAGGTAAACGTTTGGTCCCTCACCTGCAAGGTAGGAAAAACCCAGTCAGGGCCAAGGGCAGACAACATATCAGATTTGGCTTAGGCTACAAGTCTACCAAAGAAGAGGTCCAAGTGGCCAAGGAGAAGGCCCGAACCACCACTGTAACCAAAGCTAAGGGGATAGACATGGAAGTTGAATCTCGATTACGACGTCACATCCGAAGCACATTCGTGAGCACAGGGGTCATCAAGGTAGACCAGAATGGGGAAACATAGCTGACCGCACACAAACCGGTGACCGTTATCCACCTGACCAATCCCCAATCATCCCTCCCGATATTGAAATAGACCTAACCTCCCTATCCCTCTTTGAGGAGGAGGCAACCCTACCTGCACAGCCACCCATCCTGAACCATTCCAAGCCTGTGTTAACCTTTGAGGATCAGGTTCAAGATGAATCAATGATAAATATGATGGAGGCTGGCCATCAAAATCCATCTCAATCACCCTCCTTCACTCAACCAGGTAAAGGTGCGATATCTTAAGTAAGGAGTTAGACATTAATGCCCCTAACTCTGAAAGCTTCGAGTGGCCTAAAATTCGGCATCCGCTTCAAAAAAACAACAACATATAAATAATGAGGTGAGCCCTTGGCAGACAATACCATGTGTATATAGAGACTCGCCTTGCCAAGGGCACGTCTCCAAAGAAAAGGAAAACGATAAAAAATAAAAAAAATTCAAAATTCAAAAATATTTTCTTTTAAATTCTCAAAAAAAATAAAGAAAATGATACCTTAATTGAAAAGCCCGCTCGCCGTGAAGTCGACCTCTTTCCTGTAGAAATACAAGGAAAGGAAGGAGTCACAGATCTGGATGGCGAGGACTTAATCGAGGAGCTTCCCAAGAGCTCCTGGAACGGTATGCCGATTTTGAGTATGGCCTTACCCCGATCATTGAAGCAACTGAAGATGTTAATCTGGGTACCGAGGAGGTTCCTAAAATCACTAAAATTGGAATGTCGCTATCTCCTGAGGAAAGAAAAAGCATGATTAATTTCCTTCAATCATACCAAGACGTCTTTGCATGGTCATACAAGGATATGCCTGGTTTGGATACCGATTTGGTCGAGCATGAGCTGCCTCTATATCCTGACGTTAAGTCGGTGAAGCAAAAGTTGAGGTGCCTCTGGCCCAAGTGGATATTGGAAGTAAAGGATGAGGTCATCAAACAATACGAAGCCAGATTTCTCATGGTCTCCAAATTCCCACAGTGGTTGGCCAACATTGTACCGGTATCGAAGAAAGATGGAAAGGTTCACAAGTGCATCAATTTCGAAAACCTCAATAAGGCGAGCCCGAAAGACGACTTCCTGTTGCCACACATCGACATCTTGGTCGATAATACTACAAGGCATGGGATACTTTCATTCATGGGCGGATTCTCTAATTACAGCCAAATCAAAATGGCAGAGGCGGACCGAGAGAAGTCAATGTTCATTACTCCATGGGGAACGTTCTGCTACCGAGTCATGTCATTCGACTTAAAAAATGTTGGGGCAACATATTAGAGGACGATGACAATGCTATTTCATGACATGATGCACCGAGAAATCGAGGTGTATGTTGAGACATGATAGCCAAGTCTCAGGAAAGAGGTGATCATCTGGTGAACCTCTACAAGTTGTTTGAAAGATTGATAAAATACAGGTTGCGCCTGAACCCTCAAAAATGCGCATTCGGTGCTATGTCAGGAAAGCTACCTGGTGTCATTGTCAGCAGAAGGGGCATCGAGGTCGATCTGATAAAAGTGAAAACCATCGTTGAAATGCCTCTGCCGTGTATAGAGAAAGAGGTCAGAGGCTTCTTGCGTAGGATACAGTATATTAGTCAGTTCATTGCACAACTCACTCCTATCTACACTCCGATCTTTAAGCTACTAAGGAAAGATTCACTTGTCAAATGGAATGATGACTACCAGGCAGCGTTCGACAAGATCAAAAGTTATCTCCTCAATCCTCCAATGTTGGTACCATCAGTACTTGGGAGACCACTGTTAATGTACCTTCCATGACGAAATTCTTAATGGGATGTGTCTTAGGGCAGCACGACGAAATTGAAAGAAAAGAGCAGGCCATCTACTACCTGAGAAAAAAATTCACAGATTATGAGACACGCTATTATCATCTAGAGAAGGCATGCCTAGCTCTCGTTTGGGCTACATAGAGACTCTGTCACTACTTACTCTCCCAGGTAGTTCTCCTTCTAGCATGAATGGACCCATGAAGTACCTGTTCGAAAAACCAACTCTTACGGGTGTTAATCTCTGAATTATACCACTTTCCACCTCCTCATCTAGCCTTTAATAGACCTTTGAGGTGTGTAATAATAAAATTTTAAGTGTGTTTTTGTAGTTAGCAATAAACTCCAGCATAGTGGAGTAATCTATTTAATAAGTGCCAAGAACAAAGAAATGAGAGTCAAGCAGTGGAGCTGAAGGAAAGATGGTGATTGAACCATGGTGGTCCCCACTATGTGAAGCTTTTCAGCATGCCTTGGACCCCTAGAAATCCTACAAGGAGAGAAAAGTGGGGCCCATGCTTAGTGGACTGCTGCAGCAGAGTGGATAGGATAGTTGATAAGCAGGAAGCTTCAAAACTTTAGCTCGAGTAGCTCTGAAACCTTCACAAACATCCACTCGAGCTGTCTGGAGTGGAGCATTGCTTCAGCACTTCAAGCTCAAGTAGTTCTCGAGCAGCCTCGAGCAACTTTGTGCATTCAGATGCTACATGTCGAGTGGATGCAACACTCTAGCTCTCGATTAGTTAATGAAAAGCTTCTGAAATAGCCTGTCAAAAACCTGTTGAGTAGTTCTGTACCTCCTAAAGCATCCTAGCGAGCTGCCTGCTAAAGCATTTAACCTGTCAAGCAATTCTGAAGATCCTGTCGAGCTGCTGCCCAAAGGAAACATCCTGTCGAGCTGAGAAGCCTGAAGACCTATAGCCACTCGAGATCTGCTCAAGAATACATGGCTGAAGCTTTTATCCACTCGTCAACTATTCGAAAACCCTTCAGAAACACTCCAATTGCTCGAGAACCTCTCGAGATTTATGTTCTGAAGCTCTAACCACTCGAAGCTCGGGTTCTAGCTTTTGTATTCGAATTTTAGGGGTATTTTGGGACTTTCTCAGCACCTAGGACACATGTCCCAATGTGCTGAGTTGTTCCCCACATCCCGAGGCAACACTAGGTTGAGAATAACCCACGACAGCAGCCACCAATGCCTTGATTTTTCCTCTTTTTCTGATTGGCCAAAGCATTTCATTGCTTTATGAATTGTATATATAGTTGTAATCTATTTTGTAAAAAGTAGCCAGGAATACTCTTAGCCTATGCTCATTTTAGGATTAGGGTTAGGGTTTAGTTTCCTTCCTTTTTCATTCTCTTTTTCTTTCCTTAGCTCAGTAATGTTGGGTTGAATCTTTATAGCAGATAGGGTTATTTTGGATTTGTAATTAGTTTTGTAATAACATTGTGAGCAATCTTGGAGTTCTGCAGAGACTGCAGCCTTAAGGGCAAGCCACTGTAAGTTCTTTTCATGCAATGCAAAGCCATTTTTAATGTTTCTTTCAATCTATATTCTTCTTATATTTTTTATTTAGATTTTTATGAGTTGTTTGCACCTATGGATGCATGAGCTTATAGCCTTGCAAACATAGTGGCTGCAGTAATATTCTTGTTCTATCTCTAACCTCTGTAACTGGGTTAATCCCTGGGATACTCTGTGACCATTTAAGTGGACAGGGTATAGCCCTAAGACTAGTCTAGATCATAGGGCCGAGCTGGATTCTTTTACCTTGTACTTGTGCTTGTAGCCAAATGAAGGATAACTGCAGATCTAGCTTCTCTTCTATTTTATAGTACTATTTTCAGTGAATAGATCTGGGATCTTGCAGAGATTGCAAACTTGAGAGCTAGGTCATTGCAAGCCTCTTTGTAGCAATGACCAGCTCATTTTAAAGCTTCTTTCAATCTATGAGTTCTTATGATTTTCATTAGATTTTCATGGATTGTTTGCTCCTATGGATGCATGAGTTTGTAGCTTTACAAACATAGTGTCTGCAATAATTTTCCTATTTCAACTTTAACCCCTTGATTGGATAAAGTCCTTGGGATATTCTGTGACCATTTAAGTGGACAGAATATAGCCCTAAGATCAGTTCATGTCTCTAGGTTAGGCTGGATTCTTCTACCTTGCACTTGTGCTTTTAGCCAAGTGAAGGACAGATGCAGATCCAACTTTTGATTTATTTTGCAGTGAAGATTAGCCCACAACTGCCTACTTCTCCACAATTTTTATTTATTTTCCCAAACTACCTTCATTCTTCTTCATCCCCCTTTTCTATTATTTATTTTTTATTTCTGTTTTAGTTAAGTTTATGACACCCCAAAAACACTCTCTCTTTACCTTGCTTTCTAGTTTAGGTTTAGAGTTGCCAGATCTATAGTAGATCTGGAGATTTACTATTCCACTATTGTTTTTAGATCATCACTCCCTATGGGACAAACCCTTCTTTATCTAAAACTTGCTACAACAACCCCTAGATCTTGCAGGATTGTGGGTTGGTTTTGCAGCTGTGTTCAATCCATTTTCATCCCCTTTTTATTCTTATTTTGCCTATTCTTTATTGTTGCCATACCTTTACCAATTTTTTTAATAAGAACACAGGCACAAATAAAACCAACAACAACTTTTTAGGGGCAGACCGGACGTTGGCAGCTTCTTCTATCTGAATTTGACATCACGTATGTCACTCAGAAGTCGATCAAGGGGTAAGCACTCACGGATCATCTTGCCGAGTATCCTTTACTTGATTACGAGCCTTTGAGAACTGAGTTCCCTGATGAAGACATTTTGTTCGTGACAGAGGATCACATAGAAGAGACGGAGGAGTCCTGGGTAATGCACTTTGATGGGGCATTGAATGCTGAAGGATGAGGAGTCAGCTCTATTCTAATATCGCCGAAAGGGTCTCACGTGCCTGTCTTCATCAAACTTAACTTTCCCTGCACCAACAATATGGCTGAAAATGAAGCCTGTCTAGCTGGCCTGCAAGCAGGTCTCGACCTGAATGTGACTCGTCTCAGGGTATTTGGTGACTCACAACTGATCATATGCCAGACCAACGAAGATTGGAAGAAGAAAGATGAGAAGCTGATTCTGTACCATGAATACTTGGAAGATCTAATCGCGTGCTTCGACGATGTTACATTCTCCTATGTCCTGCGAGCAAAAAATCACTTCGCCGATGCACTATCAACATTGACATCAATGGTCAAAATTTCATATGGCATCTAGATGAAGCCCATCATGATAGGACAAAGAAACGAGCCTGCCTTTTGCCTCAAAATTGAAGGATCCACAAAGACAGATGATGAGCCTCCATGGTTCTCAAATATAAAGAATTTCCTCAAAACTCAGGCAGTTCCTGAGGGCACATCCAAGACCGGCAGGTGGACCATTCAATGTTTAGCGGCTAATTACGTCATCTGTGAAGAGTGCCTCTACAAACGGTCATATAACAATATCCTTCTCTGTTGCCTAATTGAAAGTGAAGTAGCCAACGTCGAAAAGGAAATCCATGAAGGAGTATGTGGGGCACACATCAATAGGCATATGCTTGCCAAGAAGATCCTACGGCAAGGATATTTCTGGACTACAATGGAAACTGACTATTGCACGCATGTTCAAAAGTGCTACAAATGCCAAGAACACTCCAGTCTAATACCTGCTCCAACCATAGATCTCCACAACATGACCACTCCATAGCCATTCACCACATGGGGCCTTGACATTGTCAGAAAGGTCAATCTGAAAGCTTCAAATGGGCATCAGTTCATCCTGATCGTCATTGAGTACTTCACCAAATGGGTAAAGGCATCATCCTACACGAACATCATGGCCGGCCATGTCGAGAAGTGTATCAAGAACAACATCATTGGTTGATTTGGCATGCCTAAGGACATCATCACAGATAACGATACTAACTTTGCGAATAAGGGCATCAAAGCTTTATGCGAGCAATACAAGATCAGGCATCACCGCTCATTACCATATCGGTCGCAAACCAATGGAGCCATAGAAGCGGCCAACAAAATAGTCGTTCGCATCCTCGAAAAGATGGTTGTCACATACCGAGAGTGGAGTGAAAAGTTACCTTTCACACTATGGGCCTACAGAACATCAATCCATACCGCTACAGGTGCAATGCCGTTTTCTCTTGTGTAAGGAACCGAGGTCGTGCTACCAATTGACTTCGAAGATGGGAGTGTGTGGGAGAGTGGCATATGGTGCATGCCTCTCTAACCTGTGCAGCCAGGTGGGGCTGCAACACACTCGAAACTTTATCAAACTTTTTCGACAATGTGTGTAACAGATGCCCAAGATCATGTGAAAACTGAGGCTGAAATCCTAACCACACATATAGTACTCATACCGAGATATTATATAGCATTGTGACAAGTGATATGAAAGGCCTACGAAGCTAGCCCAAGTTAAATAAAAGAACCCCAATAATTACATGTAAACCATGGGGCTAATATCTTAGGAGGATAAACCTTTGTTGGCTTGGCTTCTCTATCTATCCGAAGTAAAGGCCCATGTGGGCATAACATAGAAACCCGACCCAAATGAGTAACAAATAGAAGAGTCAGATAGAACACAAAACATTTTGTTTTATATGGAATACATTCTTGTACCAAGTGCTAGAGTATATGTAATCTTAACCGGGCAAGCTTACAAGCTGCTTACATGGGATATGGCCTACACGACTCGATGAGTCATTTCCAATTGCATGCATGCAAAGTACAGTGATCCTGTATAAAATACAACCACACGCCCTTCATCTTCCTTGTTTAAATTCTTGCAAACCAATTCTGCAAATTAGAAACTCCACAGCCAGAGCTACTAACCAGTAAACTAAACCCTAGGAAGGAAAAGAGAAAATCAACTTCTGCTATGTCACCCCATTGCTCGTGTAACCTTGGATACAAATTGAGAAATGAGAACCTAAGATCATACAATAAAACCACCAATTCAGTTCTCATTCTTAGCACTCAACGACCTTAATACAAGTTGGTATCATCGTCATCCCGCAACCAAAAGGTATGTTGTTCGTTCATGTACAGTAGAGTTGGTCATAAGAAGATGTAGCTCAGAGTTAGCCCTCAGCGTGAATACATGAAGTCTGAATGCAGATTGTTGCACTCTGGATCTTCTTTGAAGACCTGCTGAAATGGACATATATCTATGTATATATATAAATTCTACATATATATATATATATACATATATATATATATATACATATATATATATAGATCTATATACATTATATATATATATATATATCTAAGCAAGGTTACAAAAGCACCAATACACAGAAGCAAGGAAGAACACCATGGCAAGCCAAGTACTCAGCTTGCCACGGCAACCTTATAAGGTTGCCACGGCAAGATACTCAGCTGGTGAGCTTGCCACAACAACATTATAAGGTTGCCACGACAAGGTGCTTGCCGCGGCAACCCCCATGGCTTGCCGCGATAACCTCTATCGGCTATTGTTTTCGACCGTGCTCTTTGCATCACGAACTTTGGGTCCATATGAGCATATATTTGGGTCTCAGGGAAACCATGAGCCCATCTAATATATCTGAGTCGTTAAACACGAATCTTAATATATATATATATATGATAGGTGCAACATGATGCCTAGAACTAGTTTTGCGCAATGTAGATGAGAGATAATCTCTGACGCATGCGCTTACATCGAATCGGATTCACAGAAGTGTATGTGATCAGGTAGGGAATTACCTTGTTCCCATATAATTTGTTTTGTCTTATTCTCATCAAAGATTGCAAAGTAGTACTCATAATATATAGAAAATTATAATAACACTTAAACTAATTTGTTAATCACATGCGTGTAATCTTGTTATTACGTGAACCCAGAACAGTTTGATAATGTATATATAAATTTTATAAATACTAGTTCTATCAATATAGACTATAGTAAGAGACTTTCATAATTTCATGAAAGTGAGATCAGTTATATCTACATTGAAAAGTCTTGATAGTTTTACATGCAGAGGTAGTTTGGTAGATTAAATAACTTCAATATAGTCTATGCTAAATGTAGTTCAAGCTTAAACATGCAAGTTCATTAATATCAATGCATCAGTCATATTGCATCCTTCAGATTTTGCTATCTGTGGTATTGTTCAGATGTTATTACTTTATCTTGAGGCAAGTGACCCCGCTAACTCAGGAACTTGATTTCCTTAGTCCATGTGATCCCACTAGCTCAGGAGCTTGACAAGTGATCCCGCTAACTCGGGAGCTTGATTTCCTTTGTCCAAGTGATCCCACTAACTCGAGAGCTTGACAAGTGATCCCGCTAACTCGGGAGCTTGACTTTTTTGTTCTTCTGTTCCCACCTGCATGTATATCTTGTTCAATTCTCATATCTGTTGCATCATGCGTTAATTCAGCATATCAGTATATTATTAGTCATATAATACTAAAGTAATATTTTTTATGCTTCTAGATGAGAATGCAATAAATTGTCAATGTATGTTACCAATGTAATATTCTCTACTGAGCTTTGATGGTAGCTCATTCCACGCCTTAAATGTTTTAGCTGCAGAGCCGGATCCTGAGCAATCCGCAGACCCTATGTACGTACCAAAAGAGGAAGAAGGAGACGACAAGGAAGAAGACGAAGAAGATGATTTTGCGAAAGACTTCTTCCCGAAATAGGTTTGTGGCTTGTGGATTGAGAGAGAGAGAGAGAGAGAGAAATTTTAGATAGAGACATGGGATAAACTTATATAAATTCTAGATAGTATTTTGAGATACTTTGTTTTAGGATGTATAGGTTTTCTTTCCATTGTTTTGATGAAGGGTGGCCGTCATCGGTGGAAAGCTATGCATCAGATCCTTTGTTTTTATTTATATTGTTATTAGTTCCTGCTTAGATAAGTAAAATCAGTTATTTTGGCATATTATCAACTGTTAGAGTAAATTCATTGGTTATGCATTTGCAAAACTTTGTACAAGAAAGGACCCCATAGATGAAAGGATCATGTTAGGTGATTGGACGACGCGACGTATCTAATATACAATGAAGGGAAACATTGAGACGTCACAGGTGGTATCAGGGCTACGACGTTAAGCCATTTGGAGACTTCATTCTGGCATACATATATGGCAAAATGTCTAATAGTTGGTTAGTAGTAGGAATTAGATTCAGTTATGTTGTCTGATCAATTTGTTATCTGATCAAAATAGGTAGAGATGCCTCCACGTCGTGGAAGAGGTAGGGGTAGACCACCGTTGCCCCATCGCACTGGGCCAAATGCAATTTCAGTAGCAGGTTATGAGCATGACACTGCTTCAGGAAGTGGTGAGAAAGTACATATGGCTGAAAGTGGAACGACGATGGAGAATGTTGCTGAGCATACTCCACCAGTTGTAAATACTCCTCCGATGGGAAGTACTCCTGGAGTTGAACAAAATGCGAGACACAATCCGCAGTTGATGGAGACTATGGTCAACACTATGGCCATGCTTGTTGTTCGACGTCCTGAGGGTTTCACAGAATTTGTTCGACTTCGACCACCAAGTTTTCATGGTCAGCATGACCCAATGGAGGCTGAGAAGTGGTTAACACAGATCGAGGAAGTGCTGCAAAGAGTCACTTGCACTGAGGAAGAAAAAGTGAGTTGGGCGGCGTATAAATTGGAGAGTGAGGCAGAGCCATGGTGGCAGTCTGTCGAACGAACAAGAATGCCTAGAGTGACGTGGACTAGGGCAGAATTCACTGAGGCCTTCAATGCAAAATATTTTCCAGCACCTGAAAGATATAAGCTCGAGGTATAGTTTGCAACTTTAGTTCAAGGCCAGATGACTGTTCGAGAATACGAGGCAGAATTCACTAGCCTCCCTGGCTTTGCATCTTTTCTAGTAGCCACCGAGTTGATGAAAACACAAAAGTTTGAGTGGGGCTTGAAACCCCTGATCAAGGAACACATTTCATTGTTTCAGGCAACGACTTATGCCAATGTCATGAAATTGGCCCTAATAGTGGAAACCGATGTGAATACCATGTTCAAGAGGAGAGAAGAAAAATAGAAGGTTAGAAAAGCTCCATCTTAATCCTATAGTACTGGTCAAATTAGTAAATGACCACGATTCTAAGGACAAGCTGCATTTCAATCGGCTACAGGAGCATATGCACGGCCTTACAGTTTGCCGACATTTCCATTACCACCGAGGATTCCATGTGTTCAAAACCAATCTTTTCCAATGATAGCCAAAAGTGTATCTGGGTTTTCACAAGCACGGCCGACGGGTTCTCGCACGAGATCCTACACGGCTTCATCGGTTGCTTCAAAAGAAATTTGTGTGAAATGTGGAAAGGCACACAAAATAGATGAGTTCCGTAATGCTTCTGGTACATATTTTCGATGTGGTAAGATGGGTCACTGGATTAAAGAATGCTCGAAAATGGTCGGAATAGCAGCAAAGGCAAGACCAGTGTTACGATCGACACTGCCTACGGTACAAGGCCGAGCTTATGCTGTCACTGCACAAGATGCACGAACTAGCAATGATATCATTCAAGGTATGTTTGTCCAGTAAATACCTACGTTCATATTTTCCATAATTTTCTTTAGATAGAGAAGGTGCATCAAGTGAACTAGGAGAATTTCGTCTATATTTGGGTATTAAGATATTATGTTACTGTCCTATTGAGTATTTAGACATAACTTAGCTAACACTAATCTATATGCCTTAGGTATCTTGCAATAATATCTAAAAGATGCTTATTTATGTTATGACGCACGAGTTTTGATAGATCTTGGATCTACACACTCATTTGTTACACCCCAGTTTGCTGAAAAATTAAAGAAGTTGGGAGGTATTCCAGAACATCTTGACTTTATTCTCGATGTAACACTTTCGATTGGATAGTTTCTCACAACTCATATGGTATATCGATCGATTATCGTTTGGATCAAGGACTACTGGGGATATGAAGCAGTAGCCGACTTGATCTTACTTCTGGTGCAATGATACGATGTAATCCTTGGCATGGATTGGTTGTTCAATCACCATGTAAATGTTGACTGCCGAAAGAAGATTGTCTCTTTCCGCCCGCCACAGAAGAAATCAGCTAAATTTTATGGGGTACCGTCAACTACTCTTTCTCTGATATCTACCATTCGAGCACGGTGATACTTGATAATGGTGCTCAGGGGTATATTGCTTTCATACAAAGTAAAGATCAAGAAGTGAAGACACTTTCACTTTCAGATGTACCAATTGCTGGTGAATTCCCTAATGAGTTGCCAGGCTTACCGCCTGACAGGGAAGTGGAATTCACTATTGAGTTAGCTCCGGGTACCGACCCAGTATCGAAAGCACCGTATAGAATGGCACCGGCAGAATTGAAAGAGCTCAAGGAGCAATTGCAAGAGCTTCTTGATAAAGGCTTTATCAGACCAAGTGTGTCTCCGTGGGGTGCACCGGTGTTATTCATGAAGAAGAAAGACGGTTCGATGTGCCTCTGCATTGATTGTCGTCAACTTAATAAACCGACGATCAAGAATAGATATCTGTTCCCCTGAATCGACGATCTCTTTGATCAGTTACAAGGAGCGTGGCTCTTTTCAAAGATTGATCTACAATCAGGATATCACCAGATGAAGGTGAAAGCTGAAGGTATTTCGAAGACAACTTTTCAAACGCGCTACGGTCACTACGAGTTTCTCGTCATGCCCTTCGGGTTGACCAACGCACCTGTTGCATTTATGGAATTGATGAATCGAGTCTTCAAACCTTATCTTGATCAGTGTATCATGGTATTCATCGACGATATACTCATTTATTCAAAGACACAGACAGAGCATGAAGATCACCTACGTCTAGCATTGCAAACATTGAGAGATTCGCAGTTGTATGCTAAATTCAATAAATGCGACTTTTGGTTGAATCAAGTCAATTTTTTGGGCCATATTATCTCAGAAGTAGGTATTATGATTGATCTTGCAAAGATCGAGGCTATAGTACAATGGAAGCAGCCATAGACAGTAACCGAGATCCAAAGTTTTTTAGGTCTTGTAGGTTATTACCGACGCTTTGTAGAAGGGTTTTCATGACTTGCTGGACCACTCACATAGCTCACTCGAAAGAATGTTAAATTTGAGTAGACTGAGGCATGGGAACAGGGTTTCCAAGAGTTAAAAAGGAGACTCACTTCCGCACCTGTTTTAGCATTACCATCAGGTAGTGGTGGTTTTGTCATCTTCAGTGATGCTTCATACAGTGGGTTAGGTTGTGTTTTAAATCAATGGGAACATGTAACCGCATATGGTTCCTGTCAGTTGAAAGACCATGAGAAGAACTATCCCACTCACGACCTGGAATTAGTAACGGTCATTTTCACATTAAAAATCTGGAGACACTATCTATATGGTGAAAGGTTCGAAATTTTCACCGATCACAAGAGTCTCAAATATCTCTTTACCCAGAAAGAGTTGAATATGAGGCAGAGAAGGTGAATGGAGTTCTTGAAAGACTATGACTGTTCTATTCAATACCATCCCGGCAAAGCCAATGTTGTAGCTAATGTGCTTAGTCGCAAATCATCCGCTCAGTTATCTCATCTTGTAACACGATTACAAAGGTGGAAACTACTCAATGACATTGTATCATCGAGTGCCACTCTGCAAGCAATGTCAAATGGAGGGTTACTTGCTACAGTAATGATCCGGGCTCCACTTTTCGATAGGATCAGAGAGCTCCAGATGCAAGATGTAGAGCTTATTTCCATCCTATAGGGAGTACAAAGTGGGCTACAACCAGAATTTTTTATCAAGGATGATGGTCCTTATTGTTTCGAGGTCGAGTATGCGTACCTGATGATCGTGCCTTACGTCATGAAATTCTCGAAAATCTCACAAGTCAGCATATGTTATTCATCCTGGCAGTACCAAGATGTACCAGGATCTCAAGAAGACATTTTGGTGGTCTGTTACAGAATATGTTGCGAAGTGTTTAACCTGTCAACAAGTAAAGGTTGAGCACAAACACCCTACTGGTCTGTTACAGCCACTGCCCATTCTAGTGTAGAAATGAGAAAATATTTCCATGGATTTTATTCTCGATTTGCCTCGTACTCATAAAGGTTATAATGCGATTTGGGTGATTGTTGATCGTCTCACCAAATCAGCGCATTTTTTACCCTATAGTACGCGATATACAGCATCGAAATTAGCTGAAATCTATCTGAGAGAGATTGTCCGATTACATGGGATACCCGTAAGCATTGTGTCAGATCGTGATCCTTTATATACTTTGCGATTTTAGCAGAGTTTCCAAGAAGGTATGGGTTTAAAGTTAGACTTCAGTACTGTGTTTCATTCTCAGACCGATGGACAGACGGAAAGGGTGAATCAAGTGATTGAAGATATGTTAAGGGCCTATATGCTAGATTTTCAAGGATCATGGGATAAGCACTTACCCCTGATCAAATTTGCATACAATAACAATTTCCAATCAAGCATCAGTATGGCACCATTCGAGGCACTGTATGGACGCCGATGTAAATCTCCGATTAACTGGGAAGAAGCTGGAGAGCGTTTGATTTTAGGCCCTGATTTGATTGAAAGCACCAATATAGTTGTTCATGTTATTCGGGAATGATTGAAGAGTGCTCAAAGTCGACAGAAGAGTTACGCCGATCTCAAAAGAACAAGTGTTGATTATCAGGTAATACCATACACTGATAAGTCTGTTATGAATTCACTAAACTAAACTATATTCTCATTCTGATGAATGGTATATAGATTGGCAAGCACGTCTTTATCAAAATCTTTTCGACAAAAGGCGTGATGTGGTTTGGGAAACGAGGCAAGTTGAGTCCTTGTTATGTTGGACCATTCCCCATTTTAGGCAGAGTAGGGGAGGTCACGTATCAACTGGCATTACCTTCGCATTTATTTGGTATTCATGACATATTCCATGTGTCTATGCTGAGGAAGTACGTCAGCAATCCAACACATGTGTTGGATTATCAACCGTTAGATATGCAGGAAGATTTAACGGTGACCGAAGAACCAGGTCAGATTTTGGACCGCAGAGATCAAATTTTGTGAATAAAATGAATCCCACTCGTCTTGATCCAATGGAAGCATCATGGATCACATGAGGCTACCTGGGAACGCGAAGCTGATATTCGTGCTCAGTACCCTCATTTATTTACCTAAGGTACGTGCTTAAAGTACGCCTATAATATGATTATGCTTGGTTACATGAATATTTCTAATTCTCACTCAATTAGAAATAAATGAAAGAAATAATGATTGCTTCATTTATAATTTTATTTTTTTTCAATAATCTGTTTAATGCACCCTACACCCGTATACAAGGAACCACATCAAATATAGTACACCAACTAAGCTTTATAGACCTTGAGATAGATAAAATGAAATAAAATAACATCATTTTATTTTAGAACTAAAATACACTTATTTTAGTTTAGAACCAAAACAAAATTATTTTTAAGACTGTTAAAAATACTTTGGAGGACAAATAAAGTTTCAAATTTGTAGAGGGTGACACCTAAGAGAAGTGACACATCCCAAAACACTTCCTCAGGTCCCAGTTAAAAAGATATGAGGCCCAACTATGGGCTAACACAGTACTTTCCCACGTATTGTAATGCGATACGGATCGAAATTTCATCAAAATAAAATAGTTTAATATAGCAACACATGTCAAAAAGTTCAAGACATATTTTTCTATAGACCCTGTATCTGTTAAGTACACCCAAGTACCAAGACCTTTTGCACCAAAGCCACTAGGCCTCGAAATCTGGGCTAATGCACTTTTGACCCCCTTGCCGCGACAAGGAATAGTGTTGGTCGCGGCAAGCATATATGGTTGCCACGGCAACCCTGTGAAGCTTATGTGGGTCTGAAACCCACTTCAAGTTGGTCTTCTGTTATTTCTACTGTGCGGTTTCTTGTTTCTTCTAACTCTCGAGCCTTATTATCTGCATGCACTCCACAAATCGAGCCAAAACTAATTGCATGCTACTGATTTCCTCTTGGCAGCTCTCCATTTACTACTATTTCACCAGTTCAAGCGCATTTTGGGTGTTTGTGTGAGGTAAAACTATAATCTTAGCTCCAATTTTCATTCATTGTCTTTTGATTTAAGTAGGATGCCTCCTAGAAAGACTGGAATATCCAAACCCTCAAAAGCCTCAGCCCAAGCAAAGGGCAAAGCCCCTGCTACTTCCTATGACCCAATCGATCCACACGTAGAGCAAGAATAGCCCGTCCCATGGTGGGATGCGAAAGCTATGGAACCTGAGTGGATCATTGACGATCGACTACTTACACCGAACGACCAGACCGCATGGTCTATTAGGTATATGGAACAAGCACGGCTAGACGCCTTATACCAGCCCTTCCATACTCATTTTTATCCACGTCTAGTCCGCTAGTTTTATCAAAATTTAAAAGTGTCATCAATAGTTGGTCAACTGGAGACTGAAATCGATAATCAAAAATTTTATTTCAACTTACAAGACATAGCGCAAGCTATGGATTGTAGTCTAAATTTTGATGTCAGTCTCGGACTGCAGATGCCTTGACAAAGGGATGTGAAATTTCATCACATCACTACAAAGATGACTGATGGGCAAACCTCTTCTGCTCACGGCCTTGCAGTCCGCCGCAGCCAATTACCATAGAAGATGTGGTTTCTTAACTATGTGTTCCGTTGTAATTTATACCCGATGCAGCATGAGAGAGAGCGCTGAAATACTCTCTTACAAGCCTTATTCGTTGTTCATGAGAACAAATGGTTGAATGCCCCAAAAGTTGTATGGGAAGGCATAAAATATGCCAACTTTCATTTGTAAAGCAATGTCTCTAATCCCATGCCATCATGCCCCTATCCCCGCTTGATCACCCGCCTCTTAGAAGGCCACTTTGATAGTGTCAATCAAACCCTTTACCAGGTCCCTTTGGGTGAAGCAGTTCGCATCGATAATATGCGGGTCTTTAGCCCAGCTATATGGAGAAATGTGCATCAAAGGTCATCCCAAGCGGTGCGAAACCGCCAAGCTCGCCAGATCCGTTCTCCTCCACCACCTCCACAAGCACCACCCTCAGTACCAACCCAAGACATCTCCATTCCCCCTCAACCACAAACTCAAACACAAACTGCATTAGTTCCCTCGGCTCCCTCGGCACAAGGGACATATACCAATGCTGATCTGATACAGCTCATACGTAAAAACCATGATCAAACCCTTCTCCAATTTGATCATTTATATCGAAATCACTATATGATCCATCAACGAATTGATTATATTGAAGAAGCAACAAACATCATGATGGAGCATAGATTCCAAACTGCTGCAACTCTTTACATTGGATGGGCACGCAATTACATCTCCCAATACACCCGTAATGCAGCATTACTTGTGCCAGAATTCCAGCAAGACTTTCAGCAACAAGATGAGGGTCCTTCCTCAGCTGGTCAACAGCAACCAAGTCCCCAGCCTGGTAAGTTATAAACTCACATGCTAGTAGTTTATGTATAACATTTCAATTTTGCCTCGGATTAATTTGAGTTCATCTATAACAAGATTGTATATTGTGTCTAATTGTGTACTATGTATATCACTCATGTCTATAGTTGATGATTGTTGTTGTTACTATAATTGAGGCTATATCTGTTTTGTTTCTATCTTGTTTTGTCCGGATTCTTCAAAGTGTACTTGATATATTCCTTGTTAAAGTGTACCACATGGAGTATGGCTACTCTATGATGTTTAATAAACCAGTGTATCTAGCTGTCTTACACCATTGAGTTTACCTCTTACATCATGACCTGATTTCCATCATTGTTCGATTTATTTTCGAGGACGAAAATTCCTTAAATAGGGGAGAATGTAACAGATGCCCAAGATCATGTGAAAATTGAGGCTGAGATCCTAACCACACATATAGTACTCATACCGAGATATTGTATAGCAGTGTGACAGGTGATATGAAAGGGCTATGAAGCTAGCCCAAGTTAAATAAAAGAACCCCAATAATTACATGTAAACAGTGGGGCTAATATCTTAGGAGGATAAGCCTTTGTTGGCTTGGCTTCTCTATCTATCCGAAGTAAAGGCCCATGTGGGCATAACATAGAAACCCGCCCTAAATGAGTAACAAATAAAAGAGTCAGATAGAACACAGAACATTTTGTTTTATATGGAATACACTCTTGTACCAAGTGCTAGAGTATATGTAATCTTAATCGGGCAAGCTTATAAGCTGCTTGCATGGGATATGGCCTACATGACTCGATGAGTCATTTCCAATTGCATGGAAGCAAAGTACAGCGATGCTGTATAAAATACAACCACACGCCCTTCATCTTCCTTGTTTAAATTCTTGCAAACCAACTCTACAAATTAGAAACTCCACAGCCAGAGCTACTAACCAGTAAACTAAATCCTATGAAGGAAAAGAGAAAAGCAACTTCTGCTATCTCACCCCATTGCTCGTGTAACCTTGGATACAAATTGAGAAATGAGAACCTAAGATCAGACAGTAAAACCGCCAATTTAGTTCTCATTCTTAGACCTCGACAACCTTAATATAAGTCGGTATCATCGTCATCCCGCAACCAAAAGGTATGTTGTTCGATCATGTACAGTAGAGTTGGTCATAAGAAGATGTAGCTCAGAGTTAGCCCTCAGCGTGAATACATGAAGTCTTAGTGCAGATTGTTGCACTCCAGATCTTCTTTGAAGACCTGCCGAAATGGACATATATCTATGTATATATATAAATTCTACATATTTATATATATCTAAGCAAGGTTACAAAAGCACCAATATACAGAAGCAAGGAAGAACACCACGGCAAGCCAAGTACTGAGGCTTGTCGCGGCAACCTTATAAGGTTTTCGCGGGAAGATACTCAGCTGGTGAGCTTGCCGCAACAACCCCCATGGCTTGCCGCGGCAACTTCTATCGGCTGCTATTTTCGATCGTGCTCTTTGCATCACAGACTTTGGGTCCATATGAGCATATATTTGGGTCTCAGGGAAACCATGAGCCCATCTAATATATCTGAACCGTTAAACATGAATCTTAATATATATATATATATATGATAGGTGCAACATGATGCCTAGAACTAGTTTTGCACAATGTAGACGAGAGATAATCTCTGACGCATGAGCTCACATCGAATCGGATTCACAGAAGTGTATGTGATCAGGTAGGGAATTTACCTTGTTCCTGTATAACTTGTTTTGTCTTATTCTCATCAAAGATTGCAAAGTAGTACTCATAATATATAGAAAATTATAATAATACTTAAACTAATTTGTTAATCACATGCGTGAAATCTTGTTATTACGTGAACCCAGAGCAGTTTGATAATGTATATATAAATTTTATAAATACTAGTTCTAGCAATATAGACTATAGTAAGAGACTTTCATAATTTCATGAAAGTGAGATCAGTTATATCTACATTGAAAAGTCTTGATAGTTTTACATGCAGAGGTAGTTTGGTAGATTAAATAACTTCAATATAGTCTATGCTAAATGTAGTTCAAGCTTAAACATGCAAGTTCATTAATATCAATGCATCAGTCATATTGCATCCTTCAGATTTTGCTATCTGTGGTATTGTTCAGATGTTATTACTTCATCTTGAGGCAAGTGAACCCGCTAACTCGGGAGCTTGACAAGTGATTCCGCTAACTCGGGAGCTTGATTTCCTTTGTCCAAGTGATCCCACTAACTCGAGAGCTTGACAAGTGATCCTGCTAACTTGGGAGCTTGACTTTTCTGTTCTTTTGTTCCCACCTGCATGTATATCTTGTTCAATTCTCATATCTATTGCATCATGTGTTAATTCAGCATATCAGTATATTATTAATCATATAATACTAAAGTCATTTTTTTATGCTTCTAGATGAGAATGTGATAAATTGTCAATGTATGTTAGCAATGTAATATTCTCTACTGAGCTTTGATGGTAGCTCATTCCATGCCCTAAATGTCTTAGCCGCAAAGCCGGATCCTGAGCAAGCCGCAAACCCTATGTAC
Source organism: Chloranthus sessilifolius (assembly GCA_021018995.1). Classification (NCBI taxonomy): domain Eukaryota; kingdom Viridiplantae; phylum Streptophyta; class Magnoliopsida; order Chloranthales; family Chloranthaceae; genus Chloranthus; species Chloranthus sessilifolius. The sequence goes on along the minus strand of CM037593.1, from coordinate 50,570,715 downwards.
GTACCAGAAGAGGAAGAAGGAGACGACGAGGAAGAAGATGAAGAGGATGATTTTGCGGAAGACTTCTTCCCAAAATAGGTTTGTAGCTTGTGGATTGAGAGAGAGAGAGAGAGAGAAAAATTTTAGAAAGAGACATGGGATAAACTTGTAAAAATTCTAGATAGTATTTTGAGATACTTTGTTTTAGGATGTATAGGTTTTCTTTCCATTGTTTAGATGACGGGTGGCCGTCATCGGTGGAAAGCTATATATCAGATCCTTTGTTTTTATCTATATTGTTACTAGTTCCTACTTAGATAAGTAAAATCAGTTATTTTGCCATATTATCAATTGTCAGAGTAAATTCATTGCTTCCGCATTTGCAAAACTTTGTACAAGAAATGACCCCGTAGATGAAAGGATCATGTTAGGTGATCCGACGACGTGACGATTCTAATATACTATGAAGGGAAACGTTGAGACGTCATAATGTGTCCACATTTCTCTCCAGGTCATTATAAACATTCACTTCATATAATTTTCCAGAATACGTGGGTTCTTTAGCACCTCTAGCAGGTGGCTCAATGTCATATTGTGATAGAGCCTCTTGCTGGAGAGAATTTTCACTTATAAGCTCAAAAAGATCCCATGCCTCGACATCAGTCTTGCTAAGGTATGTGCCACCACTTGATGCATCAATCATAGCTCTACTTTTAGCATCAAGCCCCTGGTAGAAGCTTTGAGCAAGTGCCACCTGGGGATCTGGTAGTGCGGGCATTGCCTTAGCAACTCCATAAATTTATCCTAAGCTTCATGCAATTGTTCAGTTGGGGACTGAGCAAAAGAGATAATGCTCCTCCTCAACCGGCTGATTTTACCAAATGGGAAAAAGGAAAAAGGAAAAAGGAAAAAGCCTACCAGCCATAACGTTATAAGGCATCAAGTTACACTGAATTCACACTCACCCGACTCGTCATGGGTCCCATTCCACCATGAGTTATAAGGCATGTGAATACGGTGTATTCCTCGCTTCGATACCATCTCGGCGAATCACCACGCCCAAGCGTAGGCATGATCTCATACACTCTCGTACTCATGATCTAACATATTCTTAACTCGTATAAATTGATTAAGTTGTAAATACAAAAGTATCACACATACAGAACGATTTATACTTAAATTCTGATTATGCTTATATTTATGTTTATTTACATACCACACCAATATAATTATAGAATAGAGTTATAAGTGTGATTTCGATAATCGTAAAAGTCAGAGTTCGATTTCATAAAGACATCGAAGTTCTAACACTTTGTATTATCGAAGAGGTCGCGTTGAAGCGATAAAATTGATATATATATATATATATAATAATTAGATAATTAAATTAAATAATATTTATACTTATTAAGTTATGATTTATCATGACCATCGATCGAAAGACTTTACAATATAATATACATAAGAACTTTGGTCATGATATTTAGAAAATAATCTTAAATTCGAATAGCCTTGATTCATTCAAAATTGAACCCGACTTGTTGCTCTATTTTGACCTCTAAAAAGTCAGATTCGTGAAATGGCTATTTCACACAAAGTTGTAAAGCTCGCTGTCTTCTTTCCAATGCCGCAAGAATCGCATTAATCCGAGGTCGGAATAAAAAGTTATGACCAAAATACCGAGACAGGTGCATCAATGGTCGCGAGGTCGGGTTCATGGACGTGAATTCGGGTTCGTAGCCGCAAGTTCGGACCCGAAACTTTAAGTTGGTGCAATCTATTATTTATGTAAATAAAATAAAAATATAATTTAACTTTTGGGCTTAATTAATTTTAAATAAATAATAATATAAACTTGCAACAATAATATATATTATTATAGTCTTAGTAGAAGGATAAATTTATACTATATAGATTTAGAAATAAATAATATCAATATGATATTATGCCAATTAAGTCAATCTATCAAATTTATAAGTATTAAAATTTAATTAATTTTACAGACATAAAAGAGGAAGTAAACATATTAAATATACAGACCTAATATAAGGTAGAATATTAATGGCTCAAACAAAAGGAATTTTTGAAAAGAAAAGAGAAATAACATATAAACCCAATTTACAAAATATATAACTTTCAAGGGAAAGCATATATTAAATATATAAATCTATTAATTTATAAGATATTTGGGTTTAAATAAGATTTTTAAACCCGTCGATGCGCGATCGAACGCATCCTACGCGACGGAATCTGAGAAGAACAAGATAGATTGATGGGTACCCACCTCTTGAAGCGTGAACGGAAGATCAACGGCGATTCGGGTTGAAAAGGTCGATTCCCAAGGCATCGGCTCCTCTAAGTCTCGAGAGAGAGTAATTTCTTATTATTGAGAGGAGAGAGCTTTTAAAGTTTTATTTATAATGGTATAAAATTTTAGGTCAACTCTAATTAACACTTTTCGTGGGAGATTTAATAGAATAGGAGATTTTTATACGGAATAAGAATTCATACGTAACTTGGATAGCTTGAGAAAAGGTTTCGTTCCAGCGTTTTGCATAAGCACCAAACCAATTGGTGTTTCTCTCCCGAAATTACAATTATACCCTTTGACTTGCTTGATCACGTAAAATGGGTATAACTTTTTATATGCTTGTCAAGTCGTCAAATTATATATCATTGGAATCAGATCGAGCACTTCAAGAATGAGTCTAATTTTGATATGGGAAAAATTAGAAATTTTCTATTTCAAAAGGTGGGTTTCGATTACGATGTGGAGCGTTAGTACATACATAATGTGTGCATCATCTAACAATTAAAAAATAAAATCTAAAAATCTGGGTTGTTACATTCTCTCCCTTATAATATTTTCGTCCTCTAAAATTACGTACATGAAGCGATGAGGTCTGGGTACTTCTCCAAAGTCTCGCTTCGCAAGTAGCTTCATTCGGTGAATGATGTTGCCATCGCACTTTGACGTTTAACAGATTTACCCTTAATGAGCTGCTCCTTCCGATCTACGATACCAATCTGCTTCTATGATGGTCGATCATCTCGACTTCGGCTCGATATCAAGGACGTGAGATGGATCGGGCAAATATTTGCGCAACATAGACACATGAAACACATTGTGGATACCGGCAAAGTGTCTCGGAAGTGAAATTCGGTATGCTACCTCACCGATGCGATCTGTGATAATGAAAGGTCCCACGTATCTCGGACTTAGTTTTCCCCGCATTCCAAAACGCATGATTCCCTTAGTTGGTGACACCCGAATGAAAACCAAATCACCAACCTCAAATTCTATCAAGTGCCTTCATCTTGCCAGAGGCTTTCCGACGGCCTTGAGCTTCTTTCAATCTCTGACGGATAACTCTAATCTTCTCGGTTGTGGTTTCTATGAGTTTCGGCCCAAGCATCTTTCATTCACCAACCTCGTCCCAACAAAGAGGCGTCCTACAACTTCGGCCATAAAGAGCTTCGAAAGGTGACATCCCGATGCTTGCCTGAAAGCTATTGTTATAAGAAAACTCAATCAAAGGGAGGTGATCATCCCAATTACCTCGGAAGTCTAACATGCAGGCTCGAAGCATGACTTCTACGATCGGATTAACTCTTTCGCTTGACCGTTGGTCTCTGGATGGAAGGTTGTCTTTGAAGTCAGTCTCGTGCCCATTGCTTCCTCAAATTTCTTCCAATGATCGAAGTGAATTTTGTGTCTCGTCGACACAATGCTCACAGAACCCCGTGAAGCTTGACTATTTCCTTGACACGTCTCCCAGCTTTGTCTCCACTATCTCGTAATCTTAAAAGGTAGAAAGTACGACTTAGTCAATCGGTCCACAATAACCCGGATGTATGTGGCTTCCTTGAAGTTCTAGGAGTCCAACTATGAAATCCATAGAGATGTTTTCCCACTTCCAGGGAATCGGTAAGAAGAAAAGACCGCTTGCTTCGATGCTCAACTTTCACATTGGCATACTAAACACTGAGACGATTCGCAATTTCTCTATTCATATTTGGCCACCAATAATAGTTTCGAATATTCCGGTACATTTTTGTGCTTCCTGGGTGCACCGAATATCCAGATTTGTGTGCCTCCTCGAGAATTTCGTTCCGCAATATTTCAACATCGGGGACATACAATCTATCTCGGAAAAGGAGGGTCCTGTCAAATCGTATAGAGAAATCTGGTTTAGGGCCCTCGGCTAACTGTCCCTTAATCTTCAAAATTTCGGGATCTAAGGATTGGCCATTTCTGATACGACCAACAAAGGAAGGCTTGATCATCATCGCACACGATACTCCCTCACCAATTTTGTCAAGTCGCAGATCCAACTGAGCAATCTCATCGAGCGGCTTCCAAGCCTTTAGACGTGCTAGCAGTCCTGAAGATTTTCGACTTAGAGCATCAGCAACTACATTTGCTTTACCCAGATGGTAATTAATGGAACAATCATAGTCCTTCATGTATTCCATCCAACGTCTCTGTCTCAAATTAAGATCTTCGAGAAAATAAGTATTTGAGACTCTTGTGGTCCGTAAAATTTTGAAAGTCTCACCGTATAGATAATGCCGCCAAATCTTAAGTGCAAAGATGATCGCGCCAACTCAAGGTCATGAACCGGATAATTCTTCTCATGCGCTTCAATCTGCCTTTGAGCCGAGGCACTGGCTCTCTTACGCTGCTCTAACAAACATCCAAGTCCCTGGCGCGAAGCATCTGTGTAGACTTCATAATCACCGGGTCCAGAAGGTAACGTGAGAATGGGAGCTGTCGTGAGTTTCTGCTTCAATAGATTAAAGTTCTGCTCACACTGATCGGTCCACACAAATTTGTTGTTCTTGGGTTAGCATAGTGAGCGGAGTGCCAAACGAGAGAATCCTTCCACAAATTTACGATAATATCCGGCTAAACGAAAAAACTTCTCACTTGGTGACATTCTTTGGTGTTTGCCAATTTGCAACCGCTTCAATCTTTGATGGATCCACGAAAATCCTTCGGATATCACGTGACCCAAGAAAGATACTTTCTCAAGCCAAAATTCACACTTGCTCAATTTCGCATATAATCTGTGCTCGCGGAGAGTCTGTAGCACAATATGAAGGTGGTCATTGTGAGCTTTTTTCGTGCGAGAATAAATGAGAACATCGTCGATAAATATCACGACGAACTTGTCAAGAAATTCTCTGAATACGCGGTTCATTAGGTCCATAAACACGGCAGGCGCGTTTGTGAGCCCAAAAGGCATAACGAGGAACTCGTAGTGTCCATGCCTTGTTCCAAAAGCAGTCTTGGGAATATCTTCTGCTCTAACTTTCAACTGATGATAACCGGACCTGAGATCTATCTTTGAAAAGTAAGTAGCGCCCTGTAGCTGATCAAATAGGTCATCGATACGAGGAAGAGGGTATCGATTCTTCACGGTAACATTATTCAGCTGTTATAAGGAAAAAGGAAAAAGGAAAAAGGAAAAAGGAAAAAGGAAAAAGGAAAAAGCCTTAACTTGATGGCTTCCTCTCCCAGCCCAGCAATATTAAAGGTTGTACACAAAGTAAGAATTTGATCAATATGCTGAAGCCCATGAAAACTTGGCAACATTTGGATGGTAGAGGCTTTGATCTCATAGTTTCCCATAGCATTAGGGAGCTGAATGTAGGAGGGGGAAGAGTATGCCCCAGGTGCATTGTACTCCCTAAGGGGTCTAGGCTGCTCTCCCATCTCAGTTGTCACTAAATTCTCAGTGGTTGTGTGTGTTGCTGATCAAGGGCTCAGGACTCTCTCAATCTCAAAATTTAAAGCTTCCAATTAAGGATTGAGAGACCTCCTTCCTTGCATACAACACACACACAACAGAACTCGGGTAGCTTACAGCACACTTAAAAAGAAAACTACTAACTACTACTACAGAAATTTAAAGAATGCAGAATTGAAACAAAATAGGGGAGGTAGAGATGTAAACTAATGTCGGAATGCCCCAGCTGCAGCTACACTTCCCTATTTTCCATTGCTCCAAGCGTGCAAAAATCTAAAAAAATTTAGTAGGAATGTATTTAAACACTAAATAGGCAATAAAATATACAGAAAATAAAGAAAAATAGTAAAATTAAAGAAAGGACTACAACTATAATTTTTAAACACTAAAAGGACACAACCTACCTAAAATAGAAAATAAAGAGAAAAAATGCAAAAATCATACACAAATTACAGCAGTCATTTATTCAAACACTACAACTACAAAGAATAAACACTAAACTCAGATTACTATACTTAGATCAAAACTCTCCGGCAGCGACGCCAAAAACTTGTTGAAAGGTTTTGAGAGTGTTCTTTTTATTATAAAAATATGAGAGAAATAATATGAGATAAATAAAGAAAAGCATGAACAAAACAAAATGGATTGAACACAGCACAAAACCAAACTCACAGTCCTGCAAGATCTAGGGCCTGTTGTAGCAAGTTTTGAAAGTAAGAGTTAGTCCCATGGAGAGTGATGATCTGAAACCTCTAAGGTCATATAGTAAACTCTAGATCTAGCTACAGAGCTGGAAACTCTAAACCTACACTAGAAAGCAAGGTAAAGAGAAGGTATTTAGGTGTTACAAAGATAACCTAAAACAAAACAAAAAATAAGAATAAAACTACAGCTAGAGAAAGGGATAGAAGAATCATGATGGAGTGAGAAAATAAAGTAAAAATTATGAGAAACAGACAGCTAAGGTTAAATCAACAATGCAACTCAGTGCTAGAACAAGATCTGCAACAGTCCTTCAGATGGCTACAAGCACATCTGCAAGGTAGAAGAATCCAACTAATCCCTGTGGTTTGGACTACTCTTAAGGCTATAATCTGTCCACTTAAATGGTCACAGATTATCCTAGGGAGGTGATCCAATCACAGGTGCTAAAGTTAGAACATGAAAACTATTATAGACACTATGTTTGCAAGGCTACAAGCTCAGGCAACCATAGGAACAAATAGTCCTTAAAAATTAGGTGGAAACCCTAAGAAATCCTAGGCTGATTAGGGACTTAGAATCAGCTAGTCATTGCTATAAAAAGACCTGCAATGACCCAGCTCTCAAGTCTATAATTTGTGTAAAAATCTCATATCTAAACACTGATGGAGATGATGCAAAACAGGGGAGAGTTGGCTCTGCAACAATCTCTCACTTGGCTACAAGCTCAAGTGCACAGAAGAAGAATCCATCTCAGCCTTGTGATCTAGACCAGCCCTAGGGCTATACCCTGTCCACTTGAATGGCCACAGGCTATCCCAGAGGTTATCCTAATCACAGAGGTTAGAGATAGAAAATGATTACCGCTGCTGCCACCATGGTTGTAGGGCTACAAGCTCAAGCAACCAAAGGAGCATAAAACCCGTAAAAATCTATGCGAAAAGCACAGAAAACTAAAGATTAAATGAAGCAATAAACATGGAATTTCATTGCCTAAAAGTGACTTACAATTATTTTCCCTCAAGGCAACAATCTGTGCAAAGTGTCAAAACAGGTCACTATGTTATTGCAAAACCGATTACAAAACTAAAAAATACATAGCTGCTATAATGAACTTAGCCCAGCATTGTTGCTGTGCTAAGGCAAGAAGAAAAAGAACATGGAAAAGGGAAACTAAACCCTAACCCTAATTCTAAACTAGACTTTGATCTAGCTATTATGGATATTTTACAAGAAAAATAACAACTCAATTTATACAATCTTTGCAGCTGTTATGTGCAGTAGCCAATCAAAAAATAGAATGTTTGGAGCTCCTGTTGTGGCTCATTTGTAGCCAAGTAGTTGCATTGGGATGTGTGGGATAGCTAAGCACATTGGGATGTGTGCCTTAGAAGGTGTGAAATACCTAAAAAGTCCTTGGATGCTAAAGTGTGGCTGCTAGAACCCATGCCTCGCGAGGATAGAGCCTCAGAATTCATGTCTCGTGTAGATCTCGCTAGGCACTCGCCAGGTTCAAGTGAACCACGCGACAAGATAAATTGCAGCTTTACACTGCTCGCCAGGCTTAATTCTAGGCTCACGAGGATCAACTCAGCAGCTTTCTGTTGCTCACGAGGATCAAAATAGCAGCTATCTGCTGCTCGCGAGGATCAGACTCAGCAGCTTAATGCTGCTCGCGAGGATGCTAGAGTATCTAGCTGCATGCAACTCGCGAGGTTCATAATGTGTGCAGCTTCAAGGCTCGCGAAGATGGCAGAACTGCTCGAGATCCTCACGAGTCATTTAATGCACAGCTCGAGTGGTGCTAAGTCTGCACTTCTATTCTTCTCGAGTAGATCAAAGCTCCATGTCTCCATCTGCTCAACTTCATTGGGGCAGCAGCGACAACAGGTTACTCGAGTGCTTTAGTGCAGCATGTCTGTTATTTCTCTTAAGCTATTGCATTCTATTAAGTGTGAGCTTCTCATCCATGCAATTGCATCTTCAGGTATACAGCTCTAAAGTGCTCGAGTAATTTGTTTACTGCACATATGATGTGTTTTATTTCTACACAACAGCCACATTGCAATAGCTTGAGTAATAATGTGGTGGTAGCTTCAGCTCGACAGTTTGTGTGTTGCTTGCAACATACTTTTGGTGTAGAAAATATGCAGCTTTCATTGCAGCAAATATGCAGCTTGGCATGGCTTCAATAATGCAATTGCAGCTGCTTGAGTGGCTGTTTGAAAGCATAGAATGCTCAAGTCCTTCTAGCTACAACTCACTGCTCTTGTGGCTTGATGTATCATGTGGGGGCTCAGGTATGCAGCAGCTGCTCTATAGGTGGAGTGCAACTGATATACAGCTTGGCCCGCCTTGAGTGCTGCAGCTATGTGAACTTGGGCTTCTAACAACATCAACCATGCAAGTTGAATTTGAAAGCATTAGAGCAACGAATATGCAGCTGCTTCCATTTGTTGTATCCCTCACACAATATTGCATTGCTTCAGCTGTTGTACCATGCAATGCTCCAGCTGCTTGAAATGGAAGAACTATAACTATAATGTGCCACTTGAAATGTTGTATTCATTGATGTGCTCTATGGTTGCTCCATTCAAATCCTCTGCAGCAGCACTCTTCAAAGCATGGGCTTCATCTCTCTCACTCAGTAGGCCTTTAAAGGCCCCAAAGCATGCTACATTGCCCCCAATGGTGAGACCCACCATGGTGCATTCTCAATAAATTCATCAGCTCCACAACTTCACACAGAATTCCTTCTTCTTGGCTTGAAACTGAAGGATTACAGCTTAAGCTATTTTTGCCCTACTATCTACACAAACACACTTAAAAACCATTATTAACCAGCTCAAAGGTCCATCAAAGGTCAGGTTAAAGGGTGAAAAGTGATATTTTTCAGTGCTCAACAGCGGGGCACACGTCAATGGGCATATGCTTGCCAAGAAGATCCTACGGCAAGGATATTTCTGGACTACAACGGAAACTGACTATTGCAAGCACGTTCAAAAGTGCTACAAATGCCAACAGCACTCCAGTCTGATACCTGCTCCAACCATAGATCTCCACAGCATGACCACTCCATGGCCATTCGCCACATGGGGCCTCGACGTTGTCGGAAAGGTCAATCTGAAAGCTTCAAATGGGCATCAGTTCATCCTAGTCGCCATTGAGTACTTCACCAAATGGGTAGAGGCATCATCCTACACGAACATCATGGCCAGCCATGTCGTGAAGTGTATCAAGAACAACATCGTTGGTCGATTCGACATGCCTAAGGGCATCATCACAGATAATAGCACTAGCTTTGCGAACAAGTGCATCAAAGCTTTATGCGAGCAGTACAAGATCAGACATCACTACTCGTCACCATATCGGTCGCAAACCAATGGAGCCGTAGAAGCTGCCAACAAAATAGTCGTTCGCATCCTTGAAAAGATGGTTGTCACATATCGAGACTGGAGTGAAAAGTTACCTTTCACACTATGGGCCTACCAAACGTCAATCCGTACCGCTACAGGCATAATGTCGTTTTCTCTTATGTATGGAACCAAGGTCGTGCTACCAATTGAGGTTGAAGTACCATCCCTTTGTATCCTCATCGAGACTGGCCTATCAACATTCGAGGGAGAGAGAGATCCCATTTCGAACATCTGAAACTACTGGATGAGAAAGGCTCCTAGCCTTATGCCACACTTAGGTCTAGCAAGGAAGGATTGCACGTGCATACAACAAACATGTTCACACTCGAGATTTGAAAGTAGGTGACACGGTAGTCAAGAAGAACTTCCCTTCTCTCCACACCAATCCGAGAGGGAAATTCAAGTCCAACTGGGAAGGGCCTTACGTCATCAGGGAGGTACTCCCTGGATACGCGCTCCGCCTCGCCACCATGGACGGGGATCATTACCCTGAGCCCATCAACGTTGGATACGTGCAAAGATTCTACTCCTAGTCTCCCACAGCAAAGTAATTATTGATAAGATGGATACGTGACTGCTTAAGGACCCTATAAAAGAGGTCATCATTTCAAAGTCAAGTAGCCAAAAAGCATCCCTGAATGCTTATACCCTTTGCTATCCCATCTGAGATAATGGCATTTCCTTCATTAACCCCTCCCAGAAAAAAAAAAAAGTGTACATACCAAACCAAAAAAAAAGAGAAAAAGAGTTACTATCAAAATCCCAAAAAAAATCCGAAGAGCAAAATCCCAAAAAGAGGATATTTAAAAAAGAAGCAAAAAGAATAGAATAAAAAATATATATAATAGAAAAAAAATGAGATAGAAAAATCATGGGGTATGTATAGTAAAAATTGCCCAAGGAGGAAGTGTATTACGGCAACTGGAACCCTATCAAGAAAAATCTTTAAACCCAAGAATACCTTTAAAAATCCCAACCTATCCCTTTCCGACCCATGGCCACGATACATCCCTGGAAAGCCCTCTTTAAGGTCTATGAGCAGTCATGGTATCCATTGAGTCAGCATGACTGAGCTAAGAGACCACACAGAGCTCCATCCAAGTGGCTATTACCGAATCAACGTCCATGTCGTGGCCTTTGTTGTTGATTTAAAAATAAAAAGAAAAGAAAATATACAAGCTCAAAGCAAAATGGACGTGGTGAAAACCCGAAAGGGTGCTACGGGTAAAAAGAACGAGCTTGTGCGGACCAGGTGAAAACCTAAAAAGTCGTCTAGGGTAAAAATGTAATACCCATGGACGTAGTGAAAACCTGAAAGGGCGCTGTGGGTAAAAAAGAGGGAAATGATAGGTGTAGTGAAAACCCGTCTTGGGTGTTATGAGTGGAAATGTCTACGAAAGAAAAATCAATTTCTCCTTTGGTCACGTACAAATTATCTGGTTGCCAACTGGGTCGCTCATGTTTACTCAAATCAGGTTCTGATCAGGTGTATTTTCAGACTGCATCATCAAACGTATGACCAAAGGTAATGAGAAGAGGTTAATTCAATCCGGAGGGATGAACGTTCCGACCTTGGTAAAGACTCTGAACCTCACGCAGGTCCGACTGGATGAACGGGTTCAGCTATACTCAAAATGAGACCCATCACCTCATCCCATGGTTGAGGCATCAAAAAAAGAAGAAGATGATATTTATATAAGATAATAAATTTTCCTTTCCCATTTTGATACCCATATTTTGTTTGCACCACACCCCACTAAGATAATCAGGACGACACCCTATTTTGAAAGGAGAAACAACAAAAACATCAAAAAAAGAAGAAGAAGATGATACTTATAAAAGATAATAAATTTTCCTTTCCCATTTTCACATCTAGATTTTGCTTGCACCGCATCTGAAAAGGACAATCTGTGTGAGGCCCTGTTTCTCCCTTTACAAATTTGGGAAAAGAAGCAACGCAAAAAAAGAAGATGATACTTATAAAAGATAATAAATTCCCCTTTCCTATTTTCACGTCAAGATTTTGCTTGCACCACATCTCTAGAAGATAATCGATGTGACACCCTGCTTCCCCCTTTACAAATCAGAAAAAGAAACTAAAAAAACAAATATACATCTATATATATACACCAAAAAGTTATCTATTAGTTTCTTATGCCCCTTCCTATGATGTTTGATCTGTGCAAAAAGTTTGTGCAGGACCAGGTCAACGACCCAACTCGCGCTTCAAGACACGGATTTGTGCACGCAGAGCATCCTCGTGAGCATTCTAGTCAGTCATCCACCGACCATGGAGGCTCCTATATCACTTCTGGGAAGCATTGGTGGCACCAAGAGCATCGCTCAGAGCCCCTTCCAGGCGAAGGACCTCACACTCTGCAACTTTAGCTCTAGTTTTAGCAACATCAGCTCTACTTTGCTCTTTCTCTAAACATTGTGCAAGACCCACTTCTCATATACCAACAACTCAATCTGGGTCCAGAGCACCAACTCTTTCCTCAGCCAAGGTCCCTCTGAATCGCTGCTCTCAGCCTGATCCAGTCGGCGAGCAGAAGGCCTCTCAGATAGTAGCCAAGCCTCATACTCTGGAGCAGTCAAAAGGAAGGTCCCTTGCTCCAGATCGCACATATGCGTCGACTGATGTGTTTCCCAAAGAGCGAATATCCTATCCAAGTCACCAGAAGACCTCCGAGAGAAAATCAAGCCGCACAGGGGAGGTCTCGTTGCATTAGGCACCTGCTGGACATAGCTAAATTGGTGTAAACCTGAGATGGGAAGTAATGAGTACTACCAGTCAAGCCGAGAAGGGTGAAACCCTCATGATCCCTAGATCGGACTATCGGGAAGGTGCCGTCAAGCCATGGAAGCCTCCACATCAGCTCAGCCTCAGTCAGCCAAAGACGCATCTCACATGTATTCCCCTAAGGCAAATTAGAATATCGGCCCAAAAAAAATGAGCTACCTCCCCCTAGACCACATAAAAGCGAGGCACGGATCCCAAAATGGCCAGATGCTCTCCTAGCCAAACCTGAAGAAGAGCAAGTCATCCCCTGAAGCACTCCACCTTGCCTGAGGCAAAGGCATCAAGACAGCGATAAAGCTCGGCCAACACAAAATGCATTAGAGAGCGGCCCCCTCCAAGCTCCGCCAGTACGTCACAGAGTGCAAGGGAGAAACTCTCTCCCCCATTATAAAAGAGGACCTCTGAGAGAAGGCAAAGAGCAAAAGCGTTCACATTATGAACATTTTTTATCGGCAATTTTTTCAAACTTTCATCGCCGAAAAGTTCCCTCAGGAATTTCATCGAACACCTGATGGGTCCACTGGCAAAGCTCTTCTCATACTCACTTCTCGTCAGGCCCAAAGTTGAATGAATAGTCTTGGCATAACCTGGTTTTGGTACCAGCTTAGCAAGACCACGATGCAACCTCAAACCCGACAAAATAAAGAGTTCTTTAAGCATTGGAGTCAACTCACGGGTCCCAAAGCAGAAGACATGGGTTTTCGCATCCCAATGAGAAACTATCGCGTTAATAAAATTCCAAAGCAAGGGAATGTCAGGAAAAGAGAAGAGATGGGCAAGCCTGGTTGATCCAAACCTACAAGCTCGCTCTCATTCAAACTATCAAACCAACACTACAGAAAGTTGGGCCTTACATCCATGGAAGGAAGTATAAAAATCCCGGGACCCCCATGAGGGGCGGGGTCGTAAAGCGGTTCCATGGTCATACAAGGCCATTTAAGGAATCACGATTCAATGTAGGACAATGGACCCACCCTCGGGAAGAAAAGACAAAAAAATGGGAGCAAAATACAAAACCCAACTGAAAATAAATTAAAAGAGTGCATTCTCAGGTCTTATAGGCCCACCAGTGTTAGGGAATGTGCCTAGTGTGTATAATATACACGCTCATTCAAAAACACCCAAAAAATGCCTAGCGTGTATATTATACATGCTAGACCAAAATACACACTGAAAAATGCCTAGCGTGTATATTATACATGCTAGACCAAAAAATGTCCAGAAATGCCTAGCGTGTATAATATACACGCTAGGTCAGAAAACAGAAAAAAAAAAAAAGAGAGGAGGAAAATGAGGGAAGTAAAATCTATTTTGCCCATCCTTTGGACCAGTCCACCTGCACAATTTCTCCTAATTGCATCACTTAACTTGTTTAACGCTTCCTTTTTACAAGTACCTTACTCATCACAAATGAATGAAGGACACATGGACCATGGCTACGTTAGCCAATGCATAACCGGGGGGGTCATTTCCCCATTTTCCAGACTCATGGCCCATCCTACAGAAGAGAAAGCACATCACATCCAAAAGAGAGATAACAAACAGAAAAGGAAAGCAAGAACATCCATTCCATGATTCATCTAAATACATTCGATCATTCATAATTATTACATTTGGTTCCGAAGAGTGTTCAAGAGTTTAAAAGTTCATAAAAAAGGAAAAAGAAGAAAGACAAAAGCTACTCCTAATCAGCGTCCTTTCTCCAAGGTGAAGTCTTCTAATACATTTGAATATCCCCCACCTGCGACCATGCTTAGGACAACCAGCTGAGTAGTGAGCGCGACTCCTTCTCACTAGCGAGCTGAAAGCATCACACCAAAAAAATCAGTTAAAGGAAAGCATAGGGCAACAAAGAAATGGACGGGGCAAATCAACATCATACTTTCCACTTCAGCATCCCGAAAGTCAGCAATACGACGGTAATACTCTGCCTGCTGAACAACTAACTCATAAACTTGCAAAAGGGGGGAAGAGAGAAGTCAGCAGCATAGGAAAATAATATAAAAGCAAGCATGTCCCTAAGATAATGTGGAAAAGAGAACTCACCCCTAGGACCAACTCGGGAGGAGGAACTCTCATTGCCTCGGTGGATAGACGAGCATGCTCCATCACATCAACACACAAATCCAAGAGGAACGCGTTGTAAAATGTTGAAAGGTCCCATGAGTTCCGATAGTAGATGTCCCTGAAAGCCCTGCATCAGAAGGCCCCGAAGGTCCAACACATGGCACCTCTGTAGGACCTGCATCTGCGCCCTCGTCGGAATCCTCTCCCACTTCGAACGGAAGAAAGAGGAAGAAATCCGGTTAGTAAAGTAAAAAACTTAGCAGTCGGAAAAGAAACCCACCAGCAAGGGAAAGGAAAAAGAACTGAGATCATGGGCCTCCGAATGCCAAAAAGTTGACACTAGGCACAAAACGTGGGAGGATAGACCGATAGGGGAGAGCCTCGTACCACAACTGATACCCCCCATGCTCGTAAAGGTCATCAACGGGAATCCCATGTCGAAGGAGCCTCCCTGAAAGCTCCTCGGACGTACCCTCTGGCGCCATAACATCCTCAGGAGGGTCTGACGACACGACAAAATAGTCTCGATACTGATGCACTACCCTCTCCCCCAAATAGTAGGCTTGGACTCAGGAGCCGTAAAAGAAGACAACGCAACGATCAACGAATAGTCGTGACTGGCCAACAGAAGCGCAGTCTATGAAGGAGGAGCCGACATTATTGTTCGTCCCAATTTTTGATGCCACAGATCTTGAGAGTTGAGATTAAAAAATTCATTAATTTTGGCAAAATTTTGTCAAATTTGTCAAAATTAATGAAATTTTTTGCAATTGCAAAGAAATCACTGCAATTTCATTCAAAGTTTTGTCTGACCCCTGTTTTAGCGAATTTCGTCGAAATTTGTCTCTATGAGTTGCACCCCGGCTAGAACAAAATCCTGGTTCTGCCACTGTGCATTATCATTTGGACGTTCATTTCTCGGGCATTTGATTTTTAAGTTTTTATTTTTGATTGTATATTCAGGGGGTATGCCCTCGGTGATTTGTAAACAAGTTTGTTTATATATACAAAAGTGGTTCATCTTTATTATTTTTGTTATTTTGTATGCTAATTTTTTTTATTTGGTTTAATCTTTGTTTGTGTAGAGCGTGTGTGGGTGGTTCTTAGTTAATTCTTAGGTCTATTTTAATTGTTTATATTTTCCGAGCTGATGATCTTTTGTTCTTATTTGTCAATTATTTTCCATTTATTAGTGTCTTTATTTTCTTATTTTTTTTTTTTGGTAACATTAATTGTTTATTTTTAGTGTATATGCTTGGTTCACTGTTCATTTTGGATTGAGTATGTTCATATGGCACAACTCCATTTCGTGCTTTCTGTTATAATTATATAACTGTACATGTGCATTTATATATTAGTTTATATATGTGTAAGCTCTTTTCGTACTTTATATATATATATATGGGAGCCATTAATTGCACACGAATTCTATGTGATTGTACCAGCTAAGTGAAAAATACTAGTAATTTTTTTTTTTCAAAATACCTAAGTTACCCTAGTAGTTGCACCTAAGTATAAATGTTAAAAGAGGAGACCAAGAGTCGTGCAGAGAAGAACTCTTCAATACACGCGAAGCGCAGAGTTGCTCTTGGAGTCTAAGAGGAGACCAAGAGACGCGAGTTACAGACGCGTGGAGATGACGAGAAATCATGAATCTTCTCGGCCATGATTATGTGACATATTCTGATGAAGATCAAGCGAAGAAAATTGTTGTTTGTGCTCCATCGAGAGAAGAAAACTCTTGTTTGAGCTCCATCTTCGAGACTCCTACAGTTGTAGATATGATCCCTGAAATTTCTAGGGATTCAAGCTACGCGACACCCATTTCGATCGCATTGAATGGTTAGTTTCTTGATTCCTATATTTTTTTTTTTTGTATTTTTTTGTTGTTGTTTTGTTCAAGGGAAGGATTGATTTGATGAAGCTTCCAATGATGAGCCTATCATCCATTTGATGAAATGCCTCACTGAAAATATGTGTACTTAGACTACCTATAGTCCAAACAACAACTAGAAATGAAAGCCCCATATAGCTTAAATGTCCTCAGAATGAGCCAAATGTAAACTCGTAGGGAAATGATTAGGTCTAACTAGTTTTGTTGAACGGGATAACTTGTTCAACGAGTTTTACAACCATTGGATAGAAGAGAATTTTGAGTTACACAGTTTACAGCTATAATTATATTTTAAGTGTTCATAATCTAAATTTTGCTGATCAATGGAGCATCTGAGACTGAACAGAAATCGTATATTAATTTTAATGAAAAATCCAAGATTGATTGGGGAGAATCAAAGAGGACTGGGATAGGTGAGATAACTGAATTACCAATATTACAATTTAAGCCAAACTATTTTGTAATTACTATTTAAGTTTAGATTTTTTGTGGTTGAATCTTTACAATTAAGCCTGAGGGTAAACAATAATTAGTGGAGAAAAAATATTTCCAAAGTTGAACCTTAGTAAATGAGATAGGGCTTTGAACCCAAAGACATTACCGACAATGGAGGTAAACATGTTACTAACAGAGCCTTCTTCAAAAAGGTCTAAAGCTTATCAACTCAAGCAAGATATCTTAATTATTATAATTTCACAATACCATCTACTTTTTTCGGGCATTCTAGAATCAGTGTGTGAACATGATCGCTAACCTCTTCAATGCCCCTGTCGGGGAGAACGAAATGGCGGTGGGAGTAGGAACAGTAGGATTTTTAGAAGCCGTTATGTTAGTCGGGTTAGCATTCAAGAGGAGATGGAAAAACAAGAGAAAGGCCAAAGGAAAACCCTATGACAAACCCAATATCATAACCGGTGCCAACGTGCAAGTATTTCTATCTTTGGGAGGATTTTACTCGAAACGCTATAGTAACCAAATTTTCCAATTTTTTGAATAAGCCAGGTTTAAGTCACAAATTTTTTAATAAGCCGGATTTAGAAGACATGCCAACTTTTTGGATGATTTTTATAATAGAAGACTAAGATTTACATAATAAGTTGAAACCGTTAACAGCTTTGCATGGAGTCATTTACTGATAACATCTTTGTCGGTTTATAGTAAAATTTGTACTAAATCTATTATTAGTAGTTTAGTACATACCTTTAAAATGTCGAATAAAATTAGGTTCTGCTACACAATGTCTTGCAGTAATTTACTTTATTTTTCTATTGCAGAATCGGCTAAACCAATTCAAAAATCAATTGCAATCGACGTGGGAAATATCAACCTATAGGTATTTGATGGACGTAACCATTTGATATCTTGGGCACACAATGTTTCTCTTCACCTTGGTTTCGTCTTAACGATTTCAAAGTCAGATTCAAAGTCATGCCCACGACCTCAACTTTATCTTGTATGTGATCGATCAGGATTTTATCGAGAGAACCAATTATCAAAAATCCAAATTGAAAAGGGGATTCATCATTCTTTTACAAAAGGATTGGATGTCCATTCTCTTTAAAGGGAAAGAGAGTAGCTGTTGAGGTTGATCACTGGAAAGTTGAAGTTATTTGTGGGATCCACAACCACAAGGAGTCAACGTACTTGGAGGCGCATAGTTTTGCAAAGAGACTTAACAATGAACAAAAATTGATAGTGAAAGAGATGACTGACGTAGGTGCCAAAGCACGTGAATGTCTTTTATCAATTAAGAAAAAGGACCCTAACAATGTCAGTACTTTAAACACTATTTACAATGCGCGAGTCGCTATGTGTAAAGAATAATTGAGTGGAAAAACTCCAATGCAACATCTCTTGAGACTAATGTGCGATTTCGGATATGTTACATTTCATCGCATTGATGAAGAGAGTAAGCGGATGAAAGACTTGTTTTTTGCGCATCCAACTGCCATTGATCTTTCAAATATTTTTTCAAATGTGTTCCTCCTCGATTGTACTTATAAGACGAATAGATTCCGGCTGCCACTTTTTTCTATTGTTGGCATTACATCAACCAATCATACATTTTCTATTGCATTTGCATTCATATCATCTGAAAAGGAGGATAGCTTTATTTGGGCCTTGAAATGCTTTAAATCTTTTTTTACGGCTGACAGACTTCCTTTGGTGATGGTGACAGATCATGACCTAGCCTTATGAAAGCCTTAAAAAGTGTTTTTCCATCATCACAGAATATTTTGTGTATGGCATATTTCGACTAATGTGCTTGCCCATTGCAAGAAGTTTTTTCCAAGTGGGGAGATGTTCAATGAGTTCATGAATTAGTGGAACGATTTGATTCGAAAGCCGACGGACACAGAATTCTATTTGGGTTTGGAGAATTTTGAGAAAAAATATTCAGAATGCCCCATAGCATTATCCTACCTCAGAGATACATGGCTTAATCCTTTCAAAGAGTTGTTTGCCTCTTCTTGGATTGATAATTACTTTCACCTTGGGACTATATCAACTAGCCGAGTGGAGAGCTGTCATGCTCAACTAAAGCGTTATCTTCAGAACTCAACATCAAATTTGATAACAGTATTGAAAAGGGTTAATGATTTGATCAATGGACAACACACTGAGATTAAAGCTTCATTTTCAGAAAGTCGAATAAAAAGGTTTCAAGAATATAGTGATCATTTTCATACCGAACTTTGTGGGTAGGTGTCTATATTTGCTTTGAAAAAAATTAAAGAGCAAAGGATTCTAGCATAATCTGCTGTACAGTACAATCTCTCTGATGACATTACTTGTCGACATATAGTTCGCTACACATTTGGGATACCATGTTCTCATGAATTGATACACTATGTGAGGAATGACAAGCCATTGTCATTATCAATGGTTCATGATCATTGGAAGAATCTACTATTGGTGGATGAAGCTTTAAAAAATTAATTACATGAGATTGATCCAGCGATTGAAATCTTTATTACAAGATTAGCTAATGCCAATGCCCATCAAAAAATTGCAATGAGGTGTAAGTTACTTGAGATAGGAGATCCGACATCGACGGTAATGAAAGAACCTTTAGTGCCCAAACAAAGGGGCAGGCCAAAGGGATCATTTTAAAAAGTACAAAAAACATCAATAGCATCGACGCAACGTGATCCATCAAGATTTGAGTATGTTGTAGGAAAGGAAACCAAAAGAAAGACACCTATTGTCCCTATAAGCATCAAATGTAGTCAAGATCGTAGACTTTTGAGTGTGAGTATCATCAAACTTCTTCCGAAGTCGGTATCTCCTTTCATAGAGAAAGCAAAAGATGTAGCCAGCGACGGACATTGTGGATTTTGAGCAGTGGCTGATTTATTAGGAATGGGAGAACAAGGATGGTGTACTATACGCTCCCAATTGTTAGTAGAACTTCAAAACCACATAGAGCTATATACCAATCTATTTAGTACTGGCCAGAGGGTACACGAGTTGGCCACAATACTTAAATGTTGGGATGTTCCTGCTAGCTTCAAATTTTGGATGACGATGTCGGACATGGGTCATTTGAGAAGTTCATGCTACGAAATTGTTTTGGTACATATTTAGAATGAGCAGTGCCTCACATTCCTTCCCTTGTGATCACCTTTCGTTTCCACCCATCGGTTGATCACAATTGGCTACATAATAAAAAATCACTTTGTTGCATTACGTATGACTAAGGATACTTCGGTGCCACCAATTGCTTGCAATTGGTGGACATACCATAACAAAGTTGCCAATGGTTGGGCCATGCCGTATACATCAAGGATAAAAGCAATTATTGGGAAGATAGAGCCAGAGATTGCAATGAAGGAAGTCATAGTGGATTAAGATTAGTATATTTTCATTTTTGATAGAGGAAAATTTTTGTTCCCTAAATTTATTAGGGTATAGTATTTGTTAAAATGTAAAATTTTTTGGGTAACTTTTTTCCTAAATTTTTGTAATACAAAAGTGAACTTTTTTGTTTTTTTGTTTTATATAAAAAAGTCCAATCAAAATTTCAATTTGTGGGAGCCATTTCACTTTTTATCTATTTGTTTTTATGGACTTAGCAATCTAAATTTCAATTAGTTAGGCCTAAGGTTTAGACACAAATTAATCCATCCAAAATGCTTTTTGATTTGTCCCATGCAGCTCTTGGGTCGGGGGTTGAATGCCTCAACCCAATTTTAAAACATTTTACAAGAACCTCAGTTTAAAAGCATATGGATGGCGGTGTAGATGTTTTATTTTGATTGCTTTGGGTCATTGGGTTCCAGAGCTTTGCCGATGTTTCTTCATGCCCCCAATTTTGTATCTAGGCGGACTTGAAGTTGTATTGCTTAATGAGATTGGATGCTTACCCATGGGATGTTGGTTCATATTTGTGTTCATAGCAGCAAATGCAGGTTTTAATGCCAAAAACAGGGGAACCCAGTTTCTATTCATTGACTTGCAATGCAAAAAACAGGGGAGTAATGGTATCTATGATAGCTATGTTTGCTCATCTTTTTTCAAGGGGAAGATACACAGTGGATAACTGTGGAGCTTGAATGCCCCAATCAATCCGAAGATGATTGGATTAGAGTGTTTTCTCCAACAAACTTCAAGTAAAGTATATTCTACTTTGCAGTTCTAATCCAGTTAGCTTTGAAATACAATCCTTCATAGAAGTGTTTTTTTTGCTTGATGATGTATGGTGGATGGTGGGTGGATGATGTATGTATGGATGGTGGGAGATAATGATGCATGAATGTGGTTAACTGGTTTTTACTGTCTCTCTCTCTCTCTAATCATGTGGTGTAATGATGCACTTTGTGCTTTGGATTGGGAACTGTGATCAAAATCAATTCTCCAGGGTCCCAAGAATTATTAAAGAAGAAAAATTCAAAGGAGATGAGATCCTGACGTAAGAATCCATTTATCCAAACAATTGCAAAAGCCAAAGAAGCATCTTACATTTTAAGTCCAAACAATTGCAATTGCACGTTCTTTTGATCTTCCACTATTAAAGTAAAATTTATTATTAGATCTATGATCAATATAAATAGTTCTAACTTAAGTAGTAGGCACTGTCCTATTAGTGAACTTTAATATTGGGTATTAAAAATTATAACAAGACTTGATATTTGAGTGCACAAATCGGATTATTACTAAAAGTGATATATTTTTGGTGCCCAATCCAGGTCAAGATGATCTATAAATATAATTTTGACGGTTTGTATTGCTCACATCTTACATCTGTAATGGTGGGAGATCATTTAAACACTGCACTACTGTTTCAATGACTATCACAGCAGTCGGGTTCCACTTGAGAATATATTGTCCAATAGAGGGACCACCTTAGGGATTTATATCTTGTGCTAGCCCCACATGTGCTAACTTGGGGCACGCAAGTGTCCTTGAGATTAGTTGGTTACTTGAAGAGACCTGATTGGTGTTTAATACTTATATATTTTAAGTTGATTGTGATGGGTCGCCTGCCTCTTAGACCACGTGGCACATCTTTTGAGCAATTCGAAAGTCATAAAATTGATAGATCCGATTGGGGGCTATTGTCGGTAAAAGAAAATTACTCGGTGGAGGTTTAGGTTGCGTATGGCATTGCTCTCTACTAGCTCCGGCCATAGTAGCAAGTTCCCATCTTCTTTGTTGACATCCTGCTACTTGCTTTAGTGGGTACCTCTTCTCCTTAATAACTCTTTGCATAGCAAGATTTTATGTAAGATTTACCTGTTCAGCAGTTCTACCCTCCTCTCTACTCACTCCCTACACTGTCAATTTGCATGCTCCAATGTCTGTCACTTCTCACCCACAAGTACCTACTTTCTAATGAGCTTCAAAAAATAATTGATTTAGGTCATAAACATGAACTGGTCTGGTTCAGTTCTGAGCATTTGACTTGAGCTGCTGGTTCAGTGCATTGGACCTTAACTGTGTACACCTCTGCCATCTCTTCATGTCATAGGTTCAATTAATAAAGCAATTGTAGATAGTTCAGAACTATATCATTAAGCATTGGGTAAGCATTGGGTTCCGGGGTATTTAAGAAGTTAAGTTAATGGGAGCTCACCTTAGGATTTAGGGTACTTATAATACTTCATTGACCATTAGTTGAGTTAGATAACAAAAATATTTTTCTTATAATACTTCATTGACCATTAGAGATTCGAATCTCCAATTTATCGGATCAGAATCTTGTTCCATTTATGAAACCTGAAAATTCAAATGGCCAAGGTTAACAGGCTAGAACTCTAGTAAACAAAGTAAACATTAAGTCTTAATCAACTCTTGGTGTAGGAATTTTTTTCTTGTCTCATCATTTATGTTGACTTCTTGAAACTCCAAAACTTGTTAGTTATTTTTGCCCCCAATTTTATGATACGGTTGAAACGATAAAAAAAGGGGAAAAGATACTGTTGAAATGATAAAAAAGGGGGAAAAAATACAGTTGAAATGATCACATTGTACTCCACATAGTTGTTGTAAAAAATCTAACGAAAAATTGTGTTTATCAGACGGTTGCTCTAGTAGAAGAAAGCGGGACTGGGAAATCAATTGCAATCTCACTATTGCAAAGATTTTACGACCCTGATTCAGGTCAAATTATACTGGATAGAATCGAAATTCAAAAATTCCAGTTGAAGTGGCTGAGGCAGCAAATGGGTCTGGTTAGTCAAGAGCCAGTGTTGTTCAGTGGCTCTTGAGCCAATACTCGAATGGGCGGTGCGTTATCGGATGGCACTTGGAATTGCACAAGGATTATCATATCTTCAGTATGACTGTTGTCCGGTATCATTCACTGTGATATCAAGCCGAAGAACATACTTTTGGACTCGGAGATGGAGCCTCATATATCGGATTTCTGCATCACCAAGCTCATGGACCAGTCTTCCGCTTCCGCTCAGTCATCCAGCTATATCATGGGCATTGTTAGATATATGTCACCCCAGGTAAGGAGTTGGTCCTTCAAGAAGTTTGGATTTGCCTTTATTATTGCTTACCTTTTTCCCATTAGCTATTTCTTTGCACTTGTTTTTCAGTTATGGATATACTAAAAATCTTTGTTGTCTTTATCAATCTCATGTTCATTATTGGGTAAGATTTATTGGTCAAAATTTATATAGGTTGACAATGATTTTGATGGTGATGATAGACATTGATGCATTTAGGTTGTTGAGATGAACAAGTTAGTCAGTGAGATGTGTGTTAGGCTTGTGAGGTTGGTCAAAAACATCAATCCCCACTTCCAAGATCACAAAACAATAATATTGTCCAAAAGGTGCATAGATCGAACATTTGATCTTTGATCGGTGCACTTTAAGATCGACCATTAAAAAAAAATGAACAACCATCCATTTTAAGGTTCATAGATTGAGCGGTTCAGATCCCAGTGAGTGATTTCTGGGTCCATTTCAGTTCAACATGAGCTACCATTTTGATGACTTGGATTGGTCAAAAACATGAGCCCCCGTGATTCAATTGGAGTGGTTATACCTATCTGTAAATAGGCGGTCATGGCCCATTAACCATTTTTATATATTTAAAATTCTCATAAAAAGGCTGTTGTGACTATATCCAAGATGTGCTCGAATTTGAATTCCATTGTTAAGCTTTTAACTTCTTGTTTGTCAACAGAGACTGCATTTACAACAAGGAAGAGCAATGAATCAAACACCTACAGCTACGGGGTAGTCATACTCAAAATGATAACCCGAAAAAAGGCATTGGATCCTTCCTTTAAGGAGGAGGGCGTGGCATAACCAAAGATATCAACAAGATTGCAGATCCAGGTCTCACCCAAGAATTCACGGACTCCGCAATCATGGAAGAAGTATGCAGGGTGCTTGACATTGCGTTGAAATGTACTACGAAGGACCGAGTGAGAGACCATCGATGAGAGATGTGGCCAAGCAGCTCATAGATGTCAGGGCCTTGATTCAGGTTTTGAAACAGATGTGGTCAAGCACCCTGATTCAGGTTTTGAAACAGAGTTCAGCCTTGCTCAACACTCGGCAGTTCATTCTCTAGATAAACTGTTGGATGACGAACAATTAGCTGAACTAGGTGTTGCACAACAAATTAGCAAGCAATTGGTCCCTTGATTCGAGCTCTTAGGGCTGGGATACACATTCTACAGCAGAAAGTTGTGTTCTTGGGGTTGGGATACACATTTATCTTTTTGTACCATTGTAAAAAGACGGTGTCGATGTTCAAATTATAGCAGACATTCATTTTTCTTTTTGTACTATTGTTATTCTTACTTTTGATTCAATTGAGTATCATATTTTCCCAATAAGTTTTCCAATCATGTTTGTAATGTCGGTATAAATATGGCAGCAACAGTTTTTTAGTTGTTGCCACTACTATTGACAACTTAGCGGCAGCAGTTATAAAACTGCCGCTAGTACCCTCACCGGCAATTATAAAAATTGCCGCTAAAATAAAATAGCAACAGCACTAGAAGCGACAGTTTGTACAACTGCCGGTGAGGGTATTAGCGGCAGTTTTTTTGTTAATAGCGACAGTTTTTGGCTGCCGCTAATAGTCTTATTTTTGTAGTGGGCCGTGCTCTACCATAAGCAATGGTCCACATTGAATTGCCAAGAAAAAAAAGACAATAAATAGTTTGATCAAATGGTTAAAGACCTAACAAGATTCAATTTTGGATTTTGTCCCATCTACATGTTGGGGTGCCCAACCCCCAGATGGGGTTAGGCCTAGGGCTATCAACGGGTAGGATTGATCTAATACCTGACCTACATGACCAGATTCTTTTACTGTATTAGGCACATAAACTTGATCCATCAGGTTGGGCATGAGGCATCCAACCCGACCTTCGGATTGGGTTGGGTCGGATCAGGTCGGGGTCAGGCATATGCTATTTTTTCATTGGACAACAAAATTTTGGCCCAACCCAACCGGTTCGGTTGACACCCCTAACTGGGCCCTAGCTCAACTGAAAGGTTTACAATATTGCAATCGTGAGGTCCGGTGTTGGGGTATTTTGTCCAAGCCCGGTCCAGTTTCATCCAAGTTAAGTCATGGTTCAAAATTTCGGCCGAAATGTTTCGGTTTCGGTCCCCACTGAAATTGAAAAGAAAACCATACTTTCGGTAATTTTCGATCCTTGTGAAGTTTCAAAATTTTGATTGTGGACAAAATTTCAAATTTCGGCCGAAATTTCGATTCAAAATTTAAATTTTGGTCCAGCTCGAAACCGAAACGAAACCCGAATTTTTGATCCTTGGGCCAGATCATGCTTAACCTAGGTTGGATCCAGGCCAGGCTTAAACACCTGAAAGCCTCTATTTGTGGGCCGGGTCCGAGCCAATCAAGTCCATTGAGGGCCCTAGAAGAAAGCATTTTTGCTGTTAGAAAATTGATGGGCAATTGGGTCCATTCCCATTAATATATTAGCTCTTTACTCGATAAAAAAAATCAAAATTGAAAAAGTCATCTTCTTCTTCGTCTTCTTCAATGGCTGAATCTCTTATGAAATCTTTTCTATAGAGTTCAGCCAAGTTCTTCTTTTCCTCTCCAAGACAAAGGCCTCAACAAACCCATCAAATCAAATTTCAAATTAGAAAGCCCTTCTCTACCACTACTCCTAATAGTAGCAGCAGCAGTAGAGAGTCTCTAGTGTTATCAGACATAGAACTATTGAATTAGTGCGAAATGAACACCTTCAAATCCTCCGGCTTTGGCCCGGGCGGCCAGAGAGAGAGAGAGAACGATCTAGAGAGGAGAGAGAGATCGGTCTAGAGAGAGAGAGGAGAGAAAATGGTCTAGAGAGAGAGAATGGTCTAGAGAGAGTCAAGAGGAGACCAAGAGACGCGAGTTACAGAGGCATGGAGACCAAGAGAGAGAGAGTGTGTGTCAGGACCCGAAATTCTACCCCATCCAGAGGGGCTAGAATTCTGAGTTATGACCCGCACATATCCCGGATATGCTAAGCGGGCATACACCTAATCAGAGTTATCACGCAAAATAGGTTTCACGAAATCCATGAAATCTAACAAATAGGGTGGAATATAAATGCAATCATAAATACTGAATAAGTGTGATAAAACCACAAATCCACCAATAAAATATAAATCCAGTCGGAGACAAATCCGATAAAATAAACTATAAAGTCCGCAATACTAGTATCAATAGAACTTAATACCAAGTCCACAATGATCAGTAACTGGCACTCGAATCAAAATCAGCACCGTAGTCCTCCTGATAACCAGTAGCGTTGCCCTCCAAAGGCTCTTGGTACTCAACGCCCACGGGATCATTGAAATCAGCGTCAACGGGATCTAGATGGCCGGCGTCTACTCCACCAGCGTAATCACCTACAACTATAAGATTATCATGGGATGAGTTTACTCAGTCACGTAAACTCAGTGGGATACACCACCAATCCACCCCATACTACTCAGGTGCATTGTGGGTGCATTAAGTGAGTGATAAACATAATATCTCAAAGCAGATAGCAGAAGAAGGATAAAATCATATGCATATCGTGAAACCCATATCATATCATAAATGTAAGATCATAATCTAGACACTCATATCCTAAAGTACCTTACTATATCTCATAACATATCATATCATGTCTTATTATCATTCTCGCACATATGTCTGTACATCGCATGAGCGTAACTAACATACTCGTGAAATCCTAAACGACCTGTACCAGAGTCGCTGCTCGAGCTACCATGGGAGGGTCAATATAGTATCATACCACTATATCATAACGCCCTCGTGTCATACTCATATTCCACCATCCAGCCAATGGGGAGACATAATGGCCAAAGTCACTCATAACATACTCATACTCATAATCTCTCCCAGAGATCCGTCTTGGCTGAAAGACGTTATTGCCCTTATGGTGGCTACGCAAGGAACAACACGTATAGAGACTTAAGTTCTTTACCTTTTGCTGGCCTACACAGAGATGTCTTATTACCGTACTCGTATCATAATTTATCTTATCTCATACTCATATCTTATCATACTTTTATACTTAATCCTACGACAAACTATAAGACAACTTTCATAATTCACGCTTCCCAAGAAAAAGGTTTCATAGTAACCTGGATGTACTTCGTGTGATAGTCTATACTACCATAGAGGTGTTGCATCCGTACATGGACGCCAATAATTCGAGTTTCACGTGACCGTAAAAGAAATCTCACCACAGCTATCCTCATAACTTAACTCATAATTTATACTATTATATTTGAACTCGGGCTGATTGGATCACCGTGTATACCACCGTATACGAGGTTATACTGAATTCGCACTCACCCGACTCATCATGGGTCTCATTCCACCATGAGTTGTAAGGCATGTGAATACAGTATATTCCTCGCTTCAATACCATCTCAGTGAGTTACCACGCCCAAGCGTAGGCATGATCTCATATACTCTCGTATATATGTCCTAACTTACCCATAACTCATATAATATAATTCAGATGGAAATACAGAAAGTCAGACGTACAAAAAGATTTATATTAGATTATCTTATATTTATCTATATATATATATTTATTTATTTATTTATTTATTTATTTACACACATTCCAATACAACATAGAATAGGATAATTATAAGTGTATTCTTGATAACGGGAAGGTCGGGGTTCGATGTTCACGAGATATCAAATTCCTAACACTTCGTGTTATCAAAGAGGTCGCGTTGAAGCGATAAATTGATATATATATATAATAATTAGATAATTAAATTAAATGGTATTTATAATTATTAAGTTATGATTTATCATGACCATCGATCGGAAGACCTTACGATATAATATACACAGAAACTTTGGTTATGAGAATTAGAAAATAACACTAAATTTGAATAGCCTTGAGTCATTCAAAATTGAACCCGACTTATTACTCTATTTTGACCTCTAAAACGTTAGATTCATGAAATGGCTATTTCATACATAGTTGTAAAGCTCGCTTCTTCTTTCCAATGCCGTAAGAATTACATTAATCTGAGGTCGAAGTAAACAGTTATGACCAAAATACCGGGACCAATACATCGATGGTCGCGAGCTCGAGTTCGTGGCTACGAATTCGGGTTCGTAGCCGCAAGTTAGGACCAGAAACTTCAAGATGGTGCAATCTATTATTCTTTTAAATAAAATAAAAATATAGTTTAATTTTTGGACTTAATTAATTTTAAATAAATAATAATATAGACTTATAACAATAAGATATATTATTATAGTCTTAGTAGAAGGATAAATTTCTAACTATATAGATTTAGAAATAAACAATATCAATATGATATTATACAAATTAAGTCAATCCATCAAATTTACAAATATTAGAGTTTAATTAATTTTACAGATTTAAAAGAGGAAGTAAATATATTAAATATGCAGACTTAATAGAAGGAAAAATATTAATGGCCTAAACAAAGGAGTTCTTGAAACAAGAAAAGAGAAATAACATATAAACCTGACTTATAGTTCTTGTAATTTTAATAGAAAAATAAAATACTAAATATGCAGATCTATCATACTTAAAGATATTCATGTTTAATTAATATATAGATTTAAAAAGAAGTAGATATATTAAATATACAGACCTAATAGAATGTAAAATATTAATAACCCAAATAAAAAGGTTTTTGAAAAAGAAAAGAGAAACAACATATAAATCCAACTTACAAATATACAACTTTCAAGGGAAAGCATAATATTAAACATATAGGTCTATTAATTTATAAGATATTTGAGTTTAAATAAGATTTTTAAACCCGTCGATGCGCGATCGAACGCATCCTACGCGACGGGATCTGAAAAGAACAAGATGGATTGATGGGTACCCACCTCTTGAAGCGTGAACGAAAGATCAATGGCGATTCGGGTTGAAAAAGTCGATGCCCAGAGTGTTGGTTCGTCTAAGTCTTGAGAGAGAATAATTTCTGATTATAGAGAGTAGAGAGCATTTAAAGTTTTATTTATAATGGTATAAAGTTTTAGGTCAACTCTAATTAACACTTTTCGTAGAAGATTTAATAAAATAGGAGATTTTTACATGAAATGAGAAAAGATTTCGTTCCAGTGCTTTATATAAGCACCGAAGCAATTGGTGTTTCTCTCTCGAAATTATAGTTATACCCTTTGACTTGCTTGATCACTTAAAATGGACATAACTTTTTATATTCTTGCCAGAAGTCGTCATATTATATATCATTAAAATCGTATCGACGAGTACTTTGCAATGAGTCTAATTTTGATATAGAAAAAATTAGAATTTTTTCTATTTTAAAGGATGGATTCCGATGTGGAGCGTTAGCACAGTGTATAGTGTGATACATCATCTAACACAGTTAAAATAAAGTCTAAAAATTCGGGTTGTTACAGAGAGAGAGAGAGAGAGAGAGAGAACATGGTATATCCCAAATGGCTGGTAAGAAGTTGTAGATAACAAACTGATCCCATCTTCTGCAACTCTCTGTTTTCTAATCTCAATTTTCCTAGGAAAGATGAGGGTTCTACATAAACCTAACAGACTAAGTAATTCTCTGAACTAGATTGCATCATAAAAAAGCAAGAATTTGGTTAAAATGCCCCTATTTCTGTAACTACCCATTAAAGAAAGCATTCAAAGGAGTGTGTAGACTTCAAGAAAAGAAAAGGGCAAGTTGGTGGAAGTAGAGAAACTATATGAGAGACAGAATGGTCTAGAGAGGGGAGAGAGAATGGAATAAAGAGAGAGAGAGAGAGAGAGAGAGTCAAAAAACAATTATGGTGCAATTTTTTTGAATTTTAGGTGCAATGACATGAAGCCGATGCAAGGACAAATTTCACTTCAGTCCCTGCAATCACATGGAATTCGTGTGCAATTAATGGCTCCCTATATATATATATATATATTATTGTCATAGTTTATGAATTGCGCATGTTGAACTAGGTGTGTAATCTAATTATGTGCATCATCCAATGCGTGTAATCGGAGCGTCAGCTGGTCACAAGTCTGAGTGTCCAGGTGACCTTTCAAATTGTGCGCAACGGCGGATGCATGCAATTTGAGTTATGCGCGGACCACCTAGCGCGGGATTGGTTCGTCGCTTCCTCGCAGTGACGGAAGCCTAATTGTGCGCATGTGCACGTAATTTGAAATGCATGCTGGTCTATACACGCTCAATCCTATTGTGCACAGAGGTTCATGCGTGTAATGAGCCCGTGTCTATATATAGTGAAAATTTTTGTCATTTGTCTCGCTCGCTCTAACTTTTCCTGGTTTTCTTGCTTCCTTGCTTTCTTGGTGCTCTAATTTATGTGTTCTCGCGATATTTTGCAATCCGCTAGTCAGCTTTGAGTGTCGTTTCTTGCGTCTTCTTCAGTTCTTGCAGTACTTTCTTTTGAGATGGAGCCTGAGGGTAGCGCGATTGCTTCGGAGCTGGCATTGGTGGCTGAGTTGGGCAGGTTGTTGGAGGATGCTGTCAGAGAGGGTGCCCCAGAGGTTGTTGGGGCTGATAGCAATACAAAAAATAAGACTATTAGCGGCAGTTTTTTTAATAAAAAACTGCCGCTAATAGTCTTGTTGTTTGTAGTGTAGAGGTGCTGGAGAAGGTGTTGCTAATGATGATGCTCCACATCGGGCTCTGCGTCCGATAAGTTTTCAATTGGAGGAGGCCTTCGCGGTGGATGAGGTAGGTGTTCTAAAATAAGAGTCTCTTTTATTTTTCATTAAGATAGCAAGGTGTACATCCGTTCATGGTAAATACACTAACGTTATTGGTGATCTATAATCTTGCGACAAATCTCATATCGATCTAGCACACATCTAACTATTCTTTCAAAACCACTACCCAAAGGCCGACCATTGGGATGATGCTCTATCGAATAGAGGGGTTCAATTCTCATTTCGAATCCGAATGGGAAGTTATCGATCCCTAAACTCAAAGCCTGGGCTAGTGCTACTTGGAAGAACAACAGAGTCCGTACGCTTATGAAGAAGCAAGAGGTTTAATTTCCTTGGTTATTTCAATGATCACAACTAGACGTCTTCTCTAATACAATCCAAATATAACGAAATCGACGGTCAGAAGGTGGCGTTCTCCAGATGGAGCACCGTATGCAAAAGCTTACCCCTTCCTGCAATGGTTCAATTTGGATATGCGTTAGAGGGCTTCCTTTACATCAGTGGAACCTGGCCAAGTGGCCCAAGTATCAAGAAATCGAATCCAAATGTTGTGGTCGTGTAGAGGTTGATCCTAATACCTTAAACTTTAATAGGGCAGAGTACGCTCGTCTCACGGTAGCTAATCCCTTTTGGTGGGAAATCCCTCATGCTTCAGTTTCCAAGGTTAAGGACGAATCCATTCTCTTGGCTCTCTGGAAATTGAATTTGAGAACAAACTATCTTTGTCATCTCCTAAGGTCTCTTACCCCAACCCCCATCCTCCAAACACAAGTCAGATTGCCAAACCACTTACCGAATACCGTCGGGTTAACAATCCTCTGATTCCTCGACCTAGAGATATTTAGGCTGAATTTGAACCTGCTACTCCGATAATTAACAAGCAACCTCTACTCCGGAAATGAAGGTTGGTAGAAAAAGTCAAAGCTCAGACCTAGATATTCGGATAGGATACATTCAATTTGAAATTCAAAACAAAGATATTGGATCTGACATCATCAATCAAGGGCACAGATTCGAGGCTGATTCGCCTACTTTTAAGGACATAGAATCAAATCTACACCAAGATTCTCCAATCACAGAGATCACGCGGCTTCTGCTCTCATTGAGGGACCATTAGATTTCTCTTTTCAAAATCCAATAATCACATATAGTATTCTTTCGACGCTGTCGCTTTCGCCAGATAAGTGCGTGGTAATCCCGAGATCACCTCCATAAATTATACTTTTTTCAGTGAGGTTCAGGACTAAGAGTTCTGTGTTTCAATTAAGTTATATTCATTTTGAAAGGGGTGTGATGTTAATAATTGTCTCTTAAAAAAACAGAGTATTAAGGGCAGGTTTTTAGAGCAAAAAACTGCCGCTATTAATAAAAAATTATTAAAAACTATTAGCGATAGTTTTTTATTAATAGCGACAGTTTTTGGCAGTGACAATTTTTAGCTCCTACTAATAGTCTTATTTTTTATAGTGTGTATAGAAAAGTATAAAAGGTACATTAATTGTGATGTACTAAGTTTAGCGCCTAATAGTTTAGAAAATGGTCATTTGTGTATGTCAATAGGCATACCATCAAATTAAGAAGTACAAGTATAATTAAAAAAAAAGTTTGTGAACGGAAAGCTTATTGTAAGTGTTTGATAATATATAAAGCATATAGTTTTTGAGTCATATTTTGTGTTTATTTTAAGAGCTCTGCATGGATCTCCTTAATCATGCATCTCCAATTTAATATACTTTATTGTGTTTCCGCTGTGTACATTTTGGTGAAGCTAGTTAGAAGCTTATCTCAGATCGACTATCACTACGTGAAAATCGACAAATAATAATAGCCCAAAATCGTTGTAAATGTCATAAGCAACGGTTTTAAGCCGTTGCAAGGGCTGTTGTTTATAGAGCAGTGGCTTTAATAAACGACGACCCAAAATCGTTATTTATTTATCAAATAAATCATGGTTCATGTCCGTTACAAAATAACAACGTTTTTAAGCCATTGTTTTAACGGAAAAAATGATTATTATTTTTCTTCAGAAACCATTGTCTAAATCAGTGGTATATGTAAACAACGCCGACAAGTCATTATTAATTTCCTCCAAGAAACAACGTTTATGGACCATTGTTTATGGCTGTTGCAAAATAATAACAATGTTGAGTCGTTATTCCTAATGGGAAAAGGGTGGTTATCTTTATTTTAAGAACCACGACCTAAATCAGTGGTATATGAAAACAACTGTTATGGACCGTTATTATTCTTTTTTTTTAAATGCACAACTTCCATTTTTTTTACTGTAATTAGTGCTAATTTACCTGTTACAAATATTGTACCAACCACATATCACTCTACGAGGGAAAAAATTTATAATCCATTCAACTATATGAAAAAATAATAAGCCAAAAATAAAATTATTTTACAACATCGTATTAATACATTTAATACCATCTCATTAAAATATTCAAAGATATTATATGAATATATTCAATATCCTATAAACACATTCAACAACGCCCTATTTGAGCATGACTCGGGTTGCCAATAAACCCAATGACATAGAATTTTAATGTCTCATTGTTTGACACCTTTGATTGAGCACCTTTCAACTCGTTATCGAGATGATGTTGTCTACCTCTAAGTGTGCTTAATTTATTAGTGTTTTGAAAACAGGTTTGCAACTGCTAAGTTATAATGAATCTAGAACATTAAAACGAGTAAAGAAATATCAGCACAAAGAGAAGTGAATTAGCCTGCAAGATCAGGGCCAATTGTAACAAGTTTTAAATGTAAGTGAGTAAAAGATCGTCCACAGAGAATTTGTCTAAAATGCAAGATAAACCTCCAGATCTGAGCTACCAGATCTGGCCTCTTATCCTATCTAGAATGCACATAAGATGAGAGGTTAAATTTGTCACATTAACTAAATGATAAAAGTAAAAGTTAAACTAAATGATCCATATCCGAGTTGGGGGAATTTTGAGGTAAACTTATAAAAAATGGAGAAGTAATATCTAACTTTGATTTGGTCCTTGAAATACAATGAGAAAGACTGCAGCTCAACTGAGAGATGATCCAATCTTCATCTGGCTACCAGCACAGATGTAAGAGAAATAAATCTAACTCAAGGATTAGATTTAGGCTTATGATTATGGTCTGTCCACTTTAATGACCACAGACCATCCAATAATCTTTTAATCCAAATCCTTAATTTAGAACAAGAAGCATCACTACAAATGCCGTGGGAGATTAAGTTACAAACACTAATTCTCACAGGATTAATGAATCAAGGGAAATTGTATAAAAAACAGTAAATCTAAAGGAGTCTAATGCAATAAGGAGATCAGAGGGAACCCTTAACATGAGTCCAATTGAGAATGTACGGTTTACAGCAACCTTTTCAAATTCACCATTATAATTACAGAGCACAGCTTAAACAGCTCTCATATCTGTAGTCTTGAATACAACTCTCCTTTGAATTACAGGAGTATCTCACAGCTCTCAATTGCAAGTAAAAGTGAGGTTATTACAGGGATTTCAGACAAACTATCTGATTTGGAAATGGTGGAATAGGAATGAAACTCAAAATCTGGATACCCAAATTGGGCAAATGGTTCGTCTATTTATAGTTTTCCCTAAGTCCAGCTCAGATGTGTATCAACCAATCAGAAGTGCTCAGATCTGTATCGACCAATGGTAGTCGAGCACAAGGATCCAGATCTATTCTGGCCAATCGAAATTGCTCGATCTGGTTCATCCAATCAGGTGAAAAAAGCATCAATTCTGTTATGCATTTTGAAAGTTTGTTAGAGTTTCTAAAAGTTCCTGCCAAGTTATTTCATCTCTGGGTGCTCATATGGGGTGGAATATGCCTTCGCTTCATGCTTAGAATCCTCTGGAATGTCCCTAGGTTTTTAAATGCATTGGGACGCGTGAAAAAGATTACTGAATTGCCCTTGCAAAAGCTGGGAATCTCCAGAATACCTTTTCGCATAGTTTAGGGGACTTTTCGTAAGGTGTTGTAACTCCTGAAGCTCTTTTCGCAATGTTCTGATTCTGTTCGAATGGAGTTTTCTTCTTTTCGAAAAGGTCAATCATCTCTTTGAAGAGTTCAGGTGCTCTTCGAAAGCTAAGCCTGGAGTTTTTAGTTCTTTTCGCAGAGTTCAGGTTCTTATAGCTTCAGTTCTTTTGCGAAAAGTACTCTGTAGTGCATTTTTCTGTTCGAATTGCTCCATACTTCTTTTCTGGGTTGAGACCAGGTCTTTGCCTCTTCAGTTCAGACCTTTTAACAGCTAGTAAGGTTGTCCCTTCTCTTTCTTCCTTTGGATCGACATGGGTTATCATCTTTTTGGCACTTTTAAGCTGCTTTTATGGTTAAGCCTGTCTTTATTGTTAGCTGAAACACAAGCACTTAGAACACTTATTTAGTTCTCTCAAAGGTCTATCAAGACTCAGGTTGAGGGGTGAAAAATGGTATTTTCCAGTTCTCAACACACCCCCAAACCTAAGCTTTGCTAGTCCCTGAGCAAAGAAAAAATAAAAACAAAGTAAATAGCTACTTTTATAGGGAGCACAGTTGCATTTAGCATATGCAACAAGCCTTTTAAACCCCTAGGTGATCCCTAGTGGAGGAGTGAAGTCTCCTAAGGGTTTTCAGTGAAGGTACCCACAAACTTCTTCAATGAATCAGTTAAGATCACTGCAGTTCTGTTACAGTGAACTTTCATCCAATCTGTTTATTCCCACCTGCATCAGTCATGTTGTAAGAAGATTTTCAAAAAAAAACATCAGTTCAAAACTAAAATTTTGCTGTAATTCTTGTTACTACTCAGTCAATTTATGTCAAAGGTTATTTACAAGAAAACTTAATGAACAGCTTGCCTTCTATTTAGGAATCCAGCTTTGATGTTACCCCAATGAGTTGATTTCAAACCCAACTCTCACCAGGATTTTCACTCAACATGCAAGTAAGAGGGTTGTACTATTTCACATGGCTCAAGAGCGGTTACAGTCCTCAAATAGGACTGTAAGCATGAGCAAAGGCATTGCTTTTAGTTCAGAATTCATTGTTCTTTTCACCATAAATTACACAAATTCTTATCTCCATGTGACAGCTCAATCCATCATTGATCAGTAAGGACTTTACTGGGGTTGTAATATGGCTTATGGGTGATATCTCTCAAGAATAAAGGGGTGGAATGGTGTTCAAAATTGAGCAGTCAGTCAAGGTAAGGAGGTGATACACAAACCTTCTTTAATTCAGCATATTTCATCTTCTTCTTTGAATTTCCAGAGCCAAAGTGGCCATCTTTTTCTCTTTCTTTTTCAAGCTTCCAATGAAATGCCTTCTCTCTTTTTGTTTTTCTCATCTGTCTTTTTTTTTTTTTTTTTTTTTTTTTTTTCAAATTAGCATTGACTGGAATGTCATATTTCTTCTGCTGATACATCATTTGTCTTCAATTTTTATTCTTCTCTTGTTGTCAAACGGTTACTCAATTCTCCATTCCTCAGCTTCCTTCCCTTTATCTTCTGACTTCTCAGAGTGAGGGTTAGGCTAAATGAAGTTGATGAGGCTATTAGATGAGGTTTCAAAGAAATCTTAGATTTGTAAAGCTCAAACGGTGTGTATCAAGGGCAGTTTCAAAAGGTGGGGCTTTGTAAGGTTCAAACTGTCCAAAAGGAGGCCTTACATCATGTCTTTAATATCACGAGTGCTGTCGAATTATTTCAATTTGGATATGTGTAACTTCTAGTGCAAGTAAGCAGGTTCAATCAGTCCCAAAAGCAAAAACAAATTTTCAATTCATACCTCCAAAGAATACATTTCAGGCCCAAACCTCACTGGGTGTGGTTTTTTATCAAATTCCTGAGGTATATCATCACTGTTTTCCCTCTTTTTAGGTTTACTAAAACATCAATTTTCTTTTAGAAATTTCCTGACATTCACTTCATGAAAGTATTAGAATTACACTATAAATTAATTTCAAATTTTCAAAAGTATTAGAATTACACTATAAATTAATTTCAAAAAGTTTTTAACTTCTTCATTTTTTTTATTTTATTTTTTCAAAACAGCAGGTGTGAAATTACTTCATTTTCAAAAATTCCACTGATCATAAGCTATACTGATGTTAACTCAATTATTGATTATTGACATTTCTGTCGCACCCCCAAACCAAAGGGGAGCAGAGTCCACACTAGTCCAAAGCAAAGAAGAGAAACAAGTAAAAAAAATCATGATGACAAGAGGACAGACAGAAATGCATAATAATGTCACAAGAAAAACCAAAATTTATATTACAAACTCATAACACAGATAAGTACAAAGTGCTTTAATAACTGGGGTCAAAATCTGTATCATAAGTTGGTTCAATGGGCTCAGAACTGGAGTCACTGTCAGAGTCAGAACTAGAATCAGTATTGGAGTATGAACTTGATTTAGCTTTCTCCTGGATTGTGTTTTGCAGCTCAGTGTATTCCTCTGATTTGATCTTTTTGGTGAGGCCAATGTACTTGCCAAGTCTAGTGGTCTTCAGTTTTTCCTGGTCAAGCTGTGCTTGCAACATGATCACCTTGTGCTGCTCACTCCGAACCATCTGAAAGGTTTGACCCAGCAAGTCCTTCATTTTCTCTCTCTCAAATTTCATAAATAACTCCAATTTCCAAATCTGGTTTTCATAAGGGGTTCTAATGTAGGCTTGTAAATCAGCTAACCCCTTTAGAACATCTCTACAGATATATGGATTTTCTTCCAGGACTCTTCGGAGGGTGGAAAATCTGGGAAGGGGAATGGAATGGTAGGGGACCAAAGGTATCCCAGCTGTGGGAGTGGGAGAGGAAGTGTCCAGAAGGAGGACATCAGGGTCGGTCTGAGTGGCTTGCTCAGAGAAAGTGAGGAGTGGTGAAGGGGACTCAACCAGTGCAGATTGTGTTCGATTTGGGTAGCATGGGCGTGAGTGGTGGGGTGGGTAGATCAACCAATACTACCTCTGTTCAGCTTTGGGTAGCATGGGCATCAATGGTGAGGTGTAATGGTGGTTGTGTGGGATGTGGAGGCTAAGGTTTGGAGAAGGTCATTGGTCACAGACTGGTTTTCTGTGTTGAGTAGTAGTTGGGCTTGGATGGATTGGAGGTAGGCAAGTATTTGGTTAATAGATGCAAGTGTGGGAGAGGTGTGCATAGCATGGACTGGTACAACTGAAGTGGATGGTAGAGGTGCAATGGGTGAAATGGCTGTAAAGGGAGAAGTAGGTAAGTGAGTGAAATGATGAGGGTCAGGTATAGGGACAGGTTCAAGCCCCACGGTTTCAAAAATAGATCCCATTAATGAGGAATAAGCCTCTGTGGTGAAAGGCTCAGGTTCAGGTGTATGGGATACTTCAGGTGTGTGGGTTGACTGAGCAAGTGAATTTGAGGGGCTTTGGAGCAGAGGAGCGCAGGGAGATTGGGCAATAAAGTCTACAGCCAAAACTTAGGCATTGGTGGGAGAAATTGGTGGTGTGAGTATGGTTGGAGTGGTTGGTGTAGAGGAGGAATCTACAATTGGGATAATGGTGGGTATGGGAGATGGGACAGCTGGGATAGGTGAAGTGGCAGGGGCTGGACTAGGTGAGGAGGGTAAAAGGCCAACTTCCTCAAGAATTGGTGCACCAAGAGCCGGGTCACCATGGGAAGGATAGTTTCTTCAATAATGGGTGCAAATAAAGAGCTAGTCACCAGGTCCAGCAAGGTCGCTTCAAGAATTGGCAATGAAGAGCTGGTCACCTTATGATCTGGCAAAACCGATTCTAAGGGAGCTGCAGGGGGAGGTTCATTAACAGCTGCAGGTGCAGGTTCACCTTCCTCTCTCAATCTTTTCAGCATGGCTTGGCTTGTAGTCCAGGCCTTTTTCCCAAAATTGTGAGGGGCTATGACTTCAAATGGTTCCTGGTCATCAATATCAAATTTAGCTCTGAGGAGGGCTGTGATCAATCTACCAAATGGGAGTCCAGCTAATTTCTGCTCCTTTTTCAACTTGGCACTAATATCAGCCATGACTTCAAAAATTAACATAGGGGCATTGAAAAACTGCCCCTTAGAAAAATGAAAGAGAGCCTCTAGAATTGGTGTTCTCCTCTCTTGGCTATGCCCAGTGACATAAAAACTTTCCCTCAAAATGGAATCCATCAATAAAAATTGGGGTGCTAGGTCTCTCCTCATTATGGACTGTCCAGTGCCAACAATTCCTTGGGTTAAATGTGCAGCCATTTCTCTAAAGGAGGTCATACAGTGCGACCAATGGACCAGAAGGATCAAATTGGAAGGGTATCCCCAAAGCATTTCCTATGTCTTCAAATGTGGTTAGATCGCAATCATCAATAAAGATAACCAGGGTAGGGACATCAGCATCTTTTTCAGTGACTTTTACCAGGTTTTGGTACCATAACTTCACCATTCGCAGGTAAATTTTCTCTAGCAGAGGGGTAAGGATATTTCTTAGTGAGGCATCTCTCATGTATCTTAAAGATAGCAGACAATCCGGTTTGTTGACGAAAAAAGTTCCGTCCACAATCAGCTCAGGAATTAGCTTCTGAGCTTCAATGAATGGATTTGGCAGTACCAAATGTATAGGCAGAGGAGGAAGCTCAGGCTCAGGACTAGCAGCTGCAAGGATGGGTTCCTCATGTCTCACTTTCTTCCCTTTCTCCACCCTATCCGCTTTATCCATTAATAGTTTTCTTTTGGCTGAAGTTTTGGTTTTTCCTTTTGGGGTAGGTTTGTTAACTTTCTTAGCAGAGGATTTTGGGAACATGGCAGCCAATGATTTCTCCGCTTTTCTCATTCTAAATTTATGTATGAAAATGCCCACAACAGATGCTGACACAAAATCAAAATTTTCAAATGATAAACAGAGAGAATGCGCAGAGAAATACCGAGATCTAGGGTTTTTTGATTGAACGTGTTGCTTGCTTGCTAAAATCCCCTAGACCAGAAGCTAAAATTCTTCTCTGAAAGCTCAAATGATCGAACAAAGGTGAAGAAAAGTGTGGCTAGATTCTCAAATCACGCAAGGAAAGAGAGAAATAGGGTTTCTGTGGAACAGGTCGTTCTCAGAAAGCTTTCGAATATGAAACCCTTACTTCGAAAGGGTTTAAATATGCTCAGAGTTAATTTCGCAAAGTCCTTTTTAAGTTTTCGAAAAGTTCTAAAATAGACCTTTTTACAACTGCGAATGGCATCAATACCATTCGAAAAGTTAATAGCTTCAGAAACATCTTTTCGAAAAGAAAATGGCTTCAGAAACATCATTTCGAAAAGACAATAGCTTCAGAACCAACTATTCGAAAAGCAAATCCTTGCTTTCGAGCAGTTCGTTACAAATCCAGATTCTTTTCGAAAAGTAATTTGAACTTTGCGAAAAGATAATTTTTACTTTACGACTTAACTTTTCACATATTTAAACCATGCGAAGAGAGACAAATCATGAATAAAAACCGAGAAAAAGAAACTAAGCAAAAACTATGAAATAAAAGCATATTGTACAGTTGTATACCATCAGATTTGGGGAGGTTCTTGATGATAGATGGGCAGCACAGGCTCCTGGGTATTTTCAATGCATGGTTTGAGCCTCTGGCCATTTACTTTCAAGATTCTTCCATTACTTGGATCAAGGATGTCAACAGCTCTAGAAGGAGCTGCCTGAATGACAGTATATGGCCCTTCCCATCTGGATCTCAGCTTTCCAGGAAAAAACTTGAGTTTTGAGTTAAATAACCATACCTTAGAGCCAGCTGTGAACTCTTTTCTCAACAAATTTTTATCATGGAAAGCTTTGACTTTCTCTTTGTAAACTCTTGAATTTGTGTATGCATCCATTCTCGCCTCCTCCAACTCAAAGAAGTTGCGCCTCGTAATTACCAGCAGTAGTTAGATCCATGTTCAATGTTTTAATGGCCCAAAAGGCTTTATATTCTAACTCCACTGGCAAATGGCATGTTTTGCCATAGACCAACCTGAATGGGGACATGCCAATTGGGGTTTTATAGGCTGTCCTGTATGCCGACAATGCATCATTCAGCTTAAGGGACCAATCCTTTCTGTCCTTCTTCACAGTCTTTTCCAGTATATGTTTGATTTCTCTATTGGAAATCTCCACTTGTCCACTGGTTTGTGGATGATATGAAGTGGCTACTCTATGAGTCACAGAGTATTTTTTCAATAAAGTTTCAAAATGTTTATTACAAAAATGGCTTCCCCATCACCGATAATGGCTCGAAAAACCAAACTGGAAAAATGTGATCCTTAAGAAATTTAAGAACCACTTTGTGATCATTTGTTTTAGTGGTCAGTGGCTTCAATCCATTTGGATACATAATCCATGCTACTAAAATGAAATTATACCCATTGGAAGGAGGAAAGGGACCCATGAAGTCTATCCTCAAACATCAAACAACTCAACTACCAAAATAGGTCAGAAGGCATTGAGTTTCTCTTGGAAATGCTTTGCCCAATTTGATTCCGCAAGACTTATAGTGCTGCAGAGCATCTTTGAAAAGTGTAGGCCAATAAAATCCACACTGCAAAACCTTTGCAGCAGTTTTGTTTCCACTAAAATGACCTCCACAGGCTTGTTCATGACACATAGAAAGTATTCTATGAAATTCTTGGTCAGGGACACATCTTCTTATTATTTGGTCTGCACAACTCTTAAACAGATAAGGATCTTCCCAGATGAAATGTTTAACCTTTGAGAAGAAAAGATCTTTATCCATTTTATTCCAGTGTTGAGGAATTCTTCCAGTAGCCAAAAAGTTGACTATGTTTGCAAACCAAGGAGTGTGTACACTAATGGCAAAAAGTTGCTCATCAGAGAAAGATTCATTGATAGGCAGCCTATCAATCTCAGCAGTTAAAATTCTAAACCTGCATTGAATGCAAGCATTTGCTGTAGCCAGAAATGGTCTTCCCAAAATGACAGGGATGGAAGTTTTGCTTTTGGTAGGTTCCATGTCCAAAACTAGAAAATCAGCAGGATAGAAAAATTTATCTACTCCCACCAATACATCTTCAATCATCCCAACTGGCTTCCTCTCAGATCTGTCTGCTAGTTGTAACACCACATGAGTGGGTTTTAATTCTCCCAAACCTAGTTTCTCATATACAGAATATGGAAGTAGGTTGACACTAGCACCTAGATCTAATAAAGCCTTTTCAATGGTATGTTCCCCAATAATGCAAGGGATTGTGGAGATTCCAGGATCTTGAAGTTTAGGAGGTGTGGCAATGGATAACACCTGATTAACTCTTTCCACAGCAAAGACCTTCTTGGATAACTGTATCCTAGACTGTCTTTTGTGAGTGCAAACATCTTTCAAAAATTTTGCATATGCTGGAATTTGTTTGATTGCCTCAAGCAAAGGTAGATTTATCTTAACTTGCTTGAAAGTCTCCATCATTTCATCTATTTTTGTGTTCCCTTTATCAAAAGGGGAAACAGATTTCATTGCATGCGGAAATGTCAAATGAGGAACTAGTCTTTCATCTACAGCTTTGGAAGCATTTTCAGAAATTTTTTGAATTCTTTGTTTTTCATTTGTTTGATTTTTCTGAGGTACATCAAAGACTTCTACGCTATCATTATCTTTGCTCTTCTTTGCATATCTTTATCATTTTCCTCATTTTTTTCTTCTTCAGTACCCACTTTGTTATTTATAATTCTTCCACTTCTCAAAGTTGTGATAGTTTTTACTTCTTCATGCGAAATAGAAGCTTCTCCAACCATGAACTGTCCTTTGGGATTGTTCAAAGGTTGGCTGGGTAACTTTCCTTCCTCTCTTTTAGCAAAAGTATTTGAAAGCTGTTCCAATGTTTCTTCAATCTTCTTTATGCTCTGGTTGTGAAAATTCACAGTCTGAGTTAAAGATCCTAAATTCTGGAGTGAATTTAGGACTTAATCTTCAAAAGAAGGGGACCTTGAAGGGGTTTGAATCAAAGATTGTCATTGTGTTGTTGTGAAATGGGTGAAAATCGCTTGGCATAAAAATTTTCATTGATAAGGTCGCATAGCTTTTGAAAGGCATTTTGTTCTTTGGTTGCTGCTGCTGTTGTGATTGATAATTCCCTTGGTTCCACCTCAAATTGGGGTGCCCACTCCATGGATATTCATTTGACTGCATCTGTCCAAATGATTGAGCAGCATGAGCTTGTTCCATCACTAATTCTGGGAACTGTGGTGCAGCAGGACATTGGTCAATTGAATGAGTAGGGGACTGGCATATC
Source organism: Chloranthus sessilifolius (assembly GCA_021018995.1). Taxonomy (NCBI): domain Eukaryota; kingdom Viridiplantae; phylum Streptophyta; class Magnoliopsida; order Chloranthales; family Chloranthaceae; genus Chloranthus; species Chloranthus sessilifolius. The sequence goes on along the minus strand of CM037593.1, from coordinate 50,527,196 downwards.
AGACATGCCTCCTCTACTCTTGCAACCATTGGATTTTTAAGTAAGTCCATCAATCTATCAAACTTTGTGGTTAAATTGTCCATCTTTCTTTCCAACTCATTCACCTCATAAATCTTTCCTTTGGTGGTTTGCTGATTGTTCAACCTAGTAGGATTTTCAATATCTCTTGACAGAGATTCCTGTTGAGTTGAGTTTTCACCAATTACTTCAAATAAGTCCCAAACCTCCTCAACTATTTTTTGCAAGTGCCTCCACAGGAGGCATCCACCATATTTTTGCCTTTTTGATCAATTCCTTGATAGAAGCTTTGAACCAGCTGCCATCTGGGAATTTGATGATGAGGACATTGCCTTAAAAATTCCTTAAATCTTTCCCATGCTTCATGAAAAGTTTTAGTTGAGTTTTGTGAGAAAGAAATGATACTTTGTCTCAATTGGCTTGTTTTAGACATTGGGAAATATTTGGCTAAAAATTGACACTGCAAATCATTCCAAGACGTGATACTATTTGGTGCTAACATAGATAACCATGCTCTAGCTTTATCCTTTAATGAAAAAGGAAAGAGCCTAAGCTTGGTTGCTTCTAGACCAAGTCCAGCTATGTTGAATGTGGTGCAAAGAGCCAAGAATTCATCCACATGTTTGTATGGATCTTCCTTACTCAACCCATGAAAGGAAGAAAGCATTTGGATGGTTGATGATTTGATCTCATAATTTCCTTCAACAATAGGAAATTGAATGCAAAAGGGAGAAATATAAGCACCAGGTGCGAAGTAATCCCTCAAAAGTTGAGGTTCTTCACCCATAGTAGCAGAATTATGTGTTGTTTGTTTGGTTCGTAATAGCCTTTCAACTTCTAAATTCAGTGGGACAATCTCAGGGCTGAGAGTCCTCCTACCAAACATACAACTCAGAACAAAAAATCTGATTATTCACAGCAAACCTTCAGAATTCCTTTTTAAGTAGTTTCCCTTCTTCAAAAATTGGATATGAATAATTGCACAGGTATAACAATAGAATAGTTTAGTACTGATATAAAAATAAACGTGAAAACTTAGGTCTACCTATTTTAGAACAAATTCCCCGGCAACGGCGCCAAAAACTTGTTGTCTACCTCTAAGTGTGCTTGATTTATTTGTGTTTTGAAAACAGGTTTGCAACTACTAAGTTATAATGAATCTAGAACATTAAAACGAGTAAAGAAATATCAGCACAAAGAGAAGCGAATTAGCCTGCAAGATCAGGGCCAATTGAAGCAAGTTTTAAATGTAAGTGAGTAAAAGATCGTCCACAGAGAATTTGTCTAAAATGCAAGATAAACCTCCAGATCTGAGCTACCAGATCTGGCCTCTTATCCTATCTAGAATGCACATAAGATGAGAGGTTGAATTTGTCACATTAACTAAATGATAAAAGTAAAAGTTAAACTAAATGATCCAAATCCGAGTTGGGAAAATTTTGAGGTAAACTTATAAAAAATGGAGAAGTAATATCTAACTTTGATTTGGTCCTTGAAATACAATGAGAAAGACTGCAGCTCAACTGAGGGATGATCCAATCTTCATCTGGCTACCAGCAAAGATGTAAGAGAAATAAATCTAACTCAAGGATTAGATTTAGGCTTATGGTTATGGTCTGTCCACTTTAATGGCCACAGACCATCCAATAGCCTTTTAATCCAAATCCTTAATTTAGAACAAGAAGCATCACTACAAATGCCGTGGGAGATTAGGTTACAAACACTAATTCTCACAGGATTAATGAATCAAGGGAAATTGCATGAAAAACAGTAAATCTAAAGGAGTCTAATGCAATAAGGAGATCAGAGGGAACCCTTAACATGAGTCCAATTGAGAATGTACGGTTTCTGAACCTTTCAAATTCACCATTACAATTCTGAGCACGACTTAAACTGACTCTCAGATTTGTAGTCTTGAATACAACTCTCCTTTGAATTACAGGAGTATCTCACAGCTCTCAATTACAAGTAAAAGTGAGGTTATTACAGGAATTTCAGACAAACTATCTGATTTGGAAATGGTGGAATAGGAATGAAACTCAAAATCTGGATACCCAAATTGGGCAAATGGTTCGTCTATTTATAGTTTTCCCTAAGTCCAGCTCAGATGTGTATCAACCAATCAGAAGTGCTCAGATCTATATCGACCAATGGTAGTCGAGCACAAGGATCCAGATCTGTTCTGGCCAATCGAAATTGCTCGATCCGTTCACCAATCGGTGACAAAGCATCAATTTCTATGCATTTTGAAAGTTTGTTAGAGTTTCTAGAAGTTCCCGCCAAGTTATTTCATCTCTGGGTGCTCACATGGGGTGGAATATGCCTTCGCTTCATGCTTAGAATCCTCTAGAATGTCCCTAGGTTTTTAAATGCATTGGGACGCATGAAAAAGATTACTGAATTGCCCTTGCAAAAGCTGGGAATCTCCAGAATACCTTTTCGCATAGTTTATGGGACTTTTCGCAAGGTGTTGTAACTCCTGAAGCTCTTTTCGCAATGTTCGTTACATTGAATGGAGTTTTCTTCTTTTTGAAAAAGTCATCTCTTGAAGAGTTCAAGTGCTCTTGAAAGCTAAGCTGAGTTTTTAGTTCTTTTCGCGAGTTCAGTTCTTTTGCGAACAGTTCAGTTCTTTGAAAAGTACTCAGAGTGCATTTTTTCAATTGCTCCATACTTCTTTTCTGGGTTGAGACGAGGTCTTTGCCTCTTCAATTCAGACCTTTTAACAGCTAGTGAGGTTGTCCCTTCTCTTTCTTCCTTTGGATCGACATGGGTTATCATCTTTTTGGCACTTTTAAGCTGCTTTTATGGTTAAGCCTGTCTTTATTGTCAGCTAAAACACAAGCACTTAGAACACTTATTTAGTTCTCTCAAAGGTCTATCAAGACTCAGGTTGAGGGGTGAAAAATGGTATTTTCCAGTTCTCAACAGATGATTTTTCTTTTATGATTTGTCCGCCTACTTCTAAAGAGTCTTGTATGTTTTCAGCTTGCGTCCACTCTCATACCATGAGTTTTCCTACCATAAAAATAAATTCAGTCATATCAACAAATTTCATAATAAAATGATACTCAAAGTTTGCATGTGTTCAAGAAAAAAAGAAGTGTGCATAAGACCAACTTACATAAGAATTTTTATATAATTACATTAGGAGCTTAAAATTAAAAAAGGAATATATAAAAAATGAAAAAATGATCCACAGAGAAAAATGACCCACAAAGTTCCAGAGCCCTATACTATCTTGTAGTAACAGTCCTGCAAAAAAAATTATACTTCATGAGACCTACAAAAGAGTACAATTTTTACATTAATTGCGAGAAAAAAGAAAAAACAGATAAAGACTAATATATAGTTCATGTTTTTTATTATCAGTAATGCAGTTATATCTTAAGAACAATGTTTGGCATGACACGATATCACTGAACTCTTGCAAGGACGAGCGATGGACTCGAGTAAAGCGAGCATTGGATGAACTCATCCCTTAAATCGAACAGGTGAGACGAGAAAGCACGACTTAAAATGCGAGCCAAAAGTGCTCGTCTAACTAACTCGCGGAAGGGTAGAGCAATACTTGTAAATTCCTGATAAGTCCCCAGGTACGTGCAACAAATTCCGGGTCAAGGTTTTCACGAGCAGGACAAAATAACATTTCTTCAGTTATGACTCCTAGCTTAGCATAGAACATCTGTGTGTATCTTGGTCCACCTATTTATTCCCGCCTCTCAATCCAGTCTTTGCGTAACTTAGGGAGACCTGTCACCACATAACAAAGTCTTCAATTAAGTAAAAGGTATCAGATTTTAATAAGAATTATCAAAGAGCATGATAGAAAGGACAGCGAATTCATTGGCAGCTAAACAAATTTTCTAAATTCAAAGAGCTAAGAGAATGAAATTCAAAAAAACTCTTTTAAATGGACGTCCCACTTGTAAGCCACGTGTCACACAATCCGAGTCATGATAGCCGATATTGAGAACTAATCACTCGAAAAACACACTGATTGAGAGATTTGAAACATACAATTTGTGCATTTTTTTTATGGGTGAGCTGTGATTGAACTTGTGACCTCAAGGTTACAACATTGTTAATCCAATCACCCTCCCTAAGCACCAAACACGCCATCCTTGTAGCTTATATTACCTCTCCGGAATGATTCATGCCCAATTTTCAAACATAAATTTTTTATATAAACAAAAAGATTACTTGGAACATCTACATTTAAATGAACTACAAGTCCACAACTAATGCTATTAATTACATCCATAGAGATTTACAAGAAGGCAATAAATCTACATGTATTCTGTAAGGCCCCATTTGGCGTTTGGCAACCCTTTATAGGGACCTGGAAACTCTTCTAGGCCTTGGCAAGTGATTGCAGATATGTAATTATCATTTGATAAAAAGTTGCTTCTGGATTCCCGCAGAAGTAAAGAAGCTAAAATTGAGTGAGAAAAAGAACATGGTTGGACCAACTTCTGCTTCTCACTTTTGCATCATGATTCTATACGCTGATTTCCAATTCAGAATGGCTAAGAAGTTAAAACCAGATTGATAATACACACAATACCAGAAAGCTGCAAAGTTTTCTCTGCATACAAAACTTAATGATTTAAATTAATTACATAAATAATCTAGTCAAACAAGAAAAAGGAGATTCTATACAAATTAAAACTGTACTAAGTTCCATTGAGATACATATGGAAGGGGATTACTGGATTTAATTTCACTTCCACCATGGTCCATAATGCTCAAATCATTGTCATTTTTATCATCACCATTAGAATTGGAAGAAGGAGCTCCTCGAGGAACAAGTCCAGGAACTTCAAAGCACATAAAGTGTGCAAAAAAGGAACTCTGCATTGTAAATGATGGAAGCAATTTAAATATTCAATACAATAAGAACTATTTCTCATAATTTTATTTTATTTTATAAGTCCCTTGAAAAATAAGAAAATAGATACCTATCAACAAGGAGAGGAATGAAAATTGTAAGCATCTTTCCATATGCTTGAAAAATAAGAAACTAGACGCCACACTTGGCTGTTACAAACTACACTATCAAATCATCATTCATAGACTTAAGGCAAAATCCAAGACCATGTCAAGCAAGCATTAGAAGGCATCTGACTAAAGCATCATGAGCGTTTGACGCTAAACAAAATATTTAAAGATGGTATAAATTCAGTTACATTAGCTGTGTATCATGTTTCTGTCATGAAGATACCTCAAACCACAGACAATCTGCCTTTGTGTATGCAGAGACTTGTCAGAGAACCTTGTGTTACCATCTCAAGGAAGATGAACAATTTCCCTTCTTCCTGAACAGAAAAAAAGAACGAATTTCTAATCCCAACATTCATAATCTTTGAGAAGCATCAGAATTTTTTACAGGCACTTGTTAAATTTAACAAAAAAATTTTGCCAAAAACTTTAAAATGTGGAATAGAGGAAGGCAGCTCACCAGCTCATTTTGGCAAGTAAGTCGACTCTCAAACTCCACCATAATTTTACTCAACATCGATTCCACTAGCTGTAATGAGCAGAACAGTGATCCATTTATCCTCAAAATAAAAGATAAACAAATATAATTAGCATCAAAGGACAATAATCCTTACAGTTGGTACTTCTTCAGGCTTCCTGTCTGACAGAGCTACACGGACTAGCGTATTCAGTGAATTTGGAGTGGTCTGTGATTCATAAATTGCAGAACCTTCAGCACTGGCTACTTCAGTCATATATAATGGATGAACAAAAAAGGGAGTTTGGTGTGGAGAAAACTTCAAATCGATGAACGAAAAAGGGAGAGAAAGACACTCGAGTTAGAGAACCTGGGTACACAAGACTTTCTTCAAGCTGGTTTCCATAATGAAAAATTCTTATCTTTTGCATCCTATTTAGTTCCCTAATCCAGTTTTATCAATCATCCACATCAGCCATTACAAGGTGATAACTGATATGTATGTGTGTGCGCACTTGTGTATGGGTGGGTGTACTTGCTTAAATATTCGAAGTATACTCAAATGGAAATTGGTTCTAACCTGGAGGACCAAACATTGGTAATCTGAGTTTTATTTTCTTCGGACTTAGGAAAAGTCAGGGGTTTAACAACTTCAGCTCGCAAGCATTTTTTTAGCATAAAGAAGACTGTCGAACAAGTAGATAAGTTAATGGGTTCAAATAAACATGTTAAACCAAGTTGCTTTATTTTTTCACTCCTTTGGTCAGAATAGTTTCTTTAGAACAAAAGTATAATGTCTAAGTAATAACATGTTACCATTTAAATATATCTTCTTTTTTTGGCATTTGATACTATGACCATCAATTCACATCAGGGTAAGTTTCAAATGTGAGCTGCAAAATAGAGCTTTCCGTGTTTATACCTTGAACACTGAACCTGGCTATTTTAACTATGGACAGTTTAGATGTCTGAGATCAAATGTGAGCTGGAAAACAGACTTTTGGAGATGCCTGAGATCAATGATAATAATGCTTGAAAAAAGGCATAATGAGTTATAGAATCTACCTCCTCAAATGGATGGATCTCTGATTCGTAAAGAACACAATCAGGAAATATAAAGTTTAGGGGTTAATGCACATCACCAACTATTTTCTTCTCCTTGATTTCCAAGTGTTTTCCGATTCTCTTTACTCAGGAAAAAAACTCGGGGAAATATCAAGTTTATGCAGAGTGCTTGAAAATGGTACCATAATAAAAAAGATTTCCTTGCAGTTCATTTTCCAATTCTTTCTATCCTCCTATTCCTAGGGAAGTAACATCAAGTGGTTCTATCAATGACTCTGTATTTTCTTATATTTAAGATTTTTTTGGCAAATTGGGTGCTAAAGCACTCTACTCCACATGAACATAGCATCCAATGACTGCTAGATTATAGAAATTGGATAAACTAAGCACAAAGGAGAGACAAGCAACCATAGATCTTCCAAAAAATTTGAGAAGACTGCCGTCACAAACATTGTATCTTCCTTTGATAAAGTTGACTAACCATATTTAAGGCTCCACACCAAGGAGTTGTGGCTATTACGGCTTAAAAAACCAAAGACTTGAAGGATCAAAACCCTCCTTAAGAACATCAAAGCATGGCAATGAGATTTCAATCTTGGTTTTCTGAAGCATTTGAAGAAAAAAACTGAAAAATTATGTCCTCCACAAATTGTAAATGAGCTGTCTGAAAAACATCCACCAAAAAACCTCAATATATGCACAGGTTCTGCCTTTCAAAGCTATTTGTATTTTAAGTTAGCTATGTAAAATAAGGCGTCATCACCATCGTCTTATTCCATCCATTTGGGGCTGGATTAGCTATGTAAAATAAGTGTTAACTTGAATATGCTAAGACTCAATATATTCTTTAATGAGATTAGAAGCATTACTCTATAGTTTTATTGTTCAAGCATAAGCAATCTAGAGTAAAGATGGTGAAGCACCCTTAATCCACCAGCTGATACCACTATTATCTTTTTTATTTGCACACGGAAGGACTGTCCGAACTTCCATGAGTGATAAGCTTCATAGCACACGGCATATTGACTTCCTTTGCTGCTACCTTCGGAGGTGATGTTGACATGGTGGCTAAAAGTACAATTTCTATTATTTACAGGGAGGAATGATAGCTTAGTTCTTGAACCCACAAAAGTCAGTGGTGTGCCCATTTCTACCCATAGACTGGTGCACATGCACATAGATGGATCCATACAATTGATGCTGATAGATCACCTATTGAATGGAGCATGATCCAGAATGTCATACAGGGACTGTTTCTAATAACTTTATTGACTGTCCAAAAGTAAAGGATTGATTTGATAGGTACATAAGGATGGTATGAAGTTTTGTCTATGACCCTTCTATGAGTTGGTTCATCAATTGGGCAATTCGAATTGATGAACACAAACAAATAATGCATAGTGTATTGCCCAATTGATGAACACAAACAAATAATGCATAGTGTGTGAGCACAAGATTAATTCTGGTGGTGCAATGCACCCTCTGTTCCTATTGTAATTATTGAAATTGTTCTCTTACCCATTGTGCCAACATCAGTTTTGAAAGTAGAAGCAAAGGCTACTCATTTGACTTTAGCTATTTTGTTTCCAAAAATCTTTAGAGTTGCAGCAAAAAACGTGCAGGTGTAACTAGAGTCTTTTAAAGTTTCGTTTCTCTAATTTATCAAATCTATGTGCAGAACTGACATGATACTTCATTAAAAAATAAGCTTACCCAGCAATAATTGTAGGATTTTTTTTTTTTTTAATAAATAGGAAATGTTTAGTTGCAAAAAAAAAAAATTGAACTCCTGATTTTTTTAGCCACTATTGAGAGGTCAGTCTTCTTTATCAGATCATTGTACAAACAGAAGCACACTCAAGGAAAACTGCATAGAAGACCTGGTCATCAAAACAATATGTAATTATGCTTCTAACATAAGAACATGATATTTTTTAGCAGTTTGAATTACTACTCTAGTCAAGGTTTATCAAGTACCTGAATCTTAAAATATTTTGTATGCATTAGCTGGATGAATGTTTTAATGTTGAACATACTTCTAAAACTGATGTAGGAATGAATTCTTAAGGTTCACGTCCATTTTACTTATTTCTCCTTTTTATGTTCCAGAGGTTCTTAGTTTTGATTCAAAGTTGATCCAATATGAAGTGCACCATAAATTCTTCTTTTTTTAATATATTTATGTTCTGGAAAGCCTTATATCAATTTGTCGTGTTTCTGGGCCAAATTCTTTTGTATTTTTAGAGAAACTCTACCTCATTGATTTTGAGTACGGATCGTACAACTATAGAGGTTATGATGTTGCAAATTACTTCAATGAATATGCAGGCTTCGACAGTGACTACAACTTGTATGTTTTCTTTCTCAGTGTCAGTTTCCGTTATTCCTTTATGTAGTAATTGTGTTTACTAAAACACGGGGGAAAAAAAAGTAAATAAACTTGCACTTTTCCATCTTTAGTATATATAAGTAGTACTCTCCTCATTACTGCTAGAACTAGTGAAAGGCATTAGACCAACCCTCTGTTTTGTTTCTTTTACTATGTACAATATATAATTATAATATTTCATCAGCATCAGCAGCAACATCAACATCATTGATCGTTACTTACAAACTCTCTGTTTTTATAATATACCATCAACATCAGCAGCAACATCGTTGATCGTTAATTACAATATATCATCAGCATCAACCCTCTGTTTTTTTTCTATGTGGATTGCTCGTTACTTGCAAACTGCGTTGATCAAACAACTTATACGTTTGATTTCGGAGCTAAGGCCAATCACACGTATTGTCGTTTCTCGTGTATAATCAAGGTCTACACACAGTGTGTCATGCTCGTAGTATCGATGACTTGAACACCATCGTTGATGGTTGGGCCCAGCCATTTAATAATGCAAGCTAAACAAAATCATGTTATTCCCTAACACTATTTCCTAAAGAACCACATTTTGCTGGTAGTTCAGACTTATAAGCAGGGATTTAACAACCGATATATATTGGCATAGTGGACCGTACGTATAGGACCAGCCAAACCGGCAGATATTAAAGTTTTTTTTTAAATATTAAAAAATATATATTAATTTTTGCCCAAAGGGAATTTCACTATTTTATCCAGCTCATCATCCTCATAAAGAATCTAAAGCACTATACAAATTTTGGCCACCTTAGATATATAAATTCAATGAGAAATATAAAAAGTTTAATAATCTTCTCTTGGGAAATTTATCAAACACTCCATAGAACTGAGCTATTAAGAAAATAAAAAAATTTAATAAGTCAAACATCCTACCTGTAAAGGATGATGGAGATGATGATGGCCACAATCCTCTTATCTCTCGATGGACGATAGGGATCAAAAATGCACTTAAAGGATTGGCAACGATTCTCTGAGCTCTCAGTACTTGGGCCAACAAAGATTATGGTTTGTGTCACTTGAAGAAGAGGAAAGGTAGAGTTCCACATGGCACACGTTCCTAAAATGCAAAGTCTTTCTTCATAATCTAACAGATTTTAAGCAATACACCAAACAGATTTAACACAGAGAAAGATATAACAAAGAGAGAGCCTATAAAAAAAACATAAAAATAGGGGAAATAAAACAAAATCCATGAACATATTCTCCAATTTGTATGCTCACCAAGCTTCGACTACGATGATCGACTGAGCTCCGCCGACGTTCTCGGGCTCTTCAGCCTTTTGGGGTTATGTCGATTTGCCTTTCTTCTTGGTGGTGGATTTCGATGCAATGTTGGGCGGAGAATAAAAGCTACATGATGGCTGTGATCAAACGACGAGCACGAAGAAGACAAAGAAGATGCATTGGGTTTCACGGAAATGAAGATGCACGAAGAAGAAGACGATCAGATGAAGGGAGGGTTTCTGGTGGAAAGAAGAATAGGGAACGAAGAAGAAGACGAAGAGGGGTTTTCTTTAAGAGGGAGACAAAGAGGGTTTATGGTGGGAAGAAGAATAGGATCCCGCGCTAGTTAGGTTTTTAAATTAATATTTGGGTGCCCAAATATCATTTAGAAACCTGGGTCATAGGTTCAACCTGAGTCATAGGTTCTATATTGCTTATATGCAAAAACGGCATTTAAGTGTGCTGTTGTATTGAATACACATGAGATTTTTGGCCGTTGCATTAGCTCATTTATTTACAACGGCCAAAAACTATAATTATTTTAAAGCAACTAATGTTGTTTATTCTTTATTTTCATGTAGTGCCTGTTGATTATAACCCAACTTCAAACCATTCACAACATCTCATTGGTTGCTCGCATGCAAATGATGACAATGACTTTTTTTTTTCGTTTTTTTTTTTTGGTTGAAGATGAAGTCGTCAGTGAAGAGCCGAGTAATTGGAAAGAAGATTTGAACGATGATCTTGACTTGGATATTACTATCTGTGATGGACACTTTAGCTCCCCTCAAGTGAAACCTAGTATAAGCTGTCTGTAAAATTGTCTACTTTATAACACTGACCTTGTTATTTACTACTTGATGGCGTTCATGAACCATTTACTCTCCACTTATGAGCTTGTATTAGGTACATGGATTTGTGCACCTGCACCGCTGTGCAGGCCTCTTCATCATCAAGCCATTCAACTCTTACCACAGAAATTTAGAGCTGGTAAAATTATGAACTTACACATTTGACCGGGCTACCAGTGGCGATTGATCCGCTGCCATAGTTTGTATAAGTACATGGCCTGTGCTGCACCTTACAGAAATGCAGTCTCTTCAAATAGGGTCCTGCTACAAGCACACCTATTTTTTCTTTATGCATACTACTTAAAAGCACTTAATGAAAGGCTTTGCATTTTGGGGAACTGTGTCATGTGAAAATACCATCTAAATCGTGTGATTTAAAGGTCATGATCTAAGGATCTTTCATGCAAAAGATTGGCAATAAACACGATCTTTATCATCTAATTCCATGCAGTCAATTGTTGAATCGGAAGATGGCTTGCATTAAATCATATGGTAGGGATCGTACTTTATGCCAATTTTTTTGTGTTAAAGATCTTTAACACATGAGTTTCAAAGCATAAGGCTTAGATGATGTTTTCACATGGCACATGTCCTTACAATGTAAGGTCTCTCTATTTGTGGTGTGCGTGAAGAAAAATTGGTGTGTGCATAGCAGTGCCCTTAAAATAGAGTTCTAGATAAATCAAACCTTACCGGCATCCATGCCTCGAAGTCTTCTATGAAACGAGGACCTTTACAGTTGTCCAAGGCTCGGAAATGTGAAAAATGTTAGCTTTTATTGATGGAAATCACCATTTATCTGAAAGGCAGACGGTGGGGTTTTCATCTCCGGACCTTCTATGTACAAACTAGAAACCCTTGTGATTGAAGAGGTCCGACTCTTATGACCAAGGTCAACTACCAACTCATCATTGACACATATCAGCCAAAGAATAATATACCTACAAAAAGATTCTAATCATCCCATTAGTGTACTTTTGCTTAACCCTTAAAAGAAAATAACCTCTTATCTTAGAATGCATAGATGGGATGGTTCAGATCTTTCAACAATTGTATTTTTTTGGGCTAATCTTAGCTCAATCTATGAATTATCATCTTGATGACTTAATTTGCTCAACGACATATGCAATGTGACCCATTCATCAGTTAATGTTCCTAGAATAATATATTTAACATAGAATTCATATGGCCAGTTCTCAAAGGTAGTATAGTTGTACCCACCTAGTGCCTCTCAATCTTGGGATGGTCTGTGACACATTAGGTTTGATGACTTGGATTCCTCAAAAACATGTGTCACGTGGTTATATCAAGGTCAGTGTTATACAGTAGACAATTTTACAGACAGCTTATGTGACACAATGTGACTGCTTGCACCATTGTTCACAATTTCAATAGATAATTTTAAATTATCTGCTGGCAGAATTCAAGAGACTTCACTGATCTCTAAACTACGCCCATTAATCGGTCCATTTTTCCCCCGTCTTTTTATGAATTTTTTATCTTGAAATACAAGAGGTTACATTGGATGTTTTCCATTCCCATATTAATGGGAGTTGATAGCAGAGGTATAGTTGATGAACATATGATTTCTTTGGGTACCAATATACCAATATCAATAGTTTAGATGTGTTAGTGATTTCGGGGTGAAAGTTTATGATTTTTTTTGAAATTTTACAGTACTTTGAGCCCTTTCATTACACTATTGTAGAGAAACAGAGAAAGCGGTCTACCTGCCTTAGGCATCTATTGCTTTTGAAGTGGCCATATGATTTTCAATTCACTAGAATAGAGAAAAAGAGTGATAGAAAGTATGCCTCCATCCAGCTACTCGATTTAGAACCAAATAGAAAAGGGACTGGCACTCCTGACTGTCATTTAAACAAAAAATGGTGTTTAAATGATCATATATCACTAGTGGCTCATGATCTTAGAAATTCATACCGTTAAAGTGATATATTATCAATTAAAGGGATATGTGTAACACCCCAATTTTTCAAAAATCATTAATACACACAATAAATATATATGCTTAATAAGACATACAACATTGACCATTTAATTTTAAAATATTTTAAACTTAAAATATATACCTTGGTGTAAAAAGGACTCATAAACAATTTTGTAAATAGTTACACAAGCTTTATGAGAGCACCAGTGGTAAAATGCTTAAATTCTAAACAAGAGGTCTAGGGATCAAACATTGTTAGAGACTTCAAAAACTCTATTTTTGGACTTTAAACCAACAACCTATACACCTAATTAAGCTAGGTGTGCCAGCCTAACACCAAACGTTAACCAAATAGTTGGAAAAATGCAACTTAACCTCCTATTTTCTATTATTCATAAAATTCACTAGCTTTCTCCTTCAACCTTCATCTTCAAACTCTCTAAGAACATCAAGGCGTTCTTCTTAAGACGCTTTGATCACCGACATCCTTACGATTTAGAAGGAGGAACCCTGAGGAGAGAATGTGTAAAGCATCGAGATCTCCCAACCATCATAGGATCATCGACCATGCTACAAGAAGTAGTTCTAATTATTAATGATAGTCTATAGGGTTGAAATTACATTAGATAATTAAGTTTACGATTTTCCAAATCATTAGAATAATAAATGGATCTCAAACTTCTGATCTCGAATACATAAGAAACTCGGATCCTGAAGACGACGATGACGGCTCTCTGTGATAAGACCCACAGCGCGCTGTCATATGTCACAGCGTGCTATGAAAATACCACAGTCCGCTGTTTGACAACCGACAGCAAGAGAAAAAATTTTAAATAAGGAACCGAGAGATACACGGCTCACTGTTACTGAAAGAAAACTAGTGCTGTTGTGAAGAGAGTGTCTTCCGAAGACCATAACTTTTGATAGAAAACTCCGATTGATCATTATAATATATGATTTTGGGGTAGCTCGAGACGATACATCAAATGGGCTTGAAAACGGCCACAACTCATTGTAATATATGACAGCTTGTTGTGGATACCAAAAATAGAATACACTTTGGGAAAATCTGCAACCGCAGCTTGCTGTGAACATGACCACAGCTTGTTGTCATAGCATAGCAACGAGCCGTGTATATAAAAACAGAATATAAGTTCTGATGGTTGTGCAGTCACAACTCGCTGTGAACAGCCCCCAACTCGCTGTGAACAAGACTACAACTCGCTGTCATAGGATAGTAGCGAGTTGTTAACAGTGAAATCAGAAGATGATTTGTCTATCCGAATCAGTCAACCAATTTTGAACCTTTGATGATTTATTTCCTTTATTTGTCAATTATACATAGACCATAGAAGAGAGAATCATACCTAGTGCAAGGGAGGTATCTCATTCCAAATCATATGATCTTCGAAATCTAGGTAGGGGAATTTTAGTGCGCAACTATATTTTAGACTTTGAATCGTAGGCTTAATTATGGATTGGAATATAAAATTATTAAGTATTTGAACATCGAATTTTTTGAATTGCTTTTGAATTATTGAGTATTTGAATATCGAACTCTTGAATTATTGAACATTGATACATCGGACTCTTTGAATTGCTCGTGAATCATTAATTATTTTGAAATCTGAACTCTTCAAACTTTGAAAGAGCTTGAACTCTGTCATATGACTATTTGGACTTTTAAACTTGGAACCCTTTGAACTTAGAATAAGAATGGGAATTATTTATGAATCAAGACATTGTACTATGTATTAGAACTTTGCCTTTGATTTGAGATTTATGTGAACGAATCCATTGCTTAGGCACCATTGAACCATTGAACCGCACAAGTATCCCTAACAACGTAGGGGCTTGAGCACATAAAAAATTATTTATTGAACGATGATGGTTAGGAGGAGATTCCCATCAGTTACTGGAGACTACCAATGCTATATTTGCATTGGAGATATTTAAGTTAATAATTTAAGATATACATTGAATAAGAAATTGCATCCAAATTTCGATAATAATAAAGTGAATACTCCTGTAAAACCTAAGAGAATGACATCATTGAACCTTATTTGAAACTCTAATTCAGAACATGTGTTTTTCAAACTTTAGATCTTTCAAATTCTTTTTTGACATTTAAATGTCTTTGAAATTAATCATTGAAACTATGTATTGACTAGATGACATATATTTGGTATTGAGCTTTCTCTACTGAGCTTAAACTGTTAGATCACCCTGACACTATGTATCACAGGTACCGAAGAAGTTCCAAATCCTGAGTTGAAAGAAGATCCAGACTCGTACCAGAGGATGAGGAAGATCTTCAGCCTGAGTAGTTTTATCCGTAGATTGGGACACTTTGACTTGGTACATCATGGATTTAGTAGACATTGACTATCGATTACATTGTGTACCACTATTTGTGTGGCATACAATCGTCACCGATGGGTTTACTTATGACTTTACAGTTTAATTATGGGCTTTTATGCGCTTATTTTTAGTTTAATGACTTGCTCTCTATTAAATATCAAATAATTTCTATAATTAGATTCTGAACTATGATCTAGCGATCCGAAATTTTCACGTATTTCAGAATTAGAAATTCGGGGTCGTTACAGTTGGTATCATAGACTGGCCTTAGATTCTGTCAAAACATAGCTTAGACTTTTACAGTCACATTCGATTTAAACTTTTGTTCGTTCATGACAGATCCTCATGGCACCTGGTGGTAGACCAAGAGCTGTTAACATTGATGGCACCTCGGACGGAGTCAGAATTGCCACAGGTGCCAATGACATTTTGTTGGGAGGAGATAATAACAATGCACGTGTCAGTCAAATCCTAGAGACTATCGCGAATACGATGGCACAACAAGCGAATACTATGGCACAACAAGCGAATACTATGGCACAATAGACTACCCTGCTTGCGACCAGGTACCAACCCTCGGATTCCAGGAATTCAGAAGGATGAAACCACCCATCTTCTTGGGAAAAGCAGACCCTGGAGAAGCTAAAGCATGGCTGAATCAAATGGAAAAGATCTTTTGCGTAGTACCTTGCACGGAAGATGAAAAAGTCAGATGGACATCATTCCAATTGGAAGGGGAAGCAGAGCCATGGTGAAAATTCGTGGAAAGGACCCAGGAACTAGAAAGTTGAATACACTGTGGACCTGGACTCAGTTTACCGAGAAGTTCAATGAAAAGTACTTCCCTGAAGTGGTCAGAGATCAATATGAAGTCGAATTTATTTTGCTGCAGTAATGCCAAATGTATGTGGCAGAATATGAGACAGAGTTTACGCGACTTTCAAGATTTGCACCCGATCATTTGGCCTCAGAAACTATGAATGCAAAGAAATTTGAACGAGTATTGAACCCAACAATCCAAGAAAGAATCTCGTTATTCAAGCTGAGGACCTTTGCAGATGTGATGGATATGGCTCTCATTACCGAAAAATACATCGGAAAGATGTATAAAAGAAGACATGAGCAGAATAAGAACAGAGCGAGTCGAATGCAATCGTACAATGACGATTAAGCAAACAAGAGATCAAAGTTCTCGACTTCCGTACCTTCCTGACCTGTGTAGACCGCCTATTCGAAACCATCTATGTCTGCTCCTACGCAGCCTTTCCGTCCTTCACGATCGGCTACCTCTGATGCATCGGTAGCACAAAGGGCACAATATACTACCTCCTCAATACCGATTGAGTTTTGCCCATGTTGTGGAAGGCGAAATAAGTTAGAGGATTGCAGATGGAGTAAGGGGTCATGCTTCAATTATGGCAAGAAGGGGCATATGATAAAGGACTCTCCAGAAGCGAAGAAAGAGCAAATGACATCAGCATATACTCAGAGGTCCCCCCAACCTACAGTTCAGGGTCGCGCCTATGCCGTCTTTGCACGCGATGCCCAAGCAACCAATGACGTTATTCAAGGTACAATTACATCATTAATTGTGCAATTATTATTTTGTTCTCAATTGATGAATAACTTTGGAAATTATTGTTCTATAATGTTAATGCATGAACACCACGACACCTTGATTGGTACACAACTAAATTATTTGCATGAAACTTAAGTACCTTACACATGTATCAGAGTTGTGATATCTGTCAACACAAGGCATGCATATTGATAGACCCTGAATCTATGCACTCCTTCATGATTCCTCAATTTGCGGCTAAATTGAGTATCATTCTTGAACCCTTGGACTTCATCTTTCAGTATCAGGCCCTACAGGGAACTCGATAGTCATAAAAACTATCTATCGATCGGTAATCTTTCTGATTGAAGACCACGAGACATCAGCCGATCTGATTATTTTGGATATGCAAGGATTTGATGTAATCCTTGGCATGGACTGGCTATCTACTCGGTCATTTTGTCAAGAAGAAAGAAGGTTCTATGTGGCTTTACATCAATTATCGCCAGCTGAATAAGTTGACGATCAAGAACCGTTATCCACTTCCTTGTATTGATGATCTATATGATCAACTCCAAGATGCACGATTCTTTTCGAAGATAGATCTGAGATCGGGATACCATCAATTAAAGGTTAAGGTAGAAGACATTCCCAAAATTACTTTTCGCACTAGATATGACTACTATGAGTTTCTAGTGATGCCATTCGGATTAACAAATGCACCAATATCTTTCATGGATTTGATGAACAAAGTGTTAGACTACATCTCGATAAGTGTGTGGTTGTCTTCGTAGATGACATCCTCATCCATTCAAAGACTAGAGAAGATCACGAACAACATCTACGTCTAGCTCTTCAGATACTTCGTGATCACTGACTATATGCGAAGCTAAGCAAGTGGAAATTTTGGTTGGAGCAAGTTAGTTTCTTGAGACATGTTATATCTGAAGAAGGCATTAAAGTCGACCCAGTTAAAATTGAGGCCATAGTAAAATAGGAATAACCAAAGACAGTGACCGAAGTCCGAAGCTTTTTGGGTTTAGTCGGCTATTACAGGAGATTCGTTGAAGGTTTCTCCAAAATTGCAAGAACGCTTACTCAACTCACGAGGAAGAATGCAAAGTTTGAATGAAATGACTCATGTGAGAAGAGCTTTCAAGAGCTGAAGAACAAGTTAACTTCAACACCGGTTCTTACCATACCATCTGACAGTGGAGATTTTATAGTTTACAGTGATGCCTCGCACAGTGGATTGGGTTGTGTACTCAACCAAAATGAGAGAGTTATCGCTTATGGTTCTCGACAACTCAAGGATCATGAGAAGAAATACCCGACTCATGACTTGGAGCTTGCAGCAGTAATATTTGCCTTAAAAATTTGGAGGCATTATTTTTATGAAGAGACGTTCGAAATCCTTACCAATCACAAGAGTTTGAAGTATCTCTTCACTCAAAAGGATTTGAATATGAGGCATAGGAGAAAGATAGAATTCCTCAAAGAATATGATTGCACCATACAGTACCTAGGGAAAGCAAAGGTAGTGGCAGATGCACTGAGTCAAAAATCATCGGCTCAATTGTCTAACCTCATCATGAGGATCCATAGATGGCAATTGTTTGAAGATATATCGCTATATGATAAGAAATTTGAGGTTAAGGAATCTGGAGCATTGTTGGCTAACATCACCATCCGGCCAACATTATTTGATAACATCCAAAAACTCTAAATGACTGATGAAGAACTTATGATAATAAGACGAGATGTGATCAGTGAAATCAGACCTGATTTCTCCATTAAAGAGGATTGGTCTTTACTATTCAGAGATTGATTATGTGTACCAGCAGATACAAACCTTCGACGCTTGATTCTCGAAGAAGCACACAAGTCAATGTACGCCATCCATCCAGGCTGTACAAAGATGTATCAGGATTTAAAGAAAAGCTTCTAGTGGAGAGATTTAAAGAAAGACATAGCAGAATATCTATCGACATGCCTACTGTGCCAGCAGGTGAAGATTGACCATTGGAACCCTTCTAGTTTACTTCAACCTTTGCCGATACTAGAACGGAAATGGGAAGCTATATCTATGGATTTTATCCTTGGATTACCGAGAATCGTGAAAGTGCATAATGTGATTTGGGCAATCGTTGATCGCTTAACCAAGTCTGCCCACTTTCTCCTGTACAGTACGAGGTATACTGCCAGTCAGCTTGCAGAATTGTACCTCAAGGAGATTGTTAGATTACACGACATCTCAGCAAGTATAGTCTCAAATAGAGATCTGTTGTATAAAAATTCTGGCAATGATTCCAAGAAGGAATGAGCTCGAGACTACACTTTAGCTCGACATCTCACCCTCAAACAGATGGCCAAACAAAAAGGGTGAATCAGATTATCGAAGACATGCTTCAAGCTTGCATGCTAGACTTCTAAGGGTCATGGGATAAACACTTGCCTTTGATTGAGTTCACCTACAATAACAGTTATCAGGTAAGCATAAGGATGACTCCTTTGGAAGTGTTATATGGTCGAAGATGATAGTCTCCGCTCAATTAGGGAGAGACTGGAGAGAAATTTATATTAGGACCAGAGATCATTGAAAACACAATCGAGGCGATTTGGTTGATTTGGGAAAGATTAAAGATTGCACAAAGCCGACAGAAGAGCTATGCTGACCTCAAACGAACAAATACCAAATTCCAGATAGGGGATAATGTCTTCATCAAAATCTCGCCTACCAAAGGAGTGATGCAATTCGAAAGATGTGGAAAATTGAGTCCGCGCTATGTCGGACCCTTCGAGATATTGGGATGAATCAGTGAAATTACATACTGGATTGCATTACCACCTCAACTGTCAAGTATGCACAACGTATTTCATGTATCCATGTTGAGGAAATACATCAAAGACCCACCGACTCACATCTTGGACTACCAACCCATCGAGCTCAAGGAAGATATGACGATAGTCGAAGAACCAATTCAGATCATGGACCACAAGGAGAAAATCTTACATACCAAGCGGATCCCGCTCATATTAGTAAGGTGGCAAAACCACTCAGCATCAAAAGACACTTGGGATCGAGAAGCAGAGATTCACGATCAGTACCTACACCTCTTCGAATAAGGTACATAAATTTTCAATGGCAAAAATTCTTTGAAGGGGGGAGGATGTAACACAACAATTTTTCAAAATCCATTAATACACACAATACTTGTATATACTTAATAAAGCATATAACATAGACCATTTAATTTCGAAATATTTTAAACTTAAAATATACACTTTGGTCTAAAAAGGACTCATATAAATAATTGTGTAAATAGTTACACAAGCTTCGT
Source organism: Chloranthus sessilifolius (assembly GCA_021018995.1). NCBI lineage: Eukaryota > Viridiplantae > Streptophyta > Magnoliopsida > Chloranthales > Chloranthaceae > Chloranthus > Chloranthus sessilifolius. The sequence goes on along the minus strand of CM037593.1, from coordinate 50,506,956 downwards.
GAGAGCACCAGCGGAAGGAGGCTTGAATTTTAAGTAAGAGGTCTAGGGATCAAACCTTGTTAGAGACTTCAAAAACTCTATTTTCAGATCCTAAACCAATAACCTATACACCTAAGCTAGGTGTGCTAGCCTAACACCAAACGTTAACTAAAGAGTTGGAAAAAGGCAACTCACGTGCAAATTATAATTTGTGGTAACCTATTGCAAGCGCACAATGAAAATTGTAATGCTAGTATAGGATCGTTCCCACGAGGAAGTGATTTATCTTTGTATTTTACTTTTCTGAAAACTTATATTTATCCTTAAGATCCTAAACTACTTGAGAAATATGAATAAAAAAATAATTTTTTAAACTAAAGTGCAAGAAACTAAATCATACTTTTCAAACTTCTGGATTCTGGTTGTCAATCTGTCTCCTTCTGTTCTCAGATATTTATAAAATTAAAATACTGTTATACTGTAAATCTAGTCTCCTAGCAATGGTCATCAATCAAAACTAAAATCCTATCAATACGGATTTAATCTAATCTGCAACCAACCAGAATTTGGGCGTCAATATAATTCAAGAAGAATTATAGATGGAAAAGTAAAATACCGTTACACTAATCTATAAATCTCAATCTGAGTCATCAATTCAAATAAAAACTTAGAGATGTTTACAAAGCAGTAAATTATAATAAAATAAATCTAAACTAGAAAGCAAAGTAAAAATATATCTTTCACCCCTTAGCCGCAGGCATCAATTGCTTCTGAGAAACTACGAATATCTACACTAATCTTCTAGCTCTCAATCCAAGTCGTCAATTGTGATCGAGGAAGCTTGGATATCTAAACTACTCTAAACTAAATTTTTGATCGAAATAAAAAGTCCACCTTAGTTGTCAATTGATTTTGAGAATTCCTTTGATGAAATTATTCTTATCCCGAATTCTCTTATTTATAGATCATAAGGAGTCTGTTTACAGTGTTCTATTCCTAATAAAAGAAACTACTAAAAATAAAAGATTCTAATATAACTCTAATTCCTAATTTTATCTTCCTTGCTTTTAGTGGTTGATGTGCTTCTGGACTCTCCTTAATTTCAGCAACCCAGATCTTTAGGAGTCTTTCTTCATCAATCTTCTCAGATCCGTGATTTGTCAAACTTCTAATTCAAGAGTTCTTCTAAATTGATACATGGCGGTGCAGATCTTCACTTAATCAATAATAATGAAAAGCTTCTATCTATACAATCTTAAATTACGATTTCTCTTTTTCAGCATTTAACTTTTCAGAAAATGATTCTTTATTACAAACGATCGTTTTCTCTTTGTATCGCCTTCCGTTAAAACTTCTTCTATGAAGAATCGTAAATTATAATTTTATATTTTTCTCAGTAGCGCTCCATCGTCTTTTACTGTAACATCCTGAAAAATTTCTACCTTTGAACAGCATGCCTCGGTGTGCATGCCCGACTGATCACATACCTGACATGGTGAAAATAATTAAGTTAGTTGAGTTAAGTCTTAAGTAAAAAAAAAAAAGAAAAAAAGATTTGGTTTAGACTCGCGTGTGGACCTTTGGATGAATTGTATATACCTAGCTATGGCGTACTGGCTTAACACCTAAGTTTAGGTTGGTTATAAATGAAAATAAAAGTAGGAAAATTTATTTCTCTTATAATTTTGGTTCTAGAGAGAGAATAAAAGTTAAGTAATGGTTAAATAACTTATTTGACTAATTGGGCCAACTGTATTGGCTGCTAGTTAGGCCAACTGATTGGGCCGACTATTCAAGTCAACTATAGGTCCTGATCGGGTGCATGTCTGTTAAGAAACACGTCACCGTTTAGATTTTTCAAACGAGATCATTTTAGGTCCGTTTGAGCTCGTATGAGATTTTTAGGATCGAGTTCATACACCGAGATGGTGCGTATTGGCTTAACGCCGGGTCTGATTGATAAGTAGTTTGGGTGTACAGGCCCCACACTGAACCAAGGGATCATTTATATAATAGATAATACCTTAACTAGGTACGCCCGTTTCACGTGAAAAACTAGGTCCTTAGATAAGACTAACTCCCAAAATGGGTGTATGTGTTTTGTATGAGAGCCGGCCTTTTTAGTTAAAAAAGGGCTAGCTTCCTTTTGAAGCCTTAACCGGTTGCAAGAGTTTGATGGTTTGGATTTTGAAGCGAGAAGGAAGAAAAAAGAGGAAGAATCGCCGGATTCGTATGCTCCAAGCCTTGTGATTGTGTGGAAAAGGTTTTGTGAGATCGTATAAGGGAAGGATCGTTGTCGGTTTTGACTTTTGGTTTTGGTTTTGTGGGTTTTGGAGCCGTTTGGGGGTTTTAAAACCCTCTTCTTGCGAAGAGATCGTGAGTTTTGATCCACAAATCATAACATGAGTTTGTGTGAAGTGTGTGTGTAAGGATTGCCATCGATTTCATGGCTTAGGTGTGATCGTGAAGCTTGGAGATGATCGAGGTGGGTTTGGAAACCCTTTTTATTTAACGAAGAAGACGATCCGATCTACGAGTAGATCGCCGATTTAAAGAGGTAAATAACATAATTCTTTAATATCTTTTAACTAAATATAGGTCGCTTAGATGTGTGTAAAAGATTATGATCAAAAGGGATTGAACTTTGATGTAAAAGATGGGTTTCAAAATTCGAACCCGAGAAGTGCGTAGAAACTACCAAAATCGATTAATCAATTTTTGATAGAAGAAAAATTTGAAAGGAACTTCACGAAATCGATTAATCGAAGAAAGTTTCGATTGATCGATTTTGAAAATCGATTAATCGATTTTGCGGAAGCTTGCTGACACTACTGTAGTATTTTAGTTATAACGTTTTGTGCCGAAATCTGATTGAAACGATTCTTATTGCGTTGGAAAGAGGACAGTAAGCCCTACAACTTTTATAAATTGACCAACTTGTGAATCAATCGTTTTAAAGGTTAAAAGTTAGTGATAAGTTGGGTCAAATTCTGATTTTATCGAGAATCGAAACTGATTAATCGAGTAAAATCAATTAATCGATTTTTAAATTTCGATTAATCGAAATTGGGTCGATTAATCAACTGGATATAATCAGTGAGAAAGATTTTTGGTTGTTTAAAAATCGATCAATCGAGATAAAATCGATCAATCAATTTTGTTTGAGTTTGCCAGTACTGCTTTAGTATTTTGACCATAACTTTCTGCTCCGAACTCCGATTGATGCGATTCTTGAAGTGTTGGAAAGATGACAAAAAGATTTATAACTTTTGTGATTTAATAATTAGTAAATCTAAATTAATAAAGGTAAAAAATTTAGGAGAAAGTTACATCAAATTCTAAGTTGGCACAAACTTGCCCGTTTCGACTCGGTTTTGAGAAAACACTTAAATAGGTTTAAGTTATTAGTGATTAGTGTTGATCCTTGATACATCATCATATATTTGTGATGTAGATTGAGGGAGGAAAGCCATCGATATGACATTGCTTGGCTTTGCGCAGTTTCGAGGTTAAGGTGGGAAAATTTTCATACGCAATTGCATTTTAATTTAATTTCATAGATGCTTGATACGATCGAATGAAAGATGATAAGTTTTGTTTTGAAATGAATTAGTATTTGAACTCCTTGCAATGGAAACTTTAGATCTTTGAACTCTAATATTTGATTGAATATTTTGATTGTTTGAAATGCTCGAAAGCTTTGAATTATCGAATCTTTGACATAGTGGTTGTTTTGAAAATTATTGACGTATCGAATCAAGCAATGATCTTTATTTTGAACCTTTTATATAGCCTTCAAAAATCATGTAAGGAATTTCAGTCTTGAACATCGTATGTGTGTTTTACAAGTTTTGAATCGAACCCAGAAGTTAAATTTGAAGGAAGCAAATGTGAACTTTGAATTGAATCCAAATCGAATTTGTATATAAATTTGAATCCAAATCGAACCATAAGTTAAGAAAATTTTAAGTGAACCGCTATGAGCGGATTATAAGTGTGCTGTGGACCGCTAAGGGCAGATTATATAACATCGTAGACCGCTATGGGCGGATTATATGTGCATGTGTGGACCGCTTTGGGCGGATTATATGGTATCTTGTGGGCTGCTAGGGCATAATCGAACCGGCACTGTGGCTAACCGTGAATCGAACCGGTATGGCGGTTAAACCCATGAATCGAACCGGCATGGCGGGATATTCGTGAATCAAACCAGCACGGCCGGCTAACCGTGAATCGAACCGGCATGGTAGTTAAACCCATGAATCGAATCGGCACGGTGGGATATCCGTGAATCGAACTTGCACAGTGGCTAACCATGAATCGAATTGGTACGGCAGTCTCCGTGAATTGAACCGGCACGGCGGGATATCCGTGAATCGAATTGTGTAAGCTATGCAAGTGAGTGTGTGAATCGAACTGACACGGCAGTCTCCGTGAATCGAACCGGCACGACGGGATATCCGTGAATCGAATTGTGTAAGCTAAGTAAGAAAGTGTGAAACATATGAGTAAGTTAAGTAAGAATATGCAAGACTTGTAAGTAGGATAAGTAAGGACTGTGTAAGATGTGTAAGTAAGCTAAGTAAGAATGTATAAAACATGTTTGTAAGCAAAGTAAGAATATGTAAGACATGTGGGTAAGCCACGTAAGAATATGTAAGACATGTAGGTAAGCCACGTAAGAATTTGTAAGACATGTAAATGAATGTGATTCAAACTCAGTAAATCAAAAATAAGAAATATGCTTCTGATAAGAGATTAGTCAGTTTCAATTTTATTAAGAAAATGTCTTTGAAATCAGTTCTGATTTTGATAAGAAAACATCTTCGAAATCAGTTTGCCTTTGAAATTAGTTTTGAATTTTGATAAGAAAATGCCTTTGAACTCAGTTTCAATTTTGATAAGAAATGCCTTTGAAATCAGTTTTAGTCTTGATAAAAAAATGTTTTGATCTTGTCTTTGAATATATGCATGTGATGAGATGTATATTGGTATTAGTTCTCTCCACTGAGCTTGGATGTTAGCTCACCCCGACTATACGTCACAAGTGTAGCTTGGAGGAGGGCCCAAATTATATACTTAAAGAAAAAGGAGCTTCCGCATAAGGATTTGTACTCTGTTTTGGGATCGTTGATTTAGTGCATCGTAGATCTTGGTAAGTTCAAGGTTGGTACGTCCATGCTATTATACATGCATGGTACACTACTGTTGGTGATGGTTAGTCATCATTGGCGTTGTTTAGTTCAGTACATATTAGATATTAGAATTGGAGTTTTTATTCATGATACTTATATAACCTTGCTTTGATTTCCGTATGCATATGGATGTGCCAAGTATTCTGTATCAAATTGTGATCTACGATCTGGCGGTCCGGATTTTCTCATTTGGTTTTTTTGTAAAGTTAAAATAAATAAATAAATAAATATGTCTCCAAATTTTAGGTTGGGAAAATCTGGGCTGTCACATTTACAATTTTAGACTTTATTCATGTGTCTGATCGTCTTTTTCATTCAATCGTCTTTCTTACTGCTTTCTGAGTTCATTTCGATGAAGATTAACACTTTATTTCTCTTTTACTGATTATCCTTAATATCTGCACATCATCAACTTTTTAGTAGCAAATTAGGGTTTAACATTACTAAGTTAAAGGTGATAAAATGGTATCTTCTGTGACTGATCACCTAGCCTCTTGTCTATTATTCATAAATTTTATAGCTTTCTCCTTTAACCTTCATCTTCAAACTCTCAAAGAACATCAAGGCGTTCTCCTTAAGACGCTTTGATCACTGGTATCCTTACGATTTAGAAGGAGGAACCCTGAGGAGAGAACATGTAAAGCATCGAGATCTCCCACCCACTGTAAGATCATCGACCACACTATAAGAGGTAGTTCTAATTATTAATGATCGTCTATAGGGTTGAAATCACATTAGATAATTAAGTTTATGATTTCCAAATCATTAGAATAATAAACGGATCTCGAACTTCGAATCTCGAATATATAAGAAACTTTGATCTTAAAGACGACAATGATAGCTCGCAGTGAAAAGACCCACAACGCCCTGTCATATGTCGTAGCGTGCTGTGAAAATACCACAGTCTGCTGTCTGACAAACGATAGCAAGAGATAATTTTAAATAAGGAACTGAGCGATACATGGCTCGCTGTCACTGAAAGAAAACTAGTGCTGCTGTGAAGAGAGTGTCTTCCGAAGGCCATAACTTTTGATAGAAAAGTCTGATTGATCATTATAATATATCATTTTGGGATAGCTCGAAACGATATATCCAATGGGCTTGAAAACAGCCATAACTTACTATGATATATGACAGCTCGCTGTGGATACCGAAAATAATATACACTTTTGGAAAATCTGTAGTCGCAGCTCGCTGTGAACAACCCACAGCTCACTGTGAACATGAGCACAACTCGCTGTCATAGCATAGCAGTGAGCTGTGCATATTAAAACATAATATAAGTTCTGATAGTTGTGCAGCCACAGCTCTCGGTGAACAGACCACAGCTCGCTGTGAATAAGACCACAACTCGCTGTCATAGGATAGTAGCGAGTTGGGAACAGTGAAATCAGAAGATGATTTGCCTATCCGAATTCGTCAACCAATTTTGAACCTTTGATGATTTATTTCCTTTATGTGTCAACTGTACATGGACAATAGAAGAGAGAATCAAACCTATTGCAAGAGAGGTATCTCATTCCGAGCCATATGATCTTCGAAATCGAGGTAGGGGAATTTCAATGCACAACTATATTTTAAACTTTGAATCGTAGGTTTAATGATGGATTTGAATATGAAATTATTAAGTATTTGACCATCAAACTCTTTGAATTGCTTTTGAATTATTGAATATTTGAACATCAAACTCTTGAATCATTGAACATTGATACATCGAACTCTTTGAATTGCTCATGAATCATTGATTATTTTGAAATTTGAACTCTTCGATCTTTGAAAGAGCTTGAACTCTATTTCATATGAATATTTGGACTTTTGAATTTGGAACCCTGTGAACTTTGAATAAGAATGAGAATTATTTATGAATTAGAACATTGTACTATGTATTAGAACTTTGCCTTTGATTTGAGGTTTATGTGAATGAATCCTGTGCTTCGGTACCTTTGAATCATTGAATCGCACAAGTATCCCTCATAACGCAGGGGCTTGGGCACATAGAAAATTGTTCATTAAACGACGATGGTTAGGAGGGGATTCCCATCAGTTACTGGAGACTGCTAATGCTATATTTGCATTGAAGATATTTAAGTTATGGATTTAAGATATACATTGAATAAGAAATTGAATCTGAATTTCGATAAGAATAAAGCGAATACTCATGTGAAACCTAAGAGAATGCCATCATTGAACCTTTTTTGAAACTCTAATTCAGAACATGTGTTTTTCGAACTTCAGATCTTTCAAATTCTATTTTGACATTTAAATGCCTTTGATAATCATTGAAACTATGTATTGACTGAATGACTTATAGTTGGTATTGAGCTTTCTCTACTAAGCTTAAACTGTTAGCTCACTCCAACACTATGTGTCACAGATCATGAGTTGGAAGAAGATCTAGATTTCGTACTAGAGAACGAGGCAAATCTTCAACCTGAGCAGTTTTATCCGTATATCTATTTTGGGACACTTAGACTTGGTACATCATGAATTTAGTAGACATTAACTATCGATTACATTGTGCACCACTGTTTGTGTGATGTACGGCTGTCATCGGAGGTTTTACTTATGATTTTACAATTTCATTATGGACTTTTATGCACTTATTTTTAGTTTAATGGTTTGCTTTCTATTAAATACCAAATAATTTCTGTAATCAGATTGTGAACTATGATCTAGCAATCAGATATTTTCACGTGTTTCGGAATTAAAAATTCAGGGTCACTACAATGTGTCCAAAAACCACACTTTTTGGGAGATTTGAACAGTCTGAAATGTGCACTCTAATACCAGTGGTTGTTCTTAATTTTGATGACTAATATTAAAGTTTACCGATTGGATGGTTTACATCCACTTAGAAGCATGATCCTTTGGGTGGAACATGTTCCAACGATGGATTGCGACTTTGGACAATTTAGATTGACCATAGATGTGTGCCACATGGCTCCAAAGTGACATTTAAATGGTATAAGGCTATTTAATTAAATGTCATTTGGTGTTTAAATGTCGGTGGGGAGCCATTATCCAAGTAAAAATATTTCTAGCATGTAATGTATGAAAGATCAACAGAATCAGTCATATGCCTACTCTATGTCCATTTTGCAGACTATGCCGGAAAGCGTTTGACACGCCGGATGTGAATACTTTAATGGGCAAGCACAATTATGTCCTAAATATGCCTGCCTTTCAACATAAGCCCCTTGCACATAATCAAATGATTAGTTCACTCTTAAGAGTCGATGGCTAGGTTACCCAATATAATCAATGATTTGTTCACTCTTAAGAGTGAATGGGTTGGTTAGCCGATACACTAACCATGCGTATATAAGAAAAGATTCATAGTCCCTAGGCGCGAAGGAAGAGCTAGAATGGATTGGCAGTTGAACTTTGCACTCTCCCTTGGTTCCCGGTTTCGTTGGGTGTTGGAAACCCACTTAAGCTACTACCCGACTACTTACTATCATAGTGATAAATTTCATTTTCGGTAATTTTTTGGTGAGGGGTCCTTTTGGTATATTTCGAATTAATTTCGATACATTTTGGGAAAGTTTCGAGATTAAAAATATATAAAAAATACATTTAATATTTTTTTAAAAGTTAACAATTGATCCAAGTGGCCAAGCATCCAAGTGGCATCCAAGTGGCCAAGCATTGACGCCAAGCTCAAGCATAAAACTATAGAAGATAAATTGATAAAGGGTACCATTATACTCACTCCACCTTCTTCATTCGGCATGCATTGACTGCCTTTGAATTAGATGGTGGAGGTCGTTTTTCGTCCCCATCTCCTGCACAGTAGATCTATAGATCATGGGCGTACTATTAGACGGTCGATTTTTTATTACACATGGTATACATCTCAAAAAGTGACCCTAAAATCATATGACCTCCATCACGCTGAAGCATGATTTTAGCGTCACATTTTGAGATGAGTGCCATGCGTAATAAAAAATTGACCGTTTGATGGTATGCCCACGATCTATAGATCCAATGTACAAAATATGGGGACGAAAATGATCTTCACCATCTGATTCAAAGGCGATCAATGCATACCAAATAGAGAAAGTGGGGTGAGAAAACAGCATTTGGGGTGCATAATCGATAGCCATTGACAAAACTGCAGCCGTTTTCACTATAGCCACAAGCAGCCGTTTTCACTATAGCCACAAAACTGCATAAACGATAGCCATAAACGTTTACTCCCACATCGGTGAGATAAAAAACAGAACACTCTAAGGCACCTTATTAATAGTGGATTCCTCATGCTGTAACTGCAGCAATCAAAAAGCTGGCAGCCGTGTGGTGAGTAAGGCGTCAAGTAATATTTGGCCATATTAAAAAAGACAGAAAAAAAATATATAGAAAATATTGAAAATTTTGAAATTTTGTCAAAAGGTATCAAAATAATTTTGACAAAATTTATCACTATACGTATTATTATTATTATTGTTATTATTTTTGAAGATGTCGTGAGGCGACAATTTAGATGTATCTTACAAATAAGGACTTATTATCCAATAAATTTTGATGAGGAGTTAGCGATAGAAATGAGAACTTTTTAAGACACTCAAATGTTCTTTTATCAAGTGTGCCGAGACTCTTGATAAATCACATGCCATGTGTGCAAAAAAGTGACCTGTTTTCCAAGTCATTTGGAGAACATCTTGGGTCCCCGGTTTGGCATTAGAAAATATTGATCACTAGTTCGTGTGTACCCTTAGGCTCATGTATGATAGGCCATAAGGAGTGGTGCAACAACCTCAAAACCACTCGGATTATATATGTTAAAGTGCTTCAAAAAAGAACTTTTATTAATATAAGCCTGCCTATTTACAAGTATATAGTACAATATATGGTCAGCCCGCAAACAATTTGCATAACACTAACAAAGTAGACATGGTATTAGCTATCCGACCCGAGTGCGGAGCGAGTTTGGTCATGGGTTTCTTTTTGGGACATGAGGTACATGGTTTCATTATGCATGTGAAGTGATTTGAAGACCATGATCTAAATGGTGTATAAGATTGAGATGAAAAGCCACCTCCATCAAGTGATTTAAATTGGCCGATGTCTTTTCACCTTAGATTGACTGATTTGAAGACTATGATCTAAAAATGTATGGTGTAAAAGATTGGGATATAAAATCACCTCCATCATATGATTTAAATTGGCCAATATCGTTTCACCTTAGATTGATTGCATCCCATCTTATACACCATACATCTCTAGATCCTGGTCTTCAAATCACTTTGCAGTCCCCACATAGTTACCAAGTCTGAATTTGAGAAAAATCGGTAAGGCAAAAAAACCGAAAAGATTGATAGAATTTGGGGAAAAATCGGAAAATATTTGGAAAATATATTAAGAACAAATATTTTTTTGACAAAACTGATGAAAAATTCTGAAAAAAATATGTTTAAAATGCAAAAGTTATGATTTTTCAAAAATGTAATTTTCTTGGAAGAAAAAATGCGTTTGAAACATCTTCCCAACATTTTCTGAAACATATGGGTTAAAAGTAAATTTTTAAAAGAAATCTTTCTAAAAAAATAAAAATAAAATAAAAATGCTGATTTTGGTAACTATGTCTCCGAGCATATGAAGAACTACAACCATATGTTCCAAAAAGTGATTCATGAACTAAGTCACTTGGTGCTAGGATTGGTACCTAATACCAATTCATCAAAATATTATAAAAGCCTAGATAGCCGTCTCGATCGCCTAGCGCTCTGACTTGTCTTTATCACTTCTCAAATTCAAATAACTAAACCCGGGAATCACATCCCTCCGATCATCTACGATGTCCACCTTAGAGCAAAAGCTCGGTAGAATCCCGCCGCTTCTCCTCTTCTTCTTCTTTGATCCCATAAACGCAAACCCAAATAACCGTCTCTTTGAATTAATGCCAATTGTCGAGGCAAAATCTCTTGGCTTATGAGATCCTTCATGGCAGCCAAGCTCAAGCCCTCTCAAGTAGTCGATTTCCTTCAATATAAGCGAACCAATGGTGCCTCTCGTGCCTATCTCCGCAGGCCTCTTCGCTGCCATTTTTTTTTTTTGGGAGAAAATGGGTACCTCTGGTGCAATATTTATAATAGGATCACGTTGTTTGTTTGGTGGAGGGATTGGAAACTTGGAAGGAAAGAAGGGTAGTTTTGGATCCTATTCTTGGTGGGCTTGCTTTGAGTTTGGGGAATATGAGAGGCTTGCCTAGAAAATAATTCACACAAATTAAATAGGTTTATGGAAGTGCTGAGATTTGGGTGATGAATGTAGTAATGATTTTTACCCTTATAAAACCATTATATATATTTGCCATCTCTTTCATAGCTTTATTAGCTTTCTCTTTGCTTTGTCTTCACAAGAAAGACGGGAGGTTGAGAGTTAGAAAGTGCTTTTTTTGTTATTCTAGGTGAGGAGTTATGGGTTTTCTAATTTTTGACTTGTCCTTTAAGTTATCTTTCAGTTATCATGGGATTGATAATGAATTGAATGACAAGTTTTCAGTTTTTGATCTGTTTCGGTTATGTCCAACTAGTTGAACAACCAATTTATGTTTATTTTATTTTATTTTATTGTTTAATGAATAAAATAAAATAGACTAGCTTGTGCTGCTGTACTACAATAGATTTCTTTATACACTATAAAAATAAGGTGTTTTAGCGGCACTTGATATTAAGGCAGTTTTTTATAGCGGCAGAACTATTAGCGGCAGTTTTTTATAGCGGCAAGACTATTAGCGACAATTTTTTGTTAAAAAAACTGCCGCTAATAGTTTTATTTTTTGTAGTGATATTAAAAGAGCTTGCTAGCTACTAACACTTTAAACTTACTTTTCATTCAAAAGATTCAACTTGTATCTTGCTACCTGGTTACACCAATCTATATAAGGATAAAAGTACATTGAAAAAGTAAAAGACACTTTGAAATATGAAAAGACACTTAGAACCTTGAAAAGACACCTAGGAAATGACTTCTAGGAAACAAAACAAAATAATTATTTTTCTCTTGAGAAATGAAAGTCTTCTTGACAAATGAAAGGTCACCTTGTAACTTGAAAAAGTTACTTAAAACATGTCCCAGGAATAGTTTTTTAAGGTGTGCAACCCAAGACCCACTTTACTTGGGTTTGTATTCCAACACTCCCTGTTAAACCTAAGTTTCGAAGATACTCCAACTAAAGTCTTCAATCCTTGAAATGTATGAAACTTTAAAGGCTTCGTAAAAATGTCCGCAACTTGATTTTCGGACTTGCAATAGATGAGGTTGACTTCATTATTCTTCACTTGATCTCGGATAAAATGATACTTTATGTCAGTATGTTTGCTTCGACCATGAGACACAGGATTCTTTGCTAATGAAATAGTTGATCTATTATCAACATAGATCGTTACTGATTGATTTGTAGAGTGATGCAACTCCTTTAATAAATTCTTCAACCAAATAGCTTAACAAGCACATGTTGTAGCAGCTATATATTTAGCTTCACATGATGAGAGAGCAACAACATGTTGCTTTTTTTATGACCATGAGGCTGCAGCTGAACCAATATTGAAAACATATCCTGATGTACTTTTTCTTTCATTAGGATCTCCACCAAAGTCACTATTTGTAAATCCTACAAGATTAAAAGTATTAGTAAGCTTATAAAATAAACGATAATCAATTGTACCCTTGATGTATCGCAAAACCCTTTTAGCAGCCAAGAAGTGACTGTGTTTTGGTGCTTCCATGAATCTACTGATGATTCCAACACTGTGAGCAATATCAGGTCGAGTGATTGTTAAATATCTAAGACTTCTAACCAAGCTTTTGAAGAGTGTAGGATCTACCGAATCGTCTTGTTCTTCCTTTTGTAGCTTCAAACTCACTTCCATAGGTGTGTTTGCCGAATTGCAATAGTTCATTTTGAAATTTTCAAGAAATTTTTTTGCATACTTTTCTTGTGAGATAAAAATTTCTCCCTCTGTTTGCTTTACCGCTATCCTAAGAAAAAATGACATCTTTCCAATGTCGGTCATTTCAAATTTCTTGATCATGAATTTTTTAAAATCTTCAATCATAGGAAGATTGTTTCCTGTAAAGATCATGTCATCAACATACAAGCAAATGATTATTATATCCCCAATACCATTTATTTTGGTGTATAAGGCATGCTCATATGGATATTTTATAAACTCATTCTTTTAAAAGAATTCATCGATGTGAGTGTTCCATGCTCTTGATGTGAGTATTCCATGCTCTTGGTACTTGTTTGAGCCCATACAATGCTTTCTTTAATCGGTACACACATGCCTCTTGACCCTTTTTTATATAGCCATCCGGTTGCTCTATGTACACTTCTTCTTGAAGATAGCCATTCAAAAATACCGACTTTACGTCTATTTGAAAAATATTCCAACCATTTTGGGCAGCTTAGGCTATAAGGAGCCTTATAGTATCAAATCTTGCAACTGGTGCAAACACTTCTTGATAGTCAATGCCTTGACGTTGCTTGTAGCCTTTGACGACTAGCCTTGCTTTGTATCTTTCAACTTCACCTTCTTCATTCTTTTTTGTCTTATAGACCCATTTCACTCCTATCGCCTTTTTTTCTTTTGGTAGAGTAGTAAGCGCCCACGTATTATTCTTTTCTATTGCTTTGATTTCTTCATATATAGTATTTTACCATCTACGATCAATAATAGCTTCTTCAAGGTACAACGGATCACAATCCGCAAGAAGGCAAAATAAAGTGAAATCGACCACTTCCTTGATCGTAGATATCATTGAGACTTCTCATTTTTATCGGTGCCCTTGATTGACTACTTGATGATGCAATCAGGGCCGACCCTGGACCAAGGCGAGCCCGACAGCTGCCTTGGGCCCCCGATTTTCAGGGGCCCCCAAATCTGTAACTCCTTTTATATAATAGGTTGAAAAATAAAAATAAAATTATATATATATATATATATATATATATATATGAAGGGGCCCCCAAATCCAGCGCCTCTCTTTCTATTGCTAGAAACCCTCTTCCTCTCCTCTCCAAATCAGAAACCCTCTCCAACTCTCCTCTAAGTTCTCTCTCCAAATCGGAAACCCTCTCCTCTCTCCATTCTCCAGCTCCTCTCTCTCTCTCTCCAAGACTCCAACAGCCAACGCCTCTCTCTCTTCAAGCTCTCTCCTCTCTAGCTCTCTCCAAACCCTCTCTGGCTCTCTCTAGACTCCACAGTCTCCACAGACGGCCTGACAGGCGAGCACACTTTGAGCAGGCTGATTGGCTGACATTGTTGAACTTGGCACACCTCACAGCCCCTGCCACCCCTCCTTGGCAGTCCGGTGGCCTTGACGGCCCGTCCGTGGGTAAGCCCCCTTTCTTTTTCTTCTTAATTTGACATCATATGAAGATATTGTATAGATCAATTAAAACAAAAATTTAAAATCTGATTTCCAACATATCTTCTTTGGAATCCAGGAGATAATGCATAGATCCATTAAAACAAAAATTTAAAATCTGATTTCCAACATGTAATTAATTTTCTTTGAAAATTACACCTTTGAATGTAGTCTACTTTTTTATTGTTTGCCTATGGAGGTGAGTTTATGTTTTTTATGTTTTTTTTTTTTGTAAATGACCTATGTAATATGCTCGTACTTGCAAAAAAAATCATATTTGGGTACCACAGAGCATGAGATGGAGCTTGAAGCATCACGAAGGTTTTGATAGAAATTTTCAATTTGGTTGGATTTTTTATTACATTTAGCTTAATTAGATCACAGTTGAGTGTAATATATACTAGATTACAATTTTTTTTGTTTAGTTTGTATAATGGATCAAAGAATAGTATTAATTGTAGAATATCTATTTTCAGTCTATACTTTAGACAACACCTGTACAATTGATTAGTACTCAAAAAATGAAACTTCTTGCGAGCTCCCAAAGTTCGGGCATAACTTTATTTTTTTGAAGTAATCTACCACACTGCTTACTGCTTAGTAGTACCTACTTTGGATCATGTGGACGACTGGACGTGGATCAAAACAAAATTTAATTCTTATTTACTGCCTCCACCTACACTAGCCCACAATCAGGAACTCTATATGAATGCTATTTGAATATTCTTTTGCTCAGTATTTGTGATGCACTGATGCATTTGAATGAATTTATAGACATGATATTATCATGCAGAATTATGTTATATATTTATCATGTTTACTTATTTATTTAGTTGATGTTGAAATGGAATTTTGAGCTACTGATATCTTAGGACTATACCTATGCAGTTCTTAGGTCCCTTAATAGTATAAATCATGAATTTTAAGAATTGTAATAAACTCATTATTTGGATATGAGGAAGCAGTGAAGCACTCGTAACTTCCAAATGTGATAATTTTTTTGTTAAGAGTGAGGGATTGATACTATAATTACCATGATTGATACTATAATTTGTTTTGGTTCAAGTCTTGGTCAATAAAAGTTTTGACTTTTTTTTTTTTTTTTTTTCTTGAGTCTTCATATTGTTTTAAAATGGCAATAGATGTGAGTATACTATTAAATATTAATGATTGGTGTGAAGCAAGGGAATTTGATCAGGCTATGCATATGTATGTATGTGTTCGAAAATTTGATAACACCTTGGCAATTTCACTATGTATGTCTATGTAATTTTTTGTTGATGAGTTATATATATATATATATATATATATATATATATATATATATATGTGTGTGTGTGTGTGTGTGTATGTGTGTATGATGTATGTATGTATGTATGTATGTATGTATATATGTGTGAACTATATATGTTTATGTGCAAGTGTGCTTGTTCATAGGATTGCATGAAGAATCCTTTTTATCAATTTGATGGAAAGGTGGGACAGAGATCTGGCGACTTGGATTTGCTCCCCAAGGTCACTAGTTCAAAACGACTCCCCTTTTGTTAAGTGGGTGTAGTGGGCGTGTGTAAACCATGAAATAATCGTGGCATGGTTGGGGCTCTCACCTCGTAGGGATTGTCCAAGTGCAAATTGGGAAACCTCGAATGTTTAAGGAGCCAATTAGTGCCTTTATTTTTATTTAGAAATTTATTTATTATTTTGATAATTAAATGATAGGCATTGATGTTTCTTTGAGAGATGGATCTTTTTTTCTTCGAATGAATTGTTATATATATGGTATTAGCAACTTATCCATGTCTTAAACTCATGTTTGTAGTTGAGGAACACCGCACTCAAATCATGTCTAATAAAAGCTATCCTTCTGGAGCTGAGAAAAGAAAGATGAAGTAAAAGACAGAAAAATTTATTCAGTCTCAAGAAAGAGCCATTTATAAGTTTTTTGGAAGTAGTAAACAAACAGGGCTCGAAAACTTGAGCAATAAGGAAGAATATGAAAATAATGAAGAAAATGAAGGCCAAGACTTAGTGATGAGGATAAAGAAGAAAATATAAATGAGAATGAGAATGAGAATGAGATTGATAATAACAACTGTTGGCCTTTAAATATATATGATTCGAACAATTGGAACAATGTCCAACAGAGTCTTAGAGACTTCTTAGTAGAGAAGGGTCCTTTGAGAGATAAAAATGAGAATTTTTTGAGAATTATTATGGTAGGAAGTACTCGTCTTCACATTACACACGACAATTAGCAAATGGAGAAAAGAAGGATAGGAAATGATTAGTATATTCAAATACTAGCCAAAGAGTTTATTGTTTTAGTTGTAAGTTATTTTTCACTGAATGAATGACTATTCAATTGGCTAGAAAAGGATTCAATGATTGGAAGAATATAAGTGAAAGATTGAAAAGTCATGAAAGGACTAACGAACATATTACAAGCATGAGCAAATGGATTGAGTTGAGTTTGAGATTGGGAACAAATGAGACAATTGATTAAGAGGTCCAAGAAAAAATTAAGAAAGAGAGAGCATTAGAGGCATGTATTAACACGGATTGTTTCCATCGTGAAGACTCTTGCATCCAATAATATAGCATTCCGAGGGAAAAATAAAAAGATTTATCAAGAGAGGAATGAAATCTTTTTGGGTATAATTGAAATGATAGCTGAATTTGATCTAATAATACAAGAGCATCTTCAACGAGTCCAAAATAAAGAAATCCATTATCATTATCTAAGTCACAAAATTCAGAATGAGTTGATACAAATGATGGGTGGTACGATCAAAAGCACGATTATTCAAAAAATTAAAGCAGCGAAATACTATTCGATAATACTTGCTTGCTCTCCAGATATTAGTCATGTAGAACAAATGTCTCTTGTTATAAGATGTGTTGATGAGTTACCAAGTCAAATACAAGTGAAAGAGTTCTTTATAGAATTCTTGAAAGTTAGTGATACTTCTAGACAAGGGCTTTTTAATGTTCTTGTAGAAGTTTTGAAGACTCTTGAACTCAATATTGATGATATAAGAGGACAAGGATATGATAATGAATCCAATATAAAAGGAAAACACAAAGGTGTATACAAAAAATTGCTTGAAATGAATCCCAAAGCATTTTACACACCATGTGGTTGTCATAGTCTAAACCTTGCACTTTCTGACATGGCGAACTCTTGTTCTAAAGCTTTAACATTTTTCGGCATAGTGCAACGTATATACACACTCTTTTCATCTTCTACTAAGCGGTGGCAAATTTTAATGGATAATGGGAAAGGTTTTATAGTTAAAGGGATATGACAAACACGTTGGGAGAGTCGTGTTCAAAGTGTTATGGCTATAAGGTATCAAGCTTCAGAAATAAGAGATGCTCTACCTATCCTAGCAGAGTCTACTTATGAAAATGACGGTAAAAGTTCTAGTGAAGCACAATCGCTCGCAGCAAACGAACTTGAGAGTTATGAGTTCTTCGTAACTATGATTATTTGGCACAATGTATTATTTGCTGTGATTACTGTTAACAAGTTTCTTCAACAAGAAAGTATGAATATTAATATTGCTATCCAACAGTTAGAAGGACTCATTACCTGTTTTAAATGGTATAGAGAAAGTGGGTTCGCGGAGGCCCTAATTGAAGCTAAGGAAGTTGTGACTCAAATGGGGATTGAGCCTATATTTCATGAAAAATGCATTGTTCGGAGAAAGAGACAGTTTGATGAAGATGCCAGTGAAGAAGTGTCACAGTCAACTGAAGAATCATTTAGAATTAACTACTTCACTTATATTATTGATCAAGGCCTTTCATTAATTGAGCATAGGTTTGAACAATTTAAAACATATGAGCAACATTTTGGGCTTTTGTTTGATTTGAAGAAGTTACGTTCGATCAGTGAAGAATATTTGATGACTTTTTGCATAAATCTTGAACATGTTCTCAAACATGAAGAGCATATTGATATTGATGGATTTATCTTCATAATTGAAAGTCTTGAAAGATACTTTACCGAAAGAAGTGAAAACGCCGATTGAAGTGTTAAATTATTTGAAGCAAATGGATGATTGTTACCAAAATGTCTAGATTACTTATAGGATATTGCTGACTATACTAGTTACAGTTGCCTTTGGTGAAAGAAGTTTTTCCAAATTAAAGTTGATCAAATCATATCTTCGGTCAACGATGTCACAAGAAAGATTAAATGGATTAGCTATGTTATCCATTGAAAATGATATGGTGGATAAGATTGAGTATACAACTTTAATCAGTGACTTTGCTGCCAAAAATGCGAGAAGAGAAATATTTAAATGAATATTTTTTAATGTTGCATTTATGGGTATTGCATTTTCTTTTTGTATTACATTTTCTTTTAATATTTACTTATACTGAATTCTTAGTTACATTTTCAAATTATATATAGTAAAATAGAATATGAGTATTATTTTATTTATTAAAAAAAAAATTGTGGCGAATTTTTTATATATTATAAAGTAATATGAAACAGGGGCCCCATTTTAGGAACTCGCCTTGGGCCCCGAAAATGTCAGGGCCGACCCTGGATGCAATATCGGTCAACGGAAATGATGATGGTGAATAAGGAGTTTGGGGAGGAGTTGGAGGAGTTTGATGCTCCTTATCATTCTCTTTGATGACTTCTTCATCAACTAAAATTTTTTCTTTACTTTGTTCTTCACATGTGTTCCATTCCTAAGATGTTTCTTTATCGAAGATAACATCTCTAGAAATAATGATCTTCTCAGTTACACAATTGAATAATTTGTAACCCTTTGTAAGTTCATCATATCCAAGGAAGATGCCTTTTTCTCCCTTGTCATCAAGCTTCGTTCTTCTTTGATTTGAAATATGTGCATATGCAATGCACCCAAACACTTTGAGGTGCCCAACTCCAGGTTTGTAGCCGCTCCATGCTTCTTGAGGTGTCATGAACTTAACACTTTTGGTGGGGCTTCTATTAAGCAAATAGACAGTACAAGCAACTGCCACTGCCCAAAACTCCTTTGGCATGCTCTTTCCTTTGAGCATACTCCTTTCAATGTCAAGAATGGTGTGATTCTTCCTTTTTATGATGCCATGTTGTTGAGGAATGTATGCAGCCGTCAACTGATGTTTGATTCCATTTGACCTGCAAAATTCTTGAAACACACTTAAGGTGTATTCACCACCTCTATTCTATCTTATAATTTTAAGAAAATAACCACTCTATTTTTTCACCATTGATTTAAATTGCATGAAAGTCTCAAACACATGATTTTTGTTTGAGAAAATACACCAAAGTCTTTCTGTTGAAATCATCGATAAAAGTGAGAAAATACCTATTTCCTCCTTTTGATGTAACCTCCATTGGACCCGCAACATCAGAGTGAATAAGTTGAAGAGGTTCAAAAGCTCTTCTTGATTCTCCCACCGGAAAACTCAATCTATGTTGTTTACCCAAAATACATCCCTCACAGAATTATTTTGGATGCTCAATTTTAGGTAAACCTTTCACCATATTAGTTTAAGATAACAACTCTAGCCCGCTAAAACTAAGATGTCCGTAGCGCAAATGCTATAACCAAGAATTATCTTTCACAATAGAATTGAAGCATTTAACTGCATCATTCTTGATGTTTAAAATGAAAAGTCTATTCTTTGACATCTCCACCTCTGCAATGACATCATTTTTGCAATTTTTAATAACAAAAGTGTGGTCCTTCATGTGTATGTCATAACCCTTTTCTAAGAGTTTTCTCAAACTCAGAATATTGCTTCACATTGCGAGAACATAATAAGCATCGAAAATATATTGATGATCATCATTTTTTAATTGAATCATAATTTTTTCCTTTCCTTTTACTGGAGTTTTAGATAAGTCACTAAACGTCACATCACCTTTTACCGACTCATCAAACTCGATAAACATTTCTTTTTCACCACACATACGATTACTGGCCCCAGTATCAAGAAACCAAGTGGTTTGATTTCTTGATTCATCTCCCTTATATGTAAGTAACAGAGTAGTTACTTGTTCAACCTTTTCTTCAGAGAGATTAGCTTGTTCATCAACATCATTTGTAGATTTACTTCTACATTCATTACTACAGTGACCAAAATTTTGACAACTGTAACATTTGACATGTGATTTATCATACCTTGGCTTGTATGATGAATTGGAAAGATCTCTATGACCTCTTCCTCTTTGGCCTCGTCCTCGTTCATTTGAAAAACCACCATGATCACCACGTCCCTTTTCATTATGGTAATTATTACGGCCACCACGAGTAAAACCTCTGCCTCGATATCCTCTGTCACGTCCTCTGAAGTTCTTTTTATCTTCTTTAAGGACCAATTTTCTTTGCAAAGCTTGCTCTAATTCTTCATTAGGGTTTTGTTTCATTCTTTGTTCATGGGCTTCAAGCGATCCGATGAGTTCATCAATTGAAAGAGTAGACAAATCTTTCGCTTCTTCAATTGCCACTACAACGTGTTCAAATCGTTGTATCAACGATTTTAGAATTTTTCTATCACCAGCACATCCTCCATGCTTTCACAAATTCTCTTCATTTTGTTAACAATAATCAAAATGTGAGAAAAATATTATGAAATCGACTCACTTTTGTTCATACGAATGGATTCAAATTTAGCTCGAAGAGCTTGAAGACGAACCTTTTTTGCTTATCAACTCCTTTGAATGAATTTTGCAAGATCTCTCAAGCTTGCTTAGACGATGTGGCATTTGATATTTTTTCAAAAATTGATGTTTCAACTCCTTGATAGATTAAGAAAAGTGCTTTCTTATCCTTCTTTCGTATCTCTTTCAATGCCTCTTTTTGAGTTACCGTAAGTGTCGCTTCCACTTGTGGTGATTTCGATTCATTGTAGCAGTTATTGACGATATCCCACAAATCCTGTGATCCTAGTAAGACTTTCATTTGGATACTCTAATTATCATAGATTTCTTTTGTTAAGACTGGAATTTGGGGCTGAATCATATTCGTCATCTTCCTTAATCGAAAGGGGCTCTAATACCAATTTGAAGGAGATAAAATAGACCAACATGCGCTGCTGCACTACAAAGGATTTCTTTATATTAAAAGAGCTTGCTAGCTACTAACACTTTAAACTTATTTTTCATTTAAAAGATTGAACTTGTATCTTGCTACCCGGTTACACCAATATATAAAAGGATAAAAGTACCTTGAAAAAGTAAAAGACATTTTGAAATATGAAAAGACACCTAAAACCTTGAAAAGACACCTAGGAAATGACTTCTAGGAAACAAAACAAAATAATTATTTCTCTCTTGAGAAATGAAAGGACTTCTTGACAAATGAAAGGTCACCTTGTAACTTGAAAAAGTTACTTAAAGCATGTCCCAAAATATTTTTTCAAGGTGTGCAACCCAAGACCCACTTGGGTTTGTATTCCAACATTTAATTATAACTTAGGATATGTGGTATGCCAAGCTTACTCTTTGACTAATCCCTGAGAGATGCCCTCGCCCACACCTTGTCATGAGTCTTGCAACGATTACTCACCTTACATAGCATCCTATTATCGGAGAAGAGAAGTGCTATTCGAACTCAGGAACTTGGGGAGCATACCCAAGTTGTGGACCAGATATTGGGTTCAGTTGGTTTTTCCACTGTTAGATCCAATAGATCTAGTGTGGGATTTTGGAAAAAAAAAATGACAACGCAAAGGGTAGCGGTATTTGTAGTGGAAGAGTCAGGCTTCACAGCCTCGGGTTTCCAATGTTGAAACCATTGATTGCCTTGAATTGGATGGTGGAGATCGCTTTTCATCCAAATCTTTCATACCGTAGATATTGATATCATGGTCTACCTATCAGACGATTAGATGTTGGTTATACATGGAACACACTCTAAAAAATGACCCAAGAATCATTCTCTTGGTATGCCCATGATCAAGGTCACTTTTGGGGATGTGTCCCACTTGGATTCAATACCTGACCGTATGATAGATGGGCCATGATCTCAAGATATATTGCGTGCAAGATTCGGAAGAAAACAATCTCCGTCATTTAATTTAAGGCAGCCAATGTTTTTAATTGTGGAAACCTCAACTATGGAGAAAGAACCTTAAGCTGCAAATATCGGTACCCATGTCACATTTGAAACTTGCCAACTACAAAGCAAGAAAGCCCCTCCAAAAAAATAAACAAAAGATTGGGAGCTGTGACATGTGGAGCAACCATGGCTGTGTTGGCATTGCTCTTTCGGACAATATACAAGAACAACTATTGCTCTTTGTTGTTGTAAATGAATATGGGGAGAGAGAAAAGGATTGGAGCAATAAAAAAGGAGAGGCTGCTTTTTGAAACATAGAAAAATCCCTCTTTAAAAGAGCATCACCCTCATTAAAAGAGGGCTGCTTTTCTTATTTTAAAGGAGCAACCTTCCTTTAATCTTCTTCCAATCCTTTTCTCCCTCCTCACATTTCTTTGTAATAACAAAGAACAATTACTGCTCTTTTTTACTCGTCCAAAGATCAATGCCAAACACAACTCATGTGTTCCATGTGATTTGACCCCGTAATATCAATATTTATGGTGCAAAAGATTGGTAGGAAACTGTGACCAGACTATTAAGTCACTTAGCATTCCCATGAATTTCCTAATACTAATTCATTAACAATAGAAATCCCAAATCCTCAATCCCACTTACCAAATCAAACTTGGAAATAAGAATTAGTATTAGGTACCCAACTTAAGCACAAACTCTCTTAGCGAAGCTTGGGTCAATTCTTAAGATGTGTGCTACGTGGAATCATCACGTGTTCCATGTGATTCAGTACTGCTGCCCTTGAAATTTTTGGTGGCCCCATGCGAGTTCCTCTTAGGCCTATGCCTTGGTCGGCTCTGGTGTGATTTGATGCCCATGATCTTAGGATCTATTATGTAAAAGATTATAAGAAAAAACAACCTCAATCATCCGATTCAATGCAAGCAAACTCCATCTACAATTATTCTTGTTATTTATATATTTATTTATTTTGATAGGTAGTAGGGATTGAACCTATGACCTAGAAGTTACAATATTGTCAACCTTCCATTAAACTACGAGCCCAATCCGACACCATCTAAAATTAATAGTAAGGTTTTTTTTAATACGGAAAATTAATAGTAAGTTAAATTTACATGGTATCCTCATATATATATATATATTTAATGTCATCCAGCATAGACAGTATGATAGTTCATGAGCAACTTGGGGAATAAATCCCACACAACAAAGCACTCACATTGTGCACACCCTAAGGTGCACATAATCCTATTATACACATATGTCTATGTGCATAATGCGGAACTTAATACGGTGCATGGTAGGCCTACTCCCAGTCTAATTTGGACTGCTTGTACGTGTCCGGGGGTGCGCATAATCTAAAATGGTATTATTTATACCCAAATCTCAACCTTGTTAGCCCTCACTTAACTACTAATGAATGCTTTTAGTTCATGTTGTGTTGCAACAGGTTCAAGGGCCGGATCTATATAAAAATAGTTAAAAGAGCAAAGTTAGAGGAAACCTAAATCATTGACAAGAGAATCCAAGAGGAACTAGGTCAAAGAAACACATAATGGTCATTTCGACTAGTCGAGGTTTCATTCTCGACTGGTCGAGACCCCTTCAGTAGAGATCTACCAAAGAAATCAAGTGAAAGAAGAAGAATGAAGCTAGAATAGACCGGTCAAGATATCAGATTCGACTGGTCAAGTGCTCAGCAGCTTTAGAAATACCAAACTGGACCAGTCGAGTTCAGTTCGACTGATCAGAAGAGAGCAAATAGAACAATGAAAAATCTGCTTTAAATGTGGACCAGTCTAAGCCAGTTCGACCGGCCGAGAACCAAAAGAAATCTAAAGCCCGCGAAGCCTCTGCGATTTGAAGAGCCAAACTGAAGTTCGACCAGTCGAAACCCATGCTCGACCAGTAGAGATAGAGTTTCCATGCGTGAAATCAACTCTTCCAGCTGGGTTTTCTCTAGCGTTGCAATTCCCTTCCGGATTCTTCTCCCTTGAACTAATTTTGTGACAGCGCGGGTTTCGGATACCTCGAAACCAGCACCGTTAATACAACCATTAAGGTCATATGCCATATCACACATAGAACACTTGGTACATCCACGCCAGATCGGAAACAAAACATGTCTAACTAATCAAATAGATTCATCATAAAGCAATTGAACATTCAATTCTATATAAGATAATTCTAACCACCAAAGACGGTTCAATTCTCATGCAATTCGCATGGACAAAAGAACCGAATCGAACCATCGGTGACACAACAAAAGTCACATAGGATGGTTCACAAAAGGAATAAACTATCTCAAGTAATTTACTTCTTACAAAACATAAATGGTCTGACATACCAAGCCTTACACTTATTTCACAAAACTATCAAAGTGCCACAGCGCACGTCTACTAAAAGAAATCCTCTGGAGGGGGCTCCGACTCCTCTAAGGACACGTAATCTGAGTCCTCCAAATCCAGGTTCTTAGTATCCTCAGCTAACTCAGAACCTGTGACGTATAGTCGAAGGGTGAGCTACAACATAGCTCAATAAGGAAAACAAATAGCATGTATATCATCCACATCTCGCATATCTTTCGTGACACATTTCAAAGCATATGGATATAATCAGAAACATTTATTAGACTAAACAGGCTATCTAATGCATGGTTTAAACATACACTTCTCATTGTTGAACGAAACACACTCACTTAAAAGAATCACTTAAATAATTGCTCGAGCAATATAGCATCAAGCTCCCGATGGAAGTACCCACCATCGTCGTTCACATGAACCATTGCACAATGCCCAAGTCCCTTTGTATGAGGTGACTTGTGCCGAACGAAGTATTTCCACTGTTAAAAATCAAAGAATGGATATCCCGCCAAACTGGTAAACAATTTGTACGAAAATCTCGTTGTACCGGTCACAGATATCCCGCCGTGTCGGTTAGGTATTCACAATTAAACCTCAAATCAAATATGCTAGTTTACATATAGTTTATCACCGTGAGTTTGTACTAATTATAGTATACCAAGGTTGTCACATGTCCACACATACTTCATTTCATCACTACTGATGTCACACACATGTCCTTCACATATGACACAAATAAGGACTTGAAACTCACACACATAACACACACAGGCACACACATATTTTCCTCCTACTGCTCACATTATTTAACTTAGCACATTTAAAACTACATAATGAATTTACGCGATTTAAAAGTAAAAGTCAGAAAATACATACACATTTCTATTACATCACTACATACATGCTAGTTGAAAGAGAATACACATGCCACGTAGTTTTCCTTACCTCAAATGAAGTCACACGGAGATTATACCAATAGTATCAATCACGCTCTCACGTAATCCCCATGTGTCGATCCTATAACCAAACGTACCAAAACATCTATAAGAATGCCTAGAAGAATAAAAGGTAACCACTACTAAAGAATTCAGAAGAAAAGAACAAGGTGAAGTACCCTGTTCCTTGTGCGAGCGAGCCCCGAGGCATTTAGTTATCTGGAGAGTCGCGCACGAGGCATCGCTTGAGGGAGGCCTAATACACTTAAGTTCTCGCGAGAGTGAGGTACAATAGTTTCACAGCTTTATTTAGAATCTCGTGAGGTTCCCTTGGTCCTTTCTCTGATGCTCGCACGAGTGAGCTCTTATGCTCGTGCGCGTGAGGATCAGAGACATCTAGATCTGGGTGTTTCTTCCAACTCAATCCTCATAAATTTTCAACCACAATAAATGCTAATCTTAAAAACATAAATAGCCATGATTTCTTACCTTTTTGGACCTTGATTCTTCTATGGATCATATCTTTGTCCCTTGAAAACTCACAAGGCTTGAAAACCCAAAGATACTCTATCCTTCACATTAAACCCATCAATCCACACGAGATCATCGTGATCGTGCAGCCCTAATCTTTTCACACCCTTGCTCAACCTCCCTTGCACTTTCTTGGATCAAATCCCACGAATCCAAATCCCCTTTCTCTTTCTCTAAGAAACCCTCTCTCTCTCTCAAACAACTCAATAACCAAAACAAAAGAGTCCCACGTGGGAGACCCCTTTATCTACACACTTGAGTTTGTTAACATGTTACACACTCACACCACACATAGGTGTTACTTAATCTCTAACACCTAATGTGTTAGGCACATACACAATACCAAATTGTGCACATGTGCATGGGTTCTCTTGTGAACCACATACACTCGTATATATTCTTACGCACACCTGACCTACACGATTAACAGAAATTGGCGGTTATTATAGATTTTTAGGGATCTTGGAGAGATACTTACTTTGTATAACTATTCTAGGGCCTTATACTATATAAATAAGGACTCTAGGGTTAGGTTTTAGGAAATCCTCATAGTGGAGCTTTTCTAGAGAGTTTTGGTGTGAGTATTTGTAGGTTTATGCTAGATTTAGTTCTAAAATAGAGAGAGATTGATTTTTGTCATTGAGAGGAGATCGATTCAGCAATGATGAAGGTCTTACAATCGATGCGTGGTTAAAAGCTTCAGGCTGGGATCTCTTATAAATTAAAGATAAGTATGTAATAATATTCTGTTTCTTTTATATTGTGAATTTCGTTTATGGTACGATTGCATGTTGGAGGTCCTAAGAGCTATAGAGAATGCGCAATTATAAAGGTTAATTCTATTTGGTTTAATTCATGTGGCCTTGTAGGGATTGGGGTTGGATTAGATAAGATATTTACCGACGGACTAGGCCTTGTAGGGTAATTTTAGTTGGTTACGTGTAATGATGTCTAGATGTTTAGATTTTTCTAATTTATATACGAAGCGGCAGAGCTTGTAGCCTAGAGCGGGAGTACCTGGAATTCAAAATAAGAAAAAAGTAGGATTTATTATATACGAGTCCAAGATTCAAAAGAGATTTCAAACTTCCTTCTCATCTCTTATTTCAAAACTATTTTAAGTTATTTTATTTTATTTTATTTAGAAAACTTAATTTTATAGAATTTTATTAGAATAAAATAAAAGTTGAATAAGATAAACGATAAGTCTCTGTGGTTCGACACCCTTGTACTTGTCCTAGTACATTTGAACTTGTGCACTTGCAAGGTTATATTTTAAGATGATCATAGGTCTATGTGCATAATTCGAGATCTTGTGGGTCAGGCCAGGTCTGAGTCTGTGAGCTGATGTTTCAACCCAGGAACTCAACCATACACTGTCTGTATAGTGTATAGTTCCCGAACTATAGGGTTTTAAAACTTTCGGAGAGGGTTAGTCCCTTTTCGGCAGTCACAGACAAGGTCAAAGGTTGATCGAACATGTTTGTATGCTCTGAGAGGATGAAAATGGGGTATCTACTGATGCCCTCTTTGCCGCATTCTTGTGGAGTAAGAGTGCGTCAAAGAAGTAGAAACCCCTTTCAAGGTGCCCTCTCGTTTCCTTGAGAGATCACGCGTGTGAACTGGGGAGTTGATATGAAATGTTTGACTTTCTTATTTGTTAGCACAAGCTGAAATAAAGGGAGTATTCAAAGGCCTTTGATAGCAATCGAAAGGTGTTTACACAGCCGTAGGTGTATATCGCATCTCGTTGCATATCGCGACCTACTACATATCGCAGTCAAACAGGGGGGGGGGGAAGTTGACACAAATGAAGTACGGGTGGTGTTGACGAATGTCGAGATAAATTAGTAATTGATGATTGGATGGCCAAGGTTTTTGCAAATCTTGTCAGACAGGGTGTATCATTGCTCACACCAACGAAGCGTCAGGGTCTCTTTCCAGTAAACATTTGTGATTTATCAAAGTTGAGTATACTCGGTGTTCAGTTTCCCATGGGAGAGAACAGATTGGGGTGCTGAGGAATAGAAATATAAATATATAAGAGTTTTGAAAAACTGGGCTTTTAACTTAAGATCAATTCGGTAAAACTTTGGAAAATGTGGCCCTTGAGACGTCGCTGAGCATATTCATTGGTACGGGATTTGGGGACCCGACCTTTGTTTGGTTGTTAAGACGACACTCAATATGTCGGATACTCCTTCTAACCTTCTCGTGGATATTGATGATTATCTCTTACGGGAGGACTACAGTAGTTCACGAATCAAGAGAGTTAGGTTTTGAAAATGTTTGGCTTAATATTAGTTACATAAATATTTATAGAATATCGAGTGAAGGGGAATGACACTTATCTAATTTGTTACAGGTTGAAGGCCCTCGTATCATTCACCATGGGAGCAGATGATTGTTACGACGGGATATTATCGTCATTTGCCTTTTCATGATGGGACATTGGGAAAATTTCCCTCTTTTTACTGGATTCTGGGTTACACGATGGGACAGTTTGTTTAGCTTTATTATTTATGGGGTTAGTGATGGGATGGAGGTGTATTATTTTTTTATATTTTCGTGCATTTTTTGTTGGTGCTGCGATGGGACTTTTGCAATTTCCTTTCATTTTATCTTACGCTTATATTGGGAGGTCTGCCTAGTTAGGTCGATGAGCTTCGTATTTTATCAGCACAATTGAATTCAGTCCACAAATCATTAAATTCGTCATCGACTTCGATCACCTCCTCTACATCGAGAGAACTTCAGTGGAACTGACATTTGGACTTTGGGTAGAGTTTTATCCAGCAGGATCTGTTTGGGAGATTTCATCTCCTCTTAAGTAGTACCATTGTTATCTCTATCTCCACCATCAGTGTCATCATTATCATATGTGTCGGTTGAGGCATTGGACTTATTGATCGGCCTTCAAAAGTAGATAATTTAGACTCAAATCTCAGCATTGTTAGGTCTCATTTAATTACTAATATTTACTTTTAGTGCAAGATTGAGCATAGCAGGTTTTGAAGGCCTTAAAGCACAAATGTAATTAAAAGAGCTAAGTTAAGGAAGTTTTGAGGCGTTGGTAAAAACCTACCAGAACAGCGGAGAGAAAGAAGAGTGTCAAAATTAATATATGGATTTTCTAGAGCTGAGGCCTATACTATTGGAAAGAAGACGTTTTCAGCTTTCCAACGAGCCAATAATCGCTGAATTCCGAGCTATAGATCAAAAGTTACGGCCGATTGAAGTTCACATAAAAATGCAGGAAAAGTGCAGAATTTGCAGTTTCAACCGGTCGCAAATGGATTTCGACCGGTCAAATCTGGGATCTCCAAAACGCGAATTGGGACCGCCCCAACTCC
Source organism: Chloranthus sessilifolius (assembly GCA_021018995.1). Lineage (NCBI taxonomy): Eukaryota > Viridiplantae > Streptophyta > Magnoliopsida > Chloranthales > Chloranthaceae > Chloranthus > Chloranthus sessilifolius. Next base: position 50,477,180 of record CM037593.1, on the reverse strand, counting down.
TCAAAGCTTCAGAAATGTGATTTTGGACCGGTCGAAATGTCCATTTCGACTAGTCCAAACCACACAACAGAGAGGGTTTTTCCTATATATATTATTTCGACCGGTCGAGCTCCATTCTCGATCGGTCGAAGTTGGGATTTTCTGCAGATCTTTAGGCATTTTTTAGGTGCGAACAAGCTGGATTCTTCCTAAAATCAAGACTCCACAATCTTCTATCTTCCTAATTTAGATTAGATTCGTTCTAGGATTTGTTTCCTAGTAAAAATCACTGTTTTAAGGCCTCATACATCTATAAATAAGGACCATAGGTTAGAAATAAAATAACTTTCAGTCATATGGCTTTCTGCTCGTAGTTTAGGTTTAGATTTCAAATTTGCGAGAGTTTGTGAGATTGAGAATTTTGTAATCATTATTCTATGATCGATTTAGTGATGATGAAGATCATGGAAATGATGCGCGGCTAAAGGTCCTGAAGCTTGGGATCTCTTGTAAGATTGAAGATAAGTAAATAACTTTATTTCTTTTTCTCTTTTATTTTGACTTCTGTTTTATTGGTACAGTTGCATATCCGAGGTTCCGAGAGTCATCGAGAATGATCGATTGTAATGATTTAGTTCTATTTAATCTACTCTTATTGGATTGGTAGGGCTTAGGAACTAGATTGAATAGGATACTCGCCGATAGGCTACGACCTTATAGTCTAGTCTTAGTTGGTTCGTGCAATGATGTCTTGACATTTAGATTTATCTACTTGCGATTAGATTTACCTAATTCATATACGAAGCCCTAGTGCTTGTAGCCTAAAGTGGGGGGTACCTGAAATTCGGAATAGATTAGGAATAGAGTGCGAGTTATTTAGAAATCCGAGATCCAAGAGAGATACCAAAATGTTCTCTCAATATTTCCCAAATCTGTTTTCTTACTTTTCTAGATAAAATAATTAGAAAATTACTTCTATAAAAATCTCATTTCTAATAAGGATTTAGTTTAAAATAAACGACTAGTCCCTATGATTCGAAACGCTTGTACTCACCCAAGTATATTCGAACTTGTGCAGTTGTAAGGTTTTAAAATAAAACGATCACTTATCCTCTAGTAGTTCCGCACTCCTTCTTGGGTATTGGATAATATTGATGGGATCGCATTCGTCGTGCCACAACTTTTCAACACTGGTTGGGTCATCATGGGTAGGGATAGGTATTTCCGTTCTTGAGGGCCTTTTCCCCCTCATTGGAGTTTCACTGGCAGCGCCAACTCCATTGGTGTTGATGTAGCCGTTATTATAAGATTAGTGCTCTTCTACAACACAAGGAGGGGCCGATTTGTTCCCCGTCTCCGATTATTGTCTCCTTCATCATTATCAGGGACTGCGACGTTCATCGGTGCCATTGACGGAAGCAGTGTATTCATCATCATCCTCATCATAATCATCATCTCTTAACTTTGGGCGAGTTCTTTCCACCATGCGTAAATTTTCATAACATTGAGTTCTCATTTGGTCAAACTGGCCCCTTCCTTCTTTGGGGTAGTCGTGATGGGGTGCCGGGAGATGATTTAGTTCTTGCAGTGGTCACATGGCGAAATCTAGGTTGTTATATTCTTTTATTTTTGGGCCGCATTGGGACCTTATTTATTTTATTTATTTATTTATAGTGATGGGTTACTAGGGAAAAACTTCCCCTTTCGTAATAGTGGGGTCTAAATTATTTTGGTTTGTTATTTTCTTATTTTGATTTATTTTTGCTATTTTATTATTATTTTTGTTATTATATTTTTTTTGTCTATTTTATTTTTGTTTTAATTATTATTAATTATTTGATTTATTTATATTTTTCATATATATATATTTATTTTGTTTATAATTGTTATTTTACACATTTGTTATTATTATTATTATTAATAATATTATTATTTTATTTTTTCCTTCGAGCCGTGATGGGACAAAGGGGGTTATGTGGTGAAACCCGATGATACGGGTGGCTAGGCTATTTTTTGTTCTGCTGTGACATGGCCGTCACGAAGGGACCTTCGCTTGTGAGTTTTTTTATTATTATTTCATGTTATTATCATTATAATTTTATTTTTATTTATTTATTTATTTATTTATTTGTTGCGATTGGACGTTGGGATTGTAGGATTTGTTTATTATTTTGGGGGCTGTCGGTGTTAAGGGCCTTATGATGGGGCTTTCTGTTGGTGGGTTTGCTGTCGTCATTATCATTATTATTTTTTATTATTATATATATATATTTTTTTGGGTTCATTTGTTTGTTTATTTACTGTAACGGGACATGGGGGGATTTTATTTGTGCCAAGGGTCACATGGTGGGTTTCTTCGGAGGTCAACCTTGCTTTTATTGTCTTGTATTATTTTGTAACCTTTATTGATTTTTGTTTGGATTATAACGTTACACTTGTCATATTCATATGTGTATTTGGTAGAGGTTAGGTATCCTAGATGTCATGCTTTTATTTTTTCTTTCTTTACCCATTTTAAATGGGTTAGGTATGCTAGGTGTCTCATATGTATACTTCTTGTGTCTTTCTTTTCATTTTCTTTAGGTTTGGTGGGTAAGTCATGTGGTTCCAATGCCCTTGCTACTCAATTGTATAGCCTAGTCTATATAAAATGTGCCCGAGACTTTGTTTTACTTCATACTTTCCCATGCATTTTTAATTGTGAGCTCGGAATTATTGAGTGTTTAATATTTGTAGGTTTGATACATTTTATTTTTATATCTTTTCACAACGTGAAAAAGTGAAAAAAATTACTGTCTTAAATAATGATTTTTTAAAAAAATCATTGCCCTCTAAACAGTTATAAAAAAAGCAATGATTTTTTTTATCACTATGCAAGACAGTGATTTATAAACTTCAATAACCACTGCTCTTAACAGTCATAGAAAAAATCACTGCTTTTGATATTAGTTTTTTTATGCAAATTTTTTTTAAAAAAAATACTAAATTAAAAAAAAAAATAAAATTACGTCGACGATTTTTTATACAATTTTTTTTTAAATAATTTTTTTTTATGCTTTTTTTAATGCTTTTTTTTTAGCGCAATTTTTATGCTTTTATTAATGTTTTTTTTAATACTTTTTTTTTTTAATACAATTTTTTTAATGCTTTAAAAAAAACAAAGAAAAAAAACTATTAATCTCATATTTAAACACATCCATTCAACACAAATGCAAATCATTCAATGTCATTAATAAAAAAAATAGATGCCCAATTCTTTTATTCAAACAAAAGATTGCATCTCAACCTTTCAAATCAGTCAAACATTTTAAACTCTACATGTCTAATCCTTTTATTCAAACAAAAAGAAGAAGAAAAGAAAGAGATTTAATAATTCAAGGATCCCATGGCCCATTTTCAACATAAAAGAATTTTTTTTTTTTTTTGCTTCGCCTCTCTTGCCAAGTGTCCCCGACCCCTAGTGATCTGTTTGATGTGAGCTTCAAATCGGAATGTTTCGCCTAAAATCCAAAGGAGAACATCATTAATCAAATAATAAAAATTGAAAACTAATCATTGCATACTATTTTCCAAGGTGACCTTTGTTCACAAGATAAAAAAAAGAAAGATTAGACAGATAAATTTTCTAGTTCACAACACAAACATAAATATCGACTGTCATTTTGTACGTCAAAAAAGTTCTCTATGTGAACGAATTTGATTTAAATGCTTATGCCTTCAACTTAACTAGATGAGCCTCAAGGCTTTTTCTATAGAGCACTACAGGAGCTCAAAAACAAGTTGAACATTTTGTCATTACTACTGAACTAGAAAGGCAAGAGGTTTAAGAGACTTTTATCTAATTCCTTATCACATTTTTTCTCACACTTTTTAATCTCATGCCATAAGGGTATTCAATAATGACATTTTTTATTTGTCATAATTATAATCAATGAGACTTATGACCCTAACATTTTTTACTATTGCTCCAGTACCAAATATATTGAGAAGAGAACCTCACAAATGGAAGTACCAAATATATTGAGAAGAGGACCTCACAAATGGAGGGTTCTCAACTAGAAGGTCGTGCACGTTGGCACAACCTTGAGGTCACAAATTAATTTCAGCTTACCTATCAAAAAATAAAAAGAGGTTAATTTCAGCTTACCTATCAAAAAATAAAAAGAGGTTCTTACAAACTTTCTGCTGAACATACCTGAGTACCAAAATAGGCAAGTTCTGCTGCTTCATCAAATGTCAAAAATGGCACATATTATGCACATGGATAAATATTAAGATCGCACATCAAAACACCATCCACATCCTTCTATACCTGTTTTGAATTAAAAAGAAAATTGTGTCACACCTTTTATTTGTTGCTAAACACAATATCAGTGTGGCCCTGGGATTAGGCGGGTGCTCTAAGAGGCGCGCCAGGATACCTAGGTTATCAGAAAAAAAAAAAGAGAGAGTAAAGAAAGCATCATTAATGATAGATTAATAAAAATGTGAAGAAATGAAACTCTGTTTGGACAGCTTAATACTGAAAAAGCTCACATGGAATTGATGTAATTAGAAAAAGAGGGATGCTAGTAATTTCCACATTAGCACAATGATTATGTGTACGAGTCAATGCATGCATGAAATGAACTGGGACTTTGCATGTACTTGAGTTTAAATTTGACCTAAATCTCTTGGAAGCTAAGGCTTTACCAATAGTCGTAGCTGTCAAGTCACTACCACCCCTACCCAAGGTAGTTACTGCACAAGATTTCCAACCATGCAGTTAGAAGATCAAATTCAGAGATTTGATAGTCTACTAAGAGAAGTTCAATTTCAGTTGTATATATTAACTATAAAGTCAAATCATTTTGGTAAGAAAGCAGTTAAGTTGTAAAAGACCTTTCCAAGGAAGCCGGTAACAACAGGGATTGCAGGATCACTCGTCCAATCTTCATGTAACCTCTTTGCAACAGCACGATAAGTTGCTTCCAAAATGTCCGCATTTGTAAAATCGTCTGTGGTTATAAAACAAATATCAAATGCATCATACTATAAAAGATAAAGGCAACTGCATAATTTGATATGGCAGTATGAGAAAGGCAGCAACAATTATAGGCTTGGCCATATTTATTTTTTGACTGGTGCACTCTTCATAACATCCTATAATCCATCGTAAATTAAGGAGATTATCTCTGGTGCACTCCTCAAAATAATGTGTTGTTAGCATCGACCACCGAGCTGTGGGCACATAAACAGCATCAAGCAACGAGCTGTTCCATCCATAGAATATGTATACAAACACACCAATTATGAGCCATACGGAAACACGGACCCAAGTGCCGGTGCTGAGTATTTAAGCAAGTAATAGGACACAAGCATTGTGATCAGCAGAGAGAAATGTAAAGTGGTAATATTTTAAGATTGAGCTGGTAATAGGCACCCGAACGAGTTCCAACACTGGCACTCCGGTCATTCTCCTGGGAGCCACATTGCTATCTACGAGCACACAAATCAGTGAAAGTTTTCTGACCTTTCCCTGATTTAGTGCTTAAAATTGTCAGTGCATTTATCATGGATCAAAATACCGGAAATCCAATACATATCAGCCAGGCCTCCTGGATGATACGTACCGGCGCACCAGCCAATACATTGATTGTACCACTGATACATTGTATCAATGAATCGGTCAGTACATTTTTTATTTTTTACTTTCAAAAAAATCTGGAAAAATCAGAAAATTTCTTTAAAAATACAAATGATATATTTAGAATATTTTCAAATTTTTTAAGATATGAACCTATTTTTTTAATATATTTTTTGCACATTTTTCCTATATAAATAGATCAAATAAAACATTAAGTTTAAGCAAGTAGCAAGGAACAAGTAACAAGTGGTAGATCGGAGACTTGAAGCGTGTTTCAGCTTCGATTCGGCATTTTATCGAGCCATTGTTAGCTACCAAGGGAAAGAAGGAAGAAGTAGAGAAGAAAAGAGACTTACCAAAGGAAAGAATTGCATAGCAATCACGGGCTCCCTAATAATGGCTGGGTACCCCACACACACACTACAAGACAACATTGGCCCACTTGTCATAAAAGCGTGCCTTAAAAAAAGGTAAATAATATACTGGTGTCTTCTAGACATGCACTTCTCATAAAAGCTTAAAAAAAAAAGGAAAAAATAGTAGAAGAAAAGGCTTGACCCAGAATTGGGTTTGGTAATTTGATTGCTGCCTGGGAAGGAGTTAAGATTGATGGCATTAAAGGGGTTTTGGAATATCTCGGCCTTTGTTGTGATATGGGTGATTTGGTTGGAGAGAAATGACAGGGTCTTCAGAACAATTTGAAGGCCTGCTGTAGACATACTTATGAAGGCTACTATTAATTCAGTTTGGCTGTCTCCGAATGAATATGAGAAGGAGGGCAAAGATTATTTAGATGAGTGGGAAAATCTGCACATTACATAACTCTATCTTCCGTTGATGGAGGGTTCTCCTAGGTTTCGTTTCGGGTGTCTCATTGTTTCTGGGTGTTAGGGAAGTCATTTGTTGTATTCTGCCCCTGTTCTAGCCCCTTGCTGCAACAGTGGTTTCAGTGGTTTACCGTTTGTAATTTTTTGCTTCTATTAACCAAAATCAATAAGGCTTACACTCTGACTGTAATTGACCTTGAAATTTGAACCTAAACAAGTGCTTGATGTCAAGTTTTAATAATTTTTTTAGCTCATATGAGTTGTTTGAGTTAACTTGACCGAGTTACTCAAGGAACTCGAATAAACTCAGATTATTTGAGTTCTCCTTCGAGTTTACTCGAAAGTCAGTCGAGTCCACCCAGCCGAATTTTGAGTAAGTCAACCCGAGTTTTAAACAGTGATTTAAAACATACCTCAGCCTGGGTTTTGCCAAAGTAAGCTTGCTTCCCTAGCAAATAATCCACCTGCCCACAACACAGCAGATTTTTTTCATTTTACTTATGTTTTCCTCCAATAGGACCAGGGCTGTTAATGGGTCAGTTTTGGGTATTGCCTGACCCGGCCCAATTTCTTAATTGGGTCAAGTTGGGCATGGGCTGTTAATGGATCATTAGGACAGAAATATAATCCCAATTGACAACCAATAAAAGCCTTAACTAAAAGTGAATCCTTGAAACAATTACCGAGAACCAACTGATCATGTGGAAATTTATATATGTATCGAGTTAATGCACTTCATCATATTAAGTGTTTCATTTCATCCTACTAAAGAAAAGACATAATTCAGGACATCTAAAATCTTTGAATGACCATATATCTCATGGAAGCATGTACAATTAAAGTAGAAAACACCCAAGGAAGATTCAGAGCAAAAAATCAAGTAGCTATCAACCTGATTGGTAACAATTGAGATAGATATCAGATTGATCCACTACATCATATAAAGTGTTTCATCCTGATAAATCAGAGAAATAACACACCGAATCTAAACATTCTGAACCAACTATCATATGGAAGCACATACTATCTAGTTAAAAGCACCAAGGGAATCTACAGAGCAAAGAATCGAGTAGCCATCAGCCTGACTAAAATAACCCATTCAGAACACAGGATTTAGCCTTCTTTTCATATAAGAAAAAATTAAGCTTGATTAACCCACTTTAAGGATCCAGATCCACCCTACCCCTTTGCTACTCATCAATCATTACTCACCGGCTAAAACGGATACATATTCAAATACAATTTTAATCACATTCGAAAGTTCCAATGCATCTAAAATATCATTGAATAGATATTAACAATTCCTGTTCAAAGCAGAAACCAACCAAGAATGAACAATTCCTTCCTTTTATATGTGCTTAAAGTAAAATCACTGTGAAAGGTACAATTTTCTGATGTATAAATCTGTAAATTTATAGAGCCAAGCATCGAAATTGAACCAAGATAAGGGAAAAAAAAAAACAAATGCATATAAAAATCTATCTTAATCATATTCGAAACTTCCAATGCATCTAAAATTTCATGGAAAGGATATAACCCATTCCCATTCAAAGCAGAAACGGATTAGAACACTGGCAATTCCTTCCTTTTATATTCCAAAGTTTTTTTATTATTCTCACATTACTAATTACAGTATGAATCACCATCAGAATGAATAAATTAATAATTAATTAATCAATTTTAACAATTATCAATTTGATCATTCTGTCTTGGAAGCCATCTGACCAAAATCGCCCTTAATTATAAGAAAACAAAAATTTAAATGCTTCTTATCAGAGATCCAAAATCACCCCCAATTGTAATGATAGTAAAAATATAAAAAAAAATTAAAAACGCTTCATATCGGATCAAAAGAGTGGGTATAATATGCATGAAACAGAGGAGGATTCATGCATTAACCATAACTAAATAAATAATTATACTAGGGGGGGATTTGCTCCAAAATCATGTATCCAGCCGCAAGATCACGAAAAAGAGAAATCCGAACAACAAATAATCCTGAATAAATTTAATGCTACACACTTACCAGAAAATGATACACGATCGCGATCAATCAATGGCCACCGTGCTCCTTGGCATGCTGCTGGTGCGCGAGATGGCGGCGCTCCTCGGGAAGCACGACGAGGTAGGAGAAGGCCATGCCGCCGAAGTAGACGTGGAAGAGAGGATCTACGGAGCTCGTTAGTATACACTTCTTGTGGTAATTATCCAAACCTCTGATAATAGCTTGCTTCACGTAGCTAATGGTGAACATCGGTTTCGGATGCGCAGGCAGATCCCTAACTTTCAAATCCTTGATCTTGTTGTAGAAATTTCTCATCGCCATTGGAAGACACGGAGAAGATGAATCAAGAACTTAGAAACCCTAACCCTAGCTTTTCTCCTCCCTCGAGGATCCTTCGCCGATAAGGAGACAAACATTTTTAGTGTTATGGTTAGGTGTGTCGGTTGTGCACCAAGGTCTGTGTATGAATTCCATCTCCTCTCTCTTCGACTTCGAAACCGACGAACTCTACGATCCCGATCTAAACCTGCTACTATAGTACAAAGCTTTCAAAACTTCCAACGAATCTGGAGGGTACAGAGAGAGATTGAGATCTATATATATTAGCTGGGATTTAAAACTTCGTAGCTGAGAAAAAAACCTAATCGAGAGCAATGCAAATGTAAAAATTGATAGAGAAGAGAGATTTACCGTGGAGATCAAAGAGATCTGAGTCAGGAGATTTGAAGAAGGAGAAGAAGAAGGAGAAGAAGGAGAAGAAGAAGAAGAAGAAGAAGATTGAGCAACCTCGATTTCGTGAGAGCTAGGGTTCGTCGAGAGAGAGGAAGACGAGAGAGAGGTAGGGTTTCTGAGAGAAAAAGAAGGAAGGGATGAGTCTCTAAGGCATTTTGTGGTAGAGATAAAAGAGATAAAAGAGAGACTTGGGGATGGCCCGATAGATTTGCACATGATATCATCATGTGAAGATGGGATTATTTATTAAATCAATTTTTAACTTAAAATACCATTGCTTTAACTTAAAAAACTATTGTTTTGGGCATTGGAATATTATACCACTATTTTAAGCAGTGGTTTATTTTATACTGCTACAGTGGTTTTTCCCTCATTTGTCGTAGTGCATATCATTGCACAAGGATCATAGAAGTGAAGTTCCTTCACTTAGTTTTTTTCGATAAGAAGCTCGAAAAAAAGAAGTTAAGTGAAGTTACTTCACTTAGTTTCTCATCAATAACATCACATTATTGCGTTCTGTAATAAATGATGAGCAGCAGATAAAAATATTAACCTTTAATGTTCTTTGTTAAACCACAATGACCTTTCCCTTCACACCAACATTGAAGATTAGCCTCACCTCTTTAATTTATGAGAAATTAGGAACGTGAGTGAAAAGAAAAGGAGTTGTGATTTTCATCAAGAAGGTTACTATTTTCATTTCAAAAATAAAAAAATTAATAAAATGGAAAGAGGGGAAAATATGAGGTGTCTAGAAAAGAAAATCAAAAGAAGGGAAAAAAAGAAGAAGTGATAAAATGTGAGAAACAAAAGTGAGTAAATAGAGAATAATAGAGTACCAATTTCTCATGAATTTTTGAATCCTATATCCTTTTCCTTCTCACCCTGACCTAAGCCCCATTACCCATAAAAGTCCCCCCTTGATCTAATCATTAAATGATAATAACCTTGCGGAGAGTAGAAACATAATGTCTATGACAATTAATTCCGTGTCTTCTACAAAAATATAAGCTTAATTCAGTGTCCATAATCAGTCACATACAAACTGATGCGCCCCATCCAAATGAAAGACCTCTTGCCGGAATTGCAGTAATCAGATGTTTTTAACCTTCAATCTCCAATTTCTAGTCTCGACGACAATGCAGAGTTGATTGTGACTTAAGTGGATCACTAATTGAGGAGAATATGCAATATACACTCTTTTATTTATTTGATGCACAAAAAAAAGGTGCATGCATCATCGAAGACAAATAATGTGAATTTTTTTTAAAAATGATTCACTGACCTTACCATTCCCTCCATAATTGGAACAGTGTCCTGCTCATCCCATGCTCACGGGCGTGTCTGTGGTCTTCTTGGAATGCTCCACTATTTGAATCCATTGTCAGGTTTGTCAGGTTAAGGGAGAGAGAGTGGTTTTAATGTTTAGAGAGATAGTGAGGGAAGAAAAGAGAGACAACGAGCCATATTTTTAACATTTTAGGATTACTGAGAGAGAGAATCTTGTCTAGTGACTTATGTCATGGTTTATAATCATTGGACATTCCAACGATTTGTAAGTCACTGGACAATCTAACAAGGAAATCAAGTGGAAGACATTTTTATCTTCCACAATTAAAATCTGCAAGTACTTACTGTAGTCCAACAAATAATGTTGGGTTCAAAATTTCTTCAAAATTGACATTTTTTGGTCATAATGAAGAAATATAGATGCTTTTTAAATAATTTTCCCAATCTTTCTAGATATTGACCATGTGAGATTGTCATTCTCTCAATTCTCTGTCCGGATCTCAAATAGACTAAATCCACACCAATCCCCTATGAAACAACAAATTGATTCAAGTGAGCTATCTTGAAAATTATGGCAATTCAGCCAATTGCTCTTCATTTCACTTGTTGGGTAAAAAATTGTGAACTATGAGAGGTGATAAATAATTGAACTGTGAATCAAGAAAATAAAAGATCTCTCATTGCATTAAGAAATAAAAAATGTCAGGTATGGTGGGGAGAAGCCAATATCATAAGTCCAACCCATTGGAATTTAAATTTAGATTGCAGGAGAAGATGATGTGATTGCTAACATGTTGGATAAGAGGGCATTGAAAGGTTTTCTTTTATATATTAGGGCATCTCTTCCCTTTGATTAAATTGTATTTTCCATTCTTTTGTTGGAAAATTTTGGATTATATCGTTAACAAATTATCATGTCGAACAATTATTTGTGTCTCCATCCCAACATAAATCATAACTAGAGAAAGATACAAATTGCATGGGAAAAAGTAGTTGGTGGTGCCAAGAAATTTGACCTTCATATGATAACTAACATAGGCATGAAATGTTGACAGACTCCAAACAGATCTGTCCAGTTTCCCCCCTCAACATGGCGCGGGAAAATCACTGCCAAAAAAGGAGTACAAACATGATTAGAAAAGAGCCTATAAGGGAGGAAACAGAAGGAACTTTGGCTCAATATTTTGACATTACCAAATGTTACAAATCCTGCATTTGCAGCTAAAGCATGAGAAGGGGCTCCTTTTAATTCCAGAGGAGGAGCTGGAGACCAATGACAAGGAGGGGCATTATTAAGTCCAACTGTCTGTCTTGCCTCCACAAATTCCTAAAAGATATTTTAATATTCTCAAATAACAAATAGAAAGTGCACGGATAAAGAATAAAGGCACTTATTACCTTTGATTTAAGAGACGACTTTTAAAACAACCACAAAACTACCCTTTAAATTTTATCTCAAAAAATTGTCATTTAAACACCAGAACATTAGGAGCTTTTCATCACCAATTTACGATTGCATGTGGTTTCCAGAAGTTTTACCCCCAAAATTGAGTTTATTAGCACCAATATGCAGATGAAGGTGATTTCCAGTGTTTTCTATGCACTGTTAAAAACCCAATCCAGCATAATTTTTGAGAAACTGACCACATTTAGTTTGCTTAGTCTTAAAAAATCATTTTACCTGCAAGAAGGAAGTTGCCAAAATTATATCAATTGAGTCCTTGAATCGCATAGGAAATATTATAGTTACTTTTTCTGCCTGCCATAAAAATGATGCCGTTAATCCTATAAGTTTAAAGAAAATGCACTTCCCTGTTTGGAGAATGTTCTTTATTTATTTAAAAATTGCAAAGTTGAGAAGGATAACTGGCTCTAAACCTCAGGGAAAGTATACAACCATTTCTTTTTTATTAGCAAGGATACAACAAAATCATATACTTTGCTAAGGACTACTCAACTTCAATTATGCACTTTTCATAACCTAGGGGAAAGATAGTAAACTTAAAAGCTGAATTTGGAATCACAATACAGGGCTGCATGGCTTAAAGAGATTAGGTAATAGACTTCTGAGACAGCCAACATTGAGCCAAGAAGAGTTGGCCAGATAAGATATATTAGAGTACCGAGTGCATAAATAATTTTGTTTAGCCAAATACCAGCTGCTAATTATTTTCTGTCTCTAATACAAAGGAAGTTTCAGAACAATTTCTTTCAATTTTAAAAGAGGCATTTTTTTCAAAGAAGATTATATCACAGATAAGAATGAAGTAATTATACCTGAGGTGCAAGAAAAAAGGATTCCTTAGGTCGGTGAACAAGAGCAACAAGCCGATCTACATATGGGGCAACCTTCCTCAAAGCAAGATGCTTTGGGATGACTCTTAATGGTGCTCCCAATACCACTACTCTCACAGAAGCAATCTTCACCAGAAGAGCATGCCTTTGATCTATTTAAAATAAAAAAAAAGTATAATAAGAAATGGAACAACACCTAGAGAGAAAAATCACAATTTTAGTTTCTATAGCAGTAGAAGTTCGTAGGCTCATTCGAAAAAGACAAATTGTATTGAAAACAACGATCAAGTAAAACACTAAAGTAGATGTATTGGCACAGTATGATAGTAAAATGACCTCCTAGCTCTTGTGTGACCAAGTTTACGACCTCAACACTTTTGTATACATCTTCAATCCTAATAGCAACCTAGACATTAATTTTACAAATAATAGATAAATAAATAGCTGGAAACACACATATATTTACTATATTAGGAGTGAGGAAAATGAGTGAACACCTGTGCATATGCATTTCCTTTAGAATACTCCGTCACACCATAAGTATATGTAAACTCCATACAAGTTGTCATCGCGCTTATCCGGCTTCTTCAACATCTTCATGCCACAGGCCTGCAAAAGGTATAGACACCAAGAATTTTAGAATATAATACAAAACTAATGTGGTTCTACCACACTAGAACTCGAGAAATGTTTCTGCCTTCTACACTTCCAGTTTGTAGCCTTCTCTCACAGGATTCAAAATCTTATGGACTTCTATATATATGAGATTCCAGTCAACAGAAAATATAAAACATAAATGTGCCACATGTCTAATGAATAGCCAGAATAATACATCTAGTCTGTGGCTGCTAGGAAAGCTGAAGAACTTGGTAAAGTGATCAAGTTACAACAATGGCAATATCATACCAGCCTGAAGAATCCAGTATACTGGGACAACATTATTTCTAGCCCAGCATAAAAAACTCAAAACAATACACTTCAAATAATAAATCTTGAAGATGTCGGTACGCATGCATTCAATTTGTAATATGGTCAGTTCAAGTAAATGTGGCAACTACGGTCTGTACAAATTTATCATCTATTGTTCTACATATATGTATAAACTACATAAATCATCCAGATAAAAAAAGCATGTTGAAGCTATATAATGAAGTGACCTCTGTACGAAAAATAATGCAAAAAAAAAGATATAGGTGTATCTCTATTTCCAAATAGAGAGATTTTACTATAGAGGAGAATAATTCGTTTATTATAAGTGCAAGTTTTAAGAAATGACCTCTCATACTATTCCTCAAAATTATTGGAAGACTGATTGGGATTTTCAGGTGAAAGAAAGAATTACATTTCTATTCAGAAATGAAGAATGACACATAAATTAGCTTTTTAGTGTACAAAATTTGTATCCTAGGGAAAATGCTCTGTTCAATCTTGAAATTTTTAGCAGGCGTTGGGCTACAGATTCGATCATCATTCAATATCAATCTGATGGACACTGGTTTAGACTCCAGATAGCTTATATCTAGCTACTACAATTTTTTTGTAAGAAATAAAAGATGAGTAACTTTGAACCTTAGAGCTTTAGTAATCCTAGTGTGATGAATTGAAATTTTAGTAGATTGATTTGGAAATCTTCTCTTTTTAACACAATTAATGAGTACATAGTAGGCCTTGTAACCATACTTGTGGGTCATAATATTCTTTTTGGGGTATTAATTTTGTTGAAGACCCATTTGAAAGCAGCATCTGTGATATATTTGAAAGCAGCAAATTTAAACAAACACTAAGAATATTAATGTTCAGCAAAACAGGATAACCACTTCAATCTCAAAATATTATGATAGAGAAACAAAATTTAAGTTACACAAAGAGACAAAATAAATGTATAATAGCATAAAAATTGCAATCAAATAAACAAAAAAAAAATCAATACCTCACTAAAACAACATAAATGGACTCAAATTTGCCAAAAAGAATAAATATTCACATAAATATATTAAAAGGAAATTTTAAAGAAAATTTAAGCAAAAAATCTCAATCAGAATGCACAATCCACAGATCTAAACAACCTCAACATTTGAAATAGAAGGAAAGAAGAACGCATTCGTTACCTTGGGAAGTTTATTTTAAGCGTCGAAATCTACTATGATCGTTCGATTATTGTCAAATTCAGTGAAATCAAGCATAAGAAACACGAATTCCGTTGAAGCAAATGCAAAATCTATAAATAAATAAAAAAGGAAAAAAAATCAGATAAAAACAAATCGCCAATGAAAACTAACCTTATGGTGGAAAAATTAGGGCCACCGATTCACTTTGATTGAAGATCCGAATACGGACGGTCAGATTTCGAGGCCAAAATCGAATAGAAGAATGGGTGTTAGATTCACATCGAGTTCAATGTCCTCATCCGATCATCTAATTTTTGAGGAAAAAAATGGTCGATTCTGCATTTGCATGTGAATCGATCATAAGAAAAAATTGGATCATCAAAAAACCCCTAATCAATCAGGCAAAGAGAGAGAGAGAGAGAGGGAGGGAGATTTTGTAAGAAGAGAGCTTACAAAGGATTCGGCACCAAAAAATGAGGAATCGAACCGGAAAACCACAAATCTGATTCTCGACGAGCCGAAAACCCACAAATCTTCATTTTCTGATTACCGGAGCATGATGTTGACGCTCGCTAAAACCCATCACCTATTCTCTCCGCCAGTCTCTTGCATCGATCCCTTGCTTTCTCTGCCCTTGCCGTTTCGAACTCGAAACCCTAACTTGCTAGAAAATTCCTTCGTAGATTCCCCATCGTACGCAGATTTCATTTTTAGCCTCTTTTCTGGCGAAAACAGAACCTCCAACGACCTCGACGAGACTCTCGTTGTCGCCGAAACCACGCCGCTCTCCAGATCGGCTTCTTTGGGCACTAATTATTTGAAGATTTCGTTGTCGGATTTCATTAGAGAGAAGAAGATGGAGATGGAGGCTAGGGTTTTGAAGAAAGAGAGAGAGAGAGAGAGAGAGAGAGGCAGAGCTGGTTTCAGAATAGTAAAAAAAAATTAATCTGTTTTTGGCTGCGCACGATATCTTATAGCGTGGGATTAGGGTTAATAAAGTAAACCACTATTTTAATGCCTTAAACTACTATTTTTGACTGTTGATTATTATAATACTGCTACAACAGTGGTTCTTTTGGACAATATAAAAGTGGTTTTCTTATCATTTTGACCTAGTGTTTCTCCCCTTTTACTTTGTTTTACGGGTGCTTCGCCCTTGGGTGGGTTATAATGTTGGGACACGTCTGTGGTCGATGAGGTTGGTCTGATGAGGGGTGGCACTATGGTCGGCGATGTTGGTCTAACCAGAAGTGCTACTGTGTTTGGGGAGGTAGTAGTGGAGATGAAGGCGGCGGGCTGGAAGCTCGAGGAAAAAGTTGGAAGCGCAACTGTCATTGGGGAGTGGAGACTTCTTAGTGGCAATGGGGGGCCATTTATTCTTTTCCCTTTGCTTTGCCGCTCCTGAATCGGCCTTCTGATTGGCTTCCTGTGAGGCATTCTTGTTCATTTTTTGATTCGAGTCCTCTTTTGGAGCGCTTAATAAGCCCTCTGATTAGTTTCGGTGTTGCTCCTTCTTCCTCTTTTGATTGGGAACTCCCTTTGGGGCTTTTGATTGGGCCTCTTTTGGTGAGTGTTTCAGTCTTGGGTTATCGTTTAGGTTGTAGGCTTGGGTTTTTGTTTTGGGTTGTATATTCAAGGGGTATGCACCCGGTGATTATTTGTAAAGAAAAATTTCTTATATATATATATATAATTCCTTGTTTATTAAATTTTGTTTCTGTTTGTCTAGGGTTTTCATTTTATTTTGAGTTTATTTTGTTTAGTTACTTTTCTGCGATTTGTCCATGAGTGGGTCATGTGTTTGTTATGAATTGTGAGTTGTGAGATGTTGGGGTGGTTGTTGGTGGTTTTGGAGATTTTCAAGGGTTGGTGATTTCTTGGTGAGTCTTGGGTTGTAAATTTTGGGTTAATTTCTTGTATTCCTGAATTATTATTTTTTCTTCTTTTTCTTTTTGGATGATAATTTTGGGTAGTTTCTTGTATTCTTGGTTGACTATTTTTTTTTTTTTGGTTAGTTATTTTATTCATTTTTTTGGTTAGTTATTTTATTCATTTTTTTTGGTTAATTATTACTGTTGATTGTTATTTATTGATATTTATTATTGGCATTTATTTATTATCATTCGTTAGTATTTATTTATTGGTAGTTTTAGATTTATTTAGTATTATATATATATATATATATATATATATATATATATATACTATTTTTCTGAAAGAAACGTATTTAATCAATTATGAGCAATAGGAATTGTGCCTGATTGAATTGTGCATAAGTGATCGTTAATTGTCGCAGCAGTGTGGTCACAAGATAATCAATTATTCATAGCCTCCACAATGCATAATAAAAGCGTCGCTTATTTTGGTTGATGGAAGCTGATTTATGCACATGATGGATTGGGCATAATTTAGAATGTGCGTAGGAACATGTGCGCACAATTCGATTATGTGCAAAGTCACTTGCGCACAATCCGAGGTTTATAAAAGCCAAATTTTTTGTCATTTGGCTCATTCGCTCTTGACTTTTTCTGGTTTCCGGGTTTTCTTGCTTTCAAGTGCTCTAGTTTTCATGTCATCGCGATATCTCGCGATCTGTTCGTCTGTTTCGAGCGCTGTTTCTTGCGTTCTCTTCAGTTTTTCGTTCTTTGCTTTGAGATGCAGCCTGAGGGTAGCAATCGACTTTACGTGACTGCTTCGAACTTGGAGCTTACCCCATTTCCCGACACCTTGACGGCAGACCCACTTGCTGCCGCGGGTGTAGATGGAGAGGAGGCTCTCGTGGGTGCCGTGGGGGGTGCTGTTGGAGATGCTGGTGCTGGTGATGCTGCCCCGCTTCGGGGTTTGCGCCCGATACCCATCCCGTTGGAGGACGCCTTTGCGAGGGATCAGGTAGGTGTTCTGGAACAAGTGTCTCCTTTATTTTTTTAGGCATTTAGGTTACGACGTAGATTCTGAGGATATGTAACCTCTTTTTTTAATTACGCAGAACCTGCATTTAATCTTAGCTTGCGTGTGGATTCATGCATCATATTTGTTTCTAGTCTTAGGTCACGTTTATTTTGTCGCTCGGTATTGTCTTTCTCATGCTTTGCATGCTTATCATAGTTTTATTATTGCCATGGTCATCTCTTTACTCTTCATCATAGTCATTATATTAATTCATCCCTTGTGTTATCTTCATCACATAGTTCCTGGGTTATTTATTTTCCATGTGTTCATTTTTATACCTGATGTTGTTTTTGTACTACTGTTGTTATTACTTTTTCATCTTTATTATTTATTTAATTTTGTATATTGTTATTATTATTATTATTGTATTTTCATTATCGTGTTATTGTTGTTATTGTTATTATTGTGTTATTATGATCAATGCTCTTATTATCTTTACTATTATTATTATTATTATTATTATTTATTACTGTTATTATTATTTATTTTTATTATTATTATCACTACTTATGGTTAATCATCATCATTATTATTACCTTGTCGTCTTGATTATTATTATTGATTTTGTTATTATTATTAATTATCTTTATCAGCTGTATTATTATTATTATCCTTATTATTAATTATTGGTTTTGTTATGGTTATTTTTATTAGTTATGATTGTCGTTATCATTATTGTTGTTAATTTAATTATTGATTATTATCATTAGTTATTGGTGCTATTATTTATTATTATTTGTCGATTCCGGTGTTATTTATTAATTTTTATTATTTTATTATTATCTTATTATTATTTTTGATTATTTGTCATTATTATTATTATCTTTATTAATTACTGTCATCGATTAATTATCTACTTCGGTATTATTCTTTATCGACAACTTTTATTATTATTGATTATCATTGATTTATTAATATTATCAATCATAGTATTATTTATATATATATATATATATATATATATATATATATATATATATATATATATATGTGTGTGTGTGTGTGTGTGTGTGTGTGTGTATTTTTGTAGTTATAAATTTCGTCTTATGTTTCTTTTTAATTATGTTATTAGGATCCCCTTCATTGACCTTCAGCTCCGCTTGGGAGGAGTCCCAAGCGTGGTATCTAGCCCTCCTTGCGTTCCAGAGGGAGAGGTTGGCGATGTTTGGCTTCGGGCTGATTCTGGAGCTCGAGCCCTTCCAGCCCGACCGTGGTTTGGTTGGGGCTGTGGGGGAGAGATGGAGGGATGAGCAGCAGACCCTGCTCTTCCCGACGGGGATGATGTTGCCGACCCCAGAGGACTGGGTTCGCATTACTGGGGTTCGGTTTGAGGAGAGGCTGTGATGGGAAGGATGCTTCTTGATTATCAGGATGTGTGTGTGGCGTTGCTTGGGCGCGAGTACCCGCTCATTAGTGGTTCCGAGAGGGGGATGAACTTGACCACTTGGTTCCTTGACACCTTCGGTGGTGGATTTGTTCCTTCGAGGCGCCACACCGAGTCTGACGTGGTGTATGGATTGCGCCATCAGGCGATGATGATGCTAGCTTGCAATGGGGCTAGGAGTGGAGGCAGACCGTGACATCAGGGCATTCCTGATGCACTTCTTTGGTGGGGTCTTATTTTCCTCATCGACCTGAGGAGCCATGAGTGGGATTTTTCCGACACTGCTCAGGGATTTAGGCCGAGTAGGCTCGTATGCGTGGGGTGCAGATGCACTAGCACAGTCTATGAGCAAGTGTTTCACCGTGGGAGAGGAGGCAACACCATAGGGAACTTTATTTCCTTCCTTCAGGTGAGACTAGTTATTTTAGTCTTATAATTTTTTATTTATTTTTCATTTTATTTTAGTAATTCTCTTAATATTGTTTACTTTCCTTTGTTTAGTTTTGGGCCTATGATCATTTCCTTTTCTTGCACCCGAGAGTTCCTGTAGGGAGTGTGCATGCCTTTCCATGCATGCGTGTGTGGCGAACAATGATGGGAGATCACCGGAGAACTACAGACCTTCAGACGATGAGGGGTCTATTTGAGGATATGCATATGGGCCAGGTATGTTTTCCTAATTGTTTTGCTGGTTTAATTTGCTTAGTATTGTAGATTTTACTAATAAGTTGTTTTATTTGTCTTTGGCTGCAGCTTGTCTGGAGGCCCTATGCTGAGGGTGAGGATGCTAACTAGGCTGTTATATAGTATGGTCAGGTGTTCTTCAGGAGGGATATATGGATCCACCGTTTTGAGAAAGTGGAGAGGATTCATGTATCTCGGGTCACGTGCCAATTGGGGCTTCGTCACAGAGTCCCTCTAGAGCTTCTTCTACGGGTTGCAAGGAAGATGACCGGTCCCTCTGGCTGAAACTTTGAGGATACTATGTGAGCTCAGCTTGCTAACTTTGTGGCCGGAGGGATCACGGTGGAGAACGCATGTGATGATGTAGATGCTCGAGAGTTTGTGAGATGGTTCGATGAGCTTGGTGGTGGTCGTCTCTTCAGGCGGGCTCCTTTTAAGGGGGCAACCTTTTCGGTGTTGGCGAACGTTATTTCGCTTCAGCATTGAGGGAGAGGATCGTTGAGCTGGAGCGGGGCCATCTCTGACTTGGGTCCACAGAGTGTTTGAGGCCCTTTAGAGGGCTCTGGAGCGGATGGGGAGTGCTCCTCGTCCTGACGAGGAGATGCTCGCCTCCCTGGCGAGCTCTATTGCTGATGTTAAGGAGGCTGAGGAGCGGGGGGCGACCTAGCTTGCGATCACACGCCAAGATTTGGTAAGTTATTGGTTAGTTTTCTCTATTCTATTTTATTTAGTTTGATTATCTTGGTCTTGTTTATTGATATATTGTTTGTTTTCATCATTTAGGATGCGTCGGCGAGTGAGATCGCTCGCCAGGCGCAGTATATCCAGTTTCTCGAGAGGGAGCGGTTAGGCCATCACGAGTTGAGGGCCATCATGGCCTCAGAGATAGATCGGCTAGTACATTTTTTTTTTTAATTGACAGGGTGTAAGTTTAATTTTTAGTATTTTACATTTTCGATGAGTTATTGATTATGCTTGCAGAGAGCAGAGCTTACCGCTGCTGGGGCACCTACTCCAGCTTTCTATTCCTCTTCGACAACCTCCTCTAGTTGAGAGGACCCAGAGATGGCTCGTCTTCGACCCGAGTTAGAGCGCTAGGTAAGTTCTATGTTAATTTTCCATTTTCTTCTTTATTTATTTTTCATTTATCTTTTCCTAATATTGCGTTGAAATGTTTTCAGCGTACGATTGTTGAGGACCATCAGGTGGCCGAGGCCATCGCTGCATCCTTACGCCTAGAGAGTCAGGTATGACATGTGTTTCATTTGTTTAGTATGTATTTGTTTCATCTGACATTTTGTGTGTTGTTTTTCTTTTGTTCTTTTATGCAGGTTGTTCCAGACTCAGCTCTTGAGGCTCCTTCTCGGGACCCTTATGATATCACCAACCCTCCTCTCCAAGTATGTTTAGTTGGTGTAGTTAGTAGCTTTCCTTCATCATTTTATTTTTGTATTGATATTTGATGCGCGTCTGTTCATTCTGTGACAGTCTACGACCGGGTTGCCTCCTCATCCGACGTCGCCAGTCGATCAATTGACTGTTGAGACCGTCGAATGTCTTCTACGAGAGTGGGCCATATTGGTACATTTCTTTTTCTCTTGATCTTCATCATACTACAGGTGCATATCTTCTTAGTTTAGTTCTACATTTATGTATAGGTGCGTCAGTTGGAGGCATCACGCCTGGAGACAGAGCATACCATGCCAGTCAGGAGGCTCGCCCGATTCCTTTTGACCCCTAGGATCGACATCATCAAGAGGTGATAATGGATCTTATGGTTGAGTGGTGGACTCGGACAGTAGAGCTGGAGAGCACTCGAGCCGTAGTTCATGTTGAGATGCAAGTGACGATCGAGGTGTTGCAGCACGAGCTAGTGAGAGTAGGTGGTGGAGTGCGACGCGTGTTCACTCGTCTTGCTGGGGAGGGGTCGGAGGCTACTGGTTCCCTTACTGGTATTCGTCATGTGACCCGCGAGCGTATGAGGGCCTATGCTCAGGAGGATGTGGCCCTTCGGGACCTGTTCACCATTGATCCTTTACGTTCGCGGTCTAGGCCTTCTTCTTCAAGGCGGTTTGCGGCTGCTCCCCAGGCTTCAGTTGAGGCTTTGGTGGATCAGACTCCGGATCCACGAGTCGATGAGACTGGAGATAGCAGTGACCGCCCATCCTAGAGGCAACGAAGGGAGTAGGGCTGCATGTACGTTTCTCCTATTTTTGTATTTTTCTTTCATTGTATATACTATATATATATATGATTTTTTCTTTATGCATTCTCCTTCTTCACCTTTGTCTTTTATTTCGTTTGCTTCTTTCGATATCATCAACTGCTATTGGGACTTGGATGCTTAAGTAGGCCCAGTAACAGTTGAGGAGTACTTTTACCTACACAGAGAAACAAAATCATTAGTGATTTTTATTTCCCCCTTGCTAATTGTCAAGGGGGGTGATATCTCAAACCGAGGTTTGGTAACAACAGAAATATCATTGTATCTTTTTTTTATTTTTTGTTTTATTTATTTTTTTTATTTTTTGTTTTATTTATTTTTTATATTTTTTTTCATTACAAGGAAAGAAAATAAAGCAACAGGAAAAGAAAATGACTAAAATAAAATCCTAAAATTGATAAAAAATGCCTCAGTGTAGGAGTGTGATAGGATGGGCAGCGTGATGTCTTCGATAGTCTTCCCTGAGCAATGATCTTGTTGTTATGCATCCAATTACTGCACAAAAGAGAGCTCTTGATGCCATTTCAGAGATTCCAGAGTGTAGCGATTCAACTCTTTTCCAAGAAATAAAAAAATGCTCCAGTGTCAAGTTGCAATGGAGCCTTCTGGGATTTACATGTATCCAGAGTTAATATGGGGCTATGGGTGACTATACTTGTTCTTGGGGAGTTAGTTTTGAAGAAGGCCCTCTTGTAGTGTTACCGTATCGGGTGGCATGTTAGTTATTCTAGCTGTATACTAGACTTTACCTTTGATAGTGATCATCATATCATGTAGTTTTGATTGGGGCAGGGTGATTGATAGGGAATAGATGTTTGCATCATTTGTCATTCACGAGTTTTCGGCTTTATTTTCAAAAATATCTTGGAAAAGGTTCTGACTCATTGTTTGAAAATAAAATAAGGGTGTGAAAGAGAGAGGTAAGGTTTAATGATGTAGGGATAGTTTCTTATTTGACAACTTTTAAAAGAGATAGTCAACGACTTTTTCCTTAGGTGGTGTGTAGTTCCTTAGCCGAGCTCTCTGTCATGTTTTGGCACCATCAAAGTCTCAAATTCTATGGTTAGCAAGAGTTTGTCCTCCTCCCACCACCGTACGAAGATATCTAGTAGTGTGAAGGTACCAGGGATGCCCTCACAATTTGCTTATACTTTCCTGATGAAAATACCAGAATGTCCTCACAATTTGCTTATGCTTTTGTGGGCTCATCGACTTGTTCACTCGTCGCATGCTCTCGCTTTGTTATGCTTCTTCTCTCTCTCTCTCTCTCTCTCTCTCTTTTGTCTCTATCCTGAAGCATATATATTTTTAAAAACAGCCTGCTAACATGAGAATTGTGAGTTTTGATTGAACCTAATATCTTCATTTTTTATGCTTTAATGACTACTCCAATGGCGGGATAGGGTTAGAATCCGGAGTTTTCTATGTTTTAAAAGAAGTTTCGTATTCCACTAAACCTTTTGATCACATTGCCCGAATAAGAAGGTGGGCGATGAATAAAAAAATTTTAAAAGATAATTTTAAAAATAACTTCATACAACTAATGAATGACTTATGAGGACTAAGAGGGTGATAAGCGTGAGTACTCTACAGGGCGTGATGACTATTATCTTAGGGGTAATATTTTCTCAGGTACATAGCATTCCACGAGTTAGGAAGTTCCTCCCCATCTTGGTTCGCTAGTTTCTACGCATTTCCAAAGTATGCAGCTGCTTGTATGCAGCTGCTATAACATATGATCCCTCCAAATTTTGTTTTTGTCTTCCTTAGGGTGAGCATGCTTAGAGGGCATGATTTTCTTTAAGACGAAGTCTCCAATTTCGAAAGCCCGCTCAAGGACCTTCTTATCATAAGCCTTGGCCACTCTCCTCTGATATACTTGTGCATGATCGACTGCACTTAGGTGTGTCTCATCAAGTTGCTCTAACTGGGTTAGCAGAGCAACTCTCCTCTCATTTATGGATAGCTGATCGTCAAGTTAAACGTGTAGAGATGGCACTTGTATCTCATATGGTAGGACTGCCTCCATCCCATACGTGAGAAGATAAGGAGTTTGACCAGTGGCTATTAGAATCGAAGTTCTATTGGCCTAGAGTGCCTCCGATAATCGATCGGGCCTGTCAACACCATTGCTTTTTTCCACTTTTCATTTTAGTATTCAGATAAGAGTCTTGTTAGTAGCCTTGACTTGTCCATTTCCTTGAGCGTAGAAGGGCGACGAGTACTGCAGGTTAATGTCATATTTCTTGCACAATCTCTTTGTCTTCTCAGCAATAAATTGCGGTCCATTATCAGTGACAAACATTCTGGGAACTCCAAGCCTTGTGATGATATTTCAAATAACAAACTTTACTAGAGTTGAGGCAGTGATTTTGATGTATGACTCGACTTCTGCCCCTTTGGTGTAATATTCGGTTGCAGTGAGAATGAAGGCATGCTTATGGGTGTTCCCGACTGTGTTTGTGAATGGTCCAATTATGTCAAAAGCCCACATTGTAAATGGCCATGGTGAGACTATGGGGTTCAGTGCAACTGATGGGGCTTTGATAAGTGCGGCGTGTTCTTGGCATTGCTTACAGCATTGAACATAGACGTTGCAATCCCTTGTCATTGTGGGCCAATAGTAGCGTTGTCGTTTGATTTTCTCTGAAAGCCTTTGACTGCTAGCGTAAGCATTGCAGGCACTTGCATGTGCTTCACAAATGATGTACTGGCCTTTGGCTTCTATAACACGTTGTAGCAAGACCCTTTAGTGAAGGCCTCTTTGTACAGTACTTCGCCTAGGATGTAGACACATCAATTCTTTATAGTCTTTTGTTTAATCTTCGATGTGTAAGGAGGGATGTGTCGATGCTTTAGAAAGTTCCAAATATCATAATACCATGGCTGTTCATATCGGTTGGGGATTGTTGGAATATGAAGGTTGCGACAGTAGACTCTTTCTTTGTGGGGCTTTATGTAGCAAATTTATCTTGTTCGATAGTCTTCGTGAGTACTGGTAACTCTGGTTTGATTTTCCAGGCCACCTCATGTGCTGACATACTGAGTTTTTTGATGATGCAGGATTTTATGCATTGACCGACTGACATTTGTATGACTGAGGCTATCATAGCGAGAGAGTCCGCCAGTTCATTCTCTAATATCAGAATATGGGGAAAGGAGATTCTTTCAAACTTTTTTACTAGAATTGAGTGGTTTCTAAGTACCATTAATCTTCTTTCTTTCATTTTCCATTCTCCGATTACTTGTGAGAACAAGAGTTTAGAGTCGCTGATGGTTTTCAACTGCTTGATTCCCAGCTGTAGTGCGGCTCGTAGTCTGGCAATAAAGGCTTCGTATTCGACGACGTTGTTAGTAACTGAGAAATTTAGTTGAAAGGCTTTGGATATAACGACTCCTTCTGGGCTTAGTAGGACTATCCCGATGCCTTTCCCTTTCCAATTAAGAGCTCCATTGAAGTATAAAGTCCATGAGGTTTTTTTGGGCTCTTCTCCTTGTATTGAGAGTAGGTCTTCGTCGGGGAAGTCCGTACATACCGACTCATTGCTTGGGATTGGAAGATTAGCGAGGTAATCGACGATCACCTATCCTTTGATCGATTTCTGTGTGACATAGGTGATATCAAATTCTTGTAGTAGCATGTGACATCGAGCAATTTTTCCAGATGTAGCGGGCTTTTCGAATATGTACTTGAAAGGATCCATATGGGCTAATACCATTATTTTGTGAGCCCTGAAGTAATGTCATAGTTTTGTTGAAGCTCATACCAGTGTTAGGCAAGTCTTTTTCATTGCAATGTATTTCTGTACGTATTCGATCATCGTCCTACTGAGGTAGTAGATGGCCTTTTCCTTCTTCCCATCTTCATCGTGTTGACCCAGAATTACCTCCATCACTTTATCATTGACTAAAATGTATAGAATTAGGAGCTTTCCAGGGATTGGTGGCGATATTACCGGGGGATTAAGAAGGTATTTCTTGATGTTATCGAAGGCTTGCTGACACTGATCGTCCCATATGTACTCGGCTCCTCCTTTTAGTAGTTTGTAGAAAGGATCACATCTATCTGAGTGTTGAGAAATAAAGCTTCTGATGAACTGTAGTCTTCCTATTAGACCATGTAGTTCTTTGATATTACAAGGAGGTGGCATTTTGAGAATGACTTTGACTTTCACTAGATCGACCTCGATCCCTCACTTGCTGACCATGAATCTTAGTAGCTTCCCAGAGGTCACCTTGAACACACATTTCTTTGGATTCATCTTTAGCTGATATTTCTGAGATCTTTCTAGCACAAATCAGAGTGCTCAGCATGGCCTGCCTAGGTTTATGACTTTACTAATATATCATCAACATAAACTTCACACACTTATGCATCATGTAGTGAAATATGGCCATTATGATGAGTTGATATGTGGCACTTACATTTTTCAGGCCAAATGGCATGACGACGTAACAGTAAGTTCCCCATGGTGTAGTGAACGAAGTCTTCTCTTAGTCAGGTTCTGCTAATTTGATCTGATTATATCTTGAAAAATCATCCATGAAAGATAGCATCTCGTGTCCCACAATATTATTAACCAGAGTGTTGATGTGAGGGAGTGGAAAGTCGTCTTTTGGGCATGCCTGGTTAAGATTTTGAAAATTGATACATATCCATACTCAGCCGTCTTCCTTCGCAACCGGCACTATGTTAGCAACCCACTTTGGATATAGAACGACTCAGATAAATTTTGCTTTATGTAACTTGTTGACCTCTTCTTTGACTTACAGCGCAGTCTGCGAGTGCATTCTTCTTAGCATTTGCTTAACGGGTTTAGCATCGGGTTCCAACACCAAACGATGTTCTACTAGACTCCCGTCTAGACCAGACATATCTTCATAAGACCATGCGAAGGAGTTAAGGTGCTCTTGTAGGACTTGAATTATCTGTTGTCATTCCTTGGGGCTAAGTGTCGCACTGATTAGTAGCTTCTTGGGTTTCTATTCGGTGCCGAAGTTGATTTCTTCTATAGGTTCTGCGACGGCTTGAGTTTGCTCTTTGAAGCATTTGATGACCCGTTGGAAGTCCTGCGTTTCCTCGACAACCAATTTTTCTTCTTCATCATCAACAAATTCATAAACTGCAAGATCATCACACTAGGGAATTATTTTTATGAGAGGTAATCCTTCATCGGTGCAATTAATGGCCACGATGTCCTTGGTAAGGTGCAAATCGAGGCTATTCATCCTCCTCTCAAAGTCATAGAGTATCTCATTCGGTATGATTACCCAATTATATTTTCGATGGGATGCTTGACGCCTTTATGAGGGGAGAGTAGTAGGATCGTGTTGAGAGGAATCAAGGATTGGCATTGTGGTGTCATAAGTAGTGACGTGACTTGGCCTGGGTATATCAGTTATTTCTTCCTCGATTCGGTTAGCACGATCATTACTTGTAGCCTTAAGAGAGAAGTCTCTTAGATTCATTTGTCGGAAGTGTCAGGGATGAAGGGTTCCCTCTCTTTTTCAAAAAATTCTAGTTTTTGTGAGTTTTCAAATTTTAAATTTTTAGGTATTTTGAGGTTTTCTATTTTTTTATTTTTGCTAATAAGTGGATACAGGGCCGACTCCCTAGGGAGGAATCGATGGGATTGGTTCTCTTAGTTCCAGGAGGGTGACAGCTGTTGGGGCCGTTCGTGCAAGCCTTCAGATCGTGTGAATCCTCTCAGAATTCGTCATTTTTTTTTATAGTTACCTTCTAGCACGATTTTTTGGATGAACAATGAGGGCGGAGGTCTGGTTGATGACCCGACTTCTTCTATTACGTGGACCATTTGATCTTCTGAGTCGCTCTGATCTTCAAAGAGGGTTCAAAGATGGGGGTTCTCCAACTCCTCTCTCGGTGTTCAGTCACATAATTTACCATTTTATCACCCTTAACTTAGTGATGCTAGAGCTTAGCTGCTACTAATGAAATGCTAATGTGCTGATATTTAGATTAGACAACAGAAAATAGCGAAAGTGTTAATCTTTGCTAAAATGAACTCAAAAAGCAGTAAGAATCATGATCGCACAAAGATAAGATCCCAATAGTGTTTAAGGACCAGTCTGAAAGCCAAATCGTAAACAATACGATTGGACAAAGAACAAAGAAGAAGAGAAATCGTAATTTACAATATCTTAGAAGATGCTTAAGACTGGAGAAATCGTATTGAGATACGATTGATCGAAGGAGCTAAGAGTCTCACTGAGTAAAGAAGAAACCGTGTTTTACGATTTTGTGAAAGCTCCGATGATGCTGCTGCTGATTATGTGAAGCTATGCACAAAACTAGAAGATCTTTAAAAATAAAAGCCTACTACCTCACGGATATGAGAAGATTGGCGAAAGAAATCTAGAAGATCTCTGCTGCTAAACTTAAGGAGAAGAGTCCTGCATGCATCTACTATCTGAAGCAAGGAATATTAGGATTATAAGTTTTGTAATTTTAGAAATCTTTTATTTTTAGTAGTTTACTTTGTTTAGAATTTGAATAATGTAACCGACCCCTTATGAGCTATAAATAAGAGGGCTCGACATAGAGAAAAACTTATCGATGAAATTCTCAACATCAATTGACGACTGAGGTTGAGTTTCCTGAAGATCATCTTAGTTTAGTTTAGTTTAGATATCCAAGGTTTCTCAAGAGCAATTGGTGACTATGATCAGGAGCTAGAAGATTAGAGTATAATATCTGTAATTTCTCAGGAACAATTGACGCCTATGACTGAGAGATGAAAGATCTTTTTATTGCTTTCTAGTTAAGATTTACAACTTTCTTTTACTACTTTGTAAACATCTACAAGTTCTTGATTTTAATTGACGTCTAAGATTGAGAATTTGTAGATTAGTGTAATGGTTTTTATTTTCCATCTTCAATTTTCTAGTATTTGATTGGCGACCAAATTTCTGGGAGATTGTAGATTAGTATAAATCTATATTAAAAGAATTCTAGTTTTTGATTGACGCCCAAATTCTGGAAGGCTTAGATATAGTGTAACGGTATTTTTAATTTTGTAAACATCCGAGAACTGAAGGAAACTGATTGACAACCAGGATTTGTAAGTAGGAGGATTTAGATTTATTTTTCTTGCACCGTAGTTTAATTAAAACAACCACTTTTTATTCTTTAAAGGCAAATAAAAGTATTCAAATTTTCAACCTTCCCTGTGGGATCGACCTTATACTAGTGCTACAATTTTCGTTGTGTACTTGCAATAGGTTAGGACTGAGTACACATTTTAAGAGCTACTACTGGGAAAATTAGACTAATTATCTCCTAGAATTGCAGACACCTGAAGTTCATGATATCTTAGTATGAAAGCGCATACCCTATAGCGAGGATGGTTTGGATGAGCAATGCAAGGATATCCCCATGGGCACTCCCATCTCTCAAACAACTGCCCGAGATTGAGGTCATCATCGGAGTCGGGACCTTCTTGCGGGGGCGCCTTATTCCCCGAGTAACCTTTGGAGGTCTTTGCTTAATTGTTCTTCTAGATCAAGGGCTAGAAGATCTAACCAGTAATCTTCATCATCACTCGATGGTGGTTGCCATTCCTCTTCCAAGGTTCTCCAGAAAATTTGTAGTGGTGGGATCCCTAGGGAGCGTCTAGCATTAGTTCCTCCTCAATTTCTATGGTTGCGATATGGAAGTCTTCTTCATCCGTTGACTCCCAATCTTCTACTAGAGGCTCATATTCCAGGTGATTCCAATCTTTTATGCCAGGGGATTCTTCAGCCTTGAATAGCAGGCTAATCCCTTCAAGTGCATGGTCTGTATCTTCATTATGACCAAGATCTATTAGATCAGCAAAGGCTTCTGCTATTTGCTCGATCTCAGTTATTTGGGGTTTGGTGAAGGACCCCTCTTTCTTTGACACGTTGGCTTTCTCAGTAGTTTCATAGACAAAATGGTCATACAATGACCACTTAGGCGATGTTGCCAATGTGTCGGCTATTTTGCCATCCGGTTGATAGCCTTCACCAATAAGCCTACAGACCTTCTTTGGGACTATGCGCCTTATTCGTCCTTGTTTATTTTGACCAAGTCCTATGCGAGGGACGTACCCCAATTGATACATGAGGTCCCACCCCTTCATCACGGTCGGGATTATGTCATACAAGTGCGAAAGGTCGAGATCAACTGTTCTCTTAGTTAGTTTTCACTGGTGTGCTGGGGGAGACAATGGATGGTTGACTTTCATTATAGACATGCTGTTAAGAGTTTCTATCTTTCTGTTGTAGCTAGTAGATAGCATTGAATCGTGGGCCATCGGAATACTCGCTACGTGATCAGTGTCCATGTAAGGAACATCGGCGTATACCCTGATTATGGTGTCCTTGTGGGGGAACTTGATGCATTGATGGTAGGTCCACGCTACAACATTCATGGATTCTAGCCACTTCCTTCCTAGGATAAAATTATAGGTATTGGACGAGTCTGACACGTGAAACGTGACATCTTTGGTCACTGGTCCGAGATGTACTTGTAATTTGATGGTGCCTTTAATGAAGCATCACATGCCATCATATGCTATGAGAGATAACGACGAAGGCCGTATATCCTATTTTGTATACTCGACGGTCTTGAGCGTCATCAATGGGAAAATATTCAATCCTTCTCCGATGTCGACTAAAGCGTGAGGTACCAAGAATCCTCTAATTATAACTGTTAGATATATAGGAGCCGAGCTTCCACGTAGTGATTCGTTTGGCATATCGGTGTCTGTAAATGTGAGAGCTGGGGGTTGAGCCATAGCCGACGTGATTTCGTCTAGTTCGTTCAGAGAAGTGTCCACAGCTAGTGCCTTCATTAAGAGTCGATAATGCTCTGGAGACTTCTTGATCAACTGAAGGAATGAAATCTGAGCTGGGACTTTCTCGAGATGCCATAAGAGATAGTATTCTTGGCCTAATTCCAGGGCTGGCTCCTTACCGGGTCTGTGAACTTTGTTCATGATTGGCTGAGGTGACTGAGGTGCTGGAACTTGTGGTGGAGGAATTACGTGTGGCGGGGAACTAGGTTTGTTTCTCGATCCCTCGTTATTCTTTTTGGTTATCGAGTACTTGTATCCTCTCTATTTTGGGGGAATGGTGGTGGCAGATAGTTTGTCCCTGATTTAAACACTAGGCATGTGGGTTGTTGGTCCCTTAGCCATCGTAACTTGTCTCAACGATCCTCTTAAAATACTTAGCATGAAAGGAGTAAAATTGGAGGGAATAAGGACCGGGGTCACGCCGTTCCATGGAGGAAGGTATCGCGTGTAATCCTCCTCCTCTAGAAAGGTAGAAATTAATGTCTCAACCTTACTTGCTTCTTTTATTTCATCACTTGGTTCATTCCCATCTTTTATCATAGATTCCTCTTTCAGGGCCTGTTTGGATATGGGGAAAAGAGAGGAATACTTAGATTCAGATTATATTTTCTGTAGTTTCCGCTATTTGGAAGTGACCTAAGGGTTGGAGTACAAAATACAATTTTTATGCTCCTTTTTGACTTAGGAGTTCGAGGGTACCCCTCGGCATTCAATTTGCCAAGACTCGGAATGATAAGAGGATGAGTGGAGAAGAAAAAGATAAGGGTACGACTCTTCTCACCCGTTTATTAGTAATACCACAATATTTTTTCACGGATGAAAATCATTAACTGATTTGAATTAGACATTAGAGATTGGTTTTTTTTTCAATCTTCCTCATGATAGATCTTAAGATCATGGCGCCCCTATCAGAGATGGTTTTATATGGCACACATCCCCAAAAATTAGAGGTGAAGCCACGTTATGACCACCCAAATTTTCTAAAAATTTGTTACTAAGATTTAGGGGTCCTAATTTATATTAGTGGATTCTCATTGATCCAAAATTATATTGACCACCCAAAATTATTAAAAATCTTCAAACAATCTTTTTATGGTATTTGTTTTCGTAACAAGTATTTCTTCTTTGATTTTTTATAACTAAATCCCACAATTTTAGCCTATTTTTAGGCTTCCCTCCATCTCTTTAGGGGATGCATGAACTTATTTTAGGAGAGATTTCTCTCACAAGGGGCTCCACACATAAATGGTGTATATGCTCTAGTATAATTAATTAAAAAAAAAAGCAATTTATTGCACATAACAATGTTTGAATCTAGAACCTAACATTCACAAAGCACTAGGTAAACCACTAGAGCAATTCACTAAGACATGTAAAGCGTAAAAAAATTAATATATATATATATATATATATATATATATAATTTTTTGGTCTTTTTTGTGAATCATTTTTATGATATTGCAGCTGTTTTTTAGTTTGGATGATTTTTTGTGGTATTATGGCTATGTTTTTCATTAGGATATGTTATTTTTCTACAATTTTCTACATATGTATCCAAACATAGGATTTGGTTAATCCTGCGTTTTCCCAGCTAGCAATGTGGTTATCCAAACAACAAAAACAAAGGGAAACGAAGGAATCCCATGGTTTCCTACAACTTACGTTTCCATAGGAAAATATAGGAATATTATTTTACTTTCCTACATTTCCCGTATTTTTATCCAAACATGCCCTTAGGGTAGGTTTGGGCAAATCGCCAATATGGGGCAGAATTTGAGTAGCGGGCTCTTCGGTCTCAGGTTCAGAGACGGATAGTGGGAGTGGAGTTAGTTCAGGGTTTGGGGGAGGAGGGTCCAAACAGGTTTCTGTGGAGGTTAGGTATTGTTAAGTAGTGAAAAATACCATTTTTCACCCCTAAACATGAGCTTTGAAAGACCCTTGAGAAGACTAAATAAGTGCTTTAGTGTGCATTTTACAGCTAACCAATTAGACAGGTCCAAGTCCGAAAAGCATCCTAAAATGATCAAAAAGCTGACAACTCATGTCAAGCTCAAAGAGGGAGTGAAGAAATAGCCTCAGCAATGGCTAAAAAGGTCCTAAAAGAGCAAGAAAAGACCTGAAGAAGAAGAAGGATCCATTCAAAGAAGAAATCAAGTTAAAAGTTCAAATCGCATAAGTAAAAAGTACTTTTCGAAAAGGTCAAAGTTCATTCGAATTGATTACGGAGTTTGTAATGAACTACTCGAAAAGAACCATGTTACATTCGAATAGTTGAAATTTCCTTTTCGAATAGAAGATCCGGGGAGAAGTCCTTTGCGAAAAGACTTTCGAAGCCAAATTGCTGCGAAAAGAACTTGGAGCCAAAACACTTTGCGAAAAGGCACTTAAACTCTACGAAAGGACATTACGGGAATTACTGACTTGTTTAAAGGGCATTTCGGTAATCTCTGACGCGCCCCAATGCATTTAACGGCCAGGGGACATTTGGAAGATTCCAATCAAGATCCAAAAGCATATTCCAACCCATGTGAGCGCTCAAAGATGAAATCACTTGGCGTGAACTTCTAAAGCTCAAACAGATTTTTGAATTCCATAATGAATTGATGCTTCTAGCGCTGATTGGTGAACGAGATCGAGCATTTTCATTGGCGAACAGATCTGGATCCCGTGCTCAAGCGCCATTGGGCAATCGATCCGAACACTTCGATTGGTCAATTCGCAATGCGAGGATCAAGGAAAGCTATAAATAGAGAAGACATTTGCCCAATTGTGGCATCCAGATTTTGAGTTCATTTCTATTTCCCTTCCGGTCCGATAGCTTGTCTGCACCTGTAATAGCTTCTTTTGTATTTGCTTTTGAGAGTTTAGAGCTATTTGTAACTCCAAGGAGATTGGATTCAAGATGCAAGTCCGAGGGTCATCTAGCCGTGCTCAGTAATTGTAAGATTGAATTTAAAAGGTTGTCAGAACTGTTTTCTCCATTGGATTCATGTCAAGGGTTCTTATTGATCACCTTAGTGCATTAGACTCCTTTAGATTCACTACTTTGCATGCAATTTCCTTGATTCATTACTCTGCATGCGAATTAGCGTTGGTAACCTAGTTCGACACTTGCGATGATGTTCATGTTACGAATTGAGGATAGGTCAACAACTATTGGATGATCTGTGACCATTTAAGTGATGATCATAACCATAAGTCTAAACCCTTCCTTAATTGATTTATTTCTCTTACATCTGTCGGTAGCGGATGAAGATTGAATCAACTCTGTTTAGTTGCGATTCTCCATTAAAATTCAAAGGCTAAATCACGTAGTTATTATTTCTCCATTTGATTTATTTTAATCACTTCCCCAACTTGGATCTGGATCGATTAGTTAGTTCTTTTCTTTATTTGCTTTTAGTTAAATGTGACAAAACCCAACACTCTCTTTTATGCTTTCTAGATAATTATAGAGCGAATCTGTAGCAGATCCGGAGGTCTATCTCATATTTCGGACAAATTCTCTGTGGACGATCTTTAATATACTTACTTTTAAAACTTGCTACAATTGGCTGATCTTGCAGGCTATTGTTAGCCCTCAATGTCTTGATATCTCTTTCATAATTTAAAATTATGTAACTTAATATTCATTAATTGTCATTCAAACACACATAAATCGGGCACATGTTAGGCAACAACAACAAGTTTTTGGCGCTTAGAAATTTGTTCTAAAATAGATAGACCTATGTTTATTTTCATTTATTTATCAGTCATTTATTAATTCTGTTGTTATTTCTGTGCAGCTTACAGCTGTATGAAGGAAAGGAAAGCACGTAATTCAACAGGTTTGCTGTACCAAATTCCTCTCTGAGTTGTATGTTTGGCAGAGAGAACCTCAATCACGAGATTCTCCGTTAAATTGAAGTTGAAAGACTCTAAGAAACCGCATACATCACGGACATCTGTGAAATGGGCGAAGACCGAGATTGTTAAGAGACTACTTTTGCCTGGTGCTTATAATTCCCCATTTTGCATCCAATTTCCCACAGTGGAGGAAATTATGAAATTAAGTCCTCCACCATCCAAATGTTGCCTTCATTCCATGGATTGAGTAAGGAAGACCCTTACAAACACATTGATGAATTTACGGCTTTGTGCACAACATTTAACATAGGACTTGGTCGAGAGGCAACCAAGCTTAGGCTCTTTCCTTTTTCATTAAAGGACAAAGCTAGAGCATGGTTATCTATGTTAGCACCAAACGACATCACATCATGGAATGATTTGCAATGTCAATTTTGTCAAAATATTTCCCAATGACTAAAACCAGCCAACTAAGACAAAGCATCATCTCTTTCTCCCAAAACTCAATGAAACTTTCCATGAGGCATGGGAAAGATTCAAAGAATCTAAGACAATGCCCTCACCATCAAATTCCTAAATGGCTTGTTCAAAGCTTCTATCAAGGAATTGAAAGGGCAAGAACATGGTGGATGCCTCACGTGGAGGTACCTACTACAAAAGAGCTTGAAGAGGTTTGGGACCTCTTTGAGGTGATTGGAGAAAATTCAACCCACAGAATCTCCAAGAGACACCGAGAATCCAAATAGGTGAATAATCCCCAATTCACAAGAGGGAAAGTTTATGAAGAGAATGAGCTGGAAAGGAAAGAGGATAATCTGACTACAAAATATGATAGGGTGATGGACTCATTTAAAGCACCAAATGGGTCAAGAGTAGAGGAGGGATGTCTGATATGGCAGTCCCTTACTCATTCAATTGATCAATGTCCTTACGCATCACAATTTAACTCATGATGGAACAAGCTCATGCACTCAGGTCTTATGGACAGATGCAATCCAATGACTACCCATGGAGATCTCATCCTAATCTCGTGGAATCGAATAAAGACAGCCCAAAATCAAATACCTTTCAAACACCTTTCGGCCACCATATCGAGAATTTTACAATAAACAAAATTTTGAACCTAACCCACAACCCATGCGGCATTCTACACCAGCCCCTGCCCTCCTAGGTCTGTCATTTGAAGAAGCGGTCTTAAGTTCACTTGAATTTAGGAACTCTATCTCATGTGAACCTTCACCCGAGCATTAAAAAATTGAAGAAACTTTGGGCGACTCTAATTCATTAGCTAAGAGAGGAGGCGGACTACCTGACCTTTGAACAATCCTAAGGGGACAGTTCATGGTTGGAGAATCCTCAAATGGCCATGAGGAGATTAAAGGCATGACCACTTTGAGAAGTGGAAGAGTAAAAAACACAAAGGGTAGTGAAGAGGAAAAGAAGAAGAACAAGATGTGCAGGAAGCACAAAGATGATGAAAACAATGAGGTTGTTGATTTACCTCGAAAACCCAAAAAAATGAAAAGCAGAAAAATAAAAAATTGTTGAAAAGATGAGGAGGAGAGATTTGTTCCCCACCTCCCATTCCCTCATGCAATGAAGTCGGGTTTCTCCTTTTGACAAAGGAAACACAAAATTGAGGAAATGATGGAGACATTCAAGCAAGTTAAAATTAATCTACCTGCTTGATGCAATCAAGCAGGTCCTGCATATGCTAAATTTACGAAGGATGTGTGCACCCACAAAAGGCAATCTAGGATACATTTATCTAAGAAGGCCTTTCTGTGGAGAAAATCAACCAAGTACTATCCATTGCAACACCCCTAAAATGCAAGATCTGGAATCCCCACAATCCCTGCATCATTGGGGAGCATACCATCGAGAAAGCTCGCTAGATGCAGGGAGCTAGTGTCAACTGCTTCCTTATACGTATATGATAAGCTAGGTTTGGGAGAATTAAAACCCACTCAAGTGGTGTTGCAACTAGGTGACAGATCCGAGAGAAAACTGTGGATTGATTGAAGATGTGCTAGTAGGAGTAGATAAATTCTTCTATCTGCTGATTTTACGGTGTTGGACATGGAACCAACCAAAAGCGACTTCCATCCTGTCATTTTAGGGAGACCATTCACAGCTAAAATGCTTGTATTCAATGTCGATGCGGTATCATGGAAGTTTCTTTTGGTAATATGAAAGTCAAATTGAATGTTTATAATCTTTGTTAACCAACCTCAATTTTCTTTGAAGAGTGCTTTCATGTTGACATCATGGATGAACTTGTGGAGGAGTCTTTGCAAAAATTTCTGCAGGGTGAAGACTCCACCACAGAACTAAAAAATGATTGGGAATCCACTGAGAAAGAAGGAGAAGGGAGATCAAATTCAAAGGGAGTCAACTTTGTGCAAGGCACTCACAAACAATCATCAAGTTCCCCTTCTTGGAAACCTGCTACTCTCCCTCTTCCACAAGTTACCAAGGTACCTTTGCTACCTTCTTTTCTCAGCCCACCAGAATTAGAACTCAAACAGCTCCCCAAAAATCTGAAATATGTGTTTTTGGGAGATCATCAAACACTACCTGTGATTATTTCTTCCTCCCTTACAAAGGAGCAAGAAGAGGAGCTGTTGGTAGTTCTAAAACAGCACAAGAAAGCAATTGGCTGGACCATTGCTGATTTGGGAGGAATAAACCCAGCTGTATGCATGCATAAGATCCACCTGGAAGAGGATGCCAAGCCTTCTAGAGAAATGCAAAGAAGGTTGAATCCTCACATGCAAGAAGTGGTAATGAAGGAAGTTGTCAAGCTGCTAGATGTCAGTCATTTACCCCATTTCAGATTCGCTAGGTAGCACCCACACGGTGGTGCCTAAGAAATCTGCATCATCGGTAGAATTTGAATCAGTGAACTTATGTCCACCGGACAAACAAGCTGGATGGAGGGTGCATAGACTACGAAAATTAAATACCATGACAAGGAAAGACCATTTCCCCTCCTTCATTGACCAAATCCTTGATAAGCTAGCAGCAAAGCTTACTATCGCTTCCTTGATGGGTACTGGTTACAACGGATCCTGTATTACAGGACCAAGAAAGACCACCTTCACCGCCTTTGGCACTTTTGCCTATAGGAGGATGCCCTTTGGTCTTTGCAATGCCCTGCTACTTTTCAAAGATGCATGTATGCCATCTTTTCCGACATGATTGATCAATTCATGGAGATCTTCATGGATGATTTTCAATTTATGGAGACTTTTTCCCAATGCTTACACCACCTCAAGTTGGTGTTGCAAAGATGTGAAGAAACCAATTTGGTTCTAAGCTGGGAAAAGAGTCATTTTATGGTCACCCAAGGCATTGTCCTAGGACATGTGGTCTCCCATAAAGGCATAGAGGTGGACCAAGCAAAATTGATCTAATTGCACATTTGCCTCCTCCAGGCTGAATCAAGCAAATCAAGTTTTTAGGGCATGCAGGATTTTATAGGAGGTTCATCAAAGATTTCAAAATTTCCAAGCCACTCTGTCATTCTTGTGTCAAGATGTACCTTTTGTATTTACCGATGAATGCATGATGCCTTTGAGGTCCTTAAGAAATGTCGATTTCAAGACACCCATCTTGCGTCCTGACTATTCGGCCCTTTGAGCTGATGTGATGCATCAGACTATGCCCTAGGAGCTGTCCTAGGGCGAGAAAGGATAAGCTTCCCCATGTCATAGCTTATGCCACAGATCCATGATAGATGCCCAGCTCAACTACACAACAACCGAGAAAGAGTCGGCCATTGTGTTTGCATTGGAAAAATTCAGGGTCTTATGTTTTAGGTTCACAAATTGTGGTGTTTATCGACCACTCGCCCTAAAATACCTTACGCCTAAGAAGGATACCAAGCCCAGATTAATCGGTGGATCCTCCTATTCAGGTGAGTTTGATCTGATTAAGGATAAGAAAGGAGTGGAAAATGTGGTGGTCGATCACCTATCCGAATTCTCAATACCGAGGATGATAGCTTACCCATTAATGAATCATTTCACGATGAGCAACTTTTGCCATCAATACCCACGATCCTTGGTTTGCAAACATAGTCAACTTCTTGGCTCGGATGATTCCTCAACATTGGAATCGAATGGATAAAGATCTTTTCTTCTCACGAGTTAAACATTTCATTTGGGAAGATCCTTATCTATTCAAGAATTGTGCACCAAGTGATCGGAAGATGTGTCACGACCATGAATTCTCCGGCATATTGTCAATGTGTCATGAGCAGCTGTGGAGGTCATTTCGGTGGTAACAAAACAGCAAAAATTCTGCGGTGTGGTTTTATTGGCCCACAATCTTTAAAGATGCCTTCTGACATTGTAAATCCCGCGAAGCCAAAAATTGGGCAGCATTTCAAAAGAAACTCAATGCCTCTGACCTATTACGGTGGTTGAGTTTTGATGTATGGGGAATAGATTTTATGGGCCCCTTTCCTCCTTCTAATGGAAATAACTTCATTTTAGTGGACTATGTCTCCAAGTGGATTGAAGCCATAGCTACTAAATCAAATGATCACAAAGTGGTTTTGAAATTTCTCAAGGACCACATTTTTCCGTTTTGGTTTTCCCAGAGCCATCATCGGTGATGGGGAAGCCATTTTGTAACAAAGTTTGAAGCTCTATTGAAAAGTACTCATCACTCATAGAGTAGCCACTCCCTATCATCCACAAACCAGTGGACAAGTGGAGATTTCAATAGAGAAATCAAACACATTTTGGAAAAACAGTAAAGAAGAAGGACGAAAGGATGGTCCTTTAAGCTTAATGATGCTTTGTGGGCATACAGAGCGCCTACAAAACTCCAATTGAATGTCCCCTTTTAGATTCTATGGCAAAGCATGTCATTTGCCAAGAGAGTTAGAATACAAAGCTTCGGGCTATTAAAACATTTAATATGGATCTAACCTGCTGGTAATCACAGTGAAACTTCAACTCACTTTGAATTGGAAGAGTCATGGATGGATGCTTATACAAGCTCCATTGTATAAGGAGAAAGTCAAATCATTTCATGATAGGAGTTTAATGAGAAAGAGTTCATACCGGGTCCAAGGTATGGTTATTCAACTCTAAACTTAAATTCTTTAGGGCAAATTGAGATCCGGATGGGAAGGGCCATACATCGTCATCAAGGCCTCCCCTCGGGGAGTCTGGGATATTTCAGATCCCAAGGATGGAAGAATCCTTAAGGTAAATGGTCGAGGCTCAAGCCATGCATTGACAACACTCGAGCTGTCGCCCATCATCATCACGAATCTCCAACATAACTGATGGTAGAAAATTGTATATTATGTTTGTACAACATAGTTTTCTTGAATTTCTCTTTCTATTTCTTTTCTTGTTCGCATAGTTTAAATACACTTAAAAGTTCAAATCATAAGCAAAACTACTTTTCGAAAAGCCCAAAGTTCTATTCGAATAGATTCTCGAGCAGAATGAACTCGAAAAGAAAGATGTTCTTTTCGAATAGTTAATTATGTTAACAGTTCCTTTTCAATAGAAGGTCCGATGCTAAGTCCCTTGCGAAATAAACTTTACGAAGCTATCTACTTGTCGAAAGGCACTTTTGCCATTCAAATAGAAAAAAAAGGGCTCTTTGGAATATTTGAAAACTTAAAGGTGCTTTGTGATTTTAGCTTCAAGTATATTTAGTCGTTTTGAAGTTAGCTTTGTATTTGCAAACACTCTCTGTGAGCGACGCTCCACTAAAACCATAGCTCACTCTCTTCTCACACGAGCTCCACAAAGATATCACCGTTTGTTCCTAATTGTTTGAGCGTTCCATTTTAGAGATCACAGTCGAATGTCGCTGGCGATCTTTACAAACAAAGCGACTCGTTCAAGCACAAACCTTAGATCGTGGTATTTTTTCTATCCATTCTCGCCAATCTTTTTAGAAAAATCTAAATCTGTGTTAGCCAAAGGTGTGGGCTTTTGTTTTCCTCCATTTTAAATATGGGAAAGACCGAGAAATCCTTAGTCGCCACTTTTCTAAAGGGCAATTTTTCAATGCCCCATGCTCATCCCAGGAAGCAATGGTGATGTGAGTGCCAAGATAAAGAAGAAACAGAAAATTGTTGGCCTCCCTTTGGAAGACTAATTCTGACCTCCTAAGAGCCAAGTTTGACATAGATAGGAAGAGCCCTTTGAAGTCCTCACCCCCATAACTTTGGCAAGAAAGCACTGGACCACAAGTCGCTATGTTGAGGAGAATGAGAGCGGCGGAGATCCGACATGCCCCCGCTCTTGCCCCCGCCTCATTCTTTGAACCCATTCTGCCAGAGCACAGCAGAGGCAGTTCCTGGCTGCTAAGCTGACAGGGGAACCTAGCCTGCAAGTGTGGGTGGGCTGAACAACCACCTATGGACCCCCTAACAGACATGAACCTGTGAGTGAACTAGCACAGAGTCCAAGAGATACCTCTGTGGAAAGCGCTATGGAGCCTCCACCGACCACTTGCACCTCACCACTGCCATTTTACAAGAACCATTTCTGTGGTGACCAGCTCTAGCGCACCACTGCTGCACCCATTCTACCAGCCACTACACACTGGTACCCTATTCCCCACACCCTTCCACCCCACACCCTTCCACATTGGAGCTCATCCAAGCCCTAATCGCACCCTTACCACCCACCCCAAAGACGCCTCCATGTTGCCTCACAAGCAACCCAAACAGACCAAGTCCTAGTGCTTCCCTCCACTACCACCAGGCTACCCAAACCACACACAGACACAGCCTTACCTCCCTTCTGGTGAGATAGCTACCCAATGACCTCTCTTACCCTCCCTCCCCAAATGCACCCACTTTAGTCCCCTACTTGAAAAAGACAAAAATAAACCCCTCACCCTTACTCCTTTCCTCCCTCTTTTCCTTTTATTTTACATCAAATTTCTGGTTCATGCAATTGCTTTCTGCAATTCCTTGCTATTATTTTTTACATTGTTTTCCCTAATAAGCGTGACTATGCCACCACCTTTGAACCGGTGAGGACCTGCTCCTCATAGGTTTGGGGTGTGTGAGCAGTCTGCCAAGGAATAGTTAACCTAAGGACAACGAGAATCACCTAAATAATCGAGAAATGAATTATTTTACTTAAGAATCATGACAATTAGGAAGTTTAAAATTTCTTTGCAAAATTTAGACATCATAAACCTTTCAATATTCTACATTTCCATGATGTTAGCACCATGAAAACCTCTTGGTATCGACATTTAGCAAGTCATGGGAAAGAGAAAAGGTAAAGACATACTTAAAAGCTCAAGGAAAAACCATAACCGGTGAGAATTGAGCCCATATATTTTCCATCTACATTGAAGAGTGATCGAGGCAATTTTTTCGATTCAAAGGATTGGTGAGGCATTAGATCCACTAGAAGTTAGGAAACTCCAAATTAAAACAAGTAACAAAGACACTCATGAAATCGAGGAAAAGATCAAGGCCTTCTTGGACTTGAACTAACATAACCAACCAAGAAAATTCTGCCCTGTTTGTACCCCATTTGAGTAGAATCCTACAATTCTTCATCAAAAATACCCAAAAGTACTTGCACTGAACCTATGGAACCAATTCAGCCTTCCCTCACTCGAGAATTAGGAGGTAAAGGAGAAAGAATCAAGATGGACCATTTCGGGCAACATCAAGAAAATGAAGAGAAAATACCTCAAAACAGGCAATATGGTGACTGAGAAAGGAAGAGACAAACAATGTGAAAAGTTGCAAGCAAAAGGCAAAAAGGGACCTTATGATGAAAAAATGCAAGATCAAAGAAAGAACTGATCCGTGAATGTGAGAATCTCGAAAAGAAAGAAGCTAAACTCAAAAGGTGGAGTCATGAACCATCTCCGCACTTCACGAGTTCTCAAATTCAAACCCCTTCAAGCGCCTTTCCTTGAAACTTCACTCCATAAGCCATACAAACAAACCTAGATTAAAAGCCCTTGTGATCCAAAGTTGAGTGAGTGTCATGTGGAGATAAGAAGTGACCCAATCTATGGTGAGGAGATGTCAATGATGCCATTGCCTAAGAATCATGCCTATGCTCATGCTTCTGCATCCATTTGGGAGATGTAATCGCTCTTGAGCTTGAGTGAAAATGAACCCCTCAACAAAAAACAACCGATGAGAGTATACCACGGTGAGTGTTTGGGTTGGAACTTGAGCATAATAAGTATGACTTACAACCTAATTTTTATTCAGGATGATGAGCTCACTTCGGCACATTTGTACAATTTTCTATGGCTGGTCACGGATTGGAAATATTGAAACATTCATGAGGTTCTTAAAATGTTTAAATTCTGTGCAAACAATAATCAAATTTTCTTTCATCATTGATTCAAGAGTAACTAATCCTGCTCCTTGATTGCTCATTTGATAATTTTGCCTTGATGTTAAGCTGTTTCATGGAGAAGTTTGTGGGTACCTTCACTGAAAACCCTCGGGAGACTTCACTCCTCCTCTAGGGACCACCTAGGGGTTGAAAAGGCTTGTTGCATATGCTAAATGCACTGTGCTTCCTACAAAAGTGGCTCTTTACTTTGTTTTTATGTTTCTTTGCTCGTGGGACTAGCAAAGCTTAGGTTTGGGGTGTGTTAAGTAGTGAAAATACCATTTTCACCCCTAAACATGAGCTTTGAAAGACCCTTGAGAAGACTAAATAAGTGCTTTAGTGTGCATTTTACTAACCAATTAGAGGTCCAAGTCCGAAAAGCATCCTAAAATGATCAAAAAGTCGACAACTCATGTCAAGCTCAAAGAGGAGTGAAGAAATAGCCTCGAATGGCTAAAAAGGTCCTAAAAGAGCAAGAAAAGACCAAGAAGAAGAAGGATCCATTCAAAAGAAGAAATCAAGTTAAAGTTCAAATCGCAAAGTAAAAGTACTTTTCGAAAAGGTCAAAGTTCATTGAATTGATTACGAGTGTAATGAACTACTCGAAAAGAACCATGTACATTGAATAGTTGAAATTTCCTTTTCGAATAGAAGATCCGGGAGAAGTCCTTTGCGAAAAGACTTTCGAAGCCAAATTGCTGCGAAAAGAACTTACGAGCCAAAACACTTTGCGAAAAGGCACTTAAACTCTACGAAGGACATTCGGGGAATTACAACTTGTTTAAAGGGCATTTCAAGAATCTTCGCAGACGCTACCTAATGCATTTAATGTTCCTGTGGACATTTCGAAGATTCCAATCAAGATCCAAAAGCATATTCCAACCCATGTGAGCGCCAAAGATGAAATCACTTACGGAACTTCTAGAAGCTCAAACAGATTTTTGAATTCCATAATGTAATTGATGCTTCTAGCCGATTGGTGAACCAGATCGAGCATTTTCATTGGCCGTAACAGATCCGGATCCCCGTGCTCAATCGCCATTGGGCAATCCAGATCCAACACTTCGATTGGTCGCAGGTGATCAAGGAAAGCTATAAATAGAGAAGACATTTGCCCAATTGTG
Organism: Chloranthus sessilifolius; assembly: GCA_021018995.1. Classification (NCBI taxonomy): domain Eukaryota; kingdom Viridiplantae; phylum Streptophyta; class Magnoliopsida; order Chloranthales; family Chloranthaceae; genus Chloranthus; species Chloranthus sessilifolius. The sequence goes on along the minus strand of CM037593.1, from coordinate 50,432,907 downwards.
GCATCCAGATTTTGAGTTCATTTCTATTTCCGCTTCCTACGATAGCTTTGTCTGCACTCTCGTAATAGCTTCTTTGTATTTGCTTTTGAGAGTTTCGAGAGCTATTTGTAACTCCAAGGAGATTGGATTCAAGATCGCAAGTCCGAGGTCTTCTAGCCGTGCTCAGAATTGTAAGATTGAATTTAAAAGGTTGTCAGAACTGTGTTTTCTCCATTGGATTCATGTCAAGGGTTCTTATTGATCACCTTAGTGCATTAGACTCCTTTAGATTCACTACTTTGCATGCAATTTCCTTGATTCATTACGCATTTAATTAGCGTTGGTAACCTAGTTCGACAAGACTTGCAAAGGATGTTCATGTTCAATTGAGGATAGGTCAACTATTGGATGATCGTGACCATTTAAGTGGATGATCATAACCATAAGTCTAAACCCTTCCTTAATTCAGATTTATTTCTCTTACATCCGTTGGTAGCCGATGAAGATTGAATCAACTCGCTTAGTTGCAGATTCTCCATTAAAATTCAAAGGCTAAATCACGTAAAGTTATTATTTCTCCATTTGATTTATTTTAATCACTTCCCAACTTGGATCTGGATCAGTTAGTTAGTTCTTTTCTTTATTTGCTTTTAGTTAAATGTGACAAAACCCAACACTCTCTTTTTATCTGCTTTCTAGATAATTATAGAGCCAGATCTGGTAGCACAGATCTGGAGGTCTATCTCATATTTCAGACAAATTCTCTGTGGACGATCTTTAATATACTTACTTTTAAAACTTGCTACAATTGGCCCTGATCTTGCAGGCTATTGTTAGCCCTCAATGTGCTGATATCTCTTTCATAATTTAAAATTATGTAACTTAATATTCATTAATTCGTCATTCAAAACACACATAAATCAGGCACATGTTAGGCAACAACAGGTATTTTGGCTCTAAACGACTGGACTTGAATTAGGGAAAACATTGGATAGGGTCATGGGTTTGGCGGTTTGATTCGGGTGATCAAGGTTGAAGGATGTGGTTGAACGGTTATAGATCTCTAGGGTCAATTGGGTTGTCTGGGGTGTCTGAAAGGTTAATGTGGGTGATCAGGGTCAAGGGGTGAACTGTAAGCCGGCTAGGAAGGTTTGCGTTGGTGATGTGGGATACAGGTCCTTGATGGTTATGATTAGACATGGGGTTGCTGATAATCCCTAGTTTGGTAGAGGTTGGTTGTTATTCTAATTATTGTTTCGGAGGGATTCCCAAATGATCTGATTTCAGTCATTCGTGTCATAAATAACGTCCCATAGGACCCAAAAATCCTCCAAATTATGTCCTACAAATAAGTGGAAAACACATAACTTATTGTAGTCTAGGTGTGCCGACCAAGGTCGTGGTCTTTCTGGTGGGAATCAAATGAGGTTCTCGTTGGGGCGAAAGATGTTGGGGATAGTGTTGGGTAATGGTGGGTAATATTCGCGTTTTGGTTGGTATCCGACTTTGGTTTATTGGTTGAGGTTTTGAGTCAGTGGTACGTTGTTATAGTTCGAAGGGTTGGTTGTCTAGTTTTGAGCTGCATTCTGGTTCTAGTTAGGGTAGTTGCTCCGGTTGGGGTATTGGTTGTGGGTTTGGTATTGATTTTGGTTGGGATATTAGGTATGGTACAGATTTTGGTATTGGTTTTGGTTATTTTTATTGGGGTACCTTGGTTGAAAGTTCCCATTTCCCAAGTTCTAGCCTTGGTTGGAGACGACATTAACCTGCTCAGAGCCCGAGGGTTTCTTGTTGTTCTTTTACTTTAGAGTCATTAGAGGAGGCTCCCTTTGATGCTATTATCAAGTGGGAGAGATCTCCACTCTTGATGTGCCATTGTATACGGGAAGCATGAAGGTGATGGGTAGTGAAGTCTGGGCAATCGCTTATAATGAGGGCACTCCAAAGAGGCTCTCTAACGTTATTGATGATGATATCGATTGCATCTTTTTCCTTCATCTGACTTCCTGTATGGGCTGCAGGCCTTCTCCAACGACCCACAAAGACTGCCAAGTCCTCGTCAGGCTCTTGCTTGTGGTCATTAGGTCACTGAGACTAACTATTCCTTGGATCAGATGTTTATATTGGTCCAAGAACTGACTGATTAGGTAATCGAATGTGTCAATTTTGTGGAGTGGTAGGCTAGCAAACCAATCAAGAGCTTCTCTTTCTAGTGATCTTTGAAAGTAATGGATGAGGAGCCCTTGATTGTTGCATATAAGCCAACAATCATTGCAAAATAATGTCAGGTGGTGATTCGGGTTTCCTGTGCCATTGTATTTATTGAATTTGGGAGTTTAAAAGCCTGCTGGCACATTAGACTCGAGATCCCAATAGAAATTTTCAAACTCGAATGAGAATTCAGGGTGTTCTCTCTTAGCCATGTAGTCATCCAAAACCTGAGTAAGGTCCTCCATTTTTATACTGGTATCATTCTTGGTAGTTTGAGGGTGAGTTCTACCTCGGTGATTATTATTACTAAAGACCCTGGTGGTGATATATGCGGTGACATGGTGCTTGGAGTGGATGGTGACCTCTCCATAATTTGTCGCTCCTGCTCTTCTCGGTCCTGCTGCTCGATAACTTTGTATATGGTTGCCAGGCTTTGAAGCAATTCCTCGGCTTCTGGCCCTCCTCTCAGCAATGTGTGGAGATTTAGGCCTATGATTTGTCCAACGGTGTAGTTTTGTCTAATGTTGCTTTCTCTTCTACCATTGTTATTACTAGTGCTTGGAGGTGTATGAGGTATTTGCTCATCTTCGCCTGCCGTGTTAATCTCGGGATGATTTTGGATGAAATCGTGAGACGGTCCACTATCATACATGGGATTATCATGAAGGCCCCATAAGGGTGGGTCGTTATTAGTAAGGTTCATTTACGAATTCCAGACATTTCAAGGTTTTGAAAAATATTCATGCGCTCTCAAAAACTCTTAGGGGTTCGAGAACTAGGGTGATCAGTGTCAGTTCCTCTTCGGGCTCCTAGGTTTCTCACTACATATGCAGGTGTTCTTCTTCGGGTTAGGTGGGTGGGTACAATCTGCGTCCGATTAGGACTTGCCAGAAGGTCCGAAGTGTAGGAAGTTCCCCTGATCGAATCCCTGAAGCGATGATCACATTGACCCTTGCACTCAGAGGGGGGTAGTAGAGAATGGTTGCTAAATATGCCTAATATGTGTGTAAGTTTGTGCAAGAAATAAAAAAAATAAAGCAAAAGATAAACAGAAACCAAACTACCTAAATTGGGGCAACCCTAGCAGAAAGAGTCCCATCGCGATTGCCAGTCTGTTGGTACGTGCTTCTTCTAGGTCCCTTTCTGGTCCCGGAATAAGTGGCCTAATTCGGTCCCGAGTGGACTCTCTCTGTAGTGGTTGGAGAAAAACGATAGACTAATAAAAGGGGAAACTTTAGGTACACCTGCATAAATGAGCTGTTAATATTTAAATGAATTCTAAATAGAATGTAATGTACCTGGGTTGTCGCGATTGCCATCTACATATTTATTAATGTCGTAGAACATCGCTAATCACGTGTGGATAGGGTGCGGGTATGGGTTGGACTCCTATACTAAACGTTAGCTTGTCGACTTTACCTGCTTTAGGTTGCCTAAGGTTTAGCTAGTTTGATTTCCTACTCCTATTGGACCTATCTACGAAAGGGGGTGTGGCCCGCTATGCTAGGGAGGATGGATTCCGTTCCCGGGTGTGCGACCATGGATCCTTATTGATCTGTCGTGATGATGCACTCGTGTGAAAAAATATAGAGTCGCCACCCGGAGCTTTTGGTGTCTCGAGAAACCTAAATTAATATTGAAAGCACCGAAGTGCCAAATATGACTCTAATTTACCGATCCATGCCAAAGGCTCTTGGGTAGGGGCTTCGGTTATCGATCGGGAAGGTGTTAGGCACCCGATCAACCCGTTCGCTAGCGGTCTCCACTTATGGCCAAATAAGAAAAAAATAAAATATAAAATAACACTTCCTCTTTCTCGAAGGCACTCCCATCCTATTTAAGCTCCCCGCAATCACCGTAATTTTGGCGGTGTAACGGCTCAAATTCTAGGATAGAGGAAAAGCAAAGAAGGTAGAGGAATAGAGGGGAGAGCCGGAGCTCTCGGGCCCTTGTGGCACAGCTGTCGACCTTCGCGTAGCTGCGTTCCAGTGAGATTTCAATGACACTTTAGGAATAGAGAATGGTTCTAACTTCTAAGGCTTGGGAGCTAGGAGGTAGGAGATGAAGGCTAAGGCCTTGTTCTAGCTAAAGCTTAGGAATTGATGGAGGAAAATGGGAGCTAAAAGGGCAACTAAAGTTATGGAATTTTCTGGTTTTGGTGCTAGAAAATGAAGAGGGGAACTCACTAATCTTTTCTCTTTTTGGAAAAATTTTCAAGCCTCTAATCAAGGGGGGGGGGGGGTGGCTCCCTATTTATAGAGAAAGGAGTGGTTAAGGGGACACTTAAGGGCTAATGGGGCTTAACAATTATGTAATCCCAATATAAGCATTTCTAGGGTTTTAGGAGCTTAGATAGGTGGGAAATGGGTTTCAATGGTAGATGATAGGGTAGGCTTCTAAATGACAAAAGAGTAAAAAAGAAGGCTAGTGGGAGTGCAACAGTCCTACCAAAACCAACCCCAATGGATGGGGTGGTCAACAAGTCAAACTCTAATTTTGAATTTTGACCAAATTCTCAAAAATTATTGTTCCTAAGCCTAGCGTATGTATTAGACACGCTAGGTATAGGAACAATGTTCCCTGGGAATCCTAGAGGTTCAAAACTCGCCGTGGGGTCCATAAAAGCCATTTTTGCGTAGCGTGTCTTTTAGATACGCTAGGTCAAAATTTGTTAAAATTGGCGTAGCGTGTCTATTAGACATGCTAGGCAAATTTCCTACAATTCTGCCCATTTTTCAAACTGCCATATCTTTCAGTATATAACTAGGATTGAGGTGATTCTTGGCTTGTTGGAAAGCTAGGAACATCCTCTTTCCAATGTTATAGGACTCAATTCTGACAGAGGTCTGTGTAAACTATGACACTCCTCTTTTCCACTGTGGTGAATGGTGGGAATGCCCTTGGGACTCCCCTTGACACTTCCATCGCCTACCCATACCAACCCCGCTGTATGGCATGCACCAGCATATTAGAATGCTTCGCTAGTTGGATCCAACACTCTACGATGGAAGAATTGAATCACTCCAACCTCGTGACCACAGAAATCAGTAATGACCTACCAGTTTGGCCTAAAATTTCTATCCCATTCCCCACACGAGGACGTAAAGTATCCCGGCTAAACAACAAGCTAGTGATCATACCAGACAAGATATTTCATGACTTTGAGAGAAGAATCAATAGCCTTGACCTTCACCTTACCAAAGATCTCTTAATCATAGGTTATGCCGATGAAGGGTTACCTTTTACAAACTCAGATTCCCAGTATAGCAATTTCGCAGTATATAAACTTACCGAGGACGAAGAAAGAGCACTAGTTGTCAAGGAGGCACCAGACTTCCAACAGGTTATCAAGCATTTTGATGAGTAAACCGAAGCTGCCATGGAACCCACAGAAAAACTTAACTTTGACACTGAAGAGAAACCCAAGAAGCTACTGATTAGCACAACGCTCAACTCCAGGGAACGCTAATAAATTACACAAGTCATGTAAGAACACCTCAATTCCTTTGCATGGTCGTATGAGGACATGCCTGGTTTAGACCCAAGTTTAGTAGAACATCGCCTTATCTAAGAACTCTATGTGACGCCTGTTTAGCAGAAACTCCGCAGGATGCACCCACAAACCGCCCTTCAAGTTAAAGAGGAAGCCGACAAGTTACACAAAACCAAATTTATCCGAGTCGTTCTTTACGTGTTGATAACTGGAAAATACCATTTTTCACCCCTCAACCTGAGTCTTGATAGACCTTTGAGAGAACTAAGTAAGTGTTCTAAGTGCTTGTGTTTCAACTAACAATAAAGACAGGCTTAACCATGAAAGCAGCTTAAAAGTGCCAAAAAGATGATAATCCATGTCGATCCAAAGGAAGAAAGAGAAGGGACAATCTCACTAGCTGTTAAAAGGTCTGAACTGAAGAGGCAAAGACCTGGTCTCAACCCAGAAAAGAAGTGTGGAGCAATTCGAACAGAAAAATACACTACAGAGTGCTTTTCGAAAAGAACCTGAACTGTTCGAAAAGAACCTGAACTCTGCGAAAAGAACTAAAAACTCCAGGCTTAGTTTTCGAGGAGAACCTGAACTCTTCGAAGAGATGATTGACCTTTTCGAAAAGAAGAGAACTCCTTTCGAACAGAACCTGAACGTTGCGAAAAGAGCTTCAGAAGTTACAACACCCTGCGAAAAGTCCCCTAAACTATGCGAAATGGTATTATGGAGATTCCCAGCTTTTGCAAGGGTAATTCAGTAATCTTTTTCACGCGTCCCAATGCATTTAAAAACCTAGGGACATTCTAAAAGATTCCAAGCATGAAGCGAAGGCATATTCCATCCCATGTGAGCACCCAGAGATGAAATAACTTGGCAGGAACTTCTAGAAACTCTAACAGACTTTCAAAATGCATAACAGAATTGATGCTTATGTTGTCTGATTGGCTGAACCAGATCGAGCAATTCTGATTGGCTAGAACAGATCTAGATCCTTGTGCTCGACTACCATTAGTTGATACAGATCTGAGCACTTCTGATTGATTGATACACATCTGAGCTGGACTTAGGGAAAACTATAAATAGACGAACCATTTGCCCAATTTGGGCATTCAGATTTTGAGTTTCATTCCTATTCCCCCATTTTCAAACCAGATAGTTTGTCTGAAATCTCTGTAATAGCCTCACTTTTACTTGCAATTGAGAGCTGTGAGATACTTCTGTAATTCAAAAGAGAGTTGTATTCAAGACTACAGATCTGAGAGCTGTTTAAGCTGTGCTCTGTAATTGTAATGGTGAATTTGAAAAGGTTGCTGTAAACCGTACATTCTCAATTGGACTCATGTTAAGGGTTCCCTCTGATCTCCTTATTGCATTAGACTCCTTTAGATTTACTGTTTGTCATGCAATTTCCCTTGATTCATTAATCCTGTGAGAATTAGTGTTTGTAGCCTAATCTCTCACGGCATTTGTAGTGATGCTTCTTGTTCTAAATTAAGGCTTTGGATTAAAGACTATTGGATGGTCAGTGGCCATTAAAGTGGACAGACCATAGCCATAAGCCTAAATCTAATCCTTGAGTTAGATTTATTTCTCTTAGATCTGTGCTTGTAGCCAAATGAAGATTGAATCATCTCTCAGTTGATCTGTAGTCATTCTCATTGTATTTCAAGGACCAAATCAAAGTTAGATATTATTTCTCCATTTTTATAAGTTTACATCAAAATTCCCCAACTCAGATATGGATCATTTAGTTTAACTTTTACTTTTATCATTTAGTTAATGTGACAAATTCAACCTCCCATTTTATGTGCTTTCTAGATAGGATAAGAGGCCAGATCTGGTAGCTCAGATCTGGAGGTTTATCTTGCATTTTAAACAAATTCTCTGTGGACGATCTTTTACTCACTTACATTTAAAACTTGCTACAATTGGCCCTGATCTTGGAGGCTAATTCACTTCTCTCTGGGATGATATTTCTTTACTCTTTTTAATGTTCAAGATTCATTATAACTTAGCAGTTGCAAATCTGTTTTCAAAACATAAATAAATCAAGCACACTTAGAATTCAACAAGTTTTTGGCGCCGTTGTCGGGGAATTTGTTTTAAAATAGGTAGACCTAAGTTTTCACTTTTATTTTTATATCAGTACTAAACTATTCTATTGTTTATACCTGTGCAGTTATTCATATCCATTTTTTGAAGAAGGGAAACTACTTAAAAAGAAATTCTGAAGGTTTGCTGTGAATAATCTGATTTTTTTGTTTTGAGTTGTATGTTTGGTAGGAGGACTCTCAGCCCTGAGATTGTCCCACTGAATTTAGAGGTTGAAAGGCTATTACGAACAAAACAAACAACACAGAATTCTGCTACTATGGGTGAAGAACCTCGACTTTTGAGGGATTACTTTGCACCTGGTGCTTATAATTCTCCCTTTTGCATTCAATTTCCTACTGTTGAAGGAAATTATGAGATCAAATCATCGACCATCCAAATGCTTCCTTCTTTCCATGGGTTGAGTAAGGAAGATCCATACAAACATGTGGATGAATTCTTGGCTCTTTGCACCACATTCAACATAGCTGGACTTGGTCAAGAGGCAACCAAGCTTAGGCTCTTTCCTTTTTCATTAAAGGACAAAGCTAGAGCATGGTTGTCTATGCTAGCACCAAATAGTATCACTTCTTGGAATGATTTGCAGTGTCAATTTTTAGCCAAATACTGCCCAATGTCTAAAACAAGCCAATTGAGACAAAGTATCATTTCCTTCTCACAAAACTCAACTGAAACTTTCCATGAAGCATGGGAAAGATTTAAGAAACTTTTAAGGCAATGCCCTCATCATCAAATTCCCAGATGGCAGCTGGTTCAAAGCTTCTATCAAGGAATTGATCAAAAAGGCAAAAATATGGTGGATGCCTCCTGTGGAGGCACTTACTTGCAAAAAATAGTTGAGGAGGTTTGGGACTTATTTGAAGTAATTGGTGAAAACTCAACTGAACAGGAATCTCTGTCAAGAGATATTGAAAATCCTGCTAGGTTGAACAATCAGCAAACCACCAAAGGAAAGATTTATGAGGTGAATGAGTTGGAAAGAAAGATGGACAATTTAACCACAAAGTTTGATAGATTGATGGACTCACTTAAAAATCCAATGGTTGCAAGAGTAGAGGAGGCATGTACGATATGCGTCCCCTACTCATTCAATTGCGCACTACGCTTCCCCGGTTCGATTTAGTGGTGGAACAAGCTCATGCTGTCCAATCATTTGGACAGATGCAGTCAAATGAATATCCATGGAGGGGGCATCCTAATTTGAGGTGGAGCCAAGGGAATTATCAATTAAAACAGCAGCAGCAACCAAAGAACCAAATGCCTTTCAAAGCCCTTATCGAAATTTTTATGCCAAGCCAAATTTTCAGACCCATTCCACAACAACTCCGGCGCAATCGCTTTGATTCAAATCCTTCTAGGTCCCCTTCTTTTGAAGATCAAGTCCTAAATTCACTCCAGAATTTAGGATCTTTAACACAGACTGTGAACTTTCACAACCAGAGCATAAAGAAGATTGAAGAAACATTGGGACAGCTTTCAAATACTTTGGCCAAAAGAGAGGAAGGAAAGTTACCCAGCCAACCTTTGAACAATCCCAAAGGACAATTTATGGTTGGAGAAGCTTCTATTTCACATGAAGAAGTAAAAACTGTCACAACTTTGAGAAGTGGAAGAATTATAAATAACAAAGTGGGTACTGAAGAAGAAAAAAATGAGGAAAATGATAAAGATAATAATAGCAATAATAATGGGGTCTTGATGTACCTCAGAAAAATCAAATAAATGAAAAACAAAAAAATCAAAAAAATTCTGATAATGCTTCCAAAGCTGTAGATGAAGGACTAGTTCCTCATTTGCCATTTCCTCATGCAATGAAATCTGTATCCCCTTTTGATAAAGGGAACACAAAAATAGATGAAATGATGGAGACTTTCAAGCAAGTCGAGATAAATCTACCTTTGCTTGAGGCAATCAAACAAATTTCAGCATATGTAAAATTTTTGAAAGATGTTTGCACTCATAAAAGACAGTCTAGGATACAGTTATCCAAGAAGGTCTTTGCTGTGGAAAGAGTTAATCAGGTGCTGTCTATTGCCACACCTCCTAAACTTCAAGATCCTGGAATCCCCACAATCCCTTGCATTATTGGGGAACATACCATTGAAAAGGCTTTATTAGATCTCGGTGCTAGTGTCAACCTACTTCCATATTCTGTATATGAGAAACTAGGTTTGGGAGAATTAAAACCCACTCATGTGGTGTTATAACTAGCAGACAGATCTGAAAGGAAGCCAGTTGGGATGATTTAAGATGTATTGGTGGGAGTAGATAAATTTTTCTATCCTGCTGATTTTCTAGTTTTGGACATGGAACCTACCAAAAGCAAAACTTCCATCCTTCTCATTTTGGGAAGACCATTCCTGGCTACAGCAAATGGTTGCATTCAATGCAGGTCTGATATTATGGAAGTCTCTTTTGGAAACATGAAGGTAAAATTAAATGTTTATAATGCAGTCACACAGCCTCAATTCAGCTCTGAGGAATGTTTTCATGTTGATCTATTGGATGAACTGATAGAAGGGACTTTACAACAGTTTCTACAGTGTGAAGATTTCACCACAGATGCTAAAGATGCTTGGGGAAAATGGCTTCAGAAACATTTTTTCGAAAAGAAAATAGTTTCAGAAACATCTTTTCGAAAAGAAAATGGCTTCAGAAACATCTTTTCGAAAAGAAAATGGCTTCATAAACAACTATTCGAAAAGCAAATCCTTGCTTTCGAGCAGTTCGTTACAAATCCAGATTCTTTTCGAAAAGTAAATTGAACTTTGCGAAAAGACAATTTTTACTTTGCGACTTAACTTTTCACATATTTAAACCATGCGAAAAGAGAACAAACATGAATAAAAACAGAGAAAAAGAAACTAAACAAAAACTATGAAATAAAAACATATTGTACAGTTGTATACCATCAGATTTGGGGAGGCTCTTGATGATAGATGGGCAGCACAGGCTCCTGGGTATTTTCAATGCATGGTTTGAGCCTCTGACCATTTACTTTCAAGATTCTTCCATTACTTGGGTCTATGGATGCCGACTCGAATGACAAGATATGGCCCTTCCCATACGGATCTCAGCTTTCTAGGAAAAAACTTAAGTTTTGAGTTAAATAACCATACCTTAGAGCCAGCTGTGAACTCTTTTCTCAACAAATTTTTATCATGGAAGGCTTTGACTTTCTCTTTGTAAACTCTTGAATTTGTGTATGCATCCATTCTCAGCTCCTCCAACTCAGCAAGTTGCAATTTCCTGTGATTACCAGCAGTAGTTAGATCCATGTTCAATGTTTTAATGGCCCAAAAGGCTTTATATTCTAATTCCACTGGTAAATGGCATGCTTTGCCATAGACCAACCTGAATGGGGACATGCCAATTGGGGTTTTATAGGCTGTCCTATATGCCCACAATGCATCATTCAGCTTAAAGGACCAATCCTTTCTGTCCTTCTTCACGGTCTTTTCCAGTATATGTTTGATTTCTCTATTGGAAATCTCCACTTGTCCACTGGTTTGTGGATGATATGGAGTGGCTACTCTATGAGTCACAGAGTATTTTTTCAATAAAGTTTCAAAATGTTTATTACAAAAATGGCTTCCCCCATCACTGATAATAGCTCTGGGAAAACCAAACCTGGAAAAAATGTGATCCTTTAGATATTTAAGAACCACTTTGTGATCATTGGTTTTAGTGGCTATGGCTTCAATCCATTTGGATACATAATCCACAGCTACTAAAATGAAATTACACCCATTGGAAGGAGGAAAGGGACCCATGAAGTCTATCCCCCAAACATCAAACAACTCAACTACCAAAATAAGCTGTAAAGGCATTGAGTTTCTCTTGGAAATGCTGCCCAATTTTGCGATTCGGTAAGACTTACAGGTCTTTGAGGCATCTTTGAAAAGTGTAGGCCAATAAAATCCACACTGCAAAACCTTTGCAGCAGTTTTGTTTCCACTAAAATGACCTCCACAGGCCTGTTTATGACACAGAAAGTTTTCTATGAAATTCTTGGTCAGGGACACATCTTCTTATTATTTGGTCTGCACAACTCTTAAACAGATAAGGATCTTCCCAGATGAAATGTTTAACCTTTGAGAAGAAGATATCTTTATCCATTTTATTCCAATGTTGAGGAATTCATCCAGTAGCCAAAAAGTTGACTATGTTTGCAAACCAAGGAGTGTGTACACTAACAGCAAAAAGTTGCTCATCAGGGAAAGATTCATTGATAGGCAGCCTATCAATCTCAAAGATTAAAATTCTAGGCGGTGATCACCACCACATTCTCCACACCCTTTTATCTTTGATCAAAATCAAAGTAATAGGAGAATCCACGATTAATCTTGGTTTGGTGTCCTTCTTAGAGAAAAGTATTTGAGGCGAGTAGTGATGAACACCACTATTTGTGAACCCAAGACATATGACTGAATTTCTCTAAAGCAAAAATAATTGCCAGCTCCTTCTCGATTGTTGTGTAATTGAGTGTGCATCAATCATTGATCTCTGGCATACGCTATGACATGAGGACTTTTCCTTTCTTTGTCCAAGGGCTCCCAAAGCATAATCGATGCATCACACATCGAGTTCAAAAGGTAGTGAATAACTGGAGGCTGCAATATTAGAGCTGAAATCAAGCAGTTTTTAAGAACTCAAATGCCTTCATGCATTCATTATTGAAAACAAAAGGGACATCTTGGCACAACAAATGACAAAGAGGCTTGGTTATTTTATCAAGTCCTTAATGAACCTTCTCAGAAAATCCAAAGATGTCCCGTAAAACTTGATTTATTTAACAGTTTTGGGAGGTGGTAAATGTGCAATTAAATCAATTTTTGCTCTGTCCACCTCAATGCCCTTGTGGGAAACAATATGACCAAGGACAATGCCTTGGGTGACCATGAAATGGCTCTTTTCCCAGCTCAAAACTAGATTGGTTTCTTCACATCTCTGTAACACCAATTTGAGATGATGTAAATACTGGGAAAAACTGTCTCCGTAGATTGAAAAATCATCCATAAAAATCTCCATAAATTGGTCAATCATATCAGAGAAAATGGAATACATGCATCTTTGAAAGGTAGCAGGAGCATTACAAAGACCAAAAGGCATTCTCCTATAGGCAAAAGTGCCAAAAGGGCAAGTGAATGTGGTCTTTTCTTGATCTTGTGGGTACACAGGAATCTGGTTGTAACCAGAGTAACCATCAAGAAAACAGTAATAAGCTTTTCCTCCTAGCTTATCTAAAATCTGATCAATGAATGGGAGAGGGAAATGGTCTTTTCTAGTCATTGAATTTAATTTTCTGTAATCAATACAGACCCTCCACCCAGTTGTTTGTCTGGTTGACATAAGCTCACCAGAATCTGAGGTTACAACAGTGATCCCAGATTTCTTAGGTACCACCTGTGTAGGTGCCACCCAAGCTGAATCTGAAATGGGGTAAATGACCCCTGCATCCAACAACTTAACAACCTCTTTCATGACCACTTCTTGCATATGAGGGTTCAGCCTCCTTTGCATTTCCCTAGAAGGCTTTGTATCTTCTTCCAAATGGATTTTATGCATGCAAACAGCTGGACTGATTCCTCCCAAATCAGCAATAGTCCAGCCAATTGCCCTTCTATGTTCTTTCAAAACAATCAACAACTCTTCCTCCTGCTCCTTTGTGAGGGAGGAAGAAATAATCGCAGGCAATGATTTATGATCTCCTAAAAACACATATTTCAAATTTTCTGGCCTGAGATACCTTGTAGTTCCCACCAGGTTTTCAAGGTCTGTTTGCTCCTATGAATGCCTGCCAGATCTGTAGCAGATCTGGGGTGCTTGTAGCCTGACAAATATAGTATCTGCAATGGTATTCATAGCCTGATTTAATTCTTTGGTTGGAGGAAATCTATTGGATAGTTTGTGACCATTTAAGTAGACAGATTATAGCGTTAAGATCAGTCCACTCCTTTGGATTAGGTTAGTTTTCTGATTTAATCAATGGGATTTGACAAACTCTATTGGATAGTCTGTGACCATTTAAGTGGACAGATTATAACCTTAAGAGCAGTCTAAATGGCATTGGTTAAGTTGGATTCCTCTTCCTTGCTGAGGTTTTTGATAGCACTTCAGTAAGGATTTGCTGTAGAGACAACCCTAAATCTAAGTTACATAACTAAATTAACCTTAGCCTAAATTGCTTACTTCCCATCCTTTTATCTTTATTTTAACACACACCATCACCGACTTCTTCATAACCCTTTCTTAGGATAGGACTGCACTTTATTTCTTTTCTTTTAGTAGGTAATTTAGTATAGTTGTGACACCCAACTCCCTTTCTTTAGGATTGTCAGATCTGTAGCCAGATCTGGAGGCCTACTATTATAGCTCATTTTGGGTTCTAGATCAATTTCTCTGTGGGACAAACTCTTACTTATCAAAACTTGCTACAATAGCCCTGTATGTTGCAGGTCTAGGACTATTTTATTTATGCTGTTTCCATCTTTTATTTAATTTTAATTTTAATTTGTTTTCACCACCCAATAAATCAGCACACTGGAATAATAACCAACACTGATCGATATATGAGAAATAGTGAGCATGTTATAGGTTTCTGAAGAAATAAAATGATCGAAATGAAACTTGGTCGATCGAAATGAAACTTGATCAAACGAAATGAAACTCGATTGATCGATTTGGATATCGATCGGTCGAATTTGACTGTGTGTGCTAACACTGCTTCGGTATTTTTACTATAACTTTATGTTCCGAACTCCGATGTATGTGATTCTTGAGGCGTTGGAAAGAGGACAGCAAGATCTACAATTTTTATGAATTAGCTAACTCATGAATCCAAAGTTTTAAAGGTAAAAATATAGGAGGACGTTGCATCAAGTTCTAAGTTAGCGCGAACTTGCCCTTTTCCACCTCGATTTTAAGGAAACACTTAGATACGTAGGAATTATTAGTAATTAAGGTAAACCCTTAATGACATTTGAATATGATGTGATGTAGGTTGAAAATCGAGAATGCTTGTAAGGGAAAGTTATATCGTTTTGCGTGTCTCGTGAACAAGGTAGGGGAAATTCACCATCTAATTATATTTTTTATTTTTATTGATAGGTAATGTCATATAAGTGAATGTTTTATAACTATTTTAGAAAATATGAAAGATTTGAAGTATGAATTTGTAATTGAATGCATGTGTGAGTCCGTTTTGTTATGTATCAATTTTTGTTCCGTTTATGTATCCGTTTGTGTTTCGTTCCGTATCCGTTTGTGTTCCGTTCTATTTCCGAATTCCTTTATGCTTCCACTTAGGAATTTGAATTGAAAATCGTGTGAATCTGAAATCAAGTGGCAAAGAGGGGTTGAGCTCTGAGGCTTTTACTTTGTTCCTGCTATGGGATGCTTTGGCCCAAAGATATGCTATGTTCATGATATGTTCTAACTTCAATATATTTTGTTCCCTACATACGGGATGACTATGTGATTGTGTTTTAGTTATACGTTATGTGCAAAGAGGGGTTGAGTCCCCGAGGTTACGATCTTGTTCCCGCAATGGGATGCTTTGGCCTTTTGATACATATGTGTTTCTGTTCCTCGCTTACGGGATGATTTGATTATACTTTATGTGCAAAGAGTGGTTGAGTCCCCGAGGTTTTTACCTTATTCCCGCTGTGGGATGCTTTGGCCTTCAGATATGTATGTTATGTTTCTTAATACGTTCTTGTTCCTCGTATGTTTCAATTTGATGATGTGTTTGGTCCCTTTCCATTTTGTTATGTTCTCATCATGGTCTCCGTTTCTAACATGTTTCTGTTTTGATATATTCCACTTCTGATTTGCTTCTGTTTCTAACTATGGTTTATTCTGATCTATGTTCATCTCCGATGTGCTCTGTTTCCGCTTCGCTTTGTTTTGAAAATGAAATTAGAATGTTTGCAACTCTTTTTTTTATACGAAATTGTTTTGAAATTTTGTCAATGAATCTATGCATTTCAATGATAAGATGTGAATTACATTTGAATTTCTTCTACTGAGCTTAGATGTAGTTCACCCCCGACTATACGTCACAGGTGTAGGTTTGTGGAAGGCCCAGACTACGTACTAGAAGAAAAGGAGCTTTCGCATAAGTATCTGTACTCTATTCTGGGATCGTAGAATTAGTGCTTTGTAGATTTGGTGAGTTAAGGTTTGGTACATTGGTACTGTTGTATACCACTGTTGGTGATGGTTGGTCATCACTGGTTTTTATTTAGTTCTACACATATTAGATATTAGAACTGGAGATTTCTATTCATGACACATATAACTTTGCTTTGATTTTCTTATATATATTGATGTGCCAAGTATTATATATCAGATTGTGATCTACGATCTGGCAGTCCAAGTTTTCCCATTTGGTATAAGTTGAAAAAAAAAATATGCCTCAAAATTTTAGGTTGGGAAAATCCGGGCTGTTACAGTTGTAGACATACTGCTCTTGGAATAGGTGGGTAAGATCTTTCCAACTTTTAATCATAGATGGTTCAAGGGAAGTGAACCATCTCAAGGCTAGGCCCGTAAGGCTCTTCTGGAATACTTTGATGAGGAGTCATTCATCTCCACCGTACTGGCACATGTCCCCACAGTAGAACTTGAGGTGCGCAATGGGGTTGCTCGTGCTATTGTATTTATCAAAGGTTGGCATCTTGAATTTTTGGGGCAAAGGGACTTCCACAAACACGCATAGATCAGAAAAGTTTGTGGCATGGATTTCAATTCCATCTTCATCAGTTGTTTCTGGAATTTGTCAATTAGTTCTTTTAATAGCTTTGACTCCTTAGATGGTGGGGCTGGCCCTTCAGCAGGCTGCCTCCACTTACTTTGGACTGCCTGTGGGTTGGTCTGCATGGGATGTTGGGGGATACAATTGGCAAGTGACCCCACATATGTCCCACTATTTCGAGCTTCATCCTCCTCATACTGATTGCTGGCATGAACAATAATTGGGGGAGGAGTGGGATTGATGGGATTTTGAAAGTTTTAGGCGGGTGACTGATGAGGCCCTTGTAAGTAGGGGAAGCTTTGCTGAGTGTTTTAGGGGCTATATGGGTGGCTTAATAGAGGGTTTTGAGTGGGGGACTTGGTGAGGCCATTGTGGTTGGGAGGTAAGAGGATGGGTGAATTGGGGATGGTGGATGGTATGGGATGGGTCTTCGTATTGGGTTGGATGCGAGAGATGTGGATAAATGGGGCCCATGTGGTTTGAGGGATTGGATGAGATGGGTGTATTATTTGAGGGGGAATGGGGGCCTGTTAGGCATAGGTGAATGTGGGATATTGGGGGAGTGATGGAGGGTTTGTAAATTAGGCTCTCGGGTTTAGGCTTGGCTGGGCTTGGGGATAGGACATTGGGCCTTGATGGGCTTGGGCCTTGATGCGCTTGGGGCTTGATAGGCTTGGGCATAGCATATTAGGCCTTGATGGGCTTATGGTTCGGTATTGGGGCCTTGAGGCCCGCTTGGATGACCCCATGGTTGATGGAAGCCTTGGATGGTATGATCAATGGGAGGTTGATTAGGATTTTGGGGGAATGAGGTATGGAGACTTTGGATTGTATGGGATGGATTTGGAGGTGTGTGGGATGGATGAGGGAGACTTTGAGAGGCTTTCCAAATGGTGTAAGCCCTAATCATGTCATCCATCATGACCATGTGATCGGGTGTTGGGGTGGATGTAGGTGGTCCATCCGACGAGGGGAGGATATGGGAAAAATTGGGTATGACTCGGGTAGATGGGAGAGAAAAGTTGGGCATTGTTTGGGTAAATGAGGGAAAATTAGGCATGGTGGATTGATGGTCAGCTCTGATTGTTGTCTTTTTATTGGTGAGAAAATAGTGGAAGAAATATAAATCGCAAGGGGAAAGAATAAAAATTGGTTAAAACAACAAGTCTGAAACACACTCAGCCTGCAAGATACAAGGCTATTATAGTAAGTTTTAAGTAAGAGTTTGCCCCATAGAGAAATTGATCTAGAAGCTAAAATGGTTATGTTAGTATGCCTCCAGATATGGCTATAGATCTGACAATCCTAGAGAAAGGGAGTTGGGTGTCACAACTACACTAAATTAACACTAAAAGAAAAGAAATAAAGTACAATCTTATCCTAAAGAAAGGGTTATGAAGAAGGTGGTGATGGTGTGTGTGAAAATAAAGATAAAATTAATGGGAAGTAGGAAATTAAGCTAAAGTTAATTCAGTTATATAACTCAGATTTAGGGTTGTCTTTGCAGCAAATCCTTGCTAATGTGCTATCAAAAATCTCAGCAAGGAAGAAGAATCCAACTTAACCCATGCCATTTAGACTGCCCTTAAGGTTACACTCTGTCCACTTAAATGGTCACAGACTATCCAATAGAGTTTGTCAAATCCCATTGATCAAATCAGAAAACTAACCTAATCCAAAGGAGTGGATTGATCTTAAGGCTATAATCTGTCCACTTAAATGGTCATAGACTATCCAATAGATTTCCTCCAACCAATGAATTAAATTAGGCCATGAATACCATTGCAGATACTATGTTTTCCAGGCAACAAGCTCCCCAGATCTGTTACAGATCTGGCAGGCATTCATAGGAGCAAACAGACTTTGAAAACTAGGTGAAAACCACAAGGTATCTCAGGCTGAATGAAGATTTAGATTCAGCTGGCCATTACTACAAAAGGCCTGCAATGACTTAGCACACAAGTCTATGATCACTACATGGAAATCAGATCTAACATCTGATATTGGTCAAGTAAAACAGAGGGGAGCTTATTCCTATACAATCTCTCACTAGGCTACAAGCTCAAGTGTAGTGAAAAAGAATCCATCTCAGATCTGTGACCAAGACCTCCCCTAGGGCTATAGTTTATCCACTCAAATGGTCACAAGCTATCCACAGAGGCTGCCTTACCCATAGATGATGAGGTAGAACATGTAAACTGCTGCTGCCACCATGGTCCCAGTGCTACAAGCTCATGCTTCCATGAGCCTTTCAATAAGCTCAAATCCTAAATGCATGCTATAGCTTGAATAAAACTACGGGCAAATAGAAAAATAACAAATTGAATGAACATTTAAAGTATAAATTCCATTGATCAAAATTACCTATAATGCAATTTCTTAAGGCAGTAGCCTTGTGCACAACAGCTCTTCACAAAGTCCCAAAGATTACAAGACCCATTATAAAACTAAATGAAACTACACCTAATTGCTTATAGAGGATTTAGCCAGCAAGTGCTGGGCT
Source organism: Chloranthus sessilifolius (assembly GCA_021018995.1). NCBI lineage: Eukaryota > Viridiplantae > Streptophyta > Magnoliopsida > Chloranthales > Chloranthaceae > Chloranthus > Chloranthus sessilifolius. Next base: position 50,413,857 of record CM037593.1, on the reverse strand, counting down.
AAGAGAGAAGAAAAATGGGAAAAAGAAGTGATCAAACCCTAATCTTAGCCTGCTCAAGCTCACCACAGACAAAGATTAAAGGAGAGATAAAAATTTTAAGTTACAAGTACAACTTATATACTCAGTCCTAATGCCTTAGTCAACAGAAGAGTAAACCCTAATTTTTTTAGTAGATGTGGCACTGTTACCCCCTTGGATGGTTTGGGATGTGTGCCTCAAGATCAGGGCCTTGAGATGTGTGCCCTAGACCTAGGGAAATCCCTAAAAGGTCCCTAGAGTTAAGACTGAGAAGTGGAGAGCCCGAGCTTTGCGAGGCTTCTTTTTGCATAATAATTATGTTGTGCAGTTGCTTTTTGCCCTTTAGTTCCTTCACACAGCTTTCAGAGTCCTCACGAGGTAAGAATTAGCTGCTCTGGCTTTGAATGCACTCATGCAGAAGAGTTTGTAGTGCTTGGCTTGCTTACACAGTAGAGCTTCAGAATCTCCTATCATAAGGTACTCGCGCAGATGCCTTTACATCTCGCTTGGCAAAGGGTTGAGCTTTCAAGCACGCGAGAGCTATGTGAGAGAACTTCTGGATCTCTCTCTCCTTTAGAGCTATACGAGAACTTCGTGAGGATGTTGCTACTGCTTGTGCAGATTGGTCTCGCGAGGTAGTGTGCACGGATGATTTAAAGCTTGATCCTCACGAGAGCTTCGCGAGCTATATTTTTGAAGGCTTAGTGTGTGACTACTTCGTGAGTTTCTTTATGTGTTGCTTGCAGCTAAAGTGCGCAACTGCTACACGAGAGACTGCTCTGTGATAATTCCTTCACTGAGTTGCACGACTTCTTTGCGAGCTCTATTGTGTTGCATGTAACATTAGTGAGAGGGAGCTTTTCTGTAGCTTTAGCCACGCGAGACAGCACCTCAACTGTGAGAGATAGCTTAGTTGCTCTTCTACTGCTATGCAACTGCTGTTGTTTCAGCTCTCACCACTCACATCTATGCTTCTTTCATCTGCTGGACTTTCTTGGTTCATTATGACATGTAAAATAGTCACCATAGTGTGTACCACCATGGTGTTCCATCAATCTTTGGCTCAGCTGTCATCCTTTACTTGAATTGTCTCTCTTCTTGGCACCAAAGGCATGGACTTTGTGTTAAGCTGCACAACTTATTAGTAATCTATAAAAAAAGCTAAACAAGAGTTATTAGTCAGCTTCAAGGTCTAGCAAAGGCTAGGTTAAGAGGTAAAAAGTGGTACTTTCAGTGAATAACACACCCCCAAACCTAATCTTTGTTAGTCGCCAAGCAAAGCAAAATTTAAATAGCTACTCTAAGAATGTAAATACCACTTTCGTAGGGAGCACAGATGCATTTAGCCTATGCATAAAGCCTTTTAAACCCCTAGGTGATCCCTAGTGGAGGAGTGAAGTTTCCTGAGGGTTTTTAGTGAAGGTACCCAGAAACTTCTCAATGAAACAGTTAATAAAAGTGTAACATTATCAAGTCAGCTGTCAATACACAGAGCATCAGTTCACCTTTGATTCAAAATATGAGGAATTTAAATAAAGAATATGCACAGACATTTAATCATTAAAACATTTGCATGTATGCACATTATTTTCAATTAATTTGCAATAAGAGAAACAACACATGTATGTCAGTACTGAGCTCACCACTAATTCCAAAATTAGGCTTTAGGCAATGCCCAATACATTCACTAACAGACCCAATGCTTACCAGGGTAGTCTCTCTCAAAGAACTTTGAGGGTTTTCATTCTTGCACAAGCTCAAGAGCAATTATAGCCCCCAAATGGGTCTGTAAGTATGAGCATAGGCAAAGCTACTAAATTCTTGCATCATTGGCCATTCCTCACCATAGATTGGACAACTCTTCATCTCTACATAATAGCTCATTCAACTTAGGATCACAAGGTCTTATGACTGGGTTATAATGTGGCTTTTAGGTGTAGGTTATAAAGAATGGAAGGATGAAAGGGATGTAAAATTGAGAAATCAGCAGGTGAAGGAGGTGATTCATGACTTCACCTTCTTTAGTTCAGAACATTTCATCTTCTTTGACATTTTTCAGACTTGAAGTGGCCAGCTTCTCCTCTTATTTTTACTTGTTCCAATGAAATTTTCTCTTGACTCCTCTCTCTTCCCTTTCATTATTCTTTTTATATTTTTCTGTTGGATAATTTTTTTTTTTTTCTGAAATACCACCCTCTCCCCAGCTGCTACACTGCTATCCTCCTTTTGTGTTTCTTTTCCATTCATCCAATGTTAACCTTAGCTTGCCCATCTTCAACTCCTTCTCCTTTACCTTCTGAATTCTTAGAGTGGGGGTAGGTTTGAATCCGGTCCATAGGTTTAGGTACAAGTACTCAGGTGTATTTTGAAGAAAATTGGAAATCAAGGTTTAAAAGGTGTATGCACAAGGGCAGTTTACTAGGTTTGGTATGTTTAAGCTCAAACTGTCCAAGAGAAGGCCTTGACCCTTTCCTAAATATCCTAGATACTGTCAACTATCTTAAGTTGGAAATACCTAACTTCTAGTGAGGACATTGACTTAGCCAGTCCTTAGAGCAGAAAGAATTGCCTAAGACACTCCTTAAAGAAAAAAAAAATTTATAGGTTCAAATCTCACTAGGTATGGTCTTCATTGAACTCTTAAGCATGTCCTTACCTTTTTCTCTCTTTAATGGTTCACTAAGTACTGACACAAGTGAGTTTTCTTAGTGTTCACCTCATTTAAATGTTAAAATTGAAAAGTTTTTAATGCCTAGATGTCTACAAAATTTTTTACATTTCCTCATTTCAGAGTTTCTTAGCTGATCACAGCTCTATATCTATCTTACTCACATGATTCTGCTGCACTTAGGTTTACTATATCATTGGCAAACCTGGCCACACCCCCAAACCTATGAGAGCAGCGTCCTCACTTATTCAAAGATAAAGGGCATGTACAGTAGGGATCATACGCTAAAATTAGACACAAAATAAAGTAAGTAAAAGCATTAAACATGGCACACACAAATAACTAAAACAAACTAACAAGTATAAAGATAGAAAGTAAACCAAACAAAATATAACAAAGAGAAATTTCATTTATACACAAAAATTTGTACAATGTAAGGGAAAAGAACTACACAAAAATTATACAAAAATATCCTAACTAACTACATGTGCATATCGAAACATCCTAATTTTCTGCTGGCTTAGTCTTGACTTGGAGTCCTTTCCTATTTTCTTTCTCCTTCTAGCGGAGAGGCGATGTGAGGGCGCCTCTGCCAGTGTGATCTCCCGCGATTAGTTCAACAACTCTTCTTTCAAGGATTTCTACATTCTTTTCAACAAGAAGAACTCTACTATCATAGAGTTCTCTGGTGGCCTTTGCGACCTCTTTGGAGACAACTAACCTTTTCTCTAGGCCATCTGCACTCAGCTTCTCGGTTGCTATAGTATGCTTTTCAGCTTCCTATTGAATCAAAATTCTACCCCACCCCTTTGATATACCCAGTGGTTAAACTCTATGATCCAACTTCATTCGACTTATCTTCTCTTCATAGGACTGCATGATGGAGGTTCTGATGTTAGCCATGCCTCTAATGACATCCTTTTTCATGTATGGGTTCTTTTGCATGGCATGGAGGAGAGTAGAGTATGGAGGTATGGAAAGGGATGAGGCAGGTAGGATGAGCTGCTCATCAATTGAAGAAGGTCCAACCAACAAGGGAGAGGGGATGGATGATGGCATGGGTGGGATGGAAGTAGAGGGAATGGGTTGAGGGAATTCCAATTCAGGCTTAGGTTGGTGTTTTGTTTGGGTTGGTGTTTAGGATGTGGGTATTAAGTTCTTCACATCTGTTGCAGCATAATAGGTTGCTACAACAGGTGGGATATCAAATAGGGGAATAATGGGCAACTGGATAAGGTAAGGTTCAGGTTCAAGGTCAGTTTGTGTGGAGGCATTGGTAAATATAGTTGGAGGGATAATGCGAACAGGTTCAATGGGTGTAGGTGTGGTTACAGCTAGGGTTGAGGGTTGGGTTAAAAGGGACAATGTGGATTGGATGGCTTGTAGGCTAGTTTGGATTGAGGTCTTGTTTTAGAGGGTAGAGGTCAGGGCGTGAAGGGTGGCCTCTATGGATGTTTGTGTTTAGGTATTGGCCAATACATGGGATTGAAGGGAGAGGAGAAGGTTGTGGATTTGGGATAGGATATCAGGGATAATAGGGGGTGTGGGTTGAATGGTTGGGATTGGTTGGAATGGAAAAGATGATGCATGGTGGAAGGTGGTGGTTGGTGGAGAAGTAGGTGTAGATTTAAAGTGATGGGTGTGGGATGAATCATGAGGAGGGGTGATATGGGGAGGTGAGGTGAGTCTGGGAGAGGGGTATACTCATAGTTGATATCCCCTATGATAGAGGACATCATAGCTGAGTACCTCTCTCCTGAAAATGGGTCATGGTCATGGGAAGGGGAAAATGGGATGGATTGGCCTAAAGGCTTAAAGGTAACAACTTCAAAATGTGTGGAGGTTTCAATGGGCTGAGAGGAGGCTACAAGGTCAGGGGCTTGGACTGAGGAGGTTTGGGTGGTGAGGGTGGTTGGATTACAATGGATGGGTCTGGTATGGCTGAGGTTTCTGAAATTGGGATAGTTTGGGATATATAGGTGTGTTGGGGTTCTTTGTGGGCTTTGGTTAATTTTCTTTTCCTTTTATAGGTGGTTATCACAGGTGGGTATGTTGTAGGTACTAGTATGGTCTCATCAAATGTTGTATGGATGGATAGGCTTGGTGTGGTTGATGTGATGGGTGAGGGTACAGTTAAGGTTTCAGTAGGTATGGTAGTTGTGGTAGTTGGTAGAATTGGCTGGGATAAGGGTAACGGGACTATGGGAGGTTGTCAGGCTTGGATTGAGGTAGTAGTGACTGGCATGGAAGTTGAAGGGGTGGCTGGTGAGGTAATGGCTTGTGATGTGGAGGTGGTGCTGGCTGGCACACTTGAAAGGGCTACCTGAGAGAGGGCAGCAGAGCTTGTAGTCACAGAGGCAGAAACAGCAACAACAGCAACAACTGCTTCTTGAATTATAGGGGATGCTGGAGCTAACAGATCTGCCTTCTTCTTCTCAATTAGAGTGCCACTGATCCCCCATTATTTCTTTCCACATTTTCTAGGGGCCAAGGTGATGGTCTATTCATCCATTTGAAATTGGTATCCCCCAGCTTTAGCAAGGCTGTAATGAACCTGTAGTAGGGAAGTGAGTGGGATTTTTTCTTGGTTTTCACCTTTTTATGAATATCTTTCATCCCCTCAAAGATCAACTTGGTAGCATCCAAGTAGTGATTCATGTGGAATGAGTAGAGTGCATCCGCAATGGGAGACCTCCTCTCATGCTCATGGCCTGAGCAATACATATTCTTCCTCAACACCCCATCCATAAATTTGAGGTTTATGTGCAGATCCCTCTTCCTGAGTGAGACTCCTGAGGCTGTGACCCATCCAGCTAGCTCCCTGGCTATCTCTGGGATTCAAATTTGTCAATCAACACCAACAATGCTAGATTCCCATCATCCCCACTCTTTACTCTGATATTCTGATAAAATAGCTGCACTAGTTTAGGGAAGACTAGCTGCAGTGGGGGCCTCAACAAGGGCAATAGAATTGCCTTGGTCAAGTACTCAATGGAGGCTGATGTCTCTAGCAGCTCCTTAAAATAAATTTTGTCAAAAATTGTTTCAGCCTCCAGCTTAATTGCAGTTACAAATTCAGATGGGACTCTGAGGTACTCAGTATTTTCTTCCTCATCAAGGTCAACCTCAGGGACCTCATGGGTCACAGTCTTGCCCTTTTTCTGCTTCTTCATTGATTTTTTAGGGCTTTTGGTAGGTGGGTGCTCTCTGGCCCTCTTCTTTGGGGTGGATTTCTTCTTAGTACCTTGGGCATCAGAGGCCACACCTTGCCCTTCTTCACTAGGACATATTTCTTCTCAGTTGGTTGCTCCATTTGGGGCTCAGCCATTTGAGTAGGCATCTCAGAGGTCTCCACTGTGGAGGCCTCTGCAATCCTTACTGGTTTTTGAGTTACCCCAGGGCTGCCAATATTTGGAGGGTTTAACACGGTAGCCAATGCATAAAAAAAATTCAAACTCATGGCCATGACTACTCAACTTCTCTAAATTAGGGCTTGCAACTCTCAGATTATACAATGCACACTTCACAAATGATATTGCACCCAAAGTCTTTCCTTCTTAACTCTAAATTACTAATCAATCAAAGCAATAGAGAGAGAGAGTGAGAGATCTTACCAACTTAGGCTGTAGGGAAGAAAGAAGGGAGAGAGAAGCTCAGTGTTTGTGCGATGGAAGTTAGGGCAAAGGGATAGAATGGAGAAAATGGAGAAATCATAGGGTTTATAAGGCTGATTTCGTACCTCGCGCAGCTGTCACCAGGTACTCGCGAGGTAGATTTCTTGCGCACTTAACATCCAACCTTGTGAGAAGTGTTGTCGCGAAGAAGACCAAAGCCTCGCGAGGTATTCGTGGGGCTGATTTGAAGCCAAGGTACGCGAGATGCCTATTTCATCTTTTGCATGGCTGCACTGTCTAACTTCGCGAGACTCATACATGTAGAGCATCAAGTGCCTCGCGAGGTTGGCAGAAGTGCAGACATCAAAATTTTACCTTTCGAGGTTCTCTTGAGGAATAAAACACAAGACTTAAAATTTTCACATAGCTTGACGTCGCGGAGAAGAGGTAGCCTCGCGAGACTCATATGAAGTTATTCTTCAGATGTTTAGCTCACGAGGCTCTCGCGAGGCAACACAGGCCATTTCAAAGCCCCACGAGAAAGCCAAGAATTGACTGGTGAGTGTGTAATTTAGGCCTTTTAGCCTAGCGAGAAAACAACTTTTAATCTTTGTCTCAGTGTTGCACATTGGCCAGTGCATCCATACTGTTATGCACCTATCCATTGTGCATCAGCACCAACCCCTTCACATGTACTCCATTTCATCATTATAATTGTATACCCATTATCAACATTTGTACATAAAAAAAAAATACAAAATTCTAAAGATAGTCTTTCAGATCAAATTCATGACATTTATTATGAGAGCACCTCAACCATAGCTGCAACAGATATTGTAGACACCCAAATTTGGCCCAAGGCCCGATCGAAACACCTTTGGAGAGAGGTGTAATTCTGAGCTTTTGATGGCATGTATGGAACCCTTAGGAATCACCCTAAACCCTTAGAAATCACCCTAGATCTCTTAGGAACCTACCCCAAATCTTTAGAAACCAATCTCAAACTCGTAGGAATTAACCGTACCCTTCCCAGACCTATTAGAACCCTTCCCGGGCACGATTCGAACCCCCTGAACAGTGGTTAGAAAGAGGAGTGCTAAAGTTTTTTGTGGATAGTTGCCCAACCTAAGGTATATACCATTGGAAATTAGACTTTTCTAGCTTTCTAACGAGCCAAGAATCGCCTAATTTGGAGTCGTACATAAAAAGTTATGGCAATTTGAAAATTACGGATTTATGCAGGAAATTGCAAACCGGGCCGGGCCCCGACGGGTCTTCAACTTCCAACAGTTTGGACCTGGTTTTCCTTAAAAAAATCACCAAAATTGCCATTGGGGGTTTGACTTGTGGACCATCCCAAAGTCTAGGGTGTGTTTCTTTAGGACCCTAGTGACCCTATTAGCTTAAGTTATCACCCTTTTGCCATTCAAGTCACCACCCTTTCATCTACTATTAAACCCAAATCTCTCTTCTCCAAGCTCTAGAAAACCACAAAAACCTTAGATTGCCCATTACCTAATTGCTAATCTAATTAGGACTTTAACCCCTCACTAATCCTCCATTTCTCTATAAATAGAGAGCCACCCCTCTTGCTTAAGGGTTGAGAGTTTTTACCTAAGAGAGAAAGAGCTTAAGTGAGAAGATCTTTCTCCCTTTGGTGCGGGTTGATCGGGTGCCTAAACCCTTCCCGATCGATAACCGAAGCCCCTACCCTAGAACCTTTGGCAAAGACCGGTAAATCAGAGTCATATTTAGCATTTCGGTGCTCAAAATATTGATTTGAAGGTTTCCCGGGTCACCAAAAGCTCCGAGTGTCGACTCTATATTTTCATTTAAAGCGGGTGCCTCGCCGCGACGGGTTCGAGAGGATCCATGGTCGCACAATATGGTAGGACTGCCTCCATCCCGTAAGTAAGGAGGTAGGGAGTTTGGCCAATGGTCGTACGAATAGAGGTCCTATAAGCCTAAAGTGCTTTTGGTAGTCATTCAGGCCAGTCAGCTCCATTGCTCGTCTCTACTGTGCATTTCAGAATTTAAATTAACATTTTATTCATAGCTTCCGCTTGCCCATTACCTTGAGGGTAGAACAGTGATGAGTGGCATAGATCGATGTCGAACTTCTTACATAACTTCTTCGCCTTCTCTATGATGAACTGTGGTCCGTTGTTGGTGACAAACATGCTAAGTACTCTAAACCTGGTGATGATATTCTGAATGATAAACCTCACGAGTGTTAAAGCGGTGATTCTAATGTAAGATTCAACTTTTGCCCATTTGATGTAGTATTCGATTGCCATAAGTATGAACGCGTGTGTGTGAGTATTCCCAACTGTGTCTGTGAAAGGTCTAATGACATCAAAAGCCCACATCAAAAATGGCCATAGTGAGGTCATAGTGTTCAATGTAACTAATGGAGCTTTGATAAGTGCGGCGTGTTCTTGGCATTGTTTACAACTTTCGACGTAGAGGTGGTAGTCTCTTATCATCGTCGGCTAGAAGTTGCCTTGTTGTATGATTTGATCGACGAGTCTCTATCTGTCGGTGTGGGCACTGCATGCACTGGCATGTGCTTCTCAGATGGTGTATTATCCTTCAACGGTCGTAATGCATTAAATGTATTATCCTTCAACGGTCGTAATGTATTATACTCCTTTGGTGAAGGCTTCTTTGTATAATATTTCACCGAGTATGTAGAATCGGGAGTATCAATTCCTTATAGTCTTCCGTTCAATTTTTGTGACATATAGAGGAACATGTTGATGCTTCAGGAAGTTTCAAATTTCGAAATACCATGGCTGTCCATCATCGGTTGGTGATTTTTCAAACCTAAACGTCGCGACTGCGATTTCTGCCTTGACGTGATTTTTCGGAGTGATTACTTCATTTGGTCCCGTGCTCATGGGGAGGACTGGTAATTCTCTCTTAACCATCCATGCTACCTCGTGGGCGGGTACTGCCAGCTTTTCGATGAAGAAGGTCTTGGTACTTTGTCTGATGGGTATTTGGATGACCGAGGCTAACGTGGCAAGGGAGTTCGCAAGCTTGTTTTCTAATCTAGGGATGAGCATGAAAGAGATTCTTTCAAATTTCTTTATCAAATATTAAGCGGTCTCTAGATATGCCATCAGTCTCCTTTCCTTGGTTTTCCATTCTCCTATAACTTGTGAGATTATGAGCTTAGAATCGTCGATGGTTTTCAACTATTTAACGCCTAATTGTAGTGCTGCTCGTAGTCCAGCTATGAAAGTTTTATATTCTATAACATTATTAGTGACAGACAAGTCTAGTTGAAAAGCCTTAGGTATGACAACTCCTTTCGGGGTTAGCAGGACTATACCGATGCCTTTTCCTTTGTGATTTAGAGCACCATCAAAATAAAGGTCCATGACGTCTTATCATGCTCTTCGTTATGAATTGTGAGTAGGTCTTCATCGGAGAAATCCGCGTGTATGGGCTCATGTCTCAGGGAGTGGGAGATCTGCGAGGTAATCGACGATTGCTTGTCCTTTGATTAACTTCTACGTGACGTAAGTGATGTCAAATTCTTGCAATAGCATATGCCAGCGAGTGATCTCTCATGATGTTGTGGGCTTTTCGAATACGTATTTCAATGGGTCTATTCGGGCTAGTACTAGTATCTTATGTGCTCTGAAGTAGTGTCGTAATTTTGTTAAGGCCCACACCAATGTGAGGCTAGTCTTCTCCAATTAAGTGTACTTTCATTTGTACTCGACCATCGTCCTACTAAGGTAGTAGATAGCCTTCTCTCTCTTACTGTCTTCTTCATATTTTCCCATAATTACTCCCATTGCTTTGTCATTTGTTGAGAGGTAGAGAATCAGGAGTCTTTCAGGGATTGGTGGTGATAATATTGGTAGGTTAAGGAGGTACTTCTTGATATTGTCGAAGGCTTGCTGACACTGGTTATCTTATTTGTACTCAATTCCTCCTTTAAGTAGTCTGTAGAAAAGATCACATCTATCTAAATGCTGGGAGATAAATCTCCTGATGAATTATAATCTTCCTATCACGCCTCATAATTCTTTGACATTACTAGGAGGTGGCATCTCAAGGATGGCTCTGACTTTTGCACGGTCAACTTTGATTCCTCGCTTGCTGACTATGAAATCAAGTAATTTTCTGAAGATTAATTGCAATCCTCGCTTGCTGACTATGAAACTGAGTAATTTTTTGGAGGCGATTTCGGTTCCTCGCTTGAAGACACATTTCTTTGGGTTCATTTTTAGTTGATACTTCTCAGCTCTTTGTAGCACCAGTCAGAGCGATTTAGCATGTCCTACTTGCGTTTGGGACTTCACTCATATGTCATCGACATAGACTTCTACACATTAATACATCACGTCGTGAAAAATAGCCACCATGGCGCATTGATACGTGGCTCCCGCATTCTTGAGCCTGAAAGGTATGACGACGTAGCAGTAAGTTTTCCATGGTGTGTGAAAGAAGTCTTCTCTTGGTCAGACTTCGCTAATTTGATCTAATTATACCCAGAGAAACCATCCATAAAGGATAACATCTCATGTCCAGTGGTGTTGTCGACTAGAGTGTCAATGTGCGGAAGTGGGAAGTCATCTTTTGGGCATGCCTGGTTGAGGTTTCGAAAGTCAATGGAAACCCATATTCTACCATCTTTCTTAGCGACAGGTACTATATTGGCGACCCATTTGGGGTAGAGGACGACTCAGATGAATTTGGCTTTGTGTAACTTGTCAACTTCCTCTTTAACTTTAACGATTATTTGTGGGTGCATCCTTCAGAGTTTCTGCTTAATAGGCTTTTCATCGGGTTCCAAGACAAGATGATGTTCTACTAAACTTGGGTCTAGACCAAGCATATCTTCATAGGACCACGCAAAGGAGTCAAGGTATTTTTATAGGACTTGTACAATTTGTTGACGTTCCTTAGAGTTGAGCATTGTGCTAATTAGTAGCTTCTTGGGTTTCTCTTCAGTGCCAAAGTTGATTTTTTCTGTAGGTTTCGCGGTAACATAGGTTTGCTCATCGAAACGCTTGATGACCCATTGGAAGTCCTGCGCCTCCTTGATGACTGGTGTTCCTTCATCATACTCTGTAGGCTCATACACTGTAAAATTGCTACACTGGGGATTTGATTTTGCAAAAGGTAACCCTTCATCAGTACAATTTATGACTGAGAGATCTTTGGTAAGGCAAAGGTCAAGGCTATTGATTATTTTCTCAAAGTCGTGAAGTATCTCATCTGGTATGATCACTGGTTTGTTATTTTGCCTGGATGCCTTGCGTCTTCGTGCGGGAGAGGGGATAGAAGTCTTAGGAGAAAAGTCTCCTTGTTGGTTGCAAAATTGATTCGGGGTGAAGGGTTCCCTTTCTTTTCTAAGGTTTTCTAGTTTTTTTAGATTTTGTATTTATGAATTTTTAGGGTTTTCTACTTTTTCTATTTTGTTGATTTTTGATAGAAGATATGGTACAAAGTCGGTCGCCTGAAGAGGCATCGGGAGAGTTGCTTCCTCTAACTGAGGGAGCGAGACAGTTGCTTGAGTCGTTCAGGCAATTCTTTGGGTAATGTGAACTCATTCTGAATTTGGCATTTTTTTTGGAGTCCTCATTGAATAAGCGACGCTAGTGACAGTGGCATTGACATTTAAATTTCCTCTATCACATTGATTGCCTCATCTTTGAAGAAGTTTTGAAGATCGTAATCGATCAAACTATCATCTTCTGAGTTATAACGCCTCCGCTCTCCTTATTGAGGGTGACCTCCTTAGGGATCCTCAGCCATAGTGAACTCTCTCCCTTGAACTTCATAGTATGTTAGGATGAATATGCATGTTTGGCAGTGAGGCAAGTAATGGTGAGAAACACAGGGAGATTCCCAAGGGCATTCCCATCCTTCTGAGCCAGAGTCAGGGATGGTATCAAACTGTCTTCTTGATCTGACAATGCTTGAAGTCCTTGGTTGGCTTGCAGGGAGGTCTATCCAGTTGTCCTTATCATTGCTTGGAGGGGGTTGCCACTCTTCCTTGAGAGACTTCCAGAATATTTGGAGTTGTAGCCCGTCTGGGGATGGAGGAGTATCTAGTTCAAGTTCTTCCTCGAACTCAATAAGAGTGATGTGATCATTCTCTACGGTGGTGGTTTGCCGAATTTCTCATAAGAGAGCCCTTTCACACCATATCAAGATAGTTGCGCACTAGTTACAGTACGACATTTCTGGATAAGGGCACTGCCAGTGATGGAATATAGGTCGATAATCGAATTCGCCGTCAGAATCTTGATTTGTGTTTCGAGAGAGATTAACTTCTTCAACCAATTTAAGATGTTCTGCCCTTAGGAGGTCTTCTAGTTTTATGTTGGTGAGGTTCTTCCAATAGTCTTCTTCTTCGCTTGATATAGAGAGTCAGTCATCCTCCGTTGATCCCCGCTACCCTTCATCTTTTAAGGTTGCGATATGGAAGTCCTCTTCATCGATCAAATCCTAGTCTTCAATGTGTGGCCCAAGTTCGGGAGGCCCTTCTTTCATGGATTCCTCAGCATTGAATAATGGTCTGACTCCCTCAAGTGGTTTGTCAATATTGTCATTTAGATTTGTTAAATCATTAAATGCTTTAGCCATTCGTTCGATCTCCGCTTCTTGGGATTTAGTGAAGGACACTTCCTTCTGCCTCAGTATATCTGCTTTCTCAGTGGTCCCATAGACAAAGTGGTCATATAGAGACCATTTCGGTGAGGTAGGGAACAAGTCAGCTTGTGGGTCATCTGATTGGTAACCTAACCATATGTGTTTAAGTATTTTCTTTGGGACGACAGGCCCTACACGACCTTACTTGTTTTTACTGAGTTTGATGTGGGGGATATACCTAAGCTGATACATAAGATCTCAACCTTTTGTCTCTGTTGGGTTGATGTCGTAGAGTTTGGGGAGGTCTAGGCCAACCTCTCTTCTCGTTAATTTTTGTTGACGTGTTGGGGAGAACTAAGAGGGGGTAGGGGGATGGACATCTACAACGGTTGCCTCATCAGGGATTCAGGTCTTCAGTATATGGCCCGTGTTCAACAAAGAATCATGGGTTGTCGGAATACTCGCCACGTAATCAGTGTCCATCTCTTGGAGGGGTGCATTAGCGTATATACGGACAATTGAGTCCTCGTACGGGAATTTGACGCATTGGTGGTATGTGGATGCGATGGCCTTCATTGACTCTAACCAATTTCTTCCTAAGATAAGATTATAAGTACTAGAGGAATCAGAAACATGGAAAATGACGTCTTTTGTTATAGGTCCGTGGCAAACCTGGAGTTTGATTATTCCTTTGATGAAATGATGCTAGCCATCATAAGCTATAAGAGATAGTGCTGAGGGCCTGACATCCTGCTCCATGTACTCGAGTGTCTTTAATATTATGATAGGGAAAATATTGAGTCCTGCTCCTATATTGACCAACGCATGGGGTACGGAGAATCATCTGATTATGACTGTAAGGTATATGGGAGCTGAACTTCCTCGGAGTGATTCTTTAGGCATGTCTGCGTCCGTGAAAGTGAGTGTCGGAGGTTGCGCCATGACCGAGGTGATTTGATGTAGCTCATCCAATGCTGTGTCCTCATCCACTTGTGTGTCTTCAAGCATCCTTATCAACAGTCAGTGATGGTCAGGCAATTTCTTGATGAGTTCTAGTATTGATATCTGGGTTGGGATCTTTTAGAGATGCCATAGGAGGTCATATTCTTATCTTGGCTCGAGTGTAATTTCTTTGCCTGGTCGATGAGCCTTGGGGATGGGTGGTTGGAGTGGTTGAGGGGCAGGGACTGGTGGTTGTGCATTCATGGACTCCTTATTTCAAGGAAAAGGTAGAGGTGGATAATTGGTTCCTGACTTAAGGATCAGGCAAGTCGGTTGTTGATCGAGCCTAGTGTTTCTCGACGTTGATGTATCTATGAAGTCAGTGAAATTAGAGGACGGAGCGCGTACTTGCACTGTGCCGCTCCAAGGTGGGAGGTACAGTGTGTAATCTTCTTCTTCTAGGAAAGCAAAGACCAGTGTCTCGCACGTGTTAGGATGTTCTTGTTCGCTCGCTTCTGCGTTTAACAAACACTTAGTCCTTGTCTCGTCTTCTTGTCTTGGGGTCTTTTGGGTGACACTGTCTACCCATGCAGTGATTTGGGCTGCAGTTTGAAGAACATGATCTTCATTCTTTGGTTCTAAATTGAACAAGGGAAGCGGCAATGGTGTTGGTTCAAGATTTAGAGGGGTTGAAGGTTCTAGTGGGCGACTATGGAGGAATGGTCTTTGGGCCTTAAAGGAGTGGACTCGTATCTGAGTGAATCTTTGGTAAGGAGGTGGGCTCGACGGGGCAATTTGGGTGATCAAGGCTGAGGGGTGCGGGGGTGGAGGAGCTCCCACAGGGGTGACAAAAGTGTTGGAAGGTTGGAGGCGAGTGATTAAGGTGGAGGGCTGGAAAAAGGATTGGCCGTGGAGATCCACGGTGGTGACCTGGGCTGGTGTTCCTTGGTTGTGGTTGGGCATGGGGTTATTAATGATTCCTAAGGTTTGTTAGGGTTGAATATTGTTAGGGTTAGGTTTCCTGAGTGCTTCTCAGTCAATTTAGTTCCGATCATTCATGTCATAGATTATATCTCGAAGGATCGAATAGTCTTCCAGATTGTGTCCCGCATACCGATGAAATGTGCAGAACTTGCTATAGTCTAGATTTGTTGGCCATGGTCGAGGTCTTTCCTACGAGAATCGAAGGAGATTTTGAGTGTTAAGGA
The DNA here is from genome assembly GCA_021018995.1 of Chloranthus sessilifolius. Taxonomy (NCBI): domain Eukaryota; kingdom Viridiplantae; phylum Streptophyta; class Magnoliopsida; order Chloranthales; family Chloranthaceae; genus Chloranthus; species Chloranthus sessilifolius. Next base: position 50,398,789 of record CM037593.1, on the reverse strand, counting down.
GATGGAAGATGTTGGAGACTGTATCAGGTAAAGGGGGATAGTGTTCTCATTTCGGCTGATAAGGGCCTCTAGTTTAGTTGAAATTTTGTGCTAGGGGTACGTTATTATAGCTCTGCGTGTGGGCCGGTCGATTCTATGTTGTATTCTGATTCTGGTAAGCGTTGGGGTATTGGCTTCTGTTCTAGTATTGGCCCTTATTCTAGTTCTAGCCTTGATTCTGATTCACATATCTTTGTTGATTCATGCCTTGATTTTGGTTCATGTACCACTGCTGACTTTGATTCTGTTTGAAATTTCTTGGCTGGAAGTTTTAATTTTCGAAGTTCTGTCCTTGATTGACGACGGTGTTGACCTGCTCGATTCTTGAGGCTTTTGTTGTCGCTCCAAGTGTGCCATAATTGTGTGCATTATGAATCAAAAATTAAAGAATTAAAGAATGCTAGGTTATATGGATGTTAACTTATGAAAGGGATATCAGCACATTGGGGCTAACACTGGCCTGCAAGATCAGGGCCAATTGTAGCAAGTTTTAAAAGTAAGTATTTCAAGATCGTCCACAGAGAAGTTTGTCTAAACAGAGAGATAAACCTCCAGATCTGTGCTACCAGATCTGGCTCTATAATTATCTAAAATAAAGAATAGATAAAAGAGAGTGTTGGATTGTGTCACATTTAACTATAAGCAAATAAAGAAAAGAACTAACTACATGATCCAGATCCGAGTTGGGGAGGTGTTTAAAATAAGACAAATGCAGAAATAATAGCTTCATGTACTTTAGCCTCTGAATTTTAATGGAGAATCGTAGTTCAACAGCAGATTCAATCTTCATCAGCTACCGGACGGATGTAAGAGAAATAAATCAATTAAGGAATAGGTTTAGACTTATGGTCGTGATCTCATCCACTTAAATGGTCACAGATCTGTCACTAGTCAGGCCTATTCTTTAGTTCGTAACATGAACATCATCGAATGCTTTGCTTGAATTAGGTTACCAACGCTAATTCATTGGGATGATGAATTAAGGGAAGTTGGATGCGGATGAGTGAATCTAAAGAAGTCTAATGCACTAAGGTGAACATTCGAACCCTCGACATGACTCCAATGGAGAAGACACAAATTACTGAACCTTTAAAATCCAACGTTACAATTCTGAGCACGGCTTCTTAGAGAGCCCTCGGACTTACTGATGAGCTTCTCGAAGCCCTCAGTTCTGATCTTGAATCCGAACTTGGAAGTACAAATCACTCACAATGGCTCTCAAAGGTAAACTACAAGAAGGGATTACTGGGTTCGGATAAGCTATCGTAGGAATGAGGGAAAGCAGAGATGAAAACTCTAAAATCTGGATACCCAAATTGGGCAAATGGTTCGTCTATTTATAGTTTTCCCTAAGCTCAGATGTGTATCAACCAATCGAATTGGATAGATCAGATCAACCAATAGGAGTCGAGCACCAGATCCGGATGCTTCGCCAATCGAAATGCTTGATCCGTTCACCAATCAGAAACAGAGGCATCAATTCATTATGTAATTCAAAAATCTGTTTGAGCTTCTAGAAGTTCCGCCAAGTAATTTCATCTTTGGGTGTTCACATGGGGTGGAATATGCCTTTGGTTCGTGCTCGTAATCTTCCAATGTCCTTGGGTTTTAAAACGCATTGGGGCGGCGTGCAAAGTTTCTGAAATACCCTTTGGACGAATGCAAATCCCCGTAATGCCATTTCGCATAGTTTAAGGGCTTTTTAGAAAGTAGTTTGGCTCGTAAGCTCTCTTCGCAAAGCATTTTGGCTTCAGGAGATCTTTTCGCAAAGCATTTTGGCTTCAGGAGATCTTTTCGCAAAGCATTTTGGCTTCAGGAGATCTTTTCGCAAAGGACTTCTCTTCTTTTCGCAGAGTGTTTTCTTCTTTTCGCAAAGGTCATTCTTCTATTCGAGGAGTGTTTTCTTCTTTTCGCAAAGTTCAAGGTTCTTTGCGAATAGTAGAAGTTCTTTGCGAATTGACTTTTAGCTTCCATTCTTCTTTGCGAATGGATCCTTCTTCTTCTTCAGGTCTTTTCTTGCTCTTTTAGGACCTTTTTAGCCATTGCTGAGGCTATTTCTTCACTCCCTCTTTGAGCTTGACATGCGTTGTCAGCTTTTTGATCATTTTAGGATGGTTTTCGGATTTGGACCTGTCTTTTTGGTTAGCTGCAATATGAACACTAAAGCACTTATTTAGTCCTCTCAAGGGTCTTTCAAGGCTCATGTTTAGGGGTGAGAAATGGTATTTTTCACTACTTATCAGCTTTCTTGCTATTTTTTTACTTTGATTCACCAGAAGAGCCTACTCTCGACGTGACTATGGATAAGGCGAGCTCTCCACCTTTGATGTGTCGTGCTAGTCGGGACGCCCGAGAATGGAGTGCAGCAAAGTCGGGACATTCGCTTATGATTAGCGCGCTCTTTAATGGTTCTCTAGCTTTATCGATGATAATGTCAATCGAGTCTTTCTCTTTTACCTAGGTTTCAGTCCTGGCAGCGAGTTTCCTCCACCTAGCGACGAAGTCGATGAACTCTTCGTCAGGTCCTTGCTTTGTCACCATTAGATCATTGAGACTGACTGTTTCTTGGATCAAGTGCTTGTATTGGTCCAGGAATTGACCGATTAAATCGTCAAATGTATCTATCTTATACAGCGGGAGTCCTGCAAACCAATATAGACCTTCTCCTTCCAAGGATCATTGGACATAATGGATGAGAAGTTCTTGATTATCGCGTATGGGTCGACAATTGTTGTAGAAGTGGGCAAGGTGATGGTTTAGATTTCTGAGGCTGTTGTACTTGGTAAATTTTGGCGGTTTGAATCCCGTCGGTAAGTTAAATTCAACATCCTGACAGAACTTGTCGAATCCGAATGAGTGACCAGGGCGCTCCCTCTTGGCCATATATTCATCGAGCATCTTGTTGGGGACATCTTCGATCTTGACGGTGCTGTCTTCTGGAGTAACTTATGAGCAAACCTTCTCTAGAGAATCATCATTGAAGAATGTGTGAGTAGGTTGTCTCAATGGTGAGGCACGGGCTGACATTGTGCCCGGGGTAGGTGGCGGCCTCTCTTGCTGTTCTTGTTCTATTGATTCTTATCGTGCCCTAACAACCTCGTATGTAGCAGCCAATCCTTGAAGCAATTCCTCAGCGTCATCATCTCCTCTTTGTATTCTCTGAATACTGAGTTCTATAATTTGTTGAGCAGTGAGGTTTTATCCGATATTACTATCTCTCCTATTGTAGTTATTACCGACGTGCAGGGTAGAAAAGGGATTTTCATGATCATCAGCCATATTAATCTCAGGTTGTCGTAAGCTAGAATCATAAGGTGATTCTTCCTTGTATATGGGGTTGTCGTGATATCCCCACAATGACGGGTTTCCTAAGCTCAATCTTTGTACATCGGACATCTCGAGTCTTTGGCGAAGACTCATATATTCAAGGGAATTTGAAATGATGCGATGGAAAGAAAAGGAAAGAAAATAAAAACTATCTAAACAATGAAGAGTTTGGCAAGAAAAGGTCTCATCGCGATCGCCAGTCTGTTGGTGCGCACTTTTTTTGGGTTCCTTTCGGTCCCCGAGAATTAGTGGCCCAATTCTGTCCTAAGCGGAGTCTGGCAATGCGGTGTTTTGAAATGCTGAAAATAAAGGGGGATTTCTAGGAAGATCCCTAGTTTATTGTGATCGCCAACTGCAGATATTTAACGATGTTGCAATACATCAGTGACCACGCTTTGGAGCTGGTGTGGATTACTTCTTTACTGAATCATCGGCCTACCAAAGTCAGCAGCACTGAAGCTCCTTAATTAATTTTCTTATTATTGCTCTAGTTCTAATTGGCTTAAGTTTCCTAGTTCTACTATGAGTCTAACTACATGAACTTGTTGTGGTGAATTAATCTAATATTATAATATCCTAATCCTACTAGGAGTCTAATTAGAAAAAGGGTCTCCTACTTCCACTAGGAGTCTAATTGATCAAAATATCTTAATCTTATTAGAAAACTAATTAATTAAGTCTCCTACTCCTACTAGAAGTCTAATTAATATTAGTCTTGTAATCTTACTAGGAATACAACTATTCTAATTCTACTAAGACTGATTACAACTGTACTAATTTGAATAAATCTCTAATTAAATTAAATATGCCAATTCTATCGAGACTTTAATTTAAAATAAGCACGCTAGTTTTATTAAAATAAAATTAAATAAAATAAATATTTAAAAAAGGAGGGTGGCCCGTTATGCTAAGGAGGATTGGCCTCATTCCTGAGTACCCTTCGTAAGCTCCCTTGGGAAAATTGGATGGTTGGATTTGAAATAAACTGAATCAAAATTATAAAGTAATATTTTGGAGATTGAAAGGATTAATGATTTTTTATTTATTTATAAATTAGGTTTAGAGGCTAAAAATTAAGAACTATAAATTTATAATTACAACTTGGAATTTACGGCCTAAAATTATAAGAAATTAAGATCCAAACTGAAAGCTAAAACCTTACGGTCTGAAATCAGGATCGAAATTAGAAATTTGGATCGTATGATTAGAGACTGGTTCTAGAAAACTATTATCTAGAACCAGGACTTTAATATTAGGATTGAAAATAAAAATAACGATGAAATTAAGACTTAAAAATTGAATAATAGATTCAAGGACTAATTCTAAAATGGATTATGGTCTAAAAATCGGGAATCAGAAACTAAAAATTATATCCTAAGATATGAAACTAGGGATTAGAGACTAAAATTTAGAACTAGAAGTCATAACCTAGGTGCTTAGGAAATCCCGGAATCTGAAGCCTAGATGCAGAGGACTTGAAAATTTGATTGCTAGATGCGTGGTCCTCTTCCTTTGGGACGAGGTAAAAAGTCTATTTATAGGTTTTTTTTCTAATTGCGCGCACTGTGGGTGCGCTTAATTGTCAATTACGCACCTTGTTTTAGGCATTTAATTGAATTGCACACTAGTTATCTGGCGCTTATTCGCTTTGAGTCGGTCACTGACTCAATGAGTGACCGGCTGACTGGCTCAGTCGGGCTTCCTAGTTCTAATCATGTGAGGACTAATTGCATGCTTTCTTTGGAGTGCGCAATCAAATTAAGGTCTTAATTTCTTACGCTTAATCGTGGAATTTTGGCGGTCAAGGACTGGGAGACTAGGCCGGGCATAGGCCAATTGCGCGTGCTAATTAGGGCGTGCAATCAAGTCTCGAAGCTGTTTGAAGAAAGTAGGTTTGGTCTGAAAAGGGACTTATTGCGCGTTTTTGAGTTGGTGTTCAATCGAATTGCACGCCTGGTTTTAGGCGCGTAATTCTGGAGGGTTGGGTCTGAAATGCAAGACTATTATTTTAGTCGGCATTTCGACTATATACTATTGTTTAAGTATATAGTCTCCCTACATTATGATCTGAGCCACAAAGCTATTGTTTCAGCCTGTGTTCAGCCATGTACTATTGTTTAAGTGCATGGTTACCACGTTAGGGTTAGGGAGGTCTGATCCACAGAGCTATTATTTCAGCCTACATTCAGCCATATACTATTGTTTCAGTATATGGACCCCTCATTAGGGTCAGGAGGTTTGAGCCACAGAGCTATTGTTTCAGCCTATGTTCAGTCATATACTATTATTTCAGTATATGGTCCTCACATTAGGGTGGTGAAACTTCCAGAGAAGGTAAGTACTTTCCGAAAAGTCACGGCCGAGGTCAAAGGTTGATCGAAAAAATTTATATATTTCGAGAGGGCAAAATGGGGGTGTCTATAATGAGGAGGAGTTGGCACCAATCCTTTCTCCTCCATCATCTCCAGCCCTCTCCTTTGACCTTACCACTCCCTCTGTTTCACACCCTTCTGAGAAAGCCCTTGTTCTTGCTTCATCCATACCCATTATCCCATTTTGTACCCTCACCAAAGCCATGCCTGATATCCCTTATGTTGGCAGTGATGTCAAATCAGTGATAAAATCAATCACACCCATGGTGAAGCAACCATATGAGGGGTAGATTGCCTAGATCAAAGAGGACAAGGAGAAGGAGCTTAAAAGGCATTGGAAAATGGTGCTAAATTCCCTGGACATGTACAAAGTATACAAGATTAAGTCAATCCAGTTGGAAAAGTTGGTGACCACACTCGACTCCACATTCTTAGTCCTGAACCCTCCTATACCCCAGGGCATATCATTCAAGGAGCCCTGTAGCACTAAGCCCTAAAAGCCCAACAGATGAAAGGAAGCTTGCCCCAAGCAGAGGAGACTACTGCAGCAGGAGATGCATAGCAACAGACAAGCATAGCGGTTAAAATGCCTTAACAACCCATTCCCGCAGATCTCGCGAGTTCAAACCTACAACACATAAAGATCTCACGTAAATCTCCCTTATTTCAATGTAGAAAAGCTTCATAAAAGCACCTCGCGCAGTCCTCACAAAAATCAGAACTATAGAAAGTCATGTCGCGCAGATCTCGCTCAGATCTCACACACTTCAGAGATGAAACCATCCACGTGAGAAGCTCAATTATTCTTGGCGAGGAGCCGTGCAAGCTACAAAACCATCCTGGAGAGATCCTCATGACCTGAACCACCTGGAGCTTCATCTGCGTGAGCTATACCATTCACAGCAAGAGGACCTCACAAGCCTCCTTCTATAGTAAATTCATCCTCGTGAGAGCCACGCGAGAGGTAAAATGGGCAACTTCAACCTCGCGAGGCACGAGCTCCCAACTTCTCAGTCAGTACACAAGGTATTCTTGGGATTCTACAATAGTTAGGGCACACATCTCGAGGTGCCATGTTATTTCCCACCTCCTAAGGCAACACTTGGCCACAAATGGGCCACTACAGTAGCTAAAATGAGGGCATTCTCTTCTATTTTTTGATTGGCCAAGGCACAAGATATTTTTGGCGGAGTTATATATAAGCTGTAGTGTTTAGCAGAAATCTATCAAACTTTTTACCCTAATTTGGTGTGTGCTTAGGTCATTTGAGGGTGAGGGTTAGGTCATGTTTTCCCTTTTCTCTTCTCTCCTTAGCTCAGCTTTTGCTGGCTAAGTCCTCTTGTAGTGGATAGGACTGAATTTTATGCTGTAATTAGTCTGTGAAAGTCTGTACAGGGCTGGAAGTCTACATTGAATGTAGTTCAGAGGGCTGAACATTGTAAGTATTTTTCATATGCAATGAAAGTTATTTTTATTGAATCATTCGATCTATAATGCTCTTTGGTATTCCATTTAGATTTTATAGATTGAACGCTCCTATGGCTGCATGGCGTGTAACCAGGCAACCATAGCAACTGCAGTAATTTTAATATTATAATTTCAATCCTTAGACTGGAGTATATCTTTTGGCGATAGTCTGTGACCATTCAGTGGACAGATCATAGCTTAAGACTAGTCCATACCCCTGGGTTGGATTGGATTCTTCTTCCTTGCATTTGAACCTGTAGCCAAATGAAGGACTGATGTACATCCATCCTTTACTAAGCTTAACCAGCCCCTGTTTCAGCCAAAAATCTCAGTCCCTATTCTACTACTTCTCACCCCTTTTATATTTTATTTTCCAAATCCATTTTCACCCTTCTCTAAACCCCCTATCTTTAACTTTAGTTTTATCTTTTGTTTTAAAAAGTAGTGTAGGTAGTGACACCCCAAAACTCCCTTCCTTTACAATTGCTTTCTAGTTTAGGTTAGTAATGCCAGATCTGTAGCCAGATCTGGAGGTCTACTATACAACCCTTATGGCTCTAGATCAGATTTTCCTATGGGACAACCCTTTTCTTAGATTGTTGTTTGTGCTATGTTCAATCCATTTCACTTCCACCTTTTGTTTTATTTTTACCATCATATTTTTACTAACTGATTTTTATAATAAATAGCACAACAATCTAAATTTTCCAACAACGGCACCGTCCCTTTACTAGCTCTGGTGGAGGAGGCTGATTGATATGGCTTTTGGGAGTCAGCCTCCATCATGTTTATCCTAGGCTCGTCTGGGACCTTGCCCTCCAACGTCAGCATGGGAAACTCCTCAAAATGGACAGGGAGGCTAGGTTAATTTCAAAATTGGGAGGGATGATTTGGGAATTGGTTGGGTGGATCAGGGCTGCCGGCTTGTGCGGGGTTAGCTGTGCTGCCTCATTCTAATCAATTTTTACTACCTCGACGCTCACAAATATACTTCGTATGTGATGCCACAGACAGGGTTCATCTTCTAGGTCTATTCCTTGAGCTTTTGCAATAGTAATGGTTCGGGCCTTTTCCTTGGCCTCTCAGACTTCTTCTTCGGTAGGCCTGTAGCCTATGCCGAATCTGACCTGTTGTCCGCTTTTGGCCCTGACTGGGTCCCTCCACCCTTATAGACGAGGTCCTAACCCTTTACCTTTCTGATAGCCCCATTTCTAGAGCATGGCTATGGGTGCCACCATTCCCCTGCCAATTTTTAACGTGATCCTTTCGAGGGGCTCGGGGATTACCGTTGATACATCATACTCAAAGCGATGGAGGTCTGTATCTTTGATTGTGTGTGGCAATCCAATACTTTGGGGTTCTCGATGCTGTGGGTGGCATTTTCTCTTTCCTCCTGTCCCTCACCTAAAATGGTGACAATCTTTTGTTCTGACACAAATATGAGCTTTTGGTGCAAGGTTAAAGGAATTGCCCCAACCTTGTGTAACCAAGGGTGCCCTAACAGTAGATTGAAAGTAGATTTGATGTCCATAACTTGGAAAGGTATGGAAAGGGTCATTGGCCCAATGATGAGCTCAAGGTCAACTTCTCCAATTATCTCTCTTCTCGAGTTATAGAATCCTCTAGCACTTGTTCTCGCTGGTTTAAAAGCAGAGGGATCTACCCCTATCTTGGTTACGGTTGTGAGAGGGCATACATTCAAAGCAGATTCATTGTTTATTAATACCAAAGGAATCACCAGGTTCCCAGTTTCTACGGTGATGTGGAGGGGTTTGGAGTGATTATTTTCCTCATCTGGTAAATCAACATCTGAAAAGGAAATGACATTAGGAGCCAACACCTGCCCGATGATCTGTCCCACTTCATCCGGAGTTACTTGGATAAATACATGTGCATCCTTTAATGCTCCCATTAAAGCTTGGAAATGAAGCAAGGAGGTCATTAATAGGTCCTAGACCATGATGTGTGCAGGCATTCTTTTCAATTATGTTTCAAGCATGTACTCTCGACTTATTTTCTCGAAGGGGTTTACAGCTGTAGGTTCTTTCTTCTCTTCTGGTCGGGTCGATGCTGGCACTTTTGGTTGCCTTGAGATTCTTCCTGATCAAGTGATGAAATCCACTGACCCCTCTCTGCTGTTGCCCGCATTGATATCTATCTTATCATAACTGAGCAGGACTTGATGGGGATTGTAGCTTAGCCCCGAGATTAGCATGGAGTGGATATAAGCCTCAAAGATGCTTGAACTGGGGTTTTGGAATGGGTGGACAATACTTGATTAACCTCTATTGGATGGATTGGGGGAGTGGTGAAAATGGGCCACATGGGGTTAATGGGGATTGTGAATGGTTGTATTGGGGTGGTGTGATAGGGGCAGGCCATTGATAATTAACCTGTGTCGATGGGGGATATGGGGTAAAATCAACGATCAGGTAATTGGTGGGGGCTACTGCCGGGTATGGCTGATACTGGTTGGTATGGACATAGCTGACGAGTGCTGGTGATGAAAAATATGCCCTTAAATCTAAGGGTTCTATCGGTAGTACGGGATTAGGAAAGTAATCAGCCAAATTCAGGGGCTCAATTACTCTGATGACTCTATCTTCTTGATCACTCTGCCTTAGTGTTACAAAATCTTCCTGAGTGCGGATATACTTTGATGAGTCAAACTCCCTGTCATCCTCCTCTATCATGCTGACGGTTTGTAGACACTCCCATTTTTCCCTCTCAGAATATACAATTTTGTTCGGTCAACCTTTGACCTCATAACCCATATATGGGAACCATGCACTGAGACAATAGTACATGGCTGAACATAGGCTGAAATAATAAGCTCTGTGGCTCAGGTCCCAACGTAGGGAGACTATATACTGAAATAATAGTATATAGTCAAAATGCAGACTGAAACAATAGTCTTATATTTCATACTAGAGACCAGACACGGACAACCCCGAATTTAGTGCCTGAAATCTCACGCGTAATTTCATTGCACGCTAGACAACAAATGCGCAATCAGTCCCCCTTTCAGACCAAACTTCCTTTCCCAGACCATCTCGAGACTCAATCACGCGCCTGAAATCAGACGCGCAATCGGATTGGGTGCCACACCACCAGCGCGCAATTGGCCTACGCCCGGCCTAGCCTCACAGTCCTTGACCCCTAAGTTTCCTTGATTGAGCACTTATGCAGAAAGGCTTAATCGGATTGCGCACGTACTAACAATCGCATAGTTAGCCCTAACACTATTAGGACTAGGAAACTCGCTGAGCAAGTCAGCCGATCGCTCACTGAGTCGGTGACCGACTCAAAGCGATTAAGCGCCAGGAAACTGGCATGTACGTCAGTTAAACGCCTGAAAAATGGCACGTAATTGGAAAAAAACCTATAAAAGATTTATTCTTAATTCGCCCAGGAGGCTGGCAATTTTTGAGAGAGAATGGATTTTTTTTGGGATTCCAAAACCAGAGAACTCCGAGGACAAACCCATAGAGCAACCTAATCATGATTTTGAAATTCGAGCTTCGCATCTTTGAGATTTCTCTCCGCAGCCCCGACCCTAGGTAAGAATTTAATTTCTAGTTTTGACCATAACTTCCAGCCTATAGATTTGGGATTTCTCTTAATTCTAATTATTAGTTCTAATTTTCAGTCCGAGACCGTAGCACCCTTTTTAGACCGCAAATATTTTATATCTAGTTCAAATTCTTCAAATTCAGAATCAACCCTTAATCTGACAGTCTAATTCACCGACCCTAGGCCTTTAATTCCATTCTAAAATCTTAATCTCCAGTCCTATCATTAATTTTTGGTTCTAGACCTTGGACTCTAGAACCAGTCCTTAATCATACGGTCTGATTTTTTGATTTCGAACCTGAATTTAGTCCTAAAAATTAAAATTTTAATTTTAATTTCTTATTTTAACATCTCCAAAAATCCTAAATATTAATTTTAGTTTCTATAATTCTAGTTCATAATTTAATCCATAATTATTATTCTGAAATCAATTTCAAAAATTCAAAAATACTACTTTACGATTCAAAAGCTAATTTATCTTTGATCTCAGCTATCCGATTTGCCGAGCTTATGGAGGGTACTCGGGAACGAGGTTAATCCTCCTTAGCATAGCGGGCCCAAAACCCTTTTTTTTAGGAATTCTAGAATCAATTAATTACTTTTTCTTATTTTTTAGTATAATTAATTAGTAGATTTATTTTATTTCGGCATAATTAATTAATTAAGTTAATTAGATTTTAGTATGATTGATCAATTTCTTCAAATTAGATTTAAATTGGTTAATATCTTGCTTTAATTAGAATTTAGTATGATTAATTCATTATTTTAATTAGTTTTTTAGTATAGTTAATTCATTGCTTTAATTAGAATTTTAATCAAATTAGTCTATTTATTTCAATTAGATTTCAAATAAAACCAGTTTATTTGTTTTAATTAGATTTCAATAAAATTTAATTCCTTTGAGTTTCAGTAAAATTAGTTTTCTATTTCGATTAGAATTCTGGTAGGACTGTTATACTTGATTTAATTAGAATTCCAATACAATTAGAATACTTGTTCTGCTTAGAATCTCAATACAATTAGCATGCTCAAATTAATTAAAGTTTTATCAGAACTACTAAATGTGCACTCCTAATATAATTAGGAAACCTGATCACAAGTAGAATTCTAATAGGACTAGGAAACTAAATTAATTAGACCCCCAATAGGATTATAATATTATAATAGATCCACTCACTCTAACAAATTCACAGCTAAATTTACAATAGAATCAGGGAAGTCTAAACTGACTAGAACTTTAACAATAATGGGAAATAAAAGGGAAATTAAACTATCTAGATTACAAGGAAAAGACATTGTTGCTGATGTTCGCAGGCGAACGATTCAGTATAGAAGCAACCCATAACCACTCTTAAGCGTGATCATTGACGTGTTGTAGCGTCGATAAATATTTACAGCTAGCGATCACAACAAACTAGGAACCTTCCTAGAAAACCCTTTATTTTTTTTACCTCCATTATTCCAAACGCCGCATCGCTAGAGTCCACTTCGATAGAATTGGAGCCACTAATTCAACGGGGACCGAGAGGAACCCAGAAAAAGTGCACACTAACACGGTCGGCCTTGGGCCGGCTCTACCTGGTGGATGTGGTGGTAATGACACTTGATATATATTGGCATGCTGGTTGGCCTTGGAAAGTGTCGGAGGAATGATCTTTTCGATCTTTATTAAGTCATGTATTGCATGCTTCAAGGGAAAGCAGCGATCTGTTGGGTGGCCTGGTCCTTGATGGAAGTTACAATGGGTATTGGGGTTGTAATTTCTCGGGATTGGATTTGGCGGAGGTCGTGGTTGGAGTGTAGTGACCAAGCCTTTTTCAATTAGCAAAGGCAGAAGGACATTCAAGGACTACCATAAAGGTGTAAAGACTCGATCAAAATAGGACCTTCTCTGCTCTGGGGTCATTTCTACCCCTTGTCTATTTTCGGTCCTCTGTATTCGCTCACTTCTAGTTGGAGTTGGTTGTGTTGCCTTGAACTGAAATGGAGTTATGCTAGTGTTGGGTTGTGTATTTACTGTTATTTATATATCTACCTGGTTCTCCTATAATTCCTCTGTTCAGTGAACCTTCGAACCCCGCTGTTTACGATTTTATTTAACTGTCCTTCTCTTATGACATCTTCACATCGGTTGGCATTTCATACCAAGTCAGCAAAACTGGACTGCTATTGGTATATCAGAAAATCCAAGATGATCGACAGATTATTTTTCAAGATCATCTTAATTTGCTCATCATCGGTTTTCCTATTCCTGACTTGAGCTGTGAATGCCCTCCATCACCCCAGGTAGTCGCTGAATGCTTCATCAGGCCTCTACTCTAGCTGTGATAGATTAGACTTGTAGGGTTCAATGTCTATGTTGTAGACATAGAGTTCATGGAACAGGTGGGTAAGATCTTTCCATGTTTTGATCATGGAAGGCTCCAATGATGTGAACCATCTCAAAGTCGTGCCTGTAAGGCTTTTCTGGAAGACTTTTATGAGAAAACACTCATCCCCTCCGTACTGGCACATGTCCTTACAGTAGGACTTGACGTGCGCATTAGGGTTACCCGTGCCGTTGTACTTATCGATAATTGGTACTTTGAATTTTGGGGGCAAAGGGACCTCTGTGAATAGGCATAAGTCAGAGAAGTCTGTGGCATGGATTTCAGCTCCACCCATCTTCATTAGCTATTTTTGGATCTTATCCATTTGCTCTTTCAACAGCTCTGATTCTTTGGACAGTGGGGCCATTGTTTCAATCGACGGTCTCCATTCACTTTGGGTTGTCGGTGGGCTAGTGAATACGGGTGGTGGGGGATTGAAGCTAGTGAATGCCCCTGCATAGGCTCCACTATTCTTGATCTCATCCTCCTCATACTGTGGGTCTATATATGGTGGAGGGAGGGTGAGATTATCCTGTTGGTATTGAGTATGTTGGATGGGTGCTGGGTGGGACAATTGTACATGGGGGAAGTTCTGATGAGTAGCCTTGGAATGATGGGCTGACTGAAGGTCGGATTTTGGGCTGAGGCCTGATGAGGCCATTACACTTGGAGGAATCCTTGGGGATGGGTTTGAGATGTATGGGGGTGGGTAAATTAAGGATGGTTAATGGTGTGGGATAGATTCCCGTATTAGGTTGGGTGTGAGACTTGTGCAAAAGTAGGGCCCATGCCGGGTTGGGAGATTGATTGAGATAGGTGCATCATTTGGAGTGGAATGGGGGTCTGTTGGGTTAATGTGGGATATTGTGGTGATGGGCGTGGGGTATAGGGCCTTGATGGGCATGGGGTATAGGGCCTTGATGGGCTTGGGGTAGTGGGCCTTGATTGGCTTGGGGTATGGGGCCTTGGCTGGCTTGGGGTATTGGGCCCTGATGGGCTTGGGGTATGGGGCCTTGATGGGCTTTGGGTATGGGGTCTTGATGGGCTTGGGGTATGGGGCCTTGAGGCCCACTCAAATGACCCCATGGTTGATGGGGGTCTTGGGTGGTATGAATAATGGGGGGTTGATTGGAGTCTTGGGGGAAAGAGGCATGGAGACTTGAGAATGTATGGGATGGATTGGGAGATGTGTGGTATGTATGAGGGAGGCTGCTTTGAGAGGCCTTCTAGATTGTATAGTCTCTTACCATTTCATCCATCATGGTCATTGGATTGTGTGAGGAGGTGGATGTAAATGGTGCATCCGATAGAGGGGAACTATGGGGCATGGATTGGGTGGGTGTATGGGAAACAATGGGCATGACCCGGGTAAAATCAGGCATGACTTGGGTAGGGGGGGGGGGGGGGCATGTGGTGGATTTGAAAAAATGGTATGTGTAAGTGTAGGAAAATAGGGTATGGCTTGGGTGAAATTTGGATTTTGGGAGGGTATGGATAAATGGGGTACAATTTAAAAAGATAGTGGGAAATGAGGTGTGGGATTTTGGGAAAATGTGAGAAAATTGGGTATGTTAGATGTGGAAGGGGGATTCGGAATGGTTATGGGCCAAGAATGGGATGGACTTTGAGGGAATGTTGAGGATAGGGATTGAAATATTAGTGCACCGAAGGGTCCGGTGATGGTAAATGGGGGTTGGGTGAATGGGACGGAGGTAGGAATCGCCTCATAATGGGAATGTGTTAGGGAGCGTGGTGGTGATGAATCAGGATCGGCATAAGCCGGATCAACTGCCCACGACATGGTTTATTGGCGGGTTGGATACGGCTTCCTAGGGTGAGGACCAAAAACCCATCTTCTCCTTCCCCTACGGGATGACAGAGGGTAAGGCGATGCCATTGTTCCGTCACCACAAGCTATCTTTATTTTTGGATTTTAATTTTTTCCAATTTTTTGTTTATTTTGATTTTTGAATAAAGAAAAATAACCTTTTTACGATGACTTCCGGGGCCTTGGAATTCCCGTTTCAAGTGGCGTTCACACCCCAAATATTTCCCACAGCGGGACCCCGACGTGCTTCGAAAGAAACAAAGGAAAACCTTTGCTCTATGTGAAGGCACGAGAATCCACGCGACAACCCGATCCCTAAGAAAAAGTCAATAAGAGGGTGACCTCTTTTGACCGACGAGAGTGTATTGGGTGTTAGAACGTGTGGGATCTATTGGAGGCACTAAACTGCTAAGTGGGGGACTCGGGAGAAGTGAAAAAAGGCTTCAGTTTCAGGCTGCCCAACCAGAAATAGGCTTAGCATGTGTATTATGTACGCTAGGTAAAAAATCTGGAGATTTTGGCTTAGCGTGTGTATTATACATGCTAGACAAAATATGAGGATTTTTGGCTTAGCTTGTATATTGTACACGCTAGAGCAATTCTAGGGAATTTTGGCTTAGCGTGTATATTATACAAGCTAGGCAAAAATAGATTATATAAAAAATTTTGACAAGAAACAGCAGGCCTAAATTTGGTATGTTTCTTTGGTTTTCGGGGAGCGGTGCTTCCGGGGACTTATTTTCTTTGTTATAACGGGTCCTTCCTCTCCGAACCTAGGGATACAGGGTTGATTCGGGGCAACTAAATGCTCTCCCCAAGGATTTTAAGCTTTGTAATTGGATCAGTCACCCACCCTACATACCTTCGGCGCAAGCGCCTTCTCAAATATTGGATGGGATGGTATTTTTTTGGATCATCACCACTAGGGGTTGCCATCGTACTAAGAATCGGTACGTTTGTATCGCTGCCTAAATTCCCGCCCTTTAAAATTTACCCCCGCAAAAATGAATTAAGTCCCTTAGTTCACTTTTAAGGTTCAATTTAAAATTCAATTTTAAAGGGAGTTTGCTTAAGTTCAAAAATGGGTTTTGAGGATCCCGTGTTGCCTCTACGGGCTGACGTCCACTGGTAGGATATGATTGCAAAATTAGAAAAGCTAAAGTAGGACGTCTAAACGGCTAAGGCGTGTAAATGCGCAAGTAAGTCCGCCAATCGGTTGAGGCATGCAAATGATCGAAAATAAATGAAAGTAAAGACAATGCTCAAGTAGGCCCGCCAATCGGCTAAGGCTCGTAAATGACGGAAAGTAGGGGTAAGTAAAAATTGATGGAATCATAGGGGTGAGTATGAAAGAAAGGAAAAAAAATAAAAAGTGTTAGTAAAAATGAATAAAAACCACAAAAGAGGCCAAACTTGGGGAAGCTCTACTAGCTACTCCCCAATAGAGTCGCCATCTATGCAACCGTGGATCGGATCGATCCGTCTCGACAATGTGCCGGTAAGAGAAAATATAGAGTCGCCACCTGGAGCTTTTGGTATCCCGGGAAACCTAAATTAATATTGTAAGCACTGAAGTGCCAAAAATATGACTCTGATTCCAGTCTACCCCAAAGGCTCTTAGGTAGTGCTTCGGTTATCGATCGGGAAGGTGTTAGGCACTCGATCAACCCGCTCGTAAGCGCTCTCTACTTATGGCTAAAAGAAAAAGAAAATAAAATAGCACTTCCTCTTGCCGAAGGCGCTCCGATCCGATTTACGCCCCTCGCAATCACAGAAAAGTTAGCGGCATAACGACGTAAATTTAAGGATAGAGGAAAAGCAAAGAAGGTAGAGGAATAGAGGGGAGAGCCGGAGCTCTCAAGCCCTTGTAACACCGATGTGGACCTTCGTGTAGGCGCACTTGATAAGCTTCTGATAGCTTGAGGGGTTGAAAAGTGGGTACTAACCTCTAAGACATGAAAGCTAAGAGGTAGGAGAAGAAGACTAGGGGGTAGTTCTCACCTAGACTAAGGGATTTTTGATGGAAGATGGGGTCTAAGGAAGGGTTTGAATTCTGGAATTTATATGGGTTTGGCGCACCAAAGGGGAGAAGGAAATCTCTAATCTTTCTCTCTTAGGAAAATTTTTCAAGCCATTTACAAAGGGGGGTGCCACTCTATTTATAGGAAAAAGGGAGGTTAGGAGGGTACTTAAATGCTAATAGGATTAGCAATTAGGTAATCCTAAATCTAAGGATTTTGGGTTTTTCAAGGCTATGGATAAGTATGAATGGGTTCCATGGTAGATGATAGGGTGGGATTTCAAATGGCTGGGTGTTGCAAATAGGTTAAATAGGGGTGCAACAGTCCTAAAGAAACCCACCCTAAATATGGGAATGGGCAACAAGTCAAACCCCAAAAGTCATTTCCGGGCAAAATCTCAAAGTTACTGTAGCTAAGCCTAGTGTGTATATTACACACGCTAGGCATATGTACTGTGCCTGTGAGAACTTTAGAGCCCACTGTGGGGCCCATTTGGCTTAGTGTGTATATTATACACGCTAGGCTAAAATCTTTCAGAAAATGGCCTAGCATTTCATAAATGGCCTAGCGTGTATATTATACACACTAGGTAAAATGCCCCCTATCTCTGCACCAAACTCAAACCACCATAACTTTTGATGTACATTTCTGATTGAGGCTATTCCTGGACTGTTGGAAAGCTAGGAACCTCTACTTTTCAATGGTATATGATTTAGTCCCAACATAGGTCCTCATAAGCTTTGGCACACCTCTTTCCAATCATTGCCTGGGAGGGTTCGAAACTGGTTTGGGAAGGGTTAACTCCCAAGGGTTGGGCATAGGCTCCTAAGGGTTTAGGTTGAGTTCTAAAGATTTGGGAAGGTTTCTAAGGGTATGGGAGATGCTATTGGAAGCTCAGGGGTGCGCCTTTCTTGAAGTATGTTTCGATCGGGCTTTGGTCCAAATTTGGGTGTCTACAATTAACAAAATGAACAAAAATAGTGAAAGCATGGAGGATGTGTGGGTGATAGAAAATTTTTTAAGATCATTGATAGAATGATTTGAACACGTTGTGCTGGCGATTGAAGAAGTGAATGATTTGTCTACTCTTACAATTAATGAACTTATGGGATCACTTGATGCTCATTAACAAAGAATGAAACAAAACTCTAATGAAGAGGTATAACAAGCTTTGCAAAGCAAATTGGTCCTTAAAGAAGATAAAAAGAACTTCAAAGGATGTGGCAGAGGATCTTGAGGCTGAGGTTTTACTCGTGATGGTCGTGGCCTTAATTAAAAAAGACGTGGTGATCATGTAGTTTTTCAAATGAACGAGGGTGAGGCCAAAGATGAAGAGGTCATAGAGATCTTTCCAATTCATCATACAAGCCAAGGTATGATAAATCACATATCAAATGCTACAATTGTCAAAAATTTGTTCACTATAGTAATGAATGTAGAAGTAAATCTACAAATGATGTTGATGTAAAAGCTAATCTCTTTGAAGAAAAGGTTGAAGAAGTAGCCACTATGTTACTTGCATATAAGAGATATGAATAAAGAAATCAAACAACTTGGTTTCTTGATTCTGGAGCCAACAATCATATGTGTGGTAAAAAAGAAATGTTTACAAAGTTAGATGAGTCGGTAAAAGGTGATGCGACGTTTTACAACTCGTCTAAAACTCCAATAAAAGGAAAGTGAAAAATTATGATTCAATTAAAAAATGGTAATCATCAATATATATCTGATGTTTATTATGTTTCTGCAATGCGTAGCAATGTTTGAGTTTGGGATAACTCCTAGAAAAGGGTTATGGTATACACATGAAGGACCGTACTTTAATTATTAAAAATTGTAATATGATGTCATTGCAAAAGTGAAAATGCCAAAAAATAGACTTTTCATGTTAAACATCAAGAATGATGTAGTTAAATGCTTCAACTCTTGGTTATGATATTTGTGCTACGGGCATCTTGATTTTAGCGGGCTAGAGTTGTTATCTCAAACTAATATAGTAAATGGTTTACGTAAAATTGAACATCCAAAATAATTATGTGAAAGATGTATTTTGGGTAAACAACATACATTGATTTTTTCGGTGCGAGAATCAAGAAGAGCTTTCGAACCTCTTCAACTTATTTACTTTTATGTTGCGGGTCCAATGGATGTTACATTAAAAGGATGAAATAGGAATTTTCTCACTTTTATCAATGATTTCAGTAGAAAGACTTGGGTGTATTTTCTCAAACAAAAATTAGATGTGTTTGAGACTTTCAAGCAATTTAAATCAATGATGGAAAAACAGAATGGTTACTTTCTTAAAACTATAAGATTTGATAGAAGTGGTGAATACACCTCAAGTGTGTTTTAAGAATTTTATAGGTCAAATGAAATCAAACATCAGGTGATAGCTGCATACATTCCACAATAAAATGGCATCGCAGAAAGGAAGAATCGCACCATCCTTGACATTGCAAGGAGTATGCTAAAAAGAAAGAACATGCCAAAGGAGTTTTGGGCAGAGGCATTTGCTTGTGCTATTTGCTTAATAGAAGCCCCACCAAAAGTATCAAGTTCTTGACACCTCAAGAAGCATGGAGCAACTACAAACCTAGAGTTAAGCACCTCAAAGTGTTTGGGTGCATTGCATATGCACATATTCCAAGTCAAAGAAGAACAGAGCTTGATGGAAAGGGAGAAAAGTGCGTCTTCCTTTGATATGATGAACTTACAAAGGGTTATAAATTATTTATTTGTGTAACGGAGAAGATTATTATTTCTAGAGTTGTTATCTTTGATGAAGAAGCATCATGAAAGTCGAACAAATGTAAAGAACAATGTAAAGGAAAAAATCTAGCTGATGAGGAAGTCATCAAAGAGAATGATAAGGAGAATCAAACTCCTCCCCAAACTCTTCCCCAAACTCCTTATTCCTCATCATCATTTCTGTTGACCGATATCGTGCCATCAAGTAGTCAATCAAGGACACCGATAAAAATGAGAAGTCTCCATGATATCTACGATCAAATGGAGGTCATCGATTTCACTCTATTTTTTCTTCTTATGGATTGTGATCCGTTGTACTTTAAAGAAGCTATTATTGTGTAGCTGTTGAGAACTGGAAAATACCATTTTTCACCCCTTAATCTGGGCCTTGATAGACCCTTGAGAGAACTAAATAAGTATTTTAAGTGCCTATGTTGCAGCTAACAATAAAGACACGCTTAACCATAAAAGCAGCTCAAAAGTGCCAAAAAGATGACAATTCATGTTAGTCCAAAGGAAGGAAGTGAAGAAACAACCTCATCAGCTGTGGAAAGGTCTAAATAGAAGAGGCAAAGACCTGTAAGAGAAGCAGGGAACATTTCGAACAGAGAAATGCACTACAGAGTTCTTTTCGCAAAGAACTTGCACTTTTCGTAAAGAACCTTGAACTTTGCGAAAAGAAGAAAACACTCCTCGAAAAGAAGATTGAACTTTGCGAATAGAGCTTCAAAAGTCATTAAACTTTGCGAAAAGGCCCCTGAACTCTGTGAAAAGGTATTATGGAGATTCGCAGCTTTAACAAGGGTAATTCAGTAATCTGTTGCACGTGTCCCAATGCGTTTTAAAATGCAAGGACATTCCGGAAGATTCTAAGCACGAACCAAAGGCATATTCCACCCCATGTGAACACCCAAAGATGAAATTACTTGGCGGGAACTTCTAGAAGCTCAAACAGATTTTTGAATTACATAACAGAATTGATGCCTCTATTTCCTGATTGGCTGAACCAGATCAAGCATTTGACACAAAACAGATCTGGATCCTGGTGCTCGACTCCTATTGGTTGATACAGATCTATCCAATTCTGATTGGTTGATACACATCTGAGCTGGCTTAGGGAAAACTATAAATAGACGAACCATTTGCCCAATTTGGGTATCCAGATTTTAGAGTTTTCATCTCTGTTTCCCTCATTCCGGTCAGATAGCTTATCTGAACCCCCTGTAATCCCTTCTTGTAGTTTACCTTTGAGAGCCATTGTGAGTGATTTGTACTTCCAAGTTCGGATTCAATTTGTGAAGTCCGAGGGCTCTCTAAAGCCGTGCTCAGAATTGTAATTTTGGATTTTAAAGGTTCTTTGTAATTTGTGTCTTCTCCATTGGAGTCATGTCGAGGGTTACGAATGTTCACCTTAATGCATTAGACTTCTTTAGATTCACTCATCCGCGTGCAACTTCCTTAATTCATCACCCATGCGAATTAGCGTTGGTAACCTAATTCTAGCAAAGATTTACAAATGATGTTCATGTTACGAACTAAAGAATAGGCCACAACTATTGGATGATCTGTGACCATTTAAGTGGATGATCATAGCCATAAGTCTAAACCTATTCCTTAATTCGGATTTATTTCTCTTACATCCGTCTGGTACCCAGATAAAGATTGCATCTGCTCTGTTGAACTACAGATTCTCCATTAAAATTCAGAGGCTAAAATACATGAAGCTATTATTTCTGCATTTGTCTTATTTTAAACATCTCCCCAACTCGGATCTGGATCATTTAGTTTAAATTTTCCTTTGTTTTTAGTTTGTTAAACGTGACAAATTCAACCTCCCATCTTATGTGCTTTGTAGATAGGATCAGAGGCCAGATCTGGTAGCTCAGATCTGGAGGTTTATCTTAAATTTTAAATCAATTCCCTGTGGACGATCTTTTACTCACTTACATTTAAAACTTGCTACAATTGGCCCTGATCTTGCAGGCTAATTCTCTTCTAACTGTGCTGATATTTCTTTATTTGTTTATATGGTCTAGAGACACTGTAATTTGGCAGCTATAAAACTGTTTTCAAAACTCACATAAATCAAGCACACTTAGAAGTAACAACAAGTTTTTGGCGCCGTTGCCGGGGAAGTTTGTTCTAAAATAGATAGACCTATGTTTATTTTCATTTATTTATCAGTCATTTATTAATTTTGTTGTTATTTTTATGCAGCGTACAGCTGTGTAAAAGGAAAGGAAAGTTCTTAAATAGACAGGTTTGCTGTACCAAACTCTCTCTGAGTTGTATGTTTGGCAGGAGAACCCTCAATCCTGAGATTCTCCCGTTAAATTCAGAAGTTGAAAGATTCCTAAGAAACCGACATACATCACAGACATCTGCTGAAATGGGTGAAGAACAGAGATTGTTAAGAGACTACTTTGCCCCTGGTGCTTATAATTCCCCATTTTGCATTCAATTTCCCGTGGAGGGAAATTATGAAATTAAGTCCTCCACCATCCAAATGTTGCCTTCATTCCATGGATTGAGTAAGGAAGACCCTTACAAACACATTGATGAATTTCTGGCTTTATGCACAACATTTAACATAGCTGGACTGGGTCCAGAGGCAACCAAGCTTAGGCTCTTTCCTTTTTCATTAAAGGACAAAGCTAGAGCATGGTTATCTATGTTAGCACCAAACAACATCACATCATGGAATGATTTGCAATGTCAATTTTGTCAAAATATTTCCCAATGACTAAAACCAACCGAGACAAAGCATCATCTCTTTCTCCCAAAACTCAATGAAACTTTCCATGAAGCATGGGAAAGGTTTAAAGAACTCATAAGGCAATGCCCTCACCATCAAATTCCTAAATGGCGGTTGGTTCAAAGCTTCTATCAAGGAACCGATCGTAAGGGCAAGAACATGGTGGATGCCTCTTGTGGAGGTACCTACTTGCGAAAACAGTTGAAGAGGTTTGGGACCTCTTTGAGGTGATTGGAGAAAATTCAACCCAGAGAATCTACGCCAAGGGACTTTGAGAATCCGACTAGGATGAATAATCCCCAATTCACAAGAGGGAAAGTTTATGAAGTCAATGAAGGAAGAAAGGAGTGGATAATTTGACCACAAAATTTGATAGATTGATGGACTCATTTAAAGCTCCAAATGGGTCAAGAGTAGAGGAGGCATGTCCGATATGCCGATCCCCCACTCATTCCATTGATCAATGTCCTTCTCATCACAATTTCCAGAACTCATGATGGAACAAGCTCATGCTCGATCTTATGGGCAGATGCAATCGAATGACTACCCATGGAGATCTCATCCTAATCTCGTGGAATCAGGAAATTACCAGCCCAACATTAGCAATGACCAAAAATCAATTACCTTTCAAACACCTCGCCATATCGCAAATTTTATAATAAATCAAATTTTCGACCTAACCAACAACAAGCCATGCGTGATACCAGCCCTGCCCTCCTAGATCCCTGACCTTTGAAGAGCGAGGTCTTGAGTTCACTTCAAAATCTTGGAACTGTCTCGGTATGAACCTTCACATCGAGCATTAAAAATTGAAGAAACTCTGGGCCAACTCTCAAATTCATTGGCTAAGAGAAGAGGGTAAACTACCCACCAACTTTGAACAATCCTAAGGGAGTTCATGGTTGGAGAATCCTCAAATGGCCATGAGGAAATAAAAGCATGACTACTTTGAGAAGTGGAAGAATAATAAACAACAAAGGGTAGTGAAGAGGAAAAAGATGAAGAACAAGTGCAGAACAACAAATTTGGATAGCAATATGGTCATTGATTTACATCGAAAATTCAAAAAATGAAAACAGAAAAATAACAAAATTGTTGAAAAAGATGAGGAGGAGAAATTTGTTCCTCACCTCCCATTTCCCCATGCAATGAAGTCGTTTCTCCTTTTGACAAAGGAAACACAAAAATTGAGGAAATGATGGAGACATTCAAGCAAGTTAAAATTAATCTACCTACTGCTTGATGCAATCAAACAGTCCCTCGCTATGCAAAATTTCTCAAAGAGGTGTGCACCCACAAAAGGCAATCTAGGATACATTTATCCAAGAAGGCCTTTGTGGAGAAAATCAACCAAGTGCTATCAATTGCAACACCACCTAAGATGCAAGACCACAGAATCCCCACAATCCCTGCATCATTGGGGAGCACACCATTGAGAAAGCCTTGCTAGATCTCAGGTGCTAGTGTCAACACGCTTCCCTATTCATATGAGAAGCTAGGTTTGGGAGAATTGAAACCCACTCAAGTGGTGTTACAGAATGGTCAGATCTGAAAGGAAACCTATGGGGTTGATTGAAGATGTTTTGGTAGGAGTAGACAAGTTTTCTACCTCGACTTTTTGGTGTTGGACATGGAACCAACCAAAAGTACCACCTTGCCATCCTGTCATTCGGGAAGACCATTCACAGCTGACTAATGCATGCATTCAATGCAGTGCGGCATCATGGAGGTGTCTTTTGGAAATATGAAAGTTAAATTGAATGTGTATAATGTCTGTTACTCAACCTCAATTCTGAGGAATGTTTCCATGTTGACATCATTGATGAGTGGTGGAGGAGTCTTTACAAACATTTCGCAAGGTAAAGACTCCACCACGAATTTAAAATGATTGGGGATCCTTGAGAAAGAAGGAAAAGGAGATCAAATTCAGCGAGTCTGCTTTGTGCAAGGCACTCTGATCATCAAGTTCTCTCTCTTGGAGACTGCTCCTCTCCCTCTTCCACAAGTTACCAAGGTACCTTTTGTCGCCTCTTTTCTCAATTGAATTGGAACTCAAAGCTCCCCAAAATCTGAAATATGTGTTTTGGGAGATCATCAAACACTACTGTGATTATTTCTTCCTCCCTTACAAAGGAGCAAGAAGAGGAGTCATTGGTAGTTCTAAAAGCAAGAAAGCAATTGGCGGACCATTGCTGATTTAGGAGGAATAAACCAGTATGCATGCATAAGATCCACACGGAAGAGGATGCCAAGCCTTCTAGAGAAATGCAAAGAAGGTTGAATCCTCACATGCAAGAAGTGGTAATGAAGGAAGTTGTCAAGCTGCTAGATGTCGGGGTCATTTACCCCATTTGATTCTTGGGTAGCACCCACACGTGGTGCCTAAGAAATCTGGCATCATCATAGCATGAATCTGTAAACTTATGTCCACCAGACAAACAACTGGATGGAGGGTCCGTGCATAGACTACGTAAAATTAAATACCATGACAAGGAAAGACCATTTCCCCTCCCTTCATTGACCAAATCCTTGATAAGCTTGCAGCAAAGCTTACTATCGCTTCCTTGATGGGTACTCTGGTTACAACCAGATCCTCTGTACCACAGGACCAAGAAAGACCACCTTCACCCTTTGGCACTTTTGCCTATAGGAGGATGCCCTTTGGTCTTTGCAATGCCCTGCTACTTTTCAAAGATGCATGTATGCCATCTTTTACGACATGATTGATCAATTCATGGAGATCTTCATGGATGACTTTTCAATTTATGGAGCGACTTTTCCCAATGCTTACACCACCTCAAGTTGGTGTTGCAAAGATGTGAAGAAACCAATTTGGTTCTAAGTGGGAAAGAGTCATTTTATGGTCACCAAGGCATTGTCCTAGGACATGTGGTCTCCCATAAAGGCATAGAGGTGGACCAAGCAAAATTGATCTAATTGCACATTTGCCTCCTCCCAGGCTATTAAGCAAATCGAAGTTTCTTAGGGCATGCGAGATTTTATAGGAGGTTCATCAAAGATTTCAAGAAATTTCCAAGCCACTCTGTCATTTAGTGTGTCAAGATGTTCCTTTTGTGTTTACTAATGAATGCATGGCCTTTGAGGTCCTTAAGAAATGTCGATTTCAGCTCCCATCTTGCGATCCCTGACTATTCAAAGTGCCCTTTGGGCTGATGTGTGATGCATCAGACTATGCCCTAGGAGCTGTCCTAGGGCAAAGAAAGGATAAGCTTCCCCCTGTCATAGCTTATGCCTGCAGATCCATGATAGGTGCCCAGCTCAACTACACAACAATTGAGAAAGAGCTGCGGCCATTGTGTTTGCATTGGAAAAATTAGGGCCTTATGTTTTAGGTTCACAAATTGTGGTGTTTCTTGACCACTCGCCCTAAAGTACCTTCATCTAAGAAGGATACCAAGCCAGAATAATCGGTGGATCCTCCTATTAGGAGTTTGATCTCTGATTAAGGATAAGAAAGGAGTGGAGAATGTGGTGGTGATCACTTATCTAGAATTCTCAATCGAGGATGATAGCTTACCCATTAATGAATCATTTCACGATGAGCAACTTTTGCCATCAATACCCACGATCCTTGGTTTGCAAACATAGTCAACTTCTTGGCTATTGTACAGCTTCCTCAACATTGGAATAGAATGGATAAAGATCTTTTCTTCTCACAAGTTAAACATTTCATTTGGGAAGATCCTTATCTATTCAAGAATTGTGCAGACCAAGTGATCAGAAAGTGTGTCCCGGACCATGAATTCCCTAGCATATTGTCAATGTGTCATGAACAGGCCTGTGGAGGCCATTTCGATTGGCAATAAAACAGTACAAAAATTCTGCAGTGTGGTTTCTATTGGCCCACAATCTTTAAAGATGCCTTACTGACCTTGTAAATCTTGCGAAGCCAAAAAGCTGGGCGGTATTTCAAGAAACTCAATGCCCTGCAGCCAATCACAGTAGTTGAGTTGTTTGATGTTTGGGGCATAGATTTTATGGGCCCTTTCCCTTCTAATGGAAACAATTTCATCTTGGTAGATGGATTATGTCTCCAAGTGGATTGAGGCCATAGCTACCAAATCAATGATCACAAAGTGGTTTTAAGATTCCTCAAAGACCACATTTTTCCAGATTTGGATTCCCTAGAGCCATCATTAGTGATGGGGAAGCCACTTTTACAGCAGTTTGACTCTCTATTAAAAAGTACTCATCACTCACGAGTAGCCACTCCCTATCATCCACAAACCAAAGGTGGGCGGTGGAGATTTCAAATAGAGATCAAACACATTTTGGAAAAAACTGTGAAGAAGGATAGAAAGGATGGTCCTTTAAGCTTAATGATGCTTTGTGGGCATACTGAATCGCCTACAAGACTCCTATAGGGATGTCCTTTCAGATCGGTTTATGGCAAGGCATGCCATCTACCAAAGAGAATTAGAATATAAGGCCTTGTGGGCAATCAAAACTTTAATATGGATCTAATTCTTTGGTAACCACGTGAAGCTTCAACTCAGGAAGAACCGAGGATGGATGCCTACACTAGCTCCAGTTGTACAAAGAAAAGGTTAAATCATTCCATGATAGGAGCCTCATGAGAAAAGAGTTCATACCGGGGTCCAAGGTATGGTTATTCAACTCTAAACTTAAATTCTTTCCTGGCAAACTGAGATCCAGATGGGAAGGGCCATACACTGTCATCAAGGCCTCCCCTCAGGGGCTGTGGATATTTCAGATCCCAAGGATGGAAGAATACTCAAGGTAAATGGTCAGAGGCTCAAACCATGCATTGAAAACACCCAGGAGCCCTTGCTGCCCACCTATCATCATGAATCTCCAAAAATCTGATGGTAGAAAAGTGTATAATATGTTTGTACAACATTGTTTTTCTGATTTTTGCTGTTTCTGTCTATTTTTCTTGTACGCATAGTGTAAATACACTTCAAAGTTCAAATCGCAAAGTAAAAAGTACTTTTCGAAAAGTCCAAAGTTCTATTCGAATTGATTCGAGTCAGAATGAACTACCGAAAAGAACCATGTTCTCTCAATAGTTAAAATTTCCTTCGAATAGAAAATCGGGGAGAAGTCCTTTGCGAAAAGATCTTTCTGGAGCCAAATCCATTTCGAATAGACATACTGAAGCTCAGTTCTTTGCGAACTACACTTTCTCAAGATTTTTTACCTTTCGAAAGACACTTTTGGCATTAGATTTTCTGTTTTAGGAATTTTAGTTTCAAATTCTATTTTTAGATCGCTGATTTTTTTCTTTCTTCGGTTAATGTGTCCTCGTTTTACTAATTTTTGTCATTTTTCTGTGAGTACAGTTAGTTTCTAACTTTGTTTCCCTATTTTGCATTCACAAATTCTGTTTTTGTATCAACACTTTTCTATTTTTTTTAACTTTATATTCAGTCCCTTACCTTGTTTTTACTGTTTCTCTGTTATTAGCATTAGTTTCCTTCCATTTGCATAGTAATCCTTCTATTTTTTAGATTTTATTTAGCAGTTCTAGCGTTGGTTTGTTGATTTTTCTTGCATTTGTATATCATGTTTTCCATTTCCTTGCTCATATCTTCAGTTCTACATTTTTATTTTTCGCATATAGTTTAGATTTTTTCTTTCTTAGTTTTTCTTTCTTCTTTACCCATTGTCTAGAACATTGAGGACAATGTTCATCTTAGGTTTGGGGGTATGGCAGGTATGCCAATAAAATAAGTTAATGCTTGATGCAGCTTATGATCAGCAGAATTTTTGAAAATGAAGTAATCTCACACCTGTTTTTTTTTTTTTTTTTTTTTTTTAATGAGGAAGTTAAAACTTTTTAAAATTAATTTCTAGTATAATTCTAATACTTTCATGAAGTGAATGTCAGAAAATTTCCAAAATAAAAATTGATGTTTTAGTAAACCTAAAAAGAGAAAACAAGATGATATACCTCAAGAATTTGATAGAAAACCACACCCAATGAGATTTGGGCCTTTGAAATGTATTATTTGGAGGTATGAATTGGCAATTTTTTCGCTCTAGGACTGTTTGAACACCTTGTTTTCACTAGAAGTTACACATATCCAAGTTAAAATATCTTGTGAATCATGATATTAAAGACATGATGTAAGGCCTCCTTTTGGACAGCTTTGAACTTCAAAAGCCCAACCTTTTGAAACGCCCTTGATACACACCAATTGAGCTTTATAAAACCAAGATTTTTGAAACCTCACCAACCTCATGTAGCCTAACCTCACTCCGAGAATTCAAGGTAAAGGAAAGAAAGTCAAGAAAGGTGAGTTGGGTAGCTTGGTAAAAGAAAAGAAAATAATTGAAGGCAATGATGTATCACAGAAGAAATGTGGCATTCGTCAATGTTGATTTGAAAAAAAAAAAAAAAAAGGAGAAGGCATTTCATTGGAAGTTTGAAAAGAAAGAGAAAAGATGGCCACTTTGGCTCAAAAATTCAAAGAAGAAGATGAAATTGTCAATTGAAGAAGGTGTGTCTATCACCTCCTTACCTTGACTCGACTTCTCAATTTTGAACTCCATTCCACCCTTTATTCTTGATAAATTTCACCCATAAGCCACATTATAACCCAAGTTAAAGTCCCATCGATCAATGATGGATTGAGCTGTCACATGGAGATAAGGATTTGTGTAATCTATGGTGAAAAAAGTAGTAAATTCAGAATTGAAAAGCAATGCCTATGCTCCTGCTTACAATCCTATTTGAGGACTGTAATTGCTCTTGAGTTTGTGTGAAATAGTGCAACCTCATATTTACATGGTGAGTGAAAACCCCGGTGAGAGTTGAGTTTGAAATCAAATTATTTGGGGTAACATCAAAACTGAATTCTCAAATAGAAGGCAAGCTTTTCATTAATTTTTCTTGTAAAAACTTTTGACACCAAGCCCGAGTGAATGGTAAAGGAATTACTGAGAATTTTAGTTTTGAACTGATGTTTTCTTAAAAACTTCTTACAACTTTGATCGATGCAGATGTGAATAATCTGATTCGATAAAAGTTTGCTTTAACAGAACTGCATTGATCTTAACTGATTTATTGGAGAAGTTTGTGGGTACCTTCACTGAAAACCCTCAGGAGACTTCACTCCTCCACTAGGGATCACCTAGGGGTTTAAAAGGCTTGTTGCATATGCTAAATGCAACTGTGCTCCCTACAAAAATGGCTTTTCATTCTATTTTTAAATTTTGTCTTTGCTCAGGGACTAGCAAAGCTTAGGTTTGGGGGTGTGTTGAGAACTGGAAAATACCATTTTTCACCCCTTAATCTGGGCCTTGATAGACCCTTGAGAGAACTAAATAAGTATTTTAAGTGCCTATGTTGCAGCTAACAATAAAGACACGCTTAACCATAAAAGCAGCTCAAAAGTGCCAAAAAGATGACAATTCATGTTAGTCCAAAGGAAGGAAGTGAAGAAACAACCTCATCAGCTGTGGAAAGGTCTAAATAGAAGAGGCAAAGACCTGTAAGAGAAGCAGGGAACATTTCGAACAGAGAAATGCACTACATAGTTCTTTTCACAAAGAACTTGCACTTTTCGTAAAGAACCTTGAACTTTGCGAAAAGAAGAAAACACTCCTCGAAAAGAAGATTGAACTTTGCGAATAGAGCTTCAAAAGTCATTGAACTTTGCGAAAAGGCCCCTGAACTCTGCGAAAAGGTATTCTGGAGATTCGCAGCTTTAACAAGGGTAATTCAGTAATCTGTTGCACGTGTCCCAATGTGTTTTAAAACCCAAGGACATTCCAGAAGATTCTAAGCACGAACCAAAGGCATATTCCACCCCATGTGAACACCCAAAGATGAAATTACTTGGCGGGAACTTCTAGAAGCTCAAATAGATTTTTGAATTACATAACATAATTGATGCCTCTGTTTCCTGATTGGCTGAACCAGATCAAGCATTTCTGATTGGCCAAAACAGATCTGGATCCTGGTGCTCGACTCCTATTGGTTGATACAGATCTATCCAATTCTGATTGGTTGATACACATCTGAGCTGGCTTAGGGAAAACTATAAATAGACGAACCATTTGCCCAATTTGGGTATCCAGATTTTAGAGTTTTCATCTCTGTTTCCCTCATTCCGGTCAGATAGCTTATCTGAACCCCCTGTAATCCCTTCTTGTAGTTTACCTTTGAGAGCCATTGTGAGTGATTTGTACTTCCAAGTTCGGATTCAAGACTGTAAGTCTGAGGGCTCTCTAAGAAGCCGTGCTCTGTAATTGTAATTTTGGATTTTAAAAGGTTGCTGTAATTTGTGTCTTCTCCATTGGAGTCATGTCGAGGGTTCTGAATGTTCACCTTAGTGCATTAGACTTCTTTAGATTCACTCATCCGCATGCAACTTCCCTTAATTCATCACCCCTGTGCGAATTAGCGTTGGTAACCTAATTCTAGCAGCATTCTGATGATGTTCATGTTACGAACTAAAGAATAGGCCACAACTATTGGATGATTTGTGACAATTTAAGTGGAGATCATACCCATGAGTCTAAACCTATTCCTTAATTCGGATTTATTTCTCTTACATGTCTCTTTGGTAGCAGGATGAAGATTGAATCGCTTTCTGTTGAACTCCGGATTCTCCATTAAAATTCAGAGGCTAAAGTACATGAAGCTATTATTTCTGCATTTGTCTTATTTTAAACATCTCCCCAACTCGGATCTGGATCATTTAGTTTAAATTTTCCTTTGTTTTTAGTTTGTTAAACGTGACAAATTCAACCTCCCATCTTATGTGCTTTGTAGATAGGATCAGAGGCCAGATCTGGTAGCTCAGATCTGGAGGTTTATCTTAAATTTTAAATCAATTCCCTGTGGACGATCTTTTACTCACTTACATTTAAAACTTGCTACAATTGGCCCTGATCTTGCAGGCTAATTCTCTTCTAACTGTGCTGATATTTCTTTATTTGTTTATATAGTCTAGAGACACTGTAATTTGGCAGCTATAAAACTGTTTTCAAAACTCACATAAATCAAGCACACTTAGAAGTAACATCAGTAGCACCTGACCCTCAAATCCTGTGTCAGTCAACTAATTGATTGAGGCTTGATGAGACCTAACTCTGGCAAGTAACTGCTTGAGGCCAAGTCCACCCAAAAAATGTTAAGCACCCACCTGTCATTGGATGGGACAGTGTTATTTCTAATAACACCCATAGGGCACCCATTTTAATTCAAT
The DNA here is from genome assembly GCA_021018995.1 of Chloranthus sessilifolius. Taxonomy (NCBI): domain Eukaryota; kingdom Viridiplantae; phylum Streptophyta; class Magnoliopsida; order Chloranthales; family Chloranthaceae; genus Chloranthus; species Chloranthus sessilifolius. Next base: position 50,367,090 of record CM037593.1, on the reverse strand, counting down.
TGGGTGTACTAGTAATTATGCAACAACCCTAATTTTTCTAGCATTGAATCGTTGACCTTCGACGAAGATACGACTACCTTGACCAATTTGACTTTTGTCAAGATGTTGATGACTGTGACGGGCCTTTGGCCATCCACCTTGATTGGGTAAATGCACCTGATACCCAAATTCTGGGAACTAATCCCTGACTCGAACACTAAATCGAAACCCGAACACTCGTGAGAAGTGTGGGTTACAGATGACTCGAACCTGGGATCGGACCAGGTTCAATTCCACTCATTTCAAGCGCCATAGTATAGCGTATGGGCTTAGTTAATTAATTTTAAATGACTAAATTAGAACGAGAAAAATGATGTACATGTGTCCAATGCCTAGGGCGATCTGCTCCTTCGAATTTAGATCAAAGCACTAAAGTCTGTGAAGTACCTTTGAAATACAATACATGTATTAAACATCCCAGGTTAAAGACTTAAGTTGTTAGTGAGAGGTCTAGAGGTCAAATGGGTTGAGTACCCTATTCATTTATCTTTTTAAGTCATTTATATAGAGACTGTACATGGTCTTGGATGTGCAGGCCACACATTGGATCAGTGCTCATGTTATAAAAGGAAAACTCACACGCATAGCATATGCATGCGTTTTGTTTCTGAGCCTTGAGAAGAAAGAGCCACGAGAGGACACAAGCTCTCTCGATTTTCCTTGAAGTTGAATCCGTAGAATTCCTTGCTTTCACATATTTTCCCTCCACGAGAAACTTCGCGATGATCCCGATCACAAAGAACACTGATCAGCAACACCATCGAGATCGAGAATCGATCCATAAAGAGAGAAAGAATGTTCTCACTCCGATAATCTCTGACATCAAAGATTTTGAGTCCTGCATATGCGAAATCTACAACGGTAAATGCTTTTACCTTATCATGCACATCTTAATTTCATAAATTAGGCCTAGGACCATGTCTGATTGAATTGCATTCAAATATTTGGGAATCGGTAGCATGAGAAAAGCGAGCATGGATGTTTCTAGTAGCCGAATCTTAAAATTTTCAAATGGAATTAGTTGCATGCGTGAATCTTCAAAGTAGGATTACTGTTTGGGTGAATTTAGAATAAACTTAGTGTAAATTGCTTGTGATTTGAGGGCTAGTTTCGAAATCATTGAGTTGAAGAAGAAGACAAGCAAGTTCTGAAACTGTCAGACTCGCTCGAGCGAAGTGAAATGTCGCCTGGGCGAGATGCTTTCAGAATGCAAAGAAATGAAACTCGCCCGGGCAAGCTCCAAGGCAAAACTTTTTGGATAATTCTCACCGGGGTGAGCCTGTGTGTGTCGCTTGGAATCTAGAGGCCTCACTCGGGCGACCTTGAACCTCGCCCAGGTGACTTACAACAAAGTGCCGACATATGCTCGGTATTTTGGTCATAACTTTTGACCCCAAACTTGGAATCACGCGATTCTCATGGCATTGGAAAGAGGAAAACGAGCCCTATAATTTGTGTGAATTAAAAATTCAACAAATCCAATGTTTTAAAGGTAAAAATTGGGAAGAAGTGCAACGAGTTCTACACGATCCCGAAATTGCATGAACTTGTCCATTCTATCTATCTAAACTTTTTCCTTGACAAAGCTTGAGGAACCTTGACTTATTCAATTTCTTGACACTAACACACGGTTCATAAACCTTTCATGATATAGATTGAGAATGGGAAGCAATTGGTAAGGACTTCACCTTGTCTCGCACGACTTCGAGATTAAAGTGGGGAAATTTTCAATGCAAGGTTATGCTTTCAATTTCGATTCATGGACGTCATGATAATTCAAACTGTATGTGAACCTTGATGTTTTATGTTTGAAATCTGATAGATTGAAAATGAAATTGAGCTTTCAAGTATTGAATTCCTTGATGAACCTTGGATTGAATTTGGAACAGTAAGGGAAATTCGATGTTCAATATCATTTTATTTCGATTCATAGGTGTTAATAATAGAATTGAACTGTTAAGAACTGATATGAACTCAGATTTTGATTTGAATCTGATACGAACTTATACGAACTGAAACAAACTGATATGAACTGACATGAACTGATATGACCATTGAATGTGATGTGAACTTAGAACCTTGCCTTCTGATTAAGAACTTTGAATACGATCCTTGAATTTTGAATGAGAACTATGAATCTGAACCTTTGAATAAGAACTATGAATTCGAACCTTGACCTTGAATAAGAACTTGGAATAAGTACCTTCGGAATGGAGTGAGCCTTGAACTCGGAAACGTAACTCTAAACATGTACTTGAATATGAATAGAACTTGCATGATGTTGGAACCGTGAATTGAATCTCTGAATATGAAAAGAACTGGCACAGCGGTGAACTTGTGAATCGAACCGGCATGGCGACACCTCTGTGAATCGATCCTGGATGTGAATTTTGAATTCTGTATGTGAACTTTGAATACAAATTTGTGAATTGAACTGGTACGACAGTTAATCCGTGAATTGAACTGGTACGAAAGTTAATCCATGAATCTAACTGGTACGATAGTATATCCGTGAATCGAACCGGTATGGCGATGCATTTGTATTCTAAATTTTCTTGCTGAACTCTAAAACCTCTAGATTTTGAAACTTTTAAACTCTGAAAATGCTAAACTCTGAAATCTCTAAATTTTGAAACCCTGAAACTTGAACTATGAAAACATGAAATCTGACACTTTGGACTACACCGAATATGAAAAAGAAAGTAATGACATCTAAAATCAGTTTCTGCTTCACATGAAAATGATCTTTCAAACAAGTTTATGCTTGATAAGGTTTTTGAATACTATTTGATACCAAAAAATGCTTCTGTTTCGATATGAAAATATTTTTTTATTTTATTATGACCCTAATTTTTACTTTGAAATTCAGTTTTTAAATTCTCTTGAATATTATCATTAAATCCATGCTTCGTTATGATAAAATGTAAAATTGTTCTGAATTTCTCCCTACTGAGCCTAGGCTGTTTTCTCACCCCTCGACTATACGTCATAAGTGCAGGTCTTGATTTGGATCTAGAGCTTGAGGCACATCTTCTACTATAGACTGGTGGATTTAGACTTGACATTGTTTTGGATTTGAGGTTTGGGCTTGGTACGTCCAATCATTTTGTAGAATGGTAAAGTTAAATTTTGATGTACATACTTTCGTGTACCACTTTTTAGATGGTGGTTAGCCATCACCGGTGGATCAGTTTTAGCTTTTAGTTATACGTTATATGTAGAATTATATATTTTTAGTTCTGCCAAATATTAACTCCTTTGATTTCCGCTGATAGCCCGATTTTCCCTAAGCAGAAAATCCTGTGAAATATTTTTTTTTCTTTCTTCCTTACATCTAAAACTCAGGGAAAATCGGACCGTCGGATCACACTTCATAATCCAAATATAAAAATACTTAGCATACCTACAAAAGTGGAGTCAAAGCAAAGATATATATATATATATATATATATATATATATATATATATATATATGGCAACCAAATGATTTCCTCTATATAAAATCATTTAAACAAAAAGGGCCTAAGGAAAACCCCGAGTGATGGCCGATCATCACCTAAATAGTGGCTTCCAACACATACTGTTAATGTATTTTTTTTGTGCTTGCTACTAACTTTATTGGAGATGGTGATAAGAATTGGGTTAGTGAAAATCAAAGATGGATTGAAGAGCAGCAAGCCTAAAAATACCCAGTCCTGCAAGATACAGGGCCTGTTGTAGCAAGTTTTGATAAGTAAGAGTTTGTCCCACAAGGAAGTTGATCTAAAGCTCCAAGGGAGCTATCTTTAGTAGGCCCTCCAGATTTGGCTACAGATCTGGCAATCCTAAATGGAAGGGGATTTATGGTCACTATAGTTTAAATCCTAAGGTAACTTAATGCCTAAACTATAGAAAGGGTTGAGAAAAGTGATGGAGTTTGAGAAAATAAATATACAAGGGCGAGAAGATGCTATTAGGTACAAATCTGATGGGTCTTATAACTCAGATTCAGATCTGCTACTATAGAAATCCTGTCCAATGGCTACATTATCACCAAAGAGGAGAAAGGATCCAACTCACTCCTGTGCCATGATCCAATCCCTGGCTATAACCTGTCCACTTGAATGGTCACAGATTATCCAATAGGGGAACCACAATCCAGAGATGGGTCAGAACAAGTTTATCATTGTAGGCACTACTTCATCCAAGCTACAAGCTCAAGAATCCATAGGAACCTCAACCTCTAAAGCTCTGTGTGTGGGGCTAGGCCTACAACGTGAACTAGCCTGGACACACAGAACCAGCAAGAGTTTGAGTACTAGCTTTTAAGCTTAGCTGTTCACTGCTTTAGAAAGACAGCAGTGATCTAGTCACAAGCCTACAATCTCTACAGCCAGATCAGATCTGCCATCTGATGGTGGGTCTATACAAATACAGGGGAGTTTGTCTCTGCACAATCTCTCACAAGGCTACAAGCACAAGTGCAGAGAATAAGAATCTGTCTTAGTTATGTGGATTGGCCTCACGCTAGGGCTATAATCTGTCCACTTGAATGGTCACAAACTGTCCTCAGAGGCTATCCTCCTCACAGAGGTCTAAGGCAGAACAAGAACATTGCTGCCGCCACCATGTTCACAAGGCTACCAGCTCAAGATCCCATGGGAATTCAGATTTAGTGGGTCCTGTGGTGGGGCTAGGCCTGCAATGTGCCTAACCTGGACACACAAGTCACTTGGATCTAACTAAAGGCTTAAGACAATCTTCCATTGCTTACAATACAACTTAGCAATGGAGAATCTCAAGGCAGCAGCCTTGCATAGAACAACCCACAAAACACCAATCCCAAACATGCAATAGATCCTATTACAAAACTCCATTAAAACTATACCAAATAATCATACAAAGGCATAGCCAGCCAGTGCTGGACTATGGAGAGAAGGAAAAAGGAAAAAGAAAACTCCTAAACCCTAACCTTAGCCTACTGTAATTCTATAATTGATTTCAAGATGAAGGAATACAGAAGTTAAGTCCCCAAAAAAGGATCTCCAAACCTAAGCTAGGCTTAGGCTTATATAACAGTTGGCTCTCCCCTGATTAGGGTTAGGAAAACCCTAATTTTTCAATATAATTACGGTCCATTCCTATCCCTTGGATTCCTCGGGGCGTGTGCACAAAGATTAGAGCATTGGAGTGCGTGCCCTAATTGTTGGAAGTTCCCAGATTGCCCTTACAGAAGTGGGGAGAAGTTTAGAACCTGATCCTCGTTGGGTAGAAAAAATTTCCAAATCTTGCCGCGTGGTAGAATTGGCATCGCGGGGTTGAATTGACTTGAAGCTCATGCAGTCGTGGGATTGATACTTTGGTCATCGCGAGATACTTCTGGCTGTCGCAAGATTGCTCTTTCCTTTTGAATGGCGCAGGAATTGCGCATGCGATTCGTCCCTTGGTGAATTTCGCGGGGATCCTTGCAAAGAAGTAGTGTCCATAGGGCTATGGGTTGCGCGAGCATCTCCTTGAAGGTTTGTATCCCACGGCCACTACCCGCAGGAGTGCCTGGGACTCTCTCTCTTCAGTGAATCGCGTGACGATTGAAGACTCCTTTCTTGAGCTGCACAAGACTGTGCGAGTGCTGCACGAGCGCTGATGACTGAAACTTGCGAGAACCTCGCAAAGTCTGCTTTTCAATTCTTTCTGTCATCAGATCGCACAAGAACGAGATGAAGACTATGCGACCAATTGTTGTGCTGTCTTCAAAAGCCAGCGACAACTACGCGAGGGAATTCTCTCTGGTTCAACTGAACCCTGCAACATCTGCGCGAGGCATTCTTCTTGGTTTGATTCTGCTTTGCTATGCCAATGCTACAGCCAATTCTCTGTCTGGGTTCAACCTTCATTCTTCTGAGGGCCTTCTGGGGCAACAATAGGCTTCTTGGCATGGTTAGGGGTTTATTTACAACTGCTGCTTATTACCTATAGAATAGACTTAAAACACATTTATTAAATGATTAAGGGTGTAACAGAGATTAAGTTAAGGGGTGAAAAGTGGTACTTTTCAGGTCTTAACACACCCCCAAACCTAATCTTTGCTAGTCCCTTAGCAAAGCTGTAACTAATTAAATGCCACTTTCGTAGGGATCACGGGTACATTTATCATATGTACCAAGCCTTTTAAACCCCTAGGTGATCCCTAGTGGAGGAGTGAAGTCTTCTGAGGGTGTCTTCACCATTAGAACAGTTAAGTAAAGTGCAGTTAATGACAACATAGATTTAAATGTACAAAGCTTCATTCCACACCCATTCTTTAACACTTAGAGGAAACTGTAGCAGTGTTGTAGGCCATTTAAAACTTAAAAGTTAACATGTGTTTCCATCACCACCATTCATTTTATTAGAAATTCAGTATGTGTCCAATTCAGTCCCAGCTTACCTTAAATTCAAAATTCAGGTTGGATACAACCCCAATGAAGTCAAAATTTAGACCTAATTCTCACTAGGGCTATCTCTCAACATTAACAATCTGAGGGTGTTCACTTTCACAACAGCTAAAGAGTAGTTACAGACCCCAAATGGGCCTGCAAGTATGAGCATAGGCAAAGCTTCTAATTTATGATATCCTCATGAGTTTTCACCATAGATTTGACAACTCCTCATCTCCACATGATAGCTCATTTTACTTTGGATCCACACGGTCTTTTTGAATGGGTTGTAATGTGGCTTATGGATGAGGGATGTAAAGAATCAAGGGGTAAAAAGGGAATCCAAATTAAGAAATCAGTAAGGTAAGGAGTGATTCATGACTTCACAACCTTCATTTCAGCAAAACTTCATCTTACTTGATATATTCCAGAATCAAAGTGGCCAACTTCTCCTCTTCCTTTCAATTTTCAGATGATGTTCTTCTCTAGACTTCTCTTTCTTTTTCTCTTTTTGTTTTTATTCATTTTTTTTTTATGAATTTTTTTTTATGATGAACTGCCACACAACTGTCATTGATACACTGCTGTTCACAAGTTGCTTTTCTTCACCTTCCATAGAATGTTGGACCATTCTCAGTATCTTTAACTCCTTCTCCTTTACCTTCTAAATTCTCAGAGTGAGGGTGAGGTTGAATCAAGTCATGAGGTTAAGGTGCAAGTATTCTGGTGTTTGTGAACGAAAAGTATGATTTTAAGGCTCAACTGGTGTATGCAAAAGGACAGATGTTTAAAAGGTTGGATTTTCAGGCTCAAACAGTCCAAATGAGGGCCTTGGATCATTTCCTTAGTATCATGAGTGCCGTCAATTAGTTGTGATTTGGAGGTGCACAACTTCTAGTGAAAAAGTCTTGATTCAATCAGTCCTCAGAGCAGAAATAATGCTAAAAATACTCTTCAAAAGAAAATGGTGGGCCCAAATCTCACTAGGTATGGTCATCAATTTTAACCCATGGGGTGTATTTTCATCTGTTTCTCTCCTCTTAGGTTGACTGAGTACTAACTGAAATTTTTTTCTGATATTAGCTTCATGGTGGTGTCAAAATTTTTAACTTTTTCTGTTTCGAAAAGTCTGCAAAAATATTTAAAGTTTTACAAGTTTCCTCATCGTATCAAGTTAAGTGGAAATTGACTTTATTCATCCTAGTTATACCACCATTACTGCACTAAAATTAACTATTGTATTGGCAGACCTATCCTGCCACACTCCCAAACCATGAGGAGCAGTGTCCTCACTGGTTCAAAGGTGAGAAAATGCAGTAGAGTCCATTCAGAACAAATAAACACATAATGAGACAGAGAAATAGAAATAATAAAAAAAAAAAAATGGTAACTGAACAGTATAGAACAAAAAGAAACTTTCATTAAAATAAAAAGAAAATATTCCAAAAAGATGTAAAAAGAAAAGACAAAATGGGGGGAAGAGAGGGATCAAGGGGGAGTCGGTGGGGGAGGGTTTGAGGAAGATGGTGGGGGAGATGCAGGTTCTTCAATTTTTTTCTTCTTTTTCTCTCTCTTCTCCATTTTCTTCTCCTCCTTTGCCAGGATCTGCTGGACTTCTTCATACTCATCCCACAGAAATTGTAACGGGTCCGGCTCCTTAGGCGGAGGGGGGTCCAACCACATAGGGTAAAATTTCTTAGGGAACTCGATGGGTTTGTCATCCGCCATGGTTGTGGGGAGGGCCGGACAGCTAGGGTTAGAAGAGGAAGGATGAGATGAAGAGGAACTAATGGCCTATTTAAAAGACTTGGACGGTGGAAAATGAATCGGCATATTGAAAGTTTTGTCCCTTTCCAAGCTTGGCAATAAATTGTGAATGTTTGGGGAATGGAGAATCACACAACCAATTATGGGAAAAGAGAGTGCTCAATAAATGAGGGTCTAAAGATAGGCTTGGTATTTAAGGGGATCCAGTGGGTCGCGCAACTGCATAGTGGAAGGTGTGGCATTTTTGTTTTCGCGCGGTAAGGACTCTGCGAGGAGCTCAGACAGGGCCCACAATTATGAAAAAGGAAAACATTTTACACCCATGATCGAGGTCAACAGTTGACCTCAGTGAACCATTTGTGCTGAGGTGTGTATTTTCACAATGTCATCCAGCCACCATCTACATCTACCCTTCACATGGATTCCTATTGCAAATGAGCATAGCCTCCTGAAATGCATCTCCCATGACAAAATGGAACAAAATGAATACTAAAATAGAAAAAGCTATAACAAGCACACAAAATAGATCAATATACAAAAAAAATAAAAAATTATATTAACTGGAAAAAACATGTACAATCGAAATTTATAAAAAGAAAAGCCTAAGTACAATCTAATCTAAGAGGAAGAAGAAGAATCTGAATCAAAATCTGTAAGGAAATCCCAGCCCATCTTTTTAGCATGTTCCTTAAGGGCAGTTTTATCCTGTTTCTTCTTGGCTTTCTTGAACTATCTTGTTTCGGTTGGGGTTTTCCTCATGGTTGGAGCTTTTGGTGCTCTCACCCTTACTTTTGGCTGCTTGGGTATTTTGGTTTCTTGAGGGGCTTTTCTTTTTCTTTTGGCAGGGGGGGCTACAGGGGATTTGCCTTTGCCTTCCTCAGTGGGGACCACTGGAGATTTCCCGTTTGCTTTGGACTCAGGCTGGCCAGGGGGTTGTGCCTCCTCAGACTGGGCAGCTGGCTCTTTGCCAATTTTTATAGAGGCTGCTGTGGAAGCAGTTCTCTTAGCAGTGACTTTCCTCTGTTTAGGATAAGTTTGCTCTTTTAGAGGTGCAGCAGAGGCCTTGGTAGGTGGAGGCTGCTCTGTAGGAGGTGATGCAGGAGGGGCAGCAGGTGCCTTTCCTTTATCTTGCTTGATCTTTGGTGGTGCCTCCTCAGACTGGGCAGCTTGAGCTGGAGTAGCTTTAGGCTCTGGGTCTGGCATACAAACAGAGGGTGGGGTGGGTTGCAGAGCTGCATTTCTGGCAATAGCCAAGGTAGATTCCAATGAGGCTATCTGGATTTGGTGCTTGAGGAGGTCAGCCTCATGAATTTCCTTTTGGATTCTGAAGATCTTCTGGGCATTGTTAAGCCTCTTTTCAAATAGTCTAGCCCGCGCCTTCTCTGTAGCAGCATTTGCTTTCTCCAGCTCCAAATTTAGCTCATTATAAGCAGCTATAGACTTGGCCTTCTGATAGGCCTCCAGGATAGTAGTCCACCCCAAGGAGATGCCCAGTAGTTGTTTTCTGTGGGCCTCCTTCATTTCATCGATCTGTTGCAACAGGGGGGTCTCAATGGACTAGCGAAGTTTGGCCATACCCCTCAGGACATCCTTTCAAAGATAGGGATTGTCCCTCATGGCATGGAGGATGGTGAGGTAGGGAGGGATGTAAAAGAAATGTTTGGGTGCGATGGGCAGTGATGAAGTGGAAGGAGCAACCTGTGATTGGTCCTGTGGGCGGGAGGGGGGGATAACAGTGGGTAAGTTTAGTTGTGTGGGGAGGGGGATAGGTTCTGGGTCTGTTTGTGTATGTTTGTCAATGAATGTTGGAGGCGGATAAGAGGGGATGGAGGGTATAGGGGAAAGATAAATGGTGTAGGATCAATAGGGAGCAGGGTGATGGGAAAATGAGAATGGTGAAAGGTATGAAAAAGAATGGTGGGGTTGTGGGGATGAAAGGGATTGTTGGTGGTGGGGGGTGGGGGTGGGGGTGGGGAGTCAGGGTTGAAGTCTGTCTGGGTCACTTTGTCAGTGGAAAGGACCAGGGGGTTGGAGTGGATTGTTGAGGGATGGGTGGGTTGGTTAATGTCTGGAGGGTGGATTGGATGGATGTGAGTTCAGTCTGCATTTGGTCCTGTGTGTGTGTAGTGGTCGATAATTGGGATTGGATGTCTTGGATAAGGGATAGGATAATTGTCAGTGTGTCGGGGCTGAGAGGTTGAGTCTATGTAGAAGAGGGCACTGGTTGGAAAGGTGAGGAAGGTGCATGATGGAAAGTGGAAGGAGGGGAAGAGTGGAGTTCTGGTGAGTGATGGTATGAAGTAGTTGGGGAGTCCGGGAGGGGGATGTACTGGCTGGGCATGGTGTCCAGGAAACTAGCCATAAAGGCTTGAAATCCTATGGTTGTGTTAAGGTGTAGGTCAATGTCTGTGAGGGGGGATGTGGTAGGTATGGCTGGGGTGGTGTCTTTTTCAAGGTGAGTTGTCTCAATAGGGATAGAAGGGATTGTGGGAGGTGTTTGGGATGTGGTGGGAGTTGTCTCAGTGGTTTTCCATTTTTTGTATGAAATGAGTGGAGGGCTGTCAGGTTTATGTGTAGCTGATGGGGGTATTGGGGCTGTGTACTGAGGTAGGGTAGGGGATGGGGAGTCCTCCCAGGTACCAATCACAGGTGAAGGGGGAGTGGGCATAGATGATGAGGATAGAGGAGGGTGAGAGAGAGATGGAAGAGGGGTAGTGGATGCAGGAGTAAAAGGTGGTGGGGAAATGGGGGCTGCTGTAGCAGTGGTGGTAACAGGCTCGGTGAGCACCTCCTTGGTAGCAGGGGTAGACCTTATTCCAGCTGCCTCTTCTAGTTGTTTGGGAAGAGCCTGAGCCTCAACTTTCTTCTTCTTCTGGGCCTACATCAGGCTTCTGCTGATTTCCCATTGCCTCTTGACAAAAGTAGTAGGGGCAAGGGTGGTGGTCTGCTTAGTTTTTCCTATCTTGTACCCCCCCTGGAGTTGCAGCAAGGTAATGACCCTGGCATAGGGGAGTGTGTGAGGCATCCTGTTCATCCCTAACTTCTCCACCAGATCCTTCATTACCTCGAAGATGACCCAGGTCGCATGGAAGCCATGGCCAAGAGAGAAAGAATAGATAGCATCCGCGATGGGAGTTCTCCTTTCCTGCTAATTTCCTGAGTAGCAAATGTTCTTTCGCAGGACTTGGTCAATGAAGAGGAGTTCAGGTTCCAATTCTCTCCTTTTGATCGAATCCCTTGTGGCCTTTAATCCTCTGGTTAAAGCTCTTACAATTGTATCAATGGAAGCGCTCAGGGGGGGGGGGGCATATCCACAGCTAGGGTCGAATGCGGCTAGGATGCCCAATACTTCTGCAATAACTTTGGGGCTCACTAGCATCTCAAAATCGTCTATCAGCACCAGCAAGCATACTTGTCCATCCTTGTCCTTTTTGATCCTGATGTGCTGGTAAAATAGTTACACTAGCGTAGGGTAGGCTAGTGCTAGAATTCCTCCCATCAAAGGTGTCAGGCCCGCTTTGGTCATAAACTGCACGACAGGGACAGAGAGAGGCCCCTTCTCAAAGAATGGAAGGTCAAAAGCTGTTTCAGGCTTCAAGGGGATCGAAGCCATGAGCTCTGAAGGAGTAGAAAACTTAGGGGTTGGCTCCTCTGCCTCCTTAACCACTTCCTTCCCTTTTTTAGGTGCCTTTGATGTCTTGGCCTTCTTAGGGGTGGTCTTAGCAGGGGCCTTATCCTTTCCCTTTCTCTTCTGTGCACTCTTGGGAGCCATTTCAAACTCTATCTTCGAATATGAGGAATGGAGACGGAGATCTAAGTGCTTACCCTAAAATCCTAGGGTGAGATTTGATTTGATGCACAGGGCACCGCGAGATCTCTGATCAGAGGGCAAAAGATGGTCGTGATGCTAGGAACAACTCTGTAGATTCGTGGAGTGAATGGTGGGCTGTAGGATTGATGCTGGAGGAGAGAGGGGGAAGAGCGCCAGAAGCTAGGGTTTCACAGAGTGAAGAAGGAAGAGAATACTAAAAAGGGAGACAAGCGCGGGGTTAAAATACTTATCGTGAAGCTCAGCGCGCTTTGGAACATCCGGTCGTGGGATTGGAAATGAACGTAGCGAAGTTGTTATTCAATTTGGATTGCGTGACAATCTCCCAGGTTGACCTTGGAGCACGCGACAGTATATGATGAATTCATGTGAATTGCACGAACGACTCCCAGGTCTCCATTTGGATTGCGCGAAAAGCTCTAAGGTTTACTTGAATCTCGCGACAGCCTTAGAATCTCGCGATAACTAATGAATAGCTCTATGTGAATCGCGCGAGAGGTTCTTAGGTGCACTTGAATCTCGCGATAACTAATGAATAGCTCTATGTGAATCGCGCGAGAGGTTCTTAGGTGCACTTGAATCTCGCGACAGCTATTGAATGTTTCCATGTGAGCTGAGCCAGAGTCTCTTAGGCTTCCTTTTTAACCTCGCGATAGCCTTAGAATCTTGCGACGGCTGATGAAGTATGCTGTTTGTAGTGCGCGAGAGTCTCCCAAGCTTCCCATTGGACCCAGTGACAGTAAAGTATAAAACAGAGAGCATGCGCTCTCTGTTTTGCCATTTCCAGTGTGTTGTGGTTGGATCCTAGGCATGACTCTCACCATGGGTACCTCTAGACACATTAAAAATCAACCATTCAAGCAAGGACAACAAAAATCAACCTCCGACATTATGCATTCAAACAAAACTATCAATTAAAGAGCAGTAAGCATCAAACCAAGCATAAAATGTTCAAATCAGACAGGTCCAGATTCAGATGGGATCACTACCAATTCCTAGAGAATTTAAACAAAAGAAAGCAAGATAAATCTACCAAAATCAAAGTACATATGATACAGTGATGACTGATCGGTGCTGAAATATGACTATATTTCACATTTTAAATCCTACATTTAGCTGTTCAATGAAAGCATCTGATGGTTGTTGTGAGGTTTTGATGTTTACAGGTGTTTCTGACAGTTAGATCGTTCAAGTGCATAAAAGAAGGAAATTAAAGGCTATAAAAGAGCGATGGACAAAAAGGTCCAAAGAAGCATTGAAAGCCATGAAGAGAATCAACTTCCATCAAGAAAGGGAAGACTTTGCATTGAAGAGTCAATCGATTGAGGCATTATTGTCAATCGATTGACAGATGGAGTAAAACTCAACCCTAGCAAGTCAATCTATTGAGACATGAAATTCAATCGATTGAGACATGAAGGCAGAAGTGCCCTAAGGGAATTCGAACTAAAAGTCAATCGATTGAGACTTCTGTCTCAATCGATTGAGGCAATTAGGGTTAGGTGTGTTCGGCCATTATAAAAGAGAGGCTAGAGCTTTTGAATGGGGGGAGAGTTTTTATTCGGAGAGAGTTTTATTTTTGAGAGAAATTTGTGTAATAATTAGAGACTCTTGTAAAGGGTTTTCTTAGAGTAATAAAATTGTGTTGAGATTTTCCGAGAATATATTTTATTTTACACCTTCTTTGCTCTTTACTTTGGGAATGGTTTTGAATGTAATTGAAGATCTTGCACCAAGGATGAGAGGCTAAAGGCTGTAGATCAAGGAGGATGCGATCCCCAGATAAGTACCCATATTTTATGTTTAATGCCATAGTTCGATAATTTCATCATCAAATCATTTTTCTCAAAGTGTAGTGATCATGTTTTTATTGTTTTGATCTAAAATACCATGAGATACGCTATGCTTTTCACATGATTCATACCGCGATTAAATTTGAGTCATTGTTTTTAGATAGGGTATGCCGGGTTAATAATCATGCTTAATTACTAGTCATGTTTCTCTTAGAATGATGGTGTGTTTGATGTTAATAAAATTGTGGGTTTAAAAATAGAAAAGGGTATAAATCTGGGGTAGCAAATTCCTTGATCTTGTTTTTAAAATTTGTTCTTAGATTTCTCATTACATAATTTTTAGATTAATTTATTTTCTTTCTTGCAATTAGAAAAGTGTTAGTTTTTGGTAAAAATTAAATCTGCCCCTTGGTACTTCCTCGGGGATATTTTCTAAATCTCTAGGAAGAATTGATTAAAATTTCAGATTTCCCTGTGGGTTCGACACCCTTGTTCTTGCCTTACTAGAACAGATCTTGTACACTTGCAAGGGTTAATTTAAAATCGATCAATGACACACCTGTGGATCAGTGTAAAGAAGGATCCCCTTGAAAGTGAAGGGTGTCTATGGGTTCGGCAGGTTTTCCAAAATAAGGCTTAAGCCTCTGACCATTAACCTTCAAGGTTCTCCTAGACATAGGATCCTTGATTTCCACAGCACTAGATGGGGAAACATGCTTGACAATGTAGGGACCTTCCCATCTGGATTTCAATTTGCCAGGAAATTTTTTTAGTTTGGAGTTAAACAACCAAACCTTGTCACCAGATATGAGGCTCTTTCTCAACAGCCCTTTGTCAAAAAAGGCTTTGGACCTTTCCTTGTAGATCCTGGCATTGGCATACGCATCCATCCTTAATTCTTCCAATTCTGACAGCTGCAACAACCTGTGATGACTAGTAGAAGTTAGGTCTTGATTTAAATGTTTAATGGCCCAATAGGCCTTGTGTTCTAACTCCACTGGGAGATGACAAGCCTTGCCATAAACCAGTCTGAAAGGGGACATGCCAATGGGAGTCTTATAGGCAGTCCTATAAGCCCACAGTGCATCATTAAGCTTGTCAGCCCAATCTTTCCTATCAGTCCTCACAGTCTTCTCAAGGATGTGGTTGATCTCCCTATTTGAAATTTCAACTTGCCCACTGGTTTGTGGGTGGTAGGGAGTAGCAATCCTATGGGTGAGAATATTTCTTGAGCAAGCTCTCAAAATTTTTGTTGCAGAAATGGCTACCCCAATCACTGATAATGGCTCTAGGGGTGTCAAATCTCGAGAAGATATTCTGCTTTATAAACTTGAGGACAACCTGATTATCATTAGTTATTGTGGCAATGGCTTCTACCCATTTGGAAACGTAATCCACTGCCACTAAGATGAAATGAAAACCATTTGAAGGAGGAAAGGGGCCCATAAAGTAAATCCCCCATACATCAAACAGTTCCATAACAAGGATGGGCTGTAAAGGCATTGAGTTTCTTTTGGATAGCCCTCCTAATTTTTGACATCTCTCATAGGTCCTGCAATGTGTATTGGCATCTCTAAAAAGAGAAGGCCAATAAAACTCACACTGCAAGACTTTGTCAGCTATTTTTCTTCCACTAAAGTGACCCCCACAGGCATTTTCATGGCACATGGCCAGAATACTGGGGACATCACTTTCTGGAACACATTTCTGAATGATCTGGTCTGCACAATACTTGTATAAGCAAGGTTCTTCCCAGAAAAAGAATTTGACCTGTGAGAAAAATAGGTCTTTGTCCATTTTCATCCAATGGGCAGGAATCTTTCCTATAACTAGATAATTGACAATATGTGCATACCAGGGAACCAAGGATTGGATGGCAAACAATTGCTCATCCGGGAAGACATCATTTGTAGCAAGGTCATCAACACCTTTTTCCAAAACAATTATGGACAAGTGGTCAGCCACCACATTTTCTACACCCTTTTTATCCTTGATTTTGATGTCAAACTCCTGCAACAGGAGTATCCATCTAATCAACCTGGGCTTCGCATCCTTCTTGGACAATAGGTGCTTCAATGCTGAGTGGTCAGTGAAGATTACAGTTTTAGACCCAAGTAGGTAAGGTCTAAACTTGTCCACAGTAAAAACCACTGCCAGAAGCTCTTTCTCGGTTGTTGTGTAATTCAGTTGAGCTTCAGTAAGTGATTTACTGAGATATGCAATGACCACAGGCAGCTTATCTTTTCTCTGTCCCAAGACAGCACCTATTGCCAAGTCAGATGCATCACACATCAACTCAAAGGGCAGGGTATAGTCAAGTGTTTAGAGTACAGGGGTAGAGGTGAGGCAAATTTTCAAAGTTTCAAAAGCCTCCAGACATTCAGCAGAAAAGTCAAAGGGCACATCCTGGCAGAGCAGGTGGCACAATGGTTTAGCAATTTTGCTGAAGTCTTTGATAAACCTCCTGTAGAATCTAGCATGTCCAAGGAAGGATTTGATTTATTTGACTGTTCTTGGAGGCGGCAAATTTGCAATGAGGTCAACTTTGCCCTTGTCTACCTCAATTCCATCTTTAGAGACTACATGGCCCAACACAATACCTTGTGTTACCATGAAGTGGCTCTTTTCCCAACTTAAGACCAAATTGGTCTCCTCACATCTTTGTAAGACTAGGTGGAGGTGTTGTAGACATTGGTCAAAGCTATCCCCATAAACCGAAAAATCATCCATAAAAATTTTCAAGAATTTGTCAATCATGTCAGAAAATCTGGCATACATACACCTCTGAAAGGTGGTTAGGGCATTACACAGCCCAAAAGGCATCCTTCTGTAAGCAAAGGTGCCAAAAGGATAAGTAAATGTAGTTTTCTCTTGATCAAGAGGGTGGATAGGGATCTGGTTGTACCCTGAGTACCCATCAAGAAAATAGTAAAAAGCTTTCCCAGCCAACTTGTCCAAAATTTGATCAATAAAGGGGAGAGAGAAGTGGTCTTTTTTGGTGTTGGAGTTGAGCTTTCGATAATCGATGCAAACTCTTCAGCCAATGGTCTCCCTAGCTGGTCTCAGCTCTCCAGACTCAGTTGCTATCACTATTATGCCAGACTTCTTAGGCACCACCTAAATAGGTGCCACCCATTCAGAATCAGAAATGGGGTAAATTACCCCAGCATCCAGCAATTTGATAATTTCTTTTAGGACCACCTCCTGCATGTGAGGATTCAGTTTCCTCTGCATTTTCCTGGAGGGTGTTGAGCCCTCCTCTAGATGGATCCTATGCATCAATCCCTCCCAGATTAGCAATGGTCCAGCCAATTGCTTTCTTGTGCTTCCTCAAAACTGTTAGCAATTCCTCCTCTTGCTCATTGGTGAGAGAAGAGGAGATAATTACAGGAAGTTTTTCACCTTTCTCAAGGAAAGCATATTTCAATGTGTCTGGAAGTTTCTTGAGCTCTAGTTCAGGGGCTTGTTGGAGGGATGGCAGGATTGGTGCTTTGTTGATTTGAGGAAGGGGCAACAATGTAGGTTTCCAAAGGGAATGCTGCACTAAGCCCACAGAAGACTTCAATGTGGATAGTTCTTCTGGCATTAAAGCTGGGCTTCCTTCCTCTACCATGTTCCAAACTTCAGTTAAATTTGTGATAATGTTGCCCCACTCCTGCAGAGTGGGCATTTCTTCTTCAACAACTTCTTTTAGTACATCCACTGCAAAGCATTCCTCATTGTCCAGCTGAGGGTACTTTACATTGTTGTCTCAACTTTTATGTCTGAAAGTTACCTCCATGATCCCAGACCTGCATTGAATGCATGCATTGGTAGTGGCCAAGAATGGTCTGCCTAGAATAACAGGTATCGGGGATGTACTCTTGTTACAGCCCATGTCCAAAACAAGGAAGTTTGCAGGGTAGAAGAACTTGTCTACCCACACTAAGACATCCTCGACCACTCCCATGGGTCTCCTCTTAGACCTATCAGCCATCAATAGCACAATGGGGGTGGGTTTAAGCTCCCCCAAACCTAGCTGCTGATACACACTGTATGGCAGCAGGTGAACACTGGCTCCAAGGTCTAGAAGGGCCCTTCCGATTGTGTGGTCTCCAATTATGCAGGGAATAGTGGGTATCCCTGGGTCTTGCAACTTCTCAGGCATTGTCATGCTTAATACAGAGTTAACTGTGTCAGTTGCAAAGACCTTTTTGGACAAATGGCCTCTAGCTTTCCTTTTCTGAGTACAAAGGTCTTTCAAAAATTTTGCATAGGCTGGGACCTATCGGATAGCATCAAGCAGGGGTAAATTAGTTTTTACCTGCTTAAAGGTCTCCATCATTTCCTCTATCTATGCATTCCCCTTATCAAAAGGGGCAGGGCCACTCAAAGCTTGAGGAAATGGCAGCTGAGGGACTGCTGGTTCCTCAGCTGCAATCCTATGACTGAACTTTTGTTTTTTTCTTTTTTCTTCTGTTATTTCCTGCTGAGGCTCAACTACAGCCTCTTTATTTATCCCTTGTTGAAGGGTAGCAGGCAATTCTTGGCTCTGTGCTCTAACAAAGTCCTTATCACTTTCACTCAATAGTTCTTTGGGACTGACCTCTCCTTGTTCCTTTCCCACCTGGTTGTCTACCAGCCTGCTAGACGTTAGGGCTGTGATGGCATTAGCCCCCTCAAAATTTGAGGAGCCTTCTCCAATCAAATATTGGCCCTTAGGGTTGGCTACTAGCTGGCCTGACAACCTGCCCTCTTCTCTTTTAGCCAAGGCATTGGCTATTTGGCCCAGCTGTTCTTCTATTTTCTTTATGCTTTGACTGTGAGAAGTCACAGTCTGATTCAAAGGTCTAAGGCTTTGCAATTAGGCCAATACCTGGTCCTCGAAAGAAGCACTTCGAGGCTGAGGTGGGGAAACTACAAACTGATTTTACTGCTGGGGCTGCTGCTGATATTGGAAATTCGACCTTGGGGCATATCCCTGGTTAAACTGCTGCTGTGGCCTTTGAGGTAAGGCCAACATCTGTTGTGGCTGCATATAATTATCTTGCCTCCACCTCAAATTTCGGTAGTCTCTCCATTGGTAACCAGCATTTTGGTGCTGGTTTCCATATGGCTGTTTGTTGTAGCCACCAGATTGTTGCTGTCCAAATGATTGGGCAGCAGCAGCCTGTTTCATCACGTACTCAGGGTATTGCCCTGCAGATGGGCACTCTTCCACTGTGTGCTGTGGGGATTGGCATATCAGACATGCCTCCATCACTTGTGCAACCACTCTAGGCTGCACCACAGTTAAAAGTTTATCAAACTTATCCAAAAGATTGGCCATCTACATTCTCAGGTCATCATTTCCCCTAACTTCATACATCTTTCCTTTAGAAGTTTCAGCAAGGCCCAGCTTAGGAGAAGGCTCTTGGACAGTTCTCGATGAGGACATCTTCTGGAAAGCATTTTCACTGATGACCTCGAACAAGTCCCATGCCTCATCAGCTGTTTTATGCATGTACGTTCCACCACAAGAGGCATCTACCATGTCCCTACTTTTCTCATCAATCCCATTATAGAAGCTCTGGACGAGCTGCCAATCAGGGATCTTGTGGTGGGGATATTGTTTGAGCATCTCCTTAAATCTGTCCCAAGATTGGTTAAAATCCTCAGTTGGGGATTGGGCAAAAGCAAGTATGCCTTTCCTCAACTGGCTGGTTTTGGTCTCTAGGAAAAATTTTCTCAGTAATCTTGTCTGGAGGTCTTTCCAAGTAGTGATACTGTTGTTTGGAAGAGTAGACAACCAGGTGCTGGCCCTGTCCTTCAAGGAGAAAGGAGAGAGTCTTAGCCTAGTGGCTTCTGGTCCCAAACCATCAATGTGATGCACAGGGCCAAGAATTGGTCAATGTGCTTGTAAGGGTCTTCCTTGCTAAGCCCATGGAAAGAGGGAAGCATTTGGATGATGGAGGTTTTAATCTCATAGTTTCCCTGAACATCTGGGAATTGAATGCTAAATGGAGAATTATAATCATCAGGAGCATTCAATTCCTTCAATGTTCTGGGTTGCTCTTCACCCATAACTGTTGTCTCAATTTCAATAGTGGGCTTGAGTGTGGTGTGTCTGTGCCTTCCTGGTCTTCTACCCCTTTCAATCTCAGGATTAGGAGGCTCCAATGTAGGACTGAGGGATCTCCTTCCTAACATGTACACACACCAACAACAGGGAAGACTTCTCGCAGACATATTGCACTTAACAAAATTATAACTATCCTAATCAACTGCTATGGAATTTTCAAAGGAGAAATAGACTGAGTTTTGAGGGTTAGAGAAGTGTAAACAGAGGTAGCTAGACTCCCAGTGCAATTCTACTCTCCTTCTCTGCTACTATCCAGATCTGCAAGAAAGATTCCAAATGTAAATCGGCAGTATCAATTATTCACAAGTACAACTACCAAAGAATAAAGAATACAAAAATCTAGGGTCTACTAATAGATCAAGATCCCCGGCAACGGCGCCAAAAACTTGTTAATGTATTATTTTTGTGCTTGCTACTAACTTTATTGGAGATGGTGATAAGAATTGGGTTAGTGAAAATCAAAGATGGATTGAAGAGCAGCAAGCCTAAAAATATACAGTCCTGTAAGATACAGGGCCTGTTGTAGCATGTTTTGATAAGTAAGAGTTTGTCCCACAGGAAAGTTGATCTAAAGCTCCAAGGGAGCGATCTTTAGTAGGCCCTCCAGATATGGCTACTGATCTGGCAATCCTAAATGGAAGGAGATTTATGGTCACTATAGTCTAAATCCTAAGGTAACTTAATGCCTAAACTACATAAAGTGTTGAGAAAAGTGATGGAGTGTGAGAAAATAAATATAAAAGGGTGAGAAGTATGCTATTAGGTACAGATCTGATGGGTCCTATAACTCAGACTCAGATCTGCTGCTATAGAAATCCTGTCCAATGGCTACATTATCACCAAAGAGGAGAAAGGATCCAACTCACTCCTGTGCCATGATCCAATCCCTTATGGCTATAACCTGTCCACTTGAATGGTCACAGACTATCCAATAGGGGAAGCACAATCCAGAGATGGATATGAATAAGTTTATCATTGTAGGCACTACTTCATCCAGGCTACAAGCTCAAGAATCCATAGGAATCTCAACCTCTAAAGCTCTGTGTGTGGGGCTAGGCCTACAACATGCACTAGCCTGGACACACAGAACCAGCAAGAGTATGAGTACTAGCTTTTAAGCTTAGTTATTCACTACTTTAGAAAGACAGCAGTGATCTAGTCACAAGCCTACAATCTCTACAGCCAGATCATATCTGCCATCTGATGGTGCGTCTATACATATATAGGGGAGTCTGTCTTTGCACAATCTCTCACAAGGCTACAAGCACAAGTGCAGAGAAGAAAAATCTGTCTTAGTTCTGTGGATTGGCCTCACCCTAGGGCTATAATCTGTCCACTTGAATGGTCACAGACTATCCACAGAGGCTATCCTCCTCACAGAGGTCTCAGACAGAACAAGAACATTGCTGCCGCCACCATGTTCACAAGGCTACCAGCTCAAGATCCCATGGGAATTCAGATTTAGTGGGTCCTGTGGTGGGGCTAGGCCTGCAATGTGCCTAAACTGGATACACAGGTCACTTGGATCTAACTAAAGCCTTAAAGACAATCCTCCATTGCTTACAATACAACTTAGCAATGGAGGATCTCAAGGCAGCAGCCTTGCACAGAACAACCCACAAAACACCAATCCCAAACATGCAATAGATCCTATTACAAAATTTTATTAAAACTATACCAAATAATCATACAAAGGCATAGCCAGCAAGTGCTGGACTATGGAGAGAAGGAAAAAGGAAAAAGAAAACTCCTAAACCCTAACCTTAGCCTACTGTAATTCTATAATCAGTTTCAAGAAGAAGGAATACAGAAGTTAAGTCCCTAAAAAAGGATCTCCAAACCTAAGCTAGGCTTAGGCTTATATAACAGTTGTCTCTCCCCTAATTAGGGTTAGGAAAACCCTAATTTTTTAATGTAATTACGGCCCATTCCTGTCCCTTGGATGCCTCGGGGCATGTGCACGAAGATTGGAGCATTGGAGTGCGGGCCCAAATTGCTGGACGTTCCCAGATTGCCCTTACAGAAGTGGGGAGAAGTTTAGAACCCGATCCTCGTTGGGTAGAAAAGATTTCCAGATCTTGTCGCGTGGTAGAATTGGTGTCGCGGGGTTGAATTGACTTGAAGCTCATGCAGTCGCGGAATTGATACTTTGGTCATCGCGGGATACTTCTGGCTATCACGAGATTGCTCTTTCCTTTTGAATGGCACGAGAATTAAGCGCGCGGTTCGTCCCTTGATGAATTTTGCGGGGATCCTCGTGAAGAAGCAGTGTCCATAGGGCTATGGATCGTGCGAGCATCTCCTTGAAGGTTTGTATCCGCGGCCACTGCGCGACAGCTGCCCGCTGGAGTGCCTGGGACTCTCTCCCTTCAGTGAATTACGCGACGATTGAAGACTCCTTTCTTGAGCTGCGCGAGACTGCGCGAGTGCTGCGCAAGAGCTGATGACTGAAACTCGCAAGAACCTCACGAAATCTGCTTTTCAATTCTTTCTGTCATCAGACCGCGCGAGAACGGTGTGAAGTCTACGCCACCAGTTGTTGTGCTGTCTTCAGAAGCCCGAGATAACTGCGCGAAGGAATTCTCTCTAGTTTAATTGAACCCTGCGACATCTGCGCGAGGCATTCTTCTTGGTTTGGTTCTGCTTTGCTGTGCCTATGCTGCAGCCAATTCTCTGTTTGGGTTCAACCTTCATTCTTCTGAGGGGCTTCTGGGGCAACGATAGGCTTCTTGGCATGGTTAGGGGTTTATTTGTAGCTGCTGCTTATTACCTACAGGATAGACTTAAAACACATATATTAAATGACTAAGGGTCTAACAGAGATTAAGTTAAGGGGTGAAAAGTGCTACTTTTCTAGGCTTAACACATACTTACAAAATAAACCTTATAATGTATTTAATCTCTGGACATACCTAGTCTTAAAACCAAGAGATTTAAAAAATCCACCATACAAACCCAACACATAACCAGCCAAATCCTCACCTAAGGTAGAATTCCTCAAACTGGAGATCCTAAGCCTTTCTCCATAGCTGGGTTTTGATCTAAACATGTACCTGTGACGTATAGTTGAGGGATGAGCTAACATCTAAGCTCAGTAGAGAAAACATCAATAGCATGCATATTATCACATCACACATATATCTTATGACATAATTCAAACATGTTTTTCAAATAAAGATTCACAATTTAAGGGAAATTGACTTGAAATAAAACTGATATCAGATATATATTTTCGACGTTTAACACATGATTTCAAAAAATTATTTTAATAACTTATTCTCATAACAAAGGAAGAACTTAAATTGATCACTTAAATATTCCCTCGAGCATATATAGCATCAAGCCCCGATGGGAATACCCACCATCGTCGTTCACATGAACCCTTTGAAAAATATCCAAGTCCCTTCGAATTAGGTGACTTGTACCGAAGGAAGTAATTCCATAGCTTGGAAATCGAAGAACGGATATCCCGCCGTACCGGAGCACAATTTGTACGAATATCCCATTGTACCGGTCATGGGTATCTCGCTGTATTGGTTAAATATATCCCGCCGCGTCGGTTGGGTATCACACATAACCTCAAATCAAAGTGCACAATCAACTTATAGTTATTCACAGTGAATTTGTGGTAATTATTATAGTTCAAAGTTTTCAAAGCTTTCTCGCACATTTATTCACATCCTTCTGATGTTCACCATTCACATATTTGATTTACACGCACATACAATTCTAAGT
Organism: Chloranthus sessilifolius; assembly: GCA_021018995.1. Taxonomy (NCBI): domain Eukaryota; kingdom Viridiplantae; phylum Streptophyta; class Magnoliopsida; order Chloranthales; family Chloranthaceae; genus Chloranthus; species Chloranthus sessilifolius. The sequence continues at coordinate 50,343,432 of CM037593.1, read as the reverse complement.
GTACATACACATGCTTCATATTTAAAATCATGAAAGATACTCATGCAAAATACTGATAAATTTCACAAATCATACATATTTCTATCACATCACAAAATTCATGCTATTACGAAGACAAATAAAAAAATACAAATATTATTATCATATCATTACACACATGCTTGTTGTAGTCAAATACATATGTTAAGGAGTTTTCCCTACCTCACACGAAGTCACACATATCTTCTTAACTCAAGTTAGCTCATCTAGGTTCGAGGCTCAAGCTCAAACCTAACCTACATGAATTCATATGTAAGACGTCACTACTAACATAAAAGAAAAGATACAAAGCCTCCCTAAAGTCCCCCTTCCAAAATAAACAAAACCATGAAATTGTCGAGAATCGACCGATCGATCCCCAATTCGATCGGTGGGTTTTTCCATATCGACCAGTCGAACTAAAATCGACCAGTCAATTTTCATTAGGAAAGCCCAACCCTCTTTCTTCACACTAGAACTGATTAGTCGATTTCTCAAATCGACCGGTAGATCTAAAATCGACTGGTTGAATTCTTCGGAACCAAATTTTCATATTCCCTATTTTGTGGGAACCGATTGGTCAATTCCATTTAGACCGGTCGGTTTTGTCAGTTCTCCCTCAGCTCTGATTTATTTTTTCCCATATATTTTTCCCTAAATTCTTTCCCTTCCCTCTTTGATTTTCCACTCACCTACATAACTAATTTACTCAATTGATTCTTATCAAAGTTATGTAAAAATCATACCTTTTAATCGATCGATTACTCTATCCCGATTCTCAAGTATAGCTAAGGCTTCGTAGCTTGAAGCTTTGAATTCCACAAACTCAAACCTCAAATTTAATGCAGCAAGATCCTCCTCGTAACCATACTCACACAAGCTCAATAACTGTTCTTTAGTTCTCTCTCTCTCAATAAATCTCCCAACAACCGATTCACAAAAGAAATAAATTCTCTTAAGGTTTGCTTCCTTATATCATACCTTAGGCTTAGGTGTTAATCACATACACCATGACTAGGTGTATCTTAGCTTACCTAAAGGTCTATACACATTATCCTAGATTCCCCTTTCACCTATCTTAATAATCTGTCATGACTTACTCATCATACTCACCAAGGCCGGGCACGCGACCAATCAGGCACGCACACTGAGGCATACTGTTTAAACTCAAATTTTTTTCGGAGCATTACATTCTCCCCTCCATAGGAATTTTTATCCTCAAAAATTGAGTAAGGCTCCTAGTTTGTCACGCGCACTAAATGACCACACATGGCCTTTCCCATGAGAGAATCTGTGACAGCCTGACTTTTCCCCTTCTCGATAACTGGAAAAAGTTGTACCGTCTGATCACCTAACATGATCCTGTCATAAAAGGGCATCGTGTACAAAGTGTTACATATGTGAAAGTGAATTGAATTAACTCTGATACATAGAAATATGGCAACAATTGATATTCATTCATTTATCTAAAGCAACAAACTGAACAGGAATATAAACAAAAACCTATTCATGAAGTAGTAAACTATCTTAAATCACACTGCTGTTTATACATGTTTAATGTTTAAAAATAAATCTCTCTCTCTCAAACCTCTCAAGGAAAGAAGTCCTCAGCAGAACCTTCATCCTCGTCCTCCTCCTTCGACTGGTAGGTAGGATCAGCTTCGTGCTCAGGATCACGAGCAATATCTGCAGCTAAGACATAAGCTATCATCAAAGCTCAGCAGGGAAATTTAAAATGCTAAGTTATATGTTAGATTTCTAATTCACTTCTAAATGCATAAATTATAAAACTAAACACATTATATCTCACCTAGTATCTATTCTAGCAACATTTAGCATTTATTCTAGTAGCATATAGTATAACAAGCAATAAATCATGCAAATATTGTATCATGCTGACAGATTCATGCTGAAAAAATACAAGGAATCATACTGACAAGGAATCATGCTAGACAATTATAGAAATCATACTGAAACAAGACATATACAAGAAACAAGAAAATCAAGCTCTTGAGTTAGCGGGATCACTTTTCAAGCTCCCGAGTTAGCGGGATCACTTGGATCGAGAAAATCAAGCTCCCTAGTTAGCGGGATCACTTGGACGAGATACCAAGCTCCCGAGTTAGCGGGATCACTTGGATGAGATATCAAGCACCCGAGTTAGCGGGATCACTTGATTCAAGATGAAACAAAGATGCGTATATGACATCAAGGATAACAGGACATGAACAATGCATGGTAACATATATGCGAGCATATCGTTAACAGATATCATATAGCAAAACTGATTTGAATAACTGAACTCACATGATCATATATAACTGCAATTATCATAATCATTGATATTCATGTATCCAAGCTAAACTAGCATCATAATTATGCAAAGCATACATCATGTTTGTAGCTCTCGAAGCTGATTTAACACCATCAGTCATAGTCATACTTTGAAAACTAGCATGTGCATACAGTAATCATACGTCACATTTGAACATACATCATTATTCATCAACATTCATTAAAATTGATCTAGTAATATCATTACATAACTCATATATAGAACTAAATTTCATAGCATGACCATATATAATACTGATCTTATTACCATCATGCAGAACTAGCATCTTTATTCATTAAAACTATCATGAGTCAAGTCATGCAAAAACAGTCACTTCAACTTACTTTGTCATCATTATCAATACTAACATGAGCATAGTTAAATAAAAATCCTAAGTATCATATCATCAGTATACTATACATCAAGCAATAAAAAGCATACGTCTAAATTGATCTTTTCGTCATCATGCACTACTATACATCGAACTGAATTTAGCTTTTTCATGCCTAACCATTCATTGAACTAAACTTTAATAAGCATATGGGATCATCCACTACAACTAACTAAATGGGCGTTTCATCTAGCTGATATAGCTTAGTGAGGTAAAAGTATTTCTGTTAACTAACTTTAACAAAACTGGTTCATCGCTGAGCTGTACTTAGCACAATCTTTTAACATGCTCTCGTATATCAGATCTAGATATCAGATTTGCACTAGTTATCGGATTTCCTTATCTTTACATAAACTACACTAGCATATATGGAACCATTCATCATACTAGTTAACCCGATTTATGAGATATCTCTACATCTTTTATATTATCCCGCTAATCAGAAGAAAATAAGACATGATGGAGACTAAGATAGATCAGGTCTGCAAATCATCATGCACTCATGGAACTTATAGACAATAACTACTACACTAAATTAACTGACAATCTTCGTTTCATACTAGGCCGATAGATATATCAATCATCATTCAATCCGACATGCACGTATGTAGGTATCTAGTGTACTAATATTATCCATATATATAATTGTCAATTTGGCATCACTGTGCAATCATGGACCTCTCATCATGGACATCCTTTATCTATTAGTTATTCTTAGATACATATAATCCTTGATCATGTATCAAACAGAAATATTGATAAATATATGGAGGCATCATGAGCATGATCAATTGACACTGACTATACAACAAAATTATCATGCTACTTAGAAGTGCAATGAAATACTAAAATATAAGTCAGCAAGGTAATCTCCCTACCTTATATCAGGCTTACATATAGCTAGTTACATGTGCACGCATGTCTTCAAGCAAACTTGTCATGTGCACCAAATACCTAGGATTTATGGTCATAGTTTTAATAATTTTAATGATTTATTGGGTCAACATAGAACCCAAATATGAACCATTTATGGTCCCAAGTTTCATGGTCAAACTCAGCAAGTCATTCCAGCACAAACCATTGACAGAGGTGTCACCAAGTGCATCAGATGCAGGGTTGCCACGGCAAGCAACATAGGTTGTCGCGGCAAGCTTTGCAGCTGAGCATATTACTGCGACTTGTCACCAATTTTTGACCCCTTAAACGTTAGATTCAGGAATTTGTTACTTCATGAAAGTTGTAGGACTTGTTATCTCCTTTTCAACACATCAAGAATCGTGCCAATCAAAGATCAGAGTCAAAAGTTATAATTACAATACCGACCAGTGGTCTGAGCATACTGTTGCCGCGACAAGCCTGAGCACCTTGCCGTGGCAAGCCTTTTAGGCTTGGCTTGCCGAGGTGTTTTCTGCTCCACTTTGGCTTCTTTTACTCAGGCCTTTAGTTGGGTCTTTTGAATGATTATAAAGATTATATATTTAACATATATATTGCACAAAAATTGGATTTCTTATTCATTTTTGTGCAAAAATTTTGGTGTAGTTTTTTTGACCCATATGGGCTGAATCAATTTCAAACTATGATTTATTTTACAGATTCGGTCTTAATGAATCGATACCATAGATGTATAATTTATCTAAATTAACTACTTGTAGACACCCAAATTCGGCCCAAGGCCCGATCAGTCTGTACTCTTGAGGAAATGCACCCCTGTGCTTCCGATGGCACCCCTGAACCCTTGAGAATCTATCCAGACCTTTAGGAATCACCTAAAAACCATTAGAACTATTCCCCCAACCCTTAGAGATCACCCCTAAATCCTAGGATCCCTTCCCGTACTCAACTTAAACCCTTCTGAGCATTTGATGGGAGGAGAGCTGAAATTTTTTATACAGAACATTGCTAAGGATGAGACAGATACCGTTGGAAAGAAGACTTCTCCAGCTTTCCAACGAGCTAAAGATCACCCAATTTGGAGTTGTGGTTCAAAATTTATGGTCGTTTGAAGGATCACATAAAATCATGACTTTTTGCTCGGGCGTATGTATTACATACGCCCAGCAAATTTGGCCTCAGTTTGGTTAGGCGTATGTATTATATGCGCCTGGCATTTTTGGGCTAAATTTGGCTGGGCGTATATAATACATACGCCCAGTATAGGTGGCCACCAACGCGAACACCCATCTTCTCAGATTCACCTTGGTTTTCATGAATTTCACTGTGCATTAACTGGGCGTATGTAATATATACGCCCAGCTTAGCTACAGTATCTGTCATTAAATGCTCGAATTTCCTCCATCCGATTTGACCCTTTGACCACCCCCTTGGTTGAGGTGGGTGTCTTAAGGTTGGTTACACCCCCTTTGAGCTTATTGGCAACCCTTAAGTCACCCATGGTCTCACCCCATCATCTACCATTGAAATCAGTTTCCCAAACCTCTAGGACCCTAAAAACCTAGCAAACCTTAGATAGAGGATTACCTAATTGCTAAACCAATTAGCTCTTAAGTGACCCTCTAACCCACCTCTTCTCTATAAATAGAGAGCCCCCCCTCTTCCCAAAAGGGTTGAAAAATTAAGGTTGAGAGTTAAGCTTAAGAGAGAGAGCCCTAGTGAGAGAAAAATATGTGTTATTTTGCATTCTTCAACCAGAATTCTAGCATGCTTAGTTCATCCTTTTCAACCCTTTTCAACCATTAGATCACCCCTTGTTAGTCAAGCTTAGTCCCTAGCTTCATCCCATACTTCCTATCTACCGAATCCTAGCATTAGAACCTATTCCTCCACCGTTTAAGCCATTTAAAGCCATCGGAAGCACGCTGAAGCGAAGGTCTTCTACGGTGCAACAAGGGCCCGTGAGCTCCGGCTCACCCCTCTCTTCCTCTAACTTCTTAGTGTTTCCTCCGTCCAAGGATTCAAGCCGTTATGCCGCCGAAATTTTGGTTTGGCTCAAAGCTTGATAGGACCGTATTGCCTTCGGGCAAGCGGAAGCTCCGCCCATTTATTTTTATTTTTGGCCATAGATAGAGACCGCTACATGCGGGTTGATCGGGTTCCTAAACCCTTCCCGATCGATAACCGAATCCCCTACCCTAGAGCCTTTGGCAAAGATCGGTAAATTAGAGTCATATTTAGCACTTCGGTGCTCAAAATATTGATTTAAAGGTTTCCCGGGTCACCAAACGCTCCGGGTGGCGGCTTACATTTTATTCCATCGCGAGTGCATCGCCGCGACGGGTTTGAGAGGATCCATGCTCGCACAGATGGCGACTCTGCTGGGGACATCACCCTAGCGCTTCCCCTCTTGTTGGCCTTTCTTTTTATTTTTTTTACTAACCATTGCTATTTTTTGTTCTAATTTTCTGCTATTTTTCTTTATTTTTGTTATTTTTACTAATATACTCACCCCTACGATTCAGTCCTTTAGGTGCCTTAGCCGATTGGCGGGCCTACTTGTGCCTTTAAATTTCAGTTTTTACGATTTTGTCATTTAAGCCACCTTAGCCATTTGGCGGGCCTGCTCGCATCTACTTTCCACGTCATTTAAATTTCAGTCATTTACGAGCCTTAGCCGTTTGGCGGGCCTACGTGCACTCTTTATTTCAGTCATCATATCTCACCATTGAATGCCTGCCCGTTGAGGCGGGCACAGGCTTGTCATCCCCGACCCGATTTTGGACTTAAATTCATTCCCCTTTAAAAATCTGTAATTAAAAGTGAACCAGCAGTGTGGGGACATAATCAAATCTATTTTTGCGTGTTTTGGATAGTTTTCGGGGGGTTTAAGCACAGATATAACTTACCCGGTTCCCAGTAAGGCGGCAGCCCTAGTGGTGATGATCCTGAAAAGAACCACCCCTTCCCGTACCTGAGAAGGCGCTTGCGCCAGAGGTATATCGGCTGGGTTGCCAATTCCAATCAAGCCATAAAACCCGCAATGGTGAGAGCGTAGACAGCCCGAGTTCAGCCATGTTTCCCTAGGAAGCGGAAGGGAGGGACCCGATAACATACACAGTAGTCCCCGAGAGCATCCCTCCCAGAAAACCAGTTTAAAAGACCCATTTTGGGCTTGCTATTTACTATCAAACAAGGCTAGAAAAATAGCCTCTGCCAGGCGTATATATTACATACGCCCAGCAACAAATCCCCATAAATACTCAGGCGTATATAATATATACGCCCAGCCAAAATCCCCAAATTTAAGCCAGGCGTATATAATGTATACGCCCAGCCAAATCTGCTAAGTTTTGGTCAGGTGTATATAATACATACGCCCAATATATACTAGGTTCAGGCAGCCCGATCTGAGGCCTAATCCACCACCCAAGTTCCCCGATTAGCGGTATTAGTGCCCACAATAGCCTCCCGCATTCTGTTACGCCTAATTTGCCCTCGCCCAGTCAAAAGAAGGCGACTTCTCATTGATTTGCTCCAGGGGATCGGGTCATTGGCGTGGATTCCCTCACCTTCAATAGAATGAAAGGGTTCCCTTTCGCTTCTTTCGTTGTGTGTCGGATCCCGCCGTGGGACCTACTAAAGGTGCATATATCACCCGAGACGGGAATTTTTCTAGGGCACCAGATCATCATTCGTTTAAAATAGGGGAGATAATTTTCATTTAAAAAATCCAAAAAAAATAAATATATAGAAAAATAAAAAATCCATATATACGCGCACTTTTGGTTCGACCGTCACTACGGCGACCTCAAACCCAACCCGTAGAGGAAGAACTAGGAAAGTGTTCGGCCCTTACCCAAGGCATCGGTACAACACTCGTCAACAGATCATCTCGAGCGTCGATACATCCCCTCCATCATCCCCATCCCATTCCCATATAGGAGAAGACCTGATCTCCAACACCTTCACCCAAACCCAGTTCGATGTCACGGGTCCACTTGGGGCAACCGTGTTTGCATCCACCCCATCCCCCGCCCTTACATTTTACCATCATACCCCCATCTCATCCTCTACTGAAACAGCTCATTTCCCGACTGACCCATACATCCCCATCTCCCAACACCCCCTACTCCCAAAGACCCCATCGGGAGCCCCATCCCCCGCCTACCTCCCACATCCTTTCCACCTCGTCATCCATGCCTCCTACATCCTATATCTCATTCACCTCATCTCACCTGCCTTCCACATAACATGGCCCATCCACATCCCAACATACCTCCCTATTTACCCAGGTCATGCCCAACTTTTCCCAGGGTGTGACCAGTAACCCACAGTCTTCCATAGCCATACATTCACACCCTCCAAGCACAATCATTCATACCCCCCATACCCGGGCTATGCCCAATTTCACCCAACCCCCTCCGTCCTTGAATGGGCCATCACCCTCCAATCTCACACCTGAATCCATGCCCTTAATGGAGGACATGAGAATGATGTATGCCCTATGGGCAACCTCTCGGAGTCCTACATTCCAAATCCCACAGCTAAGTCTCCAAAACCTCCGTACCCCATTACCACATGACCATGCCCAACCACCCATCATTCATACCATCCAAGATCCCCCACCTCAATTTCAGGCCCAGGCCCAAGCCCAACAGACCCAAGCCAACTCATCTCAAGACCAAACCCACACGAATCCATGGGCCCAAGCCCAAATGTCTTTAGAACCACGGGCCCAAGCCCAAAACCCTCAAGGCCCATGGGCCTAAGCCCAAACCCAAACCCATCAGACCCAGGCCCAAAATCCTCAAAGCCCATGGGCCCAAGCCCAGACCCAAAACCCTCAAGGCCCATGGGCCCAAATCCAGGCCTAAAACCTTCAAGGCCCATGGGCCCAAGCCCAGACCCACCAAACTCAGGCCTAAGCCCATCAGACCCAGGCCTAGTTCCAAGCCCCCCAGGGCCCTTGGACGTATACCTATCAAACCCAAGCCCAAGGCCCATCACCCCGCACCCAATACCCACATGGCCCATTAGCCCAAACCCAGCAGGGGCCCATTAGCCCAAAATCATACCAACCCCCACACCCAGGCCCAAGGCCCATCAACCTAAGCTTTCAAAAACCATCAAGCCTAAACCCAAGGCCCATCCACCCACACTCATCAAGGCCCGTTCACAAACCCCTTACCCCTTCACCAATACCCTTCATTCACCTACACCGCTTATGCACCCATCCTGCCTTCAACGGAAAATCCGATCCACCCCATGCCTCAAAACCACGCCTACAGCATCCTGCCACATCAACCACACCCCCATCACCCCCAGAATATACACCCAACTCAGCACATCATTCATCCACAAACCACTCATCCATTCACTCCTTCCCATCCCCTACAAGCCTTATGGCCCCACCAGGTCATCCAACCCATCACCTCCTAGGTCCAAATAGCAGACCTCGCCCCTCACCAGTACAACGAGCAACAATACGAGGAAGATGAGATCCGCAACAGTGGAGGAGCTACCAACTTCGGCCCCCCAGGCCTGTCATCGTCACACCTAGGCTGAGCCAAATCAAGGGGAAGCAGCTCCAGCTACAATCTCAAAAGAATCAGAGCAGCTGAGAGAAAAGATAGACAGAATACAGAAGCAGCTGACGAAGATGGGAGGGCTAGAACTGCATTCGATAGACTTTTCAGACTTGTGTCTGTTCTCGGATGTCCCCCTACCACAGAAATTCAAAATGCCGTTATTCGATAAATATAATGGCACTGGTAACCCCATCGCCCACTTAAAATCTTACTGTAGGGATATGTGTCAGTACGACGGAGATGAACGACTCCTCATCAAAGTGTTCCAAAAGAGTCTAATGGGCCCAGTGCTGAGATGGTTCACGTCCCTAGAACCAACCATGATAAAAATTTGGAAAGATCTAACACACTTATTCCAAGAACAGTATGTCTATAACATGGACATAGAGCCAAGGAAGTCAGATCTGGCCTGTTTGAAGCAAAGGCATGATGAAACTTTCAGTGCCTACTTAGGAAGGTGGAGGGCATTGGCTGCCCAAGTGACCCACCGGATTCCTGATGATGAGCAGATTGAATTGATAACCAAGGGAGCTCTCCCAGTCATCACATAATTTTTGGTATATCAACAGCAATCCAGTTTTGCTGATTTGGTCCGAAATGCCAACCATTGCGAAGACGCTGTTAGAGAGGCCAGGTTGGGAAAGAGCATGGCCAACGGGGCCGCTGGGGTCCAGAAAGCTACCGAACCAAGGATTGAAAGAAGGCTGGGGGCAGAGGTGCAGAACATCGTTCATCCCTAAGCCAATGCCACCCCGATATAGATCCAGGCCGCACACCCACCCCCAGCCCGTTTCGAACATGCGCCAAGGCCGAACAATGGACCGAGGGCCCCGTTCACCCAGGAACAGATGAAAGCACGATTCAAACGGGTCTTCACGCCATTAGGGCAATCATTAAGTGTCTTATTGCCAGTGTTGCTACAAAAGGGTCTGGTCAATTTACTCCAGCCTCACCCACCCCCCAATCTAATACCAAGAAACTATGACCTAAACCTGCATTGTAACTTCCACCAGGGGCCAGGTCACCCTACTGACCGGTGCTTCCCACAAAAGCACGCAATCCAAGATTTAATAGAGGCAGGAAAAATTATTCCCCCGTCGCTTCCTCAAGGGCAGAACCAGAACATCCATCAAGCCCCTCTACCATCACATCCCGGAGGCCCCAGGCCTAACATCCATTGGGTAGAAGAGGAAGAGGAAGAGTTCGACCCCTCGAATTACATCAGTAGTCAAGAGGAGTTTTCATTTCCCAGGCTGAACAAGGGCGAACCGATTGTGGGGGTGATCAAGCCGTTGTATTTAGCCGATTACTTCCCCACCTCGACATACCAAGAGGAGCCCTTAGATTTAGGGCAATATTTTTCCACTCCCGCTCCTACCTATAAAATTCAAACGGGCCCAGCCCCGCCACAATCATACGCATATCCGCCCCACTCCCAATTTACTCCACAGAACACACCACCTCCCAATCACCCCATCCCATACACTATCCCACCATCAGCCACCCCATATACCTCTCTGTCACACCCAAATCACCCCATGCCATACATCACTCCACCACCCCCATACTACCCTACCCCATACACACCCCCAAATCTCTCCACCCAATACACAACTCCACCATCCCCAAATCAACCCGCCCCATGCACAACTCCATCATCCCCGATTTACCCCGTTTTATCCACGAACCCATCATCACCCCACCATGCCACCCCATTTGCAAACCCTTCATATCAGTACCCCCCTGCTCCATCCACTACCTCGTCATACCCCTATCACCCCGCACCTCCGACGTTTCCCAGTCACCCCATCCCAGTCACACCTCCACCACCCCTTCACCATTTTGCACCCAATCCAACTCCACCCCCACCCAAACAAACAACCCCTCACCCACTTCCCTTATCACCTGCTCCCAATCACCACTGGTCTTACCATGTCCCGATAACACCTGCACAAACCCCCTCCGCACCCTCAAACCCAACTTCGCCAATTCCCGGCAATACCATTACACCCCCTATTGGAGTCAATTTGGTTGGGCCCGAGAATCCAACATACCTAGCCCAATCTGCCCCAGAATCACCATGCACTCCCTTCCTCTTCCCGAAACCTACCTATGACCCGCATCAAGTGCCGTTAAGTTACGAGCATATGGACATGAATGCTGGTCGCAACCAAGAAGAAACGATCAAATTTATCACCCGGTCAGGCAGGATTTCTACGCAGCCAGAAGCATCAGGGGCCGTGAAAGGAGAAGAGAAGAAGAAAGAGCAGGCCGCAGAGAACCCCTTTGAAAAAATGGCCAGAGAGCATGTGTTGGAGACACAGATCAAGAGGACACCCGCACATATTACTGTCTGGGATTTGTTGATCACATCCCCGCTCCACTTTCAAGCCTTAATGGGAGCGCTCGAAGACGCACATGTTTCCGCCCATGTGACCCCAGACGAGGTGGGAGAGATAATTGGGCAAGTATTGGCCCCAAATGCCATCTCATTCACTGATGTGGATCTGCTGCTCGAAGGGAATAACCACTCTAAGCCCCTGAATATAACAGTGGAAGTAGGGAACCTGGTGGTACCGTTAGTCTTGATAGACAACGGGTCGGCATTGAACGTATGCCCTCTAAGGACGGTAATCAAAATCGGTGCAAACCCCAACACCTTCCGGCCATCCATAACAAGCACCTGGGGATTCGACAACACTCAGAGAGAAATCATAGGAGAGGTAGACCTCGACCTGATCATCGGGCCGCAAACCTTCACTGTCCCCTTCTAGGTAATGGACATCAAGTCTACATTTAATTTACTATTAGGTCGGCCGTGGCTGCATGAGATCGAAGCTATACCATCAACTCTACACCAAAAGCTCCGATTCATCTCAGGCGCATGAATTGTCACCATCGTAGGTGAGAGAAGAGAATACAGGGAGCGGAGCACTCTGCATATTGAGAATCTAAAAGTGCTTGACATGCTTCACACAGCAGATGACACCGATCTCCATCGATTTGAGTATGACTTCTCAGCCGTTACCCTCGAGCATACTGAAAAGACTCCTGCCAAAACTGGAGGATGAACGAAGGCAGCCGTGTTCATGATCCATAAATGGGGCCACCAAAAAGGGAAAGGATTGGGCCCGTGCCTTCAAGGCAGAAGAGACCCCGTCAGGGCCAAGGGGTAGCAAACCAAATTTGGCCTATAGATTTGATGAAGAAGAAGTCAGAGAGGCTAAAGAAAAGATCAGAGCCGCAGTAGTCGCCAGGGCCAGAGGAATCAACCTGGAAGAAGAACCTCCCACCCGGCCCCACCTCCGCCAAACCTTTGTGAGCGTCAGGGTGGTAAAAATTGATCTGAATGGGGAGACAAGGGTAACCCCACACAAGCTTGCTACTGCCCACCCCACTAACCCTTACATCATCCCCCCGGACCTCGAGATGGACTTAGCTGCCCTCTCCTTATTTGAGGAAGAAATCCCTGGGCCCACCCATCACTCTAGCACAAGCCACTTTGGGCCCACCCTAACCTTCAATGACAGGGTCCCAGAGGATCCCTCCATAAACATGCTAGGGGGGAAGTGCAAGAGCCTACTGATGTCGTTTCCAACCAAAAGGATAAAGGCCAAGCCTCGCAGGTAAGTACCTGGGCATCTTTGCCCCAACTCCTAGGAGCCGCCAGATGCTGTGAATACGGCACCGACTCTCTAAAAAAAACAACCTATAAGAAGTGAGGTTAGCCTCTGGGACACTCTACCCTGCATATATAGAGATCCACCTCGCCAAGGGCTAACCTCAGAAAAATTACGAAAAACCATAAAAATAGAAAAAATACCAATTCTAAAAATATTGTCCTTTAAAATTCCTAATAAAATTGAAAATAATGTCAGGATACCCGTCCCACGCGAAGCCGACCCCTTCCCTGTAGAAATACAAGAAGAGGTAGGAGTCACTAGTCTAGACGAGAAAGGTCAAGTCGATGAGCTCTTGTTGAGAACTGGAAAATACCATTTTTCACCCCTTAATCTGGGCCTTGATAGACCCTTGAGAGAACTAAATAAGTGTTTTAAGTGCTTATGTTGCAGCTAACAATAAAGACAGGCTTAACCATAAAAGCAGCTTAAAAGTGCCAATAAGATGACAATCCATGTCAATCCAAAGGAAGAAAGTGAAGAAACAACCTCATCAGCTGTTGAAAGGTCTGAATAGAAGAAGCAAAGACCTGGAAGAGAAGTATGGAACAATTCAAACAGAAAAATGCACTACAGAGTCCTTTTCGCAAAGAACCTGTACTTTTCGCAAAGAACCTGAAACTCTGCGAAAAGGAATAAAACTCCAGGCGTAGCATTCGAAGAGCATCTGAACTGTTCGAAGAGAGGATTAAACTTTGTGAAAAGAAGAAAAAACAATTCGAACAGAACCAGAACATTGCGAAAAGAGCTTATGGAGTCACAACACTTTGCGAAAAGGCCCCTAAGCTGTGCGAAGAGGCATTACGGATTCACTTTAACAAGGGCAATTCAGTAATCTGTTGCACTCGTCCCAATGCATTTTAAAACCTAGGGACATTCCAGAGGGTTCTAAGCATGAAGCGAAGGAATATTCCACCCCACGTGAGCACCTAGAGAGGGAATAACTTGGCGGGAACTTCTAGAAACTCTAACAAACTTTCAAAATGCATAACAAAATTGATGCCTTTTTCACCTGATTGGCTGAACCAGATCGAGGAATTCTGATTGGCCAGAATAGATCTGGATCCCCGTGCTCGACTACCATTGGTCAATACAGATCTGAGAACCTCTGATTGGTTGATACACATCTGAGCTGGACCTAGGGAAAGCTATAAATAGACGAAGCATTTGCCCAATTGGGGCATCCAGATTTTGAGTTTCATTCCTATTCCCCCATTTCCAAACCAGATAGTTTGTCTGAAATCCCTGTAATAGCTTCACTTTTACTTGCAATTGAGAGCTGTGAGATATTTCTGTAATTCAAAAGAGAGTTGTATTCAAGACTACAAATCTGAGAGCTGTTTAAGCTGTGCTCTGTAATTTTAATGGTGGATTTGAAAAGGTTGCTGTAAACTATGCATTCTCCATTGGACTCATGTCAAGGGTTCCCTCTGATCTCCTCAGTACATTAGACTCCTTTAGATTCATTGTTTTGCATGCAATTTCCCTTGATTCATTAATCCTGTGAGAATTAGTGTTTGTAACCTAGTCTCTTACAACATTTGTAGTGATGTTTCTTGTTCTGAATTGAGGATTTGGATTAAAGACTATTGGATGGTTTGTGGCCGTTAAAGTGGATAGACCATAGCCATAAGTGTAAGCCTAATCCTTGAATTAGATTTATCTCTCTTACATCTGTGCTTGTAGCTAGATGAAGATTGGATCATCTCAGTTTAGCTGCAGTCATTCTCATCAGTTTTCAAGGACCAAATCAAAGTTAGATATTACTTCTCCATTTTTTGTATAAGTTTACCTCAAATGTTTCCCCAACTCAGATCTGGATCACTTAGTTTAATTTTTACTTTTATCATTTAGTTAATGTGACAAATTCAACCTCCCATCTTATGTGCTTTGTAGATAGGATCAGAGGTCAGATCTGGTAGCTCAGATCTAGAGGTTTATCTTAAATTTTAAATCAATTCCCTGTGGACGATCTTTTACTCACTTACATTTAAAACTTACTACAATTGGCCCTGATCTTGCAGTCTAATTATGTTCTCTCTGTGCTGATATTTTCTTATTCTTTTAATATTCAGTACAATGCATCATTTGCAAGTATGTTTTCAAAATACAAATAAATCATGCACACTTAGAACAACAACATCTCCCCAATGAGCTCCTCAAGTAATTTACCGATTTTGAGCATGGCCCTACCCCGATCGTTGAAGAGATAGAGGACGTCAATTTGGGCACCAAAGAGGTCCCTAGAATCACCAAAATCGAAACATCGTTGTCCCCTGCGGAGAGAAAGGGTATGATAGACTTCCTCTGGTCATACCAAGACGTCTTCACATGGTCGTATGAGGACATGCCTGGTCTGGATACCGATCTGGTCGAGCATGAGTTGCCACTCTACCCTGACTGCAAGCCGGTTAAACGGAAGTTGAGACGCCTCCGACCTGAATGAATGTTGAAAGTAAAGGACGAGGTCATTAAGGAGTATGATGCGGGTTTCCTCATGGTCTCCAAATACCCGCAATGGCTGGCCAATATTGTCCCCGTGCCAAAGAAGGATGGAAAGGTTCGAATGTGCATTGATTTTCGAAATCTCAATAAGGCAAACCCTAAGGAAGACTTCCCATTATCCCACATCGATATCTTGGTCGATAACACTGCTAAGCACAGGATGCTTTCTTTCATGGACGGGTTCTCAGGATACAATCAGATTAAGATGGCAGAGGCCGACCGAGAAAAGACTGCATTCATCACTCCCTGGGGAACCTTCTGCTACAAGGTGATGCCATTCGGGCTCAAGAACGCTGGGGCAACCTACCAGAGAGTAATGACGGCCCTATTCCACGACATGATGCACTTAGTGATCGAAGTGTATGTCGATGATATGATTACTAAATCGCCAGAAAGGGACGACCACTTGGTAAACCTTTAGAAGCTGTTCGAGAGGTTGAGAAAGTACAGGTTGTGATTGAATCCCCAAAAGTGGGCATTCGACGCTATGTCGGGAAAACTATTATGCTTTATCGTTAGTAGGAGAGGGATCGAGGTCGATTCGACCAAGATCAAGGCCATCACTGAAATGCCACCACCGTCTATAGAGAAAGAGGTTAGAGGATTTTTGGACAGAATACAATATATCAGTCGGTTCATCGCACAGTTAACTCCGATATGCGCACCGATCTTCAAACTACTAAGAAAGGATTCACCAGTTGAGTGGAATGATGACTGCCAAGCTGAATTTGACAAGATCAAGGGTTACCTCCTAAATCCTCCAGTATTGGTACCACCTGTACCTGGTAGACCCCTGATAATGTATCTATCCATGATAGAGTTTTCCATGGGATGTGTGTTAGGGCAACACGATGAGACAGGAAGAAGAGTGCAGGCCATCTACTACCTGAGCAAGAAGTTCACTGATTATGAGACGCACTACTATCATTTGGAGAAGGCATGCCTAGCGCTTGTGTGGGCTACTCAAAGACTTTGACACTACCTGCTATCCCAAGCCGTTCTACTTCTAGCACGGATGGATCCGTTGAAGTACCTGTTCGAGAAACCTGCTCTCACTGGCCGAACTGCACGATGGTAACTTTTATTATCTGAATTCGACATCACGTACGTCACTCAGAAATCAATCAAGGGGCAGGCGCTCATCGATCATCTTGCTGAGAACCCTCTGCCTGACTATGAGCCTCTAAGGACTGAATTCCCCGATGAGGACATCCCGTTCATGACAGAAGATGATACAGAAGAAGCAGAAGAATCATGGGTAATGCACTTTGACGGAGCATCGCATGTCAAATGCCAAGGAGTTGGTGCCATCCTGATTTTACTAAAAGGATCCCATGTACCAATCTCTATCAAGCTCAACTTCTCCTGCACTAATAATATGACCGAGTACGAAGCTTGCGCCGCTGGTCTGCAGGCGGCTCTCGATCTGAATGTAACTCACCTTCGAGTTTTTGGCGATTCACAGTTAATCATATGCCAGACGAATGGTGACTAGAAGATGAAAGACGAGAAACTGATCCCCTATCATGAACACCTCAAGGATCTAATAGCTTGCTTCCAAGATGTGGCTTTCTCATATGTCCCCCGGATAAGGAATCGCTTTCCCGACGCATTAGCAACTTTGGCGTCAATGATTGAAATCCCCTATGGTGTTGAGATGAAGCCGATCATTATCGAGCAGAGGAATAAGCTGGCCTTCTGCCTCCAGATTGAGGAACCTACAAAGGCTGATGATGAGCCACTTTGGTTCTCAGATATTAAGAATTTCCTCGAGACCCTAACTTTCCCAAAGGGTACATTCAAAACAGACCGACGAACCATTCAACATTTAGCAGCAGGTTACGTCATTTGCGGGGATTGCCTCTACAAGCGATCATACAATAACATCTTACTCAGGTGCCTCACTGAAAGTGAAGCGGTCAACATTATGAAAGAAATCCATGAGGGAGTATGCAGAGCCCACGTCGGCGGTCACATGCTTGCTAAGAAAATCCTACGGCAGGGATACTTTTGGACCACCATGGAATCGGATTGTTGCAAACATGTTCAAAAATGCTACAAGTGTTAGGAACACTCCAGTCTGATACACGCTCCTACCATCGATCTTCACTGCATGACCACTCCTTGGGCATTTGCTGCCTGGGGCCTTGACGTTGTCGGAATGATTAATCTAAAAGCATCAAACGGACATCGATTCATCCTCGTCGCCATTGAATACTTCACCAAATGGGTAGAAGCGGCATCCTATGCCAATATCACGGCCATTCACGTTGAGAAGTTTCTCAAGAACAAAATTGTGTGCCGATTTGGAGTACCCAAAGATATCATAATAGACAATGGCACAAACTTTGTGAATAAGTGCATCTGAGACTTCTGCGAGCAATACAAGATCAAGCATCATCGATCATCCCTGTATAGGCCTTAAACTAATGGAGCCGTGGAGGCGGCCAACAAAACTCAAGTCTGCATTCTTGAGAAGATGGTAGTCACTTACAGAGATTGGAGTGAGCAGTTACCCTTCACAATTTGGGCCTATAGAACATCAATTCATACCACTACAGGGGCAACACCATTCTCTCTTGTGTATGGAACCAAGGCCGTCCTCCCGGTGAGGTTGAAGTACCCTCGCTCCGAATCCTCATGGAATCAGGCATACACGAAGTAAAGAGAGAGATCCCGCTTTGAACAATTAAACTTATTGAACGAGAAGAGACTCCTAGCCTTGTGTCACACTCAAGCTTACCAGGGGAGAATCGCATGTGCTTACAATAAACGTGTCCGCATTCGAGATCTAAAGGTAGGACACACTGTACTGAAGAAGATCTTCCCATCCCTCCATGCGGATCCAAGAGGAAAGTTTAAGCCGAACTGGGAAGGACCATACGTCATTCGAGAGGTACTGCCGGGATACGCCATCCGCCTCGCCACCATGGATGGAGATCATCTTCCTGAGCCCATCAACGCTGGATACGTCCGACGGTTCTACTCATAGTCTATCATGACAAGGTAAGTATTGATGAAACAGATACGTGACTGCTTAAGAATCATCCAAAAGTGGCCATCGTTCCGAGCACAGTAGCCCAAAAGCATCCCTAAAAATAATGATATCCTTCGCTACCCCATTTGAGCCTGGGCCTTTCTTTCAATAAACCCTTTCCCCAAAAAAATATATGCGTGTGCATACACCAAAAAAGAGGGAGAGGAAAAATAAATGAGTATAGAGTTACTATCAAATCCAAAAAAATCGAGAAAAGCAAAACCTCAAAAAAATAATTTGTCTCAAATGGAGGAAAAAGAATAACAAAAAATGTGTATGTAGAAGAATCACGGGGCACATACAGTAGAAACCCCCAAGGAAGAAAGTATTTTGGGAAAACTGAAGCCATAGCAAGGAAACCCTTTTAACCCAACATACCTTCAAATCTTAACCCTACCCATGGCCAAGCTACACCCTGAAGGAAGCCCTCTTTGTAGGTTTGCAAGCAGTAATATTATCTGTTAAGTTAACATGAGCCGAGTCGTGAGACGACACCAGAACCCCATCCAGCCGATTATGACGAAATCATTGTCCATGTCGTGGCTTTCTGGTTCAAAAAAAAAGAAAAGAAAAAGAAAAAAGAAAGAAAGAAAATTAATTTGAGTTCAAATCAAAATGGACGTGGTGAAAACCCGCAAGGGCACCGCGGGTAAAAACAGCGAACTCACGCGGACCGGGTGAAAACCTGAAAAAGGCACTTGGGGTAAGAGAGCGGACTCATGGACGTAGTGAAAACCCGAAAGGGCGCTACGGGTAAAAACAGGGATGATAAGCATGGCGAAAACCCGTCTTGGGCGCTATGAGCAAAAATGTCAAAAAAAGAGAGATTAGGAGAGGATCTATTCTGACTCACCTATTTTAGTCTGAACCCCTTGAGCCCCTTCCCCCTTCTTTTGTTGGGTCACTCATGCTAAAATTAGATCGGATCCTAATCAAGTATGTCATCTCTACTGTGTCGTCTGACACATGACCAAAAGTAAAGCCAGAAGACCAATCGATCTCGGGGAACCTGACCTACCCACGTTTAAAAAGAAGCACCGAAAACTCCTAAACGGGGTTCGACCATGCTCAAAAAGAGGACCCGCTGGTTGGCCTTGAAAATACCGACATCACAAAAAGGAGAAAATTTCAAAAAAAGATAATAGATTTTCCTTTCCCATAAAAAGCCTCACACTGTGAGGGAGAAAATTTCAAAAAAGATAATGGATTTTCCTTTCTCATAAAAAGCCTCACACTGTGAGGGAGAAAATTTCAAAAAAGATAATGGATTTTCCTTTCCCATAAAAAGCCTCACACTGTGAGGGAGAAAATTTCAAAAAAGATAATAGATTTTCTTTTCCCATAAAAAGCCTCACCCTGTGAAGGAGAAAAATTTGAAAAAAAAAGATAATAGATTTTACTTTTTCATAAGAAAAACCCTACGTTGCGAGACGTATGGAAGAAAATTCGAACACAAAAAAAAAATGTATATGTGTATATAGCAGATTTCATTTCTTTTCTTACAAGCATCACGTATGAAGTGTCACGTCCCAAAAAGATAACAACATGACACACTTTCTACTTTCTGCCTTCTGTACAAGTATAAAGCAAACAAAAAAGAAACAACCAAAAGAAAAGGAAGGAGATCTCTGTTAAGGGGCATCAGCCCCCCCTCTGTGTATATGATCTATGGTATGTGCAGGAACAGGTCAGGGGCAGGAACCACGCTTCAAGGCACTGATCTCTGCAAGAAGAGAGTCCTCATGGGCATTTCGATCGGTCAACCACCTACCATGAAGACTCTTCTGCCACCTTTGCAAAGCGTCAGCTGCACTGCGAGACTCAGTCAAAAGCCCCGTCAACCAAAGAACCTTACTCTCGGCCGTAGCAGCTCTCACCTACGCCATCTTTGCTCTGGCCCTCTCCTTCCCCAAGGCCTCAGTCAAAGCCAACTTCTCTACAGAAAGAGACCCAATTCTAGTCCGGAGCATCGTTTCCTTGAATGGCCAGGGTCCCGTCTCTACCGCATCTACCGAAATAGGGTTAGGGGCAGGTAAGCTCTCAGATGCCAGCCAAACCACGTAATCAGAAGAGAGGGCAACCCCCTGAACCAAGCTACACATGTGCGCCGATTGGCGGGTCTCCCAGAGGGCTACTATGCGATCCAGGTCACTGAGAGAACCCCGAGAGAATATCAAGGAACACAAGGGCGGCCTCACAGTGCACGACACGTGTTGGGTATATCCGAATTGATGAAGCACCCGAGATGGGAAATAGTAGGTACTACCAGTCAAACCTAAAAGCGTAATACCCTCACAATCCCGAGAGCGGACAATCGACAAGGTGCCGTCCAACCAGGGAAATTGCCAGATCAACTCTGCATCAGATAGCCACAGGCTCAGTTCTTCGATGCTCCCATGGGGCAACCTTGAGCAACGGGTCAGAAAGCCCCGAGCCACATCGCCTCTTACCAAGCAGAATCTAGGCACAGGCCCCATGATAGTCAAATGCTCTCCTAGCCAAATCTGAATGAGGAGTGGATTCCCGTGAAGAATCCCAACCCGGCCCAAGGCCGAGGTATCCAGGCCCCGATACATCTTAGCCAAGACTAGGTGCACCAGTTAACGACCTCTCTCTAATTCAGTCAAGACATTGCATAACCCGAGGGAAAATGTCTCGCCCCCAGTAAAGAAGAGAACTTCCGATAGCAAATAAAGGGCAAAGGCCTTCACATTAAAAGGATCCCAGACCGGTAACTTTCGGAGACTCGAGTCGCCAAAAAGTTCTCTCAGGAATTTCACCGAGCACCTAGTGGGCCCGCCGGCGAACCCCTTCTCATACCAACCCTTTTTCAAACCAAGAACCGCGTAGACCGCCTTTGCATACCCCGATTTAGGCACCACTTTGGCAAGCCCCTGATGCATCCTCAAGTCGGTAATGGAAGCTATCTCTTCCAAGGTTGGGGTGAGCTCCCTGGACCCGAATCTGAAGACATGAGCCCTATGGTCCCATGACGCCAAAGCCGCCTATAGGAGGTCGGGCAACAATGGGACAGCAAGGAGAGAGGAAAGGCGGGATAACCCGAGGCGATCCAGAATAGCGAGCTCGCCCTCAGTCAAGCTAGCGCACCACTTTTGCAAAAAACTGGGCCCCAAGTCCAAACAGGAAGGTACACTAACCCCATCCCCCGTATGAGAATTTGGGTCGGGAAGCGGGTCCATAGACCTACAAAGATGTTCTATATAGAGCTCAGTCAATGTAGGGCAATGGACCCGCTTATCAAAGAAAAAAAGGGAAGAGAGAGAAAAGAAAGAAAAAGGAGGGGCAAAAAGTCAAAGCCCTAGTGAATAGTGAGGTAAAGGGGGCTGGGCGCGGATTATAAGGAACCTGTCGTGTATGATATATTATATACGCCACTGAAAAATTATGGTGGCGTATATATTATATCGCCTGTGTAAAACTAAGCATTTTGACTTATATATTATATACGCCCAAGAAAATTTTCAAAAACTTTTGCCCGGCGTATGTAATATATGCGCCCACTTGAAAAAATAGGGGAGTGTGGCTTCCCTCATATCGGGCCATGCATTTTTTTTTTTTTTTCTTTCTTCCCCCAAAGGTGGTACGGGTGTCACTCAGCCTACTTTATCTCGGGGCAGCCCACAGGCGGGCACGCTTACGCACCCCTGGGAAACCCTCGGATGACGTGACACCCATGGGTCATACAAGTAATCACACGCTAGCTCACTCCCATCATTGGAGGGGCGCTGGCCCGCTTCATGCCAAAAAAAAAAAAAAACCATAAGGGCAGAGAGATAAACAAATGGAGCATTCATATAAACCATAAAAATGTGAGACCATAAAAAAAAAATCAATCAAAAGAAAATTATTACATATCCCCCAATATTTGAAAATCTAAACTGTTTCGCTGTTTCAAATTTTCAAAAAATGAACTAATCCTGGGCAGCCCCCTTTGACTTCTTCCCGCGTCGGGTCGCGCTTTGAAAGGTACGGGCCTCCCCCACCCGAGTCCACGCCTGAGAGATGCGGCCAAGCAGAGAACGCGACTCCTTTTCACAAGCACGTTGCATAAGCACACGAAGGGCTATCAGTTAGGGTAACAAGCAGAAAGTAAATATGAGGATGACTAGATGCGGTCAATATTCACTCACCACCTCAACTTCCCTATGACCGGCAATGTTACGGTAATATTCGGCTTGGTTTACGGCCGACTCATAATCCTGCAGCAAAAAGATAAAGAGGGAGGTATCAGTCACATAAGCCATCGGCATAATCGAAGAAAACAGAAGAGCAAGGTAACAAGGGAGAGATTACCCCAGGGATCAACTCATGGGGTGGAATCCGGATAGCCTCAGTAGATATGCGTGCCTTCTAAGCCACATCGGCATACATACGCGACAGAAAGGCATCATCGAAGCACTTAAAGGTCCCCTGGACCTCAGTTGGTGAGCTGTCGGAAGCACCAGCATCGGAAGGGTCAGAAGGTCTTGCACCAGTAGCCTCACCAGGAATAGCTGCCCCATCCCCCTCATCTGAATCGTCATCCTGTCCAAACTATAGAGAGAAATAGTCTTTGTTCAAAAAGCAGGGCAATTAAGGTAATCGTATGAAAGGCTGTTAATAGAAAGAGGAAAGAACATTACCTGAGATCTTGGACCACCAAAAGCCAAAAAGTTGGCGCCAGCACGAATCGGGGTAGCAGGGAACGATAGGGTAGTGGCTCATACCATATTTGATATCCCCCAAGAAAGAGAAAGTCATCAATGGGGATCTCGTGGTGGAGAAAGCGAGCAGTAAGCATTTCGGTAGAACCCTCGGGAGCCAATACATCAGCTGGAGGAGCTTGGGGCACGGCAAAAAGGGGCCGATACTGATAAATCACCCTCTCTCCTAAATAATAGGCCCTAGCCCAGGACCCATAAAAGAAAATAATGCATCGATCTAACAAAAGGCGAGAAGGGCCCACTGCAGCCAGGTTCCAAAAGGGGGATCCGATGTAGGGATCTTGGATGATCTGCTCAATAAAAAGGAGGAGGGATTTATACATTTGGTCAGAACCCACAGCATAAAAGAGCTATCAAATTTGCAAAGAGAGAAATTGTTATACCTGCTCAGGGATCAGCAGATCAAACTGAGAGCGCAACCCTAACTCCATGTGCTTCATACCCATGTCTCGACGGCAGTTCGCGTGCCAGTTGCTCATAAGGGGGAAAGTGGGAACCTCCGAGAGAAGCAGAGGGCGACCAGGTTGGAAATGCAGATACCCCCATACCTGAGAAAGCAAGCAGATAAGAATAGATATGCAAAAAGGGGGGGAGGAACAAATTGAGACCAAAGGATAAAATACATCAAGTACAGGCCAGAAGCCCACAACGGAGCTGGAGTCCCCAAGAACGGCTCGCACCAGGCTAGACATGAGCACCGCGTATCCAGCACCTCCCCAATCAAACTGATGTATAGTGTCCCAGTTCACCATAAGACTGAGTAGGGACAATGAGACCCACCCTCCACTGGTGTTTGAAAGGAGAGTCTTGCCGAGGAAGAACAGCAGAGAAATGCGGGCCAGCATCAGTGCACGCTCTGGCTCGAGATAGATGGCCGCATTAGGTTGTCCCAGATCCACTAACTCATGAGGCTCGAATAGACCAACCAGTCAAGATAACTTGACTTCGGAACCGCGAACGTTCCCGGAGGTTGGGTAGGCCCCTATCAGCTGAATCACCTCCTCCCTATCAGGCATGCGGACAGGTATCATTGGCACCCCTCCAACACGAACCCCAGTAATCATGGACCAGTCTACGGGCGTGAGGATCATCTCAGCCATGGCCATGTGAAATGTCATGGTCTCGGGGCGGAAGCGCTCTGTCAAGGCCTTCAGATAGGCCGTGTCAGCCTTCACAGCAGGGCATGAAATGAAGTCCCCAAAACCAGCTTGGGCAAGCAGGTCCTTCACCACCTGGGGGAGATAAAGTATGAGGCGCTGGAGGTCGAACCAGCCACCCTGGAACATAATGTGTGGCAAAGGCTACAGATAAAAGGCATCGGTCAAATAGGAGCAAAGTGGTATAATGAAGGCATCAAAGGAAAAGAAAAAGGGCTCATCTGTTTACCTGGCCAGCGATCCCAAAGTTGGAAATATGGTTATGCTGACAATGAAGGAGGCCAGTACGAGCAGCTTCACCTTGCATTTCATACCAAGGTTGGGAGGAGCGCTGAGAAACAATGAACTGCTCCCCATGAGGACCATAGGCCATCTCGGGCCCTTCCTATGGACCCTGCCCTTCGTTGCCAAACATCTGAAAGTATGGAACACATCGGTATAAGAAAGGGCTGCTAAAAAAAAAAGAGAGGAGAATAACAAAAAGTGCACTAATCCATCAAAAAATGAATGAAGAATGAATGGTGATGAATAATGAGGAAAATGAAAAAAAGAGAGGGGAGCATAGGCCTAAGGAATCACATATACCTGAAAGAAAAAAAATGCACTACAAAAAAGAAGAACATCAAGCATTTCAAACCCAAAAAAAAAAAAAGAGTGAAGGAGAAAAGTAACAAAACTGCAAAAAAAAAAAAATATAATAATATATATGCACTAATCCATCATAAAAAAAAGAAACAAAACAAAAAAATAAAAACAAAAAACAAAAAAACAAGCAAAAACAACAAACAAAGAAGAACCAAGATGATGATGGATGATGAACGGTGATGAAACATATAATCATAATGTGATGAATGATGAATGATGATATAATAATAAAAAAAAAAAACAAACAAAAAAAAGAAGCATCATAAACAAAAAACAAAAACATAAAAGAAGCATTACATATAATAAAAAAAAAAAAGAGAAACAATAAGACAACAAAAAAGAAGCATAGGCCTAAGGAACCACATATAATAAAAAGAAAAACAAACAAGACGAGCGTAGGCATGAGGATCACATATACCAAAAAATATATACATCTTTCGCCACAAAAAAGAAGGAACATCAAGCATTTCCAAGAAAAAAAAAAAAATTTAAATAAAAAAAAACAACACAACATTATCAAAATTTAAAGGAAAGATCGATGATTACCTTCAATGGGAGAAGAAATAGATCCAAAATCGACGGAGAATAAATGTCTTTTGATCCGCACACGTGAACCCCAGTGATAGAACTCGAGCAGAACCAAATGGCAAAACCCTAAGGGGCTGTCCCGGACTTGAGAAAGAAGGAGGGAAGAAGATAGAGTTTGAAAAAGGGGGTCCCTTTTGTGCTCGGGCTCGGGCAGTTTTAAAAACTGCCGATTTTGGTTAGGCGTATATAATATATACGCCCAGCCATTTTTGGCTGCAGATTTGTCAGGCGTATATATATTATATACGCCTGACCAAAATTGGCAGTTTTAAAACTGCCCGGCCATTTTTTTTGGCTTTGAGGCCCGACGGACCCTCCCTGTGTGCTTTGGACCAAGGCTCGGTCCCTCTTAGAAGCCCACGCACCATCAAGCGATGGTGCACGTATCCCCAAATGGCCCTTCGAGCTCTCTTCGATTGGCCCTAAGGGACCGTGCTACAACAAACAGATCTAGATCTGTAAGCACCCGCTAAGTGCTCCATAAAATCATAAAATAAAAAAAAAGGAGAAAAAGAAAATGCTGAAAAAATGACACCAGTTCCCAAGGGAGCGTCGCAACAACTGTTTGCCCCCTTCCAAGAGCCGTGTTAAATCAATTCAGAATGATCGGGTTCACCCGAAAATTCTCAAACCCCGTTTTACACAGGGACACCTCATGAGAACATACTGGTCGCTCCTGAGAACATACACCTAGCCCAAGATCTTCCCCAGCAGAAGTCGAGACTTGAGCCGGCAGGCAAACCAAGGACCTATCACCAGAATGCGCACCTCCTCAGGGCGTGTCAACATGACAAGTTGATTTGCCTAAGGATATGTGCTAAAATAAAAGCAGTTTGAGCATGCTCAAAGAAGAGAAAAAGAAAAAGGAAAAAGAGATGAAATAACAACCTTTTGTTAGGAAGTAAAAATCCTGAGTAGGTTGACCCCACCTTCCAAGGGTTAGCTCTGATCATCCACCTTCGAATCTATGTTGACCAAGAGTATACCTGACTTCAGACCATTCGAAAAGTCTATTGTCAGTCGAAACTGACCCGTCAAAAATAAAAATTACAACCAACCAAACTATGTGCAAACATACAGACCAAAGGGCTCATGCCCTTTTATTTCCTTTTACACAAGCTTAAAACCTGTATAGGTACGGTGTCCCTGTTGAATGTACGCACTTACGTCTGGGTATCCGCAGGATGGTCGTTTGTCCTAAAAAATTGTACCTTAGGGTCGAGGCATCCGTTCGTGCCTATTTGCTGCTTATCGCCCCTGATGGGTGTCTGTCTGTACATAGTTAGTAAGATGTGATTTCATTAGGGACGGAGGCTAGAATTGACCATCTCTTTCGATGGAT
The DNA here is from genome assembly GCA_021018995.1 of Chloranthus sessilifolius. NCBI lineage: Eukaryota > Viridiplantae > Streptophyta > Magnoliopsida > Chloranthales > Chloranthaceae > Chloranthus > Chloranthus sessilifolius. The sequence continues at coordinate 50,316,525 of CM037593.1, read as the reverse complement.
GTTTGGTTCTAGCCCGATCCTTTTAGCTTTGTCTCAAGTTAAGGCACTCCGATTCATGTGAATCAGCAGCACCTTGCCATCGGAATGAGCACATCCCCAAGGTGCACCCATCCCCGGCGGAGCGCACACATTCTTAAAGCGTATCAACTGACATTTGATCCACTTAAAGAGTTGTGCAAGAATAAAATTGCCAGAGGTCCTGGAGCATTACTTAGAGGCCTCGAAACAAAAGAAAATAAAAAAAAAAAAAAACAAAACACAAAAAATTACTTTAAAAATGGGCATGCATTCCCAAGAAGTGTTGCAACATCAATATTTGCTCCACTCGGGTAAATCATGCTAAAGCAACCTCGAGGTTGATGGGTTCACCCAGAAACTTCGAGCCTTACCTAGGTAAGGGCACCCGTGGCCAATCCAATGGAGTTGTCAATACCCCATAGGATTGGACACATTGTTTAGGCCTTCGCTTTGTGTACCTCGCGTTGATCCCGAAGCATAGATCGATCACCCCGTTTCATGGAGCCGTCTAGTTCAGATTAATACTCAACATCACCAATCTATAATTTCCCTTAGGAAGTGGACGATATCCCGGCTAGCGGGCTTACACTTTTTGTGATCATCGCAGTATGCCCAGTAATGTCGTAATGCGCTTGGGGACTGTTAGCTTTGAGGTACGGACGATATCCTGAAATGAGAGGGCTTACATATACTCACCATCACCATGAATGTTTGAGAATTGAGTTGAACCAGGCGGATGTTGAGAACTGGAAAATACCATTTTTCACCCCTTAATCTGGGCCTTGATAGACCCTTGAGAGAACTAAATAAGTGTTTTAAGTGTTTGTTTTACAGCTAACAATAAAGGCAGGCTTAACCTTGAAAGTAGCTCAAAAGTGCCAAAAAGATGACAATCCATGTCAATCCAAAGGAAGAAAGAGAAGAAACAACCTCACTAGCTGTTGAAAGGTCTGAATTGAAGAGGCAAAGACCTGGTCTCAACCCAGAAAAGAAGTATGGAGCAATTCGAACAGAAAAATGCACTACAGAGTACTTTTCGCAAAGAACCTGAACTGTTCGCAAAGAACCTGAAACTCTACGAAAAGAACAAAAACTCCAGGCTTAGCTTTCGAAGAGCATCTGAACTCTTCGAAGAGATGATTTACCTTTTCGAGAAGAAGAAAACTCAATTTGAACAGAACCAGAACCTTGCGAAAAGAGCTTCAGGAGTTACAACACCTTGCGAAAAGCCCCCTAAGCTTTGCGAAAAGGTATTATGGAGGTTCCCAGCTTTTGCAAGGGCAATTCAGTAATCTGTTTCACGCGGCCCAATGCATCTAAAAACCTAGGGACATTCCAGAAGATTCTAAGCATGAAGCGAAGGCATATTCCACCCCACGTGAGCACCCAGAGATGAAATAACTTGGCGGGAACTTCTAGAAACTCTAATAGACTTTCAAAATGCATAACAGAATCGATGCCTTTTTCACCTGATTGGCTGAACCAGATCAAGGAATTCTGATTGGCCAGAACAGATCTGGATCCTCGTGCTCGACTACCATTGGTCAATACAGATCTGAGCACTTCTGATTGGTTGATACACATCTGAGCTGGACTTAGGGAAAACTATAAATAGACGAACCATTTGCCCAATTTGGGCATCCAGATTTTGAGTTTCATTCCTATTCCCCCATTTCCAAACCAGATAGTTTGTCTGAAATCCCTGTAATAGCTTCACTTTTACTTGCAATTGAGAGCTGTGAGATATTTCTGTAATTCAAAAGAGAGTTGTATTCAAGACTACAAATCTGAGAGCTATTTAAGCTGTGCTCTGTAATTGTAATGGTGGATTTAAAAAGGTTGTTGTAAACCGTACATTCTCAATTGGACTCATGTTAAGGGTTCCCTCTGATCTCCTTATTGCATTAGACTCCTTTAGATTTACTATTTTTCATGCAATTTCCCTTGATTCATTAATCCTGTGAGAATTAGTGTTGGTAACCTAATCTCTCACGGCATTTGTAGTGATGCCTCTTATTCTAAACTAAGGCTTTGGATTAAAGACTATTGGATGGTCTGTGGCCATTAAAGTGGACAGACCATAGCCATAAGCCTAAGTGTAATCCTGGAGTTAGATTTATTTCTCTTACATCTGTGCTTGTAGCCAGATGAAGATTGAATCATTTCTCTGTTGATCGGTAGTCATTCTCATTGTGTTTCAAGGACCAAATTAAAGTTAGATATTACTTCTCCATTTTTTTACAAGTTTACCTCAAACGTTCTCCCAACTCAGATCTGGATCATTTAGTTTAACATTTACTTTTATCATTTAGTTAATGTGACAAATTCAATCTCCCATCTTATGTGCTTTCTAGATAGGATAAGAGGCCAGATCTGGTAGCTCAGATATGGAGGTTTATCTTGCATTTTAGACAAATTCTCTGTGGACGATCTTTCACTCACTTACATTTAAAACTTGCTACAATTGGCCCTGATCTTGCAGGCTAATTCACTTCTACCTGTGCTGATATTTCTTTACTTTTTTTTAATATTCTAGATTCAGTATAATTTAGCAGTTGCAAACCTGTTTTCAAAACACACATAAATCAAGCACACTAAGAAGCAACAACAAGTTTTTGGTGCCGTTGCCGGGGAATTTGTTCTAAAATAGGTAGACCTAAGTTTTTACTTTTATTTTTTATATCATTACTAAACTATTCTATTGTTTATACGCATGCGATTATTCATGTCCAATTTTGAAGAAGGAAACTACTTAAAAGAAATTTCAAGGTTTCTTGTGAATAATCGATTTTTTATTACGAGTTGTATGTTTGGTAGGAGGACTCTCAAATTACGAGATTGTCCTCTTGAATTTAGAAGTTGAAAGGCTACTACGAACCAAACAAACAACGAATTCTGCTACTATGGGTGAAGAACCTCGACTTTTGAGGGATTACTTTGCACTGGTGCTTATAATTCTCCTTTTGCATTCAATTTGCAACTGTTGAAGGAAATTATGAGATCAAATCATCGACTATCCAAATGCTTACTTGCATGGGTTGAGTAAGGAAGATCCATACAAACATGTGGATGAATTCTTGGCTCTTTGCACCACATTCAACATAGCTGGACTTGGTCCAGAAGCAACCAAGCTTAGGCTCTTTCCTTTTTCATTAAAGGATAAAGCTAGAGCATGGTTATCTATGTTAGCACCAAATAGTATCACTTCTTGGAATGATTTGCAGTGTCAATTTTTAGCCAAATATTTCCCAATATCTAAAACAAGTCAATTGAGACAAAGTATCATTTCTTTCTCACAAAACTCAACTGAAACTTTCCATGAAGCATGGGAATGATTTAAGGAACTTTTAAGGCAGTGTCCTCATCATCAAATTCCCAAATGGCAGCTGGTTCAAAGCTTCTATCAAGGAATTGATCAAAAAGGCAAAAATATGGTGGATGCCTCCGGTGGAGGCACTTACTTGCAAAAAATAGTTGAGGAGGTTTGGGACTTATTTGAAGTAATTGGTGAAAACTCAACTCAACAGGAATCTCTGTCAAGAGATATTGAAAATCCTGCTAGGTTGAGCAATCAGCAACCCACCAAAGGGAAGATTTATGAGGTGCATGAGTTGGAAAGAAAGATGGACAATTTAACCACAAAGTTTGATAGATTGATGGACTCACTTAAAAATCCAAATGTTGCAAGAGTAGAGGAGGCATGTCTGATATGCCAGTCCCCTACTCATTCAATTGACCAATGTCCGCCGCACTACGCTTCCAGATTTAATGGTGGAACAAGCTCATGTCGCCAATCATTTGGACAGATGCGCCAAATGAATATCCATGGAGAGGACACCCCAATTTGAGGTGGAACCAAGGAATTATCAATCACAACAAAGAAGAACAACCAAAGAACCAAATGCCTTTCAAAAGCGCAGACCTTATCAGAAATTTTTATGCCAAACAAAATTTCCCATTCCACAACAACTGCAATGCGACAATCACTTGATTCAAACCCCTCAGGTCCCCTTCTTTTGAAGATCAAGTCCTAAATTCACTCCAGAATTTAGGATCTTTAACTCAGACTGTGAATTTTCATAGCCAGAGCATAAAGAAGATTGAAGAAACATTGGGACAACTTTCAAATACTTTGGCCAAAAGAGAGGAAGGAAAGTTACCCAGCCAACCTTTGAACAATCCCAAAGGACAATTCATGGTTGGAGAAGTTTCTAATTCACATGAAGAAGTAAAAACTGTCACCACTTTGAGAAGTGGAAGAATTATAAATAACAAAGTGGGTACTGAAGAAGAAAAAAATGAGGAAAATGATAAAAGCAATGCAAAGATAATGATAGCAGTGGGGGTGCTGATGGACCTAAAAAAAATCAAACAAATGAAAAACAAAAAATCCAAAAAGTTTATGAAAATGCTTCCAAAGCTGTAGATGAAGGACTAGTTCCTCATTTACCATTTCCTCATGCAATGAAATCTGTATCCCCTTTTGATAAAGGGAACACAAAAATAGATGAAATGATGGAGACTTTCAAGCAAGTCAAGATAAATCTACCTTTGCTTGAGGCAATCAAACAAATTTCAGCATATGCAAAATTTCTGAAAGATGTTTGCACTCACAAAAGACAGTCTAGGATACAGTTATCCAAGAAGGTCTTTGCTGTGGAAAGAATTAATCAGGTGTTATCCATTGCCACACCTCCTAAACTTCAAGATCCTGGAATCCCCACAATCCCTTGCATTATTGGGGAACATACCATTGAAAAGGCTTTATTAGATTTGGGTGCTAGTGTCAACCTACTTCCATATTCTGTATATGAGAAACTAGGTTTGGGAGAATTAAAACCCACTCATGTGGTGTTACAACTAGCAGATAGATCTGAAAGGAAGCCAGTTGGGGTGATTGAAGATGTATTGGTGGGAGTAGATAAATTTTTCTATCCTGCTGATTTTCTAGTTTTGGACATGGAACCTACCAAAAGCAAAACTTCCATCCCTGTCATTTTGGGAAGACCATTCTACAGCTACAAGAAATGCTTGCATTCAATGCAGTGTCTGGTATTATGGAAGTCTCTTTGGAAACATGAAGGTAAAATTAAATGTTTATAATGTACACATGACCTCAATTCAAATTCTGAAGAATGTTTTCATGTTGATCTAAACTGGTAGAAGGGACTTTACAAAGCTTTGCAGTGTGAAGATTTCACCACAGATGTCAAAAATGCTTGGGGAAATTCTGAGGAAGAAACAGTTTGTATCTCAAATTCTGAGGAAATAAATGTTGTGCAAGGAACTCATAATCAATCAGCAAGTTTCTCTTCTTGGAAACACCTTACTCTCCCCTTCCACAAACAAACCTAAGGTACCTTTGTTACCTTCTTTTCTCAAATTTCACCTGATTTAGAACTAAAGCAGCTGCCAGAAAATTTGAAATATGTGTTTTTAGGAAATCATAAATCATTGCCTGCAATTATTTCTTCCTCCCTCACAAAGGAGCAAGAAGAAGAGCTGTTGATAGTTTTGAAAGAACATAGAAGGGCAATTGGCTGGACTATTGCTGATTTAAGAGGAATCAGTCCAGCTGTTTGCATGCACAAAATTCATTTGGAAGAAGATGCAAAGCCTTCTAGGGAAATGCAAAGGAGGCTGAACCCTCATATGCAAGAAGTGGTCATGAAAGAGGTTGTTAAGTTGTTGGATGCAGGGGTCATTTACCCCATTTCAGATTCAGCTTGGGTGGCACCTACACAGGTGGTACCTAAGAAATCTGGGATCACTGTTGTAACCTCAGACTCTGGTGAGCTTATGTCAACCAGACAAACAATTGGGCGGAGAGTCTGTATTGATTACAGAAAATTAAATGCAATGACCAGAAAAGACCATTTCCCCCTCCCATTCATTGATTAGATTTTAGATAAGTTAGCAGGAAAAGCTTATTACTATTTTCTTGATGGTTACTCTGGTTACAACCAGATTCCTGTGTACCCACAAGATCAGGAAAAGACCACATTCACTTGCCCTTTTGGCACTTTTGCCTATAGGAGAATGCCTTTTGGTCTTTGTAATGCTCCTGCTACCTTTCAAAGATGCATGTATTCCATTTTCTCTGATATGATTGACCAATTTATGGAGATTTTTATGGATGATTTTTCAATCTACGGAGATAGTTTTTCCCAGTGTTTACATCATCTCAAATTGGTATTACAGAGATGTGAAGAAACCAATCTAGTTTTGAGCTGGGAAAAGAGCCATTTCATGGTCACCCAAGGCATTGTCCTTGGCCATGTTGTTTCTCACAAGGGCATTGAGGTGGACAGAGCAAAAATTGATTTAATTGCACATTTACCACCTCCCAAAACCGTTAAACAAATCAGAAGTTTTCTGGGACATGCTGGATTTTATAGAAGGTTCATTAAGGACTTCAGTAAAATAACCAAACCTCATTGTCATTTGTTGTGTCAAGATGTCCCTTTTGTTTTCAATAATGAATGCATGAAGGCTTTTGAATTTTTAAAAAACTGTTTGATTTCATCTCCAATATTGCGATCTCCAGATTATTCACTACCTTTTGAACTGATGTGTGATGCATCAGATTATGCTTTGGGAGCTGTCCTTGGACAGAGAAAGGAAAAGCTGCCTCATGTCATAGCTTATGCCAGTAGATCAATGATTGATGCACAGCTCAATTACACAACAACTGAGAAAGAGCTGCTGGCAATTATTTTTGCTTTAGAGAGATTCAGGTCATATGTCTTGGGTTCACAAATAGTGGTGTTCACTGACCACTCTGCTTTGAAATACCTTCTGTCTAAGAAGGACACCAAACCAAGATTAATCAGGTGGATTCTCCTATTACAGGAATTTGATTTACAGATCAAAGATAAAAAGGGGGTGGAGAATGTGGTGGCTGATCACCTGTCTAGAATTTTAACTGCTGAGATTGATAGGCTGCCTATCAATGAATCTTTCCCTGATGAGCAACTTTTTGCCATTAGTGTACACACTCCTTGGTTTGCAAACATAGTCAACTTTTTGGCATCTGGGAAGATCCTCATCTGTTTAAAAGTTGTGCAGACCAAATAATAAGAAAATGTGTCCCTGACCAAGAATTTTATAGAATACTTTCTATGTGTCATGAACAGGCTTGTGGAGGTCATTTTAGTGAAAACAAAACTGCTGCAAAGGTTTTGCAGTGCGGATTTTATTGGCCTACACTTTTCAAAGATGCTCTGCAGCATTTTAAGTCTTGCCAAAAGCAAATTGGGCAAAGATTTCCAAGAGAAACTCAATGCCTTTACAGCCTATTTTGGTAGTTGAGTTGTTTGATGTTTGGGGGATAGACTTCATGGGTCCCTTTCCTCCTTCCACTGGGAATAATTTCATTTTAGTAGCTGTGGATTATGTATCCAAATGGATTGAAGCCACAGCCACTAAAACAAACGATCACAAAGTGGTTCTTAAATTTCTTAAGGATCACATTTTTTCTAGGTTTGGTTTTCCCAGAGCCATTATCAGTGATGGGGGAAGCCATTTTTGTAATAAATATTTTGAAACTTTATTGAAAAAATACTCTGTGACTCATAGAGTAGCCACTCCATATCATCCACAAACCAGTGGACAAGTGGAGATTTCCAATAGAGAAATCAAACATATTTTGGAAAAGACTGTGAAGAAGGACAGAAAGGATTGGTCCTTTAAGCTGAATGATGCATTGTTGGCATACAGGACAGCCTATAAAACCCCAATTGGCATGTCCCCATTTAGGTTGGTCTATGGCAAAGCATGCCATTTACCAGTAGAGTTAGAATATAAAGCCTTTTGGGCCATTAAAACATTGAACATGGATCTAACTACTGCTGGTAATCACAGAAACGCAACTTCCGAGTTGGAGGAGCTGAGAATGGATGCATACACAAATTCAAGATTTTACAAAGAGAAAGTCAAAACTTTCCATGATAAAAATTTATTGAGAAAAGAGTTCACAGCTGGCTCTAAGGTATGGTTATTTAACTCAAAACTCAAGTTTTTCCCAGGAAAGCTGAGATTCAGATGGGAAGGGCCATACACTGTCATTCAGATAGCCCCTTCGGGAGCTGTTGACATCCTTGATCCAAGTAATGGAAGAATCCTGAAAGTAAATGGTCAGAGACTCAAACCATGCATTGAAAATACCCAGGAGCTTGTGCTGCCCATCTGTCATCACGAACCTCCAAAAATCTTATGGTGGATAACTGTACATTATGTTTTTATTTCATAGTTTTTGCTTAATTTCTTTGTTTCTGTTTTTATTCATGATTTGTCTCTTTTCGCATGGTTTAAATATGCTCCAAGTTAAGTCGCAAAGTAATAATTATCTTTTCACAAAGTTCAAATTACTTTTCGAAAAGACTCTGGATTTGTAACAAACTGCTCGAAAGCAAGGATTTGCATTTCGAATAGTTGGTTCTGAAGCTATTTTCTTTTCGAAAAGATATTTCTGAAGCTATTTGCTTTTCGAATAGTTGGTTCTGAAGCTAATTTCTTTTCGAAAAGATGTTTCTGAAGCTATTAACTTTTCGAATGATACTGATGCCATTCGCAGTTGTCAAAAGGTCTATTTTGGAACTTTTCGAAAACTTAAAAAGGACTTTGCGAAATTAACTCTGAGTATATATAAACCCTTTCGAAGTAGGGGTTTCATATTCGAAATCTTTCTGAAGAGCGACCTGTTCCACAGAAACCCTATTTCTTTCTTTCCTTGCGCGATTTGAGAATCTTGCTACACTTTTCTTCACCTTTGTTCGATCATTTGAGTTTTCAGAGAAGGATTTTAGCTTCTAGTCTAGGGGATTTCTGCAAGCAAACAACACGTTCAATCAAAAACCCTAGATCTCGGTATTTCTCTACACATTCTCTCTGTTTATCATTTGGAAAATTTGATTTTGTGTCAGCATCTGTTGTGGGCATTTTCATACATCAATTTAGAATGGGAAAAGTGGAGAAATAGTTGGCTGCCATGTTCCCAAAATCCTCTGCTAAGAAAGTTAGCAAACCTACCCCAAAAGGAAAAACCAAAACTTCAGCCAAAAGAAAACTATCTATGGATAAAGCGGATAGGGTGGAGAAAGGGAAGAAAGTGAGACATGAGGAACCCATCCCTGCTTCTGCTAGTCCTGAGCCTGAGCTTCCTCCTCTGCCTATACATTTGGTACTGCCAAATCCATTCATTGAAGCTCGGTTAATTTCGAATGATTGTGGAGAAACTTTTTTCGTCAACAAACCGGATTGCCTGTTATCTTTAAAATACATAAGAGATGCCTCACTAAGCAATATCCTTACCCCCTTGCCAGAGAAAATTTACCCACGAATGGTGAAGTTATGGTACCAAAACCTTATCTTTATTGATGATTGCGATCTTACTGTCACATTTGAAGACATAGGGAATGCTTTGGGGATACCTTCCAGCTCGAAGCTTGACCTCCTTTAGAGAAATGGCTGCACATTTAACCCAAGGAATTGTGGGCACTGGACAGTCCATCATGAGGAGAGACCTAGCCCCCCAATTTCTATTGATGGACTCTATTTTGAGGGGAAGTTTTTATGTCACCAGGCACAGCCAAGAGAGGAGAACACCAATTCTGGAGACTCTCTTTCATTTTTCTAAGGGGCAGTTTTTCAATGCCCCTATGTTAATTTTTGAAGCCATGGCTGATATTAGTGCCAAGTTGAAAAAGGAGCAGAAATTAGCTGGCCTCCCATTTGGTAGATTGATCACAGCCCTCCTCAGAGCCAAGTTTGACATTGATAATGAAGAGCCATTTGAAGTCATTGCTTCTCACAATTTTGGGAAAAAGGCTTGGACTACAAGCCAAGCCATGCTGAGAAGAATGAGAGAGGAACTCGCACTGGTAATGAATGAACCCGAACTCCGCCTCAGTTCCCTTTAGAACCGGTTTTGTAGAACTCTGGTGACCAGAGTCGCACCCATTTTGAAGAAACTATCCTTCCCATGGTGACCAGATTTGCACCAATTCTTGAGGAAGTTGGCCTTTCACCCTCCTCCCCCTATTCCAGCCACTTCACCTATCCCACCGTCCCATCTCCCATACCTCCATTATTCCAATTATAGATTCCCTCTACACCAACCACTCCAACCATACTCACACCACAAATTTCTCCCACCAATGCCCATGTTTTAGACTATATTGCCCCATCTCCCTCAGACTCCTCGCTCCAAAGCCCCTCAAATTCACTGCTCATTCAGACCCACACACCAAGTATCCCATACACTGAACTCGAGCGTTTCACCACAGATAGGCTTATTCTTCCTTAATGGGATCTATTTTGAAACCATGGGGCTTGAACCTATCCCTATACGACCCTCATCATTTCACCCACTTACCTACTTCTCCCTTTACGCCCATTGCACCCCCACCCTCCACTTGATTGTGCAGGTCCAGCTATGCGCACCTCTCCCCACACGCATCTATTAACCAAATACTTGCCTACCTCCAATCCATCCAAGCCCAACTCCAAATCAACACGTAAAACTAGTCTGACCAATGACCTGCTCCAAACCTTAGCCTCCACATCCCACACAACCATCATTACCCCTGTACCTACTGTTGATTCCCATGCTACCCAAACTGAACCAGAGGTAGTATTGGTTGATCTGCCCACCCCCACCACTATTGCCCATGCAACCCAAACTGAACCTGAAGTCCCTCTGGTTGCATCCCCTTCACCACTCCCCACTTTCTCTGAGCAAGCCACTCAGATCGACCCTGAAGTCCTCCTTCTGGACACTTCTTCTCCCCCTCCCACAGCTGGGACACCTTTGGTCCCCTACCATTCCATTCCCCTTCCCAGATTTGCCACCCTCAGAAGAGCCATGGAAGAAAATCCTTATATCTGTCGAGATGTTCTAAAGGGGTTAGCTGATTTACAGGCCTACATTCGAACCCCTTATGAAAACCAGATTCGAAAGTTGGAGTTATTTATGCAATTTGAGAGGGAGAAAATGAAGGACTTGCTGGGTCAAACCTTTCAGATGGTTCGGAGTGAGCAGCATAAGGTGACCATGTTGCAAGCACAGCTTGACCAGGAAAAACTGAAGACTACTAGACTTGGCAAGTACAATGGCCTCACCAAAAAGATCAAATCAGAGGAATACACTGAGCTGCAAAACACAATCTAGGAGAAAGCTCAATCAAGTTCAGACTCCAATACTGATTCTAGTTCTGATTCTGATAGTGACTCCAGTTCTGAACCAATTGAACCAACTTATGACACAGATTTTGACCCCAGTTATTAAAGCACTTTGTACTTATCTGTGGTATAAGTTTGTAATATAAATTATGGTTTTTCTTGTGAAATTAATGTGCATTTCTGTCTGTCCTCTTGTCATCAAGATTTTTTTTTTTCTTGCTTATATCTCTTCTCTGCTTTGGACCAGTGTGGACCCTGCTCCCCTTTGGTTTGGGGGTATGGCAGGTATGCCAATAAAATAAGTAAGTTAATGCTTGGTGCAGCTTATGATCAGTAGAATTTTTGAAAATGAAGTAATTTCACACCTGTTGTTTTGAAAAATGAGGAAGTTAAAACTTTTTAAAATTAATTTCTAGTGTAATTCTAATACTTTCATGAAGTGAATGTCAGAAAATTTCCAAAAGAAAATTGATGTTTTAGTAAACCTAAAAAGAGAGAAAACAGTGATGATATACCTCAGGAATTTGATTGAAAACCACACCCAGTGAGATTTGGACCTGAAATGTATTCTTTGGAGGTATGAATTGGCAATTTTTTCTGCTCTAGGGACTATTTAAACCTGCTAGTTATCACTAGAAGTTACACATATCCAAGTTAAAATAGCTTGACAGCAATCATGATATTAAAGACATGATGTAGGGCCTTCTTTTGGACAGTTTGAACTTCAAAAAGCCCCACCTTTTAAAACTGCCCTTGATACACACCATTTGAGCTTTATAAATCAAAATTTTCTTTGAAACCTCATCAACCTCATTTAGCCTAACCCTCACTCTGAGAATTCAGAAGGTAAAGGAAAGAAAGCTGAAGAAAGGTGAGTTGGGTAATAGTTTGGTAAAAAATTAATTGAAGGCAATGATGTATCAGCAGAAGAAATGTGGCATTCCAGTCAATGTTGCTTTGAAAAAAAAAAAAAAAAAAAAGAAAAGGAGAAGGCATTTCATTGGAAGTTTGAAAAAGAAAGAGAAAAAGATGGCCACTTTGGCTCTGAAAATTCAAAGAAGAAGATGAAATTGTGCTGAATTGAAGAAGGTGTGTCTATCACCTCCTTACCTTGACTGACTTCTCAATTTTGAACTCCATTCCACCCCTTTATTCTTGATAAATTTCACCCATAAGCCACATTACAACCCAAGTTAAAGTCCTTACTGATCAATGATGGATTGAGTTGTCACATGGAGATAAGGATTTGTGTAATCTATGGTGAAAAATAAAAAATAGTAAATTCAGAACTGAAAAGCAATGCCTATGCTCCTGCTTACAATCCTATTTGAGGACTGTAATTGCTCTTGAGCTGTGTGAAATAGTGCAACCCTCATATTTGCATGGTGAGTGAAAACCCTGGTGAGAGTTGAGTTTGAAATCAAATTATTTGGGGTAACATCAAAACTGAATTCCCAAATAGAAGGCAAGCTTTTCATTAATTTTTCTTGTAAAAACTTTTTGACACCAACTGAGTGAATGGTAAAGGAATTATAGCAGAATTTTAGTTTTGAACTGATGTTTTCTTGAAAATCTTCTTACAACCTAACTGATGCAGGTGTGAATAATCGATTGGATGAAAGTTTGCTTTAATGAATCGCATTAATCTTAAGCGATTTATTAGAGAAGTTTGTGGGTACCTTCACTGAAAACCCCCAGGAGACTTCACTCCTCCACTAGGGATCACCTAGGGGTTTAAAAGGCTTGTTGCATATGCTAAATGCAACTGTGCTCCCTACAAAAATGGCTTTTCATTCTATTTTTAAATTTTGTCTTTGCTCGTGGACTAGCAAGGCTTAGGTTTGGGGTGTGTTGAGAACTGGAAAATACCATTTTCACCCTTAATTTGGGCCTTGATAGACCCTTGAGAGAACTAAATAAGTGTTTTAAGTGTTTGTTTATACTAACAATAAAGGTCGCTTAACCTTGAAAGTAGCTCAAAAGTGCCAAAAGATGACAATCCATGTCAATCCAAAGGAAGAAAGAGAAGAAACAACCTCACTAGTCTGAAAGGTCTCGAATTGAAGAGGCAAAGACCGGTCTCAACCAAAAAGAAGTATGGAGCAATTCAATGTAAAAATGCACTAGAGAGTACTTTTCGCAAAGAACTGAATCGCTCAAAAGAACACGAAACTCGAAAAGAACAAAAACTCTAGGCTTAGTCAAGAGCATCTCGAACTCTTCAAGAGATGATTTACCTTTTGAAAAGAAGAAAATCAATTCAATGTAACGAACCTTGCGAAAAGAGCTTCGGAGTTACAACACCTTGCGAAAAGCCCCGTAAGCTTTGCGAAAAGGTATTCTGGAGGTTCCTAGCTTTTGCAAGGGCAATTCAGTAATCTGTTTCACGCGGCCCAATGCATCTAAAAGCCTAGGGACATTCCAGAAGATTCTAAAAGCATGAAGCGAGCATATTCCACTGCGTGAACACCCAGAGATGAAATAACTTGGCGGGAACTTCCAGAAACTCTAACAGACTTTCAAAATGCATAACAGAATTGATGCCTCTTTCACCTGATTAGCTGAACCAGATCAAGGAATTCTGATTGGCCAGAACAGATCTGGATCCTCGTGCTCGACTACCATTGGTCAATCTGGATCGAGCACTTGATTGGTTGATACACATACGAAATTTGGACTTAGGGAAAACTATAAATAGACAAACCATTTGCCCAATTTGGGGATCCAGATTTTGAGTTTCATTCCTATTCCCCCATTTCCAAACCAGATAGTTTGTCTGAAATCCCCGTAATAGCTTCACTTTTACTTGCAATTGAGAGCTGTGAGATATTTCTGTAATTCAAAAGAGAGTTGTATTCAAGACTACAAATCTGAGAGCTGTTTAAGCTGTGCTCTGTAATTGTAATGGTGGATTTGAAAAGGTTGCTGTAAACCGTATATTCTTAATTGGACTCATGTTAAGGGTTCCCTCTGATCTCCTTATTGCATTAGACTCCTTTAGATTTACTATTTTTCATGCAATTTCCCTTGATTCATTAATCCTGTGAGAATTAGTGTTGGTAACCTAATCTCTCACGGCATTTGTAGTGATGCTTCTTGTTCTAAACTAAGGCTTTGGATTAAAGACTATTGGATGGTCTGTGGCCATTAAAGTGGACAGACCATAGCCATAAGCCTAAGTCTAATCCTGGAGTTAGATTTATTTCTCTTACATCTGTGCTTGTAGCCAGATGAAGATTGAGTTATTTCTCTGTTGATCGGCAGTCATTCTCATTGTGTTTCGAGGACCAAATCAAAGTTAGATATTACTTCTCCATTTTTTTATAAGTTTACCTCAAACGTTCCCCCAACTCGGATCTGGATCATTTAGTTTAACTTTTACTTTTATCATTTAGTTAATGTGACAAATTCAACCTCCCATCTTATGTGCTTTCTAGATAGGATAAGAGGCCAAATCTGGTAGCTCAGATCTGGAGGTTTATCTTGCATTTTAGACAAATTCTCTGTGGACAATCTTTTACTCACTTACATTTATAACTTGCTACAATTGGCCCTGATCTTGCAGGCTAATTCACTTCTACCTGTGCTGATATTTCTTTACTTTTTTTTAATATTCTAGATTCAGTATAATTTAGCAGTTGCAAACCTGTTTTCAAAACACACATAAATCAAGCACACTAAGAAGCAACAACAGCGGACCCATCAAACATGCTTTGGACCTCCTCGGATGTCTCTTGTCTTTGGCATCCGATCATTAGTGATCGAATACCGAAGAGGGGCATCTGTAGACACCCAAATTCGGCCCAAGGCCCGATCAGTCTGTACTCCGAAAGAAATGCACCCCTGTGCTTCCGATGGCACCCCTGAACCTTTGGGAATCTATCCAGACCTTTAGGAATCACCTAAAAACTATTAGAACCATTTCCCCAACCCTTAGAGATCACCCTTAAACCCTAGGATCCCTTCCTGGACTCAACTTAAACCCTTCTGAGCATTTTATGGGAGGACAGCTGTAAATTTTTTATACAGACCACTGCTAAGGATGATCTACATACCATTGGAAAGAGGACTTCTCCAGCTTTCCAACGAGCTAAAGATCACCCAATTTGGAGTTGTGGTTCAAACGTTATGGCCATTTGAGGGATCACATAAAATCATGACTTTTTGCTCAGGCGTATGTATTACATATGCCCAGCAAATTTGGCCCCAGTTTGGTCAGGCGTATGTATTATATACATCTCACATTTTTGGGCCAAATTTGGCCCCAGTTTGGTCAGGCGTATGTATTATATACATCTCACATTTTTGGGCCAAATTTGGCCGGGCGTATATAATACATACGCCCAGCATAGGTGGATTGTGCATAAACTGGGCGTATGTAATATATACGCCCAACTTAGCTACAATATCTATCATTAAATGCTCGAATTTCCTCCATCTGGTTTGACCCTTTGACCATCCCCTTGGTTGAGGTGGGTGTCTTAAGGTTGATTGCACCCCCTTTGAGCTTATTGGCAACCATTAAGTCACCCATGGTCTCACCCCATCATCTACCATTGAAATCAGTTTCCCAAACCTCTAGGACCCTAAAAACCTAGAAAACCTTAGATAGAGGATTACCTAATTGTTAAACCAATTAGCTCTTAAGTGACCCTCTAACCCCACCTCTTCTCTATAAATAGAGAGGTCCCCCTCTTCCCAAAAGGGTTGAAAAATAAAGGTTGAGAATTAAACTTAAGAGAGAGAGCCCTAGTGAAAGAAAAATATGTGATATTTTGACTTCTTCAACCAGAATTCCAGCATGCTTAGTTCATCCTTTTCAACCCTTTTCAACCATTAGATCACCCCTTGTTAGTCAAGCTTAGTTCCTAGCTTCATCCCACACTTCCTATCTATCAAATCTTAGCATTAGAACCTATTCCTCTACCGTTTAAGCCATTTAAAGCCATTGGAAGCACGCCGAAGCGAAGGTCTTCTATGGTGCAACAAGGGCCCATGAGCTCTGGCTCACCCCTCTCTTCCTCTACCTTTTTGGTGTTTCCTCCGTTCAAGGATTCAAGCCGTTACGCCGCCGAAATTTCGGTTTGGCTCAAAGCTTGATAGGACCGTGTTGCCTTCGGGCAAGGGGAAGCTCCGCCCATTTATTTTTATTTTTTGCCATAGATAGAGACCACTACATGCGGGTTGATCGGGTGCCTAAACCCTTCCCAATCGATAACCGAAGCCCCTACCTTAGAGCCTTTGGCAAAGACCGGTAAATCAGAGTCATATTTAGCACTTCAGTGCTCAAAATATTGATTTAAAGGTTTCCTGGGTCACCAAAAGCTCCGGGTGGCAACTCTACATTTTATTCCATCGTGAGTGCTTCGCCGCGACGGGTTCGAGAGGATCCATGCTCGCACACTACTAACCTACCCTTTTCTATTTTTTTACGGCATACCTTAATGTGGACACGAGGTTACAACGATGCTGACTTGATAGCGAGTTCGTCGAGCTCGAAGAATGAGGACCAAACTTACGTGACCCTATCATCGGGTCACTTTGTGATCTATGGTATCTAAGGTTTGAAGGTGGTGTAGCTCTGCAATTGACCGAGATTGACTTAACTGGATTTAGTCTAAGTAGCTGTGATGTCATGTATCAGGAATGGAAATAGGTAAATGAAGCAAACTCTATTGCATTTTTATAATGGATTAGTTGTGGGTTTGCATCTGATGTAAACTAAGGCCAATCCTTATGTGGTATACACAGAAAAGCCAAAAGAGGCTTAGCTTTTCTCAAAGTCTTATATATTTGGGTTAAGTGTGTAGAGTGGGGCTGGGCTGTAGTGTAAAGCTTTTACAAAAGTTTGAAAATGTTCAGCTGTGTGTATCTTTAGTGTAAAGCAAGTATATATATATATATATATATAGGTAGGGTATTATTTAAAGTGTAAAGCGGTTTACAATGTGTAAGTGTATGGGCTAGCATATACTTTTGCTTAAATGAGATCTTGTGTAATTCTTATACACAATTACTTGATGGTATGGTCTCAGGATTAAGTGTGTACTCAATACATTATGTTAGTGTATTGAGGACCAAGGTTTACGACCAACATTTACTGAGCCACTATGGGCTTATGTCCTTTGTGTCACGGTTTAGGCCCACGCCTGACCGGACTCATGTCCATATCAACTGGTGTGGGTTTAGAATATGGCACCTGTTACATTCTCTCCTACTTAAGGGATTTTTTTCCTTGAAAATAAACGAACAGGGGACGTGAATTCAGGTCATGGTGGATATAATTAAAATCACTACTCAAGAAGCAATATACTATGGTTTGACAATGGTGCAAAAAACCAATAATTAGGAAAAGCAATGGAAATAATAAGCAAGATATGTGTGTCACATCTAGAAGCCATGTACATATCGATAAATAGAAAACAAACACTGTACAATACAAACAATATCACAAAACTGATATACAAGTGAGTTGTATATTCACCAGGTAAGCTTAGGGTTGGACATAGTTTAACTGTGTTCAGTTCAATCAATGTCATCGATATATATAGGAGGAGAACATAGATGATGTTACAACTTAATTTCCATCGAATTCTTTAAATTTCAACATTTACTTTATATACGATACTATCAATGCAGATAAATATCTTGATATCATATACATTTATGTATTCGAACAAATCCTATACATGGCTTACCTTGGGTGAATAAGTGGGGATACTGAGCGTGAATATCAGCTTCGCGTTCCCAGGTAGCCTCATGAGAACCGTGATTTTTCCATTGGAGCAATACAAGTGGAATATATTTTGTTTTCAAGATTTGGTCTCTGTGATCCAATATTTGGGATGGCTCTTCAATCACTGGTAAATCTTCCTTAATATCTAGTGGCTAATAATCCAACACGTAGGTTTAATCATTGACGTACTTTCCTAGCATAGACATGTGGAATACATCATGTACACTGGATAAATGTGGAGGTAACACAACTCGGTATGCTACCTCACCAACTTTGCCCAAAACGTGGAATGGTCCAACATAACAAGGACTCAATTTGTCTCGTTTCCCAAAGCACATCATGCCTATTTTATCAGAGATATTTTGATAAAGACATGCTCGCCGTTCTGTACGGTATATGGTAGAGATCAGCATAACTCTTCTGCAGACTCTAGGCACTCTTCAGTCGCTCACGAATGACGTGTACAACTGCATTGGTGTTTTTGATCAAGTCAGGGCCTAAAATCAAAGGCTCTCCAGCTTCTTCCCAGTTAATCGGAGATTTACATCGGTGTCCATACAGTACCTCAAATGGTGTCATGCCGATGCTTGATTGGAAGTTATTATTATATGCAAATTCGATCAGGTGTAAGTGCTTATCCCATGATCCTTGGAAATCCAGCATACATGCCCTTTGCCAATAAGCTCTTGCAACTGGTTCGTGAGGTCTTTCAACTCCATAGGTGCCATTCAATATGGTGCCTTTGATACTGGCTCGGTGCTCGAGGCTAAATAAATAGCGAATTCCACTTCCCTGTCTGGCAAAAATCCTGGAAACTCATCAGGGAAGACATCAGAGAATTCACAGGCTATTGGCAATCTACTTCTACAATCAACACTCGCATGATGATTGGATAGCCAATCCATGCCAAGTATTATGGCGAATCCTTGCATATTGAGTAAATCGAGTAAGATCAATCGGCTACTGCTTCATAGTCGTCGTGACCTTGGAGTATGGCGATGATTGATCGACATACCATGATAGTAGTGACAGATTGTCTAGTCGGAACTGACACGTCACAATAAAGTCGAGAGGTTCTAGGGTGGCTTCCAACTCTCTCAACTTTTCAGCAAATTGGGTGTAACCAAGGAATGTGTCGATCCAGGATCTACCAAAACATGTGCCTCATACAACAAGTAGGCATCCTCTAGATATAATTGCAAAGTACTTAACAAAATATAGAGTTATTACTAATTATAAAAACAACATACTAGATGCACACACACAGATATACATTATTTACCTAGATGCACCGTTCTCATAAATATTTTATAATTACATAGTTCATAGGCCTTAGATAATATCATTGTTGGTTTGGGCATCTTGCGACGCCTTTGATGTCGTTCCCACCATCTCTGGGCACTCCTTAATCCGATGTCCCTTCATACCATAACAAAAGCACGCCTTAGACACTCTACGACATTCGTCCATATTATTTTCCTTTCCACATTTTCCATGGAATGCTAACGGAATGGTTGAAGAGATGCATGAAGTTTGTGGGACTCCGAACGCTCCTGTTATAGTAGGGTTCGAGTGACAGAATGACCCTGAAGGTATATATCTATTCGGTTTCGGATAAACACCTTGAGCAGGTTACTGAGAGTCGGGTGTCATCTTTTTCATTTTTGCCATATGATAATCTTTTATCAGATGTCCTAGTCTGCCACATCTGAAACACTCACCCGTGGCCCACCAACATATCCCCTTCTTCTGTTGTATTCTACATTGTGAGCATGACCCAATGAGTGCAGGCAAAGAAGTGCGTGCAGTGGGCTGCACTAGTGTCGTAAGTAACTCAGTCTGTTGGGCCATGGTTCTAACCATTGTCTCCAGTAGTTGCCGAGTTTGTTCATGATCATCCCTCCCAGCATGCACGGTCCTAGATATTTTGCGAGGTGCCACAGTGATTTGTCAAAATGAAAAAAATGTTCCAATTAACACTGATCGTGCTCATCATGAGCCCATGATTTGACAACATTTGCATCCTAACTTGGATCCTAACGGCATACTTTGATCCCTATTGACCGAGTACTTCAATCAAACATGGTCGTAAAGATCCACAACCCATGCTCTAACAGATCCTATTGCCATAGCCTTGAGTCCCTAGAAGACCTAAAGCCTAGGCTCTAACACTGAACAAATATCAAAAGTCGTGCCATATATCCGTGCCAGAGTTAAGTCACCAAAGACTTAACGCCGGGCTTTGATACCACCTGTGACAACTCGACTTTTCCCCTTCTCCATAACTGGGAAAGGTCGTGCCGTCAGATCACCTAACATGATCCTGTCATACAAGGGCATCGTGTATAAAGTGTTACATATGCAGAAGCGAATTGAATTAACTCTTATACGTAGAAATATAGCAACAACTGATATTCATTCATTTTTCTAAAGCAGCAAACTGAATAGGAATATAAATAGAAACCTATACATGAAGTAGTAAACTATCTTAAATCACACTATTGTTTATACATGTTTAATATTTAAAAACAAATATCTCTCTCTCAAACCTCTCAAGGAAAGAAGTCCTCAGCAGAACCTTCCTCCTAGTCCTCCTTCTCAGATTGGTAGGTAGGATTAGCTTCGTGCTGAGGGTCACGAGCAATATCTGCAGCTAAGACATGAAGTCATAGGATGAGCTATCATAAAAGCTCAACAGAGAAATTTAAAGTGCTAAGTTATATGTTAGATTTCCAATTCACTTCTAAATGCATAAATTACAAAACTAAACACATTATATCTCACCTTGTATCTATTATAGCAACATTTAGCATTCATTCTAGCAGCATATAGTATAAAAAGCAATAAATCATTCAAATATTACATCATGCTGACAGATTCATGCTGAACAAATACAAGGAATCATACTGACAAAGATTCATGCTAGACAATTACTGAAATCATACTGAAACAAGACATATACAAGAAACAAAAAAATCAAGCTCCCGAGTTAGCGGGATTACTTGTCAAGCTCCCGAGTTAGCGGGATCACTTTGATGAGATATCAAGCTCCCAAGTTAGCGAGATCACTTGATTCAAGATGAAACAAAGACGTGTACATGACATCAAGGATAATAGGATATAAATAATGCATGGTAACATATATGCGAGCATATTGTGAATAGATATCATATAGCAAAACTGATTTGAATAACTGAACTCACATGATCATATATAACTGTAATTATTATAATCATTGATATTCATGTATCCAAGCTAAACTAGCATCATAATTATGCAAAGCATACATCAAGTCTGTAGCTCTCGAGGCTGATCAAACACCATCAGTCATAGTCATACTTTGAAAACTAGCATGTGCATATAGTAATCATACGTCACATTTGAATGTACATCATTATTCATCAACATTCATTAAAACTGATCTAGTAACATCATTACATAACCCATATATAGAGCTGAATTTCATAGCATGATCATATATAATACTGATCTTATTACCATCATACGGAACTAGCATCTTTATGCATTAAAACCATCATGAGTCGAGTCATGAAAAAATAGTCACTTCAACTTACTCTATCATCATTATCAATACTGACATGAGCATAGTTAAATAAAAATCTTAAGTATCATATCATCAGTATACTATACATCGAGCAATAAAAAGCGTACGTCTAAACTGATCTTCTCGTCATCATGCACTACTATACATCCAACTGAATTTAGCTTTTTCATGCCTAACCATTCATTGAACTGAACTTTAATAAACATATTGGATCATCCATCACAACTAACTAAATGTGCGCTTCATCTAGCTGACATAGCTTAGTGAGGTAAAAGTATTTTTGTTAACTAACTTTATCAAAACTGGTTCTTCACTGAGTTGTACTTAGCACAGTCTTTTGACATGCTCTCATATATCAGATCTAGATATCAGATTTACACTAATTATCGGATTTCTTTATCTTTACATAAACTACACTACCATATATGGAACCATTCATCATACTAGTTAACACGAGTTATGAGATATCTCTACATCTTTTATATTATCCTGCTAATCAGAAGAAAATAAGACATGATGGAGACTACATTAGATCAGGTTTGCAAATCATCATGCACTCATGGAACTTGTAGACAATAACTACTATACTAAATTAACTGACAATCTTCATTTTATACTAGGCCGATAGATATATCAATCATCATCGTTCAATCCAACATGCACCTATGTAGGTATCTAGTGTACTAATATTATCCATATACATCATTGTCAATTTGGCATCACTGTGCAATCATGGACCTCTCATCATGGACATCCGTTATCTATTAGTTATTCTCAGACGCATATAATCCTTGATCATGTATCGAACAGAAATACTGATAAATATATGGAGGCATCATGAGCATGATCAATTGACACTGACTATACAACACAATTATCATGCTACTCAGAAGTGCAATGAAATACTAAAATATAAGTCAGCAAGGTAATCTCCTTACCTTATACCAGGCTTACGTGTAATTGGTTACCCGTGCACGCATGTCTTCAAGCAAACTTGTCATGTGCACCAAATATCTAAGATTTATGGTCATAGTTTTAGTAATTTTAATGGTTTATTGGGTCAAGATAGACCCCAAATATGGACCATTTATGGTCGCAAGTCTCATAGTCAAACTCAGCAAGTCATCCCAGCGCAAACCCTAGATAGAGGTGTCACCAAGTGCGTCAGATGCAAGGTTTCTGCGGCAAGCAACATAGGTTGCTGCGGCAAGCTTTGCAGCTGAGCATGTTGCCACGACTTGTCACCAATTTTTAACCCTTTAAAAGTTGGATTCAGGAATTTGTTAGTTCATAAAAGTTGTAGGGCTCGTTGCCCCCTTTCCAATGCACCAAGAATTGTCCAATCGGAGGTCAGGGTCAAACGTTATGATTAAAATACCGACCAGTGTTTTGAGCATACTGTTGCCGCTACAAGCCTGAGCACCTTTCTGCGGCAACCATGTAAGGTTGCCGCGACAAGCCTTTCAGGCTTTACTTGCCGAGGTGTTTTATGCTCCACTTTGGCTTCTTTTACTCAGACCTTTAGTTGGGTCTTTTGTATGATTATAAAGATCATATATTTTACATATATATTGCACAAAAATTAGATTTCTTATTCATTTTTGTGCGGAAATTTCTGTGTAGTTTTTATGAGCCATATGGGTTCCGAATCCATTTCAAACTATGATTCATTTTACTGATTCGGTCTTAATGTCTCGACACCATAGATGTATAATTTATCTAAATTAACTATTGACCTACCCTATTCTATTTGTTTACGGCATACCTTAATGTGGGCGCATGGTTACGACGATGCCGACTTGATAACGAGTTCGCCGAGCTCGAAGAATGAGGACCGAACTTACGTGACCCTATCATCGGGTCACTTTGTGATCTAAGGTATCTAAGGTTTGAAGGTGGTGTAGCTCTGCAATTGACCGAGATTGACTTAACTGGCAATAGTCTAACTGGCTATGATGTCATGTATCAGGAATGGAAATAGGCAGATGAAGCAAACTCTATTGCATTTTTATAATGGATTAGCTGCCTTTGCGTTTATGGGAGTGCTTGATGACTCACACAATCGGGTAGTCAAGTGAATTTGAAAGCAGCTTATACATGCATGTGGGTTTGCATCTGATGTAAACCAAGGCCAATCCTCATGTGGTATAAACAGAAAAGCCAAAAGAGGCTTAGCTTTTCTCTAAGTCTTATATATTTGGGTTATGTGTGTAGAGTGGGGCTGGGCTGTAGTGTAAAGCTTTTACAAAAGTTTGAAAATGTTCAGTTGGTTGTATCTGTAGTGTAAGGCAGGTATATATATATATATATATATAGGTAGGGTATTATTTAAAGTGTAAAGCAGTTTACAATGTGTAAGTGTATGGGCTGGCATATACTTTTGCTTAAATGAGATCTAGTGTAATTCTTATACACAATTACTTGATGGTATGGTCTCAGGATTAAGTGTGTACTCAATACATTATGTTAGTGTATTGATGACCAAGGTTTACGACCAACATATACTAAACCACTTTGGGCTTATGTCCTTTGTGTCACGGTTTAGGTACACGCCTGACTGGACTCATGTCCATATCAACTAGTGTGGGTTTAAAATAGGGCATCTATTACAGAATCCAATCCGTTAACAAGGATTGACAAGGTCTATACTTATATAAAAGGTGTTCGCCAAGGGTAACCCCTCCAAACTCGCAGCAACAAACATCGCACAGGGGGATGTTGGCATTCACCATCACATATCAGCCCATGCGGGTCAATTCAAATTGACCATTGTACCTGCACAAAAGCGTATTTGCAAATAGCATATCATGTAAAGACACCCATATGCAATTTGAATATTTTGCAAATTTTTTTTTTTTCTATTGAATCACATCCAAAAGTTATCTACAGCTTAGGTGGCAACCATGCCACGACAGTTTTAAGATTTTGAAAAAGAAAGTGGCAACCATGCCACAATAGTTTGAACACTTCCCTGTTCTAATTACATCAAGTTCCAAAAGGTGACATTTGGACAACCATACAAATACCAAATACTCCCTAGAACCTCATGTCACGCCACACAATCTGGTCATCTGGAGGTCCTGCCTCCACCTCCGCAGCTGTCTCATCTCCAACTGCCTCACCAGAATAGACGCTCCAGGGGTAAAGTACCATGAATCTGGTATCGTAGCACGAGCATCTGCAAGTTGAGTCATGTAATCGGTGGGGTAAGCGTACTGCATCAGGCGTGTAAACACGTCATCATGATAGTCCATCCGGCGATGCAACAACCGGTTACTCTCTTCCAATTGAACCATGTGAGTGAGGATATCGTCAAATGTAGCAGGTGCATGTTGCACAGGGGGTACATGATACTGTTCTTGTTGCTGAGCTGGTGGTGCATGAATAGGTGGAATGGGTTATTCTAAATCTGGTGGTCCTTGTTCTTGTGGGGCCTCGGTAACGGGTGGTGGTACTTGTTCTTCGGGAGGAAGAACCTTCTTCAACTGGTTATAGGTTCGATTCCAATCCAAAAAGCTATATACTTCCACATTGTCATTTACTTTGGGCTCATCATCTGAAATTTGGCACCCCGAGTACTCTTCAAACATGCTCGATATAAGACGAGCGTATGGAAGATGATCCTTCGGCTTTGCTCCTCCTTTAATTAACTTTCCTTGTATATACTTCATCCCTTCAAAGACCATCTGGGTCGCACTAAACCATCGCCCCCTGAACACAGAATACAATGCTTGTTGCACTTCTCCTACCCTCTCAGTGTTGTGGCACATCGGGTATAGGTTACATTTTATAATCGTATCCAACATCCATAGATGAGGAGGAAAATCGATCCTCCTAATCGATGTACTGGACCCATCTAATCCCTGGGTCATCAGCCGTCTAATCTCCAAATAGTCCACGGGTTTCGAGAATGGGGGTAATAACTCAATTCCCTCACCATATGAGTCATAACATTCTAGGGGATTACAACCATGGTCCATAGTGAACTTATACTCATGACAGCCAATCTTGGTCGTAATCAAACTTGGATTTTTAATGTCGCTCATGTTCTGATAAAATAGTCTCACGAGACGGGGGTAATAATACTCGTGTAGTGGCTTAAGGATATTCCCCAACCCAACCTTAACGATGAAATCCTTGGCCCACACTATATTTCCCTGTACATCTTGTTTTCTAAATAGGGCCTCATAAAAAATGTATTCGTCTTCAAAATCTTTACTTGCCCACCACTCATTGGGCTGTTCTAACTATTGTGCTGATGATGGTGGTGATGAATGGTGTGACAATGATGGGGATACTGATGGTGACTGTGGTGGTGATGGTGCCGGAGGTGGTCCCGACACACTAACACGTTGAACAGGTAATTTTGAAGCCGTATCTTTCAATGTTTGGTGGGTTTTGGGTGGCATTTCTAGGGTTTCTCAAGGAAAATGAAACTAGGGTTCCAAATAGAAATGCAAACTCAAATACGGAGAGCAAAAGAACTAGGGTTTACCTTTTTGTGGTATGATTCGAATTCGATTCATCCAAATCGAAGCTAAAATCCTTCTGAAGGCACCTCCTTTATATTCCCAAAAGAACACAAGAAAACCCAGGTAATGAAAATTCCAATCTCTAAATTTTGAATCCATAAAAAAAACCCAACTCATATATATACGCAAAAATTGACAGGTCAATTTCAAAAATCGACTGGTCGGTTTTACACTTAAAGCCCTAAATTCGCGAATTCAATCGGTCGGTTTCCATGTCGACCGGTCGAATTCCAATGTCCTATAATTCCCCATAAGAAAATTGACTAGTCGATTCTAAAATCGGCAGGTTGATTTCCCATAGGTTGTTCTGTTAGCCAAAAAACTCTCTGTTTTGTGAAAACCGATCGGTTGGTTTGATTTTTCGACCGGTCGGTTTTCACAGTTTGAATCCAGATCTGTGTTTTCTTTCTCCCAATTCATTTACTACCTCAAAATTCTTTTGTTTTTGACTCTTTACCATTTTGTTAAGCTACCCTCAAATATTCAATACATAGAATCTTTTCATAACTCATTATTAATTCATACATGAACTTTCACGAGCAAAATAAGATTACAAGGAAGATTCCTACTTTACTATCCTCAAACAAATGAGGATATTGCTCCTTAACATATGCTTTATGCTCCCAAGTGGCCTCCTCAACAAGATGATTTTGCCACTTAACCAGCACTAATGGAGCACTTTTTGTATGTAAACCTTTCTCCTTTCGATCCAGTATTTGTATTGGTTCCTCTATCATGGTCATATCCTCACACATCTCGGCCGGTTGCTCGCCCAAGACATGAACGGGGTTCTTCACATACTTTCTAAGCATTGATACATGAAAGACATTATGTACTCAATCAAATAATGGAGGTAACCCAATTCTGTAAGCTACTTCACCAACTCGGCCTAAAACCTCCAAAGGCCCAAAATAGCATGGGCTCTGTTGGTGTATTTAGTCTTGCTGCTTCTTATTATAATGATGATAAAGATAAAATAAAGGAAGTAAAACAAAACAAAACAAAATGGAGAATGAATAAAGCACAAAACCAAATCATAGACCTACAAGATACATGATTATTGTAGCAAGTTATGAGTAAGAGTTTGTCCCACAGAGATAATGATCTAGAACCTAAAATGGGCTAAACTAGTAGGCCTCCAGATCTGGCTACAGATCTAACAATCCTAAAGAAAGGGAGTTGGGTGTCACAACTACACTAAATTAATATTAAAAGAAGAGAGATAAAGTGCAGCCCTATCTTAAAGAAATGGATATGAAGAAGGTGGAGACGGTGTGTATTAAAATAAAGATAAAAGGATGGGAAGTAAGCAGTTTAAGCTAAAGTTAATTCAGTCATGTAACTCAGATTTAGGGCTGTCTCTGCAGTAAATCCTTGCTGATGTGCTATCAAAAACCTCAGCAAGGAAGAAGAATTCAACTTAGCCCATGCCATTTAGACTGCTCTGAAGGCTATACTCTATGCATTTAAATGGTCATAGACTATCCAATAGAGTTTGTCAAATCCCATTGATTAAATCAGAAAACTAACCTGTTCCAAAAGAGTGGACTGATCTTAAGGCTATAATCTGTCCACTTAAATGGTCACAGACTATCCAATAGATTTCCTTCAACCAATGAATTAAATCAGGCCATGAATACCATTGCAGACACTATGTTTGCAAGGCTACAAGCTCCCTAGATCTGTTACAGATCTGGCAGGCATTCATAGGAGCAAACAAACTTTGAAAACCAGGTGGGAGCCACAAGGTAACTCAGGCTGAATGGGGATTTAGATTCAGCTGGTCATTGCTACAAAAGGTTTGCAATGACTCAGCTCACAAGTCTGCAATCACTACAGAGAAATCATATCTAACATCTGATATTGGTCAAGTAGAATAGAGGGGAGCTTGTTCTTGCATAATCTCTCACTAGGCTACAAGATCAAGTGTAGAGAAAGAGAATCCATCTCAGATCTGTGAACAAGACTTGCCCTAGGGCTATAGTCTGTCCACTCAAATGGTCACAGGCTATCCACAAAGGCTGCCCTTACCCACAGATGATGAGATAGAACATGTAGACTGCTTCTGCCACCATGGTCCCTGGGCTACAAGCTCAAGCTTCCATGGGCCTTTCAATCACCTCAAATCCTAAATGCATGCTATAGCCTGAATAAAACTATGGGAAAATAGGAAAATAATAGATTGAATGATTATTTAAAGCACAAATTTCATTGATCAAAATTACCTACAATGTACTTTCTCAAGGCAGTAGCCTTGTGCACAACAGCTCTTCACAAAATCCCAAAGATTACAAAACCCATTACAAAACTAAATGAAACTGCACCTAATTGCTTACAGAGGATTTAGCCAATAACTATTGGGCTAAGGGAGAAGTAAAATGGGAAAAAGAAGTGATCAAACCCTAACCTTAGCCTGCTCGAGCTCACCACAGATAGAGGTTGAAGGAGAGATAATAATTCTAAGTTACAAGTATAGCTTATATACTCAGTACCTAATGCCTTAGCCAACAAAAGATTAAACCCTAATTTTTCTAGCAGATGTGGCACTGTTACAACCCTTGGATGCCTTGGGATGTGTGCCCTAGTCCTGCAGAAATCTCCAAAAGGTCCCTAGAGTTAAGACTGAGAAGTGGATAGCCTGAGCTTTACAGGGCTAGCTTTGGTTCATTAATTCACTTGGGTTGTTGTTGCATGCCTCGCGAGGTAGGAATTTGGCTTGGGAGGTTGTTCACTTGTGCAGGTGGGCTTTGGATTGTCACGCAGCTGCTCTGCCTTACAATGTTGTCGTGAGGATTAGTTGCACTACTTTGCTTGCTCGCGTAGCAGAGCTTCAGAAGTTCCTCTCGCCAGGGTATCTTTTGTATATTAATTCTGTTGCGTAGTTGCTTTTTCCTCTTTAATTTCTTCACGCAGATTGTAGAGTCCTCGCGAGGTAAGAATTAGCTTGGAAGGTTTGTTCACTCACGCAGGTGGACTTCGCATTACTGCTAGGCTGCTTTGGCTTTGAATGCACTCGCGTAGTAGGGCTTTAGAATATCCTATCATGAGGTACTTGTGCAGATGCCTATATATCTCGCTCGATACAGGGTTAAACTTTTAGGCATGTGGGAGCTACGCGAGATAGTTTCTGGGCGTCTCTCTCTTCTAGAGCCATGTGAGAACTTCGTGAGGTTGCTGTTGTTGTTTACACAGATTGGTCTCGCGAGGCTGTGTGCGGATTCTTTAAAGCTTGATCTTGGCAAGAGTTTTGCGAGTCCTTTAAGTATGGATTATAGCTGAAGTGTGCAACTGCTATGCGAGAGACTACTCTGTGATAATCCCTTCACTAAGTTGCGCGACTTCTTCGCAAGCTCTTGTGTGCTGCATGTTACATCCGCGCGAGAAGACTTTGCTAGTGAATTTAAATAGCGTGAGGCAGCACTTCAACTGTGCGAGATAAGTCATTTGTTCCTCTGCTGCTATGCCCATGCTTCTGATGCAGCTTCCTCCACTCTCATCTATACTTCTTTCATCTATTAGACTTCCTTTGTTCATCATGGCACGCAAAGTAGTCACCATGGTGTTCCATCAATCTCTGGCAATTCCTGTCATCCTCGGCTTAAATTCTCTCTTCTTGGCACCAAAAGCATAGACTTTGTGTTAAGATGCACAAGTTATTACTAGTCTACAAAACAAGCTAAACAAGAATTATTAGTCAGCTTCAAGGTCCAATAAAAGCTTTGTTAAGAGGTGAAAAGTGGTACTTTTCAGTGAATAACACACCCCCAAACCTAATCTTTGCTAGTCCCTGAGCAAAGCAAAATTTAAATAGCTATTCTAAAAACATAAATGCGACTTTCGTAGGGATCACGGATGCATTTAGCTTATGCATCAAGCCTTTTAAACCCCTAGGTTATCTCAAGTGGAGGAGTAAAGTCTCTTGAGGGTTTTCAGTGAAGGTACCCTCTAACTTCTCAATGAAACAGTTAATAAAAGTGCAACATTATCAAGTTAGCTATCAATACATAGAGCATCAGTTCACCTTTGATTTAAAATGTGAGGAATTTGAACAAATGATATGCACAGATATTTAATCATTAAAACTTTTGCATGTATGCATATCATTTTCAATTAGCCTATAACAAGAGAAATAACATATGTATGTCAGTACTGAGCTCATCATCAATTCAAAAATTAGGTTTTAGGCAATGCCCAATACATTTCCTCACAGACCCAAATGCTTACCAGGGCAAACTCTCATAAAGAACTTTGAGAGTTTTTACTTTCTCACAAGATCAAGAGCAGTTACAACCCCCAAATGGGTCTGTAAGAATGAGCATAGGTAAAGCTCTTAAATCCTGGCATCATTGGCTATTTCTATCCATAGATTGAACAACTCCTCATCTCCACATAACAACTCATTCCACTTAGGATCACAAGGTCTTATGACTGGGTTGTAATGTGGATTATGGGTATAGGTTATAAAGAATGGAAGGATGAAAAGGATGCAAAATTGAGAAATTAGTAGGTGAAAGAGGTGATTCAAGACTTCACCTTCTTTAGTTCAGCACATTTCCTCTTCTTTGACATTTTTCAGACTTGAAGTGGCCAGCTTCTCCTCTTATTTTTACCTTTTTCAATGAAATTTCCTCTTAACTACTCTCTCTTCCCTTTCATTATTCTTTTTTTGTTTTTCTTTTGGATAAATTTTTCTTTCATTTTTTTTTTTTTTTTTCTGAAATGCCACCCTCTCCCCAGTTGCTACACTGCTATCCACCTCTTGTATTTCTTCTCCATTCACCCAATGTTGACCCTAGCTTGTCCATCTTCAACCCCTTCTCCTTTATCTTATGAATTCTCAGAGTGGGGGTAGGTTTGAATCAGGTCCATAGGATCAGGTACAAATACTCAGGTGTATTTTAAAGAAATCTAGAAATTAAGGCTCAAAAGGTGTGTACACAAGGGCAATTTACCAGGTTTGGTATGTTTAAGCGCACACTGTCCAAGAGAAAGCCTTGATCCTTTCCTAAATGTCATGGATACTGTCAGTTGATTCAACTTGGAGATGCCTAACTTCTAGTGAGGACATTGACTCAACCAGCCCTTAGAGCAGAAAGAATTGCCTAAGACACTCCTCAAAGAAAAAAAATAAATTTGTAGGCCTAAATCTCACTAGGTATGGTCTTTCATTAAACTCTTAGGCATGTCCTTTCTTTTTTCTCTCTTTAATGGTTCACTAAGTACTGACACAAGTGAGTTTTCTTAGTGTTCTCCTCATGGAAATATTAAAATTTAAAAGTTTTTAATGCCTAGATGTCTACAAATATTTTTATATTTCCTCATTTTCAGAGTTTCTTAGGTGATCACAGCTCTATATCTATCTTACTCACTTGATTATGCTGCACTTAGGTTAACTATATCATTAGAAAACCTTACCACACCCCCAAACCTATGAGGAGCAGTGTCCTCATTGATTCAAAGATGAAAGGGCATGTGTAGCAAGAATCATACACAAAATCTGACATAAAATAAAGTAAGTAAAAGTATTAAACAAAATACACAAAAACAAACAAACAAAAAGGCATAAATTAAACCACACAAACTAAACTAAAAACATCCTTACTAACTACATGTGCATATCTAAACATCCTAATTTTCATCTAGCTTAGTCTTGGCTTGGAGTGCTTTTCCTTTTTCTTGCTCCGTCTCTATAGTAGCAGCAGTTGAAGTGGCAGAAGGGGCAGTCTCAGCTGCTTGTGTAGGATCTCTGCCAGTTAGTTCAGGAACCCTTCTTTCAAGGATTTTGGCCTTCTTTTCAGTAAGCAGAACTCTAGTTTCATAGAGTTCCCTAGTGGCCTTTGCGACCTCTTTGGAGGCTGCTAACCTTTTCTCTAAGCCATTTGCTCTCAGTTTCTTAGTTACTACAGTATGCTTTTCAGCTTCATATTGAATAAGGATTCTGTCCCACCCCTTTTATATACCCAGAAATTGAACTTTGTGATCCAACTCCATTCGACTGATCTTCTCTTCATAGGGCTGCCTGATGGAGGTTCTGATGTTGGCCATGCCTCTAATAGTATAATTTTTCAGATATGGGTTCTTTTGCATTCCATGGAGGAGAGTGGAGTATGGGGGTATGAAAAAGGATGAGGCAGGTAGGATGGGCTACTCGTCACTGAAGGAAGGTCTAGCCAACAAGGGAGAAGGGATGGATGATGGCATGGGTGGGGTGGAGGTGGAGGGAATGGGCTGAGGGAATTCAAGTTCAGGTTCTGGGTCTGTTTGGGTTGGAATTGAGGAGGTTGGGATTAGGTCCTCTACATTTGTGGTAGCATCAGAGGTAGCTACAACAGGTGGGAGATTAGGTTGGGATTGTGTGAGGGTGATTGGAAGAGATAGGGGAATAATGGGTGGTTGGATAGGGTCAGGTTGGGGTTTCGGTTTAGGTTTAGCTTCAGTTTGAGTGGAGACGTTGGTAAAGGTAATAGGAGGGATTTCTGGGATAATTGCAATGGGTGTAATAGCAGGTGTGGTGACAGCTAAGGTTATGGGTTGGGGGAAGGAGGTGGAGTAGGTAAATGGATGGATGAAGGGATGGGTGGCTGTTGTGATGTTTGAGTTAAAAGTGACAAGGTAGCTTAGATGGCTTGTAAGCATGTTTGGATTGAGGCCTGGTTTTAGAGAGTGGAGGTCATGACTTGAAGGTTGGCCATAATGGATGACTGGGTTTGGGAGTTGGCAAACACTTGGGCTTGAAGGGAGAGTAATAGGTTGAAGATTTAGGGTAGGATATCAGGTGTAATGGGTGAAATTGGTTGAAATGGGAAAGTGGGTGCATGAGTGAAGGTGGTGGGCTGTGGTGATGGAGGTGTTGGGGTAAATTGATGGGGATGTGCTGAATCTTGAGGGGGGTGAAATGAGGAGGGTGAGGGGAGTCTGGGAGAGGGGCAAACTTATAGTTAATGTCTCCTATGATAGAGGATAGCATGGTTGAGTATCCCTCTTTTGAAAAAGGGATTTGGTCATCAATAGGGGAGGAAGGGATGGATTGGCCTAGGGGTTCAAGGAACTCAGGTTGAAAAGGCATGGAGGTTTCAATGGCTTGATTGAGGTAGCTGGAGAGCTGTGAGGGATTTCATAGGGGTGAGGCTCAGGTTCAAAGGCTTGGGTTGTTGTGGGTGGTTGGAGGCCAGTGGTTAGGTCTGGTATGGCTGTGATTTTAGGAATTGGAATAGTTTGAGATATATAGGTGGGTTGGGGCTTTGTGTGGGCTTTGGTTAATTTTCTTTTCTTTTTATAGGTGGCCTTCACAGGTGGGCTAGGGTGAGCTGGGTAAGTAGGAAAGGGTACAGTTATGGGTAAGGTCTTAGTAGGTATGGTATGTGGTAATGAGGTTAAGGTGGTTGTGGCTGATGTGATGGGCAATAGTATAGGTAAGGGGACTATTGAAGGTTGTGAGGCTTGGGTTGAGGTAGTAGTGGGTGGCATGGAGGTTGAAGGGGTGGCTAGTGAGGTAATGGCTTCAGATGTGGAGGTGGTGGCTGTTGAGATAGCAGCCACAGAGGTAAAAATAGCAGCAGCAGCAGCAACTACTTCTTGAATTGTTGGGGCTGCTGGAGTTAACAAATCTGTCTTCTTCTTTTTCTTCTCAATTAGAGTCCCACTGATTCCTCATTATTTCTTTCCACATTTTCTAGGGGAAAAGGTGATGGTATTCTCATTTATTTGAAATTGGTACCCCCCTAGCTTCAGTAAGGTTGTAATGAGCCTACAGTAGGGAAGTGAGTGGGGTTGCTTCTTGGTCTTCACCTTTTCGTGAATATCTTTCATCTCCTCAAAAATCAACTTGGTAGCATCAAAGTAGTGATTCATGTGGAATGAGTAGAGTGCATCCGCAATGGGAGACCTCCTCTCCTGCTCATGGCCAGAGCAATATACATTCTTCCTCAACATCCCATCCATAAATCTGAGGTTTGTGTGCAGATCGCTCTTCCTGATTTAGACTCCTGAGGCTGTGACCTGTTAAAGGGGGACCCAAACCACACTCAGGGCTATACTTGGCTGGTATCCCAAGTATTTCGGCTATTGCAGCTTGATTGAAGAGCATTTCAAATTTGTCAATCAACACTAGCAATGCTACATTCCCATCATCCCCAGTTTTTACTCCGATATTATGATAAAATAGCTGCACTAGTCTAGAGAAGACTAGCTGTAGTGGGGGCCTCAACAAGGGCATTCGAGTTGCCTTGGTCAGGTACTTCATAGAGGTTGATATCTCTGGCAGCTCCTCAAAATAAACTTTATCAAAAATTGTTTCAGCCTCTAGCTTAATTGCAGTTACAAATTAAGATGGGACCCTGAGGTACCTCATGGGCCACACCCTTGCCCTTTTTTCTGCTTCTTCATTTATTTTTTAGGGATTTTGGCAGGTCGGTGTTCTCTGGCCCTCTTCTTTGGGGCAGATTTCTTCTTAGCACCTTGGGCATCAGAGGCCACACCCTTTCCCTTCTTCACTAGGGTAGATTTCTTCTTAGTTGGTTGCTCTATTTAAGGTTCATCCATCTGAGTAGGCATCTCAGAGGTCTCTACTGTGGAGGCCTTTACAATCCTTATTAATTTTCGAGTTACCCCAAGGCTGCTAGTATTTGGAGGGTTTAGCACGGCAGCCAATGCATCAAAAAATTTTGAACCCATGGCCATGGCTACTCAATTCTCCAAATTAGGGCTTGCAACTCTCAGATTATGCAATGCACACTTCACAAATGATATTACACCCAAAGTCTTCCCTTCTTAACTCTAAATAACTAATCAATTAAAGCAATAGAGAGAGAGTGAGAGATCTTACCAACGTGCAGCTAGGGTTCCACTTCAAAAGTTGCATAAATGTTCAAATCCCCCCAAACCTAGCTCAAAGTGATCAGGAGGTGATGGGGAGTAAAATGGTAGGAGGAAACTGTCTGAGGTGGAGTGGGGTAGGTTGTAGAGAAGAAAGAAGTAGGGAGGTCAGATTTTGCTCAGTGACGGCTTAGGGCAAAGAGATAGAATGGAGAAAATGGAGAAATGGCAGGTTTTATAAGGCTGATCTAGTGCCTCGCGCGGTTGTCGCCAGGTTCTCACGAAGTACAATTCTCGCGCACTTAACTTCGAACCTCGCTAGAAGTGCTATCGTGGAGAAGAACAGAGCTTCGCGAGGTCATAAAGTCTCTAAATCAGGGCCTCCAAGGTCACTTTGTAGAGCTGAATCTAGGCCTTAGCGCACGAGGAAGTTTTGCATCCCTCGCATAGCTAGAGTAGCAAGGTCTCGCGCAACTTAAAATGTAAGAATTATGTTCTTCACGCAGTTCCATATTGCTGCCAAGCTAGAGCCTCGCGCGGCTCACTCTCAGGCTTCAGTAGGTGCCTTTTGCACGTGAAGCTCTCGCATGGTATAAAATCTTCATCAGAACTCTGTGAGAAAGCTTCAAGTGGCTCACAAGTGTGAAAATGAGGCCTTTTAGCCTAGCGAGAAAGCAACTTTTAACCTTTGTCTTAGTGTTGCAGATTGGCCAGTGCACCTATATTGTTATTCACCTATCCATTGTGCATGTACTCCAGTTCATCATTATAATTGTATGCCCATTATCAACTTCTATACATCAAAAATACAAAATTCTAAAGATAGTCTTCAGATCAAATTCATCACATTTATTATGAGAGCACCTCAACCATAGCAGCAACAGACATGCACATCAAATTCAGATTACAAATATGCACATGTACTCAAAATAGAACAAAACAAATAGAATGACACAAACAAGCAAATCATCATCACACTAAAAGCAGCAATTGAAAATTTTCTAACCAACACAAAACAAGAAGACACATTCACACATATGGTAAACATTTTACAAAGCTATGAATCACTGAGTAGTGGGAGGTTCATGTAGGTAATGGTTTGAGGAGGCTCCACTAAATTTTCTACATAAATTTTTAGCCTTTTACCATTCAGTTTCATGATCCTCCCAGACATGGGATCCAAGATCTCCACAGCACCAGATGGGGAGGCATGAATGACAGTGTAAGGTCCATCCCATCTAGATTTTAACTTCCCTGGAAAAAATTTTAGTTTGGAGTTGAAAAGCTAAACTAAAATTGAAGTCCTTTCTCATTAGCTTCTTGTCAAAGAATGCCTTTGATTTCTCCTTATATATTCTTGCATTTGAATAGGCTTCCAGCCTCAGCTCATCAAGCTCTGCCAATTGCAATTTCCTGTGAGAACTAGCAGTAGTTAAATCAAAATTCATTGTTTTGATAGCCTAATCGGCTTTGTGCTCTAACTCCACTGGTAGGTGGCAAGCCTTACCACAAACCAGCCTAAATGGGGACATGCCAATAGGGGTCTTATAGGAAGTCCTATAAGCCCACAAAGCATCATTCAACTTTTATGCCCAACCCTTTCTATCTGTCCTCACAGTCTTCTCCAAGATATGCTTAATCTCCCTATTGAAAATTTCAACTTGCCCACTGGTTTGTGGGTGGTAAGGAGTTGGAATATTGTGTGTAACAGAATACTTTTTGAGGAGATTCTCAAAAGGCCGGTTACAGAAATGACTCCCCCATCACTAATAATAGCTCTAGGGGTGTCAAATCTGGAGAAGATGTTGTCCTTTAAAAACTTCAGGACAACTGTGTGGTCATTTATCCTTTTGGCAATGTCTTCCACCCATTTTGACACCTAGTCCATTGCCACAAGTATGAAATTGAAATTCATTGATGGAGGAAAGAGACCCATAAAATCAATGCCCCAGATGTCAAAAAGTTCTACCACGAAGATGGGCTGCAATGGCATTGAATCTTTTTTGGAAATGCCTCCCAACCTTTGACATCTCTCACAGGCCTTGCAATGTATGTTTGCATCTCTGAACAAAGAAGGCCAATAAAAGCCACATTGCAGCACTTTTGTTGCAGTCTTTTTACTACAGAAGTAACCTCCACAGGCTTGCTCATGGCACATAGAAAGAATGTAGTGGAACTCACTTTCAGGCACACATCTCCTCATCACCAGGTCTGCACAGTGCTTGTAAAGGTATGGATCCTCCCACAGAAAATGTTTGACCTGAGAGAAAAATAGGTCTTTGTCCATCTTGGACCAGTGAGGGAGAATCTTACTCACAACAAGAAAATTGATAATATGTGCAAACCAGAGCACACTAGACTGCATAGCAAATAGCTACTCATCAGGGAACAATTCATTGACAGGTATTACTGCACATTCTTCCAAAATAATTCTAGAGAGGTGGTCAGCCACCACATTCTCAACTCCCTTTTTATCCTTGATCTCCAGCCCAAACTTCTGTAACAGGAGGATCCATCTGATCAACCTTCATTTGACATCCTTCTTAGCCAATAGGTATTTCAGGGCTGGGTGATCAATAAAAATAATAATTTTAGACCCAAGCAAGTAGGGTCTAAACTTATCCACAGCAAACACAGCAGCTCCTTCTCAGTAGTGGTATAGTTGAGCTAAGCTTCAGCCAGTGATTTGCTAGCATAATAGATCATTGCAGGCAACTTATCTTTCCTCTGTCCTAAGACAACACCTATGGCCAAGTCTGATGCATCACGCATCAGTTCAAAGGAGAGTGAGTAATCTGGGGCCTGGATTACAGGAGCAATGGTAAGGCACTTTTTAAGACCTCAAAGGCCTCAAGGCACTCAGCAGAAAATTCAAATGGCACATCCTAATAAACCTCTTGTAGAACCCAACACGTCCTAAGAATGATCTAATTTGCTTGACAGTCCTGGGTGGGGGCAGGTGTGAAATCAGATCCACTTTAGCCTTGTCAACCTCTATTCCTTTGTGAGAGACCACATGACCTAATATAATTCCTTGTGTCACCATAAAGTGACTCTTTTCCCAGCTTAGGACCAAATTGGTCTCCTCACATCCTTGTAAAACCAGATCAAGGTGACTCAACTACTGGCTAAAGCTGTCCCCATAAACTGAGAAATCATCCATGAAGATTTCCAGGAGCTTGTCAATCATATCAGAAAAAATTGCATACATGCACCTCTGAAATGTGGCTGGGGCATTGCACAGTATAAAAGGCATCCCTCTGTAAGCAAAGGTGCCAAAGAGACATGTGAAAGTAGTTTTTTCTTGATCTTGAGGATACACATGGATTTGTTTATACCCTGAGTATCCATCAAGAAAGCAGTAAAATGCCTTCCTAGCTAGCTTATCTAGAATTTGGTCAATGAAAGGGAGGGGGAAATGGTCTTTCACTCTTTCCTGGTTTTGGAGTTGAGTTTCCTGTAATCAATGCAAACTCTCCAACCAGTAGTCTCCCTTGCTGGAATCAACTCCCCCGAATTAGTTGTAATAACTGTTATGCCTGACTTTTTAGGTACCACCTGGATAGGTGCCACCTATTCTAAATCTAAAATGGGATAAATCACCCCTGCATCCAATAGTTTTACTATCTCCTTGAGGACCACCTCTTGCATGTGAGGATTAAGTTTCCTTTGCATCTCCCTTGAAGGTTTTGCACCCTCATCCAGGTGAATTCTGTGCATACAAACTGAGGCATCAATACCTCCAAGATTAGCTCCCCATTGCTTTCTTGGACTTCTTGAGAACACTCAATAATTCCTCCCCCTGCTCACTAGTGAGAGAGGAGGAGATAATCACTAGAAGCATGTTGTTCTGCCCCAAGAAAGTATATTTTAATATGGCTGAGAGCTGTTTCAGCTCCAGCTCAGGGGGACTTTCAATGGAAGGCAATAAAGGTGCCTTAGTGGTTTGAGGAAGGGGCAGTAATGTAGGTTTCCAACTGGAATGCTAGACTAGGCCCACAGAATACTCTATTTTTGTGTTGTCTTCTGTCATGAGAACTTAGTCCTCCTTCTCAACCATACTCCAAATATTTTTTAGGTCATCAGTGACATTATCCCAATCCAACAGATTGGATAATTCCTCTTCCACAAGGCCATCTAGTACATCTATTGCACAACAGTCCTCAATGTCCATCTGAGGTTGCTGTTAGGTTATTTTAAGTGCTTGCTGCTAACTTTATTGGAGATAGTGATCAGAATGTGTTAGTGAAAATAAATCAAAGCTGGATTGAAAACTACAGAGCAGCAAGCCTAAAAATACACAGACCTGCAAGATACAGGGCCTGTTGTAGCAAGTTTTAATAAGTAAGAGTTTGTCCCACAGGGAAAATTGATCTAAGGCTCCAAGGGAGCCATCTTTAGTAGGCCCTCCAGATCTGGCAATCCTAAATGGAAAGGGATTTAAGGTCACTATTGTCTACATCCTAAGGTAACCTAATACCTAAGCTACAAAAATGGTTGAAAAGAATGATGGAGTGTGAGAAAATAAATATAAAAGAGTGAGAAGTAAGCTATTAGGTACAGATCTGATGGGTCTTATAACTCAGACTCAGATCTACTGTTATAGAAATCCTGTCCAATGGCTATATTATCACCAAAGAGGAGAAAG
This sequence comes from Chloranthus sessilifolius, assembly GCA_021018995.1. Classification (NCBI taxonomy): domain Eukaryota; kingdom Viridiplantae; phylum Streptophyta; class Magnoliopsida; order Chloranthales; family Chloranthaceae; genus Chloranthus; species Chloranthus sessilifolius. The sequence continues at coordinate 50,277,031 of CM037593.1, read as the reverse complement.
GATCCAACTCACCCCTGTGCCATGATCCAATCCCTTATGGCTATAACCTGTCCACTTAAATGGTCACAGACTATCCAATAGGGGAACCACAGTCCAGAGATGGGTCAGAACAAGTTTATCATTGTAGGCACTACTTCATCCAGGCTACCAGCTTAAGAATCCATACGAACATCAACCTCTAAAGTTCTATGTGTGGGGCTAGGCCTACAATGTGCACTATCCTAGACACACAGAACCAGCAAGAGTTTGAGTACTATCTTTTAGGCCTAGCTGTTCGCTGCTTTAGAAAGATAGCAGTGATCCAGTTAGAAGCCTACAATCTCTACAGCCAGATCTGATCTGCCATCTGATGGTGGGTCTATACAAATACAGGGGAGTCTGTCTCTGCACAACTCTCACAAAGCTATAAGCACAAGTGCAGAGAAGAAGAATCTGTCTTAGATCTGTGGATTGGCCTCACCCTAGGGCTATAACCTGTCCACTTGAATGGTCACAGACTATCCACAGTGGCTATCCTCCTCACAGAGGTCTGAGACAGAACAAGAAGATTACTGCCACCACTATGCTCACAAGGCTACCAGCTCAAGCTCCCATGGGGATATAGATTTAGTGGATCCTATGGTGGGGCATAAGCCTGCAATGTGCCTAGCCTGGACACACAAGTCACTTGGATCTAAATAAATCCTTAAAAACAATCCTCCATTTTTTATAATGCAACATAGTAATGGAGGATCTCAAGGCAGCAGCCTTGTACAGAATAACCCTCAAACTTCAATCCCATACATGCATAAGATCCTATTATAAAACTCCATTAAAACTATTCCAATTAATCATACAAAGGTATAGCCAGCAAGTGCTGGCCTATAGAGAGAAAAAAAAGGGAAAAAGAAGCTGCATAAATCCTAACCTTAGCCTATTAGAATTCTACAGCTGATTCAAGAAGATGGAGTACAGAAGTCTCCTTAACCTAAACTAGGCTTAGGCTTATATAGCAGTCAGCTGTGGGAGCATTAGAGTTAGGGAAACCCTAATTTTATCAATGCAATCGTGGCTTATTTCTGTTCCTTGGATGCCTCGGGGCGTGTGCACGGAGATTGGAGCATTGGAGTGCATGCCCTAGTTACTGGAAGTTCCCAGATTACCCCTACAGAAGTGGGGAGAAGTTAAGATCTCGAGCCTCACTAGGTAGCAAGGATTTCCAGGTCTTGTCACGTGATAGAATTGGCATCGCGGGATTGATTTGACTTGAAGCTCTTGCAGTCGCGGGATAGATGGTTTGGTCGTCGCGGGATTGCTCTTTCCATTTGAATGGTGCGGGAATTGCGCGCGCGGTTCGTTCCTTGGAGAATCTTGCGGGGATCCTCACGAAGAAGCAAGGTGCAAAGGCCTCTGGATCATGCGAGTAGTTCCTTAAAGGTCTGTACCCCGTGGCCACTGCGCGACAGCTGCGCGCAAGAATGCTTGGAGCTCTCTCTCAATGAATCGCGCGAAGATTAAAGGCTCCTTTCTTGAGCTATGTGAAGTATGCTTTTTACTCCTTTCTGTCTTCAATCTGCGTGAGAACAGTGCGACCAGCTGGTGTGCTGCCTTCAGAAACCCGCCACAGTTGTGCGAAGCATTCTTTCTGATTCAATTTGAACCTTGTGACATTTGTGCGAGGCTGATTTCTTAGCTTGTTGCTGCTTTGTTGTGCCTATGCTGCAGCCAATTCTCTGTCTGGGTCTAAGTTCATTTCTCCTGAGGCACTTTTGGGATAAAAGTAAGCTTCTTGGCAAGGTTAGGGCCTTATCTGTAGCTCCTGCTTATTACCTACAAAATGGGCTTAACACACACTTATTAAATGACTAAGGGTCTAACAGAGATTAAGTTAAGGGGTGAAAAGTGATACTTTTCACGTCTTAACAGTTGACTTACAGCATTGTGCACATTTAATTAGGCCTTCATGTTCTCAAAGGTCACCTCCATCACCACTGACCTATATTGTATGCAATCATTTATAGTGGCCAAGAATGGTTTGCCAAGGATGATAGGAATTGGGGCTTTACTTTTACATGGGTCCATGTCCAAAACAAGGAAGTCAGCAGGATAGTAGATCTTGTCCACCCCCACCAAAACATCCTCCACCACACCCAGAGGTCTCCTCTCAGACCTATCAGCTAGTTGGAGCACAACTGATGTGGATTTTAGCTCTCCCAAACCTCGCACCTCATACACAGAATATGGGAGCAGGTTCACACTAACCCCTAAGTCCAAGAGGGCTTTACTAATGGTATGGTTTTCAATTATGTAGGGGATAGTAGGTACTCTTGGGTCATGTAATTTCTTAGGTGTGGCAATGGACAGAATTGACTCAACATGCTTAACAGTAAAAACATTTTTGGATAACTGCACCCTTGCTTTTCTTTTCTGTGTATAGAGGTCCTTCAAGAATTTAGCATAGGCAGGGACCTATTTTTTTGCATCAAGCAAGGGCAAATTGATCTTAACCTGTTAGAAGGTCTCCATTATTTCCTCTATTTAAGTATTCCCCTTATCAAAAGGAGATGGGCTAGCTAATGCATGAGGAAATGGTAGCCGAGGGACTACTGGTGCCACAGCTGCATGCCTAACCACATCATGGTAAAATTTTTATTTTTCTTTATTTATTGTTTGCTGTTGGGGCTCAACATTAGCCCCTTTATTTTGCCCTTGCTAATCCACAACAGGGGATGACTTCTTTGGTTCTTCACCACTCACATTTCTTTTATTTTCACTCTTCATGACCCCCTCAGTTGCCCTATCCACTAAATTATCAACCACCCAGCCACTCCCTAAGGTAGTGATTGGATTAACCTCCTCATCGGTAGAGGATGCTTCTCCAATCATGTACTGCCCCTTGGGGTTGGCTAAGGGCTGACTAGGCAACCTGCTCTCTTCTCTTTTATTCAAAGCATTACAGATTTAACCCAGCTGGTCCTCTATTTTTTTAATACTTTGCCCATGAGAGTTCACAGTTTGGACCAAGTCCCCAAAGTTTGCATACATGCCAGCATTTGCTCTTCAAAGGAAGAGGATCTGGGCTGTTGTGGGGGCAAGAACAATTGATTGGGCTGTGAGGCAGGCAGCTGAAAATTCTATCTTGGAGGGTATCCTTGGTTAAACTGGTGCTAAGGTCTATATGGAGTTGCCAACTGCTGCTGTCTCCACCTCAAATTGGATGGTTTCTCCATGTGTACCCAGCAGGTTGCTGCCCATATGCTTAGGCAGCATTGGCATGCTCCATAACTAAATCAGGAAATTGGTTGGCTGATGGACAATCTTGGAGTAAATGTGTGGGAGATTGGCATATCGGACATGCCTCCACTTGTGCAACCATCCTAGGCTGCATCACATTTATCAATTTGCCAAACTTTAAACTCAGATTTCCCACCTTCCTTTCCGGATCACTTTGAACCTTAACTTCATACATTCCACCTCTAAGGGTGGACTTTTTCACCAATTTAGCTGGGGTCTGACTGTCATTGCGAGATAGTGACTCCTGCTGCATGGAATTTTCTTTTATGATGTCAAACAGCTCCCAAGCCTCATCAGCTGTCTTGTGGAGGTAACTACCACCACATGAGGCATCCACCATATCCCTACTCTTGGGATTAATTCCTTGGTAAAAGACTTGCACCAGTTTTCACTATGGAATTTGCTGGTAGGGGCATTATTTTAACATCTCTTGAAATCTCTCCCATGCTTCTTAAAAATCCTCAGTTGAGGATAGAGTAAATGATAAAATGTTTGTCCTCATCTGGCTGGTTTTATTCATGGAAAAGAATTTAGCCAAAAATTAGCTTTGGAGGTCACTGCATATCTAAATGCTATTGGCTGGGAGCTTAGAGAGCCAGGTGCTGGCTTTGTCCTTTAGGAAAAAAGAAAAAAGCCCCAGTTTGGTGGCTTTAGGTCCCAGGCCAGTAATATTGAAAGTGGTGTAAAGTACCAAAAATTGGTCAATGTGCTTGTAAGGATCTTCCTTACTGAGCCTATGGAAAGATGGCAACATGTTAATGGTGGAGGACTTGATTTCATAGTTTCCCTCAGCTGAAGGGAATTATATGCAAAAGGGAGAAGTGTAATCCCCAGGTGTATTATATTCCTTCAGGGTTCTTTGCCTCTCAGCCATGACAGTTGGCTCAGTTTCAACAGTAGGGCCTTATGTGGTGTTTCTTGGTCTAAGGACCCTTTCAACCTCAAGATTCGAAGGTTCTAACTCAGGGTTAAGGGACCTTCTTTCAAGCATACACACAAATTTAGCAGGTAAAGAAAATGCTCACAGCACATAAAAAATTTTCAAACCAAATTAACAACTAAACAGATTTATAACTAAACTAATGACAGGGAATTCAACATTAAGGGACTGAGTTTTACGGTAAAAGAAGTGCAAACAAAGCTAGCTAAACTCCAACTGCAGCTCTAGCTTTTCTCAGCTACTATTGTCCAAGTCTGCAAGAATTCCATAAAAATCCATAGTACTTTTTATTCTATTTAAGGCACAGCTACAAAGAATTTTCTAAACTAAAATATAGTACAACTCCGGTCTACTAAAAAGATCAAGATCCTAGGAAGCGGCGCTAAAAACTTGTTGGTGTATTTAGTTTTGCTGCTTCTTATTATAAAGATGATGAAGATAAAATAAAGAAAGTAAACTAAAATAAAATAAAATAGGGAATGAATATAGAACAAAACCAAATCACAGACCTGCAAGATACAGGGCTATTATAGGAAGTCTTAAGTAAGTAAGAGTTTGTCGCACAGAGATAATGATCTAGAACCCAAAATGGGCTATAATAGCAGGCCTCCAAATCTGGCTATATATCTGACAATCCTAAATAAAGGGAGTTGGGTGTCACAATTGCACCAAATTAACACTAAAAGAAGAGAAATAAAGTGTAGTCCTATCCTAAAGAAAGGGGTATGAAGAAGGTAGTGATGGTGTGTATTAAAATAAAAATAAAAGGTGGGAAGTAAGCAGTTTAAGCTAAAGTTAATTCAGTTATGTAACTCAGATTTAGGGCTGCCTCTGCAGTAAATCGTTGCTGATGTGCTATCAAAAACCTTAGCAAGGAAGAAGAATCCAACTTAGCCCATGTCATTTGACTACTCTTAAGGCTATACTCTATCCACTTAAATGGTCACAGACTAACCAATAGAGTTTGTCAAATCTCATTGATTAAATCAGAAAACAAACCTATTCGAAAGGAGTGGACTGATCTTAAGGCTTTAATCTGTCCACTTAAATGGTCACAGACTATCCATAGATTTCCTCCAACCAATGAATTAAATCAGGCCATGAATACCATTACAGACACTATGTTTACAAGGCTACAAGTTCCCCAGATCTATTACAGATCTGGCAGGCATTCATAGGAGCAAACAGACTTTGAAAACCATGTGAGAGCCACAAGGTATCTTAGGCTGAATGAGGATTTAAATTCAGCTGGTCATTGCTACAAAATGCCTGCAATGACTCAGCTAACAAGTCTACAATCACTATAGAGAAATCATGTCTAACATCTGATATTGGTCAAGTAAAACATAGGGGAGCTTAATCCTGCACAATCTCTCACTAGGCTATAAGCTTAAGTGCAGAGAAAAAGAATCCATCTCAGATCTGTGGCCAAGACTTACCCTAGGGCTATAGTCTGTCCACTCAAATGGTCACAGGCTATCCACAGAGGTTTTCTTACCCACAGATGATGAGATAGATCATGTAGACTGCTGCTGCCACCATTGTCCTAGGGCTACAAGCCCAAGCTTCCATGGGCCTTTCAATCAGCTCAAATCCTAACTGCATATTATAGCCTGAACAAAGTTATGGGCAAATAGGAAAATAACAGATTGAATGAAGATTTAAAGTATAAATTCCATTGATCAAAATTACCTACAATGCAATTTCTCAAGGCTCTGCCTTGTGCCCAACAACTCTTCACAAAATCCCAAAGATTACAAGATCCATTGCAAAACTAAATGAAACTACACCTAATTGCTTATAGAGAATTTAGCTAGCAAATGCTAGGCTAAGAGAGAAGAAAAATAAGAAAAAGAAGTGATCAAACCCTAACCTTAGCATGCTCGAGCTCACCATAGACAGAGGATGAAGGAGAGATAATAATTCTAAGTAACAAGTATAACTTATATACTCAGTCCCTAATGCCTTAGCCAATAAAAGATTAAACCCTAATATTTCTAGTAGATGTGGCACTGTTACAACCCTTAGATGCCTTGGGATGTGTGCCTCGAGATGTGTGCCCTAGACTTGGGAAATTCCTAAAAGGTCCTTAGAGTTAAGACTGGGCTGGCATTGGTTCATTAATTCACTCGTACAGCTACTGCATGCCTCGCGAAGTAGGAATTTGGCTCGAGAGATTGTTCACTCGCATAGGTGGGCTTTGGATTATCTTGCAGCTACTCTGCCTTGCAATGTTGTCGTGAGGATGAGTTGCACTGCTTGGCTTGCTCGCACAGCAAAGCTTCAGAAGGTCCTCTCGCGAGGGTATCTTTTGCATATTAATTCTATTGCGCGGTTGCTTTTTGCTCTTTGGTTTCTTCGCGCTGCTTAAAGAGTCCTCACGAGGTAAGAATTAGCTTGGAAGGTTTGCTCACTCGCGCAGGTAGACTTCGCATTATCGCACGGCTGCTCTGGCTTAGAATGCATTCGTGAAGTAGGGCTTTAGAATTTCCTGTCGTGAGGTACTCACGCAGATGCCTTTACATCTCACTCGATACAAGGATAAACTTCTAGGCATGCGAGAGTTGTGTGAGATAGTTTCTGGGCATCGCTCTCTTCCAGAGCCATGCGAGAACTTTGTGAGGTTGCTGTTGCTATTGTACAGATTGGTCTCACGACGCTGTGCATATAGATGCTTTAAAGCTTGATCCTCGCGAGAGTTTGCGAGTTCTTTAAGTGTCGATTGTAGCTGAAGTGCGCGACTGCTGCATGAGACACTGCTTCGTGATAATCCCTTCATTGGGCTACGCAACTTCTTCGCGAGCTCTTGTGTGCTGCATGTGACATCCCCGTGAGAAAACTTTGTTAGTGAATTTGAATAGCGCGAGGCAACACCTCAACTATGCGAGATAAGTCATTTGTTCCTCTACTACTATGTACATCCTTCTGTTGCAACTTCCTCCACTCTCTTCTATACTTCTTTCATCTGTTAGACTTCCTTGGTCCATCATGACATATAAAATAGTCACCATGGTGTTCCATCAATCTCTGGCAATTCCTATCATCCTTGGCTTGAATTCTCTCTCTTCTTGGCACCAAAGGCATGGACTTTGAGTTAAGTTGCACAAGTTATTACTAGTCTATATAACAAGCTAAACAAGAATTATTAGTCAGCTCCGAGGTCCAATAAAGGCTAGGTTAAGAGGTGAAAAGTGGTACTTTTAAGTGAATAATAGGCTTAGCTTTCCCTGCTTTTCAAATTTCATGGCACCCCTCATGGGTGAAATCTTAACAAACATGTGACCTTCATATCGGCATAACTCTTTTGTCTGCTCAGAGCGAACTTGATCCTTTCTCTTATCACACGAACAATCTCAAAATTTCTTTCAAGTATTTCTAGACCCAATGCAAACTTTTCTCTGGTCTCTTGTTGAACGGTGATCTATGTCGCTGTCCATGTAGAGCTTCGTATGGTGCCATACCGATACTCGTCTGAAAACTGTTGTTGTATGAAAATTCGATCAATGGTAAACACTTATCCCATGATCCCTGAAAGTTAAGCATATAAGCTCTAAGCATATCTTTGATGACCTGATTCACCCTCTATGTCTGTCCATCCGTCTGCGGGTGGAATGCTGAAATGAAGTCTAACCGTGTACCCATACCCTCTTAAAACTTTTGCCAAAACTTAGAAGTGTATAATGGGTCACAATTTGAAACAATGCTAACTGGGATACCATGTAGTTGGAAGATTTCTTTCATATACATCTCGGCGAGCTTCCCTGCTGGATACATAGTTTTATAAGGTAAGAAGTAAGTTGACTTGGTCAATCGGTCCACGATTACCCAAATGGCATTGTACCATTTCACTGTCTGTGGCAATCCCACAATGAAGTCCATAGAGTTCGACTCTCATTTCCACTCTGGTATAGGTAGAGGTTGTAGTAAACCTGTCGAATGTCGGTGATCCACTTTCACCTGCTGACATACTAAACATATCGATACGCACTCCGCCACATCCTGTTTCAGCCCTCTCCACCCGTAGTTCTTTCTCATGTCCTGATACATCTTGGTGCTACTCGGGTGTATGGCATATTTAGACTTGTGGGCCTCGTCTAAGATGGTTTGCCGAAGGTTAGCATCAATGGGTATACATAGATGTTCTCTGAACAATAATGAGCCATCCTCCTTAATTGAGAAATCCGACCTACTACCATCAATCACACCCTGCCTGATCTTTACTAACTATGGATCTTTCATCTATAGTTCTTGAATGTGCTCAAAGATCGTCGATCATACTATGATGTTAGCCAATAAGGCCTCTGAAGGTTGTATCTCAATCTTGGTGTCGTACAACGAAAGGTCCTCTAGCAACTTTCATCTTCGAATCCTATGATAAGGCTAGACAATAGAGCCGAACCCTTCTGACTCAAAGCATCTACTACCACATTAGCCTTGCCTGGGTGGTACTGAATGGGGAAATTATAGTCCTTGAGAAATTCCATCCATCTGCATTGCCTCATATTAAGCTCTTTTTGTGTAAACAAGTATCTGAGGCTTTTGTGATCAGTGAATATCTCAAAGGTCTCGCCATATAGGTAATGTCTCCATATATTTAGTGCAAAGATCACTGCGGCTAGTTCCAAATCATGTATTGGATAATTTTTCTCGTGGTCCTTAAGCTGTCTCGACCCATATGCAATCACCTTCTTCTTCTGGTTGAGCACACAACCCAAACCACTATGTGAAGCATCACTGTATACAACAAATCCTCCACTGCTAGAAGGTATAGCCAGCAATGGAGCTGAAGTTAGCCTCTTCTTGAGTTCTTGAAAACTCTTCTCACACTCTTCAACCCATTAGAATCTCTCATTCTTTCCTGTAAGCTTAGTGAGTGGTCAAGAGATCTTAGAAAATCTCTTTACATACCGTCTGTAATATCCAGCCAGACCAAGGAAACTGCAAATCTCCGTCACAGCCATACTTTGAGACAACATGTCCCAAAAAGCTGACTTTGTCCAACCAAAACCTGCACTTGCTGAGCTTTATATATAATGGATGTTCACACAACATCTGCAGAGCAATCCTCAAATTTTCTTCATGCTCTTCGTTGGATTTAGAGTAGATGAGTATGCCATCTACGAACACTACTACACAAGTGTCTAGGTGTCCATATCTTGTTCTGAATGTTGTCTTCTGTATGTCCTCCGCTTTAATGCACAATTGATGATATCCAGATCTTAGATCGATCTTGGAAAAGAACCTTACGCATTATAACTGATCAAATAAATCATCAATCCTAGGCAAAAGGTATCGGTTCTTGAAAGTCATTTTATTCAGCTGACAGTAATCGATGCACAATCTTAACGACCCGTCCTTCTTCAAGAATAAGATCGGTGCTCCCCAAGGAGACACACTAGGTTTCATGAACCCTCTATCTAAGAGTTCTTGCAATTGATCTTTCAACTCCTTCAACTTGGCTGGAGCCATTTGATATGGTGATTTAGATATAGGCTCCGCACCCGATGCTAAGTCAATAGCAAACTCCACTCCCCTATCTGGTGGTAACCCTAGCAATTCTTCTTGAAACATGTCCTCGAATTCGCATGGTACCAGAATTTTGGCTATTACATTCTTCATTTCCTTGTCCTCCTTCAAAAATGCTAGGTACCCACTGCACCCTTTCTTTATCAAATGTTTAGCTCTAACTGTGGAGATCAGCGGTACAAATGTCGATCGCATTCCAAGGAATCTAAATGATCTCCTCTCATTTGGTCTAAAGATAACCACCTTGTTTTGACAATCAACACTCGCTCAATGTTTGGATAGCCAATCCATGCGAAGGATTGCGTCGAATCCTTGCATGTCTAACAAAACTAAATCTACCACTAATTCATGAATATCATCATCACTGACGGTTACAATAACTGAGCGACAAATCCTCTAAGTATTAACTGAATTCCCTATCGGAACTGACACTGCCAAAACAAAGTCTAATTCTTTCGAAACAACCCTCATACTCTTCGCAATCCGTGGAGTGATAAACGAGTGGGTAGACCCTGGGTCTATCAACACTCTCGCTTCATAACTAAGGTCACTTCCTTTACCATATATCTGTAAGGTACCTATGTCGTACACATAATTAAGAAATTGATTTATGTATCAAAAGTGATGTATTTAAGGTATTTAAGGAAATTTAATATAAGAATACTTCCTACTATTGATACACCTTCTCTATCTAAAATTCAATCAATGAATGAAGTAAATTAAAAGGAATTTACACCTTGAATGGTGTCGTTACTATTTTGGGCTTCTTGGGCGGTTATGACATATGCTCGCCCTTGCATCATTGGTTTCTTTGTCTGCAACGGCCGAGGTATAGGAGCAGATGCCGTCCTTTCCTTCTGCATCTCTGGGTAATCTCTAATTATGTGCCCCATTTTTTCGCATTTGAAGCATCCGCCTGTACCCCGCCTACAATCAGAAGTCTTATGAGACTTGCCACACCTAGCACAAGTCTCAGCTAGAGTAGATGTTGTTGCTCTAGAGACACCCTAAGTAACTGATACTCCTATAGTGGTCGTAGGGTTCTCATAGCAGATCGATCTCACGGAAGTAGGCATAGGTGGCCTAGTGGAACTGATTTGAGGTGGTCTAGTATAAGGTGTCTGCATAAACTACCTCTGTATAGGTGCTATGAACCGTGACTTTTTATTCACCGGTTCATAGTTGCCCACCTTACTTTGCTCTATCCTTTCCTTTCTTTGCTGGTCTCTTCTCCAATACATGTCTACGATATCTTCCTCTATCACGACGGCCTTACTCATGACTTCTCCGTAAGCCTTTAGTTCGAAAGCCGAGACTCTACCCCTGATATTCGGCCTTAAGCCGCAATGGAGTTTCTTGGCCTTCATCAGATCTGAGACCACATACTTAGGAGTAAAACGTGCGAGTCTCATGAACTCCACTCCATATTCTCTCACAGACATCTTCCTATGTTTTAGTTGAAGGAATTTCACCTCCATCTGATTCCGCACTACCTCAGGAAAATACTGTTTATTGAACTCTTCTACGAACTCATCCTAGGTCCATAACACACCTGGAGTCTCTTGTGCTCTAGTCCTAGACACAGACTTCCACCACGGGCCTACCTCTTTGTCTAACATAAAAGCTGCCCACTGAACACTCTCATCTTTAGTACATGTAAGCACACTGAATATCTTTTCCATTTCACTGAGCCAATTTTATGCTTTTATTGGCTCGGCTTGCCCTTAAAAGCTTGGAGGATGCATCCTCCGAAACTCCATAAATACCGAGTGTAATGGGTGTGGTGGAGTAGTAGTAACTAGAGGCGTAGGTGGTGTCTGCTGATGGCCATTGGCATTATAAGCTACAAATGAGGCCGCCTGCTGAGCCATGGCATTTGCTAGGGTTTCCATAGTATGCATCATTATCTACCTCTCTGCTCGTTCTTCATTTCTTTCCTACTCTCTTTCATGATCTCTATTTTCTGGGTTACTCATCTCCGAAATCACTCTCCCTCAATGGTACCCTATTATAACCGGTGGGAATCTCATCCCCACTCCTCAAGTTTCTACCATGACCGTCTCTTGGTCGGCCCCTTCCTCTAGCAGACATGACGCTCTATAACATGAAACTAAAGTTTCATTAGCAGAAGGTCCCTATACTCCGACAAAATCAAAGACTTGTAAGAAATTCTAAAGAAAATGCTTTATTACCAACTGTGATAGCCGGATTTTTCCTAAGCACAAAATCCTATGAATTTTTTTTTTCTTTCTTCCTTACATCCAAAACTCAGTAAAAATCGGACCGTCAGATTACACTTCACAATCCGAATATAGAAATACTTGGTATACCTACAAAAGTGGAGTCAAAGGAAAGATATATATATATATATATATATATATATATATATATGGCAACCAAAATATTTCTTCTATACAAAACCATTTAAACAAAAAGGGCCCAAAGGAAAACCATTGGTGATGGCCGGCCATCATCTAAATAGTGACTTCCAAGACATACTTACAAAATAAACCTTAAAATGTATTTAATCCACAGACATACCAAGTTCTAAATCCAAGAGATCCCAAAAATCCACCATACAAACCCAACACATAATCAGCCCAAATCCTCACTTAAGGTACAAATCCCCAAACGGGAGATCCTAAGCCTTTCTCCGTAGCCGGGTCCTGATCTACACCTGTACCTGTGATGTATAATCAAGGGATGAGCTAACATCTAAGCTCAATAGAGAAAACATCAATAGCATGCATATTATCACATCACACATATATCTCATGACATAATTTAAACATGCTTTTCAAATAAAGATTCACAATTTAAGAGAAATTGACTTGAAACAAAACTGATATCAAACACATATTTTCAAAGTTTAACACATGATTTCAAAAACTTATTTTCATAACTTCTTCTCATAACAAAGGAAGAACTTAAATTTATTACTTAAATAGTCCCTCGAGCATATATAGCATCGAGCCTTGATGGGAATACCCACTACCATTGTTCACATGAGACCCTTTGTAAAATGCCCAAGTCCCTTTGAATTAGGTGACCTGTGCCGAAGGAAGTAATTCTACTGCTTGGAAATTGAAGAATGGATATCCCGCCGTACCGGTCACGGGTATCCCGCCGTGTCTGTTGGGTATCACACATAACCTTAAATCAAAGTCCACAAATAACTTATAGTTGTTATTCACCGTGTGTTTGTGGTAATTATTATAGTTCAAAGTTTTCAAAGTTGCCTCGCACATTTATTCACATCCTTCGGATGTTTACCATGCACATATTTGATTTACACGCACATACAATTCTGAGTGTACATACACATACTTCATATTTAAAATCATGAAAGATATTCATGCAAAATATTGATAAATTTCACAAATCATACATATTTCTATCACAACATAAAATCCATGCTATTACGAAGATAAATCGGAAAGCACACATATTATTATCATATCATCACACACGTGCTTGTTGTAGTCAAATACACATGTTAAGGAGTTTTTCCTACCTCACATGAAGTCACACATATCTTCTTAGCTCAAGTTAGCTCATCTAGGTTCGAGGCTCAAGCTCAAGCTCAAGCCTAACCTACATGAATTCATATGCAAGACATCACTACTAACGTAAACCAGAAGATACAAAGCCTCCCTAATGTCCCCCTTCAAAAACAAACAAAACCATGAAACTGTGAAGAATCGACCGGTCGATTCCCAATTCAACCGGTTGGTTTTCCTCAGGAAAACCCAAACCTCTTTCTTCACACTAGAACCGATCAGTCGATTTCTCAAATCGACCGATCAGTTCCCAAAAGTGATCGATCAATCTAAAATCGACTGGTCGAATTCTTCGGAACTAAATTTTCATATTCCCTATTTTGTGGGAACCGACCGGTCGATTCCATTTCGATCGATCGATTTTCAAGGTTGACTGGTCGATTTTCATTCAACCAGTCAGTTTTGTTCAGAAACTCACAACTCTTACATCTTGACAAAATCAATCGGTCAATTTGGAGATCGACCGATCGGTTTTGTCAGTTCTCTCTTAGCTCTGATTTAATTTTTCCCAGATATTTTCCCCTAAATTCTTACCCTTCCCTCTTAAATTTTCCACTCATCTACATAGCTAATTTACTCAATTGATTCTTATAAAAGTTATGTAAAAATCATACCTTTTAATCGATCGATTCCTCGATCTCGATTCTCACATACAGCTAGGGCATCGTAGCTTGAAGCTTTGAATTCCATGAACTCAAACCTTGAATTTAATGCGACAAGATCCTCCTCGTAACCATACTCACATAGGCTCGATAATTGTTGATTACTTCTCTCTCTCTCTCTCAATAAATCTCCCAACAACCGATTCACAAGAGAAATAAATTCTCTTAAGATTTGCTTCCTTATATCATACCTTAGGCTTAGGAGTTAATCACATACACCATGACTAGGTGTATACCAGCTTATCTAAAGGTCTATACACAATATCCTACATCCCCTTTCACCTATCTTAATAATCTTTCATGACTTACTCATCATACTCACCAAGGCCGGGCACGTGACCAGTCGGGCATGTTTGTTTTTTACCCAGGTGTTTGATGAAGTTATTAAGTAATGAGATGGTAAAAATCAGAATGCAAAGGTGGAGTGAAATGGCTATGAAATCAACAACCTAGAGTACACACAGCCTACAAGATACAGGGCGATCGTAGTAAGTTTTAACTAAGTAAGAGTTTGTCCCACAGAGAAATTGATCTAGAGCCCAAAATGGGCTATAATAGTAGGCCTCCAGATCTGGCTACAGATTTGACAATCCTAAATAAAGGGAGTTGGATGTCACAACTATACTAAATTAACACTAAAAGAAGAGAAATAAAGTGCAGTCCTATCCTAAAGAAAGGGGTATGAAGAAGGTACTGATGGTGTGTATTAAAATAAAAATAAAAGGGTGGGAAGTAAGCAGTTTAAGCTAAAGTTAATTCAGTTATGTAACTCAGATTTAGGGCTGCCTCTGCAGCAAATCCTTCCTAATGTGCTATCGAAAACCTTAACAAGGAAGAAGAATTCAACTTAACCCATGCCATTTAGACTGCTCTTAAGGTTATACTCTGTCCACTCAAATGGTCACAAACTAACCAATAGAGTTTGTTAAATCCCATTGATTAAATCAGAAAGCTAACCTAATCCAAAGGAGTGGACTAATCTTAAGGCTATAATCTATCCACTGAAATAGTCACAGACTATCCAATAGATTTTCTCCAACCAATGAATCAAATCAGGTCATGAATACCATTACAGACACTATGTTTGTTAGGCTACAAGCTCCCCAAATCTATTATAGAGTTGGTTGACATTCATAGGAGCAAGCAGACTTTGAAAACCAGGTGGAAACCACAAGGTATCTTAGGCTGAATGAGGATTTAGATTCGGCTAATCATTGCTACAAAAGGCCTGCAATGACTCAGATCACAAATCTGCAATCACTATAGATAAATCAGATCTAACATCTGATATTGGTTAAGTAAAATAGAGGGGAGCTTGTTCTTGCATAATCTCTCACTAGGCTACAAGCTCAAGTGCCAAGAAAAAGAATCCATCTCAGATCTGTGACCAAGACCTATCCTGGGGCTATAGTCTGTCCACTCAAATGGTCACAGGCTATCCACAGAGGCTACCTTACCCACAAATGATGAGATAGAATATGTAAACTGCTATTGCCACCATGGTCCTAGGGCTACAAGCTCAAGCTTCTATGGGTCTTTCAATGAGCTCAAATCATAAATGCATGTTATAGCATGAACAAAACTATGGATAAATAGGAAAATAACAGATTGAATGAACATTTAAAGTACAAATTCCATTGATCAAAATTACCTACAATGCAATTTCTCAAGGCAGTAGCCTTGTACACAACAACTCTTCACAAAATCCTAATGATTACATGACCCATTACAAAACTAAATGAAACTATGCCTAATTGCTTACAGAGGGTTTAGCCAGCAAGTGCTGGGCTAAGAGAGAAGAAAAATAGGAAAAAGAAGTGATCAAACCCTAACCTTAGCCTGCTCGATCTCACCACAGACAGAGGTTGAAGGAGAGATCAAAATTCGAAGTTACAAGTACAACTTATATACTTAGTCCTAATGCCTTTGCCAACAGAAAAGTAAACCCTAATTTTTCTAGCAGATATGACACTATTACAACCCTTGGATGCCTTGGGATGTGTACCCTAGACCTAGGAAAATCCCCAAAAGGTCCTTAGAGTTAAGACTAAAAAGTGGATATCCCGAGCTTCGCGGGGCTGGCTTTGGTTCATTATTTCACTCGTGCAGCTACTGCATGCCTCGCGAGGTAGGAATTTGGCTTGAGAGGTTCTTCACTCGCGTAGGTGGGCTTTGGATTGTCGCATAGCTGCTCTGCCTTGCATTGTTGTCGTGAGGATGAGTTACACTGCTTGGCTTGCTCGCATAGCAGAGCTTTAGAAGTTCCTTTTGCGAGAGGGTCTTCTGTATATTAATTCTGTCGCACAGTTGCTTTTTACTCTTTAGTTTCTTCGAACAGCATGCAGAGTCCTCACGAGGTAAAAATTAGCTTGGAAGGTTTGTTCACTCATGTAGGTGGACTTTGATTGTTATGCAACTCCTCTAGCATTGAATGCACTCGCGTAGTGGGGCTTCAGAATTTTCTATCGTGAGGTACTCGCACAAATGCCTTTACATCTCGCTCGGTACAGGGTTAAACTTCTAGGCATGCTAGAGCTGCACGAGATAATTTCTAGGTGTCTTTCTCCTCCAGAGCCACATGAGGACTTCGCTAGGTTGTTGCTGCTGTTTGCGTAGATTGATCTAGCGAGGTAGTGCGCGCGGATACTTTAAAGCTTGATCCTCGCGAGAGCTTCACTAGCGGTATTTCTGAAGGCTTAGTGCGTGACCACTTTGTGAGTTTCTTTATGTGCTGCTTGCAGCTGAAGTACGCGACTGCTGCACAAGAAATTGCTCTATGATAATCCCTTAACTGAGGTGCACAACTTCTTCGCAATCTCTATTGTGCTGCATGTAACATCCACACGAGGGAGCTTTGCTACAGCTTTAGCGACGCGAGGCAGTGCCTCAACAGTGTGAGATAGCTCATTTGCTCTTCTGCTGCTATGCAGCTGCTGTTGTTTCAGCTTTCTCCACTCACATCTATTCTTCTTTCATTTGCTGGACTTTCTTGGTTCATTATGATATGCAAAATAGTCACCATGGTGTGTGCTATCATGGTGTTCCATCAATCTTTGGCTCAGCTGTCATCCTTTGCTTGAATTCTTTCTCTTCTTGGCACCAAAGGCATGGACTTTGTGTTAAGTTGCACAAGTTATTACTAATCTACAAAATAAGATAAACAATAGTTATTAGTCAGCTTCAAGGTTTAGCAAAGGCTAGGTGAAGAGGTGAAAAGTAGTACTTTTCAATGAATAAGACACCCCCAAACCTAATCTTTGCTAGTCCCTGAGCAAAGTAAAATTTAAACAGTTACTCTACGAATGTAAATTCCACTTTCGTAGGGAGCATGGATGCATTTAGCTTATGCATCAAG
Organism: Chloranthus sessilifolius; assembly: GCA_021018995.1. Taxonomy (NCBI): domain Eukaryota; kingdom Viridiplantae; phylum Streptophyta; class Magnoliopsida; order Chloranthales; family Chloranthaceae; genus Chloranthus; species Chloranthus sessilifolius. The sequence continues at coordinate 50,259,715 of CM037593.1, read as the reverse complement.
CCTTTTAAACCCCTAGGTGATCCCTAGTGGAGGAATGAAGTCTCCTAAAGGTTTTTAGTGAAGGTACCCACAAACTTCTTAATGAAATAGTTAATAAAAGTACAATATCATCAAGTTAGCTGTCAATACACAGAGCATCAGTTTGCCTTTGATTCAAAATATGAGGAATTTAAACAAATGATATGCATAGACATTTAATCATTAAAACTTTTGCATATATGCACACCATTTTCAATTAGCTTACAACAAGAGAAACAACATGTGTATGTCCATACTGAGCTCATCATCAATTCAAAAATTAGGTTTTAGGCAATGCCCAATACATTCACTAACAGACCCAATGATTTCCAGGGCAATCTCTCATAAAGAACTTTGAGGTTTTTACTTTCTCAGAAGCTCAAGAGTAGTTATAGCCCACAAATGGGTCTGCAAGCATAAGCATAGGCAAAGCTCTTAAATCCTAGCATCATTGGCTATTTCTCATCATAGATTAGACAACTCCTCATCTCCACATAACAGCTCATTCAACTTAGGATCACAAGGTCTTATGACTGGGTTGTAATGTGGCTTATGGGTGTAGGTTATAAAGATTGGAAGGATGAAAAGGATGTAAAATTGAGAAACCAGCAGGTGAAGGAGGTGATTCATGACTTCACCTTCTTTAGTTCAGCACATTTCCTCTTCTTTGATATTTTTAAGACTTAAAGTGGCTACCTTCTCCTCTTATTTTTACTTTGTTCAATGAAATTTTCTCTTGACTTCTATCTCTTCCTTTTCATTATTATTTTTCTATTTTTCTGTTGGACAAATTTTTCTTTTCTTTTTGTTTTCATTTTTTTGGAATGTCATCCTCTCCCCAGCTGCTACACTGCTATCTTCCTTTTGTGTTTCTTCTCCATTCACCCAATGTTGACCCAAGCATGTCCATCTTCAACTCTTTCTCCTTTACCTTCTAAATTCTCAGAGTGGGGGTAGGTTTGAATCAGATCCATAGGTTTAGGTACAAGTATTTAGGTGTATTTAGAAGAAAAATTGGAAATTAAGGTTCAAAAGCTGTATACACAAGGGCAGTTTATCAGGTTTGGTATGTTTAAGCTCAAACTGTCCAAGAGAAGGCCTTGATCCTTTCCTAAATGTCATGGATACTGTCAGCTATTTCAACTTAGAGATGCCTAACTTCTAGTGAGGACATTGACTCAGCCAGTCCTTAGAGTAGAAAGAATTGCCTAAGACACTCCTCAAAGAAAAAATAAATTTATAGGCCCAAATCTCACTAGGTATGGTCTTCCATTGAACTCTTAGGCATGTCCTTACATTTTTCTCTTTAATGGTTCACTAAGTACTGACACAAGTGAGTTTTCTTGGTGTTCACCTCATGGAAATGTTAACATTTAAAAGTTTTTAATGCCTAGATTCTGTAAAAAAATTTACATTTCCTCATTTTTAATGTTTCTTAGGTGAACATAGCTCTATATCTATCTCACTCACTTGATTCTGCTGCACTTAGGTTAACTATATTATTGGCAACCCTTGCCACACCCCTAAACCTATGCGGAGCAGTGTCCTCACTAATTCAATGATGAAAGAGCATGTGCAGTAAGGATAATACATAAAATCAGACACAAAATAAAGTAAGTAAAGGCATGAAACAAGGCACACACAAACAACTAAAATAAACTAATAGATATGAAGACAGAAAGTAAACCAAACAAAATAGAAAGAGAAATGTCATTTATAGACAAAAATTTGTACAATGTACGAGAAAAGAACTAGACAAAAATTACACAAAAACGTCCTAACTAACTACATGTGCATATCTAAGCATCCTAATTTCTGCTGGCTCAGTCTTGACTTGGGGTCCTTTTCCTTTTTCTTTCTCCCTCTCCATAGTAGCAACAGTTGAAGTGGCAAGAGGGGCAGTCTCAGTTGCTTGTGTAGGATCTTTGCCAGTTAGTTCAGCAATATTTCTTTCAAGGATTTCTGCCTTCTTTTCAGTAAGCAGAGTTCTAGTTTCATTGAGTTCCCTGGTGGCCTTTGTGACTTCTGTGGAGGCAGCTAACCTTTTCTCTAAGCCATCTGCTCTCAGCTTCTTAGTTGCTGCAGTATGCTTTTTAGCTTCATATTGAATCAAAAGTTTATCCCACCCTTTTGATATACCCAGCAATTGAACTCTGTGATCCAACTCCATTCGACTGATCTTCTCTTCATAGGTCTGCCTGATGGAGGTTCTAATGGTAGCCATGCCTTTAATGACATCCTTTTCCAGGTATGGGTTCTTTTGCATGGCATGGAGGAGAGTGGAGTATGGAGGTATGGAAAAGGATGAGGCAGGTAGGATGGGGTGTTCATCGCTAAAGGAAGGGCCAGCCAGCAAGGGAGAGGGATGGAAGATGGCATGGGTGGGATGGAAGTAGAGGGAATGGGCTGAAGGGAATTCCAATTCAGGCTCTGGTTGGGGTCTGTTTGGGTTGGTGTTGAGGAGATAGGTATTAAGTCCTCCACATTTATTGCAGCATCAAAAGTTACTATAGTAGGTGGGATATTAGGTAGGAGAATAATGGGTAACTAGATAGGGTTGGGTTCAGGTTCTGGTTTAGGTTCAAGTTCAAGGTCAGTTTGTGTGGAGGCATTGGTAAATGTAGTTAGAGGGATAATGGGAACAGGTTCAATGGCTGTAGGTGTGGTTACATCTAGGGGTTGAGGGCTGGGTTAAAAGTGACAATGTGGATTGGATGGCTTGTAGGCTAGTGTGGATTGAGGTATGGTTTTAGAGGGTAGAGGTCAGGGCTTGAAGGTTGGCCGCAATGGATGATTGAGTTTAAGAGTTGGCCAACACTTGGGTTTGAAGGGAGAGTAATAGGTTGAAGATTTGGGGTAGAAAATTAGGGGTGATGGGTGGAATTGGTTAAAATGGGGAAGTGGGTGCATGAGTGAAGGTGGTGGGCTATGGTGAATCTGAAGGAGGGGTGAAATGAGGAGGGTGAGGAGAGTCTAGGAGAGGGGTAAACTCATAGTTGATGTCCCCTATGATAGTCCCTCTTTTGAGAAAGGGATTTGGTCATGGGTAGGTGAGGATGGAATGGATTGGCCTAAGGGTTCAAGGGTATCATGTTCTAAGACTTGAGTTGCTGAGGCTTCAATGGGCTGAGGGGGTGTAGTGGGGAGCTGTGTAGGATTTCAAGGATGGGAGGCTCAGATTCAGAGGCTTGGACTGAGGAGGTTTGGGTTGGTGAGGGTGGTTGGATTCCAATGGATGGGTCTGGTATGGCTGAGGTTTCTTGAATTGGGATGGTTTGGGATATATAGGTAGGTTGGGTCTCTATGTGGACTTTGGTTAATTTTCTTTTCTTTTTATAGGTGGTCTTCACAGGTGGGCTAGGATGAGCATGGTAAGTAGGCAAGAGTACAGGTATGGGTAAGGTCTCAGTAGATATGGTGGCTGTGGTAGTTGATAGAATTGGCTGGGATAAGGGTAATGGGACTATGGGAGGTTGTGAGGTTGGGGTTGAGGTAGTAGGTGTAGGGGTTATGGGTGTAGCTATAGGTGAGGGTATTGATGAGGAGGCAATGATTTGAGTGTTGGCTGGCACACATGAGTTGCCTGCCTTAGGGATGGGGATATGGATGGAAGGGTGGGCTGGCATAGCAGAGGGTGCCGCTTGAGAGTCAGCAGCAGGGTTGGCAGCAGTAGAGACAGCAGGAATGGCTGCAGAGGTGGGGGATGCTATAGAGGTTACCACATAAATAGCAACAACTACTTCCTTCTTCTTCTTCTCTTTGGCAATCATTGTGCCACTTATTTCTTTCCATATTTTCTGGGGGCCAAGGTGATGGTCTTCTCATCCATTTGAAATTGGTACCACTGCAACTTCAGCAAGCCTATAATTAGCCTGTAGTAAGAAAGTGAGTGTGGTTTCTTCTTGGTCTTTACCTTTTGGTGAATATCTTTTATCCCCTTAAAGATTAACTTGGCAGCATCCAAGTAGTGATTCATGTGAAAAGAGTAGAGTGCATCTACAATAGGAGACCTCCTCTCCTGCTCATGGCCAGAGTAATACACTTTCTTCCTCAACACCCCATCCATAAATCTAAGGTTTGTATGCAGATCCCTCTTCCTGATTGAGACTCCTGAGGCTATGACCCCTCCAGTCAGCTCCTTAGCTATCTCTGGGATTGTGATTGTTAAAGGGGCTATACTTGGCTAATAAAAGGGCTGCTAAAGGGGCTATCTATGGGATTATGGCTGTTAAAGGGGCTATACTTGGCTGATATCCTAAGTATTTTTGCTATTGCAGGTTGATTGAAGAGCATTTCAAATTTATCAATTAACACCAACAATGCTGGATTCCCATCATCCCCAGTCTTTACTTTGATATTCTGATAAAATAGCTGCACTAGTTTAGGGAAGACTAGCTGTAGTGGGGGCCTCATTAAGGGCAATAGAGTTGTCTTGGTCAAGTACTCAATGGAGGCTGATGTCTCTGGTAGCTCCTCAAAAATAACTTTGTCAAATTATTTCAGCCTCTAGCTTAATTGCAGTTACAAATTCAGATGGGACATTGAGGTACTCGGTATCTTCTTCCTCATCAGGGTCAACCTCAGGGATCTCATGGGCCACTGTCTTGCCCTTTTTCTACTTCATTGATTTTTCAGGGCTTTTGGCAGGTGGGCGCTCTCTGGCCTTCTTCTTTGGGGCAGATTTCTTCTTAGCACGTTGGGCATCAGAGGCCACACCCTTGTCGTTCTTTACTGGGGCAGATTTCTTCTCAGTTGGTTGCTCCATTTGGGGCTCAACTGTCTGAGTAGGTATCTTAGAGGTCTCCACTATAGTTGCTTTTGTAATCCTTACTAATTTTTGAGTTACCCCAGGGCTGCCAATATTTGGAGGGTTTAGCACGGCAGCCAATGCATTAAAAAATTTTGAACCCGTGGCTTTGGCTACTCAACTTCTCCATATTAGGGCTTGCAACTCTCAGATTATGCAATGCACACTTCACAAATGATATTTCACCCAAAGTCTTCCCTTCTTAACTCTAAATTACTAATCAATCAAAGCAATAGAGAGAGAGTGAGAGATCTTACCAACTTGTAGCTAGGGTTCCACTTCAAAAGTTGCACAAATGTTCAAATCCCCCCAGTCCTAGCTCAAAGTGACTAAGAGGTGATGGGGAGTAAAATGGTACGAGGAAACTGTCTAAGGTGGAGTGGGGTAGGTTGTAGAGAAGAAAGAAGAAAGTAGGGAGGTTAGTTTTTGCTCAGGGAAGGCTTAGGGTAAAGAGATAGAATGGAGAAAATTGAGAAATCGCAGAGTTTATAAGGCTGATCCCATGCCTTGCGTGGCTGTCGCGAGGTACTCGCAAAGTAGATTTCTCGCGCACTTATGAGTTCAATCTCGCGAGAAGTGCTATCGCGAAGAAGAACAAAGCCGTGAGAGGTGTTCGCGGGGCTGATTTAAAGTTAAGGTGTGCGAGATGCCTCTTTCATCTTTCGAGCAGCTGCGCTGTCTAACTTCACGAGACTCATACATGTAGAGCATCAAGTGCCTTGGAAGGTCGGTAGAAGTACAGGCTTCAGAATTTTAACTCGCGAGGAACAACACACAAGACTTAAAATTTTCGTGCAGCTTGATGCCGCAGAGAAGTGATAACTTCGCGAGGTCAGATTTAGAGGCTTTATGTACCTTACGAGGTCATTTGCGGAGCTGAATCTAGGCCTTAGCACACGAGGCAATTCTGCATCCCTCACGCAGGTAGAGTAGCAAGGCCTCGCTAGGCTTAAAATGTATGAATTCTGTTCTTCACGTAGTTCCATATTGCTGCCAAGCTAGAGCCTCGCGAGGCTCACTATCAGGCTTCAGCAGGTGCCTTTTGCTTGCGAAGCTCTCGCGCGGTACAAAATCTTCATCAGAACTCTGTGAGAAAGCTTCAAGTGGCTCGCGAGTATGAAAATGAGGCCATTGAACCTCGCGAGAAAGCATAATTTTAGCCCTTCTCTCAGTGTTGCCCATTGGCCATTGCATCCATAATATCAGGCACCTATCCATTGGGCATCAGCACCAACTCCTTCACATGTAATCCACTTCATCATGATAATTTGGTTGCCCATTACCAACATGTGTACATCAAAAAGTCAGAATGCTAAAGATATTCATTTAAATCAGATTCATGACCATTACAATGACAACACCTCAACCATAGCAGCAACAGACATGCACATCAAATTCAGATAGCAAATATGCACATATACTTCAATACACAACTCAAAATAAAATAAAACAAATAAGCAAATCATCACAATAAGAACACTACATGACAGATTTGACGCTAAATAAAACAAAACACTCATTCAACACTTATGGTACACATTTTACAAAGTTGTGAATCACTGAGCAGTGGGAGGTTCATGTAGATAAATGGTCTGAGGAGGCTCCACTAAATTTTCTACACAAATTTTTAGCCTTTGACCATTCACTTTCATGATCCTCCCAGACACGGGATCTAAGATCTCCATAGCACCAGATGGGGAGGCATGAATGATAGTGTAAGGTCCATCCCATCTGGATTTTAACTTCTCTGGAAAAAAATTTAGTTTGGAGTTGAAAAGCCAAAGCTTAGGACGAGCATTGAAGCCCTTTCTCATTAGCTTCTTGTAAAAGAGTGCCTTTGATTTCTCCTTGTATATTCAGGCATTTGAATAGGCCTCCAGCCTCAGCTCATCAAGCTCTGTCAATTGCAATTTCCTGTGAGAACTAGCAGTAGTTAGATCAAAATTTAGTGTTTTGATAGCCTAATAGGCTATGTGCTCTAACTCTACTGGTAGGTTACAGGCTTTGCCATAATCCAGCCTAAATGGGGACATGCCAATAGGGGACTTATAGGCTGTCCTATAAGCCCATATAACATCACTCAGCTTTTGTGCCCAATCCTTTCTGTCGGCCCTCACAGTCTTCTCCATGATATGCTTAATCTCTATATTGGAAATTTCAACTTACCCACTGGTTTGTGGGTTATAGGGAGTTGCAATTCTGTGGGTAATAGAATACTTTTTGAGGAGATTCTCAAAAGGCCTATTACAGAAATGGCTCCCCCCATCACTAATAATAGCTCTGGTGGTGCCAAATCTTGAGAAGATATTATCCTTCAAAAATATAAGGACAACTGTGTGGTCATTGGTTCTTGTGGCAATGGCTTCCACCCATTTAGACACATAGTCCACTGCCACAAGTATGAAATTGAAACCCATAGATGGAGGAAAGGGGCCCATAAAATCAATTCCCCAGATGTAAAAAAGTTCTACCACAAGGATTGGCTGCAATGGCATTGAATCTTTTTTGAAAATGCCTCTCAACCTTTGACAACTCTCACTGGCCTTGCAATGTATGTTTGCATCTCTGAACAAACAAGGGCAATAAAAGCCACATTACAGCACTTTTGCTGCAGTCTTTTTTCCATTGAAGTGACCTCTACAAGCTTGCTCATGGCACATTGAGGGAATGCTATGGAACTCATTTTCAGGCACATATCTCCTAACAACCTGGCCTGTACAATGCTTGGAAAGGTATGGATCCACCCACAGAAAATGTTTGACCTGAGAGAAAAATAGGTCTATGTCCATCTTGGACTAGTGAGGGGGAATCCTATGCACAACAAGAAAATTGACAATGTGTACAAACCAGGGCACACTAAACTGCATAGCAAACAACTGCTCATCAAGGAACAGCTTATTGACAGATTTTGCTACACATTCTTCCAACATAATTCTAGAGAGTTGGTCAGCCACCACATTCTCAACTCTCTTTTTATCCTTGATCTCAAGATAAAACTCCTGCAATAAGAGGATCCATGCGATCAGTCTTGGTTTGACATCCTTCTTGGCCAACAGGTATTTTAAAGCTGAGTGATCAGTTAAAATAATAATTTTAGACCCAAGCAAGTAGGGTCTAAACTTGTCCATAGCAAACACTTCAGCCAGCAGCTCCTTCTCAGTAGTGGTGTAGTTGAGTTGAGCTTCAGCTAGTGATTTGTTGGCATAATAGATCACTGCAGGCAACTTATCTTTCCTCTGTCCTAAGACAACACCTATGGCCAAGTCTGATGCATCACACATCAGTTCAAAGGGGAGTGAGTAATCTGGGGCCTGGATTATAGGAGCAGTGGTATGGCACTTTTTCAAGACCACAAAGGCCTCAAGGCACTCAACAGAGAAGTCAAATGGCGCATCCTGATAAAGCAGGTGGCACAATGGCCTTAAAATTTTGTTGAAGTCCTTAATGAACCTCCTATAGAATCCAGCATGTCCTAAAAATGATCCGATTTGTTTGACAGTCCTGGGTGGGGGTAGGTGTGAAATCAAGTCCACTTTAGCATTGTCAACCTCTATTCCTTTATGAGAGACCACATGGCCTAATACAATTCCTTGTGTCACCATAAAGTGACTCTTATTCCAGCTTAGGACTAAATTGGTCTCCTCACTTCTTTGTAAAACTAGGTAAAGGTGACTCAAGCATTGGCTAAAGTTGTCCCCATAAACTGAGAAATCATTCATGAAGATTTCCATAAACTTGTCAATCATATCAGAAAAAATTGCATGCATGCACCTCTGAAATGTAGCTAGGGCATTGCATAGTCCAAAAGGCATCCTTTTGTAAGCAAAGGTGTCAAAGTGACATGTGAAAGTAGTTATTTCTTGATCTTGAGGATACAGAGGGATTTGATTATACCCAAAGGATCCATCAAGAAAGCAGTAAAATGTCTTCCCAGCCAGCTTATCTAAAATTTGATCAATGAGGAATAAGCTTCCTCTGTATCTCCCTAGAGGGTTTTGCACCCTCATCCAGGTGAATTTTGTACATACAAATTGAGGCATCAATGCTTCGTAGATTAGCTACTGTCCACCCCATTGCTTTCTTGTGCTTCTTGAGAACACTCAATAATTCCTCCTCCTGCTCACTAGTGAGAGGAGATAATCATTGGAAGCTTATTATTTTACCCCAAGAAGGCATATTTTAATGTGGCTTGGAGCTGTTTCAGCTCCAGCTCAGGGGGACTTTCAATGGAAGGCAACAAAGGTGCCTCAGTGGGTTGAGGAAGGGGCAACAATGTAGGTTTCTTACTGGAATGATGCACTAGGCCAACAGAAGACTCTACTTTTATGTTGTCTTCTATCATGAGAACTTGGGCCTCCTTCTCAACCATACTCCAAATATTTTCTAGGTCATCAGCAACATTATACCAATCCAGCAGATTCGATAATTCTTCTTCCACAAGGCCATCTAGTACATCTATTGCACAACAGTCCTCAATGTCCATCTGAGGTTGCCTTGCAGCATTGTACATATTTAATTGGGCCTTCATATTTCCAGAGGTCACCTACATCACCCCTGACCTATATTGTATGCAAGCATTTACAGTGGCCAAGAATGGCCTTCCAAGGATGACAGGAATTGGGGCTTTACTTTTGCAAGGGTCCATGTCCAAAGCAAGGAAATTAGCAGGATAGTAGAACTTGTCCACCCCCACCAAAATATCCTCTACCACACCCACAGGTCTCCTCTTAGACCTATCAGCAAGTTGGAGCACAACTGATGTAGATTTTAGCTCCCCCAAACCAAGCTCCTCATACACAGAATATAGGAGCAGGTTCACACTGGCCCCTAAGTCCAAGAGGGCTTTACGAATGGTATGGTTTCTAATTATGTAGGGGATAGTAGGTCCCCTGGGACCTATAATTTCTCAAGTGTGGCAAGGGACAGAACTGACTCAACATGCTTAATAGCAAAAACCTTTTTGGACAGCTGCACCTTGCTTTTCTTTTCTGTATGCAGAGGTCCTTCAAGTATTTAGCATAGGCAGGGACTTGTTTTATATTATCAAGCAAATAAAAATTGATCTTGACCTGCTTGAAGATATCCATCATTTCCTCTATCAGAGCATTCCCCTTATAGATGGGCCAGCTAATGCATAATGAAATGGCAGCTGAGGGACTGCTAGTGCCACAGCTGCATGGCTAACCACATCATGATCAAATTTTTGTTTCTTTCTTTTTTCTTCATTTATTGTTTACTGTTGGGGCTCAACATCAGCCCTTTTATTTTGCCCCTGCTGATCAAAAGTAAGGGATGACTTCTTTGGTTCTTCACCACTCACCTTTCTTTCATTTTCACTCTCCATGACCTCCTCAGTTGCCCTACCCATTAAATTATCAACCACCCTACCACTCCTCAGGGTAGTGATTACATTAGCCTCCTCATGGGTAGAGGATGCTTCTCCAATCATGTACTGCCCTTTAGGGTTGGCCAAGGGCTGACGAGGCAAGTTACCCTCCTCTCTTTTGTTCAAAGCATTACAGATTTGACCCAATTGGTCCTCTATTTTTTTAATGCTTTGCCCATGAGAGTTCACAATTAAGACTAAGTTCTCCAAATTTTGCATAGATGTCAGCATTTGCTCTTCAAAGGAAGAGGATCTGGGTCGTTTTGGGGGCAAGACCAACTGATGGGACTGTGGAGCAGGCAACTGAAAAATATGTCCTTGTTAGTATCCTTGGTTAAACTGGTGCTGAGGTCTATATGGAGCTGCCAAATGCTGCTGCTGGGATTGAGGGTATGTATCTTATCTCCACCTCAAATTTGGGTGGTTTCTCCATGTGTACCCAGTAGGTTGGTTCCCATATGCTTGGGCAGCATTGGCATGCTCCATAACTAAATCGGGGAATTGGTTGGCTGATGGACAATCTTGGAGTAAATGTGTGGGAGATTGGCATATCAGACATGCCTCTTCCACTTGTGCAACCATCATAGGTTGCATCACATTCATCAATTTGTCAAACTTTAAACTCAAATTGTCCACCTTTCTTTACAAATCACTTTGCACCTTAACTTCATACATTCCACCTCTAGGGATGGATTCTTTCACCAATTTAGCTGGGGTCTGACTGTCATTGGGAGATAGTGACTCCTGCTACATGGAACTTTCTTTTATGATGTCAAACAGCTCCCAAGCTTCATCAGCTGTCTTGTGGAGGTAACTACCACCACATGAGGCATCCACCATATCCCTACTCTTGGGATTAATTCCTTGGTAAAAGACTTACACCAATTTCCACTATGGAATTTGCTGGTAGGGGCATTATTTTAACATCTCTTGAAATCTCTCCCATGCCTCATAAAAATCCTCAGTTGAGGACTGAGTAAATGATAAAATGTTTGTCCTCATCTGGCTGATTTTATTCATGAGAAAGAATTTAGCCAGAAATTGGGTTTGGAGGTTAGTCCATGTCTGAATGCTATTGGCTCGGAGTTTAGAGAGCTAGGTGCTGGCTTCTTCCTTTAAGGAAAAAGGAAAAAGCCTCAGTTTGGTGGCTTCAGGTCCGAAGCCAACAAAATTGAAAGTGGTGCAAAGTACCAAAAATTTGTCAATGTGCTTATAAGGATCTTCCTTACTGAGCCCATGGAAAGATGGCAGCATTTTTAGGTGGAGGACTTGATTTTATAGTTTTCCTCAACTGAAGGAAATTGTATACAAAAGGGAGATGTGTAATCCCCAGGTGCATTGTATTCCTTCAGGGTTCTTTACCTCTCAGCCATGACAGCTGGCTCAGTAACAATAGTAGTACCTTGTGTGGTGTTTCTTGGTCTAAGGACCCTTTCAATCTCAGGATTTAGAGGTTCCAACTCAGGGTTGAGGGACCTTCTTCCAAGCATACACACCCAAATTCAGCAGGTAAAGAAAATGCTCACAGCACACAAAAAAATTTCAAACCAAATTAACAACTAAACAAATTTACAACTAAACTAATGACAGGGAATTTAACATTAAGGGACTAGTTTTAGGGTAAAAGAAGTGCAAACAGAGCTGGCTAAACTCCAACTGCAGCTCTAGCTTTTCCCAACTGCTGTTGTCCAAGTCTGGAAGAATTTCTCAAAAATTAGTAGTACTTTTTATTATATTTTAAGGCACAGCTACAATAACTTGTTGGTTTTTTACCTAGGTGTTTGCTGAAGTTATTAAAGTGATGAGATGGTAAAAATCAGAATAAAATGGTGGAGTGAAATGGTTATGATATCAGCAACCTAGAGTACACACAGCCTGCAAGATACAGGGCTATTGTAGCAAGTTTTAAGTAAGTAAGAGTTTGTCCCACAGAGAAATTGATCTAGAATCCAAAATGGGCTATAATATTAGGCCTCCAGATCTGGCTATAGATCTAACAATCTTAAAGAAAGAGAGTTGGGTGTCACAGCTACACTAAATTAGTACTAAAAGAAGAGAAATAAAGTACAGTCCTATCCTAAAGAAAAGGGTATGAAGAAGGTGGTGATGGTGTGTATTAAAATAAAGATAAAATGATGGGAAGTAAGCAGTTTAAGCTAAAGTTAATTCAGTTATGTAACTCAGATTTAGGGCTTTCTCTATAGCAAATCCTTACTGATGTGCTATCAAAAACCACAGCAAGAAAAAAGAATCCAACTTAACCCATGCCATTTAGACTGCTCTTAAGGCTATACTCTGTCCACTCAAATGGTCACAGACTATTCAATAGAGTTTGTCAAATCCCATTGATTAAATCAGAAAACTAACCTAATCCAAAGGAGTGGACTGATCTTAAGGCTATAATCTGTCCACTTAAATGGTCACACTATCCAACAGATTTCCTCTAACCAATGAATCAAATCAATTCATGAATACAATTGCAGACACTATGTTTGCCAGGCTGCTAGCTCCCCAAATCTGTTACAGATCTGGCTGACATTCGTAAGAGCAAACAGACTTCAAAAACCAAGTGGAAACCATAAGGTATCTCAGGCTAACTAAGGATTTAGATTCAGTTGATCATTATTACAAAAGGCCTGTAATGACTCAGCTCACAAATCTGCAATCACTATAGAGAAATTAGATCTAGCATCTGATATTGGTCAAGTAAAACAGAGGGTAGCTTGTTCCTACACAAATTCTCACTAGTCTATAAGCTCAAGTATCAAGAAAAAGAATCCATCTCAGATTTGTGACCAAGACTTACCCTAGGGCTATAGTCTGTCCTCTCAAATGGTCACAGGCTATCCACAGAGGCTGCCTTATCAACAAATGATGAGATAGAATATGTAAACTGTTGCTGCCACCATGGTTCGAGGGCTACAAGCTCAAGCTTCCATGGGCCTTTCAATAAGCTCAAATCCTAAATGCATGTTATAGCCTGAACAAAACTACGAGCAAATAAGAAAAAAACAGATTGAATGAACATTTAAAGTACAAATTCTATTGATGAAAATTATCTGCAATGCAATTTCTCAAGTCAGCAGCCTTATGCACAACAGCTCTTCACAAAATCCCAAAGATTATAAGACCCATTACAAAACTAAATGAAACTATACCTAATTTCTTATAGAGAATTTAGCCAACAAGTGCTGCGCTAAGAGAAAAGAAAAATGAGAAAAAGAAGTGATCAAACCCTAACCTTAGCCTTCTTGAGCTCACCACAGACAGAGGTTGATGGAGAGATAAAAATTCTATGTTACAAGTACAGCTTATATAATTAGTCCTAATGCCTTAGCTAACAGAAAAATAAACCCTAATTTTTGGCACTGTTACAACCCTTGAATACCTTGGGATGTGTGCCATAGACTTAGGGAGATCCCCAAAAGGTCCATGGAGTGAAGACTGAGAAGTGGATAGCCCGAGCTTCGCAGGGCTGGCTTTGGTTCATTATTTCACTTGCACAGTTGTTGCATGCCTCGCAAGGTAGGAATTTGGCTTGGGAGATTGTTCACTCACACAGGTGGGCTTTGGATTGTCGCGCAGCTACTTTGCCTTGCAATTCTATTGTGAGGATGAGTTGCACTGCTTAGCTTGCTCACACAGTAGAGCTTCAGAAGTTCCTCTCCTGAGGGTGTCTTCTGCATATTAATTCTATTGCGTAGTTGCTTTTTGCTCTTTAGTTTCTTTACACAGCTTATAGAGTCCTCGCGAGGTAAGAATTAGCTTGGAAGGTTTGTTCACTCGAGCAGGTGGACTTTCGATTGTCGCGCAATTGCTCTTGCTTTGAATGCACTCGCGCAGTGGGGCTTCATAATATCCTGTCATGAGGTACTTATGTAGATGCCTTTACATCTCGCTCGATACATTGTTAAACTTCTAGGCACTCGAGAGCTGTGTGAGATAGTTTCTGGGCGTCTCTCTCCTCTAGAGCCACGGGAGGACTTCGCAAGGTTGTTGCTGCTATTTGCACAGATTGGTCTCACGAGGTAGTGCACCCAAATGCTTTAAAGCTTGATCCTCACGAGAGCTTCGCGAGCTGTATTTCTTAAGGTTTAGTGCGTAACTACTTCGTGAGTTTCTTTATGTGTTGCTTGCAGCTGAAGTACGAGACTGCTCTGTGATAATTCCTTCACTGAGTTGCACAACTTCTTCACGAGCTCTATTGTGCTGCATCTAACATCCACACGAGGGAGCTTTGCTGTAGCTTTAGCCACGCGAGGCCGCACCTCAACTGTGCGAGATAGCTCATTTGCTCTTTTGGTGCTATGCAGCTGCTGCTGTTTCAGCTCTCTCCACTTACATCTATGCTTTTTTCATCTATTGGACTTTCTTGGTTCATTATGACATGCAAAATAGTCACCATGGTTTGTACCACCATGGTGTTTCATCAATCTCTAGCTTAGTTGTCATCCTTTGCTTGAATTCTCTCTCTTCTTGGCACCAAAGGTATGGACTTTGTGTTAAGCTGCACAAGTTATTACTAATCTATAAAACAAGCTAAACAAGAGTTATTAATTAGCTTCAAGGTTCAGCAAAGGCTAGGTTAAGAGGTGAAAAGTGATACTCTTGATTGCTCCATACAATACCCAAAACAAGAGGATCTACAGCCCATCATCGAAATGTTTAAAGTCGAATTTTTTTTGGGGCATTACATCTGCTTTGTGTGAATGTACCAAGTAAAGTAACCTGTATTCGAATCATGTTTTGTGACCCGACGGTCCAGGTTTTCTCCCATTTTATTTTCAGTTGAAGAAAAAAAATGTTATCTCAGAAAATGGTTATGGGAAAATCCGAGCTGTCAAAATTTAAGTAAAACCCACACCTCATCTCAGCACATGAGAAACTTAGATATACTAATGATTGAACCTGACCTGACAAATGGCCCAAATTAGGATTGGGCCTAGGTGATGATGTGGAGATCATAATCAATGGTTTAGATTTTTATGATATCATTATGATCGATGACCAATATATTTAGTCAAACATAGGCCCCTAAACCTTAGAGAGCCAGATGAACTAACACTTTAAACAATGTATATGTGCCTCACATGGAATGAGGGTATTTCTTGTAAATAGTAAGGAAGCCCAAGGGCAATTACAATTAATTTACCTAATTTCTAGAAGTAAAATTTTGAATATTTCAAATCTCTAGCAAATCTCAACCACCCATCTATTTGATTAGATTTGACTCAATGTTAGACCATAGATTCCACCTTGGGAAAATCTAAGGTGTAATATTGGCTTGAATGCATGCACCACAAGATTTGTTAGAAAATTATACATTCACATAATTGAGGGCATTGAAAAAGGAAAAGGACAAGATGGGACAAAAGGAACGGTGGAGAGTGGAACCCAAGTGGGTCCCACCCTCCCATGCACATGTGATAGTTGGAGAGAGGAGAGAGGAGAGAGGAGGAGAGAGTTAGCTTGGGAAGCAAAGCTTGGACACTTGGCAAACTTGTTTGGAGGCTTGTCTCCCAACTCTCTTGCAAATTTCAAGTTGCACCTCTCTCTCTCTCTCATTCTTCATCTTCTTCCTCCAACACCTCACTCCATTAGAGCTTCTCCTCTTCTAGACTTTTCCCTACGCATCTAGCCATTAAACTTGTAATCCATCACCACCAAAAGACTCCCCTTCTCCTCTAGTTCCACATATATAAAATCTAGCCTCATCCCATCCTTTGACTTTAAGAAAATCTGCACAAAACATCAAGTAGAAGCTAGAAGTTTAAAGGTATACTGTCTTAGTCTTTCTAGTTTTGGAATTTCTAGACTAGTTAGTATAGGATTTTGCATAGAACTTGAATTTTCTTTTTATTTTCTTGAAAGAATTTTAAAAATTTTGGAGTTGTAATGGAATAGAACCTAAGGTGACCATGCATGTGATCTCCATAATCATGAATGGCCATCCAATGGTCCAAAATAGGCAAAGTTTGGACTATGTCCAAAGCTAGTCTTGAATTTTTCGTAAAATTTGCTAGAAATCTTGTTTTCTTGAAGGCTTTCTCCATATTTTTTATTTTGATCATTGTTGATAGGAAAATCTGGAATGAGATGGTGGTGTGTGTGATTGGAATGATCACACACTACCCTCTCATCATCCATGATGGAGATCAAGTGGTCCAAGATCCCTGTTGTGGTGATGATGGTGCAATAGGAGTTTGGTTAGATTGCATGTGCCTTGAGCAGCTTAGCATGACTCTTCCTCCATAGACCATCTCTTCAAAGACCATGTGATCCCAAAAATCTAGAAAAAGATCAATTTTATGGTCAGATTTAAGGGAAAAATTATATGGTTTTGATCAAATCGATGTACTTTGGGCATTTTTCAGTTTTTAAATTTTAAAGACTACTCTCTTTGAAAAGTTGGAACACATGCATGAATTTAAATGATTGTGATGTACCATTTTCTTATTTTTTCATTACAGAAATTTAATTTTTTGATCACTGTTTTAATCATATAAATCAGATGCATGTGATTAGCAATACTAGACTTAGAGTATTATGCATCATAGTTTTGGTTAATTGATATAATAGGATGATAATTGATAATATTAGATGATTGTATTTACGGATTTCATGTTTTTAAGATTTGGATTTCAAAATTATATTTGTTTTGATTATCGATCTTGATCATAGAAAATGGATGGCTATAGATGCATGTGCTAGAAATTAAAGATTTAAGATACCATAGTCCAAAATTTTGCTTGATTTACCTAGTAGTATTAGAATTTTGATATAGAATGACTGTAATGAATATTTTTCCATTTTGATTCCAGAATTTTATGAGTTTGATTATTTATTTTGAACATAGAAAAATTGATGGCCATTGATGCATGTGCTAGGATTTAAGCAATTGCCTAGTTTAGTTTATAATTGCCTAATCAATTTAGCATAGTATTAGTAAATAATATGAATGGCTATGATGAATGATCTTTTAATTAGATTTTGCAATTTAAGCAATTGCCTAGTTTAGTTTATGATTGCCTAATCAATTTAGCATAGTATTAGTAAATAATATGAATGGCTGTGATGAATGATCTTTGAATTGGATTATGAAATTTAGTTTGATATTTGATCAATGTTTTTTATCACAAAAATTGGATGGTGATAGATGCATGTGTAGGGAATTGTAGTACAGGAATGCCTAGAATGCGTTGTGCTTAATTACTAGATTCTCTGAATGAATAAATTGCTTAGAATTAATGGCTTTGATTAACTTATGGCTCTGATGAGTTTCCAGACCTTGAAACTCATGGACACTTTTGATCATGAGCAATCAACGGTAATTGGTCATTCCGCGACCATGGATCCTCGCGAACCCGTCGCGGCGATGCGCTCGCCTAACGAATGAAAATGTAGAGTCGCCACTTGGAGCTTTTGGTGACCCGGGAGACCTTCAAATCGATATTTTGAGCACCGAAGTGCTAAATATGACTCTGGTTTACCGGTCTTTGCCAAAGGCTCTAGGGTAGGGGCTTCGGTTATCGATCGGGAAGGGTTTAGGCACCCGATCAACCCGCACGTAGCGGTCTCTATCTATGGCCAAAATAAAAATAAAAAGGGCGGAGTTTCCCCCTGCCCAAAGGCAATACAGTCCTATCAAGCTTTGAGCCAAACCGAAATTTCGGCGGCGTAACGGCTTGAATCCTTAGACGGAGGAGACACCAAGAAGGTGGAGGAAGAGAGGGGTGAGCCGGAGCTCACGGGCCCTTGTTGCACCATGGAAGATCTTCGCTTTGGCGTGCTTCCAATGGCTTAAACGATATGGAAATGGATTCTAACACTAGGATTCAGTAAAATTGGAAGTCTAGGGTGAGGTTAAAGGCTAGACTTTAGCAAAAGGGAGTGATCTAATGGTGGAAATGGGTAGAAAGGGATGAACTAAGAATGTTGGAATTCTGGAAAAATGTGTGCATTTTCTCTCACTAGGGTTCTCTCTTAAGCTCCAAATCCTTAACCTCCAATTTTTTCCAACCCTTAAGGAATAGAGAAGAGGTGGATTAGGGGCTTACTTAAGAGCTAATGGGTTTAACAATTAGGTAATCTCCCCATCTAAGGTTTCAAGGTTTTTCAGGTCATAGGGTTTTGGGGAAACTGATTTCAATGGCAGATGATGGGGTGAGACCAAAGGTGACTTAAGGGTTGCCAATAAGCTCAAAGGGGGTGCAACCAATCTTAAGACACCCACCTTAACTAAGGGGATGGTCAAAGGGTCAAACTAGATGAAAGAAATTCAAGCAACTGATGACAGTTACTGTAGCTAAGCTGGGCGTATATATTATATACGCTCAGTTTAGGAACAGTAAATTTCACCAAAATCAGGGGAGTTTTGAGAAGATGAAGCCCGTGGTGGGTCACACCTATACTGGGCATATATATTATATACGCCTGGCCAAATTTTCCCCAAAATAGGCAGGCGTATATAATATATACACCTGACTAATCTGGGGCAAAAATGGCTGGGCGTATGTAATAACTACGCCAGAGTAAAAGTCCTATGATTTTATGTGACATTTCAATCGGCCATAACTTTTGACTCGCAACTCTAAATTAGTTGATCTTTGGCTTGTTGGAAAGCTGGAGAAGTCCTCTTTCCAATGGTATATGGCGCATCCTTGGTAATGGTCTGTGTGAAATTCTATAGGTCTCCTCCCATCAACTGCCCAGAAAGGTTCAAGTTAGGTATGGAAAGGGGATTTAGGGTTTAGGGGTGATCTCTAATGGTTGGGGAATGGTTCTAAAGGGTGATTCCTAAAGGTCTGGGTGGATTCCTATGGGTTTAGGGGTGCCATCGGAAGCACAGGGGTACATCTCTCCCGAAGTACAGATTGATCGGGCCTTGGGCCAAATTTGGGTGTCTACAGATGCCCCTCTTTGGTATTCGATCACTAATGATCGAATGCCAAAGACAAGAGACATCCAAAGAGGTCCAAGGCAAGTTTGATGGGTCCACCTGGTTCAACTTAATTCTCAAACATCCATGGTGATGGTGAGGGTACGTAAGCCCTCTCATTTCGGGATATCGTCCGTACCTCAAGGCTAACAGTCCCTAAGCGCATTGCGACATTACTGGGCATAACTGCGATGATCACAAAAAGTGTAAGCCCGCTAGTCGGGATATCGCTCACTTCCTGAGGGAAATTATAGATTTGTGATGTTGAGTATTAATCTGAACCAGACAGCTCCATGAAACGGGATGATTGATCTATGCTTCGGAATCGATGCGAAGCACACAAAGCGAAGGCCTACAAACTTGTGCCCAATTCTGTGGGATATTGATACCTAAGGCTCGGAGTCTTTGGGTGAACCCATCAACCTCGAGGTTGCTTTAGCATGATTTACCCGAGTGGAGTGAATGTTGATGTCGCAACACTTCTTGGGAATGCATGCCCATTTTCTCAGTGAATTTTTTGTGTTTCCTTTTTCCGAATTTTTATTTCGAGGCCTCTTAGCAAAGCTCAAGGACCACCGACAACTTTATTCTTGCATAACTCTTTAAGTGGATCAAATGTCAGTTGATACGCTTTGAGAGTGCACCTTGGGATGTATGCGTTCGATGGTGAGGTGCTCCTGATTCACATGAACCGGAGTGCCTTAACTTGAGACAAAGCTAAAAAAGATTGGGCTAGAACCAAACATCCCTCGAAAGAGATGGCCAATTCTAGCCTCCATCCCTAATGAAATCACATCTTACTAACTATGCACAGACATACACCCATCAGGGGCGATAAGCAGCAAAATAGGCGCGAACGGAAGCCTCGACCCTAAGGTACAATTTACGAGGACAAACGACCATCCTGCGGATACCCAGACGCAAGTGCATACATTTAACAGGGACACCGTGCCTATATAGGTTTTAAGCCTGTGTAAAAGGAAATAAAAGGGAGTGAGCCCTTCGGAATGTATGTTTGCACATAGTTTGGTTGGTTGTAATTTCATTTTTGATGGGTTAGTTTCAACTGACAATAAACTTTTCAAATGGTCTGAAGTCGGGAGCACTCTTGGTCAACATAGATCCGAAGGGGGGTGACCAGAGTGAATGCTTGGAAGGTGGGATCAACCTACTCAGGATTTTTACTAAGCAGCAACAGGTTGTTATTTCTTCTCCTTTTTTTTGTTTTTATTTTTTTTCTTCTCTCTCTTTTTTTTCATGCCAGGTTGAGACTCTGGGCATGCTCACACTGCCTTTATTTTTGCACATATCCTTAGGCGAATCAACTTGCCATGTTGATCTACTTTAGGGACGTGCGCATTCTGGCGATGGGTCCTTGGTTTACCCGCCGGATCAGGCCCTGACCTCTGCTGGGGGAGATCTGGGGCTAAGTGTATGCTCCTAGGAGTGACCGGTGATGAATGAGTTTACTTGCCTGCCGGATCAGGCCCTGACTCTGGGAACGCTTTTAGGAACAAAGGACTCGGAGATGGGTAAAATTATCACTGTCGGATGGGTATGTCCTCCGCATAAAACGGGGTTCGAGAACTTTCGAGTGGACTCGATCATTCTAAATTTATTTAACACGGTTCTCGGAGTGGCACAAATGCTCATTGCGACGCTCTTTTGAGAACTAGTGTCACATATTTTTCTTTCTTCTTCTTTTTCCTTCTTTTTTTTTGGATTTTGTGGGCGCATTAGATGGGCGCCTACAGGTTTAGATCCGCTTATTGTAGCACGGTCTCTTTGGACCCATTGAAGGGAACTCGAAGGGTCATTTTAGGGACGCGTGCACCTTCGCCTGATGATATATGGGCTTCTGAGGGGGGTCCGGGCCATGGTCCAACATGCAAGGGTCCGTCGGGCCTCAAAATCGAAAAAGGAGGTCGGGCAGTTTAAAAAACTGCCATTTTTGGTCGGGAGTATATAATATATATGCCTGACCAAAATCTGGTGAAAAATGGTCAGGCGTATATATTATATACGCCCGTCTAAAATCTGGCAGTTACGAAACTGCCCGAGCCCGAGCACAAAAGGGGCCCCCCTTTCCAAATTCTCTCTTCCTCCCTCCTTTCTTCTTGAGTCCGGGACAACCCCTTAGGGTTTTTTCATTTGATTTGGCTTGAGTTCTATTACCGGCGGTCGCGGGTGTGGATCGAAAGTCGCTTATCTTCCGCCGCTATTCGTTTTTCTCTCCCATTGAAGGTAACCATTACCTTTCCTTCGTTTTTCTTTTGAATTTTTGATGATATTGCCTCTTTCTTTTTTTTTTTTGCTTTTTTTTTTTGATGAAATGCTTTGTGATGCCTATATTTCCTTTTTCTCCTTTTTTGTTTTAGTTGTTTTTTTTTTTTGAAATATTTGATTCCTTAGGCCTATTTTCTATCCATCATTCATTTATTTTGTTTTTCTTTCTCTTTTTGTTTTCGATGGATTAGTGGATCTTATTTGATGGATTGGTGCCTCTCTTTTTTTTTTTTTTTTTTTAGCGTATACATATATTAGTATACGTATATATGCATATATTATTATTTATTATGTTTTTTTTTTTTGTTTTTTTTTTTTTTGGATTAGTGTGCACACACATTATTTTTTTTTGCTTGTTGATGGGTTAGTACATTTATACACACACATTTTTTTTGTTTTGGATTAATACACACACTCACATTTTTTTTGTCAATGGGTCAGTACACACACATTTTGTTTTTGTTTTTCTCTTTGGATTGGTATACTCATTTTTTTTTTTAGGTTAGTACACACACACACATCTCTTTTTTGGATTAGTACACTCGCACATGATTTTTTTTTTTTTTTTTAGTACACACACATCTCTTTTTTGGATTAGTACCCACACACACATGATTTTTTTTTGTTTTTTTCTTTTAGTACACACACAATCTTTTCTTTCGGATTAGTATATACACATGGGTTTTTTTTTTTGTTTTTTAGTACACACACACCTCTTTTTTTTTGTTTTGGATTAGTATACATACACACATGTTTTTTTTAGTTTTTTTAGTACACACACACACATCTCTTTTTTTTGTTTTGGATTAGTATACATACACACGTTTTTTTTGGTTTTTTTAGCACACACACACATCTCTTTTTTTTGTTTTGGATTAGTATACATACACATGTTTTTTTTGGTTTTTTTTTAGTACACACACACACACATCTCTTTTTTTTGTTTTGGATTAGTATACATACACACATGGTTGTTTTTTTTTGTTGTTATTTTTTGGATTAGTGCATATACATATTTTTCTCTTTCTTCTTTTTTTGTTGGAAACCCTCTCATATGCCGATGCGTCTCATATTTTCAAGATGTCTGGTGACGAAGGGCATGATGAGCAAGAAGGGCCGGAGATGGCCTATGGCCCCCGTGGGGAAAAGTTCATTGTCTCTCAACGCTCCTCCCAGCCTTGGTATGAAATGTAAGGCGAGGCCGCCCATACCGGCCTCCTCTACTGCCAGCACACCCATATGTCCAACTTCGGGATCGTTGGTCAAGTAAACAGATGAGCCCCCTCCCCCTTTTCACTTTCGCTTTTTGTTTTCCTTTGATGTCTTCATTATACCAGCTTGCCCTTACCTGATTGACGCCTTCTGTTTGCAGCCCCTGCCGCACATTATGTTCCGAGGCGGTTGGTTTGATCTCCAGCATCTTGTGCTTTACCTTCCCCCAGTTGTGAAGGATCTACTCACTGCTGCCGGTTTCGGGGACTTCATTTCGTGCCCCGCCGTGAAGGCCGATACGGCCTATTTAAAGGCACTGATAGAGCATTTTCGCCCCGAGACCATGACCTTTCACATGGCCATGGCACAGATGGCCTTCACACCGATAGACAGGTCTATGATCATTGGGGTCCGTATCAGAGGGGTGCCCGTGGTACCTACTCGCACACTGGGTAAGGAGGAGGTGATTCAACTAATAGGGGCTTACCCGTCCTCCGGGAATGTTCGAGGTTCTGAGGTCAAGCTATCCTGGCTGGTTGATCAGTTTGGGCCTCATGAGCTAGTGAACCAGGGTCAGCTCGACATGGATATTTATATCGAGCCCGTGCGAGCACTTATGTTGGCCCGCATCTCCTTGCTATTTCTCCTGGGCAAGACTCTCCTCTCCAACACCAGTGGAGGGCGAGTCTCGTTGTCCCTGCTCAGCCTGATGGTGAACTGGGAGACCGTGCATCAATTCGATTGGGGCGACGCTGGCTATGCCGTACTCATGTCCAGCCTAAAGCGAGCCGTTCTTGGGGAGTCTAGCTCCATTATGGGTTTCTGGCCTGCCATTGAGGTATTTTATCCTTTCATTTTAGTTTGTCCAATTTTCTTTTATAGTATACCTGTCTTTATTTGCTTGCTTTCTCAGATCTGGGGGTATCTTCACTTCCAACCGGGTCGCCCTCTACTTCAGTCTGAAATTGCTACGTTCCCCCTCATGAGTAACTAGCACATGGGTCACCGTCGGGACGTAGGTATGAAGCATTTGGAGTTAGGGCTGCACTCTCAGTTTGACCTGTTGATCTCGGAGTAGGTAAAACAATTCCCTTTTTATAAATTTGACAGCTCAGCTCTCGTGTGTTAGGGGTTCTGACCAAACGTGTGTATCCCCTCCCTGTTTTCTCTTCTTTTACAGGTCATCCTCGACCCTTACATAGGATCTCCCTTCTGGAACTTGTCCTCGGTGGGTCCTTCTCGCTTCTTGCTAGACCGGCGCATCATCTTCCTCTACGGGTCCTGGACTAGGGCCTACTATCTAGGGGAGAGAGTGGTTCATCAGTATCGCCCTCTTTTTGCCGTGCCCCAAGCTCCTCCCGCCGATGTGTTGGCTCCGAAAGGTTCCATTGACGAGCTTCCTGCTCACTTTCTTCACCCTGGGGTTCCTATCGATGACCTTCTCCTGCCCGGGGGGTATCAGTCCTGGTACGATTCCCTGCCCTATCACTTCTTGCTAACTTTTTAGCTTTTGGCAGGCCACGATCTCAGGTAATGCCCCTTTTCTCTTTTTATTCAGCAGCTTTCATGTGGTTACTTTGATTGACCTGCCACCTTTAATGATAAAATGTTTCTCTCTACAGTTTGAGCAGGGCGGTGACTCAGATGAGGGTGATGAGGAGGCTGCTCCTTATGATGCTGCAGGTGCTGGACCCTCCGATCCTTCCGGGGCTGGTGCTTCTGGTGCAGCCTCAGGTGCTGGACCCTCTGTCCCCTCTGGTGCTGGTGCTTCTGGTAGTTTGCCCTCCGAGTTCCAGGGGACTTTCAGGCGTTTGGACGATGCTTTCTTGTCGCGCGTGTGTGATGATGTGGCCGAGAAGGCACGAATCTCTGCTGAAGCTATCCAGGTCCCACCTCCTGAGCTGATTCCTGGGGTAATCTCTATCTTGTTGTTTTGTTCTCCTTCCCTTTGAATTATGCTGATGGCCTGTGTGACTAACACCTCCTTTTCCTTATTGGCCAGGATTATGAGTCGGCAGTGAGTCAAGTCGAATACTACCGTAACCTTGTTGGCCTTAGGGAGACCGAAGTGGTGAGTGAATGCTGACCCAACCTAGTCATTTTCCTTATTTACTTTCCACCTGTTTCCCTACCTGATGGCTTTTTGGTGTGCCTCAGCAGCGTGCTCGTGAGAAGGAGTCGCGCTCTTTGCTCAGTCGTATCTCTCAGACGTGGACTTGGGTGGGGGAGACTCGCACTTTCCAAAGTGTGAGCTGGCACCGGAAGAAATCGAAGGGAGCTGCCCAGGAGTAGTTTTTTTTCTGAAAAAGTTGACACAATGAGACAATTTAGACTTTTGATTTATTTGGGATATGTAATAACTTTAAACAACAACAGTTTTTTTTATGGTTTTATAATTTTTATGGTTTATATGACTGTTTTATTTGGTTATCTTTTTCCTTTGGTGGTTTCCTCTCTCTTTTTCTTGCTTGAAACGAACCGACACCTCTCCAATGATGAGGTTGATCATGCAGGTGACTCTCTGTATGCAACCTATGGGCGACGCGCCACCCGGGTGTTTCCCATGGGTGTGTGGCATGCCTGCCCATGTGCGATCCCGTGATAAAAAAAAAAGTGGGCCAAATAAAACTACGTTCCCCCTTGGGGAAAAATAGACCAGTGTGAGGGGGGGCCTTACCAGCCCTGGCTTTAAAGTGGGCGTATATAATATATACGCCAGGCAAATGTTTAGCAATCAATAGTCGGGCGTATATATTATATACGCCTGACCAATCCACAGTAAAAATGGCCGGGCGTATATATTATATACGCCTGGCAAAATGATTTAAACTTTGCCTTGGCGTATATAATATATACGCCTGCTATAATCTGGGCGTGGTGGGTTCTTTATAATCCGAACCTGGTCCCCCCTTGCCTCTTTCTCTATCTTTGTTTGGCCTTTTTTGCCCCTCCTTTTTTTTCTTCCCTCTCTTTCCTCTGGTGGGTCCATCGCCATACATTGACTAATTTTACCAAGAACATCGTTGTACGTTCATGGACCCGCCTTTGAAAATGGGCCCAAGTTCTCAAATGGGGGGCGGGGTTAGTATACTTCCCTGTTTGGGAGCGGGGCCCAATTTTTTGCAAAAATGGCATGATAGCTTGGCTGAGAGCGAGCTCGCTTTTCTTGATTGCCTCAGGTTATCCTGCCTTTCCTCTCTCCTTGCTGTTCCTCTGTTACCCAACCTACTACAGGCGGCTTTGGGATCGTGGGACCATAGGGCCCATGTCTTTAAATTTGGGTCTAGGGAGCTAACCCCAACCTTGGAAGAGCTAGCCTCCATCACAGGCCTGAAGATGCATCGAGGCCTTGCCAAAGTAGTGCACAAACCGGGGAATGCAAAGGCAGTCCACGCGGTCCTCGGCTTAAAAAAGGGTGGATATGAGAAATGTTTCGCTGGAGGGCCCACCAGGTGTTCGGTGAAATTCCTGAGAGAACTTTTCGGCAACTCGAGCCTTCGAAAGTTGCCTATTCGAGATCCCTTCAATGTAAAGGCCTTTGCCCTTTATTTGCTATCGGAAGTTCTCTTCTTCACTGGGGGTGAGAGCTTTTCCGTTGGACTATGTGATGTCTTGACCGAATTGGAGGGAGGTCGCTCATTGGTACACCTGGTCCTGGCGGAGATGTATCGAGGCTTGGATGCTGCGGCCTCGGGCCGGGTTGGGATTCTTAGCGGGAGCCCGCTCCTTGTTCAGATCTGGTTAGGAGAGCATTTGGCTATCATGGGGCCTGTGCCGAGATTGTGCTTGATAAGAGGGGACGTGACTCGGGGCTTTCTGATCCGGTGCTCGAGATTGCCTTATGGGAGCGTTGAGGAATTGAGCCTGTGGCTATCTGATGCGGAGCTGACCTGGCAACCTCCCTGAATGGACGGCACCTTTCCGATTGTCCGCTCTCGGGATTGTGAGGGTATAACACTTTTGGGGTTGACTGGTAGCACATACTACTTCCCATCTTGGGTGCTTCGTCAATTCGGGTATACTCAGCATGTGCCGTGTAATGCAAGGACACCCTGGTGCTCTCTGATATTCTCTCGAGGTTCTCTTAGTGATCTTGATCACATAGCTGCCCTCTGGGAAACCTGCCAATCGGCGCATATGTGTAGCTTGGTTCAGGGGGGCGTCGTCTCTCCTGATTACGAGGTTTGGCTGGCATCTGAGGAATTACCTACTCCTAGCCCAGTTTTGGTAGATGTGATAGAGACAGGGCCCTGGACATGTAAGGAAGTGATGCTTCGGACCCGGATCGAGTTTCTTTCTGCAGAGAGGCTGGTTTTGACCTATGCTTTGGAGAAAGAAAGGGTTAGAGCGGAGATTGCAGAAGTGAGAGCTGCCACAGCCGAGAGTGAGGTTCTTCGGTGGACTGGGCTTTTGACTGAGTCTTGCAGCGCAACTGAAGCTTCACGGAGATGGCAGAAGAGTCTTCATGGTAGAGGGATGTCTGATCGAGATGCTCGCGAGGACTCTCTGCTTGCAGAAATTAGCGCTTTGAAGCGTGCTCCCTGCCCTTGACTTGTTCCTGCACATATCATATATCATATACACGGGGGGAGGAATGCCCCCTAACAGAGATCTCTTTTTGGGTTTTTTTCTTCTTTTTTTTTTGTCATATATATACAGATATATATATTTATTTGGTTTTTTATCTGTAAAGAAAGCAGCACAATAGAAAGTGTGTCATGTCGTTATCTTTTTGGGACGCGACACTATGCAGGCAACACTGTAAGAAATAGAATGAAATCTATACATACATATATTTTTCGCATTTTTTTTTTCTTCTTTTTGTACGTTTCGCAATGTAAGACTTTTTATGGAGATTTTCTCTTTCACAAAGTGGGGTTTTTTATGGGAAAGGGAAATCTATTCTCTTTTTTGGAATTTTCTCCTCCACAGTGTGGGGCTTTTTATGGGAAAGGGAAATCTATTTTCTTTTTTGAAATTTTCTCCTCCACAGTGTTGGGCTTTTTATGGGAAAGGGAAATCTACTATCTTTTTTGAAATTTTTTCCTCTACAGTGTGGGGCTTTTTATGGGAAAGGGAAATCTATTACCTTTTTGAAATTTTCTCCTCCACAGTGTGGGGCTTTTTATGGGAAAGGAAAATCTATTATCTTTTTTGAAATTTTCTCCTCCACAGTGTGGGGCTTTTTATGGGAAAGGGAAATCTATTTTCTTTTTTGAAATTTTTTCCTCCACAGTGTGGGGGTTTTTATGGGAAAGGGAAATCTATTTTCTTTTTTGAAATTTTCTCCTCCACAGTGTGGGGCTTTTTATGGGAAAGGGAAATCTATTATCTTTTTAAAATTTTCTCCTCCACAGTGTGGGGCTTTTTATGGGAAAGGGAAATCTATTATCTTTTTTGTGTTTTCTCCTCCATAGTATGGGGCCTTTTATGGGAAAGGGAAATCTATTTTCTTTTTTGTGTTTTGTGTTTTTTTCTTCTTTTCTTTTGGATCTTTTGTGATGTCGGTAATTACAAGGCCAAACCAGCGGGTCCCCTCCCATTTTCTTTTAGCATGGTTGAACCCTGTTCGTGAGATACAAGTTTTTCCTTTAAACGTGGGAAGGTCAGCTTCCCAGGGATTGGTCTAGTCTTCTGTCTTTTCCTTTGGTTGTGCGTCAGACGCCGCGGTAGAGACGGCATACTTGATCGGGATCTGATCCAATTTTCACATGAGTGGCCTAGCAAAGAGGAGAAGAGGCTCAAGGGGTCCAAACAAAAGCAGGCAGGCTAGGACAGGTCTTCTCCTAATCTCTCTTTTCTTGACATTTTTGCTCATAGCGCCCAAGATGGGTTTTCGCCATGCCTGTCATCCCTGTTTTTACCCGTAGCGCCTTTTCAGGTTTTCACTATGTCCATGGGTTCGCTTTCTTACCCCAGGTGCCCTTTCAGGTTTTCACCGTCGCGTGAGTTCATTGTTGTTTTTAGTTTTCACCACGTCCGTCTTACTTTGAACCCAAATTAACAATTTTAATAATTTTTTTTTTCTTCTTTTTTTCTCTCCTTTTTTAGAACCAGAAGGCCACGACATGGACGTCGATTCCGTCATAGCCGGCTGAATGAAGTTCTGTGTGGTTTGTTAACTCAGCTTGTTCTGATGCAGTAGATGCTATGACCACTTGTAGACCTTAAAGAGGGCTTTCTTCCGGGTTGTAATGTGGCTGGGGTTCAAACAGGTTGGGTTTTTCTGGGAATTTGGATCTAAGCTTTGAGTGAATTTCAGATTGGGTGACTCTTCTTTCTTTCCAAAGGCTTTTTATGCCCCAGTCATTTCTTTTTTGGTGGTCCCCCTCTTTCTCTTTTTTGAGGGGTTTTGCTTCTTTTTTTTTTCTTTTTCTTCTCTTGGTTTGGATTTTTCCTCTTTTTTCTTCTCTTTTTTTCTTGGAATCTTGGGTGGGGTATATGAAAGAAATAGTTGTTGGCCCGAAGTGTGTAGCAAAAAAGGGTGAAGGTTTTTAGGGAATATTTCTTTTGGGCTACTTGACTTTGAAATGATGGCCTCTTTTATGGGGCCCTTAAGCGGTCACGCATCTACTTTTATCGAAACTTACCTTGTCCCAAGACCTATGAGTAGAACTTATGGAGGTATCCAGCGTTGATGGGCTCAGGAAAGTGGTCTCCGTCCATGGTGGCGAGGCGAACGGCGTATCCGGGTAGAACCTCTCGGACGACATAGGGTCCTTCCCAATTTGGCTTAAACTTCCGTCTCGGATCGGTGTGGAGAGACGGAAAATTTTTCTTCAGTACAGTGTCTCCTACCTTCAGGTCTCGACTGCGAACGCATTTATTGTAAGCACGTGCAATTCTCCTCTGATAGACCTGAGTGTGACACAAGGCTAGGAGTCTTTTCTCGTCAATCAAGTCTAGCTGTTCAAAACGGGCTCTTTCCCTCTCAGCTTCAGGTAGATGGGATTCCAAAAGGATGCGGAGTGACGGTACCTCGACCTCAACGGGTAGCACAGCCTCGGTTCCATACACAAGGGAGAATGGTGTTGCCCCTATTGCAGTACGGATAGACGTTCTATAGGCCCAAAGTGCGAAGGGTAACTGCTCACTCCAATCTCTGTAAGTAACTACCATCTTCTCCAGGATGCGGATCAAAGTTTTGTTGGCTGCCTCCACAGCTCCATTTGTCTGAGGCCTGTATGGGGATGATCGATGGTGCTTGACCTGGAACTGCCCACACAAGGCCCGGATGTGCCTATTAGCGAAATTGGTGCCATTATCAGTGATGATATCTTTGGGTACGCCGAATCTGCAAATGATGTTGTTCTTGATGAATTTCTCGACATGACTGGCCTTAATGCTCGTATAGGAGGCTGCCTCTACCCATTTTGTGAAATATTCCACAGCAACGAGGATGAATTGATGTCCATTGGAAGCTTTAGGATTGATCTTGCCGATGACATCGAGACCCAAGTTGGCGAATGGCCAAGGAGTGGTCATGCTGTGTAAGTCAATGGCCGGAGCGTGTATTAAGCTGGAGTGCTCTTAGCATTTGTAGCACTTCTGTACGTGCTTGCAGCAATCTGTCTCAAAAGTAGTCCAAAAGTATCCTTGCCTTAGAATTTTCTTGGCGAGCATGTGTCCACTGACATGTGCCCCGCAGACTCTTTCATGGATCTCCTTCATGACCTCACTCGCTTCTTTCTGGGTTAGGCATCGGAGCAGAATGTTGTTGTGAGACCGTCTATACAGGAGATTGCCGCAGACGACGTAGTTTGTTGCCAATCGCTGGATGGTGCGTCTGTCTACCCTTGATGTTCCTTCTGGGACAGTTTGGGTCTCGAGGAAATTATTGATGTCTGAGAACTAGGGTGGTTCATCATCTATCTCTGTAGGTCCTTCGATCAGGTGACAGAAAGCCGGTTCGTTCCTCTGCTCTATCATGATCGGCTTCATCACAACTCCGTATGGAATCTCGACCATAGAGGCCAGGGTAGCCAAGGCATCAGCAAACCGATTTCTTGCTTGTGGCACATAAGAGAAGGTGACTTCTTCGAAGTAGATTATCAGATCCTCCAGATGTTCATGGTATGGGATCAATTTCTCATCCTCGGTCTTCCAATCTCCGTTGGTCTGGCATATAATTAACTGTGAATCTCCAAAGACCCTAAGGTGAGTTATATTTAGATCAAGAGCCGCCTGTAAACCAGCTGTACAGGCCTCATACTCGGCCATATTGTTGGTGCATGGGAAGTTCAATTTGATTGAGATGGGTATATGTGATCCTCTTGGCGAGATAAGAATGGCGCCAACTCCTTGGCCCTCAATATGCGATACCCCATCGAAGTGCACTACCCAGGGCTCCTCCGTTTCCTCTGTATCCTCGTCACTCATGAACAAAATGTCTTCATCAGAGAATTCGGTCCTTAGAGGCTCATAATCCGGCAGAGGGTTCTCCGCAAGATGATCAGCGAGTGCTTGCCCCTTAATCAACTTCTGGGTGACATAAGTAATGTCAAATTCAGATAGGAGTAGTTGCCATCGTGCAGTTCGGCCAGTGAGAGGAGGTTTCTCGAATAGGTACTTCAACGGATCCATCTGTGCTAGAAGTAGAACGGCTTGGGATAACAGCTAGTGGCAGAGCCTTTGAGTAGCCCATACAAGAGTCAAGCATGCTTTCTCTAGATGAGAATAGCGTGTCTCGTAATCAGTGAATTTCTTACTTAGATAATAGATGGCCTGCTCCCTTCTTCCTGTCTCATCATGCTGTCCTAACACAGCCCATGGAAAACTCAGTCATGGACAGGTACATTATCAGGGGCCTATCGGGTACGGGCAGTACCAATACCGGAGGCTTCAGGAGGTAACCTTTAATCTTGTCAAATGCAGCCTGGCAGTCATCATTCCATTCAACTCGTGAGTCCTTTCTCAGTAGCTTGAAGATTGGTGCACATAGCGGAGTTAACTGTGCAATAAATCGACTGATGTATTGGATTCTTCCTAAAAAGCCTCTGATTTCCTTCTCTATAGATGGTGGTGGCATTTCAGTGATGGCCTTGATCTTGGTCGGATCGACCTCGATTCCTCTCCTACTGATAATAAAACCCAATAGCTTTCCGGATATAGCGCCAAACGTGCATTTCTGGGGATTCAACTGCATTCTATATTTTCTCAACCTCTCGAATAGCTTCTGAAGGTCTATCAAGTGGTCCTCCCTTTCTGGTGATTTGGCAATCATGTCATCGACGTATACTTCGATCTCTCGGTGCATCATGTCATTGAACAAGGTCGTCATTGCTCTTTGATAGGTTGCCCCAGCATTCTTTAGCCCGAATGGCATTACCTTGTAGCAGAAGGTTCCCCAGGGGGTAATGGACACCGTCTTCTCGTGATCAACCTCTTCCATCTTTATCTGATTGTATCCTGAGAATCCATCTATAAACGAGAGCATCCCGTGCTTTGCGGTGTTATCGACCAAGATGTCGATGTGGGGTAATGGAAAGTCGTCCTTAGGGCTCGCCCTGTTGAGGCTTCAGAAATCAATGCACATTCGAACCTTTCCATCCTTCTTCGGTACGGGGACGATATTGGCTAGCCATTGGGGGTACTTGGATACCATGAGGAAACCTACGTCATACTGCTTAATGACCTCGTCCTTCACCTTTAACATCCATTCAGGTCGAAGGCGTCTCAGCTTCTGTTTAACCGACTTAACATCAGGGTAGAGTGGCAACTCAAGCTCAACCAGATCGATATCCAAACTAGGCATGTCCTCTTACGACCATGCGAAGACGTCTTGGTATGACCGAAGGAAGTCTATCATACCTTTCCTCTTCGCTGGGGACAACGACGTTTCAATTTTAGTGATTCTAGGGGCCTCTGTGGTGCCCAAATTGACATCCTCCGTCTCTTCGACGATCGGGGTAGAGCCATGCTCAAAATTGACAAATTGTTTGAGGAGCTCATTGGGGAGCTCGTCGGTTTGGCCTTCCTCGTCCAGACTCGTGACCCCTACCTCTTCTTATATTTCTACAAGGAAGGGGTTGGCTTCACGTGGGACGGGTATCACCACATCGATTTTAATTTTATTGGGAATTTTAATGGACAATATTTTTGGAATTGGTATTTTTTTCTATTTTTATGGTCTTTTGCATTTTTTCGGAGGTCAGCCCCTGGCGAGGTGGATCTCTATATATACAAGGTAGAGTGGTCCAAAGGCTAACCTCACTTTTTACAGGTTGTTTTTTTTTGGAGAGTCGGTGCCATTTTCATGGCATTTGGTGGCTCTCAAGAGTTGGGGCAAGGATGCCCAGTTACTCAC
Source organism: Chloranthus sessilifolius (assembly GCA_021018995.1). Classification (NCBI taxonomy): domain Eukaryota; kingdom Viridiplantae; phylum Streptophyta; class Magnoliopsida; order Chloranthales; family Chloranthaceae; genus Chloranthus; species Chloranthus sessilifolius. The sequence continues at coordinate 50,226,762 of CM037593.1, read as the reverse complement.
CTGTGAGGCTTGACCTTTACCTCTTTGGTCGGGAGCGGCATCGATAGGCTCTTGTAGTTCATCCCTCAACATATTCACAGAGGGGTCCTCTGGGACCTTGTCCTCTATGGTCAGGAGGGGCCCAGAGTGGCTAGTGCTGGAGTGATGGGTGGATCGGGGAACTTCTTCTTCAAATAAGGAAAGGGCGGCTAAGTCCATTTCAAAGTCTGGGGGGATGATGTAGGGATTGGTGGGGTGGATTGAAGTAGGCTTATGTGGGGTGACCCTTGTCTCCCCATTTAGATCAATTTTTAATACCCCGACGCTCACAAAGGTTTCACGGATGTGGGGGCAAGTGTGAGGTTCCTCTTCCAAGATGATTCCTTTGGCCTTGGCGACTACTGCAGCTCTCATCTTTTCTTTAGCTTCTCTGACTTCCTCTTCTCTGGGTCTATAGCCTAAGCTGAATTTAGTTTGCTGCCCCTTGGCCTTGACGGGGTCTCTTCTTCCTTGGAGGCGTGGGCCCAACCCTTTCCCTTTTTGATGGCCCCATCTGTGGAGCATGAACACAGCTACGTCCATTCCTTCTCCAGTTTTATCCGGAGTCTTTTCAGTTGGTCCTAGGGTAACATTTGAGAAGTCATACTCAAATCGATGGAGATCGGCGTCCTCAGCTGTGTGCGGTATGTTCAGCACTTTCGGATATTCTCAATGTGCAGAGCGCTCTTCCCATGTCCTCTCGGCTCTCACCTATGATGGTGATAATTTTTCCTTCTGAGATAAATCGAAGCTTTTGGTGCAGAGTAGATGGTATTGCTCCGAGCTTATGTATCCACGGCCGGCCCAATAGCCGATTGAAAGTAGACTTGATGTCCATCACCTGAAAGGGGGTGGTGAAGGTTTGCGGTCTGAGGATCAGGTCAAGGTCTACTTCTCATATGATTTCCCTTTTAGTGTTGTCGAATCCCCGAGCACTTGATATGGATGGCTGGAAGGTGTCGGGGTTCGCACCAATTTTGATTGCCATCCTTAGAGGGCATACGTTCAGCGCCGACTCGTTGTCTATTAGGACCAATGGCACCACCAAGTTTCCTACTTCCACTGTTATATTCAGGGGTTTAGAATGGTCATTCCCCTCGATTGGTAGGTCTGCATCGGTGAAAGAGATGGCGTTTGGGGCCAACACTTGCCCTATTATTTCCCCTACTTCATCTGGAGTTACATGGGTGGAGACATGCGCGTCCTTGAGCTCTCCCATTAGGGCTTGAAAGTGGAGTGGTGATGTGATTAAAAAATCCCACACAGTAATATGTGCGGGTGTTCTCTTGAGTATGTCTCGATGTGCTCCTGCCATTTTTCAAAGAGATTTCAACTGTTTTTTCTTCTTTTCTTCTCCTCTCCGACCGCCTCGATGCTTTATTCAATAGCCTCTTCTTGGTTGCACCCAGCAGTCATGTCCGTTTGTTCATAGCTCAATGGTACTTGATGCGGGTCATAAGTAGGTTTCAGGATGAGAAAAGGAGTGCGTGAGGATTTCAGGGAGGATTGGGCTGGATATACTAGTTTCTCGGGTCAAACCAGGTTAACTCCAATGGGGGGTGGAATGGTAGTGGGGGGAATTGGCGAAATTGGAGTTATGGGCATGGAGGGGGCTTGTACTGGTATTACCTGGGCATGGTAGGACCAGTGGTGATTGGGTGATGAGGGGATTGGGTGAGGGGTTGCTTGCTTGGGTGGCAGTGGAGTTGGATTAGGGCCAAAATATCGAAGGGATGGCGGGAGTGTGACTGGGATGGAGGGACGGGGAGACGTCTAAGGTGTGGTGGGCGCGGGGTGATAGGGATATGAAGGATTTGTATATGGGGAGGTATGATGGGATGGTGATGGGTTTGTGGACGAAGTGGGGTAAATTGGGGACGATGGAGTTGTGCATGGAGCGGGATGATTGGGACATGGCGGGGTAGTGGGTGCAATGGGGGGATATAAAGGGTTTGTGGCATGGTGGGATGATGATGGGCTGGTAGATGAAATGGGATAGATTGGGGATGATGGAGTTGTGCATGGAGCGGGATAATTCGAGGGCAATGGAGGGGTGTATGGGGTAAATTGGGTGGTGGGATTTGAAGGTGTGTATGGAATGGGGTAACTTGGGGATGGCGGAGTAATGTATTGGGTGGAAAGATTTGAGGGTGCGTATGGGGTAGGATAATACGGGGATGGTGGAGTTGCATATGGTACGGGATGATTTAGGTGTGATGGAGGGGTGTATGGGGTAAATTGGGCGTGGGGTGGATATGCGTATGATTGCAGTGGGGCTGTTCCCGTTTGGATTTGATAGGCGGGAGCAGGGGTGGAAAAATACTGTCCTAAATCTAAGGGCTCCTCTTGGTATATCGGTGTGGGAAAATAACCAGCTAGATATAATGGCTCGATCACCCCAACAAATAGTTCACCGTTCGACACAGGGTGAAAACTCCTCACGATTCTTGATAATAATCGAAGGTCAAACTCTTCTTCTTCCTCCTCTCTCCAATGTATGTTAGGCCTGGGGCCTCCTGGGTGCAATGGTAGAGGAGCTTGATGGATATTCTGGTTCGGCCCTTGAGGAAGTGGCGAGGGAATGATTTTTCTTGCCTCTATTAGATCTTGGACTGCGTGTTTTAGTGGAAAGCACCGATCCGTAAGGTGACCCGGTCCCTGGTGGAAATTACAATGCAGATTCGGATCATAGTTCCTCGGTATGGGATGGGGTGGCGGGCGAGGTTGGAGTAAATTGACCAGGCCTTTCTGTAGCAATACCAGCAATAAGACACTCAAGGATTGCCCCAACGGTGTGAACACTCGTTCAAACCGTGCTTTCATTTGCTCCTGGGTAAACGGGGCTCTTGGTTCGTTGCTTGGCCTTGGTGCTTGCTCGAAACGGGTCGGAGGTGGTTGTGTAACCTGGAGCTGTATTGGGGGGGCATTGGTATTGGCCTGGGGGTAAACAATGTTGTGTACCTCTGTCCCTGGTCTTCTTTCAATTCTTGGTTCGGCGGCTTTTCGAACCCCGGTGGCCCTGTTGGCCACATTCCTTCCTAACTTGCCCTCTCTAATGACGTCTTCGAAACGATTGGCATTTCAGACCAGATCAGCAAAACTTGACTGCTGCTGATATCCTAAAAAATCTGCGATGACTGGGAGGGCACCCTTGGTTATCAATTCAATCTGCTCATCATCGGGAATCCGATGAGTTACCTGAGCGGCTAATGCCCTCCACCTCCCCAAGTAAGCACTGAATGTTTCATCATGTCTTTGCTTTAATCGGGCCAAATCTAACTTCCTTGGTTCTATGTCCATGTTATAGACATATTGTTCTTGAAATAAGCGTGTCAAATCTTTCCAATTTTTTATCATGGACGGTTCCAGGGATGTGAACCATCTCAGTGCTGGGCCCATTAAACTCTTCTAGAACACTTTGATGAGGAGTCGTTCATCTCTGCCATACTGGCACATATCCCCATAGTAAGATTTTAAGTAGGCGATGGGGTTGCCAGTGCCGTTATATTTATCAAATGATGGCATCTTGAATTTCTGTGGCAGGGGGACATCAGAGAACAGACATAAGTCTGAAAAGTCTGTTGAGTGTAGTTCCATTCCTCCCATCTTCATCAGTTGCTTCTATATTCTGTCTATTTGTTCTTTCAGTTGTTTTGGTTCTTTTGAGGCTGTAGTGGGGACTGCTTCCCCCTGATTTTGTTCGACCCTAGGTGTGTGTTGTTTAATTCTAAGTGTGCATGACTTATTTGTGTTTTGAAAACAAATTTGCAATTGCTAAGTTATACTGATTCTGGAATATAAAAAAGGGTAAAGAAATGTCAACACAGAGAGAAGTGAATTAGCCTGCAAGATCAGGGCCAATTGTAGCAAGTTTTAAATGTAAATGAGTAAAAGATCGTCCACAGAGAATTTGTTTAAAATGCAAGATAATCCTCCAGATCTGAGCTACCAGATCTGGCCTCTTATCCTATCTATAAAGCACATAAGATGGGAGGTTGAATTTGTCACATTAACTAAATGATAAAAATAAAAGTTAAACTAAATGATCCAGATCTGAGTTGGGGGAATTTTGATGTAAACTTATAAAAATGGAGAAATAATATCTAACTTGGATTTGGTCCTTGAAACACAATGAGAATGATTGCAGATCAAATGAGAAATGATCCAATCTTTATCTAGCTACAAGCACAGATGTAAGAGAAATAAATCTAACTCAAGGATTAGATTTAGGCTTATGGCTATGGTCTGTCCACTTCAATGGCCACAGACCATCCAATAGTCTTTAATCTAAACCCTTAATTTAGAATAAGAAACATCACTACAAATGTTGCGAGAGATTAGGTTACAAACACTAATTCTCACAGGGATAATGAATCAAGGGAAATTGTATGAAAAACAGTAAATCTAAAGGAGTCTAATGCAATAAGGAGATCAGAGGGAACCCTTAACACGAATCTAATTGAGAATGTACGGTTTACAGCAACCTTTTCAAATTCACCATTACAATTACAGAGCACAGCTTAAACAACTCTCAGATTTGTAGTCCTGAATACAACTCTCTTTTGAATTACAGAGTATCTCACAGCTCTCAATTGCAAGTAAAAGTTAGGCTATTACAGGGATTTCAGACAAACTATCTGATTTGGAAATGGGGGAATAGGAATGAAACTGAAAATCTGGATGTCCAAATTGGGCAAATGGTTCATCTATTTATAGTTTTCCCCAGGTCTAGCTCAGATGCGTATCGACCAATCAGCAGTGCTCAGATCAGTATCAACCAATGGTAGTCGAGCACAAGTATCCAGATCTGTTCTGGCCAATCAGAATTGTTCGATCTGGTTCAGCCAATCAGGCGGCATAAGCATCAATTCTGTTATGCCATTTGAAAATCTGTTAGAGCTTCTAGAAGTTCCCGCCAAGTTATTTCATCTCTGGGTGCTCACATGGGGTGGAATATGCCTTCGCTTTATGCTTAGAATCTTCTGAAATGTCCCTAGGTTTTTAAATGCGTTGGGACGCGTAAAAAAGATTACTGAATTACCCTTGCAAAAGCTGAGAATCTCCAAAATACCATTTTGCATAGTTTAGGGGACTTTTCGCAAGGTACTGTGACTCCTAAAGGTCTTTTCGCAACGTTCAGGTTCTGTTAGAAAGGAGTTTTCTTCTTTTCGAATAGGTCAATCATCCTTTCGAAGAGTTCAGGTGCTCTTCGAAAACTAAGCCTGGAGCTTTTAGTTCTTTTCGCAGAGTTCAGGTTCTTTTCGAAATGTTCAGATTCTTTTCGAAAAGCACTCTGTAGTGCATTTTTCCGTTCGAATTGCTCCACATTTCTTTTCTGGGTTGAGACCAGGTCTTTGCCTCTTTAGTTCAAGTATTTTAACAGCTCGTGAGGTTGTCCCTTCTCTTTCTTCCTTTGGATCGACATGGATTATCATCTTTTTGGCACTTTTAGGCTGCTTTCATGGTTAAGCCTGTCTTTATTATTAGCTGTAACACAAGCACTTAAAACACTTATTTAGTTCTCTTCAAGCATCTATCAAGGCCTAGGTTAAAGGGTGGAGAAGGGTATTTTCTGGTTCTCAACACACCCCCAAACCTAAGCTTTGCTAGTCCCTTAGCAAAGTCAACATTAAAAATAGAATGAAAAAGCCACTTTTGTAGGGAACACAGTTGCATTTAGCATATACAACAAGCCTTTTAAACCCCTAGGTGATCCCTAGTGGAGGAGTGAAGTCTCCTGAGGGTTTTCAGTGAAGGTACCCACAAACTTCTTCAATAACCGCTTAAGATCAATGCAATTGCTAAAGCAAACTTTCATCCAATCGATTATTCACACCGCATCATCATGTCAGAAGAAGATTTTCAAGAAAACATCAGTTCAAAAATAAAATTCTGCTGTAATTCCTTTTACCATTTAGTCAATTTGTGTCAAAAAGTTATTTACAAGAAAAATTAATGAACAGCTTGCCTTCTATTTAAGAATCCAGCTTTGATGTTACCCCAATGAGTTGATTTCAAACCCAACTCTCTCCAGGATTTTCACTCAACATGCAAGTAAGAGGGTTGTACTATTTCACACGGCTCAAGAGCAGTTACAGCCCTCAAATAGGACTGTAAGCATGAGCATAGGCATTGCTTTTTAGTTCTGAATTCACAGCTTTTTTCACCATAGATTACACAAATCCTTATCTCCATGTGACAGCTCAATCCATCATTGATCAGTAAGGACTTTACTTGGGTTGTAATGTGGCTTATGGGTGAAATTTATCAAGAATAAAGGGGTGGAATGGAGTTTAAAATTGGGAAGTCAGTGAAGGTAAGGAGGTGGTATGGACACCTTCTTTATTTCAGCACAATTTCATCTTCTTCTTTGAATTTTCGGAGCCAAAGTGGCCATCTTTTTCTCTTTCTTTTTCAAACTTCCAATGAAATGACTTCTCTTTTTTTTTTTTTTTTTTTTTTTTTCAAAATGACATTGACTGGAATGTCACACTTCTCCTGCTGAAATAAAGAAGGTGTCCATACCACATCATGCCTAACCACATCATGTTCAAATTTTTTTTTTTTTTTTTTTTTTCATTTAATGTTTACTGTTGGGGCTCAACTTCAGCCCATTCATTTTGCCCTTGCTGATCCACAATAGGGAATGAATTCCTTGGCTCTTCAACATTCATATTTCTTTTAGTTTCACTCTCTATGACCTCCTTAGCTGCCTTGCCCACTAAGTTGTCAACCACTCTGCCACTCCTTAGGGTAGTGATTGTGTTAGCCTCCTCATGGGTAGAGGAGCCTTCTCCAATCATATATTGCCCTTTAGGATTGGTCAAGGGTTGACTAGGCAGTTTGCCCTCCTCTCTCCTGTTCAAAGCATTACATATTTTACCCAGCTGGTCCTCTATTTTTTTAATGCTTTGCCCATGAGAGTTCACAGTTTGGACCAAGTTCTCCAATTTCTGCATAGATGCTAGCATTTTTTTTTCAAAGGTAGAGGATCTGGGTTGTTGTGGGGGCAAGACCAACTGATTGGGCTGTGGGGCAAGTAACTAAAAATTCTGCCTTGGTGGATAACCTTGGTTAAATTAGTGCTGAGGTCTATATGGAGCTGCCAACTGCTGCTATTGGGGCTGAGGGTATGTATCTTGTCTCCACCTCAAATTTGGATGGTTTATCCATGTGTAACAAGCAGGTTGCGGCCCATAAGCTTGGGCAGCATTGGCATGCTCCAACACTAACCCAGGGAACTTTTTGGCAAATGGATAATTTTGGGGTGAATGTGTGGGAGATTGGCATATCAAACATGGCTATTTCACTTGTGCTGTCATCCTAGGTTGTATCACATTCATCAATTTGTCAAACTTTAAACTCAGATTGCCAACCTTCCTTTCCAAGTCACTTTGCACCTTAACTTCATACATTCCACCTCTAGGAGCGGACTCTTTTACTTGTTTAGCTAGGGCCTGGCTGTCATTGCGAGATAGTGATTCATGCTGCATGGAATTCTCACCAATAATGTCAAACAACTCCCATGCCTCATCCGGTGTCTTGTGGAGGTAACTACCACCACATGAGGCATCCACCATATCCCTACTTTTGGGATTAATTCCTTGGTAAAATACTTGCACAAGTTGCCACTGTGACATTTGATGGTGGGGACATTGTTTTAACATCTCTTGAAACCTCTCCCATGCCTCATAAAAATCTTCAGTGGAGGACTAAGTAAATGACAATATGTTTGTCCTCATCTGACTAGTTTTATTCATGGGAAAGAATTTAGCCAGAAATTTGCTTTGGAGGTCACTCCATGTTTGGATGCTATTGGCTGAGAGCTTAGAGAGTCAAGTGCTGGCTTTGTCCTTTAGGGAAAAAGGAAAAAGCCTAAGTTTAGTGGCTTCAGGTCTTAGGCCAGTAATGTTAAATGTGGTGTAAAGTGCCAAGAATTGATCAATGTGGTTGTAAGGATCTGCCTTACTGATCCCATGAAAAGATGGCAGCATGTTAATGGTGGAGGACTTGATTTCATAATTTCTCTCAACTGAAGAGAATTGTATGCAAAAGGGAGATGTGTAATCCTCAGGTGCATTGTATTCCTTCAGAGTTCTTTACCTCTCAACCATGACAGCTGGCTCAGTTTCAATAGTAGGGGCTGGTGTGGTGTTTCTCAGTCTAAGGACCCTTTCAACCTAAGGATTTAGAGGTTCCAACTCAGGGTTTAAGGACCTTCTACCAAGCATACACAAAATCAGCAGGTAAAGAAGAGATTCTCACAAGACACGAAAAATTTTCAAACAAAAATCACAACTAAACTGATTTACAACTAAACTATTGACAAGGAATTTAACACAAATAGACTGAGTTTTAGAGTAAAAGAAGTGCAAACATAGCTAGCTAAACTCCAGCCGCAACTCTAACTTTTCTCTGCTACTATTGTCCAAGTTTGCAAAAATTCTAACAAAAATCAGTACTTTTTATTCTATTGAAGACACAGCTAAAAAGAATTTTCTATTCTAAATTATAATACAACTCAGGTCTACTAAAATGATTAATATTTCCCGACAGCAGTGCCAAAAACTTGTTGGTTATTTCTAGAGGGTTGTCTTGTTATTGGTGAGAAAACGGTGGAAGAAATATAAATAAAAAAGTGAAGGAATAAAAATGAGTTAAAATAGCAAATCCGAAATACACAGCTTGCAAGATACAGGGCTATTGTAGTAAGTTTTGAGTAAGAGTTTGTCCCACAGATAAATTGATTTAGAATCCAAAATGGGTTATATTAGTAGGCCTTCAGTTCTGGCTACAGATCTGACAATCTTAGAGAAAGGGAGTTGGGTGTCACAACTACACTAAATTAATACTAAAGTGAAGAAATAAAATGCAGTCCTATCCTAAAGAAAGGGATGTGAAGAAGGTGGTGATGGTGTGTGTTAAAATAAAGATAAAATGATGGGAAGTAAGGAGTTAGGCTAGGGTTAAATCAGCTATGTAATTCAAACTTAGGGTTGTCTCTACAGCAATCCCTGAGATGGCTACAAACACATCTGTAAGGAAGATGTATCCAACTCAACCCTTATGGTTTGACCAGATCTCTTAATGCTATAACCTGTCCACTTCAATGGTCATAGGCAATCCAATAGAGAGGATCAAACCACATGAATTAAATAAAAAAACCAATCTGATCCAAAGGAATGGGCTGATCTTAAGGATATAACCTATCCACTTAAATAGTCACAGATTATCCAATAGATGTCCTCTATCCAACAGATCAAATCAGAACATCAAAACTATTACAGACACCATGTATGCCAGGCTACAAGCTCAGGCATCCATAGGAGCAAATAGCTCTTGAAAAACCAGTGGAAACCCAATTGTTCAAAGGCTATTTGGGGACTTTAAATGCAGCAGATCATTGCTACAAAAGGCTTGCAATGACTGAGTTCACAAGTCTGCAATCTCTACAGAGAAATCAGATCTAACATTTGATGTTGGTCAAGTACAACAGAGGGGAGCTTGTTCCTACAATAATCTCTCACAAGGCTACAAGCTCAAGTGCAGAGGAGAAGAATCCTTCTCAGATCTGTAGCTTGAAATCACCGTAGGGCTATAGTCTATCCACTTCAATGGTCACATGCTATGCATAGAGGTTATCCACACCACAGAGAACTGAGCTGGAACATGAATATTGTTGCTGCCTCCATGGTCCCAGGACTACAAGCTCAACCTTCCATGGGTATTTTAAATCAGCTCAAATCCTAAATGCATGGTATAGATTGAACCAAACTATGGGCAAATAGAAAAATAATAGATTGAATAAGTAATTAAAATACATATTTCATTAATCAACACAATACTTACAATGAGATTTCTCAAGGCAATAGCCTTGTGCAAAACATCTCATCAACTAATCCCAATGTGTACAAAACCCATTACAAAACTAACAAAACTAAACCTAATTGCTTACAAGAATTTAGCCAGCAAGTGCTGAGCTAAGAGAGGAGAGATAATGGAAAAAAAAAGGTGATCAAACCCTAACCCTAGTTTGCTCGAGCTCACAGCTGACTGAGGTTGAAGGAGAGATATTTATTTTAAGTTAAATTTATAGCTTAAATACCCAGTCCTAATGCCTTAGCCAACTGAATATTAAACCCTAATTTTTACGGTAGATGTGGCACTGGTACAACCCTTGGATGCCTTGGGATGTGTGCCTCAAGATTAGGGCCTCGAGATGTGTGCTACAAGATCAAGGCCTCGAGATGTGTGCCCTAGACCTGGGGAAATCCCCAAAAGGTCCCTGAGTAAAGATTGAGAGGTGGAGAGCTCGAACTTTGTGGGGTAGACTTTTACTCTTTGGTTCATTCGCGTAGCTGCTAAGTGCTTCACGAAGTAGAATTTGTCTTGGAAGGTCCCTTTTTCGTGCAGAAGGTCTTTGAAAGGTCGCGCAGCTACTCTGGCTTTTAATGCACTCATGGGGAAGGAATTGCAGTGCTTGGCTTTGCTCGCACAACAGAGCTTCAAAATTTCCTTTCATGAAGTTATCACGTGGAATATCTTCAATCTCACTCAGCTTCTTATCAAATGAATGACACAGCTCGCTCGGTAGAGGGTATAGCTTTTAAACGCGCGAGAACTGTGTGAAAGTTTTTTAGAAGCTCTCTCTCCTCTTGATCCATGCGAGAACTACTCGAGTTTATTTACGTTCTTCATGCAAAGTGGCCTCACGAGATTGTGCGCTCGGTTAATATAAGCCTTGATCCTCGTGAAAACTTCACGAGCTGGATTTCTGAAAGTTTAGTACGTGACTGCTTCTCGAGTTCTCCTGTGTTGCATGTAGCAGCTACACGAGGAAGCTTTGCTGTGGGTTCAGACACGGGAGGTAGCACCTCTAACTGTGCGAGAAAATGATTCTGCTCCTCCACTACAATGCATAAGCTGCCGTTACAGCTTCATCCACTCTCATATGCACTTCTCTCATCTATTGGACTTCTTGGGTTTACTTTGACATGCAAACTAGTCACCGTGGTGTGTACCACCATGGTGTTCCATTGGTCTTTGGCCCAGCAGTCTGCTTTGGCTTAAATTCTTTCTCTTTTTAGCACCAAAAGTAGGGACTTTGTACTAAGCTGCATATTTATTACTAACTACAAAATAAGCTAAACAAAGTGTTATTAGTCAGCTTCAAGGTCCAACAAAGGCTAGGTTAAGAGGTGAAAAGTGATACTTTTCAGGGAATAACACTGCCTTGCCTTGCATTTCGTACCAAGGCTGAGAAAAGTGCTGCACTACAAGAAGCTGCTCCCCCCGAGGACTGTAGACCACCTCTAGTCCCTCCTCTTGTCCGTGTTGTTCCTCACTCGACATGCTGAGATGGAAACAAGCAACAGTATATAAATATGTCAGTAGCAAGAAATTGATTGCTGCAAGCCTAAGAAGGTTAGTCTCCCCTCTTATTTTCCATCAATCTTAAATCATCATCATTTCTAAGAAATACATCAAAAAAGAAGGTGAGGCCCAAAAACCCCACATTTCAAAAAAGAGAAAGAAAAAGAAATATATAATAATAATAATAACAAAAATCCAAAAAAAAGAAAACAAACAAAAAAAGAATGTGTGTACATTTATGTAACAAAAACCCAAAAAAAAAAGAAAACAAACAAAAAAAGAATGTGTGTACATTTATGTAACAAAAATCCAAAAAAAGAAAAAAAAAAAAAAGGGTATGTGTACAATTATGTAACAAAAAATCCCAAAAAAGAAAATAATTAAAAAAAAGAGTGTGTGTACATTTATGTAACAAAAATCCAAAAAAAGAGAGGAAAAAAAAAGGGGGCAAAACATGTATGAACATACACAAAAAAGGAGAGTCTTTCTTTTTTCCAACAAACAAAAAAAAATAAATATATATATATATATATATATATATATATATATATATATATATATATATATATATATATGCATGCATACACAATAAACATAAAAAAAATCAAAAAATAAAAAGAGAAGAAAAATGGCAAAACATGTATGAACATACACAAAAAGGAGGGAGTCTTTCTTTTCCAACCAAACAAAAATAAATAAATATATATATATATATATATATATATATATATATATATGCATACACAATAAACATGCAAAAGAAAAAATAAAAAAATTACCCGAATCATCTTGCAGTGTAAAAAAGCATCATCTAGATCCACACAAGAAAGAAGAAGAAAAAGAGGCCCCTAATCACATCAACAAGTGAAGAAAAAGAGTAGGGCATTACAAAAAAGTCATAATTTTGCTCAAAATCGAGGCCAATGCACATGGAAGAAATCAAATGAGTCATAAATAATCATACTTGCAAGAAGAATCACCCATTCATCATCTAAAAAAGCAAATATCCTAACCACATTGCAAGTTATTCAAGAAAAAAAGAGAGAATGAGGAAACATTGATTACCTTCAAGAAAAATACGCCATTGATCCGGCGTAGAGCGTGTATTTGATCGGCGGGAGCAAACTCCGGCAATAGAACAAGGTTCAAAGGAACTCAAATGAACCCTAGGAAGAGGTTACATTTTGGTTTGGAGAGGGGGGGAGGAATGGAATTTGAAAATAGCCCCTTTTGGCTCGGGCTCGATGGTTTGAAAACCCTCCCTAGTTTGGCTTGGCATGTATAAAATACACGTCAGGCATGTTTTGACCCCAATGTGGCCTGGCGTGTGTAATACACATGCCAAGCCAAACCTGGCCCGATTTGGCTTGGCATGTATAATATACACGCCAAGCTCTTCCTGGCCAAGTTTGGCTTTACTTGTGTATTGTATGCACTGAGTCTGATCCTCCTCGGACCCGAAGTGGTGCACATGCCCCCGGAACAGCACGTCAATCTCCATTTGATTTGCTTGGGAAGCTGTCTTAGAATAAATGGTTCAAGATTAATGAGCATGCTCAAAATATCGAACATACAAAAAATCCCACATAAAATAATAAAAAATTCACATAAAATCATAAAAAAAACTCACATAAAATAACAATTTTTTTTTCAACGTGAAAATAACAATGAATCCGTATAAAATAAATGCACATATGCATGAGTTCTTCAAAAAGCAGGATGTACTCCTAAAAAACATTGCGACATCAGTTCGCTCCGCTCGGATAGTCATGCTAACTTTGAGATTGATGGGTTTGCCCAAAGACCTCAAATCCTGCTTCACACAGGGGCACCTGTGGCCGGTCAAATGGGGCAATCAATGCCTCATGTGATCAAACACAAGCTATGGATCTTTACGTATTTTCTTCGCGCCTATCTCTGAGTATGGGTCGATCACCCTCTCACTTACAGAGCAGTTTTATTCAGAATGAAACTTGAACATCAAACATCTTTAATCATCTCGATAAGTGGATGTTTTTCTCAGCATATTAGGCTTTCGTAACTCGCTCCATCTTAGTTATACCCAGTAATGTTGCTAAGCGCTTGGGGACCGATAACCTTGAGGAACGAATATTTCTCCCAACACACAGGGCTTCCGTTTACTCACCATGTTACCCACCTGATGTTTGAGGTTCGTTCTGAATATGGCGGACCTGTCAATGATGCCATGGGCCTCTTCGGATGTCTCTTGTCTTTGGCATTCGATTATGAGTGATCGAATACCAAAGAGGGGCATCTGTAGACACCCAAATTTGGCCCAAGGCCCGATCAAGATATACTTCGAGAGAGGTGAACCCCCGAGCTTTTGATAACAGCTCCCGTACCCTTAGAAACCTTCCCCAACTTTTAGAAACCTCTCCAAACCCTTAGTTAACCCTCCCGAGAAATGGTTAGAGTGAGATATACTAGGGCTGGCAGGGATCTTTACTAAGACCAACTATTACACCATTGAAAAGTAGAGGTTCCCATCTTTCCAACAAGCCAAAAATACCTCAATCTAAGTTGTACTTTAAAAGTTACAGCGATCTGAAAAGTGACCAAAAATGCACCTAGTAAAGGCATGCATGGCGTGTATATTATACACACCAAGTATAGTTGGGCCCCCCTACGAGCTCTGACTTCTAGGACATTGTAGCTATGCTTAGAGTGTGTAATACATACGCCAAGCTTAGCTACAGTAACCTCTGGTTTTACCTCGAATTTTAGTTTTAGGATTTGACGTGTTGACCATCCCAATGTTTAGGGTGGGTTTCGTCAGGACTGTTGCACCCCTGTTTACCCTATTTACAACCCTCTAGTCATTTGAAACCTCACCCTATCATCTACCATTGATCGTATCCTCACACATATCCATAACCTTAAAATCCTAGGAAACCTTAAATGTTAGGATTACCTAATTGCTAATCCTAGTTAGCCTTTAAGCACTCCCTAACCCTCTCTTTTTCTATAAATAGAGAGGCACCCCTCCTTGAAAATGGCTTGAAAAAAATTCAAAAGAGAGAAAAGATTAAGAGAGAGCTTTCCTTCCCTTTGGTGCACCATTTTCATACAAATTCTAAAACTTCAAAGTCTCCTTCAGACACCCCCTTTCATAAAAAATCTCCCAGTTTAGGTAAGAGCTACCCCCTAGCCCTCCTCTCCTATCCCCTATCTAGTAAGCTTTAGAGTCTAGAACCCACTCTTCCATCATCCAAGCTATTGAAAGGTCTTCAAGTGTACCAACGTGAAGGTTCACAGTTGTACTACAAGGGCTCGAGAGCTCCTACTCTCCCCTCTACACCTCTACCTTCTTAGCTTTTTATTTATCCTTGAGTTTGTAGCATTACGCTGCCAAAATATTGGTAATTGCGGAGGGACACAAATAAGATCCAAGTGCCTTCAGGCAAGAGGAAGTGTTCTTTTATTGTTTTTTTTTTTGGCCATAAGTAGAGATTGCTTTTGAGTGGGTTGATTGGGTGCCTAACACCTTTCCAATCGATAATCGAAGCCCCTACCCAACAGCTTTTGGCATAGACCGGTGATTCAGAGTCACATTTTTGGCACTTCGGTGCTCATAAAATTGATTTAGGTTTCTCGGGACATCAAAAGCTCTGGGCGGCGACTCTAAATTTTTCACGAGTGCGCATCATCACGACAGGATCGTCAAAAATCTGCGGTTGCACAATCGTAGAATACTCTTTTTAAAATTATATACATATATTACAAGTATTTGCTCCGGGTGAGTCGGTAGCTCGATAGGTTCTTAAGGAGTCTAGTTAAAAACAGAGGGAGTTGATGTGCCTCCCATAAATGTGCATCCTCTAATCATACCAACTGCATGTGAAGGTAATCCGTTATTCTCTCTATCAGAAAGGATTAGTTGCTCAAACTGAGTTTCTAATCTTTCGACAGATTGCCGAAGATGGTTGAGTAACTGTCTGGATATGACTCTGTTGCATCTAGTTGTAAGCTATTTGCAACCAGGTATCCTCTATAGCAGTGTGATATTGGGCCTCTATGGGGTAAGAAGGAATAGATGGAAGTCGGGAGACAGCTTGAGTTGTGCCATGGTTAGGACCACAGGCTTCTCCTTGTTGAGATGTTGGGTATGATTTTACACCCACCAGAGGTTGAATTTTTTATTTCCAAAACTTCAGTCTTGAAAAACCTTTCATCATTGACTTTAATTTATATAATCTTCCCTACTTAGGAAGCATATTTTTTAAAGTCTCCGAGTCATCCTCACCCAGTGCGTGGTGTTGCACCGGTTCCTCGCTAAGGGTCTCAAAGATTCCCAAGATTCTTTCGTTGTTAATTTATGAAACATACCACCATAGGCCACATCAATTCTATGCTGGTTCTCATCATCAAGACCTTCATAGAAAGTGAGTACTAGTTGTCAGTGCGCAATTCCATGGTGAGGGCACTTGTGCAGAAGATCCTTGAGACGATTCTAACATTCTTGAAGAGATTCATCTAATAATTGATGGAATGTTATGATAAGATCCTAGATTTTATTCGACTTGCAGATTGGAAAGAATTTTGTAAGAAATATGTGTTCCAGTCCTTCCCAATTAGCAGTTGAATTATGAGGCAAAAATTTTATCCACTGCTTTGCTTCATCTCTGGGAATATGCAAATAATCTTAGCCTAGTGGATGCCTCTATTAAGTTCTTGATTCGAATTATGGTACATACTTTTATGAACTTATTTAGATGCAAATAGGAGTCTTTGTCTATTAGCCCATGGAAAGTTGGAAATATTTGGAGTATGTTGGGTGTAATTTCAAAGGTCCTATTGCCGGTTGTAGGGTGTATTTGAATACATGGGGGAGGTGTAAGAGGTGTTAAAGCATAATATTCCCCCATGGTCTTAGCCATGTATTAGTTTCTTCCTGGCATATTAAAATCAGAGCGGGGTGGCTAAAAAAGTTGTTGAAAATATCTATTTGATTATAAGTTTATCTAATTTTTATTCTAGAAAGTAGGGAGAGAGAACAAATCTAAGCCTCGACCTTCTCTGATCAGGGGAAGTTGGGACTCTGAGTCGTCACTCCGAATAAACCTGCAAAAGATTAAGAAGTGATAAAAGAAAATTAAAAATATAAAGAAATATAAAAAGAGAAAGATAAATACTTGATTTCTTGAATTAATATACTAAAGCGCTGATCCCCGACAGTGGCGCCAAAAACTTGACTTGATTACTTATATGTGTATTCTAATAAAGTCTTAACCTATTACAAGTGCACGATGGAAATCGTAGTACTAGGAAAGAATCCTTCCCACAGAGATCGGTTTACTATATTAATTCAATTTTTTTGAAAACTTATACTTATCTTTTAAGAGCCTAAATTACTGGAGTATATGAATAAAGAATTTGTTTATTGATCTAAAGTGCATAAAATAAATCCTAATCTTCAAACTTCATATTATGGTTGTCAATCAAAATCTTTTGTTGTCAGATATTTATAAAATTAAACAGTACCGTTACACTATATCTCAAGTATCCTAGTGTTGGTCGTCAATCAAAACTAGAATCCTATCAATACAGATTTAATCTAATCAATAACTTCCTAAAACTTGGACGTCAATCAAATTCCTGAAAAATGAAGATGGAAAAGTAAAAACCATTAAACTAATCTACAAACTTCAACCTGAGTCGTCAATTCAAATTAAAATCTGGAGATATTTACAAAGCAAATAAAAGAAAATAAAATCTAAACTATAAAGCAAATAAATCTAAACTAGAAAGCAAAAGTAGAACCATCCAAAGGGTTGATCTTTCAGCTTCCTCAGCCTTGGTTGTCAGGTAAGACCTTAGATAACTGTGGACGATGTTACTTTGTAAATCCTAAGCTATTTTTTATCGGGAGAAAACACAGACCTCAGTTGTCAATTGATGGAGTAAAATTCTTCAATGGTTTATTCCTACATCGGGCTCTGTTATTTATATATCATAAGGAGTCGGTTTACAAACTTCTAATTCTAATAAAAGAAATTAAACTATCCTAGTATAACTCTAATTTTAATTTTATAGTTCCTTGCTTTCTTTAGCTGGTATGCTTCTGGATTGTTCTTTCATTATTCAGTAGTAGAGTCCTCTTGGAGTCTTCTTCATCAATCTTCTTAGATTTGTGCTTAGCCAAACTTCTAATTTAAGAGTTCTTCTAATTCTGTTCATGGCAGTACTCATTCTCACATGATCAGGCAGCAGTAGTAGCAGTGGGATAGCTTTTATAATCGTAATCGTAAATCACTATGATTGTCTCTTTCTTTTCTTTCTTAGAAAATCGTAAATCACAATTTTCTATCTTTCATAGCTTTCTCATAGTTTGGATGATTCTCTAAATTACGATTCATTGCTTTTCTTCTTTAGCATACTCTTTCTCTGAAGAATTGTAAATTATGATTTCTCATTTCATGTTGCTTTATTTCGCAAAATCGTAAAGCACGATTTTCCATAATTCAATAGGTGGTGAAATGTCTTTTAAGCTTAATCGTCTTTTACTACTCTTTTTGAGTTCATTTTAACAAAGATTAATATTTTGGCTCTCTTTTACTAGATATCTTTAATATCAACACATCATCAACTTATTAGTAGCAAACTAAGTCCTAGCATCACTAAGTTAAGGGTGATAAAATGTTATATTATGTGAATGATTAGTCACACGAATACAAGTGTGGGTAGCTCTGTAGGCAAAATGAGCTCAAAACTATTAGCTCAGGGATTGCTCCTAGATCTCTCCTCATCCAGTTCCTCTAGCTATGACTGGGTGGCTGCTGACTGGCCTCTAGAATATTTGGTTCATTAAAGGACCGTAAGCCATGAAGCTTAATAGTGTCTTAGTCAATTATGTTGTGGTTTTCAATACAAGTAATGTAAGAGAATTTTGTATGTGCTAGTGTAAGTGAGGTTTCCAGCAATCGTGACATCAAAGAAGTATCTAAGATTAAACTATTGCTAACAGAGAAATTCTAAATACAGTTTACATTAAAAACATGAGAAAAGCATTCACAGTACCAACATAAGAATAACATTTCATGAAATAAGAAGTGCAGTTATAGCATGAAAATATTATACAGATGACAATTAAGGTATTAACATGCACAAAGATTTACAAGGTATATTAAATTTTATGAATTTATTTAAGTGTCAATTACTAGATTATTAAATTTTATTCCTTTATTTATTTATTTATTATTAATGTCTTTTAATTAATTCGGAGCGATATCAAACACCAACCATGCTCCAATATTTAATATTTGATTGTCAATGCCAATGTCAATCAAGACAATGATTAATAATCCGTTTAGTCTAACGATAACTAATCATCAATTGATATTTTAATAACTCGTCTGAAATACGAGGTGCTCATATGAGCCTATTCAAAAGAACAACGGTCAGCTATGCGTGGTTTTTAGTTCGATACAGTATCATCTTTTCGCTTACAAAGTTTTAGGATTCGTTATCAATTAATCAATATTCAAAATTCAATATTCAAATTCGAATAACATCTTCATTCAAGGTTCAATGTTCAATCAGATTTTCAATTTTCAATTTTCAATATTCAATCAGATTTTCAATATTCAATATTCATTATTTAGTGTTCGAATTCGATATTTCATGATTCATATTCAATTCAACATTCAAAAATTTATATTCAGTATTTGATGTTCCATATTCAAGATTCAATATTTGATAACCCAATATTCAGAATTCATATTCAATTTCAAATATTTGGTAATCAAATTACCTTTTTTCATTCAATTTTATTTCATATTTTTCATATTCAAGTTCCATATCCCATTCGGTCCATGGTTTTATATCAGTTTTGATGACTTTATCTTTTGAAGTTCACCAATTCTTTTTCAACGTATTCACAAGAATTTCAATCATCAATGTCTGGCACCACACGTCATTGAATCTATCATGATCTGTATCTTTCAATCAGTTCCATCAATCAATCAATCAATTTCATTACCAATCAATCAATTTCATTCAAATCATAAATCAAAGTCTAAGTCCTTAAATTTTAAGACTTGATCCTAAGGAAGGATCTCATCGGTTCACACTTATAGTAAGTGTTACCTCAGTTTAGAGTCTGATAGGGACATATATTTATCATCTTTGATAAAAGAGAATCAATCATCTCCGATCACGATTTAAGGCATTGAGGTGCCCGTTTTCTAATTTTTCTATGAATTTTCTTATCTCTTGACTCGAGTCAACCATTTGACTACTCATCAGTGATGAAGCAATTCAACTTGAACTAAATCAAAGATACGTAATAACCTTTTTAACTTACTATTGTGTATGAGATTTGCATAATCTAAATAAGAAGAAAATTAAGACACTTTTAATAGATAATATTTCTCTGGGAATTTCAGCCTATCATTACTGAGATTCTTTTGCAAGGAAGAAACCTTATGTGTTCTACTTATCCTTTAGGATGACGAACACTAGGTGAATTCAGCATACTCCTTCGGAATCGTCGACTCCAAATCATAATGCCGAAAGAAGCCTTGGTCTTGAACCCTGGGCCGGCTTGTATCGACATATGGAGTGAATGACGTTTGCGATGGCCATGAATAAGGATCGAGAACAATCAATAGTGGAGCAATTTCAGTAGATGAAGCCCCCAAAATTCATGGGAACTTGTCAACCAAGGGCAGCCGATAGTTGGCTAAAGAGAGTTGAAAGACTGCTGGTGGTTCTTAGATGTCTAAAAACGGAATGGGTCGAACTGTTGACCTTCCTTTTCGAAGGAGAAGCCAGAAACTGGTGGGTAACGATTGAAGAAGGAATCCCGACAGATGAATTCCTGATACTGTGGCCACAATTCATGAGCTTCCTTTATCAAGCCTATTTCACCAAGGTGCAATGACAGAAGAAGGAAACTGAGTTCCTCAAGCTAGAGCAAGGTGTTATGGAAGTGAAACAGTATATCGTCTAGTTTAATTAGCTCACTCGTTATGCGACTCGACTGGTCAAAGATGAGGAATGGAAAGCAAGAAGGTTCGAAGGGGGATTGGAGCTCAGTATTCATCGCTTCATGTATCCTTATCAGTTGGAAACCTACACAGCGGTACTTGAGAAGGCCCTTCTGATTGAGGTTGAGAATGAAGAGTTCTTCGTGAGCCATGATCTGAGGAAAAAGAGTAATCGAAAGATTCTGATTGGAAAACCCCAACCCAACCCTCAGGCTAGGAAGGGAGATAAACCCAAGGAGAAGAAATAAAAGGTTGAGGAAGTACCCCTGCGGAGAAACCAAAACCTGTGACAGAACCCTGCTAGCAATGTGGAAAAGTCGGTCATACTTGACGACCTGCTATCTGGCACTAAGCTCATGCTTCAACTATGGACAGAAAGGACATCTGATGAGAAACTGTCTAACTCTCCAAGTGAAGTAAGAGAAAGTCGAGGAAAAGAAACTGGTGACTCAAGGACAAGTCTACGCCTTGAACAAAGGAGAATCGAAAGCATCCCCTGTCGTCATCGCAGGTACGCTGTTTATTTACTGACAGTTAGCTCAGGTTTTGATTGATCCTGATCATCATATTCATTTATATCGCCATATTTTACTAGTAAGATAATGGTAGAACCTATGAAACTTACTTAGAAATGGTATGTGATCACCCCTACTAGTGAATAAGTTAAGATTCAAACTGTGTTCTCGTTGTGTACTCTAGATATTAAAAACTACTCCCAAGAAGCCGACCTCTTTTTGTAGAATATGAGAGACTTCGATGACATCCTAGGAATGGAATTGCTTTCATTTCATCATGCCTATCTAAATTATTATGATAAGACTCTAACCTTGAAAATCCCTGGTATATCAGAAACATTTGTCATTAATCGAAGAAACTTCTTCGTTGCAATATGTCTTTGTTGTCACTTCTAACATAGTACAAAGGGGATCAGAATTCATAATTGATTGAGTCCCTATAATCAGTGAGTTTTTGTTGTGCTGCCACCTTGCAATTACTATATGATTAAAATAGCCAATTAAAAGGCACAAATTACAAATGTATGGAATCAAGGTGAGCAACCAGTCCTGTAAGAACCAGGGATGTTGTAGCAAGTTTTAAAAGGTAAGTAAGGTTATGTCCACAGGGAAATATGGTTCAACTATAGTAATCTCCAGATCTATGGTAAATCTGGCACTCTATCCTAATTTAAGCTAAACTAAAACAAGAAATGGGAGAGGTTCTAGGTTTTCTGTCACTTTTACTACAAACTAAAAAAGTTCAATGCAATTGATCCAGATCGGATCAAACACAGAGATGAGGGGAGATATAGAAAAGATGAAAATTCAAAGGTGGAGAACAACAACTAGGGATCTTGGTCTCTTACTGAAAATTAAAGGAATCAAAGCCAGTGTAGAGGACAGATTTGCAACAATCCTCTATCTGGCTCCCAGCTACCCGGGTTCCCCTGGCAGATGTAAGGTATAAGAATCCAACCACCACCAATGGATCAAAGCAATCCTGAGGTTAGGATCTACCCTTCTACTGGATACAGTCCTAAGATTATGATCTGCCCTTCTATTGGATATAGTTCATCCCAGAGATTGCTCTAATCTATTAATCTTGATTGGAATAGGTAAACTATTGCAGATGCTGCAGGTGCTAGGCTACTAGCCCCCCATTCCTGGCTGGCACCCACAGGAGTATCCAATCCAGGGAAATCAACTATAAAGAAGTGAAATGTAGATTAGAATCACCTTCAGAAACCATATATTACAAACTTATAATACTATTGTGCCAAGATCTGTAATCTGTGTAATATACAATCTCTTACAAGCCTCTGAAACTCTCGATCTACAACTCAAGACCACACCCTAACTACTGAGAAGAGTTTAGCCACTCATGATTGGCTAAAGAGAGAATGGGAGAAGAAGGAAGAAAGAGGGAGAATATGGAGGGAAAGATAGATCTCGAACTAAGCTCTGGTTCTATCAAATTCTGGATGGTTCTTCTGTAAAAGTTCTCTTCTATTTATACCTTCTCTCTCTATCTCAGATCCGTTTAAGCCAATCTGAGCTCAAGAGAATAATTCTATTCTTCTGGACTGCTGATGTGGCTTATCTCTCTTCTAAAAACTCTTCTCCCATTGGTCCACAACCGTCAAATACACATGAGGCAGTTAGGGTTTCCAGTCGTGCATAATTGAATACCAAAAATACCCTCAAGGGTCATTGATGTGCTTTTGGATGTGTGCATAGACTTTTAAAATTGGTAGCTGCTGAAGAAACATACTGAGAAGTTCCTAATGTGAGTGTTGAGAGGTTCAGGGAACCTCTCGACAGGTTCTCTGTCTCCTTGCTCTTCATTTCGATAGGTTTGGGAACCTCTGGAAGAGTTGAATTGCACTAGTCGACAGCATTTAATGACTCGTCGATAGGATCTATGTGGCTTTCGACATGATTGAAATAACTCGACAGGATTGGAAGCCTATTTCACCATTATGTCCATTCCTCCATTCATCCTCTCGACATGTTATAATCATCCTGTCAATTTGTTATAGATTCTACCACAGAGCTTTCGACAGGTTCTATCTATCCTCACAAGAATGCGCCTGGTTGGCTTGGACTATTCGACAGGTTCTGCTGAACCTCTCGAGATGTACTTGGAACCTTTTGATATCTCCTACACCTTCAGGTAAGATGTTGACAGGATCTTTTTTCTGCATTTCCAACCTCTCGACAGGATCTGTCATCCTCTCAATCTCTTCACCATTTCAGTTTTAGAACGTCTCGACATCTTAACTCCTGTGTATCACAACCTCTCAACAGCTATGGAACCTCTCGATAGGTGCTGGAGAGCTCTCGACAGCTTATTTTTAGTGCTTCCATAGCTGGCACACCTCTTGGTGGATTCAATCTTCATTCTTTGCAACTGCACTTGGCCTCAAGCATCCCCAGTTGGGTTCAAGACATTCTCATGAATATCTAAGGTACTTGTGGATTGCTTGATTGGCAATCCTTTGGGCGGTAAGGTCATATGTTGAGCAGTAAATTGCTTCTTTAGATATTTTAAGTGAATATCTGCACTAAGCTTGTAATTCATTGCTTATCTATAAAATACACTTAAAACACATTATTAGTCAGCTCAAGGATCCACCAAAGGTCAGGTTAGGAGGTGAAATATGGTATTTTTCACTGCTTAACACACCCCCAAACCTAAGCTTTGCTAATCCCTGAGCAATGGAGAAAGTAAAAATAATAAAAAGTGCCACTTTTGTAGGGAACACAGATGCATTTAGCATATGCATCAAGCCTTTTAAACCCCTAGGTGATCCGTAGTGGAGGAGTGAAGTCTCCTAAGGGTTTACAGTGAAGTTACCCACAAATATCTCCAATAAATTTAGTTAATATTAGTGTAGCATGTTAAAACTAAATTCAAGCAATATAAAATTCATTCCACACCTTGTCCATTCAGTTTTAGAGGATTCTCAACAAAAACATGACAGTTTATAACTAAAATTCTACTATAACTCCTTCACAATCAATCAGCTCATATCAAGGTATTTTGTATGAAAATTAACGCAAAGCTTATCCTCAAATTGAGAATCATGTTTTGATGATATCCCCATCAATCCTAATTTCAGACCTAAAGCTCACCAGGGCTGTCACTCTAAAAAAAATAGAAGGGTGTATCAATTCACACAGCTCAAGAACAGTTACAACCCTCAAATAGGACTGCAAGCATGAGCATAGGCATTGCCCTAACTTCTAAAATTCTCTAACTCCTTTCACCATGGATCAAATAAATTCTCATCTCCACATGATAGCTCAATCAATTTCAGATCAGTAAGGTCTTTTATTTGGTTGTAATGGGGCTTATGGGTGAAGTTTATAAAGAATAAAAGGGTGGAATGGGATTCAGAATTGAGAAATCAATAAGGTGAGGAGGTGATTTGCAACTTCACAACCTTCATTTCAGCATAAATCCATCTTCTTTTTGAATTTTTAGAGCCAAAGTGGCCAGCTTTTTCTCTTCTCTTTCAAAATATCTAATGAAGTGACTTCTCTTTCTCACTCTTTTGTTTTGCTTTTCTATTTTTTCTTTTCTTTTTGTATGTTTTTTCTTTTGTATTTTTCTCTATTTTTCTTTTTATGGGCTGGAATGCCACAACTGTACATCACATTTGCCTTCAAATGTATTTTCTTCTTCCTTCACCAAATTGTCCAACCTTGCTCCTTTATCCTCACTTCTCCTCTTATTTTCTGATTTCTCAGATTGAGGGTGAACTGAAATAGGTCAAAAGCTTTTGGGTTCAAATTCTCTGGTTGTTGTCAAAGAAAACTAGGATTTTTAAGGTTCAAAAGGTGTGCATCAATGGCAGTACAAAGGTGGGAAATTTTAAGCTCAAATTGTTCAAGGGATGGCCTTACTTCATGTCCTTAATGTCGTGAGTGTTGTCAAGCTGTTTCAACTTGGATTTGCCTAACTTCCAGTGAGCAAAGGTAGGTTCAGTCAGTCCTTAGAGTAGAAGAAATTGCCAAACACACTTCAAAGAAAAAAAAATTTAGGCCCAAATCTCACTGGGTATGGTCTTTCATCGGATTTCTGAGGTATATCCTCACAATTTTCTCTCTTTTCAAGTTCAATAAGCACTAATTTTTGAAAATTTTCTGACATTTGCTTCATGAAAATGTTAGAAATATAGCATGCTTCAGTTTTATAAAGTTTTTTAATTTCCTCTATTTAAAAAAACTCAGGTGGTAAATTATTTTATTTTCTCAATTTATGTTAAAAACTTTGCTGCACTACCATTAACTATTCATTGGCAAACCTTGCCACACCCCCAAACCTATCAAGAGCAGTGTCCTCACTGATTCAAAGATGAAGGGATGTGTAGTAAGAGAAAAACATATACAGATAAAGAAGGAAAGAAAAGTAAACAATGGAGCATTCATAGCCAAACAAAGGATATCAATACAAACAAAAGAAGAACAAGTATTACGTAAAACACATAGAAGGAAAAGAAAGGGGACAATAAACAAAAAGAAAGCAAGAACATCATAGCAAATAGACTTAAGCAAAATTCCTTTAATAACACCAAAGAATGCATAATGTAAAGGAAAGTGTTCTACAAAGAGATTATGCAAAAACATCCTATCTGGAAAACTCTAATCATCTGACTCCTCTGCAGCCTCAGGTGGATCTTAGAGTCCTTTACCCTTTTCTTTCTTCCGAGCTGCAGCAGTGGACTGGGACCTTGTGGAGGAAGGTTTTCTAGTCCTAGGGGTGGTTTTCTTTGTAGGGGGTGGCTTTTGCTTGGAAGGGGGCTCCTTGAATTTAATTCCAGGCTTGACTTTGCTAGTCTCCTTTGGTTGATGAGCTATTTCCAAGGGAGGTGCATCAGGGTTTAATTCTTTGGAAACAACCTCATCTAACTCCCTGGCAGTTTTTTTAGTTAAGTTCTTCTGCAAGCCTGCAATAGTCACCCCATAATCATAATCTTTGTCCTCTACTACTCACAGTTGTGCCTACAGGACCTTTATCACATCCTCCTGGCCCTCAGCTCTATTCCTCTCTTGGTTATATTGCACCATAATTTCTTGCCAACCCTTCTTTATCTCTTTCTTCTCTAGCTTGTAATTCACTTGTAAAAATTTGATGTTGTCAAGCAGAGGCTACCTCATAGTGGTTCACAGGTCTGCCATGCCTCTAAGTACATCTATCTTAATATAGGCATTGGCTTGCATGGCTCAGAGTGTATAGTATGGATGCATGGGATTAAAGGAAGCAGGTAATATGGGATGATCAGCAAGGGAAGTATGGCCATCCAGCTGTGGAGGGGGACTGGATGATCACATGGGTGGGGTAGAAGTAGAGGGAATGGGCTGGGGAAATGTAGGGGCAAGTTCTAGGTCAGTTTTAGTGGAGGCAGTGGTAAAGGTAGGGAGAGGGATTTCAGGGGTAGGTTCAGCCAAGGGTAAGGGTTGTGGAGAAGGGGGGGGAGTGTTGATATGGATGGGTAAAGGGATATCTAATTGTTGGGATGATTGGGTTAAAATTTGTAAAGTGGAATTGATGGCAGGCACAGTGGAAGGAATGGAGGCTTGGTGTTGGAGTGTGGAGTTCATGGCTTGGAGTGTGGCCTCAATTGATGATTGGGTTTGGTTGTTGGCCAGCATATGGGATTGAAGGGAAAGTAAAAGGTGAAGGATTTGGGATAAGGGGTAGGTGTAACAGGGGCTGTGGGTTTGATTGGTGGGATAGGTTGGAAAGGGGAAGTGTGGGTATGGACAAAAGGTGGGGTAGGTGAGGTTTGTAAATGGGTTGGCTGTGGAGAGTCAGGTAGGGGGTATACTCATGCTCAATGTTGTCCATGATGAACTGCATCAGAGATGAATATCCCTCACTAGTAATATGGTCCTGGGTGTGTGGAGATTATGTGGAGAAGGAAGGGTCAATGGAAAAGGCCATGAATGGTGGGGAAGTGATGGTTCGTTCAACTGATGGGGAAAAATGAGGGTTTGAGGGTTCAACGGCTGAGATGGATGGGTTGGGTAATGAAATTGAGGTAGGGATGGGGGCTGCAGTAAGAATGGATAAGGTAGGGCTGGGGTCTATGGTTAGAGGAGTAGATAAAGTTGTGGAAGTGGTGATGGTGGAAAGGGAGGCTGAAGTGCTGGGAGGTATGGAAACTGGAATGGAGGGCATAGGAAATGAGATGGATGGTAGAGCAGCTGTTGGGATGGAAAAAATAGGGATGTCAAGGCTGACACTGGGCAAGGGCACAGAACTGGGAGGAATGGAAGGGATGACTGCATGAGCTGAGGGAATCAAAGGGGCAGCTGCAGAGCTAGCCAATGGAGGAGCCTCCTGTTGGTGTGTTTGCCTTCCCTCAAATGAGGTATAAAATTAATAATAAAACTAGGCAGACACACTCATACAGACCTGCAAGTATTCAGGATCTGCTGTAGCAAGCTTTAAAAGAATGGTGAGTAAGGGAATGTCCATAGGGAGGTTGTTTAGAAATATGACAAATCTCCAGATCTGGCACCCTAGCTATTACTAATTTAGTTAAAAGATAGGGGAGAGGTTTGGAATGGGTTGTCACTTAAACTAAGCTACAATTAAACATAAGCTATCTTGGATCGAATTTAGGAGCTTAGATCTTGCAGCGGAAGATAGTAAAAATGCAGAAAATGGAGAAGAGTAGCTTGGAGGTTGGTTTTCACTGAAATCAGATTCAATTAATCATGCTACAGAGGTTTAGAGCACACAATTCCTCCACTGGTTATAAGCACAGCTGCAGGGTATAAATTCTACTCCAAATCACAGGATCCACCTGGTCTTAAAGCTATGATCTATCCACTTTAATGGTCACAGACCATCCTATAGACTTTATCGAATCCATGGATTGCAGCAGATGAATCCAATTGAGGCCTGAGCTTAGATTTATCTAAAGGTTATGATTTGTCCACTTTAATGGTCACAGACCATCCTAGGGATCTCCTACAAAGCCAGAGCCTCAATTAGAATAATTAAAACCACTACAAATGCTGCAATTCCCAGGTCACAGACTCAAGGAATCATAGGAGCATCAGATCCAGGGAGATCAGATGGTATCCAAGAGGTCTACCAGTTAAGTGGGTGAGCTGATCTACAACTCCTCTACACAAATCCGATCGATCACCAAATGGAACCAAAGGAAATTTTAATCTAATTAAAGCATTAAAAATAGCATTATTATTGCAAACAAGGTCACTTTATAATGGAAATACTCTTAGATCTGTAGTCTGTGCAGCTAGGAACCTACAATAGCACTCTGAACCTCACCCAATTATAGATCTAACTTCGCTCCTCACTACTCCAAGGGACTTAGCCAACCATGGTTGGGCTAAAGGAGGGAAATGGAATTGCTCTACAAGCGCTAATCTCTAAAATTTATGCTCAGATCTCGATCTCCCCCCGACGGCAATTGGAAATCTCTAGATATAGCTTTCTCCTCTATTTTTCCTGCCAAAAATTTCTTCTAGAAGGTCGCCAGAGTTTGTTAGAGTTCTGTTAAAGCACGTGGGTCGGTTAGGGCTTTCTAGGGCATCTTCTAGAACTGTCGTGTTGGTCACCAAGTGCCTCAGGTTGCATGCAGCGGGTCACTAAATCACAGCATGTGCACAGCTGAATTTATGAGAAGTTCTGCACATGATTTCGATAGGTTTAGGAAGCTTTCGACAGGTTGGAATTGAGCATTTTGGTCCTTTCGATAGGTTCTTAGATCCGTTCGATAGGTTCTGATAGGATGAATCTTCGCTTAGAGTTCCAGCCTTCTTAGCTCTTGGTTTGGAGTATTCGACAGGTTGGAGAAATTCTTCAACAGGTCGGAAAACCATTTCAATAGGTTCCGCTCTTCATTCTGCCATTTTGATAGGTTTACTTTCAGTCTTATCGAAAGGCTTAATCACCCTTCGATAGGTTCTCTTCCAGCATTCTTATCTCGATAGGTTCAAGAAACCATTCGATAGGTTCCTTTGACACTTCAGGCAGGTTTTCGATAGGATGAGTTCTTCATTCCTTTCAGCTGCTCGATAGGTTCTGAGATCCTATCAAACTCCTTAATCCACATGAATTCATCCTTCTTCTACCTTTAGATCCTATTAAAGACCTCTTCAACTGCACGAATCCTTCCTTTCTTTGCTTTCAGCTCCTATCGACGTCTTCAGGTGACCAATCGATAGGACGTTCTCAGCCTGTTTTCACTTCCTTCACCTTGCCCTGCTATAGCCACGCTCTCCAAGGGTCCAGTGATGCGCTACCCTCTGGTGTGCTGTTGCTAGGTTTGTCCTGTGCTGAGAGATAGTTCCTTTTTGGGCATTCTTGAGTGATTTTCTGCATTAGTACCTTCTTTTATTGCTGTATAAAAAATGCACTTGACAAGAGCTTATTAGTGTGCTCACAGGTCTATCAATGGTCAGGTTATAGGGTGAAAAGTGACATTTTTCACCACTTAACACACCCCCAAACCTAAGCTTTGCTAGTCCCTGAGCAAAGGAGAATTAAAAGAAAATAAAAATACCACTTTCGTAGAGAGCATGGGTGCATTTCGCATATGCACCAAGCCTTTTAAACCCCTAGGTAATCCCTAGTGGAGGAGCGAAGTCTCCTGAGGGTTTTTAGTGAAGGTACCAACAAAATTCCCTAATAAGGTTAGTTAATAGTAGTACATCCTTCTAAACAGAGTTTTAATGAACTAGAATAAATTTTGATCATGTCATTTCAGTTCTAGAGGGTTTTCAGCAGAAAAATCACCAACTTAAAATATGAATTTTTGCGGTAATTCCTTTATCATCAATTGGTTTATGTCAAGGCATTGTGTCTAAGGATTGATGCATAGCTCACCCTTCATTTGAGAATTTTGTTTTGATACTACCCCCATCAAATTGAATTTCAGGCCCATGTCTTACCAGAGCTGTTAACTCACAACAATGAAGGGAGTAGAATTTCACACAGCTCAAGAGCAGTTACAGTCCTCAAATAGGGTGGTAAGCATGAGCATAGGCATTGCTCTAATTTCTAAAATTTTCTAACTCTTTTCACCATAAATCAAACAATTTCTCATCTCCACATGAAAGAGCAATCCATTTCAGATCAGTAAGGTCTTTTTATTTGGTTGTAATGTGGCTTAGGGGTGAAATTGGTAAAAGAATAAAGGGGTAAAATGGGATTCAAAATTGAGAAATCAACAAGGTAAGGAGGTGATTTGCAGCTCAACCTTCTTCATTTCAGGATAACTCCATTTACTTCTTGAATTTTTAGAGCCAAAGTGGCCAGCTTCTTCTCTTCCTTTTAGTCTTTCAATGAAATGACTTCTCTTTCTCATTCTTTTGCTTTTTTTTTTTTTTTTTTTTTAAGCAGAATACCACAAATACCACCAACTGTGTTTTTCTTTCTTTCAACCTGATTTAAGACCTTGCTCCTCTAACCATACTCCTCCTTCCTCTTCCTAATTTCTCAGATTGAGGGTGAACTAAAATAGGTAAAAAAGTTTTGGGTTTAGAATTTTTGGTTTTCATCAAAGAAAATTGGGACTTTTAAGGCTCAAGTGGTGTGCATCAAGGGCAGTTCAAAGGTGGGACATTTTAAGCTCAAACTGACCAAGGGATGGCCTTACTTCATGTCCTTAATGTCATGAGTGCTGTCAAGCTATTTCAATTTGGAATTGCCTAACTTCTAGTGATAAGAATTAGATCCAATCAGTCTAAAAAGTAGAAAAATTGCCAAGGCACTCTTCAAGGAAACTTTTTCAGGCCTAAATCTCACTGGGTATGGCCTTCCATCTCATTTTCAGGGGTATGTCTTCACAATTTCCTCTTATTTCAGGTTTACTGCACATCAAAAAATATTTTTCACAAGTTGTTGACATTTGCCTCATGAAAAATGTTAAAACTACAGCTCATTTTAGTTTAAAAAAGTTGTTTTCTTAATATCCTCTTTTTACAAAAATTCCAGTGAGAATTTACTCTAATGAATTCCAAATACTTTAGTGTAGCCTAGTTGTACTAAAAGAAACTACTTTATTGGCATACATACATTCTATACCCCCAAACCTAAACTAAACAGTGTCCCCACTATGAACAACATGAAATTAGGGGGAGGTACGGGGGGAAGCATTTTTTTATTTGACAGCGCAAAAATAGAAGCTAGTAAGAAATAAAATTATTATTAACAGAGGCGAATTATATGATTACAATGTGCAAGCAGAAAGGATCTAAAAAGTAGGCCGGTTGACAAAATATCACAGACAGTTCAAGAAATCGCCCCCCTGGCTCAAGGAAATCCTCGGCCTGCATCGGGTGGAAGAGGAACTGTAAGCCAGGTAGGGAGGAAGAAAAGGAAAAAGAAGAAGGTTAGGGGGTAGGGGGATGGTTGGTGGAGTGTTGCTTCCCCAGCTGTGCTTTCTTTATTTGTTTGCGGTAAAAGAAATTTAAAATCAAAATAAAACAGGGGATGAAATCAGCACAACTGAGAAGTGCTAGACCTGTAAGATACAGGGTCCATTGTGGCAAGTTTTGATAAGTAAGAGTTTGTCCCACAGGGAAAGATGATCTACAGCTCCAAGGGAGCCATCTCTTGTAGTCCCTCCAGATCTGACTACAGATCTGGCAATCCTTAAGGGAAGGGAGTTTAAGGTCACTTACTTTACAGATCCTAAGGTAGCCTAATTTCTAAACTACAGAAAGGGTTGAGAGGATGGATGGAGTGTGGAAAATAAATATAAAAGGGTGAGAAGTATGTTATTGAGCCTAAATCAGAGGAGTTTTGTAACTCAGATTTAGATCTGATGTTATAAAAATCTTGTCCAATGGCTACATTATCACCACTGAGGAGAAAGGATCCAACCCATCTCTCTGCCATGATTCAATCCCTTAAGGTTATAACCTGTCCACTCAAATGGTCACAGACTATCCCATAGGGGAACCACAATCCTGGGATGGGTCAAAACAAGTTAATCATTGTAGGCACTATTTCATCCTGGCTACCAGCTCAAGAATCCATAGAGAACCTCAATCTCTAAAGCTCTATATGTGGGGCTAAGGCTGTATAGAACCATGATAGCCCAGACACATAGAACCAGTAAGAGATTGAGTACAACCTTCGATCTAGATGTCCATTGCTTGAGTGAGGCTACAATGGTCCAGTCAGAAGCCTACAATCTCTATAACCAGATCAGATCTAACGTTTGATAGCGGATCTATACAAATATAGGGGAGTCTGCCTTTGTACAATCTCCCACCACGCTAATACAAGCTCAGGTGCAGAGAAGAAGGATCCATTTTGGATCCGTGGATTAGAATCACCCTAAGGTTATAACCTGTCCACTTGAATGGTCACAGACTATCCCAGAGGCTATCCTCCTCACGGAGCCCAAGACAAAATAAGAATATCGCTGCCACCACCATGGTGACAAGGCTACCAGCTCAAGCTCCCATGGGGATTTCAGATCTAGTGGGTCCTGTGGTGGGGCTAAGGCTATATAGGACCATGATAGCCCAGACACATAGGTCACTTGGATCTGAGTGGCCCTTAGAATCTGTCCTACATTGCTTTGAATCATAGCTAATGAAATGGCGGATCACAAGGCAGCAGCCTTGCACAGAGTAGAACACATTCAAACACAAATCCCATAATGTAAAAATCCTATTACAAAACTGCCATTAAACTAGTTCAAAATGCATACAAAGACATAGCCAGCAAGTGCTAGACTATGGAGAGAAGGAAAAGAGAAAAAGAAAACTACTTACAGCTACAAAAGAAAAGAAAAATGATCTCAGATCAAATCTCCAAGAGATGAGACGTGTTCAAAGATTTGTTCCAAGCTCTGTTCCAACCTCCTTCTTAAACCTAAGCTAAGTATGGGTTTATATAGCAGTGGTGTGGCGGCGCATTAGGGTTAGGAAACCCTAATTTTAACCCCCACGCGTGCATAGAGATTTAAGCGTGGGGGTGCATGTCCTAATCGCTAGAAATTCCTAGAAAGTCCTCTGCTGAAGTGATGGAAGTTGGAGTTCAGAGCTTTGCTAGGTAGCTATTGTTTCATGGTAGCTCTTGCTCTTCACGAGGATGGTTTGACATTGAAGCTTCAACCGTCGTGAGGTTGCCTTGGTTTGCTCTTCAGGCAGTCACACGGTAGAGAATTGCGCTCTGCTGGATTGGGCTTCGCGAGGTTGAGTAGACATCAAAGCCTCAGATGTCGTGGGGTTGGATTTGAATAGCGCGAGAACTTTGCGGGCACTTCTCTTCAATGGACTTTGTAAGTTTCCTCACGAGGCTTTAATGAGTTCTAAACTATGCGAGGTTCCATGTCTTAATTGATCTTTGCGAGGATGGCTTTGTCTTTGCGAGGATGCTTTCTTCTTGAATAGCGCAAGAACTGCATGAGGAGTTCTCTTCTGATATTTGCATCCCACGGCTACTGCGCGATAGCTGCGCAAAGAGTCTTCTGAAGTTCTCTCTCCTCAGCCATTCTTAGTGAACTGCACGATGTTGAGAGAGGTCTGCTTTGAACTACCCGAGGAGCTTCGCGGGAGCTGCGCGAGTTTGTGCTTCTGAAGCTCTTCAGTCACTCAACTGTGCGAGAAGTTGTTGTAAAGTCTTGGGAAGCTCAGTTGGACTGCGTGAGGCATATTTCTCATGAATCCTCTAAAGCTTGGGTCAGCTGCGCGAGGCTCATTTCAGGTCTGGGTTCAAAGTCCATCCTTTTGAGGGACTTCAGGTGCCAAAACAGGCTCCTTAGTAGGATTCCTGGCCTTATTTCACTGCTGATTATTACCTACATAAAACACTCAACAAGAACTTATTAGATGGCTAAGGGTCTAATCAAAGGTTAAGTTAAGGGGTGAAAAGTGGTACTTTTCAGGTCTTAATATACCCCCAAACCTAATCTTTGCTAGTCCCTTAGCAAAGCTACATTAAATCTACTACAAAAATTAAATGCCACTTTCGTAGGGAGCACGGATACATTTGGCATATGTACCAAGCCTTTTAAACCCCTAGGTGATCCCTAGTGGAGGAGTGAAGTCTCCTGAGGGTTTTCAGTGAAGACACCCACAAACTTCTCAATGAAATAGTTAACAAAAGTACAATATCATCAAGTGAGCAGTCAAGGAGCAGACTTAGTTTACTCTTGAATCAGTAAACATAAAAGAAATTTAATCCATTGGTTGCACAGTAATTTAAACAGCATAAACTTCTCATGAATGCATAGCATTTCCAATCAGTTTACAACCACAGAAAACTGCACAAGTGTGTGTCAGCACTGAGCTCATCATCAGATCAAAAATTAGGTTATAGGTCATACATAATGCATTCAAGATTAGACCCAAAAACTTTCCAGGGCATACTCTCATAAGGGTCTTGTTGAGGGGTTCATTTTCTTTCTGGCTCAAGAGCAGTTACATCCCCCAAATGGGTCTGTAAGCATGAGCATAGGCAGAGTTCTTAAGTGCTGACATCATTGTCAGATCCTCACCATAGATTGGATAACTCTTTATTTCCAAATGATAGCTCACTCAACTTTGGATCACAAGGGCTTTTAACTGGGCTGGAATGTGGTTTATGGAGTGGGGTTAAAAATAATGGAAGGTTGAAAAGGGGTTCAAAATTGAGAACTCAGTAGGTGAAGGAGGTGGTTCATGACTTCACCTTCTTGAATTTAGCTCCTTTCTTCTTCTTTGAGATTTTCATATTTGAAGTGATCAGTTTCTCTTCTTGATTTCGATTTTCCAAAAGAAAGTTCCTCTTGACTCCTCTCATACTCCACTTCATTATTATTTTTGTTTCTTTTTGATGGAATTTTCTTCTTTTTATTTTTGTTTCTGCTTTTCTGAAATGCCACCATGTTCTCAGTTACCATACTGTTAGAATTTTGAGATACTTCTTCTCCATTCACCTTATGTTGACCATAGCTAGTCCATCTTCAACTCTTTCTCCTTTACCTTCTGAATTCTCAGAGTGAGGGTAGACTGAATCAGGTTCATAGGTTCAGGTACAAGTACTCAGGTGTATTTTGAAGAAATTCAAGATTTAAAACTCAAAGGGGGTATGGACAAGGGCAGTTGCTTTAGGGTTGGTCTTTTTAGGCTCAAACTGTCCAAGAGAAGGCGTTGATCCTTTCCTAAGTCTCATGAGTGCTGTCAGTTGTTTCAACTTGGAGTTGCCTAACTTCTAGTGAGTACAGTGACTCAGCCAGTCCTTAGAACTAGAAGAAATTACCTTAGTCACTCCTCAAAGGATGGAATTTTTTTTTTTTATAAGCCCAATTCTCACTAGTTATGGTCTTCCTTTGAACTTTTAAGTATGTCCTCACCTTTTTCTCTCTCTAATGATTCACTAAGTGCTGATACAAGTAAGTTTCCTTGGTGATATCATCATGGAAATGTGAAATATTAAAAGTTTATAAAATTTGAAGTTTGCAGAAATTTTAAATTTCTTATTTTTCATGATTCTTAAGTGAACATAGATCAATTTCCATATTACTCACATGACTCTACTGCACTTAGGTTAACTATTCCATTGGCAGGGTCTGCCTGCCACACCCCCAAACCTATGAGGAGCAGTGTCCTCACTGATTCAAAGGTTTGTGCAGCAAGTCCATTATTTGCAAAAAGAAAGGGAAAGAACATGGAGCAAAACACACAACAGACAAAGCAAAATAGTAATGACAAAAGAAGAAAATCTATTAAAAATGATAAATGTACAAACTAAAAGAAACCAGAAGCAAAAGAGTGCAGAAAGAGAAAAAATCCTAGGTACAATCTAGTAAGAATCTGGATCAAAACTTGTCCCAACCCATCTTCTTGGCATGCTCTTGAAGGTAAGCCTCTTCCTCTTTTTTCTTTCGTTCCCTCTCTTCCTTTCTTTGGGCCGCAGTTTTGGGTATGGTTGGTGCCCTGACCCTCATTTTTCTTGTCTTTGGTTGAGGAGGGATCATTGAAGATTTATCTGTGGTTGGCTCAAGGGATTTGAGAGGACTTTTTCCTTTGGGACTCTTCCCTTTTGGGCCCTTCCCTGGTTGAGGCTGAGGGGGAATGAGAGGGGATTGGGCTTGTTCTGGCTCAGGAGGGACAACAGGGGATTTATCTTTTACTTTCACCTGAGGCAGGAGAGGACTTTTCCCTTTGTCAAGCTTAGGGGGAGCCACAGAAGACTTTTCTTGTTCCTTTTCTACAGGAATGGCAGAGCTCTTTCCCTTCACTGGCTGGCTCATTGGTGGTGCCTCCTCAGACTGGGCAGATGTTTCTTTCCCAATTTTTAAAGAGGCAGCAGTGTGAGAAGTTCTTTTAGCTGTAACTTTCCTTCTCTGAGGATAGGTTTGTTTAGCAGGGCTTAATGAAGGAGCAGCAACAAGAGTCTTGGCACGTGGATCCATAGGTGGTGCAGAATTAGAGTCTGAGTCAGAAGGAAAAAGCTTAGTGGGATCCAAACCAAGGGAAGCAGCAGCCTGTCTGCGTTCCTCTTTGGAAAGTAGGCGACCATGGGGATCATCCTAAGCAGAAGCTCTGGTGACCTTTGGAGGTGGGGATGGAGGGGCTGGCCTTTTTTCTTTTTGGACTGCAGTGGCTCTTTTGGAGGTGGAAGGTCTCTTGGAAGGAGTCCTTTTTCTTTTGGGGGCAGGAGATTGAACAGGGGGAGGCACTGAGACCGGAGCAGGAGCTGGAGTAGGGACTTTAGTAGGAGCAGGAACATGAGTAGGAGCAGGAGGAGGTACCGGAGTTGGGGCTGTAGGAGGTGGGGGAACAGGTTGTGTAGGTGGAGGGGCAGGGGGAGTGGAAGAAGATGGCCCTGATTGTGTGGAAGAAGATGGGGCCTCAGGGGGTGCTATGGCGAGAGGGGTGGCCTGAATTGGTTGGGCTAGTAGGAAGGCAACCCTATGTTCCAAAATCTCAATTTTCTTGGTAGCATTCAGGAGATTAGTATCTGAAAGCTCCTTACTGAGTTTGTTGATCTCTTGAGCATTGTTCAGTTTCCTTTCTAACAACCTGGCTCTCTTTTTTGCCCTTTCTGCATTGGCTTTTTCCATCTCCGTAGTCATTCTGTAGTAAGTTGCCACAGCCTTGTTCGCATTGAGTGTCTCCAAAATTTCCTCCCACCCCTTGTAAATATCTCCCAGCTTTTCCCTGTGAGTAAGCTTCAAGTCACTCAGCTTCTGCAGCAAGGGGTACTCTTATGCTTGTCGAAGTTGTGCCATACCCCTCAGGACATCCCTCTTGATATAGGCATTGTCCCTCATGGCATGGAGGAGATTGAAGTAGGGAGGGGTGTAATAGGAGTGTCTGGGTAAGATTGGTAGAAATGGAGTGGAAGAAGTAGAAGGTGATTGATCCTGGTGGGGTAAAGTGGGGGCTGTAGTGATGAAGTCTAGAGGAGGGGTAGAAGTTGCTGGGGCAGTCTGTGTTGAGTGGTCATTGAATTGAGGAGGGGGTAGGATGAGGGGTGGAATGGAAGGCATGGGTGGAAAATTAAATGAAGGATGGTCAGTGGAGGTGGATGGTTCTGGGTAAGGGAAAAATGGAATGGTGAAGGGTCGAAATGGAAGTGGTGGGGTTACAAATATGTGGGGTTGAATGGGAAAGGTGGATGGGAAAGGAATGGGGTCTGTTTGGGTGGAAGTGTTAGTAAATTGTGGCGGAGGTAATATGAGTGGGGGAAGGATAGGTAGAGTGGGGAAGGAGTAGTGGGGTATGGTGTCTTGGAGGGTGAAGGGTGTAGTTAAGTCAATGGGGTGAGGTCTTGCCGTGGAGTCAGAGGTGGAAGGGGGCTGGATCAGTGGGGTGGTAGGAGGTTGTGTAGAGATGGGTGGGTTTGTCAATGTTTGAAGGGTGGATTTTATGTTGGTGATATCAGTTTGCATTTGGTCTTGGGTTTGTGTTGTGGTGGATAGCTGGGTCTGGATGTTATGTATTAAGGAAAGGATATGGGTAAGGATGTCTGAGGTTGGTTGGGGTGGAGTATGAGAAGAGGAGGGAACAGGTTGGAAAGGGGAAGTGGGGGCATGATGGAAAGTTGTAGGGGGAGAAGATGAAAGGTCTGGTGAGTGATGTGGGGAAGGGAGTGGGGAATCTTGGAGAGGGATGCCATGGGTTGGCAAGGTATCAAGCAAGGTAGTCATGAAGGCCTGATACCCTGAAATGGTGGCTAGGTTAAAGTCAAGGTCTGGGAGTGGAGGTGAGGTAGGGATGGATGGGATGGTGGCTGGGTCAATATGTGGGGTATCTGTGGGAATGGTAGGGGTGGTTGGTTTAGGTAAGGATCTGGCTGGGGTTGTGTGAGAGGTCTTCTTTTTAATGTAGAATATTAGGGGAAGGCTGTCAGGGTTTAGGTCAGTTGATGTTGGAGATACTGGGGCTGTGTATTGAGGTAAGGTGGGTGAAGGGGGAGTGCTGTCATGGGGTTCAACACTTTCCACCCAAGAACAAATCACAGGGGGAGGTGGAATGGAAAATGGAGATAAGAGAGGGAAAGGGAGAGATGGAATAGGCAAAGAAACTGATGGAAGGGCAAGTGTGGTGGATGGAGGTATTGCAGCAGAAGCAGAAGTGACAAAAGCTTGCCCCACTTTCTTTGGAGCAGGGGCTTTAGCCCTCTTTTTGGGGGCAGGGGTGGCCTTTGCCACAACAGTTCCCTCTCCTTGCTCAGAAACAACCTGAGCTTCAGCCTTTTTCTTCTTCTTTTGGGGATCCATCAGACTCCTGCTAATCCCCCATTGTCTTCTGACAAAAGTGGTGGGAGTGACATCAGCAGATAACTCCCCCACTGGTATCTTGTACCCCCCCTTCAGAAGTAATTTGGTGATGAGTCTTCCATAGGGGAGAGTGTGGATCTTCTTTTGCAGCCCAAGCTTCACCATCATATCCTTCACGGCCTCAAAAATCAATCATGTAGCATTAAATCCATGGCCCAGAGAGAAGGAATAGAG
The DNA here is from genome assembly GCA_021018995.1 of Chloranthus sessilifolius. Classification (NCBI taxonomy): domain Eukaryota; kingdom Viridiplantae; phylum Streptophyta; class Magnoliopsida; order Chloranthales; family Chloranthaceae; genus Chloranthus; species Chloranthus sessilifolius. The sequence continues at coordinate 50,187,921 of CM037593.1, read as the reverse complement.
AGCATCAGCAATTGGTGTCATCCTCTCTTGCTGATGGCCAGAGCAATAAATATTCTTCCTCAGCACTTGATCAATGAACAACAATTTGGGATCCAAATCTCTTCTTCTGATGGAGTCCCCTGTGGCCTTCAAACCTCTGGTAAGGGCCTGTGCAATGGTATCAATGGGGGCACTCACAGGGGAACCATAACGACAGTTGGGATAAAAAATGGCAGGGATGCCCATGACTTCAGCAATCAACGCTGGGCTGAGTAGCATCTCAAAATTGTCAACTAACACAAGGAGGCCTAGCTGCCCATGTGTGTCTGGTCTGACCCTAAGGTGCTGGTAAAAGAGTTGCACTAACCTAGGGTAGGCTAGTGTAGGAATCATTTTCATAAAGGGGATCAAACCAGCCTTGCGCAAGAACTCAATGGCAGGTGCTGACAATGGCTCAGTTTCAAAGAAAGATATATCAAAAATGGCTTCAGGCTCTAAGGGAATGGAAATGAGGAGCTCAGAGGGTGTAGAGTAATCAGGTGTTTGTTCAGCCACCTCAGGAACCACCTCCTTCCCTTTTTGTTGTGTCGTAGAGGACTTGGCTTTCTTAGGGGCAGGCTCCACGGGAGCCTGATCCCTAGCTCTCTTCACAGGTGCACTTTTAGGAGCCATTAAGATTCTCCTTGGTGAGTGTGCAGTTAAAATTTTGAAAGAAAAAATTAAGAGCTGAGTCTTACCCTAAAAGTTATGGTTCTGTTCAATTTGATGCACGGTAGACCGCAGGAGCTCCTAGCAGGGGGCAACTGTTGATGGAAGCTTTAAGAACAAAAGTCCAGAATTTCAAAGTGAACGATGAACTATACACAGGATGCTGGAGGAGAGAGATTGAGAGGATTGGGAGCTAGGGTTTCGCTGGCAGGAGATGAAAGAGAAAGTAGTAAAGAAAAGCAGCGCCGGGTTGGATTTTAAATATCGCGAGGCTTGGCGCGCTTTAAAAATATCTGCTCGCTAGATAGGCATGAATGGGTTGTGAGATTGGATGTTCATTTAAACTGCGCGACGAAGCCCACACAACTATATTTGAAACTCGCGATATCATAGCAAAGTAATTCTTTAGGAACTGAGCGAGAGGAAACCAAACCAAATTTTCAGAACCTCTCGACGGCTTAAAAAGAGTCAGAATTCACACACCCACTAGTCAGCCTTTTGACCTTTATTTTGTGGGTGGTTTCTCGCACAGGCTCTCTTCCAGGGACACCCATAAGCATTATAAAACATTCAAAAATTCTCATACTCTCAAAGCATTAAATTCACACATCATGAAAAGCATTCAAACAATACCATCATCATTCAATCACTTGAAATTATCAAACAAAGGGAACAGGAATAAAAGTAGGCATAAAGCACTAGACTCAGACTCTAACAAGATCACTAAAAATTCCTATAAACAGTAAAATACATAACATACAAAGTGCACAGTTCTTAGCATCAATTCAATGAAAGATCCCCTTCAGTGTTTCAGGATCCTTCACCAATCAAAAATTTGCCCTTGGGATTAACCACTGGTTGAATGGGCAACCTTCCCTCTTCTCTTTTAGCTAAGGTATTCGCTAGTTGGCCAATCTACTCTTCCATCTTCTTGATGCTCTGACCATGAGAATTCACAGTCTGAGCCAAGGAACCCAGGTTTTGCAGTGAGGTCAAGACCTAGTCCTTGAAAGAAGTATTTCTGGGTTGGAATAGGGGTAAGACTAATTGATTTTGTTGCTGATGGGGCTGTTGATGGTGCTGAAAGTTAGACCTAGGGGCATTCCCTTGATTGAACTGCTGTTGTGGCCTTTGAGGTACAACCAACATCTGTTGGGGCTGCATATAATTGTCTTGCCTCCACCTCAGATTTGGGTGGTCTCTCCATTGGTAACCAGCATTTTGGTGCTGGTAACCATATGGCTGTCTGTTGTAGCCCCCAGATTGTTGTTGGCCAAAAGATTGCGCAGCAGCAGTATGTTCTAAAACCAATTCAGGATATTGCCCTTCAAATGGACATTCCTCCACTGTGTGCTGTGGGGACTGGCATATCAGACATGCCTCCGCCACATGAGCAACCCTTCTGGGTTGCATCACAGTCAGTTATTTTTCAAACTTCATAGAGAGGTTTGCCATCTGCAGCTACAGGTCATTGTTCCCAGACACCTCACAAACTTTTCCTCTTGTCAATGCAACAGGCCCCACTTTTGACTCAGACTCCTGACTAGTTCTTTCCAAGGATAGCTTTTGAAAAGCATTTTCACTAATCACCTCAAACAATTCCCATGCCTCATCAGCAGTTTTGTGCATGTAAGTGCCACCAAAAGAGGCATCAACCATATCTCTACTTTTTTCATCAATCCCATTGTAGAAGCTTTGAACAAGCTGCCAGTCTGGGATCTTGTGGTGGGGGCATTGTTTGAGCATTTCCTTAAGCCTATCCGAAGCTTGATTAAAATCCTCAGTTGGGGCTTGGGCAAAAGCAAGAATTGCCTTCCTCAACTGGCTAGTTTTGGTCTCAGGGAAGAACTTGGTCAGGAACTTGGTCTGCAGGTCTTTCCATGAAGCAATGCTATTGTTTGGAAGAGTGGTCAACCAGGTACTGGACCTATCCTTCAGAGAGAAGGGAAAGAGTCTGAGCCTAGTAGCCTCAGGTCCCAAACCAGTGATATTAAAAGTGGTGCACAAGGCCAAGAATTGGTTAATATGCTTGTAAGGGTCCTCCTTGCTATGCCCATGGAAAGAGGGCAGCATCTGGATAATTGAAGTTTTTATTTCATAATTCCCCTGAACATCAAGGAATTGAAGGATAAAAGGGGAGTTATAGTCATCCGGAGCATTCAACTCCTTGAGAGTTCTGGGTTGTTCTTCACCCATATTTGCTGTCACAGATTCACTTGGGGGCTCTCCTGTGGTGTGCCTGTCTCTTCTAAGTCTCCTTCCCCTTTCTAACTCAGGGTTAAGAGGCTCTAAAGTAGGGCTGAGAGATCTCCTCCCTAGCATACAAGCACACTAACAGCAAGGAGAGCTTCTTGCAGGCACATTGCAAATGAATAACTTTACAATTAACAAATTTATCTAACTAATTTACAGCTATTCAAAGAATACATTTACAACTATCCTAGATACTGCTAAAGAATTTTCAAGAAAGATAGACAGAGTTTTAAAAGTTAGAGAGTTTGCAAACAGAAGTAGCTAAGCTCCAATTGCAGTCCAACTGCCCTTCATTGCTGTTGTCTAGATCTGTAAAAAAATTCACAAATACATCAGCTGTATCAATTATTCTTAACTACCAAAGAATAATAAAACTACAAAAACTTAGGGTCTACTAATAGATCAGCTTTCCCCGACAACGGCGCCAAAAATTGTTGCTTCCCCAGCTGTGCTTTCTTTATTTGTTTGCAGTAAAAGAAATTTAAAATCAAAATAAAATAGGGGATGAAATCAAAGCCGAGAAGTCCTAGACACCAAGAATCTGAGGTCCATTGTGGCAAGTTTTGATAAGTAAGAGTTTGTCCCACAGGAAAAGATGATCTACAGCTCCAAGGGAGCCATCTCTAGTAGTCCCTCCAGATCTGACTACAGATCTGGCAATCCTTAAGGGAAGGGAGTTTAAGGTCACTTACTTTATAGATCCTAAGATAGCCTAATGTCTAAACTACAGAAAGGGTTGAGAGGATTGATGGAGTGTGGAAAATAAATATAAAAGGCTGAGAAGTATGTTATTGAGCCTAGATCAGAGGAGTTTTATAACTCAGATTCAGATCTGATGTTATAGAAATCCTGTCCAATGGCTACGTTATCACCACTGAGGAGAAAGGATCCAACCCATCTCTCTGCCATGATTCAATCCCTTAAGGTTATAACCTGTCCACTCAAATGGTCACAGACTATCCCATAGGGGAACCACAATCCAGGGATGGGTCAAAACAAGTTAATCATTGTAGGCGCTATTTCATCCAGGCTACCAGCTCAAGAATCCATAGGGAACCTCAACTTCTAAAGCTCTTTGTGTGTGGCTAAGGCTATATAGGACCATGATAGCCCAGACACATAGAACCAACAAGAGATTGAGTACAACCTTCGATCTAGCTGTCCATTGCTTGAGTGAGGCTATAATGGTCTAGTCACAAGCCTACAATCTCTATAACCAGATCAGATCTAACATATGATAGCGGATCTATACAAATATAGGGGAGTCTACCTTTGTAAAATCTCCCACCAGGCTAATACAAGCTCAGGTGCAGAGAAGAAGGATCCATCTTGGATCGGTGGATTAGAATCACCCTAAGGCTATAACCTGTCCACTTGAATGGTCACAGACTATCCCAGAGGCTATCCTCCTCAAGGAACCCAAGACAAAACAATAATATCGCTGCCACCACCATGGTCACAAGGCTACTAGCTCAAGCTCCCATGGGGATTTCAGATCTAGTGGGTCCTGTGGTGGGGCTAAGGCTGTATAGGACCATGATAGCCCAGACACACATGTCACTTGAATCCTAGTGGCCCTTAGAATCAGTCCTCCATTGCTTTGAATCACAGCCAAAGAAATGGCGGATCACAAGGCAGTAGCCTTGCACAAAGCAGAACACATTCAACCACAATCCCATAATGTAAAAATCCAATTACAAAACTTCCATTAAACTAGTTCAAAATGCATACAAAGACATAGCCAGCAAGTGCTGGACAATGGAGAGAAGGAAAAAAGAAAAAGAAAACTACTTACAGCTATAAAAGAAAAGAAAAATGATCTCAGATCAAATCTCCAAGAGATGAGACGTGTTCTAAGATTTGTTCCAAGATCTGTTCCAACCTCCTTCTTAAACCTAAGCTAAGTATGGGTTTATATAGTAATGGTGTGGCGGCGCATTAGGGTTAGGAAACCCTAATTTTAATTGATCTTCGAGAGGATGGCTCTGTCTTCGCGAGGATGCTTTCTTCTTGAATAGCGCGAGAACTGCGCGAGGAGTTCTCTTCTTATATTTGCATCCCGTGGCTACTACGCGACAGCTGCGTAAAGAGTCTTTCGAAGCTCTCTCTCCTCAGCCATTCTGAGTGAACTGCATGAGGTTGAGAGAGGTCTGCTTTAAACTGTGCGAGGAGCTTCACGAGAGCTGCGTGAATTTGTGCTTCTGAAGCTCTTCAGTCACTCAACTGCGCGAGAAGTTATTGTAAAGTCTTGGGAAGCTCAGTTGGACTGTGCGAGGCATATTTCTCTTGAATCCTCTAAAGCTTGGGTCAGCTGCTCGAGGCTCATTTCAAGTCTGGGTTTAGAGTCCATCCTTCTGAGGAACTTCTGGTGCCAAAACAGGCTCCTTAGCAGGATTCCTAGCCTTATTTCACTCCTGATTATTACCTACATAAAACACTTAACAAGAACTTATTAGATGGCTAAGGGTCTAATCAAAGGTTAAGTTAAGGGGTGAAAAGTGGTACTTTTTAGGTCTTAACATGGAGGAGGATGGTGGCAGAGACACCGGTGGCGCAGTCTTCAGCCTCTTCTTCTCCTTCGTAACTTTGTCTTTTTTCTCCTTAGCGAGGATCCGCTGGACCTCCTCATATTCATCCCAGAGGAACTACAGCGGGTCTGGTTCCTTAGGCGGTAATGGCTCCAACCAGAAGAGGTAGAGTTGTGCAGGAGTGAGCGTGGGCTTGTCATCTGCCATAGCTATGAGGAGGAGGGTAGAGGGTAGAAGGGAAGGGATGGGCCGAAGTCGAGCTATCTACATCTATTTAAAGTGGAACTGTGAGGGAATATGAAACGGTGCATTCAATATTTCTGCCATTAATGACTAGGAATGAATGGTGAATTTGAACAATCAGCATGGGGAACAAAAAATGTGCATTAACTGGCAGCCTATATTTAGCGCGGGGACTTTAAGGCTCGTGCTGTGCGCAGATGTACATGGTACACATGGTAAAAATGTCCGTGCAGCGGAACTACACAGTAAGCATGGAAGGAGTGAGGCGAGGAAAGTCGATTTTGATAGGATGAGTGTAGAGTGTCGACAGGTTAAGGCTTCCTATCGAAGTCGAACAAGTATGGGACAGGCAATTGAATGCTCTCGATAGGTTTAACCCGTCCTATCGAGTAGAATAAACATACATTCGATAGGCTAGGTTGGCTGCTTGCGATAGGTCGATGTCCTGTCGAACGGAGGGTGGATAGAACGTTCACTTCGTTAGGATGTTGATGGGCGTGAACAACCTTTTGATAGGTGGGATATTACATGTGCACTTTTGTTGATAGGTTCCAGGCAAGAGTCCAGAGCCTATCGCAAAGTTGTTCTCACCTATCGAGAGGTCATAACACCTATCGAAATCCTCAGCAATCCTATCGACATTCACGGTTGACCTAGCGAAAAGGTCTAAATGACCTATCGAGAGGTTCAATGAGCTTTAAAACATGGCCTATGTGTGCAGAGCATTTAGCCTTAGCCCCCAGCAACTCATCTGCTTCTCTACCAGTTTACAAATTGGCCGTTGACCTTATGCCTTTGAATTCTAGACAGTTGGAACTTGACATGGCCATTTTATTGCAAAGAAAATTGGTGGAAAGAAGTATAAATCAAATAAAATACATATGATACAAATCGAAGTCAGGTACTAGCCTGGAGGATCCTTAAGATCAACGGTCTCTTCAGGCTCACGAATATTTTCAACGCAAAGTTTCAGCCTCTGGCCATTGACCTTAAGGGTTCTGCCATCTGTGGGATGCATGACTTTGACAACTCCAGATGGGGAAACATGTACCACAGTGAAAGGTCCATCCCATCTGGATTGCAGCTTCCCTGGAAAGAATTTCATTCTGGAGTTGAACAACCATACCTTGTCATTGGGCTTGAACTCTTTGCGAAGCAAATGTCTGTCGTGAAAAGCTTTGGTTCTCCCCTTGTAACTCCGGGTATTTGCATAAGCCTCTATTCACAATTCATCTAGCTCAGATAACTAGAGTTTCTTGTGAATTCCAGCAGAGTGTAACTCAAAGTTCACTGCTTTAATGGCCCAATATGCCTTGTGTTACAATTCAACAGGCAAATGACATGCCTTGCCATAGACTAATCTGAATGGGGACATGCCTATGGGGGTTTTATAGGCTGTTCTGTATGCCCATAAGGCATCAGTCAACTTGTTGGACCAATCTCTTCTGTCAGATCTCACAGTCTTCTCGAGAATATGTTTGATTTCCCTATTGGAGATCTCTACTTGCCCACTGGTTTGTGGGTGGTAGGCAGTGGCTACTCTGTGGGTAACAGAGTATCATTTTAGCAGTTTGTCAAAATGTTTGTTTCAGAAGTGGCTTCCCCCATCACTAATAATAGCCTTAGGAATGCCAAATCTGGAGAAGATGTTGTCTTTCAGGAATTGAATGACAACTTTGTGATCATTTGTTCTTGTAGCTATGGCTTCGACCCATTTGGAGACGTAATCCACAGCGACAAGAATGAAATTGTATCCAACAGAAGGAGGAAAAGGTCCCATGAAATCAATTCCCCAGACATTAAATAGTTTAATAAGTATAAGTTGCAAGGGCATAGAGTTTCTCCTTATAATACTGCCCATTTGCTGGCATCGATGGCAAGCTTTACAGTGTTGTCGGGCATCCTTGAATAGGGTAGCCCAGTAGAAACCACTTTGAAGGACCTTGGCAGTAGTCTTGTTACCACTGAAATGACCCCCGCAAGCCTGTTCATGACACATGGTTAGATGTTGTGAAATTCAGTTTCAGGTACAAAACGTCAAATCACTTGGTCTGCACAATGCTTAAAAAGGTAAGGATCCTCCCATATGTAATGTCAAATCTGTGCAAAGAATAGATTTTTGTCATCCTTGCTCCAATGTGGGGGGATCCTACCTCTGACAAAAGGTAGTCAATATTGGCAAACCAGGGCATACTTATCTGGATAGTCAGAAGCTGCTCATCTGGGAAGGAGTCATTGATGGGCAAACTTGCTATGTCAGTTGTTTGGATCCTTGATAGATGGTTAGCCACCACATTCTCAACTCCCTTCTTGTCCTTAATATCTAAATTGAATTCCTGCAAGAGAAGAATCCATCTGATTAGTCGTGCTTTAGCTTCTTTCTTGGACAAAAGGTATTTCAAGGCTGAGCGGTTAGTGAACACAATAATTTTTTATCCCAGCACATAAGACCTGAATTTTTCTAAGGCAAAAACAATGGCTAATAGCTCTTTCTCAGTTGTGGTGTAATTCAATTGAGCATCAACCATTGATTTACTAGCATATGCTACTAAAGAAGGTGTCTTGTCTTTTCTTTGCCCCAATACTGCTCCAATGGCAAAATCTGATGCATCACACATCAGTTCAAATGGCAAGGAAAAATTAGGGGATTGTAAAATGGGAGCTGTTGTCAAACAAGTTTTTAGCAGTTCAAAAGTAACTTGGCATTCAGCATTAAAGTCAAAAGGGACATCCTGACAGAACAGGTGGCAGAGGGGTTTGGAGATTTTGCTGAAATCCTTGATGAACCTTCTGTAGAAGCCAGCATGACCCAAAAATGACCTAACTTGACAGTTTTTGGAGGGGGCAAATGCGCAATCAAATCGATCTTAGCTTGATCAACCTTGATTCCTTTGGGAGACACAACATGTCCTAGAACAGTGCCTTGAGTCACCATGAAGTGACTTTTCTCCCAACTCAGAACTAGGTTGGTTTCCTCACACCTCTGCAGTACGGAGCTGAGGTGGTGTAGGCATTGGCTAAAATCATCTCCATAAATGGAGAAATCATAAATAAAGATCTCCAAAAACTTATCAATCATTTCAGAGAAGATAGCATACATGCATCTTTGGAAAGTGGCAGGTGCATTACACAGCCCAAATGGCATCCTTCTGTATGCAAAGGTCCTAAATGGGCAAGTGAATGGGCTCTTTTCTTGGTCCTGAGGGTATATAGGGATCTGATTGTACCCTGAATATCCATCAAGAAAACAGTAGTAGGCCTTGCCTGCCAGTTTGTCTAAGATTTAGTCTATGAAGGGCAGTGGGAAGTGATCCTTGTTAGTCGTTTCATTGAGTTTTTGGTAGTCTATGCATACCCTCCAACCAGTGGTCTGTTTGTTTGGGATCACCTCTCCTGAATCTGCTTCAACAACTGTAATGCCAGATTTCTTGGGGACAACCTGGGTAGGTGCTACCCATTGTGAATCCGAGATGGGATAAATTATCCCAGAATCTAGGAGTTTAACCACCTCCTTCATCACAACCTCCTCCATGTGTGGGTTGAGCTTTCTCTGCATCTCTCTGGAAGGTTTGGATCCTTCCTCGAGATGAATTTTATGCATACACACAGTAGGATTTATTCCCCCAAGGTCTGCAATGGTCTAACCTATTGCCTTCTTATGCCTTTTTAGTACACATAGTAGTTCTTTTTCCTGCTCGAGAGTGAGAGAAGAAGAGATTATCACAGGCAGTTTGGTGTTGTCTCCTAAAAAGGCATATTTTAATGATTTTGGGAGCTGCTTTAACTCCACCTCTGGGGGACTGATGAGGGAGGGCAATAGGGGTGTTTGAGAGGGGGGTGGTAGGGGTAACAAAGTAGGCCTCCATGGATGGTGTTGTGCTAGTGGAGCTTCAGAAGAGACAAGTTTCACACGCTCGATCTCAGAGGTGGGACCCTGCTCTACCTCTGTTTCTTTCCTTACTTCGGCTAATTCATTACACCATTCCTTACCATGTAGCAGCATATTCACATTTTCCTGGACAACCTCATCTATTACATCTAGAGAAAAAAAATTCTCATCAGGATGAGGTTGATTGGCTGAGTTGTATACATTCAATTTGACCTTCATATTTCCAAATGGCACTTCCATGATTCCAGACCTGCATTGAATACAAGCATTAGCTGTGGCCAAAAAGGGTCAGCCTAGAATCACAGGTATGGAGGTGGCATTCCTACCTAGTTCCATATCCAGCACCAAAAAGTCAACAGGATAAAAGAATTTGTTAACTCCAACAAAAACATCCTCGATTATCCCCACAGGTTTCCTTTCAGATCTGTCAGCCAGCTGGAGAACACTATGTGTGGGCTTTAATTTGTCTAAGTCCAGCTTCTCATATACTGAATATGGAAGCAACTTTACATTGGCTCCTAGATCTAATAGGGCTTTGTCAATGGTATGATCCCCAATGATGCAGGGGATGGTGGGGAGTCCAGGGTCTTGAGGTTTGGGGGGAGTTGCAATGGACAAGACATGCTTGACTTTTTCTGCTGAAAAGACTTTCTTGGATAGGTGTATCCTAGACTGTCTTTTATGGGTGCACATGTCTTTTAAGAATTTCGCATAAGCTGGGACTTGTTTAATGGCATCAAGTAAAGGTAGATTGATCTTTACTTGCTTGAAAGTCTCCATCATTTCCTCAATTTTTCCTTGCCCTTTATCAAAAGGGGAAGGTGTCTCTAGTGCCTTAGGAAATGGAAAGTGTGGGGTTGCTCCCTCACTTGCAGCCTTAGCCAATGGGGCCTCTTTCTTTTTGAGTTTTTTCTTTTCTTGAGAATCCTCATTATCCTCTTTATTCACAGCTAATTGTTCCTGCAAGTCCACCATTGGTGGTCTTTGTTGCGTGCTGGTAGAAATCACTTCATTTTCTTCCTCTAAGTGCCTCACAGGCTCATAGCCCACTTGGTTGTCCACTAACTTACCGCTTCTCAAAGTTGTAACAGATTTAGCTTCCTCATAAGTGGAGGAAACTTCACCCACTACAAATTGCCTTCGTGGATTATCCTGTGGTTGGCTAGGCAACCTTTCTCCCTCTCTCCTAGTCAGAGCATCAGACAGCTGACAAAGTTGGTCCTCTATCTTTTTGATGCTCTGATTGTGAGAGTGCACAGTTTGGGTTAAGGTGTTCAAGCTCTGTAGTGAAGATAGAACATATTCCTCAAAGGATGGTGCTTTCACAGTTGGAGGGGGTGCTGCAGGTTGGGCCATGGGTTGCTGATACTGAGGCCTTGGGGCATAACCTTCTCGATAGGGCTGAGCATTTCTGTAAGGCATGGGCTGCTGGGGCTACTGCTGTTGCTGGCTGGGGTATCCATCTTGTCTCCACCTCAGATTGGGGTGGTTCCTCCATTGATACCCAGCAGCAGACTGCTGCCCATAAGACTGAGCTGCAGCCACATGCTTTGTTATAAAATCAGGAAATTGGTCAGCAAATGGGCATTCTTCCACAGGATGAGCAGGGGACTGGCATATGGCACATGCCTCCTCCACTCTAGCAACCACAGGTGACTGCATTGCTCCCATCAGCCTATCAAATTTTAGAGTTAAGCTCTCCACTTTTCTTTCCAACTCACTTGGCACACTCACTTCATAGATCTTTTCCCTTGAGGTGTTCTCTTTCATCAATTTAGGAGGCTCTAAATCTCTTGCTAAGGTTTCCCTTTGCATAGAGTTCTCACTAATGATGTCAAAGAGCTCCCATGCCTCCTCAGCAGTTTTATGGAGATAGGTGCCACCATAGGAGGCATCTATCATATCTCTGCTTTTAGCATCAATTCTTGGATAAAAGCTTTGAACCAATTGCGATTCAAGGATTTGATGGTGGGGGCATTTCTTGAGTAGTTCCTTAAATCTCTCCCAGGATTGATGAAAGTCTTCATTTGAATCTTGGGTAAAAGAGATGATACCCTTCATCAACTGGCTGGTCTTTGACAAAGGAAAGAAGTTGGCTAGAAACTGACATTAGAGATCACTCCAGGAATGAATACTGTTAGGTGGAAGCAAAGACAATCAGGTCCTGGCTCTGTCCTTTAATGAAAAAGGAAAGAGTCTCATCCTGGTGGCCTCCTCCCCCAAACCTGTGATATTAAATGTAGTGCATAGTCCCAAGAACTCATTAATGTGCCTATAGGGGTCTTCTTTGGTTAGGCCATGAAATGATGGCAGCATTTGAATGATGGATGATTTTATCTCATAGTTTCCCTGAGCAGCTGGGAATTGAATGCAGAAGGGGGAATTGTAGACCCCTGGTGCATTAAACTCCTTAAGGGTTCTCGGCTGCTGTTAATCACCCATTTCTACATAATCAAATGCAACAAAAGTGGGTGTAGTTGGTCTGGATCTGAGAAGTCTTTCAACCTCTAGATTTAGTGGAATAATCTGAGGTTACAGAGTTCTCCTACCAAACATACAACACTCAGATTCTGAATACAGAAGAGATCCAAACACACAACAAACAGAATCAACCAAAATTTCTAACTATTCTAACAAAAATTATCAATAGATCTAAAAAATAATAGGGGAGTAGAGGGATGCAAACTACAGAGCAATCTTCAGCACGATTCTCCTCTCACTGGTAGCCTTAGATCTGATGAACTGCACACAAACTACTAAAAAAAAACAACACAAATTACAATTGCAGTTAGTAAAATCAAACAAAAGCTACAAATCTATGATCAAAACTTAGATCTATCAATTTCTAAACTGCCTCCCCGGCAGCAGCGCCAAAAACTTGTTGGTGTGTTTGTCTTCTCTCAAATCAGGTCTAAAATCAACAATAAAACTAGGCAAACACACTCATACAGACCTGCAAGTATTAAGGATCTATTGTAGCAAGCTTTAAAAGAATGGGGAGTAAGGGAATGTCCACAGGGAGGTTGTCTAGAAATATGACAAATCTCCAGATTTGGCACCCTAGCTATTACTAATTTAGTTAAAAGATAGGGGAGAGGTTTGGAATGGGTTGTCACTTAAACTAAGCTACAATTAAATATAAGCTATCTTGGATCAAGTTTAGGAGCTTAGATCTTGCAAGGGAAGATAGTAAAAACGCAGAAAATGGAGAAGAGTAGCTTGGAGGTTGGTTTTCACTGAAATCAGATTCAATTAATCATGCTACAGAGGTTCAGAGCACACAATTCCCTCACTGGCTATAAGCACAGCTGCAGGGTATAAATTCTACTCCAAATCACAGGATCCACCAAGTCTTAAGGCTATGATCTGTCCACTTTAATGGTCACAAACCATCCTATAGACTTTACCGAATCCATAGATGGCAGCAGATGAATCCAATTGAAGCTTGAGCTTAGATTTATCTTAAGGTTATGATCTGTCTACTTTAATGGTCACAGACCATCCTAGGGATCTCCTACAAAGCCAGAGCCTCAATTAGAATAATTAAAACCACTATAGATGCTGCAATTCCCAGGTCACAGACTCAAGGAATCACAGGAGCATCAGATCTAGGGAGATCAGATGGTATCCAAGAGGTCTACCAGTTAAGTGGGTGAATTGATCTACAACTCCTCTAGACAAATCTGATCGATCATCAAATGGAACCAAAGGAAATTTAAATCTAATTAAAGCCTTAAAAATAGCATTATCATTGCAAACAAGGTCACTTTACAATGGAAATACTCTCATATCTGTAGTCTGTGCTGCTAGGAACCTACAATAGCACTCTTAACCCCACCCAATTACAGATCTAACTTTGCTCCTCGCTACTCCAAGGGACTTAGCCAACCATGAGTGGGCTAAAGGAGAGAAATGGAATTACTCTGCTAGCGCTAATCTCTAGAATTTTGGCTCAGATCTCGATCTTCCCCCAATGGCAAATGGGGATCTCTATATATAGCTTTCTCCTCTGGTTTTCCCGCCAAAAATTCCTTCTAGAAGGTCGTCAGAGTTTGTTTGAGTTCTGTTAAAGCACGTGGGTCGGTTAGGGCTTTCTAGGGCATCTTCTGGAACCGTCGTGTCGATCACCAAGTGCCTCAGGTTGTGTGCAGCAGGTCACTGAATCACAGCATGTGTACAACTGAATTTCTGAGAAGTTCTACACATGATTTCGACAGGTTCAGGAAGCTTTCGACAGGTTGGAATTGAGCATTTTGGTCCATTTGATAGGTTCTCAGATCCGTTCAATAGGTTCCGATAGGATGAATCTTCGCTTAGAGTTCCAACTTTCTCAGCTCTTGGTTTGGAGTATTCGACAGGTAGGAGAAACTCTTCGACAGGTTGGAAAACAATTTCGACAGGTTCTGCTCTTCATTCTGCCATTTCGATAGGTTTGCTTTCAGTCTTATCGAAAGGCTCAATCACCTTTCAATAGGTTCTCTTCCAGCATTCTCATCTTGATAGGCTCAAGAAACCATTCGATAGGTTCCTTTAACACTTCGGGCAGGTTTTCGATAGGATGAGTTCTTCTTTCCTTTCAGTTGCTCGATAGGTTTTGAGATCCTATCAAACTCCTTAATCCACACAAATTTATCCTTCTTCTGCCTTCAGATCCTATCGAAGACCTCTTCAACTGCACGAATCCTTCATTTCTTTGCTTTCAGCTCCTATCGATGTCTTTAGGTGACCAATCGCTAGGACGTTCTCAGCCTGTTTTCACTTCCTTCACCTTGCCCTGCTATAGCCACGCTCTCCAAGGGTCCACTGATGTGCTACCCTCTGGTGTGCTGTTGCTAGATTTGTCCTGTGCTGAGAGATAGTTCCTTTTTGGGCATTCTTGAGTGATTTTCTGCATTAGTACCTTCTTTTGTTGCTGTCTACAAAATGCACTTGACAAGAGCTTATTAGTGTACTCACAGGTCTATCAATGGTCAGGTTATAGGGTGAAAAGTGACATTTTTTACCACTTAACACCTCCCTTTTAGGACTCTCGACAGATTTACTCTTGCTTTTTCCAATCAAAGTCCTACTGGCAGACCAAGCCCTCTTTCCAAATATTTTGGGCTTCACAATTTCCACTTCCTCATCCTCTTTAAAAACAAATTGGCCACTCTTAAGAAAGGCAGTGATGAGCCTGCTATAGGGGAGCCCTGGTAGGGCTTGGGCTTTCCTACATTTATCATTCACATCCACCATTTCTTCAAACACCAGCCAAGCAGCATTTACAAACTAGCCCTTAGAGAAAAAGTATAGGCATCCATTATTAGTGTTCTCCTCTCTTGTTGATGTCCAATGACATATATGTTCTTTCTCCAAATGGAATAAAAAAAGAGCATGCTGGAATGGAGATCCCTCCTATTCAATGATTCCCCAGACCCCACAATGCCTCAGTGAGGTGCCTTTCCATTGCTTTGAAATGCACACTTTCAGGTGCCCCTAACCCATAACTTAGATAAAAAACTAAGGGGACCCCCAATGTCAAGCCAATGTCATTGTAATCCATCATAATTTCCACATTATCAATCAAAGTCACAAGGCAAGGCTCAGATGAACCTGGCCTTCTCCCCTTCTCCAGGTTCTTATACCATAACTTGACCAGCCTAGGATATAATTTTTCTTACAATGGGATTAGTAATGGGGTCAGACCTGCCTTAACCATATAATAGAAGGTATCTTTGCACTCATCTTCCTTGGAAAAATAGGGGAGGTCAAAAATAGTGTCTGAGATTAAGTCTAGAGCATCCACAAATTCATTGGGAGTGGATCTGTTCACAGGGACTTCAGGCTCAGCCACAGGGCTATCTTCAGGCACAATGGTAGGCTCAGGCACAGGGAGTTCTATCTCAGGGGCCTCCTCAACAAATTCTTCACTGGCTTGGGCCCTCTTTGAATTCTTGGCTTTCTTGGACTTCACAGTTTTCTCAACTTGGTCCATTACCAGCTTTCTTTTTACAGGTGGGGATTCTGTGGGTTGTGTGGTGAGCCTACTGGACTTCCTAGTGGCTTTAGAAGGTACTTTGAAAAGATTAGCCAAGGTATCCTCTTGACCAGCCATTACTCAATCAATTTCAGACAATCAAATGCAATAACATCACAGACCTTTGTTATCAATCAAATTAACCACACCAATTTGCATATGTAATGCCAAAAGCACAAAGTGGGGCAGAAGAGAGGCTTACCAGTAGAAACCTAGGTTTTGTAGATCTTAAAGTGCACAACACCAAACCAGCTCAGACCAGGTGCAAAGTGTAGCTTTTGATGAATTGAAGCAATGGGGAAAATGGCCAGGGGTTTTGAGTAACAGCCAGTGAGGTAGAGAGAGAAAAAGAAAAGTTGAAAAATCGCTAGAGAAAACTTAAAGCGCAAAGAGAAGCTGTCAAATTGCAAAAATGGAGTTGTCGTTCGGTTTAAAGCAGTGGGAAATGAATTTCGACAGGATTGGAGTAAGGTGTTGACAGGTTGATGCAACCTGTCGAAGAGTAAAAAGTCACTGATCCTCACGATAGGTTCATGCAATCCTGTCGACGGGTTTAAGAAGACAGGAATAATTATTTCGAGAGGTTCATAGAACCTCTCGACAGGTTCTTTTGAATTCAACATATAATCCTCTCGATAGGTTCTTGGCTCTAGAAAAGTTACTTTGAGAGGTACACAAAACCTCTCGATAGGTACCCTAAACCTGTCAAGAATTCAACCAAAAATCCTCAGAGCCTATTGAAATGCTCCTGGATCCTATCGACAACCATTTTTACACCTTCAGAACCTGTCGAGATTTAATTCACACCTCTCGATAGCTTCTAGATCTTGTCGAAATGCTAACTAGGAACTCTCAGAACCTGTCAACATGTTTATAGAACGTAACGGCATGTTGTATTCTAGTTTAAAAAGACTTGTAGGGAGTTCCCAGTTTATTCCCCAACAGATTTGACACTCCAAATTTGTTCACTTGACCAATTTGACTCATTATCCTACCTGAGATACTGACACACATGGTAAAAAATCATGTACAATGCCAAACAGAAATGAAATAAAATAAACAGAAATAACCAAACACATGAGTTATTATACATAGTAGGCATTGTTGAAACTCAGACATGTTATGGAGGTTCATGATAGTGAATGGTCAGTACAGGCTCCACCACATTTTCAACAACAAGCTTGAGCCTTTGCCCATGCTTGAATAGGTATGGATCCTCCCACATATAACATCTGATCTGTGAAAAGAACAAATCCTTATCCACTTTGTTCCAATGTGGGGGAATCTTCCCTACTACCAAGTAGTTTACAATATTTGGAAACCAAGGTGTAGAGGTGCTGATAACAAATAGTTGTTGATCTGGAAAGAGGAGTCATTAACAGGTAGCCCATCAAATTCCTCTACTAGGATCCTAGACAAGTGGTCTGCAACGACATTTTTAACCCCTTTTTTGTATTTGATCTCAAGATCAAACTCCTGGAATAGGAGGATCCATCTAATCAATCTAGGCTTTGCATCCTTCATTGACAAAAGGTATTTTAGGGCTGAGTGGTCTGTGAAAACTACTATCTTGGATTCCAGCACATAAGCCCTGAACATATCTAGAGCAAAAATAATTCCCAACAATTCCTTCTCAATTGTGGTGTAATTTAACTAAGCATCAATCATGATTTTGCTTTTATAAGCAATCATACAGGGGCCTTATCTTTCCTTTGTCCCAAGACTACACAAATTGCAAAGTCTGATGCATCACACATCAGCTCAAAAGGTATAGAAAAATTAGGTGCTTGAAGGATAGGTGCAGAGGTTAGGCAACTTTTCAATAGCTCGAAGGCCTTAAAGCATTCATTGTTGAAATCAAAGGGAACCTCTTTCACAACAGGTGGCAAAGAGGTTTTGAGATTTTGCTGAAATCTTTGATAAATCGCCTATAGAAGCTAGCATGCCCCAAGAATGATTTAACTTGTTTCACAGTTTTTGGTGGGGGTAAATGTGCACTCAGATCTATTTTTACCTTATCTACCTCAATGCCTCTATGAGAAACCACATGGCCAAAGACAATGCCTTGAGTGACCATAAAATGGCTCTTCTCCCAACTTAAAACCAAGTTGCTTTCCTCACATCTCTGTAGCACAAGGTTGAGATGGTGTAGATATTGACTAAAACTATCCCCAAAAATAGAAAAATCATCCATGAAAATCTCTAGAAACTGCTCAATCATGTTAGAAAATATAGCATACATGCACCTTTGGAATGTTAGAGGTGCATAATACAATCCAAATGGCATCCTTCGATAGGCAAAGGTGCCAAATCGGCATGTGAAAGTTGTCTTTTCTTAGTCTTGTGGTTAAATAGGGATTTGGGTATATCCCAAATATCCATAAAGAAAACAATAAAAAGACTTTCCTGCTAACTTATCCAAAATGTGGTCAATGAAGGGCAAAAGGAAATGGTCTTTTCTGATTTTCAGATTGAGCTTTTGATAGTCTATACAGACCCTCCAACCTATGCTTTCCCTAGTTGGAACAAGCTCACTAGCATCAATTTTAGTCATAGTAATTACAAATTTCTTAGGTACCACCTGAGTAGGTGCCACCCATTTAGAATCTAAAATTGGGTAGATGACTCCAACATCTAGCATTTTGACCACTTCTTTCATCACCACTTCTTGCATGTGGGGATTCAATTTTATCTGCATTTCTCTAGAGGGTTTAAAACCCTCTTTCAGGTGAATTTTATGCATGCACACAGTAGGGCTGATGCCCTTAAGGTTAGCAATGGTCCAGCCAAGTGCTCTCTTATGCTTCTTTAACACACAATAATTCTTCTTGCTCATCAGTGAGAGAGGAAGAAATAATCACTGGCAATTTTCTTGTTTGCCCCCAAAAAAGCATACTTCAAGGTCTTAGGCAACTGTTTAAACTCCACCTCTGGTGGATATACAAGTGAGGACAACAAAGGTTCCTTTGATGGTGGTGGAAGTGGCATCACAACAAGTTTCCAAGGAGGATACCTTGTTGTTGGCCCCACATCAGAAATTAAGGCTTTTACCTCTTGAGCCATGGGTGTGGGGGGCTTCTCTTCCACAATCTCACTCCACATTATCTAAAACATTACCAAAATCATCACAAATATCATTACAATGTAGCAGCTTGGGAAAAGTCTCTTCCACAAGCTCATCCAATACATCAATTGAAAAACAATCCTCACCATTCGAGTGAGGCTGATTTGCTGCATTGTAAACATTAAATTTAACTTTCATGTTGTCAAAAGACACCTCCATTACTCCTGATCTACACTGAATATATGCATTGACAGTGGCCAAGAAAGGTCTGCCCAAAATCACAGGAATAGAGGTTGTGCACTTGCTTGGTTCCATGTCAAGAACCAGAAAATCTGCTAGATAGAAACATTTATCAACTCCAACTAAAACATCCTCTATCATTCCCACAAGCCTCGCTTCAGATCTGTCTGCTAGTTGTAGAACCAGATGTGTGGGCTTCAATTATCCAAAGCCTAACTTCTCATAAACAGAATATGGAAGTAGGTTAATAGTAGCTCCCAGATCTAATAAGGCCTTCTCAATAGTGTAATCCCCAATGATCTAGGGGACTGTGGGAACTCCAGGGTCTTAAATCTCGGTTGGAGTTGCAATATACAACACTTGGGTCACTTTCTCAGTACAAAAGACCTTCCTGGATAAGTGTATCCTAGACTGTCTTTTATAGGTGCATAATTCTTTCAAAATTTTTGCATAGGCTGGAACTAGCTTAATGGCATCAAGTAAAGGCAACTTGATCTTTACTTGTTTGAAAGTTTCCATCATCTCCTCAACCTTAGCATTCCCCTTGTCAAAAGGAGAAGCTGCTTTCAATGTATTAGAAAATGGCAAATGGGGAACTGTCCTTCCATTTCCAGACTTAGCAAGTTCATTAGATTTTTATTTATTTTTGTTTTCAATTTTCTATTGGGGCACATCACCCCCCTTATTTTTTATATGCTGCTCCTACAGTATATTTTCATGGGTTGTTTCTTTATTTTATGCACTTAACTCATCAGGCTCATTACTAACTTGGTTATCTACCAGCCTCCCACTCCTCAAGGTGGTGACAGATTTTACTTCTTCATGAGGAGTCTCACCAACCATGTATTGCCCCTTTGGATTGTTTATGGGCTGACTGGGCAGTCTCCCCACCTCTCTCCTAGTCAAAGAATTAGATACCTGACCAAGGTGGTCCTCTATCTTCTTGATGCTTTGACTGTGGGAGTTAACAATTTAAGATAAAGGGCCCAAATTATATAGTGAAGCCAGAACTTGCTCTTCAAATGTGAGAGACCTAGAGGGTGTTGGGGCTGGTGAACTTTGATGCACAGGTTGAACCATTGGTTGAGCCATAGGCTGTTGTTAATGGAACCTTGGAAATTAATTTTGCTGGTATGGCTAGACATTCTTATAAGGCATGGATTACTATTGTGGTTGCTGCTGCTACTGGTTTGGAAAGTTATCTTGTCTCCACCTCAAGTTGGGGTGGTTTCTCCAATGATAACCCGTAATAGGTTATTATCCATAGGGCTGAGCAGCATTCACCTGTTCCATCACAAAGTCTGGAAATTGGGCAGCTGAGGGACATTCCTCAAGGGAGTGAGTGGGGGACTGGCATTTGTCACATGCCTCCTCCACTTTAGTAGCCATTAGAGATTGCATTGCTCCCATGAGCTTATCAAACTTTTGGGTCAAGCTGTCCACTTTCCTCTCTAAATCATTATCCACTCGCCTCATACATTTTCCCTCTGGTAGTATTTTCTCTCACAACTCTAGGAGTCTCAAAATCTCTTACCCTAGTCTCCCTTTACATCGAGTTTCCACTAATGATATCAAATAACTCTCAAGCCTCATCAGCTGTCTTGTGGAGGTATGTACCACCACAAGAGGCATCAACCATATCCCTGCTTTTGGGATCAATTCCTTAATAGAAACTTTGCACAAGTTGCCATTCAGAAATTTGGTGATAGGACATTGCTTTAAGAGTTCTATAAATCTCTCCCAGGCTTGGTGAAAGACTTCAATTGGAGCTTGAGCAAATGAGATAATGCGTTTCCCCAACTGACTAGTTTTGGACATGGGGAAAATTTTGGCCAAAAATTGACATTGAAGGTCATTCCAGGATTGAATACTGTTGGTTGGGAGCATTGACAACCAATTTCTGGCTCTATCTTTTAGTGAAAAAGGAAAGGGTCTCAATCTGGTTGCTTCGTCCCTCAAACCTACAAATTGAAGGTAGTACACAGTCCTAAAAATTCATCAATATGCTTGTATGGGTCTTCTTTACTCAGGCCATGGTAGGGGGATAACATTTGTATGATAGAAGACTTGATCTCATAGTTCCCTTGGACTGTAGGGAATTGAATGAAGAAGGTAAAATTATAAACCCCTAGTGCATTGAATTCCTTTAATGTCTTAGGTTGCTCACCCATTGCAGCAATCTCAGAATCAACAAAAGGTATGTGTATGGTTTGCTTAGGTCTGAGAAGTCTTTCAACTTCAAGATCTAAGGGAGCAATCTTAGGATTAAGAGATCTCCTCTCAAGCATACACACAGCAGAAACCAAATTGAATGCAGAAAATAACTTCACAAAATTAAATCAAGACAATCACAAAATACATAACTAATGGTGCAGATCTACAAAGCTACTAATCTAGAAATGTAAACTGAGTTAGGAAATACAAACTTAAGCAAAGCTTGCTCCTCTAATTGGTGCAATGCTCTTTTCAACACCACAGATCCAGATCTGAAACACAGAATCAAACTAAAAAAAAAAACTACAGCATCAATAAGTCAAACACTAAACAGGCAATTAAAAATCTAATTCTTAAAATGAGAAAAACTTAGATCTACTAGGTTAAAAATTAGATCTCTGACAGCGGCGCCAAAAACTTGTTGTGCTGCCACCTTGCAATTATTATATGATTAAAACAGCCAATTAAAAGGCACAAATTATAAATGTATGGAATCAAGGTGAGCAACCAGTCCTGTAAGAATCAGGGCTGTTGTAGCAAGTTTTAAAAGGTAAGTAAGGGTATGTCCAAAGGGAAATGTGGTTCAACTATAGTAAATCTCCAGATCTATGGTAGATCTGGCACTCTATCCTAATTTAACCTAAACTAAAATAGAAAAGGAGAGAGGTTCTAGATTTTTTGTCACTTTTACTACAAATTACAAAAGTTAAATGCAATTGATCTAGATCTGATCAAACACAGAGATGAGAGGAGATATAGAAAAGATGAAAATTTAAAAGGTGGAGAATAGCAGCTAGTGTTCTTGGTCTCTTACTGAAAATCAAAGGAATCAAAGGCAGTGTAGAGGACAGATTTGCAAGAATCCTCTATCTGGCTCCCAGCTACCCTGGTTCCCCCGACAGATGTAAGGTATAAGAATTCAATCATCACCAATGGATCAAAGTAATCCTGAGGTTAGGATCTACCACTCTATTGCATACAGTCCTAAGGTTATGATTTGCCCTTCTACTGGATACAATTCATCCCAGAGATTGCTCAAATCTATTGATCTCAATCGGAACAGGTAAACTATTGCAGATGCTGTGGGTGCCAGGCTACTAGCTCTCCAATTCTGGCTGGCATCCACAGGACTATCCAATCCAGGGAAATCAAATATGAAAAAGTAAAATATAGATTAGAATCACCTTTAAAAACCATAATTATATTGCAAACTTATAATACTATTATGCCCAGATCTGTAATTTGTGCAATATACAATCTCTTATAAGCCTCTGAAACTCTCGATCTACGGCTACTGAAAAGAGTTTAGCCACACATGATTGGCTAAAGAGAGAATAGGAGAAGAAGGAAGAAGGAGGGAGAATTTGGAGGGAAAGATGGATCTCGAACTAAGCTCTAGTTCTCTCAAATTATGGATGGTTCTTCTATAAAAGTTCTCTTCTATTTATACCTTCTCCCTCTGTCTCTGATCCGTTTCAGCCAATCAGAGCTCAAGAAAATAATTCTATTATTCTGGGCTGCTGATGGGGCTGATTTCTCTTCTAGAAACTCTTCTCTCATTGGTCCACAACCGGCAAATAAACGTGAGGCAATTAGGGTTTCCAGTCGTGCACAATTGCATACCTAAAATATCCTCAGGGCATATGTGCTTTGGGATGTGTGCACAGATTTATGAAATTAGTACTACTGAAGAAACATATTGAGAAGTTCCTAATGTGAGTGTTAAGAGGTTCAGGGAACCTCTCGACAGGTTCTCTGTCTCCTTGCTCTTCATTTCGATAGGTTTGGAAACCTCTCGATGAGTTGAATTGCACTAGTTGATAGGATTTAATGACTGATCAACAGGATCTATGTGACTTTCGACAGGACTGAAACTACTCAACTAGATTGGAAGCCTGTTTCACCGTTCTATCCATTTCTCCATTCATCCTCTCGATAGGCTATAATCATCCTGTCAACTTGTTATAGAAACTTCCACATAGCTCTCGACAGGTTCTATCTATCCTTACGAGAATGCGCTAGCCATAGGCAAGCTATCGACGGTTGGCTTGGACTGCTCGACATGTTCAGTTGAACCTCTCGAGATGTACTTGGAACCTCTCGATATCTCCTGCACCTTCGGGTAAGTTGTCGACAGAATCTTTTTGCTGCATTTCCAACCTCTCGACAGGATCTGTCATCCTCTCGATCTCTTCACCATTTTAGTTTTAGAACCTCTTGACCTCTTAAGTCCTATGTATCACAACCTCTAGATAGCTATGGAACCTCTTGATAGGTGCTGGGGAGCTCTCGACAACTTATTTTCAGTGCTTCCACAACTGGCACACCTCTTGGTGGATTCAATCTTCATTCTTTGCAACTGCACTTGGCCTCAAGCCTCCCTAGTTGGGTTCAAGACATTCTCATGAATCTCAAAGGCTCTTGTGGACTGCTTAATTGGCTGGCCTTTGGGCGATATGATCACATGTTAAGCAGCAAATTACTTCTTTGGCTATTTTATGTGAATATCTACACTAAGATTACAATTCATTGCTTATCTATAAAATACACTTAAAACACATTATTAGTCAGCTCAAGGGTCCACCAAAGGTCAGGTTAGGAGGTGAAAAATGGTATTTTTCACTACTTAACACACCCCCAAACCTAAGCTTTGCTAGTCCCTGAGCAAAGGAGAAAGTGAAAATAATAAAATGTGCCACTTTTGTAGGGAACCCAGATACATTTAGCATATGCATCAAGCCTTTTAAACCCCTAGGTGATCTCTAGTGGAGGAGTGAAGTCTCCTGAGCGTTTACAGTGAAGTTACCCACAAACTTCTCCATAAAATTAGTTAATATTAGTAGAACATGTTATAACAAAATTCAAGCAATATAAAATTCATTCCACACCTTGTCCATTCAGTTTTAGAGGATTCTCATAAAAAAAATGATAGTTTAAAACTAAAATTCTGCTATAACACCTTCACAATCAATCAGCTCATGTCCCCATCAATCATAATTTCAGTCCCACAACTCACCAGGGCTGTCACTCTCTATAAAAATAGAAGGGTGTATCAATTCACACAGCTCAAGAGCAGTTACAGCCCTCTAATAGGACTGCAAGCATGAGCATAGGCATTGCTCTAACTTATGAAATTTTCTAACTCCTTTCACCATAGATCAAACAAATTCTCATCTCCACATGACAGCTCAATTAATTTCAGATCAGTAAGGCCTTTTTATTGGGTTGTAATATGGCTTATGGGTGAAGTTTATAAAGAATAAAAGGGTGGAATGGGATTCAAAATTGAGAAATCAATAAGGTGAGGAGGTGATTTGCAACTTGACAACCTTAATTTTAGCATAAATCCATCTTCTTTTTGAATTTTTAGAGCCAAAGTGGCCAGTTTTTTCTCTTCTCTTTCAAAATATCCAATGAAGTGACTTCTCTTTCTCATTCTTCTGTTTTGCTTTTCTATTTTTTCTTTTCTTTTCGTATGCTCTTTCTTTGTATTTTTCTCTATTTTTCTGGGCTGGAATGCCACACCTGTACATCACACTTGCCTTCAAAGGTATTTTCTTCTTCCTTCACCAAATATCCAACTTTGCACCTTTAACCTCACTTCTCCTCCTATTTCCTGATTTCTCAGATTAAGGCTGAACTGATACAAGTCAAGAGGCTTTGGGTTCAAATTCTCTGGTTGTTGTCAAAGAAATCTGGAATTTTTAAGGCTCAAAAGGTGTGCATCAATGGCAGTACAATGGTGGGAAATTTTAAGCTCAAACTGTCCAAGGGATGGCCTTACTTCATGTCCTTAATGTCATGAGTTCTGTTAAGCTGTTTCAACTTGGATTTACCTAACTTCTAGTAAACAAAGGTAGGTTCAATCAGTCCTTAGAGCAGAAAAAATTGCCAAACACTCTTAAAAAAAAAAAAATCAGGCCCAAATCTCATTGGGTATGGTCTTTCATCAGATTTCTGGGGTATATCCTCCCAATTTTCTCTCTTTTCAAGTTCACTGAGCACTAATTTTTGAAAAATTCCTAACATTTGCTTCATGAAAATGTTAGAACTATGGCATGTTTCAGTTTTACAAACTTTTTTAATTTTCTCTATTTAAAAAAAAATCAGGTGGTAAATTATTTTATTTTCTCAATTTCTGTTAAAAACTCTGTTGCACTACCATTAACTATCCATTGGAAAACCTTGCCACATCCCCAAACCTATGAGGAGTAGTGTCCTCACTGATTCAAAGATGAAGGGATGTGCAACAAGAGAAAAACATATACAGATAAGAAAGGAAAGAAAAGCAAACAAAGGACACCAATACAAACAAAAGAAGAACAAGTATTATGTAAAACACAAAGAAGGAAAAGAAAGGGGGCAATAAACAGAAAGAAAGCAAGTACATCATAGCAAAGAGACTAAAGCAAACTTCCTTCAATAACACCAAATAATGTACAATGTAAAGGAAAGTATTCTACAAAGAGATTACGTAAAAACATCCTAACTGGACAACTCTAATCATCTGATTCCTTTGCAGCCTCAGGAGGATCTTGGAGTCCTTTACCCTTTTCTTTCTTTCGAGCAGTAGCAGTGGACTGGGACCTTGTGGAGGATGGTTTTCTAGTCCTGGGGGTAGTATTCTTTATAGGGGGTGGCTTTGGCTTGGAAGCGGGCTCCTTTAATTTAATGTCAGGCTTGACTTTGCTCGACTCCTTTGGTTGAGGAACTGTTTCCAAGGGAGGTGCATCAGGGTTTAATTACCTGGAAACAACCTCAACTAACTCCCTGTTAGTCTTTTCAATTATGTTCTTCTATAAGGCTGCAATAGTCACCCCATAATCATAAGCTTTGTCCTCTGCTACTCTTAGTTATGCCTGTAGGGCCTTTACACATTCTCCTAGCCGTCAGCTCTATTCTTCTCCTGGTTGTATTACACCATAATTTTTTGCCAATCCATCTTTATCTCTTTCTTCTCTAGCTTGTAAGTCACTTGTAGAAATTTGATATGGTCAAGCAGAGGCTGCCTCACAGTGACTCGCAAATCCGCCATGCCTCTAAGTACATCTCTCTTACTATAGGCATTGGCTTGCATGGCTCGGAGGAGTGTATAGTATGGAGGCATGGGATTAAAGGAAGCAGGTAATATGGGCTAATCAGTAAGGGAAGTATGGCCATCTAGCTATGGAGGGGGACTGGATGATGGTACGGGTGGGGTAGAAGTAGAGGGAGTGGGCTGGGGAAATGTAGGGGTAGGATCTGGGTCAGTTTGGGTGGAGGCAGTGGTATAGGTAGGGAGAGGGATTTCAGGGGTAGGTTTAGCCAAGGGTAAGGGTTGTGGAGAAGGGGGGGAGTGGTGATATGGATGGGTAAAGGGATATCTAGCTGTTTGGATGGTTGGGTTAAAATTAGTAAAGTGAAATTGATGGCTAGCACAGTGGAAGGAATGGAGACTTGGAGTCGGAGTGTGGAGTTCATGCCTTGGAGTGTGGCCTCAATTGATGATTGGGTTTGGTTGTTGGCCAGCACATGGGATTGAAGGGAAAGTAAAAGGTGAAAGATTTGGGGGTCAGGTGTGAAAGGGGCTATGGGTTAGATTGGTGGAATAGGTTGGAAAGGGGAAGTGTGGGTATGGGCAAAAGGTGGGGTAGGCGAGGTCTGTAAATGGGTTGGCTGTGGAGAGTCAGGTAGGGGTGTATACTCATGCTCAATGTTGTCCATGATGGACTGCATTAGAGATGAATATCCCTCACTAGTACTATGGTCCTGGGTGTGTGGAGATGATGTGGAGAAGGTAGGGTCAATGGCAAAGGACATGGATGGTGGGGAAGTGATGGATGCTTCAGCTGAAGGGGAAAAATGGGGGTTTGATGGTTCAACAGCTGAGATGGATGGGCTAGATAATGAAATTGATGTAAGGATGGGGGCTGTAGTAAGAATGGGTAAGTTAGGACTGGGTTCTATGGTAAGAGGAGCAGATAAAGGTGTTGAAGTGGTGATGGTGGAAAGGGAGGCTGAAGTGCTGGGAGGTAAGAAAACTGAAAGGAGATGGATGGTAGAGTAGTTGATGGGATGGAAAAACTAGGGATGTCAAGGCTGACACTAGACAAGGGCACATAAGTGGGAGGAATGGAAGGGATGACTGCAGGTGCTGAGGGAATCAAAGGGGCAGCTGCAGAGCTGGCCAATGGAGGTGCCTCCCTTTTAGGACTCTCAACAGATTTACTTTTGCTTTTTCCAATCAAAGCCCTACTGTATGACCAATCCCTCTTACCAAACATTTTGGGCTTCACAATTTCCACTTCCTCATCCCCTTTAAAAACAAATTGGCCTCTCTTAAGCAAGGTAGAGATGTGCCTGTTGTAGGGGAGCCCTGGTAGGGATTGGTCTTTCCTACATTTTTCATTCATATCCCCCATTGCTTCAAACACCAGCCAACCAGTATTTACAAACTAGCTCTTAGAGAAAAAGTATAGGGCATCCACTATTCGTGTTCTCCTCTCTTGTTGATGTCCACTGACATATATGTTCTTTCTTAAAATAGAATCAAAGGAGAGCATGCTGGAATGGAGATCCCTCCTCATCAATGATTCCCTAGACCCCACAATGCCTTGAGTGAGGAACCTTGCCATTGATTTGAAATGCACACTTTCAGATGCCCCTAACCGATAACTTGGATAAAAAACTGAGGGGACCCCCAATGTCAAGCCAATGCCATTGTAATCCATCATAATTTCAACATTATCAATCAAAGTCACAAGGCAAGGCTCGGATGAACTTGGCTTAGTCCCCTTCCTCAGGTTCTGATACCATAACTTGACCAGCCTAGGATATGATTTTTCTTACAATGGGATCAGTAATGGGGTTAGACCTGCCTTCACCATGTAATCCAAGGTATCTTTGCACTCTTCTTCCTTGGAAAAATAGGGGAGGTCAAAAATAATGTTTGGGATTAAGTCTAGAGCATCCACAAATTCATTGGGAGTGGATCTGTTCACAGGGACTTCAGGCTCAACCATAGGGCTATCTTCAGGTACAATGGTAGTCTCAGGCATAGGGAGTTCTACCTGAGGGGCCTCCTCAACAAATTCTTCACTGGTTTGGGCCCTCTTTGATTTCTTGGCTTTCTTGGACTTCACAGTTTTCTCAGCTTGGTCCATGACCAGCTTTCTTTTTACAGATGGGGACTCTGTGGGTTGTGTGGTGAGCCTACTGGACTTTCTAGTGGCTTTGGTGGTGGATTTAGAAGGGACTTTGAAAAGATTAGCCAAGGTATCCTCTTGACCAGCCATTACTCAATCAATTTCAAATAATCAAATGCAATAACTTCACAAACCTTTGTTATCAATCAAATTAATCACACCAATTTGCAAATGAAATGCCAAAAGCCCAAAGTGGGGCAGAAGAGAGGCTTACCAGCAGAAACCTAGAGTTTCACAAATCTTACAATGCACAACACCAAACCAACTCAGACCAGGTGCAATGTGTAGCTTTTGATGAATTGAAGCAATGGGGAAAATGGCCAGGGGTTTGGAGTAACAGCCAGTGAGGTAGAGAGAGAAAAAGAAAAGTGGGAAAATCACCAGAGGAAACTTAAAGCGCAAAGAGAAGCTGTCGAATGGCAAAAATGGAGTGGTCGTTAGGTTTAAAGCAGTGGGAAATGAATTTCAACAGGATTGGGGTATGGTGTCGACAGGTTGATGCAACCTGTCGAAGAGTAGAAAGTCATTGATCCTCATGAGAGGTTCATGAATTCTTGTCGATGTGTTCAAGAAGACAGGAACAATCATTTCGAGAGGTTCACAGAACCTCTCGATAGGTTTTTTTGAACTCAACATATAATCCTCTCGACGGGTTCTAAGCTCTAGAAAAGTTACTTTGAGAGGTTCACAAAACCTCTCGATAGGTACCCTGAACCTATTGAGAATTCAACCAAAAATCTTTAGAACCTGTCAAAATGCTCCTGGATCCTATCGACAACCATTTTTTCACCTTCAGAACCTGTCGAGATTTAATTCACACCTCTCTACAGCTTTTAGATATTGTCGAAATGCAGGCTAGGAACTCTCAGAACCTGTTGACATGTTCATAGAACCTATTGACAGGTTCTATTCCAATTTTAAAAGACCTGTAGGTAATTTCCAGTTTATTCCCCAACATATTTGACACTCCAACTTTGTTCACTTCACCAATTTGACTCATTATCCTACCTGAGGTACAAAAACACAGGGCAAAAAATCATGTACAATGCCACACAGAAATGAAACAAAAGAAACATAAATTACCAAACACATGACTTATTATACATAGTATACATTATTGAAACACAGACATGTTATGGAGGTTCATGAAAGTGAATGGTCAGTATAGGCTCCACCACATTTTCAACAACAAGCTTGAGCCTTTGCCGATGCTTGAATAGGTATGGATCCTCCCACATATAATGTCTTAACTATGAAAAGAACAGATCATTGTCCATTTTGTTCTAATGTGGGGGGATCTTCCCTACTGCCAAGTAGTTTACAATATTTGCAAACAAGGTGTAGAGGTGCTAATAACAAACAGTTGTTCATCCAGAAAGGAGTCATTAACAGGTAGCCCATCAAATTCCTCTGCTAGGATCCTAGACAAGTGGTCTACAACCACATTTTAAACCCCTTTTTTATCTTTGATCTCAAAATCAAATTCCTGTAATAGGAGGATCAATTTGATCAATCTACGCTTTGCATCCTTTTTTAACAAAAGATATTTTTGGGCTTAGTGGTCTCTGAAAGCCACTATCTTGGATCCCAGCACATAAGACCTGAGAGATCTCAGGGTTAGCAGGCTCTAACGTAGGACTGAGAGATCTCCTTCCTAGCATACACACACACCAACAACAGGAAAAACTATTCGCAAACACATTGCACTAACAAAAAAAATT
The DNA here is from genome assembly GCA_021018995.1 of Chloranthus sessilifolius. Classification (NCBI taxonomy): domain Eukaryota; kingdom Viridiplantae; phylum Streptophyta; class Magnoliopsida; order Chloranthales; family Chloranthaceae; genus Chloranthus; species Chloranthus sessilifolius. The sequence continues at coordinate 50,157,882 of CM037593.1, read as the reverse complement.
ACAACTATCCTAATCAACTGCTTATGGAATCTTCAAAGGAGAAATAAACTGAGGTTTTGAAGGTTAGGGAAGTGCAAACAAAGGTAGCTAGACTCTCCATGCAATTCCAGTCTCCTTCTCTGCTACGGTCCAGATCTGCAAGAAAATTTTCACATGTAACTCAGCAGTATCAATTATTCACAAGTACAGCTACCAAAGAATAAAGAATCAAAAATCTAGAGTCTACTAAAAGATCAATATCCCCGGCAACGGCGCCAAACACTTGTTGAGATATTTTAAGTGCTTGCTACTGACTTTATTGAAGACAGCGATAAGAATGGGGTAAATGAAAAATGAGTGAAAGATAGAGTGATGATTACGGAGCAGCAAGCCTAAAATATGCACAGTCCTGCAAGATACAGGGCCTGTTGTAGTAAGTTTTGATAAGTAAGAGTTTGTCTCATAGGGAAGTTGATCTCAAGCTCCAAGGGAGCTATCCTTAGTAGGCTCTCCAGATCTGGCTACAGATCTGGCAATCCTAAGTGGAAGGGGATTTAGGGTCACTATAATCTAAATTCTAAGGTATCCTAATGTCTAGATTATAGAAAGGGTTAAGAAGGATAATGGAGTGAGAAAATAAATATAAAAGGGTGAGAAGTATGTTATTAGGTACAGATCTGATGGGTCTTGTAACTCAGACTCAAATCTGTTGCTATAGAAATCCTGTCCAATGGTTACATTATCACCAAAGAGTAGAAAGAATCCAACTCACCCATGTGCCATGATCCAATCCCTTAAGGCTATAACCTGTCCACTTAAATGGTCACAGACTATCCAATAGGGAAACCACAATCCAGAGATGGGTCAGAACAAGTTTATCATTGTAGGCACTACTTCATCCAGGCTACAAGATCAAGAATCCATAGGAACCTCATCCTCTAAAATTATGTGTGTGGGGCTAGGCCTACAAAGTGCACAAGCCTGGACACACAGGACCAACAAGAGTTTGAGTACTAGCATTTACGTATGGCTGTTCACTGCTTTAGAAAGACTGCAGTGATCCAGTCGTAAGCCTACAATCTCTACGGCCAACTCAGATCTGCAATCTAATGGTGGATCTATTCACTATAGGGGAGTCTGCCACTGCACAATCTCTCACAAGGCTACAAGCACAAGTGTAGAGAAGAAGAATCTGTCTTAGTTCCATGACTTGGCCTCACCCTAGGGCTATAATCTATCCACTTGAATGGTCACAGACTATGCACAGAGGTTATCCTCCTCACAAATGGCTAAGACAGAACAAGAACATTGCTGTCGCCACCATGTTCCCAAAGCTACAAGCACGAGTTCCCATGGGGATTCAGATTTAGTGGGTCCTGTGGTGGGGGAAGGCCTGCAAAGTGCCTAACCTGGACACACAGGTCACTTAGATCTAAATTGTACCTTAGAAGCAATCCTCCATTGCTTACAAAACAACTTAGCAATGGAGGATCTCAAGGCAGCAGCCTTGTACAGCACAACTCACGACAAAAATAACATCCCATACATAACAAATCCCATTACAAAACCTCCATTAAAATCTATACCAGATAATCATACAAAAGGCATAGCCAGCAAATGCTGGACTATGGAGAGAAAGAAAAAGGAAAAATAAGAAAACTCCTAAACCCTAACCTTAACCTACTATAATTCTACAGCTGGTTTTTTTTGGAGAAGAAGCACTGAAGTTAAGTCCCAAAGAGAGTCGATCCTCAAACCTAAGCTAGGCTTAGGCTTATATAGCAGTCGGCTTCCCCTCTAATTAGGGTTAGGAAAACCCTAATTTCTTAATGTAATTGTGGCCCATTCTTATCCCTTGGATGCCTCGGGGCGTGTGCACAGAGATTGAAGCATTAGAGTGCGTGCCCTAATTACTGGAGATTTCCAGATTACCCTTGAAGAAGTGGGGAGAAGTTTAGAATTTGATCCTCGCTGGGTAGAAACGATTTCAGATCTTTTCGCGTGGTAGAATTGGAGTCGCGGGGTTGAATTGACTTGAAATTCATGCAGTCGCGGGATTGGCATTTTAGTCATCACGGAATACAAATGGCTATCTTGAGATTGCTCTTTCAGCTTTGAATGGCACAGGGATTGCTCGCGCGGTTCGTCCCTTGGTGAATCTCGTGACAGATCTTCGCGAAGAAGCGGTGTTCAAGAGTTTCTGAGTCGCGCAAGATTCACTGAAGGTCTGTATCTCGTGGCCACTGCACGACAACTGTGTGCAGGAATACCTGAAGCTTTCTCTTCTGAGTGAGTCGCGCGAAGCTTAAGGGTTCTTCTTTTGAGCTGCGCGAGACTGCGTGAATGCTTTAGACTGAGCCTCGTGAGGACCTCACAAAGTCTGCTTTTCAATTCTCTCTGGCACCAAACCGCACGAGAACGATGCACAAATTGCGCGACTTGTTATTGTGCTTCCTCCAGGGGCTCGCGATAACTGTGCGAAGGCATTCTTCTTGATGTATTTATGGTTGGATGTGCCTATGCTTCAGCCAACTCTCTGCCTGGGTTCATCCTTCGTTCTGCTGATGTAGTTCTGGGGCAACAATGAGCTTCTTGGCATGGTTAGGGGTTTATTGACAGCTGCTATTTATTATCTGCAGAACAGACTTAAAACACTTTTATTAGATGACTAAGGGTCCAACAGAGATTAAGTTAAGGGGTGAAAAGTGGTACTTTTCAGGTCTTAACACACCCCCAAACCTAATCTTTGCTAGTCCCTTAGAAAAGCTATAAATGCCACTTTCGTAGGGATCACGGATACATTTTTCATATGTACCAAGTCTTTTAAACCCCTAGGTGATCCCTAGTGGAGGAGTGAAGTCTCCTGAGGGTTTTCAGTGAAGACACCCACAAACTTCACCATTAAAATTAGTTAAGTGTAATGCAGATAATGGAAACAACGAATCAAATGTTTTAAGTTTCATTCCACACCCATTTAACACTTAGAGGAAACTACAGTAATGTTTGCAGGCCATTTAGAACTTAAAAGTTAACATGTGTTTGCCTGACCACCATTTATTTAACATTAGAATTTTAATGTATGAAAATCAGTACCCAGCTTGCCTTTGATTTAAGATCCAGGTTGGATACCACCCTAAAGAGGTAAAAATTCAGACCCAATTCTCACTAGGGCTATCTCTCAACATTAATAAACTGAGGGTGCTCATAATCTCAACAGCTCAAGAGCAGTTGCAGACCCCAAATGGGTTTGCAAGCATGAGCATAGGCCAAGCTTCTAATTTCTAACATCTTAAAGGATTTTCACCATAGATTGGGCAACTCTTCATCTTCGCATGACAACTCATTTGACTTTGGATCCACAAGGTCTTTTAGAATGGGTTGTAATGTGGCTTATGGCTGAGGGGTGCAAAGAATAAAAGGGGTAAAAAGGGAATCCAAATTGAGAAATCAGCAAGGTAAGGAGTGGTTCATGACTTCACAACCTTCATTCCAGTAAAAACTTCATCTTCCTCTTCTATTTCAGAGACAAAGTGGCCAGCTTCTCCTCTTCTTTTCAATTTTTAGATGATGATGTTCTCTAGACTTCTCTATCTTTTCCTCTTTTTATTTGCTTTATTCATTCTTTTGATGAAATGCCACACAACTGCCATTGATACACAGCTGCTCACAAGTTACTTTTCTTCACCTTTTACATAATATTGGACCATTCTCAGTATCTTTACCTCCTCCTTTACCTTCTGAATTCTCAAAGTGAGGGTAAGGTTGACTCAGGTAATGAGGTTAAGGTGCAAGTTTTCTGGTGTTTGTGAAAGAAAAAATATGATTTTAAGGCTCAACTAGTGTATGCAAAAGGGCAGATTTTAAAAGGATGGATTTTTAGGCTCAAACTGTCCAAATGAGGGCCTTGGATCATTTTCTTAGTCTCATGAGTGCTGTCAATTAGTTTTGATTTGGAGTTGCACAACTTCTAGTGAAAAAGTCTTGATTCACTCAGTCCTTAGAGCAGAAATAATACCAAAAACACTCTTTAAAAGAAAATGATGGGCTCAAATCTCACTAGGTATGGTCTTCAATTTTAACTCATGAAGTGTATTTTCATCTGTTTCTCTCCTCTTAGGCTCGCTGAGTACTTAACTCAAAAATTTTTCTAATATTAGGTTCATGGTGGTGTCAAGATCATCTTTTATCTGTTTCCAAAAGTCTGCCAAATTTTTAAAATTTTTACATGTTTCCTCATTGTATCAAGTTAGGTGGAAATTAACTTTATTCATCCCAGTTAAACCACTATTACTGCACTAAAATTAACTATTCTATTGGCAAACTGCCACACCCCCAAACCATTCGGAGCAGTGTCCTCACTGGTTCAGAGGTGATAAAAAGTAGTAGAATCCAAGCAGATAGAAAAAAATAAACACAGAAGAAGAAAGAGAAATAGAAAATGCAAATGAAACAGTATGAAACTAAAAGAAACTTGCATTAAAATAAAAAGAAAATAGAACAAAAAGATTGAAAAGGAAAAGACAAAATGGGGGGGGGTCAATGTGTAGCCGGGGGAGGGTTTGAGGAAGGTGCAGGGAGAGATGCAGGTGTTGCCATTGTTTTCTTCTTCTTTTCTCTCTTCTCTCTTTTTCTCTTTTTCTTTTCCTGAACCTTGTCAAATTCATCCCAGAGAAATTGCCAGGAGTCTGGCTCCTTTGGCGGTGGGGGATCTTCCCAGATGGGGTAGAATTTGATTGGGAACCTGAAGGGGGTGTCATCCGCCATTTGTGTGAGGAGGTATGGACTTCTAGGGGTAGAAGAGGAGGGATGAGATGAAAAGGAACGGATGGCTGGTTTAAAAGAGAGGGACGAGGGAACATGACTCGGCGAAATTGAAATTGCGCCCCTTTTCAAACTTGGCAATAAATGAGTGTTGTGTGGGGAAAGAAGAAACACACAATTGGCTCTTTGGAAAAGTGAAGGAGCATTAACTGATTGTCCAAAGATAGGCATGGTATTTAAAGAGGTAAGTGTATCGCGCGAGAATCCTCGCGAAGAGCAATCAGTGATGAGTAAAGGACATTTCTCGTGCAACTGAGCTAGGGAGCTTCGCGAGGTAGCCTAACATGGCTCATCAATTTGAAGAAGAAGCCATTGAACTCCCTGAGGCTGGGATTTGCACAAATTTATATAACCACCATCTCCATCTGTCCTCCACACGGATTACTATTGCAAAGAAACATAGCCTCCCTCATCTCATCTCCCATGAATGGCAAAAAGAATAAAATCAAAAGTAGCAAACAAACAGAAAGAAGCACACAGAATAGAGCAATGGATAAAAACTAGAAATTCTATTAAAGTGGAATAAAAATAGTTACAAATGTAATTACAAGAAGAAAAACCTAATATACAATCTAGAAGCTAGGATCTAATCTAAATCCGAATCTGTAAGGAAATCCCAACCCATCTTTTTAGCATGTGCCTTAAGGGCAGCTCTATCCTGTTTCTTCTTTTCCTCCCTCTCCTTTTTCTTTTCGGCTGGTGTTTTCGCTATAGTTGTAGCTTTAGGTGCCCTCACCCATACTTTTGGTGGCTTGGGAGCCTTTGGTTCCTTGGGTTCTTGAGGGGCTTTTCCTTTGTGCTTAGCAGGGGGGGTGGCAGGAGATTTTTCTTTGCCTTTGCCTTTGGCTTCTGCTTCTGAAGTGGGGACCACTGGAGATTTTCCTTTTTCTTTAGCTTTTGCTTCCTCAATGGGGACCACTGGGGATTCCCCTTTGCCAGTGGACTCAGGTTAGGCAGGGGGCTATGCCTCTTCAGACTGGGTAGCAGGCTCTTTGCCAATTTTTAAAGGGACAGCTTTGGGAGCAGACCTCTTGGCAGTGACTTTCCTCCGCTGAGGATAAGTTTGCTTCTGTGGTAGTTCAGCAGAGGTCGTGGTAGGGGTAGGTTGCACAGTAGTTGGAGGATGCGCCGTAGGAGGTGAAGCATGAGCTTTTCCTTTGTCTTGCTGGGGCTTAGGTGTTGCCTCCTCAGGCTGGGCAGGTGGAGCTGGAGTAGTAGTTAGCTTAGGCTCAGGCATGTGAACGGAGATGGGGGTCGACTGGTAAGGTTCATTTCGAGTAGCAACCAATGCGGATTCCAATGAGGCTATCTTGATTTGATATTTGAGGATGTCAGTCTCATGGATCTCCTTTTGGATTTTTTGGACTTCCTGTGCATTGTTAAGTCATTTTTCAAGCATTCTTGCCCGGGCATTCGCTGCAGCAGCATTGGATTACTCATACTCCCAATTTATCTGATGATAAGTAGCTGTAGCCTTGGCCTTTTGGTAGGCGTCCAAAATGTTTGTCCACCCCAATGAGATACCCAAAAGCTGTTATCGGTGTTCCTCCGTCATTTTATCAATATGCTCCAGCAGGGGGGTCTCAATTGAGTGGCGAAGCTTGACCATGCGCCTCAGGACATCCTTCCTCAGGTATGCATTATCCCTCATGTGATGGAGGATAGTGAGGCAGGGAGGGCTATAAAAATGATGTTTTAGAGTTATGGGCAGATAGGAGGTGGAAGGAGGAAAGTGTGCTTGGTCCTAGGGGGAGTCAAGTGGTGGGGGAATGGGGTCAGGTTCTAGATCTGTTTGTGTAGATTTGGTAGAGAAGGTGGGGGAAGGATAAGAGGGGGGATGGAGGGTATAGGGGGAAAGGAAAAGGGTGTAGACTCAATAGGAGTTGGGGGTGATGGGGGATGGAAAATGGGAATTGTGAAAGGGATTAAAGGAAATTGGTGGGTAAGAGTTAATGGTGATGGTGGGGGGGTAATGAGTCAGGAGGGAAGTCTGTTTGTGTCTGTCTGTCAGTGGACAGGACCACGGGGGGTGAAGTGGATGGTGGAGGGATGGGTGGAGTGGTTAAGGTGTGTAGGGTGGATTGGATGGAGGTGAGTTCAACCTGCATCTGGTCTTGTTTTTGGGTATTGGTGGATAACTGGGCTTATATGTCTTGGATAAGCGGTAGGATGAGGGTTAGTGTGTCAAAGCTAGGAGGTTGGGTTTGGGAAGAAGAGGGTACTAGTTGGAAAGGGGAGGAAGGAGCATGATGGAAAGTGGAGGGAGGGGAAGAGTGGGGTTCTGGGGAGTGGTGCTGGGAGGTAGTTGGGGAGTCTAGCAGAGGGGTGTAGTAGGCAGGCATTGTTTCAAGGAATGTAGAGATGAAAGCTTGGAAGCCTATGGATGTGTTAAGGGTTAAGTCAATGTCTGGGAGAGGGGATGTAGTAGATATGGCTGGGGTGGTAGTTTCTTCAAGGTGGGGTGTGTCAATGGGGATAGAGGGGATTGATGGTGGTGTCTGGGAGATGGTTGGGATGGTCTCAGTGGTCTTTCATTTTTTATAGGAGATGAGTGGGGGGCTGGTGTGCTTAGGTGGAGATAAGGGGAGAATTGTGGCTGTGTACTGAGGTAAGGTAGGGGATGGTGAGTCCTCCCATGGACCAAGCACAGGTGAAGGGGGAGTGGGCATGGAGAATGGAAATAGAGGGGGGTGAGAGATGGATGCAAGAGGGGCGGTGGATGCAGGGGTAGCAGGTGCTGCTGCAGCGATGGAAGTGATAATCTCTGGAGGCACCTCCTTTGTAGCAGGGGTACACCCTGATCCGGCTGCCGCTTCTGTTTACTTGGGCAGGACCTGAGCCTCAGCTTTCTTCTTTTTCTGGCCCCCCATCAATCTCCTGCTGATTCCCCATTGCCTCTTGGCAAAGGTAGTAGGGGTAAGGGTGGTGGTCTGCTCAGTCCTTCCTATCTTGTATCCCCCCTTGATCAGTAACAAGGTAATGATTCTTATATAGGGTAGAGTGTGAAGCTTCTTGTTTGACCCTAACTTCTCCACTGTGTCTTTCATAGCCTCAAAAATTAGCTAGGCTGCATGGAAGCCATGGCCCATGTGGTAGGAGTAGACATCATCTCCTTTCTTGCTGATGTCCTGAGCAATATATGTTCTTCCACAGGACTTGGTCAATGAACAGTAGTTTAGGTTCTAGTTCCCTTCTTCTGATTGAGTCCTCGGTGGCTTTTAATCCTCTAGTTAGGGCCCGTGCAATTGTATCAATTGATGCACTCAGAGGGGGGCCATATCCATAGCTAGGATTAAATGCTGTTGGGATGCCCAACACTTCAGCAATCATCTTGGGGCCCACTAACATATCAAAGTCGTCAATCAGCACCAGCAAGCACCCTTGTCCATCGTTGTCCTTCTTGACCTTGATGTGCTGATAAAACAGCTGCACTAGCCTGGGGTAGGCTAGTGCTGGAATTCCTCTCATCAATGGCATCAGGCCCGCTTTGCTTATAAACTTTACTACAGGGGCAGAGAGAGCTTCTTTCTCAAAAAAGGGTATATCAAAGGCTGTTTCAGGCTCCAATGGAATTGACTCCATGAGCTCAGAAGGAGTAGAGAACTTTGTGGTTGGTACCGCTGCCTCCTCAACCACTTCCTTTCCTTTTTTGGGGGACTTTGAAGTCTTGGCCTTTTTAGGGGTGGTCTCTGCAGGGTCCTTGTCCTTCCCTTTTCTCTTCTGTGCAGATTTTAGGGCCATGTCTAACTCTGTCCTATAGTATAAGAAACAGAGGCTGCAATCTAGGGTTTGGTTTGATTTGACGCATAGGGCACCTCAAGATCTCAGAGCAGAGGTAATGGATGGGGGTGATGTTAGGAACAACTCTATAGAATTATGAAGTGAATGATGAGCTATAGGAGTGATGCTGGGGAGGAGAGGGGAGAGCTCCAGAAGCTAGGGTTTCGCAGAGGGAAGAAGGAAGAGAATAATGAAAAAGGGACAAAGCGCGGGGTTGAAATACTTATTGCGAAGCTCGGCGCGCTTTGGAACATCTGGTCACGGGTTGAATTGAACCTAGCAAAAGTGTTGATTAAATCTGGATTACGCGCTAATCTCTCAAGTTGTCCTTGGAGGGCGCGATAGAGTGAGATTAATTCATGTGAATTGCGCAAGCGGCTCCTAGGTCTCTTTTGGATTAAGCAAAAAGCTCTGACGTTCATATTGAATCTCGTGACAGACTTAGAATCTCGAGACAGTAAATGAAGTATTTCTTTTGAATTGTGCGAGAGTCTCCCAGTTTACCTTGTGAACCACGCAATAGCCTGATAATCTCGCGATAACTACTGAATAGCTCGATGTAGACCGCGCGAAAGGTTGTCAGGTACACATGAATCTCATGATAGTCATTGAATGTTTCTATGCAAACTGCGCGACATGCTCCTAGGCTTCCTTTTTAACCTCGCGATAGCTTTTGAATCTTGTGATAGTCTCCCAGACTCTCATTTTGGACCTAGCAACAGAAAGGAATAAAATAGAGAGCATATGCTCTCTATTCTGCCCCTTTTCTTGTTTGCTTGTGGTTGGATCCGGGGCATGACTCTCTCCTATGGCTACCTCTAGACACATGTAAACTCAATCATTCAATCAAAAACGACCTCCCATATTAGGCGTGCAACAGAAGCTATCTTATTGAAAAATAGTAAGAATCAAACCATCCATCAAAAGCTTAAAACAGATTGGTCCAGATTTAGATAAGACCACGAACAAATCCTAAAGAATAGAAACAAGTAAGATAAATCAACCAAAAATATCATACATATGATATAGTAATGACACACCTGTGGATCAATTTGAAGAAGGATCTTCTTGAAGGTGAATGGTGTCCATGGGTTCAACAGGTTTTTCAAAACAAGGCTTAAGCCTCTAACCATTCACTTTCAAGGTTCTCCCAGACTTGGAATCCTTGATTTCCACAGCACCAGATGGGGAAACATGCATGACAATGTGAGGACCTTCCCATCTGGATTTCAATTTGCCCAAAAAAAACTTATGTTTGGAGTTAAACAACCAAACCTTATCACCAACAATAAAACTCTTTCTCAACAGCCCTTTGTCAAAGAAAGTTTTAGACCTTTCCTTATAGATCTTGGCATTGGCATACGCATCCATCCTTAGTTCTTCCAATTCAGACAGCCGCAGGGACCTGTGAAGACCAGCAGAAGTTAGATCTAGATTTAAATGTTTGATGACCCAATAGGCCTTGTGTTCTAACTCCACTGGGGATGATAAGCCTTGCCATAGACCAGCCTGAATGGGGACATACCAATGGAGGTCTTATAGGCAGTCCTATAAGCCCACATTTCATCATTAAGCTTGTCAGCCCAATCCTTCCTATCAGTCCTCATAGTCTTCTCAAGGATATGCTTGATCTCCCTATTTGAAATTTCAACTTGGCCACTGGTTTGTTGGTGGTAGGGAGTAGCAATCCTATGGGTGACAAAATATTTCTTGAGCAAGCTCTCAAAATTTCTATTACAGAAATGGATCCCCCCATCACTGATAATGGCTCTAGGGGTACCAAATCTGGAGAAGATATTCTGGTTTATGAACTTGAGGACAACTTGATTATCATTAGTTCTTATGGCAATGGCTTCTACCAATTTGGAAACATAGTCGACTGCCACTAAGATGAAATGAAAACCATTTGAAGGAAGAAAGGGGCCCATAAAGTCAATACCCCACACATCAAATAATTCTACAACAAGGATGGGCTGTAAAGGCAGTGAATTTCTTTTAGATAGCCCTCCTAGTTTCTGACATCTTTCACAGGTCTTGTAGTGTGTATTGGCATCTCTAAAAAGAGAAGGCCAATAGAACCCACACTGCAACACTTTGTCAACTATTTTTCTCCCACTAAAGTGACCCCCACAGGCATTTTCATGGCACATAGCCAGAATACTGGGCACATCACTTTTGGGGACACATTTCTGAATGATTTGGTCTGCACAATACTTGTACAAGCAAGGTTCTTCCCAGAAGAAGAATTTGACCTGTGAGAAAAATAGGTCTTTATCCATTTTTGTCCAATGGGAAGGGATCTTACCTATAACTAGATGATTGACAATATGTGCATACTAGGGAACTAAAGACTGGATGGCAAATAGCTGCTCATCCGGGAAGACATCATTTGTAGCAAGGTCATCAACACTTTTTTCCAACATAATTCTTGACAAGTGGTCAGCCACCACATTTTCTACACCCCTCTTGTCCTTGATTTCGATGTCAAACTCCTGCAACAGGAGTATCCATCTAATCAATCTGGGCTTTGCATCCTTCTTGGATAGTAGGTACTTTAATGCTGAGTGGTCAGTGAAGATGACAGTTTTAGACCCAAGTAGGTAAGGTCTAAACTTGTCCACAGCAAAAACCACTGCCAGAAGTTCTTTCTCAGTGGTTGTGTAGTTCAGCTGAGCTTCAGCAAGTGATTTGCTGAGATATGTAATGACCACAAGCAGCTTATCCTTTCTCTGGCCCAAGATATAGTCAGGTGTTTGGAGTACAGGGGCAGAGGTGAGGCAGACTTTTAAAGTTTCAAAAGTCTTCAGACATTCAGCAGAGAAGTCAAAGGGCTCATCCTGGCAGAGCAGGTGGCACAATGGTTTAGCAATTTTGCTAAAGTCTTTGATGAACCTCCTGTAGAATCCAGCATGCCCAAGGAAGGATTTGATTTGCTTGACTATTCTCGGAGGGGGCAAATTTTTAATGAGGTCAACTTTGGCCTTGTCTACCTCAATTCCATCTTTAGAGACCACATGGCCCAACACAATTCCCTGTGTACCACATGGCCCAACACAATTCCCTGTGTCAACATGAAGTGGCTCTTCTCCCAACTTAAGACCAAATTGGTCTCCTCACATCTTTGCAAGACCTGATGGAGGTGTTGTAGACATTGGTCAAGCCTATCCCCATAAACCGAAAAATCATCCATGAAAATTTCCAAGAATTTATCAATCATATCAGAAAAGATGGCATATATACACCTCTGAAAGGTGGTTGGGGCATTACACAGTCCAAAAGGCATCCTTCTGTAAGCAAAGATGCTGAAAGGATAAGTAAAAGTAGTTTTCTCTTAATCAAGGGGGTGTATGGGGATTTGGTTGTACCCTGAGTACCCATCAAGAAAACAGTAAAAAGCTTTCCCAGCTAACTTATCCAAAATTTGATCAATAAAAGGGAGAGGGAAGTGGTATTTTCTGATCTTGGAGTTGAGTTTTCGATAATCGATGCAAACTCTCCAGCCAGTGGTCTCCCTGGCTGGTCTCAACTCTCCAAAGATGGTTGTGATCACTGTTATGTCAGATTTCTTGGGTACCACCTGGATTGGTGCCACCCATTCAGAATCAGAGATGGGGTAAATTACCCCAGCATCCACCAACTTAATGATTTCTTTCAGAACCACTTCTTGCATGTGAGGATTCAATTTCCTCTGCATTTCCCTGGAGGGTGTTGAGGGTGTTGAGCCCTCCTCTAGATGAATCCTATGCATACAGATTGATGCATCAATCCCTCCCAGATCAACAATGGTCCAGCCAATTGCTTTCTTGTGCTTCCTCAGGCTCCTCATGCTCACTGGTTAGAGAAGAGGAGATAATTACAGGAAGTTTCTCTTCTTTCTCGAGGAAAGCATATTTCAATGTCTTTGGCAGCTTCTTGAGCTCCAGAACAGGGGCTTGTTGGATGGATGGAAGGATTGGTGTATTGTTGGTTGGAGGAAGGGGCAACAATGTAGGTTTCTAATTGGAATGCTGCACTAAGCCCACAGAAGACCTTACTAGGGGTATGTATTCTGGCATTAAAGCTAGGCTTCCTTCCTCCACCATGTTCCAAACTTCAGTTAAATCAGTGATAATGTTGCTCCACTCCAGCAGAGTGGGCAGTTCTTCTTCAGCAATTTCTTCTAGTACATCCACTGCAAAGCATTCCTCATTGTCCAGCTGAGGGTACTTTGCACTGTTGTACACATTAAGTTCAACTTTCATATATCCGAAAGTGACCTTCATGATCCCAGACCTGCATTGAATGCATGCATTGGCAATGGCCAAGAATGGTCTACCCAGAATGACAGGTATCGGGGATGTACTCTTGTTACAACTCATGTCCAAAACAAGGAAGTCTGCAGGGTAGAAGAACTTGTCTACCCCCACTAGGACATCCTCGACCACTCCCATGGGTTTCCTCTCAGACCTATCAACCATTAATAGAACAATGAGGGTGGGCTTCAGCGCCCCCAAACCTAACTGCTGATATACACTGTATGGCAGCAGGTTAACACTGGCTCCAAGGTCCAAAAGGGCCCTTCCAATCATGTGATCACCAATAATACAGGGAATAGTGGCTATCCCTGAGTCTTGCAACTTCTCAGGTATTGTCATGGTTAATACAAAATTAACTCTATCAGTTGCAAAGACCTTTTTGGACAAATGACCTCTGGCCTTCCTTTTCTGAGTATAAAGGTCTTTCAGAAACATTGCATAGGCTGGGACCTGTCGGATTGCATCAAGCAGGGGTAAATTTATTTTAGCCTGCCTAAAGGTCTCCATCATTTCCTCGATTTGTGCCTGACCCTTATCAAAAGGGGCAGGGCCACTCAAAGCTTGAGGAAAAGGCAGCTGAGGTACTGCTGGTTCCTCAGCTGCAAGCCTATGATTAAACTTTTGTTTTTTTCTTTTTTCTATTTTTATCTCCTGCTGAGGATCATCTACAACCTCTCTATTTTTCTCTTGTTGAAGGGTAGCAGGCAGTTCTTGACTCTGTGCTCTAACAAAATCCTTATCACTTTCACATGACATTTCCTTAAGATAGACCTCTCCTTGTTCCTTTCCCACCTGGTTGTCTACCAGTTTGCTAGACCTTAAGGATGTGATGGCATTGGCCCCCTAAAAATTTGAGGAGCCTTCTCTAATGGAATACTGGCCCTTTCGGTTGGCTACTGGTTGTCTTGGCCACCTACCCTCCTCTCTTTTAACCAGAGCATTGGCTATTTAGCCAAGCTGCTCTTCTATTTTCTTAATGCTTTGACTGTGAGAAGTCACAGTCTGATTCAAGGGTCTAAGGCTTTGCAATTGGGCCAAAACCTAGTCCTCGAAAGAAGCGCTTCGGGGCTGAGGTGGGGGGACTACCAATTGATTTTGTTGCTGGGGTTGCTATTGCTGCTTGAAATTCGACCTTTGGGTAGAACCCTGGTTAAACTGCTGCTGTGGCCTTTGAGGTAAGGCCAACATCTGTTGTGGCTGAACATAATTGTCTTGCCTCCACCTCAAATTTGGGTGGTCTCTCCATTGGTAACCAACATTCTGGTGCTGGTTTCCATATGGTTGTTTATTATAGCCACCAGATTGTTGTTGTTCAAAAGATTGGGCAGCAGTAGCCTGTTCCATTACAAACTCAGGGTATTGCCCTACAGATGGGCACTCTTCCATTGTGTGCTGTGGAGATTGGCATATCAGACATGCCTCCATCACTTGTGCAGCCATTCTGGGCTGCACCACAGTCAAAAGTTTATCAAATCTTTCAGTAAGATTGGCCATCTACATTCTCAGGTCATCATTTCCTCTAACTTCATATATCTTTCCTTTAGAAGTTTCAACCACCCCCAGCTTAGGAGAAGGCTCTTGAACAATTCTAGATGAGGACATCTTCTGGAAAGCATTTTCACTTATGACCTCGAAACAAGTCCCATGCCTCATCAGCTGTTTTATGTATGTATGTTCCACCACAAGAGGCATCTACCATGTCTCTGCTCTTCTCATCTATCCCATTGTAGAAGCTCTGGACAAGCTACCAATCAGGGATCTTGTGGTGAGGACATTATTTGAGCATCTCCTTAAATCTGTCCTAAGATTGGTTAAAATCCTCAGTTGGGGATTGGACAAAAGCAAGTATGCCTTTCCTCAACTGGCTGGTTTTAGTCTCTGGGAAAAATTTGCTCAGAAATCTTGTGTGGAGGTCTTTCCAAGTAGTGATACTATTGTTTGGAAGAGTAGACAACCAGGTGCTGGCCCTGTCCTTTAAGGAGAAAGGAAAGAGCCTTAGCCTAGTGGCTTCTGGTCCCAAACCAGCAATGGAAAATGTCGTGCACAAGGCCAAGAACTGGTCAATGTGCTTGTAAGGGTCTTCCTTGCTAAGCCCATGGAAAGAGGGAAGCATTTGGATGATGGAAGTTTTGATTTCGTAGTTTCCTTGAACATTGAGAATTGAATGCTGAAAGGAGAATTATAATCATCTAGAGCATTCGATTCCTTCAATGTTCTAGGTTGTTCTTCACCCATGACTGCTATCTCAATTTCAATAGGGGGCTCAACTGTGGTGTGTCTGTGTCTTCTCGGTCTTCTACCCCTTTCAATCTCAGGGTTAGCAGGCTCTAACGTAGGACTGAGAGATCTCCTTCCTAACATGCACACACACCAACAACAAGGAAAACTATTTGCAAACACATTGCACTAATAAAAAAAATTACAACTATCCTAATCAACTGCTTATGGAATCTTTAAAGGAGAAATAAACTGAGGTTTTGAAGGTTAGGGAAGTGCAAACAGAGGTAGCTACACTCTCAATGCAATTCCAGTCTCCTTCTCTGCTACGGTCCAGATCTGCAAGAAAAATTCCACATGTAAATCAGCAGTATCAATTATTCACAAGTACAGCTACCAAAGAATAAAGAATCAAAAATCTAGAGTCTACTAAAACTACTAAAAGATCAATATCCTCGGCAATGGCGCCAAAAACTTGTTGAGATATTTTTAGTGCTTGCTGCTGACTTTATTGAATACAGTGATAAGAATGGGATAAATGAAAAATGAGTGAAAGGTAGAGTGATGATTACGGAGCAGCAAGCCTAAAATATGCACAATCCTACAAGATACAGGGCCTGTTGTAGCAAGTTTTGATAAGTAAGAGTTTGTCTGACAGGGAAGTTGATCTCAAGCTCCAAGGGAGCTATCCTTAGTAGGCTCTCCAGATCTGGCTACAAATCTTGCAATCCTAAGTGGAAAGGGATTTAGGGTCACTATAATCTAAATTCAAAGGTATCCTAATGTCTAGATTATAAAAAGGGTTAAGAAGGATGGTGGAGTGAGAAAATAAATATAAAAGGGTGAGAAGTATATTATTAGGTACAGATCTGATGGGTCTTGTAACTCAGACTCAGATCTGTTGCTATAGAAATCCTGTCCAATAGTTATATTATCACCAAAGAGGAGAAAGAGTCCAACTCACCCTATGCCATGATCCAATCCCTTAAGGTTATAACCTGTCCACTTAAATAGGCACAGACTATCCAATAGGGGAACCACAATCCAGAGATGAGTCAGAACAAGTTTATCATTGTAGGCACTACTTCATCCAGGCTACAAGCTCAAGAATCTATAGGAACCTCATCCTCTAAAGTTTTGTGTGTGGGGCTAGGCCTACAAGGTGCACAAGCCTGGACACACAGAACCATCAAGAGTTTGAGTACTAGCATTTAAGCATGGTTGTTCACTGCTTTAGAAAGACTGTAGTGATCTAGTCACAAGCCTACAATCTCTACGACCAACTCATATTTGCAATCTAATGGTAGATCTATTCACTATAGGGGAGTCTACCACTGCACAATCTCTCACAAGGCTACAAGCACAAGTGTAGAGAAGAAGAATATGTCTTAGTTCCACGATTTGGCCTCACCCTAGGGCTATAATCTGTCCACTTGAATGGTCACAGACTATCCACAGAGGTTATCCTCCTCACAAATGGCTAAGACAAAACAAGAACATTGCTGCTGCCACCATGTTCCCAAGGCTACAAGCACGGGTTCCCATGGGGATTTAGATTTAGTGGGTCCTGTGGTGGGGGAAGGCCTGCAATGTGCCTAACCTGGACACACAGGTCACTTAGATCAAAATAGTACCTTAGAAGCAATCCTCCATTGCTTACAAAACAGCTTAGCAATGGAGGATCTCAAGGCAGCAGCCTTGTACAGCACAACTCACGACAAAAACAACATCCCATACATATAACAGATCCTATTGCAAAAACTCCATTAAAATCTATACCAGATAATCATACAAAAGGCATAGTCGGCAAATGATTGACTATGGAGAGAAAGAAAAAGGAAAAATAAGAAAACTCCTAAGCCCTAACCTTAACCTACTGTAATTCTATAGTTGGTTTTTTTTGGAAAAGAAGCACAGAAGTTAAGTCCCAAAGAGAGTCAATCCTCAAACCTAAGCTAGGCTTATGCTTATATAGCAGTCGGCTTCCCCTCCAATTAGGGTTAGGAAAACCCTAATTTCTCAATATAATTGTGGCCCATTCTTGTCCCTTGGATGCCTCGGGGCATGTGCATGGAGATTGAAGCATTAAAGTGCATGCCCTAATTGCTGAAAATTCCCAGATTGCCCTTGCAGAAGTGGGGAGAAGTTTAGAATTCGATCCTCGCTGGGTAGAAACAATTTCAGATCTTTCCACGTGGTAGAATTGGTGTCGCGGGGTTGAATTGACTTGAAATTCATGCAGTCGCGGGATTGGCATTTTAGTCATCGCGGAATACAAATGGCTATCGCGAGATTGCTCTTTCAGCTTTGAATGGCACAGGGATTGCTCGCGCGGTTCGTCCCTTGGTGAATCTCGCGACAGATCTTCACGAAGAAGCAGTGTTCAAGAGTTTCTGGGTCGCGCAAGATTCACTGAAGGTTTGTATCTCGCGGCCACTGCACGACAGCTGTGCCCAGGAATACCTCAAGCTTTCTCTTCTGAGTGAGTCGCGCGAAGCTTAAGGGTTCTTCTTTTGAGCTGCGCGAGACTGTGTGAATGCTTTAGACTGAGCCTCGCGAGGACCTCGCGAAGTCTGCTTTTCAATTCTCTCTGGCACCAAACCGCACGAGAACGGTGCACAAACTGTGCGACTTGTTATTGTGCTTCCTCCAGGGGCTCGCGATAACTGCGCGAAGGCATTATCCCTGGCTCAATTGAACCCAATGACATTTACGCGAGGCATTCTTCTTGATGTATTTATGCTTGGATGTGCCTATGCTTCAGCCAACTCTCTGTCTGGGTTCATCCTTCGTTCTGCTGAGGTAGTTCTAGGGCAACAGTGAGCTTCTTGGCATGGTTAGGGGTTTATTGGCAGCTGCTGTTTATTATCTGCAGAACAGGCTTTAAACACTTTTATTAAATGACTAAGGGTCCAACAGAGATTAAGTTAAGGGGTGAAAAGTGGTACTTTTCAGGTCTTAACAGTTATACCCCGAATATCCATTAAGAAAATAATAAAAAGACTTTCCTGCTAACTTATCTATGATTTGATCAATGAAGGACAAAGGGAAATGGTATTGTTGGGTTTTCAGATTGAGCTTTCGATAGTCTATACACACCCTCCAACCTGTGGTTTCCGTAGTTGGAACAAGCTCACCAATTATAGTTTTAATCATAGTAATTCCAAATTTCTTAGGTACCACCTGAGTAGGTGCCACCCATTCAAAATCTGAAATTAAGTAGCTGACTTCAATATCTACCAATTTGACCACTTCGTTAATCACCACTTCTTGCATGTGGGGATTCAATTTTCTCTACCCTTCTCTAGAGGGTTTCGAACCCTCTTCTAGGTGAATTTTATGCATGCACACAACAGGGCTGATGCCCCCAAGGTCAGCAATGGTCTAGCCAATTGCTCTCTTATGCTTCTTTAACACACACAACAATTCTTCCACTTGCACATCAATGAGAGAGGAAGAAATAATCACTGGCAATTTCTGGTTTACCCCCAAAAAAGCATACTTCAAGGTCTTAGGTAGCTGTTTCAACTCCACCTATGGTGGAAATACAAGTGAGGACAACAAAGGTGCCTTTGATGGTGGTGGAAGAGGCATCACAGCAGGTTTCCAAGGAGGTTTCCAAGGAGGATACCTTGATGGTGGTGGAAATTAAGGCTTTCACCTCTTGAACCATGGGTGTGGGGGGCTTCTCTTCCACAATCTCAATCCACACATTCTCAAAAATATCACCAAAATCATCACAAAAGTCATTACAATGCAGTAGCTTGGGAAAAGTCTCTTCCACAAGCTCATCCAATACATCAATTGAAAAACAATCCTCACCATTCGAGTGAGGCTGATTTGCTGCATTGTAAACATTCAATTTAACCTTCATGTTGCCAAAAGACACCTCCATTACTCCTAATCTATACTGAATACAAGCATTGGCAGGGGCCAAGAAAGGTCTGTCCAAAATCACAAGAATAGAGGTGGTGCACTTGTATTAGTCCATGTAAAGAACCAGAAAATCTGCTGGATAGAAAAATTTATCAACTCTAACTAAAATATCCTCTATCATTCCCATAGGCCTCCTTTCAAATCTGTCTGCTAATTGTAGTACCACATGTGTGGACTTCAATTCTCCCAAGCCCAACTTCTCATAAACAAAATATGAAAGTAGGTTTACACTAGCTCCCAATTCTAATAAGGCCTTCTCAATAGTATGATCCCCAATGATGCAGGGGATTGTGGGAACTCCAGGATCTTGAAGCTTGGTTGGAGTTGTAATAGACAACACTTGGTTCACTTTCTCAGCACAAAAGACCTTCTTCGATAAGTGCATCCTAGAGTGTCTTTTGTGGGTGCGTAATTCTTTCAAAAATTTCCATAGGTTAGAACTTGCTTGATGGTATCAAGTAAGGCAAGTTGATTTTTACTTGTTTGAAAGTTATCATCATCTCCTCAACCTTAGCATTCCCCTTGTCAAAATGAGAAGCTGCTTTCAAAGCATTGGGAAATGGTAAATGGGGAACTGCCCTTCCTTTTGCATCCTTAGCAAGTTCATCAGATTTTTCTTTATTTTTGTTTTCAATTTTCTGTTGGGATACATCACCCCCCTTATTTGTTATATGCTACTCCTGCTGCATATTTTCATGGGTTGTGTCTTCATTTTCTGCACTTGACTTATCAGGCTCATTACCAACTTGGTTATCCACCAACCTCCCACTCCTCAAGGTGGTAATAGATTTTACTTCTTCATGGGAAGGAGTCTCACCAATCATGTATTGCCCATTTGGATTGTTCATGGGTTGACTGGGCTGTCTCCCCTCCTCTCCCCTAGTCAAAGAATTAGATAGTTGACCAAGGTGGTCCTCCATCTTCTTGATGCTTTGACTGTAGGAGTTAACAATTTGAGATAAACGGCCCAAATTATGTAGTAAATCCAGAACTTGCTCTTCAAATGTGAGGGGCATAGAGGGTGTTGGGGCTGGTGCACTTTAATGCACAGGTTGAACCATTGGCTGAGCCATAGGCTGTTGGTATTGGGGCCTTGGAAAATAATTCTGCTGGTATGGCTGGGCATTCCTATAAGGCATGGATTGCTATTGTGGTTGTTGTTGCTGCTGGTTTGAAAAGTTATCTTGCTAATAGGCATGGATTGCTATTCCTATAAGGCATGGATTGCTATTGTGGTTGCTATTGCTATTGTGGCCTTGGAAAATAATTCTGCTACTACTGCTGTTGGAGAAACCACCCCAATGATAATCAACAGCCTACTGTTGATTATCATTGGGGTGGTTTCTCCAATGATAATCAGCAGTAGGTTGTTGTCCATAGGACTGAGCAACATTCACCTGCTCCATCACAAAGTCTAGAAATTGGGCAGCTGAGGGACATTCCTCAAGGGAGTGAGTGGGGGACTGGCATATGACACATGCCTCCTTCACTTAGCAGCCATTGGAGACTGCATTGCTCTCATGAGCTTATCAAACTTTTGGGTCAAGCTGTCCACTGTAAATCATTATGTCCACTCGCCTCATACATTTTTCTTCTAGTAGTATTTTCTCTCACCACTTTAGGAGTCTCAAAATCTCTTTCTCAGGTCTCCCTTTGCATGGAGTTTTACTGATGATATCAAATAACTCTCAAGCCTCATCGGTTGTCATGTGGAGGTATGTACCACCACAAGAGGCATCAACCATATCCCTGCTTTTGAGATTAATTCCTTGATAGAAACTTTGGACAAGTTGCCATTCAGGAATTTGATGATGGGGACATTGCTTCAAGAGTTCTTTAAATCTCTCCCAGGCTTGGTGAAAGTCTTCAGTTGGGGCTTGAGCAAATGAGATAATGCACTTCCTCAGCTGACTTATTTTGGACATGGGGAAAAACTTGGCTAAAAATTGATATTGAAGGTCATTTCAGGACTGAATACTGTTGGTTGGGAGCATTGAGAACCAAGTTTTGGCTTTATCCTTTAGTGAGAAAGGAAAGAGTCCCAACCTGGTTGCTTCCTTTCCCAAACCTATAATATTGAAGGTAGTGCATAGTCCTAAAAATTCATCAATATGCTTCTATGGGTCTTCTTTACTCAGGCAATGGTATGAGGGTAATATCTATATGATAGAAAACTTGATCACATAGTTCCCTTGGACAGTAGGGAATTGAATGCAGAAGGGAGAATTGTAAACCCCTGGTGCATTGAATTCCTTTAAAGTCCTAGGTTGCTCACCCATTGCAGTAATCTCAAAATCAACTAAAGGTGTTTGTATGGTTTGCTTAGGTGTGAGAAATCTTTCAACTTCAAGATCTAAGGGAGCAATCTCAGGATTAAGAGATCTCCTCCCAAGCATACACACAACAGAAACAAAATTCAATGCAGAAAATTATAGTACAAAATTCAATTAAGACAATCACAAAATACATAACTAATGTTGCAGATCTATAAAGCTACAGATCTAGAAATGTAAACTGAGTTAGGAAATACAAACTTAAGCAAAACTTGCTCCTCTAATTGGTATAGTGCTATTTTCAACACCACAGATCCATATCTGAAACACAGAATCAAACTAAAAAAAAAAAACTACAGCAACAATTAGTCAAACACTAAACAAGCAATTAAAAATCTAATTCTTAAAATGAGAAAAACTTAGATCTACCAAGTTAAAAACAAAGATCCCCGACAGTGGCACCAAAAACATGTTGTGCTGCCACCTTGCAATTATTATATGATTAAAATATCCAATTAAAAGACACAAATTATAAATGTATGGAATCAAGGTGAGCAACAAATCCTGCAAGAACCAGGGTTGTTGTAGTAAGTTTTGAAAGGTAAGTAAGGGTTTGTCCACAGGGAAATGTGGTTCAACTATAGTAAATCACTAGTTCTATGGTAGATCTGGCACTCTATCGTAATTTAAGCTAAACTAAAATAGGAAAGGGGAGAGGTTCTAGGTTTTTTATCACTTTTACTACAATCTACAAAAGTTAAAATGCAATTGATCTAGATCTGGTCAAACACAGAGATGAGAGGAGATATAGAAAAGATGAAAATTTAAAAGGTGGCGAACAATACCTAGGGGTCTTGGTCTCTAACTGAAAATCAAAGGAATCAAAGGCAGTGTAGAGGATAGATTAGTAACAATCCTCTATCTGGCTCCAGCTACTCGGGTTCCCTCAGTAGATGTAAGGTATAAGAATCCAATCTCCACCAATGGATCAAAGCAATCCTAAGGTTAGGATCTGCCCTTCTACTGGATACAATCCATCCCAAAGATTGCTCCAAACTATTGATCTTGATTGGAATAGGTAAATCATTATAGATGCTACAGGTGTCAGGCTACTAGCTCCCCATTTCTGGTTGGCATCCACAGGAGTATCCAATCTAGGGAAATCAAATATGAAGAAGTGAAATATAGATTAGAATCACCTTTAAAAACCACAATTATATTGCAAACTTACAATACTATTATGCTCAGATCTGCAATCTGTGTAATATACAATCTCTTACAAGCCTCTGAAACTCTCGATCTACATGTTCATTGGCTGGCCTTTGGGCAGTAAGGTCACATGTTGAGCAGCAAATTGATTCTTTGGCTATTTTAAGTGAATATCTGCACTAAGCTTGCAATTCATTGCTTATCTACAAAATACACTTAAAACACATTATTAGTCAGCTCAAGGGCCCCCCAAAGGTCAGGTTAGGAGGTGGAAAATGGTATTTTTCACTGCTTAACAGTTTTCAGACATATTCCCTAAAGAATTGTCTGGTTTACCACCATCCTAAGAGAACGAGTTCAAAATTTATCTAGTACCTGAAATGAATCCTGTATCTCAACAGCCTTACTGAATGGCATCGAAGGAATTGAATGAATTGAAGAAGCAGTTGAAAGAGCATGAAGATAAAGGATATATCAGACAGAGTTCCTCACCCTGGGGAGCTCCAGTCTTGTTCGTCAAGAAGGAGGGTACCTTATGACTATCCATAGGTTATCATAAACTAAATCAAGTTACGCTAAAGAATAAGTACCCCTTGCCCAGGATTGACGACATGTTTGATCAACTATAAGTCACTTGAGTTTTTCTATGATTGACTTGCAAACCGGATGCCATCAGTTGCGAGTTCGTGAGGAAGATATTTTGAAGACTACCTGCAGAACCCAATATGGTCACTATGAGTTTAGCGTTATGCCATTTGTTCTGACAAATGCCCTAGCAACATTCATGGACCTCATGAACCAAATTTTCAAGCCCTACCTCTATAAGTTTGTTGTGGTCTTCATCGACAATATTTTGATAAATTTGCCAAATTAGGAAGAACACAAGAAGCATATGAGAACTACCTTTACAACCCTCCGAGAACATCAGTTTTATGCTAAGTTCTCAAAATGGAAGTTTTGGCTGACGAAAGTTGCCTTCTTAGGACATGTAGTATCCAGAGATGGAGTTTCTATAGATCATGCTAAGATTGAAGCCATTATGAGTGGAAAGAGACCAACCAGTGTGATCGAGATGCGTAGTTTCCTTGGATTTTAAGGTTATTATCGTCAGTTCGTGGAAGAATTTTCCAAGTTGGTGAAACCCCTCACTGAACTGACCAAGAAGAAGACCAAGTTCGAATGGCCCCCTTCTCGTGAACAAAGTTTTCAAGAGCTGAAAAAGTGATTGACTAAGGCACCGACCCCGACCCTTCCCTCAGGAACTGATAGTTATGAGGTTTACTGTGATGCATCCTAGCTGGGATTGGTCTGCATGTTGATGCAAAAGGGTAGAGTGATAGCTTATGCATCCTGTTAGTTGAAGGACCATGCAAGAAACTATCCAATGCACTATTTAGAATTAGTTGATGTCATGTTTTCGTTGAAGATATGGCGACACTACCTGTACGGTGAAACATTAGTCATATTTACTAATCATAAGAGTTTGAAATACCTATTCACTCAAAAAGAGATAAATTTATGGTGGAGACGATGGATGGAAATACTTAAAGACTTTGATTGCATGATTCATCATAACGAAGGAAAAGCAAATGTAGTTGCCAATACCTTGAGGAGGAAAGCTTAGCATGTTTCCATGCTTGCTCATCTCTCTTATAGTCAGAACCCTCTGAAGAGTACTGGTCCAAAGCTCGTAGTAGCTAGTTTGAAGTTGAAGCCTCTAATCAGGAATAAGGTGATCGAAGTGCAAAACTAAGATCTTCAGTTAGAAACATACAGATAGAAGGTGATAGATGGCATACTTCCCAAATTTTCTATTTTGTTTGACAGAGTCTTATGTTTCTAAAAGAGATTGTGTATTCCAAATGACACTGAGTTGAGAAAGGAAATCTTGACCAAAGCACATCATTTAGAAGTATGCCATTCATCTAGGTGGTACCAAGATGTATCATGACCTAAAATGAAATTATTAGTGGTTTGGAATGAAGAAAGACGCTGTTGAATTCATTCGTCGATGCTTGGGGCAATATCCCCAAATTTTCAAGCCGTGTAAGTCATTGTAGTACACTTGTTAGTATGGCACATGGTACTATTTTCAATTTTCAAAATGTGATTTAGGTTCATTAACCACGTTAGGCAAGAGATATGACACCAAGTTAAGTGTATAGGGTTCACAAGTGAACCAAATCAATTGACAAACATATATGTGTGTGTGCTTCACAAGGAAGCAAATTAGAAGAGGAGAGTTCTCATGCGAATTTCCTCCATCATCGTGAGTCTCCAACACAAGAGGTACCGTTATGCGAGTGATTTGATTGTGAGGAGTGTGAGAAACCGTGCATAGAAACCCTTTTCATAGAGAAGCCATCTCGAATCATCGTGAAGTGTTAGGTGAGATTAGGTGTGCACACTAGAGGGAAATTCATCATCATGTGCGTGGCAATACGATCACAAGAAGTTGGAGTTATTAAACCCTTTTGATGCATGTGGCAAGAGCGCCAAAGGATTTCAGATTTAGATCATTGGATGCTCAAATTCTGCGGATTAATAAGGGGAGATCTCATGGCTAATTGTGTTTATTTATGGCTTGGATCGAGCATTTATTGCTCTGAAAGTTAAACATTAACGAGGGTTTGACAGAGGGTAAAAAGGGAAAGAGAAAGAAAATAAAAATTCAAGGGAAATTCCTAAAATCCTAAAAGTCGCTCGCGCGACCTTGAAACTCGTACGCACAACATTAGGTTGCTCACGCGAGATGGGCTTCAGAATAACCTATAAATGAAATCAAAACAGTCGCTCGCACGACTACGTGAGTGTCAGGAGAGGTTGCTCGCTCAACTTTTGAACTCATGCACGCGACTGTCTCAAGCTGTTCTGAAAGGAATTAAATGAACACAGTTGCTCGTGCAAGGCCATGCTACTCGGGTGTGCCACTGGGACTCGTTCGCTTTACTTGGGAGCTCGCGCACGCGAGTGAGCAAGTTTGGGCTATTGTGATTATTTTTGGAAAAATTCTTCGAAACTCCTATCCTTTTACTCTTTCAAGTAGTAATACATGCTCTTTTAATATGTTGGAATGTAGGATATGGATTAGATTATGTGCATGAGGGTCTTCGCTCTGTTTCGTGCGATTAACGTGCTTCGTGAATGGTGAGGTAGGGGAAACTCAATAGCATTTACATTAACATGAATTGTATAGGCATTGTGACATGATAAAATAAATGAGATGAATTGCTTTCAATTTTATGAGCATGAGCTTTGTACATAGATTCTGAATTATGTTTCAAAATGTGAACTCTATTCAGAATGCGAATTATGTGTTAAGAAATGTGAACTCCGTTAAGAATGTGAATTATATGTTAAGAATTGTGAGCTCCGCCAAGGAGGAGAATTCTGTTAAGACTGTGCATATGAATTTCGTATTCATGCTTGATTTTTGAACTTCGAAATTAATTATAAATTAATCACACTGATAAACCACACGGTGATAAACTATAGGTTAAAACTAGCATAATGATTTCAGGTTCACGCGAAACGAATCCCCATTGTGTACTGGTATGGCAGGATATTCGTATATTTATACCAGCCAACAGTAACTTTAGCCGCACAGGTGATCCTCCTAGTGTAGGGGCTTGCACACTTCAAAAATTGTTCAATTGAACAATGATAGTTCTGGAATTCCCATTAGAATATATGCGACTCCCAATGCTATATATGCTTGGGAGACTATTTAAGTTATGATTTTTAAGTCACTTTGAAATACAAGAAGCATGTAAAATCTTAATAGAAGTAAGAACTTTAAACTATGAAACAAATTTCGAATGCGTATTTAAATTATGTTTTATTTCGATTCAAGCATCTCGAAATTCAGTTTTATGTGAAATGTGCTTTTGAAATTAGTCATAGAATCTATGCTTTGAAATATGAAATAAATGCTAGTGATATTCTCCCTATTGAGCTTAGACTGTTAGCTCACCCTATGACTATACGTCATTGGTACAAAGTTCGATAAGGATCAGGAGCAAGACAGTGATCCAGAGTACACTCCAAAGGAAGATTCAAAGCCTCCACCAGAGGAGATTTTCCCTTAGGAAATATTGATCAATTTGAATTTGTGAGACTTAGGCTTGGTACGTCCGGCCTTTATATTTAGTTTAGAACTTTTGATTCATATAATATAAGCCTATGTTGTGAGTCACTGTTTAGGTGATGGTCGGGCATCACCGGTGGTTCGTTTCGATTCTATCAGACTTATGATTTACATGAGGATAAAATCATCATTTTGTCTTGATATGTATATAGAATTAGAGTTTTCTTTTGTCATATATGATAACTCTATCTGCCTTGCAAGAGATATCTGCTTTGAATTCCGCTCTCTATGTGGACATACCAAATTTTACAATTTAGGGATCGTCGATAACAACGATCCGATGGCATAGATTTATGGGTTAGGAAATCCAGGCTGTCATAGTTGGTATCAAAGCTTTATGGCTTTAGAAATCTCTAATTGAATCTAAACTTGGAATAGGAGTTTAAGGTTTTGTCAAAGTATAGGGACCGTCTGTTGATGAAACTTTTGTTTCATGTTTACAGATCAGTATGTCCACTAAAGGTAGAGGTAGACCAACAGGCAGTCGTATACGCAACACAAGGAGTGGTGAAGGGATCACCACTGGTTCAAATATAATTCTGATTGGTGAGAGGGATCCTCTAGAAGAAGGAAGCAAAGGAAGAGATGAAAGAGAGAGAATGGCACAAGCCACGTAGACTGTGGCCAATGCGATGACACAACAGACTGAGTTGATTGCTATGAATAATGCTAATAATCATTAGCATCAACCTCAACCTTCGACATTCATAGAGTTTTGGAGGACGTGTCCTCCAAGTTTCTCAAGACAAGCCGACCCACTTGAGGCAGAAAAGTTGCTTAATGAAATGGAAAAAATCTTCAGTGTGCTTCCTTGCACTGAGGATGAAAAGGTTAGGTGAGCTGCTTTCAAGTTGGATAGGGAGGCCGACCCATGGTGGAAATCAGTATCAAGGACAAGAGAACAAGAAAACCCAAATGCTTTGTGGACGTGGGAAGAATTTGTTGAGGAGTTTAATGAGCAATACTTTCCCAAAGTGGAAAGGAATCAAATGGAGGTTAAATTTAATCAATTGGAACAAGGACGGATGACCATGCGAGAGTATGGAATAGAGTTTGCAAGACTTTCAAGATTTACACCGGAACACGTAGCCTCGGATGTAATTGTTGGTGCACGCTTTTTCTAGGTTCCCCTCAATCCCCGTTGAATCAGTGGCCCAATTCTATCCAAGTGGACTCTAGCGATTTGGTGTTTGGAATGTTAGAAATAAAATAAAAGAGGGGAGTTTTCGAGGAAGGTTCCTAGTATATTGCGATCGCCAGTTGCAAATATTTAATGACATTGCAACACGTCAGCGATCACGCTTTGGAGCGGGTGTGGGTTACTTCTTTACTGAATTGTCCACCTACGAACATCAACAGCTATGACTCTTTCTTATAATTTAGATAGTTAAGTTTCCCTTTTCTTTCCCTGTTATTGCTATGATTCTAATTGGTTTAAATTTCCTAATTCTATTGTGAGTCTAGTTGTGATTTTATTTAGAGTCTAATTAATTTAGTGTCCTAATACTACTAGAACTCTAATTAATATTAGTCTCCTAATTGTGCTAGGAGTCTAATTAAATTAAATGTTCTAATTTTACTAGTATTCTAATTACTTTAGTTTCCTAATGTAACTAGAAGTCTAATTAATATTAGTCTCCTAATCATACTAGGAATGCAAGTATGTTAATTCTAATGAAGTTATAATTAAATCAAGTATGCTAATTATACTGAAATTCTGGGTAAAGCAAGTATACTAATTCTACTACAATTCTGATTGAAATAAAAAACTGATTTTATCAAAACTCTAATTTAAGCAATGAATTAATTTTATTAAAAAAAATCTAATTAAAGGAAATAAGCGATTTTTATTAAAATTCTGATTATAGCAATAAGTTAACTATACTTGAAATCTAATTAAAGCAATGAATTAATCATACTAAAATTCTAATTAAAATAGAGGAATTGATTTGACAAGAATTATGATCAAAGTAATAAATTGACTATACTAGAATTGTGAGAAAATAACGGAACTAACTTTACATAATTGTACTTAAAGCTATGAACTAATTCTACTAAAATTCTAAAAAAGGGTTTTGGGCCCGCTATGCTAAGGGGGATTGGCCTTGTTCCTGAGTACCCTCCATAAGCTTCCTTGGCCAAATCGGGTGGCTGAGATTAATGTAAATCGAATATTAGATTATAAAGTAGTATTTTTGGATTTTTAGAATCGTTTTCGAGATTATAATCATGAATTAGATTGTGAAGCTAGGATTATAGAAAACTTAATTAATATTTGGGATTTTAGAAATATTAAATTAAGGAATTAAAACTAGAATTTAAAGTTTTAGGATTGAATTCGGGTTTGAAATCAGAAAATCAAACCGTATGATTAAGGACTGGTTCTAAAAACTAAGAACTAGAACAAAGATTAATGATAGGACTGGAAATTAAAATTTTAGAATAGAATTGAAGTCTATAGTCGGTGAATTAGGCCGTCTGATTAAGGACTGGTTCTAGAAATGGGGGACTAGAACCAGAGATTGAAATTACAGTCTAAAAAGGGGTGTTACGGTCTAAGACTGAAAATTAATATTAATAATTAAGACTAAAAGAAATCCTAAATCTAAAACTAATATTTTTACCTAAGACCAGGGCTGCGGAGAGGAATGTCAAAAATTCAAAGCTTGAATCTCGAAATCATGACTAGGTTCCTCCATGTGTTCGTTCTCAGAGTTCTCTGGTTTCGGAATCCCAAAAAAATCCGTTCTCTCTCGTGTTGTGTGCCCTAGCCTCTTGGGCGAATTAGAAAAAAATCTTTTATAGGTTTTTCTCCAATTAAACGCCTTGTTTCAGGCATTTAATTGGATTGTGATGCTCTCTCGGTGCTTAATTGCTTTGGGTCGGTCACCGACTCAGTGAGCGACCGACTGACTTGCTCAGTGAGTTTTCTAGTTCTAACAATGTTAGGAGTAATTGCGCGCTTAATGTGGAATGTGCAATCAAATTAAGCGTCTCTTTAGAAGAGCTTGATCTAGGAAGCTTAGGGGTCAAGGACTATAAGACTAGGTCGGGCGTAGGGCACTTGTGCGCCGGTGGTCAAGCGCTCAATCCGACCGCGCGTGCCGTGGTGGGCGCGTGATCGAGTCTCTAAGTGGTTTGGGAAAGGAAGTCTAGTTTGAAAGGGAGACTGATTGCATGTGTGTCGTTTAACGTGCGATTAAATTGTGTGCGCTATTTTAGGGGCGTAATTCAAGGTTGTCTGGGTTTGGGTCGGGTCTAAAATACCAGACTATTATTTCAGCCTGCATTCTAACTATATACTATTATTTCAGTATATAGTCTACCTATGTTGGGATCTGAGCCACAGAGCTATTATTTCAGCCTGTGTTCAGCCATATACTGTTGTTTTAGTATATGATCCCTACGTTCGGGTCATGGTGCCTGAGCCATAGAGCTATTATTTCAGCTTATGTTCAGCCATATACTATTGTTTTAGTATATGGTGCCACATTAGGGCAAAGGGTCTAAAATGCAAGACTACTATTTCAGTCTCCATTCTGACTATATACTATTATTTCAGTATATATTCTTTCTACATTGGGATCTGAGCCACAGAGCTATTGTTTCAGCCTGTGTTCAACCATATACTATTGTTTTAGTATATGGTCCCACATTGGGGTTGAGAGGTCAAAGGAGGTTAACTGAACAAATTTGTATATTTCGAGAGGACAAAATAGGGGTCTCTACAGATGCCCCCCTTCGGCCCGCTCTTGTAATGTAAGAACGCGTCGAAGAAGTAGACAACCCTTATCCGAGGTGTCTTCTCATTTCTCTTGAGAAATGATAAATATGAATTAGGGGTTCTGACATGACATGCTCGGCTTTCTTATCTATCAGCGCAAGCTAAGGTCGAGCATCGGGGGCTCAGTGGTAGCTGTCGAAAGGCGTGTTCAATGCCGTGGATTTCCTGGGGTGATCCCGTTATGTATCGCAACCCGCTGTCATAGACAGTCGATGAGGGAAGTCAGTATATCCTATTCTGAGGGTGCAAGGGGCATCCCGTTGCGTGGCACGACTTGCTGCGAGTCACAGTCAAACGAAAAGGAGAATCACCATATCCTAATCTATGGGTGCAAGGGGTATCTCGCTGCATGTCGCGACCTGGTACAAAGGGCAGTCAAACAGAGGGATATGACGCAGTTAAGGTACCAGGAGGCATCATACAAATGTCCATAAATAAAGTCCAGGGACCAATAATACCATGCAATATAATGTCGAAGACTTTTGCAAGTCATGTCAGATCGGCCACGTCATTGCTCACACCAATGCGCGTTAGGCGTTCCATTTCTAATAGGCGTTTATAAATTCTTAGATTAAATATACTCATTGTTTAGTTTCCCAGGGGAATGTTCGGTTTGGCCTTCTAATTGGAGTGAATTTGGAGTGAATTTTGGTAGGTGAGTCTCTTTTTTTCTTTGCTTGCTTTCTTCTCTTGGTAGTTTGATTGTTTTCTTCTTATTTTTCTTTTTTTTTAGAAGTAAAAGACTTTTTTCTTTTGGAATTAAGTAAGGGGTTTTGAAATTTTGGGAGTTTAACTTAAAATCAATTCGGTGGTAAATCTTCAGAAAACGTGGCTTCTGAGATGTCGTTGAGCAGATCCACCAGAACGGGATTTGTGGACCCGACCGTTTGTGTGGCTCTCAAGATGACACTTGGCATGTTGGGTACTTCGTCTAACTTTCTCGGCGAATTCTGATGATTGTCTCTTATGGGAGGACTATGATTCGTGAGTCTAGAGAGATGGGTATTGAAAACATTTTAGACTTAATCATAGCTAACTATATTTTACAAGAAATATCGAGTAATTAAAAAGTGGGTAGTACTTACTTAGGGGTGATACTGACATCGCGATGGGACTTGGGGATTCTTCCTTTCTTTGGCTGTGTGCTGGACGAGTCCTAGTGGGACGTGGGGATTCAGATAGGATCTTCGTGCTGGAATTTGGCATTGGTCGGATGCGAGGGAACACGGGAGGAGTCCTGAATCTTTATACATTTCTGCTACGGTGGTGTTTGGCGACTATTACGTAGCGAGCAATTCGAGAAGAGGGCTCTTTGCTTTAGCGATGGGACACGATCGAGCTTTCTTCCTTTTCATCATATGGCATGGCAGGTGTTGTTTAAGCTTTTCGGGTAGTGATGTTTGCAATGGGATGTTGGCTGAGCATAGTTAGTGATGGGACTTTCAGAAAGGTTGACTCCATGCGCAGTTTTGTGATTGTTGTGTCACGATGGGGGCATGTTCATGGTGAGAACAAGTTGTAGGACCAAATGAGATTGTTATGTCATGATGGGGCATGTTCGTGGTGAGAACGAGTTGTAGTTACATCGTGAGGGGATGCATTGATGAATGTGTGTCGAGGTTATATCTAGATGTTATGGGGCATTATTTGCGATGGGATGCTGGTAGGATATTTGTGTGATAGGTGTGTCTTGTTTCTTTCTTTGGCAGATCTTGGGTTATGTAAGATCATTTTGTGGTTGCACCGTGATTGGCTTCATCTTTGGCTTCTCACGAGAGGATGTGCGGTGGCATGATTGATTTATCATGATGGGACGTGTGCGACGGGGTTATGTAATGGGGTTCTCCATCTCTAGTGGGATCGTGATGGGAGAAGGGTAAGCGACTATGTCATTCTTTTTGAACAGTGTGTGAGGCCACGCAATGGGACAGGGGAATTTTGATCAAGATGGGGTGGAAAAGATGTGAAGGTGTAGATTCTATTCAAAGTCAGATATTGCGTGCCTATTTTAGGTCGCTCAATATGATTGCATGCCTGTTTCCAGGCATGTGATCACAGGTTTAAAAGGTCGTTTGTGCACGTGTGAGTGTGTGGGTGATTGAATTATACATTCAAACACTTGCGCGTAATCGGGGCATCACTAGGTCACTGTGCGGGCGACCTTTCATATTGCGTGGCGTGAGGTAGTCATTTAATAAGGTTGCGCGGTTTATAGTTGGTGTGGGATCGGAGCATCACACCATTGGCGTGGGCGATGGTTTCATTACGCGCTCGGGTCGGAGCACGTGTTTTGGATTAAGCACAGTGTTCGTGGCACGTGACAGGATTAAGCGTACGTGTATGGGCGCGTGATTAAGTCCATACTCTATATAAGAGAGGGAACCTTCATTTATTTCTCATTCTCTAGTTTAGTCTCGACTTTTACTTTTTCTAGATATTTTATGTTCTAAAATTCATGTTTTAACGATATCGGATGATCTAACCGTCTGATAGGGATGTCATTTCTTTTGATTTTTGTGATTTCGTGTGATCTTCGCCCTAAGGTGATGCTCGGGGACGGTGTTATTCTAAGAATGGGCAGTATTGGGAATGGGGGCCCTAGTCTTCACATCGATCCCTTTTAGGGAGCAGTGAAGGCAGCGTTGAGGAGGCGGCTGTGGAGGAGGTGAAGATGGCGGAAGAGGAAGGTGTTACAAGTGGAGGGATGTATTGCCCAACCAATCCTTCTTGAAGCCTTCGATTGGATGCTCCGCTCCTCACTTTGTGTTGATTTCAGGTTTCCAGTTTTCGTTTTGGATTGTAAGTTAGGTTCTAGGTTTTCATTTTGGGTTGTAATTTCAGGAGACATGCCTCTGGTGACACTTGTAAAGAATTTTGGTTATAAATAAAGCGGTATTTTTATTTATTTATTGTGCTTAGTTATTTGTTTTAACTTGTTTAATGGATTAGTCAGGCATATTTGGTTTGATTTAGTTTAGGATTTAATTGAGCTTAGGGTTTATCTTGAGATTAGTTTGCTTTATTTAGTTTTGTTTAGAGAGTTTACTTGGTTCTGTTTGGTTTGTTGGGGGCATTTTTTTTTGTCCCAAACAAGTCAAGGTCTTATTCTAGAGAATTATTTTTTGTTTAAAGTTTATGGTATTTTGTCTTAGTCTTTTATTGGATTTGAGATGACACTTGTTAGAAGTGTGTGAATTTAGGGTTTAATTTAAAGTTACTAGATGGGTGTTAAGTATTTGAATCCTATTGGTTTATTTACTTTGTTTTGAGTTTGTGTTTTTTTTTTTTTGGGAGGGGTAAGTGTTGCATGATTATTGGTTCGTCTAGGCTAGTCGTGGATTGTGGTTTTTCAAAGGGGGTATGTGTTTGGTTTGGATTTAATTAGATTGGAAGGGTTTAAAGGTTTGACACTTGTCACTTTGTGGTTTAGGAGATAAAGCTTATAAGTGTGAGACAAAGGCTTTATTTATTTTTTTGAATTTTATTTCATGCTTTTGGATTTTAGAGGTTTTGGGGCATTTTTATTTTTATTTTTAGGCATTCTTTGTTGATGCCTTTTCTTCCTTTTTGTTTTGTATCCCGTGTATTGAACCCGATCAGTTGTGATTACTAAGGATTGTTGGGAATAGACGGGATTGGGAATTCGAGGTGGTGCTAGGGTTGGTGCCATCACTCCAACTCGAAGTGGTTTCTCGAATAAATCCGAATTTGGGGATTGCCTGAACGTGCGGATTTTAAGTTTCTTGTTTTAATTTGTATATTCAGAGGGTATGCCCTCGGTGTGTTTTTTAATCATTTATTCATTTATGAAGTATTTACATTTTTTAAATTCCTTTTGTGATTATGTAGTAAACTTTGTTTGGTTTATTTTGTAGCTTATTTAACTTGTTTTGGGTGTGATATTTTTCTTATTTAATATTTCTTTGAGTTTGGTTCAATTGGGTTTATTTTATTTCGAATTTGGGGTATGTTGGGAGCATTTTTAGTTTACTTTACTTTAGTCTAAGATCAAGTGCATAAGTGATGGGGGGCAGTTTTTCTCATCATTTTTTTTAGTTTAGTTCAGTCTTAGTTGAAGTGGTATAAATGATGTTGGGGGGCATTTTTTTCATCATTTTTTTAGCTTAGTTCGGTCTTAGTTGAAGTGTAAAAATGATGTTGGGGGGCATTTTTTTCATCATTTTTTTAGTTTAGTTCAGTCTTAGTTGAAGTGTATAAATGATGTTGGGGGAGATAGGTGAGACTTTCGAGGCTCGGACCGATGCCGTTGTCGGGGAGGTGGATATCAGGGAGGTGGCTAGAGAGGAGGAACCAGAGATTGACCAAGTGGTGGTTAGGGAGGAGATACCCGAGATTGAGCAAGACGTAGTTGAGGAGAAGGGTGAGAGAGTCGAGGAGGAGAGAGCTGGGGATGAGAGAGCTGAGGATGAGGCTGAGGAGCACCAGGGTGAGTAGTGTCAAGATCGCAGACACTTCCTGTTGGAGGATTTCTTTGCTCGAGGTCGGGTAGGTACCCATGAGCAAGAATTCCTTTGATTTTCTTGGCATTTAGGTTATGACATAGACTTTTTAGGATTTGGAAACCCGTTTTAATTTATGTCGAACCTGCATTGATTATTGATTGTGTGCTCACTCACGCATCATGGCCGTATTGAGAGATATGTCACGTTTCTATTTTGTTATTGTTATCAAGTTTTGTGTGTTTGTTATAAATTATCATTATGTGTTTTAATTTACTATTCACTTTTAGCTTTAGGTTTACTCTTCATAGGTGTGTGTTAGTCTTACTTTTCTACTTGTGTTTCGTTCAATAAGAGCCCCCGCAACTGGCTATCAGCTCGGTGTGGACCGAGTCCCATACTTGGTACCATACCTTGCCAGATTTTCAGCAGGCGCAGTTGGTGTCTTTCAATTTTTGGCCGATCCTGGAGCTAGCACCCTTTCAGGTCAATCATGGCCTGATTGCGACGATTCTAGAGAAGTGGAGGGAGGAGCATTAGGCGCTTCTCTTTCCAGTTGGTATGATGTTGCCGACTCTAGAGGATTGGGTCTACATTATCGATCTTCATTTTGAGACTAAGCCGATCATGGGGTGGATGGCAGGAGCGTATTTGGTGGTGTGTAAGGAGATTTTGGGCGTACGATATAGGTCGAGTGGATCAGGACCAGGTGTAGTCTGAGTCACTTGGTTTTTTTATACATTTGCAAGTGGCTTTGTCCCTCCGAGGCATTATTCAGAGGCGAGGGTGTCTTATGAGGCACATTGCGTGGTGGTAGCAGATCGAGAGCCCGTGGTTGAGCTGGGGTTTGATGTGGATAGAGTGCTTCTAGCATTCTTGATGCACTTCCTCGGTGCAGTACTCTTTTCTTCTTCGACTCAGGGATGCATTACTGGGTTGTTTTTTATGGTTCTCAGGGACATGGATCGGGTCCCTACTTATGTGTGGGGTACAACCACATTGGCGCATCTCTATGAGCAGCTTTATCATCGAGAATGGGGCGTCGCGACGATCGGAGGTTTCCTTCCCTTCCTCCAGGTGAGTTTTAGTTAATTGGTGTCATGGTGTCATTTTTTTTTTGTCGTAGCAACTATTCAACATTTCTTTTATTATTTTTTTTAGTTTTGAGCGTATGATCATTTTGCTTTTCATCGTCCGGGGGTTCCGTTGGAGGTGATGTTCACATTTTCGCGGATGCATATGTGGAAGGTAGCACTGCGGGGTCGTCGTTGGTCTTCCGTTCTTCAGACCGTGCGGGGCCTCTTTGAGGAGATGCATGCATGGCAAGTATATACTACTATGCATTCATTTTGTTTTGTTTTAAGTTTCCAGGCTCTAAGGATTCATTGATGGGTTGGCTTGTTTGTTTTGTTGTAGGTCATTTGGAGGCCCTATGTGGCCGAGGAGGATGCGGGTGTGCCAGTGATCCAGTCTTGCCAGCCCTTCTTTGACATGGACATATGGGTCCATTATTTTGAGAAGGTGGAGAGGATCCACCTATGTTGGGTGGTGCGGCAGCTCGGGCTCCCTGGCTAGAACTTTACAGAGCAGATGGCGCTTCAAATGGCTGATTTCAAAGCTGGGGGGACCAGGGTGATAGGGGCGCGTGATGAGGTGGATGTCCGAGAGTATAGGAGATGGTTTAGTGCATTAGGTGGTGGGTGCCTCTTCACACATCCATTCCATGGGTGTGGTTCTTTCGCGATTGGCGGGCTGGAGTCGGCGTTTGTATTGAGGGAGAGACTGGCCATGTTAGAGCAAGGCCATATCACCGCAAGTGTGCGGGGGGCATTAGATGCCCTCCATAGGGCGATCGAGCAGATGGGGTGTGCTCCTCGCCCTGATGAGGAGATGTTGAACTCCTTAGCCCTCTCGGTTACTCAGGCTAGGGGAGCGGAGGATGAGTTGGGGGTTCGGCTAGTGGAGACTCGAAGCTTCCTAGTGAGTTAACTTATTGGTCTAATTGCTTATGTATTATGTGGACTTGGTCTTCCAGTTGTTCTGACATAGTTACAGTGTCTTGTTTTATTTTAGGCAGTCCGAGAGGGACGCCGAAGTTGCCAGTCACGTGGCAATCATCGAGTTGTTACGCGGTCAGTAGTAGGCTGGCCGAGAGGTGGAGGCAAGTTTGTGATATGAGATTGATCGATTGGTAAGTGTCTATATGAACTTTGTTTTGTTAATCATTAGCATTGTGAGCTTGCCAACTGATGTGTTTATTGTTATTCATAGAGAGCCGAGCTCGCTACTGGAGGTCCCGTTCCGACATTTGATCCATCTTCAATTGCTTCCTCTAGTCAAGAGAATCCAGCGATGGCTTAGCTTCCAGCCGAGCTGGAGCACTGAGGAAGTTCCATTCAATCTTTTGACTCATTTGTATAATTGTATTAGTTTGTTGGGTGTTATTGTTTCATTTTCTTGACAGTTTACTAACATTACGTGGTATTTCAGTGTCAGGTTGTTGAGGATCTTTAGACGAGGGAGGCAACTGCTACCTCTCTACGTCTCAAGAGTCAAGTATAGTTTCTGGTTTGGTGTACTTTAGTTGAGGTTATTTCATCTTATTTGTTCTAACATATTTTGTGTTGGCTTGTTTGGTGTTGTGCAGGCTATTTCAGACTTTACTCCTGAGGCTCCCCCTCAGAGGTCTGCTCCTATTCCTTCTAAGGTATGTTCTAGTTATTGTATTCATAGTTTAGTTGTCATTATAGTGTTTTCTAATGTATTTGTTTATTCTCGTTATAGCTGCCTACGTTTGTTGTTTCCTCTGTGCCTCCTGATCCACTGACTACTACGATCATTGAGCGATTTCTGGAGGAGAGGCTGGATCTAGTATGACTTTCCTTTTCAAAGTTTCCTTTTTTTCATGTTCATATATATATTGGTTTTCTTTGACTTGGTGTGGTTACACAGGTTCGTTAGCTTGAGGAGGCGTGACTAGAGGCGGTGCGAGCGCGTGCCACTCCCGAGGCAAGACGAATCCTTGGGGAGATGCAGAGTCGCAATGGCCTGTTCGTCAAGATGATAGTTGTACAGAAGACTCAGGCTGAGGCATTAAAGGCACTGCGTTGGATGATGCGGGCAGAGATGCAGGTATCCCTAGATCAGTTGTAGTATCGTCTGACGAGGAGTGAGCGGGGGTTGCATGGGTTGGCTAGTCAGCTTGATGGATCAGAGTCGAGGGCTATGGGTTCCTCAGCCGGCCAGTCTCATCACACGTTAAGTGAATGTGTCAGGGGTGATGCTCGTGAGGATTCTATTGTTCGTGAGATTCTTGCAGGGTATCCTCCTCTTTCTCGATCGAGGTGGTCTATTAGTCAATCTGAGTGAGGGGACTCTATAGCGGGGTCGCGTCGTCTAGAGTTTCCAAGGACTCTGGGTGTCGGGATTGTGTTTTCGGAGGACCAGTCTACGGACCTCCGAGCTGATGATACTGAGGACAACAGTGCTCATCCATCCCAGCGGCAGCGTAGGGAATAGGGGTGTGTGTGTGTGTGTTATTTTTTCATTGTGTGTGCATTGTATTTACAGGGGGAATGCCCCCGGTGACAGGTGTAAAATGAAGCAAATTTTGATATATATATATATATAGAAATTTTTTGGTTTAGGTGTACCTGATTGGCTACTTTTCTTTTGATTACCTGTTGCATTTGTGTTTCACTTTTTTAGTTTCTTTAGCCCCGTCGACCGTCATTGAGACTTAGATGCTTCCTGAGCTGGGGTAGAGGATGACTCAGATGAATTTGGCTTTTTGTAACTTATCAACTTCCTCTTTAACTTGAAGGGCAATTTTGGGTGCATCTTTCGGAGTTTCTGCTTAACAGGCTTTGCGTCAGGTTCCAAGACGAGACGATGTTCGACTAAACTTGGGTCTAAACTAGGCATATCTTTATAGTACCATGCAAAAGAGTCGAGGTGTTCTTGCAGGACTTGTATGATTTGTTGACGTTCCTTGGAGTTGAGCATTGCGCTAATTAGTAGCTTCTTAGGTTTCTTGGAGGGATGCAGGGGTGAAGGAACTCTCGTAGGGGTAGCAAAAGCGTCGGAAGGTTGGATGCGGGTGATTAAGGTTGAGGGCTAGAAGGGGGATTGACCAGAAAGATCCATGGTAGTGACCTAGGCCAGTGTTGCTTGGTTGTAATTAGGCATAGGATTATTAATGATCCCTAAATTTTATTAGGTTGGTTATTGTTAGGGTTAGGATTCCTATGCGCTTCCCAGTCAATTCGGTTTCGATCATTCATGTCATAGATCACATCCTAGAGGATCCAACAGTCTTCTAGGTTGTGTCCCGCGTATTGATGGAATGCGCAGTATTTGCTATAGTCTAAGTTTGTCGGCCATGGTCGGGGTCTTTCCTGTGGGAATCAGAGGAGATTCTGAGTGTTAAGGAGACGGAAGATGTTGGGGATTGTATCAAGTAAAGGGGGATAGTGTGTCCGCCTCGGCTGGTAGGGGCCTCTAGCTGGGTTGAAGATTCACAGTGTGAGTACATTATTGTAGTTTGGCGCAAGGGCCGGTCGATTTTGTGTCGTATTTTGGTTCTCGTAGGTGTTGGGATATTGATTTCTATTCTGGTACTGGCCCTGATTCCTTGGTTTTGGTTTGCATATCTTTGTTGATTAGTGCCTTAGTTTTAGTTCATGTACCGTTGTTGATTTTGATTTTGCCCAAAATTTCGAGTTGGAAGTTCCCGTTCCTGCAATTTTGTCCTTGATTAACAACGGTGTTGACCTATTCAGCTCCTGAGGCTTTCTTATTATTTTTCAACTTTGATTCACTAGAAGAGCCTACTTTCGACGTAACTATGGATAGGGCGAGGTCTCCGCCTTTAATGTTTCGCGCTAGTCGGGATGCCCGGAGTGGAGTGCAATGAAATCAGGGCAATCATTTATGACATGCACGCTCTTTAATGGTTCCCTAGTGTTGTCGATGATGATGTTAACTGAGTCTTTCTCTTTCATTGAAGTGCCGGTTCTAGCAGCGATTTTCCTTTATCTGACGATGAAGTCGGTGAATTCTTCATCGGGTCCTTACTTTGCCGCCATCTGATCGCTGAGACTGACTATCTCTTGGCTTAAGTGCTTGTATTGGTTTAGGAATTGACCGACTAAATCATCGAACATTTCTATCTTATAGAGCGGGAGTCCCACGAACCAATCTTGAGCTTCTCCTTTGAATGAGCATCGAAAATAGTGGATGCGAAGTCCTTGATTATCACGTATGGGTCGATAATCGTTGCAAAAGAGGGCCAAGTGATGGTTAGGATTTCCCATGTCATTATATTTGGTAAATTTGGGTGGTTTAAATCCTATTGGTAAGTTAAATTCAATGTCCCGACAGAATTTGTCGAATTCAAATGAGTGATCAGGGCGTTCCCTCTTAACCATGTATTCATCGAGCATTTTAGGGAGATCTTCAATTTTGATAGTGTTGTCTTTTGGAGCAGCCTGTGAGCCAACCTTGTCTGGGGAGTCCTCGTTAAACAATGTGTGAGCAGGTTGCCTCAATGGTGTGGAATGGGCCGACACCCTGCTCGGGGTAGGCAGTGGCCTTTCCTGTCATTCTCATTCTTCTGAATATTGTCGTGACCTAATGGTCTCGTATGCGTCAGCCAATCCTCGTAGCAATTCCTCGGAGTCATCATCTTCTCATTGTATTCTTTGAATACTGAGTTCTACGATTTGCTGAGCAGTAAGGTTTTGTCTACTATTACCATCCCTCCCATTATGATTATTACCGGTGTGTGGGGTAGAGAATGGATTTTCTTGTTCGCCAGCCATGTTAATCTCAGGTTGTCATAGGCTGGAATTGTAAAGTGGTTCTTCTTCGCACATGGGGTTGTCATGATATCCCCACAATGGTGGGTCTCCTAAACTCACTCTTCATATGCCGGACATCTCGAGTCTTTGACGAAGACTCATATATTTAAAAGGGCTCGAAATAATGCGAGGGAAATAATAACAGGAGAATAAAATGAAAGATAACTATTTAAAAGAGAGTTTGGTAAAAAAGGTCCCACCGCGATCGCCAGTCTATTGGTGCGTGCTATTTCTGGGTTCCTCTTAGTCCCCGTTGAATCAGTGGCCCAATTCTGTCTAAGTGGACTCTAGCGATGCGGTGTTTGGAATATTAGAAATAAAATAAAAGAGGGGAGTTTTCTAGGAAGGTTCCTAGTTTGTTGCGATTGCCAGCTGCAGATATTTAACGACGCTGCAACAAGTCAGTGATCACGCTTTGGAGCGGGTGTGGGTTACTTCTTTACTGAATCGTCCGCCTGTGAACATCAGCCGCTATGGCTCTTTCTTATAATTTAGATAGTTTAGTTTCTCTTTTCTTCCCCTATTATTGTTATGATTCTAATTAGTTTAAATTTCCTAATTCTATTGTGTGCCTAGTTGTGACTTTATTTGGAATCTAATTAATTTAGTGTCCTAATAATACTAGAAGTTTAATTAATATTAGTCTCCTAATTGTGCTAGTAGTCTAATTAATTTAAATGTTCTAATTTCACTAGTATTCTAATTACTTTAGTTTCCTAATGTTACTAGAAGTCTAATTAATATTAGTCTC
Source organism: Chloranthus sessilifolius (assembly GCA_021018995.1). Lineage (NCBI taxonomy): Eukaryota > Viridiplantae > Streptophyta > Magnoliopsida > Chloranthales > Chloranthaceae > Chloranthus > Chloranthus sessilifolius. Next base: position 50,116,369 of record CM037593.1, on the reverse strand, counting down.
CTAATCATACTAGGAATGCAGGTATGTTCATTCTAATGGAGTTCTAATTAAATCAAGTATGCTAATTATACTGAAATTTTGAATAAAGGAGGTATACTAGTTCTACTGCAATTCTGATTGGAATAGAAGACTGATTTTATCAAAACTCTAATTTAAGCAATGAATTAATTTTATTAAAAAAAATCTAATTAAATGAAACAAGCTAATTTTATTAAAATTCCGATTAGAGCAATAAGTTAACTATATTTGAAATCTAATTAAAGCAATGAATTAATCATACTAAAATTCTAATTGAAATAGAGGAACTGATTTGACTAGAATTATGATCAAAGCAATAAATTGACTATACTAGAATCATGAGAAAATAATGGAACGAACTCTACTTAATTCTAATTAAAGCGATGAATTAATTCTACTAAAATTCTAAAAAGAAGGGTGCTATGCTATGGAGGATTGGTCTCGTTCCCGAGTACCATCCATAAGCTCCCTTGGGCATATCGGGTGGCTGAGAATAAAGTAAATAGAATTTTAGATTATAAAGTAGTATTGTTGGATTTTTAGAGTCATTTTCGGGATTATAATCATGAATTACATTGTGAAACTAAGATTATAGAAAACTAAATTAATATTTGAGATTTTAGAAATATTAAACTAAGGAATTAAAGCTAGAATTTAATGTTTTAGGACTGAATTCGAGTCCGAAATCAGAAAATCAAGTTGTATGATTAAGGACTAGTTCTAGAAACTAAGAACTAGAACCAGAGATTAATGATAGGACTAGAAATTAAGATTTTAAAACAGAATTGAATTCTATAGTCAGTGAATTAGGCCGTCAGATTAAGGGCTGGTTCTAGAAATGGGGGACTAGAACCAGAGATTGAAATTACGGTTTAAAAATGGGTGCTACGGTCTAAGACTGAAAATTAATATTAATAATTAAGACTAAGAGAAATCCTAAATCTGAAACTTAGAATTTTACCTAAGACCGGGGTTACAGAGATGAATCTCAAAAATTTGAAGCTTGAATCTCGAAATCATGACTAGGTTCCTCTATGTGTTCGTTCTCGGAGTTCTCTTGTTTCGGAATCCCAAAAAAATATGTTCTCTCTCATCTTGTGTGCCCCAGCCTCTGGGGCGAATTAGAAAAAAAAATTTTGTAGGTTTTTCTCTAATTAAACGCCCTATTTCAGGCATTTAACTGGATTGCGCACCGGTCTCCCGGTGCTTAATTGCTTTGGGTCGGTCACCGACTCAGTGAGCGACCGACTGACTTGCTCAGTGAGTTTCCTAGTTCTAACAATGTTAGGACTAATTGCACGCTTAATGTGGAATGCGCAATTCGATTAAGTGTCTCTTTAGAAGTGCTTGATCTAGGAAGCTTAGGGGTCAAGAACTGTAAGAGTAGGTCGGGCGTAGGCCAATTGCACTCCGGTGGTCGGGCGCTCAATCCGATCACGTGTGTCGTGGTGGACGCGTGATCGAGTCTCAAAGTAGTCTGGGAAAGGAAGTTTGGTATGAAAGGGGGACTAATATCACGTGTGTGGTTTAGCGTGCGATCGAATTGCACGCGTGATTTTAGGTGCATCATTCAGGGTTGTCCGGGTCCGGGTCGGGTCTTAAATGCCAAACTATTATTTCAGCCTGCATTTCGACTATATACTATTGTTTTAGTATATAGTCTCCCTATGTTGGGATCTGAGCCACAGAGCTATTATTTCCGCCTGTGTTCAGCCATATACTATTATTTTAGTATATGGTCTCTACGTTAGGGTCATAGTATTGTTTCAGCTTGTGTCCAGCCATACACTATTGTTTCAGTATATGGTCCAACATTAGGGAAAAGGGGTCTGAAATGTAAGACTATTGTTTCAGTTTGTATTCTGACTGTATACTATTATTTCAGTATAGAGTCTCCCTACGTTGGGATCTGAGCCACAGAGCTAATGTTTTAGCCTGTGTTCAGCCATATACTATTGTTTCAGTATATGGTCTCACATTGTGGTTGAGAGGTCAAAGGATGTGGACCGAACAGATTTGTATATTTCGAGAGGACAAAATGGGGGTGTCAACAATAATGAATACTAAGAAGTTCCAATAAAGCTTAAGGCCAAATATTCAAGATAGAGTCGCAATGTTTGAATTAGAGACATATGCAGGAATCATGGGCAAGGCTCATGTGTAGAAGAAGACATAGAGAAAATGAATAAAAGAAGGGACAACAGAATAAGGGTAAGGCAAATCAAGTGAGATCCAGTGGTTAGGAACAGGCAAACAAGAGGCCTAAGTTATCAGTACCGACACGAAGGCAACCTAGTCAGAGTGTCTACTCAATACTATTTGTGCCTACACTTAGTAGATTCGCTCATCCATCAGGCCCTACTATGTCAATGAGGGCATCTATTGCACAAAGCCAGTCAAGAGCAGCATCGTCTACTCTAGTTGAGACATGTGCACCTTGTGCGAAAGCGCATAAGGTCGTAGATTGTAGATGAAATTCAGGAGGATGCTTTAAGTGTGGCAAAATAGGGCACATGATAAGAGATTGCCCTGAGCTGAGAAAGGAAGGGACGATATAAGCTGCCACAAAAAGGCCTGCACGATCCATGCGACCTACCGTTCAGGGTCATGCTTATGCTATCACTGCCATGGATTCTCAGACATCCAATGATGTCATACAAGGTATAATCCATTTGAAGTATCAGTCCTTACGTAAATTTCTTAATGGATTTTGTTGTAGTCAGTTTTTAGTACTTGCAAATCATCAGTACCATCGCACACACTTATACAATCTAAATTGAGTTCCATGTTTGAGACATAGGTACTCTACCTCTATATCAAAGTAGTGGCATTTGTTATCATGAGGCAGGGGTACTAATAGACCCAGGTTCTACACTCTTTCATGACTCCACAGTTCATGGCTGAATTGAGTGTCATTCTGGAAACCTTAGATTTTATTCTGGCTGTGTCAGTTCCTATAGGAAGTTCAGTGTGCACAGATATGTTTTGCCTATCAATCGTTATTTTCATTGAAGATCATGAGATGACGGCAAATCTTATCCGATTGGATATGCAAGGATTCGATGTGATCCTTGGCATGGATTGGTTATTCGCTTACCATGCAAGCATCGATTGCCTATGGAAAGTAGTTACTTTTTGTCCTCCGAAGGGAGAGTCATTCAGGTTTTGTGGTGTCAAATCTAATGTAGCACTATTTATTTTTGCGATTCGAGCTGAACGACTAATGAGAAACAGATGTAGTGGATACCTCGCATTTTTTCAAGAGCAACGGGAAGAGAAGAACAACATTACCAATATTCCAGTTGCATGTGAGTTTTCAGACATGTTTCTTGAAGAGCTACCAGGATTTCCACCAAATCAAGAAGTTGAGTTCACAATTGACATAGCTCTAGGCATGGAACCAATGTTGAAAGCACCGTATAGGATGGCTCTAGTCGAGTTGAAGGAGTTGAAGGAACAATTGTAAGAACTCTTAGACAAAGGGTTCATAAGACCAAGTGTTTCTCCTTGGGGAGCACCGGTCTTATTTGTCAAGAAGGACGGGTCGATGAGATTGTGCATCGACTATCGGCAGTTAAACAAATTGACGATCAAGAACCGTTATCCATTTCCCAGGATCGATGATCTCTTTGATCAATTGTAAGGGACAAGGTTCTTTTCCAAGATCGATTTGAAATCAGGTTACTGTAGACACCCCAATTTTGCCCTCTAGTAGTATACAAGCCCGTTCAGTCAACCATTGACCTTACCAAAGACTTTCAGAAGGGACTTGCCTTCTCTGAAAGCTTTAAAACCCTAATATGGGAACCATATACTGAAACAATAGTATATGGCTGAACACAAGCTGAAATAATAGCTCTGTGGCTCAAATCCCATGACCCTAATGCGTGGGCTATATACTGAAACAATAGTATATAGTCAAAGCACAGGCTAAAACAATAGCCTTGTGTTTCAGACCCGACTCAACCCCAGGATAAGTCCCGAATTGCGTGCCCTATCCAGCGCTCACAATTTGACTGCATGCCCCATCACTGGCACAGAATTGGACCAAAGTGAACCGCTCCTTAAGCTTCTAGAGGCCGCCTTAAGACCCGATTACACACCTAAACTAGCATGTGCAATCATTTGCGTGCGCTGTAAAGTGCGCGTAATTAGTTCTAATTAGATTAGAACTCGGACAGCCGGCTGAGCCAGTCAATCGGTCACTCGCTGAGTCGGTCACCTACTTAGAGATATTAAGCACCAGGGATAGGGATTTCGGGATTCTCTATCCCACACAAATTTACACATCCAACAATTGAGTTTTCGAGTTCCTCTCTTCCGAGTTTAGGAATTTCGAGATTCTCTTTAGTGCTTAGCCTCAGGTAATTTCTCAGTTCTAGTTTCTAATTTCCTTTCTAGTTCTAGGTTTTAGTTTTAGTACTTAATTTCTAGCCTTAGATCTTAGGTTTTAATTTCAGTCTTTAAATTCTAGTTTTAAATCTCTGGTTCTTAGAACCAGTCCTTAGCTTTGAGTCTTTAGCTTTTAGTTTTGATTCTAGTTTTTTTAGTCATAGCTCTAAATTCTAGGTTCTAATTCTAGTCCTTGTTCAGTTCTTAATTTCTATATCTCCGATTCCAATTCTTAACTCGTAAATTCAAATCCTTAGTTTTTTTTATCCCTAGTTCTAGATCTTAATTCCTAGAACCAGTTCTTAATTCTGATTCTCTAAATTTTTGGTTCTTAATCTCTAGAACCAGGCCTTAGTCTCAAATTATTCTAGGTTATAGCTTTTATTTTCAAGTTCTAGTTTTTAATCCCTTCTAGTTCATAGTTTCCAGTTCTAATCTTAAAAATCCTCTTTTTAATCTTAACTTTTCAATTCGAAATCAATTTTTAAGTCTACATTACTTTTAAAATAACCCTTAGCCAACCGATTTACCCAAGGGAGCTTAATGAGGGTACCTAGGAACGGGGCTAATCCTCCTTAGCATAGTAGGCCAAACCTCCTTTTTTTTAAAACTTCTAGTAGAAGTAGGAAACTTAAAATAAATAAACATCTATTAGAAGTAGGAAACTTAAAATAGTTAGATTCCTAGTAGAAATAGGAAGCTTAAAATAGTTAGACTTCTAGTAAAAGTAGGAAACTGAAAATAGTTAGATTCCAAGTAGAAATAGGATACATAAAAAAGTTAGATTCCTAGTAGAAGTAGGAACTTAAAATAGTTAGATTCCTAGTAGAAATAGGATACTTAAAATAGTTAGATTTCTAGTACAAGTAGAATCTTTAAAATTAGACTTCTAATACGAGTAGGACACTTAAATTAATTAGAATTTTAATAGAATTAGGATACTTTAATTAATTAGACTTTTAATAGAATTAGGATACTTGAATTAATTAGATTCCTAGTAGAATTAGGAGACTAATACCAATTAGACTTTAAATTAGATTAGGATGGTTAAGTTAGTCAGACTCCTAGTAGGACCAACACATTTAGATTAATTAGACTTCAAGTAAGACTAGGAAAGCTAAAGTAATTAGAATTAGAGCAGTAGGAAAACTATATAAACTAAACTTCTAGGTGACCTAGTGCTACTGACGTCGGCAGGTTGATGATTCAGTAAAGAAGTCGAACCCACACCCCGAAAGACGTGATCAGTGACGTGTTGTAGCGTTGATAAAAATCTGCAGTTGGCGACCGCAACGAATCAGGTATTTTCTTCCTAGAACTTACCATCTATTTTTATAATCTAATATTTTTTTTTTACCATTCATCGCCTTTGCTAGAGTCGACTTGGACCGAATTGGGCCACTCTTTCCGAAGACCGCGAGGAACCCAGAAAAAGCACGCACCAACAGATTGGCGATCGCGATGAGACTTCTTGTTGCCAAGTCGCCTCCATTTAGTTAAACATTTTATTATTATTATTATACATATATAGTTTTCTTTTTCGCTCTATTTTCTGCACCCACTCTATTACCGAGTATTTGTAGATTGTTCTTTTCTTCTTCCTTCTTAATTTGTAATCCATTGTGCCTCTTAGAGTCTGTTAGCTTATTGGGATGTTGAATGCATTTACCTTCAGCATTTCTGCACTTTTAACTTGATGTATTTGAAATGCATTCAGGTGAGGTGGTGTTACTTACTTGTGTGTGATTTAAGATTGGTTGAAGAAAGGGGTTAAATTGTTCTTTGTATGAAAACTGTGAAAACCAAATACATGAACATCTATCTAATCTATGACAGTATGAGACTGTTCAAGTTGAGTTAAATTATTCTTTTTGTCTAAAAGTAAACTGAGAATTTTAAAATCAAAGATGAATATTTTAATTGTGGATTTTATTACTAAAACAACAGTTTCTTGTAGTTTTATATCCTTAAGAGCATATCATTATAATTTCCTCCACACATCCCAATCGTGTGAGGAATAAGCAAGTAGAGCTTTGGAAATAGGAGCTCCCTAACTGCACATGTTAATCATTATATTATTTTTAATATCTCATATAGGCTGCTTAGAAGGGCCCTGAACATGCCTGATTTATGCACCACAAAAGAAGTTGGGAGTTCCAAACTTTCACAACGACTACGATAGGTGTTGCTTTACACCATGGATCTTAGGAGAATGTCCTAGGAATACAACATTTGCATGCTTGGTTTGGTTAGTGAAGAAAGAAAAGTGAATAAATATTTTTTTGCTTTTGGCTTGCACACTTGACTTAGTTTCTAATTTGATCTTCATTTTAGTATTTACTTTAATTTTAAGCATTGACATATTCTCTTCTTCTTTGGATACTAAAGGGAATGGTCAAAATTCACCCATGAATAGTAAGATCTACCATCTCAGCCAAACTTAGAACAAAGGCTTCTTTCAAGTTTGATTTCTTACATTTAAAACAGGACACCGAGTGGACGTGCACGTGCATTGCACGCAATACTTAAAGCAGAACACACAGAGGCAAGGACAATTATATTGACTTAGAACTTCTTATTGCCTCACGTAAAATGTGCCCTTTCCGTTCATATTTTAATACCAAATAGTACAATTCTATTGGAAGCTCCACTTGGACTGACTATTTAATAGACTTTGGGCCTTTGGTAGGTGAACTAGTAGGTGTTTTTAGGTGTGCAAGCTCCACTTGGCTACTTGTCATCTTCCCCTAGCTCTCGAATAGCCTAGTATCACACAGGCAACAGTTTGGTTCATTGGAAAATCTTATAGGCATTGGAAATGCCCTACACTTTGGGCTCTGATCTGTGCAGATTGTAGGACTGCTCTATCTCTAATAGCCATTATAGCTGCCTTGAATGCTATCTAAAGCCAGGATTTTATTTGATTGCATTGAATGTTGAACAGCTCTATAAATAGAGCTCATATGGTTACAACTTTGTGTTAAGTAGTGAAAAATACCATTTTTCACCCCTAAACATGAGCCTTGAAAGACCCTTGCGAAGACTAAATAAGTGCTTTAGTGTGCATTTTACAGCTAACCAATCAGACAGGTCCAAATCCGAAAAGCATCCCAAAAAGATCAAAAAGCTGACAGCTCATGTCAAGATTAAAGAAGGAGTGAAGAAACAGCCTCAGCAATGGCTAAAGAGGGTCTAAAAGAGCAGACAAAGACCTGAAGCAAGAAAGAGAGCCATTCGCAAAGAAAAAATCAAGTTAAAAGTCAATTCGCAAAGAAGAATGGGAGCCTAGAGTTCAATTCGCAAAGAACTTCTACTATTCGCAAAGAACTTCTACTATTCGCAAAGAACTTTGAACTTTGCGAAAAGAAGAAAACACTCTGCGAAAAGAAGAGAAGTCCTTTGCGAAAAGATCTCCTGAAGCCAAAATGCTTTGCGAAAAGATCTCCTGAAGCCAAAATGCTTTGCGAAGAGAGCTTCTGGAGCCAAACTACTTTGCGAAAAAGCCCTTAAACTATGTGAAATGGCATTCTGGGGATTTTTTCGTCCGAAGGGTATTTCAGGAAACTTTGCACGCGCCCCAATGCGTTTTAAAACCCAAGGACATTCCGGAAGATTCTGAGCACGAACCAAAGGCATATTCCACCCCATGTGAACACCCAAAGATGAAATTACTTGGCGGGAACTTCTAAGAAGCTCAAACAGATTTTTGAATTACATAACAGAATTGATACCTCTGTTTCCTGATTGGCTGAACCAGATCAAGCATTTACGATTGGCGAACAGATCTAGATCACGGTGCTCGACTCCTATTGGTTGATCAGATCTATCCAATTACGATTGGTTGATACACATCCGAGTGGCTTAGGAAAACTATAAATAGACGTACCATTTGCCCAATGTGGGTGTCCAGATTTTAGAGGTTTCATCTCTGTTTCCCCGATTCCGGTCAGAAAGCTCATCTGGTTCCCCTGTAAGCCCTTCTTGTATTTTACCTTTGAGAGCCATTGTGAGTGATTTGTACTTCCAAGTTCGGATTCAAGATCAGAACTGAGGGCTCTCGAGAAGCTCGTGTAAGTCCGAGGGCTCTCTAAGAAGCCGTGCTCGTAATTGTAGATGGATTTTAAAAGGTTCTTTGTAATTTGTGTCTTCTCCATTAGAGTCATGTCGAGGGTTACGAATGTTCACCTTAGTGCATTAGACTTCTTTAGATTCACTTATCCGCATCCAACTTCCCTTAATTCATCATCCACATGAATTAGCGTTGGTAACCTAATTCAAGCGGCATTCTGATGATGTTCATGTTACGAACTAAAGAATAGGCCACAACTATTGGATGATGTGACCATTGGACAGATCATAGCCATAAGTCTAAACCTATTCCTTAATTCGGATTTATTTCTCTTACATCTGTGCTGGTAGCCAGATGAAGATTGAATCTGCTCTGTTGAACTACAGATTCTCCATTAAAATTCAGAGGCTAAAGTACATGAAGCTATTATTTCTGCATTTGTCTTATTTTAAACATCTCCCCAACTCGGATCTGGATCATGTAGTTAGTTCTTTTCTTTATTTGCTTATAGTTAAATGTGACACAATCCAACACTCTCTTTTATCTATTCTTTTTTATAGATAATTATAGAGCCAGATCTGGTAGCACAGATCTGGAGGTTTATCTCTCAGTTTAGACAAACTTCTCTATGGACGATCTTGAAATACTTACTTTTAAAACTTGCTACAATTGGCCCTGATCTTGCAGGCCAGTGTTAGCCCCAATGTGCTGATATCCCTTTCATAAGTTAACATCCATATAACCTAGCATTCTTTAATTCTTTAATTTTTGATTCATAATGCACACATTTATGGCACACTTGGAGCGACAACAAGTTTTTGGCGCCGTTGCCGGGGAAGTTTGTTCTAAAATAGATAAACCTATGTTTATTTTCATTTATTTTAATTTTTGCTTTAAACCTGCACTTTGCATTCCAAGTGCTTGATTAAATGTCTACAGCAGTTTTGTATAGAAAACCTGTTTTACTGCAGCAGAATTTTTTTTTTTTATTTTTCTTATTTTTTTATTTTTCTGAGTTTTTATTCTTTGCCTTCTAGTTATTTGAATAAATGCTGCTGCCACTCTTTTGTCTTTTTGTCAAATTTGGCGTGCTTTGAGTTTTTCTTTTAGTTTTGTCAATACTTGAATAAGTCTGCTACAGTTTTGGATGTTTGTAGATCCGGGCAGTCCAACAAGGAGCATCTGGACACCAAAGAGCAGATCCGCTTGAGTTTGCATCCTTCTCCTTTGCACTCATTTTCTATTTTAAAATTCTTGAGAACCAGGATTACATTGTGTTTAATGTTATAATTTCTGCTGTCTTTTAGGCATGCTGATTTTTTTTTTACAAAACCAAATACAAAATAAAAGAAGCTGAAAACACAAATAGAAAATCTCTGAGTAAAGTGGATAATTTGACCACAAAATTTGATAGGCTGATGGACTCATTTAAAGCTCCAAATGGGTCAAGAGTAGAGGAGGCATGTCTGATATGCCAGTCCCCCACTCATCCCATTGATCAATGTCCTTCTGCATCACAATTTCCAGAACTCATAAATTCTACCATTTAGATCTGTAGTAAGCCTGCTATTTTCTTTGTTTTTCCCTTACAACAACAAGTGTGGACACGGTTCCTCACACGTTTCCCCAATTTCGAGTTATTCGCACTTATTGGGGAATTAAATGAAAGTTATCGCCGCCTCACGCATGCCTAATGCTAATGCTTAATGACCCACGCGATTCCTCGGCCATGAGCATTCCCAATGCCCCCATTCAAGTCCCACCCTTCGCTTCCCCACCTTACCTATAAATAACCAACCTCTACCAAATTCCCCACATCTTTCCCCACCCTTCCAAAATGGCCGACGACCAAGCCAATAAGCCACCACACGCTTACCCCATGTGGGACCCACCACCACCGAAGGTGCAGATCCGCTCAGCCCTGGGACCAATTTGAAGAGGTCCTCGCGATTTTGGCCAAAGAAAGGAGGCCCAACTCCAGCCTCCTCGGAAAAAACAAAAATCAACCTTCCCGCCACTTCCACCCTCCACCGCCCCACCCCCTCCCTAAAAACACCTGTCCTATTGTCTTTATTTTTATTTTTATGTAAAATATTTCTAGTTAATAAACTTTACTTTCTCCCATTCTCCATGTCATTTTCTTTGTTTATTTTTTCTTCTTATTGTTCTTGCCTTGCTTCAATTTTTCGGTATAAAGTGACCATGCCACCTTTGAACCAAAGTGAGGACACTGTTCCCCATAGGTTTGGGGTGTGGCGATAAGTCCGCCTAGGAATAGTTAACATAAGGGCAGAATCACCTAAGTAATTAGGAAATGTATTAATTTACTTAAGAATCATGACAACGGAAAATTTAAAATTCCTTTGCCAAATTTAGACATTCTAAACCTTGCGATATTCTACATTTCCATGATGATTACACCATAAAAACATATCGGTATCAAGACGTAGTAAGTCAAAAGGAAGAGAAAAGGTAAAGATATACTTAAAAGCTCAAGGAAAAACCATAACGGTGAGAATTGAGCCCATATATTTTCCATCTCTGTTGAAGAGTGACTGAGGCAATTTTTTCTCGATTCAAAGGATTGTCTCGAGGCATTAGATCCACTAGAAGTTAGAAACTCCAAATTAAAACAAGTAATGTGACACTCATGAAAGCGAGGAAAAGATCAAGGCCTTCTTTGGAATGACTTGAACCTATGAACCAACCAAGAAAAATCTGCCTGTTGTACCCCATTTCATTTGAGTAAATCCTACAATTCTTCATCAAAATACTCAAAAGTACTTGCACTGAACCTATGGAACCAATTCAGCCTTCCCTCACTCGAGAATTCGTGGAGGTAAAGGAGAAAGAATCAAGATGGACCATTTCTGGGCAACATCAAGAAAATGAAGAGAAAATACCTCAAAAACAGGCAATATAGTGACTGAGAAAAGAAGAGACAAACAATGTAAAAAAGTTGCAAGCAAAAAGGCAAAAAAAGGGACCTTATGTTGAAAAATGCAAGATCAAAGAAAGAACTGATCACTGTGAATGTGAGAATCTCGAAAAGAAGAAGAAAGAAGCTAAACTCAAAAAGGTGGAGTCATGAACCATCTCCTGCACTTCCTGAGTTCTCAAATTCAAACATCTGTTCAAACTGCCTTTCCTTGAAACTTCACTCCATAAGCCATACAAACAAACCTAGATTAAAAGCCCTTGTGATCCAAAGTTGAGTGAGCTATCATGTGGAGATAAGAAGTGACCCAATCTATGGTGAGGAGATGTCAATGATGCCATTGCCTAAGAATCATGCCTATGCTCATGCTTAGATCCATTTGGGAGATGTAATCGCTCTTGAGCTTGAGTGAAATGAACCCTCAACAAAAACTCGATGAGAGAATACCGTGAGTGTTTGGGTTGGAACTTGAGCACCTTAAGTATGACTTATAACCTAATTTTTATCCATAGGATGAGCTATCGCACATTTGTATGATTTTCTATGACTGCTCACAGATTGGAAATATTGAAACATTCATGAGGTTTATAAATGTTTAAATTCTGCAAACAATAATCAAATTTTCTGTTTCATCATTGATTCAAGAGTAACTAACCTCCTTGATTGCTCATTTGATAATATTGCACTGATGTTAACTGCTTTCATGGAGAAGTTTGTGGGTACCTTCATGAAAACCCTCAGAGACTTCTCCTCCTCTAGGGATCACCTAGGGGTTGAAAAGGCTTGTTGCATATGCTAAATGCACTGTGCTTCCTACAAAAGTGGCTCTTTACTTTGTTTTTATGTTTCTTTGCTCGGGACTAGCAAAGCTTAGGTTTGGGGTGTGTTAAGTAGTGAAAATACCATTTTCACCCCTAAACATGAGCCTTGAAAGACCTTGAGAAGACTAAATAAGTGATTTAGTGTGCATTTCTGACTAACCAATCGAGAGTCCAAATCCGAAAAGCATCCCAAAAGATCAAAAAGTGACGGCTCATGTCAAGATTAAAGGAGTGAAGAAACAGCCTCAAAGAATGGCTAAAGAGGGTCTAAAAGAGCACAAAGACCGAAGCAAGAAAGAGAGCCATTCGCAAGAAAGAAAAATCAAGTTAAAAGTCAATTCGCAAAAGAAGAATGGGAGCCTAGAGTTCAATTCAGAAAGAACTTCTACTATTCAAAAGAACTTCTACTATTCAAAGAACTACTATTCAAAGAACTTTGAACTTTGCAAAAGAAGAAAACACTCGCGAAAAGAAGAGAAGTCCTTTGAGAAAAGATCTCCGAAGCCAAAATGCTTTGCGAAAAGATCTCTGAAGCCAAAATGCTTTGAAGAGAGCTCGAGCCAAACTACTTTATGAAAAGCCCTTAAACTATGCGAAATGGCATTCGGGATTTGCATTCGTCAAGGGTATTTCAGGAAACTTTGCACGCTAATGCGTTTTAAAACCCAAGGACATTAGGAAGATTACGAGCACGAACCAAAGGCATATTCCACCCCATGTGAACACCCAAAGATGAAATTACTTGGCGGAACTTCTAAGAAGCTCAAACAGATTTTTGAATTATATATGTAATTGATACCTCTGCTTTCGATTGGTGAACCGGATCAAGCATTTCGATTGGCGAATGATCTGGATCCCGGTGCTCGACTCTATTGGTTGATACAGATCTATCCAATTGATTGGTTGATACACATCCGAGTGGCTTAGGGAAAACTATAAATAGAAACCATTTGCCCAATTTGGGTATCCAAATTTTAGAGGTTTCATCTCTGTTTCCCTCATTCCGGCCGATAGCTTATCTGAACCCCTGTAATCCCTTCTTGTAGTTTACCTTTGAGAGCCATTGTGAGTGATTTGTACTTCCAAGTTTGGATTCAAGATCAGAATCTGAGGGCTCGAGAAGCTCGCTGTAAGTCCGAGGGCTCTCTAAAGCCGTGCTCTGTAATTGTACTGGATTTTAAAAGGTTGTGTAATTTGTGTCTTCTCCATTGGAGTCATGTCGAGGGTTACGAATGTTCACCTTAGTGCATTAGACTTCTTTAGATTCACTTATCCGCATCCAACTTCCTTAATTCATCATCCTCGAATTAGCGTTGGTAACCTAATTCAAGCAGCATTTACGGATGATGTTCATGTTACAAGTAAAGAATAGGCCACAACTATTGGATGATCTGTGACCATTGGACAGATCATAGCCATAAGTCTAAACCTATTCCTTAATTCGGATTTATTTCTCTTACATCTGTGCTGGTAGCCAGATGAAGATTGAATCTGCTCTGTTGAACTACATATTCTCCATTAAAATTCAGAGGCTAAAGTACATGAAGCTATTAGTTCTGCATTTGTCTTATTTTAAACATCTCCCCAACTCGGATCTGGATCATGTAGTTAGTTCTTTTCTTTATTTGCTTATAGTTAAATGTGACACAATCCAACACTCTCTTTTATCTATTCTTTTTTATAGATAATTATAGAGCCAGATCTGGTAGCACAGATCTGGAGGTTTATCTCTCAGTTTAGACAAACTTCTCTGTGGACGATCTTGAAATACTTACTTTTAAAACTTGCTACAATTGGCCCTGATCTTGCAGGCCAGTGTTAGCCCCAATGTGCTGATATCCCTTTCATAAGTTAACATCCATATAACCTAGCATTCTTTAATTCTTTAATTTTTGATTCATAATGCACACATTTATGGCACACTTGGAGCAACAACACTTAGTTGTCAAAAAAGAAAGACATCAGTAGCAATAGGTTATGTATAGTCGATTTATTGGTTACAATAACCTATTGACCACAAGTTTGTTCGCTTGGGGTAGGGTTGATGAGTGGGATGGCAGGTGACTGAGCTGGGTTTTCATGGTGGGGAGTTAGCACTAGACTCAAATTTGTAGATGCTCGGAGCGATGACGGGGCAGAGTGAGGTGCTTCAGCAGGTGAGCCGACTTCGCTAGGCACAAAATTTCAAATTCAAAACAGAACAGAACGTCTGATAGAGAAGAAAACTTGTTAAACTTATGCTTCCTTCTCAATCTCCTACTGCTATAATCATGGCTAATGTCTCTGACCTCACGTATTGTTGGGCTTTGTTGACACCATAGTTTCGTGACCTCTCGAGATCTCAAATTTTGAGGGACTGGTTCGATTTACTTGACCCTGGTTAGGCCTGCTACTAGGCTTTCTCCTTCCCCCTCCTTTCGCTTTCGTTTCTGCTTTGCCTCATTTTTTTCTCTTTTTTTTTTTTTTGTTTTTTGCTTCCTCTGGTTAGTGGCTTGCTTGTTCTATAGCAGCTCTCTTTATAATATAAGTGAAGTGATATTCTTAGCAGATAATTTACTTTTCTTCTTGACTATACAATTTTTTCCTATTGAAAAAAGCCCTCTATTTTTTTATGTTATGATGATTGAGTGGAACGATTATCCGGGTTTTATGATTGCTCATTTGCTTGTTTTCTTTATTTTCTTTGCCATCTTTGCTTCTGCTTCAAGTGGAAACTGCTGTTGTTTGCACTTTGCTAAGTTGAGTGTTAGTATTACTATTCTAAATGTTGTAAACTGATACAATTCTTATTGCTGTTTCTCATTTCCTAATCTTTTGCAACTATGATTCATTGGTTTGAACTAGTGTTTTATTTTTCTACTACTCGAAATAGCTATTTAATTCATTGGTTTGAACTAGTGTTTTATTTTTCTACTACTCGAAATAGCTATTTAAATCACAAATGTATTTATTTGATAATTACCAATTATTTTTTGGAAATTTATGCCTTTTGCTCATTTCAAAAGGATCCCCATGTTGGTATTTAACTCTTTCACCAAAGTTTTACAAAAAAATTCTATCTTCACATATTTTCAATGTTTTAACTATATTGTTGATGAGACATTGCTTGAACAGCTACGTAAGGAAGGTAGGAGAAATGAGCATGAGAGGCATAAACTGCAAGCCTTGAATCAGCATCAAAAGATGGTACTACTTTTATAGAATTTCTTTGTAGCCCTTATATTATTATTTATTTTCTTGGAAATCAAATCCCTTTTAAGAGAAGACATAAATGTTAAAACAGGCAAGAAGAACGATTTCTCTTTAACTCTTACTAAATTATCAGAGTTGTCATTCATGGTTTTTATTGATTTATGATGTTAGGAAGTCCAGGGGTGGAAAATAAATCGCACTCAACTACCCCATTTTTCTCGGACTTAAGAATTTGGGTTCTTCTGGTTTCATCTGTTATCAGGTGGTGAGTATTAATTCTTTACAATTTAATAATATTGGTTCTATATATATTTTTAATTAATGCAATTTAATAATGTAGGCTCTATATATATTTTTTAATAGTGTGATGGGTTCCTATATTTTTTGCCTAGAAAGTTGGCTTTGTGTTTTGAGAGTTCAGAAATAAAGAAACAAGGGGTCTTCCAGTTGGTGAGGCATTGATATATATTTAGAAATTATTTTAACCTTTTTTTTCCTTCAATTTTTTTTAATCTCTCTGCTCTTTCAACAGTGATGGGGTTTCCCAATTCATTGGAGTTGTAGAAGAATGTAGTAGCAGTGAATCAGTCTGGACCATGTATATTGAGTCTCCGATGCATGGTGCCGATAATGTTGTTGAAGATGAAAGTGTTTGTTTGCTCAAATCAGCTGCATGTTTCCGAAGTTGTTTACCAAGTTTAATAGCTATAAAAAGAATTAGTTTATATTTATTCTATAAAATAATTTAGGGAAGTGTTGATGCTTTAATTTTTTGAATTTTTAAGGAACTGTAAATCTCTGTGTCTTTGTGCATTTACATTTTCCATTGCAGCAACTGTAAGCAATATTGGCACTACAATTTTTTGATTTTAAATTAATTTTATTTTTGGCTTATTATTTTTTCATTCAGTTGAATGGATTATTTTTTTTTCCTTCATAGGGTGATCTGTGGTTGATATAATATTTATAACAGGTAGATTGGCTCCAATTATAGTAACAAATGGAAGCTGTGCATTTAAAAAAATATATATATATATTTTAAATAACGGTCCATAATCGTTGTTTTTAGAGTAAATTAATAATGGTTCATTAGTGTTGTTTACATATACCACTGACATAAGCCGTGGTTTTTGCAAAAAATAACAACCTTTTTTTGTTAGGTACAACGGCTTAAAACTGTTGTAATTTTGCAACGGACTTGGGCCATTGTTTATTTGATAAATAAACAATGGTTTTGGGCCATGATTTACTAAAACCATTGCTCTATAAACAACGATCATTACCACGGCTCAAAACCATTATTTATGAAATTTACAACGGTTTTGGGTCGTTGTTTTTTGTCGATTTTCACGTAGTGAGTCTTGTTGAGGTATGTGCCACCACTTGATGCATCAATCATAGATCTAATTTTAGCATCTAGCCCCTGGTAGAAACTTTGAACAAGCTGCCACGCGGGGATCTGGTGGTGTGGGAATAGCCTCAACAACTCTTTAAATCTATCCCAAGCTTTATGAAATTATTCAGTTGGGGACTGAGCAAAAGAGATAATGCTCCTCCTCAACCAGCTGGTTTTACCGATTGGGAAAAATTTAGTCAAGAATTGGCATTGTAGGTCATTCCAAGATTGTATGTTGTTGCCGAGAGCATGGTGAGCCAAGTTTGGGCCTTATCCTTTAATGAAAAAGGAAAAAGCCTCACTTTGGTGGCTTCCTCTCCCAGACCAGCAATATTAAAGGTAGTACATAAAGCAAGAAACTGATCTATGTGTTGTTAAGGGTCGTCCTTGCTTAACCCATGAAAGCTTGGTAACATTTGAATGATTTGAGCCTTGATCTCATAATTACCCACAACAGTAGGGAGTTGAATGCAAGAGGGGGATGAGTATGCCCCTGGTGCATTATATTCCCTAAGGGGTCTAGGCTGCTCACCCTTCTTAGCTGTTACTAAATTTTTAGCAAGGGTGTGTGTTGCTGGCATAGGCCTCAAGACTCTCTCAATCTCAGGATTCAAAGGTTCTAGCACGGGATTGAGAGACCTTCTTCCCAGCATACAACACACTCATAACAAAACAAGGGTACCTTACAGCAAATAGATAAAGAAAAATATAAACTAACACAACAGCTAGAATTTAAGACTGCAGAAATAAAACAAAAATAGGAGAGATAGAGATGCAAGCTGATGCAGGAATGCTCTAGCTGCAGCTAAACACCTCTATTTGCTATTGCTCCATGCCTGTAAAAATCAAAATCTTTAGCAGGAATTTATTCAAACACTAAACATGCAACAAATTTAAAACAAAAAATAAAGAAAAATAGCAAAAAATCCTAAGACTACAGCTGTAATTTTTGTAAACACTACTAAGACACAAAACACCTAAACAGAAAATAAAGAAAAAGTGAAAAAAATCAAAGCCAAATTATAGTTGTAATTTATTCAAACACTATATCCACAAAGAATAAAACTAAACTAAGATTACTATACTTAGATCAAAATTCCCCGGCAATGGCACCAAAAACTTGTTGCTTACAATTGTTGTGCATTATTTTATTAAAAAGTGATGGTAAAAATGTGGTAGCAAAAACACAAAAAAATGGAGTGGATTGAAATAGCACAAAACAATAATCTAAGCACAACTTGCAAGATACAGGGCTGTTGTAGCAAGTTTCGATAAGTAAGAGTTTGTCCCACGGAGAGTGATGATCTAAAAACCTAAAGGTGTATAGTAAACTCCATATCTGACTATAGATCTAGCAACTCTAAATCTACACTAGAAAAAAAAGTAAAGAGAGGGTGTTTAGGTGTCACAAAACTAAACTAACCTAAAAATAGGAATAAAAACTACAGCTAAAGAAAGGGAGTGAAGAAGGATGATGACGGAGTGGGAAAATAAAGTAAAAATAATGAGAAGTAGGCAGATGTGGGTAAATCAGCACTGCAACTCAGTTCAAGAGATGCATCTGTAGTAGTCCATCAGATGGCTACAAGCACATCTGTAAGGTAGAAGAATCTAACCTAACCCAAAGGCATTAACTGATCTTAGGGTTGTATTTTGTCCACTTGAATGGCCACAAAATATCCTAGAGATTTCATCTAGTAAATGGATAAATCAGAAGAGGAAAACCATTGCAAACACTATGTGTGCAAGGCAACATGCTCATGCATCCATAGGATCAAACAGTCTGTGAAAATCATATGGGAATGACAAGATATCATAGGCTGAATGAGGACTTAGATTCAGCTGATCAATGCCACAAAAAGGCCTGCAATGACCCAGATCCCAAGTATGTAATCTCTATAAAATCTCAGGTCTATTCACTAAAAATGGGATTGCAAAACAAGGGAGGAGTTGGGTTTGCAACAGTCTCTCACCTGGCTACAAGCTCAAGTACAGAGAAAAAGAATCCAGCTCAACCTCTTGATCTGGACTAGCCTTAGGGCTATACCCTGCCCACTTGAATGGCCACAAGATATCCCAGAGGTTATCCTAATCACTGAGGTTAGCGGTAGAACAGGGATGCCACTACTGCCACCATGGTTGCAGGGCTACAAGCTCAAGCAACAATAGGTGCATCAAACCCATACTGCTCATGTTAAAAATACAGCAAAATATAGATTAAAATGGAGCTTTAAAATTGGCATTTCATTGATTAAAAGGAACTTACAATGGTTGCCCTCAAGGCAGCAGTCTATGCAAACCCCAAAAATAGCTCTCTATGTTATTGTAAAACCAATAACAAAACTGAAAGGAACTCAGCTGCTATAAAGACTTTTAATTCAACCCTGCAGCTGAGCTAAGGAAAGAAAATAAAGAAAAGAAAAGGGAACTAAAACTCTAAAATAAAAACCCTAAAAGTGAGCTCAGGCTAATCTTGGCTCCATTCCAAAGATAGATTATAGCTTTATTTATACAATCCATAAAGCATTTACAAGCATTAGCCAATGAGAAATAAGACACTTTTGGAGTTGATGTTGTGGCTTATTTTCAGCCAAGAGATGCTTTGGGATGTGTGAGACAGCTAAGCACATTAGGATGTGTGCCCTAGAAGCTGTGGAATCCTAAAAATACCCTTGAATATTGAAGGCATTAGCTGGAACCCGTGCCTCGAGCAGTTGCTGCTTCAAATTTTCTATCTCGAGTAGTTCTCGAGAGGCTGAAGGCTCCAGAAATTTATCTTGGGCAGCTCTCGAGTAGCTCTCGACTGAATGAAAATACAGGCATTTAAATTGTTGAGAAGCTGGTCAAGTGGCTGATTTGAACCTGAACTACTCGACTGCATAAAAGAGACCCCTTTAAAGTACTCGAGTAGATTAATAGGAGCTCGACAAGTTCACTCTGCAACTGAGTAGCTGCTTGAGTAAATTGATGAACTACTCGAGTTCAATAAATAGCTTCAGCTCTCCAAGTCCCCAACTCGACAGGTTCATGAATCTACCTAAGTTCAATAAATATAGCTCTATGAACTACTCGAGTGTAGCCTTATAGCATCAGCCAACTGCTCAACAACCATAACGGCTTCAGGTAAGTGCTCGAGATGCCATGCCCACTTTGATTTGCTCCACAGGTTCAAATGTCTTCAGCTCTCCAGGTCCATAGCTCGGCTTGCTAAAGTTAAATTGCAGGGAACCACTTGAGTGGATTAAATCCTTCAGCACTTCCGCTCAAGAGGC
The DNA here is from genome assembly GCA_021018995.1 of Chloranthus sessilifolius. NCBI lineage: Eukaryota > Viridiplantae > Streptophyta > Magnoliopsida > Chloranthales > Chloranthaceae > Chloranthus > Chloranthus sessilifolius. Next base: position 50,096,271 of record CM037593.1, on the reverse strand, counting down.
TGAATTGAATTGCTCGATTTTCATAAATCAGCACATTAAAGTGCTCGAGTGGTTCAATACAGCTGGGTTTTGAGCTGCTCGAGTGCTTTAAAATCTTCAGCACTCCATCATTGCAGTAGCAGCTGATCTACTCGAGCTTCAGCTGAGCCTCAGCACTTCAGCTAGAGAGGATGGGGTTCATCAATTGCAACTACTTAATAGGTTGTTGAACTGCTCGAGTTCTGAAATAGTAGCAGTTGTGCTTCTTGCGAGGTTGGTTGCATCAGATCTATAACTCGAGTAGCTGCTCGAGTGGCTCATCTTCAAGGTTAGGAACTGCTCGACAACTTTGTCTTTTGCTGTGCATCTGTTGCAGCTGCTGAAGTGCTCGATTGGATCAATGGTTGCACTGTAGCTGCTTGACCGCTTTAATGGCTGGCTTCAATGTTGCAACTCCTACTTCAACTCTTCAGGTCTCCAGCTACTTAAATGCATTATGGCAACAACAATAGCAACTACTCAGGGTTGGAGGGATTTAGAGCATTGAACAACAGCTTAAGAGGCTGCTCCTAGTTCAGGCCTTCATCATGTGGGACTCAATCTTAGCTGCTAGATAGTATATATATGTTGTTTAAGATTTCAGTATTGCAACTGTTGAAGTGCTTTAAGTCTTCTGCTCTATAGCCTGGTTCTCCAGCATCTGCAACTTGTAAAGTTCAGTTCTCAGCTGCTCTCATGCCATGATATATAATCTGCTAGGATGGTTGCTGGTTTGCTGAGTGTGTTCTTTGTATAGTCTGCTACAACATAACATACTCATAGCTATTCCATTTAAATCCTCTACAGCAGCACTCCATCAACTTTAGGTTTAACCTCTCTTTCTCAGCAGGCTCCCTTGGACCTCAATGCATGCAAAACAGCTCCAATGGTGTGAACCATCATGGTGCAGTCAATGTAAACTCATCAGCTCCACAAGCTAACACAAAATTCTTTCTTCCTGGCTTGGAAATGATGGATTACAACACTAAGCTATGGTTTCCTGTCATCTACAAAAATACACTTAAAAACTCATTATTAACCAACTCAAAGGTCTATTAAAGATCAGGTTAAGAGGTGAATAGTGGTATATTTTGGTGCTCAACAACAAGCTACCCAAAGCCAAGTTCATATAAGTCATCCTCTACCCTAGATGGGTTGCAAACATAGTATCTGTCACCAAGAAAGGCGACAAAGTGAGGGTATGTTTCGACTTCCAAAATCTCAATCGGGCATGCCTGAAAGATGACTTCCCTTTACCTCACATTGACACTCTAGTCGAAAATACTGCTGGACACGAGATGTTATCCTTTGTGGATGGCTTCTCTGGGTACAACCAGATTAGACTATCGGAATCTGACTAAAAGAAGACTTCCTTCACTATGCCATGGGGAACCTACTGCTATGTTGTCATACCTTTCAGGCTCAAGAATGCAGGAGAAACATATCAACGTGCCATGCTGGCTATCTTTCAGGACATGATGCATAAGTGCATGGAAGTCTACGTAAATGACATATTAGTGATGTCTCAAACGCGGGCAAGACACGCTGAAGCATTACGACTGATCTTACCAAGATTTGAAAAGTATCAGCTGAAGATGAACCCAAAGAAATGCATGCTCAGAGTGACCTCTGGGAAACTACTAGGGTTCATAGTTATCAAGCGAGGAATCGAGGTTGATCTGGTGAAGGTTAGAGCCATTCTCGAGATGTCACCTCCCAGCAACATCAAGGAACTACGAGGTTTGATAGGAAGACTGCAATTCATCAAGAGATTCTTCTCCCAACACTTAGACCGATGCGATCTATTCTACAAAATACATTAAGGAAGAGTTGGGTACATATCGAATGACCAGTGTCAGCAAGCCTTCGACAATATCATGAAGTACCTCCTCGACCTGCCAATACTATCACTGCCAGTTCCTCAAAGACCCCTGATCCTCTACGTGTCAGCAAATGACAAGGCTATGGGAGTGATTCTTAGATAATATAAAGAAGACGGCAAGAGAGAGAAGGCCATTTACTAACTCAGCAGAATGATGGTCGAGTACGAACATAAATATACGCCAGTGGAGAAGACATGCCTCACACTGGTGTGGGCCTCGACGAAACTATGACACTACTTCGAAGCACATAAGCTACAAGTGTTAACACATATGGACCCTCTGAAGTACATCTTTGAGAAGCTTGCTACATCCGAAAAGATTACCCGTTCGCACATGCTCCTACAAGAATTCAACAACACTTATTTCACGTAGTAGTCCGCCAAAGAGCAGGCAATCACCGATTTCCTCATAAATCTTTTGCTCCCAGGCAATGAGCCTGTACGTGCAGACTTTCCCAACGAAGACCTCTTCTCGATCCATAACGAAGAGCCTGATGAGACTTCATGGACCCTCTACTTCGACGATGCTCTTAATCATAAAGGAAAAGGCATCAAGATAGTCCTCCTAAGCCCAGAAGGAGTTGTCATACTGAAAGCCTTTCAACTTGACTTTCTGGTCACTGACAACATTGCAAAATATGAAGCCTTCATTGCCGGACTATGAGCGGCGCTATAGTTGGGAGTCAAGCAGTTGAAAACAATTGACGACTCTAAGCTTGTGATATCACAAGTCATTAGGGAATGGAAGTCCAAAGAAAGGAGACTGATGGCATACTTAAAAGTAGTTCAGTTCCTGATAAAGAAATTCGAGAGAATCTCCTTCACGCACATCCCGAGACTGGAGAACAAGCTCGCAGATTCCCTCGCTACACTAGCCTCAGCCATTCAGATACCAGTCAGACAAAGCACCAAATCCTTCTTCATCGAGAAGCTAACAATGCTAGCACACGCAGTCACCTAGCAAGTGAAACCGAAACTACCAATTGGACCAAAGGCCATCACAAACGGAGAACTACCTCCCCCAGGTAGCTCCACGAAGAAAGAAGCCGACGTTGCGACCATTTGATTTGAGAAATCAGCAACCGATGATGGACAACCATGGTACTTCGATATATGGAACTTCCTAAATAATCGCCATCTCCCTCCCTACGCTACGAAGATCGAACCAAAGACCATAAGAAATTGATGCGCCAGATTCCTCATCCTGGGCGAGTGTTAAGTAGTGAAAAATACCATTTTGCACCTCCTAACCAAACCTTTAATGGACCTTTGAGTTGACAAATAATGTGTTTTGAGTGTATTTTATAGATAAGCAATAAATTGCAGTCTTAGTGTAGACACCACCTAAAATGGCCAAAGAAGCAATCTACTGCTCAAAATGTGCTGAAACAGCCCAAAGGCCAGCAAATCAAAGAATCCACAGGGCCATAGAACTACATGAGAATGTCATGGGCCTAACTGGGTATGCTTGGGACCAAGTGCAGTTGCAAGGAATGAAGATTGAACCCACCAAGAGGTTACTGTGTGTTGACAGATGAAAGACAGCACAACAAAGATGTGTGCCAATTATGGAACTCAAGGCAGAGCATCTCGAGAGGACACATTAAGCAGTTGAGTGGTTGGGTTGCTAAAATACCAAATTGCCGAGAAGTTCCCAGTACCTGTCGAGAGGTTCTAGAGACAAAAGTCAACCTGTCGAGAGGCTACTTTCAACTATCGAGAGGTCTTGAGGCTCAAAGCTAAGTTATCTAGAGGTTCCATCAACTTGTCGTGAGGTTCTGGAAGTATATGCCTACCTATCAAGAGGTTGGAGGCATAACAGAAGATCCTGTCGAGAGAAGGCCTGGAAACTGTATACCAAGTCGATAAGTTGTTTTATAACATGTTGAGAGGATTGAGGGAGCTCAGATAGAAGTTAAGATTCTTCTGTCAATCTTGTCCACTAGTTCAAACGAACCTGTCGAGAAGCAACAAAGAACCTGCCGAGCACTTAAATGGAACTATATAACTACTTGACAGGATGCTTTATAACTTGTTGAGAGGATAAATGCAGTTAGGACAATAGGTATATTTGTGCATTCAATATTGTTGACTAGTGCAACTCAACCTATCGAGAAGTAAAGTAACCTATCAAGAGCTACTCCATCCCATCGAAATGAATGCCAAGCAGACTTAGAACTTGTCGAGGGGTTCCCTGAACCAGTCGATAATCGAATTTGGAACTTCTCAGTTCCATTCAAAGCAATTGCAACTCCAGTGCTTTGTGCACACATTTCAAGGCATGTCAGTAACCCTTGGGGGTATTTTTGAAACATAAATGTGCACAAATGGGAACCCTCCAACTGCATCACATATACTTGTCAGTTTTGAATTAATTGGGGAAAAGCTTGTAGAAGAGAAATCAGCCACATTAGCGGCTGAGAATAACTAAATAATTCTCCTGAGCTCTAATTGGTAAATAGAGGAGAACTTGCACTAAAAAGAGTATAAATAGAGGAGAACTTGCACTAAAAAGATCATCCAAAATTTGAGAAAACCAGAGCAAATTTGAAATTTCATTTTCCTTTAAAAATTCCCTCTCTTCCCTCTTCCCCCATTCTCTCCTTAACCAATCATGGTTGGCTAAACCTCTTCGGTAGCTAGGTTGAGGTTGAGAGCTGTAAATTGAGAGTTTCAGAGGCTTTGTAAGGGATTGTATGTTGCACAGATTACAGATCTGAGCACAATAGGATTGTAAGTTGTATTATTATAGTGTAATTATGGTTTTTAAAGTTGATTCTGATCTAAATTTCACTTTTTTGTATTTGATTTCCCTGGATTAGATATCCCTGTGGATGCTTGAGCTTGTAGCCTGACACCCACAACATCTGCAATAGCTTACATGTTCCAATCAAGATCCTTGAATTGGGACAATCTCTGGGATGATCTATGACGATTCAAGTGGACATATCATAGCCTTAGGATTGCTTCAACTCTTTGGTTGAGATTAGATTCTTATACCTTGCATCTGAGCTTGTAGCCAGATGAAGGATTGTAGCAAATCTGTCTTATGCATTGCCTTTGATCCAGTAAAGGCCAAAATCCCTAGTTGCTGCTCTTCACCTTTTGATTTTAATCTTTTTCTTTATTCCATTGAATCTGAGTTCAATCAGTTTTGGATCATTTTGCATATTATTTTTGTAGTTCTTAGTAGAGTGATAAGTCTTAGAAACCTCCCTCTTTCCTATTTTGATTTAGTCTAAATCAGGATAGAGTGCCAGATCTGTCATAGATATGAAGATTTACCTCATTTCCAAGCATATTTTCCTGTGGACCTACCCTAACTTACCTATTAAACTTGCTGCAATAGCCCTGATTATTGCAGGACTTCTTGCTTACCTTGATCCCATATATCTATACTTTGGCTTTTTAATTTGATGTTTTAACCACCTAGTAATTATAAGGTAAGTAAGTCAACAACTTTTTGGCGCCGCTATCGAGGATTTGTGTTTTTAAAAAGTGGTAGATCTAAATTTTTCTCATTTTAGATTTAGATTTCTAATTGCCTATTTTACATTTGACTAATTGATGCTATAGATTTTTGTAGTTTAATTTTGTTGTAGTTTTATGAGGAGCTTTGTGCTAATTGAAGGAGCAAGCTATGTTAAAGTTTGCATTTCCTAACTCCTTTACACTTTTAGATCTGTAAATTTTTAGATCTATAGCATTAGTTGTGTGTTTTTGAATTTATTTGCTAAAATCTGTACTATATTTTCTATGATGTACTTGTGTTTCTAGTCTGTGTATGCTTGGTAGGAGATCTCTTAATCCTGAGATTGCTCCTTTATATCTTGAAGTTGAGAGACTTCTTAGACCTAAGCAACCCATACACACACCTGTGGCTGATTTGTGATAGTTCTGCAATGGGTGAGCAACCTTTGACATTGAAAGAATTCAATGAACCAGGGGTGTACAATTCCCCCTTCTGCATTCAATCCCTGCTGTCCAAGGGAAGTATGAGATTAAATCTTCCATCATACATATGTTACCCTCATACCATGGCCTGAGCAAAGAAGATCCATACAAGTACATTGATGAATTTCTAGGACTGTGCACTACTTTCAACATTGCAGGTTTGGGGGAGGAAGCAACTAGGTTAAGACTCTTTCCTTTTTCATTAAAAGATAGAGCCAGAACTTGATTGTCAATGCTCCCAACTAATAGTATTCAGTCTTGGAATGACCTTCAATGTCAATTTTTGGCCGAGTTTTTCCTCATGTCCAAAACAAGTCAGCTGAGGAAGAGAATTATTTCATTTGCTCAAGCCCCAACTGAAGACTTTCACCAAGCATAGGAGAGGTTTAAGGAGCTCTTGAAACAATGTCCCCATCACCAAATTCTTAAATGGCAACTTGTTCAAAGTTTCTATCAAGGAATTGATCCCAAGAGTAGGGATATGGTTGATGCCTCATGTGGTGGTACATATCTCCACAAGACAGCTGATGAGGCTTGGGAGTTGTTTGATATCATTATTGGAAACTCCATGCAAAGGGATACCTTGTCAAGGGACTTTGAGACCCCTGTTAGATTGGTGAGAGAGACCACTACAAAAGGGAAAATGTATGAGGTGAGTGGATACAATGATTTGGAAAGAAAAGTGTACAGCTTGACTAAAAAGTTTGATAAGCTCATGGGAGCAATGCACTCTCCAATGGCTGCCAAAGTGGAGGAGGCATTGTGATATGCCAATCCCCCACTCACTCCCCTGCCAAATTTCCAGACCTTGTGATGGAACATGTGAATATTGCTCAATCCTTTGGATAACAGGCTACTGTTGGTTATCATTGGAGAAACCACTCCAAGTTGAGGTGGAGACAAGATACCTTTCAAAACCAGTAGCAGCAGCCACAATAGCAATCCATGCCTTATAGGAATGCCCAGCCATACCAGTAGCCGATGGCCAAAGCCAATGACTCAACCTATGCATCAAAGTGCACCACCTTGGTTAGCTATCTAATACTTTGACTAAGAAAGAGGAGGGAAGACTGCCTAGTCAGCCCATGAACAACCCCAGAGAGCAATACATGGTGGATGAGACTTCTTCACATGAAGAAGCCAAATCTATCACCACTTTGAGGAGTGGAAGGCTAGTTGATAACCAAGTTGGTGTTGAACCTGATGAGGAAAGTGCAGCCCATGATAATATGCAGCAGGAGCAGCATACAAGAAATAAGGGGAGTGTTATTGTGCCCCAACAGAAAATTGAAAATAAAAATAAAGAGAAATCTGATGAGCTTGCTAAAGCAGCAAATGGGAGATCAGTCCCCCATTTGCCATTTCCCACTGCACTTCAAGCGCCTTCTCCTTTTTACAAGGGGAATGCTAAAGTGGAGGAGATGATGGAAACATTCAAACAAGTAAAGATCAACTTGTGGTTACTTGATGCTATCAACCAAGTTTTAGCTCATGCAAAGTTCTTGAATGAATTGTGCACCCACAAAAGACAATCTAGGATACACTTATCCAAGAAGGTCTTTTGTACTGAGAAAGTGAACCAAGTGTTGTCCATTGCATTCCCACAATCTCCTGCATCATTGGGGATCACACCATTGAGAAGGTTTTATTAGATCTAGGAGCTAGTGTAAACCTACTTCCATATTCAGTTTATGAGAAGTTAGGCTAGGGAGAATTGAAGCCCACACATGTGGTACTACAACTAGCTGACAGATCTGAAAGGAGGCCTGTGAGAATAATAGAGGATGTGTTAGTTGGGGTTGATAAGTTTTTCTACCCAGCAGATTTTTTGGTGCTTGACATGGAGCCAAACAAGTGCACCACCTCTATTCCTGTGATTTTGGCAGGATTTTCTTGGCCACTGCCAATGCTTGTATTTAGTGTAGATCAGGAGTAATGGATGTGTCTTTTGGAAACATAATAGTGAAATTGAATGTGTATGATGCAACAAGTCAGCCTCACTTAGATAATGAGGATTGCTTTTTAATTGATGTATTGGTTGAGCTTGTGGGAGAGACTTTGCCCAAGCTGCTGTATTATGATGATTTTTGTCATGTTTTTGAGAATGTGTGGAGTGAGATTGGGTAAGAGAAGGCCCCCACACCCATGGTTCAAAAGGTGAAAGCCTTAATTTCTGAAGTGGGGCCAACAATAAGGTATCCTCCTTGGAAACATGTTGTATTGCCCCTTCCACCACCATCAAAGGCACCTTTGTTTCCTTCTCTCATCTGTCCACCTGATGTAGAGTTGAACAGCTACCTAAGACCTTGAAATATGCTTTTTTGGGGGCAAACCAAAAGTTGCCAGTGATCATATCTTCCTCTCTCACTAATGAACAAGAGGAAGAGTTGTTGTGTGTTTTAAAGAAGCATAAGAGAGTAATAGGCTGGCAAGGTGCTCCAAAGTGAATTTTATGCATGCACACAACAAGGCTGATGCCCCCAAGGTCAGCAATGGTCCAGCCTATTACTCTCTTATACTTCTTTCACAAGCTTTTCAGTGGGAATAAGACTGCTGCCAAGGTGCTCCAAAGTAGATTTTATTGACCAACTCTCTTCAAGGATGCATGGCAGCATTGTAAAGCTTGTGAAAGATGCTAAAAGATGGGATGTATCTCCAAAAGAAACTCCATGCATTTACAACCTATACTTGTGATTGAACTCTTTGACATTTGGGGGATTGACTTCATGGGTCCATTCCCTCCTTCCTATGATTACAATTATATTCTAGTGGTTGTAGACTATGTGTCCAAATGGGTTGAGGCCATAGCCACAAGAACCAATGATCACAAGGTTGTCCTCAACTTCTTGAAGGATAACATTTTCTTCAGGTTTTGCACCCCCAAAGCTATCATTAGTGATGGGGGGAGCCATTTCTGCAATAAACAGTTTGAGAACTTGCTTAGGAAGAACTCTCTGATACACAGAGGTTCCACCCCATACCACCCACAAACCAGTAGGCAGGTGGAAATTTCTAATAGAGAGATCAAACACATTTTGAAGAAAACTATGAGAGTAGATAGGAAGGACTAGTTCCTGAAGTTACCTGATGCTCTTTGGGCTTATAGGACTGCCTATAAGACCCCAATAGGGATGTCTCCTTTCAGGCTGGTGTATGGCAAAGCATGCCATTTACCAGTGGAGCTTGAGCACAAGGCTTATTGGGCTGTTAAAGCATTGAATATTGATCTAACTTCTACTGGCATGGATAAGAAACGCCAGCTGTCAGAGCTGGAAGAACTGAGGTTGGAAGCTTACTTCAGTGCCAAGATCTACAATGAGAAAACCAAGGCTTTCTATGACAAACATTTGCTGAGAAAGGAGTTCACAGCTGGCAGCAAGGTATGGTTGTTAAATTCTAAATTAAAATTTTTCCCAGGAAAGTTGAGATCTAGATGGGAGGAACCTTACATGGTCAAGCATGTATCACCATCTAGAGCTGTTGAAATCAAAGATCCAAAAGATGGTAGGATAATGAAAGTGAATGGTCAAAGGCTCAAACTTTTAGTTGAAAATGTGGAGCCTTTGGTGACCATCCACCTTAAAGAACCTCCAAAATGTGACTGATTCTCAACAATGTATGCTATGTATTATAACTGTGATTTTGTGTCTATTGCTATTTTAAAATGTGCCTAGCAGTGTACATATATGTGGTAGATTTTTCTTAATGTTTGCATTTACAAATCATGAGTCAGTAGTCAATAGGTTTGAAGCATGTGTCATCAACTCCAAAGCAGGAGAAATGAATGGGAGCTGAATAGATTTGATAAATTTGTGTGACAGATGGACTAGGAATTAATTAGAAATTTGTTTGAATTGAAAAACAACATGTCGAGAGGTATAGAGTACATTTTGACAGGTTCTGAAGGCTCCTAGTTTGCATCTCAGCTAGTTCTGAAGGTGCACAAATGATTTTCGGTAGGATCTAGGAACTTGTCGAGATGTTGAGAGAGAAACTCGACAGGTTTTGAAAGTGTAGGCTGTGTCTTCGACAGGATCTGATATCTATCGAGAGGATGAATTTTGAGAATTTTAAACTTGCCGAGAGGATGCCAGTACCTCTTGACTTTGAAAATCTGAAGCCCTTGTACCTCTCGAGAGGTTCAGCCAACCTCTCGACACCTTCAGCCTGAGAAGTCCACGAGCCGTAAAGGATTTTAACTCTTCGACAGGTTGAACCAACCTATCTAAACCCTTGCTCCAATCCCATCGAAACATGATTTTCATTGTTTTAAACCTATCGACAGCTCAGTCTAGCTATTCGATGGCTTCTGTGTGTAATTATGTTCCCTCTCTGTCGATTTCCAGTTTCCTTCTTCCTCCACCTCACTGGTTTTTACTCCAAGCACCTTGCCATTTTTCCAAGTACCCTAAATTCACAAAGGCTACATTTCGCACCTGGTCTAAGTTGGTTTGGTGCCATTTACAACAAGCTTTGAGAACCTCTAGTTTCTATAGGTAAGTTCTTTTTCAGCTCCACGCTGTGAATTTTCAGCATTTTAATTCTAAGGTTGTGTGTGTGTGTGGTTACTTTCATTGAGCAAAGAGGTCTGATGTGGTTATTGAGAGCTAATTTTGAGTGAACTGCTTGTCCAATGGTTGATCAAGAGGATACCTTAGCTAACCTGTTCAAAGCTCCTTCCAAATCCGCCACCAAAACCACTAGGAAATCCAGTAGGCTAGCCACACAGCCCAAGGAAACCCCACTTGCTAAGACAAAGCTCATCATGGATAAAGGTGAGAACTTAAGAAAGACAAGAAAGTAAAGAAGGCCAAAATTGCTGAGGATACTATTGAGGAAATTGTGGAGGATATCCCTGAGTCTGACCCTATGCCTGAACCTAACCCAGAGACTGAGCCTAAAGTTCCTGTGAACCTATCCACTCCCAATGAATTTGTGGATGTCTTAGGCATGATTCTAGAGACAACTGTTGACCTCCACTATTGTTTAAGGAAGAGGAGTGTAAGGATACTTTGAATTATTTGGGGAAGGCAAGCCTGACACCCATGTTGACCCCATTGAATGAAAAATCCTACCCTAGGCTGGTCAAGTTGTGGTATCAGAATATTAGGAAGAAGATGAAGCTAGGGCCAATTGAGCCTACACTTGTAGTGTTGATTGATAATTTGGAGTTGATGGTAGATTACAGTGACATTGGATTAGCATTGGGGGTCCCATCAGTTTTTGATACAATTTATGGTTTAGAAACACCCGAGAAGGTGTCATTTAAAGTAATAGCTAGGCATCTAACTCAAGGCATTGTGGGGTCTGGGGAGTCACTGATTAGAAGAGATCTACACCCCAGCATGCTGTTCATTGATTCAATTTTGAGGAAAAATATATATGTCAGTGGCCATCAACAAGAGAGGAGAACCCCCATAGTGGATGCCTTGTATTTTTTCTCCAAGGGCCAGTTTATGAATGCCTCTCAAGCTGATCTTCGAGGCAATGGTAGATGTGAATGAAAGGATAAAAATTTACAGGCCTTGCCAGGGTTTCCCTACAACAGGCTCATCACTACTTTATTAAGAAGGGGAAAATTTGTGTTTCAAAAGGATGAGCCAGTGATGAAAGTGACTCCAAAAGTATTTGGGAAGAGGGCCTGGTCTGCCAGTAGGACCCTAATTAGGAAGAGCAAGAACAAATCAATTAAGGATCCTGCAGTGGCAGCACCTCAGGTTGCAACATTAGTAGCTGCCTCTATCATACCCACAGCCCCTTCAGTCAGCTTAGTAGCTGCAGCTGAGACATCTACTTCAGTTAGAACTGAGCCTCCACCCACCTCTATTGGTCCTAGCTCAGAGCCTCCATTTGTATCATGTTCACCCTTACTCATCCCTTTCACTTTTATGCCCTTGCCTGTTGTCAGCTCTGATATGTCCAACATTTCCATTCCACCATCCTCCTTACCATCCATCTCAGTCCCCATTCCCTCCATTTTAGTTTCCATTCCTCCCAGTTCCTTAGCCATCCTTTCCATCATCACCACATCCACACCATTGTCAGCTCCTCATACCACAGACCCTATCCCTACCTTACCTTCACTCCCCATCACATCCTCCTACCTCAGAAAATCAAAACCTACCCCTCCAGCTAGCCCATCCCTCCCAGCTGATGAACCCTTGATCCCTACACCACCTTCATCAACTGAACCAACCATTTCTTCTCCACCATCCACACCCTTTGACATTGACCCCACCTTTTCCATCTCACCTCCATACACCCAGGACCAAGACCAATTTACCACTGAGGGGTATTCATCCCTGATAAAGTCCATTGTGGACAATATTGGGCATGGATACTCCCCATTACCTAATTCTCTACAACCCACCTCTCCACAACCTACCCACTCACAGCCTACACCCACCCCACCTTTTCAGCATGCCCCCACATCTCCCTTCCAATCCATTATACCCATTCCACCACTACCCAACCCCATATCCTTCCAAAGGCCTCTACACAAATCCTTTCGCTTCTCACTACCATTCTAGCCCAGCTCCAAACCAACACAGCTACCCAAGCTGCCATGGCCACCTTCTTACAAGCCATCCAATCAACCATAAGCCCTGTCACCCCTACCTCTACAGCCCTTCCAATCCCCACCCATACCCCTACTTCTCTACCCACTCCACCTCCATCTCCTTTAGCAGTGGTTTCCACTGCTGAAGTGGAGGAACCACTCCCTGCCACCATTATAACCCCTTCCACCAGAGACTCCTCCACTCAAACTGACTTTGAGGAGGTAGCTCTGCCTTCTTTACCTTTTACCCATCCTTCCACCTCCCCTGAGCCTGTTATGGAGGTAGAAGAGCTGACATCACCCATCCCACTTTCCCCTTCTCTCCCATCCTCTTCATCCACTGCCCACCATCTATTTGTTGACCCCAATGAGAGGGCCATTGCCCCTAAATACCTCATCCCTACAGCCTCATTTTCCACTCTTTACTGAGCCATGGATGAAAATCCCTACATCTGGAGGGATGCCCAACAAAGGGTGGCAGTGATGAAGACCTGAGTGAAGCAGTCCTTGGTAGAAGAGATTGACAGGCTGAAAATTGAGCATAAATGGGAGAAGCTTCATTGGGAGGGACTGTGCAAGCAAGCCCTCACAGTTTATGATGCAGGGAGGCTGAAATCTGAGATGCTAGCCAAGCTGGCTAACAAACTGCAGACCACCCTTCTAGGAGGGATGCCACCCTCACCAGTTGAGATGTCCATTAATGAGCCCACCAGGCCTCAGGTTAAATCCACGCTTAGAAAGCCAGCTGCCAGAAGAACTAAGGAGGGAACTGACAGTACTGAGAGGCTGAAAAGAAGAATGCAAGTCAAGGAAGATTATGACAAGCTGTCTGCACAACAAGGATGGGAGCCAATGTCTCTATCCAACCCTAGCTCGGATTCAGATTTTGATTAGGAGTAGACTGTGTTTAGGATTTGCTTGTAGTCTTTAGCCTGTAGTTAGGATTTGTTTGTCATTAGTTTGTTTCTATTTGTACTATATATATTTATGTTTAGATTGTACTGCTTCTGTTGATACTTTGTAATTACTCGTCTTCAATAATATTTTTGTTTTGTAAATTCCACTGTGTCTCTTGCTTTCCTTTCTAATTAGCTTTGTTGTTAGTATTTCTTTTACTCTTGTCCTTATATTTCCCTACCGTGTTGTGTTGATGTACTTCCAAAGTAGTGAGGACACTGCTCCTCATAGGTTTGGGGGTGTGGCAGGGTGTGCCAATGGGATAGTTAAGGTTAGTGCAACAATGTTGAATACAATTTGTGAAAATAAAGTGAATTCCCACCTAATTTTATTTTATTTTTTTTGAAAAAAATGGAAATTTAAAAACTTTTTAAAACTAAATATTGTTGTAGCTCTAACATTGTCATGAAACAAATGTCAAGAATTTTCAAAAAGTGATGCTTAGTGAACTTGAAAAGAGAAAAAATTGTGACGATATCCCCCAGAAATTTGATGAAAGATCATACCCAGTGATATTTGGGCCTGAATAAAATTTCTTTGAGGAGTGTTTTGGCAAAAAATTTTGCTCTAAGGATTGATTGAATCTACCTTTGCACACTAGAAGTTAGCCAAATCCAAGTTGAAGCAGCTTGGCAGCATTCATGATATTGAGAACATGAAGTAAGGCCATCCTTTGGACAGTTTGAGCTTAAAATTTCTCACCTTTGAACCGCCCCTTGATAGACACCATGTGAGCCTTAAAAATCCAAGTTTTTCTTTGATAAAAAACCAGAAAAATTGAACCCAAAACCTCAGTGACCTGATGCAGCCTGACACTCACTCTGAGATTTTAGAAGGTAAAAGGTGAAGGAATTGAAGAAGGTAGAGCTGGTTGGTGAGTTAGTTGAAAGAGAAGAAAACACATTAAATGGCAGTTGTGTATCAGATGTATAGTTGTGGCACTCCAGCCCATAAAAAATGTATATATATATATAAATAAATAAATAAATAAAATAGAAAAGGAAAATAAAAATAAGAGAGAAGTCACATCGTTGGATACATTGAAATGAGGATTGGAAATTGATCACTTCAAATCTGAAAATTCAAAGAAGATGAAGATTGTGCTGAAATGAAGAAGGTGTACATGTCACCTCCTTACCTTACTGATTTCTCAATTTTAAAGCCTTCCTTACCCTTTATTCTTCATAAATCTCACCCATAAGCCACATTACAACCCAATAAAAAGACCTTACTAATCTGAAATGGATTGAGCTGTCATGTAGAGATGAGGATTTATTTAATCCTATGCGCATTGTTAAGTGGTGAAAAATGCCACTTTTAACCCTATAACATGACCATTGATAGACCTGTGAGCATACTAATAAGCCCTTGTCAAGTGTATTTTGTAGACAACAATAAAAGAAGATACTAAGGAAGAAAAGCACTCAAGAATGCCCAACAAGGAGCCATCTCTCAGCACAGGACGAACTCAGCAATAACACACCAAAGGGTAGCACATCATTGAACCCTTGGAGCGTGTGGCTGCAGCAGGGCAAGGTGAAGAAAGTGAGAATAGGTTGAAAATGTCCTATCGATTGGTCACCTGAAGAGTTCGATAGGAGATGAAAGCATTGAAAGGAAAGAATTCATGCAGTTGAGAAGGGTTCGACAGGATCAGAAGGTAAAAAAAGGAAGAATTCGTGCAGAAGTGAAGAATTCGATAGGATCCAATAACCTATCGAGCAGTTGAAAGAGAAAGAGAATTCAACCTATCGAAAGCTAGCTTGAGGGAAAAAGGAGACCTATCAGAAGGTTCCTTGAACCTATCGAATGGTCCACTGAACCTATCGAAATAGAAGTGCTAAGATAGTACCTATCGCAGAATGATTTGAACCTTTCAATAGGAACAAGGGTCATCCGATCGAAGCAATAGAATGTGAATCCTCAACCTATTGAATTACTCTTCCAACCTATCAAAGGCCACAGATCAAGTGCAGTGAAGCTGAAGCATCTAAGCCCAACCTATCGAAACCTATCGAAGAGACCAGGGAACTTATTGAAAGAGGCTATAAGCTTACTTTTAACCTGTTAGAAGCTTCTCCAACCTATCGAAATCGTGTGCTGAACTTCTCAAAAGCTATGTTATGCACACACTGTGACTTGGTGACCTGCTGCATGTAAACCAAGGCATTTTGGTGATAGGCGCGACGTTCTAGAAGATACCCTAAAAAACTCTAACTGACCCACGTGCTTCAACAGAACTCTAACAAACTCTGACAATCTTCTAGAAGGGATTTTTGGCGGGAAAAATAGAGGAGAAAGCTATATATTGAGATCCCCAATTGTCATTGAGGGAGTATCGAAATTCTGGACAATTTCCTGGAGATCAGAGCTTGCAGCGAGATTCTATTTCCCTTCCTTTAGGCCAACCATGGTTGGCTAATTCCCTAGGAGTAGCAAGGGGTGAATCAAATCTATAACTAGGTAAAGTTAAGAGTGTTGTTAGGGTTAATTGCTGCACAGACTACAGATCTGAGAGCATTCCATTGTAAGAGTGACCTCGTTTGCAATGTAAATGTTGTTTTCAATGTTTTAATTAGATCTAAAGCTCTTTTTAGTCCTTTTGGTGCTCGATCGGATTTGTGTAGAGGAGTTGCTTGATCAGGTCACCCACTTAACTGGTAGACCTCTTGGATATCATCTGAATTCCCTGGATCTGATATCCCTGTAATTTCCTGCGTCTGTGACCTAGAAATTGTAGCATTTGTAGGGGTTTTAATTGTTCTAATTGAGGCTCTGGCTTTGTAGGAGATCTCTAGGATGGTCTGTGACCATTAAAGTGGATAGATCATAACCTTAAGTTAAATCTGAGCTCAGGCCTCAATTAGATTCATCTGCTGCAATCCATGGATTCGATAAAGCCTATAGGATGGTCTGTGACCATTAAAGTGGACAGAAAATAGCCTTAAGGCCAAGTGGATCCTATGATTTGAAGTGGAATCTATACCCTGTAGCTGTGCTTGTGGACAGTGCCTGTGGCTAGCCTAGAGACTTGTGTGCTTTTGAACCCCTGTAATATGCTTAGCTCAACCTGATTGCAGTGAAAACAACCTCCACGCTGTTCTTCTCCATCTTTTGAGTTTTTAAACCTTCCACATGCAAGATCTGAGGCTCTAGATTCGATCTAAGCCAATCTGCATTTTAATTGTAGTTCATTTAAGTGACAACCCTATCCAAACTTCTCCCCTATCTTTTAGCTAAATTAGTAATAGCTAGGGTGCCAGATCTCTTTCAGATCTGGAGATTTACTCAAATCCAAACCACCTCTCTGTGGACATTCCCTTACTTTTAAAACTTGCTACAAAGATCTTGTATCTTGCAAGCCCAGGATATTTTAGATGTGCTGAATCTCTCTTGATTTTTACATCATAAATCAGCACACTGGAATTCCACAACACGCATGCTTGCAGTCTTATTTGAGGATTGCAACTACTCTTTAGTTGTGTGAAATGATGCACCCCTCATGATTATTTTGAGTGACAGCCCTGGTGAGACTTGGGTCTGACATTGAATTTGTTGGGGGCATTATCAAAACAGAATTCTTAATTTGATGGTAAGCTCTACATTAATTTTCATACAAAATGCCTTGACATGAGCAGAATGATTGTGAAGGAATTACAGCAGAATTTCAATTTCAAACTGTTATTTCTATGCTGAGAATCCTCTAAAAATATTGAATGAACAAGGTGTGGTATGAATTTTATTTTTCCTTGAATTTTGTTTTAACATGTTGCATTGATATTAATTGATTCATTGGAGAAGTTTGTGGGTAACTTCACTGAAAACCCTCAAGAGACTTCACTCCTCGACTAGGGATCACCTAGTGGTTTAAAAGGCTTGATGCATATGCTAAATGCATTTGTGCTCCTTACAGAAGTGGCATTTTTCATTTTCTATAATTGTTTTAAATTTTTCCTTTGCTCAGGGACTAGTAAAGCTTAGGTTTGGGGGCGTGTTAAACAGTGAAAAATGTCATTTTTTACCTCCTAACCTGGCCTTTGATGGACCTTTGAGTTGACTAATAATGTGTTTTGAGTGTATTTTGTAGATAAGCAATAAATTGTAGTCTTAGTACAGACACCCACCTAAAATGGCCAAAGAAGCAATCTACTGCTCGACATGTGCTAAAACAGCCCAAAGTCTAACTAATCAAAGAATCCATAGAGCCTTAGAAGTTCATGAGAATGTCATGGGCCCAACTGGGTATGCTTGGGACCAAGTGCAGTTGCAAGGAATGAAGATTGAACCCACCAAGAGGTTACTGTGTATTGACAGATGAAAGATAGCACACCAAAGATGTGTGCCAACTATGGAAACTCAAGGTAGAACATCTCGAGAGGACACTCCAAGCTGTCGAGAGGTTGGGTTGCTCAAATACCAAACTGTCGAGAATTTCCCAGTACCTGTCCAGAGGTTTTGGAGACAAAAGTCAAGCTGTCGAGAGGTTGGGTTGCTCAAATACCAAACTATCGAGAATTTCCCAGTACCTGTCCAGAGGTTTTGGAGACAAAAGTCAAGCTGTCGAGAGGTTAGTTTAAGCTACCGAGAGGTCCTGAGGCTTAAAAGCCAAGTTATCGAGAGGTTCCATCAACCTGTCATGAGGTTTTGGAAGTATATGCCTACCTATCGAGAGGTTCCATCAAACTGTCATGAGGTTTTAGAAGTATATGCCTACCTATCGAGTGGTTGGAGGCACAGTAGAAGATCCTGTAGAGAGGATGCCAGGAAACTGTATAGCAAGTCGACAAGTTATTTTATAATATGTCGAGAGGATTGAGGGAGCTCGGGCAGAAGTTAAGATTCTTCTGTCAATCCTGTCGACTAGTTCAAATGAACCTGTCGAGAAGCAACAGAGAACCTGTCGAACACTTAAATGGAACTGTATAACTACTCAACAGGATGCTTTATAACCTGTCGATAGGATAAATGCAGTTTTGACAGCAGG
This sequence comes from Chloranthus sessilifolius, assembly GCA_021018995.1. Taxonomy (NCBI): domain Eukaryota; kingdom Viridiplantae; phylum Streptophyta; class Magnoliopsida; order Chloranthales; family Chloranthaceae; genus Chloranthus; species Chloranthus sessilifolius. The sequence continues at coordinate 50,077,917 of CM037593.1, read as the reverse complement.
TAGATTTGTGCTTTCAATCTTGTCGACTAGTGCAACTCAACCTATCGAGAAGTAAAGGAACCTATCGAGAGCTACTCCACCCTGTCGAAATGAATGCCAAGTAGACTCAGAACTTCTGGAGAGGTTCCCTAAGCCTCTCGACAATCGAATTTAGAACTTCTTAGTTCCATTCAAAGTAGCTGCAAACTCCAATGCTTTGTACACACATTCCAAGGTATGTCAGCAACCCTTGGGGGTATTTTTTTAACATAAATGCGCATAAATGGGAGCCCTCCAACTGCATCACATGTACTTGCCAGTTTCGGGCCAATTAGGGAAGAGCTTCTAGAAGATAAATCAGCCACATTAGTAGCTGAGAATAATTGAATTATTCTCCTGAGCTCTGATTGGCTGAAACAGATATGAGGGAAGACTATAAATAGAGGAGAAATTGCACTAAAAAGATCATCCAGAAATTAAGAGAACCAGAGCCAATTCGAAATTCCATTTTCCTCTAAAAATTCCCTCTCACTTCCTTCTTCCCCCATTCTCTCCTTAGCCAATCATGATTGGCTAAACCTCTTCAGTAGCTAGGGCGAGGTTGAGAGCTATAAATTGAGAGTTTCAGAGGCTTTATAAGGGATTGGATGTTGCACAGATTGCAGATCTAAGTACAATAGGATTGTAAGTTTTATTATTACAGTGTAATTGTGGTTTTTAAAGTTGATTCTAATCTATATTTCACTTTTTCGTATTTGATTTCCCTAGATTAGATATCCCTATGGATGCTTTAGCTTGTAGCCTGGCACCCACAACATCTGTAATAGCTTACCTGTTCCAATCAAGATCCTTGAACTGGGACAATCTCTGGGATGATCTGTGACCATTCAAGTGGATAGATCATAGCCTTGGGATTGCTTCAACTCTTTAGTTGAGATTAGATTCTTATTCCTTGCATCTGAGCTTATAGGCAGATGAAGGATTGTAGCAAATCTATCCTATGCATTGCCTTTGATCCAATTGATTTTTTGTAAAGACCAAAATCCCTAGCTGCTACTCTCCACCTTTTGATTTTAATATTTTTCTTCATTCCATTGAATCTGAGTTCAATTAGTTCTGGATCATTTTGCATTTGATTTTTGTAGTTCTTAGTAGAGTGATAAGTCTTAGAAACTTCCCCTCTTTCCTATTTTGATTTAGTCTAAATTAAGATATAATGCCAGAGCTATCATAGATTTGGTGATTTACCTCATTTCCAAGTATATTTCCCTGTGGACCTACCCTAACTTACCTATTAAAACTTGCTACAACAGTCCTGGTTCTTGCAGGACTGCTTGCTTACCTTGATCCCATATATATGTACTTTGTCCTTTTTATTTGATGTTTTCACCACTTAGTAATTGTAAGGTAGGTAAGTCAACAATGAGACACTATACAAAGAAGCCTTCACCAAAGGTGTACTGCTGCAGTGTGTCACGATAGTCGAAGGATAATACATCATCCAAGAAGCACACACCAGTGCCTGTGATGCCCACACTGGCAGACAGAGACTCGTAGATTAGATTATACTGTAAGGTTACTATTGGTCGACGATGACAAGGGACTGCCACCTCTACGTTCAATGTTGCAAGCAATGCCAAGAACATGCCGCGCTCATCAAAGCCCCATCAGTTCCATTGAATCCCATAACTTTACCATGGCCATTCTCGATGTGGGCTTTCGATTTCATTAGATCCTTCACGAACAAAGTCGGGAATACTCACAAGCATGCCTTCATACTCACTGCGACCGAATATTATACCAAATGGGAAGAAGCCAAAATATATGTCAGAATCACTACTTCTACGGTCGTGAAGTTTATTATTTGAAACATGATCACCCAGTTTGGAGTACACAGGATGTTCATCACCGGCAATGGACTGCAGTTCATCACAGAGACGACGAAGAAATTCGGCATCGACCTGCACCACTAATCACTATTCTATCCTCAGGGAAATAGACAAGCTGAGGCCATAAACAATACTCTGATCTAAATTTTAAAATGAATAGTGGAGATGAGAAATGGAGCCAACTGACCTAAACAATTACCAAAAGCACTCTGGGCCTATAGAACTTCTATTCGCACAACCATTGGGCAAACACCTTACATCCTCACATAAGGGATGGAAGCAGCCCTACCCTACGAAATATAAGTACCATCCCTACGTATCCCAACTCAATGATGAGCTATCTCTAGACGAGAGGAGAATTACTCTGCTCGCTGAGCTAAAACAACTCGATGAGACGCGTCTAAAGGCAGCCGATCATGCCCAAGTATACCAGAGGAGGATGGCCAAAGCCTATGACAAGAAAGTCCTCGAGCAAACTTTCGAAATTCGAGAATTAGTCTTGAAGAAAGTCATGCCTTCCAAGCACGCTCATCCAAAGGGAAAGCTGAAACTGAACTGGGAAGGTCCATATGTTATAGTATCTGCATACCTAGGGAACGCATACAAGCTGGTGAAACAGGATGGGGAAGAAGGTCCTAGTCCATGGAATGCCATATACCTCAAGAAATACTACCCTTAGCATCGTGATTGTCGTATCCCGTAGTCAGATACCTATATCTACCACCCCCGTAGTCATCCAGATTCATTCGTTGGTCGTACGCCTTTATGTCCCAGTATATCCTTGAAGGATTCCGACTCACTGCCCACCTTCTCATTCGGGGAATTTGATCAAAAGGACTAGTGCAATACCTGATCTCTTCCGAAAGTAAAAGTAACACCCGACTCTCACACCTTTCCCCTGCCATTGGAGGAGATGTTTGAGCGCCGAAAAATGAAGATATTAGACTCAATCAAAACTCACCATTCTTGCGTTAGCAAGATGCTTTCAGAAAAATATATATACACATACATAACTAAGAGAGACCAATACGACGGGTGAACAAGTCAACGAGCTCAGGGAAGCATAAGTAAATCGTAAGGACATTCTTGGTAACCTTACTAGAAAAGTATAAGCAAGCCGTGAGGGCATCCCTGGTGTCCCGATACTACTAGATATCGTCGTATGGTGGTGGGAGGAGGATAGATTCCTGCTAACCATAGAATGTGAGACTTTGATGGTGCTAAAACATGACGGAGAGCTCAATCATGGCACCCCATACCACCCTAGGAAAAGATTGTTACTTATCCCTTTTAGAAATTCTCAAGTACAAACTAATCCCCATGTCATTGAGCCTTATCTCCTTTTTCACCCTTAATTTCTATTTTCGGACAGTGAGTTAGAACCCTCCTAAGATATCCCCAAAAATGAAACCGAAAACTTGTGAATGATGACTGATGCAATCACTTACTCTCTACCGCTCACCTCCTAATACTAGCTACAGGATAAGATAATTACTGTCGAAGGTAGAACCCCAGTATACGACTGATATGACTAAACGACCTCCCCCTGTTCGGTGACAGTATCAAGGAATTTTTTCGATAGGAACTTGCCAAACACACATGGCTCCTTATAGGCACATGTGCTCACAAGAATCAGAGAAGCTCCAATGAACCTCGACACTCGGGCATTTTTATTTTGGAAAAGTGTTAAGTGGTGAAAAATGCCACTTTTCACCCTTTAACATGACCATCGATAGACCTGTGAGCACAGTAATAAGCCTCTGTCATGTGCATTTTGTAGACAGCAATAAAAGAGGACACTAATGCAGAAAACCACTCAAGAATGCCTAAAAAGGGGCCATCTCTCAGCACAAGATAAACGCAGCAGCACACCAGAGAGTAGCACATCAATGAACCATTGGAGCACGTGGCTACAACAAGGCAAGGCACAGGAAGCGAGAACAGGATGAGAACATCCTATTGATTGGTCACCTAAAGACTTTGATAGGAGCTGAAAGCAAAGAAAGGAAGAGTTCATGCAGTTGAAGAAGTTTCGACAGGATCTGAAGGGAAAAGAAGGATGAATTCATGTGGATTGAGGAGTTTGATAGGATCTCAGAACCTATCGAGCAGCTGAAAGGAAAGAAGAAACCATCCTATCGAAAACCCGCCTGAGGTGTCAAGGGAACCTATCGAATGGTTTCTTAAAACCTATTGAGATAAAGACGCTAGACAGAACCTATCGAAGGGTACTTGAGCTTGTCGATAAGGGTGAGAGCAACCCTATCGAAATGATGGCATGTAAAAGGGAACTTGTCGAAATGGGTCTCCAACCTGTCGAAGAGTCCCTCCAACCTGTCGAATACTCCAGACCAAGGATGAGAATGCTAGAACTCTAAGAGAAGGCTCATCCTATCGAAACCTATCGAAGAGATCTGAGAACCTAGCGAAAGGACCAAAAAGCTCTATTTGAACTTGTCGAAAGCTTCCTAAACCTGTCAAAATCGTGTGTAGAACTTCTCAGAAATTTAGCTAGGCATACATTGTGATTTGGTGACCTGCTACACGCAACCCGAGGCACTTGGTGATCAGCACGACGATTCCAAAAGATGCCCTAGGAAACCCTAACCGACCAACGTGCTCTAACAAAACTCTAACAAACTCTGAGGACCTTCTAGAAGGGATTTTTGGCGAGAAAAATAGAGGAGAAAGCTATATATAGAGACCCCCAATTGCAATTGGGGGGCGATCGAGATTTGAGCCAAATTCTAGAGATTAGAGCTTGCAGAGCAATTCTATTTTCCCTCCTTTGACCCAACCATGGTTGGCTAATTCCCTTGGAGTAGCGAGGAGAGAAGTTAGATCTGTAATTGGGTAAGGTTAAAAGTGCTATTGTAGTTCCTAGCTGCACAGACTACAGATTTGAGAGTATTTCCATTGTAAGAGTGACGTTGATTGCAATGTTAATGCTATTTTTAATGCTTTAATTAGATCTAAAGGTTCTTTGGTTCCATTTGGTGATCGATCAGATTTGTGTAGAGGAGTCTGTAAATCAGCTCACCCACTTAACTGGTAGGCCTCTTAGATACCACCCGATCTCCTTGGATCTGATACTCTTGTGATTCCTTGACTCTGTGACCTAGGAATTGCAGCATCTATAGCGGTTTTAATTTGTCTAACTAAGGCCTTAGCTCTGGAGGAGATCCCTAGGATGGTCTGTGACCATAAAAGTGGATAAATCATAACCTTAAGATTAGTCCAAGCTCAGGCTCCAATTGGATTCGTCTGCTGCAAATCCATGGATTCGATAAAGTCTATAGGATGATCTGTGACCATTAAAGTAGACAGATCATAGCCTTAAGACTAGGTGGATCCTGCGAATTGAAGTGGAGTTTATACCCTGCAGTTGTGGTTATGGCCAGTTCAGGGGATTGTGTACTTTGAACCTCTGCAGCATAATTAATTGAATCTAATTTCAGTGAAAACCAATCTCCAAGCTACTCTTCTCCATTTTCTGCTTTTTACCTTTCCCCCGCAAGATCTAAGATCATAAACTCAATCACAGTTAGTCTATGTTTAATTTTAGTTTAGCTTAAGTGACAATCCATTTTAAACCTCTCCCCTATCTTTTAGCTAACGTAGCACTAGTTAGGGTGCCAAATCTAATACAGATCTGGAGATTTATCATATTTTTAAACCAACCTCCCTATGGACATTCCCTTACTCACCATCTTTGTAAAACTTGCTACAACAGACCCTGATTACTTGCAGGTCTGTGTGAGTGTGTTCTGCCTAGTTTTATTGATGATTTTAGACCCTCATTTGAGGGAAGGCAAACACTCCAACAAGTTTTTGGCGCCGCTGTCGGGGAGGTGTGTTTAGAAATTAATAGATCTAAGTTTTGATCATATATCTGTAGTTTTTGTTTGATTTTTACTAATTGCATTTGTAAGTTGTGTTGTTTTTCAGTATTTTATGTGCAATTCATCAGATCTAAGGATACCAGTGAGAGAAGAATCATGCTGGAGACTGCTCTGTAGTTTGCATCCCTCTACTGCCCTGTTATTTTTCAGATCTGTTGATCATTTTTGTTAGAATAGTTAGAAAATTTGGTTGATTCCGCTTGTTGTGTTGAGGATCTGTTCTGCATTAAAATTCTAAGTGTTGTATGTTTGGTAGGAGAACTCTCCAACCTTAGATTATTCCACTAAATCTAGAGGTTGAAAGACTTCTCAGATCTAGGCCAACTACACCCACATCTGGTGTATTTGATTCTGTAGAAATGGGTGAGCAACAGCAGCTGAGAACCCTTAAGGAGTTTAATGTACCAGGGGTCTATAATTCCCTTTCTGCATTCAAGTCCCTACTACTCAGGGAAACTATGAGATAAAATCATCCATCATTCAAATGTTGCCCTCATTTCATGGCCTGACAAAAGAAGACCCCTACAAGCACATTGATGAGTTCCTGGGACTGTGCACTACATTTAATATCACAGGTTTGGGGGAGGAAGCCACTAGGATGAGACTCTTTCCTTTTTCATGAAAGGACAGAGCCAGGACCAGGTTGTCCTTGCTTCCACCCAACATCATTCAGTCCTGGAGTGATCTCCAACGTCAATTTCTAGCCAAGTTCTTCCCTATGTCAAAAACCAGCCAGTTGAGCAAGGGTATCATCTCTTTAACCCAAGATCCAACTGAAGACTTTCATCAATCCTAGGAAAGATTTAAGAAACTCCTAAAGAAATTCCCCCACCATCAAATCCCTGAATGGCAATTGGTTCAAAGCTTTTATCAGGAAATTGATGCTAAAAGCAGAGATATGATAGATGGTTCCTGTGGTGGCACCTATCTCCATAACATTGCTAAGGAGGCATGGGAGCTCTTTGACATTATTTGTGAGAACTCTATGCAAAGGGAAACCTTAGCAAGAGATCAAGAGCCTCCTAAATTGGTGAAGGAGAATACCTCAAGAGGGAAGATATATGAAGTGAGTGTGCCAAGTGAATTGGAAAGGAAAGTGGACAGCCTAGCCCTTAAATTTGATAGGCTGATGGGAGCAATGCAGTCACCTGTGGCTGCTAGAGTGGAGGAGGCATGTGCCATATGCCAGTCCCCTGCTCATCCCCTTGAAGAATGCCCATCTGCTAACCAGTTTCCTGATTTTATAATAGAGTGTGTGGCTGCAACTCAGTCTTATGGGCAACATCCTACTGCTGGGTATCAATGGAGGAACCACCCCAATCTGAGGTGGCGACAAGATGCATACCCCAGCTGGCAGCAGTAGCCCCAGTAGCCCATGCCCTACAGAAGTGCTCAACCCTATCGAGAAAATTATGTCCCAAGGCCTCAGTATCAGCAACCCAAGGCCCAACCTGTAGCTCCTCCTATGCAGCAATCTGCACCCCCTACAGCTGTGAGAACACCATCCTTTAAGGAACAAGTTCTATCTTCACTGCAGAGCTTGAATACCTTATCCTAAACTATGCATTCTCACAATCAGAGCATCAAAAAGATAGAGGACCAACTTGGATAGCTGTCTGATGCTCTGACTAGGAGAGAGGGAGGAAGGTTGCCCAACTAATCACAGGACAATCCACGAAGGCAGTTTGTAGTGGGTGAAGTTTCCTCCACCTATGAGGAAGCCAAATTTGTTACAACTTTGAGAAGTGGTAAGCTAGTGGACAACCAAGTGGGCGGTGAGCCTGTGAGGAACTTGGAGGAAGAAAATGAAGCAATTTCTACTAGCACACAACAAAGACCACCAGTGGTGAACTTGAAGGAACAATCAGCTGTGAATAAAGAGGATAATGAGGATCCTCTAGAAAAAAAAATTAAAAAGAAAGAGGTCCCATTAGCTAAGGCTGCAAGTGAGGGAGCAACCCCACATTTCCCATTTCCTAAGGCACTACAAACACCTTCCCCTTTTGATAAAGGGCAAGGAAAAATTAAGAAAATGATGGAGACTTTCAAGCAAGTAAAGATTAATTTTCCTTTACTTGATGCCATTAAACAAGTCCCAGCCTATGCCAAGTTTTTAAAAGACCTGTGCACCCATAAAAGACAGTCTAGGATACACCAATCCAAAAAGGTCTTTTTAGTAGAAAAAGTTAAGCAAGTCCTGTCGATTGCAACTCCCCCCAAACTTCAAGTCCCTTGCCTCTCCACTATCCCCTGCATCATTGGGGATCATACCATTGACAAAACCTTATTAGATCTGGGAGCCAATGTTAATTTGCTTCCATATTCAGTATATGAGAAGCTGGGCTTAGGTAAATTATAGCCCACACATGTGGTCCTCCAGCTGGCTGACAGATCTGAAAGAAAACTTGTGGGGACAATTGAGGATGTTTTGGTTGGAGTTAACAAATTCTTCTATCCTGCTAACTTTTTGGTGTTAGATATGGAACCAGGTAGGAGTGCCATTTCCATACCTGTGATTCTAGGTAGACCCTTTTTGGCCATAGCTAATGCTTGTATTCAATGCAGGTCTGAAATCATGGAAGTGTCATTTGAAAATATGAAGCAAATTAACCTCATTCTGATGAGGATTGTTTTTCTCTTGATGTGATATATGAGGTTCTCCAGGAAAATGTTAATATACTGCTACATGGTAAGGAATGGTTTAATGAGCTGGCTGAAGTATGGAAGGAAACAGAGGTAGAGAGGGGTCCCACCTCTGAGATTGAGCATGTGCAATTTGTCTCTTCTGAACCTCTACCAGCACAACACCACCCATGGAGGCCTACTTTGTTACCTCTACCACCCTCCTCCATGGCACTCCTATTGCCCTCCCTCATCAGTCCTCCAGAGGTGGAGTTAAAGCAACTCCCCAAATCTTTGAAATATGCCTTTTTAGGAGACAACACCAAATTGCCGGTGATAATCTCTTCTTCCCTCACTCTCGAGCAGGAAAAAGAACTCCTTTGTGTACTAAAAAGGCATAAGAAGGAATATGATGGACCATTGCAGACCTTGGGGGAATCAATCCTGCTGTGTGCATGCATAAAATTTATCTCGAAGAAGGTTCCAAACCTTCCAGAGAGATGCAGAGAAAACTTAACCCACACATGCAGGAGGTTGTGATGAAGGAGGTAGTCAAACTCCTAGATGCTGCAATAATTTATCCCATCTCGGATTCACAATGGGTAGCACCTACCCAGGTAGTACCCAAGAAATCTGGCATTATAGTTGTTGAAGCATATTTAGGTGAGCTGATCCCAACCAGACAGACCACTGGTTGGAGGGTATGCATTGATTACCAAAAACTCAATGAAAAAACTAGTAAGGATCACTTCCCACTGCCCTTCATCGACCAAATTTTGGACAAGCTGGCAGGCAAGGCCTATTACTATTTTCTTAATGGATATTCAGGGTACAATCAGATCCCTGTATACCCCCAGGACCAAGAAAAAACTACATTCACTTGCCCATTTGGGACCTTTGCATACAGAAGGATGCCATTTGGGTTGTATAATGCACCTATCACGTTCCAAAGATGCATGTATGCTATCTTCTCTGACATGATTGATAAGTTTTTGGAGATCTTTATGGATGATTTCTCCATTTATGGAGATGATTTTATCCAATGCCTACACCACCTCAGTTCCGTATTGCAAAGGTGTGAGGAGACCAACCTAGTTCTGAGTTGGGAGAAAAGTCACTTCATGGTGACTCAAGGCACTATTCTAGGACATGTTGTCTCTCACAAAGGAATCGAGGTTGATCAAGCTAAGATTGATTTGATTGCTCATTTGCCCCCTCCGAAAACTGTCAAACAAGTTAGGTCATTTCTGGGTCATGCTGGCTTCTATAGAAGGTTCATAAAGGATTTCAGCAAAATCTCCAAGCCCCTCTGTCACCTGTTGTGCCAGGATGTTCCTTTTGACTTTAATGATGAATGCCGAGTTGCTTTTGAATTGTTAAAAACTTGTTTGACCATAGCTCCCATCTTGCAATCCCCTGATTTTTCTCTGTCATTTGAGCTGATGTGTGATGCATCAGATTTTGCCATTGGGGTAGTGTTGGGGCAAAGAAAAGATAATGCACCTTCTGTGGTAGCATATGCCAGTAAATCAATGGTTGATGCTCAATTGAATTATACTAAAACTGAGAAAAGGCTATTAGCTATTGTCTTTGCCTTAGAAAAATTTAGATCTTATGTGCTGGGATAAAAAGTTATTGTGTTCACTGACCACTCAGCTTTGAAATACCTCTTGTCCAAAAAAGAAGCTAAAGCGCGACTAATCAGATGGATTCTTCTCTTGCAGGAATTCAATTTAGAGATTAAGGACAAGAAGGGAGTTGAGAACGTGGTGGTTGACCATCTGTCAAGGATCCCACCAACTGACATGGAAAGCTTGCCCATCAATGACTCCTTCCCAGATGAGCAGCTTCTGACTGTCCAGATAAGTATGCCCTGGTTTGCCAATATTGTCAATTACCTTGCTGTGGGTAGGATCCCTCCACATTGGACCAAGGATGACAAAAATATGTTCTTTGCACAGATTCGATATTACATGTGGGAGGATCCTTACCTGTTTAAGCATTGTGTAGACCAGGTGATCAGACATTGTGTACCTGAAACTCAGTTTCAAAACATCCTAACCATGTGTCATGAATAGGCTTGCGGGGGCCACTTCAGTGGTAACAAGACTACGGCCAAGGTCCTTCAAAGTGGCTTCTACTGGCCTACCCTATTCAAGGATGCCCAGCAGCACAGTAAAGCTTGTCATCGATGCCAGCAAATGGGCAGCATTACAAGGAGAAACTCTATGCCCTTGCAACCTATACTTCTTGTTGAATTGTTTGATATTTGAGAAATCGACTTCATGAGACCTTTTCCCCCTTCTACTGGATACAATTTCATCCTTGTCACTGTGGATTACGTATCCAAATGGGTATAAGCCATAGCTACAAGAACAAATGATCACAAAGTTGTCATTCAATTCCTGAGAGACATCATCTTCTCAAAATTTGGCTTTCCTAAACCTATTATTAGTGATGGGGGAAGCCACTTCTATAATAAATCTTTTAACAAACTGATGGAAAGATACTCTGTTACCCACAGAGTAGTCACTCCCTACCATCCACAAACCAGTGGGCAGGTAGAGATTTCCAACAGGGAAATCAAACATATTCTCGAGAAAACGGTGAGAACCGACAGAAGAGATTGGTCCAAGAAGTTGACTGATGCCTTATGGGCTTATAGAACTGCCTATAAAACCCCCATAGGTGTGTCCCCATTGAGACTAGTATATGTAAGGCATGTCACATGCCTGTTGAATTGCAACACAAGGCGTATTGAGCCATTAAAGCAGTAAACTCTGACTTACACTCTGCTGGTATTCACAGGAAACTCCAGTTATCCGAGCTGGAAGAACTACGACTAGAAGCTTATGCAAATGCCCCGGAGTTACAAGAAGAGGACAAAAGCCTTCCATGACAGACATTTTCTCTGCAAAGAGTTCAAGCCCAATGACAAGGTATGGTTGTTCAATTCTAGAATGAAATTCTTTCCAAGGAAGCTGCAGTCCAGATGGGATGGACCTTTCACAGTGGTACATGTTTCCCCATCTGGAGCTGTCAAAGTCACACATCCTACAGATGGCAGAACCCTTAAGGTCAATGGTCAGAGGCTGAAACTTTGCGTTGACAACATTTGTGAGCCTGAAGAAACCATTGATCTTCAGGATCCTCCAGGTAAATACCTGACTTTGATTTGTATCATATGTATTATATTTTATTTATACCTCAATTCTTTCCAACGATATTCTTTGCAATAAAATGGCCATGTCAAGTTCATGCTTCGCTCCAATATGGCTTGCAGTCTAGGTATCAAAGGCATAAAGTCAAAGGCCAATTTGCTAACTTGTAGCACAGCTGAGGAATGGCTGGGTGCTAAGGCTACAAGCTCTGCACACACAGGCCATGTTATGGAGCTCATTGAACCTCTCAATAGGTCATTTGGACTTTTCGCTAGGTTAGCTGCTAATGTCGATAGGATTGGTGAGGATTTCTATAGGTGCTGAGACTTCTCGATAGGTGAGAACAACTTTGCGATAGGTTCTGGACTCTTGCCTGGAACCTATCGACAAGAGTGATAAATGTAATACCACACCTATCAAAAGGTTGTACTCACCCATTAGCATCCTAACAACGTGAATGTTTTATCCACCCTCCGTTCGATAGGACACCGACCTATCGCAAGTAGCCATCCTAGCCTATCGAATGCATGTTTCTTCTGTTCGATAGGACGAGCTAAACCTATCGAGAGCTTTCAACTACCAGCCCCATACTTGTGCAACTTCGATAGGAAGCCTTAACCTGTCGACACTCTACACTCACCCTATCGAAATCGACCACACCCTCACTCCTTCCATGCTTATTGTGCATTTGCGCTGTGCAAAAATTTTACCACGTGTACCAAGTACAACTACGCACAGCACAAGCCTTAAACTCTACACCCCCTAGTTTTCTGCCCCATGTTGTAACTCCTTACGCTAAATATAAGCTACCAGTTAATGCACGATTTTGTTTCCCATGCTGGTTGATCGAATTAACCATTCATTCCTTTTCATCGACGGCGACGATATTGAATGCACCGCTTCATATTCTCTCCCACATCCACCTTAAATATATGCAGCTGGCTCGACTTCGGCCCATTCCTTTCCTTCCACCCTCTGCACTCCTCCTCATAACTATGGCAGACAACAAGCCCACGCTCACTCCTGCCTCAACTCTACATCTTTTGGCTGGAGCCACTACCGCCCAAGGAACCAGACCCGTTGCAATTCCTCTGGGATGAATATGAGGAGGTACAGCGGATCTTCGCTAAGGAGAAAAAGGACAAGGATACGAAGGAGAGGAAGAGGCTACAGACTGAGCCACCGGCTTCTCCGCCACCATCCTCCTCCACGACCCGTCACCCTACCCCTTAACCCCCTTCTTTTTCCGTTCCTTCCTCCCTTCCTGGCTTCCAGTTCCTCTTCCACCTGATGCAGGCTGAGGATACCCATGAGCCAGGGGGAGGCTTTTTTGTTTGCCAAGAAAATTTTGTCCACCTTTTGCTTCCTTGTGCTTGACCATTGTAATAAAATGCTCTATTTTATGCTTTGTTTAACCCCTGTTAATAAACTATTTTTTTCTTTATTCAGTTGTCTACTTGCTTTGGGTTTTGCTCTGTTAATAAACTTTTTAGTTTAGGTTTGGGGGTATGGCATGTATGCCAATAAATTAGTTAATTTTAGTACAGCTAGGGTAAAAAGAAGTGTTTAGAATTAATTAGAGTAAATTCTCAATGGAATTTTTGTAAAAAGAAGAAATTAAAAAGAACTGTTTAAAACTGAAAGAAGTTGTAGTCTAACAAAACTTCATGAGGCAAATGTCAATAATTTGTGAAAAACAATTTTGATGTGCAGTAAACCTGAAATAAGAGAAGATTGTAGATACCCCTGAAAATTTTGATGGAAGGTCACACCTAGTGAGATTTGGGCCTGCAAAAGTTTCTTTAAAGAGTGTTTTGGAAATTTTTCTGCTCTAAGAACTGATGGGATCTAATTCTAATCACTAAAAGTTAGGCAATTCCAAGTTGAAACAGCTTGACAGCATTCATGACGTTGAGGACATGAAGTAAGGCCATCCCTTGGTCAGTTTGAGCTTAAAATGTCCCACCTTTGAATTGCCCTTGATGCACACCACTTGAGCCTTAAAAGTCCCAACTTTCTTTGATGAAAACCATAAATGTTAAACCCAAAACCTTTTGAACTATTTCAGTTCACCCCCAATCTGAGAAATAAGGAAGAGGAAGGAGAAGTGAGATTAGAGGAGCAAGGTGTTAAATCTGGTTGAAAGAAAGGAAAACACATTTTGTGATGTTGTGGCATTCTAGCTTTAAAAAACAAAAAAATAAAAAAAATAAAAAAAAAAATAGAGCAAAAAGGATGAGAAAGAGAAGTCACCTCATTTGAAAATCTACATGAAGATAAGAAGCTAATCATTTCAAGTCTGAAAATTCAAAAAGAAAGTGAAAAGGTGCTGAAATGAAGAAGGTGTTGTCTAGACCACCTCCTTACCTTTACTGATTTCTCAATTTGAATCCCTTTTACCCTTTCATTCTTTTACAAACCTCATCCCTAAGCCACATTACAACCCAATAAAAAGTCCTTACTGATCTGGAATGGATTGAGCTGTCATGTGGAGATAAAGATCTGTCTAATCTATGGTGAAAAGAGTTAGAAAATTTCATAAGTTAGAGCAATGCCTATGCTCATGCTTACAGCCCTATTTGAGGACTGTAACTGCTCTTGAGCTGTGTGAAATTCTACACCTCTCATTTTTGTTGTGAGTTAACAGCCCTGGGAGACTTGGGCCTGAAATCTAATTTGGGGGGGTAGTATCAAAACAGAATTCTCAAGTGAAAGGTGAGTCATGCATCAATCTTCAGACACAATGCCTTGACATGAACCAATTGATGATGAAGGAATTACTGCAAAACTTCATGTTTTAAGTTGGTAATTTTTCTGTTGAAAATCCTTTAGAACTAAAAAGACATGATGAGAATTTATTCTAGTTCACTGAAACTCTATTTAGCAGGATGTACTACTATTAACTATCTTTATTGGAGAAGTTTGTGGGTACCTTCACTAAAAATCCTCAGGAGACTTCACTCCTCCACTAGGGATCACCTAGGGGTTTAAAAGGCTTGGTGCATATGATAAATGCATTCGTGCTCCCTACGAAAGTGGCATTTTAATTCCTTTTTTATTTTCCTTTGCTCAGGGACTAGCAAAGCTTAGGTTTAGGGGTGTGTTGAGTGGTGAAAAATGCCACTTTTCACCCTTTAACCTGACCATTGATAGACCTGTGAGCACACTAATAAGCCTCTGCCAAGTGCATTTTGTAGACAACAATAAAAGAGGACACTAATGCAGAAAACCACTCAAGAATGCCCAAAAAGGGGCCATCTCTCAGCACAAGATAAACCCAGCAACAGCACAACAGAGGGTAGTACATCAATGAACCATTGGAGCACGTGGCTATAACAAGGCAAGGCGAACAAATTGAGAACAGGCTGAGAGCATCCTATTGATTGGTCACCTAAAGACTTCGATAGGAGCTGAAAGCAAAGAAAGGAAGAGTTCGTGTAGTTGAAGAAGTTTTGACAGGATCTGAAGGCAAAAGAAGGACGAATTCGCATTGATTGAGGAGTTCGATAGGATCTCAGAACCTATCGAGTAGCTGAAAGGAAAGAAGAAACCATCCTATCGAAAACCCGCCTGAGGCGTCAAGGGAACCTATCGAATGGTTTCTTAAAACCTATCGAGATAAAGACGCTGGACAGAACCTATCAAAGGGTACTTGAGCTTGTCGATAAGGGTGAGAGCAACCCTATCGAAATGATGGCATGTAAAAGGGAACCTGTCAAAATGGGTCTCCAACCTATCGAAGAGTCCCTCCAACCTGTCGAATACTCCAGACCTAGGACTGAGAATGCTAGAACTCTAAGAGAAGGCTCATCCTATCAGAACCTATCGAAGAGATCTGAGAACCTAGCGAAAGGACCAAAAATCTCTATTTGAACCTGTCGAAAGCTTCCTGAACCTGTCGAAATCGTGTGCAGAACTTCTCAGAAATTCCGCTGTGCATACGTTGTGAGTTGGTGACCTGCTGCATGCAACCTGAGGCACTTGGTGATCGGCACGATGGTTCCAGAAGATGCCCTAGGAAACCCTAACCGCCCCACGTGCTCTAACAGAACTCTAACAAACTCTGAGTACCTTCTAAAAGGGATTTTTGGCGGGAAAAACAGAGGAGAAAGCTATATATAGAGACCCCCAATTGTAATTGGGGGGCGATCCAAATCTGAGCCAAATTCTAGAGATTAGAGCTTGCAGAGCAATTCTATTTTCCCTCCTTTAGCCCAACCATGGTTGGCTAATTCCCTTAGAGTAGCGAGGAGAGAAGTTAGATCTGTAATTGGGTAAGGTTAAAAGTGCTATTGTAGGTTCCTAGCTGCACAAACTATAGATCTTAGAGTATTTCCATTGTAAGAGTGACGTTGATTGCAATGTTAATGTTGTGTTTAATGCTTTAATTAGATCTAAAGTTCCTTTGGTTCCATTTGGTGATCGGTCGGATTTGTGTAGAGGAGTCTATAGATCAGCTCACCCACTTAACTAGTAAGCCTCTTAGATACCACCCGATCTCCCTGGATCTGATACTCCTGTGATTCCTTGAGTCTGTGACTTGAGAATTGCAGCATTTGTAGTAGTTTTAATTTGTCTAACCGAGGCCTTAGCTCTGGAGGAGATCCCTAGGATGGTATGTGACCATTAAAGTGGACAGATCATAACCTTAAGATTAGTCCAAGCTCAGGCTCCAATTGGATTCGTCTGTTGTAAATCCATGGATTCGATAAAGTCTATAGGATGGTCTATGACCATTAAAGTGGACAGATCATAGCCTTAAGACCAGGTGGATCCTGCGAATTGAAGTGGAGTTTATACCCTGCAGCTGTGCTTATGGCCAGTTGAGAGAATTGTGTACTTTGAACCTCTGTAGCATAATTAATTGAATCTGATTTCAGCGAAAACCAATCTCCAAGCTACTCTTCTCCATTTTTTGCTTTTTACCTCTTTCCCCTGCAAGATCTAAGATCCTTAACTCGATCACAGTTAGTCTATGTTTAATTTTAGTTTAGCTTAAGTGACAATCCATTTTAAACCTCTCCCCTGTCTTTTAGCTAACGTAGCACTAGTTAAGGTGCCAGATCTAATACAGATCTGGAGATGTATCATATTTTTAAACTAACCTCCCTGTGGACATTCCCTTACTCACCGTCTTTGTAAAACTTGCTACAACAGACCCTAATTACTTGCAGGTCTATGTGAGTGTGTTCTGCCTAGTTTTATTGATTATTTTAGACCCTCATCTGAGGGAAGGCAAACACTCCAACAAAAAGGAGTCACCTTGAGACCCTTACTTGTTCATGGACAGAGTAATGAAGTCATCGCCTCAAGAAGACTGCAGAGGATACCACACTGCCTATTTTATTACGCTCCTACACTGGGGCATTTTTTTAGTTTTAAAGTTTTCTTTCAGTTATTTGCTTTCCCTGTTGCATTATATCTTTTCCTTGTAATGAAAAAATAGTAGTCCAAAAAAAAAAAGATGATGATATAATGATTCATCCTTTATCAGCAAACCCTTGTCTGAGACACGTCCCCCTTGACAATCAACAAGGGGGAAAATAAAATTACTAATAGCTTTATCTTCATGTGCAGATACAGAGCACCCTTCAACTATTACTGGGCCAACTCAAAGAGCATCCGAGTCCCAATGATAGCAGACGGACCCAAAGAGAACCAATCAAATCATGGAAGGTAAAACAAAGAAAGGAAAAGCGAAGCCAGGTACATCTGAATCAAAAAGAAACTTTTATATATAAAATAAGAGTTTTGCATCTATCACCAGAGGCATACCCCTTGTATATATAAGAAAATAAAAGAAATAAAAAGAACAAAAATGCCCTACTCCCTCTGCTGCCTCTGCGCGCGACGCTCATCATCCTCTATAGCATCATCAGCCCGAGGATCAGGAGCCTGGTCCATAAAAGCCTCACCTGAAGCTTGGGGCATGGATGGAAGCCTCCTAGAGGAGGAAGGTCTGGAAATAAAACCTCCCTCACTTGCCTGGCTCGAGACCCGTCGAGACCAGGAGCGCAGAGGGTCAAAGGCAAACAAAGGCTGCCTGAGCATAAGCCCCCATATGCTCACTGGTCCCCTGATGAATTTAAGCTAGCCAACCAGTAGCCCTCGATCCAGACCCAGGGAGGCGATCGACCATCCCTCGCACTCTCCCCCCAACTCTCGCCAACTTGTACTGCAGCAGCTCGATCATCGCCTGCATCTCAACACGAGCTACGGCGCGAGCACTCTCTAGCTCAGTTGTCTAAATCCTCTGCTCAACCAGCAGTCTACAGTCACCTCCTATAGATGATGATTAGTGAGATCTGTTGGAATCTCCTGGACCTCCTGATAGCCCAGGGCGTGTTGCGTCTCCAAATGTGATCGCTCCTGCTCGCGCAGCTACATACAAGCACCAAGCTAAGACAAGAAAAAGCACATATATGATGAAGTCAAAGGTAATGAGGATATACCAACTCAGCACGCTCCTGAAGAAGGTGCTTGATCGTCGCGTCAATCATCGGATCAGTAGTTGATGCAAAAGGAGCCTCGGACGTAGACAGCTGCAACATAAATAAACAAGCACATAAGATGATACTATGACTAAAAAATCAGAAATAAAAAATACAACTATACCAACTAAACATACCTGAGTAGGGATAGTAGTAAACTCTGGAGGGGGATCCTCGGGAGCAGAGTCGGGTACGTCCTGCACAAGAAAAGAACAAACAAACACATAACCTGTCAGATAATATGAAATAAAAATAAATGAAGTGCGCACATATACTAATACAAGATAATTCGACTCGTATGAAAGAGGCGAGAGTCGCCTCCGATCCAAGGTCCTCAAGAACTCGACATCGGAAACATACAACTACATATTAGTGACTAGCAAGATGATCTGAATGGAGTAACAAGTCAGAAAAAAAAGAAACTCACCCAGTGCTCCAACTCAGCTCGAAGCTGAGCTATCACGGGGTCCTCCCAACTTGACAAAGCTAAGAAGGATCAAATGCTGGAGCGGATACCCAACACCTGATAGCTCTGACCTTTTCAAACATGACACATGAAAAACGCATCAAAAATGACAAAATAAATGATACTAGCGAGTAATAAAGCCAAACACGTACTAGTCGGTTGATCTTGGAATGTAGGCTGGCCTCCACCTTCCAACCAGCCTGCTGTCTCACCTTGGAGCAGCTCGATTATCACCACCTGACTGGTGACCTCACTCTCCCTCTCGGTCGAAAAAGTAAAGAAAGAAAAGAAACAAAGCAACCATATTAGGTTGACTAGAAACGAAATAAGTGGACCGATAACTAAAAGTAGATAGACCGACTCACAAGAAACCGTCGAGTCTCTTCTAATTAAACCCTCGGCTTATCCTCTGCTACCCTGGCTTGAGAAACTGAAGTAGCCAGGGAGCATAACACGTCCTCATAAGGACGAGGAGCACTCCTCGTCTGCTCCATCACCCTATGAAGGGATCCAACACTTCACGGATGCTTGCACCCAGATGGCCCAGCTCTAATGCGACCGACCTCTCCCTCAATGCCGAGGTTGACTCTACCGACTGCAATAGAGCCACTCCCATGAAAGGGACGTGTGAAGAGCCAACCACCTCCAAGCTCCTGGAACAACCTCATGAACTCCTAGGCGTCTGCCTCATCATGTGCCCCCATCACCCTGGTCCCCCCGACTCTAAAATCATCGAGCTGGGCCCTCATCCTCAACGCGAAATCCTGATCAAGGGGACCAATCATCCTCTTCACCACTCGGTGGTGAATCTATGAGGGGACCCCCTAAGGGAGCCCCAACTATCTAACTACACCAGAAAGGTGGATGCGCTCCACCTTCTCAAAATAATGGACCCAAATGTCCACGTCAAAGAAGAGCCGGCCATACTGGATCACTGGCTGCTCGGCATCCTCCCCGACTGCATAGGTCCTCCAAATCGCCTTTAGACAGAAAAAAATGAAACAATCCATCAGTAAAATTCTGAAACCTAAACTCTAAACACATTAGAAACATGGATAATACATACCTGCCCTGCATGCACGTCCTCAAAAAGTCCTCACGCAGTTTACAAGTATGACGACTGGCGACAGTGCCCTAACGCCCTCCGGCACACGTGCATCCGGGGGAAGGTGAAAGTGATCTCTGTTAGGATCTATGGAGTGGTCATATGCCCAGAACTAGAAGAACACAAAACTATCACTAAGACGAGAGACAAGGCAACTAAAACAACGAAGAAGCCAACAAAGTAACAAAAACTCACCTATAGGAAAGGAAGGAAACCTCCGATAGTGGCAACACCTCTCCCTCTACGATACAGCTGCTCGTAGAAGTGCGCTAATGCCGTCGTGCCCCAGGCGTAGGTGGGGACTCGCTCTAGATACCTAAAAAGAGTCAGAAATAACCTGGTGACACATCCCTGCATGGAAGAAAAAAAGAGCATTGCCCCGAGAAAGTGCATCAGAATGCCCGGAGCACTCGATCCGCCGCCATTCCCGGCTCCTCCATAGGCGCTCAGCGCACCATCGCTTCCCAACGCGCCTGGAAGAGCACTCTCAGCTTCGAGTGTCTCAGAGGGATGAATTCATTAGCAAACGTGTCAAAGAACTAGGTAACATGGACTACCCCTGATCCGGATCCACTAAAATGATATGCGACTCTAAGAATCTCCTCGCATAATACCAGATAGTCCCCCTCCATCTGAACGGTCACTGGCTCCCCCTCGAATTTGAGTCTGGTAATGCGGACCCAGTCCTCTGGGGTTGGTAACAACATCCCAACTGGGAAGAGTAGTGCCCGCTACTGCTTCCTCCACCTCTCCAAGATCACCCTAATTAGACCCCGGTCGACCTAGAAGGGCACAAACTCTAGAATTAGCCCGAAGCCGAAAGACACCAACCGTGCCCGTTGGAACTCAAGAAAGGCACGGTACCAGGCATGGGACTCCGACCACATAGTGATGATGGCTAGCACCGGAGGCTCCTAAGAAATATTAAACAGAAAGCGAGAGAAACAAAAATAAGGCTAGCACCTATAACTACTCTAAATCTAACAAAAGCTACAGGCAATAAGAACCTAATAACATAAAGCAATAAAACATATGATAAACAATAATCTACGATAAACATGCAAAACATGATAAAATTAAGACAGAGCAATAAATAAACATGACCTAAAGCTAGATACAAATATGATGCATGAAGGCGCATGCACACTACACTAGATGTGGGATCGACATAAATTAAAAAGGTTTCCAAAACCTAGGGAATCTACGTCATGACCTAAATGCCTAAGTAAAGAAGACTCTTCCTCATGAGTACCTACCTGGTCTCGCGTAACGAACTCCCCCAATGGGATGCATATAGCACCCGCACCCTGATGCAGAGCAGCATTGTCATCATCATCCTCATCCTCGTCACCCTTAGGTGCATCCTCCCAAAAACACCACCTCAGCATCACCCTCCACCACGACATTTGCGCCAGTTCGAACCTCGGAGGTCTCACCAACCTCCCCCACCATCATCTGCTCCATCTCCGAAGCAATCATGTAAAGTCAATCACTGCCCTCGGGCTCCATCTCAGAAGGAAGAGCTTGGAAAAACTAAGAAGAACGAAAGAAACCGGATTCAAAACGGACGGATGGATTGCGAAATATCGCAGAAACACGAGAATCAAGGTACAAGGAAGCCGGAAAGCAGAGAAATGAGAAAAAACTAGAAAGTATGAACAAAAATGAGGACTTTTCAGCCTATATAGAACACGCGTCAAATGCCCACCCTGACATAGGCGCTCAATTGAATTATGCGCCCGTACACCAACGCATAATCTAAGTTGCACGTGCTGAGCAGGGCGTACAATCAAACCATTGACCACCTAAAATCTATCACCGTCCCCCCAACAGGTGCACAATCTGAAAGGTCACCCGCACAATGACCGGGTGACGCCCTAATTGTGCACGATAACTAGGGCGCGTAATATCCCTCAAGGACCTCTTACTCAAGTGCACCCTACGAGGCGCGCAATTGAATTAAGCGCCCTGAGAGCTGCGCGCAATTGCCCAGGCATGACCAAAAAATGTGTGCCCAGATGCACCAGCCAGCGATGATTTGTTACACTTAGCCACATCTAAAACCACACCTACAACCCAGAACTTATACACCTATGTCCATCCACTTCAAAAATTAGAAAATACCCCTAAACACACTCAACCAAAAAAAATTTCGCCACCATTTAAACATTTAAATACTTTAGAGCCCATCAAAATTTTACCCTTAATCAACAACATACTCAAACACTTTAGATCCCAAAGAAAAATTGACCAAATAAAAAAATGCACTTGACTAAATAAAACAAACCAAACTAAAATACACTAAAACTAAATTAACCAAAATTCAAGTAATCATAAATAAAAGTTCTCATAAATATGAAAAATTAATTACAAGATACACCGAGGGCATCCCCTCTGAATATAAAATATAAAAATAAAGCTTGAAAATCAGCACGTTTAGGCAGTGCATGACCGAATCTGAAATTTCCAAGCGAAAGACGATGGAAAAGCCTGGGGAGGAAGCACACCTTGAACGAATTCTAACAAAGATCTCATCTTCACTTCCTTATTCCCCTGAGATGCTACTTATGATGCAATCCTTCAAGTTACACTATCAAGCATCGACATCGCAGAGCCCGGAGTTGGTGGAAAAGAAAGAGTGGCTCGCAGAAACACACCCCGGAGCTGATGCAAACACCCACAAAGAGCCACCCCGAAAACCCCCCAAGGGAAGGTTTGCAAAAGGCTAATCCCCAAAGCCTACCAAGGAGCAAATGGCACCGGTCACGTGAACTCTGGCGCAACTCTTTCCTTTTCTTTCCTTTCGCCAACCTTTGGCTCTTCATCTCTTCCCTTAGCATGGTAGCTATTCGATTGCTACCTTACATTCCCAATACCGCTCATTCTCAAAAAAATAAAAATTACAAATCTCTTTAGGACATAACACCCAGGATACAAAATAAAAAGGAAGGAAAGACATCAAAACATGCTAGAATTCTACAAGTCCAAAATTATTATAAAGTCAAAATTATAAATAAAATTCAAAATAAAACAAAAGACCCTAAACACCTATTTATAGTCAAAGCCCCTTGCACCACAAAATGACAAGTGCAACATTTCTAAAGCAGCCCCATCTAATTAAATCGAAACCATACACATGCCCCTTAAAAAGAAACAATCCATGGCAAATTTATGTAAGCCAATAGTCACACAACACTTTCCCCTCAAGAAACACAAATCCAAAGCAAGATAGATAAGCCAACAGGATTAAAACACTTAACACCCATCTAAACTCTAGAAACTAAACTCAAACACCTTTGACAAGTGTCACCTGAAACTAAACATAAGTCCAAAACAAGACAAAACTCATACCTTGAAAAAAACAAATGCCAAAAATTCCTTAAGATTCCATAAAATGAAACTCTAACACATCTATAACCTCAAAATTCCCAAATAGAACCTTAAACCTCCAAATAAAATTAATAAAATCAAACAAGGTCAAACAAAACTCCCCAAATGCCCAAATAAATCTAATAAAATGACAAAATAAATCAAATAAAATCCTAATAAAATCCCAAATAAATCAAATAAAATCAAATAAATGCTTAAATAAGTCCAAGAAGATCAAAAAGGACTGAATCAAGTGAAATCATAGCAACCAAGTCACCCCATGACCACCTACAGGAAATTAATACCATCACTGCAATCGAAATTAATCCCTAAAGCCCCATCGCATGCTCGCAAGTATACTACTACCCTCATAATCCCATCATGATAAAATTACCCCCTGAGATGCTACCACAAATAATCTCCCACCGTGATCAAAATTATTCCCCAGAGTCTCATCGCAGCCAAGTCACCCCCAACACCCGCTGCACAGAACAAGCTGACAATAAAAAATATCGCTCATGGCCCCAACAAAAAAAGTCCCCTTGCAACACAAAGTGAGAATTACCAATGACGAAGTAGCCAGTCACCCTACTTGTCCCATCGCGTGACCTTGCACGCCGACCAAAGAGAGTCCCTTCACGTAACCTCACACATCCTCGTAATAACATGTCCCATCGTGATGCTAAGACCCTACCACATAACATCACGTGCCACATGATCGAAGAAAGGCTTGATTAATGTCCCATCGTGAAAAGCCAAAAAATGGGCCTCCCAAAAATCCCATCACCAAAGCTAAAGGGCAAGTCCTGTCACAACCTCAAGAAATCGTCATTATCCCATCACATCACAAAATAATCATGGGGTCATCAGGCCAACACACCATCGTACACTCACGTCCTGTCGCGACACAACTACAACCCGATCTCCCCATATAACCAAGATTCACCAAAAGGGGAGGACTGCCATTGTCCCATCGCCAGTTACCCCTCCCCAAACTCCCATCACATGACTCCGCACTGTGAGCAAAAGGGAAGGCTTGACCAATATCCCATCATGAAAAGCAAAGAGCTGAACCTCCCTCTGAATGTCTTACCACGACATCGCGATGACTCCTGAATGCCCCATCACGCCGCAATCACCAGACTCCACCACAGCAGAGACACGCGATTTCTAACATAAGAGAAGAGAAAAATTTTCGATGTCCCATCGCACCCATCAACTATCTAGACCCATCGCAAACATTTCATCAGGCAATCCGGACATCCCATCACACCAGCAACCATCACGCCCACAACAATAGTCACCTGAGGGGGGAGATTACAGCCTCTGATGTCCCATCATAAACCACACCATAAAATGTCCCATAGCGACACACCCATCAGAATATGAAGCAAGTCAGTGATAACTAGTATGCTGCATCGACTCAGACCAAGGAAGCGGCACAGGAAGTCACCTTGAGAATGCATAAACACCAACAAGAAGGCTTTGAGTTCATTCACACAAAAG
Source organism: Chloranthus sessilifolius (assembly GCA_021018995.1). NCBI lineage: Eukaryota > Viridiplantae > Streptophyta > Magnoliopsida > Chloranthales > Chloranthaceae > Chloranthus > Chloranthus sessilifolius. The sequence goes on along the minus strand of CM037593.1, from coordinate 50,053,427 downwards.
CTCAACAACCTTAGTGCCGACAAAGCCCACTGATACGAATAATTGTTAGTCACTAGTTTTTGCCACTTTCTACCCTTTAAACCTAGCTTTTTCTAGGACTTAGAGTAATTAATAACTGGTTTTCAGTTTGATTTGTAGTTAGGAATAAATATGCAGCCATAATGTGGAAATCCATGTAACAAGTGCCAAGAGGACTTTTTAGAACCTTTCATCAGAGCTGATATAAGTGGGGCCCATGGCCTAAAAGATAGTTGATGATTAGAGTAAATAGCAGAGCAAAACAGCCATAGCAGCTTATACTTCAAGAGTTGCAGCAGTGCGGATTCAAGCAGATCAGAGGCTTCAAACATCTTCAGCTTTGTGCACACACAACAGCTGCACACTTAAGCAGCCATATAGCTTACCATAAGCACCATTTTCAGCTGCAGCAACAATGTATGAGGGCAGCTTTATACATTAACAGCTCCAAACTATCAAGAAGAACAGCTGGCTGTACTTGAGCTGAAAAGGGACTTTCAGCTGTGTACAAATCAAGCATATCAGCATCCTCATGAGCTGTGCTGATGTAACCATTGGACTTCACGAGCTGTAGTAAGCAATACTCGAGTAGCTCCCTGCACGCAGCAACCTGCCACAGTGTACATGCTACTGAAGTGCAACTCCACGTGAGGGGTCAAGCTGCTAAAACCAAACCTATCGAATGCTACAATGGGGAAGAAATGAAACCTCTCGAATGGATGCTAAAGCCTAAATGGATTATTGAAACCAACACTTGAACCTGTCGAGTGGTACAGAATGCAGCCACCACCCTATCGACTTGCTACTCAAACTTCTTGAGAACCTCTCGAATGGGTCTTTGCAAATACCTTCAACCTGTCGAGTTGTTTAATGGTGCTAAAAAGGAACCCCAGGAAGGGACTACTATTTTAGAGCAACCTATCGAGTTGTACACCAACCTGTCGACTTGTAGAGTCCCACCTTCAGCAACCTGTCGAATAGTTCAGCTCCCAAGCCATCCTCTCGAGTGGATCAGCAGGGTTGCCTATTCAACCTCACAAATTCATTACAACAACCGTCAGAACCTATCAAGTTCTTCAAGCAACCCCTTGAATGGTTGCTAAAGCTGATGATAAACCCCTCAAATGGTTATTGAAGCTGATGATAAACCTCTCGAATAGTTGCTGAAGCCCTCCAAGCTTCAGCTATGCATCTTCAATCTGCATCCTATCCCTCGAGCAGTTCACTCCTTTAAAGCTATCAACCACTCAACACTATAGTGCTGCACCTCAACCTCTCAAAGTGGTATGCTGTCAACATGTCAAGTTGTAGTGTTCATCACCCTATCCTTTCGAGTTTCAACTATAGCACTTTAACTTTCAACCTGTTGAGATCATAACCCATTTATTGAACTTATCAAGTCGTGGCTGCACTTCAATCAAAACCTCTCGAGATCCTTTAAGCCAGCGCCCTCCAAAGATGCTTGAGAAAATCAATCCAATCTGCAGCAGCTCGGGCTTTATCATGTCTGAATTGTTTATTATGTGAGGGTTGTTTTGGTAAAAATAGCAGCTAGAGCTATCTTGGGTTCCATCAGCAATTACCAATGGACGGCAGGGGCATTTTTGAGAACTCCAAAGCATAAGAGAATTCTGCACATGTGCAAACTGTTATATAGCTAAATGGGGATATTTTTTGGCGGAAATTCAAATATTATAGCTGGGCGTAACTGAATGGATCTCTCTCTTCTCTCGGATTGGATAGAGCACTAATCACATGGATTAGAATTTTTTTACAATTAAATTCTTTTCTCTGATTGGTTACAAGACTAGGCACATGGATCACTACTTAAGTATAAATAAAGCAGCCTGTTAGCTATAATTCTTCAGCAAGGAAGCTAGGAAATTCTATGAGTTTTCCTTGACTCATTTTGGTCTAATTTTAGGTTTTATTTTTCCTTTTCTCTTCCCCACTCTCTCTCTAATCCAGCATGTTAGATTAGATCTAGGTAGTAGCTCAGAACTGATTTGTAATTATAAATTCCGTATGGAGATGTGTGGATTGATGCACAGACTGCAAATCGGAAAATAGTCTATTATAAGTTGTTTTGAATCAATAAATTATTTCTTTTAAAGTTTATTTAAATCTATAGACCTTTTGGTTCCATTAGATTCTCGATCGGATTTATATTTTTGAAAATGCCCATTCATTTAACCTTTATATCTTTTAATTTCCATCAGATTTCCCTAGATTTAATGCTCCTGTGGATGCCTGAGCTTGTAGCCTTGCATCCACAGCATCTGTAGTGATTTTCCTATTCTAATTAAAGCCTTTGGATTGAAGGAAATCCCTAGGATAATCTGTGACCATTGAAGTGGACAGATCATAGCCTTCCGATCAATTCAAACTTCTGTTCTAAATTGGATTCTTCTACCTTGCACTTGTGCTTGTAGCCAAGTGAAGGACAACTACAAATCCACAAATCTTAATCTGTTTTATAATAAGAACCAGTCCCTAGCTGTCTATTTCTCACCATTTTATATTTTATTTTACCATTCACCTCCATCATCTTGTATATCTAGTTTTGTATTTCTGTTTTATAGTTTAGATCTAATGACACCTAAAAATATCTCTTCCTTTCCCTATTTTCTTAGAGTAGGATAGAATTGCCAGATCTGTAGCAGATCTGGAGGGCTACTATACAACCCTTGTGGTTTAGATCACTACTCCCTGTGGGACAAACTCTTACTTTTTAAACTTACTACAAAAAGGGCCCTGTATCTTGCAGGTCTGAATATTTTAGAGGTGCCATTTTCATCTCTTTCATCTTTTGTTTTATTTTAATTCTGTTTTCACCACCATTGTTTTCTCACCAATAATAATCAGCAACCTAAAATATATTCAATAAGTTTTTGGCGACGCTGTCGGGGTATTTTGATCTAGTTAGTAGATCTGAGTTTTTTTTTTTAAATCTATTTTTTCATTACTTTTTATTGTTATTTTGTTTTAGATCTGTATATTGCATTCCAATTGTTTGAATAAATGACTGCTGCAGTATAGGTATATTAAAACTATTTTACTATTGTAGTATTTTTGAGTTTTCTTTCTTTTTCTGAGTTTTTATCTTCATTGCTTTATAGCTATTTGAATAAATTACTGTTGCAGTATTCGAATTTTTGCAGATATGAAGCAGTACCCAAAGGAGGAGCAAATGGATTGCAGCTGGAGCAGATCTGCCTGAGTTTGCATTTCCTTCTTCTTTGTTGCCATTTTTCATTTTCTAATTCTTTAAATTCAGCAGTTCTGCTGTGTTTCTATTTGTTTTTGTTTTTAGTTTGCTGTAATTTTGTTCTCTTATTTTTGTGTTTTCTAAAATCTATTCTGCTATGTGTGTATGCTTGGTAGAAGATCCCTCAACCCCGAGATTGTTCCTTTAGATATTAAAGTTGAGAGGCTTCTTAGACCTAAGCGTCCCCCACACACACCTGAGGTTAATTGTGAACCATTTGTAATGGGTGAGCAACAAAGGACCTTGAAGGAATTCTATACACCAGGGGTATATTCTTCCTCCGTTTGCATTCAATTCCCTACTACTCAAGGCAACTATGAAATCAAACCCTCAACCATTCAAATGCTGTCATCTTTTCTTGGTCTTAGTAAGGATGACCCATATAAACACGTAGATGAGTTTCTTGCCCTATGCACTACATTCAATATTATTGGCTTGGGAGAGGAAGCAACTAAATTGAGGCTATTTCCTTTTTCATTAAAGGATAAAGCTAGATCTTGGCTCTCTTTTCTCCCAGCAAATAGCATACAGTCTTGAAATGATTTGCAAACCTAATTTTTGGCTAAATTTTTCTCCATACATAAGAGAAGTCAGCTGAGGAAGAGCATCATTTCTTTTGCTCCGTCCGAAACTGAAAATTTTCATACTGCATGGGAGAGATTTAAGGAGTTGTTAAGGTAGTGCCCACACCATCAGGTACCTAGTTGGCAACTTGTTCAAAGCCTCTATCAGGGTATTGATTCTAAATCTAGATCCATGGCGGATGCATCATGTGGTGGCACTTACCTTAACAAGACTGGTGAGGAAGCCTGGGAGTTGTTTGATGTAATTAGTGAATATTCAACTTAGCAGGAGGCTCTGTCAAAACCTGATATTGAGCTAGTTGTTGGAGTTACAAGGGACCCCACTTCCAAAGGAAAATTGTTTGAATTAAATGTGTGTAATGACCTGGAGAGGAAAATAAATAGTTTGGCACATCAATTTAATAAATTGGTGAGTGTATTGCAGCCCTCACTAGCTGCACAAGTGTAGGAGGCATGTCTGATATGCCAGTCCCCAATACACTCCATTCATAACTGTCCCTCTGCTGGTCTTTATCCTACTTTGGTCATGGAGCATGCCAATGCAGCTCAGTCCTATGGGCAACAGTAGCAGCAATCTGGTAGGTATCCATGGAGAAACCACCCCAATCTGAGGGATAATCAAGACTATCAGCCCCAACAACAGCAGGTAATGCCCTATAGACCAGCCCAGCAGTACCAACAAAATTTTTTCCCCAACCAACAGTCCAAATAAACAATGGCCCAGCAAAATCATATGTTTGCACTAGCACCCCAATCTAGTACAGCCTCCTTTGATGTGCAGGTTTTGTCCTCATTACAGAATCTCAGCTCCTTAGCACAGACTGTGCATTCTCACATCTAGAGTATCAAAAAGATTGAGGATCAGCTTGTTCATCTCTCCAATGCTCTGACAAAAAGGGAAGAGGGTAGACTCCCCAGCCAACCAATAAATAATCCTAAAGGACTACACATGATGGGTGAATCTTCTTCCAAAGAAGATGGCAGATAGCAATGTTGTTTTTGAACCAAAAAGGGGTACAGAAGGATAAGGCAACAAGGTTCCTTACTATAGTTTCAGATTTAAACATGCTATTGTTTTTATGTAAAACAATAAATATAAATAAATAAATAAAAGAAAATATAAACAAAAAAAAAAAAATCAGACTTGTTTTTATGCAATATTGTTTGTATTCTTCAGCAGTAGTGTTTAAATAAGGGTTGTTGTTGAGCCTCGGCTGATAAAACACAAATGAAAAAAAAAAGAATAATTTTAAAACATAGATTTTTTTTTCATATCTAGATGGGCTGTTTTATTTTGCTGTCATTCATGTACCCCCATCTGGGACTGCTGAGATCATGGATCTTAAATTTTGAGAAGAATCATAAGCAGAGGTTCATATTCTATTTTGAAATTTCTATGGAGCCTCTGAATTCCTTCACTTAAAAAAAAATTAATAATTTGTTAGTTGATCTCAGCTGTGTACTGTTCATATGAATCTTGCTTTTCAATGTGTGTTATTCATGCTGATCATTTTCTTTTAACATTCATATAGATTCATAAGCATCAACATCAACTGGCTCATCCTTTTTCACCACATACTTCCCTTGTTTAACAATCATACTCAGCTCAGCTCATTTTAGGAAGTCTTAGGATTTTTTCTGTTCTAGGAGTTTTGTTTTGATGTTTTTAGTATATCTAATATTTTTAGTTTACATGCTGTTTGTTATGTTTGCTGATTTTTTCTATTTCCATTCTTAGGATATATGTGTGTACTAATTTCTTTTACTGTTTTTCTTCATTTTTGTATCCAGTTTTTGACTTTGTTTTATTGTTTTTGTATCTGAATTTCTATTTTCTCAGGAATTTTATTCCATTCGTAAAGCATTCTTTCTATTATTCCGTCAATATATTCAGTTTTGTATTTTTTTTCTTTTCTGCATATAGTTCATTCTTTATTGTTTGCAAACCTTGCTGTCCCTATCTAATCACTGTGTAAAAATTGAGGACAATGTTCATCTTAGGTTTGGGGGTATGGTAGGGTGTGCCAATGAAATAGTTAATGCTAGTGCAGCAGTGTTGGATAAAATTTTTCGAAAATAAAGTGAAAGTGAATTCCCACCTGATTGCTGAAAAAAGAGGTAATTAAAAACTTTTAAAACTGAAATTTGTTGAAGCTCTAACACTTTCATGAAGCAAATGTCAAAATTATTTCAAAATTGGTGCTTAGTGAACCTAAAAAGAGAGAAAAATGTGAGGAAATACCCCAAGAATTTGATGAAAGACCGTACCTAGTGAGATTTAGGCCTGTAAAATTTTTTTCTTTGAAGAGTGTTTTCGCAATTTTTTATGTTCTAAGGACTGATTGAACCTATTCTTTTTCACTAGAAGTTATTCACTCCAAGTTGAAACAAATTGACAACATTTATGACAATAAAGATATGATTTAAGGTCATCCCTTGGACAGTTTGAGCTTAAAAAATCCCTACCCTTTGAGCTGCCTTTGATACACACCATTTGAGCCTTTAAAAATCCAAGCTTTCTTTGATAAAAACCAGAGAAATTGAACCCAAAACCTCAGTTACTGAAGCAGCCTGACCCTCATCCTGAGATTTCAGAAGGTAAAGGTGAAGGAGTTGAAGAAGGTAGAGCTTGTTTAACATTTGGTAAAAGAAGAAGAAAAAACATTTAATGGCAGTTGTGTATCAGTAGTGAAGTTGTGGCATTCCAGCCCATAAAAAAAATCGAGAAAAATATAAAGGAAAAACATACAAAAAGAGAAAAAAATAGAAAAATAAAACAAAAAGAGAAATAGAAGTCACTTCATTGGAAAATTGAAGAGAAGATTGGAAACTGATCACTTAAAATCTGAAAAATATCAAAGAAGATGGAATTATGCTAAAATGAAGGTGTGTATACCACCTCCTTACCTTGCTGACTTCTCAAATTTTGAATCCATTATACCCTTTATTCTTTTTAAAACCTCATCCATAAGCCACCTTACAACTCAGTAAAAATAGTCTATTGATTTGAAATGGATTGAGCTGTCATGTGGAGATGAGGAGCTGTGTAATCTATGGTGAAAAGAGTTAGAAGATTTTAGGAATTAGTAGCCATGCCTATGCTCATGCTTGCAATCCTATTTGAGGGTTGTAACTACTCTTGAGCTGTGTAAAATGATACACCCTTCATATTTATTTTGAGTGACAATCCTCGTGATACTTGGGTCTGAAATTGAATTTGTTTGGGGCATTATAAAAATAGAATTCTCAAATTAATGGTGAGCATTGCATTAATTTTCACACACTACACCCTTGATGTGAGCTGATTATTTGTGAAGGAAGTGAAACATGATTTCAGTATTAAATTGTTGTTTTACTATTTTAAACTCCTCTAAAAATTGAATTAGGTGTGCAATGAATTTTATTTGTTTTAAACTTTGTTTTAACATGTTGCACTGATAGTAACTGTTTATTGAAGAAGTTTGTGAGTATCTTCATTGAAAACCCTCAGGAGACTGTACTCCTCCACTAGGGATCACCTAGGGGTTTAAAAGTCTTGGTGCATATGCTAAATGCATCTGTGCTCCTTATGAAAGTGGCATTTAGTTTTGTAGGTCACTTGTTTTAGTTTTTCACTTTGCTCGAGGACTAGCAAAGAGTAGGTTTGGGGGTGTGCTAGTCACTGATTTTTGCCACTTTCTACCCTTTAAACCTGGCTTTTATTAGGACTTAGAGTAATTAATAACTAGTATTTAGTTTGATTTGCAGTTAGGAATAAATATGCAGCCATAATGTGGAATCCATGTAAAAAGTACCAAGAGGAGGACTTTTCAGAACATTTCATCAGAGCAGATATAAGTGGGGCCCATGGCCTAAAAGATAACTAATGATTGGAGTAAGCAGCAGAGCAAAACAGCTATAGTAGCTTATACTTCAAGAGTTGCAGCAGTGTGGATTCAAGCAGATAAGAGGCTTCAAACATCTTCAGCTTTGTGCACACACAACAACTGCACACTTAAGCAGCCATATAGCTTACCATATGCAGCATTTTCAATTGCAGCAGCAATGTATGAGGGCAGCTGTACACATAAACAGCTCCAAACTATCAAGAAGAACAACTGGCTGTTCTTGAGCAGAAAAGGGACTTTCAGTTGTGTACAAATCAAGCACATCAGCATCCTCATGAGTTGTGCTGATGTAACCATTGGACTTCACGAGCTATAGTAAGAAATACTCGAGTAGCTCCATGCATGCAGCAACCTGTCAAAGTGTACATGCTACTGAAGTGCAATTCCACGTGAGGATCAAGCTGCTAAAACCAAACCTATCGAGTGCTGCAATGGGGAAGAAAGGCAACCTCTTGAATGAATGCCGAAGCCCAAGTGGATTATTGAAACCAGCACTTGAACCTATCGAGTGGTACTGAATGCCGCCACCATCCTGTCGACTTGCTACTCAAATTGCTTCAGAGCCTCTCGAATGGGTCTTTGCAAATACCTTCAACCTATCGAGTTGTTTAAAGGTGGTAAAAAGGAACCCCACGAAGGGATTAATGTTGTGGAGCAACCTATCGAGTTTTGCACCAACCTGTTGACTTGTAGAAGCACACCTTCAGCAACCTGTCGAATAGTTTAGCTCCCAAGCCATCCTCTCGAGTGGATCACAGTAGTCTTCAACAAACCTATCGAGCAGCTCTGCCGGGTTTCCTATTCAACCTCTCGAATTCATTACAGCAACCTTCAGAACCTGTCGAGTTCTTCAAGCAACCCCTCGAATGGCTGCTCAAGCTGATGATAAACCCCTCGAATGGTTGCTGAAGCTGATGATAAATGTCTTGAATAGTTGCTGAAGCCCTCCAAGCTTCAGTTATACATCTTCAATCTGCACCCTACCCTCAAGCAATTCTCTCCTTTAAAGTTATCAACCACTCGACACTATAGTGCTGCACCTCAATCTCTCAAAGTGGTATGCTGTCAACATCTCAAGTTGTAGTCTTCATCACCCTATCCTTTCGAGTTTCTACTGCAACACTTGAACTTTCAATTTGTTGAGATCATAACCCATTTATTGAACTTGTCAAGTCATGGCTGCACTTCAATCAAAACCTCTCAAGATCCTTTAAGCCACAGCCCTCCAAAGATGCTTGAGAAAATCAATCCAATTTGCAGCAGATCGGGCTCCATCAACTCTAAATTGTTTATTATGTGAGGCTTGTTTTGGTAAAAATAGCAGCTAGAGCTATCTTGGGTTCCATCAGTAATTACCAATGGACGGTAGGGGCATTTTTGAGAACTCCAAAGCACAAGAGAACTCTGCACATGTGCAAACTGTTATATAACTAAATGGGGATATTTTTTGGCAGGAATTCAAATATTGCAGTTGGCTATGTACTGAAATAATAGCTCTATGGCTCAGATCCCATGACCCTAATGCAGGGGCTATGTACTGAAATAATAGTATATAGTCGAAACACAGGCTGAAACAATAGCCTTGTGGTTTGGACCCAACTCAACCCCAGGATAAGTCCCAAATTGTGCACCCTCCCTAGCGCACGCTTTGATTGCAAGCCCCATAGTTGGTGCCCAATTGGTCCAACTTGGGCCAGGACTATTCTCCTATGGGTCGCCTTAGGAATGGATTACGCGCCCCAAAGAGAGCACGTAATCCAATTGCCCGCCCCATCACTAGCGCGCAATTGGTCCAAAGTGGACTAGTCCTTAACCTTCTAGAGGCCACCTTAAGACCCAATTGCATGCCTAAACTAGCATGCGCAATCATTTATGTGCACTATACAGGGCGCTCAATTAGTTCTAATTAGATTAGAACTTGGACAACCAGCAGAGCCAGTCAGCCAATCACTCGCTGACTCAGTCTCCAACTCAAAGATATTACGCACCTGAGATAGGGCACGTAATCCAATTAAGTGCACTAGACAGGGCGCTTAATTGGATTTGACCTGCTAATTGTGCACCACCTACAAGGCGTGCAATTACCCGTACACCTATAACCCCTACCCCACCCCAATTTACACATCCAGCAATCGAATTTTCGAGTTCCTCTCTTTCAGGTTTAGGAATTTCGAGATTCTCTTAAGTGCTTAGCCTCAGGTAATTTCACAGTTCTAGTTTCTAATTTCCTTTCTAGTTCTAGGTTCTAGTTCTTAAGTTCTAGTTTTAGTCCTTAATTTCTAGCCTTAGTTCTTAGGTTTTAATTTCAGTCCTTAAATTCTAGTTTTAAATCTCTGGTTCTTAGAACCAGTCCTTAGCTTTGAGTCTTTAGCTTTTAGTTTTGATTCTAGTTTTTTTAGTCATAGCTCTAAATTCTAGTTTCTAATTCTAGTCCTTGTTCAGTTCTTAAATTCTATATCTCTGATTCCAATTCTTAACTCTTAAATTCAAATCCTTAGTTTTTTTTATCCCTGGTTCTAGATCTTAATTCCTAGAACTAGTTCTTAATTTCTGGTTCTTAATCTCTAGAACCACGCCTTAGTCTCTAATTATTCTAGGTCATAGCTTTTATTTTCAAGTTCTAGTTTTTAGTCCCTTCTAGTTCATAGTTTCCAGTTCTAATCTTAAAAATTCTTTTTTTAATCTTAACTTTTCAATTCAAAATCAGTTTTTAAGTCTACATTACTTTTAAAATGACCCTTAGCCAACCGATTTGCCTAAGGGAGCTTACGGAGGGTACCCGAGAACGAGGCCGATCCTCCTTAGCATAGCGGGCCAAACCCCCGTTTTATTTTTACTTCTAGTAGAAGTAGGAAACTTAAAATAATTAGATTTCTATTAGAAGTAGGAACTTAAAATAGGTAGATTCCTAGTAAAAATAGGAAACTTAAAAATGTTAAATTCCTAGTAGAAATACGAAGCTTAATACAGTTAGACTTCTAATAGAAGTAGGAAACTTAAAAAAGTTAGATTCCTAGTAGAAATAGATACTTAAAAAGATTAGATTCCTAGTGGAAGTCGAAAACTTAAAATATTTAGATTCCTAGTAGAAATAGGAAACTTAAAATAGTTAGATTTCTAGTACAAGAAGAATGTTTAAAATTAGACTTCTGATATGAGTAGGACACTTAAATTAATTAGACTTTTAATAAAATTATGATACTTAAATTTATTAGACTTTTAATAGAATTAAGATACTTGAATTAATTAGATTCCTAGTAGAATTAGGAGACTAATACCAATTAGACTTCTAATTAGATTAGGATACATAGGTTAGTCAGAATCCTAGTAGGACCAACACACTTAGATTAATTAGACTTCCAGTAAGACTAGGAAAGCTAAAGTAATTAGAATTAGAGTAGGAGTAGGAAAACTATATAAACTAAACTTCTAGGTGACCCAGTGCTGCTAATATCGACAGGCCGACGATTCAATAAAGAAGTTGAACCGACACCCCGAAAGGCGTGATCAGTGACATATTGCAGCATTGATAAAAATCTGCAGTTGACGATCATTATGAACCAGGTATTTTCTTCCTATAATTTATCGTCTATTTTTATAATCTAATATCTTTTTTTTATCATTCATCGCCCTTACCAGAGTCCACTTGGACCGAATTGGTCCACTCTTTCTGTGGACCGCGAGGAACCCAGAAAAAGGGCACACCACCAGTTAAAAGTTAAAGCCTAGGATATTCAATAGACGACATTCCAAACCAGATATGGGCATTACGAGTTTCTAGTGATGCCTTTTGGCTTGACTAACACACCAGCATCATTCATGGATCTCATAAATAGGGTGTTTAAATCATATCTTGAAGAATGTGTGGTCGTATTTGTGGATGATATTAAATGATCAAAATATGACAGAAACAAAGAAGGGCAGAAATAAAACAAAGGAGAATAAAGATGGGATTAGAACACAAAGACCACCTACAAGATACAGGGTACAACAACTTGATAGGCGTGAGGTGCTCAGTAGCTACTTTCTATGGATTGCTTGAGTGCAGCAGCTGCTTTGTGGATTGAATGTAGGCTGCAGTGCTGCTGCTATCATGTGTCTGAAATATATATAACAGCCCAATTGGATGGTGCAACAGCATATAAAGTTTATTTTGAAAGTGTGTCTGAAATAAATATAGTAACCCAATTGGATGGTGCAACAGCATATAAAGTTTATTTTGAAAGTGCTTAAGTGTTGTTGGATTCAAGTATAGGCTGCTGCACAGCAACAATGCTGCTCTAGCTATGTGGCTTTAAATCCTCATCATTGCAGCTTTGGACTTCAGTTAGTGCAGAAGCAGGAGTGTGCACAACATTGGTGTGCAGCTCTACTAGATAGTGCCATAGCTTTGCAGCTCAAGAGGATGAAGGCTTTAGCTGCTCTAAAGAATTAGAGTGCTGCTCACGAGGTTCAAGATGTGTGCTAAATTTTGTGCTGCTCATTGTTGTCGCTCCAAGTGTGCCATAATTGTGTGCATTATGAATCAAAAATTAAAGAATTAAAGAATGCTAGGTTATATGGATGTTAACTTATGAAAGGGATATCAGCACATTGGGGCTAACACTGGCCTGCAAGATCAGGGCCAATTGTAGCAAGTTTTAAATGTAAGTGAGTAAAAGATCGTCCACAGGGAATTGATTTAAAATTTAAGATAAACCTCCAGATCTGTGCTAGCAGATCTGGCTCTATAATTATCTAAAAAAAGAATAGATAAAAGAGAGTGTTGGATTGTGTCACATTTAACTATAAGCAAATAAAGAAAAGAACTAACTACATGATCCAGATCCGAGTTGGGGAGGTGTTTAAAATAAGACAAATGCAAAAATAATAGCTTCATGTACTTTAGCCTCTGAATTTTAATGGAGAATCTGTAGTTCAACAGAGCAGATTCAATCTTCATCTGGCTACCAGCACAGATGTAAGAGAAATAAATCCGAATTAAGGAATAGGTTTAGACTTATGGGTGTGATCTGTCCACTTAAATGGTCACAGACACCATAGTCAGGGCCTATTCTTTAGTTCGTAACATGAACATCATGTAAATGCCGCTAGAATTAGGTTACCAACGCTAATTCTTGTGGGTGATGAATTAAGGGAAGTTGCATGCGGATGAGTGAATCTAAAGAAGTCTAATGCACTAAGGTGATCATTGAACCCTCGACATGACTCCAATGGAGAAGACATTACAAAGAACCTTTTAAAATCCAAAATTACAATTACAGAGCACGGCTTTAGAGAGCCCTCGGACTTACAGAGCTTCTCGAGAGCCCTCGGACTTAGCCTTGAATCCGAACTTGGAAGTACAAATCACTCACAATGGCTCTCAAAGGTAAACTACAAGAAGGGATTACGGGGGTTCGGATAAGCTATCCGTAGGAATGAGGGAAACAGAGATGAAAACTCTAAAACTGGATACCCAAATTGGGCAAATGGTTCGCCTATTTATAGTTTTCCCTAAGTCCAAATTTCGGATGTGTATCAACCAATAGGAGTCGAGCACCGTGATCCAGATCTGTTTCGCCAATCGTAATCGCTTGATCCGTTCACCAATCAGAAACAGAGGCATCAATTTCATTATGCATTTTGAAATTCGCTTGAGCTTCGGAAGTTCCCGCTGTAATTTAACTTTGGGCGCCACATGGGTTGGAATATGCCTTCGGATCTTGATTGGAACCTTCGTGAATGTTCCCGGTCTTTTGATTGCATTAGGCGTGCAAAGTTTCTGAAATACCCTTCTGGACGATGCAAATCCTCGTAATGCCATTTCACATAGTTTAAGGGCTTTTTCAGAAAGTAGTTAGAGTTTCTAGTTCCCGCCAAGTAATTTCATCTTTGGGTGTTCACATGGGTGGAATATGCCTTTGGTTCGTGCTCGTAATCTTCCTAATGTCTCTAGGCTTTTCAATGCATTGGGGCTCGTAAATGATTACTAAATTGCCCTTGTTAAAGTGCGAATCTCGAGAATACCTTTTCGCAGAGTTCAGGGCCTTTTCGCAAAGTTTAATGACTTCCGGTTCGCTCGCAAAGTTCAATCTTCTTCGAGGAGGTTTTCTTTTCGCAGTTCAAGGTTCTTACTAAAAGTGCAAGTTCTTTGTAATAGTAAGTTCTTTAATTGAACTCTAGGCTCCCATTCTTCTGCTTAATAGTAGAAGTTCTTTATGCTAATTGAACTCTAGGCTCCCATTCTTCTTTGTAATAGTAGGAGTTCTTGCAATGGCTTTCTCTTGCTTCGTGTCTTTGTTCCGCTTTTTAGACCCTCTTTAGCCATTGCCGAGGTCAAGCTTTTCACTCCTTCTTTAAACTTGACATGAGCTGTCAGCTTTTTGATCTTTTTGGGATGCTTTTCGGATTTGGACCTGTCTGATTGGTTAGCTGTAAAATGCACACTAAAGCACTTATTTAGTCTTCTCAAGGGTCTTTCAAGGCTCATGTTTAGGGGTGAAAAATGCTATTTTTCACTACTTAACACTCACTAGGCTCAAAACAACAAGGAGGTTGAACAGCTCCCTAGGCTCAAGTGGAGGGCTGAAGTTTGCACAGCTCGCTAGGCTTAAGAGAATGCAGCTCACGAGGTTCACATGGAAGTGCTTTTAAATCTTTAATCACACAGTCTCTAGCTCGCGAGGATGAAGACTCCCACAGCTTTTAGGCTGCTCATAGGGCTCTCTTGGGAGCTGAAACTGCAGGCTCGCGAGGCTCTATATGCAGTTGCTTCAACACATCTCGCAAGGATCCAATCACATGTAGCTACAGCTCGCGAGGATCTAATTACATGCAGCTCGCAAAGCTCTGTATTGTAGCAGCTTTATGCTGCTCACTAGGCTGTTGATCTGCTCAAATGGCTGGTCTTCATGGCAGCCATACATGCTGGTCAACAGTGGTGGGCAGCTCTTGTGCGAAACCCATCAGCAGCTCATGTGGCTCTTGTATACTGCAGCACAGCTCGGGAGGATGGCTCTCCATGTGGCTTGGATGCTTAATTACATAGTCTTCAATTCACCTCCCAGCATGGTTTGCCTCATCAGTTGCAACAATTGGTGAAGATGGCTGACTTTAATTTTAACAAGTGTTGCTCAATTAGCATTGGTGTTCTCTTGAATACATGGTGCAACAGCTATGCAGTAGCAATCTTTAAAACAACAACAGCAAAGCCTACTTGAGGAGATGAAGTCCAGCTGCTTGTCATGCTAGTCTACTGCAGCAGGTCTGCATTTTGTTGGGCTCATTCTCAGCAGCTGTACAACATAGATGTATGATGTTTAAGACTTCAGTAATGCAGCTGTTGATGTGCTTTAATTCCTTAGCTCTATAGCCTAAATGTGAAGCTTGGCATGGCATCAATTCTGCAGCAGGTCTCCATAGGTCCCAAAGCATACTAAAATAGCTGCCATGGTGTGAACCACTATGGTGCTATCAATAGAAATCCATCAGCTCCATTGTTTAGCTCAAACTCCTTCCTTCTTCGCTTGAAAATAAAGGATTGTAGCACTAAGCTATATTTTCTTGTAATTTACACAAACACACTTAAAACATCATTATTAACTAGCTCAAAGGTCCATCAAAGGCCAAGTTACGGGGTCAAAAGTGGTACTTTTCAGATATTAACAATCCCTAGTGGAGGAGTAAAGTCTCCTGAGGTTTTTCAGTGAAGATACCAAGAAACTTCTTAATAGAACAGTTAAGCTTAGTGCAACATATGTCAAATCAGATTTCAACAAATAAAGGTTCATCCCACACCCTACTCTTTCAAATTCAGAGAAATTGAAAGAGTAATACAGTCAGTTAAATTATAATGAATTTTCATCACAACCAGTCAGCTTACATCAAGAGTATTGTGTGTGGGAATCAGTGCCAAGCTCACCATTAATTCAAGAATAAAGTTTAAATATTGCCCCAATGAATTCAACTTTAGACCTAATTCTCACCAGGGCTTTCACTCAAAAAATAAAATTCAAATAGGCCTGCAAGCATGAGCATAAGCATTGCTACTAATTCCTGAAATTCTCTTATTCTTTCTACCATAGATTACACATTCCCTTATCTCCACATAACAACACAATTAACTTTAGATCAATAAGGTATTTTTGTTGGTGTAGACACCCAAATTTGGCCCAAGGCCCGATCAAAAGAGGAGCACTTTTAAGAGAGGTGCACTTCCGAGCTTTTGATGACATGTATGGAACCTTTAGGAACCACCTTAGAACCCTTCCAAATCCTAAGGAATCACCCTTGATCCCTTAGGAACCTGCCCCGAACCTTTAAAAAATCAATCTCAACCCTTAGAACTCGTTTTGAACCTAAACCTAACCTTCCAAACCTTGGAAAAGGAGTGGTGTACCAAGACTAGCTAAAGCCTTTTACTATAATAGAATCTTATACCATTGAAAATTAGAAGTCGTTAGCTTTCCAACAATTCAAGAATCGCCCCAATCGGAGTTATACATCAAAAGATATGGCAGTCCGAACTCGGAGGGCAAAAAAGTAATTTCATGTGGGCCCCCCTAGGGGTTTGTTGCGCCAGTTATACTTTTACGCCAGGCCACTTCTCTCAAGAATTAATCCTTACGCAACTAATAGTTGCGCCAGTTTTAAAAGTGGACCCCACCCTCGCGAGCCAACTTCCAGGCACTGTTCAGTACTATTTTACTATACATTTGCTTGTTGCGCCAAGCATGTTAATAGTAATCATATCTTTTTGCCCTAAAATTCATGATTAGGGTTTGACTTATTGACCATTTTGACCTTTGGGGTGTGTTTTGATAGTTATGTTGTAACAATTCACTACCTATTTGCAACCCCTTAAGTGGCTTAAAACATCCCCCCATCACCAAAAACCCTACGAAACTTTAGATTTGAGATTACCTAATTACTAACCCGAATTAGCTCTTTAGTGGTCTCCTAATCCACCCATTTCCTATAAATAGAGCCCCCCACCCCTTGGTTTAGGGGTTGAGAAATTTGGTTAAGAGAGAAAGAGTTCAAAGTGAGAAGTTCGTCCTCCCTTTTGTGCACCATTTTCACCCAAATTTTGGAATCTCCCAGCCTCATTTCAAGCTTATTCTTGCATCCAAAACCCTTAGCATAGGTGTGTGTGATCCCCTAGCCTCCATTCTCTACCTCTTAGCCTTCTAGAGCCTTCAAGAGCTCATCAAAGCAAGCCACGCAAGGCTCTCCTATGGTGCTACAAGGGCCCGAGGGCTCTGGCTCTCCCCTTTCTTCTCCTATCTCTTTTTAGCGTTTCCTGTCCCCCCATTTGTGTCGTTACGCCGCCAACTTTTTGGTAGGAACAGAGGGGCACAAATAGGATTGAAATCCCATTTGGGTAAGAGGAGGCCATTTTTCTCTCCTTTACTTTACTTTTGTTTTGGCCATAAGTAGAGACTGCGTTAAGCGGGTTGATCGGGTGCCTAACAGCTTCCTGATCAATAATTGAAGCCCCTACCCAAGAGCCTTTAGTGTGGACCAGATTCAGAGTCATATTTTTAGCATTTTGGTGGTCATACAAAATGAACTAGGCTTCCCAAGACACCGAAAGATCTGGGTGGCGACTCTATATTTTGGCAAGCGAGCACATTGCCGCGACGGGATCGTCAAAAATCTCACGATTGCACATATGGCGACTCTGCTGGGGATTGCTTGTAGAGCTTCTCCTTGAAATTTGGCCCTTTATTTTTTATTTTACTAACCGTTTTTGCTATTTTTTTTTACTAGTTTTTTATGTTTCTCACCCCTACTTTTCCGTCATTTACAAGCCTTAGGCGATTGGCGGGCCTACATGCGCATTGTCCTTTAATTTCTTTACTTTTCTGTCACTTTAGCGCCTTAGCCGATTGGCGGGCCTACTTGCGCATTGTCTTTTAATTCCCTTTTAATTGCTATCATTTAAAGTGCCTTAGCCGATTGGCGGGCCTATTTATGCACTCATATCCCAACAGTGGGCGCTGCCTCGTAGTGGCGGCACGGGATCATCACCCCCGGTCTTGGAACTAAAGAAAACTTCCAACAAAAAGAAAAGCTTTGAAAAAAAATTTTAAATTGTAATTAATTTGTTTTCACTGGTAGATTTTTAAAAGGGTTGGGTTTAGGCACACATACAACCACCCGGGCTTTATTATGGCGGTAGCCCCTAGTGGTGATGATCCAAAAAAGTCCCAGCCCACCTAGTATCTGAGAAGGCGCTTGCGCCGGAGGTATATCGGGTGAGTTCTCATTCCAAAGCTTAAAACCCTTAGGGAGCGCGCTAGTGAGTTATACTAGACTCAAATCCTTTTAGCGCGATGAGGAGAGAATCGATCACAAAAAATAGCTCAGTTCCTGGAAGCCTAGTGTTGCGAATTCCCAGTGTGCTTACTTTATTTGTTGGTGGTAAAAGTAATTTAAAGTCAAAGTAAAATAGGGGATGGAATCAACACAACTGAGAAATCCTAGACCTGCAAGATACAGGGTCCATTTGTAGCAAGTTTTGATAAGTAAGAGTTTGTCCCATAGGGAAAAGTGATCTATAGCTCCAAAGGAGCCATCTCTAGTAGTCCCTCCAGATCTGAATACAGATCTGGCAGTCCTAAAAGGAAGGTAGTTTAGGGTCACTTATTCTAAATATCCTAAGGTAGCCTAATGAATTAACTACAGACAGGGCTGAGATGATGGATGGAGTGTGGGAAAATAAATATAAAAGGGTGAGAAGTATGCTATTGAGTTCAGATCTGCTGAAATTGATGAGTCAGATCCAAGTCTGCTGGTATAGAAATCCTGTCCAATGGCTACATTATCACCAAAGAGGAGAAAGAATCCAACTCATCCCTGTGCCATGATCCAATTCCTTAAGGTTATAACCTGTCCACTTAAATGGTCACAGATTATCCCATAGGGGAACCACAATCCAGAGATGGGTCAAAAAAAGTTTATCATTATAGGCACTACTTCATCCAGGCTACAAGCTCAGGAATCCATAGGGAACCTCAACCTCTAAAGCTCTATGTGTGGGGCTAAGGCTGTATAGGACCATGATAGCCTAGACACATAGAACCAACAAGAGATTGAGTACCACCTTAGATCTAGTTGTCCATTGCTTGAGTGGGACTACAATGGTCCAGTCACAAGCCTACAATCTCCATACCCAAATCAAATCTAACATCTGATGGCAGGTCAATACAAATATAGGGGAGTCTACCTCTGCACAATCTCCTACCAGGCTACAAGCTCAGGCTCGGAGAAGAAGGATCCATTTTGGATCAGCAGATTGGATTCACCCTAAGGCTATAACCTGTCCACTTGAATGGTCACAGATTATCCCAGAGGCTATCCTCCTCACGGAACCCAAAATAAAACAAGAATATTGCTGCCACCACCATGGTCACAAGGCTCCCAGCTCAGGCTCCCATGGGGATTTCAGATCTAGTGGGTCCTGTGGGGCTAAGGTCAGACGGACCATGATAGCCTGCATACGTGTCACTTGGATCTGAATGGATCCTTAGAATCAGTCCTCCATTTCTTTGAATCACAGCCAAAGCAATGGCGGATCACAAGGCAGTAGCCTTGCATAGAGCAACTCACAAACACACGAATCCCTTAAAAGTACAACACCCAATCACAAATTCCATTAATCTAATCAATAAGCGCGGGCCATGGAGAGAAAGAAAAAGAAAAAGGAAAACTACCTACAACTACAGAAGAAAAGAAAAGAAAATGATCTCGGATCTCGTATCAGTGATACAGTCTGAGCTTCCGCTGGTGTCTAAGTCTAAAGGTCCTCTAAACATAAACCAGGCTTAGGTTTATATAGCAGTGGGTGTGGCGGCTCATTAGGGTTAGGAAACCCTAATTTTAGCGATGCCACATGGCCTATTAATGATCCTTGGATGCCTCAGGGGGCGTGCACAGAGATTTGAGCATGGGAGTGCGTGCCCTAATCACTGGAAATCCCCAGAATGTCCTCTACAGAATGATGGAAGTTGGAGTTCAGAGCTTTGCCAGGTTGCAGTCGATTCCCAAACTTGTCGAGTGATAGCACTTACTTCGCGTGGATGAGTTAGCATTAAAACTTCAGACGTCGTGGGGTTGCAGCTTCTTGATGCTTTGAGCAGTCACGAGGTAGATGGTTAAGCTCTCGCTGGATTGAGCTTTGCGAGGTTGGATTGCTACTTGTGAATAGCGCGGGAATTGCGCGAGCATTCCATTTCACAATAGATCTTCGTGAGGCTAACTTTGGGTTTGCGAGGCTGCTTTCTTCCTGAACAGTGCGAGAACTGCACGAGAAGTTCACTTCTTAATGGAACTTCGCGAGGTTCCTCGCGATAGCTTTGAGGCTTTTCTGAACTGCGCGACAGGTCCTCTTGACATTAGCATCCCGCGGCTACTGCGCAATAGCTGCGCGAGGCTGAATTCTGAAGCTAGTCTGTCACTCAACTGCGCGAGAAGTTGTTGTGAAGTCTTGGGACTTCGCAAGGACTGTGTGAAGCATATTTTTCTGAATCCTCTGGAGCTTTGTCAGTTGCGCGAGGCTTACCTTAGGTCTGGATTCATGACTCATTCTTCTGAGGGACTTCTGGTGCCAATGCAGGCTCCTAAACAGGATTTATGGCCTTATTACACTGCTGTTTATTACCTACAAAAATAGCTTAACAAATATTTATTAGATGGCTAAGGGTCTAATCAAAGGCTAAGTTAAGGGGTGAAAAGTGGTACTTTTCAGGTCTTAACACACCCCCAAACCTAATCTTTGCTAGTCCCTTAGCAAAGCTACATTAAATCAACTACAGAAATTAAATGCCACTTTCGTAGGGAGCACGGATACATTTAGCATATGTACCAAGCCTTTTAAACCCTTAGGTGATCCCTAGTGGAGGAGTGAAGTCTCCTGAGGGTTTGCAGTGAAGACACCCACAAACTTCTCAATGAGACAGTTAACAAAAGTGCATTATTATCAAGTGGGCAGTCAAGAAACAGAGTTAGTTCACCCTTGAATCAGTAAAAAACATAAGAAATTCAAACACCTTGGCTGCACAGAAATTTAAACAGTATAAGCTTCTCATGAAAGCACAACATTTCCAATCAGTTTACACCAAAGAACAATTCACATGTGTGTCAACATTGAGCTCCTCGCTGGATAAAAAATTAGGTTATAGGTCACACCTAATGCATTCAAGATCAGACCCAAAACTCTCCAGGGCATACGCTCATAAAGAACTGTTGAGGGTTTCATTTTCTCTCAAGCTCAAGAGCAGTTACATCCCCCAAATGGGTCTGTAAGCATGAGCATAGGTAAAGCTCTTAAGTGCTGGCATCATTGACAAATCCTCACCATAGATTGGATAACTCTTTATCTCCACATGATAGCTCACTCAACTTTGGATCACAAGGGCTTTAACTGGGTTGTAATGTGGCTTATGGAGTGGGGTTAAAAAGAATGGAAGTTTGAAAAGGGGTTCAAAATTGAGAAATCAGTAGGTGAAGGAGGTGATTCATGACTTCACTTTCTTTAATTCAGCTCCTTTCATCTTCTTTGAGGTTTTCAGATTTGAAATGATCAGTTTCTCTTCTTGATTTCGATTTTTCCAATGAAAGTTCCCTCTTGACTCCTCTCTTACTCCTCTTCATTATTGTTTTTATTTCTTTTTGATGCATTTTTCTTCTTTTTATTTTGTTTTTGCTTTTCTAAAATGCCACCATTTTCTCAGTTACCATACTATCAGAATTTGAGGTACTTCTTCTTTATTCACCTAATGTTGACCTTGAGGTGGTTCACGTCCCTAGAACCATTCATGACAAAAACATGGAAAGATCTGACGCATTTATTCCAAGAGCAGTATGTCTACAACATAGACATTGAACCTCATAAGTCAGATCTGGCTCAGTTAAAGCAGAACCCCAACGAGACCTTCAGTGATTACCTTTGGCGTTGGAGAGCACTGGCAGCTTAGGTAAGAAATAGAATGCCTAATGATGAGTAGATTGAGATGATCTCAAAAAATACCTTGCCAGTCATCTCAGACTTCCTAGTTTACCAACCATAGTCCAGCTTTACTGATTTGGTGAGGAACACTAATTATTGCGAGGACGCTATCAGAGAAAGGCGATTAAGCACGAATACATCCAGTGGGGTCGGCGGGGTAAGAAGATTCTATGAACAAAGAAATGATAGAAGAATTAGGGTAGAGGTGTAGAATGTCATGCATACCAGGCCCAACACCAGTATAATCCCATTCCAATTTAAAGCCGCATAGCTAGCTCCATCCAGGAGCGAGCCGATACAGAGGATCGGGAATGGGCAAGGGGCACAGATGACCCCTAGAACTGAGAAAGGCCTGCTTTGAATGAGTTTTCACACCTTTGGGGCAATCACTGAAGGTTTTATTACACTTATTAATAGAAAAAGGGTTGGTCACAACACTCCAACCACGACCTCCACCAAATCCCATCCCGTGGAACTACGACCCCGACACCCATTGTAACTTCCACCAAGGACCGGATCACCCTACTGATTGTTGCTTCCCATTGAAGTATGCAATACAGGATCTGATTGAGGCCAAAAAAATCATTCCCCCTGTGCTTCCCCAAGCCAACCAACATGCCAACATTCACCAGGTACTGCTACCCCCGCACCCACCAGGAGGGGCAGGTCCGAGACCCACTATCAGCATGGTGGCAGAGGATGATGATGATTTTGACTCGACAGATTACATCTGCAACCAGAGAAATTTTGTGCCACCATTAAAAAGAGATTGGGGAGATGGAAGTATTGGGGTGATCGAACCCCTTGAATTTGACGGATTATTTTCCCAACCCCACTCCATAAATAGAACCCTTATATTTTAGGGTATATTTCATCGAGCCAGTCTCCCATTAACTATGTCCAAATTAACTCCTACCAACCATACGCAACATCCTCCACCAATTACCGAATGGCTAATTATGTCCCTCATCCACCTCCGGCGCCCATCAGTTACCAATGCCCCACCCCCATCACATCACCACCAATTCAGTCATCCACGATCCTTGCCAACCCCATTTGGCCCACCTTCACCCTTCCAGAAGTTAATAATTAATATCCACCCATTCTAATCCCTCAGCACCAATGTCCCCAGTACCCACCTCTTCCCCGTTCCAGATCCCAGGACCGACTTATAGTCCTCATCAAGTCCTGCTCAGCTATGAATAGACAGACATCAATGCCGGCAACAGCAGGGAATAGGCAGTTGATTTTATCACTAGGTCGGGGAAGATTTCCAAGCAGCCAATTGCATCGGCACCAGCACCAGCCCAGCCCGAGGGAAAGAAAGATACCACTACAGAAAAACCCGTATGAAAAGATGAGTTGTGAGCACATACTCGAGACCCAGCTCAGGAGGATGCCGACCCATATCATAGTTTGGGATCTGTTAATGACGTCCCCACTCCATTTCCAAGCTTTAATGGGGGCATTTCAAAATGGACACGACTCACTCCAAGTAAGACCATATGAGGTTGGGCAGATAATTAGACAGGTGATGGCTCCCAATGTCATCTCTTTCTCGGATACAGATCTATCGGAGGAGGGAAATAATCATGCTAAATCCCTCAACATCATCGTAGAGGTCGAAAACATGGTGATCCCACTTGTGTTGATTGAGAATGGGTCCACTCTAAATGTGTGCCCCCTGAGAACCGCCACCAAAATAGGCATGGATCCCTGTATGATGAGACCAATAAGAACTAGCGCTAGAGGGTTTGATAATATGAGAAGGGAAATAATTGGGGAAGTTGATCTTTAGCTAGTGATCGGGCCAATGACCTTTTCCATACCATTTCAAGTAATGGACATCAAATCATCTTTCAATCTATTATTAGGACGCCATTGGTTACATGAGGTTGGGGCGATACCTTCGACCCTGCACCAGAAGCTCAAATCCGTGTCTGAGCAGAAGGTCATCACCATCATAGGTGAGGGGCATGAGGACAAGGAGAAAGCTAGCCACAGCATCGAGAACCCCAAAGTGATGGACGTACCACACACGATCGAAGATACGGACCTCTAGAGTTTTGAATATGAGATATCGACGGTAGTCCGGAACCCCCAAAAAGCATCACTCTGAAAACCGAAGGCGGGATGGTAGCAGCTATGGCCATGCTCCAAAAGTGGGGCTATCAGGAAGGAAGGAGATTGGGTCCTTGGTTTTAAGGCAAACGAGAGCCATTCAAGGTAAAAGGTGGACAGCAGGTCCGATTTGGGTTAGGTTACAAGCCCAAAGAAGAAGAGGTCCGAGAGACCAAAGAGAAAGCCCGAGCCGCAGCAGTTGCTAGAGTTCGAGGAATCAACTTAAAAGAGAAGCTCATCCCCATACCTCACATTCAAAATACCTTTGTGAGCAACACAGTTAACCCCGCACAAACCAGCACCCTCTTTCCACCTTACCAATCCTCCTATCATCCCTCCCAACTTTGAGATAGACCTGGCCGCTCTGTCCCTTTTTGAGGAAAAGTCTCCCATACCTGTGCAATCTCCCCCAATGGTAAATCACCATAGGACTCTACTGATGTTTGAGGACAGAATCTCAAACGAGTCCATGTTTAGCATGATGGAGGCTGACTCTGAAGAATCATATCAGCCACCCCCTCCATCCAAATAGGTAAAGGAGTGGCACCACAGGTACGAAATTAGGCGTCTATACCCCAAACTCTAGAAGCAGCAAGTGGCCTGAAATACGGCACTCGTTTTCCCAAAAAAAAAAACCTAAAAAAAGTGAGATAAACCCTTGGCAGGCAATACCGTGTATACATTGGGACTTGCTTTGCCAATAGCCCATCTCCAAGGAAAACGAAAATCCCAAAACTGTAGAAAAAATCCAAAATCTAAAAATATTCTCTTTTAAAATTCCGAATAGAGTTAAAGAAAATGATGCCTTGATAGAAAAACCAGTCTGTGCAACCATGGATTCTTATCAAACCCGTCGCGATGATGTGCACTCGTCAAAAATATAGAGTCGCCACTTGGAGCTTTTGGTGTCTCAGAAAACCTAAATCAATATTGAAAGCACCGAAGTGCAAACACATGACTCTGATTCTGGTTTACGCCAAAGGCTCTTGGTTAGGGGCATCGGTTATCGAACGGGAAGGTCTTAGGCACCCGATCAACGCACTCGTAAGCGGTCTCTACTATGGCCGGGTGTATGTGGGAGCTGGTTTATAATATATATATATATATAATTATATATATAAAAAAAAAAAAAAAGCAAAATGAGCGGCACTTTCCCTTGCCCGAAGGCACACTGGTCCTATTGAGCCCTTCACGCTTGTCGAAAATTGGACAGCGTAACGGCCAAATTCTAAGATAGAGGAAAAGCAAAGAAGGTAGAGGAATAGAGGGGAGACCTGGAGCTCTCGGGCCCTTGTTGCACCGTTGTGGTCCTTCGCGTGAGGGTGCTTTAGTGAGCTTCCGATAGTTTGGATGCTTGAATGAAGGGTTCTAACTCCTAGGGCTTGATAGCTAAGAGGTAAAGGAAGAAGGCTAGGGGATGATTCTCTCCTAACTCTAGGTTTTTTTGAGGAAGGATTGGGTTTCTAAGATGATTTAGAATTCTAGAATTTGTATGGATATTTGGTGCACACAAGGGAGGGATAGATCTCTTACTATTTTCTCTCTCTTTGAAATTTTTTAAGCCATTTGTAAGGGGGGGTAGCTCTCTATTTATAGGAAAAGGGGAGGTTAGGAGGGCACTTAAGAGCTAATTGGTTTTAGCAATTAGGTAATCTTCTAATCTAAGGTTTTCTAGGGTTTCAAGAGCTTGGAAAAATGGGCAATGGTCTTCAATGGTAGATGATAGGGTGAGGTTTCAAATGACTAAAGGGTTGCAAATAGGGTAAACATGGGTACAACAGTCCTAATGAAACCCATCCTACACTTTGAGATGGTCAACAAGTTAAACCTTAAAAATAATTTTCAAGCAAAACCAGGTGGCATCTATTAGATGTGCCAAACCCAAATGCTGGTTTGAGAAGTTCAAAGCCTGTAGTGCGACCCACCTATGCCAGGCTCAACAATTAGTTGCGCCAAGCCATTTTTGGGGGAAAAATGGCTTGGCGCATGTATTACTTGCGCCAAAAAAAATCCTGCAAAACGGTCTGATCTTTAAATCACCGTAACTTTTGATACATAACTCCGATTGAGGTGATTCCTAGCCCGTTAGAAAGCTGGAGAAGTCCTCTTTCTAATGGTATATAACTCAGCTTTATTAGAGGTTTGTATAAATTTTAGCACTCCTCTCTTTAACCACTGATCAAGGGAGTTTTAAAATGACCCGAGAAGGGTTCTAATGAGGCTAGGGTTGATTCCTAATGGTTTGGGATGATTCGTAAGGGTTTTGAAATGACTCCTAAAGGTTTTGGGATGACTTCTAAGGGTTTAAGGAATGCTTTCAGAAGCTCAGGGGTGCGCCCCTCTCAAAGTATGTTTTAATCGGGTCTTGGGCCAATTTTGGATGTCTACAGATGCCCCTCTTTGATATTCGATTACTAATGATCGAATGGCAAAGACAAAAGTCATCCAAAGAGCCCCAAGGCAACACTGACGGGTCTGTTGTATTCAGAACAAACCTCAAATATCAAGTGGGTAATATGGTGAGTAAACGAAAGCCCTATATGTCATGAAAAACGTCTGTTTTTCAAAGTTATCGGTCCCTAAGAGCTTAGCGACATTACTGGGCATAACTGAGATGGAGCGAGTTGTAAAAGCCTAATATGCTGGGAAAAACATCTGCTTCTCAAAATGATTGAAGATGTTTGATGTTCAAGTTTCTTTCTGAATTCAACAGCTCCGTAAGTGAGAGGGTGATCAACCCATACTTAAAGATAGGCGCAAAGCAGATACGCGAAGGTCCACTATTTGTGTCCAATCATGTGAGACATTGATTGCCCCACTTGTCTGGACACGGGTGTCCCTGCGTGAAGCAGGGTTTGAGGTCTCTCGGCGAGCCCGTTGATCTCAAAGTTAATTTAGCATGACTACCCGAGCAGAGTGAATTGATGTCGTAACGCTTTCTGGGAGTACACCCCAGTTTTGATCATGTGTCGTGAATCAACATGACCTAGAGTACCCAACTTCAAATAGTACTGAAAAGATTTGGCCAAAATTGGGTGCCTATTGAAGGAGACATCCAATCCTGGTCTCTATCGACAATGAAATTACAAATGAACAATTATGCAGAAACATGCATACATCAGAGGTAAACAAAAACAAAGGGGAATGGAAGTCCCGACCTAGAACCCGTTCGGGTACTATTTACGAGAAGAAATGACTATCCAACGGATACCCAGAAGCATGGCTTACACTTTACATAGATACCGTACAAATGCAGGTTTTAAGCCTGCACCCTAGAATGAGCCCTTCGGAATGCATATTTGAACATAGTCGTTCAATAGGTAATTTGCTTTTTGACAGGTTGATTTTAACCAATAATTGACCTTTTTATGAGGAATCTAAAGATTAAGACACTTAAGTTCACATGAATCCAAAAATGGAGCACACAACGTAAGGATTTAACAGTGGAATCAACCTGATTGAAACATTGACTGTCTGACCGAGATTGACTCCATTGCTCCTACTTTAAAGTAGGATCCATAGATCCAAGGAGAACCTTAGACTTAGGACATTAATGTAGCATAGCTGCGCTACCAATAAAATATTGATATTTTACAGCATTGGAGCACGCATGTGCATAGCTAGGCGTAGCATGAAAACACAGATTTCTTCTTCTTCTTCTTTTCTTAACATAGCTATCCGGACCTCAAACCCCGGAGGGCGCACGCCTAGATAGCACAGACCAAAAGTTCATTTCTCTGAAATAGGTTATGATAAAATTAAAGCTAAGACAATCAAGTTCATGAGATATCGAAAGGATTGGGCTAGAATCAGGTGTCCACAAAAGGAGACATCCAATCTCGGTCTCTATCAACAATGAATTTACAAATGAACGACTATGCATAAACATGCATCCATCAGGGGACGATAAATAATAAGGCGATGGAAGTCCCAACCCAAAACCCACTCAGGGACCATTTAGAGGAACATTGACCATCCATGGATACCCAGATGCATGGCGCCTATCTAAGGGATCGTATAAATGCAGGTTTTAAGCCGACAGTCGAGAATGAGTCCTTCTATATGCATATTTGAACATAGTTATTTGACAAATATTTCATATCTGACAGGTTGGTTTTAACCAACATTTGATCTTTTCGACAATGGAGTTATCTGAACCTCAAACCCCATAGGGCGCACGCCCGGACAGCGTAGACCATGAGTCTACTCCTCCAAAAATCATGTGATGAACTTGAAGTTCAAGGCACTGAAGTTCACCTGAAACTAAAAAAGGAACGATCAGATTAAAGATTTAGCAGTGGAGTTAACCCGATTGAACATTGACTATTTGACCGGGATCAACTCCGTTGCTCCTATTTTAGCACAACTGCAATGCCGGTAAAATATTGATATTTTACCGCATTGGAGCACGCATGTGCGTAGCTGTGCGAAAAAGGTGATTTTTCTTCCTTTTTCAAAACAATTTCTTTTTCTTTTTTTTTTTATTAGACCGACGTCTGTGGATATATTCTTCATTTGATATGTCTATTGTTGAGAGGTTGCCAGCTTCGAGGCTTTGGGCCAATTGATGTTCCTGCACATTCTCAAGAAAACATCAGTCCCTTTTTTGTTTATAGAGGTAACACATATGCATCCTAAATAACAGAAGAAGCAAACTTTTACCTACACTTTTTTATTTTTCATGATTTATATATATATTCTTTTAAATTTTTTTTTAGATTTTTTTTGTATTCTTTTTCTTTATTTTGAGATTGAAGTACAATGCCATAAATAAATACATGGGCATAAAAAAGGAGTATATTTTTTGGATTTTTTTTTAGATTTTTCATTTTTGTTGTTTTTTCTTTCTTTTCTTCTCTTCTTTTTTTTTGTTTGATGCCTTAACAATGAGGTAAAGTAACGGGTCCCATTTTGAGCCCCTTTATATGGTCGGATCCGAGTGAGGTTCAGAATTTTTATCAAGGTCAGAAGGTCCATCCCTTTGGGTTGAATCAACCTTTATCCTTGCCTCGGGTCATACATTTGACGGTGTGACTGTGAAGATATACCTGATCAAGACCTGATTTGAGCAAACATGAGCGGCCCAGTTGAAGACTAGATATCTCGGGATTGTAACAAAGGGAGTAACCGAATGACTTTCTTCTTTTCTTTTCTTTTATAATATTTTTTACTCACAACGCCCAAGATGGGCTTCCGTCGTGCCCGTTGTTTCCCTCTTTTTTACCCATAGCACCCTTTCATGATTTCACTACTTCCATGGGTGTGCATTTTTACCCTAGGCGCTTTTTCAGGTTCCCACCTGGTTCGCACAAGCTCTCTGCTTTTACCCGTAGCACCCTTTCGGGTTTTCACCATGTCCATTTTGCTTTGAGCTTGTATTTTATTTTTCTTTTCTTTTTTCTTTCAGAGGCCATGACATGGACGTCGACTCTGTCATAGCCAGCTAGATATGATTCATGTGTCGTCCACGGCTTGGCTCGTGTTGACTCAACAGATACTGTGATTGTTCGCGGACCATAAAGAGAGCTTTTCCTCGGATTGTATCATGGCCATGGGTAAGGTTAGGAATTTTAAGGGTATTCTAGGTTAAAAGGTTCTCTTGATGGGGCTCCAATTGCCATAATACACCTCTTCCTTGGGGATTTTGACTGTACAGGCCTCATTTTTCTTTTCTATTTTTTTTTCTCTTTTCTCTTTTTCAGACAATCTCTTTTTGGGATTTTCTTTTTCTCTTTTTTTTTGGATTTGGACATACTCTTTTTCTCTATTTTCTTTTCTTCCTTTTTTTTTGGTGGTATGTACACTCTCTTTTTCAGGGTTAATGAAAGAAAAGGCCAATGGCTCAATGGGGTGTAGCAATGGGTATAGATGTTTAAGGGTGCTTTTTGGCTACTTGGCTTTGAAATGATAGCCTCTTTTTAAAGTATCCTTAAGCAGTCAGGTATCCATTTTTATCAATACTTACCCTGCCATGGAGACCAAGGAATAGAATCGACGGATGTATCCAGCATTGATTAGCTCAGGAAAATGATCTCCGTCCATGGTGGCAAGGCGGATGGCGTATCCTGGGAGCACTTCGCAGATGACGTAAGGTCCTTCCCAGTTAGGTTTGAACTTTCCTATCGGATTGGTGTGGAGAGATGGGAAGATCTTGAGTACGGTGTCTCCTACCTTCAGATCTCGACCGTGAACACGTTTGTTGTAAGCATGTGCGATTCACCCTTGGTAAACTTGGGTATGACATAAGGCCAGGAGCCTTTTCTCGTCTAACAGATCCAATCATTCAAAGCGAGATATCTCTCTTTCATCCTCCGATAGATTAGATTCCATGAGAATGCAGAGTGAAGGTACTTCAACCTCAACTGGCAGGACGACCTCAGTTCCATAAACAAGGGAGAGTAGTGATGCCGCAGTAGCGGTATGGATTGACATTTTGTAGGCCCATAAAGCAAATGGTAACATTTCGCTCCAATCTCGATAAGTGAAGACCATTTTCTCAAGGATGTGGATGATTGTTTCGTTAGCAGCTTCTATAGCCCCATTGCTTTGTGACCGATACGATGACGAGCGATGATGTTTGATTTTGTACTGCTCACAGAGGGCCCTGATGCGCTTGTTTGCAAAGTTTTTGTCATTGTCCATGATGGTATCCTTGGGTATGCCGAATCAGCACATAATGTTGTTCTTGATGAACTTCTCAACGTGACCGGCCGTGATATTTGTGTAAGACACCACCTCTACCCATTTGGTAAAGTATTCAATAGCGACTAGGATGAATCGATTGTCGTTGGAGGCCTTCGGATTAATCATTCCAACTATGTCGAGGCCTCAGGTGGCCAAGGGCCAGGGAGTGATCATGCTATGTGGATCAATGGCCAGAGCATGTATCAGACTGGAGTAGTCTTGACATTTATAGAACTTTTGAAAGTGCTTGCAGCAGTCCATTTCCATGGCGGTCCAAAAGTACCCTTGCCGTTGAATTTTCTTTGCATGCATGAGTCCGCTGACGTGGGCCCCACATACTCCCTTATGGATCTCCTTCATAATGTTGGCTGCCTGGCCCTCGGAAAGGAACTTCAGCAAGATGTTGTTGTAGCATCGCTTGTAAAGGCATTCACCACAGATGACATAGTTTGTTGCTAGACAGTGGATGGTCCATTTGTCCGTTCTGGATGTATCCTCAGGGAAAGTTCAAGTTTCAAGGAACTTCTTGATGTCTGAGAACCATGGTGGCTCATCTTCTAACTTTATAGGCTCCTCGATATGGGGGCAAAAGGCCAGCTCATTCGTCAGCTCAATCATGATCAGCTTAATCTCAACACCATATGGAATTTCTACCATTGACGCTAGGGTTGCTAACGCATCGGCGAAGCGATTCCTTATTCGTGGGAGATAGGAGAATGTGACTTCCTTGAAGCATGCAATCAGATCCTCGAGGTGCTCATGATAAGGGATTAGCTTCTCGTCCTTTGTCTTCCAATCACCGTGGGTCTGACATATGATCAATTGCGAGTTGCCATACACCCTGAGGTGGGTTACATTTAGGTCCAAAGCCGCTTGCAAGCCAGCTATGCAGTCTTCGTACTCAGCCATGTTATTTGTACACGGGAAATTGAGCTTGATGGAAATTGGTACTTGTGATCCCTTTGGCGAGATTAGGATAACGCCAATTCCCTGGCCTTTGACATTTGCTGCTCTGTCGAAGTTCATCACCCAGAATTCCTCCGTTTCCACTGTATCGTCCTCTATCATAAATAAGATGTCTTCATCTGGGAATTCGGCCCTCAGAGGTTCATAGTTGGGTAAGGGATTGTCGGCAAGATGATCGATGAGGGCCTGCCCCTTGAGTGACTTCTGGGTGACATACGTGATGTCAAATTTTGATAACAAGAGCTGTCAATGTGTGTTTGTTGCTTTCCTAGTGTGCTGATTTATTGTGTGGTGAAAACAAATTAAAATAAAAGTAAAATAAATGATTGAAACAACACAACTAAAATAGTCCTAGACCTGTAAGATACAGGGCTATTGTAGCAAATTTTAAGTAAGAGTTTGTCCCACAGAGAAATTGATCTAGAACCTAAAATGGGCTATAATAGTACGCCTCCAGATCTGGCTACAGATCTAACAATCCTAAAGAAAGGGAGTTGGGTGTCACAACTACACTAAACTACCTACTAAAAGAAAGAAATAAAGTGCAGTCCTATCCTAAGAAAGGGTTATGAAGAAGGTGGTGATGGTGTGTGTTAAAATAAAGATAAAAGGATGGGAAGTAAGCAATTTAGGCTAAGGTTAATTCAATTATGTAACTCAGATTTAGGGCTGTCTCTGCAGCAAATCCTTACTGAAGTGCTATCAAAAACCTCAGCAAGGAAGAAGAATCCAACTTAATCCATGCCATTTAGACTGCTCTTAAGGCTATAATCTGTCCACTTAAATGGTGACAGACTATTCAATAGAGTTTGTCAAATCTCATTGATTAAATCAGAAAACTAACCTAATCCAAAGGAGTATACTGACCTTAAGGCTATAATTTGTCCACTTAAATGGTCACAGACTATCCAATAGATTTTCTCCAATCAAAGAATTAATTAGGCCATGAATACCATTACAGACATTAAGTTTGCCGGGCTACAAGCTCCCCAGATCTGCTACAGATATGGCAGGTATTCATAGGAGTAAACAGACCTTGAAAACCTGATGGGAACCATAAGGTATCTCAGGCTGAAAAAGGATTTAGAAACAGCTGGTCATTTCTACAACAGGCCTGCAATGACCCAGCTCACAAGTTTGCAATCACTACAGAGAAGCCAGATCTAACATCTGAGAGTGCTCAAGTAAAATAGAGGGGAGCCTGTTTCTGCAACAACCTCTCACTAGGCTACAAGCTCAAGTGCAGAGGAAAAGAATCCTTCTCTGATCTGTGACCAAGACCTGCCCTAGGGCTATAGTCTATCCACTCAAATGGTCACAAGCTATCCACATAGGCTACCTTACCCACAGATGACTGAGATGGAACATGTAAACTGTTGTTGCCACCATGGTCCCAGGGCTACAAGCTCAAGCTTCCATGGGCCTTTCAATCAGCTCAAATCTTAAATGCATGCTATAGCCTAAACAAAACTACGGGCAAATAGGAAAATAACAAATTAAATTAACATTTAAAATATAAATTCCATTGATCTAAATTACCTATAATGCAATTTCACAAGGTAGTAGCCTTGTGCATAACATCTCTTGACAAAATCCCAATGTTTAAATGACCCATTACAAAACTAAATGAAACTACACCTAATTGCTTACCAAAGATTTAGCCAGCAAGTGCTGGGCTAAGAGAGATGAAAAAAATTAGAAAAAGAAGTGATCAAACCCTAACCCTAATCCTAATCTGCTTGAACTCTCAGCCGACAGAGGTTGAAGAAGAGATTGATAAATTAAAAGTTACAAGCATAGCTTATATACTCAGTCCTAATGTTATGACTCAGAGAAGAGTAAACCCTAACTTTTCTAATAGATGTGGCACTATTACAACCCTTGGATGTCTTAAGATGTGTGCCTCAGGATTCGAGCCACGAGATGCGTGCCCTAGACCTAGAGAAATCCCCAAAAGGTCCCCAGAGTTAAGACTGAGAAGTGGGGGGCCTGAGCTTTGCGAGGCTGTCTTCTACATATACTTTTGTCGCACAAATTATTTATGCTCTTTAGTTACTTCATGTAGCTTGTAGAGTCCTCGCGAGGTAGGAATTAGCTTTGAAGGTTTGTTCACTCGCGCATGTGGACTTTGGATGATCGCACAGCTGATCTGGCTTTGAATGCACTCGCGCGGAAGAGTTTGTAGCACTTGGCTTGCTCACATAGTAGAGCTTCAAAATCTCCTGTCGCGAGGTAATCGCACAGATGGACTTTACATCTCATTCAGCAAAAGGGTTGAGCTTCTAATCGCGCGAGACATGTGCGAGAGAACTTCTGGGCGTCTCTCTCCTCTAAAGCCACATGAGAGCTTGATGAGGTTGTCGCTGCTATTCACGTAAATTGGTCTCGCGAGGTAGTGTGCACGACTGCTTTAAGGCTTGATCCTCACGAGAACTTCGTGAGCTGCATTTTTGAAGGTTTAGTGCACGACTACTTCGCGAGTTTCTTTGTATATTGATTGCAGCTGAAGTGCACCACTGCTGCGCGAGAGGCTACTTTACGATAACCCCTTCACTGAGCTGCGCGACTGCTTCATGAGCGCTAGTGTGCTGCATGTCATAGCTACACAAGGGAGACTTTACTAGTGAATTTGAACGGTGCGAGGCAGTATCTCAACTATGCGAGATAGGTCATTTGTTCCTCTGCTGCTATGCACATGCTTCTGTTGCAGCTTCCTCCACTCTCATCTATACTTCTTTCATCTGCTAGACTTTCTTGGTCCATTATGACATGCAAAAGAGTCACCATGGTGTGTACCACCATGGTGCTTCATCACTCTCTGGCTCAGTTGTCATCTTTTGCTTGAATTCTCTCTCTTCTTGGCACCAAAGGCATGGACTTTGTGTTAAGCTACACAAGCTATAACTAATCTACAAAACAAGCTAAGCAAGAGTTATTAGTTAACTTCAAGGTCTAGCAAGGGCTAGGTTAAGAGGTGAAAAGTGGTACTTTTTGGTGAATAACAACATGCAATCTACCCAATGAGAGCCGACTTTTGAAACCGGTATTTTAATGGATTCATGCGGGCTAAAAGTAGAACGGCTTAGGAAAAAAAGTAGTGGCGGAGCCTCTCTGTGTCCCATACAAGAGCTAGACATGCCTTCTCTAGAAGAGAATAGCATGTCTCATAGTCGGTAAACTTCTTACTGAGATAGTAGATGGCCTGTTCTCTTCTTCCTGTCTCATCATGTTGCCCTAGGACACATCCCATCGAAACTTCTATTGTGGAGAGATACATTACGAATTGTCTCCTCGGCTCAGGTGGTACCAAAACAGGCGGGTTGAGAAGGTAGCTTTCGATTTTGTCCAATGCTGCTTGACAATCATCATTCCATTCAACGAGGGAATCTTTCCTTAGTAGCTTAAAAATCGGTGTGCAGCTAGGAGTGAGTTACGTAATGAATCGACTAATGTACTGAATTCTGCCCAAGAACCTTCTAACCTCTTTCTTGATAGATGGCGATGGCATTTCCGTGATGGCTTTCACCTTGACCGGGTCAACCTTGATACCTCTCCAACTGACGATGAAGCCCAAAAGTTTTCCCGACATGGCACCGAATGCGCATTTCTAAGGATTCATACGTAACCTATATTTTCTCAGCCTCTCAAAATTTTGGAGGTGTAGTAAATGGTCACCTCACTCTGGTGACTTGGCGATCATGTCGTCGATGTACCCCTTGATCTATCGGTGCATCATGTCATGAAACAGTGCTGTCATTGCTCTCTGATATGTTGCACCGCCATTCCTTAATCCGAACGACATGATGCGGTAGCAGTAAGTTCCCCAAGGGGTGATAAATGTTGTCTTCTCTTGATCTTCTTCGCCATCTTGATCTAATTATATCTAAAATATATATCCATGAACGACAGCATCCCATGCCTAGCAGTGTTATTGACCAGGATGTCGATATGTGGTAATGGAAGTCATCCTTCGGGCTCACCTTGTTCAGGTTTCTTAAGTCGATGCACATGCAAACCATTCCATCTTTCTTCGACACCAGGACCATATTGGCTAGCCATTGCAGGTACTTAGAGACTATGAGAAACTCTGTGTCGTACTATTTAATGACTCGTCCTTCAATTTTAGCCTCCTTTCTGGCCTGAGGAGTCTCAACTTCTGCTTGACCGGCTTAATATCTAGATATAGCGACAGCTCATGCTCGACCAAATCAGTGTCCAAACGAAGCATATCCTCATATGACCATGCGAAAATGTCTTGGTATGGCTGAAGGAAATCAATCATGCTTTTTCTTTCCTTGGGGGACAACGATGTTCTGATCTTAGTGTTTTAAGGAACCTCCTTTGTACCCAGGTTGATGTCTTTTGTTTCCTCAACGATTAGGTTAGGGCCATGCTAAAAATCAGCAAATTGGTCAAGGAGCACATTTGTGAGCTCCTCAATAGGGATCTCCTCGTCCAGACTCGTGACTCCTACCAATTCTTGTATTTCTATAGGAAAGGGGTCAATTTCACTTAGGACAAGCTTTTTAATTAAGGCATCATTTTTCTTATTTTTATTAAGAATTTTAAAAGATATTTTTTTTTTATTATTTTATAATTCTTTTATATATTTTTTTTAGATTTTTCCTTTTCTTCGGAGATGGGCCCTTGGAAAAGTGGGTCTTTATATACACATGGTATTGCTTGCCTCGCTTTTTAAAGGTTGTTTCATTTTGGAAAGCTAGTGCCATATTTGCGGCCATTTGAAGCTTCTAGAGTTAAGGGAACAGACGCCTAATTCCTTACTTGTGGCGTCGTTCCTCTACATGGACTGATGGAGGAGGCTGATTAAGATGGATTTTGGGAGTCAGCCTCCATCATGTTTATCATTGACTCACCTTGAACTTGGTCCTCAAAGGTTAACACTGGTTTGGAATGGCTCAGGATGGGCGGCTGGACTGATGATGATGTGGCAAAATTGGGCCAACTATATTGGGTTGGTGCTGGAGATGGGGCAAAATTGGGCACCATGTAATTGACCGGGGTTGATGCTGGATATGCTTGGTATTGCGAGGGTAGAGTAAAACTGGGCTGCACATGGGAAACGAGTGCGTGTGTAGGGAAATACATCCTTAAATCTAAAGGTGATGCTTGCGGTGTAGGGTTCAGGAAATAATCAGTTAAATTTAATGGCTCGATCACCCCTATGATCTCATTCTCATGACTCTGCTACCTAGCTACTGTAAAATTTCCTCCCTTAGTAATAGATTCCGAGGGATTGAATTCTTTCATCCCTTCTTCCAACATATTAATGGTGTGTTGCTGGCTCTAGTGTGCATGATTTATTTGAGTTTTGAAAACATACTTACAGAGGATGAATTTACTAAAAGAATACAAAAATATCAGCACAGAGAGACCTCAATTAGCCTGCAAGATCAGGGCCAATTGTAGCAAGTTTTAAAATATAAGTGAGTAAAAGATCATCCACAGGGAATTGATTTTAAAATGCAAGATAAACCTTCAGATCTGGGCTACCTGATCTGGCCTCTTATCCTATCTACAAAGCACATAAGATGGGAGGTTGAATTTGTCACATTAACTAAATGATAAAAGTAAAAGCTAAACTAAATGATCCAGATCTGAGTTGGGGGGATTTTGATGTAAACTTATAAAAATGGAGAAATAATATCTAACTTTGATTTGGTCCTTGAAACACAATGAGAATGACTGCAGATCAAATGAGAGATGATCCAATCTTCATTTGTCTACAAGCACAGATGTAAGAGAAATAAATCTAAATCAACGATTAGATTTAGGCGTATGGCTATGGTATGTCCACTTCAATGGCCACAGACCATCCAATAGTCTTTAATCTAAACCCTTAATTCAGAACAAGAAATATCACTACAAATGCCGTGAGAGATTAGGTTACAAACACTAATTCACACAGGGTTAATGAATCAAGGGAAATTGCATGAAAAACAATAAATCTAAAGGAGTCTAGTGCAATAAGGAGATCAGAGGGAACCCTTTACACGAATCCAATTGAGAACGTACGGTTTACAGCAACCTTTTTAAATTCACCATTACAATTACAGAGCACAGCTTAAACAACTCTCTGATTTGTAGTCTTGAATACAATTCTCTTTTGAATTACAGACGTATCTCACAGCTCTCAATTGTAAGTAAAAGTTAGGCTATTACAAGGCTATTACAAGGGTTGACTACGTACAAATCTTGAACAGATAAGGATCCTCCCAAATAAAATGTTTAACCTTTGAGAAGAAAAGAACATTATCCATTTTATTCCAATGTGGAGGAATTCTTTCAGTAGTCAAAAAGTTGACTATGTTTGCAAACCAAGGGGTGTGTATACAGATAGCTAAAAGTTTCTCATCAGGGAAAGATTCATTGATAGGTAGCCTATCAATCTCAGTAGTTATAATTCGAGATAGGTGGTCAGCCACCACATTTTCCACACCCTTTTTATCTTTAATCTGTAAATTAAACTCCTGTAATAGGAGGATCCACCTGATTAATCTTGGTTTGGTATCCTTCTTAGACAGAAGGTATTTCAAGGTTGAGTGGTCAGTGAACACCACAATTTGTGAACCCAAAACATATGACCTGAATTTCTCCAAAGCAAAAACTATTGCCAATAGCTCCTTCTCAGTTGTTGTGTACTTCAGCTGTGCATCAATCATTGATCTACTTGCATAAGCTATGACATGAGGCAGCTTATCCTTTCTCTGCCCAAGAACAGCTCCCAACGCATAATCTGATGCATCACACATTAACTCAAAAGGCAGTGAATAATCTGGAGATTGTAATACTGGAGCTGAACTCAAACAAGTTTTTAAGAATTCAAATGCCTTCAAACATTCATTGTTGAAAATAAAAGGGACATCTTGACATAATAAATGACAAAGAGGCTTAGAAATTTTACTGAAGTCCTTAATGAACCTTCTGTAAAATCCAAAGATGCCCCGTAAAACTTGATTTGTTTAACAGTTTTAGGAGGTGGCAAATGTGCAATTAAATCAATTTTAGCTCTGTCCACCTCAATGCCCTTGTGGGAGACAACATGGCCAAGGAATATGCCTTCGGTGACCATGAAATGGCTCTTCTCCCAGCTCAAAACTAGATTGGTTTCTTCACATCTCTGTAACACCAAGTTGAGATGATGTAAACACTGGGCAAAACTGTCTCCATATATTGAAAATTCATCCATAAAAATCTCCATAAATTGGCCAATCATGTCAGAGAAAATGGAGTACATGCATCTTTGAAAGGTAGCAGGAGCATTACAAAGACCAAAAGGCATTCTTCGATAGGCAAAAGTGCCAAAAGGGCAAGTGAATGTGGTTTTTTCCTGATCTTGTGGGTACACAGGAATCTGGTTGTAACCAGAGTAACCATCAAGAAAATAGTAATAGGCTTTTCCTGCTAGCTTATCTAAAATTTGATCAATGAATGGGAGAAGGAAATGGTCTTTTCTGGTCATTGAGTTTAATTTTCTGTAATCAATACAGACCCTCCAACCAGTTGTTTGTCTGGTTGACATAAGCTCACCAGAATTTGAGGTTACAACAGTTATCCCAAATTTCTTAGGTACCACCTATGTAGGTGCCACCCAAGTTGAATCTGAAATGGGGTAAATGACCCCTGCATCCAACAACTTAACAACCTCTTTCATGACCACTTCTTGCATATGAGGGTTCAACCTCCTCTGCATTTCCCTAGAAGGCTTTGCACCTTCTTCCAAATGGATTTTATGCATACAAACAGCTGGACTGATTCCTCCCAAATCAGCAATAGTCCAGCCAATTGCCCTCTTATGCTGTTTCAATACAATCAACAACTCTTCCTCCTGCTCCTTTTTGAGGGAGGAAGAAATAATCGCAGACAATGATTTATGGTCTCCTAAAAACACATATTTCAAATTTTCTGGCAACTGCTTCAGTTCTAGATCAGGTGGGCTGAGAAAAGAAGGTAGCAAAGGTACCTTAGTTGTTTGTGGAAGAGGAAGAATAACAGGTTTCCATGAAGAGAAACTTGCTAATTGATTATGACTTCCTTGTACAACATTTGCTTCCTCAGACTTTGAAGCACAGATCATTTCTTCCATAGCATTTTTCCAAGCATTTTTCAAGTCTGAGGTAAAATCTTCACACTGCAAAAACTGTGGTAGAGTCTCTTCCATCAGTTCATCCAACAAATCAACAAGAAAACATTCCTCAGAACTGAATTGAGGCTGTGTGACTGCATTATAAACATTTAACTTCACCTTCATATTTCCAAAAGAGACTTCCATAATACCAGACCTGCATTGAATGCAAGCATTGGCTGTAGCCAGAAATGGTCTTCCCAAAATGACAGGGATGGAAGTTTTACTTTTTGTAGGTTCCATGTCCAATACCAGAAAATCAGCAGGGTAGACAAACTTATCTACCCCTACCAACACATCCTCAATCATCCCAACTGGCTTTCTTTCGGATCTCGCTAGTTGTAACACCACATGAGTGGGTTTTAATTCTCCCAAACCTAGTTTCTCATATACAGAATATGGAAGTAGGTTGACACTAGCACCCAAATCTAATAAAGCCTTTTCAATGGTATGTTGCCCAATAATGCAAGGGATTGTGGGGGTTCCAGGATCTTGAAGTTTAGGAGGTGTGGTAATGGACAAAACCTGATTAACTTTTTCCATAGCAAAGACTTTCTTGGATAATTGTATCCTAGATTGTCTTTTGTGAGTGCAAATATCTTTCAAAATTTTTGCATATGCTGGGATTTGTTTGATTGCATCAAGCAAAGGTAGATTTATCTTGACTTGCTTGAAAGTCTCCATCATTTCCTCTATTTTTGTGTTTCCTTTATCAAAAGGAGAAGCAAATTTCATGGCATGAGGAAATGGTAAATGAGGAACTAGTCCTTCATTTACAGCTCTAGAATCATCATTAGCATATTTTCGATTTTTCTGTTTTTCATTTTTTTGATTTTTCTGAGGTATATCAGCACCCCCAATGCTAACATCATGCTGCTCCTGCTACATATCTCTAGCAGTTTCCTCAATTTTTTCTTCTTCCTTATCAGTACCCACATTGTTATTTACAATTCTTCCACTTCTCAAAGCAGTGACAGTTTTTACTTCTTCATGTGAAAAAGAAGCCTCTCCAACCATGAACTGTCCTTTGGGATTGTTCAAAGGTTGGCTGGGTAGCCTTCCTTCCTCTCTTTTGGCCAAAGTATTTGAAAGTTGACCCAATGTTTCTTCAATCTTCTTTATGCTCTGACTGTGAAAGTTCACAGTCTGAGTTAAAGATCCTAAATTTTGGAGTGAATTTAGGACTTGATCTTCAAAAGAAGGGGATCTGGAAGGGGCTTGGACTGGAGCAGATTGCTGTACAGGTTGTTGTAAAATGGGCTGCTGAAATTTGGCTTGGCATAAAAATTTTGCTGATAAGGCAGAGCAGTTTTGAAAGGCATTTGGTTCTTTGGTTGCCGTTGCTGTTGTGATCGATAATTCCCCTGGCTCCACCTCAAATTGGGGTGCCCTCTCCATGGATATTCATTTGACTGCATCTGTCCAATTGATTGGGCAGCATGAGCTAGCTCCACCACTAAATCTGGGAACTGTGGTGCAGCTGGACATTGGTCAAGTGAATGAGTAGGGGACTGGCATATCAGACATGCCTCCTCTACTCTTGCAACCATTAGATTTTTAAGTGAGTCCATCAATCTATCAAACTTTGTGGTTAAATTATCCATCATTCTTTCCAACTCATTCACCTCATAAATCTTTCCTTTGGTGGTTTGCTGATTGTTCACCCGAGCTGGATTCTCAATGTCACTTGACAAAGATTCCTGTTGAGTTGAATTTTCACAAATTACTTCAAATAAGTCTCAAACCTCCTCAACTATTTTTTGCAAATAGGTACCTCCACAGGAAGCATCTACCTTATTCTTGCCCTTTCGATCAATTCCTTGATAGAAGCTTTGAACAAGCTGCCATCGGGGAATTTGATGATGAGGACATTGCCTTAAAAGTTCCTTAAACCTTTCCCATGATTCACGGAAAGTTTCAGTTGAGTTTTGTGAGAAGGAAATAATATTTTGTCTCAATTGGCTTGTTTTAGACATAAGGAAGTATTTGGCTAAAAATTGACACTGCAAATCATTCCAAGAAGTGATACTATTTGGTGCCAACATAGACAACCATGCTCTAGCTTTGTCCTTTAATGAAAAAGAAAAGAGCCTAAGCTTAGTTTCCTCTGGACCCAGTCCAGCTATGTTGAATGTGGTACAAAGAGACAAAAATTCATCCACATGCTTATATGGATCTTCCTTACTCAAACCATGGAAGGAAGGAAGCATTTGGATAGTTGATGATTTGATCTCATAATTTCCTTCAACAGTAGGAAATTGAATGCAAATTGGAGAATTATAAGCACCAGGTGCAAAGTAATCCCTCAAAAGTTGAGGTTCTTCACCCATAGTAACAGTTTCAGCAGAATTTTGTGCTGTTTGTCTGGTTCATAGTAGCCTTTCTACTTCAAAATTTAGCGGGACTATCTCAGGGCTGAGAGTCCTCCTACCAAACATACAACACAGAACAGAGAATCAAATTATGCACAGCAAATCTTCAGAATTCCTTTTAAAATAGATTCCACGTGTCACAATGTATATGAATAGCTGCACAGATTTAAACAATGGAATAGTTTAGCGCTGAGATAAAATAGAAACAAAATAAAAACTTAGGTCTACCTATTTTAAAACAAATTCCCCGGCAGCGGCGCCAAAAACTTGTTGCTGGCTCTAGTGTGCATGATTTATTTGTGTTTTGAAAACGAACTTACAGAGGATGAATTTACTAAAAGAATACAAAAATATCAGCACAAAGAGACCTCAATTAGCCTGCAAGATCATAGCCAATTGTAGTAAGTTTTAAAATATAAGTGAGTAAAAGATCGTCCACAGGGAATTGATTTTAAAATGCAAGATAAACCTCCAGATCTGGGCTACCTGATCTGGCCTCTTATCCTATCTACAAAGCACATAAGATGGGAGGTTGAATTTATCACATTAACTAAATGATAAAAGCAAAAGATAAACTAAATGATCCAGATCTGAGTTGGGGGGATTTTGATGTAAACTTATAAAAATGGAGAAATAATATCTAACTTTGATTTGGTCCTTGAAACACAATGAGAATGACTGCAGATCAAATGAGAGATGATCCAATATTCATCTGGCTACAAGCACGGATGCAAGAGAAATAAATCTAAATCAAGGATTAGATTTAGGCTTATGGCTATGGTATGTCCACTTCAATGACCACAGACCATCCAACAGTCTTTAATCTAAACCCTTAATTCAGAACAAGAAATATCACTACAAATGCTGTGAGAGATTAAGTTACAAACACTAATTCCCACAGGGTTAATGAATCAAGGGAAATTGCATGAAAAATAGTAAATCTAAAGGAGTCTAGTGCAATAAGGATATCAGAGGGAACCCTTAACACGAATCCAATTGAGAACGTACGGTTTACAGCAACCTTTTTAAATTCACCATTACAATTACAGAGCATGTACTTAAAACAACTCTCGATTTGTAGTCTTGAATACAATTCTCTTTTGAATTACAGAGGTATCTCACAGCTCTCAATTGCAAGTAAAAGTTAGGCTATTACAAGGGTTTCAGACAAGCTAGCTGATTTGGAAATGGGGGAATAGAAATGAAACTCAAAATCTGGATACCCAAATTGGGCAAATCGTTCTTCTATTTATAGTTTTCCCTAAGTCCATTTCAGATGTGCATCAACCAATCAGAATTGTTTAGATCCATATCAGCCAATAGGAGTCGAGCACAAGGATCCAGATCTGTTCTTGCCAATCAGAATTGCTCGATCCGTTCAAATCGCATGTACATCAATTCTGTTATGCAATTTGAAAATCTGTTAGAGCTTCTAGAAGTTCCTGCCAAGTGATTTCTTCTTTGGGTGTTCACATGGGGTGGAATATGCCTTTGGTTTGTGCTCAGAATCTTCTAGAATGTTCCTAGTTTGTATCTACATTGGGGCGCATGCAAAAGATTACTGAATTACCCTTACAGATGCTAAGAATTTTTAGAAAATCATTTCGCAAAGTCTGGGGGACTTTTCGCAAAGTTCTGTGCCTTCTGAAGTTCATTTCGCAAAGCTCTGATGCTGCTCGCTAGGAGTTCTCTTCTTTTCGAATAGGTCTGAAATCCTTGCGAAGAGTTCAAGTGCTTTTCGAAAGCTAAACCTGGAGCTTTTGGTTCTTTTCGCAAAGTTAAGCTTCTTTTCGACAAGTTCAGAAACTTTTCGAATAGTTTAAACTCTTTACGGAAAGTTCTCTGTACTGCTTTCTTCTGTTCGAATTGCTCCACAATTCTTTTCTAGGTTGAGACCAGGTCTTTGCCTCTTCAGTTCAGGCATTTTGACAGCTCGTGAGGTTGTCCTTTCTCCTTCTTCCTCCTGATCCAGATGGGTCATCATCTTTTTGGCACTTTTAAGCTACTTTCAAGGTTAAGCCTGTCTTTATTGTT
Source organism: Chloranthus sessilifolius (assembly GCA_021018995.1). Taxonomy (NCBI): domain Eukaryota; kingdom Viridiplantae; phylum Streptophyta; class Magnoliopsida; order Chloranthales; family Chloranthaceae; genus Chloranthus; species Chloranthus sessilifolius. Next base: position 50,009,354 of record CM037593.1, on the reverse strand, counting down.
AGCTGTAAAACAAACACTTAAAACACTTATTTAGTTCTCTCAAGGGTTTATGAAAGCCCAGATTAAGGGACAGAAAATGGTATTTTCCAGTTCTCAACACGGTGGCCCTTGGGTTCATTTCTCCCTGCAGGTGCGGTGGTAACGGGGCCAGCATGATATTGGTGTGCAGGTTAGCTTGGGGGTGTTGGGGGTATGAGTTTCCCTTCTCTACTCAGGGGTCATTTGCCCCCAGGGGACATTGTACTGCCTTGGAGCTTGATTTGTCGGGGTGGGTTGTGCTATCGTAAATTGAAAGGGGACCATTTTGGTGTTGGGATGTGTGTTTATTATATTTTGTACCTCTGCCCCTGCCCCTCTCTCAATCCTCGGTTCGGTGAACTTTCAGACCCCACTGGCCCCACTAGACACATTCTTGCTCAAATGTCCCTCTCTTACTGTATCCTCATAGTGATTGGCATTCCTTACCAAGTTAGAAAAGCTAGACTTCTATTGGTATACTAAAAAAGCTTAGATGACTGGAGGAGTATTTTTCGAGATCATCTCGATTTACTCATCATCGGGTATTCTATTTTTCACTTGGGCTGCCAATTGCCTCCACGCCCCAAGTAGTCACTGAATGCTTCATCGGGTTTCTGCCTTAGTCAAGCTTGATCTGACATACGGGATTCAATGTCTACTACTCTTGGAATAAGTGGGTCAGATCTTTCCAAGTTTTTTTCATAGATGGCTCTAGGGATGTGAACCACCTCAAGGATGGGCCCGTCAAACTTTTCTAAAAGACTTTTATAAGCAAGCTCTAGTCCCCTCCATATTGGCGCATGTCCCCACAGTAGGACTTGAGGTGTACGATAGGGTTGCCTGTGCCGTTACATTTATCAAAGACCGACATTTTGAATTTTGGGGGCAAGGGGACTTCTGTAAATAGGCACAAGCCTGAGAAGTCTATGGCATGGATTTCGACTTCACCCATCTTCAACAACTGCTTCTGGATTTTATGCAACCTAGTTGTTCTTTCGACTGCTCAGAATATTTAAACAATGGGGTTATTTTTTCAACAGTCGGCCTTGATTCACTTTGTGCCACCGGGGGGTTGGTGATTATGGGTGGGGGATTGATGCTGGCAAATGCCCCAGCGTAAGCCCCGCTATTCCTGATCTCACCTTCCTCATATTGTGGATCTACATATGGTGTAGTGAGGATGAGATTTTCTTGTTGGTGCGGACTGGGCTGGATAGGTGGCTGGTGGGACCATTGGTTGTGAGGGAAGTTTTGGGGTGTGATAGGATGAGTGGAATTTAGATTTTAGGTTAGGCCCTGATGGGGACACTAGGTTTGAGGGAAAGCTTGGAGATGACTTTAGGGTGCATGGGCATGGGTGAATTGGGGTTGATGGAGGATAGGTACTAGGCTCCCGCCTTTAGCTGGGTGGGAGGTTTGTGTGTGAGGGAGATATTGAGGGAAATGTGGAGGGTATGGGTATGAGGACCCAAGGTTTGGGCCTTGCTGGGCTTAGGTATAAGGTAGGGAATTTGGATGGGTTTGGGCCATAAGGCCTTGGGAAGTTTGGCACATTAGGCTTGGTTGAGTCTAGCCCATTGGGCCTTTGTGGTCTTGTCATTAGGCCTTGATTGGTCTGGCCCATTGGGCCTTGGTGGGTCTGGCCCATTGGACATTGATGAGTCTAGTCCATTAGGCCTTAGTGGGTATGGCCCACTGGGCCTTGATGGGTCAGACCCATTGGGTCTTAATGGGTCCGGATGAAAGGGGTTTGGGCCATTGGGCCATGGTGGGTGTGGGTTATAGGGGTTTAGGCCATTGGGCCTTGGTGGGTTTGAGGTAATGAAGCATGGAGGTTTGGGAATGTGTATGATGGGTTAGAAAATGTGTGGTGAGAATGAGGGGGTATTTTGGCTAGGATAGATGGAAAATTGGGCATGACCTGGGAAGATGAAAATTTGGGCATGACTTGGGTAAATGGGGGGTATGTGGGGGATTTGGAAATTTGGGCATGGTATGGGTGGACGTGAAAATAATGGGTGTATTTTGGGTAGGTGTATGGGAAAAATGGGGTGTATTTGGAAAGGGTGTCGAAGGGAATTTAGTCATGGGTTGGGTGAATGTGGAAAAATTGGACATAGGAGAAGTGGAAAATTGTGGCGTAGGTTGGGCTAATGTGGAGGGAAATTGGCCATATGTGGAGTGGATGTGGGTGGAAAATGGGGTGTTTGTTGGGTGGATATTGATGGGGGAAAGTTTGACATGGATTGGGTAAATGAGGGTGTTGGATTTTGGGAAGGTATGTGAAAATGGGGTATGGTTTGGGAAAATGATGGGGAATGAGGTGTTGGATTTTGGGAAAATATGGGGAAATTGGGCATGTTAGATGTGGAAGAGAAGTGGGATAGGTTTTCGGTGGTGGAGGAAGAATGGGGTGGAAAATGTGGTGGGTTTTGAGTTGATATGGGGGAGAGAGGGGGTGAATTTTGGTTTGAGGTGTAGGGGAAGAGGGGTGCACTGAAGGGTCCGGTGATGGTAAATGGGAGTTGGGTGAACAGAATGGGGATTTCTTCCATGTGGGAATGAGTTGGGGAACGTGGTAGGGATGAATCGAGATCGGCATAAGCCGAATCAACCGCCCATGACATGGCATGGTGGCGGGTTGGGTACGGGTGCCTCGCATGGGGCTCGTAAGGCTTTCTCCTTCCTCCCCTAAGGGACAATGGAGTGTAAGGTGATGCTGTTATGTCGGCACTACAATGTTTCCTTTTCGATTTTTGGTTTATATATAAATATTTTTTTTTTTAAAATTTTTTAGGTAGATTTTTATGATGAAGGATTCTGAGGCCTTTGAATTCCCATTTCGAGTGGTATTTGAACCCTAAATAAATCCTGTGGTGAGACCTCGACGCACTTTGAAAGAATCAAAGGGGAACCCTTCGATCTATTGAAGGCACAGGAATCAATGCAAATAATCCGATCCCCCGAAGCGAGTTATTAAGAAGTTACCCTCTTTTGACCTACGGGGGCGTACTGGGTGTCGGATAGTGTGAGACCTAATCAGATCTGTTAAACCACTAAGCGGGGAATTCAGGGATGTGAAGAAGGCCTCATATTTCAGGCTGCATTGGTCAGTGTGAGACAAATACACTTGGCGTGTGTATTAGATGCGCCAGGCTAAATCTGGCCAAATTATGCTTGGCTCATGTATTACATGCACCAGAGCAAATCTGGGATCTCCAAGCTTGGCTCATTTATTACATGCGCCAGGTATATACAGTGGCATCAAATATTTTGATAGCAGAACATCAGCTCGAGATTGGTCTCTTTTTTAGTTTTTTGGGAAGCAATGCTTTCGGGGATAGATTCCTTAGTTGCAATAGGTCTCTCCTCACCGAACCTAGGAATACAAGGTAGTTTCGGGACTGCTAACGCTCTCCCCAAGGGTTTTAAACTCTGTAACAGGAGAGGTTCCCCACCCAATATGCCTCCAGCGCAAGCGCCTTCTCAGATACTAGGCGGGGTGTACTTTTCCGGATCATCACCAGTAGGGGCTGCCGCCGTACTAAGAACCGAGTATTTGTATCTTTGCCTAAAATTCCCAACCCTTGAAAATCTACCCCCGAAAAACTTCAATTAAGTCCCCTCTTGGTTCAGTTTTAATTTTAGATTTTAGAGGAGTTTTCTTAAAGTTCAAAAACGTGTGGTGATTGTCCCCTGTCACCTCTACTGGCCGGCGTCCACTGGTAGTGATGATTGCGAAAATATAAAAGCTCAAGTAAGCCTGCCAAACAGCTAACGCATGTAAATGCGCAAGTAGGCCCGTCAATCGGCTAAGGCATGTAAATGGCAGAAAAGTAAAGGAAAGTAAAGACAATGTATAGGTAGGCCCACTAATCAGCTAAGGCACGAAAATGACGGAAAAGTAAAGGAAAGTAAAAACAATACATAAGTAGGCCCGCCAATCAGCTAAGGTACGTAAATGACGAAAAAGTAGGGATGAATAAAAAAAATTGACGGAATTATAGGGGTAAGTAGGCAAGAAATGAACAAAAAGTTAGTAAAAATAAAAAACACATGCAATGAAAAAGGGCCAATACTTCAAGGAAAAGCTCTACAAGCAATCCCCAGCATAGTCGCCATCTGTGCAACCGTGGATTTTTATCAAACCCTTCGCGACAACGCACACTCGTGAAAAATATATAGTCGCCACCTAGAGCTTTCGGTATCCCGAAAAACCTAAATCAATACTAAAAGCACCAAAGTGCAAAAATATGACACTGATTCCGGTTTACGCCAAAGGATCTTGCGTAGGGGTTTTAATTATCGATCGGGAAGGTGTTAGGCACCCGATCAACCCGCTAGTAAGCAGTCTCTACTATGGTCGGGTATATGTGAGGGCTGATTTATAATATATATATATATAAGAAGCAGAATGAGCGTCACTTCCCCTTGCCTGAAGGCACACCGTTCCTATTGAGCCCTTCCCGCTTGCCAAAATTTTGCCAGCATAACAGCTCAATTCTAGGATAGAGGAAAAGCAAAGCAGGTAGTGGAATAGAGGGGAGAGCCGGAACTCTCGGACCCTTTTAGCACCGCTGTGGTCCTTCACGTGAGGGTGCTTTGGTGAGTTTCTGATAGCTTGGATGGTTGAATGAAGGGTTCTAACTCCTAGGGCTTGATAGATAAGAGGTAGAGGAAGAAGGCTAGGGGATGATTCTCTCCTAACTCTTGGTTTTTTTGAGGAAGGATTCGGTTTCTACGATGATTTAGAATTCTGAAATTTGTTTGGATATTTGGTGCACACAAGGGAGGGATAGATCTCTTATTCTTTTCTCTCTCTTGGAAAATTTTCAAGCCATTTCCAAGTAGGGGTAGCTCTCTATTTATAGGAAAAGGGGAGGCTAGGAGGACACTTAAGAGCTAATTGGATTTAGCAATTAGATAATCTTCTAATCTAAGGTTTCCTAGGGTTTCAGGAGCTTGGAAAAATGGGCAATGGCCTTCAATGGTAGATGATAGGGTGAGGTTTCAAATGACTAAAGGGTTGCAAATAGGGTAAACATGGGTGTAACAGTCCTAATGAAATCAATCTTACAGTTTGAGATGGTCAACAAATCAAACCCTAAAAATGATTTTTGAGCAAAACCAGGTGGTCACTGTAGCTAAGCCTAGTGCATCTATTAGATGCGCCAAACAAAAATGCAAGCTTGAGAAGTTCAGACCATGCGGGGGCACCCACCTATGTCTGGTGCAACTATTAGTTGCGCCAAGCCATTTTTTAGGGAAAAATGGTTTGGGGCATGTATTACTTGCGCCAACTAAAATCTTGTAAAACTATCCGATCTTTAAATCATCGTAAAGTTTGATACATTACTCTGATTGAGGCGATTCTTGGTCCATTGGAAAGCTAGAGAAGTTCTCTTTCTAATGGTATATAATTAAGCTTTATCTGTGGTCTATATAAAATTTAGCACTCCTCTCTTTAACCACTGTTCAGGGGGATTTGAAACTGCCTCGGGAAGGGTTTTAATGTGTCTGGGAAGCCTAAGGTTGCTTCCTAATGGTTCGGGATGATTCCTAAGGATTTTGAGACGACTCCTAAGGTTTTGGGATGACTCCTAAGGGTTTGGAGAATGCTTTTGGAAGCTCATGGGTGCGCCCCTCTCAAAGTATATTTCAATCGGGCATCGGGCTAATTTTGGGTGTCCACACCGTCCCACGTAAAATCGACACCTTTCTTATAGAAATACAAGAAGAGATAGGAGTCACGAGTCTGAACGAGAAAATTTCTACTTAGGAGCTCCCTAATAAACTCCTTGAGCGGTTTGCCGACTTTTACCATGGCTTTACCCCCATTGTTGAGGAAACAGAAGACGTCAATCTAGGGATTGAAGAGGTTCCTAGAATCACTAATATCAAAATATCACTATCTCACAAGGAAAGAAAGAGCATGATTAATTTTCTTCGGTCATATCAAGACATCTTCGCATGGTCATACGAGGACATGCCTGGTTTGGACACCAATTTGGTCGAGCATGAGTTGCCACTCTACCTCAATATCAAGCAAGTCAAGCAAAAATTGAGGTGACTCTGACCCGAGTAAATGCTGAAAGTGAAAGACGAGGTCATCAAGCAATATGATGTGGGATTTCTCATGGTCTCTAAGTGCCCATAGTTGTTAGCCAATATTGTTCTTATGCCGAAGAAGGATGGAAAGGTTCGCATGCTCCAAGGTTATCGACATCTTAGTCAATAACACTGCTAAGCATGGGATGCTCTCATTCATGGACAGATTCTTCGGATACAATCAGATAAGGATAGCAGAGGCAAATCAAGAAAAGATAGCATTTATCACTCCTTGGGGCACTTTTTGCTATAACGTCATGCCATTTGGGCAAAAGAATGTCGAGGCAACATACCAGAGGGCTATGACGACACTATTTCATGACATGATGCACTGAGAAATTGAGGTGTATATCGACGACATGATCGCCAAGTCACCAGAGCGAAGTGACCATCTGATAAACCTCTAAAAACTATTTGAGAGACTTAGAAAGTATAGGTTATGCCTGAATCTTCATAAATGTGCATTCGGCGCCATGTCAGGAAAGTTGTTGGGCTTCATTGTCCGCAGGAGAGGTATCGAGGTTGACCCTTCAAAGTAAAGGCCATCACGAAAATGCCAGCACCGTCTACCGGAAAAGAGGTCAGAGGTTTTTTGGGCAGGATACATTACATCAGTTGGTTTATTGCACAACTCACTCCCATCTTCACGCCGATCTTTAAACTACTAAGAAAGGATTCTCCCGTTGAATGTAATGATGACTATCAGGCAGCATTCGATAAAATCAAGGGCTACCTTCTCAACCCTCCAATATTAGTACCACCCGAACCGGGGAGACCACTCTTAATGTATCTCTCCATGATGAAAGTTTCGATAGGATGTGTCCTAGGATAGCATGACGAGACAGGAATTAGAGAGCAGGTCATCTACTACCTAAGTAAGAAGTTCACCGACTACGAGATGCACTATTCTCAACTGGAGAAAGCATGCTTGGCTCTTGTGTGGGCCACACAGAGGCTCTGCCACTACTTGTTATCCCAAGCCGTGCTACTCCTAGCACGCATGGATCCAATAAAGTACCTATTCGAAAAGCCGGCCCTCACAGGGCAGACTGCGCGCTGACAGCTTCTCCAATTTGAGTTTGACATCACATATGTCATGTAGAAATCAATCAAGGGGCAAGCACTTACTGATCATCTTGTCGACAACCCTTTTACCCGATTATGAACCTTTAAGGACTGAGTTCCCAGATGAGGACATCTTGTTCATGACTGTGGATGATACAATAGAGACTGAGGAATCTTGGGTGATGCACTTCGAAGGAGCGGTAAATGCCGAAGGTCAAGGAGTCGACGCTATTCTAATCTCGCCACAAGGATCTCATGTATCAGTTTCTATCAAACTCAACATCCCCTGCACTAACAACATGGCTGAATATGAGGCCTGTGCTACTAGACGAATGGAGATTAGAAGACAAAGGATGAGAAGTCGATCCCATAGCATGAACACCTCGAAGATCTGATAGCATGCTTCGATGATGTTACTTTCTCCTATGTCCCACGAATAAGGAATCGCTTCACCGATGTGTTAGCAACTTTAGCATCGATGGTAGAAATCCCCTACGGTGTTGAGATGAAGTTGATCATGATTGAACAGAGGAACAAGTTGGCCTTCTGCTTCCAGATTGAGGAACCCCCAGGGTTGGATGATGAGCCACCATGGTTCTCAAATATCAAGAATTTCCTCGAGACTCGAGCATTCCCTGAGGGGATAGCTACAGAGGACAGACGGGCCATTAAACATTTAGCAACATACTGCATCATTTGGGACGAGTGTCTCTACAGGTGATCGTATAACAACATCCTGCTCCAATGCCTAACTTTAAGCGAAGCACCGAACATTATGAAAGAGGTTCACGAGAGAATATGCGGTGCCCACGTCGAGATGGCCACATGCTCGCCAAAAAGATTTGATGCCAATGATACTTCTAGACCACTACAGAATCTGATTATTGCAAGCACGTTTGGAGGTGCTACAAATGCCAAGAACACTCTAGTTCGATCGACACTCCATCCATTGATCTTAACTGCATGACCACTCCATGGCCATTCGCCACTTGGGGCCTCAACGTTGTCAGAAAAGTCAATCCCAAAGCATCAAATAGACATCAATTCATCCCGGTTGCCATTGAATACTTCACCAAATGGGTAGAGGCAGCATCCTACATGAACATCACGGCCCGACATGTGGAGAAATTCATCAAAAGCAATATTGTTCGCCGGCTTGGCGTACCCAAGGATATCATCATGGACAACGACATGAACTTTGTGAACAAGCACACCAGGGCCTTCTGTGAGCAAAACAAGTTTAAACATCATTGCTCGTCACCATATCAGCCACAAACCAATGGAGTCGTAGAAGCTGCTAACAAAATGGTCATCCACATCCTTGAGAAGATGGTCGTCACCTATCAAGATTGGAGCGAAATGTTACCATTCGCTTTATGGGCCTACAGAACATCGATCTGCACTGCTATAGGGGCAACACCATTCTTCCTTGTGTATGGGACTGAGGTCGTCCTGTCGGTAGAGGTGGAAGTACCGTCGCTGGCCTGCCTGAAGCTGAAAGAGAGAGATCCCACTTTGGGCAATTAAACCTGTTGGAGAAGAAAAGGCTCCTTGCCTTGTGTCATACCCAAGTATACCAGGGGTGAATCACACATGCTTACAATAAATGTGTCCACGGTCGAGATCTGAAGGTAGGAGACATCGTACTCAAGAAAAGCTTCCCGTCCCTCCATGCCGATCCGAGAGGAAAGTTCAAGCCCAACTAGGAAGGACTTTACGTCATCCGAGAGGAGCTCTCGGGATATGCCATCCACCTCACAACCATGGATAGAGATCCCTTACCTGAGCCCATCAACGCTGGATACATCCGACGTTTCTACTCCAAGGTCTTCGTGGTAAGGTAAGTATCGACAATAATGGATACGTGACTGCTTAAGGATACTTTAAAAAGAGGCCATCATTTCAAAGCTCAGTAGCCAAAAAGTTTCCCTGAATGGTCGTACCCTTTGCTACCCCCATTGAGCCATCGACATTCCTTTCACAAACCCCTCCAAAAAATGTGTGTATAATACCAACAAAAAAGAGAAACAAAGTTACTATCAAATCCAAAAAAAAAATTAGAAAAGCAAAATCCCAAAAAGGACAAAAGGATATCTAAAAAGAAGAAAGAAAGAAAGAAAAAATAGAAAAAAAAGTGGGGCATATACAGCCAAAATCCCCCAAGGAAGAAGTGTATTGGGACAACTGGAACCCAATCAAGGAAACCTTTTAAAAATCCCAGAATACCATCAAAATTCCTAACCTATCTCATGGCCATAATACATTCTAAGAAAAAGCCCCTTTTAAGGTCTATGAGTAGTCATAGTATCCCCCGAGTCAACACGAGCCAAGCCATGAGACAACCAAAGAATCTCATCCCGCCGGCTATGATGGAATCGACGTCCATGTCGTGGCCTTTGATAAGATGAAAGAAAAGAAAATAAAATTAATAATTAAAGCTCAAAGCAAAGAGGACATAGTAAAACCCCGAAAGGGTGCCATGGGTAAAAACAATGAGTTTGTGCGGACAAGGTGAAAACCTAAAAGGGAGCCTGGGATAAAAATGCGAACCCATGGAAGTAGTGAAAACCCAAGAGGGCACTACGGGTAAAAAGGGGGAAACAACGGGCACAATGAAAACCCACCTTGGGAATTGTGAGTGAGAAAGTTGAAAAAGAGAAATTGAAAAAGAAAATAAACAAGATCCCCTCGGTTCCCCTCCCGCATTACCCGATTCCCGACTGGACCGCTCATGTCAGCTTGAATCAGGTCCCAACCAAGAATGACTTCACAGGCCGCACCGTCAAACGTATGACCTAGGGTAAGGATAAAATAAGGATTCGATCCAAAGGGATAGATGTTTTAGCCTTGGTAGAAATTGTTGAACTTCACTCATGACCAACTATGAAAAGGGGGTTCGACCATGCTCAAAGGGGGACCTGTCATCTCACCGATAATTAAGGCATCAAACCAGGATGATTGATCTTGATGACCGAAAAGACCACATTTGCAAAAGATAATAAGTTTTCCTTTCCCATTTCAGTCCCACACTATATGTGCCACGTCTCCAAAGGAATAATCGACACAATCCTCCCCATTTCACAAAAAAAAAAAGGGAAAAGGTAGAAGTTTTGTAAGATAATAGATTTTCCTTTCTCACATAGAAACCTGTATACAGCTGACACCACATCCCAAAAAATAATATGTGAGATGTCTAGCCTCCTTCTTTCTTTCTTTACAAAAGTGCAAAAATAATTAAAACATAAAGAAAATATGTATACCAAAAAGATGTATCTAATTAGAGGTTTCTTATGCCCCTTTCTATGGTTTGATCTATGCAAAAAATATGTGCAGGAGATAATCAACGACCCAACTTGTGCTTCAAGGCACGGATCTCTGCGCATAAAGCATTCTCTTACACATCCCGCTCTGTCATCCAGTGACCATGGAGACTCCTATACTGCTTCTGGGAAGCGTAAGTGGCACCTAGAGTGTTACTCAATGATCCTTCCAAATGAAGGACCTCACACTCAACTGCATGTGCCCATGCCTCTGCCACCTCTGCTCTAACCACCTATTTCTCTAAATTTTCATGCAGAATGTGCTTCTCGTCCATCAATAGCTCAATACACCTCTGAAGCATCGACTCCTTCCTTGGCCAAGGCCCGCCGTATCACCGCTCTTTGTCTGATCCAAGTGACCAACAGTAGGTTTCTCATATAGTAGCCAAGCCTCGTACTCCGGGGAGGACAACACCGAATCTACCTACTCTAGATCGCACATGAGCATCGACTGAAGTGTCTCCCAAAGAGCAGTTATCCTATCCATGTCCCCAGAGGACCCCCAAGAGAAAATCAGGTCACACAGAGGCGGCTCCATCACACAAGGCACCTGCTGAGGGCAACCGAACTGGCACAACACCCAAAATGGGAAGTATTAAGTACTACCAGTCAAGCCGAGGAGAGTGATGCCTTCATGATCTCTGAAGCAAACCACTGGGAAGGTTCAATCAGACCAAGGAAGCCTCCACACCAACTCGGCTTCGGCCAGCCAAAGCTTCAAACCCTGCATATCTCCCAGTGGAAGCATATGGCATCGACCCAGAAAGTAGTGGGCCACCTCACCACGAGCAACGTAAAAGCGGGGCACGGGACCCAAAATAGCAAGATACTCCCCAAGCCAAATTTGGAACAAGATAGGACATCCCGGAGGCCCTCCACCTTGCCTAGAGCGAAGGCATCAAGGCAGCAATAAAGCTCTGCTAGGACCATATGTGTCACAGAGTGACCTCCCTCTATTTCCACCAAGACATCACAAAGTGCAAGCGAGAAGCTCTCTCCCCCAATATAGAAAAGAACGTCGAAAATAAGGCAAAGGGCAAAGGCCTTCACGTTATGAGGATTTTTTATCGACAACTTTTGCAGGCTTTCCTCTCGAAAAGTTCTCTTAGGAATTTCACCGAACACCTGGTGGGCCCCCCAATGAGACTTTCCTCATAATCATTTTTCTTCACGCCCAAGGTGATCTGAGTGGCCCTGGCATAACCTGGTTTCGACAACACTCTCACAAGGTCTCTATGTAGCTTCAAACCTGAGAGCTTGGAGAGCTCCTCGAGATTAGGAGTCAACACATGATTCCCAAAATGGAAAACATGGGTGTTAACTCCCCAAAATGAAGCCGCAGCATGAATGAAATCCCAAAGTGGAGGAACTCTAAGAAAGTACATGAGACGAGCCAAGCCGAGCCGATCTAAACCGACAAGCTCACTCTCGTTTATGCTCTAATGCCACTTCCTTAGAAAAATGGGCCCCACGCCCAAATAGGGAAGTATCGTGATCCCAGACCCCCTTGAGAGGCGGCGTTGGAAAGTGGGTCCATTGATGTACAAAGATGTTCCCGAGGATACAAATTCAATGTATGATAATGGACCCACCTTGGGGGCAAGCAAAGAAAAAAAAAAGAGCAAAAAAATGACAAGTCAAGGTCAAGAGAGAGGAAGAATGTGCATTCTCGGGCTTAAGAAGACGCCACTGCCCTCTGGAAGCACTTGGCGCATGAGTTTTTTTTACTGTTTGCTTGAACTTTATGCCTCTTATCTACAAAGACATACAATAGGCCCTATACAGAGGGGAAAACTTGGTTTTTTGGTCACATCTAACTTGTATAAGCCTTCGTGCAGGAAAAATCCACACCGACGTGGAAATAGTGGCCAAGTGTTAACAAAGTATGTGGCCCCGGAGGCCATCCCTTTTGACAAAATCAAACCCATCCTGCAAGCAATCTGATATACTACAACACACAAAGGAAAGATAGAGCATGCAATTAAAAGAAAAGGGCACCAACATTCATCTAAAGAAACTGGAAAAACCATCCAAACAATAATAACAATGCCACATCATCCAATACATATGTCCAAAATCCTAAACGAAAATATATGTCCCAAAAAGTCTCAAAATTCTAAAGCAAGACCTAATCCTTGTTGGCGTCCTTAGACTTCTTGCGCCTGCGTGAGGAGCTCTGATATGTCCGTACATTTCCCACTCGAGCCCACGCTTGAGAAAGTCTGCTAAGCAGGGAGCACGACTCCTTTTCACGAGCACGCTGAAAGTCATACCAAAAGCCATCAGTCAAGATTAGTTGAGAGAAAAAATAGTAGGGCAATGATCGAAACCAATTAGTATGATACTCACCACTTCCACATCCTGAAGGCTGACTATGTTGCGGTAGTACTCCGCTTGGTTCACCGCTAACTCGTAGTCCTACACAAAAAGGAAAGAGACATTTAGCTATAGGCGCTAGCACATGCATTTTTCTAAGAAACAAGCATGCAGAAAGATAAAACTTACTCACCCTTGGAACCAATTAAGGAGGGATCCAGACTGTGTCAGTAGATATGCGGGCCTGATCCTCTATGGCTTTGCATAAACCCCCAAGGAAAGCATCATCGACACGCCTAAAGGTCCCCTGGATCTCCACAGTCAAACTACTAGAGGCGCTAGCACCAGAGGCACCTGAGGGACCAGCTCCGGTAGCATCGGCAGTACTCGCCGTTGCCTCGTCATCATCATCAGTCACCTCCCTGCTCGAACTATAAAAAGGAGTAGAATTTCAGTCAGTAGAAGCCAAAACTAAATCAGAACTGCTACAAATGTGCTTAAGGGAAAGAGAAACACCTGAGATCTCAGGCCGCCAAAGGCCAGGAAATTTGCACCAAGTACGAAGCGTAAAAGAATGGACTGATAGGGTAGGTATTCATACCATAGCCGGTACCCTCTAGGCACGAGGAGATCATTGATGGGGGCCCCATGATGAAGAAACAAGGCCAAGAGCTCCTCAACGGTACCCCTAGGAGCCATGACATTAGCAGGAGGAGCATGTGGCACAGCAAAGTGGTCTCGATGTGAACCACTCTCTCTCCTAGGTAATATGCCCTGGCCTAGGCCTCGTAGAAGAAGATGATGCGATGGTCAACAAAGAAGCAAGATAGACCCACAGCAGCACGCTCCCAAAAAGGAGAACCAATGTACGGGTCATAGATAACCTGCCCAGATAGAAAAGTATCCCTTCAGCCAAGCAGATAACATAAAAAGAAATGCTAGGAAAGAAAAGGGAGAAATAGTTGTACTTGCTCCGAGATCAACAGGTCGTATTGGGACCTCAGGCCCATCTCCAGATGCTTCATGCCAACGTCCCTGCAGCGATGTGTGTTCCAGTTGCTCATGAGTGGATAAATGTACATGTCAGAATGCAGGAGGGAGTAGCCAGGCTGGAAGTGCAGATACCTCCAAATCTGAAAAGAACAGTATACAGAAGGTGTGTCAGAAACAGGATGGATGACTAACCAATAAACAAAGAAAAGCAAAGGAGTCAGTGGTTACCTCAATTGTCGGTCAGAAGCCAACAACATAAACCGAGTTCCCCAATGAGACTTGGGCTAGGTTGGACATCAGAACAGCATATCCAGCCCCACGCTAGTCGTATTTGTGCACGTCGTCCTAATTTACCATAAGACTGAGCAGGGACAGTGAGACTAGGTCGTTGCTGGCATTTGAGAGGAGGGGTCTTTCCCAGCAGGAAGAGGAGAGAAATGTGAGCCAACAGAACCGCATGCTCTGGCTTAATGAAGATATCTACATCTGATTGCCCTAGGTCCACTAGTTCATTCTCCTCAAACAAATCAGACAACCAGGATATTTTAACTTCAACACCACGCAGGTTTACTGATGTGGGATAATCCCCAATTAGCTGAATCACCTCATCCCTACTGGGCACGAAAAGGTTTGCCACTAGGACACTCCCTATTTGAATCCCCGTAATCATAGACCAATCAACGGGGGTAAGAGTCATCTCCGCCACAGCCATATGAAAGGTCATAGTCTCGGGACGGAAGTGCTCGATCAAGGCCTTTAGATAGGCCGAGTCGGCCTGCATGGTAGGGCATGAGAGCAAGTCCTCAAAACTGGCCTGGGTAAGAAGGAACTTCACAACCAGAGGGAGGTAGAGATAGAAGCACTGAAGGTCCTGCCAGCCTCCTTGGAAGGTGACAAAGGGCAAGTCCTACATTCACATGAAGAGGTGTCAAATGCTAAAGATATAACAAGCTCACATAAAACAACAAAAGGCTATTTCGTTACCTTGCCGGTGATACCAAAGTTGGAAACATGAATGTACTGCTGATGAAGGAGCCTGGTACGGACGGCCTCACCCTGCATTTCGAACCAGGGATGGGAGGAGCATTGCACTACAAAAAATTGTTCCCCTCGGGAACCATAAGGCGCTTTCGACCCCTCTTCTTGCTCTTGCCCCTCCTCCTACGCGTACTACTCTCACTCGACATCCTGAGACAGATACAAGCAATAGAATGAAGACATATCGGTAGCAAGAAATCACTTGCTAAACAGGCTAACAGGGAGGTAATTAGGGCCTTTTTCTTTCCTAATCATCATCATCATTTTCAAAAAAAATATCATCAAATCACCTGCATTTATGCAATCAAAAATCCAAAAAAATAAAACAAAAAATATATACATATGCATTTATGCAATCAAAAATCCAAAAAAAAATAAAACAAAAAATATATACATATGCATTTATGCAATCAAAAATCCAAAAAAAAAAAAAAAAACAAATAATATATACATATGCATTTATGCAATCAAAAATCCAAAAAAAATAAAACAAAAAATATATACATATGCATTTATGCAATAAAAAATCCAAACAAAAAACAAAACAAAAAATATATACATATGCATTTATGCAATCCAAAAAAAAACAAAACCACAAATATATACATATGCATTATGCAATCAAAAATCCAAAAAAACAAAAAAGAAAACAAAAAAATACATGCATATGTGTGTGCATTTAGGCAACCCAAAAAATCCAAAAAAAATAAAATAATAATAATATATACATACATGTACATTTATGCAACTCAAAAAAAATCAAAAAGAAAAATATATGTGTGAGCATTTATGCAATTCAAAAAATTGAAAAAAGAGAAAAGAAAAAAAAGAAGGAATGCCCTAACCAAAAATTATATAATAACTCAAGAAAAAGAGAAATATAGGGCATCATTTGCACAAAATAAGATCAGACCAATCATGGATAATCACACTTGCAAGAAATATCATTCAATAATCATCTAGAAAAGCAAGAATCATAACCACATTGCAAAAGATTTTAAGAAAAATCAAATAAAAATGGGTTTAAAGTGATTACCTTCAAGGGAAATCGGGTCCTTGATCCGGCATAGAGAGGGTGTTTAATCGAAACGAGCGAACACCGGCAATGAAGCACACTTGGAATCGATCCGAGGGAACCCTAGGAAGGAGCCCCGTTTTGGTTTAGAGAGGGAGGGAGAGAAATTTTTGAAAAAATACCCTCTTGGCTCGAGCTCGGGCGTTTTAAAAACCCCCAATTTTGGCTTGGCGCATGTAATACACACGCCAAATATAATTCGGCCCCGTTTGGGTCTGGCGCATGTATTACATGCACCAGGCTATTTCAGGCCAGATTTGGCTTGACGCATCGAATACATGCGCCAGGCTATTCCTGGCCCATTTTGGCTTGGCTTGTGTGTGGCACACACCGTGTAACATCCTGAAAAAAAATTTCGATCTTTGAATAGTGTGTCTCTGTATGCGTGTCGTTTGGGTCACGTGTCTAACCCTATGAGCATTAATGGATATGCCATGGATGAGTAAAAAGTTAAGTGAAAGTGAGAATGACTAAAAATGTTATATATATATGAAGATTTGAATTTGTTGTAATATACCTAGGGTGGGTATATGTGTTTGGCACCTAAGCCTAAATTGGATATAAATAAGTAAAACCTGGGAGAGAATTTAATTCCCTTATGAGTTAGGTTGTTGAAAGTTATTAAGAGAGAGAGAGAAGAGATTTAATTGAATGGTTGGGTGTGTGTGAGGGATCAGTTGGTGTATGTTATACAAGAACCTTGAATAGTGTGAAAATCTAGAGCCCAAACTACAAAGCAAGGTTTTGAGGATAGGATCGGGGAATCGATCAAATTGAAAGGTAAGAGTCTTTGTATGATTTTGTGCATATGTGAGTAGGATTAATTATGAATATGTATAATAAATAGGAAGTGGAAAGAGAGAAATTTGTAGAAAAATGGATTTCTGAAGTGTAAACCCGAACTGTGTGAAATCTGTGGAAAACCGACCGGTCGAATCCAAAACCAACCGGTTAATTTTTTACAAATTTAGAAGTTTGAAGACCAAACACGATTTCGACCGATTGAATGAAATTCAACTGATCGATTTGAAAAACTGACCGGTCGAAAAAGGCATCGACCAGTCGATTGGGAAAAACAGTGAATGTGTAAAGTCGGGTTTTGAGAAACCAACCGGTCGAACAAAAATTGACTAGTCGATTTTGGAAATATGACCGGTTGAAGTGAGACCGACCGGTCGATTTTGGGAAACCGACTGGTCGAAGTGAGATTGATCGATTGATTTTGACAGTTTAGAGCTTTGTTTGTTTTACAACTTAGGGACAATTGGGAAGCTTGTTACCTTCCTGTTTTATGTCATCTTTGACATTTTGTTTATAAACTCGTGTATGATAGGTGTGATCTTGAACAGTGGATTAGAAAAGTAACTGTGAGCTAGGAGACTTATAGTGCGACTTCGTGTGAGGTAGGGGAAAACTTCTTAGCATGTGTATTTGAATTCAGCAGGCATGTATAGTGATGGGATGTGAATGTGTGTTTTACGATGTGTTTTGCCATAGCATGGATTCATCATATTTTAAATTGTGAGTGTGAATGTATGTGTGTGTGAAGTATGATATAAATATGTGTTTTTTCAGCAAGAGACTAGAAAGGTCTGCATGTGACATTTTCAGAATGTGAATATGTGTGAGAGCTTTAAATGTGAATAAGTGTGAGAACTTGAATGTGAATATGTGTGAGAACCTTGATTGAGAATCTGTGTGAGAACTTTGAAGTCAAAACCTATAATATTTATCACAAACTCACGGTGAATAACTATATGTAAATTTAGCACTTTGATTTAAGGATTTCATGTGAATACCCGACCGACACGGCTAGATACCCGTGACCGATGCGGCGGGATATCTGTGACCGGTACGGTGGATTGTCCGTACAACTTGTGCTCCGGTGCGGTGGGATATCCGCTCTGTGATTTCTATTATGAGGAGATATATGTCTGTGTTGTCAAGCCACCTCCAGTCATGAGGTCCAGTGTATATATATGTGTAAGGGTTCAATTGAACGACGATGGTGGGTATTCCATCAGGGATCGATGCTATATTTGCTCGAGGAAATATTTAAGTGATTGATTTAATTTTATGCTTTTGTGAAGTAAGAAAAGGACTTTTGAGTTAATGTATGATAAGTGTGATTTGTGAACGTGCATCAATTATCAGTTCATTCGATTTAAATGCTTTCAAAGTGTGTTCTTCATTCAAGAAAAATATGAATTGTGTTAAGTCATGAAAGATATCTTTGATGTTGAAATTATGCATGCTATGCTAGTTTTTCCCTATTGAGCTTTTACGTAGCTCACCCTTCGACTATACGTCATAGGATCAGAGGATGCAGCTGATACTAGGGATCTAGACCTAGAGGATCCTAAGTACATTGCTGGAGAGGAGATAGAGCCACCTCCTGAGGAATTCTTCTAGTGGACTGTGCTACGCTATTTTGAGATTATTTTGTAAGTCTTGGTATGTCCAGCCATTATAAGTTTGGAATGATGTAATTATGGAATATTATATTCTTTTTGGCAAACCGTCATAGGGTGACTTTTGGGTTGTCACTGATGGTTCGGCTCGGTTCTTTTGTTCATGCGGTTGGCATGGAATTAGAACCGTCTTTTGAGTTATGTTTAATTCGTTATGGTATAGATGTGGAGATTTCTTTAGTATGATGTCTCTATTTGTTTTATTATGTTATGTTTTGTTCCGCTTTGTGCGTGGATATACCAAGTGTTCTGTGTGATATATGGGGTGCGACATCAAGGGTCTTACCGATGGCGTGGGTTTCAGAGTGCCGAAATTCGGGCTGCACAGTTGGTATCAGAGCATTTCTTTTAGAATTTCTTATAAGTCTTAAATTTTGTCAGAGTATAGGGACCTTCTACTAATGAAACTTTAGTTTCATGTTGTAGAGCATCATGTCCGCTAGAGGACGGGGTCGACGAAGAGGTGGCCATAATAGAAACTTAAGAAGTGGGGATGAGATTCCCACCAATTCCAATAGGGTACCATTGAGGGAGAGAATGGTTCAGGAGACGAGTAACCCAAAAAACAGAGATCATGAAAGAGAGCAGGAAAGAAATGAAGAGAGAGCAGAGAGGCAGAGAATGATGTAGACCATGGAGGCTATAGCTAGTACCATGGCTTGCCAAGCAGCATTGTTGACTGCTCATAATCAGCAGCATACAACACCTCCACCACAAATCCATATCACTTTGGATTCGTGGAGTTTAGGAAGCTGAGACCTCCAAGCTTTCACGGTCAGACTGACCCATTAGAGGTAGAAAAGTGGTTGGATCAAATCAAGAATCTATTGGAGAGAATGCCATGTACGGATGCAGAGAAAGTCAGTTGGGCTTCATGCCAATTGGAAGGTGCTGTCAACCCATGGTGGAAGTCAGTATTGTTGAGAAGAGAGCAAGATCACCCAGGTGGTGTATGGACATGGGAAGGATTTGTTGAATTGTTCAACAAGGAGTACTTCCCAAGGCAGTTAAGAAATCAAATGGTTGCAAGATTTATCTCCTTAGAGCAGGGAGCAATGACCGTGAGAGAGTATGGCATGGAGTTTATACGATTGCCAAGATGTACTCCTGAGTATGTGGCCACAGAACTTAAGAAGGCCAATAAGTTTGAAAATGGGTTGAGGCTGATCCTACGTGATAGGGTTGCGGCATTTGAGTTAGAGACCTATACAGATGTTATGGGAAAGGCACTAGTGATCGAGAGATCGCTTAATGAAATGTACAAAACGAGGGAGCAACAAGGAAAGGGACAACTAGAGCAAGATAAAGTAGGAAACTACGAACCAGTGAAATAAAAGTCGCGATTCATAGCACCCATCCAGCGGCAGCAGTTTTAGGCAAATTTTCTCAGGCCGTCATAAGCACATTTCCCTAGGCTAGCTATGTCTTCATTTGGATGACCGATCCGATACGAGAACCCTGCTACCATCACTGGAGTATCTGTTACTCTGGGTTTCTCCAAGACAACATCATCTTCCTCGGTTGAGATGTGTGCCAGATGTTGTAAGTCTCACAAGACATCTGACTGTAGGCGGGGTACAGGTGGTTGCTTTATGTGTGGGAAAATGGGACATATCATTAGAGACTGCCCAGAGGTACAAAAGGAAAGAACGGCTTCAACTCCTATGGCTAGACAGATACAAGCAAAGAAGCTGATTGTTCAAGGACGGGCATATGCAGTAACATCCAAGGATGCCAAGAATAGTATTGACAACATCCAAGGTGCAATTTTCATTTTATTTAAATTAATTCATTGAATTGAATTTTAGATAGAGAAGGTGTATCAATATAGAAAATACTTTAATCTATCTCTTTACATCTTTTAACTAGATACACGAGTAGATTTCTAAGATGCATGTGCATGTACTATATAGGTACCTTGCAAATGTAGAGAAAGGAAGTGACTTGAGTTATGAAGCGAGAGTGTTGATAGACCCAGGGTCTACCCACTCGTTTATTGCTTCACAATTTGCGAAGAAAGTGAAGGTCATTCCCGAGGACTTGAACTTCATTTTTTAAGTGTCAGTCCCGACGGGGAGTTCAGTTAGTACTGATATGGTCTATCGGTCAGTCATTGTCGCCACGAGGGATTATGATGTCCATGAATTAGTGGCAGAGTTGATCCTGTAAAACATGTAAAGATTTGATGTAATCCTTGGCATGGATTAGTTATCTAATCATTGTGCAAGTGTTGATTGTAGGAACAAGGTAATTATTACCTTTAAACCGAATACGAGGAGATCATTCAGATTCTTTGGAATGCGATCGACCTTAGTACCGCTGATCTCTACAGTCAGAGCCGAACGATTGATAAAGAAGGGCTGCAGGGGGTACCTAGCCTTTCTAAAGGAAGGAAAGGAAGAGAAGAATGTCATAGCGGAGATTCCAGTTGCATGCGAGTTCAAAGACATTTTTCTAGATGAGTTGCCAGGTTTACCACCAGAATGAGAAGAGGAGTTCGCCATTGACTTAGCACTGGGTACGGAGCGTGTGTCTAAAGCACCATACTGAATGGCTCCTGCCAAGTTGAAGGAGTTGAAAGAACAATTGCAAGAACTACTCGATAAAGGATTTGTAAGACCCAGTGTGTCTCCTTGGGGAGCATCGATCTTATTTGTGAAGAAGAATAGGTCGATGAGATTGTGCTTCGACTACCGTCAGCTGAACATGTTAATTATTAAGAATCGATACCCTTTGTTGAGGATTTAGGATCTATTTGATTAGCTACAAGGCACAAGATTCTTTTCCATGACCGATCTAATATCTGGATACCATCAGTTGATAGTCAAGGCAGAGGATATATTAAAGACAACATTCAGAATGAGATATGGACACTATGAGTTTTTGGTGATGCCATTCAGATTGACAAATGCATCGCCGTCATTTATGAACTTAATAAATTGGGTGTTTAAACGACACTTAGATACTTGTGTAGTAGTATTTATAGATGGCATCCTCATCTACTCTAAGACCAAGAGAGAACATGAAGAACATTTGAGGATTGCTCTACAGATCTTGCGTGAACATCAACTATATGCAAAGCTCGACAAGTGTGAGTTTTGGTTAGAGAAGGTCAGTTTCTTGGGACATGTGGTCTCAAAGGATGGGGTGACTATGGATCTAGCAAAGATCGAGGCAGTGGAAGAATGGAAACAACCAAAGATGGTAATAGAGATTTAAAGTTTCCTTGGTCTGGCCGGATATTATAGGCGATTTGTAGAGGGTTTTTCAAAGCTTTCTAAACCACTTACGAGACTTACCAGGAAGGATGTGAGATTTGAGTGGACTGAAGAATATGAGAAGAGTTTTTAAGAACTCAAGAAGATACTTACTTCAGCCCCAGTATTAGCTATTCCTTCAGGCAGTGGGGGATTTGCAGTTTATAGTGACGCTTCACATAGTGGGTTAGGTTGTGTGCTAAACCAAAATAAGAAAGTGATTACTTATGGGTCGAGACAGCTGAAAGATCACGAGAAGAATTATCCAACTCACAATTTGAAGCTCGCAACAATTATATTTGCACTAAAAATATAGAGGCACTACTTATACGGTAAAACCTTTGAGATATTCACAAATTATAAAAGCCTCAGATATTTGTTTACACAAAAAGAACTGAACATGAGGCAATGCAGATGAATGGATGACTATGACTGCTCTATTCAGTATCACCCAGGCAAGGCTAACATTCTAGCCGATGCCTTGAGTCGAAAGAGTTCGACTTTATTGTCTAGCCTTGTGCAGGAATTCATAGATGGAAATTAGTAGAGGATCTTTCGTTGTATGGTGCAAAGATCGAAGTGCAAGCTTCAGGGGCCTTGTTGGCCAACATTATAGTTAAATCAGTGATCTTTGAGCACATTCAAGAATTGCAGATGAAAGACCCAGAGTTAGTAAAGATTAGACAGGGTGTAATTGATGGCAGTAGACCCGATTTCTTAGTTAAGGAAGATGGTTCCTTGTTATTCAGAGGACGTCTATGTATAACGATTGATGTCAATTTGTGGCAGACCATTCTAGACAAAGCTCATAAGTCTAAGTATGCTATCCACCCTGGTAGCACTAAAATGTATCAAGATATGAAGAAAAATTTCTGGTGGAGAGATTTGAAATAAGATATTGCTGAGCATGTTTCAAAGTGTTTAGTATGCCAGTAGGTGAAAGTGGATCATAGACATACTGCAGGGTTATTGCAGCCTCTACCTATACCAGAGTGGAAATGGGAGTTGATTTCAATGGACTTCATTGTGGGATTACCATGGATAGCGAAGCGATACAATGCCATTTGGGTAGTCGTGAATAGATTGACCAAGTCAGCCCACTTTTTGCCATACAATACTATGTATACGGCTAGGAACTTGCGGAGTTATATCTGAAAGAAATTGTTCAATTGTATGGTATTCCAGTTAGCATTGTTTCAGATCATGACCCTTTGTATACTTCAAAGTTTTGGTAAAAGTTTCAAGAGGGTATGGGTATAAGATTAGATTTTAGTTCGGCATTCCACCCGCAGACAAATGGACAAACAGAGCAGGTAAATCAAGTTATAGAAGATATGCTCAGGGCATGTATGCTTGATTTTCAAGGCTCATGGGATCAACACTTACCGTTGATCAAATTCGCTTACAATAATAGTTTTCAAACAAGCTTTGGTATGGCATCTTATGAAGCACTCTATGAAAGGCGGTGTAGATCACATATCAATTGGGAAGAGACTGGCGAATAGTTCATATTGGGTCTAGAAATACTTGAAGACAACGCCACTATTGTTCATCTCATACGAGAAAGAATTAAGTCAGCTCGGAGCAGGTAGAAGAGTTATGTCGATATCAAGAGAACGAGTATAGATTTTGAGGTTGGAGACCATGTATTCATTAAAATATCACCCATGAAGGGTGTCATGAGGTTTGGGAAGAGAGGAAAGCTAAGCCCTCGTTATTTTGGACCCATTGAGGTTTTGGGTCGAGTTGGTGAGGTTGCCTACAGAATCGGATTACCTCATTTATTTGACAGGGTACATAATGTGTTTCATGTATACATGCTCAGGAAGTATGTTAGGGATCCTACACATATCTTGAACAATCAACCGAACGAGATGTATGAAGATATGACCATGATAGAAGAACCGGTCCAGATTCTTGCTAAGAAAGAGCAAATTTTATGTACTAAGGTTATTCCTTTAGTACTTGTAAAATGGGGAAATCATCCAGCTGAAGAAGCTACCTGGAAGCATGAGGCTGAGGTTAAAGAACAATACCCCCAATTGTTTTAAGAGAGTTGAGAAAGGGTTGTATTAATAATTTGCTTGAAAAGAGTGTAAATGAACTAATCTGTAAATGAACTAGTGTGAAAATGAACTAATGAATACATGAGTTACAACTGGTGTATGAGTTAGAAATAAACTAAATTAGTTGTAAAGGAATGAGAAGTAGTCAATAGTTTGGTGTAAGGTGACAGATAGTGGAAGAAGTCAATTACATGAAAGAGTGTTCAAATAATAAAATAAATAATAAAAATTAAAGAGAAAAACATAGACTGTAACCTTCTGGTGGAAATCGACCGGTCGAAAGTCAAATCAACTGGTTGATTTTGAATCCGACCGGTCGAAAGAGGCATTGACTAGTCGAAATTGAGAAAACAGAGAGCAGATTATACATTGAAAGAAAATAGGCTAAAACTAACCGATCAATTTTGGAATTTGACCGATCAAAATTAGTTCGACTAGTTGAAATCGCAAGGCTGAGGTTTTAAGTGAAAACCGACCTGTCGATTTTTGGGTGTTAACTCAAAATTTTGAAAATTTAGGGCTTTGGGCTTAGGGTTTCTTTTGGTGCTCTTGAGAGAGGAAGAAGAGGGGTTTTCAAGAGTTTTGATCATGGATTATCCGCGGGATAGGATCAAATCAAATCCAAATGGTAAGCCCTAGCTTTTAAACCATTAGTATTTGGATTTGTGCATTTAATTTAAAGCCCTAGTTTACATTTTGCTTCAAGAACCCTAGAAATGCCACCCAAAACTCGTCAGGCCATGAAGGCTTCGGCTTCGAAGCTTCCTTTTCGACACCCTAGTGCGTCTAGACCACCACCACCTCCGTCACCTCCGCGATCACCATCGCCACCATCATCACCACAGTCTTCATCGTCTTCTTCGTCATCCGAGCCGTGTTCACGAGACTCTTCACCACCACCGCTACCACATTTGGAACAGCCCAATGAGTGGTGGGAGAGTAAGGTCATTGAAGATGAATATTTAATTAATGAGGCCCTGCTTACAGACCCAGACGTTCAAGGAAACACGGTCTGGACCAAGGAATATCTCACTAAGGCTGGGTTGGAGAATATTTTAAAACCGTTGAATGAATATTATTATCTGTGATTGGTGTGGTTGTTCTACTAGCATATGAAGTTGGGAGGTTCTAATGACACGATTGTGACCAAGGTGGACAGTCGCGAGTATAAGTTCACTCTCATACACGCCACGTGTGCCCTGGAATGTTATGACAAGTATGGGCATAATCTACAATTGTTACCCCCGTTCTCACAACCCGTCGAATATTTGGAGATTAGAAGGCAGATGACCCAAGGCCAAGGTGGGCCAGGTACATCGATTAGGAGGATTGATTTGCCTCCTTATCTATGGATGTTAGACACAATTATTAAATGCAACCTCTACCCTTTACGCCACAACACCGAATGGGTAGGAGAAGTTTAAAAGGCTTTGTATGCAGCATTTGGGGGTCGATGGTTTAGTGCGACCAAGATGGTTTTTGAGGGAATGAGATATATATCAAAGAAGTTAATGGAGGGGGGTGCGAAGCCAAAGGATAAGCTTCCTTATGCTCGACTGATATCAGCCATGTTTGATGGATATTCAGAGGCGAATGAATACCAAGTTTCCGAAGATGAACTGAAAAAGACTGATCATGTCTTACAGTATACTTTTGTGAATTGGAACCAAACTTATAACTAGCTTAAGAAGGTTTTACCTCCTGGGGGTAAGCAAGTACCACCTCTTGATTTGAATGCCCAACAATATCAATCAGCGCAAGGAGACCAAGGCCAAGAACTGGAACAGCCTGTGCCACAAAATCAAATAACACCCATCCAGCAGCAAGCTCAACATGATGTGCCACCAGATCAAAAACCACCCATTTAGCAGCAAACTCAACGTGATGTACCTCCACCACCACAACATGCTTCAACTACTATTGTTGATGTTCTCACTTGTATGACTCAGCTTGAGGAGAGCGATCACTTGTTACATCGTCGGATGGATTACCAGGAGGGTATTTACACCTAATGGATGCAGCACACATACCCTTTGGATTATGCGACACGCCTTGCTGCTGCTCGTGCATATGTACCAGATCCATGGTACTATTCCATGGGAACGTTTTCTTCTGGCGGTGGTCAGGGCAATGATGTGTCGGCTGACGAAGAGGCTGGCGCTGCTGAGGGCGATGTGCCACCAGGAGAGGCGGCGACTTGAGCTACGAGATGGATTTATGTGGTTGTTTTATGGTATGCTGGAAAAGTAGAATTTTTGTGATATTTTTGGCATGTTTTGTAATTAATACATGTTATGTTTGGAACTATTGTGGCATGAATGCCACTTTTGGTTATATTTGATATTTTTTTGCTCGTTACATGTGGCTAAAATTTTGTGAATGGACAATGGTGTTTGCTTGTGATGTGTCATAATTGATTAGTAGAGTGTTTGGCCTAGCCTTGGCTAGTAATTTTATGTGAGTTATGACTTAGATAAGGTCTCGTTAACTGATTGGATTCTCTATACAGGGGACATCTTTGCGTTATTTTGTTTGTGTAATTGACACTGTAGGGTGTGGGGCACCTCTACCAAATAAGGTACCTTAGTCCATTTTTGAGGACGAAAATATCTAAGGTGGGGAGAATGTAACATCTCGAAAAAAAATTCCGATCTTTGAATAGTGTGTCTCGGTATGCCTGTCGTTTGGGTCACATGTTTGACCATGTGAGCATTAATGGATATGTTAGGGATGAGTAAAACGTTAAGTGAAAGTGAGAATGACTAAAAATGTTATATATATATGAAGATTTGAATGAGTTGTAATATACCTAGGTGTTGGTGCACACTTTTTCTGAGTTCCTCTCAGCCCCCATAGAATTAGTGGTCCAATTCTGTCCAAGTGGACTCTAGCGATGCAGTGTTTGGAATGTTAGAAGTAAAATATAAAAAAATAAAAAAATAAAAAAAAGGGGGGGAGGTTTTCTAGGAAGATTCTTAGTTTTTTACGACCGCCAGTTGCAGATATTTAACGACGCTGCAACACGTCTTTGATCACGCTTTAGAGCTGGTGTGGATTACTTTTATATTGAATCGTCTATTTGTGAACGTCAGTAGTTATGGCTCTTCCTTATAGTTTAGATGGTTCAGTTTTCCTTTTCTTCCTTGTTATTATTATGATTTGAATCAGTTCAGATTTCCTAATTCTGTTGTGAGTCTAGTTGTGTAGATCTATTATAGTGATTTAATCTAACGTTATAATTCTATTAAGTGTCTAATTAATTTAGTTTCATAATCCTATTAGAATTCTAATTAATTTAGTGTCCTGATACTACTAGAAGTCCAATTAATATCAGTCTCTTGATTGTACTTGGAATGCAAACATGTTAATTCTGGTAAAACTCTAATTAAATCAAGCATGCTGATCGTACTAGAATTCTAAGTAAAGCAATTATAATAATTCTACTGCAATTCTAATTGAAATATGAAACTAACTTTAACAGGACTCTAATTTAAGCAATGAAATATTTTATTAAAATCTAATTAAAAAATTAAACTCGTTTTATTAAGAAATCTAATTAAAATAAAGGAACTATTTTTTTCTTGGGTTAGAATCAGAGCAATGTATTAATTATACTAAAACTCTAATTAAGAAAATAAAAGGAAAGGGATTAACTATACAGGAATCTAATCATGCAATGAATAAACTATGCTAGAATCATCTAATAAAAATAAAGGAGCTAATTTTATTAGAATTCTAATAACAACAATTATTCTAGGGATCTAATTAAAATAGAACATGTAAATTAATTATATTAAAAATCTAAGAAAATTATGGACTTGATTTTCTAATACTAATTAAAGCAATAAAGTAATCCTAAAAAAAAGGGGTTTTGGGCCCGTTATGCTAAGGAGGATGGGCCTTGTTCCCGGGTACTCTCCGTAAGCTCCCTTGGGCAAATCAGGTAGCTGAGGTTAAGGATAAATTGAATTTTTGGATTATAAAATAGAATTTTTAGATTTTCGGAGTCGTTTTTGAAATTATAATTAAGAATTAAATTATGAAAATAGGATTGTAGAAGACTAAATTAATGTTTAGGATTTTAGAAATATTAAACTGAGGAATTAAAACTAGAATTTAAAATTCTAAGGACTGAATTCGAGTCCAAAATCAGAAAATCAGGCCACATGATTAAGGACTGGTTCTAGAATCTATGAACTAGAATCAGAGATTAATGATACGACTGGAGATTAAGATTTTAGAAAAAAATTAAATTCTATGGTTGGAAAAAAATTAAAGTCTATGGTTGGTGAATTGGGCCGTCAAACTAAGGACTGGCTCTAGAAATGAAGAACGAGAACCATATATTAAAATTACGTTCTAAAAAAGGGGGCTATGGTCTAAGACTGAATTAATATTAATAATTAAAACTAAGAAAATCATAAGTCTAAGAACTGAGAACTGCGATCAAAAGTTAAAAGTTACCTAAGGTCGAAGCTGTAGAGAGAAATCCCGAAGATTCGAAGCTTGAATCTTGAAATCATGGCTAGGTTGCTCTATGGGTTCGTCCTCAGGGTTCTCTGCTTTCGAAATCCCAAAAAAATTATGTTCTCTCTCGTTGTTCTTTATTTTTTGGGTCGAATTAAAAAGAATCTTTTATAGGTTTTTCACCAATTACACGCCCTATTTCAGGCGTTTAACTGCATTGCGCGCTAGTTTCCCTGTGCTTAATCGCTTTGAGTCGATCACCGACTCGGTGAGTGACCGACTGACTTGCCCAATGAGTTTCTTAGTTCTAATCACATTAGAACTAATTACATGCC
Source organism: Chloranthus sessilifolius (assembly GCA_021018995.1). Classification (NCBI taxonomy): domain Eukaryota; kingdom Viridiplantae; phylum Streptophyta; class Magnoliopsida; order Chloranthales; family Chloranthaceae; genus Chloranthus; species Chloranthus sessilifolius. The sequence continues at coordinate 49,980,825 of CM037593.1, read as the reverse complement.
CAGTGTAAAGTGCGTAATCTGATTAAGCGTCCCATTTGAAGCGTTTAATCGAGGAAGCTTGGGGTTCAAGGACTATAAGACTAGGTCGGGCGTAGGCCAATTGCACGCCGGTGGTCGGGCGCTCAATGTGATCACGCATCTCATGTAAGGCACATGATCGAGTCTTGAGGTGGTCTGCGAAAGGAAGTCTAGTCTGAAAAGGTTCTCCCTTTCTTTGGTTGTGTGTTGGATGAGTCCTGACAACTGTGGGGATTCTGACAGGATGTTCACGCTAGAACTTGGCATTGCTCAGATGCGATGGGACATGAGAGGAGTCTCGAATCTTCATGCATTTCTATTGTGGCAGTGGCATTTGACGACTATTATATAGCAGGTAATTTGGGAAGAGGGCTCTTTGCTTTAGCGATGGGGCACGATCGAGCTTTCTTCCTTTTTTGTCATATGGCGTGGCAGGTGTTGTCTAAGCTTTTTCAGGTGGTGATGGTTGCGATGGGATATTGGCTAAGAGTAGTTAGCGATGGGACGCTGATAGGATATTTCTGTGATAAGTATGTCAGTTTTTTTTCTTTGGCAAATCTTAGGATACGAAAGAAGATCATGTTGTGGTTGCGTAGTGATTGGCTTCATCTTTGGGTGATGTGCCTGCATTTTCGGAGGATTTACTTTTAGCTTTTCACGATGGGCCATGAGGGCATGGCTAATTTATTACGATGGGACTGGATATTGAGGTGGTATCTATTTGAGCATCTTGTCGTGACGGGACGCGTGTGATGGGGTTCTTTCTTTCTAGTGGGATCGTGATGGGAGAAGGGTAAGTGGCTGCATCATTATTTTTGAATGTGTGAGGCCATGCAAGACAGGAGAATTTTTCTGTTTCGATCAAGATGGGCTAGAAAGATATGAGGATAGCTGAATTCCGGTATTACGCACTTGGCACATGCCCCTCAATATGATTACACGACTGTTTTCGGGCGTGCGATCATTAGTTCGAAGGGCTGTTTATGCGTGCTTTAGTGTGTGTGTGATTGAGTTATGCACTCTAATCGTAGCGCGTGATTGAGGCATCACCAGGTCACTGTGCGGGTGACCTTTATATTACGCAGCGAGAGTGAGACGTTTGATAGGTTTGCACAGTCTATATTGAGCATGTGACCGAAGCGTCGCGTCGTTGGCACGAGCGATAGTTTCTTTTTGCACTCGATTCGTTGTGAGTGTTTTGGATTATGCGCATCGTGTGATGTGCGTCACTAAGTTAAGCGCGCGTGTCCAGGCGCGTGATTAAGTTCGTACTCTATTTAAACAAGGGAGCCTTCATTTGGTTTTTATTCCCTCGATTTAGTCTCGAGTTTTACTTTTTTTTACTATCGTAGGTTCTAAAATTTATGTTTTAGTGATATCGGGTGATCTAACCGTCCAATTGAGATGTCATTTCTTCTTATGTTTGTGATTTCGCGTGATCTTCGTCCTGAGGTGATGCTCGGGGATGACATTATTCTTAGAATGGGCAGTGTTGGGAATGAGGAGGCCGGTCCTCACATAGATCTCTTTTAGGGAGCAGTGATGGTAGCATAGAAGAGGGGGCGGGGGAGGAGATGAATATGGTGGAAGAGAAGGAGTAACAAGTGGAGGGATGTGTTTCCCAACCAATCCTTCCTAAAGCCTCCGATTGGACTCTCTGAGCGGAATCTGCTCCTCACTTTGTCTCAGTTTTAAACCCACTCTTCATTTTGGATTGTAACTTAGGTTTTAGGTTTTCGTTTTGGGTTGTAGGTTCAGGAGGTATGTCTCCGATGGTACTTGTGAAATTTTGTATAAATAAACAACTATTATATTTTTTATTTATTGTGTCTACTTATTTATGTTAAACTTATTAATGAATTAGTCAGGCCTATTTGGTTTGTTTGATTTAGTTTAGGATTTAATTTAGTTTAGAGTTTCGAGATTCATTCCGAATTTATTCGGAGTTTATCCCGAGATTAATTTGCTTTATTGAGTTTTGTTGATAGGGTTTACTTAGTTCTGTTGGGTTTGTTGGGGGCATTTTTTTGTGTGGTCCTAAGCAAGTTAGGGTCTCATTTTGGGAAAAAAAAATTATTCTTTGTTTTGGCTGGTTTAAGGTTTGATTTGACTTGAGTTTTGGTCTTTTGTTTGATTCAACATGATACTTGTTAAAAGGTGTGAGTTTTCAAAGGTTCTAGATGATTGTTAGGGTGTTGTAATTTTACTGGTTTATCTACTTTACTTTGGATTTGTGTTTTTTTGAAAGGGGTAAGTGTTGTATGATTATTGGTTTATCCAAGTTGTTATGGATTGTGGTTTTTCAAAGGAGGGTATGTGTTTGGTTTGGATTTAATTAGATTGAAAGGGTTTAAAGGTGTAACACTTGTAATTCTATGGTTTAGGAAGGTATAATTTATATAAGTGTAAGCCAAAGGCTTTGGGTTCTTGTTGTTTTGGGAATTTCATTTCAAGTTTTAGAATTAGATTTTTTGGGGCATTTCTTGTGGTTTAGGGCATTTTTGTTCATTAATGTCTTTTCATCCTCTCCATTTTGTATCCTGGGCATTGAACCCGATAAATTGCATTTATTAAGTGAATTATTGGGAATGAATGGGATTGGGAATGTAAGGTAGCAATCGAATTGCTGCCATGCTAAGGGAAGAGGTGGAGGAGAAGAAGGTGGTAGAAAGGAAACTCAAGGATAAGACAAAGTCAGAGCTCTCATGACCGATGACTATTTTTCCTCGATAGGCTCTACGGATTTAGTGTTAGTTGCTCCTCCTTGTTATGCTTTCCAAGGCGAGCTCCCAACGGTAGATCCCGCTAGTCTTGGGTTGCTTTCCGTGAGCCATTCTTTCTTTTCCGCTGGCTTGGGGTGGAAAATGGTTGTCATTGTCAGAATTCTTTCAGGGTGCATTCCTCCTCTGGGCTTCTCCGAGATTTCTAGTTCCCCGAAATAAATCCGAATTCATGAGGATTTTAAGTTTCTTGTTTTAAGTTTTATTTTCATAGGGTACGCCCTCGGTGTGTTTTGTAATTATTTATTTATTTATGAAGTGATTATGTTTTTTATTTCATTTGTGGTAATTTTTATTTAGTAAATTTTGATTTGGTTTATTTGTTAGCTTGTTTGATTGGCTTTGGGCATGATGCTTGTTTACTTAAATTTGGGTTTCTCTTATTTATCTACTTTGATCTAGGGTGTGTTGGGAGTATTTTTTTTGGTTTAGTTTAGTTTAGGTTCGAGTGCATGAATGATAGGGGGACATTTTTGTTTTTTTTTTTGTTTAGTTTGGTCTTAGTTGAAGTGTGTAAGTGATGTTGGGGGGCATTTTTTTTTTCATTTTTGGTTTGGGGTGTATATGTTCTAAGTCAGAAGTGTTTTTGGATTGGCCTTAACAAGGGAGTAGTTTAGGTTGGTAATCAGTGTCAGAATTCTCCTAATTTGATGTTGTGAACCTGCTGTTTTGGGTACATATTTTGTGTTCCTGGTAAATTGCGCGCTTCACTCCGAGCGCATAAACTAATTGCATATCGGAATGGGAGTGCACGTTTCAAAGGGTCGGAAGGTCATTAGGCACCGGAGTCTAATCGTTTAAACGAGTTAAACGCATGGTATTGAGCACAGGATTAAGGCGGTGGCCAGTCACTGTGGGGTGACTGTTGGCATTCGCGCACACCGGTTTGGAAGTTTGAGGTGATTACGCGCCTAGTTGGCGGCGCGCAACTAGGCAGTCGGGTTAGTTTTAGACGGTAACGGTTAATTTACGCACTCAAAATTGGCCGTTTGATTCGAATTAAGAGGGGAAGAGGTGGTGCATGATTTGGTCGAGCGCGTATGTTCACGCGCGTGATTCAGCCAGGTCTTATAAATAGTTCAAAAAATTTTATTTTCCCATGCTATCCGTTTTGGTCTTTGATTCTCTAGTTTCCTAGTTTCCTTGCGCTCTATTTTTTATATATTCGTGATATCTTGAGATCCGATTGTCCGTTTCAAGCGTCGTTTCTTTCGTTCTTTCTAGTTTTTCGAGCTCTTTATTCTAGGATGAATGGTGAGGGTGGTGATAGGCGCGATCTTACTATTTATGAGTTAGAGAGGATGATGATGGGCGAGGTGATAGGCGCGATCTTACTATTTATGAGTTAGACAGGATGATGATGGGGGAGATAGGTGAGACGTCCGAGGCTCAGACCGATGCTGTCGTCAGAGAGATAGTTAGAGACGAGTTACCAGAGGGCAACCAGGTGGTAGTCAGGGAGGAGGTATTTGAGATTGAGCAGGGTATAGTTGAGGACGAGGGTGAGAGGGTTGAGGGTGACTGAGTTGAGGATGAGAGGGCAGAGGATGAGGCTGAGGAGCACCAGGATCGCAGACACTTCCCACTGGAGGATTTCTTCACTCAAGGTCGGGTAGGTACCAGCGAGCAAGAGTTTCTTCAATTTTCTAGGCATTTAAGTTATGACATAGACTTATTAGGATCTGAAAACCCTTTTAATTTATGTCGAACCTGCATCGATCATTGATTGTGTGCTCTTTCGTGTATCATGACGGCATCTAGAATTAGGTCATGTTTCTATTCAGTGGTTCTTATCATGTTTTGTGCATTCATTATGAGTTGTTATTATGCATTTTCGGGGCACATTTCATTTTCTTTTAACTCTAGATCTATATGTCTTTTGTTATAGGTATGTGTGTTAGTCTTATTTTCTTTTACTTATGTTTCGTTCGATAGGAGCCCCCGCAACTGCCAATCAGCTCAGTGTGGACCGAGTCTCATACTTGGTATCATGCCGTGCTGCAGTTCCAGTGAGCGTGGTTGGTGTCTTTTGGCTTCGGGCCAATTCTGGAGCTGGAGCCCTTTCAGGTCGCCTGTGGCCTGATCGCGGCGATTCTGGAGAGGTGGAGGGAGGTGCATCAGGCGCTTCTCTTTCTAGTTGGCACGATGTTGCCGACTCCAGAGGACTAGGTCCGCATTACCGATCTTCATTTTAAGGGCGAGTCAATCATGGGGTGGATGGCAGGAAATTATTTGGAGGTATGCGAGGAGATTTTAGGTGTGCCGTATAGGTTGAGTGGATCAGGGTTGGGTGTAGTTTGAGTCACCTGGTTCTTCTATACGTTCGCTAGTGGTTTCATCCCTCTGAGGCATCATTTAGAGGTGAGGGCGTCTAATGAGGCGTGGTGCGTGGTGTTGGCAGGTCGGGAGCCCGTGATTGAGCTGGGGTTGGCTACAGATAGGATACTCTTAGCATTCTTGATACACTTCCTCGGTGCAGTACTCTTTTCTTCTTCGACTCGGGGATGCGTCACTAGGTTGTTTTTAATTGTTCTCAGCGACTTGGATCAAGTCCCTACCTATGCGTGGGGTGCGGCCGTGTTGGTGCATCTCTATGTGAAGCTTTATCATCGGGGACGGGGTGTCGTGACGATTGGAGGTTTCCTTCCCTTCCTCCAGGTGAGTTTTAGTTAGTTGGTGTCATAAAGTCTATAGTTTTTTTTCTCTTGGTCGTTTAATGGTAACATCTATTTAGCATTTCTCTTTTGTGTATTTTTTTTTTAGTTCTGGGCATATGATCATTTTGCTTTTCTTCGTTTCGGAGTTCTATTGGAGGTGACATTCATGTTTCCACGGATGTGCGTGTGGAGAGAGTTGTTGAGGGGTCGTCGCTAGTCTTCGGATCTTCAAACCGTGTGCAGGCTTTTCGAGGATATGCATGCGAGGTAGGTATATATATCACCATTTGTACATTTTTGTTTCAGGTTTTTAGGCTCTAAGGCTTCATTGATGGGTTGGCTTGTTTATTTAGTTAGGTGATTTGGAGGCCGTATACGGCCGAGGAGGATGCAGATGTGCCAATGATCTAGTCTGGTTAGCCCTTCTTCGACATGGACATATGGGTCCATTATTTTGAGAAGGTGGAGAGGATCCACCTATCTCGGGTGGTGTGGAAGCTAGGGCTCACTCAAGGAGTCCCACCAGAGATTTGCCACAGGGTGGCGAAGAGGATCACCGGCCCCCCTGGCTGAAACTTTACGGAGCGGATGGCACTTTAGATAGCAGATTTTAGAGCTGGGGGGAACCAGGGTCGCAGGGGGGAGTGACAAGGCGGATGTCCGAGAGTATAGGAGATTGTTTAGTGGATTGGGTGGTGGGCACCTCTTCACACATCCCTTCCACGAGAGTAGGTCTTTTGCGATTGGTGGGCGGGAGTCAGTGTCAGCATTGAGGGAGAGACTAGCTTCATCGGAGCAAGGCCATCTCACAGTGAGCATGCGGGGGGTGTTAGATGCTCTCCATTGGGAGATGGAGCAGATGGGGTGTGCTCCTCGTCCGGATGAGGAGATGCAGCACTCCTTAGTCCTCTTGGTGGCTCAGGCTAGGGCAGCGGAGGATGAGTTGGGGGCTCGGCTAGCGGAGGCTCGACAGCTCCTGGTGAGTTAATTTATTAGTTTTTTGTATTATGTTGACTTGGTCTTCTGGTCATTCTTATATGGTTGTGGTGTCTCATTTTATTTTGGACTGTCTGAGAGGGAGGCCGAGGTCGCCAATCACGTGACGATAATAATGTTATTACGCGATTAGCAGCAGGCCGGCCAATAGGTGTAGGCCAATTTGAGATCTGAGATTGACCAATTGGTAAGTGTCAATATGAATGTGGTGTTGTTAGTTGTTAGGGTGGTGAGCTTGCCAACTAATGTGTTTATTGTTATTCTTAGAGAGCCAAGCTCGCTGCTGGAGGTCCCACTCCGGTGTTAGATCCATCTTCAGTTGCTTCCTCTAGTCGGGAGGATCCAGCGATGGCTAGGCTTTAGGCCGAGCTAGGGCATTGGGTAAGTTCCATTTAATCTTTTATTTGGTTTGTGTCATTGCATTTTGTTTGCTATTATTGTTTCACTTTCTTAATAGTTTACTAACCTTACGTGATATTTTAGCGTCGGGTTGCCGAGGATCTTTAGACGAGGGAGGTGACTGCTGCCTCTCTATGTCTGGAGAGTCAGGTATAGTTTTTGGTGTGGTGTTCTTCAGTTTAGGTTATTTCATTCTATTTATTCTCACATATTTTGTGTTGGCTTGTTTGGTTCTTTGCGCAGGCTGTTCCAGACTCTGCTCCCGAGGCTCCCCCTCAGGAGTCTATTCCTATTCCTTCTCAGGTATGTTTTAGTTATTGTGTTTGTAGTTTATTTTTCATTATACTATTATCTGATACATTTGTTTATCCTTGTTACAAGTGGCTATATTTGTTGTCCCTTTCGCGCCTCCTGCTGATCTAGTTACCACTATGACGGTTGAGTGCCTTCTGTAGGAGAGGCTAGATCTGGTATAGTTCTTTCCTTTTCAAAGCTTTTTCTATATTCATATATACATATATATATATATATATTGGTTTGGTTTGACTTGGTTTAGTTATGCAGGTTCGTCTACTTGAGGAGGCGCGTCTAAAGGTGGCGCGAGCACGCGCCACTCCTGAGGTGAGATGGATCCTTGGGGAGACGCAAAGTTGCGAGGACCTATTCGTTGAGATGATGGTCATGCAGAGGACTCAGACTAAGGCACTGGAGGCAGCACGTCAGACGACGCGGGCGGAGATGCAAGTGTCCCTGGATCGGCTGCAGTATCGTCCGACGAGGAGTGAGTGAGGGGTGCATAGGTTGGCTAGTCAGCTTGATGGATCGGAGTCAAGGGTTACGGGTTCCTCGACTGGGCAGTCTCGTCACACGTCACGTGATCGTGTCAGGGATGATGCTCATGAGGATTCTGTCATTCGTGAGATTCTTTTCAGGTATGCTCCTCATTCGCGATCGAGGCGATCTGTAAGCCAGATGAGCGAAGGAGTTCTATAGCGGGGCCTCGTCATCTAGAAGTTCCACTAACTGCGGGTGCCGGGATTGTGTTTTCGGAGGATCAGTCTACAGACCTACGAGCTTATGATACTGGGGACAGTGACGCTCATCCATCCTAGCGGCAACGTAGGGAGTAGGGGTGTGTGCGTGTGTTTTTTTTCCATTATGCGTGTCTGTTGTATATACAGGGGGTATGCTCCTAGCGACAAGTGTAAAAAGAAAACAAAACATTGATATGTATATGGAAATTTTGGTTTAGATGTACCCTATCGGCTGCTCTCTCTTTTAGTTACCTCTTGCATCTACTTTTGGTTATAGTTTCTTTAGCGTCGTCAATTGTCATTGGGACTTGGATGCTTCCTAAGCTAGCTCGGTGATGGTTGAAGGTTACTTCGTATCTACGCATTTAAAGGTAACACTATCAGTAATTTTTGTTCTCCCCCTTGCTAGTTGTCAAGGGGGGTGAGTGTCTCAGGCCGGGGCCTCGTAGTAAGAGATGGATATGTATTCTCTTTTTTTTTTTTCTTTGAAATAAAAATAATGCAACAGATAAAACAAATAACTAAGATAGAACATAAATAAAAACATAAAAATGCCCCAGTGTAGGAGCATGGTAGGGTTGGCAGTATAACGTCTTCAGTGGCATTCTCCGAATGGTGACTTCATTATCTCACATCTTCTTTGTGGACGAGTCGGTGCTTAAAAGGTGATTCTGCTTCTGATAAAAAAAAGGCCTTAGTGTGCAGATGCAGTGGAGCTTTTTTGGGTTTTCAGATGAGCACTTTGGGTCTATAAGAAATCATGGGTATTTGGTGAGTTAGTTTTAAAGAAAAGTTTATTAGTACTGTCATCGAACTGGGGGAGGTCTCTTTGATTAGGTTAGTTGCATGTAAGGGTTTACCATAGGGTGGTGGTCATCCATCCCATGGTTATTAGGGAAAAGTACCGTAGGCATAGCGGGTGCTTGCATCAATCATCATTCCTTGGTTTTCAGTTTCATTTCTAGGAATATCCCGTAAGGCTTTTGATTTATCATCCGAAATAAAAATAAAAGAGGGGGGTAAGGCTCAGTGATGTGGGGAATAGTTTGCATCTAACGCTTTCCAAAAGGGGTGAGTAAAGTACCAGAGATATCCTCATGGCCTGCTTATGCTTCCCTAAGCTCATTGACTTATTCATTTGTCGTAATGCTCTTGCTCGATTTTTTTGATATATATATTTTGGAAAGCATCATGCTAGCATAAGAATAATGAGTTTTGATTGAACCTAGCATCTTCATTTTTTTAGCTCTAACATCTCCTCCAATGGTGGGAGAACGGGAAATGAGAATCTAATGTTACTTATGCTTTTAAAAGAGGTTAGATAGGTCACTAGTCCTTCAATCAGATTGTCCGAGTGAGAAAGTGGGCGGTAAACTAAAAGTCTTAAGGATATTCTGCAAATTGATGACGTACGACCAATGAATGGGTCATGACGACTACGGGAGTGATAAGTATAAGTATTTAACCATGAGATGTGATGATCACAGGGCTAAGGGTATTATTTTCTAAGGTACATGGCGTTCCAAGGGCTAGGGAGTTCTTCCCCATCTTGGTACACCAGTTTGTATGCATTTCCAGGGTATGCGACTGTTATAACATAAGGGCCTTTCCAGTTCGATTTCAGTTTTCCTTTTGGATGGGCATGCTTGGAAGGCATGATTTTCTTCAAGACTAATTCTCCAATATTAAAGGTTCATTTAACGTAGGCCCTGCCCACTCTCCTCTGATATACCTGAGCGTGATCAGCTGCCCTTAGACGTGTTTCATCATGTTGCTCTAGCTACGTGAGTAGGGCGATTCTCCTCTCATCTAAGGATAGCTCATCATCGAGTTAAATTCGTAAGGATGGTACTTGTATCTCATATGGTAAGACTGCCTCTATCCCGTAGGTAAGGAGGTAGGGAGTTTAGCCAGTGGCAGTACGAATAGAGGTCCTATAGGCCCAGAGTGCTTCTGATAGTCATTCAGGCCAGTCGGTTCCATTGCTTGTTTCTACTGTGCGCTTCAAAATTCGAATCAACATTTTGTTTGTAGCTTCTACTTGTCCATTGCCTTGGGGACAGAACGATGATGAGTGGCGTAGATCGATGTCGAACTTCTTGCATAATTTCTTCATCTTCTCTACGATGAACTGTGGACCGTTGTCAGTAATGAACATTCTGGGTACTCCAAACCTGGTGATATTATTCCGAATGATAAACCTTATGGGTGTTGAAGTGGTGATTCTGACATAGGATTCATCTTCTGCCTATTTGGTGTAGTATTTGATTGTCGTAAGTATAAATGCGTGCTTGTGAGTGTTCCCAACTGTGTCCATGAAAGGTCCGATGATGTCAAAGGCCCACATCAAAAACGGCTATGGCGAGGTCATAGTGTTCAATGCAACTGATGGAGCTTTGTTGAGTGCGGCATGTTCTTGGCATTGCTTGTAGAATTAGACGTAGAGGTTGCAATCTCTGATCATTGTCGGCCAGAAGAAACCTTGTCTTAATTTGATCTGCGAGTCTCTGTCTACAGGTGTGGGTGTCGCAGGCACTGGTGTGTGCTTCTTGGATAATGTATTGTCCTTTGACAATTGTGACACATCGTAGTAGTACTCTTTTAGTAAAGGCTTCTTTGTATAATGTTTCGCCGAGTATACAGAATCAGGCGCATCAGTTCCTTATAGTCTTCTGTTCAATCTTTGTGGCATATGGGGGGACGTGTTGATGCCTGAGGAAGTTCCAGATGCCGAAATACCATGGTTGTCCATCATCGGTTGGTGATTTTTTAAATCTGAACATAGCGACTTTGGTTTCTAACTTGCCATGATTTTTTGGAGTGATTGCTTCATCTAGTCCTGTATTCGTGGGGAGGATTGATAATTCTCATTTGACGGTCCATGCTACATCATGGGCGAGTACTATTAGCTTTTCAATGAAGGTCTTGGTACTTTATCCAATAGGTATTTGGATGACCGAAGCTAGTGTGGCTAGGGAGTCTACAAGCTCATTTTCTAATCTAGGGATGTGTGTGAAAGAGATTCTTTCAAATTTCTTTACTAAATATTGAGCAATTTTTAGATATGCCATTAGTTTCCTTTCCTTAGTTTTCCATTCTCCTATAATTTGCGATATTACTAGCTTGGAGTCACTGATGGCTTTTAGCTGTTTAACGCCTAGTTGTAGTGTTGCTCGTAGTCTAGCTATGAAAGCTTCATATTCTACGACATTATTTGTGACAAGAAAATCTAATTGAAAAGCCTTAGGTATGACAACTCCTTTCGGGCTTAGCAGGACTATCCCGATGCCTTTTCGTTTGTGATTTATAGCACCGTCAAAATAAAGGGTCCATGACGTCTTATTAGGCTCTTCGTTATAAATCATGAGTAGGTCTTCATCAGGGAAATCCGCGTGTATGGGCTCGCCACCCGGGAGTGGGAGGTCTGTGAGGTAATCGGCGATTGCTTGTCCTTTGATCAACTTCTGTGTTACATAAGTGATATCAAATTCTTGCAAGAGGATATGCCAGCGAGCGATCTTTCCTGATGTTATGGGCTTTTCGAATATATACTTCAGAGGGTCCATGCGGGCTAATACAAGTATTTTATGTGCTCCGAAGTAGTGCCATAATTTGGTTGAAGCCCACACCAGTGTGAAGCAGGTCTTCTCCATTAGAGTGTATTTCCGTTCGTACTCAACCATCGTCCTACTTAGGTAGTAGATAGCCTTCTCTCTCTTGTCATCTTCTTCGTATTGTCCCAGGATGACTCCATTCGCTTTATCGTTCGCTACGAAGTATAGGATTAGAGGTCTTTCGAGAACTGGTGGCGATAGTATTGGTAGGTTAAGGAAGTATTTTTTTATATTGTCGAAGGCTTGCTGGCACAAGTCATCCCATTTGTACTCAGCTCCTCCTTTAGGTAGTCTGTAGAAAGGATCACACTTGTCTGAATGTTGGGCCATAAATCACCTGATGAATTGTAATCTTCCTATTAGGCCTCATAATTCTTTGATATTTTTGGGAGGCGGCATCTCAAGGATGGCTCTAACTTTAGCAAGATCGACCTCAATCCCTAGCTTGCTGACTATGAAACCGAGTAATTTTTCGAAAGTGACTCCGAAGACATATTTCTTTAGGTTCATTTTTAGCTAATATTTCTTAGCTCTTTGTAGCACCTGTCGGAGTGCTTTGACATGTCCTACTCTTATTTGGGACTTCACTAATATGTCATCAACATAAACTTCTACACATTGATATATCATGTCGTGAAAAATAGCCATCATGGCGCGTTGATACGTGGCTCCTGCATTCTTGAGCCCAAAAGGCATGACAACGTAGGAGTAAGTTTCCCATGGAGTGGTGAAAGAAGTTTTCTCTTGGACAGACTCTGCTAATTTGATCTAATTATACCCAGAGAAACCGTCCATAAAGGATAGCATCTCATATCCAGCGGTGTTGTTGACTAGAGTGTCGATGTGTGGAAGTGGGAAGTCGTGTTTTGGGCATGCCTGGTTGAGATTTTGAAAGTCAATGCAAACTCGTACTCTGCCATCTTTCTTAGCGATAGGTACTATATTAGGGACCCACTTGGGGTAGAGAACGACTCGGATGAATTTGGCTTTGTGTAATTTGTCAACTTCCTCTTTGACTTGAAGGGCGGTTTGTGGGTGCATCCTACAGAGTTTTTGCTTAACAGGCTTGGCATCGAGTTCTAAGACAAGGTGATGTTCTACTAAACTTGGGTCTAAACTAGGCATATCTTCATAGGACCATGTGTAAGAGTCGAGGTGCTCTTTTAAGATATGTGCTATTTGTTGACATTCCTTAGAATTAAGCACTGCGCTAATTAGTAACCTCTTGAGTTTCTCTTTAGTGTCAAAGTTAATTTCTTCTATGGGTTCCGTGGTAGCTTGAGTTTGCTCATTGAAACACTTGATAACCCGTTAGAAGTATGGCACCTCTTCGGTGACCGGTGTTCCTTCTTCATCTTCGGCAAGCTCATATACTGTAAAATTGTTACACTGGGGATTCGATTTTGTAAAAGATAACCCTACATCGGTACAATTTATAATCGAGAGATCTTTAGTAAGGTGAAGGTCAAGGCTATTGATCCTTCTCTCAAAGTCGCAAAGTATCTCATCTGGTATGATCACCGACTTATTGTTTAGCCATGATGCTTTTCATCCTCGCGCAGGAGATGGGGTAGAAGTCTTAGGAGAGAAGTCTCCTTGTTGGTCACAAACTTGATTCGAGATGAAGGGTTTCGCTTCTTTTTTGGGGTTTTTTGATTTTTTGGATTTTGTATTTATGAATTTTTAAGGTTTTCTTCTTTTCCTATTTTTTTTATTTTCGATAGTAGATATGGTACAGGGTCGGTCGCCTCAAGAGGTGTCAAAAGAGTTGCTTCCTCTAATTGAGGGAGTGAGACAGCTGCTGGAGCCATTCGAGTGATTCTTTGGAAAATATGGATTTATTCTGAATTTGATATTTTTTTTTGGGGTCCTTATCTAATAAGACCTTTTGAATATGCGACGCCGATGACAGCGGTATCGACGTTCGAATTTCCTCTATCACATTGATTGCCTCATCTTGGAAGAAGCTCTGAAGATCGTAATCAATCGAACTATCATCCTCTGAATTATAGTACGGTTGCTCTTCCTGTTGAGGGTGACCTCCTAAGGGATCCTCAGGGGTAGCGAGCTCTTTCCCTTAAACTTTGTAATATGCTAGGATAAGTGTGCATGCTTGACAGTGAGGTTGATAATGGTGAGAAATGCAGGGAGATCCCCAAGGGCATTCCCATCCTTCTGACTTAGATTTGAGGCTGGTATTAAACTCATCTTCTTGATCTAACAAGGCTTGAAGTCCTAGGTTAGCCTGCTCCGCTAGCTCGAGTGCAGGGAGGTCTATCTAGTAGTTCTTGTCATCACTCAGAGGGGGTTGCCATTCTCCCTCGAGAGATTTCAAAAATATTTGGAGTTGTGGTATGTCTGGGATGGAGGAGTGTCTAGTTTAAGTTCCTCTTCGAACTCAACGAGGGCGATGGGGTGGTTTCCCCCTAGGTTAACCAAATGACTGCTGGAATTTTCTTCTTCTAGTCCCAGTAGCCGAGTTGGTGGGTCATTACTTGCTTTTGTCGTTAGGAGGTTAGAGTTGTTCGATTCTATGGTTGCGGAATGTTAGATCCAGCTAGTAAAGCACTCCAATATGCTGGTGCATGCCCTACAGCGGGGTTGATATGGGTGAGTGATACACAGAGAGTCCCATGGGAATTCCCACAAATGCTATGCGAGTTAAGATCCCCTTGTGGGGTGTCATCCTCTTCCCATGTTAGCTGTAAGTACTCTTCACTATCTGGCAAGGCAGCTATGTGGAAATCTTCGTCGTCAGTTGATTCCCAATCTTCTACTTGTAGCTCGAGTTTGAAAGGTTCTCCCTTTCTTTCTTCTGTAAGCTCCTTAATGTGAAACAAAGGTTTGAATCCTTTGAGCGGCTCATCAATATCGTCGTTTAGATTTGTCAAATCCTTAAATGCTTTAGCCATTCACTCGATCTCCGCTTCTTGGGATTTACTTAAGGACACTTCTTTCTACCTTAGTACATCCGCTTTCTCTGTAGTCCCATGGATGAAATGGTCATTTAGAGACCACTTTGGTGAGGTAGGAAACAAGTCGGCTTGTGGGCTGTCCGATTGATAGCCTAACCCTATGTGCTTGTGTATTTTCGTTGTGACAACAGGTCCGACGTGACCTTGCTTGTTTTTATCAAGTCCGGTGTGGGGGATGTATCCAAGTTGGTACATAAGGTCCCAACCTTTTATCACGGTAGGGTTAATGTTATAGAGTTTGGTGGGGTCTGGGCCAACTTCTCTTCTCATTAATCTTTGTTGACGCATTGGGGGAGAACTAGGAGGGGTAGGGGGACGGACTTCCATGACGGTTGTCTCATCAGGGATTCGAGCCTTCTAAATATGGCCTGTGTTCAGTACGGAATCATGGACTATCAGAATACTTGTCGCATAATCAGTGTCCATCTCTTGGAGGGGTGCATCAGCGTATATACGGACAGTGGAGTCCTCGTACAGAAATTTGATGCCTTGATGGTATATGGATGCTACGGCTTTCATTGACTCTACCATTTTCTTTCTAAGATAAGATTATAAGTGCTAGCGAAATCAGAAACATGGAAAGTGGCATCTTTTTTTACAGGTCCAAGGCGAACCTGGAGTTTGATAGTTCCTTTGACGAAATGACACGATCCATCATAAGCTGTAAGTGATAATGCGGAAGGTCTGACATCCTACTCTGTGTATTTGAGGGTCTTTAACATTGTAATTGGGCAGATATTGAGCCCTGCTCCGGTATCAACCAATGCATGAGGTACGAAGAATCCTCTGATTATGACTGTAAGGTATATGGTAGTTACGCTTTCACGGAGGGACTCTTTAGGCATGTCTACGTCTATGAAAGTGAGCGTTGGGGGTTGCGCCATGACAGAGGCAATTTGGTGTAGCTCATCCAATGTTGTGTCTTCATCTACTTGTGTGTCCTCGAGTGTCCTTATCAACAACCGATGATGGTCAGGGGATTTCTTGATAAGTTCTAATATTGATATTTGGGCTGAGATCTTTTGAAGATGTCACAGAAGGTCATATTCTTGCCCTGGCTAGAGTGTAATTTATTTGCCTGGTCGATGAGCCTTAGGTCAGGTGGTTGAAGTGGTTGAGACGCAGGAATTGGTGGAGGGATAATGTGAGGTGGGGGCTGCAAAATTAACCTCTCTTTCTCGCACGTTCTCCTTTGCTGGTTGTGCATTCGTGAAATCCTTATTTCGAGGGAAAGGTGGAGGTGGGTAATTGGTTCCTGATTTAAGAATCGGGCAAGTCGATTGTTGACCAAACTTGGTGTCGCTCGATGTTGATGTATCCGTGAAGTGAGTGAAATTCAAGATCGGAGCGCGTACTTGCATGGTGTCGTCCCAAGGTGGGAGGCACTGTGTACAATCCTCTTCTTCTAGGAAAGCGGAGACCAGTGTCTCGCACAAGTCGGGATGTTCTTCTCGCTCACCTTCTTCTATGTTTAGTGAACACTAAGTCTTTGCTTCGCTTCCTAGGTTCGGGGTCTTTCGGGTGACACTTTCTACCCATGCGATAATTTGGGTTGCAATTTGAAGAACATGATCTCCATACTCGGGCTCAAAATTAGACAAAGGGAGTGGCAATAGTGTTAGCTTACGATTTGGAGGGGTTGAAGGTTCTAGTGGGTGACTATGGAGGAATGGTCTCCAGGCCCTAAAGGAGTGGACTCGTATGTAAGCAAATTTTGGGTGAGGAGACGGGCTCGGCGGGGCGATTTGAGTGATCAAGGTCGAGGGATGCGAGGGTAAAGGAACTCTTGTAGGGGTAGCAAAAGTGTTAGAAGGCGGGATGTGAGTGATTAAGGTAGAGGGTTGGAAGGAGGATCGATCGGAGAGATCTACGGTGGTGACCTGAGCCGGTGTTGCTTGGTTGTGGTTAGGCATGGGGTTATTAATGATCCCTAAATTTTATTGGGGTTGGTTATTGCTAGGGTTAGGATTCCTGAGCGCTTCCCAGTCAATTTACATTCTGGAGGACCCAGCAGTCTTCTAGGTTGTGCCCCGCGTATAGATAGAATGATTAGTATTTGTTGTAATATAGATTCGTCGGCCAGGGCTGGGGTCTTTCCTGCGGGAATCAGTGGAGATTCTGAGTGTTAAGGAGGCAAAAGATATTAGGGATCGTATCGGTAGAGGGGGATAGTGTTCTCGCCTCGGCTGGTAGGGGCCTCTAACTGGGTTGAAGTTTTACGGTGGAGACATGTTATTATAGTTCGGTGCGTGGGCCGGTCGATTATGTGTCATATTTTGGTTCTGGTAGGTGTTGGGATATTGGTTCCTCTTTTGGTATTGGCCCTGATTCTGGTTCTGGCTTTGGTTTTGGTTCGCATATCTTTGTTGATTAGCGCCTTGATTTTGGTTCGTGTACCGTTGTTGATTCTAATTTTGCCCAAAATTTCTCGGTTGGAAATTTTCGTTCCCGGGGTTTTGTCCTTGGCTGACAATGGTGTTAACCTATTAAGTTCCTAAGGCTTTCTTATTATTTTTTAACTTTGATTCACTAGAAGAGCCTACTTTCGACATGACTATGGATAGAGCGAGGTCTCCGCCTTTAATGTGTCGTGCTAGTCTGGATGCCCGAGAGTGGAGTGCAGTGAAGTTGGGGCAATCACTTATGACAAGTGCACTTTTTAGTGGTTCTCTAGTATTGTCGATGATAATGTCCACCGAGTCCTTCTCTTTCATTGAAGTACCGGTCCTAGCAGTGAGTTTTCTCCATCTGGCGACGAAGTCAGTAAATTCTTCATCGGGTCCTTGCTTTGTTGCCATCAGATTGCTGAGACTGACTGTCTCTCAGATTAATTGCTTGTATTGGTCTAGGAATTGACCGACTAATTCATCAAATATTTCTACCTTATAAAGCGGGAGTCTCACGAACCAATCTAGAGCTTCTCCTTCTAATGAGCATTGGAAGTAGTGAATGAGAAGTCCCTGATTATCACATATGGATCGACAATCATTGCAAAAGAGGGCCAAGTGGTGGATTGGATTTTCGGTGCCATTATATTTGAAAAAATTTAGCGGTTTGGATCCTATTGGTAAGTTAAATTTGACGTCTCGACAAAATTTGTCGAATCCGAATGAGTGACCAAGGTGCTCCCTCTTGGCCATGTATTCGTCGAGCATTTTAGGGAGATCTTCGATTTTGATAGTGTCGTCTTTTAGAGCATCCCGTGAGCAAACCTTGTCTAGAGAGTTATCGTTAAAGAATGTGTGAGCAGGTTGCCTCAATGGTGTGGCGCGGGCTGACAGTATGCTTGAGGTAGGCGGTGGCCTTTCCTGTCATTCTGGTTCTTCTAAATATTGTCGTGACCTAATGGTCTCGTATGCGGCAGCCAATCCCCAAAGTAATTCCTCAGAGTCATCATCTCCTCTTTGTATTCTTTGAATACTAAGCTCTACGATTTGTGGAGTAGTAAGGTTTTATCCAATGTTACTATCTCTGCCATTATGATTATTCTCGGTGTGTGGAGTAGAGAAGGGATCCTCTTGTTCACCAGCCATGTTAATCTCAGGTTGTCGTAGGCTGGAATCGTAAAGGGGTTCTTCTCCGTATATACAGTTGTCATGATATCTCCACAATGGTGGGTATCTTAAACTCACTCTTCTTATGCCAGACATCTTGAGTCTTTAACAAAGACTCATGTATCTAAATGGATTTAAAGCAGCGCGACGGAAAGTAAAACAGGGAAACAAACTAAACTACCTATCTAAAGAAAGGGAAGAGTTCAACAAAAATGTCCCATCGTGATCGCCAGTTTGTTGGTGCGCACTTTTTCTGGGTTCCTCTCGGTCCCCTTTGAATCAGTGGCCCATTTCTGTTCAAGTGGACTTTAGCGATGTGGTGTTTGGAATGTTAGAAGTAAAATAAAAATAAAGAAAAAAATAAAAAAAGGAGGGAAGGTTTTCTAGAAAGATTCCTAGTTTGTTGCGGTCGCTAGCTGCAGATACTTAACGACGCTGCAACACGTCTATGATCACACTTTAGAGCGGGTGTGGATTTCTTTTATATTGAATCGTCTGCCTGCGAACGTCAACAGTTATGGCTCTTCCTTATAGTTTAGATGGTTCTGTTTTCCTTTTCTTCCCTATTATTATTATGATTCGAATCGGTCCAGATTTCCTAATTCTATTGTGAGTCTAGTGGTGTAGATCTATTATAGTGATTTAATCTAATGTTATAATTCTATTAAGTGTCTAATTAATTTAGTTTCATAATCCTATTAGAATTCTAATTAATTTAGAGTCCTAATACTACTAGAAGTCTAATTAATATCAGTCTCCTGATTGTACTAGGAATGCAAACATGTTAATTCTGGTAAAATTCTAATTAAATCAAGCATGCTGATCATACTAGAATTCTAAGTAAAGCAATTATAATAATTCTACTGCAATTCTAACTGAAATATGAAACTAACTTTAATAGGATTCTAATTTAAGCAATGAATTATATTATTAAAATCTAATTAAAACAATTAAACTAGTTATATTAAGAAATCTAATTAAAATAAAGGAACTAATTTTTTTCTTAGGTTAGAATCAAAGCAATGTATTAATTATACTAAAACTCTAATTAATAAAATAAAAGGAAAGGGATTAACTATACAGGAATCTAACTATGTAATGAATTAATTATGCTAGAATCATCTAATAAAAATAAAGGAGATAATTTTATTAGAATTCTAATCAAAGCAATTATTCTAGGGATCTAATTAAAATAGAGCATTTAAATTAATTATACTAAAAATCTAAGAAAATTATGGACTTGATTTTCTAATCCTAATTAAAGCAACAAAGTAATCTTAAAAAAAAGGGATTTTTGGCCCGCTATGCTAAGGAGGATTGGCCTCGTTCCTGAGTACCCTCCGTAAGCTCCCTTGGGCAAATCGGGTGGCTAAGGTTAAGGATAAATTGGATTTTTGGATTATAAAATAGTATTTTTAAATTTTCGAAGTCGTTTTTGAAATTATAATTAAGAATTAAATTATGAAAATAGGATTGTAGAAGACTAAATTAATGTTTAGGATTTTAGAAATATTAAACTGAGGAATTAAAAGTAGAATTTAAAATTTTAAGGACTGAATTCGGGTCCGAAATCAGAAAATCAGGCCGTATGATTAAGGCCTGGTTCTAGAAACTATGAACTAGAACCAGAGATTAATGATAGGACTGGAGATTAAGATTTTAGAACAAAATTAAGGTCTATGGTTGGTGAATTTGGCCGTGTTAAGATATTTTAAGTACTTCCTGCCAAATTTATTGGAAATGGTGATAAGAATGGGGTTAGTGAAAATTAATGGTGGGTTAAAAACTACTGAGCAGCAAGCCTAAAAATACACAGTCATGAAAGATACAGGGCCTGTTGTAGCATGTTTTAATTAGTAAGAGTTTGTCCCATAGGAAAAGTTGATATAAAGCTCCAAGGGAGCTAGCTTTAGTAGGCCCTCCAGATTTGGCTACAGATCTAGCAATCCTAAATGGAAGGGGATTTAAGGTCACTATTGTCTAAATCCTAAGGTAACCTAATGCCTAAACTACAGAAAGGGTTGAGAAGAATGATGGAGTGTGAGAAAATAAATATAAGAGGGTGAGAAGTAAGCTATTAGGTACAGATCTGATGGGTCTTATAACTCAGACTTGCTGCTATAGAAATCCTGTCCAATGGCTACATTATCACCAAAGAGGAGAAAGAATCCAACTCACCCTTGTGCCATGATCCAATCCCTTATGGCTATAACCTGTCCACTTAAATGGTCACAGACTATCCAATAGGAGAACCACAGTCTAGAGATGGGTCAGAACAAGTTTATCATTGTAGGCACTACTTCATCCAGGAGACTAGCTCAAGATTCCATAGGAACCTCAACCTCTAAAGTTTATCATTGTAGCCCTGCAATGTGCACTAGCCTGGACGCACAGGACCAGCAAGAGTTTGAGTATTAGCTTTTAAGCCTAGCTGTTCACTGCTTTAGAAAGACAATAGTGATCTAGTCCCAAGCCTACAATCTCGACAGCTAGATCAGATCTGTCATCTGATGGTGGGTCTATACAAATACAGGGGAGTCTGTCTCTGCATAATCTCTCACAAGGTTACAAGCACAAGTGTTGAGAAGAAGAATCTATCTTAGATCTATGGATTGGCCTCACCCTAGGGCTATAACCTGTCCACTTGAATGGTCATAGACTATCCACAGAGGCTATCCTCCTCACAGAGGTCTGAGACAGAACAAGAACATTGTTGCCATCACCATGTTCACAAGGCTACTAGCACAGGCTCCCATGGGGATTCAGATTTAGTGGTTCCTGTGGTGGGGCATAGGCCTGCAATGTGCCTAGCCTGGACACACAGGTAACTTAGATCTAAATAAATCCTTAAAAACAATCCTCCATTGCTTACAATGCAACATAACAATGAAGGATCTCAAGGCAGCAGCCTTGTACAAAATAACTCTCAAAACACCAATCCCTTATAAATATAACATCCTATTATAAAACACCATCAAAATTGTTTCAAATAAACATACAAAGGCATAGCCAGAAAATACTGTACTATGGAGCGAAGGAATAGAAAAAAGAAGTTGCCTAAACCCTAACCATAGCCTACTGCAATTCTACAGTTGATTCAAGAAGGAGTACCAAAGTCCCCTAAACCTAAACTAGGCTTAGGCTTATATAGTAGTCAGCTCTCTGAGCATTAGGGTTAGGAAAACCCTAATTTATCAATGCTATCGTGGCCTATTTCTGTTCCTTGGATGCCTCGGGGCATGTGCACAGAGATTAGAGCATTAGAGTGCGTGCCGTAGTTGCTGGAAGTTCCCAGATTGCCCCTACAGAAGTGGGGAGAAGTTAAGATCCCGAGCCTCGCTAGGTAGAAAGGATTTCCAGGACTTGTCGCGTGATAGAATTGGCATCGCGGGATTGAATTAACTTGAAGCTCTTGCAATTGCGAGATTGATACTTTGGTCATCGCGGGATTGCTCTGGTTGTCGCGAGATTAAACTTTCTATTTGAATGGCATGGGAGTTGCACGTGCGGTACGTTCCTGGTGAATCTCGCGGAGATCCTCGCGAAGAAGTAATGTGCATGGGCTTCTGGATTGCGCGAGCAGTTCCCTGAAGGTCTGTATCCCGCGATCACTACGCGACAGTTGCGCCCAGGAATGCCTGGAGCTCTCTCTCCTTAGTGAATCGCGCGAAGATTAAAGGTGCCTTTCTTGAGCTGCACGAGACTACGTCAGAGCTTATGACTTAGCCTCGCGAGAACTGTGCGAAGTCTACTTTCTGGGCTCTTCTATCATTCATCTGCTCGAGAACAGTGCGAGCAGTTGGCGTGCTGCCTTCAGAAACCCACGACAATTGCGCAAAGCATTCTTTCTGATTCAATTTGAATCTTGTGAGATCTGCGCGAGGCTCATTTCTTAGCTTGTTGCTGCTTTGCTGTGCCTTTGCTGCAGCCAATTCTCTGTCTGGGTCCAACCTTCTTTCTTCTGAGGAACTTTTGGGGCAACAGTAGGCTTCTTGGCATGGTTAGGGACTTATCTGCAGCTGCTGCTTATTACCTATAAAATGGGCTTAACACACACTTATTAAATGACTAAGGGTCTAACAGAGAGTAAGTTAAGGGGTGAAAAGTGGTATTTTTCAGGTCTTGACACACCCCCAAACTTAATCTTTGCTAGTCCCTTAGCAAAACTTTAACTAATTAAATGCCACTTTCATAGGGATCACGAGTACATTTAGCATATGTACCAAGCCTTTTAAACCCCTAGGTGATCCCTAGTGGAGGAGTGAAGTCTCTTGAGGGTTTTCAATGAAGATACCCACAAACTTCACCATTAGAACCGTTAAGTATAGTGCTGTTAATGACAACACAGATTTCAATGTATAAAGCTTCATTCCACACCCCTTCTTTAACACTTAGAGGAAACTGTAACAGTAATGTAGACTATTTAAAACTCAAAATTAGCATGTGTTTGCATCTCCACCATTTATTTTACATTAGAAATTCAATGTGTGAAAATCAGTACCCAGCTTGCCTTAAATTCAAAATTCAAGTTGGATACAACCCAATGAGATTAAAATTCAGACCCAATTCTCACCAGGGCTATCTCTCAACATTGACAATCTGAGGGTGTTCACATTCAAAACAGCTCAAGAGCAGTTACAGACCCCAAATGGGCCTGCAAGCATGAGCATAGGCAAAGCTTCTAATTTCTGACATCCTCATGACTTTTCACCATAGATTGGACAACTCCTCATCTCCACATGACAGCTCATTTCACTTTGGATCTACAAGGTCTTTTTAAATGGGTTGTAATGTGGCTTATGGGTGAGGGATATAAAGAATCAAGGGGTAAAAAAAGGGAATCAAAATCAAGAAATCAGCAAGGTAAGGAGTGATTCATGACTTCACAACCTTCATTTCAGCAAAACTTCATCTTACTTGATATATTCCAGAATCAAAGTGGCCAGCTTCTCCTCTTCTTTTCAATTTTCAGATGATGTTCTTCTCTAGACTTCTCTTTCTTTTTCTCTTTTTTTATTTTTATTCAATATTTTTATGATTTTTATGATGAGCTGCCATCCAAATACCATTGATGCACTACTATTTTTAAGTTGCTTTTCTTCACCTTCCATAAAATGTTGGACCACTCTCACTATCTTTAACTCCTTCTCCTTTACCTTCTGAATTCTCAGAGTGGGGGTGAGGTTGAATCAGGTCATGAGGTTAAGGTGCAAGTACTCTGGTGTTTGTCAAGGAAAAGTAGGATTTTTAAGGCTCAACTAGTGTATGCAAAAGGATAGTTTTTAAAAGGTTGGATTTTCAGGTTCAAACTATCCAAATGAGGGCCTTGGATCATTTCCTTAGTGTAATGAGTGCTGTCAATCAGTTTTGATTTGGAGGTGACTAACTTCTAGTGAAAAGGTCTTGACTCAATCAGTCCTTAGAGCATCAATAATGCCAAAAATACTCTTCAAAAGAGAATGATGGGCCCAAATCTCACTAGGTATGGTCTTTAAATTAACCCATGGGGTGTATTTTCACCTTTTTCTCTCCTCTTAGGTTTACTAAGTATTAATTTAGCATTTCAAATATTAGCTTCATGGTGGTGTCGAGATTTTAACATTTTCAGTTTTGAAATGTCTGTAAAAATATTTGAATTTTTCACAAATTTCCTCATTGCAGCAAGTTAGGTGGAAATTGACTTTATTCATCCCAGTTACACCACCATTACTGCACTAAAGTTAACTATTCTATTGGCAGACCTACCCTGCCACGCCCCCAAACCATGAGGAGCAATGTCCTCACTGGTTCAAAGGTGAGAAAGTGCAGGGTAATAGTCAGGAACAAAAAAAAGTAAGCACACACAGATAATGCATACAAATCAATATACAAAAACAAAAAAATTCTATTAACTGAGAAGACATGTACAATTGTAATTACAAGGAGAAGAAAAGAAGGGAAAGGAAGGAAAAGCCTAAGTACAGTCTATGCCAAGAGGAGGAGGAATCAGAATCCGAATCTATAAACCAGTCCCAACCCATCTGTTTTACATGTTTCCTCATGTCAGCTTTGCTCTCAGAACTGGGCTTGGACTTGGTTCTATCGGAAGGGGCTTTGGTCTTTTTCTTCCAGGCTTTCTTCTCAGTTGGGCTCTTTTTCTTCTGCTGCCTTGGTTTCTTTGGCTGTGGTGGTTTCTTCATGGTTGGAGCTTTTGGTGCCCTCACCCTCATCTTTCTGGTTTTGGGTTCAGGAGGAATCATAGGTGATTTTCCTTTGTCTTGCTCAGTAGGGGCTACTGGGGAATTCCCTTTGTCAGGCTGGCCATGTGGTGGTGCCTCCTCGGACTAGGCAGCTGGCTCTTTGCCAATTTTAATAGAGGCTGCTGTGAAAGCAGTCCTCTTAGCAGTGACTTTCCTCTGTTTAGGATAAGTTTGCTCAGTAGGGTGTGCAGCAGGAGTTGGGGTAGGTTGAGACTTCTCTGTGGGGGGTGCAGCAGGAGGGGCACCAGGGGTTTTCCCTTTATCTGGTTGGGCAATTGGTTGTGCCTCCTCAGATTGGGCAGCTGGTGTTGGAGAAGGTTTAGGCTCAGGTTCTGGTAAGAGTACAGAGAGAGGGGTGGGCGGCTGAGATGCAGTTATGACAGCAGCCAATGCAGCTTCCAATGAGGCTATCAGGATTTTGGCTTTGAGGAGGTCAGTTTCATGGATTTCTTTTTGGAGTCTGAAGATCTCATGTGCATTGTTGGGCCTCTTTTCGAACATTCTTGCTTTCATCCTCTCTGCACTAGTATTGGCTTTCTCCAGCTCCAGATTCAGCTGATGATAAGCCACCATAGATTTGGCCTTCTCATAGGCCTCCAAGATGTTAGTCCACCCCAGGGAGATACCCAGTAATTGCTTTCTGTGGGCTTCCTCTATTTCCGCAATCTGCGGCAGTAGGGGGGTCTCAATGGACTGCCTAAGTTGGGCCATGCCCCTCAGGACATCCCTCCGAAGGTAGGGATTGTCCCTCATGGAATGCAGGATGGTGAGGTAAGGAGGGATGTAAAGAGAGTGTTTGGGTGCGATGGGAAGAGAGGAAGTGGAAGGAGCAAAATGTGATTGGTCCTGGGTGGGGAAAGTGGATTTATCAGTGGATAGGTGTAGTTGTTGGAGGAGGGTAACAGGTTCTCAGTTTGTTTGTGTCTATTTGTCAGTGAATGTTGGAGGGGGTAGGATAAGAGGTGGGATCGAAGGCATGGGGGGGAAAGAAAATGAGGTAGGCTCACTAGGAGTAGGGGGTGATGGGGGAGGGAAAAAGGGAATGGTGAAAGGTATGAAAGAGAATAGTTGGGTTGTGGGGACAAGGCTGGGAGGGGAAAGAATCGGGGGGGTTGGAGTGGTTTGTTGAGGGATGGGTGGGCTTGTCAAAGTGTGAAGTGTGGATTTAATGGATGTGAGTTCTATTTACATCTAGTCCTGGGTGTGTGTAGTGGTGGATAGTTGGGATTGGATGTCTTGGATGAGGGAGAGGATGAGTGTCAGTGTGTCTGGGATGGGGGGTTGAGTTTGTGTAGAAGATGGCACATGTTGAAAAGGTGAGGAAGGTGCATGATGGAAAGTGGAAGGAGGGGGAGATTGGGGTTCTGGTGAGTGATGTGGTGACGTAATTGGGGAGTCCGAGAGGGGGGTATAGTGGGTGGGTATGGTGTCAAGGAAACTAGCCATAAAGGCTTGGAATCCTGTGGTTGTGTTAAGGTTGAGGTCTATGTCTGTGAATGGGGATGTAGTAGGCATGGCTGGAGTGGTGTCTTCTTCAATGTGAGGTGTGTCAGTAGGGATAAAGGGATTGTGGATGGTGTCTGGGAGATGGTGGGGGTTGTCTCAGTGGTTTTCCTTTTCTTGTAGGAAATGAGTAGAGGACTGTCAGGTTTATGTGAAGATGATGGGGGTATTGGGGCAGTGTATTGAGGTAGGGTAGGGGATGGTGAGGGGCTGACATGGGGAGTGGTGTCCTCCTAGGTACCAATCACAGGAGAAGGGGGTGTGGGGATGGATAATGAAGACAGAGGAGGGTGAGAGAGAGATAGAATAGGGGTAGGGGATGTTGGAGTAAAAAGTGGGGGGGATGTGGTGGCTACTACAGCAGTGGTGGTGACAGGCTCTTGAATCTCCTCTGTAGTAACAGGGGTGGGCCTTGTAACAGCTGCCTCTTTAGATTGTTTGGGAAGGGCCTGAGTCTCAACCTTCTTCTTCTTCTGTGCTTCCATCAGGCTCCTGCTAATTCCCCATTGCCTCTTGGCAAAAGTTGTCGGGGCGAGGGTGGTAGTCTCCTCAGTTTTTGCTATCTTGTATCCCCCCCTGGTGATGACTCTGGCATAGGGGAGTGTGTGTGGCTTCTTATTATGCCCCAATTTCTCCACCAGATCCTTCATTGCTTTGAATATTAACCAGGCAGCATGGAAGCCATGGCCGAGAGAGAACGAGTAGACAGCATCAGCAATAGGAGCTCTCCTCTCTTGCTGATGGCCTGAACAGTAGATGTTCTTTCTCAGGACCTGGTCAATGAAAAGGAATCTAGGCTCCAACTCTCTTCTTCTGATAGAATCCCCTGAGGCCTTTAATCCTCTAGTCAAAGCCCTTGCAATTGTATCAATTGAGGCACTCAGGGGGGGCATATCCACAGTTAGGGTCAAATGCGACTGGCGTGCCCAATACCTCTACAATCACCTTGGGGATAACTAACATTTTGAAATCATCAATCAACACTAGTAGACCTGCTTGCCCATCTTTATCCTTGGTGACCCTGATGTGCTGGTAAAAGAGTTGCACTAGCCTAGGGTAGGCTAGTGCTAGAATTCCTCTCATCAAGGGTGTCAGGCCAGCCTTGCTCATAAATTGAACGGCAGGGGCAGAGAGAGGCTCCTTCTCAAAGAAGGGCAGGTCGAAAGCTGTCTCAGGCTCCAAGGGGATTGAAGCCATGAGCTCAGAGGGTGTAGAAAACTCAGGGGTTGGCTCCTCAACCACTTCCTTCCCTTTTTTTGGTTCCTTTGAAGTCTTGACCTTCTTAGGAGTGGTCTCAACAGGGGCCTTATCCTTACCTCTTTTCTTTGGTGCACTCTTAGGGGCCATTCCAAACTCTACTTTCAAAAATAAAAACGGGGGACTAAGATCTAAGTGCTTACCCTAAAATTGTAGTGTTTGGTTCGATCTGATGCACAGTGCACCATGAGATCTCTAAGTAGAGGGCAATTGATGGGGATGACGTTAGGAACAAATCTGTAGATTCCTAGTGTGAATGATGGGTTGTAGGATGGACGCTGGAGGAGAGGGGGAGAAGAGCGCCGGAAGCTAGGGTTTCGCTGAATGGAGAAGGAAGAGAGAGTATAGGAAAGGGAGACAAGTGCGGGGTTAAAATACTTGTCGCTAAGCTTGGCACGCTTTGGAAATATCTGGTCGCGGGATTGGAAATGAAACCTAGCGAAGGTGTTATTCAACTTGGATTGCGCGACAATCTCCCAGGTTTACCTTGGAGCGCGTGACAGCATGTGAATTCCATGTGAATTGCGCGAGAGGCTCCTAGGCCTCCTTTTAGATTGCACGAAAGGCTCTGAGGTTCACTTTGAATCTCGTGATAGCCTTTGAATCTCGCGATAGCTAATGAAGTATTATTTTTGAATTGCACGAGAGTCTCCCAGGCTTCCTGCTGAACCTCGCGATAGCTAGTGAAATGCTCTATTTGGATCACGCGACAGGTTCCCAGGTTTACTTGAATCTCGCAACAGCTATTGAAGGGTTCTATGTGAACTGCACGAGAGTCCCTCAGACTTCCTTTTGAACCCAGCGACAGCAAAGTAGTAAATAGAGAGCATGTGCTCTCTGTTATGCCATTTCCATTTGTGTTGTGGCTGGATCCTAGGCATGACTCTCCACCATAGGTACCCCCAGACACATTAAGATCAAACATTAAAGCATAGACAGCAAAAATCACCATCCAACATTGTGCATTCAAGCAAAAACCATCAATTCAAGAGCAGTAATCATCAAACCAAGCATAAAGAAATCAGACCAGACAGGTCCAGATTCAAGTGGGGCCACTAAAATTTCTTAGAGAATTTGAACAAAAGAAAGCAAGACAAATCTAACAAAACCAAAGTACATATGATACAATATTGACACACCTATGGATCAGTTTAATGAAGGATCCCCATGAAAGTGAATGGTGTCCATGGGTTCAGCAGGTTTTTCGAAACAATGCTTAAGCCTCTAACCATTCACCTTCAAGGTTTTCCCAGACTTGGGATCCTTGATTTCCACAGCACCAGATGGGGAAACGCTCATGAAAATGTAGGGACCTTCTCATTTGGATTTCAGTTTGCTAGGAAAAAATTTAAGTTTAGAGTTAAACAACCAAACCTTGTCACCAGCTATGAAGCTCTTTCTCAACAGACCCTTGTCAAAGAAAGCCTTGGACCTTTCCTTGTAGATCCGGGCATTGGCATATGCATCCATCCTCAGCTCATCCAATTCTGACAGCTGCAGCAACCTGTGATAACCAGCAGAAGTTAGGTCTAGATTTAAATGTTTGATGGCCCAATAGGCCCTGTGTTATAACTCTACTGGGAGATGACAAGCCTTGCCATAAACCAGTTTGAATGGAGACATACCAATGGGAGTCTTATAGGCAGTCCTATAAGCCCACAATGCATCATTTAGCTTGTTAGCCCAGTCCTCACTGTCTTCTCAAGGATGTGCTTGATCACCCTATTAGAAATTTCAACTTGCCCACTGGTTAGTGGGTGGTAGGTAGTAGCAATTCTATAGGTGACAGAATATTTCTTGAGCAAGCTCTCAAAATTTTTGTTGCAGAAGTGGCTATCCCCACACAGATAATGGCTCTAGTGGTGCCAAATCTTGAGAAGATATTCTGCTTTACAAACTTGAGGACAACCTGATTATCATTAGTTCTTGTGGCAATAGCTTCTACCCATTTTGAAACATAATCCACTGCCACTAAGATGAAATGATAATCATTTGAAGGAGGAAAGGGGCCCATGAAGTCAATACCTCAGACATCAAACAGTTCCACAATAAGGATGGGCTGCAAAGGCATTGAGTTTCTTTTGGACAGCCCTCCTAGTTTCTGACATCTTGCACAGGTCCGGCAGTGTGTATTGGCATCTCTGAATAGAGAAGACAAATAGAACCCACACTGCAAAATTTTGTCAGCTGTTTTTCTTCCACTAAAGTGGCCTCCACAAGCATTTTCATGGCACATGGCCAGAATATTGGGGACATCACTTTTTGGGACACATTTTCGGATGATTTGGTTTGCACAATACTTGTATAAGCAAGGTTCCTCCCAGAAAAAGAATTTGACCTGTGAGAAAAATAGGTCTTTGTCCATTTTAGTCCAATGAGCAGAAATCTTGTCTATAACTAGATAATTGACAATGTGTGCATACCAAGGAACCAAGGATTGGATGGCAAACAATTGCTCATCCAGGAAAACATCAGTAGCAAGGTCATCAACACCTTTTTCCAACACAATTCTGGACAAGTGGTCAGCCACCACATTTTCTACACCCTTTTTGTCCTTGATTTCAATGCCAAACTCCTGCAAAAAGAGTATCCATCTAATCAGCCTGGGCTTAGCATCTTTCTTGGACAATAGGTACTTCAATGTTGAGTGGTCTGTGAAGATTACAGTTTTAGACCCAAGTAGGTAAGGTCTAAATTTATCCACAGCAAAAACCACTGCCAGAGGCTCTTTCTCAGTTGTGGTGTAATTCAGCTAAGCTTCAGCAAGTGATTTACTGAGATAGGTAATGACCACTTGCAGCTTATCTTTCCTTTGACCCAAAGCAGCACCTATTGCCAAGTCAGATCCATCACACATCAACTCAAAGGGCAGTGCATAGTCAGGTGTTTGGAGTATAGGGGCGGAGGTGAGGCAAATCTTCAAAGTTTCAAAAGCCTCAAGGCATTTAACAGAAAAGTCAAAGGGCACATCCTAGTAGAGCAGGTGGCACAATGGTTTAGCAATTTTGCTAGAGTCTTTAATGAACTTCATGTAGAATCCAGCATGTTAAAGGAAAGATATGATTTGTTTGACTATTCTTGGAGGGGGCAAATTTGTAATGAGGTCAACTTTGGCCTTATCTACCTCAATCCCATCTCTAGAGACTACATGGCCCAACACAATACCTTGTGTTACCATGAAGTGGCTCTTTTCCCAACTTAAGACCAGATTGGTCTCCTCACATCTTTGCAAGACCAGGTGGAGGTGTTGCATACATTAGCCAAAACTGTCCCCATATACAGAAAAATCATCCATCAAAATTTCCAAGAATTTGTCAATCATATCAGAGAATATGGCATACATACACCTCGGAAAGGTGGCTGGGGCATTACACGGCCCAAAAGGCATCCTTCTGTAAGCAAAGGTGCCAAAAGGGCAGGTAAATATAGTTTTCTCTTAGTCATGAGGGTGCAGGGTGCACAGGGATCTGGTTGTACCCTGAGTACCCATCAAGAAAGCAATAGAAAGCTTTTCGAGGCAACTTATCCATAATTTGATCAATGAAGGAGAGAGGGAAGTGGCCTTTTCTTGTCTTAGAGTTGAGCTTTTGATAATCTATGCAAACCCTCCAGCCAGTGGTCTCCCTGGCTGGTCTCAACTCTCCAAACTCAGTTGTGATGACTGTTATGCCAGATTTATTGGGCACCACTTGGATAGGTGCCACCCATTCAGAATCAGAAATAGGGTAAATTACCCCAGCATTTAGCAATTTAATGATTTCTTTGAGGACCACTTCCTGCATGTGAGGATTCAATTTCCTCTGCATTTCCCTGGAGCGTGTTGAGCCCTCCTCTAAATGAATCCTGTGTAAATAGATTGATGCATCTATCCCTCCTAGATTTGTAATGGTCCAGTCAATTGCCTTTTTATGCTTCCTTAAGACTTCTAGTAATTCTTCCTCTTGCTCATTGGTAAGAGAGGAGGAGATAATTACAGGAAGTTTTTCACCTTTCTCAAGGAAGGCACATTTCAATGTTTCTGGAAGCTTCTTGAGATCCAGATCAGGGGATTGTTGAATGGATGGCAGGATTGGTGCTTTGTTGGTTTGAGGAAAAGACAGTAATGTAGGTTTCGAAATGGAATGCTGCACTAGGCCCACAGAAGACTTCAATGTGGTCATGTCTTCTAGCATAACAGCTGGGCTTCCTTCCTCTACCATGTCCCAAACTTCAGTTAAACTTGTGACAATGTTGCCCCACTCCGGCAGAGTGGGCAATTCTTCTTCAATAACTTCCTCTAGTACATCCACAACAAAGCTTTCCTCATTGTTCAGCTGAGTGTATTTTGCACTGTTGTACACATTAAGTTCAACCTTCATATGTCTGAAAGTTACCTCCATGATCCCTGACCTGTATTGAATGCAAGCATTGGCAGTGGCTAAGAATGACCTGCCCAAAATAACAGGTATAGGGGATGCACTCTGGTTGCAGCACATGTCCAAAATAAGGAAGTCTGCTGGGTAAAAGAACTTGCCCACCCCCACTAAGACATCCTCAACCACTCCCATAGGTCTCCTTTCAGACCTATCAGCCATTAACAGCACAATGGGGGTGGGTTTTAGCTCCCCCAAACCTAGGTGCTGATACACACTGTATGGCAGCAGGTTTACACTGACTCCAAGGTCTAGAAGGGCCATTCCAATTGTGTTCTCCAATTATGTAGGGAATAGTAGGTATCCCAGGGTCTTGCAACTTCTCAAGCATTATCATGTTTAATACATAATTAATTGTATCAATTGCAAAGACCTTTTTGGATAAATGGCCTCTAGCTTTTCTTTTCTAGGTACAAAGGTCTTTCAGAAATTTGGCATAGGCTGGGACCTGTCTAATTGCATCTAGCAGGGGCAAATTGATTTTTGCCTGCTTAAAGGTCTCCATTATTTTCTCTATCTGTGCATTCTCCTTATCAAAAGGGGTAGGACTACTCAAAGCCTGAGGAAATGGCAACTGAGGTACTGTTGGTTCTTCAGCTGCAAGCCTATGACTAAACTTTTGTTTTTTCCTTTTTTCATCTTTTATTTCCTGCTGAGGCTCAACTACAGCCTCTTTATTTTTCCCTTGTTGCAGGGTAGCAGGCAACTCTTGGCTCTGTGCTCTAACAAAGTCTCTTTTACTTTCATTCGAAAGTTCTTTTGAAATGACCTCTCCTTGTTCCTTTCCCACCTGGTTGTCTACCAGCCTGCCAGACCTTAAGGTTGTGATAGAATTAGCTCACTCAAAACTTGAGGAACCTTCTCCAATTGAATATTGGCCCTTAGGATTGGCCACTGGCTAGCTTGGCAACCTGCCCTCTTCTCTTTTGGCCAAGGCATTGGATATTTGGCCTAGCTGCTCCTCTATTTTCTTTATGCTTTGACTGTGAGAAGTCACAGTCTGAGTCAAGACTCTAAGGCTTTGCAATGAGGTCAAAATCTGGTCCTCGAAAGAAGCATTTCGGGGCTGAGGTGGAGGAACTACCAACTGATTTTACTGTTGGGGCAGCTGCTGATGCTGAAAATTTGACCTTGGGGCATATCCCTGGTTAAATTGCTGCTATGGCCTTTGAGGTAAGGCCAACATCTGTTGTGGCTGCATATAATTGTCTTGTCTCTACCTCAAATTTGGGTGGTCTCTCCACTGGTAACCAACATTTTGGTGCTGGTATCCAAATGGTTGCTTATTGTAATATGATTATTCTTTGCGCAAATGATTGGACTTATTCCATCACATATTCAGGATATTGCCCTGCAGATTGGCACTCTTCCACTGTGTGTTGTGGAGATTGGTATATCAGACATGCCTCCATCACCTGTGCAGCCAATCTGGGTTGCACCATAATTAATAGTTTATCAAACTTATCAGAAAGATTGGCCATCTACATTCTCAGGTCATTATTTCCACTTACTTCATACATCTTTCCTTTGGAAGTTTCAGCAAGTCCCAGTTTAGGAGAAGGCTCTTGAATAGTTCTTGACAAGGACATCTTTTGGAAAGCATTTTCACTGATGACCTCGAACAAGTCCTATGCCTCATCAGCTGTTTTGTGCATGTAAGTTCCATCACAAGAGGCATCTACCATGTCTCTACTTTTCTCATCAATCCCATTATAGAAGCTCTAGACAAGCTGCTAGTCAGGGATCTTGTGGTGGGGACATTGTTTGAGCATCTCCTTAAATATGTCCCAAGCTTGATTAAAATCCTCTGTTGGGGATTGGGCAAAAGTAAGTATTGCTTTCCTCAACTGGGTGGTTTTGTCTCTGGGAAGAATTTAATCAAAAATCTTGTCTGGAGGTCTTTCCAAGAAGTGATGCTGTTGTTTGGGATTACCTAATTGCTAAACCAATTAGCTCTTAAGTAAGCCTCTAACCCACCTCTTCTCCAGGAGTTGGCCCTGTCCTTTAGGGAGAAAGGAAAGAGCCTGAATCAAGTGGCTTCTGATTCCAAACCAGCCTTGGAGAATGTTGTGCATAGGGCCAAGAATTGGTCAATGTGTTTGTACGAGTCTTCCTTGCTGAGCCCATGGAAAGAGGGAAGCATTTGGATGATTGAGGTTTTAATCTCATAGTTTCCCTGAACATCTGGGAATTGAATGCTGAATGCGGAATTATAATCATCAGGAGCATTCAATTCCTTCAATGTTCTGGGTTGCTCTTCACCCATGACTGCTGTCTCAGTTTCAGTAGGGGGCTCAACTGTGGTGTGTCTGAGCCTTCTTGATTTTCTGCCCCTTTCTATGTAAGGGTTAGGAGGCTCTAATGTGGGACTGAGGGATCTCCTTCCTAACATGCACACACACCAACAACAGGGAAGACTACTTGTAGACACATTACAATTAACAAAATTACAACTATTCTAATCAACTGCTATGGAATTTTCAAAGGAGAAATAGACTGAGGTTTTGAGGGTTAGAGAAGTGCAGACAGAGGTAGCTAGACTCCCAGTGTAATTCTACTTTCCTTCTCTGCTACTATCCATATCTGTAAGAAAATTTTCAAATGTAAATTAGCAGTATCAATTATTCACAAGCACAGCTACCAAAGAATAAAGAATATAAAAATCTAGGGTCTACTAATAAATCAAGATTCCCCGGCAACGGCACTAAAAACTTGTTAAGATATTTTACATACTTGCTGCCAACTTTATTAGAAATGGTAATAAGAATGGGGTTAGTGAAAATTAAAGGTGGATTGAAAACTACAGAGCAGCAAGCCTAAAAATACACAGTCCTGCAAGATACAGGGCCTGTTGTAGCAAGTTCTAATCAGTAAGAGTTTGTCCCATAGGGAAAGTTGATTTAAAGCTCCAAGGGAGCTATCTTTAGTAGGCCCTCCAGATCTGGCTACAGATCTGGAAATCCTAAATGGAAGGGGATTTAAGGTCACTATTGTCTGAATCCTAACGTAACCTAATGCCTAAACTACAGAAAGGGTTGAGAAGAATTATGGAGTGTGAGAAAATAAATATAAGAGGGTAAGAAGTAAGCTATTAGGTGTAGATTTGATGGGTCTTATAACTCAGACTTAGATCTACTACTATAGAAATCCTGCCCAATGGCTACATTATCACCAAAGAGGAGAAAGGATCCAACTCACCCCTGTGCCATGATCCAATCCCTTCTGGCTATAACCTGTCCACTTAAATAGTCACAGACTATCCAATAGGGGAACCACAGTCTAGAGATGGGTCAGAACAAGTTTATCATTGTAGGCACTACTTCATCCAGGGTACTAGCTCAAGATTCCATAGGAACCTCAACCTCTAAAGTTCTGTGTGTGGGGCTAGGCCTGGAATGTGCACTAGCCTGGACACACAGGACCAGCAAGAGTTTGAGTATTAGCTTTTAGGCCTAGCTATTCACTGCTTTAGAAAGACAGCAATGATCTAGTCACAAGCCTACAATCTCTATAGCCAGATCAGATCTGTCATCTGATGGTGGGTCTATACAAATACAGGGGAGTCTGTCTCTGCACAATCTCTCACAAGGCTATAAGCACAAGTGCAGAGAAGAAGAATCTGTCTTAGATCTGTGGATTGGCCTCACCCTAGGGCTATAACCTGTCCACTTGAATGGTCACAGACTATCCATAGAGGCTATCGTCCTCACAAAGGTCTGAGACAAATCAAGAACATTGCTGCCACCACCATGTTCACAAGGCTACCAGCACAGGCTGCCATGGGGATTCAGATTTAGTGGTTCCTATGGTGGGGCATAGGCCTGCAATGTGCCTAGCTTGGACACACAGGTCACTTAGATCTAAATAAATCCTTAAAAATAATCCTACATTGCTTACAATGCAACATAGCAATGGAGGATCTCAAGGCAGCAGCCTTGTACATAACAACTCTCAAAACACCAATCCCATATAAATATAACATCCTATTATAAAACACCATCAAAATTGTTCCAAATAAACATACAAAGGCATAGCCAGCAAATACTAGACTATGGAGAGAAGGAAAGGGAAAAAGAAGTTGCCTAAACCCTAACCTTAGCCTACTGCAATTCTACAGTTGATTCAAGAAGGAGTACCGAAGTACCCTAAACCTAAACTAGGCTTAGGCTTATATAGCAGTCAGCTATCTAAGCATTAGGGTTAGGAAAACCCTAATTTATCAATGCTATCGGGGCCCATTTTTGTTCCTTGGATGCCTCGGGGCGTGTGCACGGAGATTGGAGCATTGGAGAGTGTGCCTTAGTTGATGGAAGTTCCCAGATTGCCCCTACAGAAGTGGAGAGAAGTTAAGATCCCGAGCCTTGCTAGGTAGAAAGGATTTCTAGGACTTGTCACGTGATAGAATTAGCGTCACGGGATTGAATTGACTTGAAGCTCTTGCAGTCGCGGGATTGATACTTTGGTCATCGCGAGATTTCTCTGGTTGTCACGGGTTTAAGATTTCTATTTGAATGGCGCGGGAGTTGCGCGCACAGTTCGTTCCTTGGTGAATCTCACAGAGATCCTCACGAAGAAGCAATGTGCATGGGCTTCTGGATCACGCGAGTACTTCCCTGAAGGTCTATATCCCGCAGCCACTGTGCCACAATTGCACGCAGGAATGCCTGGAGCTCTCTCTCCTCAGTGAATCGCGTGAAGAATAAAGGCGCCTTTCTTGAGCTGCGTGAGACTGCGCGAGAGCTTATGATTGAGCCTCGCGAGAACTGTGCAAAGTCTACTTTCTGGGCCCTTCTGTCATTCATCTGCGCGAGAACAACGCTAACAGTTGGAGTGCTGCCTTCAGAAATCCATGACAGTTGCGCGAAGCATTCTTTCTTATTCAATTTGAACTTTGCAACATCTGCGCGAGGCTCATTTCTTAGCTTGTTGCTGCTTTGTTGTGCCTATGCTACAGCCAATTCTTTGTTTGGGTCCAAACTTCTTTCTTCTGAGGAACTTCTGGGGCAATAGTAGGCTTCTTGGCATGGTTAGGGCCTTATTTGCAGCTGCTGCTTATTACCTACAAAATGTGCTTAACACACTTATTAAATGAGTAAGGGTCTAACGGAGAGTAAGTTAAGGGGTGAAAAGTGGTACTTTTTAGGTCTTAACAGGCTGCCAAATTAAGGATTGGTTTTAGAAATGAAGAACTAGAACCAGATATTAAAGTTACGGTCAGAAAAAGGGGGCTACAATCTAAGATTGAATTAATATTAATAATTAAAACTAAGAAAATCCTAAGTCAAAGAACTGAGAACTATGGTCAGAAATTAAAAGTTACCTATGGTCGAGGCTGCAAAGAGAAATCTTGAAGATTCGAAGCTTGAATCTCGAAATCATGGCTAGGTTGCTCTATGGGTTCGTCCTCGGAGTTCTCTGGCTTCGAAATCCCAAAAAAAATCCGTTCTCTCTCGTTGTTCTTTTTTTTTGGGTCGAATTTAAAAGAATCTTTTATAGGTTTTTCTCTAATTACGTGCCCTATTTCAGGCGTTTAACTGGATTGCACGTTGGTTTACCAGTGCTTAATCGCATTGAGTCGGTCACCGACTTAGTTAGTGATCGGCTAACTTGCTCAACGAGTTTCCTAGTTCTAATCACATTAGACCTAATTGCGCGCCCAGTGTAGAGTGCGCAATCTGATTAAACATCCCATTTGAAACATTTAATCGAGGAAGCTTGGGGGTCAAGGACTGTAAGACTAGGTCGGGCGTAGGCCAATTGCGTGTCAGTGGTCGGGCTCTCAATCCGATCGCGCATCTCATGTAAGGCACGTGATCGAGTCTCGAGGTGGTATAGAAAAGGAATTCTGGTCTGAAAAGGGACTGATTGCGTGTTTGTAGTTTTGTGTGCAATCGAATTACGCGCGTGGTTTTAGGCCTGTAATTCAGGGTTGTATGGGTTCAGGTCGAGTCTGAAATGCGAGACTATTATTTTAGCCTGCCTTCTGACTATATACTATTATTTCAGTATGTAGTCTCCCTACGTTGGGATCTAAGCCACAGAGCTATTATTTCAGCCTGCATCCATCCATATACTATTATTTTAGTACATGGTCCCTACGTTAGGGTCAGGGGGCTTGAGCCACAGATCTATTGTTTCAACCTTTGTCCAACCATATACTATTGTTTCAATATATGGTCCCACATTAGGGAAAGGGGTCTAAAATGCTAGACTATTGTTTCAGTATGCATTCCGACTATATATTATTGTTTTAGTATATAGTCTCTCTACATTGGGATCTGAGCCACAGAGCTATTGTTTCAGCCTGTGTTCAGCCATGTACTATTGTTTCAGTCCATGGTCCCTACGTTAGAGTCATGGGGCCTAAGCCTCAGAGCTATTATTTCAGCCTGTGTTCAGCCATATACTATTATTTCAGTATATGGCCCCACATTAGGGTTATGAGGTCAAAGGTTGACCTAATAGATTTGTATATCATGAGAGGGCAAACTGGGGGTGTCTATACTAGGGTGGGTATATGTGTTTGGCACCTAAGCCTAAATTGGATATAAATAAGTAAAACCTAGGAGAGAATTTAATTTCCTTATGAGTTAGGTTGTTGATAGTTATTAAGAGAGAGAGAAGAGATTTAATTGAATGCTTGGGTGTGTGTGAAGGATCGGTTGGTGTATGTTATACAAGAACCTTGAATAGTGTGAAAATCTAGAGCTCAAACTACAAAGCAAGGTTTTGAGGATAGGATCGAGGAATCGATCAAATTGAAAGGTAAGAATCTTTGTATGATTTTGTGCATATGTAAGTAGGATTAATTATGCATGTGTAATAAATGGGAAGTGGAAAGAGTGAAATTTGTAGAAAAATGGATTTCTGAAGTGTAAATCCAAACTGGGTGAAATATGTGGAAAACTAACTGGCCGAATCCAAAATCGACAAGTTGATTTTTGAAAATTTTGGAAGTCTGAAGACCAAACACAATTCCGACTGGTCAAATGAAATTCAATCGGTCGATTTGGAAAATCGACAGGTCGAAAAAGGCATCGACCAGTCGATTGGGAAAAACAGTGAGTGTGTAAAGTCAGGTTTTGAGAAACCAACCGGTCGAACCAAAATTTACCGGTCGATTTTGGAAAACCGACCGGTCGAAGTGAGACCGACTGGTCGATTGACAGTTTAGAGCTTTGTCTGTTTTACAACATAAGGACTTTTAGGAAGCTTGTTACCTTCCTGTTTTCTTTCATCTTTGACATTTTGTTTATAAACTCGTATATGATAGGTGGGATCTTGAACCGTGGATTAGAAAAGCAACTATGAGGTAGGATACTTATAGTGCAACTTCGTGTGAGGTAGGGGAAAACTTCTTAGCATGTGTATTGAATTCAGCAAGCATGTGTGTAGTGATGGGATGTGAATGTGCGTTTTATGATATGTTTTGCCATAGCATGGATTCATCATATTTTAAATTGTGTGTGTGAGTGTGTGTGTGTGTGTGTGTGTGTGTATATGTGTGTTTTCAGCAAGAGACCAGAATGGTGTGCATGTTACATTTTCAGAATGTGAATATGTGTGAGAGCTTTAAATGTGAATATGTGTGAGAACTTTGATTGTGAATATGTGTGAGAACCTTGAATGAGAATCTGTGTGAGAACTTTGAAGTCAAAACCTATTATATTTATCACAATATCATGGTGAATAACTATATATGAATTTAGCACTTTGATTTAAGGATTTCATGTGAATACCCGATCGACACGGCGGGATACCCATGACCAACGCGTGGGATATCTGTGACCGGTACGGCGGATTGTCTGTACAACTTGTGCTCCGGTACTGCGGGATATCCGCTCTATGATTTGTGTTATGAGGAGATATGTATCTGTGTTGTCAAGTCACCTCCAGTCATGAGGTCCAGTGTATATATTTGTAAGGGTTTAATTGAACGATGATGGTGGGTATTCCATCGAGGCTTGATGCTATATTTGCTCGAGGAAATATTTAAGTGATTGATTTAAGTTTCAACTTATGTGAAGTAAGAAAAGGACTTTTGAGTTATGATAAGTGTGATAAGTGTGATTTGTGAACGTGCATCAATTATCAGTTCATTCGATTTAAATTCTTTCAAAGTGTGTTCTTCATTCAAGAAATATATGAATTGTGGTAAGTAATGAAAGATATGTTTGATGTCGAAATTATGCATGTTATGTTAGTTTTTCCCTATTGAACTATAATGTAGCTCACCCTTCGACTATACGTCACAGGTTCAGAGGATGCAGCTGGTACTGGGGATCTAGGCCTAGAGGATCCTCAGTACATTGCTAGAAAGGAGACAGAGCCACCTCCTGAGGAATTCTTCTAGTGGACTTAGCTGCGCTATTTTGAGATTATTTTGTAAGGCTTGGTATGTCCGGCCATTATAAGTTTGGAATGTTGCAATTATGGAATATTATATTTTTTTTGGGTTGTCACTAATGGTTCGGGTCGATTTTTTTGTTCATGCAGTTGCCATGGGATTAGAACCGTCTTTTGAGTTATGTTTAGCTGGTTATGGAATAGATGTGGAGATTTCTTTAGTATGATGTCTCTATTTGTTTTATTATGTTAAGATTTATTCCGCTTTGTGCATGGATGTACCAAGTATTCCGTGTGATATATGGGGTGCGGCATCAAGGGTTGTACCGACGATGTGGGTTTCGGGGTGTCAAAATCCAGGCTGTCACACACCGAACCCGACCTTCCTCGAACCAGAGGAGGTGCACACGCTCCCGAAGCGGCACGTCGATCTCCATTTAATCTGCCCGAGAGGCTGTGCTAGAATAAGTTCCTCAAGATCAATAAGCATCCCAAGCACACATGAAATAACAGATAAAAAAGACTAAAAATTCCACATGGAATAATAGAAAAAGCTCACATAAAATACAAAAAAATTCCACATAAAAGCCCACATAAAATACCAAAAACATTCCACATAAAAATCCACATAAAATACCAAAAAATTCCATATAAAAATCCACATAAAATAAAAAAAAATTTAGATAAAATATTACATAGAAATAACAAAAAGCGCATGTACTCCCAAAAAGCGTTGCGACGTCAATTCACTCCACTTGGGTAGTCATGCTATATCAACTTCGGGACTGTTGGGTTCGCCCCAAAGACCTCAAATCCTGCTTGCTGTAGGGGCACCTGTGGCCAGTCAAATGGGGCAATCAATGCCTCACATGATTGGACACGAATTGTGGACCTATGCATATTTGCTTCATGCCTGTCTTAAAGTATGGGTCTATCACCTTCTCACTTACGGAGCTGTTGGATTCAGAATGAAACTTGAAGATCAAACATCTTTAATCATCCTGAGAAGCGGACGTTTTTCTCAACATATTGAGTTTTCTCAACTCTCTCCACCTCGATTATGCCCAGTAATGTCACTTAGAGCTTGGGGACCGATATCCTTGAGAAATGAACATTTTTCCCGACATACAGGGCTTTCGTTTATTCACCATGTTACCCACCCGATGCTTGAGGTTCGTTCTGAATGCAACGGACCTGTCAGTGATGCCTTCGACCTCTTCGAATGTCACTTGTCTTTGGCGTTCGATCATTAGTGATCGGATATGAAAGAGGGGCATCTGTAGACACCCAAATTTGGCCCAAGGCTCAATCGAAACATACTTCTAGAGAGGCGCACCCCCGAGCTTCCGATAACTTCTCCCCAACCCTTAGGAAACTTTCCAGATCCCTAGGAACTAGCCCTAAACCCTTAGGAATTACCTCCAACCTTTAGAAACCTCCCCGAAACTCTTAGTTAACCCTCCCAGGCATTGGTAAGAGAGAGATGAACCAGGGCTGATAGAGACCTCTACTAAGACTGAATCTTATACCATTGAAAGTAGAGGTTTTCAACTTTCCAACAAGCCAAGAATCACCTCAATCCGAGTTGTACACCAAAAGTTATGACAATCCGAGCAAGGCCCTTCAACCCCACTTGGCTAGGGCATATGTGGCGCATGTATTACATGCGCCAAGCCATTTTTTCCCAGAAATGGCTTGGCGCATCTAATACTTGCACCAAGTACAAGTGGGACCCACCTCGGGCTTTGGACTTCCTCACACTGTAGCTTTACTTGGCACATCTAATACATGCGCAATGCTTAATTACAGTAACAGATGGTTTTATGCTCAAAAATGGCTTTTAGGGTTTGACTTATTAACCATCTCAAAGTTTGGGATGGGTTTCATTAGGACTGTTGCACCCATGTTTACCCTATTTCCAATCTTTTAGTCATTTGAAATCTCACCCTATCATCCACCATTGAAGCCCCTTGCCCACATTTCTAAGCTTTCAAAATCCTAGAAAACCTTAGATTAGGAGATTACCTAATTGCTAATCCTAATTAGCCTCTAAGCACCCTCCTAACCTATGTTTTTCATTTTTTTGTTTGAGAGACCCCCCCCCCTTTGGATTAAAGGCTTGAAATTTTTTCCAAAAGAGAGAAAAGAGTAAGAAAGCTTTCCTCCCCTTTGGTGCATCATTTCCCATACAAATTTCAGAATTCCAAAATCTCTTTTGAGCCCTATATTCCATCATAGATCCCTTAGTTTAGGTTTGAGCTACCCCTTAACCCACCTCTCCTACCCCTTAACTAGTAAGCTTTAGAGGTTAGAACCCCCCATTCCATCATCGAAGCCATCGGAAGCTCCTCAAGTGCACCTATGTGGATGTCCACAGTGGTGCTACAAGGGCCCGAGAGCTCCATCTATTCCTCTACCTTCTTAGCTTTTGCTCTATCTTCAGATTTGTGCCGTTATGCCGCCGAAATCTCGGTAGGATCGGTGGGGCACAAATAGAATCTTAGTACCTTCAGGTAAGAGGAAGTGCTCTTTTTTATTTCTATTTTCATTTTATCTTTGGTCATAAATAGAGACCACTTTAGAGCTGGTTGATCGGGTGCCTAACACCTTTCCGATCGATAATCGAAGCCCCTACCCAAGAGCCTTTGGCATAGATCGGTGAATCAGAGCCACATTTTTGGCACTTCTGTGTTCATAAAATTGATCTTGGTTTCTCAGGACACCAAAAGCTCTAGGTGGCGACTCTATATCTTTTAAAGTGTGTGCACCGTCGCCACGGGATCGTCAAAAATCTCATGGTTGCACACCTTTGCACTGTAATTTAAGGTTTGTGTGTGAATACCCGACTGACGTGGCGGTATAACCGTGATCGGCGCAGCAGGATATCCGCGACCAGTGCGACGGGATATCCGTACAACTATGTGCGACGTGTGGACCGAGAATGATCAATGTGAGTCAAGTGATCCTTGTAAGGGAGTTTAGGGACTTGGCATAGTGAAATAGTTCATTGAACGATGATGATGGGTATTCCATCGATATGTTGCGACTTTCGATGTTGTATGTGCTCAGAAGATTAATTAAGATATCAATTTAAGTTTTCTTTTGTGTGAGATATGAAAAGCTTTTGAGACCACGCGATACTTTAGATTTCCGTACATGAATCAGTTACTTTGATTTGAACGCCTTGCAAATGTATCATTCAATTATTAAATTTCTATCATATGATATATGTGTAATGTGATAAAATGCATGGTATGGATATTTTCTCGATTGAGCTTGGATGAAGCTCACCCTTTGACTATACGTCACAGGTTCAAGTGAAGATACTGCTATAGAGGATACTGATTTGGGGGACTCCGAGTACGTACCGGGGGAGGAGTTAGAGCCTCCGCATGAGGAGTTCTTCCAACAGTGATAGTGATCATTGACAGATTTTGTGTAGATAGGCTTGGTACGTTAGGCCGTTTTTGTTGTATAAATTCGAATATATGTAAATATGTCAACTATTGTTTTGTGAACCATGTTTCGGTGATGGATGGCCATCACTGGTGGTTCTTTTCGGTTCTTTTGTCCATGTACACTCGCATGGAATTAGAACCATTATTTTTAGCGCTACTTTGATATTAGAACTGGAGATTTCTTTTGTTAGTATAAGTATGTGCTTTGTTTCGCTTTTGTGTGGATTGTGCCAAGTGTTCCGTTCGATGCATTCGGGGTTCGGTTGTGTGGACCGACCTGAAGGCACGGGTTTCCGAGGTCGAAAATCAGAGCTGTCACAACTACTAACACTAACAAGATTACTCACTTTGAATCAATTTTGCATAATTATCCTAGAATTATTGCATATTAACAGATTATTAAATGAAACTCATATTGATCCTAGATGAGTACAGAAAGTTGGTCATATGTTAATTGTTTCATCTAGAAACTTCCAGAAAGTACTTGTTAAACAAGGATGAACATGTACTTTTCTTTAAAAAAAATTAGATACGATCATTTTCTACTTTTCTTAAAATTATATTAGATACGATCATCTTCCCTTACAAGGAAGGATGCAAAAGGGTCAAGTTGATCTAGCCAGTATCTATTAATAAAGGATTCAAATCTAAGATATAGAGCCAATTATTAAACAGGTTTGGTCATAAATCTCCTAATTTAAGACTCAACCTAGATCAAATTAGCAAATTGATAGGGTTTGGACAAACTCCAAGCATAGTTGAACATAACTCAAATCCACAAACAATATTTACTTAGAGACTTTTTGACAATTTTTATGGTTGGTAGTCCCACCTTTTTAAACTAGCTTCGAGGTGGATCTTCATAAATATAAAGGAGGCTTTGAGAAAGTAGATTTATTTTTTCACTAGTCTATTTCACATCAAAATCCAAACATTTGGTACTAGATAAGGCTCATTCATCCCGGATGGTGAACAAGTCAATCATTCACCATTCATATGTTTATGGGTGGTAATGTGTTGGGCTTGGGCTTACGTATTTTTGATTTTTCAATAGGCTCTAGCCCGAGAACCGCTTGTTTATAAGAGGTTATCTCGGTTGTGCCCGGCCTGCTACCACCTCTAAATAGGTTGCATTTGTTCCTAGACCTAAACCTAACCCTTAGATCTCCTCAGATCAAACCTAGATGAAATTCCTTACCCAACCTAGACTTGGGCTCGACTTATTAATATATGGGTGAATGCAGGTTAAAATCTGGACATGCTTACTAAATGGGACAGGTTAAGATCTACACCTCCACGGAGAAGACATGACCCATTTGCATCAGTACTTATAACGAACCCATCATGATTTAAATAACAAAAAAACAAAGAAAAAATTATCTACAAGTAAAACAATTATCATGGTTAGTCCCAATATTAGGTCCCACCCACACATTATCCATAAAACAGAGTAAAACCAGAGATTATCATAAAGATCTATGCATAAAGGGTATTAAGAGTTTAGGGAATTTTCAGGATTCATATGCCCGCCCCGATATTTTATATAGTGCATAAAGGATTTTGGGGGATTTCTCGACTGACCAATTTTTCGGGTTAGGTCATGTCTGGGTACACATATTGAGTCAGGTTGAGTCAGGTTGGGTCCAGT
Organism: Chloranthus sessilifolius; assembly: GCA_021018995.1. Lineage (NCBI taxonomy): Eukaryota > Viridiplantae > Streptophyta > Magnoliopsida > Chloranthales > Chloranthaceae > Chloranthus > Chloranthus sessilifolius. The sequence continues at coordinate 49,935,935 of CM037593.1, read as the reverse complement.
GCCCAAAGTGCTAGGCAACCAAAATTTTGGGCCGATCCAACCCGACTTGACCATGTTTGTTGACAGCTCAATAAGCAATTACGTCTTGATATTATTTCATTAATCAATTAAGTTTAAATGCTTGAACAAAAGATGTTTTGATCGCGATTGTTCTAATTTAGGTCAAACAATTTAGACTAAGGGTCGTCATGGGAAAAACTTGTAGAAAGATTTGACAGTAAATTTTCCAGATTTTTTGCAATGCCATATCCTCTTATCTTGTCGATTACCATCCACACTTACCCTACTAAGTTCCTCTTAAGAGTTCGAAGAGCTCCCTCTCCTCATCCTCCTTTAAATTCCTATAGAGGAGGATAAAGACACCTCACTACGAGTCCCATCTCGCATGTCCCTTAGGCATTTTTGTTCCTAGCAAGATTAAAAAGCGGGGGGAACCTCCACATGAATGGACTATCTCCACACCATCTATCTTTCTAGAAACTAACTAAATCTCCCGCTCCCAAAATGAAACAAATACCCTCCTCAAAGGACAATCTAACCTTATGCACTCCCTTCGACCACCCGGAAACTCAGCAACCTCTAGGACCTTTCACACCCCATCCCCTCTCATCTTTCCCATACTTGGCCACTACACCACTACCCAACCAAGAGCCTTCCTCTTCACACACTCTCCATAACCATTTACTAGTAATGCTCGATTGACAAGCTCAATGTCGTAGGCCTCCCGCATCAAAGGGTAATCTAGCAAAGTGTAACTTGGGAGTTTCGAAGCCTGCCCAAATGCTTTTGACATGACATTCCGAACCAACCATCCACAAGCACCCTTGGTGTAAAGAAAAAAGGTATTTGATTTCATATATTATAAATATATAAAAATTTACATCTAAGTAATCTTTAAATTTAAAATTCATCGTACCCCAAGTGAACCGGGTATATTTGATAGTGGAAAACTACAAACTCACGAACCCGAATCCGATCCTAACGAACCAGCAAACCAGGTAACATTGGTCATGCCTATGCTGAAAGAAGCTTCTAGAATGTGTGACAAATTATATTATATGCAAATCACTCTTTTCATGGAACAGATGACTAAAACAGGAAAACATTCCAAAAGATAAATCTGCAATCTAGTTCAAATTCTAGAAATAGGGAGGCATGATCGTCTTCGTTTGTTGTAGTTCTCTGGTTCTTTCTATATATGTTCTATCCCACTTTTCTTGTTTTAAATTCCATATCGTTCATTCTTCAACAACATGCATTCTCATTGATGAATGTTATCAGTTCTTTTTACTGATTAAAAAAATGTTATTTGTCGTTCACATCTGTATATATGATGTTGTAGTTGCTTGAAAATTTTTTTAGTCCACATGCTCATTGATTGCTTTTACTTGGAAAATTTCAGGGGATATATACGAACATGCTGTCATTCTAAGTGTGAAGACTGAAGATCAAGAGGCCTTTGAGAGGGATTTCTTTCAGCTGAAACCTTATTATACTGACACGAGGTAGCTTACTTTTAAATTTCAATTTAGATACTATGTTATTTATAATTTATTTGAGATTTTTGGTTTTTATTGGTAGAGCATTTGCCTTTGCTTGATTTGATGTATTTTAGAGCTATCAAATAACTAGGTTCAGTTCTGATAATTCAAAACACCATGCTTGTTTTATGCCTTTGAGAGAAGATTGCTTTCAGCTCAGCTTCAATGTAGGCATTATGGGCTCATAATATTTTTTTGGTTTTTTTTTTTGGTAGAGTAATTATAATAGTTTTTGGTATATTCTGTTCGAAACCTTAAAAACAAAACACCAAACCAAGGCATAATCAAGCAGGGTGTATGCAACTGCTCTTTCATAATTCAATTGTTCCACACCAGATGGAATAATTTATTTAGACAATAAAAAGTGGAGATGAAGGGTGTCATGACCCGAAATTCTACCCCATCCCGAGGGCCAAGAATTCCAAGTTATGACCCACACTTATCCTGAATGTGCTAAGCGGATATACACCTAATCAGAGTTATCGCGCAAAACAGGTTTCACGAAATCCGTAAAATCTAACAATAGGGTGGAATATAAATGCAAATCCAGTCGGAGACAAATCTGATAAAATAAACTATAAAATCCGCAATACTAGTTACAATAAAACTCAATACCAAGTCCACAATGATCAGTAACTGGCACTCGGAGCAAGATCAGCACCATAGTCCTGATAACAGGCAGCATCGCCCTCTAAAGGCTCCTGGTACTCAGCACCCACGGGATCAATGAAATCAGCATCGGCGGGATCTAGATGGCTCGCGTCTACTCCACCAGCGTAATCTCCTATAACTGGTAGATTATCGTGGGATGAGTTTACTAAGTCACGTAAACTTAGTGGATACACTACCAATCTACCCCATACTACTTAGGTGCATTGTGGGTGCATTAAGTGAGTGATAAACATAATATCTCAAAGCAGATAGCAAAAGAAAGACAAAATCACATGCATATAGTAAAACTCATATCATAAATGCAAGACTATGATCTAGACACTCATATCCTAACGTGCCTTACCATATCTCATAACATATCATACCATATTTTATTATCGTTCTCGCACATACGTCTGTACATCAAATGAGCGTAACTAACATACTCGTGAAATCCTAAACGACCTGTGCCAGAGTCCCTGCTCGAGCTACCATGGGAAGGTCAACATAGTATCATACCACCATATCATAATGCCCTCGTGTCATACTCATACTCCACCATCCAGCCAATGGGGAGACATAATGGCCAAACTAACTAATAAACATACTCATACTCATAATCTCTCTCAGAGATTCGTCTTGACTGAAAGACGTTGTTGCCCTTACGGTGACTACGCAAGGAACGACACTTACAGAAACTTAAGTTCTTTATCTTTTGCTGGCCTACACAGCGATGTCTTATTATTGTACTCGTAGCATAACTTATCTTATCTCATACTCATATCTTATCATACTCTTATACTTAATCCTAGGATAAACTATAGTGAGATAAATTCCTAATTCACTCTTTCCAAGAAAAAGGTTCCGTAATAACCTGGACGTATTTCGTGTGGTAGTATATACTATCATAGAGGTATTGCATCCATATATGAACGTTAATATTCCAAGTTTCACATGACCGTAGAAGAAACCTCACCACAACTAGTGCCTATGGTCGAACCTTATGAGTTAAACTCATAATTTATACTATCATATTTGAACTTGAGGTGATCGGGTCACCGTATATGCCACCGTATATAAAGTTACACTTAATTCACACTCACCCGACTCGTCATGGGTCCCATTCCACCATGAGTTATAAGGCATGTGAATACAGTGTATTCCTCGCTTCGATACCATCTCAGTGAGTCACCACGCTCAAGCGTAGGCATGATCTCATACACTCTCACACATATGTCCTAACTTACTCATAACTCATATAATGTAATTTAATGGAAATTCAGAAAGTCAGACGTACAAAAATATTTATATTAGATTATCTTATATATATATATATTTATTTACATACATTCTAATACAACATAGAATAGGATAATTATAAGTGTATTCTCGATAACAGGAAGGTCGGGGTTCGATGTTCACGAGGTATCGAATTCCTAATACTTCGTGTTATCGAAGAGGTCGTGTTGAAGTGATAAATTGATATATATATATAATAATTAGATAATTAAATTAAATGGTATTTATAATTATTAAGTTATGATTTATCATGACCATCGATCGAAAGACCTTACGTTATAATATACACAGGAACTTCGGTCATGAGAATTAGGAAATAACACTAAATTCGAATAGCCTTGAGTCATTCAAAATTTAACCCGACTTGTTACTCTATTTTGACCTCTAAACCGTCAGATTCGTGAAATGGCTATTTCATATAAAGTTGTAAAGCTCGCTAACTTCTTTCTAATGCCATAAGAATCGCATTAATTCGAGGTAAGAGTAAAATGCTATGACCAAAATACAGGGACTAACACATTGATGGTCGCGAGCTCGGGTTCGTGGCCGCGAATTTAGGTTCGTAGCCGCAAGTTCGAACCCGAAACTTTAAGAGGGTGAAATCTATTATTCTTTTAAATAAAATAAAAATATAATTTAATTTTTGGGCTTAATTAATTTTAAGTAAATAATAATATAGACTTGCAATAATAATATATATTATTATAGTCTTATTAGAAGGATAAATTTCTAACTATATAGATTTGAAAATAAATAATATCAATATGATATTATGCCAATTAAGTCAATCTATCAAATTTAAAAATATTAGAGTTTAATTAATTTTACAGATATCAAAGAAGAAGTAAACATATTAAATATGCAGACCTAAAAAAATGTAAAATATTAATGGCCCAAACAAAAGAAATTCTTCAAAAGAAAAGAGAAATGACATATAAACCCAACTTACAGAATATACAACTTTTAAGAGAATGCATATATTAAACATATACGCCTATTAATTTATGAAATAAGATTTTTAAACCCGTCGATGCGCGATCGAACGCATCCTACGCGACGGGATCTGAGAAGAACAAGATGGATTGATGGGTACCCACCTCTTGAAGCGTGAACGGAAGATCAACGACAATTCGGGTTGAAAAGGTCGATGCCCAGGGCGTCGATTCATCTAAGTCTTTAGAGAGAATGATTTTTTTATTATAGAGAGTAGAGAGTTTTTAAAGTTTTATTTATAATGGTATAAAGTTTTAGGTTAACTCTAATTAACACTTTTCGTTGAAGATTTAATATAATGGGAGATTTTTACAGGGAATAAGAATTCATACGTAACTTGGATAGCTTGAGAAAAGGTTTCGTTCCAATACTTTGTATAAGCACCAAAGCAATTGGTGTTTCTCTCTCGAAATTACAGTTATACCCTTTGACTTGCTTGATCACTTAAAATTGGCATAACTTTTTATATTCTTGTCAGAAGTCATCAAATTATATATCGTTGGAATCGTATCGATGAACACTTCGCAATGAATCTAATTTTGATATAGGAAAAATTAGAATTTTTCTATTTTAAAGAGTGGGTTCTGATTCTGATGTGGAGCGTTAGCACAGTACATGGTGTGATACATCATCTAACACCGTTAAAATAAAGTCTAAAAATCTTGGTTGTTACATTCTCTCCCCCTTATAATATTTTTATCCTCAAAAATTAGGCATTGATTAAAAAGTAGCATCATCATCTCTGTTAATCTCGAATCACCTGTAAAACTTTCATATTTGTAGTACCTAATATTTGATATCATCAAGGTAGGGTCCCCCTCTCTTTATAATGGTGGTCGATTCTAATTCATCAATTTATAAAGTAATCTGATTCGATGTCATAAATTTCTCCGAATGTGTGGTATGTCAAATTTTAGTCAGATATTTACTTGATCCAATTATTGAAGTCATTTCTAATATAACCTAGAATCTGCTATTCTTATAGTTGACATCTCAGATCACCTAGAATCCTAAACAGTCAAATTTTTAAGGATTTATTTATCTAATTGCCCATCAATTTAGAAAAGCTTCATCCATTATTTTCTAATCCATATAGGTCATTTCTAACGTTTCTCACAAGTTCCTAACTATATAAGTCATTCCTAAATAAATCTCTAAATACCAAATCGAACCTTAGGGTCCTCTATCATCAACGATCGAACTTTCTTGAACCTAGTAAGTCTTCAAAAATCTAAAGTCTAGGGTCTATCAAAATCATCACAACCTCAATTAAAATATTGTACTTATATAGCCCATACAATCCTTAAGGAAGTAAAGCCTAAGCTCTGATATAATTCTGTCACGACCCGAAATTCTACACCATCTCGAGGTCCTAGAATTTTGAGTTATGACCCGCACATATCCCGGATGTGCTAAGTGGATATACATCTGTTGAGAACTGGAAAATACCATTTTTCACTCCTTAATCTGGGCCTTGATAGACCCTTGAGAGAACTAAATAAGTGTTTTAAGTGTTTGTTTTACAGCTAACAATAAAGGCAGGCTTAACCTTGAAAGTAGCTTAAAAGTGCCAAAAAGATGATGACCCATCTTGATCTGGAGGAAGAAGGAGAAAGGACAACCTCACTGGCTGTCAAAATGCCTAAAATAAAGAGGACAAAGGCCTGGCTTCAACCTGGAAAGAGGTTTGGAGCTATTCGAAAAGAAGAATACACTACAGAATGCTATTTGTAAAGGTCCCCAATCATTGCGAAAAGGTCTCCAATCTTTACGAAAAGGTCTCCAATCTTTGCGAATAGATCTCCAGAAGTTACAGTTCTTTTCGAAAAGGTCCCCAATCTTTGCGAATAGAACTCCAGAAGTTACAGTTCTTTTCGAAAAGGTCCCCAATCTTTGCTAATAGATCTCCAGAAGTTACAGTTCTTTTCGAAAAGGTCTCCAATCTGTGCGAAAAGAGCTTCAGAAGTCATAGTACCTTGCGAAAAGTTCTCCAAACTGTGCGAAATGATATCCTGAAGATTCTCAGCATCTGTAAGGGCAATTCAGTAATCTCTGCATGTGCCCCAATGCATTTAAAAGCCTAGGGACATTCTGGAAGATTCTGAGCACGAACCAAAGGCATATTCCACCCCATGTGAACACCCAAAGATGAAATTATTTGGCAGGAACTTCTAGAAGCTCAAACAGATTTTTGAATTACATAACAGAATTGATGCTTCTATCACCGATTTGGTGAACGGATCAAGCGATTACGATTGGCCAAAATAGATCTGGATCCTTGTGCTCGACTCCTATTGGTTGATACAGATCTATCCAATTCTGATTGGTTGATACACATCTGAGCAGGACTTAGGGAAAACTATAAATAGACGAACCATTTGCCCAATTTGGGTATCCAGATTTCGAGTTTCATTTCTGTTGCTCCATTTCCAATTCAGATAGCTTGTCTGAAATTCCTGTAATAGCCTAACTTTTATTTGTACTTGAGAGTTGTGAGATACTTTTGTAATTCAAAAGAGAAGTGTATTCAAGACTACAAATCCGAGAGCTGTTTAAGCTGTGCTCTGTAATTATAATGGTGAATTTGAAAAGGTTGCTGTGAACCGTACGTTCTCAATTAGATTCGTGTTGAGGGTTCCTTGTGATCTCCTTATTGCACTAGACTCCTTTAGATTTACTGTTTTTAAGCAATTTCCCTTAATTCATTATCCCTGTGAGAATTTGTGTTTGTAACCTAATCTCTCATAGCATTTGTAGTGGTGTTTCTCGTTCTGAATTAAGGGTTCAGATTAAAGACTATTGGATGGTCTGTGGCCATTGAAGTGGACAGACCATAGCCATAAGTTTAACTCTAATCCTTGAGTTAGATTACTTTATCTTGCATCTGTGCTAGTAGCCAGATGAAGATTGGATAATATCTCATTTGTTTTACATTTATTCTCATTTTGCAATCAAGTACTAAATCGAAGTTAGATATTATTTCTCCATTCTTATTAATTTACATCAAATCTCCCCAACTCGGATCGGGATCATTTAGTTTAATTTTTACTTTTATCATTTAGTTAACGTGACAAATTCAACCTCCCATCTTATGTACCTCGTAGATAGGATCAGAGGTCAGATCTGGTAGCTCAAATCTGGAGGTTTATCTTAAATTTTAAATCAATTCCCTGTGGACGATCTTTTACTCACTTACATTTAAAACTTGCTACAATTGGCCCTGATCTTGCAGGCTAATTATGTTCTCTCTGTGCTGATATTTTCTTATTCTTTTTAATATTCAGTTCAATACATCATTTGCAAGTATGTTTTCAAAACACAAATAAATCAAGCACACTAAGAAGCAACAACAACACCTAATCAGAGTTATCGCGTAAAACAGGTTTCACGAAATCCGTGAAATCTAACAATAGGGTGGAATATAAATGCAAATCCAGTCGGAGACAAATCCGATAAAATAAACTATCAAATTCGCAATACTAGTATCAATAAAACTCAATACCAAGTCCACAATGATCAGTAACCGGCACTCGGATCAAGATCAATACCATAGTCCTCCTGATAACCGGCAACGTTGCCCTCCAAAGGCTCCTGGTACTCAACGCCCGCGGGTTCAATGAAATCAACGTCGGCGGGATCTAGATGGCTCGCGTCTACTCCACTAGCATAATCACCTGTAATTGGTAAATTATCGTGGGATGAGTTTACTAATCACGTAAACTCAGTGGATACACTACCAATCTACCCCATACTACTCAGGGTCATTGTGGGTACATTAAGTGAGTGACAAATATAATATCCAAAGCAGATAGCAAAAGAAAGACAAAATTACATGCATATCGTAAAACTCATATCATAAATACAAGACCATTACCTAGACACTTATATCCTAACGTACCTTACCATATCTCATAACATATCATACCATGTCTTATTATCATTCTCGCATATACATCTGTATATCGCATGAGCGTAAGTAACATACTCATAAAATCTTAAACGACCAATGCCAGAGTCGCTGCTCGAGCTACCATGGGAGGGTCAACATAGTATCATACCACCATATCATAACACCCTCGTGTCATACTCATACTCCACCATCCAGCCAATGGGGAGACATAATGGCCAAACTAACTAATAAACATACTCATACTCATAATCTCTCTCAGAGATCCGACTTGGTTGAAAGGCGTTATTACCCTTACGGTGGCTATGCAAGGAACGACACGTATAGAGGCTTAAGTTCTTTATCTTTTACTGGCCTATACAGTGATATCTTATTATCGTTCTCGTATTATAATTTATCTTATCTCATACTTATATCTTATCATACTCTTATACTTAATCTTAGGACAAACTATAATGAGACAACTATCCTAATTCACGCTTTCCAAGAAAAAGGTTTTATAGTAACCTAGATGTACTTCGTGTGGCAGTTTATACTACCATAGAGGTGTTGCATCTGTACATGAACACCAATATTTTGAGTTTTACGTGATCGTAGAAGAAACCTCACCACCACTAATACCTATGGTTGAACCTTATAACTTAACTCATAATTTATACTATTATATTTAAACTCGGGGTGATCGAGTCACCGTATATGCCACCGTATACGAAGTTACTCTAAATTCACACTCACCCGACTCATCATGGGTCCCATTCCACCATGAGTTATAAGGCATGTAAATACGATGTATTTCTCGCTTCGATACCATCTCAATGAGTCATCACGCCCAAGCGTAGGCATGATCTTATACACTCTCGTACATATGTTCTAACTTACTCATAACTCATATAATATAATTCAATGCAAATACAGAATGTCAGATGTACAAAAATATTTATATTAGATTATCTTATATTTATATATATATATATATATATATATTTATTTATACACATTCCAATATAACATAGAACAAGATAATTACAAGTGTATTCTCGATAACGAGAAGGTCGGGGTTCGATGTTCACGAGGTATCGAATTCCTAACACTTCGAGTTATCGAAGAGGTCGCGTTGAAGCGATAAATTGGTATATATATAATAATTAGAAAATTAAATTAAATAGTATTTATAATTATTAAGTTATGATTTATCATGACCATCGATCGAAAGACCTTACGTTATAATATACACAGGAACTTTGGTCATGAGAATTAGTAAATAACACTAAATTCGAATAACCTTGAGTCATTCAAAATTGAACTCAAATTATTACTCTATTTTGACCTCTAAAACGTTAGATTCGTGAAATGACTATTTAATACAAAGTTGTAAAGCTCATTGTCTTCTCTCTAATGCCGTAAGAATCGAATTAATCTGAGGTCGGAGTAAAAAATTATGACCAAAATACCAAGACCAACACATCCATAGTCGCGAGCTTGGGTTCATAGCCGCGAATTCGGGTTCGTAGCCGCAAGTTCGGACCCGAAACTTTAAGATGGTGCAATCTATTATTCTTTTAAATAAAATAAAAATATAATTTAATTTTTGAGCTTAATTAATTTTAAGTAAATAATAATATAGACTTGCAATAATAATATATATTATTATAGTCTTAGTAGAAGGATAAATTTCTAACTATATAGATTTGGAAATAAACAATATCAATATGATATTATGCCAACTAAGTCAATCTATCAAATTTAGAAATATTAGAGTTTAATAAATTTTACAGATATAAAAGAGGAAGTAAACATATTAAATATACAGACCTAATAAAATGTAAAATATTAATGGCCCAAACAAAAGAGATTCTTGAAAAGAAAAGAGAAATAATATATAAACCCAACTTACAGAATATACAACTTTTAAGAGAATGCATATATTAAAGATATAGGTCTATTAATTTATGAGATATTTATATTTAAATAAGATTTTTAAACCCGTCGATGCGCGATCGAACGCATCCTACGCGACGGGATCTGAGAAGAACAAGATGGATTGATGGGTACCCACCTCTTGAAGCGTGAACGGAAGATCAACGGTAATTCGGGTTGAAAAGGTCAATGCCCAGGGCGTCGATTCATCTAAGTCTTTAGAGAGAATAATTTTTTTATTATAGAGAGTAGAGAGTTTTTAAAATTTTATTTATAATGGTATAAAGTTTTAGGTCAACTCTAATTAACACTTTTCCTAGAAGATTTGATAAAATAGGAGATTTTTACACGGAATAAGAATTCGTACGTAACTTGGATTGCTTGAGAAAAGGTTTCGTTCCAGTGCTTTGTATAAGCACCAAAGCAATTGGTGTTTCTCTCTCGAAATTACAGTTATACCCTTTGACTTGTTTGATCACTTAAAATGGGCATAACTTTTTATATTCTTGTTAGAAGTCATCAAATTATATATCGTTGGAATCGTATCGACGAACACTTCGCAATGAGTCTAATTTTGATATAGGAAAAATTAGAATTTTTTTATTTTAAGGAGTGGGTTCCGATTTCGATGTGGAGCGTTAGCACAATGCATAGTGTGATACATCATCAAACACCGTTAAAATAAAGTCTAAAAATCTGGGTTGTTACAAAGGGAGAATTTATTCTGCCGCTGATTCAGATGTCAATGGAAAAGTGTAACTATTCTGTATTGGTGGCCATAATGATAACCTATTGAATATTGGTATCGGGGATACAATGTTCTATTTTTTTAGGAAAAAAATCTGTAAAAAATTAATATCTATGAATAGGATATAAAAAGAATTGAAATAAAATATCCCAACTATGAATAAGTTATTTTATGATTATATACATGTAATTATTATTGTTGTTTTTCATAAATAATCCTTACGGTGGGGTTTGTGGAGCAACAAAGAGTTTAACCTTAAACAAAAGTAAGTGAATAACCAAGACTATCAAAGGTGAACTCAAAATATTCAAAGTGGTGATGAAATACTACAATGAGATTTATTTAATAATTTTCTAGTAAATAAGTGAATAAATTTTACTACATAATGCCTATAAATATTATGCACTAATGTAAACAATGGTATAAATTAGGAGTGATTGAGGACAATAATGAATTACGTCACACTAATCTTGAATTAATGATTCACGAGTAATATACTGCATCTACAAGTATATAATATGAACTATAAGATTACTACATCTCTATGATTACAAGTTTTCCATTTCCAGCTCATGTTCTGCTCAACATTTTCTTATCTAATCAAGCTAAAAATCACTAAACATATGAAAACAAATAAGGAAAGAGAAAATGAGAAAGTTATTATACCAATTAATTTACGAGGAAATTCTAAAAATGTTGAAAGTTCTGTCTATATGCCCAAGATTTCCAAAATTTTCATTTTAAATTAAATCAAACTTTTATCAAACATCTTGGATGTATCAACTTTTACGTTAAACGTTTAAGTTATGATAGATTATAATAGTTTAAGAATCGAATATGAAAGTTATTATACCAATACAAATTGTAATATGGAAGACATCCACATCAATATATTTATATCAATTAAAAATATGAAAAAAAAACCTGATATTGTGAGGTATCGGCCAATAAGAATCTGCCAATATCCAAGGGATACTAACATGCAGTTTTACTTTGGGACTCTTGCCATCCGAAACTTGGACATGTGCTGACACTTGGTGGCACTTGGGCAATCCTCAACACAACGTGATATTTCTAGAGAAAATACCACATAATACCATCAAAATGTTTCTCGTTTTGACATGAACCGTCATTTTATAAATTTTTAAAAATAATATTTAGGAACTTATAAAATAAAAAACTTGGGTCCTTAAAAACAATTTGTATAATTTATTATAATTTTTGTTAGGTTCATGACATACATTATGTATCTTTTCATTACATATCTTAATTGACTCTTTAAGATTTCCCTTCCATTTTTTTTTTCTGTGTACGTTCTATTTTGTTTTTCTTCTTAAGGTTGTGCCGCTTTATTGGAATCTTTAGAAATTGATGTGCCAAACATTTATGATACCTTGACACTTGACACCCGTGCCACATGTCTAGGTAACACTGGAACATGTGTAGCAGTATCGGCCGAGTTTTTAAATCATGGTCACCAATCTTCATAATTAGATTTACCCAATCTATTTATATGTTGATCTCTTTCTGAAATATGAAGTAATAAGTTGCCTCAGTTGATAATGAGATGAGCTGATTGCACAGTCAGAACCAGCCATGGACCAAGGCCCACGAGGCGGCTGCCTCGGGCCCCCGAATTTTGGGGGCCCCCAAATCTTAATATTTTTTTTTTCAATAGGCTTTTGTATAAGTAAAAAATTTTAGAGGGGCCCCAATCCAGTTGACAAGGGCCCAATTTCCAATTAAGGTTGGGTCGGTCCACCGCCTACTTAAACTAAAAGAAAAATTAAAAGAAATAAAACCCTAGCTAATTAGCTATCTCCCAATTCCCAAATCCCAATCGTCTTCTCCTCCCCACTCCCCAGCTCCCCTATTCTCCTCTCTCTCTCTCTCTCTCTCTCTCTCTCTCTTTTGGCTTCACACAGTCACACCACCAGGTCCACCGTCCACCACCGCAACACGCAGCCCCACCCTCGTTATATCTTGGCTTCACAGTACCACTGCGGCGGCGCAGGCGCAACCCTACCTTTTCTCTCTCTCTGCTTCACACAATCACACCACCACCGGTCCACCGCCGCGGCGTAGCCCCACCCCCCCTTCATCATATTGCTTCAAATAGGCCCCCCTTTCAAGTTTGTTTATTGGCCCCTCCGTCATATTATCTCATTTATTTTATTTTTTTCATTTCCCATTTTCCATTTTTTATCCAAGAGGATTCTCTTAGGCTGCGGGAACCATCATTCTATGGTTTGGATTTGGATTTGGGTCTATCAATTCTGAATCTATTGTTTGGATAATTGGATTACAGGCGTGGTGGCCTGGATTTGGATTTGCCAAATCCCGTCATTTTAGAAATACCTAAAAAAATAGGGATTTGAAATAATGCCTCCTATGCGTTATTTCAAATCCGGCGATCCTTCATTTGCGTTGTTGCAAAGTCGAGCGCTTCTTCGGTTAAAAATAAAAAGTGTGTTTCTTTACAACAGTATATTTTGTATCTGCAACTAAAAGTCAAAAACATCAAAATCGTTGATTGATTTGAAATTTTGAATCAGACGACTGGGATCATTTTTCAGCTTAATATTCCACAAAACAGATCTTTATATCGTGTTTCACATATCAGGCGGTTAGATTCCATTCTACATGATGCACACCCCAAAGTTGACTTGAGAACCCCTTCTCATGGTACCCAAGGACCAGCCATTTTTAGTGATGTGCCCCACGTGGATTCAACATCTGACCGTCTGATACATGAATCATAACCTAAAGATCTGGTGTGTTGAAGTTTTGGGCAAAAAAAACTATCGGTCATTTGATCGAGGCAATCAAAATTTGTCATGTCCATAAACCTTCATTTCCGCAAATAACGGAAAGAAAGTTGCAAAAGTGATCCGAGTCATCCGACCCGGCAAAGAAACCCATTTTTTGTTATGTTATATATATATATATATATATAGATATAAATATTAGGCTGGGTCAGCTCAACTAACCTGCAATCGTACCTAATCTCTTAGTCGGGACAACCCTACCTGTCTCAATGAGTTAAGTCTATGTGTCGGAGCTGGTGAAAAAATTGGCTTGGGTGGGTCGGGTATCGGGTCGACCCCACCTGTCTACGGTCCTAATTTTGATATATTAAATATTAGGATGTTGGAATTTAAATTTTTTCTTTGTTTTTTTTCTAAACTAGTCTAATGAAGCATTTATAAATCCTATGGATCAGTTCAAATACAGTCTTTAAACATCCAAACAAGGGATTTTCAAATCCAAATATTTTAAATCCTGGATTTGAAATGTCTTAGATTTGAAATGATTGGATTGAAATTTCTCAAATTCAAATTCTCGTTCCCAAACGCAACCTTAGAGTTTCGCTAGTGTTATTCACATTCTAATCCAAACCCTTCATTATTTTGATTTTGTTTTTGTTTTAATTTTTAATTTTTGCATATAATATGTTTGCTAAAATAACTTATTGACTTTTTCATAAAGTATTTAATATTCCAATGTAAATGCAAATGATCAGAGGTGAGTTGGAGCTAACTGTTAGGCGATGAATAGAAGTTATCCACTTACTTGAGACCTATTCAGCTTTTCTAAGTGTAAAAGGCTAAGAAATTATAATGCATATGACTTGTTTGTGAAATTCCCTAAGACAAAGTCTACATGCTATTGTAGTTTTTCTTCTAAGTTCCAAGGGCCAAGGCATAGTTTATTTAAACCTTCTAAGGTTGATTTTCCTAGTTTTAGGAAGTCTTTTCATCATTGTGTAATGAGGTTGATTTCCTATTTTTTGGAGGTTGATTTCCCCCCTTTTGGGATATAAGTGTTATGGTAATTTACTTGGCAACCCACAGCTCTAGTAAAGAATTTTTGGGTGTTGCTTTGGGCATTATACCATTAGTTGATGACTTGAGTATTGGTCTAGCCTGAATATGCTTCTTTTTCAACCAATCTATTGGAGGACACTTTCCGTCTATGCTTCTGGCTTCTAATATTTAGACAGGATCCTTGATTTTTCGGTTAGCAGGACATCCTGGTTTGTGAACAAAAGGTTACTATAATGGCTTCTACTTTAAATTTGTCGAGTGATCGAGCCCCATACTTGCAATTATGCTTTCAGGGTAGTATGTTACATCTGTTTTGGCGGCCTCTACTTCATCTCCTTATTTATGTCAGAAAATTGACGCAATGGCTACTAACCATATGACTAGAGACCCTCAGGAGTATTCATAGTACTCTCCACCATCATCATCTGCTCATATCCGATTAATTGACGGTTCATCTACTCCTATTATGAGGTGGGAACTAGTCTGGTATCATCTCCGTTTTCACTGTCCCATGTACTTCATGTTCCACATCTACTAATCTTCTTCTAGTTATTAGTCTTTCTAAGCAATTCAAATTATATATCTATATACAGATAGATAGAATGTGATCACTAGTTCTAGCTAAGTTAGAGGTTGAAAGAAAGTTATGATTTGGTGCTTTGATCCATGATTTGTATGAACCATAATTTTGGTATTTTGATCCATGATTTGTAGTGACAATCTATTCATTTTGTCCTCAAAGTTGAACAGTTTGGTTTAAACATTTAGAAACTAAGTAATTGCAAGTTTCTTCAACAAGATCTTGTCCCTATTAAATCTACATTATAAATTTCTTTTCTTTATTTATAAAGTTTAGGATGGACAAATAAATTTTATATATTTGAAGAAATCATTTTATATGGTGTTAGCAACTTACCCTTGTCTTGTGTTTGTAGGTTAGAAACACCACATTCAAATCATGTCTAATAGAAGTTATCCGTCTGGAGCTGAGAAAAGAAAGAAGAAGCAAAAGATAGAAAAACTTATTCAGTCTCAAGCAGGAGCTATTTACAATTTTTTTGGAAGTAGTAAACAAACAGAAATTGTGAATATTAATGAAGAAGAAGAACATGAGTTCAAAGACTTGAACAATAATGAAGAAGACGACAAGAATGAAGAAGATGAAGACAAAGACTTGATGAATGAAGGGGAAGATGATAATGAAGAAGAAAATATAAATGAGAATGACTATAAAGAATATTGGCCTTTAAATATTTATTATCCGGCCAATTGGAACAATGTCCAACAGAGTCTTAGAGACTTCTTAGTGGAGAAGGGTCCTTTGAGAGATAATAATGATAATTTTTTGAAAAATATTCATGGTAGGAAATTCTCATCTTCCCATTACATGAGACAATTAGCAAATGGAGAAAAGAAGGATCGGAAATGGTTAGTATATTCATATACAAGCCAGAGAGTTTATTGTTTCAGTTGCAAATTATTTTTCATAGAAGGCATAACTACTCAATTGGCTAAAGAAGGATTGAATGATTGGAAGAATCTCAGCGAAAGATTGAAACATCACGAAAGGACTAATGAGCATATTATCAGTATGAGCAAATGGATTGAGTTGAGTTTGAGATTGGGGAAGAATGAGACAATTGATAAAGAGCTCCAAGAATAAATAAAAAAAGAGAAGGAGCATTGGAAATAAGTATTAATAAAGATTGTTTCTATCATAAAAACTCTTGCATCTAAGAATATAGCATTTTGAGGGGATAATGAAAAAATTTATCAAGAGAGGAATGGAATCTTTTTGGGTATAGTTGAAATGATAGCCGAATTTGATCCAATAATGCAAGAACACCTTCGACGAGTTCAAAACAAAGAAATCCATTATCATTATCTAAGTCACAAAATTCAGAATGAGTTGATACAAATGATGGGAGATGCGTTCAAAAGTAAGATTATTCATAAAATCAAGGTAGCGAAATATTATTCAATAATACTTGATTGCACTCTAGATATTAGCCATAAAGAGCAAATGTCTCTTGTTATACAATGTGTTGATGAGTCTACAAGTCAAATACAAGTTAAAGAGTTCTTTCTAGAATTCTTGAAAGTCAATGATACTTCTGGGCAGGGGCATTTTGATGTTCTTGTAGGGGTTTTGAAGACTCTTGGACTCGATATTGATGATATAAGAGGACAAGGATATGACAATGGCTCTAATATGAAAGGAAAACACAAAGGTATACAGAAAAAATTACTTGAAATAAATCCTAGAGCATTCTACACGCCATGTGGTTGTCATAATCTAAACCTTGCACTTTCTGATATGGCAAACTCTTGTCCTAAAGCTTTAACATTTTTCGGGGTGGTACAACGTATATACATATTGTTTTCAACCTCTCCAAAGCGATGACAAATTTTAATGGATAATGTGAAAGGTTTCACAGTTAAGGGGCTATCACAAACACATTGGGAGAGTCATGTTCAAAGTGTTAAAGCAATAAGATATCAAGCTCCAGAAATAAGAGATGCTCTACTTATCCTAGCAGAGTATACCTGTGAAAATGACGAAAAAAATTCTAGTGAAGCACAATCTCTCGCAACAAATGAACTTGAGAGTTATGAGCTCTTAATAGCTATGATTGTTTGGCACAATGTATTGTTTGCTATTAATACTGTTAGCAAATTTCTTCAACAAGAAAGTATGAATATTAGTATTGCTATTCAGCAATTGGAAGGACTCATTACCTATTTTAAAAGATATAGGGAAAACGGATTCACGGAGACCCTAATTGAAGCTAATGAAGTTGCAATTGAAATGGTGATCGAGCCTATATTTCGTGAAAAGCACATTGTTCGAAGAAAGAAACAGTTTGATGAGAATGCAAGTGAAGAAGTATCACAATCAGCTGAAAAATCTTTCATAATTAATTACTTCACATATATTGTTGATCAAGACCTTTCATCACTTGATCATAGATTTGAACAATTTAAAACATATGAGCAGCATTTTGGGCTTTTGTTTGATTTGAAGAAGTTAAGTTCGGTTAGTGATGAATGCTTGAAGACTTTTTGCGCAAATCTTGAACATGTTCTCAAACATGAAGAGCATATTGATATTGATGGGCTAGACTTAACTTCAGAATTGAAAGTATTGAAAGATACTTTGCCAAAAGAAGTAAAAACACCGATTGAAGTGCTGAACTATTTGAAACAAATGGATGGCTGTTATCCAAATGTATGGATTGCTTATAAGATACTATTGACTATACTAGTTACAGTTGCCTCTGGTGAGAGAAGTTTTTCAAAAATGAAGTTGATCAAATCATATCTTCGGTCAACGATGTCACAAGAATGGTTAAATGGATTAGCTATGTTATCCATTGAAAATGATATGGTGGATAATATTGACTATACAACTTTACTCAGCGATTTTGCAGCTAAAAATGCGAGAAGAGAAATATTTAAATGAATTCTTTTAGGTAATTGCATAATGTAAATAATATTTTTCCATTTATGTTTTTCTAGAACTCAAGATCTTATTTTTTTTCTTTTTGAATATAGATGAACAAGTTCGGAGATGCCAAAAAGTTATTGCTTAAGTTACTCGATCCATCAGGTACATTCTACTATTTAGTTTTACTCTTTTTGTATTACATTTTCTTTTAATATATACTTTCATTATATTGTTAGTTACATTTTCAAATTATATGTAGTTGAATAGGATATGCAGATATATCTAATTTAGGAATATGAGTATTGTTTCATTTGTCAAAAAAATAATTGTTGCAATTTTTTTTTTTTCAAAGTTATATGAAAGAGGGGCCCCATTTTCGGAACACGCCTTGGGCCCCTAAAATCTAAAGGCTGGCCCTGTGCACAGTCAATGTACTCGGTCTCATCAGCTTTTTCTTTTCAAGTTTATCTTCTGAGTACCTTCTGTTTTACTGTAACAGTGGCATTATTCCACCATCACCACAAGAGTGCCCAATCTTGGGCCTTAACCTTTTGAGGCTTCTTGTCCAGAATAGAATAGCCGAGTTCCACACTAAATTAGAGCTGCTTCCCGCCACTGCACTGGACAATCCGTGTATCAAGCATGCTGTGGAATTGGAACAATCTTTCATGGAAGGTTCTTACAACCGTGTATTGAGTTCCAGGAAAACAGTGCCGCACGAAACCTATGTTGATTTCATGGATCTCCTAGCAAAGACAGTCCGGTAATATTTTTTGGTACCTCTATTCACGCCTACCAGATTACTGAGGGGCGCCTACACTAAACCCAGTTGACCGCCTTAAATCAGACGATTGTGATCGTCATGCTAATCTTCGACACAATGGATCTTGAGACCATATGCATGCCATCAGAAGGCCAAGTTTTGTATTCCACGTGGCACAGAGCCCAAAACATGGCCTCAAATCACGTTTGGCGTGATGTGTGCCATGTGATTTTAGAGCCACATTTAGGGATCTCTACCACATGGAATAAAAAACTTGACCGTCTAATTGCACACCCGTGATCTCAAGATCTATTGTGTTGGAAGATTGGATTGAAAAACTATCACTATCGTCTGGTTTAAGGCTGTTAATGGGTTTTAGTGTAGGCGCCCACCAGTAATCTGGTAGGCGTGAATAGAGGTATCCATAATTTGTACTTGAATCTTCTACAATGGTGGGTCTCTAAAATCTCAGTGTCATAATTTGTGGTATGTATTTGAGCTTCTTTTTCCCCGTCCCTTACAAAGATGAAATTGCCAGTTGTAGCGAAAAAGCTTATGATAATCTGACAATTGGTGATGCGAAGCAAATCTTGATGTTTACATCTGACCAAGAGCTGTTTGACTATATCATAGAGGTAGAGTTCCTACAGCTTTGATAATTATGTATATTCTTTTTATATTTTCTGGGTCCTTTTTCATGCCAATCGCGTAATTCTGGTAATTTGCAACATTGATATGACTTAAGTTCAAGAATGGAAAACATTTGAAGTCAACACTTAGGTCTTTTTGGATAGGTTAAAAGAAAAGAAACTGGCAGAAAAGAAAAGATCTCCCCCTCTTCTCCATAGCATATCTCTGCTATACACTATATTTGAAGCTTATGAGATTTAACTTGTGCCTGAAACATATAACCTGTGTGAAACGATTAGCCGTTTAGATGCAGTGGGGCACAAAAAGGAAATAGTTTGTGGACCACACAAACCCTCATCCATTTTGAGTCACGTTCATATGTATGCCGAGAGCTATCACACTTGATTTCTTTGTATGTTTGATTGGGAATAAAAGCTCAATTCAAAGGTTTGATCCTCCATCCATGACTCCCTTCACCTATAAAGCTATAATCCATAACAAAAACGAGGCTGCAGAATGTATTACCAATTTACCATATGCATCACCATATGAAATTTTGCAGAATGTATTACCATATGAGCTTTTGCATTGAGAAGTCTTAGTATGGGTTTTGACTCTTCAAGCATGGATCATGCTAAGTGGGAAGAGAATTGATCTACGTTTTTAGGATACAAGGATAGAATGGGTATGCCCCTTGTATAGAGGAACATAAGGATTCCTTATGGTCAGATTCGTTGACCATTTGAAACTTCATTCCTGATAGTTGATGCATACGAGAGGCCTTTAACATGGTTAAGCACCCTGATAAAAAATAAATTTAAGAATAAAAAATAAATAAATAAAACCCTTCAAATCTTACCACTAATGTGAAGAGTTTCTCAAATTTTATTTTTGGCATTCCATTAGTTGGGAGAAAGTCGCATAGACAAATTGTCAATCCCCCAACAACCCATCCCGATGTAAGTTTCATAGAAGTTTATTCTTTGTACAATGGGAAATGAGATTCCCAAATCTCTCTTAAAAAGAGTCTAACTAGAAGCATCTTTGATCATTGTCCTGCCATCTTCAATTCTTACCATGACCTTTGAACGCCAAGCACCTTTAGTTTTGAGGATTGTGGGTGTGGCTTCAACGTGAGGAATGCACATCCTCTATTGCTCATAAATGGTTGATCTTTGACCCGATGGCGAGGGATTATTCGTAACATTAAAGTACTTTAAGAGAATCGGAAGTGAAACATTTTATCTTCGCTTCATTCGAAGCTTTAGCACCATTATGACTCTCATCACCGATTGTATGAAGAAATGAGAGTTTCAATGGAGCAATGCCGCGACGGGGGCCTTTGTCGAGATCAAAGAGAGAATGACGAGTGCACCAATTATGTGCCTACCGGACTTTTCTAAAGTTTTTGAGGTCGCTTGTGATGCTTCGGGTGTAGGCATAGGAGGAGTGCTTAGCTAAGAAGGCCATCCCGTGGCCTACTTTAGTGAAAAACTCAACGAGGCAAAGAAAAAATACTCCACCTATGATAAGGAGTTCTATGCGGTCGTCCGATCTCTTTGGTATTGGAAACATTACCTTAGACCGTAGGAATTTATGTTATTTTCTGACCATGAAGCCTTACACTTCCTAAAAGAAGTTGAACTCAAGGCACACGACATGGGTCGAGTACCTTCAAGTGTTCACATTCGTATTGAATCACGAGGTCGGTTATGAGAACAAAGCGACTTATGCACTTAGTAGTCGGGTAGCGACTTTGCAGATCATGAACACCAAGGTCATGGGATTTGAGCAATTGATCCAAGACTATCCCGAGTGCCCAGATTTTGGGGCAAAATACATTGCTCTATAGGACAATCCGCCCAACGCTAACTCCAAGTATACCCTGCAAGACTGGTATTTGTTTATGGGCCATCGCCTATGCATCCCTTGCACTTCATTGCGCGACTTCCTCATTTGGGAGTTACATATCGGAGGGGTTGCCGGTCATTTCGGGTGCAACAAGACCATTGTGCCCGTTGAAGATAGATTCTTTTGGCCTGGTCTTATGCAAGATGTCGCCCGGATTGTGCGACAATGTCGTACTTGCCAAGTTTCCAAGCAAAGAAGGGAAAACACCGACCTATACACTCCTTTGTAGGTACCACACACGCCTTGGCAAGACGTCTCAATGGACTTTGTGTTGGGCCTCCCCAAGACCTTGCAAAAACATGATTCCATTTTTGTTGTTGTTGATCGTTTTTCCAAGATGGCCCACTTCATACAATGCGATAAGACCTCCGACGCAACCCATATCGCGAAGTTGTTTTTCCAAGAGGTGGTACGCCTCCACGGGTTACCCAAGACCATTGTGTCTTATCGGGACATCAAGTTCACCAGTTATTTTTGGAAATGATAGGTACTATGCTCCAATTTTCATCGGCATATCGTCCTCAAACCAATGGTTAAACGGAGGCTACCAATATGAGTTTAGTCAATCTCCTTCGTTGTCTTGTCGGTGACCACATTAGGACCTGGGACTTCATTCTACCATTAGACGAGTTTGCATACAACAACTCCATCAATAGGTCCACAGGTAAGAGTCTATTTGAAGTTGTGCATGGTCACAAACCAAGGACACCCCTAGATTTGATCCCCATGTCTGCATCTCACCGCATGTCTGAGTTCACAGATACATTTGCACAACATCTTCATAACTTGCATGCCGAAATTAGACATAAAATTAATTCAAGCAATGATTATTACAAGTTTTTGGCAGATTCCCACAAGCATTTCAAGGAATTCCAAATTGGTGAGTATATGACGGTTCGGGGTAGGCCTGAACGATTCCCATCGGGAATCGCAAAGAAGCTCTAAGCCCGCGGTGCCGGACCTTTATGATTGTGGCAAGGAGTGGTCCGAATGCATATGTTCTTGAGCTTCCTCAAGATGTGGGGGTTAGTTCAACGTTGAACGTGGAAGACCTAGTTCCTTATCTAGGTTCAACCCCACCCCCTTACAATCCTTTCCAAACGTCCTTTACTCATGAGCCAACCCAAACCTTGTAGCCTATACCACCTCCTCCTCCAAAAGAATTTGACGGCATTGAATCAATTGATGGAGATCATTTTTCAAACTAATATTTTACATTTAGATTACGACATAGCACACCAATCGTGTTAGTTTCACATGTCACACATCCCAAAAAGTGACCCAATTATTAAATCACCTCAAGCTCGCGCCAGTTACTAATACTAAATCCTTTTATATGTTGACCATAACAGCTCCCTTGGAGAGAAAAAATAATAATAATTTTAAATTTTACAAAAAATGGCTCTGGCACTATTCATAATAGATCATATTTACATATTTTATAGTATCCTAGCACCAAATTTTGGCTACTACACCTAGAGGTGCAAGTTTCGACCCGAAACTGTCCCGAATGCCGAGCAAATCGAACTGGTTCGAACCAGCCTGAAAACCAAGTCGGACAGAATCGAAACTCGAAACAAGGGCATAAGAGAAAATTGAGAGTCGCACCGATAAAGGAAAAGAGTTATGAAGTGTCACTTAAGGTAGTTTGGACATGTTCATAGGAGGCCTCAGTAGACCCTGTACGAAGGACATAAGAGTAACAAGAAAGGATAAAACTCGAAATGAGGACATAAGAGAAAATTTGGAGTGGCACCCAGTGTTCTTATAAGCGATCCTGAGCAGCCAAATCGCATAAGCCATCTTGTCTTATGCGATGCAGGAGACTAAGCGATCACATACTAATGTATGTGATCGCTTAAGTCGTGTTTTATGGCTTATGCGATCGCATAATGCTCCGATGGTCATAAATATGACCATTGAAGCACTTTGTTAATTTTTTTCCTTTGTTGGGGTCCCATTACCTCTATAAAAGGGTGTGTTAGGTCATATACTCGTCACAAAACTATTTTGGCTCATTCTTCCTCTCTAATCTCCATTCTAGACTCTCAATCTCCTCATTAGTATGTATGACAGTTTTAAAAAAAATATAAGAACGTATATTTTTTCTCTTTTTTGTCATTGACTCATTTTTGTTAGTGTTACTTTAGCTATTAGATTTATATACTTCTTATTATATAATTTTTTTAATTTATAAAAATTAAAAATAAAAATCATTAAGTCATGGCTTAAGAGATTAAGCGATTTTGCTTAAGCAAAATGTAGACAAATGGCTTAACATGGTGATGCGAGAACTTACTAAATGCAATGCTAGGGCTGAGATTAGGATTAAAATTAATTCGAACAATTAAAATAACAAGTTCTTATAACAAATTATCATGAAATTTTTTTAAAATTCAATTAGGTGTTTTAATTCCGGCCCAAAATAACGTTATTTTTCGTGTACATTCCCTATCGGATCTAGAAGACTAGGGTTCTTGTGAATGACTAGATTTTCGATAGTTTTAAGGCGTCGAACGAACTCGCAAGCGGGTTCTCTTGATACCTTACAAAATAAAAGGTTAATCAATGATTGAATGATGATAGGTAGGTTTTTTTTATGGGATAAATAGGCTAGGTCTGGGATTTAATTGAGAGATAAATAAACGAGGGTTATGCTACTTGCAAAATCATAGGTCTAAAGAAGATAGAGATGGAAGAAGAGTTTGCCTCGCACCAAACCGCATGCGGGATCAAAGAATCGCTCTCTATTTTGAGAGAATCACACCCTCACGGAAGTTTAGAACTCTCAAGTTTGCAAAAATAATTTTAATTAATCAAAAACTAATAACAAAGTTGTTTACAAGCCTTTAAATAGGCTAACTAAAACCCTAATACAAAATTAAAAGAATCCTAATGCAAATAAAACACAAAATGGCAACTTTTGGCCGAAATAATAAAGTGCCTCTTATATTTCTTCGAACTGTGTCAGTGATTCACTACCAAATTGTTTGTACAAGTCAAGGAGTTCTTTTGGGGAACTCCACCTTGGTGGGCCTATCCACACTGTGGTCAAAATAACAATAGGCATCATAATCATAGAGCTCACTTTAGGGACATAAGCTTTGCTCCTTCCATTCATCATGGAGGATGTCCCTCATTGCCGCTACTTTTGGAAACATCCAAAGTACAACTCTGACTCAAAACAAAGTATCAAAGTTATCTTCAACTCAAATTCCTAGAGCATCGTTAACTTTACAATCATTCAAAAATACTATTACAACAACCTAAAACTAGCTAATCCTACCATGTGGAAATTTTCCACAACCTTGCACCATGTTCATAATTTACCATTACTCACTCACTACATCTTATATTTGTATGATATTATTGAAAAGCTAATCAATAGGATTTTAAAAGGTATTCATTTCTTGATGTTATGGCAATATTTTCCTCTATAAAATCAGCCCCTGAATTTGACTGAAGAAAAATAAACACAATTATAGGTAGAACGAAGTTAAAGGCATAAAATCAAATGCACTTTGTCTTGCCTATTCCCCTAGCATGCTTCGTACTCCTTCAGAAATTTTAGATTTCTCCTAGTATAAACCTACCTTTCTTCACTCTAAACCGGCATTATCTAGGAAGGGCTCACAAATGGAGCTAAAAAGGGTCATTCTGCTACTACCTTACAAATAGAGTGTCAAATGAGGATAGCTCGATAACTAGGGGTTTTTTACACGGCAGATTAAGTTACTACTAAAATATTTGTTTTCGAGTATTCATGCCTGTTAATAAGATACCATCTTCTTTGTTTTAAGATCCAATAGGGAATATCAAAATATGCCATGCCACCATACAAAAAAAATCCTATCCTTGTACATATTAATAGACTATAATACATTAGGTGACCAGGACCCACCAAAGTACTTCACAAAAATTAGTATCTCACCATAGTTTATTATCTATTTTTGTGTTCTTGTCAAAGCCCCATTTGATTATTACACTTTCTTTCTTCCGAGTCTATGGAAGTGGAGGCAAGAGGACTACTCGAAGGTATAAATTGTTGTCCTCAAACTTTGGCAATTTGGCCCTCATAGGTGATTCCAGCAACACTATCCACTGGGCTGAACAAGATGTCGCTGGGCTTTCCATGGAGTCTTGACAACATGTTCAAGCAGATTCTTGGGCTTTTGAACTGGGGAAACTTTTCTTTTTCCATGATCCCATGTTATGCTAAAGGGGCTTTGGATAGCCTAGCTAAAAGGGGTGGACCATGGATGAGAGAACTATTGGTACCACCATGCAAAAAAATGTGGCTTCTGTTAAGGACTTACTAGAAATTGGCCTCGAAATTTATCAAAGTCAAACGAAAACTAACTATAAAAAAATTCTAATATGATGTGGGTAGCAGGAATTAGCACTGAGTCACTGACAGAAAATTATATCAAATTCAGTTTTACTAAAATTGAAATACAAAGCATGGGGTTACTATATTTTGCCTATACAACCTATAACTAGCCCCAATAGAATAGAAAATTAGTTTAAAACCAATCACTAGCATCGCAAAAAAGTACTTGTCAATTGTCAATATAACCAACTGAACACAAACAACTAAAACCAATAAGTAGTCCTAATTCGTAGCAACAAATCACGATTCTACAACGTAAACAATCAAAATTTTAAATTGGTCGTGTACTATTACCACCCACCATTAAAAAAAATGCATATATTTTCACTAATCATAGACAGAGAAACAACAACCCAGATCATCAAATAATCAAATAAATTGTAACAACTAATCCTAAGCAGACAACAAGTCACAACAAACCCTGTGATTTAGTAATCAAATAATTTGCAACAACTACTCCTACTTGGAAGCAAAAAATTAGCGATTCCATAACATAAACAATCAAAATTTCAAAATGAACTTCTACTATCACCCTCCCCATTCAAAAAATACATAAATTATCAGTAATCCTAAGCAGATTGTAGACACCCAAATTTGGCCCAAGGCCCGATCGAGACGTACTTTGCGAGAGGCGCACCCTTTAGCTTCCGATAGCATTCCAAAAACCCTTAGGAATCATTCTAAAACCCTTAGGAATCATCCCAAACCCTTAGGAATCAACCCCAACCTTCTTGGATCCCTTAGAACTCATCCCGAATAAGTTTCTAAACCCTCCTGAGCAGTAGATGGAAAGAGGAGTACTAAAATTTATATAGATATCTTCTGGAGCTAGCTTATATGCCATTGGAAAGAGAACTTCTCTAGCTTTCCAACGAGTCAAGAATTGCCTCAATCAGAGTTATATATAAGAAGTTATGGTGATTTGACAATCGGGCAGTTTTGACTCGATGTTGCTTGGCGCAACTATTAGTTGCGCCAAGCCATTTTTTACCCAGAAATGGCTTGGCGCAACTAATAGTTGCACCAGGTATAGGTGGGACCCACCTCGGGCTACAGTAACTGATGGTTTTTTGCTCAAAAATGTCTTTTGGTTTGACTTGTTGACCATCTCAAAGTTTTGGATGGGTTTCATTAGGACTGTTGCACCCATATTTACCCTATTTGCAACCCTTTGTCATTTGAAACCTCACCCTATCATCTACCATTGAAGCCCATTGCCCACATCTCCATGCTCTCAAAATCCTAGGAAACCTTAGATTAGAAGATTACCTAATTGTTAACCCAAATTAGCACTTAAGCACCCTCCTAACCTCCCATTTTCCTATAAATAGAAGCACCCCTCCCTTTACAAAGGCTTGAAATTTTTCCCAAAAGAGAGAAAAGATTAAGAGAGACCTTTTCTTCCTTTGATGCCCCAATCCCATATAAATTCCAGAATTGATCATTACCCTTTAAACCTCATTTTCCACTATCAATCTTTGAGATTTAGCTAGAACTACCCCCTAGCCTTCTTCCTCTACCTCTTAGCTATCAAGCCTTAGAGATTAGAACCCTTCTCTTAACCCGTTTACTATCAGAAGTTCACCGGCGATGCTCTCGCGCGAAGGACCACATCGGTGCTACAAGGCCACAAGAGCTCTGACTCTCTCCTCTATTCCTCTACCTTTTTTGAATTTTCCTCTATCCTAAAATTGAGCCGTTACCCTGCCCAAATTTTAGCAAGCAGGAAGGGCTCAATAGGATCGGTGTGCCTTCGGGCAAGGGGAAGTATCGCTCATTTTGCTTCCTTTATATATATATATATATATAATTATATATATTTATAAATTATATAAACTAGCCCCACATTGACCCAGCCATGGTAGAGACTGCTTACGAGCAGGTTGATCGAGCGCCTAACACTTTCCTGATCGATAATCGAAGCACCTATCCAAGAGTCTTTGGCGTAGATCGGTGAATCAGAGTCATATTTGGCACTTCGGTGCATTTAATATTGGTTTAGGTTTCCCTAGATGCCAAAAGCTCTGGGTGGCGACTCTTTATTTTTCATACGAGCACATCGTCGCGATGGATCATCAAAAATCCACGATTGCACAGATGGCAACTCTGCTGGGAAGGCCTTAGAGCTTCTACTTGTAGTTGGCCCTTTATTTTTATTTTTTGCATGTGTTTTTTTTGTTTTTAGTAACTTTTGTTATTTCTTTTCATTTTTGTACTCACTCCTATGATTCCGTCATTTTTTACTTATCCTTATTTTTTTTGTCATTTACGCGCCTTAGCCGATTGGCGGGCCTACTTGAGCTTTGTCTTTACTTTCATTTATTTTCCGTCATTTATGTGCCTTAGTCGATTGGCAGGCCTATTTGAGCATTGCCTTTAATTTCTTTTATTTTCAATCATTTATATTACTTAGCCGATTGGCAGGCTTACTTGCGCATTTACACGCCTTAGCTTATTGGCAGGCCTACTTGAGCACTTTACCACCTTAGCCGATTGGCGGGTTTCTTGATAGTTTAGCTTTATTTTTATCATTTAAACATCTTAGCCCTTTAGCGGGCATACTTGAGCATTTACGTTTCTATCATTTACACCCCTTAGTCGTTTGGCGGGATACTTGTTAAATTAGCGTCATATACCAATAGTGCACGTCGACCCATAGAGGTGGAATGGGATTGTCATAACCCATTTTTGAACATTAAGAAAACTCTCCTTTTAAAATTGAATTTAAAATTGAACCTTAAAAGTGAACTAAGGGACTTAATTCATTTTTGCGTGGATAGATTTTAAAGGGTGGGAATTTAGGCAGCGATACAAACGTCCCAGTTCTTAGTACGGTGGGAGTCCCTAGTGGTGATGATCCTAAAAGAACCACCCCATCCAGTATCTGAGAAGGCATTCGTGCCGGAGGTATATCGGGTGAGTGACCGAACTTGTTAATAAGCGTAAAACCTTGGGAAGAGCATTAGCAGAATCGAAAAAGCCTTGTATCCTTTAGGCATGGAAAGGAGAGACCCGAAAAGTGAAGAAAAGGTCCCAAGGGGCATTGCCCTGACCCCTCGCTTAGTGGTTTCTTTTAGACTCCCGATAAGTCCCACACCCTTAACACCCAAAACGCCTTTGCCGGTCAAGAGAGGTTGTTGTTGGTTTATTTTAAGTGCTTGCTACTGACTTTATTGAAGACAGTGATAAGAATGGAGTGAATGAAAATGAATGAAAGGTGGAGTGAGAATTACGGAGTAGCAAGCCTAAAATATGCACATTCCTGCAAGATACAGGGCTTGTTGTAGCAAGTTTTGATAAGTAAGAGTTTGTACCACAGGGAAAGTTGATCTAAAGCTCCAAGAGAGCTATCTTTAGTAGGCTCTCCAGATCTGACTATAGATCTGGCAATCCTAAAGGGAAGGAGATTAAAGGTCACTGTAATCTAAATCCTAAGGTAGCTTAATGTCTAAATTACAGAAAGGGTTAAGAAGAAGGGTGGAGTGAGAAAATAAATATAAAAGGGTGAGAAGTATGTTATTAGGTACAGAGCTGATGGGTCTTGTAACTCAGACTCAGATCTATTGCTATAAAAATCCTGTCCGATGACTTCATTATCACCAAAGAGGAGAAAGAATCCAACTCACCCCTGTGCCATGATCCAATCCGTTATGGCTATAACCTGTCCACTTAAATGGTCATAGACTATCTAATACGGGAACCACAATGCAGAGATGGGTCAGAATAAGTTTATCAGTGTAGGCACTACTTCATCCAGGCTACAAGCTCAAGAATCCATAGGAACCTCAACCTCTAAAGTTCTGTGTGTGGGGCTAGGCCTACAAAGTGAACGAGCTTGGACACACAGGACCAGCAAGAGTTTGAGTACTAGCTTTTAAGCATGGTTGTTCACTGCTTTAGGAAGACTGCAGTGACCCAGTCACAGGCCTACAATCTCTACAGCCATATCATATCTGCAATCTGATGGTGGATCTATACAAATATAGGGGAGTCTGTCTCTACACAATCTCTCACAAGGCTACAAGCACAAGTGCATAGAAGAAGAATCTGTCTTAGATGTGTGGATTGGCTTCACCCTAGGGCTATAACTCATCCACTTGAATGGTCACAGACTATCCACAGAGGTTATCCTCCTCACAAAGGTCTAAGACAGAACGAGAACATTGTTGCTGCCACCATGTTCACAAGGCTACCAACTCAAGCTCCCATGGGGATTTAGATTTAGTGGGTCCTGTGGTGGGGGAAGGCCTGCAATGTGCCTAACCTGGGCACACAGATCACTTGGATCTAAATAAAACCTTAAAAACAATCCTCCATTTCTTACAATACAACTTAGCAATGGGGGATCTCAAGGTAGCAGCCTTGTACAGAATAACTTACAATAAAAACATCATCCCATACATGCTATAAATCCTAGTACAAAACTCCATTAAAAACTATACCATATAATCATACAAAAGGCATAGCCAGCAAGTGCTGGACTATGGAGAGAAAGAAAAAGGAAAAAGAAACTACCTAGAACCTAACTTTAGCCTACTGAAATTTACAGCTTAATTTAGAAGACGAAGTCTGAAAAAGTCTAAGTCTAAAGTTTGTTCCAAAAGCTCCTCAAACCTAAGCAACACTTAGGCTTATATAGCAGTCGGCTGTGTGTGAATTAGGGTTAGGAAAACCCTCATTTCATATTTTCAATTGCGGCCCATTCTTGTCCCTTGGATGCCTCGAGGCGTGTGCACGAAGATTGGAGCATTGGAGTGCGTGCCCTAGTTACTGGGAGTTCCCAGATTACCCCTGCAGAAGTGTGGAGAAGTTAAGAACCCGATCCTCGCTGAGTAGAGAAGATTTGCAAATCTTTCCATATGGTAGAATTGGCGTCGCGAGGTTGAATTAAGTTGAAACTCATGCAGTCACGAGATTAACATTTTGGTCATCGCGGGATACTAATGGCTGTCGCGAGATTGCTCTTTCAGCTTTGAATGGCACGGGAATTGCTCGCGCAGTTCGTCCCTTGGTGAATCTCGTGACGGATCCTCGTAAAGAGGCAATGTTCATGAGCCTATGGATCGCGTGAGCATTTCCTTGAAGGTTTGTATCCCGCGGCCACTGCGCGACAACTGTGCGCGAGAGTGCCTGGAGCTCTCTCTCTTCAGTGAATCGCACGATGATTGAAGACTCCTTTCTTGAGCTGCGTGAGACTGCACGAGCACTCAAGACTGAGCCTCGCGAGGACCTTGCGAAGTCTACTTTTCAATTCTTTTTTACACTAAACTGTGCGAGAATGGCGCAATGACTGCGCGACTAGTTTGTGATGTTGTCTTTAGAAGCCCGTGATAACTGCGCTAAGGCATTATCTCTGGTTCAGTTGAACCCAGCGACATCTGCGCGAGGCATTTTTCTTAGTTTGTTTCTGCTTTATTGTGCCTATGCTACAGCCAACTCTCTGTCTGGGTTCATCTTTCATTCTGCTGAGGTTGTTCTGGGGCAACACTGAGCTTCTTGGCATGGTTAGGGGTTTATTTGCAGCTGCTGCTTATTACCTCCAGAATAGACTTAAAATGCATTTATTAAATGATTAAGGGTCTAACAGAGATTAAGTTATGGGGTGAAAAGTGGTACTTTTCAGTTTTTAACACACTCCTAAATCTAATCTTTGCTTTTCCCTTAGCAAAGCTGTAATTAAATGCCACTTTCGTAGGGATCACGAGTACATTTAGCATATGTACCAAGCCTTTTAAACCTCTAGGTGATCCCTAGTGGAGGAGTGAAGTCTCCTGAGGGTTTTCAGTGAAGACACCCACAAACTTCACCATTAAAATAATTAAGTATAGTGCAGATAATGACAACACAGATTTCGATGTTTAAAGCTTCATTCCACACCAAAATTTTTTTACACTTAGAGGAAACTGCAGCAATGTTGCAGGCCATTTAAAACTTAAAAGTTAACATGTGTTTGCCTTACCACCATTCATTTATCATTAGAATTTCAATGTATAAAAATCAGTACCCAGCTTGCCTTTAATTCAAAATTCAGGTTGGATGCAACCCCAATGAGGTTTAAATTCAGACCCAATTCTTACTAGGGCTATCTCTCAACATTAATAACCTGAGGGTGTTCACATTCTCAATAGCTCAAGAGCAGTTGCAGACCCCAAATGGGCCTGCAAGCATGAGCATAGGCAAAGCTTCTAATTTCTGACATCTTCAAGAATTTTTACCATAGATTGGACAACTCCTCATCTCCACATGACAGCTCATTTAACTTTGGATCCACAAGGTCCTTTTGAATGGGTTGTAATGTGGCTTATGGTTGAGGGATGAAAAGAATAAAGGGGTAAAAAGGCAGTCTAAATTAAGTAATCAGTAAAGTAAGGAGTGATTCATGACTTCACAACCTTCATTTCAGCAAAAACTTCATCTTTCTTTTTATATTTCAGACTCAAAGTGGCCAGCTTCTCCTCTTCTTTTCAATTTTCAGATGATGTTGTCCTCTAGACTTCTCTTTCTTTTTCTCTTTTTATTTCTTTATTCATTCTTTTGATGAACTGCCGCACAACTGCCATTGATACACAGCTGTTCACAAGTTGCTTTTCTTCACCTTCCACAGAATGTTAGACCATTCTTAGTATCTTTACCTCCTCCTTTACCTTCTGAATTCTCAGAGCGAGGGTAAGGTTGACTCAGGTAATGAGGTTAAGGTGCAAGTGTTCTAGTATTTGTGAAAAAAAATTATGATTTTAAGGCTCAACTAGTGTATGTAAAAGGTTGGATTTTTAGGCTCAAACTGTCCAAATGAGGGCCTTTGATCATTTCCTAAGTCTCATGAGTGCTGTCAATTAGTTTTGATTTGGAGTTGCACAACTTCTAGTGAAAAAGTCTGGATTCAATCAGTCCTTAGAGCCGAAATAGTGCCAAAAACACTCTTCAAAAGGAAATGTTGGGCCCAAATCTCACTAGGTATGGTCATCAAATTTAGCCCATGGGGTGTATTTTCATCTGTTTCTCTCCTCTTAGGCTCACTGAGTACTAACTGAAATTTTTTTCTAATATTAGCTTCATGGTGGTGTCAAGATTTTTTGTAACTTTTTCTGTTTCGAAAAGTCTGCAAAAATATTTAAATTTTTACATGTTTCCTCATTGTATCAATTTAAGTGAAAATTAACTTTGTTCATCCCAGTTATACCACCATTACTGCACTAAAATTAACTATTCTATTGGCAGACTGCCACACCCCCAAACCATTCGGATCAGTGTCCTCACTAGTTCAAAGGTGATAAAAGGCAGTAGATTCCAATCAGACAGACAAAAATAAACACAGCAGAAGATAGAGAAATAGAAAAAATAGTGCTACTGAACAGTATAGAACGAGAAAAAAAAGATGTTAAAAGAAAAGACAGAATGGGGGGGGGGAGGGATCAAGGGAGAGGCGGTGGGGGAGGGTGTGAGGAAGGTGGTGTGGGAGATGCAGGTGGATCAATTTTTTTCTTCTTTTTCTCTCTCTTCTTTTTTCTCTCCTCCTGCTTTTTCTTCTATTCCTTGGCCAGGATCCGCTGCACCTCGTCAAACTCATCCCAGAGAAATTGCAAGGGGTCCGGCTCCTTAGGCGGTGGAGGATCCTCCCAGATGGGGTAGAATTTTATGGGAAACCCGAAGGGGTTGTCATCCGCCATAGGTGTGAGGAGGTATGGACTGCTAGGATTAGAATAGGAGGGATGATATGAAGAGGAACTGAGGGACGATTTAAAAGAGTAGGGCGGTGGAACATGAATCGGTGTATTTAAAGGTGTGCCCCTTTCCAAGCTTGGCAATAAATGATCATGGTGTGGGGAATGAAGAAGCACACAACTGATTCTGGGAAAAGAGAATGAGCAGTAAATGAGTGGCGAGATTTATCCTGTGCAATTAAGGGGATCGTGTGGATCGCACAGCTGCACAGAGGAAGGTGTAGAGTTTTGCTTTGCGAGGAGTTCAGACAGGGCCCACAAGTACGAAAAGGAAACCACTTTAATCTTATGATTGAAGGCAACCGACACATTGATTTCTATTAGAAATGATCATAACCTCTCTAAATACATCTCGCATGACAAAATGGCACAAAAATAAAAATTTAAACAACCACACAGCACATATCCATAGACAAGAAATGAAAAATTATATTAACTATAAAAAATATGTACAATGGTAATTACAATCTAAATACAATCTAAGCTACTCTAAGAGGAATCATCTGAATCTGAATCGCTAAAGAAATCCCAGCCCATCTTTTTAGCATGTGCCCTAAGGGCAGCTTTGTCCTATTTCTTCTTTGCCTCCCTTTCCTTTTTGGCTTCGGCTGGTGTTTTCTTGGCAGTTGGAGCTTTAGGTGCCCTCACCCTTACTTTTGGTTGCTTGGGTGCTTTTGGTTCCTTGGGCTCTTGAGGGGTTGTTCCTTTGCGCTTAGCAGGGGGGGTGGCAGGGGATTTTCCTTTTCCTTTGACTTTAGCTTCCTCAGTGGAGACCACTGGGGATTTCCCTTTTTCTTGGGACTCAGGCTGGCCAGGGGAATGTGCCTCCTCAGACTGGGCAGCTGACTCTTTGCCAATTTTTAAAGGGGCAGCTTTGGGAGCAGTCCTCTTAGCAGTGACTTTCCTCTGCTTAGGATAAGTTTGCTCTTTTAGAGGTGCAGCAGAGGCCTTGGGAGGTGGAGGCTACTTTGGAGGAGGTGATAGAGGAGGGGCAGCTGGGGCCTTTCCTTTGGCTTGCTGGGTCTTTGGTTGTGCCTCCTCAGATAGGGCAGCGGTAGATGGAGTAGCTTTAGGCTCTGGGTCGAGCATTTGAATAGAGATTGGGGTGGGCTGCAAAGGAACATTTCTGGCAGCAGCCAATGTAGATTCCAATGAGGCAATCTGAATTTGGTGTTTAAGGAGGTCAGTTTCATGGATATCTTTTTGGATGCTAAAGATCTCTTGGGCATTTTTGAGCCTCTTTTCAAACATTCTGGCCCTCGCCTTCTCTGTAGCAGCATTTGCTTTCGCCAACTCCAAATTCAGCGCATTGTACTCAGCTGTAGCCTTGGTCTTTTGATAGTCCTCCAGGATATTTTTTTACCCCAAGGAGATGCCTAAAAGTTGCTTTTTGTGGGCCTCCTTCATTTCATCGATCTACTCCAGCAGGGGGGTCTCAATGGATTGGTGAAGCTTGGCCATGCCCCTCAGGACATCCTTCCTAAGGTAAGCATTATCCTTCATGTGATGGAGGATGGTGAGGTAGGGAGGGGTGTAAAAATGATGTTTTGGTGTGATGGACAGATAGGAAGTGGAAGGAGCAAACTACGATTGGTCCTGGGGGGGAGAAGGGGGGGTAACAAGGGATAAGTCTATTTGTGGGGGAAGGGGGATAAGTTCTGGGTCAGTCTGTGTCCTTTTATCAGTGTAAATTGGAGGTGGTAGGATAAGAGGTGGGAAGGAGGGTATAGGGAGAAATGAGAATGGGGTAAGCTCAGTAGGAGTAGGGATGATGGGGGAGGAAAAATGGGAATGGTGAAATGTATGAAAGGGAATGGGGGGGTAAAAGGTAATGTTGATAGTGGGGGGGTTGTGTGTCAGGAGGGAAGTCGGGGTGTGTGTCAGGAGGGAAGTCGGTTTGGGTTTCTTTGTCAATGGGCTTGGATGTCTTGGATAAGGGATAGGATAAGGGTCAGTGTGTCAGGGCTGGGAGGTTGGGTCTGTGAAGAAGAGGGCACTGGTTGGAAAGGTGAGGAAGGTGCATGGTGGAAAGTGGAAGGAAGGGAAGAGTGGGGTTCTAGGGAGTGATGGTGTGATGTAGTTGGGGAGTCTGGGAGAGGGGTGTAGTAGGTAGGCATTGTTTCAAGGAAGGTAGACAGAAAGGCTTGGAAGCCTATGGATGCGTTAAGGCTTAAGTCAATGTCTATGAGGGGTGATGTAGTAGGTATGGCTGGGGTGGTGTCTTGTTCAAGGTGTGGTGTGTCAATGGGTATAGAAGGGATTGTGGGTGGTTTCTGGGATATGGTGGGGATTTTGTTAGTGGTTTTTCATTTTTTATAGGAAATGAGGGGAGGGTTGGCAGGTTTATGTGTAGCTGGTAGGGGAATTGTGGCTGTGTATTGAGGTAAGGTAGGGAATGGGGAGTCCTCCCAGGTACCAATCACAGGTGAAGGGGGAGTGGGCATGGATGATGTAAACAGAGGTGGGTGAGAGATAGATGGAAGAGGGGTGGTGGATGCAGGAGTAAAAGGTGGAGGGGAAATGGGGGCTGCTACAACAGTGGTGGCAACATGCTCTGTGGGCACCTCCTTGGTAGCAGGGGTAGACCTTGTGCCAGCTGCCCCTTCTGCTTGTTTGGGAAGGGCCTGCGCCTCAGCTTTCTTTTTCTTTTGGGCCTCCATCAGAATCCTGCTGATTCCCCATTGCCTCTTGGCAAAAGTAGTAGGGGCAAGGGTAGTGGTCTGCTCAGTTCTTCCTATCTTGTATCCCCCCTTGAGTAGCAGCAAAGTAATGATCCTGGCGTAAGGGAGTTTGTGAGGCTTCTTGTTTGTTCCTATCTTCTCCACTATGTCTTTCATTGCTTCAAAAATTAGTCAGGCTGCATGGAAGCCGTGGCCCAGGTGGAAGGAGTAGACAGCATCCGCAATGGGGGTTCTCCTCTCCTGCTGATGTCCTGAGTAGTATATGTTCTTTCACAGGACTTGGTCAATGAACAGGAGTTCAGGTTCCAATTCTCTCCTTCTGAACGAGTCTCCTGTGGCCTTTAATCCTCTAGTTAATGCCCGTGCAATTGTATCAATCGATGCACTCAAAGGGGGGCCATATCCACAGCGAGGGTCGAATGCGGCTGGGATGCCCCAAACTTTAGCAATCACCTTGGGGCTCATTAACATATCAAAGTCGTCAATCAGTACCAGCAAGCACACTTGTCCATCTTTGTTGTTCTTGATCCTGATGTGCTGATAGAACAGTTGCACTAGCCTAGGGTAGACTAGCGCTGAAATTCCTCTCATCAATGGCATCAGGCCCGCTTTGCTCATAAATTGTACTGCAGGGGCAGAGAGAGGTTTCTTCTCAAAAAATGGTACATCAATGGCTATCTTAGGCTCCAATGGAATTGACACCATGAGCTCAGAAGGAGCAATTAACTTGGGGGTTGGTTCCGCCGCCTCCTCAACCACTTCCTTTCCTTTTTTGGGTGACTTTGAAGACTTGGCCTTTTTCGGGGTGGTCTCTGTAGGGTCCTTGTCCTTCCCCTTTCTCTTCTTGCACTCTTGGGAGCCATTTCAAACTCTATCTTCTAATATGAGGAATGGAGATAGAGATCTAGGTGCTTACCCTAAAATCCTAGGGTTATGTTTGTTCGGACGCACAGGGCACCGCGAGAGCTGTGAGCAGAGGGCAAATGATGGGGGTGATGCTAGGAACAACTCTATAGATTTGTGGAGTGAATGATGAGCATTAGGATTGATGCTGGAGGAGAGAGGGGGGATAGCGCCAGAAGCTAGGGTTTCGCAGAGGGAAGAAGGAAGAAAATAATGGAGAAGGAAACAAGCTCGGGGTTAAAATACTTATCGTGAAGCTCAGCGCGCTTTGGAACATCTGGTCGCAGGGTTGGAAATGAACCTAACGAAGGTGTTGATTCAATCTGGATTGTGCGACAATCTCCCAGGTTGACCTTAGAGTGGGCGACAGTGTGAGAAGAATTCATGTGAATTGCACGAGCAGCTCCTAGGTCTCTATTTGGATTGCGCGACAATCTCCTAGGTTGACCTTTTGAACCTCGTGATAGTCTTGGAATCTCGCGATAACTAATGAATAGCTCTATGTGGATAGCGCGAGAGGTTCTTAGGTACACATGAATCTCGCGACAGCTATTGAATGTTTCCATGTGAACTGTGTGAAATTCTCCCAACCTTCCTCTTTAACCTCGCGATGGCTATTAGAATCTCGTGACAGCTGATGAAATATGCTGTCGCGCGAGAGTCTCCCAGGCTTCTATTTGGACCCGCGACAGCAAGGTATAAAACAGAGAGCATGTGCTCTCTGTTTTTCCCTTTTACATATGCATTCAACAAATGAACAGAAATGGCACCCCCTAAACTCCCACATTATGCATTCAACATAAGCTATGAATTAAAGTGCAATGAGAATCAAACCAAGCATCAAAAATTTAAACCAGACAGGTCCAGAATCAGATGGGACCACTAACAATTCCTAGAGAATTTTAACAAAAGAAAGCACGATAAATCTACCAAAATCAAAGTACATATGATACAGTGATGACACACCTGTTGATCAGCATAAAGAAGGATCCCCTTGAAAGTGAATGGTGTCCATGGGTTCGGCAAATTTTTCAAAACAACGCTTAAGCCTCTGACCATTCACCTTCAAGGTTCTCCCAGACTTGGGATCCTTGATTTCCACAGCACCAGATGGGGAAACATGCATGACAATGTAAGAACCTTCCCATCTGGATTTCAACTTGCTAGGAAAAAATTTAACTTTGGAGTTAAACAACCAAAGCTTATCACCAGCTATGAAACTCTTTCTCAATAGCCCCTTATCAAAGAAAGCTTTGGACCTTTCCTTGTAGATCCTGGCATTAGCATACGCATCCATCCTTAGCTCTTCCAATTCGAATAGCTACAGCAACCTGTGATGACCAGCAGAAGTTAGATCAAGATTTAAATGTTTGATGGCCCAATAGGCCTTGTGTTCTAACTCCACTGGGAGATGACAGGCCTTGCCATAAACCAGTCTAAATGGAGACATACCAATGGGAGTCTTATAGGCAGTCCTATAAGCCCATAGTGCATCATTAAGCTTGTCAGCCCAATCATTCCTATCAGTCCTCACAGTCTTCTCAAGGATATGCTTGATCTCCCTATTTGAAATTTCAACTTGCCCACTGGTTTGTTGGTGGTAGGGAGTAGTAATCCTATGGGTGACAGAATATTTCTTGAGCAAGCTCTCGAAATATATGTTGCAGAAATGGCTGCCCCCATCACTAATAATGGCTCTAGGGGTGCCAAATATGGAGAAGATATTCTGCTTTATAAACTTGAGGACAACCTGATTATCATTAGTTCTTGTGGCAATGGCTTCTACCAATTTGGAAATGTAGTCCACTGCCACTAAGATGATATGAAAACCATTTGAAGGAGGAAAAGGGCCCATAAAATCAATACCCCACACATCAAACAGTTCTACAACAAGGATGGGCTGTAAAGGCATTGAATTTTGTTTAGACAGCCCTCCTAATTTTTGACATCTTTCACAGGTCTTGCAGTGTGTATTGGCATCTTTGAAAAGAGAAGGCCAATAGAACCCATAGTGCAACACTTTATCAGCTATTTTTCTCCCACTATAGTGACCCCCATAGGCATTTTCATGGCACATGGCCAGAATACTAGGGATATCACTTTCGGGAACATATTTCCGAATGATTTGGTCGGCACAATACTTGTACAGGCAAGGTTCCTCCCAAAAAAAGAATTTGACCTGTATGAAAAATAAGTCTTTATGCATTTTTATCCAATGGGCAGGAATCTTGCCTATAACTAGATAATTGACAATATGTGCATACCAAGGAACTAAAGATTGGATGGCAAACAATTGCTCATCCGGAAAGACATCATTTGTAGCAAGGTCATCAATACCTTTCTCCAACATAATTCTGGACAAGTGGTCAGCCACCACATTTTCTACACCCTTCTTGTCCTTGATTTCGATGTGAAACTCCTACAACAGGAGTATCCATCTAATCAATCTGGGCTTTGCGTCCTTCTTGGACAGTAGGTACTTTAATGCTGAGTGGTCAGTGAAGATGACAGTTTTAGACCCAAGTAGGTAATGTCTAAACTTGTCCACAATAAAAACCACTGCCAAAAGCTCTTTCTCAGTTGTTGTGTAGTTCAGCTAAGCTTCAGCAAGTGATTTACTGAGATATGCAATGACAACAGGCAGCTTATCTTTTCTCTAGCCTAGGACAACACCTATTGCCAAGTTGGATGCATCACACATCAACTCAAAGGGCAGGGTATAGTCAGGTGTTTGGAGTACAGGGGCAGAGGTGAGGCAGATTTTTAAAGTTTCAAAAGCCTCAAGACATTCAGCAGAAAAGTCAAAGGGCACATCCTGGCAGAGCAGGTGGCACAATGGTTTAGCAATTTTGCTGAAGTCTTTGATGAACCTCCTGTAGAATCCAACATGCCCAAGGAAAGATCTGATTTGTTTGACTGTTCTTGGAGGGGGCAAATTTACAATGAGGTCAACTTTGGCCTTGTCTACCTCAATTCCATCTTCAGAGACTAGAGGGCCCAACACAATTCCTTGTGTTACCATGAAGTGGCTCTTTTCCCAACTTAAGACCAAATTGGTCTCCTCACATCTCTGTAAGACTTGATGGAGGTGTTGTAGACATTGGTCAAAGCTATCCCCATAAATCGAAAAATCATCCATAAAGATTTCCAAAAATTTATCAATCATATCAGAAAAGATGGCATACATACACCTCTGAAAGGTGGCTGGGGCATTACACAGTCCAAAAGGCATCCTTTTGTAAGCAAAGGTGCTAAAAGGACAAGTAAAAGTATTTTTCTCTTAATCAAGAGGGTGCATAGGGATCTGGTTGTACCCTGAGTACCCATTAAGAAAACACTAAAAAGCTTTCCCAGCCAACTTGTCCAAAATTTGATCAATAAAGGAGAGAGGGAAGTGGTCTTTTTTGGTCTTGGAGTTGAATTTTCGATAATCGATGCAAACTCTCCAGCCAGTAGTCTCCCTGGCTGGTCTCAACTCTCTAGACTCGGTTGTGATCACTGTTATGCTAGATTTCTTAGGTACCACCTGGATTAGTGCCACCCATTCAGAATCAGAGATGGGGTAAATTACCCCAACATCCAACAATTTAATGATTTCTTTCAGGACCACTTCCTGTATGTGAGGATTCAGTTTCCTCTGTATTTCCCTGAAGGGTGTTGAGTCCTCATCTAGATGAATCCTATGCATACAGATCGATGCATCAATCCCTCCTAAATCAGCAATGGTCCAGCCAATTGCTTTATTGTGCTTCCTCAAAACTGTTAGCAATTCCTCCTCTTGCTCACTAGTAAGAGAAGAGGAGATAATTACAGGAAGTTTCTCGACTTTCTCGAGGAAAGCATATTTCAATGTCTTTGGAAGCTTCTTGAGCTCCAGATCAGAGGATTTTTAGATGGATGGCAGGATTGGTGTATTGTTGGTTGGAGGAAGGGACAACAATGTAGGTTTCCAATTGGAATGCTACATTAAGCCCACAGAAGACCTCAATAGGGACATGTCTTCTGGCATTAAAGCTAGGCTTCCTTCCTCCACCATGTTCCAAACTTCAATTAAATCAGTGACAATGCTGCCTCACTCCAGCAGAGTGGGCAGTTCTTCTTCAATAATTTCTTCTAGTACATCCACTGTAAAGCATTCCTCATTGTCCAGCTAATGGTACTTTACACTGTTGTACATATTAAGCTCAACTTTCATATGTCTGAAAGTGACCTCCATGATCCCAGACCTGCATTGAATGCATCCATTAGCAGTGGCCAAGAATGGTTTGCCCAGAATAACAAGTATCGGGGATGTACTCTTGCTGCAGCCCATGTCCAAAACAAGGATGTGCATAGGGTACAAGAACTTGTCTACCCCCACTAGGACATCCTCAACCACTCCCATGGGTTTCCTCTCAGACCTATCAGCCATCAATAGAACAATGGGGGTGGGCTTCAACTCCCCCAAACCTAGCTGCTGATACACACTGTATGGCAGCAGGTTTACACTAGCTCCAAGGTCTAAATGGGCCCTTCCAATCATGTGGTCTCCAATAATACAGGGAATAGTGGGTATCCCTGGGTCTTGTAACTTCTTAGGCATTGTCATGGTTAATATAGAATTAACTGTATCAGTCGCAAAGACGTTCTTGGATAAATGGCCTTTAGCCTTCCTTTTCTGAGTACAAAGGTCTTTCAGAAACTTTGCATAGGTTGGGACCTGTCAGATTGCATCAAGCAGGGGTAAATTTATCTTGACCTGCTTAAAGGTCTCCATCATTTCCTCAATCTGTGCCTGCCCCTTATCAAAAGGGGCATGACCACTCAAAGCTTGAGGAAATGGCAGCTGAGGTACTGCTGGTTCCTCCGCTGCAAGCCTATGACTGAATTTCTGTTTTTTTCTTTTTTCTATTTTTATCTCCTGCTAAGGCTCAACTACAACCTCTTTATTTTTTCCTTGTTGAAGGGTAGCAGGCAATTCTTGACTCTGTGCTCTAACAAAGTCCTTATCACTTTCACTCGACATTTCTTTGGGAATGACCTCTCTTTGTTCCTTTCCCACCTGGTTGTCTACTAACCTGCCAAACCTTAGGGCTATGATGGCATTAGCCCCCTCAAAATTTGAGAAGCCTTCACCAATCGAATACTGGCCCTTAGGGTTGGCTACTGGTTGGCTTGGCAACCTACCCTCTTCTCTTTTTGCCAAGGAATTGGCTATTTGGCCAAGCTGCTCTTCTATTTTCTTAATGCTTTGACTGTGAGAAGTCACAGTCTGATTCAAGAGTCCAAGGCTTTGCAATTGGGCCATAACCTGGTCCTCGAAAGAAGCACTTTGGGGCTGAGGTGGGGGGACTACCAATTGATTCTGTTGCTGGGCCTGCTGTTGATTTTGGAAATTTGACCTTGGGGCATAACCCTGGCTAAACTACTGCGGTGGCCTTTGAGGTAAGGCCAACATCTGTTGTGGCTGCATATAATTATCTTGCCTCCACCTCAAATTGGGGTGGTCTCTCTATTAGTAACCAGCATTTTGGTGTTGGTATCCATATGATTGTTTATTGTAGCCACCAGATTGTTGTTGTTCAAAAGATTGGGCAGCAGCAGCTTGTTCCATTACATACTCAGGGTATTGCCCCGCAGATGGGCACTCTTCTACTGTGTGTTATGGAAATTGGCATATCAGACATGCTTCCATCACTTGTACAGCCATTCTGGGCTGTACCACAGTCAAAAGTTTATCAAACCTTTCAGTAAGATTGGCCATCTGCATTCTCAGGTCATCATTTCCCCTAACTTCATACATCTTTCCTTTAGAAGTCTCAGCAAGCCCCAGCTTAGGAGAAGGCTCTTGAATAGTTCTAGAAGAGGACATCTTCTGGAAAGCATTTTCACTTATGACCTCAAACAAGTCCCATGCCTCATTTGTTGTTTTATGCATGTACGTTCCACCACAAGAGGCATCTACCATGTCTTTGATCTTCTCATCAATCCCATTGTAGAAGCTCTAGACAAGCTGCCAATCAGGGATCTTGTGGTGGGGGCATTGTTTGAGCATCTCTTCAAATCTGTCCCAGGCATGGTTGAAATCTTCAGTTGGGGATTGGGCAAAAGTAAGTATGCCTTTCCTCAACTGGCTGGTTTTGGTTTCTGGGAAAAATTTAGGCAGAAATCTTGTCTGGAGGTCTTTCCAAGAAGTGATGTTGTTGTTTGGGAGAGTAGATAACCAGGTCATGGCCCTGTCCTTTAAGGAAAAAGGGAAGAGCCTTCACCTAGTGGCTTCTGGTCCCAAATTAGTAATGGAGAATGTCGTGCACAGGGCCAAGAACTGGTCAATGTGCTTGTAAGGGTCTTCTTTGCTAAGCCCATGGAAAGAGGGAACCATTTGAATGATGGAAGTTTTGATCTCGTAGTTTCCTTGAACATCTGAGAATTGAATGCTGAATGGAGAATTGTAATCATCCATCCGGGGCATTCAATTCCTTCAATGTTCTAGGTTGTTCTTCACCCATAACTGTTGTCTCAATTTTAATAGGAGGCTCGACTGTGGTGTGTCTATGCCTTCTCGGTCTTCTACCCCTTTTTATCTCAGGGTTAGCAGGCTCTAATGTAGGACTGAGGGATCTTCTTCCTAACATGCACACACACCAACAACAGGGAAGACAATTTGCAGGCACATTGCACTTAACAAAAATTGTAACTATCCTAATCAATTGCTTATTGAATCTTCAAAGGAGAAATAAACTGAGGTTTTGAAGGTTAGAGAAGTGCAAACAGAGGTAGCTAGACTCCTAGTGCAATTCTACTCTCCTTCTCTGCTACTGTCCAGATCTGCAAGAAAAATTCCAAATGTAAATCAGCAGTATCAATTATTCACAAGTACAACTACCAAAGCATAAAGAATACAAAAATCTAGGGTCTACTAATAGATCAATATCCCCGACAGCGGTGCCAAAAACTTGTTGGTTTATTTTATGTGCTTGCTACTGACTTTATTGAAGACAGTGATAAGAATGGGGTGAATGAAAATGAATGAAAGGTGGAGTGAGAAT
Source organism: Chloranthus sessilifolius (assembly GCA_021018995.1). NCBI lineage: Eukaryota > Viridiplantae > Streptophyta > Magnoliopsida > Chloranthales > Chloranthaceae > Chloranthus > Chloranthus sessilifolius. Next base: position 49,891,577 of record CM037593.1, on the reverse strand, counting down.
TACGGAGCAGCAAGCCTAAAATATGCACATTCCTGCAAGATACAGGCCTGTTGTAGCAATTTTTGATAAGTAAGAGTTTGTCCCACAGGAAAAGTTGATCTAAAGCTCCAAGGGAGCTATCTTTAGTAGGCTCTCCAGATCTGACTACAGATCTGGCAATCCTAAATAGAAGGGGATTAAAGATCACTATAATCTAAATCCTAAGGTAGCTTAATGTCTAAATTACAGAAAGGGTTAAGAAGAAGGGTGGAGTGAGAAAATAAATATAAAAGGGTGAGAAGTATGTTATTAGGTACAGAGCTGATGGGTCTTGTAACTCAGACTTAGATCTGTTACTATAGAAATCCTGTCCAATGGCTACATTATCACCAAAGAGGAGAAAGAATCCAACTCACCCCTGTGCCATGATCCAATCCCTTATGGTTATAACATGTCCACTTAAATGGTCACAGACTATCCAATAGGGGAACCACAATCCAGAGAAGGGTCAGAACAAGTTTATCATTGTAGGCACTACTTCATCCAGGCTACAAGCTCAAGAATCCATAGGAACCTCAACCTCTAAAGTTCTTTGTGTGGGGCTAGGCCTACAAAGTGCACGAGCCTGGACACACAGGACCAGTAAGAGTTTGAGTACTAGCTTTTAAGCATGGTTGTTCACTGCCTTAGGAAGAATGCAGTGACCCAGTCACAAGCCTACAATCTCTACAGCCATATCAGATCTACAATCTGATGGTGGATCTATACAAATATAGGGGAGTTTGTCTCTGCACAATCTCTCACAAGGCTACAAGCACAAGTGCAGAGAAGAAGAATCTGTCTCAGATCTGTGGATTGGCTTCACCCTAGGGCTATAACTCGTCCACTTGAATGGTCATAGACTATCCACAGAGGCTATCCTCCTCACAAAGGTCTAAGACAGAATGAGAACATTGCTGCTGCCACCATGTTCACAAGGCTACCAGCTCAAGCTCCCATGGGGATTTAGATTTAGTGGGTCTTGTGGTGGGAGAAGGCCTGTAATGTGCCTAAACTGGACACACAAATTACTTGGATCTAAATAAAACCTTAAAAACAATCCTCCATTGCTTACAATACAACTTAGCAATGGGGGATCTCAAGGCAGCAGCCTTGTACAAAACAACTCACAATAAAAACCTCATCCCATACATGCTATAAATCCTAGTACAAAACTCCATTAAAAACTATACCATATAATCATACAAAAGGCATAGCCAGCAAGTGTTGGACTATGGAGAGAAAGAAAAAGGAAAAAGAAACCACCTAGAACCTAACCTTAGCCTACTAAAATTTAAAGCTTAATCGAGAAGACGAAGTCTGAAAAATTCTAAGTCTAAAGTCCATTCCAAAAGCTCCTCAAACCTAAGCAAGGCTTAGGCTTATATAGCAGTCGGTTGTGTGTGAATTAGGGTTAGAAAAACCCTCATTTCATCTTTTCAATTGCGGCCCATTCTTGTCCCTTAGATGCCTCGGGGCGTGTGCACAGAGATTGGAGCATTGGAGTGCATGCCCTAGTTACTGGGAGTTCCCAGATTACCCTTGCAGAAGTGGGGAGAAGTTAAGAACCCGATCCTTGCTGAGTAGAGAAGATTTGTAGATCTTTCCACATGGTAGAATTGGTGTCGCAGGGTTGAATTGACATGAAACTCATGCAGTCGCGGGATTGACATTTTTGGTCATCACGGGATACTAATGGCTGTCGCGAGATTGCTCTTTTAGCTTTGAATGGCGCGGGAATTGCTCACGCAGTTCATCCCTTGGTGAATCTCGCGATGGATCCTCGCGAAGAAGCAGTGTTCATGAGCCTATGGATCACACAAGCATTTCCTTGAAGGTTTGTATCCCGCGGCCACTGCGGGACAACTGCGCGCGAGAGTGCCTGGAGCTCTCTCTCTTCAGTGAATCGCACGACGATTAAAGACTCCTTTCTTGAGTTGCGCGAGACTGCGCGAGCGCTCAAGATTGAGCCTCGCGAGGACCTCGCGAAGTCTACTTTTCAATTCTTTCTGGCACCAAACCGTGTGAGAACGACGTGAAGACTGCGTGACTAGTTTGTGTGTTGTGTCCACTTTTGGTGTGGAAGTGGCATTATTAGAATTAGTGCGATCCGTCGCTACTGGTGTCGCTCTTGGTACAGTCGTGGTTATTGGGCTTGATGCACTGAACGGTCTCAGAGGTAATGGCGGCAATGCTGTCGGATTAAATGACCTTGATGCTGCTATAGTAATAGGCTGTGATGGTGGCAACATAAAAATTCTAGGCCTCTTACTGGTCTGCTCTAACACAGATATCGAACATTGAGCTTTCCTATTTTTGGCTTGCTCATCTCTTCTTCTGTAGGTATCTTTAACCTCTCTGTCAACAATGAGTGCCAACCTTACTCCTTGCTCATATATTGTTGGCTCAAACAGTACTATCCTTCCTCTGATAGCTGGTCTCAACCCATACTCAAAATTCTGAGTTTTCATCAACTCATTGGCTACTAATGCAGGCGCGAAATGGGACAAACGAGTGAACTCTGTCTCGTACTCTTGCACAGTCATGGTTCATTGTACTAAATTCGCAAATAGTATCTCTAATTGTCATTTTTCTGGTGTCGGGAAATATTTCTCGTAGAATGTGGTGACAAATTCTGCCCATATCCACGGCGTCCCTGACACACGGGTCCTCTCGAAAAATTTCCACCAAGGGTCTGCTTCGCCCTCGAATTTAAAAGAGAACCAAATGACTTTCTCTTCTTCCGTGCACCTAAGTCTCAGTAAGATCTTCTCAATCTGATTAAGCCACTGGTCGGCTTCCATCGGATCCACTTGCCCATAGAAACTAGGAGGTCTCATCCTCCTGAATTCTTGAAATCCCGACGGGTGCCGTTTCTCAGTCAGTAGAGCCACCGTGTTCACTACAATTTCTAACAAATGTTGGTTGTTATCGTTCCTTGGAGCATTCTCATTATTGTTCCCCGATCCTGATGCATTGTTGTTGTTTTTAGGGATCTCATTTGCTTCAGGTACATCGTTGTCGGTATTAATAGGGATTTCATTCGATCACGTGACAAATTCGTCTCTACTTGGGGTGTCTCTTATATTGACTGTTCTTGGTCTTCCCCGTCGAGGCGACGTGTTAACCTGTCACGGTCAATCAACTCTAAGTTAGATCGATTCAAAAACTAAAGCTTCAACTCTGATCCGCACACTATTCCCTCTACTTAACCTATAGCTCTGCATACAGAACCTTAGTCTTATGGGTATTCAGACTAGGTCTCTGATATTCTGCGTGACACACGGTGTCACATCAGACCCGCTCTGCCATAGTACGTGTACTCTAGTACTTAAGATTTGATAACACCTTTGACGACCCCAGATTTTCTTACCTAAAGCCCGGGTCGTCAGATCATGCGACACAGCCCAGACATAACTGTTCAATTCTCTAGGGTTAAGAAATCTGAAGAACCGAGCCATTATCATAACGGTAAGCACGCATAAAGGTAAAATCAAAGTACGCAACAGATATAGCAGAACAGAAAATAGGCATGCTAATTCTAATTACTCACACGGCATCAAGCTTAACCATTCACACAAAATTTACAGAATAAATAATCTTTCACATGATCCATCATCACCAAAATGCCAAAAAAAAACATCCACTGGTGAAGGTCATCCTTCACCTAAACAGTGGATCCACACATATATCCATGTATTCTTTTATCTCAAGTATCTTACCTTACAAAATTCCAAAATATTTCATGCTCACACTCCCCTCAACTAAGGATAATGCTCTTCGGGCAAATCCTCCTCGTCTCCGAGAATATAGTCAGGATCCTCCTCCTACTCAGGATCTAGCATAGGGTCAGCTCCTACAGTTGTGACGTATAGTCGAGGAATGAGCTTCATCCAAGCTCAGTAGGGATATAAATAATGCAAAATTATATAAAATCATTCTACTCATGGCATAGATGCATACAAATCATTTTATCAGTTTCATAAAATATCAATAGCATGCAAGAATGAGCAAGTATTTAAAACATGCGTTCATAGACATGTCATGTCATGATGCCAAGAGTGTACGAATTTAAATTCATAATCGAGCAAGGAACTAGAATTGACTTTCATATCAAGTTTGGGATGACGAGTTCGTTCAAAATGAGCATATAGGATCATATAATCGAGCATGGCACAAAATGAGCATATAGGATCATATAATCGAGCATGGTACAAAACGAGCATATAGGATCATAAAGTCGAGGATGGCATGCCACATCGAGTAGTCAAGTCATATCATATTAGTGTGAGTATCCCATAGCGGGAATAGAGCAGTTCGTAGCAGACACAGGGTTAAAACCCCGAGGACTCCACCCTTCCCTTGAAGATTCCACTCCCCTCACATCTAATCACGAGCGCGAGAATGGACATATGGCAATTGCATCCCATAGCGAAAATTGAGCGGTTCGTAGCGAACACAAGGTCAATACCCCGGAGACTCCACCCCTCTCATGGAGATTCCACCCCTCAGTTGCACATAATCTCACACATGGCATATACAGGAATAGGAAACTAGCAGGAATTGATTCTTACACATGGCATGCTCACGCACATATGAAATGAACACGTATCACATCACAATACAGATCTGGATTTCTCAATAAAACTTAAGAATTAATGCAAGAAAGATGTCAAGTAAAACTTGTAATTTTGTGCGTGGAAACATTCTTAAATCAAATGCAGAACTTTCATTTATCAAGTACGTGACAAAAAGAAAATTCAAAGATGATCAATTCAGTTATATTATCCCATGATTCAAGTCAAGCATATAACTTTGCATTCAAAATTTCCCTACCTCAAGTCAAGTCAAGCACACGTGTCGTGATTCTAACACACTCAATCAAGGCATTTCCCCGTGTTTTTCTCCTAAATCACAAGGCCCAATACACGTCTCAGTTATCTGTACTCAATATATTCACACGCGTACGACTCACGAGCACACAAGTTAAGTAAGGGCAAAATAGAGTTTCCCGCTCGAGCGTAGCACATTCCCGCTCAAGCGATACCCAGTGGCACTTACAATCACGCTCGAGCGGTTTTGACCCGAGCCGAATTGACCCAAAAGCCCCGCTCGGGCATAGGCTTCAAGTCTTTTCCTGCTTGAGCATCTCCCTTCCTGCTCGAGCGGTTTCCTAAACACAAACCTCAAATCACGCTCGAGCGATTTTAGCCTACAAATCCCGCTCGAGCGGAGGCTTCAGGTATTTTCCCACTCAAGCAACTCCAATCATGCTCGAACAGTTTTCCAGTACAAACCGTCATATCACGCTCGAGCGGTTTCAACCAGCACCAAATTGGCTTAGAATTCTCACTCGAGCCTAGGCTTCAGGTGATTTTACGCTCGAGCGTACATAACAGAACAACCCTCCTTTACAATCTGGTACCTCTGCTCGAGCTGGCCTCTATGGCTTCTCAAGTTGACTCGACAACACCTAAATCACACCCTATATGAGCCATCGCTCGTTTATGGGATTCCCCTTCGAATACATCCAATTACAGACAACTTCACACGCATTTACTAGTTTTAAAAATCTACTATTTATCCCCAAATTTTAAAGCACATGCAAGGGCTTCAACTGTTCTATCCCAAATGCATCCATTCTCACGATTCACACGCGTTCGATCCATGGAATCTTTGCATGCAACTTCGATTATCATTACTTGGTATTAAGGCTCAGATTCTAAAATGCAACTCATGCATTAAGAGGGTTACATTTGTTAGCTTCCTTGCATGTGAAAATATACAACTCACTGGTGTCAAATTAACACCGTCGAAGAGCTGATTCTACGATTCATTCACCTCGATTGAACGAGAACTACGGAGTTTGGAGTGTTCATAGGTAATAGGAATTGATTCTTATCTTGGAACGGAAAGAGTTTCAGGATAAATTGAGGTTTAGGCTTCAAGATATGTAAATCAAAGAGGATGGAACAGTTTCTCTGTTTCACCCTCTGGTTTCTCCTCAAGTTTCACAACCGGCTCCCTTAATGCAATGATTTACATGGAAACGTGTGGGCTGGGTAAATAGAAAGGCTAGGATTCGGTGTATAACTCATATACACCAATATTGTGTATGCCAACATCTCTTGCCTTCCAATTCTTGGGTTCAAGTGCCCCGATTCGAATGGGTCTTAACCCATAAAATTCCTACACGGGTGCTAGTGGGCTGTTGGTTCTAATGGGTCTTAAGTGACCAGTCTCTACTAGCACATGCATTCAAGGTGACCAAAATAGGGATTTAATTCCCAATTAGACCCAAGATAGGTTTGGGTTCCAAAGGGGTCTGTCGGCTTAGGTCAAAATAGGTCTCAATCCAAATGGTTCCAAAGGGGTCTGTCGGCTTAGGTCCAAATAGGTCTCAATCCAAATGGGTTCCATGTGTAATAGTTTCCTATGAGTCTCCAATGACCAGGTTTCAAATGGGTCAAGTGGTCTAGTGTCTAAGTGGATATCTTCTGTTTGAGATCCGATCGTCTGTGACACACCAAATGTTCCGAGTTACACGATTGTGACTTTACAGGGTGTCACAACTGTGATTTTAGAATGACTTTTTGGGATCCGTACAATGTGAAAACACCATCTACGCCATCTGATTTGAAGGCTTTGATCTAAAGATTTGTGGTGTAAAAGATTAAAAGATTAGCATAAACACAATTTATATCATATGATGCAAGCAGTCAACTATTGAATTAGATAATGACCTTTGACTGTATATGATAAAGATCGTATTCTGTGCCAATCTTTCTCGTATAGGATCTTTTGATCATTGCCTTCAAATCTGAATGCTTAGATGGTGTTCTCACATGACAATGGTTTCCCAAATACTTGTTATTTCTATGTGACTCTATTTGTGCCTAAATATTAATGACACTTATGTCCGAAAACAATTGACCGATTAGAATCAGACGATGGAGATTTTTTTTCACCTCAATCTTCCACACAGAGGATCTTGAGACTATGATGGTACCATCACGTGCTCATTTTTTAAACTCAACATGTCACAAATCTCAAAAAAGAACTGTCAAAAATATGTGGCGAACATCAAAACCAAAGCATGATTTTAGGACAACCTTTTGGGGTTTGTACCCCGTGTAATTAAAAATTGTCCATTTGATAGTAAATTTATTGTTTCAAGATCCATTATGTAAAACATTGAGGTTAAAAACGATCTGCATTGTTGATTCAAACAATTTTAGTATATACACCCGAGTTGAGAAGAAAGCATCTCGTGTTGTAGGGGGAGTACAAATAAATTAGCCCTTTAAGATTTTATCCTCAGTCAGTGGGCTTGTAAGCTAAAATTTTTAGCTGAAAATTAATTGTGGTTTTTGTTTTTTTTAAACAAACATGAAAAAGTGAGCCGTAAAAGTTGCCGAAAAATAAAAAGTTCGTTTTTCGGTAAAAAATAGAAACTAAAATTTTATGGAGTTTTTTCACAAAACCCATGTTGCCAAACAGCCCTGATCTCTATCGTTAAAAAATATATTTGGAACGTTGACGAAGGATTGACCCACACCTAGGGCTGTCAATGAACCGGGCCAGCGAGCCAACTTGCTCGATTCGACTCGAAAAAAAAAAAAAACCAAGGGCTATTAGAGCTCTGTCCGAGAGATCAACCCAACTAAAAGTAATAAGCTCGTTTTCAATCTAGCCGAGCTAGAGCTGGGCACTCTATAGCTCAGATCGGTTTATATATATATATATATATATATATATATATATATATATATATATATACACACATGTGTCGCGCTCATGTCAATTAGCATAGAGATATCTCTATGCCCGGGCGCATTTTCCCCTTTGCCATATAGTGGGCCGGGGATATGCACCCAAGCATAGAGATATCTCTGCACCTATTGATATGGATGCGACGCATAGTGCCTTTTGTGAAGTGATGGGTGGCATGGGGCCCACTTTACTAATTAGGGTTGTATTTTTAAAATATTTTAAAAGTTAAATACCCTTTCTGTAACGACACGAAATTTCTAAGCCGGTTCGGAAGATATAGAAATACCGGCTTGCTAGATCATAATTCACAGTCTAAACATAAAATTTATTTGGTATCAATAAAATCAAGTTTCTATAATCTGAAACAATACTTTAATGCCTGTAAATGAAATACTAAACCAAACCATACAACCGGTGATGACTGTGCATCACACAAACAATGGTATTTACATCAAATATGTGAAACATAATAATAAAAAATTCCAAAGTAATTTCCCAAGTTCATACGAAATCCAAAACCCGCAAATTTCTACTAAGGGTAGTAATCTTCTATGGAAGATCTTCCTCATCATCCGGTACAAAGTCAGGGTCCTTATCAGCGTCAGTACCTATGACACAGTATTGGAGTGAGCTAAAAGTCCACATGCTCAATAGGGAAAACCCAATAACCTTTCATATTATGGTTGTCTAACACATAGATCTTACCGATTCTAATAGGACACATTATAATTCACATTCTAAGATGATTATTTTAATTACAGAGTTGAATGAATGATATATTTTTCATTGGATTTTAGATGTCATATTCAGAGAGCTCAAATGTGGGTTTCATGCACATGCTTCAATACAATGCATTATGTTCATGTCTTATTCTTTTCATATGCCATTTGTTAGGTTCATGCATGACTTAAATAATATAACTTAAAAATCTCAAACATAGATATGGCACTAGAGTCGAAGGTAGCCGATGGGGATCCTAGCCATTGTCATTCAAGAACAATTTTAAAAGTGCCCAAGCTCTTGCCTTGTGAGGAATACTTATGCGGTTAAATGGGCCATCGTCATGGTTCAACGTGTGCCGAAGCACAGTTCACATATGAATATACTGTCATAAGAGTTCAATGTGTGCCGAATCGCAGTTCACATACGGACATACTACCATAATAGTTCAATGTATGTCAAATCACAGTTCATATACGGATATACCACCGTAACGGCTTAGAGTCCTTTTCAATGGAATCACTTTAAATCACATGCTAAACATAATAATGAGATCGTATTTCATGGATAATTTAGAGTTCAAAGGTCAATGAGGGTTCAATGAGTTCGATGTTCGATATTCAATTGATATTCAATGAGGCTTCAATGTTCCATGAGTTCAATGATCAAACACCAATGATATTGAATTTCACTTCATATTTTCTTATTCGATATAATTATACTATATTGTTGGTATGCGCTTTTTCTAGATTCCTTTCAGTCCCTAGAAGAACTGGCCCAATTCGGTCCGTGTCGACTCTGGCGGAAGGCGATAGAATAATAAACTAAGAAATATTAAATACTGAAAGGAAAGGGGAAATTTTAAATAAAGAATACCTAGGTTGATGCGATCGCCAACTGCAGATATTTATCAACGCTGCAACACATCATTGATCACGTGCGGAGATGCTGGATGACTCCTTTACTGAGCGTCGACCAACCGACTCTAAGAGCTATGGATTGCCTGTGGTCTGTCTAGTTTGATTTTCCTAATCTATGTAAAGTTATCTAGAAAAAGGGGGTGGTAGCCCTCTATGCTAAGGAGGATTAGCCTCATTCTCGGGTACCCTCCGTAAGCTCCCTTGAGCAAATAGGGTGGCTAGGGTTTAAAAGCTGAGAAAGGTTAGGGACCTAATTTGCTCTAGGCTAAGGATTTGGGTAGGGGTTTCGTAAGGATCTAAAGCTAAGGCGCTTATTCCTTTAATACTACTTCGAGAGTCAGGGCTAGCTAGTAAGTGTTGCTAGCCTAACTACCTGGGGCTCTTAGAGAAGAGTCTGCGATTCTAGAAGTCTAGAAGGCAGCCCAACCCCTTTCTTTTGAGAACCTCAAAATTTCTAAGAAATAAGCTTAACAATGAGAAGAAAAAGTAGTAGATTGGTGAGTTTGGGTGTTGAAGGGGGTCTATTTACAGGTATCAGGCTAATTACGAGCCTGGGCACAAGTGCGCAATTCATCAATTGCGTGTTGGTACTCTGGCTTTTAATTAAATTGTGTGCCCTATATAGGGCGTGTAATCCATTTTGAGTCGGTCACTGACTCAGGGAATGACCAACTTACTGGGTCAGTCGGGGAGTCCTAATTCCAATTCACTTGGAGCTAATTGCACGCTCTGTGGGTGTCGCGCAATCCAATTACGTGCATGGGTTCATGCGCATAATTGGGGAATATGGGTGGTCTAAGGATTTACAGCTTCGATCCACCTCGGAACCATTGCGCTCCTGTGGTGGACCGCGCAATTAACTTGCGCAGGTTGAAGTACTCGTAATTGGGAGCTTAGGCGGTCTACGGAGGTGGAAACCTGGTCCAAGTGGGACCAATTGTGCGCCAGAAGTGATGTGCATAATCGAATTGCTCGCCCTAGCACAGGCAAGGAATTCTAGGCTTTGAGCGGTCCGGGGGAAGCTGAAACCTGGTCCAAGTGGGACCAATTGCACGCCATAGCGGTGTTCCATTGAATTAGTGCGTGCCTTATGGCTCAGCGCGTAATTGGTCTTCTCGAGCTAAGTCGGTCGAACACTTGAGGTTTGAGTCCAAGTCTCAACCATATACTATTGTTTCAATATATAGTTCCCACGTTTAGGGTTTTACGGCTTTCGAGGAGGCTCCTTGTGTTTAGGGTTTTATGGCTTTCGAAGAGGGTCCTTGTGTTTAGGGTTTTATGGCTTTCGAAGAGGGTCGGTGCCTTTTTGAAAGTCATGGGTAAGGTCTAAGGTTGACCGAACGTATTTGTACACTCCGAGAGAATGAAAATGGGGTGTCTACCGATGCCCCTCTTGAGCGCATCCTAGTGGAACAAGGATGCGTCAAAGAAGTAGATACCCCCCTTTCAGGGTTCCTTCTCATTTCTTCAAGAGATCACAAGTGTGAACCATGGTGCTGACATGACGTGTTTGACTTTCTTATCTATCAGCCCAAGCTAAAAGGAATCATTCGCAGGCTAGATTATAGCTGTTGAGTGGTGTATCCTCAACTGCCAGTGCAAGAGGAATCCCATCGCGTATCGTGACCTACTGCATATCACAGTCAAACGGAGGGAAATTGACACAATTGAGGTACGGGTGGCATCGTACGAATGTCCAGAAACAAGGTCAAGTCACCAAATATTATGATGTAATGTGATGGCGAAGGCTTTCACAAATATTGTCAAGCCGGGTGCATCATTGCTCACAACAACGACATGTCAGGAGTCCCTTTCCAGTGGACATTTGTGATTTCTCGAAATTGAGTATACTCGACGGTCGGTTTCCCAGGGGAGAGAAAGAATTGAGGGGATGAGAAGTGAAAGTTTTGATAGATAGGGGTTTTTGAAAGATTGGGTTTTAACTTAAGATCAATTTGGTAAAAATATGGGGAAAACGTGGCTTCCAAGACATCGCTGAGCAGATCCATCGGTACAGGATTTGAGGACCCTACCTTTGTTTGGTTGTCAAGACAATGCTTGATATGTCGGATGCTCCGTGTAACTGTCTCGCGGATAGTGATAATTGTCTCTTATGGGAGGACTATAGTGATTCGCGAATTAGGAGAGATGAGTTTTGAAAATATTTGACTTGACATTAGCTAACTTATATTTTATTTTATAAGAATATCGAGTGAGGAGAGAGTGATACTTACCTGATTTGTTGCTTGTTGTAGACACTTACATTTGGCCCAAGGCCCGATCTACCCGCACTTCGAGAAAGGCATATTTCTGAGCTTTTGGTGGCATTTCCCATACCTATAGGAATCATCCCAAATCCTTAGGAACCAACCCAGACCCTTAGGAATCATCCCAAAACCCATAGAACCCATTCAACATAGATTTGGGCCTTGCACATATTTTATATACGCAAGGAAATTTTTTCCAGAAATTTGCCTTGTGTATATAAAGTATACGCAAGGCATATTTCTGAGCCATCCTTCAACTGCTGGCTCTGAACTTCCCTATTTTTCAGAAAACACTGTTCATAAGCTTAGCATATACTTTATATACGCAAGGCTTAGGAACAATACTTTTTGAGGAATTTAGGGTTTGACCATTTGACCACCCCAAAGTTTTGGGTGGTCAAATGGTCACCTATCTTTTTTGCCATTTATGAGCCTACCCTATCATCTACCATCAAAACCTAATTCACACCTATCTTAACCCTTAAAATACAAGAAAAACCTTAGATTGAGGATTACCTAATTGTTAAACCCATTAGCTCTTAAGTATCCCCTTAACTACCCCTTTCTCTATAAATAGAGAGTCACCCTCCCTTGGTTAAGGGCTTGAAAAAATTCAAATAGAGAGAACCCGTTAGATATTTTTCCCTCTACTTTCATGCTAAAATCCATAAAATTTTAGAACTGAGTTTCCTTTTTTAAACTCCATTTTCCATCACTAATCCCTTATCTTTAGTAAGAGAAAGGCCCTAGCTCACCTCTCTTGTCATCCCTCCTCTAAGCCTTAGCTTTGTTATAAACTTACCATAACCCTTTTGCTATTGGAAGCTCATCGAAATCGGTATCAACGTGAAGGTCCACTGTGGTGCTACAAGGACCCGAGAGCTCCGACTCTCCCCTCTATTCCTCTACCTTCTTTGTTTTTCTTCTATCATAGAATTTGAGCCGTTACGCCGCGAAAATTTTGGTGATTGCAGGGGGCTCAAATAGGATCGGAGTTCCTTTGGGCAAGAGGAAGTGCTGCTCATTTTATTTTTTATTTTCTTTTTTATTTGACCATAGTAGAGACTGCTTACGAGCGGGTCGATCGGGTGCCTAACGCCTTCCCAATTGATAATCGAAGCCCCTACCTAAGAGCCTTTGGTGTAGACTGATGAATCAGTCATATTTTTACACTTCGGTGCTTATAATATCAATTTGGGTATCTGTTAAGACCGAAAAAGTACCACTTTTCACCCCTTAACTTAACCTTTGATTAGTCCCATAGCCACCTAATAAGTCCTTATTAAGTGTTTTATGTAGGTAGTACCCAGCAATGAAATAAGGCCAGGAATCCTGCTAAAAAGCCTGTTTTGGCACCAGAAGTCCCTCAAAAGGATGAAGTCTAAATCCAGTACTGAAAATGAGCCTCATGTGAGCCCAAACTCTATAACAACTTCTCGCAGATGATTAAGCGAAGAGCTTGAAACATAAACTCGGCAGCTCATGAAACTCAAGAATAGAACACCTCGCCAGCCTCGTAGTTCAAAGCGCACTTCTCTCAACCACGCGCAGCACTCGTAATACCGAGAAGAGAGCTTGAAGACTCTCTCACATTGTCAGCGCGATGCCGGGATGCAACTATCAGAAGAGAACTCCTCGCGCAGTTCTCGCTCCATTCAAGAAGAAAGCGTCCTTGCGAAGGCAAAGCCACCCTCGCGCAGATCAGTTAAGACATGGAACCTCACGCAGTTTAGAACTCATCAAAGCCTCGCGAGGTAACTCGCGAAGCCTAGTGAAGATAAGTGCTCGCGAAATTCTCGCACTATTCAAATCTATCTTCGCGAAGATCAACCTCGCGACTGCTTAAGCTCCAACCCTGCGACATCTGAGGCTCTGATGTCCACTCAACCTCGTGACTGCCTGAAGAGCAAACCAAGCCAACCTCGCGAAGGCTGAAGCTTCAATTTCAAATCATCCTAGCGAAGAACAAAAGCTACCACGCGACAAGTCTGGGAAACAATGGCTACCTAGCGAAGCTTTGAACCTCGAACTTCCATCTCTTCAGCTGAGGACTTTTTGGGAATTTCTAGCGATTAGGGCACGCACTCCCATGCTCAAATATTCATGCACGTGCCCTAAGGCATCGAAGGATCACTATTCGGCCATGTGGCATCGTTAAAATTAGGGTTTCCTAACCCTAATGCGCCGCCACACCACTGCTATAAATACCCACACTTAGCTTAGGTTTGAGAGCTGAGACTTTCTTTTCTTTCTACATCCTAGAATAGCTAGGAACCCATCTCATTTCTGAGAGACCTGATCTGAGATCATTTAGTTTTTCTTTTTATAGTTGTAAGTAGTTTTCTTTTTCTTTTTCCTTCTCTCCATAGTCCAGCACTTGCTGGCTATGTCTTTGTATGTATTTTGAACTAGATTAATGGAAGTTCTGTAATAGGATCTATACTTTGTGGGATTTGTGTTTCTGTGTGAGATGCTTTGTGCAAGGCTGCTACCTTGTGATCTGTCATTGCTTTGGCTGTGTTTTAAAGCAATGGAGGACTGATTCTAAGGGCCACTTAGATCCAAGTGACCTGTGTGTCTGGGCTATCATGGTCCTCTACAGCCTTAGCCCCACCACAGGACCCACTAGATCTGAAATCTCCATGGGAGCTTAAGCTGGTAGCCTTGTGACCATGGTGGTAGCAGCGATATTCTTATTTTCTCTTGGGCTCCGTGAGGAGGATAACCTCTGGGATAGTCTGTGACCATTTAAGTGGACAGATTATAGCCTTAGGGTGATTCTAATCCACCGATCCAAGATGGATCCTTCTTCTTTACACCTGAGCTTGTAAAAGCCTGGTGGGAGATTGTACAGAGGCAGACTCCCCTATATTTGTATAGATCTGCCATCAGAAGTTGGATCTGATCTGGTTATAGAGATTGTAGGTTGGTGACTGGACCATTGTAGCCTCACTCAAGCAATGGACAGCTAGATCGAAGGTTGTACTCAATCTCTTGCTGGTTCTATGTGTCTGGGTTATCATGGTCCTATACAGCCTTAGCCCCACATATAGAGCTTTAGAGGTTGAAGTTCCCTATGGATTCTTGAGCTGGTAGCCTGGATGAAATAGTGCCTACAATGATTTACTGGTTATGTTTTGACCCATCCCTGGATAGTGGTTCCCCTATGGGATATCTGTGAGCATTTGAGTGACAGGTTATAGCCCTAAGGGTGGAATCATGGCAGAGTGATGGGTTGGATCCTTTCTCCTCAGTGGTGATAATGTAGCCACTGGATAGGATTTCTATAACATCATATCTGAATCTGAGTTACAAAACTCCTGATCTGGGTTCAATAACATACTTCTCACCCTTTTATATTTATTTTTTACACTCCATCCATCCTCTCAACCCTTTCTGTAATTTAGACATTAGAATACTTAGAATAAGTGACCTTAAACTCCCCTCCTTTTAGGACTGCCAGATCTGTAGTCAGATCTGGAGGGACTACTAGAGATGGCTCCTTTGGAGCTGTAGATCACCTTTCCCTGTGGGACAAACTCTTACTTATCAAAACTTGCTACAATGGACCCTGTATCTTGCAGGTCTAGGATTTCTTAGTTGTGCTGATTCCATCTCCTGTTTTACTCTTTCTTTGATTTTCAAATAACTTTCTCCACCAACCAATAATGTAAGCACACACTCAGAAATCCACCAACAGTATCCCGGGACACCAAAAGCTCTGGGTAGCGACTCTAGTTTTCAGACGAGTGCATCATCACAACGGATTGCCAAAATCCATGGATGCATAGATGGCGACTCTGCTGGGGAGAGCTTTTCCTTGAAATTTTGGCCTTTATTTTATATGTGTGATTTATTTTCCTTTCTTTTTTACTAACTTCTTTGCATACTTACCCCTATGATTTCACAGTTTTTACACTTACCCCTATGATTCGATCATTTACCGACTTAGCCAATTGGCGGGCCTACTTGAGCATTTTTTACTCACCCCTATGATTATGTCATTTACACGCCTTAGTCGATCGGCGGGCCTACTTGATGCAATTTACATTCCTTGCCTAGTTGCTTGACTGATCCTACAATTTTCTTACTCCTTGAACATATACCAACAGTGGATGTCAGCCGGTAAAGGCGGCATGGGATTCTCAGCACCCATTTTTGAACTTATTTAAAATCCCTTAAAATTGATCTTTAAAACTGAATCAAGAGGGGACTTAATCAATTTTGTTCTCACGGGCAGATTTTTCAAAGGGGGAAAATAGGTTACGATACACCCATCCTGGTTCTCGACATTGCGGTAGCCTTAGTGGTGATGATCTCGAAAGGAATCACCCCATTCAGTATTTGAGAAGGCATTTGTACCGGAGGTATATCGAGTAGGTGACCGAACTTTTCAAAGCCTTACAACCCTTGGGAAGTATGTTAGTAGAACCGAATCGGCCTTGTATCCTTTAGCCGCGGTGAGGAGGGACCAGTTAAGGAAAAACAGAAGTGTCCCTGGAAGCCTTGCTTCCAAAGACCAAAAAAATATAGTCAAATTTTGGGTCTGTTGCTGCTATCAAAATATAAAAGTATACAGTTTTTAGCCTTGCGTATATAAAGTATACGCTAGGCCAAAACTCTCCAGAAATAGCCTTGCGTATATAAAATATACGCTAAGCCAAAATTTCAGATTTTTTACCTTGCGTATATAAAGTATACGCAAGAACAAATCTTCAGAATTTTAACCTTGCGTATATAAAGTATACGCTCAGCTTGTTCTGGCCTAGCAGCCCGAATCCGAGGCCTTTTTCATTATTCTCGGACCCCCCGCTTAGGCAGTTTTTATATCCCATATAAATCCCACACTTCGACACCCAAAACGCCCTCGTTGGTCAAGAGAGGTCGCCCTCTTATTGACTCTTCCGGGGGATCGGGCTGTCGGATGGATTTCTGTCCCCTTACATAGATCAAATGACTTCCTTTGATTCTTCCAAGGTGCATCGGACCCCGCCATGAGAGGTATTAAGGGTGTGAACGCCACCCGAAATGGGAGTTTCAAGGGCTCAGAAAAGCACCATAAAATATCTAAGAGGAGGGAGTTCAAAATTTTAATCATCCAAAACAAAAAATATATATATAATCAAAAATCCAAAAAAATAGAGTCTTTGTGGTGCCGGAACAACGACATTGCCTTACCCTCCATCATCCCGTAGAGGAAGGAGGAAGAAAGTGTTGGGGCCTCTCCCAAGGAATCCATAACCGACCCGCCGCCAAACCATGTCTTTGGTGGTTGATCCGGCTTATGCCAATCCTGATTCGTCCCCACCATGTTTCCAACACATTCACATATGGAGGAGATACCCATCTCCGATTCCCCCCGATCCCGATTCAACGTCACTAGACCTTTCGGTCCACCAATCTTTCCACCCACCACCACTCCAAATTCACCTCTATTTTCCTTCCACATCTATTCCAAATCTCCCTCATTTTTCCCAAACCAGCCAAAACCCATCCCTTTTTCCCCCCACCTCCTTACCTCATTTTTCCTCAATATCCACCCAAAATTTACCCCATTCTCCCTCCACATTAACCCAACCTACACCACATTTTCTCCCATCTCCCATGCCCAATTTTCCCACCATTACCCCAATTTCCCATTTTCCCAACACACACTCAATTTTCCCCAATCCACCCAGGTCATGCCAAATATTTCCCAATCCACCCATGCCATGCCCAATTTTTCCCAACCATCCCCCTCATTAGAAGGGCCTTTCACATCCAACCCCACACCCGACCCTATGTCTATGATGGAGGGCATGATGAGGGTTTACTCAACCTGGAAGGCCTCCCAAAGCCTTCCTCATCCACCCCAAATACCCAATCCACAACAAACTCTTCAAAACCTCCACACCCCATTTGTCCAAAATACCAATCCTACCCAACCACCCATAATTCACACCACCCAACATCAACCTTGGGGCCACCCGAGTGGGCCTCAAAGGCCCATTACCTGATCCCAAGCCCATTAAGGTCTAAGTTCAAAGGCCCATTATCAAAGCCCCAACAAATCCCCCAATTCCCCACCTTCGCTTACATCCAACAAGCCCCCATTCTCCCTCAAATGGAAAATCTGCTCCATCCAACTCAACAAATTGGCATGAGCCCCATTCATCCACAGTCCTCACACCCAGCCCAATATGGGAATTCATCCTAAACCATCAACCATCCCCCACTTACCCATCCATTCATTTCCCAACCAAATCTCCAAAATATACAAAGGCCTCATCCAGCACCCACAAAAAATCCACCATTCACTCATCCCGTCACCCAACAAACCCACCATCAAGGCTTCCCCCAAATGAAATGGCCCCATCCGGCACCCACTCAAACCATCTAAAACCTCCAATTTACACACCCCCTTATCCCCCAACAAAGTCATCAAAATCCTAACCCACCCCATCAACCACAGTGGCCTCCTCAAGCACGCGCTCAACCCACTCAGAATCCACCCGATAATCTCATCCCTCTACCCTTTGTTGATATGGTTCATCAATATGAGGAGGGCAAGGCCAGAAACAGTGGGGCCTACGTGGGGGCATTCGCCAATTTCAACCCCCCGCCTCCCGCATTCACCAATCTACCGGAAACCCAACATGAATGGGGACAACCCATTGGCGGAACAGCCCAGTATTACCATCTCAGGAGTTAGAGCTATTAAGAGAACGGATGGACAAGATCTAAAAACAGCTGATGAAGATGGGAGGGGCCGAAATCCATGCCATTGATTAGCTGACTTGTGCTTGTTTACCGAGGTACTGATCATTGCTTATTATGTATATTATTATTATTTTAAATTCAAGTCTTAACCTATTGCAAGCACATAATGGAAATTATAGTACTAGCATAGGATCGTTCCCACGAGGAAGTTTATTTATCTAATTATTTCTTCTTTATATCTTCTACTTAAATCCTTATCTTAAAAACTTTTATTTATCTTTAAGAAAAAATCTACTAGAGAAATATGAATAAAAGAATAATTTATTAATCTAAAATGCATAAAATAAATTTAAGTCCTTCTGATTGAGGTCGTCAATCCCAATTTTCAGCTATCAGATATTTACAAATTTAAATAGTACCATTACACTATATCTCTAGTTTCTTAGCATTGGTCATCAATCAAGTCTAAGATCCTATCAATATAAATTTAATCTAATCAATAACTTCCTAAAATTTGGGCGTCAATCAAACCTTAGAAAACTGAAGATGGAAAAATAAAAATCGTTACAATAATCTGCAAATTCTAACCTGAGTCGTCAATTCAAATTAAAACTTAGAAATGTTTTCAAAGTTGTAAATAAATGAAAATAAAATCTAATCTAGAAAGCAAATAAATATATCTTTCACCCCTCAGCCACAGTCATCAATTGCTTCTAAGAAACTAGGATATCTACACTAATCTTCAACACCCAATTGCAGTCATCAATTGCTCTTAAGAAACCTTTGATATCTAATCTACTCTAACTATTATGCTACTTTGATCAAAAGAAAATCCAACCTCAGGCATCACTTGATGCTGAAATTCTTCGATTCTTACTCCTACACCAATCTCTCTTATTTATAGGTCATAAGGAGTCGATTTACAAAGACTTCTAATTCTAATAAAAGAAACTAC
Organism: Chloranthus sessilifolius; assembly: GCA_021018995.1. Lineage (NCBI taxonomy): Eukaryota > Viridiplantae > Streptophyta > Magnoliopsida > Chloranthales > Chloranthaceae > Chloranthus > Chloranthus sessilifolius. The sequence continues at coordinate 49,872,225 of CM037593.1, read as the reverse complement.
TAAAAACAAAAGATTCCTAATATAACTTTAATTCCTAATTTTATCTTTCCTTGGTTTAGATGGTAGATGTGCGTCTGGATTGCTTTTCTTTATTTCATCAACAGAGTCCTTCGAAATAGATCTTCATCAATCTTCTCAGATCCATGATTCACCAGACTTCTAGCGATCTTCTAATTTGATTCATGGCGGTGATAATGTTTTACTCACGTGATTAGCAGCAACAGGGAATTAAGTTTTCTGTAAAATCATTGATACTGATTCTCTATCTCTCTTCTTTGATGGAAAATCATAAATTATAATTCTCTGCTTTCAGTATGATTCATAGAGGGAAAATCGTAAAAGATGATTCTTTAGTTTTATCATTTTGCTGTAAAATCGTAAATGACTTTTTTATATCTTCATACTGCTCACTCTTATGACTTAGTAGACTTGACAGACGATTCTCTGAAAAATACGATTATTTACTTTTCTCCTTTGAGTGGCTTCTTTTGGAGAATTGTACATTACGAGTCTTTGGCTTTCATAGTCTTTCACTCTTGAAAAATCATAAAATAGCAACTTTTCATTTTGTTCAGTATGCAGGACTTCATCTTTCTGTTCTGTTGTCATTCTTTACTGCCTTTTGAGTTTCTTTTGATGAATATTAACACTTAGACCCTATTTTAATGTTTATCTCTAATATCTGCACATCAGTAAGTTATTAGTAATAAACTAAAGCCTAGCATCATTAAGTTAAGGGTGATAAAATAGTAAATTATGTGACTGATCAGGTACCACTTCCCCACAAATTCAAAATGCCTACTTTCGATAAGCACAATGGCACAGGAAACCCCATTGCCCATCTAAAATCTTATTGCAAGGACATGTGTCGATACGACAGAGATGAATGACTCCTCATGAAAGTCTCACAGGACCTGGACTAAGATGGTTCACTTCTCTTGAACCATCAATGTTAAAAACTTGAAAGGATCTCACTCACCTATTCCAAGAGCAATATATCTACAGCATGGACATCGAGCTGCGTAAATCCAATCTGGCTCGATTGAAATAAAAGCTCGACAAGACGTTTAGTGAGTGCATTGGAAAATGGAGGGCCCTAGCAGCCCAAGTAAGGAATCGCATCCCCGATGAGGAGCAAATTGAGATGATCTTGAAAACAACCTTAACTGTATACCAATAGCAATTAATTATACCAACAAGAATCAAGTCTCGCTGACTTGGTATGGAACACCAACTACTGCGAAGATGCATTGAGAGAAGGACGGCTGAACAAAAGAACAACTAGTGGGGCCAGTGGGGTTCAGAAATTTACCGAGCGAAGAAGAAATGAGAAAGATGTTCAGACAATAATGAACACACAACCCAATACTGGCATAGCATCATTGCAAGTCAGGGCAACACAACCAGCCCCCGCCCCAATCAAGCCAGCAAAAAGGACCGGCAATGGGCAAGGCCCATAGATGACCCTAGAACTGTGGAGGGCTCAGTTCAATAGAGTGTTGACACCATTAGAGCAAGCTCTGAATATTCTTTTACCACTATTGGTTGAAAAAGGTTTTGTTACACCATTCCAGCCGCTAGCACCACCAAATCCACTCCTAAAAAATTTTGATCCTAACACCCATTGCAATTTCCATCAAGGGTCGAGTTACCCAACTGATCGATGCTTTCCTCTAAAGCATGCAATACAAGATTTAATAGAAGTAGAAAAGATTATCCCTCAACACATCTCCATGTGAATTAGCACGCCAACATCCATCAGGTTCCACTACCACCGCACCCAACATGGGGAGTGGGCCCGAGGCCCACTGTCAACATGATAGAAGCAGATGGAGAGGCTTTTGATCCTTCAAAATACATCAGCACCCAATGAAACTTCACAACATCGAACCAAGGGGATAAAAAAATTAGAACCATAGGAGTAATCGAGCCTTTAAACTTGGCTGATTACTTCCCCAATCCGACACCTCAAGTAGAACCCTTAGATATGAGGATGTACTTCCCAGCACCAGCCCCCAGTGATTATGCTCAAACTGGTTTAACTCCATACCAGTCGTATGTTGCGGCAACCCCTACCAATTGCTTGATGCCTAATTTTTCCCTGTCATCCCCTCCGGTACCGATCAGCTACTAGTGGCCTCGTTCCACCGCATCACTCCTAGTATGGCCACCCACCAGTTTCGCAGACAACATTTGGCCCATTTTTGTCACTCCTCTAACCTATCCACCTCTAGCATAAATTAACCATGTTTTATCCAGTTATCCTGCCCCATCAATCCAGGCACCCTCAATACCCTCATGCAATCCCTTTCAAATCCTAGGGTCGGCCTATGACCTCCACCAGGTCCCGCTCAATTACAATCAGATTAACATTAATACGGGCAGTAGCGGCGAGAGGGTAGTTGAATTCATTATACGATCAGGGAGGATCTTTAAGCAACCAGAGACACCAGTGCCAGCCCGACCAGAAGAGAAAAGGGAACCTCTTGTAATACACCTCATGGAAAAAATGAGTAGGGAACGAGTGTTGGAAACACAGCTAAAACATTAAAGAAATTCAAAGAAATTTTGACTTGAATAGAAATAGTCTTTCTCTCAAAGAAAGGAAAAATTAGTCTCTAATGCTCACTAGTTTATACAATTTTGAAACTATAGTCTAAATATTGTAGTTCAGATCAATCTATTATTTCAAACATTCATTCTGATAAAGTGTTCAAAGAGCTAAAGATGAATTGTAACTGTTCTATATTCTTGATTATTGAACTTTTACTATGATGGATCGTAAGTTTCCAAGATTCGTAATTTTTTCTATCATAATTCACATATAATGATTAACTATAAAACTATTATAAAAAAAATCAGAGAACAAAATTATGCAAAAATAAACTAAATAAAACTAACTGATATACTAATATACTAATTAACTACTACTATACACAGGAGTTGTGTATCCCCCCAAACTTAATTTGGACAATGCCCTTATTGGCACAAAAATAAAATAGGGGAGATACAGTCAAAATTTATTTGCCTTTGAATTATTGATATTACCAATTATATATCGGATGTAAGGAATAAAAATTCTTTAAAGAATGTCCCCTAAACTTGAGGAAAGCACATCCGTTAATTATAAGAAATATCAATTACAAAAATTGAAGAAAAATTAGGAGTAATTACACAGTTAGTGAAGAAGTTAGTCAAAAGAAAAGGTCATAGATTATCTGAATATTTACAATGAAGATGAAAAGAAAGTTATAGCTTCTAAAAAAAAGTAAAATCTAATTACATAAAAGTATAAACCTAGGAAGTATCTAGACACACTATCTACCACATTGGCAGCAATGTCCGAGAGAAGTTTTCTTCGATAACGATCAGTCCTCGGATTTTAATCACCATTAATTAGAGTCCCTCATTCCTTCCTACCAAAGGAGTATCCACACCTTGGCAGGGTTGCTACTCCAAGAGCTGTCGGAACACTTTCCACTACCCTTTAAAATCCCTCTCAAATAGGGCACAATACAGGTCTTCCTTAGAAGAAATTAAATGCCACAGCGGAAGTCCTCTCAAGAGTGGGAAAGTGAACACATCCCCTGATCACCCTTCACCTATACTGCTCCCCTGTGAAGATTCCAGGAAGAGATTGTAACACAAGCACGGGAAGAAGATAAGTAATGGAGAGGGGTGGCGGGGAATGGCTCAACCCACCATCATCATATAGGAGCTTGCATTCGGGGTGGGTTGTGATGGTATAAAGGTTAGGAAGTGGGGGAAAATGGGTTCTTGGTATATAGTGTCAGATTTGACTTACGTTTAGGGTTGAGGGTAGTTTCGGTATATGATTCAGTATCTGGTATAGGTCGCTAACGCTTTAAATTTTCTACTCTCTATATTGCAGCCAGGAGCTCAGCCTTATGTATTTCAAGGACTCTATCAAGTCTTTTATTGAAATCGCTTTGGTTGGGTTCTCTCGCCATAAAGATTAGGGCATTAAAGGAAGACGAAAGAGATGTGTTTTTAGGAAGGTAAAGGTCTGGTTTTATAGGGAAGGAAAGGGTTCACGTGTTGAGGTGTAGGCTTATAGGCTTAGGTAGTTGGCAAGTGATAAAATTGAATGCTCTGTGTGTTCGCTTCCTCTATGAATTAAATGGGTTCGAATTCCAATGTAACCGATAATACCGATCACTGAAATCGCCCGTTCCCTAGAATTGTCATTTGCAATTCTGGAGAACGATAATAAGACTCTGTGATGCCTCGAATCGTAATCTCTACGAATTGAGCCTTTAAATCACCAGAAATCGTAAATCCATTTGTTCAAAGTGATTATGACAAGACAAGAAGGTCTTTATGATTGAATGCATTGTTATTCACTATAGATCGTAGAGTACTTTCTAATATTAAATTATATATATGTGCAACCGTGGAAATCAAGACGATCTCATCGCGACGATGCACACTCGTAAGAAAATATAGAGTCTCCACACGAAGCTTTTCGTGTCCCGAGAAATCCAAATCAAATTTAAAGAACACCAAAGTGCCAAAAATTGACTCTGAATCCAGGCTACGCTAATGGCTCTTGGGTAGAGATTTTAGTTATCGATCGAGAAGGTGTTAAGCACCCGATCAACCTGCTTACCGCAGTCTCTACTTATGGCTAGAACATAAAAGAAATAAAAGAACCAAAAAGGTCTTCCTCTTGCCCAACGGGCATTAAAATCCTATTTGTGCCCCTCCATTCCTACCAAAAATTTTGTGACGTAACGGCACAAATGAGAGGATGGAGGAAGAACCGAGAAGGTAGAGGAATAGAGGGGAGAGCCAGAGCTCTCGGTCCCTTGTTGCATCGTTATGGAACCTTGTGTAGGCTTGCTTCGGTGAGCTTTTGATGGCTTGAATGGTTTGAAATAGGGTTCTAACTCCTAGGGCTTGCAAGCTAAGAGGTAGAGAGGGAAGGCTAGGGGGTAACACACACCTAACCTAAAGGATTTGGATGAAAGGCATGGTCTAAAATGAGGTTTGAGAGTTCTGGAATTTGTATGGAAAAAGGCACTAGAGGAGAGAGAGGGGGGGTCCTTAATCTCTTATTTTTGCAAATTTTTCAAGCCTTTATAAAGGGAGGGGTGCCTCTCTATCTTTAGGAAAAAGAGAGGTTAGGAGGGTGTTTAGATGTTAAACTAGGTTAGAAATTAGGTAATCTAGCCATCTAAGGTTTCCTAGGGTTTTTGGAGCCTTAAAAAATGTGAAGAGATGCTCCAATGGTGGATGATAGGGTGAGGGTTTAAAGTCACTTAAGGGGTTTCAAATAGATAGGGAAGGGTACAACAGAACAAGCAAAACACACCGAAAGGATCACGATGGTCAATAAGTCAAACCCTAATCTCAATTTTTGAGGAGAAAATCCATAGTTACTTTTCAAAAGCCTGGCACAACTAATAGATGCGCCAAGCTTATGTACAGTAAAATAGTGGCAAACAGGGATCTGGGAGGTTGGTTGTCTGAGGTGGGACCCATCTATAGTTGGCGCAACTATTAGTTGCGCCAAGTAGTGGAACCTCTCGATAGGATCCACTGGTCCTCTCAACAGGTTCAAAACATGCTCATTTTTTTGCCCGAATTTTCAAAATGTGATATCTTTCAAAGTACAACTTCGATTGGGATGATTCTTAGCTCATTGGAAAGCTGGAGACTTTTACTTTTAAATGGCATACAATTCGATCATTGTAAAATCTCCCAATTAGTCCTAGTGCACCACTCTTCATCCATTGCCTGAGGATGTTAGGTTTAGGTTCAGAAGGGGTTCTAAGGGCTGGGATTGGTTTCTAAAGGTTTAGGATAAATTCTAAGGGATTTGGGATGATACCTAAGGATTCGAGGAGGTTCCTAAGGATACCATATATGCCATCAAAACCTCAGAAGTGTGCCTCTCTCGAAATGTGTTTTGATCAGGCCTTGGACCAAATTTGGGTGTCTACAGATGCCCCTCTTTGGTATCCAATCATGAATGATCGAATGCCAAAGAAAAGAGACATCTAAAGAGACCCAAGGCAGTTACTGATGGGTCCGCTATATTTAGAACGAACTTTAAACATCAGATAGGTAACATGGTGAGAAAACGAAAGCCTTGTATGTCAGGAAAAATGTCTGTTTCTCAAGCTAATCAGTCCCCAAGTGCTTAGCGATATTACTAGGCATAACCGTGGTGAAATGAGTTGCGAAAGCCCAATAGCTAGAAAACACATCCGCTTATCGAGTTGCGAGAGCCTGTTAGTCGGGAAAAATATTTGCTTCTCGAGATGATTGGAAGGTGATTGAAGTTTGAGATTCATTCTAAATACATCAGCTTCATAAGTAAGAGGGGTCATCGACCCACACTTAAAGATAGGTGCAAAGAGAAAATACAGAAGGTTTCACAGTTTGCGTCTAATCATATGAGGCATTGATTGCCCCATTTGTCTGGTCACAGGTGCCCCTGCTTGAAACAGGGTTCGAGGTCTTTGGGCGAACCCGTTGATCCTGAAATTTATTTAGCACAACTACCAGAGCGGAGAGAATAGATGTCGAAATGGTTTTTGGGAGTACATGCCACCTTTTCAAAACATATCTTTTTTGTTATTTTATGTGGGAGATTTTTGACTTTTTATGTTATCATTGAGCAACCATGGGAATCGAGACGATTCTGTCGCGACGATACGCACTCCTAAAAATTAATGAGTCGCCACCCAGAGCTTTTTGTGTCCCGGGAAACCCAAATCAAGACCCTAAAGGCACTGAAGTGCTAAAAATGACTCTGAATCCGGACTACTCAAAAGGCTCTTGTGTAGGGGCTTCGGTTATCGATTGGGAAGGTGTTAGGCACTCAATCAACTCGCTTAATGCGTTCTCTACTTATGGCCAAAATAAAAAGGAAATAAAATAAGCATATATGTCTTCCTCTTGCCCAAGGGGCCTTAAAATCCTATTTGTGCCCCTTTTTTCCTACCAAAAATTTGGCGGTGTAACGACACAAATGAGAGGATGAAAGAAGAACCGAGAAGGCAGAGGAGTAGAGGGAAGAGCCGGAGATCTCGAGCCCTTGTTGCACCGCTATGAAGCCTTGCGTAGGCTTGCTTCGGGGAGCTTTGATGGCTTATATGATGAGAAATGGGGTTCTAGCTCCAAGGGCTTGATATCTAAGAAGTAGAGAGAGATGGCTAGGGGGTAGCACACACCTAACCTAGAGCTTTTGGATGAAAGGTTGGGTCTCAAAGGGAGTTTTAGAATTCTTAAATATTAATGCAAAAGGTGCACTAGAGGAGAGAGAGAGGGGGGGTGTTCCTTAATCTCTAATTTTTGCAAATTTTTCAAGCCTTTGTAAAGAGAGGGGTGCCTCTCTATTTATAGAAAAAGGAGATGTTAGGAGGGTGTTTAGAGGCTAAACTAGGTTAGGAATTAGGTAATCTAGCCATCTAAGGTTTCCTAGGATTTTTAGAGCCTTGAAATATGTGAAAAGATGCTCCAATGGTTGATGATAGGTTGAGGATTCTAACCACTTAAGGGGTCACAAATAGATTGGGGATGGGTGCAACGGAACAAGCAAAACATACCCGAAAGAGCAAGATAGTCAACAAGTCAAACCCTAATCTTAATTTTTGAGGCAAAAACCTAGGGGTACTGTTCATAAGCCTGGCACAACTAATAGTTGCGCAAGGTAAATGTACAGTGAAATAGTGTCAAACAGGGATTGGGAAGTTGACTACCCGAGGTGGGGCCCACCTATAGGTTGGCACAACTATTAGTTACGCTAAGCCATTTATTCCCAGAAATGGCTTGACGCATCTAATAGATGCGCCAAATCTCATGTGCTCCCACCCTGAAATGCCCATTTTACCCCTAAACTTCGGAATGCCATATCTTTTGTTGTACAACTCTAATTGGGGTGATTATTGGCTTGTTCGAAAGCTGAGGACTTCTACTTTCCAATGCTATAAGATTCAATTATAGTAGAAGGTCCTAGCTAGTCCTAGTACACCACTCCTCATCCCTTGCCCGAAAAAGTCAGGTTTAGGTTCGGAATGGGTTCTAAAGGTCGGGATTAGTTTCTAAAGGTTTCAGAAGACTTCTAAGGGATCTGAGATATTTCCTAAAGGTTTGGGATGGCTCCTAAGGTTTCGAGAAGGTTCCTAAGGGTTCCATATATGCCATAAAAAGCTCGGAAGTGCGCCTCTCTCGAAATGTGTCTCGAATAGGCCTTGGGCCAAATTTGGGTGCCTATAGATGCCCCTCTTTGGTATCCGATCAAAATGATTGAATACCAAAGACAAGAGACATCTGAAGAGGCCCAAGGCAATTACTGATAGGTTCGCTGCATTCAGAATGAACTTCAAACATCAGATGGGTAACATGGTGCAAAAACGAAAGCCCTGTATGTTAGGAAAAATGTCTGTTTCTCAAGGTAATCGGTCCCCAAGCGCTTAGCGACATTACTGGGCATAATCGAAGTGGAATGAGTTGCGAAAGTTCAATAGCTGGGAAAAACGTTCGCTTCTCAAGTTGCGAAGGCTTGTTAGTTGGGAAAAACATCTACTTCTCGAGATGATTTAAAGGTGATTGAAGTTTGAGATTCATTCTGAATACAACAGCTTCGCAAGTAAGGGGTGTGAATGACCTACACTTTAAAGATAGGTGCAAAGTGAGAATACGCAAGGTTTCACAGTTTGCATCAAATCCTACGAGGCATTGATTGCCCCATTTGACTGGTCGCGGGTGCCCTTGGTTGAATCTGGGTTTGAGGTCTTTGGGCGAACCCATGGATCTCGAGGTTAATTTTGCATGCCTTCCCGAGCGGAGCGAATAGATATTGCAATGCTTTTTGGGAGTACGTGCTGTCTTTTCAAAACATATATTTTTTATTATTTTATGTGAGAAATTTTTAAGTTTTATGTTATCATTTTATGTGATTTTTTGGATTTTGAGTTATCATTTTATTTGATTTTTTTGTTTTTCGATGTTATCATTTTTAGTGATTTTAATCTATCACTTTATTCTATTTTATTCTACCACTTTTGTGACTTTATTCTATCATTTTATGTGAATTATTTTTTGGATTTTCTTTATCATTTTATGTGAAGCTATTCTATCATTTTATGTGAAACTATTCTGCCATTTTATGTGATTTTTTTTTGTTTTTTCAAAGATATCCTTTTTTATGTGATTTTTTTGGATTTTCCGAGCTATCATTTTATGTGTCTGATCCGGATTCTTTGAGCTTGTTCATCGATCTCGATCCATTTACTCTAGCACAGCTTTTCGGGCAACCCGAATGCGGATCGACATACCATTTGGGAGCATGTGTACCTGCCGGGGACAGCAAAACAAAGAGAAGGGTACCAAACTATGTGTGCATGACCCACACCAAGCCAAAATCCGGCCCAAAAGTGACCTGGTGCAACTATTAGTTGCGCCAAGCCAACTAGGGGCCCAAAATAGCTTGGCGCATGTAATACATGCGCCAAGCATGGCTGGGGGCCATTTTAAAGAACCTGAGTTCAGGCAAAAGAGGTGTGTTTTCAAAATTTTCGCCCCCCCCTCTTCAAACTGAAAATAAACATAATCCTAGGGTTCCTTTACATTGCCTCTAAGCATGCTTCCTTGTCGGTATTTGCTTGCGCCGATTAATCGCCCGCTCCGCGCTAGATCAAAGACCCATTTTTCTTCAAAGGTAACCATTTAAAACCCATTTTATTTGATTTTTCTTGCAAATGTGAACATGATCTTGCATATTTAGATGATAAATGGTCTATTTTCATTGTAAGCATGCTTATTGATGATGAGTTGATGATATTTCATGAATGATGCTATTTTTGTTGTTTTATGGGTTTTATTAATACATAATCTATTTTTTTGTTGTTTTATTTGTGCACATAGAAAGGACTCTATTTTTGGTTTTTTTTTCATTCTTGAATATAAAGAAAGGATTTTTTTTTTAAAAGATTTTATTTTATTTTTGGTTTCTATTAATTAAGGAAAAGGATTTTTCATTTAGTTTTTTTTTTTTTTTTTTTTTGGAAACTAAGGAATTTATTTTGTTGGTTTTTGATTTTACAAAGAAAGGGATTTTCTCTCTCTTTTATTTGTGACTTGGATTTTATAAACATAAGGGAAGGATTTTTTTTGTTTTTTTATTTTGATTATAGAAGCATAAAGAAAGGAATTTTTCTTTTTAATTTGCTTTATTTTTTTTTTGAAAAAGAAAATAGAAGATTTTGTTTTATTTTTATAAAGAAGGAAATTTTTTTTGGTTTTACAAACATAAAGAAAGGGATTTTTGGTTCCTTTTTTGGTTTTTAATTCTATGAACATAAAGAAAAAAAGTTTTTTTGTTTTTGTTTTTGTGAACATAAAGAAAAGCATTTTTTTCTTTGTTTTCGTGAACAAAAAGAAAGGCATTTTTTTTTGTTTTGTTTTTGAAAGCAAAAGAAAGGGATTTTTTTTTGTTTTTGATTTTTTTTGTTTTTGTTGTTGAAAGTGAAAGAAAGGGATGAGCATACTTACCTTCCCTTGATCTGTAGCACAATGGTCCTTTTATCACAGATCAACCATAACATGATTGTTTGTACTTGTCCTTGAATGTCAAGCGATGAGGAATATGTGCCGGAGGAAGAACAGGAAGAAGAGCCAGCAATGACCTTTGGCCCGAGGGGAGAGAGGTTTAATTTAGTGGAACGCCCCGCCATGAGGGCAGATGCAGCATATCTGAGAGGTCTGATTGAGAGGTGTCGCCCAGAGACTATGTCCTTTCACATGGCCTTCGCCGAGATGACCTGATGCTCGTGGATTTGGCTATGATTACAGGTATCAAGGTAGGGGGCATTCCGATAGCTAACCTTGCAGTGCCCAGTAGAGATGAGATTATCAGATTGATAGGGGCTTATCCTCCCCATACAAATTTGCATGGTATCGAGGTCAAGATGACCAGGTTGTCTGACCTTTTTGGGCTACATGAGTTAGTAGATCTGGGGCAGCCAAATGTGGAAATTTATATTGAGCCCGAGCGTGCAATCACATTGGCCCGCATCATGCTCTTCATATTACTGGGCAATACCCTCTTCTCAAATGTTACTAGTAGACGGGTCAACCTTGCCCTGCTGAGCCTCATGGATAATTGGCTCGATGTCCATAGATACTACTGGGGTAGGCTAGATATGCCTTGTTGATGTATATAGCATAACCCGAGCATCCACTGGGGAGTAAAAGTCCGTTGTTGGCTTCTGGTTGGCTCTGGAGGTAATCTCTAACTCTTTTACTTTTATTAGTTTATTTGGATAGTCGTTGCATGTTATTGACTCCTCTTTTGTGCACTACTCTCTTCAGGCATGGGGGTATCTTCATTTTCAACCCGGACGCGTGCTTCTTCAATCGGAGATATATACTTACCCCCCTTTTAAGCAACTAGAACAAACATCGGCACAGAGAGGTGGGCATGAAGCATCTGGAGATGGGCCTGAGGTCCCAATTCGATCTAATAATCCCTGAGCAAGTAAGGCCTTTTCTCCTCTGTTTATTTCAGTTCAGAAATTCTCCTTTGTTATTATGCTGCATTCTTGACTGATTGGCCACCTCTTGACATTGGTAGGTCATATATGACCCATACATTGGCTCTATTTTTTGCGACTGGGCTGCTGTAGGTCCATCTCGCCTCTTCATCAACCGCCGCATCGTCTTTTTCTATGGGGCATGGGCCAGGGCTTACTACCTAGGGGAGTGGGTAGTTCATCAGTACCAGGGCGATCCTACCATACCCTCTAATCCTCCAACAGATGTCATGGATCCTGTGGGTAGTATCGAGGAGCTCACTGCGGCCTTCCTTCAAAATGGGATCCCCGTCAATGCCCTTCTTATGCCTAGAGACTATCGGATGTGGTACGAGTCTTTGCCATATCGGTTTATTCTTTCGTGTTTTGTCCCTGGAATTAATTTCCTGGCTTTCGACGGCCCGCGCTCACAGGTAGTTCTCTTTTCTCTTTTAGATTGGTCTCCCTCCGACTTTAATTCAACTTTTATTTCTACTGAGCGAATCTCTATCTTTTTCACAGTTTGTCCAGGAAGGTACTTCAGATGATTAAGGTGGAGCAGCGGTGGGTATTGTGGATGCTTCAGGGGAAGGTCTCTCAGATGCTGGTCCTTGCGGTGTGGGTCCCTTAGGTGCCGGTCCTTCAGGTGTCGGTCCTTCAGGCTCTTCTCATATGGGTGCCTTGGGTGGTGCATCTATTGTGGTTCATGGGACCTTTAGGCACCTTGACGACGACTTTCTTTCAGATCTATGTGCTGATGTAGATAGGTAGGCCTGCCTTCAGCTGATGCGGTTCGGGTTCCTCCTCCTGAGGTGGTTTCAGGGGTAAGACTTTTCATGATCATTCTTCCTTTGTTTTGGCTCCTCAGATAAATGCATGTGTTTGCTAATAACCCCTGTAACTGACACCTTTCTCCCTCTGAACGTATAATTTTGAATCGGCCATGGACCATGCCACTTATTATCATAACATCGCTGAGCTCCGGGATGTGGAGGTGGTGAGTATTCTGCTAACTTGTTTTCCTCACTGCTTTACCATCTTTGTCTTTCCATTGATCAGGATTTGTCACCTTGGCTATGGCTTGTAGCGTGCACGTGACAAGGATTCGCTCTCTTTACACAACCGGCTTTCATAGGCGTGGTCCTGAATAGGAGATATGCGGACCTTTCAAAGCTCCTCGTGCCGGCGAAAGAAATTTAAGGGTGCCAGCAAGGACTAGGCCTAGTTTCTGCATTCTAAAATTTTTAAATACTTTGGGATGATATTTTTGGGATTTGAACAATTTGTAATTGATGATTATTGTGCACTTTTTCATTTGATTGGGGTGATTTTCAGCTTTGAAATCCGTAGTGCTCTTTCTTTGATCGCATGTTATGTTTCCCGTGCATTATATCCGATTACTTGCAGGATGGTTTTGACAATTGCTTGTAAAAATGACCCTTGAGGTCGCATGCCTTGGTGTGAGTTTTTCCTGAACAAAATTAAATTATTTCAATGTTAGGTGTATTTTAAATTTTAGATTTGTTAATGTAGTCAAGGCATGAAACACAGGTTGTAATATCCTTGATATTTTTGACTTATTTTTGTTTACCTCGATAAGCATGTCCGGAAATTATTGTGGAATATTTTTGGATTTTTTGGTAAGCTAAGGCTATAATAAGATAAGTGACCGAAGGAATTTGTCTCGAGAGGTGTGCAAGCCATGTAATTGATGACTCACACAATAAGGTTGATGTTTGTGTTTAACACCGGATATCTTTTCAACTTAAGTGGATAAGTTGTAATTATAAATATCTAGATTTTTATTAGGATTTGTTTTGTATTATAAGAGAGAGAATTGCAAGGGAATTTACACTTCTCTCTCTCGTTTGAATTAGAATTTACAGCCATTTGCCTTGCCTTTGATCTTTAGATCTTGAGAGCTTGAGAATTCCTCTCCCCATCTCAACCATTAGTTAGCCTTGTGCTTGAATTCGGATCATTTGGAACTATTGAAAGAGAAGAGAGATGTGGAGAGTGAGAAGTTCTCTGTGATTTTGTTGTTGATGAGGCGGTGACCACCTCTTTCTGAATATGGCTGATTTGAAGATCTAAACCATTGAGCTTGGAGATTGAATCTGGTGCGTGCATTGGTGCAACGGGATCAACGGATTAAGCGACAAGAGGTAGGTCTTTGAAACCTCCTTGTGTCTTTTTAGTTTATGTTTTGCTTAGATTAGAATGTGGTGTTCATTTAAAATAGGATGGTTGTGGTTGAATAAGAGAGAAAGAGTCCGGACATGGCAGTTTTGACAGCCACAGAACTAGCTAAATTCGAGGGTCAAATTTTCAAATCGAGGGTCGAATTTGGAACTCGACCGTCGATTTCAAAATTGAGGGTCGAAATGTGTTTTTAGAGGCCTGATGCAATTTTGAGAATTCAAGGGTCGAATTTAGAAAATCGACCATCGATTTGAAAATTGAGGGTCGATTTTCTGAGTTTTAAAAGTTTGAGGCAGTTTTGAAATTCGAGGGTTGAAATTGAATTCGACCATCGAATTTCAAATTTGACCCACGAATTTGAATTCGAGGGTCGAATTCTGTCTTGTTTCTGGCACTAGAAGTTTTGTTGGATTTTTTTTTCGGCAAGCTTTTGGTTTGATTTATTTGTTCTATATTAACACTGAGAGTGTTAATATAAGTAAGTTTTGAGTATTGGAAGTCTTTGGTGAGGACTGCTTATGCTTGCTTTTGAACCTTCTTTATTGAGGTAGGGGAACCTTGTATTTAATTTGCATTGAATTATAAGTATAACTGTTTTGACTATTTCGTTTAAGAAGCATAAATTTAGAGATCATTTGTTTGAAAACAGCATGGATATGAACTCTGAATATATGACACAAAACCAAAAATTGGAAACTTTGTTATGACTAAGAACTTCGTAATTTGAACCTCAAAATCTCAGTTATTTTGAATCAGAACTTCAAATCAGAGCTTTGAAAAATCAGTAATATGTTATGAATAATAAGATTTGATATATGTTAGCATTTGCATTCAATTTGAGGTATGTCAGAAGGATGCCCTAGATTCTACCAACCATGTTGACGGTATTACTTTGGCGCAAGTTTCCCTCATAGCGTAGGGGCTTGTTCCACTTCAAAAATGGGTTCATGAACGACGATGGTCAGTAGGGTTTTCCCATCGGTCACGTAGTCTGCTCTCATGCTATAGGAAATTTGGGAGATAAAATTAAGTTATAGATTTAAGACAAGAAGCATGCTAAATAAGAAGATTTTCGAACACATTAGATTTATGTTATCATTTTTGACTCAAGATTAGAACTGGAGATTTAGTTTGCAAAGCATCATTTGAAAAACCATATTTGATCTGATTTCTGTCTTTTGAAATCTTACTTATGATAAAATGCAAATAGATTTGTTTCCTCTATTGGGCTTGGTTGTTTGCTCACCCTCGACTATACGTCACAGGTGCTGAGACTGACCTTGGGTCTGAGGATCTGGAGGACTCCGATTACATTCCCGAGGAGGAATTGGACATACCAACTGAGGAGTTTTTTCCTTGATCTTAGATTCCTTATTTTTGGTACTTTTGTCTGAATATTATTTTGAATATTGAGCCCTCGGCCATTGTTTTGGTTCTTTTGATATCACTCGAGGAACCATAATTTTGAACCACTATTTTAGGTGTTGGATTGGCCATCATCGGTGGTTCTTTTTGGTTCCTCACAGTGATAGATAAATTTTGTTATAGAAAGCTTTTGTTTTTGGATTATTATATGCATTGCCTCTATCTTTAGATCTTTGTACTATGTTGTCGGCTTCTGTTTGTTACGGCTTATTGAGAAATCAATAAGTTGATGAACCGACCTTTCCTATACCTTAGGGATTGGAAAAGTCGAGTCGTCACAGTTGGTATCAGAGCACGGCTCTAGGTTCATAGTCTTAGGACTAAGGGATTGGATTGTTTTAACAATCAATACTGATCATTTTTATTGTTTTTCAACGATGATAGCTCAGCATGCCTCCACGGTTTAGAGGCAGAGGCTGAGGTATAGAGGGACCTCGTACGGCTCGCATCGAAGAGATAGATGAGGGTGTAGGCACCTCATATGGCAGAGGGCGAGCTGCATCTGGCCCTAATGCAGATCCTTTGGGAGCTGCTAGACCTGACGGGGGAGATGTTGACCTAGTGTTTGCAGCCTTGGCCAACAACATGGCTCAGCAGACTGCAGCCATAGAGAGACAGACCGAGATGCTGGCAGCCAGACATCAGCCAGGAGGATTCGTAGAGTTTAGGAGGATGAGACCTCCAACATTCTCAGGGCAGACGGATCCTATGGAGGCCGAGGCATGGCTTGATGAGATAGAGAAGATTTTTGAGGTGTTGTAGTGTACAGAAGTTGAGAAAGTATGCTGGGCATCCTTCAAACTTTTGGGCGAGGCCAACCCGTGGTGGAAGTCTGTTTCCCAGATGAGAGAGCAGGACTACCCCAATACTCCATGACTTGGGCAGAGTTCGTGGAGACGTTCAACGATCAATACTTTCCGAGGATCGTACGTAACCAGTGGGAAGCCCAATTTATTGAGTTGAAGCAGAATGAGATGTCGGTGCGCGAGTATGGCGCAGAATTTGATAGACTTTCCATATTTACACCCTTACACGTGGCCACTGAGCTGATGAGAGCTCAGAAATTTCAGAGAGGTTTGAGGCCAAACATTCAGGAGAGGGTGTCGATGTGGGAGATGGAGACGTATGCTAACGTCATGTCAAAGGCCCTCATTGCAGAGGAAGACATTCAAAAACAATACTTGAGGCGAGAGTAGGGAAATAAAAATTGGTTTGGCCAGGGACAACAAAGTGCTTCAGAGTAGGTGAACAAAAAGTCGAGGTTCTCTAAACCTCCTCCCTACCCTAGTCAGCCATCTTATTCTTGACCAGCTGTTGCTTCAGGACCAGTGACGTCTTCCTATCAGAGACCGCAGAGGTCGTCACCAGGGCGACCTTTCAGAGCCAGGAGCACTACTGCGTGTGGAGATTCTGTGGCTCAGGGTTCAACGCGGGGATCAACTATTGCTCCTGTTTCTACCCCAGTGTGTGAAAGATGTGGGAAACCACATAAGATGGAGGATTGTCGACGGAACACTAGAGGATGCTTCAGGTGTGGACAGATTGGTCACATGATCAAGGATTGTCCTGCTGTTGAAAAGGGACGGACTACGTCAGTCTCTACGCAAAAGTTGACGCGACCTACAGTTCAAGGTCGAGCTTATGCGGTGACTGCACAGGATGCACAAACGTCGAATGAGGTAATCCAAGGTATCATTAAAGTTGAGATGTCATTTATGCAATTGATTCTATTATTTTAAATGTTTAAATTCCTTCAAGTAAATTATGTTAAACCACATTGGAATCATTGCATAAAATTAACAAACTTTTTAACTAAAGGTACCCTTATGATGAGTCGTCGAGACAACCTGAATTAAATTGAAGCACGAGTACTTATAGACCCCGGGTCTACACACTCGTTTATTACTCTTTCCTTCTCAGAGAAGTTGGGTATCACTCCCGAACTCCTTGCTTTCATTTTGGACGTAAAGATTCCTACGGGAAGTTCAGTATGCATTGATACGGCATGTCAGTCAGTCATCATGATGATTGATGAGCACGAGACAGTGACCGACATGATTATGTTGAGCATGGAAGGGTTCGACGTCATTCTCAAAATGGATTGCTTGGCAGCTTATCACACGAGCGTGGACTGTCTACGAAAGATCGTGACCTTGTGACTGCCAAAGCAAAAATCCTTCCGACTCTGTGGAGTCAAATCAAAGGTTGCATCATTGGTTTCAACCATTAAGGCCGAGTGCATGATGAAGAATGGTTTTAGTGGGTATCTGGCCTACTTGCAAGATTCTACAGAGAAGAAGAATGACTTGGCTCTTATCAAGGTGGTCTACGAGTATCCTGATGTCGTTCCAGAGGACTTACCTGGATTACCACCTGATCGAGAGATTGAGTTCGCGATTGAGCTAGCACTAGGTACAGAACCGTTATCCAAAGCTCCATATCGGATGGCGCCTACCAAGTTGAACGAACTTAAGGAACAGCTTCAGGAGCTGTTAGACAAAGGCTTTATTCGACCGAGTGTTTCTCCTTGGGGTGCACCGACTCTTTTTATGAAAAAGAAGGATGGATCGATGCGTCTGTGTATCGATTATAGGCAGCTCAACAAGATGACGATTAAGAATCATTATCCTCTTTCACGGATAGATGACTTATTTGATTAGTTGCAAGGTGCAAAGTTCTTCTCGAAGATTGATCTGAGGTCAGGCTATCACCAGCTCAAGATCAAGGCGGAAGATATATTAAAAACTGCGTTTTAGAAGCGTTATGGCCACTATGAGTTTTTAGTGATGCCGTTTGGATTAACAAATGCGCTTGCATCTTTCATGGATCTGATGAACAGAGTGTTCAAACCACATCTTGATAAATCTGTGGTAGTTTTCGTAGATGACATCCTCATATATTCGAAAACCAGAGAGGAGCATGTGCAGCATCTGAAGATGGCTCTTCAAACACTCAGGGACCATTAGTTATATGCCAAACTCAGTAAGTGTGAGTTTTGGCTTGAGCAGGTCAGTTTCTTAGGCCGCAGTCTCTTAAGCGGGTATCTCAGTAGATCCTATGAAGATAGATTCTGTGGTGACATGGGAACAGCCTACGACGGTTACAGAGGTCCGAAGTTTCCTTGGTTTGGCAGGGTATTATTGAAGATTTGTTGAGGGTTTCTCAAAGATATCGGGTCCACTTATGTAGCTCACGAGAAAGAATGCGAAGTTTGATTGGACAGAGCAGTGTGAGCAGAGCTTTCAGGAACTGAAGCGTCGATTGACTATGACACTAGTACTTGCTATACCTTCTGGCAGTGGAGGTTTCGCAGTGTACAGTAATGCTTCTTATGGTGGGTTAGGCTGTGTGCTTAATCAACATGAGCGGGTCATTGCGTATGGTTCTAGGCAGTTGAAGGACCATGAAAGAAACTATCCGATGCATGACTTAGAATTAGCAGTAGTTATATTTGCCTTAAAGATCTGGCGACATTACCTCTACGGTGAGATATTTGATATATTCACCGATCACAAGAGTCTCAAGTACCTATTTACTCAAAAGGACTTGAATATGAGGCAGCGACGATGGATGGAGTTCTTGAAGGACTATGATTGCTCGATTCAGTACCATCCGGGAAAGGCAAAAGTCATTGATGATGCTCTTAGTCAGAGGTCTTCAGCACAGTTGTCACATCTTGTTAGCCGGATTCAGAGATGGAAGCTTTTAGAAGATATGGCTTTGGGCGGCTCACGGTTTGATGTAAAAGGCTCGGGAGCATTGATGGCTACACTTGTATTATGCCCTACACTTTTCGAGAATATCAAGAATCTTCAGATGACCAATGATGACCTGATGGCAATCAGATGAGATGTGGAGAATGACAGCAAGAAGGATTTATCCATACAAGCAAATGGGACCTTGTTGTTTCACGACCGTGTATGCGTACCGTCGAGTACAGAGCTTCGAGACACTATTCTGGAAGAGGCTCACAAATCCATGTATGCCATACATCCTGGTAGCACCAAAATATATTCGAACTTGATGAAGAGTTTCTGGTGGCGAGGTTTGAAATGCGACGTCGCTGAGTACGTATCGCGGTGCTTGGTTTGTCAACAGGTTAAGGTTGATCATCAGAATCCTGTAGGCCTATTGCAGCCTTTACCTGTGCCTGATTTGAAATTGGAAGCTATTTCCATGAATTCCATTCTCCATTCTCGGGTTGTCGAAGACACTGAGGAAGAACAATGCCATTTAGGTCATTGTAGATCGGCTAACCAAGTCTGCTCATTTCTTGCCATACAATACCACGTATACAACCAGTAGACTTGCAGAGTTATACCTGAAGGAGATTGTTAGACTGCATGGGATACCGGCTAGTATTGTGTCAGACAGAGACCCGTTGTTTACTTCACACTTTTGGCAGCGATTTCAGGAGGGAATGGGTTCTCGTCTTGACTTTAGTTCGGCGTTTCACCGACAGACGGACGGCTAGACTAAGCGAGTGAATCAGATCATTGAGGACATGCTGAGAGCTTACATGTTGGATTTTCACGGGTCATGGGACCAACACTTGCCTCTGATCGAGTTCTCCTACAACAATAGCTTTCAGGCTAGCATCGATATGGCTCCATTTGAGGCTTTATATGGACGATGGTGCAGATCACCGTTGAACTGGGAAGAAGTGGGTGAGAAGCTCATTATTGGCCCTGAGATAGTTGAGTGCACTACCGAGACGGTTCGGTTGATACGCGAGCGACTACGAGTAGCTCAGAGTCGTCAGAAGAGCTACGCTGATCTGAAACGGAGACACGTAGATTTTAAGGTAACTTTCGCTGTGTACATGTGTATTTCTTCACTTGGTACATATTCCATGTGAAAATTGGCACTAATAATTGATTTTTCAGGTCGACAAGAATGTCTTTGTTCGAATTTCGCCTACAAAGGGCGTTATGCGATTCGGGAAATGAGGGAAACTGAGTCCTCGATATGTTGGGCCTTTTGAGATATTAAGCCGAGTCGGAGAGGTTGCATATCGTGTGGCGCTACCGCCGCAATTGTCAAGCATGCACAACGTCTTTCATGTGTCGATGCTGCGTCGATACATTCGTGACCTGACTCACCTACTTGATTACCAACCCATCGCGCTTCAGGAGGGTTTGAAGGTGATCGAGGACCCGGTTCAGATTTTGGATCGCAAGGAGCAGATCCTACGCACTAAGAGGATTCCTTTGGTTCTCATACAATGGCGGAATCACACACTGGAGGAGGCCACTTGGGAGCGTGAAGCTGAGCTCCGAGACTAATTTTCGAGCCTATTTGCTTAATTTTTGAGACTTTGTGTGTTGACTGTATGATACTTCGAATTTTTATGTATCTATTGGTTTTATCTTTATATATGAATTTTGGCGAGTAATTTTTGGCGGTCCAATATACATTAAATTGTGCCTGTTTAAAAGTCTCTATCATATGTAAATTAGGTAATTTTGGGCCTTAGACCAAACTCTGGTAGGTTTCTCACTAATGGTCATGTGAAATAAATTTGGGCCTCTATTAAGCTACTTCCTTCACTTTCAATGAGGAATTTGGCCTTGATACTGATGCCATGGTCTGAATTCATGATGGGAATGAAATGGGCTCAAAGATGGTCCGTTTGGACCCAAAAATATGGCTAAATTTTAACAATTTTGAAAAATTTTGAAGGCCACAGATGTTTTAAAATTCGAGTGTCGAATATGCAATTCGAAGGTCGAATTTGTATAAACAGTACCCAGGAAGTTTTAAGCCAAAAATAGGCCTGAGAATTTTCTGAAGAAATCAAGGGTCGATTTGAAATTTGACCCACGAATTTGAAATCGAGGGTCGATTTTATCGATTAAGTGTGGGGGTTCTGTTTTATTTGGCATTTTCGTGTTTGCTTATCAGTGGGTTTAAGCTTAGGGTTTTTGGGATTTTTGGCGATTCTGGAGTTTCTTGTCCCAATTTTTGGCTGAAATCGAAGGGGGATCAACTACTCAGTGCAAAGGGCATCGGATTTCAACACTTGGAAATCGGATTTGGGGCTTTCTTAAGGTAAACCCTCACTAATTTTTAATTTTTGGAGCTTTATCTTCTTGCAATCTATTAGGGTTCTATTATTTTTTTTTGGATGGGGCCTAAGAAAGCCACCCCAATTCGAAATCCCACCTCTAAACGACCAGCTTCCAAAGCTGCATCTTCTAGCGGATCTAAACAGCCCGAAGAGCCACCTCAATCGGCTCCACCAACCGCTCAGCCAACTCAACATGTGTCCCCTCTAATGATAGAACAGCCCAGTGACTTCTGGAGCATCAAGGGCTTCACCACTGAGTATATTTTTCACCCTGAGTTGTTTGACCAGCAAACAACCACTAAGTGGGCAGGAGAATACCTAGAAAAGGCCAGGATGACTTCACTTTGCACTGCGTTTAGTGACCATTTTTACCCTCATCTCGTGCGCTTATTCTATCAGCAGATGCGCCGCGAGGATGGGAAGAAAATTTATACATCAATAGATGGTCGAGATTACACATTTGATCTTGATGACATGGCTGTGGCACTACGTTGTCAACTGAAACACTCTAGAACTATGGGTTTGGGTCCTCCTTTCCCCAAACCAATCCTATTCCATGATGTAATTACCCAAATGACGCAGGGACGTCATGGGTCCGGTAAATCTATTGTCCGCACACACCTGCCTGATTCGATGTGGATATTGGATAAAAATTTTAAGGCCACCCTTTACCCATTTGGTCATAAATCCGAGCGTACCGGTCCCCTACAACAAATTTTATTTGCCGCCTACAAGGAGCGATGGTTTAGTGCTCCTAAGGTCCTTTTAAAACGCATTATTAAAGCACACGAGAAAATGGGGAAATAAGTAAAGAAGCCGAAAAAGGGCATTCCCTATGCCCGTTTGATTTCTGTGATGATTGAGAATTATCGAGCGGGCCCCGCGTATGATATCCCCCCTACCGAACCAAAATCTACTGATGGTTTTAAAATGTATAACCTCGTCAATTGGGGTCAAACCTACGATCGACTAGTCAAGCCTCCCAATGACCCAGTGGTACCTGATGCAGCAACTAGCGATGATGATGAGGACCGTACACGTGTTGCCCCTGAGACGACTGCCCCTACTCCACCCCCACAGAGCGACATCCTTACACTCACGGAGTTTACTTGCCAGATGAATGCGATAAGCCACCAGATCCAGGAGCTCACCCAGTATACCAGCTCTATGCGTCAGGAGTTGGACTTTCATGGCGGCGCTCTTTCTTACCTGATGCAACATGCATTCCCCGATGATTATACTACGTATCTGGCTAACATCCGTGCCTCTGTGTATCATCCTTTGACGTCGGGTGCCAATACCAGTATGCCTACTGAGACCGGAGCGAATGGTTTAGGTCACGGTGCTGATGGTGGGGACGATGATCCGGATCAGGCTAGTCCATCTGCTACAGGGGATTTTTAGTGTTACTTTGGGGGGGGGCTGTGATTTATTTTGTTCTTATGGGGCCTGTATTTATTTTTACAGCATGGATTATTTAGGACCTGGTGGTCCTCCTTTTTGTTATCTGTTATATTTCTGTTTTGTACTTTGGATTAGATACTATGTTGTTTACTCATGTATATATTTGCTATATGCGTTTGACTTGCGATGACGGTTTTACTTTCGTTACACATTCCCTATATTGGGATGTCTTCCATATCTATGTGGGTTTTGATCTCGATGTGGGTTTTGCTATTTTGTGGATTTTTCCTTTCTGTATGTGTTGGATTTTGTTCTATGGACATGTACTCTACTTATGTGGGTTTTATTTGCTCTATGGGTTTTCCTATCGGTGTGGGTTTGCTATCTATATGGTTTTGTCTTTCCTATTATGTTCCTATGGTGGGTTTTTGGTTCTCATTTATTGCTTTCATGAGTCACTGTGCATCGATCTCCTGGCACGTGACCCTTGGGGTGTAGGCATCCATGTACAGATGCAATCCACTATGGCCCTTCTGGTGCCACATGCAGTACATCCACGTTACTACGGATTCCATCCCTTGACTTGCATCCCCTGCGGGATCGGAACACGGTGGCCCATGTTTTCATTCTTCTTTGTTGTATGATTTGTGTTGCATTCAATTTTTGCAGACGAAAATTCCTAAGGAGGGGTGAATGTAATATCCCTGATATTTTTAACTTATTTTCGTTTACCTCGATAAGTGTGTCCGAAAATTATTGTGGAATATTTTTAGATTTTTTGGTAAGCTAAGGCTATAATAAGATAAGTGACCGAAGGAATTTGTCTCAAGAGGTGTGCAAGTCATGTAATTGATGACTCACACAATAAGGTTGCTGTTTGTGTTTAACACCGGATATCTTTTCAACTTAAGTGGATAAGTTGTAATTATAAATATCTAGATTTTTATTAGGATTTTTTTTGTATTATAAGAGAGAGAATTGCAAGAGAAGTTACACTTCTCTCTCTTGTTTGAATTAGAATTTACAACCATATGCCTTGCCTTTGATCTTTAGATCTTGAGAGCTTGAGAATTCCTCTCCCCATCTCAACCATTAGTTAGCCTTGTGCTTGAATTCGGATCATTTTGAACTATTGAAAGAGAAGAGAGATGTGGAGAGTGAGAAGTTCTCTGTGATTTTGTTGTTGATGAGGCGGTGACCACCTCTTTCTGAATATGGCTGATTTGAAGATCTAAACCATTGAGCTTGGAGATTGGTTCTGGTGCGTGTATTTGTGCAACGGGATCAACGGATTATGCGACAAGAGGTAGGTCTTTGAAAGCTCCTTGTGTCTTTTTAGTTTATGTTTTGCTTAGATTAGAATGTGGTGTTCATTTAAAATAGGATGGCTGTGGTTGAATAAGAGAGAAAGAGTCCAAACATGGAAGTTTTGACGGCCACAGAACTAGCTAAATTCGAGGGTCGATTTTCAAATCGAGGGTCGAATTTGGAATTCGACCATCGATTTCAAAATCGAGGGTCGAAATGTGTTTTTAGAGGCCTGATGAAATTTTGAGAATTCGAGGGTCGATTTCCAATTCGAGGGTCGAATTTAGAAAATCGACCATCGATTTAAAGATCGAGGGTCGATTTTCTGAGTTTTAAAAGTTTGAGGCAGTTTTGAAATTCGAGGGTCGAAATTGAATTCGACCATCGAATTTCCAATTCGACCCACGAATTTGAATTCGAGGGTCGAATTCTGTCCTGTTTCTGGCACTTGATGTTTTGTCGAATTTTTTTCTCGACAAGCTTTTGGTTTGATTTATTTGTTCTATATTAACACTGAGAGTGTTAATATATATAGGTTTTGAGTATTGGAAGTCCTTGGTGAGGACTGCTTATGCTTGCTTTTGAACCTTCTTTATTGAGGTAGGGGAACCCTGTATTTAATTTGCATTGAATTATAAGTATAGCTGTTTTGACTGTTTCATTTAAGAAGCATAAATTTTGAGATCATTTGTTTGAAAACAGCATGGATAAGAACTCTGAATATATGACACAAAACCGAAAATTGGAAACTTTGTTATGACTAAGAACTTCGTAATTTGAACCTCAGAATCTCAGTTAATTTTGAATCAGAACTTCGAATCAGAACTCTGAAAAATCAGTAATATGTTATGAATAATAAGGTTTGATGTATGTTAGCATTTGCATTCGATTTGAGGTACGTCAGAAGGATGCCCTAGATTCTACCAACCGTGTTGACGGTATTACTTTGGCGCAAGTTTCCCTCATAGCATAGGGACTTGTTGCACTTCAAAAATGGGTTCATGAACGACGATGGTCAGTAGGGTTTTCCCATAGGTCACATAGTCCGCTCTCATGCTATAGGAAATTTGGGAGATAAAATTAAGTTATAAATTTAAGACAAGAAGCATGCTAAATCAGAAGATTTTTGAACACATTAGATTTATGTTATCAGTTTTGACTCAGGATTAGAACTGGAGATTTAGTTTGCAAAGCATCATTTGAAAACCATATTTGATCCAATTTCTGTCTTTTGAAAATCTTACTTATGACAAAATGCAAATAGATTTGTTTCCTCTATTGGGCTTGGTTGTTAGCCCACCCTCGACTATACGTCACAGGTGCTGAGACTGACCTTGGGTCAGAGGATCTGGAGGACTCCGATTACATTCTCGAGGAGGAATTGGATATACCAACTGAGGAGTTTTTTCCTTGATCTTAGATCCCTTATTTTTGGTACTTTTGTCTGAATATTATTTTGAATATTGGGCCCTCGGCCATTGTTTTGGTTCTTTTGATATCACTCGAGGAACCATTATTGTGAACCACTATTTTAGGTGTTGGATTGGCCATCACCGGTGGTTCTTTTTGGTTCCTCACAGTCATAGATAAATTTTGTTATAGAAAGCTTTTGTTTTTGGATTAATATATGCGTTGCCTCTATCTTTAGATCTTTGTACTATGTTGCCGGTTTCTGCTTGTTACAGCTTATTAAGAATTCAATAAGTTGATGAACCGGCCTTTCCTATACCTTAGGGATTGGAAAAGTCGGGTCGTCATAGTTGGTATCAGAGCACGACTTTAGGTTCAGAGTCTTAGGACTAAGGGATTGGATTGTTTTAACTATCAATACTGATTATTGTTATTGTTTTTCAATGATGACAGATCAGCATGCCTCCACGGTTTAGAGGTAGAGGCCGAGGTATAGAGGGATCTCGTACAGCTCACATCGAAGAGATAGATGAGGGTGTCGGCACCTCATATGGCAGAGGGCGAGCTGCATCTGGCCCTAATGTAGATCCTTTGGGAGCTGCTAGACCTAACGAGGGAAATGTTGACCAGGTGTTGGCAGCTTGGCCAATAACATGGCTCTGCGGACTGCAGCCATAGACAGACAGACCGAGATGTTGGCAGCCAGACATCAGCCAGGAGGATTCACAGAGTTTAGGAGGATGAGACCTCCAACATTCTCAGGGCAGACGGATCCTATGGAGGCCGAGGCATGGCTTGATGAGATAGAGAAGATTTTTTAGGTGTTGCAGTGTACAGATGTTGAGAAAGTATGTTGGGCATCCTTCAAACTTTTGGGCGAGGCCAGCCCGTGGTGGAAGTCTGTTTCTCGGATGAGAGAGCAGGACTACCCCAATACTCCATGACTTGGGCAGAGTTCGTGGAGACGTTCAACGATCAATACTTTTCAAGGATCGTACGTAACTAGTGGGAAGTTCAATTTATTGAGTTGAAGCAGAATGAGATGTCGGCGCGCGAGTATGGCGCAGAATTTGATAGACTTTCCATATTTGCACCCTTACACGTGGCCACTGAGCTAATGAGAGCTCAAAAATTTCAGAGAGGTTTGAGGCCGAACATTCAGGAGAGGGTGTCGATGTGGGAGATGGAGACGTATGCGGGCGTCATGTCAAAGGCCCTCATTGCAGAGGAAGACATTTAAAAACAATACTTGAGGTGAGAGCAGGGAAATAAAAATCGGTTTGGCCAGGGACAGCAGAGTGCTTCAGAGCAGGTGAACAAAAGGCCGAGGTTCTCTAAACCTCCTCCCTACCCTAGTCAGCCATCTTATTCTTGACCAGTTGTTGCTTCAGGACCAGTGACGTCTTCCTATCAGAGACCGTAGAGTTCTTCAGCAGGGCAACCTTTTAGAGGTGCCAGTTAAGTGACTAGGCAAAAATTGCTTAAATTTAAAGCCGAAGCGTAGGGGTAAGTAAAAGAGGTGCCAGTCAATTGACTAGGCAAAAATTGCTGAAATTTAAAGCCGAAATGTAGGGGTGAGTAAAAGAGGTGCCAGTCAAGTGACTAGGCAAAAATTGCTAAAATTTAAAGCCGAAACGTAGGGGTGAGTAAAAAGGTGCTAGTCAAGTGACTAGGCAAAAATTGCTAAAATTTAAAGCCGAAACGTAGGGGTAAGTAAAATGATGTAATCAGAGGGGTGAGTAAAAAAAGAAACAACAAAAATATACTAAAAACAACAATAATATGTTAGCAAAAATAAAAATAACAAGGCCAAGTTTAAGGGGAAGCTCTACAAGCAAATCCCTAGCAGAGTCGCCATCTGTGCAACCGTGGGAATCGAAACGATCCCATCGCGACGATGCGCTCTTTAACGAAAAATATATAGTCGCCACCCGAAGCTTTTGACATCCCGGGATTCCTAGTTCATTTTTATGAGCACCGAAGTGCTAAAAATATGACTCTGAATTCGGTCCACACCAAAGGATCTTGGGTAGGGGCTTCGGTTATCAATCGGGAAGGTGTTCGGCACCCGATCAACCCGCTTAACGCGGTCTCTACTAATGGCAAAAAATAAAATGAAGTGAAAGAAAAGAAAATAGCTTCCTCTTGCCCAAAAGGGCTTAGATTTTTATTTGTGCCCCTCTGTTCCTATCGAAAAATCGGCGGTGTAACGGCACAAATGGGAGGATGGAGGGAGCTAGAAAGAGATAGGAGAAGAAAGGGGAGAGCCAGAGCCCTCGGGCCCTTGTAGCACCGTAGCAGAGCCTTGCGTGGATTGCTTTGATGAGCTCTTGAAGGCTTTGTATGATGGAAAACGGGGTTCTAACTCCTAAGACTTAAAGCTAAGGGGTAGGGAAGGGAGGCTAGGAGATCACAGACACCTAGGCTAGGGTTTTGGATGCAAGAACAAGCTTGAAATGAGGTTGAGAGATTCTGGAATTTGGGTGAAAATAGTGCACAAAAGGGAGGAAGAACTTCTCACTTTGACCTCTTTCTCTCTTAAGCAAATTTCTCAACCCCTAAGCAAAGGGGTGAGGGGCTCTATTTATAGGAAAAGGGTGGATTAGGAGGCCACTTAAGAGCTAAATGAGTTTAGCAATTAGGTAATCTCACATCTAAGGTTTCTTAGGATTTTGAGAGCTTGGAAAGGTGTGCAAGTGGTTCTAATGGTGGATGATGGGGTGAGGCTTTAGGCCACTTGGAGGGTTGCAAATAGGTAAGGAATGGGTGCAACAGAACTATCTAAAAACACTGCAAAGGTCAAAGTGGTCAACAAGTCAAATCCCAAGCACAAAATTCAGGGTAAAATCCAATGCCTGGTGCAACTAATAGTTACGCCTGGCAAATGTATAGTAGAACAGTGAAGAACAGTGCCTAGAAGTTGACCTCGTGAGGGGTGGGGGGACCCATTTATACCTGGCGCAACTATTAGTTGCGCCAGGCCATTTCTGGGGGAAAAAGACCTGGCGCAACTATTAGTTGCACCAGGCAAAAATCCCTCTAAAAAAGCCCAATTTTCAAATGGTCATAACTTTTGATAAACAACTCCGATAGAGGTGATTCTTCGCTCGTTGGAAAGCTGGAGAAGTTATCTTTCTAATGGTATATGATTTAATACCAGTAAAAGACTTCAATTAGTCATGGTACACCACTCTTTATCCATTGCCCGGAAAGATTATGTTTAGGGTTTGGAATGGGTTCTAAGGGTCGGGGCTAGTTTCTAAAGGTTTGGGATAGGTTCCTAAGGGATCTAGTGTGATTCCTAAGGGTCTAGGGTGATTCCTAAGGGTCCATACATGCCATCAAAAGCTCGAAAATGCGCCTCTCTTAAAATATGTTTCGATCGGGCCTTGGGCCAAATTTGGGTGTCTACAGCAGCAAATTGCTTCTTCGACCATTTTAGGTGGATGTCTACACTAAGACTGTAATTTATTATTTATCTACAAAATACACTCAAAAAACATTATTAGTCAACTCAAAGGTCCATCAAAGGTCAGGTTATGAGGTGAAAATTTGTATTTTTCACTGCTTAACAATCTCAATAGGCACAGATCTACCCTGATCTTTGTGGCTATTTTCAGTGGGCATATTTTCAGAGCAGGCTCATTGTCAATTAATAGGGGTGGCAGTATATGGTTGATATGCATTTATTTGCACGTAATTGATGGGAGTGGGCGATGGGAAATAGGCCCTAAGATATAGAGGTTCAATTTGGGGTGCTGGGTTGGGGAAATAATCTGATAAATACAAGGGTTCAATCACCCCAATACTCCTATCTTCATAGTTTCTTGGGAAAGGTGCCCCATAACTCTCTCGGCCCCTAGTTTAATCTGACGAGTTGAATTCAAACTCTTCATCACATTCTTCTATCATCCCGATGGTGGGTCTGGGAGTTGCTACTTCGGTAGGGTGTGGGGTAATGGCACCTGATGTATATTTACATGTTGGTTTACTTGGGAAGGTGCAAGTGGAATAATTTTTTGGGCATCAATTAAATCTTATATCATCTGCTTCAA
This sequence comes from Chloranthus sessilifolius, assembly GCA_021018995.1. NCBI lineage: Eukaryota > Viridiplantae > Streptophyta > Magnoliopsida > Chloranthales > Chloranthaceae > Chloranthus > Chloranthus sessilifolius. Next base: position 49,842,808 of record CM037593.1, on the reverse strand, counting down.
TGGGAAGCAGTGATCAGTCGGGTGACCGTGTTAAGATCTAAAAAGTACCACTTTTCACCCCTTAACTTAACCTCTATTAGACTCTTAGTCATTTAATAAATCTATGTTAAGACCAATTTGTAGGCAATAATCAGCAATTGTAGATAAGGCCCTAACCCTGCTAAGAAGCCTACTTTTACCCCAGAAGTTCCTTAGAAGAAAGGGAGTTGAATCCAGATAGAACTTGGCTGCAGCATAGGCAAAGCACAACAGTAACAAGTCAAGAAGTGAGCCTTGCACAGATGTCGCAAGGTTCAATTGTTTCAGAGAAAAATGCTTCACGCAGTTGTCACGGGTTTCTGAAGGCAGCACACCAACTGCTCACGTTGTTCCTACACAGATTAATGATAGAAGGGCTTAAAAAGCAGACTTCGCGCAGTTCTCACAAGGCTCACGTGTAGCACTCTGAGCCTCACGCATGATCGCATACCAAGAGAGGAGCATTTAATCTTCTACGATTCTTTGAGGAGAGAGAGCTCCAGCCTTCTGCATACAGCCGGCAAGAAGGATGGATGTAGATCTTCAGGGGACTACTCACGTAATCTAGAGGATGATGCAATTTCTTCTTCGCGAGGATCCCCGCGAGATTCACCAAGGAATGAACTACGCGCGTAATTCCCGTGCCACTCAAATGGAAAGCGCAATCCAGCGATGACCAGAGCATTCCCGCGATGACCAAACTATCAATTCCATGACTGTAAGAGCTTCAAGTCAATTCAATCTCGTGACAACAACTCTATCACGTGACAAGACCTGGAAACCCTTGCTACCTAGTGAGGCTCGGGATCTTAACTTCCCCCCACTTCTACAGGGGCAGTCTGGGAACTTCCAGTAACTCGGGCACACACTCCAATGCTCCAATCTCTGTGCACATGCCCCGAGGCATCCAAGGAATAGTAATGGGCCACGTTTGCATCGTTAAAATTAGGGTTTTCCTAACCCTAATGCTCCCACAACCGATTGCTATATAAGCCTAAGCTTAGTTTAGGTTTAAGGGGAGGTGAGGACTAAATTCCTCCTATCTTCTTGAATCAGCTGTAGAGTTTCAGTAGGCTAAGGTTAGGTTTTAGGTAGCATCTTTTTCCTTTTTCTTCTCTCCATAGCCCAGCACTTGCTGCCTATGCCTTTGTATGTCTATTTGGAACAGTTTTAATGAAGTTTTATAATAGGATGTTATACATGTATAGGATTGATGTTTGAGGGTTGTTCTGTACAGGGTTGCTGCCTTGAGATCCTCTATTACTAAGTTGTATTATAAGCAATGGAGGATTATTTTTAAGGATTTACTTAGATCCAAGTGACTTGTGTGTCTAGGCTAGTGCACATATACAGGCCTAGGCCCCACCACAGGATTCACTAAATCTGAATCCCCATGGGAGTCTGAGCTGGTAGCCTTGTGAACATGGTGGTGGCAGTAATCTACTTGTTCTATCTCAGACCTCTATGAAGAGGATAGCCTCTATGGATAGTCTGGGGCCATTCAAGTGGACAGGTTATAGCCCTAGGGTGAAGTCAATCCATAGATCTAAGATAGATTCTTCTTCCCTGCACTTGTGCTTGTAGCCATGTGAGAGATTGTGCAGAGACAAAATCCCCTATATTTGTATAGACCCACCATCAGATGGCAAATCTGATCTAGTTGTAGAGATTGTGGGCTTGTGACTGGATCACTACTGTCTCTCTAAAGCAGTGAACAGCTAGACCTAAAGCTAGTACTCAAACTCTTGTTGGTCCTGTGTGTCCAGGCTAGTGCACATATGCAGGCCTATGCCTCATACACAGAACTTTAGAGGTTGAGGTTCCTATGGATTCTTGAGCTGGTAGCCTGGATGAAGTAGTGCCTACAATGATAAACATGTTTTGACCAATCTATGGACTGTGGTTCCCCTATTGGATAGTCTGTGACCATTTGAGTGGACAGGTTATAGCCATAAGGGATTTGATCATGGCACAAGGATGAGTTGGATCCTTTCTCCTCTTTGGTGATAATGTAGCCATTGGATAGGACTTCTATAGCAGCAGATCTGAGTCTGAGTTATAAAACCCATCAGATCTGTACCTAATAGCTTACTTCTCACCCTTTTTATATTTATTTCCTCACACTCCATCATTCTTCTCAACTAGGCGTTAGGTTACCATAGGATTTAAATAATAGTGCCCTAAATCCCCTTCCATTTAGGATTGCCAGATCTGTAGTCAGATCTAGAGGACCTACTAAAGATGGCTCCCTTGGAGCTTTAGATCATTTTCACTGTGGAACAAACTCTTACTTATTAAAACTTGCTACAACAGGCCCTGTATCTTACAGGTCTGTGAATTTTTAAACTTGCTGCTTTGTATTTTTCAATCCACCTTTGATTAGTTTTCACTAACACATTCTTATCACTGTTTTCAATAAAGTTAGCAGCAAGCATCTAAAATACTATAACATCGGACCCTGATGAAAATTATAGTGAGTGTTGGGGCATAATTCTTCGGGATTGGAATAAGAGGTCACGGTTGGAGGGCGGGAACTAGTCCATTTTCTATTAGGAAAGGTAAAGTATATTCAAAGATTGCTCCATGGGCGTAAGAACTCAATTGTAACGGGCTCTCCTCAGCTCTTGAGTCATCTGCATCCCCTATCCATTCCCTGTTCTCTGCATCGGCTCAGTTCTGACTGGTGTTGGTTGGGCGGCCTTAAATTGGAATGGGGCCATATTATTATTGGGCCTGGTGTTGGCAATGTTATGGATATTGATCCCTGCTCTTTTCTTATTCCACTACTCGAAAAATCTTCTAACTCTGCTAGCTCCCCCGGATACATTTTTGCTCAGGCGACCTTCCCTGATAGCATTTTCATAGCGATCGACGTTTCTTACTAGAACAGCAAAGCTAGACTGCTATTGGTACACTAGAAAGTCTGAGATCACTGACAAAGTATTTTTGGAAATCATTTTTGTTTGGTCGTCATAAGGTATCCTATTTCTAACCTGAGCTACAATGCTATCCAATGCCCCAAATAATCGCTGAAAGTTTTATTAGGGTTTTACTTCAATCAGGTTAAGTCTAACTTATGTGGTTCAATGTCTTTATTGTAGACATATTGTTCTTGAAATAAATGCATCAAGTCCTTCCAAGTCTTTATCATAGATGGTTCTAAGGACGTGAACCACCTCAAGGCCATACCAGTCAAACTTTTTTGAAAGAGTTTTATTAATAGTCTTTCATTCCCTCCATACTATCACATGTCCCTACAATAAAACATGAGATGTGTTATGGGATTTCCGGTGACATTATATTTGTCAAAAGCCGACATTTTAAATTTTGGAGGCAAGGGAACCTCTGCGAACAAACACAAATCTGAGAAGTCTGTGGCGTGGATTTCAGCACCACCCATCTTCAACAACTGCTTCTGAATCTTGTCTAAATGTTCTTTCAAGTACTCTGATTCCTTGGACATGGGGGCCACTTTCTCAGCAGTCGGTCGAGACTCGTTCTTGCTACCAAGGGGTGGGTAATTATAGGAGGGGGATTAATGCTGGCCAATGCCCCAGCATAAGCACCACTATTCTTAATCTCATCCTCTTCATACTGTTGGTCTACATAAGGAGTAGTGAAGGCGGGATTCTCTTGTTGGTGCTGCATGGATTGGATGGAAATGGTCTGAATGGGGGTTGGGTGAGTCCATTGAATGTGGGGGAAGGTTTGTGGGGTGATGGGATGAGTGGAAGCCAGATTTTAGTGTGGGATTTGATGAGGCTATTGGGTATGGGGGAAAGTTTGGAACTAACTTTGGGAAGTAGGGATATGGGTGAATTGAGGTTGATGAAAGGTATGGGTTTGAACTAGGTATGAAGGTTGTGGATGAGTGAAATTTTGGAGGAACTGTGAAGGGTATGGGTGTGAGGCTTCAAGGTTTCGGCCTTGCTGGGCTTGGGTGTAGGGCAAAGAGCTTTGATGGGTTTGGGCCACAAAGCCTTGGGGATGTTGGGTCTGGCCCATGGGTCCTTGGGGAGGTTGGGCCATAAAGCCTTGGTCATGATAGGTCTGGCCCAGTGGGCCTTGGTGGGTCTGGGTCATGGGCCCTTGATGGGTCTAGGCTTGGGTCTTATGGGTCTGGGCCATGGACCCTTGGTGGGTCTGGGCCATGGGCCCTTGGTGGGTATGGATAGTGGGGTTTTGGGCCATTGGGCCTTGGGGTATGTGGGTAATGAGGGTTTGGATGGTATGGATGATGGGTTGATGGACGTCATGGGGGAATGAGGCATGGAGGCTTGATAGGGTATGGGATGGATCCATGGATGTGTGGTACGGATGAGAGGGGGTGTGTTGAGAAGCTTTCAACCTAATGTAAGCTTAGACCATCTCCTCCATCATGGCCTCGGTAAAATCGGGCATGACCTGGGTAAGTAGTGGGATATGGGGTGGGTTAAAAAAATGAGATGGGTCATTGGTGAATGGGGATGGATTGGACATGTATGGGGAGGATGTATGGGGCATAGATGTGGAGGATGAGAGAGGAAAGCTAGTCATGGTCCCGATAAAAATGGGCATGACCTGGGTAGATGGAGGGATGTATGGGGGATTGGATGTGGGTGGAAAATAGGGTATATTGGTGAACGTGGAGGATGGGGTCAGGTTTTGAATAGGCGTGGATGGAAGGTGAGATGGGTTGGGAATGGTCATGGATGAATGCATGGCTTGTGAAAATGGGGAATGGGGGGTTGGATTTTGGATATTTTGGGAGGTGGTAGATGGAAAGATAGGAGCACCGAAGGGGCCGGTGACGGCGATTGGGGATTGGATGAGGGGTATGAATGTGAAAACTTCTTCCACATGGGAATGGTTGGGAAATGTGGTGGGGATGAATCAGGATTGGCATATGCCGGATCCACGGCCCACGTCATGACTTGGTATCGGGTAGGACTCGGGTGCCTCGGATGAGGCCCGTAAAGCTTCCTGCTTCCCCTACGAGATGGCGGAGGGTACGATGATGCCGTTGTGCCAACACCAACAAAACTCCATTCTTTAGGATTTTTTATTAAATTTTTTTTTAATTTTTAAAAATTTTAGGGCCTTTTTAATTCCCTTTTCGGGTTGTTCTCGTACCCTAAATAGGTCCCACGGCAAAGGCTCTGAAGTGCTTCAGAAGAATCAAAGGGAAACTCCTGGATCTATTGAAGGCACGGAAACCTATGCAAACAACCCGATCCCCCATAATGAGTAAAAAAGAAGTCACCTTCTCTTCACTGGCCAGGGCGTATTGGGTGTTAGAAGTTGCGAGGCCCAAACAGAGGCACTAAAAACACACATTGGGGAGTCTGGGATGTGAAACAGGCCACCATTCAGGCTGCTACTATCTAACACAAACCTGGTGCAACTATTTGGTGTGCCAGACCAAAAATGCCCAGGAAAAAGTTGGCGCAACTAATACATGTACCAGTGCATTTCTAGGGATTTTTGCCTTGGCGCATGTATTAGTGGCGCCAGGCAAACAGAGGCCTCTAGACAGTGATAGCAGGACCTTCAGCCTGAAATGAGTCTTCTAACTTGGTTTTTCTGGAAGCTGTGCTTTCAGGGAGTGATTGTTTATATAAATCGGATCTCTCCTCACCGAACCTAAGGGTTACAAGGCCGGTGCGGGTCCGCTAATGCTCACATTCCCCCATGTTTTAAGCTTGGTAACGAGAAGGTTACCTACTCAATATACCTCAAGTGTAAGCACTTTCTCATGTACTAGGTGGGCTGAGACTTTTTCAGCTTATCACCACTAGGGGTTGCCGCCGTACTAAGACCCGAGAATTTGTATGTGTGCCTAGAAAACCCAACCCTCTTGAAAATCTACCCCTCAAAAATGGATTAAGTCCCCTTTGTTGGTTCAATTTTTAAATTTTGATTTTAAAGGGAATTTGCTTAAGTTTAAAGACGGGGGGTGATGATCCCGTGCCGCCTCTACGGGTGTTACGTAGTGAAAAATGCCACTTTTCACCCTTTAACCTAACCTTTGATAAACCTATGAGCACACTAATAAACCTTTGTTGAGTTTAATTTGTAAATAATAATAAAAGATGAAAACAATGTAGAAAACCACTAAAGAATGCCCACAAAGAATCCATCTCTCAGCACAGTATAGACCCAGCAATGGCACACTAAGCACACTAGAGGGCCGCTCACCATTGGGCCCTTGGAGTGCGTGGCCACAGCAGAGCAAGGCACAAGAAGTGAAAACAAGCCGAAAACATCCTATCAAGAGGTCAACTGAAGACTTCGATAGGAGCTGAGAGTTAAACTAGAGGAATTTGTGCTGTTAGTGAGGCTTCGATAGGATCTGAAGGCAGAAAAAAGAAGGATTCGTGAGGATTGTGAAATTCGATAGGATCCAAGGACCTATCGAACAGCTGAAAGAAAGATAGAGTTCATCCTATTGAAAGCTGCCTGAGGAGAAAAGGGAACCTATCAGAAGGTTTCCTGAACCTATCGGAGGACCGCCTGGACCTATCAAAATGGAGATGCCAGAATAACACCTATGAAAGGATACTTGAGCTTTTTTATAGGAGTGAGAGCCATCCTATCGAAGTTATGGCATGCAAAGCTAAAACCTGTCGAAACGGTCATCCAACCTATCGAAATGCTCCTCCGGCCTGTCGAATGCTCCAGATAAAGCACATTGAATGCTAAAGCCTCAAGGCTCATCCTATCAGAACCTATTGAAGAGATTGGAGAACCTAGTGAAAGGACTAAAAAGCTCTACTTGAACTATCGAAATCTTCCCCAACCTGTCAAAATCGTGTGCAGAACTTCTCAGAAAATCAACTATGCACACACTATGACTTGGTAGCCTTTTGCACGCAACTCGAGGCACTTTGTGACCGACACGACGATTCTAGAAGATGCCCTACGAAACCCTAACCGACCCATGGGCTCTAACAGAACCCTAACAAACTTTGAGGACCTTCGAGAAGGGAGTTTTGGCGGGAAAAATAGGAGAGGAAGCTATATATAGAGATCCCCAATTGAAATTGAGGAGATCAAGATCTGAACTAAAATTCTAAAGATTGGAGCTTGCAGAGAAATTCCATTTTCTTTCTTTTAGCTCAACAATGGTTGGCTAATTACCTTGGAGTAGAGAGGAGAGAGGTTAGATCTGTAATTGGGTAAGGTTGAGAGTGCTATGGTGGGTTCAATGCTGCACAGACTACATATCTGAGAGCATTTTCATTGTAGAGTGATTTTGATTGCAATGTAAATGTTATTTTTAATGTTGTAATTAGATCTAAAGTTCCTTTGGTTTCATTTGGTGCTCGATCAGATTTGTGTAGAGAAGTCTGTAGATCAGCTCACCCACTTAACTGGTAGACCTCTTGGATACTATCCGATCTCCCTGGATCTGATATCCCTGTAATTCCCTGAGTCTGTGACCTAGAAATTACATCATCTATAGTGGTTTTAATGCTCTGATTGATGCCTTTGCTTTGGAGGAAATCCCTAGGATGATCTGTGACCATTGAAGTGGACAAAACATAGCCTTAAGACTAGTCCACTCTCAGGTTTCAATTGGATTCTTCTGCTGTAAATCTTTAGATCGGATAAAGTATATAGGATGGTCTGTGACCATTAAAGTGGACAAATCATAGCCTTAAGACAGGTTAGATCCTTTGATTTTTAGTGGAGTCTTCTACCCTGCTGCTGTGCTTGTAGCCAGTTGAGGGATTTGTGTGCTCTGAACCCCTGTGGCATGATTAACCTAGCCTAATTTTAGTAAAACCAATTTCCAAGCTACTCTTCTCTATTTTCTGCTTTTAATTCCTTTCCCTTGCAAGATCTGGATTTCTAAACTCGATCCTAGCTAGTTTTCATTTTATTCTAGTATAGCTTAGGTGACAACCCTTTTTAAACCTCTCCCCTATCTTTTAGCTAATTTAGCATTAGTTAGGGTGCCAAATCCCTTACAAATCTGGAGATCTACCACATTTTAAACCAGCCTCCCTATGGACATTCCCCTTCTTACCATCTTTTTAAAACTTGCTACAACAGGCCCTGATTACTTGCAGGTCTGTGTAAGTGTGATCTGCCTAGATTTATGAGTGCATTATAGACTCTTTTTGAAGGGAAGGTAGATACACCAACAATGGGCCAACGTTCATTGTTTGTAATATGATTACAAAAATGTAAGTGCGCACGTAGGCCAGCCAAATGGCTAAGGCACTTTAAATGACGTAAAAGGAAAGGAATTGAAGGACAATGCACGAGTAAACCCACCGATCAGCTAAGGTACTTAAAATGACGTAAATGTGAAGAAATTTAAGACGGTGCGCAAGTAGGCCTGCCAATCGGCTAAGGCTCGTAAATGACGTAAAAGTAGGGGTGAAAAAAGCAACATAATCAAAGGGGTGAGTAAAAAAATAGCAATAAAATAGAAAAATGGTTAGTAAATTAAAAAAAAATGGCCAAAATTCAAGGGAAATCTCTACTAGCTACTCCCCAACAGCGTCGTCATCAGTGCAACCGTGGGAATTGAGACGATCCCGTCGCGACGATGCACACTCTCTAAAATTAAAGAGTCGCCACCTAGAGCTTTTGGTGTCCCAGGAAACCCAAATCAAATTTAAAGGCACCAAAGTTCTAAAAATGACTGAATCCAGACTATTCTAAAGGCTCTTGGGTAGGGGCTTCGGTTATCGATTGGGAAGGTGTAAGGCACCCAATCAACCCGCTTAATGCGATCTCTACTTATAGCCAAAATAAAAATGAAATAAAAGAAGCATATATGTCTTCCTCTTGCCCAAGGGGCCTTAAAATCCTATTTGTGACCCTCCGTTCCAACAGAAACTTCGGCGGAGTAACGACACATATGAGAGGATGAAGGAAGAACTGAGTAGGTAAAGGAGTAGAGGGGAGAGCCAGAGCTCTCGGGCCCTTGTTGCACCACTGTGGAGCCTTGCATAGGCTTGCTTCGGTGAGCTTTGATGGCTTATATGGTGAGAAATGAGGTTCTAGCTCCAGGGCTTGATAGCTAAGAGGTAGAGAGAGAAGGCTAGGGGGTAGCACACACCTAACCTAGAGCTTTTGGATGAAAGGTTGGGTCTCAAAGGGAGTTTTAGAATTCTAGAATTTGTATGCAAAAGGTGCACTAGAGGAGAGAGAGAGGGGGGTTCCTTAATCTCTTGTTTTTGCAAATTTTTCAAGCCTTTGTAAAGGGAGGGTTGCCTCTCTATTATAGGAAAAAGAGAGGTTAGGAGGGTGTTTAGAGGCTATACTAGGTTAAGAATTAGGTAATCTAGCCATCTAAGGTTTTCTAGGGTTTTTGGAGCCTCGAAATATGTGAAAAGATGATCCAATGGAGGATGATAGGTTAAGGCTTTAAACCACTTAAGGGGTTGCAAATAGATAGGGGATGGGTGCAACAAAATAAGCAAAACACACCCAAAAGATCAAGATGGTCAACAAGTCAAACCTCAATCTCAATTTTTGAAGCAAAAACTTAGGAGTATTGTTCATAAGCTTAGCGCAACTAATAGATGCGTCAAGCAAATATACAGTAAAATAGTGTCAAACAGGGATTGAGAAGTTGACTGCCCGAGGTGGGACCCACCTATAGGCTAGTGTTGAGAACTAGAAAATACCATGTTCCACCCTTTAACCTGGTCCTTGATAGACCCTTGAGAGAACTAAATAAGTGTTTTAAGTGCTTGTGTTACAGCTAACAATAAAGACCGGCTTAACCATGAAAGCAGCCTAAAAGTGCCAAAAAGATGATAATCCATGTTCATCCAAAGGAAGAAAGAGAAGGGGCAACCTCACGAGCTGTCAAAATACCAAAACTGCAGAAGACAAAGGCCTGGTTGTAACCTGGAAAGTGTGGAGCTATTCAAACAGAAGAATGCATTACAGAGTGCTTTTCGAAAAGAATCTGAACATTTTGAAAAGAACCTGAACTTTGCGAAAAGAACTAAAAGCTCCAGGTTTAGTTTTCGAAGAGCACCTGAACTCTTCGATAGGATTTCTGACCTATTCAAAAAGAAGAGAACTCCTTGCGAACAGAACCTGAACTTTGCGAAAAAAGCTTCAGAAGTCACAGTACCTTGCGAAAAGTTCCCCAAACTATGCGAAATGGTATTCTGGAGATTCCTAGCATCTGCAAGGGTAATTCAGTAATCTTTTGCATGCGCCCCAATGCGTTTAAAAACCCAGGGACATTTGTTGTTGCTCCAAGTGTGCCATAAATGTGTGCATTATGAATCAAAAATTAAAGAATTAAAGAATGCTAAGTTATATGGATGTTAAGTTATGAAAGGGATATTAGCACATTGGGGCTAACACTGGCCTGCAAGATCAGGGCCAATTGTAGCAAGTTTTAAAAGTAAGTATTTCAAGATCGTCCACAGAGAATTTTGTCTAAACTGAGAGATAAACCTCCAGATCTGTGCTACCAGATCTGGCTCTATAATTATCTAAAAACAAGAATAGATAAAAGAGAGTGTTGGATTGTGTCACATTTAACTATAAGCAAATAAAGAAAAGAACTAACTACATGATCCAGATCCGAGTTGGGGAGATGTTTAAAATAAGACAAATGCAGAAATAATAGCTTCATGTACTTTAGCCTTTAATGGAGAATCAGAGTTCAATTCATCTCACACAAAGACAGACATGTAAGAGAAATAAACCAATTAAGGAATAGGTTTAGACTTATGGTCGTGATCCGTCCACTTAAATGGTCACAGATCATGCTGCCTAGTTGTGGCCTATTCTTTAGTTCGTAACATGAACATCATCAGAATGTCCGCTAGAATTAGGTTACCAACGCTAATTCGCATAGGGGTGATGAATTAAGGGAAGTTGCATGCGATGAGTGAATCTAAAGAAGTCTAATGCACTAAGGTGAACATTCGTAACCTCGACATGACTCCAATGGAGAAGACAAAATTACAAAGAACCTTTAAAATCCAAAATTACAATTACAGATAGCACGGCTTTAGAGAGCCCTCGACTTACACCGAGCTTCAGAGAGCCCTCGACTTACAATCTTGAACCGAACTTGAAGTACAAATCACTCACAATGGCTCTCAAAGGTAAACTACAAGAAGGATTACAGGGGTTCAGATAAGCTATCCGACCTAATGAGGGAAACAGAGATGAAAACTCTAAAACTGGATACCCAAATTGGGCAAATGGTTCGCCTATTTATAGTTTTCCTAAGCCAGATCAAATGTGTATCAACCAATAGGAGTCGAGGCACCGTGATCCAGACTGCTCGCCAATCGTAAATCGCTTGATCCGTTCGCCAATCGGCCGTAAGCATCAATTCGCTATGGGTTTGAAATTGCTTGAGCTTCCGGAAGTTCCCGCCGTGTAATTTAACTTTGGGCGCCACATGGGTTGGAATATGCCTTCGATCTTGATTGAACCTTCCTAATGTTCCCGTCTTTGATTGCATTGCGCATGCAAAGTTTCTCGAAATACCCTTCTGGACGAAGCCGAAATCCTCGTAATGCCATTTCGCAGAAGTTCAGTGGCCTTTTCGCAAAGTTCAATGACTTCAAGCTCGCTCGAAAGTTCAATCTTCTTTCGAGGAGTGTTTTCTTCTTTCGCAAAGTTCAAGGTTCTTTGCTAATAGTAGAAGTTCTTGCTAATTGAACTCTAGGCTCTCATTCTTCTTTGCTAATAGTAGAAGTTCTTTATGAATTGAACTCTAGGCTCCCATTCTTCTTATGTAATAGTAGAAGTTCTTTGCGAATTAAACTCTCTCTGCTTCGTGTCTTTGTCCGCTTTTTAGACCCTCTTTAGCCATTGCCGAGGTCAATGTTCTTCACTCCTTCTTTAAACTTGACATGATCGACTTTTTGATCTTTTTGGGATGCTTTTGGTTGGACAGTCATCGATTGGTTATGTAAAATGCACACTAAAGCACTTATTTAGTCTTCTCAAGGGTCTTTCAAGGCTCATGTTTAGGGGTAAAAATGGTATTTTGCACTGCTTAACACACCCCCAAACCTAAGCTTTGCTAGTCACGAGCAAAGAAAGCGTAAAAGCAAAATCAAGAGCCACTTTTGCAGGAAGCACACGTGCATCTAGCATATGCAACAAGCCTTTTAAACCCCTAGGTGATCCCTAGAGGAGGAGTGAAGTCTCCTGAGGGTTTTCAGTGGAGGTACCCACAAACTTCTCCATGGGACAGCTGGCATTAGTGCACTGGCATCCCATGAGCAATCAAAGATCAAAATTAGTTACTCTTGAATCAATGTTTAAACAGAAATTTAGGTTTATTGTTTGCAAGGGGATTTCAACATTTATAAACCTTATGAATGTTTCACTCTTTCCAATCTGTGAGCAGCCATAGAAATCATGCAAATGTGTCAGCAGTAGTTCATCATTTGAATAAAAATTAGGTTATAAGTCATACTTAATGTGCTCAAGTTCCAACCCAAACACTTACCAGGGTGTACTCTCATCAAGATTTTTGTTGAAGGGTTCATTTTCACTCAAGCTCAAGAGCAGTTACATCTCCCAAATGGATTTGTAAGCATGAGCATAGGCATGATTCTCAGTCTTTGGCATCCTTGACATCTCCTCACCATAGATTGGGAACTGCTTATCTCACATGACAGTTCACTCAACTTTGGATCACAAGGACTTTTAAATGGGTTTGTTGTATGGCTCGTGGAGTGAGGTTTGAGGATAGGAAGGTTGAGCAGTGTTTGGATTTGTGAGAAGTCAGGAATTGAAGGAGGTGGTTCATGACTCCACCTTCTTGAGTTTAGCTTCTTTTGAGATTCTCGTGTTCAAAGTACTCAGTTCTTCTTCCTTTGATCTTGAATTTTCAACATAAAGTTCCCCTTTTTGCCTTTTTTTGCTTGCTTCTTTTTCACATTGTTTTTCTTTTACTTTCTCAGTCACCATACTGCCCATTTTTGAGGTATTTCTTCTTCATTTATTTTGATATTTGCCCAGAAATGTTCCATCTTTACTTCTTTCTCCTTTAACTCCTGAATTCTCAAGGTGAGGGAAGGCTGAATTGGTTCCATTGGTTCAAAAATGGGTGTTTTGATGAAGCATTGTAGGATTTATAGCTCAATTGGGGTACAAACAAGGGCAAATCTTTCTTGGTTGGTTCTTAGCTCAAAATTTGTCCAAAGAAGGCCTTGATCTTTTCCTCGATTTCATGAATCGTTGCTTGTTTTGATTTGGAGTTTCCTAATTTCTAGTGGATCTAATGCCTCGGCCAGTCCTTTGAATCGAGAAAAGGGTTGCCTCGGTCACTCTTCATGAGATGTAAAACATATAGGCTCAATTCTCACTTGGTTATGGTTTTCCTTGAGCTTTTAAGTATATCTTTACCTTTTCTCTTCTGTGGACTTGCTGTGTGCTAATACAAGTGTATTTTCCCGGTGTTAACATCATGGAAATGTGGAATATTGTAGGGTTTAGAATGTCTAAATTCTTGCAAAGAAAATTTTAAAATTTCCACATTGTCATGATTCTTAAGTAAATTGATTCATTTCTGATTACTTTGGTGATTGTGATGCCCTTATGCTAATTATCCCATGGAGGACACATTTGCCATACCCCCAAACCTAAGATGAACATTGTCCTCAATGTTCTAGACAATGAGAGGTCGGGAGCAGCAGGATAAAGAAGAAAGAAAAACTAAGAACAGAAAAAATCTAAACTATATGCGTGAGAAAATAAAAATGTAAAATCAAGATATGAGCAAGGAAATGAAAACATGATATACAAATGCAAGAAAAATCAACAAAACAACGCTAGAACGCTAAATAAAATCTAACAAATAGAAGGATTACTATGCAAATGGAAGGAAACTAATGCTAATAGCGAGAAAGCAGTAAAAACAAGGTAAGGGATGAATACAAAGTTAAAAAAAGAAAAAGAAAAGTGTTGATACAAAACTGAATTTGTGATGCAAAATAGGAAAACAAAGTTATAAACTAACTATATTTACGTAAAATGACGAAAATCAATAAAACGAGGACACATTAACCTAAGAAAGAAAAAAATCAGCGATCTAAAAGCAGAATTTGAAACTAAAATTCCTAAAAGAAAATCTAATGCCAAATGATATATCCTAAGCCCAAAGAAACAAACCCAAAAGCTGAGATACTTATGAATCTAAGTGATTATAAAAATGATTAGCGAGAATACGGTGAAAAGCAAGATTCATAAGATTGACCCCTTTGGTGATGATGTATGAAAAAATAATGAAGCATGGGAGCACATATTAAAAGCAGGTTCACACAAATTTGAGACCCATTTATGATGAAGAAATCTCAAGGAAAATAAAATCATGGGTCCATTGAATATTCAAAACAGCCTATGATCCACTACTCATTATCCTACATGATTCCTAAAAAGAAAAATGATCTCGGGGTCGGATGGGAAAAGTGGATGCAAATGGAGAAAAACAGCCCATCCGGAAGATATCTATATATGTCTATATTTTCTTTGTTTTTATAAATTTTTTTTTTTTTTTTTTTTTTTTACTTGTTTTGGATCAGCCCGGGCTCAACAAGAGCCCTTATTTACTACTGCTGAAAATAATGAGAAACAACTCAGAGATTTTCTATTTGTGTTTTCATTTTCTTTTATTTTGTATTTGGTTTTTTGTAAAAAAAAAAAAATCAGCATGCCTAAAAGACAGCAGAAATTATAATAATAAAAAAAAAAAACATTAAACACAGTAGAACTGCTGGTTCTCAAGAATTTAAAAATAGAAAATGAATGCAAAGGAGAAGGGGATGCAAACTCAAGCAGATCTGCTCCAGCTTTAGTCCAAAAGAGTCCTTTTCTCTATTTCGAATAGCAAAAGTGTCTTTCGAAAGGTAAAAAATCTTGAGAAAGTGTAGTTCGCAAAGAACTGAGCTTCAGTATGTCTATTCGAAATGGATTTGGCTCCAGAAAGATCTTTTCGCAAAGGACTTTTCCCCAGATTTTCTATTCGAAAAGGAAATTTTAACTATTCGAACAGAACATGGTTCTTTTCGAGTAGTTCATTCTGACTCGTAATCGGAATAGAACTTTGAACTTTTCGAGCACTTTTTACTGCGATTTGAACTTTGAAGTGTATTTACACTATGCGTAGGAGAAAAATAGATGAAGCAAAGAAAATCGGAAAAACAATGTTGTACAAACATATTATACACTTTTCTACCATCGATTTTTGGAGATTCATGATGATAGGTGGGCAAAGGGCTCGGTGTTTTCAATGCATGGTTTGAGCCACGACCATTTACCTTGAGTATTCTTCCATCCTTGGGATCTGAAATATCCACAGCTCGAGGGGAGGCCTTGATGACGATGTATGGCCCTTCCCATCCGGATCTCAATTTGCCAGGGAAAGAATTTAAGTTTAGAGTTGAATAACCATACCTTGGACCCGGTATGAACTCTTTTCTCATGAGGCTCCTATCATGGAATGATTTAACCTTTTCTTTGTACAATGCTGGAGCTAGTGTAGGCATCCATCCTCAGTTCTTGATTCGGTGAGTTGAAGCTTCCTGTGGTTACCAAAGAGCGATTAGATCCATATTAAAAGTTTTGATTGCCCACAAGGCCTTATATTCTAATTCTCTTGGTAGATGGCATGCCTTGCCATAAACCGATCGAAGGACATCCTATAGGAGTCTTGTAGGCGATTCTGTATTCCCACAAAGCATCATTAAGCTTAAAGGACCGATCCTTTGTCCTTCTTCAGTTTTTCAAAATGTGTTTGATCTCTGTATTTGAAATCTCCACACATCCTGGTTTGTGGATGATAGGGAGTAGCTACACAGTGAGTGACAGTACTTTTTAATAGAGAGTCAAGCTGTTGCAAAGTGGCTTCCCCATCACTAATGATGGCTGGGAATCCAAATCTGGAAAAAATGTGGTCTTTGAGGAATCTTAAAACCACTTTGTGATCATTGGTTTTTGGTAGCTATGGCCTCAATCCACTTGGAGACATAATCCACTACCAAGATGAAATTGTTTCCATTAGAAGGGGAAAGGGCCCATAAAATCTATGCCCCAAACATCAAACAACTCAACTACCTGAGATTGGCTGCGAGGGCATTGAGTTTCTTTTGGAAATATCTTGCCATTTTTGGCGATTACGGCAAGATTCTGATCTTTGTAAAGGCATCTTTAAAGATTGTGGGCCAATAGAAACCACATCGCAGAATTTTTGCAATTGTTTTATTACACACAAATGGCCTCCATATTGACAATATGCCGAAATTCATGGTCGGACACACTTTACGATCACTTGAGTGCGCACAATTCTTGAATAGATAAGGATCTTCCCAAATGAAATGTTTAACTTGTGAGAAGAAAAGATCTTTATCCATTCTATTCCAATGTTGAGGAATCATCCAATAGCCAAGAAGTTGACTATGTTTGCAAACCAAGGATCTGGGTATTGATGGCAAAAGTTGCTCATCGTGAAATGATTCATTAATGGGTAGCTATCATCCTCAAGATTGAGAATTCGGATAAGTGATCACCACCACATTCTCCACTCCTTTCTTATCCTTAATCAGATCAAACTCCTGTAATAGGAGGATCCAGATGTCTGGCTTGGTATCCTTCTTAGACGAGAAGGTACTTTAGGGCGAGTGGTCAAGAAACACCACAATTTGTGAACCTAAAACATAAGGCACAATTTTTCCAATGCAAACACAATGGCCAGTGACTCTTTCTTAGTTGTTGTGTAGTTGAGCTGGGCATCTATCATGGATCTGGGCATAAGCTATGACATGGGGAAGCTTATCCTTTCTACCTAGGACAGCTCCTAGGGCATAGTCTGATGCATCACACATCAGCTCAAAGGGCACCTTTGAATAGTCGGGGAATTTGCAAGATGGGAGCTGAAATCGAGACATTTCTTAAGGACCTCAAAGGTCATGCATCATTAGTAAACACAAAAGGAACATCTTGACACAATAAATGACAGAGTGGCTTGGAAATTTTCTTGAAATCTTTGATGAACCTCCTATAAAATCACGCATGCCCTAAGAAACTTGATTTGCTTGATTACGGGAGGAGGCAAATGTGCAATTAGATCAATTTTGCTTGGTCCACCTCTATGCCTTTATGGAGACCACATGTCCTAGGACAATGCCTTGGGTGACCATAAATGACTCTTTTCCCGACTTAGAACCAAATTGGTTTCTTCACATCTTTGCAACACCAACTTGAGGTGGTGTAAGCATTGGGAAAAAGTCTCCATAAATTGAAAAGTCATCCATGAAGATCTCCATGAATTGATCAATCATGTCAAAAGATGGCATACATGCATCTTTGAAAAGTAGCAGGGCATTGCAAGACCAAAGGGCATCCTCCTATAGGCAAAAGTGCCAAAGGGGCGGTGAAGGTGGTCTTTTCTTGGTCCTGGGGTACAGGATCCGGTTGTAACAGAGTACCCATCAAGGAAGCGATAGTAAGCTTTGCCTGCAAGTTTATCAAGGATTTGGTCAATGAAGGGAGAGGAAATGGTCTTTCCTTGTCATGGTATTTAATTTTCGTAGTCTATGCGGACCCTCCATCCAGTTGTTTGTCTGGTGGACATAAGTTTACCAGTTAATTTGCTACAATGATGCATTTCTTAGGCACCACCGTGGGTGCTACCTGCGAAAAATGGGGTAAATGACCTCCTTCATTACCACTTCTTGCATGTGAGGATTCAACCTTCTTTGCATTTCTCTAGAAGGCTTGGCATCCTCTTCAGTGGATCTTATGCATGCATACATGGGTTTATTCCTCCTAAATCAAAATGGTCCACCAATTGCTTTCTTGTCTTGTTTAGAACTACCAACTCCTCTTCTTGCTCCTTTGTAAGGGAGGAAGAAATAATCACAGTAGTGTTTGATGATCTCCCAAAACACATATTTCAGATTTTTGGGGAGCTGCTTGAGTTCCAATTCGTGAAATTTGAGAAAGAGGGCAGCAAAGGTACCTTGGTAACTTGTGGAAGAGGAGAGGCAGGTCTCAAGAGAGAGAACTTGATGATTTGTTGGTGAGTGCCTTGCACAAAGCAGACTCCGTTGAATTTGATCTCCTTTTCCTTCTTTCTCAAGGATCCCCAATCATTTTAAATTCATGGTGGAGTCTTTACCTTGCGTAAATGTTTGTAAAGATTCCTCCACTCATCAATGATGTCAACATGGAAACATTCCTCGTGAGAATTGAGGTTGAGTATGACATTATACACATTCAATTTAACTTTCATATTTCCAAAAGACACCTCCATGATGCAGACTGCATTGAATGCATGCATTAGTGTAGCCAGAATGGTCTTCCGAATGAGGATGGCGATGGTACTTTTGGTTGGTTCCATGTCCAACACCAAAAAGTCGTAGGTAGAAAAACTTGTCTACTCCTACCAAAACATCTTCAATCAACCCCATAGGTTTCCTTTCAGATCATCGACTATCAGTAACACCACTTGAGTGGGTTTCAATTCTCCCAAACCTAGCTTCTCATAGACGAATAGGAAGCAGGTTGACACTAGCACCAGATCTAGCAAGGCTTTCTCAATGGTGTGCTCCCCAATGATGCAGGGATTGTGGGGATTCGAGGTCTTGCATCTTAGGTGGTGTTGCAATTGATAGCACTTGGTTGATTTTCTCCTGAAAGGCCTTCTTGGATAAATGTATCCTAGATTGCCTTTTGTGGGTGCACACCTCTTTGAGAAATTTTGCATAAGCGGGGACTGTTTGATTGCATCAAGCAGGTAGATTAATTTAACTTGCTTGAATGTCTCCATCATTTCCTCAATTTTTTGTTTCCTTTGTCAAAAGGAGAAACTGACTTCATTGCATGGGGAAATGGGAGGTGAGGAACAAATTTCTCCTCCTCATCTTTTTCAACAATTTTGTTATTTTTTCTGTTTTCATTTTTTGAATTTTTCGATGTAAATCAATGACCATATTGCTATCCAAATTGTTGTTCCGCACTTGTTCTTCATCTTTTTCCTCTTCACTACCCAATGTGTTGTTTATTATTCTTCCACTTCTCAAAGTAGTCACCTTTGATTTCCTCATGGCCATTTGAGGATTCACCAACCATGAACATCCCCTTAGGATTGTTCACAGTTGGTGGTAGTTACCCTCTTCTCTCTTAGCCAATGAATTTGAGAGTTGGCCCAGAAGTTTCTTCAATTTTTGTATGCTCATGTGAAGGTTCACGAGATGAGTTCAAGATTTTGAAGTGAACTCAAGACCGCTCTTCAAAGGTCGTGGATCTAGGAGGGCGGTGTGCATGGCTTGTTGTTGGTTAGATTAAAATTTGATTTATTATAAAATTCTGCCGATATGGCTGAAAGCGGTTTGAAAGGTAATTGATTTTTTCTTGCTTTGCTGTTGTAATTTCTGATTCCACGAGATTAGGATGAGATCTCCATGGGTAGTCATTCGATTGCATCATCCATAAGATCGAGCATGAGCTTGTTCCATCATGAGTTCAAAATTGTGATGCGGAAGGACATTGATCAATGGAATGAGTGGGGACCTGCATATCGACATGCCTCCTCTACTCTTGACCCATTTGGAGCTTTAAATGAGTCCATCACTATCAAATTTTGTGGTCAAATTATCCACTTTCCTTTCCACTCATTGACTTCATAAACTTTCCCTCTTGTGAATTGGGGATTATTCATCCTAGTTTGGATTCTCGGTGTCCCTTTGGCAGATTCTGGGGTTGAATTTTCTCCAATCACCTCAAAGAGGTCCCAAACCTCTTCAAGCTGTTACCTCCACAAGAGGCATCCACCATGTTCTTGCCCTTGATCGGTTCCTTGATAGAAGCTTTGAACCATTTGCCATTTAGGAATTTGATAGTGAGGGCATTGCCTTAACAGTTCTTTAAACCTTTCCCATGCTTCATGGAAAGTTTCATTGAGTTTTGGGAGAAAGAGATGATGCTTTGTCTCGATTGGCTGGTTTTAGTCATTGGAAAATATTTTGACAAAATTGACATTGCAAATCATTCCATGATGTGATGTCTTTGGTGTTAACATAGATAACCATGCTCTAGCTTTGTCCTTTAATGAAAAGGAAAGAGCCTAAGCTTGGTTGCCTCTGACCCAGTCCATATGTTAAATGTTGTGCATAAAGCTAGAAATTCATCAATGTGTTTGTAAGGGTCTTCCTTACTCAATCCATGGAATGAAGGCAACATTTGGATGGTGGAGGACTTAATTTCATAATTTCCCTCCAGTGGAAATTGAATGCAAAATGGGAATTATAAGCAGCAAAGTAGTCTCTTAACAATCTGTTCTTCACCCATTTAGAGATGTCATGATGTATGTCGGTTTCTTAGAGTCTTTCAACTTCACGAATTTAACGGAGAATCTCGAGATTGAGGGTTCTCCGCCAAACATACAACTGAGAGAGTTTGGTATGCAACAAACTGTCTATTTAAGAACTTTCCTTTCCTTTTACGCAAATGACAATAAAAATAACAACAAAATTAATAAATGGTGATAAATAAATGAAAATAAATGAAAACTCAAAGCTACTTCAAATTTGACAAAAAGACAAAAGAGTGGCGCGATTTATTCAAATAACTAGAAGGCAAAGAATAAAAACTCGTAAAAATAAAAAAATAAAAATTCTGCAAAGAAACAGTTTTCTATACAAAGCTCAGAGACATTTAATCAAGCACTTGGAATGCAAAGTGCGTGTTTAAAGCAAAAATTAAAATAAAATCAAATCTACAAAATAGAAAAACTTAGGTCTATCTTATTTTAGAACAAACTTCCCCAAACAGCGCCAAAACTTGTTGTTGCTCCAAGTGTGCCATAAATGTGTGCATTATGAATCAAAAATTAAAGAATTAAAGAATGCTAGGTTATATGGATGTTAACTTATGAAAGGGATATCAGCACATTGGGGCTAACACTGGCCTGCAAGATCAGGGCCAATTGAAGCAAGTTTTAAAAGTAAGTATTTCAAGATCGTCCACAGAGAAGTCTGTCTAAACTGAGAGATAAACCTCCAGATCTGTGCTACCAGATCTGGCTCTATAATTATCTAAAAACAAGAATAGATAAAAGAGAGTGTTGGATTGTGTCACATTTAACTATAAGCAAATAAAGAAAAGAACTAACTACATGATCCAGATCCGAGTTGGGGAGATGTTTAAAATAAGACAAATGCAGAAATAATAGCTTCATGTACTTTAGCCTCTGAATTTTAATGGAGAATCTGTAGTTCAACAGAGCAGATTCAATCTTCATCTGGCTACCAGCACAGATGTAAGAGAAATAAATCCGAATTAAGGAATAGGTTTAGACTTATGGTCATGGATCACCCACTTAAATGGTCACAGATCTCACCATTCATGGCCTATTCTTTAGTTCGTAAACATGAACATCATCAGAATCTTTGCTAGAATTAGGTTACCAACGCTAATTACAGAGTGATGAATTAAGGGAAGTTGCATGCGGATGAGTGAATCTAAAAAGTCTAATGCACTAAGGTGAACATTCGGAACCCTCGACATGACTCCAATGGAGAAGACACAAATTACTGACAACCTTTTAAAATCCAAAATTACAATTCTGAGCACGGCTTCTTAGAGAGCCCTCGGACTTACGATCTGAGCTTCTCGAGCCCTCGGACTTCTGATCTTGAATCCGAACTTGGAAGTACAAATCACTCACAATGGCTCTCAAAGGTAAACTAAAGAAGGGATTGGGGGTTCGGATAAGCTATCCGGCCGAATGAGGGAAACAGAGATGAAAACTCTAAAATCTGGATACCCAAATTGGGCAAATGGTTCGTCTATTTATAGTTTTCCCTAAGCCAGCTCAAATGTGTATCAACCAATAGGAGTCGAGCACCAGGATCCAGATCTGTTACGCCAATCAATCGCTTGATCTGGTTCACCAATCAGAGCCGAAGCATCAATTACATTATGGGTTTGAAATTACTTGAGCTTCTGGAAGTTCCTGCCAGGTAATTTAACTTTGGGCGCTCACATGGGTTGGAATATGCCTTTGGATCTTGATTGGAACCTTCCAGAATGTTCCTGGTCTTTTGATTGCATTGGGGCGCGTGCAAAGTTTCCTGAAATACCCTTCGGACGAGCTGCAAATCCCCAGAATGCCATTTCACAGAGTTCAGGGGCCTTTTCGCAAAGTTCAATGACTTCTGAAGCTCTGTTCGCAAAGTTCAATCTTCTTTTCGAGGAGTGTTTTCTTCTTTTCGCAAAGTTCAAGGTTCTTTGCGAATAGTAGAAGTTCTTTGCAAATTGAACTCTAGGCTCTCATTCTTCTTTGCGAATAGTAGAAGTTCTTTGCGAATTGAACTCTAGGCTCCCATTCTTCTTTGCGAATAGTAGAAGTTCTTTGCGAATTGAACTCTCTCTTGCTTCAGGTCTTTGTCTGCTCTTTTAGACCCTCTTTAGCCATTGCTGAGGCTGTTTCTTCACTCCTTCTTTAAACTTGACATGAGCTGTCAGCTTTTTGATCTTTTTGGGATGCTTTTCGGATTTGGACCTGTCTGATTGGTTAGCTGTAAAATGCACACTAAAGCACTTATTTAGTCTTCTCAAGGGTCTTTCAAGGCTCATGTTTAGGGGTAAAAAATGGTATTTTTCACTACTTAACAACATTCCGGAGGATTCTGAGTACGAACCAAAGGCATATTCCACCCCATGTGAGCACCCGAAGATGAAATCAATTGGCGGGAACTTCTAGAAGTTCTAACAGATTTTTGAATTACATAACAGAATTGATGCCTCTGTCATCTGATTGGCTGAAACAAATCAAGCAACTCTGATTGGCCAAAACAGATCTGGATCCTCGTGCTCGACTACTATTGGTTGATACAGATCTAAGCACTGCTAATTGGTCGATACACATCTGAGCTAGACCTGGGGGAAACTATAAATAGATGAACCATTTGCCCAATTTGGGCATCTAGATTTTGAGTTTCATTTCTGTTGCTCCATTTCCAATTCAGATAGCTTAACTGAAACTCTTGTAATAGCCCAACTTTTACTTGCAATTGAGAGCTGTGAGATACTTTTGTAATTTAAGAGAGAATTGTATTCAAGACTACAAATCCGAGAGTTGTTTAAGCTGTGCTCTGTAATTGTAATGGTGAATTTGAAAAGGTTGCTGTGAACCGTACGTTCTCAATTGGATTCGTGTTGAGGGTTCCCTGTGATCTCCTTATTGCACTAGACTCCTTAAGATTTACTATTTTTCAAGAAATTTCCCTTGATTCATTATCCCTGTGGGAATTAGTGTTTGTAACCTAATCTTTCACAGCATTTGTAGTGGTGTTTCTTGTTCTGAATTGAGGGTTCAGAGTAAAGACTATTGGATGGTCTGTGGCCATTGAAGTGGACATACCATAGCCATAAGTTTAACTCTAATCCTTGAGTTAGATTACTTCCTCTTGCATCTGTGCTTGTAGCCAGATGAAGATTGGAGCATCTCTCATTTGATCTACTTTTATTCTCATTTTGTTTCAAGAACTAAATCAAAGTTAGATATTATTTCTCCATTCTTATTAATTTACATCAAAATCCACCCAACTCAGACCTGGATCATTTAGTTTAATCTTTACTTTTACCATTTAGTTAATGTGACAAATTCAACCTCCCATTTTATGTGCTTTGTAGATAGGATCAGAGGCCAGATCTGGTAGCTCAGATCTGGAGGTTTATCTTACATTTTAAAAAAATTCTCTGTGGATGATCTTTTACTCACTTACATTTAAAACTTGCTACAATTGGCCCTGATCTTGCAGGCTAATTTACTTCTATCTGTGCTGATATTTCTTTATTCTTTTTAGTTTTCCAAATTCAGTATAATTCATTATTTGTAAGTCTATTTTCAAAACACAAATAAATCATGCACACTTAGAATTAAACACCAAGTTTTTGGCGTCGTTGCCGGGGAATTTTTTTTAAAATAGGTAGACCTAAGTTTTCATTTTGTTTATATCTATTGTTTATATCTGTGCAGTTATTCATATACATTTTGAAGAGTGGAATCTACTTTAAAAGGAATTCTGAAGGTTTGTTGTGCATAATCTGATTCTCTATTCTGTGTTGTATGTTTGGTAGGAGGACTCTCAGTCCTAAGATTGTCCCTCAAAATTTTGAAGTTGAAAGGCTACTACGAACCAGACAATCATCACAGAATTCTGCTGAAACAGCTACTATGGGTGAAGAACCTCGACTTTTGAGGGATTACTTTGCACCTGGTGCCTATAATTCTCCATTTTGTATTCAATTTCCTACTGTTGAAAGAAATTATGAGATCAAATCATCAACTATCCAAATGCTTCCTTCCTTCCATGGGTTGAGTAAGGAAGATCCATACAAACATGTGGATGAATTCTTGTCTCTTTGCACCACATTCAACATAGCTGGACTTGGTCCAGAAGCAACCAAGCTTAGGCTCTCTCCTTTTTCATTAAAGGACAAAGCTAGAGCATGGTTGTCTATGCTAGCACCAAATAGTATCACTTCTTGGAATGATTTGCAGTGTCAATTTTTAGCCAAATATTTCCCTATGTCTAAAACAAGCCAGTTGAGACAAAGTATTATTTCCTTCTCACAACATTCAACTGAAACTTTCCATGAAGCATGGGAAAGATTTAAAGAACTTTTAAGGCAATGTCCTCATCATCAAATCCCCGTTGGCAGCTTGTTCAAAGTTTTTATCAAGGAATTGATCAAAAGGGCAAGAATATGATAGATGCTTCCTGTGGAGGCACTTACTTGCAAAAAATAGTTGAGGAGGTCTGGGATTTATTTGAAGTAATTGGTGAAAATTCAACTCAACAGGAATCGTTGTCAAGAGATATTGAGAATCCTGCTAGGTTGAACACTCAGCAAACCACCAAAGGAAAGATTTATGAGGTGAATGAGTTAGAAAGGAAGATAGATAATTTAACCACAAAGTTTGATAGATTGATGGACTCACTTAAAAATCCAATGGGTGCAAGAGTAGAGGAGGCATGTCTGATATGCCAGTCCCCTACTCATTCATATGATCAATGTCCCGGCACTACGTTCCCATCTAGTGGTGTAACAAGCTCATGCTGCCCAATCATTTGGACAAATGCAGTCAAATGAATATGCATGGAGAGGGCACCCCAATTTAAGGTGGAGCCAGGGCAATTATCATTCGCAACAGCAGCAGCAATCAAAGAACCAATTACCTTTCAAAACTGCTCAGCCTTATCAGCAGAATTTTTATACCAAGCCAACTTTTCAGCAGCCCATTCCACAACAACCTGTACAGCAATTTGCTCTAGTTCAAGCCCCTTCCAGATCCCCTTCTTTTGAAGATCAAATTCTAAATTCACTTCAGAATTTAGGGTCTGTAACTCAGACTATGAACTTTCACAGTCAGAGCATAAAGAAGATTGAAGAAATATTGGGTCAACTTTTAAATACTTTGGCCAAAAGAGAGGAAGGAAGGTTACCCAGCCAACCTTTGAACAATCCCAAAGGACAGTTCATGGTTGGAGAGGCTTCTGTTTCTCATGAAGAAGTAAAAACTGTCACTACTTTGAGAAGTGGAAGAATTGTAAATAACAAAGTGGGTACTGACAAGGAAGAAGAAAAAATTGAGGAAAATGATAGAGATATGCAACAGGAGCAACATGATGTTAGCATTGGGGGTGCTGATGTACCCCAGAAAAATAAAAAAAAAAAAAAAAAAAATCAAAAAGATTCTGATAATGCTTCTAGAGCTGTAGATAAAGGACTAGTTCCTCATTTACCATTTCCTCATGCCATGAAATCTGTATCCCCTTTTGATAAAGGGAACACAAAAATAGATGAAATGATGGAGACTTTCAAGCAAGTCAAGATAAATCTACCTTTGCTTGATGCAATCAAACAAATTCCAGCATATGCAAAATTTCTGAAAGATATTTGCACTCACAAAAGACAGTCTAGGATATAGTTATCCAAGAAGGTCTTTGCTGTGGAAAGAGTTAATCAGGTGTTGTCCATTACCACACCTCCTAAACTTCAAGATCCTGGAATCCCCACAATCCCTTGCATTATTGGGGAACATACCATTGAAAAAGCTTTATTAGATCTGGGTGCTAGTATCAACTTGCTTCCATATTCTGTATATGAGAAACTAGGTTTGGGAGAATTAAAACCCACTCATGTGGTGTTACAACTAGCAGACAGATCTGAAAGAAAGCCAGTTGGGATGATTGAGGATGTATTGGTAGGAGTAGATAAGTTTTTCTACCCTGCTAATTTCTGGTATTGGACATGGAACCTACAAAAAGTAAAACTTCCATCCCTGTCATTTTGGGGAGACCATTCCTGGCTATAGCAAATACTTGCATTCAATGCAGGTCTGGTATTGTGGAAGTCTCTTTTGGAAATATGAAGGTGAAATTAAATGTTTATAATGCAGTCACACAGCCTCAATTCAGTTATGAGGAATGTTTTCTTGTTGATCTATTGGATGAACTGGTGGAAGAGACTCTACCACAGTTTTTGCAGTGTGAAGATTTAACCACAGATTTTAAAGATGCTTGGGGAAAATCTGAGGAAGTAAATGCTATGCAAGGAACTCATGATCAATCAGTAAAGTTCTCTTCATGGAAACCTGCTATTCTTCCCCTTCCACAAACAGCCAAGGTACCTTTATTACCTTCTTTTCTCAGCCCACCGGATGTAGAGCTAAAGCAGTTGCCAGAAAATTTGAAATATGTGTTTTTAGGAGACCATAAAACATTGCCTGCGATTATTTCTTCCTCCCTCACTGAGGAGCAGGAGGAAGAGCTGTTGATTGTATTGAAACAGCATAAGAAAGCAATTGGCTGGACTATTGCTGATTTGGGAGGAATCAATCCAGCTGGTTACATGCATAAAATTCATTTGGAAGAAGATGCAAAGCCGTTTAGGGAAATGCAAAGGAGGCTGAATCCTCATATGCAAGAAGTGGTCATGAAAGAGGTTGTTAAACTGTTGGATGCAGGAGTCATTTACCCCATTTCAGATTTAGCTTGGGTGGCACCTACACAGGTGGTACCTAAGAAATCTGGGATCACTGTTGTAACCTCAGATTCTGGTGTGCTTATGTCAACCAGACAAACAACTGGTTGGAGGGTCTGTATTAATTACAAAAAACTAAACACAATGACCAGAAAAGACCATTTCCCTCTTCCCTTCATTGATCAAATTTTAGATAAGCTTGCAGGAAAAGCTTATTACTATTTTCTTGATGGTTACTCTGGTTACAACCAGATTCCTGTATATCCACAAGATCAGGAAATGACTACATTCACTTGCCCTTTTGGCACTTTTGCCTATAGGAGAATGCCTTTTGATCTTTGTAATGCTCCTGCTACCTTTCAAAGATGCATGTACTCCATTTTCTCTGATATGATTGACCAATTTATGGAGATTTTTATGGATGATTTTTCAATCTATGGAGACAGTTTTGCCCAGTGTTTACATCATTTCAAATTGGTGTTACAGAGATGTGAAGAAACCAATCTAGTTTTGAGCTGGGAGAAGAGCCATTTCATGGTCACCCAAGGCATTGTCCTTGGCCATGTTGTCTCCCACAAGGGCATTGAGGTGGACAGAGCAAAAATTAATTTAATTGCACATTTTCCACCTCCCAAAACTGTTAAACAAATCAGAAGTTTTACGGGACATCTTTGGATTCTACAGAAGGTTCATTAAGGACTTCAGTAAAATATCCAAGCCTCTTTGTCATTTATTGTGCCAAGATGTACCTTTTGTTTTCAACAATGAATGCTTGAAGGCATTTGAATTCTTAAAAAACTGTTTGATTTTAGCTCCAATATTACAGTCTCGAGATTATTCACTGCCTTTTGAACTGATGTGTGATGCATCAGATTATGCTTTGGGAGTTGTTCTTGGGCAGAGAAAGGTTAAGCTGCCTCATGTCATAGCTTATGCCAGTAGATCAATGATTGATGCACAACTCAATTACACAACAACTGAGAAGGAGCTGCTGGCAATTGTTTTTGCTTTAGAGAAATTCAAGTCATATATTTTGGGTTCACAAATAATGGTGTTCACTGACCACTCAGCTCTGAAATACCTTCTATCTAAGAAGGATACCAAACCAAGATTAATCAGGTGGATCCTCCTATTACAGGAGTTTGATCTACAGATCAAAGATAAAAAGGGTGTGGAGAATGTGGTGGCTAATCTCCTATCTAGAATTTTAACT
The DNA here is from genome assembly GCA_021018995.1 of Chloranthus sessilifolius. Taxonomy (NCBI): domain Eukaryota; kingdom Viridiplantae; phylum Streptophyta; class Magnoliopsida; order Chloranthales; family Chloranthaceae; genus Chloranthus; species Chloranthus sessilifolius. Next base: position 49,814,592 of record CM037593.1, on the reverse strand, counting down.
GTTGAGATTGATAGGCTGCCTATCGATGAATCTTTCCCTGATGAGCAACTTTTTGCTATCAGTATACACACCCCTTGGTTTGCAAACATATTCAACTTTTTGGCTACTGGAAGAATTCCTCAACATTGGAATAAAATGGATAAAGATCTTTTCTTCTCAAAGGTTAAACATTTTATTTGGGAGGATCCTTATATGTTCAAGATTTGTGCAGACCAAATAATAAGAAGATGTGTTCCTGAAGAAAACTTTCATAGCATACTTTCTATGTGTCATGAACAGGCCTGTAGAGGTCATTTTAGTGGAAACAAAACTGCTGCAAAGGTTTTACAGTTTGGATTTTATTGGCCTACACTTCTCAAAGATGCTCTGAAGATCAGAAGTCTTGCTTAATCGCCAGAAATTTGGCAGCATTTCTAAGAGAAACTCAATGCCATTACAGCCTATTTTGGTAGTTGAATTGTTTGATATTTGGGGGATAGACTTCCTGGGTTCCTTTCCTCCTTCCAATGGGTGTAATTTCATCTTAGTAGCTGTGGATTATGTATCCAAATGGGTTGAAGCCACAGCCACTAAAACCAATGATCACAGAGTGGTTCTGAAAGTTTTAAAGGATAACATTTTTTCCAGGTTTGGTTTTCCCAGAGCTATTATCAGTGATGGGGGAAGCCATTTTTGTAATAAACATTCTGAAGCTTTATTGAAAAAATACTCTGTGACTCATAAAGTACCTACTCCATATCATCCACAAACCAGTGGACAAGTGGAGATTTCCAATAGAGAAATCAAACATATACTGGAAAAGACTGTGAAGAAGGACAGAAAGGATTGGTCCTTTAAGCTGAATGATGCATTGTGGGCATATAGGACAGCCTATAAAACCCCAATTGGCATGTCCCCATTCAGATTGGTCTTTGGCAAAGCATGCCATTTACCAGTGGAGTTAGAATATAAGGCCTTTTGGGCTATTAAAACCTTGAACATGAATCTTACTACTGCTGGTAATCACAAGAAATTGCAGCTTGAGGAGTTAGAAGAGCTGAGGATGGATGCATACACCACTGCAAGATCTTACAAAGAGAAAGTCAAGGCCTTCCATGATAAAAATTTGTTGAGAAAAGAGTTCATAGCTGGCTCTAAGGTATGGCTATTTAACTCAAAACTTAAGTTTTTTCCTGGAAAGCTGAGATCCAGATGGGAAGGGCCATATACAGTCATTCATGCATCTCCTTTTGGGGCTGTTAAAATTTGGGCCCAAGTGATGGAAGAATCTTGAAAGTAAATGGTCAGAGGCTCAAACCATGCATTAAAATACCCTGGAGCCTGTACTAACCATCTATCATCAAGATCCGTCTCATATCTGAGGATAACCAACTGTATAATATGTATTTTTTCAGTGCTTGTTTTATAATTTTTGCATAATTGTTTGCTCTTTGTTTTTAGTCATTTTACTTTCAATTCGAGAAGTTTAAATATGTAAAAAAATTAACTCGCAAAGAAAAAAATCCTTCTCGAAAAGTTTAATTAACCTTTCAAAAAGGAGCTGAACCTGTAACTAACTACTTGAAAAGAATGATTTGCTTTTCAAATAGTTAGTTCAGAATGATTTGCTTTTCGAAAAGTTAGTTCTGGAGCTATTCGCTGTTCGAATAGTTGGTTCTGAAGCCATATGCTTTTCGAATGGTACTGATGCCATTCTCACTTGTAAAAAAGGAGTATTTTGAACTTTTCGAAAACTTCAAAGATATTTGCGAAAATCAGTTTGAGCATATTTAAACCCTTTCGAAGTAAGGGTTTCATATTCGAAAGCCTTCTAAGAACGTCCTGTTTCATAGAAACCCTTTTTCTTTCTTTCCTTGCGTGATTTTAGAATTCAGCCACACTTTTCTTCACATTTATTCGATCATTTAAGCTTGAAGAGAGGGATTTTAGCTTCTGGTTCTGGTGGATTTCAGCGAGCAAGCAACAAGTTCAACAAAAACCCTAGATTTCGGTATTTTTCTGTGCATTTCCTCTGTTTATCATTTGCAAAATTTGGTTTAGTATCAGCATTTATTGTGGGAGTTTTTATACAAAGCTTTAGAATGGGGAAAGCTGAAAAATCATTGGCTGAAATGTTCCAAAAATCTTCTGCTAAGAAAATTAGCAAACCGTCAAAAAAAGGAAAAACCAAAGCTTCAGCTAAAAGGAAACTTTCAATGGAGAAAGCTGATATGATTGAGAAGGGGAAAAAGGTGAGATATGAGGAACCCACTAACATGACACTAGCCACAGTCCAGCTTCCTCCTTTACCTATTCATTTGGTACTGCTGAACCCATTTATCGAAGCTCAAAAGCTAATTCCAGAATTTATTGTTGATGAGACCTTTTTCTACAACAAACCTGAATGTCAGTTATCTTTGAAATATATTAGGGATGCCTCACTGAGCAATATCTTCCAGAGAAAATTTATCCACGAATGGTGAAATTATGGTACCAAAACTTGGTAAAAGTGACAGAGAAGGATGCTGATGTCCCTACTCTTGTTATTTTCCTTGATGATTGCGATTTAACTGTCACTTATGAAGACATTGGGAATGCTTTGGGGATACCTTTTCAACATGATCCTGCTGGTCCACTAGCTGTACCAGAAACTGCCTCATTCAGTGAAATGGCTACACATTTAACGCAAGGCATCGTTGGAACTGGACAATCCATAATGAGGAGAGAGCTAGCACCTCAATTTTTACTGATGGATTCTATTTTGAGGGGATGTTTTTATGTCACTGGGCACAGCCAAGAAAGAAGGACACCAATTTTAGAGGCTCTCTTCCATTTTTCTAAGGGACAATTTTTCAATGCCCCTATGTTGATTTTTGAAGCCATGGCTGATATTAGTACCAAGCTGAAAAAGGAGCAGAAATTAGCTGGAATACCATTTGGTAGGCTGATCACAGCCCTTCTAAGAGCCAAGTTTGATATTGATGAGCAAGAGCCATTTGAAGTTATATCTCCTCATGCGTTTGGGAAAAAGGCTTGGACTATAAGTCAAGCAATGTTGAAAAGAGTGAGGGAGGAAGTGGAACCTGCCCCTGCAGCTGCTATTGAACCGGCCATACACAGAACTGTCATAGCCTACTATTGAACACCTTTTGCACCACAGATGACCAATTTTTCGCACCTATTTCAACTACAGCTGACATTGAACAAGCTGTCTTTCCTGTGGTGACCAGCTCTTCAGCTGCACCCATTCTTGAAGAAGTGGTCATCTTACCCACCTCACCTAGCCCAACTCCTATTCTTGCACCCCTTCAAGCAATCCCATCTCCCATAACCAACATAATCCCAGTTGCAGACTCCTCCTCTACACCAACCACTCCAGCCATACTCACACCACCAATCTCTCTCAACAATATCCAAGATTTAGCCCCTGACTTTGTTGAACAAGCTCCTAGTACTCCTCTGCTCCAAAGCTTCTCAGGTTCACCTGCTAATTCAACTAATACACCTGAAGTAACTCATACCCAAACTGAACCTGAGATATTCACTACAGAGGCTTATTCATCACTGATAAGATCTATTTTAGAGAATATTGGGCTTGAATCTGTACCTATACCTGACCCTCCTCATTTCACTCATTTGGCTACTTCACCCTTTACAACCATTTCACCCATTGCACCTCAACCATCTACTTCAGTTCTACCAGCCCCTACTGTGCATACCACACCCACACCTAAATCAATTAGCCAAATATTTACCTTTCTCCAATCCATCCAAGCTCAACTACAGATCAACACAGACAATCAGTCTGTGACCAATGCCCTTCTCCAAACCTTAGCCTCCACATCCCACACAAATACCTTAGCCATTGTACCTGCTATTGATGATCATGCTACCCAAATAGAACCAGAGGTAGTATTTGTTGACCCACCCACCCTCACCACTACTGCCCATGCTACCCAAACAGAACCTGAAGTAGTTCTTATTGAGCCCCTTTCACCTCTCCTCACTTTTTCTGATCAAGCCACTCAGACCGACCCTGAGGTCATTCTTTTGGACTCCTCTTCTCCCACTCCCACTGCGGGGATACCTTTGGTCCCCTACCACTCCATTCCCATCCCCAGATTTGCCACTCTTAAAAGGGCTATGGAAGAGAATCCATATATCTGTCAAGATGTCCTCAAAGGGTTAGCTGATTTGCAAGCTTATATTATAACCCCTTATGAAAACCAGATTCAAAAATTAGAGTTATTCATGAAATTTGAGAGAGAGAAGATGCAGGGTCAAACTTTTCAGATGGTTAGGAGTGAGCAGCACAAGGTGGCCATGTTGCAAGCATAGCTTGAACAGGAAAAATTGAGGACTACTAGACTTGAAAAGTATATTGGCCTCACCAAAAAGATCAAAACTGAGGAATACACCGAGCTGAAAAGCACAATCCAGGAGAAGGCTAAATCAAGTTCAGACTCCAACACTGCTTCTAGTTCTGACTCTGACAGTGATTCCAGTTCTTATCCCATTGAACCAACTTATGATACAGACTTTGACCCCAGCTATTAGAATACATTGTACATATCTGTTTTATGGGTCTATAATATAAAATTTTGGTTTTATGTTAATACATTGTACATACATTGTGCATTTCTTTTTTTTTTTTTTCTTTTCATTATAATTTCTGGTTGCTTGTTTCTTTTCTTTGCTAATACACTTTGGACCAGTGCGGACCCTGCTCACCATAGGTTTGGGGGTGTGGCAGAAATGCCAATAATTAAGTTAACATTAATGCAGCTGATCATCAGTAGAATTTTTGAAAATAAAGTGATTTCACACCTGAAAAATGAAGAAGTTAAAACTTTTAAAACTGATTTTCAATATAATTTCAATACTTTCATGAAGGGAATGTCAGAAAATTTTCAAAATAAAAAAATTAATGTTTTAGTAAACCTAAAAGGAGAGAAAACAGTGATGATATACCTCAGGAAGTTGATAGATAACTACACCCAGTGAGACTTGGGCTTGAAATGAATTTTTGGGAGATATGAATTTGGCAATTTTTCTGCTCTAGGGACTATTTGAACCTGCTTATTTTCACTAGAAGTTACACACATTCAAATTGAAATAACTTGACAGCAATCATGATATTAAAGACATGATGTAAGGCCTCCTTTTGGACAGTTTGAACTTCAAAAAGCCCCACCTTTTGAAACTGCCTTTGATACACACCAGTTGATCTTTATAAACCTAAGGTTTCTTTGTAACCTCATCAACAAACCTAATCAACCTCATTGAGCCAAACCCTCACTCTGAAAATTCAGAAGGTAAAGGAAAGGAAGCTGAAGAAAGGAGAGTTGGGTAACAGATTGGTAAATGAAGAAGAAAAATAATTGAAGGCAATGATGTATCAACAAAAGAAATGTTGCACTCCAGTCAATGTTGCTTTGAAAAGAAAAAAAAGTCAGAAAAAGTGCTGAAATAAAGAAGATGTGTCTACCACTTCCTTACCTTGACTGACTTCTCAATTCTGAATTCCATTCCACCTCTTTATTCTTGATAAAGTTCACTCATAAGCCACAGTACCACCCAAGTCAAAGTCCTTACTGATCAATGATGGATTGAGCCGTCACATGGAGATAAGGATTTGTGTAATGTATGGTGAAAAGAGCAGTGAATTCAGAACTAAAAAGCAAAGTCTATGCTCCTGCTTACAATCCTATTTGAGGACTATAATTGCACTTGAGCTGTGTGAAATAGTGCAACCCTCATATTTGCATGGTGAGTGAAAACCCTGGTGAGAGTTGAGTTTGAAATCAAATTATTTGGGGAAACATCATAAACTGAATTTTCAAATAGAAGGCAAGCTTTTCATTAATTTTTCTTATAAAAACTTTTTGACACCAACTGAGTGAATGATAAAGGAATTACAGCTGAATTTTAGCTTTAAACTAATGTTTTCCTGGAGATCTTTTTACAGCTTGACTAATGCAGGTGTGAATAACCTGACAGGATAAAAGTCTGCTTTAAACAGAACTGCATTGATATTAATTGATTTATTAGAGAAGTTTGTGGGTACCTTCATTGAAAACCTTCAGGAGACTTCACTCCTCCACTGGGGATCACCTAGGGGTTTAAAAGGCTTGTTGCATATGCTAAATGCAACTGTGTTCCCTACAAAAGTGGCTTTTTATTCTATTTTTAATTTTGTCTTTGCTCAGGCACTAGCAAAGCTTAGGTTTGGGGGTGTGTTGAGAACTAGAAAATACCATGTTCCACCCTTTAACCTAGGCCTTGATAGACCCTTGAGAGAACTAAATAAGTGTTTTAAGTGCTTGTGTTACAGCTAACAATAAAGGCAGGCATAACCATGAAAGTAGCCTAAAAGTACCAAAAAGATGATAATCCATGTTGATCCAAAGGAAGAAAGAGAAGGGACAACCTCACGAGCTATCAAAATACCAAAACTGAAGAAGACAAAGGCCAGGTTGTAACCTAGAAAGTGTGGAGCTATTCGAACAGAAGAATGCATTATAGAGTGCTTTTCGAAAAGAATCTGAACATTTTGAAAAGAACCTGAACTTTGCAAAAAGAACTAAAAGCTCCAGGTTTAGTTTTCGAAGAGCACCTAAACTCTTCGACAGGATTTCTGACCTATTCGAAAAGAAGAGAACTCCTTGTGAACAGAACCTGAACTTTGCAAAAAGAACTTCAGAAGTCACAGTACCTTGTGAAAAGTTTCCCAAACTATGCGAAATGGTATTTTGGAGATTCCTAGCATCTGCAAGGGTAATTCAGTAATCTTTTGCACGCGCCCCAATGCTTTTAAAAACCCAGGGACATTCCGGAAGATTCTGAGCACGAACTAAAGGCGTATTCCACCCCATGTGAGCACCCGAAGATGAAATCAATTGGCGAGAACTTCTAGAAGTTCTAACAGATTTTTGAATTACATAACAGAATTGATGCCTCTGTCATCTGATTCGCTGAAACAAATCAAGCAATTCTGATTGGCCAAAATAGATCTGGATCCTCGTGCTCGACTACCATTGGTTGATACAGATCTAAGCACTGCTGATTGGTCGATACACATCTGAGCTAGACCTGGGGGAAACTATAAATAGATGAACCATTTGCCCAATTTGGGCATCCAGATTTTGAGTTTCATTTCTGTTGCTCCATTTCTAATTCAGATAGCTTATCTGAAACTCTTGTAATAGCCTAACTTTTACTTGCAATTGAGAGCTATGAGATACTTTTGTAATTCAAGAGAGAATTGTATTCAAGACTACAAATCCGAGAGTTGTTTAAGCTGTGCTCTGTAATTGTAATGGTGAATTTAAAAAGGTTGCTGTAAACCGTACGTTCTTAATTGGATTCGTGTTGAGGGTTCCCTGTGATCTCCTTATTGCACTAGACTCCTTTAGATTTACTATTTTTTAAGCAATTTCCCTTGATTCATTATTCCTGTGGGAATTAGTGTTTGTAACCTAATCTTTCACAGCATTTGTAGTGGTGTTTCTTTTTCGGAATTGAGGGTTCAGAGTAAAGACTATTGGATAGTCTGTGGCCATTGAAGTGGACATACCATAGCCATAAGTTTAACTCTAATCCTTGAGTTAGATTACTTCCTCTTGCATCTGTGCTTGTAGCTAGATGAAGATTGGAGCATCTCTCATTTGATCTACTTTTATTCTCATTTTGTTTCAAGAACCAAATCAAAGTTAGATATTATTTCTCCATTCTTATTAATTTATATCAAAATCCCCCCAACTCAGACCTGGATCATTTAGTTTAATCTTTACTTTTACCATTTAGTTAATATGACAAATTCAACCTCCCATCTTATGTGCTTTGTAGATAGGATCAGAGGCCAGATCTGGAGGTTTATCTTACATTTTAAAAAAATTCTCTGTGGACGATATTTTACTCACTTACATTTAAAACTTGCTACAATTGGCCCTGATCTTGCAGGCTAATTTACTTCTATCTGTGCTGATATTTCTTTATTCTTTTTAGTTTTCCAAATTCAGTATAATTCATTATTTGTAAGTCTATTTTCAAAACACAAATAAATCATGCACACTTAGAATTAAACATCAGCTAGCGCAACTATTAGTTGCGCTAAGCCATTTCTTCCCATAAATGGCTTGGCGCATCTAATAGATGCGCCAAATCCCATGTGGTCCCACCCTGAAATCCCCATTTTGCCCCTAAACTTTGGAATACCATATCTTTTGATGTACAACTCTGATTGTGGCAATTCTTATCTTGTTGGAAAGTTGAGGACTTATACTTTCCAATGGCATAAGATTTGATTATAGTAGAAGGTCTCAGCTAGTCCTGCTGCACCACTCCACATCCCTTGCTCGAAAAAGTCAGGTTTAGGTTGGGAATAGGTTCTAAAGGTCAGGAATGGTTTTTAAAGGTTTGGGAAGGCTTCTAAGGGATCTGGGATATTTCCTGAAGGTTTGGAATGACTCCTAAGGTTTCAGGAAGGTTCCATATATACCATCAAAAGCTCGAAAGTGCGCCTCTCTCGAAATGTGTCTCGATCAGGCCTTGGGCCAAATTTGGGTGTCTACAATCATTTTATGTGATTTTTTGGGATTTTTGATGTTATCATTTTATGTGATTTTTTTTGGATTTTCGATGTTATCATTTTATGTGATTTTTTTGAATTTTTAAAGTTATCATTTTATGTGATTTTTTGGATTTTTGATGTTATCATTTTATGTGATTTTTTTGGATTTTGAGGTATTATTTTATGTAAATTTTTTTAGATTTTTCTATGTTATCATTTTATGTGATTTTTTTTTTATGGATTTTTCTATGTATGATCGGGATTCTTTGACCATGCTCATCGATCTCGACCCATTTATTCTAGCACAGCTTCCCGGGCATGTCAAATGAGATTTGATATGCCATTGGGGAGCATGTTCACCTGCTGGGGATACAAAACAAGTAAAGAGGGGGCTAGGCTATGTGTGCATGACCCACACTAGGCCACAACCCAACCAAAAAGTGACATGGCACAACTATTAGTTGCGCCAAGCCAACTTGGGGCCAAAATGCTCTTGGTGCATGTATACATGCACCAGGCCTGGCTGGGGGGGACATTTTAAAGAGGCCCGAGTTCAAGAAAAAGGAGTTGGTTTTCAAAATTTTCTTCTTCCCTCTTCAAAAACCGAAAAGTAGACCTCTTCCTTGGGTTCCTTTACATTACATCTATGCGTGCTTCATTGCCGGAATTTGCTTGCGCCGATTAATCATCCACTCTGCGCTAGATGAAAACCCACTTTTCTTCAAAAGTAACCATTTAAAACCCATTTGATTTTATTTTTCTTGATTTTTCTTGCAAATGTGATCATGATCTTGCATTTTTAGATGATAAATGATTTATTCTTCTTGTAAGCATGCCTATTGGCGATGAGTTTGATGATATTGCTCTATTGATGCCCTATTTTTTATCTGTGCACATAGAAAGGGAAATTTTTTTTTTGTATTTGGTTTATTTTTGAATTTTCAAGAAAGTAGAAATTTTTGTGTCTTATTTTTGTACAAAAAAGAAAGGAGTTTTTGTATTTTTGATTTTATAAAGATAAAGAAAGGAATTTTTTTTTGTTGTTTATGCTTTCTTTTTGATTTTATGAACATAAAGAGAGGTATTTTTTTGTTTTTGAAAGCAAAAGAAAGACATTTTTTTTTTGTTTTTGACTTTTTGTTTTTGATTTTGTTTTTTTGAAACAAAAAGAAAGCTTTTTTTTTTTTTTTTTTTTTGATTTTTATTTTGAAGGTAAAAGAAAGGCATTTTTTTGTTTTTGATTTTGTTTGTTTTTTTTTTTTGAAAGCAAGTTTTTTATTTTGTTTTTGAAGGTAAAAGAAAGGCATTTATTTTTTTTGTCGATTGTGTTTGTCTGTTTTTTTTAAAGCAAAAGAAAGGGATGAGCATACTTACCTTCCCTTGATTTGCAGCACAATGGTTCTTTTATCACTGATCAATCCTGACATGATTGCAAGTATTTGCACCAGAATGTCTAGCGATCAGGAATACATATCGGAGGAAGAACAAGAAGAGGAGCCAGCACTGACCTTTGGTCCTAGGGGATAACGATTCATTTTAGTGGAATGCCCCATCGGCTTATGGTCTGAAATGCAGGGAGAGGTCGCCCATGCAGGTCTCCTCAATCAGCAGTATGTACACATTTCAAACTTCGGCATTGCGGCAAGGTAAAGGGATAAGTTCAGTTCTTTTTCCTGTGCGGTTTTGCTCTATTTCCATGACCTAATGCATCTTTCTCTTTTGATGTTGGACTTGCTCCACATTGTATTCCGAGGGAGCTGGTTAGATTTTCAAGAATTTTATCACTATATCCCACCAGCCATAAAGTTCTTGCTCGAGCAGGCTGACTTTGGAGAGTTTTTATCATGCCCCGTTATGTGGGCCAATGTAGCCTACTTGAGGGCTCTGATTGAGAGATTCTGCCCCGAGACCATGTCCTTTCACATGGCCTTCGCCGAGATGACTTTGACTCCCATAGATTGGGCTATGATTATGGGAATCCGGATAGGGGGGGATCTGGTGACCAACCTTGAAGTGCTTAGCCGAGATGAGATTATCCGATTGATAGGGGAATATCCCACCCACGTAAATTTGCATGGTGTTGAGGTTAAGATGTCCTGGCTGTCAGGTCTTTTTGCTATGAACGAGTTAGAAGATTTGGGGTAACCAGATGTGGAGATTTATATTGAGCCTGAGCGCACGATAATACTGGCCCACATCACGCTCCTCTTAATGCTGGGCAAAACCCTCTTCACTAATGCTAGCAGTAGACGAGTCAACCTGGCCCTGCTTAGCCTGATAGACATTTGGAATGACATGCATAGATATGATTGGGGCAGAGTCGGATATGCCATGTTGATGTATAGCTTAGCGTAAGTATCCATTGGGGATGCAAAGTCCATTGTTAGCTTTTGGCCTGCTCTGGAGGTAATCTCTCAACTCTTTTGTTGTTATCAGTCTCTTTGGATAGTTGTTGTCCGCTTCTGACTTATCTTTTATGCATTGCTCTTGTTAGGCATGGGGTGTTTACACTTTCAGCCTGGCCGCCCCCTTCTTTACTCTGAGATATACACTTATCCGCTTTTGAGCAATTGGAATAAGCATCGCTGCGGGGATGTTGGTATGAAACACCTGGAGATGGGCTTGAGGTCCCAATTTGATCAGATGATCCCTGATCCCTGAGCAGGTAAGGCCTTTTCCCCTCTGTTTATTTTAGTTCAAAAATTCTCATTTGTTATTATGCTGCATTCTTGACTGATTGGCCACTTCTTGACTTGGGTAGGTCATATATGACCCATACATTGTCTCTCCTTTTTGGGACCGGGCTGCTGTAGGTTCATCTCACCTTTTCAACAACTGCTACATCGTCTTTTTCTATGGGGCATGGGCTAGGATCTACTACCTGGGGGAGCGGGTAGTTCATCAGTACTAGGGCTATCCTGCCATACCCTTGGATCCTCCCACAGATGTCATGGATCCCGTAGGTAGTATTGAGGAGCTCATTGCGGCCTTGTTTCAAAATGGGATCCCCATCAATGCCCTTCTTATGCCTGGAGACTATTGGACGTGGTACGAGTCCTTGCCATCTCGATTTATTCTTCTGCGCTTCATCCCTGGCATTAATTTCCTAGCTTTCGGCGGCCCACGCTCTCAGGTATTTCTCCCCTCTCTTCTAGATTGGTTCCCCAGTCTTGATTGATCTGTGATTTCTATTGATGAAATAAATCATTATCTTTTTATAGTTTGCATTAGGCGGTGATTTAGATTATGAAGGTGGAGCAGCGGCGGGTACTACTGATGCGTCAGGCACAAGTCCATCAGATGCTGGTCCTTCCGGTGTTGGTCCTTCAGGCTCAGGTGCCTATCCTTCAGGCTCCTCTTGTATGGGTGCCTTAGGTGGTTTACATGCCGTGGTTCATGGAACCTTTAGGCACCTTGACGATGGCTTTCTTTCAGATCTATGCATTGATGTAGATAGGCAGGCCTGCCTTTCAGCCAAAGCGGTTCGGGTTCCTCCTCCTGAGGTGGTTCCAGGGGTAAGACTTTTCATGATCAATCCTCTTCTCTTTTGAGAAATGTTCGTGTTTGTTTGTAGGCCAGGTAATTAACATCCTTTTCCCTTTGAATGTAGAACTTTGAATCGGCCATGGACCATGTCGCGTACTATCGCAACATCGTTGATCTCCGGGATGTGGAGGTGGTGAGTATTCTGCTGACCTATTTTCCTCACTGCTTTACCATCTTTGTCTTTCAATTGATCCTAATTGTGACCTTGGCCACGACTTGCAGCGTGCATATGACAAGGAATCGTGCTCTCTACTTAGTTGGCTTTCACAGGTGTGGTCCCGAGTAGGAGATATGCGAACCTTTCAAAGCTCCTCGCATCGGCAAAAGAAATCAAAGGGGTCCCAGCAAGGACTAGGCTTAGTTTCTGCATTCTGAAATTTTTAAACACTTTGGGATGATATTTTGGGACTTAAACAATTTGTAACAGATAATAATGGCACTTTTCGGATGATCTTTTGCTTGGGAAATGTTTAGTGCCTTTTCCATTTTCGATGCATACTTTGTTTCCCTTGTATTGTATTTGACTGCTTGCAGGATGGTTTGATGATTACTTGTAAATTGGACCTTAAGGTCGCATGCCTTTGTGTGGATTTTTTTCTGCACAAAGAACCATTTGTAAGTTAGGTGCATTTTCAGTTTTTATGTATCTCAAAGTAATCAGGGCAAGAAATAGCACGAAAGCTGGCTAGGGGGTCCAACAAAGACAAAAACTCCTCAAAAACTTCATTTTTGCATGAAAAAGGGCCAGATTGGTATGGCACATGTATTACATGTGCCAGGACAATCCTAGGGAAATTTACACTAATGCATTTATTACATGCCCCAGGTGCAACCTGGGGGTAGTGGGCCCTTATAAGCTCGAGAGAGCTCATTTTCTCTTTTTTCTCTTTGACTTGGCATTTTCTGTTGTTTCTTTCTCTCCTTGTTGTCCCAAAGGTGGGTCCATCGGCATACATTGAATTTTATATTTTTGAAAAATCTTTGTATGCCCATGGACCCGCTTTCCAATCCCTTACATCGAGGCCCGAAACCAAATTACTCCCTTCTTTGGGCTTGGGGCCAAAATTTCTAAATAGTTAGCTTGGGAGCCTAAATGAGAGCGAGCTCGTCGATCTAGAGCGGCTTGCACTATCCTGTCTTTCCTTCTTTCTTATGGTTCCTCCACAATAGGACCTACTTCATGCTGCGATCTCGTTTTGGGATGCAAATGCCCATGTATTTCATTTTGGAAAGCGGGAACTATCTCCTACTCTTGAAGAGTTGTCCAATCTATCAGGCTTGAAGCTCCACAGAGGCCTTGCAAGAGTAATGCCGAAATCAGACTATACTAAGGCCGTTTACCTCTCCCTGGGCTTGAAGAAATCTGAATATGAGAAAAGTCACATCAAGGGGCCGACAAGGTGTTCGATCAACATCCTCAAAGAACTTTTCGGTGACGAAAGTCTTCGAAAATTGCCAGTTAGGAATCTCTTCAGCGTGAAAGCCTTTGCTCTCGGTCTCATCTCATAAGTCCTCTTCTTTACTGGGGGGGAAAGCTTCTCTCTGGCTCTCTGTGATGTTTTGACCGAGTTAGAAGAGAGTCGATCAGTGATGCATCTGGTCCTTGCTGAACTATACTGGTGCCTTGACGCATTCACTCTGGGCAAGGTGGAGAGCCTCAAGGGATGTCCTTTGGTGCTGCAGGTCTGATTAGGTGAGCATCTTGCTATCCTGGGACCCATGACTCACTTTTACATCATTCGAGGTGAGGTGGTCTGATGCTTTCTGGACAGGTGTCACATGATTCCACAGGGAGATTCGTCAGAGTTGAAGCTTTGGCTAATGGATGCAGAACTGGTATGCAGACTCCCTTGGTTGGATCAGACCTTTCCAGTAGTTCACTCGAGAAATCATGAGGGTATCACCCTCCTAGGATTGACTGGCAGCACCTTCTACTTCCCATTCTGGGTGCTACATCAGTTTGGCTGCACTCAACAAGTTCCTCGCAATGTGTTGGAGTTATTTTAAGATGATTGTTGCTAACATTATTTGAAAATAGTGATAAGAATGTGTTAGTAAAAATAAATCAAAGGTGGATTAAAAGACACAAAATAACAAGTCTAAAAATACACACAGACCCACAAGATACAGGGCCTATTGTAGCAAGTTTTGATAAGAAAGAGTTTGTCCCATAGAGAAATTGATCTAGAACCCAAAATGGGCTATAATAGTAGGCCTTCAGATCTGGCTATAGATCTGACAATCCTAAAGAAAGGGAGTTGGGTATCACGACTATACTAAATTTACCCTAACAAAAGAGAAATAAAGTGTAACCCTATCCTAAAGAACGGGTTAAGAAGAAGATGGTGATGGTGTGTGTTAAAATAAGATATAAAAATAATGGGAAGTAAACAGGTTGAGCTAAAGTTAATGCAGTAATGTAACTCAGATTTTGACTGTCCCTATAGTGATCCTTGCTGAGATGCTATCAATAACCTCAACAAGGTAGAAGAATTCAATTTAACCCATGCCATTTGGGGTGCTCGTAAGGCTATACTCTTTCTACTCAAATGGTCACAAAGTATCTGATAGAGTTTGTCAAATCCCATTGATTAAACCAAAAATTCTAACCTAATCCCAAGGAGTGGACTGATCATTTTCCCAACCAATGGACCAGATCAGGCCATGAATATTATTGCAGACACTATGTAATGCCAGTGCTACAAGCTCCCCAGATCTGCCTATAGATCTGGCTGACACATAGGTATTCTTACCCATAAAATCTCAAGGCCAATGACTCAATGTGCCCACACAAAGGACCAGCAACAGGTGGAATAAGGATTTAGATTCAGCTTGTCATTGCTATAAAAGGCTTGTAATGACTTAGCCTCAAGCTACAATTACTATAGAGAAATCAGATCTAACATTTCATATCGGTCAAGTAAAGCAGAAGAGAGCTAGTTCCTGCGCAAACCTCCTCACAAGGCTCTAAAAGCTCATATGGAGAGGAGAAGAATCCTTCTCAGACATGTGCCTGAACATCACCTTAGGGTTATACTCTATCCACTCAAATGGTCACAGGGTATCCGATAGGTCTATCCATACCACAGATATCTGAGAAAGAACATGTAAACTACTGCTATCACCATGGAGTCCCAGGGCTACGAGCTCTTCAGATCTGGCTTGCTATCTATGGGTCTATTAAACCAAGGGAAATCAGATGGTAAATAATAGATCTACTAGAAACTGAATGGGCTAGTCCCAAAAACATGGATCCTATAGACATCTAACGAAATCATCTGATATGTAGATTTAATTAGTCATTAAAATAATAATCCATCTATAAAAGCAAAACTTACAATGAACTGTCTCAAGGCTGTAGCCTGTACACAACTGCTCATCCAAAAGATCCCAATGTATACAAAGCCTATTACAAAACTAAAATAAAACTAAACTTAGCTGCTTATAAAAGGATTAGCCAGCCAATGCTGGGCTAGAGAAGAAAAACAAGAAAAAGAGATGATCAAACCCTAACCGTAGCCTGCTGGAGCTCTCGGCCGAGGATGAAAGAAAGATGAAAATACTAAACTAAGTACAACTTATATACTCTATCCATAAGGCCTTGGCTTAAAAGAGATTAACCCTAATTTTTTTAATAGACGTGGCACTGTTACAACCCTTGAATACCTTGAGATATGTTCCTCAAAATCCGTGCCTCAGGAATTGTGCCCTAAACTTGGAAAATTTTCAAAAGGTCCTTGAGTTAAAACTAAGAAGTGGAGAGCCCGAGCTTTGCAGGGTTGGCATCTACATTAATTCACTCTCGCAGTGGCAGAGCCTTCGTGAAGGTAATTTGGAATGCCTGAATTTCTCGCGTAGTAGAGCTTCATAAGTTCTCTCTCACTAGATACTCGCACAGGTAGGCTCCTGCGCTTGCGTAGTAACTGGTTAGGCTTCAGAGCACGCGAGAGCTACGTGAGGAAGATTCTGGGCGTCTCTTTCTTCTAGGGCTTTGCGAGAACTCCGCGAGGTGACAAATTGTTCTTTATGCATATGGACTCGCTATGTTCTGTGTGCGGCTACTTTAAGGCTCAATCTCCACGAGTACAGATTTTGAGGGTTTTAAGACGCGAGATCTTTGCAATTTCTTTACTGCTCTCCTCTTGATTGTGCATCCTATCCGTGCGAGGGCAGATTCCAGTGCATCCATAGCTTTGTGAGGGAGCTCCTCAACTCTGTGAGGTGAGTCTTTTGATCCTCTGATGCATTGCACTTGCTACTGTTGCAGCTTCCTCCATTCGCATCTAACTTCTTTCATCTACTATACTTTTGGTCAATGATGACAAGCAGATGAGTCACCATGGTGAACACTACTCGGGTGTTCCATTAGGCTTGGGCTCAGCTTTCATCTTTGCATATTTTCTTTCTCTTCTTTGGACCAATAAGTAGGGATTTTGCATTAAGCTACACAGTTCATTGCTAACTACAAAACACACCTAACAAATAATTATTAGTCTGCTTCAAGGTCCTCAAAGGCTAGGTTAAGAGGTGAAAAGTGATACTTTTCAGTGAATAACACACTCCCAAACCTAATCTTTGCTAGTCCCTGAGCAAAGGAAAAATTAAAACAACTATTCTAAGAATTTAAATACCACTTTTGTAGGGAACACAGATGCATTTAGCTTATGCATCAAGCCTTTTAAATCCCTAGATGATCTCTAGTGGAGTAGTGAAGTCTCCTGAGGGTTTTCAGGGAAGATACCCACAAACTTCTTAATAAAACAGTTAACAAAAGTGTAAAATTATCGAGTCAGCTGTCAAGAAACAGAGCATCAGTTCACCTTTGAATCAACAAAAATGTGAGGAATTTGAACATATGATATACACAGAAATTTAATCACCACAACTTTTATATAGATGCGCATCATTTCCAATTAGCTCATAAAAAGGGAAAACATCACATGTAGTTCAGTACTAAGCTCATCATTAATTCAAAAATTAGGTTATAGGCCATGCCCAATACATTCAATATCAGACCCAATGCTCACCAGGGCAGACTCTCACAAGGAACTTTGAGGGTTTTCATTTTCTCTCAAGCTCAAGAGCAGTTACAGGCCCCAAATGGGTCTGTAAGCATGAGCATAGGCAAAACACCTAAGTTTTGGCATCATTGGCTAATCCTCACCATAGATTGGACAACTCTTTGTCTTTGCATGATAGCCCATTCAACTTTGGATCATAAGGTCTTTTGACTGGGTTGTAATGTGGCTTATGGGATAGGTTATAAAGAATGGAAGGTTGAAAAGGGATTCAAAATTGAGAAATCAGTAGGTGAAGGAGGTGATTCATGACTTCACCTTCTTTAGTTTAGCACCTTTCATTTTGTTTAAAATTCTTCAGACTTGAAGTGGCTAGCTTCTCATCTTGTTTTTGATTTTTCCAATGAACTCTCCTATTGACTCCTCTCTTATTCCTCTTCATTATTATTTTTCTTTCTTTTGGATGCAATTTTATTTTTATTTATTATTTATTTATTTATTTTATTTTTACTTTTTATTTTAACTTGCCACCTCTTTCCTCAGCTGCTACCTTGTTAAGCTTTAGGTATCTCTTCTCCATTCACCCAAGGTTGACCCTATTTTTTCCATCCTCAACTCCTTCTCCTTTACCTTCTGAATTCTCAGAGTGAGGGTAGGTTTGAATCAAGTCCATAGGTTTAGGTACAAGAACTCAGGTGTATTATAAAGAAAATTGGAAACTAAGGCTTAAAAGGTCTGTGCACAAGGGCAGTTGATTAGGGTTTGGTCTATTTAAGCTCAAACTGTCCAAGAGAAGGCCTTGATCCTTTCCTAGGTGTCGTGAGTGCTGTCAGTTGTTTCAACTTGGAGGTGCCAGTGAGGGCATTGACTCAGCCAGTCCTTAGAGCTAAAAGAATTGCCTCAGTCACTCCTCAAAGGAAGTTAAAAAAATTTGTAGGCCCAAATCTCACTAGTTATGGTCTTCCATTGAACTCTTAGGTAGGTCCTTACCTTTTTCTCTCTTTAATGATTCACTAAGTACTGATACAAGTGAGTTTTCTTGGTGTTCACATCATGAAAAAGTTAAAATTTAAAAGCTTGTAATGCCTAAAGGTCTGTAAAAATTTTTAATTTCTCATTTTTTATGATTCTTAAGTGAGCATGGGTCCATTTCTATCTTACTCACTTGATTCTATTGCACTTAGTTTAACTATTTCATTGGCAGATCCTACCACACCTCCAAACCTATGAGCAGTGTCCTCACTGATTCAAAGGTAGATGTGGATGTGCAGCAGGGTCAAAACAGAGATAGTAAAAGAAAAGAAATAGCAGGAAAGAAAAATAGACAACACACAATATATAATAAATAAACAAATAATAGAGATGAAGAAAGACAGTGAACTAATCAACACGTAACAAAAAGAAATTACAGTATAACAGCAAAAGTATGTACAAAGTAAGGGAAAGTAAACTACAAAATTACACACTACTTTCTAAGTAAATACATGTGCAAAAATTAATCAGCTGAGTCTTTGGCTTCAGCAGGTGGTTCTTGGATTCCTTTGCCCTTTTCTTGCTTCAAAGCAGGAGCCTTGGACTGTGGCTTTTGGGAAGTAGTTTTTCTTGTCCTGGCAGTGCTTTTTCTTTTTGGAGTGGGTGATGGCTTTGGGGTAGGGTCCTTAAATTTGAGTCCAGGTTTGACTTGGCTAGGTTCCTTTGAATCTGGAGCTGTTTGCTGGAGAGGTACATCTGGGTTTAATTCTTGAAAAAGAGCTTCTGCCAACTCCCTGTCTGTTTGTACATTTACGGACTTCTCTAAAGCTGCAATAGTCACCCCATAATTATAAGCCCTCTCCTAAGTCAGTCTTAGTCTCTCTTTCAGTTCCTTGATCACATCTTCTTGACTCTCAACTCTTCTCTTGTCCTGGTTGTATGGACCATAATCTCTCTCCATCCTTGCTTGATTTCCTTTTTATCAACCTTATGAGCAAGCATCAGGAGTTTAATTTTATCAAGGAGGGGTTGCCGCACTGTAGCTTTCAGGTCAGCCATGCCTTGAACTACATCCCTCTTTATATAAGCATTGGCTTGCATGGCCCGGAGGAGGGTGTAGTAAGGAGGTTGGGGATTATAAGAGGTAGGAAGTATGGGCTGAGCAGTGAGGGAAGAAGTGCTAGCCAGCAATGGAAAGGGACGGGATGAATACAGGGGTGGGGTGGAGGGTAGAGGGTGAGGGACATTAAGGGGAAATTCAGGTATGGGTTGTAGTTGAGGTTCAGGGTCTGTTTGGGTTGATGCATCTTTGGAGGTGATGGGAGAAGTTTTTGGGGGAGGTACAATGCGTGTAGGAGCTGGTGGGGGATTATGGATTGATGTAGGGAGAGGTGACGATTGGGAAGGTTGGGTTAGAGTGGTTAAAGTTGCTTGGATGGATTATAAAATGGTTGGGATGGGGTCCAGTGGGAGTTTTGGCAGCTTCTCTTTTCTTCTGGTATGGGGTCTTGATAGGTGGGCTAGTGTGGGATGAAAAAATAGGTAAGGGTGCAGAAATGGTTAGGGTGTCAGTGGCTATGGTGGATGGTGCTGTGATTAGCTCAGGTAAGGGTAGTGGACTTGTGTGGGGTTGTGAGGTCTGGGTTGAGGGTGGAGTTGGTGTGGCAATGAGTGTAGGTAAAGGTGGTGTTAAGGGAGTTGGGGCTGGCGTGGAGGTAGAGGGAATGGCTGAGGAGGTAATGGTTGTGCTGGCTGGCACAGGTGAGGTGGAGGAAGCAGCAGCATTAGCAGCAGCTACTTCAAGAATGATGGGGGTTGCTTCTCTCAGTAACTCCTCCCTCTACTTTTTCTTCTTCTCCATCATTGTGCCACTGATTTCCTACTGTTTCATTCCACTCTTTTTAGGGTTCAGGGTCACTGTCTCCTCCTCCCATTGAAAGGGGTATTTCCCAAACTTCAGCAATGCAGAAATAAACCTGCAGTAGGGAAGGGCATGAGGTTTCTTCTTGATTTTTACCTTTTCACATAGGTCCTTAATCCCCTCAAAAATTAACTTGCCTGCATCCAAGTAATGATTCCTGTCAAATGAGAAGAGGGCCTCAACTATGGGGGGCTTCTTCTCTTTCTCATGACCAGAGCAATAAATATTTTTCCTTAACACCCCATCCATGAATCTGAGGTTGTGGTGCAGGTCCCTCTTCTTGATTGAGTCACCCGAGGGAGTGATTCCTCCAGTTAACTCCCTTGTTATCTCAGTGGTGGTGGCAGTCAAAGGAGGACCCTCAGATCAAAATAAGAAGAGGCCACACGAGAATAGAAGTGGTTCGAAGAATCCGCCAAAAGCTAATAAGCAAAGCAAGAGCGGCACGCAGGAAAAGAAGGCTCACGGGAAAGATTCACATGCAAAGTCAGCTGAGTCCGTCAATTACGCACCGAAGTGGGTTGCTTCTTGTGCGGAGGGCCTCATCGAGTCAAAGACTGCCCACAGAAATAGTCGTTGAATGTCCTTTGATCTACTACTAGCGCTCCTACAATCCCTCCTAAGGAGGAACCAAGAATGGGGGCACTCAGATTGCTGAATGCCATAAAGGGGCAAGTAGAAAAAGGAAAGATAGTCGCACCCAAGGGGCTGATGTTTATAAAGATGTGCATCAATGGGAAAAGTACCCGTGCCATGGTGGACACGGGGCCGATGCATAACTTCATTGCTGATAAAGAAGCATGTCGCCTAGGTTTAAAACTGGAGCAAGACTCCAGCCGTATAGATGCCGTGAACTCGGAGGCGCGCCCCATAGCAGGAGTAGCAAAGGGGGTACCTATACAAATAGGACCGTGGAGCAGAGCTGCGAACTTTATGGTAGTACAGATGGATGATTTCAAGGTTGTCCTTGGGTTAGAACTCCTACACCAAGCTAACGCAGTGCCCATGCCATACCTCGGGTCAGTGTGCATGTTCGGAGAAGAGACCCCTTGCATGATCCCAGTCATTCAGAAAGATAAAGAAGCGGAGAGTGATGGGTTTATCTCAACACTTCAGCTAAAGAAGGGACTTAGAAGAGGGGAACCTACATTTCTTGCTACACTGCTAGAAGAGAAAGCAACAGGGCTAGCAGAGATTGTGCCAAAAAGTGTGTCAGGATTACTCCAAGAATTCCAAGATGTCATGCCGCCCGAATTGCCTAAGGTATTGCCACCCAGAAGATCAGTAGATCACTGGATTGAACTAGAACCAGGTGCGAAGCCGCCGGCTAAAGCTCCCTACAGAATGGCTCCTCCAGAGTTAGTTGAGTTACGTCGGCAGTTAGATGAGTTGTTGGGGCAGGGTATGTTTGATCGTCTAAAGCTCCATTTGGTGCTCCAGTTCTATTCCAGAAAAAATACAACGGTAGCCTTCGATTATGCATCGACTACAGAGCGTTGAATAAGGTTACCGTCAAGAATAAGTATCCAGAACCATCGATTGTAGATTTGTTTGATCAGTTGGGCAGTGTGAGGTACTTTACCAAGCTGGACTTGAGATCTGGCTATTATCGGGTGTGAGTCACCGAGGGAGATGAAAGCAAGACTACCTGTGTGATCAGGTACGGAGCCTTTGAGTTTCTAGTAATGCCCTTTGGGCTGACTAATGCCCCAGCCACCTTCTACACCCTGATGAATGAGTTGTTCCATGCCTACCTCGACAAGTTCGTGGTGGTATACTTAGACGATATCATTGTGTATAGCAACACATTGGAAGAACATCTCAACCACCTCCAAACCATCTTTAAGATACTGCGAGAAAATAAGCTCTATGTCAAGAAGGAGAAATGTTCATTTGCACAAGAGCAATTATGTTTTTGGGACACCGTATTGGGGGAGGAAACATCAGCATGGACCTTGAGAAAGTTCGTGCAATCCAAGACTGGAGAGTTTTAGAAGGCGTGACCGAGTTGCGGTCATTTTTGGGTTTGGTCAACTATTACAGAAGGTTCATCCCCGATTATTCACACCGTGTAGCACCACTGACTGACTTGTTAAAGAAGGATCGACCGTGGCAGTGGTGAGAAAAATGCCAGAGGGCATTTAAGGATTTGAAAGCGGTGGTCATGAGTGACCCCGTGCTGAAGCTACCTGATAACTCCAAGCCATTTGAGGTACACACTGATGCCTCTGACTATGCGATAGGAGGAGTATTAATGCAAGAAGAACATTCAGTGGCCTTTGAGAAGAATGATAATCTGAGCGGTATTATCGGTTCAAGAAAAGGAGATGACAGCAGTAGTACATTGTCTAAGGACGTGGAGGCACTACCTACTTGGGTCGAAGTTCCTAGTGATGACCGACAATGTGGCGACTAGCTACTTTCAGACACAAAAGAAATTATCGCTGAAACAGGCCCGTTGGCAAGATTTCTTGGCCGAGTTTGATATGGACTTGGTGTACAAGCCTGGCAGGACCAACCAAGTCGCAGACGCTTTGAGCCGTAAAGCAGAGTTAACAGCATTGAAGGTTTAGTTAGTAGCGTTAAAAATTGAAGAACAAACTGCAGCTAGCCGCATTAGTTCGACTATCCCCGATAGATTGCTCGATGGGTTAAAACTAGATCCACTCGCGAGGACCCTACTACAGCAGATACAAGAGGGGAGAACACGGCGATTCTGGACTGAGGAAGGACTGTTGGTGACAAAAGGGGGCCGTTTCTATGTGACGAAAGTGAAAGAACTTAGAAAGGAACTCTTGAAAGAGTGTCATGACACATTGTGGGCTGGTCATCTAGGAATTCATCGAACGCTCGCCTTGTTGGAAAGGCTTTTCTATTGGCTTAAGATGGAAGAGGACGTAGAGGAGTATGTCAGGACTTGCCTGATATGCCAGCTGGATTGCTTGCACAAATAGACTTTGTCAAAAATAGTTTCAGCCTCCAGCTGGATTGCTTGCACAAATTCAAATGGAACCCTGAGGTATTCAGTAGTCTCTTCCTCCTCAACCTTCAGGACCTCAGGGGCCACAGCTTTGCCCTTCTTCTATTTCTTTGATTTTTCAGGGCTCTTAGCAGGTGGATGCTCTGTGGCCCTCTTCTTTGGGGCGATTTCTTCTTTTCTTTAGAGGCTCAACAATAGGCGGAGGCACCTTAGAGGTCTCCAATGTGGAGGCCTCTGCAACCCTTATAGATTTTCTAGTGGCCACAGCGCTGCCACTAGCAGCAAGATTCAGCATGGCGGTTAAGGTATCTATGAATTTTGAACCAGTAGCCATAGGTGCTCAAAATTTCAAAATTAGGGCTCACAAATCGTAGAAAACATAGAACACACTTAATACACACAGAAGCACCAATTTTTCCCTTTTTTCTCTCTAATTTATTTAACCAATCAAAGCACAGAGCGAGAGTTGGAGAGCTTACCAATTGAGAGCTAGGGTTCCACCTAAAAACTTGCACAGAGGCTCAAATCTCCCCAAACCTTTTTTAAAGTGACAAAATGGTTTAGCTGGGAAACAAAATGGTGGGAGGATAATGCTTTAGGTGGAATGGCTTAAGTTGTAGAGAAGAAAGCAGAGAAAGGGGATTTCAGTTGTGGTGCGGAGTAGCTAGGGCAGAAAGATGAAATGAAGACAATGAAGGGTTTCACAGAGTTTATAGAGCTAATCCCGAGGTTTGCGATGTTGGAAATAAGTGCTCACGGGGTAGATTTCTCGCGCAGTTAATATTTAATCCCGTGAGAAGTTATGTCGCGCAGAAGAAACTACCTTTCAATGCATTTCGCGGAGCTGAAGCTTTGCTTTGGTGCGCGAGAGCTATTTCACCTTTCAAAATTTTACCTCACGATGTTCTCGTGGAGAACAAAATACATGATAATCCTTTCATGTGGATTGGGCTCGCGGAGCAAAAGTAACTCTCCGAGGCTCTATTGCAGCCATTATTTAGTTGTTTTAGAGTGCGGGAGAGCCAAAAATGGGCTCGCGCAGCTGATTGAAGCCTTTAAGGCCCACGAGAAAGTAGTATTCTCAACCTTTAATCTTTTAACTCAGTGCTACAAATTGGTTAGTGCATCCATGCTGTTGTGCACCTGACCATAGAGTATCAGTACCAAACCTCTCACATGTACTTCATTTCAACATGATGATTAAATACCCATTA
This sequence comes from Chloranthus sessilifolius, assembly GCA_021018995.1. Taxonomy (NCBI): domain Eukaryota; kingdom Viridiplantae; phylum Streptophyta; class Magnoliopsida; order Chloranthales; family Chloranthaceae; genus Chloranthus; species Chloranthus sessilifolius. Next base: position 49,790,390 of record CM037593.1, on the reverse strand, counting down.
ACAACATCAATTCATCAGAATTGCAGAATCTTAAAGATAGTTTTTCTAATCAAGTTCATGGCCATTATGAAGAGAGCACCTCAACCATTCATCAACAAACATAGACAGCAAATTCAAATGACAAAAATGCACATGTATTCAACATGAAATTCAATACAAGACAATATCACACTGACAACAGAAATTAACAAATTTTGAAACAACACATATCATAACAAACTTTTCATACATATGGTACACTTATTACCAATCTTTGAATCACTGAGCACTAGCTTCCTCATGAGTGGAGGATGCATCTCCAAGCATATACTGCCCTTTTTTATTTGTCAGGGGTTGACTAGGTAATTTTCCGTCCTCCCTTCTGTTCAAAGCATTACAAATTTGACCTAACTGGTCTTCAATCTTCTTAATGCTCTGTCCATGAGAATTGACAGTCTGTACTAGGTTTCCCAAATTTTGCATTGAAGCCAACATATGCTCTTCAAATAGAAAGGATCTAGGCTGTTGTGGGGGCAGGTAGTAGAAAATTTTGCCTTAGGGGTACCCTTGGTGAAACTGAAGTTGGGGTCTGTAAGGAGCTACCACTTGCTGCTGCTGGGATTGAGGATATGAATCTTATCTCCACCTCAAGTCTGGGTGGTTCCTCCAAGAATACCCAACAGGCTGTTGCCCAAAGGTTTGAGCAACATTGGCATTGTCCATAATAAAATCCTGAAATTGGTTGGCAGATGGACAATCATGAATAGAATGTGTTGGGGATTGGCATATCAGACATGCCTCCTCCACCTGTGCAACCATCCGAGGCCACATCACATTCATCAATTTGTCAAACTTCAAGCTCAGGTTGTCCACCTTCCTCTCCAGATCACCTTTCACCTTTACTTCATATATTCTATCTCTAGGGGTGGCCTCTTTCACCATTTTAGCGACAATCTAACTATCATTGCATGACAGAGACTCCTGCTGCATGGAATTTTCCCCTATTATGTCAAACAGCTCCCAAGCTTCCTCAGTTGTCTTGTGGAGGTAGCTACCACCGTAGGAAGCATCCACCATATCCCTGCTCTTGGGATTAATTCTTTGGTAGAATACTTGCTCTAGTTGCCACATTAGAATTTGGTGGTAGGGGCATTGTTTTAACATCTCCTGGAATCTTTCTCAAGCTTCATAAAAATCCTCAGTTGAGGATTGAGTAAATGACAAAATATTTATCCTCATCTGGCTGGTTTTGTTCATGGGAAAGAATTTGGCCAGGAATTTGGTTTGAAGGTCGCTCCATGACTGTATGCTGTTGGCTGGGAGCTTTGATAGTCATGTGCTGGCTTTGTCTTTTAGTGAAAAAGGAAAAAGCCAGAGTTTGGTAGCCTCAGGTCCCAAGCCAGCAATATTGAAATTAGTACAAAGTACTAAAATTGGTCGATATGCTTGTAGGAATCTTCTTTATTAAGCCCATGAAATGAAGGTAACATATTAATGGTGGAGGATTTACTTTCATAATTCCCCTCAACAGAGGAAAATTAAATGCAGAAGGGGGAGCTGTACTCCCCAGGTGTTATGTTCTCCTTTAATATTCTCTGCCTCTCTGCCATGATAGCTGGTTCAGTTTTAAGAGTAGGACCTTGTGTGGTGTGTCTAGGTCTAAGGATCCTTTCAACCTCTAGATTTGGAGGTTCCAACTCAGGGTTTAAGGACCTTCTCCCAAGCATATACTCACACCCACAGTAAGTAAAGAGAATGCTCACAAGCACACATAAAAATATTTCAAATAAAAATTAACAACTACATAGATTTACACTAAACAAATAACAGGGAATTAAACTTAAATGGACTAAGATTTCGGGGGAAGGAAGTGCAAACAGAGCAAGCTACACTCCAGTTGCAGCTCTAGCTTTTCCCTTTGTCTGCCGTCCATTTATGCAGAACTCTAAAAAATATCAGTAGTACTTTATTCTAGATTAGGCACAACTACAAAGAATTTGGAAGTTTAAATTATAGTACAACTTAAGTATACTAAAAAGATCAATACTCCCTGACAACGGCACCAAAAACTTATTGTTTTATTTCAAGATGCTTGCTGCTAACTTTATTTGAAAATAGTGATAAGAATGTGTTAGTAAAAATAAATCAAAGGTGGATTAAAAGACACAAACCAGCAAGTCTAAAAATACACAGACTTGCAAGATACAGGGCCTATTGTAGTAAGTTTTGATAAGTAAGAGTTCGTCCCACAGAGAAATTCATCTAGAACCCAAAATGGGCTATAATAGTAGGCCTTCAGATCTGACAATCCTAAAGAAAGGGAGTTAGGTGTCCCGACTACACTAAATTAACCCTAACAAAAGAGATATAATGTGCAGTCCTATCCTAAAGAAAGGGTTAAGAAGAAGATGGTGATGGTGTGTGCCAAAATAAAATATAAAAATAATAAAAAGTAAGCAGGTTAAGCTAGAGTTAATGCAGTAATGTAACTCAGATTTAGACTGTCGCTACAGTGGTCCTTGCAGAGATTCTATCAATAACCTCAACAAGGTAGAAGAATCCAATTTAACCCATGCCATTTGGGGTGCTCTTAGGGCTATACTCTGTCCACTCAAATGGTCACAAAGTATCCGATAGAGTCTGTCAAATCCCATTGATTAAACCAGAAATACTAACCTAATCCAAAGGAGTGGACTAGTCATTTCCCCAACTAATGGACCAGGTCAAGCCATGAATATTAATGCAGGCACTATGTAATGCCAATGCTATAAGCTCCCCAGATCTGTGCATAGATCTAGCTGACATCCATAGGTATTCCAACCCATAAAATCCTATGTACTTTGCCAAGGACAACGGCTCAATGTGCCCACACAAAGGACCATCAACAGGTGGAATAAGGATTTAGATTCAACTGGTAATTGCTATGAAAGGCCTATAATGACTCAGCCTCAAGCTACAATTACTACAGAGAAATCAGATCTAACATCTAATATCGGCCAAGTAAAATAGAGGGGAGCCAGTTCCTACACAAACCTCCTCAGAAGGCTCTAGAAGCTCATGTGTAGAGCAGAAGAATCCTTCTCAGACATGTGGCTGGACACCACCTTAGGGTTATACCTTGTCCACTTAAATGGTCACAGGGTATCCGATAGGTCTGTCCATACCACAGAGATCTAAGAAAGAACATGTAAAGTGTTGCTGCCACCATGGAGTCCCAGGGCTACGAGCTCTGCAGATCTGGCTACAGATCTGACTTGCTATCCATGGGTCTATTAAACAAAGAGAAATTAGATGGTAAACAATAGATCTACTAGAAACTGAATGGGCTAGTCCTAAAAACATGGATCTTATAGACATCTAAGAAAATCATAAGATTTGTAGATTTAATTAGTCATTAAAACAACAATCTATTGACAAACGTAAAACTTACAATGAACTGTCTCAAGGCTGCAACCTATACACAACTGCTCGTCCAAAAGATCCCAATGTATACAAAGCCTATTACAAAGCTAAAATAAAACTAAACCTAGCTGCTTACAAAAGGATTAGCCAGCCAATGTTGGGCTAAGAGAGAAGAAAAATAAGAAAAAGAGATGATCAAACCCTAACCCTAGCCTGCTGGAGCTCTCAGCCAATCGAGGATGAAGGAAAGATGAAAATACTAAACTCTACATACAACTTATATACTCTATCCATAAGGCCTTGGATCAAAAGCGATTAACCCTAAATTTTCCAGCAGACGTGGCACTATTATCACCCTTCAATGCCTTGAAATTTGTGCTTCGAGAAGTGTGCCCTAACCTTGGGAAATTCCCAAAAGGTCCTTGAATTAAAACTAAAAAGTGGAGAGCCCGAGCTTCACAGGGCTGGCATCTGCATTAATTCACTCACGCAGTGGCAAAGCCTTCACGGAGGAGCATTTGCCTTAGGAGGATTATTCACTCGCGTGGTAGATTCTTAGTTGATTGCACAGCTGCTTCGCACTGTAATGCTGTGACAGAGGTGATTTGGAACTCCTAGATTTCTCGCGCCGTAGAGCTTCAAGCGTTCTCTCTCCCTGGATACTCACGTAGGTAGGCTCCTACGCTCGCGTAGTAACTTGTTAGGCTTCAAAGCGTGCGAGAAAGATTTTGGGCATCTCTCTCTTCTAGAGCTTTGCGAGAAGTCCGTGAGGTGAGAAATTGTTCTTTATGCATATGGACTCACTATGTTCTGCGCGCCACAACATTAAGGCTCGATCTCCGCGAGAGCTTCGCGAGCATAAATTCTAAGGGTTTTAAGATGTGAGATCTTCACAATTTATTTACTGCTCTCCTCTTGACTGTGTGTCCTATCTGTGTGAGGGCAGCTTCCACTACATCCATAGCTTCGCGAGGGAGCTCCTCAACTCTGTGAGGTGAGTCTTTTGATCCTCTAATGCATTGTACTTGCTGCTATTGTAGCTTCCTCCATTCGCATCTAACTTCTTTTATCTACTATACTTTTGGTCAATGATGACCAGCAGATGAGTCACCGTGGTGATCACTACTAGGGTGTTCCATTAGGCTTTGTCTCAGCTGTCATCTTTACATGTTTTCTTTCTCTTCTTTGGACCAATAAGCAGGGATTTTATATTAAGCTACACAGTTTATTGCTAACTACAAAACACACCTAACAAATGATTATTAGTCTGCTTCAAGGTCCATCAAAGGCTAGGTTTAGAGGTGAAAAGTGGTACTTTTCAATGAATAACACGAGGCGAAACTTTCTTTGTGTGATTTGATCTTTTCTAGGGGTCATTTGGGGACATGGATCGAATTGCTGCTCTTGGGGAGATGCGTCAGTCGACGCTAATGTGCCGCTTGGAGTAGGGAAATTTAGTTCAGTCTTCCCCAGAGTACGAGGCTTGGCTATCGGCTGAACAGCTTGTTATTGATCAGTTGGATCAGGCAGAGAGTATTGATATGGGACGGCCCTGGCCGAAGGAGATGGTGCTTCGAGTTCGCATTGAGCTGTTGACCGATGAGAAGAGAGTCTTGCAAGAGTATTTGGCACTAGAGAAAGTTAGAGCAGAGGTAGCAGAGACTAGAGCTGGCACAGCTTAGAGCGAGGTCCTTCGTCTGAAAGGAGCCTTGAATGTTGCTCTTAGGGCTATCGACACTTCTCAGAAGAGGTATTGGAGTATCCATGGACAGTGGCTGAGTAAGCGGAATGTTTGGGAGGATGATTTTTGTACTGAGATTAGTGCCTTGAAACGTGAGCTGGACCGCTGATTCCCTTCTGCACATATATCTTTTTGCACAGATTAGATTCACAGAAAGGGGGGTGTAAGAAACCCCTATTTAATTACACACAAATTTTTTGGGTATATTTTTGTTTATGTTGTTTTGTTTTTTGTTTATATTTTTGTATAAAGGAAAGAAAAGAAAGCTAGACATCACACCGATTATTTTTTGGGATGTGGTGTAAGCGGTACAGTTATAAATGAAAAAGGGAGATCTATTTTATTTACAAAAACTCTTCTTTTTTGTTCTTTTTGGCTGATGGGTCCCTTTTGAGATGAAATGTGCACAGCCTGGGCATGGAAATGGAAAAGGGAAATCATTATGTTTAGCAAAAAGTGGTCTTCCCACCAAGGTGCACCAAGTTTGGATGTGAAAGTGGAAAAGGGAAATTATTATCTTTGACAAAAGGTCTTCCCGCCCTCTCCTTTATTCTCTTTTTTGTTGTTCGGTTTGATGCCTCAATCACAGGGTGAGATCTTGGGTTCCCTTTTGAGCATGGTCAAATCCCTTTACATGATTAGATCTGAGCGAGTTTCAACAATTTTACCAAGCCTGGAATGTCAGTCCCTTTGGATTGAGTCAAACCTTTCTCCTTACCTCGGGTCATACATTCGACGAAGAAATTTTCAAAGACTTTTTTGGTCGGGACCCAATTTAAGCTAACATGAGTGGCCCAGTCGTGAATCGGGTAACAGAGAGAATAATCAAAGGATTCAACCATCTTCATCATTCATCTTCAAACCTTTCTTTTTCAGTTTTTTCTTTTTAATCCTTTTTTATTCAACGCCCAAGGTGGGTTCGTAGTGCCTGTTATCGCCCTCTTTTTATCCGTGGCACCCTTTCAGGTTTTCACCACGTCCATGGGTTTAGCTCTCTTATCCCAAGCACCCTTTCGGGTTTTCACCTGGTTCGCACAAGCACGCTGTTTTTACCCGTACCGTCCTTTCGAGTTTTCACTATGTCCATCTTGCTTTGAGCTTGCATATTTTTATTTATTTTTATTTTTTTTCTTTTTATTTTCAAAGGCCACGAAATATATGTCGATTCCGTCATAGCCAGCTAGATGAAGTTCTCGTGTCGTCTCACAACTTGGCTTGTGTTGATTTAACAGATACTGTGACTACTTGTGAACCTAAAAGGAGAGCTTTCTCCAGGTTGTAGCTTGGCCATAGGTCAGGTTAGGATTGAAGGTATGTTGGGCTAAAAGGTTTTCTTAAGACTGTTCCAGTTTTCCATAACATACTTTCTTCCTTGGGAAATTTTTATTGTACATGCCCCTGATATCTCTATTCTTTTTTTCTTTTTCCTTTGTTTTATTTTAGGCAATCTCTTTTTGATGTTTTACTTTTCTGATTTTTTTTTATTTTTGATAGCAGTTCTACTTCCACTCTTTTTGGTATATGTACACGCTTTTCCTTCTTTTTTTCAAGGAAGGGTTTATTGAAGAAAGGCCAAGGCTCAAATGGGATAGTAAAGGATATCATCATTTCAGGGACGCCTTTTGGCTATTGTGCTTGGAATGATGGCCTCTTTTGTGTGGTTTTTAAGCAGCGACGTATCTGTTTCACCAATTGACTAAGCGTAGAACCGTCAAACATATCTAGCATTGATGGGCTCAGGGTAGTGATCTCCGTCCATGGTGGTGAGGCGGATGGCGTATTCCGGCAGTACTTCTTTGACGACCTAGGATCCCTCCATATTAGGCTTAAACTTTCCTCTTGGATCAGCGTGGAGGGATGGGAAGATCTTTTTTAGCACAGTGTCTCCTACGTTTAGATCTCGACTGCGGACATGTTTATTGTAAGAGCGTGCCATATGCCCCTGGTAAACTTGAGTATGACACAAGGCGAGGAGTCTTTTCTTGTCTAGTAAGTTCAATTGGTCAAAGCAAGATCTCTCTCTTTCTGCTTCTGGTAGACCCCATTCAAGGAGGATTCAGAGCGAGGGTACTTCAACTTCTACCGGTAGGACGGCCTCAGTTCCATACACAAGGGAGAATGGTGTTGCCCCTATAGTGGTACAGATTGACATCTTGTAGGCCCTTAAAGCAAATCACAACATTTCACTCCAATCTCAATAAGTGGCGACCATTTTCTCAAGGATGCGGATGGCTGTCTTGTTAACAGCTTCCACGGCTCCATTGGTTTGAGGCCGATAAGGTGATGAGCGATGGTGTTTCATCTTGTATTACTCGCAGAAGGCTCGAATGAGCTTATTTGCAAAGTTTGTGCCATTGTTCGTGATGATATCTTTGGGTACTCCAAATCCGCACACAATATTATTTTGGATGAACTTCTTGACGTGCCCGGACATGATGTTCGTGTACGATGCTACTTCTACCCACTTAGTAAAGTACTCGATGGCGACGTGGATGAATCGATGTCCTTTTAATGCTTTTGGTTTAATCATTCTGATGATGTCAAGGCCTCAGGTAGAAAATGGCTAAGGAGTGGTCATGCAGTGTAAGTTGATGGCCGGAGTGTGTATCAGACTAGAGTGTTCCTGACACTTGTACCACTTCTGAACATGTTTACAGCAATTCAATTCCATAGTGATCCAAAAGTAACCTTGACATGAAATTTTCTTAGAGAGCATGTGACCGCTGACGTGGGCACCGCATACTCCCTCGTGGACCTCCTTCATGATGTTGATTGCATACTCCCTCGTTGATCTCTTATAAAGACAATCACCGCAAATGACATAACCTACCGCTAGACGTTGAATGGTCCGTTGATCTATTTTGGATGTGTCTTCAGGGAAAGTACGGGTCTTAAGGAAATTCTTGATATCTGAGAACCAAGGTGGCTCATCATCAGGCTTTAGGGGTTCCTCAATCTGTAGGCAGAAGGTCGACTCATTTTTCTACTCGATCATGATTGGCTTCATCTCAACACCATACGAGATTTCTACCATTGACGCCAAAGTTGCTAGTGCATCGGCAAAGCGATTCCTTATCCGTGGGACATATGAGAATGTCACGTCCTTGAAGCAAACTATCAGATCCTCGAGGTACTCATGGTAAGGGATCAGTTTCTCATCTTTCATCTTCCAATCTCCATTTGTCTAACATATGATCAACTACGAGTCGCCGAATACTCTGAGGTGAGTTATGTTTAGATCGAGTACCGCTTGTAGGCCAGTGGCACAAGCCTCATACTCGGCCATGTTGTTAGTGCATGGGAAGTTGAGCTTGATGGAAACCGGTACATGGGATCCTTTTGGCAAAATTAGAATGGCCCCAACTCCCTGACCTTCGGCATTTGCCGCCCCGTCAAAGTGCATTACCCATGATTCCTCTGCTTCTTTTGTATCATCTTCCGTCATGAATTGGATGTCTTCATCAGGGAACTCAGTTCTCAAGGGCTCATAGTCAAGCAAAGGGTTATTGGCAAGAGGATTAACGAGTGCTTACCCCTTGATCGACTTTTGAGTGATGTATGTGATGTCAAAGTTAGACAATAAAAGCTGCCATCATGCAGTTCATCTAGTAAGAGCCAGCTTCTCAAATAAGTACTTCAACGGGTCCATTCGAGCTAGGAGTAGAATGGCTTGGGATAACAAGTAATGCCGAAGCCTCTGAGTAGCCCATACAAGAGAGAGGCATGATTTCTCCATATGAGAATAGTGCGTCTCATAGTAAGTAAACTTCTTGCTTAGATAGTAGATTGCCTGCTCTCTTCTTCCCGTCTTGTCATGCTGCCCTAAGACACTTCCCATCGAGACTTCGGTCGTGGAGAGACACATCAAGAGTGGTCTCCCTGGCTCGAGTGGTACCAACACCGGTGGGTTGAGGAGGTAGCCTTTGATTTTGTTGAATGTTGTCTGACAATCGTCGTTCCACTCAACAGGCGAGTTCTTTCGAAGGAGCTTGAAGATCGGCATGCAGATAGGCGTTAACTGTGTAATGAACTGACAAATATACTGTATCCTACCCAAGAACCCTCTAACTTCTTTCTTTGTAGACTGCGATGTCATTTTTGTGATTGCTTTAACTTTGATCGAGTCAACTTTGATACCTCTCCTACAGATGATGAACCCTAATAATTTTCTAGACATAGCACCAAATGTGCACTTCTGTGGATTCAGACATAACCTGTACTTTCTCAGCCTCTCAAGCAGCTTCTGGAGATTTATCAGATGATCGCTTCACTCCGATGACTTGGCTATCATATAATCGACATACACCTTAATCTCTCGGTGCATCATGTCGTGGAATAGCGTCGTCATTGCTCTTTAGTACGTTGCACCGGCATTCTTCAGCCCAAATGGCAGGACACTGTAGCAAAGGGTTCCCCAAGTAGTGATAAATGTTGTTTTCTCACGATCAGCCTCTGCCATCTTTATTTGATTATGTCCCGAGAATCCGTCCATGAATAAAAGCATCCCGTTCCTAGTAGCGTTATCGACCAAGATATCGATGTGTGGCAACAGGAAATCATCCTTCGAGCTCGCCTTGTTTAGGTTTCAGAAATCTATGCACATGCAAACTTTTCCCTCCTTTTTCGACACAGGCATAATATTAGCTAGCCATTGCAAGTACTTAGATACCATGAGAAACCCTGCATCATAATGCTTAATGACCTCGTCCTTGACTTTCAACATCCTCTCATGTCGGAGACGTCTCAGCTTCAACTTGACCAGCTTCATGTCAGGGTTGAGCGGCAACTCATGCTCGACCAAATCAGTGCCTAGACCAGACATGTCCTCGTACGACCATGCAAAAATGTCTTGGTATGATTGAAGGAAATCAATCATGCTTTTTCTTTCTTCAAGAGATAGCGATGTTCTGATCATGGTAATCCGAGGAATCTCCTCAGTCCCTAGATTGACGTCTTCGATTTCTTCAACAATGGGTCCAAGGCCATGCTCAAAGTTGGCAAACCGGTCAAGGAGCTCATTGGGGAGCTCCTCAAAAGTGATGTCCTCGTCCAGACTTGTAACTCCTACCTCTTCTTATATTTCTACAGGAAAGGGGTCGATTTCATGTGGGATGGGCATTTCGATTTAGGCATCTTTTTGTGAGATTTTTTTCAAAATTTTGAAAGGCAACACTTTTGGGTTTTATATATTCTCTATGTTTTTGGGATTTTTATTTTCTTCGAAAATGGGCCCTTGGCAAGACGAGTCCCTATATAAACATGGTATTGCCTGCCAAAGGATTATTTCTCATTTTATAGGTTGGTTTTTTGGGAAACGGGTGCCAAAATTTAAGCCACTCCCCGCTTCTAGGGTTTGGGGCAAAGATGCTCAATTGTGTACCTCAGTTGCCACTCTTTTACCTTTTCAGATGAAGGGTGCCGACTGATATGGCTCTTCGGAGTCAGCTTGCATCATGTTGATCTCTGGTTCATCTGAGATTATGCCCTCAAATGTCAACACAGTTTTGTGGTGATTTACCAAAGGGGGAGATTCTTCAGGTATGGAGAGTCGTTCCTCAAAGAGGGACAATGCGATCAAATCTATTTCTAGGCCAGGCGGGATGATTTGGGGATTGGTGGGGTGAACAGGTGATGTTGGTTTGTGTGGGGTTATTTGAGTTGCCCCATTTCGATTGATCTTTACAATCCCTGCGCTGACAAATGTATCTCTGATATGGGGCCTAGGTAGGGGATTCTCCTCTAGGTTTATACCCCTGGCTCTTGCAGTTGTCGTGGCTTGGGCTTTCTCCTTAGCCTCTCGCACCTCTTCTTCTGTGGGTTTGTAACCTAGCCCAAATTTGACTTTTTAGCCCCCTTGGCTATGATTGGCTCTCTTCTTCCTTGTAACCGGGGTCCCAGCCCCTTTTCTCTTTGATATCCCCACTTCTGGAGCATGGCCACTGCAGCTTCCATTCCTCCGCCAGTTTTTTGAATTATGCCATCCATAGGCTCTCGGAGTATTGTTGATACCTCATACTCGAAATTGTGGAGGTCAATATCTTCAGCTGTGTGCGACACTTCCAACACTTTTGGCTTCTCAATGTTGTTGGTGGCCTTTTCCTTTTCACCGTGCCCCTCAACTATGATGGTGATAATCTTGTGCCTAAACACAAATTTGAGCTTTTGATGCAACGCGGATGGGATCGCTCCAACTTCATGCAGCCATGGGCGCCCTAACAATAAACTGAATGAGGATTTAATGTCCATTACTTGAAATAATATGGAGGTCATTGTCCAAATTAATAGCTCAAGGTCAGCTTCTCCCATTATTTCTCTCTGTGTATTGTCGAAGCCTTGCGCACTAGTTCTTGTAGGTCTCAACATGCAAGGATCTACCCCAATCTTGATGGCAGTTCTTAGCAAGCATATATTTAAAGCAGACCAATTATCAATTAACACCAAGGGGATTATCATGTTTTCATACTCCATAACAATATTGAGGGATTTTGAGTGACTACTTCCCTCATCCGATAAATTGGCATCCGAAAATGAAATGACATTTGGAGCCATCACTTGACCAATTATCTGCTTGACCTCATCTGGGCTCACCAGAAGCGATACGTGCGCATTCTTTAACGCCCCCATTAAGGCTTGAAAATGAAGTGGGGATGTCAGCAATAAATCCTAAACAGTAATATGAGCAGGCATTCTTCTCAACTGAGTCTCCAGTATATGCTCACGGCTCATTTTTTCAAAAGGGTTTACAACATCATCCTTCTTTCCCTCTGGTTGAGTTTGTGCTACTGCTGGTGCTTCTGGCTACTTTGAAATCTTCCCTGATCTTGTAATAAAGTTTACTGCCCCTTCTCTACTACTGTCGATGTTGGCATCTACCTGTTCATAGCTGAACGGGACTTGATAAGGATTATAAGTTGGTCTCGAGATCTGAAATGTCATAGCTATCGATACCTGATGCACTTGTACTGATGGCTCAAGAAGGGTGGGTAAGATTTATTTAATTTTGATGATAGATGGGTAGGTGGAAAAATTGGGCCAGGTTGGGGTGGTGAAGTTTACGGGTGGTTGCACCGAGGGTAATGGGGTAGGAGTGGGCCATTGATAGTTGATAGTGATGGTGGGGGATGGGGGACCTGATGGGCTATTGGGTAATCAATGCTGGTGGCAGTGTATGGTTGATATGCATTTATTTGCACATGGTTGATGGGTGTGGGTGATGGGAAATAAGCCCTAAGATCTAAGGGTTCAATTTGTGATGCTGGGTTGGGGAAATAATCTAACAAATTTAGGGGTTCAATCACCCCAATACACCTTTCTTCATAATTTCTTTGCAATGGTGCCATATAACTTTTCTGGTCACTGATATAGTCTGATGGGTCAAATTCAAACTCTTCCTCACATTCCTCTATCATCCCGATGGTGGGTCGGGGACCTGCTCCTCCGGTAGGGTGTGGGGGCAATGGGACCTGATGTATATTTCCATGTTGGTTCACTTGAGAAGGTATAGGTGGAATGATTTCCTCGATATCAATTAAATCTTGTATCGTGTGCTTCAATGGGAAGCAGCGATCAGTCGGGTGACCTAGACCCTAATGAAAATTACAGTGAGTGTTAGGGTCATAGTTTTTCGAGATTGGATTAGGAGGAGGTCACGGTTGGAGGGCGGTAACTAGTCCCTTTTTTATTAGTAAAGGTAAAAGTACATTCAAAGATTGCCCCAAAGGCATTAAAACTTGATCATAGTGGGCTCTCCTCTGCTCGGGAGTCATTTGCATCCCCTGTCCATTCCCTATCCTTTGTATCGGCTCTGTTCTGACTGGAGCTGGCTAGGCTACCTTAAATTGGAATGGGGTTATATTATTATTGGGCTTGCTATTGGCAATGTTCTAAACATTGACCCCTACTCTCTTCTCGTTTCTCTACTCTGAGAACCTCCTAACTCCACTAGCTCCACTAGGCACGTTCTTGCTCAAGTGACCTTCCCTGATAGCATCTTCATAGCGATTGGAGTTTCGTACTAAGTCAGTAGATCTAGACTGTTGTTGATAAACTAGAAAGTTTGAGATCACTCCCAAAGTATTTTTGAAAATTATTTCTATTTGCTTGTCATCAGGTATCCTGTTTTTAACCTAAGCTACCAATGCTCTCCAACGCCCTAAATAATTGCTGAAAGTTTCATGAGGGTTCCACTTCAATCGGGCCAAGTTTGACTTGTGTGGTTCAATGTGTATATTGTAGACATATTATTCTTGAAATAAATGCGTCAAGTCTTTCCAAGTCTTTATCATAGATGGTTCTAAGGACGAGAACTACCTCAAGGTCGGATCAGTCAAACTTTTTTGAAAGACATTTATTAATAGTCTTTCGTCCCCTCCATACTGGCACATGTCCCCATAATAAGACTTGAGGAGTGCTATGGGATTACTGGTGCCGTTATACTTGTCAAAAGCCAACATTTTAAATTTTGAGGTAAGGGAACCTCTGCGAACAAACACAAACCCGAGAAGTCCGTGGCTTGGATTTCAGCACCACCCGTCTTCAACAACTACTTCTAAATTTTGTCTAGCTGTTCTTTCAACTGCTCTGATTGTTTGAACATGGGGACCATTCTTTCAGCAGTCGGTTGGGCTTCACTTTGGGCTACCAGGGGTAGGCAATTATAAGAGGAGGGTAATGCTGGTCAATGCCCCGACATAAGCACTACCGTTCCTAATCTCGTCCTCTTCATACTGCTAGTCTACATAAGGTATAGTGAGGGCAGGATTCTCATATTGATGCTGCATGGACTGGATGGGAATGGTCTGAATGGGGGTTGGGTGAGTCCATTGAATGTGAGGGAAGGTTTGTTGGGTGATGGGATGAGTGGAAGTCAGATTTTGGGGAGGGGTCTGATGTGCTGATGAGGCCATTAGGCATGGGGAAAGGTTAGGAGTGGACTTTGTGATATAGGGATATGGTTGAATTGCGGTTGATGTAAGGTATGGGTTTGAGCTGGGTATGAGGGTTGTGGGTGAGTGAAATCTTGGAGGAATTGTGAAGGGTATGGGTGTGAGGCTCCAAGGTTAGGGCCTCGCTGGGCTTGGGTTTGGCTATAAAGGTCTGGCCCATGGGTCTTTGAGAATGTTGGGCCATAAAGCCTTGATCATGATAGGTTTGGCCCAGCGGGCCTTGGTGGGTTTAGGTCATGGGCCATTGATGGATCTGGATCATAGGCCTTTGATTGGTCTGGGCCATGGGCCCATGGTTGGTCTGGGTCATGGGCCCTTGATGGGTCTTGACCATGGGACCTTAGTAGTTATAGGCCATGGGCCCTTGATGGGTCTGGACCATGGGCCCTTAATGGGTCTAGGCCATGGGCCCTTGGTGGGTATGGATAATGGGGTTTTGGGCCATTGGGCCTTAAGGTATGTTGGTAATGGGGGTTTGGATGGTATGGATGATGAGGGGTTGATGGGGGTCATGGGGGAATGAGGCAAGAGGCATGAAGGCTTGATAGGGTATTGAATGGATAGATAAATGTGTTGTGTAGATGAGAGGGGATGTGTTGGGAAGCTTTCCACCTAGTGTAAGCTTGGACCATCTCTTCCATCATGGCCATGGAAGGGGGATCAGATGGAGATGGGGTATTTAAGGTTTGGAGGGGTATGGATGGGGCGGATGAGGAGGGATAATTGGGCATGGCCCCGATAAAATCGGGCATGACCCAGGTAAGTGGTGGGATATGGGGTGGTTGGAGAAATGAGGTGGGGTGTTGGTGAATGGGGATGGATTAGGCATGTGTGGGGAGGATGTACGGGGCATAAATGTGGAGGATGAGAGAGAAAAGCTGGTCATGGCCCCGATAAAAATGGGCTTGACCTGGGTAGATGGAGGGATGTGTGAGGAGTCGGATGCGGCATGGATAGATGCAGGTGGATTAGGTGCAGATCGGGAAAATGGGAAATGGGAAATGGTATTGAAGGCGAGGAATTGGGTTGGGTATGACCATGTATGGGGGAATGTCTATGGTTTAGGAAAAAGATAGGGAATGGGGGTTTAGATTTTGGATCATTTGAGCAGTTGAGGGTGGGAAGATGGGGGCACCGAAGGGGCTAGTGACGGTAAAGAGATTAGGTGAGGGGGATGGATGTGTTTACCTCCTCTACATGGGAGTGAGTCAGGGAATGTGGCAGGGATGAGTCGGGATCGGCGTACGCCAGATCCACAGCCCACGACATGGCTCGATATCGGGTCAAGAAAGGGTGCCTCGGGTGGGGCCCATAAAGTTTCCTCCACCCTTTGCCGGAAGATGAAGGGTACAATGATGTCGTTATGTCGGCACCAACAAAACTCTATTTTTGGGTTTATAATTTTTTTAAAATTTTTATATGTGAAAAGATTAAGAATACCAAGGCCTTTTGAATTCCCTCTTCGAGTGGCTCTCGTACCCTAAATAGGTTCTCGACAAAGGCTTCGAAGTGCTTTAAAAGAATCAAAGGGAAACCCTTTGATCTATTGAAGGCATGGAAATCAATACAAACAATCCGATCCCCCAGATCGAGTTAAAAAGAAGTCACCTTCTCTTAACCGGCGAGGGCATATTGGGTGTCAAAAATTGCTGGGCCTAGATGGTGGCACTAAAATCACTAATTGGGGACTTCGGGAGGTGAAACAGGCCACAGATTCGGGCTGCAACTGTCTAGCATAGGGCTGGCGCAACTATTAGATGCGCTACTTCAAAAATCCCCAGATTTAAGGCTGGTGCAACTAATACATGCGCTAGTGCACTTCTGGAGATTTTTACCTTGGTGCATGTATTAGTGGTACCAGGCAAAAATGGGGCTTGACAGTTTATGACAACAAGGTTTTCAACCCTAAATTTGTCTTCTAACTTGGTTTTTCTGGAATCTATGCTTCCAAGGACTAACTGTTTATATGATCCGTCTCTCTCCTCACTGATCCTAAGGGTTTACAAGGCCGGTGCAGGTCTGCTAACGCTCACTTTTCCCCAGTTTATAAGCTTGTTAACGAGAAGGTTTCCCACCTGATATACCTCAAGTGTAAGCACTTTCTCAGGTACTAGGTGGGTTGGGGCTTTTCCGGATCATCACTACTACGGGCTACCGCCGTACTAAGACTCAGGAGATTGTATGTGTGCCTAGAACAACCTAACACGTAAAAATCTACCCCACAAAAATTGATTAAGTCCCCTTTGTTGGTTCAATTTTAATTTTCAGTTTTAAAGGGAGTTTGCTTAAAGTTCAAAGACAGGGGGTGATGTTCCCGTGCCGCCTCTACGGGTCGGCATCCACTGTTTGTAATATGATTGCGGAAATTAAATTGCGCACGTAGGCCTGCCAAATGGCTAAGGCACTTTAAATGACGTAAAAGTAAAAGATTTTAAAGGACAATGTACAAGTAGGCCCGCCAATTGTTTAAGGTGCTTAAAATGACAGAAATGTAAAGAAAATCAAAGACTATGTGCATGTAGGCCCGCCAATCGGCTAAGGCTCGTAAATGACTTGAAAGTAGGGGTGAGAAAGCGACATAATCGGAGGGGTGAGTAAAAAAAATAGCAAAAATAGGATAGAAAAACAAAAATAAAGGACCAAAATTCAAGGGGAAGCTCTACTAGCTACTCCCTAGCATAGTCGCCATCTGTGCAACCGTGGGAATCTGTTGCGATGATGTGCACTTGTTAGAAAATATAGAGTAGCCACCCATAGCTTTTAGTGTCCCGGGATGCCTAAATCAAATTTAAAGAGCACCAAAGTACCAAAAATTGACTCTGAATCCGGGCTACGCCAAAGGCTCTTAGGTAGGGGCTTCGGTTATCGATCAGGAAGGTGTTAGGCACCCAATCAACCCACTTAATGCGGTCTCTACTTATGGCCAAAACACAAAAGCAATAAAAGCAAAAAGGTCTTCCTCTTACCCAAGGGGCATTAAAATCCTATTTGTGCCCCTCCGTTCCTACCAATAATTCGGCGGTGTAACGGCACAAATGAAAAGATGGCGGAAGAACCAAGAAGGTAGATGAATAGAGAGAAGAGCTGGAGCTCTCCGGCCCTTGTTGCACCACTGTGGAACCTTGTGTAGGCTTGCGTTAGTGAGCTTTTGATAGCTTGAATGGTTTGAAATAGGTTTCTAACTCCTAGGGCTTGCAAGCTAAGAGGTAGAGAGGGAAGGCTAGGGGGTAGCACACACCTAACCTAAAGGATTAGGATGAAAGACATGGTCTAAAATGAGGTTTGAGAGTTCTGGAATTTGTATAGGAAAGGGCACTAGAGGAGAGAGAGAGAGAGAGGTTTCTTCATCTCTATTTTGAGAAAATTTTTAAGCCTCCTCAAGGGGGGTGTTAAGACCTGAAAAGTACCACTTTTCACCCCTTAACTTAATCTCTGTTAGACCCTTAATCATTTAATAAATGTGTTTTAAGTCTATTCTGTAGGTAATAAGCAGCAGCTGCAAATAAACCCCTAACCATGCCAAGAAGCCTACTGTTGCCCCAAAAGCCCCTCAGAAGAATGAAGGTTGAACCCAGACGGAGAGTTGGCTGCAGCATAGGCATAGCAAAGCAGAAAAATATTAAGAAGAATGCCTCGCGCAGATGTCGCAGGGCTCAATTGAACCAGAAAGAATGCGTCGCGCAGTTGTCACGAACTTCTGAAGGGAGCATAACAACTGGTCGCCCAGTCCTCGCACAATTCGCGCACAGATGGATGTCAGCAGGGAGTAAAAAGCATACTTCACATGGTTCTCACGAGGTTCAGTCTTAAGAGCTCACGCAGTCTCATGCAGCTCAAGAAAGGAGTCTTCAATCGTCGCGCGATTCACTGAAGAGAGAGAGCTCCAGGCACTCCAGCGTGCGGCTGTAGCGCAGTGGCCGCAGGATACAAACCTTCAAGGAAATGCTCGTGCGATCCATAGGCCTATGAACACTACTTCTTCGTGAGGATCCCCGCGAGATTTACCAAGGGACAAATTGCGCGTGCAATTCCCATGCCATTCAAAAGGAAAGAGCAATCTCGCGACAGCCAAAAGTATCCCTCGATGACCAAAGTATCAATCCCGCGACTGCATGAGCTTCAAGTCAATTAAACCCCGCGACGCCAATTCTACCACGCGGCAAGATCTGGAAATCTTTTCTACCCAGCGAGGATCGGGTTCTAAACTTCTTCCCACTTCTGCAAGGGCAATCTGGGAACTTTCAGCAATTAGGGCACGCACTCCAATCTTCTAATCTCCGTACACACGCCCCGAGGCATCTAAGAAATAGAATTGGGCCATGATAGCATTGATAAATTAGGGTTTTCCTAACCCTAATTCAAAGAGAGCCGACTGCTATATAAGCCTAAGCCTAGCTTAGGTTTAAGGACCTTTTGGGACTTAACTTCTGTACTCCTTCTTGAAACCGACTGTAGAATTACAGTAGGCTAAGGTTAGGGTTTAGGAGTTTTCTTTTTCCTTTTTCCTTCTCTCCATAGTCCAGCACTTGCTGGCTATGCCTTTGTATGATTATTTGGTATAGTTTTAATGGAGTTTTGTAATAGGATCTATTCCATATATGGGATTGGTGTTTTGTGAGTTGTTCTATGCAAGGCTGCTGCCTTGAGATCCTCCATTGCTAAGTTGTATTGTAAGCATTGGAGGATTGTCTTTAAGGCTTTACTTAGATCCAAGTGACCTGTGTGTCCAGGTTAGGTACATTGCAGGCCTAGCCCCACCACAGGACCCACTAAATCTGAATCCCCATGGGAGCTTGAGGTGGTAGCCTTGTGAACATGGTGGCGGCAGCAATGTTCTTGTTCTGACTTAGACCTCTGTGAGGAGGATAGCCTCTGTGGATAGTATGTGACCATTCAAGTGGATAGATTATAGCCCTAGGGTGAGGCCAATCCATAGATCTAAGACAGATTCTTCTTCTCTGCACTTGTGCTTGTAGCCTTGTGAGCGATTATACAGAGACAGACTCCCCTGTATTTGTATGGGCCCACCATCAGATGGCAGATCTGATCTGGCTGTAGAGATTGTAGGCTTGTGACTGGATCACTGCTGTCTTTCTAAAGCAGTGAACAACTAAGCCTTAAACCGAGTACTCAAACTCTTGCTGGTTCTGTGTATCCAGGCTAGTGCACGTTGTAGGCCTAGCCCCACACACAGAGCTTTAGAGGTTGAGGTTCCTATGAATTCTTGAGCTTATAGCCTGGATGAAGTAGTGCCTACAATGATAAACTTGTTCTGACCCATCTCTGGATTGTGGTTCCCCTATTGGATAGTCTGTGTCCATTCAAGTGGGCAGGTTATAGCCATAAGGGATTGGATCATGGCACAGGAGTGAGTTGGATCCTTTCTCCTCTTTGGTGATAATGTAGCCATTGGACAGGATTTCTATAGCAGCAGATCTGAGTTTGAGTTATAAGACTCATCAGATCTGTACCTAATAGCATACTTCTCACCCTTTTATATTTATTTTCTCACACTCCATCACTCTTCTCAACCCTTTTTCTTGTTTAGGCATTAAGTTACCTTAGGATTTAGACTATAGTGACCACAAATCCCCTTCCATTTAGGATTGCCAGATCTGTAGCCAGATCTGGAAGGCCTACTAAAGATAGCTCCCTTGGAGCTTTAGATCAACTTTCCCTGTGGGACAAACTCTTACTTATCAAAACTTGCTACAACAGGCCCTATATCTTGCAGGACTGTGTATTTTTAGGCTTGCTGCTCTTCAATCCATCTTTGATTTTCACTAACCCAATTCTTATCACCATCTCCAATAAAGTTAGTAGTAAGCACTTAAAATACCTCAACAGGGGGGGTACCTCTCTATTTATAGGAAAAAGGAGAGGTTAGGAGGGTGTTCAGAGGCTAAATTAGGTTAGGAATTAGGTAATCTATCCATCTAAGGTTTCCTAGGGTTTTTAGAGCCTTAAAAAATGTGACGAGGTGCTCCAATGGTGGATGATAGGGTGGGGGTTTAAAGTCACTTAAGGGGCTGCAAATAGATAGGGAAGGGTGCAACAGAGCAAGCAAAATACACACAAAGGATCAAGATGGTCAATGAGTCAAACCCAATCTCAATTTTAGAGAAGAAAACCCACAGTTACTGTTCATAAGCTTAGCACAACTAATGGATGCGCCAAGCTTATGTACAGTAAAACAGTGGAAAACAAAGATCTCGGAGGTTGGCTGCCCGAGGTGGGACCCATCTATAGCTGGCACAGCTATTAGTTGCGCCAAGTAGTGGAACCTCTCGATAGGTTCCACTAGTCCTCTCGACAGGTTCAAAACATGCTCATTTTTTTGCCCGAATGTTCGAAATGTGATATCTTTCAAAGTTCAGCTCCGATTGGGGTGATTCTTGGCTCGTTGGAAAGTTGAAGACTTCTACATTTTAATGGTATATGATTTGATCATAGTAGAAGCTCCCAGCTAGTCCTAGTGCACCACTCTTCATCCATTGCCTGAGGAAGTTAGGTTTAGGGTTCGGAAGGGATTCTAAGGGTTGGGATTGGTTTCTAAAGGTTTGGGATAAATTCTAAGGGATTTGGGATGATTCCTAAGGGTTTAGCATGACTCCTAAGGTGTCGGGGAGGCTCCTAAGGGTACCATACATGCCATCAAAAGCTCGAAAGTGCGCTTCTCTCTAAATGTGTTCTGATCAGGCCTTGGGCCAAATTTGGATGTCTACAATACATATTGTTGTCGAACCCCAGTGTGCTTTGTTTATTGTGTGGTGGAAACCAATTAAAAACAAAATGAAAGAAAAGAATGGATTTAGCACAACTACAGTACTCTTAGACCTGCAAGATACAGGGCCTATTGTAGCATGTTTTGATAAGTAAGAGTTTGTCCCACATAGAAATTGATCTAGAACCCAAAAATGGGCTATAATAGTAGGCCTCCAGATCTGGCTATAGATCTGACAATCCTAAAGAAATGGAGTTCGATGTCACGACTATACTAAATTAATCCTAAAAATAGAGAAATAAAATATAGCTCTATCCTAAAGAAAGGGTTAAGAAGAAGATGGTGATGGTGTGTACCAAAATAAAATATAAAAATTGGTGAGAAGTAAGCAGGTTAAGTTCAGAGTTAAAACAGTAATGTAACTCAGATTTAGTCTGTCTCTGCAGTGCTCCTTGCTGAGACGCTATTAAAAGCCTCAACAAGGTAGAAATATCTAGTTTGACTCATGCCATTTGTGGTGCTCTTAAGGTTGTAGGTTGTCCACTCAAATAGTCACAGTTTATCCTATAGAGTCTGTCAAATCCCATTAGTTAAACCAGAAATTGCCCATCTAGTCCAGAGGAGTGGACTGATCATTTCCCCAGCCATTGAACCAGATTGAGCCATGAATACTATTGCAGCACTATATAATGCCAGTGCTACAAGCTCCCTAGATCTGCGCATAGATCTGGCTGACATCCATAGGTATTCCAACCTATAAGATCTTAAGTGCTTTGCTAAGGCCAATGGCTCACTAATGCCCACAAAAAGGACCATACAACAAGTTAAATAGGGCTTTAGATTCAGCTAGGGATTACTACAAATAGCCTGCAATGACTCAGCCACAAGTTGTAATTACTGTAGAGAGATCATATTCATCTGATGTCGGCTAGGTAAAATAGAGGGGCCAGTTCCTGTACAAACCTCCTCACAAGGCTCTAGAAGCTCATGTGCAAGGGAGAAGAACCTTTCTCAAACATGTGGTTGGACACAACCTTCGGGCTATACTCTGTCCACTCAAATGGTCACAAGGTATCCCATTGGTCTATCCATATCACAGAGGTCTGAGAAAGAGCATTAAGACTGTTGCAACCACCATGGTCCACAGGCGTCCGAGCTCCCGAGATCTCACTACAGATCCAACATTGTTTTCTATGGCGCTATCAAACTAAGGGAAATCATATGGTAAATAATAGATCTACTAGAAATTGAATGGGCTAGTCTCAAACACATGGATTCTATAAAGATCTAAAGAAACCATAAGATCTTTAGATTCGATTAGGCATTAAAACATCAATCAATTGATAAACACAAAACTTACAATGAACTGCCTCCAAGCTACAGCCTATACACAACTGCTCATCTAAAATCCCAATGTATACAAATCTTATCACAAACTAAAATAAACTAAACCTAACTGCTTACTGAGGGATTAGCCAGCAAGTGCTAGGCTAAGAGAGAAGAAAAAAGGAGAAAAAGAGGTGATCAAACCCTAACCCTAGCCTGCTGGAGCTCTCAGCCGACAGAGGATGAAAAGAAGGGTTGATGATAAAACTAAACTCTAAGTGTAGCTTATATACTCTGTCCATACAGCCTTGGCTCTGAAGGGATTAACCCTAATTTTTATAGTAGACGTGGCACTGTTACATCCCTTGAATGCCTTGAGACATGCGCCTCAAAATCTATGCCTCCAGATGTGTGCCCTAGCCTTGAGAAATTCCCAAAAGGTCCTTGAGTTAAAACTGAGAAGTGAGGAGCCCATGCTTCGCAGGGCTGACATATGTATTCATTGATTCGCACAGTTGCAAGGCCTTCATGGAGTAGCTTTTGGTTGGTAGGAAGTTCCTTTGCACTGCACTGCTGTCATGGAGATGCTTTGGAGTGCCTAGAGTTCTCACGCAGTAGAGCTTCAGAAGCTCTCTCTCTCGCTGGGTGCTCACACAGTTATGCTCCTACGCTAGTGTGGTAATTGGTAAGGCTTCAGAGTGCGCGAGATCTGCGCGAGGAGAATTCTTGGCATCTCTCTCTTCCAGGGCCACGCACGAACTCCACTAGGTGAATTTTAGTTTAGTTCATACATGGACTCGCTATGTTTTTCACATGGCTGCTTTGAGGCCTAATCTCCGCGAGAGCATCGCGATCACAAATTTTGAGGATTTTAATCCGCGAGATCTTTCCGATGTCTTTATATCTCTCCTCTTAACTGCGCGTCTTATCTGTGCGAGAGCATCTTTCACTGCATCCTTAGCTTCGTGAGGGAGCTTCTCAACTCTGCCAGATCTGTCTTTCTATGCTCTGATGCATTGCACTTGGTGCCTTTGTTGTTTCTCTATTCTCAGCCAACTTCATTCATCTGCTAGGCTTTTGGTCAATGATGACCAGCACATGAGTCACCATGGTGAGCACTACCAGGGTGTTCCATTAGGCTTTGGTTCAGCTGTCATCTTTGCATGTATTCTTCCTCTTCTTTGGGCCAATAAGGATGAATTTTGTGTTAAGCTTCATGGATTATTGCTAACTATCAAACACACTTAACAAATGATTATTTGTCTGCTTCAAGGTCTATCAGAGGCTAGGTTAAGAGGTGAAAAGTGGTACTTATCAGTGAATAACACATATGTTACAGGTGTTTGCTACGAGTGAGTCGATAGCTTGACAAGTTTTAGAGGAATTTAATTTAAATCAGAGGGAGTTGATGTGCCTCCCATAAATATATGTCCTCTAGTCATACCAACTGCATGTGAAGGAAATAATTTACTCTCTCTTTCAAAAAGGGTTAGTTGCTCCATTTGAGTTTCTAACCTTACGATAGATTACCGAAGATGGCTGAGTAACTGTGTCTGGATATGGCTATGTTGCTTCCAGCTTTCAGCTATTTGCAACAAGGCAACCTCTACAACAGTATGGTTTTGGCCTTCTATGGGGTAAGTGGTCGATCTTGTTATGTATATTAAAATTATGTTTAAACTCAAGTCTTAACCTATTGCAAGCGCACAATGGAAATCTTAGTACTAGCATAGGATCATTCCCACGAGAAAGTTTATTTATCTAATTACTTCTTATCTATATCTTTTATTTAAATTCTTATCTTAAAAACTTCTATTTACCTTTAAGATCTACTCTACTGGAGAAATATGAATAAAAAAATAGTTTTTTAATCTAAAATACATAAAATAAATCCTAAATCTTCCTTTTTTAGATTGAGGTCGTCAATCCGAATCTTCAGTTATCAGATATTTGTAAAAATAAATAGTATTGTTCCACCATATCTCTAGTTTTTTAGCGTTGGTTGTTAATCAAGTCTAAGTTCCTATCAACACAGATTTAATCTAATCAACAACTTCCTAAAATCTGGGCGTTAATCAAACCTTAGAAACTGAAGATAGAAAATAAAAAATAGTTACACTAATTTGCAAATTCTAACCTAAGTCATCAATTCAAATTAAAACTTGGAGATTTTTACAAGGCTGTAAATAAAGAAAAGAAAATCTAAACTAGAAAGCAAATAAATATATCTTTCACCCGTCAGTCGCAGTCGTCAATTGCTTCTGAGAAACTAGGATATCTACACTAATCTTCAGCACTCAATTATAGTCATCAATTGTTCTTGAGAAACCTCTGATAGATAATCTACTCTAAGTATTATACAGTACTTTGGTCGGAAGAAAATCCAACCTCAGACGTCAATTGATGCTGAAACTCTTCTATGCTTATTCCTATTCTAAGCTCTCTTATTTATACATCATAAGGAGTCGGTTTACAAAGACTTCTAATTCTAAAGAAACTATTAAAAACAAATTATTCCTAATAAAATTCTAATTCCTAATTTTATCTTCCTTGCTTAGACAGTAGATGTGCTTTTGGATTTTTCTCCTTTATTTCAGCAATCAAGATTTCCTAAAACTTATCTTCATCAATCTTCTCAGATCCATGATTCACCAGACTTCTAATTTCATATATCTTCTAATTTTATTCATGACGGTATAATATGCATGTGATCAACAGCAGCAGTAGGAAATCTTTTTTTTTTTGGGAAATCACAAATCACAATTTCTCATTTTCTTCTTTTTCTTAGAAAATCTTTAATCACAATTTTCTATCTTTCATAGCTTCCTTAGTTGACGATTCTTTGAATTATGATTTTTCGCTTTTCTTCTTTTTATCTCTTTTTGCAGAATCGAAAATTACGATTCTCTTGCTTTCAGTAGGCGGAAAACGTCTTTTTCATTCAATCATCTTTCTTATTGCCTTTTGAGTTCATGTTGATGAATATTAACACTTTTATTCTATTTTGCTAGTTATCTCTAATATCAGCACAACATCAACTTATTAGTAATAAACTATGGCCTAGCATCATTAAGTTAAGGGTGATAAAATGGTGAATTATGTGACTGATCACACCCCCAAACATAACTTTTGCTAGTCCCTAGCGAACAAGGAAACATAAAATATCTAAACTATGAATTTAACTGCCACTTTCGTAGGGAGCACGATTGCATTTAACAGATGTAACAAGCCTTTAAACCCTTAGGTGATCCCTAGTGGAGGAGTTGTAGTCTCCTGAAGGTTTTCAGTAAAGTTACCTACAAACTTCAAATATTTTTGGATTTTTTAAAATACTAATTTTTTTTTAAATATAGATTTTGTATACTAATTTTTCAGTCAATCACTATATTATTTTTCAAAAATCATGTAATCTTTTACACTTAGCTTTCCATCATTGTAATCATCCTTTATCAGAACTCAATAATTTCAATTCGGTATAGCATGGAGTGTGTGCATATCAGTGAAAAGTTTATTCATCATAGATTTTTCTAAACTGTAAGTTTTAGAAAATATTTTCATCCAAACTCTCACTTATTGGCATACTCTCAAAAATAATTGAAATCTTAGGTTCTCATAATATTGAAGATATATATGAAAATTTCATCGGACAATTAGCTAAGAAGATAAATCTCAAGGAAAGGATAATCAATTTTATTCATATAATTTCTTCATTTATTCATAGTATCCACTTTATATATCTCTACTAGACTCATATTTTTGCAAATTGTAAATCACAAAGGTCTTTCCTTCAGCTTGTAATAGGGCTTTGGGTTTTCAGAAGGTTTCAAAGAAAAAGGTAAAGGAGATTCAAATTTATTTATGAGAATTTAGCTCTTCCTTCTCTTCTTCTTTTATATTGTTCAGCTTCAGTAAGTATCCTTATTTTGGATGACTTCTTCCCATTTCTTTTTTAGTATAAATCTTATTTTCTTCTCTTTTTCGTAGAATCGTCTTTTATGATTTCTTTTCTTTTCCCATATTTTCATACAATAGTATTTCTTTTTACTTGTATCCTTTTTCAGTAGATCCTTTATCTGTTATGCATATACTCCTTTCACTCCCTCTTCTTTCCTTCTTTTTATTTTCTAAATTCTCAGAAATTATAAGGGTCAAAGGTTAGAAAGCTTTGGGTAGTACATATGGTTAAAGGTTTATAAAGTTTTGGTATAAAGAAATTTGGTTTTAGGCTTCTAATATGGGTTCAAAGGATAAAATGTTATGGGATTTTTGGCTTTTTGGCTCTGGTAAAACAAAATATGACCTTTGGTCATTTTCACGATTTACTAATATGGATGTCTTATTGCTTTGATATATTCAATAGATAGTTTAAAATAAATAAATCATAATATTTATAGAATATTTTGATTCTAAGTTAAGCATTATGAGATTTCAAATAGTAGAGAAGTTCAAGGAAATTTATCATGAATAAAAATAGCCTCTCTTTTTCAGAAGAAAAGAGGAAATAGGCTCTATAGCTCACTGGTTATATGATTTTGAAACTATAATCTAAAATGTTTAGAGTTCAGATCAATCATATAGTTTCAAACATTCTCCTGATACATAATTCTAGAGATGCTTTACTTTGAATTGTAACTATTTCTATTTTGATTTTGAATTACTACTATGATGGATTGCTAAGAATTTTTTATTTTTTTAATTTCTTTATAAATCTCATATAATGATTAACAAGAACTAAAAAAAACTATACTAATACATACTAATATATACTAATATATTTTATTTTTCAAAAATGATATGTATATCCCCCAAACTTAAATTGGACAATGTCCTCATTGTGCAAAACAGGAGACATACAAGAAAAATACTACCTTATTTTACTGCTATGTTAGTAACCAAGTGTATAATCTATAAAAAGAATCAAAATTCTTCCCCCAAACTTAGGAGAAAATACTACCGGTTAGAATAGAAAATGTTAGATGTTAGTAACACTATTAGTAAAAAACATAGTAAAGACATTAAAGAAAGAATTATATATTTGCCATATATATATATATGAACTAATTACAGAAACATAGAAAGAAACTTAATTATATGAACGAAATCCTAGGAAAAATCTAGACACACACTAGACTAAGACACTGGCATCAACGTCTAAGAGAAATCTTCAATGAAGATTGGCCCTCAGGCTTCTATCTTTCAAAATTATCCCATCAAAAATGGGTTGCCTTCCTGGCTCTGGGATGCCCTCAGCTTGCTGCTCTTAGAAGAGAACTTCAAGCCAGGAAGGGGAATAGCAGGGATTAGGGAGAATCAGGGGGGTAGCTAAGTAGGGGGTGTATGAAGGGCACAGGAGGTGAAGATGGGAGGTGTGTCAGACGATGCAAGAGGTTCATCTTCTTTTTTTTCTTCTTTTTGTTGTTTTTCTTTTCTTTCTTCGCCAAAATCTTTTGAACTTCCTTGTACCTGTCCCACAGGAACTGCAGATGATCTGGCTTTGGTGGTGGTGGTGGGTCCTCCCACACTGGGAAGAACTTTATTCGGTTATAGTTTGTTTTATCGTCTGTCAGGGTAAGAATGGGCTGGTGGGGGCGAGAAGGAATGATGAACGGCTCCCGTATTTGAAGTGCTTGGATTGTGGGGTATGAATCGTTGTTTTAAATTTTCATCCTTCCGAACTTAATTGCCATAATGATTCTACAGAAAATTAGTTGGACATAAAGCAGACGTCGGCTGAAGTAAATATAAAACGTCGTTCTATTTATTATGTGTGATGATATCGAAGAGTTCATATGATGGATAATGATACGGTAGCAGAGTGTTTGTTTAGTAGCATTTGTATATGTCAAAAGGTGTTGAGATGAATTTAAGCATAACTACTTATTTTTATGGTTTGAACATACAACGACAAATATAAACAAACATAAATGAAACACACACAATAAGAGAAAAATGTCGCTCATTCACAACAAGAAAGAAAAGAAAAAATATAATTACAAACCCCTTCAGGTTTAATACCCGGGATGCAAAATAAAAAGGAAGAAAAGACATTAGAAACTAAAAATGCCCCAAACTTTTAAATCCTAAGTTTAGAAACAAAATTCAAAATAAAACCAAGCCCCTTAACCTCTATTGATAACATACACCTTCTAAATCACAAAACAACAAGTGTCACCCTCACAAATATCCTCCATCTAATTAAATCTATGGCAAACATAGATGAGCCAATGATCATACAACACTTAACCCTCTAAGAAAAACTAATCCACTCATAAATAGATGAACCAATAGGATTAAAATATCTAACACTCATCTAGAATATTTAAAAAAATAAAATTCAAATTTAGACCTATCTAACAAGTGTCATCCTAAATTCAAACATAAGAACAAAACAAACAAACCTTAATCCTAAACACAGGACTCATTCTCTCATCATGACAATAAAAGTTAACCAATCACAAAAATTAAAGGGATAAAGCAAATATAATAAACAAAATAACCTTTTATTTAATAAATATATTTTATACAATATCACCAGAGGCATACCTCCTGAACATAAAACCCAAAATGAAAACTTAGAACCTAACCTACAACCCAAAATGAAAACTAAACCTAAAATCGAGACCAAGCGAGGAGCAGCGCCCGACTTAGAGCGTCCAATCGGAGGCTTCAGAAAGGATTGGCTGGGGAACACATCCCTCCATTTGTAACACCTTCCCTTTTGCCATCTTCACCTCCTCCGTTGCCGCCTCCTCTACGCTGCCTTCACTACTCCCTAAAAGAGATCGATTTGAAGACTAGCGTCCTCATTCCCAATACCGTCCATTCTTAGAATAATGTTGTCCTTTAGCATCATCTCAGGAAGAAGATCATGCAAAATCACAAGCATAGAAAGAAACAACATCTCAATCAGACGGTTAGATCACCCAATATCACTAAAACATGAATTTTTGAACATAAAAGATTCAGAGAAAGTAAAACTCAAGACTAAACCAAGGGATGAAAAGCATATGAAGGCTCCCTCACTTATATAGAGTACGGACTTAATCACACACTCTCACATGTGCGCTTAACTCAGTCACACGTTGAGAAGAAAGCGCTCAATCCAAAACACGTGCTCTGACCAGAACGGGCAATAAAACTATCACCTTATCAAACGACCACGCCACGCAACCCCATCAAACGTCCACACCACGCCGTGCAATACGAAAGGTCACCCGCACAGTGACCTGGTGATGCCTTAATCACGCACAAGTGTTGGAGCGCATAATCCAATCACACGTCCACACGCGTAAACAACCCTTCAAACCCGTGATCGCACTCCTGGAAATAGGGCCGCAATCATATTGAGCGACCTAAATTAGGCACGCAATGCCAGATTTTGGACAAAATCTATACCTTCATATCTTTTTATCCCATCTCGATCAAAATCCTATCCCATCGCGTAGCCTCATAGGTTGCTTAGAGAAAAAGAAGGAGCGACAGCCGCTCACGCATGTCCCATCACGATAAGATGCACACACATGATACCACCTCAATATCTAGTCCCACCACAATAAATCAATCACACCACCACACATCCTCTCATGAGAAGATAAAAATGAAGCCAATCACGATGCAACCATAACGTGATCTTATATGACCTAAGATCGGCCAAAGAAATAAACAAGACACACCTATCGCGCAAATATCCTGCCAGTGTCCCCTCATTTGGTCCTACAACCAAACATCCAAACACAACCCCACCGCACATTCATGAATATGTCCCCTCACGAGCAACTACAACCCGTTCTCACCACAAACATGCCCCATCGCAACACAGTAACCTCATTTAATCTTATAGCCCCGACGCCAATCACACCTCCCTGAAACCCCGGTCACGAAATAGTGCATGGAGTCAAACTTTCCAAAAATCCCATTGCAAAAGCAGAGGGACTCCTCTCAGCGTCCCATTGCAAACAACAACCGCCATGCCATATGATTAAAAGGGAGAAAGCTCGATCTTGTCCCATCGCTAAAAGTAAAGAGCCCTCTTCCCAAATTGCTCGCTACATAATAGCCACTAGACACCACTCCTGTAGCAAAAATGCATGAAGATCTGAGACTCCTCCCATCGCATCCGACCAATGCCAAGTTTCAGTGTGAACATCCTGTCAAAATCCCCACATCCCACCAGGACTCGTCCAGCATGCAACCAAAGAAAGGAAGAATCCCCAAGTCCCATCGCGACATCACCTCCCCAAGACACCACATCACACAGTAATGACCGCCAAGCCCTGCCACAGCAGACCAAAAAAAGAAGAAGAAATCCCACCAGCCTCATCGCGGTATCACCTCGACAACCCATCAGTCCCATCACGGACTACACAAGCTACACATAATTCAGGTAACTATCATCCCCAGGTAAGTACTACCCTTCTCTTTTACTCGATATTGCTTATAAATATAGTTAGCTATGATTAAGTCAAAATATTTTTAAAACCTATCTCTCTCGACTTGCGAATCACTGTAGTCCTCCCATAAGAGACAATCATCAGTATTCGTCGAGAAGATTAGACGGAGTATCCGACATGCTAAGTGTCGTCTTGACAACCACATAAACGGTCAGGTCCGTAAATGCCATACCGGTGGATCTGCTCAGTGACGTCTCGGAAGCCACTTTTTCGAAGTTTTACCATCGAATTGATCTTAAGTTAAACTCCCAAAGTTTCAAGAGCAAAAAAAAAAAAATCCTTTACTTTCGAAGATTTCAAAAAAAAAAAAAACCCTTACTTGATTCTCTTGCTTCCAAAACCAAAAATCTCTTACTTCCAAAAA
Organism: Chloranthus sessilifolius; assembly: GCA_021018995.1. Lineage (NCBI taxonomy): Eukaryota > Viridiplantae > Streptophyta > Magnoliopsida > Chloranthales > Chloranthaceae > Chloranthus > Chloranthus sessilifolius. The sequence goes on along the minus strand of CM037593.1, from coordinate 49,759,459 downwards.
CAAAAAAAAACAAAAAAAGCCACTTACTTCCAAAACAAAAAAAATAACAAAAAAAGAAATAAAAAATAATAATAAACAGAAGGAGACTTTACCTACCAAAATTCATCTCAATGATCGGTCACTGGACCTATTTATGAACATTTGTATGGCGCCCTCCGGTACCTCGACTATGTCATATCCCTCTATTTGACTGCCCCTTGCAGTAGGTCGCGACATGCGACGGGATGCCCCTTGCACCCACAGATTAGGATATGGTATTTCTTCTTTCCGTTTGACTATCACTCGCAGTAGGTCGCACCATGCAACAAGATGCCCCTTGCACCCACGGAATAGGATACGCTGACTTCCAGCATCGACAGTCTATGATAGCGAGTCGCGATACGTGACGGGATCGCCCTTGGGCATCTACGGCATGGAACATGCCTTTCGATAGCTACCATTGAGCCCCTAAATGCTCCATCTTAACTTGCGCTGATAGATAAGAAAGTCAAGCATGTCATGTCAGCATCCCCAGTTCACATTTGTGATTTCCCAAGAGAAACGAGAAGACACCTCAAATGAGGGGTGTCTCCTTCTTTGACACATTCTTACTTCGCAAGAGCGTACCGAAGAGGTGCATCTGTAGACACCCCCATTTTGCCCTCTTAGAATATACAAATCTATTTGGTCAACCTTTGACCTCATAACCCTAATGGGAACCATATACTGAAGCAATAGTATATGGCTGGACACAGGCTGAAACAATAGCTCTATGGCTCAGGCCCCATGACATTAGCGTAGGGAACCATGCATTGAAATAATAGTACATGGCTAAACACAGGTTGAAACGATAGCTCTATGGCTCAGATCCCAACTTAGGGAGACAATATACTAAAACAATAGTATATAGTCGAAATACAGACTGAAATAATAGTCTAACATTTCTGACCCCTTTGCCCTAATGTGGGACCGTATACTAAAACAATAGTATATGGTCGGACATAGGCTGAAATAATAGCTCTGTGGCTCAGGTCCCATGACCCTAATGTAGAGAATCATGCACTAAAATAATAGTATATGGCTGAACATAGGCTGAAACAATAGCTCTTTGGCTCAAATCCTGACGTAGGGAGACTATATACTGAAACAATAGTATATAGTCAAAATACAGGTAGAAACAATAGTCTCACATTTCAGACCCAACCCGGACCCAAACAACCCCAAATTATGCGCCTAAAATAACACGCGCAATTCGATCGCACGCCAAACCACACACGTGCAATCAATTCCCCTTTCAGACCAGACTTCCTTTCCCAGACCACTTCGAGACTCGAACACGCACCCACCACGGCACACACGATCGAATTGAGCGCCCCTCCACCAGCGCGCAATTGGCCTATGTACGACCTAGTCTTATAGTCCTTGACCACCAAGCTCCCTTGATTAAACACTTAGAAAGAAGCACTTAATCGGAATGTGCACTCCACACCAGGTGAGCAATTAGTCTTAACATTGTTAGAACTAGGAAACTTGCTGACCAAGTCAACAGGTCGCTCGTTGAGTTGGCGATCGACTTAAAGCGATTAAGTATCGAGAAACTGGCACGAAATTCGGTTAAACGCCTAAAACAGGGTGTTTAATTAGTAAAATACCTATAAAAAGACCTATCCATTATGACCCAAACCCTGGCCCCCATAACTTTGAGATTTGAGTTTTGAGTTCTTAGTCTCCAAGCTTAGGGTTCCAAAATTACTCTCTACAGCCCAGGCTGTAGGTATAATTTACTTTCTAGTTTTAATTTCTGGTTTTAGATCTTAGGCTCTAATTTTTAGCCCTAGGTTTAGTCCTAGTCTTTATCTCTTAGATTTTAAACTTAGGTTTTAATTATTAGTTCTGATTTTCAGTCTCAGACCGTAATACTTCCTTTTTAATCCATGGTTCTAGTTCTTAGTTTCTAGAATCAGTCTTTAATTCTATTATCTAATTTTCAATCTTAAAAATTTGTTTTTATCCCAATACCTTAATTTTCAATTCTGATATTAATCACTGATTCCAGTTCCCAATTTTCTGGGACTAGTCCTGAATCCTACGATATGATTTTTATGACTTCGACTCCATTTAAGTCCTTAGATTTTTGTTAGCCTTTAGTTTTAATTTCTAATTTCTTATAGCTCTAATCTTTAGATTCTAATTCTTAATTCTTAAGTTTTTGAATTCAGCCTTTAGGAAATCCCAGCCCAAATCCTTAGTCTAGAGCCAACTAGGTCTCTCCACCCTTTTCTCAATTGTCAATCCCATCACTTTTATGTTTGCCTAATTTTGAGATATCAAATAAAGTTGGATTAAGGCAAAATTGGTTACGTTGGAAAGCTTATCTGTAACGTCCCAAAAAAAAATATTATTATTTAAATAGTGCACCTCGGGAAGCGGACCAACAGGTCACGTGTTTGACCGGGTCAACTTTGACTTGATTAACTTAGGATTAGTAAATTTGAGTGGAATAACTTATGATAATGGAGGGCTGTTGACATAAGTGAATGTATATGCACAGAGGTACACTAGATGGTTATAGACGCTTTGCACCCAATCTAAGGATAAGGCTATAAAAAAAAAAGAAAAAGGGAAATAAATTGTTTGAATGGAGTAGTTGAGAGGAGAGTTAAAAGAAAGAGAGAGAGTGTGAGAGAGTAAATGTGAGCAATCATACGAAGGCATTGAATACAGCTCTTTGATCTTGGCTCGCAAAGTCTAACGGATCGAGCTCGGGATCGAGGAGAGGTTTTAATTGTGAGATTTAGAAACCCTAGTAAGATCAGACTTGGGATCAAAGGATCCAACCGTTGAAGGTGAGCTAAATTTTCTTAAGAGATTCTTTAAAATTAGTTTGATTTAACAATATGTTTATATATATGAATATAGATATATAGACATGGGATTGGTGAAGTTTTAGAAGGGTTGGAGGAGCTCAAGAATTGATGAACTCGATCCAAAGCTGAGAATAGGCAATTTCGATCAAACGATTTCCAAACCGTTTGAACGAATTTGGCATGAGGAGAAGATTTGAAAAGAGAGAAGGGTTTCTGAGTAAATCGATCGAACAATTTGAATTTCGTTCGTTCGATTTTGGAAACCGTTTGATCGAATTAAAAAATCGATTGAACGGTTTGCTCAGAAGATAAAGAAGAAAAAGGTGAATTCATTCGAACAAAATAGAATTCGTTTGAACGATATGAAATTAGTTCAAACGATTTAGAAACCGTTCGAACGATGTGAAATTCATTCGAATGATTTAGAAACCGTTCGAACGATTTTGTGAATCGTTCGAACAATTTGGAAATCGTTCGAACGATTTGAGTAGTTTAAGCTCTGGAGCCTAGTTTAGTTTGAAAATGAATGGTAATTGAACCTAGGCTTCTTGAACCACTGTTTAAACATTGTAATGATATTTTGCATATGTTGATCATGCCTAGGTTAAGCCGAACCGTTGAGTTACTCATAGTAGGATCGGGTTTGAGGATTCAAAAGGTTCGAGATGCATGTAAGGTAGGGGAATATCTAACTAGTATGCTATATTACAATCCCATAAGTAGTGATAGTGTAAGATGCATGTTTCGTTAAATTTTGTTGAGTTATAGTTAATGCAAAGCATAAAGTAAATGGCAATAGTGCATGTGTTTACGCAAGTAAAAGAGGAATTCATTAAGTAAGAGAAAGATCATCCCAGGGATGTAAGAACACATAGGCATCGTAGAGATGCAATAGACCGCGTGACATCCCAGGGATGTGAGGTGGATGAAAGATTCATGTTAAAGAGATAAACAGTAAACATGAATGCACGGGCTGAGTGTTATTATCTATTAGCACAAATTTACGGTGAGTAACTATATTTATTGCACAATTCGATTTAAGGCTCAGAGAATACCCAACCGACGCGGCGGGATAACCGTGACTGATGCGGCAGGATATCCGTGACTGCATGGGCTGCTAATCCAGATAATGCAGACATCGAGGATGTATAGTAGTATTAAGGCCGTCACCTAAGAGACAGGGACGAGGACAATTCCATGAAAAATAGTCTGATTAGACGATGATGCAGGGTATTCCATCGGGGCTCGAAGCTATATTGCTCGGGAATTATTTAAGTTAAGATTTAAGTTGTGATCTCAGCTTGGTTGCAATTAAGGAAACTAGTGGTCATTAAAAGAAATGCATGATCAGAATGATAAAAGTAGTCAAATTGTCTTGTCACATCTTAAAGTTATTTTTCAAGAAATGATATAACTATGAATGCATGTCTATTCTTGTCATGAAATATATGTTTGTAAAATGGATATATTTGTTGTGATATTGCCCTATTGAGCTAGGATGTAGCTCCCCCTTTGACTATATGTCACAGGTGACGGTTTAGAAATTGATGAGGATGTAGGAATTGCTACAGACGACGGTGATCCCGGTGATTCAGAGTACTTTCCAAGGGAGGAAACTGAGCCTCCTCCGGAGAGATTCTTCTAGAAGATCTTCGCTGCGCATTTTGATTAGTTTTGATAGTTTGAGAAAGAGAATTACGGCTTGGTACATCCAGCCTTATTTTGAGAGTAAACAAATATGTAATATTCTTTTGCCGAACCGTTGAGAGTGACCGTAGTAACGGCACTAATGGTTCGGGTTGGTTCTTTTATTCATGCGGAGTCATGAAATTAGAACTATCTTTTGGGCATGTGTTTTTGGATTAACGTACTGTAGAAATGGAGATTTATTTTACATTATTTTCTTTTGTTTAATATTATGAATGGAATGTACCAAGTGTTCCGCACTTACTTTATGGGGCACGGCCTCGAGGGCTGTGCCGATGGCACGGGTTTTGGGGTGCCGAAATCTGGGCTGTCACAGTTGGTATCAGAGCCATCTCTTTAGAATTTCTGACAAAGTCTTGGATTTTGTTGGAGTGAAGGGATCTTCTGCTAACGAAACTTTGATTTCATATGCAGAGCACGATGTCTTCTGGAAGGCGGGGTAGACTGAGAGGTACCCAGAATAGAAACTAGAGTGGTGACGAGAGATTTCAGGCAGGGTCTAGTAGTAGAGACCAGGAAAATTCTCGAGAAGGAGAACAGAGGAGTGAGACGACTGACCGAATCACATTGGCAATGGAGACTATGGCCGCTGCGATGGCTCAGCAGACGCAGCAAACTGCCATACTGGCTGAGTAGACGGCACTATTGGTGGCAAATAACGTTAATAATGCCAATAGTCATCAGCCACCACCACCACCTCCTCCAGCATTGTTGCCATTGTCTTTTGTAGATTTTAGGAGATTGAGACCTCCTAGTTTCTATGGACAGACGGACCCATTAGAAGTAGAGAAGTGGCTGAACCAAATTGAAAAGCTTCTAGACAGACTACGGGGTACGAAAAGTGAGAAGGTAGGATGGGCTTCCTTCCAGTTGGAGGGAGATGCCGATCCGTGGTGGAAATCTGTACTAAGGAGAAGAGAAGTTGAGGACCCTCACTGTCTATGGACTTGGATGAAATTTGTAAGGGAGTTCAATAGGGAGTACTTCCCTAAACAAGTGAGAGTCCAGATGAGGAGAGAGTTCACAAACTTACAGCAGAGAGGCATGCCAGTCAGAGAGTATGGTGTAGAGTTCATGCGGTTGTCTCGATTTGCACCGGAGCTAGCATCGACAGAAATCATGAAGGCGGCTAAATTTGAAGAGGGTTTAAGACCAAACATCCGTGAAAGATTGTCAATTTTTGAACTAGAACACTATGCGGATGTGATGGGAAAAGCCATAGTAGCCGAGAGGGATATATATGGGGTGTTCAAGAGAAGAGATCAACACGACGGGGCAGGAACAACTCAAGGGGGAGCGAGTGAGTATAGCTCGGGGAACAAAAAGCTGAGATTTACCATGCCGACTCCACTCCCTAGGCAGGGCATGTATACGAATTTCTCTAGGCCACCTACGTCCATGTTGGCGAGACCGATTCGATATGGGAACCCTACCGCTACCACTGGAGTATCTGCTACTCAAGGCATCTCTTGGGCAGCTTCCTCTACTCCAAAGGAGAGCCTCAAAGCCTCAGTCGATTGTAGAAGGGGAATGCAGGGGTGTTACCGATGTGGAAACTAGGCCACATAATAAAGGATTGCCCTGAGATGAGCAAAGGGAGAATAACTTCTGCTTCTACATCACGAACCGTACAGGCTAAGAGACCGGTTGTACAAGGGAAAACTTATGCAGTCATGGTAGAGGACGCTCAGAACTCCAATGATATTATTCAAGGTGAGTTCTACTTGAGTTTAATTAGCATGCTATTAAATTCAATATTTATAATGAATTAGTCGAAAAACAGTACATTTTTTTGGTTGGATTAATTGTCATTTAAGAGTTTTGTTGGTCACTTGAATAATATGTTTAAGTCAGTAACCCGAGTGAAGTGATAAGATGTATGTACACTATAGGTACTTTATTTGTATATGGGAAAGAGAGTCATGGAGCGTACGAGGCTAGAGCGTTGATAGACCCAGGGTCTTCTCATTCGTTTGTTACTCCTCGATTTGTAAGAAGGATGAGGATCAAGCCAGAGACATTAGATTTTGTCTTGGCTGTGACAGTTCCAACTGGACCAGTAGTGAATGCAGACTTAATTTGCAAGTCAGTAATTGTAGTTGTTAAAGATGGGGAGGTTTTTGAGTTGTCAGCAAATCTGATTCTATTAGACATGCAAGGATTTGATGTAATCCTTGGCATGGACTGGTTGTCAAAACACTGTGCAACGGTGGACTGCAAAAGTAAGATTGTCATCTTTAGGCCGAATACTAGGAGATCATTTTAATTTATTGGAGTACGAACGAAATTCCTACCACTTGTGTCTGCCATCAAGGCCAAGCGCCTAATCAGAAATGGATGCAGTGGTTACTTAGCTTTCTTGAAGGATGACAAGGAAAGAAAGAATATTATTACAAAAATCGCAGTGGTGTGTGAGTTTGAAGATGTCCTCCCAGAAGAATTATCAGGCTTACCTCCGGATCGAGAAGTGGAGTTTGCTATCAACTTGGCACCTGGAACGGAGCCGGTTTCTAAAGCGCCGTATAGAATGGCTCCGGCCGAGTTGAAAGAATTGAAGGAACAACTGTAGGAACTTTTAGATAAGGGGCTTGTCAGACCAAGTGTATCCCCTTGGGGTGCGCCGGTCTTGTTCGTTAAGAAGGACGGGCCAATGAGGTTATTCATTGACTACCGTCAGTTTAACAAACTCACTATTAAGAATAAGTATCCGTTGCCAAGAATAGATAATTTGTTTGACCAGCTCAGGATCAAGGCAGAAGACATTCAAAAGAATGCTTTTAGGACGAGATACGGACACTACGAGTTTTTAGTGATGCCGTTTGGGTTGACGAATGTCCCGGCGTCCTTCATGGATTTAATGAATCGGGTGTTTAAACCACACCTGGACTCTTGCGTAGTTGTATTTGTCGATGATATCCTCATCTACTCCAAATCAAGGAAAGAACATGAGGAACATTTGAGATCCGCTCTATAGACAGTACGTGAACACCAATTATACACCAAACTCAATAAATGTGAGTTTTGGTTAGAAGAAGTTACCTTTTTGGGACACGTTGTCTCAAAAGATGGTGTCACGGTGGATCCTACTAAGATTGAGGCAGTCATGCAGTGGGAACAACCAAAGACGATCACCGAGGTACGCAGTTTCCTTGGTCTAGCCGGGTATTATAGATGTTTTGTGGAAGGGTTTTCCAAACTATCGGGGTCACTGACTAGACTCACACGAAAAGATGTGCGAATTGAGTGGACCGATGCGTGTGAAGTAAGTTTTCAAGAACTGAAGAAGCGACTGACCTCAGCCCTGGTACTTGCAATTCCTTCAGGCAGTGGAGGTTTTGCAGTTTATAGTGATGCTTCTCATAATGGTTTAGGCTGTGTGATAAACTAGTATAAAAAGGTAATTGCTTATGGGTCGAGACAGTTGAAGGACCATGAGAAGAATTATCTGACTCATGACCTCGAGCTCGCAGCGGTCATTTTCGCATTGAAGATCTAGCGACACTATCTATATGGAGAGACCTTTGAGATATTCACGGACCATAAAAGCCTCCGATATTTATTTACATAGAAAGAGCTAAACATGAGGTAGAGAAGGTGGATGGAATTTCTCAAGGATTATGACTGCTCTATCCAATATCACCTAGGCAAGGCTAACGTAGTCGCTGATGCTTTAAGTCGAAAGGGTTCGGCTCAATTGACTAACCTAATACTGGGAATGCATAGGTGGAAATTGTTTGAAGATCTTTCAATGTATGACGCAATGATAGAAGTACAAGCGTCAGGTACTCTGTTGGCCAATATTTCAGTTAGACCAATGATCTTCGAACACGTACACGAGTTACAGATGAAAGATGCCGAGTTGGTTAAGATTCGAAAGGAAGTGATGGAGGGGACTCGACCGGATTTCTCGATAAGGGAGGATGGTTCCTTATTATTCAGGGGACACCTCTGTATTCCGATTGATGCCGGTCTATGCCAGACTATTTTGGATGAGGCACACAAGTCAAAGTACGTAATCCATCCAGGTAGTACAAAAATGTATCAAGATCTGCATAAGAACTACTGGTGGAGAGGTCTCAAACACGATGTAGCAGAGTATGTGTCTAAGTGTCTGACGTGTCAACAAGTGAAGGCTGACCATAGACACCCTGCTAGATTACTATAGCCTCGGCCTATACCGGAATGGAAGTGGGAATCTATCTCCATGGATTTCATCGTGGGGTTGCCACAGACAGTGAAGAGGTATAACGCCATCTGGGTTGTTGTAGATAGATTAACAAAATCAGCCCATTTCTTGCCCTACAACACCATGTATACGGCGGGCAAACTTGTGGAACTCTATATGAAAGAGATAATACACCTACATGGTATCCCAAGTAGTATTGTATCTGATCGTGACCCGATGTACACTTCAAAGTTTGGCAGAAATTTCAAGAAGGTATGGGTACTCGATTAGATTTCAGTTCAGCGTTCCATCCGCAAACTGATGGGCAGATGGAACGAGTAAACCAAGTGATCAAAGATATGCTCAGGGTGTGCATGCTTGAATTACAGGGTTCATGGGATCAGCATCTTCCCTTGATCGAGTTTGCTTATAATAATAGTTTTCATGCAAGCATTGGAATGGCACCTTACGAAGCTCTCAATGGTAGGCGTTGTCGATCGCCCATCAACTGGGAAGAGACCGGAGAAAAATTTGTGCTTGGTCCGGATGTTCTCGAAGATAATGCTATGATTGTCCGGATGATAAGGGAATGACTGCGATCAGCACAGAGCCGACAAAAGAGTTATGCCGATGTCAAGAGAACGAGCCTGGATTTCGCCGTGGGCGATCATGTCTTTGTGAAAGTATCACCTATGAGGGGTGTTATGCGGTTCGGAAGAAAAGGGAAACTCAGTCCTCGTTACATTGGACCCTTTGAAGTTTTGGGTCGAGTTGGAGAAGTAGCCTATCGCATCGGATTGCCTCCGTTGTTTGATAGGGTGCACAATGTCTTTCATATCTCCATGCTCCGCAAGTACGTAAAACACCCCACGCACATTTTAAGCGGTCAATCAATCGAATTACATGAGGATATGACCATGGTTGAAGATGCTACTCAAATCTTAGACCAAAAGGAACGAACTCTACGTGCTAAAGTCATTCCTTTAGTACTAGTCAAGTGGGGCAACCACCCTGTTGAAGAAGCAACTTGGGAGAGGGAGGCTGAAATTTGGGACCTGTATCCCCATCTATTTGAGTAGTGGAGATTGTAATTGATCTGTACTAGGTGTGAAATAATTGTATGAGACTTGGGATTAGTTTGTATAATTTTGTTGTATGAACCGAATATAAAACTGGTTTAAGTGGTGTTCGACTTATGTGTTAAGATTTTTACGATTTTGTTTATGTAGTATGGGAAGTTATCATTTTACGTCCCTATCTCAAATTATGATTATAAGGTATACAACTAGCCGGCACCTTGTGAAAGTTTACAAATACAGTTCGGACTAGCTATAGAAAATAAGCGAACTCCGATGGCTTACTTGATGGGTTACTATTGGGTTACAACCATCTTCAACATAAGTAAGTAATCATTCACGCAATGATGGCTTACTTGTTCGGTTAGATAGTTGTTAGTCCATAGTGGAGTCTGGAGGAGTTACCTCCTTTTAAAATGAGTGGTTTGAACAATCTGAGGGAGCAGCCTCAATTTCAAAATTTTGGTTTTCGTTTGATCGAAATTAAAATTCGATTGAACGAAATTTTGTGGGATAAAGTAACAAGTATAGCCAGAAATCGTTCGAACAATTTCCCAAATCGTTCGAACGAAATGTAACCACAGTGGGCACTAGTGGTTTCTCAGAGAAATCGTTTGATCGAATCCATACCGTTCGAGCGAAATCCTTTCGCCAGTAAAGGGAAAAAGGGCCTAAAAATGTAATCTGAGAAATCGTTTGATCGATTTATAATTCGATTGAACGAAAGTTTTTAAAGGCATTTAGACCTGGGTATTTCGTTCGATCGAAATCAAATTCGTTCGAACAAATTTTTGAGTTGGCATTTAATAGCTGAAAATCGATCGAACAAATTTAAATTCGTTCGATCAATTTGGCAATCTATATATTGCTGCATTCAAAATTTTTTTCATTCGTTCGAAAAAAATCAGCAAGCTAATATTTTCTTTTAGAAAAAAAAAAACCTTAGGGTTTGTGAAGGTCCCCGATCTTCATTGATTCCAGTAATCTTCACGCTTGAAACATTGTCATCATCCGTTTGGGTCATCTTGAGGTAATCATTAACCTCAATTTTAGTTTTACAGATCCATTTCTCCTTGTATTTGGTAGATTTAGGGCTAAGCACATAAACTCTACATTGTGCTTAGTTAAAATGCCACCCAAGACTCGCCAAGCCACGGCGAGTACGGCACCGAAGAAACCCACTTCGGGTTCTTCCTCGCAACCACCGCCAAAGAAACCACCTACGGGTTCTTCATCGGCACCACCCGTACAACCACCACCTCCACCACCTAACCGTGAACGACCAAATGAATGGTGGTCGGATAAGGATTTCAAACCCAAGTGGATAATCGATCCCAAGATTTTTGCCAAGCATTATGAAACGCATTGGGCATTCGATTACATTTCCACGGCTAGTCTAATGGGTATTCTCAGACCATGCAACGAGAGTTACTACCCTCGAATTGTTCGGCTATTTTACCAGAATATGGAGCTCATTAAGGACCCTACCATTTTAAAAACCAAAATTGATAATAGACCGTATACCTTTACATTTGATGACGTGGCGGAGGCATTGGAATGTTTCCCCGCATATAACCATGAAGATATAGCATTAGCTGAGCCTTTTCCAAAGGCCTTAGACTATCAGTATGTGGTCGATCACATGACCCAGGGCCGAATAGGTTCGGGTCATTCTATCAAACGAGTTGATTTGCCCCGTGACCTCTGGATGCTTGATTCCATCATCCACTGTAATTTATACCCTTTGCGCCATCAGACCGAAAGAGTTGGTGAGGTTCAAATGGCGCTCTTTTCAGCTTTCAATGGGCGATGGTTCAATGCCCCCAAAATGGTTTTGGAGGGAATGAAGTATGCCCGAAAGAAGATGTTGCCCAATGTCAAAATGTCAATTGACGATATGTCGTATGCGAGATTGATTTCCCTTATGGTAGAGGACTATGCGGGGGATGATACCTACACCCTCTCCCCAAATGAGTTCAAGCTGACCGGCAATATTCAACCTTTTACCATGGTTTATTTGAATCGGGCGTACGTTAAATTAGTTAAAAAGCCGATAGCCAAGGTACCACCCCAACCGGAAATCAACCCTCAAGACCCACCACCACATGCTACCCCAGTCTATGATGAAGTTGTTGCTCATGTTCCTCCTCAGCAGCCTGTTGGTCCGCATGCTCCGAATTACGTACCACAGCCCCATGAGAATCCTCCTACCCCGACGATTGCTGATTTATATGCCTTGTTGGAAGCCAACACCCATCAAATGGCGGAGAACAATCGCCTCCTCAACTGCAGGTTGGATTATTATGACGCTCTTCATGCTGAGACGATGCGTTTCATGTACCCCGATGACAATCTTCAACGCATGGCCGCAGCGCAAGCATGGGTCTCTGGAGCGTCGACTTCTGGTGCGGGAACGCGTGATGATGATGGCATTCCGCCTAGTGACGGGGAGTCTTGAGTGTCCTTAGTGTGAATGTCCTTTATTTAGTGTCATGTTTTGGGGGTGAAAAATTTTGGACTATTTTATTATGGGCTGTAAATTTTGTTGGATAATTTGTAAATTTAACACAGGTAGCCGAGGACATGTTCCTCTTGAACAATCGTGGCCTGGCTGCCACTCGACACTGTATAAATGCATTTTTGTTTTCTCTTATTTATATCTTGTGTTTCTGTTGGTGAATGTGCTTCCAATTTAGCTATCTATTTTGTGTGTGTGGCTGTTTTATTTGTGACTACGTGTAGTTCATGTAGGATGGGTATTTGAACTAGTCCCACGTGTACCCATTGCGTGTGGGGGGGGGCCATGCTGGGGTGTGGGGGAGGCCCCTCTTACGTATCATTTTCGCGGACGAAAATTCCTAAGGAGGGGTGAATGTAACGTCCTGAAAAAAAAAATTATTATTTAAATAGTGCACCTCGGGAAGCGGACCAACGGGTCACGTGTTTGACTGGGTCAACTTTGACTTGATTAACTCAGGATTAGTAAATTTGACTGGAATAACTTATGATAATGGAGGGCTGTTGACATAAGTGAATGTATATGCACACACGTACACTAGATGGTTATAGACGCTTAGCACCCAATCTAAGGATAAGGCTATAAGAAAGAAAGAAAAAGGGAAATAAATTGTTTGAATGGAGTAGTTGAGAGGAGAGTTAAGAGAAAGAGAGAGAGAGTGAGAGAGTAAATGTGAGCAATCATATGAAGGCATTGAATACAGTTCTTTGATCATGGCTCACAAAGTCTAATGGATCAAGCTCGAGATCGAGGAGAGGTTTTAATTGTGAGATTGAGAAACCCCAGTAAGATCAGACTTGGGATCAAAGGATCCAACCGTTGAAGGTGAGCCAAATTTTCTTAAGAGATTCTTTAAAATTAGTTTGATTTAACAATATGTTTATATATATGAATATAGATATAAAGACATGGGATTGGTGAAGTTTTAGAAGGGTTGGAGGAGTTTAAGAATTGATGAACTCGACCCAAAGCTGAGAATAGGCAAATTCGATCAAACGATTTCCAAACCATTTGAACGAATTTGGCCTGAGGAGAAGATTTGAAAAGGGAGAAGGGTTTCTGAGTAAATCGATCGAACGATTTGAATTTCGTTCGTTCGATTTTGAAAACCGTTTGATCGAATTAAAAAATCGATTGAACGGTTTGTTCAGAAGATAAAGAAGAAAAAGGAGAATTCGTTCGAACGAAATAAAATTCGTTCGAACGATATGAAATTCATTCGAACGATTTAGAAACCGTTCGAACGATTTTGTGAATCGTTCGAACGATTTGAGTAGTTTAAGCTTTGGACCCTAGTTTAGTTTGAAAATGAACGGTAATTGAACCTAGGCTTCTTGAACCACTGTTTAAACATTGTAATGATATTTTGCATATGTTGATCATGCCTAGGTTAAGCCGAACCGTTGAGTTACTCATACTAGGATCGACTTTGAGGATTCAAAATGTTCGAGATGCATGTAAGGTAGGGGAATATCTAACTAGTATGCTATATTACAATCCCATATGTAGTGATAGTGTAAGATGCATGTTTCGTTAAATTTTGTTGAGTTATAGTTAATACATAGCATAAAGTAAATGGCAATAGTGCATGTGTTTACGCAAGTAAAAGAGGAATTCATTAAGTAAGAGAAAGATCATCCCAGGGATGTAAGAACACGTAGGCATCGCAGAGATGTAATAGACAGCGTGACATCCCAGGGATGTGAGGTGAATGAAAGATTCATGTTAAAGAGATAAATAGTAAACATGAATGCATGGGCTGAGTGTTATTATCTATTAGCACAAATTCACCGTGAATAACTATATATATTGCACAATTCGATTTAAGGTTCAGAGAATACCCAATCGACGCGGCGGGATAATCGTGGATCGTGGCGGATATCCGTGACGACTGCACGGCTAATCCAGACAATGACAAACATCGAGGATGTATAGTAGTATTAAGGCCGTCACCTAAGAGATAGGGACGAGGACAATTCCATGAAAAATAGTCTGATTAGACGACGATGGAGGGTATTCCATCGGGGCTCGATGCTATATTGCTCGGGGATTATTTAAGTTAAGATTTAAGTTGTGATCTCAGCCTGGTTGCAATTAAGGAAACTAGTAATCATTAAAAGAAATGCATGATCAGAATGATAAAAGTAGTCAAATTGTCTTGTCACATCTTAAAGTTATTTTTTAAGAAATGATATAACTATGAATGTATGTTCTTGTCATGAAATATATGTTTGTAAAATGGATATATTTGTTGTGATATTACCCTATTGAGCTAGGATGTAGCTCACCCTTTGACTATATTTCACAGGTGACGGTTTAGAAATTGATGAGGATGTAGGAATTGCTACCGACGAGGGTGATCCCGGTGATTTAGAGTACTTTCCAATGGAGGAGACTGAGCCTCCTCCGGAGAGATCTTCTAGATGATCTTCGCTGCGTAATTTGATTAGTTTTGATAGTTTGAGAAAGAGAATTACGGCTTGGTACGTCCAGCCTTATTTTGAGAGTAAACGAATATGTAATATTCTTTTGCCGAACCATTGAGAGTGACCGTAGTTACGACACTAATGGTTCGGGTTGGTTCTTTTATTCATGCAGAGTCATAAAATTAGAACTATCTTTTGGGCATGTGTTTTTGGATTAACGTACTGTAGAAATAGAGATTTATTTTACATTATTTTCTTTTATTTAATATTATGAATGGAATGTACCAAGTGTTCCGCACTTACACTATGGGGCACGGCCTCGAGGGCTGTGCCGATGGCACGGGTTTTGGGGTGCCGAAATCTAGGCTGTCACATTATCGAAGTAGCTTTCCAACGAGCCAAAAAACACACAATTCTGACAAGTATCAAAGAAGTTATGGTCAGTTTTTGGCCGCTGCACAAAAAGTGATGTTTTCAAAACTCCTAGTTGAATTAGGATTCGCATCTTTATTATATTATTTTAGAAAATAGGATTTATGCTAAAAACCCTATGAATAAGACCTTTACCCCTCTAGCCATCCCTATATACATAATTTCCCTCTACACAATTTTTCTCTATACCATTTTCCCCTATACCATTTCCCTCTACACAATTTCCCTCTATACAATTTCCCTCTATACAATTTAGATGATTCTTCAGCTAATTCCTTAGTCCTTAATTTTTTTGTTCTAGTTCTTAGGTTTTAGAACCAGTTCCCTTTTATATTCTAGTTCTAGATTTAGGTTCTAGCCCTCTAGTTCTTAAATTCTAGATCTTAGGTTTTAATCTAAATTTCTAATTTTCTTATTCTAGTCCTTAGGTTCTAGAACAAGTCTTTTAATTTTTAGGCCCTAGTTGTTAGGTTCTAGAATTGGTCCTTAATCTCACGGTCCAAATTTTCCTAATTTCGATCCTGATTTTGGTCCATAAATTTTATCTTTGGTCATAATTTCTTATAATTCTAAATCCTAAAATTTGCTTTAGAGCTTTAGTTTTTAATTCTTTTTTTGCCCTAAAATTTTAATCCTTAAATACCAATCATCAATCTTTCACAAAAAATACTACTTTATAATTTAAATTCAGTCTCTCTCAATTTTAGCCACCCGATTTGCCTAAGAGTGCTTACGGAGGTATCCGAGAACGGGGCCAATCCTCCTTAGCATAGCGAGCCCAAAACCCATTTTTTTTAATTAATTTAATTTCTAATTAAAATTAGGATATTTAAAGTAATCAGACTTCTAGTAGGATTAGGAGACTTAATTAATTAGCTTAATTAATTAGATTTCTAATAGGATTAAAATATCGAAATCAATTAGACTCCCAGTGGGATTAGGAGACCAGATTAGATCAGAATCCTAGTAGGAATAGGAAAACGAAACTAGTTAGACTAAAGGCAACCCACAACTGCTGACGTTCGTCGGCAGACGATTTAGTAAAAGAGTTCAACCTGCAAGCCTCGTTTTCCTTTAAAGCGTGATTAGTGACGTGTTGCAGTGTCGATAAATATCTGCAGCTGGCGATCGCATCTTCTCAAGTATTCTTCATTTAGAATTCGCCTCTTTAATTTCAGCATTTAATATTTTCTAATTTATTACTTCATCGTCGCCTTCTCCAGAGTCCACTTGGACCAAATTGGGCCATTGATTCCGAGGACCGAAAGGAACTCAAAAAAATCATGTACCAACAGGCATGTCGTAAAGTTGGAGCGTGAGACAAGGTCCTTCCCATGAGGTTTTGTGCGTTATTATTTTCAGTTGGTGGTTATTGGAGAATGTTTCTAGGTTGTATCATTTTGGTTTTATGGAAGGAGTTGAATGGAGGGGGATGTGTTGTTGATTTCGTAGGGAGAGTGGCAAGGAGAGACAAAAGCAGAGCAGGAAAAGAAGGTAAGGGAGTGTAAACCATGGTGGACACTTCCTTAGCTTGGGAGCATTTAGATTTGTTTGATTCGTACCTTGGGCTTGTCGTGAGGTTGCTTTAAGGTTTTGTCTATAATTTTTGGAGCAAGTTTGGATTGGTTCATGTTCGATGATAAATTTTGATTCGACGATAGTTTAACGTTTGATGGTAGGTGATCAGTTACAGAATATACCATTTTATCACCCTTAACTAAGTGATTCTTGACCCCAATTTGCTACTAAAAAATTGATGATGTGCAAATATTAAGGAAAATCAGTAAAAGAGAACCAAAGTGTTATTCTTCATCGAAATGAACTCAAAAAGTAATAAGAAAGATGATTGAATGAAAAAGATGACCAAACGCATAAATAAAGTTTGAAATCGTAAAAGACGATGGAGCACTACAGAGAAAAATATCAAATCGTAATTTACGATTCTTCAGAAAAGACGTTCCAGCAGAAGGCGATACAAAGAGAAAACAATCGTTCATAATAAAGAATCGTTATGAAAAATTATAAGCTGAAAAAGAGAACAATCGTAATTTACGATTGTTCTGATTGAATCTCTTCCATGCACCAAATATAGAAGAACTCTTGAATTAGAAGTTTGGTAAGTCACGGATCTGAGAAGATTAATGAAGAAAGACTCCTAAAGATCTCAATTGCTGAAATTAAGGAGAAAGTCCAGAGGCACATCAACCAATGAAAGCAAGGAAGATAAAATTAGGAATTAGAGTTATCATAGGAATCTTTTGTTTTAGTAGTTTCTTTTCTTAGAATTAGAACACTATAAATCGACTCCTTATGATCTATAAATAAGAGGGCTCGACATAGGAATAATTTCATCGAAGGAATTCTATGCATCAATTGATGGCTGAGGTTGGGTTTTCTTCTAATCAAATTTAGAGTAGTTTAGTTTAGATATCCAAGGTTGATCAATCACAATTGATGACTGGGATTAAGAGCTAGAAGCTTATTATTCACTGAAAAGTTTCACTTTTCACTTCTTAACCTAGCCTTTGTTGGACCTTGAAGCTCACTAATAATTATTTGTTAAGTGTGTTTTGTAATTAGTAATAAACTGTGCAGCTAAATACAAAATCCCTGCTTATTTTTCCTAAGAAGAGAAAGAAAACATGCAAAGATGATAGCTGAGCCAAAGCCTAATGGAACACCTTGGTAGTGCTCACCATGGTGACTCATTTATTAGTCATCATTGACCAAAATTCAAGCAGATGAAAGAAGTTAGATGAGAATTGAGGATGTTGCAATAGCAGCAAGTGCAATGCCTCAACAGATCAAAAGAATCATCTTGCAAAGTTGAGGAGCTCCCTCACAGAGCTAAGGATGCAGTGGAAGCTACCTTCGTGCAGATAGGATGCGTAGTCAAGAGGAGAGCAGTAAAGAAATCGCAAAGATCTTGCGTCTTAAAACCCTTAGAATTTATGCTTGCGAAGCTCTCGCGGAGATCGAGCCTTAAAGCAGCCGGTCGCAGAACAGAGCGAGACCATATGCATAAAGAACAATTTGTCACCTCACGGAGTTCTTGCGAAGCCTTGGAAGAGAGAGACGCCCATAATTTTCCTCGCACAACTCTCGCGCACTTTGAAGCCTAACTAGTTACTACCCGAGTGCAGGAGCCTACCTGTGCGAGCATCCAGCGAGAGAGAACTTCTGAAGCTCTACTGCGCAAGAAATCCAGGCATTCAAAATCACCTCTGTGACAGCATTGTAGTGTAAAGCAGTTGCGCGATCAACTAAGAATCTACCGCGTGAGTGAACAATCCTTTTAAGCCAAATGCTCCTTCGCGAAGGGTCTACCACTACGCGAGTGAATTAATGCAGATGCCAGCCCCGCGAAGATTGGGCTCTCCAATTCTCAATTTTAACTCAAGGACCTTTTGGGAATTTCCTAAGGCTAGGGCACACTTCTTGAGGCATAGATTTCGAGGTCACATCTCAAGGCATTCAAGGGTTGTAACAGTGCCACGTCTACTAAAAAAATTAGGGTTAATCTCTTTTGAGCCAAGGCCTTATGGACAGAGTATATAGGCTGTATGTAGAGTTTAGTATTATCATATTTCCTTCATCCTCTATCAGCTCAGAGTTCTAGCACGCTAGGGTTAGGGTTTGATCACCTCTTTTTCTTATTTTTCTTCTCTCTTAGCCCAACATTGGTTGTCTAATCCTTTTGTAAGCAGCTAGGTTTAGTTTTATTTTGGTTTTGTAATAGGCTTCGTATACATTGGGTTCTTTTGGATGAGCAGCTGTGTACAGGCTGCAGCCTTGAGACAGTTCATTGTAAGTTTTACTTTTATGAATGGATTGTTATTTTAATGACTAATTAAATTTATAGATCTTATAGTTTCCTTAGATGTCTATAGGATCCATACTTTGGGACTAGCCCATTCAGTTTCTAGTAGATCTATTATTTACCATCTGATTTCCCTTGGTTTAATAGACCCATGGATAGCAAGCCGGATCTGTAGCCAGATCTGGAGAGCTCGTAGCCCTGGGATTCCATGGTGGCAGCAATAGTTTACATATTCTTTCTCAGATCTTTGTGGTATGGACAGACCTATCGGATACCCTGTGACCATTTGAGTGGACAGAGTATATCCTTAAGGTGGTGTCCAGCCTCATGTCTCAGAAGGATTCATCTCCTCTGCACATGAGATTTTAAAGCCTTGTGAGGAGGTTTGTGCAGAACTGGCTCCCCTCTATTTTACTTGATCGATATCAGATGTTTGATCTGATTTCTCTGTAGTAATTATAGCTTGAGGCTGAGTTATTGCAAACCCTTTGTAGCAATGACCACCTGAATCTAAATCCTTATTCAACCTATTACTGGTCCTTTGTGTTGGCACAGTTAGTCGTTGGCCTTGGCAAAGTACTTAGGACTTTATGGGTTGGAATACCTATAAATGTCAGCCAGATTTGTGCGCAGATCTAGGTAGCATGTAGCACTGGCATTACATAGTGTTTGTAATAATATTCATGGCCTAATCTGGTCCATTGGTTGGGGAAATGATCAGTTCATTCCTTTGGATTAGGTTAGCATTTCTGGTTTAATCAATGGGATTTGATAGACTTTATCGGATACTTTGTGACCATTTGAGTGGATAGAGTATAGTCCTAAGAGCACCCCAAATGGCATGGGTTATATTGGATTCTTCTACCTTGTTGAGGTTATTAATAGCATCTTAGCAAGGACCACTATAGAGGCAGTCTAAATCTGAGTTACATTACTGCATTTACTCTAGCCTAACTTGCTTACTTCCCATCATTTTTATATTTTATTTTGGCACACACCATCACCATCTTCTTCTTAACCCTTTCTTTAGGATAGGGCTGCATTTTATTTCTCTTTTGTTAGAGTTAATTTAGTGTAGTTGTGACACCCAACTCTCTTTCTTTAGGATTGTCAGATCTGTAGTCAGATTTGGAGGCCTACTATTATAGCCCATTTTGAGTTCTAGATCAATTTCTCTGTGGGACAAACTCTTACTTATGAAAAAAACTTGCTACAATAGGCCCTATATCTTACAAGTCTAGGATGTTTTAGGGTTGCTATTTTCACTATATCTTTATTCTCTGTTTCACTTTGATTTTAATTTTCTTCCAACACCACATAATAAATCACAGCACATCCGACAAACAAACAACATTTTTTTGGCGCCGTTGCCGGGGATATTGATCTTTTTAGTAGACCTGAGTTGTACTATAATTTAGACTTCCAAATTCTTTGTAGCTGTGCCTAATCTAAAATAAAGTACTACTGATATTTTTTCAAATTTTACAGAAATGGACAGTAGAAGAAGGGAAAAGCTAGAGTTGCAGCTGGAGTGTAGCTAGCTCTGTTTGCACTTCCTTTTCCCTAAATCTCAGTCTATTTATGTTTAATTCCTTATTATTTGTTTAGTATAAATCTATGTAGTTGTCATTTTGGTTTGAAATTTTTTTTTGTGTGCTTGTGAGCATTTTCTTTACTTACTGTGGGTGTGAGTATATGCATGGTAGAAGGCCCTTAAATCCTGAGTTAAAACCTCCAAATCTAGAGGTTGAAATGATTCTTAGACCTAGATACACAACACAAGGCCCTGCTATTGAAACTGAAACAACTATCATGGCTGAGAGGCAGAGAACATTAAAGAAGTATAATGCACCCGGGGAGTACACATCTCCCTTCTACATTCAATTTCCCTCTGTTGAGGGGAATTATGAAATTAAATCCTCTACCATTAATATGATGTCTTCATTTCATGGGCTTAGTAAAGAAGATCCCTACAAGCATATCAACCAATTTTTTGTACTTTGCACTACTTTCAATATTGCTGGCTTGGGACCTGAGGTCACCAAACTGAGGCTTTTTCTTTTTTCACTAAAGGACAAAGCCAGCTCATAGCTATCAAAGCTCCTAGCCAACAACATACAGTCATGGAGTGACCTTCAAACTAAATTTCTGGACAAATTCTTTCCCATGGACAAAACCAGCCAGATGAGGACAAGTATTTTGTAATTTACTCTGTCCTCAACTGAGGATTTTTATGAAGCTTGGGAAAGATTCTAGGAGATGTTAAAACAATGCCCCCACCACCAAATTTCAATGTGGCAACTAGTGCAAGTATTCTAACAAGGAATTAATCCCATGAGCAGAGATATGGTGGATGCTTCCTATGGTGGTATCTACCTCCACAAGACAGTTGAGGAAGCTTGGGAGCTGTTTGACATAATAGGGGAAAATTTCATACAGCAGGAGTCTCTGTCACGCAATGACAGCCAGACCCCAGCTAAGATGGTGAAAGAGGCCACCCCTAGAGGTGGAATATATGAAATCAAGGTGTAAGGTGATTTGGAGAGGAAGGTGGACAATTTGTCCTTAAAATTTGACAAATTAATGAATGTGATGCAGCCCCGGGTAGTTACACAGGTGGAGGAAGCCTGTCTGATATACCAATCTCCTACACATTCTATTCATGATTGTCCATCTGCCAATTAGTTTCCTGATTTTGTTATGGAGAATGCCAATGCTGCCCAAACTTATGGGCAGTAGCCTACTGGGTATTCTTGGAGGAACCACCCAAACCTGAGGTGGAGACAAGATTCATATCCTCAACCCTAGCAGTAGCAACTGGTAGTTCCTTACAGACCCCAACACCAGGTTAACTAAGGGTACCCACCAAGGTAAAAATTTTTGCTACCTGCCCGTCAGTCTAACCAGTTGGACCTGCCCCCCCAATATCCCAAATCCTCTTCATTTCAAGAGCATATGCTGGCTTCAATGTAAAATTTGGGAAACCTAGTACAAACTGTCAATTCTCATGGACAGAGCATGAAGAAGATTGAGGACTAGTTGGGTCAAATTTGTAATGCTTTGAATAGAAGGGAGGAAGGAAAATTGCCTAGTTAACCCTGACAAATCCAAAAGGGCAGTATATGATTGGAGATGCATCCTCCACTCATGAGGAAGCTAGTGCTCAGTGATTCAAAGATTGGTAATAAGTGTACCATATGCATGAAAAGTTTGTTTTGATGTGTGTTGTTTCGAAAATTGTCAATTTCTGTTTTTAGTGTGATATTATTTTGTTTGTGTTGCTTTGTCTGTTTTTGAATTTTATATTGAATGTTGTGTTGAATACATGTGCATTTTTTGTCATTTGAATTTGCTGTGTATGTTCTTTGATGAATGGTTGAGTTGCTCTCTTCATAATTGCCATGAACTTGATCTAAAAAATTATCTTTAAGGTTCTCCAATTCTGATGAATTAATGTTGTTAATGGGTACTTAATTATCATGTTGAAATGAAGTACATGTGAGAGGTTTGGTACTAAAACTCTGTGGTCAGGTGCACAACAACATGGATGCACCAACCCATGTACAGCACTGAGTTAAAAGATTAAAGGTTGAGAATACTGTTTTTTTGTGGGCTTTAAAGGCTTCAATCAGCTGTGCGAGCCCATTTTTGGCTCTCCTGCATGGTAAAATACCTGAACAATGGCTGCAATAGAGCCTCACAGAGTTACTTTCACTCCGCGAGCCCATTCCACGCGAAAGGATTATCATATGTTTTGTTCTTCGCGATAACATTGCGGGGTAAAATTCTGAAAGGTGAAATAGCTCTCACGCACCAAGGCAAAGCTTCAGCTCCGCGAAATGCATTGAAAGGAAGTTTTCTTCTACACGACATAACTTCTCGCTGGATTAAATGTTAACTGCTCGAGAAATCTATCCGTGAGAACTTATTTCTAACTCCGCGAATCGCGGGATTAGCATTATAAACTCTGCGAAACCCTTCATTTTCTTCATTTCATCTTTCTGTCCTAGCTTCTCCACACCACAACCGAAATCACATTTCTTTGCTTTCTTCTCTACAACTTGAGCCACTCAACCTAAAGCATTTTCCTCCCACCATTTTATTCCCCAGCTAATCCTGGTCACTTTAAACAAGGTTTGGGAGGACTTGAGCCACTATGCAAGTTTTTAGGTGGAACCCTAGCTCTTAGTTGGTAAGCTCTCCAATTCTCACTCGGTGCTTTGATTGGTTTAGTAAATTAAAGAGAAAGAAGGAAAAAATTTGGTGCTTATGTGCATATTAAGTGTGTTATGTATTTTCTAAGATTTGTAAGCCCTAATTTTGATAAATTGAGCACCCATGGCCACAGGTTCAAAATTTTTAGATACCCTAGCTGCGATGCTGAACCCGTCTGCCAGTGGCAGCCTTATGGCCACTAGAAAATCTTCAAGGAATGTAGAAGCCTCCACATTGGAGACCTCTGAGGTACCTCCACCTATTGTTGAGCCCCCAATCCAAAAAGAAAAGAAGAAATCACCCCCAAAGAAGAGGGCCAAAGAGCACCCACCTGCTAAGAGCCCGGAAAAATCAAAGAAGAAACAGAAAAAGGGAAAAGTTGTGGTCCTTGAGGCTGAGGTGAAAGAAACTAATGAATACCTCAGGGTCCCTTTTGAATTTGTGTAAGCAATTCAGCTGGAGGTTGAACTATTTTTGATAAAGTCTATTTTGAAGAGCTACCAGAGACCTCTGACTCTATTGAGTATCTGACCAAGGCATCTTTGCTGCCCCTATTGCGGCCCCTGATGCAGCTGGTTTTGTTGTTCAACCAGTCTGACACTGCAAGAATATTGGGGATACTAGCCAGGTATAGCCCTGAATGGGTCTTGGGTCCTCCTTTGACTGCCACCATCACAGAGATAGGAAGAGAGTTAACTGGAGGAATCACTACCTCAGGTGACTCAATCAAGAAGAGGGACCTGCACCCCAACCTCAGATTCATGGATGGGGTGTTAAAGAAAAATATTTACTGCTCTGGTCATGAGCAGGAGAGGAGATCCCCCATAGCTGATGCCTTTTTCTCATTTCACAAGGGCCATTACTTGGATGCAGCCAAGTTAATTTTTGAGAGGATTAAGGACCTATGTGAGAGGTGAAAATAAAGAAGAAACCTCATGCCCTTCCCTACTGCAGGTTTATTATTGTATTACTGAAGTTTGGGAAATACCCCTTTCAAAGGGAGGAGGAGACATGGACCCTGTACCCTAAAAAGAGTGGAAAGAAATAGTAGGGACTCAGTGACACAATGATAGAGAAGAAGAAAAAGCAGAGGGAGGCGCTACTGAGAGAAGCAACCCCCACTATTCATGAAGTAACTGTTGCTGCTGCATCCTCCACCTCACATGTGCCAGCCAGCACAACCATTACCTCCCCAGCCATTCCCTCTACCTCCATGCCAGTCCAAACTCCCTTAACACCACCTTTACCTACACTCATTGTCACACCACCTCCACCCTCAACTCAGACCTCACAGCCCCACACAAGTCCACTACCCTTACCTGAGCCTATATAACCAATCACCACAACCATAGCCACCTCAATCTCACCACAAACCACCATAACAGCTGACGCCTTCCCTATTTCTGTACCCTTACCTATTTTTCCAGCCCACACTAGCCCACCTGTTAATACCCCATACCAGAAGAGAAGAAAAGCTTCCAAAACCCCCACTGGACCCCATCTCACCTATATCTCCCAAACAATTCCAATCCTTGAAACCACAACCATTCCAGACCCCATACCCACACCCTATGAACCTGAAACCCATACCTTTGAAACCCCACCCTTTATACCTATCACATGTGAACCCCTAGACTAATCCATTCCATTATCCCATGACCATGCCCCATTTACAGGAGAGGAATTTTCCTCTATGATGCCCACTATCCTAGGAGACATCAACTTGGAGTATACCCCTCTCCCAAACTCACCTCGCCCTCCACACTTCACCCCTCCACATCAGACACCACCACAGGCCACTACCTTCACTCGTAGACCCACTTCCCCCTTTCAACCAGTTTCACCTATCCAACCCACAACCACTACCATACCTGACCTATTACTCCAAATCCTACACCTCTTACTCTCCTTTCATTCCCAAATGTTGGTCAATACCCAAACCCAAGCCTCCATTGAGGCCAAAATTCATTCAATTCACTCCACCCTACCAAACCCTGCATCCATTCCAACCATTTTACAATCCATCCAAGCAACTTTAACCACTCCAACCCAACCTTCCCAACAGTCACCTCTCCCTACATCAATCCATAATCCCCTACCTGCTCCTACACCCATTGTACCTCTCCCAAAAACTTCTCCCATCACCTCCAAAGATGCGTCCACCCAAACAGACCCTGAACCTCAACTACAACCCATACCTGCATCTACCCTTAATGTCCCTCACCCTCTACCCTCCACCCTACCCTTGTCTTCATCCTATCCCTTTCCATTACTGGCTAGCACTTCTTCCATCGCTGCTCAGCGCATACTTCCTACCTCTTGTAATCTCCAACTTCCTTACTGCACCCTCCTCCGGGCCATGCAAGCCAATGCTTACTTAAAGAGGGATGTAGTTTAAGTCATGGCTGACCTGAAAGCTACAGTGCGGCAGCCCCTCCTTGATAAAATTAAACTCCTGATGCTTTCT
Organism: Chloranthus sessilifolius; assembly: GCA_021018995.1. Classification (NCBI taxonomy): domain Eukaryota; kingdom Viridiplantae; phylum Streptophyta; class Magnoliopsida; order Chloranthales; family Chloranthaceae; genus Chloranthus; species Chloranthus sessilifolius. The sequence continues at coordinate 49,733,787 of CM037593.1, read as the reverse complement.
CATAAGGTTGAGAAAAAGGAAATAAGCAAGGATGGAGAGAGATTATGGTCCAATCAACCAGAAAAAGAGGAGTGGAGAGTCAAGAAGATGTGATCAAGGAACTGAAAGAGAGACTGAGACTAACTGAGGAGAGGGCTTATGATTATGGGGTGACTATTGTAGCTTTGGAGAAGTCCGTAAATGCACAAACTGACAGGGAGTTGGTAGAAGCTCTTTTTAAAGAATTAAACCCAGATGTACCTCTCTAGCAAATAGCTCCAGATTCAAAGGAACCTATCAAAGTCAAACCTGGACTTAAAATAAAATAACCTCCTAAAAATCCAGAGCCCACTCCCTAAAGAAAAAGCATAGCCAAGCCTAGGAAACCTACTTCAAAAAGGCCACTGTCTAAGACTGCTGCTTTGAAGCAAGCATAAGGGTAAAGAAATCCAAGAACCACCTGCTGAAGCCAAAGACTCAGATGCTTAATTTTTGCACATGTATTTGGTTAGGAAGTAGTGTGTAATTTTATAGTTTACTTTCCCTTACTTTATACATATTTTTGCTGGTATAATAGAATTTCTTTTTATAATGTGTTGTTTTGTTCACTATCTTTCTTTATTTTTGTTTGTCTGTTTGTGTGTTTGTCTGTTTTTCTTTACTGATGTTCCTTTTCTTTTAATACCTCTATTTTGAGCCTGCTACACATCCACATCTACCCTTGAAACAGTGAGGACACTGCGCCTCATAGGTTTGGGGGTGTGGCAAGGTTTGCTAATGAAATAGTTAACCTAAGAGCAGTAGAATCAAGTGAGTAAGATAGAAATGGAGTCATGTTCACTTAAGAATCATAAAAAAATAAGAAATTAAAAAAATTTCCAGGCCATTAGGCATTACAAGTTGTTAAATTTTAGCATTTCTATGATGTGAACACCAAGAAAACTCACTTGTATCAGTACTTAGCGAATCATTAAAGAGATAAAAAGGTAAGGACATGCCTGAGAGTTCAATGGATGACCATAACTAGACAGATTTGGGCCTACAAAATTTTTTTCCTTCCTTTGAAGAGTGACTGAGGCAATTCTTTTAGCTCTAAGGACTGGCTGAGTCAATGCCCTCACAAGAAGTTAGGCACCTCCAAGTTGAAACAACTAATAGCACTCATGACACCTAGGAAAGGATCAAGGCCTTCTCTTAGACAATTTGAGCTTAAATAGACCAAACCTAATCAATTGCCCTTGTGCACATACCTTTTGAGCCATAATTTCTAATTTTCTTCAAAATACACCTAAGTACTTGTACTTGAACCTATGAACCTGATTCAAACCTACCCTCACTCTGAGAATTCAGAAGGTAAAGGAGGATGAGCTGAAGATGGACAAGATAGGGTTAACATTGGGTGAATGGAGAAGAGATACCTAAACCTTAGCAGTGTAGCAGCTGAGGAAAGAGGTGGCAAGTAAGAAAAATAAAAAGAAAAAAAAATAAAAAGAAAAATACATCTAAAAGAAAGAAAAATAATAATGAAAAGGAATAAGAGAGGAGTCAAGAGGAAAAGTTCATTGGAAAAATAAAAAATAAGAGGAGAAGCTGGCCACTTCAAGTCTGAAGAATTTTAAAGAAAATGAAAGGTGTTGAACTAAAAAAGGTGAAGTCATGAATCACCTACTGATTTCTCAATTTTGAATCCCTTTTTAACCTCCCATTCTTTATAACCTATCCCATAAGCCACATTACAACCCAGTCAAAAGACTATGGTGAGGATTAGCCAATGATGCCAGAACTTAGGTGTTTTGCCTACGCTCATACTTACAGACCCATTTGAAGCCTGTAATTGCTCTTGAGCTTGAGAGAAAATGAAAACCCTTAAAGTCCCTTGTGAGAGTCTGCCCTGGTGAGCATTGGGTCTGATGTTGAATGTATTGGGCATGGCCTATAACCTAATTTTTCAATTAATGATGAGCTCAGTACTAACCTACATGTGATGTTTCCCCTTGTTGTGAGCTAATTCGAAATGATGTGCATCTAGGTAAAAGTTGTAGTGATTAAATGTTTGTGCATATCATATATTCAAATTCCTCATATATTTTTTGAATCAAAGGCGAACTGATGCTCTGTTTCTTGACAGCTGACTTGAAAATTTTACACTTTTATTAACTATTTTATTGAGAAGTTTGTGGGTATCTTCACTGTAAACCCTCAGGAGACTTCACTCCACTAGGGATCACCTAGGGGTTTAAAAGGCTTGATGCATAAGCTAAATGCATTTGTGTTCCATACAAAAGCGGCATTTAAATTCTTAGAGTAGTTGTTTTAATTTTTCCTTTGCTCTGGGACAAGCAAAGATTAGGTTTGGGGGTGTGTTATTCACTGAAAAGTACCACTTTTTCACCTCTTAACCTAGCCTTTGCTGGACCTTGAAGCTCACTAATAATTATTTTTTAAGTGTGTTTTGTAGTTAGTAATAAACTGTGCAGCTAAATATAAAATCACTGCTTATTGGTTTAAAGAAGAGAAAGAAAACATGCAAAGATGACAGCTGAGCCAAAGCCTAATGGAACACCCTGGTAGTGCTCACCATGGTGACTCATTTGCTGGTCATCAATGACCAAAAGTCTAGCAGATGAAAGAAGTTAGATAAGAATGGAGGATGCTGCAACAGCAGCAAGTGCAATGCATCAACAAATCAAAAGAATCATCTCATAGAGGTGTGGAGCTCCCTCGCGGAGCTAAAGATACAGTAGAAGCTGCCCTCGCGCAAATAGGACGCGTAGTCAAGAGGAAAGCAGTAAAGAAATCATGAAGATCTCGCGTCTTAAATCCCTCAAAATTTGTGCTTGCTAAGGTCTCGTAGAGATTGAGCCTTAAAGCAGCCGCGCGCAGAACATTGCGAGACCATATGCGTAAAAAATAATTTGTCACCTTGCGTAGTTCTTGTGAAACCCTAGAAGAGAGAGACGCCCAAAATTTTCCTCGCGCATCTCTCGCGCACTCTGAAGCCTAACTAGTTACTACTCGAGCGTAGGAGCCTACCTGCGCGTGCATCCAGTGAGAGAGAACTTCTGAAGCTCTACTGCATAAGAAATCCAGGCATTCCAAATCACCTTCGTGACAGCATTGCAGTGCAAAGTAGCTGCATGATCAACTGAGAATCTACCGCACGACTGAACAATCCTTCTAAGCCAAATGCTCCTCCGCGAAGGCTCTATCACTGTGCGAGTGAATTAATTCAGATGTCAACCCCGGGAAGCTCAGGCTCTCCACTTCTTAGTTTTAACTCAAGGACTGTTTGAGAATTTCCCAAGGCCAGGGCACACTTCCCGAGGCATGGATTTTGAGGCGCACATCTCAAGGCATTCAAGGGTTATAACTATGCCACACCTGCTGGAAAAATTAGGGTTAATCTCTTTTAAACCAAGGCCTTATGGACAGAGTATATAAGATGTAGTTAGTGTTTAGTATTATAATCTTTCCTTCATCCTCTGTCGGCTGAGAGTTCCAGCAGGCTAGGGTTAGGGTTTGATCATCTCTTTTTCTTATTTTGCTTCTCTCTTAGCCCAACATTGGCTGGCTAATCCTTTTGTAAGTAGCTAGGTTTAGTTTTATTTTAGTTTTGTAATAGGCTTTGTATACATTGGGATCTTTTGGATGAGCAGTTGTGTATAGGTTACAGCCTTGAGACAGTTCATTGTAAGTTTTGCTTTTATCAATGGATTATTGTTTTAATGACTAATTAAATCTACAGATCTTATGGTTTCCTTAGATATCTATAGGATCCATGCTTTAGGACTAGCCCATTCAGTTTTTAGTAGATTTATTATTTACCATCTGATTTCCCTTAGTTTAATAGACCCATGGATAGCAAGTTAGATCTGTAACCAGATCTGGAGAGCTCGTAGCCCTAGGACTCCATGGTTGTAGTAGCAGTTTATATGTTATTTCTCATATCTCTGTGATATGGACAGACCTATCGGATACCCTGTGACCATTTGAGTGGATAGAGTATAACCCTAAGGTAGTGTCCAACCACATGTCTAAGAAGGATTCTTCTCCTCTGCACATGAGCTTCTAGAGCCTTATGAGGAGGTTTGTGCAGAAACTAGCTCCCCTCTATTTTACTCTACCGATATCAGATGTTAGATCTGATTTCTCTCTAGTAATTGTAGCTTAAGGCCGAGTCATTGCAGGCTTTTTGTAGCAATGACCAGTTGAATCTAAATCTTTATTCAACCTGTTGCTGGTCCTTTGTGTGGGCACATTGAGCCGTTGGCCTTGGCAAAGCACTTAGGACTCTATGGGTTGGAATACCTATGGATGTCAACCAGATCAGTGCGCAGATCTAGGGAGCTTGTAGAATTGGTATTATATAGTGTCTGCAATAATATTCATGGCTTGATTTGGTGCATTGGTTGGAGAAATGATCAGTCCACTCCTTTGGATTAGGTTAGCATTTCTAGTTTAATCAATGGGATATGACAAACTCTATCGGATACTCTGTGATCATTTGAGTGGACAAAGTATAGTCCTAAGAGCACCCTAAATGACTTGGCTTAAATCGGATTCTTCTACCTTGTTGAGGTTATTAATAGCATCTCAACAAGGACCAGTGCAGAGACAGTCTAAATCTGAGTTACATTACTACATTAACTCTAGCCTAACCTACTTACTTCCCATCATTTTTATATTTTATTTTGCCACACACCATCACCATCTTCTTCTTAACCCTTTCTTTAGGATAGGGCTGCATTTTATTTCTCTTTTATTAGGGTTAATTTAGTGTAGTCGTGACACCCAACTCCCTTTCTTTAGGATTGTCAGATCTGGAGGCCTACTATTATAGCCCATTTTGGGTTCTAGATCAATTTCTCTGTGGGACAAACTCTTACTTATCAAAACTTGCTACAATAGGCTCTGTATCTTGCAGGTTTAGGATGTTTTAGGATTGTTGTTTTCACCATATCTTTATCCTCTGTTTCACTTTGATTTTAATTTTCTTCCATCACCACATAATAAATCACAACACATTCGACAAACAAACAACAAAGATTAGTGTAGATATTCGTAGTTTCTTAGAAGCAATTAATGCCTGCGGCTGAGGGGTAAAAGATATATTTTTACTTTGCTTTCCCATTTAGATTTATTTTATTGCATATTTACTGCTTTGTAAACATCTCCAAGTTTTGATTTGAATTGACGACTCAGGTTGAGATTTGTAGATTAGTGTAACAGTTTTACTTTTCCATCTTTAATTGTGACAGCCCGGATTTCCTTACCAAGGACGGATGCAATAACTGGTAGCAATGGCAGAAATTAGATATTAATTTCTAGATACATTTCAAAGATGGATGCAATAACATATCAAGATGCTTGTACAAAAACATGCAAAACAAATGGTGAAATTCATATCTTAACTTTCATGACAAGGCAATATTTTACCTTAGTTTTTCTAGAAAATATCGATACATACTTGCATCAATAACACAAATTTCGAGTAAAACAAGGATTCGACAAGATGTTCTTCCCTACCTTAGCGTCGAAACATCACGGCAAAATCACACGAATTCGAGGTTAATCCTTGTCAAACTCCTTCTTATTCAACCTAAATTACACCATGCGCACTCATTAATAGTTACCGAACCATACAGGATCAGAATGCATACACACAGGGCTAAATCGGACACAAAATTCCAAATCCTAGAATTGGGGACATCTCGCCGTGGCGAGCTTACATGTCGCTGTTGTGTGTTTGTTTTGATGTTCTTTATTACAAAAATGATCAAAATCTTATAGAAACAAGGAAGGGCAGAAACAAAACAAAGGAAAATGAAGATGAGAATAAAACACCAACACCACCTGCAAGATACAAGGTTGATGTAGCAAGTTTTAGATGAAATAAGGGTTGTCCCACAGAGAGTTATGGATCTAACGGTAATAAATCTCATGATCTGCTATAGATCTGGCAACTCTAAACCTACTCTATCTTAAACTAATAAAATAGGGTAAAGAGAAGGTGTTTTGGAGTTTTGTCACTAACTAAAATAGAAATAGATGCAAAATCAGAAATCAAAGAAAGGGTTTAAAGAAGAGTGAAAGTGGTTTGGTAAAAAATAAATAAGGAAATGGAGAAGTAAGCAATTAGGGACTAATTTTTGCTATAAAAAGTATTATAAAATGGAGCAAGAGTTGGATCCGCAACAATCCTTCATTTGGCTACAAGCACAAATGCAAGAAAGAATAATCCAACTCAACCCTGAGATATGGATTAGTCTTAGGGCTATATCATATCCACTCAAATGTTCACAGGATATCCCATGGATATAATCCAGTCATACGGGTTACAGCTGAAACAATAAATCCATTGCATACACTATGTCTGAAAGGCTACAAGCACATGCATCCATAGGTGCATAAAATCTATAAAAATCTAATGAAAATTACAAGATAATACAGATTAAATGAGACAATACAATTAACTATTCATTGCTAAAAAAAAGCTTACAATTATATGGCTCTCAAGTCTGCAGTCTCTACAAGATTCGAGGCCTCTTCCCAATGCTATTACAAAGCAATTTACAACTCAAATTTGCCCTAACTTCTATTAAGGTTTAGCTAGCGATGCTGAGCTAAGGATAGAAGAAAATAAAAAGGGAAGATGACCTAAACCCTAAAAATGAGCTCACAAGTCTCTGTGTGTTGTCTCCCCCCTTTACAAGCATGCATTACTTTCTTTATATACACACCCCAAAAGTAACTTTATGCTCTGGCTAATCAGAGTGAAGGAGAATCAAAACGGTTAGGCTCTACTAACATGGCTCAACTTTAGCCAAGTATTGCCCTAGTTTGTTAGGAAAGCAGTACACACTTTGACATGTGTCCCATGTGCTGTAGAAGTTCCAAAAATGCTCCCAATGTCCACAGATATCTGCTAGCTCCCGAACCTCGAGAGGATAAATTGCTTAAGTCTTGGTCAGCTCGACACTACTCGAGAGGCTAGATTCTGAAGGCTTTTGATTGTCTAACTCTAGAAGATGAACTACTTTCTGAAGGCTTCTCGAGAGGATGGAATCTGATAGCTTTTTACTACTCGAGAAGATGAGCTGCTGCAGCTTTGAACTGCTCGAGAGGGTGATGCCGCATGCTTCTGACTGCTCGAGAAGATGATCTGCATCTAAAGAATTCTCGAGAGGATGGAAGGCTACAGTCTTTTGACTGCTTGACACTTCTCGAGAGGATGCTTCTGAAGGCTATTGACTACTTAGCTCGAGAAGATGAAATGTTGTAGTCTTTGAACCGCTCAACATGGCTCGGTAGGTTAGAATCTGAAGGTATTTGACTGCTCGACTGCTCGAGAGGATAACTCCAGCAGGTTTTTATCTTGTTGAGACTGCTTGAGGGCTTAACTTCTGCCTCTCGATTGGGCTGCCTAACTGCTGTAGCTCTCATTAAGGCATGGTGTGCAACCGTGGGATTTGTGACCATCCCGTCGCGGCGATGCGCTCGCTTGCAAAAAATATAGAGTCACCGCCCGGAGCTTTTGGTGTCCCAGGAAACCTAATTCATTTTTATGAGCACCGAAGTGCAAAAATAATGACTCTGAATCTAGTCCACACCAAAGGCTCTTGGGTAGGGGCATCAGTTATCGATTGGGAAGGTGTTAGGCACCCGATCAACCCGCTTAACACGGTCTCTAGTAATGGCCAATATAAAAATAAAGTAAAAGAAAAGAAAATGGCTTCCTCTTGGCCAAATGGGCCTTAAATCCTATTTGTGCCCCTCCGTTCCTACAGAAAATTCGGCGGTGTAACGGCACAAATGGGAGGATAGGAAGAGCTAAAGAAGAGATAGGAGAAGAAAGGGGAGAGCCGGAGCCCTTAGGCCCTTGTAGCACCATAGGAGAGCCTTGCGTTGGCTTGCTTTGATGCGCTTTTGAAGGCTTGAATGGTGGAAAAAGGGGTTCTAACTCCTAAGGCTTGAAGCTAAGAGGTAGAGAGGGAAGGCTAAGGGATTACACACACCTAACCTAAAGGCTTTTAGTGAAATGCTAAGGTCTAAGGGAGCTTTTTGAAATCTGGAATTTGTATGGGAAGTGTGCACCAAAGGGAGAAAGATCTTCTCACTTTAAGCTCTTTCTCTCTTAGGCCAAAATTCTCAACCCTTAAACCAAGGGTGGGGGGCTCTATTTATAAGAAATGGGTGGATTAGGATATCACTTAGGAGCTAAATGAGTTTAGCAATTAGGTAATCTCACATCTAAGGATTCCTAGGGATTTTAGAGCCTTGAGATGCGTGAGAAGGTCCTCGAATGGTGGATGATGGGGTGAGGGCTTAAGCCACTTGAGGGGTTGCAAATAGGTAAGGAATGGGTGCAATAGAACTAGCATAACACACCCGAAAGGTCAAGGTGGTCAACAAGTCAAACCCCAATCATGATTTTCGAGGCAAAATCTAGAGGTTACTATTTATATGCCTGACGCAACTAATAGTTCTGCCCGGCAAATGTACAGTAAAACAATTTTAAACAGTGCCTGAAAGTTGGTTTGCGAGGGTGGGCCCCACCTTTAACCTTGGCACAACTAATAGTTACGCCAGGCAAAATTATAACTGGCGCAACTATTAGTTACGCCAAATCCCTAGGGGGGCCCACATGAATTTACACTTTTGCCCTCCGCGTTCGGTCCGCCATATCTTTTGATATATACCTCTGATTGGGGAGATTCTTAGACCGTTGGAATGTTGATGACCTCTACTTTTCAATGGTATGAGATTCGATCATAGTAGAGGGCTTTAGCTTATTTTAGTGTACCCCTCAACCATTTGCTTGATAAGGTTAGGTTTAGGTTTAGAACGGGTTCTAAGGGTCGGGATTGATTTCTAAAGGTTCGGGTCAGGTTCCTAAGGGATCTAGGGTGATTCCTAAGGATTTTAAAAGGTTCCTAAGGGTTCTAAGGGGAATCCTAAAGGTTCCATACATGTCATCAAAAACTCAGAATTGCACCTCTCTCGAAAGGTATTTCGATTGGGCCTTAGGCCAAATTTCGGTGTCTACAGATACCCCTCTTTGGTATCTGATCACTAATGATCAAATGCCAAAGAAAAAGAGACATCCGAAGAGGCCCAAGGCATTACTGACGGGTCTGTTGTATTTAGAATGAAGTTCAAACATCAAATGAGTAACACAATGAGAAAATAAAAGCCCTGGGATGTTAGACTAAACATTCGTTTCTCGAGGTAATCAGTTCCCAAGCGCTTATCGACATTACTTGGCATAACCGAGGTGGAATGAGTTGCGAACTCCCAATATTTAGGAAAGATATTCGCTTCTCGGGGTGATTTTGAAGGTATCCGATGTTTAAAATTCATTCTGAATGCAACAGCTTCGTGATTAAAAAAAGGGGGGGATCGACTCACATTCAAAGGTAGGCACGAAGTAAGCACACACAAGGCTCCACAGTTTGCATTCAATCCTACGAGGTATTTGATTACCCCATCTGACTGTTTGTGGGTGCCCCTACTGAAAGCAGGGTTCGAGGTCTTTGAGCGAATCCATTGACCCCGAAGTTTATTTAGCATGACTGCCCGAGTGAAGTGAATAGATGTCACAACATTTTTTGGGAGTGCGTGCCATTTTTGAAAGCATGCCTTCGACTAACATGGCCTAGAGCATCCAAATTTGATTACCTTGAATAGATCCAACCAAATATTGGGATATCTCTATGAAGGAACATCCAACCCTGGTCTCTGCTGACAATGATCATAGACATCAATTAACTATGCATAATCATGCACCCATTAGGGGCAATAAGCAACAACAAAGGGGATGGAAGCCCGGACTCGGACCCGCCCGGGTATAATTTACGGGGACAAACGACCATCATACGGATACCCAGACGCATGGCATACACTTTACAGGGATATCGCTACCCATACAGGTTTTAAGCCTGCAGAAAATAAAAAGGGAAATGAACCCTTCTGAATGCATGGTTGTACATAGTTTGATTGATACGTAATCTCATTCTCAACAGGTTGGTCTCAACCAACGATTAACCTTTTTCAATGGAGAATCTTAAGCATAAAACACTTAAGTTCACATGAATCCAAAACAGAACGCTCGTCGCAAAGATTTAGCCGTGGAGTCCACTTGATCGAAACATTGATTGTTTGACCGGGACTGACACTGTTGCTCCTTCCTTAAAGTAGGATCCAAAAATCTGAGGCGAACCTTCGACTCAAGACTTTAGTATGGCACAACTGCATTGCGGATAAAATATTGAATTTTTACCACCTCATGCTTGTGCGTCTCTGTGGGGAATACAAATCTATTTTTGATTTTTCTATCATTTTATGCGATTTTTTGAATTTTTTAACTGTTATTTTATGTGATTTTTTTGAAATTTTTGAAGCTATTATTTTATGTGGATTTTTCTTGTGAACACTTCTGGCTACTCTGTGGGGATTTTTTTTTGGATTTTTCTTTATATTTCCCTGTGTAGGACCGGGGTGCTCATTGATCTCAATCCGCTTTTATTTTAGCACGGCTCCTCTTGGCAAGTTGAAGAATGATCGAAATGCCGCCTTGGGAGAGCGTGCATCTCCCGGGAGAGACAAAACAAACAAAAAGAGTGTGGGGACCAATCTTCCCCTCTGGCCAGTACCAGGCCCAAGACCCGGCCTAACTGCCTAGCGCAACTATTAGTTGCGCCAGCCCACTAGGGGCCTCAAAATAGCCTGGGGGAATTTAAACAGCCCGAGTTCGGGCTCGAGGGTTATATTTCAAATTTTTCTCCCCCTCCTTTCTCTTTGAAACCAAAAACCGCCCCCCTCCTAGGGTTCCTTTACATTGCCTCTATGCGTGCCCCTTTGTTGTTGCTTTACTTGTGTGGATCGATCGTCGGCTCACGCTAGATCAAAGACCCTTTTTTCTCCTAAGAGGTAACCATTTAACACTTATTTTCTTTGATTTTTCTTGCTTTTTCTTGCAAATATGATCATGTTCTTGCATTCCTAGATGAAAAATAATTTATTTCCATTGTAAGCATGTTGATTGATGATGTGTGAATGGTTTTTCCCGAATAATGCCTTTTTTTTTATGGTTTTATGGGTTTTATTAATATTTGTAAACAATAATAATTTTTGTTTATTATATTTATTGGTGCTTAGAAAAGGGGTTTTATTTATTATTTTTCTTTGTTTTTATCTTGAATACCAAGCAAGGATACTGTTTAGGAAAGGGAAAAATTTTGTTAGTTTTTTGTTGTTTTTTTTTGTTTCTTTTTTAATGGTTAATAAAAAATGGTTTTTGGTTCCTATATATATTGAAAACTAATCAAGGGGAATTTTTTTCGATTTTCTTTCTTATACTTAATTAAGGAAAAGGATTTTGCCTCTAAAAATTTTATTGTTTGAAAACTAAGGCATTGATTTATATATATTTTTTGGTTTTAGTTTATTTTTTTGTAAAAGAGGATTTATTTTCGATTTTATGGACATAAAGGGAGGGATTTATTTTTGAAGGAATATTTTTTTTTTTTCTTTTTTTTTTTTTTGATTTTATGAACCATGAAGAAAAGGATTTTTTTGTTTGTTTTTTCTAAAACCCCCCCTTTTTGGCATAAACGAAGGACCCATTGGTTTTGATGACAATTTTTTTTTTAAATGGCTTTTATTTTTAAACATAAAAGAAAGGGGGTTTATTTTATTATTATTTTTTTATATACATTCTAAGATAGAAAGGAGGGGATATTTTTTGCATTTTCAACCTAAAAGGGATTTAGTTTTTTTTTTGTGCTTCTTTTTTTTCCCTATGTATGTGTGCATCTTTACTTCCTGACCATGAACAGCGAGAGGGTGAGCATATTTACCTTCTATTGGTATGTAGCACAAAAACCGTCCTTTACCACTGATCTATTCTAATGTTGTTGCCTTTTATTGCCGCAGCATGTCAGGCGAGGGTGAGCATATTCCTGAGGAGGGCCACGAGGAGGGGCCTGAGAAAGTATACGGCCTGCGGGGGGAGCTGTTCATCTAGGTAGATCGGAGAGCGGGCCCATGGCTCGAGAGGCAGGGCGAGGCCGCCTGGGTCGGCCTCCTTCACCAACAGCATACCCACATTTCAAATTTTAGGATAGCGGGCAAGGTAAAAGAGAGGTTGAATTTATTTCCATTATGATGTTTTTGCTTTGCCTCTGTGGTCTGATGCGCATTTTCTTGCGTGCAAGACCTGCCCAACATTGTGTTTCGCGGGGGGTGGCTCGACTTTCACGAGTTCTACCTCTATGTCCCTCCCGTAGTGAAGGTACTGCTGACATAGGTGGGCTTTGGAGAGTTTCTATCCTGCCCTGCCATGAGGGCTGACGCTGCCTATCTGAAAGCCTTGATTGAACGGTTTTGCCCTGAGACGATGACCTTTCACATGCCGTATGTAGAGATGACTTTGACGCCCGTCGATTGGGCCATGATTACCGGCATCAGGATAGGGGAGATTCCGATATCCGATCTCGCGGTGCCGAGTCAAGAGGACATCATTCGATTGATTGGGGCCTATCCTCCTCGTGGGTAGACACATGGCACTGAGGTCAAGATGTCTTGGCTGACCTCAATTTATACTCCTGATGAGTTAGTGGATCTAGGTCAGCCGGACAGGGTGCTCTACATCACGCCGGAGCGGGCGATCATCCTAGCTTGCATCACTCTCCTGGTCCTACTCGGTAAGACCCTTTTCACCAATGCGAGTGGCGGCCGAGTCAACCTAGCCTTGCTGAGTGTGATGGACAACTGGGGTGACATCTATAGGTATGACTGGGGAGGGGCAGGGTATGCATGGCTGATGTACAATTTGTCTTGGGTCACAACCGGGGATTCAAAGTCTGCAATTGGATTTTGGGCCACCCTGGAGGTGATTCCTCATTTTTTTGCCTTTGCCATTTTTTTTTTTAATGATCCATATACGCTACTGACCTGCTCTTGTATAATGCCCCCTTTTCAAGTATGGGGATATCATCACTTTCACCCTAGGCGCCCGCTTCTTTTCTTGGAGGTGCTCACCTATCCCCTCCTCAGCAACTGGAATCAAGCCCGACGATGCGATGTAGGTTTAAAGCACTTAGAGACGGGTCTGAGGTCCCAACTTGACTTGATGGTTCCTGAGCAGGTAAAACTCTCTTTCAACTTTGTTTGTTCTTAGCTCGGGAATCTCTTTTTACTGATGTGCTAGCTGCTTGGATTCTTTTTTTGACTTGGGTGATCCTCCCTGACCCATACCTTGCATCCCCCTTCTGGCACCGAGCGGATGTAGGCGCTTCCCGCCTATTTAACAATCGCTGCATAATTTTCTTCTATGGAGCATGGGCCAAATTCTATTATATGGGAGAGCGAATGGTGCACCAATTCCAGGGTTATTATGCCATACCTGTGGACCCTCCGGCGGATGTTTGGTATCCCGTTGGCAGTATTGAGGAGCTTACCGCAGTCTTCTTCAACAATGGGCTTCCCATCCATGCTCTCAATGTGCCTGGGGGCTATCATTGTTGGTACGAGTGCCTGCCGTATCGGTTTATCTTGCCACGCTTTGTACCTAGCGCCAATTTCATTACGTTCAGCGGCCCACTTGGTCAAGTAATTCTTCTTAGCTTGGATTAGTTCCCTTTATCCTTTAGTTCGGTCATTCATTCCTTCTAGGCGAATATTCATTCTATTCATAGTTTGCTCCAGGGGATGATTCGGATGGTGAAGGCAGGACGAGTGCAGCTGATATGTCAGGGGAAGATCCCTCCGGTGCTGGCTCTTCTAGTGTGGGTCCCTCGGGTCAGGGCTCCTCGAGTGCTGGTCCGTCAAGTACCTCTCATGCTGGTATCCTTGGTGGCGATCTGCCCGTGATCTATGGGACCTTCCGGCACCTGGATGACACCTTCCTTTCGGGCCTCTACACGGATGTGGATCGACAAGCACAGCTTTCTGCTAAGGTGGCCCGTGTCCCTCCTCCTGAGGAGATTCTAGGGGTAAGTCTGCTGACGGCCCAATCTCTTTCCGCTCCAGCCTCCTATGGTACATGCTTTAAGATTGCCCTGATAATTGATGTTATATCGTTCTGAACGTAGGACTTCAACTCGGCCATGGAATATGCTGAGTATCATCGTCATCTTGCAGAGCTTAGGGAGGTGGAGACGGTGAGTACCTTGGTGCTCTACTCCTCCCATTCATTTCATTATCATTTGTCCCTTAACTGATCCTGACTCTTGACTTTGACTGTGCCTTACAGCGTGCTCGTGCTGAGGAGTCGCGTTCTTTACTTAGTAGGATCTTCCAGGCGTGGTCTAGGGTGGGGGACATTCGGACCTTCCAGAGCTCCTCTCGCCGTCGCAAGAAATCAAGGGGCGCGAGCAAGCAATAGGGTTTTAGTCTTTGTTTTGAAAATTCAGTACTCTTTGGAATTTGATTTGGATTTGTTTAATCATTTTGGGGGTTGATGTGATACTTTGGATCATTATTTTTGGAAAATATTTTTAGAATTTCTGCTTTGATTTTATGCCATGATCTCTTTGCATCAAACCTATTTCTCTGCAGGATGTGTTTGCCCAAAATGTTCTCAGAAAGCAACTCCTTGGGCGTATGCTTTGATGTAGGATCAGTCCTGCATATGAATAAACAAAATAATTGCTAAACTGTTAGTGAAAGGAGGTGTGTGAAAAAACAAAAGGGGTGTAAGTTCCCACAGCTGGGTCACGGGATGGCTGAAGAGGGGGGACTGGCGCAACTAATAGTTGTACCCTATTTAACTTGGGGAGCAGTGGGTCCTTATATACCCGAGTTAGTCCAAAAATCACTTCTTTTTTGTTTAACTTGGCCCTTTTGACCGGTTCTTTTTGCTCTTGCTTTTCCAAGGCGGGTCCATCACCATAGATCAATTTTTCTTCCAGAAGATCTTTGTACGTTCATGGCCCTGCTTTCTAACCCACCCTTACGTCGAGGGCCTAGAGCCAATTTGCCCCCTTCCTTGGGCTTGGGGCCCAAATTTCTAACAGCCTGGTTTGGGAGCTTGAATGAGAGTGAGCTCACTGCCTTGGAGCACCTTGGGCTATCTCACCTTCCTTCCTTTCTAGAGGTTTCTCCACGGTGGGAACTCCTTTTCACTGCCGCTTCATTTTGAGATGTGAATTCCCATGTATTCCATTTTGGGAAGCGGGAGCTAACCCCAACCCTCGAGGAGCTATCCAATTTGTCTAGCCTAAAGCTTCACAGGGGTCTTGTAAGAGTCATGCCTCGGCCCGGCTACTCCAAACCCATCCACCTTACTCTCAGTTTGAAGAAACTTGAGTATGAGAAAAGTCTCATAGGGGGGCCCACAAGGTGGTCGCTAAAATTCCTCAAAGAACTTTTCGGTGATGAAAGTCTCTGAAAATTGTCGGTTAGGAACATTTTCAACGTGAAAGCTCTAGCACTTGGTCTCATCTCTGAAATCCTCTTTTTTACCGAGGGGGGGAACTTCTCCTTGGCAATTTGCGACATTTTGACTGAGCTGGAGGTGGGTGGATCCATGATGCATTTAGTGCTCTCCGAGATGTATCGAGGCCTTGATTCATTTGTTTTGGGCAAGGTGGAGGGCCTTCATGGTTGCCCCTTGTTGCTTCAGGTCTGGTTGGGTGAGCACCTTGCAGTCTTGGGGCCTATGCCCCGCTTTTATGTTGCTCGAGGTGAGGCGGCTCAGTGCTTTATGGGTAGGTACCATTTGATTCCACAGGGCGAAGTGTCAGCTCTGAAACATTGGTTGACCGATGCCGAGTTGACATGGAGGCTTCCTTGGTTTGACCGGACCTTCCTAATAGTTCACTCTAGAGACCATGAGGGCATCACCCTCCTAGGATTGACTGGCAGTACTTTCTACTTCCCATTCCGGGTATTGCACCAATTTGGCTGCCCTCAGTAGGTGCCTTGCAAGGCCAAACCCACTCTATGTGATTTGATCTTTTCTAAGGGGTCCTCTAGAGACATAGATCAAATTGCTGCTCTTTGGGAGACGCGTCAGTCAAAGCTAATGTGTGATTTTGGGCAAGGAGATTTTGTTAGAACTTCTCCTGAGTACGAGGCTTGGCTATTGACTGAGCGGCCTGTTGCTGATGGTCCAGATTCGGCAGAGATCATTGATACTGGAGGCCCCTGGCCAAAGGAGGAGACGACACTCCGAGCCCATATCGAGCTACTTGTGGACGAGAAGAGGGTCCTGCAAGAACTTTTGGTACATGAAAAGGTTAGAGCAAAAGCAGCAGAGAGCGAGGTCCTCTCTTTGAAGGGTTCACTGAGCGTCGCTTTTGGATCTATCGACTCTTCTCGGAAGAGGTATAAGAGACTGCATGGCCGCTGGCTGACTGAGCGGAATGTCTGGGAAGATGACTTTCATGCTGAGATTAGTGCATTGAAGCACGAGTTGGGCCGCTAACTCCTTCCTGAACACAGAACTTTTTTTGAACATATCAGATACACAGAAAAGGGGCATAAAAACTCCTTTACAGATACACACATTTTTTGTATACATATTTTCTTCATGTTTTTGCTATTTTTCGTTTGTTTGAAAAAAGGAAAGCACGCTAGTCATCACACCAGCTATTTTTTGGGATGTGGTGTAAGTGGTGTATCTTGTAAATGAAAGGTAGTTTATTATACACATCTACATAAACTTTTTGGTCTTTTTGTTTTATGCATATATATATATATATATATATATATATATATATATATATATATATATATTTTGTGCGGTGCCTTAATCACCTTGTGACAACCTGGGTGTTCTTTTGAGCATAGTTGAACCCTTCTTTGACTGGTTGATTCTGAAAGAGTTTCAACTGTCTTACCAAGGCCAGAACGTCCATCCCCTTGGGTTGAGTCAAACCTTTCTCCCAACCTTGAGTCATACATTTGACAAAGCAATTTCATGAAAACAATTCTGGTCGGGACTCGATTCGAACTAACATGGGAGGCCCCTAAAAGAGGTCAGGGAGAGTAACCAAGAGGGATCTTTAAGCATCAATCTTCTCAGTCAGTCCAAACCTTTCTTTTACAATTTTTCTCTTCTCTTCTCTCACTTTTTTTTTTTATTTATCTCCCTTTTTTACCCGTGGCGCCCTTTCGGGTTTTCACCACGTCCAAGGTTTTAGCTCTCTTACCCCAAGCGCCCTTTCAGATTTTCACCTGGTTCGCACAAGCTCACTATTTTTACCCGTAATGCCCTTTCGGGTTTTCACCAAGTTCGTCTTGCTTTGAGCTTATATTTTTATTTTATTTTTTTTCTTCTTTTTTTTTTATTTTTCTTCATTTCTTTTTTCAACAGCCATGACATAGACTTCGATTCCATCATAGCTGGTTGGATGGGGTTCTGGTGTCGTCTCACAACCCAACTTGTGTTGACTTAACAGATATTTTGACTGCTTGTAAACCTAAAAGAGGGCTTTCTTTAGGGTGTAGCTTGGCCATGGGTTAGGTTAGGATTTGAAGGTATGCTAGGCTAAAAGGGTTTCCTTGATACGGCTTCAGTTTTCTCAAACATACTTTCTCCCTTGGGGGCTTTTATTGTACATGCACCGTGATTCTTCTACACATTTTTTTTGTTCTTTTTTCTCCATTTCAGGTAATCTCTTTTTGAGGTTTAGCTTTTTCGATTTTTTTTGGATTTTGATGATAACTTTACTTCCCCTTTTTTGTATATGTACACACACATTTTTTTTGGGGAAGGGGGTTATTAAAAGAAAGGCCCAGGCTCAAATGGGATAGCAAAGAATATCATCATTTTCAGGGATGCTTTTTAGCTGTTGTGTTTGGAATGATGGCCTCTTTTGGGTGGTTCTTAAGCTGTCATGTATCTGCTTCACCAATACTTACCTTATCGCAATAGACTAAGAGTAGAACCGTCGGATGTATCCAGCATTGATGGGCTCAAGAATATGATCTCTGTCCATGGTGGCCTAGCCAAATGGCATATCCCGGTAGCACTTCTTGGATGATGTAAGGACCTTCCTAGTTTGGCATGAACTTTCCTCTCGGATTGGCATGGAGGGATTGAAAGATCTTCTTCAGTACAGTGTCTCCTACCTTTAGATCTCAACCGTGGACACGTTTATTATAAGCGTGTACGATTTGCCCCTGATAAACTTGAGTATGACACAAGGCTAGGAGCCTTTTCTCATCGAGTAAGTTCAACTGTTCAAAGCATGATCTTTCTCTCTCCGCTTTGGGTAAGCCTGATTGCATGAGGATTCAGAGCGAGGGTACTTCCACCTCTACCAGTAGGACGGCCTCAGTTCCATACATAAGGGAGAATGGTGTTGCCCTTGTAGCGGTACAGATTGATGTTCTGTAGACAAAGCAAATGGTAGCATCTCGCTCCAATCTCGGTATGTGACGACTGTTTTCTTGAGGATGCTGACAACTGTCTTGTTCGCAGCTTCTATGGCTCCATTAGTTTGAGGCTGATAAGGTGACGAGCGATGGTGCTTGATTTTGTATTGCTCGAAAAAGGCTCGGATGCGCTTATTTGTAAAGTTTGTGCCGTTGCCTGTGATGATATCTTTGGGGACTCCAAAATGGATCTCGCTCTAGGCTTTGGATCTCTCCAATTTTGGATCGATGTTTTGTATTTTCTTCAAGCTTTTATACTCTCCTCCTCCGTCCTCAGATTCATTTCAGCCAATTAGAGCGCAAGGGAATAATTCTGTTATTCTGAGCTGTTGATGTGGCCGATTTCTCTTTTAGAAGCTTTCTTTTCATTGGCTCTCAACTGAAAAAGACACATGAAGTAGTTAGGGTTTCCATGCATGCCCAACTGTGGGCCAAAAATACCCCTAGGGTTCGCTGAAGTGCTTTGAAACTCATGCACAGAAATTTGGAATTGGTAGCTACTGAAGGAAGACACTGAGAAGTGGCCAAAATGAGTGTCGAGAGGTTCAGGGGATCCTCTCGACAGGTTCTGCATTTGCATTATAATCACATCGACAGGTTGCATTGGCTTCCGACAGCTTTGCAGACTTCTCGACAGGATTAAAGTACTAGTCGACAGGTTTGGCAGTGTCTCGAAGGTTTGGAATGGCTCTCGATAGGTTTGAACACATCTCGGTAGGTTGATAAAGATCCAGTCGATAGCTTGGGAGAACATCTCGAGTGGTTGGTTTGAACTTGTTGATAGGATTGCAGGCTTATTTCTTCATTTTGTTCAGTTCAACACTCATCCTCTCGACAGGTTATAGACAATCCTATCAACGGTTTATATAATCTTCAGTGAAGTACTTTACAGGTTGGCTCAATCCTCGGGAGACTGAATGTTGCTTCCGGTAAGTTATCCACAGGTTGTCTTGCACTTCTCGATAGGTTTAGTTGAACCTCACGATAAGTGACTGGATCCTTCGGATTCATCTGTACCTTGAAGTATCCTCTCGATAGGTTCATTTACAAACGTTCAACCTCTCGACTGCTTCATTCCTTGCCCTCAAGACTTCCTGACAAGTGCAGGGAAGCTCTCGATAGCTTCATGGAACCTCTCGGCAGCTTATTTTCAGTGCTTCCACAACTGGAACACCTCTTGGGTGTGTTGTTCTTCCATTGTTCAGTACTTAGCAACCCCTAAGTAGGTTCAATCTTTCTTCCTTGTCGCTGAACTTGATCTCAGGCCTTTCCAATTAGGTACAATAGTGCTTCTTGGGCTCTTTTAAGTGGAAATCTGTATTAAGCTTGCAATTTATTGCTTAATTACAAAACATACTTAAAACACATTATTAGTTAGCTCAGGGGTCCAACAAAGGTCGGGTTAAGAGGTGAAAAATGGTATTTTTCACTACTTAACACTTTCACTTAACACTTTCACTTTAGCTCAAGATTAATTACAGGCCTCAAATAGGCCTGCAAGCATGAGTATAGGCATTGCTGCTAATTCCTAAAATTCTCTTATTCTTTCCACCATAGATTACACACCCCCTTATCTCCACATAACAACTCAATTAACTTTAGATCAATAAGTTATTTTTGTTGGGCTATAATGTGGCTTAGGGTTGAGGTTTAAAAAGAATAAAAGGATAAAAAGGATTCAAAACTGAGAAATCAACTAAGAGGAGGAGGGGATTCATAACTTCACCGTCTTCATTACATCACAGCTTCATCTTCTTTTATATTTTTCAAATCTGAAGTGGTCAACTTCTTCTCATCTTTTTAATTTTTCAAATGAAGTACTTCTTTTGACTTCTCTCTCTCTCTCCTTTTTAAAAAAAAAATGAAATGCCAGAAATATACAACTGGCACACTGCTTTTTTATAGATTTCTTCTCTTCTCCTTTCACCAAATGTTGAACTCAGCTCAACTTTCTTCAACATCTTCTCCTTTACCTTCTGAAATCTCAGACTGAGGGTAAGGTTGAATAAGGTTAATGAGGTTTAGGTTCAATTACTCTAGTATTTGTTAAAGAAAAATTGATTTTAAGGCTCAAATAGTGTATACAAAGGGCAGTTCAATGGGTAGGAATTTTCAGGCTCAAACAGTCCAAATGAGGGCCTTAAATCATATCCTTAGTATCATGAGTTCTGCCAAACAGTTTAAATTTGGGGTGCATAACTTCTGGTGAAAAGATGTTGATTTAATTATTCCTTAGAGCAGAAAAATTTGCCAAGATACTCTTCAAAAGAAAGTTTGATAGGCCCAAATCTCACTGGGTATGGTCTTTAAGTAAACTCATGGGGTATATCCTCACAGTTTTCTCTCCTCTCTGGTTCACTAAGCACTAATTGTGAAAAAGATTTCTTGAAAGTGTTAGATCTTCAAAAGAATTCAGTTTTAAAATGTCTACTAAATAATTTTAATTTCCTCTTTCTAAAATGGTTAGGTGGAAATTTACTTTATTTCTTTCAATTTACTAACAATGCTGCACTATAATTAACTATTTTATTAGACCTCCCTGCCATACCCCCATAGCTAATATAAACATTGTCCTCAATGTTCAATAGAGAGTGTGTTTAGGGGCAGCAGGGTAAGAAAAGAAGGAAAACAAAAATGTTAAAGAAAAGAAAGAGAAAATTACACTAAGAAGATGATTGTATTCACCGAAAAGTAGAATTTATAACAAAATATTATACAAAAGAGAAAATTTTGTACAAACTGGCACTGGGTAAGAAACAAAACAAATGCAAATATAGAATACTCCTAAAAATGATTTGAATCTAAATCAAGATCTATGTGCTCCTCTGTCTTTTCTTTTCCTTTTTTGATACTTTCTACCTTGGCAGCACCAGCTTTAGTCTTTGAAGCAGTTGGCTTCTTTTATTTGGTGCTGCCCCTCTTTGGTTGAGGCTCTTGAATTTTAATGCCTTTAGCCTTTGGTTGAGGCTGATCATCTTGAACACCAAGGAAAAGGAGAGTGGCTGATAATGAATCAACCAACTTTGCATATTGATTAGCCCTCTGCTCATATAATCGATAAATAGCTACAATAGTGTCAAGTTTTTCTTGCCTTGCAAACATCTCCTATTGATGAGATAGCATGACTGATTCCAACTATTTCCAAGAGGCTAGCTTCATCAAGGCTAGTTGATCCTCACAACTCTTTAGTACCCTGTTTCTTACAAAATCGACCAGCAGATACACATCCCTGGAAATATATGGGTTGGCATGCCTGAGAGCAATGAGGGTTGGTGCTGGAGGTCCTTGGCTTGGGTTAGCTGGTACCATGGTCTAGTGAGATGGATCATTAGCAGGGAGGGAGCTAATAACAGGTTCAGTAGGAGGGCAAACTGATTTGGAAGAAATGGATGACTGGGGAGGGATCAACTCCACATCAGGGATTTCAGTTTGGGTAGAGGTGGAAGATGTGAAAGGGGGAACCAGAATCAATTCTTCAGGTTCAAAATCTATTTGGGTGGCAACATCAATTGTTGCCACAGCTGTAGAAGATGTCTGGACTTGATGAGGGGTAGGGATAGGGGTGGGGTGTTGGGTTGTGGGTGTGAAAGATTGAAGTGTTGAGTGGATGGAAGCAAGGCTGTTATGGATTGAGGATTGGCTTTCTGTGGAGGTGAGGATTTGGGATTGAAGGGAGGCTAAGATTGAAATGATTTGGGTTAGAGGGTCTGGAAGGACAGGGGTAATAGGTTGAGGGGAAATTGGTTTAAAGGGTGAAGTGGGTGCATGGTTGAATGGATAGTGGTGTGGGGAGTTAGGAAGAGGGGTGTACTCATGCCTAATGTCCCCCACAATGGAGTCTATTATGGCTAAATAACCATCTTCGGTGAATTGTTTAGAGGTGTTATAAAATTGGCTTTGTATAGGGAGAAGTGGAGGGGAATGGGCAGAGGAAGGACTGGGGTCAGTTGGCTCAATGGCAGCAACCATTGGCTCATAGTCAGTATAGATAAATGGAGAAAGTCTTCTAGGTGTTGGGTTTGGTATTGGTGGAGGTATGGCAGTGGATGGGGTTAAGTTTGTGTCTGCTGGGGATTTGGTTTCCTTTTGGTAGGTTCTCTTTATTGTGGGTTTAGGAAGGTTGTGGGGGAAAGGTAAGGATGGTGGAGGAGCTGATGTTGAAATGGAATCAAGGGTGGAAGATGGCTGGTCTGAGGTGGCTACAGAGGTTTGCCCAAAATGGGCTACCTCTGACTCCTTCTTCATCAAAGTTAGGCTAATCTTCCACTGTCTCTCCCTAAAACCAACTGCTAATAACTCAGAAGTTGGCTCTCCTATTCTCCATACAGATCCTTCCTTTTTAAGCAAGGTTGTGATCAACCTGCTATAAGGTAAGCCTTGAATTGCCTGCCTCTTTTTCACTTTACCATGAATTCAGACATTCCCTCAAAAATGAACTTGGCAGCACTAAAAAAATGCCCCTTAGAGAAGGAGTACAGTGCATCCACAATTAGATGCCTTCTCTCCTGTTCATGTCCAGCTATAAAGACATTTTTCCTTAAGACATTATCCATGAATAGTAGATTTATGCTGAAATCACTTCTCATAACCGATTCTCCTGACTCAGTCTTTCCTTGGGTTAAATGGTGGGCAATTTCTTTGAATGAAACACTGATAGGGGCCCCTAGGCCACCAGATGGATCATAATTTGCAGGAATACTCAATGCCTGTGCTATATCAGTGGCATCCACAACTACCTCAAAATCATCTATCAGAATTAGTAGCACTTGATTTTTCTTAGTTGGCCCTCGTGACTCTTTCATCCTGATATTTTGGTACCACAGTTTCACTATTTTAGGATAGACAGTCTCTTCCAAAGGCCTCAGCAGGGAATCCATGGAGGCCTTAGCCAAATACAATATGGCTTCTTTAGCCTATTCTTCTTTAGTGAAAAAGGATCTATCAAAGGTGATCTCGGGTATCAGGCTTAGTTTCACCACAAAATCATTGGGAGTTGTGAAAGGATCGAACTCAGGGGAAACCCCCTTACCCTTCTTTTTCTTTGCAGTCCCCTCATCCTTCTTTTTTGTTGGCTTTAAAACTTCAGGCTCATGGGTGCCAACTTTGGTTTTCTTGGTTGTTGGTTGTGCCACAGGAGCTGAGGATGATGTAATCCTCTTAGATTTTCTAAGTGGTGTAGGGGGACTGGTGGGGGAAGGACGAAGCAAATTGGTTAGGGTTTCTTCAAATTCGATTGCATCAGCCATTACAGAAACCCTAATTCTTCTAATAAATATAACCCTAGTTTTCCTAAAGTACTGCAAACTCTCGAATCACTGATTTAATTTGACAAATTCCCTAACCTCAACAAGATGATCTCGATTCAAGAGAAAACATTCGAGAGAAGAAAAATGGAATGAGAAGTAAACGATTAAAAACCTACCCCCTAGGGTATTGCCAGGATAATGCACACAGATCTAAATCTAAAGATTATTGGGGCCAAATGTGTGCCGTGAGTTGTTTATCAAACTGGCAGAGAAATGGAGTGAATGGTGTAGTAGAGAGTGAGCATTAGAGGAGAGAGAAGAGAACTGGAGTGGGCGATGGAGTGTGAGGGTTTAACACAAAAGAGGATAAATGAGAAAATGATCCTCACGAGGGGCTTATAAGCTCATGACCCCGAGCCACGAGAGGATGAAGCTTTAGAAATAACATCTCCAGCAGATCTCGAGTAGATGGTTTTAACTACATTATTCGGACGAGACTGGGTATAGTCTTCAAATCAATTATCTCGAGAGGATGCCTTATGTGTCTGATCCTCTCGAGCGTTCAACATTTTCATGCAATAAGGCTCATTCTCATGCAATAAGGCTCACGATCCTTATGCTCTACAAATTCACTCAACACTTCTCAACACATTAACACAGACTTAATCAAAAGTAGATAGATGGAAACACAATATTGTATAAAATTTTAAACTACTCTGACACTTATGGTACAAATAGTAAAAAGTTCTAGATCACAAATCAATTGGGAGGTTCTTGAACACTGATGGTTTTAGAGGGCTCCACAACATTTTCCACACATGGTTTGAGCCTCTGGCCATTGACCTTCATGACCCTTCCAGAGTGGGTCCATGATTTTAATAGCTCTAGATGGGGATGCATGTAAGACAATAAATGGGCCCTCCCATCTGGACCACAGCTTACCTGGAAAGAACTTTAATTTGGAATTGAATAGCCATACCTTTGCACTCTTAGCAAACTCCTTCCTAAGAATGTTCTTGTCATAAAAGGTTTTAGCTTTCTCCTTGTAAATCCTTGCATTTACATAGGCATCAAGTCTAAGTTCTTCCAGTTCAGAAATTTCTAGCTTGTTATATTTCAAATGCTTGCTGCTATTTTATTTAAAAATAGTGGAGAAAACAAATCAAGAGTGAAGAGATGTAAAATGGTTAAACTAACAAGTTTAAAATATATAGCCTGCAAGATACAGGGCTGTTGTAGCAAGTTCTAAAGTAAGTAAGAGTTTGTCACACAGATAAATTGATCTAGAACTCAAAAAAAGGGTTGTATTTGTAGGCCTCTAGATCTGGCTACAGATCTGACAATCCTAAAGAAAGGGAGTTGGGTGTCACAACTAACTAAAATTAAAAGAATATAAATGAAGTGTTGTCCTATAGTAAAGAAAAGATTTAAGAAGAAAGTGATGATGGTGTGTGATAAAATAAAGATAAAAATTGATGGGAAGTAGACAACTAAGCTAAGGTCATTTCAGTCATGCAACTCAGATCTAGAGCTGTCTCTACAACAATCATTTAGACGGCTACAAGCACATCTGAAAGGTAGAAGAATCCAAATCCACCCATATAATTTAACATAGTCTCTTAAGACTATAACTTGTCCACTTCAATGGTCACAGGCTATCCAATAGAGAGGATCAAACTACATGAGTTAAATCCGAAAGCCAATATGATCCAAGGGAATGGACTTATCTTAAGGCTATAACCTATCCACTTAAATGGTCACAGATTATCCAATAGATTTCCTCCAACCAATGAATCAAATCAGAACATGAAGATAATTGCAGACACTATGTTTGCCAGGCTACAAGCTCAGGCATCCATAGGAGCAAACAACTCTTAAAAAATTAGTGGAAACCATAGTTATTCAGAAGCTATTTGGGAACATAAATGCAGCTGGTCATTGCTACAAAAGGCTTGCAATACTTAGCTCATAAGTCTGCAA
This sequence comes from Chloranthus sessilifolius, assembly GCA_021018995.1. NCBI lineage: Eukaryota > Viridiplantae > Streptophyta > Magnoliopsida > Chloranthales > Chloranthaceae > Chloranthus > Chloranthus sessilifolius. The sequence continues at coordinate 49,708,198 of CM037593.1, read as the reverse complement.
TCTCTACAGAGAATCAAATCTAACATCTGATAATGGTAATGTAAAACAGAGGAGAGCTTGTCCCTGCCACAACCTCTCATAAGGCTACAAGCTCAAGTGCAAATGATAAGAATCCATCTCAGATATGTGGCTTAGAATCACCCTACAGCTATAGTCTGTCCACTTAAATGGTAACAGGCTATCCATAGAGGCTATCCAAATCACAGAGGACTGAGATGGAACAAGAAAATTGCTGCTACCACCATGGTTACAGGGGTATAAGCTCAAGCTTCCATGGGAGCTTCAAATCAGTAAAATCCTATATGTATGACATAGATCAAAGAATACTATGTGGGACACAGAAAAATAGCAGATTGAATAAGCATTAAAATAAATATTTCATTGATTAAATAAAAACTTACAATGAAAGTCCTCAAGGCAGCAGCCTTCTGCAGAACAGCTCTCAACAGATCCCAAAGTTTACACAACCCATTACAAAACTGAATTAAACTATATCGAATTGCTTACAAAGATCATAGCCAGCAAGTGCTAGGCTAAGAAAGAAGAAAAAGAGAAAAGGATGATGATCTAATCCTAACCCAACTCTAACCTAACCTCTCAGCTAAAATTAGGTGTAGGAAGAGATGGGTTTCTAAAAATAGATTACAGCTTATATATCAGTCCTCACTACCTAGGCTAATAAGAAAATAGAAGGGAAAAAACCTAATTTCTATTTAAAGAGGTGGCTCCTCTGCAGCCCTTGGATGCCTCAGGATGTGTGCATATGGATCAGGGCCTTGGGATGTTGCCCTAGACCTAGGGAAATCCCTAAAGTATCCCTGAGTATGGAAAGAGAAAACAGGAACCCGTGCTTCGCGTGGCTAGATATGCTTTTCACGTGGATGAATTTCCCTCGCGAGGCTCAATTTGTAATGAATATCCCAGCTGGTGCAGATGACTTTGGCTTTTCGCACAGTCAGGCCTTCAGATGCTCTAGTCGCGTGGGTGTCTCGTGGTTGAAGTATTAAACTCTGCAGCTCGCGTGGATAAGCCTTAAGTTTCGCGGGGTGGATTTACCTTGTCGCATGGCTAGCTTTGGCTCTGAAGTGCGCGATATCCTTGCGAGATCTGCGAGATGGAAACTTCTAAAGCTGCTACTGCACAAGTGCTTCGCAACATAAAATGAGAGTGAAATGCCTGGACTTCATGAGTAGGATTTCTGAGCTCCTCTTCAGTGAGCTGCGTGAGCTACCTTGCGAGGATGCTTTGTGCTGCAGGTGTTAACGTCGCGAGGTTTTCGCGAGGCAACTTCTGTGTGGATTTAAACCGCGTGAGTGAACATTTTGACTGCGCGAGGCTGCCTTCTGCTCCTCTGCTGTAGTGTACATGCTGCTGCTGCTGTCATCTTCACTCAAATCTATTTTTCTCTCATCTGTCGGACTTCCAGGGTCCACCTAGGCAACCAAATAGTCACCATGGTGTGTACCACCATGGTGTTTCATCTGTTCTTAGCTCAGCAGTCACCCTTGGCTTGAATTCTCTCTCTTTTTGGCTTCAAAAGCATGGACTTTGTACTAAGCTGCAATTGTTATTACTAATTACAAAACATACTAATAGATGATTATTAGATAGCTCCAAGGTATAGGAAAGGCTAGGTTAAGAGGTAAGTGGTAATTTTTAGTGAATAACACACTCCAAACCTATTCTTTGCTAGTCCTCGAGTAAAGCAAAATTTAAACAACTACTCTAAAAATGTACATGCCACTTTCGTAGGGAGCACGAATTCATTTAGCTTATGCATCAAGCCTTTTAAACCCCAATGTGATCCCTAGTGGAGGAGTGAAGTCTCCTGAGGGTTTTCTTTTAAGATATCCACAAACTTCTCAATAAAATAGTTAACAAAAGTGTACATATTATCAAATTAGTTTTCAATAAATAGAGTATCAGCCCACCATTGATTTTTTTCAAAATGTGAGGAGTTTTAAATACATGAAATGCACAGACAATTTAACATGAAAAACTCTTACATGCATGCACATCATTCCCAATCAGCTTACAACAAGAAAAATAGAAAGTGTATGTCAGTACTAAGCTCACCATCAATTCAGAAATTAGATTTAAACAATGCCTAATACATTCAATTTTAGACCCAATGCTCACCAGGGCAGTCTCTCACAATTGAGTTTGAGGGTTTTCATTTTTACACAAGCCCAAGAGCAGTTACAGACCCCAAATGGGTCTGCAAGCAGGAGCATAGGTAAGACATCTAATTTCTGGCATCATTAACTATTTCTCACCATAGATTGAACAACTCCTCATCTCCACATAACAACTCATTCCAATTAGGATCAACAAGGTCTTATGACTGAGTTGTAGTGTGGCTTATAGGTGAAGGTTACAATGAATGGAAGGGTGAAAAGGTTGGAAAAGTGAGAAATCAGCAGGTGAAGGAGGTGATTCATGACTTCACCTTCTTGAATGCAACATATTTTATCTTCTTGGATATTAATCATATTTGAAGTGGCCAGCTTCTCCTCTTCTTTTAACTTTTTCCAATGAAATCTCCTCTTGACTCTTCTCTCTTCCTTTTCATTATTTTTTTCTATTTTGTTTTTCTTTTGGATACATTTTTCTTTTCATTTTTTTTTATTTTTTCTGAAATGCCACCCTCCTCCCAGCTGCTACACTGTTGTTCTCCTTTTGTGTTTTTTCTCCATTCACCAAATATTGACCCTAGCTTGTCCATCTCCAACTTCTTCTCCTTTGCCTTCTGAATTCTCAGAGTGAGGGTAGGGTTGAATCAGGCCTACAGGGTTAGGTGCAAGTACTCTAGTGCATTTTGAAGAAAACTGGAATTTAAGGCTCAAAAGGTGTATGCGCAAGGGTAGTTTACTAGGTTTGGTATCTTTAGGCTCAAACTGTCCAAGAGAAGGTCTTGATCCTTTCCTAAATGTCATGGATACTGTCAGATCTTTCAACTTGGAGATGCCTAACTTCTAGTGAGAAAATGAACTCAGCCACTCCTTAGAGCAAGAAGGATTGCCAAAGACACTCTTCAAAGAGAATAAAAATTTTTAGGCCCAAATCTCACTAGGTATGGTCTTCCATTGAACTGATGGGCATGTCCTTACCTTTTTCTCTCTTTAATGGTTCACTAAGTGCAGACACAAATGAGTTTTATTGGTGTTCACCTCATGGAAATGTTAAAATTTAAAAGATTTTAATGGCAAAAGGTCTATAAAATTTTTAAATTTCCTCATTTTTAGAGTTTCTTAGGTGAACTTAGCTCTATTTCTATCTTACTCACTTGATTCTGCTGTACTTAGGTTAACTACTTCATTGGCATACCCTGTCACACCCCGAAACCTATGAGGAACAGTGTCCTCACTGTTTCAGAGATAGAGCACAAGGGTAGCATGGAACAAACATAAAAAAAATACACAATTAAAATAATCAACACATAAACAAGAAAGACAAAAGAGAAAAATTCATTCATAAAGCAGTAATATATACAAGGGAAGTGAAATTAAGTACAAAATTTTCTAGAAATTGCAGAATTCCTAACTAACTACATTTACAAGTCTTCATTAGCTGAATCTAAATCTATGTGCTCTTGAACAGCTTTTCCTTTTTCCTTCTTGAGAGCAGCAACTGTGGTTCTTAATCTTCTAGCAGTGACCTTCCTTTGCTTTGTGTTGCTTCTTTTCTTAGAAGTGGGTTTAGGCTTTGAAGAGGGTTCTTTGATTTTTCCTCTAGGTGCTGATTTTTTGGGATGAGGAGCAGGTGTAGGGGGAGGAGCTACTGCAATGTAGAGAGAGACAGCTGCAGCTGCTAAGTCTCTGTAGCCATAGAAGATAAGGTATGTTGCAATGCTGCAGTAGTCCTATCATAATCCTCAGCTCTCTCTTCTACCTGTCTAAGGGCCACATGAAGGTTCTTCACATTGTCTTCAAGCCCATCTGCTCTATACTTCTCCTGTTGGTATAGTTGCAAGGTTTGCCTCCAACCTTGCTCCATCTTCTTTTTCTCCATCTTATGAGTCAATTTAAGCATCTTGATTTGATGGAGGAATGGCTACTTGATTGTTGTGTTTATATCTGCCATCCCCTCGATCACATCCCTCCTGATATAAGAATTATCATTCATGGCTCTGAGTAGGGTTGAGAAAGGAGGTATGGAGAATGAGGAGGCTGGTAACATGGTATTCTTAGTAAGAGGAGCAGGGCCAGCCAGAGACTGGGATGGTGTGGATGAAGATGATGGGATGGATGATGGAATGGGTAGGGTGGGGGTAGAGGGTACTAGCTGGGGGACTTCCTTTTCCTCAGGATCAGTTTGGGTGGCAGTATCAACTTTAATCACTACAGGTGAGGTAGGGAGCAGGACTAACAGTTCCTCTACTATAGGTTGGGGTTGTGTGGAGGTGGAGGCTAGAGATAGTTTAAGAAGGGGTAGCTCTATAGGGTCAGGCTCATGGTCAGGTTGGTTGGCCATCTCTGTTGGGTCTATGGCAGGCTCAGGTAAGGGTGAAATTGGAGGGGTAGGCTGTAGTAAGAGTGGTGATAAAGGTAGCTGAGTTATGGGGGCAAAGTTTAAGAGGGCTGAATGAATGGCTTGAAGGCTGGCCTCAATGGTTGTTTGACTTTGGGTGTTGGTTATCATTTGGGTTTGGAGGGAAAGAAGGAGGCTAAGGATTTGGGGTAAGGAGTCAAGTGTGGATGATGTTTATGGCTGGGAGTTGGATACAGGTTGAAAAGGAGAAGTGGGTGCATGGTGGAATATAGAGGGTTGAGGTAAAGTAGGGATTTGGGTGAATTGGGTTGGCTGGAGTGAATCAGGTAAAGGAGTAAACTCATACCTGATGTCCCCTAGAATTGAGTCCATCATGGTAGAGTACTCAGTGTAGAAATGGTGGTCATGGGACTGGTCAAATGGTTCAATGGTGGAAGGTTCTATGGGTGTAGAGGTAGTTGGTTGGTCAATGGGGATGGGTTCAAATGGGTAGCCGGGGTGAGGTTTAATGTTTTCACTGGTTGGGTCTGGGATTGATATGGTTTCAATAGGTATAGAGGTAGGTTGGGGTAAAGTAATGGGTATAGAACTAGGGGTAGGCTCAGTTACAGTAGTTGGCTGGGGAGGCTTAGTGGGAGCTTTGGCGGATCTCCTTTTGGTGTAGGTTCTTTTGACAGGTGTGGGCTGTGAAGGGCAAGGTATATGGGCAATGGTTGAGTAGGGGCTGTTGGTGTGAGGGTAGGCATGGACATAGGTATGGGTATAGGTATAGAGATGGACACAACAGGGATGGTGGGCTATGGGATAAGGAAGGGAAGTGTGGGAAAGGGTATGATAGGTGTAGGTGAGGTAATGGGTGAGGTAGGGATTGAAGGTAATATATAGGTGTTAGCAAAGGTGACTACTGTAGTGACTGAGGTAGCAGCTTCTGCTTCTTGGATGGTGGGGGTTGCTTGATCCAGCTGCTCTTTCTTCTTCTTCTTCTTCTTCATCAGTGTATGGCTAATCCCCCATTGTTTCTTCCCACATTTACTAGGGGCAAGTTCACTTCTCCTCATCCCTCTGGAAATGGTAGCCCCGTAGCTTCAGAAGAGCACTGATAAGCCTGCAATAAGGCAGGGCATGGGGCTGCTGCTTTTTCTTCACCTTCTCATGGATGTCCTTCATCCCCTCAAATATGATTTGGGCAATATCAATGTAATGGCCCAAGAAGAAGGAATAGAGGGCATCAGCTATGAGAGCCCTTCTCTCTTGCTGGTGCCCAGAGCAGAAAACATTCTTCCTCAACACTCCATCCCTGATGTTGTAATCTCTCCAGTAATCTCCTTTGCAATCTCTGGAATTGTGGCAGTCAGTGGTGCTCTCAAGCCACACTCAGGGTTGTAGGTGGCTGGTATACCTAGAATTGCTGCTATCCCAGTTGGGTTTACCAGCATTTTAAAGTTATCAATCAAGACCATCAACATAGGTTTTTCATCATCACCTTCTTGGCCATGATGTTCTGATAGAACAGTCGCACTAGCCTAGGAAAAACTAATTGCAGTGGGGGCCTGAGCAGGGGTAATAGGGAGGCCTTTGGTAGGACTTCAATGGATGTAGCAGCTAGGGGCTCTTCCTCAAAAAATGCCTTATCAAAGGCAGTCTTAGGCTCCAATTCAATGGCAGCCAAAAACTCAGAAAGAGTTGTCAGTGGGTTGGTCTTTGGGACAACCTCCTTGCCTTTCTTTTACTTTTTCTCAGATTTCTTAGGGCTTTTGGAAACAGGGGGGTGGTCTCTTGCCTTTTTCTTAGGTGGTTAGTTTTTCTTGGGAACAGGGGCATCAGAGGAAGCAGCAGACTCAGTGGCCTCCACAGTGGCTGCCTCTGCAATCCTCATAGATTTTCTTATGGCCATGGGTTGGTCAGCTGGTTGAGGGTTCACCAAGGCTGCTAGACCTTCTATGAATTTGGAGCTCTTAGCCATGGTTACAAAGAATCCTAAAAAAAATTAGGTCTTGAACACAAATCCAAGGTATTCCACACTGTCCACTAAGGGTACTCCACACAGATCCCTCGTAAAACAATAATCAAAGTAAAGGAAATGCTAAAGAAAGATCACAGCTAGGGGAAATGGAGCACTTACCCTTATAAGCTAGGGTTTCAATTTAAACGCTGCACAGTGAATCAAATCCCGCCACACCAACTGTAAACTGGTCGAAAGCTGACATGGAGCAAAATCGTAGGAGCAAGCTTGAGTAGAATGAGCAATAAAGGGGAAGGATGGGAGAGGAGAGCTCGGAGGTGTGTTTTGTAAGTTAGGGCAGAGAGGTATAAGAATGAAAAAATGAAAAAGTCGTGGGGTATAAATGGGTGAAACCCATGCCTCGCGAGGTTCTCGCTAGGTAGTCACGAGCAGAATACATCTCGCGTTGCTGAAGTGGAATCTCGCAACAAGTATATTTATAAAGAAACAGGGGCCTCGTGAGGTTATGTTTACAATCATCCTTCAGTAGTTTCGCTCGCGAGCCTCTCGTGAAGATGCAAATTTCATAACAGAGCCTCACGAGCACACTATGTTTGCTTGATTAATGGCTCACGAGGCTCAGTTAGCCATACGAGAAAGCCCAAAACTGCTCACGAGGGTGAAATGCAAATCACTGAGCTTCGTGACCAAGCGAACTCCAATACTTCTTAGTGCCTGCACACTGGCATGTGCATCTAAAGTGTCATGTACCCTGCCATTATGCATCAACACAAAATTTCTTCACACCTCATCTATTTCACCTCTAATAAACGCATGCCCATTGCAGACATATGCAAAGAGTACAAATCGTAGAATTCAAATGACTTTAAATCACAGCAGGTTCATGCGCAAACCACACTCAGAAACATACTCATCAAATTAGATTCAGATTTTCTAAACACTAACACTTACAGCACATCAAAAACAAACAAAGACAGTACATGATAGATTTGGAAAAAAAAACACAAATTCAAACAACTATGGTACACAATTTATAGATTTGTGGATCACTTAGCAGTGGGAGGTTCATGAAGGTGGATGGTGTAAGGAGGCTCCACAGAGTTTTCAACACAAATCTTCAGCGTTTGACCATTCACTTTCATGCTCCTCCCAGAAATGGTATCCATGATCTCCATAGCACCAAATGGGGAGGCATGGATGACAGTATCAGGTCCATCCCACCTGGATTTTATCTTCCTTGGAATATTTTTTAACTTGGAGTTAAATAACCAAACCTTGGCACCATCCTTGAAATCCTTCCTCATCAATACTTTGTCAAAGAAAGCTTTAGATTTTTCCTTGTAAATCCTTGAGTTGGCATATGCATCCAATCTCAACTCCTCAAGCTCTGACAGCTGCAACTTCCTGTGTATACCAGTAGGTGTTAGATCCAAATTCAAGGTTTTAATAGCCCAATATGCTCTATGTTCCAATTCCACTGGCAAGTGACAAGCCTTTCCATAAACTAGTCTGAAAGGGGACATGCCAATTGGGTCTTATATGCAGTCTTATAAGCCCACAGTGCATCATTTAGCTTCATGGTCCAGTCTTTCCTATCTGTCCTAACTGTCTTCTCTAGGATGTACTTAATCTCCCTATTTGAAATTTTAACTTGCCCACTAGTCTGAGGGTGGTAGGGAGTTGCAATCCTATGGGTAACAGAATATTTCTTGAGCAAGCTCTCAAAATTTTTATTACAGAAGTGGCTGCCCCCATCACTGATGATGGCTCTAAGGGTGCCAAATCTTAAGAAGATATTTTCTTTGATGAATTTCAGGATAACCTTATGGTCATTAGTCCTTGTGGAAATGGCTTCAACCCACTTGGACACATAGTCCATTGCCACAAGGATAAAACTATAACCATTTGAGGGAGGAAAGCGGCCCATAAAATTAATTTCCCAGATGTCAAACAATTCTACAACAAGAATGGGTTGCAATGGCATTGAATTTTTTTTACAGGCCACCCATTTTCTGACATTTGGCACAAGCCTTGCAGTGAGCATATGCATCCTTAAACAAGGAAGGCCAATAGAAGCCACACTGCAATACCTTAGCTGTTATTTTTCTCCCACTGAAGTGACCCCCACAAATATTTTCATGGCACATGCTTAGAATATTGGGGAAGTCACTATCAGGGACACATTTTCTTATAATTTGGTATGCACAGTACTTGTATAGGCAAGGGTCCTCCCAGAAAAAGAACTTGACTTATGAAAAGAACAAGTCTTTATCCACTTTGAACCAATGGGTAGGGATCCTGCCAACAACCAAGTAATTAAAAATTTTGGCAAACCATGGCACAATGGACTGAATAGCAAACAGTTGCTCATTCGGGAAGAAATCATTAATTGGTGCAACTGCTCATTCATCTAACAAAATTCTAGAAAGGTGGTCAGCCACCACATTCTCCACTCCCTTCTTGTCCTTGATCTCAAGATCAATCTCTTGCAGCAGCAGGATCCATCTGATCAGCCTAGGTTTAGCATCCGTTTTGGCCAATGGGTTTTTAAGGGCTGAGTGATCAGTAAAAACCACAATTTTAGACCCAAGGAAGTAAGGTCTAAACAAGTCTACAACAAAAACAACAGATAGCAGCTCCTTCTCAACTATGGTATAGTTGAGATGAGCCTCTGTTAATATTTTGCTTATATAGTAAATCACTGTGGGCAGCTTGTTCTTCCTCTATCCTAGGCCAGCACCTATTGCCAGATCTGATACATCACACATCAGCTCAAATGAGAGAGTAATCTGGGGCTTGGATTATAGGAGCAGAGGTGAGGCACTTTTTCAAGAACTCAAAGGCCTCAAGGCACTCAGCAGAAAATTCAAAAGGCACATCCTGGCAGAGCATGTGGCACAAAGGCTTTGCAATTTTGCTGAAGTCCTTAATGAACCTCCTGTAGAATCCTGCATGTCCTAAAAAGGATCTAATTTGTTTGACAGTCCTGGGTGGGGGCAGGTGTGAAATCAAGTCAACTTTAGCTTTATCAACCTCTATACTTCTGTGGGAAACCACATGGCCTAACACAATTCCTTGTGTTACCATGAAGTGGCTCTTTTCCCAGCTTAAGACCAAATTGGTCTATTCACACCTTTGCAAAACTAGGTTGAGGTGACTCAAGCATTGACAAAAGTTGTTCCCATTGACTGAAAATCATCCATAGAGATTTCTAGAAACTTGTCAATCATATCAGAGAAAATTGTATACATGCACCTCTGAAATGTGGTTGGGATATTGCACAATCTAAAAGGCATTCTCCTATATGTAAAGGTGCCAAATGGACATATAAATGTGGTTTTTTCTTGATCTTGAGGATACACAAGGATTTGGTTATACCCTGAGTATCCATCAAGAAAGCAATAAAATGCTTTCCCAGTCAATTTATCTAGAATTTGGTCAATGAAAGGGAGAGGGAAGTGGTCTTTTCAGGTTTTGGAGTTGAGTTTTCTGTAATCTATGCAAACTCTCCAGCCAGTGGTCTCCCGGGTTGGCATCAACTCCTCAGAATCTAAAGTAATAACTGTTATGCCTGACTTTTTGGGGACCACCTGAATAGGTGACTCCCATTCTGAATCTGAAATGGGGTAAATTACCCTTGCATCCAATAGTTTTACTATCTCTTTTAAAACCACCTCCTACATATGAGGATTAGGCTTCCTCTGCATCTCCCTAGAGGGTATGGCACCCTCTTCCAGGTGTATTTTATGCATACACACTAAGGTAGCAATCCCCCCAAGATCAGCAATTGTCCAGCCAATTGCCTTTTTGTGCTTCTTGAGAACACTCAACCATTCCTCCTCGTGCTCACTAGGGAGAGAGGAAGAGATAATCACTGGAAGCTTTTTTTTTTGCCCCAAGAAGACATACTTTAATATGTCTGGTAGCTGCTTAAGCTCTAGATCAGGGAGACTTTTAATAGAAGGCAAAAAAGGTGCCTTGGTGGTTTGAGGAAGGGGCAACAATGTAGGTTTCCAGTTGGAATGTTGCACTAGGCCCATAGAAGACTATTGCGGTGCTGTCTTCTATCATGGAAGCTTGGGCCTCCTCAACCTTACTCCAAAATTTTTCCAGGTTCTCAGCAACATTATCCCAATCTAGTAGATTGGATAATTCTTCTTCTACAAGTCTATCTAGTGCATCTATTCCACAACAGTCCTCAATGTCCATCTGAGGCTACCTAGCAGCATTGTACACATTTAACTAGGCCTTCATATTCCCAAAGGTCACCTCCATCACCCCTGAGTTGTATTGAATGCAAGCATTGGCAGTGGCCAAGAATGGCCTACCCAGGATGACAGCAATTAGGGTTTTACTTTTGCAAGGGTCCATGTCCAAAGATAGGAAATCAACAGGATAGTAGAACATATCCACCCCTATTATTCACTGAAAAGTACCACTTTTCATCTCTTAACATAACCTTTGATGGACCTTGAAGCAGACTAATAACCATTTGTTAGGTGTGTTTTGTAGTTAGCAATAAACTGTGCAGCTTAATACAAAATCCCTGCTTATTGGTCTAAAGAAGATAAAGAAAACATGCAAAGATGACAGCTGAGCCAAAGCCTAATGGAACACCCTAGTAGTGCTCACCATGGTGACTCATTTACTGGTCAACATTGACCAAAAGTCTAGCAGATGAAATAAGTTAGATGCAAATGGAGGAAGTTGCAACGGCAGCAAGAGCAATATATCAGAGGATAAAAAAGACTCACCTCGCGGAGCTAAGGATGTAGTGGAAGCTTCCCTTGCGCAGATAGGATGCGCAGTTAAGAGGAGAGTAGTAAAGAAATCACAAAGATCTCACGTCTTAAAACCCTCAGAATTTATGCTCGCGAAGCTCTCGCGGAGATCGAGCCTTAAAGCAATCGCGCGCAAAACATAGCAAGTCCATAGGCATAAAGAATAATTTGTCACCTCGTGGAGTTCTCGTGAAGCCCTGAAAGAGAGAGACACCCAGAATTTTCCTCACGCAGCTCTCACGCGCTCTGAAGGCTAACCAGTTACTACGTGAGCACAGGAGCCTACCTATGCGAGTATCCAATGAGAGAACTTCTGAAGCTCTACTGCGTGAGAAATCTAGGCATTCCAAATCACCTCTGCGATAACATTACATCGCAAAGCAGCTGCACGATCAACTGAGAATCTATCGCGCGAGTGAATAATCCTCATAAGCCAAATGCTCCTCCGCGAAGGCTCTACCACTGTGCGAGTAAATTAATGCAGATGCCATCCTGCGAAGCTTGGGCTCTCCACTTCTTAGTTTTAACTCAATGACCTTTTGGAAATTTCCTAAGGTTAGGGCACACTTTTCGGGGTGCAGATTTTGAGGCACACATTTCAAGGCATTCAAGGGTTGTAAAAGTGTCACGTCTGCTAGAAAAATTAGGGTTAATCTCTTCTGAGCGAAGGACTTATGTACAGAGTATATAAGTTGTACTTAGAGTTTAGTATTTTCATCTTTCATTCATCCTCAGTCGGCTGAGAGCTCTAGCAGGCTAGGGTTAGGGTTTGATAATCTCTTAATTCTTGTTTTTCTTCTCTCTTAGCCTAGCATTAGCTGGCTAATCCTTTTGTAAGCAGCTAGGTTTAGTTTTATTTTAGTTTTGTAATAGGCTTTGTATACATTAGGATCTTTTGGATGAGCAGTTGTGTACAGGCTGCAGCCTTGAGATAGTTCATTGGAAGTTTTACTTTTATCAATGGATTGCTATTTTAATGACTAATTAAATCTACAGATCTTATGATTTCCTTAGATGTCTATGGGATTCATGTTTTTGGGACTAGCCCATTCAGTTTCTAGTAGATCTATTATTTACCATCGGATTTCTCTTAGTTTAATAGACGATAGAAAGTCGAATATGTAGCTAGATCTAGAGAGCTCGTAGCCTTGGGACTCCATGGTGGCAGCAGTAGTTTATATGTTCTTTCTCAGATCTCTATGGTATGGACAGACCTATCGGATATCCTGTGACCATTTGAGTGGACAGAGTATAACCCTAAGGTGGTGTGTAGCCACATGTCTAAGAAGGATTTTTTTCCTCTGCACATGAGCTTCTAGAATCTTGTGAGGAGGTTTGTGAAAGAACTGGCTCCCCTCTATTTTACTTGAGCGATATCAGATGTTAGATCTAAGTTCTCTATAGTTATTACAGCTTGAGGTTGAGTCTTTGCAAGCCTTTTATAACAATAATCAGCTGAATCTAAATCCTTATTCAACCTGTTACTGGTCCTTTGTGTGGGCACATTGAGTCGTTGGCCTTGGCAAAGCACATAGGATTTTATGGGTTGGAATACCTATGGATGTCAGCCAGATTTGTGCACAGATCTGGGAAGCTTGTAGCACTGGCATTACATAGTGTCTGCAATAATATTCATGGCCTGATCTGGTCCATTGATTGGGGAAATGATTAGTCCACTCCTTCGGATTAGGTTAGCATTTCTGGTTTAATCAATGGGATTTGACAGACTCTATCGGATACTCTGTGACCATTTGAGTAGACAGAGTATAACCCTAAGAGCACCCCAAATGGCATGGGTTAAATTAGATTCTTCTACCTTGTTGAGGTTATTGATAGCATCTCAACAAGGACCACTACAAAGACAATCTAAATCTAAGTAACATTAATGCATTAACTCTAGCTTAACCTGCTTACTTCTCATTATTTTTTTATTTTATTTTGGTACACTCCATCACCATCTTCTTCTTAACCCTTTCTTTTGGATAGGGCATCATTTTATTTCTCTTTTGTTAGGGTTAATTTTGTGTAGTTGTGACACCTAACTCCCTTTCTTTAAGATTGTCAGATCTGTAGCCAGATCTAAAGGCCTACTATTATAGCCTATTTTGGATTCTAGATCAATTTCTCTATGGGATAAACTCTTATCAAAACTTTCTACAATAGGCCTTATATCTTGCAGGTTTGTGTGTATTTTTAAACTTGTTTGTTTGTGTCTTTTAATCAACCTTTGATTTATTTTTACTAACACATTCTTATCACTATTTTCAAATAAAGTTAGCAGCAAGCATCTTAACACAGCAACAACAAGTTTTTAGCACCGTTGCCAGATAGTTTTGATCTAGTATAGTAATCTGTGTTTTTGTTGAGCTATGTTCTTAGTAGATGTAGTGTTTGAATAAATGTCGGCTTTAGTTTTTATGTGATTTTAAAAATTTTCTTCATTTTCTGCTATAGATTTTTTGTCTTTGTAATGTTTGAATAAAGTATAGCTGTGCTCTCAAAAAAAAAAAAATGATGTGTCAGCAGATGAGGACCAGCAGTACCTCATCTGTAATTTCCTCAATTTTTTTTTAAAGGTCCTTCTCCCTCTTATTAGGGGAAGGATATGATGGAGGAAATGAGATTTGTTAAATAGTTGCAGTCATTGGTGAGATAGTGGATGAGACCTTGCCCAATCTGTTGGACTTGGGCTGAGGTATTTGCTGTAATTTTTGAAGTATGGACTGAGGAAGCCACCACCTATGTGCTGAAAAGTACTATCTTGGGCTTCTCAGTGGGGGGAGGGCACCACTTCACTTGGACTACTACCCTCAAGCCATCTAAGGCACCTTTGTTGCCTTTTAAGTGATTTTCCACCTTATGTGGAGCTTGAGCAGCTCCCTGCATCTCTCATGCAACTGTAAACTGCTGAGCTGGAGGACCTAAGGTTTATTGCAAATGCAAAGGTATGGCCTTTCATTTTTATATTACAGTTCTTTCTAGTTTAACTGATTTCCAAATGGGTTGTCTTCATTTTCTGCCATGCATATACCCCCATATACCCCCATCAGAGGTTACAAATCTGTGTTGAAAATTCTGTTGAGCCCTCTAAAATCATTCACTTTCAAGTCCTTCCACTGATAGTTGATCCAACACTGTGTACCATATGTAACATAGCTATTTTTAGTGTTTTAAAATTTTGTCCATATATTGTTGTGTGATCTGATTTTTGTATGAATCCTGCTTTACAAAGTGTGCTTTTAAATTTTAAAATTCTGTTTCATCAATTCTTATTCATACTCAAATCATTTTATAAACTTTTGTGTTTAGAATTTTAATTGTTTAGTTTATATTTTATATACATGCTGCTTTTACTGTCACTTTTGCAACATGTAGTTGTTGTTTTTAGGAGTTCGTGTAGTTGTTTTATTTTCTTAGTACTCATGTTCTGTCTCTTCTCTTTTTCTCCTTCATAGTTTACTTTGCTACATTGTTTTAATTCATTTTTCTCTTTATTTTTTGTTGTAGTTTAGTGTGTGACTGTACGGCACCCTACTGCCCCTATACATGTTTGCATGAAACAGTGAGGATACTGTTTACCTTAGGTTTGGGGGTGTGGCAGGGTAGTCCTGCCAATAGAATAGTTAACTTTAGTTCAATAGTGTGGGTTTAATTGGGGATGAATAAAGTCAATTCCCACCTAACTTGTTAGAATAAGAAAATTTGTGAAAAATTAAAAATTTTTGCATACATTTTGAAACTAAAAATTTTAAAATCTTTGCACCACCATGAAGCTAACATCAGAAAATTATTTAGTTAGTACTTAGTCAACCGAAGAGGAGAGAAAAATGTGAAAATACACCCTATGGGTTAATTTGAGGACCATACCTAGTGAGATTTGGGACCATCATTTTCTTTTGAAGAGTGTTTTTGCTCTAAGGACTGATTGAGTTAAGACCTTTTTACTAGAAGTTAGGCACTTCCAAATCAATTGAAAACACTCATGACACTAAGGAAAGGACCCAAGGCCTTTCATTTGGACAGTTTGAGCTTAAAATTTCCTACCTATTCAACTGCCCTCTGCTTACACTCTTTGAGCTTTGAAAATCATATTTTTCTTCAACAAACACCGGAGTACTTGCACCTTAACCTCATAACCTGATTCAACCTGTCCCTCACTATGAGAATTCAGAAGGTAAAGGAGAAGTTGAAGATAGGTGAGCTGGGTCCAACATTTGGTGGAAGTGGAAGAGAAGCAGTCTAAAATTAGCAGTGTAGCAATGGTTATGTGTGCCAAACCAGCACCAAAATGTAAATATATATATATATATATATAAGAAAAGAAAAAAATATATATATAAATAAAAAAAAGAAGTCAAGAAAAGTACTTCATTGGAAGATTGAAAAGAAGAGAAGAAGCTGGCCACTTTGAATCTGAAAAATGTTAAGGAAGATGAAGTAGTGCTGAAATGAAGGTGGTGAAGTCATGAATCACTCCTTACCTTGCTAATTTCTCAATTTTGATTCTCTTTTTATCCCTTCATTCTTTATATCCCTTACCCATAAGCCACATTACAACCCATTCAAAAAGACCTTGTAGATCCAAAGTGAAATGAGTTGGCATGTGGAGATGAGGGAGTGTCCAATCTATGGTGAAAAGTCAAGAGAATGTCAAAACTTAGAAGCAATGCCAATGCTCATGCTTGCAGGCCCACTTGGGGTCTGTAACTGCTCTTGAGCTTATGAGAATGTGAACAACACCCTTTTGATTTTCATTGTTGAGAGATTGCCCCTGTAAGGATTGGGTCTAAATTTTAAATTCATTGGGGTTGTATCCAACCTGATTTTTGAATTTAAGGCAAGCTTGGTACTGATTTTTGTACTTTGAATTTTTGATGTAAAATGATTAGTGGTGATGCAAACACCTGCTGATTTTGAGTTTTAAAGGGCTGCATTACTTCTGTAATTTCCTCTGATTTTTAAAGAATGGGTGTGGAATGAAGTTTTATTTATTTAAATTCATCTTATCATTGACTACACTATTTTTAACTGTGTTAATAGTGAAGTTTGTGGGTATCTTCACTAAAAACCCTCATGAGACTTCAATCCTCCACTAGGGATCACTTAGGGGTTTAAAAGGCTTGGTGCATATGCTAAATGCATCCGTGCTCCCTACGAAAGTGGCATTTTCTATTTTTAATAGTTGTCTTTAATTTTTGCTTTGCTCAGGGACTAGCAAAGATTAGGTTTGGGGGTGTCTTATTCACTAAAAAGTATCACTTTTCACCAGTTAACCTAGCCTTTGATGGACCTTGAAGCAGACTATTAATCATTTGTTTGGTGTGTTTTGTAGTTAGTAATAAACTGTGCAGCTTAATATAAAATTCTTGCTTATTGGTCCAAAGAAGAGAAAGAAAATATGCAAAGATGATAGCTGAGCCAAAGTCTAATGGAACACCCTGGTAGTGCTCACCATGCTGGCTCATTTGCTGGTCAACATTGACCAAAAGTCTAGCAGATGAAAGGAGTTAGATGCAAATGGAGGAAGCTACAATAGTAGCAAGTGCAATATATCAAAGGATAAAAAAGACTCACCTCGCGAAGCTAAGGATTCAGTGGAAGCTGGCCTCGCGCAGATAGGGCGCGCAGTCAAGAAGAGAGCAGTAAAGAAATCGTGAAGATCTCGCATCTTAAAACCCTCAGAATTTGTGCTCGTGGAGGTCGAACCTTAAAGCAGTCACGCACAGAACAGCAAGTCCATAGGCATAAAGAACAATTTGTTACCTCACGGAGTTCTCACGAAGCCCTGGAAGAGAGAGACGCCCAAAATTTTCCTTGCGTAGCTCTCGCATGCTCTGAAGCCTAACCAGTTACTATGTGAGCGCAGGAGCCTACCTGCACGAGTATCCAGCAAGAGAGAACTTCTGAAGCACTACTGCGTGAGAAATCCAGACATTCCAAATCACCTCTGTGACAGCATTACAGCGCAAAGCAGCTACATGATCAACTGAGAATCTATCGCGTGAGTGAACAATCTTTTTAGGCCAAATGCTCCTCCGCGAAGGCTCTGCCACTGCGCGAGTAAATTAATGCAGATGCCAGCCCCGCAAAGCTCGGGCTCTCCACTTCTCAGTTTTAACTCAACGACCTTTTGGGAATTTCCCAAGGTTGGGGCACACTTCTCGAAGTGTGCATTTTGAGCCACACATCTCAAGGCATTCAAGGGTTGTAAGAGTGGCATGTCTGCTGGAAAAATTAGGGTTACTCTCTTTTGAGCCAAGGCCTTATGAACAAAGTATATAAGTTCTACTTAGAGTTTAGTATTTTCATCTTTCCTTCATCTTCGATCGGCTGAGAGCTCCAGTAGGCTAGGGTTAGGGTTTGATCATCACTTTTTCTTATTTTTCTTCTCTCTTCGCTCAGCATTAGCTAGCTAATCTTTTTGTAAGCAGCTAGGTTTAGTTTTATTTTAGTTTTGTAATACGCTTTGTATACATTGAGATCTATTGGATGAGCAGTTGTGTATAGGCTGCAGCCTTGAGACAGTTTATTATAAGTTTTACTTTTATTAATAGATTGTTGTTTTAATGACTAATTAAATCTACAGATCTTATGGTTTTCTTAGATGTCTATACGATCCATGTTTTTGGGACTAGCCCATTCAATTTCTAGTAGATTTATTATTTATCATCTGATTTTCCTTGGTTTAATAGACCCATGGATAGCAAGCCGAATCTATAGCTAGATCTCGAGAGCTCATAGCCCTAGGACTCCATGGTTACTGCAGCAGTTTACATGTTCTTTCTCAGATCTCTGTGGTATGGACAGACCTATCGGATACCCTGTGACCATTTGAGTGGACAGAGTATAACCCTAAGGTGGTGTCCAGCCACATGTCTAAGAAGGATTATTCTCCTTTGCCCATGAGCTTCTAGAGCCTTGTGAGGAGGTTTGTGCAGGAACTAGCTCCCCTCTATTTTACTTGACTAATATCAGATATTAGATTTGATTTCTCTGTAGTAATTGTAGCTTGAGGCTAAGTCATTGCAGGCCTTTTATAGCAATGACCAGCTGAATCTAAATCCTTATTCAACCTGTTGCTGGCCCTTTGTGTGGGCACATTGAGTTGTTGGCCTTGACAAAGCACATAGGATTTTATAGGTTGGAATATCTATGGATATCAGCTAGATCTGTGTACAGATATGGGGAGCTTGTAGCACTGGCATTACATAGTGTCTGAAATAATATTCATGGCCTGATCTGGTCCATTGGTTGGAGAAATGATTAGTCCACTCCTTCAAATTAGGTTAGCATTTTTGGTTTAATCAATGGGATTTGACAGACTCTATCGGATACTCTATGACCATTTGAGTGGACAGAGTGTAGCCCTAAGAGCACCCCATATGGCATGAGTTAAATTGGATTCTTCTACCTTGTTGAGGTTATTGATAGCATCTCAGCAAGGACCACTACAGAGACAGTCTAAATCTGAGTTGCATTACTGCATTAACTCGAGCTTAACCTGCTTACTTTTCATTATTTTTTTATTTTATTTTGGCATACACCAACACCATCTTCTTCTTAACCATTTCTTTTGGATAAGGCTGCACTTTATCTCTCTTTTGTTAGGATTAATTTAGTGTAGTCATGACACCCAACTCCCTTTCTTTAGGATTGTCAGATCTGTAGGCTGATTTGAAGGCCTACTATTATAGCCCATTTTGGGTTCTAGATCAATTTCTCCGTGGGACAAACTCTTACTTATCAAAACTTGGTACAATAGGCCCTGTATCTTGCAGGCCTGTGTGTATTTTTTGACTTGTTGTTTTGTGTCTTTTAATCCACCTTTGATTTATTTTTAGTAACACATTCTTATCACTGTTTTCAAATAAAGTTAGCAACAAGCATCTTAAAACAACAACAACAACCCCCACAAAAACATCCTCCACCACACCCATAGGTCTTCTCTCAGACGTGTCGGCCAACTGGAGCACAATTGAAATTGATTTTAACTCCCCTAAACCTAGCTCCTCATATACAAAATATGAGAGCAGGTTTACACTGGCCCCCAAGTCCAAGAGGGATCTACCTATGGTGTGGTTTCTCATTATGCAGGGGATGGTAGGTACCCCTGGGTCCTGTAATTTTTTAGGTGTGGCTATGGACATAACTAATTTCACATGTTCTACAGCAAAGACCTTTTTGGACAGTTGTACCCTTGCTTTCCTTTTTTATGTACAAAGGTCCTTTAAGAATTTAGCATAAGCAGGGACTTGTTTGATGGCATCAAGCAGGGGTAAATTAATCTTGATCTGCTTGAAGGTCTCCATCATTTCCTCTATCTGAGCATTTCCCTTAACAAAAGGAGATGGGCCAGCAAGTGCATGCGGAAATGGCAGTTGTGGAATAGCTAGTACACAGCTACATGCCTAGCAATATCATGATCAAATTTTATTTTTTTCTTTTTTCTTCATTTATTACTTGTTGTTGGGGCTCAACATCAGCCTCCTTATTTTATCCTTGTTGCTCTATAGCAGGGGATGAATTCACATCTTCTTCTACACTAATATTTTTTTCTTTTTCATTCTCCATTGTCGCCTAAGTTGTTGTGCCCATTTGATTGTCAACCACTTTGCCACTCCTCAGGGTAGTGATTGCATTAGCCTCCTCATGGGTAGAGGAGCCTTCGCCAATCATGTATTGCCCTTTAGGGGTTGCCAAGGGTTGACTAGGCAACCTATCCTCCTCTCTCTTTTTTAAAGCATTACAGATTTGATCAAGCTAGTCCTCTATTTTTTTAATACTTTGCCCACGAGAGTTTACAGTTTGTGCCAAGTTTCCCAGATTTTGCGTTAATGTCAGTATTTGCTCTTCAAAAGAAGAGGATCTGGGCTGTGATGGGGGCAAGACAAAATGATTTAGTTGTGGGGCAGGCAGCTGAAAATTTTGCCTAGGTGCATATCCCTAGTTGAATTGGTGTTGTGGTTTGTATGGTACTGCCAACTGCTGCTGCTGGGGCTGCTGATATGTATCTTGTCTCCACCTCAGATTGGGGTGATTTCTCCAGGTGTACCCAGCAAGTTATTGCCCATATGCCTGGGTAGCATTGGCATGTTCCATAACCAATTTAGGAAACTGGTTGGCTGATGGACATTCTTGAAGTCAATATGTGGGAGATTGGCATATCAGACATGCCTCTTCCACTTGTGCAGCCATTCTATGTTGCTTTGCCTTCATTAATTTATCAAATTTTAAGCTCAGGTTGTCCACCTTTCTTTCTAATTCACTCTGCACCTTGACCTCATACATGCCACCTCTTGAGGTGGATTCTTTTACCATTCTAGCTGGGGTCTGACTGTCATTGCGGGACAGTGACTCCTGCTGCATGGAATTCTCACCTATAATGCCAAACAATTCCCATGCCTCATCAGCAGGCTTGTGGAGGTAACTACCCCCACATAAGACATCCACCATGTCCCTACTTTTGGGATCAATTCCTTGGTAGAAGACTTGTACAAGCTACCACTACGAAATTTGGTGGTAGGGACATTGTTTTAACATTTCTTGAAACCTTTCCCATGCTCCATAAAAATCTTCAATTGAGGATTGAGTAAATGAAAGTATGCTTGTCCTCATCTGACTAGTTTTATTCATAGGGAAAAATTTTGCTAGAAATTAGCTTTGGAGATCATTCCACATCTGTATGTTGTTGGTTGGGATCCTAGAGAGCGAAGTTCTAGCTTTATCCTTTAGGGAAAAAGGAAAAAGCTTAAGTTTGGTGGCTTCTGGTCCCAAGCCAACAATGTTAAATTTGGTGCAAAGTGCCAAAAACTTATCTATGTGCTTGTAAGGATCTTCCTTACTAAGCCCATGGAAAGATGGTAGCATGTTGATGTTGGAGGACTTAATTTCATAATTTCTCTCAACTGAAGGAAATTTAATGCAGAAGGGGGATGTATATTCCCCAGGTGCATTATATTCTTTTAGTGTGTTCTGCCTCTCTGCCATCACAACTAACTCAGTTTCAATAATAGGGGCTGATGTGGTGTTTCTCAGTGTAAGGACCCTTTCTACCTCAGGATTTAGAGGTTCTAATTTAGGGCTAAGGGTCCTTCTATGAAGCATACACACACAGAATAGCAGGTAAAGAAAATACTCATAGCACACCAAAAAAATTAATAAACACACAGAAATTATTGACAAATACTCTGAGCTACTGGAAATCAATAAAACAGAAAATGGAACTGAGATGTAGGGGGAAAGAAATGCAAACTAGAGGTAGCAAAGCTCTAGCTCCAGCTCTAATTGTGCTCCCTTCTGCTACTATCCAAGTCTGCAAAAGCCAATAGAGAATCACTAGTACTTTTTATTCAAAATCGGGCACTTCTACAAAGAATTTTATAAACTAAAATACAATACAATATAACTCAGGTCTATTAAAAAGATCTAGATCCCCTGCAGCGGCACCAAAAACTTATTGTTATATTTCAAATGTTTACTGTTATTTTATTTAAAAATAGTGGAGAAAACAAATAAAGAGTGAAGAGATGCAAAGTGGGTAAAATAACAAGTTTAAAATATACAGCCTGCAAGATACATGGCTGTTGTATCAAGTTTTAAAGTAAGTAAGAGTTTGTGCCACAGAAAAATTGATCTAGAACCTAAAAAAAGGGTTGTATTAGTAGGCCTCTAGATCTGGCTACAGATCCAACAATCTTAAAGAAAGGGAGTTGGGTGTCACAACTAACTAAAACTAAAAGAATATAAAGGAAGTGCGGTCCTATACTAAAGAAAGGATTTAAGAAGAAGGTGATGATGGTGTGTGATAAAATAAAGATAAAAATTGATGAGAAGTAGACAACTAAGCTAATGTCATTTCAGTCATGCAACGCAGATCTAGAGTCATCTCTGTAGCAATCCTTTAGATGGCTACAAGTACATCTGCAAGGTAGAAGAATCTAAATCAATCCATGCCATTTAACCTGGTCTTTTAAGGCTATAACCTGTCCACTTCAATGGTCACAGGCTATCCAATAGAGAGGATCAAACTACATGAGTTAAATCAGAAAGCCAATATGATCCAAGGGAATGGACTTATCTTAAGGCTATAACCTGTCCACTTAAATGGTCACAGATTATCCAATAGATTTCCTCCAACCAATGAATCAAATCAGAACATGAAGATAATTGCAGACACTATGTTTGCCAGGCTACAAGCTCAGGAATCTATAGGAGCAAACAGCTCTTGAAAAACTAGTGGAAACCATAGTTCTTCAGAAGCTATTTGGGGACATAAATGCAGTTGGTCATTACTATAAAAGGCTTGCAATGACTCAACTCACAAGTCTACAATCTCTACAGAAAATCAGATCTAACATCTGATGATGGTAATATAAAATAGAGGGGAATTTGTCCCTCCCACAACCTCTCACAAGGTTACAAGCTCAAGTGTAGAGGATAAGAATCCATCTCAGATCTGTGGCTTAGAATCACCCTAGGGCTATAGTCTATCCACTCAAATGGTCACAGGTGTTGAGAACTGGAAAATACCATTTTTCACCCCTTAATCTGGGCCTTGATAGACCCTTGAGAGAACTAAATAAGTATTTCAAGTGTTTGTTTTACAGCTAACAATAAAGGCAGGCTTAACCTTGAAAGTAGCTTAAAAGTGCCAAAAAGATAATGACCCATCTTGATCTGGAGGAAGAAGGAGAAAAGACAGCCTCACTGGCTGTCAAAATGCCTAAAATAAAGAGGACAAAGGCCTGGTTTCAACCTGGAAAGAGGTTTGGAGCTATTCGAAAAGAAGAATGCACTACAGAATGCTATTCGTAAAGGTCCCCAATCTTTGCGAAAAGGTCCCCAATCTTTGCGAAAAGGTCTCCAATCTTTGCGAATAGATCTCCAGAAGTTACAGTTCTTTTCGAAAAGGTCCCCAATCTTTGTGAATAGATCTCCAGAAGTTACAGTTCTTTTCGAAAAGGTCTCCAATCTGTGCGAAAAGAGCTTCAGAAGTCACAGTACCTTACGAAAAGTTCTCCAAACTGTGCGAAATGATATCCTGAAGATTCTCAGCATCTACAAGGGCAATTCAGTAATCTCTGCACGTGCCCCAATGCATTTAAAAGCCCAGGGACATTCCAGAAGATTCTGAGCACGAACCAAAGGCATATTCCACCCCATGTGAACACCCAAAGATGAAATTACTTGGCGGGAACTTCTAGAAGCACAAACAGATTTTTGAATTACATAACAGAATTGATGCTTCTATCACTTGATTGGCTGAACCAGATCAAGCAGTTCTGATTGGCCAAAATAGATCTGGATCCTTGTGCTCGACTCCTATTGGTTGATACAGATCTATCCAATTCTGATTGGTTGATACACATCTGAGCTGGACTTAGGAAAACTATAAATAGACGAACCATTTGCCCAATTTGGGTATCCAGATTTTGAGTTTCATTCCTATTCCCCCATTTCCAAATTAGATAGTTTGTCTGAAATCCCTGTAATAGCCTAACTTTTACTTGCAATTGAGAGTTGTGAGATACTTCTGTAATTCAAAAGAGAGTTGTATTCAAGACTACAAATCTGAGAGCTGTTTAAGCTGTGCTCTGTAATTGTAATGGTGAATTTGAAAAGGTTGCTGTGAACCGTACGTTCTCAATTGGATTCATGTTGATCTCCTTATTGCACTAGACTCCTTTAGATTTACTGTTTTTAAGCAATTTCCCTTGATTCATTATCCCTGTGGGAATTAGTGTTGGTAACCTAATCTCTCACGGCATTTGTAGTGATGCTTCTTGTTCTAAACTAAGGCTTTGGATTAAAGACTATTGGATGGTTTGTGGCCATTAAAGTGGACAGACCATAGCCATAAGCTTAAACCTAATCCTTAAATTAGATTTATTTCTCTTACATCTACGCTTGTAGCCAGATGAAGATTGGATCATCTCTCAGTTGAGCTGCAGTCATTCTCATTAGATTTCAAGGACCAAATCAAAGTTAGATATTACTTCTCCATTTTTATAAGTTTACCTCAAACGTTCCCCCAACTCGGATCTGGATCATTTAGTTTAACTTTTACTTTTATCATTTAGTTAATGTGACAAATTCAACCTCCCATCTTATGTGCTTTCTTGATAGGATCAGAGGTCAGATCTGGTAGCTCAGATCTGAAGGTTTATCTTACATTTTAAATCAATTCCCTGTGGACGATCTTTTACTCACTTACATTTAAAACTTGCTACAATTGGCCCTGATCTTGCAGGCTAATTATGTTCTCTCTGTGCTGATATTTTCTTATTCTTTTTAATATTCAGTACAATGCATCATTTGCAAGTATGTTTTCAAAACACAAATAAATCAAGCACACTCAGAACGCCAACAAGTTTTTGGCGCCGTTGCCGGGGAATAGATTTTAAAATTGGTAGACCTAAGTTTTTCAATTTTGTAGATTTGATTTTTATTTTTATTTTTGTTTTAAAACTGCACTTTGAATTCCAAGTGCTTGATTAAATGTCTACTGCAGTTTTGTATAGAAAACTTTTCTTTACGAGAATTTTTTATTTTTACGAGTTTTTATTCTTTGCCTTCTAGTTATTTGAATAAATGCTGCCACTCTTTTGTCTTTTGTCAAATTTGGGCGTGCTTTGAGTTTTCTTTTATTTTTGTCAATATACTTGAATAAGGTATCTTTGTAATTTTTGGATTTTGCAGATCTCGAACGGCCCAACAAGGAGCATCTGGACTAAAGTGGAGCAGATCGCTGAGTTTGCATCCTTCTCCTTTGCATTCATTTTCTATTTTTAAATTCTTGAGAACCAGTTCTCTGTGTTTAATGTTTGTTTTGATTATAATTTCGCTATCTTTTAGGCATCTTGATTTTATTTTTTTACAAAATAAAAGAAAATGAAAACACAAATAGAAAATCTACGAGTTGTTTCTCATTATTTTCAATAGTAAATACGGGCTCTTGTTGAGCCCGGCCGATCCAAAACAAGTAAAAAAAAAATAGAAAATTATAAAACAAAAAAAATATATATATATATATAGATATCTTAGGATGGGCTTTTTCTCCATTTGCATCCACTTTTCCCATACGGACTCTTGAGATCGATTTTTTTTTTTTAGGAATCATGTAGGATAATGAGTAGTGAATCATAGGTTGTTTTGAATATTCAATCGACCTTGATTTTATTTTCCTTGAGATTTCTTCATCATAAATGGGTCTCGGTGTGTGTGAACCTTTTTTAATATGTGCTCCCATGCTTCATTATTCTTTTGATTCATACACATCATCAACAAAGGGTCATCTTATGAATCTTGCTTTTCACTATATATTATTCTGCTAATCATTTTATAATCACTTAGATTCATAAGTATCTCGAGGTTTTGGGGTTTTTCTTTGGGCTTAGGATGTATCATTTGGCATTAGAGTTTGCTTTTAGGAATTTTAGTTTCAAATTACATTTTTTAGATCATTGATTTATTTATTTTATTTATTTATTTTTTTTTTCTCTTTCTTAGGTTAATGTGTCCTAGTTTTACTGATTTTCGTCATTTTTCTGTGAGTATAGTTAGTTTCTAACTTTGTTTTCCTATTTTGCATTCACAAATTCTATTTTTGTATCAACACTTTTCTATTTTTTTTAACTTTGTATTCAGTCCCTTACCTTGTTTTTATTGTTTCTCTGTTATTAGCATTAGTTTCCTTCCATCTGCATAGCAATCCTTCTATTTTTTAGATTTTATTTTTTTTAGCAGTTCTAGCGTTGTTTTGTTGATTTTTCTTGCATTTGTATATCAAGTTTTCCATTTCCTTGCTCATATATTCAGTTTTACATTTTTATTTTTTGCTGCATATAGTTTAGATTTTTTCTGTTCTTAGTTTTTCTTTCTTCTTTTACCCTGCTGCCCCTAGTCTCTCATTGTCTAGAACATTGAGGACAATGTTCATCTTAGGATTGGGGGTGTGGCAGAGATGCCAATAAAATAAGTTAATGCTTGGTGCAGCTTATGACCAGCAGAATTTTTGAAAATGAAGTAATTTCACATTGTTGTTTTGAAAATGAGGAAGTTAAAACTTTTTAAATTGATTTCTAGTGTAATTCTAATACTTTCATGAAGTGAAGGTCGAAAATTTCTAAAAAAAAAAAATTGATGTTTTAGTAAACCTAAAAGAGAGAAGTGATGATATACCTCAAGAATTTGATAGAAAACCACACCCAAAGGTGAGATTTGGGCTCTTTGAAATGTATTCTTTGGAGGTATGAATTGGCAATTTTTACGCTCTAGGAATGTTTGAACCGGCTTGTTATCACTAGAAGTTACACATATCCAAGTTAAAATAGCTTGAGAATCATGATATTAAAGACATGATGTAGGGCCTTCTTTTGGACAGTTTGAACTTCAAAAAGCCCCACCTTTTAAAACTGCCCTTGATACACACCATTTGAGCTTTATAAATCAAAGATTTCTTTGAAACCTCATCAACCTCATTTAGCCTAACCCTCACTCTGAGAATTCAGAAGGTAAAGGAAAGAAAGCTGAAGAAAGGTGAGTTGGGTAACAGTTTGGTAAAAGAAAAAGAAAAATAATTGAAGGCAATGATGTATCAGCAGAAGAAATGTGGCATTCCAGTCAATGTTGATTTGAAAAAAAAAAAAAAAAAAAAAAAAAAAAAAAAAAAAAGAGGTCATTTCATTGGAAGTTTGAAAAAGAAAGAGAAAAAGATGGCCACTTTGGCTCTGAAAATTCAAAGAAGAAGATGAAATTGTGCTGAAATAAAGAAGGTGTCCATACCACCTCCTTACCTTGACTGACTTCTAAAATTTTGAACTCCATTCCAACCCTTTTATTCTTGATAAATTTCACCCATAAGCCACATTACAACCCAAGTTAAAGTCCTTACTGATCAAAAATGGATTGAGCTGTCATATGGAGATAAGGATTTGTGTAATCTATGGTGAAAAGGGCAGTGAATTCAGAACTAAAAAGCAATGCCTATGCTCTCACCTTACAGGTCTTATTTGAGGGTCAGAATTACTCTTGAGCTGTGTGAAATAGTACAACCCTCTTACCTGCAGGTTGGGTGAAAACCCTGGTGAAAGTTGGGTTTGAAAGCAACTTATTTGGGGTAACATCAGAACTGAATTCTGAAATAGAAGGCGAGCTTTTCAGTAATTTTTATTGTAAAAACTTTTGACACCAAGCGGAGTGAATGATAAAGGAATTACAGAATTTTAGTTTTGGTGATGTTTTCTTGAAAATCTTCTTACAACTTTGTCACAGTGTGAATAATCTGATTGGATGAAAGTTTGCTTTATGAGCGCATTGATCTTAAGCGATTTATTGGAGAAGTTTATGGTACCTTCTTGAAAACCCTCGAGACTTCACTCCTCCACTAGGGATCACCTAGGGGTTTAAAAGGCTTGTTGCATATGCTAAATGCAATCTGTTCCCCTACAAAATGGCTTTTCATCCTATTTTTAAATTTTGTCTTTGCTCGGGGACTAGCAAAGCTTAGGTTTGTGTTGATAATCGGAAAATATTTTCACCCCTTTAATCTGGGCCTTGATAGACCCTTGAGAAAACTAAATAAGTGTTTTAAGTGTTTGTTTCTGATAACAATAAAAGCGAGCTTAACCTTGAAAGTAGCTTAAAAGTGCCAAAAAGATAATGACCCATCTTGATCTGGAGGAAGAAGGAGAAAGGATAGCCTCACTGGCTGTCAAAATGCCTAAAATAAAGAGGACAAAGGCCTGGTTTCAACCTGGAAAGAGGTTTGAAGCTATTCGAAAAGAAGAATGCACTACAGAATGCTCTTCGTAAAGGTCCCCAATCTTTGCGAAAAGGTCCCCAATCTTTGCGAAAAGGCCTCCAATCTTTGCGAATAGATCTCCGTGGTTCTGATTCTTTTCGAAAAGGTCCCCAATCTTTGCGAATAGATCTCCAGAAGTTACAGTTCTTTTCGAAAAGGCCTCCAATCTGTGCGAAAAGAGCTTCAGAAGTCACAGTACCTTGTGAAAGTTCTCCAAACTGTGCGAAATGATATCCTGAAGATTCTCAAAGATCACGGGCACCAAGAATCTCTACACATGCCCCAATGCATTTAAAAGCCCAGGGACATTCCAGAAGATTCTGAGCACGAACCAAAGGCATATTCCACCCCATGTGAACACCCAAAGATGAAATTACTTGGCGAGAACTTCTAGAAGCTCAAACAGATTTTTGAATTACATAACAGAATTGATGCTTCTATCACCTAATTGGCTGAACCAGATCAAGCAGTTCTGATTGGCCAAAATAGATCTGGATCCTTGTGCTCGACTCCTATTAGTTGAAATAGATCTATCCAATTCTGATTGGTTGATACACATCTGAGCTGGACTTAGGGAAAACTATAAATAGACGAACCATTTGCCCAATTTGGGTATCCAGATTTTGTGTTTCATTCCTATTCCCCCATTTCCAAATCAGATAGTTTGTCTGAAATCCCTGTAATAGCCTAACTTTTACTTGCAATTGAGAGTTGTGAGATACTTCTGTAATTCAAAAGAGAGTTGTATTCAAGACTACAAATCTGAGAGCTGTTTAAGCTGTGCTCTGTAATTGTAATGGTGAATTTGAAAAGGTTGCTGTGAACCGTACGTTCTCAATTGGATTCATGTTGATCTCCTTATTGCACTAGACTCCTTTAGATTTACTGTTTTTAAGCAATTTCCCTTGATTCATTATCCCTGTGGGAATTAGTGTTGGTAACCTAATCTCTCACGGCATTTGTAGTGATGCTTCTTGTTCTAAACTAAGGCTTTGGATTAAAGACTATTGGATGGTTTGTGGCCATTAAAGTGGACAGACCATAGCCATAAGCTTATACCTAATCCTTAAATTAGATTTATTTCTCTTACATCTACGCTTGTAGCCAGATGAAGATTGGATCATCTCTCGGATTGATTGCAGTCATTCTCATTAGATTTCAAGGACCAAATCAAAGTTAGATATTACTTCTCCTTTTTTTATAAGTTTACCTCAAATGTTCCCCCAACTCGGATCTGGATCATTTAGTTTAACTTTTACTTTTATCATTTAGTTAATGTGACAAATTCAACCTCCCATCTTATGTGCTTTCTTGATAGGATCGAGAGGTCGAGATCCGGTAGCTCGGATTCAAGGTTTATCTTACATTTTAAATCAATTCCACATGGGACGATCTTTTACTCACTTACCTTTAAAACTTGGTACAATTGGCCCTGATCTTGCAGGCTAATTACGTTGTCTGTGTGCTAATATTTTCTTATTCTTTTTAATATTCAGGACAATGCACCATTTGCAAGTATGTTTTCAAAACACAAATAAATCAAGCACACTCAGAACACCAACAAGTTTTTGGCACCGTTGCCGGGGAATAGATTTTAAAATTGGTAGACCTAAGTTTTTCAATTTTGTAGATTTGATTTTATTTTATTTTGTTTTAAAAGCTGCACTTTGAATTCCAAGTGCTTGATTAAATGTCTCTAGCGATTTTGTATAGAAAACACTGCTTTTTCGCGAGAATTTTTTATTTTTACGAGTTTTTATTCTTTGCCTTCTAGTTATTTGAATAAATGCTGCTGCCACTCTTTTGTCTTTTGTCAAATTTGGGCGTGCTTTGAGTTTTTCTCTTTTATTTTGTCAATATACTTGAATAAGGTAATCGTAATTTTGGATTTTTGCAGATCTGAACCTAGTCCAACAAGGAGCATCTGGACTAAAAGCAGAGCAGATCCGCTTGAGTTTGCATCCCTTCTCCTTTGCATTCATTTTCTATTTTTAAATTCTTGAGAACCAGGTTCTCATGTTTAATGTTTGTTTTGATTATAATTTCTGCTATCTTTTAGGCATGCTGATTTTATTTTTTTTTTACAAAATAAAAGAAAATGAAAACACAAATAGAAAATCTCTGAGTTGTTTCTCATTATTTTCAGCAATAGTAAATACGGGCTCTTGTTGAGCCTGGGCTGATCCAAAACAAGTAAAAAAAAAAAAAATAGAAAATTATAAAAACAAAAAAAAAATATATATATATATAGATATCTTCCGGATGGGCTGTTTTTCTCCATTTGCATCCACTTTTCCCATCTGGACCTGCTGAGATCAGTTTTTTTTTTTTTTAGGAATCATGTAGGATAATGAGTAGTGAATCATAGGTTGTTTTGAATATTCAATCGACCCACTGATTTTATTTTCCTTCGAGATTTCTTCATCATAAATGGGTCTCAGCTGTGTGTGAACCCTGTTTTTAATATGTGCTCCCATGCTTCATTATTCTTTTTGATTCATACACATCATCAACAAAGGGGTCAGTCTTATGAATCTTGCTTTTCACTATATATTATTCCTGCTAATCATTTTTATAATCACTTAGATTCATAAGTATCTCAGGTTTTTGGGGTTTTTCTTTGGGCTTAGGATGTATCATTTGGCATTAGAGTTTCTGTTTTAGGAATTTTAGTTTCAAATTCTGTTTTTAGATCGCTGATTTTTTTTATTTTTTTTATTTATTTTTTTTTCTCTTTCTTAGGTTAATGTGTCCTAGTTTTACTGATTTTCGTCATTTTTCTGTGAGTATAGTTAGTTTCTAACTTTGTTTTCCTATTTTGCATTCACAAATTCTATTTTTGTATCAACACTTTTCTATTTTTTTTAACTTTGTATTCAGTCCCTTACCTTGTTTTTATTGTTTCTCTGTTATTAGCATTAGTTTCCTTCCATCTGCATAGCAATCCTTCTATTTTTTAGATTTTATTTTTTTTAGCAGTTCTAGCGTTGTTTTGTTGATTTTTCTTGCATTTGTATATCAAGTTTTCCATTTCCTTGCTCATATATTCAGTTTTACATTTTTATTTTTTGCTGCATATAGTTTAGATTTTTTCTGTTCTTAGTTTTTCTTTCTTTACCTCACGCCTTAGTCTCTCATTGTCTAGAACATTGAGGACAATGTTCATGTTAGGATTGGGGGTGTGGCAGAGATGCCAATAAAATAAGTTAATGCTTAGTGCAGCTTATGACCAGCAGAATTTTTGAAACTGAAGTAATTTCACACTGCTTGTTTTGAAAAATGAGGAAGTTAAAACTTTTTAAATTGATTTCTAGTGTAATTCTAATACTTTCATGAAGTGAAGGTCGAAAATTTCTAAAAAATAAAATTGATGTTTTAGTAAACCTAAAAGAGAGAAACAAGGATGATATACCTCAAGAATTTGATAGAAAACCACACCTGAGATTTGGGCATAAATGTATTCTTTGGAGGTATGAATTGGCAATTTTTCTGCTCTAGGACTGTTGAACCGCTTGTTATCACTAGAAGTTACACATATCCAAGTTAAAATAGCTTGACAAAGAATCATGATATTAAAGACATGATGTAGGGCCTTCTTTTGGATGATTTGAACTTCAAAGCCCCACCTTTTAAAAGCGCCTTGATACACACCATTTGAGCTTTATAAATCAAAGATTTCTTTGAAACCTCATCAACCTCATTTAGCCTAACCTCACTCGAGAATTAAGGTAAAGGAAAGAAAGTCAAGAAAGGTGAGTTGGGTAAATAGCTTGGTAAAAGAAAAGAAAATAATTGAAGGCAATGATGTATCGAAGAAATGTGGCATTCCACCAATGTTGATTTGAAAAAAAAAAAAAAAAAAAAAAAAAGAGGTCATTTTATTGGAAGTTTGAAAAAAAAAAGGAAAAAAGTGGCCACTTTGGCTTTGGAAATTTAAAGAAGAAGATGGAATTGGGCTGAAAAAAAGAAGGTGTCCATACCACCTTACCTTGATCGACTTCTAAAATTTTGAACTCCATTCCAACCCTCTTATTCTTGATAAATTTCACCCATAAGCCACATTACAACCCAAGGTAAAGTCCTTACTGATCAAAAATGGATTGGGCTGTCATATGGGGATAAGGATTTGTGTAATCTATGGTGAAAAGGCGAATTGAACTAAAAGCAATGCCTATGCTCACATACAGTCTTATTTGAGGGTCAGAATTACTCTTGAGTTGTGTGAAATAGTACAACCCTCCTACCTGCATGTTGAGTGAAAACCCTGGTGAAAGTTGGGTTTGAAATCAACTTATTTGGGGTAACATCAAAACTGAATTCTCAAATAGAAGGCGAGCTTTTCATTAATTTTTCTTGTAAAAAACTTTTTGACACCAACTGAGTGAATGATAAAGGAATTACAGCAGAATTTTAGTTTTGAACTGATGTTTTCTTGAAAATCTTCTTACAACCTGACTGATGCAGGTGTGAATAATCTGATTGGATGAAAGTTTGCTTTAACAGAACTGCATTGATCTTAACTGATTTATTGGAGAAGTTTATGGGTACCTTCACTGAAAACCCTCAGGAGACTTCACTCCTCCACTAGGGATCACCTAGGGGTTTAAAAGGCTTGTTGCATATGCTAAATGCAACTGTGCTCCCTACAAAAATGGCTTTTCATCCTATTTTTAAATTTTGTCTTTGCTCAGGGACTAGCAAAGCTTAGGTTTGGGGGTGTGTTGATAACTGGAAAATACCATTTTTCACCCCTTAATCTGGGCCTTGATAGACCCTTGAGAAAACTAAATAAGTGTTTTAAGTGTTTGTTTTACAGCTAACAATAAAGGCAGGCTTAACCTTGAAAGTAGCTTAAAAGTGCCAAAAAGATAATGACCCATCTTGATCTGGAGGAAGAAGGAGAAAGGATAGCCTCACTGGCTGTCAAAATGCCTAAAATAAAGAGGACAAAGGCCTGGTTTCAACCTGGAAAGAGGTTTGAAGCTATTCGAAAAGAAGAATGCACTACAGAATGCTCTTCGTAAAGGTCCCCAATCTTTGCGAAAAGGTCCCCAATCTTTGCGAAAAGGCCTCCAATCTTTGCGAATAGATCTCCAGAAGTTACAGTTCTTTTCGAAAAGGTCCCCAATCTTTGCGAATAGATCTCCAGAAGTTACAGTTCTTTTCGAAAAGGCCTCCAATCAGTGCGAAAAGAGCTTCAGAAGTCACAGTACCTTGTGAAAGTTCTCCAAACTGTGCGAAATGATATCCTGAAGATTCTCAGCATCTGCAAGGGCAATTCAGTAATCTCTACACATGCCCCAATGCATTTAAAAGCCCAGGGACATTCCAGAAGATTCTGAGCACGAACCAAAGGCATATTCCACCCCATGTGAACACCCAAAGATGAAATTACTTGGCG
Organism: Chloranthus sessilifolius; assembly: GCA_021018995.1. Classification (NCBI taxonomy): domain Eukaryota; kingdom Viridiplantae; phylum Streptophyta; class Magnoliopsida; order Chloranthales; family Chloranthaceae; genus Chloranthus; species Chloranthus sessilifolius. The sequence goes on along the minus strand of CM037593.1, from coordinate 49,674,761 downwards.
AGAACTTCTAGAAGCTCAAACAGATTTTTGAATTACATAACAGAATTGATGCTTCTATCACCTGATTGGCTGAACCAGATCAAGCAGTTCTGATTTGCCAAAATAGATCTGGATCCTTGTGCTCGACTCCTATTAGTTGATATAGATCTATCCAATTCTGATTGGTTGATACACATCTGAGCTGGACTTAGGGAAAACTATAAATAGACGAACCATTTGCCCAATTTGGGTATCCAGATTTTGTGTTTCATTCCTATTCCCCCATTTCCAAATCAGATAGTTTGTCTGAAATCCCTGTAATAGCCTAACTTTTACTTGCAATTGAGAGTTGTGAGATACTTCTGTAATTCAAAAGAGAGTTGTATTCAAGACTACAAATCTGAGAGCTGTTTAAGCTGTGCTCTGTAATTGTAATGGTGAATTTGAAAAGGTTGCTGTGAACCATACGTTCTCAATTGGATTCATGTTGATCTCCTTATTGCACTAGACTCCTTTAGATTTACTGTTTTTAAGCAATTTCCCTTGATTCATTATCCCTGTGGGAATTAGTGTTGGTAACCTAATCTCTCACGGCATTTGTAGTGATGCTTCTTGTTCTAAACTAAGGCTTTGGATTAAAGACTATTGGATGGTTTGTGGCCATTAAAGTGGACAGACCATAGCCATAAGCTTATACCTAATCCTTAAATTAGATTTATTTCTCTTACATCTACGCTTGTAGCCAGATGAAGATTGGATCATCTCTCAGTTGAGCTGCAGTCATTCTCATTAGATTTCAAGGACCAAATCAAAGTTAGATATTACTTCTCCATTTTTTATAAGTTTACCTCAAACGTTCCCCCAACTCGGATCTGGATCATTTAGTTTAACTTTTACTTTTATCATTTAGTTAATGTGACAAATTCAACCTCCCATCTTATGTGCTTTCTAGATAGGATCAGAGGTCAGATCTGGTAGCTCAGATCTGAAGGTTTATCTTACATTTTAAATCAATTCCCCGTGGACAATCTTTTACTCACTTACATTTAAAACTTGCTACAATTGGCCCTGATCTTGCAGGCTAATTATGTTCTCTCTGTGCTGATATTTTCTTATTCTTTTTAATATTCAGTACAATGCATCATTTGTAAGTATGTTTTCAAAACATAAATAAATCAAGCACATTCAGAACACCAACAACAGGCTATCCATAGAGGCTATCCAAATCATAGAGGACTGAGATAGAACAAGAAAATTGTTGCTACCACCATGGTTACAGGGCTACAAGCTCAAGCTTCCATGGGAACTTCAAATTAGTAAAATCCTGTGTATGGCATAGATCAAAAAATACTTGTGGGACACATAGAAAAATAGTAGATTGAATAAGTATTAAAACAATCATTTCATTAATTAAACAAAGACTTACAATGAAAGTCCTCAAGGTAGTAGCCTTGTGCAAAACAGCCCCCAACAGATCCCAAAGTTTACACAACCCATTATAAAACTGAATTAAACTATGCCTAATTGCTACAAAGATCATAGCCAGCAAGTGTTGGGCTAAGAGAGAAGAAAAAGGAAAAAATATGATGATCTAATCCTAATGCAACTCTGACCTAAGCTCTCAGCCAAAATTAGGTTAAGGAAGAGATGGATTTCTAAAAATAGATTACAGCTTACAGATCAGTCCTCACTGCCTTGGCCAATAAGAAAATAGAAGGGAAAAAACCTAATTTTCGCTCGAAGACGTGGCTCCTCAGCAGCCCTTGGATGCCTCGGGATGTGTGCATATAGATCACGACCTCGGGATGTGTACCCTAGACATGGGGAAATCCCCAAAGTATCCCTGAGTATGGAAAGAGAAAGCAGGAGCTCGTACTTCATGAGGTTGGATCTTCTTTTCACATGGATGAATTGCCCTCGTGAGGCTCCATTTGCAATGAATATCCCAGCTCATGTAGATGACTTTGGGTTTTCATGCAGTTCGGCCTCCAGATGCTCTGGTCGCATTGGTGTCACGTGGTTGAAGTACTAAACTCTGCAGCTCATGTGGATAAGCCTTGAGTTTCGTAGGGTGGATTTACCTTGTCGCCTGGCTAGCTTTGGCTCTGAAGTGCATGAGATCCTTGCGAGATCTGTGCAATAGAAACTTCTGAAGCTGCTACTGTGCGGTTGCTTCGCGACATGAAATGAGAGTGAAATGCCTAGACTTCGTGAGAAATTCACGAGTAGGATTTCTGAAGCTCCTCTTCAATGAGTTGCGTGAGCTGCCTTGCGAGGATGCTTTACGCTGCAGGCATTAACCTCGTGAAGTGTTTGTGAGGCAGCTTCTTTGTGTATTTAAACTACGCGAGCGAACATTTTGACTGCGCGAGGCTGCCTTCTGCTCCTCTACTGTAGTGTACATATTGCTACTGCAGCCTTCTCAACTCAAATCTATTTTTCTCTCATCTGTTGGACTTCCAGGAGCCACCTAGGAAACCAAAATAGGCACCATGGTGTTTCATCTATTCTTGGCTCAGCAGTCACCCTTGGCTTGAATTCTCTCTCTTTTTGGCTTCAAAAGCATGGACTTTGTACTAAGCTGCAACTGTTATTACTAACTGCAAAACATACTAATAGAGGATTATTAGATAGCTCCAAGGTGTAGTAAAGTCTAGTTTAAGAGGTGAAAAGTGGTACTTTTTTGTGAATAACACAGCTTCATGTTAATACCAGCAGAAGTTAGATCCAAATTCAAAGCTTTAATGGCCCAATAGGCCCTATGTTCCAACTCTACTGATAAATGACAAGCTTTGCCATATACAAGCCTGAAAGGGGACATCCCAATAGAGGTTTTATAGGCAGTCCTCTAAGCCCACAGTGCATCATGCAACTTTAAGGACCAATCCTTCCTATCTTTCCTAACTATTTTCTGTAGAATATGCTTGATCTCCCTATTGGAAATCTCCACCTGCCCATTGATCTGTGGGTGATATGGAGTAGCAATTCTGTACGCAACAAAGTACTTTTTGAACAAGCTCTCAAAGTACTTGTCACAGAAATGACTCCTCCCATCACTGATGATAGCTCTCGGGGTGCCAAACCTTTAGAAAATATTCTCTTTCAAAAATTTCAGGACAGTTCTATGTTCATTGGTTCTTGTGTTAATGGCTTCCACACATTTGGAAATATAATCAACAACCACAGGAATAGAATTAAAACCCAAGGAAGGAGTGAAAGAACCCATAAAGTCTGTCCCCCATACATCAAATAATTCTACCATAAGGATGGGTTGCAATGGCATAGAATCTCTTTTAGATATGCCTCCCAACCTTTGACATCTCATACAGGCTTTGCAGTGCTCAAATGTATCCTTGAACATGGTTAGCCAGTACAACCCAGATTGGAGCACTTTAGCTGCTATCTTTTTACCCTCAAAATGACCTCCACAGGCATGTTCATGGCACATTTATAGAATACTGTGGAATTCACTATCAGGGACACATCTCCACACTACCTAGTTTGCACAACATTTGTATAGGTAAGGATCCTCCCATATAAAATATTTGACTTGAGATAAAAACAGGTCCTTGTCCATCTTGGACCAATGTGGGGGAATCTTTCTAACAACAAGGTAGTTCACTATGTTTGCAAACCAAGGCAGATTTAAGTTGATGGCAAACATTTGCTTATTAGGGAAGGAATCATTTAGTGTGGTTGTAGTACAATCATCAAACACAATCCTGGACAAGTGGTCAGCCACCACATTCTCTACCCCCTTTTTATCCTTGATCTCAAGATCAAACTCTTGCAGGAGTATGATCCATCTGATCAAGTTGGGTTTTACCTCTTTTTTGGATAGCAAGTACTTTAGGGTAGAGTGGTCAGTGAAAATCACAATTTTAGACCCTAATAAATAAGGACTAAATTTGTCTAAAGAAAAACTACTGTAGGAAGTTCCTTTTCAGTTGTTGTGTAGTTCAATTGTGCATCTGTCAGTGTCTTACTTGCATAATAAACTACACTTGGTAGTTTCTCTATTCTCTACCCTAAGGCTGTACAAATGGCAAGTCAGTGGCATCACACATTAATTCAAAAGGTATAGACTAATCTGGGGCTTGGATAATTAGGGCAGAGGTCAAACAATATTTTAATACTCAAATGCACTCAAGCATGTAGCTTCAAACTCAAAAGGCACATCTTGACACAACAAGTGGCATAATGGTTTGGAGATCTTGATGAAATCCTTTATAAACCTCCTATAAAAACCTGCATGGCCTAAGAATGATTTGACCTGTTTGCTAGTTTTTGGTGGTGGTAGGTGTGAAATCAGATCAATTTTTGCCCTATCAACCTCAATTCCTTTCTGGGACACCACATGGCCAAGAACAAATCCTTGGGTGACTATCAAGTGGCTCTTTTCCAGCTCAAACTTAGATTGGTTTCTTCACATCTTTGGAGCACAAGTGAGAGGTGGTGCAAACATTGATTGAAGTCATCCCCATAGACTGAAAGTTCATCCATAAAGATTTTCAAAAACTTATCCAACATGTCAGAAAACATAACATACATGCATCTTTGGAAAGTGGCAGGAAAATTGCACAATCTAAATGACATCCTTCTATAAGCAAAGGTATCAAATGGACAGGTGAAATTTATCTTTTTCTGATCATGAGGATACACTGGTATCTAGTTATAACCAGAATATTCATTAAGAAAATAGTAGTAAGCCCTTCCTGGCAATTTATTCAAGATTTGGTCAATAAAGGCCAATGGGAAGTGGTCTTTCCTAGTCTTGGAGTTTAATTTTCTGTAGTCAATACAGACTCTCCAACCAGTGATCTCTCTGGTTGGCATCAGCTCTCCAGACTCATTTGGAACTACAGTGATGCCAGATTTCTTAGGTACCACCTGGATAGGTGACACCCATTCAGAATTTGAAATTGAATAAATCACTCTGCAATCAAGTAGTTTTACAATCTCTTTCATTACCACTTCTTGCATATGAGGATTCCATTTTCTCTGCATCTTTTTAGAGGGTTTGGAACCCTCTTCCAAGTGAATTTTATGCATACAAACTGATGAATCAATTCCCCTTAAATCTGTAATTGTCCAACCTATTGCTTTTTTATACCTCCTAAGGACACAGTAATTTCTCCTCTTGATCCACAGTGAGAGAAGAGGATATAATTATTGGCAATTTATCATTATGCCCTAGAAAAGCATTCTTGAGAGATTCTGGGAGCTGTTTCAGATCCAAATCAGGTGGACTATCAATAGAAGGCAGCGAAGGTGCCTTAGAGAATTGAGGGAGGGGTAGCATAGTAGGTCTCCAAGTGGAATGCTGCACTGGCCCCACTGAAGATTACAAGGTGTTTACATCTTCAGCAAAATAAGTGGGGGCCTCCTTTTCAACATCCTTGGTCCAAAACTATTCAAACTCATCGAACACCTCATCCTAGTCCAGCAACATGGGCAAGGTTTCTTCTACCAGCTCATCAATGACATCAACTACAAAACAGTCCTCATTTTCAAATTGAGGTTGGTTGATTGCATTATAAACATTGAGTCTAACCTTCATTTTCCCAAAAGTGACTTCCATCACACCTGTCCTGCATTGAATACATGCATTAGTAGTGGCCAGAAATGGCTTGTCCAATATTGCAGGTATTAGGATTGTGCAGTTTGTAAGCTCCATGTCCAAAACTAAGAAATCTTCTGGGTAGAAAAACTTATCCACCCCTACTAGCACATCCTCTACAATTCCCATAGGCCTCCTCTCTGATCTGTCAGCTAACTGGAGTCCCACAGGTGTGGGTTTTAACTCTCCCAAACTTAGCTTCTCATACATAAAGTATGGAAGTAGGTTAACACTGGCTCTCAAATCTAATAGAGCACTACCTGTGGTATGATCACCTATAATGCAGAGGATTGTAGGTACCCCAGGGCCATGGAGTTTGGCTGGGGTTGCTATGGAAAAAAATTATTACACTTTTTCAGCAGCTAAAATTTTCTTAGTGAGGTGGATCATAGCTTTCTTCTTCTGTGTGCATAAGTCCTTCAGGAACTTTTCTTAGGTCAAGACTTTCTTTATAGCATCAATAAAAGGTAAATTAATTTTTACTTGCTTAAATGTATCCATCATTTCTTCCATCCTTGCATTCCCCTTGTCAAAAGGAGAAGGCCCTTTAAGAGCTTGGGGAAATGGCAGATGAGGTACTACTGGTACCTCATCTGCTGCCCTAACATTCTCATCAATTATTTTGTTCTTTTATTTTTTTCTTTCTGTTGGGGCTCAACAACAGCCCCTCAATTCACTTCATGTTGCTGCTCCATGAAAGGCAACAGTCCCTCTCCTTCTTCAGTTCTTTTTGTCTTAAATATCACTTGGTTGTCCACCATTCTACCACTCCTCAATGTAGTTATGGCCTTGGCTTCCTCATGAGTTGCAGAAGCTTCACCTATCATGAATTGTCCCTTAAGATTGGTCATTGTTTGACTCGGGAGCCTGCCTTCTTCCCTTTTTGTCAGAGTATTTGATAGTTGACTAAGGTGGTCCTCTATTTTCTTGATACTCTGGCTGTGGGAATTCACTATTTGTGATAGGGAGCCGAGGTTTTGTAATGAAGACAAAATCTACTCCTCAAAGGAGGGGGCTCTGGTTTGTAGTGGTGGTAAAGTTAATTGACTTGGTTGTGCCCTTGGCTATGCAAAATGAGGTCTTGGGAAATAATCTTGATGGTACTATTGGTTAGGTTTGTAGGGAAATGCATGCTGCTGCTGGGGTTGATGAAAATTGTCTTATCTCCACCTCAAGTTAGGGTGGTTCCTCCAAGCAAACCCAACAAGTTGCTAACCATAAGATTGGGCAGCATTGGCATGCTCCATTACTAACTCTAGGTATTGACCAGAAGAGGAATAGTCTAAAATGGAGTGTCTGGGGGATTGGCATATCAGGCATGCCTCCTTAACCTGTGCAGTTGTTTGGGGTTGCACCACACTTAGTAATCTACCAACTTTTTATGGCAAACTATCCACTTTCCTTTCTAAGTAATTGTATACATTACGTTCATACAATTTCCCTTTTGAAGTGGGATCCTTTGCAACTCCAGCAATCGGTTCAATGTCGCTTCTTGACAGAGCCTCCTGCTGCCTAGAGTTTTCACTTATAACATCAAATAAATCACATGCTTCCTCATCAGTTTTGCTAAGATATGTGCCACCATAAGATTCATCCACCATGTATCTACATTTAGAATCTAACCCTTGGTAAAAGCTTTGAACAAGCTGCCATTTGGGTGTTTGGTGGTGTGGGCATTGTTTGAGCAGTTCTTTAAATCTTTCCCAAGATGCATGAGAATCCTTAATTGGGAATTGAGCAAAAGAAATAATGCTCTACCTCAACTGGCTTGTCCTGCTCATTGGGAAGAATTTAGCTAAGAATTGACTTTGTAAGGCATTCCAAGAAGTAATGCTATTCGCTAGGAGCATGTTTAACCAATTTCTAGCTTTATCCTTTAATGAAAAAAGAAATAATCTCAGCTTAGTGGCCTCATTTCACAGACCAGCAATCTTAAAAGTTTTGCATAAAGACAGAAACTCATCTATATGCTTATAAGGGTCTTCTTTACTCAGCCCATGTAAAGATGGCAACATCTGAATGGTCTGAGGTTTGATTTCATAATTACCCTCAGCTATAGGGAATTAAATGCAGAATGGGGATGAATATGCCCCTGGTACATAATAACCCCTAAGTGGTCTAGGCTGCTCATCATCTCAAATATCTCTAAATGTTCAACAGGAGTGTGTGTGGCTGGCCTAGGTTTAAGGACCCTCTCAATTTCAAGATTCAATGGTACAATATTAGGATTTTGAGACCTTCTTCCCAGCATACAACACACAATAGAGAAAATTTATAGCAAGCAACAAGACACTAAACACTACTGCGGAATTTGAAGATTATAGAAATGAAACTATAACAAGGGAGAAAGAGATGCAAACTAAGGTAGGGTCTACTCCAACTGCAAGTTATTTTCTCCCCTATTTGCTACTACTCCAAATCTGCAAAAATCAAAAGACTACAGCAGTAATTTATTCAAGCACAGCAAAGACAACAAACAGATCTAAATCATAACATAAAGAAAAACTCAGATCTACTACTTAGATAAAAAAATCCTCGGCAGTGGCGCCAAAAACTTGTTGGGTGTTTGTTTTGATGTTCTTTATTATAAAAATGATCAAAATCTGACAGAAACAAAACAAAGGGGAATAAAAATAGGAATAGAATACCAACACCACCTACACAATATAGGGTTGTTGTAGCAAGTTTTAGATGAAATAAGAGTTGTCCCACAGAGAGCTATGGATCTAAAGGTAGTAAATCTCCAGATCTGCTATAGATCTGTCAACTCTAAACCTAATCTATCTTAAACTAATAAAATAGGGTAAAGAGAAGGTGTTTTGAAGTTTTTTCATTAACTAAAATAGAAATAGATGTAAAATTAGAAATAAAAGAAAGGGGATTAAAGAAGAGTGAAAGTGGTTTGATAAAAAATAAATAAGAAAATGGAGAAGTAAGAAATTACGGACTAATTTTTGCTATAAAAAGCATTGTAAGACATAGCAAGAGTTAGAGCTGCAACAATCCTTTATTTGGCTACAAGCATAGATGCAAGGAAGAAGAATCCAACTCAACCCTGAGATATGGATTAGTCTAAGGACTATATCCTGTCAACTCAAATGGTCGCAGGATATCCCATTGATATAATCCAGTCATAAGGGTTAAAGCTGAAATAATAAAACCATTGCAGGCACTATGTATGGAAGGCTACAAGCACATGCATCCATAGGTGCATAAAATCCATAAAAATCTAATAAAAATCACAAGATAATGTAGATTAAATGAAAAAATACAACCAATTATTCATTGCCAAAAAGAAGTTTACAATGATATGGCTCTCAAGTCTGCAGTCTCTACATGATTTCAGGCCTCTTCACAATGCTATTACAAAGCAATTTACAACTCAAATTAGCCCTAACTACTACTAAGGTTTATCCAGCCATGCTGAGCTAAGGATAGAAGAAAATAAAAAGGGAAAATGACCTAAACCCTAAAAATGAGCTCACAAGTTTCTGTGTGTCGTCTCCCCCCTTTACAAGCATGCTTCACTTTCTTTATACACATAGCCAAAAGTAACTTTATGCTATGGCCAATCAGAGGGAAGGAGAATCAAAATGGTTAGGCTTTGCTGACGTGGCTCAACTTTAGTCAAGTATTTCCCTAGTTTGTTAGGAAAGCAGTACACACATGGACATGTGTCCCATGTGCTGTAGAAGTTCTAAAAATGCCCCCAATGTCCACAGATATCTACTGGCTCCTAAACCTTGAGAGGATAAATTGCTTAAGTCTTTGTCTGCTCGACACTGCTCAAGAGGCTAGATTCTGAAGGCTTCTGATTGTCCAACATGAGAAGATGAACTGCTTTCTGAAGGCTTCTCGAGAGGATGGAATCTGATAGCTTTTGACTGCTCAAGAAGATGAGTTGCTGCAACTTTGAACTACTCGAGAGGGTGATGTTGCATGCTTCTGACTGCTCGAGAAGATGATCTGCTTCTGAAGAATTCTGGAGAGGATGGAAGGCTGCAGTCTTTTGACTACTCGATACTTCTCGAGAGGATGCTTCTGGAGGCTGTTGACTGCCCAGCTCGAGAAGATGAAATGATGCAGCCTTTAAACTACTCAACACAGATCGACAGCTTAGAATCTGAAGGCATTTGACCGGTCGACTGCTCGAGAGGATAACTCTTGCAAGTTTTTGTCTTATCGAGACTGCTCGAGAGGTTAACTTTTGCCTCTCGGCTGGGCTATCTAACTGCGCAGCTCTCCTTTAGGCATGGCTCCCACTTTTCTTTCAGGGTAGGGCTTTAAGGGGTTCAAGGCATGCTGAACAACCCATTTGGTGGGGACCACCATGGTTCAGTCTCTACATTTTTCTTAGCTCTAGTGCTTGACTCTAATTCTTCGCTTTTTAACACTTATTACATGAATTTCTCACTCTACAAGCTATTGCTAACTACACTTGAAAATCAATTATTAGCCAGCTCTAGGGTCTAGTAAAGCCTAGGTTAGGAGGTGGAAAGTGGAATAATTTAGTGATTAACAGTCGCCGCAGTGAGTTCTTCAGGAGCCACATGACAAAGGGGATCTCGCCGCGGTGAGATTTTCCCGAGACGAATTGGCCTTGATTTCTCGGTACGGCGAGGGCTTTAGGTCATTTCTCGCTACGGCGAGCCTGATGAACTCGCCAGGCTTATGCTTCTTCTTCCTTATTTTGAAAACTCATGTAATATTTGTAAACTCCCACTCCTATAGACTTAGTGAAGTACTACATCTCGAGATTTCACTACACATAGACTCTATCTTATTTAAATAGCAAGAGACACGATCCAAAACCGAGAAAATAGAAGGATTCAATTTTGAAGTTTGTTATGCATCCAATTATGATGTGTTCGAGGCATGCATTCCTAGAACGCGGCCCAATCGGGTCAGCTTTATGCAAATTAAGCCTCCAGACACTAGTGTGATTGTGCATGCATGCAAATTGAGGCATCAGACCTCAAGATTTTGGCTATCAAGCCACTCGTATGTTCGATTCCCAAAATCCATCACATGAAATCCTAAATCTTGCGAGAATTAATCCTGGATCTAGAAATTAAAGTTTATGAAGCTGAAATAGACAGATTACCACAATGGGTTCTTCGCATGTGATGTCTCTGCCCTCCGTGGAAGAGATAATCCGCGGTTCACGTGATCAATCGTCCAAATTCTTTGATCGCACGGCTCGTAATTTCTGGTGAATTGTTGAGATGATCATGCTAGGAAGGATTCCTTCGCGATGTCGGTTGGTTTGGAGAGGTCAAACAGTTGGGGAGTCCTTCAAGAGGAGACGATGGGAGAAGAGCAGTTTACCTCTCTTTTGTCTTAGCCAACACACAACTTCCATGCACCACTCATGCGGGCATGGGAGTTTAAGTGATTTAGGCTGGTTCACATGTGGGGTCTATACACCCAACTTGGAGTTTAAGTGATATAGGCCATGAATTTGGATTGCAATGTCATGTTCGTTAGGTGCGATGTGGTATGTTTGTGATCAAGGCAATTTATTCAATTTTCTTGAATTTGATTGATGCCCAAATTTTAGGAGATTGTTGATTAGATTAATTCTATATTGATAGGATTCTAGTTTTGATTTAAGACCAACACTAGGAGACTTGATATATAGTGTAACGGTATTTTAATTTCATAAATATCTGAGAACAGAAGGAGATTGATTGATGACCAGGATCAAAAGTTTGAAGATTAGGATTTATTTTCTTGCACTTTAGTTTAAACAAAAACCATTCTTTTATTCATATTTCTCAAGTAGTTTAGAATCTTAAAGATAAATATAAGTTTTCAAAAAAGCAAAATACAAAGATAAGTCACTTCCTCATGGGAACGATCCAATACTAGCATTACAATTTCCATTGTGTGCTTGCAATAGGTTAAGACTTAATTAGAACAACATAAAGAGCACATACAAGTTTTTGGCGTCGCTACCAGGGAAGCGGATTTTATTTTATATTAGTTTTAGAAAACAAATATTTTTCTTTCTCTTTTTAATTTTTTCTTTATATTTTTATTTTCTTGATCACTTCTTAATCTTTTGCAAGTTTATTTGGAGTAACGAGTCAATGTTTTAACTTCCCCTGATCAAAGAAGCTGGGGGCTCAGATTTGTTTTCTCTCCTTGCTTTTTAAAATAAAAATTAGATAAAACTAAAAACAAAATCGACATTTACAATAATTATTTTAGCCATCCTACTCTGTCCTCACAATAATTATGGCAGGGAAAGACCAATTTATGGCTAAAGCATTAGGGGAGTATTACGCACAGACACCTCTTACACCTCCCCCAACATTCAAGTACCCCCTACAGCTGGTAATAGGACTTTTAAAATTATGCCCAATGTGCTTCAAATACTTCCTACTTTTCACTGGCTAATGGATGAATATCAAATTCTTTTAGTGTATGCATCACACTCGATCTCGAAGTTTAGATTTCTTCGAGTGTGATCCGAAAATCGAAAGGACTCTCTTGCTCACATTAGCATCAAACTGAACTTTCGCAAGAGAATCTAGACCATGGCTGGCGATCTTTCTATTCAAGCACATTTCAGCCTGGTTGCTCTGACTGCACCCTCTTGCATAGTTATACCAGAGGTTGCTGCCAGGCAGAATTATGAAATCAAGCTCAATACAATTCAAGTTGTACTTGCTTTTCATGGGCTTGATAGAGAAGATCTCTATCAACATTTAAGGGATTTTATAGAACTCTGCATGATGTTACAACTATCGGTGGCTAATAAGGAGTCAACGAAGCTATGACTGTTCCCTTTCTCTCTCAAAGACAGAATGAAAGCATGGCTAACCTCATTGCCTACTAGGAGTATTAACACTTGGGATGAACTTTAATCCAAATTCTTAAATGAGTAATTTCCAATTGGTAGAACTAATCAGATTCGCCAAGCAAATCAAGATTTCAGGCAATAGCCTGGAGAGTTGTTTCATGAAAGTTGGCAGCGCCTGAAAGACCTACTAAGAAAGTGCCCTCATCATGATGTATCGAATTGGTCAATAGCGCAGAGTTTCTACCAATGGTTGACTGAGACTAACTAGTCAGCAGTCGATGCCGTGAGTAGAGGAGCCTTTATAAATCAAAATGGCCAGCAGCCCTAGAACCTATTCGAGAAACTGGCCGATAACTCAAAACAAAAATATGCCTTGCTTAGATCTGATCCAAATATCACTCGTTACACCCTGCTCGCGAGGGGTGAACTTTACTACATCAGTAAAGATAAAGTAAAGAAGGAGGATGATATGAGTGCGAAGGTTTTGGCTCTCCAACAACAAATCACAATATTAATGGCTGCCAAACCTAGAACTCCGGATAGTCCCTTGGTAAATTGTTCTAACTGCCAATGTCAAACTTATACTGGAAACCCAGCTGCACCATCGTACAAAGAGGTGGTGGAAAATGGCCTTTCAGAGAGGAGATTTTGGGAACATGTATAATCCAGCATGGAGGAACCACCTTGGATATAACTATGGTTCTACAGGAGGAGCATAACTACTATTGTCAGTTGCGCCACCCCGATTTCCATAGACCCAAGTTTTCCACCCGAGACCTCAATTGCCTGCTACACAACCCCAATTTGGACCACCAAGCAATGGATGTTATGCCATAGTTATTCAAATCCTCTAAGATTTGTAGCAACAGTCGCATCAGCATTGAAAGGATTTACATCAGTTTGCTCAATTCTCTCAAGTGCTTCATTCACACACACAATCCATTACAAAACTAGAAAGCTAGATTGGCCAGCTAGCTTCACAAGTGGCAGAGAGAGAGAATGGCCAGTTGACAACACAAGTAGTTAATAATTCGAGAGGACAAGTATTCTTGGGAGAGACACCTGCTCCCCTCAACCCAAACTGAAATCCTCAAGGAATCGTCGAGCTACCGACTCATTCGTAGCACCCCTTGTAAACTATGTAAAATTGTCTCTTTTATTTTAAGTTTAGGCATTACATTACAGGCTAAATCATTGAAAAATGATGGATCGCAATATAATTCCTATTGTACACTTCTACGAATAAGCGTATGGATTTATGATTGCTCGTAAGTTTGAGAATGTTTATCAGTTGAAGCGCAGAGATTATGATTTAACCTATACGAGAGTTCACATATAAGGCTGAAAACTAGAGTCGACTGACGATTCTAGGTTAAAACATGCGTGATGATTGGTTCAGCAAGTCATCATTGAGGTAGGGCCTACATATTCGAGAGAGGATACATCGGCCCTATTTTCAAACTCTCCATTTTTACCCATCATTTCCCTTTATTTTTTTTTCAAAATTCCCTTATACACGACTCAACCGTTTTTGAACCTCCCTTACATTCTCAGTTTAATTTTGAAAACCCCATTTACGTTCCAGTTGACATTTTGAAATTAGGGTTTACAGATTAGCCGTAAGCAAGGTGATATTTTATTCCCAAACGAACAAATATTTGTATATGACTTTGAATCGATATAGGAAATATATGTCTTGTTGAATAATGTTCTGTTTCCCCATTTTTACAGATAAAAAGAAGTTGTAATATCATAGGCACAAAATAAGTTACAAAGGGAGGAAGAAGAAGAAGAAGAACAAAAGGAGAAAATTGAATCAATCACAGGAAAGTTCTGGAGCACAGTAACAGGACTACACACTGAAGCTGAGAAGCTGAAAGAAGAGATACAAGCAAAATCTACTGTGATTTACAAATTGACTGAAGAATTGAAAAAGAAAGAAATAATTGAAGACCAGCTGCGAGCTTTGAAAGAGAAATACGATGCATTGATATCAGAGAAAGTAAGTTATGGGCCACATCCAAAGGAAATTGATCCGAGAGTTTAGATGGAGACAGAACCAGATAGAGAATTTGACTACTTTACAGAAGTGATGACCAAATCTGAAGAAGAAGATACAAACATTCTCTCTTCACCAATAGACCAACCAGTACCAGCCCCAGTCTTTTCAATTGTCCCATATCCATCATCACCGAGTGAGTAAAGATCACTTTCTATGCATCATCAAGCCTCACAAGTATGAAAATTTTGAATTAAAATTTTTTAGCGTCCCCTATCTTTGCACAATGAGGACATTGTCCCATTTAAGTTTGGGAGGATACACAACTTTTGCGTATAATAGTTTAATTTATTTTACTTTCTATTTTTTAGTAGTTTTGCAAATATTAGTTTTAGTTAATCATCATATGTGAATCACGAAAGAAAAAAAATTATGAATCCTGAAAACTTACGATCCATCATAGTAGCAGTTCAATAATTAGAAAATAGAATAGTTACAATTCATGCTTAGCTCTTTTGAACATTGTATCAGATTGAATGTTTGAAACTATATAATTGATCTGAGTTGCAATATTTAGATTATAGGTTCAAAATTATTTAACCTGTGAGCTTTTGAGCCATAATTTTTTTCTGAGAGAGAAACTGCTATCTATTCAAGCTTAAATTTTTCTTGAACTTCTTAACTACATTATACAAAATCTTATATTGTTGAAAAATTGAATCAAATATTCTATGATTATGATAATTTGTTTTTTTTAGTACTATCTAGTAAATGTATCAAAACAATAAGACATCCATACTAGTAAATCGTGAAAATGGTCAAAGGCTATCTTTTGTTTAGTCAAAGCCAAAAGGCCAAAATCTCAGAAAGAATTTTATCCTTCGAACCCATATTAGAAGCCTAAACTAAATTTCTTTATTCCATGATTTTATAAACTCTTAACCATATTACTGCCCAAAACTTTCAACCTTTGACCCTTACAATTTCTGAGAGTTTAGAATGCAAAAGAAGGGAAGAAGAGGAAGTGGAAGGAGTAAGAGTCAATAGATAAGGGATATGTAACAAAAGGGTATGACTGAGGAGAAATAAAAATAAAGAAAATATAGGAAACGAAGTACAAAATCGTAAAATACGATTCTACAAAAAAAAAGAAGCAAAGAGCTTCCAAAGCTGAAAATCAAAAGGATAGTTGAACAAAATAATCAAAAGAAGAAATGGGATTTACAAGAAAAAGAAAAATGGGAAGAAGTTATCCAACCTGCTGGATGCTTACTAAAGTAGAAAAGAAAAGAAGAGAAGAAGATAGAGAAGGAAGAACTAAATTCTCAAAAACTTTTGAATCCTATCTACCTTTCTTTGAAACCTCTTAACCCAAAGCCCCATTACAAGCCAAAGGAAAGACTTTTTTGATTTACGATTTACGAAAGGATGAGTCTAGTAGAGATATATGCAATAGATACTATGAGTGAACAAAGAAATCATATGAATAGAATTGATTATCCATTCCATGAGATTTATCCTTTTAGTCAATTGTCCTTTGAATTTATCATATATATCATATTGAGAGGACCCAGAAATTTCGATTATCTTTTTGAGAGTATGCCAATAGTGATAGTTTTTTAATGAATTTTTTTTTGAAATCTGCAGTTTAGAAAATTTATGATGAATAAACTTTTCACTGGTACGAACACACTCCACACTTTACAGAATTAAAATTTCTGAGTTCTGATCGAGGATAATTGTTATGATGGAAATTACGGATATAAAAGATTTGTAATTTTTGAAAATCATAATAACCATATGATGACTAATTTAACTAGTGTATAAAATTAGTGCAGACTTGATAGGATTATAGTTTAATTTTAGGAGATTATTGATTAGATTAAATCTGTATTGATAGGATTATAGTTTTGATTGACAACCAATGCTAGAAGACTTGATATATAGTGTAACGGTATTTTAATTTCATAAATATCTGAGAACAAAAGGAGACTGATTGACGACTAGGATCCAAAAGTTTGAAGATTAGGATTTATTTTCTTGCACTTTAGTTTAAACAAAAACTATTCTTTTATTCATATTTCTCAAGTAGTTTAGAATCTTAAAGATAAATATAAGTTTTCAGAAAAGCAAAATACAAAGACAAATCACTTCCTCGTGGGAACGATCCTATACTAGCATTACAATTTCCATTGTGCTCTTGCAATAGGTTAAGACTTAATTAGAACAACATAAAGAGCAGATATTACAGGTTTGTGTTTGGAAATTGGTTTGGGTTTGACGGTAGGTCTAGGTTTGATGACCGGTTCAGGTTCACTGATAGTTTTTGGTTCGTTGATAGGTTCAGGTTTGATGATTGGTTCAGGTTTAGTGACAAGTTTAGGTTTGACGATTGGTATGAGTTTGGGTTTGACAATTGGTTTAAGTTTGTTGATGAGTTTAGGTTTGGGGATAGATTTAGGTTTGAAGGTAACTTCATGTTCGATGTTTGGTTCGATGATGATTTTAGGTTCGAGATTCAATTTCATAGTGGATGAGGTGGTAAGTTTGGTGGTGCATTTAGGTTCTGAAGTGGGCGTAGAAGTTGACTTGAGGGTCGATTCTGAAGTTCGTGAGGCGAGATTTTTATTCCTGTGTTTGATAATGAGTTCGAGTTTTGACGTCAGTTCAGATATGAGGGGGCTGGCGATTTGAGAAAAGGTTTGGTTGTAGGTTTAGGTTCAACATTTAATTTCGAAATTTGTGGGATGATTGGTTTAGTAGTGGGTGGTGCTATAGTGTGTTGATGGAGTGGCTCGGGAATTATTTCTGGGATAGGTGAGGGAGTCTGTTTAGGGACCGATCGTATAGATGGTTTAGGTGTCTGTTCGGGGAGCGTGGGGGTTGATTTATTTCTTGGTAGGTTGTCAAGTTCAAGGGTAGGTTGAGTCAGTTCGGGGGTGAGTGTGCCGATTTTGGTGATGGGTTGAGTTAGTTTAATGGTGGATTCGATGATAGGTTGGATTTTAGTGATTTTTGTGACCGGTTTAGGGTAAAAGGTGACTTCACGCTTATTGGTATGTAGGAAAGGGTTGATTGGTCGTGAGTGAATGGTATGTACGTGCTCCGAGGGAGGTTCGATCCTTTGGATCAAGATGGCCAGAGTGATATCGTATCATATGTGGGTTGAGCTTGATCGAACAATGGGTTATAGTAGGTGATGTTAGTTTGCATGGTGTTAGGGTATTGGCCTTGGTCTTAGTTAGGTTACGGATGTGGGTTGTGATTAGGATATAGGAGTTGGGCTTGATTAGGGTGTTGGACTTGTTCATAGTGTGGGTTCGTGTACTGGTGGGGGAATAGAGGTTTGCTTTGGTATTGATTCGTGTGTTGGCTTTGAGTTTGATTGTGTAGTTGACAGTTTATTGGGTTAGTTTGCACACAACTTAAACTCTTATCCGAAGTCTTTGTTCTACTGTTGTCGAAGGAGGGTTTGTCGGGAGTTAGTGTAGAGATATTAAGGTCTCCATTCTTCATGCGACATCATAGGCGTGAGGTGCGTTCTCTAAGACTAGAGAAATCGGAGTAGTCGCTTAAGATGACTGCACTTCGGAGTGGTTCTCGGGTATTGTTGATCATGATGTCTATCGCATCGCTTTCTTTTATCTGATTTTCAGTTCGGGCAGCGAGCTTTCTACAACGTCTAATGAAGTTGGTGAAATCTTCATCAGGCTCTTGCTTTGTCGTCATCAGTTCACTGAGGCTGACCGTCTCTTGAATCAGGAGCTTATACTGGTCCAGGAATTGATTGGCCAATTCGTCGAATGTGTCAATCCTGTGAAATGGTAAGTTGGCGAATCAATCAAGAGCATTTCCTTCTAGTGATCTCTAGACATAGTGGATAAGGGGTCCATGATTGTTTCGGATCAGTCGACAGTCGTTACAAAATAACGCCAGATGGTGATTTGGATTCCCCATGCCATTGTATTTGTTAAATTTTGGAGGTTTAAAGCCCGTGGGTACATCGAAGTCAAGGTGTCGGCAGAATTTATCGAATCCGAAAGATTGTTTCGGACGCTCTCTGTTAGCCATATAATTGTCTAAAAATTGATGGAGGTAGTTCATATTTACGGTGGTGCCCTATTTAGCAGTCTCGAGGGAGGGTTGTCTTTGATGGTTATTGTTGTAGGAGGTGCGAAGGGTGTGTGTTATGTGTCGGGGGAGTCAGTTTCCTTACACTGCGCCTATTCCTCAAGATGACTTGCTGTTCATTTATCAGGTTCTGGTCCATTGTGGCTTTGTATAGCTCATCCAGGGCTTGTCGTAGGGCATCGACTTCTTCCCCTCCCTTCATCAGCTTATTGGCAATGAGGTCCATAATCTGGCTGGCAGTGTATCTTGGCTCGCTATTCTCTCTGCTGCTGTCACCGTGATTATTATTTTTGGGAGCGAAGGGGTATTTTTTGCCTTTGCTGACCACGTTTATCAGATTATGTAATACCCCGAGATCTAAGTCCAGTGTGTCATGTTGATACTTTGACTTTAGGCGTGATGTACTCCTTGAACCGTGTGTCATGAGCAGTTCAATTAACAGGTTCAAATGGAAATCAAAGGTATGTTGACTGATAGGACACACACGTCTTTGCGTCGGCCGTACACTAGAAATAACCAAGTATAGAAGCCATCAAGCATTGGATCGGATTTAAATGAGGCCTCACAATAACTAATCTTGGACCTCATGAGCCCCAAGCCAATACCGGATTTTGTACTGCATCCCAACACAAAATCATCAATTAATGCTTATACACAACTTTTGAGTGTATAAGCCACACTCTAAAGCAACCACCTTTAGGATAATAAGCCATTTTGGTGATCAGGACTGACCCACATAAGACCCATTGGGGACCAAATCACTTAAGACCCATTGAGGGAGAGCGATGACATGGCTCGTACACCCTTTTTGTGTGTACAGCCTACAGTTACACTCAAGACCCAACATTATAAGACCAAGTTTGCATGCATAAACTCATGCACCTTTCATTGAAAACAGGGGAGAGGAAAGGACCGAAAAGAACTCGTCTCTTCCCAGCGCTCTCGGAAACCCAAACTATTGAAGTCTTGTGCTAGCTATTGCCCTGTAGAGTGAGTACAATAAAATTCGATCACGGTGAATCTATCAAGCGTGGTGATTAAAGCGTTGGGCGTACATTAGGCTTAACATCTGATCTTGTAATGTCGGCCATACAAGCTGCATGTGAGAAGGTAAGTGCCATGTCCCGATCTTGTAAACATAATTCTAGAGGATTAGAGTCTGAAATCATCATGGGGGGATCGCATGCAATGTGTCCAACGATCGAACTCGAAAGAGGTGGGAAAACAATAATCTCCGATGATCGATGATCAAAAAAATTGCTTGCGTGAAAAATAAAGGTGAAATTACTATCCAAATGGAAAATAAGTACAACTAGTCTGATCAAAGTATGAACCCTGATCACATGCAAAGGATTCAAGCAAAATTTTAGGAAATTTTTGGTGTGAAGAAGATGATGACGGAGTTCTGAAATGATCAGGTTCGCCGTGCTACACCTAAGCTAGCCAAGGCGAGTTGGCTGGAAGACATAGGATATGATGCCTTTCAAAGCTCACCTGGGTGAGTTCTTTAGGCCAAATAGTTCTGGTGAAAACCGCCCGAGCAATCTCGTGGGCTAAGGGATCTCTAATAAACCAGCCTGGGCGACCTTCCAAACTCGTCGGGGCGAGTTGCCTTTAAGGCGTGGGACTTAAGTGATCTAGTGAGCTCGCTCGGGCGAGTTTCACATCATATTTTTCTCAGGTGAAAATTGCCCGGGCGACTTTAGGTGCCACTTGAAACCTGAAGAGCCAACCCAGGCGACCTGCTAACTTCGCCGGGGCATTTTAATTGCAACCGTGCACTTTGAGTTTTAAACCTTAGATGCTTGACTAACGACACCTAATGATGAGTCTAACATGAAGAACACCTTGATGAAATCTTGTTTTGCTTGAATTCGAATTGTTGATGCAAGTAGTTAAACGTGATATTTTCTAGAATTGTTAAACGAAAGATATTTCCATGTGTTGAGGAATATAATTTGTGTTAACGCATACATTTTGCATGTTTTTGTACTCACATATTGATATAATATTGCATGTGACTCCTATATCTAATTTATGTCATTACTATAAACCTGTATACTTGTCTTCGATACCTTATTTTGTTCAATCCAATAAGTCTGGTTTTCTCGTTGATAATCTTGAATATATTATGTGGCCCATGTCACTGCTTTTGTCTATGTGATTGCAAGGTTCGGTTCAAGTGACCCTGATAACTTGCTCAGGGGCTTAGCAATTCGGTGTAAGTGACCCTGTTAACTTGCTCAGGGGCTCGGCAATCCGCCTTGTTTCCAAGTGACCCTGTTAACTTTCTCAGAGGCTTGGAAATCCGCCTCGTTTCCAAGTGACCTTGTTAACGTAGCTTAGGGGCTTGGCCTCATGGATGAAGTGACTTGTTAACGAAACCCAGGGGCTTGACGTCTTGGTTCGGGTGACCCTGCTAACAGAGCTCAGGGGATCGACATCTTGATATTTGATCCCGTTGGGATATCTTGCTTGCGTCTTGTGATGTGTTCTCTCAAATTGTGCCTATGCTTTTATATGCTCTAACCGACCTATTATGAATTAGTTTGAAACATGACTATCCGCACGCATGAAAAAAAATGTTTTAATGTCTTAACTATAGTATTTACACTCTTTTACATCACTCTAATATGCATCAAGATCTATGAATGAGAATGATAAAATGAGTACTTAGCTTTGTTTTTCTTTCCTACTGAGCTTGGATGAAGCTCGTCCCTCAACTATACATCACATCTGTAGGAGTAGACTTGGAGCTTGATTCGGAGCAGGAAGAGGACCCGGATTATATTCTTGAAGAAGAGGAGGATCTGCCTAAAGGGCATTTCCCTTAGCGTTGGGGGATTTTGAGCTGGTATATATATATATATATGTGTGTGTGTGTGTGTGTGTGTGTGTTTCTTTTTGGGACTTTAACAAACGGTGCAGTCAGATATGTAATTAAATAAAATGATTTTTTTTTTATCCAATGTTTATATGAAGGTCGACTTTCATTAGTGGATGTATGGTTTGATGTATAGTTTTGAGACATGTGTATATGGTGGTTAGTTTGTGGGTTATGTTGGCATTGCGGTATTTTTATAGCTTTGTTGTCTTTCGTATGTGCACTTTGCTTCCACTTTTGTATGCTTACCTTTATTTGAAGGCCCAATCCTTCTGATTTATTATACATGGAAAGATCGAGCTGTCAGGAAGTGGTGCTTAAACTTTGATACCATAGTATGTAATTCAAATCGCATGTGTGATCTGATGACATGGATTTTGAGGTTTGGAAATCCGAGCTATCATAGGTGGTATCAAAGCCCTAGGCTGTACGTTGCATGGGCATTCATAGTTATGACATAGTATAAGAAAAGGAATTAGAGTCTATTAATTCTTACGTTAGGCTCTTAGAGTTTACCAGGTTGATCTGATTTAGTACATGTGTGACCATCTCAGGTCAACATGCTTCCGAGAAGAGGAAGACCAAGAATAGTGAACACCGGGGGCTTGACCAACAATCAGAGATTTTCCACGGAACCAAATGACACTCCACTCGGCAACAATAACAACGCCTCTGGAGTGGACAACAATTTGGGAAATGCTCCTGAAATCAAAAGGAATGCTGGAAACAACCAGCAGTTATTGGAAAACGTCACAAGAAAATGCTTCCAACTAAAAAGAGGCCGTCAAAAGTGATACCCTACGCCTGCCTCATATCTCGGATGATAGAATAGTATGACCACCCTGGTAACGAATTCGAGATCCCCTCTAATGAAGTACGCTTGACGGACAACATTAAGCAATATAATTTAGATGATTGGAGCCTAAGCTATAAGTGCTTGAGGAAGACTTTGATTTCGAGACACCACCAACAAGTGGCACAGGGTGTCCATGCACAGCAACAACAGCCACCTATAGCTCAGCAGGCCACTAATATGCCCAAACAGCCACCGGGTCAGTATGAAGACATCCTTACATTGTCAGAATTCATTCGATTGGCAGAAATCCAACACCAACAAACTCTTAGCCAACTCACACCATTACGTCAGGATAATAAAGCGATACATCAGGGACTTGATTACCAAGATGAAATCCTAGCCTGCCTTATACAAAAGGCATACTTTACCTGTTCAGAGTATACTGCGGGATTTACTGGAGGAGCTTCAGGTTCAGTAGCTGCTCAATCTACCTCGGGGCATACATGCA
This sequence comes from Chloranthus sessilifolius, assembly GCA_021018995.1. Classification (NCBI taxonomy): domain Eukaryota; kingdom Viridiplantae; phylum Streptophyta; class Magnoliopsida; order Chloranthales; family Chloranthaceae; genus Chloranthus; species Chloranthus sessilifolius. Next base: position 49,652,036 of record CM037593.1, on the reverse strand, counting down.
GTGAGGACCCAGCCGTTGATCCGCTGGGTGACCTGCCAGACCAGTGAAGATACGAAGAGAAAGGTAATTAGTCTAACTTCTTTGCTATGACTAGTTATTCCTCGTATAGTTCACAGCACTAGTTAGTCATGATCTTAAATTTCATATAGTGATTCTATAGGAATATTCCTTAGCACAATAGATATAATCGACATTAGTGTTCACATATAAATTCTTACCTTACAAGACATTTTGTATACCTTTGCAATGTCTTATGGTTCAACAACTGTTACATACCACTACACATACTTGCATTGATTATACACTTCAAATAATATTGTTCAGAACGACATGATGTAAATCATCAATTAGGATACTACTCAACCTCATGTCATCCACCCTCAATAAGTATCATCAATTTTCAAGGATGGAAATTCTCTTAAGGGGGGAGGATGTAATACCCTGAGATGTCTGAGTCTAGTGTGTCATGTTGATACTCAACTTCGGGCGTGAGTACTCCTTGTACTGCGTGCCGCGAGCAATTATATTAACAGGTCCAAATGGAAGTCAAAGGTATGTTGATTGATAGGACACACACACATGTCCTTGCATCAGTCATACACCAGAAATAACCATGTATAGAAGCCATCAGGCAATGTATTCAATTTAAATGAGGCCTCACAATAACTAATCTTGGACCTCATGAGCCCTAAGCTAATACCGAATAATATACACGCCCGGGCTTTGCCTTTAAATGAGGCCAGCCATAATTTTTTCAATTTTTTCTCTGGCATATATAATATACATGCCTCATATAACTAGGCTCGACGGGTTCCTTATAATCCGCGCCCAGCCCTCTTTGCCTCACTAAACACCCAGGCTTTGCCTTTTTGCCCCTCCTTGTTCTTTCTTTTCTCTTTCTTCTCCTTTTTCTTTGACAAGCGGGTCCATCGCCCTACATTGACTGAGCTTTATATAGAACATCTTTGCATGTCTATGGACCTGCTTCCCGGCCCAAATTCTCGTACGGGGGATGGGGTTAGTGTACTTCCCTATTTGGACTCGAGGCCCAATTTTTTGCAAAAGTGGTGCGCTAGCTTAGCTGAGGGCGAGCTCGTTGTTCTGGATCGCTTCGGGTTATCCCGCCTTTCCTCTCTCCTTGTTGTTCCTTGTTGCCCGAACTCCTACAGGCGGCTTTGGGGTCATGGGACCATAGGGCTCATGTCTTCAGATTCAGGTCCAGGGAGCTCACCCCAACCTTCGAGGAGCTAGCCTCTATCACCGGCTTGAGGATGCATCGGGGGCTTGCGAAAGTGGTGCCCAAACCGGGGTATGCAAAAGCGGTCTACGCGGTTCTTGGTTTGAAAAAGGGTGGGTATGAGAAGGGCTTCGCCGGTGGGCCCACTAGGTGCTCGGTGAAATTCCTGAGAGAACTTTTTGGCGACTCGAGTCTCCGAAAGTTGCCTGTTCGGGATCCTTTCAATGTGAAGGCCTTCGCCCTTTATTTGCTATCGGAAGTTCTCTTCTTTACTGGGGGCGAGACATTTTCCCTCGGGTTATGCAATGTCTTGACCGAATTGGAGGGAGGCCGTTCACTGGTACACCTAGTCTTGGCTGAGATGTATCGGGGCCTGGATGCCTCGGCCTCAGGCCGGGTTGAGATTCTTCGAGGGAGTCCACTCCTCATTCAGATTTGGCTAGGAGAGCATTTGGCAATCATGGGGCCTGTGCCGAGATTCTGCTTGGTAAGAGTGGATGTGGCTCGAGGCTTTCTAACACGTTGCTCGAGGCTGCCCCATGGGAGCATCGAAGAACTGATCCTGTGGCTATCAGATGCAGAGTTGATCTGGCAACTTCCCTGGTTGGCCGGTACCTTTCCGATTGTCCGCTCTCGAGATTGTGAGGGCATTATGCTTTTGGGGTTGACTGGTAGTACCTACTATTTCCCATCTCGGGTGCTTCGTCAATTCGGATATACCCAACACGTGTCATGCACTGTGAAGCCGCCCTTGTGTTCCCTAATATTCTCTCGAGGTTCTCTCAGTGGCCTAGATGGTATACCAGCCATCTGGGAGACCCGCCAATCGGCGCACATGTGTAGCTTGATTCAGGGGGGTGTCCTCTCTTCTGATGATGAGGTTTGGTTGGCATCTGAGAGCTTACCTGCCCCTAACCCGATTTCGGTAGATGACATAGAGATGGGACCCTGGTCATGCAAGGAAACGATGCTCCAGACTAGAATTGAGTCTCTTTCTATAGAGAAACTGGCTTTGACTGAGGCTTTGGGGAAGGAGAGGGCCAGAGCCAAGATGGCGGAGGTGAGAGCTGCTACGGCCCAGAGTGAGGTTCTTCGGTTGACTGGGCTTTTGACTGAGTCTTGCAGTGCAGCTGACGCTTCGCGGAGGCGGTATAAGAGTCTCCATGGTAGGTGGTTGACCGATCAAAATTCCCGTGAGGACTCTCTTCTTGCAGAGATCAGTGCCTTGAAGTGTGGCTCCAACCCCTGACCTGTTCCTGCACATACCATAGATCATATACACAGAGGGGGGGCTGATGCCCCTTAACAGAGATCTCCTTCCTTTTTTGGGTTGTTTTCTTTTTTGTTTATTTTATACTTGTACAGAAGGCAGAAAGTAGAAAGTGTGTCATGTTGTTATCTTTTTAGGATGTGACACTTCATACGTGATGCTTGTAAGAAAAGAAATGAAATCTGTTATATACACATATACATATTTTTTTGGTATTCGAATTTTCTTCCATATGTCTCGCAACGTACGGTTTTTCTTATGGAAAAGGAAAATCTATTATCTTTTTTTTCAAATTTTTCTCCTACACAGGGTGAGGCTTTTTATGAGAAAGGAAAATCTATCATCTTTTTTGAAATTTTCTCTCTCACAGTGTGAGGCTTTTTATGAGAAAGGAAAATCCATTATCTTTTTTGAAAATTTTCTCCCTCACAGTGTGAGGCTTTTTATGGGAAAGGAAAATCCATTATCTTTTTTGAAATTTTCTCCTTTTTGTGATGTCAGTATTTTCAAGGCCAACCGGCGGGTCCTCTTTTTGAGCATGGTCAAACCCCGTTTAGGAGTTTCCGGTGCTTCTTTTTAAACGTGGATAGGTTAGCTTCCCCGAGATTGATTGGTCTTCTGGCCTTACCTTTGGTCTTGTGTCAGACGACGCGGTAGAGACGACATACTTGATTAGGATCCGATCTAATTTTAACATGAGCGGCCCAACAAAAGAAGGGGGAAGGGGCTCAAGGGGTCCAGACTAAAATAGGTGAGCCAGAACAGATCCTCTCCTAATCTCTCTTTTCTTGACATTTTTGCTCACAGCGCCCAAGACGGGTTTTCGCCATGCCTGTCATCCCTGTTTTTACCTATAGCGCCCTTTTGAGTTTTCACTACGTCCATGGGTCTGCTCTCTTACCCCAAGTGCCTTTTCAGGTTTTCACCTGGTCCGCGTGAGTTCGCTGTTTTTACCCGCGGTGCCCTTGTGGGTTTTTACCACGTCGATCTTGCTTTGAACTCAAATTAATTTTCTTTCTTTCTTTTTTTTTTCTTTTTTTTTTTAGAACCAGAAAGCCACGACATAGACAAATATTCTGTCATAACCAGCTGGATGGGGTTCTGGTGTCGTGTCACGACTCGGCTCATGTTGACTTAACAGATATTATGGCTGCTTGCGAACCTACAAAGAGGGCTTCCTTCAGGGTGTAGCTTGGCCATGGGTTAGGTTAGGATTTGAAGGTGTGCTGGGCTAAAAGGGTTTCCTTGATATGGCTTCATTCTTCTGAACATACTTTCTTCCTTGGGAGTTTTTACTGTACATGCCCCGTGATTCTTCTATACACATCTTTCCTTTTCCTCCATTTCAGGCAATCTCTTTTTGAGGTTTTGCTTTTTTTTTTCAATTTTTTTTTGGATTTGATAGTAACTTTATACACAAGCATCTTTTCTCTCTTCTTTTTTTTAGTATACGTACACGTATATATATATTTTTTGGGGGGATGGGTTTATTAAAAGAAAGGCCCAGGCTCGAATGGGGTAGCAAAGGATATCATAATTTTTTTTTAGGGATGTTTTTGGGCTACTGTGCTTGGAATGATGGCCTCTTTTTGGTGGTTCTTAAGCAGTCACATATCTGTTTCATCAATACTTACCTTATCGCGATAGACTAGGAGTAGAACCGTCGGACGTATCCAGCATTGATGGGCTCAGGAAGATGATCTCAGTCCATGGTGGCGAGGCGGATGGCGTATCCTGGCAGCACCTCTTGAATGACGTATGGTCCTTCCCAGTTTGGCTTAAACCTTCCTCTAGATCGACATGGAGGGATGGGAAGATCTTCTTCAGCACAGTGTCTCCTACCTTTAGATCTCGACCGCAGACACGTTTATTGTAAGCATGTGCAATTCTCCCCTGGTAAACTTGAGTGTGGCATAAGGCTAGGAGTCTCTTTTGGTCTAGTAAGTTTAGCTGGTCAAAGCGTGATCTTTCTCTTTCTGCTTCAGGTAAGCCTGATTCCATGAGGATTCGGAGCGATGGTACTTCAACCTCTACCGAGAGGACGACCTCGGTTCCATACACAAGGGAGAATGGTGTTGCCCCTGTAGCGGTACGGATCGATATTCTGTAGGCCCAAAGCGCTAAGGGTAACTGCTCACTCTAATCTCGATAAGTGACGACCATTTTCTCCAGGATGCGGACTAGAGTTTTGTTGGCCGCCTCTATGGCTCCAGTCGTCTGAGGCCTATAAGGGGATGATCTTGTACTGCTCGTAGAAGTCTCAGATGCGATTATTCACGAAATTGGTGCCATTATCAGTGATGATATCTTTTGGTACTCCAAATCGACACACGATATTATTTTTGAGAAACTTCTCGATGTGACTGGCTGTGATGTTGGCATATGACGCCGCTTCTACCCACTTGGTGAAGTACTCAATGGCGACGAGGATGAACCGATGTCCGTTTAATGCTTTTGGATTAATCATTTCGACAGCGTCGAGGCCCCAGGTAGCAAATGGCCAAGGAGTGGTCATGCAGTGAAGATCAATGGTAGGGGCATGTATCAAACTGGAATGTTCTTGACACTTGTAGCATTTTTGAACATGTTTGTAGCAATTCGATTCCATAGTGGTCCAAAAGTATCCTTGCCACAGAATTTTCTTAGCGAGCATGTAACCGCTGACATGGGCTCCACATACTCCCTCATGGATTTCTTTCATAATATTGACCGCTTCACTTTCAGTGAGGCACCTGAGTAAGATGTTATTGTATGATCGCTTGTACAGGCATTCCCCACAAATGACGTAACCTGTCACTAAACATTGAATAGTTCGTCGGTCCGTCTTGGATGTACCCTTGGGGAAGGTTAGAGTTTTGAGAAAATTCTTGATATCTGAGAACCAAGGTGGATCATCATCAGGCTTTGTTGGTTCCTCAATCTGGAGAGAGAAGGCCGGCTCATTCCTCTGCTCGATCATGATCGGCTTTATCTCAACACCATAGGGGATTTCAATCATTGATGCCAAAGTTGCTAATGCGTCGGCAAAGCGATTCCTTAACCGGGGGACGTATGAGAAAGTCACATCTTGGAAGCAAGCTATTAGATCCTCGAGGTATTCACGATAGGGGATCAATTTCTCGTCTTTCTTCTTTCAGTCACCATTCGTCTGACATATGATTAACTGTGAATCGCCAAAAACTCGAAGGATAGTTACATTCAGATAGAGAGCTGCCTATAGACCGGCGGCGCAAGCTTCGTACTCAACCATATTGTTAGTGCAGGGGAAGTTGAGCTTGATGGAGACTGGTACATGGGATCCTCCTGGTGAAATCAGGATGGCACCAACTCCTTGGCCTTCGACATGCGATGCTTCATCAAAGTGTATTACCCATGATTCTTCTGTATCATCTTCTGCCATGAACAGGATGTCCTCATCGGGGAATTCAGTCCTTAGAGGCTCGTAGTCTAGCAGAGGGTTCTCAGCAAGATGATCGGCGAGCGCCTGCCCCTTGATCAATTTCTGAGTGATGTATGTGATGTCAAATTCAGATAACAAAAGCTACCATCGTGCCGTTTGGATAGTGAGAGCAGGTTTCTCGAATAGGTACTTCAACGGATCCATCCATGCTAGAAGTAGAATGGCTTGGGATAATAGGTAATGTCGAAGCCTTTGAGTAGCCCATACCAACGCTAGGCACGCCTTCTCTAGATGAGAGTAGCGTGTCTCATAATCAGTGAACTTCTTGCTCAGGTAGTAGATGGCCTGCTCTCTTTTTCTTGTCTCATCATGCTATCCTAGTACACAACCCATGGAAAATTCTATCGTGGACAGATACATTATCAGGAGTCTACCATGTACAGGTGGTACCAGTACTGGAGGATTTAGGAGGTAACCCTTGATCTTATCAAATGCAGCTTGGCAGTCATCATTCCACTCAACTGGTGAGTCCTTTCTTAGTAGTTTGAAGATCGGTGCGCATATTGGAGTTAACTGTGCAATGAACTGACTGATGTATTGGATTATGCCTAAAAAGCCTCTGACCTCTTTCTCTGTGTTATTTTAGTGATGGCCTTGATCTTGGTCGGATCGACCTCGATCCCTCTCCTACTGACGATAAAGCCTAATAGTTTTCCTGACATAGCGTCGAATGCGCACTTTTGGGGATTCAACCGCAGCCTAGACTTTCTTAACCTCTCGAACAGCTTCTGAAGGTTTACCAAGTGGTCGTCCCTTTCCGTCGATTTGGCAATCATATCATCGACATACACTTCGATCTCTCGGTGCATCATGTCATGGAATAGGGCCGTCATTGCTCTCTGGTAGGTTGCCCCAGCATTCTTGAGCCTGAATGGCATCACCTTGTAGCAGAAGGTTCCCCAGGGAGTGTTGAACGTGGTCAGCCTCTGCCATCTTAATCTGATTGTAGCCCGAGAACCCGTCCATGAAAGAAAGCATCCCGTGCTTAGCAGTATTATCGACCAAGATATCGATGTGGGGTAATGGAAAGTCATCCTTAGGGCTTGCATTTTTGAGGTTTTAGAAATCAATGCACATTCGCACCTTTCCATCCTTCTTTGGTACGGGGACGATATTGGCTAGCCATTGCGAGTACTTGGATACTATGAGGAAACCTGCGTCATACTGCTTAATGACCTCGTCCTTGACTTTCAACATCCACTCAGGTCAGAGACGTCTTAGCATCTGTTTAACCGGCTTGCAATCAGGGTAGAGTGGCAATTCATGTTCAACCAGATCGGTATCCAAACCAGGCATGTCTTCATACGACCATGCGAAGACGTCTTGGTATGATCGGAGGAAGTCTATCATACCCTTTCTCTCCACAGGGGACAGCGATGTTTCGAATTTGGTGATTCTAGGGACCTCTTCGGTGCCCAAATTGACGACCTCTTTCTCTTCGATGATCGGGGTAGGGCCATGCTCAAAATCGGCAAATTGCTTGAGGAGCTTATTGGGGAGCTCATCGACTTGACCTTCCTCGTCCAGACTCGTGACTCCTACCTCTTCTCGTATTTCTACAAGGGAGGGGTTGGCTTCACGTGGGACGGGTATCCCGACATCATTTTCAATTTTATTAGGAATTTTAAAGGACAATATTTTTAGAATTGGTATTTTTTCTATTTTTATGGTTTTTCGTAATTTTTCAGAGGTTAGCCCCTGGCGTGGTGGATCTCTATATATACAGGGCAGAGTGTCCTAGAGGCTAACCTCACTTCTTACAGGTTATTTTTTTCTGGAGAGCCAGTGCCGTATTCATAGCATTTGGCGGCTCCTAGGAGTTGGGGTACCTATGAGGCTTGGCCTTTACCCTTTCGATTGGAAATGACATCAGTAGGCTCTTGCAGTTCCCCCCTCAGCATGTTTATGGAGGGATCCTCTGGGACCCTGTCCTCTAGAGTGACAGGTGGACCGAGGGACTTCTTCCTCAAATAAGGAGAGGGCGACTAAGTTCACCTCGAGGTTTGGGGGGGTGATGTAAGGGTTGGTAGGATGGGAGGAAACAGGCTTGTGCAGGGTTACCCTTGTCTCCCCATTCAGATCAATCATTACCACCCTGGCGCTCACAAAGGTTTGACGGATATGGGGTCGGGCGGGAGTTTCTTCTTTCAGGTTGATTCCTCTGGCCCTGGCGGCTACTGTGGCTCTTATCTTTTCCTTGGCCTCTCTGACTTCTTCTTCAAGGGGCCTATAGCCTAGGCCAAATCTGGTTTGCTGCCCCTTAGCCCTGACAGGGTCTCTTCTTCCTTGAAGGCATGGGCCCAAACCCTTCCCTTTTTGGTGGCCTCATTTGTGGAGCATGAGTGCTGCTCCATCCATTCCTACCCCAGTTTTGGCAGGGGTTTTCTCAGGTAACTCAAGAGCAACGGCTGAAAAGTCATACTCAAATCGATGGAGATCAGTGTCATCTGCTGATGCGGCATGTCAAGTACTTTCGGATTCTCAATATGCAGAGCACTCCGCTCCCTGTCTTCTCTGCTCTCACCTACGATGGTAACAATTCTTCCGCCAGAGATGAATCAGAGTTTTTGCTGTAGAGTTGATGGTATTGCCCCGATCTCATGCAGCGATGGCCGGCCCAATAGTAAATTAAATGTAGACTTGATGTCCATTACCTGGAAGGGTACAGTGCAGGTTTGCGGCCTGATGATCAGGTCGAGGTCTACCTCTCCTATGATTTCTCTCTGAGTGTTATCGAATCCTCTGACGCTTGTTATTGATGGCCGAAAAGTGTTGGGGGTGCATTGATTTTGATTGCCGTCCTCAGAGGGCATATGTTCAATGTCGACCCGTTGTCTATTAAGACCAACGGCACCACCAAGTTCCCTACTTCCACTGTTATATTCAGGGGTTTAGAGTGGTTGTTCCCCTCGAGCGGTAAATCTGCATTAGTGAATGAGATGGCATTTGGGGCTAATACTTGCCCAATTATTTCTCCCACCTCGTCTGGGGTCACGTGGGTGGAAACATGTGCATCTTTGAGCGCTCTCATTAAGGCTTGAAAGTGGTGCAGGGACGTGATTAACAAATTCCAGACAGTAATATGTGCGGGTGTCCTCTTGAGCTGTGTCTCCAACACATGCTCTCTGGCCATTTTCTCGAAGGGGTTCCCTGCGGCCTGCTCTTTCTTCTTCTCTTCTCCTCTACCGGCCCCTGATGCTTCTGGCTGTGTAGAAATCCTGCCTGACCGGGTGATAAATTCGACCGTCTCTTCTTGGTTGCGACCAACATTCATGTCCATCTACTCGTAACTTAATGGCACTTGATGCAGATCATAGGCGAGTTTTGGGATGAGGAAGGGAGTGCATGGTGATTCTGGGGTGGATTGGGCTGGGTATGTCGGATTCTCGGGCCCAACCAGCTTGACTCCAATAGGGGGTGTAATGGTATTGGCGGGAATTGGTGAAGTTGGGTTTGAGGGTGCGGAGGGGTTTATGCAGGCGTTATCGGGGCATGGTAAGACCAGTGGTGATTGGGAGCGGGTGATAAGGGGAGTGGGTGAGGGTTTGTTTGTTTGGGTGGGTGGAGTTGGATTGGGGGAAAAATGGTGAAGGGATGGTGGGGGTGTGACTGGGAAACGTCGGAGGTGCGGGGTGATAGGGGTATGACGGGGTAGCGGATAGAGCAGGGGGGTACTGATATGAAGGGTTTGTAAATGGGGTGGCATGGTGGGGTGATGATGGGTTCGTGGATAAAATGGGGTAAACCAGGGATGATGGAGTTGTGCTTGGGGCAGGGTGATTTGGGGATGCTGGAGTTATGTATGGCGTGGGGTGATTTGGGTGTGACGGAGAGGTATATGGGGTGGCTGATGGTGGGATAGTGTATGGGATGGGGTGATTGGGAGGTGGTGTGCACTATGGGGTAAATTGGGAGTGGGGCGGATATGCGTATGATTGCGGCGGGGCTGGGCCCATTTGGATTTGATAAGCAGGAGCGGGAGTGGAAAAATACTGCCCTAAATCTAAGGGCTCCTCTTAGTATGCCGGGGTGGGGAAGTAATCGGCTAAATACAGTGGCTCGATCACCCCCACAATCGGTTTGCCCTTGTTGAGCCTGGGAAATGAAAACTCCTCTTGACTACTGATGTAATCCGAGGGGTTGAACTCTTCCTCTTCCTCTTCTACCCAATGGATGTTAGGCCTAGGGCCTCCGGGATGTGGGGGCACAGGGGCTTGATGGATGTTCTTGTTCTGCCCTTGAGGAACCGACGAGGGAACAATTTTTTCCTCCTCTATTAAATCTTGGATTGCGTGCTTTAGTGGGAAGCACCGGTCCGTAGGGTGACCTGGCCCCTAGTGAAAGTTACAATGTAGGTTCGGGTCATAGTTTCTTGGTATCGGATTAGGGGGTGGGCGAGGCTGGAGTAAATTGACCAGACCCTCTTGTAGCAATACTGGCAATAAGACACTTAATGATTGCCCTAACGGCGTGAAGACTCATTCGAATCATGCTTTCATCTGTTCCTGGGTGCACGGCGCCCTCGGTCCATTGTTTGGCCTTGGCGCTTATTCGAAACGGGCAGGGGGTGGGTGTGCGGCCTGGAGCTGTATCGGGGTGGTATTGGCCTGGGGATAAATGATGTTGTGCACCTCTTCCCCTGGCCTTCTTTCAACCCTTGGTTTAGCAGATTTCTGAACCCTAGTGGCCCCGTTGGCCATGCTCTTTCCCAACTTGCCCTCTCTAACGGCGTCTTCACAACGGTTGGCATTTCTGACCAAATCAGCAAAAATAGACTGCTGCTAATAAACCAAGAACTCCGCGATGACTGGGAGCGCTCCCTTGGTTATCAATTCAATCTTCTCATCATCCGAAATCCGGTGGGTCACCTGGGTGGCCAATGCCCTCCACCTCCCTAAGTAGGCACTGAAAGTTTCATCATGTCTTTGCTTCAAACGGGCCAGATCCGACTTCCTTGGCTCTATGTCCATGTTATAGACATATTGTTCTTGGAATAAGTGTGTCAGATCTTTCCAAGTTTTGGTCATGGACTGTTCTAGGGATGTGAACCATCTTAGTGCCGAGCCCGTCAGACTCTTTTGGAATACTTTGATGAGGAGTCGTTCATCTCTGCCGTATTGGCACATATTCCCATAGTAAGATTTTAAGTGGGCGATGAGGTTGCCAGTGCCATTATATTTATCGAATATGGCATCTTAAATTTTGGTGGCAGGGGGACATCCGTGAATAGACATAAGTCTGAAAAGTCTCTCGAATGCAGTTCTACTCCTCCCATCTTTGTCAGCTGCTTTTATATTCTGTCTATCTATTCTTTCAGCTGCTCTGGTTCTTTTGAGGCTGTAGCTGGGACTGCCTCCCCTTGATTTTGTTCGGCCTCGGGTGTGACGATGATGGGCTTGGGGGGGCCGAAACTGGCAGCTCCTCCACTATTGCGGATCTCGTCCTCCTCGTACTGTTGGTCATTGTACTGGTGAGGGGCGAGGTCTGCTGTTTGGACTTGAGGGGTGATGGGTTGGATGACCTAGTGGGGTCACAAAGCTTATAAGGGATGGGGAGGAGTGAATGGATGAGTGGTTTGTGGATGAGTGATGTGCTGAGCTGGGTGCTCATTCTGGGGGTGATGGGGGTGTGGTTGATGTGGCGGGACGTTGTAGGTGTGGTTTTGAGGAATGGGTGGATCAGATTTTCCGTTAGAGGTGGGATGGGGGCATAAGGGGTATAGGTGAATGAAGGGTACTGGGGAGGGGGTAAGGGGTTTATGAACGGGCTTCGATGAGTGTGGGTGGATGGGCCTTGGGTTTGGGCTTCATGGTTTCAGAAAGCTTGGGTTGATGGGCCTCGGGCCTGGGTGTGGGGGTTGGCATGATTTTGGGCCAATGGGCCCTGTTTGGTTTGGGCTAATGGGCCATTTGGGTATTGGGTGTGGGATGATGGGCCTTGGGCTTGGGTTTGATAGGTTTGTGTCCAAGGGCCCTAGGGGGTTTGGAACTAGGCCTGGATCTGATGGGCTTGGGCTTGGGCCTGAGTCTGGTGGGTTTGGGCCTGGGGCCATGGGCCTTGAGGGTTTGGGTCTGATGGGTTTGGGTTTGGGGTTGGGCCCATGGGCCTTGAGGATTTTGGGTATGGGCCTGAGTCTGATGGGTTTGGTCTTGGGCCTGGGCCCATGGTTCTAAAGACATTTGGGCTTGAGCCCATGGATTCGTGTGGGTTTGGTCCTAAGATGGGTGGGCTTCGGTCTGTTGGGCTTGGGCTTGGGCCTGGAATTGAGGTGGGGGATCTTGGATGGTATGAATGATGGGTGGTTGGGCATGGTCATGGGGGAATGGGGTATGGAGGTTTTGGAAACTTAGATGTGAGGTTTGGAATGTAGGACTCCGAGAGGTAGCCTATAGGGCATACATCATTCTCATGTCCTCCATTGAGGGCATGGATTCAGGTGTGTGATTGGAGGGTGATGGCCCATTCAAGGACAGAGGGGGTTGGGTGAAATTAGGCATGACCCGGGTATGGGGGGTATGGATGATTGTGCTTGGAGGGTGTGGATGTATGGCTATGGAAGACAGTGGGTTACTGGTCACACCCTGAGAAAAGTTGGGCATGACCTGGGTAAATAGGGAGGTATGTTGGGATGTGGATGGGCCATGTGATGTGGAAGGCAGGTGAGATGAGGTGAATGGGACATAGGATGTAGGAGGCATGGATGACGAGGTGGACGGATGGGAGATGGGGATGTATGGGTCGGTCGGGAAATGAGGTGTTTCAGTAGAGGATGAGGTATGTTGGGAAAATGTAAGGGCGGGGGATGGGGTGGATGCGAACATGGGTGCCCCAAATGGACCCGTGACATCGAACCGGGTTTGGGTGAAGGTGTTGGAGATCGGGTCTTCGCCTATATGGGAATGGGATGGGGATGATGGCGGGAATGTATCGACGCTCGACATGATCTGTTGATGAGTGTTGTATCGATGCCTTGGGTAAGGGCCGAACACTTTCCTAGTTCTTCCTCTACGGGTTGGGTTTGAGGTCGCCGTAGTGGCAGTCCAACCGAAAGTGTGCGTATATACGGAATTTTGATTTTTCTATATATTTATCTTTTTTGGATTTTTCAAATGAAAATTATCTCCCCTATTTAAATGAATGATGATCTGGTGCCCTAGAAAAATTCCTGTCTTGGGTGATATATGCACCTTTAGTAGGTCCCACGACGGGATCCGACACATAAGAAGCGAAAGGAACCTTTCGCTCTATTGAAGGTGAGGAATCCACGAAACTAATTCGATCCCCGGAGCAAATCAATGAGAAGTCGCATTCTTTTGACTGGGCGATGGCATATTGGGCGTTACAGAATGCGGGAGGCTACTGTGGGCACTAATATCGCTAATTGGGGAATTTGGGTGGTGGATTGGGCCTCAGATCGGGCTACCTGAACCCAATATATACTGGGCATATGTATTATATACGCCTGACCAAAACATAGCAAATTTGGCTAAGCGTATATATTATATACGCCTGGCTTAAATCTGGGGATTTTAGCTGGGCGTATATATTATATACGCCTGAGTATTTCTGGGGATTTGTTGTCGGGCGTATGTAATATATACGCCTGGCAGAGGCTATTTTTCTAGCCTTGTTTGACAGTAAACAACAAGCCCAAAATGGGTCTTTTGAACTGGTTTTCTGGGAGGGATATTCTCGTGGACTGCTGTGTATGTTATCGAGTCCCTCCTTTCCGCTTCCTAGGGATACACGTCTAAATTCGGGCTGTCTACGCTCTCACCATCGCAGGTTTTACGACTTGATCGGAATTGGCAACCCAACCGATATACCTCCGACACAAGCGCCTTCTCGTGTACTGGACGGGGTGGTTCTTTTCAGGATCATCACCACTAGGGCTGCCGCCTTACTGGGAATCGGGTAAATTATATCTGTGCCTAAACCCCCCAAAATACGCAAAAATAACTTTGATTATGTCCCCACACTATTGGTTCACTTTTAATTGCAGGTTTTTTAAGGGAAGTAAATTTATGTCCAAGTCTGGGTCGGGGATGACAAGCCCGTGCCGCCTCAACGGGCCGACGTTCAACGGTGAGATATGATGACTGAAATAAAGAGCGCACGTAGGCCCGCCAAACGGCTAAGGCTCGTAAATGACTGAAATTTAAATAACATGAAAAGTAGATACGAGCAGGCCCGCCAAACGGCTAAGGCGGCTTAAATGAAAAAATTGTAAAAACTAAAATTTAAAGGCGCAAGTAGGCCCGCCAATCAGCTAAGGCACTTAAAGGACTGAATCGTAGGGGTGAGTATGTTAGTAAAAACAACAAAAAATAAAGAAAAATAGCAGAATATTAGAACAAAAAATAGCGATGATTAGTAAAAAAAATATAAAAAAAGGCCAACAAGAGGGGAAGTGCTAGGGTGACATCCCCAGTAGAGTCACCATCTATGCGAGCATGGATCCTCTCGGACCCTTCACGGCGAAGCTCTCACGATGGAATAAAATGTAGAGTCGCCACCCGAAGCTTTTGGTGACCTGGGAAACCTGTAAATTAATATTTTGAGCACCGAAGTGCTAAATATGACTCTGATTTACCGGTCTTTGCCAAAGACTCTAGGGTAGGGGCTTTGGTTATCGATCGGAAAGGGTTAAGGCACCCGATCAACCCGCATGAAGCTGTCTCTATCTATTGCCAAAAATAGAAATAAATGGGAGGAGCTTCCCCTTTCCTTAAGGCGATAGGTCCTATCAAGCTTTGGGCCAAATTGAAATTTCGGCGGCGTAACGGCTTGAATCCTTGGATAGAGGAAACACCAAGAAGGTAGAGGAAGAGAGGGGTGAGTCGGAGCTCACGCGCCCTTGTTGCACCGTAGGAGACCTTCACTTTGGCGTGCTTTCGACGGCTTTAAATGGCTTAAACGGTAGAGGAATAGGTTTTAATGCTACAATTCGGTAGATAGGAAGTGTGGGATGAAGCTAAGGACTAAGCTGACTAACAAGGGGTGATCTAATGGTTGAAAAGGATGAACTAAGCATGCTGGAATTCTGGTTGAAGAATGCAAAATAACACATATTTTTCTCTCTCTAGGGCTCGCTCTCTTAAGCTTAACTCTCAACCTTAATTTTTCAACCCTTTTGGGAAGAGGGGGGCCTCTCTATTTATAGAGAAGAGGTGGGTTAGAGGGTTACTTAAGAGCTAATTAGTTTAGCAATTAGGTAATCCTCCATATAAGGTTTTCTAGGTTTTTAGGGTCCTAGGGGTTTGGAAAATTGGTTTCAATGGCGGATGATGGGGTGAGACCATGGGTGACTTAAGGGTTGCAAATAAGCTCAAAGGGGGTGCAACCAACCTTAAGACACCCACCTCAACCAAGGGGATGGTCAAAGGGTAAAACCAGATAGAGGAAATTCGAGCATTTAATGACAGATATTGTAGCTAAGCTGGGCGTATATATTACATACGCCCAGTTTATGCACATGTTGAGAACTAGAAAATACCATTTTTCACCCTTTAATCAGGGCCTTGATAGACCTCTGAGAGAACTAAATAAATGCTTTAAGTGTTTGTTTTACAGCTAACAACAAAGACAGGCTTAACTCTGAAAGTAGCTTAAAAGTACCAAAAAGATGATGACCCATCTTGATCTGGAGGACAAAGGAGAAAGGACAACCTCACTGGCTGTCAAAATGCCTGAACTGAAGAGGCAAAGACCTGGTCTCAACCTAGAAAAGAAGTGTGGAGCAATTCGAACAAAAGAAAGAAGTACAGAGAACTTTTCGAAAAGAATATCAACTTTTTGAAAAGAATCTGTACTTTTTGAAAAGAACCAAAAGCTCCAGGCTTAGCTTTTGAAAAGCACCTGAACTCTTCGAAAGCATTTTTGACCTTTTTGAAAATAAGAGAACTCCTAGCGAACAACATCAGAACTGTGCGAAAAGAGCTTCAGAAGTCATAGAACTGTGCGAAAAGAGCTTCAGAAGTCACAGAACTCTGCGAAAAGCTCCCCAGACTATGCGAAATGATATTTTGAAGATTCCTAGCATCTATAAGGGTAACTCAGTAATCTTTTGCATGCACCCCAATGCAATTAAAAATCAGGGACATTCCAGAAGATTCTGAGCACGAACCAAAGGCATATTCCACCCCATGTGAACACCCAGAGAAGAAATCACTTGGCGGGAACTTCTAGAAGCGCTAACAGATTTTCGAATTACATAACAGAATTGATGCTTCTGTCATCTGATTGGCTGAACCAAATCAAGCAATTCTGATTGGCCAAAACAGATCTGGATCCTCATGCTCGACTACCATTGGTTGATACAGTTCTAAGCAATTCTGATTGGTAGATACACATCTAAGCTAGACCTGGGGGAAACTATAAATAGATGAACCATTTACCCAATTTGGGTATCCAGATTTTGAGTTTCATTTCTGTTGCTCCATTTCCAATTAAGATAGCTTGTCTGAAACTCTTGTAATAGCCTAACTTTTACTTGCAATTGAGAGCTGTGAGATACTTTTGTAATTCAAAAGAGAATTGTATTCAAGACTACAAATCCGAGAGTTGTTTAAGCTGTGCTCTTTAATTGTAATGGTGAATTTGCAAAGGTTGCTGTGAACCGTACGTTCTCAATTGGATTCGTGTTGAGGGTTCCCTATGATCTCCTTATTGCACTAGACTCCTTTAGATTTACTATTTTTCAAGCAATTTCCCTTGATTCATTATCCCTGTGGGAATTGGTGTTTGTAGCCTAATCGTTCACAGCATTTGTAGTGGTGTTTCTTGTTCTGAATTGAGGGTTCAGATTAAAGACTATTGGATGGTCTGTGGCCATTGAAGTGGACATACCATAGCCATAAGTTTAACTCTAATCCTTGAGTTAGATTACTTTCTCTTGCATCTGTGCTTGTAGCCAGATGAAGATTGGATCATCTCTCATTTGATCTACATTTATTCTCATTTGGTTTCAAGAACCAAATCAAAGTTAGATATTATTTCTCCATTCTTATTAATTTACATCAAAATCTCCCCAACTCAGATCTGGATCATTTAGTTTAATTGTTACTTTTATCATTTAGTTAATGTGACAAATTCAACCTCTCATCTTATGTGCTTTGTAGATAGGATAAGAGGCCAGATCTGGTAGCTCAGATCTGGAGGTTTATCTTAAATTTTAAATCAATTCCTTGTGGACGATCTTTTACTCACTTACATTCAAAACTTGCTACAATTGGCCCTGATCTTGCAGGCTAATTTACTTCTCTCTGTGCTGATATTTCTTTATTCTTTTTAGTTTTTCAAATTTAGTATAATTCATCATTTGCAAATCTGTTTTCAAAACACAAATAAATCATGCACACTTAGAATTAAGCAACATGTTTTTGGCGCCGTTGCTGGGGAATTTGTTTTAAAATAGGTAGACCTAAGTTTTTTTTTTTTTTTTACGTCAGTGCTAAACTATTCTATTGTTTAAATCTGTGCAGTTATTCATATACATTTTGAAGCGTGGAATCTACTTTAAAAAGGAATTCTGAAGGTTTGCTGTGCATAATTTGATTCTCTATTCTGTGTTGTATGTTTGGTAGGAGGACTCTCAGCCCTGAGATTGTCCCTCTAAATTTAGAAGTTGAAAGACTACTACGAACCAGACAAACATCACAGAATTCTGCTGCAACAGCTACTATGGGTGAAGAACCTCGACTTTTGAGGGATTACTTCGCACCTGGTGCCTATAATTCTCCATTTTGCATTCAATTTCCTATTGTTGAAGGATATTATGAGATCAAATCATCAACTATCCAAATGCTCCCTTCCTTCTATGGTTTGAGTAAGGAAGATCCATACAAACATGTGGATGAATTCTTGTCTCTTTGCACCACATTCAACATAGCTGGACTTGGTCCAGAGGCAACCAAGCTTAGGCTCTTTCCTTTTTCATTAAAGGATAAAGCTAGAGCATGGTTGTCTATGTTAGCACCAAATAGTATCACTTCTTGGAATGATTTGCAGTGTCAATTTTTAGCCAAATATTTCCCTATGTCTAAAACCAGCCAGTTGAGACAAAGTATTATTTCCTTCTCACAACATTCAACTGAAACTTTCCATGAAGCATGGGAAAGATTTAAAGAACTTTTAAGGCAATGTCCTCATCATCAAATCCCCCGATGGCAGCTTGTTCAAAGCTTCTATCAAGGAATTGATCAAAAGGGTAAGAATATGGTAGATGCTTCCTGTGGAGGCACTTACTTGCAAAAACCAGTTGAGGAGGTTTGGAATTTATTTGAAGTAATTGATGAAAATTCAACTCAATAGGAATCTTTGTCAAGAGATATTGAGAATCCTGCTAGGTTGAACAATCAGCAAACCACCAAAGGAAAGATTTATGAGGTGAATGAGTTGGAAAGGAAGATGGATAATTTAACCACAAAGTTTGATAGATTGATGGACTCACTTAAAAATCCAATGGTTGCAAGAGTAGAGGAGGCATGTCTGATATGCCAGTCTCCTACTCATTCACATGATCAATGTCCCCGCCGCACTACGCTCCTGATCTAGTGGTGGAACAAGCTCATGCTGCCCAATCATTTGGACAGATGCAGTCAAATGAATTTGCATGGAGAGGGCACCCCAATTTGAGGTGGAGCCAGGGCAATTATCAATCACAACAGCAGCAGCAATCAAAGAACCAAGTACCTTTCAAAACTGCTCAGCCTTATCAGCAGAATTTTTATACCAAGCCAACTTTTCAGCAGCCCATTCCACAACAACCTGTACAGCAATCTGCTCTAGTTCAAGCCCCTTCCAGATCCCCTTCTTTTGAAGATCAAGTTTTAAATTCACTCCAGAATTTAGGGTCTTTAACTCAGACTGTGAACTTTCACAGTCAGAGCATAAAGAAGATTGAAGAAACATTGGGTCAACTTTCAAATACTTTGGCCAAAAGAGAGGAAGGAAGGTTACCCAGCCAACCTTTGAACAATCCCAAAGGACAGTTCATGGTTGGAGAGGCTTCTGTTTCACATGAAGAAGTAAAAACTGTCACTACTTTGAGAAGTGGAAGAATTGTAAATAACAAAGTGGGTACTGAAAAGGAAGAAGAAAAAATTGAGGAAACTGATAGAGATATGTAGCAGGAGCAGCATGATGTTAGCATTGGGGGTGCTGATGTACCTCAGAAAAATCAAAAAAATGAAAAAAAAAAAATCAAAAATATTTAAATGATGTTTCTAAAGTTGTAAATGAAGGACTAGTTCCTCATTTACCATTTCCTCATGCCATGAAATCTGCATCCCCTTTTGATAAAGGGAACACAAAAATAGATGAAATGATGGAGACTTTCAAGCAAGTCAAGATAAATCTACCTTTGCTTGATGCAAGCAAACAAATCCCAGCATATGCAAAATTTTTTAAAGATATTTACACTCACAAAAGATAATCTAGGATACAGTTATCCAAGAAGGTCTTTGCTGTGGAAAGAGTAAATCAGGATTTGTCCATTACCACACCTCCTAAACTTCAAGATCCTGAAATCCCCACAATCCCTTGCATTATTGGGGAACATACCATTGAAAAGGCTTTATTAGATTTGGGTGCTAGTGTCAACCTGCTTCCATATTCTGTATATGAGAAACTAGGTTTGGGAGAATTAAAACCCACTCATGTGGTGTTACAAGTAGCAGACAGATCTGAAAGAAAGCCAGCTGGGATGATTGAGGATGTATTGGTAGGAGTAGATAAGTTTTTCTACCCTGCTGATTTTCTGGTATTGGACATGGAACCTACAAAAAGCAAAACTTCCATCCCTGTCATTTTGGGGAGACCATTCCTGGCTACAGCCAATGCTTGCATTCAATGTAGGTCTGGTGTTATGGAAGTCTCTTTTGGAAATATGAAGGTGAAATTAAATGTTTATAATGCAGTCACACAGCCTCAATTCAGTTATGAGGAATGTTTCCTTGTTCATTTGTTGGATGAACTGGTGGAAGAGACTCTACCACAGTTTTTACAGTGTGAAGATTTTACCACTGACTTGAAAAATGCTTGGAAAAATGCTATGGAAGAAACGGTTTGTACCTCAAAGTCTGAGGAAGCAAATGTTGTGCAAGGAACTCATGATCAATCAGTAAGTTTCTCTTCATGGAAACCTGTTATTCGTCCTCTTCCACAAACAGCTAAGGTACCTTTGCTACCTTCTTTTCTCAGCCCACCTGATGTAGAGTCAAGTCGCTGCGTAAAATTTGAAATATGTGTTTTTAGGAGACCATAAAACATTGTCATGATTATTTCTTCCTCCTCACTCAGAGCAGGATTTAAGAGTCATTGATTGTATTGAAACAGCATAAGAAAGCAATTGGCTAGACTATTGCTGATTTGGGAGGAATCAGTCCAACTGTTTGCATGCATAAAATTCATTTGGAAGAAGAAGCAAAGCCTTCTAGGGAAATGCAAAGGAGGCTGAATCCTCATATGCAAGAAGCGGTCATTAAAGAGGTTGTTAAACTGTTGGATGCAGGGGTCATTTACCCCATTTCAGATTCAGCTTGGGTGGCACCTACACAGGTGGTACCTAAGAAATCTGGGATCACTGTTGTAACCTCAGATTCTAGTGAGCTTATGTCAACCAGACAAACAACTGTTTGGAGGGTCTGTATTGATTACAGAAAACTAAACACAATGACCAGAAAAGACCATTTCCCTCTTCCATTCATTGATCAAATTTTAGATAAGCTAGCAGGAAAAGCTTATTACTGTTTTCTTGATGGTTACTCTGGTTACAACCAGATTCCTGTCTATCCATAAG
This sequence comes from Chloranthus sessilifolius, assembly GCA_021018995.1. Taxonomy (NCBI): domain Eukaryota; kingdom Viridiplantae; phylum Streptophyta; class Magnoliopsida; order Chloranthales; family Chloranthaceae; genus Chloranthus; species Chloranthus sessilifolius. The sequence goes on along the minus strand of CM037593.1, from coordinate 49,631,269 downwards.
ATCAGGAAAAGACCACATTCACTTGCCCTTTTGGCACTTTTGCCTATAGGAGAATGCCTTTTGGTCTTTGTAATGCTCCTGCTACCTTTCAAAGATGCATGTACTCCATTTTCTCTGATATGATTGACCAATTTATGGAGATTTTTATGGATGATTTTTTAATCTATGGAGACAGTTTGCCCAGTGTTTACATCATCTCAAATTGGTGTTACAGAGGTGAAGAAACCAATCTAGTTTTGAGGTGGGAGAAGAGCCATTTCATGGTCACCCAAGGCATTGTCCTTGGCCATGTTGTCTCCCACAAGGGCATTGAGGTGGACAGAGCAAAAATTGATTTAATTGCACATTTGCCACCTCCCAAGACTGTTAAACAAATCAGAAGTTTTCTGGGACATGCTGGATTTTACAGAAGGTTCATTAAGGACTTCAGTAAAATATCCAAGCCTCTTTGTCATTTATTGTGCCAAGATGTCCCTTTTGTTTTCAACAATGAATGCTTGAAGGCATTTGAATTCTTAAAAAACTGTTTGATTTCAACTCTAATATTACAGCCTGGACTATTCATCGCTTTTTAAACCGATGTGTGATGCATCGATTATGCTTTGGGAGTGTTTTGTGCAGAGAAAGGATAAGCTGCCTCATGTCATAGCTTATGCCAAGAGATCAATGATTGATGCAGCTCAATTACACAACAATCGAGAAGGAGCTGCCGGCAATTGTTTTTCCGCTTAGAGAAATTCAGTCATATGTTTTGGGTTCACAAATAGTGGTGTTCATCGACCACTCGAAATACCTTTCCGCCTAAGAAGGATACCAAACCAAGATTAATCGTGGATCCTCCTATTGGTGAGTTTGATTTACGTGATCAAAGATAAAAAGGGTGTGGAGAATGTGGTGGCTGATCACCTATCTAGAATTTTAACTGCTGAGATTGATAGGCTGCCTATCAATGAATCTTTCCCTGATGAGCAACTTTTTGCTATCAGTGTACACACCCCTTGGTTTGCAAACATAGTCAACGTTTTGGCTACTGGAAGAACTCCTCAACATTGGAATAAAATGGATAAAGATCTTTTCTTCTCAAAGGTTCAACATTTTATTTGGGAGGATCCTTATCTGTTCAAGATTTCTGCAGACCAAATAATAAGAAGATGTGTCCTTGAAGAAGACTTTCATAGCATACTTTCTATGTGTCATGAACAGGCCTGTGGAGGTCATTTTAGTGGAAACAAAACTGCTGCAAAGGTTTTGCAGTGTGGATTTTATTGGCCTATACTTTTCAAAGATGCTCTGCAGCACTGTAAGTCTTGCCATAACTGCCGGAAATTGGGCAGCATTTCTAAGAGAAACTCAATGCCATTACAGCCTATTTTGGTAGTTGAATTGTTTGATATTTGGGGGATAGACTTCATGGGTCCCTTTCCTCCTTCCAATGGTTGTAATTTCATCTTAGTAGCTGTGGATTATGTATCCAAATGGGTTGAAGCCACAGCCACTAAAACCAATGATCACAAAGTGGTTCTGAAAATTTTAAAGGATAACATATTTTCCAGGTTTGGTTCTCCCAGAGCTATTATCAGTGATGGGGGAAGCCATTTTTGTAATAAACATTTTGAAGCTTTATTAAAAAAGTACTCTGTGACTCATAGAGTAGCTACTCCATATCATCCACAAACCAGTGGACAAGTGGAGATTTCCAATAGAGAAATCAATCATATACTGGAAAAGACTGTGAAGAAGGACAGAAAGGATTGGTCCTTTAAGCTGAATGATGCATTGTGGGCATATAGGACAGCCTATAAAACCCCAATTGGCATGTCCCCATTCAGATTGGTCTATGGCAAAGCATGCCATTTACCAGTGGAGTTAGAATATAAGGCCTTTTGGGCTATTAAAACCTTGAACATGGATCTTACTACTGCTGGTAATCACAGGAAACTGCAGCTTGAGGAGTTAGAAGAGCTGAGGATGGATGCATACACCAATGCAAGATCTTATAAAGAGAAAGTCAAAGCCTTCCATGATAAAAATTTGTTGAGAAAAGAGTTCATAGTTGGCTCTAAGGTATGGCTATTTAACTCAAAACTTAAGTTTTTTCCTGGAAAGCTGAGATCCAGATGGGAAGGGCCATATACAGTCATTCATGCATCTCCTTCGGGTCATTGAAATTTTGGACCCAAGTGATGAAAGAATCTTGAAAGTAAATGGTCAGAGGCTCAAACCATGCATTGAAAATACCCTGGAGCCTGTGCTAACCATCTATCATCAAGATTCGTCCCATATCTGAGGATAAACAACTGTATAATATGTATTTTACCAGTGCTTGTTTTATAGTTTTTGCATAGTTGTTTGCTCTCTGTTTTTAGTCATTTTTACTTTCAATTCGAGAAGTTTAAATATGTAAAAAAATTAACTCGCAAAGAAAAAAAATCCTTCTCGAAAAGTTTAATTAACTTTTCGAAAAGGAGCTGAACCTGTAACTAACTGCTCGAAAAGAATGATTTGCTTTTCGAATAGTTAGTTCAGAATGATTTGCTTTTCGAAAAGTTAGTTCTGAAGCTATTTGCTGTTCAAATAGTTGTTTCTGAAGCCATATGCTTTTCGAATGGTACTGATTCCATTCTCAGTTGTAAAAAAGGACTATTTTGAACTTTTTGAAAACTTCAAAGATATTTTGCAAAAATCATTTTGAGCATATTTAAACCCTTTCGAAGTAAGGGTTTCATATTCGAAAGCCTTTTGAGAACGTCCTGTTTCACAGAAAACCCTTTTTCTTTCCTTGCGTGTTTTTAGAATTCAGCCACACTTTTCTTCATATTTGTTCGATGGTTTAAGCTTGAAGAGAGGGATTTTTTACTTTTGGTTCTGGCGGATTTCAGTGAGCAAGCAACAAGTTCAACCAAAACCCTAGATTTCGGTATTTTTCTGTGCATTTCTTCTGTTTATCATTTGCAAAGTTTGATTTGGTGTCAGCATTTATTGTGGGAGTTTTAGACAAAGCTTTAGATTGGGGAAAGCTGAAAAATCATTGGCTGAAATGTTCTAAAAATCTTCTGCTAAGAAAATTAGCAAACCGTCCAAAAAAGGAAAAACCAAAGCTTCAGCTAAAAGGAAACTTTCAATGGATAAAGCTGATATGATTGAGAAAGGGAAAAAGGTTAGATTTGAGGAATCCAGCCCAACAACTGATACTAGCCCTGAGTCTGATCTTCCTCCTTTACCTATTCAGTTGGTACTGCCAAACCCATTTATTGAAGCTCAAAAGCTAATTCCAGAATTTATTGTTGATGAGACCTTTTTCTACAACAAACTTGAATGTCAGTTATCTTTGAAATACATTAGGGATGCCTCACTGAGCAATATCCTAACCCCAATTCCAGAGAAAATTTATCCACGAATGGTGAGATTATGGTACCAAAACTTGGTAAAAGTGACAGAGAAGGATGCTGATGTCCCTACTCTTGTTATTTTCATTGATGATTACGATTTAACTATCACTTATGAAGACATTGGGAATGCTTTGGGGATATTTTTACTGATGGATTCCATTTTGAGGGGATGTTTTTATGTCACTGGGCACAGCCAGGAAAGAAGGACACCAATTTTAGAGGCTCTCTTTCATTTTTCTAAGGGGCAATTTTTCAATGCCCCTATGTTGATTTTTGAAGCCATGGCTGATATTAGTACCAAGCTGAAAAAGGAGCAGAAATTAGCTAGAATACCATTGGTAGGCTGATCACAGCCCTACTAAGAGCCAAGTTTGACATTGATGAGCAAGAGCCATTAGAAGTTATATCTCCTCATGCATTTGGGAAAAAGGCTTGGACTACAAGTCAAGCAATGTTGAATAGAATGAGGGAGGAAGTTGAACCTGCCATACCTGAGCCTGCCCCTGCAGCTGCCATTGAACCTGCCCCTGCAACTACCCTAGAACCTGCTTTGCCAGACCCTGAGGTGACCAGCTCTTTAGCTGCACCTATTTCAATAGCAGCTGACATTGAACAAGCTGTCCTTCCTGTGGTGACCAGCTCTTCAGCTGCACCCATTCTTGAAGAAGTTGTCATCTTACCCACCTCACCTAGCCCAGCTCCTATTCTTTCACCCATTCAAGCAATCCCATCTCCCATAACCAACATAATCCGCCATGCACTCCTCTACACCAACCACTCCAGCCATACTCACACCACCAATTTCTCTTAACAATGTCCAAGATTTAGCCCCTGATTTTGTTGAACAATCTCCTAGCACTCCCCTTCTCCAAAGCTTCTCAGGTTCACCTGCTAATTCAACTAATACACCTGAAGTAACTCATACCCAAATTGAACCTGAGATATTCACTACAGAGGCCTATTCATCACTGATGGGATCTATTTTAGAGAATATTGGCTTGAATCTATACCTGACCCTCTCCTCATTTCACTCATTTGGCTACTTCACCCTTTACAACCATTTCACCCATTGCACCTCAACCATTACCTTTCTACTCGCATACCACACCCACACCTGAATCAATTAGCCAAATATTTACCTTTCTCCAATACATCCAAGCCCAACTACAGATCAACACAGACAATCAGTCTATGATAAATGCCCTTCTCCAAACCTTAGCCTCCACATCCCACACAAATACCTTAGCCACTGTACCTGCTGTTGATGACCATGCTACCCAAACCGACCCTGAGGTAGTATTTGTTGACCCACCCACCCTCACCACTACTGCCCATGCTACCCAAACAGAACTTGAGGTAGTTTTTATTGAGTCCCCTTCACCTCTCCTCACTTTCTCTGATCAATCCACTCAGACAGACGCTGAGATCATTATTTTGGACTCCTCTTCTCCCACTCCCACTGCTGGGATACCTTTGGTCCCCTACCACTCCATTCCCATTCCCAGATTTGCCACTCTCAAAAAGGCTATGGAAGAGAATCCATATATCTATCGCGATGTCCTCAAAGGTTTAGCTGATCTGCAAGCTTACATTAGAGCCCCTTATGAAAACCAAATTCGGAAATTGGAGTTGTTCATGAAATTTGAGAGAGAGAAGATGCACGACCTGTTGGGTCAAACTTTTCAGATGGTTAGGAGTGAGCAGCACAAGGTGACCATGTTGCAAGCACAGCTTGAACAAGAAAAATTGAGGACTACTAGACTTGAAAAGTATATTGGCCTCACCAAAAAGATCAAAACTGAGGAAGACACCGAGCTGAAAAACACAATCCAGGAGAAGGCTCAATCAAGTTCAGACTCCAATACTGATTCTAGTTCTAACTCTGATAGTGACTCCAGTTCTGATCCCATTGAACCAACTTATGATACAGATTTTGACCCCAGTTATTAGAATACATTGTACATATCTGTTTTATGGGTCTATAATATCAAATTTTGGTTTTATGTTAATACATTGTACATACATTGAGCATTTCTTTTCTTTCTTCTTGTCATTATGATTTTTGTTTTATTATTTCTTTTCTTTGCTAATACACTTTGGACCAGTGCGGACCCTACTCACCATAGGTTTGGGGTTGTGGCAGAAATGCCAATAATTGAGTTAACATTAATGCAGCTGATGATTAGCAGAATTTTTGAAAATGAAGTGATTTCACACCTGAAAAATGAGGAAGTTAAAACTTTTTAAAAACTGATTTTTAGTGTAATTCCAATACTTTCATGAAGTAAATGTCAGAAAATTTTCAAAATAAAAATTGATGTTTTAGTAAACCTAAAAAGAGAGAAAACAGTGATGATATACCTCAGGAAGTTGATAGATAACTACACCCAGTGAGACTTGGGCCTGAAATGTATTTTTGGGAGATATGAATTGGCAATTTTTTTTTGCTCTAGGGACTGTTTGAACCTGCTTATTTTCACTAGAAGTTACACATATTCAAATTGAAATAACTTGACAGCAATAATGATATTAAAGACATGATGTAGGGCCTCCTTTTGGACAGTTTGAGCCTTAAAAAAGCCCCACCTTTTGAAACTGCCCTTGATACACACCATTTGAGCTTTATAAATCTGAGATTTCTTTGAAACCTCATCAAACAGCCTCATCAACCTCATTTAGCCTAACCCTCATTCAGAGAATTCAGAAGGTAAAGGAAAGGAAGCTGAAGAAAGGAGAGTTGAGTAACAGTTTGGTAAAAGGAGAAAAATAATTGAAGGCAATGATGTATCAGCAACAGAAATGTGGCATGTCAGTAAATATTGCTATATAAAAAAAAAATAATAATAATAAAATAAAAATAAATTAAAAATAAAAAAAGAAAAGGGAGTCATTTCATTGGAAGTTTGAAAAAGAAAGAGGAAAAGATGGCCACTTTGGCTCTGAAAATTCAAGGAAGAAAATGAAATTGTGCTGAAATGAAGAAGGTGTGTCCACCACTTCCTTACCTTGACTGACTTCTCAACTTTGAATTTCATTCCATCTCTTTAGTCTTGATAAATTTCAGTCATAAGCCACATTACAACCCATGTCAAAGTCCTTACTGATCAATGATGGATTGAGCTGTCACATGGAGATAAGGATTTGTGTAATCTATGGTGAAAAGAGCAGTGATTTCAGAACTAAAAAGCAAAGCCTATGCTCCTACTTACAGTCCTATTTGAGGACTGTAACTTCACTTGAGCTGTGTGAAATAATACAACCCTCCTTTTTTGCATGATGACTAAAAACCATGGTGAGAGTTGAGTTTGAAATAAAATTATTTGGGGTAGCATCAAAACTGAATTTTCAAATAGAAGGCAAGCTTTTCATTAATTTTTCTTGTAAAAACTTTTTGACACAAACTGAGTGAATGGTAAAAGGAATTACAGCAGAATTTTAGTTTTGAACTGATGTTTCTTGAGGATCCTCTTATAGCTTGACTGATGCAGGTGTGAATAATCTGATTGGATGAAAGTCTGTTTTAACAGAATTGCATTGATCTTAACTGATTTATTGGAGAAGTTTGTGGGTACCTTCACTGAAAACCCTCAGGAGACTTCACTCCTCCACTAGGGATCACCTAGGGGTTTAAAAGGCTTGTTGCATATGCTAAATGCAATTGTGCTCCCTACAAAAGTGGCTTTTTATTTTTTTTAATTTTGTCTTTGCTCAGGGACTAGCAAAGCTTAGGTTTGGAAGTGTATTGAGAACTGGAAAATACCATTTTTCACCCCTTAATCAGGGCCTTGATAGACCCCTGAGAGAACTAAATAAGTGCTTTAAGTGTTTGATTTACAGCTAACAACAAAGACAGGCTTAACTCTGAAAGTAGCTTAAAAGTACCAAAGAGATGATGACCCATCTTGATCTGGAGGAAGAAGGAGAAAGGACAACCTCAATGGCTATCAAAATGCCTGAACTAAAGAGGCAAAGACCTGGTCTCAACCTAGAAAAGAAGTGTGGAGCAATTCGAACAAAAGAAAGCAGTACAGAGAACTTTTTGAAAATAATCTGAACTTTTCGAAAAGAATCTGTACTTTTCGAAAAGAACCAAAAGCTCCAGGCTTAGCTTTCAAAAAGCACCTGAACTCTTCGAAAGGATTTTTGACCTTTTCGAAAAGAAGAGAACACCTAGCAAACAACATCAGAACTGTGCGAAAAGAGCTTCAGAAGTCACAGAACTCTACGAAAAGTTCCCCAGACTATGCGAAATGATATTTTGAAGATTCCTAGCATCTGCAAGGGTAATTCAGTAATCTTTTGCATGTGCCCCAATGCAGTTAAAAACTAGGGACATTCCAAAAGATTCTGAGCACGAACCAAAGGCATATTCCACCCCATGTGAACACCCAGAGAAGAAATCACTTGGCGGGAACTTCTAGAAGCTCTAACAAATTTTCGAATTACATAACAGAAATGATGTTTCTGTCATCTGATTGGCTGAACCAAATCAAGCAATTATGATTGGCCAAAACAGATCTGGATCCTCATGCTCGACTACCATTGGTTGATACTGATCTAAGCAATTTTGATTGGTCGATACACATCTGAGCTAGACCTGGGGGAAACTATAAATAGATGAACCATTTGCCCAATTTGGGTATCCAGATTTTGAGTTTCATTTCTGTTGCTCCATTTCCAATTCAGATAGCTTGTTTGAAACTCTTGTAATAGCCTAACTTTTACTTGCAATTGAGAGTTGTGAGATACTTTTGTAATTCAAAAGAGAATTGTATTCAAGACTACAAATCCGAGAGCTGTTTAAGCTATACCCTTTAATTGTAATGGTGAATTTGAAAAGGTTGCTCTGAACCGTACGTTCTCAATTGGATTCGTGTTGAGGGTTTCCTATGATCTCCTTATTGCACTAGACTCCTTTAGATTTACTATTTTTCAAGCAATTTCCCTTAATTCATTATCCCTGTGGGAATTAGTGTTTGTAACCTAATCGTTCATAGCATTTGTAGTGGTGTTTCTTGTTCTGAATTGAGGGTTCAGATTAAAGACTATTGGATGGTCTGTGGCCATTGAAGTGGACATACCATAGCCATAAATTTAACTCTAATCCTTGAGTTAGATTACTTTCTCTTGCATCTGTGCTTGTAGCCAAATGAAGATTGGATCATCTCCCATTTGATCTACATTTATTCTCATTTTGTTTCAAGAACCAAATCAAAGTTAGATATTATTTCTCCATTCTTATTAATTTACATCAAAATCTCCCCCACTCAAATCTGGATCATTTAGTTTAATTGTTACTTTTATCATTTAGTTAATGTGACAAATTCAACCTCTCATCTTATGTGCTTTGTAGATAGGATAAGAGGCCAGATCTGGTAGCTCAGATATGGAGGTTTATCTTAAATTTTAAATCAATTCCCTGTGGACGATCTTTTACTCACTTACATTCAAAACTTGCTACAATTGGCCCTGATCTTGCAGGCTAATTTACTTCTCTCTGTGCTGATATTTCTTTATTCTTTTTAGTTTTCCAAATTCAGTATAATTCATCATTTGCAAATCTGTTTTCAAAATACAAATAAATCATGCACACTTAGAATTAAGCAACAACACAGTAATTTTCATGAAAACCAGGGGGAATCTGAGAAGATGGGTGCCCATGTTGGTGGCCACCTCTGTTGGGTGTATGTATTATATAGGCCCGACCAAATTTTGCCCAAAAATTCCAAGCATATATAATACATACTCTTTACCAAACTGGGGCCAAATTTGCCGGGCGTATGTAATACATACGCCTGAGCAAAAAGTCATGATTTTATGTGAACCTTTATTCGGCCATAACTTTCGAACCCCAACTCCAAATTGGGTGATCTTTGGCTTGTTGGAAAGCTGGAGAAGTCCTCTTTCCAACGGTATATAGCTCATCCTCAGAAATGGTCTATATAAGAAAAAAGTAGCTCTCCTCCCATCAAATACTCAGAAGGGTTTAAGTTGAGTCTAGGAAGGGATCCTAGGGTTTAGGGGTGATCTCTAAGGGTTGGGGGAATGACTCTAATGGGTTTTAGTTGATTCCTAAAGGTCTGGATAGATTCTCAAGGGTTCAATGGGTGCCATCGGAAGCACAGGGGTACATCTCTCTCAGTGTATAGACTGATCGGGCCTTGGGCCGAATTTGGGTGTCTACAGGGGACATGCCAATTGGGGTCTTATAGGCAGTCCTGTAAGCCCACAGTGCATCATTTAACTTCATGGCACAGTCTTTCCTATTTTCCCTGTCTTTTCTAAGATGTGCTTCATCTCCCTATTTAAAATTTTAACTTGCCCACTGGTCTGTGGGTGGTAGGAGGTTGCAATCCTATGAGTAACAGAATATTTCTTGAGCAAACTCTCAAAATTTCTGTTACAGAAGTGGCTTCCCCCATCACTAATGATGGCTCTAGGATGCTAAATCTTGAGAAGATATTTTCTTTGATAAATTTCAGGACAACCTTATGGTAATTAGTCCTTGTTGCAATGGCTTCAACCCACTTGGACACATAGTCCACTACCACAAGGGTAAATCTGTGACCATTTGAGGGAAGAAAGGGGCCCATAAAATAAATTCTCCAGATGTCAAACAGTTCTACAACAAGAATGGGCTGTAATGGCATTGAGTTTTTTCTTGATAGGCCACCCATTTTCTGACATCTGACACATGCCTTACAGTGGGCATATGTATCCTTAAACAAGGAAGACCAATAAAAGCCACACTCCAATACCTTAACTGCAATTTTTCTCCCACTGAAGTGACCCCCACAGACATTTTCATGGCACATACGTAGAATACTAGAGAAGTCACTCTCAAGGATACATTTTCTTATGATTTAGTCTACATAGTACTTGTATAGGCAGGGGTCCTCCCAGAAAAAGAACTTGACTTGTGAGAAGAACAAGTCTTTATCCATTTTGTTCCAATGGGAAGGAACCCTGCCAACAGCCAAGTAATTTACAATGTTGGCAAACCATGGTACAATGGACTGAGTAGCAAGCAGCTGCTCATCAGAGAACAATTCATTAATTGGTGCAGCTGCACATTCATCCAATAAAATTCTAGAAAGGTGGTCAGCCACCACATTCTCCACTCCCTTTTTATCCTTGATCTCAAGATCAAACTCCTGCAGTAGGAGTATCCACCTGATCAACCTAGGTTTAGCATCCTTTTTGGCCAATAGGTATTTAAGGGCTGAGTGATCAGTAAACACAATAATTTTAGACCCAAGCAAGTAGGGTCTAAACTTGTCCATAGTAAATACAATAGTTAGCAGCTCCTTCTCCGTTGTGGTATAGTTGAGCTGAGCATCTACTAATGTTTTGCTTGCATAATAAATCACTGCTGGCAGCTTGTCCTTCCTCTGTCCTAGGACAACACCTATTTCCAGGTCTAATGCATCACACATTAGTTCAAAGGGGAGTGAGTAATCTGGGGCCTAGATCACTGGAGCAATGGTGAGGTACTTTTTTAAGACCTTAAAGGCGTTAAGGCACTCAGCAGAAAATTTGAATTGCGCATCCTGATACAGCAAGTGGTAGAGTGGCTTTGCAAATCTACTGAAGTCCTTAATGAACCTCCTGTAGAATCCAGCATGTCTTAAAAAGGATCTGATTTGTTTGAAAGTCCTAGGTGGAGGCAGGTGGGAGATCAGGTCCACTTTAGCTTTGTCAACCTCTATACCTTTGTGGGAGACCACATGGCCTAACACAATTCCAGGTGTTACCATAAAGTGTCTCTTTTCCCAGCTTAAGACCAAATTGGTCTCTTAACACCTTTGTAAAACCAGGTCAAGGTGACATAAGTACTGACTAAAGCTATCCCCGTATACTGAGAAATCACCCATAAAGATTTCCAAAAACTTATCAATCATATCAGAGAAGATTGCGTACATGCACCTTTGAAATGTGGATGGGGCATTGCATAGACCAAAAGGCATTCTCCTATAGGCAAAAGTGCCAAAGGGACATGTAAAGGTGGTCTTCTCTTGATCTTGAGGATACACAGGGATTTGGTTATACCCTGAATATCCATCAAGAAAGCAATAAAATATCTTCCCAGCCAATTTATCTAGAATTTTGTCAATGAAAGGGAGAGGGAAGTGGTCTTTTCTGGTCTTGGAGTTGAGTTTTCTGTAGTCTATTCAAACTCTCCAGCCAGTGGTCTCCCTGGCTAGCATCAACTCCCCAAAATCAGAAGTAGTGACTGTTATGCCTGACTTTTCGGGTACCACCTGAATAGGTGACACCCACTCTGAATCTGAAATGGGGTAAATCACCCCTGCTTGCAATAATTTTACTATCACTTTCAAGACCACCTCCTGCATGTGAGGATTAAGCTTCCTCTGCATCTCCCTAGAGGGCTTTGCACCCTCTTTCAGGTATATTTTATTCATGCACACTGAGGCATCAATGCCCCCAAGATCAGCAATTGTCCAACCCATTGCCTTTTTATGCTTCTTGAGAACACTCAACAATTTCTCCTCCAGCTCACTAGTGAGAGAGGAGATAATCACTGAAAACCTTTTGTTTTGTCCCAAGAAGGCATACTTTAATGTGTCTGGGAGCTGCTTAAGCTCCATATCACAGGGAATTTAAATGGAAGGCAACAAAGGTGCCTTGGTGGTTTGAGAAAGGGGCAATAATATAGGTTTCCAGCTAGAATGCTGCACTACGCCCACAGAAGACTCTATTTTGGTGTTGTCTTCAGTTATGATAGCTTGGGCCTCCTCAACATTTCTCCAAACATTTTTCAAGTTCTCAGCCACATTATCCCAATCCAGCAGATTGGATAATTCTTCTTCTACAAGGCCATCTGGTACATCTATTGCACAGCAGTCCTCAATGCCCATCTGAGGCTGCTTGGCAGCATTGTACACATTTAATTGAGCCTTTATATTCCCAAAGGTCACTTCCATCACCCCAGACCTGTATTGAATGCAAGCATTGGTAGTGGCCAAGAATGGCCTGCCCAGCATGACAGGAATTGGGGTTTTACTTTTGCAAAGGTCCATGTCTAAAACCAGGAAATCAAAAAGGTAGTAGAACTGGTCTACCCCACCAAAACATCCTCCACCACACCCATAGGTCCTCTCTTAGACCTGTCTGCCAGTTAGAGCCCAGTTGGTTTTAGCTCCCTCAAACCTAGCTCCTCATATACAGAATATGGGAGTAGGTTCACACTGCCCCCCAAGTCCAAGAGGGCTTTACCTATGGTATGGTTTCCAATGATGCAGGGGATAGTAGGTACCCTTGGGTCCTACAATTTTTCAAGTGTGGCTATGGACAACACTGATTCCACATGTTCCACAGCAAAGGGGTAAATTTATCTTGACCTGCTTGAAGGTCTCTATTATTTCCTCCATCTAAGCATTCCCCTTATCCAAAAGAGATGGGCCAGCAAGTGCATAAGGAAATGGCAGCTGTGGTGCTGCTGATGCCACAGCTGCATGCATAGCAGTATCATGGTCAAATTTTTATTGTTTTCTCTTTTCTTCATTTATTGCTTGTTGTTGGGGCTCTACATCAGGCCCTTTATTTTGTCCTTGCTGCTCCACAACAAGGGATAAATTCAATGGTTCTTCAGCACTCACATTCTTTTCTTTTTCACTCTCCATGGTCTCTTCAGCTGCCCTGCCCACTGCATTATCAACCACCCTATCACTCCTCAGGGTAGTGATTACATTAGCCTCCTCATGGGTAGAGGAGCCTTCTCCAATTATGTACTGCCCTTTACGGTTGGTTAAGGGTTAACTAGGCAACCTACCCTCCTCTCTCTTGTTCAAAGCATTGTAGACTTGACCCAGCTGGTCCTCTATTTTTTTAATGCCTTACCCATGAGAGTTCATAGTTTATACTAAATTTTCCAAATTTTGCATTGATGCCAGCATTTACTCTTCAAAGGAAGAGGATCTGGGCTGTGATGGGAGCCCAACCAATTGATTTGGCTGTGGGGCTAGCAGCTGAAAGTTCTGCCTAGGTGCATATCCTTACTTGAATTAGTGATGAGGTCTGTATGGGACTGGCAACTGTTGCTGCTGGGGCTGTTGGTATGTATCTTATCTCCACCTCAGATGAGGATGGTTTCCCCATGTGTACCCAGAAGGTTGCTGCCCATATGCATGGGCAGCATTGGCATGTTCCATAACCAATTCAGGGAACTGGTTGGCTGATGGACAATCTTGAAGTGAATGTGTGAGAGATTGGCATATCAGACATGCCTCTTCCACTTGTGTAGCCAATCTAGGCTGCATCACATTCATCAACTTATCAAACTTTCAACTCAGATTATCCACCTTCCTCTCTAATTCACTCTGCACCTTGACCTCATACATGCCACCTCTAGCGGTGGATTCTTTCACCATTTTAGCTGGGGTCTGGCTGTCATTGTGTGACAGTGACTCCTGCTGCATGGAATTCTCACCTATAATGTCAAACAACTCTCATGCCTCATCAGTTGTCTTGTGGAGGTAACTACCCCCACATGAGGCATCCACCCTGCCCCTACTTTTAGGATTAATTCCTTGGTAAAAGACTTGTACAAGTTGCCACTGTAAAATTTGGTGGTGGGACATTATTTTAATATTTTTTGAAACCTCTCCCATGTTTCATAAAAATCTTCAGTTGAGGATTGAGTAAATGACAGTATGTTTGTCCTCATCTGACTAGTTTTATTCATGGGGAAGAATTTTGCCAGAAATTGGCTTTGGAGGTCACTCTATGTTTGTATGCTGTTGGCTAGAGAGCCAAGTGTTGGCTTTATCCTTTAGGGAAAAAGGAAAATGCCTAATTATATGCATGGTAGTGTATATCTTCTTCACATGATCAGCAACACAAGAGCTTTAATTTATACAATCGTAAATTACGATTATTTTCTTCACTCTCAGGACGATTCTTCATTTGCAATTGATCGCTTTTCTCCTTTGTATCACATTGGACGTTTTTAAGAATCATAATTTAGGATTTCTTAATTTTACTGTAAATTACTTAAAATTGCTGATATTGCACCTGGTGGAAAAATCTTGTTATAAGAGTTCCCCCAAACTTGAGGAAAAACACATCCGGCTTAATCTCAGTAACAAAAATTGGAAAGAAAAATTAGAAATATTAACTATATTATGAAGTTAGTCAAAGGAAAATTTCATATATTCATGGAATATTTACAATGTCATGGCGAGAAATCTACAGATATAAAGTACTGAAAAAGTAAAAACTAATTACATGATAGTATAAACCTAGGAGAAATCTAGACACAAACTATCTATGACACTGGCAGCAGTGTGCGAAAGAAGAAGATTTCTTCAATTAAGATCAGTCCTCGACTTCTAACCACCTTGAATTAGAGTCTGTCATTCCTTCCTACCAAAGGAGTATCCACACCTTGGCAGAGTCGCTACTCCAAGAGATGTCGGAACACTTCCCACTACCCTTCAAAATCTCTCCCAAACAAAGCACATCACAGGTCTTCCATAGAAGAAATGCAAAGCCATTGTGGAAGCCTGTTGAAGAGTGGGGAAATGAACACATCTTCAGATCACCCTTCACTTATACTACCTGCGAAGATTCAATGAAGAGATTATAATGCATATATGGGGAGAAGATAAGTAATGGAGAGGGGTGGCGAGGGACGGCTCAACCCACCATCATCATACAGGAACTCGCATTCGAGGTTGATTGTGATCGTATAAAGGTAGGAAGTGGGGGAAATGGGTTCTTGGAATATGGTTTCAGATTTGGGTTAGGTTTAGGGTAAAGGCTAGTTTCGGTGGATGGTTCAGCATCCGGGATAGGTTGTTGGCGCTTCAGATTTTCTACTTTCTGTATTGCAGCCAGGAGGTCGGCCTTGTGTATCTCAAGGATTCTATCAAGTC
Organism: Chloranthus sessilifolius; assembly: GCA_021018995.1. Taxonomy (NCBI): domain Eukaryota; kingdom Viridiplantae; phylum Streptophyta; class Magnoliopsida; order Chloranthales; family Chloranthaceae; genus Chloranthus; species Chloranthus sessilifolius. The sequence continues at coordinate 49,615,983 of CM037593.1, read as the reverse complement.
GTTTGCTGAAATTGCTTGAGTTATTCTCTTCCATCATAAGGTTTAGGGTATGAAAGGAAGATGAAAGAGATGGGTTTTTGGGAGGGTAAAGATCTAGTTATATAGGGAAGGGTTCTCGTGTGAAGGTGTAGGCTTTTAGGCTTGGGTAGTTGGCAAGTGATGAAATTGAATGTGATGCATGTCCGCTTCCTCTATGAATTAAATGGGTTCGAATTCTAACATAACCGATAAGACTGATCACTGAAATCGCCTGTTCCCCAAAATTGTCGTTTGCAATTCTAGAGAACTAAAATGAAATTCTATGATGCCTCGAATCGTAATCGCTACGAATTGAGCCTTTAAATCATGGTAAATCGTAAACCCATATGTTCAAAGTGATTATGACATGACAAGAATGTCTTTACGATTGAATGCACTCTTGTACACTGTAGATCATAGAGTACTTTCTAATATTAAATTATGTACATGTTACGGGTGTTTGCTACGGGTGAGTCGATTGCTCGACAGGTTCTATAGGAGCTCAAATTGATTAGAGGGAGTTGATGTGCCTCCCATAAATATATGTCTGCTAGATGTACTAACTACATGTGAAGGAGATAAGTTACTCCTTCTCTCAAAAAGGGTTAGTTGCTCAATTTGAATGTCTAACCTTATGATAGATTGCTGGAGGGAGTTGAGTAACTGTGTCTGGATACAGCCATGCTGCATCCAACTTTCAGCTATTTGCAACAAGGCTTCGTCTGCAGCAGTGTGGTTTTGGGCTTCTGTGGGGTAAGGAGAAACAGTTTGAGGTTGGAAAAAAGTTTGAGTTGGGCCATGGTTAGGACTAGAAGCTTCTCCTTTTAGAGATGTTGAGTACGATTTTATACCCACCAGAGATTGAATTTTTGTTTTCCAAAGCTTCATCCTCTGAAAACTTTTCATCATTGACTTTAATTTATATAATCCCCCTTGCTTAGAAAGTATATTCATTAAAGTCTTCAAATCAAACTCACCCGATGCATGATGGTTCACCGGTTCCCCGCTAAGGGTCTCAAAGAGTTCCCAAGCTTCTTCTGTTGTCAATTTGCGAAACATACCTCCACAAGCCACATCAGTCATGTATCGGGTTGCATCATCAAGGCCTTCATAGAAAGTGAGCATAAGTTGCCATCACATAACCCCGTAGGGAGGGCATTGTTAACTAGTGAAATATACCATTTTTCACCTCCAAACCTAACCTTTGATGGACCTTTGAATTGACTAATAATGTGTTTTGAGTGTTGTTTTGTAGTTAGCAATAAAATACAGTCATAGTGCAGAAAATCCATCCAAAAATGCCACTGTTGGAGAGTTGTATAAGTGAAGAACCACCACAGATCATAGCAGTTGAGTGCACATGGCAGCAAAGGAAAAGCATCTTCAATTGTGTGCATTCAAGCATGTCAAACTGCTAAACCTCATTCAGTTGTGTGCACACTAGATGTGTGCACCCCAGAGCCATACATGAACAATAGCAGTTGCACTTGATGAAGAAGGAACCCACTGAGTACTGAACAACTGTAGTTCAAACCCTCAAGTGATGTATAGGTTGTGGAAGCAAGGAACAACAACCTGTCGAGAGATATGAATGCTGGAAAAGAATCTATTGAGAGGTTCTGATGTGAAGAAATGAAGTTGTCGAGAGGTTCTCTGAACTTGTCGAGTGGTTTAAACTAAAGAAAACATCATGTCGAGTAGTGAAGTTGATCCTGTCGACAGGATACCTGAAGCCACTCAAGATGTCGAGAAGCACTTAGAACCTATTGAACAGATGCAGTCAACCTATGAAAGACATACCTGGAGCTGCATTGGCTCTTGAGAGGTTGCATGAACCTGTCAAGAGGATGGCTGATGCATGCAGAGCTGTCGAGTAGTTGAACTTAACCTGTTGAATTGTTTTCCTTAACCTGTTGAGAGGTTATATAAACCTCTCGAGGCACAAATTAGGGACTTCTCATTAGGTAGTTGAGAATGCAGATAACTTCAGTGCTTTTTGCACATGTCTCGAGGCATGTTGACAACCTTTGCGGGTATTTTTGGAAGTCCATGGGCATGAATAAGAAACCTCTAAGTCCCCCATGTGTGCTGGCCCAATTTTAACCAATTCGTGGGAGATTCTAGAAGGGAAATTAGCAACATTAGCAAGCATAACAGAATTATTCTTTTTTATTCTGATTGGCTGAAACAGATCTGAGACAAAGGGAGAAGAGTATAAGTAGAGGAAAACACAACAGAAGAATGGAGGGAGAGAGATTGAGAGATCTAGAGATCTGGAGACGGAGCCATTTTTGAATTCTCTTTCCCTTCCAAAATTCCCAGCCTTCTTCCTTCTTTTCTATTCCCTCTTTAGCCCAACGATGGTTGGCTAAACTCTTGCAGCAGCTAGGGTGAGGTAGATATGTAAAATTGAGAGGTTTGAAAGCTCTGCATAAGGATCCAGTGGTGCAGAGACTACAGATCTGAGGATAATTTATTATAAGATGCATTTGAATCAATAAACTGTTGGTGTTAATGTTCATTTTAGTCTAAAGATCTTTTGATTTCTATTAGATTTCCATAGGTTTTATGCTTATGGGAATGCCAGTTCATTTAGTCTATAGATCTACTGATTTTCATCATATTTTCCTAGGTTTATGCTCCTGTGGATGACTGAGCTTGTAGCCTTGCATCCACAGCATATGTAGTAGTTTTCTTGTTCTAATTGAAGCCTTTGGATTGAAGGAAATCTCTAAGATGATCTGTGACTATTGATGTGGACAGATCATAACCTTAAGATCAGTTCAAGCCTCTGGTCTAAATTGGATTATTTTACCTTCCATTTGTGCTTGTAGCTAAATGAAGGATGGTTGTAGATCAATCCTCTGCACAGCTGTCTAGCAAATCAATTTTCAGTGAGACCAAATCCTAAGCTGCTATTCTCCATATCTAATTTTAATTCCCCAAAACCTTTTCTATTCTCCATATCTAATTTTAATTCCCCAAAACCTTTTCTCTTTTCTTCAAATCTATTTTCTGCTCATCTCTGGATCAATTTACATTTACATTTAATTTTCTTTAGTTTGTAATTTAAAGTGACGACCCCAAAAACCTCTCCTATTTCTCTTTCTTTCTTTCTTTTAAGTTAGAATAGAATAGAGTGTCATATCTGTAGCAGATCAGGAGATTTACCACATTCTTGAACACATTTCCCTGTGGACAACCCTTACTTATCTTTTAAAACATGCTACAACAGCCTTGGATCTTGTAGGACCGAGTTTAGAATGCTGTTGATTTCATTCCATTCCACTTCCACTTTTCATTTGTTTTTACCACATTTTCTAATAAAATAATAGCACAGCATTTTAATACAACAAGTTTTTGGCACCACTGCCAGGGATCTGTGTTTTTAGAATTGCTAGATCTAAGTTTTTTTTTATTTTAGTTTTAGATTTGTATTTGTCTCTGAGGTGTTTGACTAATTGCTTATGTAGTTTTTTGTAGTTTAATTTTATTTTGCAGATCTGGATCTGTAGTTCTGAGAGGCGCATTGTGCTAATAGGAGGAGCAAGTTGTGCTTGAGTTTACATTTCCTAACTCTTTTATATTTTTAGATCTGTAAATTTGTTTTGCTAAAATTTGTGCTGTAATTTTGTGTGTTGTACATTGTTTTTGCTATGTGTATGCTTGGTAGAAGATCTCTGAATCCTAAGATTGTCCCTTTAGATCTTGAAGTTGAGAGACTTCTTAGACCTAGGCATTCCCTACACACACCTGTTGTTAATTGTGAGACTGCTATAATTGGTGACCAACCTAGATTGTTGAGAGAATATTATGCACCTGGTGCATATATTTCTCCTTTCTGTATATAATTTCTGGCTATGGAGGGAAATTATGACATCAAGTCTTCAACAATTCAAATATTGCCTTCTTTCCATGGGTTAAGTAAAGAGGACCCATACAAACATATTGATGAATTCCTTGCTTTGTGTACTACTTTTAATATTGTTGGTTTGGGGGAAGAAGCAACCAAGCTTAGGCGCTTTCCTTTTTCACTAAAGGACAAAGCTAGGGCCTTGCTGTCCATGCTTCCAGCCAACAGTATTACCTCATGAAATGATCTTCAGTGTCAATTCCTAGCAAAATTCTTTCCCATGTCTAGAATAAGTCAGTTGAGAAAAAGCATCATATCTTTTTCTCAATTCTCAACTGAAAGCTTCCATGCGGCTTGGGAAAGATTTAAGGAGCTGTTAAGGCAATGTCCACATCATCAAATTCCTGAGTGGCAACTTGCTCAAATTTTCTGCCAATAAATTGATCCAAAAAGTAGAAATATGGTGGATGCCTCCTGTGGGGATACTTACCTTCACAAAATAGCTTATGAGGCCTGGGAATTGTTTGAGATGATAAGAGAGAATTCATTACAGCAGGAGACTCTGTCGAGGGACATTGAGACTCTAGTTAAATTGATGAAAGAGAACACAATAAGAGGGAGAATGTATAAGGTCAGTGGATACAATGATTTGGAGAGGAAGGTAGATAGTTTGACCCAAAAGTTTGATAAGCTGATGGGAGTAATGCAGTCTCCAATGGCTACCAAAGTGGAAGAGGAATGTCTTATATGCCAGTCTCCCACTCACTCCCTTGAAGAATGTCCCTCTGTTGCACAATTTCGTGATTTGGTCATGGAGCATGCTAATGCTACTCAGTCTTTTGGACAACAACAAATTGCTAGTCATCCATGGAGAAACCACCCCAATCTGAGGTGGAGGCAAGATAGTTTTCAAAACCAGCAGCAACAACAGCCAATGCCCTATAGACCTGCTCAACCTTATAAGCAGAATTTTATCCCTAAGCCTCAGTATCAACAGCCAATGGCATAACCAATTCACCAAAATGCACCAGCTCCACCACCTGCTAGAGCACCTTCATTTGAGATGCATATTTTGGCTTCATTATAGAACTTGAGCTCTTTGTCTCATACTGTTAACTCCCATAGCCAAAGTATTAAAAATATAGAGGATCACCTTGGCCATTTGTCTAATACTTTGATTAGGAGAGAGGAAGGTAGACTGCCAAGTCAGCCATTGAATAATCAAAAAGGGCAGTATATGGTGGGAGAGTCTTCTTCACATCATGAAGAAGCTAAAGCCATTACCACTTTGAGAAGTGGTAGGCTGGTGGATAACGAGGTTGATGTTGAGACCCATAATAGTACAAAAAATAAGAGAACAACCCATAAAAATATACAGCAGGAGCAACATATGACAAATAAAGGGGGTGTGGATGAGTCCCACTAGAAAAATGAAAATAAAAACAAGGAAAAAACTGATGAGATGGCTATGGCTGCAGATGAGAGATCGGTCCCTCATGTACCATTTCCTAATGCTCTTCAAGCACCTTCTCCTTTTGATAAGGGGAATGCTAATGTTGAGAAAATAATGGAAACATTTAAACAAGTAAAAATTAATTTGCCTTTACTTGATGCAATCAAGCAAGTGCCAGTCTATGCCAAGTTTTTGAAAGATTTGTGCACACATAAAAGACAATCAATGATACACCTATCCAAGAAGGTCTTTTCTATTGAAAAAGTGAACCAACTTTTATCCATTGCAACCCCAACAAAACTATAAGATCCTGGTGTTCCCACAATCCCCTGTATCATTGGGGATCATACCATTAAGAAGGCACTCTTAGATCTGGGAGTTAGTGTGAATCTACTTCCATATTTAGTATATGAGAAGTTAGGTTTGGGAATATTGAAGTCCACATATGTGGTATTACAGCTAGCTGACAAATCTAAAAGGAGGCCAGTGGGAATTATTAAGGATGTGTTAGTTGGGATTGACAAGTTTTTTTATCCAGCAGATTTCCTGGTTCTTAATATGGAACCAAGCAAGTGCACTACCTTCATTCCTGTTATTTTGGGCAGGCCATTCTTGGCCACTGCCAATGCTTGTATACATTGTCGATCAGGGATAATGGAGGTTTCTTTTGGTAATATGAAAGTGAAAATGAATGTCTACAATGCAGCAAATTAGTCTCACTTGGATAGTGACGACTATTTCAAGATTGATATGCTTGATGAGCTTGTGGAAAAAACTTTACCCAAGCTGCTGCATTGTGATAATATGTTTGATATTTTTAAAGAAGTGTGGAATGAAACTGTGGAAGAGAAGGCCTCCACACATGTGATTGAAGAGGTGAAAACCTTATATTTTGAATTGGGGCCAGCAATGCATCCTCATTGGAAACCAACTGTGCTGCCTCTTCCACCACCTTCTAAGACACCTTTGCTACCTTCACTCATAAGCCCACCTGATATGGAACTGAAACAACTCCCTAAGTCTTTGAAATATGCATTTTTGGGAGCAAATCAAAAGTTGTCTGCGATAATTTCATCTTTCCTCACTGAGGAGCAGGAAGAACTGTTGTGTGTGTTAAAAGGGCATAAGAGAGCAATAGGGTGGACTATTGCTAATCTTGGAGAAATCAGTCCTGCTATTTGTATGTATAAGATCCACCTAAAAGAGGGTTCTAAACCCTCTAAAAAGATGCAGAGGAAGTTAAACCCTCATATGCAAGAAGTAGTGATGAAGGAGGTGGTCAAATAGTTAGATGCAGGAGTCATCTATCCCATTTCAGATTCTGAATGGGTGGCACCTACTCAAGTGGTACCTAAAAAATCTGAAATCGCTATGATTAAATCTGATTCTGGTGAGCTACTTCCAACCAGGGAGGCCATTTATTGGAGAGTGTGCATGGATTATCAAAAGCTCAATTCTAAAATCAGAAAAGTCCATTTTCCTTTGCCCTTCATAGACCAGATTTTGGATAAGTTGGCAGACAACTTTTTATTGCTTTCTTCATGGATACTTTTGGTATAACCAGATTCCTGTGTATCCACAAGAACAGGAGAAAATAACTTTCACATGTCCATTTGACACCTTTGCTTATAGGAGGATGCCATTTGGATTGTGCAATGCTCCTCCAATTTTCTAAAGGTGTATGTATGCCATCATCTCGGATATGATTGACCAATTTATAAAAATATTCATGGATGATTTCTCTATCTTTGGGGACAGTTTTAACCAGTGCCTACATCATCTCAGCCTAGTGCTGTAGAGATGTGAAGAGACCAACTTGGTCTTAAGTTGGGAAAAGAGTCACATTATGGTCAGCCAAGGCATTGTCCTTGGCCATGTTGTTTGCCACAGAGGCATAGAGGTTGACCAAGCTAAAATTGATTTGATTGTACATCTGTCCCAACCTAAAACTGTCAAACAAGTCTGATCCTTTTTGGGGCATGCTAGTTTTTACAGGAGATTTATCAAAGATTTCAGTAAAATTTCAAAACCTCTTTGTCACCTCTTGTGCCAAGAGGTTCCTTTTGTATTCAATGATGAATGTCTCACTGCTTTTGAGTTTTTGAAAAGATGTTTGACCTCTGCACCTGTCCTACAAGCCCCTAATTATTCTTTGTCATTTGAGCTGATGTGTGATGCATCAGATTTTACAATTGGTGCTGTTTTGGGTCAGAGAAAGGATAAGTTACCTTGTGTGATTGCTTATGCAAGAAAGACAATGATTGATGGTCAGTTAAACTACACCACAACTGAGAAAGAACTGTTAGCTATTGTCTTTACTTTAGAGAAGTTTAGGTCTTATATGTTAGGATCTAAGATTGTTGTGTTCACAGACCATTCAGCCCTAAAATCTCTTTTGTCTAAAAAAGAAGCCAAACCCAGATTAATCAGATGGATCCTCCTATTATAGGAGTTTGATTGAGAGATTAAAAATAAAAAAGGTATTGAAAATGTGGTTCCAGACCACTTGTCTAGGATTTTAGCTGCTGAGTTTGATGGACTGCCCGTTAATGATTCATTTCCAGTTGGGCAACTCTTTGCTGTCAACAGGAGTGTACCCTGGTTTGCACACATAGGGAATTATCTGACAGTGGGTAGGATTCCCCCACATTGGAATAAATGGATAAAGATCTGTTTTTCTCTCAGATCAATTATCTGATGTGAGAGGATCCATACCTATACGAGAGTTGTGCAGACAAGGTTGGGAGAAGGCGTGTGCCTGAAAATGAATTCCATAGCATTTTAACTGTGTCATGAACAGGCTTGTAGAGGACATTTCAGTGGAAATAAGACTGCTATAAAAATACTTTAAAGTGGATTCTATTGGCCTACTTTATTCAAAGATGCATGGAAACACTGTAAAGCCTGTGAAAAATGCCAGAAAATGAGAAGTATTTCTAAGAGAGATTCCATGCCTTTACAACTCATACTTGTAGTTGAATTATTTGACATTTGGGGCATAGACTTTATGGGACCCTTCCCCCCTTCTTATGGGTTTAACTTTATTCTTGTGGTTGTGGACTATGTGTCCAAGTGGGTAGAAGCCATAGCCACAAGAACCAATGATCACAGTGTTGTCATTAAATTCTTAAAAGATAACATTTTCTCTAGGTTTGGTATCCTCTAAGCTATCATTAGTGATGGGGGGAGCCATTTCTCTAATAGGCACTTTGAAAGCCTGCTGAGAAAATACTCTGTTACACACAGAATTGCAACTTCATACCACCCACAGACCAGTGGGCAGGTGGAAATTTCTAGCAGAGAAATTAAGCACATTCTAGAGAAAACTGGGAGAACTAATAGGAAGGACTGGTCCCTGAGGCTGCAGGATGCTCTTTGGGCTTATAGGACTACCTACAAGACTCCCATAGAAATGCCTCCTTTTAAGTTGGTGTATGGCAAAGCTTGCCACTTACCAGTAGAGTTAGAACATAGGGTCTACTGGGCCATTAAGGCATTGAATTTTGATCTAACTGTTGCTGGTATGCACAGGAGGTTGCAACTGTCAGAATTTGAAGAGCTGAGATGGATGCCTACTCCAATGCAAGGATTTATAAAGAAAAGGCCAAAGCCTTTTATGATAAAAATTTGTTGAAAAAGGAGTTTGTTGTAGGTAACAAGGTATGGTTGTTTAATTCAAAGTTGAAAATTTTCCCAGGGAATTTGAAATCCAGATGGGATAGGCCTTACATTGTGGTGCATGTTTCCCCATCTGGAGCTGTTGAAATCATGGATCCCAAGGATGGTAGGATCATGAAAGTCAATGGTCAAAGGCTAAAATCTATGTTGAAAATGTAATTGAGCCTGTGGTGACCATTAACCTTCAAGAACCTCCAAAGTTTCAATGATTTCCAACATTGTACATTATGTACCATAGCTGTCAGTTAGAGTGTTGTTTGTTGCTTTTCTATCTTTTACTGTGAATAAATCTATCATTTTTGTTTGGTTTTTCATTTTGAACAATGTCTGCACTACGGGGAATTTTGGGATATCCAAATGATTGAAAAATACATGGGAACTTATGAGGATTTGCTATTCTTCTTGAATATGGACAGTGCATTGATGTGGTGTAAGTTTAAATGAAAGATTGAGACTTTTCGAGAGGTTGAGGAACCTCTCGGATCTTATTTTCTAAAAATCTATGTACCTGTTAAGATGTTTGATGAACCTCTCGACCACTGCTTTCTGAAGCCTTTAAACATGTCGAGCGGTTTGAACAACCCTTGAAAACCTTCAGTCTAGATGTTTTGTGTTTCATGTGCTTTTAACTGTACGATAGGCTGTTTCATCCTGTTAAAATCTTCTTTCCATCCCGTCGAAATCGTATTTTACACCTTTTAAAACCTTCGAAAAGTTCATTTTATCCATTCGACACCTGGAGTTTAAACTCTGCTCTTTCTCTGCATGAGTTCTCCTCTGCCATTTTCTTCTCCATCTTAATGGTTTTAGTTTCAATCATTCTTCTCTTGTTCCAGCTGAACCAGTTTTAAAAGGCTGACATTTCGCACCTGATTTTTGCTGATTTGGTCCTGTGTGTAAATTGTCGAGAAGCCCTAGATTTTTGGGTAAGTTCTTCATCATCCCACTCCTTGTGAATTCTTAGTACTTTGGATCTGTATTTTTGGGGAATTTTCTGAGTGTGCGGGGTCATTGAAGTGAAGGAGAGTTGTGCCGTGATTTTTGAGTGGTATTGTTAGGATTTTCTGGTGTAATGGCTGAATTTGAGGAATCTGTGACCGATTTGCTCCAATCCCCTTCCAAATCCACCCCAGAATCCACTAGGAAGTCTAGTAGGATAGCTGCTACCCAGTCCAAACAAGACCCACCTGCTAAGAGGAAGCTAACTATGGACAAACCTAAGAAGACTCAGAAAGCTAAGAAAGCCAAGATCATTGAAGAGGTTACTAAGGAAATGCCTGAACCTGAGTCTGAGTCTGAATTTGATGTATTCACTACCTTAGCAAAATGCCTTATTTTGCTAAGGTAGGGGAGTGTGATGCTTCCATGGCTTACTTGGAAAAGGCTTCTTTGCAGTCATTGTTGACCCCCTTGAAGGAGAAGGTTTATCCGAGACTTGTCAAATTGAGGTATCATAATTTAAGAGTGAAAAAGAATCCAGGGGCAACTGACCCTATAACGGTAGCTCTGGTTGATGACTGGGAGATTGTGGTGGATTATATAGACATTGGATTAGTATTGGGGATTCCATATCATTTTGATCCATCTAGCAGTTTTGGGGGTCCAGACAGTGTTTCCTTTAGAGATATGGCCCACCATTTGACTTCGGGCGTAGTTGGATCTGGGGAGTCATTGATGAGAAGAGATTTGGATCCCAGGTTGTTGTTCATGGATAAAATTTTGAGGAAGAATGTGTATGTCACTGGACATCAGTAAGAGAGAAGACCCCCGATAGTGGATGCCCTCTATTTCTTCTCCAAGGGCTAATTTTTCAATGCCCCTACGCTGATATTTGAGGGGATGGTGAATGTACATGATAAAATCAATAAGAGCCAAGTTATGTCAGGCTTGCCTTACGGCATACTCATAACTACACTGCTGAGGGAAGGGAAGTATGTGGTGAAGAATGATGAGCCAACTAAAAATTTGAGTCCAAAGGAGTTTGGGAAGAGAGCTTGGTCCACTATCATGGCTTTAATTGGGAAATGGAAGAAGCAAATTGAAAGTCCAGAGAAAGAAGCACCTCCGGTGCCCAATTCAGCATATGCACCTATGACCTCTATAGTTCCATCAGCTAGCTCAGTGCCTGTACCTACCTCTGTTGGTAGTTCTGTTGTCAGCCCTTTATCTACTATGTCTGTTGTTAGCTCTGCCAGTATCCCCTCATCCACTATCTTACCCTCCATGCCATCACCTATGCCTCTCAGTTCTACAGCCACTCCTTCCACCATCACCATCACTACCCTTGTGTCAGCTCCTCCTTCCATTGATCCACTAACCTTGCCCTCACCAACCATAAGAAACACCTACCAGAGGAAGTCCAAACAGGCCTCCATAACAATACCTAGCACAACTAGCCCACCTATTACAAGCCTAGAACCCATTAGCCCTTAGCCAGCTGCACCACTTACATCTGAACCAATTACTTCCATTTCCCTTATTCTTCATTATCAAGAGCTAGAGCATTTCACCACTACTGGGTATTCATCCTTAATTGATTCCATTATGGAAGATATTAGGAATGAATACTCACCTTTACCAGATTCTCCACAGCCTACCCCATTCAAACATGCTTCCACATCACCCTTCCAACCTCTTCAAACCACTCAACCTATTACCCATGCACTACCTGACACTTTTTCCCAAATCCTTTCCATTCTTCAATCTATCCAATCCCAGCTACTTACTAACACAGAAAACCAATCTGTCATGGCCACCTGTCTACAAGCCATTCAGGCCACATTAATCTCATCTACCTCAGCTACCCAACCTCTTACTACTCCTACCCTTACACCCAGTCCATCACCACCACATTTGTCTCCTCCATTATCCCCTGTGGTGATCACCTCCCCGGCTGCTACTCAAACTGACTTTAAGGAAGCAAGTTTATCCATTCCTGCACCTACTCCACCTTCATCTCCTCAGCTATCATCCTCTGTGGTTACAGCATCTGCTACGACTCAAACTGAACCTGAGCCCACACTGGTCTCCACCTCCACACAATCTGATCCTATGATGGAGGATTTACCTCTGCTATCCCTTGCACTCACATCCACTTTCATGCAGACAGAGCCTGAAATAGAAACTTTACCCATCCTTCCTAGTACCCTTACCTCTTCCACCCAGACTGACACAATGGAAGAGGGCTTACCCATAGCATCACCCCCTGTAACCCTTCTATCTACCTTTACCCAACAGACTTAACCTTCACCTCATCTTCACATACCCAAACTGACCCCATACCCATAGAGGAGGAGCTGATACCTACCATCCCACCTTTCCTTTCCATTCCATCATCCTCATGCCCTACTGAGAGGGCCATTGTCCTTGCCTCTACAAACCCCATGCCCCCATTCTCCACCCTTAGGAGAGCTATGGATTAAAATCCATACATCAGAAGGGATGTCATCAGAGGGATGGAAAACATCAATACCACGATCAAGCAGCCATTTCTCCATCAGATAAATTGGATAAAATTAGGTCACAAAATGGAAAGAAAGCAGATGAAAAAGGCTATGGTGCATGCCTTGAATATATACCAACATGAGAAGTATCGAGCAGAGGGTCTGGAAGAAAATGTGAAGAGCCTTGCTGTGGCCCTCATAGTGGTTGAAGAAAGAGCTGAGTATTATGCCATGATGGCTGAATCACATCGGAAGACCCTAGCCTCTATGGCAGACCAAGACCTGGCCACTGCTGCAGCCCCTCCCTACACAGCAGCAGCTCCTCCTTCCACAGACATACCTCCTTCACACACTGCAGCAGATATTATCCCCCTTGCAATTGCTCCTCCCACCTCAACAGCCCCTGGAATCAAGATAAATGAGCCTTCTCCAATGACTGAACCCACCCCAAAGAGGAGAAGCAGCACTAAGCATAGGAAGACCACTGCTAAAAGATCACAAAGTGTTGCCATAGCTGCAAGGCTCAAGAGGGAAAAAGGAAAAGCCCAGGAGCACATAGATTTAGATTCACGAGATGACAATTTGTAAATTTTCCTTGATTAGGTTTCTTGTACTCAAATTAGGTTGCATTATATATATATATATATATTTTTTTTTTTTCTTTAATCAATGAAATTTTATCTTTCTAGTTTCCATTATTTGCATTACTTTTACTTTTCAGTGTGGTGTCTATAATGCATTATGTTTCATTGTTATGATTGTACCCTGCTGTTTCCTATTTGTTATATCTCTAAAACAGTGAGGACACTGTTCCTCATAGGTTTGGGGGTATAGCAAGGGTAATTTTGCAAAATTATGAGATAGTTAAGCCAAGTGCAATGGTGTGTGTAGGATCAAAATAAATTTAGCAAAATTTCAACTGAGTTATTTTGAAAAAGGAAGATGTAAAAATGTATGGTAGACTATTTAATACAAGAATCATTTGAAAATTCTGCATTTCCATGAAAGAGAACATCAAGAAATTTTTGTCATAATCAGTATATAGTGAACCATTAAGGAGAGAAAAAGTAAGAACATGTCATGTGAATCCAAAGGAAGACCATACCCAGTGAGACTTGGGCTTGTAAAATTCTATTTGAAGAGTGTTTGGCATTTTATTCTGCTCTAAGGACTGTTTGAATCTAGTTCTTCTCACTAGAAGTTATGCACTCCAAGTTGAAGCAAGTTGAAAGAAATCATGACATTAAAGATATGATGTAAGGCCATCCCTTGGACAGTTTGAGCTAAAAAAATTCCTACCCTTTGAGCTACCTGTGTTTACACTCTTTTAGCCAGAAAAATCTATTCTTCTTTAACAAAAACTAGAAAATTTAAACCTGAACCTCTTGACTTGTTTCAACTCACCCTCAATTTGAGAATTCGGGAGGAGGAAGGGGAAGAAGTAATGATAGAGGAGCAAGATTTGATATTTGGTGAAAGGAGAAGGGAGAAAATCTAAGTAAAACAGTGTATCAGTTTTGTAGTTGTGGCATTCCCGCCCATATAAAAAAAATGAGAAAAATATAAAAGAAAAGCATACAAAAAGGAGAAAAACAAAAAAAAAAAAAAAAAAAAAAAAAGTGAAGTCACTTCATTTGGAAACTGGGAGAAGATGAGAAGTTGATCACTTCAAATATGAAATATTAAAGTAGATGATGATGTGCTGAAATGAAGAAGGTGTGTTACCACCTCCTTACCTTACTAATTTCTCAATTTTGAATCTTTGTTTACCCTTTTTCTCATCCATAAGCCACATTACAACCCAATAAAAAGACCTTACTTATCTGAAGTTGATTGAGCTGTCATGTAGAGATGAGGAACTGTCTAATCTATGGTAGAATTTCTAGAGGATTTCAGGAATTAGTAGCAACTGCCTATGCTCATGCTTGCAGTCCTATTTGAGGTATGTAACTACTCTTGAGCTTAAGTGAAATTGAACATCTTTGAATTCATTTGTGAGAGTATGCCTGTGAGATAATTGGGTTTGAAATTGGACTTAGTTAAGCATTGTTTGAACCTGTTTCTCAAATGAATGGTGAAGTATATACTGCTATGCACATATTATTCCCTTGATGATTTCAGATTGGTTGTGATGTGTTTGAAAAAGGATTTAAGTATTAAATTATTTACATGTAATGTTTTGAAACTTCTGAATTTAAAAGAGCAAGGTATGGAACGAATTTGAATTGGTTGAAATCTAACTTGTAATTGATTGAACTTGATTTAACTATGTTTATAATGAATTTTGTGGGTAACTTCACTGGAAACCCTCAGGAGACTTCGCTCCTCCACTAGGGATCACCTAGGGGTTTAAAAGGCTTGATGCATATGCTAAATGCATCTGTGCTCCCTACAAAAGTGGCATTTCTTATTTTTAATTATTATTTTAATTTTTCCTTTGCTCAGGGACTAACAAATCTTAGGTTTTAGGGTGTGTTAATCAGTGAAAAATACCATTTTTCACCTTCTAACCTGACCTTTGATGGACCTTTGAATTGAATAATAATGTGCTTTGAGTATTGTTTTGTAGTTAGCAATAAAATAGTCATAGTGCAGAAAATCCATCCAAAAATGCTACTGTTGGAGAGTTGCATCAGTTAAGAACCACCACAGATCATAACAGCTGAGTGCACATGGCAGCAAAGCAAAAGCATCTTCAATTGTGTGCATTCAAGCATGTCAAACTACTACACCTCATTCAGATGTGTGCACACCAGAGTAATACATGAACAATAGCAGTTGCACTTGATGAAGAAGGAACCAACTAAGTACTGGACAGCTATAGTTCAAACCCTCAAGTGATGTATAGGCTGTGGAAGCAAGGAACAACAACCTGTCGAGAGGTCTAAATGCTAGAAAGGAAGGTATCGAGAGGTTCTGAAGTGAAGAAATGAAGTTGTCGAAAGGTTCTCTGAACCTGTCGAGTGGTTTAAACTAAAGAAAACATCCTGTCGAGTAGTGAAGTTGATCCTGTCGACAGGATACCTGAAGCCACTCAAGATGTCGAGAAGCACTTAGAACCTGTCGAACAGATGCAGCCAACCTATCAAAGACATACCTGGAGCTGCACTGGCTCTCGAGAGGTTGCATGAACCTATCGAGAGGATGGCTGATGCATGCAGAGTTGTCGAGCAGTTGAACTTAACATGTCGAATTGTTGTCCAGAACCTATTGAGAGGTTATATGAACCTCTCGAGGCACGAATTGGGAACTTCTCATCAAGCAGCTGAGAATGCAGATCACTTCAGTGATTTGCTGCACATGTCCCAAGGCATGTCGACAACCTTTGAGGGTATTTTTGGAAGTCCATGGGCACGAATAAGAAACTCTCTAACTCCCCCACATGTGCTTTCCCAATTTTAACCAATTCGTTAGAGATTTTAGAAGGAAAATTAGCCACATCAGCAAGCATAACAGAATTATTCCTTTTTATTCTAATTGGCTGAAATAGATCTGAGACAGAGGGGGAAGAGCATAAATAGAGGGAAACATAACAGAAGAACGGAGGGAGAGAGATCGAGAGATCTAGAGTCGGAGCCATTTTCGATTTCTCTTTCCCTTCCAAAATTCTCAGCCTTCTTCCTTCTTCTCTATTCCCTCTTTAGCCCAACGATGGTTGGCTAAACTCTTGTAGCAGCTAGAGTGAGGTGGATCTGTAAAATTGCGAGGTTTGAGAGCTCTGTATAAGGATCGGATGGTGCAGAGACTACAGATCTGAGGACAATTTATTGTAAGATGCATTTGCATCAATGAATTGTTGGTGTTAATGTTCATTTAAATCTATAGATCTTTTGATTTCTATTAGATTTTCATAGGTTTTATGCTTTTGGGATTGCCAGTTCATTTAGTCTATAGATCTACTGATTTTTATCAGATTTTCCTAGGTTTATGCTCCTATGGATGTCTGAGCTTGTAGCCCTGCATCCACAACATTTGTAGTGGTTTTCTTGTTCTAGTTAAAGCCTTTGGATTAAAGGAAATCCCTAGGATGATCGGTGACCATTGAAGTGACAGATCATAGCCTTAAGATCAATTCAAGCCTCTGGTATAAATTTGATTATTTTACCTTGCATTTGTGCTTGTAGCCAAATGAAGGATGGTTGCAGATCAATCCTCTAGACAGCTATCTAACTAATCAATTTTCAGTGAGACCAAATCCCAAGCTACTATTCTCCATATCTGATTTTAATTTCCCAAAACCTTTTCTCTTTTCTTCAAATCTGTTTTCTGCTCATCTCTAGATCAATTTACATTTAGATTTAATTTTTTATAGTTTGTAGTTTAAAGTGGCAATGCCAAAAACCTCTCCATTTTCTCTTTCTTTCTTTGTCTTAAGTTAGAATAGAATAGAATGCCAAATTTGTAGCAAATTTGGAGATTTGCCAAATTCTTTAACACATTTCCCTATGACAACCCTTACATATCTTTTAAAATTTGCTACAACAGCCCCGGATCTTACAGGTTTGAGTTTTGAATGCTGTTGATTTCATTCCATTCCACTTCCACTTTTCATTTATTTTGCCACATTTTCTAATAAAATAATAGCAAAGCATTTTAATACAACAGGCACTTGTGACGAAGATCCTTAAGACGGTTCCAACATTCCTGAAGAGATTCATCTGGGAATTGGTGACACATTATAATCAGATGCCAAATTTTATTCGTTCTACAGATTAGAAACAACTTCAAAATAAACATGCGTTCCAATTCTTTTCAATTTGCAATTGAATTGTAGGGCAAAGAGTTTATCCACTGCTTTGCTTCATCTCTAAGGGAATATGCGAACAGCCTCAACAAAGTGGATGCTTCTGATAAGTTCTTAATTCTAATGATGGTGCATACTTCTAGAAACTTTTTTAGATGCAAATAGGGATCTTCATCCATTAGCCCGTGAAAAGTAGGAAGTATTTGAAGCATATTGGGCATAATTTCAAAAGTCCTATTATCGGCTATAGGGGGTACTTGAATGCATGGTGGAGGTGTAAGAGGTGTCAGTGCATAATACTCCCCTAATGCTTTAGCCATAAATTGGTCTTTTCCTACCATAATGAATGGAGTTAGGACAGTACAGGATGGCTAAAATAATTATTGTAAATGTCTATTTTGTTTTCAGTTTTATCTTATCTTTATTTTAGAAAGCAGGGAAAGAAAACAAATCTGAGCCTCCACCTTCTCTGATAAGGGGAAGTTGAAACCTTGACTCGTTACTCTGAATAAACCTGCAAAAGATTAAGAAGTGATCAAAGAAAAATAAAAATATAAAGAAATATAAAAGAGAAAGATAAATATTCATTTGCTTAAACTAAAATAAAGATAAAATCCGCTTCCCCAGTAGCGGCACAAAAAACTTCTTTATTGCTCTTTATGTTATTCTAATTAAGTCTTAACCAATTGCAAGTGCACAATGGAAATTGTAATACTAGCATAGGACCATTCCCACCAAGAAGTGATTTACCTATTTATTAATTTTCTGAAAACTTATATTTATCTTTTAAGATCCTAAACTACTTGAGAAATTTGAATAAAAGAATGGTTTCTTAAACTAATTTGCAAAAAGTAAATCCTAAATCCTCTTTCAGATTGTGGTCGTCAGTCACAATCTTTAGCTATCGGATGTTTACAGATTTAAAATACCGTTACACTATATCTTCGTCCTCTAGAATTTGGGCGTCATAAAAAACTAGCATCCTTCAACATAGATCTATACTAATCTTTAATCTATCAGAGATTTAGTCATTAATCAAACTCCAGAAAATTAAAGATGGAAAAGTAAAAATCGTTACACTAATCTGCAAATCTCAACCTGAGTCGTCAATTCAAATTAAAACTTGGAGATGTTTACAAAGCAATAAAGTGCAATAAAAATAAATCTAAACTAGAAAGCAATAAAATTTATATCTTTCACCCCTCGGTCGCTGGTGTCAATTGCTTCTCAGAAACTATACATATCTACACTAATCTTTCAGCTCTCAATCCAAGTCATCAATTATGATCGAGGAACCTTGGATATCTAAACTAAACTACTCTAAATTTGATCAAAAGAAAATCCAACCTCAATCGTCAATTAATGCTGAGAATTTTTTTGATAATTAATTCCTATATCGAGCTCTCTTATTTATAGATCATAAGGAGTCGATTTACATTGATCTAATTCAAACAAAAGAAACGACTAAAATAAAAGATTTCTATTATAACTCTAATTCTAATCCTATATTTTCCTTGCTTTGAATGGAAGATGAGCTTCTGAACTTTCTCCTTTAGTTCGGTAACAGAGTCCTTTTAGGAGTCTTCCTTCGTCAATCTTCTCAAATCCGTGAATGGCCAAACTTCTAATTTAAAAGTTTTTCTAATTATATACATGGTGGTATATATCTTCTTCACATGATCAGCAATACAAGAGCTTTAATTTATACAATTGTAAATTATGATTGTTTTCTTTTCACTCACAGGATGATTCTTCATCTACGATTGATCGCTTTTCTCCTTCGTATCGCATTGAACGTTTTTAAGAATCGTAATTTTTTATTTCTTACTTTTTGTCTCTTCTTCAGCTTCGTTCAATCGTCTTTTACGATTTTCTAACTTTAAAGCATATAGTGAATCGTCTTTCACGCTCTATCGTCATTCTTACTGTTTTTTTAGTTCATTTTGATGAAGTTCAACACTTTAGCTCTCGTTTACTGATTTTGTCTTAATATCTGCACATCATTAACTTATTAGTAGTAAACTAAGGTCTACCATCACTAAGTTAAGGGTGATAAAATAATAAATTATGGGACTGATCACACCCCCAAAGTTAAACTTTGGTAGTTCCTAGCAAACAAAGAAATATAAAACATCATAAACTAAGAATTTAAATGTCATTTTCGTAGGGAGCACGATTGCATTTAGCAAATGCAACAAGGATTTAAACCCCTAGGTGATCCCTAGTGGAGGAGTTGTAGTCTCCTGAAGGTTTTTAGTGAAGTTACCTACAAACTTCAAATATTTTTAAAATTTTCAAAATATTTTTCAAAATTAACAAAAAAATAAAAGGTTAAAAATCTAACTAATTTTGTATACTATCTCAAGTTAATCATTACGTGGTTGTTAGGATTTTCTAAAATTACAAATCTTTTATCCTTCCTTTCCATCATAGTAGTTACCCATGATTAGAACTCCAACAATTTCAATTCATAGTAAGTATAGAGTATATGTATCTGTGAACAATTTATTCTTCATAGATTTTTCTAAACTCCAATTTTAGAAAATATTTTCATTCAAAAACTCTCACTATTGGCACTCTCAAAAAGATATCAAAATTTTTGGGTTCTCATAATATGATATATATGATAAATTCAAAGGACAATTGAATAAAGATAAATCTCATGGAATAGATAATCATTTATGTTCATATGATTTCTTTGTTCATTCATAGTACCTATTGCATATATCTCTATTAGACTCATACTTTTGCAAATCGTAAATAAAAAAAGTCTTTTCTTCAGCTTGTAATGGGGCTTTGAGTTTAAAATGGTTTCAAAGAAGTAGATAGGCTTCAAATTTTTCTTACAATTTAGTTCTTCCTTCTCCTGTCTTTTCTAATTCTTCTATATTTCAGCATCAGTAAGTATCCAAGAATTTGGATGCTTCTTCCACTATAAAATCCCATTTCTTTTCTCAGACTTATAGAATCGTGTTTCACGATTTTTCTTTCCTTTTATCCCTTTGATTGCTTCTTCGTATAGAATCTTGTG
The DNA here is from genome assembly GCA_021018995.1 of Chloranthus sessilifolius. Taxonomy (NCBI): domain Eukaryota; kingdom Viridiplantae; phylum Streptophyta; class Magnoliopsida; order Chloranthales; family Chloranthaceae; genus Chloranthus; species Chloranthus sessilifolius. The sequence continues at coordinate 49,595,763 of CM037593.1, read as the reverse complement.
TTACGATTTATGACTCTTTCCCATATTCTTTTCTTTATTTCTTTTTAGCTATACCCTTTTTTCGGCATATCTCTTATCTTTTAACTTTTATTCCTTTCACTCCCTCTTCTTCCCTTCTTTTATATTCTAAACTCTCAGAAAATGAAGGGGTAAAGGTTGAAAGTTTTGGACAGTACATATGATTAAGGATTTATAAAAAAAATTTGGTGAAAAGAAATTCAATTTAGGCTTCTAATATGGGTTCAAAGGATAAATTATTTTATGGCATTTTGGCTTTTTTGGCTATGCCTAAACAAAAGATGGCCTTTAATCATCTTTACGATTTACTAGCATGGATGTTATATTGTTTTGATACAATTAATCGATAGTTCTAAAAGAAACAAATGATCATAATCTCATAATATTTTGATTCAATTTTTCAATAATATGAGACTTCATTTAAAACATTCAAGAAGATCAAGAAAATTGTCTTGAATAGAAGCAGAATCTCTCTCAGAATAGAAGAGGAAAAGGTACACTCTAAAGCTCATTGGTTATATAATTTTGAAACTATAGTCTAAATATTGCAATTCAAATCAATCTATTGTTTCAAACAATCAATCTGATACAATGTTTAAAAATCTAAAAATGAATTATAACTATTCTATATTCTTGATTGTTGAACTTTTACTATGATGGATTGTTAGTTATATAGATTCATAAAAAAATTCATCATAACTCACATATAATGGTTAAAAAAAAAAATTCTAAACTAAAACAGAGAGAAAATTTTTCTTTTGCAAAAAAACTACTAAAAGTTATACAAAAATTAAACTAAAATTAAACTAATATGTACAAAAATTGTATATCTCCCCCCAAGCTTAAACTAATATGTACAAAAAGTGTATATCTCCCCCCAAACATGAGGAAAAACACATCCGGCTTAATCTCAGTAACAAAAATGGGAAAGAAAAATTAGAAATATTAACTATATTATGAAGTTAGTCAGAGGAGCTCAATTTGAATCAGAGGGAATTGATGTGCCTCTCATAAATATACATCCTCTAGACATACCAACTGCATGTGAAGGAGATAAGTTACTCCCTCTCTCAAAAAGGGTTAGTTTCTCAATTTGAGTTTCTAACCTCACGATAGATTTCCGAAGGGAGTTGAGTAACTGTGTCTGGGTATGGCTATGCTACATTCAGCTTTCAGCTATTTGCAACAAGGCTTCCTCTACAGCAGTGTGGTTTTGGGCTTTTGCGGGGTAAGGAGAAACAATTGGAGGTTAGGGAACAGTTTGAGTTGGGCCATGGTTAGTACCACAAACTTCTCCTTTTTAAGATGTTGGGTGTAATTTTATACCCACCAAAGATTGAATTTGTAATAACCAAAAAATTTTAACTTTTGAACCATATGACTCGAGATGCGTGCCAGACTGGACACACAGTTCGAGATAATAGAAATTGATGGGACAAGTGAACTAGAAATAAAAACTAAAGATAAGATCGCCATTGGATGAGAGGAGGTACGCCAATGTATGGTGTATTAGCTGGACACCTAAACTAAAACTTAAGTATAAAAGCAAAGCTTAGATGAGAAATTTTGTTTCTTACCTTGTGCTTGAAATCTGGTTTGTGGAGAAGAGAGGAAAAGATCTCAATGGCGTGTGTAGAATTGATCGTGAGGTGATCGATTTGCAAAACCCTTTGACGCATTGAAAAGGAGAGCGAAGGATTTAGACCATTGATGTGCAACAATTTGAGTTTAAGGTAAGAATTTATGATTTGGAATCATGTGTATTTATGAGTTGTAGTTGAGTATTTAATGCCCTAAAAGATTTGAATTAAATGCATGAGTGTGTGGTGTGATTTGGGTAATAAATGCCCTAGAAAGTCTTAATAAATATGTTGGGTTTTGAGAGAAATAAAACCTGAGAAGAAAAGCTCGAGGGGCTGAGAATCTATCAAAACCGATCGATCAAAATGAGAATCGATCAATTGATTTTGACAGGAAACATATATATATATATATATATATAGAACGGAGAAGTGTGGTTTCAGAAAGGGGAAACTGATCGATCGAATGGAAATTCGATCGATCGAATTGTGCCTCGACAGGCACTGTGCTCAGCTTGTGAGGCACTCGCGTGGATTGATTATGTTCGCATGGATGCTGTCCAAGCTCGCCAGGTTGAAATTGGGAAGTGAGATTGGGTTCTGAGTAAACCGATCGATCAGTTTGGGAACCGATCGATCGAGTGTGAAATAAGCTATGCAAATCGAGAATTGTATATTTGGGAAGGAAATCGATCGATCGAAATGTATTTAGATCGATCAATTTTTTAAAGCAATTCGATCGATCGATTTTTTCAGATTCTGGCATTTGTTAGTTTTGAGAAAGAGGACTTTTGAGACCACTTCTGCTTCATCATTTCTGATGTGTAAGACATAACTTGATGTGTTCTAGGTTCAAACTGTGAACGTGTGATGTGAAGGTGCTTTTGGAATAAAAGACTTCGTGTGGATTGCGCGTGAGGTAGGGAAAGTCCTATAGCATATACCTTTGTTATGATAAGCATATGAGTTATGATGTGATCTGTGTGTGTGTGTGTGAGAATCATGACACCTTGTTCTTTCAAATACATGAGCCTCATACATAGATTCAATTGTGATAGGTGTGTGTGTGTGTGTAAGCATGAACTTCCGCTCAATCTGTATGTGTGTGTGTGTGTGACATATGTGTGCATGTGAACTTCTCTCCAATCCTAGACCTAGCTATAATTTACCACAATGCACGGTGATAAACTATAATTTAGCTCTGCACTTTGATTTAAGGTTTGTGTGAATACCCAACCGATGCGGCAGTATATCCTTGACCGACGTGGCGGGATATCCTTGACAGGTATGGCAGGATATCCATACAACTATGTGTGACTTGTGGACCGAAAATGGTCAATGTGAGCTCAAGTGACCCTATTAACGTAGTTCAGGGGCTTGGCATTATGAATTGTTCAATGAATGATGATGGTGGGTATTCCATCGGTAAAATATTAAGGCTCTCAATGTTATATATGTTTGAGGGAGGAATTAAGTTATCAATTTAAGTTTCTTCTTGAGTGTGTTGTGAAAAGCTTTGGAAATCTTGTGATAAACCTTGAAGCATGAACATATTTCAGTTTGCTTTGATTCAGTTATTTTTCATGTGATCTATAATTATTTCGATATGTCATGAGATTATGTGTGATGTGATAAAAATGCATGCTATGGATATTTTCTCTATTGAGCTTGGATGAAGCTCACCCTTCAACTATATGTCACAAGTACAGGTGAAGACACCGGTACAGAAAATATTGATTTGGAGGACTCTGAGTACATACCGAGGGAGGAGTCAGAGCCTCCACCTGAGGAGTTCTTCCAGCAGAGAGAGTGATTTAGTTGAGATATTTTGTGTAGATACAGCTTGGTAAATCAAGCCATTTTGCTGTATAAATTTAGATACTTGTAATTGTTCTCACTATTGTTTTGCGAACCATGTTTTGGTGATGGATGGCCATCATCGGTGGCTCTTTTCGGTTCTTTTGTTCATGCGTACTCGCATGGAATTAGAACCGTTATTTAGAGCGCACTTTGATATTAGAACTGGAGATTCCTTGTGCTTATGTGATGATTCTATCTGCATGGTTAGAATTTCTACTTTGTTTTCCGCTTTGTGCATGGATGTGCCAAGTGTTCCGTTCGATGTGTTCTGGGTTCGGTCTTACGGACTGCCCTGATGGCACAGGTTTTCGAGGCCAGAAATTCGGGTTGTCACAGTTGATATCTGAGCTAAGCACTATCAATTTCTGATTTTCACATCACGTAATACACGTTTGAGATATTCTGTCAGAGTATAGGGACCGTATGCTAATGAAACTTTGGTTTCATGTTTGCAGAGCGTATGCCGAATAGAGGTAGAGGACGGCCAAGAAGCAGCCATAGGGTAATTCCGAAAACAAGTGTACTGGAGCAAGAGAATCAAGAAAGAAATCAAGAGAGGGAACAAGATCAAGAGGGCAGACAAAGGATGGCTCAAGCTATGGAAGCTGTGGCGAATGCAATGGCTCAACAGACTGCGTTATTGGCAGCTGTGCAACCGTGGGAATCGAGACAATCCCGTCGCGGCGATGCGCTTTTTAACGAAAAATATAGAGTCACTACCCGGAGCTTTTGGTGTCCCGGGATACCTAATTCATTTTCATGAGCACCGAAGTGCTAAAAATATGACTCTGAATCCGGTCCACACTAAAGGCTGTTGGGTAGGGGCTTCGGTTATCGATCGGGAAGGTGTTAGGCACCCGATCAACCCGCTAAATGCAGTCTCTACTTAAGGCCAGGTCTATGTGGGGCTGGTTTATATAGTATATATATATATATAATTACATATATATATATAAAAGCAAGTAAAATGAGGGGCACTTCCCCTTGCACGAAGGCACACCGATCCTATTGAGCCCTTCCCGCTTGCTGAAATTTGGGCAGCGTAACGGCTCAATTCTAGGATAGAGGAAAAGCAAAGAAGGTAGAGGAATAGAGGGGAGAGTCGAAGCTCTCGGGTCCTTGTAGCATTGTTGGGGAGCCTTGCGTTGGCTTGCTTCGGTGAGCTTTTTGAAGGCTCTTGTATGGTATGGAATGGGGTTCTAACTCCTAAGGCTTGAAACTAAGAGGTAGAGAAGGAAAGCTAGGGGGTAACACACACCTAACCTATAGGTTTTTAGTGAAATGCTAAGGTCTAAAGGGGCTTTTTCAATTCTGGAATTTGTATGGGGATGGTGCACCGAAGGGAGAAAGATCTTCTCACTTAAGCTCTTTCTCTCTTAGGTAAAAACTCTCAACCCTTAAGCAAGAGGAGTGGCTCTCTATTTATAGAGAAAGGGAGGATTAGTGAAGGGTTAAAGTCCTAATTAGATTAGCAATTAGGTAATGGGCAATCTAAGGTTTTTGTAGTAAAGCTTGGAAAAGAGGGATTTGGGTTTAATGGTAGATGATAGGGTGGTGACTTGAATGGCAAAAGGGTGATAACTTTAGCTAATAGGGTCACTAGGGTCCTAAAGAAACATACCCTAGACTTTGGGATGGTCCACAAGTCAAAACCCCAATGTCAATTTTGGCCATTTTTTGAAGGAAAACCAGGTCAAAACTGTTGGAAGTTGAAGACCCGCAGGGGCCCGGCCCGGTTTGCAATTTCCTGCACAAATTCGCATTTTTCAAATTGCCATAACTTTTTATGTACAACTCTAAATTAGGAGATTCTTAGCTCGTTGGAAAGCTGGGAAAGTCTACTTTCCAATGGTATAGGCCTTAGGTTAGGCAACTATATATGCTAACCTTGGAACTCCTCTTTTCATCAGCTATTTTAGTTAGTTCGAAATTGGTTCTATGGGTCCAGTTTTGCAATATCTCGTACAAATTTACGATCTTCATTCTGCCATATCTTTTGATGTGCAACTATAAATTAGGCGATTCTTAGTTCGTTCAAAAGATGGAAAGCTCTACTTTCTTATGGTATATACCTTAGGTTAGGCAACTATCCACAAAAACTTTAGCACTCCTCTTTCTAACCGCTGTTCATGGGGGTTCGAATCGTGCCCGAGAAGGGTTCTAATAGGTCTGGGAAGGGTATGGTTAATTCCTAAGGGTTCGAGATTAGTTTCTAAAGGTTTGGGGTAGGTTCCTAAGAGATCTAGGGTGGTTCCTAAGGGTTTATGGTGATTCCTAAGGGTTCCATACATGCCATCAAAAGCTCAGAATTACACCTCTCTCGAAAGGTGTTTAGATAGGGCCTTGGGCCAAATTTGGGTGTCTACAGATGCCCCTCTTTGGTATCCAATCATTAATGATCGTATGCTAAAGAAAAGAGACATCCGAAGAGGCCCAAGGCATTACTAACGGGTCCGCTGCATTCAGAACGAACTTCAAACATTAGGTGATTAACACAATGAGAAAACGAAAGCCCTGGGGTGCCAGGCTAATCATTCGTTTATCTAGGTAATCGATTCCCAAGCACTTAGCGACATTACTGGGCATAACCGAGGTGAAATGAGTTGCGAAAGCCCATTAGTCTGGAAAAATGTTAGCTTCTCAAGATAATTTGAAGGTGATTGATGTTTAAAATTCATTTTGAATGCAAGAGCTTCGTGAGTAAGAGGGGTGATCGACCCACATTCAAAGATAGGCGCGAAGTAAACACACGCAAGGCTCCACAGTTTGCGTCCAATCCTACAATGAATTTGATGGCTCCATCGGACCATTCGTGGGTGCCCCTACTAAAAGCAGGGTTTGAGATCTTTGGGCGAACCCATCGATCCCAAAGTTTATTGAGCATGACCACCCGAACGAAGTGAATAGATGTCACAACGCTTTTTGGGAGTACATGCCATTTTTTTGAAAGCATGCCTCAGCTCAGCATGATCTAGAGTATCCAGTTTCGACTTCCTTGAACAGATTCAGCCAAACATCGGGCACCTCCCAAAAGGGGGCATCCAATCTTGACCTTTGTTGACAATGATCATAATCATCAATTAACTATATATAATCATGCACCCATCGGGGGCAATAGGCAACAACAAAGGCGATGGAAGCCCCGACCCGGACCCGCCCGGGTACAATTTACGAGGACAAACGACCATCATACGGATACCCAGACGCATGGCGTACACTTTATAAGGATACCGCTGAATGCATGGTTGCATATAGTTCGATTGACACATAATCTCATTCTCAATAGGTTGGTCTCAACCAACGATTGACCTTTTCCAACGAAAAATCTGAAGCTTAAGATAACTTAAGTTCACACGAATCCAAAACTGAGCGCTCATTGCTCAAAAGATTTAGGAGTGGAGTTGACCCGATCAAAACATTGACTATTTGACCAGGACTGACACCGTTGCTCCTACTTTGAAGTAGGATCCACGGATCCAAGGCGAACCTTTGACCTAGGAAATTAATATTGCACAGCTGCGTTGTCGATAAAATATTGACATTTTATCGCATCGAAGCACGCGTGTGCATAGCTCTGTGGGGAAGCACAGATTTATTCTTTTTCTCTTTTTTCTTTTTTTTTTAAAGATTACTTTTTTTCATTTTTTTTTTTTTAAACAAGCATTATTTGGACCTCGAACCCCAGGAGACACACGCCCAGACAACACATACCAAGAGCCCGTGCCTCCGCAATAGTTTGTGACGAAACTGAAGCCAACGTACTCAAGTTTATGTGATATCGAAAAGACCGAGTCAGAATTGGGTGTCCACCGAAGGATACTCAATCTTGAACTCCGTCATCAATGAAGTTACAAATGAACAACTATGTATAAACATGCACCCATTAGGGGCGATAAGCAATAAAGGCGATGGAAGCCCCGACCCGGACCCGCCCGAGTACAATTTACGGGGACAAACGACCATCATACGGATACCCAGACGCATGGCGTACACTTTATAGGGATACCGCTGCCCATACAAGTTTTAAGCCTGCAAAAAATAAAAGGGAAATGAACCCTTCTGAATGCATGTTTGCACATAGTTGTCTGACGTAGTTTCATATCTGACAGGTTGGAATCAATCCAACAATGGATCCTTTCGAGGATGGAGTTATTCGAACCTCAAACCCCGTAGGGCGCACGCCTAGACTATGAGGACTAAGAGTCTACACCTTCGAAAATATCATGTGACGAACTTGAAGTACAAGGGACTCAAGTTCACCTAAAACCAAAATATGTAGCGATCAAGGCAAAGATTTAGTGGTGGAGTCGACTCGATCGAAACATTGACTATTTGACCGAGACTGATACTGTCGCTCCTATTTTGAAATAGGATCCATGGATCCAAGGCGAACCTTAGACCTAAGAAATTAATTTTGCACAGCTGCGTTGCCGGTAACATATTGACATCTTACCGCATCAAAAATATGCGAGTGCATAGCTGTGCTAGCATGAAAACATAGATTTTTTTTTCTTTTCAAAATGATTTTCATCATTTTTTCTTTTAGACCTGACATTGGTGGTGAGATGCTTTATCTGATTTGTCCATCGCTGAGAAGTTGCCCGCTTCGAGGCTTTGGATCGTGTGATGTTCCTGCACATTCTCGAGAAAACGTCAGTCCCTTTTTTGTTTATACATATAAAGAAAATGCATCCTAAACAATAGAAGAAAAAGTAGATTTCTACCTATAGTTTTTCATTTTCAGGATATTTTTTTTATTTTTGTTTTTGAAGATTTTTTGTTATTTTTCTTCATTTTTGAGATTGAAATATGATGCTGGAAATATGTACATGAAAATGAGTAGAAATATATACACATTTTTTTTGTGTTTGGATTTTTCTTGATATTTTGTTTTTGGCTTTTCTTCTCCTTTTTTTTTGTTTTTGATGCCTTAATAGTGAGACGGAGTAACGGGTCCCATTTTGAGCATAGTCAAACTCTTTCATGCAGTCGGACCTGAGTGAGCTTCTGAATTTTACCAAGGCCGAAATGTTGATCCCTTTGGATTGAGTTAAACCTTTCTCCTTACCTCGGGTCATATGTTTGACAGTGCAGGTTTCACAAAGACAATTCTGGTTGGGACCCGATTTGAACTAGCATGAGCGACCTAGTCAGATAAGTGGGTACAGGAAGAGTAACAAAAGGGTTCCTCAAACATCAATCAATCATTCCAACCCTTCTTTTTCAATTTTTTCTCTTCTCTTTCTTTTTTATTTTTTAATTATTCTTTTTATTATATTTTTATTTATCTCCCCTTTCTTTACCCATGGCGCCCTTTCGAGTTTTCACCACGTCCATGGGTTTAGCTCTCTTACCCTAAGCGCCCCTTCGAGTTTTCACTTGGTCCGCACAAACTCGTTGTTTTTACCCGTAATGCCCTTTCGGGTTTTCATCACGTCCATCTTGCTCTGAGCTTGTATTTTTATTTTATTTTATTTTTTATTTGTTCAATTCCTTTTTTCAACAGCTACGACATAGACGTTGATTCCATCATACCCAACCGGATGAGGTTCTGGTGTCGTCTTACGACTCGGCTCATGTTGACTTAACAGATATTGTGACTGCTTGCGAACCTACAAAGAAGGCTTCCTTTAGGGTGTAGCTTGGCCATGGGTTAGGTTAGGTTTTGAAGGTATGCTGAGTTAAAATGATTTCCTTGATACGGCTTTAGTTTTCTCAACATACTTTCTTCCTTGCGGGTTTTATTGTACATGCCCCGTGATTCTTCTACATTTTTTTTGTTCTTTTTACTTCATTTTAGGCAATCTCTTTTTGAGGTTTTGCTTTTTCAAATTCTTTTTGGATTTGATAGTAAATTTATACACATGCATCTTTTCTCTCTCTTTTTTTGGTATATGTACACGTATATTTTTTTGGGGGAATGGATTTATTGAAAGAAAGGCCCAAATGGGGTAGCAAAGGATATCCTCTTTTTTAGGGATGTTTTTGGGCTACTGTTCTTGGAATGATGGCCTCTTTCGGGTGGTTTTTAAGTAGTCATGTGTCTATTTCACCAACACTTACCTTGTCGTGGTGGACTAAGAGTAGAACTGTCGAACGTATCCAGCATTGATGGGCTCAGGAAGATGATCTCCGTCCATGGTGGCGGTATGGATGGCGATCCCGACAAAGACTTCTAATGACGAAGGTCCTTCCAGCATTTGAACTTTCCTCTCGAATCGGTGTGGAGGGATGAGAAGAACTTCTTCAGCACAGTGTCTCCTACCTTTAAATCTCGACCGCAGACACGTTTATTGTAAGCGCGTGTGATTCACCCCTGGTATACTTGGGTATGACATAAGGCTAGGAGTCTCTTTTCTTCCAGTAAGTTCAGCTGATCAAAGCGTGATCTCTCTCTTTCTGCTTTGGGTAAGCCTGATTCCATGAGGATTCGGAGTGAGGGCACTTCAACCTCTACTGGGAGGACAGCCTCAGTTCCATACACAAGGGAGAATGGTGTTGCCCCTGTAGCGGTATGGATCGACGTTCGGTAGGCCCACAAAGCAAATGGTAGCATTTTGCTCCAATCTCGATAAGTGACAACCATTTTCTCAAGGATGCGGATGACTGTCTTGTTCGTGGCTTCGGCGGCTCCATTAGTTTGTGGCCGATAGGGGGATGAGCGATGGTGCTTGATCTTGTATTGCTCGCAGAAGTCTCGGATGCGCTTATTCGTAAAGTTTGTGCCGTTGTCCGTGATGATATCTTTAGGTACTCCAAATCGGCACATAATAGTATTCTTGAGAAACTTCTCAACGTGACTGGAAGTGATGTTGGCATATGACACCGCTTCTACCCACTTGGTGAAGTATTCAATGGCGACGAGGATGAACCGATGTCCGTTGGATGCTTTCGGATTAATCATTCCAACAACGTCAAGGCCCCAGGTAGCAAATGGCCAAGGAGTGGCCACGCAGTGAAGATCAATGGCAGGAGTGTGTATTAGACTAGAGTGTTCTTGACACTTGTAGCATTTTTGAACATGTTTGCAACAATTCGATTCCATGGTGGTCCAAAAGTATCCCTGCCGCAAAATTTTCTTGTCGAGCATGTGACCGCTGGCGTGGGCTCCGCATACTCCCTCATGGATTTCTTTCATAATGTTGACCGCTTCACTTTCAGTAAGGCACCTGAGTAAGATGTTATTGTATGATCGCTTGTAGAGGCATTCCCCTCAAATGACGGAACCTACCGCTAAACGTTGAATGGTTATTCGGTCTGTCTTGGATGTACCCTCTGGGAAAGTTAGGGTTTTGAGGAAATTCTTGATATCTGAGAACCAAGGTGGCTCATCATCAGGCTATGTAGGTTCCTCAATCTAGAGGCAGAAGGCCGGCTCATTCCTCTGCTCGATCCTGATCAGCTTCATCTCAACACCATAGGGGATTTCAATCATTGACGCCAAAGTTGCTAATGCGTCGGCAAAGCGATTCCTTATCCAGGGGACGTATGAGAAGTCACATCTTGGAAGCAAGCGATCAGATCCTCGAGGTGTTCATGATAGGGGATTAGTTTCTCGTCTTTCGTCTTCCAGTCACCATTCATCTGGCATATGATTAACTGTGAATCACCAAATACTCGAAGGTGAGTTACATTCAGATCGAGAGCCGCCTGCAAACCAGCGGCGCAAGCTTCGTACTCAGCCATATTGTTAGTGCAAGAGAAGTTGAGCTTGATAGAGACCGGTATATGGGATCCTTTAGGTGAAATCAGGATGGCGCCAACTCCTTGGCCCTCGACATTTGCTGCCCCGTCAAAGTGCATTACCCATGATTCTTCTTCTTCTTCTGTATTGTCTTCCGTCATGAACAAGATATCTTCATCTAGGAATTCGGTTCTTAACGGCTCATAGTCAGGTAAGGATTATCAGCAAGATGATCAACAAGCGCCTGCCCCTTGATCAATTTTTGAGTGACGTACGTGATGTCAAATTCAGATAATAAAAGTTGACATTGTGCGGTTCATCCAGTGAGAGCTGACTTCTCGAATAGGTACTTTAATGGGTCCATTCGAGCTAAAAGTAGAACGGCCTAGGATAATAAGTAATGACGGAGCCTTTGAGTAGCCCATACAAGAGCTAGGCATGCTTTCTCCAAATGAGAGTAGCGTGTCTCGTAATCAATAAACTTCTTGCTCAGATAGTAAATGGCCTGCTCTCTTCTTCCTGTTTCATCGTGCTGCCCCAAGACACATCCCATCGAAACTTCAGTCGTAGAGAGATACATCAAGAGTGGTCTCCCTGGCTCAGGTGGTACCAAAATAGGTGAATTAAGGAGGTAGCTTTTGATTTTTTCGAACGCTGCCTGGCAATCATCATTCCATTCAATGGGCGAATTCTTCCTTAGTAACTTGAAGATTGGCGTGTAGATTGGAGTTAGTTGTGCAATGAACCGACTGATATACTGTATTCTGCCCAGAAACCCTCTAACCTCCTTCTCAGTGGACGGTGGTGGCATTTCAATGATGGATTTGACTTTGATTTGGTCGACCTCGATCCCCCTCTTGCTGACGATGAATCCTAATAGTTTCCCTGACATAGCACCAAATGCGCACTTCTGTGGGTTCAGACATAATTGATACTTCCTCAGCCTTTCAAACAGCTTCTGAAGGCTTACCAGATGGTCGCTTCGCTCTGGTGACTTGGCTATCATGTCGTCGACATACACTTTAATCTCTCAGTGCATCATGTCATGAAATAGTGCAATCATAGCTCTCTGGTACGTTGCACCGATATTCTTCAGCCCGAATGGCATGACTCGATAGCAAAAGGTTCCCCAGGGGGGAATGAACGCTATCTTCTCCCGATCAACCCTTGCCATTTTGATCTGATTGTATCCTGAGAATCCATCCATAAAAGAAAGCATCCCGTGGTTAGTTGTGTTATCGACCAAGATGTCGATGTGTGGTAACAGGAAATCGTCCTTTGGGCTTGCTTTGTTCAGATTATGAAAATTGATTCACATGCGGACCTTTCCATCCTTTTTTAGCACAGGTACGATATTAACTAGCCACTGCGGATACTTGGATACCATGAGGAACCCTGCGTCATACTGCTTGATGACCTCATCTTTGACTTTCAGCATCCATTCGGGTCGGAGACATCTCAGCTTCTGCTTAACTGGCTTCATATCAGGGTAGAGGGGCAACTCATGCTCAACCAAATCAGTATCCAGACCAGGCATGTCCTCGTACGACCAGGCAAAAATGTCTTGGTATGACCGAAGGAAGTCGATCATGCTTTTTCTTTCCTTAGAAGATAGTGACGTTCTGATTTTGGTTATCCTGGGAACCTCCTCAGTTCCTAGATTGACGTCTTCGGTCTCTTCGACAATGAGGGTAGGGCCATACTCAAAGTCGACAAATCGGTCAAGAAGCTTATTGGGGAGCTCCTCGAAGGGGACATCCTCGTCCAGACTCGTGATCCCTACCTCTTCTTGTATTTCTATAGGGAAGGGGTCGATTTCACATGGGACGGGTATTTTGATTAAGGCATCCTTTTGTGGGACATTTTCTGGAATTTTAAATGACAATATTTTTGGACTTTGGATTTTTTCAATGTTTTTAGGATTTTGTGTTTTTTCCATATTTTTGAGATTTTTGTTATCTTCGGAGACGGACCCTTGGCAAGGCGGGTTGCTATATACACAAGGTATTGTCTGCCAAGGGCTTATCTCACTTTTTATAGGTTGTTTTTTTTTTAGAAACCGGTGCCAAATGTTAGGCCACTCCCGCCTGTGGTTTGGGGCAAGATGCCCGCCATGCACTGAGGGCCGCTTTACCTGTTGGGATGGAGGGTGCCGACTGATATGGCTCATTGGAGTGAACCTCCATCATATTGATCCCCATTTTGTCTGAGATCATATGCTCAAATGATAACACAGTTTTGTGGTGATTCACCACTGGGGGGGCTTGTTCAGGTACCGACTGTCGTTCCTCGAAAAGGGATAACGCGGCCAAATCTATCTCCAAGCTGGGAAGGGAGATCTGGGGATTGGTGGGATGGACTGGGGCTATGGGTTTGTGTGCGGTCAAATGGGTTGCCCCATTTTGATCGATCTTTACGACCCCTGCGCTGACAAAGGAATCCCTGATGTGTGGCCTAGGGCGAGGTTTCTCTTCTATGTTGATTCCTTGAGCTCTTGCAGCCGCAGTGACCCTGGCTTTTTCTTTGGCCTCTCAGACCTCTTGCTCTATGGGTTTATATCCTAGCTCGAATCTTACTTTTTGTCCCTTAGCCACAACTGGCTCTCTTCTGCCTTGTAATTTACCCCTTCCTTTCTGATAGGCCCACTTTCGGAGCATTACCACTGCCGCTACCATACTGCCTCCCGTTTTAGACATGATGCCCTCAATGGATTCTGGGAGTATTGCCGACACCTCATACTCAAAACTGTGGAGGTCGACGTCCTCGACGGTGTGTGGTACATCCAACATATTAGGTTTTCCAATGCTATTGGCAGCCTTTTCTTTCTCACTGTGCCCCTCTCCAATGATTGTGATAATCTTATGCCTAACTTTTCTGGTGCAATGTGAAAGGTATGGCTCCGACTTCATGTAGCCATGGGCGCCCTAACAACAGATTAAATGAGGATTTGATATCCATGACTTGAAACAAGATGGAAAAGATCATTGGCCCTATTAATAGCTCAAGATCAACTTCTCCCGTTATTTCTCTCCTAGTATTGTCAAACCCTCTAGCGCTGGTTCTACTGGGCCTTAGCATGCACGAATCAACCCCGATCTTGGTGGCGGTTCTTAACGGGCATATATTCAATGCAGACTCATTATCGATTAGTACCAAGGAGATAATCATATTTTCAGACTCAACGGTTATATTTAAAGAATTTGAGTGGCTACCTCCTTCCTCAGGTAAATCGGCATCAGAAAATTAAATGGCATTTGGAGCCATCACTTGACCAATTATCTGCCCAACTTCATCTGGGCTAACTTGGAGTGATACATGCGCATTTTTTAATGCCCCCATTAATGTTTGGAAATGGAGTGGGGACGTCATCAACAGATCCCATACAGTGATATGGGCAGGCATTCTTCTTAGCTGAGTCTCCAGTATATGTTCTCGACTCATTTTCTCGAAGGGGTTCACTGCACTGTCTTTCTTTCCTTCAGGTTGGGCCTGTGCTGCTGCTGGTGCTTTGGGCTACTTCGATATTCTCCCTGACCTGGTAACAAAATCTACTGTCCCATCTCTGTTGCTTTCGCCGGTATTGACATCTGTTTGTTCGTAGCTTAGCGGGACCTGATGAAGATCATAGGTTGGCCCTGAGAGCTGGAGTGGTGTGGAAGCCGGTGTTTGAGATACTTGTATGGCAGGCTCAGAGGGCATGGGCAACACCTGATTTATTTTGGTGGTGGAGGGTTGGGCGGACAGATTGGGCCAAATGGGGGTGGTGGAGCTTGAGGGTGGTGGCATTGGAGGGAAGGAGGTGAAAGTAGGCCATTGATAGCTAGTGGGTGTTGGTGGCAGATGGGGAGTCTGATGGGCCGTTAGGTAATTGACCGGGGTGGTGGAATTTGCTGGTGGTTGAACTGGGGGTGATGGAGTGGGCGCAGGCCATTGATAACTGATGGGTGCGGGTGTTGGATTGGGGGCCTGGTAGCTTAAAGGGTCATCGACGAGGGTTATGGTGTATGGTGGTAGTTGGAATGGGGCGGGCATAGGCCATTGATAACTGGCAGGTGCGGGTGTAGGATTGGGGGCATGTTGGCTGATCGGGTAATTGATGAGGGTTGTGGTGTATGGTTGGTATGCATTGATATTCATATAATTGACGGGTGTGGGTGATGGGAAGTATGCCCTGAGATCCAAGGGTTCAATTTGTGGAGCCGGGTTGGGGAAATAATCTAATAAATTTAGAGGTTCAACTACCCCTATATTCCTTTCTTCAACGTTTCTTAATAGCGGTACTACATAACTCTCCCGATCATTGATATAATCAGATGGGTCAAATTTGAATTCCTCCTCATCTTCTATCATTCCGATGGTGGGTCTGGGACCTGCTCCTCCGGTAGGATGTGGGGGTAGTGGTACTCGTTGAATATTAGCACGCTGAGAAGGTGCAGGGGGAATGATTTTCTCGGCATCGATCAAATCTTGGATAACGTGCTTCAATGGAAAGCAGCGATCAGTAGGGTGACCCGGACCCTGATGAAAATTGCAGTGGCTATTTGGGTCATAGTGCTTTGGGATCGGGTGAGGAGGAGGTTGCGATTGACGGATAGCCACTAATTCCTTTTCTACTAACAGGGGCAAAAGTACACTCAAAGATTTCCCCAGAGGTGTAAAGAGTCGGTCATAGCGGGCTCTCCTCTGTTCCGGGGTCATTTGCATTCCTTGCCCATTCCCCATTCTTTACATCTGCTCAGGCCTAACTAGTGCTGGTGGGGCCGCCTTAAATTAAAACGGAGTAGTATTATTATTGGGCCTGGTGTTGGCTATGTTCTGGACATCGTCCCCTGTTCTCTTCTCGTTCCTCTGCTCAGAAAATCTTCTGCGCCCGCTAGGGCCCCCTGAGGTATTCTTACTCAACTGCCCTTCCCTGATGGCATCCTCACAGCGGTTGGCATTCCTCACCAAATCAGCCAAACTAGACTGCTATTGGTATACAAGAAAATCAGAGATAGAGATGATTTCAAACGGGCTAAATCAGATTTGCGCGGTTCAATATCCGCATTATAGACATACTGTTCTTAGAATAAATGCGCTAAATCTTTCCATGTCCTCATCATGGATGGTTCAAGAGATGTGAACCACCTTAGGGCCAGTCCGGTCAAACTTTTCTGAAAGACTTTTATTAGCAGTTTTTCGTCCCCCCCGTACTGGCACATGTCCCCACAATAGGATTTGAGGAGTGCGATCGGGTTGCCTGTGCCATTGTACTTGTCGAATATTGGCATTTTAAATTTGGGGGGCAAGGGGACCTCAACGAATAGGCATAGGTCTGTGAAGTCCATGGCATGGATTTCAGCGCCACCCATTTTCATCAGCCATTTTTGTATTTTATCTAACTGTTCTTTCAGCTGCTCTAACTCTTTCAATATAGGGGCCGCTTTCTCGGCTGTCAATCGAACTTCACTCTAGGCTACCACGGGGTGGGCAATTATTGGTGGAGGGTTAAGGTTGGTCAATGCCCTAGCATAGGCCCTGCTGTTCCTAATCTCGTCCTCTTCATACTTTTGGTCGGCGTAATGTGTAGTGAAGGCAGGATTCTCCTATGATTGTTGCATGAGTTGGACTGGAATAACATGAGTGGGGGTTGGGTGAGCCCATTGGGGGTGAGGGAAGGTTTGTTGGGTGATGGACATTTGGTTTTGAAGTGGGGTCGGATAGGGCCATTGGGTGTGAGGGAAGGTTTGGCCCAATGGGCCTTGATGGATTTGGGTCATGGGCCCTTAGTGGGTCTGGTCCAATGGGCCTTGGTGGGTTTGGCCCAATGGACCTTGTTGGGTCTGGGCCACGGGCCCTTGGTGGGTCTGGCCCGATGGGCCTTGTTTAGTATGGGCCATGGGCCCTTGATGGGTCTGGACCATGGGCCATTGGTGGATTTGGGCCATGGGCCCCTAATGGGTTTGGATTTGATGGGTTTGGCCCAATGGGCCCTGGGGGATATGGGTAATGGGGGTTTGGGCCAATGGGCATTGGGGATGATGGGTAGTGGGGTATTGGGCCATGGAGCCCTAGAGATCATGGATGGTGGGGTATTGGGCCATGGGGCCCTGAAATGTGTGGGAAAAGGGGGTTTGGGCCAATGGGCCCTGGGGTATGTGGGAGTTTGGAGGTTGGGCCATTTGGCCTTGGGGTGTTTGGATGGTGGGAGGTTGGGCCATGGGGCCTTGGCGTATGTGGGTGATGGGGGTTTGGATGGTGTGGATTATGGGAGGTTGGGCCATGGGGCCTTGGGTTATGTGGGTGATGGGGTTTGATGGTGGATTATGGGAGGTTGATGGGGTCATGGGGAGTGAAGCATGGAGGTTTGCTAAGGTATGAGATGGATTCATGAATGTGGGGGGTCGGATGTGGATGATGAATTTAATGGATGATTGGGTATGGATGGGGTAGAGGTGGTAGAAAAATTGGGCATGGCCTCGGTATGATTGGGCATGGCCACGGTAGGTGGGGTTGTATGGGGTGGATGAGGGGATGTATTGGGTATGCTTTGGGATGATGGGGGGCATGATGAGGATGGATGAGGAAATTTGGGCATGGCCCTGGTAAAAATGGGCATGACCCGGATGGATGGAGGATTTTGTGGGGGGTTGGATAGGGTGGATGTGGTGTATGTGAATGTGGGTGGATCGGATCGATAAGGGGATGATGGGAATTGGGGCATGGATGTGGATTGGGAAAATGGGTTAGGGTTTTGCATGGGCATGGTTTGGGTAGAAGATGGGGAATGGGGGGTTGGACTTTGGATATTTTGGGGGGTAGTGGTTGGCCGAATGGGTAAATGGGCGGTAAAAGGGGGTTGGGTGAGGGGGATGGTGGAAAAGATTTCTCCCGAGTGGGAGTGGGTTGGAGAATGTGGCAGGGATGAATCGGGATCGGTATAAACCGGGTCCACTACCCACGACATTCTTTGGGAGCGGGTTGGGTAAGGGTGCCTTGGATAAGGCCCAAAAATCCTCCTCCTTCTTCCCCTACAGGACGGCGGAGGGCAAGGTGATGCCGTTGTGCCGGCACCACAAACTATATATTTTTTAGGTTTTGAATATATATATTTTTTGAATTTTATGAAAACTCTTTTTTTTGAAAAACAAAGGTTCTGAGGCCTTGGAATTCCCTTTTCGTGTGGCTCTCGTACCCTGATTCAAGACTCGCGGCGACGGTTCTGATGCACTTCGAAAGAATAGAAGGAGAACCTTCGATCTATTGAAGGCATGAAAATCGAGGTAGATGACCCGATCCCCCGAAATGAGTAAAAAAGAAGTTGCCTTCTCTTGATCGGCGGGGGCGTATTGAGTGTCAGAGATGGCGGGGCCTAAACAAGACACTATGCACACTGATCGGGCAACTCGGGAGGTGGAAAGGGCCAAGGATTCGGGTTGGATGCTGCCAAACAAACCTGGCGCAACTAATACTTGCGCCCAGGTTGCAGGGGAGGACTTTTACACTGGCGTAACTATTAGTTGCGCCAAGGTAAAATCACAGAGTTTAAAGTTGGCGCAGCTATTAGTTGCGCCAATTATAAATTCCAATGTTTTTACACTGGCGCAACTAATACATGCGTCAGGCAAAAACTGCCTCTCCAGAATAGAGAACAGCAGCAATTGATGCCCGAAATGAGTCTTTTTTTGGTTTTTTATGGAAGCTAGGCTTTCGGGAACTGAGCTATTTTTTGGTGATCGATTCTCTCCTCACCGTACCTAAAGGATTGAGTCCGGTATAATTCGCTAGCGCGCTCTCCAAGGGTTTTAAGCTTTCGAATGGGAACCCACCCGATATACCTCCGGCGCAAGCGCCTTCTCAGATACTAGGTGGGATGGGACTTTTCTGGATCATCACCACTAGGGGCTGCCGCCATACTAAGACCCGAGTGTTTGTATGTGTGCCTAAACCAACCCCTTTGAAAAATTTAACCCGCAAAACAAATTAATTAAGCTCCCTAACTTGGTTCAATTTTAATTTTTTTCAAAGCTTTTCTCTTTTTTTTGGAAGTTTTCTTTAGTTCAAAGACCGGGGGTGATTATCCTGTGCCACCACTATGGGCCGACGCCCACTGTTAGGATATGGAAGTAAAAAGAAAATGACGGGGCCAGTCAAGCGACTAGGCGGGAAATATAAAGTGCTGAAAATTAAAGCCGAATTGTAAAGGGAAGTAAGACAGGTGCCAGTCAAGTGACTAGGCTAAAATTGCTGAAATTTAAAGCAGAAACGTAGGGGTGAGTAACGAAGGTGCCAGTCAAGTGACTAGGCGAAAAATGCTAAATTTTAAAGCAGAATCGTAGGGGTGAGTAAGAAAAGGTGCCAGTCAAGTGACTAGGCAAAAATTACTGAAATTTAAAGCGGAAACGTAGGGGTGAGTGAAAAAGGTGCCAGTCAAGTGACTAGGCAAAAATTGCTGAAATTTAAAGTGAAATCGTAGGGGTGAGTAAAAAAGGTGCCAGTCAACTAACTAGGCAAAAATTGTTGAAATTTAAAGCAGAATCGTAGGGGTGAGTAAAAAATGTGCCAGTCAAGTGACTAGACAAAAATTGATGAAATTTAAAGCGGAATCGTAGGGGTGAGTAAAAAAGGTGCCAGTTAAGTGACTAGGCAAAAATTGCTGAAATTTAAAGCGGAATCGTAGGGGTGAGTGAAAAAAAAAAAAAAAAAAAAAAAGCAAAAAATAATTAAAAAAATAGCAATAAAATGTTAGAAAAATAAAAAAAAGGCCTAGTTCAAGGGGAAGCTCTACTAGCTACTCCCCAACAGAGTCTCTATCTGTGCAACCGTGGGAGTCGAGACGATCCCGTCGCGACGATGCGCTCTCTAACGAAAAATATAGAGTCACCACCCGGAGCTTTCGGTGTCCCGAGATACCTAGTTCATTTTTATGAGCACTGAAGTGCTAAAAATATGACTTTAAATCCCGTCCACACCAAAGGCTCTTAGGTAGGGGCTTTGGTTATCGATTGGGAAGGTGTTAGGCACCCGATCAACCTGCTAAATGCGGTCTCTACTTAAGGCCAGGTCTATGTGGGGCTGGTTTATTTAGTATATATATATAATTATATATAAAAAAGAAAGTAAAATGAGCGGCACTTACCCTTGCCCAAAGGCACACCGATCCTATTGAGCCATTCCCGCTTGCCAAAATTTGGGCAGCGTAATGGCTCAATTCTAGGATAGAGGAAAAGCAAAGAAGGTAGAGGAATAGAGGGGAGAGCCGGAGCTCTCGGGCCCTTGTAGCACCGTTGGGGAGCCTTGCGTTGGCTTGCTTCAGTGAGCTTTTTAAAGGCTTGTATGGTATGGAATGTGGTTCTAACTCCTAAGGCTTGAAACTAAGAGGTAGAGAAGGAAAGCTAAGGGGTAACACACACCTAACCTAGAGGCTTTTAGTGAAATACTAAGGTCTAAAGGGGCTTTTTCAATTCTAGAATTTGTATGGGGATAGTGCACCAAAGGGAGAAAGATCTTCTCACTTAAGCACTTTCTCTCTTAAGTAAAAACTCTTAAGCCTTAAGCAAGAGGGGTGGCTCTCTATTTATAGAGAAAGGGAGGATTAGTGAGGGGTTAAAGTCCTAATTAGATTAGCAATTAGGTAATGGGCAATCTAAGGTTTTTGTGGTTTTCTAGAGCTTAGAGAAGAGGGATTTGGGTTTAATGGTAGATGATAGGGTGGTGACTTGAATGGCAAAAGGGTGATAACTTAAGCTAATAGGGTCACTAGGGTCCTAAAGAAACACACCCTAGACTTTGGGATGGTCCACAAGTCAAACCCTCAATGTCAATTTTGGCCATTTTTTGAAGGAAAACCAGGTCCAAACTGTTGGAAGTTGAAGACCCGCAGGGGCCCGGCCCGGTTTGCAATTTCCTGCACAAATCTGTATTGTTCAAATTGCCATAACTTTTTATGTACAACTCCAAATTAGGCGATACTTGGCTCGTTGGAAAGCTGAGAAGGTATACTTTCCAAAGGTATAGGCCTTAGGTTGGGAAACTATATATGCTAACCTTGGCACTCTTCTTTTCATCAGTTATTTTGGTTAGTTTGAAATTGGCTCTATGGGTCCGATTTTGCAATATCTCGTACAAATTTACGATTTGCATTCTGCCATATCTTTTGATGTACAACTCCAAATTAGGCAATTCTTAGTTCGTTGAAAAGATGGGAAGCTCTAATTTCCAATGGTATATACCTTAAGTTGGGCAACTTTCCATAAAAACTTTAGCTCTCCTCTTTCTAATCGCTATTCAGGGGGGTTCGAATCGTGCCCTGGAAGGGTTCTAATAGGTATGGGAAGGGTATGGTTAATTCCTAAGGGTTTGAGATTGGTTTCTAAAGATTTGGGGTAGGTTCCTAAGATATCTAGGGTGATTCCTAAGGGTTTAGGGTGATTCCTAAGGGTTCCATACATGCCATCAAAAGCTTAGAATTACACCTCTCTCGAAAGGTGTTTCGATCGAGCCTTGGGCCAAATTTTGATGTCTACAGTAGCGAACAATGCCAATAACCATCAACAACAGCCTCCGACACCACCTCCTGTGCCACCTCAACCATTCGGTTTTGTGGAGTTTAGGAGATTGAAACCACCTAGCTTTTATGGTCAAACAGATCCGCTAGAGGCAGAAATGTAGCTAATCCATATAGAGAAACTACTATTAAGATTGACATGTATTGAGGAGAAAAAGGTGAGTTGGGCCTCATTCCAGTTAGAGGGAGACGTCGATCCTTGGTGGAAGGTGCTCTTAATGAGAGGAGAACAAGAAAGGCAAGACAAGCCATGGACATGGAATGAATTCGTCGAGATGTTTAACAAGGAGTACTTCCCGAGGCAGATTAGCGATCAAATGGCAGCAAGGTTTATTACCTTTGAACGAGGAGGAATGACCATACGGGAATACAATACAAAGTTCATTGGACTCTCAAGATTCACACCGGAATATGTGGCCACAAAAAAGATGAAGGCCAACATGTTTGAGCGCGGGTTAAGACCAAGCATCAGGGATAGAGTATCCATGTTTGAATTAAAAACTTATGGAGTAGCTATGGGGAAAGCCATAGTATCCGAGAGGGATATATCAGAGATGTATCACAGACGTGATCAGCAGAATAGGGGGAAGGCAGCTCAAGGGAGACATGGAAATTTCAAATCGGTGAATAAAAAGTCAAGGTTTACAGCACCACTCCTGAAACCACCCATCCAAAAAAATTATACGAGGCCACCTATGCTTACTCAAGGGAGACCTTTTCGTCAAGAGAGTCCTACTTCTACCACTGGGGTGTCAGTCACCCAGGGATTGTCAAAGGTTGCATCGTCTACTCCAGCAGAGACTTGTGCCCTGAGTGGCAAGGCACATAAAACCACGGAGTGCAAATGGGGTACGGGAAGATGCTTTAAATGTGGAAAGATGGGCCACATGATCAAGGACTGCGCATTGTTGAGGAAGGAGAAGGTGGCCACAACTACTTCACCACGGCCGATGAGGACCACAAGGCCTACAATTAAGGGTCGTCTGTATGCAGCCACCGCTCGGGATGCCCAACATACAAATGAAGTGATCCAAGGTATGCCCTTGAATTCAATCTAATTCGATAAATTTTAGAAGAACGAGGTGTATAATGCATGATAGGGTAATATAACGTCCATGTACTATTCTTTTATTATAAGTTTAGAACTATTTGATATGTGGTGAACATCTAAATAGATTCACATATGATGCTTAGGTACCTTACAATTATACGAGGGTGATGATTATTCTTATGATCCTCGAGTATTGGTAGACCCAGGGTCTACCCCCTCACTTGTGAACCCTCAATTTGCACGGAAGATGAAAGTTTTTCCAGAACCGTTAGAGTTCATCTTGGCAGTGTCACTTCCAATGGGGAAGTTCGTGAACACCGAGATGGTGTGTAGGTCCGTAGTTGTTGCTCTAAGGGACTATACTAATCATGAGGCGGTAGTTGACCTAGTTCTATTCGATATGAAAGGATTCAACATGATCCTTGCATGGATTGATTGTCCACTCATAATACGATTGTGGATTGCCAGAGAAAAATAGTCATGTTTCGACCAAAGGGAGAGAGATTGTTCAGATTCTTTGGTATGCGATCGAATATCGTACCATTTATATCTACAATTCGAGCAGAACGTTTGATGAAGAGCGGATGTAGTGGGTATCTTGCTATTCTACAAGGGCAAAAAGAGGAGAAGTATGTCATAGCCGACATTCCGATGGTATGCGAATTTGAAGACGTGTTCCCAGATGAGTTACCAGGGATGCCACCTAATAGAGAAGTGGAATTCGCAATTGACTTAGCACCAGGTACGGAGCCAGTTTCTAAAGCGCCATATCAGATGGCTCCGACTGAGTTGAAGGAATTAAAGGAACAACTCGAAGAGCTCCTAGATAAGGGATTTATAAGACTTAGCGTGTCTCTGTTGGGAGCATTGGTCTTATTTGTGAAAAAGAAGGACGGGTCGATGAGATTGTGCGTCGACTATCGTCAGTTAAATAAGTTAACTATAAAGAACTGATACCCATTACCAAGAATTGATGACCTTTTCGATTAGTTACAGGGTGTAACATTCTTTTCTAAGATCGATTTGAGACCGGGTTATCACCAATTGATGGTCAAAATGGAAGATATTCCAAAGACGGCGTTTAGAACCAGGTATGGGCACTACGAGTTCTTAGTAATGCCATTCGGATTGACCAATGCGCTAGCTTCATTCATGGACCTCATGAATAGGGTATTTAAATCACATCTCGATATGTGTGTGGTAGTATTTTTGGACGACATCCTAGTTTATTCTAAATCTATGGAAGAACATGAGAAACATTTAAAAATAGCCTTACATACGTTGCGTGAACACCAACTTTATGCAAAGCTCAACAAGTATGAATTTTGGCGAGAACAAGTGAGTTTTCTAGGACACATTGTGTCTAAGGCGGGTGTCACAGTAGACCCAGCAATGATTGAGGAAGTGGTGGATTGGAAGTAACCTATGATGGTAACATAAGTTCGAAGTTTCCTCCGTCTAGCGGGTTATTACAGAAGGTTTATAGAGGACGTTTGTGTATACCAACAGATGTCGACCTCCGATAAACTATTTTAGATGAAGCACACAAATCAAAATATGCTATTCATCCTGGCGGTATAAAAATTTATCAAGACTTGAAGAAAAATTTATGGTGGCAAGGGTTGAATAAAGACGTGGCTGAATATGTTTCAAAGTGTCAGGTATGTCAGCAAGTGAAAGTGGATCATAGGCATCCAGCAGGCCTATTGCAACCTTTGCCGATACCAGAATGAAAATGGGAGTCAATCTCCAAGGAATTCAATTTGGGGTTACGACGGATAGCCGGACGACATAATGCTATTTGGGTTGCGGTTGATAGACTAACCAAGTTAGCACACTTTTTTTCCCTATAACACTACATATACAACAAATAAGTTGGCAGACTTGTACATGAGAGAAATTATCCGACTACATGGTATTCCGATGAGTATTGTTTCCGATCGTGACCCACTATATGCCTCACAATTTTGGCGAAAGTTCTAAGAAGGAATGGGGACGAGGTTGAATTTTAGCTCAACATTCCACCTCAAACAGATTGACAAACAGAAAGGGTAAATCAAATCATAGAAGATATGTTCAGAGTGTGTATGCTCGATTTTGGAGGATCATGGGATAAACACTTGTCATTGATCGAATTTGCATACAATAAAAATTTTCAGAGAAGTATCGATATGGCACCTTACGAAGCACTTTATGGACGGCTATGTAGATCATCGATAAATTGGGAAGAGACCGATGAAAAGTTTATATTAGATCTGAAAGTTATTGAGAGCAATGTCGATGCTGTTCATCTAATTCGTGATAGAATCAAGACAGCTCAGACCAGACAAAAGAGTTATGCAGACATCAAGAGGACAAATGTCGATTTCCAAGTTGGCAACCATGTGTATGTCAAGATTTCGCCAATGAAGGGGTTATGCATTTTGGGAAGCATGGGAAACTAAGTCCACGCTATATCGAACCTTATGAGGTTTTGGGAAGAGTTGGAGAAGTGGCATACAGAATCGCTTTACCCCACAACTTCATGGAATGCACAAAGTATTTCATGTATCAATGTTAAGAAAGTATATGAAAGACCCTACTCACGTATTTGATGACCAGACGATAGAGGTTTATAGAGATTTGACTATTAGGGAGGAGCCTGTTCAGATGCTTGACCGAAAGGAACAGGTGCTGCATAATAAGCGTATTCCTCTAGTGTGGTGAAATGGAATAATCATTCTCGAGAGGAAGCTACTTGGGAGAGTGAAGCAAAGATTCTCGAGCAATACCCACATTTGTTTCAGGGAGTGACTCAAGAGGATGTTGAAGCCGTGTAATTCCCAATACAAGAAAGTTGTAACTCGTTCGATCTATGACACTAGTCATTAAAACATGTAACTTGCTAATCAATATAAAAGTACCTTTATGAGTTAAAGGAAAATGACCATTGGAAATTAGGACTTAAATTTGTTAAAACAAATAGAATGAAAATATTAAAACAAATTAACGGTTTTTGACAAAACCGATCAATCGAATTGCAAGTCGATCGATCGATTTATGTCACAAAGTTTAGTTTGGAATGTCGACAGGTTCAATAAATGTCAATAGGATACTTAAGGTTGATAGGCTTTAGAACGTGAAAACCGATCGATTGAGCCACAAAATCGATCAATCAAAATTGTTTCGTGAGGTTCAGTTTCGAACTTGATTGGATCATTTAACGCACAAACCGATTGATCGATTTCGGCAGTGTATAAGGAAATCGAGTTTTAACTTCTCATTTGCTTGAAAATTTCAAAGGTTTCTTTTGGGGACATTGTTACTGTGTGCTTATGGGTTTTTCTATCCATTGATTTCGAGCATTGACCTTCACCTTTGGAGTGTAAATATTCACGAGTCAACTTCAAATTGCTCTTAGAGGTAAGATCATCTATTTCCTTGGAAACTTATTTGAGTTCTCTTGCATTTAAAACCCTTATTTTTGGATTTATTGAAATTTGATAGCACAAAAGGGGAAACACCCTGCATAATCTTCGGCATCAAAGCAACCCATGATACATTTGGGTTCTTCGCATCGATCATCTTTAGAGAGACCCAACGAATGGTGGGCAGCCAAGGGTTTTATGTTGAAATGGACCTTTGACACTGTATTTCTCGAAGAGACGCCTTTGAGTCAGTGGGCTTGGAACTACATTGGGAAAGCCAAACTTAACAATTTGCTCAAGCTGCTAGGAGATTATTATTACCCTAGGTTAGTGAGGCTATTTTATGAAAACATGTACGACGGGGAAGAGGAGAACGTGATTTATAGCAAAATTGATAACCGGGAATACAGGTTCAATTTTTCCTGTATTAGTGATGCCCTAGAGTGTTGCCCTAGGTACGGTTACAATATAGAGTTGCAAGAACCCTACCCAGAAGAAGTACCGTTCTATGAGGTGTGCGCAAGGATGGCCCTGGCACGACATGGGTCTGGCCAAGCGATAAAGAAGGCCGATTTGCCCTGTCACATGTGAATGCTGGATATGATTTTCAAGACAAATATGTACCGGATGAGACACAAGACTAAGAGAGTGGAATTTTTGCAGCAGGCACTATATTCGACATTCACAGGCTGATGGTTTGATGCCTCAAAGCTAGTCCATGATGGGATTGTGTATGCGAGAGACAAAATGTTAGAGGGAGGAGCGTGCCATAAGGATGAGATACCCTCTGCTCGCCTGATTGCGGTGATGATTGAAGATTATGAAGGAGGAGAAGAATATGAGATCCCTGAAATGGAACCACGTTTGTAGGATAATGAGAAAATTTATTCATTCAAGGACTAGAAGAAGATGTATAATCAATTGGTTAAGAGTGTGCAAGTCAGAGGATTGGAGCCAACACAAGCTGCGGCTCAAGGACTAGTGCAGCCAATGCCACCAGCACAGCACCCACAACAGCTAGTACCATCGCATGTGCCAACACCCCGGGCCGCTAATTTGGATAACGTTGTTTCCATTATGACTAAGAAAACTCAGAGGATAGATGAGTATGCGCGGTGAATGGATGAAAATCACCGTCAGCTTAGCCGGCGATTAGACTACTATGGTACGGTGTGGGGTGAGACTATGCGATCCATGTATCCAGCCGACCATTTACAGCGCATGGTTGTGGCGTGTGCCTTCATTCCTGATGCGTCTAGTTTAGGTACGAGGGAACTTGGAGCAGCTGACAAGGAGCAGGCAGGACCTTCGGAGGCACCGCAGGATCGTTGAGACGAGAGGCAATTTTGGGTTATATTTTGGGAGTTTTATGTTTTGATTTGAAATGTTTTGTACGAACTATTAGGTCATGGTAGACCTTTAAATTTCTTTTTGGCTTTGCAGGCATACAATCTAATTTTTCTTTTGATTGTGGATATATAGTTCGCTCTCAACATTTGTTAGATATTCATGTCTGAAGTTTCATGTGGTTGTGACTGTTAGCAATGCATGGATATCGTTAGTAGATATGGATTTCGTGCATGTATGATAACTGAGTCAAATCGACTCTTATGAATCACATGTGTGATTAAATAGTGAATGTTAGTAGTACCTAGGTTTGTCTAGGAATTTCTATAAAAGATAAGAGTTAGTAATATCTTGTAAAGGATTGAATTCTCTAAAAGGAGGAACCATTTTGTTCATTGGTGTTTTGTCTGGTTGGGATTTTCGAACCATATGACTCGAGATGCGTGCCCGATCGAACACACAATTTGAGACAATAGAAATTGATGTGACAAGTGAAATAAAAATGAAAACTAAAGATAAGATCATCATTGGATGAGAGGAGGTCCGCCAACATTGAGAAATTTCGTTTCTTACCTTGTGCTTGAAATCTGGTTTGTGGAGAAGAGAGAGAAAGGAGAAGAGAGGAAATGATCTCTAGGGCATGTGTAGAATCGTTCGTGACGTGATCGATTTGCAAAACCCTTTGATGCATGAAAAAGGAGAGCGAATGATTTAAGGATTTGGACCATTGATGTGCAATAATCTTAGTTTAAGGTAAGAATTTAGGATTTGGAATCATGTGTATTTGTGGGTTGTAGTTGAGTAATTAATGCCCTAAAAGATTTGAATTAAATGCATGAGTGTCTGGTGTGATTTGGGTAATAAATGCCCTAGAAAGTCATAATAAATATGTTGGGTTTTGAGAAAAACAAAACTTTAGAAGAAAAGCTCGAGTGGCTGAGAATCTATCAAAACCGATCGATCAAAATGAGAATCGATCGATCGATTTTAACAGGAAACATATATATATATATATATATATCAGAGAAGTGTAGTTTCTGAAAGGGGAAACCAATCAATTGAATGGAATTTTGATTGATCGAATTGTGCCTTGATAGGCTTTGTGCTAAGCTTGCGAGGCTCTCGTGTGGTTTGATTTTGTTCGCATGGATGATGTGCAAGCTTGCCGGGTTGAAAGGGGGAAGTGAGATTGGGTTCTGAGTAAACCGATCGATCGATTTGTGAAACCGATCGATCAGTTTGGGAATCGATCGATCGAGTGTGAAAAAAGCTATACAAACAGAGAATTATATATTTGTGAAGGAGATCGACCGAATGAATTGTATTTTGATCGATCGATATTTGTAACCTATCGATCGGATTGGGATTCGATCGGTCGATTTTGCCAGATTCTGGCATTTGTCTGTTTGGAGAAATAGGACATTTGAGATCTCTTCTGCTTTGTCATTTTTGATGTGTAAGACATAGCTTGATGTGTTCTAAGTTCAAACTGTGAGCTTGTGATGTGAAGGTGCTTGTGGAATAAAGGACTTCGTATGGATTGTGCGTGAGGTACGGAAAATCCTATAACATGTACCTTTTTATGATAAGCATATGAGTTATGATGTGATCTGTGTGTGTGTGTGTGAAAATCATGACACCTTGTTGTTTGAAATACATGAGCCTCGTACACAGATTCAAGTGTGATAGGTGTGTGTGTGTAAGCATGAACTTCAGCTCAATCCGTATGTGTGTGTGTACGACATATGTGTGCATGTGAACTTCTCTCCAATCCTAAACCTAGCTATAATTTACCACAATGTACGGTGATAAACTATAATTTAGCTATGCACTTTGATTTAGGTTTGTATGTGAATACCCAACCAACGTAACTGTATATCCGTGAGTGACACGACGGGATATCCGTGACCGGTACGGTGGGATATTCGTACAACTATGTGTGACTTGTGAACTGAAAATAGTCAATGTCAGCTCAAGTGACCCTATTAACGTAGCTCAGAGGCTTGGCATTGTGAATTGTTCAATGAACAACGATGGTGGATATTCCATCGGTATAATATTGCGGCTCTCGATGCAATATATGCTCGAGGGAGGAATTAAGTTATCAATTTAAGTTTCTTCTTGAGTGTGTTGTGAAAAGCTTTGAAAATCTTGTGATAAACCTTGAAGCATGCACATATTTTAGTTCCCTTTGATTGAGCTATTTTTTAGATGTGTTCCACAATTATTTCGATATGGCATGAGATTATATGTGTGATGTGATAAAATTGCATGCTATGGATATTTTCTCTATTGAGCTTGGATGAAGCTCACCATTCGACTATACGTCACAGGTACAGGTGAAGACACCGGTACAGAAGGTATTGATTAGGAGGACTCCGAGTACATACAAGGGGAGGAGTCAGAGCCTCTGCCTGAGGAGTTCTTCCAGCTGAGAGAGTGATTTAGTTGAGAAATTTTGTGTAGATACGGATTGGTACATCCAGCCATTTTGTTATATAAATTCATATACTTGTAATTGTTCTCACTATTGTTTTGCGAACCATGTTTCTGTGATAGATGGCCATCATCGGTGGTTCTTTTTGGTTCTTTTGTTCATGCGTACTCGCATGGAATTAGAACCGTTATTTTTAGCGCACTTTGATATTAGAACTAGAGATTCCTTGTGCTTATTGATGATTCTATCTGCATGGTTAGAATTTCTGCTTTGTTTTTCGCTTTGTGCGTGGATGTTCCAACTGTTCTGTTCGATGCGTTCGGGGTTCGGTCTGACGGACCGCCCTGATGGCGCTAGTTTTCGGGGTAGGAAATCCGGGCTGTCAGAGTTGGTATCAAAGCTAAGCATTAGAAATTTTTGATTTTCTCAACACGTAATACACATTTGAGATATTTTGTCAGAGTATAGGGACCATCTACTAATGAAACTTTGGTTTCATGTTTGCAGAACGTATGTCAAATAGAGGTAGAGGACGGCCAAGAGGTGGCCATAGGTGGAATTTAAGAAGTGGAGATGAGATCCCCACAAGTTTGAATTGAGTTCCAATCGGTAATAGGGTAACTCTTGAAGCAAGTGTACTGGAACGAAAGAATCAAGAGAGGGAACAGGGTCGAGAGGACAGACAAAGGATGGCTTAAGCCAGGAAAGCTATGGCTAATGCCATGGCTCAACAGACTGCATTGTTGGCTGTGAACAATGCCAATAACCATCAACAACGGCCTCCAACACCATATCCTATGCCACCTCAACCATTCAGATTTATGGAGTTTAGGAGATTGAAACCTCCTAGCTTTTAAGGTCAAATAGATCCGCTAGTGGCGGAAAAGTGGCTGAACCAGATAGAGAAACTACTAGTGAGATTGACATGTACCAAGGAGGAAAAGGTGAGCTGGGCCTCATTCCAATTAGAGGGAGACGCCAATCCTTGGTGGAAGGCAGTCTTTATGAGAAGAGAATAAAAAGGCCAGACGAGCCATGGACATGGAATGAATTCGTCGAGATGTTTAGCAAGGAGTATTTCCTGAGGCAGATTAGAGATCAAATGGCATCAAGGTTTATGACCTTGGAAAAAGGAGGGATGACCGTACGGGAATACGGTACGGAGTTCGTTAGACTCTCAAGGTTCGCACCGAAATATGTGGCCACGAATAAGATGGAGGCCAACAAGTTTGAGCACAGGTTAAGATCAAGCATCAGGGACAAAGTATCCATGTTTGAATTTGAAACTTATGGAGCAATTGCGAGGAAAACCATAGTAGCCGAGGGGGATATATCATAGATGTATCAAAGACGTGATTAGCAGAATAGGGGGAAGGCGGCTCAAGGGCGATAAGGAAATTTTGAATCGGTGAATAAAAAGCCAAGGTTTACAACACCTATCCAAACAAATTATACGAGGCCACCTATGCTTACTCAAGGGAGACCTTTTCGTCAAGGGAGTCCTACTTCTACCACTAGGGTGTTAATCACCTAGGGATTGTCAAAAGTTGCATAGTCTACTCCAGCAGAGACTTGTGCCCTTTGTGGCAAGGCACATAAAACAATGGAGTACAGACAGGGTATGGGTGGATGCTTTAAATGTGGAAAGATGGGCCACATGATCAAGGACTGCTCAACATGATCAAGGACTGCTCAACATGATCAAGGACTGCTCAAAGTTGAGGAAGGAGAAGACGGCCAGAACTACTACACCACGGCCGATGAGGACCACAAGGCCTACAATTCAGGGCTGTGTGTATGCAGCCACCGCTCGGGATGCCCAACATACAAATGAAGTGATCCAAGGTATGCCCTTGAATATGGTATCAATCTAGTTTGATAAATTATTGAAGAAAGAGGTGTATAATGCATGATAGGGTAATATAACATCCATGTACTATTCTTTTATTATAAGTTTAGAACTATTTGATATGCGGTGAACATCTAAATAGATTCACATATGATGCTTAGGTACCTTACAATTATACAAGGAGGGTGACGATTATTGTTATGATGCTCGAGTGTTGGAAGACCCAAGGTCTACCCACTCATTTGTGACCCCTCAATTTGCACGAAAGATGAAAGTTATTCTAGAACCGTTAGAGTTCATCTTGGTAGTGTCACTTCCAACGGGGAAGTCCGTGAACACCGAGATGGTATGTAGGTCGATAGTTGTTGCTGTCAGGGACTATACAAATCGTGAGGTGGAAAATGGCCTAGTTCTGTTCAATATGTAAGGATTTGATGTGGTCCTTGGCATGGATTGGTTATCCTCTTATAATGCGAGTGTGGACTGCCGAAGAAAAATAGTCACGTTTTGACCAAAGGGAGAGAGATCGTTTAGATTCTTTTGTATGCGATCAACTATCGTACCATTTATATCCGCAATTTGAGTAGAATGTTTGATGAAGAGCAGATGTAGTGGGTATCTTTCTTTTCTACAAGAGCAAAAAGAGGAGAAGTATGTCATAGCTGACATTCCGGTGGTATGCGAGTTTGAAGACGTGCTCCCATATGAGTTACCAGGGAAGCCACCTGATAGGGAAGTGGAGTTCGCAATTGACTTAGCACCAGGTACGGTGCCAACTTCTAAAGCGCCATATCAAATGGCTCCATCTAAGTTGAAGGAATTAAAGGAACAACTCCAAGAGCTCCTAGATAAGGGATTCATAAGACCTAGTGTGTCTCCGTGGGGAGCACCAGTCTTACTTGTGAAAAAGAAGGACGGGTCGATGAGATTATGTATCAACTTTCGTCAGTTAAATAAGTTGACTATAAAGAACCGATACCCGTTATCAAGAATTGATGACCTCTTCGATCAGTTATAGGGCACAACATTCTTTTCTATGATTGATTTGACATCGGGTTATCACCAATTGAAGGTCAAAACAAAAGATATTCAGAAGATGGCATTTAGAACTAGGTATGGGCACTACGAGTTCTTATTAATGTCATTCGGACTGACCAACGCGCCAGCTTCATTCATAGACCTTATGAATAGGGTATTTAAACCACATCTCGATACGTGTGTGGTAGTATTTGTGGACGACATCCTAGTTTATTTTAAGTCTGAGGAAGAACACGAGAAACATTTAAGAGTAGCCTTACAGACATTGCATGAACACAAAGTTTATGCAAAGCTCAACAAGTGTGAATTCTAGCTAAAACAAGTGAGTTTTCTAGGACAAGTTGTATCTAAGGCGGGTAGACCCAGCAAAGATTGAGGAGTGGTGAATTCGAAGCAACTGATAAAGTTAACAGAAGTTTAAAGTTTCCTTAGTCTAACGGGTTATTACAGAAGGTTTGTAGAGGGATTTTCCAATATCTCAGGGCCACTCACCAAACTCACAGGGAAAGATAGCAAGTTTGACTGGACTGAAGAATGTGAAAAGTGTTTTTAAGAGTTGAAGAAGAGATTTACCTCCGCGTCAGTCTTAGCTATTCCATTCTGTAGTGGAGGATTTGTCGTTTATAGTGATGCTTCTTATAGCAAGTTGGGATGTGTGTTGAACCAACACCAGAAGGTCATTGCGTATGGGTGTAGACAACTGAAAGACCATGAGAAGAATTATTCAACGCATGATTTGGAATTGGCTGCAGTGATATTTGCTTTAAAAATATGGAGACACTATCTGTATGGAGAAATGTTTGAAATAATTATGGATCATAAGATCCTCAAGTATTTGTTTACATTAAAAGAGTTGAATATGAGGCAACGAAGACGGATCAAGTTTCTAAAAGGTTACGATTGTTTGATTCAATATCATGCAGGCAAGGCTAATGTCATAGCAGATCCCTTGAGTCGGAAAAGTTCGGCTCAACTATCTAGCCTGATTATGGGGAGTTATAGAAAGAAATTATTAGAGGATCTTTCTTTGTATGATACGAAAATTGAAGTACAAGATTCAGGTGCCTTATAGGCAAATATTGTAATTCGCCCAATGATCTTTAATCAAGTGTATGAACTCCAGATGACAGACATGAAGTTAGTAAAGCTTAGGCAAGGGATGACAGAGGGAACCAATTCAGACTTCTCCATAAGAGAAGATGGATCACTAATGTTTAGAGGACGTTTGTGTATACCAACAGATGTCGACCTCCGACAAACTATTTTAGACGAAGCACACAAATCAAAATATGATATTCATCTTGGTGGTATTAAAATGTACCAAGACTGGAAGAAAAATTTTTGGTGGCGAGGGTTGAAGAAAGATGTGGCTAAATATGTTTCAAAGTGTCAAGTATGTCAGCAAGTGAAAGTGGATCATTGGCATCCAGCAGGCCTATTGCAACCTTTGCCGGTACCAGAATGGGAATGGGAGTCAATCTTCATGGATTTCATTTTGGGGCTACCACGAATAGCCAGACGACATAACGCTATTTGGGTTGTGGTTGATGAACTGACCAAGTCAGCTCACTTTTTACCCTATAACACTACATATACAGCGACTAAGTTGGCAGACTTGTACATGAGAGAAATTTTCCAACTACATGATATTTTAATGAGAATTGTTTCCAATTGTGACCCACTATATACCTTACAGTTTTGGTGAAAGTTCCAAGATGGAATGGGTACGAGGTTGGATTTTAGCTCAGTATTCCACCTTGAAACAGATTGACAAACAGAAAGGGTAAATCAAATCATAGAAGATATACTCAGAGCATGTATGCTCAATTTTGGAGGATCATGGGATTAACACTTGTCGTTGATCAAATTTGCATACAATAATAGTTTTCAGACAAGTATCGATATGACACCTTACGAAGAACTTTATGGGCGGCGATGTAGATCACCGATAAATTTGGAAGAGACCGATGAAAAGTTTATATTGGGTCCAGAAGTTATTGAGAGCAATGTTGATGCTGTTCATCTAATTCGTGATAGAATGAAGACATCTCATACCAAACAAGAGAGTTATGCCGACAGCAAGA
This sequence comes from Chloranthus sessilifolius, assembly GCA_021018995.1. Taxonomy (NCBI): domain Eukaryota; kingdom Viridiplantae; phylum Streptophyta; class Magnoliopsida; order Chloranthales; family Chloranthaceae; genus Chloranthus; species Chloranthus sessilifolius. The sequence continues at coordinate 49,560,862 of CM037593.1, read as the reverse complement.
GGACAAGTGTCGATTTCCAAGTTAGCAACCATGTGTATGTCAAGATTTCACCAGTGAAAATGGTTATGCATTTTGGCAAGTGTGGGAAACAAAGTGTGCGCTATATCGGACCTTAGGAGGTTTTGGGAAGAGTTGGAGAAGTGGCATACATAATCACTTTACCCCCGTAACTTGATGGAATGCACAATGTATTTCATGTATCAATGTTAAGAAAGTATGTGAAAGACCTACTCACGTATTTGATGACCAGCCGATAGTGGTTTACAGAGATTTGACTATTAGGGAGGAGCCTGTTCAGATACTTAACCGAAAGGAATAGGTGCTGCGTAATAAGCGTATTCCTCTAGTGTTGGTGAAATGGAAGAATCATTCGAGCGTGAAGCGGAGATTCTCGACCAATACCCACAGTTGTTTCAAGGAGTGACTCGAGAGAATGTGGTAGCCTTGTAATTCCCAATACAAGAAATTTGTAACTTCTTCGATCTATGACACTAGCCATTAAAACATGTAACTTGCAAATCAATGTAAAAGTACCTTTATGAGTAAAAGGAAAATGATCATTGGAAATTAGGACTTAAATTCACTAAAACAAATAGAAGGAAAATAGTAGAACAAGTTAAGGGTTTTTGATAAAACCGATTGATTGAATTGCAAGTCCATTGATCGATTTATGTCGCGTAGTTCAATTTTGAATGTCAACAGGTTCAATAATTGTTGACAAGATCCTTAAGGTTCAGTTTTGAACTCGACAGGATCATTTAACGCGTAAACCGATCGATCGATTTTAGAACCATCGATAGATTTCGGTAGTGTATAAGGAAATCGGGTTTTAACTTCTCATTTGCTTGAAAATTTCAATGGTTTCTTTTGGAGACGTTGTTACTGTGTTCTTAAGGGTTTTTCTAGCCCTTGATATTGAGCATTGACCTTCACCTTTGGAGTGCCAATATTCATGAGTTCGACTTCAAATCACTCTTAGAGGTAAGATCATCCATTTCCTTGGAAACTTATTTGAGTTCTCTTGCATTTAAAACCCTAGTTTTTGGATTTATTGAAATTTGATGGCACCAAAGGGGAAACAACCTACAAAATCTTCGACTTCGAAGCAACCCACGACACATTCGGGTTCTTCGCGTCAATCGACTTTTGAGAGGCCCAACGAATGGTGGGCAGCCAAGGATTTTATGTTCGAACAGACCTTAGACCTCGTATTTCTCGAAGAGACGCCTTTGAGTCAGTGGGCTTTGGACTACATTGGAAAAGCCAGACTTGACAATTTGCTCAAGCCACTAGGAGATTATTATTACCCTAGGTCAGTGAAGCTATTTTATCAAAACATGTACAACGAGGAAGAGGAGAACGTGATTTATACCAAAATTGATAACCAAGAATACAAATTCAATTTTTCTAGTATCAGTGATGCCCTATAGTGTTACCCTAGGTACGGTGACAATATAGAGTTGCAAGAACCCTACCCAAAAGAAGTACAATTCCATGAGGTGTATGCGAGGATGACCCAGGGACGAGACAAGTCTAGCCAAGCGATAAAGAGGGTCAATTTGCCCCGTGACATGTGGATGCTGAATATGATTTTCAAGACAAATTTGTACCCGATGGGACACAAGGCTGAGAGAGTGGAACTTTTACGGTAGGCACTGTATTCGGCATTCACGGGCTGATGGTTTGATGCCTCAGAGCTAGTCCATGATGGGATTGTGTATGCAAGAGACAAAATGTTAGAGGGAGGAGTGAGCCCTAAGGATGAGATACCCTATGCTCGCCTAATTTCGGCGATGATTGAAGATTATGGAGGAGAAGAATATGAGATCCCTGAAATGGAACCACATTTGCAGGATAACGAGAAAATTTATTCGTTCAAGGACTAGAAGAAGACGTATAATCAATTGGTTAAGAGTGTGCAAGTCAGAGGGTTGGAGCTAACACCAGCTGTGGCTCAAGGACCGGAATAGCCAATGCCACTAGCGCAGCAGCCACCACAACCAGTACCACAGCATGTGCCAGCACCCCAGGCCGCTATGATGAATGACGTTGTTGCCCTTATGATTGAGAACACTCAGAGGATAGAAGAGTACGCACGGCGAGTGGATGAAAACCACTGTCAGCTTAGCCGGCGATTGGACTAGTATGACGCAGTGTGGGGTGAGACTATGCAATTCATGTATCCAGCTGACCATTTGTAGCGCATGGCTGTGGCATGTGCCTTCGTTCTTGATGCGTCCAGTTCTGGTACGAGGGAACCTGGAGCAGCCGACGAGGAGCAGGTAGGACCTTCAGAGGAGTCGCAGGATTCTTAAGACGAGAGGGGATTTTGGTTTACATTTTGGGAGTTTTTAGTTTTGATTTGAAATGTTTTGTATGAACTATTAGGTCTTGGTAGACCTTTAAATTTCTTTTTGGTTTTGCAGACATACGATCTAATTTTCCTTCTGACTTGTGGATATATAGTTTGCTCTCAACATTTTGTTAGTTTTTCAATACCTAGGTTTGACTAGGAATTTTTATAAAAGATAAGAGTTAGTAATACGTTGTTAAAGGATTGGATTCTCTAAAAGGAGGAACCATTTTGTTCATTGGTGTTTTTTCTGGTTGGGATAATGGGCTTTCAAAATACAGAACCTTAGCCAATTTTTGAGGATGAAAATTTACAAGGAGGGGAGAATGAAATAACCAAAAAATTTTCATTTTTGAACCATATGACTCCGGATGCATGCCCGACTAGACACATAGTTCGAGACAATAGAAATTGATGTGAGAAGTGAAATAGAAATGAAAACTAAAGATAAGATCACCATTGGATGAGAGAAGGTATGCCAACGTATGGTGTATTAGCATAACACCTGAACTAAAACTTAAGTATAAGAGCAAAGCTTATATGAGAAATTTCATTTCTTACCTGGTGCTTGAAATCTGGTTTGTGGAGAAGAGAAAGAAAGGAGAAGAGAGCAAAAGATCTCTAGGGCGTGGGTAGAATCGATCGTGAGGTGATCGATTTGCAAAACCCTTTGAGGCATGGAAAAGGAGAGTGAAGGATTTAAGGATTTGGACCATTAATATGCAATAATCTGATTTTAAGGTAAGAATTTATGATTTGGAATCATGTGTATTTATGAGTTATAGTTGAGTAATTAATGCCCTAAAATATTTGAATTAAATGCGTGAGTGTGTGGTGTGATTTGGGTAATAAATGCCCTAGAAAGTCGTAATAAATCTGTTGGGATTTGAGAGAAACAAAACCTAAGAAGAAAAGCTCGATGGGTTGAAAATCTGTCAAACTGATCGATCAAAATCAAAATCGATAGATCGGTTTCCCCTTTCTGAAACCACACTTCTCTGCTCTCTCTCTCTCTCTCTCTATATATATATATATCCTTTCTGAAACAACACTTCTCTGTTCGAATTCTGCTTGTCGAGGCACAATTCGATCGATCGAATTGTGCGTTGATAGGCTCTGTGCTCAGCTTGTGAGGCTCTCACGTGGATTGCTTTTGTTCTTATGGATGCTGTGCAAGCTTACTAGGTTGAAAGTGGCAAGTGAGATTGGGTTCTGAGTAAATCGATCGATCGATTTGTGAAACCGATCAATCAAGTGTGAAATAAGCTATACAAACAGATAATTGTATATTTGTGAAGGAAACCGACCGATCAAAATATATTTCGATCGATCGATATTTGAAATCGATCGATCGGATTTGAATTCGATCAATCGATTTTGCCAGATTTTGGCATTTGTTAGTTTTGAGAAAGAGGACTTTTGAGACCTCTTCTACTTCGTCATTTCTGATGTGTAAGACATAACTTGATGTGTTCTAGGTTCAGACTGTGAGCGTGTGATGTATAACTGCTTGTGGAATAAAAGAGTTCGTCTGGATTGCATGTGAGGTAGGGAAAATCTTATAGCATGTACCTTTGTTACGATAAGCATATGAGTTATGATGTGATCTGTGTGTGTGTGTGTGTGAAAATCATGACACCTTGTTGTTTCAAATACATCAGCCTCGTACACAGATTCAAGTGTAATTGGTGTGTGTGTGTAAGCGTGAACTTCAGCTCAATCTGTATTTTTGTGTGTGTGACATATGTGTGCGTGTGAACTTCTCTCCAATCCTAAGCCTAGCGATAATTTACCACAATGTACGGTGATAAACTATAATTTAGCTCTGCACTTTGATTTAATATATGTGTGTGAATACCCAACTGACGCAACGCTATATCCATGACTGACGCGACAGGATATCCGTGACCGGTACGACAGAATATCTGTACAACTATGTGTGAATTGTTCAATGAAAGATGATGGTGGGTATACCATCGGTATAATATTGTGGCTCTCGATGCTATATATGCTCGAGGGAGGAATTAAGTTATCAATTTAAGTTTTTCTTGAGTGTGTTGTGAAAATCTTTAGAAATCTTGTGATAAACCTTGAAGCATGCACATATTTCAGTTCACTTTGATTCAGTTATTTTTCAAATGTGTTCCGCAATTATTTTGATATGGCATGAGATTATATGTGTGATGTGATAAAATTACATGCTATGGATATTTTTTCTATTGAGCTTGGATGAAGCTCACCGTTCGACTGTACGTCACAGGTATAGGTGACACCAGTACCGAAGATATTGATTTGGAGGACTCCGAGTACTTACCGGGGGAGGAGTCAGACCCTCCGCCTAAGGAGTTCTTCCAGCAGAGAGTGATTTCGTAGAGAGATTTTGTGTAGATACGGCTTGGTACGTCCAGCCATTTTGTTGTATAAATTTAGATACTGTTAATTGTTCTCACTATTGTTTTGCGAACCATGTTTCAGTGATGGATGGCCATCACCGGTGGTTCTTTTCGGTTCTTTTGTTCATGCGTACTCGCATGAAATTAGAACTGTTATTTTGAGCACACTTTGATATTAGAACTAGAGATTCCCTGTGTTTATGTGATGATTCTATAAGCATGGCTAGAATTTTTGCTTTATTTTTCGCTTTGTGCGTGGATGTGCGAATTGTTCTGTTCGATGCATTTGGGGTTCGGTCTTACGAACCGCCTTGATGGTGCGAGTTTTAGGGGGCCGAAAATCTGGCTGTCACAGAATTTTTGCTTTCCAAAGCTTCAGCCTCGAAAGACTTTTCATCATTGACTTTAATTTATATAATCCTCATTATGTAGGGAGTATATTAGTTAAAGTCTCCGAATCAACCTCACCTGGTGCGTGCTGTTACACCGGTTCCTCGCTAAGGGTCTCAAAGAGTTCCCAAGCTTCTTCTGCTATCAATTTACGGAACATACCTCCACAAGCCACATCAATCATGTGTCAGGTGGCATCATCAAGGCCTTCATAGAAAGTTAGCACAAGTTGCCAACACGTAACCCCATGGTGAGGGCACTTGTGCAAAAGATCCTTAAGACGGTTCCAACATTCCTGAAGAGATTCATTTGGGAATTGGTGAAACATTATAGCCATATGTTGGATTTTATTCATTCTACAGATTAGAAAGAATTTTATATGAAACATGCATTTCAATTCTTTCCAATTTGCAATTGAATTATGGGGCAAAAAGTTTATCCACTGCTTTGCTTCATCTCAATTGTTTCTAGTTCAACAGTTGTTGTAAATGTAGGAGTGTTTTCCCCTTCAACTATCTCTGGTTCAACAGAATTTGTAGCATCATTATCATCTTCTGCTATATTTTCTTCTTCAAGTTCAGCCTCCTCAATTGATGGAGGTATGGAGGGAAATTTGCTTGTGGACAGTATTAGGGCCATCTTCTTCCTATTCTTCGGATTTAAAGTCCTTTTATAGGCTGCAGCAATGAGATCTTCTCAGCTCGTAACCCTGCTATTGTGACCAAGCTTTTATTCGTGATGGACTCAATAGTCTTTTTCTGTTCTTCACAGATCTGGACTAGTGAATTTTTGTCCTCGCTCAGCTTAAGTATCTCTCCTTTAGCAACTACAAGTTCATTTTTCTCATCTAGCTGTCTGTTAAGTGCTTGCTGGGACTCTCTGTGTGCATTTTCTCTTTCATCTGGATCTGCCATTAGTTCTCCAAATTGATCAAGAAAATTAGCTACTCTGTCTTCATAATCATTTTTTTGACCCTCCCATGCCTGTGATCATTTCTCAACACATTATTATGTTGTTGCAATTGTGCAATTTGATTTTGGAAGGCAGCAGCTGCCTCTTGTACTTTCTTTACAATTTCAGCCCTCCAATGCACTTGGTGATCTTTCATTACCCTTTGCTTCAAGTTTTCTACAATATCTACCCTTTGTCTTGTTGTAGGTAGGACTTCGAAAACTCTATTTTTCACTCTATTCATTTCTTCAATCATTTTTCTTGCCATCTCTTGTACTGGCAGCAACTGTGGTTCATTTTTAGTGCAGGAGTATGGCTAGAAGTAGCAATCTCAGAAATTCATTGTTCAACCAGAGGTATGAGGACTTCCACTATTGTGGATGTCATTTCGCTCTCAGGATCTACTTCAACAACAATTTGCATTTTTTCTTCCTCATGTACAAAAGGAAAAACAGGTTCTATTAGAGAGTTCAATGCTGAATCATACAAAATAACCTGTCCTTGTGATGCGGTCTCTCCTCTACTGTTTCTAGTTCAACAGTTGTTGTAAATGTAGGAGTGGTTTCCCCTTCAACTATCTCTAGTTCAACAGAATTTGCAGCATCATTATCATCTTCTGCTATATTTTCTTCTTCAAGTTCTGCCTCCTCAATTGATGGAGGTATGGAGGGCAATTTGCTTGTGGAGAGTACCGGGGCCATCTTCTTCCTATTCTCCAAATTTAAAGTCCTTTTATAGGCTACAGCAATGAGATCTTCTTCTCAATCTGAAAGGACTTTCTTTTTGGGTACCCACTGATATCCCAAATTCTTCGGAATATTGGTAATTAAGCCCCCAAAAGGTAGCTCCAACTTATTTTTTTGTACCTGGACTGATTCAATTTTGCCCTTACTGCATCCATTACCTCCGAGAGGTAAGAGGGTACATTAAACCACACTCGGCTTGCTATCATATATAGGGCTTTGACAAAGAGAAACTTCCTCTCTGTTTTACGACAAATAGGGTGTATGGTCTTGTAGATAAGCACATCTAGGAAATGAAGTAGGAGATTGCTATTTTCCAGGTCTTTTCTCATGAAGGACTTATCCTTGGGTGGGTTGCCCAATAGTACTGCATGTTGGTTCGCGTATTTTCTGGGTTCCTTTCGGTCTCAGAAAGAAGTGGCCCAATTTGGTCCAAGTGGACTCTGGCTAAGGGCGATGGTGAAATATTAAATTACTGAAATTAAAGAGACAAATATTAAATGAAAAGTACCTGAGTGATGCGATCGCCACCTGTAGATGTTTATCGACACTACAACATGTCACTGATCATGCTTTAAGAAGAGCAGGGGCTTGCAGTTGAAGTCCTTTACTGAATGTCGGTTGGCCAACTTCAGCAGCTTTGGGTTGTCTTTAATCTAACTAGTTTGGCCTTCTTGCTTCTACTAGGATTCTAATAAATCTAATCTCCTAATCCTACTAGAAGTCTAATTAACCTTGTCTCCTAATCCTACTAGGAGTCTAAGTAAAAAAAATGTTGTAGCCTATTATGCTAAGGAGGATCGGCCCCGTTCCCAGGTACCCTCAGTAAACTCCCTTGGGTAAATGGGGTGGCTAAGGATTATTTTATAAATATTGAAGATTAAAAACTGAATTTGAACTTAGAATTGAGAATTAGGAATCAAAACCGAGATCGAGAATTAAGAATTTAGAACTAGAACAAAGAATTTGGACTAGCATTAAGAACTAGAAGGAGAATTAAGAACTAGAAAGAAAATTAAGAATGAACTAGAACCTAAGAACTAGGAATTAAGAACTAGAACTAGAACTAAGAGCTAGAATTTAGAACTAGAACTAAGAACTAGAACTAAAATTTAGAAATAGAATTAAGAACTAGAATATTCTAAAAGGAAGAAGCTTAGAAGTGAGAATTGTGTAGAGTGGCTAGGGGGTACGAGTCTATTTAAAGGCTTTTACTAGAAATCCTAGTTTAATTCTAATTCCTAATTCAATCCTAAAGAAATAAGGAAACTAATCCTATTTCTAATAAAAGAAACAAATCCTATTTTCAAAAATAAGATAATAAATAGACTAATCCTCATTCGATTAGGAGTCTTGAAATTCGTCACTTTTCGTGTAACTTCCGAAAACTAATCATAACTTCTTCAATATTTATCGAAATTGAGTATTTTTTAGCTCGTTGGAAAGCTACTTCGATAAGATTTCAAATGTCACCAATTTCACTTCAATCCACGTTCATTTGATATTTCAAAATATGTCAAACATAAAAGTGACGGGATTGACAATTGGGAAAGGTTGGAGAGACCTATTTGGCTCTAAGCTAGACGCTTCCTTCTTTAATACTACTTTGAGAGTCAAGAGTAACGGGCTAGTGCTACTAGCTTGACTATCTGGGGCTCCTAGAGAAGTGTCTGTGATTCTAGAAGTCTAGAAGGCAGCTCGACCCCTTTTTGGAAGCCCCAGAGAGAACCTCAAATTTTCTCAAAGAGAGAAGCTTTGGAGAGAGCAGAAGATTAAATTATTTTTATGGCTAAGAGTAATTTTGTAAGGATTGAGTTTAGATTGATGATTAAAGGCCTAAGGATTAAAAACTGAGAATTAAAGATTTTAGGGATTAGGGATCAAAAACTAGGAACTGAGATCTAGAACTTAAGAATTAAGAACTAGAACTAAGAACTAGAGTCAGAAGTAAGAACTAGAATAAAAATTAGGGACTAGGATGAAAATTAAGAACTAGAATCAGAATTAAGGATTAGGACCTAGAAGCTAAGAACTATAACCTAAAAATTTAGAACTAGAAACTAGAAATAAGAATTAGAACTAGGAATTAGAAATTAAAACTGAAAAACTAAAGAGAGAATACCTGAAGGTAAGCGCCGCAGAGGGAGTCTCGAAATCCTAGGCATGGAAGAGAGGAACTCGAGGCTTGAATGTGTTAATTGGTTCAAGGTAGGGGGTTTATTTATAGGTATTTGGGTAATTACTCGCCCTGTGGGAGGTGCGCAATTAGTTGGTCTGGTCCAATTGTGCGTCCTGTACAGTGCATTTAATTTGATTACGTGCCCTATCAGGTGAGCTTAATCACTTTGAGTCAGTCATAGACTCAGTGAGTTATCGGCTGACTGGCTTAGCTGAGTGTCCTAGTTCCAACTCACTTGGAACTAATTATGCGCCCTGTGTAGCACGCACAATCCAATTAAGCACCCGCTTATGTGCACTTGATTGGGGAGTTCAAGCGGTCATGGGAATTAGAGACCAGGTCCAACTGGGGACCAATTGCGCGCTGGTGGTGGGGTGTACAATCGATTGCATGCACTGGTGAGGGCACGTAATCGGGTCTTCAGGGCGATTTACGGAAGGTGGAGGATTGGTCCAAGTGGAACCAATTGCACGTCGGTGATGGGGCGTGCAATCTGATTACGCGGCCTATCCAAGGCGCGAAATCTGGTCCTAAGGCAATATATGGGAAGAGCATGTCTGGTCCAAGAGGGACCAATTTTGTGCATCTGTGAGGGCACAAAATTCGAAAGCTTCCCCAGGCTAAGTCGGGTCTGAACCACATGCTATTATTTCAGCCTAGGATCAACCATATACTATTATTTCAGTACATAGTCCTCCTATTTAGGGTTTTAAGGTCTTCGGAGAAGGCCAGTCCTTCTTCAGAGATTGTAAGCAAGGTCAAAGGTTGGCCAAATAGGTTTGTATACTCCGAGAGGGCAATATTGGGGTGTCTACACTGCTGCCATTTCTTCGAAATCCGAGAAATCCGAGGGTGCTTGTTTTAGCAAATTGGCCACCGACTCATCTGTGGATAACTCTAGTTTTTCCAGGGGTGCATGCATTACCCTAGCATTCAGTTCATTAGTCAGTTGGATGTTCATCCCTACGGTTGTAGAGAGCCTTGGGGTATGACCTTTGCTGCTATTTGTCATATTCCTGTAAAACAACTTCACCAGTCTAGGGTAGATTGGTGTTGCTCCAGGCTCCAGGAAGTAGATTAGCCTAGCATCCTTAAAGTATTTGATGGCAGCCTTGCTGACATCGACGCTTTCCCAAAAAGACACATCCACTGCAACCTCAACCCTCACAATATGATGTTTCATTGATGCAAGGGGATTATCAAGTATTCTTTTGTTGGATGTCAGCTTTTTGCCTCTATCAGATTGTGCGTTATGTTCAAGCATCATCCTAGTTTCTATCTCATTCGCCATTATTTCTTCAGGTAGTTCTCCAATAACTATCCTGAAAGATTTTGATTTCTTTTTAGATAGGGCTCCTGCAGTAGCCCGTTTACTATATTTTCGGATTGGGAAATGATCAGAGTTGTTACCTTCATCTTCCTCTACTTCTCTTGGTCTTTTAACCTTTGCTATTGACATGATTTGTTGTTCTACAATAGTAAACAAACCCTGGTCAATGATTACCAATTTTCTTATGCCGAATCAAAGAAATTTTTAGAAAGGGAAAAAAAACTAATTAAGAATCAAGATCATCTACCTATCAAAACACTAATTTTAAATATGAGATCGTTAGTTGTGGGTAGGGTTTTAAATGGAGGAAAGAAAAGAAAACAAGAAAAGGCAAGGTCAAGGGAAGTTAGAGAAACAACTAGATTAGCTTTCAGAAAATATGAAAAAATGGAGGGAGAGAAGAAAGGTTAGCTTAAGAGTTCAAAAATGGGGCCAACGTCTCCATCCACGGATATGTAGGCCCTAATTTTGGTGATGACCCGTTAAACCAGTCATCATGCGTATTATTAACCTAGAGTTGCCGGTCAACTCTAGCTTTTCATCATTTGAAAGCTTGGACTCTCATACGAATCTACTAGTACTCACTTCTAATGGATCGTAAAACTTAGGGTTACGTACGTAAATCCATACATTCGTTCATAAGACTCTAATATACAAGGGAGGTAACATTATGATTGGTCGTGTTTTCGACAATCGTAAAGGTCTCTCCCAAAATTTTAAAACTTTAAAATAATGATTTACATATTTTACAAAGGGTGCTATGGATGAGTCGGTAGCTCGACAGATCCTAGAGGACATCAATTTTGATTAGTGGGGGCAACAGTTTCCCCCAATAATACTTGTCCCCTTGGATTGCTAGCGGGCTACACCAGTAGTTGACCACATGCTGGTACACGATTTTTCGGGGTCCCTTTTGGTCCCTGGAAAGAGTGGCCCAATTTGGTCTCTGTGGACTCTGGCGGAAGGCGATGAATGGTAAAAAATGTAGAGATGAAAGAGGTAAATCCTAAAAGGAAAATACCTGGTTCGTTGTGATCGCTAGCCTTAGATGTTTATCGATGCTGCAACACGTCACTGATCATGCCTTTCGAGGTGTGGGTTCGACTTCTTTACTGAATCATCGGCTGCCGACGTCAGCAACACAGGGTCACCTAAAAGTTTAGTTTATATAGTTTTCCTAATCCTATTCTAAGTCTATTTGCTTTACTTTTCCTAATCCCACCGGGAGTCTAATTAATCTAATTTTTTAATTATTCTAAAAGTTTAATTAAACTAGTCTCCTAATCCTACTGGGAGTTAAATTATCTTAAATTTCCTAGTTCTATTAAAAGTCCAATTAATCTAAGTATCCTAATCTTATCAGAACTCTAATTAAGTTAAGTATCCTAATTCTGTTAGAACTCTAATTAAGTTAAGTATCCTAATTCTATTAGAACTCTAATTAAGTTAAATATCCTAATTCTATAAGAACTCTAATTAAGTTAAGTATCCTAATTCTATTAGGAATCTAACTAATCTCATGCTTCCAATTTCAAGTTAATGTCTAACCAATTTAGATATCCTAAATCTATTAAAGATCTAATTATTTTAAGTATCCTACTTCTACTAGAAATCCAGTTATTCTAAATTTCCTACTTCTACTAGAAATCTAAAAAAAAGGGGGGTTTGACCCGCTATGCTAAGGAGGATCGGCCCCGTTCCCGGGTACCCTCCGCAAGCTCCCTTGGGCAAATCAGTTGGCTAAGGGTCATATTGAAAAACTGATTTTGAAGTAAAAAAGTTAAGGTTTTGAAGATGAAAATTAAGGTATTTTGAAGATTTAGATTAAAGGATATTGAGACTAGAGTTTGAAAATAAAGGCTACGAGTTAAACTAATTTGAAACTAAGACCTGGTTCTAGAGATTAAGAACCAGAAACACAAAATTGAAGGCTAAAATTAGGAATGGTTCTAGGAACTAAAACCTAAAACCAGAAATGAAGAGAACTAAGAGTTTGAATTAAAATAAGAGTTGAAATCAACGATATAAAGATTAAGATATTGAGAACTACGATTACAAACTAGAATTTAGGACTATGACTAGAAACTAAAATCAAAATCTAAGGACTAAAACTAAGGACTGGTTCTAGAGGCTAAGAACCAGAGATTAAAAACTGGAATTAAAAACCTAAAATCTAAGACTAGAAATTAAAGGACTAAAATTTAAATTAAGATCTACCAAATTAAGAACTAAAAGCTAGAACTTAAGAACTAGAACCTAGAACTAGAAAAGTAATTAAGAACTAGAACTAAGAAATTACCTGAAGCTAGGCACTGAAGAGAAAGTCTCGAAATCCCTAAACCCGGAAGAAAGGAACTCGAAAACTTGATTACTTCATGTTCATTTTGGTGTGGGGTAGGGGTCTATTTATAGGTATTAGGGTAACTGTGTGCCCTGTGGGAGATGCACAATTAATCGGTCAAATCCAATTACGTGCCCTGTCTAGTGCGCGTAATCGGATTATGCTCCCTATCCCGGGCGCTTAATACCTATGAGTCGGTGACCGACTCAGTGAGTGACCGGCTGACTAGCTCAGCCGGGTGTCCGAGTTCTAATCAAATTAGAACTAATTGCGCACCCTGCACAGCGCGCATAATCAATTGCGAGTGTTGGTTTAGGCGTGCAACAGGGTCTTAAGGTGTCCTCTAGAAGTTCAAAGACCGGTCCATGTTGGACTAATTGTGCGCAAGCGGTGGGGTGTGCAATAGGTTTGCTCACACTCTATAGGTCGCACAATCCCTTCCTAAGGCGACTCACAAAAGGATAGTCCTAGTCCAAGAGGGACCAATTGCACTCCATCCATGTGGCGTGCAATCGAATTGCGTGTTTTGGGTAGGGCACGCAATTTGGGAGTTTCTGTGGGTTAGTTGGGTCTGAATCACAAGGCTATTGTTTTAGCCCATGGTTCGACTATATACTATTGTTTCAGCATAGAGTCCCCGTACTAGGGTTGTAGGGTCTGAGCCACAGAGCTATTATTTCAGCCTTTGCTCAGCCATATACTGTTTCTTCAGTATATGGTCCCCGTATTACGTTCTTAAAGCTTTTAGAGAAGGTAAGTCCATTTTGAAAGTCATGGGCAAGGTCAAAAGTAGACCGAACAAGTTTGCAAACTCTGAGAGGGTAAAATTAGGGTGTCTACAGATGCCCCTCTTCGGCGTGTTCTTATGAAGTAAGAATGCGTCAAAGAAGTAGACACCCCTCTTCCGAGGTGCCTTCTCGTTTCTTTTGAGAAATCACAAATGCGGATTGGGGATGCTGACATGAAATGCTGGGCTTTCTTTTCTATTAGCACAAGCTAAAGGGAGCACTCGGGGGCCCAATGATAGCTGTCGAAAGGCGTATTCCATGTCGTGGATGCGAGAGGCATCCCGTCGCGTATTGTGACCTATTGTAAGTAGCAGTCAATGGGGGAAATCGGCATATCCTAATCCGTGGGTGCAAGGGGCATCCTGTCCCATGGCGTGACTTGCTGTAAGGAATAGTCAAACGATAGGAAAATTGTGTCCTCATCTACGGGTCCAAGGGGCATCCCGTCGCATGGCACGACTTGCTGTAAGAGGCAGTCAAACAATAGGAAAATGATGTAATCGAGAGATACCGAGGGGCATCATACAAGTGTCCAGAGACAAGGTCAAGTGACCTGATAATAAGTAATATCATGTGATGGCGAGGGCTTCGCAAGTCATGTCGGACTGGGCGCGCCATTGCTCACATTTATGATTTCTCAGAGTTAAGTGTACATTGTGTTCAGTTTCCCAGGGGATACAATGGATTGGAATGAGGAGAAGTGAATTTTTAACAGATAGAGGGTTTATTTATTATCATTATTTCTATTTTCGAAAGTATATATATATATTTTTTTTCAAAATTAGGAATTTAACTTAAGATCAATTTGGTGCTAAATCTACGAAATACGTTGCTTTCGAGACATCGCTGAGTAGATCCACTAGAGCAGGATTTGTGGACCCGACCGTTCATGCGGTTGTCAAGACAACACTTGGTATGCTAGATGCTCCATCTAACCATTTCGACGAATACTAATGATTGTCTCTTATGGGAGAACTATAGTGATTCGCGAGTTGAGAGAGACGAGTTTTGAAAATATTTGACTTAATATTAGTGTAGACACCCTCATTTTTCCCTCTCAGAATATACAAATTTGTTCGGTCAACCTTTGACCTCATAACCCTGATATGGGAACCATGCACTGAAATAATAGTATATGACTGAACACTGGCTGAAATAATAGCTCTGTGGCTCAGATCTCGGCGTAGGGAGACTATATACTGAAACAGTAGTATATAGTCAGAATGCTGACTGAAATAATAGTCTTGCAAATTTTTATATCTGGTTCTAATTCTTCGAATTCGGAACCAGTCCTTAATCCGACGGTCTAATTCACCGACCCTAGGCTTTAATTTCGTTCTAAAATCTTAATCTCTAGTCCTATCATTAATTTCTGGTTCTAGATCTTAGACTCTAGAATCAGTCCTTAATCATACGGTCTGATTTTCTGATTTCGGACCCGAATTCAATCCTAAAAAATTAAATTTAAATTTAAATTTCTTATTTTAATATCTCCAAAAATCCTAAATATTAATTTTAGTTTCTATAATTCTAGTTCATAATTTAATTCATAATTATTATTCCGAAATTGACTCTAAAAAGCCTAAAATACTATTTTACGGTCTAAAATTTAATTTATCTTTAATCGCAGCCATCTGATTTACCGAAGGGAGATTGCGGAGGGTACTCGGGAATGAGGCCAATCCTCCTTAGCATAGCGGGCCCAAAACCCTTTTTTTTTTTTAAGAATCGCTGCTTTAATTAGATTTTTAGTATAGTTACTTCATTGCTTTAATTAGAATTTTAATAAAATTAGTTTATTTATTTTAATTATATTTTTAATAAAATCAATTTATTTATTTTAATTAGATTTTAATAAAGTTAATTCCTTTGCTTAAATTAGAGTTTCAGTAAAAGTAGTTTTCTATTTCGATTAGAATTCTAGTAAGACTATTATACTTGATTTAATTAGAATTTCAATACAACTAGCATACTTGCTTTGCTCAGAATTCTAGTATAATTAGCATGCTCAAATTAATTAAAGTTTCACTAGAACCAACATGCTTGCACTCCTAGAATTCTAGTATGATCATTGACGTGTTACAGCGTCGATAAATATCTGCAGCTGGCGATCGCAATAAACTAGGAACCTTCCTAGAAAACCCATTTATTTATTTTACCTCCACCATTCCAAACGCCACATTACTAGAGCCCACTTGGACAGAATTGGAGCCACTGATTCAACGGGGACCGAGAGGAAGCTAGAAAAAGTGCGTACCAATAGACTAGCGATCGTGATGGGATACTTTTGCAGACTTTTTTTCTAGATAGTTAATTTTCGTCTTATTGTTGTTGAATTCTAAGTGTGCATGATTTATTTGTGTTTTGAAAATAGATTTGCAACTGCTAAGTTATAATGAATCTAAAAAAAAGAGTAAAGAAATATCAGCACAGAGAGAAGTGAATTAGCCTGCAAGATCAGGGCCAATTGTAACAAGTTTTAAATGTAAGTGAGTAAAAGATCGTCCACAGAGAATTTGTTTAAAATGCAAGATAAACCTCTAGATCTGAGCTACCAGATCTGGCCTCTTATCTTATCTAGAAAGCACATAAGATGGGAGGTTGAATTTGTCACATTAACTAAATGATAAAAGTAAAAGTTAAACTAAATGATCCAGATCTGAGTTGGGGAATTTTGATGTAAACTTATAAAAATGGAGAAATAATATCTAACTTTGATTTGGTCCTTGAAATACAATGAGAATGACTGCAGATCAAATGAGAGATGATCCAATCTTCATCTGGCTACAAGCACAGATGTAAGAGAAATAAATCTAACTCAAGGATTAGATTTAGGCTTATGGCTATGGTCTGTCCACTTTAATGGCCACAGAGCATCCAATAGTCTTTAATCTGAATCCTTAATTTAGAACAAGAAACATCACTACAAATGCCGTGAGAGATTAGGTTACAAACACTAATTCTCAAAGGAATAATGAATCAAGGGAAATTGCATGAAAAATAGTAAATCTAAAGGAGTCTAATGCAATAAGGAGATCAGAGGGAACCCTTAACATGAGTCCAATTGAGAATGTACGGTTTACAACAACCTTTTCAAATTCACCATTACAATTACAGAGCACAGCTTAAATAGCTCTCAGATTTGTAGTCTTGAATACAACTCCCTTTTGAATTACAGAAGTATCTCACAACTCTCAATTGCAAGTAAAAGTGAGGCTATTACAGGGATTTCAGACAAACTATCTAGTTTGGAAATGGGGGAATAGGAATGAAACTCAAAATCTGGATACCCAAATTGGGCAAATGGTTCGTCTATTTATAGTTTTCCCTAAGTCCAGCTCAGATGTGTATCAACCAATCAGAAGTGCTCAGATCTGTATCAACCAATGGTAGTCGAGCACAAGGATCCAGATCTGTTCTGGCCAATCAGAATTGCTCGATCTGGTTCAGCCAATCAGGCGACATAAGCATCAATTCTGTTATGCATTTTGAAAGTCCGTTAGAGTTTCTAGAAGTTCCCGCCAAGTTATTCATCTCTGGGTGCTCACATGGGGTGGAATATGCCTTCGCTTCATGCTTAGAATCTTCTGGAATGTCCCTAGGTTTTTAAATGCATTGGGACACGTGAAAAAGATTACTGAATTACCCTTGCAAAAGCTGGGAATCTCCAGAATACCATTTTTCGATAGTTTAGGACTTTAGCAAGGTGTTGTAACTCCCAAGCTCTTTTTCAACGCTTCGGGTTCTCGCTCAAATGGAGTTTCTTCTTTCAAAAGGTCAATCATCTCTTCAAGAGTTCGTGTGCTCTTCAAAACTAAGCCTCGAGTTTTTAGTTCTTTTCGCAGAGTTCGTGTTCTTTTCAACAGTTCAGTTCTTTCAAAAGCACTCAGAGTGCATTTTTCCGCTCAATTGCTCCATACTTTTTCTGGTTGAGACCGTGTCTTTGCCTCTTCGCTCGTAATTTTTAACAGCTAGTGAGGTTGTCCCTTCTTTCTTCCTTTGGATCGACATGGATTATCATCTTTGGCACTTTAAGTCGCGTCATGGTTAAGCCTCTTTATTGTTAGTCAAACACAAGCACTTAGAACACTTATTTAGTTCTCTCAAATTCATCAAGACTCAAAGTTGAGGAGTGAAAATGGAATTTTCCAGCCTCAACACACCCCCAAACCTAAGCTATGCTCGTCTCTGAGCAAAGACAAAATTCAAAATAAAGTAAAAGCCACTTTTGTAGGGAGCATTGCATTTAGCATATGCAACAAGCCTTTTAAACCCCTAGGTGATCCCTAGTGGAGGAGTAAAGTCTCCGAGGGTTTTCAGGTGAAGATACCCACAAACTTCTTCAATAAATCGCTTAAGATCATTACAAAACTTTCATCTAATCTGATTATTCACACCTGCATCAGTCATGTTGTAAGAAGATTTTCAAGAAAAACATCAGTTCAAAACTAAAATTCTGCTGTAATTCCTGTTACCATTCAGTCAATTTGTGTCAAAAGTTATTTACAAGAAAAATTAATGAACAGCTTGCCTTCTATTTAAGAATCGAGCTTTGATGTTACCCCAATGAGTTGATTTCAAACCCAACTCTCTCCAGGATTTTCACTCAATATGCAAGTAAGAGGGTTGTACTATTTCACACGGCTCAAGTGCAATTACAGCCCTTAAATAAGACTGTAAGCATGAGCATAGGCATTGCTTTTTAGTTCTGAATTCACTGCTCTTTTCACCATAGATTACACAAATTCTTATCTCCATGTGACAGCTCAATCCATCATTGATCAGTAAGGACTTTACTTGGGTTGTATGTGGCTTATGGGTGAAATTTATCAAGAATAAAGGGGTGGAATGGTGTTCAACATTGAGAAGTCAGTCAAGGTAAGGAGGTGATAAACAAACCTTCTTTAATTCAGCATATTTTCATCTTCTTCTTTGAATTTCCAGAGCCAAAGTGGCCATCTTTTTCTCTTTCTTTTTCAAACTTCCAATGAAATGTCTTCTCTCTTTTTCTTCTTCTTTTTTTTTTTTTCTTTTTTTTTTCAAATTAGCATTGACTAGAATGCCACATTTCTTCTGTTGATACATTATTGCCTTCAATTATTATTCTTCTTTTGTTGTCAAACTGTTACTCAATTCTCCTTTCTTCAACTTCCTTCCCTTTATCTTCTGACTTCTCAGAGTGAGGGTTAGGCTAAATGAAGTTGATGAGGTTATTTGATGAGGTTTCAAAGAAATCTTAGATTTGTAAAGCTCAAATGGTGTGTAACAAGGGCTGTTTCAAAAGGTGGGGCTTTGTAAGGTTCAAACTGTCCAAAAGGAGGCCTTACATCATGTCTTTAATATCACGATTGCTGTCAAATTATTTCCATTTGGATATGTATAACTTCTAGTGAAAGTAAGCAGGTTCAATCAGTCCCAAAAGCAGAAAAAATTGCCAATTCATACCTCCAAAGAATATATTTCAGGCCCAAACCTCACTGGGTGTAGTTTTTTATCAAATTCCTGAGGTATATCATCACTATTTCCCCTCTTTTTAGGTTTACTAAAACATCAATTTTCTTTTGGAAATTTCCTGACATTCACTTCATGAAAGTATTAGAATTACACTAGAAATTAATTTCAAAAAGTTTTTAACTTCTTCATTTTTTTCAAAACAGCAGGTGTGAAATTACTTCATTTTCAAAAATTTCACTGATCATAAGCTGTATTGATGTTAACTCAATTATTGATTATTGGCATTTCTGTCACACCCCCAAACCTAAGGGGAGCAAGGTCCACACTAGTCCAAAGCAAAGAAAAGAACAATAAAAAAAATAAAATCATAAGGATAAGAAGAAAGAACAGAAATGCACAGTAATTTCACAAGAAAAACCAGAAGTTTATATTACAAACTCATAACACAGATAAGTACAAAGTGCTTTAATAACTGGGGTCAAAATCTGTATCATAAGTTGGTTCAATGGGATCAGAACTGGAGTCACATCAGTCGAACTAGAATCGTGATTGGAGTCTGAACTTGATTTAGCTTTCTCCTGGATTGTGTTTTGCAGCTCAGTGTATTCCTCTTATTTGATCTTTTTGGTGAGGCCAATGTACTTTCCAAGTCTAGTGGTCTTTTCCCGGGTCAAGTCAGTGCTTGCAACATGGTCACCTTGTGCCGCTCACTCTAACCATCCCAAAAGTTTGACCCAAAGAAGTCCTTCATTTTCTCTCTCTCAAATTTCATGAATAACTCCAATTTCTGAATCTGGTTTTCATAAGGGGTTCTAATGTAGGCTTGTAAATCAGCTAACCCCTTGAGAACATCTCTACAGATATATGGATTTTCTTCCATGGCCCTTCTGAGGGTGGCAAATCGGGGAAGGGGAATGGAATGGTAGGGGACCAAAGGTATCCCAGCTGTGGGAGTGGGAGAAGAAGTGTCCAGAAGGATGACTTCAGGGTCGGTTTGAGTGGCTTGCTCAGAGAAAGTGAGGAGTGGTAAAGGGGACTCAACCAGAGGTACTTCAGTTTCAGTTTGGGTAGCATGGGCAGTAGTGGTGGGGGTGGGCAGATCAACCAATACTACCTATGGTTCAGTTTGGGTAGCATGGTCATCAACAGCAGGTACAGTGGTAATGGTAGTTGTGTGGGATGTGGAGGCTAAGGTTTGGAGAAGGTCATTGGTCACAGACTGGTTTTCTGTTGATCAGAGTTGGGCTTGGAGGGATGGAAGGAAGGCAAGTATTTGGTTAATAGTTTCAGGTGGGGGGGAGGTATGCAGAGGAGGGACTGGTAAAACTGAAGTGGATGGTGGAGGTGCAATGGGTGAAATGGCTGTAAAGGGAGAAGTAGGTAAGTGAGTGAAATGATGAGGGTCAGGTATAGGGACAGGTTCAAGCCCCACGTTTTCAAAAATAGATCCCATTAATGAGGAATAAGCCTCTGTAGTGAAAGGCTCAGGTTCAGGTGTATGGGATACTTCAGGTGTGTGGGCTGAATGAGCAGGTGAACTTGAGAGGCTTTGGAGCAGAGGAGTGCAAGGAGATTGGGCAATAAAATCTGTAGCCAAAACTTGGGCATTGGTGGGAGAAATTGGTGGTGTGAGTATGGTTGGAGTGGTTGGTGTAGAGGGGGAATCTGCAATTGGGATAATGGTGGGTATGGGAGGGATAGGTGAAGTGGCAGGAGCTGGACTAGGTGAGGAGGGTAAAAGGCCAACTTCCTCAAGAATTGGTGCAGCTGAAGAGCTGGTCACCATGGGAAGGATAGCTTCTTCAAGAATGGGTGCAGCTAAAGAGCTGGTCACCACAGGGTCTGGCAGAGCTTCTTCAAGAATGGGTGCAACTAAAGAGCTGGTCACCTCAGGATCTGGCAGAGCTTCTTCAAGAATGGGTGCAGCTAAAGAGCTGGTCACCTCAGGATCTGGCAAAGCCGGTTCTAAGGGAGCTGCAGGGGCAGGTTCATTAACAGCTGTAGGTGCAGGTTCAGTAGCAATTGTAGGTGCAGGCTCACCTTCCTCTCTCAGTCTTTTCAACATGGCTTGGCCTGTAGTCCAAGCCTTTTTCCCAAAATTGTGAGGAGCTATGACTTCAAATGGCTCCTGGTCATCAATGTCAAACTTAGCTCTTAGGAGGCCTGTGATCAGTCTACCAAATGGGAGTCTAGCTAATTTATGCTCCTTTTTCAACTTGGCACTAATATCAGCCATGGCTTCAAAAATTAACATAGGGGCATTGAAAAACTGGCCCTTAGAAAAATGAAAGAGAGCCTCTAAAATTAGTGTTCTCCTTTCTTGGCTGTGCCCGGTGACATAAAAACTTCCCCTCAAAATTGAATCCATCAATAAAAATTGAGGTGCTAGGTCTCTCCTCATTATGGACTGTCCAGTGCCAACGATCCCTTGGGTTAAATGTACCATTTCTCTAAAGGAGGTTGCTTAGTACCAATAATGGACCAGAAGGATCAAATTGGAAAGGTATCCCCAAAGCATTCCCAATGTCTTCATATGTGATAGTTAGATCGCAATCATCAATAAAGATAACCAGGGTAGGGACATCAGCATCTTTTTCAGTGACTTTTACCAGGTTTTGGTACCATAACTTTACCATTCGCGGATAAATTTTCTCTGGCAGAGGGGTAAGGATATTGCTTAGTGAGGCATCTCTCATGTATCTTAAAGATAGCAGACAGTCCGGTTTGTTGACGAAAAAAATTTCGTCCACAATAAGCTCAGGAATTAGCTTCTGAGCTTCAATGAATGGATTTGGTAGTACCAAATGCATAGGCAGAGGAGGAAGCTCAGGCTCAGGACTAGCAGCTGCAGGGATGGGTTCCTCATGTCTCACTTTCTTCCTTTTCTCAATCCTATCCGCTTTATCCATTGATAGTTTTCTTTTGGCTGAAGTATTGGATTTTCCCTTTGGGGTAGGTTTGCTAACTTTCTTAGCAGAAGATTTTGGGAACATGGCAGCCAATGATTTTTCAGTTTTTCCCATTCTAAATTTGTGTATGAAAACGCCCACAACAAATGCTGACACAAAATCAAAATTTTCAAATGATAAACAGAGGGAATGCGCAGAAAAATACCGAGATCTAGGTATTTTGATTGAATGTGTTGCTTGCTTGCTGAAATCCCCCAGACCAGAAGCTAAAATCCTTCTCTGAAAGCTCAAATGATCGAACAAAGGAGAAGAAAAGTGTGGCTGAATTCTAGAATCACGCAAGGGAAGAAAGAAATAGGGTTTCTGTGGAACAGGACGTTCTCAGAAAGCTTTCGAATATGAAACCCTTACTTCGAAAGGGTTTAAATATGCTCAAAATTAATTTCGCAAAGTCCTTTTTAAGTTTTCGAAAAGTTCCAAAACAGACCTTTTTACAACTGAGAATGGCATCAGTACCATTCGAAAACCTAATAGCTTCAGAAACATCTTTTCGAAAAGAGAATGGCTTCAGAAACATCTTTTCGAAAAGAAAATGGCTTCAGAAACATCTTTTCGAAAAGAAAATGGCTTCAGAAACATCTTTTTGAAAAGCAAATCCTTGCTTTCGAGCAGTTCGTTACAAATTCAGATTCTTTTCGAAAAGTAAATTGAACTTTGCGAAAAGACAATTTTTACTTTGCAATTTAACTTTTCACATATTTAAACCATGCAAAAAGAGAACAAACATGAATAAAAACAGAGAAAAAGAAAACTAAGCAAAAACTACGAAATAAAAACATATTGTACAGTTGTATACCATCAGATTTGGGGAGGTTCTTGATGATAGATGGGCAACACAGGCTCCTGGGTATTTTCAATGCATGGTTTGAGCCTCTGACCATTTACTTTCACGATTCTTCCATTACTTGGATCTAAGATGTCAACAGCTCCAGAAGGAGCTGCATGAATGACAGTATATGGCCCTTCCCATCTGGATCTCAGCTTTCCAGGAAAAAACTTAAGTTTTGAGTTAAATAACCATACCTTAGAACCAGTTGTGAACTCTTTTCTTAACAAATTTTTATCATGGAAGGCCTTGACTTTCTCTTTGTAAACTCTTGAATTTGTGTATGCATCCATTCTCAGCTCCTCCAACTCAGCAAGTTGCAGTTTCCTGTGATTACCAGCAGTAGTTAGATCCATGTTCAATGTTTTAATGGCCCAAAAGGCTTTATATTCTAACTCCACCGGTAAGTGGCATGCTTTGCCATAGACCAACCTGAATGGGAACATGCCAATTGGGGTTTTATAGGCTGTCCTATATGCCCACAATGCATCATTCAGCTTAAAGGACCAATCCTTTCTGTCCTTCTTCACAGTCTTTTCCAGTATATGTTTGATTTCTCTATTGGAAATCTCCACTTGTCCACTGGTTTGTGGATGGTATGGAGTAGCTACTCTATGAGTCACAAAGTATTTTTTCAATAAAGTTTCAAAATGTTTATTACAAAAATGGCTTCCCCCATCACTGATAATAGCTCTAGGAAAATCAAACCTGGAAAAAATGTGATCCTTTAGAAATTTAAGAACCACTTTTTGATCATTGGTTTTAGTGGTTGTGGCTTCAATCCATTTGGATACATAATCCACAACTACTAAAATGAAATTACACCCATTGGAAGGAGGAAAGGGACCCATGAAGTCTATCCCCCAAACATCAAACAACTCAACTACCAAAATAGGCTGTAAAGGCATTGAGTTTCTCTTGGAAATGCTGCCCAATTTCTGGCAGTTCTGGCAAGACTTACAGTGCTGCAGAGCATCTTTAAAAAGTGTAGGCCAATAAAATCCACACTGCAAAACCTTTGCAGCAGTTTTGTTTCCACTAAAATGACCTCCACAGGCCTGTTCATGACACATCGAAAGTATTCTATGAAATTCTTGGTCAGGGACACATCTTCTTATTTTTGGTCTGCACAACTCTTAAACAGATAAGGATCTTCCCAGATGAAATGTTTAACCTTTGAGAAGAAAAGATCTTTATCCATTTTATTTCAATGTTGAGAAATTCTTCCAGTAGCCAAAAAGTTGACTATGTTTGTGAACCAAGGAGTGTGTACACTAATAGCAAAAAGTTGCTCATCAGGGAAAGATTCATTGATAGGTAGCCTATCAATCTCAGCAGTAAAAATTCTAGACAGGTGATCAGCCACCACATTCTCCACACCTTTTTTATCTTTGATTTGTAAATCAAATTCCTGTAATAGGAGAATCCACCTGATTAATCTTGGTTTGGTGTCCTTCTTAGACAGAAGGTATTTCAAGGCAGAGTGGTCAGTGAACACTACTATTTGTGAACCCAAAACATATGACCTGAATTTCTCTAAAGTAAAAATAATTGCCAGCAGCTCCTTCTCAGTTGTTGTGTAATTGAGTTGTGCATCAATCATTGATCTACTGGCATAAGCTATGACATGAGGCAGCTTTTCCTTTCTCTGTCCAAGGACAGCTCCCAAAGCATAATCTGATGCATCACACATCAGTTCAAAAGGTAGTGAACAATCTGGTGACTGCAATATTGGAGCTGAAATCAACAATTTTTTAAGATTTCAAATTCCTTCATGCATTCATTATTGAAAACAAAAGGGACATCTTGACATAATAAATGACAAAGAGGCTTGGTTATTTTACTGAAGTCCTTAATGAATCCTCTGTAAAATCCAGCATGTCTCAAAAAACTTTTAATTTGTTTAACAGTTTTGGGAGGTGGTAAATGTGCAATTAAATCAATTTTCACTCTGTCCACCTCAATGCCTTTGTGGGAAACAACGTGGCCAAGGACAATGCCTTGGGTGACCATAAAATGGCTCTTCTCCTAGCTCAAAACTAGATTGGTTTCTTCACATCTCTGTGGCACCAATTTGAGATGATGTAAACATTGGGAAAAATTGTCTCCGTAGATTGAAAAATCATCCATAAAAATCTCCATAAATTGGTCAATCATATCAGAGAAAATGGAATACATGCATCTTTGAAAAGTAGCAGGAGCATTACAAAGACCAAAAGGCATTCTCCTATAGGCAAAAGTGCCAAAAGGGCAAGTGAATGTGGTCTTTTCCTGATCTTGTGGGTACACAAGAATCTGGTTGTAACTAGAGTAACCATCAAGAAAACAGTAATAAGCTTTTCCTGCTAGCTTATCTAAAATCTGATCAATGAATGGGAGAGGGAAATGGTCTTTTCTGGTCATTGAATTTAATTTTCTGTAATCAATACAGACCCTCCACCCAGTTGTTTGTCTGGTTGACATAAGCTCACTAGAATCTGAGGTTACAACAGTGATTCCAGATTTCTTATGTACCACCTGTGTAGGTGCCACCGAAGCTGAATCTGAAATGGGGTAAATGACCCCTACATCCAACAACTTAACAACCTCTTTCATGACCACTTCTTGCATATGATGGTTCAGCCTCCTTTGCATTTCCCTAGAAGGCTTTGCATCTTCTTCCAAATGGATTTTATGCATACAAACAGCTGGACTGATTCCTCCCAAATCAGCAATAGTCCAGCCAATTGCCCTTCTATGTTCTTTCAAAACAATCAACAGCTCTTCCTCCTGCTCCTTTATGAGGGAGGAAGAAATAATCGCAGGCAATGATTTATGATCTCCTAAAAACACATATTTCAAATTTTCTGGCAGCTGCTTCAGTTCTAAATCAGGTGGGCTGAGAAAAGAAGGTAACAAAGGTACCTTAGCTGTTTGTGGATGGGGAAAAGTAGCAGGTTTCCAAGAAGAGAAACTTGCTGATTGATTATGAGTTCCTTCCACAACATTTACTTCCTCAGACTTTGAGGTACAAACTGTTTCTTCCTCGGAATTTTCCCAAGCATCTTTGGCATCTGTGGTGAAATCTTCACACTGTAGAAACTGTTGTAAAGTCCCTTCTACCAGTTCATCCAATAGATCAACATGAAAACATTCGTCAGAGCTGAATTGAGGCTGTGTGACTGCATTATAAACATTTAATTTTACCTTCATGTTTCCAAAAGAGACTTCCATAATACCAGACCTACATTGAATGCAAGCATTTCAGAGCAGAATGGTCTTCCCAAAATGACAGGGATGGAAATTTTGCTTT
Source organism: Chloranthus sessilifolius (assembly GCA_021018995.1). Lineage (NCBI taxonomy): Eukaryota > Viridiplantae > Streptophyta > Magnoliopsida > Chloranthales > Chloranthaceae > Chloranthus > Chloranthus sessilifolius. Next base: position 49,534,853 of record CM037593.1, on the reverse strand, counting down.
TGGTAGGTTCCATGTCCAAAACTAGAAAATCAGCAGGATAGAAAAATTTATCTACTCCCACCAATACATCTTCAATCATCCCAACTGGCTTCCTTTTAGATCTGTCTGCTAGTTGTAACACCACATGAGTGGATTTTAATTCTCCCTAATCTAGTTTCTCATATACAGAATATGGAAGTAGGTTGACACTAGCACCCAGATCTAATAAAGCCTTTTCAATGGTATTTTCCCCAATAATGCAAGGGCTTGTGGGGATTCCAGGTCTTTCCACAGCAAAGACCTTCTTGGATAACTGTATCCTAGACTGTCTTTTGTGAGTGCAAACATCTTTTAAAAATTTTGCATACGCTGGAATTTGTTTGATTGCCTCAAGCAAAGGTAGATTTATCTTGACTTGCTCGAAAGTCTCCATCATTTCATCTATTTTTGTGTTCCTTTTATCAAAAGGGGATACAGATTTCATTGCATGAGGAAATGGCAAATGAGGAACCAGTCCTTCATCTACAGCTTTAGAAGCATTAGCAGAATCTTTTTGAATTTTTTGTTTTTCATTTGTTTGATTTTTCTGAGGTACATTAGCACCCCCACTGCTATTATTATGTTGCTCTTGCTGCATATCTTTATCGTTTTCCTCATTTTTTCCTTCTTCAGTACCCACTTTGTTATTTATAATTCTTCCACTTCTCAAAGTTGTGACAGTTTTTACTTCTTCATGTGAAATAGAAGCTTCTCCAACCATAAATTATCCTTTGGGATTGTTCAAAGGTTGGTTGGGTAACTTTCCTTCCTCTCTTTTGGCCAAAGTATTTGAAAGCTGTCCCAATGTTTCTTCAATCTTCTTTATGCTCTGGTTGTGAAAGTTCATAGTCTGAGTTAGAGATCCTAAATTCTGGAGTGAATTTAGGACTTGATCTTCAAAAGAAGGGGACCTGGAAGGGATTTGAGCGGGGCGATTATTTGTGCAGTTGTTGTGGAATGGGCTGCTAAAAATTTTGCTTGGCATAAAAATTCTGCTGATAAGGTTGTGCAGTTTTGAAAGGCATTTGGTTCTTTGGTTGCTGCTGCTGTTGTGATTGATAATTCCCTTGGCTCCACCTCAAATTGGGGTGCCCTCTCCATGGATATTCATTTGACTGCATCTGTCCAAATGATTGAGCAGCATGAGCTTGTTCCACCACTAAATCTGGGAACTGTGGTGCAACAGGACATAGGTCAATTGAATGAGTAGGGGACTGGCATATCAGACATGCCTCCTCTACTCTTGCAACCATTGGATTTTTAAGTGACTCCATCAATCTATCAAACTTTGTGGTTAAATTGTCCATCTTTCTTTCCAACTCATTCACCTCATAAATCTTTCCTTTGGTGGTTTGCTGATTGTTCAACCTAGCAGGATTTTCAATATCTCTTGACAGAGATTCCTATTGAATTGAGTTTTCACCAATTACTTCAAATAAGTCCCAAACCTCCTCAACTGTTTTTTGCAAGTAAGTGCCTCCACAGGAGGCATCCACCATATTTTTGCCTTTTTGATCAATTCCTTGATAGAAGCTTTGAACCGGTACCATCCTGAATTTGATGATGAGGACATTGCCCTAAAAGTTCCTTAAATCTTTCCCATGCTTCATGGAAAGTTTCAGTTGAGTTTTGTGAGAAGGAAATGATACTTTGTCTCAATTGGCTTGTTTTAGACATTGGGAAGTATTTGGCTAAAAATTGACACTGCAAATCATTCCAAGAAGTGATACTATTTGGTGCTAACATAGACAACCATGCTCTAGCTTTGTCCTTTAATGAAAAAGGAAAGAGCCTAAGCTTGGTTGCCTCTGGACCAAGTCCAGCTATGTTGAATGTGGTGCAAAGAGCCAAGAATTCATCCACATGTTTGTATGGATCTTCCTTACTCAACCCATGGAAGGAAGGAAGCATTTGGATGGTCGGTGATTTGATCTCATAATTTCCTTCAACAGTAGGAAATTGAATGCAAAAGGGAGAATTATAAGCACCAGGTGTAAAATAATCCCTCAAAAGTCGAGGTTCTTCACCCATAGTAGCAGAATTCTGTGTTGTTTGTTTGGTTCGTAATAGCCTTTCAACTTCTAAATTCAGTGAGACAATCTCAGGGCTGAGAGTCCTCCTACCAAACATACAACTCAGAACAAAAAATCAGATTATTCACAGCAAACCTTCTGAATTCCTTTTTAAGTAGTTTCCCTCCTTAAAAAATATGGATATGAATAATTGCACAGGTATAAACAATAGAATAGTTTAGTACTGATATAAAAATAAAAATGAAAACTTAGGTCTACCTATTTTAGAACAAATTCCCCGGCAACGGCGCTAAAAACTTGTTGTTGAATTCTAAGTGTGCATGATTTATTTGTATTTTGAAAACAGATTTGCAACTGCTAAGTTATAATGAATCTAAAAAAAAGAGTAAAGAAATATCAGCACAGAGAGAAGTGAATTAGCCTGCAAGATCAGGGCCAATTGTAGCAAGTTTTAAATGTAAGTGAGTAAAAGATCGTCCACAGAGAATTTGTTTAAAATGCAAGATAAACCTCCAGATCTGAGCTACCAGATCTGGCCTCTTATCCTATCTAGAAAGCACATAAGATGGGAGGTTGAATTTATCACATTAACTAAATGATAAAAGTAAAAGTTAAACTAAATGATCCAGATCTGAGTTGGGGAATTTTGATGTAAACTTATAAAAATGGAGAAATAATATCTAACTTTGATTTGGTCCTTGAAATACAATGAGAATGACTGCAGATCAAATGAGATATGATCCAATCTTCATCTGGCTACAAGCGCAGATGTAAGAGAAATAAATCTAATTTAAGGATTAGGTTTAAGCTTATGGCTATGGTCTGTCCACTTTAATGGCCATAAACCATCCAACAGTCTTTAATCCAAAGCCTTAGTTTAGAACAAGAAGCATCACTACAAATGCCGTGAGAGATTAGGTTACCAACACTAATTCTCACAGGATTAATGAATCAAGGGAAATTGCATGAAAAACAGTCAATCTAAAGGAGTCTAATGCAATAAGGAGATTAGAGGGAACCCTTAACATGAGTCCAATTGAGAATGTACGGTTTACAACAACCTTTTCAAATTCACCATTACAATTACAGAGCACAGCTTAAACAGCTCTCAGATTTATAGTCTTGAATACAACTCCCTTTTGAATTACAAAAGTATCTCACAGCTCTCAATTGCAAGTAAAAGTGAGGCTATTACAGGGATTTCAGACAAACTATCTGGTTTGGAAATGGGGGAATAGGAATGAAACTCAAAATCTGGATACCCAAATTGGGCAAATGGTTCGTCTATTTATAGTTTTCCCTAAGTCCAGCTCAGATGTGTATCAACCAATCAGAAGTGCTCAGATCTGTATCAACCAATGGTAGTCGAGCACAAGGATCCAGATCTGTTCTGGCCAATCAGAATTGCTCGATCTGGTTTAGCCAATCAGGCGACATAAGCATCAATTCTGTTATGCATTTTGAAAGTCCGTTAGAGTTTCTAGAAGTTCCCGCCAAGTTATTTCATCTCTGGGTGCTCACATTGGGTGGAATATGCCTTTGCTTCATGCTTAGAATCTTCTGAAATGTCCCTAGGTTTTTAAATGCATTGGGACGCGTGAAAAAGATTACTGAATTACCCTTGCAAAAGCTGGGAATCTCCAGAATACCATTTCGCATAGTTTAGGGGACTTTTCGAGTCTTGTCAGAACTCTGAAGCTCTTTTCGCAATGTTCTGTTACTGTTGAAAGGAGTTCTCTTCTTTCGAAAAGGTCAATCATCTCTTGAAGAGTTCAGTGCTCTTGAAAACTAAGCCCTGAGTTTTAGTTCTTTTTCAGAGTTCGTGTTCTTTTCTTTACGATTAGTTCTTTTCGAAAAGCACTCTGTAGTGCATTTTTCTGTTCAAATTGCTCCATACTTCTTTTCTGGGTTGAGACCAGGTCTTTGCCTCTTCAGTTCAGACCTTTTAACAGCTAGTGAGGTTGTCCCTTCTCATTCTTCCTTTGGATCGACATGGATTATCATCTTTTTGGCACTTTTAAGTTGCTTTCATGGTTAAGCCTGTCTTTATTGTTAGCTGAAACACAAGCACCTAGAACACTTATTTAGTTCTCTCAAATGTCTATCAAGACTCAGGTTGAGGGGTGAAAAATGGTATTTTCCAGTTCTCAACACTTATCTCCTTATATTTCTTTCCATCGTGTCATTTAGATTCCCTTATATATATATATCTATGAGTCTTCGTTAAAGACTCGAGCTGTCTGGTATACGAAGAGTGAGTTTTGGAGACCCACCATTGTGGAGATATCATAACAACTCCACATATGAAGAAGAACCATTTCACAATTCCAGCCCACGAAAACCTATGATTAACATGGCCGGCGAGGAAGAAAATCCCTTCTCTACCCCACACATCGGTAATAATCATAATGGGAGAGGTGATAATATCGGACAAAACCTCACCTCTCAGCAGATTGTAGAACTCAGTATTCAAAGAATACAAAGAGGAGATGATGACTCCGAGGAATTGCTCTGAGGGTCGGCCGCGGCACACGAAACTATTAGGTCATGACAATTTTCAGAAGAACAAGTGCCACAAGAGAGGCCACTTCCTACCCCGAGCACAGTGTCAGCCCGCGCCACACCATTGAGACAACCTACCCACGCATTCTTCAACGATGACTCTTTAGACAAGGTTTGCTCATGGGTCGCTCTAAAAGACAACACCATTAAAATCGAAGATCTCCCTAAAATGGTCAATGAGTACATGGCCAAAAGAGAGCGCCATGATCACTCGCTCGGATTCGACAAATTTTGCCGGAACGTCGAGTTTAATTTATCAATAGGATTTAAGCCATCAAAGTTTACTAAATATAATAGCATGAGAAATTTGTACCATCACTTAGCCCTCTTTTGTAATGACTGCCGACTCATACGTGATAATCAAGGATTCTCATTCATTATTTTCAACGCTCATTAGAAGGAGTAGATTTAGATTGGTTTGCGAGACTCCCGCTTTATAAGATAAAGACTTTCAATAAATTATTTGGTCAATTCCTAGACCAATACAAACACTTGATCCAAGAGACAGTCAGTCTCAGCGATCTAATGGCAGCCAAGCAAGGACCAGAGGAAGAATTTACCGACTTCGTCGCCAGATGGAGAAAACTCGTTGCTAGGACCGCCACCTCAATGATAGAGAAGGATTTAGTAGACATTATCATCGATAATATTAGAGATCCGTTAAAGAGCGCACTTGTCATAAGTGATTACCCTGACTTCACTGCACTCCACTCCCGGGCATCCCGACTAGCGTGACACATTAAAGGCGGAGATCTCGCACTATCCATAGTCACGTCAAAAATAGGCTCTTCCAACGAATGAAAATTGAAAAATAATAAGAAAGCCTCAGGAACTGAGCAAGTTAATACCATTGTCAACTAAGGACAAAACTCTAGTACCAGGAACTTCCAACCGTGAAATTTCAGACAAAATCAAAATCAACAATAGTATACTAACCAAAACCAAGGTGTTAATCAACAAAGATACGTAAACCAAAACCAAGGCTAGAATTAGAATCAAGGCCAATACTTGAATAGAAATCAATATCCCGATACCTACCAGAACCAAAACAAAGCACAAAATCAACCGGCCCACGTGCCGAATTACAATAACGTACCCCCACCGTAAAACTTTAACCAAGCCAGAGGCCTCTATCAACCGAGGAGGGAACACTGTCCCCCTTTATCAGATACAATTCCCAACATCTTTCGTCTCCTTAACACTCAAAATCTCCTTCGATTCTCATAGGAGAAACCCCGCCCATGGCCGACAAACCTAGACTATAGTAAGTACTATGCCTTCCATCGATACGCAGGACATATGCTAGAGGACTGTTGGGTCCTTAGGGACATAATCTATGACATGAATGATCGAAGTCAAATCGATTGGGAAGCGCTTAGGAACCCCTAACCCTAATAATAACCAACCCCAACAAAAGATAGGGATTGTTAATAACCCCGTGCCCAACCACAACCAAGCAAAACCGGCTCAGGTCACCACCGTATATCTCTCCGGTCGAGCCCCCACTAACCTTCCACCTTAATCACTCACATTCAACCCTCTACTACTTCCGCCACACCAGGAAGAGCTCCTTCACCCCCACATCCCTCGACCCTAATCACTTGTATCGCCCCGTCGAGTCCACCTCCTTATTCAAAATTCACTCAGATACGAGTCCATTCCTTTAGGGCTAAGAGACCATTCCTCCGTAGTCACCCACCAGAGCCTTCAACCCCTCCAAATCTTGAACCAACGCCATTACCGCTCCCTTTGTCTGATCTGAATTCAAGTATGGAGATCATGTTCTCCAAACTGTAGTACAAATTGCTGCATGGGTAGAAAGTGTCACTCGAAACACTCCAAGTCAAGACAATGATATAACTACTGAGCGTTCATTGAATCTAGAAGAAAGTGAGCCAGAAGAACATCCTAACCCATGCGAGACACTGGTCTCTGCTTTCATAGAAGAGGAAGATTATACACAGTACCTGCCACCTTGGAATGGCACCATTCAGGTAAGCGTTCCAACCTAGAATTTCTCTCATTTCACCAATACATTTGCGTCAAGTCGTGTCGGGTTCGGTCAACAACTGACTTGCTCGATTCTCAAATCAAGAACCAATTACCCACCTCCGCCTTTCCCTCGAAATAAGAATTTCACGAACGCACAACCATTAGAGGGGAATGTGAGAGAAAGAGAAGTTAACCTGCCTCTCCCACCTCACATCATCCCTCCACCAATTTCTGTACCTCAACCATTCCAACCACCCGCACCTAAGGCTCATCGGCTAGGTAAAGAAACTACGCTCAAGTCAGGGCAAGAATATGACCTTTTGCGGTATCTCTAAAAGATCTTGACTTAGATATCCATACTAGAACTCATCAAGAAATCGCCTAATCATCACCGGTTTTTGATAAGGACACTTGAAGACACACAAGTGGATGAGGATACGACCTTGGATAAGCTTCATCAAATTACTTCGCTCATAGCACAACGTCCAGCGCTCACTCTTACGGACACAGATATGCCGAAAGAGTCACTCCGAGGGAGTGTGGCCCCCATATATCTTACGATCATAATTAGAGGATTCTCCATACCACACACACTCGTTGACACGGGAGCAGGACTTAACATCTACCCTCTCACCACGTTAAAGATGCTCCAATACACGAAGCAAGATGTCAGGCCCTCCGCACTGTCATTCATAGCTTATGATGGGTCGCATCGCTTTGTCAAAGGAACTATCAGGCTGTAGGTTCGCCTTAGACCTATAACAAAAGATGTTATCTTGCATGTTTCTGATTTTGCTAGTACGTACAATCTCATTTTAGGAAGAAAATGGTAGGAGTCAATGAAGGCCGTCGTATCCACATACCATAAATGCATCAAATTCTCATATGAGGACTCCATCGTTTGTATATACGCTGATGCATCCCTCCAAGAGATGGATACTGATTACGCGATGAGCATACCAACCGCTCATGACTATGTGTTGAACACGAGTCATATTCAAAAGAGTCGAATCCCTGATGAGAAAACCATTGCGAAAGTCCATCCCCTTACCCCTCATAGTTCTCCCCCAACGCGTCAACAAAAATTAATGAGATGAGAGGTTGGCCCATACCTCACCAAACTCTATGCCATTAACCCTATAGCGATAAAAGGGTGGGACATTTTGTACCAATTTGGATACGTTCCCCACACCAGACTCGGTAAAAATAAGCAAGGTTGTGTAGGACCCGTTGTCCCAATACAAATACGTAAGCACATAGGGTTAGGTTACCACTTAGACGGCCGGCAAGCCGGCTTGTCTCCCACCTTGCCAAACTAGTCTCTATATGACCACTTCACCTATGGGACCACTGAGAAAGCAGATGTGCTAAAGTATAAGGAAGTGTCCTTCACTAGATCCCAAGAAGTGAAAATTGAGTGAATGACTAAAGCATTCAATGATTTAACCAATTTAAATGACGATATCGATAAATCGCTTGAAGGAGTCAAGCCCATGTTTGACACTAAGGAATTTATAGAAGAAAGGAGAGAAGAAGCTCTAGAACTCGACCCACAGTAGAAGACTGGGAATCCACTAACGACAAAGATTTTCACGTAGCAGCCTTGCAAGATAGTGAAGAACACCTACGCTTAATATGGGAAAGAGCTGATACTTCACAAGAAAATAATAACTCATATAGCATCTGCCCCGGCCTTGGCCTTGAGGGATGGGAATGCCCTTGGGGCTCCCCTTGTATCGCTTACCCATACATGCCCCGCTGTATGTCATGCACCAGCATATTAGAATGCTTTGCTAGTTGGATCCAACGCTTTATGATAGGAGAATTGAATCATTCCAACCTTGTGACAATGAAAATAAGTAATGACCTATCAGCTCAGCTACCGATACAAGAAGTAGAAAATCCCAACGATCATCTGGTTGACCTAGAAGGAAACACTCGCGTCACCCTCATAAGATTTGAAGAGGAACTTGAACTAGACACTTCTAAGTCTCCAGATTCGTCACAACTCTAAATATTGGAGATCTCTAGAGGAAGAGTGGCAGCCTCCCCTGAGTGATGATGGGGACTACTGGATAGACCTCTCGGCACTCAAGTTAGCGGAGGGAGCCAATTTAGGACTCCAAGCACTATCTGATCAAGAAGATGAATTGATACCTTCTTTGAACCTAACCTAGAAAGATGGGAATGTCCTTGGGAATCCCCCTGCATTCTTTACCATTATCAACCTCGCTACCGAGCATGCATGCTCATCCTAATATATTATGAAGATCAAGGAAAAGAACTCACTACCCCTGAGGATCCTTTGGGAGATCCCCCTCGGTGGGAAGAATAACATTATTACGACCAAGAGGATGATGGTTTAATTGACTATGATCTTCAAAGCTTCTTCGAAGAAGAGGCGATCAATGTGGCAGAAGAAATCCAAGCGTTAGTGCCGCTATTACTAGCTTCACTCATTTAAAAGATCTTGTTAGATGATGACTCCAAAAAAAAATGCCAAATTCACAACAAGTCTGCATTTCTCGAAGAATCACCCAAACGGCTCCAGCAGCCGTCTTGCTCCATCAACTAGAGGAAGCAATTCTCCCAGCGCCCCTTGAGGCGACTAACCCTGTACCATATTTATTATCGGAAATCAAAAAAATAGAAAAAATAGAAAACCCTAAAAATTCATAAATATAAAATCCAAAAAAATCAGAAAACCCCATAAAAGAAAGGGAACTCTTCGTCTCAAACTAATTTTGTGGCCAACAAGGAGACTTTTCGCCTAAGGTTTCTATTCCATTCCCCGCACAAGGATGTAAAGCATCCTGGATAAACAACAAGCCAATGATCATACCGACTGAGATACTTCGTGACTTTGAGAGAAGAATTAGTAGTCTTGACCTTCACCTTACCAAAGATCTCTCAGTCATAGATTGTGCCGATGAAGGATTACCTTTCGCAAACTCGGATCCCCAGTGTAGCAATTTTGCAGTATACAAACTTACCAAAGGCGAAGAAAGAACACTAGTTGCCGAGGAGGCATTGGACTTTCAATGGGTTATCAAGCATTTTGATGAGCAAACCCAAGCTGCTGCGAAACCGACGGAAGAACTTAACTTTGGCACTAAAGATAAACCCAAGAAGCTACTGATTAGCGCAATGCTCAACTCCAAGGAACGCCAACAAATTGCACAAGTCCTGCAATAACACGTCCATTCCATCGCATGGACCTATGAGGACATGCCCAGTTTAAACCCAAGTTTAGTAGAATATCGCCTCGTCTTAGAACCCGATGCAAACCCTATTAAGCAAAAACTTTGCAGGATGCACCCACAAACTACCCTTCAAGTTAAAGAGGAAGTTAACAAGTTACACAAAGCCAAATTTATCCTAGTCGTTCTTTACCCTAAGTGGGTTGCCAACATAGTACCTGTCGCCAAGAAAGATGGCAGAGTGTGGGTTTGCATCGACTTCCAAAACCTCAACCAGGTATGACCAAAAGATGACTTCCCACTTTCGCACATTGACACTTTAGTCGACAACACCACTAGACATGAGATGCAATCTTTTATGGATGGTTTCTCTGGATATAATTAGATCAAATTGTCGGAGTCTGACCAAGAGAAGACTTCCTTCATTACACCATGGGAAACATATTGTTATGTCGTTATGCCTTTTGGGTTCAAGAACATAGGAGTCACGTATCAATGCGCCATGATGGGTATCTTTCACGATATGATGCATAAGTATGTAGAAGTCTACGTTGATGACATACTAGTAAAGTCCCAAACGTGAGTAGGACATGTTGAAGCACTCTGACTGGTGTTATAAAGAACCAATAAATATCATCTAAAAATGAACCCAAAGAAATGTGTCTTCGGGGTCACTTCTGGAAAATTATTTGGTTTCATAGTTTGCAAGTGAGGGATCGAAGTTGACCCTGCAAAAGTTAGAGCCATCCTCGAGATGTCGCCTCCCAGTAATATCAAAGAATTATGAGGCATAATAGGAAGATTATAATTTATCAGAAGATTTATCTCCCAGCATTCGGACAGATGCGATCCTCTCTGCAGACTACTTAAAGGAGGAACTGAGTACAAATGGGATGACCAATGTCAGCAAGCCTTTGACAACATCAAGAAGTACCTCCTTAACCCGCCAATACTATCATCACCTGTTCCCGGAAGACCCCTAATTCTTTACCTCTCAGCGAACGATAAAGCAATGGGAGTAATTCTGGGACAATATGAAGAAGACGGTAAGAGAGAGAAGGCTATCTCTACCTCAGTAGGACGATGGTCGAATACCAACGAAAATACACTTCAATGGAGAAGACTTGCCTCACATTGGTGTGGGCCTCTACCAAATTATGACACTACTTCGGAGCACATAAAATACTAGTACTAGCTCGAATGGACCCTCTGAAGTACGTATTCAAAAATCTCGCAACGTCAGGAAAGATCGCTCGTTGGCATATGCTCCTCCAAGAATTTGATATCACTTATGTCACGTAGAAGTCGATAAAAGGGCAAGCAATCACTGATTACCTTACAGATCTCCCACTGTCGAGTGATGAACTCATACACGTAAATTTCCCCGATGAAGACCTACTCATGATTCATAATGAAGAGCCTGATAAGACATGGATCCTTTATTTTGACAGTACTCTAAATCACAAAGGAAAAGGCATCGGGATAGTCCTCATGAGCCCAAAAGGAGTTGCCATACCTAAAGCTTTTCAACTAGATTTCCCTGTCACTAACAATGTCGTAAAATACGAAGCCTTTATAGCTGAACTGTGAGCAACACTATAATTAGGTGTTAAACAGTTAAAAACCATTGGTGATTCTAAACTAGTAATTTTACAAGTCGTAGGAGAATGGAAAACTAAGGAAAGGAGACTAATGGCATACTTAAAAAATTGCTTAATATTTAGTAAAAAAATTTGAAAGAATCTCTTTCACACACATCCCTCAATTAGAAAATGAGCTCGCAGATTCCTTAGCCACGCTAGCCTTGATCATCCAAATACCTATCGGGCAAAGTACCAAGATGTTCTTCATAAAAAAACTGACAGTGCCCGCCCACGAGGTACTGTCAAGAGGGAATTACCCATCCTCCCCACAAGTGCAGGACTAAAGGAGCAATCACCCTGGAAAACCACATCAAGGCAGAAACCGAAGTTGCTATGTTCAGATTTGAAAAATCACCGACCGACGATGGAAAACCGTGGTATTTCGACATCTAGAATTTCTTGAAATATCAACACATCCCTCCATATGCCACGAAGATCAAACAAAAGACTATAAGGAACCGATGCGCCCGATTCTACATACTCGATGAAATATTATACAAAGAAGCCTTCACTAAAGGAATACTTCTACAATGCTTCACGACTGTCAAAGGACAATATATCATCTGAGAAGCACACGCTAGCGCCTGGGGCGCCCACTGTGGTACACAGAGACTCGCCGATCAAGTTACACGACAAGGCTACTTCTGACCGACAATGATCAGAGATTGCCACCTCTATTTCAAATCCTGCAAGTAATGCTAAGAACATGCCACACTCGTCAAAGCTCCATCAGTTGTATTGAATACTATGACCTTGCCATGGCCGTTTTTGATGTGGGCCTTCGATGTCATTTGACCTTTCATAGACACCATTGGGAATACTCACAAGCACGCATTTATACTTACAGCGACCGAATACTACACCAAATGGGCAAAAGCTGAATCCTATGTCAGAATCACCGCTTCAACACTCGTAAGGTTTATCATTCAGAATATCATCACCAGGTTTGGAGTACCCAGGATATTTATCACTGTCAATAGACTTCAATTCATAGCGAAGAAGGTGAAAAAGTTATGCAAGAAGTATGGCATTGATCTATGCCACTCATCTCCGTTCTACCCTCAAGGCAATGGACAGGCAGAAGCTATGAACAAAATGTTGATTTGAATCCTAAAATGCACAGTAGAAATAAGCAATGGAGCCAACTAGCCTGAACGACTACCAGAAGCGCTCTGGGCCTATAGGACCTCTATTCGTACGGCCACTGGCCAAACTCCCTACTTCCATACCTACGGGATGGAGGCAGTGCTACCATATGAGATATAAGTACCATCTTTATGCTTTTAACTCAATGATGAGCTATCCTTAGACAAGAGGACAATTTCCCTAGTCACGCAGCTAGAGCTGTTTGATGAAACACGTCTAAGGGTAGCTGATCACGCTCTGGTATATCAGAGGAGAGTGGCCAAGGCTTACGATAAGAAACTCCTTGAACGAACCTTTAATATTGGAGAATTAGTCTTGAAGAAAGTCATGCCTTCCAAGCACGCCCATCTGAAAGGAAAATTGAAACTGAACTGGGAAGGCCCATACATCATAACAACCGCATTCCCTAGAAATGCCTACAAACTGGTGAACCAAGACGGGGAAGAAATCCCTAGCCCTTAGAATGCCATGTACCTTAGAAGATATTACCCTTAGCCCCGTGATCGTCACATGCCGTGGTTAGATATTTATACTTATCACCCCCATAGTCGTCACGACCCATTCATTGGTCATACGCCTTCAATTTTCAGAATATCCTTAAGACCTCCAATTTATTGCCCACCTTTTCTCACTCGGGCAATCTGATTAATGGACTAGTGACCTATCTAACCTCTTTCAAAAGCATAAGTAACACCCGATCCTCATTTCCCTCCCCTTGCCATTGGAGGAGGCGTTAGAGCAGAAAAAATAAAGATGTTAGGTTCAATCAAAACTCATTATTCTTGCGCCAGCAGATGCTTTAAAAAAATATGCATTTACATGTCAAAAGTTGAGTGAGAGCATTACGACAAATGAACAAGTCAATAAGCTCAGGGAAGCATAAGCTGGCCATGAGAACATCTCTGGTAAATTTACTAGAAGTGTATAAGCAAGCTGCGAAGGCATCCCTGATGTCCCCATACTACTAGATGTCGTCGTAAGGTGGCTGGAGGAGGATAAACTCTTACTAACCATAGAATATGAGATTTTGATGGTGCCGAAACATGACGAAGAGCTCGATCATGGCATCTCGTATCCCCTTTGAGAAAACAGATTGTTACTTACCCCTTTTGGAAAACATTAGAAATAAACTATTCCCCGCATCACTGAGCCTTACCTCCCTTTTTCTTTCGGACGATAAATCAGAAGCCTTACAAGATATTTCTAGAAATGAAACTGAAAACTGATGCGTGATGACTGATGCAATCACCTACTATACCTACCATACTTCTCCCTAATAATCACAGGATAGGATGACCACCACCCTAGGATAGACCCTCGTATACAACTGACCTAATCAAAGAGACCTCCTCGGTTCGATGGCAATATCGGTCAACTTTTCTTCAAAACTAATTCACTAAATACCCATGACTGCTTATGGACCCAAAGTGCTCGTCTCGAAACCCGGAAAAGCTCCATTGTATCTTGACACTGGAGCATTTTTTTGGATTAGAAGAAGAATCATATCAGAAGCGCCGGCTTGTCTACAAAGAAGATGAGGAAGGACAAAGTTATCATCCGGAAAGTGCTACCAAAGATATCATACTGCCAATCCTACCACGCTCCCACACTGGGGCATTTTTATTTTTATTTTTATTTTTTTGTTATTATTTCTATTTTAGCTATTTGTTTTCCCTGTTGCATTATTTTCATTTCAAAAAAAAAAGAAAAAAAGAAAAGAAAAAAAAAGCATATATTCATCTTTTGCTACCAGACACCGGCCTGAGACACTTACCCCCTTGACAATTGGCAAGGGAGAGAACAAAACTACTGACATCATTACTCTCACACGTGCAGATATGAAGCAACCCTCAACCATCACCGGGCTAGTTCAGGGAGCATCCAAGTCCCAATGACGGCCGATGGCACTAAAGGAACTAAAAAGCGAAAGCAGACGCAAGAGGTAACTAAAAGAAAAGGAGTCAATCAAGTACATCTAAACCAAAAATCTCTCTGTATATATATATATATGTCAAAATCTTTTCTTTTCTTTTTTACACTTGTCACCGAGGCCATCCCCCTATATATACAAGACACACAGGCTATGGATACAAACACACACACACCTACTCCTTACGCTGCCGGTGGGATGGCCGAGCGCTGTTGTCCCCAGTATCATCAGCTCGGAGGTTCGCAGACAGATCCTTTGAAAACACAATCCCGATACCCGGAGTCCTTTGAAAACACAAGGCCCTGCTATAGATCCCCCCTCACTCCTTTGGCTAACAGACCGCCTCGATCTAGAATGAGGAGGATACCCCGCAAGAATATCATGAATAGCCGAATCCCTATAAGCATCATCCCTGACGCGATCATGTGACGTGTGACAAGACTGCCCAGCCGAGGAACCCGTAGCCCTCGACTCCAAGCCATCAAGCTGACTAACCAACCTACCGCACCCCTCGCTCACTCCTTATCAAACGATACTCCAATCGATCTAAGATCACCTGCATCTCTACCCGCGTCGTTCGACGTGCCACCTCAACGCCTCGGTCTGAATCCTCTGTGTGACCATCATCTCGACAAACAAGTCCTCTCGACTTTGCGTCTCCCCAAGGACTCGTCTCGCCTCGGGAGTGGCACGCGCTCGAGCCGCCTCTAGACGCGCCTCCTCAAGCTGACGAACCTGCATAACCACGCCAAGTAAAAAAAAATTAATATATATACATGAACCAAACAAGAAACTTTGAAAAGGAAACAGTCATACCAGATCCAACCTCTCCTCCAGGAGTTGCCCAACCGTCTCAGCCATCACTGGATTAGTAGGAGGCATAGAAGGAACAGCGAACGTAGGCGGCTACAACAAGTACAAACAACTACATAAAAAAAAATACTATAATGACAACTAAACTATGAACGCAATAACTAAAACATACCTGAGTAGTGATAGGAACAAACTCCTGAGGGGGAGCCTCGGGAGCGGAGTCTGAAATAGCCTGCACAAAGAACTAAACAAACCAACACAGGGCATGTCAGAACAAAATAAAGATGGAATAACCAAAATTGAATTACACTATGCCAAAAAAAAAAACTATACCTAACTCTTCGGGCATAGAGAGGCAGCAGTCGCCTCCCTCACTTGAAGATCCTCGGCAACCTGACGCTGAAATATCACATGATATTAGTAAGCTACTAAGAAAGAGAAATAATGACACCCAACAAACTAATGCAATGACACAAATAATATAAAAGATTGAATATAACTTACCCAATGATCTAGCTTGGCTCGAAGCTGAGCCCTCGCTGGATCCTCCCGACTAGAGGAAGCAACTGAAGATGGATCAAACGCCAGAACGGAACCTCCAGCAACGAGCTCGGCTCTCTACGAATAACCATAAACTCATCGGTTGACAAGCTCACAATGCTAACAATTAACAAAATTACATTTTTAAAGACACTTACCAATCTATCAATCTCAGATCGTAAGTTGGCCTCCACCGCTCAGCCGGCCTACTGCTGACCACGTAACAACTCGATCATTGCTGTCTGACGAGCAACCACATCCTCCCTCGCAGACTATCTAAAATAAAATGAAATGGGACACCACTACCATGTCAGAATGACCAGAATACCAAGTCCACATAATACAAAAAAATCATAAATTAACTTACCAAGAGCTGTCGAGTCTCCGTTAGCCGAACCCCCAACTCATCCTCCGCTACCTTAGCCTTAGAAACCGAGGAGGCTAAGGAGTGCAGCATCTCCTCATCTGGATGAGGAGCACACCCCATCCACTCCATCGCCCTATGGGGAGCGTCTAATTCCCCTAGCACACTCACCGTGAGATGGCCATGCTCCAACGCAGCAAACCTCTCCCTCAAAGCTGATGCTGACTCCGGCCCACCGATCGCGAAAGAGCCACTCCTATGGAGCGGATGTGTGAAGAGGCGCCTCCACCCAATGCACTAAACCACCACACATACTCTCGGCCATCCGCCTCATCACTTGCCCCTATAACCCTGGTTCCCCCAGCTCTAAAATCCACTACCTGAAGCTCCATCTACTTCGCAAAATTCCGGCCAGGAGGGTCGGTCATCCTCTTGGCCACTCTATGGTGAATCTACGGAGGGACTCCTTGAGCGAGCCCCAGCTGCCATACCACTAGAGATGTCTGGATCCTCTCCACCCTCTAAAAACAATGCACCCATATGTCCACATCAAAGAATGGGTGGCCAAACTAAATCACTGGCACGTCTGCATCCTCCTCATCCGCATACGGCCTCCAAAATACCTACAACCAAACAAACAAGGTAATCCCTCAACGAAGACTTAGATCCTAAAAACACCAAAACAAAATAAAAAAATAAGCATGACGATCTATACCTGCCTCGCATGCATATCCTCAAAGAGGCCTCGCGCGGTCTGAAGATCCAAAGACCAACAACAACCCCTCAACGCATCCCTCCACATGTTCATCCGCAGAAACATGAATGTCACCTCCAACGAAACTCCCGGACGAAGAAAAGCGAAATGATCATACGTCCAAAACTAAAAAGAAAAATAACCATAACAACAATGACACATAAGAAGAAACGCTAAGAAGATATTACCAATAAATGACCACAAATTAACCAAACTAAGGACATCATTATGCCACTTAACTAAAACTCACATGGATGAATGGAAGGAAACCTCTGATCAACGCGACACCCTATCCTTGATGGTAAAGCTGCTCATAGAGGTGCACCAATGCGGCCGCACCCCACGCATAGGTGGGGACTCGATCCAAGTCCCCGAGAACTATCAAAAATAACCTGGTGATGCATCCCCGAGTGGAATAAGAGAAAAGTACAGAACCAAGGAAGTGCATTAAGAATGCTCGAAGCACCCTACACAGCCAACCCTAGCTCCACCATGGGCTCCCGGCCCACCACTGTCACACAACGCGCCTCATAAGTTGCCTTCGCATCCGAATCATGCCTTGGGGGGACAAAGCCACTCGCAAATGTATAAAAAAAACCAAGTGACTCGAACTACACCTGGCCCTGAGCAGCTCGACCTATACGGCATACCAAAAATCTCCTCACACACCTCCAAATAATGTCCTGTCATCTACCCTGTGATCGGCTCACCCTCAAAATGAAGATCGATGATGCGGACCCAGTCCTCCGGAGTTGGAAACATTATGCTAACTGGAAAGAGAAGTGCCTGATGCTCCTCCCTCCACCTCTCTAAGATTGCCGTGATCAAGCCACGATCGACCTAAAAGGGATCCAACTCTAGGATCGGTCCAAAACCGAAAGACACCAGCCGTGCCTACTGAAACTCCGGCAAGACACGATACCAAGTATCAGACTCGGCCGATGCCGAGCTGATAGCCAGCTGCGGGGGCTCCCATTGAATGAAATATAAACAATAATAGTAAGACTAGCACATACCTATAATGAAAGAAAAACGAATTTAAAACTAAAAGCAAGTTAAATATGCCCTGAACATAATAACAATTTACAACACACACACACAAAATAGTGATAAGAATGACTAAATAGTAACATGACCTATCTCTAGATGCCGTTATGATGCATGAGTGAGCACCCAACCAAGGATCAATGCAGGTTTGACATAAATTAGAAGGATTTTTAGATCCTAATAAACCTATGTCATAACCTAAGTAGCTAAGAAAATGGAAGAACTCTTACTCATGAGTGCTTACCCGACCTCGAGCGAAGAAATCCTCCAGTGGGAAGTGTCTGTGATCTCGATGCTCCTCACCCTGGTGCACCGCAGCCACACCCGCAACTCTCTCATCCTCAGATATCTCACCCTCAACCCTCTCACCCTCATCCTCAGTGACTCCCTGGTCAATCACAAGCACCTCCTCCCTGACCACCGACTAGTCAACCTCCAATACCTCCTCTCTAGCAACCTCCCCAACATCCACCTCCTTGACAATGTCGGTCTGAGCCTCAGAAGTCTCACCAATCTTCGCCCCTAACATCCTCTCTAACTCAAAAATGGTAACGTCGTGCCTACCACCACCCTCAGACTCCATCCTAGAAAGTAGAGCTCAAAAAACAAAAAAAAATAGAAGAAATGGCGCTTGACATGGACGACCGAATCACAAAATATCACGAAAACACAAAAACTAGAGCACAAAGAAGCGAGGAAACAAAGAGTCGAAGATTAACACGGATCGCGCGATGAAAATGAAAAGTGTTGAACTATTTATAAGACATGCCAAAATCGCACACTTAAATCTAGGCACGCAAATCAATCACGCACCACTCTCACAATGCTTAATTCGGATCACATGACCGGTCTTAAGCGGGTAAACCAATCATCGCCCTCTCAAACTAACCTGACCACCTGGTTGCACGTAGTCTACTGAGTGCGTAATTGCTTCAAGCATCCACATAGTGGCGCGCAAATTCTAATGGTTGCCCGTATAGTGACCAGCCACCGCCCTAATTACGCCCCCTTAATCTGCTTTTGAATCGATCAAACGACCGAAAATTGGTGCTTAATGACATTTTGACGCTCTGAATGCGAGTCCACCCTATGGTGCGCAATTAATTTATGCACTTGAAGTGAAGCGTGCAATTCCCCAGAAACACAAAAAAAATGCCCAGGGCAGCACGTTCCCGGCCCTGAATTGGGTGATCCTCGATGCCAATTATTAGCCTAAACCACACCCTTGTCAAGCCCGATCCAAAACATTCTAGACTTAAAGAACTATGCACCCTAGTAACTAAAAGAAAATGTTCCAAACTAAGACCAAAATCACAAGAATGCCCCGACACCATTTACACACTCCAACTAAAACTAAACAAAAAAAACTTGCCCCAACTAACGTGAAACTAAACCAAAAATGCCCCAACATCACCTAAACACTCCAACTAATACCAAGACTAAAGAAAAACTTAAAAAAAAATGCCACCCATCATCCATTCACTTGAAACTGAACTAAACTAAACAAAAAAAAACTGCTCCCAGAGCACCCCAGAGCAGAATAGATAAAAAAGATCAGACCAAATTTAAATAAATAAACATCACACTCAAAACAAATCGAAGCAAGCTACCAAATAAACCAAAATTTACTGAATTGTGAAAAATGAAAAGAAAAATATAATCACTTCATAAATAAATAAATAATTATAAAATATGCCGAGGGCATACCCTCTGAATATACAACTTAAAACAAGAAACTTTAAATCCGCACGTTCAGGCAGTGCACAAATTCGGATTTATTTGAGAAAATAAAAATCCCATCCACCATCTCTTCCCTTAGTGTGGCAACAATTCGACCGCTACTCTACATTCCTAATCCCGTCCATTCTCAAGAATCCACGCAATAAACACAACTCTTCGGGTCCAATACCCAAGATACAAAAAAAGAAAGGAAGAAAAGACATTAATGGACAAACTAAGCCAAAACAAAACACAAAAATGCTCCAAAACTTTTAATCCCAAACTTGAAATAAAATCCAAAACAATAAGAACTCAAAACTTTTAGCTCACACATTTATAAACTATACCTCCTGAATTACCAAATGAAAAGTGTCACCTTTAAACCCTTTCTAATATAATTAAATCTAAACCAAACACATACCCCCTTTGAAAGACCACAATCCATGACAACTCAGATGAACTAATAATCACACAACACTTAACCCCCTAAGAAACATCAATCTCCCCAAGTCTAAATAAACCAATAGGATTTAAATATTTAACACCCATCTAGAACCTTTGAAAAGTCACACCTTTTAAATCTCATGTTGAATCAAACAAAAGGTCAAAACTCAAGTTAAAATCAAACCTTAAACCCAAAAAAAAAAACTTTAAACAAAAAAAACTCTCTAAAATGAGACCCCGACTTGTTTAGGACCAAAAAAATGCCCCCAGCAAACCAAACAGAATCGAGTAAACCTTCTAAACCAAGCTCAACAAAGCGAATTAACCTCGAGATAAACCCTGAATAAATTCGGAATGAATCCTAAAAATTAACACCCAAAATAAGTCAAACAAATAAGATGAATCCAACTAATCCGCTAACAAACAAACAAGATCCAAATAAAAAAATGCCCCTTTATTCATAACTTAGAAGTTTTACAAATATCACCTGAGGCATACCTCTTGAATTTACAACCCAAAATGAAAACCTAAAACTTTAAGCTACATCCCAAAACGAAGACTAGGTTCAAAACTGAGACGAAGCGAGGAGCAGATTCCGCTTGGAGAGTCCAATCGGAGACTTCAGGGAGCATTGGTTGGGAAACACATCCCTCCACTTTCTACTCCTTCTCTTTCACTATCTTCACCTCCTCCACCGCCGCCTCCTCAACGCTACCTTCACTGCTCCCTAAAAAGGATCGATGTGAAGACTAGCGCACTTATTTTCAATACCGCCCATTCCCAGAACAACCCCGTCCACGAGCATCACATCAGGACAAAGTTCATGTGAGATAATGAATATAAGAAGAAATGACATCCCAATCGGACGATTGGATCGCCTGATATCACCAAAACACAAATATCAGAACATAAAATATCCAGAAAAAAGTCAAAACTCGAGATTAAATCAGAGAATGGAACACAAATGAAAGCTCTATCACTTATATAGAGTACGGACTTAATCACGCACCTGAACACGTGTGTTTAATTCGATCACATTCCATGCACGAGTCGCATAATACAAAACACGCGCTATCACCCAAACACATAAATAAGCCATCGCCCGCACCAACTACACGACGCTTCGATCACATGAAGCCCACGAACCGCGTAAATCTATCAAACGACACACTGCCGCTGTGCGACTTGAATGGTCACTTGTACACTGACCTGGTGACGCTCCAATCATGTGCTTACATTATAACACGGAATGCAATCACACGCATACTCCCACACGCGTAAACAGCCCCTCAAGCCTGAGATCGCACGCTCAAAAATAGGCACGCAATTGGATTGAGCGACCTAAAACAGGCACACAATACCTGACTTTGGACAAAATTTAAACCCTCATACCTTTTGTCCCATCACGGTCAAGATTCTTTTGTCCCATCGTGTAGCCTCACAAGCTGTTCAGATAAAAAAGAAAGACTTACTCTCCCGTCCCATCGCTTGCCCTTACACGAGAAGGAAGCATTGACAGCACCCGTCCCCATCGCGATAACGTGTACACATGTGATATCACCTCAACATCCAATCCCATCATGATAATTTAACCATACCCTCATCCCATCGCGAGAAGCCAAAAGCAAACTGCCCAAAGACGAAGCAAATCACGACGTAGCCACAATGTGATTTCTTTTATAACCCAAGATCTGTCAAACAAAGACACCAACGTCCCACCAGGACTCACCCAGCATGCAGCCAAAGAAATGGAGAATCCCCAGGTCCCATCACAACACCATTTCTCCCAAGACATCACATCACAACCGTCAAGCCCTACCGCAGTAGACCTGAAGAAAAGAAATCTCCAAAGCCCCATTGCGACACTACGACGCCACCAACCCATACAAACTATGCACAACCCAAGTAAGTACTACACATTTTTTAATTACTCGATATTCCTCGTATATATATAGTTAGCAATGATTAAATCAAATGTTTTAAAAATTTGTCTCTCTCAACTCGCGAATCATTATAGTCCTCCCATAAGAGACAATCATCAGTACTTGCTGAGAAGGTTAGACGAAGTATTCGACATGCTAAGTGTCGTCCTGACAACCATAATAACGATCAGGTCCACAAATCCTGTACCGGTGGATCTGCTCAGTGACGTCTCGGAAGCCACGTTTTCCCCCATTTTACCATCGATAAATAGACCCAACTCACCTTTCTTTAAATGTTAAAAAAAACCTGATTAAGTGCCCCATCACCCGCACGTAAAAAAAAATACACTTAAACCCGACCTGCAACTCCTAAGATCGCCTGAACTCGCAATCAAGCACATATCCCACTGTGCAGAATTGGATCAAGCACATACTCCATTGCGCAGAATCATTTGTTCAGACACATTAGGACTAGAATACCCAATTTACAGAATCCTGAACTTGCAATCAAGCACATATCCCACAGTGTATAATTGGATCAAATGCACACTCCACTACGCAGAATCATTTATTCAGACACATTAGGATTAAAATTCTCAACTTAGAGGCCGACTCCAGATGAATCAAGCTCACGCGCCACTGCGCAGATTTCAATTGAGCACACCTCATAAGACCCCCAACTCAATTACCAGCCCAAACCGCCATTCCCCTGGGAAACTGAACATTGAGTATATTTAATCAAAGAACTTACAAACGCCTATTAGAAAAGGAACGCCTGATGTGCATTGGTGTGAGCAATGACGCGCCCGGTCTGATATGACTTGTAAAAGCCTTCGCTATTACATGATACCTTATTTTATTATTATCGGTCCCTAGACCTCGTTTTGGACATTTGATTAACTCCCCGATACCTCGATCGTATAAAATCCCTCTCTTAGCTCGCGCCATGCGACGAGAAGCGCCATGCACCCACAAATCCGGAATGTGCCCTTCGACAGCTACCATTTGCCCTTCAAATGATCCATTTTAGCTTGCGCTGATAGATGCTTAGAATCCTCTAAAAAAATTGAATGAGTAAGGTGTGGAATAAATTTTATTTGTGCGAACTCTGTTTTGACATGTTGCACTGATATTAACTATTTTATTGGAGAAGTTTGTGGGTACCTTCACTGAAAACCGTCAGGAGACTCCACTCCTCCACTAGGGATCACCTAGGGGTTTAAAAGGCTTGGTGCATGTGCTAAATGCACCCGTGTTCCCTACGAAAGTGGCATTTAGTTTTGTAGATTACTTATTTAAATTTCACTTTGCTCGAGGACTAGCAAAGATTAGGTTGGGGGGTGTGTTAGTCACTACTTTTTGCCACTTTCTAACCCTTAAACCTAGCTTTTGCTAAGGCTTAGAGTAATTAATAACTGCTTTTTAGTTTGTTTTGTAGATAAGCAATAATATGCAGCCATCCATGAAATAAGTGCCAATAAGAGGAGATTAGAACCATTCTTTAAAGCTAAGAGAAGTGGGGTTCACACATGAAAGAGAGCTGTTGCTATTGGAGTCAAAACCATTCAAGATAAAATCTTCAACAACAACACATTCAAACACTTTAGCTGAAGAGGAGCTTCAACAGTTGCATCTCAAGCAGTCATGTGGTTCAGCACATTCTTTAGCTGCTCACTCAAGCAAATTTAGATGCTTCATATACACCTGAGCAGTGCACATTAGAGCTGCTAACCATCTTTAAGAGCTGCAACAAATGCACATTAGCTGCCCATTCAGTTGCACACTACAGAAAGTAAGCTGCACAACATCATTTTAAAGTTGTGTGCACACTAAGCACAAAATCTGTAGCAGTGTGGGTTTCAGCATGGATGAACACATTTCAGCAGCTGCACTTCAGCAATATGGTTCACCATCAACAGCAGTTGCACCCATGAAAGCATGCATTGATTCAAGCAGCCTAACGTGCAGTTGCACACAAGAGAAGCTACAATAAAATTGAGTTATGTACCTATCAACCACTTACCTGAACTAGCAAGAGAGCATTCGAGCAGATCTGAAGCTAATAAAGTTGAAGAATGCACCTGTCGAATGGATGATAAAGTAGAAGTGTGCACCCGTCGAGTACTGAAGCTGAGTTGTATAGAATTCGAGCAGCGCTGCTCTTGAAGCCAACCTGTCGAGTTCTACCATTTCAGCCAACTACTCAAGCAGTTCAGCTCCCAAAAATCAACCTCATGAATGGTTCTTCACTCCATTCAGCCAACCTATAGAATGGTAGGAGCAGGCTTTAGAACCTATCGACTTGGAGCCTTCATCCTCTTGAATTTACATCAGCTCTTCAATAACCTCTCGAGTAGATGCAGCAGCCAGCAACCTGTCGACCCCCTTCAGCTGCAAAGCTCCAACCTCTTGAATGGATAGCTGGACCTACAATCCAACCTCTCAAGATTCCAGCAATTGCTCCAGCAACCTCATGAATTATTGCTACACCACAATTTCATCCTCTCGAGTGGTATAAATTTCAGCATGCAAACCTATCGAGTTCTTCAAGTAACCCCTCGAATGGATACCTGAAGCTGTTGTTTGCATTTGAACCTCTCGAATCAGGCAACCCAACCTCTCGAGGCTCGGGTTCTAGCTGTTTCCAGCCATTACCAGTGGTCGGCAGGGGCAGATTTGGGAACTCCAATATGCACATGGGACAGCTGTCCACATGTAAACTATTTTTTGAACTAAATGGAGCAATTCTTGGCGGGAAGCAAACCATTTCAGCTGTGCATAATCGAATGGATACTCTTTCTTCTCTCTGATTGGCCAGAATGCTAATCACATGGATTAGCATAAACTAAAATGAAATTCTCTTCTCTGATTGGCTGCAACCCAAGGCACATGAATCACTGCAAAGCTATAAATAGCAATCCTCTTTTGGTTGTAATTCTTCAGCAAGGAAACTAGGAAATTCTCCAAGTTTTCCATGAATCATTTAGATCTAGTTTAAGGTTTCTCTTTTCTCTTTTCTTTTCCCCCTTCTCTCCCTAATCCAGCATGTTGGATTTGATCTATGTAGCAGCTGAGATCTTATTTGTAATTGTAAATTTACTGAAGAGATCTGAGATCTTGCAGAGACTGCAGATCTGAGAAATATCTATTGTAAGTTGTTTTGAATTAATAAATTGTTGGTTTTAAAGTTTATCTAAATCTATAGATCTTTTGGTTCCATTAGATTCTTCATCGAATTTATGTATTTGGGAATGTCCATTCATTTAACCTTTAGATCTTTTGATTTCCATCAGATTTCCCTAGACCTATTGCTCCTGTGGCTGCCTGAGCTTGTAGCCTTGCATCCACAGCATCTGTAGTGATTTGTTTGTTCTAATTGAAGCTTTTGGATTGGATGAAATCCCTAGGATGATCTGTGACCATTGAAGTGGATAGATCATAGTCTTAAGATCAGTTCAAACCTTTAGTTGAAATTGGATTCTTCTACCTTACACTTGTGCTTATAGCCAAGTGAAGGACAGCTGCAAATCCATAAATCTTGACCTGTTTTGTAATAAGAATCAATCCCTAGCTATCTATTTCTCACCATTTTATATTATATTTTACCATTCACATTCATTCTTTCTCAAATCTATCTTTTAATTTTGTTTTGTAGTTTAGATTTAGTTTAGTGTGACACCCAAAAAACTCTCTTCCTTTCCCTGTTTTCTTAACTAGGTTAGAATTGCCATATCTATAGCTAATTTGGAGGTCTACTATACAACCCTTGTGGTTTAGAACTTGCTATAAAAAACCTTGGATTCTTGTAGGTCTGTATATTTTAGAGTTGATGTTTTCATCTCTTTCATCTTCTATTTTATTTTGATTCTATTTTCACCACCATTATTTTCTCACCAATAATAATTAGCACCCTAATATATTTTAGCAGGGCTCCCTCAGGGGGTCCCTTCAGAGATTCGCCACAAGGTGGCGAAGAGGATGACCGATCCCCCTGGCTAGAATTTTGCCTCCAAGATGGAGGCTCAGATTGCTGATTTCAGAATCAGGGGGACTAGGGTGACAGGGGCACACGATGAGGCAGATGCCTGAGAGTTTGCGAGGTGGTTCCAAGAGATCGGTGGTGGTTAGCTATTCATGCGTCCCTAACATGGGAGTGGTTCTTTTATTGTTGGCGGTCCTGAGTCAGCCTCAGCTAAGGGAGAGGTTGGCTGCACTGGAGGAGGGCCACCTTAGTGCGGGTGTTCACAAAGCGATAGACGCCCTTCACCGGGCGATGGATCAATATTGTATTGCTTACCTTGTGATTATTAGGAGGTTAAAAGTAGCAAATTAAAAGAAAAAATCACAGAGAAATGAAACCAAGGTAAAGCAATCAGGCCTGCAAGAACTGGGGCTGTTGCAGCAAGCTTTAAAGGGGTAAGTAAGGGTATGTCCACAGGAAAATATGCTTCAAAATAGGGTAAATCTCCATATCTATAACAGATCTAGCACTCTATCCTATCCTAATTTAGACTAAGGTAAGGAAAGAGGAGAGGTTTTAGGGATTGTCACTTTACTAAAAACTACAGAAACACAATATAAAATGCAAATGATCTAGAGGTGGGTAAAACACAGATTTAAAGAGATGGATAAAAGGTTTTAAATCAAAAGGGGGGAGAATAGCAGTTGGGGATTTTGGTCTTCACTGAAAATTGGTTGGTTCAGAGGCAATGCAAGAGGTTGGTTTGCAACAATCCTTCATCTGGCTACAAGCTCAGATGCAAGGTATAAGAATCCAATCTAGACCAGAGAATTGGATTGATCTTAAGGCTATGATCTATCCACTTTAATGGCCAGTGATTATCCTAGGGACTTCTTCCAATCCTAAGATTTTAATTAGAACAATTAGATTATTGCAGATGCAATGGATGCAAGGTTACAAGCTCAGGCTTCCACAGGGAAATTTAATCTAGGAAAATCAAATGCAATCAAGAGATCTATAGATCAAAATAAACTCTATAATCCATAATATACTGATTCTATAAAAACTTACAGTATAATGTGCTCAGATCTGCAATCTGTGCAACATCCAATCCCCATACAAAGCCTTTAACCTCTCATGTTACAACTCTCAACCTCACCCTAGGTATTAAAAGTGTTTAGACAACTATGATTGGCTAAGGAGAGAATGGGGGAAGAGGAAAGGAGGAAAAGTTTTTTGAGGGAAAGAGGAATTTTGAATTTGGGTTGAGCTCTCTAATTTTTCTGGATCATCTTTGGTGTAATTTCTCTTCCATTTATAGTCTTCCCCTCTGTCCTCAGATCTGTTTCATCCAATCAGAGCTTAAGGGAATAATTATGTTATTTTGAGCTGCTGATGTGGCTGATTTTTCTTCTAGAAGCTCTCCATCAATTGGTCAAAACTGGATAAGTACATGTGAGGTGGTTAGAGGATTCCCATTCGTGCCCTTTTGTATTTCAAAAATACCCCCAAGGGTTGTTAACATGCCTTGGAACGTGTGCACAGAGCATTGAAGTGAGCAGCTGAAGTGGTTAGAACTGGGAAGTTCCCAAATCGAGCTTCGAGAGGTTCAGGGAACCTCTCGACAGGTTCTAAGTCTCATTGGTGCTCCATTCGACAGGTTGACTTAAGCTTTCGACAGGTTGAATGACTTCTCGACAGGTTGTGTTAAACTGTTCGATAGGATGACCTCAATATCTACCTGCTGTCCTAGCTCCAACCATCCTCTCGACAGGTTATAATACAACCTCTCGACTTCTTTTACAGCTCCAGGCATCCTCTCGCTAGGTTCATTCCCTCTGTTCGATAGGTAGAAAGTTCTTCTCGACAGGTTGCAGGCAGCTTCAGCCATCCTGTCGACATGTTGATTGAACCTCGCAAGATCTGATACGGCTTCAGGTAGGTCTTCGCTAGGTTGGCTTTGATTGCTCGATAGGTTCACTGGAACCTCTTGACAGGATCAATTCCAGCCTTCTGAACCTCGCGAGAAAGCTCTGCATCAGGTGACCTCTCGACATATTATTCTGCACTGTTCGATAGGTTGCCTTTCTCTGCTCCAATCCTTCGATAGGTGTTGTAAACCTCTCGATAGGTCTACTTCCTCATCTCAGCACCTCTCAACAGGTTCAAATATACCTTCAGATCCTCTTGACAGCTTGGTAGAACCTCTCAACAGCTGGACTTCTCTCACCAGAACCTCTCGACAGGTTGAATCAATCTCTTGACATGTTCTGTTCTTTGCTTCCATAGTTGGCACACAGCTTGGGGGGGGCTGTGCTTCATATGGACAGCACTCAGTGCCCTTTGAATGGTTCAATCTTCATCCACTGCGGCTGCTTTGGCTCTCATGTGTGCACAGTTGGACACATGCCACTGCCATAGGGTTCTGAGGCTCTGTGACTGCTTGATAGCTAGCCTTTTGAGTTGCATGAGCACATGTTGAGCAGTCGGTCTCTTCTTTGGGATTTTTAGCTGGATGTCTGCACTATGACTGCAATTTATTGCTTAGCTACAAAACACACTCAAGACACATTATTAGTTAACTTAAAGGTCCATCAAAGGTCGGGTTAGGAGGTGAAAAATGGTATTTTTCACTGATTAACACACCCCCAAACCTAAGCTTTGCTAGTCCCTGAGTAAAGGAGAATTTAAAAACAATTATTGAAAATAGAAATGCAACGTTTGTAGGGAGCACATATGCATTTAGCATATGACATCAAGCCTTTTAAACCCCTATGTGATCCCTAGCGGAGGAGTGAAGTCTCCTGAGGGTTTTTAGTGAAGTTACCTGCAAACTTTCATATGAACATGATTAAACCAAGTGCAATCAGTTACAAATTAGGTCCCAACAAATTCAGCTTTATTCCATACCTTACTCTTTTGACTTTAGAAGTTTCAAATCAGTAAATGTAAATAAATTTAATACCTAAATCCTTTTTCAAACTCATCATAACTAATTTGAAATCATCAAGGTAATGTTATGTGCATAGCAGTATATATTTCACCATTAATTTAAGAATCAGGTTCAAACAATGCCTAACTAGTCCAATTTCAGACCTAATTATCTCATAGGCATACTCTCACAAATGATTTCAAAGGTGTATCATTTCACACATAGTTACAGTCCTCAAATAGGACTGCAAGCATGAGCATAGGCAATGCTCTAATTCTTGAAACTTTTACTCTCTTGACCATAGATTACACAGCTCCCCATCTCCACATGACAGCTCAATCAACTTCAGATCAGTAAGGTCTTTTTATTAGGTTGTACTGTGGCTTATGGGTGAGATTTATAAAGAAGACAGGGGTAAAGAGGGATTCAAACTTGAGAAATCAGCAAAGTCAGGAGGTGGTATTCACACCTTCATCTCAGCACATCTTCATCTTTCTTTAATATTTTTTAGATTTGAAGTGGCCATCTTCTTATCTTCCTTTTCAAAATTTCCAATGAAGTGATTTCTCTTTCTTTTTCTCTCTGTTTATTTAATTTTTCTATTTCTCTTCTTCTGTATGCTTTTCTTTTATATTTTTCTCATAAAAATTTATTTTTTTATAAGCCGGAATGCCACAACTCCACAACTGAATACTATTTTTCTTAGATTTTCTGTCTTTTCCTTCTACCAAATATCAAACCTTGCTCCTTTAACCTCACTTCTCCCTTTACTTCCTGAATTCTCAGATTGAGGGTGAACTGAAATAGGTCACTGAGGTTTGGATTCAAATTCTCTGGTTTTTTTGTCAAAGAAAAACTTAGATTTTCAAGGCTTAAATGGTGTACACCAAAGGCAATTCAAAGGTGGGGAATTTTAAGCTCAAACTGTCCAAAAAGGGGCCTTACATCATTTCTTCCATGTCATGAATGCTGTCAATTTGTTTCAACTTGGAGTGCCTAACTTCTAGTGAAAAAAAGCAGGTTCAAATAGCCCTTAGAGCAGAAATTTTTTTCCAAAACACTCTTCAAAAGCAATTTTCACAAGCCCAAATCTCACTGGGTATGGTCTTCCTTAGGACTCTTAAGACATGTTCTTATTTTTTTCTCATCTTAATGGTTCACAACACACTGATTATGACAAAAATTTGTTGATGATGTCTTTCATGGAAATGATGAATTTTCAAAAAGATCCAAAAATTAAAACAATCTACCATACATTTTTAAACCTTCCTTTTCCAAAATTGCTCAGTTTGAAATTCCGCTAAATTTGTTTTGATCTCATTCATCCCATTACACTTGGCTTAATTATTTCATAATATTTTTTTTTTTTAACATTACCTTACTGCTATACCCCCAAACCTATGAGGAACAGTGTCCTCACTATTTCGGGAAGTATATCAAAAGGAAACAGCAGGGTAGGCACAAGGAAAGTAACAAAGAGAAGCAAAAAGGAATAACATAGACAAATTTAACCACACAGGAAAGTAACAAGCACAAATGAATTGACAAAATAGAAATTTTTATTGAGCAAACAGTATATACAAAACACGAAAGAAATAACAGAGTCTACATTGAACAGAAAGTATATACAGCAACATTTGAAATATAAACTACAACTAAATCCTAAACACAGTCTACACCTAATCAGAATCTGAGTCAGAGCTTGATATGGTCATTGGCTCCCATCCTTGTTGCTCAGCAACTTTGTCATACTCCTTGAAATTCTCCTTCCTCTTCAGTTTCTCAGTCCTGGCAGCATCCTCCTTAGTCCTTTTAGCGGATGGTTTCTTAGGCTTGTTGCTGCCCTGGGGCATGGTGGGCTCTTTTATGAGCAGGCCTTTAGATTCTAAAGGACCCAAGCCAGAGTATAGGGAGAGGGTCTCTACAAGTCTGGCAAGCATGTCAGATTTTGTCCTATAGATCTTGTACAGGTCAAGGGAATTGAGGACCATCTTCCATAGTTTCCATTCTTCCTTCCTGTGAGCTTCCAAAATAGGTTCAATCTCTATGTCATGGGCTTGCTGTGTCAAAACCATGACAGCATCCACTAGGAATCTAACATCCTCCTTGACATATGGGTTGGTCTCAATGGCTTTGGTGAGGGATGGTAGAGGTGAAAAGGTGTTGGTGCCATATGGGACAATGGCCCAATGGTGAGGGTTATCCATGGAGGAGGTGGTGATGAGGAGCTCAGGAAGTGGTGGTGATGGTAGTGATGGTGGAAGGTGACTGAGCTGCTGGAAGGTATGGGAACTGAAATGGATGGTATGAAAGGTGATGGAATGGGGATACTGACAATAGGCAAGGGCACAGCAGTGGAAGGACGAGGTATGGATGTAGAGGTCACAGGTGGAGGTATTGAGCTAGTAGCAGCCGATGTAGGCAGAGGCTCTAAACTGGCTGCTATAGAGATCCCAGGTGCAGCCACTGAGCTGGCTGATGGGGTTGTGGGAATCAAAGGTGCAGCGGCTGAGCTGGTCACCTGAGGTGCTTCTGAATCCTCAACTGGCTTCTTCTTGCCCTTCCTTATCAAGGTCATGCTTGTCAACCAAGCACTTTTTCCAAATACTTTGGGATCCAATTTTTCCACTGGCTCATCCTTTTGTATCTCAAAATTTCCTTTCCTTAGCAGAGCAGTGATGAGTCTGCTGTAAGGTAACCCTCGCAACATCTGTCCCTTTTTTATCTTGTCATTTACATCCACCATGGCCTCAAATATCGGCTGAGAGGCATTCAATAACTGGCCCTTGGAGAAAAAGTAAAGGGCATCCACTATGGGGGTTCTCTCTTGCTAATGTCCACTGACATAGATACTCTTCCTCAAGATTGAATCTATGAAAAATAGGCTACGGTCTAGATCTCTCCTCATCAATGACTCCTCAAATCCCACAATGCCTTGAGTTAAATGTCTGGCCATTGTTCTAAAGGACACATTATCAGGTGCTCCTAGGCCATAGGCTGAGTCAAAAACTGATGGGACCCCTAATGCCAACCCAATATCACGGTAGTCCACAACCAGCTCCCAATTGTCAATCAGAATTACAAGGGTAGGGTCAGTTGTCCCTGGCCTCTTCTTCTCTCTGATGTTCTGATACCACAATTTGACTAGTCTTTAGTAGACTTTCTCTTGTAATGGGGTCAACAAAGGTGTCAGGGATGCCTTTACCAAGTAGTCCAAGGTTTCCTTACACTCCTCTACCTTAGAAAAATAAGGTAGGTCAAAAATGATCTCAGGAATCAAACCCAAGGCATCCACAAACTCATTGGGGGTTATTAGGTTCTCAGGTATCTCAGTTGTAGCCTCAGGTTGAGGTTCAGGCATAAGGACATCCACCACAACCTCTTTAGTTATTTTGGCTTTCTTAGCTTTCTTGGTTTTCTTAGCTTTCTCAGGTTTTTCCATAATGAACTTCCTCTTAGCACGTTGGTCATCTTTGGGCTGTGTGGCTAGCCTACTAGATTTTATGGCAGATTTGGAAGGGGGTTTGAAAAGATCAGCCAAGGTATCCTCACGGTCAGCTATTTATCACAAAAATCCACACAATCACTCTCAACAACCACAACAAACTTCCTTTCCCCAATCAATTAACCACACACAAAGAAATACGGAAGTATAAAGCTTGAAAATCACAAAGTGGAGGCTGAAGAAGAACTTACCCACAAATCCTAGGGTTTCTCAAAACTTGTAGTACACAGCACCAAACCGGCTCAAACCAAGTGTAAAATGTTGGCCTTGTAAAGCAAATACACTTGGAACAATGGCAAGGTAATTGGGATTGGAACCAGTGAGATGGAGGAGAAAGAAGAAAATAGGAAATCGGGTAGAGGAGGAACAGAGCTTGCACACAGAAGCTGTCGAATGGATGGAATGACCTGTCGATAGGTTTAAAACAAATAAAAACCTATTTTGATAGGATTGGAAGAAGATTTTGACAGGTTGAAGTAACCTGTCGAACAGTTAAAACTAGTTGGATTTATAGCACTGTCGGGCTGAAGGTCTCGAGAGGTTTACCAAACCTCTCGATAGGTACAAAGCTTCAGAAAAGTACAATTTGAGAGGTTCATCCAACTTTTCGAGAGGTTTAATTTTTCATAGTATGATATCCTTTGGCAGGTTTCAGAACCTGTCAAAAATGCAGCCTACACCTTTAGTACCTGTTAACTTCCCCTCTCAACTTCTCGATAGGTATTCAGATCTAGTCGAGATTCACATTTACATCTTCCATACCTATCGAGAATCAGCTCAAACCTCTCGACAGGTCTCAGTACATGTCAAAATGCACACTGGGAACCTTCAGTACCTGTCAAAATTTTCTTAATACCTCTCGACAGGTTATTTTTCAGTCCAGACTTATTTCTCATTAGTTTCCAGTCCACCTTCCACACAGATATATCAAACCTACTCTGCTCCCATTCATTTCTCATGCATTAGGTACCTTCCTACTCTTATTACAATGGACTCATTATTCTAAATGAAAAACTAAGTGAAAATGGCAACATATATATATATTACCAAACAGTTTTGAAAACAAAAACAATAATAAAACTGTCAATTATGATACATAGTGTACAATGTTGAAAATCAGTCACACTGTGGAGGTTCTTGAAGGTGAATGGTCACCACAGGCTCTACCATATTTTCAACAAAGAGTTTGAGCCTTTGACCATTAACTTTCATGATCTTACCATCCTTTGGGTCCATGATTTCAACAGCTCCAGATGGGAATACATGCATTATAATGTAAAGTCCCTCCCATCAAGATCTCAGCTTGCCTGGGAAAATATTTAATTTCGAAGTGAACAACCATACCTTGTTTCCTGCAATAAACTCTTTTCTCAACAAGTGCTTATCATAAAAAGCTTTGGCTTTTTCTTTGTAGATCCTTGCATTGGAGTAGGCTTCCAATCTCAGCTCTTTCAGCTCTAACAGTTGCAGCCTCCTGTGCATACCAGAAAAAGTTAGATCAATATTCAATGATTTAATAGCCCAATAGGCTTTATGTTCTAACTCCACTGGTAAATGGCATGCCTTGCCATACACTACCCTAAAGGGAGACATCCCTATTGGGGTCTTATAGGCAGTTCTATAAGCCCAAAGAGCATCAGTCAACTTCTAGGATCAATCCTTCCTATCTCCTCTCGCAGTTTTCTCTAA
Organism: Chloranthus sessilifolius; assembly: GCA_021018995.1. NCBI lineage: Eukaryota > Viridiplantae > Streptophyta > Magnoliopsida > Chloranthales > Chloranthaceae > Chloranthus > Chloranthus sessilifolius. Next base: position 49,500,639 of record CM037593.1, on the reverse strand, counting down.
AATGTGTTTGATCTCTCTGTTAGAAATTTTTACCTACCCACTGGTATGTGGGTGGTATGGGGTGGCAACTTTGTATGCCACAAAGTACTTTCTAAATAGGGTATCAATTTTTTTATTGCAGAAATGGCTTCCCCCATCACTAATGATAGCTCTGAGGGTACCAAACCTAGAGAAAATGTTATCTTTCAAGAAATTGAGGAAAACTCTATGGTCATTGGTTCTTGTGGCTATGGCCTCAACCGACTTAGACACATAGTCCACAGCCACAGGAATAAAATTGTATCCATAAGGAGGGAAGGGACCCATGAAGTCAATCCCCCAAATGTCAAATAATTCAACAATAAGTATAGGCTGTAAAGGCATGGAATTTCTTTTGGAAATACTTCCCATTTTCTGACATCTTTCACAAGCTTTACAATGCTGCCATGCATCTTTGAAGATAGTGGGCCAATAGAATCCACTTTGAAGTATCTTTACAGCAGTCTTGTTTCCACTGAAATGGCCTCCACAAGCCTGTTCATGACACATGGTTAGTATGTTGTGGAATTCATTCTCAGGGACACATCTCCTCACAACTTGGCCTGCACAGTGCTTGAAAAGGTATGGATCCTCCCACATGTAATATCTGATATGAGAGAAGAACAGTTCCTTATCTATTTTGTTCCAATGTGGAGGAATCCTATCCACGCCATGTAATTCCCTATGTTTGCAAAACAAGGTGCACTCATGCTGACAGTAAACAGCTGTTCATTAGGAAATGAGTCATTGACAGGCAGCCTATCAAACTCAGCAGCTAGGATCCTGGATAGGTGGTCTGCAACCATATTTTTAACCCCTTTCTTATCTTTAATCTCAAGATCAAACTCCTATAATAAGAGGATCCATCTGATTAATCTTGGCTTGGCATCCTTTTTAGAAAAAGGTACTTGAGAGCTGAGTGGTCTGTGAACACCACAATCCTAGAGCCTAACACATAAGACCTGAATTTTTCCAAAGCATAGATAATGGCTAGCAGTTCCTTCTCAGTTGTGGTGTAGTTTAACTAAGCATCAATCATTGTCATACTTGCATAAGCAATCACACAAGGAAACTTGTCCTTTCTTTGCCCTAAAACTGTACCTATAGCAAAATCTGATACATCATAAATTAACTCAAATGGCAAAGAATAATCAGGTGCTTGTAGGATAGGTGCAGAGGTCAAACATTCTTTCAAAAACTCAAAAGTAGTGAGACATTCATCATTGAATACAAAAGGAACCTCTTGATATAGCAAGTGACCAAGAGGGTTTGAGATTTTGGTAAAATCTTTGATGAATCTCCTATAAAAACCAGCATGCCCCAAGCAAGATCTAACTTGTTTGATAGTTTTAGGTGGGGGCAAATATACAATCAAATCAATTTTAGCCTGGTCTACCTATATGCCTCTGTGGGAAACAACATGGCCAAGGACAATGCCTTGATTGACCATAAAATGACTCTTTTCCGAACTCAAAACCAAGTTGGTTTCCTCACATCTCTGCAACACTAGGCTGAGATGATGTAGGCACTGGCTAAAACTGTCCTCCAAGACAGAGAAATTATATATGAATATCTCTAAAAACTGATCAATCATATCAGAGAAGATGGCATACATACACCTTTAGAAAGTTGCAGGGGCATTGCACAATCCAAATGGCATCCTTCTATAGGCAATGGTGCCAAATGGAAATATGAAAGTGGTTTTCTCTTGGTCTTGTGGGTACACAGAGATTTGGTTATACCCTGAATATCCATAAAAAAAGCAATACAAAGCCTTTCCTGCCAACTTGTCCAAAATTTGGTCTATGAAGGGCAAAGAAAAGTGGTCTTTTCTTGTTTTTAAATTGAGCTTTCGATAATCAATGCACACCCTCCAACCAGTAGTTTCTATGGCTGGAATTAGCTCACCCAAATTTGATTTAACCACAATGATTCCAGATTTCTTAGATACCACCTGAGTAGGTGCCACCCATTCAGAATCTGAAATGGGATAGATGACTCATGCATCTAGCAATTTAACCACTTCCTTCATCACCACTTCTTGCATGTGGGGGTTTAACTTTCTCTGCATTTCTCTAGAGGGTTTGGAACGCTCTTCCAAGTTGATCAAATGCATACAAACAGCTAGACTAATTCCTCCAAGATCAGCAATAGTCTAACCTATTGCTCTCTTATGCCTTTTCAACACACACAACAGTTCTTCTTCTTGCTCATCGGTGAGGGAAGAAGAAATTATCACAGGCAACTTCTAATTTACCCCCAAAAATGCATATTTCAAAGACTTGGGCAGATATTTCAATTCCACATCAGGTGGACTTATGAGTGAAGGCAGTAAAGGTGCCTTAGAAGGTGGTGGAAGAGGCAACACAGCTGGTTTCCAAGGAGGATACCTTGTTATCGCCCCACTTCAGAATTTAAGGCTTTCACCTCTTGAATCATAGGTGTGGGGGACTTTTCTTCCATAATTTCATTCTAAACATTTCAAAAACATCACCCATGCTATCACAATGCAGCAGCTTGAGCAAAGTCTCTTCTATAAGCTCATCCAACACATCAATCAAAAAGCACTCCTCACTATCCAAGTCAGGCTGACTTGTTGTATTATAAACATTCAATTTCACTTTCATATTACTAAAAGATACCTCCATTACACCTGATCTACATTGTATACAAGCATTGGCAGTGGCCAAGAAAGGCCTACCCAAAATTACAGGAATGAAAGTAGTGCACTTGCTTGATTCAATGTCAAGAACTAGAAAATTTGCTGGAAAGAAAAACTTGTCAACCCCAACTAGCACATCTTCTATCATTCCCACTGGTTTCCTTTCAGATCTATCAGCGAGCTGTAGTACAACATGTGTGGGCTTCAATTCTCCCAAACCTAACTTCTCATAAACTGAATATGGAAGTAGGTTCACACTAGCCCCCAAATCTAATAAGGCTTTTTCAATGGTGTGATCTGCAATAATGCAAGAGATTGTGGGAACTTTAGGGTCTTGGAGCTTTGTTGGGGTTGTAATGGATAGCACTTAGTTCACTTTCTTAGCACAAAATACTTTCTTGGATAGGTGTATCCTAGATTGTCTTTTGTGTATGAATAAATCTTTCAAAAACTTTGCATAGGCTGGCACTTGCTTGATTGCATCAACTAAAGATAAGTTGATCTTCACTTATTTGAATGTTTCCATCATTTCCTCAACTTTAGCATTCCCCTCATCAAAAGGAGAAGGTGCTTGAAGTACATTGGGAAATGGCAAATGAGGGACTGATCTCCCATTTGCTGCCTTAGCAATCTCATCAATTTTTTCCTTATTTTTGTTTTCATTTTTCTGGTGGGGCTCATCAACACCCCCCTTATTTCTCATATGTTACTCCTGCTGCATATCATCATGGGCACTTCTTTCTTTTCTTGCACTCTTCTCAGACTCAACACCAACCTTGTTATCAACCAACCTTCCACTTCTCAAAGTGGGGACAGATTTAGCTTCTTCATGTGAAGAAGTCTCATCTACCATATACTACCCTTTTGGATTATTCAAAGGATGACTAGGACGTCTTTCCTCTTCTCTCCTAGTCAAAGTATTGGATAACTAAACAAGGTGGTCCTCTATCTTCTTAATACTTTGGCTGTGGGAATTAACCGTTTGACACAAAGAGCCCAAATTCTGCAATAAAGCCAGAACTTGCTCTTCAAATATGAGGGATCTATAGGGTGCTGGGGCTTGTGCACTTTGATGCACAGGTTGTGCCATTGGCTGGGCCATAGGCTGTGGTATTGGGGCCTTAGAAAGTAACTTTGCTGGTAGGGCTAAGAATTTCTCTATGACATTGGCTGTTATGGTTGCTGCTGCTAGTGGTTTTGAAAGTTATCTTGCCTCCACCTCAAGTTTGGGTGGTTTCTCCAATGATAACCAGCAGTTGGCTATTCTCCAAAGGACTGAGCAATATTCATATGTCCATAACCAGATCTGAAAATTGGGCAGCAGATAGACATTCTTCAAGGGACTGAGTGGGGGATTGGCATATCAAAAATGCCTCTGTTGAGCGGTAAAAAAATATCATTTTTTACCTCTTAACCTGACCTTTGATAGAACTTTGAGTTGACTAATAAAGTATTTTGAGTGTGTTTTATAGATAAGCAATAAATTGCAACCTTAGTGCAGACATCCATCTAAAAATGCCAAAGAAGATACCTACTGCCTCAACATGTGCTCATGCAGCCCAAAAGGCTAGCCAATCAAGCAATTCACAAAGCCTCAGAAGTCTATGGGAATGTCATGTGTCCAGCTGGGTACACTTGGGAGCTAAGGCAGCTGCATTGGATGAAGATTGAACCCATCAAGAAGCTACTGTGTGCTAGAAAAATGAAGGACAACACCCAAAGCTGTGTGCCAGCTATGGAAGCAAAGAACAAAACAGTTCGAGAGGTTACTCTAACCTGTCAAGAGGTTTTGGTGAGAGAAGTGAAGCTGTGGAGAGGTTGGGGTGCTTAAAGATTAACCTGTTGAGAGGTTCTGGAGGTGTGTTCCAACCTATTGAGAGGTCCTGAGATGAAAAAGCAAAGAGATCATGAGGTTAGTAGTACCTGTCGAAAGGATTAATCTACAGTAGTAGAACCTATCGAACAGTAGACTACTACCTGTCCAAAGGTTACCTAGAGATGTAGGGGATCTTGTAAGGTTCCAGAACATGTAGAGAGGTTCCTCAGAACCTAGCGAGCAGTCAACACCAACCTGTCAAGCATAACTTCCAACCTATCGAAGAGTCAATTGGAACAGTATAAGAAATCAACAAGTTGTTTTATAACCTTTCGAGAGGATGAATGGAGCTCGGACAAAAGTTAAGAATTAATGTCAATCCTGTCGAACAATCAAATAAATCCTACCGAGAAGTCAGGCAACCTGTCGAAAGCCTATTCCAACATGTCGAATGGGACACCAAGTGGATTCAGAACCTCTCGAAAGGTTCCCTGAACCTCCCGACACTCGATTTGGAAACTTCTTACTTCCAGCCACAGCTGCTGCTCACTTCAGTGCTCTATGCACACATTCCAAGCCACTTCAGTAACCCTTGGGGGTATTTTTGGAACACAAATGGGCGTGAATGGGAACTCTCTAACCACTTCACATGTACTTATTCAGTTTGAACCATTTGATGGAGAGCTTCTAGAAGAGAAATCAGCCACATTAGCAGCTCAGAATAACAAAATTATTCCCTTGAGCTCTGCATGCTGAAACAGATCTGAGGATAGAAGGGAAGACTATAAATATAAGAAAAATTACACATATGAACTATCCAAAAATTGAGAGAATCAAAGCAAATTTGAATTTCTTCTTCACTCCAAAATTCCTTCCCTCTTTCTTCTTCTCCATTCACTCTTTAGACCAACCATGGTTGGCTAAACCCCTTTAGTAGCTAGGGTTAGGTTGAGAGCTATAAATTAAGAGGTTCAAGGCTTTGTATATGGATTGAATGTTGCACAGATTGCAAATCTGAGCATATTTTACTATAAGTTTGTATTGAATTGGTATATTGGGAATTATAAAGTTTATTTTGATCTATAGATCTCTTGTTTGCATTTGATTTCCCTAGATTAAATCTCCCTGTGGATGCTTGAGCTTCTAACCTTACATCCACAACATCTACAATAGTTTACTTGTTCTAAACAAGATCCTTGAACTAGAGGAATCTCTGGGATGATCTGTGGCCATTCAAGTGGACATATCATAACCTTAGGATTACTCCAATTCTCTAGTCTAGATTAGATTCTTATACCTTACATCTGAGCTTGTAGCCAGATGAAGGATTGTTGTAAATCAGTTCTATGTATTGCCCTTGAACCAATTGATTTTCAGTAAAGACCAAAATCCCTAGCTGCTACTCTCCACCTTTTGATTTTAATCCTTTTCTTCATTTCCTTAAATCTGAGTTTTAATTAGTTATGGATCATTTGTATTTGATTTTTGTAATTTTTAGTAAAGTGACAACCCCTGAAACCTCTCCCCTTTCCTTTCCTTGCATTAGTTTAGGATAGAGTGCCAGATCTGGTAAAGATATAGAGATTTACCCTATTTTTAAAGCACACTTCCCTGTGGTCATACCCTGACTTACCCCTTAAAGCTTGCTGCAATAGTCCTGGTTCTTGCAGGACTAGTTGCTTACCTTGATCCCATTTCTCTATGATTCTGCTTTTAATTTACTATTTTTAGCCCCCTAATAATTATAAGGTAAGCAACACAACAAGTTTTTGCACCGCTGCCGGGGATCTATATTTTTTTAAATTGGTAGATCTAAGTTTTTCTCATTTTAGATTTAGATTTATAATTGTTTGTTTTGTGTTTAATTAATTGCTACTATAGTTTTTTGTAGTTTAATTTGGTGTTACAGATCTGGATCTGGAATTCAGAGAAGAGCATTATGCTAATTAGAGGAGCAAGTTGTGCTTAAAGTTTGCATTTCCTAACTCTTTTACATTTTTATATCCGCAGCATTAGTTGTGTATTTTTGTAATTGTTTTACTGAATATGTGATGTAATTCTGTGTGTTATACTCTGTTTCTACTGTGTGTATGCTTGGTAGAAGATCTCTCAATCCGGAGATTATTCCTTTAGATCTTGAAGTTGATAGACTTCTCAGACTTAAGCAGTCCCTACACACACATGTGGTTAATTCTGAGATTTCTGCAATGGGTGAGGAACCTAAGACATTAAAAGAATTCAATGCACCAGGGGTCTACAATTCCCCCTTCTGCATTCAATTCCCTGCTATCCAAGGGAACTATGAGATTAAATCTTCATTCATACAAATATTGCCCTCATATGATGGCCTGAATAAGGAAGACCCATACAAGCACAAGCACATTGATGAATTTATGAGATTGTGCACTACTTTCAACATTGCTGGTTTGGGGTAGGAAGCAACCAGGTTGAGGCTCTTTCCTTTTTCATTAAAGGACGAGTTAGAACTTCGTTGTCCATGCTCTCAACCAATAGTATTCAATCTTGGAATGACTTTCAATATCAATTTTTGGCCAAATTTTTTCCCATGTCCAAAACAAGTCAGCTGAGGAAGAGCATAATTTTATTTGCTTAAGCCCCAACTGAAGATTTTCATCAAGCATGGGAGAGATTTATGGAGCTCTTGAAGCAGTGCCCTCATCACCAAATTCCTGAATAGCAACTTGTTTAAAGTTTCTATCAAGGAATTGATCCTCAGAGCAGGGACATGGTTGATGCCTCATGTGGTGGTACCTGCCTCCACAAGACAGCTGATGGGGCTTGGGAGTTGTTTGATATCATTAGTGAAAACTCAATGCAAAGGGATACTTTGTCAAGGGACATTGAGACCCCTGTTAGATTGTTGAGAGAAAACACAATAAGAGGAAATATATATGAGGTTAGTGGATACAATGATTTGAAAAGGAAGGTGGATAGCTTGACTCAAAATTTTGATAAGCTCATGGGAGCAATTCAGTCACCAATGGCTACCAAAGTGGAAGAGGCATGTGTGATATGTCAGTCTCCCACTCACTCCCTTGAAGAATGCCCTTCTACTACCCAATTTCCAGACCTTTTCATGGAACATGTGAATGCTGCTCAGTCCTTTGGACAACAGCCTACTATTGGTTATCATTGGAGAAACTACCCCAACTTCAGGTGGAGACAAGATATCTTTCAAAACTAGCAGCAGTAGCAGCCACAATAGCAGTCCATGCCTTATAGAAATGTCTAGCCCTACCAGTAGAACTACTTCCCAAGGCCCGAATACTAGGAGCCTGTGGCTTAGCCAATGGCACAACTTGTGCATCAAAGTACACCAGCCCCAACACCCTCTAGATCCATCACATTTGAAAAGCAAGTTCTGGCTTCATTGAAGAATTTGGACTCTTTGTCACAAACTGTTAACTCTCATAGCCAAAGTATTAAGAAGATAGAGGACCACCTTGGTCAGCTATCTAATACTTTGACTAGGAGAGAGGAGGGAAGACTACCTAGTCAGCCCATGAACAACCCAAGAGGGCAGTATATGGTGGGTGAGACTTCTTCACATGAAAAAGCCAAATCTGTCATCACTTTGAGAAGTGGAAGGCTGGTTGACAACAAAGTTGGTGTTGAGATTGATGAGAAAAGTGTAGGAAATGAAAGAACAACCCATGTTGATATGCAGTAGGAGCAACATATGAGAAATAAGGGGGGTGTTGATGTGCCCCAACAGAAAGATGTAAACAAAAATAAAGAAAAATCTGATGAGATTGCTAAGACAGTAAATGGGAGATCAGTCCCCCATTTGCCATTTCCCAATGCACTTCAAGCACCTTCTCCTTTTGACAAGGGGAATGCTAAAGTTGAGGAAATGATGGAGACATTTAAACAAGTGAAGATCAACTTGGCTTTACTTCATGCAATCAAGCAAGTTCCAGCCTATGTAAAAGTTTTAAAAGATTTGTACACATGAAAAATACAATCTAGGATACACCTATCCAAGAAGCTCTTTTGTGCTGAGAAAGTGAACTAAGTGTTGTCCATTTCCACCCCAATAAAGCTTCAAGACTCTGGAGTTCTCACAATCTCTTGCATTATTAGGGATCGCACCATTGAGAAAGACTTGTTAGATCTGGGAGCTAGTGTAAACCTACTTTCATATTCAGTTTATGAGAAGTTAGGTTTGAGAGAATTGAAGCTCACACATGTAGTGCTACAGCTGGCTGACAAATTTAAAAGGAGGCCTGTGAGAATGATAGAAGATGTGTTAGTTGGGGTTGACAAGCTTTTCTATCTAGCAGATTTTCTGGTTCTTGACATGGAGCCAAGCAAGTGCACTACCTCCATTCCTGTAATTTTGGGTAGGCCTTTCTTGTGCACTGCCAATGGTTGTATACAATTTATATTAGGTGTAATGGAGGTATCTTTTGGTAACATGAAAGTAAAATTGAATGTTTATAATGCAGCAAGTCAGCCTCCCTTGGATAGTGAGGATTGCTTTTTGATTGATGTGTTGGATGAGCTTATGGAAGAGACTTTGCCCAAGCTGCTGCATTGTGATGATTTGTGTGATATTTTTTAAAATGTGTGGAGTGAAATTGTGGAAGAGAAAGCCCCCACACCTGTGGTTCAAGAGGTGAAAGCCTTAAATTCTGAATTGGGGACAGCACAAGGTATCCTCCTTGGAAACCTATTTTGTTGCCTCTTCCACCTCCATCAAAGGCACCTTTGTTGCCTTCACTCATAAATCCACCTGATGTGGAGTTGAAGCAGCTACCCAAGTCCTTGAAAAATGCTTTTTTGGGGGCAAACCAAAAGTTGCCAGTGATCATTTTTTCCTCCCTCAGAGCAAGAGGAAGAGCTATTGTGTGTTTTAAAAAAGCATAAGAGAGCAATAGGTTGGACTATTGTTGATCTTGGGGGAATCATCCCTACTGTTTGTATGCATAAAATCCACTTGAAAGAGGGTTCAAAACCCTTTAGAAAGATACAGGGAAAGTTAAACCCCCACATGCAAGAAGTGGTGATGAAGTCATCTATCCACTTGGAGGTGGTCAAATTGTTAGATGCTGGAGTCATCTATCCCATTTCAGATTCTGAATGGGTGGCACCTACTCAGGTGGTACCTAAGAAATTTGGAATCACTATGGTTAAATCTGATTCTGATGAGCTAATTCCAACTAGGGAAACCACAGGTTGGAGGGTGTGCATTAATTATCAAAAGCTCAATTTAAAAACCAGAAAGACTACTTTCCTTTGCCCTTCATAGACCAGATTTTAGACAAGTTGGCAGGCAAAGCTCTCTATTGCTTTCTTGATGGATATTCTGGGTATAACCAAATCCCTGTTTATCAACAAGGCCAAGAGAAAACCACTTTTACAAGTCCATTTAGCACCTTTGCCTATAGAAGGATGCCATTTGGATTGTGTAATGCCCCTACAACTTTCTAAAGGTGTATGTATGCAATATTTTCTAACATGATTGATCAGTTTTTAGAGATATTCATGAATGATTTCTCTATCTTTGGGGACAGTTTTAGCCAATGTCTACACCATCTCAGCCTTGTGTTGTAAAGATGTGAGGAAACCAACTTTGGTTTGAGTTAGGAAAAGAGTCATTTTATGGTCAATCAAGGCATTGTCCTTGGCCATATTGTTTTCCACAGAGGCATAGAGGTAGACGAGGCTAAAATTGATTTGATTGCACATTTGCCCCCACCTAAAATTGTGAAACAAGCCAGATCTTTCTTAGGACATGCTGGTTTTTATAGGAGATTCTTCAAAGATTTTCATAAAATCTCAAAACCTCTTTGTCTCTTGTTGTACAAAGAGGTTCCTTTTGAATTTAATGATGAATGTCTCACTGCTTAGAACTTTTGAAAGGCTATTTAACCTCTACACCTGTCCTTCAAGTCGTTGATTTTTCTTGGCCACTTGAACTGATGTGTGATGCATCAGATTTTACTATTGGTGCAGTTTTAGGGCAAAGAAAGGACAAAGCACCTTGTGTGATTGCTTATGCAAGCAAGACAATGATTGATGCTTAGTTAAACTGCACCACAACTGAGAAAGAATTGTTAGCCATTGTCTATGCTTTGGAAAAATTCAGGTTTTATTTGTTGGGATCTAGAATTGTGGTGTTCACTGACTAATCAACTCTGAAGTACCTTTTGTCTAAAAAAGATCCCAAGCCAAGATTAATTAGATGGATCCTCCTATTATAGGAGTTTGATATTGAGATTAAGGATAAAAAAGGGGTTGAAAATGTGATTGCAGACCACCTATCCAGGATCCTAGCTGTTGAGTTTGATAGGTTGCCTATCAATGATTATTTCCCTGATGAACAACTATTTACTGTCAGCACTTCTGCACCTTGGTTTGCAAACATAGTCAACAACTTGATAGTGGGTAGGATTCCCCCTCATTGGTACAAAATGGATAAGGAGCTATTCTTTTCTCAAATCAGACATTACATGTGGGATGATCCATACCTTTTCAAGCATTGTGCAGACCAAGTTGTTAGGAGGTGTGTCCCTGATGATGAATTCCACAACATACTAACCATGAGTCATGAACAGGATTGTGGAGGCCATTTCAGTGGGAACAAGACTGCTACTAAGATACTTCAAAGTGGATTTTATTGGCCCACTATCTTCAAGAATGCATGGTAGTATTGTAAAGCTTGTGAAAGATGTCAGAAAATAGGAAGTATCTCCAAAAGAAATTCCATGCCTTTACAACGTATACTTGTTGTTGAACTCTTTGACATTTGGGGGTTGACTTCTTGGGTCCATTCCCTCCTTCCTATGGATACAATTTCATTCATATGGCTGTGGACTATGTGTCCAAATGGGTTGAGGCCATAGCCACAAGAACCAATGATCACGAAATTGTCCTCAACTTCTTTATGGACAACATTTTTTCTAGGTTTGACACCCCCAAAGCTATCATTAGTGATGGGGGAAGCCATTTCTCTAATAGACAGTTCGATAACTTGCTTAGAAAGTACTATGTGACACATAGAGTTGCCACCCCATACCATACACAGACCAGTGGGCAGGTGAAAATTTCTAATAGAGAGATCAAACACATTTTAGAGAAAACTGTGAAAGGAGATAGGAAGGATTGGTCCCTGAGGTTGACTGATGCTCTTTGGGCTTATAGAACTGCTTATAAGACCCCAATAGGGATGTCTCCCTTTAGGCTGGTGTATGGTAAGGCATGCCATTTACTAGTAGAGTTAGAACACAAAGCCTATTGGGCTATTAAATCATTGAATGTTGATCTAACTTCTATTGGTATGCACAGGAGGTTGTAGCTATCAGAGCTAGAAGAGCTGAAATTGGAAGCCTACTCTAATGCAAGGATCTACAAAGAGAAAGCCAAAGCTTTTTATGACAAGCATTTGCTGAGGAAGGTGTTTACTGTTGGCAATAAGGCATGGCTAGTCAATTCCAAATTGAAATTTTTCCCAGGCAAGTTGAGATCTAGATGGGAGGGACTTTACATTGTAATGCATGTATCCCCATTTGGAGCTGGTGAAATCATGGATCCAAAGGATGGTTGGATCATGAAGTTAATGGTTAAAGGCTCAAACTCTTTGTTGAAAATATGGTAGAGCCTGTTGTGAACATTCACCTTCAAGAACCTCCAAAATATGACTGATTTTCAACATTGTACAATATGTATCATAACTATCATTTAGAAGGCTACTGCTGTTTTCAAATCTATTTGGCATTGTATATATGTTGCTATTTGTGTTTAGTCTTTCATTTAGAATAATGAGTCTGATATGGTACAGTAGGAATGGCCCCAAGGCATGAGAAATCCAATGGGAATAGAATAGAATTGACAAATCTATGTGGAGAATGGACTGGGAACTGATGAGAAATCTTTTTGAACTAAAAAACAACTTGTCGAGAGGTGTAGAGAACATTTTGACAGGTTCTGAAGGTTCCCAATTTGAATTTTGATAGCTTCTGATACCTGTCGAGAAGTTTGAATTGATGTCCGACAGGTTCTAAAGGTGTAAAGGTGAATTTCGATTGGATCTTTGAACCTGTCGAGAAATTGAGAGAGAAATTCGAGAGGTATTAAAGGTGTAGGTTGTGTTCTCAACAGGTTTCGATACCTATTGAAAGGTTAAGTACTGAGAATTTTTAACTTGTCGAGAGGATGGTTGTACCTCTTGACTTGAAAAATCTGAAGCCCATGTACCCATCGATAGGATGACTAAACCTTTCGAGAGGTTCAGCCAACCTCTCGACACCTTCAGCCTAAGAAGTCCACAAGTCATAAAGGTTTTTAACTCTTCGACAGGTTGATGCAACCCATCAAAATCCTCTCTCCAATCCTATCAACATATGATTTTAGTTGTTTTAAACCTATCGACAACTCATTCCATCCATTTGATAGCTTCTATTCCAAGCTTGTTCCTTCTTTTCCTGATTTCCAATCTTCTTCTTTCTTCCTCCACCTCACTAGTTCCAACTCCAATCACTCGGCCATTGTTCCAATTGTTTCCATTCTACAAGGGTGATATGTTGCACCTGGTCTCTGTCAGTTTGGTGCCGTGTACCTCAAGTTCTGAGAAACCCTAGGTTTTTTATGGGTAAGTCTTCTTCAACCTCCACTCTGTGTTTTGCAAGCTTTGTACTTCCTTATTTTTGTGTGGGTGGTGAATTTGATTGAGCAAAAGAAGTTTTTCGTGGTTGTTGAGAGTGATTGTGTGGATTTTTGTGACCAATGATTGGCTGTGAGGATACTTTTGCCGACCTTTTCAAAGCCCCTTTCAAATCTGCCCTAAAGTCCACCAGAAAATCCAGTAGGCTAGCAACACAGCCCAAAGAGAACCCACCTGCTAAGAGGAAGCTCACCATGGAAAAACTTGAGAAGGCTAAGAAAGCAAAGAAAGCAAAAATCAGTGAAGAAGTTGTTGAGGACATCCCTGTTCCTGAACCTAGCCCTGAGGATGTACCTGAAATACCTGAGAACCTGACTACTCCTAATGAGTTTGTAGATGCCTTAGGCCTGATCCCAGAGATAATTTTTGACATACCTTATTTTTCTAAGGTAGAGGAGTGTAGGGACACCTTAGACAATTTGGTGAAGGCAGGTCTGACACCTTTGTTGACCCCATTGCAAGAAAAATCCTATCCTAGACTTGTCAAAATGTGGTACCAAAACATCAGGAAGAAGATGAAGCCAGGGTCAACTGAGCCTTCCCTTGTGATTTTGATTGATAATTGGGAGCTAGTTGTGGACTACAGTGATATAGGGTTGGCATTAGGGGTCCAATCAGTTTTTGACTCAGTTTATGGTTTAGGAGCACTTGAGAGTGTGTCCCTTAGAGCAATGGCTAGAAATCTGACTCAAGGCATTGTGGGCTCTGAGGAATCCTTGATGAGGAGAGATCTGTACCCTAGCTTGCTTTTCATAGACTCCATTTTGAGGCAAAACATTTATGTCAGTGGACATCAGCAAGAGAGGATGACCCCCATAGTGGATGCCCTGTACTTTTTCTCCAAGGGCTAGTTCTTGAATGACTCTTAGCTGGTATTTAAGGCAATGGTAGATGCAAATGAAAAGATCAAAAGAGTACAGGCTTTGCCAGGGCTACCCTACAGCAGACTCATCACTGCCTTGCTAAGAAAAGGGAAATTTGTGTTTCAAAAGGATGAGCTTGTGGAGAAATTGAGCCCTAAAGTGTTTGGGAAGAGGGCCTGGTTTTCTAGTAGGACCTTGATTGGGAAAAATAAGAAGAAATCAGTTGAGAGTCCTGAAAAAGAAGCCCATCTGGTGACCTCAGAGCCCACCAGTGATCCCTATACCCCATCGGCCATTTCGGCATTGCAATGGGACCTCTACATCAGTTAGCTCTGAGCTTCTGCTCACCTCTGCTGGTCGTAGCTCAAAGCCTCCACCTGTGACCTTTCAACCCATGCTCATCCCCTCCACTGATGGGCTTTTGCCTATTATCAGCTCTGATTTTGCCAGCATTCCCATTCTATCACCCTCCATACCCTCCATTGTAGTATCCATACCTCACAGCAGCTCAACCATCCTTTCAACAATCACCACATCCACACCTTTGTCAGCCCCTCCTACCACAGACCTCATCCCTACCTTACCTTCACTCCCCATCACATCCACCTATCAGAGAAAATCAAAGACAACCCCTCCATCTAGCCCATCCATCTCAGAATTAGAATCCTTAAGCCCTGCACCTACAACTCCTTCTACATCATATGACCCTGTCACCACCTCTCCATCATTCATACATTTTGATATTTAACCCACTACCTGCTTATCACCTACCCATACCCAAGAGCTGGACCACCTGACCACTAAGGGGTACTCCTCCCTGATTGACTCCATTGTAGAGGACATTGGGCATGAGTACTCCCCTTTACCTGACTCTCCACAGCCACCTTTCCAGCATGCTCCCACATCACCTTTCCAGCCCATTATACCCATTCCACCTGTTACCCAAGCGCAAATCCTACAAGAGACCTCTACCCAAAATTCTTTCCCATCTCACCACCATCCTAGTGCAGCTCCAAACCAACACAGTAAACCAAGCTGCAATGGCCACATACCTTCAAGCCATCCAATCAACCTTAATCCCAGCTACCCCAACCTCCCAACCTCTTCAAATCCCTACTCCTACACCTACTCATGTACCCACTTCACCTCCATCCCCTTAGCTATCTCCTATGGTATTGACTTACCCTACTGAGGTGGAAGAACCAATCCCTAAACCTTCCACCCAGGACTCTTCTACCTAGACTAATCCCTTGGAAGAGGACATACCCTCTACAACTTTTATCTCTCATTCCACCCCACCTGAGCCTGTTATTGAGGTAGAGGAGCTGACACCTACCATCCCACTTTCCCCTTCTCTCCCATCCTCTTCATCCACTCCCTACCATTTATTTACTGACCCCACTGAGAGGGCCAGTGTCCCTAAATACCTACTCCCTACACCCCCATTTTCCACTCTTTACAGAGCTATGGGTGAAAATCCCTACATCTGGAGGGATGTCAAACAAGGGATGGCTGTTCTGAAAACTTGGGTGAAGCGGCCCTTGGTAGATGAGATTGACCAGCTGAAGCTAGAGCATAGAGTGGAGAAGCTTCATTGGGAAAAATTGTGCAAGCAAGCCCTCTCCTTATATGATGCAGAGAAGCAAAAAGCTGATATGCTAGCCAGGCTGGCTAACACCTTGCAATCAACCTTACTAGGAGGGATGCCACCCTTAGCAGCTGAGGTGTCCATAAATGAGCCCACCATGTCCCAGGGCAGCACTAAGCCTTGAAAACCATCTGCAAAAAGGACTAAGGAGGGTGCTGCCAGCACTGAGAGACTGAAAAGGAGGGAGAATTTCAAGAAAGAGTATAATAAAATTGCAGAGCAACAAGGATGGGAGCCAATGACCCTATCAAGTACTGACTCAGAGTCTGATTAGGAGTAGACTGTATTTAGGATTTGATTGTAAGTAGTCTATTTTTGCATGTTGTTGTATATACTCTTTATTAAATATAAAAATTCCATGTTTCTCTTATTCTTTGTACCTACTTGATGTCCAATAAATTTTGGTTTTGTCAAATTGTGGTGTTACTCTCCTTTGTGTTTGAATTTGTTCTCGAATGGTCTTTTTGCTGAATTAGTTACTTTCCTTATGCCTACCCTGCTGCTTCCTTTTTTGCAATAGTGAGGACACTGTTCCTCATAGGTTTGGGGGTATGGCAGGGGGTTCTAATGGAATATTTAATACTATTGCAGCAAGGTTGGATAAAATTTTTGAAAATAAAGAGAATTCCCACATGATTTTTGAAAAAAAAAAGAGGAAATTAAAAACTTTTTAAACTAAAATTTGTTGTAGCTCTAACCTTGTCATGAAGTAAATGTCAAGAATTTGTTTCAAAATTGGTGCTTAGTGAACTTGAAAAGAGAGAAACTTGTGAGGATATACCCAAGAAATTTGATGGAAGGCCATACCTAGTGAGATTTGGGCCTGAAAATTTTCCTTTGAAGAGTGTTTTGGCAATTTTTCTGCTCTAAGGACTGATTAAATCTATTCTTTTTCACTAGAAGTTATGCAATTCCAAATTGAAATAGCTTGACAACATTCATGACATTGAAGAAATGAAGTAAGGCCACCCTGTGGAAAGTTTGAGCTTAAAATTTCCCACCTTTGAACTTCCCTTGATACACACCATTTGAGCCTTTAAAAAAAAATCTAAGTTTTTCTTTGATAAAAAACAAGAAAATTTGAATAGAACTCAGTGACCTGATGCAACCTGACCCTCAACTTGAGATTTCAGAAGGTAAAGATGAAGGAATTGAAGAAGGTAGAGCTGGTTTGATAGCTGGTTGAAAGAGAAGAAAGCACATTTGTTGGCAATTGTGGCATTCCAACCCATAAAAAAAAAATTCATGAGAAAAATATAAAAGAAAAGCATACAAAAAGAAAGAAAAATAGAAAAGTAAAACAAAAAAATGTGAAAGAGAAGTCACTTCATTGGAAAATTAGAAGAAGATGAGAAGATGACCACTTCAAATCTGGAAATTCAAAGAAGATGAAGCTGGTGCTGAAATGCAGAAGGTGTTGTCATGACCACCTCCTTACCTTACTAATTTCTCAAAGTTGAATCCTTTTTTTCCCCTTTATTCTTTATAAACTTCACCCATAAGCCACATTATAACCCAATAAAAAGACCCTACTTATCTGAAATAGATTGAGTTGTCATGTGGAGATGAGGATTTGTGTGATCTATGGTGAAAAGAGTTGGACGATTTCATAAATTAGAGCAATGCCTATGCTCATGCTTGCAGTCCTATTTGAGGGCCGTAACTGCTCTTGAGCTGTGTGAGATGATGCACCCTTCATGTTTATTGTGAGTGACAACCCTGGTGAGACTTGGGTCTGAAATTAAATTTGTTTGGGGCACTATCAAAAAAGAATTCTCAAATTGATGGTAAGTTTTGCATTAATTTTCACACACAATACCTTGACATGAGCTGATTGATTGTGAAGGAATTACAACAGAATTTCAGTATTAAACTGCTGATTTACTGCTAAGAATCCCCTAAAGAAAATTTTGAATAAGGTGTGGAATGAATTTTATTTTTAAATTCTGTTTTGACATGTTGCATTGCTATTAACTAATTCATTGGAGAAGTTTGTGGGTAACTTCACTGAAAACCCTTAGGAGACTCCACTGCTCCATTAGGGATCACCTAGGGGTTTAAAACGCTTGATGCATATGCTAAATGCATCTATGCTTCCTACAGAAGTAGAAATTTTCATTTTCAATACTTGTTTTTAATTTCTCCTTTGCTCAAGGACTAGCAAAGCTTAGGTTTGGGGGTGTGTTGAGCAGTGAAAAATACCATTTTTCACCTCCTAACTTGACTTTTGATGGAACTTTGAGTTGACTAATAAAGTGTTTTGAGTATGTTTTATAGATAAGCAATAAATTGCAGCCTTAGTGCAAACATCCATCTAAAAATGCCAAAGAAGAGACCTGCTGCCTCAACATGTGCTCATGCAGCCTAAAAGGCCAGCCAATAAAGCAATTCACAAAGTCTCAGAAGTCTATGGGAATGCCATGTGTTCAACTAGGTACACTTTGGAGCCAAGGCAGCTGCATTGGAGGAAAATTGAATCCATCAAGAAGCTACTGTGTGCTAGACAAATGAAGGACATCACCCCAAGCTGTGTGCCAACTATGGAAGCAAAGAACAGGACAGTTCGAGAGGTTACTCCAACCTGTCAAGAGGTTTTGGTGAGAGAAGTGAAGCTATCGAGAGGTTGGGGTGCCTAAAGATGAACCCGTCGAGAGGTTCTGGAGGTGTGTTCCAACCTATCGAGAGGTCCTGAGGTGAAAAAGGAAAGAGATCGTGAGGTTGGTAGAACCTATCGAAAGGATTAAGCTGTAGCAGTAGAACCTGTCGAATAGTAGACTGCTACCTGTTGAGAGGTTACCTAGAGATGTCGGGGATCTTGCGAGGTTTTAGAACATGTCGAGAGATTCCCCAGAACCTAGCGAGTTGTCAACACCACTAAACCTGTTAAGAGGATGAATGGAGCTTGCACAGAAGTTAAGAATTAATGTCAATCCTGTCAAATAGTCAAATCAATCCTGTCGAGAAGTCAGGCAACCTGTCGAAAGCCTATTCCAACCTGTCGAATGGGACACCAAGTGGACTCAGAACCTGTTGAAAGGTTCCCTAAACCTCTCGACACTCTATTTGGGAACTTCTCAGTTTCAGCCATAGTTGTTTCTCAATTCAGTGCTCTGTGCACAAACTCCAAGACACTTTAGCAATGCTTAGGGGTATTTTTGGAACACAAATGGGTGCAAATGGGAACTCTCTAACCACTTCAGATGTACTCGTCCAGTTTGGACCAATTGATGGAGAGCTTCTAGAAGAGAAATTAGCCACATCAGCAGCTCAGAATGACAAAATTATTCCCTTGATCTCTGATTGGCTGAAACAGATCTGAGGACAGAAGGGAAGAGTATAAATATAAGAAAAATTGCACAGATGAACTATCCAGAAATTGAGAGAATCAGAGCAAATTAGAATTTCTTTTGCACTCCAAAATTTCTTCCCTCTTTCTTCTTCCCCATTCACTCTTTAGACCAACCATGGTTGGCTAAACCCCTATAGTAGCTAGGGTAAGTTTGAGAGCTATAAATTGAGAGGTTCAAGGCTTTATATATGGATTGGATGTTGCACAGATTGCAGATCTGAGCACATTTTACTGTAAGTTTATATTGAATCAGTATATTATGGATTATAAAGTTAATTTTGATCTATAGATCTTTGGTTTGCAGTTGATTTCCTTCGATTAAATCTCCCCGTGGATGCTTGAGCTTGTAGCCTTGCATCCACAACATCTGCAATAGTTTACTTGTTCTAATTAAGATCATTGAACTAGAGGAATCTCTAGGATGATCTGTGACCATTCAAGTGGATAGATCATAGCTTTAGGATTACTCCAATTCTCTGATCTAGATTAGATTCTTATACCTTACATCTGAGCTTGTAGCCAGATGAAGTATTGTTGCAAATTAGTTCTATACATTGCACTTTAACCAATTGATTTTCAGTGAAGACCAAAATCCCTAGCAGCTACTCTCCACCTTTTGATTTTAATCCTTTTCTTTATTTCCTTAAATATGAGTTTTAATCAGTTCTGGATCATTTGCATTTGATTTTTGTAATTTTTAGTAAAGTGACAACCCCTAAAATCTCTCCTCTTTCCTTTCCTTTTATTAGTTTAGGATAGAGTGCCAGATCTGGTATAGATTTGGAGATTTACCCTATTTTTAAAGCACATTTCCCTATGGACATACCCTGACTTAACCCTTAAAGCTTGTTGCAACAACCCTGGTTCTTGCAGGACTAGTTGCTCACCTTGATCCCATTTCTCTGTGATTCTACTTTTAATTTGCTGTTTTTAGCCTCCTAATAATTGTAAGTTAAGCAACACAACAACCTCCTCCACTTTGGTAGTCATTAGAGACTGCATTGCTCCCCTGAGCTTATCAAACTTCTGATTCAAACTATCTACCTTCCTCTCCAAATCATTGGATCCACTGACCTCATACATTTTCCCACTTATAGTGTTTTCTCTCACCAATCTAACAGGAGTCTCAATATCCCTTGACAGAGTCTCCCTTTGCATGGAGTTTTCACTAAGTATATCAAACAATTCCCAAGCCTTGTCAGCTGTCTTGTGCAGGTAAGTACCACCACATGAGGCATCCACCATGTCCCTCCTCTTGGGATCAATTCCTTGGTAGAAACTTTGAACAAGTTGTCATTCAGGAATTTGGTGATGGGAACATTGCTTCAAGAGCTCGTTAAATCTCTCCCATGCTTGGTGAAAGTCTTCAGTTGGGGACTGAGCAAATGAAATTATGCTCTTCCTCAACTGACTTGTTTTGGACATGGGGAAGAATTTAGCCAAAAAATGATATTGAAGGTCATTCCATGACTGTATACTATTGGTTGGGACAACCAAGTTCTAGCTCTATCCTTTAATGAAAAAGGAAAGAGCCTTAGCCTGGTTGCTTCCTCCCCTAAACCAGCAATGTTGAAAGTAGTACACATGCCTAGGAATTCATCAATGTGCTTGTATGGGTCTTCCTTACTCAGACCATAATATGAGGGCAACATTTGTATGATGGAAGATTTAATTTCATAGTTCCCTTGGACAACAGGGAATTGAATGTAGAAGGGGGAGTTGTACACCCCTGGTGCATTGAATTCAGTCAATGTCCTTGGTTGCTACCCACGGCAGCAATATCACAATTAACCACAGGTGTGTGTAGGGACTGCCTAGGTCTAAGAAGTTTCTCAACTTTGAGATCTAAAGGAACAATCTCAGGATTGAGAGATCTTCTACCAAGCATAAACATCAAAAATAAAGTACAACACATAAATTATAGCACAGATTTTAGTAAAACAATTACCAAAAAAAAAAAACTATTGCTGCAGATCTAAAAATTTACAGATCTAAAAATGTAAAAGAGTTAGGAAATACAAACTTAAGTACAACTTGCTCCTCCAATTAGCACAATGCTCCTCTCAGAGTCACAGATCCAGACCTGCAACACAAAATTAAGCTACACAAAATTACAGCAGTAATTAGTCAAACACAAAACTGGCAAATATAAATGTAAATCTAAAATAAGAAAAACTTAGATCTACCAATTCTAAAAATACAGTTCCCCGGTAGCGGCGCCAAAAAATTGTTGTATTGCTTACCTTGTGATTATTTGGAGGTTAAAAACAGCAAGTTAAAAGGTAAAATCACAGAGAAATGAAACCAAGGTAAAGCAATTAGGCCTACAAGAACCAGGGCTGTTGCAGCAAGCTCTAAAGGGGTAAGTAAGGGTATGTCCACAGGGAAATGTGCTTCAAAATAGGGTAAATCTCCTTATCTATAACAGATCTAGCACTCTATCCTATCTTAATTTAGACTAAGACATGGAAAGAGGAGAGGTTTTAGGGATTGCCACTTTACTAAAACTTACATAAATATAATGTAAAATGAAAATGATTCAGAGGTGAGTAAAACACAGATTTAATGAGATGGATAAAAGGATTAAAATCAAAAAGGGGGAGAATAGCAGCTGGGGATTTTGGTCTTCACTAAAAATTGGTTGGTTTAGAGGCAATGCAAGAGGTTGGTTTGCAACAATCCTTCATCTGGCTACAAGCTCAGATGCAAGGTATAAGAATCCAATCTAGACCAGAGAATTAGATTGATCTTAAGGCTATGATCTATCCACTTTAATGGCTACAGATCATCCTAGGGACTTATTCCAATCTTGAGGTTTTAATTAGAACAATTAGATTATTGCATATGTTGTGGATGCAAGACTACAAGCTTAGGCATCCATAGGGAGATTTAATCTAGGGAAATCAAATGCAATGAAGAGATCTATAGATCAAAAGCAACTCTATAATCCATAATATACTGACTTAATACAAACTTACAGTATAATGTGCTTCGATCTGCAATCTGTGCAACATCCAATCCCCATATAAAGCCTTGAACCTCTCAAGTTATAGCTCTCAACCTCACCCTAGCTACTAAAAGTGTTTAGCCAACCATGATTGGCTAAGGAGAGATGCGGGAAGAAGAAAGCAGGAAAAGAGGAATTTCGAATTTGGGTTGAGCTCTCTCAATTTCTGGATCATCTTTGGTGTAATTTCTCCTCCATTTATAGTCTTCCCCTCTGTCCTCAGATTTGTTTCATCCAATCAGAGCTTAAGGGAATAATTATGTTATTTTGAGCTGCTGATGTGACAAAATTTTCTTCTAAAAGCTCTCCATCAATTGGTCTAAATTGGATAAGTACATGTGAGGTGGTTAGAGGATTCCCATTCGTGCCCTTTTGTATTTCAAAAATACCCCCAAGGGTTGTTAACATGCCTTGGAACGTGTGCACAGAGCATTGAAGTGAGCAGCTGAAGTGGCTAGAACTTGGAAGTTCCCAAATCGAGCTTCGAGAGGTTCAGGGAACCTCTCGACAGGTTCTGAGTCTCATTGGTGCTCCATTCGATAGGTTGACTTAAGCTTTCGACAGGTTGAATGACTTCTCGACAGGTTGTGTTAAACTGTTCGATAGGATGACCTTAATATCTACCTGCTGTCCTAGCTCCAACCATCCTCTCAACAGGTTATAATACAACCTCTCGACTTCGTATACAGCTCCAGGCATCCTCTCGCTAGGATTATTCCCTCTGTTCGACAGGTAGAAAGTTCTTCTCGACAGGTTGCAGGCAGCTTCAGCGATCCTGTCGACATTTGATGGAACCTCGCGAGATCTGATACAGCTTCAGGTAAGTCTTCGCTAGGTTGGCTTTGATTGCTTGCTAGGTTCAGGGGAACCTCTTGACAGGATCAATTCCAGACTTTTGAACCTCACGAGAAAGCTCTGCATTAGGTGACCTCTCGACATATTATTCTGCAATGTTCGACAGGTTGCCTTTCTCTGCTCCAACCCTTCGATAGGTGTTGTAAACCTCTCGATAGGTCTACTTCCTCATCTCAGCACCTCTCGACAGGTTTAAATATACCTTCAGATCCTCTCGACAGCAATGTTGAATCTCTCGATAGCTTCATGTTTAAGCATGCAAACCTGTCGATAACTTGACTTCTCTCACTAGAACCTCTCGACATGTTCTATTCTTTGCTTCCATAGCTGGCAAATAGCTTGGGGGGGCCTGTCCTTCATATGGCCAGTACTCAGTGCCCTTTTAAGGGTTCAATCTTCCTCCACTACAACTGCTTTGGCTCCCATGTGTGCACAGTTGGACACATGCAATTGCTATAGGGTTCTAAGGCTCTGTGACTGCTTGATAGCTAGCCTTTTGAGTTGCATGAGCACATGTTGAGCAACAGGTCTCTTCTTTGGCATTTTTAGCTGGATGTCTACACTATGACTGTAATTTATTGCTTAACTATAAAACACACTCAAGACACATTATTAGTCAACTTAAAGGTCCATCAAAGGTTAGGTTAGGAGGTAAAAAATGGTATTTTTCACTGATTAATAAGTAGACGGGATGAGCTCCTCAGCCTGATGAGGAGTGTTGCACTCTCTGATAGACTTCGTCTTCCAGTCTAGGCCAACGGAGGATCAGTTGAGGGACCAGCTAGCAGAGACCTTACGATCTCTAGTGAGTTGGTCTATTTGTTTTAGTTGTTAGTTTGGTCATTTGGTTTCTAGTCAATTTAATATGGTTGTCATGTTTCGTTTCCTTCTTTATTTGTCTAACCGAGAGGGAGAGTGAGGTCCCCAGTCAGGCGAGTATGATTGAGTTGTTGCGAGGTCAGCAGCAGGCCAGTCGTGAGGTAGAGACCAGCCTACGCTTAGAGATTGACCGACTGGTGAGTGTTTATCTTAACTTGGTTTTGTTAGTCATTAGCATCATTTGTTTTGTAACTTCTGATGTATTTGTTATGAGTCATGTTTGTAGCAGTCAGAGCTATCGGGTTCTGGGGTATCCACTCTAGCATTTGATCCTTCTTTGACTGCATCATCTAGTCGAGAGGATCCCATGGTAGTCTAGCTTCGGGCTGAGCTGGAGCACTGGGTGAGTTTCTTGTCTTTTGAGTTGTTTTATTAGTTATGTTTTGCTTTGCTTAATGGTTTATTAATATTGTGTGGTATTTCAGCATCAGGTTACTAAGGACCTCCAACGAGGGAGGCTACAACCGCTTCTTTGCATCCCGAGAGTCAGGTATAATGTGTGTGTATTAGTTTGTTTTCACTCCTGTTGATTTGGTTTTGTTTGATGTGTTTTGTTGGCTGGTTTGGTTCTTGTGCAGGTCATTCCTGACTCCGCTCCAGAGGTTCCTCCTCAGGAGTCTACTCCTATCCCTACTCAGGTATATTGTAGTTGGTGTATTTATATTTTATTTTTGATTTTCTAGTTGTAATATTATTTGATGTGTCTGTTTCTTTATGTTGTAGCCATCCACGTTCAAGGCTCCTCTTGTGGCGCCTACCGATCTAGTGACCATGGCAACCGTCAAACGTCTTCTCTGGGAGAGAGCAGATCTGGTATGCTTCTCGTTCTCTCTTTAGCTTTTCCTTCCTTTGTGAGTGTGCTCGGTTCTTGATGTTATGTTTTCATGCAGGCTCGTTAGCTTGAGGAGTCACATCTAGAGGTGGTGCGGGCGCGAGCCACTCCGAGAGCGAGGCAGGTTCTCGGAGATACACACAGTCGCGAGGACCTATTAGTTGACATGCTTATTGCACAGGGGACTCATATTGAGGTGATAGAGGCTACTCATCAGTTAGTGCGGTCAGAGATGCAGGCTATGACAGATCGGCTGCAGTACCGATTGGCAAGGAGTTCGCGGGATGGTCGGTCATCTTGCCCAATCAGAATCGGTGGGCACTGGCTCTCGGGCTGGCTAGCCTCGTCATACGATGCGTGAGCATGTCAGGGACTATGCTCATGAGGATTCCATTATCCGAGAGTTACTTGCTGAGGGCCCTTCACACTCACGGTCTAGACAGACTGCCAGTCAAGCAAGTGAGGGGGGTTCAGTTGCTGGACCTTCCCTTGACAAGGAGTGTCCGCCGACTCCAAGTGCTGGGATTGAGTTTTCAGTGGATTAGTCTCCTGATCCACGAACTGATGATACTGGGGATAGCAGTGACCGACTACCCCAGAGACAGCATAGGGAGTAGGTTTGTGTATATATTTTATATTTTTTTGTTCATTGTATATATAGGGGGTATGCCCCCGGTGACAGATGTAAAAGAAAACTTTTGATCTATATAGAGATTTTTGGTTCAAATGTACCTGGCTTCGCTTTCTTTTATGTTACCTTGCGTAGTTTAGTTGGCGACTTTTGATGCCGTCGTCTATCATTGGGACTTGGATGCTCTTTGGGTTGGCCCAGTAATAGTCGATGGTTACTTTGTACCTGCTTATGAGGATAAAGTTATTAATAATTTTATTTTCCCCCTTGCTAATTGTCAAGGGGAAAGGTATCTCAGACTGAAGTTTGGTAATAAAGGATGGATCATCGTATCATTTTTTTATTTTTTTTATTTTTTGCTACAAAAAGGAAAAATAATGCAACAGGGAAAGCAAATAGTTGAAAGAGGAAATTCTAAGGTGATGACTTCATTATCCTACACCTGTTCGTGAATAAGCAGGGGTCTCAAGCTGACTCCTTTTCCAAAATAAAAATGCCCCAATGTCAAGGTACAATGGAGCATTTATGACTTTTGTGAGCACTTTGGCCTAGGAGGAGCCATGTGCGTTTTGATGAATTAGTGTCGAGGAAATTCCTTAATACTATTTACTGAACTTGGGAGGTCGTTTAGTCACATCAGTCGTATGCTAGGGTTCTACCTTCGGTAGTAATCACCCTATCCCATAGTCAATAGTAGAGGGTGAACGGTAGATAGTAAGTGGCTGCATTTGTCGTCATTCACGAGTTTTTGGCTTCATATATAGGGATATCTTAAGAGGGTTCTAACTCACTATTCAGGGGAAAGGCTCAATGATATGAGGGAATAGTTTCTATCTAGCAATTTTGAAAAGAGATAAGTAACAGTCTTTTTCTCAGGTGGGTATGGGGTGCCATGATTTAGCTCTCTGTCATGTTTCAGTACCATCAAAGTTTCACATTCTATGGTTAGCAAGAGTTTGTCATCCTCCCACCACGTTACGATGATATCTAGTAGTATCGGGACACCAAAGATCCCCTCGCGGCTTGCTTATACTTTCCTAGTGAGGTTACCAGGAATGCCCTCACAATTTGCTTATGCTTCCCTGGGCTCATTGACTTGTTCACCCGTTGTATTGCTCTCTTAGTTTTGCATGTATATATTTCTTTTTCTGAAAGAAACTTGCTGACGCAAGAATGGTGAGTTTTAATTAAGCCTAACATCTTCATTTTTTCTGTGCTCTAACGTCTCCTCCAATGGCAGAGGGAAAGGGGTGAGAATTAGGTGTCGCTTATGCTTTTGGAAGAGATCAGGTATTCCACTAATCCTTTTGATCAAATTGCCCGAATGAGAAGGTGGGCAGTGAGTTAGAAGCCTTCAAGGATATCCTAGAAAATTAAGGCATACGACCCATGAATGAGTCTTGATGACTGCGGGGGTGGTAGATATAGGTATCTGACTACAGGATACAATGCTTATGGTGCTAAGGGTAGTATTTTCTGAGGTACATGTTAGTCACTGGTTTTTACCACATTTTACCCCTTAAACTTGGCTTTTGCTAAGCCTCAGAGTATTTAATAATTACTATTTAGTGTTGATTTGTAGTAAAGAGGTAATTGCAGCCTTAGTGCAATTTTCAGTTAAAAAGTTCCATTAAGGAGGAGTTTTGAAATCATTTAAGAGCAGAGAGAGAAAGATGTGCTTTCACACATGAAAAAGAAGTGCAACAGTAGGTTCTTGGACCTCATGAATCACAACAGCAATCACATTGAGGACTTAAGCAATCAGTTCAACAACATTTTGGGTTATGCACACAATCATTTGATTCACCATTTAATGCAGTAGCAGTACATCTGCTCTGATGTATTTAAATCTGTAGCAAGATCCCCCCACTTGAGTTGCAGCTCCAAGCCAACACCTTTCAGCTACCTCTCAGTTCAATGCTAAACTTGTCGAGCAAGGCCAATTAAACTTCTCAAATGAGGAACTGAAGCTGCAAGTTTATCAAGTGTGCAAGTCGAGAAGACCTTGCAGCTGCAGCCATCTTATCAAGTGAAGTGCTGAACCCATTCCTGCACCTATTGAATGCAGCCCTAACTTCTCCAAATGGCAGCCGCTGCACCCATGCAAGCCTGCATTTAATTCCATCGAATGAAAGCAGCAACATGTTCTTGAAATTGATAAAACATAGCAGCTTGAACCTTGCAAATTAGTGCTGAATCAGAGGTATGCAAGACTTATTGAATGGATCCTAATAGCAGCAGCCATCTTATCAGCACTCAGACCTGTCGAGTTACACCATCAAGAGCTTTAGATCCTGTCGAGCTCTAAACCCCATGCAGCCTATCTGCAGTAGTAATCTCCAAACCTCTGGCCTTTCAAAGGCTTAAAGCAAGTGCAGCTGTTGAGACCTCCACTACATCCTCTTGAAGAGTGCAACATGAAACCATTGTACCCATCGAGCACTTCAATGCAGTGCACAACCAACATCTAGAACAGCAAGCCAACTACCTATAGAACATATCGAAAACTATTTGTATATGTTGCACCAACCTATCGACACCTTGCATGCAGCAACCTTTAATCCTATCGAGCAGATGTGCACCTTCTAAACCTATCGACTTCAGCAAGTTGCCCTTCAGAACCTCACATTGATCCTGTCGACTTATAAAGCTTGCAGCTCCAACACCTCTCAAAATGCACTTACATTCCCAAGCCTACCTGCAGCTAACTCCATGAAGGGAAGCCCAAACTTGTCGACTTGTAGCTCCATCAAACCTGTCGACCTGTTCATTTAAACTCCCCAGCATATCCTGTCGAGTAGACCCTCACAAGCTCCAGCAATCCTATCAAGAAGGCTAACTTTTTGAGCAACATTTTAAGTGCAATACAGCCTACCTGTCGAGATTTGAGTTTGCACTTTCAGATCCTATCGAACAGTAGCCTCATCCTCATGACAACACACCTAGAGCTGTTGCTATAAGAAGCTTTAAATCCATCCTGTCGACACCTTCAGCTGCACACTCAGCTATCTTCTCCATCTTGTTGAACAACAACTCCTATCCTCCCATAAACTGTCGACACCTTCCTCTACACCATCAGAACCTCTCGAGATTCACCCCCATCCTCTCAAAACCTTACCTGGAGCTGCTGTCATTTAAGTCATCAACTTCCAATCACACGACAGCAGCTCACATTTCAACTAACGCATCGAATAGACCCTCTGCACCAATCCACCAACATCCCAAAGCCTTCTATCCTGTCAATCTCACATCAGATTTTCAGTTATCTTCTCAAATGAAAATCTGCAGCAACTCGGGCTCCATAAAAGTCTAAAATGTGAGGGTTATAACAGCAGCCTGGATCCAAAATAATTTGCAGCAATTTTATGAAGGTTTTAGTAGAAAATGCCAATGGTTGGCAAGGGTAGATTTGAGAATTCCAAAGCATGAAAAAGGTTTGCACATGGGCAAGTTATTTGTAGAAATTAGTGAATGTTGTAGCTGGAATTATTCTTGGTTAGCAAGGGCATTTTTAGGAACTCCAATGCACAAGGAATTTTTCACATGGGTGTGAAACTGATTTTCAAATCTTTGGCAAGATGCAAACTATTTCAGCTGAGCACAACAGAATTGGATCCCTCTCTTCTCTCTAATTGGTTGGAATGTTAAAACGGGATTAAGCTTAAACTGAAATCAAACTCTAACCTCTGATTGGCAGTAATCCAAAGCACATGGAGCACTACATTTGTATAACTAAGACTCCTTGCTGCTATAATTTCTCAACAAGGAATCCATAGAATAACTTTGGTTCTCCTTGACTCATTTAGGTTTAGTTTAGCTTTTATTTTTTCCTTTTTCCTTTCCCCCTTCTCTCTCTAATCCAGCCTGTCGGATTAGATCTAGATAAGTAGTCCAGATCTAGTTTGTAATTGTAAATTGAGAGTTTCAAAGGCTCTGTAAATGGATTGGATAGATTATAGATCTGAGCTTAATAGGCTGTAAGTTATATAATTACAATAATTATGGTTTTTAAAGGTGATTCTGATCTAAATTTCACTTTGTCATATTTGATTTCTCTGGATTAGATATTCCTGTGGATGCTTGAGCTTGTAGCCTGGCACCGACAGCATTTGTAATAGCTTACCTATTCCAATCAAGATCCTTGAATTAGAACAATCTCTGGGATGATCTGCGACCATTCAAGTGGAATATCACAGCCTTAGGATTTCTTTAATTCTTTGGTTAAGATTAGATTCTTATACCTTGTATCTGAGCTTGCAGCCAGATGAAGGATTGTAGCAAATCTTTCCTGTGCTTTCCCTTTGAACCAATTGATTTTCAGTAAGAACCAATCCCTAGCTGCCTATTTCTCACCATTTTCTACTTTATTTTACCATCCATCTTCTTCAATCTTTTAGATTTAGTTTTATATTCCAATTTTATAAATTAGATCCAGTGACACCCGAAAAATCTCTTTCTTAGAAATTAGGCTAGAATTGCCAAATTTGTAGCCAGATCTGGAGGTCTACTATACACCTTCTAGGATTTAGATCACTAATCCCTGTGGGATAAACTCTTACTTATTAAAACTTACTACAAATGGACCCTGTATCTTGCAGGTCTAGGATAATTTTAGTGTGTGGTTTTCACCCTCTTTTTATTTTGATTTTATTTTCTTTTACAATAAATCAACACCTAAAATATCCCAACAGTACATGGCATTCTAGGGGTTAAGGAGCTCTTCCCCATACTGGTTCACCAGCTTGTATGCATTCCCTGGGTATGCAGCTGCTATGACATATGGCCCTCCCAGTTCGGTTTCAGTTTCCCTTTGGATGGGTGTGTTTGGAAGGCATGATTTTCTTCAAGAACAATTCTCCAATTTTGAAAGTTCGCTCAAGGACTTTCTTATCGTAGGCCCGGGCCATCCTCCTCTGGTATACTTGGGCATGATCGGCTGCCCTTAGATGTGTCTCATTGAGTTGTTCTAGCCTAGCGAGCAAAGCAATTCTCCTTTCGTCTAGAGATAGCTCATCATCAAGTTGGATACATAGGGATGGTACTTGTATTTTGTAGGGTAGGACTGCTTCTATCCCATACATGAGGAGATAAGGGATTTGGGCAGTGGCCGTACGAATAGAAGTTCTATAGGCCCAAAGTGCTTCTGGTAGTCATTCATGCCAGTCGGCTCCATTGCACGTCTCAACTATTCATTTCAAAATTTAGATCAGAGTTTTGTTCATGGCCTCTGTTTATCCATTTCCCTGGGGGTAGAATGGTGATGAGTGGTGTAGGTCAATGTCAAATTTCTTGCATAGTCTCTTCGTCTTCTCTGTGATGAACTACAGTTCATTATCGGTGACTAACATCCTGGGTACTCTGAAGCGGGTGATGATGTTCCGAACGATAAAATTTATGAGCGTAGAAGAAGTGATTCTGACATATGACTCAACTTCTGCCCATTTGATGTAGTACTCAGTCGTAGTGAGTATAAATGAGTGCTTGTGAGTGTTTCCGACTGTGTTCGTGAAGGGTCCGATGATATCAAAGGCCCACATCAATAATGGCCATGGAGAAGTTACAAGATTCAATGCAACTGATGGAGCTTTAATGAGCGCGACATTTTCTTGACACTGTGTCCAATATTGGACGTAGAAGTGGCAATCCTTTGTCATCATCGGCCAATAGTAGCCTTGCTGTATGATCTGATCTATGAGTCTCTGTCTGTCGGTGTGGGCACCATAGGCCCTGGCGTATGCTTCTCGGATGATGTATTGGCTTTCGACTGTAGTGATGCACTGCAACAGTACTCCTTTGGTGAAGGCTTCTTTGTATAGCATGTCGCCCAGGATGCAGAACCTTTCGCATTAATTCCTAATTATCTTTTGTTCAATCGTCGTAGCATAAGGAGGGATGTGGCGATGCTTCAAGAAATTCCATATATCAAAGTACCATGACTGTCCCTCGTCGGTCAGTGAGTTCTCAAATCTGAAAGTTATGACGTCTACTTCTTTCTTCATGGAGTTGCCTGAGTTAGGTTTCCCTTCGTCCATGATGGCTTTCGATCCAGTTGGTAGTTCCAATTTCACTTGCCAGGTGACCTCGTGTGCTGACATCGTCAACCTCTCAATGAAGAAGGATTTGGTGTTCTGTCCGACTGGTATCTGAATGACTGAGGCTAGTGTAGCAAGGGAATCCATGAGCTCATTCTCTAGTCTAGGGATGTGGGTGAAAGAGATCATTTCAAACTTCTTTATCAAGAACTGAGCTGTTTCTAAGTATGCCATCAATCATCTTTCTTTGCTCTTCCATTCCATGATGACTTGTGATATCATAAGCTTGAAGTCGCCGATCATCTTCAACTGCTTGACGCCCAACTATAACACTGCTCATAGTCCGGCGATGAAGGCTTCATATTCTGCAACATTATTGGTGACTGAGAAATCGAGCTGAAAGGCCTTCGGTATGAAAACTCCTTCTGGGCTCAGTAAGACTATCCCGATGCCTTTTCCTTTGTGATTGAGAGCGCTGTCGAAGTAGAGGGTCCATGAAGTCTTGTCGGGCTCTTCGTTGTGAATCGAGAGGAGGTCTTTGTCAGGAAAGTCTTCATGTACAAGTTCATTGCCCAGGAGTGGAAGGTTTGTGAGATAATCGACAATCGCATATCCTTTGGCAGGCTTCTATGTGACATAAGTGATGTCGAACTCTTGTAGGAGCATGTGCCAATAGGCGATCTTTCCGGATGTAGCAAACTTCTCAAAGATGTACTTTAGAGGGTCCATATGTGCTAGCACTAGTATCTTTTATGCTCCAAAGTAGTGTCGTAATTTTTTCGAGGCCCATACTAGTGTAATTCATGTCTTCTCCATTAGTGTGTATCTCTGTTCATACTCAACCATCGTTCTACTATGGTAATAAATGGCCTCCTCTCTCTTGTCGTCTTCTTTATATTATTCGAGAATTACCCCCATAGCCTTGTCATTTGCTGACATGTAGAGGATCAGGAGTCTTTTGGGAACTGGCGGTGATAGTATTGGCGGGTTGAAGAGGTATTTCTTAATATTGTCGAATGTGTACTCGGCTCCTCCTTTAAGTAGTCTATAGAAAGTGTCACATCTGTCTAAGTGTTGGGAGATGAATCTCCTAATGAATTTCAGTCTTTTTATCATACATCATAGTTCTTTGATGTTTCTGGGAGGTGGCATCTCGAGAATGGCTCTGACCTTTACCATATCGACTTTGATTCGTCGCTTGCTAACTATGAATCCTAGTAGTTTTTCGGAGGTCACTCCGAACATGCATTTCTTCGGATTCATTCTTAGTTGATACTTTTCTGATCTCTATAATACCAGTCGTAATGCTTCAGCATGCCCTGCTCGTGTTTGAGATTTCCCCAATATGTCATCGACATAGACTTCCATGCACTTGTGCATCACATAGTGAAAGATGGCCTTCATTGTGCATTAATATGTGGCTCCTGCATTCTTGAGCCTGAAAGGCATGATGACGTAGCAGTACGTTCCCCATGGCATGGTGAAGGAACTCTTTTCTTAGTCAAATTATGCTAGTTTGATCTGATTATATTCGGAGAAGCCATCCATAAAGGATAACATCTCATGTTCGACAGTATTGTTGACCAAAGTGTCGATGTGAGGGAGTGGGAAGTCATCTTTTGGGCATTCCTGGTTGAGGTTTCGAAAGTTGACACATACCCTTACTCTGTCATCTTTCTTGGCGACAGGTAATATGTTTGCAACCCATTTGGGGTAGAGGACAACTCGTATGAACTTGGATTTGTGTAGCATGCCGACTTCTTCCTTGACTTGTAGCACAGTCTACGGGTGTGTTGGTAAACTTCCTTGCATTCAAAAAGGGGTTTTAATTCACTCAATTCAAGGCAGATCATACACACAGACCTATAAGTATTCAGGGCCTGTTGTAGCAAGTTTTAAAACAGTAAGTAAGGGAATGTCCACAACGAGGTGAGTTCAAAATATGGTAAATCTCCAGATCTGAAAGAGATCTGGCACCCTACCTAATACTAGGTTAGTAAAAGAAAGGGGAGAGGTTTTAAATGGTTGTCACTTAAACTAAACTACAAATAAAATGCAGAATTAACTGGGATCGAGTCCAGAGTTCTGATCGCACAATTGGAAGGGATTAAAAGTAGAAAATGGAGAAGAACAGCTTGGAGTTTGGACTTACTGTAATTGGGTTGAGCTGATCATGTTACAGGGGATTCAAAGCACACCAATCCCTCAGCTGGCTACAAGCACAGCTGCAGAGTAGAAGAATCTACTATAAACCAAGGGATTTGACTGATCTTAAGGCTATGATCTGTCCACTTCAATGGTCACAGACCATCCTATAGACTTCATCCGACCCAAAGGTTTAAGGTGGAAGAATCCAAGTGAAACCAGAGATTGAACTGATCTTAAGGCTATGGTTTGTCCACTTCAATGGTCACAGACCATCTTATAGATTTCCTCTAACTCAAAGGTTTCAATTAGAGCATTAAAACCACTACATATGCTACAATTACCAGGTCATAGACACAGGAAATTACAGGGATATCAGATCTAGGGAGATCAAATGGTATCCAAGAGTTCTACCAGTTAAGTGGGTGAACTGATAAGAAAACTCCTCTACACAAATCTGATTGAGCACCAAATGAAACCAAGAGAACAATAGATCTAATTAAGACAATAAAATCAATATTTACATTGCATAAAACTCACTCTATAATGAAATGCTCTCAGATCTATAGTTTGTGCAGCAATTGACCCATAAATAACACTCTCAACCTTACCAAATTACAGATCAGACCTCACCCCTTGCTGCTCCAAGGAAGTTAGCCAACCATCGTTGAGCTAAAGCAGGGAAAACATAATTTTATTGCAAGCCCTAATCTCTAGATTTTGATCCCCCCAATTACAATTGGGGATCTCATTATATAGCTTTTTCCTCTTGTTTCTCCCGCCAATATTCCCTTCTAGAAGGTCCTTAGAGTTCGTTAGAGTTCTGTCAGAGCACGTGGGGTTGGTTAGGGTTTCCTAGGGCATCTTCAGGATCATCGTGTCAGTCACCAAAGTGCCTCGGGTTGTGTGCAGTAGGTCACCAAGTTGCAGCGTGTAAACAGCCTATTTTCCTGAGAAGCTCTTCACACAATTTCGACAGGTTGAGGAAGCTTCCGATAGGTTCAAATGGAGCTTTTTGGTCCTTTCGCTAGGTTCTGAGATTTCTTCGATAGGTTCCGATAGGATGAGCCTTCTCTTGAAGCTTCAGCGTTCTCTGCCCCTTTGTATGGAGCATTCAACAGGTTGGGAAGGCTTTTCGATAGGTTCAGCTCTGCATGCCAGTATTTCGATAGGATTGCTCTCACTCCTATCAAAATATTAAAGTACCTTTCGATAGGTCTGAGCTCCAGCTTCTCTATCTCGATAGGTTCAGGCAACCATCCGATAGGTTCCCTTTACACCTTAGGCAGGCTTTTGATAGGATGATTTCTTCCTTTCTTTCAGCTTCTCAATAGGTTCTTGGATCCTATCGAACTTCTCAATCCTCGCTAATTCTTCCTTTCTCTGTCATCAGATCCTATCGAAACCCTTCCATCTGCACGAATTCCTCCATTTTTATCCCTCACCTCCTATCGAAGCCTTCAGATAACCTCTTGATAGGATGTTTTCTACCTGCTTTCACTTCCTTAACTCTGCCCTGCTGTTGCCACACGCCCCAAGTGGCCAATAGTGTGCAGCCCTCTTATGTGCCATTTCTGGGTCTACACTGTGCTGAGAGATGGACTTCTTTGTGCAGCATTTTTGAGTGGTTTTCTGCACTATTCCTATCTTTTATTGCTATCTACAAAATAGACTCAACATGTGTTTATTAGTGTGCTCACAGGTCCGTCAATGGTCTGGTTAAGGGGTGAAAACTGGCATTTTTCACTACTTAACACACCCCTAAACCTAAGCTTTGCTAGTCCCAGAGCAAAGGAAAAACAAAGAAAATTAAAATGTCACTTTCGTAGGGATCACGGATGCATTTAGCATATGCATCAAGCCTTTTAAACCCCTAGGTGATCCCTACTGGAGGAGTGAAGTCTCCTGAGGGTTTTCAGTGATGGTACCCACAGACTTCTCCAATAAAATCAGTTAATACTTATGCAACATGCTAAAATACAGTTTAAGTAAATAAAATAAGTTCCACACCATGTACCTTTAATTTTAAAAGATTTTCAGCATAAAAATCACCAATTCAAAACATGAAATTCTGCTGTAATTCCTTCATCATCAATTAGTTCATGTCAAGGCCTTTCTCCTAAAAATTTATGCAGAGTTCACCATTCACTTAAGAATTTTGTTTTCATACTACCCCCATCAAATTGGATTTCAAACCCAAGTCTCACCAGGGCTGTTCACTCATAATAAAAATAGAAGGGTGCATCATTTCACACAGCTCAAGAGTAATTACAGCCCTCAAATAGGACTGCAAGCATGAGCATAGGCATTGCTTTAATTTATGAAATTTTCTAATTCTTTGCACCATAGATCAAACAAATCCTCATCTCTACATGACAGCTCAATCCATTTCAGATCAGTAAGGTATTTTTATTGAGTTGTAATGTGGCTTATGGGTGAAATTTACAAAAGAATAAAGGGGTAAAAAGGATTCAAATTAAGAAATCAGTAAAGGTAAGGAGGTGATTTGCAACTCAGCCTTCTCCATCTTAGCACAATTTCATTTACTTCTTGAATTTTCATATTTGAAGTGATCAGTTTCTAATCTTCTTTTTCAAAATATCAAATGAGATGACTTCTCTTTCTCATTTTTTTTTTTGATTTTTTTTTTCCTTTTTTTTTTCCTTTTTTTTTGTATGTTTCTTTTTTGTTGTATTTTTCTCCATTTATCTTTTTATGGGCAGGAATGCCACAATACCACCAAATGTGCTTCCTTCTTTTTCAACCAATCATCGAACCTTGCTCCTCTAACCTCCTTTCTCATTTTTCTTGATTTCTCAGATTGAGGATGAACTGAAGCAGGTCAAACGGTTTTGGGTTCAAATTTTTTTATTTTCATCAAAGAAAACTGGGGTTTTTATGGCTCAAATGGTGTGTATCAAGGGTAGTTCAAAGGTGGGACATTTTAAGCTCAAACTGACCAAGGGCCTTACTTCATGTCCTCAATGTCATGAATGTTGTCAAGTTGTTTCAACTCGGATTTGCCTAACTTCTAGTGATCGAAACTAGATCCAATCAGTCCTTTGAGC
Organism: Chloranthus sessilifolius; assembly: GCA_021018995.1. Taxonomy (NCBI): domain Eukaryota; kingdom Viridiplantae; phylum Streptophyta; class Magnoliopsida; order Chloranthales; family Chloranthaceae; genus Chloranthus; species Chloranthus sessilifolius. The sequence goes on along the minus strand of CM037593.1, from coordinate 49,464,148 downwards.
AGAAAAAATTGCCAAGACAATCTTCAAAGAAATTTTTATTTATTATTATTATTTTTTTTTTTTTTTAGGCCCAAATCTCACTGGGTATGGCCTACCATCAAAATTTTTTGGGAGACATCCTCACAGTCTTTTCTCATTTCAGGTTTACTACACATCAAAATTTTTTCAAAAATTGTTGACATTTGCTTCATGAAGACTGTTAGACTACAACTTATTTCAGTTTTAAAATTTTTTTAATTTCCTCTTTTTCCAAAAAATTAGGTGGGAAATCATTTTTTTTTCAACATAGCTGCACTAGCATTAACTCGTTTCATTGGCACACCTGCCACACCCCCAAACCTACACTAAACAGTGTCCTCACTGTGGGGAGCATGGTAGTACATAGAAAGGGAAAACACAAAAAGAAATGACTATTTAATCAGCAAAAAATATGTACAAAGGGCATAACAGAAAAACTAAACTACATTTATTTACACACATCATCAGGCCAATCATATAAATCTTGCAGATTTTTCAAATCGCCCTTTGATAAAGGAGTTTTGCTTTGTGGTTGGGATTTCTTGGTGGACTGCTTAGGGGCCTCCTCAGACTGGGCAGCAAATTTCATATTTTTCTTTGCAGAGGCAATAAGAGGAATGGACCAATCATCTAAATCAGAATCATATGGGAAGAGGGTAGTAGGATTGAGTCCAAGGGTAGCAGCAGTCTGTCTTCTTTCTTCCTTAGAGAGTAGAGTAGAGGAGGTGTCATGTGGGGACCTAGTGGGGGCTACCTCCTCAGACTGGGTAGCAGGCAACTTCCCTTTTTTGCGAGCAGAAGCAGGGGACGCATTTCTCGTTGTAGTGACCTTCCTCTTTGTATAAGTCCTCTTAGGTTTTGGAGGGGTAGGTTGTATAGGAGGAGGAACTTGGGACGAAGGAGGAGGAACAGCTATAGGTGGGGTAAGAGTAGGTTGAGGGGGGACATCTACAGGTTGTGGAGGAGTAGGCTGAGTGGAAGAAGGTGAACAAGGTTGGGTGGAGGTAGGATTGTCCGGAGGGGCTGAAGCAAGAGGAGCTGGTTGATAAGGTTGAGAAGTCATCAAGGCAATCCTTCTCTCCAGCATGTCAAGTTTTTTCGCAACATAGAGTTGAGTGGTCTCAGCGAGTTCTTGAGTGGCCTTAATAACGTCCCTGGCATTGGCTAATTGTTTATGAAGATTGTCAACATTCTACTTTTCAAACTCGACAATACGAGTATGAGCCTCAGCAATGAGTTTGGTCGACTGAAAACGAGTGAGGATTTCATTCCATCCTTCAGAAATATCACGCAGCTGGATCCTCTGTGCCAATTCCAGGAGAGCAATCCTTTCTTCATAAGAGACCTCCAGGGAAACGCGGAGGGCTGCCATACCACTCAGGACTTCTCTACGGATGAAGGGGTTGTCCCTCATTGCATACAGCAGGGTGAGGTAAGGGGGAATGTAGATGTGGGACCTGGGGATAATGGGAAAGGAAGGGGGTGGAGTGGAAGAAGAGGAGGGGGTGGAGGAATCAAAATCCTGACAAAGCTCTGTTTAGGTGGAGGCCTCTTTGAATATAGGAGGGACAAGAGTGGGTGAATGGGAGATGGGTGATGCAGCAGCTGCAGTAGCTACTACTGCTGGGGAGGAAGGAGTAAAGGATGGTGAGGAAGGAGGTATGGGAAAAGGTGGAGCTACTACCTCCATAGTCTGGGTAGCTGCTATGGAAGGTGAAGCAATGGGGGAAGACGGAGGAGATAAATGGAGAGGTGAAGGAACCGGGGAGAGTGGAGAAGTGCGAGAGGGTTGGGGATCTGGAGAGGGTGGACTGAGTGTGGACTGAATGGATTGAAGGCAGGAGCTCATGAGGGCTTGGTTGTCGATATTGATTGTCAAATGAGTTTGAATGGACTGTAAGAGGGAGAGAATTTGGGTGAAAGTGTCAGACATGGTGGGGGTAGAGGGGATAGGTGTTTGGATGGGATGGAAAGGAGAAGAGGGTGCATGGTTAAAATGAGGGGGAGTGGGGTGTGGGGAGTCAAGAAGTGGGGTGTACTCATGAGCAACATCCTCCACAATTGAAGTCATGAGGGCAGTGAACCCAGTGGTGGTGAACTGATCCACACTCTGTGTATGTAAAAGGGGTTGAGGAGGGGAGCAATCAGAAATGAGTTGGTTAATGGGTGGAGAAGACATGGTAGGGGTGGGCTCTGAGAATGTAGGAGGTGCAAGGACTTCAGGTTGGAAGACCTGAGTGGTGAGTGAAAGTAAAACAAGTCCAGAGGTGGGTGGAAAGAGGTCTGTTGGAAGAGGGATAGATACAAAGGGAAAAAGCAACGTGGGTGGAGGTGTGGATAATGGGACAGGTAGGGTAGGTGAAGGGATGGATGGTGGTATTACAGCATGAAGATTTACTACCATGGTAGTGGCCACCTCCTCAGTCTCCTCCATTCTAGCTGACTTACTCTTCTTAATTAAGGTGAGGCTGGTGGACCATTCCCGTTTCCCATACACTTTTGTGGTCAGCTTCTCCATTGGCTCATTCCTCTTGACCACATACTTCCCAGCCTTGAGAATGCATGTAATGAGCCTGCTAAAAGGTAGTCCACCTCCTTTAACAAATGCCTATCTTTTCAGCACTTTGTCATTGATATCCACCATTGCCTTAAAAATCAACTGAAGTGCACTAAAAAATTGCCCTTGTGAACAGTAGTATAAGGCATCTACAATTGGGGGCCTTCTCTCCTGCAGGTGCCCAGTGACATAAGCATTTTTTCTCAAAATGGTATCAATGAATTTGAGACTGGGTTGTAGATCTCTTCTCATCAAGGATTCACCAGATCCCCCAATTCCATTAGTGAGCACCTTAGCCATTTCTTTGAATGTAACCCATTTGGGTGCTCCCTCAGATCTATTGGAGTCAAATTTGTGTTGAACTCCCAAAGCCATCCCAATATCCTAGCTATTCATTGTGATTTGCCAATCATCAATAAAAATCTCCAGCACAGCCTCTTTCCCAGGCACCACCTTCTTTTTCAAATTATGGTACCACAATTTAACCAGCCTAGGGTACACATTCTCCTTCAAGGGCATAAGTAGGGGTAGCAAACCTTCCTTCTTTAAATATTTCAGTGTCCCCTGACACTCCCCAATGTTGGCAAAGTATGTCAGATCAAAGTATGTCAGATCAAAGTCTGTCTCAGGGACAAGACTCAAATTATCCACAAACTCATTGGGGGTGGTTAACACAGCTGGAAGCTTTACTGTAGGTGGTCTATCAAGGGTGGGCAAAGGGGCTTTCGCAGCTGGAGCAGCCCTCTCTAAGGGTGTTTCTACCTCATGCTTCTGAATTTTGATAGCTTTTGCTTTCTTGGCCTTAGGAGCCTTCTTAGGCATCTCCTTAGAGAGCTTCCTCTTCAAAAGTGGTTTGGTAGCTGGCTTCGATTTCTTGGAGGATTTGGGGGTAGAAGCGGCTGGTCTCCAGAGTGGGTTTGCTAGGGTTTCCTCAGGCTCAACCATTTTACTCTCAGGGATTGCTCACTCACCAACTTATAATGAAATTCAGAGGTTAATACTTATAACAACAATAGATTGGCGGTGGGAAGGCAACTTTCCCCAATACTCCTAGGGTTTTACAGATATCGTAATGCACAGCTCCAATTTCTCCAAAATTAGGTGCAAAATGCTCCTCTACGCAAGCTCAATGTACTTATGGAATGGCAGACTAAATAACTGAAGGTTCTATGAGGATTTAGTGGAGAAGGAGGGAGACGAAAGATGAGGAAGAGAGCTAGGGTTTTGCAGAAGGTATCGATTGGGGCGGAAATGACCTATCGTTAGGTATATAAAGGGTGAAATACGATTTTGATAGGATGAAATGGATGGTTTCGATAGGTTAATGTGTCCTATCGAAAGCTTAGTAGACAAAGCTTTCAAAAGGGATGATTCGATAGGATCCCGATAGGTGGAACCATCCTACTAATAGGTTTAAATGGTACACGATTCATCTTTTCGATAGGTTCCCGATAGGTATCCAGAACCTATTGAAATCTTCGTCTTACCCCTTTTTAACCTATCGAGAAGTTGGTTTCACCTGTCGAAAAGCCTCAGTGCCTATCACAACCATCAAATATCCTGTGAAAATCACCATGTGACCTAACGAAGGGTGAACTCTCAGTCTCAGCACTCAGCAGGCTTTGTTGTTGTGCTGCCCTACGATTTATTTCCCTTATGGACAAGGTCCCATTTTCTCAGGACAGCTGACAATATTGAAATGATGGCCTAGTATTTATCATGGCATTTTTATTGCAAAAGAACATTAATCAAAACACAAAGTAAACACCTAAAACAAAAGTAAAATATGGTACAGATGATACCTACTGAACTCAGGGGCTAGCTTGGAGGATCTGGAAGGTCAACAGTCTCCTCCGGCTCATCAAACTTGTCACCTTTTGCGGACCTTTTCTGTAGCAGATGTCCATCCCCTGAGTGTTGCTTTGCCTTTGTAGACCAACCATTGGCCTGCAACAGCTAATGTGGCTTTTCAGGCACAAGCTTCTAGTATATCAATGGAAAAGCAGGCCTCGTCTAGAGGGGGTTGATGGGCTGTGTTGAACACATTCAACTTTACTTTTATGTTACCAAAGGAGACTTCCATGACTCCTGACCTGCATTGAATGCAGGCATTAGTCGTGGCCAAAAAGGGCCTGCCTAAATCACTGGTATGGAAGAAACACATCTGCTTGGCTCCATGTCTAGCACCAAAAAGTCAACAGGGTAAAAGAACTTGTCAACTCCCACCAGGACATCTTCAATGATCCCCACAGGCTTCCTTTCAGATCTATCAGCCAGTTGTAAGACCACATATGTGGGCTTCAACTCTCCTAAGCCCAACTTCTCATATATTGTATATGGCAGTAAATTCACACTGGCTCCCAGATTCAATAAGGCTTTCTCAATTTTATGATCCCCAATGATGTAGGGGATAGTGGGGACTCCAAGGTCTTGAAGTTTTATGAAGGTTGAAATAGACAGAATTTGCTTTACCTTTTCTGCTGAAAAGACCTTCTTGGATAAATGTATCCTAGACTGTCTTTTATGGGTGCATAGTTCCTTTAGAAACTTGGCATAGGCTGGAATTTTCTTAATTGCATCAAGTAAAGGCAAGTTGATCTTCACTTGCTTACAAGTTTCCATCATTTCCTCTATTTTACCTTGCCCTTTGTCGAAAGGGGAAGGTGCTTGTAATGCCTTGGGAAATGGCAAATGTGGGACTACTCCCTCATTTGCAGTCTTAGCCAACTGGTCATCTTTCTTTTTAAATTTTTTAGTTTCTTGAGAATCCTCATTCTCTTTCTTATTCAAACTGAGTTGTTCCGAGTTGTCCACCATTGGTGGCTCTTGTTGTGTCCTTTCGAAAACCACGTCTTTTTCATTTTCCAAATCTCTGACATGCTCACAACCCACTTGATTATCCACCAGCCTTCCACTCCTCAATGTAGTAACAGATTTAGCTTCCTCATAGGTGGAGAAAACTTCACCCACTACAAACTGTCTGCTTGGGTTATCCAATGATTGGCTAGGCAGCCTCCTTTCCTCTCTCTTAGTCAAAGCATTAGACAGCTGACCAAGATGGTCTTCTAGCTTTTTAATGCTTTGGCTGTGAGAGTGCACAGTTTGAGATAAGGGACCCAAATTCTGTAATGACGCGAGAACTTGTTCCTTGAAAGAAGGTAATCTCACAGCTGGAGGGGGTGCAAGTTGCTGCACAGGCTGGGTCATGGGCTGCTGGTAATGAGGATTGGGAACATAACTTTGGTGGTAGGGTTGAGCATTTTTTTAGGGCATGGGCTGCTGTGGCTGCTGCTGCTGGTTTGGGTAGGCATTTTGTCTCCACCTCAAGTTGGGGGGGCAGCCACATGCTCTAGAACAAAATCTAGAAATTGGACAGCTGAGGGGCATTCCTCTAGGGAGTGAGTAGGGGACTGGCATATGTTAGGCTTTTTTTTAAGTGCTTGCTACTGACTTTATTGAAGACAGTGATAAGAATGGGGTGAATGAAAATGAATGAAAGGTGGATTAAAAATGACAGAGCAGCAAGCCTAAAATATGCACAATCCTGTAAGATACAAGGCCTGTTATAGCAAGTTTTGATAAGTAAGAGTTTGTCCCACAGGGAAATTGATCTTAAGCTCCAAGGGAGCCATCTTTAGTAGGCCCTCCAGATCTGACTACAAATTTGGCAATCCTAAATGGAAGGGGATTTAGGGTCACTAAAATCTAAATTCTAAGGTATCCTAATGTCTAAACTATAGAAAGGTTTAAGAAAGAAGATGGAGTGAGAAAATAAATATAAAAGGGTGAGAAGTATGCTATTAGGTTCAGATTTGATGGGCTTCATGACTCAAATTCAGATCTGCTACTATAGAAGTCTTGTCCAGTGGCTACATTATCATCACTGAGGAGAAAGAATCCAACTCATCTCTGTGCCATGATCCAATCCCTTTATGGCTATAACCTGTCCACTTAAATGGTCACAGATTATCCAATTGGGGAACCACAGTTCAGAGATGGGTCAGAACAAGTTTATCATTGTAGGCACTACTTCATCCAGGCTACAAGCACATGAATCCATAGGGAACCTCAACCTCTAAAGTGCTATGTGTGGGGCTAGGCCTGTATGGGAGCATGTTAGCCCAGACACATAGAACCAGCAAGAGTTTGAGTGCAGCCTTAGATCCAGCTGGTCACTGCTTTAGAGAGACTGCAGTGATCCAGTCGCAAGCCTACAATCTCTATAACCAAGCCAGATCTGCCATCTGATGGCGGGTTTACACACATGCTAGGGAGTTTGTCTCAGCACAATCTCTCACAGGGCTACAAGCACAAGTGCAGAGAAGAATAATCTGTCTTGAGTCCGTGGGTTGGCTTCACCCTAAGGCTATAACCTGTCCACTTAAATGGTCACAGACTATCCCAAAGGCTATCCTCCTCACAAAGCTCAAGATAGAACAAGAAACATTGCTGCCACCACCATGTTCACAAGGCTACAAAAGCTCATTGCTCCCATGGGGACTTCAGATCTAGTGGGTCCTGTGGTGGGGCTAGGCCTGTATGGGAGCATGTTAGCCCAGACACACAGGTCACTTGGATATGAATAAACCATAAAATCAGTCCTCCATTGCTTGCAATACATCCTAGCAATAGAGGATCTCAAGATAACAACCTTGTACAGAACAACGCACAAAAATCCCATAAAAGTAAAACACCCTATCATGAAACTCCCTTAATCAATTCCAAATAGTCGTACAAAGGCATAGCCAGCAAATGCTGGACTATGGAGAGAAGAAAAGTAAAAAGAAAACTACCTAAACCTTACTAGAGATCTGCAGCTACTGTAAGAAAAAGAATAAGATAGACTAAATTCTATTCTAAGCAGAGAGTCCCCTAAACCTAAACCAGGCTTAGGTTTATATAGCAGTTAATTTGGCGGCGCATTAGGGTTAGGAAACCCTAATTTTAACGATCCCACATGGCATAATATTGTCCTTTGGATGCCTCGGGCGCATGCATAAAACTTAGAGCATTGGAATGCATGCCCTAATTGTTGGAAGTTCCCAAAATGTCCTCTGCAGAGGTGAGGGAGAGTTAGAGTTTAGAGCCTCGCCAGGTAGCACTGGTTTCCAAGACTGTCGCATGGTAGCACAATCTTCGCGAGATTGGATTCGCTTGAAATTCTAGCCGTCGCAGGGTTGTCTTTGTTACAGCTGAAGCAGTCACGCGACAGAGCATTGAATCCTCGCTGGATTGCTCTAGTTTAACGGAATTGCACTTTCCTTCTGAATGGCGCGGGAATCGTGCGAGCAATTTGTTTCTCAATGGATCTTTGCGAGGACATGATGTGCATTGGTCTCTGAATTGTGCGAGAGGTTTTTCTGAAGTTTTGCATCCTGCATCTTTGTCGCGCAAGGCCGAAAATAGAGCTCTCTCTCCTCGGCTTGATCTCGAGTGAAGCTGAGGTTTGACAGCTGCTTTCTTGAGCTGCACGAGACTGCTCGAGCAGTTATATTTGAGCTTCACGAGAGCTGCGCGAAGTATGATTCTGAAGCCCCTCATACTCATCTCGCATTTGAGAAATGAAGTTTTGGGAAACTCGCGAGGACTGCGCGAGGCTTAATTTTTGAATCCTTTAAAGCTTGTGAAAGTTGCGCGAGGTTCAATTCTTGTCTGGGTTTAGCTTTCATCCTTCTGGGGGACTTCTAGGGCAAAAGTGGACTCCTTAACAGGGTTCAGGCCTTATTGCAGCTACTATTTATTATCTACAGAAATGACTTAACACACATTTATTAGATGGCTAAGGGTCTAACAGAGGCTAAGTTAAGGGGTGAAAAGTGGTACTTTTCATGTCTTAACACAGCCCCAAACCTAATCTTTGCTAGTCCCTTAGCAAAGCTACACTAAAATCTCTGATTAAGCCACTTTAAGTAGAACACGGATACATTTAGCATATGTACCAAGCCTTTTAAACCCCTAGGTGATCCCTAGTGGAGGAGTGAAGTCTCCTGAGGGTTTTCAGTGAAGATACCCACAAACTTCTTAATAAAACAGTTAGCATAAGTGCAAGATTCAAGTCAGCTGTCAAGAAACAGAGCATCAGTTCACCCCTGAATCAGTAAAAATATAAGAAATTTAAATGCATTGTCTACACAGATGTTTAAGCATCAAAAACTTCCTATGTTAGCACAACATTCCCAATCAGTTCACAACAGGGAAACTACACACGTGTGTTAGCACTGAGCTCATCATTAAATTAAAAATTAGGTTGTAGGTCATGCCCAATACATTCAATATCAGACCCAAAACTCTTTAGGGCATACTCTCACAAAGAACTTTTGAGGGTTTCATTGTCTCTCAAGCTCAAGAGCAGTTACATCCCCCAAATGGGTCTGTAAGCATGAGCATAGGCATAGCATTCAAGTTTTGGCATCATTAGCAGATTTTTACCATAGATTGGACAACTCATTATCTCCACATGACAGCTCATTCAACTTTGGATCACAAGGGCTTTAACTGGGCTGTAATATGGCTTATAGTATTGGGTTATAAAAAGAATTGGAAGGTTGAAAAAGGGGTTTGAAATTCAGAAATCAGTAGGTGCAGGAGGTGATTCATGAACCTTCTTTAATTCAGCTCCTTTCATCTTCTTTGAAATCTTCAGATTTGAAGTGATCAGTTTCTCTTCTTGTTTGATTTTTTTCTAATGAATGTTTCCTCTTGATTCCTCTCTTACTCCTCTTCATTATTGTTTTCTTTTTATTCTGGTGCAATTTTTCTTTGTTTTTTGTTTTTTTTATCATGAAACTGCCACATTTTTCCTCAGTTGTTACACTGCTTAGAATTTCAGATAATTTTTCTTCACTCATCCAATGTTGACCCTAGCTAGTCCATCTTTAACTCTTTCTCCTTTACCTTCTGACTTCTCAGAGTGAGGGTAAGGTTAAATCAGATCCATAGGTTTAGGTACAAGTACTCAGGTGTGTTTTTGAAGAAAATTGGACTTTGAAGCTCAAAGAGTATATGAACAAGGGCAGTTGCTTTAGGGTTTGGTCTGTTTAGGCTCAAACTATCCAAGAGAAGGCCTTGATCCTTTCCTAAGTGTCATGAGTGCTGTTAGTTGTTTCAACTTGGAGTTACCTAACTTTTAGTGAACACATTGACTCATCCAGTCCTTAAAGCTAGAAGAAATTTGCCTCAATCACTCCTCAAATAAAAAAAAAATTTGTAGGCCCAATTCTCACTGGTGATGGTCTTCCTTTGAACTTTTAAGCATGTCCTTACCTTTTTCTCTCGTCAATGGTTCACTAAGTGCTTATACTAGTGAGTTTTCTTGGTGTTCTCATCATGGAAATGTGAAAATTTAGAAATTTATATTGTCTAAAGATCTGCACAAAAATTTAAATTCCTTAATTTTCATAATTCTTAAGTGAACACAGCTCCATTTCTATGATACTCACATGATTCTGCTACACTTTAAGTTAACTACATTATTGGCAGACCTACCTGCCACACCCCCAAACCTAGGAGGAGCAGTGTCCTCACTGGTTCAGAGGTGAGAATAAACGGTAGAATCCAAGGACACATGCAGAAACACATATAGAAGAAGAGAGAGAAATAAAAATGCAAAACTGAACATTATGGAACTAAAAGAAAACTTTCATTATAAAAAAAAGAAAATATGACAAAAAGAGGGAAAAAAAAGAAAAGAGAAAATGGGGGGGGGGGGGGTTTAAGGTGTAGCCGGGGGAGGGTTGGAGGAAGATGGAGGGGGAGATGCAGGTGGTGCCATATTTTTATTTTTCTTCTTCTCCCGCTTCTCCCTTTTTTTCTTTTTCTTCTCCTCTAACTTCTCTCTTTTTTTCTTTTTCTTTTCCTCCTTGGCCAAGATCCGCATGACCTCGCCATACTCATCCCAGAGAAATTGCAGGGGGTCTGGCTCCTTAGGCGGTGGGGGATCGTCCTAGATGGGGTAAAATTTGATTGGGAAGCCAAATGGGCTGTCATCCGCCATTTGTGTGAGGAGGTATGGACTTCTAGTGTTAGAAGAGGAGGGATGAGATGAAAAGAGACTGAGGGCCGGTTTAAAAGAGAAGGATGAGGGAACATGAAATGGCGGAATTGAAATGGCGCCCGTTTTCACACTTGACAATAAATAAGGGTTGTGTGGGGAAAGAAGAAAATACACAACTGACGCTTTGGAAAAGAGAAGTAGCATTAAATGCATGTCCAAAGATAGGCATGGTATTTAAAGAGGTAAATGTAGCGCGCGGGGATCCTCGCGAAGAGCAATAAGTGATGAGGAAAGGATCGTTCTCTCGCAGCTGAGCTGGGGATCTTCACGAGGTATACTTAAAATGGCACATCAATGTGAAGAGGAAGGCATTGAATTTCCTGATGCAGGTATTGCACAAATTAGATTCAGCCACCAAAGACATCTATCCACAACATGGAGTACTTTTTCAAAGAAAAAGATCCTCCCAAAAATTGGTCTCCCAAGAATGGCAAAAAGAATAAAAGCAAAAATACCAAACAATCAGAAATAAACAGACAGAACAACGCAATAGATAAAATTAGAAATTCTATTAAAGTGGAAGAAAAATAGTTACAAGTGGCATTTCAAAAAGAATAACCTAAGATACAATCTAGAAGCTAGGACCTAATCTGAATCAGAATCTGTAAGGAATCCCAGCCCATATTTTTACCTGTGCCTTAAGGGCAGCTCTGTCTTGTTTCTTCTCTTCCTCCCTCTCCTTTTTCTTTTTCGCTGGTGTTTTCACTGCAGATGGAGCTTTAGGAGCCCTCACTCTCATTTTTGGTGCTTTGGGAGCCTTTGGTTCCTTGGGTTCTTGAGGGGCTTTGCCTTTACACTTAGCAGGGGGGTGGCAGGGGATTTTCCTTTGCCTTTACCTTTAGCTTCAGCTTCTGCGGGGGAGACCACTGGGGCTTTCTCTTTTCTTTTAGCTTTGGGTTCCTCAGTGGGGATCACTGGTGCCTTTCCTTTTCCAGTAGACTCAGGTTTGGCAGGTGATTGTGCCTCTTCAGACTGGGCAGCAGGCTCTTTGCCAATTTTTAAGGGGACAACTTTGGGAGCAGACCTCTTGGCTATGACTTTCCTCCACTACGGATAAGTTTGTTCTTGGGGAGGTGCAGCAGAGGTCTTGGGAGGTGGAGGTTGCTCAGTAGTTGTTGGCTACGCCATTGGAGGTGAAGCATGAGCTTCTCCTTTATCTTTTTGGGGCTTAGGTGGTGCCTCCTAAGACTGGGCAGGTGGAGCTGGAGTGGTAGTTGGCGCAGGGGGTTGAAGTGGATGGGGTAGGGATGGGTGGAGTGGTTAAGGTGTGGAGGGTGGATTGGATGGAGGTGAGTTCAGCCTACATCTGGTCCTATTTGTGGTTATTGGTGGATAACTGGGCTTGGATGTCTTGGATCAGGGGTAGGATGAGGGTTAGTGTGTCAAAGCTAGGAGGTGGACTGGTTGGAAAGGGGAGGAAGGAGCATGATGGAAAGTGGAGGGAGGGAAAGAGTGTGGTTCTGGGGAAAGGTGCAGTGAGGTAGTTGGGGAGTCTGGTAGAGGGGTGTAGTAGCTAGGCATGGTGTCAAGGAATGTAGAGATGAAGGCTTGGAAGCCTATGGATGTGTTTAGGGTTAAGTCAATGTCGGGGAGAGGAGATATAGTAGATATGGCTGGGGTGGTGGTTTCTTCAAGGTGGGGTGGGTCAATGGGGATGGAAGGTATTGAGGGTGGTGTCTGGGAGATGGTTGGAATGGTCGAAGTAGGTTTTCGTTTCTTGTAGGAGATGAGTGGGGGGCTGGCAGGCTTGGTGGGAATGGATGGGGGAATGGAGGGGGGGATTGTGGCAATGTACTGTGGTAAGGTTGGGGAAGGGGAGTCCTCCCATGGACCAAGCACAGGTGAAGGGGGAGTGGGCATGGAGAATGGAATCAGAGGGGGGGAAGAGATGAATGTAAGAGGAGTAGAGGATGCAAGAATAAAAGGTGGAGGGGGTGTGGGTGCTGCTGTAGGAATGGAAGTGATGAGCTCTGGAGGCACTGCTGTTGTAGCAGGGGTAGACTCTGATGCAGCTGCTTCTGCTTGCTTGGGTAGGGCCTGAGCTTCAACTTTCTTCTTTTTTTGACCCCCCATCAAGCTTCTTCTGATTCCCCATTGCCTCTTGGCAAAGGTAGTAGGGATAAGGGTGGTGGTTTGCTCGGTTCTTCCTATCTTGTAGCCCCCCTTGATCAGCAGCAAGGTGATGATTCTGGCATAGGGTAGGGTGTGAGGCTTCAAGGTGATGATTCTGGCATAGGGTAGGGTGTGAGGCTTCTTGTTTGGCCCTAATTTCACCACTTGTCTTTCATAGCTTCAAAAATCAGCCAGGCTGCATGGAAGCCATGGCCCATGTGGTAGGAGTAGACAACATCCGCAATGGGAGTTCTTCTCTCCTGTTGATCTCCTGAGCAATATATGTTCTTCTGCAGGACTTGGTCAATGAACAGCAGCTCAGGCTCAAGTTCCCTCCTTTTGATTGAGTCCCCAGTGGCTTTTAATCCTCTTATTAGGGCCCTTGCAATTGTGTCAATTGATGCACGCAGAGGGGGGCCATATCCACAGCTAGGATTGAATGCTGCTGGGATGCCCAATACTTCAGCAATCATCTTAGGGCTTACTAACAAATCAAAATCGTCAATCATCACCAGCAAGCACTCTTGTCCATCGTTGCCCTTCTTGACCTTGATATGTTGGTAAAACAGCTGCACTAGCCTTGGGTAGGCTAGTGCTGAAATTTCTCTCATCAATGGCATCAGGCCCACTTTGCTCAGAAATTGTATTGCAGGGGCAGAGAGAGGTTCTTTTTCAAAGAATGGGACATCAAATGCTGTTTCAGGCTCCAATGGAATTGACTTCATGAGCTCATAAGGAGTAGAGAACTTCGTGGTTGGTACCGCCGCCTCCTCCACGACTTCCTTTCCTTTTTAGGGGGACTTTGATGTTTTAGCTTTTTTAGGGGTGGTCTCTACAGGGTCCTTGTCCTTCCCTTTTCGCTTCTATGCAATTTTGGGAGCCATTTCTAACTCTGTCTCTGGGTGTGAGCAAATGGAGACTAAGATCTAGGGTTTGGTTTGATTTGACGCACAGAGCACCTCATGATCTCAGAGCAGAGGGTAATGGAAGAGGATGATGATAGGAACAACTCTGTAAAGTTGTGCAGCGAATTATGAGCTGTAGGAGTGATGCTGGACGGGAGAGGGGAGAGGGGAGAGTGGCAGAAGCTAGGGTTTCACAGAGGGAAGAAGGAAGCAGATAATGAAAAAGGGACAAAGCTAGGGGTTGAAATACTTATCGTGAAGCTCAACGCGCTTTGGAACATCTGGTCGCGGGGTTGGAAATAAATCTAGCGAGGGTGTTGATTACATCTGGATTACGCGACAATCTCTAAAGTCGACCTTGGAGCGCATGATCGATTTAGAATGTAACCCTTGCAAGTGCACAAGATCTATTGCAGTATGGCAAGAACAGGGGTGTCGAACCCACAGGGAAACGTGAATTTTTAATTAATTCTTTTAGAGATTTTAAAAACGTCCCTAAGGAAGTACCAAAGGGCAGATTCAATTTTACCAAAAACTTAACGCACTTTTCCTAAATGCAGAAAAATAAATTAATCTAAACAATTAATTACTGATAAATCTACGAACAATATTAAAATGAGATCAAGGAATATGCTACCCTTATTCGCACTCTTTTCTATCATTAAAACCTACGCTTTCATTAAATCATCATTCACACCATCATTCATCTAGAAAAATGACTTGAAATAAAATATGATCATCAATCCGCATACCCTATCTAAAAACAATGACTCAAATTTAACATTGCGGTATCAGTCATGTAAAAAGCATAGCGTTTCTCATGATATTTAGATCACGACAATCAGCACATAATCGCTCTACAGCCTAGATCAGCCTGCAGGTCCAGATCTAGCGATTACGGCCGTTGATACGCGCAATCAACGGTCATAACAAAGCATTTAAAATATTTTCAATCACACAAACTTTGAGCAAAACGATTCCATGATAACAATAATAGACTGTGGTATTAATCATAAACATAGGTACTTATCCGGGATCGATCTTCCCGATCTCTTGATTTAGGCGCTCATCTTTGGTGTTTGATCTCCTTTTTCTTTCAAAGTCATTCCTCTTTTATTTCTTCCAAAAGATATTTGCAATTGTTTTTCCTAAATACAATCTATGAATTTCTCAGAGAAAAATAATGCAAATCCTAGGTACAATCTACCCTGAATAAACCCTAGAAGAAGGAGAAGAAGACTTGAAAAGATGAAGAAAATATTCCCCAAAGTGAAGAGCCCTAAAACTAAAAAGAAAGAATGAATAATATTCTAATTGCAAAAATAATAATCCCCTAAGAAACTCGTGGCTTCCTTTTATAATAGCCTAACCTAATACCTCTCTCGATTGACATCTAAGAGTAATTTTCGTGAATTCCCGCCTAGCTTTGCATCAGATACTGCCTCGGTATTTTGCTCATAATTTTCTGTACCGAACTCGGATTGAGGTGATTCTTGAAGCGTTGGAAAGCTGACGACGAGCTCTACAACTTTTATGTTTTAGCAATTTCCTGAATCTGACGTCTTGAAGGTCCAAATTGAGCTGCAAGTCGCACTAAGTTCTCAATGACCCAAAATAGCAGTGTTTTGACATTATTTTCGGGATTCTTGGGCTGTTTTAGAAACTTGGACTGTATTTACCTGAAACACTTCAAATCTAGCAAATCTCATCAGATAGCCTTCATCGGACGGCTAAATATAGGTATTTAGGGGTGAAATATCATCATATTTCACTACTCATCACACCCCCAAACCTACACTTTGCTAGTCCTCGAGCAAAGAGAATGATAGAAATATAAAGCAAATCAAACTAACATCCTAAAATTTAAATGCCACTTTCGTAGGGAACACGATTGCACTTAGCATGTGCAACAAGCCTTTAAACCCCTAGGTGATCCCTAGTGGAGGAGTTGTGTCTCCTGAGGGTTTGCAGTGAAGTTACCCACAAACTTCCAAAAATTTCAAACCATCGGTAAAATTGAGTTTTCAAAATCTGATTTTTATAACATATATTTAACTTCAAAGCTCAAAATCAATAATCAATTCAACATGCAAATTCTCAATTTTAAATAACAATGTTACACTAATCATACCAATATCCATTCAAATTAGTCTAATGCTCCAAATCGTTAGATAACTCATCCATTCATGCTTAAACGTGTGTGCATACGAAAACCTAGATTCATCCATCTCAGAACTAGTCCAAACGGGAAATCATCGGATCTGTTGTCTTGACTCAATCCTCACTTTAGGTATACTCTCAAAATAAAATCACTCCGATGATTGGTAAGTTTTCGCACATGTGAGAGATCAATACAAAGCAAATAAAAAGGTCTCACATGATAAATGAAACACGATGCAATCAATGAACAAAAATAAATCTCATAAGAACAGATACTTGTATATCCTAAGCATGTCATATCAAGTGTCATAAGTATTATATATTGACTCTCCACAAGACAGTTACCAATGCAAGATCGGATCATGAAGGTCTTTTGTAGGGTTGTAATGGGCCTGTTAAGGTAAGAAAGAAAGGGAATTTTGTTTTAAAATTTCTGGGAAATTGGAAAAGGAACTAACTTCTGATTTTTTTTTTTTTTTTTTTTTTTTATTTATTTCTCTGCTTTTTTTTTTCTTTTTTTCTTTTCTAATTTCTCACCAATTTTTTTTCTTTTTTCAATATTTTTCTTTCTCATTCTTTCTTCTCTTTGAATTTCCTTTTCTTGAAGCACCTCATTTTCATTCCTTTTTTTTTTTTTTTTTTTTTTTTTCTCCCCCCTTTTTTTCTTTTTATATTTGCCCTACCCTCTCAGTAAACACCATAATTCATTATCTCTCCACTTACTCTCTTTTCTCTCATTTTCATCCCTCGTTCCTAATTTCTCAGAAATAAGAAGGGTAAAGCTAAATTTTCAGAAATTGTGAAGGGTTAAAGTTAACGTGGCTTATCAAAGAATGTATAAGGGTAAATTTTTCTATAGGCACAAAGGGGTACTAGAAGGATAAATTTATATGAGGTGGGGCATTTTAAGCACAAACGAGCCAAAGATGGCCTTCAATCATTTCCTTAAAAGATGGTAACCTTGCCTATTTGTCTTGAGTAGATATACAGTACGTTCTAACACAATAATATGAATTTGATATCATGCAAAGTCACAAGCCAAAATAAAATGTATGAGATTATGCAAAATAATTCGTATTCAAAGAAAACTCCGTGTTTATATATTCACTCATCAATGACGGGAAATTAGCTCTAAACCTTACTGGGTTTAGTCTCCACTAAGAACCTAAGATTCAACGTTCAAAATAGTTCATCGATTTCTAAGTCTTAGCTTGGTATAAGTGCAAAAATTCTAAGCATGAATTTCAGAGTCATCCACAAATTATCACATTAAGCTTCATCATCCTAGATACAAGTATTCAAAATATGACATCAATATTCTCAAAATTAAATTCACATGCATCATCAACTAAAGTTTGAAAACTATTACAAAGTAAATCATGTATGATGGTTCCAAAAATTTTTTTTTTTTTTTCAAAGAAAATCAAAATAAGTGATGAAAGATAGATAATCATACCCCCAAACCTAAAAATGACAATGTCCTCATTGTTTGAAATAAGTAGGTACCCCCAAACTGTTGAAAAGTACCTCAACACAAAGATCAAAAAGAGAATATGGGCATCAAATTAGAACATGACCAAAATAGATTGAAGGTAATGTGGCTACACTAATTTGGAAATTAAAATAACCTAAACTAAACTAAAACTAATATTCTAGAACTAAACATACGAAAAGAGAAATAAATCCTAAATCCTAAACTAAACTGTCCAACTCCTAAATAAAACACACTGGTTGCCTCCCGAAGGCGAGTTTAAGTGTCGACTCGACCTCTTCATTGATCAAGAATCGATCACTAAGGTGCATCGCCTCAATCTTAAACTGGGTCATCGGCTCAAACATTGGTTTGAGTCTTTGCCCATTCACTTTGAAAACTCGATTGTCCTGAAGGCTTTGAATTTCAATTGCACCGTGCTCACTAATGGAAACAACCTGAAACGGGCCTTCCCATCTAGATTTCAATTTCCTGTGATGAAGCTTAAGTCGGGAATTGAATAACCAAACTTTTTGGCCAACATGAAACTCCTTCCGAGAAATTAATTGATCGTGCAACTTTTTGTACCTTTCCTTGTACATCTTTGAATTTTCATACGCATCGTAGCGTAACTCTTCTAATTCACTCAACTGTAACCTTCGATTCGACCCTGCTGCTTGCATATCGAAATTAAATCGCTTTGATCGCCTGAATGCCTTATGCTCCAATTCGACAGAAGATGACATGCCTTCCGTAGACAATTTCAAGGAGACATTCCGATCGGTGTCTTGAATGCAGTACGATAGGCCCACAAAGCATCAGATAGCCGGTTTGACCAATCTCTTCTATCCGGTCGTACCGTCTTTTCTAGAATTCGCTTGGTTTCCCGGTTAGACACTTCCACCTGACCACTAGTCTGTGGATGGTAGCGAGCGATTTTGTGAGTGACGTGCATTTCTTCATTAAAGTGGCAAAATGGCTATTGCAAAAATGCGAACCGCCATCACTGATGATTGCTCTTGGGATCCCGAATCGGTTAAACACATGTTCTCTCAGAAATTTGACCACAACCTTGTGATCATTTGATCGGGTTGCCACAGCTTCAATCCATTTGGAGACATAGTCAACAGCCACCAGAATATATGAATACCCAAAGGATGGTGGAAAAGGACCCATAAAGTCAATCCCCCAAACATCGAAAATTTCAACAATCAGAATTGGATTAAGGGGCATCATATTTCGTCGTGAAATATTGCCAAGCTGTTGACACCGTTGGCATTCCTTGCAGTATTGAGCAGCGTCACGAAAGATTGAGGGCCAGTAGAATCCGCTTTGAAGGATTTTCTGTGCGGTCTTCTGTCCTCCGAAATGGCCTCCACAGGCCCCAGCATGGCAAAAATTTAGGACGCTTAGTTGCTCGTCTTCTGGCACGCATCTCCTAATGATCTGATCCGAGCAGAATTTAAACAAATATGGTTCATCCCAGAAATAGTATTTTATTTGGGAGAAAAAGAGATTCTTATCATTCTTACCCCACTCAGTGGGAATTACGCGATGACTGGATAATTCACGATGTTAGCAAACCACGGAACTTTTGCACCAGCTACATCAATTGCCATCAAATGTTCATCCGAAAATGTGTCACGGATGGTCTCAGGTATAGATGATTCTTCAGGCAGAATTCTAGACAGATGATCAGCCACAACGTTCTCAACCCCCTTTTTATCTTTAATCTCAAAGTTGAATTCCTGGACTAGCAGGATCCGACGAAACAGCCTGTGTTTCGCTTCATTGTTTGCTAAGAGATATTTCAAAGCAGAGTGGTCTGAAAAGACCACTATTTTCGATCCAAGCAAAAAGGAACGGAATTTGTCGCATACACCACTAAATAATTCCTTCTCGGTGGTGGGGTAGTTCAGTTGGGCATCAATTAATGTCTTGGTAGGATAATAAATTACGTGAGGTAATTTATTCACCCTTTGCCCTAAGACAAATTCGATCGCATAATCAGATGCATCACACACGAGCTCGAATGGTAAAGAATAATCCGGTGGTTGGATTATTGGTGCACTTGATAAGAGTACACGCAATTTTAGGAATGCCTTTATGCAATCCTCATCAAAATCAAAAGGAACATCTTTGCCAAGCAAAGTGCACAATGGTTTAGCCACCTTGCTAAAATCCTTAATGAATCTTCTATAAAATCCGATGCCCCAAAAATGATCGAATTTGTCGAACACTTTTAGGAGGTGGTAAATTTGCAATTAAGTCGACCTTCGCCTTATCAACTTCAATTCCTTCGTTGAAACAATATGCCCCAACACAATTCCTTGTTGAACCATAAAATGGCTCTTTTCGGTGAGAACAAGTTTGGAATCTACACAACGCTTGCAACACTGTGAAAGATGATTCAAACAAGAATTAAATGTTTTTCCAAAACCGAGAAGTCGCTCCATGAAGACTTGATGAATTTGTCGATCATGTCCGAGCATATGGCCAAACTACATCGTTGAAACGTGGCAGGAGCATTACATAAGTCGAATGGCATCCTCCCACATGCAAACGTACCATATGGACACGTGAATGTTGTCTTTTTGGAAACGGGCGCACTTGATTGTATCCCGAATAACCATCAAGAAAGCAATAAAACTCTTGCCCATTAACTTCTCAAGAATTTGATCAATGAGCGGAAGGAAAATGATCTTTTCCGGTGGTCGTGTTCAATTTTCGATAATCAATGCAACACGCCATCCAAGAGTTTCACGAGTGGGCACCAATTCTCCTCCGTAGTTTCTTTCAATGTAATTCCGGACTTTTTCGTAACGATTTGTCTTGGACTAACCCATTCACTATCGGAGATCGGATAGATGATTCCAAAGATCGAGGAGTTTAATGATTTCCTTTAAAACGACTTCTTGCATGTTCGGATTAAGTCGCCTCTGGTTCCCTCGATGGTTTACTCTCATCCTCCGGATGTATTTTATGCATACATACCGATGGGTCAATCCCTTGAGATCGCTAAGGTCCATCCGATGGCCTCCTTGTGCTCTTCGACCTTCAACAAATCATTCTCTTGTTCTTCCGATAATGTGGATGAAATTATCACGAAGTGTTTCTCGAGGTCCCGTAAAAGCATATTTGAGGGACTTAGGCAATTGTTTCAATTCCACGATTGGTGGTGCTCAATTGATGGAGTCAAGACATCCTTTACCTCGATGAGGTAGTGGTTCTACCTTAGTCACAACTTCACATAAGTTATCATCTTGACATGATGAATTTGACTTTTTCTCTTCTGACTGCTTCCTTTCAAGCCCTTTGTCCTCATAGATGGCTAACAAAGCAGTTTCAAATTCCTCTTTGGTGAGCATTGATGGTAATGCTTCATCCACCACTTCATCCATCTGATCGATGTAAAAACATTCGACCTCATCCTCATTAGGAAATGGTTCATCGCATGGAATATGTTAAGCGACTTTCATGTTTCCAAAAGAAACGTCCATGACTCCTGTGCGACAATTAATGCAAGCGTTGGCAGTGGCGAGAAACGGACGTCCAAGAATAATTGGGACTTGATTGATTGATTTCGCAGGTGGTTCCATGTCTAAGACAACGAAGTCCACTGGAAAGACAAACTTGTCTATTCCAACCAAAACATCCTCGATAACACCCCTCGGTCTTCCTTCCGATCTATCTCGCGGTTGAGTGTGACCGTCGTGGGTTTCAATTCACCCAATCCGAGTTCTCGTACATTGAGTATGGGATCAGATTAACACTTGCTCCCAAATCCAATAACGCCTTTCCAATTGGTTGCCCACCAATGACACATGGAACAGTTGGGACTGTGGTCTTCGGTTCGGGGTTTCCAATCGCAATATCGAACTGACTTGATTTGTTAGGAACACTTTCTTTGAAACGTGAGTACGTGCCTTTCTCTTCCGAGTGCACAAATCTTTGAAAAACTTGGCGTACTCAGGGACTTGTTTGATTGTTTCAAGTAATGGAAGATTTATCTTTACTTGCTTGAATGTTTCGAAAATTTCTTCCATTTTGTCGGTCCCTTTCCCATTCTAGATGGAGGAGTTAGGCATTGAGGAATGGTGCCTTTGGGACATAAGGTGCGATTCCATTTTCGATTCTTTTTCACGTCCTTGTTGGACGGTTGAAGGAAACTCTTCCTCTATTACTTTTTCTTTTCCTTTCTCTCTTCCTTGCTCTTGCACTTTTCTTATCTCTGGCTCTTTGTCTCTTTCTTTCTCTTTTCCTTTTCCTTTCTCCTTTCTTTTCTCTGATTCTTTTTCCTCTATTGCTTCTCTTTCTTCATCAGCTTCTACAGGCATTTCCACTTGATTATGAACCTCTCGTCCACTTCTCAAAGACCGTAATATGACTTTCAGCTGTTGACTATTCGATGGTCCCGCTCGAGATGGTGCTTGGCCTCGAGGATTATTGATGGGTTGGGAGCCTACCTTCCTCTCGACTCGGTTGATTGGCCAATTGGTGACTTGGTCCATTATCATCTGTGAAAGATTGCATGCTTCGCATAAGCTTTTCTTCGATCGAATCTTCAATCTTGGCATGAGATTGATTAAGATTGATTGAAATTCGATTTTTGAGTCGAATTTGGATGATAATCTGAGCATTCTGTTGGAAATTGGAATTACGTTGGAAATTAGAATTCTGGAAATTACATTGTGGACGAAAATTGTGTTGAAAATTTGGTTGAAAAGGTTGTTGTCCACCCATTGTGTTGGCTCTATGTTCTTTGGTTTACTGGCGGTTTAGTTCGATTCACCCCATCCTAAGTTGGGGTGATTTTTCCATTCCGGATTGTAGGTATTGGAGTACATGTTTCTACCATTTGATAAGATTGAGTCACATTTACCGCTTGAGGATTAGGTTCATCGGGGAAGAATGACAAGGTAGTAGGGCACTCATTAGCCATATGACTGGTGGTCACAAATTGAACAGTGACAGAGCTTTAGCTTGCTTGTAGCGACTAACAACATGTTCATCTGTTTGGACAAAGACATGTCAAACTTTGTTGAGAGATCGAGGCATTATTGTTGACATCATAATCCGTCCTTTTGTCAACACATGAGATTTAGGTGCGTTCAAGTTGGTTATGTGTCTCACTTTGTATCGAAGTTTGATATAACTTTTCAAACAATGCCCACAATTCGTCGCCTTCTTTCGTGGCACAAGATCCACCACAAGATGCATCAACCATGCGCTCTCTTCAGAATCACCCATTGTAAAACTTTGGACTTGTTGCCACCTTGGAACTTGATGATTTGGGCAACTCGATCAATTCCTTAAACGCTTCCCAACATTCATGGAATGTTTCAGAGGTTGTTGGGAAAAGAACTGGATCTTCCGACGCAATTCAATGGCCTTAGTCATGGGAAAATATTTTTAAGGAAGGCGATGCGCTACGCCCAACTCGAATAGATTGTGGTTCTAAGGAATAGAACCATGTTTTTTGCCTTATCTCTTAAAGAGAATCTGAAGAGAGACTTCGCTATCTCATCGGTGACATTGTGGACTCGAACATTTTGCATACCCGATGAATTCATTTAAGTGAACGATGCGGATTTTCATTTGCTAACCCATGGAAAATTGGTAGCATTTGAATCATTCGATTTGAATTCATAGTGGTTCCTCGGAATGGGAGCATGCATAATACATTCCCGATCCTCGTAAAACCAGGATCGTTATAATACTCCGTGTTCTAGGGCCCTCATCAAAATTATTGTTCCTATTATTTCCATTATTGACATTCCCATTGTTGTTATTCTCATCTCTCTCTTGCCTTTGGTCTGCCATGGTCTCAGTTTGTTGATATTGATTCCTCTGGACTCTTCGATTCTCTCTACAAGCTCTTTCGATCTCAAGATTAAACGGTAGCAGGTGTGGGTGATGAGAACGAGTAAAGCTCATACACCAACACTCACAAACAGGGTTGAAGAATCCACAACAAACCCACAAAATTCTGCTTCAAACGATTTAAACAAAGATGATAAACAGTAGCCAATATCAGCAGGAAAGATTTCTTCTTTTTTTTTTTTTTTTTTTTTTTTTTTTTTAATTAAAATTCAAATTTAAATTAATTTTTTTTTATTCAAATTAAAATTAAAATTAAAATTTAAATTAATTAATTAATTAATTAAATTTTTTTTTTTTTTTTTTTTTTTTAAATTCAAATTAAAATTAAAATTCGAATTTAAATTAAAAATTTTTTTTTTTTTTTTTTTTTTTTTTTTTTTAAATTCAAATTAAAATTAAAATTCGAATTTAAATTAATTAAATTTTTTTTTTTTTTTTTTTTTTTTTTAAATTCGAATTAAATTTTTAAATTTTTTTTTTAATTTTAATTTTTTTTTTTTTTTTTTATTAAATTCGAAAATTAAAAATTAAAATTGAAAATCCTATAAAATCTTTCCTAAAAGAGAAAAATAAGGAGAAGAATGAAAGATTCCTAAAAATCCTAAAACAAAAGTCCCACAAAAGTTAATGACTAAATTTAGAAAATCCTAAAAATATCTAAAAGAGGAAAATAAGGAAAAAGAGTCCTACCAAATCTAAAATAAGAAGTCCTAGAAATCTCTACTTCCTAAATTTCCTAAGGAAGGTAACCTAAAAATCTAAACTTCCTAAAAAGACTCCACAAAATCTTATCAAAGAGAGAAAAATAAGGGAAATAAATTTTAATAATTATTATTTTTTTTTTTTATTTTTTTTAAACACTCAAATGCAGAAAAATCCCTATCCTAATTAATCAAAATTTCACTGATTTCACAAGAATGGCCAGAAAAACTTGATCGATTTAGAATGTAACCCTTGCAAGTGCACAAGATCTATCAAGAGATGGCAAGAACAGGTGTCGAACCCACGAGGAAACGTGAATTTTTAATTAATTCTTTTAGAGATTTTAAAACGTCCCTAAGGAAGTACCAAAGGCGATTCAATTTTACCAAAAACTTAACGACTTTTCCTAAATGCGTAAAATAAATTAATCTAAACAATTAATTACCGATAAATCTACGAACAATATTAAATGAGATCAAGGAATATGCTACCCTGCATTCGCACTTTTCTATCATTAAAACCCACAGCTTCATTAAATCATCATTCACACCATCATTCATCTAGAAAATGACTTGAAATAAAATATGATCATCAATCCCAGATACCCTATCTAAAAACAATGACTCAGCCTAACTTTGCGGTTTGAGTCATGTAATAAGCATAGCGTATCTCATGATATTTTGATCACGACAATCAGCACATAACCGCTCTACAGCCTAGATCAGCCTGCTGGTCCAGATCTAGCGATTACGCCGTTGATACAATCAACGGTCATAACAAAAAGCATTTAAAATATTTTCAATCACACAAACTTTGAGCAAAACGATTCCATGATAACAATAATAATAGTGGTATTAATCATAAACATAGGTACTTATCCGGGGATCGATCTTCCCGATCATCGATTTAGCCATCTTTGGTGTTTGATCTCCTTTTCTTTCAAAGTCATTCCTCTTTATTTCTTCCAAAAGATATTTGCAATTGTTTTTCCTAAATACAATCTATGAATTTCTAGAAAAATAAGTACAATCTACCTGAATAAACCCTAGAAGAAGGAGAAAGAAACTTGAAAAGATGAAGAAAATATTCCCCAAAGTGAAGAGCCCTAAAACTAAAAAGAAAGAATGAATAATATTCTAATTGCAAAAAATAATAATCCCCCTAAGAAACTCGTGGCTTCCCTTTTTATAGTAGCCTAACCCTAATACCTCTCTCGATTGACATCTAAGAGTAATTTTCGTGAATTCCCGCCTAGCTTTGCATCAGATACTGCCTCGGTATTTTGCTCATAATTTTCTGTACCGAACTCGGATTGAGGTGATTCTTGAAGCGTTGGAAAGCTGACGACGAGCTCTACAACTTTTATGTTTTAGCAATTTCCTGAATCTGACGTCTTGAAGGTCCAAATTGAGCTGCAAGTCGCACTAAGTTCTCAATGACCCAAAATAGCAGTGTTTTGACATTATTTTCGGGATTCTTGGGCTGTTTTAGAAACTTGGACTGTATTTACCTGAAACACTTCAAATCTAGCAAATCTCATCAGATAGCCTTCATCGGACGGCTAAATATAGGTATTTAGGGGTGAAATATCATCATATTTCACTACTCATCAGCGCACGACAGAGTGAGATCAATTCATGTGAATTGCGCGAGTGGTTCATAAGGCTCTATTTGGATTGCGCGAGAAGCTCTGAGGTTCATCTTGAATCTCGCGACAGACTTAGAATCTCGCGACAGTTAATTTATGGCTCTATAAGAATTGGGCGAGAGGCTCTCAGCGACACATGAATCTTGTGACAGTAAATGGAATGTGACCAGGTGAACTGCACGAACTTCTCTCAGACTCCCTCCTTTAACCTCGCGAGAGGTTTCCAGGCTTCCTCTTTTAACCTCGCGAGAGCATATGAATCTCTCAATAGTCTCCTAGGCTTCCATTTCGGATCCAGCAACGATAAGGTAGAAAACAGAGAGCATGTGCTCTCTATTCCGCCCTTTTGCATTTTTGCTGTGGTTGAATCCTGGGCATGACTCTCTCCTATGACTGGCTTTAGACACATGTAAACTCAATCATACACTGAAGGACAATGAAAACGACCTCCCACATTAGGCATTCAACAGAAGCTATCAATTCAAAAGTAGTAATAATCAAGCCAAGCATCAAAAGTTCACCACAGATAGGGAAAAATTCAGATAAGGCCACTAGCAAATCATAGAAAATAGAAACTAAAGAAAGCAAGATAAATCAACCAAAAACTAAGTACACATGCTACAGAAATGACACACCTATGGAATCAGTTTGAAGAAGGATCCCCTTGACAGTGAATAGTGTCGAAAAGGTCTGCAGGTTTTTCAAAACAAGGCTTAAGCCTCTGACCATTCACCTTCAAGAGTCTCCCAGACTTAGGGTCCTTGATTTCTACAGCACCAGATGGGGAAACTTGCATGACAATATAAGGACCTTCCCATCTGGATTTCAATTTGCCTGGAAAAAATTTAAGTTTGGAGTTAAACAACCAAACCTTATCACCAACATTTAAACTCTTTCTCAACAGCCCTTTGTCAAAGAAAGCTTTAGACCTTTCCTTGTAGATCCTTGCATTGGCATATGCATCCATCCTTAGTTCTTCCAATTCCGACAGCTGCAACAACCTGTGATGACCAGCAGAAGTTAGATCTAAATTTAAATGTTTGATGGCCCAGTAGGCCTTGTGTTCTAACTCCACTGGGAGATGATAGGCCTTGCCATAGATCAGTCTGAAAGGGGACATACCGATGGGGGTCTTATAGGCAGTCCTATAAGACCACAGTCTCAAGGATATGCTTGATCTCCCTATTGGAAATTTCAACTTGCCCACTGGTTTGTGGGTGGTAGGGAGTAGCAATCCTATGGGTGACAGAATATTTCTTGAGCAAGCTCTCGAAATTTTTGTTGCAGAAATGACTCCCCCCATCACTGATAATGGCTCTAGGGGTACCAAATCTGGAGAAGATATTTTTCTTTATGAACTTGAGGACCACCTGATTATCATTAGTTCTTGTGGCAATGGCTTCTACCCATTTGGAAACATAGTCCACTGCCACTAAGATAAAATGAAAATCATTTGAAGGAGGAAAGTAGCCTATAAAATCAATACCCCACACATCAAACAGTTCTAGAACAAGGATGGGATGTAAAGGCATTGAATTTCATTTAGACAGCCCTCCTAGTTTCTGGCATCTTTCACAGGCCTTGCAGTGTGTATGGGCATCTCTGAAAAGAGAAGACCAATAGAAACCACACTGCAACACTTTGTCAGCTATTTTTCTCCCACTAAAGTGACCCTCACAGGCATTTTCATGGCACATGGCTAGAATACTGGGGATATCACTTTCGGGAACACATTTCCGAATAATTTGGTCTGCACAATACTTGTACAAGCAAGGTTCTTCCCAGAAAAAGAATTTGACCAGTGAGCAAAATAGGTCTTTATCCATTTTTGTCCAATGGAAAGGGATCTTGCCGATAACTAGATAATTGACAATATGTGCATACCAAGGAGCTAAAGATTGGATGGCAAACAATTGCTCATCCGGGAATACATCAT
Organism: Chloranthus sessilifolius; assembly: GCA_021018995.1. Classification (NCBI taxonomy): domain Eukaryota; kingdom Viridiplantae; phylum Streptophyta; class Magnoliopsida; order Chloranthales; family Chloranthaceae; genus Chloranthus; species Chloranthus sessilifolius. Next base: position 49,436,703 of record CM037593.1, on the reverse strand, counting down.
TTGTAGTGAGGTCATCAACACCTTTCTCCAACATCATTCTGGACAAGTGGTCAGCCACCACATTTTCTACACCTTTCTTGTCTTTGATTTCGATGTCAAACTCCTGCAACAGGAGTATCCATCTAATCAATATGGGCTTTGCATCCTTCTTGGACAGTAGGTACTTTAATGCTGAGTGGTCAGTGAAGATGACAGTGTCAGACCCAAGTAGGTAAGGTCTAAACTTGTCCACAGCTAAAACCACTGCCAGAAGCTCTTTCTCAGTGGTTGTGTAGTTCAGTTGAGTTTCAGCAAGTGATTTGCTGAGATATGCAATGACCACAGGTAGCTTATCCCTTCTCTGGCCCAAGACAGCACCTATTGCCAAGTCAGATGCATCACACATCAACTCAAAGGGCAGGGTATAGTCAGGTGTTTGGAGTACAAGGGCAGAAGTGAGGCAAATTTTCAAAGTTTTAAATGCCTTCAGACATTCAACAGAGAAGTCAAAGGGCACATCCTGGCAGAGCAGGTGGCACAATGGCTTAGCAATTTTGCTGAAGTCTTTGATAAACCTCCTGTAGAATCCAGCATGGCCAAGGAAGGATCTGATTTGCTTGACTGTTCTTGGGGGGGCAGATTTTTAATGAGATCAACTTTGGCCTTGTCTACCTCAATTCCATCTTTAGAGACTACATGACCCAACACAATTCCTTGTGTTACCATGAAGTGTTGTTGTTGCTTCTTAGTGTGCTTGATTTATGTGTGTTTTGAAAACAGGTTTGCAACTGCTAAATTATACTGAATCTAGAATATTAAAAAGAGTAAAGAAATATCAGCACAGGTAGAAGTAAATTAGCCTGCAAGATCAGGGCCAATTGTAGCAAGTTTTAAATGTAAGTGAGTGAAAGATCGTCCACAGAGAATTTGTCTAAAATGCAAGATAAACCTCCAGATCTGAGCTACCAGATCTGGCCTCTTATCCTATCTAGAAAGCACATAAGATGGGAGGTTGAATTTATCACATTAACTAAATGATAAAAGTAAAAGTTAAACTAAATGATCCAGATCCGAGTTGGGGGAGCGTTTGAGGTAACTTATAAAAAATGGAGAAATGATATCTAACTTTGATTTGGTCCTTAAAATCTGATGAGAATGACTGCAGCTCAACTGAGAGATGATCAAATCTTCATCTGGCCACAAGCGCAGATGTAAGAGAAATAAATCTAATTTAAGGATTAGGTTTAAGCTTATGGCTATGGTCTGTCCACTTTAATGGCCACAAACCATCCAATAGTCTTTAGAAAGCCTTAGTTTAGAACAAGAAGCATCACTACAAATGCCGTGAGAGATTAGGTTACCAACACTAATTCTCACAGGATTAATGAATCAAGGGAACTTGCATGAAAAATAGTAAATCTAAAGGAGTCTAATGCAATAAGGAGATCAGAGGGAACCCTTAACATGAGTCCAATTGAGAATATACAGTTTACAGCAACCTTTTCAAATCCACCATTACAATTACAGAGCACAGCTTAAACAGCTCTCAGATTTGTAGTCAATTATAGAAATATCTCACAGCTCTCAATTGCAAGTAAAAGTGAAGCTATTACAGGGATTTTAGACAAACTATCTGGTTTGGAAATGGGGGAATAGGAATGAAACTCAAAATCTAGATGCCCAAATTGGGAAAATGGTTCGTCTATTTATAGTTTTCCCTAAGTCTAGCTCAGATGTGTATCAACCAATCAGAAGTGCTCAGATCTGTATTGACCAATGGTAGTCGAGCACGAGGATCCAGATCTATTCTGGCCAATCAGAATTCCTTGATCTGGTTCAGCCAATCAGGTGAAAAAAGCATCGATTATGTTATGCATTTTGAAAGTCTGTTAGAGTTTCTAGAAGTTCCCGCCAAGTTATTTCATCTCTCGGTGCTCACGTGGGGTGGAATATGCCTTCGCTTCATGCTTAGAATCTTCTGGAATGGCCCTAGATTTTTAGATGCATTGGGCCGCGTGAAACAGATTACTGAATTGCCCTTACAAAAGCTGGGAACCTCCAGAATACCTTTTCGTAAAGCTTAGGGGGCTTTTCACAAGGTGTTGTAACTCCTGAAGCTCTTTTCGCAATGTTCTGGCTCTGTTCGAATTGAGTTTTCATCTTTTCGAAAAGGTAAATCATCTCTTCGAAGAGTTCAGATGCTCTTCGAAAGCTAAGCTTGGAGTTTTTGTTCTTTTCGCAGAGTTTCAGGTTATTTGTGAAAAGTACTCTGTAGTGCATTTTTCTGTTCGAATTGCTCCATACTTCTTTTCTGGGTTGAGACCAGGTCTTTGCCTCTTCAATTCAGACCTTTCAACAGCTAGTGAGGTTGTTTCTTCTCTTTCTTCCTTTGGATTGACATGGATTGTCATCTTTTTGGCACTTTTAACCTGCTTTTATGGTTAAGCCTGTCTTTATTGTTAGCTGCAACACAAGCACTTAAAACACTTATTTAGTTCTCTCAAAGGTCTATCAAGACTCAAGTTAAGGGGTGAAAAATGGTATTTTTCAGTTCTCAACACACCCCTAAACCTAAGCTTTGCTAGTCCCTGAGCAAAGACAAAATTAAAAACAAAGTAAAAAGCCACTTTTGTAGGGAGCACAGTTGCATTTAGCATATGCAACAAACCTTTTAAACCCCTAGGTGATCCCTAGTGGAGGAGTGAAGTCTCCTGAGGGTTTTCAGCGAAGGTACCCACAAACTTCTTCAATAACTCAGTTAAGATCACTGCAGTTTTGTTACAGCAAACTTTCCTCCCAAATGATTTTTCACACCTGCATCAGACATGTTGTAAGAAGAATTTTTATTTTTTTTTCAAGAAAAACATCAGTTCAAAACTAAAATTCTGCTGTAATTCTTGTTACTACTCAGTCAATTTATGTCAAAGGTTATTTACAAGAAAAATTAACGAACAGCTTGCCTTCGATTTAGGAATCCAGCTTCGATGTTACCTCAATGAGTTGATTTCAAACCCAATTCTCACCAAAATTTTCACTCAATATGCAAGTAAGCATGAGCATAGGCATTGCTTTTAGTTCGGAATCCCCTGCTCTTTTCACCATAGATTACACAAATTCTTATCTCCATGTGATAGCTCAATCCATCATTGATCAGTAAGGACTTTACTGGGGTTGTAATGTGGCTTATGGGTGAACTTTCTCAAGAATAAAGGGGTGGAATGGTGTTCAAATTTGAGAAGTCAGTCAAGGTAAGGAGGTGATATACAAACCTTCTTTACTTCAGCATATTTTCATTTTCTTCTTTGAATTTCCAGAGCCAAAGTGGCCATCTTTTTCTCTTTCTTTTTCAAACTTCCAATGAAATGCCTTCTCTCTTTTTGTTTTGCTCAAATATATATATATATATTTTTTTTTTTTTTTTCAAATTAGCATTGACTGGAATGCCACATTTCCTCTGCTGTTACATCATTGCCTTCAACTTGTACCCTTCTTTTGTTATCAAATTGTTACTTAATTCTCCTTTCTTCAGCTTCCTTCCCTTTATCTTCTGACTTCTCGGAGTGAGGGTTAGGCTAAATGAAGTTGATGAGGTTATTGGATGAGGTTTCAAAGGAATCTTAGATTTGTATAGCTCAAATGGTGTGTATCAAGGGCAGTTTCAACAGGTGGGGATTTGTAAGGTTCAAACTGTCCAAAAGGAGGCCTTACATCATGTCTTTAATATCACGAGTGTTATCAAATTATTTCAATTTGGATATGTGTAACTTCTAGTGCAAGTAAGCAGATTCAATCAGTCCCAAAAGCAGAAAAAATTGCCAAATCATACCTCCAAAGAACACATTTCAGGCCCAAACCTCACTGGGTGTGATTTTTTATCAAATTCCTGAGGTGTATCCTCACTGTTTTCCTTCTTTTTAGGTTTACTAAAACATCAATTTTTCTTTTGGAAATTTCCTGACATTTACCTCATGAAAGTATTAGAATTACACTAGAAATTAATTTCAAAAAGTTTTTAACTTCATTTGTTATTTTATTTTTTTCAAAACAACAGGTGTGAAAAAAATAAAAATTCCACTGATCAAAAGCCGTACTGATGTTAACTCCATTATTGATTATTGATATTTCTGTCACACCCCCAAACCAAAGGGGAGCAGGGTCCACACTGGTCCAAAGTAGAGAAACGATATAAGCAAGAAAGAAAAACAAAACATCATGATGACAAGAAGACAGACAGAAATGCACAGTAATTACACAAGAAAAAACAAAATGTTATATTACAAACTCATAACACAGATAAGTACAATGTGATCTAATAACTGGGGTCAAAATCTGTATCATAAGTTGGTTCAATTGGCTCAGAACTGGAGTCACTGTCAGAATCAGAACTAGAATCAGTATTGGAGTTCGAACTAGATTGAGCTTTCTCCTGGATAGTGTTTTGCAGCTCAGTGTATTCCTCTGATTTTATCTTTTTGGTGAGGCCAATGTACTTGCCAAGTCTAGTGGTCTTCAGTTTTTCTTGGTCAAGTTGTGCTTGTAACATGGTCACCTTTGCCGCTGCTCCTCTAACCATCTGAAAGGTTTGACCCAGCAAGTCCTTCATTTTCTCTCGCTCAAATTTCATAAATAACTCCAACTTCCGAATCTGGTTTTCATAAGGGGTTCGAATGTAAGCTTGTAAATCAGCTAACCCATTCAGAACATCTCTCCAGATATAAGGATTTTCTTCCATGGCTCTTCTGAGGGAGGCAAATCGGGGAAGGGGAATGGAATGGTAGGGGACCAAAGGTGTCCCAGCTGTGAGAGGGGGAGAAGAAGTGTCCAGAAGGAGGATTTGTGGTCGGCCGAGTGGCTTGCTGAGAAAGTGGGGAGTGGTGAAGGAGATGCAACCAGAGAGGACTTGTTCGCTTTGGGTTACATGGGCGAGTGGGGGTGGGCAGATCAACCAATACTACCTCTGGTTCAGTTTGGGTAGCATGGGAATCAACAGTAGGTACAGGAGTAATGGTGGTTGTGTGGGATGTGGAGGCTAAGGTTTGGAGCAGGTCATTGGTCACAGACTGGTTTTCTGTGTTAATTTGGAGTTAGGCTTGGATGGATTGGAGATAGGCAAGTATTTGGTTAATAGAGGCAGGTGGGGGAGAGGTGGGCATAGCAGGGATTGGTACAACTGAAGTGGAGGGTGGAGGTGCAATGGTTGTAAAGGGAGAAGTAGGTAAGTGGGTTAAATGATGAGGGTCAGGTATAGGGGTAGGTTCAAGTCCCATGGTTTCAAAAATAGATCCCCTTAAGGAAGAATAAGCCTCTGTAGTGAAAGGCTCAGGTTCAAGTGTGTGGGATACTTCAGGTGTGTGGGCTGAATGAGCAGGGGAATTTGAGGGGCTTTGGAGCAGAGGAGTGCAGGGAGATGGGGCAATAAAGTCTGAAGCTAAAACATGGGCATTGGTGGGAGAAATTGGTGGTGTGAGTATGGTTGGAGTGGTTGGTGTAGAGGGGGAATCTATAATTGGAATAATGGAGGGTATGGGAGATGGAACTGCTGGGATAGGTGAATTGGCTGGGGCTGGTAGAGGGGAGGCGGGTGAAAGGCCAACTTCCTCAAGAATTGGTGCAGCTGAAGAGCTGGTCACCATGGGAAGGAAAGTTTCTTCAAAATGGGTGCAGCTAAAGAGCCGTCACCACAGGTCTGCAGAGAGCTTAAGAAGCAGCATAAAGAGCGTCACCATGTGAGCCGGCAAACTGGTTCTAAGGGAACTGCAGGCAGGTGTTCAAAAATAATCAGGTATGGTTCAAAGTGTTCATTCACTGCAGTAGTGTTCACCTTCCTCTCTCATCCTTCTCAGCATGGCTTGGCTTGTAGTCCATGCCTTTTTCCCAAAATTGTGAGGAGCAATGACTTCAAATGGCTCCTCATTATCAATGTTAAACTTGGCTCTGAGGAGGGCTGTGATCAATCTACCAAATGGGAGGCCAGCTAATTTCTGCTCCTTTTTCAACTTGGCACTAATATCAGCCATGGCTTCAAAAATTAACATAGGGGCATTGAAAAACTACCCCTTAGAAAAATGAAAGAGAGCCTCCAGAATTGGTGTTCTCCTCTCTTGGCTGTGCCCGGTGACATAAAAACTTCCCCTAAAAATGGAGTCCATCAATAGAAATTGGGGGGCTAGGTCTCTCCTCATGATGGACTGTCTAGTGCCCACAATTCCTTGGGTTAAATGTGCAGCCATTTCTCTAAAGGAGGCTGTTTCTGGAGCAGCCAATGGACCAGCAGGATCAAATTGGAAGGGTATCCCCAAAGCATTCCCTATGTCTTCAAATGTGACAGTAAGATCTCAATCATCAATAAAGATAACCAGGGTAGGGACATCAGCATCTCTTTCACTGACCTTGATTAGGTTTTGGTACCATAACTTCACCATTCGTCGGTAAATTTTCTCTGGCAAGGGGGTAAGGATATTGCTTAGTGAGGCATCTCTTATGTATTTTAAAGATAACGGGCAATCCGGTTTGTTGACGAAAAAAGTTTCGTCCACAATCAGCTCAGGAATTAGCTTCTGAGCTTTAATGAATGGATTTGGCAGTACCAAATGTATAGGCAGAGGAGGAAGCTCAGGCTCAGGGCTAGCGGCAGCAGGGGTGGGTTCCTCATGTCGAACTTTCTTTCCTTTCTCCACCCTATCCGCTTTATCCATAGATAGTTTTCTTTTGGCTGAAGTTTTGGCTTTTCCCTTTGGGGTAGGTTTGCTAACTTTCTTAGTAGAGGATTTTGGGAACATGGCAGCCAATGATTTCTCTGCTTTTCTCATTCGAAATTGATGTATGAAAATGCCCACAACAGATGCTGACACAAATTGAAAATTTTCAAATGATAAACAGAGAGAATGTGCAGAGAAATACCGAGATCTAGGATTTTTAATTGAACGAGTTGTTTGCTTGCAGAAATTGCCCAGACTAGAAGCTAAAATCCTTCTCTGAAAACTCAAATGATCGAACAAAGGTGAAAAAATGTAGCAAGCTTCTCAAATCGCACAAGGAAAGAACGAAATAGGGTTTCTGTGGAACAGGTCGCTCTTCAGAAAGCTTTCGAATATGAAACCCCTACTTCGAAAGGGTTTAAATATACTCAGAGTTAATTTCGCAAAGTCCTTTTTAAGTTTTCGAAAAGTTCCAAAATAGACCTTTTGCCAACCGCGAATGACATCAGTACCATTTGAAAAGTTAATAGCTTCAGAAACATCTTTTCGAAAAGAAATTAGCTTCAGAACTATCTTTTCAAAAAGAAAATATCTTCAGAACTATCTTTTCGAAAAGAAAATAGCTTCAGAACCAACTATTCGAAAAGCAAATCCTTGCTTTCGAGCAGTTCGTTACAAATCCAGAGTCTTTTCGAAAAGTAATTTGAACTTTGCGAAAAGATAATTATTACTTTGCGACTTAACTTGGAGCATATTTAAACCATGCGAAAAGAGACAAATCATGAATAAAAACAAAAACAAAGAAACTAAGCAAAAACTATGAAATAAAAACATAATGTACAGTTATCCACCATCAGATTTTTGGAGGTTCGTGATGACAGATGGGCAACATGTGCTCTCGGTATTTTCAATGCATGGTTTGAGCCTCTGACCATTTACTTTCAGGATTCTTCCATTACTTGGATCAAGGATGTCAAAGCTCCCGAAGGGGCTGTCTGAATGACAGTGTATGGCCCTTCCCATCTGGATCTCATCTTTCCTGAGAAAAACTTAAGTTTTGAGTTAAATAACCATACCTTAGAGCCAGCTGTGAATTCTTTTCTCAATAAATTTTTATCATAGAAAGTTTTGACTTTCTCTTTGTAAAATCTTGAATTTGTGTATGCCTCCATTCTCAGCTCCTCCAACGCAGCAAGTTGCAGTTTCCTTAGCTGTTTGTGGAAGGGGAAGAGTAATAGGTTTCCAAGAAGAGAAACTTGCTGGTTGATTATGAGTTTCTTGCACAACATTTATTTCCTTAGAACTTGAGATACAAACTGTTTCTTCTTCAGAATTTCCCCAAGCATCTTTAACATCTGTGGTGAAATCTTCACACTGCAGAAACTGTTGTAAAGTCCCTTCTACAAGTTCATCCAATAGATCAACATGGAAACATTCTTCAGAGCTGAATTGAGACTGTGTGACTGCATTATAAACATTTAATTTTACCTTCATGTTTCCAAAAGAGACTTCCATAATACCAGACCTGCATTGAATGCAAGCATTTGCTGTAGCCAGGAATGGTCTTCCAAAATGACAGGGATGGAAGTTTTGCTTTTGGTTGGTTCCATGTCCAAAACTAGAAAATCAGCAGGATAGAAAAATTTATCTACTCCCACCAATACATCTTTAATCATCCCAACTGGCTTCCTTTCAGATCTGTCTGCTAGTTGTAACACCACATGAGTGGGTTTTAATTCTCCCAAACCTAGTTTCTCATATACAGAATATGGAAGTAGGTTGACACTAGCACCCAGATCTAATAAAGCCTTTTCAATGGTATGTTCCCCAATAATGCAAGGGATTGTGGGGATTCCAGGATCTTGAAGTTTAGGAGGTGTGGCAATGGATAACACCTGATTAATTCTTTCCACAGCAAAGACCTTCTTGGACAACTGTATCCTAGACTGTCTTTTGTGAGTGCAAACATCTTTCAAAAATTTTGCATATGCTGGAATTTGTTTGATTGCCTCAAGCAAAGGTAGATTTATCTTGACTTGCTTGAAAGTCTCCATCATTTCATCTATTTTTGTGTTCCCTTTATCAAAAGGGGATACAGATTTCATTGCATGAGGAAATGGTAAATGAGGAACTAGTCCTTCATCTACAGCTTTGGAAGCATTTTCAGAAACTTTTTGGATTTTTTGTTTTTCATTTTTTTGATTTTTCTGAGGTCCATCAGCACCCCCACTGCTATCATTATGCTGCTCTTGCTGCATATCTTTATCATTTTCCTCATTTTTTTCTTCTTCAGTACCCACTTTGTTATTTATAATTCTTCCACTTCTCAAAGTGGTGACAGTTTTTACTTCTTCATGTGAATTAGAAGCTTCTCCAACCATGAACTGTCCTTTGGGATTGTTCAAAGGTTGGTTGGGTAACTTTCCTTCCTCTCTTTTTGCCAAAGTATTTGAAAGTTGTCCCAATGTTTCTTCAATCTTTATGCTCCGTGAAAATTCACAGTCTGAGTTAAAGATCCTAAATTCTGGAGTGAATTCAGGACTTGATCTTCAAAAGAAGGGGACCTGGAAGGGGTTTGAACTGGGGCAGACTGCTGCACAGGTTGTTGTGGAATGGGCTGCTGAAAATTTGGTTTGGCATAAAAATTACCCGATAAGTGCAATTTTGAAAGGCATTTGGTTCTTTGGTTGTTGCTGCTGTTGTGATTGATAATTCCCTTGGTTCCACCTCAAATTGGGGTGTCTTCTCCATGGATATTCATTTGACTGCATCCGTCCAAATGATTGAGCAGCATGAGCTTGTTCCACCATTAAATCTGAGAACTGTGGTGCAGCAGGACATTGATCAATTGAATGAGTAGGGGACTGGCATATAAGACATGCCTCCTCTACTCTTGCAACATTTGGATTTTTAAGTGAGCCCATCAATCTATCAAACTTTGTGGTTAAATTGTCCATCTTTCTTTCCAACTCATTCACCTCATAGATCTTCCCTTTGGTGGGTTGGTGATTGTTCAACCTAGCAGGATTTTCAATATCTCTTGACAGAGATTCCTGTTGAGTTGAGTTTTCACCAATTACTTCAAACAAGTCCCAAACCTCCTCAATCGCTTTTTTGCAAGTACGCGCCTCCACAGGAGGCATCCACCATATTTTTGCCTTTTTGATCAATTCCTTGATAGAAGCTTTGAACCAGCTGCCATCTGGGAATTTGATGATGAGGACATTGCCTTAAAAGTTCCTTAAATCGTTCCCATGCTTCATGGAAAGTTTCAGTTGAGTTTTGTGAGAAAAAAATGATACTTTGTCTCAATTGACTTGTTTTAGACATTGGGAAATATTTGGCTAAAAATTGACACTGCAAAATCATTCCAAGAAGTGATACTATTTGGTGCTAACATAGATAACCATGCTCTAGCTTTATCCTTTAATGAAAAAGGTAAGAGCCTAAGCTTGGTTGCTTCTGGACCAAGTCCAGCTATGTTGAATGTGGTGCAAAGAGCCAAGAATTCCTCCACATGTTTGTATGGATCTTCCTTACTCAACCCATGAAAGGAAGGAAGCATTTGGATAGTCGATGATTTGATCTCATAATTTCCTTCAACAGTAGGAAATTGAATGCAAAAGGGAGAATTATAAGCACCAGGTGCAAAGTAATCCCTCAAAAGTCAAGGTTCTTCACCCATAGTAGTAGAATTCTGTGTTGTTTGTTTGGTTCGTAGTAGCCTTTCAACTTCTAAATTCAGTGGGACAATCTCAAGGCTGAGAGTCCTCTTACCAAACATACAACTCAGAACAAAAAATCTGATTATTCACAGCAAACCTTCAGAATTTCTTTTTAAGTAGTTTCCCTTCTTCAAAAATTGGACATGAATAACTGCACAGGTATAAACAATAGAATAGTTTAGTAGTGATATAAAAAATAAAAGTAAAAACTTAGGTCTACCTATTTTAGAACAAATTCCCCGGCAACAGCGCCAAAAACTTGTTGTTGCTTCTTAGTGTGCTTGATTTATGTGTGTTTTGAAAACAGGTTTGCAACTGCTAAATTATACTGAATCTAGAATATTAAAAAGAGTAAAGAAATATCAGCACAGGTAGAAGTAAATTAGCCTGCAAGATCAGGGCCAATTGTAGCAAGTTTTAAATATAAGTGAGTGAAAGATCGTCCACAGAGAATTTGTCTAAAATGCAAGATAAACCTCCAGATGTGAGCTACCAGATCTGGCCTCTTATCCTATCTAGAAAGCACATAAGATGGGAGGTTGAATTTGTCACATTAACTAAATGTAAAAGTTAAACTAAATGATCCAGATCCGAGTTGGGGGAGCGTTTGAGGTAACTTATAAAAAATGGAGAAATAATATCTAACTTTGATTTGGTCCTTAAAATCTGATGAGAATGACTGCAGCTCAACTGAGAGATGATCCAATCTTCATCTGGCCACAAGCGCAGATGTAAGAGAAATAAATCTAATTTAAGGATTAGGTTTAAGCTTATGGCTATGGTCTGTCCACTTTAATGGCCACAAACCATCCAATAGTCTTTAATCGAAAGCCTTAGTTTAGAACAAGAAGCATCACTACAAATGCCGTGAGAGATTAGGTTACCAACACTAATTCTCACAGGATTAATGAATCAAGGGAAATTGCATGAAAAATAGTAAATCTAAAGGAGTCTAATGCAATAAGGAGATCAGAGGGAACCCTTAACATGAGTCCAATTGAGAATATACAGTTTACAGCAACCTTTTCAAATCCACCATTACAATTACAGAGCACAGCTTAAACAGCTCTCAGATTTGTAGTCTTGAATACAACTCTCTTTTGAATTACAGAAATATCTCACAGCTCTCAATTGCAAGTAAAAGTGAAGCTATTGCAGGGATTTCAGACAAACTATCTGGTTTGGAAATGGGGGAATATGAATGAAACTCAAAATATGGATGCCCAAATTGGGCAAATGGTTCGTCTATTTATAGTTTTCCCTAAGTCCAGCTCAGATGTGTATCAACCAATCAAAAGTGCTCAGATCTGTATTGACCAATGGTAGTCGAGCATGAGGATCCTGATCTTCTCTGGCCAATCAAAATTCCTTGATCTGGTTCAGCCAATCAGGTGAAAAAAGCATCGATTCTGTTATGCATTTTGAAAGTCTATTAGAGTTTCTAGAAGTTCCCGCCAAGTTATTTCATCTCTGGGTGCTCACGTGGGGTGGAATATGCCTTCGCTTCATGCTTAGAATCTTCTGGAATGCCCTAGGTTTTTAGATGCATTGGGCCGCGTGAAATAGATTACTGAATTGCCCTTGCAAAAGCTGAGAACCTCCAGAATACCTTTTCGCAAAGCTTAGGGGGCTTTTCACAAGGTGTTGTAACTCCTGAAGCTCTTTTCGCAATATTCTGGTTCTGTTCGAATTGAGTTTTCTTCTTTTCGAAAAGGTAAATCATCTCTTCGAAGAGTTTAGATGCTCTTCGAAAGCTAAGCCTGGAGTTTTTGTTCTTTTCGCAGAGTTTCAGGTTCTTTGCAAACAGTTCAGGTTCTTTGCGAAAAGTACTCTATAGTGCATTTTTCTGTTCAAATTACTCCATACTTCTTTTCTGGGTTGAGACCAGGTCTTTGCCTCTTCAATTCAGACCTTTCAACAGCTAGTGAGGTTGTTTCTTCTCTTTCTTCCTTTGGATTGACATGGACTGTCATCTTTTTGGCACTTTTAAGTTGCTTTTATGGTTAAGCCTGTCTTTATTGTTAGCTGCAACACAAGCACTTAAAATACTTATTTAGTTCTCTCAAAGGTCTATCAAGACTCAAGTTAAGGGGTGAAAAATGGTATTTTTCAGTTCTCAACAAGTGTCTCTTCACATCTTTGTAGGACTTGATGGAGGTGTTGTAGACATTGGTCAAAGCTATCCCCATAGACCGAAAAGTCATCCATGAAAATTTCTAAGAATTTGTCAATCATATTAGAAAAAATGGCATACATATACCTCTGAAAGGTGGCTGGGGCATTACACAGCCCAAAAGGCATCCTTCTGTAATCAAAGGTGCCAAAAGGACAAGTAAATGTAGTTTTCTCTTGATCAAGGGGGTGCACAGGGATCTGATTGTACCCTGAGTACCCATCAAGAAAACAGTAAAAAGCCTTCCCAGCCAACTTGTCCAAAATTTGATCAATGAAAGGGAGAGGGAAGTGGTCTTTTCTGGTCTTGGAGTTGAGTTTTCAATAATCGATGCAAACTCTCCAGCCAGTGGTCTCCCTGGCTGGTCTCAACTCTCCAGAGTCGGTTTTGATCACTGTTATGCCAGATTTCTTGGGTACCACCTGGATTGGTGCCACCCATTCAGAATCAGAGATGGGGTAAATTACCCCAGCATCCAGTAACTTAATGATTTCTTTCAGAATCACCTCTTGCATGTGAGGATTAAGTTTCCTTTGCATTTCCCTGGAGGGTGTTGAGCCCTCCTCTAGATGAATCCTATGCATACAAATTGATGCATCAATTCCTCCTAGATCAGCAATGGTCTAGCCTATTGCTTTCTTGTGCTTCCTCAAAACAGTTAGCAACTCCTATTGCTAACTGGTAAGAGAAGAGGAGATAATCACAGGAAGTTTCTCTTCTTTCTCGAGGAAAGCATATTTTAATGTCTCTGGCAGCTTCTTGAGCTCCAGATCAAGGGCTTGTTGTATGGATGGTAGGATTGGTGTATTGTTGGATGGAGGAAGGGGCAACAATGTAGGTTTCCAATTGGAATGTTGTACTAAGCTCACAGAAGACTTCACTAGGTGTGTGTCTTCTGGCATTAAAGCTAGGCTTCTTTCCTCCACCAAGTTCCAAACTTCAGTTAAATCAGTGGCAATGTTGCTCCACTCCAGCAGAGTGTGCAGTTCTTCTTCAACAATTTCTTCTAGTACATCAATTGCAAAGCATTCCTCATTATCCAGCTTAGAGTGCTTTGCACTGTTGTACTCATTAAGCTCAACTTTCATATGTTCGAAAGTGACCTCCATGATTCCAGACCTGCATTGAATGCATGCATTGGCAGTGGCCAAGAAAGGTCTGCCTAGAATAACAGGTATCGGATATGTACTCTTGTTGCTGCCCATGTCCAAGACAAGGAAGTTTGCAGATAGAAGAACTTGTCTACCCCCACTAGGACATCCTCTACCACTCCCATGGGTTTCCTCTCGGATCTATCAGCCATCAATAGAACAATTGGGGTGGGCTTGAGCTCCCCCAAACCTAACTGCTGATATACACTGTATGACAGCAAGTTAACACTGGCTCCAAGGTCCAAAAGGGCCCTTCCAATCGTGTGGTCACCAATAATACAGGGAATAGTGGGTATCCCTGGGTCTTGCAACTTCTCAGGTATTGTCATGGTTACTGAAATTCCATGTCGATCGCAGAAAGACCTTCTCAGACAAATGGCCTCTGGCTTTCCTTTTTTCAGTACAGAGGTCTTTCAGAAACTTTGCATAAGCTGGGACCTGTCGGATTGCATCAAGCAGGGGTAAATTTATCTTGATCTGCTTAAAGGTCTCCATCATTTCCCCTATCTGTGCCTGACCCTTATCAAAAGGGGCAGGGCCACTCAAAGCTTGAGGAAATGGCAGCTGAGGTACTGCTCGTTCCTCAGCTGCAAGCCCATGGCTGAACTTTTGTTTTTTTTCTTTTTTCTATTTTTATCTCCTGCTGAGGCTCAACTACAACCTCTTTATTTTTCCCTTGTTGAAGGGCAGCAGGCAGTTCTTGACTCTGTGCCTTAAAAAAATCCTTATCACTTTCACATGACATTTCCTTAGTGTGCAACCGTGGGAATTGTGACGATCCCGTCGCAACGATGCGCTCTCTAACTATAAAAAATATATAGTCGCCACCCGGAGCTTTAGGTGTCCCGAGATACCTAGTTCATTTTTATGAGCACCGAAGTGCTAAAAATATGACTCTGAATCTGGTCTACACCAAAGGCTCTTGGGTAGGGGCTTCGGTTATCGATCGGGAAGGTGTTAGGCACCCGATCAACCCGCTAAATGCGGCCTCTACTAAAGGCCAGGTCTATGTGGGGCTGGTTTATATAGTATATATATATATATAATTATATATAAATAAAAGAAAGTAAAATGAGCGACACTTCCCCTTGCCAGAAGGCACACCGATCCTATTGAGCCCTTCCCGCTTGCCAAAATTTGGGCAGCGTAACGGCTCAATTCTAGGATAGAGGAAAAGCAAAGAAGGTAGAGGAATAGAGGGGAGAGCCGGAGCTCTCAGGCCCTTGTAGCACCGTTGGGGAGCCTTGCGTTGGCTTGCTTCGGTAAGCTTTTTGAAGGCTTGTATGGTATGGAATGGGGTTCTAACTCCTAAGGCTTGAAACTAAGAGGTAGAGAAGGAAAGTGTTAAGACCTGAAAAGTACCACTTTTTACCCCTTAACTTAACCTGTGATTAGACCCCTAGCCCTTTAATAAATGTTTGTTAAGCTATTTTTGTAGGTAATAAACAGCAGTGCAATAAGGCCATAAATCCTGCTAAGGAGCCTGTTTTGACCCCAGAAGTCCCTAAGAAGAATGAGCCATGAATACAGACCTAAGGTAAGCCTCGCGCAGCAGACAAAGCTCCAAAGGATTAAGGAATTTAGGCTTTGCGTAGTCCTCGCTACTGTTGACAAGTGAAAAATACCATTTTCACCCCTAAACTTAAGTCTTGATAGACCTTTGAGAGAACTAAATAAGTGTTTTAAGTGCCTATGTTGCAGCTAACAATAAAGACAGGCTTAACCATAAAAGCAGCTCAAAAGTGCCAAAAAGATGACAATCCATGTCAGTCCAAAGGAAGGAAGTGAAGAAACAACCTCATCAGCAGTGGAAAAGTCTAAAAGGAAGAGGCAAAGACCTGTAAGAGAAGCAGGGAACAATTCGAACAGAGAAATGCAATACAGAGTTCGTTTCGCAAAGAACCTGCACTTTTCGTAAAGAACCTGGAACTCTGTGAAAAGGACTAAACCTCCAGGCTTAGTTTTCGAAGAGCATCTGAACTCTTCGAAAAGAAGATTGAACTTTGCGAAAAGGAGAAAACACAATTCGAAGAGAGATTGAACATTGCGAAAAGAGCTTCAGAAGTCACAGCACTTTGCGAAAAGGCCCTTAAGCTCTGTGAAAAGGTATTCTGGAGATTCGCAGCTTTAACAAGGGCAATTCAATAATCTGTTGCACATGTCCCAATGCATTTTAAAACCCAAGGACATTCTGGAAGATTCTGAGCACGAACCAAAGGCATATTCCACCCCATGTGAACACCCAAAGATGAAATTACTTGGCGGGAACTTCTAGAAGCTCAAACAAATTTTTGAATTACATAACAGAATTGATGCTTCTATCACCTGATTGGCTAAACCAAATCAAAGAATTCTCATTGGCCAGAACAGATCTGGATCCTCGTGCTCGACCACCATTGGTCAATACATTCTGAGCACCTCTGATTGGTTGAAACACATCTGAGTTGGACTTGGGGAAAACTATAAATAGACGAACCATTTGCCCAATTTGGGCCTCCAGATTTTGAGTTTCATTCCTATTCTCTCATTTCCAAACCAGATAGTTTGTCTGAAATCCCTGTAATAGCTTCACTTTGACTTGCAATTGAGAGTCAGGAGACATTTCAGAATTCAAAAGAGAGTTGTATTCAAGACTACAAATCGAGAGTTGTTTGTCAAGCGCTCTGTAATTGTAACGGTGGATTTGAAAAGGTTGCTGTAAACCGTATTTTCTCAATTGGACTCATGTTAAGGGTTCCCTCTTATCTCCTTATTGCATTAGACTCCTTTAGATTTACTGTTTTTCATGCAATTTCCCTTGGTTCATTAATCCTGTGAGAATTAGTGTTGGTAACCTAATCTCTCACGGCATTTGTAGTGATGCTTCTTGTTCTAAACTAAGGCTTTGGATTAAAGACTGTTGGATGGTTTATGGCCATTAAAGTGGACAGACCATAGCCATAATCTTAAACCTAATCCTTAAATTAGATTTATTTCTCTTACATCTGCGCTTGTAGCCAGATGAAGATTGGAACACCTCTGCTGAGCTGCAGTTATTCTCATTAGATTTCAAAGACCAAATCATATTTAGATATTACTTCTCCATCTTTGTTTTAATCACTCCCCCAACTCGGATCTGGATCATTTAGTTTAAAATTTTCTTCGTTTTTAGTTTGTTAAACGTGACAAATTCAAACCTCTCAACTTATCAGCTTTCTAGATATGATAAGAAGCCAGATCTGGTAGCTCAGATCTGGAGGTTTATCTTACATTTTAAACAAATTCTCTGTGGACGATCTTTCACTCACTTACTCTTAAAATTTGCTACAATTGGCCCTGATCTTGCAGGCTAATTCTCTTCTAACTGTGCTGATATTTCCTTATTTGTTTATATAGTCTAGAGCCACTGTAATTTAGCAGCTATAAATCTGTTTTTCAAAACTCACATAAATCAAGCACAATAAGAAGATACCAACAAGTTTTTGTGCCGTTGCCGGGGAATTTGTTCTAAAATAGATAGACCTAAGTTTTTCATTTTAATTTTTATCAGTACTAAACTATTCTATTGTTTATACTTGTGCAGTTATTCATATTCCGGTTTTTAAAGAAGGGAAATTACTGAAAGGAATTATGAAGGTTTGTTGTGCATAATCAGATTTTTTTTGTTCTGAGTTGTATGTTTGGTAGGAGGACTCTCAGCCCTAAGATTCTCCCATTGAATTTAGAAGTTGAAAGGCTACTACGAACCAAGCAAACAACACAGAATTCTGCTACTATAGGTGAAGAACCTCAACTTTTGAGGGATTACTTTGCACCTGGTGCTTATAATTCCCCCTTTTGCATTCAATTTCCTACTGTTGAAGGAAATTATGAGATCAAGTCATCAACTATCCAAATGCTTCCTTCCTTCCATGGGTTGAGTAAGGAAGACCCATACAAACATGTGGATGAATTCTTGGCTCTTTGCACCACATTCAACATAGCTGGTCAGGTCCGTATAACCAAGTCAAGCTCTTTCCTTTTCATTAAAGGATAAAGCTAGAGCATGGTTATCCATGTTAGCACCAAACAGTATCACTTCTTGGAATGATTTTGCAGTGTCAATTCTTAGCCAAATATTTCCAATGTCTAAAACAATAATTGAGACAAAGTATCATTTCATTCTCCCAAAACTCAACTGAAACTTTCCATGAAGCATGGGAAAGATTTAAGGAACTGTTAAGGCAATGTCCTAATCATCAAATTCCTAGATGGCAGCTGGTTCAAAGCTTCTATCAAGGAATTGATCAAAAAGGCAAAAATATGGTGGATGCTTCCTGTGGAGGCACTTACTTGCAAAAAATAGTTGAAGAGGTTTGGGACTTATTTGAAGTGATTGGTGAAAACTCCACTCAGCAGGAATCTCTGTCAAGAGAAATTGAAAATCCTGCTAGGTTGAACAACCACCAACCCACCAAAGGGAAGATCTATGAGGTGAATGAGTTGGAAAGAAAGATGGACAATCTAACCACAAAGTTTGATAGATTGATGGACTCACTTAAAACTCCAAATATTTCAAGAGTAGAGGAGGCATGTCCGATATGCCAGTCCCCTACTCATTCACTTGACCAATGTCCTGCTGCATCACGCTTCCCAGATTTAATGGTGGAACAAGCTCATGTTTGCTCAATCATTTGGACAGATGCACAAATGAATATCCATGGAGAGCACACCCAATTTGAGGTGGAACCAGGAATTACCAATCCCAACAACAAGAAAGAACAATCAAAGAATCAAATGCCTTTCAAAACTGCATACCAGATCGCAGAATTTTATGTCAAACCAAACTTTCAAAGCAATTTCATTCCACAACAACCTATGCGTGTCATTCAGCTTCAAACCCTTCCAGTCCCTTTCTTTGATGATCAAGTCCTAAATTCACCTGAATTTAGGATCTTTAACTCAAATCGTGAATTTTCACCAGAGCATAAAGAAGATTGAAGAAACATTGGGACAACTTTCAAATACCTTGGCAAAAGAGAGGAAGGAATTACTCACGCCAACCTTTGAACAATCCCAAAGGATGTTCATGGTTGGAGAAGCTTCTAATTCACATGAAGAAATAAAAGCATCACCACTTTGAGAAGTGAAAAATGATAGATAACAAAGTGGTAATCAAGAAGAAAGAAATGAGGAAGAGGATAAAGATATGCAAAGAAGAGCAAAGATAGTGATAGCAAGAGGTGCTGATGTACCTCTAAAAAACCAAAAAATGAAAACAGAAAAGTAAAAAATTTCAAAACACTTCTAAAGTCGTAGATGAAGATTAGTTCCTCATTTACCATTTCCTCATGCAATGAAATCAGTATCCCTTTTGATAAAGGGAACACAAAAATAGATGAGATGATGGAGACTTTCAAGCAAGTCAAGATAAATTTACCTTTGCTTGAAGCAATCAAACAAATTTCAAAGATATGCAAAATTTTTGAAAGATGTTTGCACTCACAAAAGACAATCTAGGATACAGTTGTCCAAAAGGTCTTTCTTGTGGAAAGAATTAACTGTGTGTTATCCATTGCTACACCTCCTAAACTTCAAGATCCTGAATCCCCACATTCCCTTGCATTATTGGGGAACACACCATTGAAAAGGCTTTATTAGATCTGGTGCTAGTGTCAACCTACTTCCATATTCTCGTATATGAGAAACTATGTTTGGGAGAATTAAAACCCACTCATGTGGTGTTACAGATCAGAAAAGAAGAGGGATGATTGAAGATGTATTGGTGGGAGTAGATAAATTCTTCTATCCCGCTGATTTTCTAGTTTTGGATATGGAGCCAACTAAAAGCAAAACTTCCATCCTGTCATTTTGGGAAGACCATTCTGGTGCACAAATGCTTGCATTCAATGCAGTCTGCAGTATTATGGAAGTCTCATTTGGAAACATGAAGGTAAAATTAAATGTTTATAATGCTCCACACCTCAATTCAATTTCTCAAGAATGTTTTCATGTTGATCTATTGGATGAACTTGTGGAAGGACTTTACAACAATTTTTGCAGGTAAAGATTTCACCACAAATGTTAAAGATGCTTGGGGATATGCTGAAAATAAAGCAAGTTGTATCTCAAATTCGAGGAAATAAATGTTGTGCAAGGAACTCTTAATCAATCAAGAAGTTTCTCTTCTTGAAACTCGCTACTCCCCTTCCACAAACATCTAAGGTACCTTTGTTACCTTCTTTTCTCGTACCACGATTTAGAACTAAAGCGTAAAAATTTGAAGTATGTGTTCTTAGGTAATCATAAATCATTGCACCATTATTTCTTCCTCTCTCACAAAGGAGCAAGAGGAAGAGTTGTTGATAGTCTTGAAAGAACATAAAAGGGCAATTGGACTATTTGATTTAGGAGGAATCACCCAAATTGCTTGCATGCACAAAATCCACTTGGAAGAAGATGCAAAGCCTTCTAGAGAAATGCAAAGAAGGTTGAACCCTCATATGCAAGAAGTGGTCATGAAAGAGGTTGTTAAGTTGTTGGATGTAGGGTCATTTACCCCATTTCGATTCGCTTGGGTAGCACCTACGTGTGGTACCTAAGAAATCTGGAATCACTATTGTAACCTCGATTACGGTGAGCTTATGTCAACCAGCAAACAATCGGATGGAGAGTCTCAGATTGATTACGTAAAATTAAATGCAATGACTAGAAAAGACCATTTCCTCCCATTCATTGATCGATCTTAGATAAGCTAGCAGAAAAGCTTATTACTATTTTCTTGATGGTTACTCTGTTACAACCAGATTCTGGTACCCACAAGATCGTGAAAAGACCACATTCACGTGCCTTTTGGCACTTTTGCCTATAGGAGAATGCCTTTTGGTCTTTGTAATGCTCGCTACCTTCCAAAGATGCATGTATGCAATTTTTACGATATGATTGACCAATTTATGGAGATTTTTATGGATGATTTCTCAATCTATGGCAACAGCTTTTCCTAGTGTTTACACCATCTCAAATTGGTACTACAAAGATGTGAAGAAACCAATCTGTTTTGAGTTGGGAAAAGAGCCATTTCATGGTCACGGCATTGTCCTTGGGCCATGTTGTTTCCACAAGGGCATTGAGGTGGACAAAGCAAAATTGAGTTAATTACACATTTACCACCTCCCAAAACTCGTTAAAACAAATCGAAGTTTTTAGGACATCCGGATTTTACAGAAGGTTCATCAAGGACTTCAAGAAATAACTAAACCTCTTTGTCATTTGTCATTTGTGCCAAGATGTCCCTTTTGTTTTCAATAATGAATGCATGAAGGCTTTTGAATTCCTAAAACCTGCGATTTCAGCTCAATATTACGCCTCCAGATTATTCATTACCTTTTGAACGATGTGTGATGCATCGATTATGCTTTGGGAGCCGTCCTTGGACAGAGAAAGATAAGTGCCTCATGTTATATCTTATGCCAAGAGATCAATGATTGATGCACAACTCAATTACACAACAACCGAGAAGGAGCGCAATTATTTTGCTTTAGAAAATTCGTCATATGTCTTGGGTTCACAAATAGTGGTGTTCATCGACCACTCGCCTTGAAATACCTTTCCGCCTAAGAAGGACACCAAACCAAGATTAATCGTGGATTCTCCTATTACGAATTTGATCTGATTAACAAAGATAAAAAGGGTGGAGAATGTGGTGGTGATCACCCTCTAGAATTTTAATCACGAGATTGATAGGTTGCCTATCAATGAATTTTTCCCGATGAGCAACTTTTGCCATTAGTGAACACACTCCTTGGTTTGCCAACATAGTCAACTTTTGGCTCTTGAAGAATTCCTCACCATTGGAATAGAATGGATAAAGATCTTTTCTTCTCAAAAGTTAAACACTTCATCCGGGAGGATCCTTATCTGCTTAAGAGTTGTGCGATCAAATAATAAGGAAATGTGTCACGACCAAGAATTTCATAGAATACTTTCTATGTGTCATGAATAGGCTGTGGAGGTTATCTTTAGTGGGAACAAAGCTGCGCAAAAAGTTTTGCAGTGTGGATTTTATTGGCCTACACTTTTCAATCGCTTAAATTAGGCAGCATTTCCAAGAGAAACTCAATGCCTTTATAGCCTATTTTGGTAGTTGAGTTGTTTGATGTTTGGGGGATAGACTTCATGGGTCCCTGTCCTCCTTCCAATGGGAATAACTTCATTTTAGTAGCTGTGGATTATGTATCCAAATGGATTGAAGCCACAGCTACTAAAACAAATGATCACAAAGTGGTCTTGAAATTTCTTAAGGATCACATTTTTTCCAGGTTTGGTTTCCCAGAGCCATTATCAGTGATGGGGGAAGCCATTTTTGTAATAGACATTTTGAAACATTGTTGAAGAAATACTCTGTGACTCATAGAGTAGCCACTCCATATCATCCACAAACCAGTGGACAAGTGGAGGTTTCCAATAGAGAAATCAAACATATTTTAGAAAAGACTGAAGAAGGACAAAAAGGATTGGTCCTTTAAGCTGAATGATGCATTGTGGGCATATAGGACAGCCTATAAAACCCCAATTGGTATGTCCCCATTTAGGTTGGTCTATGGCAAAGCATGCCATTTACCAGTAGAGTTAGAATATAAAGCTTTTTGGGCCATTAAAATATTGAACATGGATCTAACTACTGCTAGTAATCACAGGAAATTGCAACTTGCTGAGTTAGAAGAGCTGCGAATGGATGCATACACCAATTCAAGATTATATAAAGAGAAAGTCAAAACTTTTCATGATAAAAATTTATTGAGAAAAGAGTTCACAGCTGGTTCTAAGGTATGGTTATTTAACTCAAAGCTCAAGTTTTTCCTAGGAAAACTGAGATCCAGATGGGATGGGCCATACACTGTCATTCAAGCAGCCCCTTCGGGAGCTGTTGACATCCTTGATCCAAGTAATGGAAGAATCATAAAGGTCAATGGTCAGAGGCTCAAACCATGCATTGAAAATACCCAGGAGCCTGTGCTGCCCATCTATCATCACGAATCTCCAAAAATTTGATGGTAGAAAACTGTACATTATGTTTATATATCATAGTTTTTACTTATTTTCTCTGTTTCTGCTTTTATCTCTTTTCGCATAGTTAAAACATGCGTAAAGTTCAGTCGCAAAGTCATAATTCACTTTTCGCAAAGTCCAAATTACTTTTCGAATAGACTCTGGAGCTGTAATGAACTGCTCGAAAGCAAAGATGTGCTTTTCGAATAGTTAGAGCAGAAGCCATTTTCTTTTCGAAAAGATAGTTCTGAAGCTAATTTCCTTTCGAAAAGATAGTTCTGAAGCTAATTCCTTTGCGAAATGATGTTTCTGAAGCTGTTAACTTGTCGAATGGTACTGATGCCATTCGCAATTGTAAAAAGGTCTCTTTTGGAACTTTTCGAAAACCTAAAGGCGCTTTGCGACATTAACTTTGAGTATATTTAAACCCCTTTCGAAGTCGGGGTTTCATTTCAAACTCTTTCTGCAGAGCGACTCTTCATCGCTACTTACTCTCTCTCCTTGCACGAAGTTAACAAGTTTACTACCCTTTTGTATCGATTGTGTAGATCATTTGCATTTTGGAGAAGGATTTCAGCTTGTAACTGGGGATTTCGCAAAGCAAACAACTGCTCAACCATAAACCCTAGATCTCGGTATTTCTACCCATTCTCTCGGTTATCATTTAGTAAGTTGATTACGTGTAAGATCTATTTTGGGCATTTTTTCTACATCAATCTAGAATGGGAAAAGCAGAGAAATCATTGGCCGCAATGTTCTCCAAATCCTCTGCTAAGAAAGTGAGCAAACCGACCCCAAAAGCAAAAGGAAAAGCCAAAACTTCAACTAAACGGAAACTTTCAATGGATAAGGCAGACAGGGTGGAGAAAGGTAAGAAAATTAGACATGAGGAACCCACCCCTGCTGCTGCTAGCCCTGAGCCTGAGCTTACTCCTCTGCCCATTCATTTGGTCCTACCATTTCAATTTGATCCCTCTGGTCCTTTGGCTGCTCCAGAAATGGCCTCTTTTAGAGAGATAGTTGCCCATTTAACCCAAGGTATTGTGGGCACTGGGCAGTCCATCATGAGAAGAGACCTTGCCCCCCAATTTCTATTAATGGATTCCATTTTAAGGCGACTTTTATGTCGGGCACACCAAGAGAGAGGAGAACACCAATTTTAGAGGCCCTCTTTCATTTCTCCAAGGGGCAGTTTTTCAATGCCCCTATGTTAATTTTTGAAGCTATGGCTGATGTAAGTACTAAGCTGAAGAAAGAGCAGAAGATAGCTGGCCCACCATTTGGCAGATTGATCACAGCCCTCCTTAGAGCCAAATTCGACATTGATAGTGAGGAGCCATTTGAAGTCATTACCCCTCACAATTTTGGGAAAAAGGCTTGGACTACAAGCCAGGCTATGCTGAGAAGGATGAGAGAGCGGTGAACTGCACATGCCCTCACTCGACTGAACTCAGTTGTGAGTGAGCAGAACCCACATCTGCAGATGAGCATCCACCAAGCCACCCTCGCATTTGAGCTTACAATTGAGCACTTGCCATGTTGCAGATCCAAATTTGTCAGAAGCAACTCGCCTGATCCATTTACGCCAACCCCTATGGTGACCAGCTCTTTAGCTACCCCACTCCTTGAAACATCTCTGCAGTACCTTTGGTGACCATCTCACCGCACCTACTTTGGAGGAAGTTCCCCTTGCACCCTACTCCCCTACTCAAGCCCATGCACTTTCACCTATCCCAGTTGTCCCATCTCCCACTCATTCCATCATTCCAATTGTGGACTCCCCCTCTACACCAACCACTCCAACCATTCTAACACCACCAATTTCACCTCCAATGCCTGTGCTTTAGAGGAGTTAGCTACAGATTTTATTGCCCCATCCCCTGCACTCTCCGCTCCAAAGCCCTCAAATTCCCCTGCTCCATCGGCCCACACTCCCGAGACCTCCCTACACTAACCCGAGCCCTTCACTACAGAGGTCTACTCTTCTCTAATGGGTTCTATTTTTGAAACCATGGAACTAGACCCCACCCCTATACCCGCTCCTCCTCCCTTCACCCACTTTCCAACCTCTCCCTTTACAGCCATTGCACCTCCTCCCTCCACCTCGCTTGTCCGCCTCTACTATGCCCACCTCTCCCACACCGCATCCATTATCCAAATCCTTACCTACCTCCAATCCATCCAAGCCCAACTTCAAATCAACAGACAATTAGTCCAGAACCATGGAACTGCTCCATACCTTAGCTTCCACATCCCAAACAACCACCATTACCCCTTGTACCTATTTTTTCTTCCTGTGCCACCCAAACGGATCCAGAGGTAATATTGGTTGATCCGCCCACCCCACCACTACTACCCAGCAGACATACTCAAACCAAGCTCCTTTGATTCCATCCCTCCACCACTCCCCATTTTCTCCGAAAGACGCCACCTGCAGACCCTGATGTCCCCTTTCTAGCCACTTCTCCCCCCCCCTACCACCGGCGGGCCACCTTTAGTCCCCTACCATTCCATTCCCCTCCCCCGATATGCCACCCTCATCAAAGCCATGGAAAATAACCCTTATATCCGCAGAGATGTTTAAAAGGGGCTAGCTGATTTGCAAGCTTACATCCGCACCCCCTATGAAAACCAAATCAGGAAGTTAGAGATTTTTATGAAATTTGAAAGAGATAAAATGCGGGACCTGCTGGGTCAAACATTTCAGCTGGTGAGGACTGAGAAACACAAGGTGTCCATGTTGCAAGCCCAACTAGATCAAGAAAAATTGAAGACCATTAGCCTCACCAAACACCTTGGCCTCATCAAAGATCATATCCGAGGAGTATCTTGAGCTACAAAACACCATTCCAGAAAGCTCAATCAAGTTCAGACTCCAACAGCGACTCTAGCTCCGATTCGACGGTGACTCGATTCGAGCCACAGACCAACCTATGATATCTGATTTTGACCCGTTATTAGCTCTCCTTATACTTTTTGTGTTAAGCAGTTGTAATAGAAAATTACATTTTGTGTATACTATCGTGCATTACATCTGTCTTCGTGCCATTATTACTTTTGTTGTTTTTCTTTCTTATATTTTTCCTACATTTTGGACCAGTGGACCCCGCTTCCCTTTGGTTTGGGGG
Source organism: Chloranthus sessilifolius (assembly GCA_021018995.1). NCBI lineage: Eukaryota > Viridiplantae > Streptophyta > Magnoliopsida > Chloranthales > Chloranthaceae > Chloranthus > Chloranthus sessilifolius. Next base: position 49,410,843 of record CM037593.1, on the reverse strand, counting down.
TATGGCGGTATGCCAATAAAATAAGTAAGTTAATGCTTCAGACTTATGATCGATAAGAATCTTTTGAAAATGAAGTCATTTCACACCTGTTGTTTTGAAAAATGAGGAAGTTAAAACTTTTTAAAATGAATTTCTACTGTAATTCTAAAGACTTTCATGAAGTAAATGTCAGGAAATTTCCAAAAGAAAATTGATGTTTTAGTAAACCTACAATGAAGGAAAACAATAAAGATATACCTCAAGATGTTGATATAAAACCACACCCAGTGAGGTTTGGACCTAAAATGTATTCTTTGGAGGTATGCTTTGGCAATCTTTTCTGCTTTTAGGGACTATGTGAATCTGCTTACTTACACTAGAAGTTACAGATATCCAAATTGAAATATTTTGATAGCACTCATGATATTAAAGACATGATGTAAGGCCTCCTTTTGAACAGTTTGAACCTTACAAAGCCCCACCTTTTAAAAACTACCCTTGATACACACCAGTTGAGCTATATAAATCGATGAATCCTTTGAAATCTCACCCAATAAACCTCATCAGTTTCATTTAGCCTAACCCTACCCTGAGAAGTCAGAAGACAAAGGGAAGAAAGCTGAGGGAAGGAGAATTGAGTAACAATTTAATAGCAAAAGAAGGGTAAAAGTTGAAGGCAATGATGAAACAACAGAGGAATATGGCATGCAACAAGTTAATTCGAAAAGAAAAGAAAATATTTGAGCAAAACAAAAGAAAGAAGGCATTTTCATTGGAAGTTTGAAAAGAAAGAGAAAAGATGGCCACTTGGAAATTCAAAAGAAGAAGATGAAACTATGTCAAGAAAAGTGGGTTTGCATATAACCTCCGACCTTTGATCGACTTCTCAAATCTGAACACCTTTCCAACCCTTTTTAGAGATTTCACCCATCCACAATCAAACCCAAGTAAAAGTCCTTATTGATCATTGATGGATTGAGCTATCACATGGAGATAGGAATTTGTGTAGTCTATGGTGAAAGGAGCGTTGAATTTTAACTAAAAGCAATGCCTATGCTCGCCTTACTCCTATTTGAGGACATAATTGCTCTTAAGCCGTGTGAAATAGTATAACCTTCTCATTTGTTTTTTGAGTGAAAATCTGGTGAGAATTGGGTTTGAAATCAACTGATTAGGGCAACATCAAGCCGGATTCCTAAATCAAAGGTTCGTAAATTTTTCCTCGTAAATGGCCCCGACATAAATCGATCGAGTAGTAATAAGAATTACCGCAGAATTTTAGTTTTAAACGATAGTTTTCTCGAAAAACCTTCTTACAAAATAACTCGATGCAGTGTGAATAAATCAATTGAGGAAGTGGCTATAACAGCTAGTGATCTTAACTAACTTATTGAAGAAGTTTGTGGGTACCTTCCGAAAACCCTCAGAGACTTCACTCCCCACTAGGGATCCCTAGGGGTTTAAAAACTTGTTGCATAGGCTAAATGCAAGCATGCTCCCTAAAGTGGCTCTTTACTTTGTTTTTTTTTATTATTCTTTTCTTTGCTCAGGGACTAGCAAAGCTTAGGTTTGGGGGTGTGTTGACAAGTGAAAAATACCATTTTTCACCCCTAAACTTAAGTCTTGATAGACCTTTGAGAGAACTAAATAAGTATTTTAAGTGCCTATGTTGCAGCTAACAATAAAGACAGGCTTAACCATAAAAGCAGCTCAAAAGTGCCAAAAAGATGACAATCTATGTCAGTCCAAAGGAAGGAAGTGAAGAAACAACCTCATCAGCTGTGGAAAAGTCTAAAAGGAAGAGGCAAAGACACATAAGAGAAGCGAGAACAATTGACAGAGAAATGCAATACAGAGTTCGTTTCGCAAAGAACCTGCACTTTTCGTAAAGAACCTGAAACTCTGCGAAAAGGACTAAACCTCCAGGCTTAGTTTTCGAAGAGCATCTGAACTCTTCGAAAAGAAGATTGAACTTTGCGAAAAGGAGAAAACACAATTCGAAGTGAGATTGAACATTGCAAAAAGAGCTTCAGAAGTCACAGCACTTTGCGAAAAGGCCCTTAAGCTCTGCGAAAAGGTATTCTGGAGATTCGCAGCTTTAACAAGGGCAATTCAGTAATCTGTTACACGTGTCCCAATGCATTTTAAAACCCAAGGACATTTCGAAAGATTCTGAGCATGAACCAAAGGCATATTCCACCCCATGTGAACACCCAAAGATGAAATTACTTGGCGGGAACTTCTAGAAGCTCAAACAGAGTTTTGAATTACATAACAGAATTGATGCTTCTATCACGATTGAACCAAATCGAAGAATTGATTGGCGAACGGTCTGGATCCTCGTGCTCGACCACCATTGGTCAATACATTAGCACCTCGATTGGTTGAAACACATCCGAGTTGGACTTGGGGAAAACTATAAATAGCGAACCATTTGCCCAATTTGGGCATCCAGTTGAGTTTCATTCCTATTCCCCATTTCCAAACCGGATAGTTTGTCCGAAATCCTGTAATAGCTTAACTTTGACTTGCAAATGAGAGCTGTGAGACATTTCTGAAATTCAAAAGAGAGTTGTATTCAAGACTACAAATCGAGAGTCGTTTGTTTGCGCTCAATTGTAATTATAATGGTGGATTTGAAAAGGTTGCTGTAAACCGTATTTTCTCAATTGGACTCATGTTAAGGGTTCCCTCTGATCTCCTTATTGCATTAGACTCCTTTAGATTTACTATTTTTCATGCAATTTCCCTTGATTCATTAATCCTGTGAGAATTAGTGTTGGTAACCTAATCTCTCACGGCATTTGTAGTGATGCTTCTTGTTCTAAACTAAGGCTTTGGATTAAAGGCTGTAGGATGGTTTGTGGCCATTAAAGTGGACAGACCATAGCCATAAGCTTAAACCTAATCCTTAAATTAGATTTATTTCTCTTACATCTGCGCTTGTAGCAGATGAAGATTGAACACCTCTATTTGGCAGTTATTCTCATTAGATTTCAAAGACCAAATCAGATTTAGATATTACTTCTCCATCTTTGTTTCAATCACTCCCCCAACTCGGATCTGGATCATTTAGTTTAAAATTTTCTTTGTTTTTAGTTTGTTAAACGTGACAAATTCAAACCTCTCATCTTATCAGCTTTCTAGATAGGATAAGAAGCCAGATCTGGTAGCTCAGATCTGGAGGTTTATCTTACATTTTAAACAAATTCTCCGTGGACGATCTTTCACTCACTTACTTTTAAAACTTGCTACAATTGGTCCTGATCTTGCAGGCTAATTCTCTTCTAACTGTGCTGATATTTCCTTATTTGTTTATATAGTCTAGAGCCACTGTAATTTAGCAGCTATAAATCTGTTTTTCAAAACTCACATAAATCAAGCACACTAAGAAGATACCAACAGCTACGTTCCCCAAGACTTCACGAGAAGTTCTCGTGCAGTGGAGTGATAGAAGAGCTTCAGAAGCCTTGAGTCGTGTAGCTCTCGTGAAGTTCAGAAGTTAAAGGTCGCACAGTCTCGCGCAGTTCAAGAAGACCCCTCTCACCCTCGCACAGTTCACTCTGAACAGCTGAGGACAGAGAGCTTCAGGAAAGTTGTCGCGCAGTTGTCGCCCAGTTGTCGCGAGATACAAAGCATCATAGGAGCTGTCGCATAGTTCAGAAAAGCCTCAAAGCTATCGCGAGGATCCTCGCAAAGATCTATCAAGAAATGGACTCTCGCGCAGCTCAAAAACTATTAAAGCCTCACGAAGATCCATTGGAGTGATGCTCGCGCAGTTCCTGTGCTATTCCAACCCAACCTCGCAAAGCTCAATCCAGCGAGAGTGCACCAACCTCGCAACAACTGAAGCGTCAGAGTTAAACTCAACCACGCGAAGAACAGAGCTACCACGCGATGAGTCTGGGAAACGATGGCTACCTAGCGAAGCTCTGAACTTTAACCTTCCATCGCTTCAGCAGAGGACTTTCTGGGAATTTCCAAGGATTAGGGCACGCACTCCCATGCTCAAATCTCCGTGCATGCGCCTCGAGGCATCTAAGGAATAGTATTCGGCCATGTGGCATCATTAAAATTAGGGTTTCCTAACCCTAATGCGCCGCCACACCACTGCTATATAAACCCAAACTTGGTTTAGGTTTGGGAGCTCAGACTTTATCACTGATATGGGATCTGAGATCATTTTCTTTTCTGTTCTTCTATAGTAGTAAGTAGTTTTCCTTTTTCTTTTTCTTTCTCTCCATAGTCCAACACTTGCTGGCTATGCCTTTGTATGTATTTTTGAACTAGTTTAATGGATGTTTTATAATAGGATATGTACTTTTATGGGATGTGTGCGAATGAGAGTGGCTCTGTGCAAGGCTGCTGCCTTGTGATCCGCCATTGCTTTGGCTGTGATTCAAAGTAATGGAGGGCTGATTCTAAGGATCCATTCAGATCCAAGTGACCTGTGTCTGGGCTATCATGGTCCAATACAGCCTTAGCCCCACCACAGGACCCACTAGATTTGAAATCCCCATGGGAGCCTGAGCTAGTAGCCTTGTGACCATGGTGGTGGCAGCAATATTACTGTTCTATTTTGGACTCTATGAGGAGGATAGCCTCTGGGATAGTGACCATTCAAGTGGACAGGCTATAGCCTTAGGGTCAAGCCAATCCATAGGATCCAAGATGGATTCTTCTTCTCTGCACATGTGCTTGTAGCCTTGTGGGAGATTGTACAGAGGTAGACTCCCCTATATTTGTATAGACCCGCCATCAGATGTTAGATCTGATCTGGTTATGGAGATTGTAGGCTTCTGACTGGACCATTGTAGTCCCACTCAAGCAATGGACAGCTAGATCGAAGGTTGTACTCAATCCATTGCTGGTTCTATGTGTCTGGGCTAACATGGTCCTATACAGCCCTAGCCCCACACATAGAGCTTTAGAGGTTGAGGTTCCCTATGGATTCTTGAGCTTATAGCTTGGATGAAGTAGTGCCTATAATGATTAACTTGTTTTGACCCATCTCTGGACTGTGGTTCCCCTATGGGATAGTCTGTGACCATTTGAGTAGACAAGTTATAGCCTTAAGGGATTGGATCATGGCACAGAGATGGGTTGGATTCTTTCTCCTCAGTGGTGATAATGTAGCCATTGGACAAGATTTCTATAACATCAGATCTGAATCTGAGTTACAAAACTCCTCCGATCTATACCCAATAGCATACTTCTCACCCTTTTATATTTATTTTCCCATACTCCATCCATCTTCTCAACCCTTTCTGTAGTTAATTCATTAGGCTACCTTAGGATATTTAGAATAAGTGACCCTAAACTCCCTTCCTTTTAGGACTGCCAGATCTGTAGTCAGATCTAGAGGGACTACTAGAGATGGCTCCCTTGGAGCCGTAGATCACTTTTCCCTGTGAGACAAACTCTTACTTATCAAAACTTGCTACAATGGACCCTGTATCTTACAGGTCTAGGATTTCTTAGCTGTGCTGATTCCATCCCCTATTTTACTTTGATTTTAAATTGCTTTTACCACCAAAAAATAAAGTAAGCACACTGGGAATCGCAACAAGTTTTTGGCGCCGTTGCCGGGGAAAAGATTATCTATTAGTAGACCCTTAGTTTTTGTATTTTTAGTATTCTTTGTAGCTGTGAATAATTGATACTGCTGATGTAATTTTGAATCTTTCTTACAGATCTAGATAGCAGCAGAGAAGGACAGTGGACTGCATTTGGAGATTAGCTACCTCTGTTTGCAATTCTCTAACCTTTAAAACTCAGTCTAGTTTCTTTGAAAATTCCATAGCAGTTATTTAGGATAGTTGTAAATTTATGTTTTCTTAAATAGCTGTAAATTTGTTAGATAAATTCTTTGAGTCAAGTATAATGTGCCTGCAAGGAGTTGTCCCTGTTGGTGGTGTGTTTGTATGCTAGGTAGGAGATCTCTTAGTCCTACTTTAGAACCTTTCCACCCTGAGCTGGAAAGGGGTAGAAGACTTAGAAGGAACAAGCACACCACAGTAGAGCCCCCAATTGAATCTAAGACAGTAGCCATGGGTGAAGAACAACCCAGAACTCTCAAGGAGTTGAATGCTCTGGATGACTATAACTCTCCATTTAGCATTCAATTCCCTGATGTTCAGGGGAATTATGAAATTAAAGCTTCAATCATCCAGATGTTGCCCTCTTTCCATGGGCTTAGCAAGGAAGACCCTTACAAGCACATTGACTAGTTCTTGGCCTTATGCACCACATTCAATATCGCTGGTTTGGGACCTGAGGCTACTAGGCTCAGGCTCTTTCCCTTCTCTCTGAAGGATAGGGCTAGTACCTGGTTGGCTACTCTTCCCAACAATGGCATCACTTCGTGGAAAGACCTACAGACCAAGTTCCTGACAAAGTTCTTCCCTGGGACCACAACTAGCCAGTTGAGGTAGGCAATTCTTACTTTTACCCAATCCCCAACTGAGGATTTTAATCAAGCCTGGGATAGGTTTAAGGAAATGCTCAAACAATGCCCCCACCACAAGATCCCAGACTGGCAGCTTGTACAAAGCTTCTACAATGGGATTGATGAGAAAAATAGAGATATGGTTGATGCCTCTTGTGGTGGAACCTACATGCACAAGACTGCTGATGAGGCATAGGAATTGTTTGAAGTAATCAGTGAAAATGCTTTTCAAAAGATATCCCTGGCAAGAACTAGTCAGGAGTCTGTGTCAAAAGTGGGGCCTGCTGCATTGTTAAAAGGAAAAGTTTATGAGGTGTTTAGGAACAATGATCTATAGCTGCAGATGGCAAACCTCTTAGAGAAGTTTGACAAATTACTAACTGTGATGCAACCCAGAAGGGCTGCTCAAGTGGTGGAGGCATGTCTGATATGCCAGTCCCCACAACACACTGTAGAGGAATGTCCATCTACAGGGCAATATCCTGAATTGGTATTGGAACATGCTGTTGCTGCCCAATCTTTTGGCCAGCAACAATCTGGTGGCTACAACAGACAGCCATTTGGATACCAGCACCAAAATGTTGGTTACCAATGGAGAGACCACCCAAATCTAAGGTTGAGGCAAGACAATTATATGCAGCCCCAGCAACTGTTGGCCTTACCCCAAAGGCCACAGCAGCAGCTCAATCAGGGATATGCCCCTAGGTCTAATTTCCAACACCAGTAGCAGCCCCATCAACAACAAAATCAATTGTTCTTACCCCCATCTCAACCCAGAAATACTTCTTTCGAGGACCAGGTCTTGACCTCACTGCAAAACCTGGGGTCCGTGGCTCAGACTGTGAATTTTCATGGTCAGAGCATATAGAAGATGGAAGAGCAGATTGGCCAACTAGCGAATGCCTTGGCTAGGAAAGATGAGGGGAGGTTGCCCTGCCAGCCGGTTGCTAACCCCAAGGGTCAGTTTTTAATTGAAGAAGCTTCCTCAAGTTTTGAGGGAACCAATGCTGTCACTACCCTAAGGTCTGGCAGGCTGATAGACAACCAGGTGGGTAACAGACCAGCAGAGGTCATTTCCATAGATTATTCGAATGAGTGTGATGGGGATGTTGTTGGAACACAGAGCCAAGAATTGCCTGCCACCCTGCAGCAGGAGAAAAATAAAGAGGCTGTAGTTGAGCCTCAGCAGGAAGAAAAACAAGAAAAAAAGAAAAAAATAGAAGTTTAGTCATGAGCTAGCAGTTGAGGAACTAGCAGTACCTCAGCTGCCATTTCCTCAAGCTTTGAGTGGTCCTGTCCCTTTTGAGAAAGGGAATGCCCAGATGGAGGAAATGATGGAGACCTTCAGGCAGGTGAAAATCAATTTGCCCCTGCTTCAGGCAATTAAACAGGTCCCAGCCTATGCAAAGTTCCTGAAAGACCTCTGTACCCAAAAGAGAAAAGCTCGAGGCCATGTGTCCAAAAAAGTCTTTGCAAGCGATCTGATGAATTGATTTAACATATCAATGCCTTAGAAGTTGCAAGATCCAGGGATACCCACTATTCCTTGCATAATTAGAGACCATACAATCGGGAAGGCCCTTTTAGACCTTGGAGCCAGTGTTAACCTGCTGCCATACAGTGTATATCTGCAGCTAGGTTTGGGAGAGCTAAAACCTACCCCCATTGTGCTAATGATGGCTGATAGATCTGAGAGGAGGCCTATGGGAATGATTAAGGATTTCTTGGTAGGGGTAGAGAAATTCTTTTACCCTGCTGACTTCCTAGTTTTGGACATGGGCTGCAGTAAAGGTACTAATCCCATACCTGTTATCTTGGGCAGGCCATTCTTGGCCACTGCCAATGCAATCATTCAGTGCAGGTCTGGAATTATGGAGGTAACTTTCGGACATATGAAAGTTGAGCTGAACGTGTACAACAGTGCAAAGTACCCTCAAGTGGACAATGAGGAGAGCTTTACAGTGGATGGGGGTAGCCATTTGCCCACTCTGCTAGTGGAGCAACACTGTCAGGAATTTAGTTAAAGTCTGGGATATGGTGGAGGAAGAAAGCCCAGCTGTGATAACAAAAGACATGACCACATTGAAGTCTTCTGTGGGCTCAGTGCAGCATTCCATTTGGAAACCTACATTGTTGCCTCTTCCTCCAACCACCAATGCACCAATTTTGCCATCCACCCAACAAGCCCCTGATCTGGAACTCAAGAAGCTTCCAGAAACATTAAAATATGCCTTCCTTGAGAAAGGTGACAAGCTTCCTGTGATTATCTCCTCCTCTCTTACCAATGAGCAGGAAGAGGAATTACTTACAGTTTTGAGAAAGCACAAAAGGGCAATTGGTTGGACCATTGTAGATCTGGGAGGAACCTTGCCTATACAAGTACTGTGCAGACCAAATCATCCGAAGATGTGTTCCCGAAAGTGATGTCCCCAGTATTCTGGCCATGTGCCATGAAAATGCCTGTGGAGGCCACTTTAGTGGAAGAAAAATAGCTGACAAGGTCCTGCAGTATAGGTTTTATTGGCCTTCTTTATTCAAAGATGCATATACACGCTGCAAGGCATGTGAGAGATGTCAAAATTTTGGAGGGCTGTCCAAAAGAAATTTAATGCCTTTGCAGCCCATCCTTGTTGTAGAACTGTTTGATGTATGGGGTATAGACTTCATGGGCCATTTTCCTCCTTCTAATGGTTACCATTTCATCTTAGTGGCAGTGGATTATGTTTCTAAATGGGTAGAAGTCATTGCCACAAAAACCAATGACAACCAGGTGGTCCTCAAATTTGTAAGGCAGAACATTTTCTCAAGATTTGGAACCCCTAGATCTATTATCAGTGATGGGGGTAGCCGTTTCTGTAACAGGAATTTTGAAAGCTTGCTCAAGAAATATTCTGTGACCCATAGGATTGCTACTCCCTACCACCCACAGAAAAGTGGGCAAGTTGAAATTTCCAATAGGGAGATCAAGCACATCCTTGAGAAAACAGTAAGGGCTGATCGGAGAGATTGGGCTGATAAGCTCAATGATGCACTGTGGGCTTATAGGACTGCCCATAAGACTCCCATTGGAATGCCCCCATTCAGACTGGTCTATGGCAAGGCTTGCCATCTCCCAGTAGAGTTAGAACACAAGGCCTATTGGGCCATTAAAAACTTAAATATGAACCTAACTTCTGCTGGTCATCACAGGTCCCTGCAGCTGTCTGAATTGGACGAGCTGAGGATGGATGCCTACGCCAATGCCAAGATCTACAAGGAATGGTCCAAAGCTTTCTTTGACAAGGGCTTACTAAGAAAAAGCTTCGTACCTGGTGGCAAGGTTTGGTTATTTAACTCCAAACTAAAATTCTTCCTGGCAAACTAAAATCCCGATGGGAAGGTCCCTATATTGTCTTAAATGTGTCCCCATCTGGTGCTGTGGAAGCAAGGATCCCAAATCTGGGAGGACCTTGAAAGTGAATGGTCAGAGCCTTAAGCCTTGTCTCAAAAAACTGGCTGACCCTATGAACACTATTCATTTTCAAGGGACCCCTTCATCTACCTGACCCACAGTTGTGTCCATGTTGTACTATACTACTTTCGTTTCTTCAATAGTTTTTAGGAAATTATAGTGTCTCGATGGGGTCTGAGTCTGTTGGGTTTGATAGAGTTTACGTGGGGTTGGTATGATTACTTCTTCTGCGATTTGCTGATTTTTGAATTAAATGCATACTGTTTGAATATTTTTGATGAGTATGCTGCACTGCATGAATTGCTCCCTGTTTGGTACTAAGCCCTCGCGCATTCCAAATTGAGATTTGGGAAGCTCTCGTACAATTCACATAGAGTATTTATTACGCCGTCGTGAGCTTCAATAAATGCTGCAAAGCCTCTCGCGCATTGCAAGCTACAACATCCATCATTGCAAGATTTTGTTCCTATCTCGCGATCCCCTTGCCCAGCTGCGCGAGTCACATACATTTGTCATTTCCCACGCTGATTGCTGTAACTTTTCACTTCCCAACTCACTCTCAATTAATTGCGGCAACTTGGATGTTATTACACCGATTCATCTTCCCCCATCCTCGTCTTTAAATACACAGGGAGCCCCTTTCATATTCATCTCATCCTTTCTCCTCTCACCCTAGCGGTCCTAACAAATTTTATCCGATGGCAAATGATAAGCCTAATGCTATGCCTAACAAATTTTATCCGATGTGGTTGGAACCGCCCCCACCTAAAGAGCCGGACCCCCTACAATTCCTCTGGGGGGAATACACGGAGGTTCAGCAGATCCTGGCTAAGGAGGACGACAAGAACCAGCAAAAGAAGAAGCAGCGAAAGATAGAACCATCCCCATCCCCTGCCCCCTCCACTCAACCCCTTCCACCACCTTCTCAGCCCCCACATCCTTGATCCCTCTCTCATTTCTTCTTAGGAGTTTTATTTTTGTAATCTTTTAGTCTTAATGAAATTTTCTTTTCCTGTTATTCTGTACAGTTCTCTGTTTTTGGTTGTTTTTCTTGCTGTTTGCTTTTCTTTGACCATAAATTTGCTGCACACCCACCTTTGAACCAGTGGGGACACTGCTCCTCATAGGTTTGGGGGTATGGCAGGCAGATCCTGCCAATGGAATAGTTAACCTAAGTGCAGCAGAATCATGTGAGTAAGATGGAAATGGGTCATGTTCACTGGAGAATAAGAAAAATAATGAAATTTAAATTTTTTTCCAAACTTTAGGCATTACAAACTTTTAAAATTTCACATTTCCATCATGAGATCACCAAGGAAACTCACTTGTATCAGCACTTAGTGAATCATTAGAGAGAGAAAAAGGATAAGGACATACTTAAGAATTCAAAGGAAGACCATAACTAGTGAGATTTGGGCCTATACAAAAAAAATTTCCTTGAGGAGTGACTAAGGCAATTTCTTCTAGCTCTAAGGACTGGCTGAGTCACTGTGCTCACTAGAAGTTAGGCAACTCCAAGTTGAAACAACTGATAGCACTCATGAGACTTAGGAAAGGATTAAGGCCTTCTCTTGGACAGTTTGAGCCTAAATAGACCAACCTTAAGCAACTGCCTTTGTCCATACCCCCTTTGAGCTTTAAATCCTAAATTTCTTCAAAATGTACCTGAGTACTTGTACCTGAACCTATGAACCTGATTCAGCCTACCCTCACTCTGAGAATTCAGAAGGTAAAGGAGAAAGAGTTGAAGATGGACTAGCTATGGTCAACATTAGGTGAATAAAGAAGAAGTACCTCAAATTTTGGCAGTATGGAAACTGAGAAAATGGTGGCATTTCAGAAAAGCAAAAACAAAATAAAAAGAAGAAAAATGCATAAAAAAGAAACAAAAACAATAATGAAGAGGAGTAAGAGAGGAGTCAAGAGGGAACTTTCATTGGAAAAATCGAAATCAAGAAGAGAAACTGATCACTTCAAATCTGAAAAACTCAAAGAAGATGAAAGGAGCTGAATTAAAGAAGGTGAAGTCATGAATCACCTCCTTCACCTACTGATTTCTCAATTTTGAACCCCTTTTCAACCTTCCATTCTTTTTAACCCTACTCCATAAGCCACATTACAGCCCAGTTAAAGCCCTTGTGATCCAAAGTTGAGTGAGCTGTCACGTGGAGATAAAGAGTTATCCAATCTATGGTGAGGATCTGTCAATGATGCCAGCACTTAAGAGCTTTGCCTATGCTCATGCTTACAGACCCATTTGGGGGATGTAACTGCTCTTGAGCTTGAGAGAAAGTGAAACCCTTAAAAGTTTCTCATGAGAGTATGCCCTAAAAAGTTTTGGGTCTGATATTGAATGCATTAAGTATGATCTACAACCTAATTTTTTATCTAGTAATGAGCTCAGTGCTGACACACATGTGAATTGTTCTTTGGTGTAAACTGATTGGAAATGATGTGCTTTCATGAGAAGCTTATACTGTTCAAATTTCTGTGCAGCCAAGGTGTTTGAATTTCTTATATCTCTTACTGATTTAAGGGTGAACTAACTCTGTTTCTTGACTGCTCACTTGATAATAATGCACTTTTGTTAACTGTCTCATTGAGATGTTTATCGGTGTCTTCACTGAAAACCCTCAGGAGACTTCACTCCTCCATTAGGGATCACCTAGGGGTTTAAAAGGCTTGGTACATATGCTAAATGTATCCGTGCTCCCTACGAAAGTGGCATTTAATTTATGTAGTTATTTTAGTGTAGCTTTGCTAAGGGACTAGCAAAGATTAGGTTTGGGGGTGTGTTAAGACCTGAAAAGTACCACTTTTCACCCCTTGACTTAACCTGTGATTAGATCCTTTGCCCTTTAATAAATGTTTGTTAAGCTATTTTTGTATGTAATAAACAGCAGTGCAATAAGGCCATATATTCTGCTAAGGAGCCGGTTTTGACCCCAGAAGTCCCTCAGAAGAATGAGCCATGAATCTAGACCTGAGGTAAGCCTCGCGCAGCTGACAAAGCTCCAAAGGATTCAAGAATTTAGGCTTCGCGTAGTCCTCGCTACGCTCCCCAAGACTTCACGATAAGTTCTCGCGTAGTGGAGTGACAGAAGAGCTTCAGAAGCCTTGAGTCGCGCAGCTCTCGCGAAGTTCAGAAGTTAAAGGTCGTGCAGTCTCATGCAGTTTAAGAAGACCCCTCTCACCCTCGCCTCCGTAAGCTTGAGGATGAACCGAAAGTTGTCGCCACCGCCAATGTCGCGAGATACAAAGCATCATAGGAGCTGTCACGCAGTTCAGAAAAGCCTCAATGCTATCGCGAGGATCCTCACAAAGATCTATCAAGAAATGGACTCTCGCGCAGCTCAGAAACTATTAAAGCCTGACAAGGATCCTCGCGAAGATCCATTGGAGTGATGCTCGCACAGTTCCTGCGCTATTCCAACCCAACCTCGCGAAGCTCAATCCAACGAGAGCGCACCAACCTCGCAACAGCTGAAGCTTCAGAGTTAAAATCAACCACGCAAAGAACAGAGCTACCACGCGACGAGTCTGGGAAACGATGGCTACCTAATGAAGCTCTAAACTTTAACCTTCCATCACTTCAGCAGAGGACTTTCTGGGAATTTCTAAGGATTAGGGCAAGCACTCCCATGCTCAAATCTCTATGCATGCGCCCCGAAGCATCCATGGAACAGTATTCAGCCATGTGGCATCATTAAAATTAGGGTTTCCTAACCCTAATGCGCCGCCACACCACTGCTATATAAACCCAAACTTGGTTTAGGTTTGGGTGCTCAAACTTTATCACTGATACGGGATCTAAGATCATTTTCTTTTCTGTTCTTCTGTAGTAGTAAGTAGTTTTCCTTTTTCTTTTTCTTTCTCTCCATAGTCCAGCACTTGCTGGCTATGCCTTTGTATGTATTTTTGAACTAGTTTAATGGATGTTTTGTAATAGGATATGTACTTTTATGGGATGTGTGCGAATGAGAGTTGCTCTGTGTAAGGCTACTGCCTTGTGATCCGCTATTGCTTTGGCTGTGATTCAAAGCAATGGAGGACTGATTCAAAGGATCCATTTAGATCCAAGTGACCTATGTGTCTGGGCTATCATGGTCTGATACAGCCTTTGCCCCACCACAGGACCCACTAGATCTGAAATCCCCATGGGAGCCTGAGCTGGTAGCCTTGTGACCATGGTGGTGGCAGCAATATTACTGTTCTATTTTGGACTCTATGAGGAGGATAGCCTCTGGGATAGTCTCTGACCATTCAAGTGGAAAGGCTATAGCCTTAGGGTCAAGCCAATCCATAGGATCCAAGATGGATTCTTCTTCTCTGCACATGTGCTTGTAGCCTTGTGGGAGATTGCATGCAGAGGCTCTCTATATTTGTATAGACCCGCCATCAGATGTTAGATCTGATCTGGTTATGGAGATTGTAGGCTTCTGACTGGACCATTGTAATCCAACTCAAGCAATGGACAGCTAGATCGAAGGTTGTACTCAATCCCTTGCTAGTTCTATATGTCTGGGCTAACATGGTCCTATACAGCCCTAGCCCCACACATAGAGCTTTAGAGGTTGAGGCTCCCTATGGATTCTTGAGCTTATAGCTTGGATGAAGTAGTGCCTACAATGATTAACTTATTTTGACCCGTCTCTGGACTGTGGTTCCCCTATGGGATAGTCTGTGACCATTTGAGTAGACAGGTTATAGCCTTAAGGGATTGGATCATGGCACAGAGATGGGTTGGATTCTTTCTCCTCAGTGGTGATAATGTTGCCATTGGACAGGATTTCTATATCATCAGATCTGAATCTGAGTTACAAAACTCCTCTAATCTAGACCCAATAGCATACTTCTCACCCTTTTATATTTATTTTCCTACACTCCATCTATCTTCTCAACCCTTTCTATAGTTAATTCATTAGGCTATCTTAGGATATTTAGAATAAGTGACCCTAAACTCCCTTCCTTTTAGGACTGCCAGATCTGTAGTCAGATCTGGAGGGACTACTAGAGATGGCTCCCTTGGAGCCGTAGATCACTTTTCCCTATGGGACAAACTCTTACTTATCAAAACTTGTTACAATGGACCCTGTATCTTGCAGGTCTAGGATTTCTCAGTTGTGCTGATTCCATCCCCTATTTTACTTTGATTTTAAATTGCTTTTACTACCAACAAATAAAGTAAGCCCACTAGAAATCGCAACAGAAAGCTAGGGGGTAACACACACCTAACCTAGAGGTTTTTAGTGAAATACTACGGTCTAAAGGGGCTTTTTTAATTCTGGAATTTGTATCGGGATGGTGCACCAAAGGGAGAAAGATCTTCTCACTTGAGCTCTTTCTCTCTTAGGTAAAAACTCTCAACCCTTAAGCAAGAGGGGTGGCTCTCTATTTATAGAGAAAGGGAGGATTAATGAGGGGTTACAGTCCTAATTAGATTAGCAATTAGGTAATGAGCAATCTAAGGTTTTTGTGGTTTTCTAGAGCTTGCAGAAGAGGGATTTGGGTTTAATGGTAGATGATAGGGTGGTGACTTGAATGGCAAGAGGGTGATAACTTAAGCTAATAGGGTCACTAGGGTCCTAAAGAAACGCACCCTAGACTTTGGGATGTTCCAAAAGTCAAACCCCCAATGTCAATTTTGGCCATTTTTTTGAAGGAAAACTAGGTCCAAACTGTTGGAAGTTGAAGACCCGCAGGGGCCCGGCCCGGTTTACAATTTCCTGCACAAATCTGCAATTTTCAAATTGCCATAACTTTTTATGTACAACTCCAAATTAGGCGATTCTTGGCTCGTTGGAAAGCTGGGAAAGTCTACTTTCCAATGGTATAGGCCTTAGGTTAGAAAACTATATATGATAACCTTGGAACTCCTCTTTTCATCAGCTATTTTGGTTAGTTCGAAATTGGCTCTATGGGTCCAGTTTTGCAAGATCTCGTACAAATTTACGATCTTCATTCTGCCATATCTTTTGATGTGCAACTCTAAATTAGGTTATTCTTGGCTCGTTGGAAAGCTGGAAAAGTCTACTTTCCAATAGTATATACCTTAGATTGGGCAACTATCCACAAAAAACTTTAGCACTCCACTTTCTAACCGCCGTTCAGGGGGGTTCGAATCGTGCCTGGGAAGGGTTCTAATAGGTCTGGGAAGGGTATGGTTAATTCCTAAGGGTTCGAGATTGGTTTCTAAGGATTTTGGGTAGGTTCCTAAGAGATCTAGGGTGATTCCTAAGGGTTTAGGGTGATTCCTAAGGGTTCCATACATGCCATCAAAAGCTCAGAATTACACCTCTCTCCAAAGGTGTTTCGATCGGGCCTTGGGCCAAATTTGCGTGTCTTCAGATCCCCCTCCTTGGTATCCGATCACTAATGATCGTATGCCAAAGAAAAGAGACATCCGAAGAGGCCCAAGGCATTACTGACAGGTCCGCTGCATTCAGAACGAACTTCAAACATTAGGTGAGTAACATGGTGAGAAAACGAAAGCCCTGGGGTGCCAGGCTAATCATTCATTTCTCGAGGTAATCGATTCCCAAGAGCTTAGCGACATTATTGGGCATAACCGAGGTAGAATGTGTTGCGAAAGCCTAATAGCTGGGAAAAATGTTTGCTTCTCGAGTTGCGAAAGCTCGTTAGTCGAAAAAAATGTTCGCTTCTTGAGATGATTTGAAGGTGATTGATGTTTGAGATTCATTATGAATACAACAGCTTCGTAAGTAATAGGGGTGATCGACCCACATTTAAAGATAGGTGTGAAGTAAACATATGCAAGGCTCCACATTTTACGTCCAATCCTACAAGGCATTTGATGACTCATTGGATTATTTGCGGGTGCCCCTGTAGAAAGCAGGGTTCAAGATCTTTGGGCGAACCCATCGATCCCAAAGTTTATTTAGCATGACCACCTGAGCGAAGTGAATAGATGTCACAATACTTTTTAGGAGTGCGTGCCATTTTTCAAAGCGTGCCCCAGATCCACATGACCCAGAGTATCCAGTTTTGACTTCCTTGAATAGTTCCAGCCAAACATTTGGCACCTCCCAAAGGGGAGCATCCAATCCTAGCCTCTGTTGGCAATGATCATAATCATCAATTAACTATGCATAATCATGCACCCATCAGGGGCAATAAGCAACAACAAAGGCGGTGGAAGCCCCGACCCGGACCCACCCGGGTACAATTTACGGGGACGAACGACCATCATACGGATACCCAGACGCATGACGTACACTCTATAGGGATACTGCTGCACATACAGGTTTTAAGCATGCAGAAAATAAAAAGGGAAATGAACCCTTCTGAATGCATGGTTGCACATAGTTTGATTGACACATAATCTCATTCTCAACAGGTTGGTCTCAACCAACGATTGACCTTTTTCAACGGAGAATCTGAAACTTAAGACAACTCAAGTTCACACGAATCCAAAACAGAGTGCTCATTGCTCAAAAGATTTAGCAGTGGAGTTGACCCAACCGAAACATTGATTGTTTGACCAGGACTTACACCGTTGCTCCTACTTTGAAGTAGGATCCATGGATCCAAGGCGAACCTTTGACCTAGGACATTAATTTTGCACATCTACGTTGTCCATAAAATATTGACATTTTACCGCATCAAAATATGCATGTGTGTCGCATGAAAACATAGATTTCTTTTTCTTTTCGAAATGATTTTCATCATTTTTTTGTTAGACCTGACGTCGATGGTGAGATGCTATATCTGATTTGTCCATCGCTGAGAAGTTGTCTGCTTCAAGGCTTTGGACCGTGTGATGTTCCTACACATTCTCGAGAAAACGTCAGTCCCTTTTTTGTTTATACATATAAAGAAAATGCATCCTAAACAATAAAAGAAAAAGTAGATTTCTACCTATACTTTTTCATTTTCAAGATATATTTTTTTTAGATTTTTGTTTTTGGAGATTTTTTTTTATTTTCCTTCATTTTTGAGATTGAAATATGATGCTGAAAATATGTACATGAAAATGAGTAGAAATATATACACAGTTTTTGGTGTTTAGATTTTTCTTGATTTTTTTTTATTTTTGGCTCTTTTTTTTTTCTTTTTTTTTTTATGCCTTGATAGTGAGACGGAGTAACGGGTCCCATTTTGAGTATAGTCGAACTCTTTCATGCAGTCGGACCTAAGTGAGTTTCCAGATTTTACCAAGGCCAGAACATTGATCCCTTTGGATTGGGTTAAACCTTTCTCCTTGCCTCGGGTCATACAATTAACGGTGTGGGTTTCACAAAGACAATTATGGTCGGGACCCGATTCGGACTAGCATGAGCGGCCTAGTCGGACAAGAGGGTATAGGAAGAGTAACAAAAGGGTTCCTCAAACATTAATATTCTCAATCAGTCCAAACATTTCTTTTTCAATTTTCTCTCTTCTTTTTTTTTTTATCTCCCCCCTTTTTTACCCGTGGCGCCCTTTTGGGTTTAGCTCTCTTACCCCAAGCGCCCTTCCAGGTTTTCACTTGGTCCGCGCAAACTCGCTGTTTTTACCCGTAGGGCCCTTTCGGGTTTTCACCACGTCCTTCTTGCTTTAAGCTTGTATTTTTATTTTATTATATATATTTTTTATTTTTTTATTTTCTTTTCTTTTTTCAATAGCCACGACATAGACCTTGATTCCGTCATAGCCGGCTGGATGGGGTTCTGGTGTCGTCTCACGGCTCGGCTCATGTTGACTTAACAGATATTATGACTGCTTGTGAACCTACAAAGCGGGCTTCCTTCAGGGTGTAGCTTGACCATGGGTTAGGTTAGGATTTGAAGGTATGCTGGGTTAAAAGGATTTCCTTGATACGGCTTCAGTTTTCTGGACAAACTTTCTTCCTTGGGGGTTTTACTGTACATGTCCCGTGATTCTTCTATATTTTTTTTGTTCTTTTTGCTTCATTTCAGGCAATCTCTTTTTGAGGTTTTGCCTTTTCGATTTCTTTGGATTTTTGTAGTAACTTTATACACATGCATCTTTTCTCTCTTTTTTTTTGGTATATGTACACGTATATATATATATATATATTTGGGGGGAATGGGTTTATTGAAAGAAAGGTCTAAGCTCAAATGGGGTAGCAAAGGATATCATCATTTTTAGGGATGCTTTTTGGCTACTGTATTTAGAATGATGGCCTCTTTTCGGTAGTTCTTAAGCAGTCACGTATCTGTTTCACCAACACTTACCTTGTTGCGATAGACTAAGAGTAGAACCGTCGGACATATCCAGCATTGATGGGTTCAGGAAGATGATTTCCGTCCATGGTGGCGAGGCGGATGGCGTATCCCGGCAGCACTTCTTGGATGACGTAAGGTCCTTCCCAGTTTGGCTTGAATTTTCCCCTTGGATCGACATGGAGGGATGGGAAGATCTTCTTCAGCACAGTGTCTCCTACCTTCAGATCTCGACCGCAGACGCGTTTATTGTAAGCGCGTGTGATTCGTCCCTGGTAAACTTGAGTGTGACACAAGGCTAGGAGTCTCTTCTCATCTAATAAGTTTAGCTGATCAAAGCATGATCTTTCTCCTTCTGCTTCTGGTAAGCCTAATTCCATAAGGACTCGGAGTGAGGGTACTTCAACCTCCACCGGGAGGACTGCCTCAATTCCATACATAAGGGAGAATGGTGATGCCCCTGTAGCGGTACGGATCAACGTCCGATAGGCCCATAAACCAAATGGCAACATTTCTCTCCAATCTCGATAAGTGACGACCATTTTCTCAAGGATGCGGATGACTATCTTGTTCGCGGCTTCCATGGCTCCATTAGTTTGAGGTCAATAAGGGGATGAGCGATGGTTCTTGATCTTGTATTGCTCGCAGAAGTCTCGGATGCGCTTATTCGTAAAGTTTGTGCCGTTGTCGGTGATGATATCTTTAGGTACTCTAAATCGGCACACAATATTGTTCTTGAGAAACTTCTCAACATGACTGGCCATGATGTTGGCATATGACGCCCCTTCTACCCACTTGGTGAAGTATTCAATGGCGACGAGGATGAACCGATGTCCGTTTGATGCTTTTGGATTAATCATTCTGACAACGTCAAAGTCCCAGGTAGCAAATGGCCAAGGAGTGGTCATGTAGTGAAGATCAATGGCAGGAGCGTGTATCAGACTGGAGTGATCTTGACACTTGTAGCATTTTTGAACATGTTTGCAGCAATCTGATTCCATGGTGGTCCAAAAGTATCCCTGCCGTAGGATTTTCTTGGCAAGCATGTGACCACTGACATGGTCTCCGCATACTCCCTCATGGATTTCTTTCATAATGTTGACCGCTTCACTTTCAGTAAGGCACCTGAGTAAGATATTATTGTATGATCGCTTGTATAGGCATTCCCCACAAATGATGTAACCTGCCGCTAGACGTTGAATGGTTCGTCGGTCTTTCTTAGATGTACCCTCTGGGAAGGTCAGGGTCTCGAGGAAATTCTTGATATCTAAGAACCAAGGTGGCTCATCATCAGGCTTTGTAGGTTCCTCAATCTGGAGGCAGAAGGCTGGCTCATTCCTCTGCTCGATCCTGATCGGCTTCATCTCAACACCATAGGGGATTTCAATCATTGATGCCAAATTTCCTAATGCGTCGGCAAAGCGATTCCTTATCCGGGGGACGTATGGGAAAGTCACATCTTGGAAGCAAGCTATCAGATCCTCTAGGTGTTCATGATAGGGGATCAGTTTCTCATCTTTCGTCTTCCAGTCACCATTCGTCTGGCATATGATTAACTGTGAATTGCCAAATACTCGAAGGTGAGTTACATTCAGATCGAGAGCTGCCTACAGACCAACGGCGCAAGCTTCATACTCAGCCATATTGTTAGTACAAGGGAAGTTTAGCTTGATAGAGATCGGTACATGGGATCCTTTTGGTGAAATCAGGATGGCGCCAACTCCTTAGCCCTCGACATTTGCTACCCCGTCAAAGTGCATTACCCATGATTCTTCTGCTTCTTCTGTATCGTCTTCCGTCATGAACAAGATATCTTCATTTGGGAATTCGGTTCTTAACGGCTCATAGTCAGGTAAAGGATTATCAGCAAGATGATCAGCAAGCGCCTTCCCCTTGATCGATTTCTGAGTGACGTACATGATGTCAAACTCAGATAATAAAAGTTGCCATCATGCGGTTCGTCCATCGAGAGCTGGCTTTTCAAATAGGTATTTTAGTGGGTCCATTCGAGCTAAGGGCAGAACGGCCTGGGATAGTAAGTAGTGGCGGAGCCTTTGAGTAGCACATACAAGAACCATGCATGCTTTCTCCAGATAAGAATAGCGCGTCTCGTAATCAGTAAACTTCTTGCTCAGATAGTAAATGGCTTGCTCTCTTCTTCCTGTTTCATCGTGCTGCCCCAAGACACATCCCATCGAAACTTCAGTCGTGGAGAGCTACATCAAGAGTGGTCTCCCTGGCTCATGTGGTACCAAAATAGGTGGATTAAGGAGGTAGCTTTTGATTTTTTTGAACGCTGCCTGACAATCGTCGTTCCATTCAACGGGCAAATTCTTCCTTAGTAACTTGAAGATCGGTGTGCAGATTGGAGTTAGCTATGTAATGAACCGACTGATATATTGTATTCTGCCCAGAAACCCTCTAACCTCTTTCTCAGTGGATGGCGGTGGCATTTCAGTGATGGCTTTAACTTTTATTGGGTCGACCTCGATCCCCCTTCTGCTTACGATGAACCCTAGCAGTTTCCCTGACATAGCACCAAATGCGCACTTCTGTGGATTCAGACATAGTCGATATTTCTTTAGCCTTTCAAACAGCTTCCGGTTTACGGATGGTCGCTCTCGTGACTTGGCTATCATGTCGTCGACATACACTTCAATCTCTCTGCATCATGTCATGAAATAGTGCGATCCATAGCTCTCTGATGCGTTGCACCGGCATTCTTCAAAGACTCGATAGCAAAAGGTTCCCGGGGGTAATGAACGCCTTCACGATCAACCTCTGCCATTTTGATCTGATTGTATCCTGAGAATCCATCCATAAAAGAAAGCATCCCGTGCTTAGCTGTGTTATCAACCAAGATGTCGATGTGTGGCAGTGGGAAATCATCCTTTGGGCTTGCTCTATTTAAATTACAGAAATCGATACACATGCGGACCTTTCCATCCTTCTTCGATACAGGTACGATATTAGCTAGCCACTGCGGGTACTTGGATACCATGAGAAACCCCGCGTCATACTGCTTGATGACCTCGTCTTTGACTTTCAGCATCCATTCGGGTCGGAGACGTCTCAACTTCTACTTGACTGGCTTCATATCAGGGTAGAGAGGCAACTCATGCTCGACCAAATCGGTATCCAGACCAGGCATGTCCTCATACGACCAGGCAAAAACGTCTTGGTATGACCAAAGGAAGTCGATCATGCTCTTTCTTTCCTCAGGAAACAATGACATTCCAATTTTGGTTATCCTGGGAACCTCCTCAGTTCCTAGATTGACGTCTTCGGTCTCTTCGACAATGAGGGTAGGGCCATGCTCAAAGTCGGAAAATCGGTCAAGGAGCTCATTGGGGAGCTCCTCGAGGGGGACATCCTCGTCCAGACTTGTGATCCCTACCTCTTCTTGTATTTCTACAGGGAAGGGGTTGATTTCACATGGGACGGGTATTTTGATTAAGGCATCCTTTTGTGGGACATTTTCTGAAACTTTAAATGACAATATTTTTGGAGTTTAGATTTTTTCAATGTTTTTGGGATTTTTGTTTTCTTCCATGTTTTTGAGATTTTTGTTTTCTTTCATGTTTTTAAGATTTTCGTTTTCTTCGGAGACGGACCCTTGGCCAAGCTGGTTTGTGTATATACAAGGTATTGCCTGCCAAGGGCTTATCTCACTTTTTATAGGTTGTTTTTTTTTAGGAAACAGGCGCCAAACTTTAGGCCACTTCCTGCTTCCAGAGTTTGGGGCAAAGATGCCCAGTTCCGTGCCTAAGGGGCCGCTTCTTTACCTGTTGGGATGGAGGGTGCTGGTTGATATGGCTCATTGGAGTCAGCCTCCATCATGTTGATCCCCATTTCATCTGAGATCATGTCTTCAAACGATAACTCGGTTTTGTGGTGATTTACCATAGGAGGGGTTTGATCAGGTACTGACTGTCGTTCTTCGAAAAGGGACAACGCGGCCAAATCTATCTCCAAGCTGGGAAGGGAGATCTGGGGATTGGTGGGATGGACTGGGGCTTTGGGTTTGTGTGGGGTCAAATGGGTTGCCCCATTTCGATCGATCTTTATGACCCCTGCGCTGACAAAGGAATCCCTGATGTGTGGCCTAGAGCGAGGTTTCTCTTCTATGTTGGTTCCTCGAGCTCTTGCTGCTGCGGCGACCCTGGCTTTTTCTTTGGCCTCTCGGACCTCTTACTCTGTGGGCTTATATCCTAGCCCGAATCTTACTTTTTGTCCCTTAGCCACAACTGGCTCTCTTCTGCCTTGTAATTTGGGTCCCATCTTCCTTCTGATAGCCCCACTTTTGGAGCATCGCCACCGCTACTTCCATTCCGCCGTTGGTTGTTGAAGTGATGTTTCTAGGGGGTTCTGGGTCTACAGCCGACACCTCATATTCAAAATTGTACAGCTCGGTGTCTTCCTCAGTATGTGGTACATCCACTACCTTAGGATTTTCAATGTTGTGGGTGGCCTTGTCTTTCTCATCATGCCCTTCACCAATGATGATGATCACCTTCTGTCGTGATATGAATTTCAATTTTTGATGGAGGATAGAAGGTATCGCCCCAACCTCATGCAACCATGGGTGTCCTATCAGTAGATTAAAAGAGGATTTGATATCCATCACTTGGAATGGTATGGAAAGGGTCATGGGCTCGATTACAAGCTAAAGGTCAACTTCTCCCATGATCTCCCGCCTTGTGTTATCAAAACCTCGAGCACTCGTCCTTGTTGGCCTCAACATGCAGGGGTCCACCCCAATTTTGGTGGCAGTTCTCAATGGGCACACGTTCAATGCAGATCCGTTGTCAATTAAAACCAAGAGAATTATCATGTTTCCAGATTCTACAGTGATGTTGAGAGGTTTAGAATGACTATTTCCCTCCTCTGGCAGGTCCGCATCCGAAAAAGATATGGCATTGGGAGCCATCACTTGACCAATTATCTGGCCAACTTCATCTGGGCTGACTTGAAGTGATACATGAGAATTTTTCAATGCCCCCATTAATGCTTTGAAATGGAGTGGGGATGTCATCAATAAATCCCATACAGTAATATGGGCCGGCATTCTTTTCAACTGAGTCTCCAGTATATGTTCTCGACTTATCTTCTTAAATGGATTCACAGTGTTCTCTTTCTTCCTCGGTTGGGCTTGTCTTTGCCGTCCGTTGTTGTTACTACTATCGCTGTCCCCAGTCGTCTCGAGATCTTCCCAGGTAACAAAGTCCAGCCTCTCTCGCTATCGCCGCCAGTAGCATTGGTTTGCTCGTAGCTCAGTGAGACCTGATGTGGATCATAGGTTGGTCCTGAGAGCTAGAATGGTATGGCTATCGGTGTCTGGAGTGCATGTACTGATGGCTCTAGGAGGGTAGGTAAGACATGGCTTTCCTCCGTGATGGATGGGGGGGTAGCAAAATTTGGCCAGGTAGGGGTGGTGAGGTTTAATGGTGGTTGCACCGGGGGTAATGGTGTGGGTGTAGGCCATTGATAATTGATGGGTGTAGGTAGAGGGTTGGGGGTTTGATGGGCCATGAGGGAATTGACAGGGGTGGTAGAGTTTGCATGTGATTGAGCTGACAATAATGGGGTGGGAGCAGGCCATTGGTAATTTATTGGTGGTGGGGGATTGGAGGTCGGTTGGTTTATTGGGTAATGGATGGGGGTGGTGGAATATGGTTGATACGCATTCATTTGTACGTAGTTAATGGGAGTGGATGGTGGGAAATAGGCCCTAAGATCTAGGGGTTCAACTGTTGGTGTAGGGGTAGGAAAATAATCTGCCAGATTCAGGGGTTCAATCACCCCAATATTTCCTTCTCCTAGATTTCTCTGCCTTGGTGCCACAAACATTTCTGGATTACAAATGAAGTCTAACGGATCAAACTCCAATTCTTCTTCAAATTCCTCTACCATCCCTATGGTGGTCTGGGACCTGCTATTCCGGTAGGGTGTGGTGGTAAAGGCACCTGATGGATATTCGCATGCTGGTTTGCTTGGGTGGGTGCAGGGGGAATGATCTTTCCAGCATCGATTAAGTCCTGGACCGCGTGCTTTAATGGGAAGCAGCGATCTATCGGGTGACCCGGACCCTGATGAAAATTGCAATGAGTATTAGGGTCAAAATTATATGGAATCGAATTAGGAGGAGGTCGTGGTTGGAGAACAGTTATTAAACCCTTTTCAATTAATAATGGCATAAGTACACTCAGGGATTGCCCTAAAGGCGTAAAGACTCGATCATAACAGACTCTCCTCTCCGGGGACATTTGAATTCCCTGCCCATTCCCTGCTCTTTGTACTGGCCCTATCCTTACGGGAGCTAGTTGCGCTGCTTGGAATTGGAACGGGGCTACATTGTTATTATTAGGCCGAGTGTTCGCAACATTTTGCACCTCTGCCCCTGTCCTCTTATCGTTCTTCTACTCAGTAAACCTCCTAACCCCGCTAGGGCCCCTTGAAGCATTCTTACTCAACCACCCTCCCCTGATAGCATCCTCACAGCGGTTGGCATTCCTCACCAAATCAGTAAAACTGAACTGTTGTTGATATACAAGAAAATCATAAATCACTGGTAGAGTGTTCTTACAAATCATCTCTATCTGCTCATCATCCGGTATTCTATTTCTGACTTGAACTGCCAGTGCTCTCCATCGCCCTAAGTAGTCGCTGAAGGTCTCGTTTGGATTCTGCCTTAAACGGCCCAAATCAGACTTGCGTGGTTCAATATCAGTATTATAGACATACTACTCTTGGAACAAATGCGCTAAATCTTTTCATGTCTTCATCATGGATGGTTCAAGAGGCATGAACCACCTCAGGGCCGGTCCGGTCAAGCTTTTCTGAAAGACTTTTATTAGTAGTCTTTCATCCCCCCCGTACTGGCACATGTCCCCACAATAGGATTTGAGGTGCGCGATCAGGTTGCCTGTTCCATTGTATTTGTCGAATACTGGCATTTTAAATATGGGGGGCAAGGGGACCTCAGCGAACAAGCATAGGTCTGTGAAGTCCGTTGCGTGGATTTCAGCACCACCCATTTTCATCAGCTGTTTTTGTATTTTGTCTAACTATTCTTTCAGCTGCTCTGACTCTTTTGATACCGGGGTTGCTTTCTCGGCCGTCAGTTGGACTTCACTCTGGGCCACTAGGGGATGGGCAATTATGGGAGGGGGTGGAAGCTGGTCAAAGCCCCAGCATAGGCCCCACTATTCCTGATCTCGTCCTCTTCATACTGCTGATCGGCATAATGTGCAGTGAAGATGGGATTCTCAACTTGTTGCTGCATGGGTTGGATGGGAATGACATGAGCAGGGGTTGGATGAGCCCATTGGGGGTGTGGAAAGGCTTGTTGGGTGATGGAAATTTGGTTTTGAAATGGGATCGGATAGGGCCATTGGGTGTGAGGGAAGGTTTGGGGATGGCCTTGGGGTGCGGGGCCATGGGAGAATTGGGTTTGGGGGATGGCATGGATTTGACCCGGCTGTGAAGGTTGGGCTAGGTGTTGGGGGTATTGTGGAAGGTATGAGTGTGGGGTTTGGGTTTGGGCCATGAACCCTTGATCATTTTGGGCCATAGGCCATTGATGGGTTTGGGCTATGGGTCCCTGGTAGGTTTGGGCCATGGGCCCTGGATGGGTTTGGGCCAATGGGCCTAGGTAGGTTTGGGCCATGGGGCCTTGGTGAGTCTAGCCTAATGGGCCTTGATGGGTTTGGGTCATGGGCTCTTGGTGGGTCTGGCCCAATGGGCCTTGGTGGGTCTGGGCTATGGGCCCTTGATGGGTCTTGCCCGATGGGCCTTGGTGGGTTTGGCCCAATGGGCCCTGGTGGGTCTGGGTCATGGGCCCTTCTTGGGTCGGGGCCATGGGCCATTGGTGGATTTGGGCCATGGGCCCCTAATGGGTTTAGATTTGATGGGTTTGGCCCAATGGGCCCTGGGGGATATGGGTAATGGGGTTTTGGGACAATGGGCCTTGGGGATGATGGGTAGTGGGGTATTAGGCCATGGGGCCTTGGAGGTCATGGATGGTGGGGTATTGGGCCATGGGACCCTGAAATGTGTGGGAAAAGGGGGTTTGGGCCAATGGGCCTTGGGGTATGTGGGAGTTTAGAGGTTAGGCCATTTGGCCTTGGGGTGTATGGATGGTGGGAGGTTGGACCATGGGGCCTTGGGGTAAGTGGGTGATGGGGGTTTGGATGGTGTGGATTATGGGAGGTTGATGGGGGTCATGAGGGAGTGAAGCATGGAGGTTTGCTAAGGTATGAGATGGATTCATGGATGTGGGGTGTGGAGGAGAGATATTTTAGGAAGCCCTCCATGAGGAGTATGCTTGGAACATCTCTTCCATCATGTCCATGGAAGGGGGGTTGGATGTGGATGGTAGATTTAATGGATGATTGGGTATGGATGGGGTAGAGGTGGTGGAAAAATTGGGCATGGCCCCGGTATAATTAGGCATGGCCACGGTAGGTGGGGGTGTATGGGGTGGATGAGGGGATGTATTGGGTATGTTTTGGGATGATGGGGGGCATGATGAGGATGGATGAGGAAAATTGGGCATGGCCCTGGTAAAAATGGGCATGACCTGGATGGATGGAGGATTTTGCGGGGGGTTGGATAGGGTGGAAGTGGTGTATGTGAATGTGGGCGGATCGGGTCTATAGGGGGATGATGGGAATTGGGGCATGGATGTGGATTGGGAAAATGGGTTAGAGTTTTGCATGGGCATGGTTTGGGCAAAAGATGGGGAATGGGGGGTTGGACTTTGGATATTTTGGAGGGTAGGGGTTGGGAATATGGGGGCGCCGAATGGGCTGGTAACGGTAAAAGGGGGTTGGGTGAGGGGGATGGTGGAAAAGACTTCTCCCGAATGAGAGTGGGTTGGATAATGTAGTGGGGATGAATCTGGATCGACGTAAATCGGGTCCACTACCCACGACATTCTTCAGGAGCGGGTCGGGTAAGGGTGCCTTGGATAAGGCCAAAAAATCCTCCTCCTTCTTCCCCTATGAGACGACGGAGGGCAAGATGATGCCGTTGTGCCGGCACCACAAACTAAATATTTTTTGGGTTTGATTATTTATTTTTTTGAATTTTATGAAAACTTTTTGAAAAACAAAGGTTCCGAGGCCTTGGAATTCCCTTTTCGGGTGGGTCTCGTACCTTAATTCAAGACCCACGGTGACGGTTCTGATACACTTCGAAAGAATCGAAGGAAAACCTTCGATCTATTAAAGGCATGAAAATCGAGGAAAACGACCCGATCCCCCGAAATGAGCCAAAAAGAAGTTGCCTTCTCTTGACCGACGGGGGCATATTGGGTGTCGGAGATGGCGGGACCCAAACAAGGCACTAAGCACACTAATCGGGGAACTTTGGAGGTGAAGAAGGCCACAGATTCGGGCTGCTTAAACCCAGTTTATACTAGGCATATGTATTATATACGCCTGACCAAAACTAAGCAGATTTGGCTGGGCGTATATATTATATACGCTTGAGTATTTCTGGGGATTTTTGGCTAGGCGTATTTAATATATACGCCTGGCAAAACTGTTCTTTCATCTTGGTCTGATAGTGTGCACAACAAGCCCAAAATGAGTGTCTTTTTTTTTTGTGGAAGCTAGGCTTCCGGGAAGTGAGCAATTTTTTTTTTTTATGATCGATTCTCTCCTCACTGCACCTAAGAGGTTTGAGTCCGGTATAACTCGCTAGCGCGCTCCCCAAGGGTTTTAAGCTTTTTGGAATGAAAACCCACCCCATATACCTCCGGCGCGAGCGCCTTCTCAGATACTAGGTGGGCTGGGACTTTTCTGAATCATCACCACTAGGGTTGCCGCCATACTAAGACCCGGGTGTTTGTATGTGTGCTTAAACCCAACACTTTGAAAATCTACCCCGTAAAAAAAACAAATTAATTAAGCTCCCCAACTTGGTTCAATTTTAATTTTTTCAAAGCTTTTTCTTTTTTTTTTGGAAGTTTTTTTTAGTTCAAAGACCGGGGGTGATGATCCCGTGCCGCCACTACGGGCCGGCGTCCACTGTTAGGATATGAATAATAAAAAAGACGGGGCCAGTCAAGCGACTAGGCGGGAAATATAAAGTGCTGAAATTTAAAAAGTGCCAGTCAAGTGACTAGGCAAAAAGTTGCTGAAATTTAAAGCAGAAACGTAGGGGTGAGTAAAAGAAAGGTGCCAGTCAAGCGACTAGGCAAAAATTGCTAAAATTTAAAGCGAATTGTAGGGGTGAGTAAAAAAGGTGCCAGTCAAATGACTAGGCAAAGATTGCTGAAATTTAAAGCAGAATCGTAGGGGTGAGTAAAAAAAGGTGTCAGTCAAGTGACTAGGTAAAGATTGCTGAAATTTAAAGCGGAATCGTAGGGGTGAGTAAAATGACGTAATCAAAGGGGTGAGTGACAAAAAAGCAGCAAAAATAATATAAAAAAAACAGCATTAAAATGTTAGAAAAATAAACAAAAAGGCCTAGTTCAAAGGGAAGCTCTACTAGCTACTCTCCAGCAGAGTCGCCATCTGTGCAACCGTGGGAATTGTGACGATCCCGTCACAACGATGCGCTCTCTAACTATAAAAAATGTAGAGTCGCCACCCGGAACTTTCGGTGTCCCGGGATACCTAGTTCATTTTTATGACCACCGAAGTGCTAAAAATATGACTCTGAATCCGGTCCACACCAAAGGCTCTTGGGTAGGGGCTTCGGTTATCGATCGGAAAGGTGTTAGGCACCCGATCAACCTGCTAAATGTGGTCTCTACTTAAGGCCAGGTCTATGTGGGGCTGGTTTATATAGTATATATATATATATATATAATTATATATATATAAGAAAGTAAAATGAGCGGCACTTCCCCTTGCCCGAAGGCACACCGATCCTATTGAGCCCTTCCCGCTTGCCAAAATTTGGGCAGCCTAATGGCTCAATTCTAGGATAGAGGAAAAGCAAAGAGGTAGAGGAATAGAAGGGAGAGCCGGAGCTCTCGGGCCCTTGTAGCACCATTGGGGAGCCTTGCATTGGCTTGCTTCGGTAAGCTTTTTGAAGGCTTGTATGGTATGGAATGGGGTTCTAACTCCTAAGGCTTGAAACTAAGAGGTAGAGAAGGAAAGCTAGGGGGTAACACACACCTAACCTAGAGGTTTTTAGTGAAATACTAAGGTCTAAAGGGGCTTTTTCAATTCTGAAATTTGTATGGGGATGGTGCACCAAAGGGAGAAAGATCTTCTCACTTAAGCTCTTTCTCTCTTAGGTCAAAACTCTCAACCCTTAAGCAAGAGGGGTGGCTCTCTATTTATAGAGAATGGGAGGATTAGTGAAGGGTTAAAGTCCTAATTAGATTAGCAATTAGGTAATGGGCAATCTAAGGTTTTTGTGGTTTTCTAGAGCTTGGAGAAGAGGGATTTGGGTTTAATGGTAGATGATAGGGTGGTGACTTGAATGGCAAAAGGGTGATAGCTTAAGCTAATAGGGTCACTAGGGTCCTAAAGAAACACACCCTAGACTTTGGGATGGTCCACAAGTCAAACCCCCAATGTCAATTTTGGCCATTTTTTGAAGGAAAACCAGGTCCAAACTGTTGGAAGTTGAAGACCCGTAGGGGCCCGGCCCGGTTTGCAATTTCCTGCACAAATCCGTAATTTTTAAATTGCCATAACTGTTTATGTACAACTCCAAATTAGGCGATTCTTGGCTCATTGGAAAGCTGGGAAAGTCTACTTTCCAATGGTATAGGCCTTAGGTTGGACAACCATATATGATAACCTTGGCACTCCTCTTTTCATCAGCTATTTTGGTTAGTTCGAAATTGACTCAATGGGTCCGGTTTTGCAATATCTCGTACAAATTTATAATCTTCATTCTGCCATATCTTTTGATGTGAAACTCTAAATTAGGCGATTCTTAGCTCGTTGGAAAGCTGAAAAAGTCTACTTTCCAATGGTATATACCTTAGATTGGGCAACTATCCACAAAAAACTTTAGCACTCCTCTTTCTAACCACTATTTAGGGGAGTTCAAATCGTGCCCGAGAAGGGTTCTAATAGGTCTAGGAAGGGTATGGTTAATTCCTAAGGGTTCGAGATTAGTTTCTAAAGATTTGGGGTAGGTTCCTAAGAGATCTAGGGTGATTCCTAAGGGTTCCATACATGCTATCAAAAGCTCAGAATTACACCTCTCTCCAAAGGTGTTTCGATCGGGCCTTGGGCCAAATTTGGGTGTCTACACTTAGGATAGACCTCTCCTTATTCCTTTCCCACCTGGTTGTCTACCATCCTACCAGACCTTAGGGAAGTTATGGCATTGGCCCCCTCAAAATTGGAAGAGCCTTCTTCAATGGAATACTGGCCCTTAGGGTTGGCAATTGGTTGGCTTGGCAACCTGCCCTCCTCTCTTTTAGCCAGAGCATTGGCTATTTGGCAAAGCTGCTCTTATATTTTCTTAATGCATTGACCGTGAGAAGTCACAGTCTGATTTAAGGGTCCATGGCTTTGCAATTGGGCCAAAACCTAATCCTCAAAAGAAGCACTTCGGGGCTAAGGTGGGGGAACTATCAATTGACTTTGTTGCTGGGGCTGCTGTTATTGGAAATTTGACCTTTGAGCATAACTCTAGTTAAACTGTTGCTGTGGCCTTTGAGGTAAGGCCAACATCTGTTGTGGCTGCATATAATTGTCTTGCCTCCACCTCAAATTTAGGTGGTCTCTCCATTGGTAACCAGCACTTTGGTGCTGGTATCCATATGGTTGTTTATTGTAGCCACCAGATTATTGTTGTCCAAAAGATTGGGCAGCAGCAGCCTGTTCCATTACAAACTTAGGGTATTGCCCCGCAGATGAACATTCTTCTACTGTGTGCTGTGGAGATTGGCATATCAGGCATGCCTCCATCACATGTGCAGCCATTATGGGTTGCACCACAGTCAAAAGTTTATCAAATCTTTCAGTAAGATTAGCCATCTGCATTCTTAGATCATCATTTCCCTAACTTCATACATTTTTCCTTTAGAAGTCTCAGCCACCCCCAGCTTAGGAGATGGTTCTTGAATAGTTCTAGAAGAGGACATCTTCTCGAAAGCATTTTCACTTATGACCTCGAACCCATTGTACCACAAGAGGCATCTACCATGTCTATGCTCTTCTCATCAATCCCATTGTAGAAGCTCTGGACAAGCTGCCAGTCAGGGATCTTGTGGTGGGGACATTGTTTGAGCATCTCTTTAAATCTATCCCAGCACTGGTAAAAATCTTCAGTTGGGGATTGGGCAAAAGAAAGTATGCCTTTCCTCAACTGGCTGGTTTTGGTCTCTGGGAAAAATTTAGACAGAAATCTTGTGTGGGGGTCTTTCCAGGAGGTGATGCTATTGTTTGGGAGAGTAGATAACCAGGTCATGGCCCTGTCCTTTAGGGAGAAAGGAAAGAGCCTTAACCTAGTGGCTTCTGGTCCCAAACCAGCAATGGAGAATGTCATGCACAGGGCCAAGAACTGGTCAATGTGCTTGTAAGGGTCTTCCTTGCTAAGCCCATGGAAAGAGGGAAGCATTTGGATGATGGAAGTTTTGATTTCGTAGTTTCCTTGAACATCAGGGAATTGGATGTTGAATGGAGAATTGTAATCATCCGGAGCATTCAATTCCTTCAATGTTCTAGGTTGTTCTTCACCCATAACTGCTATCTCAATTTCAATAGGGGGCTCAACAATGGTGTGTCTATGCCTTCTCGGTCTTCTACCCCTTTCTATCTCAGGGTTAGCAGGCTCTAATGTAGGACTGAGGGATCTCTTTCCTAACATGCACACACACCAACAGCAGGGAAGACTATTTGCAGGCACATTGCACTTAATAAAAATTGCAACTATCCTAATCAACTGCTACGCTATGGAATCTTCAAATGAGAAATAGACTGAGTTTTGAGGGTTAGAGAAGTGCAAACAGAGGTAGCTAGACTCCCAGTGCTATTTTACTCTCCTTCTCTGCTACGGTTCAAATCTGTAAGAAAATTTTTAAATGTAAATCAGCAGTATCAATTATTCACAAGTACAGCAACCAAAGAATAAAGAATAAAAAATCTATAGTCTACTAAAAGATCAATCATCCCCGGCAACGGCGCCAAAAACTTGTTAGGCTTTTTTTTTAAGTGCTTGCTACTGACTTTATTGAAGATAGTGATAAGAATGGGGTGAATGAAAATGAATGAAAGGTGGATTAAAAATGACAGAGCAGCAAGCCTAAAATATGCACAATCCTGTAAGATACAGGACCTGTTGTAGCAAGTATTGATAAGTAAGAGTTTGTCCCACAGGGAAATTGATCTTAAGCTCCAAGGGAGCCATCTTTAGTAGGCCCTCCAGATCTGACTATAGATCTGGCAATCCTAAATGGAAGGGGATTTAGGGTCACTAAAATCTAAATTCTAAGGTATCCTAATGTATAAACTATAGAAAGGTTTAAGAAAGAAGATGGAGTGAGAAAATAAATATAAAAGGGTGAGAAGTATGCTATTAGGTTCATATCTGATGGGCTTCATGACTCAAATTTAGATCTGCTGCTATAGAAGTCCTGTCCAGTGGCTACATATCATCACTGAGAAGAAAGAATCCAACTCATCTTTGTGCCATGATCCAATCCCTTTATGGCTATAACCTGTCCACTTAAATGGTCACAGATTATCCAATTGGGGAACCACAGTCCAGAGATGGGTCAGAACAAGTTTATCATTGTAGACACTACTTCATCCAGGCTACATGCACAAGAATCCATAGGGAACCTCAACCTCTAAAGTGCTATGTGTGGGGCTAGGCCTGTATGGGAGCATGTTAGCCCAGACACATAGAACCAGCAAGAGTTTGAGTGCAGCCTTAGATCCAACTGTTCACTGCTTTAGAGAGACTACAGTGATCCAGTCGCAAGCCTATAATCTCTATAACCAAGCCAGATATGCCATCTGATGGCGGGTCTATACACATGCAGGGGAGTTTGTCTCAGCACAATCTCTCACAGGGCTACAAGCACAAGTGCAGAGAAGAATAATCCGTCTTGAGTATGTGGGTTGGCTTCACCCTAAGGCTATAACCTGTCCACTTAAATGGTCACAGACTATCCTAGAGGCTATCCTCCTCACAAAGCTCAAGATAGAATAAGAAACATTGGTGCCACCACCATGTTCACAAGGCTACAAAAGCTCATTGCTCCCATGGGGACTTCAAATCTAGTGGGTCCTGTGGTGGGGCTAGGCCTGTATGGGAGCATGTTAGCCCAGACACACAGGTCACTTGGATCTGAATAAACCATAAAATCAGTCCTCCATTGCTTCCAATACGTCCTAGCAATGGAGGATCTCAAGATAACAGCCTTGTACAGAACAACTCACAAAAATCTCATAAAAGTAAAACACCCTATCATGAAACTCCATTAATCTATTTCAAATAATCATACAAAGGCATAGCCAGCAAATGCTAGACTATGGAGAGAAGAAAAGTACAAAGAAAACTACCTAAACCTTACTAGAGATCTGCAGCTACTGCAAGAAGAAGAATATGATAGACAAAATTCTATTCTAAGTAGAGAGTCCCCTAAACCTAAACAAGGCTTAGGTTTATATAACAGTTAGTTTGGCGACGCATTAGAGTTAGGAAACCCTAATTTTAACGATGCCACATGGCATAATATTGTCCCTTGGATGCCTCGAGGTGCATGCATGGAACTTGGAGATTTGGAATGCGTGCCCTAATTGCTGGAAGTTCCCAGAATGTCCTCTACAGAGGTGAGGGAGAGTTAGAGTTCAGAGCCTCGCCAGGTAGCACTGGTTTCCAAGACTGTCGCATGGTAGCACGGTCTTTGCGAGATTAGATTAGCTTGAAATTTTAGCCGTCGCGGGGTTGTCTTAGTTGCACCTGAAGCAGTCGCGCGATAGAGCATTGAATCCTCTCTGGATTGCTCTGGTCTTCGCGGGATTGCACTTTCCTTCTGAATGGTGCAGGAATCACGCGAGCAATTTGTTTCTCAATGGATCTTCGCGAGGACGTGATGTGTATTGGTCTCTGAATTGCGCGAGAGGTTTTTCTGAAGTTTTGCATCCCGCGGTCACTGTGCGACAGCTGCACATTGAACTACCTAGAGCTCTCTCTCCTTAGTTGATCTGAGTGAACTGCACGAGGTTTGAGAGCTACTTTCTTGAGTTGCGCGAGACTGCGCGAGAGTTATATTTGAGCTTTACGAGAGCTGCACGAAGTATGATTCTGAAGCCCCTCTGTCACTCATCTGCGGGAGAACAGTGCAGGTAATTGGAAATGAAGTTTTAAGAAACTCACGAGGACTGCGCGAGGCTTAATTTTTGAATCCTTTAAAGCTTGTGAAAGCTGCGCGAGGTTCAATTCTTGTCTGGGTTCAGCTTTCATCCTTCTGGGGGACTTCGGGGGCAAAAGTGGGCTCCTTAATAGGGTTCAGGCCTTATTGCAGCTGCTGTTTATTATCTACAGAAATGACTTAACACACATTTATTAGATGGCTAAGGGTCTAACAGAGGCTAAGTTAAGGGGTGAAAAGTGGTACTTTTCATGTCTTAACAGCATATAGCACATACCTCCTCCACTCTAGCAGCCATGGGTGACTGCATTGTTCCCATGAGCTTATCAAATCTCAATGCTAAACTGTCCACTTTCTTCTCCAAATCACTATGCACATTTACCGCATACATCTTCCCTCTGGTAGTATTCTCCTTCACCATTCTAGGAGGATCTAATTCCCTAGACAAAGTCTCCCTTTGCATGGAGTTCTCACTAATGATATCAAACAACTCCCAAGCCTCCTCAGCAGTTTTATGGAGGTAAGTACCACCACAAGAGGCATCAACCATATCCCTGCTTTTGGAGTCAATCCCTTTATAGAAACTTTGGACAATTTGCCATTCAGGGATTTGATAATGGGGACATTTCTAGTGGAGTTCTTTGAATCTCTCCCAAGATTGGTGAAAATCCTCTGTTGGATCTTGAGCAAATGAGATAATGCCCTTCCTCAACTTGCTTGTCTTGGACATGGGAAAATATTTTATCAAAAATTGACATTGAAGATCACTCCAGGACTGAATACTGTTGGGGGGAAACATGGATAACCAAGTCCTGGCTCTATCCTTTAATGAAAAAGAAAAGAGTCTCATCCTGGTTGCCTCTTCCTCAAAACCTGTGATATTGAAAGTGGTGCACAGTCCTAAGAATTCATCAATGTACTTGTATGGATCCTCTTTGGTCAGGCCATGGAATGAGGGTAGCATCTGGATTATGGAAGACTTAATTTCATAATTTCCTTGAGCAACTGGGAATTGAATGCAGAAGGGGAAATTGTAAACCACTGGTGCATTAAATTCCTTTAGAGTTCTAGGCTGTTGTTGCTCACCCATTTCGACAGATTCAGCTGCAACAGATGTGTGTGAAATTTGTCTAGATTGGAGAATTCTTTCAACCTCTAGATTTAATGGAACAATTTGAGGGTTCAGAGTTCTCCTTCCAAACATACACCACTCACAATCTTACTGCAGAGCAAATCTTCAAACACAATAATTCGAAACAAAAATAAATGACCAATGAATCTAAAACAAAATCAACAGATGTGACAAATTAACAGGGGTAGAGGGAAGCAAACTCAAGAGCAGCCTCTAGCACAATGTTCTTCCTTAGCAGCAGCTCCATATCTGATGAAATGATAAAAAGAACTAGAAAATAACAAGACTTACAAACATAGTTAGTGAAAAATCAAACAAACTATCACAGATCTATGATCTAAACTAAAACAAACTTAGATCTACCAATTTAAAAACACACCTCCCCGACAGCGGTGCCAAAAACTTGTTGGTAAACTGCCTTGCATTCAAAAAGGGGTTTAAATTCACTCAATTAAAGGCAAATCACACACAAAGACCTGTAAGTATTCAGGGCCTGTTGTAGCAAGTTTTAAAAGAGTAAGTAAGGGAATGTCCACAGGGCGGTGAGTTCAAAATATGGTAAATCTCCAGATCTGAAAGAGATCTGGCACTCTACCTATACTAGGTTAGTAAAAGAAAGGGGAGAGGTTTTAAAGGGTTCTCACTTAAACTAAACTACAAATAAAATGCAGAATTAACTGGGATCGAGTTTAAAGTTCTGATCTCACAATTGGAAGGGATTAAAAATAGAAAATGGAGAAGAACAGCTTGGAGTTTGGACTTACTGCAATTGGGTTGAGATGATCGTGTTACAGGGGATTCAAAGCACACCAATCCCTCAGTTGGCTACAAGCACAGCTGCAGAGTAGAAGAATCTACTATAAACCAAGGGATTTGACAGATCCTAAGGCTATGATCTGTCCACTTCAATGGTCACAGACCATCCTATAGACTTCATCCGACCCAAAGGTTTAAGGTGAAAGAATCTAAGTGAAACCAGAGATTGAACTGATCTTAAAGCTATGGTCTGTCCACTTCAATGGTCACAGACCATCCTATAGATTTTCTCCAACTCAAAGGTTTCAATCAGAGCATTAAAACCATTACAGATGTTGCAATTACCAGGTCACAGACACAGGCAATTGCAGGGATATCAGATCTAGGGAGATCAAATGGTATCCAAGAGGTCTACCAGTTAAGTGGGTGAGCTGATCAACAAACTCCTCTACACAAATCCGATTGAGCACGAAATGAAACCAAGGGAACTATAGATCTAATTAAGACAATAAAATCAATATTTACATTGCATAAAACTCACTCTACAATGAAATGCTCCCAGATCTGTAGTCTGTGCTGCAATTGACCCACAAATAACACTCTCAACCTTACCCAATTACAGATCAGACCTCACCCCTTGCTGCTCCGAGAGAGTCAGCCAACCATCGTTGAGCTAAAGGAGGGAAAACAAAATTTTGTTGCAGGCCCTAATCTCTAGATTTTGATCCCCCCAATTACAATTGGGGATCTCATTATATAGCATTTTCCTCTCATTTCTCCCGCCAATATTCCCTTCTAGAAGGTCCTCAGAGTTCGTTAGAGTTCTGCCAGAGCATGTGGGGTTGGTTAGTATTTCCTAGGGCATCTTCAGGATCATCATGTTGGTCACAAAAGTGCCTCAGGTTGCGTGCAGTAGGTCACCAAGTTGCAGCATGTGAATAGCCTATTTTCTTATAAGTTCTTCACACAATTTCAACAAGTTGAGGAAGCTTTCGACAGGTTCAAATAGAGCGTTTTGGTCTTTTCGCTAGGTTCTCAGATCTCTTCGATAGGTTTCGATAGGATGAGCCTTCTCTTGAAGCTTCAACATTCTCTACCCCTTTGTCTAGAGCATTTGATAGGTTTGGAAAGCTTTCGATAGGTTTGGAAAGCTTTTCAATAGGTTCAGCTCTGCATGCCAGTATTTCGATAGGATTGCTCTCACTCCTGTCGAAATGTTCAAGTACCTTCCGATAGGTCTGAGCTCCAGCTTCTCCATCTCGATAGGTTTAGGCAACCATCCAATAGGTTCCCTTTAGACCTCAGGCAGGCTTTCGATAGGATGATTTCTTTATTTCTTTCAGCTGCTCGATAGGTTCTTGGATCCTATTGAACTTCTCAATCCTCACAAATTCTTCCTTTCTCTGTTTTCAGATCCTATCGAAACCCTTCCATCTGCACGAATTCCTCCATTTTTAGCCCTCACCTCCTATTGAAGCCTTCAGATAACCTCTCGATAGGATGTTTTCTGCCTGCTTTCACTTCCTTAACTCTACCCTGCTGTTGCCACAAGCCCCAAGTGGCCAATGGTGTGCAGCCCTCTTATGTGCCATTTCTGGCTCTGCACTGTGCTGAGAGATGGACTTCTTTGTGCAACAATTTTTAGTGATTTTTTACACTATTCCTATCTTTTATTACTATCTACAAGGCAGACTCAATAGGTGTTTATTAGTGTGCTCACAGGTTCATCAAAGGTCAGGTTAAGGGGTGAAAATTGGCATTTTTCACTACTTAATAGGGTGCATTCTTCTGAGTTTCTGCTTGATGGGTTTTGCATCAGGTTCTAGGATTAAACGGTGTTCTACTAAGCTTGGAACCAGACCCGACATATCCTTGTGGGACCATGCGAAAGAGTTGAGGTGATCTTGGAGGACTTGGATAATCTGTTGTCGCTCCTTGGGGTTGAGTGTTGCACTGATTAGCAGCTTCTTGGGCTTCTCCATAGTTCCGAAATTGATTTCCTCGATAGGTTCAGTGGCGCCTTGAGTTTGCTCGTCGAAGTGTTTGATGACCCGTTGGAAGTCCTATGTCTCCTCAGCTGCTGGCGCTCCTTCATCATCTGTGAGCTCATACACTATAAAATGGCTACACTGGGGGGTTAGTTTTGAGAGAGGTAACCCTTCATCGATTTAATTTATGACTGTGACATCCTTAGTCAGGTGTAGGTCGAGGCCATTCATCCTTCTCTCGAAGTCGTGGAGTATCTCGTCAGGTATGATTACGGGCTTCTTCCTTCGTCGGGATGCTCGATGCCTTCGTGAGGAAGAGGTGGTAGGGTCACTTCGAACCAAGCCAAGGAAGATGTTGAGGGTGGGATGGTGACCATGTGTGATCATGTCGATTATTTCTTCCTTAGCTCCATTGGTGTGACCACTACCCATAGCCTTAGGAGAAAAGTCTCCTTATCAGTTGCTCAATGGGTCTGGGATGAAGGGCTCCCTCCCTTTTCTATGGTCTCCTACTTTTTTGGGATTTTCTATTTTTTAAATTTTTATGGGTTTTGGGATTTTCTATTTTTTTTATTTTTGATAAAGAGATATGGTACAAGGTTGGTTGCCTGGAGAGGAACTAGTGGGATTGCTTCTTCTAGTTGAGGAAGCTGGACGACGGTTGAAGCCATTCGTGTGATTCTTCAGATGACGTGGACTCGTTCAAAATTTGGCTTTTTTTTTAGAGTCTTCATCTTGGGTGATCCTCCTGATGAGTGAGGATGGCATCGGTTTGGCTGATGTGCTTTCTTCCTCTATTGCGTAAATTGTTGCATCCCCAAAAAGGGTGGAGAGGTAGTAGTCGTCTAAGCTCTCATCTTCGAAATCAGACTAGAAGTATTTTTGCTGTTGAAGTTGCTCCTGGGGTGAGACATATTCCTCAATATGTCTAATTACTGACTCTGAATTGCTTTCGATCATCCCCCATAGTGTGGGAAAGGGATTAGTCTGGTCTTCTCGTTCAAGGTCTCCTAATATCGCAGTACAAGTCCTGCAGTGGGGCTGGTATGGTTGAATGATGCATGGAGATTCTTGCGAGCATTCCCATATAATAGAGGGACGTTCAAGGCTGCTACTGTCATAGTTGGAATCTTCTATGTTTGGGAATTCCTTCCCTTGGACTTCGTAGTATGAGAGGATGAGTATACAGGCCTGACAGCAAGGTTGATACGGGTGAGATATACAGGGATCTCCCCAAGGCCATTCCCAGCCTTCGTTCTTAGGAATGAGGTTGTTGTTGAAGTCAAGGTCGTCTTCTTTGTTTGATTACTCTTGAAGGCCTTGGTCTAACTGCTTTGCTAATTCGAGCATTGGAAGGTCTATCCAGTAGTCTTCATCATCACTCGACGACGGTGCCCATTCCTCTTCCAGTGAGTTCCAAAATATCAAAAGTTGTGGTGCATCCAGTGATTGGGGAGCGTCGAGCTCTAGTTCTTCTTAGACTTCTATAAAGGTGATATTAGACTCTGTGCTAAAGGTCTGCTAGATTTCATCCATGATAGCCTTTTGACACCGTAGCATCATAGAGCGGCACCGGCCACAGTAAGGTAGTTTCGGGTAAGGGCACTGACGTGGGCACCACTAATTATCGATTATGTACTGATAATCAAAGTCGTTGCCAGGATTTGAAGTCTTTTCTCAAGAATGATTATCCTCTCTGAACCATTCTAGGCGATCAACTCTCAGGAGGTCTTCAAGTTCTATGTCAGTACGATTATCTCAATAGTCTTCTTCTTTGCTTGACATTGAAAGCCACTCCTCCCCTTTCGACTCCTGAGGCTGGCATGACTTTGGTTCTTCCTCATTTCCCAAAGAGGCGAAATGGAAGTCTTCCTTGTCGGTCGACTCCCAATCTTCTATGTGTGGCTCATGTTCTAATGGTTCTCTTCTTTTAGTAGTGCAGGGTTCCTCAGTCTTTAACAACGGTCTGACACCCTCAAGCGGCTTGTCGATGTCATCGTCACCTTGGTTTAAGCTTGTCAGGTCCTCAAAGGCTTTGGTGATTTGTTTAATTTCTGTTGCCTGAGATTCCATGAGGGATGTCTCCTATGTTTTTTACACATTGGCCTTCTCAGTGGTTTCATAGACAAAATGGTCATAGAGTGACCATTTAGGCGAGATCGGCAGGAGGTCGGATTGCTTGTCGTCTGACTGGTAACCCAATCCTGTGTACTTGCGGACTTTCTTTGGTACGATCGGCCCTCTTCGCCCTTGTCGAGTCTAATATGTGGGATGTATCTGAGCTG
Source organism: Chloranthus sessilifolius (assembly GCA_021018995.1). Classification (NCBI taxonomy): domain Eukaryota; kingdom Viridiplantae; phylum Streptophyta; class Magnoliopsida; order Chloranthales; family Chloranthaceae; genus Chloranthus; species Chloranthus sessilifolius. The sequence goes on along the minus strand of CM037593.1, from coordinate 49,369,316 downwards.
GTACATGAGGTCCCACCCTTTTGTTGTGGTTGGATTTATATCATACAGTCGGGTGTGGTCGGACCCTGCTGTTCTCTTTGTTAATCTTGACTGGTATGGAGGTGAGCTAGGATGAGCGACTTCTACTATTCCCGCATCGTCAAGTGGTTGTACTTTTCTAATCTAGCCGGTGGATAGGACAAAGTCGTGAGCTATTGGAATACTTGCCATGTAACCAATATCCGCTTCTTTGAGAGGCGCATTGGCATATATCCTAACAATAAAGTCTTCATGTGGGAACTTGACGCATTGATGATATGTAGATGCTACTGCTTTCATGGACTCTAGCCATTTCCTACATAGGATCAGGTTGTAAGTACTAGAAGAGTCAAAGACATGGAATGCGATGTCTTTAGTGACTGGTCCAAGGTGAACTTGCAACTTAATAGTCCCTTTAACAAAGCATCAGGAACCGTCAAATGCAATAAGGGAAAAAGATGACGGCCTTATGTCTTGCTCGGTATATTCGAGCGTCTTAAGCGTGGTGATGGGACAGATGTTGAGTCCTGCCCCTGTGTCAACTAGCGCATGAGGGATTGAGAATCCTCGGATTATAACCGTCAAATATATAGCGGTCGAGCTTCCTCGCAAAGATTCCTTCGGCATATCTGCATCTGTAAAAGTGAGGGACGGTGGTTGAGCCATGACAGAGGTAATCTGATGTAGCTCATCTAAGGTAGCATCTTCTTCTATCTGCGTCTCTTCCAGCACTTTCATTAATAGCCAATGGTGGTCAGGTGCCTTCTTGCTAAGCTCAAATATCGATATCTGTGTCAGGATCTACTGAAGATGTCGTAGGAGATCATATTCTTGGCCTGTCAGGAGGGTGAACTCTTTTCCTGATTGATGCACCTTATTTGTGGCCAAATAAAGCGACTGGGGTGTTAGAATTGGTGGCAGAGGAATGATGTGAGGCGAGGGAAGCAAGTTAGTCTCCTTCTCCCTCGTGTTCCTTTCTAGCGATTGTGCCCTCGTAGGTTCCTTTTCTCGAGGGAAGGGTGGTGGTGGATAGTTGGTTCCAGATTTAAGGACTAAGCAGGTGGGTTGCTGATCCTTCATCATGAACGAGGTGAAGCTTGAAGGAGGATGCGTACTGGGGCTAGGTTGCTCTATGGTGGGAGGTACTGTGTATAGTCTTCTTCTTCAAGGAAGGTAGAAATCAGGGCTTCCACCTTGACGGATTCTTCACTTTGCTGACATGTCTTAGCATCTGAGAAGTGTTCCATCGTAGTTTCATGCCATTAACTCGAGTATCTTGGGTGACGATGTCCACCCATGTTACAATCTACTCTGCATTTTGAAGGACATGGTCTTCGTATTCGGGTTCAAAGTAAGACGGCAATGGAGTCGACTGCTGGTTTAGAGGAGTGAGAGCTTCAGGTGGAGGTTGATGGAGGTTCGGTCTCTGCGCCCTAAACAATTGGACTTGGACTTGGGTGAAATTTGGACTTGGGGTTGTGATTCGAGTGATCGAGGTCGAAGGGTGTAGCCGAATAGTTGGGGGCCTTGGAAGCTTTGCTAGATTGACAAAGGCAGTAGGAGGGCTGAGGTGAGTGATTAAGGCAGAAGGACGAAAGGAAGGTCGACCTGGAAGGTCCACTGTGGTGATGAGAGACGCTGGCCCTTGGTTGTGATTCGACATGGGGTTGTTAACAATCCCCAAGGTTTACGGTGGCTGGTTATGATTAGGATTAGAATTTCTTAGAGACTACCAGTCGATTTGGTTTCTATCGCTCATTGATCAGTCACATAATTTACCATTTTAACACCCTTAACTTAGTGATGCTAGGACTTAGTTTGCTACTAATAAGTTAATGATGTGGAGATATTAAGGAAAAATAGTAAAAAAGAGCCAAAGTGTTAATATTCATCCAAATAAACTCAAAAAGTAGTAAAAAGATGGTTGAGCAGAAAGAAGACGATTCGCCGCTGCTGAAAGTCAAGAAATCTTAATTTACGATTGTTCGCTAAAAGTTGAAAACGAAAGAAAGAGAAAACTAAGAAATCGTAATATACGATTCTTCAAAAGACGATTCTTCAGAAAGCAACAAAGAAGTAAAAAAGCGATACAAGAAAAGCAATCATTCAAAATAGAAAATCTTCTAGTAAGAAAGTTGTGTGAAAATGAGAAATCTTGATTTACAATTCTCCAGAAAAAGTAAAGACAATCATAATTGACGATCGTACAAAGCTTTCCCTCTACTATATCTGCTGTTGCTGATCACGTGAGTACAGACTATCATCGCCATATACTGAATTAGAAGATCTCTGAAATTAGAAGTTTGGTGAATCACGGATCTGGGAAGATTGATAAAGATAAGCTCTTAAGAAATCTTGATTGCTGAAATAAAGGAGAACAATTGAGAAGCACATCTGCAGTTTGAAAGCAAGGAAGAATAAAATTAAGAACTAGAGTCATATTAGGAATCTTTTATTTTAGCAGTTTCTTTTATAAGAATTAAAAGTCTTTGTAAACCTAGTCCTTATGATCTATAAATAAGAGAGCTCGGGGTAGGAATAAGTGATCGAAGAATTTCAGCATCAATTGATGACTGAGGTTAGATTTTCTTCCGATCAGTAGTGTAAAATAATTAGGGTAGATATCAGAGGTTTCTCAAGAGCAATTGACGACTGCTATTGGGTGTTGAAGATTAGTGTAGATATCTTAGTTTCTCAAAAGCAATTGACGACTGCGGCTGAGGGGTGAAAGATATATTTACTTTGCTTTCTATTTTAGATTTTATTTGCTTTATTTACTGCTTTGTTAACATCTTCAAGTTTTATTTAAATTGACGACTCAGGTTGGAATTTTGCAGATTAGTGTAACGATTTTTACTTTTCCATCTTCAATTTTCTCGAATTTGATTGATGCCCAGATTTTAGGAAATTATTGATTAGATTAAATCTGTGTTAAAGAATTTTAGTTTTTGATTGACGCCCAAATTCTAGAAGACTGCAATACTGTGTAATGGTACTGTTTATTTTTATAAATATCCGATAGCTGAGGATTGGTATTGGTGACCTCAATCTGAAGAAGGAGGATTAGGATTTATTTTATGCATTATTAAGAAACTATTATTTATTTATATTTCTCAAGTAGTTTAGAACCTTAAAAGATAAATATAAACTTTAAAATAGAAATATAGATAAAATAATACTTATTCTTGGGAACGATCCTATACTAGCTCTATAATTTCCATTGTGCGCTTGCAATAGGTTAAAACTTAATTAGATTAACACATAGTAAGCCGATCAAGTTTTTTGCGCCGTTGTCAGGGAAGTATTTATCTTTTTGTTTATATTTCCATTTTAAAAATAAATATTTATCTTTCTCTTTTAAAGTTCTTTATATTTTCAACTTTCTTTGATCACTTCTTAATCTTTTGCAGATTTATTCGGAGCGATAACTCAGAGTCTCAACTTCCCCTGATCAGCGAAGCTTGAAGCTCAGATTTATTTTCTCTCCCCACTTTCTAAAATAAAATTCATATAAGGCTAAAAACGTAAAAAGAAGAAATTTGAAATTATGCTCAAATTCATCTTAAAGTCTTTCACGTATACAATTCATACACTACTAGATAAGCATTCTTACCATCCGTCATCATAACATTCCTTTTGCTTCCATCTTCACTACCAACACCCTTGCCATGGTGAATCCATCAAACTGGTCTGAAATCTCCCTTTAACCGCCTCATCCAACGCCATAAGGAGGAGCTCGTCACGATCTTAGAAGAAAGGGGGCGGATAATAACTGAAATCGTCTCTCTCTTCTCCTCTCTCCCTATTCCAAATGAAATGGCGGAAACACCACTTCCATCCCCCACTTCATCTTCACCTCGTACACCTCATTCCCCACTGCCACCTCCTTCATCCTCTTAAACCGCCCTTTTCCCTTTTCTATTGGATGCACCCACCACTGGACGGTGATTTTTTTTTATATGGGTGACAACAAAAGCTGAGGACTGATCTCTATCAAAGATAAACTTTGCTCTCAAATGTTGCTGCTAGTGTCTTAGTTTAGTGTGTGTCTAGATTTTTCTTAGGTTTCTCTTTTAATATAATTAGTTTTCTTTCCAAATTTTGGTATATATTTCATTTATATATAAAAAGTTCATTTTTTCTAATCATTTTCTTGGAGCACTTTTAGTTTTCATAATACCGGAGTCCTTTCTCCGAAGTTTGGGAGATCATTGTTGAATCCTAATGCAGATCATAGGCCCAGTAACTAAACAAAACCATTAAGGTAATAAAATTTTTATGTCTACTGTTTTGCACAATGAGGACATTGTCCTATTTAATTTTGGGGGCGATATACAAATTTGTATACATTAGTAGGTAACAGTTTTTATTTGCTTTTATTTTTAAATCTGAAAATTTTGAAGAAAATTTTTAAAAAAAAAATTTTGTTTCTTTATTTTTAGTTAGAAAAATAGCAATTTTAGTCTAGAGTTAATCATTATATGCAAATTATGATAGAAAAGTTGTGAATCTTGAAAACTTTACAATCCATCATAGCAAAAGTTGAAAAATTAAAATAAAATAGTTGCAATTCATATATAACACCTTTGAACACTGTATCAGATGAATGTTTGAAACTCTATGATTAATTTAAACTATAATATTTATATCATAGTTTCAAAATTATAAATCAGTGAGATCTTGAGCTAATATATCCACTTTATATTCTGAGAGAGACTGTTTTATTCAAGTTTGAAAATTTCCTTAAACTTTTACTGAGAAATCTCATATTGCTGAACTTAGAATCAAAATATTTTGTGATTATGATGATTTGTTTCTTTTGAACTGTCTATTAAATATATCAAAACAATAAGACATTCATACTAGTAAATCATGAAAATGATCAAAGGCCATCTTTTATTTAAACAAGAGCCAAAAAGCCAAAATCCCATAATAGAAATTATCCTTTGAACCCATATTAGAAGCTTAAAATCAAATTTTTTTGTACCAATATTTTATAAACCTTTAACCATATGTACAATCCAAAGCTTTCTACCCTTCCTTATAATTTATGAGAGTTTAGAATGTAAAAGAAGGGAAGAAGAGGGAGTGGAAGGAGTATGAGCAAGAATAGATAAAGGATCTACTGAAAATGGTACAACTGAGAAGAAATACATGCATATGAAAAATGTGGGAAAAGAAAATCGTAAAAAAGACGATTTAGAAAAATTTTAGAAGAAATCGTAAAATATGATTCTATGAAAATGGGATTTACAAGAAAACAGAAAAGAAATTTGGGAAGAAGTTATCCTACTTTTTGGATACTTACTGAAATAGAAAAGAAGGAAAGAAGATAGAGAAGGAAGAACTAAATTCTCATAAACTTTTTTAACCCTATCTGCCTTTCTTTGAAACCTTTTAATCCAAAGCCCCATTACAAGCCAAAGAAAAGACCTTTGTGATTACGATTTGCAAAAGTATGAGTCTAGTAGAGATGTATGAAATAGATATTATGAATGAACGAAAAAGTTGTATGAACATAATTGATTATCCATTCCATGAAATTTACCTTCTTAGTTGATTGTCTGTTAAATTTATCATACATATCATAGTGAGAGTATTAAAAAAATTTGATATCTTTTTGAGAGTATGCCAATAGTGAGAGGTTGGATGAAAATATTTTCTAAATCTGCAAATTAAAAAATCTATGATGAATAAATTGTTCAGTGATATATACAAACTCCATGCTGTATAGAATTGAAATTGCTAAGTTCTGATCAAGGATAATTACCGTAATGAAAAAGTAAAGGTGAAAGATCTAAAATTTTTGAAAATCATACAAAACATATGATGATTAATTTAACTAGTATTATAGATTTTATTTTTAAAAAATATTTTGAAAAATATAAAAATATTTGAAGTTTATAGGTAACTTCACTGAAAACCTTCAGGAGACTACAACTCCTCCACTAGGGATCACCTAGGGGTTTAAAGGCTTGTTGCATCTTCTAAATGAAATCGTGCTCCCTACGAAAGTGGCATTTAAATTCATACTTTTAGATATTTTATGTTTCCTTGTTTGCTAGGGACTAGCAAAACTTAAGTTTGGGGGTGTGATCAGTCACATAATTTACCATTTTATCACTCTTAACTTAGTGATGCTATGACTTAGTTTGCTACTAATAAATTAACGATATACAGATATTAAGGAAAAATAGTAAAAGAGAACCAAAGTGTTAATATTCATCCAAATGAACTTAAAAAATAGTAAAAAGACGATTGAGCAAAATAAGATGATTCGCCGATAGTGAAAGTCAAGAAATCGTAATTTACGGTTGTGCGCTAAAAGTTGAAGATGAAAGAAAGAGAAAACTAAGAAATCGTAATATATGATTCTTTAAAAGACGATTCTTCATAAAGCGACAAAGGAGTAAAAAAGCGATACAAGAAAAGCGATCGTTCGAAATAAAAAATCATCCAGTAAGAAAGCTGTGTGAAAATGAGAAATCGTGATTTACGATTCTCCAGAAAAAGAAGAGACAATCATAATTTATGAGTACAGACTATCACCGCCATGCACTAAATTAGAAGATCTCTAAAATTAGAAGTTTGGTGAATCACAGATCTGAGAAGATTGATGAAGATAAGCTCTTAGGAAATCTCAATTACTGAAATAAAAGAGAACAATCCAGAAGCACATCTACAGTTTGAAAGCAAGGAAGAATAAAATGAGGAAGTAGAGTTATATTAAGAATCTTTTATTTTTAGTGGTTGTGCAACCGCAGATATTTATCAAACCCGTTGCGACGATGCGCTCGTGTGAAAATATAGAGTCGCCACCCAGAGCTTTTGGTGCCCCAGAAAACCTAAATCAATATTATAAGTACCGAAGTGCCAAAAATATGACTCTAATTCACTGGTCTACGCCAAAGGTTCTTGAGTAGGGGCTTCAGTTATCAATCGGGAAGGTGTTAGGCACCCGATCAACCCGCTTGTAAGCGGACTCTACTAAGGCCGGGTCTATGTGGGGCTGGTTTATATAATATATATATATATAATTATATATATATATATATAAAAAGCAAAAGGAGCGGCACTTCCCCTTGCCCGAAGGCACACTGATCCTATTGAGCCCTTCCCGCTTGCCAAAATTTGGGTTGCGTAATGGCTCAATTCTAGGATAGAGGAAAAGCCAAAGAAGATAGAGAAATAGAGAGGAGAGATGGAGCTCTCGGGCCCTTGTAGCACAGATGTGGTCCTTCGCGCGAGAACGTCGCCGGTGAGCTTCCAATAGAAAACGGGTTAGGAGATGGGTTCTAATCTCTAAGGCTTTGTAGCTAAGAGGTAGAGGAAGAAGGCTAGAGGATAGTTATAGCTAAATCTCAAAGATTGATAGTAGAAAATGAGGTTTAAAGGGCAAAGATCAATTCTGGAATTTGTATGGGATTGGGGCACCAAAGGGGGAAAAAGGTCTCTTAATATTTTCTCTCTTTTGGATTTTTTTCAAGCTCTTGTAAAGGGAGGGGTTCTTCTCTATTATAGGAAAAAGGGAGGTTAGGAGGGTACTTAATAGCTAATTAGGGTTAGCAATTAGGTAATCTTCTAATCTAAGGTTTCTTAGGATCTTAAGGTCTTTGAAAAGTGGGCAATGGTCTTCAATGGTAGATGATAGGGTGGGGCTTCAAATCACTAGAGGGTTGCAAATAGGGTAAATGAGGGTGTAACAGTTCTAATGAAACCCACCCTAAACATTGGGATGGTCAACAGGTCCAACCTCAAAAGAAAAATTCGAGCAAAAACTAACAGTTACTATAGCTAAGCCTGACACAAGTATTATCCACGCCAAGCATATGAAAAGTAACAGAGAAGTTCAGAGCCTGTTGGGGGACCCATCCATGCATGGGGTGTATAATATACACGCCAAGCCATTTCTGGGAAAAAATGGCTTGGCGTGTATATTATCCACGCCAGGCAAGATCCTACAAAACTGCCCGATTTTCAAATTATCATAACTTTTGATATACAACTCTGATTAAGGTGATTCTTAGCTCGTTGGAAATCTGGGGAAGTCTTCTTTCTAATGGCATATAACTTAGCTCCATAAGAGGTCTATATAAACTTTATCACTCCTCTTTCCATTCACTGCTCATGAAGGTTTAGAAACTGGTCCGGGACGGGTTCTAAGGGGTCCGGGAAGGTTGGGGTTGATTCCTAAGGGTTTGGGATGATTCCTAAGGGTTTTGGTATGATTCCTAAGGGTTTAGGAGATGCTATCGGAAGCTCAGGGGGGGCTATTGGTACACACTTTTTCTAGGTTCCTCTCGGTCCTCGGAAAGAGTGGCCCAATTCGATCCAAGTGGATTATGGCGAAGGCAGTATAATTTTGGCATAATCAAATATCGAATAAGGGATGGTAATTCTCAGAGAAATACATGATTCGTTGGGATCGCCAGCTACAGATGTTTAACAATGCTGCAACACGTCACTGATCACGCCTTTTGGGGTGGAGATATGGGTCATTCTCTTTACTGAATCATCGGTCGGCCGATGTCAGCAACACTGGGTCACCTGTAAGTTTAGTTAATCTAGCTTTCTTAATTCTTTTCTAACTACTTTTCACCATCCCTACTCTTGCTATAGTTATCAAGGATTTGATTAATTTTAATCCTATCAGAAGTCTAATTAATTTAAATATTTAAAATTTTAGTTAATTAAGTCTCCTAATCCTACTAGGAATGCAAATACGGAAACTAATTGAGAATATACTACTTCTATTAAAACTCTAATTAATTAAAAATATTCTAATTCTATTAAAATTTTAATTAAAATAAATATACTAATTTTACTGAAAATTTAAAAAAAGGGGTTTTGGCCCGCTATGCTAAGGAGGATCGGCCCCGTTCCCGGGTACCCTCCGTAAGCTCCCTTTGCCAAATCGGGTGGCTAGAGATTATTTTAGTGATAATATAGATTGAAAAATGAATTTTGATTTGTAAATTGTGGATTTACGGATCAAAAATCAATTTAAGAATTAAAACTAAAATAAAAAAAATTCTAAGACTAAATTTAAGACTGGAACTAAGGACTAATTTCAGAAACTAAAAAAAATTAGAAATTTAGATTAAAACCTAATATCTGAGATCTAGAATCTAAGAACTAGAGGGCTAGAACCTAAATCTAGAACTAGAATTAAGAAAAGAAGAACTGGTTCTAGAACATAAGAACTAGAACCATGAAAAAAGGAAAAAATTAAGGATCAAAGAGATTTAAAATCTAAGATCTAGAGCTAAAAGCTTAAGAACTTAAGGTCTAAAACTAATGATCTAGAATTAAGGACTAGAAATAAGGGCTAGAATGAAGAACTAGAACTAGAAGCATTAAAAATTAGGAGGAAAGTATACCTAAGGCCAGAGCCATAGAGAGAAATCTCGAATCCTTAAGCTTGAAGGCCAGAACTCGAGAGAAGTCCGTGTGATAATGAATTGATGTGTTTTTGAAGAATGGTGGTGGGTCCTATTTATAGGTATTTGTCCAATTGAGCGCCCTGTGGGGTGCATACAATTGGTCGGTAAATTTCAATTGTGCACTCAGTTTGGTGTGCTTGATTGAATTAGGTGCTCTGTATCAGGCACACAATCACTTTGAGTCTGTGTCTGACTCAGTGAGTGACCGGCTGACTGGCTCAGCCAAGTAGCCTAGTCCTAGTCTAATTAGACTAATTGCACACTCTGAGTAGTGTGCATAATCAATTATACGCTAGATTAAGAATGCATAATAAGGAATTCTTAGGTGGTCTAGGGAATTAGAGATCGGGTTAGCTTAGGTACCAATTATGCACTTGTGCTAAGGCACATACACCTTATATAGAGGGCATACAATCGCATCTCAGGCGGTTTCTTGAAAGGTGCAAGGCCAATCCAAAATGGACTAATTGTGCACTGGTTGTGAAGCATGCAATTTGATTGTGCGTGCCTGGTAAGGTGCATAATCAAGGCCTAAGCGATCCCCAGGAAGTGAAATTCTGGTCTAAGAGGGACCAATTGCACACCAGCCATGGGGAACACAATCAAGTTATGCACGCTATACAGGGCACATAATTCAAGACTTTCTTGGGTTTGAGCCGGGTCTGAGCCACAGAGCTATTGTTTCAGCCTGGGTCCCGACCATGCACTATTGTTTTAGTTCATGGTTCTCATATTAGGGTTTAATGTCTTCGGAGAAGGTTAGTCCTTTCCCTGAGATCATGGGCATGATCAAAGGTTGACCGAACAGTTCTGTATACTCCGAGAGGGCAAAATGGGGGTGTCTACAGATGCCCCTCTTCGACACATTCCTGTGGAATAAGAATGTGTCGAAGAAGTAGACACCCCTCATCCGAGGTGCCTTCTCATTTTTTCTTGGAAATCACAAATGTGAATCGGGGATGCTGACATGAGATGCTTGGCTTTCTTATCGATCAGCACATGCTAAAAAATATAGAATTCGGGGGGCCCAGTGGTAGTTGTCGAAAGGCATATTCCATGCCGTGGATGTGAGTGACATCCCACCGCATATCACGACGTGCTGCTAGTAGCAGTCAACGGGAGAAAAGAGGCATAACCTAATCCGTGGGTGCAAGGGGCATCCCGCAGCATATCGTGACTTGTTGCAAGGGGCAGTCAAATGGTAGGAGAGTCAAAGTCCTAATTTGTAGGTGCAAGGGGTAATCAAATAAAGAAATAAACAATAAAATCGAGGTACCGGGAGGCGTCATACGAATGTCCAAAGACCGATAATTAAATGTAATATCATGTAATGACGAAGGCTTTCGCAAGTCATGTCAGACCAGGCACGTCATTGCTCACACCAATGCACATCAGGCGTCCCTTTCTAGTGGCTATTTATGATTTCTCAGAGTTTAGTATACTCAATGTTCAGTTTCCCAGGGGAAAGAACATATTAGATTGGTGAGAAATGAAAGTTTGATAGGTGGAATTCACTATCTGCATATTATTTTTTTGTTTTTGAAAATTTAGGAATTTAACTTATGATCAATTCGGTGGTAAAACTTCAAAAAACATGGCTTTCGAGATGCCGCTGAGCAGATCCACCAGTATGGGATTTGTGGACTCGACCATTTACATGGTTGTCCAGATGACACTTGGCATGCTGGATGCTCCGTCTAACCTTCTCATGAATACTGATGATTATCTCTTATGGGAGGACTACAGTGATTAATGGATAAAGAGAGACAGGTTTTGAAAAATTTTTGACTTAATATTATTTAACTATATTTTATAGAAATATCGAGTAAAGAGAAGGGGGGGATACTTACCTGAATTGTTGCCTGTTGGGGTCTTTTGTATGAGATGGGACTCGCTAGTTGTTGTAGTGACGTCGCAATGGGACGCAAGAGGATTTCCTCTCTTTACTTATGCTTCTGCTGTGACTGATAGTCACCAATGTGTTAGGATGTCTTAGAGAGGTGAGGTTCACGATGGGACATGGCGATCCTCCCCTTATGATTGTGTGTTACGGTGAGTCCCGTGGATTGTAGGTGTGATGGGACCTAAGGGAGACTCTTATGAGATGTTCGTGCTGGAATGTGGTATGGGTGCGATGGGATGTTGGAGAGCTTCCTCTATTCTCCTAATTTTTGTAATGGTAGGGGGTTCGCTGGTTATCGCGCGATGGGACGATGGAGGGTCTATCCTCCTCTACTGCCAGGGAGCGTGTATTTCAATTGCGGTGGAGTCTGATGATTATTGCGTGATAAGAGATTCGGGAAGTGGGTTCTCTGGTTCCATGATGGGACATGATTGAATGCTCCCCTCTGTTGGTTATGCAAAGTTATGCGATGGGATTTGGAAGGTTCGGCTCTCTGTGATGGGACATTAACGGAGCCTTCCCTTCTTGAGTGTGCATTGTGATGGGATGTGTCCGAGCGTCTTGGGTAGTAATGTCATGATGAGACAGGTTTGTGATGGGATCAAGTTGTAGTTGCATTGTGACAGGATGTGTTCGAGCGTCTTGGGTAGTAATGTCATGATGAGATAGGTTTGTGATAGGATCAAGTTGTAGTTGCATCACGACAGGATGTGTCCGAGCGTCTTGGGTAGTAGTGTCGCGATGGGATAGGTTTGTGATGGGATCAAGTTGTAGTTGCATTGCGACGGGACATGTGCATGGTTGATGATTCCTTTGTTGTCTCAATGTCGTGATGGGGTAATGATGGTATTTTTATCTTCTTTGGCAGATCTTGGTTACGCCATGGGTTGGAGTCAATTTAAATTGTATCGAGATTGTTATGGGATTTAACTTTGGTCTTAGTGGTATGATAGGATTTTCGGGAGGCTTATTCTTAACTCTTCGTGATGGGGCATTGGGTTGAGCCTTCCTTTGGTCACGTTGGCGTGTTAAGTTGTGCGGTGAAATTTTAGCATCACGGTGGGACATAGGTGTGGTCAACGTCCCTCTCTCTCTCTAAATGGCCTGTGAGGCTACGCGATGGGATGGAGGAGAGAGGGATTTTGATTAAGATGGGAAAAAGGGGTGTCAGGGAGTACAACTTATGTGAGGTGTGGTTGTAGCTGAGTATTGCATGCAGGATAGTGGGTGCTTGATTAAATTGCATGGTGGGACTCGTGCGCACTATTCTGGGATTGGACAGACGATTGTGCATTATTACGTATGCGTTTAATGTAATTATGCGATCTGTGAACAGCCCGCGATCGAAGTGTTGCGGGGCTAGCAGAGGGGAAGTGTTTGGGTGTCAATTCGAATTCCATGCTTGAGTACCAGCGTGCAATCCAATTATGATCTAGAATCTCTTAGTGCAAACGGAGCGTCGCCAGGTCACCGTGCGGGTGTCCTTTCAGATTCTGCGTTGTGAGACAAGCGCATGATTGTATTGTGCGCAGGCATACTTGCGCGCGATGGTTGTGTCGGGATTATGTAAGGGTGGAAGTTAGATTGTGCGCCCCTTGGAGTGTGCGCGATTGCGTTTAAGCATTATTGTATATGTGCATGATCGAATTGTGTGTTTTGTTTGGGGTGTTCAATTAAGCGGGTGTCTATATATACCCAAATACCTTTTATTTTTCTTCATTCGTTCCTGTTTTGAGAGCGTGGGTGCCTAAGCGAGAGTGTGTGTGTGAAATCTGGATTGTGTATGGGGTTTTTAGTGTTTTTTTTTATAAGTTTGAGTTTTCATGCTTGGGCGGCAGATGGTTGGCAAAGTTTTTTTTTTGGTGAACCTGGGCAATTGCGCATTGGATACAGGGCACTTAATAAAATCACGCACCTGTTCATATGCGTGGGAATGATAGACCCAGGGGTCAATTGTGTGCTCGGTTTGAGGCGTGAAATAAGATTGCACTCTTGTATTAGGTGGCATGATTCAGTTGGTTTTCAGTCAATGTATGAACAACGCTTGAGTTTGCGCGCTTGGCTTAGGGCATATAATTTGATTGTGCATTCTATTTAGAATGCGCGACCGGAAAGAGAGCGGGCAACGAATTGATTATGCGCATGATGAAGGGCATATATTTTTGTTTGTGCAGAGTAGATATAGCATGCGATTCAATTGTGCACCTGTTTTCAGGTGCACAATTAAGCCACGCTCTATATAAGCCCAAGGTTTCAACTTTAAATGCGTGTTTTCTAAATCTTTTGTAATCTCAAGCTCTTGCTTCCTTGTTGTTGGTTTTCATGTTTTCGTGATTTCCCGTGATCTATTCGTCCATTTTGGACGCCGTTTCTTGCATTCTCTTCAATTTTTCGAGCTCTTCGATCTGAGATGGAGTCTGAGGGCATTGACTACATTTCATGGATTGCCTCTGAGGTAGAGCTGCTAGCCGAGGGGAAGGTGAGTCCTCTGAGGTCCACACCGGTGGCAACATTGAGATGGTTGTCAGGGAGGAGGCCCCTGAGACTGGTGATAGGGACGGTGAGGATGTTGAGGGGGATGCTACTCCTCACGAGCCCGCGATCAGGATTCTGCTGGAGGAGTTCTTCACACGAGATCAGGTAGGTATCCGTGAACAAGAGCTCCTGTTACGTCTAGGCATTTAGGTTATGACATAGACTTCCTAGGAAGGAAACCTTCTAATTTTACGTCAAACCTATATACTTGTATTTAGTTTCGGGTCACATTTACTTTATCTTTTTGTGTTATGTTGTCTTGTGTGCTTGTTATGGATTGTCGTTCTTATTTGTTTCATAATTGTTATTTTCACCGCTATTGCCATTAGATAGGTTTAGTCAGCGTCTGTGATTGCGATCAAGACTAGTGTAGGCCTCAATTAATGTGTGTCTTATTTCTCGTGGTTCGTTAGCAGCCTCTGGTACTAGCCATTAGCACGACGTGGTCAGAGTCCCATGCCTAGTACCATGCCCTGCCTAAGTTCCAGCGGGTGTGGTTAGTGGCTTTTAGCTTTGGGCTGATTTTGGAGTTGGAGCCTTTTTTAGTTAACTGTGGTCTAATTGGGGCGATCATGGAGAGATGGAGGGAGGAGCAGGAGGCATTACTATTCGTGGTAGGTATGTTGTTGCCCACCCCTAAGTATTGGGTTCATATCACTGGACTACGGTTCGAGGGAGCACCTATCACGGGGCAGATGCGAAGTGATTATTAGTCTGTATGTAGGGAGGTGCTTGGCATTGAGTACCGACACAGTGGGTTTGGGACAGGGATTGTCCGGACTACTTGGTTTTTTTATACTTTTGCTTGTGGGTTTGTCCCTCTGAGGCATCACTCAGAGGCAAGGATAGCTTTTGATAGGCGTCGTGAGGCGATGGCGTGTAGGGCGCTAGTGACAGAGCCGGGAGTAGCGACAGATTGAGTACTCCGGGCATTTTTTATACATTTCTTCGGGGCGGTCCTCTTCTTGTCTTTGACCGGGGATGTGTGATGGGTCTCTTCTTGATGTTGTTGAGGGACCTAGATCAGGTGCCTACCTATGCTTGGGGGGCAGCGGCACTAGCACACCTCTACGAGCACCTTTATCATAGAGAGAGAGGTGTCGCGATGATCGGAGGCTTCCTCCCTTTTATCCAAGTGAGTTTGGTTGACTAGTAGTTTCATTGGTAATGTCATAGTATTTTTTTTGTGTTTGTTTTAGTAATGGTTTCTAGCATCGTATGTTTAGTTTTGGGCATATGACCACTTCTCCTTCTTGCACTCACGAGTCCCGAGAGAGATTACTTTTACATTCCCCCAGATGCATGTGGGGCGGCAGGCGTTGGGACTTTGCCGTCGATCTTCAAATCTACGGGCCGTGCGAGGTTTATTTGAGGATATGCACACAGGGCAGGTATGCGTTTGTGTTGTAATAATGTTT
Source organism: Chloranthus sessilifolius (assembly GCA_021018995.1). Classification (NCBI taxonomy): domain Eukaryota; kingdom Viridiplantae; phylum Streptophyta; class Magnoliopsida; order Chloranthales; family Chloranthaceae; genus Chloranthus; species Chloranthus sessilifolius. The sequence continues at coordinate 49,353,999 of CM037593.1, read as the reverse complement.
TACATGTTTTACATCGTGGACTTGACGGGTTGTTTTGTTTACTTCTGTTCATACGTGATTTGGAGGCCCTATGGTGCAGAGGAGGATGTAGGGCAGCCGGTGATTCAGTCCGGCCGACCCTTCTTTGATGTAGACATTCGGTCCATCGTTTTGCGAAGGAGGAGCACATCCACGTATCTCGAGTGACTTGTAAGTTGGGGCTCCCTTCAGAGATTTGCTACTGAGTGGCGAGGAGGATGACTGGTCCCTCTAGTCATGTATTTTCGTCAAGGATGGCGGCTCAGATTGAGGACTTTAGAGTCGGGGGGACCAAGGCTACTGGGGCACGTGATGAGGCGCACGCCTGAGAGTTACTGAGGTGGTTTCATGATATAGGCGGCAGTCGACTGTTTACCCGCCCTTTTCATTGGAGCGGATCTTTTACGGTTGGCGGTCCTGAGTTGGCCTCCACTTTGAGAGAGAGTCTAGCTATTTTAAAGCAGGGCCACTTGGGTGCGGGCCTCTGTGGGGCACTGGACGTGTTGCACAGGGTGATGGAGCGGACAGGATGTACTCCTCATCCAGACGAGGAGATGTTATGGTCCTTGACAGACTCGGTCTTCCAAGCTAGGACCTCATAGGACGAGCTGAGGGCTTAGCTCTCAGAGATGCGGTGATCTCTAGTGAGTGTACTTGTTTGTGAGGTTTGTCCATTCCTATCTCTAATCATTTTTAGTTTAATAGTCTTGTTTGGTTCCTTTTTGTTAGACTGAGAGGGAAAGCGAGGTTGCCAAGCAGGCGACATTGCTCGAGTGTTATCGTAGTAAGCAACAGGCTGACCGGGCGGTGGCGGCTAGCCTACGCTCTGAGATTGATCGACTGGTAAGTGCTTGTTTAATTTTTATTTTATTAATTGTTAGCATTTTGTTGATATTGTCAGGTCTGATATGTTTATTGATATTTGCAGAGAGCAGAGCGTTTCGCTGCTGGGGCTGCTGCTCCACTGTTTGATCCGTCTTCAGTCGCCTCTTCCATTTGGGAGGATCCGACAATGACTCAGCTCCGAGCGGAGCTGGAGCACTGGGTAAGTTTCTTCGCTCTTCTAAGTTATCCAGCCTTGCATTGTTCGATAGTTTGTTGATGTTGTGTTATGTCTTTTCAGTGCCACCTTACCGAGGAGTTCCAGGCAAGGGAGGCGACTGCTGCTTCTCTGCGTTCAGAGAGTCAGGTATATTTTGTTTATGAGCAGTTTGTTTAGCTTTTATTTATTTGTTAATTAGTTTTGTCTGATGAGTTTTGTATTTATTTTGATTCCTATGCAGGTTATTCCTGACTCTGCTCTCGAGGCTCCTCCTCAAGGGTTGACTCCTACTCCTTCCTAAGTATATTTGGTTGACGTGGTTATTTGTTTTATTCTTGATTATGTGGCACCATTATATCTCTAATGTTCTTCCTCTGCTTCTTGTAGCCTCTTGCGTCTGAGGCTCCTTTGAGTGATCCGGTCACTGCTGCCACCGTAGAGCATCTTCTATGGGAGTGTGTTGAGCTGGTATGTCTTCGTTGTCTATATTCTTTGTCTTGTTATGCATATGCACTCTCTTAGCCTTTGACTTGTACAGGTGTGTGTGCTGGAGTAGTCACGTATAGAGATGCAGTGCGTATTAGCTCGTCAAGAGATTCGTAAGATTCCTTCCGATATGGTAGAGCGCCATCTCCAGGAGGTGGCCGTGGACTTGTTGGTTGAGCGGAGGACTCGGACAATAGAGCTAGAGGGTGCCCGAACCGTGGCTCGTGCTGAGATGCAGTCGATGACAGATATTTTACAACACGAGTTGACGAGAGTTGGTGGGAGAGTGCGAGGGATGATTGACCATTTTCCAGGGTTTGGGTCGAGGATCGGTGACTCACTGACAGAGATTCATCGAGAGATTCACGAGCGAATGAGGCCTATGCTTAGGAAGGCTCGGCCCTGGGGCCTATGCTTGCTTTTGGTCCTTTGCGTTCACATTCTCGACGGGCCTCTAGCCAGGCGAGCGAGGGAGGTTCTGTCGCTAGGCCTTCTCCTCATAGGGATTGTCTTGCAACTCTAGGTGCTGGTATTGATTTGTCGGGGGCTGAGGATATGGGAGATGGTAGTGATCGCCCTTCGCAAAGGTAGCGGAGGGAGTAGGGAATTTTTATTGTTTCTTCTCTCTTTTTGTTGTATATACAGGGGGTATGCCCCCGGTGACATATGTAAAAGAAATTTTTGAAATATAAAAAGAGCCTTTGGTTTTGATGTACCTGGATTTACTTCATTTTCTTATTACCTCGCGTCATCTTATTTTTGGCACCGTCGTCTGTTATCGGGACTTGGATGCTCCTTAAGTTGGTTCGGTAATAGTTGAAGGTTATCTCGTATCTGCACATGAGGATAAAGGGCATTAGTAATTTTATTTTCCCCCTGCTGATTGTCAAGGAGGGAGGTGTCGCAGACCGAGGTCTGGTAATAAAAGAGTGGCATTTCTTTTTTCTTTTCTTTTTTTCTTCTTTTTTCCTTTTCTTTTTTTTCTTTTCTTTTTTTCCTTTTTTTTACTTATTTTTCATTGTAAGAAAAAGAAAATAATGCAACAGGGAAAGCAAATAACTAAAAGCAAATTCTAATTAAAAAAATGCCCCAGTGTAAGAGCGTGATGGAATAAGTAGTGTGATGCTTGAGTGGTATTCCTCGGGTGGTGACTTCATCGTTCCTCATCTTCTTCATGGGCAAGTAGGAGCCTTTATTGCAATTCTAAACAAAATGCCCCAGCCTTGAGGAGCAATAGAGCTTCTCTATATTTTTTATAAGCACTTTGGGCCTATGTGTGGCCATGCGTATTTGGTGAGTTAGTTTTGAAGAAAAGCTTATTCGAAAACTGTCATCGAACCAGGGGGGATCGTTTAATCATATTATTCATATATTGAGGGTCTACCTTTGATAGTGGTCATCCTATCCCGTGGTCATTGTTATAGGGGCACGTGGTAAGTACAATAGGTGATCATATCAGTCATCATTCATTGATTTTCGATTTCATTTCTAGGAATATCTTGAGAGGCTTGTGACTCATTGTCCAAAAATAAAATTTAAGGGTGAAAGAGAGAGAAGGCTCAGTGATGTGAGGGAATAGTTTGTATATGATACTTTCTTAAAGGGATGAGTAACGGTATTTTTCTCATAGTGGGTATGGGGTGCCATGATTGAGCTCTCCGTCATATTTCGGCGCCATCAAAGTCTCACATTCTATGGTTAGCAGGAGTTTGTCCTCCTCCCGCCACCTTACGACGACATCTAGTAGTATCGGGACATCAGGGATGCCCTCACAGTTTTCTTATACATTTCTAATAAAGTTACCAAATATATCCTCACGGCTTGCTTATGCTTCCCTGAGCTCATTGACTGGTTCATTAGTCGTATTGCTCTCACTCGATTTTTTTGTATATATGCATTTTTTTAAAAAGCAACCTATTAACACAAGAATGGTGAGTTTTGATTAAGCCTAGCATGTTCATTTTTTATGCTCTAACGTCTCCTCCAATGGCAAGGGAAGGTGGATGAGAATCGGGTGTTACTTATGCTTTTGAAAGAGGTCAAGTATGGCACTAGTCCTTTGATCAAATTGCCCAAATAAAAAGGTGGGCAGTAAATTGGAAGCCTTAAGGATATTCTGAGAATTGAAGGCGTACGATCGACGAATGGGTCATGAAAACTACGGGGGTGATAGATATAAGTATTTGGCTACAGGATGTGATAATCACATGGTTAAGGATAGTATTTTCTAAGGTACATGGCGTTCCAAGAGCTGGGGAGTTCTTCCCCATATTGGTTCACCAGCTTGTATGCATTCCCTGGATATGCGACTGCTATGACATACGGGCCTTACCAGTTCGATTTCAATTTTCCCTTTGGATGAGCGTGTTTGGAGGGCATGATTTTCTTCAAGACTAATTCTCCAATATCGAAAATTTGCTCGGGGACTTTCTTATCGTAAGCCCTGGCCACTCTCCTCTGATATACCTGAGCGTGATTAGCTGCCCTTAGACGTGTCTCATCAAGTTTCTCTAGTTTGGCGAGCGGAGCAATTCTCCTTTTATCGAGGATAGGTCATCATCGAGTTGAATTTGTAAGGATGGTATCTGTATCTCATAGGGTAGGACTGCTTCCATCCCATATGTGAGGAGGTAAGGAGTTTAGCCAGTGGTCGTGCAAATAGAAGTTCTATAGGCCCAGAGTGCTTCTAGTAATTGTTCAAGCCAGTCAACTCCATTGCTCACCTCTACTATTCATTTCAGAATTCAGATCAGTGTTTTATTTGTAGCTTCTACTTGTCCATTTCCCTGAGGATAAAACTGCGATGAGTGGTGTAGATCAATGTCGAATTTCTTACATAGCTTCTTCTTCTTCTCAGTGATGAATTATGGTCCATTGTCGATGACGAACATCCTGGGTACTCCAAATCAGGTGATGGTGTTTCGAATGATAAACCTCACGAGTGTCGAAGTAGTGATTCAAATGTAAGATTTAGCTTCTGCCCATTTGGTGTAGTATTCGGTCGCAGTGAGTATGAACGCATGTTTGTGAGTATTCCCAACTGTATCCATGAAAGGTTCGATGATGTCGAAGGCCCACATCGAGAATGGCCAGGGTGAGGTTATAGGGTTCAATGCAACAGATGGAGCTTTGATGAGCGGGGCGTGTTCTTGGCATTGCTTGTAGAACTGGACGTGGAGGTGGCAATCTCTTATCATTGTTAGCCAAAAGTAGCCTTGTCGTATGATTTGATCTGTGAGTCTTTGTCTACTAGCGTGGGCACCGCAGGCACTGGCGTGTGCTTCTCGGATGACGTATTGTCCTTCAGCTGTCATGATGCATCACAGTAGTACTCCTTTGGTGAAGGCTTCTTTATATAAGGTTTTGTCGAATATGTAAAATCTCACACATCGGTTCCTTATAGCTTTTTGCTTGATTTTTGTTGTATAAGGAGTGATATGTTGATGCTTTAGAAAATTTCAGATGTCAAAGTACCATGGTTGCCTATTGTTGGTTGGTGATTTCTTGAATTTGAACATAGCGACGATGGCTTCTTTCTCCGTAGAAGTGTTTGGGGCAGGCTGTCGTTCGTTCTTGTGAGCTTCCGATGTAATCGGTAGTTTCAATTTCATTTGCCACGCGACTTCATGCATTGGTGATCAGTCATATAATTTACCATTTTATCACCCTTAACTTAGTGATGCTAGGCCATAGTTTATTACTAACAAGTTGATGATGTGCAAATATTAGACATAACCAGCAAAATAAAGTAAAAATATTAATATTCATCAAAATAAACTCAAAAGGCATAAGAAAGACGTTTGAACGAATAAAACATTTTCCGCCTACTGAAAGCCAGAGAATCATAATTTACGATTCTGTAAAAAGAGATAAAAAGAAGAAAAGCGAAAAATCATAATTCAGAGAATCATCAACTGAGAAAATTGTGAAAAATTATTATGAAAAATAGAAAATTGTGATTAACGATTTTCTAAGAAAAAGAAGAAAATGAAAAACTATGATTTGCGAAGAAGCTTTCCTACTATTGTTATTGCTACTGATCACGTGCATATTACATCACCATGAACAGAATTAGAAGATATATGAGATTAGAAGTCTGGTGAATCATGGATCTGAGAAGATTGATGAAGATATGATTTAGAAAATCTCAATTGCTGAAATAAAGGAGAACAATCTAGAAGCACATCTACCATCTACGCAAGGAAAGATAAAATTAGGAATTTGAATTTTATTAGAAATCTTTTATTTTTAGTAGTTTCTTTTATTAGAATTAGAAGTCTTTGTAAACCGACTCCTTATGATTTATAAATAAGAGAGCTTGGTATAGGAATAAGCATCGAAGAATTTCAACATCAATTGGCGCCTGAGGTTGGATTTTGTTTCGATCAAAGTAGTGTATAATAGTAAAACAGTAGATTAGATATCAGAGGTTTCTCAAGAGCAATTGACGACTACAATTAAGTGCTGAAGATTAGTGTAGATATCCTAGTTTCGCAGAAGCAATTAACAACTGCGGCTGAGGGGTGAAAGATATATTTATTTGCTTTCTAGTTTAGATTTTATTTTCTTTTATTTACTACTTTATGAACATCTCCAAGTTTTAATTTGAATTGACGGCTCGGGTTAGAATTTGCTGATTTTATCTTTGTTCCCTGCGGCACATGCCCTCACTGATTCAAAGATAAGAAGGCATGTGCTGCAGGGAACAAAGATAAAATCAGCAGAAAATAACGGAAGTGACAACAAGAAACATAGCACACATAAACAACTAAAACAAACAAACTATCTATGAGCATAAAGTAAAACAAACAGAACATAATAAAAAGGAATTTCATTAATGTAGACAAAATTTTTACAATGTACGACAAAAGAACTATAGAGAAACAAAAGAAAATTTCATTTAGAAACAGAAAGAGTATAAACCTAGGACAAATCTAGACACACACTAAGTTAAACATGACAGTGCCATAAACTTGCTACTTCGGGAAGAAGAACTGTAAGCCAGAAAAGGGGGGTAACAAGGACTAAGGAGAAGGATGATGAGCAATTGGTGGATGGAGTGAAGAGGAAGGGGTAGAAGATGAAGATGGTTCTATCTTCTTTTTCTTTTTCTTTCTCTGATTCTTGTTCTTTTCCTTCTTGGCCAGAATCTTTTGTACTTCCTCAAACTCGTCCCACAGGAATTGTAATGGGTCAGGTTCTTTTAAGGGTGGTGGGTCCTCCCAAACTGGGTAGAATTTTATCGACAGATCAATGGTTTATTCATCTGCCATAGTTGTGGGTAGGGACGGATTGTTGGGGTTAAAAGAGAATGAATGCGATGGAGGTGAACTGGCCTTATATTTAAAATGCACGGGTGGTTGAATATGCAATAGCATATTAAATTTTCCCCTCCTTCCAAGGTTAATTGCTATAATGATATTAAAAAAGGTTAGTTAGCAATAAATACGTCGGCTAGGAAAAATATAATACGTCGTGTGATTTATTATGGGGAATGATCCCGCAGAGTATATGTTGGTTTATTGTTAGCAATGGGAGTTAAGGCGAAGAGGTATGAAATGAAGAATTTGAAGAAATTCGCTAGGGTTTAAATGGCAAACCCGTGCTTCGCACAACTATTAACAGGTGCTCGCGGGGCACATTTCGCACGCAATGTACATTTAGTCCCTCGAGGAGTTCTGTCGCATAGAAGAAAAAAAAAGCTTCTCAATGTAGTTCACGGAGCTGAAACTGGGCCTTGGTGTGCGAGTTGAATTTTTCTTTTTTGCGCACCTGCGCTGTCTAACTTCGCGAGACTTCAAAATGTAGAGCATCAAGTGCCTCGCGAGGTTAAAAGCGTGGAGTCAGTTATTCATGCGGTTCTAATTTTCTGTGAAGATCGAGCCTCACGGGGCTCGAACTGTCATCAGAGCTTCGCGAGATTGAACTTTATGCCGATTAGCATCGTGAGAACTCATTTTTAACCATTTCTCAGTGCTGCACATTGGCCAGTGCCTCTATAGTGTCATGCACCTATCCATTGTGCATCAGCATTAACCCTTTCACAAATATTCCATTTCACCATCACAATTATGTGCCTATTATCAATAACTGTTCTTCAAATTTGTAGAATTCTAAAGATAGATTTTCAGATCAAATTCATGCCATTTATCATGAGAGTACCTCAACCATACATCAATAGACTTGTACAACAAATTTAGATGACAGATATGCACATGTACTCAAAAAAAATGAATAAAACAAAATCAAACACAAGCAAATCAACACTCTAAAAGCAGTAATTGAAAATTTTCTAAGCATCATAAAAAAAAACAAAGCAGTTAACTCATATGGTACATATGTTACAAAGCTATGGATCACTGAGCAATGGGAGATTCATGTAGGTAAATGGTTTGAGGGGGCTCCACTGAATTTTCTACACAAAATTTTAGTCTCTGCCCATTCACTTTCGTGATCTTCCCAGACATGGGATCCATGATCTCCACAGCACCAGATGGGGAGGCATGAATGACAGTGTAAGGTCCATCCCATCTGGATTTTAACTTTCCTGAAAAAAAAATTTAGTTTGGAGTTCAAAAGCCAAACCTTAGAGTCAGCATTGAAGTTCCTTCTCAGTAGCTTCTTGTCGAAGTATGCTTTTGATTTCTTCTTGTAGATTCTGGCATTTGCATAGGCTTTCAGGCTCAGCTCATCAAGCTCTGCCAGCTGCAATTTCAGTGAATTCAAGGCTCAGTTCATCTATGGCACACATCTCAAGGCATGGATTCTGATGCACACATTCCAAGACATCCAAGGGTTGTAATAGTGCCACATTTGCTTGAAAAATTAGGGTTTACTCTTCTCTCAGCCACGACATTCAGACTAAGTATATAAGATATGCTTGTAACTTAGAAACCATCAATCACTCTTTCCTTCAACCTCTGTCAGCTGAGAGATCAAGCAGATTAGAGTTAGGGTTAGTGTTTGATCACCTCTTTTTCCATGTTTTTCTTCTCTCTTAGCCCAGTACCTGCTGGCTAAATCTTTGGTAAGCATTTAGGTGTAGTTTTATTTAAGTTTTGTAATAGGTCATTTAAACATTAGGATTTTGTGTTGAGTTGTTGTGCACAAGGCTACTACCTTGAGGGATTTCATTGTTGGTAACATCAGATCAATGGAATTTATGTTTGAATGCTTACTTAATATGTTATTTTCCTATTTGCCCATATTTTTGTTCAGGTTATAGCATGCATTTAGGATTTGAGCTAATTGAAAGGCCCATGGAAGTTTGAGCTTATAGCCTTGGGACCATGGTGGCAGCAGTAGTTTACATGTTCTATCTCACCATTTATGAGTAAGAGAGCCACTGTGGATAGCCTGTGACCATTAGAGTGGACAGACTATAGCCCTAGGGTAATCTTGGTCACAGATCTGAGATGTATTCTTTTTCTCAGCACTTGAGCTTGTAGCCTGGTGAGAGATTGTGCAGGAACAGACTCCCCTCTGTTTCACTTGATCGCTATCAGATGTTAGATCTAACTTCTCTGTAGTGATTGCAGCTGTGAGGACATTTTATTACAAGCTATTTTTAAGCAATAAATTGTTGATTTAACGTCCATTTAAATCTATAGATCTTTTGGTTCTATTAGTTTCTCGATCGAATTTGTGTATTTGGGAATTTCCCATTCACTTAACCTTTAGATCTTTTGATTGCCATCTGATCTTCCTAGGTTTAAAACTCCTATGAATGTCAGCTAGATCTGTACGTAGATATGGGGAGCTTGTAACCTGGCAAACATAGTGTCTGCAATGGTATTCATGGCCTGATTTGATTTATTGGATTAGGTGTGATCAACCCACTCCATTGGATTAGGTTAGCTTTTCTGGCTTAATCAATGGAATTTGATAGACTCTATTGGATAGACTGTGGCCATTTGAGTGGATAGACTATAGCCTTAAGAGCACCCCAAATGGCATGGGTTAAGTTGGATTCTTCTACCTTGCTAAGGTTATTGATAGCACTCCCGTAAGGACATGCTGCAGAGAGAGGCCTAAATCTGAGTTACATAACTGAATGAACTTTAACCTAGACTGCTTACTTCCCAACTCCCTTTCTTTAAGATTGTCAAATCTATAGCCATATCTGGAGCCCTACTATTATAGCTCATTTTGGGCTCTATATAAATTTCTCTGTGGGACAAACTCTTACTTATCAAAACTTGCTACAATAGTCCTGTATCTTGCACACTTAGGATTGTTTTTGTTATATTGTTTCCATCTTTTATTTTACTTTGATTTTTAATTTATTCTCACCACACAATAAAATCAGCACACTGTAGTCTTAAAACAACATTGACCCCAAAGTTATTTTAGCACAACTACTCGAGCGGAGCGAATTGAGGTCGCAACACTTTTTGGGAATGTATGCTATTTTTGATAGTGTGTCCTAAATCAATATGACCTAGAGTACTCAACTTCAAATAATACTCGACAGATCCGGCCAAAATTGGGTGGCTACCGAAGGAGACACTCGATATTGGTCTCCATCAACGATGATCTTATTATCGAAGAATTATATAAAAATATTCACTCATCAGGGGTAGATAAAAATAAAGGGGAATGGAAGTCCTGACCCAAAATCCGTTCGGGTACAATTTACTAGAACAAATGACCACCCAACAGATACCCAGACATAAGGCGTACACTTTACAGGAATATCATACAAATGCAGGTTTCAAGCCTGCACCCTAAAATGAGCCCTTCGGAATGCATATTTGAACATAGTCGTTCGATAGGTAATTTTCTTTTGACAGGTTGGTTTTAAGCAACAATTGACCTTCTTCTGAGGAATCTGAAGCTCAAGACCCTTAAGTTCACCTGAATCCAAAAACGGAATGCAGTGGAATCAACCTAATCGAAACATTGACCGTTTGATTGGGATTGACACCGTTGCTCCTACTTTTAAAGTAGGATCCAAAGATATGAGGCGAACCTTATACTTAGGACATTAATTTAGCATAGCTGTATTGCCGATAAAATATTAATATTTTACCGCATTGGAGCACATATGTGCTTAGCTGTGTGTGAAAATACAGATTTCTTCTTTCTTTTTCTTTTTCAAATGATTGTTTTGTTCCATTTTTTTGAATAGATCGACATCTGTGGAGAGATGTTTCATTTTACATGTCCATTGCTGAGAGGTTGCCGCCTTTGAGGCTTTGGACCATTTTGATGTTCTTGTACATTTCTCAAGAAAATGTCAGTCCCTTTTTTGTTTATAGAGGTAATATATATGCATCCTAAATAACAGAAGGGGAAGCAAACTTTTACCTACACTTTTTTATTTTTCAAGATTCATATATATATTTTTGTTTTTTAGATTTTTTGTTCTTTTTCTTTATTTTGAGATTGAAGTACGATGCCATAAATATGTACATGGGCATCAAAAAAAGAAATGTATATTTTTTAGAATTTTTTAGATTTTTTTATTTTTGTTGTTTTTTCTTTCTTTTCTTCTTTTTTTTTTGTTTAATGTCTTAACAGTGAGGTGAAGTAACGGGTCCCATTTTGAGCATAGTCAAACCCCTTTATGTGGTCGGATCCGAGTGAGGTTCAATATTTTTTACCGAGGTCCGAATGTCCATCCCTTTGGGTCGAATCAACCTTTTATCCTTACCTCGGGTCATATGTTTTGACGGTGCGACATAAAGATATACCTGGTTGAGATCCGATTTGAGTTAACATGAGCGGCCCAAATGAAAATTAGAGATCCAGATTGTAACCAAGGGAGTAACTGAAGTTTTTCTCCTTTTCTTTTTTCTTTTACAACATTCTTACTCACAGCACCCAAAGGCGGGTTATCTCCATACCTATTGTTGCCTTCTTTTTTACCCGTAGCGCCCTTGCAGGTTATCACTACGTCCATGGGTATGCATTTTGACCCCAAGTGCCTTTTTAGGTTTTCACTTGGTCGACACAAGCTCGCTCTTTTTACCCATAGCACCCTTTCGGGTGTTCATTACATCCATTTTTCTTTGAGCTTGTATATTTTCATTTTCATTTTCTTTTCTTCCTTTTTTCTTTCAAGGACCACGACATGGACGTCGATTCCATCATAAACGGCTGGATGGAATTCTTTATGTTGTCTTCCAGCTTGGCTCGTGCAGATTCAACGGATACTGTGACTGCTTATAGACATTAAAGAGGACTTTCTTTAGGGATGTATCTTGGCCATGGGATAGGTTAGGAATTCTTGAAGGTATTCTCAGGTTTAAGAAGATTTCTTGATAGGGTTCCAGTTACCGTAATATACTTCTTCCTTGGGGAATTTTGACTGTACATGCCCCAATTTCTTTTTCTATTTTTTTTGTTCTTTTTGCTTATCCTCTTTTGGGATTTTGCTTTTCTGATTTTTTTAGATTTTGATGGCAACTCTTTTTCTCTTTTTTGGTTTGGTATATACACTTTCTCTTTTTCTGGGGAGGGGATAATGAAAGAAAAAAGGCCATTGGCACAAGATGGAGTAGCAAAGGGTATAAGTGTTCAAAGATACTTTTTGGCAACTTGGCTTTGGAATGATGGACTCTTTTATAGGGTCCTTAAGCAGTCACGTTTCTATATTATCAATACTTACCTTGCCGCAGGAGACTTAGGATTAGAATCGTCGGGCGTATCCAACATTGATTGGCTCAGGAAAGTGATCTCCGTTATGGTGGCAAGGCCGACAGATGACGTAAGGTCCCTTCCTAGTTGGGCTTGAATTTCCCTCTCAGATTAGCGTGCCATCATTTTCCTTTGGTATGTCGCATGTTAGTTATCTTCAGGTGTTGTCTTGCTATTAGTGAGAAAATAGTAATGAAGGAATATAAATAAAAAAGTGAAGGAATAAAAATTGGTTCAAACAATAAATCTAAAATATACACAGCCTGCAAGATACAGGGTCTGTTGTAGCAAGTTTTGAAAAGTAAGAGGTTGTCCCACAAGGAGTATTAATCTGAACCACTAGGGTATATAGTAATCTCCATATCTGGCTACATATCTAGAAAATCCTAAAGGAAGGGTGTTTAAGTGTCACTAAGCTATACTAAAAATTAAGAAAAACAGGAATAAACTATAGCTAAAGAAAGGGATAAAGAAGGATGATGATGTGCGTGATAAAATAAAAATAAAATATGCAGAAGTAAACAGTTAGGGATAAATTAGTTATGCAACTCAGTGTTAGGCATGAATCTGTAGCAATCCTTTAGATGGCTACAAGCACATCTACAAGGTAGAAGAATCCAACTCAACCCATGCCATTTAGACTGCTCTTAAGGCTATAACCTGTCCACTTAAATGATCATAGACTATCCAATAGAGTTTGTCAAATCCCATTGATTAAGTAAGAAAACTAACCTCACCCAAAGGAATGGATTGATCTTAAGGCTATAATCTGTCCACTTCAATGGTCACAGACTATCCAATAGATTTCCTCCAACCAATGAATTAAGTCAGGGCAGGAATACCATTGCAGACACTATGTTTGCAAGGCTACAAGCTCATGCATTCATAGGGGCAAATAGATCTGGAAAATTAAGTGGAAGCCAAAAGGAATCCCAGGCTGAATGAGGACTTAAGCTCAGCTGTTCATTGCTACAAAAAAAAGCCTGCAATGACCTAGCTTACAAGTCTGCAATCGCTACAACAACTCAAATCTACACACTAATAATGGTGATGCAAAACAGAGTAGGTTTGGCTCTGCACAATCTCTCACTAGGCTACAAGCTCAAATACAGAGAAAAAGAATCCATCTAGATCTGTGACCAAGACCTATCCTAAGGCTATAGTCTGTCCACTCAAACGGTCACAGGCTATCCACAGAGACTGCCTTACACACAGATGATGAGATAGAACATGTAAACTGCTACTACCACTATAGATGCAGGGCTACAAGCTCAAGCTTCTATGGGTATTTGAAATTAGCTCAAATCCTAAATGCATGGCATAGATTGAACAAAACTATGGATAAATAGAAAAATAATAGATTGAATAAACATTAAAATAGACATTCATTAATTAAACCAATACTTATAATGAGATGTGCTCAAGGCCACAGCCTGTGCAAACCCAAAATCAGCTCACTCCATTTCATACAAAACCCATTGCATTATATGAAATAAAACATAGATATTACATAGAACTTAGCCAGCAAATGCTAGGCTAAGGAAGAAGGAAATGGAAAAGGGAAAAGGAAACGAAATCCTAAATGAGCACAGGAAACCCTAGCTCAGATCTCAGGCTATTCCTGGATATTTTATGAAGTAGATAACAGTCCTATTTAAATACAATCCACCAAACCCTAATTTACACTGGCCAATCAGATTAGAGAATGCATTGGAGTTGATTTTGATGGCTTCCTTGTGACCCTTGGATTGCCTCGAGATGTATGGGAATAGATTAGGGACCTCGGGGTGTGTGCTCTAATTGAGCTAAAATCCCAAAATTTTCCCTGAACATTGAAACATGTGGGTGAGAAGTTGGTGGCCCGTGCTTCACGCAGCTGGAATTGCTTCAGGTGCTCACTCGCTAGGCAGTTGTTGGGCTGAAGTGTTGCTTGTTGAGATCATCTAGGAGCTCACGAGGTTGAAAATGTTGTAGCTTAATGCTGCTCGCTAGGCTGATAAGTGGCTCGAGAGGTTGAATTGCAGCGTGCAGGATCTACACAAGAACTAGGCGACGAGTGGTAGCAGCTCCTGAGGGTAAGCTCTGAGCTTCATGAGGTTCATAGTTTGTAGCTTTAGTGTGCTCACGAAGATGAGTGAAGCAAGCAAGAGCTGAGGGACGTGCCTTCCTGAAGCTCTATCGACGCGAGATCTGCTGTGTGCTTTGATGCTGCAGGCTTGTGAACCTCGCGATAGCTGCGCGAGGTACTTCCTGAGGCCATTTCTTCACTAAGCTACCCGAGTTTTGCCATGGACTGCGCGAGCTTGCATTTGTTGCAAGTCTATGAGCCTCGCGCCAACTACGCGAGGCTCTCTTCTGAATAATGTGAACCTCACGACAAGTTTAAGTGAACCTCACGAGGGCTTATCTCTGTTACACTGCTGTTGTGCTTAGCCTGCTGCAGCAGCCTTCTTCACTTGGGTCTACCTTCCTCTCATCCATTGAACTTCTAGAACCCACCTTGGCATGCAATATGGTCACCATGGTGTGATACACCATGGTGCATCCTCTGATCTTCACTCAGCTCCATAGCTTAGCATGAAATTCATTCTTATTGGCTTAAAAAGATGGATTGTAGCATTAAGTTCTTATTTCCTATTTTCTACAAAAACAAAACTCAAAACAAATTATTAACTGGCTCAGAGGTCCATCAAAGGTCAGGTTAAGGGGTGAAAAGTTATACTTTTTAGAGCTTAACACGCCCCCAAACCTAATCTTTGCAAGTCCTTGAGCAAAGGCAAAATTAAAAATAACAGAAAATGTCATTTTCATAGGGAGCACAGATACATTTAGCAAATGTACCAAGCCTTTTAAGCCCCTAGGTGATCCCTAGTGGAGGAGTGAAGTCTCCTGAGAGTTTTCAGTGAAGATACCCACAAAATTCACCAATAAAACAGTTAAAGATAGTGTAGTCAATGTCAAAACAGATTTTACTCAAAAAAGTTTCATTCCACACCCATTCTTTAAAATCCAAAGGAAATTACAGCAGTAATGTAATCATTTAAAACTCAAAATCGACATGTATATGCATCACCACCATTCAATTCACATCAGACATGTAATGTGTAGGAATTAGTACTAAGCTTGCCTTTGATTCAAAATTCAGGTGTAGATACAACCCCAATGAAATTAAAATTCAGACCAAATCCTTACCAGGGTTGTCTCTCAACAATGAAAATCCAAGGGTATTCACATTCTCATCAGCTCAAGATCAGTCACAGACCCCGAATGGTCCTGCAAGCATGAGCATAGGCATTGCATATAAATTCTGACATCCTCATGACTTTCACCATAGATTAGACAACTCCTCATCTCCACCTGACAGCTCATTTAACTTTGGATTACTAAGGTCTTGTGATGGGTTGTAATGTAGCTTATGGATGAGGTGTATAAAGAATGAAGGGGGCAGAACGGATCAAAATTTTGAGAAATCAGCAAGGTAAAGAGGGGATTCATGACTTCACATCCCTCAATTTAGCTCAACTTCATCTTCCTTGATATTTTTCAAATTCAAAGTGGCCAACTTCTCCTCTTTTCAATTTCCAGATGAAGTATTTCTCTTAACTTCTCTCTATTTTTCTCTTTTTATATTTTTATATTTTGTATTAAATGCCACACATACATCATTACTACACTGTTATTTTTAGACTGCTTCGCTTCCACTTCCACCAAATGTTGGACCCAACTCACCTATCTTCAACTTCTCCTTTACCTTCTGAATTCTCAGAGTGAGGGTCAGGTTCAATCAGGTCGAGAGGTTAAGGTGTCAGTACTTCGGTGTTTGTCAAAGAAAAATAGGATTTAGAGACTCAAAGAGTGTAAGCAAAAGGGTAGTTGAATAGGTAGAAAATTTTAAGCTCAAGCTATCCAAATGAAGGCCTTACATCATCTCCTTAGTGTCATGAGTGCTGTCAATTAGTTTTGATTTGGAGGCACCTAACTTCTTGTAAAAAAGTGTTGGGTAAATCAATCCTTTGAGCAGAAAAATGCCAAAAACACTCTTCAAAAGAAATCTGATAGGCCCAAATCTCACTAGGTATTATCTTCACTTTAACTCATGGGATGTATTTTCACCTTTTTCTCTCCTCTTAGGTTCACTAAGTACTAACTGAATTTTTTTTGAATTTTCTCTCTCTACATGGTTAGGTAAGAATTGACTTTACTCATCTCAATTTTCCTCACATTGCTGCACTAGAGTTAACCATTCTATTGGCAGACCTACCCTGCCACACCCCCAAACCTAAGTTAAACAGTGTCCTCACTATTTCCAGCAAGATGTATATAGGGGCAGTAGAGAAACAACAGACAGACACCCTATATTACAGCAGAAAATTAAGAAAAAGTTAAACAAAAATTCAACAAATTAAACTAGGAAGAGAAAAATATATTGTACATGCAAGTGTGACACTACGAGAACAACACTACGACAAAAATTACTAAAAACAACAAGAATTAAATTAAAAATAGCAGATATAGGTCAAATAAAACCTAACTAAACACCTAAAAATAGAGAAATCCTAAGCATATCTACCTAGCATGATCTAGGTATGAATCAAAATGATGGCAAAAAATTTTTGCATTGAAAGTACACATTGGAGAGCAGGATTCATAAAAAATAAATCAGATTAGACCACACAATAGATACAAATAGTCCGGATAGGGGGGGTACATGAATGATAGAAATTTTAATTTCCCCCTAGACTTAAGATAAACTAGAAAGGACTTTCTAATGTAGGAGTTAAAAACCATACCTCTGCAGCTGCATAGGCATCAAACCTGAGTTCTTCCCGCTCACAAATTTCCAGAAATATATATACCACCCCATTTTATTCAGCTTCTTTCCTTATGCACACTCACTTGGCATCACTACAGTCTTGGGTAATCACCTCCTTTCCATTCATCGAGGCATTGATTGACCTAGTTTCTTCACGACTTGAAGAAGCTCCATCAATCAAATATACTCCTCGTGGATTGTTCACTATTTGGCTCGGGAGCCAACCCTCTTCTCGTCGCGTTAGAGCATTTGAAATATGACCAAGCCGGTCCTCAATTCTTCTGATGCTTTGTGTGTGGGAATCCACAATTTGTGCAATGGAGCCTAGGTTTTGTAAAGAAGATAAAATCTGCTCCTCAAAGGAGGGGCTCTATGGTGCGGGGGTGCTACAGCTAATTGACCTGATGGGGAGGGCTGATGAGAAAATTGTTGTCCTTGTGCATGACCTTGGTAAGACTACTGGTTAGTATTGCAGGGCAAAGCCTGTTGTTGCTTGGTATAAGGTGAATCAGCTTGTCGCCACCTCGGATTTAGGTGGTTTCTCCAAGTGTACCCAGCAGGCGGCTGTCCATATGACTCGACAGCATGGGCTTGCTCATTAAGAAATTTAGGGGACATACCAGCAGAGGGGCATTGCAAATGGGAGTGTGAAGGTGAGTGTCATATGGTGCACACCTCTCTAACCTGTGCAGCAATGTGGAGCTGCAACACACTCAAGACTTTATCCAATTTTTTCAACAATGAGTCCGCTTTCCTTTTCAGGTCACTATAAATATTAACTTCATACAACTTCCCGAAAGACGTGGGTTCTCTAACAGCTCTAGCAGGTGACTCAATGCCATAACTGAGCAAAGCCTCCTGCTGGAGAGAATTTTCACTTATCAGCTCAAATAAATCCCATGCTTCCTCAGCAGTTTTGGTAAGGTATGTGCCACCACTCAATGCATCAATCATCACTCTACTCTTGGCACAAGTCCTTGGTAGAAGCATTGTACAAGCTGCCACATAGGGATCTGGTGGTGCGGGCACTACCTCAACAACTCCCTAAATCTATCCCATGCCTCATGCATTTGCTCAATTGGGGATTGAGCAAAAGAGATGATGCTCTTCCTCAACTGGCTCATTTTACTGGTTTGGAAAAATTTGGCCTAAAATTGGCATTGAAGATCGTTCCACGACTATATGCTTTGAAGATCGTTCCACGACTGTATGCTGTTTGGTGGGAGCAAGGAGAGCCATGTTTCGGCTTTATCCTTTAGTGAAAAAGGAAAAAGCCTAAGCTTGGTGGCCTCTTCTCCCAACCCAGCAATATTAAAAGTAGTGCACAATGCTAGAAATCGGTCTATGTGCTCGTGGAGGTCTTCCTTGCTCAGCCTATGAAAATTTTGTAGCATTTGGATGGTTGAGGCTTTAATCTCGTAACTGCCCACAGCATTAGGGAGCTGAATGTAAGAGGGGGATGCATATGCCCCTAGTGCATTGTGCTCCTTAAGTGCTTTAGGCTGCTCTCCCATCTCAGTTTCTACCAGATTTGTAGCTGGGGTGTGTGTTGGTGAACCAAGACTTAGGACTCTCTCAATCTCAGGATTTAACGGTACAAGTTTGGGACTGAGAGACGACTTTCCTTGCATAAAACACACACTCAACTGGACAAGGGGTAGCTTACAGCACACAGACAAAAATTAAAACCACTAACTACACAACTGCTGAAAAATAAAGACTGCAGAAATGAAAATACAGCAGAACTGAAATAACAATAGGTGAGATAGAGAAGCAAACTGATGTAGGAATGCCCCAGCTGCAGCCAAGCTCTCTTATTTACTGCTACTCTGATCCTAAGTCAATAGATAGTCCTACAAACAGAAAATGAACAAAGAAACTACAAAAAAAAAATATGATAAAGCGGGCATGTATTCAAACACTTAATCAACAATGAATAAAATTAAAGACTTACTAAGACAACTAAGACACAAAATACCTACAGCAAAAAATAAAGATAAAGAGCAAAAATCAAACTCGAAATATAGCTGTACATATTCAAACATTACAAAGACACAAAAAAATCTAAAACAAAAAATGCAAAAAAATTTCAAAAATCACACAAAAACTAAAGTCGCCGTTTATTCAAACACTACATCTACAAAGAATATAGCTCAACAAAAACACAGATTACTATACTAGATCAAAACTCCCCGACAGCGGCGCCAAAAACTTATTGGTTATCTTCAGGTGTTGTCTTGTTATTAGGGAGAAAATAGTAATGAAGGAATATAAATCAAAAAGTGAAGGAATAAAAATTGGTTGAAACAATAAATCTAAAATATACACAGCCTGCAAGATACAGGGTCTGTTGTAGCAAGTTTTGAAAAGTAAGAGTTTGTCCCACAAGGAGTATTAATCTGAACCACTAGGGCATACAGTAATCTCCATATCTGGCTACAGATCTGGAAAATCCTAAAGGAAGGGTGTTTAAGTGTCACTAAGCTATACTAAAAATTAAGAAAAACAGGAATAAACTATAGCTAAAGAAATGGATAAAGAAGGATGATGATGTGCATGATAAAATAAAAATAAAATATGCAGAAGTAAACAGTTAGGGATAAATTATTTATGCAATTCAGTGTTAGGTATGAATCTATAGTAATCCTTTAGATGGCTACAAGCACATCTACAAGGTAGAAGAATCCAACTCAACCCATGCCATTTAGACTGCTCTTAAGGCTATAACCTGTCCACTTAAATGTCACAGACTATCCAATAGAGTTTGTCAAATCCCATTCATTAAGTAAGAAAACTAACCTCACCTAAAGGAATGGATTGATCTTAAGGCTATAATCTGTCCACTTCAATGGTCACAGACTATCCAATAGATTTCCTCCAACCAATGAATTAAGTCAAGGTAGGAATGCCATTGCAGACACTATGTTTGCAAGGCTACAAGCTCATGCATTCATAGGGGCAAACATATATGGAAAATTAAGTGGAAGCCACAAGGAATCCCAAGCTGAATGAGGACTTAAGCTCAGTTGGTCATTGCTACAAAAAAAAGCCTGCAATGACCTAGCTTACAAGTCTGCAATCACTACAACAACTCAGATCTACACACTAATAATGGTGATGCAAAACAGAGTAGGTTTGGCTCTGCACAATTTCATTACTAGGCTACAAGCTCAAGTACAAAGAAAAAGAATCCGTCTAAATCTGTGACCAAGACCTATCCTAGGGCTATAGTCTGTCCACTCAAATGGTCACAGGCTATTCATAGAGGCTGCCTTACACACAGGTGATGAGATAGAATATGTAAACTGCTACTACCACCATGGTTGCAGGGCTACAAGCTCGAGCTTCTATGGGTATTTCAAATTAGGTCAAATCCTAAATGCATGGCATAGATTGAACAAAACTATGGATAAATAGAAAAATAATTGATTGAATAAACATTAAAATAGTCATTCATTAATTAAACCAATACTTACAATGAGATGTGCTCAAGGTCACAGCCTGTGCAAACCCTAAATCAGCTCACTCCATTTCATACAAAACCCATTGCATTATATGAAATAAAATGTAGATATTACATAGAACTTAGCCAACAAATGCTAGGCTAAGGAAGACGGAAATGGAAAAGGAAAAAGGAAACTAAATCCTAAATGAGCACAGGAAACCCTAGCTCAGATCTCAGGCTATTCCTGGATATTTTACGAAGTAGATAACAGTCCTATTTAAATACAATCCACCAAACCCTAATTTACACTAGCCAATCAGATTGGAGAATGCATTGGAGTTGATTTTGATGGCTTCCTTGTGACCCTTGGATTGCCTCGGGATGTATGGGAATAGATTAGGGACCTCGGGGTGTGTGCTCTAATTGAGCTAAAATCCCAAAACTATCCCTGAACATTGAAACAGGTGGGTGAGAAGTTGGTGGCCCAAGCTTCACGTAGCTGGAATTGCTTCAGGAGCTCACTCACTAGGCTATCATTGGGCTGAAGTGCTGCTTGCTGAGATCATCTAGGAGCTCACGAGGTTGAAAATGTAGCAACTTAATGCTGCTCGCTAGGCTAATAAGTGGCTCGCGATGTTGAATTACAGCGCGCGAGATCTACACGAGAGCTAGGCGACAGGCGGTAGCACCTCGCGAGGTTAAGCTCTGAGCTTCGCAAGGTTCATAGTGTGTAGCTTTAGTGTGCTCTCGAAGATGAGTGAAGCACGTGAGTGCTACGCGACATGCCTTCCTGAGGCTCTGTTTGTGTGAGATCTGCTATGTGCTTTGGTGCTACAGGCTTGTGAACCTCACGACAGCTGTACGAGGTACTTCTTGAGGCCATTTCTTCACTGAGCTACACGAGTTCTGGCATGGACTGCGCAAGCTTGTATTTGTTGCAGGTCTATGAGCCTCGTGCCAACTGTGTGAGGCACTCTTCTGAATAAAGTGAACCTCACAACAGGTTCAAGTGAACCTCGCGAGGGCTTATCTCTGTTACACTGCTGTTGTGCTTAGCCTGCTGCAGCAACCTTCTTCACTTGGGTCCACCTTTCTCTCATCCATTGGACTTCTAGGACCCACCTTGGCATGCAATATGGTCACCATGGTGTGATCCACCATGGTGCATCCTCTGATCTTCACTCAGCTCCACAACTTAGCATGAAATTCATTCTTATTTACTTAAAAAGATGGATTATAGTATTAAGTTCTTATTTCATGTTTTCTACAAAAATACAACTAAAAACATATTATTAATTGGCTCAAAGGTCCATCAAAGGCCAAGTTAAGGGGTAAAAAGTGGTATTTTTTAGAGCTTAACATCACCCCAGCATTCTTCAACCCAAATGGCATGACTCGGTAACAGAAATTTTATCATGGAATAATGAACGTTGTCTTCTCTCGGTCAGCTTCGACCATCTTGATCTGATTGTATTCAGAAAATTCATCCATGAACGACTGCATCCTAGCCTAGCAGTGTTATCGACTAAGATGTCAATGAGTGGTAATGAGAAGCCATCCCTTGGGCTCACCTTGTTCAGATTTCTAAAGTCAATGCATATGTGAACCTTTCTATCTTTCTTTGGTACCGAGATGATGCTAGCTAACAATTGAGGGTACTTGGAGGAAACCCTACGTCGTACTATTTGATGACCTCGTCCTTCATTTTCATCCTCCATTCTGGCCTGAGGAGTCTCAACTTTTGCTTGACTAGCTTAATATCTGGATATAGCGGCAGCTCATGCTCAACCAAATCGGTATCCAAACCAGGCATGTCCTCATATGACCATGCGAAGACATCTTGGTATGACCGAAGGAAATCAATCATGCTTTTTCTTTCCTTGGGGGAGAACGACATTCTGATCTTAGTGATTCAAGGAACCTCTTCGATCCCTAGATTGATGTCCTTCATTTCTTCAACAATCGGGGTAGGGCCATGCTTAAAATCGATGTATCATTCAAGGAGATCATTGGGAAGCTCCTCAATAGGGATTTTCTCATCCAGACTTGTGACTCCTACCTCTTCTTGTATTTTTACAGGAAAGGGGTCGATTTCACGTGGGACAGGTTTTTCAATTAAGGCCTCCTTTTTCTTGATTTTATCGAGAATTTTAAAGGATAATTTTTTTTGGCTATTTTGTATTCTTTTATTTTTTTGGATTTTTCTTTTTGTACGAAAGTGGGCCCTTGGCAAGGCGGGTCTTTATATACAAATGATATTGCCTGCCAAGGGCTCTTCAAAATATCACATGACCTGACACATTTTGATCCAGGGAAAGTGCCTCCTGGATGATGAGTGGGACAAATTCCCTAATGGAACCATACATTTGCTATCTACCTGTGGGAGATTTGGCGTCACAAAGGCGTGGCCATTTATTTGGACAGGCAAGGGTCGACGAATTGAGTGGTGTTTGTGAGCATTGAACCCTCGCATAAGATTCCTGATATGACCTGTTAGTTTACCCAGAAAAGGGTGATACGACATGGAGAGCTCTGTCCATGAGTTATTAAAAGAAAGGTTAAATGACCTTGACTTCAAAATAACCATTGATGATGGGAATGGCATCACGGTTCCCAAGTTCATAATGGTGAATGAGGATGATATGCATGGCTTTGAGAGGATGGATGTGAACGATTTTAGGCTACTGAGTGCAATTGATTTCATCCTTGGGAGGATGAGTAACCTTGTTGAGCTAACTAATTTTGGATTAGCGGGAATGGTGGATTTTAGCTTATGGGGAATGAATGGCTTTGGATGTTGGGAACTGGATGGGTGAAGGAATGACCTCCAAGGATTACGGATAGCGCAATTAAGACGTTTGGTGGTAAGTTCCTCATCCCGAACCAAAGGTGGGGTCCTGACAATTTCTTTAGAGCACAATTGCCTCCTTTGCAAAATAGAAGAAGGCACGGTGATTTTCAACTTTGGGGGTCCAATGGTCAATTGGGCATTGCTCTCTTTATTTTCTAGTACTTTCATACTCATAAGTGAGGCTCACCAAGCGGTAAACCCAAATTTCAAGTTCAGATTGGTGCAAGAGATACAGGCCTTTTCATCATTTATCATTGTCATATCATACCATCCTAACCTTTGGGTCATCACTTGCTCCTTTTTATTGAGGGGAGAACTCTTCATAAACACGGTATCCTTTCCCAATCCCGTCGAAGCCTCGACATTAAGAGTGATAGAAAGACTCTTGGCATCGTATGTCGATGCAATGCTCTAGGCATTGCGGGCCCACGGATGGTCTGAATGTGGAGTGAGCTTAATGACCATGATTTCCATGGGCTCGACATGAAGCTTGATATCGATATCACCCACTATCAGTCTCATTGGGCTTCTTGGTGCCCCGGTGCATCGTTCCATAGACAAGTTGAGACTGATAAAAGACATGCTGAAAGTTAATTTTGATCCTTCACTACCCTTTTTTCTAGTTTTGAGGGGTTCAAAACTGTTTGGGCCTTTATGCGAAACCATTTGGCCATTGGGAGCAATGGTATTCTTCTGCCTTTTCACCACGAGAGTTGAGTCTCCAGTTAGGAGATTTTCTTTGACTAGCATCATGGGTATTTCCAAAGGCACTATTGGCAGACTTTCAACGCCCACCTCGATCTACAACATGTTGACAAGTGAAAAATACCATTTTTCACCCCTAAACTTAAGTCTTGATAGACCTTTGAGAGAACTAAATAAGTGTTTTAAGTGCCTATGTTGCAGCTAACAATAAAGACAGGCTTAACCATAAAAGCAGCTCAAAAGTGCCAAAAAGATGACAATCCATGTCAGTCCAAAGGAAGGAAGTGAAGAAACAACCTCATCAGCTGTGGAAAAGTCTAAAAGGAAGAGGCAAAGACTTGTAAGAGAAGCAGGGAACAATTCGAACAGAGAAATGCAATACAGAGTTCGTTTCGCAAAGAACCTGCACTTTTCGTAAAGAACCTGGAACTCTGCGAAAAGGACTAAACCTCCAGGCTTAGTTTTCGAAGAGCATCTGAACTCTTCGAAAAGAAGATTGAACTTTGCGAAAAGGAGAAAACACAATTCGAAGAGAGATTGAACATTGCGAAAAGAGCTTCAGAAGTCACAGCACTTTGCGAAAAGGCCCTTAAGCTCTGCGAAAAGGTATTCTGGAGATTCGTAGCTTTAACAAGGGCAATTCAGAAATCTGTTGCACGCATCCCAATGCGTTTTAAAACCCAAGGACATTCCGAAAGATTCTGACCACGAACCAAAGGCATATTCCACCCCATGTGAACACCCAAAGATGAAATTACTTGGCGAGAACTTCTAGAAGCTCAAACAGATTTTTGAATTACATAACAGAATTGATGCTTCTATCACCTGATTGGCTGAACCAAATCAAGAATTATCGATTGGCGTAAGCAGATCCTGGATCCTCGTGCTCGACCACCATTGGTCAATACATTCTGAGCACCTCTGATTGGTTTAAACACATCTGAGTTGAACTTGGGGAAAACTATAAATAGACGAACCATTTGCCCAATTTGGGCATCCAAATTTTGAGTTTCATTTCTAATCCCCCATTTCCCAGCCAGACAGCTTGTCTGTAATCCTTGTAATAGCCTACTTTGTACTTGCATTTGAGAGCTGTGAGATACTGCTATAATTCAAAGGAGAGTTTGCATCCAAGACTGCAAATCCGAGAGCTGTTAAGCCGTGCTCTGTAAATTGTAAGGATGAATTTTAAAAGGTTACTATAAACTATGCATTCTCCATTGGACTCATATAAAGGGTTCCCTCTGATCTCCTCAGTACATTAGACTCCTTTAGATTCATTGTTTTGCATGCAATTTCCCTTGATTCATTAATCCTGTAAGAATTAGTGTTGGTAACCTAGTCTCTTACAGCATTTGTAGTGATGTTTCCTGTTCTGAATTGAGGATTTAGATTAAAGACTATTGGATGGTTTGTGGCCATTAAAGTGGGAGACCATAGCCATAAGTGTAAGCCTAATCCTTGAATTAGATTTATCTCTCTTACATACTGTGCTTGTAGCAGGATGAAGATTGAATCACCTCTGTTGCGATTATTCTCATTAGATTTCAAAGACCAAATTGATTTAGATATTACTTCTCCATCTTTGTTTCAATCACTCCCCAACTCGGATGGATCATTTAGTTTAAATTTTCTTTGTTTTTAGTTAGTTAAGCGTGACAAATTCAAACCTCTCATCTTATCGATTTCTAGATAGGATAAGAAGCGGATCTGGTAGCTCGGATCTGGAGGTTTGTCTTACATTTTAGACAAATTCTCTGGGCGATCTTTCACTCACTTACTTTTAAAACTTGCTACAATTGGCCTGATCTTGCAGGCTAATTCTCTTCTAAGCATCTTGATATTTCTTTATTTGTTTATATAGTCTAGAACCACTGTAATTTAGCAGCTATAAATCTATTTTCAAAACTCACATAAATCAAGCACACTAAGAAGATACCAAGTTTTTGGCGCCGTTGTCGAGGAATTTGTTCTAAAATAGATAGACCTAAGTTTTTCATTTAAATTTTTATCAGTACTAAACTATTCTATTGTTTATACTTATGCAGTTATTCATATTCCGGTTTTTAAAGAAGGGAAATTACTAAAAGGAATTCTGAAGGTTTCTTTGTGCATAATCAGATTTTTTGTTACGAGTTGTATGTTTGGTAGGAGGACTCTCAAGAGATTCTCCCATTGAATTTAGAAGTTGAAAGGCTACTACAACCAAGCAAACAACACGAATTGCCTTCTACTATGGGTGAAGAACCTCGACTTTTGAGGATTACTTTGCACGGTGCTTATAATTCCCCTTTTGCATTCAATTTCCCTCGTTGAAGGAAATTATGAGATCAAGTCATCAACTATCCAAATGCTTCCTTCCTTCCATGGGTTGAGTAAGGAAGACGCATACAAACATGTGGATGAATTCTTGGCTCTTTGCACCACATTCAACATATAGGGTCGAAGCAACCAAGTGGCTCTTTCCTTTTCATTAAAGGATAAAGCTAGAGCATGGTTATCCATATTAGCACAAAACAAGTATCACTTCTTGGAATGATTTGCGATTAATCGATTCTTAGCCAAATATTTTCCAATGTCTAAAACAAGCCAATTGAGACAAAGTATCATTTCATTCTCCCAAAACTCAACTGAAACTTTCCATGAAGCATGGGAAAGATTCAAGGAACTGTTAAGGCAATGTCCTCATCATCAAATTCCTAGGTGGCAGCTGGTTCAAAGATTCTATCAAGGAATTGATCAAAAACAAAAATATGGTGGATGCTTCCTGGAGGCACTTACTTGCAAAAATAGTTGAAGAGGTTTGGGACTTATTTGAAGTGATTGGTGAAAACTCACTCGGCGAGGAATCTCTGTCAAGAGAAATTGAAAATCCTGCTAGGTTGAACAACCACCAACCCACCAAAGGGAAGATCTATGAGGTGAATGAGTTGGAAAGAAAGATGGACAATCAAACCACAAAGTTTGATAGATTGATGGACTCAGTTAAAACTCCAAATATTTCAAGAGTAGAGGAGGCATATATATGCCGGTCCCTACTCATTCACTTGACCAATGTCCCGTCAGCATCAAGTTCCCAGATTTAATGGTGGAACAAGCTCATCTTGCTCAATCATTTGGATGATGCGATCAAATGAATATCCATGGAGAGCACACCCCAATTTGAGGTGGAACCAGGGAATTACCAATCCCAACAACAACAACCAAAGAATCAAATGTCTTTCAAAAGCTGCACATGTCGTAAAAATTTTTATGTCAAACCAAACTTTTAGCGACTCATTCCACAACAACTGCTGATGCCCTCTGATTCAAATCCTTCAGGTCCCTTTCTTTTGAAGATCAAGTCCTAAATTCACTCCAAAATTTAGGATCTTTAACTCAAAGCGTGAATTTTCACGGCGAGCATAAAAAGATTGAAGAAACATTGGGACAACTTTCAAATACCTTGGCAAAAGAGAGGAAGGAAAGTTACCACCAACCTTTGAACAATCCCAAAGGGCTTCATGGTTGGTGAAGCTTCTAATTCACATGAAGAAGTAAAAACTGTCACCACTTTGAGAAGTGGAAAAATGATAGATAACAAAGTGGGTATTGAAGAAGAAAGAAATGAGGAAGAGGATAAAGATATGTAGCAAGAGCAGCATAGTGATAGCAGTGGGGTTGCTGATGTACCTCAGAAAAACTAAAAAAATGAAAAACAGAAAAGTAAAAAAATTTCTGAAAACACTTCTAAAGCTATAGATGAAAGATTAGTTCCTCATTTACCATTTCCTCATGCAATGAAATCTGTATCCCCTTTTGATAAAGGGAACACAAAAATAGATGAGATGATGGAGACTTTCAAGCAAGTCAAGATAAATTTACCTTTGCTTGAAGCAATCAAACAAATTCCAGCATATGCAAAAATTTTGAAAGATGTTTGCACTCACAAATGACAATCTAGGATACAGTTGTCCAAAAAGGTCTTTGCTGTGGAAAGAATTAACCAGGTGTTATCCATTGCTACACCTCCTAAACTTCAAGATCCTGGAATCCCCACAATCCCTTGCATTATTGGGGAACACACCATTGAAAAGGCTTTATTAGATCTGGGTGCTAGTGTCAACCTACTTCCATATTCTGTATATGAGAAACTAGGTTTGGGAGAATTAAAACCCACTCATATGGTGTTACAACTAGCAGACAGATCAGAAAGAAAGCCAGTAGGGATGATTGAAGATGTATTGGTGGGAGTAGATAAATTCTTCTATCCTGCTGATTTTCTAGTTTTGGATATGGAACCAACTAAAAGCAAAACTTCCATCCCTGTCATTTTGGGAAGACCATTTCACAGCTACTGAAATGCTTGCATTCAATGCAGTCTCGGTATTATGGAAGTCTCATTTGGAAACATGAAGGTAAAATTAAATGTTTATAATGCAACCACGCCTCAATTCACTCAAGAATGTTTTCATGTTGATCTATTGGATAAACTTGTGGAAGGGACTTTACAACAATTTCTAGGTAAAGATTTCACCACAAATGTTAAACATGCTTGGGGATATGCTGAAAATAAAGCAAGTTTTATCTCAAATTCGAGGAAATAAATGTTGTGCAAGGAACTCTTAATCAATCAACAAGTTTCTCTTCTTGAAACACTGCTACTCTCCCCTTCCACAAACATCTAAGTTACCTTTATTGTTACCTTCTTTTCTCACCCACGATTTAGAACTAAAGCATTTGCCGAAAATTTGAAGTATGTGTTCTTAGGTAATCATAAATCATTGCTCACATTATTTCTTCCTCTCTCACAAAGGAGCAAGAGGAAGAGCGTTGATAGTCTTGAAAGAACATAAAAGGGCAATTGGTTGGACTATTCTTTGATTTAGGAGGAATCGGTCCATTGTTTGCATGCACAAAATCCACTTGGAAGAAGATGCAAAGCCTTCTAGAAATGTAAAGAAGGTTGAACCCTCATATGCAAGAAGTGGTCATGAAAGAGGTTGTTAAGTTGTTGGATGCAGGTCATTTACCCCATTTGATTCAAACTTGGGTAGCACCTACAGGTGGTACCTAAGAAATCTAGAATCCTTTTGTAACCTCGTTACTGGGAGCTTATGTCAAGCAAACAAGCTGGATGGAGAGTCTATATTGATTACGTGAAAAATTAAATGCAATGACCGGAAAAGACCATTTCTCCCTCCCATTCATTGATCGGATCTTAGATAAGCTAGCGGGAAAAGCTTATTCTTTTCTTGATGGTTACTCTGGTTACAACTTGATTCACGTGTCCCACAAGATCGTGAAAGACCACATTCACGTGCCCTTTTGGCACTTTTGCCTATAGGAGAATGCCTTTTGGTCTTTGTAATGCTCTCTGCTACCTTCCAAAGATGCATGTATGCAATTTTTACGATATGATTGACCAATTTATGGAGATTTTATGGATGATTTCTCAATCTATGGCAAGATTTTTCCAAAGTGTGTACACCATCTCAAATTGGTACTACAAAGATGCGAAGAAACCAATCTGGTTTTGAGGTGGGAAAAGAGCCATTTCATGATCACGCAGGGCATTGTCCTGGGCCATGTTGTTTCCCACAAGTGCATTGAGGTGGACAAAGCAAAAATTGAGTTAATTGCACATTTACCACCTCCCAAAACTATTAAACAAATCAGAAATTTTTTAGGACATGCTGGATTTTATAGAAGGTTCATCAAGGACTTCAGTAAAATAACTAAACCTCTTTGTCATTTGCTGTGCCAAGATGTCCCTTTTGTTTTCAATAATGAATGCATGAAGGCTTTTGAATTCCTAAAAAGCGCGATTTCACTCCAATATTGCGATCTCAGTTATTCATTACCTTTTGAACTCGATGTGTGATGCATCGATTATGCTTTTGGAGCTCCTTGGGCAGAGAAAAGATAAGCTGCCTCATGTTATAGCTTATGCCAGTAGATCAATGATTGATGCACAGCTCAATTACACAACAACTGAGAAGGAGCTGCTGGCAATTGTTTTTGCTTTAGAAAAATTCAGGTCATATGTCTTGGGTTCACAAATAGTGGTGTTCACTGACCACTCGCCTTGAAATACCTTACATCTAAGAAGGACACCAAACCCAGATTAATCAGGTGGATTCTCCTATTACAGAAATTTGATCTACAGATTAAAGATAAAAAAGGGGTAGAGAATGTGGTGGCTGATCACCTCTCCAGAATTTTAACTGCTGAGATTGATAGGTTGCCTATCAATGAATCTTTCCCTGATGAGCAACTTTTGCCATTAGTGAACACACTCCTTGGTTTGCCAACATAGTCAACTTTTGGCTCTTGGAAGAATTCCTCACCATTGGAATAGAATGGATAAAGATCTTTTCTTCTCAAAAGTTAAACACTTCATCGGGAGGATCCTTATCTGCTTAAGAGTTGTGCGGATCAAATAATAAGGAAATGTGTCCACGACCAAGAATTTCATAGAATACTTTCTATGTGTCATGAAACGAACTGTGGAGGTCATTTTAGTGGGAACAAAGCTCTGAAAAAGTTTTTGCGATGTGGATTTTATTGGCCTACACTTTTCAAGGATGCCTGCACATTGTAAATCCCGCCAATCGAGAAATTAGGGCATTTCCAAGAGAAACTCAATGCCTTCTGACCCTATTTTGGTAGTTGAGTTGTTTGATATTTGGGGATAGACTTCATGGGTCCCTTTCCTCCTTCCAATGGGAATAACTTCATTTTAGTAGGATTATGTATCCAAATGGATTGAAGCCACGACTACTAAAACAAATAATCACAATGTGGTCTTGAAATTTCTTAAGGATCACATTTTTCCGGGTTTGGTTTTCCCGAGCCATTATCGGTGATGGGGGAAGCCATTTTGTAATAGACATTTTGAAACATTGTTGAAGAAATACTCGGACTCATAGAGTAGCCACTCCATATCATCCACAAACCAAAGGACAAGTGGAGATTTCAATAGAGAAATTAAACATATTTTGGAAAAACGTGAAGAAGGACGGAAAAGGATTGGTCCTTTAATTTGAATGATGCATTGTGGGCATATAGGACAGCCTATAAAACCCCAATTGGTATGTCCCCATTTAGGTTGGTATGTATGGCAAAGCATGCCATTTACGATGAAGTTAGAATATAAAGCTTTTTAGGCCATTAAAACATTGAACATGGATCTAACTACTGCTGGTAATCACCGGAAATTGCAACTTGCTGAGTTAGAAGAGCTGCGAATGGATGCATACACCAATTCAAGATTATATAAAGAGAAAGTCAAAACTTTTCATGATAAAAATTTATTGAGAAAAGAGTTCACAGCTGGTTCTAAGGTATGGTTATTTAACTCAAAGCTCAAGTTTTTCCCAGGAAAACTGAGATCCAGATGGGATGGGCCATACACTGTCATTCAAGCAGCCCCTTCGGGAGCTGTTGACATCCTTGATCCAAGTAATGGAAGAATCATAAAGGTCAATGGTCAGAGGCTCAAACCATGCCTTGAAAATACCCAGGAGCCTGTGCTGCCCATCTATCATCACGAATCTCTAAAAATTTGATGGTAGAAAACTGTACATTATGTTTATATATCATAGTTTTTGCTTATTTTCTCTGTTTCTGCTTTTATCTCTTTTCGCATAGTTGAAACATGCTTAAAGTTCAGTCGCAAAGTCATAATTCGCTTTTCGCAAAGTCCAAATTACTTTTCGAATAGACTCGGGTCATAATGAACGCTGAAAGCAAAGATGTGCTTTTCGAATAGTTAGAGCTGAAGCCATTTTCTTTTTGAAAAGATAGTTCTGAAGCTAATTTCTTTTCGAAAAGATAGTTTTGAAGCTAATTCCTTTGCGAAATGATGTTTCTGAAGCTGTTAACTTGTCGAATGGTACTGATGCCATTCGCAATTGTAAAAAGGTCTCTTTTGGAACTTTTCGAAAACTTAAAGGCGCTTTGTGACATTAACTTTGAGTATATTTAAACCCCTTTCTCGGGTTTCATTTCAAACTCTTTTGCGAGCGACTCTTCTTGCTACCCTACTTCGCTCTCTCCTTGCACGAGTTAACAAGTTTACTACCCTTTGTAACTGATTGTGTAGATCATTTGCATTTTAGAGAAGGATTTCACATTGTAACTGGGGATTTATGCAGCAAACAACTCGTTCAACCATAAACCCTAGATCTCGTATTTCTCTACCCATTCTCTCTGGTTATCATTTAGTAAGTTGATTACGTAGATCTATTTTGGGCATTTTTCTACATCAATCTAGAATGGGAAAAGCGAGAAATCATTGGCATAATGTTCTCCAAATCCTCTGCTAAGAAAGTGAGCAAACCGACCCCAAAAGCAAAAGGGAAAGCCAAAACTTCATCTAAACGAAAACTTTCAAGGGATAACGCAGACATGCTGGAGAAAGGAAAGAAAATTAGACATGAGGAACCCACCCTGCTGCTAGCCCGAGCCGAGCTTACTCCTCTACCCATTCATTTGGTCCTACCAAATCCCTTCACGCCTTTCGAGAAACTAATACTCAGTGATGGTAGTGAAACTTTTTGGTCACCAAATCAGAGTGCTTGCCATCCTTACGATACCTTAGAGAGGTTTCACTAAGCAACACCCTTACCCCTTGCCAGAGAAAATTTAGCCAAGGATGGTGAAGTTATGGTACCAAAACCTAGTCAAGGACACGGAAAAAGATGCCGATGTCCCTACCCTTGTAATTTTCATTGATGATTGCGATATTCTTGTGACATTTGAAGACATAGGGGAACGCTTTAGGGATACCATTTCAATTTGATCCCTCTGGTCCTTTGGCGCTCGACGGCCTCTTTTAGAGATAGTTGCCCATTTAACCCAAGGTATTGTGGGCCTTTGGCGTCCATCATGAGAAGAGACCTTGCCCCCAATTTCTATTAATGGATTCCATTTTTAAGGGGCTTTTATGTCATCGAGCACGACCAAGAGAGGAGAACACCAATTTTAGAGGCCCTCTTTCATTTCTCCAAGGGCTTTTCAATGCCCTATGTTAATTTTGAAGTTATGGTGATGTAAGTACTAAAAGTGAAGAAAGAGCGAAGATAGGCTGGCCTACCATTTGGCAGATTGATCACACCTCCTTAGAGCCAAATTGACATTGATAGTGAGGAGCCATTTGAAGTCATTACCCCTCACAATTTTGGGAAAAAGGCTTGGACTACAAGCCGCTATCTTGAGAAGGATGAGAGAGGCGGTGAACTGCACATGCCCCTCGCTCACTGAACTGCAGTTGTGAGTGAGCAGAACCCACATCTGCAGATGAGCCTCCACCAAGCCACCCTGCGCATTTGAGCTTACAATTGAGCTGCCCGCCATGTTGCGGATCCAAATTTGTCAAGCAACTCGCTCGATCCATTTCTGCCCCCCGTGGTGACCAAACTCTTTAGCTGCCCCACTCCTTGAAACATCTCTGCACAAGATACCTTTGGTGACCAAATTGCTCACCGCACCTACTTTGGAGGAAGTTCCCTTGCACCCTACTCCCTACTCAAGCCCATGCACTTTCACCTATCATGGTGTCCATCTCCCACTCATTCCATCATTCCAATTGTGGACTCCCCTCTACACCAACCACTCCAACCTTTCTAACACCACCAATTTCACCCTCCAATGCCCGGGCTTTAGAGGAGTTAGCTCTGATTTTATTGCCCCATCCCCTGAACTCCTCTGCTCCAAAGCCCCTCAAATTCCCCCGCTCCATCAGCCCACACACAGACCTCCCCTACACACTGAACAGCCCTTCACTCTGAGGCCTACTCTTCTCTAATGGGTTCTATTTTTGAAACCATGGAACTAGACCCCACCCCTATACTCCTCCTCCCTTCACCCACTTTCCAACCTCTCCCTTCTGACCATTGCACCTCCTGCCCCCACCTCAGTTGTCCTAGCCTCTACTATGCCCACCTCTCCCACACCTACATCCATTACCCAAATCCTTACCTACCTCCAATCCATCCAAGCCCAACTTCAAATCAACACAGACAATTAGATGCAGCAACCATGGACTCCATACCTTAGCTTCCACATCCCAAACAACCACCATTACCCTGTACCTATTTTTTCTTCTCGGGCCACCCAAAGCGGATCCAGGTAATATTGATCTGCCCACCCCACCACTACTACTCGGGCAGCACATACTCAAAGCTGAGCTCCTTTGATTCCATCCCTCCACCACTCCCCATTTCTCTGCAGCCGCCACTCAGGAGACCTACTTGTCCCTTTCTAGCCACTTCTCCCCCTGGCCACCTTTAGTCCCCTACCATTCCATTCCCCTCCCCCGATATGCCACCCTCATCAAAGCCATGGAAAATAACCCTTATATCCGCAGAGATGTTCAAAAGGGGCTAGCTGATTTGCAAGCTTACATCCGCACTCTATGAAAACCAAATCAGAAGTTAGAGATTTTATGAAATTTGAAAGAGATAAAATGCGGACCTCTGGGTCAAACATTTCAAATGGTGAGGACCGAGCAACACAAGGTGTCCATGTTGCAAGCCCAACCGGATCAAGAAAATTGAAGACCACTAGCCTCACCAAACACCTTGGCCTCATCGAAAGATCAAATCTGAGGAGTATCTTGAGCTACAAAACACCATTCGAGAAAGCTCAATCAAGTTGAGACTCAACAACGACTCTAGCTGATTACGGTGACTCCGGTTAGACCACTGAACCAACCTATAATCTGATTTTGACCCCGATTATTAGCTCTCCTTGTACTTTTTGTGTTAAAATGTTGTAATAGAAAATTCTTTTGTGTATAGTGTGCATTTACATGCCTTCTTGCCATTATTACTTTTGTTGTTTTTCTTTCTTATATTTTTCCTCTGTTTTGGACCGGTGTGGACCTGCTTCCCTTTGGTTTGGGGGTATGGCGGTATGCCAATAAAATAAGTAAGTTAATGCTTCTGCGACTTATGATCGATAAAACTTTTGAAAATGAAGTCATTTCACACTGTTGTTTTGAAAAATGAGGAAGTTAAAACTTTTTAAATGAATTTCTCTTGTAATTCTAAAGACTTTCATGAAGTAAATGTCGAAATTTCCAAAAGAAAATTGATGTTTTAGTAAACCTACAATGAAGGAAAAGCAGTAAAGATATACCTCAAGAAGTTGATATAAAACCACACCCGGTGAGGTTTGGGCCGAAATGTAATCTTTGGAGGTATGCTTTGGCAATCTTTTACCTTTTAGGGACTATGTGAATCTTCTTACTTACACTAGAAGTTCACATATCCAAATTGAAATATTTTGATAGTACTCATGATATTAAAGACATGATGTAAGGCCTCCTTTTGAGCAGTTTGAACCTTACAAAGCCCCACCTTTTAAAAACTACCCTTGATACACACCGGTTGAGTCAGATAAATCGATGAATCCTTTGAAATCTCACCCAATAAACCTCATCAGTTTCATTTAGCCTAACCCTACGAGAAGTCAAGACAAAGGGAAGAAAAGAGGAAGGAGAATTGAGTAACAATTTAATAGCAAAAGAAGGGTAAAAGTTGAAGGCAATGATGAAACGGCGGAGGAATATGGCATGCGATTGCTACTTGAAAAAGAAAAGAAAAATATTTGAGCAAAACAAAAGAAAGAAGGCATTTTCATTGGAAGTTTGAAAAATAAAGAGAAAAAGATGGCCACTTTGGCTCTGGAAATTCAAAAGAAGAAGATGAAACTATCTTTGAACAAAAGTGGGTTTGCATATAACCTCGACCTTGTTGACTTCTCAAATACGAACACCTTTCCAACCCTTTTTAGAGATTTCACCCATCAGCCACAATCAAACCCAAGTAAAAGTCCTTATTGATCATTGATGGATTGAGCTATCACATGGAGATAAGAATTTGTGTAGTCTATGGTTAAAGGAGCGTTGAATTTTAACTAAAAGCAATGCCTATGCTCGCCATACCCTATTTGAGGACCTGTAATTGCTCTTGAGTCATGTGAAATAGTATAACCTTCTCATTTGTTTTCGAGTGAAAATCCGTGAGAATTGGGTTTGAAATCAATGATTAGGGACATCAAGTCGGATTCCTAAATCAAAGGTTAACCTCAGAATTTTTCCTTGTAAATGGCCCCCGACATAAATCGAATCGAGTAGTAACAAGAATTACTACAGAATTTTAGTTTTAAACTGATAGTTTTCTCGAAAAAACCTTCTTACAAAATAACTGATGCAGGTGTGAATAATCAATTGAGGGAAGTGGCTGTAACAGAACTGCAGTGATCTTAACTAACTTATTGAAGAAGTTTGTGGGTACCTTCATTGAAAACCCTCAGGAGACTTCACTCCTCCACTAGGGATCACCTAGGGGTTTAAAAGGCTTGTTGCATAGGCTAAATGCAACTGTGCTCCCTACAAAAGTGGCTCTTTACTTTGTTTTTATTTATTATTCTTTTCTTTGCTCAGGGACTAGCAAAGCTTAGGTTTGGGGGTGTGTTGACAAGTGAAAAATACCATTTTTCACCCCTAAACTTAAGTCTTGATAGACCTTTGAGAGAACTAAATAAGTGTTTTAAGTGCATATGTTGCAGCTAACAATAAAGACAGGCTTAACCATAAAAGCAGCTCGAAAGTGCCAAAAAGATGACAATCCATGTCAGTCCAAAGGAAGGAAGTGAAGAAACAACCTCATCAGCTGTGGAAAAGTCTAAAAGGAAGAGGCAAATACCTGTAAGAGAAGCAGGGAACAATTCGAACAGAGAAATGCAATACAGAGTTCGTTTCGCAAAGAACCTGGAACTCTACGAAAAGGACTAAACCTCCAGGCTTAGTTTTCGAAGAGCATCTGAACTCTTCGAAAAGAAGATTGAACTTTGCGAAAAGGAGAAAACACAATTCGAAGAGAGATTGAACATTGCGAAAAGAGCTTCAGAAGTCACGACTGCGAAAAGGTATACGGAGATTCGACTTTAACAAGGGCAATTCCAAGAATCGCTGTCGCATCCCAATGCGTTTTAAAACCCAAGGACATTCCGGAAGATTCTGAGCACGAACCAAAGGCATATTCCACCCCATGTGAACACCCAAAGATGAAATTACTTGGCGAGAACTTCTAGAAGCTCAAACAGATTTTTGAATTACATAACAGAATTGATGCTTCTATCACCTGATTGGCTGAACCAAATCGAAGAATTCTGATTGGCCGTAATGACCGATCCTTGTGCTCGACCACCATTGGTCAATACATTCTGAGCACCTCTGATTGGTTTAAACACATCTGAGTTGGACTTGGGGAAAACTATAAATAGACGAACCATTTGCCCAATTTGGGCATCCAAATTTTGAGTTTCATTTCTAATCCCCCATTTCCCAGCCAGACAGCTTGTCTGTAATCCTTGTAATAGCCTACTTTGTACTTGCATTTGAGAGCTGTGAGATACTGCTATAATTCAAAGGAGAGTTTGCATCCAAGACTGCAAATCCGAGAGTCATTAAGCCGTGCTCGAAATTGTAAGGATGAATTTTAAAAGGTTCGTAAACTATGCATTCTCCATTGGACTCATATAAAGGGTTCCTCTGATCTCCTCAAGACATTAGACTCCTTTAGATTCATTGTTTTGCATGCAATTTCCCTTGATTCATTAATCTGTAAGAATTAGTGTTGGTAACCTAGTCTCTTACAGATTTGTAGTGATGTTTCTTGTTCTGAATTGAGGATTTGGATTAAAGACTATTGGATGGTTTGTGGCCATTAAAGTGGACAGACCATAGCCATAAGTGTAAGCCTAATCCTTGAATTAGATTTATCTCTCTTACATCTGTGCTTGTAGCCAGATGAAGATTGGATCACCTCTGAAATTTGTAGATTATTCTCATTAGATTTCAAAGACCAATTCAGATTTAGATATTACTTCTCCATCTTTGTTTCAATCACTCCCCCAACTCGGATCTGGATCATTTAGTTTAAATTTTTCTTTGTTTTTAGTTAGTTAAACGTGACAAATTCAAACCTCTCATCTTATCAGTTTTCTAGATAGGATAAGAAGCCAGATCTGGTAGCTCAGATCTGGAGGTTTGTCTTACATTTTAGACAAATTCTCCATGGACGATCTTTCACTCACTTACTTTTAAAACTTGCTACAATTGGCCCTGATCTTGCAGGCTAATTCTCTTCTAACTGTGCTGATATTTCTTTATTTGTTTATATAGTCTAGAACCACTGTAATTTAGCAGCTATAAATCTATTTTCAAAACTCACATAAATCAAGAACACTAAGAAGCAACAACACAACACTTTTGACTCTAGTGCCTCTTGGCTTTCAAGTAACCATTCTAAAGAGGTCGTGAGGTGTTCATTGACTTGCTCCTTTATTTTTCTATGAGGGTAGAGGTACGCCTCTCCTTGGAGATGACTTTGCCTTGGTCCTTCATCCTCATCTCGATCCAATGCCTCCTCGGGCTCATTTGATGATTGTGGATCATTGGAGATTTGCCACTTTCGTGGGCTTTGGATTAGATGAAGGCAATGGGTCTTTGAGTTGGCATCTCCAAGTTTTCTTGGGTCTCAGACTAGTTGGCATAGATGAGAGACATTTGAGTAGGTCCAGGGTTGGACCTTCATATTGCACCGATTTTGAGAAGCGAGGACTCGAATATGTTAGCTTATAATCCTCACTTTCAAATGGCTTGTCCTCATCCTCTTGGTCATTAAAGAATCACTTACCATCAACGATGTCTCCATCGTTCGACAATTCGATAGCTTGACCTTTTAGGGGTGAGGGATTAAAACTAATGACCGCCCCCATGTAGGCTTCGCTATTTTGGACCTCATCCTCCTCATACTGATGACTTGCATCGGCAAATAGTTAAGGATTGAAATTGGAAAATGCCTCCATGTAGACCCCACTATTTATGGCTTCCTCCTCATCATATTGGTTATCCTTATCAATGAATGGGGGAGGGATGAGGTCATCTTATTGATTATGAGTGGGCTGCATGGGGATCTGATGGGGCCATTGCAGATAAGGAAAGCTTTGATGAGTGGCTTGTGGGGTAAGGGGGTGGATGAATGGCGGGTTTTGGGTGGATTGAGTGGGTGTCGGATGGGACCATTGTGCATTTTGGGAATTTTGGAGAATGAGTGAATGGGTAATAGGATGTGAAAAATGGGGATTTTGAATGGTTGGAGATGGGTTCCCGTGTTGGGATGGATATGATGGGCATGGATGGATGGGGCTCATGTCCGTTTGAGGAATTGGGAATAATGGGTTTGTAATTTGAGGAGGAATGGGGATTTGTTGGGTGTAAGTGAATGTGTGATATTGGGAGAGTGATGGAGGGTTTGCAAATTGGGGGTGTGGGCTTTGATGTGCTTGGGGGTAGGACATGGAGCTTAGATGGGCTTGGGCAATTGGGCTTTGATGGGTCTGGGCCATTAGGCCTTGGTGGGATTGGGTCATTAGGCCTTGGTGGGTCTGGGCCATTGGGCCTTGTTAGGTTTGGGCCATTGGGCCTTGGTGGGTTTGGGCCATTAGGCCTTGGTGAGTCTGGGCCATTGAGCCTTACTGGGTCTGGGCCATTAGGCCTTGGTGGGTATGGGCCATTGAGCCTTGGTGGATCTGGGTCATTGGGCCTTGGTGGGTTTGGGTCATTAGGCCTTGGTGGGTCTGGGCCATTGGGCCTTGATGGGTTTGGACCATTGGGCCTTGGTGGGTCTAGGCCATTGGGCCTAGGTGGGTTTGGGCCTTTGGGCCTTGGTGCGCTTGGGACATTGGGCCTTGCTGGGTTTGGGGCATTGGGCCATTGGGCCTTGTTGGGTTTAGGCCATTCGGCCATGGTGGGCTTGGGCCATTGGACCTTGTTGGGTTTGGGCCATTGGGGCATGGTGGGTTTGGACCATTGGGCCTTGGTGAGCTAGGGTATAGGGTGTTAGGTCTTGAGGCCCACTCAAATGGCCCCATGGTTGATGGGTGCCTTGGGTGGTATGAACAATGGGGGGTTGATTAGGATCGGCATTTTGGGAGAATAAGACATGGAGGTTTTAGAGTGTATGGGATGGGTTTGGAGATGTGTGGGATGGATGGGGGAGGCTTTGAGAAGCCTTCCAAATTATATAGCCCTTGACCATTTCATCCATCATGATCATGGGATCGGGTGTGGGGGTGGATGTTGATGGTCCATCCGATAAGGAGGGAGCATGGGACATGGATTCGATGGGTGTGAGGGAAAAATTAGGCATGGCATGGGTAAAATTAGGCATGACTTGGGTAGATGGGAGGGAATGTGGTAGGATTGGATTCGATGTGGGCATGGTTGGCATGGATGGAGAAAATTGGGACATAGTTTGGGTGGAGGTGTGGGGGAAATGGTGTGGGTGTTGGAAAAATGACAAATTGGGCATGGTTTGGGAAAAGTTAGGCATGACTTGGGTAAGGGAGGGAGAAAAATAGAGTGAATTTTGAGAGTTGGTGGATGGGGAAAAATTAGGGTTATCTGGATCGGATGTGGAAGGAAAATTTGGCAAAATTTGAGTAGATGAGGGGAAGCGTGATGGATTTGAATTGGATGTATAGGGAGAATGGGAAGTATGTTGGTTTAAAACATGTGAGATTATTTTGGATTGGTATGGGAGAAAAATGGGATGCATGTTTTGTGGATGGATGTGGAATATTGGGTATGGTGGAAGTGGAGGGAAAATGGGGTATATTAGATGTGAAAGGGGGAAAATTGGGCATGATGGATGCCTCGGGTGGGGCCTCGGGTGCCAGTACCACAAGTCTTTTTGGATTTTGATTTTTTTTATATTTTTTTGATTTTTGATTTTTTTGGTTTTTGGATAAAGCAAATGAGCCTTTATAGGATGAGTTCTGGGGCCTTTGGAATTCCAGTTTCGGGTGGCATTCGCACCCCAAATATTTCCTGCAGTGGGATCCCGATACACTTCAGAAGAATCAAAGAGAAAACTCCCTTGATCTATATGAAGGCACGGGAATCCACTCAACAACCTGATCCCTTGGAAAAAGTCAATAAGAGGGTGACCTCTTTTGACCGGCGACGGTGTATTGGGTGTCGAAGAGTGCGGAATTTATCGGAGATGCTAAACCGCTAAGCGGGGGACTCGGGTAAATGAGAAAGGCCTCAGATTCGAGCTGCCTAGCCCAGAATAGGCTCGGCGTGTGTATTATATGTGTCAGGCCAAAATCTGGAGATTTTGGCTTGGCATGTATATTATACACGCCAGAGTAGTTTTGGGAAAAAGAAGCTTGGCGTGTGTAATATACACGCCAAAATAGTTCTGGAAAAAAGTGGCATGGCATGTATTTTACATGCGTCAGGCAAAAACAAGGTATATATTTATATTGACAGCAGAACAGCAAGCCCGAAATTGGTCTCTTTTTCTGGTTTTCTGGTAGCAATGCTTCTGGGGACTGACTTTCTTGTAATATCGGGTCCCTCCTCTCCGATCCTAGGGATACAAGATTGATTCGGGGCAACTAAACGCACTTCTCCAGAGTTTTAAGCTTTGTAACTGGCTCGGTCACCCACCCGATATACCTCTAGCGCAAGCGCTTTCTCAGATACTGGATGGGGTAGTTCTTTTCGGGATCATCACAACTAGGGGCTGCCACCGTAATAAGAACCAGGACGTCTGTATCTTTGCTTAAAATTCCCAACCCTTGTAAAATCAATCCCCGCAAAAATTCAATTAAGTCCCCCTCTTGGTTCAAGTTTAATTTCAATTTTAAGGGAGTTTGCTTAATGTTCAAAAACCGGGGGTGATGGTCCCGTGCCGCCTCTATGGGCCGGCATCCACTGATGGGATATGATTAAACATAAAACAATGCACAAGCAGGCCCGCCAATCGGCTAAGGCGTGTAAACGACGGAATTTAAATGCTCAAGTAAGCCCTCCAATCGGCTAAGGCAGGTAAATGATAAAATTTAAATGCGCAAGTAAGCCCGCCGATTGGCTAAGGCATGTAAATGAAGAAAAATAAATGAAAGTAAAGACAATGCTCAAGCAAGCCCGCCAATCGGCTAAGGCGTGTAAATGACGAAAAAATAGGGGTAAGTAAAAAATGACGGAATTGTAGGGGTGAGTACAAAAATGAAAGAGAAATAACAAGTGTTAGTAAAAATAAGAAAGACACATGTAAAAAACAAAGGGCCAACTTCAAGTAGAAGCTCTAAAGTATCCCCAGCAGAGTTGCCATCTGTGCAATCGCAAATTTTTATCAAACCCGTTGTGACGATGTGCTCGTGTGAAAAATATAGAGTCGCCACCCAGAGCTTTTGGTGTCCCGAAAAACCTAAATCAATATTATAAGCACCGAAGTACCAAAAATATGGCTCTGATTCATTGGTCTACGCCAAAGGCTCTTGGGTAGGGGCTTCGGTTATTGATTGGGAAGGTGTTAGGGACCCGATCAACCCACTAGTAAGTGGTCTCTACTATGGCTGGGTCTATGTGGGGCTGGTTTATATTTTATATATATATATATATATAATTATATATATAAGAAGCAAAATGAGTGGCACTTCCCATTGCCTGAAGGCACATCGATCCTATTGAGCCATTCCCGCATGCCAAAATTTGGATAGCGTAACAACTCAATTCTAGGATAGAGGAAAAGCCAAAGAAGGTAGAGGAATAGAGGGGAGAGTCAGAACTCTCGGACCCTTATAGTACCGATGTGGTCCTTCGCACGAGAGTGTCGCCGGTGAGCTTCCGATAGCAAGAGGAGACGGGTTCTAATCTCTAAGGCTTGGTAGCTAAGAGGTAGAGGAAGAAGGCTACGGGATAGTTCTAACTAAATCTCAAAGATTGATGGTGGAAAATGAGGTTTAAAGGGCAAAGATCAATTCTAGAATTTGTATGGGATTTGGGCACCAAAGGGGGAAAAAGGTCTCTCTTAATCTTTTCTCTCTTTTGGATTTTTTTCAAGCCCTTGTGAAGGGAGGGGTGCCTCTCTATTTATAGGAAAAAGGGACGTTAGGAGGGTACTTAAGAGCTAATTAGGGTTAGCAAGTAATTAATCTTCTAATCTAAGGTTTCTTAGGATCTTAAGGTCTTGGAAAAGTGGGCAATGGTCTTCAGATGATAGGGTGGGGCTTCAAATGACTAGAGATGCAAATAGGGTAAATGAGGGTGCAACAATCCTAATGAAACCCACCCTAAATATTGGGATGGCCAACAAGTCAAACCCCAAAAGTGAAATTCGAGAAAAAACCAACAGTTACTGTAGCTAAGCCTGGAGCAAGTATTATCCACGCCAAGCATATGTATAGTAACAGACAAGTCTAGAGCCCGTTGGGAGACCCATCCATGCTTGGCGTGTATAATATACATGCCAAGCCATTTCTGGGAAAAAATGACTTGGTGTGTATATTATCCACGCCAAGCAAGATCCTATAAAATTGCCCGATCTTCAAATCGCCATAACTTTTGATATACAACTCCGATTAAGGAGATCCTTAGCTCGTTGGAAAGCTGGGGAAGTCCTCTTTTCAATAGTATATAAGTAACCTCTAGCAGATATTTGTGTAAAATTTAGCACTCCTCCTTCCATCCATTGCTTGAGAAGGTTCAGAAACTGATCCGGGACGGGTTCTAAGGGGTCCGGGAAGGTTGGGATTGATTCCTAAGGCTTTGGGATGATTCTTAAGGGTTTTCGTATGATTCCTAAGGGTTTATGAGATGTAATCAGAAGCTCAGCGGGGGGGGGGGGGCTTTCTTGAAGTATGTTTCGATCTGGCCTTGGGCCAAATTTGAGTGTCTATAGTAGTTTCTTTAATAAGAATTAGAAGTCTTTGTAAACTGACTCCTTATGATCTATAAATAAGAGAGCTCGGTGTAGGAATAAGCGATCGAAGAGTTTCAGCCTCAATTGACGATTGAGGTTAGATTTTCTTCTGATCAGTAGTGTAAAATAGTTAGAGTAGATTAGATATCAGAGGTTTCTCAAGTTAAATTGATGAATACTATTAAGTACTGAAGATTAGTGTAGATATCCTGGTTTCTCAGAAGCAATTGATGACTGCGGCTGAGGGGTGAAAGATATATTTAATTTAATTTCTAGTTTAGATTTTATTTACTTTTTTACTATTTTATAAACATCTTCATGTTTTAATTTGAATTGATGACTCAGGTTGGAATTTGGAGATTAGTGTAACGGTTTTTACTTTTCCATCTTAAATTTTCTCGATTTTGGTTGACACCCAGATTTTAAAAAATTATTGATTAGATTAAATCTGTTTTAAAGAATTTTAGTTTTTGATTGACGCCCAAATTCTAGAAGACTGCAATACAGTGTAACGGTACTATTTATTTTTATAAATATTCGATGGCTGAAGATTGGGATTGACGACCCCAATCTGAAGGAGGGTTAGGATTTATTTTATGCAATTTAGATTAAGAAACTATTCTTTATTCATATTTCTCAAGTAGTTTAGAACCTTAAAAGATAAATATAAACTTTAAAATAGAAATATAGATAAGAT
Organism: Chloranthus sessilifolius; assembly: GCA_021018995.1. Lineage (NCBI taxonomy): Eukaryota > Viridiplantae > Streptophyta > Magnoliopsida > Chloranthales > Chloranthaceae > Chloranthus > Chloranthus sessilifolius. Next base: position 49,309,532 of record CM037593.1, on the reverse strand, counting down.
AATACTTATTCATGGGAACGATCCTATACTAGCTCTACAATTTTCATTGTGCGCTTGCAGTAGGTTAAGACTTAATTAGATTCACACATAGTAAGCTGATCACTCATGTCATAGATCATGTCCCAGAGAACCTAGCAGTCTTCCAAATTGTATCCGACATATCGATGAAATGCGCAGAACTTACTATGGTCTAGGTTCGTCGGCCAAGGTCACGGTCGTTCTGGTAGGAATCTAAGAAGGTTCTAATTACTCAAGAGGCGATAGATATTTGGAATGGTGTCGGGTAATAGAGGGTAGTGCTCTTTTTTCGGCTGGTAGGGACCTCTAGTTTATTGATTAAAATTTAGCGACGGAGGCACGTTATTATAATTATGGGCGTTGATTGGCCTGTTCTGCACCGTGTTTTGATTTTGGTGTTGGTACGCATTAGGGTACTAACTCCTATTTTGATACTGGACATGGTCCTAGTTTTGATTCAGATACCTTTGCTGATTTTGACCCTGATTTTGATTCGGGTATCATTGTTGGCCTTGATTTTGCTCAAGGTTCCTTGGCTGAAAGTTGTCGTTCTCGGAGTTCTGCCCTTGGTTAGCGACGGTGTTGACCTGCTCCAAGCTGGAGGCTTTCTTACTGTTATTTTGGTTTGGATCACTGGAAGTAGTAGCCTTAGATGTTACTATCGAAAAGGCGAGGTCTCCCCCTTTATATGTCGCTAGATGCGGCAAGCGCATGAGTTAAGTGTAGCGAAGTCCGGGCAATCGCATATGGCAAGAGCGCTTCAGAGAGACTCTTTGGTATTGTTTATAATGATGTCGATCTTATCCCATTCCTTCATTTGGCTCCGAGTGTAGGCTGCCAACTTCCTCCAACGTGCTATGAAATTCGGGAAGTCTTCCCTGGATTCTTTCTTGATTGTCATTAGATCACTAAGACTAACTATTTCTTGTATTAGATGCTCGTACTGATCCTAGAATTGGCTGGCCAGTTCATCAAATGTGTCAATTTTGTGAAGCGAGAGTTTGGCGAACCAGTCAAGAGCCTCCCCTTCCAATGATCACTGAAAATAATGTATCAGAAGTCCTTGATTGTTGCAGATGGGTCAACAGTCATTGCAAAAAAGTGTCAGATGATAGTTCAGGTTTCCCGTACCATTGTATTTGTTAAACTTGGGCAGCTTGAACCCTACAAGTACGGTAAATTCCAGGTCTTGACAAAATTTATCGAACCCAAATGAGCTACCAGAGCACTCTCTCTTGGCCATGTATTCATCGGGTATCTTGGGGAAATCCTCTACTCGCATAATGGCATCTTTTTAGGTTGCCCGGAGGTGAGTTCGGTCTTTATAATCATTGTTGAAAAGGGCGCGGGTGGCCCAGCCTAATGGCGACAAGTAGGCTGAGACTATGCTTGGTGTGGGTGGTGACCCTTCTTGCCTTAGTCGTTCTTGCTCTTATCTATCTTGCAGCTCCTTGATGGTCTCGTACGTGGCTTTTAGACCTCAGAGTAGTTCTTCAACGTCATCGCCGACGCCGAAGTTCCACGAGTCGTCGGCCGTGGAAATTCGCCAAAATGTACCATCTTTTCCACTGTGGTTATTGCTAGTGCTCAGAGGGGTGAATGGATTTTCCTGATCACTGGTCATGTTAATCCCGGGGTTGTACTAAGTGAACTCGCCAGTTGAATCCTTGCCGTATACGGGGTTGTCGTGGTAATTCCATAACGGAGGATTACCACTGTCAGTGAGATTTATTCTTCATATTCCCACCATCTTGAAAGGTTTAACTAAACGGAGACGACTTTGGCGACAAGAAGTCCCATCGTGATTGCCAGTTTGTTGATACACGCTTTTTTTAGGTCCCTTTCGGTCCCCGAAAAGAGTGGCCCAATTTGGTCTTTGTGGACTTTGGCCGAGGGCGATGAATGGTAAAAAATATAGAGATGAAAGAGGTAAATCCTAAAAGGGAAATTCCTGATTCGTTGTGATCGCCAACTTCAGATGTTTATCGACACTGCAACACATCACTAGTCACACCTTTTGGGGTGTGGGTTAGACTTCTTTACTGAATCGTCGGCCTGCTGATGTCAGCAGCATTGGGTCACCTAAAAGTTTAGTTTATATAGTTTTCCTAATCCTATTCTAGGGCTGTTTGCTTTACTTTTCCTAATCCCACCGAGAGTCAAATTAATCTAATCTTTTAATTATTCTAAAAGTTTAATTAAACTAGTCTCCTGATCCTACTAGGAGTTAAATTAACTTAAATTTCCTACTTCTATTAAAATTCTAATTAATCTAAGTATCCTAATCTTATCAGAACTCTAATTAAGCTAAGTATCCTAATTCTATTAGAACTCTAATTAAGTTAAATATCCTAATTCTATTAGAACTCTAATTAAGTTAAGTATCCTAATTCTATTAGGAATCTAACTAATCTCAAGCTTCCTATTTCAAGTTAAAGTCTAACCAATTTAGATATCCTAAATCTATTAAAGATCTAATTATTTTAAGTATCCTACTTCTACTAGAAATCCAATTATTCTAAATTTCCTACTTCTACTATAAATCTAAAAAAAATGGGGGTTTGGCTCGCTCTGCTAAGGAGGATCGGCCCCGTTCCCGAGTACCCTCTGTAAGCTCCCTTGGGCAAATCGGTTGGCTAAGGGTCATATTAAAAAACTGATTTTAAATTAAAAAAAGTTAAGGTGTTGAAGATGAAAATTAAGGTATTTTGAATATTTAGATTAAAGGATATTGATACTAGAGTTTGAAAATAAAGGCTACGAGTTAAACTAATTTGAAACTAAGACCTGGTACTAGAGATTAAGAACCAGAAATAGAAAATTAAAGGTTAAAATTAGGAATGGTTCTAAGAAATAAAACCTAGAACCAGAAATAAAGAGAACTAAGAGTTTGAATTAAAATAAGAGTTGAAATCAAAGATATAAAGATTAAGATATTGAGAACTAGGATTAGAAACTAGAATTTAGGACCATAACTAGAAACTAAAATCAAAATCTAAGGACTAAAATTAAGGACTGGTTCTAGAGGCTAAGATTAAAAATTGGAAGTAAAAACCTAAAATCTAAAACTAGAAATTAAAGGACTGAAATTTAAATCTAAGATCTACTGAATTAAGAACTAAATGCTAAAACTTAAGAACTACAACCTAGAACTAGAAAAGTAATTAAGAACTAGAACTAAGAAATTACCTGAAGCTAGTCACTGAAGAGAAAGTCTCGAAATCCCTAAACTCGGAAGAAAGGAACTTGAAAACTTGATTGCTTCATGTTCTTTTTTATGTGGGGTAGGGGTCTATTTATAGGTATTCGGGTAATTGTGTGCCCTGTGGGAGGTGCACAATCAATCGGTCAAACCCGATTGCGCACCCTGTCTAGTGCGCGTAATCTGATTATGTGCCCTATCCCGGTAAGCGAATACCTCGAGTCGTGACCCACTCAAATGAGTGACCACGATCGGCTCCAGTGTCCGAGTTCTACTCAAATTAGAATTAATTGTGCGCCCTGCACAACGCGTGCAATCGAATGCGCATGCTGGTTTAGGCGTGCAATAGGTTTAGACACCCTCATTTTGCCCTCTCGGAATATACAAATTTGTTTGGTTAACCTTTGAGCTCATAACCCTAATGTGGGAACAATGCACTGAAACAATAGTACATGACTGAACATAGGCTGAAACAATAGCTCTGTGGCTCAGGCCCTTTACCGTAATATGTGGGACCATATGCTGAAATAATAGTATATGGCTAGACACAGGCTGAAACAATAGCTCTGTGGCTCAGGCCCCATACCCTAATGTGGGAACCATGCACTGAAACAATAGTACATGGCTAAACATAGGCTGAAATAATAGCTCTGTGGCTCAAATTCTGACATAGGGAAACTATATACTGAAACAACAGTATATAGTCGGAATGTAGACTGAAACAATAGTCTTACTTTTCAGACCCTTTACCCTAATATGTGGGACCATGTGCTGAAACAATAGTATATAGCTGGACACAAGCTAAAACAATAGCTCTGTGGCTCAGGCCCCATACCCTCAACGTGGGAACCATGCACTGAAATAATAGTACCTTGCTGAACATAGACTGAAACAATAGCTCTGTGGCTCAGATCCCAACGTAGGGAGACTATATGCTGAAACAATAGTATATAGTCAAAATGCAGGCTGAAACAATAGCCTGGCATTTCAAGCCCGACCTGGACCTAGAAAACCCCGAATTAAGCGCCCAAAACCATGAGCTCAATTCGATTACACACCAAATCACAAGCGTGCAATCAGCCCCTTCTCATACTAGACTTCCTTTCCCCAGACTAACTCGAGACTCAATCACACGCATGACACTAGACGAGCGATTGGATTGAGTGCCACACCACTAGCACGCAATTGGCTGCCGCCCGACTTAGACTCACTGTCCTTGACTCCTAAGTTTCCTAGATTAAGCGCTTCGAGAGTGGCGCTTAATCGGTCGCTCACTAATTGCGCACCCCAAAATGGGTGCACAATTAGTTCTAACGCAATTAGGACTAGGAAAGTCACTGAGCAAGTTAGTCAGTCGCTCACTGAGTCGGTGACCAACTCAAAGCAATTAAGCGTTGGGAAACCAGCACGCAATTTTATTAAGTACCTGAAACAAGGCGTTTAATTAGAAAAAAAAACTTATAAAAGCTTTTTTTTAATTTCGACCAAATAGAACGCGAAGAGGCTGGCAATTTTTGAGAAAGGACAGACTCTTTTGGGATTCCGAAACCAGAGAACTCCGAGGACAAACCCATAGAGCAACCTAGTCATGATTTTGAAATTCAAGCGCCGAATCTTCAAGATTTCTCTCAGCAGCCCCGACCCTAGGTAAGGATTAATTTTTTAATTCACGATCATAACTTCTAGTTTCTAGATTTAGGAATTCTATTAGTTTTAGTTTTCAATCTTAGACCGCAGCACCCTTTTCAGGTCGTAATTTTTTATATCTGGTTCTAATTCACCGAATTCAGAACCAGTCCTTAATCCGACGGTCTAATTTACCGACCCTAGGCTTTAATTCCATTCTAAAATCTTAATCTCTAGTCCTATCATTAATCTCTAGTTCTAGGTCTTAGACTCTAGAACCAGTCCTTAATCATACGGTCTGATTTTCTGATTTCGGACCCGAATTCAGTCCTAGAAATTTAAATTTCAATTTAATTTCTTAACTTAATATTTCTTAAAACCCATAATTAATTTAATTTTCTACAACTCTAGTTCTTAGTTTAATTTATAATTATTATTCAAAAATTAATTCCAAAAATCCAAAAATACTATTTTATAGTCCGAAATTCAATTTATTTTCATCTCAGCCACCTGATTTGCCCAAGCAAGCTTACGGAGGATACTCGGGAACGAGGCCAAACCTCCTTAGCATAGCGGGCCCAAAACCCCTTTTGTTTAAGGAATTCTAGAATTTATTAATTACTTTTCTTATTTTTTTTAGTATAACTAACAAGTAGATTTATTTTATTTCAGCATAATTAATTAATTAAGTTAATTAGATTTTAGTATGATTGATTAATTTCTTTAAATCAGATTTTAATTAGTTAATTTCTTTCTTTAATTAGAATTAGAATATCAATTCCATAATTTCTTCTTAGATTTTTAGTATAATTAATTTACATGCTTTATTGTGATTAAATCCTTAGAATAATTACTCCGATTAGAACTCCAATAAAATTAACTCTATTATTTTAATTAGATAATTCTTGCATAGTTAATTCCTCGCTTTATTTGACCTCAGTATCATTAATCAGTCATTTTATTTTAATTAGAATCCTAGTATAATTATTTTATTGCTCTGATCATAATTCTAGTCAAATAAGTTCTTTATTTTAATTAGAATTTAGTATAGTTAATTCATTGCTTTAATCTGAATTTTAGCAAAATTAGTTTACTTGCTTTAATTAGAATTTCAGTCTGATTAATTCATTGCTTAAATTAGATTTTCTAGTAGAACTAGTTCTCTATTTCAATTAGAACTCTAGTAAGACTGTTATGCTTGATTTAATTAGAATTTCAATACAACTAGTATACTTGATCTGCTTATAATTTTAGTAAAATTAGCATGCTCGATCTAATTAAAGTTTCACTAGAACTACTACAAGTGCACTCCTAGTACAATTAGGAGACCTGATCATAATTAGACTTCTAATGGGATTAGGAAACTAAAATTAATTAGATTTCTAATGGGATTAGGACACTTAATTAATTAGACGTTCAATAAGGATAGGAATAGTAAAAATTAATTAGACTCCTGATAGAACTAGAATATTAAATTAAATAAACTACAATAGATTATCACATAACCAAACTCACAATAGAATCAGGGAAGTCTAAACTGATCAGAACTATAACAATAGCAGGAAATAAAAGGAAAATTAAATTATCTAAATTATAAGAAAAGACATAGCTGCTGACATTCGCAAGCGGATGATTCAATATAGAAGTAACCCATATCCGCTCTCAAGCGTGATCATTGACGTGTTGCAGCGTCGATAAATATCTACAGCTGGCGATCGCCACAAACTAAGAACCTTCCTAGAAAACCCTTTAGTTCTAACATTCCAAATGTCGCATCGCTAGAGTCCACTTGGACAGAATTGGAGCCACATATTCAACGGGGACCAAGTGGAACCCAGAAAAACATGCACCAACAATAGGGTCTTAAGGCGACCTCTAGAAGGTCAAAGACCGGTCCATGTTGGACTAATTGCGTACTAGCAGTGGGGTGTGCAATTGGTTTGTGCACACTCTGTAGGTCGCACAATCCCTTCCTAAGGCAACTCACAATAGGACAGTCCTGGTCCAAGAGGGATCAATTGCGCACCATCCATGTGGTGTGCCATTGAATTGCGCATTCTGGGTAGGGTGCGCAATTCAGGACTTTTCGTGGGTTAGTTGGATCCGAATCACAAGGCTATTGTTTCAGCCCGTGGTTCGACTATATACTATTGTTTCAGCATATAGTCCCCATACTAGGGTTGTAGGGTCTAAGCCACAGAGCTATTATTTCAACTTGTGCTTAGCCATATACTATTGCTTCAGTATATAGTCCCCGTGTTAGGGTCTTAAAGCTTTCAAAGAAGGTAAGTCCCTTCAGAAAGTCATGGGCAAGGTTAAAGGTCGATCGAATAGGTTTGCATACTCCGAGAGGGCAAAATTGGGGTGCCTACACCACTTTCTCTCTTAATTAATTGCGAATCTAGCTTGCCAATCTGGCCCTCAAATTATCCCAATTGGCCAATCTAGTCTCTCAATTAATTAAGAGAGAATTGAGCTAATTGGGATAGGTCTTTAGAATGTTGATGCGATTGTTGCTGTAACTCCCGAAGGATTTGAACAATCGGAGCATCAGGTCCGTTGCTTTGTGGCTGCACAGTCGGCATTGGTGGTCTCTAGTGGAAAACTTGGGTAGGGGGAATCTAAGTTGTGCAACTGATGCTAGTTGTACCCCACTCAAAGATCCATAATTAATTCCTGGGTGATTCCTCCACACTGAGTTATATGTGTTCCCATAGTCTCCCCTTTGAAAGGCCATTACTTGTTCATTCTCCACCACCTCTTGATATGATGGCGCATTAGGATTCTCAGCATAAGTCGAAATCTGGCAATTTGAGCAAGCTGTTAAAGATTTTTCTTGAGTGCTTGGTTTGGCACTCATTAATGTTGTGATTTGCTACTTAAGAGCCGCAACCTTTGCACTCATGTCATCCTCCATTACTTTATCTTTGCTGACATCGTAAAGACCACCCCTCGCGAGCAGGGTATAGTGAATTATATCTAGATCAAATAATAACAAAGTTTGCTTTTGCTTTGAATTATCAGCTAGTTTCTCAAATAAGTTCTAAGATTGTTGGCCATTTTGAGCCATGAAGGCTCCTCTGCTTACGGCATCAATTGTAGACTGGTTGGTCTCAGTTAACCCTTGATAGAAACTTTGTATAATGGACTAATTCGACACATCATGATGAGGACACTTTCTCAGTAGATTCTTCATGCTTTCCCAATTCTTGTGAAATAATTCTCTAGGTAATTGCCTGAAGTCTTGAATTGCTTGGCGAATTTGATTTATTTTACCAATCAGGAAATACTCGTTCAAAAACTTCGACTGTGGTCCTTCCCAAGAAGTAATACTTCTAGTGGGTAATGAAATTAGTAATGCTTTTGCTTGGTCTTTAAGAGAAAAGGGAAACAATCATAATTTATCGGCCTTATCACTAGTCGCCGATAATTATAACATTGATCAAAGCTCTATAAAGTTCCTTAGATGTTGGTAGGGATCCTCTCGCTCAAGCCCATGAAAGATGGGTACAGCTTGTAGTGTATTGAGCTTGATTTTATAATTTTGTCTAGCTGCAACCTCTGGTATAATTATACAAGAGGGCCCAGTCAGAGTAACTGGGCAGAATGTGCTTGAATGGAACGGTCGTCAACCATAGCTTAGGATTCTCTTGTAAAAGATCGGTTTGAGGCTAAGTTTCGCAAGAGAGTCCTTTTTTTTATTGGGTCACACTAGAAGAAATCTAAACTTCGAGATCGAGTGTGATGCATACACCAGAAATATAAATCTTTTTGTGTATTTAGTTTTATCTTATTTTTATTTTAGAAAGCAGGGAGAGAAAATAAATCTGAGCCTCTAGCTTCTCTTGTTAGAAGAAGTGTTGAAACCTTTGATTCACTGCTCTGAATAAACCTGTAAAAGATAAAGAAGCGATTAAAAAAAATATTGGTTTTCAAAATAAAAAGAAAATAAAGAATAAAATTTGCTTTCCCCGGCAACGGCTCCAAAAATTTGATCGGGCTTTTATCGTACTAAGTCTTAACCTATTGCAAGCGCACAACGGAAATTGCAGCACTAGTATAGGATCGTTCCCATGAGGAAAGTGTTTATTCTAAAGTAATTTTGTTTGTTTAAAAACTTGTATTTGCCTTTTAAGATCCTAAACTACTAGAGAAATATAAATAAAGAATAGTGTTTAAACTAATTGCGAAAAATAAATCTAAATCCTCCTTCCAGATTATGGTAATCAATCACAATCCTTCAGATCTCGGATATTTACAAAATAAAATACCGTTACACCATATCTCAGTCCTCTAGGATTTGGGCATCAATCAAAATCTAGAATTTCTTAACACAGATTTAATCTAATCAACAATCTTTCTAAAATTTGGGCGTCAATCAAACTCAAGAAAATTAAAGATGGAAAAGTAAAATCATTATACTAATCTGCAAATTCTCAATCTGAGTCGTCAATTCAAATAAAAAAACTCTTAGGAAAATAAATCTAGACTAGAAAGCAATAAAAAGATCTTTCATCCCTCAGTTTCAGGTGTCAATTTCTTCGAAAAAACTACAGATACTCTACTCTAATCTTCCAACTCCCGATCACAAGCATTAATTTCTCTCGAGAAACCTTGGATATCTAAACTACTCTACTCTACTTTTGATCGGAAGAATACCCAACCTCAATCGTCAATTGATGCTGAGAGTTCCGTTGATAACTCTACTCCTATGCCTAACCTTCTTATTTATGGATCATAAGAGGTCGGTTTACAATTTTCTATCTCTAATAAAAGAAAACTTCTAAACAAAAGTTTCCTAACATAATTCTACTTCTAATCCTGATTCTTCCTCGCTCTAAATGGTAGATGTGTCCCGGACTTTTCTCCTTTATTTTAGCAACAGAGAACTTTTGAGTTCTTTTGCCAATCTTCTCTGATCTGTAAGTTGCCAGACTTCTAATTTAAGAGATCTTCTAAATCTGTGCATGGCAGCGTAGGCTTCATGTGATCAGTAGCCTGAGCTTTATTTCTTATAATCGTGTGCACGATTGTTCTTCTTTCTATACTATTTCTACTCTATCAAACGTTTGAGATTTACTTTAGTTCTTCCAGTCGTAGCTTCTTTCTTATGTTCGTGAATCACGATTTCTCTTTTCCTCTTTCTTCTTTGCTCGTTCGAGATTTACGTGCGTTCGACATTTTTATTTTTGCTCATTGATTGGTCCTTCATTCGAGTGGATCGTTTCTTTACATGATCATAATTAATGTTGCTTTTTGAGTTTATTTTGGCAAAGATTAACACTTCGGCTCTAATTTTCTCATTAATCTAAATATCTACTCATAGCATCTCATTAGTAACAAACTAAGGTCTAGCACTACTAAGTTAAGGGTGGTAAAGTGGTATATTCTGTGACTGATCACGCAACGAGTTAGAAGCTCCATTGCTTCTAACTTGAAGCGATGACGCTCTTTATGGCCGCATCATCGCTTCTTTGTGAATCGGTTTCCTTATTAGTTCATTGTTAATTTATTTTTCATAATGCAGGGGCTGTATGGACTCGATTGGAGGATTTAATGTAGGTGGTGTTGATTCTCCTGAGATGGTTTCTTTAGAAGGAGTTTCAATTGGTTGAGATAGGGATATCAAAATGCTAGATTGTTGTGGAGGGTTCGAGAATACTAGTGAAGAATGAAAGCCACATATCGGCTTGAAATTCCAATATGAAGACGAAGCATATAACTTCTTTAATTTATACGCAAAGAAAGTTGATTTCAGTATTAGGAAAAGTAACACTTACAAATCCGCAAAGGGGGAGATTATAAAGAGAAAATATGAATGTTCGTTCAAGAGTTCAAACAGCCTGACAAGCATAAATTACACGTCGATATAAAATATTCAAGCAATAACAGATTCAGATATGAGGCAAGGTTGAAGATTAGGATCGACAACCAAAAGTTGTGGGTGGTAATAGAATTTAGAGAGCCGCATAATCATCAGTTGTATACACCTACGAAGGTAAAAGAACTACGATCACATAATAAGATGAACGGGGTAATTAAATCATTGACAGAAGCATTTGATGGCATAATTCCTCCTTCCTAGATTTCTATTATTTTGTTGAGTTTGGATGGAGAGGCTAGTGTGACAGTAAGCCCTCGACAAACTCGGGATTACCTAAAGAAGATAAGAAAGGAGAGTAACATCCATCCGATGTGTATGGCCGTCATCAAGACCTTCATTGATAGGAAGAAAAAAGAAGATGGTTTCTTCTTTGAAGTCGAACTAGACAAAAAATATTATATGCATAGTATATTTTTGGGCTAATCACAAGTCACGGATGGCGTATCAACATTTTAGAGATGTGGTAGTATTCGACACCACTTACAAAATAAATAAATTATTGCTACCTTTCTCCCCATTTACAGGAGTTAACCACTATTAACAGATGACGCTTTTTAGATGTGTGTTGCTCGTGGATTAGACGGGGGAGACATTCATTTAGTTGTTTAACACATGGCAAAAGTGCATGGGTGATAAGAAACCTAATGCAATCATCACCGATCAATGCAATGAGATAAGTAAGGCCATCTTTAAAGTTCTTTCGGGGACCACGCATCGCCTTCGCATATGACACATAGGGAGGAATAAATTAAACCATCTCTTTTAGCTGAAGCTAAGGTTTGAGAATTTTGGGAGAAAGTACAATCATTGTAAGTTTATTCAAATGGTTGATGATTTCGAAAGGAGATAGGCAGAACTCGTCGAGGAGTTTCAATTGCAAGTTAACATTTGGTTCAAACAAATGTACACTCTTAGAAGGAGATGTATTCCATGCTACTTGAGTGATACCTTTTGAGCCAACATGACCACTATACAATATAGAGAAAGTATAAATTTTTTCTTCGATACCTATGTCAATGTCCAGACGAGTTTGACAGAATTTGTCAACCAATACGATCTTACCGTCCAATCTCATCGCGATAAAGAAAATAGGGAGGATCTCCTCTCAATGTCTATGACACTGGAGCCCTTGTTCAGAAATTTAATTAACAGTCATGTTGCTGCTGTGTATAAGAGAACCATATTTGATAGATTCTACTCTGAATTTTGAAAGTTTACCTATTTTAAGTTCCAAAAGGTGGTCGAAGAGGAAGCTGAGGCGGTTATTGTATATCAAGTGCGTAGAAGTGGTGGGGATGGCACGGAGGATAGCGGTCAAATATTCAAAGCTCATATTGAATGTGGAGATGCCACAGCCAATTGTGATTGCCACTTTCAGACAGAGGGTTTGTTGTGTTCTCACATCTTTAATGTTTACTTTAAGGAAGATGTAAACCAAATTCTTTCTAAGTATATTCTACCTCGATGGATGAAAGATGCTAGATACAGTACTATATGTTTGGGGGTCACTGAGAAAGGGGATTCCAATTCTATATCTACGATAAAAGTATGGAAGGTGAGAGAAGTCAGACTGAAGTTAATTCAGTTGGGGATAGAATCAAATAGCTTGGTGGATTATATGTTGGAAGGGATGATGAAACTATTAGAAGGCATAGAGGTCATTATATGGGAAGAGGATTATGAAAGACGGACTAGCATCGCGGCCTCTCCGGGTGGCTCCTGTTGAGAACTGAAAAATACCATTTTTCACCCCTCAACCTGGGTCTTGATAGACCTTTGAGAGAACTAAATAAGTGTTCTAAGTGCTTGTGTTTCAGCTAACAATAAAGACAGGCTTAACCATGAAAGCAGCTTAAAAGTGCCAAAAAGATGATAATCCATGTCGATCCAAAGAAAGAAAGAGAAGGGACAACCTCACTAGCTATTAAAAGGTCTGAACTGAAGAGGCAAAGACCTGGTCTCAACCCAGAAAAGAAGTGTGGAGCAATTCGAACAGAAAAATGCACTACAGAGTGCTTTTCTAAAAGAACATGAACTTTTCGAAAAGAACCTGAACTCTGCGAAAAGAACTAAAAACTCCAGGCTTAGTTTTTGAAGAGCACCTGAACTCTTCGAAGAGATGATTGACCTTTTCGAAAAGAAGGGAACTCCTTTCGAACAGAACCTGAGCATTGCGAAAAGAGCTTCAGGAGTTACAGCACCTTGCGAAAAGTCCCCTAAACTATGCGAAATGGTATTCTGGAGATTCCCAGCTTTTGTAAGGGTAATTCAGTAATCTTTTTCATGCATCCCAATGCATTTAAAAACCTAGGGACATTCCAGAAGATTCTAAGCATGAAGCGAAGGAATACTCCACCCCATGTGAGCACCCAGAGTGAAATAACTTGGCGGGAACTTCTAGAAGCTCTAACAGATTTTCGAAATGCATAACAGAATTGATGCTTATGTCACCTGATTGGCAGAACCAGATCGAGGAATTCTGATTGGCCAGAACAGATTTGGATCCTCGTGCTCGACTACCATTGGTTGATACAGATCTGAGCACTTCTAATTGGTCGATACGCATCTGAGCTAGACCTGGGGAAAACTATAAATAGATGAACCATTTGCCCAATTTGGGTATCCAGATTTTGAGTTTCATTCCTATTCCCCCATTTCCAAATCAGCTAGTTTGTCTGAAATCCCTGTAATAGCCTCACTTTTACTTGCAATTGAGAGCTGTGAGATACTTCTGTAATTCAAAAGAGAGTTGTATTCAAGACTACAAATCTGAGAGCTGTTTAAGCTGTGCTCTGTAATTGTAATGGTGAATTTGAAAAGGTTGTTGTAAACCGTACATTCTCAATTAGACTCATGTTAAGGGTTCCCTCTGATCTCCTTATTGCATTAGACTCCTTTAGATTTACTATTTTTCATGCAATTTCCCTTGATTCATTAATCCTGTGAGAATTAGTGTTTGTAACCTAATCTCTCACAGCATTTGTAGTGATGTTTCTTGTTCTAAATTAAGGGTTCAGATTAAAGACTATTGGATGATCTGTGGCCATTAAAGTGGACATACCATAGCCATAAGCCTAAACCTAATCCTTGAGTTAGATTTATTTCTCTTACATCTGTGCTTGTAGCCAGATGAAGATTGAATCATTTCTCTTTTGATCTGCAGTCATTCTCATTGTGTTTCAAGGACCAAATCAAAGTTAGATATTATTTCTCCATTTTTTATAAGTTTACCTCAAAATTCCCCCAACTCAGATCTGGATCATTTAGTTTAACTTTTACTTTTATCATTTAGTTAATGTGACAAATTCAACCTCCCATCTTATGTGGTTTATAGATAAGATAAGAGGCCAGATCTGGTAGCTCAGATCTGGAGGTTTATCTTACATTTTAAACAAATTCTCTGTGGACGATCTTTTACTCCTTTATATTTAAAACTTGCTACAATTGATCCTGATCTTGCAGGCTAATTCACTTCTCTCTGTGCTGATATTTCTTTACCCTTTTTTATATTCCAGAATCAATATAACTTAGCAATTGCAAATTTGTTTTCCAAACACAAATAAATCATGCACACTTAGAGGAAGCAACAAGTTTTTGGCGCCGCTGCCGGGGAATTTGTTTTAAAATAGGTAGACCTAAGTTTTCATTTTTATTTTTATATCAGTACTTAACTATTCTATTGTTTATGCCTGTGCAGTTATTCATATCCATTTTTGAAGGAAGGAAACTACTTAAAAAGGAATTCTTAAGGTTTGCTATGAATAATCTGAATTTTTGTTCTGAGTTGTATGTTTGGTAGGAGGACTCTCAGCCCTGAGATTGTCCCACTAAATTTAGAAGTTGAAAGGCTATTACGAACCAGACAAACAACACAGAATTCTGCTACTATGAGTGAAGAACCTCGACTTTTGAGGGATTACTTTGCACTTGGTGCTTATAATTCTCCCTTTTGCATTCAATTTCCTACTGTTGAAGGAAATTATGAGATCAAATCATCGACCATCCAAATGCTTCCTTCCTTCCATGGGTTGAGTAAGGAAGATCCATACAAACATGTGGATAAATTCTTGGCTCTTTGCACCACATTCAGCATAGCTGGACTTGGTCCAGAAGCAACCAAGCTTAGGCTCTTTCCTTTTTCATTAAAGGACAAAGCTAGAGCATGGTTGTCTATGTTAGCACCAAATAGTATCACTTCTTGGAATGATTTGCAGTGTCAATTTTTAGCCAAATACTTCCCAATGTCTAAAACAAGCCAATTGAGACAAAGTATCATTTCCTTCTCACAAAACTCAACTGAACTTTCCATGAAGCATGGGAAAGATTTAAGGAATTTTTAAGGCAATGTCCTCATCATCAAATTCCCAGATGGCAGCTGGTTCAAAGCTTCTATCAAGGAATTGATCAAAAAGGCAAAAATATGGTGGATGCCTCCTGTGGATGCACTTACTTGCAAAAACTAGTTGAGGAGGTTTGGGACTTATTTGAAGTAATTGGTGAAAACTCAACTCAACAGGAATCTCTGTCAAGAGATATTGAAAATCCTGCTAGGTTGAACAATCAGCAAACCACCAAAGGAAAGATTTATGAGGTGAATGAGTTGGAAAGAAAGATGGACAATTTAACCACAAAGTTTGATAGATTGATGGACTCACTTAAAAATCCAATGGTTGCAAGAGTAGAGGAGGCATGTCTGATATGCCAGTCCCCTACTCATTCAATTGACCAATGTCCTCACGCACTACGCTTCCTGATTTAGTGGTGGAACAAGCTCATCTTTGCCCAATCATTTGGATGATGCAGTCAAATGAATATCCATGGAGAGGGCACCCCAATTTGAGGTGGAGCCAAGGGAATTATCAATCACAACAGCAGCAGCAACCAAAGAACCAAATGCCTTTCAAAACTGCACAGCCTTATCAGCAGAATTTTTATGCCAAGCCAAATTTTCAGCAGCCCATTCCACAACAACCTTTGCAGCAATCTGCCCTAGTTCAAATCCCTTCCAGGTCCCCTTCTTTTGAAGATCAAGTCCTAAATTCACTCCAGAATTTAGGATCTTTAACTTCGATCGTGAACTTTCACAGCCAGAGCATAAAGAAGATTGAAGAAATATTGGGACAGCTTTCAAATACTTTGGCCAAAAGAGAGGAAGGAAAGTTACCCAGCCAACCTTTGAACAATCCCAAAGGATAGTTCATGGTTGGAGAAGCTTCTATTTCACATGAAGAAGTAAAAACTGTCACAACTTTGAGAAGTGGAAGAATTATAAATAACAAAGTGGGTACTGAAGAAGAAAAAAATGAGAAAAATGATAAAGATATGCAGCAAGATAATGATAGCAAGTAAGATGTACCTAAAAAATCAAACAAATGAAAACAAAAAATCAAAAGATTCGATAATGCTTCCAAAGTCAGATGAAGGACTAGTTCCTCATTTGCCATTTCCTCATGCAATGAAATCTGTATCCCCTTTTGATAAAGGGAACACAAAAATAAATGAAATGATGGAGACTTTCAAGCAAGTCAAAATAAATCTACCTTTGCTTGAGGCAATCAAACAAATTCCAGCATATGCAAAATTTTTGAAAGATGTTTGCACTCACAAAAGACAGTCTAGGATACAGTTATCCAAGAAGGTCTTTGCTATGGAAAGAGTTAATCAGGTGTTGTCTATTGCCACACCTCCTAAACTTCAAGATCCTGGAATCCCCACAATCCCTTGCATTATTGGGGAACATACCATTGAAAAGGCTTTATTAGATTTGGGTGCTAGTGTCAACCTACTTTCATATTCTGTATATGAGAAACTAGGATTGGGAGAATTAAAACCCACTCATGTGGTATTACAACTAGCAGACAGATCTGAAAGGAAGCCAGTTGGGATGATTGAAGATGTATTGGTGGGAGTAGATAAATTTTTCTATCCTGCTGATTTTCTAGTTTTGGACATGGAACCTACCAAAAGCAAAACTTCCATCCCTGTCATTTTGGGAAGACCATTCCTGGCTACAGCAAATGCTTACATTCAATGCAGGTCTGGTATTATGGAAGTTTCTTTTGGAAACATGAAGGTAAAATTAAATGTTTATAATACAGTCACACAGCCTCAATTCAGCTTTGAGGAATGTTTTCATGTTGATCTATTGGATGAACTGGTAGAAGGGACTTTACAATCAGTCATAGCAGTGAAGATTTCACCACAGATTCTAAAGATGCTTGGGGAAATTCCGAGGAAGAAACAGTTTGTACCTCAAAGTCTGAGGAAGTAAATATTGTGCAAGGAACTCATAATCAATCAGCAAGTTTCTCTTCTTGGAAACCTGCTACTCTTCCCCTTCCACAAATAGCTAAGGTACCTTTGTTACCTTCTTTTCTCAGCCCACCTGATTTAGAACTGAAGCAGTTGCCAGAAAATTTGAAATATGTGTTTTTAGGAGATCATAAATCATTGCCTGCGATCATTTCTTCCTCCCTCACAAAGGAGCAAGAGGAAGAGTTGTTGATTGTTTTGAAAGAACATAGAAGGGCAATTGGCTGGACTATTGCTGATTTGGGAGGAATCACCCAAATTGCTTGCATGCATAAAATCCATTTGGAAGAAGATGCAAAGCCTTCTAGGGAAATGCAAAGGAGGCTGAACCCTCATATGCAAGAAGTGGTCATGAAAGAGGTTGTTAAGTTGTTGGATGCAGGGGTCATTTACCCCATTTCAAATTCAGCTTGGGTGGCACCTACACAGGTGGTACCTAAGAAATCTGGGATCACTGTTGTAACCTCAGATTCTGGTGAGCTTATGTCAACCAGACAAACAACTGGGTGGAGGGTCTGTATTGATTACAGAAAATTAAATTCAATGACCAGAAAAGACCATTTCCCTCTCCCATTCATTGATCAGATTTTAGATAAGCTAGCAGGAAAAGCTTATTACTGTTTTCTTGATGGTTACTCTGGTTACAACCAGATTCCTGTGTACCCACAAGATCAGGAAAAGACCACATTCACTTGCCCTTTTGGCACTTTTGCCTATAGGAGAATGCCTTTTGGTCTTTGTAATGCTCCTGCTACCTTTCAAAGATGCATGTACTCCATTTTCTCTGATATGATTGACCAATTTATGGAGATTTTTATGGATGATTTTTCAATCTACGGAGACAGTTTTTCCCAGTGTTTACATCATCTCAAATTGGTGTTACAGAGATGTGAAGAAACCAATCTAGTTTTGAGCTGGGAGAAGAGCCATTTCATGGTCACCCAAGGCATTGTCCTTGGCCATGTTGTTTCCCACAAGGGCATTGAGGTGGACAGAGCAAAAATTGATTTAATTGCACATTTACCACCTCCCAAAACTGTTAAACAAATCAGAAGTTTTCTGGGACATGCTGGATTTTACAGAAGGTTCATTAAGGACTTCAGTAAAATAACCAAGCCTCTTTGTCATTTATTATGCCAAGATGTCCCTTTTGTTTTCAATAGTGAATGCATGAAGGCATTTGAATTCTTAAAAAAATGTTTGATTTTAGCTCCAATATTACAGTCTCCAGATTATTCACTACCTTTTGAACTGATGTGTGATGCATCAGATTATGCTTTGGGAGTTGTCCTTGGACAGAGAAAGGAAAAGCTGCCTCATGTCATAGCTTATGCCAGTAGATCAATGATTGATGTACAGCTCAATTACACAACAACTGAGAAGGAGCTGCTGGCAATTGTTTTTGCTTTAGAGAAATTCAGGTCATGTCTTGGGTTCATAAATAGTGGTGTTCACTGACCACTCTGCCTTGAAATACCTTCTATCTAAGAAGGACACCAAACCAAGATTAATCAGGTGGATTCTCCTCTTACAGGAATTTGATTTACAGATCAAAGATAAAAAGGGTGTGGAGAATGTGGTGGCTGATCACCTGTCTAGAATTTTAACTGCTGAGATTGATAGGCTACCTATCAATGAATCTTTCCCTGATGAGCAACTTTTTGCTATTAGTGTACACACTCCTTGGTTTGCAAACATAGTCAACTTTTTGGCTACTGGAAGAATTCCTCAACATTGGAATAAAATGGATAAAGATCTTTTCTTCTCAAAGGTTAAACATTTCATCTGGGAAGATCCTTATCTGTTTAAGAGTTGTGCAGACCAAATAATAAGAAGATGTGTCCCTAACCAAGAATTTCATAGAATACTTTCTATGTGTCATGAACAGGCCTGTGGAGGTCATTTTAGTGGAAACAAAACTGCTGCAAAGGTTTTGCAGTGTGGATTTTATTGGCCTACACTTTTCAAAGATGCTCTGCAGCACTGTAAGTCTTGCCAGAACTGCCAGAAATTGGGCAGCATTTCCAAGAGAAACTCAATGCCTTTACAGCCTATTTTGGTAGTTGAACTATTTGATGTTTGGGAGATAGACTTCATGGGTCTCTTTCCTCCTTCCAACGGGTGTAATTTCATTTTAGTAGCTGTGGATTATGTATCCAAATGGGTTGAAGCCACAGCCACTAAAACCAATGATCACAGAGTGGTCCTTAAATTTCTAAAGGATCACATTTTTTCTAGGTTTGGTTTTCCCAGAGCTATTATCAGTGATGGGGGAAGCCATTTTTGTAATAAACATTTTGAAACTTTATTGAAAAAATACTCTGTGACTCATAGAGTAGCTACTCCATATCATCCACAAACCAATGGACAAGTGGAGATTTCCAATAGAGAAATCAAACATATACTGGAAAAGACTGTGAAGAAGGACAGAAAGGATTGGTCCTTGTTTAATGATGCATTATGGGCATATAGGACAGCCTATAAAACCCCAATTGGCATGTCCCCATTCAGGTTGGTCTATGGCAAAGCATGCCATTTACCAGTGGAGTTAGAATATAAAGCCTTTTGGGCTATTAAAACATTGAACATGGATCTGACTACTACTTGTAATCACAGGAAATTGCAACTTACTGAGTTGGAGGAGCTGAGAATGGATGCATACACAAATTCAAGAGTTTACAAAGAGAAAGTCAAAGCCTTTCATGATAAAAATTTGTTGAGAAAAGAGTTCACAGCTGGCTCTAAGGTATGGTTATTTAACTCAAAACTTAAGTTTTTTCCTGGAAAGTCAGATCCTATGGAAGGGCCATATCAGATTCATGCATTCTTCGAGCTGTTGACATCTTAGATCCAAGTAATGAAAGAATCTTGAAAGTAAATGGTCAGAGGCTCAAACCATGCATTGAAAATACCCAGGAGCCTGTGCTGCCCATCTATCCTCAAGAGCCTCCCCAAATCTGATGGTATACAACTGTACAATATGTTTTTATTCCATAGTTTTTGCTTAGTTTTCTTTTTCTCTGTTTTTATTCTTGTTTGTTCTCTTTTCGCAAGGTCTAAATATGTGAAAAGTTAAGTCGCAAAGTAAAAATTGTCTTTTCGCAAAGTTCAATTTACTTTTCAAAAAGAATCTGGATGTATAACGAACTGCTCGAAAGCAAGGATTTGCTTTTCGAAAAGTTGTTTCTGAAGCCATTTTCTTTTTGAAAAGTTGTTTCTGAAGCTATTAACTTTTCGAATGGTACTGATGCCATTCTTAGTTATAAAAAGGTCTGTTTTGGAACTCTTCAAAAACTTAAATAGGACTTTGCGAAATTAACTTGGGGCATATTTAAACCCTTTCGAAGTAAGGGTTTCATATTCGAAAGCTTTCTGAGAACGTCCTGTTCGACAGAAACCCTATTTCTTTCTTTCCTTGTGTGATTTTAGAATCTAGCCACACTTTTCTTCACCTTTGTTCGATCATTTGAGCTTTCAGAGAAGGATTTTAGCTGCTGGTCTGGTGGATTTCAGCAAGCAAGCAACACGTTCAATCAAAAACCCTAGATCTCGGTATTTTTCTGCGCATTCCCTTTGTTTATCATTTGCAAAATTTGATTTTGTGTCAGCATTTGTTGTGGGCGTTTTCATACACAAATTTAGAATGGGAAAAGCTGAAAAATCGTTAGCTGCCATGTTCCCAAAATTTTCTGCTAAGAAAATTAGCAAACCTACCCCAAAAGGAAAAACCAAAACTTCAGCCAAAAGAAAACTATCAATGGATAAAGCGGATAGGATTGAGAAAGGGAAGAAAGTGAGACATGAGGAACCCATCCCTGCAGCTGCTAGTCCTGAGCCTGAGCTTCCTCCTCTGCCTATGCATTTGGTACTGTCAAATCCATTCATTGAAGCTCAGAAGCTAATTCCTGAGCTTATTGTGGATGAAACTTTTTTCGTCAACAAACCGGACTGCCAGCTATCCTTAAGATACATGAGAGATGCCTCACTAAGCAACATCCTTACCCCTCTGCCAGAGAAAATTTATCCGCGATTGGTGAAGTTATGGTACCAAAACCTGGTAAAAGTCACTGAAAAAGATGCTGATGTCCCTACCCTGGTTATCTTTATTGATGATTGCGATCTAACGGTCACATATGAAGACATTGGGAATGCTTTGGGGATACCTTTTCAATATGATCCTTCTGGTCCATTGGCTGCACCAGAAGCAGCCTCCTTTAAAGAAATGGCTACACATTTAACCCAAGGGATCGTTGGAACTGGACAGTCCATAATGAGGAGAGACCTAGCACCTCAATTTTTATTTATGGATTCAATTTTGAGGGGCAGTTTTTATGTCACCGGGCACAGCAAAGAAAGGAGGACACCAATTTTAGAGGCTCTCTTTCATTTTTCTAAGGGGTAATTTTTCAATGCCCCTATGTTAATTTTGGAAGCCATGGCTGATATTAGTGCCAAGTTGAAAAAGGAGTAGAAATTAGCTGGAATCCCATTTGGTAGACTGATCACAGCCCTCCTAAGAGCTAAGTTTGACATTGATGACCAGGAGCCATTTGAAGTCTTAGCTCCTCACAATTTTGGAAAAAAGGCTTGGACTACAAGCCAAGCAATGTTGAAAAGACTGAGAGAGGAAGGTGAACCTGCACCTGCAATTGCTACTGAGCCTGCATCTGCAGCTGTTAGTGGACCTGCCATGCATGAACCTACCCCTACAGCTCCCTTAGAACCAGCTTTGCCAGACCCTGAGGTGACCAGCTCTTTAGCTGCACCCATTCTTGAAGAAGCTTTGCCAGACCCTGTGGTGACCAGCTCTTTAGCTGCACCAATTCTTGAAGAAGGTATCCTTCCCATGGTGACCAGCTCTTCAGCTGCACCAATTCTTGAGGAAGTTGGCCTTCTCCCCTCCTCACCTAGTCCAGCTCCTGCCACTTCACCTATCCCAGCTGTCCCATCTCCCATACCCACCATTATCCCAATTGCAGATTCCCCCTCTACACCAACCACTCCAACCATACTCACACCACCAATTTCTCCAACCAATGCCCAAGATTTGGCCACAAATTTTATTGCCCAATCTCCTTGCACTCCTCTGCTCCAAAGCCTCTCAAGTTCACCTGCTCCTTCAGCCCACACACCTGAAGTATCCCATACTCCTGAACCTGAGCCTTTCACTACAGAGGCTTATTCCTCATTAATAGGGTCAATTTTTGAAAATGTTGGGCTTGAACCTGTCCCTATACCTAACCCTCCTCATTTCACTCACTTACCTACTTCTCCCTTTACAGCCATTTCACCCATTGCACCTCCGCCATCCACTTCAGTTTTACCAGTCCCTGCTATGCATACCTCCCCCACACCTGAATCTATTAGCCAAATACTTACCTTCCTCCAATCCATCCAAGCCCAACTACAGATCAACACAGAAAACCTGTCTGTGACCAATGACCTTCTCCAAACCTTAGCCTCCACATCCCATACAATTACCATTACCACTGTACCTGTTGTTGATGACCATGCTACCCAAACTGAACCTGAGATAGTATTGGTTGATCTGCCCACCCTCACCACTACTGCCCATGCTATCCAAATTGAACCTGAAGTACCTCTGGTTGAGTCCCCTTCTCCCACTCCCACAGCTGGGATACCTTTGGTCCCCTACCATTCCATTCCCCTTCCCAGATTTGCCACCCTCAGAAAAGCCATGGAAGAAAATCCATATATCTGTAGAGATGTCCTCAAGGGGTTAGCTGATTTGCAAGCTTACATTAGAACCCCTTATGAAAACCAGATTCGAAAATTGGAGTTATTCATGAAATTTGAGAGAGAGAAAATGAAGGACCTGCTGGGTCAAACTTTTCAGATGGTTCGAGGAGCAAAGACAGCAGACTATGTTGCAAGTACTTGACCAGAAAAACCGAGGACTACTCGACTTGGAAAGTACATTGGCCTCACCAAAAGATCAAATCGAGGAATACACCGAATGCAAAACACAATCCAGAGAAAGCTAAATCAAGTTGAGACTCAATGTCGACTCTAGTTCTCGACTCGAGCGGTGACTCAGCGATCCCATTGAACCAACTTATGATACAAATTTTGACCCCAGTTATTAAATCACTTTGTACTTATCTGTGTTATGAGTTTGTAATATAAAATTCTGGTTTTTCTTGTGAAATTACTGTGCATTTCTATTCTTTCTTCTTGTCATTATGATTTTTTTTTTCCTGATTGTTCTTTTCTTTGCTTTGGACCAATGTGGACCCTGCTCCCCTTAAGTTTGGGGGTGTGGCAGAAATGTCAATAATCAGTAATTGAGTTAACATCAATACAGCTTATAATCAGTGGAATTTTTGAAAATGAAGTAATGTCACACTTGCTGTTTTGAAAAATGAAGAAGTTAAAAACTTTTTGAAATTAATTTCTAGTGTAATTCTAATACTTTCATGAAGTGAATGTCAGAAAATTTCCAAAAGAAAATTGATGTTTTAGTAAACCTAAAAAGAGAGAAAACAGTGATGATATACCTCAGGAATTTGATAAAAAAACCACACCCAGTGAGGTTTGGGCCTGAAATGTATTCTTTGAAGGTATGAATTGGCAATTTTTTCTGCTTTAGGGACTGATTGAACCTGCTTACTTTCACTAGAAGTTACACATATCCAAATTGAAATAATTTGACAGCAATTGTGATATTAAAGACATGATGTAAGGCCTCCTTTTGGACAGTTTGAACCTTACAAAGCCCCACCTTTTGAAACTGCCCTTGATACACACCATTTGAGCTTTACAAATCTAAGATTTCTTTGAAACCTCATCAAATAACCT
Organism: Chloranthus sessilifolius; assembly: GCA_021018995.1. Lineage (NCBI taxonomy): Eukaryota > Viridiplantae > Streptophyta > Magnoliopsida > Chloranthales > Chloranthaceae > Chloranthus > Chloranthus sessilifolius. The sequence goes on along the minus strand of CM037593.1, from coordinate 49,285,671 downwards.
CATCAACTTCATTTAGCCTAACCCTCACTCTGAGAAGTCAGAAGATAAAGCGAAGGAAGCTGAAAAAAGGAGAATTGAGTAACAGTTTGACAACAAAAGAAGAATAATAATTGAAGGCAATGATGTATCAGCAGAAGAAATGTGGCATTCTAGTTAATGCTACTTTGAAAAAAAAAATTAAATAAATAAATAAAATAATAAATAAAAAAGAGAAGAAAAAGAGGGAAGGCATTTCATTGAAAGTTTGAAAAAAGAAAGAGAAAAAGATGGCCACTTTGGCTCTGGAAATTCAAAGAAGAAGATGAAAATATGTTGAATTAAAGAAGGTTTGTTTATCACCCCCTTACCTTGACTGACTTCTCAATTTTGAACACCATTCCACCCTTTTATTCTTGATAAATTTCACCCATAAGCCACATTACAACCCAAGTAAAGTCCTTACTGATCAATGATGGATTGAGCTGTCACATGGAGATAAGAATTTGTGTAATCTATGGTGAAAAGAGCAGTGAATTTAGAACTAAAAAGCAATGCCTTTGCTCATGCTTACAGTCCTATTTGAGGGCTGTAATTGCTCTTGAGCCGTGTGAAATAGTACAACCCTCTTACTTGCATGTTGAGTGAAAATCCTGGAGAGAGTTGGGTTTGAAATCAACTCATTGGGGTAACATCAAAGCTGGATTCTTAAATAGAAGGCAAGTTGTTCATTAATTTTTCTTAACTTTTGACACAAATTGACTGAATGGTAACAGGAATTACAGCAGAATTTTAGTTTTGAACTGATGTTTTTCTTGAAAATCTTCTTACAACATGACTGATGTAGGTGTGAATAATCAGATTGGATGAAAGTTTGTCAGTAATGTAACGCAGTGATCTTAACTGATTTATTGAAGAAGTTTGCGGGTACCTTCATTGAAAACCCTCAGGAGACTTCACTCCTCCACTAGGGATCACCTAGGGGTTTAAAAGGCTTGTTGCATATGCTAAATGCAAATGTGCTCCCTACAAAAGTGGCTTTTTACTTTGTTTTTAATTTTGTCTTTGCTCAGGGACTAGCAAAGCTTAGGTTTGGGGGTGTGTTGAAAACTGAAAAATACCATTTTTCACCCCTCAACCTGGGTCTTGATAGACCTTTGAGAGAACTAAATAAGTGTTCTAAGTGCTTGTGTTTCAGCTAACAATAAAGACAGGCTTAACCATGAAAGCAGCTTAAAAGTGCCAAAAAGATGATAATCCATGTCGATCCAAAGGAAGAAAGAGAAGGGACAACCTCACTAGCTGTTAAAAGGTCTGAACTGAAGAGGCAAAGACCTGGTCTCAACCCAGAAAAGAAGTGTGGAGCAATTCGAACAGAAAAATGCACTACAGAGTGCTTTTAGAAAAGAACCTGAACTTTTTGAAAAGAACCTGAACTCTGCGAAAAGAACTATAAACTCCAGGCTTAGTTTTCGAAGAGCACCTGAACTCTTCGAAGAGATGATTGACCTTTTCGAAAAGAAGGGAACTCCTTTCAAACAGAACCTGAGAGTTGCGAAAAGAGCTTCAGGAGTTACAGCACCTTGCGAAAAGTCCCCTAAACTATGCAAAATGGTATTCTGGAGATTCCCAGCTTTTGTAAGGGTAATTCAGTAATCTTTTTCATGCATCCCAATGCATTTAAAAACCTAGGGACATTCTAGAAGATTCTAAGCATGAAGCGAAGGCATACTCCACCCCATGTGAGCACCCAGAGATGAAATAACTTGGCGGGAACTTCTAGAAGCTCTAACAGCTTTTCAAAATGCATAACAGAATTGATGCTTATGTCGCCTGATTGGCTGAACTAGATCGAGCAATTCTGATTGGCCAGAACAGATCTGGATTCTCGTGCTCGACTACCATTGGTTGATACAGATCTGAGCACTTCTGATTGGTCGATACGCATCTGAGCTAGACCTAGGGAAAACTATAAATAGATGAACCATTTGCCCAATTTGGGTATCCAGATTTTGAGTTTCATTCCTATTCCCCCATTTCCAAATCAGCTAGTTTTTCTGAAATCCCTGTAATAGCCTCACTTTTACTTGCAATTGAGAGCTGTGAGATACTTCTGTAATTCAAAAGAGAGTTGTATTCAAGACTACAAATCTGAGAGCTGTTTAAGCTGTGCTCTGTAATTGTAATGGTGAATTTGAAAAGGTTGCTGTAAACCATACATTCTCAATTGAACTCATGTTAAGGGTTCCCTCTAATCTCCTTATTGCATTATACTCCTTTAGATTTACTGTTTTTCATGCAATTTTCCTTGATTCATTAATCCTGTGAGAATTAGTGTTTGGAACCTAATCTCTCACAACATTTGTAGTGATGTTTCTTGTTCTAAATTAAGGGTTCAGATTAAAGACTATTGGATGATCTGTGGCCATTAAAGTGGACAGACCATAGCCATAAGCCTAAACCTAATCCTTGAGTTAGATTTATTTCTCTTACATCTGTGCTTGTAGCCAGATGAAGATTGAATCATTTCTCTTTTGATCTACAGTCATTCTCATTGTGTTTCAAGGACCAAATCAAAGTTAGATATTATTTCTCCATTTTTTATAAGTTTACCTCAAAATTCCCCCAACTCAGATCTGAATCATTTAGTTTAACTTTTACTTTTATCATTTAGTTAATGTGACAAATTCAACCTCCCATCTTATGTGCTTTATAGATAGGATAAGAGGCCAGATCTGGTAGCTCAGATCTGGAGGTTTATCTTACATTTTAAACAAATTCTCTGTGGACGATCTTTTACTCCTTTACATTTAAAACTTGCTACAATTGATCCTGATCTTGCAGGCTAATTCACTTCTCTCTGTGCTGATATTTCTTTACCCTTTTTTATATTCCAGAATCAGTATAACTTAGCAATTGCAAATTTGTTTTCCAAACACAAATAAATCATGCACACTTAGAGGAAGCAACAGCTCCCCCAAGCTAGCCAAGGAATTTCATTATAAGAGCATGCCAATATTACAGTATGAGATCCAATATGATGTGCCACCAAAGCTAGACTAAGAAACAATGATAGAATAAAGTCTGGAATGGAGGTTAGTTTTAAACAATAAAAAAGAAAAGATGACATTGTACGGGTTGTGGTGAGTTGGGTCATAAAATCATAACTTTCCCGCTAAAGAGGGTTAGAATGATGGTTGCTAGCGCTGGACAGAGCCAGATAGAACAGGGGATCATGGAAAGTGCGGTATCAAAGAGTCACAGTGAATCAATTTTATGAATAGGTACTTCTAAATATGATGCGTTAGTGCTTCGTATGAGAAGTGTGGGTGTCTCTTACATGGAGGGTCGTCATGTCGTTTGAGAAGCGTGGACACCTCTTACATGCATTAACGACGCGTCGTATTGGTGCTGACACTTCATCCAATGTGGAGCTGTATTTTGAATCATGTGGATTGAGTATGGTAATTCTTTCATGTCTTAAATTTTTATTTATTAGACGCATTCATTCTCGGATTGAAAGGTTGATTATGTTTCTCATGTGCATTGTTTAGAATTATCTTTTATTCAGACCAAATTACTGAAGCGACGACGCTTCATTAACTGAAGCACTAGTGTTAATGGCGCTTTATGTTCAAACCGTTAGCGCTTCTATTTCTGTGGTTATCATACCATAACTATATTTTGAATCTGTGGATTTACTATGGTAATTCTTTCATGTGTTGAATTTGTATTTGTTTGACGTGCATATTTTATTTGAAGGGTTGATTCACTTAACTCATGGGAATCTGTCACAATTATATGTGATTCAGAAGTCAGAACAAATTACTAAAGTGATAACTCTTCATACAAGAGGCGACGATGCTTTGCTTTAGACGTGTGGGCGCTTCGTTACAGAAGTGTTGACACCTCGTTCATGAAGCACATACGATTTTTAAATGGATCCTGTGTGCATTTGTCAATACCATTTATTAAACAATAAGAATTCATTTATCAAGTAAAACGATTTCCTTACATCTTTCTTTGCATTGTCTTTCGTTACATTGTCTTTCTTTACATTATCATAGTTATATGTGATTTAGAAGTCAAAACAAATCACTGGAGAGATAACACTTCATACAAGAGGCGACGACACGTCATATTGGAAGTGACGACGCTTCGCATCAGAAGCATGGGCACTTCGTTATGGAAGCGTCGACACTTCGTTCACGATGCACATACGCTTTTTGAATGGATTCTATACACTGTTGTCAATACTATTTATCAAACAACAAGAATTCATCTATCAAGTAAAACAATTTCTTTACATTGTCTTCCTTTACTTTGTCTTTCTCTACAAAAGATACGTTGAGCAGGTCGTGCAAGCGGTGGTACAGGTGATGGGGGAGGAGGTGGTGGAGGCAGACATGGAGGAGGTAGAGGTGGTGGTAGAGGTGTAGGCAGGTGTGGGGAGTTTGTTATACTGGCGGTGGTGCAGGAGGAAGTGGAGTTGGAGATGGTGGCGGTGGTTGTGGCTGGGTGGATGAGGAAGAAGTAGAGGCGGAAGAAGAAGCACAGGCTCTAGAGCCTGGAGAAGGGGCTCTGGGTCTCCCACCACTGCTAGCATAATAGGAAGGTCGTCATCATCCAGAATGACGATAACTTCTCTGGGGGGAACCATATCCTTATTGTCATCATCCTCTGGAATGACAATAACTTCGTTAGGGACGATAACCACCTCATTGTCGCCAGGGATGTCGATAAGCGAACCATCGTAGGAAGTGATAAAATGCTAGGGCGCAAATCGGTGGCTCCCCCTCAAACCGTTACAATGTATTTTGGCATGGGCTGAGGAAGATGAAATGCTAACCTAAGGAGATACCGTTACCACAAAACCCGTTTCGTCAGATCACACGTGCAATCTGCATTACAGTGAATCTATGGTATCGAAGTGCATAAATCACTTCCTGATAGCTCAATCTTTCCTCACATTAAACAATAGGAAGGATCGGGCCATCATACAATGGTAAGCTTTTAAAAGTGAGGAAGCAAAGTGCATAAAGTGGAAGACAGAGCTATAATAAGAAGCACAATGGCAGCATAAACCCAAAAGAACTATCACACACATATCTCAAAAACTATACACCCTCATCACAAATACCCAAAATATACATGCACCGGTGAAGGCCGATCTTCACCTAAATAGTGGAGAAAAATATATATAATTGTATTTAGTTTACTTAATACTGTACCGTATATAAAAAACCCAAAAATAATCTTAGCTCTCAACCAAAAGCAGCTAATGATAGAACCCTTCAAGTGGTTCCTCCACATCTTCAGGGTTATAATCCGGGTCTTCCTCTTGCTCTTGATCCCTCACAATATCAACTCCTGTAGCTATGACGTATAGTCTGGGAATGATCTACAGTCCAAGCTCAATAGGGAATAACAAAGTTAAATCACTTATTTTAAACATTCCCATTCATAAATCTTGATACATAGATAAAAGTAGTTTAAAGAGATAAAAACTGTAGCTATAATGCCAAAGCATATACTTTCATGAATGCAAGTAATCATGTTCAAAATAATGCATGTTGGATCGAGCAAAGAGTAACAAGATCTTAGGAACATATCAAGCGAAGCAAGCTACAAAAACGTGTAACAAAAAATCACAAAACAAGGTCAAATGTCAAGTTGTCAAGCCCCTAAGCTACGTTAACAGGGTCACTTGAACCATGAATTCAAGCCCCTGAGCTACGTTAATAGGGTCACTCGACATGAGATAGGTCAAGCCCCTGAGCTATGTTAAAAGGGTCACTTGAACCCAGAAATCAAGCCCCTAAGCTACGTTAATAGGGTCGCTTGAACGGAAATGTCAAGCCCCTGAGCTAGGATAACAGGGTCACTTGAACTGAGACCATCAACCGCCTGAGCTATATTAATAGGGTCACTTGATCGGAGACATAACGGAGAAACAAGGTATGAACATGTATACAAAGCAAGCAGCAAGAATATAATTCACATCGGGGAATTACAACTTTGAACTTTGCGAAAAGAAGAAAACACTCTACGAAAAGAAGAGAAGTCCTTTGCGAAAAGATCTCCTGAAGCCAAAATGCTTTGCGAAAAGATCTCCTGAAGCCAAAATGCTTTGCGAAGAGAGCTTCTGGAGCCAAACTACTTTGCGAAAAAGCCCTTAAACTATGCGAAATGGCATTCTGGGGATTTGCAGCTCGTCCGAAGGGTATTTCAGGAAACTTTGCACGCGCCCCAATGCATTTTAAAACCCAAGGACATTCCGGAAGATTCTGAGCACGAACCAAAGGCATATTCCACCCCATGTGAACACCCAAAGATGAAATTACTTGGCGGGAACTTCTAGAAGCTCAAACAGATTTTTGAATTACATAACAGAATTGATACCTCTGTTTCCTGATTGGCTGAACCAGATCAAGCATTTCTGATTGGCAGCGATCTGGATCCCGGTGCTCGACTCTATTGGTTGATACAGATCTATCCAATTTCGATTGGTTGATACACATCCGAAATGTGGCTTAGGAAAACTATAAATAGAAACCATTTGCCCAATTTGGGTATCCAGATTTTAGAGTTTTCATCTCTGCTTCTCATTCCTCGATAGCTTATCCGAACCCCCGTAATCCCTTCTTGTAGTTTACTTTTGAGAGCCATTGTGAGTGATTTGTACTTCCAAGTTCGGATTCAAGATCAGAACTGAGGGCTCTCGAGAAGCTCGATTTGTAAGTCCGAGGGCTCTCTAAGAAGCCGTGCTCTGTAATTGTAACGTTGGATTTTAAAAGGTTGTAATTTGTGTCTTCTCCATTGGAGTCATGTCGAGGGTTCAATGATCACCTTAGTGCATTAGACTTCTTTAGATTCACTTATCCGCATCCAACTTCCCTTAATTCATCATCCCTGTATGCGAATTAGCGTTGGTAACCTAATTCAAGCAAAGATTTACAAGGATGTTCATATAATTGAATTAAAGAATAATACAACTATTGGATGATCTGTGACCATTGGATGATCATAGCCATAAGTCTAAACCTATTCCTTAATTCGGATTTATTTCTCTTACATCTCGGTAGCCGATGAAGATTGAATCGCCTGCTGAAATACTGATTCTCCATTAAAATTCGAGGCTAAAGTACATGAAGCTATTATTTCTGGATTTGTCTTATTTTAAACATCTCCCCAACTCGGATCTGGATCATGTAGTTAATTCTTTTCTTTATTTGCTTATAGTTAAATGTGACACAATCCAACACTCTTTTATCTATTCTTTATTTAGATAATTATAGAGCGGATCCGGTAGCAGATCCGAGGTTTATCTCTCATTTAGACAAACTTCTCCGTGGACGATCTTGAAATACTTACTTTTAAAACTTGCTACAATTGGCCCCGATCTTGCAGCCTTGTTAGCCCCAATGTGCCGATATCCCTTTCATAAGTTAACATCCATATAACCTAGCATTCTTTAATTCTTTAATTTTGATTCATAATGCACACAATTATGGCACACTTGGAGCGACAACAAGTTTTTGGCGCGCTGTTTGGGAAGTTTGTTCTAAAATAGATAAACCTATGTTTATTTTCATTTATTTTAATTTTTGCTTTAAACTCGCACTTTGCATTCCAAGTGCTTGATTAAATGTCTATGTTAGCTTTTGTATAGAAAACCTGCTTTTATCGCAGCAGTAATTTTTTTTTTATTTTTCCGAGTTTTTATTCTTGCCTTCTAGTTATTTGAATAAATGTCAGCCACTTTTGTCTTTTGTCAAATTTGGGCAAGAGTCTGAGTTTTTCTTTTAGTTTTGTCAATACTTGAATAAGGTATCGCTACGCTGATGTTTGCAGATCCGAGCATCCCAACAAGGAGCATCTCGGACCAAAGTCGAGCAGATCTGCTTGAGTTTTCATCCCTTCTCCTTTGTATTCATTTTCTATTTTAAATTCTTGAGAACCAGAATTTCATTGTGTTTAATGTCCTGCTTTGATTTACATCGAAAATTCAAAAAATGAAAAACAGTAAAATAACAAAATTGTTGAAAAGATGAGGAGGAGAAATTTGTTCCTCACCTCCCATTTCCCCATGCAATGAAGTCAATTTCTCCTTTTGACAAAGGAAACACAAAAATTGAGGAAATGATGGAGACATTCAAGCAAGTTAAAATTAATCTACCGCTTGATGCAATCAAATGTGTCCTCGCTATGCAAAATTTCTCAAAGAGGTGTGCACCCACAAAAGGCAATCTAGGATACATTTATCCAAGAAGGCCTTTGTGGAGAAAATCAACCAAGTGCTATCAATTGCAACACCACCTAAGATGCAAGACCCTGAATCCCCACAATCCTCAGCATCATTGGGGTGCACACCATTGTGAACGCCTTGCTAGATCTGGGGGCTAGTGTCATCCTGCTACCCTAATCTGCCTATGAGCAGCTAGGTTTGGTAGAATTGAGACCCACTCAAGTGGGGTTACAAATGAATGACAGATCCGAAAGGAAACCTATGGGGTTGATTGAAGATGTTTTGGTAGGAGTAGACAAGTTTTTCTACCTCACGACTTTTTGGTGTTGGACATGGAACCAACCAAAAGTACCACCGCCATCCCTCATTATTCTGGGAAGACCATTCTGCTACTGACTAATGCATGCATTCAATGCGTGTCCTGCATCATGGAGGTGTCTTTTGAAATATGAAAGTTAAATTGAATGTGTATAATGTCATACTCAACCTCAATTCTCACGAGGAATGTTTCCATGTTGACATCATTGATGAGGTGGAGGAGTCTTTACAAACATTTCGCAAGGTAAAGACTCCACCACAGAATTTAAAATGATTGGGGATCCACCGAGAAAGAAGGAAAAGGAGATCAAATTCACGGAGTCTGCTGTGCAAGGCACTCACCAACTTGATCATCAAGTTCTCTCTCTTGGAGACCTGCCTCTCTCCTCTTCCACAAGTTACCAAGGTACCTTTGCTGCCTCTCTTTCCCAAACAATTGAATTGAACTCAAAATACTCCCAAAAATCTGAAATATGTATTTTGGGAGATCATCAAACACTACTTGTGATTATTTCTTCCTCCCTTACAAAGGAGCAAGAAGAGGAGTCATTGGTAGTTCTAAAATAAAGACAAGAAAGCAATTATCGGACCATTGTTGATTTAGGAGGAATAAACCCACCAGTATGCATGCATTTGTTTCTGTGTTCTTAGTTTCGTTGTTTAGTTTCGCTTTCAGCCTAATTTTTTTCTTTTCTTTCGGTTTCTTAAATTCTACCATTTAGATCTGAGTGAGCTGCTATTTTCTTTGTTTTTCCTTACAACAACAAGTGTGGACACGGTTCCTCACACGCTTCCCCCAATTTCTGTGTTGTTACTCACTTATTGGGGAATTAAATGAGTTATCACGCCTCCCCACACGCATGCGCCTAATGCTACTTAATGACCCACGATTCCGGGCCATGAGCATTCCTAATGCCCCCATTCAAGCCCCACCCTTCGGCCTCCCCACCTTACCTATAAATAACCAACCTCTACCAAATTCCCCACATCTTTCCCCACCTTCCAAAATGGCACCAAGCCAATAAGCCACCACACCGCTTTTCCCATGTGGTCGGGACCCACCACCACCGAAGGTGCCAGATCCACTCCAGCCCCTCTGGGACGAATTTGAAGAGGTCCTCGCGATTTTGGCCAAAGAAAAGGAGGCCCAACCCCAGCCTCCTCAGAAAATACAAACAAATCAACCTCCCGCCACTTCCACCCTCCACCGCCCCCACCCTCCCCTAAAAACACCTCCCTATTCTGTTTTTATTTTTTTTTTATGGAAAATATTTCTAGTTAATAAACTTTACTTTCTCCCATTCTCCATGTCATTTTCATTGTTTATTTTTTTCTTCTTATTGTTGTCGCTTGTTTTTCAATTTTTCCTAGATAAAGTGACCATGCCACCTTTGAACCAGTTGAGGACACTGTTCCCCATAGGTTTGGGGTGTGGCGCATAAAGTCCCGCTTAGGAATAGTTAACATAAGGGCAGCAGAATCACCTAAGTAATTAGGAAATGTATTAATTTACTTTAGAATCATGACAACTAGAAAATTTAAAATTCCTTTGCCAAATTTAGACATTCTAAACCTTGCGATATTCTACATTTCCATGATGATTACACCATAAAAACATACTGGTATCAAAGACGTAGTAAGTCAAAAGGAAGAGAAAAGGTAAAGATATACTTAAAAGCTCAAGGAAAAACCATAACCAAAGGAGAATGGAGCCCATATATTTTCCATCTCTGAAGAGTGATCGAGGCAATTTTTTACGATTCAAAGGATTGGTCCGAGGCATTAGATCCACTAGAAGTTAGAAACTCCAAATTAAAACAAGTAACAAAGACTCATGAAATCGAGGAAAAGATCAAGGCCTTCTTTGGACAATGCTTGAACCTAACAGTAACCAACCAAGAAAAATCTTTGCTTGTACCCCATTTGAGCTATAAATCCTACAATTCTTCATCAAAAATACTCAAAAGTACTTGCACCGAACCTATGGAACTAATTCAGCCTTCCTCACTCGAGAATTGGGAGGTAAAGGAGAAAGAATCAAGATGGACCATTTCGGGCAACATCAAGAAAATGAAGAGAAATACCTCAAAACAGGCAATATGGTGACGAGAAAAGAAGACAAACAATGTAAAAAAGTTGCAAGCAAAAGGCAAAAAGGGACCTTATGTTGAAAATGCAAGATCAAAGAAAGAACTGATCACCGTGAATGTGAGAATCTCGAAAAGAAGAAGAAAGAAGCTAAACTCAAAAGGTGGAGTCATGAACCATCTCCACTTCACCGAGTTCTCAAATTCAAACCTCTGCTCAAACCGCCTTTCCTTGAAACTTCACCCATAAGCCATACAAATAAACCTAGATTAAAACCCTTGTGATCCAAAGTTGAGTGAGTCATGTGGAGATAAGAAGTGACCCAATCTATGGTGAGGAGATGTCAATGATGCCATTGCCTAAGAATCATGCCTATGCTCATGCTTACGCATCCATTTGGGAGATGTAATCGCTCTTGAGCTTGAGGAAATGAACCCCTCAACAAAAACATCGATGAGAGTATACCCCGGTGAGTGTTTGGGTTGGAACTTGAGCACCTTAAGTATGACTTATAACCTAATTTTTATCCATAGGATGAGCTTATCGCACATTTGTATGATTTTCTATGATGCTCACAGATTGGAAATATTGAAACATTCATGAGGTTTATAAATGTTTAAATTCTGCAAACAATAATCAAATTTTCTGTTTCATCATTGATTCAAGAGTAACTAACTGCTCCTTGATTGCTCATTTGATAATATTGCGATGTTAATCTGCTTCATGGAGAAGTTTAGGTACCTTCATGAAAACCCTCAAGAGACTTCTACCTCCTCTAGGGATCACCTAGGGGTTGAAAAGGCTTGTTGCATATGCTAAATGCACTTGTGCTACAAAAGTGGCTCTTTACTTTGTTTTTTATGTTTCTTTGCTCGTGGACTAGCAAAGCTTAGGTTTGGGGTGTGTTAAGTAGTGAAAAATACCATTTTCACCCCTAAACATGAGCCTTGAAAGACCCTTGAGAAGACTAAATAAGTGCTTTAGTGTGCATTTTATAACCAATCAGTGTCCAAATCCAAAAGCATCCCAAAAAGATCAAAAGTCGACTCATGTCAAGATTAAAGAAGGAGGAAGAAAAGCCTCAAAGAATGGCTAAAGAGGGTCTAAAAGAGCAGACAAAGACCTGAAGCAAGAAAGAGAGCCATTCGCAAAGAAGAAAGGGAGCCTAGAGTTCAATTCGCAACGATCTTCTACTATTCGCAAAGAACTTTGAACTTTGCGAAAAGAAGAAAACACTCGCGAAAGAAGAAGAGAAGTCCTCAAAAAGATCTCCGAAGCCAAAATGCTTTGTAAAAGATCTCCTGAAGCCAAAATGCTTTGCAAAAAGATCTCCTGAAGCCAAAATGCTTTATGAAGAGCTCGAGCCAAACTACTTGTAAAAAGCCCTTAAACTATGCGAAATGGCATTCGGGATTTCATCGTCCAAGGGTATTTCAGAAACTTTGCACGCCTTCAATGCGTTTTAAAACCCAAGGACCTAAGATTCTCGAGCACGAACCAAAGGCATATTCCACCCCATGTGAACACCCAAAGATGAAATTACTTGGCGGGAACTTAAGCTCAAACAGATTTTTGAATTACATAATGTAATTGATACCTCTTCTTCGATTGGTGAACCAGATCAAGCATTTCGATTGGCGAAACAGATCTGGATCCCGGTGCTCGACTCCTATTGGTTGATCTGATCTATCCAATTCGATTGGTTGATACACATCCGAAATGGCTTAGGGAAAACTATAAATAGACGAACCATTTGCCCAATTTGGGTATCCAGATTTTAGAGTTTTCATCTCTGCTTTCTCATTCCGGCCGATAGCTTATCCGAACCCCCGTAATCCCTTCTTGTAGTTTACTTTTGAGAGCCATTGTGAGTGATTTGTACTTCCAAGTTCGGATTCAAGATCAGAATCGAGGGCTCTCGAGAAGCTCATGTAAGTCCGAGGGCTCTCTAAGAAGCCGTGCTCGTAATTGTAACGTTGGATTTTAAAAGGTTGTAATTTGTGTCTTCTCCATTGGAGTCATGTCGAGGGTTCCGAATGATCACCTTAGTGCATTAGACTTCTTTAGATTCACTTATCCGCATCCAACTTCCCTTAATTCATCATCCTCGTAATTAGCGTTGGTAACCTAATTCAAGCGGCATTTACTGATGATGTTCATTACGAACTAAAGAATAGGCCACAACTATTGGATGATCTGTGACCATTGGACGATGATCATAGCCATAAGTCTAAACCTATTCCTTAATTCGATTTATTTCTCTTACATCTGGCCGGGTAGCGATGAAGATTGAATCTGCTCTGTTGAAATCTGATTCTCCATTAAAATTCAGAGGCTAAAGTACATGAAGCTATTATTTCTGCATTTGTCTTATTTTAAACATCTCCCCAACTCGGATCTGGATCATGTAGTTAATTCTTTTCTTTATTTGCTTATAGTTAAATGTGACACAATCCAACACTCTCTTTTATCTATTCTTTATTTAGATAATTATAGAGCCAGATCTGGTAGCACAGATCTGGAGGTTTATCTCTCAGTTTAGACAAACTTCTCTGTGGACGATCTTGAAATACTTACTTTTAAAACTTGCTACAATTGGCCCTGATCTTGCAGGCCAGTGTTAGCCCCAATGTGCTGATATCCCTTTCATAAGTTAACATCCATATAACCTAGCATTCTTTAATTCTTTAATTTTTGATTCATAATGCACACAATTATGGCACACTTGGAGCGACAACAGGTGCCAAATCAGGTGTGTCAGTGGAACTCCCAGCCCGGTGTGTGGGTTTGTCAAAAGGCCATCTCTAATGGGTCTAAAACCATGGGCCTACTTGTTTACTGGGTCCTGACTCCTACGCTATTAACTAATAAGTCAGTCTTAGGGCTTATATTGCTGGGTCATAATTATTGGGCTGGATTCCCCAGTGGGTCTTGATCACTTGGGTTAGTAACTAATGGGTCTCGATTCAGTGTATTGGCAAAACATCACCATAAACAAGATCTGAAACCAAAGCACACCAGGGTGCTCTCAACATCAGTGTACACTCGCTACACGACTTAATAAATTGGGTCATATTCCAACAATACCCAATTCCTATAAGTGAACTAATTAACTTTGTTTATCGGGTGTACATCGACACAGATCTTTAGTACTAGTACAAACCCGATGTACTCAAGCTCAGGAAAAATTACAGGGTGTAACAGATATAGAGGATGAAAAAAATTGAGCGCCATGATGCCCTTTAAATAGTAATTTGTCATACAACCTCATTAAATAAACTGTTGTAGTCATTATGGTGCACTCTCAACACAGGCATTTCATAAATCTCTACGCTTCATATTTATTGCATTAGTCTTACGTATTTCATGAAGTTCTCTCAAATTACGATACGAAGTGTCAATGGTTATTGTTAGAAGTGTCAGCGCTTCAATAATACGCGACATCCCTTCTTATTCGAAGTGTCATTACTTCTTAATTGAAGCGTCAGCGCTTCAATTAAGGGCGATGATTCTTCTTGACGGTAAGCGGCATTTCATTTATTACGAATTTTGAGGAGTTTAACATTATGGAGTGGATTGTCTATTCGCAGTCTTTTTGAACATTATTGAAATATCGACTGTTCATATTTCAATAAAAAGCGTCGTTTAGCCTTCCGTCAATTTAATCTTCACTCCATATCCTTTCTGTACAACTGTGGGCTCTCGCAAGTTCGTCGTGATGATGCACTCTCTTAAAAAAGGATGGAGTCGCCACCCAGAGCTTTTGGTCTCCCGGGATATCCAAAATCAATATTATAAGCACCGAAGTGCAAAATATGACTCCAAATCACCGGTCAACACCAAAGGCTCTTGGATAAGGACTTCGGTTATCAATCGAAAAGTTGTTAGGCACCCGATTGACCCACTCGTAAGCAGTCTCTACTATGGCCAAGTCTATGTTTAGATGTATATAAAATATAAATATATATAAAGAGATAAAAAGTGAGCAACAATTCCCCTTGCCCGAAGGAGCTGATCCTATTGAGCCCTTCGCACTCACCGAAATTTTTGCAGCATAACAGCTCAATTCTAGGATGGAGGAAAAGCAAAGAAGGTATAGGAATAGAGGGGAGAGCCAGAGCTCTCGGGCCCTTGTAGCACTGTTGGTTGGATCTCCGCGTGAGAGCAACACCGGTGAGCTTCCGATAGTAGGTTAGGGTAGTAAAGGGTTCTAACTTGCTATGGCTAAAGAAGTATGAGCTTGGGAATGATGATGGAAAGGGTGGTATGGGATGGGCTATGGCTTTGAGCTTTTTTAAAAAACTTAAGTCTAGGTAAATGAGGGAGCAAATTAGTAGAGTTTCTTCTCTTGAAAATTTCAAAAGATGCTTAACCAAGGGGGGGTAACTCACTATTTATAGAGGGAGAGGTGACTAGGGGGTGTTTAAGGGCTAATGGGTTTAGCAATTAGGTAATCTAGAATCTAAGTTTTTCTAGGTTTTTGAGGGCTTGGAGAAGAGGGATTTGGGTTTTAATGGTGGATGATAGGGTGATGGGTTGAATGGCAAAAGGGTGAAACTGATAGTTGGGAGGGATAAAATAGTCCTAAAAAGATACACTTCAGTGGCTGAGATGGTCCACAAGTCAAACCCCAAAACTGAAATCTGCCATTTTTCATGAAATTTAAGATTTTAAGCTATGCGCACATAGTATGTACGCATAGCTTAGGAATAGTGATTTTTGAAAAAATTGAGAAGTCTAGAGGCCAATTCTGTAGAAAAAATGTTAATTGGTTGTATGTACATAGTATGTACGCATGGCCAATTTCTCTAAAAAATTGCTCATGCGTACATAGTATGTACGCATGTGTAATTTCCTACATTTTTTTGTAATTTTTATTTTGTTATAACTTTTGATGTACAACTCAGAATCAGGTGATTCTTGGCTCGTTAAAAAACTAAGAACCTCTACTTTTCAATGGTATAGGCTGCAGCCCTTAAAATGTCTATGTAAACTTTGGCACTCCTCTTTCCATCCACTATTTTGGTTGGGCTTTCTAAGGATTTGGGACTGGTTCTAAGGGTTTGAGATGAGTTCTAAGTGTCCGAGTTGGTTCCTAAGGGCTTGAAATAGTTCCTAAGGGTTCAAGATGATTCCTAAAGTTTTGGGGAATGCTTTCTGAAGCTTGGGAGTACACAACTCTCAAAGTATGTGTTGATCGTGCCTTGGGCCAAATTTGAGTGTCTACAGATGTCCCTCTTTGGTATCTGATCACTAATGATCGTATGCCAAAGAAAGAAATGTTCGAAGAACTCCAAGGCAAATGCTCTTGGATCCGCTGTATTCAAAGCAAACCTCAAACATCAAATGTGCCCTATCTGGTAAAAGAAAAATATGGAGAGAAGCGAAAGCCCAATATATTGGAAAAGTGTCTGTTCAGAGAGAGTAGTGAAAGCCCAATATATTAGGAAAACGTCCATTCCTCGATATTATCGGTCCCTAAGCATTTAGCGACAATACTGGATATAATCGTGACGATGTGATTGATGATGCACGATGTTCGAGTTTCATTTTGAGCAAAATAGCGAGCGGGAAGGTGATCGACCCATACTTCAAAATTGGCATAAAGCATGACGCGAAGATCCAATGGTTTGTGCCCTATCTCGTGAAGCATTGATTGCTCCATTTTGATTGGTCATGGATGCCCCTACGCGAGGTAGGGTTTGAGATCTTTGGGCGTGCCCATCGATCCCAAAGTTAATTTAGCACAACTATTAAAGTGGAGCGAATATTGATTCACAACACTTTTTAGGAATGTGTGTCATTTTTTTATGATGATCTTACCAACAGCTCCACTAATGCAAAAACATTGACCCATTAGGGGCAATAAAAGTAAGGCAATCCAGGTCCCACCCCAGCTCCTTCCCGATATAATTTACAGGAACAAACGATCATCTTGTAGATACCCAGACACATGGCATACACTTTATAGGGATATCGTGCAAGTTTTTAAGCCTACGACCAAGAATAAACATGGGAAAAGATCCCTTTTGCATCCATGGATGAACATAGTTATTCGATATGTAATCACATTTAGCGATGGAATCAAACTGATTGAAACATTGACTGTTTGACCGAGACTGACATTGTCACTCCTACTTTGAAGTAGGATCCAAAGATTTAAGGTGACCTTTAGATTTAGGACATTAATTTAGCACAACTGCGTTGCCAAAAAAATATTAATATTTTATCGCATTGAAGTACGCATGTGCATAGAGAGTGACAAAAAGTTTAATGAAAACACAGATTACTTTTTTTTCTTTTTTCAAATGATTATTTTTTTCTCATTTTTTTTAATAGATCAAACGTCTTAGGTGAGGGGTGAGATGCTTCATCTAATCCGTCCACAACCGTTGTTGATATGGAATGTTTTAACAACTCGAGAGGTTGCTTGATTCGAGGCTTTGGGCCTTTTGATGTTCCTGTACAGTCTCAAGAAAATGTCAGTCCCTTTTTTAATTAAACAGATAATAAATTAACAGAAGAAGCAAACTTTTACCTACATATTTTTTAATTTTTTAATTTTTTCTTTCTTCAGAACTTATATTTTTGGATTTTTTGGGTTTTTCCTTTTTCTCTCTCTTCTTTGAGATGAAAGTACGATGCTGTAAATATGTACATGGACATAAAAAGGAGTATATACTTTTGGATTTTTTTGAATTTTTTTCTTTCTTTCTTTTCTTCTTCTTTTTGTTTGATGCCTTAATGATCAGTTACATAATTTATCATTTTATCAACCTTAACTTAGTGATTCTAAACCCCAGTTTGCTACTAACAAATTAGTGATGTGCAGATATTAAGAAAAATCATTAACATAGAACCAAAGTGTTAATCTTCGTCAAAATGAACTCATAAAGCAATAAAAAGACGATTAAACCAAAAGATGAATCTTCGCCTACTGAAAGGATGAAAAATCGTGTTTTAAGATTTTACGGAACAAAGCAATATAAAGTGAGAAATCATAATTTACAATTCTTCAAAGAGAAAGCCGTTCAAAAGAGTGCGATACAAGAGAAGCGATGAATCGTAATGAAGAATCGTTCAATAGGAAGTTGCATAGAAAATAAAGAAAAGAAAATCGTGATTTATGATTTTTCAGAGAAGAGGCTTTCTAAAGTTGCTAATCACATGAAGAATTTCACCTCCATGCACAAAATTAGAAGAACTCCTGAATTAGAAGTTTTTCCATCCACGGATCTGAGAAGATTGATAAAGATAGACTCTAGAAGAACTCTGTTACTGAAAAAAAGGAGGAAGTCCAAAGCACATCAACTATAGAAAGCAAAGAAGAATAGAATTAGAAGTAGAGTTATATTAGGAATTTTTTTAGTTCTTTTATTAGAATTAAAACTTGTAAACCGACTCCTTATGATCTATAAATAAGAGAGCCCGATGTAAGAATAAACCATCGAAGAATTTTACAGCATTAATTGACAACTAAGGTCTGTGTTTTCTCATGATCAAAGTATTTTAAGATTTATAAAGAAGCATTGTTCACAGTTCTCTGAAGTCTTACCTGACAACCAAAGCTGAGGAAGCTGAAAGATCCAAGTTTAGATTTATTTTTGCTTGCTAGTTTAGATTTCATTTGCTTTATTTACTGCTTTATAAACATCTCCAAATTTTAATTTGAATTGACGACTTAAGTTGAGGTTCACAAATTAGTGTAATGGTATTTTATTTTTCATCTTCAGTTTTCTAGAATTTGACTGACGCCCAAGTTTTAGGAGATTGTTGATTAGATTAAATCTGTATTGATAGGATTTTAGTATTGATTGACGACCAATGGTAAGAAAATTGATATATGGTGTAACAGTACTATTTAATTTCATAAATATCTGATAGCTGAAGATTGTGATTGACGACCATAATCTGAAGAAGGAGGATTTAGGATTTACTTTCGGCAATTTAGTTTAAGAAACCATTCTTTTATTCATATTTCTCAAGTAGTTTAGAACCTTAAAAGATGAATATAAGTTTTGGAAACATAAATATATATATATATTTATATAATATAATTACTTCTTCGTGGGAATGATCCTATACTACTTCTATAATTTTCATTGTGCGCTTGCAATAGGTTAAGACTTTATTAGATACACATATAAGTAGCGATCAAGTTTTTGGCGCTGTTGTCGGGGAAGCAATTGTCTTTTTATTATATTTCAATTTTGAAAATAAATATTTATCTTTCTCTTTTTATATTTCTTTATATTTTAAATTTTCTTTTGATCACTTCTTAAATCTTTTGCAGGTTTATTCGGAGTGACAAATCAGAGTTTCAACTTCCCCTGATCAGAGAAGCTAGAGGCCTAGATTTGTTCTCTCTCCCTGCCTTCTAGAATAAAAACTAAATAAAGTTAAAAACACAAAAATATAAATATTCTTTTTTGTATGCATCACACCCGATCTCGAAGCCTAAACTTCTTCGAGTATGATCCAGAAATTGAAACGACCCTCTTGCGTAATTTAGCATCACACCGTATACCCAGAAGAGAATCCCAAGACATGGCTGACGATCTGTCAATCTAGGCACATTTCAGCCCCATAGCTTTGACCGAGCCCTCTTGTATAGTTATACTAGAGGTGCCTGCAGGTCAAAATTATGAAGTCAAGCTCAATACATTTCAATCTATACCGACTTTTCATGGGCTTGATCAGGAAGATCCCTACCAGCATCTGAGGGATTTCATAGAACTTTGCACAATGCTACAACTATCGACAACTAACAAAGCAGCCGTAAAAATATGTTTGTTCCCATTTTCTCTCAAAGATAGGGTGAAGGCATGATTAATTTAATTACCTATCAGAAGTATTATCACATGGGAGGAACTGCAGTTCAAGTTCTTGGGCGAGTACTTCCCAATTGGTAAAACTAATCAAATTCGTCAAGCAATTCAAGACTTCAGGCAAAAGCCAAGAGAATTATTTCATGAGAGCTGGGAACGGACAAAAGATCTATTATCGAAGTGTCTTCAACATGAGGTACCAAATTGGTCGAAAGCGCAAAATTTTTACCAAGGGTTGACTGAGACTAACCAGTCTATAGTCGATGTCGTAAGTGGAGGAACCTTTATGGCTCAAAATGGCCAGCAGTCCTAGAACTTATTCGAGAAACTGGCCAATAACTCAAAGCAGAAACTGGCTCTGCTTAGTTCTGATCCAGATGCCACTCGCCACACCCCGCTCGAGAGGGGTGGACTTTACGATATCATCAAAGATAAAGTAAAGGAGAATGACATGAGTACAAGAATTTTAACTCTTGAACATCAAATCGCAACAATAATGGTAGCCAAACCTAGCATTCCGGATAGCTCTTTGGTAAGCTATTCTAATTATCAGACTCAAACTTTTACTGAAAAACCAGTTGCGCCACCATACCAGGAGGCAGTGGAAAATAAACAAGTAATGGCTTTTCAGAGGAGAGATTATGGGAACACCTATAATCCATCATGGAGGAACCACCCTGGATTCAATTATGGTTCTACGAAAGGAGCACAGCTAGTACCAATAATCGTGCAACCCATATTTCCCTAGACTCAAATTTTCCTTCAAAGACCTCAATTGTCGGCCATGTAGCCCCAATTTGGAACATAGAGCAGTGCACCTGATGCCACAATTGTTCAAATCCTCTAAGATTTGTAGCAACAGTCGCATCAGTACTAGAAAGATTTACATCAACTTGATCAATTCTCTCAAGTGCTTAATTCACATACGCATTCCATTTCGAAGCTGGAAAGCCAGATTGGCTAAAAGTGAGAGTGGCCAATTGCCTATACAGCCAGTAAATAATCCTAGAGGACAAGTGTTCATGGGGGAGACATCGGCTCCCCAAAATCAAATATAAAAACTTCATGGATCGTCGAGCTACCGACTCATCCATAGCACCCATTGTAAAATATGTAGCATTATTTCTTTTTCCATTTAGGTATCATACTATAACCCAAATCGTTGAAAGACGATGAATTGTAATATCATACCTACTGAACATTATTATGACAGCCTGGATTTCCTAATCGCAAAATCCAGACCGTTGGATCGACGCTAAGGCTGATCCCCAAATGGAACACTGGCACATCCACACACAAAGTGAAAATAAAGAAGGAAATCTAACTAAACAGATAGATCATCATAGGTGAAAAGGAAATCTCCAATTCTATATCTCAAAAAGACAAAATAACGATTTTAATCTCATGCAAAAGCTCATGGGCAGAAGAACGACCGGTGATGGCCGACCATCACCGAAACATGGTTCACAAACGAATTATACAATTTAATCCAAAAGCTCATATTCTTTACATCACAAAACCTCACTCTAACCCATCAATCCAAAGCTGGGCCTACCCGTGCTTTGCGCAAAGAAAATAATCCTCAGGATGAGGCCCAAGGTCCTCCTCCCCTAGAGAGAAATTAGGATCCTCGGGATCCTCTAAGTCAGCCTCAGCTCCTGTACCTGTGACGTATAGTCAAGGAATGAGCTAACAACATAAGCATAATAGGGAAATACTAATAGCATGCACATCTCAACAAAAACTTATACCTCATGACATAAATGAAATATGATTTATTCTCATAAAGATGCACAATTCGATGATAGCTAAATGAAACACATTTCTATTAATTTAGAGAGCTTGTCACATGCTCTTCTACTGATTCGTATAACACATAACACAAAAAAGAAACTTAAAGTGCTTTACTTAAATAGTCCCTCGAGCATATATAGCATCGAGCCCCCGATGAAATACCCACCATCGTCATTCAAATAAACCATTTTCACATGGTACTCAAGTTCCCAAAAATGATGGACACTTGTGCCGAACACAATTATCGTTGGCCGATAAAATTCACAAGATCACAAAACTCACAAAGGGTCGTATGGATATCCCACTGTACCGGTCACAGATATTCCACCGCGTCGGTCGCGGATATATCGCCGCGTCGGCCGGGTATTCACACAATTAACCTTAAATAATCATGCAATACATATAGCTTATCGCCGTGAAACGTGATAAATATAGTTAGATTTGAGAGTTAAAACACATTCTTTTACAAACATTTATTGGGATGAATCGCGAAGGATTCCACGTATTGTCACATTGTCAAAACAAAGCTTGAAAGGTTTTTCTCATCACAAACGCATTCTTCAAATCACACATGCACACTTACACATTCACATCTTAAATCTTATACTAAATTCATTCTTATTCGATGAAAAAACATATCATATTATAACACACATGCTTGTTGTATCAAATACACATGGTATGGAGATTTCCCTACCTCGACGAGGTCACATGGAAGTTCCTCAATCCGATCTAGCCGCACACACACTTAACCAAGCTCATGCTTAGACATAAACAAATCGCTTCTCATGCGTTAGAAATGACGTAAAATAATGATCTCTAAACCTCTCCAAAATCCCCAAAACAAATCGAAACAAAACTCTGAATCTGGCCAAACCGATCGATCAATTCCAAACCGATCGGTCGATTTCTCCAAATCATTTGATCAGTTTCCAAACCGATCGAATGGTTTAGTCACTGAAAAGCTAAACCTTTGCTCAGGTGCCGCATTCTGATCGATCGGTTTCTTCAATTCATTCGATCGAAATTAATTATGACCGAACGGTTTCTTCAGAACTCACATATCTTTCATCTTTTGACAAAACCGATCAAATGGTCACATATTTCGATCGAACGGTTTTGTCAATCTCTGCACAATTTGGGTTTTTTTAACTTCCCCAACTTATTTTTTTTTCTTCTTAATTACATATCTCCTAAACTTCTAATTCCCTCTCACATACATATACAAAGATGAACATAAGTGAACAATACCACTTCATATAGATTTCTTACCTTAAATCGATAGATCCTTCGATTCACCAACTCGGACACAGCTAGGGCTTTATAATTGAAGCTTCAGAGTCTTCGCGATCCTAAATCCGTAATCTCACACACCAAAATCCTAATTTCTCCACCCATTATCACATGCATTCAAAGCTCACTCTCTCTCTCTCTCTCTCTCTCTCTCTCTTCTCCTTTACTCTCTCTTAATAACTCTCCAACAACTAAAGGTAAGAGAGTTTAATTCTCTCATATTTGTCTTTTATACTTACAAGCTCAACTAGAGTGTTAAACACATACACTGCACCTCGGTGTACATTACCTCATGAATGGTTCATAGACTCATTCATCTTTTCTTTCCAAATCAAAAACTTAAGTCACTTGAGTCACACTACTACTTTATCTTATCCGGTGCATGACTTGTCGGGCACGCACATCAAGATGTACTGTTCAAAGGTTTAAATTTTTGGGTCTTTACATTCTTCCCACCTTAGAAATTTCATCCTCGAAAATTGACTAAGGGTTCCCCTAGTTTCGTAGGGTTTCGTCACTCCCTATGGAGTTAAACATGCATAAACCGAAGATTCCTAATAAGCAATTGGTTATCTCTGTTAGAGAATCCAATTTGTTAATGAGGACTTATCAAGTCATAATTTATGTAAAATGCTAGTCATGACTAAACCCATTCCTATCCAACAATAAACACATTACAGAGAGAATGATGGTATTCTCCATCACATACGAGATTATGCTGGTCAATTTAACCCAACCATCGTACCTGCACAAAAGCCATTCACAAGAGCATATTACATAAAGACAATCCCATGCAATTCGGATATTTCACAAAAGGAAAAAAGTTACCATTCAATCACATCCAAAAAGTTATCTACACCTTCAGGTGGCAACCATGCCACAATAGTTTTAAAGTTATAAGAGTGGCAATCATGCCACGATTGTTATGAAGGACCTACGTCCCATTTCACCTGGTTTAAATTACAAAATTTTGCAGACTAAACAGAAATACATTTTTGAACATCCAAAAAGGAATTGTAACCCATAGATCATCCCTCAAGCCACGACATCATCGGGCTAGTCTTCGTCTGCATCATCCCCGCCCACTCCAGAACTCGATGCCTCCAGAACCCATGCTTGAGCCGCCGCCATGCATTGTAGGTAATCTATCAGGTACATGAAGCGCATCATCTCGGCATGCAAGGTGTCATAATAGTCTAGCCGGCAGTTCATTCTACGATTGTTCTCAGCCATTTGACATGTGTTCTTGGTCAACAGTGCGTAAATATCGGCAATGGAAGGCGAGAGTACTTTCGGTGTGGTGGTGCATGGGCTCGGTATGTCTTCGGTATGTAGCAGCTGGCTCCTCTTGAACTGGGGCCTCATGGTCAGCCTGTTCTTGGTCTTGTGGGTTAGGTGGCACTTGTACTTCATCACGCGGTCTCTTTATCAATCAGCTGTAGGTTTTATTCCATTCCTTGATGGTATAGGGCTTCATGTTGCCAGTCAGTTTCGGTTCACTTTTCAAAAGGGTATAAGTTTCATCACCGGCATAGTCCTCAATCATAAGATAAATGAGGCAGGCATAGGGTATGTCATCAATGGTTTTTGCCGCCCCCTCTAACATTTTCTTCTTGGCATATGTCACCCCTTCGAGAACTACTTGCGGTGCATTAAACGATCATCCATTGAATGCGAAAAACAAGGCCGTTTGAATCTATCAAACTCTCTCTATCATATGTCACTACAGGTATAAATTACACTTGAATATCGTATCAAGCATCCATAGCTCACGCGATAAAAGACTCAACCTCGAAAGCGTTCTCGTCATCCCGGCAGGACAACTTTGTAGTCCACAGGTGCCAAAAAAGGCTCCGTCAACTCAATTTCACTAGTAAATGTGTGATAACACTCTAACGCGTCAGACATGTCGTCATAGGAGAACTCATACTCCCTGTTATCGATTTTGGTGCGAAGAGTGTGCTTTTGATTCTCACTCATATTTTGGTAAAACAACCTCACTAGATGAGGGTAATAGTACTCGTTGCAAGGTCGGAGTATGCCCTCCAAACCCGCCCTAGAGACATATTGAAAAGCTCAATGCGTCTCGTCACGTTTATCAAATAACTTCCTATCAATGACCCATTCTGGTTCAAAATCCTTATCAGCCCACCACTCGTCAGGTTGCTCACATCGTGGGGGTGGTCGTGGTGGTGGCACTGATTGTTTTGGTGCTTGTTGACTGTTGGGGTGGTCGTGGTTACGAAGAAAAACCCGCTTGTGACATGGGGTTCTTCGAGGTGGTGCTCTTCAATGTTTGTCGAGTTTTCGGGGCCATCACAACCACAACACTATCAAAGAAACTAGGGTTTTCCTAGAATACCAAAAGAACTAGGGCAAAAGTAGAAATCACAATTTCAACTTCAAAAAGTTTAAAGCTTACCCCTTTTGAAGCTATTGGACCATAATCCCGTGAAGAATCAAGCTCCGGAGCCGCTTGAATCAAGCCTCGAAGTCACCAAGCAAAGCTCAAGAAAACCCCCAAAAGGAAGAAAAAAATAGTTCTAAAAAGTTTTGAACCAAAACCGCACACCCCACATAAATAATGTTGAAATCGTTCGATTGGTTTCCAAACCAATCTAACGGTTTCCACAATAAATGCACAAGCCAACAAATTTCGATAGTTCATTTTCAAATCCATTGAACGGTTCTCAGAATTTGATCGAACGGATTTCAAAAAGTTCTCAAAGTTCATTTTTTTCACTCACTGGCCTTACGATTTCATTTGATCTGCAGTTATCTTTCAACGCCCCCATTTGGGTATCCTCATCAAAGTAAGACCACGCGTTAAGCACAGAGGGCCCACACTTGTCCTATGCTAAGTCTAGTCTCATAATCACTCAATTAGTCACAATAGGCTAACTACCATTTATCCTGCACACAGAGTATTCCCCTGCCTATCCATGACTATTTCACATTGCTATACAACTAATGAACCAACAAGGGTTCTAAAAACCCATTCGCATGCCCATAATTTAGTCACCATTATGAATAATTAAGGTCTTCAACCCTGCAAGGAAAATACATATATATCCAAACATTTAACAAATCATGCCATCTAAAATTTTACAAATGTGATATTCATCTAAAATTTATGCCCCAAAAGAAATATATCCAACCATTCCTTCTACATACACTAAAGATCCGATCTAAGAGTACTGATCATACATCCATATGAAAGATTATCATTTTCAAAATCAAACATACCGGGACACGATATATGCGACACTTGTATGATCGATGGGTTATCATGCCGAAGGCATCCTGTCCTTCAGCGCTGGACAGTATCGTACCTGATGCCCCATCTGTCCTCAATTGAAACATGCACCGGTGGTCCACTTACACTTGGCTGCTCAATGTCGTCCCCCACATCTTGGGCATTATTTACCAGCTACAAAAAACGAGGTGGGTGGAGCCTGTTGTGTTTGTGGCACTCTAGTTGTCATAAGATTCGAAGGACAAAAGGTCACTGCAGGCCCCGACGTAGGTGGTCCTGCATAAAAGGTCTGAGTAGACTGAGGGGGTGCTGGCAATAAGAGTCTTGGTATCTCGGTTGCCTGCTCATGGGCATATGACTGCATTTGACTTGCTCTGTCTCTACGCTATTGGTCTCTCCTTTGGTACATATTTTATATATCCCTCTCGCCAATAATGGCTTTCCCAATCACTTCTGCATAGGTCTCTAGCTCAAAAACAGAGATCCTTTCTCTCACATTCGGCCTTAGGCCCTCTTCAACCTTACTGGCCTTCAGGAATTCCATGGCCACTAATTCCGATGCAATTCTAGATAACCTTTTAAATTTATTACCATACTCCCGTACGGTCATATTCCCTTTCTCTAAGTTAGCAAAATCTCTCTTCATCTGATTTCTCACTTGCTTGAGAAAATATTCTTTGTTGAACACTTCAACAAAATCCGCTCATGTCCATAAACTGTGAGGATTTTCAAACTCTCTTCCTCAGCACCGATTTCCACCACGGATCGGCATCACCCTCAAGTTGGAAGGAAGCCCAACCAACCTTCTCATCCTCCGTGCTCTGAAGTCTCTGTAGGAGTTTCTTGATTGGACTTAACCATTTTTCTGCCTCAAACAGATCCGTCTGCCCATAGAAACTTGGAGGTCTCAATCTCCTAAAGTCAACAAATGATCAGGGAAATAGTGTTGGAGGAGGTGGTAGTGGTGCTTGCTGATGGTTCACATTATTGGCAGCCATTAGTGCCATCTTTTGAGCCATGGCAGTAGCTGCTAAGCCATCGCGGTAGTTATAGCTTCCATGGCCTGTGCCATCCTAACAGCTGCTTCATCCCTCTGATCTCCCTCATCGGAAGGGTTTCTCTGATCTCTACTAGAACCCGCATGGATCTCATCTCTACTTCTCAAATTCCTAGCACGACTGCCTCTCGGTTGTCCTCTACTTCTTGGATACATCTTAATCTGTTACAATGAAACAACATTTCCATTATCAGATGGTCCCTATACTCTGATGAAATCTTAAACTCCTAGTGTAAGTCGAGGTCTTGTTAGAGATATCTAAAGCTATAGCTTTGATACCAACTGTGACAGCCCAAATTTTCCCAACCTGAATTTTTCTTAAGATAATTTTTTTTATTATTATTTTTAAACTAACCTAAACCAAATGGGAAAATCGGACCGTCGGATCACACTTCATAATCTTAATACAGAGAATACTTGGTACATTCACACACATGCAAAAAATTAAAACAGACAATATATGGCATAAATAAATCTCCAGTTCTAATATCCAACGTGAACAATAACTAAATAAACCACCGGTGATGGCCAACCATCACAAACAGTGGCGTACAATATGTGTACCAAGCCTGAACTCACCAAAGACCACAACGTGCTAATCTACGATCCCTGACTAAGGCACCAATCCACAAGCTGAAGATCTTCTCCAGGTTCAGATCAAGAGTTATACCTGTGACGTATAGTCGGAGTGAGCTACATCTAAGCTCAGTGGAGGACACTCAATACAAATTCACATCTTATCATAATGAAGCATAGATTAAATGACAAAATAAAAAACATGTTCATATTGGAATGGAAAACAGTTTCCTATCAAACATAAACTGATTTCAAAGGCCTTTTCTTATCCTTGGTTATTGAGTTACGTATCTGATCTTTGGTTTACTGAGTCAAATTCTCATTTACTTACATGTTTTATCTTGGTTTTACAAATCCAATTCCTCCCTAGCGACCCACAAGGTACTTATAATCCGCCCATAGCGGCCCACCGACGCACATAATCCGCCCATAGCAATTCACAGATACCCATAATCCGCTCATAGCGGTCCACAAATACCCATAATCTGCCCATAGCGGTCCACTAATACCCATAATCCGCCCATAGCGGACCACTTAAATTTTCTTGACTTATAGTTTGATTCACAGAGATTACGGTCGAAGGCGTACATAGATGTCCAAGGGTGTATGTAAATCCTGCCAAAGCAGTCCAAGGGCGTACATAGATACGAAGATGTCCAAATGAGTACGTAAATTCTGCCAAAGCGGTCCAAGGGCGTACATAGATACGAAGATATCCAAAGGAGTACGTAAATCCCGCCAAAGTGGTCCAAGGGCGTACATAGATACTGTCAAAGCAGTCCAAAGGTGTACACAAATATGAAGATGTCCAAAGGAGTATGTAAATCCCGCCAAAGCGGTTCAAGGGCGTACATAGCTCCTGCCAAAGTGGTCCAAGGGTGTACACAAATACGAAGATGTCCAATGGAGTACGTAAATCCCGCCAAAGCGGTCCAAGGGCGTACATTCACACAAGGCCAAAAGATTCAAAGGGTTTAGAATTCAAGTTCAAATTTATAAATCAAAGTCCAAAGTTCATATTCCTGGTTCAAAGGATTCAAAATTTTAAGTGTGAAGATCATATTCAAGTTCAATATCAAATTTTTGCGTCGAAGTTCAAAAATTCATATTTATGGTTCAATTTTATATTCAAGGTCATAATTCAAATTTTATGTTCATAGATCATATGCTAGATTTTAATCCATTTTTAGATTCAAAAGATTTAAAATTCTAGTTTAACAACTGTCAAAGCATTCGATCATATCAAAGAACTATGAATCAAAGTCAAACATGTAAGTTTGTATTGAAGTTCCCCTACCTTTACCTTTAAAGTTATGCGGAGCCAAGCAAAGTCCTATTGATGGCCACCACCCTCAATCTACATCACAGTCACACAATGATTCATCAAGGATTAAATCTAATCATTAATACTTTAGAAATATTTAAGTGTCTTCCCAAAACGAGGTGGAAACGGACAAGTTTGGGCTAACTTAGAATTTGATATAACTTCCCCCTAAATTTTAACCATCAAAAATTTGGATTTATAAAATTGTTAATTCATAAAAGTTGTAGTTCTTGTTATTTTCTTTCCAACACCATAACAATTGCATCAATCAGAGTTCAGAGTAAAAAGTTATGCCCAAAATACCATAGCAGTACCAGCAAGCTCAGTCAAATTCGACCAGTCGATTTTCAATTTCAACCAATCGGTTTTAAAATTCGACCGATAAATTTCTCCATACCCCAATTTACACATTCACTATTTTTCATAAATTGACTGGTCGATCCTAGTTTTGATCGATCAATTTACCAAATCGATCGATCGAAATAACTTCGATCGGTCGATTTCGTATTTCAACAGAATTAGAATTTGACCCCACTTCACACTAAATTTTGACCTTTAAAACGGTTGATTCACAAGTTTTAAATTCACAAAAGTTGTATATCTTCTTGTCCTCTTTCCAATGCTATAAGAATTATTACAGTCAGAGATTGGACCAGAAAGTTACGGCCTAAATAGTGATGCAGTACCGGTGAGCTCAGACGAATTCGATATCTCTAGAACCTAAATTCGACTGGTCAATTCGGTATCTCTAGAACCTAAATTATCTGTTGTTTGGTGAAAATTGACCAGTCAATTTTGAAATCAATCGGTCGATTTTTGACATATTTCACCCAAACTCTGGTTTGAGCTTCTCCAACCCATTTTCTCTCAAATCTTTGATAAATCTCATCAATTTTCATGCACATTAACACATAAAGTTTAACTAATATATAATTACGTTAAAGCATCACGATGCTCTCACCTTATCGAAGTCATTTTCTTCGTTCTATGAGCTTTTGCCCAAATGAGGGTTTTGAAGTATTTTTGACGATCCTTTCGTTGATTAGATTGAAACGAAGCCTACGATGAAGCTCTGCTCTAATGCACACTACTCCTCACTCTTCCTATTACGTATATTGTGATCACAACGGTCGGCTCTCTACCATCAACCCACACCCAAAATCTCTAAAAACTCCCGATGTCGAAACCTAACGGCTTCTTGTGGCACACACACTAATACGAGGTTAATACCTTAAAGTCCAACGGATCGATCCAAGTTTCGGACGTCCACGGGCGATCACTTCAAGATCCTTCTCTCTAGAAATCCAAGAACCCCAAAATTTGCAAACAGTTGTAGCTTCCAAAGGAAGCTTTTGACTTTATATAAAAAGGGGGTTGTTTCCCCTATTAAACATAAACACCCTTGTGAGTGTTAGCTCCTATCCACATAAAATGTTTTGGCTCCGGTGTGAAGCTCATACATGTAAGTTAAACCTTAGCTCACTTACCAAAGGTCCATAGTCAGCTCAAATAGTTGGCCCACATCGTCGGCCTAATATAATCGGCCCAATTGTCGGCCCAAGCGATTTCAAAATTTAGGGATGTTACATTCTTCCCTCCTTATAAAATTTTCGTCCTCGAAAATTTTCATACCTTATTCAAAGGCACCCGTAAACTCATTCTTATCAAAATTATATGTCTTCAAAACCAAGACTAAATGTCCTCGAAAATACCACCAAGTTTAAACATCCTCTAAAATAGGAATCCGAAAACCACATAAGACAAAAGTTCTAATACTCACATCAAACATCCATAATTACCATTATCCGAGGGTTATAATCATCCAAAGTTTGAAATATTCTCTTGTTTTTCTTTAATTATTTCCAACTTAATTCGAGATCAGCAGTTATCTTTCAACGCCCCCATCTGGGTATCCTCATCAAAGTAAGACCACTCGTTAAACACAGAGGGCCCACACTTGTCCTATGCTAAGTCTAGTCTCATAATCACTCAATTAGTCACAATTAGGCTAACTACCATTTATCTTGCACACAGAGTATTCCTCTGCCTATCCACCACTATTTCACATTGCTATACAACTAATGTAACAACAAGGGTTCTAAGAACCCATTCACATGCTTACCCATAATTTAGTCATCGTTATGAATAATTAAGGTCTTCAACCCTGCAAGGAAAATACATATATATCCAAACATTTAACAAATCATGTCATCCAAAATTTTACAAATGTGATATTCATCTAAAATTTATGCCCCAAAAGAAATATATATCCATCCATTCCTTCTACATACACTAAAGATCTGATCTAAGAGTATTGATCATACATCCATATGAAAAGATTACCATTTCCAAAATCAAACATACCAGGACACAATATATGTGACACTTGTATGATCGATGGGTTCTCATGTCGAAGGCGTCCTGTCCTTCTTCGGCGCTGGACAGTATCGTACCTGATGCCCCATCTGACCACAATTGAAACATGCACCAATGGTCCACTTACACTTGGTTGCTCAATGTCGTCCCCCACATCTTGGGCATTACCAGCTGTAAATGATGAGGTGGGTAGAGCCTGTTGTGTTTGTGGTACTCCAGTTGTCATAAGATTCGAAGGATAAAAGGTCACTGCAGGCACCGACGTAGGTGGTCCTACATAAACGGTCTGAGTAGACTGAGGGGGTGCTGGCAATAAGAGTCTTGATAACTTGGTTGCCTGCTCATGGGCATATGATTGCATTTGACTTACTCTGTCGATGTTGGTCTGTCTTTTGGTACATGTTTTCTATATCCCTCTCGACAATAATGGCTTTCCCAATCACTTCTGCATAGGTATCTAACTCGAAAATAGAGATCCTTTCTCTTACATTCGGCCTTAGGCACTCTTCGAACTTAGTGGCCTTCATGAATTTTGTGGCCACTAATTTCGGTGCAAACCTCGATAACTTTGTAAATTCATTACCATACTCCCGTACGGTCATATTCCCTTGCTCCAAGTTAGCAAAATCTCTCTTCATCTGATTTCTCACATGCTTGAGAAAATATTCTTTGTTGAACACTTCAACAAACTCTGCCTAAGTCCATAAGCTGTGAGGATTTCCAACCTCTCTCTTCCTCAGCACCGATTTCTACCACGGATCGGCATCACCCTCAAGTTGGAAGGAAGCCCAACCAACCTTCTCATCCTCCGTGCTCTGGAGTCTCTGTAGGAGTTTCTCGATTTGACTTAACCATTTTTCTGCCTCAAGCGGACCCGTCTGCCCGTAGAAACTAGGAGGTCTCAATCTCCTAAAGTCAACAAATGATCAGGGAAATAGTGTTGGAGGAGGTGGTGGTAGTGCTTGCTGATGGTTCACCTTTTTGGATGCCAGTAGTGTCGTATGTTGAGCCATAATAGTAGCCTGTTGAGCCATGGTGGTAGCCACAGCTTTCATGACCTGTGCCATCCTAACAGCTGCCTCATCCCTCTGATCTCTCTCATCAGAAGGGTTTCTCTGATCTCTACTAGAACCAACATGGGTCTCATCTACACTTTTCAAATTCCTAGCCACAACAATAGAGCTGTTACAATTCATGTCTTAGCTCTTTTGAACACTGTATCAATTGAATGTTTGAAGCTATATGATTAATCTGAACTGCGATATTTAGATTATAGTTTCAAGATTATATAGCCAGTGAGTTTTTTAGCCATATTACCTCTTCTATTTTTAGAGAGAGACTGTTTCTATTAAAGTCAGAAAAAATCTTTGAACTTTTATGATGTTATGAAATCTCATATTGCTGAACTTTGAATCAAAATATTCTATGATAACTTATTTTTTGTCTAGAACTATCTGTTAGAAATATCAAAACAATAAGGCCTCTATGCTAGTAAATCGTAAAAATGATAAAAGGCCATCTTTTGTTAACCAGAGCCAAAAAAGCCAAACTCTCAAAAAATATAAAATATATATCATTTGAACCTGTATAAGAAGCCTAAACCGAATTTCTTTATACCAAAATCTTATAAACCCTTAACCAGATGTACTGCCCAAAACTTTCAACCTTTAACCCTTACAATTTCTTAGAAGTTTAGAATGTAAAAGAAGGGAAGAAGAGGGAGTGAAAGGAGTAAAAAGAAAAAATAGATAAGGGGAATACTGAAAAAGGGTACATTTGAAGAAATAAAATGAAGAATATGGGAAAGGAGTAAAAGAAAAATTGTAAAAAGACGATTTGAAAAGAGAAGATTACGATTCTTAAGCAAAAAGCTTCCAAAAAAAAGAAAAATAGTAAAATACGATTTTACAACTGAAGAACTGGGATGTATACAAATAAATAGAGAAAAAAATATAGTAAATGGGAAGAAATTATCCAATTTATGGATAGTTACTGAAGTAGAAAAGAAGAAGTCTGAAAAGATAGAAGAAAGAAGAGCAAAATCTCTGAAAAACTTTGAATCCCTCTACCTTTCTTTGATACCTTCTAAAACCCAAAGCCCCATTACATGTTGAAGGAAAGACCTTTCTGATTTACAATTTGTAAAAGTATAAGCCTAGTAGAGATAGGAATAATATATATTATGGATTGCACAGGGAATCATATGAATAGAGTAGATTAGCTTTTCATGAGATTTAATCCTTTGAATAAATTCTTCCAAATATATTATACAATGAGAACCCAAAATTTCAACACCTTTTTGAGAGTATGCCAAAAGTGAGATTTGAATGAAAATATTTTCTAAATCTACAGTTTAGAAAAATCTATGAAGAATAAACTTTTCACTGATACGCACACACTCCATGCATATAGAGTTGAAATTTCTGAGTTTTGATCAAGGATATATGCGATGATGGAAAGTAAGGATAAAAGATTTGTAATTTTTAAAAATCATGATAAACAAAGGATGATTGACTTAAATAGTATACACATTAGTTTAGATTTTAAATCTTTTGTTTTAAAATTTTAGTTTTAAAGTTTTTTTTTTAAAATAAAAAAATATTTAAAGTTTGTAGGTAACTTCACTGAAAACTTTCGGGAGACTACAACTCCTCCACTAGGAATCACCTAGGGGTTTAAAGGCTTGTTGCATCTACTAAATGCAATCATGCTCCCTACGAAAGTGGCATTTAATTTAATATAATTTAAATTAGTATTTCTTTCCTTGTTTGCTAGGGACTAGCAAAGCTTAAGTTTGGGGGTGTGATCAGTCACATAATTTACTATTTTATCACCCTTAATTTAGTGATGCTAGACCCCAATTTTCTACTAATAAGTTAGTGATGTGCAGATATTAAGGAAAATCAATAAAGAGAGCCAAAGTATTAATCTTCGACAAAATAAACTCATAAAGCAATAAAAAGATGATTAAACCAAAAGACGAATCTTCGCCTACTGAAAGGATGAAAAATCGTGTTTTACGATTTTACAGAAAAAAGCAATATAAAGTAAGAAATCGTAATTTACGATTCTCTAAAGAGAAAGCTGTTCAAAAGAGTTGCAATATAAGAGAAGTGATGAATAGTAATGAAGAATCGTTCAATAGGAAGTTGCATAGAAAGTAAAGAATAGAAAATCGTGATTTACGATTTTTCAGAGAAGAGGCTTTCTAAAGTTGTTGATCACGTGAAGATTTTCACTGCCATGCACAAAATTAGAAGAACTCTTGAATTAAAAGTTTGGCCATCCACGGATCTGAGAAGATTGATGAAGATAGACTCCAGAAGGACTCTGTTACTAAAAAAAAGGAGGAAGTCCAAAGCGCATCAACTATAGAAAGCAAGGAAGAATAGAATTAGAAGTAGAGTTATATTAGAAATCTTTTAGTTCTTTTATTAGAATTAAAACTTGTAAATTGAGTCCTTATGATCTATAAATAAGAAAACTCGATGTAGGAATAAACCATCAAAAATTTTCACAGCATCAATTGGAAACTGAGGTCTGTGTTTTCTCCCGATCAAAGTAGTTTAGGATTTACAAAGTAACATCGTCCACAGTTCTCTGAGGTCTTGCCTGACAACTAAGGCTGAGGAAGCTGAAAGATCAATCCATTGGATGGTTCTACTTTTACTTTCTAGTTTAGATTTATTTTTGCTTTCTAGTTTAGATTTTATTTACTTTATTTACTGCTTTGTAAACATCCCCAAATTTTAATTTAAATTGACGACTCAGGTTAAAGTTTACAGATTAGTGTAATGGTATTTTATTTTCTATCTTCAGTTTTCTAAAAATTTGATTGACGCTCAAGTTTTAGGAGATTGTGTTGTCTTACTTACCTTACAATTATTAAAGGGTTAAAACATCAAAATAGGAGGACAAAGTACAGAGGTATGGGCTCAAGGTAAGCAAGCAGTCCTGCAAGAACCAGGGCTATTACAGCAAGCTTTAAGAGATAAGTAAGGGTATGCCTGTAGGGAAATGGGCTCTAAAATGTAGTAAATCTCTAGATCTATAACAGATCTGACACTCTAACCTATCTTAATTTAAAGCAAATCAAAACAAGAAAGAGGAGAGGTTTCTAAGAGATGTCACTTTACTAAAAACTACAAAAATCAAATGTAAAATAATCCAGAACTGATTAAACTAAGATTCAAGGGAATGGAAAGGATTAAAATCAAAAGTGGAGAGCAGTAGCTAGGGATTTTGGTCTTTATTAAAAATCAATTGACTCAAAGGTAGTGCATAGGACAAATTTGTAGCAATCCTTCATCTAGCTACAAGCTCAGATGCAAGGTATAAGAATCCACTCTCAACCAAAGAACTGAAGCAGTCCTAAGGCTATGATCTATCTACTCAAATGGTCACAGATCATCTCAAAGATTGTTTCAATTCAAGGATCTTGATTAGAATAGGTAAGTTATTGCAGATGCTGTGGGTGTCAGGCTACAAGCTCAAGCATCCACAGGAATATCCAATCCAGAGAAATCAAATACGAAAAAGTGAAATATAGATCAGAATTACCTTTAAAAACTATAATTACATTGCAATAATACAACTTACAATCCTATTGAGCTCATATCTATAATCTGTGCAACATACAATCCATCTATACAGCCTCTGAAACTCTCGATTTATAGCTCTCAACCTCACCCTAGCTATTGAAGAGGTTTAGCCAACCATGATTGGCTGAGGAGAGAAATGGGAGAGAAGGGAGAGAGAGGGAAATGGAAATCGAGTTTGGCTCTGGTTCTTTCAATTCCTCGATGCTAGCTCTGTAAATTCTTCAAGCTTTTATACTCTTCTCCTCTCTTCTCAGATCTGTTTCGGCCAATCAGAGCTCAAGAGAATAATTCTGTTAATCTGAGCTGTTGATGTGGCTGATTTCTCTTCTAGAAGCTCTTTTCTGGTAGGCACATGTGATGCAATTAGAGGGTTCCCATTCATGTGCATTTGTGTTCTAAAAATACTCCCAAGGGTTATTAACATGCCTTGGAACTCGTGCATAGAATTTTGAAGTTGGCAGCTGCTATGAAAGGAATTGGGAAGTTCCTAATTCGAATGTCGAGAGGTTCAGGGAACCTCTTGATAGGTTCTAAGACTGCTTGGTGTTCTCATCGATGGGTTGAAGTGGCTTTCGACAGGTTTGGAGACTTCTAGAGAAGTTTAGCTGACTAATCGACAGGATTGGAGTACATTTCTATCTTTTGTCCAGTTCTCCATTCATCCTCTCAAATGGTTATACAAAATCCTGTCGACTACTTGTGAGGCTGAATTGCACTAGTCGTTAGAAAATCCTATCGACATCTTTGTAAAGCTCTCGTTGAGCTTTCAACAGGTTGGAAATAGTACTCGACAGGTTGCTTGAACCTCAAGAGGATGAGTGTAGCTTCAGGTAAGTTGTCAAGAGGTTGCATTGCACTGCTTAACAGGTTCAGTTGAGCCTCTCGACTTCCCTTGCGCCTTCAGGTAAGGTGTCGATAGGATCCTTCACTGCACTTCGAACCACTCGACAGGATCTGTCATCCTCTCGGACTCTTCACTCTCTTACCTCAGAACCTCTTGACAGCTTAGCTTCTTTACCTTCTAACCTCTCGACAGGTTGGAGCACACTCTCTAATACTCTCGATAGGTTTATGGAACCTCTCGACAGCTTAACTTTTGTCTCCATAACCTCACGACAGGTACTGGGAACCTCTCGACAGCTTCGAGTGTCCTCTCGAGATGTTCTGCCTTGAGTTTCCACGGTTGGCACACATCTTTAATATGTTGTTCTTCATTTGTTCACCACTCAGCAACCTCTTGGTGGGTTCAGTCTTCATTCCTTGCAACTGCACTTGGTACCAAGCATACCCAGTTGGGCCCATGACATTCTCATGAACTTCTAAGGCTCTGTGGATTCTTTGATTGGCTGGCCTTTGGGTTGTTTGAGCACATGTTGAGTAGTAGACTACTTCTTTGGCCTTTTTAAATGGATGTTTACACTAAGGCTGCTTTTTATTGCTTATCTCCAAAACACACTTAAAACACCTTATTAGTAAGCTCAAGGGTCCCTCAAAGGTCAGGTTAGGAGGTGAAAAATGGTATTTTTCACTACTTAACAGATTGTTGATTAGATTAAATATGTATTGATATGATTTTAGTGTTGATTGACGGCTAATGCTAGGAAACTTGATATATGGTGTAACGGTACTATTTAATTTCGTAAATATCCGATAGCTGAAGATTGTGATTG
Source organism: Chloranthus sessilifolius (assembly GCA_021018995.1). Classification (NCBI taxonomy): domain Eukaryota; kingdom Viridiplantae; phylum Streptophyta; class Magnoliopsida; order Chloranthales; family Chloranthaceae; genus Chloranthus; species Chloranthus sessilifolius. Next base: position 49,248,266 of record CM037593.1, on the reverse strand, counting down.
ACGACTATAATCTGAAGGAGGATTTAAGATTTACTTTCTGTAATTTAGTTTAAGAAACCATTCTTTTTTTCATATTTTTTCAGTAGTTTAGAACCTTAAAAGATAAATATAAGTTTTGGAAACAGAAATATATATATATATATATATATAAGATAATTAATTCTTCATGGGAACGATCCTATATGAGCCATTCTGCGCTTCGTGGGAACGAGCGCTACAATTTCCACTGTGAGCTTGCAATAGGTTAAAACTTTATTAGATACACATATAAGTACCAATCACTTAACAATGAGACGAAGTAACGGGTCCCATTTTGAGCATAGTCAAACTCGTTCATGTGGTCGAACCTGAGTGAGGTTTAAGATTTTTACCAAGGTCGGAACGCCCATCTCTTTGGATTGAATCAACCTTTTATCCTTACCTCGGGTAGGGCTACAACCGAGCCGGGCCGAGCCCGAGCTCGGGTCAGCTCTAGCTCGGTTCTACCTTATACGAGCCGAGCTGGAGGTCGGCTCTAGGCTCTTCGAGCTCCAAAATTCCAAGCTCTAGCTCGGCTTTTTGAGCTCGGGCCGAGCTTCGAGCCAAGTATACTCTATTATAAAAAAAATTCGCCTAGTATTTTTTAAAACTTCTACTCAATTAAATATCCATTCTATGAGAGAAAGAGAGAAGGTGAGAGAGCTGGCGAAGCCCGTATGTGTGAGCAGGGCCAGCCTTGACATTTTGGGGGCCCAAGGCGAGTTCCTAAAATGGGGCCCCTATTTCATATTACTTTATAATATAAAAAAAAATTGCCACAATTTTTTTATTGACAAAAGAAATGTACAAGCCATCTTGTTAATTCCATTTCTTACATCCGCAACAACAGATGTTTAGAATTCAATCTACAAGATATATGTAGATCAAACTACTCAGTCCAAACCAGCATATATACAAGTGAGATCAACCAACATAAATACAAAGAAGGGCAAAAAAACACAACAAAGGCAATCAATCAATTCTACACAATTTTAATCACTTGTCCTACATAGATTCAATGACAACAGATTTGGGGTTCACCATTGGAAAACAAGTACAAGGCAGAGATTTTAATAATATAATTTGTAAAAGGACATCCATAATCAATTTTCACAAAGATCAGTGGGAAAAGTCATCCACAAAATAAAATCAATGCTCACACCATTAAGGAGCAAAAAAATAGCAATATGGACCCTCTATACTTAGATTTATGAAGGGAAAAAATAAACAAAAAACAGCAAACAATGGCATATTATAAGAAATCTAGAAATGAGAGAATGAACAAAACACCGTCAATAGATCACCATAGGATGCAAATCATTATGCAAAAAAACAAATCATATATACACTTATATATCATTAACTAAAATTAATACTTAATAGATTAAATTTCAAAAAAAAAAAAAAGAATAAGAAAGGGCCAAAGGGGGCTTATTGGACGGTCGCCGACAGCAGCTGGCAGGAGTGATCAGGCGAGGAGGCAGGGAGCCAGGGAAGGTGTCGGCCGTCAGGTTCAACGGATTCAGTCATTCAGACAAGTTGGATGTTGTAGTCGATTGGTGCCTGGTCCTGTGGAATCTAGAGAGAGAGAAAGATAGAAATAGAAAATTAGGGATCTGGCGCAGTGGCGCAGCTGGCACTGGAGTGGAGTCTAGAGAGAGGCGCTGGAGAGAGAGAGAGAGAGGCACTGGCTGGAGAGAAGAGAGGATTTGGAGAGAGAGAGTGGCGCTGGAGAGAGCCAGAGGATAGGGTTTTGAGAGAGAGGGGCTACCGGGCTGGAGAGAGAGGCGATGGAGAGAAGAGAGGGTTTGGAGAGAGAGAGAGAGGTGGTGGAAATGGGATGGGGCTCTTATATATGTATATATTTTTTATAAACCTATGTTTTAAAAAGAAATTTTGATTTGGGGGCCCAAGGCAGCCGCCTGGCTGGGCTGGGTTCAGGGCCGGCCCTGTGTGAGGCTGTGACTCTATGAGAGAGAGGTGAGAGAGCTTCAGCAATAAAAGAGAAGAAGTAGGAGTTGAGTACTTGAGTTGTAAGAAACAGTCATAGGTAGGAGTAATAGTGGGTACTATAGTCTATATAATATATATAGTGAAAATTAGGCCAAGTGGGGTGCAAAAGTTCCTATTTTACCTTCAAAATAATTGTTAGATAAACTTAAATAGTTACTTTGAAGGATAAAATAGACCTTTCAAATTAATTACTTATTATATATATATATATATAGATAATTATAAATCGAGCCATAGAGTTGAGTCGGGCCGAGTCGGCCTTAGCTCGAGCTCAGCTTTATTCATTCGAGCTACAAACTGCCTAGCTCAGCCCGGCTCTCTAGCCGAACTCTAAAGAGAAAAACTCTTATTTTTCGGGCCGAGTCGAGCCGAGTTGTCGAGCTGGCTCGGCTTTGTTACAGCCCTAACCTCGGGTCATGCGTTTGACGGTGTGGTCTAAAGATCTATCTGGTCAGGACCCAATTTGAGCAAACATAAGCGGCCCAATTGACGACCAGAAAATTTGCATATAACCAAAGGAGCAATTGATATTTCTTTTCTTCTCTTTCTTTTTTTCTTTTCGAAATATTTTTACTCACAGCACTGAAGATGGGTTTTTGCCATTCTCATTATCACCCTCTTTTTTACCCGTAGTGCCTTTTCGGGTTTTTACCACATCCATGGGTATGCATTTTTATCCCAAGCACCATTTCAAGTTTTCACTAGGTCCGCACAAGCTCGCTCTTTTTACCCATTGTGCCCTTTCAGGTTTTCACCACGTCCATTTTACTTTGAGCTTGTATATTTTTATTTTTTTTTCTTTCATTTTAAGATCATTTCAAAGGTCATGACATGGACATCGATTTCATCATAGCCGGCTGGATGGAATTCTTCTGTTGTCTCTCAGCTCGGCTTGTGCTAACTCAATGGATATCATGGCTGCTTGTAGACTTTAAAGAGGGCTTTCTCTAGGGATGAATCGTGGCACCGGGTTGAAAGGGATAGGTTAAGAATTTTAAAGATATTCTAAGGTTAAAAGGTTTCCTTGATTGAGTTCTAATTTTTGTAATACACTTCTTCCTTGGGGGACTTTTACTATTCATGCATGTAGACACCCAAATTTGGCCTAAGGCCTGATCGAGACACATTTCGAGAGAGGCGCATCTCTGAGCTTTTAATGTCTTCTAAAACCGTAGGAGTCATTCCAAACCCTTAGGAATCACCTTAGATCTCTTAGGAACCTTCCCAAACCCTTAGAAACCCATCCCGACCCTTAGAAACCATTATGAACCTAAACCTAGCTTTCCCGAGTAATAGATGAAGAGTGGTGCACCGAGACTAGCTGTGACCTTTTACTTTGATTGAATAATATACCATTGAAAAGTAAAAGTCTTCAGCTTTTCAATGAGTCAAGAATTACCCCAATCGGAGCTGTATGCGAGAAGATATCACATTTTAAAGCATAGCGACAAAATAGTAAATTTGCTATGACCCCCCTTTGAATTTGGCACAAGTATTATTTGCTATGACCCCCCTTTGAATTTGGCACAAGCATAGGGGCAAAATAGTGAATTTCGCACAAGTATTACTTGCGCCAAGCCAAAATAGTAAATTTGCTATGACCCCCCTTTGAATTTGGCACAAGTATTACTTGCGTCAAGAATTACCCCAATAGTTGCGCCACATATGAGTGGGTCCCCCCGTAGGCAGCCAACTTCCCAAAACCACTGTGCATCACTATTTTACTGTGCATATGCCTAGCGCATATATTAGCTGCGCCAGGCTTATGAATAGTACCTATGAGTTTTTACCTCGAAATTTGAGATTGGGGTTTGACTTGTTGACCATCTTAATCTTTGGGGTGTGTTTTGTTAGTTCTATTGCACCCATTCACTATCTATTTGCAACCCCATAAGTGGTTTAAAGCCCCACCCTATCATCCATCATTAGAGCATCTCTTAACACATTTCAAGGCTCCAAAAATCCTAGGAAATCTTAGATGACTAGATTACCTAATTGTTAATCCAAGTTAGCCTCTAAACACCCTCCTAACCTCTCTTTTTCTTATAAATAGAGAGGTACCCCTCCCTTTATAAAGGCTTGAAAAAATTTGCAAATTAAGAGATTAAGGAATCCCTTCTCTCTCTCCTCTAGTGCACCATTCTCATACATATTCCATAACCTTAAAACCTTTCGAAAACCTTAGCCTTTCATCCAAAAGCTCTAGGTTAGGTATGTTCTACCCCCTAGCCTTCCCTATCTACCTCTTAACTATCAAGCCCTAGGAGTTAGAACCTCATTTCTCACCACACAAGCCTTCAATATCTCACTGAAGCAAGCCAACGCAAGGCTCCACAATGGTATAACAAGGGCCCGAGAGCTCCAGCTCCCCCCTCTATTCCTCTACCTTCTCGGTTCTTCCTCCATCCGCTCATTTGTGCTGTTACGCCACCGAATTTTTGGTAGGAACGAAGAGACACAAATAGGATTTTAAGGCCCTTTAGGTAAGAGGAAGCCTTTTTTATTTTTTATATATTATTTTTATGTTGGCCATAAGTAGAGACCGCGTTAAGTGGGTTGATTGGGTGCCTAACACCTTCCCAATCGATAACCAAAGCCCCTACCCAAGAACCTTTGGCGTAGTCTGGATTCAGAGTCAATTTTTGACACTTTGGTGATCTTTAAATTTAATTTGGGTTTCCCAGGACACCAAAAGCTTCGGGTGGAGACTCTAAATATTTATAACAAGCGCATCGTCGCGACGGGATCATCAAAAATCCATGGTTGCACAAATGGCAACTCTGCTGGGGAGTAGCTAGTAGACTTGAATTTGGCCTTTTATTTTTTATTTTTACTAACCTTTATTACTATTTTTTTACTCACCCCTCCGATTATGTCATTTACTTATCCCTACTTTTACGTCATTTATGAGCCTTAGGCAATTGGCGGGCTTACTTGCGCACCATTATTAAATTTTTATACGTTTCTGTCATTTCAAGCACCTTAGCCGATCGGCAAGTCTACTTATGCATTGCAATTTAATTTCTTTACATTTCCATTATTTCAAGTGTCTTAGCCATTTGGCGAGCCTACTTATACTTTTAATTTCGCAATCATATTCCGCTAGTGAGCGCCGGCCCGTAGAGGTGGCACGGGATCCTCACCCCCAGTCTTTGAACTTAAGAAAACTTTCTTAAAAGTGAAAAATAAAATTGAACCAATAAAGGAGATTTAAATTGAGTTTTGCGATGTAGATTTTTAAGCGTTGAGTTATTTAGGCACACATACAAACTCTCGGGTCTTAGTACGGCGGCTACCCCTAGTGGTGATGATCCGGAAAAGTCTCAGCCCACCTAGTATCTGAGAAAAGTGCTTGCACTTGAGGTATATCGAGTGGGTAACCGTCTTGTTACCAAGCTTAAAACTCAGGAAAAAAGAGAGCGTTAGCAAACCTAAATTTGCCTTTAAACCCCTAGGATCAGTGAGGAAAGAGATGGATCAAATAAACAGTCAATCCCTGGAAGCATAGCTTCCACAAAAAGCCAGTTTGGAGACTCATTTCGGGCCAATGCAAAATCCTCCAAAAGAACACTAGCGCATCTATTAGTTGCGCCAACTTCATTCTAAGAAATTTTACTTTGGCGCATCTAATAGTTGCGCCAGGTTGGGTTTAGGCAACCATTGCTCGAATCTGAGGCCTCTTTCACACCCCAGACTCTCCAATCAGTGTCTTTAGTGCTTCTGTTTAGGCCCCGCAATCTCCGACACCCAATACGCCCTCGCCAGTCAAGAGAAGGTGACTTCTTTTTTACTCATTTCGAGGGATCGGGTTATTTGCATCGATTTTCATGCCTTCAACAGATCAAAGGGTCCCCCTTCGATTCTTTTAAAGTGCTTCAGAGCCTTTGCCGCAGGACCTATTTAGGGTCCGAGAGCCACCCGAGAAGGGAATTCAAAAGGCCTCGAAATCCTCATTTCTTTTCACTTATAAAAATTAAAAAAAATCAATTAAAATTAAAAATCCAAAAATAGAATCTTGATTAGTGTCAGCACAACGGTATCATCGTACCCTCTGTCATCCCATAGGAGAGGAGGAAGCTTTATGGGCCCCATCCGAGGCATCCGTACCCAACCCGATACCGAGCTACGCCGTGGGCTGTGGACCCGGCTTATGCCGATCCCGACTCATCCCCGCCACATTCTCTAACCCATTCTCATACCGAAGAAGCTTTTATTTCCACCCCCTCACCCAATCAACCCTCACCATAATCGGCCCATTCGGTGCCCCTATTTTCCCTTCCACCACTTCCCAAATTATCCAAAATCCAATTCCCCATTTCTCGTCATTTTCCCAAGCCATACCTTCATCTATGGCCATCCCCAACCCATCTCACCTTCCTTCCACATCCATTCAAAACCCAGCCCCATCCTCCACTTTAACCAACATACCCTATTTTTTATCCGCACAACGCATACCCAATCGCCCTACATCTATCCATGTCGCACCTGATCCCCCACACATCCCTCCATTTACCCAAGTCATGCATATTTTTTTCGGAACCAGGAATAATTTTCCTCTCTCATCCTCCACCTTGATGCCCCATACATCTTCCCCATACATGCCTAATCCATCAACCAATGCCCCATCTCATCCCTCCAACCCCATTTACCTAGGTCATGCCTGATTTTACCGGGGCCATGCCCAATTTTCCCTCTTCACACACCCCATCCATATCCCTCCAACCCTCTCCATCCAATCCCCCTTCCATGGCCATAATGGAGGAGATGTTCTAAACTTACAATAGGTGAAAGACCTCCCAACACATCCCCTCTCATCCACACCACACACCCATGGATCCATCTCATATCCTATCAAGCCTCCATGTCTCATTCCCCATGACCCCCATCAACCCCCCATCATCCACACATTACCCACATACCCCAAGGCCTAATGGCCCAAACCCCCATTACCCACATACCCCAAGGCCCCATGGCCCATAACCCCATAACCCATACCTATTAAGACCTAAAAAGTACCACTTTTCACTCCTTAACTTAGCCTTCGAATAGACCCTTAGCCATCTAATAAATGCTTGTTAAGTGTTTTCTGTAGGTAATAAACTGCAGGGCAATAAGGCTATGAATCCTGCTAAGGAGCCTGTTTGGGCACCAGAAGTCCCTCAGAAGAATGAACCATGAATCCAGACCATAGAAGAGCCTCGCGTAGCAGACAAAGCTCCAGAGGATCCAGAAAAATATACTTCGCGCAGTCCTTGCGAAGTTCCAAGATTTCACAAACAAGTTCTCGCACAGTAGAGTGACAGAAGAGCTTCAGAAGCCTTGAGTCGCGCAGCTCTCGCCAAGTTTAGAAGTTAAAGGTCGCGCAGCTCCCGCGCAGTTCAAGAAGACCCCTCTCACCCTCGCGCGACTCGCTCAGAACAGCTAAGGAGAGAGAGCTTCAGAATCCTACCTCGCGCAGCTGTCGCGCAGTAGCCGCGGGATGCAAATATCAAGAGAACCTGTCGCGCAGTTCAGAAAAACCTCAATGCCTCGCGAGGATCCTCGCGAAGTTCCATTAAGAAGTAAACTTCTCGCACAGTTCTCGCGCTGTTTAGAAAGAAAGCAGTCTCGCGAAAGCCAGAATTAGCCTCGCGAAGTGAAATGGAATGCTCGCGCAGTTCTCGTGCTATTCACAAGTATCAATCCAACTGCGCGAAGCCCAATCCAGCGAGAGCTTAACTATCTACCTCGCGATTGCTCAAAGCATCAAGAAGCTGAAACTATGCGACGTCTGAAGCTTTAATGTTAAACTCAACCACGCGAAGACTAGAGCTACCACGCGACAAGTCTGGGAATCGACTGCAACCTGGCGAAGATCTGAACTCCAACTTCCATCATTCTGTAGAGGACTTTCTAGGGATTTCCAAGGATTAGGGCACACATTCCCACGCTCAAATCATTATTCGGCCACATGGCATCGTTAAAATTAGAGTTTCCTAACCCTAATGCGCCGCCACACCACTGCTATATAAACCTAAGCCTGATTTAGGTTTTGGGGGATCGATAGGGAGACTTGGAGTTAGAATTTAGAAGAGGAACTCCTATCTCAGATTTTGCAATTTTTCTTTTCCGTTCTTGTTCTTCCTGTAACTGTAAGTAGTTTTCTTTTTCTTCTTTTTCTTCTCTCCATGGCTCAGCACTTGCTGGCCATGCCTTTGTATGTCTAATGAGGGTAGATTAATGGAGTTTTTGTAATAGGATTTGTACTCTTATGGGATTTGTGTATTTGTGAGCTGTTCTATGCAAGGCTGCTGCCTTGTGATCCGCCATTGCTTTGGCTGTGTTTCAAAGCAATAGAGGACTGATTCTAAGGATCCACTTAGATCCAAGTGACCTATGTGTCTAGGCTATCACGGTCCTATACAGCCTTAGCCCCGCCACAGGACCCACTAGATCTGAAATTCTCATGGGAGCCTGAGCTGGTAGCCTTGTGACCATTGTGGTAGCAGCAATTAACTTTTTTTGTCTTAGGCTCCGTGAGGAGGATAGCCTCTGGGATAGTCTGTGACCATTTAAGTGGACAGGCTATAGCCTTAGGGTGAATCCAATCCGCCGATCTAAGATGGATCCTTATTCCCCGAGCCTGAGCTGTTAAGCATGGTAGGAGATTGTGCAGAGGCAGACTCCCCATATATTTGTATAGACCCACCATCAGATGTTAGATCTGATCTGGTTATGGAGATTGTAGGCTTGTGATTGGACCATTGTAGCCCCACTCAAGCAATGGACAGCTAGATCTAAGGTGGTACTCAATCTCTTGCTGGTTCTATGTGTCTGGGCTATCATGGTCCTATACAGCCTTAGCCCCACACACAGGACTTTAGAGGTTGAAGTTCCCTATGGATTCCCTGAGCTTGTAGCCTGGATGAAGTAGTGCCTACAATGATTAATTTGTTTTGACCCATCTCTGGACTGTGGTTCCCCTATGGGATAGTCTGTGACCATTTAAGTGGACATGTTATAACCTTAAGGGATTGGATCATGGCACAGGAAAGCGTTGAATTCTTCCTCCTCTTTGGTGATAATGTAGCCATTGGACAAGATTTCCATAACATCATATCTGAATCTGAGTTACAAAACCCCTCTGATCTAGACTCAATAACCTACTTCTCACCCTTTTATATTTATTTTCCACAATCCATCCATCTTCTCAACCCTTTCTATAGTTAACCCATTAGGCTATCTTAGAATACTTAGAATAAGTGACCTTAAACTCCCCTCCTTTTAGGACTGCCAGATCTGTAGTCAGATCTGGAGGGACTATTAGAGATGGCTCCTTTGGAGCTGTAGATCACCTTTCCCTGTGGGACAAACTCTTACTTATCAAAACTTGCTACAAATGGACGTTGTATCTTGCAGGTCTAGGATTTCTCAGTTGTGCTGATTCCATCCCCTGTTTTACTCTTTCTTTGATTTTAAATTGTTTTTACTACCAACAAATAAAACAAGCACACTGAGAGGTCTCAACAAGTTTTTGGCGCCGTTGTCGGGGAGAATGATCTAATAGTAGCCCCTAGGATGTTTGTATTTTTTCGATACTGCTGATGTAATTTTTAATCGTTCTTACAGATCTAGACAGCAGCAGAGAAGGACAGTGGACTGCATTTAGAGATTAGCTACCTCTGTTTGCAAACTCTCTAACCTTTAAAACTCTGTCTATTTCTCTTACAAGTTCCATAGCAATATTTAGGATAACTGTAACTTTATGTTTACTTAAATAGCTGTAAATTTGTTAGATAAATTCTTTGAGTCAAGTGCAATGTGCCTGCAAGGAGTTGTCCCTGCTGGTGCTGTGTTTGTATGCTAAGTAGGAGATCTCTTAGTCCTACTTTAGAGCCTTTCAACCCTGAGCTAGAAAGGGGTAGAAGACTTAGAAGGAACAGGCACACCACAGTAGAGCCCCCAATTGAATCTGAGACAGTACTCATGGGTGAAGAACAACCCAGAACTCTCAAGGAGTTGAATGCTCCGGATGACTATAACTCTCCATTCAGCATTCAATTCCCTGATGTTCAAGGGAATTATGAGATTAAAACTTCAATCATCCAGATGCTGCCCTCTTTCCATGGGCTCAGCAAGGAGGACCCTTATAAGCATATTGATCAATTTTTGGCCTTGTGCACCACTTTCAATATCACTAGTTTGGGACCTGAGGCTACTAGGCTCAGGCTCTTTCCCTTCTCTCTGAAGGATAGGGCTAGTACCTGGTTGGCTACTCTTCCCAACAATGGCATCACTACATGGAAAGACCTGCAGACCAAGTTCCTGACAAAGTTCTTCCCTGAGACCAAAACTAGCCAGTTGAGGAAGGAGATTCTTGCTTTTGCCCAATCCCCAACTGAGGACTTTAATCAAGCCTAGGATAGGTTTAAGGAAATGCTCAAACAATGCCCCCACCACAAGATCCCAGACTGATAGCTTGTACAAAGCTTCTACAATGGGATTGATGAAAAAAATAGAGATATGGTTGATGCCTCTTGTGGTGGAACCTAGATGCACAAGACTGCTGATGAGGCATGGGAATTGTTTGAAGTAATCAGTGAAAATGCTTTTCAAAAGTTATCCCAGGCAAGAACTAGTTAGGAGTTTGTACCAAAAGTGGAACCTGCTGCATCGTCAAGAGGAAAAGTTTATGAGGTGTCTGGGAACAATGACCTGCAGCTGCAGATGGCAAACCACTCTTTGAAGTTTGATAAATTACTAACTGTGATACAACCCAGAAGGGCTGCTCAAGTGGTGGAGGCATGTCTGATATGCCAGTCCCCACAGCACACAGTAGATTGAAAGAGTTGAAGGAGCAGCTTCAGGAACTGCTAGATAAGGGCTTTATCAGACCGAGTGTGTCACCCTGGGGAGCACCGGTTCTATTTATAAAGAAGAAAGACGGTTCAATGCGGCTTTGCATCGATTACCGCCAGCTAAATAAGTTGACAATTAAGAACCGTTATCCACTTTCAAGAATTGATGATCTGTTCGATCAGTTACAAGGAGCAAGGTTCTTCTCGAAGATCGACTTGAGGTCAGGCTACCATCAGTTGAAAGTTAAGTCTGAAGACATTGAGGCGGCGTTGAGAACCCGATATGGGCACTCGAGTTCTTGGTCAAGCCATTTGGGTTGACAAGCCTTTCGTCATTTATGGACTTGATGAACCGGATATTCAAGTCACATTTGGACAAGTCTGTAGTAGTTTTTGTAGATGACATCCTCATCTATTCAAAGACGCGAGAAGAACATGAGCAACATCTGCGAGTGGCTCTACAAACCCTTAGAGACCATCAGTTATATGCAAAACTTAGTAAGTGTGAGTTTTGGCTTGGCGGTCGATTTCCTAGGCCATGTTATCTACGAGACCGGTATTACAGTTGACCCAAAGAAAGATTGAGTCGATGATGAATTGGGAACGACCAAAGATCGTTATAGAGGTTCGTAGTTTCCTCGGTTTGACAGATACTCCAGAAGGTTTGTGGAGGGCTTCTCAAGATAACAGGTCCTCTTACACAACTTACGAAGAAGAATACTAAATTTGATTGGACAGAGCAGTGTGAGCAAAGTTTTCAGAAACTCAAGAAACGATTGACTCTGCGATGCTTGCTATACCATCGAGTGGGAGGCTGCGATATACGGTGATGCATCATATGGGGTTTAGGGCGTGCTTAATCAGAATGAGAGAGTCATTGCTTATGGGTCTAGACAGCTAAAAGACCATGAGAAGAATTACCCGACGCATGATCTTGAGTTGGCAGCAGTGATTTTTGCTCTGAAGATCTGGAGGCATTACCTTTATGGGGAGACCTTCGATATATTTACCGATCATAAGAGCCTCAAGTATCTCTTCTCACAAAAGGAGTTGAATATGAGACAGCGTCGATGGATGGAGTTCTTGAAAGATTATGATACGGTACCACCCCGGGAAAGCAAACATAGTGGCAGATGCGTTAAGTCAGAAGTTCTCTGCTCAGTTATCACATCTCACCGCAAGGGTGCGAAGATGGCATCTATTGAAAGATATGGCTCTAAGTAGCATGAGATTTGACGTAAAAGGTTCAGGTGCGCTAATGGCTACACTGGTGATTCGTTCCACCCTCTATGAGAACATTCGCAGACTTCAGATGATGGATGATGAACTTATGGCTATCAAATGGGATGTGATTGGGGGAAGCAAAATAGATTTTTCTATCAAAGATGATGACACTTTGTTGTTTAGAAACCGGGTATGCGTACCAACTAGTACTGAGCTTCGGGACACTATTTTGGAAGAGGCTCATAAGTCTATGTACGCTATTCACCCTGGCAGTACCAAGATGAACCAGGACTTAAAGAAAAGCTTCTGGTGGAGAGGTTTAAAGAAAGATGTCGCTGTGTATGTCTCGAGATGTCTTGTGTGTCAGCAAGTAAAGGTGGATCATCGAAATCCGGCAAGACTGTTGCAACCACTACCAATACCTGAGTGGAAATGGGAGGCCATTTCTATGGACTTTATTTTGGGATTGCCAAGAACATTAAGAAAATACAATGCCATCTGGGTCATTGTGGATCGATTGACTAAGTCCGCACACTTCCTTCCTTATAATACGTCGTATACCGCCAACAAGCTCGCAGAATTATACATCAAGGAGATAGTTAAGATGGTATACTGGTCGATGATCGTATCCGATAGAGACCCGATGTACACATCTCGCTTTTGGCAACGATTTCAAGAAGGAATGATTATAGTACTGAAATTCCATCCTCGACCGATGGGCGTGAGAGAGGTGAATCAGATTATAGAAGATTTGTTACGTGCTTGCATGTTGGATTTTCAGGGGTCATGGGACCAACATTTACCGCTGATCGAGTTCGCCTACAATAACAGTTACCAGGCTAGCATCGGCATGGCACCCTACGAAGCTTTGTATGGACGACGGTGCAGGTATCCGCTTAATTGGGAAGAAGTGGGTGAGAAACTCATTTTAGGTCCCGAGATCGTGGAGAATACAACTGAGACAGTTTGGTTAATCCGTGAGAGACTACACATTGCTCAAAGTCGGAAGAGCTAATACGATCCAAAAGAAAGCATGTTGAGTTTAAGGTGGGAGATAACGTATTTGTCAAAATCTCTCCTACAAAAGGCGTGATGCATTTTGGGAAGCGTGGGAAGTTGAGTCCACGCTATGTTGGACCTTTCGAGGTATTGGGCCGAGTCGGCGAGGTTGCCTATCGAATAGCCTTGCCACCGCAGCTATCGGAAATGCACAACATGTTTCATGTGTCCATGTTACGAAGATATGTTAAGGACCCGACTCACGTATTGGACTACCAGCCCATTGAGCTCCAAGAAGACCTATCCTTGGTTGAGGAACCGATACGAATCTTGGATCGTAAAGAACAAATCTTACGGGCAAAGAGCATTCCCTTAGTACTCGTGAAGTGGCGGAACCATTCTTCAGAGGAAGCCACATGGGAGCGTGAAGCGGAGATTCGCGAGCAATTTCCACAACTTTTCGAGTGAAGGTATATTGTAAACTATAGTTATGTAAGAAAATCATACGTACCTTTAAATTCTTGAATTTGCTTCTAAAAAAAAAAAAAAGGGAGAATTTCTTCAAAATCTTCAATGTTAAATTGGTTCATAACATCGATGCTTTACATATATATCTATAACGATCACACAATAAAATCTTAAATGTCATATTTATTCATTCTCGGTTATCGTATGTCTGTTGGAACTCGTGTTATCAGTTAGAACATGTTACTAGGCATGTGATCATGCTTCTGAATAAGTATTCGATTCTGACATCTAAAATTTCTGCTCAAATAATTACCAAAAGGGTGAGGTAAGTGTGTGTGCTAGTTTTGTGTCATGGTGAAGTATGTTTCCAGGCACGTGACACTTGGGAAGGTATGCATCCATGTACGGATGCAATCCTCTATGGCAGTATGGGATGCCACACGCAGTACATCCAGGTTACTACGGATCCCGACCCTTGAAAGCGTGCTTAGTGAAGCCTACCGCATCGCGACCAAAGTTCTTTTAGACTTTAGACTGTTGCGATTTTGCTTTATACTGGTGTTAGGATAAGGACTTACATGATTCGGTTTAGCTATCCGTACATTTTCGAGGACGAAAATTCCTAAGGAGGGTAGAATGTAAAGACCCGTATTTTGAACCCGAGTTAGACTGACCCTATGTGTGTATTCGACTCGGCAACCGACGTCACCATTTGTTTTGGATTTTTATCTAGATGTGATTGTACGGACAGATTTTAATTTAGAGCCCATTTGGACCCTCGTGTGAAAGTTGTGCACCGACCTCGGTGTGGCCGCTCAACACCGGACTTGAGTTTTAAAATTAGAAGTGTATAATACATAAGATGTGTGTGTGTGTGTTTAACTTTGTGAGCAATCCTATTATAAGAAGGAATTGCATTCCCGTATTATACTAGGTTTTGTTAAGAGAGGAAGAGACGTGAGTGCCGTGAAGAACCGTAGTCGTTTGATAGTTACCCAACCATGTGAAACTCCGTCTTCTCTCTTCTTCAATCATCGTAGGAGATCGGTTTAGAAAACCTCCTTCTCTAGAACCCTCTTTGTTGAAAACACTTAAACCTTAGAAAGAACTTGAATCAACCTTGGATTCGTAGTTGGCTATTGGGAGAGGTTGAGATCATTGGGGGCGTGTTGGAGTTGTCTCTGTGAACTCGTGGGATCGATCGCGGCGCGAATCGTTGAGGAAACCCGTCGGTTTCGTTCCGAAGCTCCATTCGCGTGACTCATTTCTAATCTAGGAATCCTTAGATTAAAAGTACGTTTTAATTAAACTTTTTGATTAAATCATTAGATTAGCCATGGGTTTTGCTTTGGGATGTATGGGTTTTGATTCGGGTGAAAACCAGCGAAATCGCGTCGCTGTAAATCGCTCGAGCGAGGTATTGTCGAACTTCGACATTACCTTGGTAGTTTAGTCATAACGTTTTGTCTCAAACTCCGATTGAGATGATTCTTTTTGCGTTGGAAAGCTAATAGAAAAATCTACAACTTTTATGTTTTGACTAACTCATGGATCAATCGTCTTGATGGTAAAAAATATATGAAAATATTACGTCAAATCGCTCGAGCGAGCTATTATCATCGCTCGAGCGAGGTATCACCGAACTCCGACATTGCCTTAGTATTTTAGTCATAACGTTTTATCTCGAACTCCGATTGAGACGATTCTTTTTGCGTTGGAAAGCTAATAGAAAAATCTATAAATTTCATGTTTTGACCAACTCATGGATCAATCGTCTTGATGGTCAAAAATATATGAGAATGTTACATCAAATTCTAGGATTGGCGCAACTTGCCTGTTTTGACTTGTTTTTGAGGAAACACTTAAATAGGTCTATATTATTAGTAATTAGAGTTAATTTTAATGCATGAACATATATTGTGATGTAGATTGAGGGCGAGAGGCCATCAATAGGACTTTGCTTGACTTCGCATAACTCCGAGTTTTGGTAGGAGAATCTCATCTTTACAGTATTTTATTTTAATTCGCATAGATATTTTAAATTAAAATCTTTAAACTTGCATATGCCATTGAAATCACATCTGTAAACTGAAATTAATATGAATGACTGAAAATCTAAATCTACCTGAATCCTGAAACCTGAATCTGCTTAAGCTCTGAAAATCTGAAATCAAGAACCTGAACTATGTATAAGAGACTTGCATCTGATTTATATTAGTATCTGCATTTGTTTTATGATTGACCTGAACGACCCCTCAAAAATTCCTGAATAATTTCCTGGCACAAGTTTCCCTCATTACGTAGGGGCTTGTTGCATCCTGAAAAAGGGTTCATGAACGACGATGGTAGGTAGGGGTTCCCATCTGCTATATTCCTGCTCTCGAGATTTAGTTTACTCGGGAGGTATTTTAAGTTGAGGATTAAGTCATGAATTACTGAACTTTGCATATAGAAGTTAGGGAAACTAAGACACTGAAACACTGCATTTGTTCTTGAAACTGTTTTCACACATTTAGAAATAAATCTTACATATGATTTCTGCACCTAAATTCAGTTTATTATCTGCTTATATGTTTGACAAGCTATATTCCGATATTTGTTTTGAAACCATATTAGTTAAAGTAAAATGCCGTAGATGTCTTTCTTCTACTGAGCTTTGTTGGTTAGCTCACTCCGACTATATGTCATGTGTTCGAATCTGACGTGGCTATTCGTGTGAGACTGATCCTGACTACGTGCCTGAGGAAGAGCTTGAGGTTCCTCCTGAGGAGTTTTTCCCAGTATAGAACTTACTGATTTTCTTATTTGTGGTGAGAGTTAGACTTGAATTTGTGGGCCCATTTTTAGTTGGATATCATAGTTTTATACTTGACGTTGATTTCTGTTATGAGCCATATTTCGATGATGGTCAGCCATCATCGGTGGTTCTTTACTTTTAATTGCTTCCGCATTTATTTTAGCTATGGTTTTTTATTACGCTTTACTCTGATATGTGCCCTGTTTGTCCGGCTTATCGTTTATTCAATAGGTTGGCGAACCGGCCTTTCCTATACCTGAGGGATTGGAAAAGTCGGGTCGTCACAACACCAGCCTTTCAAAGCGAAATAACTTCTCTTTGGTTGTTTAAACCCTTCAACCCTTCTTATGTTTTGGTGTTAAGCACATACTCAAAGATAGGTGTATGTGATCTCTAATCTAGCTCTAACACGACACATACAAGCTCATTAACATTAACCTAAGTTGAATCACAGTCATCGAATTGATTTCTACTTGGTCAAACTTACAACCAGTCGGGCACGCATCCCGAGGATACTATTAAAATTCCAAATTTCAGGGATGTTACATTCCCCACCTTAGGAATTTTCGTCCTCGAAAATATATCCAAAGGCTTTCCTGTGGAGGACCCACACACACCGAGACATGTATTTCTACTCAATAATAAACATCACACATCCTGCATGAAGACTTAGTATAATTGCAACAATTTGGAGGAAATAAGTACAAGCTAAAACAGGTTACTTCAAAAAATTTGATTTTGCATTCCAAACAACGGTTACTCGCACCTAAAAAGTAGAATCCCAAAAGCAACGGTATTCATGCCATATAGGTCTATAGTATTTTCAAAATAAATACAACCCCAACAAGATAATTACAATGCAAAAAGAAAAGCCACCACATATAATCACGTCGTCCCATCCCCTGGCTGGTCCTCCTCATCAGCCACATGTGTACCAGAGCCTGAAGCATCAAGAGTTCATGTCCTCGCCGCGATGCGCTGCTGGTAATCAGTGGAATACATGTACTGTATCATCTGATAGAGCAAGGCCTCGTGAAAGTCCAGCCTATGGTCCATGCGTGTACTGGTCTCCTCCATACGGCAATGGTGCTCTAGCATCTGGCGATTGTTCTCCGCCATGAGGGCAAGAACATTGTCAATGGTACGAGGCACAGGGGCCTGAGATGCCCGCCTCCGGTGAGCTTGTGCATAAGCAGTAGGAGTGGACTATGAAGGACCGAGAGGTGACACTAAAGGATGCTCTTCCGGTGGTACTGGGTCATGAGGCTGCTCCCCTCCTGAGTGGTCCTGTGGTGGTATAACTGTTGTCTTCCTAAGTGTGCATGATTTATATGTATTTTGAAAACAGATTATTCAAAGTACGGATTATACTGAAATTGGAAAACTAAAAAGAAAGAAATATCAGCACAGAGAGAAATCAATTAGCCAGCAAGATCAGGGCCAATTGTAGCAAGTTTTAAATGTGAGTAAAAGATCGTCCACAGAGAATTGATTTAAAATGTATGGTAAACCTATAGATCTGAGCTACCAGATCTGGCCTCTAATCCTATCTATAAAGCCAGTAAGATGGGAGGTTTAATTTGTCACATTAACTAAATTATCTAAAAGTAAAATTTAAACTAAGTGATCTAGATCCGAGTTGGGGGAATTGGATGCAAAATTAATAAGAATGGAGAAATAACAGCTAACCTAAGCTTAGTAATTGATTGCAGAATGAGAAATAGTGTAATACAGTTGAGAAAGTATCAAATCTTCATCTGGCTACCAGCTCAGATGTAAGAGAAAATAATCCAATTCAAGGATTAGAATTGAGTTGAGCTTATGGCTATGATCTATCCACTGTCATGGACACAGATCATCCAATAGTTTTCTTCTTCAATCCAAATTCTTGATTTAGAACATAAGCACCACTACAAATACTGTAAGAACCAGGTTACAAACACAGATTCTCACAGGGATAGTGAATTAAGGGAAATTGCTTAAAAATAGCAAATCTAAAGAAATCTAATGAGTAAGGAGAACACAATGAACCCTCAACATGAATCCGATTGAGAACGTACTGATGAAAGCAACCTTTTCAAATCCACCATTACAATTACAGAACACAGCTTACAACAACTCTCGGATTTGTAGTCTTAAATACAATTCTCACTTGATTGACACAAGTACCTCACAGTTCTCAGTTACAGAAAAAAGCTAGGCTATTACAGAGGTTTCAGACAAGCTATCTTGATCTGAAATGGAAAATGGGGCAGCAAGAATGAAACTCAAATTCTGGATGCCCAAATTGGGCAAATAGTTCGTCTATTTATAGTTTTCCCCAAGTCCAGTTCAGATGTACCTCCACCAATCATAATTGGTTATATCCATATCAACTAATAGGAGTCGAATAGGATCGTGATCCATTCTTGCCAATCGAAATGCTTGATCTGTTTTACCAATCGAGATCTGAGGCATCAATTCTGTTAGGTAATTCAAAAATCTGTTGGAGCCTCTAGAAGTTCCCGCCAAGTAATTTCATCTTTGGGTGTTCACATGGAGTGGAATATGCCTCTGGTTCGTGCTCAGAATCTTCTAGAATGCCCTTGGGTTTTTAAATGCATTGGGGCGCGGGCAGAGATTACTAAAATGCCCTTGCAGATGCTGGGAATCTTCAAAATATGATTTCGCACAGATTGGGGACCTTTTCGAAAGGAAATGTGACTTCTAGAGCTCTATTTGCACAGATTGGAGACCTCTTCGAAAGGAAATGTGACTTCTAGAGCTCTATTCGCACAGATTGGGGACCTCTTCGAAAGGAAATGTGACTTTTGGAGCTCTATTCGCACAGAACTGGTGATGTTCGCAAGGAGTTTTCTTCTTTTCGAAAGGATCATCAGCAAGTTTGGTTCCTTTCGAATAGATCAGGTGCTCTTCGAAAACCAAGACTGGAGCTTTAGTTCTTTCGTAGTGTTCAGGTTCTTTTCGAATAGATCAGGAATCCTTTCGAATAGCATTTTGTAGTGCATTCTTCTTTTCGAATAGCTCCAAACCTATTTCCAGGCTGAAACCAGGCCTTTGTCTTCTTTAGTTTAGGCATTTTGACAGCCAGTGAGGTTGTCCCTTCTCCTTCTTCCTCCAGATCAAGATGGGTCATCATCTTTTTGGTACTTTTAAGCTACTTTCAGAGTTAAGCATGCCTTTGTTATTAGCTGTAAAACAAATACTTAAAGCACTTATTTAGTTCTCTCAAGGGTCTATCAAGGCCCAGGTTAAGAGGTGGAAAATAGTATTTTCTAGTTCTCAACACACCCCCAAACCTAAGCTTTGCTAGTCCCTGAGCAAAGACAAAATTAAAAACAAAGTAAAAAGCCACTTTTATAGGGAGCACAGTTGCATTTAGCATATGCAACAAGCCTTTTAAACCCCTAAGTGATCCCTAGTGGAGGAGTGAAGTCTCCTGAGGGTTTTCAGTGAAGGTACCCACAAACTTCTCCAATAAATCTGTTAATATCAATGCAAATTTGTTAAAACAGACTTTCATCAAATCAGATTATTCACACCTGTATCAGTCAAGCTGTAGAGGATTCTCAAGAAAACATCAGTTCAAAACTGAAATTCTACTGTAATTCTTTTACCATTCACTCAGTTTGTGTCAAAAAGTTTTAAAAGAAAAATTAATGAAAAGCTTACCTTCTATTTGAGAATCCTGCTATGATGTTACCCCAAATAAGTTGATTTCAAACCCAACTCTCACCAGGGTTGTCACTCAACATACCAGTAAGAGGGTTATACTATTTCACACAGTTCAACAGCAGTTACAGCCCTCAAATAGGACTGTAAGCAGGAGCATAAGCATTTCTTTTCAATTCTAAATTTACTGCTCTTTTCACCATAGATTACACAAATCCTTATCTCCATGTGACAGCTTAATCCATCTTTGATCAGTAAGGACTTTAACTTGGGTTGTAATGTGGCTTATGGGTGAAATTTATCAAGAATAAAGGGGTGGAATGGAGTTCAAAATTGAGAAGTCAATCAAGGTAAGGAGGTGATAGACACACCTTCTTCAATTAAGCACAATTTCACCTTCTTCTTTGAATTTTCAGAGCCAAAGTGGCCATCTTTTTCTTTCTTTTTCAAACTTCCAATGAAATGACTTTTCTTTTTTTTTTATTTATTTATTTTTTTTTCAAAGCAACATTGACTGGAATGCCACATTTCTTCTGCTGATACATCATTGCCTTCAATTATTTTTTCTTTTTCTTTTACCAAACTGTTACCCAAGTCACCTTTCTTCAGCTTTCTTTCCTTTACCTTCTGAATTCTCAGAGTGAGGGTTAGGCTAAATGAGGTTGATAAGGTTTCAAATAAATCTTGGATTTATAAAGTTCAAATGGTGTGTATCAAGGGCAATTTTAAAAGGTGGGGCTTTTTGAAGTTCAAACTGTCCAAAAGGAGGCCTTACATCATGTCTTTAATATCATGATTGCTGTCAAGCTATTTTAACTTGGATATGTGTAACTTCTAGTGATAACAAACAGGTTCAAACAGTCCCTAGAGCAGAAAAAAATTGTCAATTCATACCTCCAAAGAATACATTTCAGGCCCAAATCTCACTGGGTGTGGTTTTCTATCAAATTCCTGAGGTATATCATCATTATTTTCTCTCTTTTTAGGTTTACTAAAATATCAATTTTCTTTTGGAAATTTTCTGACATTCACTTCCTCATTTTTCAAAGACAGGTGGGAAATCACTTCATTTTCAAAAATTCAGCTGATCATAAGCTGCATTAATGTTAACTAAATTATTGGCATCTCTGTCACACCCCCAAACCTATGAGGAGCAATGTCCTCACTGGTCCAGAAGTGGATAAGCAAAAAGAAAAAAAAATAATAATAAGCACAATGATAGAGAGAAAAGAAAAAAAAAATGCACAGTAATGGACAAATCAACAGAAGTAAACAGTAAACATTAATTAAATACTAAACAAACAACAAAAAACAAAAAACAAAAAATTTACAAGGTAGTCTAATAACTAGGGTCAAAATCTGAATCATAAGTTGGTTCAATGGGGTCAGAACTTGAGTCAGTATTGGAGTCTGAACTTGATTTAGCTTTCTCTTAGATTGTGGCTTAGAGTTCGGTGTACTCTTCAGACTTGATCTTTCTGGTGAGACCAATATATTTCTCAAGTCTATCAGCCCTCTCTTTCTCTCTAACTGTCCTCAGCTTTTCATTGACAAGCTCTTCTTGTAACAGGGCAACTGTGTGCTTCTCACCCCTAACCATCTGATAGGTTTGGTGCAGCAGGTCCTGCATCTTATCTCTCTCAAATTGCATAAACAGCTCCAACTTCCTAATCTTGTCCTCATAAGGAGTCTTGATGTAAGCTTGAAGATCTGCAATCCCCTTAAGGACATCGCTAGAGATGTAAGGGTTCTCTTCCATAGCCCTTTGAAGAGTGGCAAAACGTGGAACAAGAATGGAGTGGTAGGTGACCATATGTATCCCAGCACTGGGGTGGGGGAAGATGAATCTAAAAGCACGACCTCAGGTTCAGTTTGGATAGCATGATCAGAGATGGAGGGTACTGTGGCTGAGGTAGTTGGCTAGGCTGTGGAGGCCAAGGTTTGGAGAAAAGAAGTTATCACAGACTGGTTGTCTGTGTTGGTTTGCAGCTGTGCTTGGATAGATTGGAGGAGGGTGAAGATTTGGCTAATTGGGTCAGGTGTGTGTGTGGTAGGCAGAGTGGTGACTGGTATGATTGGTGTAGGTGGTTGAAGAGTAATAGGTGGGATGAATGTAAAGGGGGAAGTAGCCAAATGAGTAAATTGGGGGGGGGTCAGGTACTGGGGCATATTCATGCCCAATATTCTCCAAGATATATCCCATCAAGGATGAATAGGCCTCAGTGGTGAATATCTCAGGTTCAGAGGTATGGGTGATGTCAGGTGTATGAGCTGAATGGGCTGGTGAACCTAAGAAGCTTTGTAGGTGAGGAGTGCTAGGTGAGTTTACAACAAAATATGTGGGTATATCTGAGAAATTGTTAGGTGAAATTGGTGGTGTAAGTAAGGCTGGAATGGTTGGTGTTGGGGGAGAATCTGCAATGGGAATTGTGGTGGTGATGAGTGATGGAACTGCTGGGATAGGTGCTGTGATAGGTGAGGTGGACATGATGATGGTCTCCTCAACATTAGCAGTAGGTTCAATGGCCGCTGAAGGTGCAATGGGTGCAGCTAAAGAGCTGGTCACCTCAAGTTCAGGTATAGCAGCCTCCTGGGCTGGCTCTGCCTCTTCCCTGATTCTTTTTAACATAGTTTGGCTTGTAGTCCAAGCCCTCTTCCCAAAAGCATGAGGTGTTACAATCTCAAAAGGCTCTTGCTTATCAATGTCAAATTTAGCCCTTGGTAGGGCTATGATCAATCTTCCAAATGGTATTCCAGCCACTTTCTGTTCCTTCTTCATCTTGGAACTGATGTCAGCCATTGCTTCAAATATCAGCATAGGGGCATTGAAGAATTGCCCTTTAGAAAAGTGAAAGAGGGCCTCCAGAATGGGTGTCCTTCTTTCCTGACTGTGCCCAGTGACATACAAACTCCCTCTCAAAATGGAATCCATCAGCAAAAATTGAGGTGCTAAGTCTCTCCTCATGATGGACTGCTCAGTTCCAACTATGCCTTAGGTTAGATGGGCAGCCATATTTCTAAAAGAAGTTGTCTCAGGTGCAGCCAAAGGGCCAGCAGGATCATACTGAAATGGTATCCCCAAGGCATTTCCAATATTTTCATAAGTGATGGTTAAATCACAATCATCAATAAAAATTACCAGAGTTGGGTCATCAGCATCCTTCGCACTCACTTTCACCATGTTTTGGTACCATAATCGCATCATTCTTGGATAAATCTTCTCTGGAAGAGGGGTCAAGATATTACTCAGTGAAGCATCACTGATGTAGTTCAGGGATAGCTTACATTCTGGTTTGTTCAAGAAAAAATTCTCATCCACATTAAGCTCTGGAATTAGCTTCTGAGCTTCAATGAAAGGGTTTGGAAGTACCAAATGCTTAGGAAGAGGAGGAAGCTCAGTCTCAGGAATAGGGTCAGCTTCCGGGATGAGTTCCTCAATTCTAACCTTCTTTCCCTTCTCAATCCTATCAGCCTTATCCATCGACAATTTCCTCTTGGCTGAGGTTTTAGCTTTTCCTTTGGTGGAGGATTTGCTAGCTTTCTTAGCAGAAGACCAAGGGAACATCTTAGCCAACGATTTTTTAGCTTTCCCCATTTTAAAATTTTCTAAAAACTCATTCAAATAATTCCTTCTTCTAACAACAATTAACAAACAACTCTCTTGAATCCCAGACAATGTATGCTTAAACAAAAATCAAAATTTTAAAGCACAGACAGAGGATATGGAGAGAAAAATACCAAAACCTAGGGTTTGCTCGAAATCTCTGACCGCTTGATCAAATCCATCGGAGTCAGAGGAAAAAGACCCTTCTCTTCAAGCTTAATCAGAGGAAAAAAAATGAAGGAAATTGGATCTGGATTCCAAAAGAACGCAGGGATGGAAAAATAAAGGTTTTCTGCGAAATAGGACAAGCTGGAAATGCTTTCAAATATGAAAACCTCTATTTGAATGGTTTTAAATATGTTCAAATCGATTTCCCAAAGCATTATTGATTCTCTCGAAAAGTTCAAAAAAGTCCTTTTCGAAAAGGAGAAAGGCATCAGTACCTTTCGCAAAGCAAATGGCTTCAGAAACATCTATTCGAAAATATCTGCATCTATTCATAAAGTTTACCATTCTTTTCGAGCAGTTGTTGTTACAGGTTCATATCCTTTTCGAAAAGGAGTTTATACTTTTCGAACTAAATTTTCCTTTGCGAATTGAGTTTTCGCATTGATTGTAAAACTTTTCGAATTGACTGTAAAACTTTTCGAAAAGTATGAATTTACTTTTGAACAAATGCTCTGAAGTACAAAACTGAATTTTTTTTTAATTTTTAACAAAATCTCCACATTAAAATCATTGGAATTTATTATCTCAATCAATTAAAATCACAAAGCTTCCAGAACTTATGATTCCTCAAAGAAAATTTAACTAAAACATGACTAAAACTGAGAGGAAAAAAAAAAAAAACATTACACAAAACTATGCAAAAAAAAAACAGAACAGACATAGTTAAAATACATATGATACATTTGTGTGACATAAGATTTGTGGACGCTCTTGATGATAGATGGTCATCACAGGCTCCAAGATATTTTCAATATATGGTTTGAGCCTCTGACCATTTACTTTCAAGGTTCTTCCATCACTCGGGTCCATAATTTCAACAGCTCCAGATGGAGATGCTTGAATGACAGTATATGGCCCTTCCCATCTGGATCTCAGCTTTCCAGGAAAAAACTTGAGTTTTGAGTTGAATAACCATACCTTAGCACCAGCTGTGAACTCTTTTCTCAGCAGATTTTTGTCATAGAAAGCCTTAACTTTTTCTTTGTAAGATCTTGCATTGGTGTATGCATCCATCCTCAGCTCTTCCAACTCAGAGAGCTGCAGTTTCCTATGCTTACCAGCAGTTGTAAGATCCATGTTTAAAGCTTTAATGGCCCAAAAGGCCTTATATTCTAACTCCACTAGTAAATGGCATGTTTTACCATAGACCAATCTGAATGGGACATGCCAATTGGAGTCTTATAGGCTGTCCTGTAAACCCACAATGCATCATTCAGTTTAAAGGACCAATCCTTGCTGTCCTTCCTCACAGTCTTTTCCAGTATATGTTTGATTTCTATGTTGGGAATCTCCACTTGTCCACTAGTCTGTGGATCATATGGAGTAGCTACTCTGTGAGTAACAGAGTACTTTTTCAATAGAGCTTCAAAATGCTTGTTACAAAAATAGCTTTTCCCATCACTGATAATGGCTCTGGGGGAACCAAACCTGGAAAAGATGTTATCCTTTAAGAATTTAAGGACAACTCTATGGTCATTGGTTTTAGTGGTTGTGGCTTCAACCCATTTGGATACATAATCCACAGCTACGAAAAATGAAATTAAAACCATTTGAAGGAGGAAAAGGTCCCATAAAATCTATCCCCCAAATGTCAAACAATTCAACTACCAAAATGGGCTGTAAAGGCATTGAATTTTTCTTGGAAATGCTGCCCAATCTCTGGCAGTTCTGACAAGACTTACAGTGCTGCAGTGCATCCTGGAAGAGTGTGGGCCAATAAAATCCACACTGCAAAACTTTTGCAGCAGTTTTGTTTCTACTAAAATGACCTCTGCAGGCCTACTCATGACACATGGAAAGTATGCTGTGGAAGTCTTTTTCATGGACACATCTTCTAATGATTTGGTCTAAACAAATCTTGAACAGGTAAGGATCCTCCCAAATAAAATGTTTAACCTTTGAAAAGAAGAGATCTTTGTCCATTTTATTCCAGTGTTGGGGGGTCCTTCCGGTAGCCAAAAAGTTGACTATATTTGCAAACCAAGGGGTATGCACACTGATAGCAAAAAGTTGCTCATCAAAAAAAGAGTCATTGATCGGCAACGTATCAATCTCAGCAATCAGAATTCTAGACAGGTGATCAGCCACAACATTTTTCACACCCTTTTTATCTTTAATCTGCAAATCAAACTCCTGCAATAGGAGGATCCACCTGATTAATCTTGGTTTGATATCCTTCTTAGACAGAAGGTATTTCAGGGCTGAGTGGTCAGTGAACACCACAATTTGTGAACCCAAAACATACGATCTGAATTTCTCCAAGGCAAAAACAATTGCCAGGAGTTCTTTCTCAGTTGTTGTGTAATTGAGCTGTGCATCAATCATTGATCTACTAGCATAAGCTATGAAATGAGGCAGCATATCCTTTCTTTGCCCAAGAACAGCTCCCAAAGCATAATCTTATGCATCACACATCAGCTCAAAGGGCAGGGAGTAGTCTGGAGACTAAAGTATTGGAGCTGAAATCAAACAGTTTTTTAAGAATTCAAATGCCCTAAGGCATTCATCATTGAAAACAAAAGGGACATCTTGGCACAATAAATGGCAAAGAGGCTTGGACATTTTACTGAAGTCCTTAATGAACCTCCTGTAAAATCCAGCATGCCCCAAGAAACTTCTGATTTGCTTAACAGTTTTGGGAGGAGACAAATGTACAATTAAATCTATTTATGCTCTGTCCACTTCA
This sequence comes from Chloranthus sessilifolius, assembly GCA_021018995.1. Classification (NCBI taxonomy): domain Eukaryota; kingdom Viridiplantae; phylum Streptophyta; class Magnoliopsida; order Chloranthales; family Chloranthaceae; genus Chloranthus; species Chloranthus sessilifolius. The sequence continues at coordinate 49,221,720 of CM037593.1, read as the reverse complement.
ATGCCCTTATGGGAGACAACATGGCCAAGGACAATGCCTTGGGTGACCATGAAATGGCTCTTCTCCCAGCTCAAAACTAAATTAGTTTCTTCACATCTCTGTAACACCAGGCTGAGATGATGTAAACATTGGGCGAAACTGTCTCCATATATTGAAAAGTCATCCATAAAAATCTCCATAAATTGGTTAATCATATCAGAGAAAATGGAGTACATACATCTTTGAAAGGTAGCAGGGGCATTACAAAGATCAAAAGGCATCCTCCTATAAGCAAAAGTGCCAAAGGGGCAAGTGAATGTGGTCTTTTCCTGATCTTGTGGATACACAGGAATCTGATTGTAACGAGAGTAACCATCAAGAAAGTAATAATAAGCTTTCCCTGCTAGCTTATCTAAAATCTGATCAATGAATGGAAGAGGGAAATAGTCTTTTCTGGTCATTGTGTTGAGCTTTCGGTAATCAATACAGACCCTCCAACCAATTGTTTGTCTGGTTGAAATGAGCTCACCAGAATCTGAGGTTACAATAGTAATCCCAGATTTCTTAAGTACCACCTGTGTAGGTGCCACCCAAGCTGAATCTGAGATGGGGTCAATGACCCCTGCATCCAACAACTTAACAACCTCCTTCATGACCACTTCTTACATATAAGGATTCAGCCTCCTCTACATTTCTCTAGAAGGCTTTGCACCTTCTTCCAAGTGAATTTTATGCATGCAAACAGCTGGACTGATTCCTCCCAAATCAGAAATAGTCCAGCCAATTGCCCTCTTATGCTGCTTCAATATAATCAACAACTCTTCCTCTTGCTCCTCAGTGAGGAAGAGATAATCACAGGCAATCTTTTATGGTTTCCTAAAAACACATATTTCAAATTTTTTGGCAACTGTTTCAGCTCTACATCAGGTGGGCTGAGAAGAGAAGGTAACAAAGGTACGTTGGCTGGTTGTGGAAAGGGAAAAACAACAGGTTTCCATGAAGAAAACTTTGCTGTTTGGACAAGAGTTTCTTGCACAGTGTTGACATCTTCAGTCTTTGAGGCACAGGCTGTCTCTTCCACAACATTTCTCCAAACATCTTCAAAATCTGTGATTAAATCCTTACACTGCAGGAACTGAGGTAGAGTTTCCTCTACCAGTTCATCCAACAAATCAACAAGAAAGCACTCCCCATAACTGAACTGAGGCTGGGTAACTGCATTGTAAACATTTAACTTCACCTTCATATTTCCAAAGAACACTTCCATAATACCAGACCTGCATTGAATATAAGCGTTGGCTGTAGCCAGGAATAGTCTCCCCAAAATGACAGGAATGGAAGTTCTGCTTTTTGTAGGTTCCATGTCCAATACCAGAAAATCAGCAGGATAGAAAAACTTATCTACTCCTACCAACACATCCTCAATCACCCCAACTGGCTTTCTTTCAGATCTGTCTGCTAGTTGTAACACCACATGAGTGGGTTTTAACTCTCCCAAACCTAGTGTCTCATATACAGAATATGGAAGCAGGTTAACACTAGCACCCGAATCTAATAAAGCCTTTTCAATGGTATGTTCCCTAATAATGCAAGGGATTGTGGGGATTCTAGGATCTTGGAGGTTAGGAGGTGTGGTAATGGACAAAACCTGTTTAACTTTCTCCACAGCAAAGACCTTCTTGAATAACTGGATCCTAGATTATCTTTTGTGTGTGCAAATGTCCTTCAAGAACTTTGCATAGGCTGGGACTTGTTTGATTGCATCAAGCAAAGGAAGATTTATCTTGACTTGCTTGAAAGTCTCCATCATTTCGTCTATTTTTGTCTTCCCTTTATCAAAAGGGGATGCAGATTTCAATGCATGGGGAAATGGTAAATGAGGAACTAGTCCTTCATTTACAGCCTTAGCATCGTCACCAGAATTTTTTTCATTTTTCTGAGGTACATTAGCACCCCCAATGCTAACATCATGCTGCTCCTGCTGCATGTTCCTAGCAATTTTCTCATTTTTTTCTTCTTCTTTTTTTGTATCCACATTGTTATTTACAACTCTTCCACTTCTCAAAGTAGTGATAGCTTTTACTTCTTCATGTGAAAAAGAGGCATCTCCAACCATGAACTATCCTTTGGAATTATTCAAGGGTTAGCTGGGTAACCTACCTTCCTCTCTTCTGGTCAATGTATTTGAAAGTTGACCCAATGTGTCTTCAATCTTCTTAATAATCTGACTGTGAAAGTTTACAGTTTGAGTTAAAGACCCTAAATTCTGGAGTGAAGTTAGAACTTGGTCTTCAAAAGAAGGGAATCTAGAAGGAGGAGGCTGAGCTGGGGCAGATTGATGCACAGGTTGTGCCATCTGTTGTGGAATGGGTTGCTGAAAATTAGGCTTGGTATAGAAATTATGGTGGTATGGCTGAACAGTTTTGAAAGGTACTTGGTGCTTTGGTTGCTGCTGCTGTTGTGATTGATAATTGCCCTGGCTCCACCTTAAATTGGGGTATCCTCTCCATGCATATTCATTAGATTGCAACTGTCCAAACGATTGAGTACCATGAGCTTGCTCCACCACTAGATCTGGGAGCTGTGGTGCAGCTGGACATTGATCATGGGAATGAGTAGGGGACTGGCATATCAGACATGCCTCCTCTACTCTAGTAATCTTTGGACTTTGAAATGAGTCCATCAATCTATCAAACCTGGTGGTTAAATTGTCCACCTTCCTTTCCAACTCATTCACCTCATAAATCTTTCCCTTGGTAGTCTGCTCTTTATTCAATCGAGCAGGATTCTCAATGTCTCTTGACAGAGATTCTTGTTGGGTTGAATTTTCACCAATAACTTCAAATAGGTCCCAGACCTCCTCAATTGTTCTTTGCAAATAGGTGCCTCCACAGGAGGCATCTACCATATTCTTATCCTTTTGATCAATTCCCTGATAGAAGCTTTGAACAAGCTGCCATTGGAGAACTTGATGATGAGGGCATTGCCTTAAAATCTCCTTAAACCTTTCCCATGCTTCATGGAAAGTTTCAATTGAGTGTTGAGAGAAAGTGACAATGCTTTGTCTCAACTGGCTGGTCTTAGACATAGGGAAGTATTTAGCTAAAAATTGACACTGCAAATCATTCCAAGAAGTAATATTATTTGGTGACAACATGGACAGTCATTCTCTAGCTTTGTCCTTTAATGAAAAAGGAAAGAGCCTAAGCTTGGTTGCCTCTGGACCCAGTCCAGCTATGTTGAATGTGGTACAAAGAGACAAGAATTCATCCACATGCTTGTATGGATCCTCCTTACTCAAACCATGGAAGGAAGGAAGCATCTGTATAGTTGATGATTTGATTTTATAATTTCCTTCAACAGTAGGAAATTGAATGTAAAATGGAGAATTATATGCACCAGGTGCAAAGTAATCCCTCAAGAGTCTAGGTTGCTCACCCATAGTAGCAGTCTCAGCAAAATTCTGTGATGTTTGTCTGGTTCTTAATAGCCTTTCAACTTCTAAATTCAGAGGGACAATCTCAGGATTGAGAGTTCTCCTACCAAACATACAACACAGATACAGAGAGAAAAATTATGCAAAGCAAATCTACAATAATCCTTACTGAGTAGATTCCAAGCATAATTGTATAGAGATAACTGCATAGATTCAAGCAATAAAAATAGTTAGCACTGATGTAAAAAAAATAATAAAAGAAAAAAAAAATTAGGTCTACCAATTTTAAAATCTATTCCCTGGCAACGGCATCAAAAATTTATTGTCTTCCTAAGTGTGCATGATTTATTTGTATTTTGAAAATAGATTATTCAAAGTATGGATTATACTGAAATTGGAAAACTAAAAAGGAAGAAATATCAGCACAGAGAGAAATCAATTAGCCTGCAAGATCAGGGCCAATTGTAGCAAGTTTTAAATGTAAGTGAGTAAAAGATCGTCCACAGAGAATTGATTTAAAATATATGGTAAACCTCTAGATCTAAGCTACCAGATTTGGCCTCTAATCCTATCTACAAAGCCAGTAAGATGGGAGGATGAATTTGTCACATTAACTAAATTATCTAAAAGTAAAATTTAAACTAAGTAATCCAGATTCGAGTTGGGGGAATTGGATGCAAAATTAATAAGAATGGAGAAATAACAGCTAACCTAAGCTTAGTAATTGATTGCAGAATGAGAAATAGTGTAATACAGTTGAGAAAGTATCAAATCTTCATCTGGCTACTAGCTCAGATGTAAGAGAAAATAATCCAATTCAAGGATTAGAATTAAGTTGAGCTTATGGCTATGATCTGTCCACTGTCATGGACACAGATCATCCAATAGTTTTCTTCTTCAATCCAAATTCTTGATTTAGAACATAAGCACCACTACAAATGCTGTAAGAACCAGGTTACAAATACAGATTCTCACAGGGATAGTGAATTAAGGGAAATTGCTTAAAAACAGCAAATCTAAAGGAATCTAATGAGTGAGGAGATCACAATGAACCCTCAACATGAATCCGATTGAGAACCTACTGATCAAAGCAACCTTTTCAAATCCACCATTACAATTACAGAACACAGCTTACAACAGCTCTCGGATTTGTAGTCCTGAATACAATTCTCACTTGATTTACACAAGTATCTCACAGTTCTCAGTTACAGACAAAAGCTAGGCTATTACAGAGGTTTCAGACAAGCTATCTTGATCTAAAATGGAAAATTGAGCAGCAGGAATGAAACTCAAATTCTGGATGCCCAAATTGGGCAAATAGTTTGTCTATTTATAGTTTTCCCCAAGTCCAGCTCAGATGTGCCTCCACCAATCAGAATTGGTTAGATCCATATCAACTAATAGAAGTCGACACGAGGATCGAGATCATTACGGCCAATAAGAAGCTGCTTGATGCTTTGATAATCGAGATCTGAGAGGCATCAATTATGTTAGGCAATTCAAAAATCTGTTTGAGCTTCTAGAAGTTCTCACCAAGTAATTTCATCTTTGGGTGTTCACATGGAGTGGAATATGCCTTTGGTTCGTGTTCAAAATCTTCCAAAGTGCCCCTGGGTTTTTAAATGCATTGGGGTGCGCACAGAAATTACTAAAATGCCCTTGCAGATGCTAGAAATCTTCAGAATATGATTTCGCACAGATTGGGGACCTTTTCGAAAGGAAATGTGACTTCTGGAGCTATATTCGCACAGATTGGGGACCTTTTCGAAAGGAAATATGACTTCTGGAGCTATATTCGTACAGATTGGGGACCTCTTCGAAAGGAAATGTGACTTCTGAAGCTCTATTCGCACAGAACTGGTGCTGTTTGCAAGGAGTTTTCTTCTTTTCGAAAGGATCATCAGCAAGTTTGGTTCCTTTCGAATAGATCAGGTGCTCTTCGAAAACCAAGCCTGGAGCTTTAGTTCTTTTCGTAGTGTTCAGGTTCTTTTTGAATAGATCAGGAATCCTTTCAAATAGCATTCTGTAGTGCATTCTTCTTTTCGAATAGCTCCAAACCTATTTCCAGGCTAAAACCAGGCCTTTGTCTTCTTTAGTTTAGGCATTTTGATAGCCAGTGAGGTTGTCCCTTCTCCTTCTTCCTCCAGATCAAGATGAGTCATCATCTTTTTGGTACTTTTAAGCTACTTTCAGAGTTAAGCCTACCTTTATTGTTAGCTGTAAAACAAACACTTAAAGCACTTATTTAGTTCTCTCATGGGTCTATCAAGGCCCAGGTTAAGGGGTGGAAATTGGTATTTTCTAGTTCTCAACAATAACAGGCTGCTCCCCCTCTGCTGGTGGGCCTACTGTGGTGGTGCATCTCCAGCATGGACAGGTGTTGGCCCCTCAACTGGTAGAGCCTTTTTCAATCATTCTGTAGCTGCGACCCCACGTAGCTATGGAATAATGTTTCACGTGGTTGGTGGCCTTGCACTCGGCGAGAGAAATCGCATACTCTGGGGCGTCAGAGTAGCACTCCAACATACTAGAGATAAGCCAAGCGTAAAGCACACGCTCTTTGGGTCTCAACGAGCCTTTCATCATTTTCCCCTTGATTATATCATACCCTCAAAGACTATCTTGATAGCGTCGAACCAACGGCCGCGGTATGCTGCGTATAAGGCCTATTGGACCAACTCTACCCTCTCTGTTTCGTGGCACATATGGTAAAGATTACACTTGATTATTAAATCAAACATCCACATGTAAGGAGGTAGGTCTACCCTCCGTATAGATTTGTCGAAACCCTTGTTTCCCCTAGTCATTTCGATTCTAATCTCTTCAAAATTGACAGGCTGTGGAAAAGGAGGAAAAATGTTAGTCTCGGGCACATGGGTTAAGTAACACTCCAAAGACTCATGGACATGGCGTCGAGTGAAAAGGTAGTTACGACCATCAATCTCGGTCGTAATGGTGTCGTCCACTAGTCCCTTTTTTAAATTTTGGTAGAACAACTGAATGAGTCTAGGGTAGTAGTACTCGTGTAGCGGTTTCAAAAAGTTATCGAGACCCGCATTTAAAAGGTATTGTCGGGCCCATTGGGTTTCACCCTCGACGTCAGGATCGGTAAACAAGGCCTCGTCGATAATGTACTCGTACTCAAACTTTTTTACGGCCCACCATTCATTTGGTTGGGGCAAATTTCTGAGTGGTGGGGGTGGGGGCGACGATTCGGGTGATGACGCATCCATCGAGTATGTTGAATCTGATGATGGTGATGATGATGATGAAGGTGTAGGTGGTGGTGGCGCGGCATTTTTACACTGAACTGGTAGCTTGGAAGTAGCTTGCTTCAAAGCTAACCTAGTTTTAGGTGGCATTGTGGGTTTAACTAAGAAAATTTTCAAAAACTAGGGTTGTGATGATTCAAATTGAAGGGAAAACGAAGAACTAGGGTTTACCTTGCGTGTTCAATCCGAATGGGTGTGATTCAATTCGAATACGATCCTCCCAAAGCCCCTAAACCGTTGTAGGTTTGCTAGCCAAAAGAGGAGAAAAATGGCGCCTAAAAGAAAACTCAAGTGAAAATTTCAAATGGGACAAAAAAATCTCAAAATTGGCTTATATAGGTAAAAATCGATTGATCGATTTTTACAACTTAACCTTAGCTTCGCAAAGTCGACTGATCGATTTCAAAAATCGATTAATCGATTAATCAAATTCAACTCAATTAATTGAAATTTACAGCTATTAAATTTCCAGGTTTTGCATCTCACTGGCATGTGCCAGTCGTTCGATCGAACAAAATCGATTAATCGAAATCCAGAATCGATTAATCGATTTGGAAATCGATTATTCAGTTTTGAAAGCAAATTTCAAAAATTTTGCTTTTTATTTTTTTTTTACTTCCTATTGTCATTTTCGTCCGCTTGTCGATGGCTTTTAGGTAAGTCACTTGCGGACCTTACTTTTACTCCTTAGCACCTATTGACCATCCATTTCTCATGATGCAATGACCCTTATGCTCTGCATTTGAATCGCACAACTGTTCCTTTACAATCCACATTTGTCCTTTTTCATTCCTTGAATAAGTTGGCATAAACGCATAACTTTTTATTACATAGATGGTTCAAACTTACAATTATACATGCGATGATACAATTTGGCTCTCAACTCTCGGTAAACAAGTCTAGATACTGCTCTTTCACATCCGCCTCTCGTTCCCACGTAGCTTCTTCGACCGGATGATTCTTCCATCGAACAAGCACTTATGGAATCACTTTCGTTCATAACGCTTGCTCCTTTCTATCCAATATCTCTACTGGTTCCTCTATCATGCTCATATCTTCATGCATTTTCAAAAGTTGGCCTCCCAAGATATGGGAAAGATCATTCACATACTTTCTGAGCATAGAGACGTGGAAGATGTTGTGTGCCCGATCAAATCGTGGAGGTAATCCAACGCGATATGCAACCTCGCCTACACGACCCAAAACCTCAAAGGGTCCAAGAAAACGGGGACTCAACTTGCCTCTCTTTTCAAATCTCATAACGCCTTTCATAGGCAATACCTTTATAAACACATGCTCGCTAATGGTGTAGTCTACACTCGTTCTCCTGATATCGGCGTAGCTTTTCTGTCTGCTGTGAGCCAACTTAAGTCTCTCTCTGATCATATGGACAATGATAGCATTATCTTCAAGCAACTCCGGTCCTAAAATAAACTTTTCGCCGATTTCTTCCCAATTGATAGGCGATCTATATTGCCTTCCATAAATAGCTTCATACGGTGCCATTCCAATGCTCATTTGGAAGCTACTGTTGTATGCAAATTCAATCAACGGTAGGTGTTGATCCCATGACCCTTATAGTTCAAGCATACACACTCTGAGCATGTCTTCTATCACTTGATTCACTCGCTTTGTTTGCCCATCGGTTTGTGGATGGAAAGCCAAACTAAAATCTAATCGCGTACCCATGCCTTCCTGAAACTTCTTCCAAAATTTTGAAGTATATAACGGGTCAGAATCAGAGACAATGCTACTTGGAATCCCATGCAAACGTACGTTCTCCTTCATATATAATTCCGTAAGTCTTCCTGCTGTGTACATCGTGTTATAAGGCAAAATGTGTGCTGACTTGATTAATCGATCCACGACTACCCAAATGGTGTTGTATCTCTTTGTTATACGCGGTAGTCCAACAATGAAGTCCATAGAGATTGACTCTCATTTCCACTCTGGTATGGGTAGAGGCTGTAATAATCCAGCAGGATGTCTATGATCGACTTTCACCTGCTGACAAGTTAAACACCGTGACACATTCTTGCCCACATCTTGCTTTAAACCTCTCCACCAGTAATTCTTTCTCAAGTCTTGATATATTTTGGTGCTACTAGGGTGGATCGCATATTTCGACTTGTGAGCCTCATCAAGTATAGTTTGCCGCAGATCGGCATCATCTGGAATACAAAGACGGCCCTTGAACACGAAGGAACTATCTTCTTTCACTGAAAACTCGGGTTTGATGCCTTCAATCACATCTTGACGAATCTTGGTCAACTCCGGATCTTTCATCTGTAGCTCGTGAATATGTTCAAAGATCATCGGTCTCACTGATATGTTAGCCAAGAAGGCTCCTATAGCTTGCACCCCAATATTTGTATCATATAATGATAGATCTTCGAACAATTTTCATTTGTGCATTCTCATAATCAGATTAGCCAACTAAGTTGAACCCTTCCGACTCAAAGCATCGACTACTATATTAGCCTTGCCTGGATGATACTGTATGAAGCAATCATAATCCTTGAGAAACTCCACCCATCTGTGCTGCCTCATATTCAACTCTTTCTGTATAAACAGGTACCTGAAGCTCTTATGGTCAGTGAAGATCTCAAAGGTCTCACCATACAAATAATGTCTTCAAATATTCAATGCAAATATGACTGCTGCTAGTTTCAGGCCATGTGTCGGATAGTTCTTCTTATGATCTTTCAACTGTCTCGACCCGTAAGCTATCACCTTCTTGTGTTGGTTGAGCATGCAGCCTAAACCATTATGCGAAGCATCACTATATACCGCGAACCCTCCACTGCCTGAAGGAATTACTAACACAGGAGCTGAAGTGAGTCTCTTCCTGAGTTCTTGAAAACTCTTTTTGCACGCTTCACTCCACTCAAATCTTGTATCCTTCCTTGTAAGTCTCATAAGAGGTCCCGATATTTATAGAAATTCCTCTACAAAATGTCGATAGTAGCCAGCTAGACCAAGGAAACTACGGACGTCGATTACCGTCTTTGGTTGTTCCCAGTTTACCACTGCCTCAATCTTCGCTGGATCTACTGTGACACCTTCCTTTGAGACCACATGTCCCAAAAAGCTAACTTCTTCCAACCAAAACTCGCACTTACTGAGTTTGGCATATAGTTGGTGTTCATGTAAAGTTTGTAGAGCAACTCTCAAGTATTCTTTATGCTCCTTCTTCGACTTGGAATATATCAAGATGTCGTCAACAAATACTACAACGCAGGAGTCCAGGTGTGGTTTAAACACCCGATTCATCAAACCATAAACGACGCCCATGCATTTGTCAAACCATACGGCACTAAGAACTCGTAGTGCCCGTACCGTGTCCTGAATGTTGTCTTCTGGATGACCTCTACCTTGACTCTCAGCTAATGGTATCCAAATCTCAGATCGATCTTGAAAAAATACCTTACTCCTTGCAGCTGATCGAACAAATCATCAATCCTAGGCAATGGATATCGATTCTTGATGGTCAGTTTGTTTAACTGGCGATAGTCAATGCACAGTCGCATTGACCCATCTTTCTTCTTTGCAAACAAGAGCGGTGCTCCCAATAGAGACACGCTAGGTCTTACAAACCCCTTATCCATAAGCTCTTGCAACTGCTCTTTCAACTCCTTCAACTCAGCAGGAGTCATTCTATATGGTACTTTGAAAATAGACTATGTTCCAGGTGCTAAGTTGATAGCGAATTTCACCTCTGTATCAGGAGGTAATCCTAGCAATTCCTTCGAAAATACATCCTCAAATTCATGTGCAACTACGATCTCTAAAATAATGATCTTCCCTTCCTTATCTTCCTTCAAAAATGCCAAGTAACCACTGCAACCCTTTCTGATTAAGCGCTTGACCCTGACTGAGGACACAAGTGGCATAAACATCGATCTCAATCCTCAAAATCGAAACAATCTCCTTGTATTAGGTTTGAAGATGATGACTTTGTTCTTACAATCTACCGTTGCGCAATGAGCTGACAACAAATCTATACCAAGGATCACATCGAATCCTTGCATATTTAACAGAACTAAATTCGCTGCCAATTCATAAACGTCGCCATCTTTGATGGTCACTATCACCGATTTACAAACCATCTCTGTATCGACCTATTCTCCAATCGGAATAGATACCACTAAGACAAAATCCAATGTCTCTGGGTTGACCTTCATCTTCTTTGCAAATTGAGGAGTGGTAAATAAGTGGGTAGACCCTGGGTCTATCAATACTCTAGCCTCATAACCTATGTCACATCCCTTTCCGTACAATTGTAAGGTGCCTATATCATACATATATGCATACATACATAACATAATATACACATCAAAATTTAATTCGCAGGGATAAGTCTATACTACCTCCTACATAGATGCTTTTTTTCTATCTAAAACTTTAAGAAATTGAAATTCTTAAATTTTAAAAGAAAATCTCACCTTGGATAACGTCGTTGGTATTCTGTGCTTCTTTAGCCGTAACTGCATAGGCTCTTCCTTGTACGATCGGCTTCCTTACTTGTATAGGTCGTGACATTGAAGCAGAAGTCGTCTTCTCCTTAGCCATCTCAGGACAATCTCGGATAATGTGAACCACCTTTTCACATTTATAGCAACCCCGAGTACCCCTCCTGCACTCTGCTGTCTTATGAGACTTGCCACACTAGGCACAAGTCTCCACTGTAGTAGACGTTGCTAGTGAGAAACCTTGTATAACTGCTGCTTCAGTGGTGGTAGCAGGGTTCTCATATCTGACTGGCCTCCCCGACGCTAGCACAGGTAGTCTCTGATAGTTTTTCTGCTGCGCCGGTCTAACATATTCTGTTTAGAACGGTTGTCTCTGAATAGGTGCTACGAATCTCGGCTATTTGTTCACCAGTTCGTAGTTTCCAACCCTACAATGATCCGCTCTTCCTCTCCCTTGTTGATCCCTTCTTCTATATCTATCTTCATTATCCTCTTCAATAACCAGGGCTTTACTCATGACCTCTCCATAGGTCTTCAACTCAAATGTTGTTACTTTCCCCCTGATATTCTGCCTCAAGCTGCGTTATAGTCGTTTTTCTTTCATTAGATCTGTGACTACAAAATTAGGAGCAAAGCGAGCAAGCCTCATAAACTCAACCATACTCTCTCACTGACATTCTTCCCTGCTCGAGCTATAAAAATCTAACTTCCATCTGATTTCGTACAACTTCAGTGAAGTACTGCTTGTTAAATTCTTCCACAAACTCATCCCATGTCTAGGGCAATCCTGGGGTCTCCTGAGCCCTAGTCCTAAAAATAGACTTTCACCATGGGCCTGCCTCCCCATCAAGCATGTAAGCTGGCCAACGGACACTCTCGTCCTCCGTACACGTAAGCATGCTAAATACTTTCTCCACTCGCTCAGCAAAATTTTCACATCAATTGGCTCTGCTTGCCCTGAAAAGCTAAGAGGACACATCCTCCTAAACTCTGTATATGCAGAGGGCACTGGCAGTGTAGGACCTATTGGAGGTGTAGGTGGCTGATACTGCTCATTGGCGTTGTGAGCTGTCAAGGATGATGCTTGTTGAGCCATGGCATTTGCCATGGTTTTCATAGTATGTATCATCCACTGACGCTCTTCTCTCTCCTCATTTCTTTCTCTAACTCTTTCCTGTTCTCTCTGCTCTCGATCCTGATGATCTCTATCTCAATTCTTTGCCTGGCCACTACTCCCTGGGGCCTCTCTATTCCCCATCGGTACCTTATTCGAAGCCGAGACAAAATGGTCTCTGCTCCGTAAGTTTCTGTCATGACCGCCTTGAGGTCGTCCACTTCCTCTAGAAGACATAACGGTCTGCACATGAAATCACAGTTTCATTGGCAGAAGTCCCTATACTCTAACAAAACCAAGACTTGTCAGAATTCTTAAAAGAAATGACTTTGATACCAACTGTGATAGCCCGGATTTCGGCTCTCCGAAACCCGTGTCATCAGCACAACCCTCGAGGTCGTGCCTCATAAGCCTGCACAGAATATTAGTATATCCAATCAATAATAAAGTACAAGAACTGAATCGAACTAAATCTCCAGTTCTATATATATAACCATCAAAATAAGAAATCCAAAAGATGGTTCTAGTCTCATGCCAACGCATGAGTAAAAGAATCCACCCGAACCAACTGTGACGACACAACAGTCACCTTGGATGGTTCGCCAAAAGAATATATCATCATTAATTACATTTTCTCAAAAATAGCTTGACATATCAAGCCGTACAATACTCTCTCAAAACTAAACCAAAGTACGCATGGATCCTCTAGAAGAAGTCCTTAGGAAGGGGCTCCAACTCCTCCCCATGTACGTAATCCAAATCCTCCAGATCTATGCCTCCCGAAGTAGCAGCAGCTGCAAGCATGGGACCTGTGACGTATAGTCTAAAGGGTGAGCTACATCATAGCTCAATAGGGAAACAACTGAATGAACATATAAGTTAATCTCTCACATATATTCTATGATATTTAGCAGTCTTATCTATAAATGAATTAGCTAGGAAAGTAATTTAAATGACTGAAAAGATGCACTGGCTATTACTGTTACTTTACATGTGTTCATTTGTTCTCAACTTACTCATATAAGACAATGATTTGGCCTAAAGACTTAAATCATAACTTAAATATTCCCCGATTTATTATAGCATCGGGCGCCTAATGGAATATCCTCCATCATCATCTAATAAGACCATTTTCATATCCTTTTTCATACATTCAATACTACCCAGGTCCCATTCTCATAGGCGACGGAGTTTAATTCTCATACATAGATCCCTGGAATGTGCAACTGGTGTACGGATTGGCCGCCGTATTGGTCACAAATATTCTGTCGAGTCAGTCGTGGGTATCCCGCCACGTCGGTGGGATATTCTCCAAACCTTAAATATTAAAAGTGCACTACATATAGTTATTCACCATGTGATTGTGTTAAATATATTATATTAGGCCTTATCAATTCTCATTCACTTTACTTTACATTTTTACATGCATCCCTGGGATGTCCAACTCAATGGATCACACAGATGCCCTTATCACATTCACATCCCCTAGGGACGTCACATACTCATTTCCTTATTTAGTGTTTACACACACACACCCTTAAGATTCACATTTTTGATGCATAAGTATTTATTTCTATATCACTACATACATGCTCTTACTATTAAAATACATGTTCAAGGCGTTCCCTACCTCACGCGCGTTAATCCTCAAGCGTCAAGGTCCAAGGCATTTTCCATGGTTACACTCGCTTGTATGACCTATGACACTTCATAGCATAAGTAAAGCATCAAGAAAGATACACAAAAGAAGATACAAGACCCTCCTAGAACCCCAAAGTCCAAAACAAAAGCCAACAGAAACTGCCTAAATCGATTGATCGATTTCCAAAATCGATCAATGGAATTTCCAAAATTGATTAATCGATCCCAAATCGATTAATCGAAATTTCAAAATCGATTGATCTATTTCACAAATCAATCAATCGGTTTTCCCAAGCTCTGATTTTCCAGCCACTGGGAGTGCTCAGACAATTAATCGATTTTGAATCGATTAATCGAACTCCACAAATCGATTGATCGATTTCAAATCGATCAATTAGTTTCAGGCAATTTTTCCCAGCCAACTTCCAGGTCAAAATTGATTGATCGATTTTCCAAATCGATCAATCGATTTGGTCAGAAACCCAGCCCTTTGCGGGCATTTCTTCCAACTTTCTTCCTTACCATTTCTCATTCATTTCTACTTCTTTAATTCATTATTTTAACATTAATTAACTGAATTTAAGTACCACAACATATCCATTTAAATCTAACAAAAGCTCACCTCAAATCAACCCTTGATTGATCCAAAGGCTATGGTCATTGGCTAGGTTTCCTAGCTCCAACTTCAACGAACTCCAATACGTCGTATCCAGAGTAATTGTCAAGCCCATATTCAATTTTGGAATCCACATTAACTCCCTTGCATTTACTCCTTACTCTCTCTCTCTCTCTCTCTCTTCTTAACTCTCTACACCAACCTTTCAAAGAGAATAACTTCTCTTTGGTTGTTTAAACCTTTTAACCCTTCTTATGTTTTGGTGTTAAGCGCATACTCAAAGATAGGTGTATGTGATCTCTAATCTAGCTCTAACACTACGTATACATGCTCATTAACATCAACCTAAGTTGAATCTAGTCATCGAATTGATTTCTACTTGGTCAAACTTACGACCAGTCAGGCACACATCCAGAGGACACTGTTCAAATCTCAAATTTCGAGGATGTTACACCTGTCGGGTGGATACTCATCAACCTTCAGAACCTGTCGAGTTCTTTTGCACCAACCTGTTGAGAAGATTCCAGCAAGCTTCAGCTTTATACCTATCGACATGTAGCTTCAGCCAACTCCATGAAGGGAAATTCAAACATATCGACCATTTGATGCCCCAAACCTATCAGCAACTACCTGCACTCACTCCCCAGCAGCCTGTTGACAAGATCCCCAAATCCACATCACAAACCTGTCAACTTCCCAGCCTCTTGAACCTCTCGAGGAGCAGTAGCCTCCAAACCTTTCAACCTATCGAGGTCTTGCACTCCAACTCCAAACTTGTCGAAAAGCAGTTAGCTACCTTCAGCCAACTGCTCGACCCGCAGCCATAATCCCCTCCATCCTCTCAAAATATAACACCCATCCTCATGAGAAGGTACCTGAAGCTACTGCACTCAACTCCACCATCTTGGGTTCATCTTCTCACTATTGAAACTGCAGAGTTTTAATAGAGTTGCAGATTTAAACCCTCATCAGCCCATACTTCTGCAACTCATCCAACTTGGGCTCCATCAAATCTAAAGCATGAGGGTTATTTTCAATAATAGCTGTAGCTAGTACATTTTGGACTTCAGCAGCTAATATTCTTGGTTGACAAGGGCAGTTTTGGGAACTTCAAGGCATAAGAGAAATCTGCACATGCGTAAGTCATTTGCAGCAGTTTGATAAATGGTGCAGCTGGAAATATTAATGGATAGTAGGGATAGTTTTGGAAACTCCAAAACAAGGATAACTGCACATGGGCAATAACTGATTTCCAAATATTTGGCATAATGCAAATTAATTCAGCTGAAGCACAACAGAATTGGATCCCTCTCTTCTCTCTGATTGGTTGGAATTCTAAAACAGGGATTAAGCACAAATTGAAATCTGATTCTCTCCTCTTATTGGCTGCAATCCAAAGCACTTGGATCATTGCGTTTGTATAAATAAGACTCTTTGCTGCTGTAATTTCTCAGTAAGGAATCTATAGAATAACTTTGGTTCTCCTTAGCTCATTTAGGTTTACTTTAAGTTTAATTTTTCCTTTTTCTCTTCCCCCTTCTCTCCCTAATCCAGCATGTTGGATTAGATCTAGATAAGCAGTCCAATTCTGGTTTGTAATTATATTTTGAAAGCTTCAAAGACTCTGTAAATGGATTAGATGTTGCACAGACTGCAGATCTGAGCTCAATAGGCTGTAAGATGTTATTACAGTAATTGTGATTTTTAAAGGTGATTCTGATTTAAATTTCACTTTTTTGTATTTGATTTTCCTGAATTAGATATTCCTGTGGATGCTTGTGCTTATAGCCTGGCACCCATAGCATCTGCAATAGCTTACCTGTTCTAATCAAGATCATTGAATTAGAACAATCTCTGGGAAAACCTGTGAGCACTACAAATGGACAAATCATATCCTTAGGATTGCTCTAATTCTTTGGTTAAGATTAAATTCTTATACCTTGCATCCGAGCTTGTAGCCTGATGAAGGATTGTAGCAAATCTTTCTTCTACAGTGCCTTTGATCTAATTGATTTGCAATGAGAACCAGTCTTTGGCTGCCTAGTTCTCACCATTTTCTATTTCATATTACCATCCATCTTCCTCCATCTTTTACACTTAGTTTTATATTTCTGTTTTATAGATTAATTAGATCTAGTGACACCTGAAAAGCTCTCTTTCTTCTTAGATTTAGGCTAAAATTGTCAGATCTGTAGCCAGATCTGGAGGTCTATTATACACCTTCTAGGTTTAGATCACTACTCCCTGTGAGACAAACTCTTATTAAAACTTGCTACAAATGGACCTATATCTTGCAGGTCTAGTATAATTTTAGTATGCTGGATCCATTTTCTTTTTAGTTTGATTTTATTTTCCTTTACAATAAATCAGCACTTGAAAATTCCACAACACCGACGTTCAGAATGTTGCCAACACCAGGCCCAATAATAATATAACTCTATTCCAATTCAAGGCAGCCCAATCAGCACTAATCAGAACTGAACCAATGCAAAGAACAGGGAATGGACAGGGGATGTAGATGACTCCGGAGAAGAGGAGAGCCCGCTACGATCGAGTGTTTACGCCAAGATTACTTACTGCTCGTCAATCGCAACCTCTTCCTCACCCAATCCCAAAGAATTATGACCCTAATACTCACTGTAATTTTCACTAAGGTTCGGGTCACCCGACTGATCGCTGCTTCCCATTGAAACACGTGATCCAAGACTTAATTGATGCCGAAAAAATCATTCAACCTGCACCTTCTCAAGTGAACCAACATGCAAATATTCATCAGGTGCCATTACCCCCACATCCTACTAGAGGAGCAGGTCTCAGACCCACCATCGGGATGATAGAAGAATGTGAGAAATTTGAATTTGACCCGTCAGACTATATTAGGACCGGAAAATTTATGTATCACTATTGCAAAGAGATTGTGAAGGGAGGAATATTGGGGTGATTGAACCCTTGAATTTGTCAAAATATTTTCTCAACCCAGCACCACGAGTTGAACCCTTAGATCATAGGGCTTATTTTCCATCACTCACACCTGTCAATTATGTACACATAAATACATATCAACCATATATAGCCACCCCCATCAATTACCCGATAGCCCATCAGGTCCTCCATTCCCCACCATCACCTATCAACTATCAATGGCCCATTCCTACCCCACTACCCCCGGTGCAACCACCCGCAAACCTCATCACCCCAACCTTGCCCAACTTTGCCACCCAACCATCTATCACGGAGGTGAACCAAGAATTACCCACCCTTTCGGAGCCATCAGTACAAATGCATCAGTTAGTGGTAGCCACTCCGTTTCAGATTTCAGGACCAACCTACAATCCTCATCAGGTCCCACTGAGTTATGAGTAGACGGATGTCAACACTGGCAACAGTAAAGAAGGGGTAGTGGACTTTGTCACTAGATCTGAGAGGATTTCTAAGAAGCTGAAAGTGCCAGCAGCAGGACAAGCCCAACCAGAGGGAAAGAAAGATAGCGCTATTAATCCTTTTAAAAAATTGAGTCGAGAACATAAACTGGAGACTCAATTAAGAAGGATGTCAGCTCACATCACTGTGTGGGATCTATTAATGATGTCCCCACTCTATTTTCAAGCTTTAATGGGGGTGTTAAAAAATGCACATATATCGCTTCAGGTTAGCCCAGATGAAGCCGGGCAGATAATTGGTCAAGTGATGGCTCCAAATGCCATTTTATTTTCAGATGCAGATTTACTAGATGAAGGGAGTAGTCACTCCAAATCCCTTAATATTATCATAGAATCCAGAAATATGATAATTCCACTGGTTTTGATTGAAAATGAATTTACCCTAAACATATGCCAGCTGAGAACCGCCACCAAGATTGGGGTAGATCTATGCATGCTGAGACCCACGAGAACCAGTGTCCAAGGTTTTGACAACACAAGGAGAGAGATAATAGGGGAAGTTGACCTTGAGCTATTGATTGGGCCAATGACCTCCATATTATTTCAAATGATGGACATTAAATCCTCATTCAATCTACTGTTAGGGTGCCTGTGGCTACATGAAGTTGGAGCGATCCCATCCACAAGTTCGTGTCCGGGCATAAGATTATCACTATCATCGGCAAAGGGCACAGTGAGAAGGAAAAAACCACTAAAAGCATTGAAAAATCCAAAGTTCTGGATGTGCCGCACACCGCTGAGGATGTCGACCTTCTCAGTTTTGAATATGAAATATCAACGGTACTCCCGGAGCCCATCGAGGTCATCATTCCAAGAACCAGAGGTGGAATGGTAGCGACAGTGGACATGCTCTAAAAGTAGAGCTATCAAAAAGGAACAGGACTTGGGCCCAGACTGTAAGGCAGAAGAGAGCCCATCACAGCCAAGGGAGGCCAGAAAGCCTGATTCGGGTTAGGTTACAAGCCCACGGAAGGAGAAGTTAGGGAGGCTAAGAAAAAAGCTCGCGCCACGGCAGCTACAAAAGCCAGGGAGATACACATAGAGGAAAAACCCCATCCCAGGCCTCACATCAGAGACTCATTCATAAGTATTGTGGTTATAAAGATCAATCGAAATGGGGTAACCCAATTAACCCCACATAAACCTACCACACCGGTACACCCCACCAATCACCACATCACCCTTCCCAGCCTAGAAATAAACTTGGCCGCGTTATCCCTCTTTGAGGAACGACGGTTCGTGCTTGAACAAACTCCCCCTGTGGTGAATCACCATAAAACTATGTTAATATTTGAGGATATAATCTCAGACAAATTTGGGATCAACATGATGGTGACTGACTCCGAAGAGCCGATCAGTCAGCACCCTCCATCCAAGCAGGTAAAGGAGTGGTCTCTCAAGTACGCAACTGGGCATCTTTGCCCCAAACCTTGAAAGTAAGGAGTGGCCTAAAATTTGTCACTCGTTTCCTAAAAAAAAATAATAACCTATAAAAAGTGAGATAAGCCCTTGGCAGGCAATACCTTGTATATACACAGACTCGCGCTGTCAAGGATCCGTCTCCGAAGAAAACATAAATCCCAAAAATATTGAAAAACTATAAAGTCCAAAACTATTATCATTTAAAATTCTAAATAAAATCCCACAAAAAGATGTCTTAATCGAGATGCCTGTCCCACATAAAATCGACCCCTTTCCTGTAGAAATACAAGAAGAGGTAAGAGTTACGAGTCTGGACGAGGATACCCCTTTTGAGGAGCTCCCCAATGAGCTCCTTGACCGGGTTGCCGACTTTGAGCATGGCCCTACCCCCATTGTCGAAGAAACAGAAGATATCAATCTAGGGACTGAGGAGATTCCCCGAATTACCGAAATCGGAGTGTCACTATCTCCCGAGGAAAGAAAAAGCATGATCGAGTTCCTTCGGTCATACCAAAATGTTTTTGCCTAGTTGTATGAGGACATGCCTAGTCTAGACACTGATTTGGTCGAGCATGAGTTGCCTCTCTACCCTGATATGAAGCCAGTTAAGCAGAAGCTGAGAAGTCTCCGGCCTGAGTGGATGTTGAAAGTCAAGGACGAGGTCATCAAGCAGTATGATGCGAGGTTTTGCATGGTATCCAAGTACCCGCAATGGCTAGCCAATATTGTGCATATGCCGAAAAAAGACGAAAAAGTCTGCATATGCATTGATTTTAGAAATTTGAATAGAGTGAGCCCGAAGGACTATTTCCCATTGCCTCACATCGACATCTTGGTTGATAACACTGCTAAGCATGGGATGCTTTCTTTCATGGATGGATTCTTTAGATACAATCAGATTAAGATGGCAAAGGTAGATCGAGAGAAGACGGCATTCATCACTCCGTGGGAAACCTTTTGCTATCGAGTCATGCTATTTGGGTTGAAGAATGCTGGGGTAATGTACCAGAGAGCTATGACTGTACTATTTCATGACATGATGCACCAAGAAATTGAAGTGTATGTTGATGATATGATAGTCAAATCACTGGAGCAAAGAGATCACTTGATAAACCTTCATAATCTGTTCAAGAGGTTGAGAAAGTACAGGCTACGTTTGAATCCACAGAAGTGCGCATTTGGCACTATATCCAAAAAATTGTTAGGATTCATCGTCAGCAGAAGAGGGATCGAGGTCGACCCAATCAAAGTTAAAGCTATCATAGAAGTGTCGTCACCATTTACTTAGAAAGAAGTTAGAGGGTTCTTGGATAGGATACAGTATATCAGTCGGATCATTGCACAGCTAACTCCCATCTGCATGCCGATCTTCAAGCTACTTCGGAAGAACTCACCATTGAATGGAATGATGACTGCTAGGCAGCATTCGATAAAATCAAAAGCTACCTCCTTAACCCACCTATTATGGTACCACCCAAGTCGGGGAGACCACTCTTGATATATCTCTCCACCATGGAGGTCTCGATGGGATGTGTCTTAGGGTAGCATGATGAGACGGGAACAAGAGAGCAGGCCATCTACTATCTGAGCAAGAAGTTTACTGATTATGAAATGCGTTATTCTCATCTGGAGAAAGTATGCCTGACTCTTGTTTGGACTACTCAGAGACTCCACCATTACTTTCTATCCCAAGCCATTCTACTCCTGGCCTGAATGGACCCGTTGAAATACCTGTTTGAGAAGTCAGCCCTCACTGAGCGAACCTCACGATGACAGCTTTTATTGTCTAAGTTTGACATCACGTACGTCACTCAGAAGTCGATCAAGGGATAGGCATTCACTGATCATCTTGCCAACAATCCTTTACTAGATTATGAGCCTTTGATAACTGAATTTCCTGATGAGGACATCCTATTCATGATGGAAGACGATACTGAGGAAGTAGAAGAAACATGAGTAATGCACTTTGACGGGGCATCAAATGTCGAAGGTCGGGGAGTTGGCGCCATTTTGATTTCGCCTAAAGGATCACATGTGCCAGTTTCTATCAAACTTAACTTCCCTTGCACTAATAACATGGTTGAGTACGAAGCTTGCGCCGCCGGCTTACAGGCGGTACTCGATCTGAATGTAACTCACCTCCGGGTATTCGACGATTCATAGTTGATCATATGTCAGACGAATAGTGACTGAAAGAAGAAAGATGAGAAACTGATCCCTTACCATAAGTACCTCGAGGATCTGATAGTTTGTTTCGAGGACGTGACATTTTCATATATCTCGCGGATAAGAAATTACTTTGTCGACATGCTAGCAACTTTGGTATCAATGATAGAAATCCAATAGGGCGCTGAGATGAAGCCGATCATGATCAAGTAAAGGAATGAATCGGCCTTCTGCCTCCAGATTGAGGAACCTACAAGACCTGATGATGAGCCACCTTGGTACTTAGATATCAAGAATTTCCTCGATACTCTAACTTTCCCTAAGGGTACGTCCAAGATGGACCGGTGAACCATTCAACGTTTAGCGGCAGTGTAGACACCCAAATTTGGCCCAAGGCCTGATCGAAACACATTTCGAGAGAGGTGCACTTTCGAGCTTTTGATGGCATGTATGAAACCCTTAGGAACCTTCCCGAACTCTTAGGAATCAATCCTAACCTTCCCAAACCTATTAGAACTCATTCCTGGACTAGTGTCAAACCCTCCCGAGCAGTGGTTAGAAAGAGGAGTGCCAAAATTTACACAGACCTTTTTAAGAGTTGAGTTATATACCATTGGAAAGAGGACTTCTCCAGCTTTCTAACAAGCTAAAATCACCTCAATCAGAGTTGTATATCAAAAGTTATGATCATTTAAAAATCAGGCTCTTTTGGAGGGATTTTTGCCTAGCGCAACTAATAGTTGCGCTAGGCCTTTTTCCCTCAAAAATGGTCTGGCGCAACTAATAGTTGTGCCAGGTATAAATGAGTCCCCTCACCCCTCATGGAGCCAACTTTCAAGCTACTGTACAGAACTATTTTACTGTATATTTGTCTGGCGCAACTATTAGTTGCGCTAGGCATATAAACAGTGACAGTTAGTTTTTGCCTCGAATTTTGAAGCTAGGGTTTGACTTGTTGACCACCTCAGTCCTTGGGGTATGTTTTGATAACTTTGTTGCACCCTTTTAATGTCTATTTGCAACCCTTAAGTAATTTGAAACACTAACCTATCGTCCACCATTAAAATCATTCCCCCACATCTTCAAGCTCTCAAAATCCTAGGAAACCTTAGATTAGAGATTACCTAATTGCTAACCCTAATTAGCATCTAAGTAGCCTCCTAACCTACCATTTTCTTATAAACAAAGCCCCCCTCCCCTTGGTTTAAAGGTTGAGAATTTGGCTTAAGAGAGAAAGAGCTTAAAGTGAGAAGATTTTTCTTCCTTTGGTGCACACTTCCCATACAAATTTCATATTTCAAAAAGCTCCCTTAGACCTTAGCATTTCACTAAAAGCCTTCAGGTTAGGTGTGTGTAATCCCTTAGCCTTCCTTCTCTACCTCTTAGCTTCAAGCCTTAGGAGTTAGAACCCCTTTTTCCACCATTCAAGTCTTCAAAAACTTATCAAAGCAAGCCAACGCAAGGCTCTCCTACGGTGCTACAAGGGCTCGAGGGCTCCGGCTCTCTCCTTTCTTCTCTTATCTCTTCTTTAGCTCTTCCCATCCTCTCATTTGTGCCGTTACGCCGCCGAATTTTCGATAGAAACGGAGGGCCACAAATAAGATTTAAGGCCCATTTGGGCAAGAGAAAGTCATTTTCTTTTCTTTTACTTTATTTTTGTATTGGCCATTAGTAGAGACCGCGTTACGCGGGTTGATCGGGTGCCTAACACCTTCCCGATCGGTAACCGAAACCCCTACCCAAGAGCCTTTGGTGTGGACCAGATTCAGAGTCATATTTTTAGCACTTCGATGCTCATAAAAATGAATTAGGTTTCTCAGGACACCAAAAGCTCTGGGTGGCGACTCTATATATTTTTTGCAAGCGGGCGCATTACCGCGACGGGATCGTCAAAAATCTCACGGTTGCATAGATGACAACTCTGCTGGGGATAGTTTGTAGAGCTTCTCCTTAAAATTTGGCCCTTTATTTTTTATTTTTCACTAACCATTTTTGCTATTTTTTTCACTATTTTTTTTTATTTTTCTCACCCCTACTTTTCCGTCATTTACGAGCTTTAGCCGATTGGCGAGCCTACATGCGCATTGTCCTTTAAATTTCTTTACTTTTCCGTCATTTTAAATGTCTTAGCCGATCAACGGGCCTACTTGAGCATTGTCTTTTAATTTTCTTACTTTCTCGTCATTTAAAGTGCCTTAGTTGATTGGCGGGCCTACTTGTGCAAGCATATTCCAATAGTGGGCGCCAGCTCATAGTGGCTGCACGGGGTCATCACCCTCGGTCTTTGAACTAAAGAAAACTTTCAAAAAAAAGATAAAAGCTTTGAAAAAAATTAAAATTGAACCAAGTTAGGGAGCTTAATTAATTTATTTTTACGGGATAGATTTTAAAAGGGTAGGGATTAAGCAAACACACAAACACCCAGGATTAGCAAACACACAAACAAAGTCCATCAAGAGTCGACCTTAACCATCCTTCATCTCTATATAACTGTTAATAAAAATTGACGATTTTGGTTGCAACCGCCTTTTCATCAACATATTGGATGCCTGTAACTCTAATCTTATGAATGAAATTAGATTTCCTTCGGCCATTAGCAAGAGTATGAAAAAATTTTGTATTTCCATCCCCTGCTTCCAACGAGTGGGCCTTAGACTTTTGTCTCCATGACTTCTTCTTCAAGACATATTTTACTATAGTGCATTTTGAGGGCTGCTCTGATCTCCAAATCCTCTTCACACAATGGATTCGACTCTTCCATAATATCTATATTCCTTATCTAAACCAAAATATGATTTTTCAGTCTCTCGATGTTCTCATACATGTTCAAATTCCAGTCCTTTATTTTTCCTTTCAAGTTTTTCAATTTAAGTGATAAAACAAACGAAGATATTCCAACGCACTGATCCTCAGTCCATCATTTTTTAACCTTAGTCCTGAAATCATCATTCAACAACCAAGCATTCTCGAACCTTAACGTCGAAGGACCCAAGGAGTTGCCCACATGAAGAGTTCAGAGAATAATGGCTATATGATCAGAAGTTGGCCTCAGTAAGTCTTTAGCAACCGAATTTGGGTAAACTCCAAACCATTCACCCGAAAATAGAAATTGATCCAACTTGCACAGTGTAGGAACCTCCTAACAACTTGACCATGTAAACTCTGCACCCTTCATTTGGCAGTCAATCAACCCACAATCATCAATAAACTCACCAAACAGTTTCGCACTCTTTCTATCAAACCGCCTTCCTTTTTTCTCAAAATCAAACCCACCATGTTAAAGTCTCCCCCCACACACCAAGGTACATCTCATCTTACACTTAAAGCAGACAACTCAGTTAGGAAACCTTCCCTTTCCTCATCATCATTTGGTCCATAGACCCCAGAAAATGCCTAACTCTTTTCATCAATTACATTGCTCAACCAAACTGAAATTGAAAATTCCCCTATTTCAATTTCAGTTTTGTCAAAAAGCTTGTTATTCCAGGCCAAAAGAATGCCACCTGAAGCACCAATGGATTGTAGAAAATCCCATTCCCAGTCTCCTTTACCCAACACTGATTTAACCTTCCTAGAGTCAATTTTTTCCCATTTAGTTTCTTGAAATGTGATCATATCCGGTTTATAAGCTTTCACCACATTTTTTACAATCGCCCTTTTATATTGGCTTCCTAGCGCTCTGACATTCCTTGACAAAATTTGCATAAAAATAATTCATAATTTCCCCTTAACCCATCTGAAGCCGAATCATACTTTTCCTACCTTCTTTTGTCCCCCCTGCTTTTGCTTCGAGTAAGAAAGGCCCCACTGCAATTTAGAAAGCTCCCTAATTCCTTTCGATTTGCTCTCTAAACCCTGTTTTCCTCTTGTAACATTAATCGATTCAAAAACCTTATGCAACTTAGCCTCTGGTCCAGAAAATGTCATTTCCAATTCTTTACCAATTTCAAGTACCTTTTCCAATTTCTCCTTTTTTTTATCGCATTATCCTCTTCTTCCTCATCATTGACTCGTTCTTCTAATGGTTTCAATCCAGTTGTCGAAAAACCTTGGAATTCATCATCAAGCTTCTCAATAACCTTTTGCACTTCCACACAACTACCCGCAATGTGGCTGTTTTGATTTTGCAGGCTAGAGCAATTCGCTTGAATATTACAATTTCTCACCCCCTCCCAATAATTGAAAGAACAACATTGCTCATTACAAAAATTGACATTCAGATTATTATTTTCAGAAAGTAAAAAGATAGAATATACCTAGTATTCAAAAGTACGAGGAAAGAGATCATTACCTTGTTGTCGATCAAAAAGCTGAGTTTTCAAGAGCGTCCATAATCTTTCATGATCCATCATCTGTAGGCCCAGTGAATCCTCCGTCTTCAAGTCCAAGGTCCTCAACATCCTCCAAAGGCCCAGTTGCATTCGAGTCATTCGGTCTAGCACCTCCGTCAAATCTAATGGATCTAGCAATTCCACTAGATCCATAAGGGCCATCATGTCCGTCAAGTCCACCATCAGGCTCAACAACCACTTCTAGTCCAACGGATCCACCAGATTTGATGGGTTGCACCAGTTCTTCCGGTCCACTACTAGAATGACCTATATTTGAACTCCCCACCTCAGAGTTATCCTAGCTATCATAAGCCAGTATAGAATTAGAATTTCCATAAATCTGTGAGCCTCTCAGACTATTGATAGATACTTTAGAAGATAATGTACTATGCCCATTAATCCTCTCCTCAGCAAACTGCAAGTCCCCTCGCATTTGGCGCCCTAAATCTCTCAATATCATAAATTTAAACTTGAGAAGATGGTCCCTCACACGTGCATGTTCCATCAAGTTTGCCGGAGTTAGATACTAGCGTCCGGCCTCTACCACCTGTCATTACACAATTATCATTGAATCCACCAGTCAATTCAGCCTCTGTTAGATCTCGTCGTCTGAAGCCATTTCACCCGATCGAGCCTCCACTCCCTGATGACACCCTCGAATTTTCCCTCATGGATGTGGTACTACCTGGCATCTCCACACTGCTTCTCCCCTTCATGTTGTTACACAACCATCCCTCCCCATCGATTGGGACGCTACTAACTGAGAGTTCCTTACTTCCCGATGTGTCGTGTATGCAAGAAGCATGATCATTATTGGTAGTAATCAGATCCCTGAACTCTCTCTCAACTTCCAACAAGCACCTATCCACGTTATTGCCAACCCGCACATCCCTCCACCTCGATATGAACCCCCAATGTTCTGCCTCCATGAGAATCCTAGCGAACCTAGTCTCGGAGAAGTTCAAGGTTCATTGATCCACCCCCAGGTATAAGCCGCACCTTCTACCAATAGTGCTCAGAACTTCTGAAGTCCAGGCGTGAAGGGGGAGTCCGCGGACTCTAAGCCACACCCCTCGGCCCTGCTTTTTGATAATGCAATCAGTAATTTCTTTTCTCCACCTGTAACAAACCACCTTTTGATCTTCCTAGTTTAAGGATCCTCTCTTACATGCTTTTTCCAGCAATTCCACATTAGCCTCCTTGAAACGAAGAAGCACGCTTTTATTCTTTGTATTCAAAATGGATAGTTGGGGGATGTGATCTTCCCCCAACATTTATGTAAAAAATTCCTAATAGTGGGAAAAGCAAGAATGTTATTGCTAAAATTAACAACCATCTAATAACACTGAAATTCTAAAAGGCACCGATCATATATAGGATCATCAACAACGATCGAGAAATGATTATCCCTTCCCATTTTGGTTGTTTGGGGGATAAAATCCCTTGTCATATTCTCATGTTGTTGTCTAGGGAGTTGTCTATACATCTTTGAAAGAAGATTTAAAGTCCCGCTGAACATTGTGGCCGTTGAAAGTGGGGCCCGTTTTGTTGTTGATATGATCTCTTTTGATATGAAAATCATTATCACCATTAACCTCCGGTCATGGGCCCCATCATCGATTACCATTGAAAACGTGTCTTGCACCCTGATCATTAAAAAAATTCCCCCTTTTGTAGAATCTACATGCAATAGACCACCCATTCTTTAGATCTTTGATCTGTTGTTAAGAGAAAATCCCTTGTCCATTTCTATCGCTTATGTCATTGTTGCCGCTCCCCTCCTTCAGTTCTTCATTTTTCCCAACAAGTTTCCCATCATTTTCTTTGAATCACATCCGTACCTGTGACAAACCATCCTACGAGCAAAGTTAACGTTCTTACACTTTCCACAGAGTCAGTCTCCAACACATAAAACGATCTCCCGGTGAAAACTAGCCGTTGTCGCCGATCCCCAGGGATCCCTTCGTTGTTTGCTGTCGCCAATCCCCATAGTTCACCATACCTCCAAACGGAGAAATACCTAGGGTTTCGGGATGGAGGGAGGAGAGGTTTCAGGCTATGATTTTCGGAGGGAGGAGATCAGGAGGGAGGAAGGATCAGACCTAAGATTTCAGGAGGGAGGGAGGGGAGGTTTCAGGCTAGGGTTTTGGGAGGAGGAGATCGGGAGGGAGGGAGGAGACCTAGAGTTTCGGGAGGGAGGATAGAGAGGTTTCAGGCAAGGGTTTTGGGAGGTTTAAAAAGTGAAAACTCGGCTCAACTCGGAAGTCAGTTGAGCCGAGTTAAATTCGAAGACGCGGATAAACTCGACTTGCTCTGACTTAGTAATTTAATCTATTAGGGTTGCTATTGGGAAAGTGAGGAAAAGAAGGGAATGTCGCATCAACAAAAAAGGCACTACATGTGAAGCTCCTATCAATAGGCACAGAGATATCTCTACGCCCGAGCACATATCCTCAACCATATATATATATTACGTTTTTTGGAAAAGGATTATTGAGCTCTGGCCTGGCTCGAGCTCGATAGAGCTCCCGCTCAAAATCCTGCGGAACTGACCCTAACTCGTCTCGTTGACAGATCTACCACAGCATATCAGTTCTTAACCGCGTGGTACATTGTCAAAGCGTTTTAAAAAGGTGCAGGAAGGTTCTCCTTTCTGTTTGTGAAGGATGAGTCAACTTTTCTTTTTGGGATAGGGTATCATTATTTGCTCCCATTTTCTCTGAGAAGAATACATGAATTCCTACCAGAACAAATCATTGACTGTCATGAATCAGATGATAAAGATCGTTTTTCATCCTCATCATCCACACAATAGATATTAAGATGATAGCGCACCTATCAGACAGTCACATTTTCATTCCATGTGGCACACATCCACCAAAAGTGACTCTGATTGTGTACCACAGAAAAGGTTTTTCTCCCGATGTGACTGGATGATAGGTTCTCGGTAATCTTAAAATCTATTAGGTGAAATAACGGGACAAAAAACAATCACCATTGTCTTGTCAGATTCAACGTGGTAGGACCTTACCTTTGCCCCGTTTAAACACCACTTTAAAGGGAGTTGTCGTTGTCCTCGCAAAAGACTGAGCTGGAGAAGGTTCCTCTGTGGTTCCTTTCTTCTTCTTTGTTTACCCCGTAGGGGCATGTCAAATGTTAATGCCTTTAAAAAAGGCATGAACAAATTGTCTCTATGCCGTTTTCAGGCCTGCCGAATTCAAAAATTTTGTTTAAAAAAATCGTTTCGAAGAGGAATGGATAGTATAGAGCCGTCCTCCGCTTTTGTCATCCACCCCTACTGAATCGTCGTTCAGTTACGAAGATTCCTCCACCACATTTACAACATAGGCGACCGAAACGCCAGGCTTGTTACTACGACACCGACAATGTCTATTCTTCTTCTTCCCCTAATAGATACTGCTACGCCTACTCTGAAATCTGCGCGACCACTAGAAACTTCCCCTTTCCTCACCATCAAAGGATGTTTGGCGCTGCTCAATCCGCAAAGAAGACGTTGTGGTTGTATGCGTCTTGCCCATAACCATCTTAACAGTTGCAGCGTCATTCTTAGTGGACCATATTTCGAACAAATCAAGATCTGTCATCGACGGAATTGATCACTGGTGGCGGGACTGTATCTCAGAAATCCGATGTTTTTGCTTTAGGCCTCCTTCTTATCAGGAGAGGAGCCTGGGAAAATTTCGTTGATCCAAAGCGCTAGAGACCCAATTGTCTCCAAAGATACACCGAAAATACGGTTGTGGATTGATAAGAGACTTTGGGATTCATACCCCAACGTCAAAATGGCAGTCAAAGTATCCGAGAAGATGATGCATATCCGATTGGCATGTGTACACGTCAAGCCCGATAAGAGGCCAGATATGCGACACGTCGCATTGAACATGAAGTAGATGTTGTTTTTCATCCCAACCATTCACACGTTAGATCTATAGAGATGATGGCCCAAATATCATACCGTCAGATGTTGATTACAGGTGACACACATCTGTGCTCATAGTTCATTATAATAAACATCATCACAATCACTTGGGAGATGTGACAGCTGTAATCAACCTCTAGCCCTCTAATATTTGAGCCATGATCTTAAGATCTAACGTGTAAAACATTAGGATGAAAAAACATGATCTCTATCATCCAATTGGAGGCAATCAACAGTTGTAGCAGTGGAGCCATCAATTGCGACACAAAAATCTTTGCAAAAAGCAATACTCTTTTTTTTTTTTTTTTTAGATAGATTTTGTGTCGCAAAAAGCGGTTCTCTTTTTTTATTTTATACTCATGCCGTTGCAAAGAATTAATGAAGTTTCCCTGTTGCATAGTATATTATACTTAGATGACAGTGAATTATTCATCACCCTTGAACATGGAACACTATTTTAGCCCCACGTAGGATCCTGTGGTTGATGGGTAAATCATCAAGATTGGATTATTTTATTAAAAAAACGTATTTGTAGGACCTGACAATCCTAACCGGCATTTTAATACCAAAATGATATTTAAATGATCTTCCACTATCAATGATTTATGATGTCACTGATTCGTAATAGATCATATCAATGATTTATGATGTCACTGATTCGTAATAGATCATAAATTAAACTGTAATAGCCTCAAAAATATATGTTGTAGAGATTTAAACCATCTAATTTGTAGATTAAAATAACAACCAGTTGTTCTCACTTTTAGTCGGCCGATATTAAAATTCTCCAATAAGATAATTCACATCACTTATAGTCATGTTTCTATGGGCCGACATATTCCAATCAAAGATTATCACTTGGACAATTTAGATATCAAATGCATAATCCACATGACACTAATGGCAATTCAATGGTGTGAGAAAAGAAAAGTCTAAATTTAATTGCCTCCAATCATTTAAAAATCACTTTGGCATTCAAATGCCTGATAAGACCTCTTATCCTCTTTTTTTAAATCGTAAGAGCCTACAAATGCCACTTACACTAAGGGTGTCATATTTTACCAAATCCGTTACAATGGTCCTTTTTTCTTTTGCCCTTTGTCCTTTTATTGAAGTTTGAGACATTTTTGACTCTGTCAGATACCCTATATTTTTACTTTTATCCAAACTAACCAGCTCTTAATCAAGTCATTTTCAGCTAGCACAAAAAGTCCAAAATACCCTTTCTTACACTTTTTTTCATTCTACATAGTTTAAAATTTTATACTTTACGATGTGTAATGAGATTTATGTCGTCTAATTTGAAAGCCACAATATAAAATCGATAGTGCCAAAGATAAATACGAAAAAAAGGCGATATCACCCCTTAAAATATATATATTAAACAGTCAACATCAACTGTTTACACAATCGATGGCGACTGTATATACAGTCACCATCGACTGTATAAAAAAATAATAATAACAAAAAAAAAAAAACAAATAAACTTTTTTTTCCCGACTATCCACACAGTCGATTTTTTTTTTTTTTTTTTTTTTAGTCGATGGTGATCAAATAATCGCTATCAATCTAATAAAGAATCGTCTTCGCTCAGATTAGATGAAAAGTGTTTTAATAATATAAAATTATTAGTTTATTTCACGTTCAATTCTTATTAGCGCTTATTTTGAATGCGGAACCAAAACTTCATACGAGAATGCTATTACCAAGATTCGAACTCAAAATCACTTGTTTGAAAAAGACGCGTTTTACCATTGCTCTGCACGCTATGTTTGTGCTCTTTTAATAAGTCTTTTTATATATAATGTTTAATGATTAACGATTGTTTATCAGATTGATGGCAATTTGATTTCCAATCGATGACAATTGCGTATCCAATTGATGGCGATTGTTTATCAGATCGATGGTGATTGCGTTTTCAATCGATGACAATTGCATATCCAATCAATGATGATTGTTTATCAGATCGATGACGATTGTTTATTTGATCGATAGTGATTCATTAGTTGAGCGATAACGATTGATTATTTGATCGGTGATGATTCGTTAGTTGAACCAATGATTAAATTTGATAGTCAACTGTGAAAAAACAGATGTTAGAGAGTACGTTTTATGTCAATCTTTGGCACATTTGATCTTTACATTGTAGCCTTCAAATCAGATGGCATAGATAGTGTTTGAAAGAAAGTGATATTGATCTTTACATTGTGATACCGCAAGAGCCATTACTTGCTATACAATTTGAATAAAAGCCGTGACTACATTGAATCATTAGAGAGAGATCATGTGTTATGCACTTTTTTTGCATATAAAATATTTAGATCATAGCCTTTGAATCAAATGGCCTAGATATGCTATTTCCATATGGCATAGGTCCCCAAAATACTAAGGCTTTCTTTTAAGGGTACCTCTCTATGCGCCTATGCATGCTCTGAAACCGCTCACATCTCAGTCCCCTTGAAAATCATTGATTGCTTTTGAAATCGCCATCGACTATTTAAAAAAAAAAAAAAATTCGACTACCTACGATCGATGGCGATGGCATTTGTGAGACAATCGTCATCGATCGTAAATAAACAAACAATCGTTACCAACTATGTTATATATATATATAATTTTTTTTTTTTAAAGAGGCGATATCGCCTTTTTTTCGTGTTTATCTTTGGTTCCATCGATTTTATATTGTGGCCTTCAAATCAGACGACATAAATCCCGTTTCACACCGCATAAATATAGAAAAGTGCAAATATTTAAAATTTTAAATCATGTAGAACGAAAATAAGTGTAAGGGGTATTTCAGACTTTTTGTGCTAGCTGAAAATGGCTTGACTAAAAGCTGGTCGCTTTGGGTAAAGGTGAAAATATAGGGTCTCTGACGTAAAAGGTGTATCTGACAAGGTCGATCAGGTAAATTTCCCGATTTTTATATATCATACCATACTGTATCCAATCTATGTGACGTCCTCATGTGGACATAAATAATGTCACATGTACAAAATTACTGAACTCTTTGTAATGAATAGTGCATGTGTTTATCGTCTATCGCCGTCGTCATCGTCGTCATCATCATCATCATCATCATCATCATCATCTCTCTCTCTCTCTCTCTCTCTCTCTCTCTCTCTCACACACACACACACACATATATATATATATATGAAAAGGGCTCAGTCCTCCAATGGAGGGCTATAAGCTTTCCAAGATCCTACATGGAGCTCCATATAACACTCGTAACACTATTTTGATGCCACATGAAACATGTGCATTTCATAGCTCATCTTTGGAAAAAAAAATATTAAAATTCATCATTACCATAGTGACAAGTTTCGCGGAAATTTCGTGAAATGGAGGTCAAACAAAATTTTCGGAAAATTTCAGTACCTTCCTGTAATTTTCGATAAATTTCAGTATTTTTCAATTAATTTTTTTTATATTTAAAAAAAAAAAAATTATTTTAAATATTTTAGTAATTTAATATATATTTTAGTAATTTAAAAAAATATATATTAAATATATTTATTTGTATATTTTTAATCCCCGAAACTTTCCCAAAATTTTTCGGAAAGGTATCAAAATTAATCCGAAATGCACCGAAAGGACGCACCACCACAAAATTCCCGAAAGCGAAATTTATCACTATGAACTTTATCATATATTTCTTTAGCAATAAAATTTGGGCAGTTGAAACTAATAATAATATCTCAATCTATAAATACAAATCCATTTATTTTGGGAAAAAAAAAAAATAATAACTATCCATTTGAGATAAAACAGAATATTAAAAAAAAAGGAGAATGATCCCATTATAATTTTATTTTAATTAGAAACGATTTCATGACAGGAGCTACTACTTGCACAGAGAAACTCATCCTTTGCATACCAAAATCTGATAATTTTCCCAGTACAAGTAGTGGTTCCCTCTCATGATTGATGCAGCTGACTATTATATTTCAAATGCAAGGAAAAGTGGTGCAATTTAATCGTTATAAATGTTAGAATATGGAGTTGGTTATGGTTTAAGTTCTGTGATATTGATAAAAGCCCTCATCATACTAGAGAAATTTGGTTATAGTGGGTTGAGAAGGGGTCAAAATATCGGTTTCGGCTGAAAATTTTCCCTCCATGCATATTTTGACCGAAATTTCGTTTCTAGTTTTCATTTCGGTGGGGGCCGAAACCGATATATTTTGGTCGATAATTTGAATTATCAGCAGAAATTTTGAACCATAGGGTTGAGTACTGTGCTCATTCCAAAAAACATTTTAAATCACTCCATTCAATATTACCTAATGCTGGAAGGGTATGAGCTGTGTTCCTGTAATTTACACTGGCATTAAAATATCATCATCATCCCCATTATAAAAAATAATTCAAAATTCATCTCGACCGTGTTTCTTGAAACTCATTGACCAAAACCCAAAATTTGAACCGAAATTTCCCCTCCATACATATTTGGACCGAAATTTCAGTTGTAGTTTTCGTTTCGGTGGGGACTGAAACCGATACATTTCGGCCAATAATTTGAATTATCAGCCGAAATTTTGAACCATGGGGTTGAGTATTGTCCTCATTCCAAAATACATTTTAAATCACTCCATTCAATATTACCTAATGCCGGAAGGGCATGAGCTGTGCTCATGTCACGTACACTGGCATTAAAATATCATCATCATCCCCATTATAAAAAATAATTCAAAAACTCATCTCGACAGTGTTTCTTGAAACTCTCATATATATATATATATATATATATATATATATATATATATATATATGAGAATATATACAAGAGATACAACATGAGGGGTTTATCCTTTCATCACTATAAGGAAAATGGCACATCTCCATATGACATAATTAAAGGTTAGTGTTGCACCTTTTTTCTTTGTAGGTAACTTCAATTGGAGAAGAGCAGAGGCGTGCCACCCTGACCCTGCAAATAGTCATACCCTACCCTCATGTCATACCATAAGAGGAAGGTTGTTTTTATGTCATAAATTCTAATAAACATGCAAATAGATAAATATTATGCATATTATTTTCCTATCAAGAAAATAATAAATAAAAAAAAGCAAAAGCAAACCATGAAATCTGTTAATTGATGCATTAGACTTTATGCCTGTGACACCATCGGAGGGTGAGCAGTTGCATGCATGCTCATTGTCTGGACTCATCCCCAAAAATTGAAATTAGTTTTCTAATCGTCTGATCAATCGCCAGTATTTGGATGATAAAGAAATGGTACAATCAAGTGATTTGAGGATTCAATTGGTGCTGGTGTCTGGCGAGAATTTGCTCCACTGTTGTTTCTCTATTGTGACCTTCCAAGTTGGTTGAGCCATGTAACTACTCGGTCGACATTGCGTGTTTAAAGTTCACAATGGTTTTAAAAGGGTGAAGGAAGCAAGCAAAAGACCAAAAAAGGTGGTTCTCTATCTTCCATAAATAAGAGACAACATCCAGTGAGGATAAACTGATCCAATTAGGATATTTACAAAAATATCATCCAATTAGGATATTTATACCATTTAAATAAATAAGAATATGGTTGTTAGTGCCGTACAATACACGATACGTATGATATGAAACGTACCATCAGCTTCAGGAATTTTTGTATATACTTTATCAATCTATCCAGTAAAATGTCTTGGTTCTTTAAATTTATTTAATCTAATTCAATCTGATACACGATTGGAAAACCATGAAAAATATATTTACTGTAGCAAAGTTACCCCCCCCCCCCCCCCCACCCCACCCTTTTCAAATCCAATAAAAATAATACCAAGTCGAATTTTCAAAAGAATTAAAAGTCAACTTTCCAATTCAAGAATAAAATTTGATTCTTTGCGCTTAGTTAAAGTTCAAACTTTCAAATGCCAAGGATTATTTCAAATCTTAGAAACTCATAAATCACTGTCAAAACATTGGTAAAACACAAGTCCAAAAATCTCGACTTCCAAACAAATATTTCATATTATCCATTACCGATAAATCTGGTGTTGCATAAGCAAATTAAGGCATCGAAAATGTGTCATAATCCCAGTATTCTGTATGTATAGTGATTAGTAGTAGTTACATAATGGTTGTTAATGCATCAAAATATTGCACATGGAAACATGGCAAGTGCGGGAGAGGAGGGGAGGGGAGGGGGGAGTATCAATAGTACAGTTTACTGACTTATCAAATTCACATTATGCTAAGGGATTTTTTTGGTAATTTACATTTATTTAATCAAGTTAATGGTTTAATGGGAGAAGCAATGACAGTCCATCACAGACCCTCATGACGGGAAGTTTTAGATTATGAAAAAACAAAAGTAGCGATTGCAATGCAAATAGCTTAAACATGAGGGGTGATACACAATGAAGGCATAACTTAAGGGGGTAAATGCAAACAACCTTTTTAAAAATAATAAATAAATAAAAGCGATTTTTGCATTTAACCCCTAATATACGTCGTATTTGCACTCCGCCCCCCTTGTTTCACCTATTTATGCTATGATCCCTGCTTTTATGTGTCCTTTACTTATTACCCCTTACTGTGGCGAATCAACCGTTGATTATTATGAAACTAAACTTTGACTGCTTTGAATCAGATGATGGAGATTGTTTTTCACCATAATCTTTTACACAGTGAATCTTAGGATAAGAAGTCTACCATCAAGTAGTTAGATTTTGATTCCACATGGCAGACAATACAAAAAGTGAACATGATTGTGGGTGTACATCAAAAATGGTTATGGAATCGCTTTTCGAGATAGGTGGCATGTGAATAAAAATCTGACCGTCTAAGGGTAAACTCCTGATCTCAAGATTCATTGGGTAGAAAATTATGGTGAAAAACAATCTCTATCATCTTATTCAAAGCAATCAAAGTGATGGGGACATCAAATTCAAGCAGCGATCAGTGACGAATCGAAGGCGAAAGGAGAAAATCCGAGGTGAAAGAAGAAAGTAAAAATGTTTTAGTTGATCAGGATTCTTTTATTTAGTGGTTTGTTTTAGGATTAGTTTCCTTATTTAAATTATTTAGGGCATTAGATAGATATATGTAAAATGTGATTGTTAATTTCGTCACTTTCTGCGCAACCATCAGAAATGTGGTCATAAGTCTATCAATATATATCAGAATTGTGTGATTCTTGTCTTGTTAGAAAGCTACTTTGATAAGCTTTCAAACAAGACCAATTTCACGTTAATCGGACATCGTTTGACCCTTCAAAAGTGGCCGCGTAATAAAAAGATGGGATTAATGGTGAGATTAATTATGACCGCTAGATTAGAAAGTTTTAATGGTTGATTAAGAGTTTTAATGGGAGCTGCACTAATGTAGTTTCTGAGAGTACCGTTTCTCGCTTAGGGCCTCTGCCCATAGCTCACCCACGACCCTACAAGATTGCTTGGGTCAATTCATCTTTTATCCCTGTTTCCCAAAGGTGTCAAATTCTTGTACAATTCGGCTTGTACAAGGACACCTTGTGGTGCGATGTTGTGCCTATAGATGTGGGGCACATCATCCTTGGGAGGCCATGGTTGTACGACATGGACGTTACACTGTTCGGAAGATCGAACGTGTGTATATTTACTCGCAACGGTAACAAAATCAAGATAAATCCTTTACCTCCAAAGCCACCCACAGCGAAGTCATCCACATCGAATGATAAAGGCCTGATAGAGAGAGAGAGAGAGAACATCTAGGGTCGTTCACATTGTTAGTCCTCTCGAGTTTGAGCGAGGTGCTAAGACGGAGGACATCGTCTATGTCCTTGCCACAGTTGAAAAGTTCAAAGATTCTGGCGTTGAGGTTCCACAAGAGGTTGAACCAATCATGAATGAGTTTGTGGATGTCTTTCCTAAAGACCTCTCAAATGAATTACCCCCTCTACGGGACATCCAACACGCCATTGATTTGGTCCCTGGAGTTACCTTGTCGAACTTGCCCCACTATCGTATGAACCCATCCAAGCACTGGGAGTTGAAAAGGCAAGTTGATGAGCTTCTCCAAAGGGAGTTTGATGGGGGCATCACACAAAGCAAGACAGATGAAAGCATAAAGAGGAAACAAATGGAAAAGCAACATCATCATGAGGAAAGGGAGGCAGGAAAACGTCATCCAATGACGGATGTCCGTGGGCTCAAGCGGACGTCCGTGAAATCATAGTCTCACTGGTTTTTATGGGACGGACGTCCGTAGTGCCCCACGGACATCTGTGACATTCAATGTCCGTAAGTGACGGACGTCCGTGGTCCCAGTACGGACGTCCGTGGACGTCTTGCCGCCAGCGACGTAATTTCTATTTTTGTAACAAAAATTAGTCTTTAATCTTTTATTAGTTTAGGACTCTTTTGTTTCGAGGTTTATAATATTTAGGGTTTTCTTAGCCTATATAAAGGCTTGTAAAGACATTATTAGTTAGTTTTTTTATTACTGAATGAAAAGAGAGTTGCTTTTGTACAAACCCTAGAGAGCTTGTGAAGAGTTTTCAACCGAGGGAGTGAATCCTTCAAACCTTGAGGAGTGAGCAATTGTTTCTCGTGCGACTTGGTGCGAAGCCGACGTACAGCCGTGGTGTGAAGCTTTGGGAAACCCTTGTTGTGAAGCCTTGAAATCTATCCTTTTATTTTGTCTTTTCTCTAATTGTTGTCAGGTATTATCTTTATTTAATTCCGTTGATAAAAATTAAAATCCCAAATTGTTCCCCTTTTACTAAATTATTTTAAGCCTATTTCATTTAAAATCTCCGAGGAGTCGAGAAACGATATTGCGATTGTCGATCGATGCCCTAAACTAGAACGAATCTCGAGTATCGGAGCCGTTTTTCTAGATCGGGAAATTTTCACGCATGCGAATGTTAAAATGGATTAATCTAATTGTTTTATTAATTTCATTGAATTAATTTTATGTATTGTATGATTTTGAATATTTCCGCTATTCAATTCACTTTAAACTTAATCCCAAATTCGCATATTAGGGTTTTAGCGTTTTGTCCCGCGTCAGTTTTAGTATCAGAGCACAGGTTTAGTTTAGGGTTCACTTGATTTTAGTATACTTTGTCTTACACCATTTAGTCTTGCATAATTTCGTCATGGATACCAGTAACTTAGAAGCCCTGATTAGAGATCTTGCATTTAAAGTGACCACTAGTCAAACCCGAATGGATGAGCACATTGCTAATCAACAAGCCCGGCATGAGGCTTTAGAGACCCGTTTTGAAGATATCAATGAGCACATCGCTGAGAATCACAATAGAGTCAACAACCGTGACAGTAGGAGAGATGTTCCTCCCCGACATGAGGTCCAAACCAATCTGGACGATAAGGTCATGAAATCAGTGAAAATGGACGACCCCACTTTTGATGGGAAAAGGCAACCCAAGGTCTGTCTTGAGTAGGTCGCTAGCATGGAAAATTACTGAGTGGTATTCCATGTCCGAAGAGCGCAAGGTCAGATTTGCTAAAGTCAAGCTTATGGGTCAAGCAAGACTTTATTGGTTGGGAGTAGAGTGTCGTAGGCAAATCCAAGGTCTTCGTCCTATTTTCACGTGGGCTGAAATGAAAGTCCAACTGCACGAAAAATATGTTACCATATCATATGATGAACATATTATTTATCAGTGGCAGTCATTGCGTCAAGGAGATTCTCCAGCCACCGAGTACATCGATCGGTTTGAAGATCTGATGACCTAGGCCGATGTAGATGAGCTAACAAAAGTTACCCTCTCTCGATTCTGAATGGGTCTTCGACCAGAGTTATAGAGGGAACTCATTCCTTATCCCGTTGCGG
Source organism: Chloranthus sessilifolius (assembly GCA_021018995.1). Classification (NCBI taxonomy): domain Eukaryota; kingdom Viridiplantae; phylum Streptophyta; class Magnoliopsida; order Chloranthales; family Chloranthaceae; genus Chloranthus; species Chloranthus sessilifolius. The sequence goes on along the minus strand of CM037593.1, from coordinate 49,182,108 downwards.
ATCTCGAGGAATGCTTTGCTAGGGTTGAAGAATTAGAACGGTATCTTGACCCCTCCAGTAATGGCCGATCTAAGTCTTCCAAACTTGAGTATCATTCTAATCCTATAGAAAAGGGAAATAATGCCTCTAGTCAATCTTCAAAATTCATGATTCCATAGGTTGACAAAGGAAAGGAACCAATGGTCGAGAGTTCTAGACGTGCTCCACAACAATGTTATAAGTGTCAAGGTTTTGGTCACTTTGCATCCCAATGTCCCAGTAAGGGTCAAACCTTGATCATTCAGGAACATGTCGAGAAAGAGAGCAATGAGTTACCTGAAGAAGTGTACGAACCATGTGACTCGCCAAGTGATGAGGAAGGTGAAGTTCCGGTCAGAACTGTAGGTTGCATCAGGACAGTTCCTACTCCGGAAACAGCGTTGATAGTGTGTCCATACCAAGTGTGTCATTAGAGTTGGTAGAAGTATATCCTTATTCTAAATTGCATGGGATTAACAATCGGAATGTACTGAGCATTGGAAATATGCCTAATCGCACTAGCACGTTAAATATGCTTAATGAATTTGATACTAACAGTTTTATATTAATTTCTGATTGTCTCGAGCATGTGGAATCTTTTCCAATCTCAGAAACGGGTAAGGATGGAGGTCTAAATTTTCCTCTAGACATGGGCAATCATCTGATAGTTGTCATAACGAATCTTACGCCTATTCTAGATCCCACAACCCCGCCCTTTGACCCATTCCTTATTGAGCACCCAATCGAACTACACCCATTTACCCAGTTTCTATCTCGTACCTTGTGCAATATGAGAAAGGGTCGAATGAAAAGGTCATAAAATTTTCGAGCTTCCATGCCATTGACAGTAAAAATCGGGAGTATCTCATAGCATGGAAAGGTAAGCCAAGAGTCGAGCTTTCGAAGTGTGTCATCCGTGGGTTCCCTAACTCATCGAAGATAAGTTTTTCCCATCCGGGGAGTATTAATGGGGACATCACACAAAGCAAGGTAAATGAAAACATAAAGAGCAAACAAAAGGAAAAAGGCAACATCATCAGGAGAAAAAGGGAGGCAGGAAAACGTTATCCAATGACGGACGTCTGTGGGCTCAGGACGGACGTTCGTGAAATCATAGTCTCACTGTTTTTTATGGGACGGACGTCTGTGGCATTCAATGTCCGTAGGTGACTGACGTCCGTGGTCCCAGTACCGACGTCCGTGGACGTCGTGCCGCCAGCGACGGAATTTCAATTTTTGTGACAAGAATTGTTCTTTTTAGTCTTTTATTAGTTTATGACTCTTTTGTTTCGAGCTTTATGATATTTAGGGTTTTCCTAGCCTATATAAAGGCTTGTAAAGGCATTATTAGTTAGTTTTTTTTTATTATTGAATGAAAAGAGAGTTGCTTTTATGCAAACCCTAGAGAGCTTGTGAAGAGTTTTCAACCGAGGGAGTGAATCCTTCAAACCTTGAGGAGTAAGCAATCGTTTCTCGTGTGACTTGGTGCGAAGCCGACGTACAACCGTGGCGTGAAGCTTCGAAAAACCTTTGGTGTGAAGCCTTGGAATCTATCCTTTTATTTTGTCTTTTCTCTAGTTGTTGTCAGGTATTATCTTTCTTTAATTCCATTGATAAAAATCAAAATCCCAAATTGTTCCCCTTTTACTGAATTATTTTTCATTTAAAATCTCCGAGTCAAAAGACAAAATTGCGATTGTCGATTGATGCCCTAAACTAGAACGAATCCCGAGTTCCCACATCGGAGCAGTTTTTCTATATCGGAAAATTTTCAAGCATGCGAACGCTAAAATGGATTAATCTAATTGTTTTATTAATTTCATTGAATTAATTTTATGTGTTGTATGATTTTCAATATTTCCGCTATTCAATTCACTTTAAAGTTAATCCCAAACTCGCATATTAGGGTTTTAGCGTTTTGTCCCGTGCTAGAGTTCATAAAGGAAAGCTTGAATCCATGTGTTGTGCCAACGTTGCTCACACCCAAGAAAGATGGAACTTGGAGGATGTGTGTAGATAGCCGCGCTATTAACAAGAACATGGTCAAGTATAGGTTTCCAATACCGAGACTGGACGATATGTTAGACATGATGGTAGGTGCCACAATTTTTTTTAAAGATCGATCTGAAGAGTAAGTACCATCAAATTCGAATTCGTCCCGAGGACAAATGGAAAACTATCTTCAAAACCAAATATGGCTTGTACAAATGGTTTGTCATGCCTTTCGAGCTTTCGAACGCCCCAAGTACTTTTATGCGTATCACGCAAGTGTTACGACCTTTCATCCGCAAGTTCCTTGTGGTCTATTTTGACGACATCCTTATCTACAGCCACAACAAGGAACAACACTTGGACCAAAGGCAAGTTTGTGTGACTCTCTGAGGAGAGAAGTTGTACGCGAACCTAAAGAAGTGCACGTTCATGTCACATCGTGTTGTCTTCTTAGGGTTCGTCGTGACCTCTAATGGAATGACTGCGGACCCCGAAAAGGTTAAAGCTATCATTGAATGGCTTGAACCTCAGAACATTCACAAAGTCTGTATCTTCCATGGGTTAGCCACATTCTATAGGCAGTTCTTCTGTACCTTCAGTACAGTTCCCCTATCACCGATTGCATCAAAAAGGGGGAGTTTAAATGGACACCTACTACGGCTACGACTTTCAAGGAGATTAAGTCTCAACTGACAGAAGCTCCTGTCATGCGCCTTCCTGACTTCTCTAAGGTCTTTGAAGTTGCGTGTGACGCGTCAGGCATAAATATCGGAGTATTAAGCCAAGAGGGCCATTCGATAGCTTATTTCAATGCAAAAGCTAAATGAGGCTAGACAGAAGTACTCGACCTACGATAAAAAATTCTATGCGATAGTCCAATCCCTTAAATATTGGAAACACTATCTATTACCACATGAATTCGTCTTGTTCTCAGATCACGAAGCCCTATGATTTTTGAGTTCCCAAAAGAAGTTAAACCCACGACATGTGAAATGGGTTCAAACGCCTCGTGGAGGATTATTCCACATGTCTGGATTTTGGCAAAGAGTATACCTCACTTATGAGTGGACAACCTGTCAGAGGGAGTAGATATACCCTACAAGAGGGGTATTTGTTCTTAAAACACCAATTGTGTGTTTTCCGCACTTCTTTGCGAGACTTTCTTGTTTGGGAATTACACGCCCGAAGGGTTGCTGGCCACTTTAGTCGCAATAAGACTATCGCATTGGTTGAAGACGAATTCTTTTGGCCCAATCTCACCCAAGATGTTGCCAAAATTATCAACCATTGTCGTGTTTGCCAGTTGACAAAGCAAAAGAGGCAGAACACCGAATTGTATACACCTTTACTGGTGCCTGGCAAGACCTATCAATAAACTTCGTGTTAGGCCTCCCTAAAACCCTCCGAAAGCACGACTCAGTGTCCATTGTTGTGGACCATTTTTCAAAGATGGCCCACTTCATTGCGTGTTCGAAGACCTCCGATGCAAGTTGCATTGCTACCCTATTCTTTAACGAGGTTGTTCATCTACAGCGTCTGACCGCGACATTAAATTTGTCAATTATTTTTTAAAGACACTAGCACAAAATGGTGATTCGGCTACAATTTTCATCTGCATATCATCCTCAAACTGATGGGCAAATTGAGGTTGTCAATAGGGGTTTAGGAAATCTGTTAAGGAGTCTAGTGGGCGAGCATATTAGGAGTTGGGATTCCGTCTTACCTGTCGCTGAGTTTGGATATAACAATATTGTTAACAGATTCACAGGCATGAGTCCGTTCCAAATTGTGCATGGGTATAAACCTAGGACGTCATTAGATCTCATTTCAATGTCCATTCATCAAAGGTCATCAGAGTCTGCATCCACATTCGCGCATCGCATTCATGAGTTGCATATTGAGATTAAGAAAAAAATCAATTTAAAGAAAGTAAAATACAAGTTCTCTGCAGATTCTCACAGATGGTTCAAAGAATTCTAAGAGGGTGATTTTGTGATGGGTAGGAATAGACCCGAGCGATTCCCGCAAGGAGTTGCAAAGAAGTTATAAGCTCATGGTGTACTACCCTATCAAATCTTGAAGCATGCCGGCTCTAATGCCTATGTTTTAGATCTTCCGCCGGAATTGGGGATTAGTGCGACTTTCAACGTGGAGGACCTTATTCCATTCCATGACCCTTCAACCATCCCTACCAATCCCTTTGAACCTTCTATATCTAATGAACTAATTATTCCCCTACCCATACCGCTACCCCACCTACTCGGCAAACTCGTGAGATCATCGAATATGTGCAGGAAAATCAGATTGTGTCCACCAACCACGGGAGATTACAGAAGTATTTGGTCAAGTGGAAGAATAAGGCCAATTTAGAGAATACTTTGATTACACAGGAAGAGTTTCAGCAGCTGGACCCAGATCTCTTGGACCTCGACTACACCCAGCATTCATTGGGGACGAATCCTTCTAACCCGTGAAAAGTTGATGGGGGCATCAAATTCAAGCAGTTGCCAGTGGCATACCGAAGACGAAAGAAGAAAATTAGAAGTGAAAGAAGAATGGGAAAAAGTTTTAGTTGATTAGGATTCTTTTAATAAGTAGTTTGTTTTAGGATTAGTTTCCTTATTTGAATTATTTAGGGGGTCAGGCACATATATGTGATATGTGATTGTTAATTTCGTCACTTTCTGTGTAATCATCGAAAAAGTAGTCATAAGTCTATCAATATGTGTCGGAATTGTGTGATTCTTGTCTTGTTGGAAAGCTAGTTTGATAAGCTTTCAAACAAGACCAATTTCACGTCAATCGGACATCGTTTGACCCTTCAAAAGTGGTCACGTAATTAAAAGACAGGATTAATGGTAAGATTAATTATGACCGTTAGATTAGAAAGTTTTAATGGTTGATTATAAGTTTTATTTTAAATAGTATTCTTAGGGTTTTGGTTAGCCTATTTAAAGGATTGTAAACAACTTTATTATCACTTTTGGTTAATGAAAATTGCTTATGCAAAATTGACAGTTCTAAACTTTCGTGAGGGTGTGATTCTCTCAAAACGAAGAGCGATTCTTCGATTCCCACTTGCGGTTTGGTACGAGACCAACTCTTCTTCTAGCTCTATCTTCTTTAGATCTACGATTTACGTAAGTAGCGTAACCCTAATTATTTATTTATCCATTAAATCCCAGATCTAGCCTATTGATGTCATAAAAATCCAAAATCAACCTATTTGTTCATCATTAACTTATTATTAGCCTTTTATTTTGTATGTATCGAGAGAACCCACTTGCGAGTTCGTTCGACATCCTAAAACTATCGGAGATCTAGCCGTTCATTACAAACCCTAATCTTCTAGAACCGATAGGGAACGTACACAGAAAGTAACGCTATTTTGGACCGGAATTAAATTTTCTAACTGAATTTCTAGAGTTTTCCGTGATAATTTTTTATGAGAAATTTTATTTTTAATTGTTTGAATTAATTTAAATTTTAATCTCAGCCCTAGCATTGCATTTAGTAAGTTCTCGCCTCACAAAGTTTAGCTTTATAATAGTCAATGGTTGAATTGTCACTGTAGGGCGTAATAAATAAAGGAAACACAAAAGCAGGGACCGCTATATAAATAGGTGAAAAACAAGGGCCGGAGTGTAAATATGGCATATCTTAAGGGGCTAAATGCAAAAAGCCCTAAATAAAATAAAATCATAGCAAATTTAAAAAGAAAATCTAATGATTTAATTTCCTATCTTTATCAGAACTGGCAATTATATTTCCCAATTCAATTTCAGAACATTAACGTTAGTCTACTCTATATACATGCTCTACTATCCTTGTATCAGTATATAAAAAACTACAGTAATGGAACCAATGACTTGATTGCTTTTTTTTTTAATCAGGATCAAGGATGTTTCTGGCTTATTGGCTGGCTGTATGGATGCAAGTTATATTACCAACATTTTACTTCTTGATACTGATTTAATACACACACACACACACACACACACACACACACACACACACATATATATATATATATATATATGTGTGTGTGTGTGTGTGTGTGTGTGTACTGTCTGGATCATTGTGAAGTTCTTGGCATAATTGAACCTCAGATATTGTGGAAAACATGGAACTATTTTTGAGATCCTAGAAAATGTACATTATCTACATATTCTCTAATAAAAAGCTTAAAATGTACAGGTTTCTAAGATGAAAACCTCAACAGCACTTTGGAAGAACTTTTGTCGTTGCATCAACTACCGCTTGTGTTCCTCAAAAATGAAGACTTACTGAAATTGAGGCCCTGGGGTGACAATAAATACAAACGGATGACACATCATCTTGCAAATAAAAATTTAGAAAATGAAAGCACCAAATATATAAAAGGAAAAAACTTTACCATGCTTGACGACATCTAACAGCTTCGTGGCGAACAGACCTTTTTCGATCATCAAGAGCCATTGATATAGCCTGCAAGACCTGGATAAAACAGTATATTACATACGCAGGTTTCTGCACACAGCCAAAAAATTACTAACTACCAAATATAAATTAACACTGAAAAAACTGGAAGCACTAACTACCAAATATAAATCAACCTGTGTTCTCATGGGATAAATCCTCATATGGGGCAGGTCAGAGATGGCTACAAGACATTGAACTGCTGTTTCCCGAACAAGCTGAAACACACCAAGAATGCTTCAAAGTAATCCTAAGAAGTAAACTATGCCTACTTACCAAATGAATTTATTGAAGCAATTCTTCCAAATTCATTTGGCGTGTTCAATTAATGAGAAAACTGGAAAAAAAATTATGTAATAAACTAATAATGTAATATTGTTGGACGGAAAAGATTTGCATAACTTATTTGCTAAAAAAAATCCAGCTAACTCGAAAACTACAAAAATTCATGAGGATGAAATTCTCACACAAACATATAAAAATTCCCCAAGTATCTAATTGGGCAAAAATCATTATCGTGTCCCATTTAATTAGGGTCGGCTTTGCAAGACTTAGTTCTTTACTTCATATATATATATATATATATATATATATATATATATATATATATATATATATATATATATATATATATATATATATATATATATATATAAAGCATAGCAACAATGTATCTAGGTACACACCCACACATTCATTATTTCTTCCAAACACAATTAATCACATGACAGGTATATCTTCATTGTTCCAGTCTCTGTCCCCTATGTCTACACCATGTAGTGTCTGTATTGCAAATGGCTCTCAAGTTCCAATGGTTACTAAACATAAAAATGTTGGCCAGTTGCATGTAGAAACTATCGTGTACGTTCTGAAGATGTCAATTAATCTTCTTTCTATTAGTTGTATTACTAATCATCTCGATAGCAGTGTCATCTTTTTTCCCTCATATTCTATTATCCAGGACTTGTTGACGGAAAGGTACTTGGTCGCAGTCGCAAGGAGAGATGATTATACTTGTATGAAGATCATCATATTAAGAGACTAATTGTTGTTGTTGTTGCCTCAGTGACCACCGAGGATATTAGCCTCTGGGATATTTGTCTTGTGCGTCTTCCCTTCCAGCATTTGCGCCTTCTTTTCCCACAACAATTTCATTCCTATAATAGTTCCAATTTTCAATGTGACGTGTGTCAAATGGCCAAACATTGTATTAGTGTCTTATCCTATTAGTGGTAACCGAAGGACTGACCCATTTAACATTGCACATTCTGATTTTTTAGGGCCATCACCTATTATTGCTTCTCGTGGTTATCGATACGTTGTTTCATTCATTGATAATTTCACACGGTTTACCACAGCTTACATGATGAAATAAAAAGATGAAGTGCCACTGTCTTCTCCTATCTTTCATTGTTAGTCCAAAGCCAATACCAAACTACCGTGAATGTTTTGAGATATGACAGTGGTGGAGAGTATTTCACCCACCATTTTCAGTCTTACCTCCAGAACCACGAGATTGAGTGGCAAACCACTTGTTCCTATACTCTCCAACAAAACGAGGTTGTTGAAAGGAAAATAAGCATTTGCTTGAAGTTGCCCGTGCTTTGCTACTTGGCATGAATGTCCAAGGTGTTTATGGAGTGATGTCATTCTCACTACAAATTTTCTCATCAATAGGATGTCTACCCTAGTGCTTGAGGGTAATCCTCCCTACAAGCTATTGTGTCCTCAAAACAATCTCTTTCTTGTCCCTTCTCGCGTAGTTGGGCCTGTGTGTTTTGTTCATATCCCATCATCCCATCATGATAAACTATCTCCCAAAGTAGCAAAATTTATCTTCGCCGATTATCTCCGACTCGAAAGGGGTATAAATGCTTATGATCTTTGGGAAAGTGTTTGTTACCATCAGTGGTGTGAAAGTCGCCAAGCGGCGCTGCCCGACGTTCGATGGGGTGCCCACCCCGCCCAATTTTATTTTTTTATTCTCGAAGTCATTACTTGACAGATTTTGAAAGGGCCCTCGCACTTGAAAAGTTGGCCCTTGCATCGACTTTAAAGAGAGACTTGGTATTTTAGGGACATGTGACATATGAAGATCATTGATGGCGTCAGATCAGATGACAAAGGTCATGTTTCACCCCAATATTCCACACAAACAGATCTTGTAGGTGTTCTTGGGTGCAATTAACATAACCCTAAGTTATAAATTAGTTACAAATAACGCAAATAACCCACCCTAATTTGTAGGGTGCAGATAACTTCACAAGAAGGGGTGTGATGCAAATAATATATATATATATATATATATATATAGACACACACACACACACACACATTTGTGATAAAATAAAATATATATATATACATAGAGGCCGCCTGGATCTTGGGGCGCCCGCCTAGCAATTTCCGCCCGAACATCCCCCCGACTACCCCGACAATTTTAAGAACACTGGTTACCATGGATGTCATCTTCTTTAAGTCCACTATTTATTCTCCTCCATAGTGTCCTCTTTAGAGGGAGAGTTCCAAGGAAGAGAGCACTATGTTAGTAAAACAATCCTGTGTTGATGATGAAGTGGGTAATGATGATATGGATGAGACATCAAGGGGACAACAAGAACAACACAATACAAACGAACATGATGCGTTTGACAAGTTTGAAAAAATGCAAAACCTTCATATGAGGTGAAGCCTTTAAGAAGATGAAAAGAAAATTCTCTTCGTGCAAACAAGCCCAGATCAAGTGCCTTCGCATGAAGTACGTCCACCAAGTAGTGAGTGTCCTCCAAAAGAGGATCTGGACCTTCCCATTGCTCTCCTTAAAGTTCCCAGGTCATGCATGCCATGGGTCAAAATGTCGGTTTTCCGATACATATCGTCCAACCTCCAGGACGATACGTATTGGCGATACATTGAATTTATCGTCCTGATACATTTTTTTTTCAAAAAAATCCCAAAAATACTCTAAAATTCCGAAAAGGCTTATTTGATGCATATTTCGGAATTTTATCAACTCATAACCCAAATACATTGTACATGAATCATGAATGCTTTAAAAGTTACATTGTACATGAAAACTTAACTTTAAAAACACATTGAATTCCTTGGTGGATCTTCGCCCTCATGATCATCATCAGTGTGCAAGTTTTCCCTATAGTGTTGGCCATATTGATATCCATGATAATATCCCCCCCCTTGAAATTGAGGCATTAGCAACGAGTATGACTCAGTGTAATAGGTATATGTCAGTCCTTTGAAAATTTGGCCAACGAAGTCATATGGCCGGGGGTAGGTTGGTTGAGGGATTGCGTATGGATTACTAGTTGCTGAATCTTCGGTGTTTTGTAAACTAAATCTCCCGAAGCTAGATGTAGTATAACCCAAATCATCTTGTGCACCTTGTGGGGGTTGGTAAGATTCTGAATCTCCTCTTCCTTCAACCAGAGTCTCAAACATTGTTACCGGTTCATCATCCCATGCGGCAATACCTCCATAAGAATAATAGGGGCCAACATCATCGTCTCCACCACTAGTCCCAACGTGAGTTTCATCGCCTCCACCATCACCCCCATCATCGTCATTATCATCGTCATCATCGCCCTATCACTATTGGGCTGCGTTTCGTCATCAGATCCAACAACTGAATGACGATGCAATCTTTTTTTCCGCCTAGGTTGTTGGGAAGCCTGCTCCTCCGTTATTTTTTCTGAATTGTCCAACCATGCAGTGCTCTCACTATCCAACACTGGTGCTTCTCTCTCGTCGATCCACTGATTCAAAGGGTCATCCTCCGCAAATATATAAGCCAACTCAATGAGATTAAAATATTCACTATTTATAAGGTAGAATATGATCGATGAATTAGTATATGCCTCGTCAATTATATCAAATAAAAATTGTATAAACTAAAACGTCATATAATTGCTTACCATGGTTGGTCCTCTGCATATTCCTGACCCTTAATTGCGTGTTGTAATGGTAGTAGACTAACTTTTCCCATCGACTCATAGTTAGTGTATTCCTTTTCTTTGTGTGAATGAGAGAGAAGGTTCTCCAATTCCGCTCACAGTTGGATGACGAACATGTTTACGATAAAACGCGCATGGCAATCCGCCTTGGTATTAGGCAATCATGTCCATTGCGCATCCACCAATCAGCCGGTTATCGTGTTGGATTTGAGATTGCGCTAACCTCGTCCCAAATGACCCATGTTTTTACGGAACATATCAATCTACAAAGATGGAATACAATAACCTACATATAAATAAACAGATCATATGGCATTTGACTTATGAGTTAGTGGGCCAGGTTCTGGAAGATAAAGATGCCACCAAAAGTAAAATTTTTCACATGGCTGGTTGCTAAAAGAAAATTCCTCATGAGAGATCAACTTATCAGAAGAAATATTCCGGCGATCAATAGATGTATGCTTTGCATGAGGGGGGTGGAATCGGTTGGTCACATTTTCCTCCATTGCTCTTTCGTGCAGTCGATTTGGAACAATATATTTAAAATCTTCAAAATTGAATGGGTTACACCACGTTGGCCGGCTCAAATGATGGAAATGTGGAAGGAGATTAGGCTCGAGGATCCAAGGAAAGAGTTGTGGCTGCTAACTGTGTACGCGGGGCTCTCGGCAATCTGGTTAGAAAGAAATAGCAAAATTTTTAATCGCAAAGTGAGGCCTTTCCCGCTGATTATTAGAGATATCAGAGATATAGTGGTTAACTGGAACGCATGCAAGATTACGGATTTCAACGAGGGGCTCAACTATTTTCTAAGATTATGGGAGGACGCTGCATGTAGGGGGGCTGTCGGGTGCGCGGGTTGCCGACGGCGGGTTGGGGTCTGCTTCTCTTGCTGCTGGTCATGTTTCCTTTGGCCTGGGGGGGTGAGGTTTTTTCTGTTTGCTTTGAGTAGTATCTTACTACCCTCCAAGGTATGCTTTTTGTATCCCGTTCTTGTCTTTTATCTAATAAATCTTTGTTACCGTCTCCCAAAAAAAAAAACAATACCTGGGGCTGTTGAACTTTCCAAAGGGAAGAAATCAGCTAGTTGTAAGTGGGTGTATATTAGGACGTATAGGCCAGATGGTTCCATAGAGAGGTATGTTCAAGGCTAATTGCAAAAAGATTTACTCAAACCCAAGGTACTTCCCAAAGGGAAGAAATCAATTAGTTGTAAATTGGTGTATATTGGGAAGTATAGGCCAGATGGTTCCATAGAGAGGTATCAAGCAAGGCTAATTGCAAAGAGATTTACTCAAACCCAAGGAATTGATTGTCAAGAAATTTTTGCACCAGTAGCAAAGTCTAATACTATCAGAGTTCTCCTATCCCTTGCTGCATATATAGAGATTGGTCGCTATACAAGTTGGAAGTCAAGAATGCCTTGCTACATGGTGATGATCTAAAGGAACAAGTCTATACGACACAATTCCCTGGGTTTTACCCTCCAAGGGGAGAAAGGAGTGTATAGATTGAAGAAAGCCATTGTGGGTTAAAATAGTCTCCGCGTGGTTAGTTTAGAAAATTTCGTGATGTCGTGATGAAATTTGGGTATAAAAAAAAAAAGTGATTATGATCACAAATTGTCCGTTCAGAGTCCTCATCTAAAAGCACTAGTAGTCTATGTAGAGGACATCATAGTCACGAGAGATCGCAGTGAAGAGATTATGGAATTGAAACATAACTCAAGTGTTCAACATCAAGGACGCTGGTCCCTCAAATATTTCTTGGTATTGAAGTTGAAAGATCAAAGGTCGGAATTGAATCGTCTCAATGCAAATACACGTTGGATATCTGAAAACACATTTGGATGTTAGGTGTAAGCCTGCAGTCATCCCCATGGAGTAGAATTATTGGATCACTCAAGAAGAAGATGAAATTCTATGGAAGCCCAGGAAGTATAAAAATCTTGTAGAAAAATTGATATATTTGACTATGACACAACTAGATATTGCATATGTTGTCAGTGTGGTTAGCCAACATATGCATTCACCTAGAACTGTTCATTTAGAAGTTGTGTATCAGATCTTAAGATACCTGAAGGGAAGCGCGGGAAGAGGATTATATTATAGATTCAAAATGCGGATTGGGCATGATCTCTTAGTAATAAGTAGATTACTACGGGGTATTGTACCTTTCTTGGAGGGAATCTTATCACATGGAAGAGTAAGAAGCACTAGTTGCCTCTAGCTCAAGTGTTGGAGGCAAGTATCGTGTTATGTCGCAAGGGGCACAAAAAGGTATGTGCCTCTGGTTTATTCCCGGGGATTTAGGAGTTAATGTAAAACTCTTGATGGTTCTCAGCGATGAAGCAGCTCTCCAGAACAAAGAAAATTTTGTGTCTCACAAAAGGAGGAAGCACAAGCGGTATGTGCCTCTAGTAAAGTGGACTGCCACTTCATAAAGGAAAAGGTTGAATAAAAAAAATCGTATACCTGTCGTGAGCACAAGCGATTAGTTAACAGATAGTTTTACCAGAGCTTTAGGGGGCAAACAATTGTATGACATTACCTCCAAGTTGCGCATGATAGATATATTTGCACCAACTTGAGGGGGAGTATTGGTATGGGCGTAGATTTCATACTAAGTTGGTGTGTGCGTATGGGTCCACATATGTAAAATGGGTGTCTTTGTGTTAGTGGGACTGTCATTATCGTATTATAAATAGTACAAGTATTAAGGAAATGGGGGATGAGGGCATCTAACTCATAACCCTTATTTTCTTCACTTTTTCCCTTCTTCTTACATCATTCCTTCTTCTTGCCTCTAACCTAACCCTAACTCTAATCATCTACAATTCATTTTAACTACATGGCCTTACCATTCTTACATAAAACCCACTCTCTATTCTAATGAAAAATACTCTATTCGCAGTTATTCAATCCACTAGTGAAAGTTGAAAGATGTTCTTCCCTCTTCCTAAAGTATGTATTTGCTAGAGAAAGATCAAATTAGCTAGCCCATTTCGTCGCTCTCTAAACCATGTCCTTTGGATCCTCTCATACCCCAGTTCCTATCTTCCTACATGTCTATTTAATTCTCCCTCTGCTACCAAATATGCTTTCTTTACTAGGTATATCATGGAGCACCTCATCCATGAGATGCCAAAATTCACCTTTTAAACTTTCTCCTAACCTAGCTTGTGGTGCATATATACTTATGACATTTAACATTTTCGTATCTCTTGGCCTCTATAATCTTCTCCTTTAAATCTCTATTAATCATAATGCCTACCCCATTTTTAGAAGTACTCTTTCATGAGTTGAAAATCTTAAAGTAGTCCCCTAAAACTCTAGCCTTCTCCCCTTTCACTTCATTAGAAAACCCTACTTATCCCCTCAATAGTATCCACCAACTTGGCACTCTTCCAATTAACATATTCCATTTTAAGAGATTAGCGTAACTTTCGGACTAACTGATGGGGACACCGGATCCAAAGCACCATTTGCCATGTACCGAAGGCGCAAGAAGAAGCCCAAGGTGCATCGTTCTTTGTGGTTGGCGATTGAAGGAAGTAAACACGTGCGTGCAACATGTGAAAAGGAAGATGCATGCCAAGGAAGAGAAAGGGAACACAAACGAAAGCGAAAGAGTGAGGAACCAAGCTGAACAAGTTCTTTGGGCAGATTTGCCCGAGCGAGTCTCATTCTCGCTCGAGCGAACTCAACAGACCAGAAAAAAGAGCTCCCTGGTCAGATTCGCCAAGCAAGAATCAGTCTTGCTTGAGCGAACTCGACCTGGGAACCTCCAGTTGATGGGGGCGCAACACCGTCGTTGCCCTAGCCAATTTTAAACTCACCCAAGTGAGCCCAATCTCGCTCAAGCGCATTCAAGGCCGAGATTTGTCAGAATTGCAGCTTTTTTCCAAATTTATGTTATTTAGTTTCCTTTTTAGAATAGGAGTCTTTCTATTTCAGTAGTTTAAGTTAAGTTTGGGTCTTATGGCTATAAATATTGCCTTTTAAAGACAATTGAAACACCTTGATTATTGAATGCTATTGAATGAAATTTCAAGCTTTGAAAGAGTGATTCTTTTGATTAGAAGAGTGAGTCTTCCTCCCCATGGGATTTGGTGCGTGGCCAACCATCTTTCCTTCATATCTACTTTTATACCTTGATCTATGTATAAGTGCGCTTTAACTTAATTTCCCTTGATCTTGAACTAATTTTGTGTTCCTGCTTGTTCGATCTTTCCAAATTCTAACCCAAGATTATTCTAAAGTCTTGAATACGTAATTTCTTCGAGCAATCTAAATTGATTTTCTTACATTAAATCCTTTCTTTTACGTGTAGTATGGAATTGAAAGAATCCATCTTGGTTTCGTTCAATGCCCAAAACTGATGGAAGCCTAGTTCTTTCGCTAGAACCATGGTCTTCTAGATCTTGGAAGGAACGTACCGTCAGTTTAACACTAATTGGAATCGAAATAAATTGTTTGATAGGAATTCTTAAATTTTCTTTGAAAATCTGCGTTTAAATCTATGTTTCTTCTATGGTAGCTTTAATTCAATTAATCTTAGCCAGTCATACTAAGGTTAGTGTTAGCTGCATCACTAACTTTATCAACATCGTTCATAAAGGCTTATATATTACTCACAACAATCGAGTGTCTTTACTATGGGTTGCTTTGTAGGATGGTTTACCAACCCTTGTTCACTTCTCACTAAAATCGAGCCCCATTATAATGAGTCACAGGGAGCGCTCTAGGTTGATGCAGATTTATGATAAAAATCGAGCCTTCAAATAATACAAATAATAAAGGGGGCAATATTACAGCTCACCAGGTGTTATAGAGCATCAAAGACTCATTCAAAATCGTGATTAGCTTCGTGAGTTAGTCCAGTTGTTTTTTTTCCTCTTGTTTACCATGTAGTTTCAATCTGATTCTTCCAATGTCATTTGGGCATCAAGAAAGTGCCCTTATCATAGAAAGATTAAGAAAATTGAACGAGATTTTTCGGGCTAGGGATATTATTGGCATATTCATTTCTCATCCTTTAAGGTGTGGCATTGAAATAGTGGAGCCAATGGCTATATAAGGTATTTTGAGGACCATGGTGTTGGGAGATTCTTGCATTTGTCATAATATTGCTTTTTTTCCTCTTTTAGTACTAAAACGGTTAAAAACATGTTTCTATAAAACTTTCGAAAATGGCCAATAGCATAATCAGAATTCATATGTACCTTAAAACTTTGGTGTTGCATTCGAAGACGATGGAGAACATTATAAGTGCAATGCATTGTCTACCTTTCACACATAGGAGATCAAGACTTGTAACTCGGTATATGGAAAATAGCAATTAATGATTAAGAACAATAAAACCTAATAGCAATTAATGATTAAGAAAAATAAAACCCTAATAAAATTTAAAATGAGAAAATAAATATATTAATATAGGAGTAATATCTTAGGTCACTTGCACCATAGAAGCATAAAGACACAATATGAATGTACTAATGTTGGAAATTTTTCATTGAAACCTGACAATGAAATTAAAGGAGATCCCACGATATATATTACCATCATATGAGGGTAAGTTATCAATCCAATAAGGAGAGGTATAATGATATGTGCATTCTCGATGACTGCTTCTCTTCCTGCATGGGAAAATAGAAATTAAATGTACATTAGAAACTTTAAACAACCAACCATATTTAAATAATAATTGTTAATGGAGTGAAGCTGATAACCTTTTAAATATAATTATTGTAAGTCAACTCCAGTTTCAAAAATATTTTTTTAATAGTAAATAATAATAATCATAATCATTACTGCAATTTTTCTTCTTTTTACTTTTTAGACTATAGATGATCCACAATAAATTATAAACATAAAACAAAAATAGCAAATAATAATAACAATGTGATTATATACTCGGTACGTATCAATCACCATGTAAAATTGCTGGTTGAATAAGTAATAGTTAATGACTAACATGCAACAATTAACAAATTAAACAAGCTAAAAACAATAACAAGTACATTACACAGTTTTAAAAATAATAATAGTTTTTTCTTGTCAATTGATATTTAAATCATAAATTTATTAATAATAACTAAATATAAAGTTCATTAGATAAGATTAAACTGTCGAAGAAAGTAAATTGACCCAGTTTTGTTCTGATTAATCCATGAAAATTTGGAAAAATAGAGTTTCTAAGGGAGTGGACCTTTTGCTCAAGTGCGATGCGCTTAAGCGTTGAGCCTAGAGTTCAAAGTCCAACTTTACCGTAGAAAAGATCTGTTAAGGGTACAACGAGAATGCTGGAAGAGGTTGTCATTTTTTCCTCACTGTGGATTGTGGTACAGCTATGGAACCAGTGTAATTCAAGCCACAAAAGTGCAGCAAGACAAGAAATAAATGTAGCAATGATGAAGAGAAATCCCTAGAAAACAATAAAATGACAGAAGAACATATTAGAGAAATCACTTCTTTCGACAAGTGAGTCTCCACTCAAACCTTCATTCATAAACTTCAAAAACTAAAGAAAATTTATAGACCTGCAGTAGTTATGAAAACTAAAGCATAACTAGAAGAAAAAAGTCTAAACTATCCCCAAAACTATAAGTAAGCTCCTACACAACTTAAGTAATCTCTATAAATTATCCTTAACTAAATGTTTGGGCCAACTAATTACATAAAATGTCCTTATTTTGGTGGAAGTAAAAGTAGCATTGTCAGATTTCATCTCCATGGCATTTCGCACTCATCGCAAAAGTTAACGTACCTCAAAAATCGTTGAACCCATAGAAATTTCGAGGCTAATAACAACGTTCAGGATGCGGAATCGCATCACCCTGAACCCAATACTTTACACGAATCACAAAATATGTGAAGGGTCCTCTCACAATTCCTTCCCATTTGGCCCATCCATTTCTCTCATATTTCGCCTTACTCGCCCTTATTTTGAAGTGTAAAGGTAGCATTGTCTGGGACAGGTCTTTGTTTCTTGCTTTGTTGTGTTTTAAGACTGTTACCTCCGCCAAACTAGACCAAACAATAGCCGTAGTGGAGCAAGTATGCATCAGGCACCCTCTCTTAAATGCTTCAACTCAGTATCAAAACTTGGCTAACATTGATAAATATCAGCGATATGTATCGGGCTTGGCCAAACCGATACTGATATTGATACCAGTACTAGTATCAGATGGTAACAGCGGTATTGGCCAATATGATACGTACCAGTCGATACCAGTCATTATTGGATGATATCTTATGTTTTTTTCAAAAAAAAGATCTTCATTAAAAATATTTGTGGGTTCAGTTGAGCCGATACATATCAGTCCAAAGATTGGACCCATACCCGACACCGTTACCGTGTAAAATATTGTGTCTTCAAATAAGATCAAGAGGTAAAGATTTTGGCTAAAAATATATCATGGAGATTTCTCAATGCACGAATGATCTTGTAATTTTAATGAATATGAATAGATTTAACTTGATAAAGAAGAAATGGCTTAAGGGCCAGATATTTTTACAAGGGTTCACTTCTACCAAATGCAAATCCAATCTCTAAGAGTGCGTTTGGGAACAAGGATTTGGATTTAGGGAAAGTATTTGAAATTTAACAATTTGAAATTCAGGATTTCAAATATTTGGATTTAAAAATCAGTCGTTTGGATTTATAAATCTGCTAGTTGGATGCATAAGTATTGTATTTAGATTTGGTCCGAAGATTTAAATGGATTAACGAGATCTATCATGTATCGAGAACTAGATGACTCATAAACCCGTCAAAGTATTGGATTTGATCTGGTCCAACTTGTTGATCCCAATATGAGGTGCAACTGACTATAGATATCTAACCATCTGATAGGTATTCAGGTCCAACTAGTTGATCCCAATATCAGGTGTAATAACCTTATGGTTCCACTTTTAACAGCGTTAACTGTTTTCAATCAGATGATAGAGATGGTTTGTGGTCCCAATCTCACATAATAGATCTTCAGATCATGGTCCACCTATCAGATGGTCAGATGTCGATACCACATGGCACACAACTTTGATCACGGTGTACCATGAGAAGGGTTGTTGGGTAACGTTTAGGAATGTGTTTCACTCGGAATCAATAGCTGACCGTCAGATAAGTCGGTCGTGATCTCAAGATCTATTTTCTGAAAGATTAAGACGAAAAATGATCGTCATCATTTGATTCAAGGCAATCAACAATGCTGATGGTGGAACCATAAGAATAGAAAGAGAGTGAGAGAGTGAGAGAGCGATAGAGAGAGAGAGAGAAAGCGAGAGTGAGAGAGAAAGAATGAGAAAGAGAGAGAGAGAGAGAGAGAGAAAGAGAGAGAGATAGAGAGAGAAAGGGGAGAGAAGATACAAAAAGAAAGAGAGCGAGAGAGAGAGAGAGAGTGCAGATCTGAAAGTTGTCGTATTCTTTTATGATCCGATTTTATTTTTTCTTCACGAGATGTGCTCGATCCACTAGTTGGATTTGAAATAACGCCTGATAGAGGTTATTTCAAATCCCTATATTTTCTCACTTGAATGGTTCTCGTAGAATGATTGGGAGTTGTGAAATCCAAATCCAACGCCCCAAAATATCCATCCAAACAGGGGATTTGGATTTGACTGACCCAAATCCAACGACTCAAATCCTCGTTCCCACACGCACCCAAAGGGTTCTTGAATAGGATAGATTTAAGAAGAAGAAATTGCTTAAAACTCAATTCCTTTTACGAGGGTTCACTTATTTCAATTGCAAATCCAATCTCTGAAAATTTGAAGTTAACTAATTCACAAATCAATAACAAAACCACAAATTCTTTTGAATTTTATTGAAAAAATTGAATTCATTGGAGCACGACTGTTCAGTCTATTACATTATAAATATGGAGGGATTATCATTATGTGAAGAGAGTTCAAATTTCATAACCTTGATGGGGCCATATCGCCATGTGAAGAGTAAAAATAAAACTTAATTACCACAGCCAAAGATAACATTTGAACGTCTTCGATACAAAATTGATTCAATCAAGAAAATACCAACAAAATGAGTATGTCCTAGTGTCCCCAAACAGAAGATAGGAAAAACAAATTCCCTCAGCTCCCAAGGAGGGAGAAAAAAAGAAAGCGTTGAGCATTTCAACACTATATATATATATATAAGAAAATGGATCGATAGGCCACACAGATTTCATACAATGGTTGGGTTCCTGTTTGGATAACCTGCCCACAACTCATGCAAGAATAGTAGGATTTTGACAAATATTGCTTTTATGCCCCTAATATTTTAAAAATTGCAAATAACCCTGTTGTTATACGTCACAAGCCTGAAAGGGAAATGAGGATTGGCGCCAGATTGACAATCGGCTGTTAAAAAATTTCGTTAAATCTCTATGCCAAGACCTATCATGAACACACATTTTGTGATATTCCTACTAGCGGCACGCTACAACAAATCTCAGTTATAGTAAGAAGTAGGCAAGCGTTGGCTAAGGTGAGGTGTTGATGCAGAACAAAACCCTAAACTACGTGAATGCTATGATTTAATTAATTGCCAAACTTAAACTAAGCTAATTTGAACAATGAATCTGAAAATAACACGAATACCTTAAGATTCATAGTTTTCCATTCAGATGATCACATTCGATTCAGGTAGGGTCCGATCCATTGCGCTAGATCTGTTAGCCTCGCGAACGAAAGATCCTAGAGGTAGAACTCTAGCCGCTTCCAGGTTAGGGCGCTCACTCGTGGTTCAATGGGGGAATCTCAGGTTCCTCAAGGGTTTAGAGATCGAGTCGATTCAAGGTGATTTAGAATGGTTAGATGGTTGGGATGAGATTTTAGGTTATTGAATTGAGTCGATTCAATGGTTTAGATGAAAACTAGAAGTTTATGGTTTCAGAGTATTTGAAATGGTGATGGCTGAATTTAGGGCTTATGAGGATTAAATAAAAACAAAGAATAGATAAACAAAGATAAAGATAAGAGATAAGATTGTGGGCATCACACCAATGGCCTCACACCAAACCCATCTCGGGAAGAAGAAGAATCACTCTTCAACAATGGCTCATCTCAAGCACACAAGCAATAGCTTTCATTCATCATCATTAATTCCTACATTACTTTTTTAAAAGATCTTATATAGGGGGCCTCTAAAACATAAGAAAATCCTAAAAGAAATACTAAAAGATAAGTACATATATATATATATATATATATATATATATATAAAATTTGACGAAAAATCAATCGTTTGACGAAAGGCCTCGATCGATTGAGTACATCTATATATATATATATATATATATATATATATATATATATATATATATATATATATATATAATTTGGACTCTGGTCACAGCACAGTCAATTGATCGACATCTGGTATTCGATCAATTGACTTATATATATATATATATATATATATATATATATATATATATATATATATATATATATATATATATATATATCGCCAGAATAAGTCCCTCACAGACCATAATCAATCGATCGAGTTCCAAGAGTCGATCAATTGATTGTGCATTGCTCTAACACGCTGATTCTGATCTTTTACACTTTGTTCTGATTTCCTTTTCGCTTCTTCTTGCGCTAGAAATCTATTACGGCTCAAATCCGAGGCTCTCGATCTTGGCGTTCCCCGTTAGGTGTTCCCTGTTTTAAGAAAACAACGAACCCTAGTTATAGTGATAAATATGCAAGGGTTGGGAAAGGCACTTGTAAGTGATGGTTGACATACACCCTTTTATTTTATTTTTTTAAATGGACCTAATCGTTCGTAGGCAAGTTTCCAAGGCACCTGATTCCCTGGAAGGGTACCATGTGGACCCCACCTGACTCGACCGCATGGGTCATCCATGCATTCCAAGCCATATATATATATACACACACACACACACACAAACGCTTGAGCCAACTTGAGTCTAAAGACCAAGCCTGAACTTCCTATTTCTTACAGGAGCTAGGTTGTTGAATTTAGGGTGGGAGGAATATTTTTTCTGGCAAGATCTAGTTATTTATCGGGAGGCCCATATCGGATTCTTGAAGGCTAAATCTCCAGCTCATACCCATTCAGAGGTTGGCCAATCTCGATGGGCCGATGGCCCATGGACTGGCGCAGGCCTCTTGCACCCTTATTCCTATTTCCATCCCTAACCCACATTTATCTGCTCTTATTAGCTAGTTTTCTTCTATGGTTTGAAATCTCCAATTTACCTTCAACTTCCTTACATCTCCATTCTTAACCTACAATTTGAAACCATACTACTCTCCTCATTCCTTTCTTGAACCAAAAAAGAAAAACCCTCATCCATCTATGCTCTCCTTTTACTGATCTACTTTGTGTCACTCTCTCTCATAAACCCTCTTAATTCCCAATTTTTTTTTTTTATCGGTAATGAGCAATATATTGAAAACCAGCAAGATGCTGAAAGGATAAATACAAGGACTTGACCAAAAATAAGATAGCCAAAAAAGAAAAAAGACAACCAAAAAATACATAAAGATGGAAACAGCCCAGGGCAACCGCAATCAGCCCCACTCCTACCCTGGGTCCCAGGGGGCGATCTCTCCCCAACCTCCATCACAGCTTCTAGTGACCCAAAACCGCATGTTACCTGACAGACTTGTTAATCATCCCAACCGGCCGGTGTTTATTGTTGAAGGTCCGACCATATCTCTCGAGCCAAATGCTCCAGGTAATCACAAAGAAAGCCACCTTCTAGTAGTCCCCGATCGGTTTGTCAAGAGAGACCGACGACCATGTTAGGAACTGCTGATAGGGGTTGGAAGGGGTGGCTCCTTGCATTCTGAAAGAAATGAGAATAACACTCCAGACCTTGTGGGCCACCTGACAGTGGAGGAAAAGGTGGGCAGCAGACTCTTCTTCTTAGAGGCACATTACACATCGATTGGAAATATCCTTCCCCCGCCGAATCAACTGATCGATAGTTAGGATCTTTCCTTTGAGGAGGGTCCAAACGAAGAATCGAACTTTTGGGGGAATTGACGCCTTTCACAACCTTGCTCCTTGGAATCTGATGAGCGAACGACACGTAAGTACCCGATAGTAGGACTTGACGTTGAATCTGCCATCTTTATTAGGAGCCCATACCCGCTGATCTTGACCTTGCAGATTTGGGAGCAGACCGTAGATCGTGGACAGCAGCCTAGTGAACAAGATCATCTCGTTGCTTCTCAAGAGCCTGTGCATGGTGACATCCCAAGACCTTCCCCCAATATGTCCCAAAAGAAACTCAGTAATCAGTCCCAGCTGATTAGTTGATATCGCAAAAATGTTCGAGAACGACACTTCGAGCAAATCGCCCTCCACCCAAGCATCCTCCCATAAACGAATCCAGGTACCACATCCCCAGCTAAACCGGATCCATCTAGCGAAAAGAGGCCAGGTTCCATAGATGCTTTTCCACCAAGTCAATGTGCTGATGCCCCAATTACCTGTTGATTGCCCATACTTTTCCACCCGAAAATTTCACCAAAGACTACCCCTAGCTCCAGCCGAATCAGCTCTCCATAACCATTTCCCAAGAAAAGCAACATTTGTGCCCCTCAGACTTCGAATGTCAAGTCCGCCACAGCACTTGGGGAGCTGGCAGGTGTCCCAGTTCACAAGATGATACGTTTATCTAGACATGAACCCTCCCAAAAAAAGTTTCTCTGGATTTGTTCAAGTCAGTTGATGACCCCAATTGGGCAAATGTACATCGACATGTAGAAGATGGGTAGGCTGGAGAGAACTGATTTGACCAAAAGAAGACAACCTCCACTGTTGAGGAGTTTTCCTTTCCACGAAGACAAACGTTGCTCGAATCTTTGAATAACCAGTTCCCATGCCCGCGCAGATGGTTTCCTGACCCCTAGAGGCAAGCCCAAATACTTGATGGGGAGCTTCTCGATCTCACAATTTACTGTAGTCGCTAAATTAGCCAATTGATGGTCGCTGAACCCGATTCCCATTACTGCCGACTTGTGAAAGTTAATTTTTTGGGCAGAAACAGCCTCATAAACTGAAAGGACGTCAGTTAGAACACTAAACTCCTCGTCGGCATACCCAAATAGGATGGTGTCATCAGCGTACTTGAGATGCGACATAGAGCGACCCTGCGATCCCACCCTGATCCTCAAAATGAGCTGCATTTGTCC
The DNA here is from genome assembly GCA_021018995.1 of Chloranthus sessilifolius. Lineage (NCBI taxonomy): Eukaryota > Viridiplantae > Streptophyta > Magnoliopsida > Chloranthales > Chloranthaceae > Chloranthus > Chloranthus sessilifolius. The sequence goes on along the minus strand of CM037593.1, from coordinate 49,158,494 downwards.
CGCACGCGCAATGAGAGCAGTCAGGGCTTCACCCACCATGATGAATAAGAAGGGGGGTAGTGGGTCTCCCTAGCGGATTCCTCTAGAGTTTTTGCAGTACCCAGCTGGCGTGACATTGATTAATACCGAAAACCAGGCCGAGGAGTAACAAGCTCGCATCCAACTCTTCCAGGTAGACCCAAACCCAAACGTGCCGAGCATGTAGTCTAAGCAGTCCCAACTGGCCCGGTCATAAGCCTTCTCCATATCCGCCTTCCACAGAGCAGCCGGCAGTCGAGCGTGATGGGCGAAGTGAATCACTTCTTGGGCCACTGCGACAAGGTCTGCCAACTGCCCACCTTGAACGAACGCTCCCTAATTGTGTGAAATCAACTTGCCCATTAGCAGTTTGATTATATTAGTCAGCACTTTGGATATGATTTTATATAGACAATTTGAGACAAATCGGCCGGTATTCAGAAATATCTTCAGCCCCACTTCTGTTCAGAATGAGCGTGACGAAGGCAGAGTTAAGGCTTTGACAAATGAACGCATTAGCATGGAACTCACGGAACACCTCCATCAGATCCAACTTAAGCACCCGCCAAAAGGAGCGGTAGAATTCCATAGTGAAGCCGTCCGGAGGAGTAACAAGCTCGCATCCAACTCTTAGTAGACCCAAACCCAAACGTGCCGAGCATGTAGTCTAAACAGTCCCAACTGACCCGATCATAAGCCTTCTCCATGTCCACCTTCCACAGGGCAGCCAGCAGTCGAGCGTGATGGGCGAAGTGAATCACTTCTTGGGCCATTGCGACAAGGTCTGCCAACTGCCCACCTTGAACGAATGCTCCCTAATTGTGTGAAATCAACTTGCCCATTAGCAGTTTGATTTTATTAGTCAGCACTTTGGATATGATTTTATATAGACAATTTGAGACAAATTGGCCGGTATTCAGAAATATCTTCAGCCCCACTTCTATTCGGAATGAGCGTGATGAAGGCAGAGTTAAGGCTTTGACAAATGAACGCATTAGCATGGAACTCACGGAACACCTCCATCAGATCCAACTTAAGCACCCGCCAAAAGGAGCGGTAGAATTCCATAGTGAAGCCGTCCGGACCCGGAGATTTGTTCTTCCCCCCGAACTTGATTGCCCGCCAGACCTCATCTTCCGTAAACGGTTGTTCGACATCGGTGCACTCGTCCTCCGAGATCGAATTGAACAGGAGCTCGTCCAGCTCCGGTAGAGCAAGCCCCTCATCAGTGTACAGGTTAGAGTAGAAGTTGACGACATGATTTCAAATATGCTCCTGGTCAGAATAAGCTACACCCTCAACAGTAATGTGCCCATGTAATTGATTTTGTTTCGTGCGTTGGCAATGGCATGGAAGAACTTGGTGTTGTGGTCGCCTTCTCTAAGCCACTGAACCTTGGATTTTCGTTTCCAGCACACCTCGGTCATGCACTTGCCATTGAACTCCTGTTTTTTTTTTATCGTTTCAAGTCTTTCCTCATCCGAAAGCGCTCTATGTTCCTCGATATTGTCGATTTCGTTCAGCCTATGGAGAAAGACCTCTTCTGCAACCGTACACCTCTCTGTTCCAAGCCTTGATACAACCTTAAGCCGCTAAAGCTTGGAAATGAACCGGAATATAGCCGTCCTGTCAGGGGTCGGCTGATTCCACGAAGAAGAAACCAGCACTTTGAAATGATCGTCGAGAAGCCACAGGTTCTCAAAGCTTGGCCCTCTTCCCCGCAATTCACAACGTCAGCAATAAAGGTCGGTGATCAGAGAGAGCCCTTGCTAAACCTTCAAGCCTCGCAGCTGGAAAAATGTCTAACCATTTAGAGGTACATAGAAATCTGTCTAGCTGACTTAACGAAGGGGTATCCTGAAGATTAGACCAAGTGTATGTGGATCCAATGAGCGGAACGTCCATCATCTCCCAATTCGTGATGAAGGAATTGAAATTCCTCATCACCACCCTATCCGGCATTCCGCCCTTCTTTTCGTGATCCGTCTTATAATTAAAATTGACCCCCAAGCATATGGGATGATCCAACCTAGCGATAATGGCTACAAGTTCGAACCAGAAGTCACCTCGTTGTCTATCGTCAGATGGATCATAAATTCTGGCAAAAGACCACACTTTGCATGTGTCTCTGTTCTGAAGCACAACAGAAATCGAGTATAATCCCACCTCGTCATCCATTTTCTCAAACAAAATCGAATTTCAGGTAACAAGGATGCCACCCGATGCACTGACGGAATCGACCCCGATCCAATCCCATCGGTTCCCTCCAAGCACTAACGCGACTTTGAACTTGTCGCAACTTCCCCATTGGTCTCTTGAAGTGTAATGATAGCCGGGTTGATAGAAGCGATGATTCTCTTGACAGCGGCACGCTTGAACTTATCATAGCTACCTCTCACGTTCCAAGAGAACATTTTCATCGGCAAACCGCGCAAAGCCCGCCCACACATGACGGAGGGTGATTAAACACCCCCGTCACCCTTCCCATCCGACATACCCCATTGTAATCGAGCGAGCTCCCTAGGTATGACAGTACGTTTCTTCTTGTTGTTGTGGCAGTTAACAAGGATGGATCGAAACACCTCCCTGAGGTTTTTGTCCGACCCTTTGAATGTCATTCCGAGGTCGCCCCCAACACGGATGAGGCAATCAACTTCCTCTATGTCTCCAACGCACACACTGGTCTCCTCAAGCGAAGTAGCATAGTTGTTGTCAAAGCTCGCCGTCGGAGATGATGCGGATGAGCCCTCGATGGGTGCTAGAATCTTGAAACAATCGATCTTGCTTACTGCAGCTGTCGATTGAAGGGAAGAGACGACAGACACCCGCGGGTCTCCAACATAGCCCATCTCACCCCAGCTTCCTGATCCCACCAGGTCTTAGGTCAAACTCAACTTGAAAGGGCTTATATGTTTTAGAACATGAGTTGTGTCGGGTCCAAGGGTGGAACTCAGAGAGAAAGTAATGGTATAAAACCTCTTAAGGCCCAAAGAGGATCCCTTGCCAACTATCTTACCGCTGCAAAGTGTCGCTCATGTAACGAGTCCACTTCCATCGGTAGAGTCACCTGCTTAGCACTATGTTGCACCTTTAAATAGCGCGCCAGTTAGCAAGCAGCTGCAAAACCGTCACTTGGTATCCTGAAACCTCTGAAGTTCCTGTGGCTTCTTCGTGGATGGCAACACGTAGCTTTGCCCCCACGAAGCACGAAACCTGAAGTCGCCTACTTCTACGTCTCTGGCGGTGGAAAACTAAAAGCTTCCTTTTGGTTCCCATCTTCGTCTTCCTCTTGGGGCCAAGCGAGACCTCAATCGCCATTGGATCCCATCTACGACCTTCCTCGTCGTCCTTTTCGGCAAGTAACCAGGCCTGCTCACCAACCACAACCGACAACGGCTGACAAGCGACATCATAGGAGTACGAGGAGCTCGCAGCCGTAGATATCATCAACGGTGTCAGATCACGGTCAAAGGGCTTCGTTTGTTGATTTTGCATCACCGACAGAGCTGGTTGTCACCATTCGTCGGAACCCCGTCTTCCACTACATGGAGTTGTAGATTGTCAACGTCTGCAACAATTTCTCCTTCTAGTTCAGAAGGTGCAGTATGAGCCAACTTGATCCCCGAGGGGCAGTGACCCCTCACCGGTGAGGATGCCCACCTCTATGGCCCCAAACAGAGCGGCAGGTGCGCGGACGAGCACCCCACTGAGCATCTCGACGATGGCCTACCAAGCCTTTCCATCCAATCCCTGAGTGGTTCGATCTCCGACGAGACTTTTTTTGTGGAACGACGGAGTATGTCTACGTTGGTGTTCCTGGACCCCTTAGATTCGTCGCGCGACTAATGAGGAACGAGCACCCTCTCCAGCAACGCCACTTCTGTGAAGACCCAGTATTTTTGGCCGCCGACGCAGACCTCGCAGCACCTAGGGATGTTATCCAACCTATCAACCGCGACAAGAATCCGAGCAGCTCCAGCATCCCAGAGATCATTTGTGCATCGGTCGACCAGGATGAACCGGCCGCATCGATCTCCGATCCTTTGAGCACCTCGAGGGACTAGGCATGGATAGGGAGACCGAGCACTCGAATCCAAACGCCTCCCCAGTAGCTGTATGTAGGTTTCGGTGCGGATCCCAAGCCCCTTCGGGACATCCATAAGGAAAGTTTTTTTGATGCATATAGCCATGGCCGCCTCCTCGGACCAAAAACGCAAAAGGAATTTTGTTTTAGTGATTGTAGATAGGGGGGGCCTATTTGTGAATTCCCAAACGCAGTAGTTTGTATCCGTCTAAGTAAATTAAACAATGCTAAGGAATCTTTGTTTGTGTAAAGCACCACCCAGTAGTGACTAAGGTTCTTTGCGAGAGAGAGAAACTGAGGTGAGCCAATACTGATCAGAGCATTTCTAAATCCCACTTCGGAGGGTTAGAAACGGTCTACTCGACCCAAGCAGAAGAGGTGCTTGGCTCCCCAGTCTCTCTCCCTCCTCTTCCCACAATCTTAGTGAAGGAGACCCCTTCCCGTCGGCCTGTCGGATTTGCTTTCAAGCCACTGGCCCAGTTGTACTTTTTCCCCGCGATAGACCATCCCTAGCGCAGATCACGCGCTTGCGCCCCGTTAATAACCGTCAAATGATCGCTACCCGATCGGGGAATGTGATCCTCGGCAGACTTGACCATCAATCCCTCGGCTTTGGTCGAGGCACAACCATATCGATGGCACACCAACCGACACCGGAAATTAATATTACGGCAACTGGCGCAAATCCAATCACCCGCCCTAAGCACCAGAGCCATGATAGTTGCTTAATTCCCAATCTTGGATATTTCTTTTGTCCAAATGTTGGTCATTTGTGTAATATAAACTAGATACAGTCCAATGTACTCGCACCTACAACTAAGACAATCTGTGTAGCATCATGAGTCATCAACATACATAGTTATTTGACTAATATTATGAGTATCTTAGCTTTTCAAGCAGAGTAAGCATAGATTGTAATTAATTATGTAATTGTTAGTATTTTTCTTTACATTTCCCATTTACTTATTTTTCTAGAGTTGAATGTTATAACAACTCTAAAGATCATTTACAAGATCCACTCAAGTTTGACATTGATTATGACTTGCGTGTTGTCAATTTTTTGTAGCTTTTCCTTTCTAGTAAACAAAATTATTTGAATGCATATAATTAGCGTCAGGGATGTCTAGCATTGATTATATAGATTATCAATAACTAATACTTTTTATGGTTTGTCAATTTTTTCTTTCTAGTATAATTGTAAATTATATTTCTTGTGCGACCCAAGAGTTCCACTTAGATTGAAGGGGCATTTTTATAAGACGGTTGATAGACCTGCCATATTATATGATGCAAAATGTTAGGCCGCTAAAAAGCGACAAGAAGATAGAGTACACGTGGTCAAGATGCGTGTGTTGAGATGAATGTATGGAGTAACTAAGAAGGTTATAATCAGAAGGTGTACATAAATAAACAAAGTTGAGTGTGGCACCTATAAAGGGAAAAAGCATGGATTGTCACTTGAGGTGGTTTGAACATATTTGTCGGAGGCACGAAGCATTCAGACGCTATAAGCACAAGTAGGAGAAAAGGAAGACCAGTGAAAACCTGGAGGGAAGCCGTGAGAATGTATGCGAAGGATTCCAAAGTTACAGAGAGCTTGGCGTTGATTGCAAAGCCGACCTCAAATAGATGGGATGAGGAAGTGATGATGATGATGATGATCCAATCATTATGGCACGTGACCAAAACATTGGGTGGTAGAATTCCTTCTTTCCTTTCATTTTAATAGCATAAGTGATGACCTAGGCTACCTTCCAATCATTTGTGTATAGCAAACTCATTCTAACTTTGACCTCAATATTCGACTCTTGAATATAAACCGATGTTGAGAGTAGATACAATTCCACTGCATAATGCTTCACATTCTCATCGCGTGCTCTAAAATTGGAATCATCGATACGGGTCATAGGAATAAATCACTAGCAGAAACTAATGATAAAAAACTCACTGCCAAATTCACATCGAAGATGAGCCCTCATCTTCTCTTGTGAAGCTATCCTTCCGTCAATAAAATTATGCATCATGCCACAAATCACGACTATCGTTCAAAAAATTCATAGCCACAAGCTCTACTTTTCATGATTGGGTAGATCATTCCATTCAAAATTCCCTATCGATGATTTTTGAATACCCTCGTCGATGATAAGGGTTAATGAGAATTCATCTACAATCCCCTCTAAATCATCTATGATCTTCAAACATTTCTTTTCATGCACAAAAATGGGTCTACCCTTTGGTTGACTTCCTCTAATTGATCACGTCTTTGGTGGCTGATGCTCTCCATAGTCGATTAGTGAATCTCAACTTGAACCTCTCTTCCCTAGGATGAACATGCTCTCTGAATATGATCAATGTAAATCACAACCTAAAAGAAAATTTTCACTTGATTTGGAAGAATTTTAGGAAAAGCCCACAAAAGCTAGAGGAATAAAGAGAAGGCATTTCTCTAAAATCCAAGAATTTTAACTTATTAAAAAATAATGATCACAGTTCCTGCATGATCCACCCCCCCTCCCCCCCGGTTTAAGCATAAAAATAACAAATCAAAAATAAATTAAATGTTAAATTATACAGAAAATCCAAGCTTCCTCTAAATCAAATTATAACTGGTAAGAAACATACTTAGGAAAATGATCTAAATAAAAATCTCTTAATATAGAAATCCATGTCATATCCTCAACTTTTATATCTCTGATATGACCTGTAGCCTCAAAGATATGTTTTTCATTCTTTATTTTATAAACTAAAATAAGCCATAAAAAAGCTGGAAGAAAGAATCCTTGTAAAATAGGGATTCCTTTTCCTCAAGGGGCTTATATAAAGAACCTTTAGGCCATGTGGTTACAGAAAGGGATCATGTGATCAGGTTTATAATAACTTTCATGTGAGAGCTGTTCCCAGAGCTCCAGTCCACATCTCTCTCTTTTCGTCTTCACTTTTCCCCATACACAGTGCATGAATAATTCATTTATGTCACATCAGGGATGTGTCCACTAGCTAATTGAAATTTAGCTGGTCACGTCAATGCATGTTCCAATCAAGTAACAAGTTACTCTTCACCAGTACTGGATATATGAAATCAATAAAAAGATCTTCAGAATTTTTTCAAAGGGAACAAAATATAGAAAAATACTGATCAATATAGATATATCATACCAGGAAAAAAAAAACTTTGGATCGTGTACCCTTCCCATTCAAAATCATATCCAACATGGTGTCTGAAACAGACTTCCTACATAGGTGGGGGTAGCAATGGGCTGTGCTAGGGTAAATCCAAGCCCGGTCCAGCAAATTTAAACTTGGCCCAATCCCTGACCGGGCCCATGGTCGGCTTATGTCCCTAAGCACAGGCCCTGTCTGTCGTAAACTTTCCAAGCTCAGCCCGGCCCATTTATTTATAAATTCTTTATTGATTTACAAAAATTAGCTCATATAGTCATATTCATAAAAATAGAAACATCGATATATGTAAAATATCTAATCAGTTAATATCTAATTCCAGGCAAGTGTAGAGTTTGAAAAATGAAAATCTATAGTTCTTTGAGCGTTTTTTTGAATATTAAAATGAAAACACAATATACATATCATAATGAGAGCCTAATGAACCTAGGGGCTTAAGCCCAGCCCAGGCCGGCCCGCTTAAAATTCCGGACTTAAAGTGCTAGCTCAAGCCTGGCCCGCAGGCTTCATGTCAAGCCCAAATAATCCTTAAATTGGGTCGGTCCTAGTGGTCTGGGCAGAGCTACCAGGCTTATTGCCACCCCTATACATAGGGTGTTGTATTCTCAAAAGACCCTAGATCTCATTTCCTGACAACCCTAAGTTACTGTATGAGGTCTTTGGCAATGAATTCATGCTTACAGCTACTTGATATTATCCAAGTATTTTATTATTTATCTTTTCATAGTATTATGTAGGTCAACACATCTTACGTGAAAAATAATAACCTAACAAATGTTTCAAAACTCTCTCAAGCACTGCATAGTTGTCCATGTCCTGCTTCCTGTTTCCGGTGAGAGAGCAGTGCTGTGGACGGACGGGTCTAGCAAAGCATACAGGTCCACATAAATCCACATGACAACCCACCATCCAGATCAGCTACATCCCAAACTTAAACTCTTTAGACAATTCTAACAGTTTAAATTGTATTCAATTTCCTATGGACAAAAATTCACATTTCGCATGCAACCTATTCACTGAATTGCCCAATGATTTCCAAATAAAATACGACACATCAAATTTAGTTTATACACGGACACAAACATGTATAATATAATAAAAAGATATACAAACCTTTTTCACAATGCTTTGACCAAATCAAACCGACATAAGTTTGTATCGGAAGATACCTTCCAGCAGGGTGAGTCGACATGTGACACAGAGATTGCAGTCCTAAGGACAGTTACGGCCAACTGATTGCCTCTAAATTTTAGCCTAGGTAAAATTCAAAAAGGCTATCGCGATGACTGCTGGGGATGATTGGACGACAAGCCAAGTGGACCAATATGGAGTTTTTCTGAAAAAACGATCTACCACACCAGTCTAATTATAGTACTGACATTTGTGTGCAACAGCACGCGCCCAGCCACATGCACACATACAAAGATGTATCTTTATCAAATTCATAGGACAGCGATGCAAAGGTTTTCTTTGAAATAAAAAAGGTCAGTCATAATTAATTCACACAGAGGTCATAAACTGTGCATCGATTCATAGATCTTACCATATTCATCCGTTAACATCCCAGATAAGACCAGCAACAGACTATAGGTCAAATCTTTATTTGCGATCTCCTGACTTAACATGGATAAACCATCCAATAATGAGGGAATGAGCTGCGAAAGCGAATGCTTGTTAGCAGACAATGAAGCAACAGGCTATACAAAATAATTGGCTGAAGCTTAACACCTTCATAAAAAAAGCATAGAAGAAGATTGATGAGAGAACAGTTTACTTAAAGTTCAAAAGTTCAGAATCTAACCTTTTTGGCATCATTGACAAGAACAGCGAGGGGAGTTTCAGAAACAACATGCCCAAAAGCCCGATACAGCATTGATCTGATATCACATTCATTTTTCAGTAAAGCAAACTAGACTTTTCTGTCACAAAGGCAACCCCCACCCCCCCCCCCCCCAACAAACAATGAATAAATAAATAATAATAATAATCCATTAAAAAACTTCTCAAGAGCTAACACAAAGATGGAGATAATATATAATTCATAATACTTATAGTACATGGTAGCCAGTGTAATCTCATATGGGCAACATATGCAAGCCAATATAGAATAGCATGATATGAAGAACTCTTACTTTTTTAGTATGTGCATCCTAGAAGATACTGACAGTCTCTCAAAAAATAGAGAATAAAGAAAAAGTCAATTGCCCTTGTGATCTCACAAATCACAATCTACACTTGAAGACAAGATAGTAAAATACTTACAAGTATGCCCCTTTGTATGCCCCATTCTATGCTGGGGACTTACAAACTTGACTTTATGCGCATAATATGGTTACAAAATAAACATTCTATATAATAACCCTACTTTTATTACTTTCCCTCAAACCAAGTGGGCCAATCAAGAAGCAACAGTTTTCAACCTTCATCATTGTTTTAGTAAAGATATCCGCAACTCACAACATGAAAGAGACGCAAGGCACAGTGACAACATCCTTTGCATAGTTTCCAGGGATTAATTGTAGTCAATCTCTGTTTTTGTTCTTTAATGGAAACCCGGTCATTTCAGAGATCTTTATGGCACTAGTGCTATCCGCATAAAGTGGTGTTGGAGAGGGAAGTGGGCCCTCTCTTCCCTCTCTTCAGATCAGAGCAAAATCCTCTAGGGAAAACTATTTCACAACATGTGATTGCATGGCTCAGTACTCTGATTCAGCAGTTCACACAATGTCCAGAAATATACCACAGTGTGATGACAATAAGGTTGATATTTCATGAGTAGCACAATATCATTAACAAGTTCCATGAAATAAATTTATTATAGTTATTATTTTCATGTGCAAAAGGTTTTAATGCATCATGCACATATAAAACATATTTTATTCTAAAAATAACATTGAGACTATTAGAATTCCCAACAACTTAGGAATGCATGTATCTAGTTAAGTGGTCATTTATGGCTCTCTTGAAACTCCTCCACATATATTTCATTCTGGTACCACCAAGATTAGCTACCTAGAAAATGAGAAAAATGTAAAGGGTCATGGAAAGTCTATAAATACCTACATGGGTGGCTGGTTGAAGTAATTTGAGAGGTTCGAGGGAGACCTTCTATTACTTTCTTGTGGACTAGCTTCAAGTGCTGGAAGTTTGGTCCATGATCTAAGAGAGAGTGAGGTTGATCTTCCTCCATATCCCTCAAAGAAGGACTTTTCCAAATTTCCTTTTCTTTGCACCTTTTTACTTTATCCATCACTGGGGCCTTTTCCTTAACATTTTCTTTGCCCATCATTAGGCCATCAACTTGCATCTCTTCATCTTGTCAGATACGGCACTAGCAGCAAAGTGCTATCTTTCTATCTAATCTCCCCTGAAGAGGGGCATTGAATGCAAATGGAAGTATAGTAAGGAGAAGATTCAAAGAATGTACTATCCATAGATACATATCGTCAACCAACGAAAGGATTGTAGCACTTATACCCCTTTTATGAAGGAGGGTGTCCAATAAAAACACATCAAGCTGATTTAGCATAGAGTTTATCAGGGCAAAAACACAAACACCCAAACATTCTAAGAAGGACGGGAAAGAGGGATGAAGAAGAACACAGAATAAGATGAGAAGATTTGCATTGGAGGACTGGAGTTGGGAATCTGTTAATAAGAAACAGGTCATGTGAACAGTTTAATTCCATAACTTCTTAAGCACATTCATCTCAAGTAACAATACCTGAACTACCTAAACAAGGTGACACTTTTTCTTTCTGGCACTCCATTTTTTTAAGGAGTGTATGGGCAGCTAGTCTGCAACTAAATGGTCACAAAGATAGGACTAAACAAGATGCATGAATATTTCCTCGATTATCTGACAGTAAAACTTTGATAGATGCATTGTATTGGGTTTGAAAAAGCTTGAGATATATAGGAAAGATGGATGTAATTTCATCTTTGGTTTTCATCATATAAGGTAGTGAAATGAGTGCAATCATCAATGAACGATACAAAATATCGATAGTCAAACACAAAGATATTGGAGTGCAAAAGAAGAAAAAGAGTAGTATACTTATTGTGACACAAGATACGGAGAAGGATGGAGTTTAGAGAATTGGCAAACCGCATGTAACGATCCAGACTCACATGCCATAATATTGACCGGTTTTGGGCTCATGTCCCCACCCCAGTTTTGTTTCGGGCATGGGCTTAAGTCCCCACCCAAAATGTGTCATGACATGTGGCGTCTGCAATCACATATAGCCCAAGTTCATGACTTTTCCCCATCCAATGTGGGACTATCACAATCCCCCCACCCCGATTTTGTTCCTGGCATGGGTGTTACGTTTCATCCCCACCCAAGACGCATCGTCCATGTATCAGAGCGAGGAAGACTCTTATATAAGGTGGGGGGATTGTGATAGTCCCAACATCGGATAGAGACTTGTTCTGAGCCTGGGCTATGAGGTGCGACCAACCCTTACATGTAATCCACATCGGATAAAGACTTGTCATGAGCCTGGGCTATGAGGTGCGACCGACCATTACATGTAACGACGCGTTTTGGGTGGGGACGAGAAACGTAACGCCCATGCCAGGAACAAAATCGGGGCAGGGACCTAAGCTCAGAACCGGAGAATTTCGTTGGCATGTGGGTCTGGGTCGTCACAGAATGGTATCAGAGCCGAGGACGACTCTTCTATAAGGCGGGTGATTGTGATAGTCCCACATCGAATAGGGAAAAGTCCTTACCCTAGGCTATATGTAATTGCAGACGCTACATGTCACGACGCATTTTGGGTGGGGACGACGAAACATAACGCCCATACCAGGAACAAAACCGGGGCGGAGACCTAAGCCCAGAACAAGACAATATCGTTGGCATGTCGTCTGCATTATAATCGGAACTGAAATTAATAGCAATAAGATAATTACTGCACTATAATAATAATAATAATAAGAAGAAGAAGAAGAAAAGATTGATACATTCATTGAAAAAGTATACACACATTAATGATTGATACATATATTGACGAAAGGAATTCACTATTACTAATATACACATTGATGTTGCGGTCATTAATCATAGTAAGAAGAAGAAAATAATTTTTACATACATTAATGATCAATGACTGCATCATCAAATTCCATGTCCTACTCTTTCCCCTAATCTCTACCTGAATAAAATCAACTTTGTTGTCCTAAGAAAAGATTTTGCAGTAGTGAACTCCCTAATATCTGCCCTAATAAAATTAAAGTAAAGAAGGAAGAAGAAGAACAACAAAGAATTAGTGGAAAAAGAAGAAGAGGAAGAAAACACAATGGAAGAAGACGAAGAAGAAAGAAATAGTGGAAAAAGAAAAAGAAGAGGAAGAAAACACAGTGGAAGAAGAACAAAAAAAAAAGAAAATCCCCATCGACAAGTCTTAAAAAAAAAACAGCAAAAGTTATATTATAATTAGATAATGGATGCCAAGTATATGAAGAGTAAAAGTCCAAAGGAATCTGATTGACTTGAATAGTCCCTTTGCCAGTAAGAGGAAGAAGAGATCCATTGCAACACAGACATTGCATTGCTTTTAGAGGGGAGATAGAGAGGGGATATAAAGACTGAAAGTCAGAGGACATACTAGTCATATGATCAGTGGCTCTAGAATCAATTATCCAGGAACCTTGAGATTATTGTCACAAAAGTCGTTGACTTTTTCAAAATGTCGGAAGAAGTCGCCGACTTGATGTATCGCCGACCAGGTCCCCGATTAATTGGTTGAGCCAGTGACTCCACCGAAAAATCGGTAACTTTTGTGGAATTTAACTTTTTAAGTATATATTAAGTCTGCCCACGCTAAACTAGTTTCCCTCTCTGCCTGATCTCTCTTTGCCCGATGCTGACCCTCACGGAGGCCGACCACCGGCAACTCCTCCTCCCTCTCCTCATTCCTTGTACTGTAATTTTTTTCTTACCTTACCTCTGCCCTAACTCTCCCTCCTTTTTTTTAACACAGGGATCAACCTCCGGCGTCCGATCACCTCAAGAATGATTTTTTTTTATCTCCTCCTACCAGTGTTTTCTTCCTCTTCTTTCTCTTTTTTAACAAATTTTTTTTGTTCTTCCACTGTGTTTTCTTCCTCTTCTTTTTCTTTTTCCACTATTTTTTTTATTCTTCTTCCTTTTTCACTTCAATTTTATTAGGGCAGTTATTAGGGAGGAGTTCACTATTGTAAAAAAAAATTCTTAGGACAGCAAATTTGATTTTATTCAAGCAGAGATTAGGGGAAAGACTAGGGCCGAGATTTTGATGATGCAGTCATTGATCATTAATGTATATAAAAATTATTTTCTTCTTCTTACTATTATTAATGACTGCAACATCAATGTGCGTATCAGTAATAGTGAATTCCTTTTTTCAATGTGTGTATCAATCATCAATGTGTATATTAATGATACTTCTCCAACGTATGTATCAATCTTTTATTATTATTATTATTATTATTATTATTATTATTATTATAGTGCAGAAATAATCTTATTGCTATTAATTTCAATTCCGATTACAATGCAGACAACATGCTAAATCTAAAGATCCCATGTGTAGTCATTGTTCAAAACTTGAAAATAGGGAGGAGTTCACTAGTACGATAACAAGGTTTAAATCTCATTTAGCAAAGATTTCATGCAAAGACATCAGTGTGGTGGGTAAGGATGCACCTGAATCTGTTGTGCAATTAGCAAGATCGATGATGAAGTTTCTAGGAACAAGGGAAAGAAATCATTTATTACATTATGAGACCATCGGCAGGAAGCGAATCTAGTATTTGGAGGATAGAGTCCTGTCAATCTCATGCCACAAGTAGTATGGGTCCTCTACGACAACAAAGATTGAGTTTGATCATGCGTAAAAATGAGAAAGTGACAGCAGATTTAGAACTAGCAAGAATAATTGTCGCTAACAATATAGCATTTAAATTTTTTAAGGACTCTAGAATTTCTACATGCAATGAGAGCGATCTCAGATCATGGTCCAGTGTATATTCCTCAATGAAACCATGAAGACAAAGTTGTTACACTTGAAAGGAGAAGTATCGGATTTTGTTGTCGAGGTGAGGAGATCATGGGCTGTGACCAAGTGTCCAATTATGTCGGATTGTTAGTTAGATAATAGAATTTGAAACCATATTAATCTATTGGTCTCTTCTCCGATGAGCACAGAATTTTTATAAATGATGCAAAATTTAAAGCAGATTTCATTACGAAGGGGATTGATGACCACGTAGGTCAGGAAAATGTTGTCCTAATCATTGTAAACAATGCTTCAAATTATGGGGCTGCTGGGATTCTTTTGGAAGAAAGGTTGTCCCGTGTGTTCAAAACATATTGTGTAACCCATTCCTGGAGTTACTATTAGAAGATTTGAATATACTGCCTTGATGGAAAGCAATTATCGATGAGGCAACAGATGTTCGGTTTTTGTATAATAAACATGTCTCAAGATCTAGATAAGTCCCCATACTAAGCGGAGGATCTCATGGAAGGGCAACGGCAGTGGGAAGGTAAGGGGAACAACAGACAGAATGATGCGAGTAGCGGTGGCTGGCAGGCTTCTTGGAGGTCACGTGGACATGGTGGATATGACAACAGGAAGTTTGGGGGGATCCCAAAGTGCATCCAGCTGAACGGAGGAATCTGGGAGCCCGGGGAGATGTCTATCCTGCTAAAGGCAAGAATGGTGTTCCAGTTGTGCTCCAAAAAGGTGATTGGATGTGGTAATCTTAATTTTAAAAGAAGGATTCATTGTCATGCTCGAGGTGCGATGCCCATTGGAGCACCGGAGTTACTATTTCTAATTGTATTAACATGGAACTCCGTTATCGGAGGAAGGATGGGTGGTGCTAATCAGACGGTTATCTTGCAGCGGCAAGAGAGAGACCTTAGCAATGGATGGAATATTGCAAGTAAAAAATTTAAAAGAGTCAATCAGTTCTTTAAACCTCGGGTTATTACTACCAGATTTCAGAGTCGGGAGAAACACCACGGAGAGCTGAGCAGAGATAGTGAGATGCCAAAGGAGAGGAAGGTTCCAAGTTAGGGGGAGATTGGAATGGCAGCTCTTGCTCCTGTCCATACGATTGCTAAAGGTGGGTGGAGACCAAATTTAGATACCTTCTGTGTTGCGGTATCAGGTGAAATTTATGAGGCAAATAAAGAGAAAAACCATCAGAGGTGGGTCCTTCTCTCTGTGGGCAACTACAAATTTAATTGCTTTGAGATAAAAGAGCATTTACTAAGGATACTCGGTAACCATTACAAAAAGGGACTGATAGTATCAAAGTTAACAAAAGGTTTTTTCCTGCTAGCGTCATGGATCAAAATATCATCTGATACCGACAGGTATTGTCCGATACGTATCGGTTTTGGACCTGGACAATACAGTACGTGTTATTTCTCGGGCCCCCTTAAAAACAGTGTAATTATCGGTCAATTTATTGTATGTATCGTCCGTATCGAACGATAATTTCAAATTATCATCCAGTGGGGCCCCCAGCTTCAAGTGACGAAGGGAAACCCCTTTAAGCTCGGGATACCCTTTTTTTCATTATTTTTTCTTCTCTTTTCTCCTATTTTCTCCTCTTCCCTCTAAGCACCGGATCTACGATCTCCACCACTCGGAATCGTATGGGAACGCTGTCGACTCACCGTATACCATACAAAAGGTATTTTCCCTATAATTTTGTGTTTTTTGTCCATTTGCTTCTATTTTTTGGTGGAAAAATATAGATCTACCCATAAATATGGTAGATCTATATTTTTTAGCCCCAAATTTTTGAGTTTTGTGGTAAAACCTCCAAATTTGAGGAGCTAAATGCCTAGAATTTGAAAAAAATAACGAATTTGGGGTACGATTTCTATTTCCTAACCTAGATCTACAATGTGTTATGCTCAGTAGTCTACTATTCATATTATAATATACAATGTTAAGTTGACGGGTTTTATACTTCTAGGTTGATAAAATTCCCAAATATGCCTCAAAGAAGCCCTAAATAATATTAAAAATAATTAAAAAAATAGAAAACCATTAAATATATTTTCCCAAAATTTTAGGGGTTTTTTTGGGATTTAAAAAAAAAACAAAAATATAAAAAAATTGTCGATATGCCGATTCGTATCGTCTGGAGGTTGGACAATACGTCTCGGAAATCCAAGATTTTGGCCCATGGTTGGCATTCTCCGAAGAGCTTACAATGGCGGTTGAGGTATTGGAATAGGCAAGCACTGTTTGATGAGGGGTTCGGAGGCAAGCTTCTTCAGGTGGGAGGAGGATATGTACAGAACCTCCTTTCAAAAGGAAGAAGACGACATTTAACCCATTATTCTGGACTACCCCATGAAATCGGCATTTGGCTTCTATATGCGGAACTTTCCTCGGGACCGATTCTACCACTGCTGCTAAGGAAGATATCCGGTATGCCAAGATTGCAGTGCACACCACCGATGTCAACCACATACCGAGGCGGGGAGATGTCTTGATCAACAAGTGCCGCTATAGGTGTTGAATTGAATTGGACTGGAGTAAATGGGTAGCGATTGCTAATCACCGCGAAGTACGAACCGGAGGGATAAGGTCCGGTGATATACACGATACGACAGTCAGAGGGAAGGAAGTTACTCGCGAGGAGGGGGGTTGGCGAGAAATGGGAAAGTAAGAAGACAACGGGGCTCCCAGTACTCCAGCGCGCGTGGGTCGGGCTCCAATCCTGCAGGTACTCGGTTGCGACAACGGATTGCTCCTCCGGGGAGCCCTACCACTCAATCGAATCGTTGTCGCATCTTCAAATGGAACGAAAGACAAAGAAGGTTATGGACTGATGGAATCTGGCATTTTTTGAAGCTCAACAGCCGCCCGAATGGCAAAAGGACAAGGGGAAGCTTTATAACGAAGCGACTGCGAATCAAACGACTCAGATTAATCCACTGGTCTTTTCTTCATCGAGACATGAAAGGACAGACACTAGTTATTACGAGAAGGGGCAATTTGGAGCTGATGGGTGTAACGAGGAAAATGCATTTATTAAATCTTTTGCTAAGGTTACACATGGCGGCTGGACAGAAGGGAAGCAGGGCTCGAGTACGAAAAGGCAAAACAAGTCAGGTGGGATGACGGCGGGAGTTGATGCCTAGGGTTGTGCATTAATGATAGGGAAGGGGTAGGTGAAGTTCAAGGTAAGTGTGTGGGCCCCAATCCTAAATCAATCGACAGCTATGTTGCGGGAGGGACCTACCACCATCGGATGTGCAGAATCGAAGTACGGAGCAGATTTTGGAACGGATGACTCCGATGGGCTGGAAGAGACACGTGGAACTTTAGGGGGAAATGTGGAGGATCGAGGCAATGTCGGCTCAACTACTCATGTTAGTCGCATGGACAACAGCGATGGTGTGGGGGAGGGAAGATACGTGGATCTAGTGGACTCCAGTACCAACATGTGGCCCATTGGATCGAGGCCCAAGGAGGAAGTGCCCAATATTGGTTATGGGCCGGTTTTCGGGCCTTTGTCATATGTTGAGTCTGTTAAACAATTTGGGCTTTAGGGCTGGGGGGCTGAATACTTGTTTTACTAATTATTCTTTAGGTTTTGAGTGCAGATGTAGCAGGACTGCGTGGAGGTCCAATTGTAAACAATACACCTCATCGCGTCAAGCCCCAAATGAGATGCTAAGGAGCGTTGCGACCGAATTTGTTTCAAATGATTCTGATACTATTGAGTAGTATTCATCTGAAGGCGACTCCATACAAGCCACGAGTGTCGAGCAAACGGTTCGGGAGGGGGAAAGATTGCTTCGTCTGGGGGATGATCTAGGGGGTCCCTTTTAATGATAACCATAAAGGTCTCTTGAAAATCTATTGCGATATTCTTGAAAGAGGGAAGCAGATGTCAAAGGTGGAGCGACTGAAAGGGAAAAGGTTTGGGTCAGATCCAGATGGGGTTTATTTTATTCGTGACACAGGAAGGGATAGAGAAAACTTAAGACGAAAGATGGAGATGCTTAGATACGGGGCTACCCTGCTGGAAGCTCGTAGCTGGGATGCTTATGGTATTGGCTCGTGGGATGTGTTTTTTTCTTGGATAATGAAGCTTCTAAATTGGGATGTGTGAGGTTTGGGAGAACGGATCTTTTGTCAAAGATCAGAAACCAAAGGTGATTGGGTTGCAAGAAATAAAGTGGGGGGAGGTGAATGACACTCAGGTTCGCTCTGTCGTTGGTGCTAATACGTGGGATTTGTTGGCTTTAGAGGTGGAAGGAACGAGGCGTGGAATAGTTTTAGCTTGGGATACCAATATCTTTAAATTGATGGACTCGAAGATAGGAATTTCTTGATGCTCTCATCCAGGATAGAAGGAATGGGAAATAATGGGTGGCCATTACGGTATATGGTCCGATGGTCAATAGGCTCAGAAGGAAGTTCTTTTTTGAATTAAGTGCCATAATCAATAAATGGGATTTTCCTGTTTGTATTGGGAAGACTTTAATGCCCTTTGTAGTGTGAAGGAAAAAAACAGAGGACCTATAGATCTCACGGCTAAAGATCTATTCATGGAGTGTATTTCGCAAGGCGCGTTGTACGATATGGGAATGACGAGGGGAAGGTTTAATTGGATGAACAGACAGGATGAGCCCATTATTAACAGATTTTTATGTGGGGTTGAATTCTTGGTTATGATGAATGATCTGATAGTCCAAGTGTGGGCTACAACGATCTCTAATCATAAACCAATTGTGCTCTTGTGTAACGAGAACCACAGACCTGGTTCTGGTCCTAGACCGTTTAGATTCGACAATGAGTGGCTTCAGAACGATGAGTTTAAAGAGAAGCTACAAGGGTGGTGGAATCAGGACAGTATCACTCGTACAGTGTCACATATGTTTACATCGAAATTGAAGAATCTGAAAGCACATATAAAGAGGTGGAACAAATACAGCTTAGGAAAAACGGTTCGGATGAAAGAAAATATTTTAGCCGAAATAGCGGTGTTTGATCGAATGGAAGAAAGCTTACCATTAGCTGAGGGCGATAGAGATATCAGGTTGGCATTAAAGATGGCATATAACAGGAAAGAGTTGGAGGAGGAACAATTATGGCCGCAGAAATCAAAAGTTCACTGGCTGCGGGAAGGGGACGGGAATACCAAATTCTATTCGGTTGCTAATGGAAGAAGGAAGCATAATCAGTTCTTGACTATCGATATTAATGGGATTACGTATGTGGATCCTATTGATGTGCAAAACAAGATTGTTGAGTTCTATAAGCAGTTGTATTCGTCGAAAGAGGTGCGCAGACCTTTGTTGAACGGTATTCCTTTCATTCTATTGGATAGGAAAAGCGAGGGAACTCGAAAGGATGTTCGAGGAGGAGGAGGTGAAGGAAGCTACGGAGAAGTTGGGAAACAACAAATCTCCGGGCCCGGACGGCTTCACTATGGAATTCTATAAATCTTGCTGGGATTTTATAGGTGCAGATTTTATGGCATTTTTTGGGTGAGTGTAACTTGGCAAAGAGTATCAATTTGACATTTATCGCTCTGATACCAAAGTGGGCGGGGGCTACCAGCATCTCGAACTTCAAACAGATCAGCCTCACCGGGTGTGCATACAAGATTGTGGCGAAAGTGCTTGGTAATTGCCTCAAGGTAGTGCTCAGCATGCTGATTTCTATTGTGTAGGAGCTTTCATCCTGGGTAGACAATTGTTGGACATTGCGGTAACGACGGTTGAAACTATTGATTCTGTGCAAAAGCGGAAGGAGAAGGGATGGATTTTTAAAATAGACATAGAAAAGGCTTATGATAGGGTCCAGAGGGAATTTCTTGACTATATGCTTTACAGAATGGGGTTTGGTGAGGTGTGGAGGAAATGGATGAAAGGGTGTTATGAATCTGTTCGATTCTCAGTGTTGATTAATGGGACTATGTATCGGTACTTCAGGAGTTAGAGAGGGCTTGGACAGCCCGATGTCGCATATGTTGTTCAATTGCGTAGGGGAGGCACTTCACAGACTATTTAAGAGAGCGGAAGAGCTAACCCTGATCATGGGGTTTAAAGTGGCAGATAACGGTCCGACGATTGCTCACTTACACTATGTCGATGATACGATGGCTTTCTACATTGGAAGCAATGGGGTTGGGGAAGTGAAAGTTGTCACTAATTTTCTGGTTATATTTAAAGGGGTGTCATGCCAGAGAATTAATTTGCATAAGTTCAGCTTGGCGGGAATCAATATGTCCAACGAGGATACGGACAGGGTGGTGGCAGATTCGGGTGTATGAAAGACATCTTGCCAATTACGTATCTCGGAATTCCTTTGGGAGTCGGGAAGTGTAGAGCAAGCAATTGGGAAGTAGTAGTGTAAAGATTCCAAAAAATGTTGGCTACGTGAAAAGTAAGTTGCTCAGCAATGGAGGGAGGTTAACCCTGATAAAGTCAGCGTTCACTTCCATTCCACTGTTTATACTGTCTATTTTCCTAGCTTTAGTTAGTATTACGAAGAAATTGGAGAAGATTGTTAAAGACTTTCTTTGGAAAGGAAGCGAGGACTGAAAATAGTTGCATCTCGTCAAGTGGGGGGGGGGGGGGGGGGGGTTGTGAAATAAGGAAGAGGAGGGGACTAGGAATTAGAAGATTACGGGTTGTGAGCAAAGCTCTTCTTGCCAAGTGGATATGGAGGATTGGTGAAGAAAGAGAAAGGGATAAATTGTGGTGGCAGGATTTTACGAATAAATATGGGGTATCAGAGGAGTATTGTAACTATAACATCACCTCTATCCATGAGTCAACATGGTGGAAGGAGGTGAAGGGATGTAGGTAGGAACTACAAGATGGAACCACTTATAGTTGCTGCGATGGTCTGCGGATTCAATTTTGAACGGACAGATGGGTTGGAGAACAACCTCTACAATTGGCGCTTCCTAGGATAAATATGCTTTCGGATTCGAAGGATGCGGCTATAAGTAATTTTTTGCAAATGGAAGACGAGAATCTGGTTTGGAATGTGATAACTCGATGAAACCTCAGAGGTTGGGAAATGGAGGAATTCCGGAATCTAATGACGCTTATTAGGGGGATGGGTCCTAATGAGAGTAACAATGACCAAAGAATATGGAAGCATTCTATTAAAGGGAATTTCTCGATGAAATCATACTATAATCACTTGTTGAAATAGGAAAGGAACCATAGTAATACCGAGTGGTGGTCCGATTTTTGGAGGATCAAAATCCCTCCCAAGATAAAATTCTTCGCTTGGACAGTGGTGAGGGGGAGAATTCTTACTCGAGACCAGCTGATTAGAAGAAATATTCCAGTTTGAAACAAATGCCTCCTCTATAAGAGGGGGAGGGAATCTGTGGTGCATACCCTTTTGCATTGCTCTTTTGCGCGAACCATCTGGTATAAGATCTTTTACATCTTCAACGTCAAATGAGTTCTTTCTTCTTGGCAGACCCAAATGATGGAAATGTGGAAGGAAATTGGTGTGGACGACCATAGGAGGGAGCTATGGCCTCTTACTGTATATGCGGTTTTTTGGGCGATTTTGGTGGAGAGAAACAATAGAGTTTTCAGACGAAAGGTCAAACCATTCATGTTGGCTATCCGCGTTATAAGAAACTTGGTGGTTAGCTGGAACGTCGTCAAGATGACTAAGTATAATGACAGGTTTCAGCATTTCATGATGCTTTAGGATTGTTGTAGTCCGTAATTCTTGTGGGTTGTTTCCGACGCAATGGAGATTCGTTTGCTTCGTGGACTTGCTCGGATTCCCGGGTGAGTCTTTTTGGGGGGTCTCTTTGTTTGGGTAGTTCCTGACTAACCACCAAGATATGTATCTCCTTTTTTGTTTCGTTTTAATATATTTTTGCTTTGTTATCGTTTCAAAGGAAAAAAAATATGGAGTAATTCTGATGAGCATAAATTCGAAATAAGAGAATCATAAAGAAACTAAAACTCTAAAAAAGCAAGTTGTGCCTCAAAACTCGTCTACCCGTCAATGTGTTGACGCGACTTACGGATGTCCATCCTGTGCTCATCGGTGTCTGCCCATTTCACGGACGTCTGTAGTGCACAAAACAGAGAGCCCTCTGAATCACGAGCGTCTGTCATGACGTCACGAGCGTCCGTCATGACGTCACGAACGTCCGTGGATACAAATGTCGTGAGCACAGATGTTCTTACTTCAACCCTTCAGCACGTTTTCTTTTCGCAGTTATGAGCCTTCGGGATGTTTTCGTACACTACTTTCGCCATTGATATACCATAGGCGGTTTTTTGAATCAGAAGTTCCCGTCCATTCCCCCCGGGTTAGAAGAATTCATCCCCGATGAATATTGGCCGTGACAGTGCTCGAGGAGATCCGGATCAAACTGTTGAAACTCATCTTTTGTAATCCAAGTATTATCTGAATCTGGCTTATTTTCCACTTGACAAGATACTTTTGAAATCCCCCTTGGTTTGTAGACACAATCTGATCTTCCAAAATATCAATTATCTCACTAGAAGGACGTGTAGGCGAAGGTAACAGAATAGGGAGGGAAACAAAGATAGGATCGGATGTGAATGGTTCAAAAGGGTTAGGTGGTGTAACTATAAAGCCATAGGACAGAACGAGATCCTCTTCATTGAAAGCCATACTAATACCCAAATCTGGTTGTAAGTCTAGTACGTAAGCATTAGGACCCCACGCTTCAAAATCTTGTAGGGTCTAGCACCACGAGCCTGTAACTTTTTAGCAATTCCTTGACGGAAGCATTCAAGTCTATTTCAAACCATTACAAAATCACCCTCTTGATATTTATTGAACCTTCAATGAGAATTTATAGAAACTTTATATTTTTCATTACACACATTAGTTATTCTTTTAATCTCAGCATGAAATTCATGAATGCGAGATATGCAATTGTAGATGCAAACGCTAACGACCTCCGATGAACTGACATCGGAATAAGATCTATGGGTGTCTTAGGTTTGTAACCGTGCACAACTTGAAACGGACTCAACCTTGTGGTTTTATTAACCGAATTGTTATATGGAAACTCTGCGACAGGTAAGATGGAATCTCACTTCTAACATGTTCACCTACAAGACACCTTAAGAGATTTCCTAAACTCTAATTAACAACCTCAGTTTGCCCATCAGTTTGGGGATTATATGCCGATGAAAGTTGAAGCCTAGTCCCCATTTTATACACAATGTCTTCTAGAAATAACTGACAAACTTATCTCTATCTGACACAATGGTTTTGGGAAAACTGTGCAAACGAACAACTTCACTAAAGAAAAGTGTAGCAATTTTACTTGCAATTGAGGTTTTCGAGCAAGGTATGAAATGGATCATTTTCGAGAAGCGGTCCACAACAGCCATTTTCGAGAAGTGGTCCACAACAACAAACATCGAATCATGCTTTCGAAGTGTCTTAGGAAGCCCTAACACAGTCCATAGAAAGATCTTGTCATGGAGTATGTGGTACAGGTAAAGGCGTATACAACCCCGTCTTTTACTTCCTTTGTTTTGCCAATTGGCAAACGCAACATTGATTGATGATTTTGACAACATCTCGTGTGAGATTGGGCCAGAAAAACCTATCTTCAACCAATCCAACAGTTTCGTCGCGGCCAAAATGTCCGGCAACACCTCCAGCATGTAATTCCCAAACGAGGAAGTCTTGTAGAGGAGTGCGAGGAATACACAAGAGGTGTTTCAAAAACAAATACGCATCATATAGGGTATACTTACACACTCTATCAGATTGGTCACTCACGAATGAGGCGTACTCTTCTCTAAAATCTGGACACGTAGGACAATCATCCAATAAATGCTCGAATTCAGTCACCTCAACACACATGGAGTGCAACGTCGCCACTCTACAGCTAAGTGCGTCAGCAGCCCTATTCTCCACTCCAGCCCTATGTTGTTCAACCCATTTCGCATGTCGCGGGTTTAACTTCTTTAGTAAGCTCAAAAATCTTAGGGCATCAAGATATGAGAACAAAATAAATTCTTGCGGTAATAAGTAGTGTTTCCAATATTTGAGAGATTGCATTACCGCATAGAATTCTTTATTGTACGTAGAATATTTTTGCATAGCCTCATTTAGTTTTCACTGAAATAAGCTATAGGATGACCCTCTTGGCTCAACATTCCACTAATACCTATGTCTGACGTGTCATACGCCTCCTCAAAGACTTTCGAAAAGTCAGGAAGGCGGATAACTGGAGCTTCAGTCATACTGGACTTAATCTCCTTAAATGCTTTTGTCGCAGCAAGTGTCCATCTAAACTCCCCCTTTTAAATGTAATCGGTGATGGGGTCGTTACTATACTAAAATTACGGATGAACCGCTAGTAGAAAGTGGCAAACCCATGGAAGCTACGGACTTCATGACTGTTCTTCGGTTCAGGCACTCCACAATAGCCTTGACCGTTTTTGGGTCCGCAGTCATTCCTTCAGAGGTTACAACAAACCCTAAGAAGACAACACTAGTCGTCATGAAAGTACACTTCTTTAGGTTTGTGTATAACTTCTCTCCTCTGAGAGTCAAACAAACTTGTCTTAAATGGCTAAAGTGTTGCTCCTTATCACGGCCATAAATAAGGATATCATCAAAGTAAACCACAAGGAATTTACCTATAAAAAGCCTCAACACTTGTGTCATGACCCGCAAAAATGTGCCCGGGGTATTTGAGAGCCTGAAAGGCATGATAAGCCATCTATATAAACCATCCTTGGTTTTAAAGGAAGTTTTCCATTCATCCCCGGGACGAACTCGAACTTGGTGGTATCCACTCTTTAAATCAATCTTTGAAAATATTGTGGCACTAACCATCACGTCCAACATGTCATCCAGCCTCGGTATAGGAAATTGATACTTTACCGTGATTTTATTTATGGCACGACTATCGATGCACATCCTCCAAGACCCATCTTTCTTGGGTGTGAGTTGCGTTGGCATGGCACATGGACTCGTACTCTCCCTAATGAATCCCTTCAAGATAAGTTCAGCAACTTGCATATTCAACTCCGAGCGTTTGAATGGATTCAAGTGTTAATGGGGCAAGTTAGGTAAAGTAGACCAGGGAACCAAATCAAGGGTATGTTGGATATCCCTTAAAGATGGTAATTCATTCAAAAGCTCTTTAGGAAAGACATCCTGAAACTCTCTCATCATAGATCCAACTTCTTTAGGAAACTCAACACTCGACTCAGACAAGAACATAGACAATGTTCTCTTCCTTAGCACCATGTTCAATCTCAAAAAGGCTAACAATATTAATGCCCTTAGTTGTTTTCTCTCTCTCAACCAGGCCTTTATCACTTGACTTGCTTGTTTTCACTTTAGGTGCTCCAGGAGGTAGAAGTTGTATCTTAATCTGCTTTCCCTTGTGCATGAAAGAACATACGTTCGATCTCTCGAACAGTGTAACGTCCTTACGTACAACCAAGGCCTCCCAAGGATGGCATGCCCAGCATCCATAGGCACAACATCGCACCATAAGGTGCCCTTACACGAACCAAACTGTATACGAACCTGGCACCTTTGTGAAACTGGAATTGATGACAAATCGACCCATGCCACTTTGTAGGGTCACGGGTGAGGAACAAGTGTAAGTCCCAAGCGGGAAACTATGCTTTCCAATACAACATTGGTACAACTTCCACTATCAATTATTATCCTGCAATCCTTTTAACCACATCTGGTTACAGTATTAAAAATGTTATCCCTACGTCAGTCGTCACTCTCCTCAGATTGGGCTAGGGCACATCTAACCACAAGTGCCCGCATACTGTCTGTTCCCCCTCATCACTAGGGACTGATTCAGGCTCATAGACTTCTACTTCCCCGTCCTCCTGTTCATCTTCACTTTCCTCTGTTATGAACAAATTCCGGGAAGGACATTGTGTTGCAAAATGTCCTATGGCACTTATAGAACTTGTTTTGACCACCACTCTTAGGGCTCATAGACTTCTACTTCCCCGTCCTCCTGTTCATCTTCACTTTCCTCTGTTATGAACAAATTCCGAGGACATTGTGTTGCAAAATGTCCAATGGCACTTATAGAACTTGTTTTGAGCACAACTCTTGGGGCCCTCGAACATTGGATTCTTACCCTTATCACCTTTAGTCACCGGTGTGGTAAGTAAATTGGACGTAGCTGAATGGGTATTGACATTAGGCCTAGACAGGAATAGTTAGACTTGTAATCAAACCCACTAGTATCGAAATCGTTTGGTTCGGGGGGTCTTGAGGTATCGTTCAAACTCCTCGACTCCAGCAAAACGGTCTTCTAGATCTGCAACAGGATATGGAACAAGTTCCCTTTGCAATTCTTGGCGGCATCTGAAATCGAGATAAGGTAACTTTGTCATGTTCCTCCTCCACATTAGCCTAGAACATCAAGTCCTCAACTTTATCACTGTACTCGGTGACCGGCATATTCCCTTAGCGAAGTGTGTGACACTGATCAAGGAGACATTCATCATAGGAAAGAGGAACGAACTTCTCATTCAGTTTGAGTTTCATGTCTGCCCACGTGGAAATGGAAGGTAAAGCCCAAGATTGTCTACGGCGCTCTATACCCATCCAGTAAAGCTTAGTTTGGCCCATAAGCTTAATTTTGGCAAACCGGACTCTGCACTCCTCAGATATGGCATACCAATCAAAATAGGCCTCCATGCCAGTCACCCACTCTAGAAAGACCTTAGGTTGTCTTTTCCCATCAAAAGTAGGAGTGTCCATCTTGATGGACTTCATGATTTTGTCGTCCTAATTGGATGGGGGAATGCGTCGGTGAGGACTGCCTCTTCTATGGTCATTGATGTAAACTCGAAAATTGTCATCGGTGATAACCAAATTCATTCCCTCGACACAGATAAGTAGAGCCTCATGGTGGGCTTGTTGATCACGCAACTGATTTTGTAACTGAGTATGATGATCAAGCATCTGGGCTTGAAGATCTGCATGACTCGTGATCAACTTAGTTGCAAGTTCATTAATAAGGGCTTCTATCCTAGCGGAATCCATAACGATGCAAGACACAACAAATATGAAACCTAGAACTTATATGAACACTGACAACCCTAAGCTGACAAAGTTCTGATACCAAATCTGGTGCAGAAACTAACATGATGCAAATATAATGGGCTGAGATTATTTGAGAATTAACACGAGTAATTGAAATATGAATTTTCCTAACAAATTAACACTGAAATTAAAGAAATTTTCAATTAAATAATTTGATTTAGACGAAAACAATGTTACTTTCGTCGAACGTTCCCTATAAGATCTAGAAAACTAGGGTTCTTTAGCGAACAGTTAGATCTCCGACAGTTTTAGGGCTTCGAGCGAACTCACAAGTGGGTTCTTTTGAATCCGAGCAGAATCAATAAGAAGATTCTGGGACTTTAGAATTCAATGCTCAAATAGAAGAAATTATGTGTTAGGACTATTGAATGATCTTAGGTTAGGTTACAGAAAGATCGATCAAGCAAAACACGCAATTACTTCCGAATTTTGGGAATAAAATAATTAGAAAATCAACCAATCACTTACAGCTAGATGGAGATAAGGGTAGATAAAAAGGGTAGAAAGTTGGCATTGCACCAAACCGCACGCGGAAAGAATGATCGCTCTTCCAACTCTTGAGAGAATCACATTGGAAGGTGGCTATAAGATTGCTTAGCCAATCATGTAGTGCATTGGCTTGTGAAAGAAATTTGACTACATTCGAGTTGCACATACAAAGAAACGAAACAAAGTAGAGTCAGAGACACTACCTAATATGGTGTATGTGGGGGCGAATTGATACTTGAAGAAGATCAAAGAAAATGAAGAGAAGTCAGATCCAATTTATTTGAAGAATTATGTTGCATTCCTCATATCGTATCCTCCTATTCCAGCAATTGTTGTACCTCCACCATCGGCCAATGAATAAGCTCTTAATGTTGACGATGAAGACAATGATCATGACGATTATGGGGCATGAACTATGACGACATCGCTCGTGATCATAGAGTGGTAGATGCTTGATCCATGACTTTCGTTATGTTTTGTACTCAGTTCCCAATTCTTTTATGTGACTGCCTTGTGATTGATGAACAATGGTCATGAACAATTTTTTTGGTTTTATTCATTTAGACATTGTGGAATTGTAGAGCCTGAACTTAGTTCTTAACTTGTTGCTATGTTTTGATATTGCTTTTTAATTTGGAATGAGTGAATGATGATTGATGAAATGTCAATTGTGCATATTTTAATATTTTTGGGGTATTTTGTAGTTTGTATTGTACTTTGTTCATTAAAATAACTATTTTTTACTTGAATTATATTACGATATTTTTTTATATTTTTAGTTTTATTTTTCCATTTTCCTTGATTTTTTCCGACTTTGACCAACTTGCACCTTTTTTCCTACTTATACCCTTGCCAATTTATTGCCGACTCCCGACTTTCTGACTATGCTTGAGATGACAAAGAAATGTGAGAAGGCCCGACTATACCTGTCTCAGCCAAATATAATTAGGAAGGAGTCAACATGGCTTTATCAAGCTTTGTACCTTTGGTAGGATGTCAGACTTATCCTTCTTCAACTCAGCCAGTAATCGAGTTACCTCAACAATCACTAGGACACTACAGCCACCAAGGTAACCAACCTTACTATACGAGGGCTTCCACGAAGCAGAGATCACCACGTTAATGATCAAACAAAGGAGCACTACTGTTGTTGTCTATACAGCAACCAGAACAACCAAAAACACTTCGGATCTACTCTAATCAGATCTGTTTCAGCAATACTGTTGAACAGCCAACACCTTACAATAGCAGGGCACATAAAAAAACTACTACTACTTAACACCTACAGCAACGGAAAGAAAAATATATGAATTACCTACAATTTTATCTGATTCGGTAGCACTTCCAAAGCATGTACAACACCAATAGCGGAAAAGGTACAGATGCAATGCTCAAAACCAATCCAAAATAAAGAGAGATCTTCACTCTAAAATTGATCAAATCTCAGACTGTAGAGCTCTAATTGAAATGAGATCAAAAATATTTCGGTTTATGAATGCGTGGTTACAGGATGAGGATTTCCAGCGAAGACCAGAAGGATGGTGGTCTCAAAGCTCTATTGTGGGCACACCATCATATATATTGTCTAGTAAGCTGAAGCAGCTGAAAGCTCATATAAAAACTTGGAATAAAGAGACTTACGGGGCAGCCGATCGGCTCAAGGAAGGTCTTCTGGAGGAGATTGCAGTGCTAGATCAGCTAGAAGAAAGTGGGCCGTTATCGGAGGAAGATAGGGAGATTAGGTTGACGCTTAAGTCGGCTTACAACCTGAAAGTGCGGGAAGATGAATTGATTTGGAGGCAAAAAGCCAAGGCTCATTGGCTGAGAGAGGGTGACGGCAACACAGTTTTTTCATGCCATTGCGAATGGTCGGCGGAATCAGAACAGAATTGCTGCGATCGAAATCGAAGGGGCCAGATACACTGAGGAGTCGGTGGTGCAAGCGAAGATAGTAGAGTTTTATAAGGGACTATATGCTGTGGAGGAAATCACTAGACCGTCTCTGGAGGGTATTGCCTTCAATTCCATCGACGCGAACTCGGCAGCGTACCTCGAAAGGATGTTCACGGAAGATGAAGTGAAGGAAGCTTTGGAGAAGTTAGGCAGGAATAAGTCTCCAAGGTCAGATGGATTTACCTTACAATTCTTCATAAATGCGTGGCAGATCATTCATATGGATTCCATGTCGTTTGTGGCTGAATTTTATACTCATGGAAAGATGGCAAAGAGTTTCAATTCCTCATTCATTGCTCTCATCCCCAAGTGTACTGGAGCCACAGACATGGCGGATTTCAGACCGATCAGCCTAACAAGGTGCACATATAAGATTGTTGTTAAAATGTTGGCAACTCGCCTCAGGGGAGTTATAAGTACGTTGATCTCTAATGTGCAAGGAGCCTTTATCCCTGGCAGACAGCTCCTTGATATCGCGGTGACGGCAGTGGAAACAATTAACTCAGTAAAAAAGCGGAAGGATTAAGGGTGGATTTTCAAGATTGATATGGAAAAGGCGTATGATAGGGGGCATTGAGAGTTTCTCGATTATATGCTCATGAGAATGGGTTTCGGCGAAGTTTGGAGGAAATGGATGAAGGGATGCTATGCGTCGGTCAGGTTTTTGGTGCTAATTAATCGAGTGCCTTATGGGTATTTTAGAAGTATGTGAGGACAACGGCAGGGATGCCCGCTATCCCCTATGTTATTTAACTGTGTCGGGGAGGCCCTGCATAGGTTGTTTTTGAAAGCGGAATAATGTAACCTACTCTCGGGTTTCACGGTCGCAAATAATGGCATATCAATTTCTCACCTACAATACGCCGATGACACGATGGTCTTCTGCAACGGAAGTTTTCTTTGGGGGATATGGAAGTTAAGGCGGTAACCGATATTTTGGTTCTCTTTGAAGGTGTCTCAGGGCAGAAGATTAATCTACATAAGTCAAGTCTAACCGGTATTAACATACCCAATCCAGTAACCGAGAGAGTGGCTGCGGGGGTGGGCTGCAGGAAGGATTCGTTGCCGATCACATATCTCGGGGTCCCTCTGGGGACGGGATGTGCAGAGCAAGCAGCTGGGAGGGGCTTGTCCAAAGATTCCAGAATAGGTTGGCTGCTTGGAAACCAGATTTCTTAGCGATGGAGGGAGGCTAACGCTTATAAAATCCACGCTAGCTTCCATGCCAATTTTTATGAAGTCAATATTCAGGGCACCGGTGAGTATAGTGAAAAAGCTAGAGAAGATTATTCGGGATTTTCTATGGAATGACAATGGGGATAGTAAGAAGTATCATCTTGTCAAGTGGTTGGACTGCTGTGCCAACAAGGAGAAAGGGGGTTTGGGTATTTGGAGGCTTCGGATTGTGAACAGCACCCTCCTCGCCAAATGGCTTTGGAGGATCGACGAAGTTAGGGAAAGGGATAAGCTTTGGGGGCAGCTGATTACCAACAAGTACGGGGAGTCGGAAGAGCCTTGGCACTACAATTTCAGATCTAATTGTCAATCGGCATGGTGGAAAGAGGTGAAGAGCTGGGTGAATGTTATTCAAAATGGTACTACGTATAGTTGGGGCGAACAATCGCTTAAAAGTAAGGTGCCCTACGATATACATGCTCTCCGATTCCAAGGAGGAGGTGGATAGCCACTTCGTGCAGACGGTGCATGGATCCTTAGTTTGGACGATGCATACTCGGTGCGGCCTTCGAGAATGGGAAGTCAATGAATACAGGAACCTAATGAGCCTAATTAGGGGGCTGACCCCCAATGTCAGCAATAGGGACCAAAGGATGTGAAAATATTCGGCCAAGGGGATCTTCTCTATCAATTCGATTTATAGTCAAATGCTGAAATGGGAGAGGAGGAGGAACGGTGGAAAATGGTGGGCTGGATTCTGGAGAATCAAGATCCCGCCCAAAATTAGATTTTTTGTGTGGACTGTGGTGCGTGGGAAAATCCTAACCATAGATCAGCTGGTGCGGAGGAAAGTTCTAGTGAAAAATAAATGTTTGTTGTGCATGAGGGAGAGAATCGGTGGCACATATCCTTATGCATTGCGCTTAACATTTGGCGCAAGATTTTTGGTTTCTTCAAAGTCGTGTGGGTTATGCCGGAAGGGCCCGCCCAAATGATGGAAATGTGGACAGCTGCAGTGGTAGCTAAAGATAGGAGGGGGTTGTGGTTTGTGACAATTTACGCGCTGTTTTGGGCAATTTGGGTCGAAAGGAATAGCAGAGTGTTCAGACGAAGGGCTATGCCGTTGGGGATGGTAATTCGCCAAATCAGGGACTTGGTTGTTAGTTGGAGTGCGATTCAGAAGGCTGACTTTCAGGAAGGGCTGCTGCAGTTTCTGCTGATATGGGATTATTGTGTCGGCTAACAGTCTTCGGGGTGTGCGCTGCGGCGGTTGCTGCTGGGGGACTTGTACCGTTGCGGGGTCGCTTTTCTTTTTGGGTAGCTTCTTACTACCCGATCAGGTATGTACTCTCTCTTTTTTCCTTTAATATAGTTCCTTTGTTATCATCTCAAAAAAAAAAAACAAGCAACATGCACGCCAAATAGTATCTCTGTACACATCAACATATGTTTGGTTGCTTGGTTCTCTAACCCTAATCTACCTAATGACACTGAAGTTAAATAACACAATGAAAGAGAAGAAGATTCTATGATCTTTTATGTTTATCAAACATGAAGTCTGATGATAAATGGGTCCTTGAAGAAGAAGATCCTACTCTTCAACACGACATGGATAGACATGGATGAGTTGTAAAAGATGACATAAATTACCAAAGTTTAATGTGTAGTTTCTACTGTCCTTGCTTTATAGGAGTTCGATAACTACACAAGAGGAAAGAAAAGATGTGTAAGAGAAAGAGTACAACATCATCGGATGATAATCGTGGTTCAAGTGACTTGATAAATACAAACAAAAATGAAGAGATGGCTAATCAATCATTTGAGATTTAGAGTCACTTAGATACCTTTCTCTTTGTTTTGGTTTTTGATGTTTTTTACACCACGAGGATGGTACTACTTTCTTTATCATTTATCGTTTATAGAATTTATGTGAATGGATTTATAGCCCAACAGCTATGATTAATGAACATATTTCATGAAGAGACAAGTGATTATTTACAAAATTATTGCTTCATAGCCAATTTTTCCTTTCTTCCATATTTTTTAATAAATTTATTAGCATTTTTTTTGCGAATCTTATGATTCACAATTCGATTCAATTAGGCCCCTCAATGAATTTCCGACTAATCGTTGATAAAATGGTCTATATATTTATTTAGGTCTAATAGACCTTTACAAGTATTTGAGAGTTAAAAAAGACCTAGAGTCGAAAATAAAGACGTATCCAGGAGGCATATGCCTGTCACATAGCGCACCACAGTCAAGAGGAATGCTATTTGAGTACGGCTAGACCCGAATACGTACACTTTTTTGCAGGTACACTATCAGGTTGTGCCTTGACTCAAGGCATAGGCCTCCAATGCCTTGTATTTTTAATAAATATTCCTCCCATGCTAATAAAGATTTCTCTTGGCCAAAACGACATCCTAAACCTCCTCCATAGATAGCTCTCGGGAGTTGGGAATACATAGCCAACCATCATTAAATAGAAATGAATTATGTATATCAAATTTGGAAATGGAGTCAATCGTACCTGGAAATCTTGGACTGAAAATATAAATTCTCTCCATATCAATCGTTAAGCACATCAAACCCCACAACTGGATTGGAGAGAGTGCTTAACATGAGTGGGTTTGGGCTTGCAGCTCAATCATTTACACAAGATTTATGTTTGGGGATGAATGTAAACACTTGGAGCAAAGCTGACCACACAGCATGGTGGCGGTTAAGTTTCGCTTATGAACTTAGAAACCAGAATGCTTCATGATCAGAATAAAGGACAAGCACTTTTTGAATTAAATAATGATGCCAATGCTTGAAGGCATGAATGATGGAATAGAGTCCTACCTATGTAGAATATTGTGTCTTTTACCAATCAGTTTGATGAATGGAATGAAATTACTTTATAATGGTAACCAGTACCAAGCATCCCTGTTATATGGATATACCTCACGTACCACAAAAATATACTAAAATTCCATATATTAGAACACTTGAGTGATTGATAATGTGTTCAGACATAATTCCGAATTACAGAAAAAGTGGCGTTTAAGAATATCAGACTGGTGGAGTGGATTTCAGACACTGATTAACAAGAACACTAGGAGTGTATATTACGCCATCAACATGACACATGTATGTTACAGAGATATAGAAACACCTTAACATTTCAAATAGAGCATTCAAGATGAACAAAAATCTACAAAAGGTAAGAAGCTACAACGTACAAAGAAGTACCAAAAGAATTGGTTGCAAGCAAAATAATTACCTTGTATTTGAAGAATCACATTCCTTAATAGAAGACAGAAGAATGGGTGACATCCTTGAGAAGAAATGTTGTTTATAAAGTGGTCTTATAGTTGCATGGAACGCTTTGTTCAAACTTACTCTGGAATCACTAAGAAAAACATGGAATGCATCCGCAGAAGATTTCGCCAAAAGAAGCATATCCTGCTCACCACAATTTCCCTCTGGATCCTGACCCAGTAGCCTGATCATACTACTACTTGACAGTAAACATTTCAAAAGAAGCATTGTGATCTCCTTTGCTTTTGCATGCCCTCGCATCACTAACCCTTTCCCTATCCATGCCAATCCGACGGTAGCATGGGTTTGAAATAAATTATTTTTGCCAACATTCACAGATAAATTGCTAGGACACTTTTGACTGCCATTGATGACCTCACATTCCCGCAGAGCAGCACCAAAAACACTATATAAGAACATCTCGGAAATCATATCAATTGCTTCTTCTAAAGTACAAGAACTTGACACCTCCGTCATGTTGACTTTTAGAGGCCACTTATTAATCATAGAACCCAAGGCCTGAGCAGATGGAACATGTCCTTTTAGGAGAAGAAAAACTGTGAACCACTTGAATATTAGTCTTCTATCCGGAAGAGGTGTTTGAGGGCGAAGGGCTATTACTACAGAAGCAAACAATGAAATAAGCCATTCATCTTTACAGGAAAGGCTAACTAAACCAGGAGAGTGTTGTAAGTCTTCTAATTGGATAAACGGAGAGGAAGACATCAACTCTTGAGGAAAAAATTCCATTGATGACAGAATGCTATAAGCTTTTTGCATAATCAGAGCCTGATTTTCCTCTGTACAGCCTCCCACAGCCAGCCTCATTGTCATCATTGCAGTATCAAGAAGCCCCTGCAATAAAATAATAAGTATAAAAATATTAAAAAAAAAATTGCCATTCTATGCAGAGCACAAACATATCCACATTACTGCTTTGATACTCACAAAAGTAACCCTAACTTTAAGCAGTGAACTCAAGAGACACTTTTGATACATTGCCCAACAGTCGTAACAAAAACAAGTTGGTATTCATAGCCATATATACCTGCCCTTGAATGCATATGTTGAAAGCTGTAATATTTTCCATGTGGTTCCAAATATTGATAGCAAAAGGCATTGCAACTTCCTCAAAACGTCCAACTTTATGTAGCCTGGACCAATAAAAAAAAAAAAATATATATATATATATATATATATATATATATATGTAGCGCGATCCCATACCATCAAAGAATATGATCAACAATATATACATAGAATATTGAAAGAACTGATGGGTACCATCCTACTAACATGGAAAAACAAAATTCTAAAATTCTAATTCATCATCATAAATTTCCACAAAGAAAGCTCTGGCTAGGTTCATAATGCTTATATGAAGTTATGAGCGTGTAATTACACAACCAATTTCTATCTAACATCCACTTGTCATTTATTTGGTTCCTTGTTTGGGCTATTAATACCACATCAACAGCAAATAACATGCATCATGGAACTCATCTTGTATGTCTATGGTACGAGAAGCAATGCCGAGCATCTTAAAGCTTGGAGTTACTTGTAATAATTATTCAACTTCAATGTTTGAAGCGAGTTAAACCTGGATTGGATGGGATTTGCACAGTTCACAAGGACAGGAGATGAGAGGAAATTTTAAATTATGTTGATTCAATGGGTCTATAGCTCATGTGCTCAACATAAAGGTGTTGGCTCTTCGATTAGTTATCTTTACTTTCTAAGGTTTGTGGCTAACTGCTCATTATTGCAAAGGAGATGAGAGGAAATTTAAACTTTGTTGGATCAATGGGTATATAGCTCATGTGATCAGCATAAAGTTGCAGGCACTTCAATCAGCTATCTTTACTTCCTAAGGTTCATGGCTAACTGCCCATTATTGCAATACTTTTCTCTTCATCCTTTTTCGTAAAATTGTTGTTTTGCATCCTTTTAATTGCTATTCTAATAAAAGTAGATAGTTCACATGTTCAGAAACAGAGGGGCGTCTTACACCAAAACATTTTATTTTTTGTTCCCCTTTTCTCAACTCTAATTATTTTTCATTATTTTCTATATTGTACTATTATATTATTGTATCAGAGCTCTAAATACTTTCCCTTTGAATTTATGTAGTTATTTGATAGAGCAGAGCTCCATTATATCGTAACTTCATATTTTGGGGCAGTTAATCAATGTTATTTTTCTACGTAGAAAAGGAAAGAATGTAAATAACAACAAAAATGAACTATGAAACTAGTTTATGGAACTGTTAGGAAGAATTAAAATAAAAGCGTTTTTGTGGTTAAAAATCATAAATAAAAAAGGAGCTTTTTTAAATGTGCTAAACATTCAACTAAATGGGCGCATATACAGTATACAGCCACAAATAATTATGGAATCATCACATTGATAAACATCTTTTAAAGGATTACATACCATGGGAGCACCTGATTGGAGTAGGACTCCAGCAGACGAACTAAAATCTCAGCAGACTTGAGATTTCCTTCAACCTAAACAAGAAACTATAAGTGCAAGAAGTAAAAGTAAAATTGATGAAATCTAAAATCTCCGCTGACTCAATAAAATATATAGGAAGTTAGGAACAATATTTTGATAGCTTCAATTTGTCTCTCTGCACAATTAGGCCACCACTGAAACTTAGTAGACTATGATGCTTTCCTACATAAAAAGTGCCAAGTCACCACATGTATTACTGAGTCAGACACGCAACTTCGGCCACTATATGAATTGAACATCTTAGCTGAAAATTAATGGACTTGACCAAGTTACATAGAGTACAGCCTGACATCCTTTTATCAAAAGTGACTAAAATCATGTCAGAGACTGAGTCGCTAGGCCAAGTTGCACCAACTCATCCAAGTCTTAAAACTTAAGATACCACATCATAAGAAAATGAAAAAAAAAAAAAGGATGTATACACAAAAAAAGGGAATTTGCAAGACAAACATACAGAAGCCTTCAAGAAATTGGCAGATATAGCTTCTTCAAACCCCTGAACTGCTGTCAACATAAAATTCAGCCCAGTAACACCAATCTCAGAGATGGCCTCCAGTTTCAGTGAAAGAGGCATCGCAGAATCAGAAAATGAAAGCCATGAAACAATCTTTTCAACAACAATACTCATGTATCTTACTCCTTTCTCAGAATCGTTAAATTTCTCAATGAATGAACCAATTTGTGCTAAAGATTTCAAAGCCAGTTTCCATAAGAATGTCTCTTCAAACCTCGTAGTGATGATAGAGACACTGTTCATCAAAATATTTTGATATATCTCCGTTGATATTGGTAGGAAATTTCCAGGAAATGTTGCGAGTACGTGCAAGCCCCTCACTGCAAAAAAAACAAATAAACAACAGCATTAAACTAGAGGATAGTAAGTTGATCATTCATCCCTCCACAATATTTCATTCATAACTAGAAAAATGAAAAATGGAAAACTTACTGCTACTGAAGCAGGTAAACATAACTCATTTATACAACAAGTGCTCAAATATTGGTTATATTAAAATTAACTTCGAATTAAATCAATTGTTAAAAAATTTGAATAGAGAAAGAATGTACAATATTATTTAATTGAGTTCAGGTTCAGAACGGCACACCCAAAAAGCAATTAATTGGGGAATCACTGACAGATGTCTGTTATTCCACACAAAGGCTTGAAAATGGAGTTTTTAAATTGGGTTAATGGGAGCTCACCTTCCGGCTAAGATAAAATCCTCACCTGCCCCCTTTTTGGGTGCGGCGATATCGCATGCATTTTTGGCCAATACTATTTGTCCAAGTGGCTAAACATAATAGGAAGATCTCCAACCAAAAAACGTATGCTCATGAGATGGTTCAAAGTCAAACTACTCGATCTAGGAAGTTTAACATAAACCAATGCTCATATCTAACATACAGTTCATATTAAAGTACTTGAATTCAGTGGTGTGGATCCTCCAATGAGCATAGTTTTTGTGCTGCGCAAAGTTCATAAGATATTCTGCCACTTGGACATCAGTAAAAAATTGTGTGGCATGTGGCACTATATGGCTTAAAAGTGGGAAGGTATTAGGATCCTATCTTAGAGGGAAGCTGAAGAAAGTTGATCCCTTTTAAATTGGATTCATCGCTCAGCACCTACACTACACTCATAAAAAAGAGAATTGACCGATTTAGTAGTACTACCTAGAGAATTGGCTAACAGTACAAGGTTGAAGGAAGCACCTAGAGAATTGGCGGACAGTAATATATCAGTGATCATCCATTATAATAATGAAGTCATTAGAAATCTAGGGGGAATCAAGGTTTCACGCTTATTAAGGGCAAAAAAAGGAGAACAAATTAGAGAACGTAATTAGAATGAAAAACCAAGCCGCGTGTGGATTTGAGTGAAACCCAAACTCATATCCTCTCTCTGCTAATATCTTATTATTAATGTCCACTTAACTACCCTTACATGCCACCAATTACTGAATAAATATAAATTCCTACACTACCCTTATTTAATAAAAGAAAAGGCAAATTGTGTTTATAACTAATCTAAATATGTAATTCTAACACTCCCTCTCAATATGGAGCATAGATATCATCAATGTCCAACTTGAAGAAAACCAAATCCAACTAATTTCACCCAAGTACCTTGGTGAAGATGGCAGCCAGCTGATTCACTGTTTCGACGTATAGAGTGGATATCTCATTACAAACAACTTTTCCCAAATGAAGTGATAATCTGACATAGGATTACAGGCAATGTGAGATGCTGCCAGATTATCACAGTCCATCTCCATAGGCTCATTTGGTCTTGAGCTTTATCTCTGTTATAAGAGTCTTTAACAAATGTACCACACATGTAGTAGGTGCCATTGGTGGTTGGACTATACTCAGCTTAGCACTTAATCATGACGCTCTGTTTCTTACTATTCCATGTTACAAGATTGCCTCCAAAAAATGTATGGTAACCAGTAGTTGATCTCCTATCAGAAGGAGATCCTTCCCATTCGACATGAGAATACCCTTTGAATATGAGATGCCAATATGACTTGTATAAACAATCACGTTCGGGAGAACCCATTAATTATCTCTGCTTCCCAATGAGGAAATCAAGAAGTTCATGAAAATATATATGATGTCTGGTCGAACGATGGTAGTGTAAATAAGTTTACCTACCAATCGATGGCACCAACCAGGATCCTTCACAATCTCTCCTTGATCAAACCAATTTGGTCCTTCACAAATCTCTACTCAAATACCAATTTGAGATTGGAATCAATAATGGTATCAAAAAGCTTGACACCTAACAACCTTGTCTCTTTCAACAGATCAACGACATAATTTCAGTACTAGAAATTGATTCTAACCTTGACTTGACAATTTCAAGTCCAAAAAATGATTGAAATTGCCCAACGTCCATACTCCGTATTATAAAAGTACTCTTTCAAATGTCTCTTAAGACTCTCAATTCCTTCACTATCAATAACCACAATATCATCACCATAAACTACCAAAACTATAAGATTGTGGACACTCTGCAAAATAAAAACTGAGTGGTCAGCTTAACTTCGACAAAGCCCATGAGAGTCAACAATATTGCCAAATTGAGAGAACCATGCATGATGAGATTATGTTGGGGTTTTGTGATATACGAACTGAGCTTAGTGAAATCTGTGCATTAGTTGAAAAGATGTGTGACTTGAAGAAAAAGATGGATCACCGCGTGGACAGTCTCATTGAATGCTTGCATTAAGAGGCAGAATCAACTGATTCGATGATGAAGGAAAGACATCTTATTTCTCCAACTACGGAAGGGCAAGCCACAATCAAATCTGAAATGGTTCATTTGCGTGAACACAGATTATCATTTCTGTGATAATAAGACAAACTGAAATGGTTCATTTGAATGCTACCTTAATCAAGCAACCAAAAGAACCAAGTATTTTGGAGGGGGGGCACATTCAAGATGGGGATGCACCCAATGGAGATGATTTATCATCTACAGATAGGACCAGGATCCTGGTGTAACATGGTTCAATTTTCAGATCTCAACCCTTGAGGACAAGGGGGGTGGAATGTCATGCACCGATGATATTATGAACTTTTGTGAGCTGCAGTACACGGAATCAGTTCTCAAGATAGTAAATATTTGCACATATCAACGGTATAAGCTTATCTACATTATTTTTGGTTATTTTTATTAATTAGATTATATAAACTTTTGATTAGATTAGATTAGAAAGGATCATTAATTAGGTTGAATTATGAATACTTATCTTTACTAGGAAATTACTATAAATAAGTGATGTAATCTCTTGGGGAATGAATGAAGAAAACATACGAAGTCTAAGGAGAGCGATATTCTCGAATAGATCAAAGGAGGCCCAGCTACCTCGAATTAGTGTTTAAGACCATATATTGCCTTCCTCATATGGCATACCTTAGGTAATGACACCCCCTAAGAAACAAAACCTGGTGGTAGCTCCATATAGACCTCTTCTTATAAAATCACTATGAAGAAGGGCATTCCTCATATCCCAACTAATATAAAAGTCCAGAAATTAGTATTAAAAGAAACAATTATGTAAAGGAAGTTTTTTTTGTTTTTGGGCAATTAATAACATCAATGAAGTTGAGCTTGTCCATAGGGGAAAAAAAAAAGACTTTGAATAGTCAATGTCATATGATTGGGAGTATCCATTCGCACTAACTAAGCTTTACGTTGATCAACAGTACCATCAGGAAGATAGTTAAACATGTAGACCCATCTACACCTAACAACACAATTTTCCTTAAGAAGATCAATAAGGTCTCATATATGATTAGAGTGAAGCATAAACATCTCCTCCGTCATAGCCTTTTTCCAGCCAATATAAGAAAAAGCAGCCCATAGGGATTAATAAGGAATAGAAATCATGTTAGTATTATTAGTATCAATGTATATGGGCTCTCATAGTCATTGTGATTTGTAATACACATTATTTGGTGCGTATTTAATATTTTAAGGATTAATACAAAGGCTAGTGAGGAACAACTCTTCATTGTCACTTTTCGAACCTTAAATCCATCTTCCTAACCCTAACCTACCCTACAATGCACTCATGTCTGGTCTTAGAGCCATGCTATCCTACCAAAGGCGTGAAAATTTTATCCTCCCTCTGACGTCACACTAACGACATGCTGACATCCGCAAGGCAAACATGTTGACTACAGAAACCTTCGAAACTCACATCAATTGAATCTGAAATCCACTGGAGGTTCTCTTCAATGAAGTTGTGATTTGAGATCTCTAGGCCTTGTCCGAATCATTGTTTGTATGTGCGTTTTAAGCTCAGTGTTTGTGTTTAATGTATGCGGGTTTTGAGCCTTGTGTTTGTGTTTTTTATCTCACAGAACCTTAGACTGCTTATGGTGGATTCAATCTAGTTGAGGATGCATCAAAATCATGCTTGAGAGCTTTTGCAAGTGACGGCATTCAATTTGAAGGAGTATTGATGTTGTTGTGATGTGTTATGTGACGCTAAACCTCTCAGTTGAATACATTCTCACCTGTTGAGAGTTTTTGCAAGAATGTCTTCTTTCATGGACATCTCACTGAAGTAGTGCATATAAACCCCTGTCCTGGCATCCTGCTTTAGGGGGAGTCACAGAGTATGCATGCTTCGCAAATCCATTTATGGGTTGTAGCAATCGCTTCGGTATGGTTTAACCGTTTTAATGGTGTTATTCCTGAGATAGGGTTTTAGAGATGTCAGTTTGAGCATATTGCTCTTGTTCACTGCATCCGGCAAGTCGCACTATATTGCTTGTCTGCGTTGATGACATTATTCTCACTAGAGATGATAATTATTTCATTTCCCATGTGAAACGTGAACTTCGAAGGAGCTTTGAGGTAAATGATTTGGGTACATTAAAGTACTTTTTTTGCATGGGGATTGCTCGTTCAAGGAAAGGCATCTTTCTTTCTCAGAAAGAATGTGCCTTAGATTTTCTTAGTGACACTGGTAGGCTCGATTGTAAGCGTGTATCTTCTCCGATGGATCTCAAACTCTCTATGCATGAGAAAGAGGGGGAGTTATTATTTGATCCTCATGAGTACCAACGACTTATAGATTGATTGATTTATCTTACTCTGACTCATCCGGATCTTATTTTTGTTGTTAGCTTGGTTAGCCAATTTATGCATGCACCTCGTGCTCCTCATATAGTCGATGCTCTTTAGATTTTAAGATACACACCAACGCAGGACAAGGAGTTGTTTATCATGCTCAAGTTCACCTTTGTATTTCAGGGTATAGTGAATGACCTAG
Organism: Chloranthus sessilifolius; assembly: GCA_021018995.1. Classification (NCBI taxonomy): domain Eukaryota; kingdom Viridiplantae; phylum Streptophyta; class Magnoliopsida; order Chloranthales; family Chloranthaceae; genus Chloranthus; species Chloranthus sessilifolius. The sequence goes on along the minus strand of CM037593.1, from coordinate 49,115,877 downwards.
TGCTAATATTGAGAGGTGGTCGACCTCTGGATATTATCCCTTCCTTAGAACCAATTTAGCTGCTTGGAAAAGCAAGAAGGAACATGTGGTTTCTCGCTCTAATCCAGAAGCAGTGTATCGTATTATAGCGCATGGAGCATGTGAGATGCTTTGGCTTAAATCTCTTTTAACCAAGCTTGGATTTTCCACCATTGGTTCTATGCCAATTTATTGCACTAACGAAGCAGCGAAAAAAATTGAATCAAATTTTGTATTACATGAGTGGAATAAACCTTTGGAAGTAGACATTCACTTTGTAGGGGATAAGTATAGGATCAGAATTCGGAGTTTATTGATGTCACATCTACTCAACAGCATCGATAAATTTACGAATCCTCTAGGTCCTACCATTCTACGGATATTATGGTCAACCTAGGCATGCATGATAACCATGCTTCAGCTTGAGGGGGAGTGTTAATAATTTTAGTATTGTTAGTGTTGATGTATATGGGCTCTATTAGTCATTGTGGTGCTTGATGCATACTACTGGATGTGGATGTAATAATATAAGGATTAATATAAAGGCTAGTGAGGAACATTTACCCATAAAGTCATTTTCATTATTTTCTCTCTCCCTCTTTTTCTTCTTCCTCTCTAACCCTAACCCTAAGATAGAACCACTACACTATCATGGTCAACTATACCAATTCATTTATCCTATTACATCACCAAGGGCGGATAGCAGGGATTGAACACCCTAACCTAACCTACAATAAACTCCTAACCATAGTGACAAACAATCAAATGACACAAAACTAATAGATGGGATGAGCAGTGTAAGTACAGTTACCTTACCATAAATCAATTAAAAGCTCTAGAGGACATGAAATGTCAATGTGAGCAGTCTCATGTGGGATGTCAAGCAAGGACAATGATGGTGGATGAGGCAAAGATACAGTATCGTAGTACTGACCTCACCTGTTGTTGGAGTATACCTACATAGGGGGGTTGCCTGATACAGTAGTGTATCTCCCCCATGGAGGACACATGAAGAGGAGCTGGAGTTGTCACAGGAAGAACTAATGATTCCCTTTCAACAGATAAAACTAGAGAACCGTCAAAAATGATGTCATCAGTTGAAACAAATTTTTCACATAACACAGGAATATGACGCTGATACTCTCATTAAATGAGAGAGTATCCAAGAAAGGCACACTTCAACTGTTTCTCAATACAGATTTTATGGTAAAGAAACTATTAGGGATTGGGAAAAAGGACAAAGAAAAGAGTATCTCCACCAAGAATGGGCGATGGCATTGGATTGATTATGTAGCATGTTAGAAGAGTGTTAAACCTAAAAATGTTTGGGAACATGCAACTAAACCTCAAGAAAATGTTCATTCTTCCTTTCTGCGACACCATCTTATTGAGGAATACATGCACAAGAACTTTAATGTAAAATAGCATGTTGGTTAATATACAACTGAAAAGCTAGTGAGCTAAATTCTTTCAGATTATCAAACCTCAAAATATAAAGTGTTCCATATTCCAAATGAAAATTTTGAAATATAGATAACACTTCTGATTGATTCTGAAGAAGCTAAAACCACGTCATTCTTGAATACATCCAAAAGTGTAATAAAATAACAAACCACGTCATTCTTGAATATCAGTTACATAATTCTTTGTTGTATATTATTATATTCTACTTGCTAATTCCACCCATCAATCCCATTCTAGAGGAAAAAGGAAGGTAACCGTTAGATAGCTGACTATAAAAAATTTGACAAGTCCATTTGGCGAGTGGCAATGCAATTCCCCTTTTCTAGTCCGTGCGGAGAAATAGTGTAGGTATAAACAAAGATGAAAGGAGAAATAGGACTCACAAAGCCCACTCCAAATGGGTGGGACAAGGAGATGATTAAGAATATATTCTACTTGACCAATCAAATATATATATATATATATATATATTCTATTTGGCAGTAGTATTATATAACTATATTCATAATACTAAATGCACAGTAGTACTGAAATTTTATGTTGAACGTTCTAATTTCTTTTGCAAGTACCTGGCTTACTTTATTGTTGATCCTTTATTTATATAATTGTTTAAAGGAAGAATTTGCACACTTTATGATCCAGAAAATACCAATGTCATAGTATCATAATATCCCGTGATAGTATCATAATATTCCATATACTTAAACATATACTGTTTAATTTAATAGCTTAATATTATATATATATATATATATATATATATATATATATATATATATATATATATATATATATATATATATATATATATATATATATATATACACACACTCCCCCTGCCTGTCCCTTCAGATAACATTGGATAAAACATACCTTAAAAGCAGATATAGATAAAAGCTAGTATCTGATATCACATGTATGGACCAAATGAAGGGATGAAGAGACATAAGCTTTTACCTATAGAATAAATGTGCACTTCCTCAATGTCCCGATTTTTACTTGTTGACAAATTAGATATAAGAAAGCTAGCTAATGGAGCAGAGAAGTTTTGAAGCAAGCAACACCACCTATCTTGCACTGAAATAGACTGCAAAGAGACTCTTTCAGTGGCCACAGCCAAATCTCTGCATGCAGAAATGAGTTCAAGGCAAAGGTAAAGGGCTCCAAAGTTCAGCCTTCCAAAAAGCACATGGTTTGCATTTGACATCAAATCCAATGAAAAATTTCCTACAAAAATTCCCAAGATACCCATCAAGCGGGGAAGGAAGCTTTCAGACAGTCTACTGCAGCAAGTAGTGGAGACTTTTGCTGAAACAGATATGATAAAGCCAAGTGCATGCAGTTTCTTCTTGCTTTCAATAGGCATATCCTTGTAATATTTGTAGCTAGTAACAGATTTAAAAATCATCTCTAGGTCTTCATCTTCAACAATAAAACTTATAAACAAATTATCATTTGAACGATCAAACTCCAACAGGAGTGTTTGTAAACACATTAGAGATTCTTTTGCAAGTTCATTCTCCTGAGATCCCATATCATCTGGTGATACTGAAGTTAACGAGAACGAAATCTCTTGCGATGAAGTACAGATTGCATCTTTCAACGAAAACCATATAGCTTTGGCATGCTTTGCCATTCTATCCGCTCCATACTTTGATGTGCAGTTGCTTAGATACTTCAAAGAATCAAGCTGCATACATCAAAGAAGTCATCCCTTTAGAACTAAATAAAATACAATTAAACAGAACATATGGAAAGAAGAGAAAAAAGCAACTCTTAATAGTGTATGACAACATAGTTCAATCTCATGTACCTTTGCTAATGGTAGAGAAGAAGAAAGTTTGTCAAGCAGCAACGGAATGGCATATGGCTCAAAAAATGGAGTTGAGGCGAAGGCATCCTGCGATCAGATTTTCCAGTAAAAATCAATAAAATAATATAAAGTAAATGTGACTACTTTAAGCAATCCCTGGAGTAAATGACATCAAGTTCCAAACAAAAAATTTCCAATGACACAAATATAGCACGAGCCCTTTTCAACCAAGGAAAGTAGGTTGATTCTGAAAAGGAGGACAATTACTAGAATCCAGAAGCAGTTATCTAATGGTTTAAATTCTGAACGTTTTTATGGCTATGAAATTTAATGTGCAAATGTTTTGTTTAAATATGAAACTCATAAAAACACTAAAACCCTGACATATTTATTGGAAAAGAGTGTGCGTATGTATGTGTGTGTATGTCTATGTGTCTGTGTGTATGTATGTATATATGTATATGTGTATATAAATATATATATATATATATATATATATATATATATATATATATATATATGGGACCGACTCTAATGGTCGTCATTTAAACACCAAACTGGTGTTTAAATGATCTTATATACCATCAATGGTTTAAGATGTGGGTCATCCACACCGTCAAAGTGATAGGCAATGGGCCCAAAAATCACATTTTTTTAGAGTTTTGAACGATCCGATCTGTGCACTCAATTACCAACCGTTGAGCTCAGATTTAATGGCTGATAATAAAGTTCGTCAATCGGATGGCTCACATCCACTTCTGGGCATTATTCTTTGCGTAAAACATTTTCCAATGACGGGACTGCCACCTGGGCATTTCAGATTCATCATAAATATGAGCCACATGGCATAATAGTAAACCACACTTCAATGGTGTGAAATAAAAACTTCTAGTTTAACAGTGCAAGACCATTTAAACACCATTTGGTGTTTAACTGTTGGTCAAGAACCATTATCCCTATATATATATATATATACACACACACACACACACACACACACACACATATATATATATAGATGAGCAAAATACTATTAAAAAGGATAAAAGAACAAGAGTACGAGTGAAGAGGAGCATACCCCATACTAATACTGATGGGGACAGCAGATCCAGGGCACCATGTACTGTATACTGAAGGCGGGCACCATGTACTGTATACTGAAGGCGTAAGAAAAAGCCCAAGGTGCTTCGTACAGTGAGGATCAACAATTTCATAAATATGAGTAGGGCCAAAGCAAGGAAGGGTCAAAGAATGCAAAAGTAAGCGAAGGAGGATGAAGAGAGCGAGAACAGGCTCTCTGCCCAAACTTGCGCGAGCGGAGTCGACTAGAGAGGCCTCTGATATGCAGCTTCAAACTCGCGCGAGTGAGTTCTATTCTCACGCGAGGAACATCGGCCAAAGAGTGCCAAGCGATGAAATTTTTATCTCGCTAGAGCGAGTCTCATTCTCGCTCAAGCAAGAGCGGAGTTTCAGACACGCGCGACCGAGTTCACGCACAGATCTTATTTTAGGTTGTGAATTTTACAATTTAGTTTCCTTTTTAGACTAGGAGTCATTCTATTTTCGCTTCTTATGCTTAATTAGGTTTTCTTAGCTATAAATATAGCTTTTTACAAACAATTCGAACAATTTTTGATTGATTAATGAATGCTTTGAACCAAGTTTCAAAATTGAGAGAACGAATTTTTCAAATAGAAGAGGTCTTCTTCCCCTTGGGGGTTGGTGTGAGGCCAATTTATCTACCCATCTTATCTACTCCTATCTCTTGATTACGTGTAAATAATTAACGTTAATTTCTTTTGATCTTGAATTTACGTCATAGTTTTGCTTGTTCGATCTTTCTTATTCAGATCGTCCTAAGTCTTAATTACGAGGTTTATTCACTTTGAGCTGGTTAATTGTGATTACGTTCAATCCTTCTTATTGTCTAGTAAGGCATTGAAAGAATCCATCAATGGTTTCGATCAATATACCTGAGACTATCGGAGATCTAGTTCGTTCGCTAGAACCCTAGTCTTCTAGGTCTTAGAGGGGACATACTAAGGGATTAACATTATTTTGGATTATCCTAAATTGCAAGATTAGGAATTCTTCTATTTTCTGTGTTAACTTGCTTGGAGAATTATTGCTTTTAATTGTTCACGTTAATTCAAAGTTAATCTCAGCCCACATCATGTTAGATTAGCGTTTTCCTGCATTAAATACATTATAAATTCCTAAAATTAGAAAGCCCTAGGAAATAGCCCATGAGGCATCGACAAAACTTCAATGGAGATTTCACCAGTAGATCCAAGAGGCACCATAGCAGGAAGAAGCCGGCAGGTTAGCTAAACAATTTCGACCATTTTCCCTTCTCGAAAGGTATGCTTACCTCCCATTTATATCTAGATAGCTTCCTCGTGCAAGATATTAGCCAAAATTCAAGTGACCACGGCCAGTCAAGCCCCATCAAAGGCCTCGCAACCAGTAAAGAGTCTGTCTCTACAGCTGACCTACACGACTCGCACTCGCACCACCTGAAGTTTCGCCATATTGTTTGGTCATATTGCCATATGAGGAACAGAAAGCATAGATAAGATCTACATTATAATCGTGAATCAGTCCCTAGGTTACCTAATTCACTAGCTGACCCAGCGAATGGCAAACCATTTCACAGTTTGGTTCACTCCAGTTTGCTCAAGATGGGTGAACCGGTCAACACAGATGGATTTCTTTTCTTGCAAAAAAAGTGAGCTAAGTGGGACTCGAAACCTGCTCCCTCTTCTTGAGCTTCAGACGGAAGACCAGCTCTGCATATTTGCAGTTGGTGCACAAATTGCACATATAATTTTATATATTGTAATATTACATTTAAATTATAACTAAATTTAAAATTTATTTAAATATTTTTGTTCTTTATTAAAACTCATCCTACTCCTAGCAAACCAGGTTCACTTGAATATAGCAAATTGGAAATTACGAACCCGAATTCAGACCGAGGGTACCAAAGAATCAGGTAACATTGATCAATCCTCCTCCACTATATTACGTTTTAAAGAATGTAGACTAGGGCCAGGACAAGACCATTCAACCATTCGAATCTGATGAATTTGTACTGGAATTAGCAAAATTACAGCATCTAATTAGAGAATCAACTTCACTTGCATAGCCTAAAAGGCATAACAACAATGAACTTCCTTGAAGGCATTTAACCACAGCTTGAAAGATACTTCCAGCTGCTTTATATGTGCCACGGGATCTTATGGAATCTCTTCTTTCCAAAGTTCCCAACATATAAGCCAAGGAAGCAAATTAAGAGTCACCGAGACTTGGTTACTTCTCCACACTTCAACCCATCACTGCAGCATGGCAATACCATTAATATTGCACCGCTGAAAGCCAACACGTTAGCATCTTTCCTCCATCCCTCCCGTGTTATCTTCAGTCCAAAAAGAGGAGCTGAATTGTTTAATCAGCACATTGCCACCTCCACATATGTAACAACTGGAAGCTATAGCAATTTGGTGGGCTTGAATGTTGCATCCTCAGGCCACTAACCATGAAGCAACTTCCATGAAACGAGAGAATTTTACTTGGCAATTTCATCTTTCCTTAACGGGAAATTTTTATTGTCACCCTTAGAATTCTGACTAGTTTTCCACGCTGCCGAAGATGAAAACCTGCCATTTGGATATGGATTGTGTTGATTGATTTACCTTGTGCTTATTAAGATGCTAAAAATAGTAAACCAAAAAAAGAATTATAGTGAAAGGAATTTGCACACAAAGATAAAACAGTCCTGCAAGAATTCAGGGCTGTTGCAACAAGTTTTGAAATGTAAGTAAGGGTTATCCGCAGGGAAATGTATTTAAGAATTAGCAATTCTCCAGATCCGCTACAGATCTGGCACTCTAACCTATTCTAACTTAAAACAAAGGAAGAAAAAGAAAGAGGAGAGGTTTTATGGTTGTCACTTTGAACTAAAAACAACAGAAAATTAAATCTACTTATGAACAATTTAAAGGACCATCCAGAGGTGAGCAGAAGAAAGATTTGATTTAAAGAACAAAGGTTTTGGTGAAATAAAATCAAATGTGGATAATTAACAGCCTGGGATTAGTCTCACTGATAAATTGATTGGTTAAGCAACAGTGCAAAGGATAGATCTGCAGCCATCCTTCATTTGGCTACAAGCTCAAATGCAAGGTAGAGTAATTCAATTTAAACCAAAGGCTTGAATTGATCTTAAGGCTATGATCTGTCTACTTCAATGGTCACAGATCATCCTAGGGATTTCATTTAATCCAAAGGCCCAAGTTGAAACTAGAAAACCACTACAAATGTTGTGGATGCAAGGCTACAAGCTCAGGCATCCACAGGGGCATAAAATCTATGGAAAACTGATAGAAATCAAAAGATTTACAGATTAAATGAACTATAAAACCAGCAATTCATTGACTTATTACAGCTCACAACAAATTGCTCTTGGATCTGCAGTCTTTGCATCATCCAATCCTTACACAGCTATCTCACCACTCAATTCACAGATCTAACCTTACCGTAGCTGTTAGAAGAGTTTAGTCAACCACAGTTGGGCTAAAGAGAGAATGGAGAAGAGGGGAGAAGAAGATTAGAATTGGCGGGAAAGGAAGGATTCAAAATTTTTGCACGAACTCCAGATGCCTTCTCTGTTATATTTCTCCCATATTTATACACTTCCCCCAACTGTCTCAGATCTGTTTCAGCCAATCAGAGCCAAGGAATCAATTCTGTTATGGGATTGCTGATGTGAGTGTCTTTCCCCCAAGAATCTCCCATGACTTTGTTAGAATTGGTTAAGCACATGTGAGACAGTTAGGGTGATTCTCTTTCGTGCCCATGAAGTTCCAAAAATACCCTCCAAGGTTGTCGGCACACCTTTGCACATGTGCATCAATTCACTGAAATCCAAAAGCTTTCAGTTGATAGCTGAGAAGTTCAGAATTCGCCTATCGAGAGGTTCAGAGAATCTTTCAACAGGTTCCAAATGCATTTGTAGCCAATTCGATAGGTTAAAAGTATCTCCTCGACAGGTTCAAGCTTCAACTCGACAGGATGCTTGAACTGCTCGACTTCACTTTTAGCTTCAGCAAACCTCTCGACAAGATCACCCATCTACTTGCGATCCAGCTGAGCTCCAGGTATGTATTCGATAGGTTGCTTGTACTGTTCGACAGGTTGAATTATTGATTACATATAGTGACTTCGAGAGGTTGGCTACCCTTTTCCATCTGCTCGATAGGTTCTAGGAACTTCTCGTGGAGTTCATTTCCTGCATCCAGACCTCTTGACAGGTTTTAGAAACACTCGACAGGATGCTTTTCTTTGCTCCACAGTTTGGGCATCACCTGAGAGGTTGGACTTCAGCTATATGGCAATCAGTACCATTCAAGGGATTCATTCTTCATCAAATGCAGCTGCTGTTTTGCTGCCATGTGTACCCAGCTGTAGCATGATCTGTTGTGCTTCCTCTCTGCTGCAACTCTCCACAGATATTCCTCACTTCTTGGTACTTTTGGGATTGATTTCTACACTATGATTGCAATTTATTGCTAACTACAAAACAACACTCAAAACACAATATTAATCAACTCAAAGGTCCATCAAAGGTCAGGTTAAGAAGTGAAAAATGGTATTTTTTCACTGATTAATACACCCCCAAACGAAAGCTTTGCTAGTCCCTGAGCAAAGGAGAAGTTAAAAACAATTATTAAAAGAATAAATGTCACTTTTGTAGGGAGCACAGATGCATTTAGCATATGCATCAAGCCTTTTAAACCCCTAGGTGGAGGAGTGAAGTCTCCTGAGGGTTTCCAGTGAAGGTACCCACAAACTTCCTTATGAACATAGTTAAATCAAGTGCAACAGTGACAAGTTAGATTTCAACAAACTCAGCTTCATTCTATACCTTGCTTTTTCAAATTCAGAAGTTTTAAAACTGCAAAACAATTTAATACCTAAATCCTTATGCAACCCATCATAATCAATCTGAAATCATCAAGAGAATAATAAGTGCAAATCAGTATAGAATTTACCATTAATTTGAGAATCAGGTTTAAACAGTGCCCTAATAAATCCAATTTCAGACCCAATTCTCTCACAGGCATACTCTCACAAATGAATTCAAAGGTGTTCAATTTCACTCCAGCTCAAGAATAGTTACAGTCCCCAAATGGGCCTGCAAGCATGAGCATAGGCAGTTGCTCTAATTTCTGAAATCCTCTAGTAATTCCACCATAGATTAAACAGCTCCTCATCTCCACATGACAGCTCAATCAATCTTCTGATCAGTAAGGACTTTTTTTTATGGGGTTGTAATGTGGCTTATGGATGAGATTATAAAGAATAAAAGGGTACAAAGGGATTCAAAAGTTGAGAAATCAGTAAGGTAAAGAGGTGATTTATAACTTCACAACCTTCATTTCAACACAACTTCATCTTCTTTGATATTTTCATATTCAAAGTGATCAGCCTCTTATCTTTTTTTTTCAATTTTTCAAATGAAGTGACTTCTCTTCCTTTTCCTTTTTGTTTTTTCTGTTTTTTTTTTTTATTATTTATTTGGGCTGGAATGCCACAACTACACCATTGCCACACAGCTGCCATCAGATGTCCTTTCTTTTTCTTCCACCAAATGTTAAACTAGCTTCACCTTCTTCAGCTTCTTCTCCTTTGACTTCTAAGATCTCAGAGTGACAAGTTACTGAGGTTTGGGTTCAAATTCTCTGGTTTTTGTCAAAGAAAACTTGGATTCTTAAGGCTCAAATAGTGTGTATCAAGGGCAATTCAAAGGTAGGAAATTTTAAGCTCAAACTGTCCAAAAGATGGCCTTACATCATGTCTTCAGTGTCATGAGTACTGTCAAACTGTTTTAACTTGGAGTGCACAACTTCTAGTGAAAAAAAAAAAAAGAATAGGTTCAACCAGTCCTTAGAGCAGAAAAATTGCCAAAACACTCTTCAAAGAATTGTTTTCCAGGCTCAAATCTCACTGGGTATAGTCTTCCACTAACTCATAAGGCATGTTCTTACCATTTTCTCTCCTTACAGGTTCACTATATACTGATTATGACAAAAATTTCTTGATGATCTCTTTCATGAAAGTGCTAGATTTTCAAAAGATCCTAGCATTAAACAGTTCACTATATTTTCAATCTTCCTTTTTCAAAATTGCTCAATTTGAAATTTTTCTAAATTTGCTTTAATCCTACTAACAACACTGCACTTGGCTTAACTATCTCATAACATTACCCTGCCATACCCCCAAACCTATGAGGAACAGTGTCCTCACTGTTTCAGAGTTACATGTAGATGGGCAGCAGGGTATTAAAACAAGAAACAATGCTACTAACAAGTAAAAATTGAAGAAAGAAAGTCTATGTATAAAGGCACAGAAACAGCTACTTTTTGTTAACTAGGAGAAATGTACAAAGTATTATACATGCAAAAGACTGAAATTAGACATTATAGGACAAACAGACCTAAGACTGAACATCTAATTACAAAATGACTGAATCAAATCCTAGAGCTAATCTTCATCTGAATATGAGCTTGATAAAGTCATTGGGTCCCATCCATATTTCTCAGCTATTTTGTCATAATCCTTCTTCAAGTTCTCCTTCTTTAGATTTTTAGTGTTGGAAGCACCAGCCTTTGTCCTTTTGGCAGCTGGCTTCTGAGGCCTAGTACTACCCTGATGCCCTGATGCATGGTGGGTTCATTGATGGATACCCCAGCTAAGGAGGGTGTCTTCTTGCCTAAGATGGTTGATTGAAGGGTGTTTGCCAGTTTGGCCGACGTCTCAGCCTTCTGCTTCTCCTCTTCATATAAGTTGAGTGTATGCCTGCACAATTGTGCCCACTGCAGCTTCTCCACTCTATGATCCAGCTTCAGCTGGTCAATTTCAGCTACCAATGGTTGCTTGATTACAGTGTTGATCTCAGTCATTCCTCTGATCACAGCCCTTCTGATATAGTGGTCATCTTCCATGGCTCTTCTAAGGGAGGAAAATGGGGGTATGGGATTGGAAGAAGCTAGGACAATGGAAAGGGATGATGGTATAGCTGATGGAGGTGGAAGAGTGGAAGCCAGCTCCTCCTCAGTAGGCTCAGTCTGGGTAAATGCAAAGGTAAAGGTAGGGAGAAGGATGGGTTGCTCCTCTACCTCAAATTGGGTTTGGGTGGAGGTAGAGGCTAGGGAGGGTGGAGTAATGGATACATCCTCCTCAAAATCTGTCTGGGTGGAGGAGGTGGCATAGGTAGAGGTGACAGGAATCAGCGCCTCAGAATTAATGGTTATTTGAGTGGTAGCAGCGGCAGTGGCTACTATAGGGGAGGTCTGAGGAGGAAAATGTGATGGTGATACAGGAAGGGTATGAGGTTGAGTGGTTGAGGTAGATGGGATTAAAGTGGACTGGATAGAATGTAGGCAGGGAGCCATGTCAGACTAGTTTTCAATGTTGATCTGAAGCTAGGCTTGGATGGATGTGAGAAGGGAAAGGATTTGAGCAACTGAGTCTGGTAAGGATTGTGTTTGGATAACAGGTTGAATGGATGGAAGTGGTTGAAAAGATGATGTGGAAACATGTTGGAAGGGAGTAGGTTGTGGAGAGTCTGGGAGTGGAGTGTATTCATATCCAGTATCCTCCACAATTGAGTCAATCAGGGATGAATACCCCTCAGAAGTGAAATGCTCTACATCCTGAGTATGAAGAGGGGAAATGGACGTAACAGGGTGAGACTCAAATGGTATATCAGTGGATGGTGGAGATGGAGCAGGGATTGTAATTCCTACACTGGGAATGGAGGGGCTGGGTGTAGGAGTTGGTAGCTGAGGTTGTTTGGATTTCCTCTGGTATGTGATTTTAATGGTGGGTGAGGACAAGGTTAATGGGTTAATGGTAGGAGGAGCTGACACAATGGTGGTGGTGATGGTAGAAGGGATGGATGTGAAACTGGAAAGCATTGGTGCAGATATGGAAGGAATGGGAATGGATACAGTGATACTAGAAGAGGCAAGACTGACATCAGAGATGGCTGATGTAACTGCAGTGGCCATAGGTACAGATGCTGAGCTAGGGACTTCAGTGGCCATAGGTACAGATGCTGAGCTAGGGACTTCAGTGGTCATAGGTACAGATGTTGAGCTAGGGACTTCAGTGGCCATACGTACAGATGCTGAGCTAGGGACTTCAGTGGTCATAGGTACAAATGCTGAGCTAGGGACTTCAATGGCCATAGGTACAGATGCTGAGCTAGGGTCCAAATCTCTCCTCATCAAAGACTCACCAGATCCAACAATTCCTTGAGTTAAATGTTTGGCCATGTCCCGAAATGACACTGTCAGGCACTCCTAAACTGCTGGCTAGATCATACCAAAATGGAACCCCCAACACTAAGCCACATCCACTACTGTTTCCCAATCATCTATCAGAACCACAATCACAGGGCAGTTGCCCTTAACGTCTGTCTTATCCTTATGTTTTGATACCACAATTTAACCAATCTTGGGTACACTATCTCTTTCAAAGGAGTCAAAATAGGTATCAAAGAAGCCTTATCCAAATAGGCTAAGGTGTTACTACACTCCTCTACCTTAGTGAAATAGGGTAGGTCAAAAATTGTCTCAGGGATTAGGCCCAATGCATTCACAAACTTATTCGGAGTTGTGAGATGGTTAAACTCAGGCTCTGGCACAGATAGCACAGGTGCCTCCTCACTACTTTCTTCATTGATTTTTGCTTTTTTAGATTTCTGGGATTTCTTGGGTTTGTCCATACTCAGCTTCCTTTTCACAGGTGGATCCACTTTGGACTGTGCAGCAGCTATCCTACTAGATTTTCTAGTGGATTTGGAAGGAGATTGGAGTAAACTAGACAAGGTGCCCTCAAATTGCTCAAGGTCGGCCATTAAAACACAGAATCTCTACAAATACACTGACTTCTTCCAATCCACACAAAATTATTTTACGCAAATCACACCTCACGCACCACCAATTACCGAAAAATTGCAAATCACAGAATAAAAACAAATTCAAATTACAGATGTTGTAAAAAACTTACCCAGAGCCTAGGGTTTCTCAATAATTGACGCACAGAGCACCAAACCAGTGGAAACCAGGTGCAAAATGTCGACTTTTCAATGCTTGTGCAACTGGTATAAGGGCAAAGCAATTGAAGATGGAACCAGTGAGTTGGAGAAGAAATGAGCAATGGAGAACTCGTGCAGACAAAAGACAACGGTTTAGCTCAAGGCAACGAATACCCAAATAAACCTATCAAAGGGTTTTAAAAGGCAAAAACACGACTTCGACAAGATGAAAAAAACGATTTCGATAGGTTGAATCAACCTATCGAACAGTTGAAACCACAAGAATATACAAACATCCCAGAATGAAGGTCTCGAGAGGTTCCTCAAACCTCTCGACAGGTATAAATGCTTCAGAAAGATGGATTCGAGAGGTTCATCAAAACTCTCAACAAGTGCTATTTTTTTCAGAAAAATAGGATACAAGAGGTTCTTTAACCTCTCAACAGGTTCTAAGAGCCTGTCGAATCCACATAATAAACCTTCAAGACCTATCGAACACGCCCTCCAACCTATCGACAGATCTTAGTACCTATCGAAATTACATGAGATACCTTCAGAACTTGTCGAAGTATATACTTAACCCCTCGACAAGTCTCAATTCTCCACCAATACTTACTCCACACCTGTATACTGTCCATATTCAATTAAAAATCAGAAATCCACCTCAGCATCACTGTGTTTCTCAATCATTCAAACAGCACAAGACCCCCACAACTCAAACATTATCCAGAGTGAAAAACTAAACAAAAATTACAAATTTATTCAAATTAAAAGACAGTTAAAAACAACTAAATCACACAGACAGCTAGTATACAAAATATACAGTGTTAAAACTCACAAAAAATTACGAGGTTCTTGAAGGTTAATAGTCTCAGCAGGCTCCACTGTATTTTCAACACAAATTTTCAGCCTTTGACCATTCACTTTCATGATCCTTCCATCCTTGGGGTCCATGATCTCAACAGCTCCAGATGGGGATACATGCAACATAGTGTAAGGTCCATCCTATCTGGATTTTAACTTCTCAGGAGAAAACTTCAGTTTTGAATTAAAAAACCATACCTTATTACCTTCAACAAACTCCTTCCTAAGAAGATGTTTATCATAGAAAGCTTTGGCCTTTTCCTTGTAAATTCTGGCATTGGCATAGGCATCCACTCTCAATTCCTCCAGCTCTAATAGTTGCAATTTCCTATGAAGACCAGCAGTAGTTAGATCAAAATTCAATGCTTTGATGGCCCAGTAGGCCCTATGCTCTAACTTCACTAGCAAATGGCAAGCTTTGCCATATAACAATCTGAAAGGAGACATCCCTATTAGGTCTTATAAGCAGTCCTATAAGCCCAAAGAGCATCCTGCAACTTTAGTGACCAGTCCTTCCTATCAGTCCTCACAGTTTTCTCTAGGATGTGCTTAATCTCCCTATTAGAAATTTCCAACTTGCCCACTGGTCTGTGGGTGGTAGGGAGTGGCTATCCTGTGTGTAACAGAATACTTTTTCAACAAGCTTGCAAAGTGTCTGTTGCATAAATGACTCCCCCCATTACTGATGATAGTTCTGAGGGTGTCAAATCTAGAGAAAATGTTATCCTTCAAAATTTTGAGGACAACTGTGTGGTCATTGATTCTTGTAGGAATGGCTTCAACCCATTTTGACACATAATCCACTGCTATAAGAATGAAATTAAACTTACAAGAAGGAGGAAATGGACCCATGAAGTCTATTCCCCAAATATCAAACAATTCTCCCACAAGTAGGGGCTGTAAAGGCATGGAATTTCTTTTGAAAATGCTCCCCATTTTCTGACATTTTTCACAGGCTTTGCAGTGCTCCAATGCATCCTTAAACAAGGATGACCAGTAAAATCCAGATTAGAGCACTTTTGCAGCAGTTTTCTTGCCACTGAAATGACCTCCATAGGCCTGCTCATGACACATTGTTAAAATGCTGTGGAATTCATTTTCAAGCATACATCTCCTCACCACCTGGTCTGTACAGTTTTTGTAAAGGTACGGATCCTCCCACAAAAAATATTTAATCTGAGAGAAAAACAGGTCTTTGCCCATCTTAGACCAATATGGGGGAATCCTACCAACTGCCAGATAATTCACAATGTTAGCAAACCAGGGTACACTCACATTGATGGCAAAAAGTTGCTCATCAGGAAAAGAATCATTCACAGGCAAATCAGCAAAATCAGTAGTCAAAATCCTAGATAAGTGGTCTGCTACCACATTCTCCACACCCTTTTTGTCCTCAATCTCAAAATCAAACTCCTGCAGCAAGAGGATCCATCTGATTAATCTTGGTTTTGCTTCTTTCTTGGACAAAAGGTACTCAAAGCTGAATGGTCAGTAAACACAACAATCTTAGATCCTAACACATAAGATCTGAATTTCTTTAGAGCAAAGACAACTACCAACAGCTCTTTTCCAGTGGTGGTATAGTTCAGCTGAGCATCAGTCAATGTCTTGCTTGCATAGGACACTACACTAGGCAATTTGTCCTTTCTCTACTCCAAAACTACACCAATTGCAAAATCTGATGCATCACACATCGGCTCAAATGGTGGAGAATAATCATGAGCTTGTATGACAGGTGCAAAGGTCAAACATTTCTTTAATACCTCAAAAGCAATGAGACATTCATCAGTGAACACAAATGGTATCTCTTGACACAACAGGTGGCACAGAGGTTTTGAAATTGTACTAAAATCCTTGATGAATCTCCTATAAAAACCAGCATGCCCCAAAAAGGATCTGACCTGTTTGACAGTTTCAGGTGGAGGTAGATGTGCAATCAAATCAATTTTAGCCTAATCAACCTCTATGCCTCTGTGGGAATCAACATGGCCAAGTACAATGCCTTGATTGACCATAAAGCGACTCTTTTCCCAACTTAAGACCAAGTTGGTCTCTTCACATCTCTGCAGCACTAAGCTGAGGTGATGTAGGCACTGGCTAAAACTGTCCCCAAAGACAAAGAAATCATCCATGAATATCTCTAAGAACTGGTTAATCATATCCGAGAAGATAGCATACATACACCTTTAGAAAGTTGCAGGAGCATTGCACAGTTCAAATGGCATTCTCCTATAAGCAAAGGTGCCAAGTGGACATGTAAAAGTTATTTTCTCCTGGTCTTGTGGATACACAGGAATCTGGTTATACCCAGAGTATCCATCAAGAAAGCAATAATAGGCCTTTCCTGCCAACTTATCAAAAATCTGGTCTATGAAGGGTAGTGGAAAGTGGTCTTTTCTGATTTTAGAATTGAGCTTTCTATAATCAATACAAATTCTCCAACCAGTGGTCTCCCTGGTTGGAATCAGCTCACCAGAATCAGATTTAACAACAGTTATTCCAGACTTTTTAGGTACCACCTGAGTAGGTGCCACCCATTCAGAATCTGAAATGGGATAGATGACTCCAGTATCTAGTAATTTGACCACCTCCATCACTACTTCTTGCATGTGAGGATTTAACTTCCTCTGGATCTCTCCATAGGGTTTGGAACCCTCTTCCAAGTGAATCTTATGCATACAAGCAGCTGAACTGATTCCTCCTAGATCAGCAATAGTCCATCCTATTGCCCTCTTATGTTTTTTAAGCACACACAACAGCTCTTTTTCCTGCTCCTCAGTGAGTGAAGAGGAAATGATCACAGGAAATTTCCGATCTGCTCCCAAAATTGCATATTTGAGAAATTCGGGGAGCTGTTTTAACTCCAAATCAGGTGGGCTGAGGAGTGAAGGCAGCAAAGGTGCCTTAGAAGGTGAGGGCAGAGGCAGCACAACAGGTTTCCATTGGGAGTGCTTTGCTGATCCTACTGCAGAATTCGAGATTTTCACCTCCTTAGTCACATGTGTGGGGGCCTCCCCTTCAACAGTTTCACTCCAAATTTCCTCAAAAACATCAAAAATATCATCATCATTCAGCAACTTGGGCATGGTCTCCTCAACAAGCTCATCAAGCAAATCAATCATGAAAAGGTCCTCACTCTCCAAATGAGGTTGATTTGATGCATTGTAAACGTTGAGCTTGAGTTTTATATTCCCAAAAGATACCACCATTACCCCTGATCTGCACTGGATACAGGCATTAGTAGTGACCAAAAATGGTCTACCCAAAATAACAGGGATGGAGGTTGTGCACTTGCTAGGTTCCATATCTAAAACTAGGAAATCTGCTGGATAAAAGAATTTGTCAACCCCAACCAGCACATCTTCAACAATTCCTACAGGTCTCCTTTCAGATCTGTCAATCAGTTGTACATGTGTGGGCTTTAATTCTCCCAAACCTAACTTCTCATATACAGAATATGGAAGTAGGTTAACACTGGCTCCCAGATCTAGCAGTGCTTTCTCAATGGTATGATCCCCAACAATGCAGGGAATTATGAGAACTCCAAGATCTTGGAATTTTGTTGGGGTTGCAATGGACAAAACCTGGTTTACTTTCTCAGCAGAAAATACTTTCTTGGATAGATGAATCCTAGACTATTTTTTATGAGTGCACAAATCTTTTAAAAATTTTGCATATGCTGGAACTTGCTTAATGGCATCAAGCAATGGTAAATTAATTTTTACTTGTTTAAAGGTTTTCATCATTTCCTGCATTTTAACATTCCCCTTATCAAAAGGAGAAGGTGCTTCAATGGCATGAGGAAATGGCAGATGAGGGACTGGTCTCTCATCTGCAGCCTTAGCCATTTCATCATTTTTTTCTTTGTTTTTATTTTTAATTTTCTGTCAGGACTCATCAGCAGCCCCTTTATTTTGCACATGCTGCTCCTGCTGCATATTGTCATGTGTTGATTTCTCTTGTCTTGCACTCCTAGTGGTATCAACAGCAACTTTGTTATCCACCAGCCTACCACTTCTCAAAGTAGTAACAATCTTTGCTTCTTCATGAGTTGAAGAAGACTCACCCACCATCTATTGACCTTTTGGATTGTTCAATAGCTGACTTGGCAGCCTGCCCTCTTCTCTCCTAGTCAAAGTATTGGATAGCTGGCCCAGACGGTCCTCTATTTTTTTAATACTTTGGCTATGGGAATTAACAGTTTGGGACAAAGAACTCAGGTTCTGTAATGAGGACAGAACCTGCTCCTCAAATGAAGGCGCTCTAGCAGATGGTGGGGCTGGTGAATTTTGATGACTAGGCTAAGTCATTGGTTGTGCCATAGGCTGTTGATACTGAGGTGTTGGGAAAAAATTCTGATAGTATGGCTTGGCAGGCCTATAAGGCATTGCCTGCTGCTGCTGTTGGGTTTGAAAATTGTCTTGGCTCCAGCTCAGATTGGGGTGGTTTCTCCATGAATACCCAGCAGCGTGCTGCTGTCCAAAAGACTGAGCAGCATTGGCATGCTCCGTAACCAAATCAGGATATTGACTAGCCGAGGGACAATCCAAAAGTGAGTGTGTGGAAGACTGGCATATTAGACATGCCTCTTCCACTAGTGCAGCCATTTTAGGCAGCATTGCTAACATCAACTTATCAAATTTTTGAGTCAAAATATCCACCTTCCTTTCTAGATCATTATATACATTGACCTCATACATTCTTCCCCTAGAAGTGTTCTCCTTCACCACCTTAGCAGGAGTCTCAATGTCTCTAAACAGAGTCACCTGCTGCATGAAATTCTCACTGATGATATCAAAAAGTTCCCAGGCCTCATCAGCTGTCTTGTGGAGATAAGTACCCCCACATGAGGCATCCACCATATCCCTGCTCTTGGGATCAATTCCTTGGTAAAAGCTTTGGACAAGCTACCACTCAGGAATTTGGTGATGGGGACATTGCTTTAACAGTTCCTTAAACCTCTCCCATGCCTGATAGAAATCCTCAGTTGAG
This sequence comes from Chloranthus sessilifolius, assembly GCA_021018995.1. Taxonomy (NCBI): domain Eukaryota; kingdom Viridiplantae; phylum Streptophyta; class Magnoliopsida; order Chloranthales; family Chloranthaceae; genus Chloranthus; species Chloranthus sessilifolius. Next base: position 49,096,621 of record CM037593.1, on the reverse strand, counting down.
AATTGAGCAAAGCAAATTATGCTCTTCCTCAACTGGCTAGTTTTGGACATGGGAAAAAATTTAGCCAAAAACTGGCATTGGAGATCATTCCAAAACTGAATATTGTTGGAAGGAAGCATGGAGAGCCAGGTTCTAGCTCTGTCCTTTAATGAAAAAGGAAAGAGCCTCAGTTTTGTGGCTTCTTCTCCCAAGCCAGCAATATTGAATGTAGTACAAAGGGCTAGGAATTCATCAATATGCTTGTATGGGTCTTCTTTACTCAACCCATGAAAGGAAGGCAGCATCTGGACGATAGATGATTTAATCTCATAATTCCCTTGAACAGCAGAGAATTGAATGGTGAAAGGGGAGTTATATGCCCCTGGTGCATTGAACTCCTTCATTATTCTAGGTTGTTCACCCATGTCAGCAGTCTCAAATTGATCAGCAGGAATGTGTGTTGGTTGTTTAGATCTCAGGATTCTCACAACTTCAAGATTTAAAGGCAAAATCTCTGGGTTAAGATTCCTTCTCCCAAACATACAACACACACAAAAACTAATTGTAGCACATATTACAGCAATAAACACAACAGACAACTAAGAATGAATAAACACAAACACACAAACTACTGCTGCAGATTTAAAAACTAAATTGACATAAATGAAATTGTAATTTAAAGAGTCAAGAATGCAAATTCAAGCAAATTACTCCTCCTGCTTGCAAAATGTTCCTCTCGGACTACAACTCCAAATCTGCAAAAAAAATTCAGAAAACAACAAAAACTACAAGCAGCAATTAATCAAACACGACACAGACAATTACAGATCTATACCTAAAATAAAAGAAAAAACTTAGATCTACCAATTCTATATCTACAGATCTCCGGCAGCGACGCCAAAAACTTGTTGATTGAATTACCTTGTGCTTATTAAATTGCTAAAAACAGTAAACCAAAAAAAGAATTATAGTGAAAGGAATTTGCACACAAAGATAAAACACAGTCCTGCAAGAATTCAGGGCTGTTGCAGCAAGTTTTGAAAGGTAAGTAAGGGTTATCCACAGGGAAATGTATTTAAGAATTAGCAAATCCCCAGACCTGCTACAGATCTGGCACTCTAACCTATTCTAACTTAAAACAAAGGAAGAAAAAGAAAGATGAGAGGTTTTATGGTTGTCACTTTGAACTACAAACAACAGAAAATTAAATCTACTTACGAACAATTTTAAGGATGATCCAGAGGTGAGCAGAAGAAAGATTTGATTTAAAGAACAAAGGTTTTGGTGAAATAAAATCAAATGTGGAGAATTAACAGCCTGGGATTAGTCTCATTGATAAATTGATTGGTTAAACAACAGTGCAGAGGATGGATCTGCAGCCATCCTTCATTTGGCTACAAGCTCAAATGCAAGGTAGAGTAATTCAATTTAAACCAAAGGCTTGAATTGATCTTAAGGCTATGATCTGTCCACTTCAATGGTCACAGATCATCCTAGGGATTTCATTCCATCCAAAGGCCCAAGTTGAAATAAGAAAACCACTACAGATGTTGTGGATGCAAGGCTACAAGTTCAAGCATCCACAGGGGCATAAAATCTATGGAAAACTGATAGAAATCAAAAGATCTACAGATTAAATGAACTATAAAACCAGCGATTCATTGATTTATTACAGCTCACAACAAATTGCTCTCGAATCTGCATCATCCAATCCTTACACAGCTATCTCACCACTCAATTTACAGATCTGACCTTACCCTAGCAGTTAGAAGAGTTTAGCCAACCATAGTTGGGCTAAAGATAGAATGGAGAAGAGGGGAGAAGAAGATTAGAATTGGCGGGAAAGGAAGGATTCAAAATTTTTGCTCGAACTCCAAATGCCTTCTCTGTTATATTTCTCCCATATTTATACACTTCCCCCAATTGTCTCAGATCTGTTTCAGCCAATTAGAGCCAAGGAATCAATTATGTTATGGGATTGCTGATGTGGTTGTCTTTCCTCCAAGAATCTCCCATGAATTTGTTAGAATTGGTTAAGCACACGTGAGACAATTAGGGTGATTCTCTTTCATGCCCATGAAGTTCCAAAAATGCCCTCCAAGGCTGTCGGCACACCTTTGCACATGTGCATCAATTCACTGAAATCCAAAAGCTTTCAGTTGACAGCTGAGAAGTTCGGAATTCGCCTATCAAGAGGTTCAGAGAATCTTTCAACAGGTTCCAGATGCATTTGTAGCCAATTCGATAGGTTAAAAGTAACTCCTCAACAGGTTCAAGCTTCAACTTGACAGGATGCTTGAACTGCTCAACTTCTCTTTTAGCTTTCAGCAAACCTCTCGACAAGATCACCCATCAGGTATGTATTTGATAGGTTGGTTGTATTGTTCGACGGGTTGAACTATAGACTGCATACAGTGACTTCGAGAGGTTGGCTGCCCTTTTCCATCTGCTCGATAGGTTCTGGGAACTTCTCGTGGAGTTCATTTCCTACATCCAGACCTCTCGACAGATTTTAGAAACCACTTGACAGGATGCTTTTCTTTGCTCCACAGCGTTTGCATCACCTGAGAGGTTGGACTTCAGCTATATGGCACTCAATACCATTCAAGGGGTTCATTCTTCATCAAATGCAGCTGTTGTTTTGCTGCCATGTGTACCCAGCTGTAGCATGATCTGTTGTGCTTCTTCTCTGCTACAACTCTCCACAGATATTCCTCTCTTCTTGGTACTTTTGGGATTGATTTCTGCACTATGAGTGCAATTTATTGCTAACTACAAAACAACACTCAAAACACAATATGAGTCAATTCAAAGGTTCATCAAAGGTCAGGTTAGGAAGTGAAAAATGGTATTTTTCACTGATTAACAGATTTCCATATAGCAGGTTCCGAAGATACATTTGTAAGGGATCTGGACTCAATTAATTGAGACACTTGAGGACCGAGTTAATCAATAACTAGGGGCAGGTTCCATAGATCGTTAATAATAGCTTCTGCAATAAGCATATCCCTAGAAACTCCTCAATGAGGGGAATTTGTCCATTCTTATTGGTGAACTGCCCATGCTCGACTTCCCACTTGGAGTGAAGAATAGTGCGCCGCATCTATTTACAGATGGCGCGACAAATCTTTGATGCACCCATTTTTAGGATAGGCATTCCAAAATCATTCATTTGACAAATATTTATTAGCCACGTATCTAGCCCATAAAGAATCTTCCGCTATAAACTTCCAACACAACTTAACCATCCCAAGTTATCGATCTCACCGAGCTTGCCTATATACACCTTCATCTTTAGGCCTTCAAATTATTCCAAGACACCCAATGGTTTTTATTGTCGTCATCAATTTCTCTCCAAAAAAAGTTGGCGAACTATTTTTTAGTTTCTCTAACCACCATCTTTGGAATGGGGAGAAAAGAGAAATGATGGATGCGGATACTTAAAGCACGCAGTAAATCACTGTAACAATTTTGATTTCCAACAGTCAATTCTTTTGGAAACGTATTTACCAAAGCCCAGCACCCCTTAGTGAGTCTTCTCCCCTATGTAATACGTAAGAAGAGAACCAATGCGAAAGCCAACGGTACATATGGAGACGCAACCAATAAGCGTTTTTCCAATAATGAGTTTTGAGCCCAACACCTTCTGATAAATCCCTACAAAAACTTTGAGGTTACGAAGCAAGTTTTGGTTGATTTGGTGAAACTAAGTATTCATTCGTGAGGAGTAGGTGACTAGGGTAAAAACACTTCCACTTGGAACTATAAGAATTCCATCTTATTAGATTTGACAAGATTGGGTAGGCATCCGCATAGAACTTCTTCGACTAATACGAAAAGACTTGGAGACAAGGGATCCCCTCATCCCAAGCCTTGGGAACTATGAAGATAGTAGAATGGAGATCCATTTATCTGGGTGGAAAACCATGCACTAAAGATGCAACCATAAGTGAGTTAAATTCACTAACTGTAAAATCATTAGTGAGACAACCTTCGACAAAAACAAATATTCAATTCTATCATACGCCTTCACCATATCAATTTTGCCATGCCAATGTTCTCATCAACAAGGATAACCTTTTTTGTAGATATTACAAACCCTGATAAACGCACCTTGCTCATTGAAATGACCATCGAAAGGATATGGTAAGTCTATTGGCTGTAATTTTAGAGAAAATTTTATAGAGCAAGTTGCATAAACTAATTGGAGGAAATTGATAGAATGAGATAGGAACCTCTAACTTGGGGATGAGAGCGACAAAGTTAAGAGTTGACAAGCTCGAGAACTACCCCTTCCAAAAAAAATTTGGAGACAACTCATAAAATATCCTCTCTGATAAAGTTCGATGCAGCAAAATAATAGGTCCAAGAGTGTAGGTATCTTTACATACATCTCAGCTGATCCAGTATCGGATCAGCCGAAATAACCGATAACATGGGAACAGTCGATCTAGACAGATCACAAAGGTATTGTGCACCTTCCTTATTTATTTTAGTAACGCCCTAACAATAATATGATCCCATCTATCATTCTCTTCCTACAAAAACTGGGGACCCATCTCTCATTCTCCTCCTCTGTTTATTACTGGACAAACAGCTACTCTTCTTCTTGAAGAAACCAAACATACATCCTCTCCTTCCCATTCCCGAGGTATTCTTGTTCATCGGAGGAGTCACCCTTCCCATTCGACCGGTATTCTCACCCTTCTTAATTGACTAATATTATGGGGGGCTTTGAACTAATGTGATGGTGGGTTTGAAGTTTAAACTAATTTGATGGTAGCTCAGAAACAGCTTCTTCTTTTATATTTCAAATTAGAAAGCGCATTCACAATACTTCACAATTTCTTCCAAGGAATAAAACTTGTGTGTCGGAAGCCATCTGGCATCTTTTTGCCACCAAATCTTTAGGAAGCTCTCTTTGAGTCCCATTATTCATATTTTTATTAATGTAATTTCCCCAAATGATATTTCCATTTCTTTTTTGAAATCTTCTAGGAATTTCCATATTTTTCTAAAATTCAAATGATCTTTTTAAATGAGTGTTGGAAACCTGAAGTCCAGTGCAAATGGATCGACCTATGCGCACCTGGAGGGGAGATGCTCGACCGCTCCAAGTACCAACTATCAGCCTCAACTTAGATTTAGTAAATAATATCTAACTCTATCCCTTGAGCTTATGGATTTCTTCCAGTTCACTACACCATATTAATCGGATGCTTTCTTCAGTTCAGTTGAATAAGAGCAGGGTGAACAGCGAAGAAAACTTTTATTGCTTTCCTTGCCTTATTTGGTACTTCACAAGGAAACGATTGATGCGGGACAAACGCTAAAACCCTAATTATGCAAGTTTGGGGTTAACCTCAAATTAAATTGAATAACAAAAATATTCAAAATTACCCAAACACATGAAATAATTTAATAAATTCAATAAAGCAACTAGGCTAATTCAATTTTAGCGCTCACATGCATCGATATTCCCAATCTAGAAAAACGAATCCGATGAAGGATTCGAGTTTCAATCTAGTTTAGGGCATCAAGCGACAATTATGGTGTCATCACCTGACTCCTCTAAGGTTTGGGAAAACGAAGGCTCAAGGGATTCAAGTAATCAAAAGGCATAGATCAGAAGATGTAAATTTTTAGGTTTGGGGTTTAGGAATTTATCACAGCAAGGGAAAGATATTACCATATAATAAATAGAGAAAAAATAAAAGAGAGGGATAAGATCCAAGGCTTCACACCAAGGGTTCCGAGGCTTCACACCAAGGCTGTAGGTCAGCTTCGCACCAAGTCGCACGAGAAATGATTGCTCACTCATCAGGTTTCGAAAGATTTTCTCCTTCGATCGAAAACTCTTCGCAAGTCTTCTAAGGTTTGCATAAAAGCAAGCTCTCAATATTCATTCAATAATCAATTGTCTATTACAAAGTTATAAAGATCTTATATAGTAGGCCACAAAAAAAGAAACCCTAAACAAATAAATACTAGAAAGACAAGTTTGCCCCTAAAACTAAATTCCGTCTTTTGGCAGAACTAACTCACGCGACAAATCGATCAACCGATTTATAAAATTATAAATCGCGTGAACTCTCTGTTCACTTTCGATCGATCGACTGGGAAAAGAATTTCGCCAAAAGTCTTGAGGCCTCTTGCCTCAATCGATCGATCTATTCTCTGGGAACGATCGATCTCAATACACCCAAATGTTCCAGCTTCTTCCAATTCTTTAATTCCAACTTCCTTTCCGCTTCTTCCAACACTGGGGAGTCTGTTGCGGCCCATATTCGACTCTCTTGATCTTGATGCCCCCATCAACGATCCAGTAAGGCTACTGGACCGTTGGATAAAAAGCCCCGCCCATTTACATTTTCTGAGTGGGTTCTGTATGAGAAATCGTCAGAAACGAATGGTCGCTGCTGTCTCAGAATTGCTAAGAAATGACGTGGGCCCACCATTTTATCGAACATAAGAATTCAGCAAAAACGCAGAATTTGTGTGGTCTCCCAAGCCCACTCAGATTCCTTGCTACTGAAAAAGGCCTTGTTTTGAAACCCTAGTTTATGGAGTATTATTCTATCTCTATTTGTAAATTATTTTGCTGAAAGGTCAAGGATACTGGAATCTAACGTTGTTTGGAGCAGTTCTGACACCTACCAGGAGACTGAAATCACTTCTAACAGTTGTCGACAGACACCAGGAACTTCTGAAAAAGGTGATTTTTTACTAAATTCTAAATGACTCTTCTATTTGTGATCATCTTCTCCTGTACAGTTGTACTACATCACCTTATTGTGTAGCATTCTTTCCAAAATTATAAGGAATCCTACCATGTGCGTACAATCCGCCTCATCAAGAATACCAAAGTAGAAGTATACAAAAAGATTAAGGATGTAGGTAGTCGAATATAAAGGATATGACACTTAGTTGTCCCATTTTTTGTTTACTATGTCTAAGGTGGGCTTATAATGTTGCTCCTCATATATATTATGACATTACATAACATTTAGCTTTCTCCACGTCATCGCAAATGTATCTCATGGTGGCCTCTCATTACCATCCACCAATCGTAATACATCTGCTAAGGGTTGTGAATTTATTAATGTCTTTGTCACACCCCACCCCAAAAAAGTAAATAAATAAAAATATTGTAAAAGGATGGTCTGGACAACAAACCTCCATCTGCATTCTTTGATCCAGGCCCGTTGCTCCAATCAGCTAACACAACAAAGCTTCTAAGTTCTATTTTTTATTTTTTTCAAATATTGTTTTTAGTAGTATTAAAAAAAATATATCGCAAATCAGATGTTAACGGGGTGCAGCAAATTATGATTTATAAGTTTTCTCATTTTTTGCAATTAAAGGGCATATTTATACATAAACACTAACAGTTTGTCCAGCCATAATAATATTTCTAATATGTAATCTACCTATATCCTCTAAAATTAAATCTATAAAGGGTGCTAGAAACTAAAGCCAGAAATGGCGACCAATATAAATGCATTCGCTTCACCATCAGAGGGCGACTTAAGCTATGGAACCATTAGTGGCATCCACCTCTTTTTAGGCATGATTTTCGTATTTCATGATAAGAAGGTTTAAGTCCATGCTCAAATTGTCCTAAAGCTTCAACCATTACCGTAAACTCCAGTTAAAGATCAAGGAGGTTGCTTATACCTAGAGAACGTCTTCGATTAAGAAAGGGTGACAATGTACTTATTTCTCTAAGGTGCTTAATCAAGTTTTCACTCAGAAAAAACTAACAGTGGTGTGGTTTGGTGTCACATGATGCAAGTCTTCATTACCATGAAATCAACGGAATCTGATCCATGACTTACCGTTGATCCTCGTGAGATGAAGATCGAACTATTGATAGTCAATTGGGGGTCAATCTGAGAATTGTACACTGATGATACAAGCCATCCATTGATCTTTGATGATATGTTGATATGAGGCATTATCACCATTCAATGATGCGTTGATCCCATGCAGCTTCACCGTCCAAATTCAAATCCGACGCTTGATCTTCCATGCAGATTTGTTTTAAAGCATCTCCAACGTCCACATTGCAATTAAATCATTAATTTATCGCTAGGATTCATTTTGAAGAAATCTCCTTGGTCAAATTTACGATCTGACTATCGATTTTTCATCAGGAATTGTTTGGACTCATCCACATTTAGTTTACAAACCAAACATAAAAATTTAAGTACATTCAATATATCATGCGATGTAACATCCCGAAAATTTCGACCTTTGAACAGTGTGCCTCGGTGTGCGTACCCGACTGGTCATGTACTCGACCCTGTGAAAATAATTGATAAGTCATATTAGGTCATGTGTTAAATGAAAATCAAAAGGAGTAAAGTTATGCGTGAAGCTTTAAATGAGTTTCGATAAACCTAGTTGCGGTGTATGTGCTTAACACCAAAACCAAAGACTTAATATAAGTGTATAAAGCCTAAGAGAATTTATCTCTTATGATTTTTTTGGGTTCTAGAGAGGGAATGAAAGTTTATTAATGATTAAACAGTTTATTTGACTAATTGGGTCAACTATATTTGGCTGACTAGTTGGGCCAACTGATTGGGCTGACTATTCGAGCCGACTATAAGTCCTGATTGGGTGCATGTCTGTTAAGAAATACGTCACCGTTCGGATTTTTCAAACGGGATCATTTTGGATTCATTTAAGCTTGTGTGAGATTTTTAGAACCAAGTTCATACACTGGGGTTGTGTGTATTGGCTCAACACTGAATCTAATTGATAAGTGGTTTTGGTACAGGCCCCACACCGGACCAAAAGATTAATTCTAGAATAGCTAACACCTCGCTTAGGTGTATTTGTGTCACATGGTGTCTAGTTCATTAGATAAGGCTAACACCTAAAAAGGGGTGTATGTGTTGCATAGGGGAACTAGCCCTTTAAGTTAAGAAAGGCAAAGCTTCTTTGGGAAGCTATTACCGGTTTGCCTTGTTTGGGTTTGGGTTTTAGAGAGAGAAAGAGGAAGAGGGGAGCTTGAGGAAATCGCCGTTGTGATGCCAAATCGGCTCCGTTAAGTTCCGAGGTATCGACTTCGTAGTGATTTGTGTGCCGGGAGAAGTCGTTGGATTCCAATATCGATGAGTTTTAGAGATTTTGAGTGTGTGGGTTGACGATAGAGAATCAACCACAGTGATAGCGGTATACGCGATTGGGTGAGTGAAGGGTAGTGCGATTTGAAAGGGAGCTTCCCTGTAAGCTTCGTTTTGATTCAATCGACAAAAGGATCACCAAATTTCACTCCGAAACCCTCTCGTGGGTGTGAACGTGAGCACGTGGATCAAGGAGTCGATCGATTTAGAAGGTAAGAATCTTTGTAAATTTGTTATGAGTTGATGTGTTAGTGTTAAGCTCTGAAAAGTACCACTTTTCACCTCTTAATCCGGCCTTTGATGGACTTCTGAGTGGACTAATAAAGTGTTTTAAGTGTGTGTTGTAGATAACAGGAATTTATAGCTTAATGATGCAATCCATCATATTTCAAGCCAAGAAGGAGAATTTTTATGCTAAGTTGTGGAGCTGAAGAATTTATTGGGAATGCACCATAGTGGTTCACACCATCGGGACAATTTTGGCATGCTTTGGGACCTTTGAAGACCTATTGAGGGTGAGAAGTGGAGCCAAGTTAGTGGACTGCTGCTACAGTGAAGTAAATAGAACACCACTTCAAGTGGCACAGCAGAGAGCTCAATGAAGATTAAACTACTTGAACTACAAGAACTGCACACATTAGAGCTTGGCGAGTTGTATTTTTCTTGTGTGTGCACTCATCATCTTGGCGAGCTCCTTAAACAGCTGCATTAGAGCTTGGCAAGCAGCAGCATATGAACCTCGCAAGCTTCAAAGAAACTTAATGAGTAGCTGTTGTGTGAACCTCACAAGTTGCTGCAATTTGATACTGCTGTGCACACATTTGAACTTGGCAAAATTTCATGAGCTGCATTTCAGCCTAGCGAGCAGCCAAAAGAACCTTTCATTTAATCCTCGCGAGCAGCAATAGCTGCTGCATTTTATCTGAGCCTAGCGAGCAGTTAGAGCTGCTGATTTGAACCAAAAGAGCAACAGCAAAGTGATCCTCGCGAGCTGGGAGTTGCTGTAATCTGATCCTCGCGACCTGAAGCTGCTGCAAAGTGAACTAAGCGAGCTGCACCCAATGAGCCTAGCGAGCTGTCCAAGCTCCATTTGAACCTGGCGAGCTCCTTGCTGTTTTGAGCCTAGCGAGTAGCACTTTAATCCTTTGGAGCAGCTAAAGCCTTCGTCCTCTTGAGCTGCAAAGTTGTGGCACTATCTAGTAAAGCTGCACACCAATGTTGTGCACACTCTTGCTGCTGCACTAACTGAAGTCCAAAGCTGCAATGATGAGGATTTAAAGCCACATAGCTGGAGCAGCATTGCTGCCATGGCAGCAGCCTATACTTGAAGCCAACAGCACTTGAGCACTTTCAAAATGAACTTTATGTGCTGCTGCACCATCCAATTGGGCTGCTATATATATTTCAGACACATGATAGCAGCAGCACTGTTGCCTACATTCAATCCACAAAGCAGCTTTTTCAGCAGATGCACTACACCATTCAAGCAGCAAAGCAGCCGCATTGAAGTAACTCGTATATTTAGCACATTGGAGCAACGTATAGGCTGAAAGCATTTTATCAAACAGCTGTTGTGCACTCTCGAGGCAGCTGTGGAGCACCCTTGAGCAGTTCTACTAAACCTCACAGGCTGCGAACTCGAAGTCGAGTGGTGTAGAGCTGAAAAAATATAGGCATTAGAGTTGTTCTGCTGTTGAGGCATTCTGTCGAACAGGTGCAATGCTGAAAAATGTTGTATTTCAGCCCAGCGAGATTTAAAAATGTTGTATTTCAGCCCAGAGAGATTGAAGCTCTTGCTGTATTTCAGCCCAGCGAGATTTAACTTCTGAAGCTGCAGCCCAACGAAATTTAACTTCTGAAGCACTTCAGCCCAGCGAGATTTAACTTCTGAAGCATTTCAGCCCAGCGAGAGTAAACTTCTGAAGCTGCAACCCAGCGAGATCCTAGCGAGATACATACCTGAAGCTGTCTTCTATGCAAGGCACGAATTCCAGCAGCCTATTTCAGCACCCAAGGATATTTTGGGTATTTCACACCTTCTAGGGCACGCATCCCAACGTCCCACACTTCCCAAAGCAGCCAAGGGTCGCAGATGGGCCACTTAATCAACTCCACATCCTCACCCTTGCTTCTAGGGCACACCAAAGTTCAAGGATTGCTTATAAATAGAACATCCTCTTGTTTTGTAAATTATCCAGGGTTAGCCTGTGATCACGTAGGGTTAGGGTTAGGGTTTGATTACCTCTTTTTCCATTTTTTCTTCTTTCTGAGCCCACCACTTGTTGGTTAAATCTTTGGTAAGCAATTAGGTGTAGTTTTATTTCAGTTTTGTAATAGATCATTTAAACATTGGGATTTGGTGTTGAGCTGTTATGCACAAGGTTGCTGCCTTGAGGGATTTCATTATTAATAACACCAGATCAATGGAATCTTTGTTTGAATGCTTACTCAATCTGTTATTCTCCTATTTGTCTGTAGTTCTGTTCAGGCTATAGCATACATTTAGGTTTTGAGCTTATTGAAAAGTCCATGGAAGCTTGAGCGTGATGCCCTGGGACCATGGTGGCAATCAGCAGTTTTCATGTTCTGTTTTTAGTATTTGTGGGTAAGGGAGCCTCTGTGGATAGCCTGTGACCATTATAGTGGACAGACTAGCCCTAGGGCAAACTTGGTCACGGATCTGAGATGGATTATTCTTCTCTACACTTGGGCTTGTGCGTTAGAGAGAGATTGTGCAGGAATAGACTCCCCTCTGTTTTACTCGACCGCCATCAGATGTTAGATTTGACTTCTCTATAGTGATTGCAGACTGGGAGGCTGAGTCATTGCAGGCTTTTTGTAGCAATGATCAGTTGTGCTTCAATCCTTATTCAACCTGTTGATGGTCCTTTGTGTGGGCATCAATGTGCCGCTGGCCTTGACAATACACATAGGGTTTTATGGGTTGGAACTCCTATGAATGTCAGCCAGATCTGTGCGCAGAACTGGAGAGTTTGTAGTCTGGCAAACATAGTGTCTACAATGGTATTCATGGCCTGGTTTGATCCATTAGATGAGGTTTGATCAGCTTACTCCTTTGGATTAGATTAGCAATTTTTGGCTTAATCAATGGGATTTGGCAGATTCTATTGGATAGACTGTGGTCATTTGAGTGGACAGACTATAGCCTTAAGAGCACTCCAAATGGAATGGGTTAAGTCGGATGTTTCTACCTTGTTGAGGTTAGTAATAGCACTTCAGCAAGGACTTGCTGCAGAGAGAGCCCTAAATCTGAGTTGCATAACTAAATGAATTTTAACCTAAGCTGCTTACTTATCTCCCTTTTACTTTTATTTTAACACATATCATCATCCTTCTTTATCCCTTTCTTTAGATGTAGTTTATTCTTGTCTTTTCCTAGTTTTTAGTATAGCTTAGTGACACCTAAACACCATTCCTTTGGGACTGCCAGATCTGCAGTTAGATCTGGAGACTACTATAACCCTTGTGGTTCAGAACAATACTCCATTTGGGACAAACTCTTACTTATCAAAACTTGCTACAATAGGCCCTGTATCTTGCACGTCTGTGTGTATTTTTTTAGACTTGTTATTTTGTGTTTTTCAATCCACCTTAGATTACTTTTACTAACACATTCTTATCACTTGTTTCAAATAAAGTTAGCAGCAAGCATTTAAAATATCCCAACAGTTAGTTAGCTTAGGGGTATAGGTTATGATAATTGAAGAAGAACGATAAAAATTTGAAGAAAATGGGTTGTTAAAGTTCAAACCCGAGCTGACAAAACCGACCAGTAGAATTCATCTGAGCTCGCCAACACTGCCTCAGTGTTTAGGTCGTAACTTTCTGGTCCGATCTCCGATTGCCACGATTCTTGCGGCATTGGAAAGAGGACAGCAAGCTCTACAACTTTTGTAAATTGACCAACTTGTAAATCAACCTTTTTAAAGGTCAGAATTTAGTGAGAAGTTGGGTCAAATTTCGATTTTGACTAAACACAAAACCGACCAATCGGAATATTTTCGACCAGTCGATTCGGAAAATCGACTAATCGAAATTAGCATCGACCGGTCGATTTGTGAAAAACAGTGAACGTGTAATTTGGGGTCTGGAGAAATCGACCAGTCGAATTTGAAAACCGACCGGTCGAATTTGGAAATCGACCGGTCGAATTTGACTGAGCTTTCCGATGTTGCTTTGGTATTTTGAGCATAACTTTTTACTCCGAACTCCAATTGATGTGATTCTTGCGGCGTTGGAAAAAGGACAACAAGATCTACAACTTTTGTGAATAAACAATTTTGTAAATCCAAATATTTAAAAGTCAAAAATTAGGGGAAAGGTGGTGTCAAATTCAAAGTTAGCATGAACTTGTCCATTTCAGCCTCAGTATTGAGAAATCAGATAAATACACCAAATTTATTAGTTATTAGAATATGTTATTAATACATCATCATATGTATAATGTAGATTAAGAACGGGGGGCTATCGATAAGGATTTTGGTGTTGCTTTGGACAGCTCTGAGCTTAAGGTAGGGAAAACTCCTTAACATGTGTATGATTATGATTAGCATGCATTTTATGATATGATAAGACATGTGTCTGGTGTGTAACTTGTCATCTATTTAGCATGAATTTTGTGATGTGAGAAATATAAGTGTGATTTATGAAACTCGTCATTTGGATAGCATGAAGTTATGTTATGGATTTGAACATCAAAAGTGTATATGTGTGTGTGTGTGCACTCAGAGGTGTGTATGTGTGTGAAATCAGATATGTGTGTGTGGAAGATTTGAAACTCCAAACCTATGGTGTGGAATGTGAATATGTGTGTGTGGAAGCTTTGAAACTCCAAACCTACGGTGTGGAAGTTTTGAAAATCCAAATTTAATATAAATTACCACTTTTCGCTGTGATGAACTATAAGTTATTCTAACACTTTGATTTAAGGTTATGAATGATACTCAACCGGTACGGCGGTATATCCGTACAAATTGTGCTTCTGGTGCAGCAGGATATCTGCTCTTTGATTACCATTTTGCGGTAATTTGTGAATCCGGTGCAGCGGGACATCTGCTCTTTGATTACCATTCTACGGTAATATTCATTCCGGCAAGTCACCTCCACCAAGTGAGATATCTGCTCTTTGATTACCATTCTACGGTAATATTCATTCCGGCAAGTCACCTCCATCAAAGGGGCTTGTGTAACATATTAAAAGGGTTCAATTGAACGACAATGGTGGGTATTCTATCGGGGCTTGATGCTATATATGCTCGAGGAACTATTTAAGTGATCAATTTAAGTTCTTTGTATATGAGAATAAGTTTTGAAATTTGTTTTGGAAAGCATGTGTCAAACTTCGAAAATGCGTATTTTGATATTAGTTTTACCTCAAGTCAATTATGTTTCAAATTGTGAGTCTTTATGTGAAAAGCATGTTCGGTTTTATCATAAGATATATGTGTGATGTGATAATATACATGTTATTGATGTTTCTCTATTGAGCTTAGATGTAGCTCATCCCTCGACTATACGTCACAGGTACAGGTGTGGATCAGGATCAGAGACGAGAGAAAGGCTTGGGATCTCCCGTTTGGGGAATTCTACCTTAGGTGAGGATTTGAGCTAAACAGGTTTTAGGTTTGTATGGTGGATATTGGAGTCTTTTGGATTTGGACTTGGTATGTCCTATAACTAAATACAATGTTAGGGGTAGTTTTTGTAAGTATGTTGTAGGCCACTGTTTGGGTGATAGTTGACCATCACCGGTGGCTTTCTTTTAGGTCTTCTTGTTTATACTAGATAGATGTTGTGTATTTGTAGAAAATGTTTATCTGCCTAGTGATATCTAAATTTCCATTTTTATGCATGTATGATATATGCCTTGTTTTCATGTTGATATGTGGATATACCAAGTATTTCTGTATTCGAATCGTGATGTGTACGACCCGACAGTCCGGTTTTCCTTGAGTTTTAGTATGTAAGAAAAAAAAAATACAGTACAGGATTTTGTGGCTTGGGGAAAATCGGGCTGTCACATGCGAGGAGTGTGAGATTCTGATATATGGTTGGTTCCTGCACAGAGATCATGGTTGTGTATGGTATAGCTCTCTGCTAGCCCCTGCCACAACAGAGTTCACCTACTTTAGATGGTTCTCATTCTCTTGTCTAACTCCCTGCAAATGAGGATTTACCTGCTCTAGCAGCAACCACCCTGCTCTCTACTAACTCCCTACCAAAGCAAATAAAATCTGCTCTGGCAAGGAGTAAGTAGAGAGGAAGGTAGAACTGTTGAACAGGTAAATCTTACATAAAATCTTGATATGCAAGGAGTTAGCAAGGAGAAGGGGTACCTGCTAAAGCAAGTAGCAGGAAGTTAGCAAAGAGGATGGGAACCTGTTAAAGTAGGTGAACTCGGCAATGGCAGGGGCTAGCAGAGAGGTATGCCATACACAACCCATGTCCTCTCTCAATCTCAAATCTCATAATAAGATATTCAGTGTATCCTAGCACATTTTATGAAGTACTAAAATAATATCACATAGGAAAGCATTCCCTTACACGAATAGAATTATCACCCAGTATGGCTGATCATGGAACAAGATACTACACAGCACGCACTACAGTACTACCATACAATTCCCAACATACTAAGCATAGGTAACTCGAAAAGATAGATGGTAAAAATATTTGTGTGTGCTTTTAAATAGTTATATACTGCATCAAATATGACAGATAAAGGATCAAATAAAAATTAATAATTAAAAATTAAAGAATATTAAACTTGAACAAATAAGGACTCTGCAAGAACCTCAAATTTGTAGTCACCACGAAACTGTTACATACCATTAGTGCCAATGAAAGTTCCTCCCTTGTAACATCAATAGCATCAGTTTTCGGCTGCACAAGTAATAACAGAACACACATCTGAGCAATGCAACAAAATAGTATGAGAAAACATTTCCCATTGTAGAGCGAAAAATACAAATTCCACTCAAGTTACACGATAAAAACATTTAATTTCAAGTAATTCCTATTACATGAACAAATTGTCATATACACATTACATTTTGGACAAAGAACCATCACAAATACGTTTTAAAGGAGTTTCTCAGACCAACCAAAGGATTGGAAATTGAGAGGGTGTCTGCAAAAGCTTCCAACCCAACATTACGAGTGTGAGGTGGTTGTCACTTCTGTTAATTGGACATGTTGGCCACTCAAATGCTATGACTAAAGCCTAAGTCCTTGCTAAATAATTACAGCATTTGATTTTTATAGGGATGAAATAGAGATAAGCAAGCAGTGTATTGTGCGACCTAAGAGTCCCACTTCGATTAAAGGGAAGTTTTCATAAGACATCAGTAATACTTGCAATAATAATGATGGGGACATCCGATTCAAGCAACTACCCATAATATATCGGAGGCGAAAGAAGAACATCAAAGTGATCAGAAAGAAGAAAAGTAACTTATCGAAAGAAGAGTAACTTTTAATCACGTCACCTTTATGTTTGGCTTATTTTGAAGCGTCAAACGAAGTCGAATTGATGCGAAATTGATCATATTTGAACGCTTATCGAAGTAGCTTTCTAACGAGCCAAAAATTGGGCAATTCTGACAAGTATTGAAGAAGTTATGGTCAATTTTAGGAAGCTACACAGAAAGTGACGAATTTCAAGAATCCTAATTGAATTAGGATTAGTTTCTTTTATTATTTTATTTTAGAAAATAAGAGTTGGTTCTTTTATTAGAAATAAGATTAGTTTCCTTATTATTTTAGAAGAATTAAGATAGTTCTTTTATTTGAATTAGGAATTAGAGTTATACTAGGATTTCTAATTTTAGAAGAATTAGGATATTTCTTTTATTTGAATTAAGAATTTGAGTTATACTAGGATTTCTAATTTTATGCATTGGTTAGCCTATTCAAAGGCTTGTAAACCCTTTTATTAGAACTTTTTGGTTAATGAAAATTGCTTATGCAAAATTGAGAGTTCTAAACTTTCGTGAGGGTGTGATTCTCTCAAAACTGAGAGCGATTCTTCGATTCCCGTTTGCGGTTTGGTGCGAGGCCAACTCTTCTTCCATCTCTATCTTATTTAAATCCACAGTTTGCGTAAGTAGCGTAACCCTAGTTATTTTATTTATTTCATAAAATCCAAAATCAACCTATTTGTTCACCATAAATCATTACTAGCCTTTTAATTTTGTTCGGTATCGAGAGAACCCGCTTGCGAGTTCATTCGATGCCTTAAAACTATCGAAGATCTAGCCGTTCATAAGAACCCTAGTCTTCTGGATCCGCAATAGGGAGCGCACACTAAAGTAACGCTATTTTGGGTCGGAATTAAATCACCTAATTGAATTTCAAGAATTTTTCGTAGTAATTTGTTATGAGAAATTATTATTTTTTAATTGATTAAATTAATTTTAATCATAATCTCAGCCCTAACATTGCATTTAGTAAGTTCCCGCATCAAATAAATAATGCGGAATTGATGGATGTGGAATAACAAAACACGATAAAATAGAGTGCATGGGGTGAGAAGAGTCTGTAAGATGGAGATGGATGTGTCTAGTAACCAAAAAGGATTACTTAGAGCGCATGGGGATGAGAAGCGTATGCTGAGATGGATGCGTGGCGTAACAAAAAAGGGTAAAATTACAAACAAGTATATAAGAGGAAATTTGAGAGGGTATAAAGGAACAATAACAAAATGTTGCTTGAAGTGGTTTGGACATGTCCATTAGAGGTCAAAAGTGGGCCCTGTATAAAGGATTGAGAAGCTACAAGCACAAGGAAGTAGGAGAAGAGGAAGACTAGTAAAGATCTAGAGGGAAGTAGGGAGATAGGAAATGAAGGACTACGAAATTACGGAGAGCTTAACAATGACCAGAACTAAGTTGAGAAACAAGAATTGCAAAGTCGTCCCTAAATAGATGACAAGCCTATGATGACGAGTTTTCAAATGGAGACATCAACTACACATGATTGTTAGATGATTAAAATGTGATTCATTTCACCCCTGGGGATACAGTATCAAGTTCTAGGAAATAAATCATCCTTTCCAGTTTCATAGGCCATACATACTTTTATTTTCCAATATCAGATGACAGTCATACTTTTATTTTCCAGCACAATAGCGACATTTTAGTCATTATTTGATTCATAAATTACTTGAGAGTAGTTTAGGGAGATCACTTACGCTGTGTAGCACTTAGTTATTAAGTTGGGGGCATTTCAGTACTTTTGTGTTCAATTATGTTTATTCATTTAAAAGACTTCAGATATATAAATTTTAATTATCTATGGGAATTTTATGAATGAAAGATTGGAGGAGACTCTCTCTTGATGAGGACATCGCATCCACAGGATTACACAAGGTGTATAGCAGGCGCAAGAAGTGATTTAAAGCACCTCAAACCAAGGACAAAAATTCGGCCAAAATGACCGAAATTTCGACTGAAATTATCGGTTTCGGTCCCCACTGAAACGATAATTTGGGACTGAAATTTCGGTCATAGAACATATGGAATTGAAGTTTTCGGTCAAATTATCGGCCGAAATTTTGGTTTTCGGCCGAAATTTAGGTCAAAATTTTCGGTTTCGGTCCCCTACGAAACCCGAAATTTTGATCCTTGCCTCAAACTTTGTGGATAGGCGATTGAAGACCTATGCGCACGCGAGCATACATGTGAAGACCTAATACTTTGAGGACGCGCACATAGGGAAAGAGAGGGAGAGAGGAGGGATTAAAACATAGAAAACACACTCTGTCCAGATTCGCGCGCGTACGAATTCCAGGCCCGTGCACGAGAGTTCAAACCGAGAAGGAACAGGCAACGCATCGCAAACCCATGTGTGAGATCCAAATTTGCACACGCCAAACCTTCAGACCTGCGCGCGCGAGCCTATATCCCCCCCGCGCGAGATCAAGCCAAGGGCAAGTTTTGGTCAGCGAGTTTTGGCAAAAGTACCTTTTTTTCTTGTTTAGTTTGACTAGGACTTTCTATTTCAAAATTTTATGCTTAATTAGGGTTTTAGGCTATATAAAGGCATTGTAAAAACAATTTTAAGCATACGATTCTTGAGTATTGATTGCTTTGTGCAAACTTGAGAATTAGTTGAGAGTTTTCTTCTTCCCCGAGTTTAGTGTTTGGTGCGAGGCCAATATTTTTGCTGGTGAAATTCCAGTGACTTTCCTATCTCTATCTTCTAATCTCTGATCTTCTATCTTCTTAATCCTTTGGTGCAAGGTATTCAATTATTTATTTGCTTTAATTATTGTTCATAGTTGTTGGAATTTTATAAAGTCCTGATAGAATCCTATTTTTTTTACACTGTATTGTGAATCCTTTATTTCTTTGAAATCCTAGAATGGAATCGAAATCATGGGTAGTCGTTCAATGCCCTAGGCTAGAGGGAAGTCAGGCTCTATCTTGAGAACCCACGATCGAATTGCGTAGTGGCTATCGTGACAGATTTAACACTTGATTCGGACGTGACGATTCTCCTTAATTGAATTTTGCGATAATCTTAGGTGAATCAAATCTGAATTTTGCTTCTTATTGTTCTTTTAGTTATGAAGATAATTTCAGCAATATTGCATATTAGAGTTTTAGTGTGTGATCCTGCATAATCTCCCTTACTAGACAAGTGATTTATCTTTTATGTGCTATCCCCGGAATCATTTTCTACGTAGTTCTCTTCATTGTTCCTACACTTTTTCTTTGTTTTTGTTATTCTTTGTGGTATTAGATTCGGCATCAATCTCGTCCAAAACAGTGTTACTATAGAAAAGGATGCTCCTAACAATATTTAAAACCATGAGGATACTGAAGTAGAAAAGATAATCAAAGTGATAGGAGATGTAAATCCGGAACTTTTGAGAATTTTTATGTTTAGAGATTACGAAAATCTAAAGATGCCAAGCGTGTGTTGATTAAGAGTGTGCTCATAACAAAATCAAATGTGCTATCAAACAGGCCAACAAACCTATTTCTCCTTGTTAGGGTTACTGGATACAAAATGATATGGCAATTGACCTTAAAGTATAATACTTTAAAAAAACGGTAATCAAAGTATCAAATAGACTAGCTATCTTGAGGCCGGGTCAAGCAACAGTGAACTGGCTATAAAGGCTCTCAAGTTCTGTAAGTTCTGAGGATTAAACAACTGAAATTTCATTGTAGTTTTAAAAGTGCAATTAACAGTGCCACTTGTTTATCCACTAATGGTTTTTGTTGATCCTTCTTTATTGGAGCTTTATTCATTCCAAATAGTCCTTCACATGGAAACTCATGTTCTAAGTGTTCAAAGTTGCAGAAAATTACTATACCAGAGATAACCTCCCATAGATCGATTGACATTCGTAGAAATATATAATCATAAAGCCTTATGGATTCACCTGACCACTAAGATTTGATACCTAGAAAGGCAATCATGTAGCAATAATGTATGAATTGTTGGGTTTGGATTGTCTACCATACTTTATGGGCCTTGATCAATTAATCCTTCAGCAGGCATAGTTCACTGGCAACCTTACTTTGTTGATTTTGTTGGACCATTTCATGCGTGAACATGATAAAGTGAAGTGTTACCAATGATTGTCAAAACAATAATATGAAACGTAGATTAACTGAATAGTGTTAGCTCAGGTGTAGATCCCACACTGAATAAGTTAGTAACATTCCAAAGTGAATCTGAAGTTCTGAACATCTTCAGGAAAAATCTTTTTTTCCCTTTATAACAGGGTATCCGGGCTCTTAGAGCACCCGACTAAGTATGAATATATCTGATAGAAATCCAAAATGATAATCTAGGAAATGAACCTATGATGAGAATTTTCATAAAAAAATTTATTGATGGAAATCATGCTATGTCCACCCTAAAACCAAATTTGGGAAAACAAATTAATAAACAGTTAGCATTCTAATTTCTAAGTCATGTAAAGGCTCAAAGTTACCATAGAACTACGGAAATTGATTATTCTGCTCAGGTTTTCTGTTGTGATTACTCTGACTGGTCTTGGAAGGAGAATTATTGATTGGAATTCAGAAGGGAAATTGAGTTCTTCCTTCTTGACGTCATGGGGACTTGCCATGTTTAGAATCTTTTTGCAATGTACACCATTCACCATGCTTTAATACTCTCTTTTCTTCGGACGAGATCGGTAAGAGAGGCATGAATGGGCACGGAAAAGGAATGTATTGCTTAATGTGTTCTCGACACTTGAGATGGAACATTATGAGCTTTCATGATTTGGATGACACCAACCAATTTCTTCGATTGACAACGACAACAATTGCATCTGTTGTACAGATCAATGTTTCAGTTTTTCTATCAATAAAAAAAGACCAAAAATAACCATAGCAGCTTTCTACAAAATCTCAATTTCCAAATGAATAAACTTAAACATATCCTAAAAAAAATTATATTTGCTTGCAGCTCCAAATTTGAATTATTTTGGTAACCAAGTGAGCAAAAGGGTAGTATCTAAGTACCCGACTTCCTTTCTTCTTTTTCTAGTAGGAAGTCAACGGACTCCAGTCAAAGCCATTGACTGAACCATAACAGTGTGGTATCGTGCTACGTAGGTTTTCCACCCAGACTCCTAACCAGTCAATGGGCCTCACACTCCTCATCTTTGACTCTCCCACCTATCGATTATTGAATTCAAGACGAGCACCTCAGCAAGAACGTCACATTTATATAATAACAGCCAGTTCAACCTGTTTCATTTAAAATCACCTTACTAACAAAAATATTGTTTAAAGATATACTTATTGCAAAAGGAAAAACCAAAATATAGTTCGTACTTATTCAGTTTAATGAGTAAAAAAATCTTCTAAGGCTTTCGTTACATTGTATATAACTAGTCCACATATAACCTACAAGAAAATTTATGCTCAGCATTCATGACAGGTACTGCAAAACTAAAAGAAATACTCCACGATAGGATGCATCATAAAGCAAGGAGACTTGCATCAAAAGGATATATCATAAAAGATTTGACATAAATTTAAAGCACATATAAGACATAAAATATATATGACACAGAATAGTCAAAATGCAAACACAGTAGATGGCAATCCATGTTTTAGTAAGAAATATGCATTCAAGCATACAAAAGGGGAGGTATCAGTAACAAAATATACATATTTTGAAAGATCGATCCAACAATTTCATCCAACAAATATTTTAAATGTTGACAATATTAGCCCCAAATTGCAAATATTTAGAGAAACAAAGAAACAAGTGACTTATTATAACAAGTTTGTGTAATCCACTTTAATCCTCTTTGCTTGGCTTACATGTGTGAAATAAATGGGGAAATAACGACCCAAAATGTCAAAGAGATCCGCTGCAAAATTTGCTACAGGGCCAAGCGGATCTGGAAATAATTTGACTAGAATATCCACAAGATGAAATGTCAACTTTAAGCATCGAGGATCCTTTTCTTCATCAATAGCTTCACATATCCCATATACAAGATCATCCCCCTAACCCAAAAAGAGAAAATTAAGAAACATTAGAAAATATAAAATAACATGAAAAGCTAAATAAAATAAAACACATAAAATTACAAGAAATCAATTAGCTGTAAAAGAGCTCTTAGCATGACATGTTTGAAAAACCATTAAACATGGATAAGGAAAAGAGCTCTTAGCAGAATATATAGAAAATTGGTTACAAAGGGGACCTTGTAGACTAGAAAAATACAACCATTCAAAATAGAGAGCCAGTTGCAAGAGCTATTAATGCAGAAAGTAACACGATGCAAATATGATAGGCTGAGATTAGTTTAGAATTAACACGAGTAATTGAAATATAAATTTTCCTAGCAAATTAGCACTGAAATTAAAGAGAATTTCAATTAAATAATTTGATTTAGCCCAAAACATTATTACTTCCACCGTACATTCCCTATAAGATCTAAAAGACTAGGGTTCTTTAGGAACAATTAAATCTCCAACAGTTTAGGGTTTCGAACAAACGAACTCACAAGTGGGTTCTTTCGAATCCATGTAGAATGAATCAATAAGAAGATTCTGGGTCTTTAGAATTCAAGGCTCAAATAAAAGAAATTCCGTGTTATGACTATTGACTGATCTTAGATTAGGTTATGGAAAGATCAAGCAAGCAAAACATGCAATTAGTTCCAGATTTTGGGGATAAAATAAATAGAAAAATAACCAAACACTTATACGTAGAAGGAGATAAGAGTAGATAAAAAAGGTAGGAAGTTGGCCTCACACCAAACCACACGAGGAAAGAAGAATCGCTCTTCCAAGTCTTGATGTGTAATTAATCAATAAGAAGATTCGGGGTCTTTAGAATTCAAGGCTCAAATAGAAGAAATTACGTGTTAGGACTATAGAACAACCTTAGGTTAGGTTATGGAAAGATCGAGGAAGCAAAACACGCAATTAGTTCCGGATTTCGAGGATAAAATAAATAGAAAATCAACAACCAAACACTTACACGTAGATGGAGATAAGCGTAGATAAGAAGGGTACGAACATGGCCTCGCACCAAACCGCACGAGGAAAGAAGAATCGCTCTTCCAAGTCTTGAGAGAACAGCACCCTCGAAGAAAACTTTGATAAAAAAACTCTCAATTTGCAAAAGCAATATTCAATAACCATTAATTAATTAAAATTGTATTTACAATGCCTTTATATAGGCAAACCAACCATAACTAAGCATAAATTCGAAATAAGAGTCCTAAAACAACAAAAACTCTAAAATGGCAAATTTTGCCTCAAAGCCCGTCTAGCCGTCAATGTGTGGACGAGACTCTCGTACATCCGTCTTGAGACTCACGGGCGTCCGTTCTGTGCTCACGGATGTCTGTTCATTTCACGGACATTCGTAGTGCACAAAACAGAGAGCCCTCTGAATCACGGACGCTCATCATGACGTCACGGACGTCCGTGGATACAGATGTCGTGAGCACGGATGTCCGAGCCTTCGGGATATTTTTGCACACTTCTTTCGCCTTTGATAGACCAAAGGCGGTTCATTAAATCGGATGTTCAATTCCCCCCGAGTTAGAAGAATTCTTCCCCGATGAACATTGGCCATGATAGTGCTCGAGGAGATCCGAATCAGGCCATTGGAATTCTTCTTTGGTAATCCACGTATTCTCTGAATCTAATTTATTCTTCCACTTGACAAGATACTTTTGAAATCCCCCTTGGCTTGTAAACACAATCTGATCTTCCAAAATATCCTTAATTATCTCACAAGAAGGGCGTATAGGCGGAGGTAACGGAATAGGAACGGAAATAGAGATAGGATTGGATATGAAAGGTTCAAAAGGGTTAGGTAGATAACTGCAATGCCATAGGACGGAATGAGATCCTTCACATTGAAAGTCGTAATAATACCCAAATCTGGTGGCAAGTCTAATATATAAGCATTAGGACCGGCACACTTCAAAATCTTATAGCGACCAGCACTATGAGCCTGTAACTTTTTAACAACTCCTTGAGGGAAGCGCTCAAGTCTATTTTGAACCATAACAAAATCACCCACTTGAAATTCTTTGAACCTTCGATGAGAATCTGCAGAAACTTTATCTTTGTGCATTACTCACATTAATTCTTCTTTTAATCTCAGCATGAAGTTCATGAAAGCGACATGTAAATGTAGATGTTGATTCCGACGACCTCTGATGAACTGACATTGAAAAAAGATCTATGGGTGTCCTAAGTTTGTAACCGTGCACAACTTGAAACGGACTCAACCCTGTGGTTCTATTAACCGAATGTTATATACAAACTGTACGACAGGTAAGATGGAATCCCAACTTCTAACAGGTTCACCTACAAGACACCTTAAGAGATTACCTAAACTCTGATTAGGAACCTCAGTTTGCCCATCGGTTTGGGGATGATATACCGATGAAAATTGAAGCCTAGTCCCCATTTTATGTCACAATGTCTTCCAAAAATAATTGACAAACTTAACATCTCTATTTGACACAATGGTTTTGGGCAAACCGTGCAAACGAACAACCTCACTAAAGAAAAGTGTAGCAATTTTACTTGTATCTGAGGATTTCGAGCAAGCTATGAAAGGGGTCATTTTCGTGAAGCGGTCCACAACAACAAACACTGAATCATGCTTTCGGAGGGTCTTAGGAAGCCCTAACACAAAGTTCATAGAAAGATCTTGCCATGGAATATGTGGCACTGGTAAAGGCGTATACAGCCATGTGTTTTGCTTCCTTTGTTTTGCCAATTGGCAAACGCTACATTGATTGATATTTTGACTACATCTCGTGTGAGATTGGGTCAGTAAAACCTATCATCAACCAATGCAACAGTTTTGTCGCAGCTGAAATGTCTGGCAACACCTCCTGTGTGTAATTCCTAAATGAGGAAGTCTCGTAGAGACGTGAAGGGAATACACAAGCAGTGTTTCGAAAACAAATACCCATCGTGTAGGGTATCCTTACACACTCTATCAGACTAGTCACTCACAAGTGAGGCGTACTCTTCTCCAAAATCTGGACACGTAGGATAATCATCCAATAAGCGCTCGAATCCAGTCACCTCAACACTCATGGAGTGCAACGTCGCCACTCTACAGCTAAGCGCGTCAGCAGCCCTATTCTCCACTCCAGCCCTATGTTTCAGCACAAAGGTGAACCCTTGAAGTTATTCACCCATTTCGCATGTCGTGGGTTTAACTTCTTTTGAGAGCACAAAAATCTTAAGGCCTCATCATGATTTGAGAACAGAACAAATTCTTGCGATAATAAATAGTGTTTCCAATATTTGAGAGATTGCACTACTACATAGAATTCTTTATCGTACGTAGAATATTTCTGTTTAGCCTCATTTAGCTTTTCACTGAAATAAGCCATAAGGTGACCACCTTGGCTCAATACTCCACCAATACCTATGTCTGACGCGTCACACGCCACCTCAAAGACTTAGAAAAATCAGGGACATAACTAGAGCCTCGGTCATACGGGACTTAATCTCCTTAAATGCTTTTGCCATGACAGGTGTCCATTTAAACTCCCCCTTTTGAATGCAATCAATGATAGGGGTCGTTACGGTAATAAAATTACCGACGAACCGCTTGTAGAAAGTGGCTAATCCATAGAAGCTACGGACTTCCTGAATGTTCTTAGGTTCAGGCCACTCCACAATAGCCTTGACATTTTCTGGGTCCGCAGCCATTCCTTCAGAGGTTACGACAAACCCTAAGAAGACAACACTTGTCGTCATGAAAGTACAATTCTTTAGGTTTTCGTATAACTTCTCTCCTCTGAGAGTCAAACAAGCTTGCCTTAAATGGCCTAAGTGTTATTCCTTGTCGCGGCTGTAAATAAGGATATCATCGAAGTAAACCACGAGGAATTTACCTAAAAAATGCCCTAACAGTTGTGTCATGATCCGCATAAATGTGCTAGGGGCATTTGGGCGCCCAAAAGGCATGACAAACCATTCATATAAACCATCATTGGTCTTACAGGCAGTTTTCCATTCATCCTCGGAACGAACTTGAACTTGATGGTATCCACTCTTCAAATCAATCTTTGAAAATATTTTGGCACCAACCATCATGTCCAACATGCCGTTCAGCCTTTGGTATAGGAAATCGATATTTTACCGTGATTTTATTTATGGCCCGACTATCAATACACATCCTCCAAGACCCATCTTTCTTGGGTGTGAGTAGCGCTGGCATTGCACACGGACTCATAGTCTCCCTAATGAAACCCTTCAGGAGAAGTTTATCAACTTGCCTTTTCAACTCCGAGTGTTCAGATGGTTTCATGCGATAGTGGGGCAGGTTAGGTAAAGTAAACCAGGGAACCAAATCAATGGCGTATTGGATATCCCGTAAAGGTGGTAATTCATTCGAAAGGTCTTTGGGAAAGGCATTCTGAAACTCTCTCATCATAGGCATCATAGGTCCAACCTCTTTAGGAAACTCAACACTCGACTCCATGGGTGACTCAATTGTGACAAGAACATAGACAATGTTCTCTTCCTTAGCACCTTGTTCAAACTCTAAAGGGCTAACAATATTAATGACCTTAGTTATTTTCTCTCTCTCAACCAGGCCTTTATCACTTGACTTGCATGTTTTCACTTTAGGTGCTCTAGGAGGTAGAGGGTTAATCTTAATCTTCTTTCCCTTGTTCATAAAAGAACACACGTTCGATCTCCCGAACAATGTAACATCCTTATCGTACAACCAAGGCCTCCCAAGGATGATATGCCCAACATCCATAAGCACAACATCGCACCATAAGTTGTCCTTATATGAACCAAACTGTATAGGAAGAATTGACCCATGCCACTTTATAGGGTCACAGGTAAGGAACGGTTGTAAGTCCCAAGGAAACTTTGCTTTCCGATACAACATTGGTACAACTTCCACTATCAACTATGATCTGCAATCCTTTTCACTACATCTGGCTACGGTATAAAAAATGTTACCTACGTCAGTCGTCACTCTCCTTAGATTGGGCTACGGCGCATCTAACCACAAGTTCCTGCGAGATATTACCCTCCTCAACGGGGTAGGAGACTTCCCTAAGACAGGCTACAGTTCATTTGACGGGGACGCCGACATCGTGGACATAGGCTATAAACCATATCGTGTGTACCGGCGTCGAAAGAAGCGGAACGGAAATCAAAACCAGGCTTAAAGGAGCAAAATCAGCGTGCTGAAGCAATGCACAGTCAATTGATCGACGCCTAGAATCAATCGATTTACTGTGGCCAATTAGGGACTCAATTCTGACGACATATATATAAGTCGATCGATCAAGTACCAGGTGTCAATCGATTGACTGTGTTGTGACCAGAGGTCATATATATATATATATATATATATGTGTCAATCGATCAAGACCTGGAGCTCGATCGATCGACTGTCATGAGAATGGGATCCGCCAGAATTCGAATTTGAGTTTTAAGGGGCAAACTTGTCTGTCTTTTGTTTAATTTTGTTTTAGGGTTTTATTTTAAGACCTACTATATAAGGTCATAATAAAAACATTGTAAGGGATTGATATTTTGATTAATGAAAAGTTTTGCTTTGTGCTTGAGATGAGCAATTCCGGAGAGTGATTCTTCTTCCCCGATATGGGTTTGGTGTAAGCCAAGGGTGTGATGCCCATTATTTTCTATTATTATTCATTTTAATATCTCTTTGTTTCTCTATTTTCTGCTCTTATTTGATTCCCATAAGCCCTAAATTCAGCTGTTATTTTGTCAAAATTTCCCAAACCATAACCCTAGTTTTCATCTAAACCATTGAATCGACCCGATTCGATAATCCTAAATCTCACCCCAGCCATCTAACCAATCTAAACCCTTGAATCGACCCGATCCCTAAACCCTTGAGGAACCTGAGATTCCACCATTGAACCACAAGCGAGCACCCTAATCTGAAAGCGGCTAGAATTCTACCTCTAGGATCCTCCTTCCGCAAGGCTAACAGATCTAGCGTAACAGATCGGACCCTACCCGAATCGAATGTGATCATCCGAATGGAAGACTACGAACCTTGAGGTATTCGCATTTTTTTGTATTGGTTTTGCTTAATTAGTTTAGTTTAATTTCGGCAAAATAATCATTTCATCATCATTCACGTAGTCTAGGGTTTTGTCCTGCGTCAGTTTGGTATCAAAGCTTAAGTTCTAGGTTAGGGCATATTTGTGTAACATTTAATTCCATTGCAATTTAATTTTCATTGCATTTTATTTCAGTTGTGGTCAAAGTGTGCACATCTAGTGTTCGATAAAATTCCTCTTTATTGTGGTTCATATTTGCATGCCCATTTAGAACCCGTACTAGTAGTTGTGGTCACCATGGACATGAATGAGATTGTCGATGTTCTTAGCGGTATGAGAACTGAATTAAAAGCGATCAATGATCGAATGGCTGCTATGGAGCCGCCCAAAGGAACCTTGAAACTTCCAATGATAGGTTGCTAGACCGAGTCAACCAGTTAAACGAAGATGATGAGTACCTCAAACAACACCGAGAGCGTAATGGTTCACGTTTCAAACGAAATGGCTACTAACATAATCGAAACCGGAATCATAGGATGGATCATCGTGGAGATGACTACGACCCGGATGGGAAACTCCTCAAAAATGTCTGAGTTGAGTTCTCAACCTTCAATGGAAGCTTAGACCCTAAAGTTTCCCTCGATTGGCTATCCAACATAGACCATCACTTTGAGTGGTTTGACATGAGTGATGAGCGATGCATCAGGCTCGCCAAAATGAAACTCATTGGCCAAGCCTGACTCTTTTGGGTCAACATTGAACGCATCAGAATGAATGCGGGTTGTGCTCCCATTACCCGTTGGGAGGACATGAAGGAGCGACTTACAAAGAAGTACGTTCCTTCCTCATACTATCATCGTCCCCTCGATCAATGGCAAAATCTATGCCAAGGTAGTATGCCCGTAGCAGATTACATTGGCAAATTTGAAGAATACATGATGAGAGCCAAAGTGTCCGAAGACCCTCAGGTCACTTTATCCAGATTTCGCACCGGATTGAGGGTTGACTTGCAAAAAGAGTTAGTCTCTCACCCTGTTGAGACTCTCACCGAATGTTACACCGTCGTTCAAGACCTTGAGCGATATTTGAAAATGATGGTGGTGGTGAAGCGATATGATTCTCATACCGGTCAACCTCGTACCGGAGAAGTGAGAAGTGGTGCTGGAAACCCGCCTCCCAAACCCACACAATCCACATCAAGCAATGTGTGGTTTGACAAAGGAAATGGTGTAGTCGGAGAATCCTCGAAGAGCGGTTCTCAAATCAAGTGCTATAAATGTCATGGGTTGAGACACTTTGTAAACCCAATGCCCTACAAGAGATCCTCAAAGGAATCTCCTCCTTGAAGGAGAGGGAGATGAAGGAGAAGGTTTTTCTGATGAAGAGGTCTTTGAGCCAAACGCCACACCTAGTGATGAGAAAGGTGATGACATGGGTCGTGCTCTAGTTGTGAGGTGTGCCTTGGCACAGCCTCAACGGGATGAAAAGGACGATTGGCGGAGAGAGAACATCTTCCACACCTTCGCCACATGAGGGACAAAAACCTATAGGGTTATCGTGAATAGCGGAAGCAACACCAATGTGGTGTCAGCACATACCGTCACCCGCTTAGGACTCACATCCAAAGCCCCCCCAAGACCTTACAAAGTCGCATGGGTTGACTCATCCATTCCCATGTCTCAGAGGTGTCGCGTACCAATACAATTGGGTTCGTATTCTGACACCTTGTGGTGCGATGGGGTACCAATGGATGTGGGCCATATCATTTTGGAAAGACCATGGCTCTACGACTTGAACATGACCATTTTTGGCCAAACTAACATTTGCACGTTCAATTATAAGGGCAAGAAAATCACTCTTAACCCTTTGGCTCCCAAAGCACCATCGACCAACGAAGTCGAGAAGAAGGGTGGTCAATCCAAGACCATTAACCTGGTGAGCCCTTCAGAGTTTGAGAAAGCTGCATTAGATGAGTGTGGCGTACGTAGTTGTCACCGTTGAGAGTGCTCCTGAGTCAGTAAACGAGTACCCCAAGGACGTCGAGCCGATCATGAGTGAATTTGCGGATGTCTTCCCCAAAGACTTACCCAATGAGCTCCCTCCCATGCGTAACGTTCAGCATGCCATAGACTTGGTACCCAGATCTACACTACCGAACCCGCCCCACTACAGGTTGAATCCGGTTGAGCACGCCGAGTTGACTCGACAAATCGATGAGCTCCTTCAGTAGGGGTTCATCCAAGAAAGTTTGAGCCCATGTGCCGTACCCGCATTACTCACACCTAAGAAAGATAGTACATGACGCATGTGTGTGGATAGCCGTGCGATTAATAAGATTTCAGTTAAGTATCGGTTTCTCATATCGAGGCTCGATGACATGCTCGATATGATAATTTTTGCCACCATCTTTTCCAAGATAGACCTTAAGAGTGGCTACCATCAAGATGGTCTTTATGAGTGGATGGTCATGCATTTTGGGCTATCTAATGCCCCAAGTACCTTCATGAGGCTCATGTCCCAAGTGTTGAGGCCATTCCTTGGCAAATTCCTTGTCGTATATTTTGACGACATCTTGATTTACAGTCATGACAAGGAACAACACCTAACCCACCTTTGGCTGGTGTGTGAGACCCTACGTGGAGAGAAACTCTATGCAAATCTCAACAAGTGCACATTCATGCAACGATCCGTTGTCTTTTTGGGATTCATTGTCTCGGTAGATGGATGGTTGCGGATCCTGCAAAAGTTAAAGCCATTGTGGACTGGTCCGAACCTCGAAATATTCATGAGTTCGTAGCTTCCATGGTTTGGCCACGTTTTATCATCGTTTCATCCACAACTTTAGCACCATCATGGTTTCCATTACCGATTGCATGAAAAGAGGGGAGTTTCAATGGGGTAAAGCCGCGACAAGGGCCTTTGCCGAGATAAAAGAAAATTGATTACCATACCTGTCATGCGGCTACTTGACTTTTCTAAAGTCTTTGAAGTAGCATGTGACGCATCGGGTGTAGGGATAGGCGGAGTGCTTAGCCAAGAGGGTCATCCTGTGGCCTATTTTAGCGAGAAACATAATGAGGCAAAGCAAAAATACTCCACCTATGATAAGGAGTTTTATGCGGTTGTCCGATCTCTTTGGTATTGGAAGCATTACCTTAGACCGCAGGAATTTGTGTTGTTTTCTGACCATCAAGCCTTACACTATCTTGCTTCATAGAAAAAGTTGAACCCGAGGCACACAAGTTGAGTACCTTCAAAGGTTCACATTCGTGTTTAAGCATAAGGCCGGTGCTAAAAACAAGGCAGCTGATGCACTTAGTCGACGGGTGATGACTTTGCGCACTATGAGCACCGAGGTCGTTTGATTTGAGCAGTTGAAAGAAGATTATCCCGAGTGCCCAGATTTTGAGGCGGACTATACTGCTCTCCTTGATGATCCAAACAACCTTAACTCCAAGTATACCCTGCAGGATGGGTATCTGTTTAAAGGAAAATGACTGTGCACCCCTCGTACCTCGCTACGTGACTTTCTCATTTGGGAGTTACATGCTGGAGGGATTGCCGGACATTTTAGACGCAATAAGACCATTGCGCTCGTTGAGGATAGGTTTTATTGGCCTAGCCTTATGAGAGATGTCTCTCGGGTTGTGAGCCAATGCCGCACATGCCAAGTGGCGAAACAAAGCAAACAAAATACCGGTTTGTACACCCCGCTACCCGTGCCACATGCTCCGTGGCAAGACATCTCTATGGATTTCATGCTCGGATTCCCTAAGACTCAACGAAAGCACAATTCCATCTTTGTCGTAGTGGACCGTTTTTCCAAGATGGCCCACTTCATACCTTGCTCCAAGACCCCCGATGCCACTCATATCGCAAAATTATTTTTTGGAGAGATTGTGTGTCTTCATAGTCTACCCAAAACCATCGTGTCGGATAGGGACGTCAAGTTCACCAATTATTTCTGGAAGACTTTATGGCACTTGATGGGTACCATGCTTTAGTTCTCTTCGGCCTATCATCCTCAAACTGATGGCCAAACGGAATCCACCAATGGGAGCTTAGGCAATCTCCTCCGTTGTCTTGTTGGCGATCATCCTAGGACTTGGGATTCTACTTTGCCTTTAGCCGAGTTTGCATACAATAATTCTGTAAATAGGTCCATAGGCATGAGTCCATTTGAGGTCGTACTTGGTCATAGGCCTAGAAGCCCCTTAAATTAATCCCCATGTCTCCATCCCATCGAGTGTCCGAGTCTGCCGATGCATTCGCACAACATATTCACGATTTGCATGTCGAAATTAGACAGAAAATTAATGCGAGTAATGAACAGTACAAAGTAGTTGCGGATGCTACAAAGCGTTTCAAAGAATTTAATATTGGAGATCATGTGATGGTTCGGGTTAGGCCTGAACGATTCCCATCGGGGATCACTAGGAAGCTTCAGGCCTGCAGCGCTGGGCCATTTAGAATTGTGGCAAGGAGCGGACTTAATGCGTAAGTTCTCGACCTTCCTCCGGATATTGGGGTCAGCTCTACGTTCAATTTGGAGGACCTAGTTCCTTCTTTGAGCTCAACCCCACCTCCATACAACCCTTTCCAAAATACTCCTACCCATACCCCCACCCCACCCTTGCAACCCCTACTCCTTCCCTCCTCAAGCAAGCAGAAAAAAGATGTAATCGAAGGGATATTGCAAGATCATGTGGTGTCCATTCGTGGAGGGTATCAGAAGTAGTTGATCAAATGGATGGGCAAGCCGGATTCCGAAAACACGTGGCTACATGAGGACGACGTTCGTCACTTAGACCCCAACATGCTCGATCAATATCACGACTCTGCTTCATCGGTGATGAAGCCTTTTCGATCCGGGAGAATTGACGGGGGCATCGACATCATGGGCATAGGCTATGGACCATATCGTGTGTACCGACGTCGGAAGAAGCGAAACAAAAATCAGAACCAAGCTTAAAGGAGCAAAATCAGCGTGCTGAAGCAATGCACAGTCAATCAATCGATCGATTATGGCTAGTTAGGGGCTCAATTCTGACGATATATATATATGTCAATCGATCGAGACTTGGAGCTCAATCGATCGACTATCGTGAGAATGAGATTCGCCAGAATCCAAATTTTAGTTTTAAGGGGCAAACTTGTCTTTCTTTTGTTTAATTTGTTTTAGGGTTTTATTTTAAGACCTATGTAAGGTCATAATAAAAACATTGTAAGGGATTGATATTTTGATTAATGAAAAGTTTTGCTTTGTGCTTGAGATGAGCAATTCCGGAGAGTGATTCTTCTTCCTCAAGATGGGTTTGGTGTGAGGCCAAGGGTGTGATGCCCATTATTTTCTATTATTATTCATTTTAATATCTCTTTGTTTCTCTATTTTCTGCTCTTATTTTGATTCCCATAAGCCCTAAATCCAGTCGTTATTCTATCAAAATTTCTCAAACCATAACCCTAGTTTTCATCTAAACCATTGAATCGACCCGATTCGATAATCCTAAATCTCATCCCAGCCATCTAACCAATCTAAACCCTTGAATCAACCCAATCCCTAAACCCTTGAGGAACCTGAGATTCCACCATTAAACCACGAGCAAGCTGTGACAGGGGCAGGCGGCGTGGCCATCCGGGTCAGCTATAGGGCCATTTTTCCTCTCCACGTTATGAGCATCACTGGTGCGTCGAGGCCATGAGGGCGGCACCGAGTATGTTGGGCATGAGCCACGAGGGCGTCACAACACATTGGGATGAAGGGTCAAGATATGGGCTCGACACTGTCACGACGTGGCCAGCTGGGCTAGCGTTGCGGGGGGTTTGAGGTCCTCCCACCATTTCGCCCGAATTACTATTTTACCCTTATATAGGGGGACATGAGTTGGGGTCCCCCGACCCTACACGTGCACTAGCCTCGTGGGCGTATGTGCGTACATCCGGGCCACACTTGGTGCGTGGTCGTCCTAGCTACGGTCGTATACTAGGGCCATCACGTTGGTGGTTTCCAACCACCTTCGAGCTGCAGGTTCTAGCCCAAAGGGGGCTCGGTATATCCCTATTGCTGCCTATTGCATTCTCAGCTATCGTCATCGTCCCTGACCTGCTGCGTTGCTTCGCAGGGCGAAGTCCGAACGTAGAGGCCAAAGTGAAGCTTGAGTAGGACAAGCATTATACTCTTCATAGCACTTGGGAATCGCATTACATTGCTTAGCTATGAGTTGAATTAGGTTGACTTAGCGCATCGGGCGTTAGGTGCCGCACAGGCTGACATTGCTGAAGAGCGACCCCGTGATAAAGCGCCCTAATCTGGAAGCGGCTAGAGTTCTACCTCTAGGATCCTCCTTCCGCAAGGCTAACAGATCTAGCGCAACGGATCGGACCCTACCCGAATCGAATGTGATCATTCGAATAGAAGACTACGAACCTTGAGGTATTCGCATTTATTTGTATTGGTTTTGCTTAATTAATTTAGTTTAATTTCGGCAAAATAATCATGTCATCATCATTCACCTAGTCTAGGGTTTTGTCCTGCGTCATCATTCCCCTACATGATCCTCCTCATCACTAGGGAATGATTCGGGCTCATAGACTTCTACTTCCCCATCTTCCTGTTCATCTTCACTTCCCTCTATTATGAACAAATTTTGAAAAGGACATTGTATTGCAAAATGTCCAAAGTCATGGCACTTATAGCACTTGTTTTGACCTCCACTCTTGGGGCCCTCGAACATTGGATTCTTACCCTTATCATCTTTAGTCACCGGTGTCGTAAGTGAATTGGACCTAGCTGAATGGGTATTGACATTAGGCCTAGACTCAGAATAGTAAGACTTCTAACCAAACCTACTAGTATCGAAGCGTTTGGTTTGGGGGGCACCTGAGGTATCGTTCTAACTCCTCAACTCTAGAGAAACAATCTTCTAGATTGGCAACAGGATATAGAATAAGTTCCCTTTGCCATTTTGGGCGAAGGCCCATCTGAAATCAGTCACAAAAATCGCCGAATTATTGAATAATTTGCGATTTTTGTGAAAAACGAACAAATCACGAACTATTCACAATTTTTCCAAAAAATCGTCAAAACCACCAAATTTTGCGAAGTTCGCGCATAATTTGGCAAAGTTCGCAGTTTTACCGAAGTTAAAAATTTCATATATTTTTCTTTTAAAGTTTTAATGTTTAATTTTTATTTAATATGGTAAATGAACAGTCACCACTCGTTGGCAAATGAACAGTCACCACACGTCTGTTGCTCACTAGTCACCAGACTCACCAGTCACCACACGTCTTGTTGAGTTGTTTAAGTGAAGTTTTATAGGTGGAATAGAGTGTGAAGTTTTTTTTCTCAACGATGTGGGACTAAAAATTGATTGCAGTTTGCCAATGGGTACATTACTCACCCCAAAAAGGTTGCTTTTCACCCACCACCTCCACCTGATATGCATTGACCGGCATTGAATCAAATGGTGGAGGTCATTTTTCATCCCCATCTTTTGCACACTAGATCTATGGATCGTGGGCATACCATCAGACGGTCGATTATTTATTACACAGCACGCATCTCAAAAGGTGACACTAAAATATATATAAATATTTTAAATATTTATATTATATATATATATATATATGATTTTTATTTTTTTTATTTTCCCGAACTTCCCGAACTTTGCCGGATTTTTCCGAATTTTAACTTTGCCGAATTATTACCGAACCCTAATTTTGTGACTATGTCTGAAATCAAGATAAGGTAACTTTGTCCTATTCCTCCACATTAGCCTGGAGAAAACATCTGCCAACTGATGCGAGGTGTGGACCTTAAGAGTAAAGAACACCAACAAAAATCTTCTTACACACAAAGTGGAGATCAACCTCAATACGGTTGGTGCGCTCATGATGCATCTTGACAATGTAAATCTCACAGTGAAGAGGTATAGGCAAGGTAGGAGGGAAGCCAGGCTCATGAAGGAAAATGTGTAACATAGAATTCGCACATGCCAAGGGCCATAGCCCTATACTATGCTCGGACATATGCATACGGGGGCATCCGGCTAGGCTGAACTCAGGCCAGTTGGGTGCCATGTGCAAATACACCAGGTCTCTTACTGACTATCCAAAAAAAAAAAAAATTTAATTGTTTTTACCCCATTGATTTTGTAATCAAAGGAGAATTTTTCAATGGCAAAGCTTTTAGGTGGAAAACCCATATCTTTGACCCATAAAATGAAGGGCAAAAAAATCCAGGAAAAAAAATGGGAGCAAATACTTGCACACAAGATTTGGTGTTCTATGTGGCACAGGTCCCCGGTCCCCAAATACTTGCACACAAGATTTGTGTCATTGCACATAATTTAAAAGAAAATTTTGGTATTTTGGGGACCGGGGACCGGGGACCTGTGCCACACGGAACACCATGTAAGTCGCCTTATTTAAAGGCCCTTATGTAGGAATCTATGGTGTCAAGATTTGCATGAAACATGAATTCTATCATCTGATTCACCATAGTCAACCACTGAATCTAGCATCCATATGCAGCAACTTTGGGTTGCACAAAGATGTATATATGTGTTTCAATTTCGCTATATACATATATATATATATTGAGAGACAGAGAGGGAGTGAAATCATAGTCAAACCTTTCTTTTAGAGTTTTTCTATAGGATGGATTTAAATTGGTGGATGAAAACATTGGAGCCCACTAGTTCTTATAAAGGTAACCACATGACTTGCCTATTTAAGAATAAAAGTTAATAAACTAGATGCTATTTAAGAATAAAATATGCAAGTGATCTAGTTACCCCTATAAGACAGTTGAATACTGGGGATTAAACCTAACTTACAGAAAACTCAATAAGATGGGTTTGACTATAAATCTATAATATATCTTATATCTACATATATGTGTGAGATTGTGTGAATAAAGTTTTGCAGTCCCAAGGACTACCTTCACCGTGGTCCTAACCTGTTAAAAAATGTGCCATATGGCACCAAAAATCTTATTTTGCTGCCACGTGGACCAAGGGCACAGCACAGATTAATTTTAAAAAGTTAAAATCTGATCTCAACAGTGTGATCTGTACTATTTGAAAATTGGACCATTGAATGTAGTCAATTTATTTACTTTTGTTGAAAAGATAAATTTCCTTCTTCTCTTTTTTTTAAAAATTGATCTATCCATGTTTTGGGTGCCATTGCAAGGTCAGCACATGATATAAATCCCTAGGGTGACCTAAGGGGGATGAGGAAATTTGAACCATATTATTTGTCAAATTGGATGGATGTGAATCCAATCATTAAGCATCAATAATTCTTTTCAAAAAGCTGATATTAGATTGCACAAATAATATGGTTCAATTCTCCCAAAAAGTATAATCTTCAGGGGAGGGGTAAATATCGGTCGCGACCGATACATACTGACCGGTATGAATCAGAGTTGGGCTTGGTCCTCCTATTTAGTATAGTTATTTTAAAAGGGGTGCCTGTGTCACCTTTTTTAGAGATTGGAACCACGGTGAAGGTAGTCCTTGGGACTACCTAACTGGTGTCTATATATATATATATACACACACACACACACTCACTCTTTCAGGTGAGCTTACACTTACTCTCAGCCTCTTTGATTGGTAGGCGGGAGCATGGATCAAAATCTCGGAAAATCGATACGTATCGTCCAGCCCCAAAACCGATACATACCGGACAATACTTTCCAGTATTTTGCCCAAAAAAAAAAAAGCAAAAACAAACAAAACGATAATTTGAAATTATCGGACGATAAGAACGATACATTGAACGATACGAACGATACGGACGATAATTTGACTGTTTTTTAAGGGGCCCGGTAAAAACACATTTTATCGTATCGCTCATGTCCAAAACCGATACGTATCGGACGATACGTAAGCCGCCTGTTCTGGAACTTCCAGTTCCAATCAGCTGAACCTGATTCTAGGGCCATTTCACCCTTAGATATCTAGAGAGAGAGAGAGAGAGAGAGAGAGAGAGAGAGAGAATCTGCCTGGGTGAGATATTTATAGTCAGTTGCCTAGGAAACAGAAATTTTGTTGAAAAATTCGGGCGCACTAACTCAACTCTATTATCTGATTCAGTTGTTTGATTCCTTTCCCTCTCCTTGGATTTTTTTCCCGGGGCAGTCGAGTGAGTGGTTGGACTATGCAATTGGATTTATATATATATATACAAGCCACATGCACACACATATATAGTAAACAAAAGGTTCATTTAGTGCATAACTTAAAGGAAGAAAATTTGAATAGTACCAATGTTGCAACAGCATCAGGGTAGCGAGCTAAGAGGCATTCAAGGAGCTCAAAGCAAAGCTGCAAGAATTATACAAAAGGCACATGTCAAAGTAGCTAAAACTTTACTAGTAGTCTCCTTCCCACATGTGTTAATGTTTAAATCTATTATTGAGTCTAACCTTACGGTCATGCAGTGCTAAAGATTGTACTTGGAGGTTTCGTAGATAAGACTGAGCAACCAATTTTGCATCACTACCTGTGACCATACCAGCATTACCCTTCCTCCGCAAAAGAGCCATGCAACCAATAAGTGCACCACGTAAGGCTTGCCAATCTGCCTGATGAAAAATATGAACATCGCAAAACTTATGATTTTCTAAGAGAAAAGTGTACTCATTATTATGATAATAAAACAAAGGAAAAAATAATAACTACTTCTGACAATTTTATTTTATTTTATATTTTTACCTATTAAAAAAAGCAATGGTACATATGGCTGAAAGAGTATCCTAAGAGACAAAATACACTGAAAGAGTATCTATAATAAGATTTATAGGATGCAATGAACAACAATGGTAAATGTGGCTTTCAAACATTTACATCATTGTTCCACCATCAAGTGTCGCTTACAGTCTGAAAGAGTGGTTTGCAAATTTTGGTTTCATCTCCATTGGTGTTGTGCAATCAAATTCACAATCCCTATAAATTATACTTGATGATCAGAGTGCTTTATTTCATGCAAAATTCTATCGTTTCTGACTTGTTTCTAAATAAATTAAGTCAATGTAAAATTTCTGGTGTTTTATGAACATAAAGGAGCTTTCATTCAGTCCCTTTAAGAATGTACAAAGAAATGGACTGCCTAAGAACCCTTATTTATAAATCAGATAAGTGTTGTATGGGAATAATAATATATAGTACAAGCACTAAGGATATAACATGAGCATCAATGTTCTTAAAGTCGTTGGGCGGGTTCGGACTGTCGGGTGGATGTTCGGGTGGAAGTCGTCAGGCGGGCGCCCCATGATCTAGGCGGCCCCGAAGTATATATGTGTATATCTACATACATATAGTGATATACATACTTTATTTCAATATAAACGTATATAACATTCAGATCCACTTAGGCTCATTAATCGTATGATTCAAATCTACTTATAGGCATGTTTCTTTGGGCTAAGACATGTTTCAATGATAGATTGCCACTTGGACAATTTAGATTGATCACAAATGTTCACCATGTGTAATAATGATAATCACACGTCAACAGTGTGAGATTAAAAGTCTTAATTTTAGTGGTATAAGACCATTTGAACACCATTTTGGTGTTTAAATGTCGGTAAGGAGCATTATCCCTAGGCAATAAGGGCTATAAATTTAAGGGCCATGGATGGGTCGGGTTGTGTGGTGTCCAATAAGAAAATGGCATATGCCTGACCTTTTGATAACTCGACCAAACCAGATAAAAGCCTGTTAATTTAGAAATTGCCCCGCCCAACCCCGACTTCAAAACGCCCAAGTGTCCGCCCGGACCACCCAGGCGAGCGCCCTAAACCAGTCGACCGAAGCCAAAGGCTAAATCCCAGGGCACCAGACGCCCATGAGGCGATGAGCATCATGATCAAAAATTTATGTGAGTGCCTAAGAACTCTTAGTTATAAAACAGAGAATTGTTGTATGGGAATAATATATATATATATATATATATATATATATATATATATATATATATATATAATACAAGCACTAAGGATATAACATGAGCATCATGAACAACAATTTCTATGAATTCATTTAAAAATGAAAGAGAGAGTGATCCACTTTGTCAAATTTTATGGCATTCAAAATCCCTCTTACTTTAATTGATTAAAGAAATTTTGACCATATTCTTATCTCATTACTATCAATTGTGTGATTGTGATTTTACCCCTTGCACCATGATTGCTCCTTTTGCATTGTGAGTCCTCCTCTTGCATTTTGTGTCCTTTTTGGACGCTCTGGGGAGTGTTCCTTGTGATACCCTGTTCATATTTAGTCTGTGGGGTAAAGATAACCTGGTACCAAGGACTAGGTAACTTACGTGGTCCCGCATTAGTTTGCTGCCACGTTGCACCCAATCACATGATCAGGTGCCACATAAAGGAGTGGCTTGATGAAATCACGATCATAACACTATTATGAACAGAAAAGAAAAGGCCATATAAAACCGAGCAGTCAACATAGTCGACTGCACAGAAAATGAATGGTAAAACCAGATTTGGTTTCACAGTTCATTTTCCACACAATTGAAACCATTGACCAAACATATTTATATATTTTATTATTATTATTATTTTCATAGTACTTATGATCATCAAGCTGATCCTTTACGTGGCACCCGGTCATGTTATTGGGTGCCACGTGGCAGTAAACTAACATTGGACCCATGGGTTAAAATCTCAGAAAACCGATACGTATCGTCCAACCCCAAAACTGATACGAATATATCGTCCGAAATTTTGGATTTTTGTATGAGAGGCACCAATACGGTACCTTGAATGTACCATATCGGTGAGGTCCAAAACCGATGCGTATCGTCCGATACGTATCAATATCGGACAATATTTTGACCCATGGTTGGACCAGGTAAGTTACCTGGTCCTTAGTACCCGGCTACCTTTATCCTAGTCCGTGCTAGTCCGAATCCCGGTTTAGGGGCATAAGGGTTAACTGAGTCTTTAATCAAAACCAGTACATTACCTTGAGCTACTGAGGGTCCTACAGTCATCTTCCCATGGCTTATCTCACAAATGTAACTGGTGCCAAGACAAGACGAGGGTCCTACAGTCACCTGAAGTCAATCTACAACTCTTTTCAAGTGACGTGTGTTTCCTCTCACATGGGTAGATTGGCTCTTTTATGGTAAGTGGGGGGGGACCACACCATTTTGATGTCAAAGGTTATTACAGCCTTTGGGCTTTGGGTCTGGGATTTTAATTAGGAAGTCAAAATGTTGCTTTGATTATGTGTGCATGTTGCGACATTGTGATGAGCGCAGCAGTTGCCTATTTTGGGAAACATGGAGATGTTAGTAGAATGCTTGCCACATGTGATTGGAGAAATTACAGTCCCACCTGCTTCTGGGATTAATGTGTGATTGTAAATTGTGTCAAAGTTATTTTAAATAATCCTATAACACATGTTAAATTTCTTAGGTTCCTACTTAGGGCTGCAACAGAGCCGAGGCAGCTCAAAAGCTCGATTCGACTAGACTCGGCTCTACAATAAGGGCTTTTTTATTTAAAGCTTGGCTCGAGAGCCGAGTTGATGCAGGGCATGAAGAGGGTTGGTTTAGGGCCTGAAATTGCAGTTAAAACGGGATTGAACCTGAATCTTAACTAGGTAAAACTGGGCTTAAAAAGGGCCTAATATAGGGATTTATTGGGTAATAACTTGGGCCAGAAAGAGGGGTTGATGGACCTATTTTGGGTCTCCAAGAAGAGTCGCGTGCCATCAGATGCTTGGAGGTTATTTTCTACAAAATAGGGTGCACAAGGATTTTTTTTGAACTGGAGTTTTTCAATTAGGAATTTTGGTGCTAAGAATTTGAATTTTGGATTCCTACAAAGTAGGGGCTCCTTATCAAAGGAATCTTTTATCTAGTGAGGGGTTTCGAATACTAAAAAAATCAGGGCTCTAGACAATTATTTTGAGGCTGCAAAATCTGTATTTACGTTTTTTTATTTGTGGTAAATGTAGGTCCTAGAATATAGGGACTAAGTCTAGTTATTTCTATTTCATTTTTTAAGAGTTGTATTAGAATAGAAGCCTAAAATATAGGAGGATAGTGTTAGGGGAGGTAATTTTTAATAGGAAACTTAGAACCCAAGTCAAAGGAGTCCTAATTAGAAAAAGTTTAGAAGTTTTCTTTCTCTATATATAGGCAAGGCTGTCACAGGAATATTACGATGGAGTTGAATTCTGGAATAAGATATTTTTTTAAGTGTTTATTTTTTCTTTTGAGAATTAAATTTGGAGGCTTTGAGAGTTTCGACTCTGACCCCATGCTGCTGTGATTTGTGAGTCACGGATCTGGATTGCTGAGGGCCTCTCCAGTTGCCGCTGCTGCTGCCTTTTGAGGCTCTGCAGGTTGCTGAATTCTGTCATGTTTGCTGCTGTCTCCCCGCTTGCTATTGAGATCTGATTGCTGCTGAAACTCTAGCTCTGCTGCAGAATTTGATTATTGCATGTTTCTGCTGTAGGGTTGATTGATAATTACTGGTGCTAAGGTGGTTGTACTACTGATCGGATCATATCTCACTGCTATAACAGTGCTAGGGTCCTCTTTAGATCTGTCAAGCTAACTAATACTGTGAAGTCAAGGACAGTTTGATCGTGTTTTGACACATCGAAACTAATTTTCAAGTGGGTTTTCATTTACTAGATTTTAGAGTATTGAGGGTTGCGATCTTCATTATGAGTCAAGCAAAAGAATCAAAGCTTGTTTAGGATCAAGCCGAGCCGAGCTGAGGCTTATAAAACTTGGCTTGGCTCAAGCAATATATTATTTTTGAGATATAATATGTCAATTTACCTCTCTCTCTCTCTCTCTCTCTCTCTCTCTCTCTCTCTCTCTCTCTCT
This sequence comes from Chloranthus sessilifolius, assembly GCA_021018995.1. Classification (NCBI taxonomy): domain Eukaryota; kingdom Viridiplantae; phylum Streptophyta; class Magnoliopsida; order Chloranthales; family Chloranthaceae; genus Chloranthus; species Chloranthus sessilifolius. The sequence goes on along the minus strand of CM037593.1, from coordinate 49,053,073 downwards.
CAACCCTAAAAGGTGTGCGTATAAAGTTTCTCACTTATATAAATGAGCTAGTGGGGATCTCTCAACTCACTAAGCCTTCTCATTTTCTTTCTCCTCCTCTTCTAACCCTAACCCTAAAGCCACTAACCCTAATGCCACCTTCCTATCACTAATATTTCTTTTTCATATCAAAGCCAATTCTCTGGATCATTCTGTTGTTGACGTCACCCCAGATCTGCTAACATCGGAAAATGTCATGCTGACGTCACCACGGTCAAATCTTTGACCTTAGAATCCTCCAAAATATGTTGGGTTTTGATCAGAATTCAACGAGGAGTATTTCTTCTGAAAGGATGGATCTGAAATTGTGCCTCTTTAATGGTTTTTCTAGAGAATTTTTAAGATCCGGTCTTATCACGATTTTCTAAGCTCTCGGTTTCTGTGGTCCTCTAACCTATGGAAGGTAGCATGGTTTGGATCGGTTTTGCATGTAGAACTTGTTTGTGCTTTTTCCTAGAAGGTTTGACGAAGCCTTCATGAGAAATTGACTGACTTTTCTCTTTAGTGGTATTTACCGATTGATACACAATGATCCTGTTTTTTTGTTCATCTTGTCTGGCAAGAATGCATTGGTTTTGGATTCCCCACGGAACCCACCTCCACAATGTGACAACAGGTGATTTGGACGAGTATTGAGGGATCCATGAATTTTTTGAGTTGGTTCACTGTGTCGCATTTTTTGAGTTGGTTCATGTCCCTATCTTTGAGCTTCTTGTACATAACGTTGATTAATATAGGAGCAGGAAGCCTCATAACATCATTTCTTATACAGAAAAAAATTATGAAGAACGGTGAATGTTAGGTAATGCTTAACTTCTGGCGGAGTTGCAATATAATTATTCAATGGATTGTGCATTACACATGGGTAAAAAACACAAATGTTATAACGCAATAGAAAATAAAAAAAAAGGATTATTGTTCAATTGCACAAGACAACATTAAACCAGTGTCTCGAACAATTCAGCTAACTCACCAGTCTAGATGTGAAGAATCCAATCAAACTATGAATAGTAGCGTCATCTAGCGGCTTTGATATAAGACGTGTAAGTAGTTCTGCTAGAAGAAGAATACCTGCAATTTGTAACAAAATGTAGAATTTTGTGATGTTGACATAGAAACTTATTCATATGGATTCATATAAGGATGAGGACAAAAAATCAAATAGGAGGATGAAAAAAAAATTCTTACATGCTATAAGCATATGATCTAATCCACGAAGATGCTCCAAACAGCACCATCTCATGTATCGCATTGCATTTTAGTTTTACAATTATCCTTTTCTCATAATTTAGATCCTTAAGGAATAGTTCGTACCACTATCAGCACATTTTATTTGCAATTTGACAAGTTTTGACTGTGGTTAATCAAGCAACCTTCAGTATTTATGAGTGTCAATGGGAAAAGATCAATGGGACTATCAAAAAAAGAGTAAAATTTCAAAGGTGACAAGTATACCTAGAAGGGTATATGCAGCTTGAGGGTGCCTATGTCTGAAACCCATTTTGACTACTTGGAATCAGATGATAGAGATCGTTCTTCGTTCCAACCTTCCACACAATGGATCTGAGACCATGAACGTACCATCAAACGGTCAGTGTTTTGTTCCATGTGGCAAAGATCCCAAAAATGTTGGCCCTAAAATCAGATGGCACACATCACGCTCAAACGTGATTTTAGGGCCATTTTTTGGGTGCCGTGTGGAATCAGAAATTGACTGTCTGATATTAAGCTCATGGTCTCAAGATCCACTGTGTGGAAGATTAGGGTGAAAAAAGTAGCCAATGTTTTAGTGGATTTCAGACGTGGTCGCCCTCAATAATCTTGTAGGCACAAACAGAGGTACCCTAAAATAATGATAAATAAATAAAAATTTAAAAAAAAAAACAACTTCCAAAAACGCTGCTAAGGTTTTTTCATGACTAAATTGAAGATCTACAAGTCCATCTGAGTTTTCTTCATAAACTATGTCATTTTTCCAATTCGGACTCACTTTTGATGACACAATTATGTTCTTATGCCACTTTTAGATCCAAGCCAGTTTTGATGACTCACAATTACGTTCTTATGCCACTTCTAGGTCCAAACACCTCTCTCCCTCCCTTCCCCACCCAGTGCTTTAAAAGGTGATTTATGCCTATGAGTATGCTGCCTCTTACGGTGTACATGAGGCGAACACCTTCCTGGCTGAGGTGCATGCCACACACCTCTACGCATGCCTCTCATTGGAAGCATACACCTCAAGTAAAATGAAAAATGAGACTATAAATGACTTTATTTTAAACTTTCTAGCAGGGTTTTAAAACACCCTTTTAAGTCATCTTTCTTTTTTAGATCAAAACCTTTCTTCTCGTAAGGATTTTTTTCGGGAGGTCGAATTTTACTATTAAAAAGTATCATTAAAAATAGACAATTGCAGGAGCATATGTTGATTGCATACAGTAGATCGCTACGCATAAATTAGGTAACTGCATGGCGACCTTGGTGCAACAGTAGATCACAACGCATAAATTAGGTAACTGCATGGCGACCTTGGTGCAACATCTCCTAACCTTGAGAGGGATCATAGTAATTGTGAGACAACGGTACCTACCATAGTAGCGTAAAATGATTAAATACAAAAAGAGACAAGAAGATAGTGCATGGGGCTGAAATAAATGAGTGAAGTAATAAGAACCACTAAATTAAGAACGAATACATAAAAGAAAATTTGAGAGCGGCAGCTATGAAGGAGAAAATTACGGAATGACATTTGAAATAGTTTGAACATATCAAGCCCTATACAAAGGACTGAGACACTGCAAGCACAAGGAAGCATGAGAAGAGGAAGATTGATCAAGACGTGCAGGGAAGCAATTAGAAGTGACATGAAGGATTGTGAAGTTACTAAAAGCTTAGAACTATATAGAAATGGACGGAGAAATAGGACTCGCACAAAGCCAACAACAAACAGCTATTATAACGATGTATTAATATTATATATATATATAGAGAGAGAGAGAGAGAGAGGCCTGGGACTATGCTTTCCGGACGCATCCCTGAGGATTGCATTCACGTCAGCTGGAAACCATGTGGCACCCATCACGAGGAGCTGATGGAACGGCAACTTAGACAAGATCAATCAAGTACCACAAAAAAAATTTGGGCACAAGCCGATGCACAATTATCCTTGAAAATGTGGTCAAAGGTGCCCAAAATCAATGCACCAAGTTGGTTAATCGTAACCTTATCTTTGACCCATCAAACAGAAAAGTCAAAAAAAAAAAGTTTTTTTTTTTAAATCACATGCCCCATGGCTGATCAACCCAAAATGAGTGTTGTTTTGGGTTGATCATGCCACGTGGTATATGATCTGGTGTTTAAGTGCAGCCCTCCAAGGCTGTGTCCAGACGCATTTCCCCAATTCTTATATATATATCGACTCTATCACTAAAGCAAGATAGGTGTTACTGGCATATGTTGCATGAGCGACGGTAACTAACATAAGATTTATCCGGTGAGGTCACCACCATATGATGGTGTAGGTCACCAAAGAATCATCCCTTAAAAAATCAAATAATATTAAACACACAGTCACAAGAAAATATACCTCTAGCTCGAATGACATTATCTGAAGTGGTCAAATACATCTCCATTTCTCTTACCTAAACACAGAAGTAGCATGCAGAGCAAATTATTCCACAAGACATTAATCTTACAAAAAGATTAAATTAACATTAAGCAGACCCACCAAGGCTTCTATTGTAAGGAGACCATTCTTCAAACATGCAGTGAGTACATCAAGACTGGTAGACTGTAACAAAACAAATCAAACAAGGAGACAATGAATATTTATAAAATTAGAATACTTGAAAAGACAAAATAAACTTTAAAAAACTAGAAAGAAACAATTTAAATCCTAATTCATAACTGATCTGAAGTAGATCAGCTCCGCAAACCATCAGGCAAGATTTACCAAAACATGCCAAATTTTTCCACCTCTTGGCACACAAAAGATTGGTCCAGACCGTCCAATCTTTGTACAACTACTCAAAAGATACAAGAGAAAAGAAAGAACATAATTTCCAAAGAAAATCTAATGGCTATCTATATAAACACAACTTAACAATGAACGATTAGATAAAATAAGACAAATTTGAGATGAACGAGGCATATAAGTCTTCTATATTATCTTTCACTATATTAGCTCCGTTGTGCTTCACTTGTTGGAGGGCTTGGATTTTCCCACTATTTCTCTTGTCATCTTCATCTTTATTTTTTCCTTTTCCTTTAAGGTTGTTCTTGCTAGCATGAAAGATGAAAATTTACGGTGGAATTGATTTGCCAGTTCCAAATTTCTTGTTTCATTGCATTTTAAAGATGTGGAATTGAAATTACATGGGGCCCACTTAAGGAATTCACTTCCAACCAACGAATTCACTCACGGGTCATTTGTCTCTGAAATGGCAAATCCACAGGGTAATTTTGTCATTTAATATCTCAAATTATTTTGGATTGAAATCAAGTGGGGCACACTTGTGGTTTTCGTAATTTTTCAGTTTGACCAGAAATACCCTTTTCTGGTTCCACGGGAATTTATTTCCATGCCAGACTAATCAAAAATTACTAGTGCAATTCCAAGGAAGTCACTTCCCAGATAGCATAATCAAATACGAGAAGTGTCATTTCCAGAGGAAGTCAATTCTCAGGAAATTAGCATGGAATTTCAAATTCACTTCGCAAGTTTGAATTCTTTAGTTATCAAACACAGCTTAAAGCCCGAAATTTTTCCAAGAGAAAAATAAAGATAAGAGAATGTACGAGCAGAAAACTTAGTGTAACTCCCCAATCCCAACTATAACTATAATTTACAAGACTAAAGCCATCCAAGGGTTAGAAAATTAAAAATAAATAAAATTAAAATTTAAAAAAAAAAAAAACTGAAATGTGTGCCAACCAAGATGACATTGGGCTGTTTTTGTATTAACAAATGGGAATTGTCAGTCTCGCTCTTCTCATTTTTTTACTTAAAAGTAGTTAATAAATCGTATATAATTCCAACTTACCTCTTTAAAAAAAAATAATAATAATAATAAATTAAACCCTACAATGATTAATAAATTTGCAAATTTAGGGATTGGAACATTAGAATTAGAAAAAAAAAGAGATAGAGATAGATTTACCAGCTGATTCTGAGGGCGAGAAGAATCGACGAAGGTTTCTACATGAGTGATCCAAGAGTTTGGCTTCGCCATCTCTCCCTTAACAACAATTTCAATTGTCTTTTTCTCTTTTCTCCTTTCTGTTTTTCTAAGTAGGGTTTCCAAGAGGAGGATTTTTGTAAAAACTTTGCAAAGAAGGATAGGAGAAAGGAACTGTGCGTGCCGCGAAAATAGAGACACCAAAATGGTGTTTAAAGGCTGCCTCGGTTCGCGCTCACGCGTTCCCTGAAATTAGATGAAGGAGCCCAAACAATAAACGAGAGTGATGGGTGTCATATGATTTATTTAGAACAAAAACTGACCGTTAGTTGAGTGCACCGTGATCTAAAGATGGAAAGGTTTTCATCATTTACTCGGAAGCAATTAACGATTTTTAAGAGATCTTAGACGTAAGAGCTTTAGGAGAACGTGTGGGCGTAAAGAGAGGCACCCGATTTTAAATGTTAGGGATCGAATCTCATCACATTCCCTTAATTCATGTGGCACTTATATTACTGATAGTTGCATATCTTACAACTTACATCCCAGCCAAATAATATTACTGATAGTTGCATATCTTACAACTTACATCCCAGCCAAATAATATTACTGATATCTTACAACTTACATCCCAGCCAAATAATATTACTGATAGTTGCATAGTTGCATATCTTACAACTTACATCCCAGCCAAATAATATTACTGATATCTTACAACTTACATCCCAGCCAAATAATATTGCTGATATCTTACAACTTACATCCCAGCCAAATAATATTACTGATAGTTGCATAGTTGCATATCTTACAACTTACATCCCAGCCAAATAATATTACTGATATCTTACAACTTACATCCCAGCCAAATAATATTACTGATAGTTGCATATCTTACAACTTACATCCCAGCCAAGTACTATGGCTCTGTGTGGGTTAGCTCTTTGGGCCTCGATGTTTTAAGTGATAAAAGAGTTCTCTGGCGGTGAGATAACGTCTATTAAAGAAGAGTGGGACCCAAACACAGCCTATCTCATTGGAGGATCCTTGCCAGGGTATGACTAGCGATAGTCAATAGAGGTTAATAACTGCTCTATAGTAGATTTCGGTTTGGCGCTTGTACATAAAAGAAGGAATAAGTCTATGCTATATATTCTCAAAAGTTATATGGGGTTACAGCCCCTCCAACACCAGATGTGGCTCCACCCTGGATCTCTGCCATTGAAACCAAGTGCTTTAAAGTAGACCCTACCACTTAGATATGAGCAATGGTCCATATTAAACTTCCTAGATCGAATAGTTTGAGCCATTATTGACTATATAACTTTTCTTGTGATGTTTACTATTTGGACAAATTAGAATTGTACTGGTCTATCACAACACAGAATTCTATCCAATATTAAGGGCTCATAATTTCGTATGTATTATAACACTACATACTTGTTAAGGCGATAAGCGGATATACATATAATCTATAAGGCATCATAGAAAATAGGATTCACAAAAATTGAAGGTCAACTTATTCTTAGTGTCTTAAAAGTAATTGTGAAATATGTAAACAGCCAATAATAAAGTAAAATTTTTAGTCACGCATCTACGATAGAAAAATAAACAAAAGTTTCACGTAGGGTAACACCATCCCATACGCAAACCCATAAGATGTGCAAGAAGCAAAATCAACTAACAACAGGTCTCTCTAGGAAAATAATCATATCTAGAAACGAAATAAACTCTTAAGATTCATAATAGTCCGCTGGATTTACTCCCTCGTCCTGGTGATAACCGACATTCTTGTCTTCATAAACCGCCTCGGATACAGATGCATTAATGCCCTCAATGATTGAACAATCAATGTTCACACCTGCAACTATTAGATTTCGTGAAATGAGTTTACTCAGTCAGGAAAACTCAGTGAGTTATACAATCGATCCACCATAACCTACCAAAATGATCGTGTGTGCAACCGTATGAGTGAAAGTGATATATATAAATAAAATCAAATAACTATATATGATTATAATAATATCTATGATCTCATAGCATATCATATCAAAACTAAATGACATAACGTAGAATAAAATATATATAATTTTTAACTATTAATGGTGTAGGATCAATTAAACACCATTCTGGTGTTTAAATCATGATCATGAGATTCACATCATATGTATATACTCACTTGAAAAAAGGTTGTGTGCTCCAATGTTATATGGTGAGCGTGTGGTCCAAAAATAATAATATTTTGGCCTCATGTAAAGCAAGGTTAGGTTGTTTAGATTATATTAAAAAAAAAAATTAAAATTCATCTCCACGACTCCACCGTGTATTTATTTTTTTCAGATTTAACATTTAAACCATTGAAATCAATTAAGATTTGACCGTTGCCTTTAAAAAATAATTTCAAATTATACTCTCCAATTCACCCGAGCTCCATGTGACATCAAAGCATGTGTGATGCCACCTGAGGCTCCACCTAGACATTATGGTACGCTCACCCTATTAGGTTGGGGCACCTTTATGGAATCTACATATATTTTTATACAACTAAGACAGTATATATTTTAGTACAACTCTAAGACTGGTTATTGCAATTTTATTTTTATTTTTGCAATGGATAGGGAGGAGATCCCCTTTTAAGTTGATTGACTCACCACCCCCTTTCAGTTGTTTTGATTTGAAAAAAAAAATATTCTTTAGCTACCATTCCCCATCTTCTAAACGACCTCCAAATGGATATATTCACAATAGTCCACAATTTATATAAAAGTGCAATTTTACTGCCCCAATTTCCCACATGTGCATCTTGATGGCGTATCATAGATAGTGACTCGGGTATGGAGGAGATAATGGCACAGGCAACCTTCTCTCCGTTTTGAGCTAGCTTGGCAGAGACTGCTAGACCCAAAACTGATTTAAAACTAAATATTTTCTAAGATCACGATGACCAAGGCTAACCTCACCATGGTTTCAAAAATCAGTCACATCTGATACATATCCGCGGGCATGGCCCGAAATGATCCCTCAATTCGATACAGGTATAAATATTCAGCCTATACCCGCCAATATGCATCTGATATTAATTGGACAAAATACCAAATTTGCCCTTTGGATAAATTTTTTTTACTGACATATGTTTTTTAATATTTTAAAATAAAAAAGGGTGCTAAATATCAGCCTGGGACTAGGCCAATATACCTGATATGTATTGGTTTTAAATCCTTGACCGTCACCTATTTGAAAGGTGGTGGTGGAAAGGCAACAAAAAGAGCATGTAATTGGGGGAGAACTGAAGCAGCATCCCAGCCAAAAAGCCATACAGTTTATAAACCTGGTGCAATTAGAGGGAAAAAAAAAACTGTTTCTCCCAATGAGATTGGAGAAAAAATTGCAAAGAAGGAAGATTGCAAAAAAGAGGTATAACAACTTTAGCCTTCTTTCTAGTATCAATTACACCAGGAGAAAAAGAAACAATCATTGTATAATATGACACTTAGCATTTCCTCCCTTCTTTAATATTCCAATCAACAGTCTGGTATTATGTGATTGCCTTCCAACCAACAGTCTGAACTTTTTCAATTAATGTGGTGCATTGAGCTTATGAACTCTAGGTTTTGTGGCCAATCCATAGTCATGAGATCAACCCTTCGGAATCTGAACTAATCTGCTCGCATGAAACCTCTTCAAGTCTATCGAGAAACCCATTTCGCTTAGACTCTTGGAAGACGGAGACATCAAAACGCATTCCATCCATAGAAACTGCTTCAAATCTAGTCCACAATTCCCTCTTAAGTGTGTTCTCGCCTGGCTTCTTACCTGTTCGTATTGTGCTTTCAAATTCATTCCACATAGGAGTTCTCTGTGGAACTGTAGACGTTGCACCAAAAAGTTCTGGAAAGTAGAAAAACAGGGAAGAACAAAATTTAGTGTTTTGATTATAGAAAGTTGCACCAGAGAAAAAACCCACTAATGTAAACAAGAGTATTTAGTAATAAACACTTGCATATGAGCTAAATAAAAGTGAGAATGACAACATCCAATCCTTTATGGGATGGGAGTATGGAATAGACAATTGATTGGATATAGTTTCACTGCAAACCAACACTGCAACACCACTTGATCATGGGCTCTATAGTGTTCATCTCTATACATAGCCTTAGTATATAATAACAACTACAGACTCAAGTAAAAGCAGGAGAATATGTACCAGGATCACAAGGTTCCTTGGTTGATTGTCCATAGAGCATTGAAATAGGGCTCGACATTTGACAAGTATCTGTGTTTATCGGTAACTTCACATCGGGTGGCTCCATCAAAACACAGGTCTTCGGGGGTGACAAGAACCAATCAAGAGATGTTTCGACTTCTTTTCTTCTACCTGACTTGTGAGTCAATTGGTGCCCAAAAAGCTCTGGGTATTTTGAAGCCAAACTTTCTGAAACTCCACTGCTAGAGCTTTCAGAATTCCCGGATACGTTACAGTTTTGAGTACCAATGCCGAATGATGTGAGTGACTTAGAAATTTCATAATTCTCTGGTTCCAAGGATACGAACGTTGGCTCAAGCAAGACACATGTCTTCAGCGGTGATATTTTTAGTTGCGGAGTCGTAACATACATAGATGTATCCCTGTTTTTCCAGTTTGATGTCTTTGATGGAGAAGCAAATCCGCACTCCAATTTAGTAGTTCCTGTTTCGGTTGCAATAGACACACAAAATTTATTTGGTGTTGGCTTGACCTCGGCCCTTTCCAACAAGTCATTGTGAAATTTGCCCGAAGCTGTAAAGAATGGAGGTAATCCAAAAGTACAAGCAGGAGCATTCACACCGGTAAACTTCTCAAATGCAGATTTAGAAGCATTTTTATGTTTAGACGTTAATACTTTTGATCTCGGCAATGGTGTAAGTAGAAAGAGTTGTTTTCCGCTCTCAACTCTGCAGCCGGCACGCCACGATACAAGTGGGGAAGGAGAGACTAATGAGATAGATTCGGGTTCCGTTGGACTGTTTTCTTTGTCGTCATTTACCTCTTTTGCAGTAGAAACAGTTTTAGCAGCTAAAGTTTGTTCCAACTGTTTATCACATTGTGTCGACTGAGTGGAAAATACCTTTTGGAATCGTGAAACCCACAACTGCATTTCAGATTTCAGCAAGCCCAAATCAATTTTACAGTCAAATAGATGAGAGAGTGTGAAGTGATTGGTTTCAAACACAGATGGGATATGTTGGCCTCTGATCCCTTGCTATGATCAAATTCAGAAGTCAACGTTTCCACACGTGTTCGCTACCAACTTCCCGTTAATCCACTCAATAATCCTAACAAATATATGCACACCAACCATATATATAGTAACAACAAAACCAAGTGGATACCTTCAAAGATAAATGCATATCAGATAACAAATGCGTGAATGACTCAATCTCTTGGCTCCCAGCTTTACTCATCAGTTTAAGTTTCGATTCCTGAGCAACCAGCTCATCTATCTGCAAGGGAAACCAAGAATTTTCACAAAGGATCAACATCTGAATCAGTCAGTAGAATGAAAGACATGTCCAAAAGATACTTTGCAAGGCTACACGAAAGAGAAAATGGCAATATAGAATAAAGAATCCAAACTACTTTAAGCGACTGCATGGCTTAATAAAATATACAATATATGAGTGACCATTGATGTTAGGAGATAATGCTCGGTTTGTCCTTGCATTGATTGCCGATTATCCGATCAGTGGTCAGGATTTGTTTACTTGACCCAATCGTGAATTTGGATGAGATGTCATGAGAGTAAAACATTCAACAATGCCCATATTCCTGAAAGTTGGAAGGCGATTGAAGTCCTCATCCATGGATAAATTCATGAGTTAACCTGATAGAATCAAATTATGGGGAATATCATTAGCTGTAATTTTAGTATTGAACAATATCAATAGTTGAGATTTTCTATTATACACCTTCCCAATTGGGTCATCTATCCTCAATTATGAGGGTAGCCCCAATACAAAGAAAATCAAGGGATGTCATTTCAGATGGATTAGGCATGTTCATCATAGACCGGAAGAACAAGGTGAGTGATATGAAGTGTTACCTAGGCACTTCTACTTTTGGGAATTTTGCCGTGCCGACACTTGGCGGCACTTGGACACTCCTCAACCTGACATCTTCTAGAAATGTACGAAACCCTGATACCATTAAAGTGTGCCTAGTTTCAATACGGCAAAAAAGTAGCCATTTTATGAAAAATTGTGTAAAGTTAGTTAATTATATATGAAAAGGCTTGGTGATGGGGACATCCGATTCAAGCAGCCGCCCGTAACCTATCGAAGGCGAAAGAAGAATGTGTAAGTGTTCCGGAAGAAGAACCGAACGAATTTACGGACTTTATTCTATTTCAATCGATCGATCGATTTCAAACATTCGATCAATTGATTGTGAACAGGTTCTTCTGACGAATTTATTCTTTATCAGTCGATCGGTCGATTTCAAACATTTGATCGATCGATTGATTGTGAACAGGTTCTTCTGACGAATTTATTCTTTATCAGTCGATCAATCGATTATAAACATTTGATCAATCGATCGTCCGTGAAACAAGTCCGCCAAACGACAAATTTTTGGATTTCTATGGCAAAATTTGTCATTTTGGTGCTTTTAAGTTTTTAGGGCTGGCATTTTGAGTTAGGGTTTACTTTGCCTATTTAAAGGCTTGTAAAAACACTTTTATTTATTGATGGTTAATATATGATTGCTTTTGTAAAACTTTGAGAGCTTTTGATTAAGTTTTCTGTGAGGGTGTGATCCTCTCAACCGAAGAGCGATTCTTCGTCCCGCATGCGGCTTGGTGCGAGGCCAACTTTTCTCTTCTTTCTATCTTTCTTGATCTACGAGTTGCGTAAGTGTATAAACCCTAACCTATCAATTTCATCTTTAAACCTATTATTTGCCTTTATTCCGCTCGACATCGAAAGAACCTACTTGAGAGTTCGTTCGAAACCCAAAAACTGACGGAGATCTAGTCGTTTGCTAAGAACCCTAATCTTCTAGATCCAATAGGGAACGTAAGCGAAAGTAACACTAATTCAGGCTAGATTTAAATCATTTAATTGAAACTTTGCTATTTTCTGTGACAAGGTTTAAAAAATCGGCTGGGGCGGCCGCCCGGGCGGATCGGGTCCCCAGCCGATCTGGTTTTGCTTGGGGCGCCTACTGAGGCAGGTTGAGGCTTGGGTGCCCGCCCTGGCGGGTTCAAAATCGAATCGGGGAGGGGCGAGGGCGGGTCTCTCTCTCTCTCTCTCTCTATATATATATATATCATTTTTATTTTTTTTTCATTTGCAATCAAAGGGTTATAGTCTCTTCCTCTCTTCCACTCACCAGTGACCACTGGTGACTACCGGCGACCCTCCGGTAAGGCTTTTTTTTTCAATTCTTTTTCCCCCTTCTTCTATATATATATATATATATAATTTTTTTCCATCATCTGATGTTCTTCTTCTTCTTTTTTGGCGCACAGGGATTCAGCGATACTGGACGACATGTTGGACATGATGGTCGGTGCCACTATATTTTCAAAGATTTATTTGAAAGTAGATACCATCAAATCCGAGTTAGTCCCATGGACGAATAAAAAACTGCCTTTAAAACCAAGGATGGTTTATAATTGTGGTTTGTCATGCCTTTCGGGCTTTCAAATGCCTCGAGCACATTTATGTGATTCATGACACAGGTATTGAGGCCTTTCATAGGCAAGTTCCATGTGGTTTATTTCGATGACATCCTTATTTATAGCTACAACAAGGAACAACACTTAAGTCACTTAAGGCAAGTTTGTATGACTCTTAGATGAGAAAAGTTATACGCGAACCTAAAGAAGTGCACTTTCATGTCACAGAGCATTGTTTTCTTAGGGTTTGTCGTAACCTCTAAAGGAATTACTATGGACTAGGAAAATGTCAAGGCTATTGTGGAATGGCTTGAACCTCAGAACATTCACGAAGTCCGTAGCTTCCATGGGTTAGCCACTTTTTACAAGCGGTTCATCTGTAATTTTAGTACAGTAACGACCCCCAATCACCGATTGCATAAAAAAGGAGTTTAAATGGACACCTGCTACGGCAAAAGCCTTTAAGGAGATTAAGTCCCAAATGACAGCAGCTCCTGTCATGCATCTTCTGGACTTTTCTAAGGTCTTTGAGGTAGCATGTGACTCGCCAGGCGTAGGTATTGGTGGGGTGTTAAGCCAAGAGAGTCACCCAATAGCTTATTTCAGTGAGAAGTTAAATGAGGTCAGGCAAAAATATTCTACCTACGATAAGGAGTTCTATGTGGTAGTGCAATCTATCAAATATTAGAAACACTACTTGCTACCGTAAGAATTTGTTCTGTTCTCGGATCATGAGGCCCTACGATTTTTTAGTTCTTAAAAGAAGTTAAACCCGCTACATGCAAAATGGGTTGAACAACTTCAAGGATTCACCTTTGTGATGAAACATAGGGCTGGGATAGAGAATAGAGCTGCTGACGCGTTTAGCCGTAAAGTGGCGACATTGCACTCATTGAGTGTTGAGATAACTGGATTCGATCGTCTTGTGATGATTATCCCGAGTGTCCAGATTTTGGAGGACAGTACACCTCACTTCTGAGTGAACAGTTCGCGCGAGAGAGTAAGTATAGCCTACAGGACGGGTATTTGTTCCTAAAACATCGTTTGCGTATTCCTCGCACTTCTCTACGAGATTTTCTTGTTTAGGAATTACACATTGGAGGGGTTGCCGACCACTTGGTCGCAACAAGACTGTTGCATTGGTTGAAGATTGATTTTATTGGCCCAATCTCACCCGAGATGTTGTCAAAATCATCAACCAATGCCGTGTTTGCCAACTGACAAAACAAAGGAGGCAAAACACCAGGTTAAACATACCTTTACCTGTGCCACACACTCTGTGGCAAGACCTGTCTAGGGACTTTGTATTAGGCCTTCCTAAGACCCCTCCGCAAGCACGATTCGGTGTTTGTCTTCATGGACCGTTTCTAAAAAATGGCCCATTTCATCGCGTGTGCAAAAACCTAAGATGTAAGTAACATTGCCACTCTTTTCTTTAATGAGGTTGTTCGCCTGCATAGATTGCCTAAAACCATAGTGTCGGATAGAAATGTCAAGTTTGTTAGTTATTTTTGGAAGACATTGTGGCATAAAATGGGGACTAGACTTCAGTTTTCATCAGCATATCACCCCCAAACAAATGAGCAAACCGAGGTAGTAAATCGGAGTTTAGGGAATCTTTTAAGGTGTCTTGTAGGTGAGCATGTTAAGAGTTGGGATTCTATCTTACCTGTCAAGGAGTTTGCATATAATAATTCGATTAATAGAACCACAGGTATGAGTCTGTTTCAAATTGTGCATAGCTTGGCTACAAACCTAAGGCGCCCATAGATCTACTCCCAATGTCAGTGCATCAAAGTTCGTCAGAGTCTGCATCTGCATTTGCATATCGCATTCATGAACTTCATGCTGAGATTAAAAGACAAATTAATGTGAACAATGAAAAATACAAAATTTCTGCAGATTCTCATAGAAGGTTCAAAGAGTTTCAAGAGAATGATTTTGTGATGGTTTGGAATAGACCTGAGTGCTTCCCTCAAAGGGATGCTCAAAAGTTACAAGCTCGTAGTGTTTGACCCTATAAGATTTTGAAGCTTACCGGTCCTAACGCTTAAGTCCTAGATTTACTGCAGGAATTGGGTATTAGAACAACTTTAAACATGGAGGATCTTGTTCCGTTCCATGGCCAAGTACATATACCACCCAGCCCGTTTGAACCTTCCACATCCGATGTTGCCCCTATTCCCTTCCCCCCCCCCTCCCCCCATCCCATTACCTCCACCCACACGACCATCTCATGGGATCATTGAAGATATTTTGGAGGATCAGACTGTATCCACCAGCCAAGGGGGACTTCAGAAGTACCTTGTCAAGTGAAAAAATAAAGTTGATTCGGAGAATACGTGGATAACAAGGGAAGAATTTCAACAGATCGATCCGGGTCTCCTCGAACTCTATCACAACCAATATTCATTGGGGATGAAACCTTCTAACCTGAGGAGAATTGATGGGGACATCCGATTCAAGCAGCCACCCGTAACCTATCAAGGCGAATGAAAAATGTGAATGTGTTTCGACCATGGGTTAAAATACCGGGTATCCAATACGTATCGTCTGAGCTCAAAACCGATATGTATTGGACGATACGTATCGGAACAGTAAAAAATCGGACGATACATTGAATGTATCGTCCGGGCTTTCCATATAAAGTGAATGTACCGTATCATTCACCTCCGATACTGATATGTATCCGTATTGGACGATATTTTGATTCATGGTTTCGACGAAAAATCGCACTGATTTACGGACTTTATTCTATTTTAATCGATCGATCAATTTCAAACATTCAATTGATCGATTGTGAACAGGTTCTTCTGACGAATTTATTCTTTATCAATCGATCGATCGATTCTAAACATTCGATATATCGATCGTCTGTGAAACAAGTCCGCCAACCGACGGATTTTCGGGTTTCTTTGGCAAAACTTGCCATTTTGGTGTTTTAAGTTTTTAAGACTCTTTAATTTCGAGTTAGGGTTTACTTTGCCTATTTAAGGGCTTGTAAAAACACTTTTATTTATTGATGGTAAATATATTGTTGCTTTTGCAACAAGGATTAAAATTTCGGTCGAAATGACTGAAATTTCAGTCCCAATTATCGGTTTCGGTCCCCACCGAAACGATAATTTGGACCGAAATTTCGGTCATTTTTGTATGGGACCCAAAATTTCGGCCGAAATTTCGATCCAAATTATCGATTTTGGTCATGCCCGAAACCGAAACTTTGATCCTTGTTTTGCAAAACTTTGAGAGTTTTTTATAAAGTTTTTTGTGCGGGTGTGATTCTCTCAATCGAAGAGCGATTCTTCGTCCCGCGTGCGGTTTAATGCGAGGCCAACTTTTCTCTCATTTCTATCTTTCTTGATCTACGAGTTGCGTAAGTGTTTAAACCCTAACCTATCCATTTCATCTTTAAACCTATTATTTGCCTTTATTCCACTCGGCATCGAAAGAACCCACTTGTGAGTTCGTTCGAAACCCTAAAACTGTCGGAGATCTAGTTATTCGCTAAGAACCCTAATCTTCTAGATCCGATAGGGAACGTACGCAAAAGTAATACTAATTGGAGCTAGATTTAAATCATTTAATTGAAACTTTGCTATTTTCTGTAATAAACTGTTAAGGAAATTTGCATTTTAATTGCTTATATTAATTTTCTATTAATCTCAGCCCTAGGAGTGGTATTGTGTTAGTTTCCGCATCACTTGGGTGCTTGAAAATCATATGTATAATATGTAAGGTTATAAAATTATAAATGAAAAAATTTTAGATCTTAAAGCAATTTGCATAATATAGAATATGTTAAGTTAAATTCATGACGTACATTACTTACACTTTTCACTTTTTATCAGTAGGTTTCTCTATTAGCTTTCCAAGATTTCCTGCAGTTTTATTTTACTCCATACATTAAAGTTCATGGATATTTCTATTTTTAAGGTCGTGCCTCCATTTTGGAATTTTCAGTAATTGTCGTGCCCGGCACTACACCTTGACACTTGGCACACGTATTGAGGTAACGTTGGTTATATGATACACACACAAGAAAGAAAGAGAAGACCATTAAGACTAGGAGGAAAGTAGTGAGAAGCGAGATAGGATTACAAGTGTCAAAAAGTTGTCTTAAACAGTGATAGGAGAAAGGACTCGTAGAGCTGACCCCAAACAGATGGAACAAAGTGAGGGTGGTGACACAATGATGATGAGGACGACGCTGATGAATTATGATTTGACCTCAATTTCCAAAACTAGTTCACAATTGCATGCAGCTTTTGAAAATAGTTAAGCTTAATAGTTACAAAAGTATAAAATAAAATTATAACTGATGCAATTTTCAGATCTGAACAGTTTCACGTGGTGTGAGGATATATGGAGACTTCATGAATTTGATTTGTGAGATAAGGGGCATGCATGGCCATAGTCATGCTTTCAAGAGTCTGAAATTTTTCATTAACGGATGGCTTTATTTCCTCATATGTGAATGTGTCAACAGATCTCGATCAGAAAAGAACGATGATAAATGCAATCTGGAAAATTAGCAATAATGGGGTTTTTCAAAATTTTAACCAAACTATTGTTTTTTATGTTTGTTTTTTTTTTTCAAACAGAGACGAATCTGGGGCTATTTTACCTAGTGAATGAGATTGTAAAGGAAATTTACAGTGCCAATCTCTCAATATTTCATATCCAACTAGTTTTATTCTTTCATATGCAGATAAATCAAGGTATATCTGATCTGGAAGAAGAGAATCCAAAGGACTTTTTTTGTTTTTTTTAATCGGTGAATCCAAAGGACATGAAACAGTGCCTTTGACTTCCAAGCAAAATTAGGGTTTCTCAGTTATTTTTTTTAATAACCAAATTAGGGTTTTATTCTCTCAAATGTAAATAAATAAATACAGGGATTATCTACCTGGTGGATGTGATCCCAAATTGGATCTAGTTTAAAGTGTTCAACTTGTAAAAATTTGAAGAAAATCTACAATAGGATTACATTCCCCAAATGTAGGGTTTCATCATATGAACTAGAGCCGTTATCTTTAGCTTATGAAAAATATCAAACGAATCTAGGGTTTCATTATAAAAAATATCAAATGAACTCTAGGGTTTTGTAGTCATGTAAATGCGTACCTGGTTGATGAGATTTGAAAGATCCGAACGGGCCAACCGAAGGCGATCGAGGAGGGGTTCACTTTCAGTTTCATTTTGAGATTCGATTTTCTTGCTTGGTTTGGATTTGTATTTGGATTTGGATTTGGATTTGGATGGATTCAAAGAGTTCGTGATGTCGACCAGAGCCGGGTTCTGAGCCTTCTTCCCCATTCTTTCTTTCGCTCTTCAGACCACCCAACGGTCCGCAATTTAATTGTGTTTACAATTTTTTTTGTTTTGAACTTCCGACGAGTATCCCGTACTTCGCTTTCCTAGGGAGGTTTGTACTCTCTACATCTGAGGCACCCAAGCTTTCTGAGACACGCAAGCTTTGACCGTTGAAATAAGTGCCACATACTTAGGACACATTCACTTCGCTATAAAATTGCATTACGCGCAGTCCTTATATTTTACGGTAAAAAGTACAACTTTGGTTATTTATTTTGGTGTAATTTTTTGCGTTTCGTGCCACTAAATGTTAGTTGCAATAATTTCGACTTACAAAGCTGGGGCTCATAATATCCATTTATTGTGGGTAAAATTGGTAACAATCAAAATTATTGCAAGTAAAAGGCGTACCAACGGTCAAAATTAGGGCACGATCACTTCACTGTAAAATTATAATATAATGCGCAATCATTATATTTTACCGTAAAAAGTACAACTTTGGTTGTTTATTTGGATATAAATTTTTGGGTGTGCCACTAAATGTTACCTGTAATAATTTCGACTTACGAGGCTGGGGCTCGTAATATCCATTTATTGCAGGTAAAATCGGCAACGGTCAAAATTATTGCAGGTAAAAGGCGTACTACCTCAAGACTATGGGGTTAAAGGCGTATCAACTCATTTGTAGAGTGATGTATCTTCTTCTTTAAGATCGGATCTTCTTCAGCAACCGAAGGTTTCGACAATGAAGAGGAAGTGGCAACCTATTGGAGAAGCGACTGGTTCATCAGATTGCGGATCGTACGGAAGATCCGGCGATCTTCGATCACGTCCTATTTAGATCGGGCTATCCCTCTATAAATTGAAGGAGGTGGAGGGATCTTGAGATGGGATTACAAAACTGTGGGTTAGGGTGAATAGATTTGCAAAAAAGGTGCACATTTTTCATTTTTTCCCTTCTTAAAGATTTTTATCAACCTTCCCAAGAGGAGAGACCATCAATGATTTTCTTCTAAATCAATTTTTTTTTCTTCCAAACCCTTCTCTCTCTAAAATCAAAACCCTTAACATTTGTTTTTTTTAATCAATTTTTTTGCTTCCAAACCCTTATTTGTGTGCATTTGATCATACGATTAGTTGATTTTCTGATTGATTATGACTTGTTAATCATTTGCTCATATCTTTGGTTTTTGGCCTTTGATTTTGTATTCTGGGTGCATTTCTAATCTGTTATCTATAATTTTTCTAATTTAGTTTTTATTTATTATTTCATTTATTTTGTTAGGTATTTGATGATATGAGTTTAGATGTATGATTTGAACTCTTATTGGATAGATTAGAGCTTGCAGTACTGTTAGATTGACATCTAATTCAAGATTGATCTCTGTTATTTGGCATTTGAATTTGTTGTTTTAGTGCATATCTAGATATATTCTCTGAATTTGTTGAATCCACATTTTTTATCTGCTATGAGTTTTGTAGCTAAGGCTTTTTTTTGTGTGACAAAACTCTCTGTTTCCTCACATGTTGGCTGCACCTCTTTTTGCAGTTTGAGAATTTTGGACAACCTCTCACACTTGTTGTTGGTACTGTGAGGGGTTCCTTTATATATGTATTAATCAATCACAAAGTACATGGTGTAAGATCTATAATGAGAATCAACCAAGATTTGCACAGTGAGATATCCTATTTGATTGAGTGTTGTGTTTTCTAGTATGTCTAGAAATTGCTTGAGCTTGGCTGTTGTATAAGATCCTCTGTGATCATATCTTCATTACATGCATCTTTATATAATGACCCACCTCTTGGCCCTGGATGGGATGGGCTGTTGCTCCAAGTTGACAATCATAAGCACTCACCAATGAACTTCTCTCTAATTTTTCTAATTTAGTTTTTATTTATTATTTATTATTTATTATTTTTAGGTATTTGATAATGTTGTGACATTTTCAATGTTTTACTAGCAAGTGCATGAATCTAATTGTAGCAATAGATTAACGGAGTGCGACATCGATCCCATGAAGATGGGTAAGAAATTTATGCAATGGAAATAGTAATTAATCCAAAGAAAAACTATAGATCTAAAGCACGACTACACTAGTTTACCGATTTCTGAGAGAGTGATGAAAAATAAAGACTAAGAAATAAAATTGAATTAAATGAATAATAAAAGGAGAGGATTAGGATACTAAATCCTCTCATCGTTGGCTTGTCATTTACAAAATACAGATATAATGGTCGGGATATTGAGAAATGCTAACACATAAATACCGAAATCAATCGAATATGTACAGAAAATATAACATTTGATCCACGATAATAATTCTAAAAATTATGCTCTTCCAAAACCGTCAAAAGGAAAGAGGCAAAACATTCATCGTATTAAGGATTTTCTTAATCACGATGAATAAATGCTGCAAACACCACCAATAAAGAACTCGGTGTGAATTACAAATCATAGATCCGAGATTATGGGAAAAACATAACTAGTTCACATATCTTAGATGGTGATCGGCATTCACGAGATCGGCAAGAGCAAATAAACATTAAAACTCAAAACATCAAACATAAATTAACATTCCAACCATAGATCCATATTTTAGAAATGTATACCTCGAATGGGGTTCGTTAGATCCCCATCCTAAAAAAGACTTAGCCACACATACTTGAAATAAACATCATAAATGAAATACAACTTGAAATTAACGTAAAAGTTACCATTAAAACACTTCAACAATTCCAACGTAAGCTTTAATCCAAGTACAAGTGATCATTTTAAAATATAAACCTTGCAAGTGCACAAGTTCGAATGTACTGGGACAAGTACAAAGGTGTCGAATCACAGAGACTTGTCATTTATCTTATTTAATCTCTATTTTATTTTAATAAAAATATATAAAATTACGGTTCCTAAATAAACTAAAAATAAAAAGAAATCTAAAATAGTTTTGAAATAAGAGAGAAGGCAGTCTAGGTTCTCTCTTGGATCTCAGACTCGTCAATAATAAACCCTATTTCTTTTATATTAATGAATCTCAGGTACCCCCGCTCCAGGCTAGAAGCTATGTCACTTCGTATATGAATTAGATAAATCTAATCGTCAGAGCATCATTGCATGAACCAACAAAAACTAATCTACAGAGCCTAGTCTGTCGGTGAATATCCTATCTAATCCAACCTCAATCCTTACAAGGTCACTGGAATTAAACTAAATAAGATTATAACGTTACTATCACGTTCTCGATATATTCGGAACCTCGAACATGCAATTGTATCATAAACAAAATTCAAAATAAAAATAGAAATAAAACTTTATTATATACTTATCCAAAATTTACAAGAGATCCCAGCCTGAGTGCGTTTAGTCTCGCATCGATCGGGAGATCTTCATCATTGTTGAATCGGTCTTCTTTCGATGATTACAGTCAATCTTCCTCTATTTCAAAACTGGAATTAACCTTAACCTACGAATACTGACTCTAAAACTTTCTAGAAAAGTTTTACCATGAAGATTGCCTAAAACCTAACCCTAGGATCCTTATTTATAGGGTATAAGGCCCTAGAACAAATCTCTCAAAAATCCAGAGAAATCAGTTTGGGGAAAAAGAATCCAGAAGGAGACTGATACGTCAGAGAAAATCCAGCTGGAAGAGCTGATTTTTCGCGTGGAAACTCTTCTTCGACCGGTCAAGAATGGGATTTGACCAATTTAACATCGGATTTACTCTTCAGGTTGCAGATGCTTCGCGGGGCTTCAGAATCACTTAAGTTCCTAACCGGTCGAATTGGTCTCAATCGATCAACTTTAGAAGCAGATTTTTTATTCTTTTGTTTGCTTTGGTGTTGACCGGTCGAATTGGTTTTGACCGGTTAAATTTGTATTTCTGAAGCTCTTTTTACATTCTCCCTATGACACCTCTCTGCTGCCCGATCTCGACCGGTCGAGAATGCAATCTCAACTGGTCGAAATGCCTAATTTGAGCATTTCTTCACTTGGTTTCCCGTGGATCACTTGTTAAAGCTTCAGGTTTCTTCTAACTTTGCTCTTTTAACTCATTTTGCATTTATCCGACCTTTGAACTTGTTGAAGCACAACATGAACTAAAAGCATCCATTAATAATTAAATAAGGGTTAACAAGGGTATAAATTATACCATTTTAGAGGTCGATCAACAATCCTTCTTCACCCGGCAAATGAAACTAGTCTAAGATCTAAAGGTAGGAAATGGAAGAACACTGCTTGGAAAATAGAAGGGGAAAGCTAAGAAAAACTAAAAATGGCTAAGGAAAATAAAAGCTCCTAAACGTAATTCTCGAGTTTGCTTAAATAGGACCTTAGCTCGGAGATTTGAAATTCCAAATCGATTGATCAATAACTAAAGTCGATCGATAGATTTTGAATTTAAAACTGACGCTCTCAGAATTTTGAAAATTGATCAATCGAGACTATAGGTCGATCGATCGATTATAGTTAAGACAGAGAGCAAAATCGGCCTGCATTTTATTATTATAGACTCGATCGATCGATGGTCATGGTCGATCGATCAATTATTCACGAATATCAGAGCTCGGGAGTTCTTTTGCTCCAATGTTCCAGTGTCAGTCGATTTTATGCTCTTTTATGCTTCTAAATGCATCCAATGGCCAAATTTTCCTAAAATATTTAAAACTTCATAAATCTGTCAGCTAGCCTTTATCTGACAGCTTAAATGTAAGCTTTGGGGGTGAAATATGATCATATTTCACCATTCATCACACCCCCAAACTTACACTTTGCTAGTCTTCGAGCAAAGGAGAAAATAAGCAAAGTGAAAAGTAAACTAACGTCTTAAAATAATCAATGAATACCACTTTCGTAGGGAGCATGATTGTATTTAGCACATGCAATAAGCCTTTAAACCTCTAGGTGATCCCTAGCGGAGGAGTTTCGTCTCCTGAGGGTTTTCAGTGAAGTTACCCACAACCTTCAAAACACTTTTCAAACCATTTTCAAAATTGATTTTCATACTGCAAAAACTGTTAATTGTTTTTAACATGTCAGTCCTCATTTTCGAATATCAATGTCATGCTAATCTTATCGATGTCTACTCAAGTTGGTTCAATGTTTTGATTTCCAGATATATTTTTCATTCATGCTTAGATGTGTTATGTCTGATTACCGAAGCTAAGTTCCATCCATCTTGGGACCTATCCAATCCGTGAACCATTGGATCTGTACTTTGACTCAATCCTCACAATAGATGTATTCTCAAAAATAAAAACACTCCGATGAGAGATAAATTTTGCACACATGTGAGATGTCATTACAAAACAAAGTAGTAGGATCTCACATGATAAAAGAAACATAGTGCATCCATGAATTGAAATAAATCTCATGAAAAGATGTTTGTCTATTCTAAGCATGTCATATCATGTGCCATAGGCATCATGTCATCACTCTCCACAAGGTAATTACCATTCAATGATTGGATCATGAGGGACTTTTTAGGGTTGTAATGGGGCTCAAGTAAGGGTTAGAAGAAAAAGGAAGTTTGGGTTAAAAAATTCCCGAGAAACATGAGGACTCATTTGATTTTCTATTTCACTTTCGCTTTTCACATTTCCCACTATTCTTTATTTTTCTCTCTTTTTTTTTTGTTTCTACCCTTCTATTGAATTTCTGTTTCTAAACACCTTATCTTTTCATTTTTATTCAATTGCTTCTTCTCTTTTCTCCTTTTTTCCATCTGAAATTTCATTTTTTCATCAATTTTTTTACATGCATTCTCATTAAACATCACACCCCCTTTTTTCTTCACTTGCTCTTCTCTTCTTCTTTCTTCTTTTTTTTTTATTCCTCATTCCAAATTTTTCAAAAATTAAACAGGTGAGGCTAAATATCGGAACTAGTGTAGAGGGAAAGGTTATTGTGGCTTACAAAGAACATATAGGTGCAACATCTTTCAGACAGGCTCAAAGGGGTACTAGAAAAGAATAATTGCATGAGGTGGGGCATTTTAAGCACAAATGAGCCAATTATGGCCTTCAATCATTTCCTCACAAGATGGTAATTATACTTATTTATCTTGAGTAACAACACAATGCGTTCTAACAGAATAATATGAAAGTGATGTCATGTAGAGTCACAAGCCAAAAATGAATGTATGAGATTATGCCAAATGATTCATACTCAAAGAACACTCCGAGTTGTTGTGTTCACTCATCAAGGATGGATAAAAGGAACTAGAGCTCACTAGATTTAGTCTCCACTAAGATCCTACGTTTCAAAGTTCGAACAAGTTTCTTGATTTTTAAACCCTTAACATGGAATAAGCACAACAATTTCTAAGCATGAACTTAAATCTATCCATAAATTTTTACATTGAATTTTACTTTTATAGATACAATAGTCGAAACATGGCATCGACATTTTCAAAATAATATTTACATATTTCAACAATTAAAGTTCTGAAAGTCCATTGAAATTTTATTGAATATTTGGAATAAGGTTCTCCATGCACAGTCGATCGATCAAAACACATGGTCAATCGATCAAATTGCACAAATGTTTGGCCAACTAGACACTTAGGTAATACTATATATTCGCAACTAGACACTCTGGTAATACTATATATTCGATCGATCAATCGAGTATATAGTATTATATAGGCTGAGATTTCAGATTTTTTTTTTTTTTGAAAGACAAAAAGATGAAACTGCTACAATTAAAAAGAAATTACCTGAATGGTAAAGTTTTGAACTTTCACCCCCCAAACCTATTAAGTGCAATGTCCTCATTCTACCGAAATTGAGGGGCACCCCCAAACCTCATTAAACTAACACATGCCGATTGGCTAGAACAAGTGAAAAGTAACATGAATTCTTTAAAAAATTCAAGGCCATTTATCAACATTTATTGTAATGGAGCAGAATCTTATGAAAAGAATTGCACAAAGAATTTAACTAACTAATATTTTATGAATGCAGTGTGATGATTACACTTATTGAAGAAAAGGAAACCTAAATTCTAAAGCAAACAAACTAGACCCTAAAACAAAAATCAAACTAATGTTGAAAACATAAATAAGGAAGAAAAACGTAAAACAACATAAAAACTCCTAAATAACTTAGGCATCCTCATCATTGATCATCCCGAGCTAAGGTTTTGGAAAAGCAAAATTCCACATAGCATTAGTGATCCGGCTGGGGGGGAGATTCGGGAGATGGAGCCACTGGAGGAGGAGGCGGAGGTACTTGAAGATCAGTGGCCTTGTCCTTCGTAAAGTCAAGGATCTTTGGTGTAGGGTACAATGTCGCCCAAGTCTCCAAAGGAATCAAATCAATGATAGCTCTTGGGATTGATCGTGGAATAAACACATTCAAAGGTTTGTGGTGTGGAGTGCTATGAGGTGGTGATTGTGGCGGTGGTGGTGGCGGAGATGATGAAGAAGTACGCGGCGGCGATTATGGAGGCGGTGGTGATGGAGGATCCAGATCGATCATCTCAACATTATTGAAATCGATTGGAGAGGATGGTTCTCCATACCGCTCTTTCTTCCTAGGTGGTTCCTCATACAAGATGGTTGGGTCCAGATCGATCATTTCTACGTCTTTGAGATCGATTGGCTTAGATGGCTTTTCATATCGCGTTTTCTTTTTGGTCGGCTCCTCCCACAAGGTGGTGATGGTCGAATCTTGATTGATCATCTCAACATTGTTGAGATCGATTGGAGTGGGTGGTTCTCCATGTTGCGCTTTCCTCCTTGTTGGTTCTTCCATTCTTTTGATAGTCGCGTGAATTCGGAAGTTAATTCCGACCATTGATGATTTGAGGTTGAAGGGATGAAGAAGATAGAGAATAGGAGTCTTGGTGAAGAGAGTGGGAGCCTAGGATTTATTTAAAGAAGAAAGAAAGAAAGAGTCCTAATCAACTAAGTTAGCTTTCTAAATGTGGAAAACGATCCTTGGATGCGAGCCAAAACGATCCTCGGACCACATACGTTGTGCGATCTAATGCATGAATGATCGTTGATAACGATCACTACACCAGATCTGATCCATCAGCTGCCGAGCCCAATCATTCCACCGATGCTACTCATCAATCAAGAATTGATTTGAGCTTGAAGAAGGTCGAGAGACACTCCCTCTTTTGGATCCTGTGTGGGCTTGGCGGGCTCCTCACGACGTTGACGTGAAGGCTGTTGGACAGGAGGTGGCTATGGTAGATCGGCGGAGTCCGCAGTGGCGATGAGCACACCCCTTTGTAGTTACCTAATTTTACCTCTCGGAGTATACAAACCTATTCGATCAACCTTTGACCTTTCCCACGATCTCCACAGAAGGACTGACCCTCTCCGAAGACCTTAAAACCCTAAAGACGGGACTATGTGCTGAAACAATAGTATATGGTTGATCCCAGGTTGAAACATTATCCCTGTGGTTCAGACCTGACTTAGCCCAAGGAAGCTTTCGAATTACGCACCCTAACAGCGACGCACAATTCGATTGCACGCATGGAGACATGTGCGCAATTGGTCCCACTTGGACCAGACCCGTTCTTCCCACGGACTGCCTAGGACCTGATTCTGTGCCCTGGATAGGCCGTGCAATCAGATTGCATGCCCCATCACCGGCCCACAATTGGTCCCACTTGGACCAGTCCTCCACCTTTCATATACTGCCTAAAGACCCGATTACACACCTTGATCAGTCACATAATTTACCATTTTATCGCCCTTAACTTAGTGATGCTAGACTTTAGTTTACTACTAACAAGTTAATAATGTGTAGATATTAAGAAAAATTAGTAAAAGAGAGCTAAAGTGTTAAACCTCGTCAAAATGAACTCAAAAAGTAGTAAGAATGATGATGGAGCGTAAAAGATGATTGAATGTAGCTGAAGAAGAGACAAAAAGTAAAGAATTATAAATTACGAATCTTAAAGATGTTCAAAAAGTAAAATGCGATACGAAGGAGAAAAGCGATCGATTGTAAATGAAGAATCGTCCTGAGAGTGAAAGCTGTAAAAAGAGAACAATCGTAATTTACGATTGTATAAATTAAAGCTCTTGTGTTGTTGATCATGTGAAGAAGATTTACACCGCCATGCATATAATTAGAAGAACTCTTAAATTAGAAGTTTGGCTACTCACGGATCTGAGAAGATTGACGAAGGAAGACTCCTAAAAGATCTCTGTTACTGAAATAAAGGAGAAAGTTCAGAAGCACATCTACCATTCAAAGCAAGGAAAAGCTAGTATTAGAATTAAAGTTATAATAGGAATATTTTATTTTAGTAGTTTCTTTTATTAGAATTAGATCAATGTAAAACGACTCCTTATGATCTATAAATAAGAGAGCTCAGTATAGGAATTCTTCATCGAAGAAATTCTCAGAATCAATTGACGATTGAGGTTAGGCTTTCTTCTAATCAAATTTAGAGTATATTATTTTAGATATCCAAGGTTCCTCGATCACTATTGACGACTGGGATTGAGAGCTGGAAGATTTGTGTAGATATCTGTAGTTTCTCAAAAGCAATTGACACCTACGGCTGAGGGGAGAAAGATATAATTTTTATTGCTTTCTAATTTAGATTTATTTTTATTACAATTTACTGCTTTATAAACATCTCCAAGTTTTAATTTGAATTGACGACTCAAGTTGAGATTTGCAGATTAGTGTAACGGTATTTTAAACTTATAAATATCCGATAGCTGAAGATTGTGATTGACGACCACAATCTGAAGAAGGAGGATTTAGGATTTATTTTTTGCAAATTAGTTTAAGAAACCATTCTTTTATTCATATTTTTCAAGTAGTTTAGGATCTTAAAGATAAATATAAGTTTTCTGTATAACAAAATATAAGATAAATCTCTTCCTCGTGGGAACGATCCTATGCTAATATTACAATTTCCATTGTGCGCTTGCAATAGGTTAAGACTTAATTAGAACAATATAAAGAGCATATCATATTTTTGGCGTCGTTACCGGGGACACTGATTTTATTTTATATTAGTTTTAGAAAACAAATATTTATCTTTTTCCTTTTATATTTCTTTATATTTTTATTTTTCTTTGATCACTTCTTAAATCTTTTGTAGGTTTATTCAGAGCAACGAATCAAGGTTTCAACTTCCCATGATCAGAGAAGCTAGAGGCTCAGATTTGTTTCTCCTTGCTTTCTAAGATAAAAATCATATAAAACTGAAAACAAAATAGATACTTATAATAATCGTTCTAGCTACCATGCTCTGTTTCTAATTCCTATTTGCAGGAAAAGACCAATATGTTGCTAAGACAATGGGGGAATACTATGCATTCACACCTCTTACACCTCCCCCATGTATTCACGCACCCCCTCTAGTCGGTAATGGGACTTTTGAAATTATGCCCAATGTGCTTCAAATACTTTTGACTTTTCATGGGCTAATGGACGAAGATCCCTATTTGCATTTAAATAAGTTCATAGAAGTGTGCACCGCTATTCGAATCAAGAACTTATCAGAAGCATCCACTCATTTGAGGTTGTTTTCATATTCCCTTAGAGATGAGGTAAAGCAATGGATAAACTCTTTGCCCCATAATTCGATTGCTAATTAGACAGAATTGGAGCGCATGTTTCTTACAAAATTCTTTCTAATCTATAGAACTAATAGAATCCGACACCTTATAATAATGTTTCAGCAATTTTCAAATGAACGTCTTTGGGAAAGTTGGAATCGTCTTAACGATCTTCTGCACAGGTGCCCTCACCACGGGGTTATGCGCTAGCAAATAGTGCTTACTTTTTATGAAGGCCTTGACGATGCAACTCGGCACATGATTGATGTGGCCTGTGGAGGTATGTTCTGTAATTAACAACGGAAGAAGCTTGGGAACTTTTTGAGACCCTTAGCGAGGAATCGGTGCAATACCAAGCATCGGGTGAGATTGATTGAAGACTTTAACGAATATATCTCATAAGCAAGGAGGCTTATATAAATTAAAATCACTGATAGATTGTCTTTCAAAAATAAGTTTTTGGAACGTAAAAATTCAATCTCTGGTGGGTATAAAATCGTACCCAACATCTCAAAAAGGTGAAGCTTGAGGTCCTAACCATGGCCCAACTCAGGTAGTTCCCCAACCTCCAATTGTACCTTTTCACCCCACGGGAACTCAAGACCATACTAATACAGAGGAAGCATTGTCACAGATAGCCAAAAGCTAGCTGCAATATGGTCGTATACAAACACAGTTACTCAACTCTCTTAGGCAATCTGTTGTAAAGTTAGAAACTCAAATTGAGCAACTAGCCCTTTTAAGGATAGAGAGTAATTTATCTCCTTCACATACAGCTGACACGACTAGAGGATGTATCTTTATGGGAGGCATATCAACTCCCTTTGGCCTAAACTAAGTTCCTCTAGAAACCGTCGAGCTACCGACTCACCCATAGTAAACACTTGTAACATATGTACATAATTTAATATTGTTAGAAGATATTCTACGATCTACAGTGTACAAGAGTACATTCAATCGTAGACACTCCTCTGTCATAATCACTTTAAGCGTATGGATTTATGATTTCTCATGATTTATAGAGTCAAACTGTAACGAGTACGATTTGAAGCGTCACAGAGTCTCATTTTCGTTCTACAGAATTGCAAATGACAATTCTGGGGAACAGGCGATTCTGGTGATCGATCTTATCCATTACATTAGAATTCAAATGCATTTAATTCATAGAGGAAGCGGACATGCATCGCATTCAATGTTACCACTTACCAACTACCCAAGCCTAAAAGCCTACACCTTGACACGTGAACCCTTCCTTTCCCTATAAAACTAGACCTTTACCCTCCCAAAAAACCCATCTCTTTCGTCTTCCTTTCATACCCTAAACCTTATGGTGAGAGAACCCAACTAAAGTGATTTCATTAAAAGACTTGATAGAATCCTTGAGATACATAAGATTGAGCTCCTGGCTGTAATATAGAAAGTAGAAAATCTGCAGCGCCACCGACCTATACCAGATGCTGAATCGTCCACCAAAACTACCCTTAACCCTAAACCTAACCCAAATCCGAAACCCCATTTGACGAATCCATTTTTTCCCATTTCCTAACCCTTATACCATCACAACTCACCCCGAATGGGAGTTCGTATATGATGATGGTGGGTTGAGCCGTCCCTCGCCGCCGTTTTCCATTGCTTATCTTCTCCCCCTGCCTGTGCTACAATCTCTTCATAGAATCTTCGCAGGGGAGCAGTATAGGTGAATGGTGATATGGAGATGTGTTCACTTCCCCACTCTTCAAAGGACTTCCATAGTAGCATTGCATTTCTTCTAAGGAAGATCTATGATGTGCTTTGTTTGGGAGATATTTTGAAAGGCAGTGAGAAGTGTTCCGACAGCTCTTGGAGTAGCGACCCTACCAAGGTGTGGATACTCTTTTGGTCGAAAGGAATGAGAGACTCTGATTCAAGGTGGTTAGAAGCCGAGGATCGATCTTTATCGAAGACATCTTCTCCCGGACGTTGCTGCCAGTGTTGTAGATAGTGTGTGTCTAGATTTTTCCTAAGTTTATACTTTCATGTAATTAGTTTTTACTTTTTCAGTACTTCATATCTGTAGATTTCTCTCCATGACATTGTAAATATTCCATTGAATATATGAAATTTTCCTTTGACTATCTTCATAATATAGTTATTGTTTCTAATTTTTCTTTCCCATTTTTGTTACTTATGATCTGGGATTAAATTGGATGTGTTTTTCCTCAAGTTTGGGGGAAACTCTGATGACAAGATTGTTTTTTCACTTGGTGCAATATCAGCAATTTTAAGTAATTTACGATAAAAAATAATTTTGTATCCACTGTTTTTGTGCCAATGAGGGCATTGCCCAGTTTAAGTTTGGGGGGAGATATACAACTTTTGTATATATTAGTTTAATTTTTGCATAACTTTTAGTATTTTTAGCATTTTTTTGTAGAAGAAAATTTTTCTCTCTATTTTAGTTTATAAATTTTTAGTAAAATTTTATTTCTTTAACCATTATATGTGAGTTATGATAAAAAAATTTATGAATCTATATAACTAACGATCCGTCGTAGTAGAAGTTTAACAATAAGAAAATAGAACAATTGAAAAATGCATGTTTTAGCTTCTTTAGAACACTGTATCATATTGAATGTTTGAAACAATAGATTGATCTGAGCTGCAATATTTAGACTATAGTTTCAAAATTATATAATCAGTGAGCTTTAGAGACTAACTTTTCCTCTTCTATTTTGAGAGAGAGACAGCTTCTATTCAAGTTAAAATTTAATTGATCTTCTTGACTGTTTAAAATGAAATCTCATATTGTTAAAAAATTGAATCAAAATATTCTATGATTATGATGATTTATTTTTTTAGAACTGTCTATTAATTGTATCAAAATAAAATGACATCCATGCTAGTAAATCGTAAAAATGATTAAAGGACATATTTTATTTAGTCAAAGCCAAAAAGCCAAAATCTTAGAAAATACTTATCCTTTGAACTCATACTAGAAGCCTAACTGGATTATTTATACCAAAAATTTTGTAAACCCTTAACCATATGTACTGCCCAAAACTTTCAACCTTTAATTCGTACATTTTCTGAGAGTTTTGAATGCAAAAGAAGGAAAGAAAGAGGGAGTGAAAGGAGTGAAAGTTAATAAATAAGGGCTATGCCGAAAAATGGTACAGAAAAAAAGAGAAGAAAATATGGGAAAAGAAATATAAAAATAGTAAAATATGATTCTCAAAAAAAAAAAAAAAAGAGGAGCAAAAAGCTTCCAAATTAAAAATCCAAAGGATATCTGAAGAAGAAAAATCAAAATAAGAAATGAGATTTTACGAAAACAAGAATTAGAAAATGGGAAGAAGCATCCAAATTCTTGGATACTTACTAGGGCTGTGCAGAAACCGACCTGAACCGACCAAACCGATCGAAACCAACCTGAATTTCGGTTCGGTTACTGTTTTGGGACATATCGGTTCGGTTTCGGTTTTGAAAAATAGAAACCGATAGTTATCGGTTCGATTTTGATTTTAAAGTTAAAAAATTGAAACCGAACCAATAAGAAACCAATAGTGGTGCTACCCGGCTGCATAAGTGCATAGTGCATACAAAACTTAGCTTGCAAACAAAGAAGTCTATTTTCCCCCTTTGAAATCTTATATTCTCATGTGTTTTTCTGTTGTTGGAAGAACCATTTAAGTTAAAGGCTTTGGGGAGTGGTAATGGGTTTAAAGGATGTGTATTTATGGGGTATTAAGACCCCATTTTGTTTAATTGTGATTTCTGTATTGTATTTGAATGTGTGATTTTGGGTTTTCTTAGGACTCCCTTTGTAGTTTGTATTTGTGTTGATTTGGGTTTTGGGGTTTTGCATTTGAGATTTTGGTTTCTTGAATTGTTCTTATATATTTGTCATTTTTTGTTTAAAATAAAATTATATAGAAAATACCCATCGATCTGAATTGTCTGATTTGTGCATTAATTTCTGAGAAATGTTCTTAACCATCTAATCAATCACCTTCGTTTGGATGGTTAATAGCGAATTAGCGATCTAGGCAACAACCTATAGAGTCTTCAATGGTTTGACCCTTATGAATTGACAATGGCTTCCTAATAAAAATAAATAAATAATTGAGGTTTAGAAATCGAAAACCAACCGAACCGATAGTTATCGGTTCGGTTTCGGTTTTGCCCCAAAACCGACCCGATAACACCCCTAATACTTACTGATGCTAAAATATAGAAGAATTAGAAGAAGATAGGAGAAGGAAGAACTAAATTCTCATAAATATTTTTAATCCATCTTACCTTTCTTTGAAACCTTCTGAAACCCAAAGCCCCATTACAAGCCAGAGTAAAGACCTTTCTGATTTAGGATTTGCAAAAACATGAGTCTAGTAGAGATATATGCAATAGATACTATGAATGAATAAAGAAATTATATGAACAGAATTGATTATCCCTTCCATGAGATTTATCTTTATTCAATTGTCCTTTGAATTTATCATATATATCATATGGTGAGAATCTAAAAATTTTGATTCCTTTTTTAGAGTATGCCAATAATGAGAGTTTTTGAATGAAAATATTTTCTAAAACTGCAGTTTAGAAAAATCTGTGAAGAATAAACTATTCACTGATGCATACACTCGATGCTTACTATGAATTGAAATTGTTGGAGTTCTAATGAAGGATAACTGCTATGATGGAAAGTAAGGATAAAATATTTGTAATTTTAGAAAATCATAACAACCATGTGATGATTAACTTAGTGTACAAAATTAGTTTAGATTTTTAACCTTTTGTTTTCTTGTTAATTTTTAATAATATTTTAAAAAATTTAAAAATATTTGATATTTGTAGGTAACTTCACTAAAAACCTTCAGGAAACTACAATTGCTCCACTAGGGATCACCTAGAACTGGGTCACCTAGAAGTTTAGTTTATATAGTTTTTCTATTCTTGCTCTAATTCTAATTTCTTTAGCTTTCCTAGTCTTATTGGAAGTTTAATTAATTTAATCTTCTAAATATTCTAGAAGTCTAATTAATCTAGAAGTACTAATCCTATTAGGAGTCTTACTAACTTAAGTATCCTAATCTTATGATGGCATTAGTCTCCTAATCCTGCTAGGAATCTAATTAATCCAAATATCCTAATTCTATTAAAAGTCTAATTAACTTAAGTGTTCTAATTCTTTTAGAAGCCTAATTATTTTAGATATTCAACTTCTATTAGAAATCTAATTATTTTAAATATCCTACTTCTATTAGAAATCTAAAAAAAAGGGGGGTTTGTTTCGCTATGTTAAGGAGGATCGGTCCCGTTCTCGAGTACCCTCCATAAGCTCCCTTGGGCAAATTGGTTGGCTAAGGGTTATTGTAAAAATAGTATAAATTGTGAAACTAATTTTTGAATTGAAAAGTTAAGGTTTTGGAGATTATAGTTAAGGAATTTTAAAGATTAAGATTAGAGCGAAAAAAATTATGAACTAGAAGAGATTAAAAACTAAAAACTTGAAAATAAAAGCTACGATCTAGAACGATTAGAGACTAAGACCTGGTTCTAGAGATTAAGATCTAGAAATCTAGAGACTAAAAATTAAGAACTGGTTCTAGGAATTAAGACCTAGAACCAGAGATAAAGAAAATTATGAATTTGAATTTAAAAGTTAAGAGTTGAAATCGATGATCTAGATATTAAGAGATTAAGAACCAGAATTAGAAACTAGAATTTAGAACTATGACTAAAAGCTAGAATCAAAATTTAAGGACTAAAAGCTAAGGACTGGTTGTAAGAACCAGAGATTAAAAACCAAAATTTAAGAACTAAAACTAAAATCGAAGATCTAAGGCTAGAAGTTAAGGACTAAAAACTAGAACTTAAGAACTAGAAAGGAAATTAGAAATTAGAACTAAGAAATTACTTGAGGCTAAGCGCTGAAGAAAATCTCGAAATCCCTAAGCTCGGAAGAGAGAAACTTGAAAACTGGATTGCTTGATGTGATGTGTGTTTTTGGTGTGGGGTAGGGGGTCTATTTATAGGTATTCGGGTGTCCCCTGTGGGAGGTGCACAATTAGCCGATCAAATCAATTACGCGCCTTATTTGGTGCGCTTAATTGGATTACACGCCCTATCCTAGGCACTTAATTGCTCTGAGTCGGTGACCAACTTAGTGAGCACCCTGCTGACTGGCTTAGCGAGGTGTCTGAGTTCTAGTCTAATTAGAACTAATTACGCACCCTATACAGTGCACACAATCGATTGCGCATGCTGGTTTGGGCACGCAATCGGGTCTTAGGGCGGCCTCTAGAAGGTTAGAGACCGGTCCATATTAGACCAATTGCGCGCCAGTGATGGGGCGTGCAATTGAATTACACGCGCTCTGTAGAGCACACAATCCACTCCTAAGGCGACTCACAGGAAGGATAGTCCTAGTCCAAGGGGAACCAATTGTGCGCCAACCATGAGGCGTGCAATCGAATTGCACGTGCTGAGAAGGGCGCGCAATCTGGGACTTTTCCTGGTGTCGAGTCGGGTTTGAACCACAAAGCTATTGTTTCAAACTGTGCTTCGACTATATACTATTGTTTCAATGTATAGTCCCTGTACTAGGGTTGCGCGGTTTGAGCCACAGAGCTATTATTTCAGCCCGTGTTTAGCCATATTATGCAACCGTGGGATTTTTTACGATTCCGTCGCAGCGATGCATTCGCTAACAAAAATATAGAGTCGCCACCCGAAGCTTTTGGTGTCCCGAGAAATATAGATCATTTTTATAAGCACCAAAGTGTCACAAATATGACTTTGAATCTGGTCCACACTAAAGGTTCTTGGGTAGGGGCTTCGGTTATCGATCGGGAAGGTGTTAGGCACCCGATCAACCCGCTTAATGCAGTTTCTACTTATGGCCAAAACAAAAATAAAATAAAAATAACACAAAGGTCTTCTTCTTACCCAAAGAGCCCTAAAATCCTATTTGTGTCCCTCCGTCCCTACCGAAAAGTCAGCGGTAACGACACAAATGTGAGGATAGAAGAAGAACTTCAAGAGATAGGAGAAGAAAGGGGAGAGCCAAAGCCCTCAGGCCCTTGTTGGGCCGCTGGAGAGCCTTGCGCAGGCTTGCTTTGATGAGCTCTTAATGGCTTGTGTGATGAAAAATAGGATTCTAAATCCTAGGGCTTGATGGATAGGAGGTATAGAAGGAAGGCAAAGGGATAGCATATATCTAAACTAAGGTTTTTAGATGAAGGATAAGGCTTGGAAGAAACTTGGGAAATCTGGAATTTGTGTGAAAAATAGCACCAAAGGGAGAAAGCTCTTCTCACTTTAAGCTCTTTCTCTCTTAAGAAATTTTTTTCAACCTTTAATCCAAGGGGAGAGGGGCTCTATTTATAGGAAAAGGGTAGGTTAGGAGGCTACTTAGATGCTAATTAGGGTTAGCAATTAGGTAATCTCTAATATAAGGTTTCCTAGGATTTTGAGAGCTTGGAGATGTGTGGGAATGATTTTAAAGGTGGATGATAGGTTAGTGTTTCAAATCATTTAAGGGTTGCAAATAGGCATTAAAAGGGTGCAATAGAACTAGCAAAACACCCCCCAAAGGTCAAGATGGTCAATAAGTCAAACCCCTAATCTCAATTTGCGGAGCAAAAAATCACAGGTACTGTTCATATGCCTGGCGCAACTAATAGTTGAGCCAAGCATATGTACAGTAATACAATGATTCACAATGGTTTTGGGAGGTTTCAAGCCCACGGGAGGACCCACCTATAACTGGCGCAACTGTTAGTTGCGCTAAGCCAAAATCCGGCAAAACTACTCGGTTTTCAAATCGCCATAACTTTTGCTATATAACTCCAATTGAGGCAATTCTTGGCTCATTGGAAAGCTGAGAAAGTCATCTTTCTAATGGTATATTACTTGATAGTAATAGAAGACGTCAGCTAGTCTTGATGCACCACTCTTCATCCATTGCCAGGAAGGTTAGGTTTAGGGTTCGGAAGGGGTTTTAAGGGTTGGGATTGGTTTATAAAGGTTTGGGGTAACTTATAAGAGATTTAAGATGATTTCTAAGGGTTTGGGACGATATCTAAGGGTATTATACATGTTATCAAAAGCTCAGAGACGCGCCTCTCTCGAAATGTGTTTCGATCGGGCCTTAGGCCAAGTTTGGGTGTCTACAGATGTGCCTCTTTCGTATCCGATCACTAATGATCGAATGCCAAAGAAAAGAGACATCCGAAGAGGCCCAAGGCATTATTGACGGGTCCGCTGCATTCAGAATGAACTTCAAATATCAGACGGGTAATATGGTGAGAAAACGAAAGCTTTGTATGGCAGGCTAAACATTCGTTTCTCAAGGTAATCGGTCCCCAAGCGCTTAGCGACATTACTGGGCATAACCAAGGTGGGATGAGTTGCGAACGCCCTATAGTCGGGAAAAACATTTGCTTCTCGGGATAATTATAAAGGTATTTGATATTCGAGATTCGTTCTAAATACAACAGCTTCGCAAGTAAGAGGGGTGATCGACCCACACTTACAGATAGGTGCAATACAAGTACGCAAGGCTCCACAGTTTGCGTCCAATCCTACGAGGCATTTGATTGCCCCATTTGACTGTTCATGGGTGCCCCTGCCTAAGGCAGAGTTTGAAATCCTTGGGCAAACCCATTGATCCCAAAGTTTATTTAGCATGACTACCCGAGAGGAGCGAATAGAGGTCGCAATGCTTTTTGGGGAGTACGTGCCATCTTTGAAAACGTGCCCCGGATCAACATGACCTAGAGCATCTAGCTTCAACTACCTTGATCAGGTCCAACCAAACATTGGGTATCTCCTAAAAGGGACATCCAATCCTAGTCTCTACCAATAATAATCATAAACATTATTTAACTATGCATAATCATGCACCCATTAGGGGTGATAAGCAACAAAGGCGATGGAAGCCCCGACTCAGACCTGCCCGGGTACAATTTACGGGAACAAACGACCATCATACGGCATGGATCAAAATCTCGGCCAAAAAATCAAACTTTCGGCTGAGACGACTCGATTAAAACTATAAAAAACCGCCCCCCCACCGAAAATAGCTAATTATCGGCCGAAATTTCAAATTATCGAAAATTCAAATTTCCGGTCGATAATTTCAAATTATCGGCCGAGATAATACATTTGAGTTTTGAAAATTTTTTAATATAAGGTTTAAACCCAGTTTTTGCAAAAAAAAAAAACTATTTTTTTTCCTTTCTTTTTTTAATAGGGTTTAAACCCGGGTTTTGCAAAAAAAAAAAAACCAAACCCTTTTTTTTTTCCTTTCTTTTCTCTATTTTTTTTTTCATTTTTTCCCTTAAAATAAAAAAAAGGAGGTACTTGATTTTTTCTTTTTCCAATTTTTTCCTTTCTTCTTCTTCTTCTTCTCCTCTGTTTTTTTTATTTTTTCTCAGCTCTGCGTCATGCTGAGAGACAGAGATGGGTTTAGACAAGCAGAGATGGGTTTCATATGGGTTTTAACTTTTAATAGGAGAGGGAGTGATGGGTTTGACTAGAGTAAGTCATATGCACACGCTTTTTAAGTGATTGCACCAAGGTAAAAAAATGACTTTTTATTTTAGGGACAAGTGACATGTGAAAATGTAATCTAGACCGTCTGATATAAAGATCATGATCTATAGATCCTTGGTAGATAAGATTGGAGCAAAACACAATTTACGTCTGACATAATAGCCTTTGACTATATTTAATCACATGATGAAGATGATATTTTGTGCCAATCTTGTCCACTAAGGATCTATAGATCGTGAACTTTAGATCAGATAGCCCAGATTGCATTTTCAAATTACCGGTTGATATCAAATTACCGTATGATATAATATCCTTTGACTATATTTAATCACATGATGAAGATTATATTTGGTGTCAATCTTGTCCACTAAGGATCTATAGATCATGAACTTTAGATCAGACGGCCCAGATTGCATTTTCAATTATCACATGTCCCTAAAATACAAAGTTTTTTTTTAACCTTGGTGCAATCACTTAAAAAGCGAGTGCAAGTACATATGATCTTCAGATTGCGTTTTTCAAAATCGAAAATTTGATCGAAAATTACCAAAATTTTGACCAATTTACGGTTTGGGTCATGAACGAAACCGAAACCAAAACCGAAACTGACATTTTGATCCATGGTATATATCTGTTCTAATAATGTTAAATAGCTTAAAAAAACTAAGAAAATAAAGTTCGGCAAAGTTCAGACCATATTTTAAAAAATACCCGAAATTTACCAAAATTTGGACCGAAATTTCCAAAATTTTGACCAATTTGCGGTTCGGGTCCTGACCGAAACCGAAATCGAAATCGAAATCGAGATTTTTATCTATGTAATACAGATACCCAGACGCATGGGGTACACTTTATAGGGATACCGCCGCTAATACAAGTTTTAAGCCTCCATAAAATAACGGGGAAATGAACCCTTCTGGATGCATGGTTGCACATAGTTTGATTGATACATAATATCGTTCTCAATAGGTTGGTCTCAACCAACGATTGACCTTTTCCAACGGAGTTATCCAGACCTCAAACCCTGTAGGGCGAGCACCCAGACCGTGCGGACCAAGCGTCCACACCTCCGAAAAGTTCGTGCAAATCTGAAGCTTAGACTCTCATGTTCATATGAATCAAAGACAGAGCGCTTAGCACAACAATTTAGCAGTGGAATCGTCCTGACCGGAACATTGACCGTCTGATCATGATTGACCCCATTGCTCCTACTTTAAAGTAGGATCAAAAGATCAAAGGCGAACCTTTAGACTTA
Source organism: Chloranthus sessilifolius (assembly GCA_021018995.1). NCBI lineage: Eukaryota > Viridiplantae > Streptophyta > Magnoliopsida > Chloranthales > Chloranthaceae > Chloranthus > Chloranthus sessilifolius. The sequence goes on along the minus strand of CM037593.1, from coordinate 49,013,553 downwards.
GGACATTAATTTAGCGTAGTTGCATTGCCGATAAAATCTTGACCTTTTACCGCATCGAAAATATGCGAGTGCGTAGTTGTGCGTGCTATGAAAACACAGATTTATTCTTCTTCACTTTTTTCTTTTTTCAATGATTTCTTTTTCTATATTTTTTTTAAAATAAGCATTATCTGGACCTCGAACCCCAAGAGGTGCACGCCCAGACAACGCATACCAAGAGCCCGTGCCTCCGAAATAGTTTACGACAAAACTAAAGCCAATGTACTCAAGTCCATGTGATATCGAAAGGATCGGGTCAGAATTAAGTGTCCATAGAAAGACACTCAATCTTGGCCTCCGCCATCAATGAAGTTACAAACGGACAACTATGCATAAACACGCACCCATTAGGGGCAATAAATAATAAGACGATGGAAGTCCCGACCTAGATCTCGTTCGGGTACAATTTACAGAAACAAACGACCATCCAACGGATACCCAGACACATGGCGTACACTTTAAAGGGATACCGTGTAGGTTTTAAGCCTGCGCTCTAAAATGGGCACTTCTGCATGTATATTTGCATATAGTTGTCAGACGTAGTTTCGTATCTGACAGGTTGGAATCAATCCAACAGTAGATCTTTTTGAGAATGGAGTTATCCGAACCTCAAACCCCATAGGGCGCTCGCCCTGACAGTGTAGACCAAGAGTCTACGCCTCCAAAAATATCATGTGATGAACTTGAAGTTCAAGGCATTCAAGTTCACTCGAAGCCAAAAGACGGGGCGATTAGGGCAAAGATTTAGCGATAGAAATAATCCGATCGAAACATTGACTATTTGACCGAGATGGACACCGTTGCCCTACTTTGAATTAGGATTCATGGATCCCAAGAGAACCTTAGACCTAGGACATTAGTTTTGCACAACTACGTTGCCGATAAAATATTGACATTTTACCACATTGAAATACGCATGTGCGTAGCTGTGCGTTACAAGAAGTTCAAATGAAAAAAACATAGATTTATTTCTTTCTTTTTCGAAATGATTTTCACTTTTTTTTTTAATAGACCTGACGTCAGTGGTGAGATGCTTCATTTGATTTATCCATCGCTGAGAAGTTGCCCGCTTCGAGGCTTTAGACCGTGTGATATTCTTACACATTCTCGAGAAAACGTCAGTCCCTTTTTTGTTTATATAAGTAATAATAAACATCCTAATTAATAGAAGGAGAAACAAACTTTTACCTATATTTTTTCATTTTCAAGATATATATATATATATTTTTTGGATTTTTATTTTCAGATATTTTTTATTCTTTTTCTTTATTTTTGAGATGGAAGTGCGATGCTATAACTACGTACATGGGAAAGAGTAGAAATATATACACACACATTTTTTTTTGTATTTAGATTTTTCTTGATTTTTTTAATTCTTTTTTGGCTTCTCTCTCTTTTTTTTTTTTTTTTATGATGCCTTATTAGTGAGGTGAAGTCACGGGTCCCACTTTGGGCATAGTCAAACCCCTCTTTTAAATTTTCGAGCCTGAGAGAGTTTTAGCAGCCTTACCAAGACTGGAACATCAATCCCTTTGATTTGAGTCAAACCTTTTTTCTTACCTTGGGTCATACATTTGATGAAGCCATTTCATAAAGATAATTCTGGTCGGGGCCCGATTTGAACTAACATGAGCGGCCCAGAAAAGGGGATCAGGGAGAGTAACCAAGAGGGCTCCTCAAACATTAATTTTATCAACCCATTCCAACAATTATTTTTCTTTCAAAACCCTTTTACTCGCAACGCCCAAGGTGAGTTTGTCATGCCCATTTTTGCCCTCTTTTTACTCGTGGTGCCCTTTCAGGTTTTCACCACGTCCATGGGCTAGCTTTCTTACCCTAAGCGCCCTTTCGGGTTTTCACCTGGTCTGTACAAACTTGCTGTTTTTACCCGTAGCGCCCTTTCGAGTTTTCACCACGTCCATCTTGCTTTGAGCTTGTATTTTTATTTTATTTTTTTCTCTTTATTTCTTTCATTTTTTTTCAAAGCCATGACATAGAAGTCGATTCCGTCATAGCCGGCTGGATGGGGCTCTGGTGTCGTCCCACAACGTCGCTTGTGTTGACTTAACAGATACTATGACTACTTGTAAACCTAAAAAGAGGGCTTCCTTCAGGGTGTAGCTTGGCTATGGGTTAGGTTAGGATTTGAAGGTATGCTGGGCTAAAAGGGTTTCCTTGATACGGCTTCAGTTTTCTCAACATACTTCCTTCCTTGGGGGTTTTACTGTACATGCCCTGTGATTCTTCTATATTTTTTTATTCTTTTTACTCTATTTTAGGTAATCTCTTTTTGGGGTTTTGCTTTTCTGATTTTTTTGGATTTTGATGGTAACTTTAATTCCCTTTTTTGTATATGTATACACATTTTTTTTTGGGGGGTTATTGAAAGAAAGGCCCAGGCTCGAATGGGGTAGCAAAGGATATTATCATTTTGGGAATACTTTTTGGCTACTGTACTTGGAATGATGACCTCTTTTGGGTAGTTCTTAAGTAGTCACGTATCTGTTTTACCAAGACTTACCTTGTCATGATAGATTAAGAGTAGAACCGTCGGACGTATCCAGTGTTGATCGACTCAGGAAGATGATATCCGTCCATGGTGGCGAGGCGGATGGCATATCCCGGTAGCACCGCTTGAACGACGTAAGGTCCTTCCCAGTTCGGCTTGAACTTCCCTCTTGGATCGGTGTGGAGGGATGGGAAGATTTTCTTCAGTATAGTGTCTCCTACCTTCAGATCTCCACCGCGGGCACGCTTATTGTAAGCTCGTGCGATTAGCCCCTGGTAAACTTGAGTGTGACACAAGGCTAAGAGTTTCTTCTCGTCCAATAAGTTCAATTGGTCAAAGCGGGATCTCTCTTTCTCTACTTCGAGTAAGCCTGATTCCATGAGAATTCGGAGCGAGGGTACTTCAACCTCTACTGGTAGGACGACCTCAGTTCCATACATAAGGGAGAATGGTGTTGCCCCTGTAGCGGTACGGATCAACATTCTGTAGGCCCACAAAGCAAATGGCAGCATTTCGCTCTAATCTTGGTAAGTGACGCCCATCTTCTCTAGGATGCGGACAACTATCTTGTTAGCAGCTTCTACGGCTCCATTAGTTTGAGGCCGATAAGGTGACGAGTGATGGTGCTTGATCTTGTATTGGTCGCAGAAGGCTTGGATGCACTTATTCGCAAAGTTTGTACCGTTGTCTGTGATGATATCTCTAAATACTCCAAATCGGCACATAAAATTACTCTTGAGAAACTTCTCGACATGATTGGATGTGATGTTGGCATATGACGCCGCTTCTACCCACTTGGTGAGGTATTCAATGGCGACGAGGATGAACCGATGTCCGTTTGACGCTTTTGGATTAATCATTCCGACGACGTCAAGGCCCCAAGTAGCAAATGGCAAAGGAGTGGTTATGCAGTGAAGATCGATGGAACGAGCGTGTATCAGACTGGAGTGTTCTTAACACTTGTAGCATTTCTGAACATGTTTACAATCGATTCCATAGTGGTTCAAAAGTATCCTGTCGCAGAATTTTCTTGGCGAGCATGTGACCGCTGACGTGGGCTCTGCATACTCCCTCGTGGATCTCTTTCGTAATATTGGTTGCTCCACTTTCAGTAAGGCACTTGAGTAAGATGTTATTGTAAGATTGTTTGGAAAGGCACTCCCCGCAAATGGCGTAGCCTGCTGCTAGACGTTGAATGGTTCGTCGTTCCGTCTTGGACGTACCCTTAGGGAAAGTTAGTATCTCAAGGAAATTCTTGATATCTGAGAACCAAAGTGGCTCATCATCAGACTTTGTAGGTTCCTCAATCTGGAGGCAGAAAGTTGGCTCATTTCTTTGCTCGATCATGATTGGCTTCATCTCAACACCAAACGAGATTTCTATCATTGTGGCCAGAGTGGCTAATGTGTCAGCAAAGTGATTTCTTATCTGAGGGACATATGAGAATGTTACGTCTTGGAAGCAAGCTATTAGATCCTCGAGGTGTTCATGGTAAGGGATCAGTTTCTTGTCTTTCATCTTTCAATCACCGTTTGTCTGGCATATGATTACGTGTGAATCATCAAACACTCGGAGGTGAGTTATATTCAGATCGAGAGCCGCCTGTAGATCAGTAGCACAAGCTTCATATTCAACCATGTTATTAGTGCAAGGGAAGTTGAGCTTGATAGAGATAGGTACGTAGGATCCTTTCGGTGAAATCAGAATGGCGCCAACTCCCTGACCCTCGGCATTTGCTGCTCAAAGTGCATTACCCATGGTTCCTTTGCTTCTTCAGCATCATCTTCCGTCATGAATGGGATGTCCTCAGTTCTCAAAGGTTCATAATCTGGCAAAGGATTGTCGGCAAGATGATCGGCGAGTGCCTGCCCCTTAATCGACTTTTGAGTGACATACGTGATGTCAAACTCAGACAATAAAAGCTGCTATCATGCGGTTCACCCAGTGAGAGCCGACTTCTCGAACAGGTATTTCAATGGGTCAATTCGGGCCAAAAGTAGAACGACTTGGGATAGCAAGTAATGGCGGAGCCTCTGAGTAGCCCATACAAGAGCCAAGCATGTTTTCTCCAGATGAGAATAACACGTCTCATAATTAGTAAACTTCTTGCTTAGATAGTAGATCGCCCGCTCTCTTCTTCTCGTCTCGTTATGCTGCCCTAAGACACATCCCATCGAGACTGCCGTCATAGAGAGATACATTAAGAGTGGTCTCCCCGGCTCGGGTGGTACCAACACAGGTGGATTAAGGAGGTAGCTTTTGATTTTATTGAATGATGCCTGACATTCGTCGTTCTATTCAACGGGTGAGTTCTTCCTTAGCAGCTTGAAGATCGACGTGCAGATGAGAGTTAGTTGTGCAATGAACCGACTGATATATTATATTCTGCCTAAGAACCCTCTATGATCGCCTCGCTCCGGTGACTTGGCTATCATATCATCGACATTCACTTCAATTTCTCGATGCATCATGTCTTGAAACAGTGCAGTCATAGCTCTTTGGTATGTTGCACCAGCATTCTTTAGCCCAAATGATATGACTCTATATAAAAGGTTCCCCAAGGAGTGATGAATGCAGTCTTCTCTTGATCTGCCTCTGCCATCTTTATCTGTTTGTAACCTGAGAATCCATCCATAAAAGAAAGCATCCCTTGCTTAGCAGTGTTATCGACCAAGATGTCGATGTGTGGCAATGGGAAATCGTCCTTCATGCTTGCCTTGTTCAAATTTCGAAAATCGATGCACATGCAAACCTTTCCATCTTTCTTTGGCATCAGCACAATATTGGCTAGCCACTGTGGGTATTTGGATACCATAAGAAACCCCGTGTCATACTGCTTAATGACCTCATCCTTAACTTTTAGCATCCACTCGGGTTGGAGACGTCTTAACTTCTGTTTAACCGACTTCATATTAGGGTAGAGAGGTAACTCATGCTCAACCAAATTGGTGTCCAGACCAGGCATGTCCTTGTACGACCAGGAAAAAACGTCTTGGTATGATTAAAGGAAATCGATCATGCTTTTTCTTTTTGAGAGATAGCGATGTTCGATTTTGGTTATTTGAATAATCTCCTCGGTTCGTTAACGCCCCTCGCTTTCTGACAATGGGGGTAGGGCCATGCTCAAATTCGACAAATCGGTTAAGGAGCTCATTGGGGAGCTCCTCCAAAGGGAGTTCCTCATTCAGACTTGTAACTCCTACCTCTTCTTGTATTTCTATAGGAAAGGAGTCAATTTTATGTGGGACAGGTATTTCGATTAAGGCATCTTTTTATGGGACTTTATTTGAAATTTTAAATGATAGTATTTTTGGATTTTGTATTTTTTCAATGATTTTGTAATTATATATATTTCCAATGTTTTTGCGGTTTTGTATTTCTTCGGAGACGGATCCTTGACAACGCGAGTTTGTGTGTATATAAGGTATTGCCTGCCAAGGGCTTATCTCACATTTTATATATTCTTTTTTTTAGAAAATGGGTGCCAAATGTTAGGCCACTCCCCGCTTCTAGAGTTTGGGGCAAAGATACCCAATTGCGTACCTGAGGAGCCGCTCCTTTACCTGATTGGATGGAGGGGGCTGACTGATATGACTCATTGGAGTCAGCTTCCATCATGTTGATCCCCATTTCGTTTGAGATGATGTCCTCAAACGTCAACACCATTTTGTGGTGATTTACCACAGGGGGAGTTTGTTCAGGTACTGACCATCGTTCTTCGAAAAGGGACAACACGGCCAAATCTATCTCCAGGCTAGGAAGGGTAATGTGGGGATTGGTGGGGTGAACTAGTGCTGTGGGCTTGTGTGGGGTTAATCGGGTTTCCCCATTCCGGTCAATCTTCACGACCCCAGCACTTACAAAGGATTCCCTGATGTGTGATTTGGGATGAGACTTCTCCTCTTCCAAGTGTATCCCATGGCTCTTGCGGCCGCCGTCTCACGGGCCTTCTCCTTGGCCTCTCGAACCTCTTCCTCTGTGGGCTTGTAACCTAACCCAAAACAAACTTTCTGTCCCTTGGCTATTACAAGTTGTCTTCTTCCTTGCAGTCTGGGCCCGAGTCCTCTGCCTTTTTGATAGCCCCATTTCTGGAGCATCGCCACTGTTGCTTATGTTCCGCCAACGGTTTTGGAGACTATGCTTTTCGAAGGTTTTGGGCCTACTGCTGACACCTCATATTCAAAACTGTGGAGGTCGGTGTCTTCCTCAGTACGTGGCACATCCATTACTTTCAGATTTTCAATGCTATGGGTGGCCTTGTCTTTGTCGTCATGTCCTTTACCAATGATGGTGATCACCTTCTGCTCGGATATGAATTTTAATTTTTAATGGAGGGTAGAAGGTATCGCCCCAACCTCATGCAACCAGGGGCATCCTATTAGCAGATTAAACAAAGATTTGATATCCATCACTTGGAAAGGTATGGAAAAGGTCATGGGCCCGATTACTAACTTAAGGTTGACCTCTCCCATTATTTCTCTTCTAGTGTTATCAAAACCCCGAGCACTTGTTCTTGTCGGCCTCAACATACAGGGGTCCACAGCGATTTTGGTGGTAGTAAAATGTGAGCACACATTGAGCCGACCGTTATCAATTAGAACTAAGGGAATTATCATGTTCGATTCAACAAGAATATTGATGGATTTAACATGACTATTTCCTCCGACAGATCTTAGTTCGACAATGAAATGGCATTAGGTGCCATTGTCCAATTATTTGCCCAACTTCATCTGTGCTCACCTGCTCGGATACATGGGCATTCTTACTCCCATTAAAGCTTGAAAATGGAGTGGGGATGTCATTAATAGATTTCAGACAGTGATATGGGCTGACATTCTTCTTAGTTGGGTCTCAAGAATGTGCTCCCGGCTCATCTTTTCAAACGGGTGGATCATACCGTTTTTCTTTTCCTCCACTATGCCGGTGCCGGTTGGTTGCTTATTGTCATTGCCGCCTCAAAGTTATTTTGAGATATTTCTAATTCGATAACGAAGTCCACGCACTTTCCTCGCTGTCGCCAATGCATTAGTTAGCATTGGTCTGTTTCATAGCTCAATGGACCTCGATGAGAATCATTGGTTGGCCCTGGATATGGAACGGTAGGGTCTGGCTCTGACGTGTGTGCCGATATGGTTTCGCAAGGTAGGTAAGACTTGGTTTACCTCAGTGAAGGATGGGTGGGTGGTAAAATTAGGCCAGGTAGGGGTGGTGAAGTTTAACGATGGTTGCACCGGGGGTAATGGGGTGGACGTAGGCCATTGGTAGCTAATGGGTGTGGGTGGATTGGGGGTTTGATGGGCCATTAGGTAATTGACGGGGGTGGTAGAGTTTACGGGTGGTTGAACCGAGGGTAATTGGGTGGGCGTAGGCCATGGATAACTGACGGGTGCGGGTGGAGGATTGGGGGCCTGATGGCTTATTGGGTAATTTAAGGGGGTGGTGAAATATGGTTGATATGCATTTATTTGTACGCAGTTAATGGGGGTGGGTGATGGAAAATAGGCCCTAAGATCTAGGGTTCGGTCTGCAGTGCAGGGGTGGGGAAGTAATCTGTCAGATTTAGGGGTTCAATCACCCTAACAGTTCCTTCTCCTAGATTTCTCTGCCTTGGTGCCACAAACATTTCTTGATTACAAATGAAGTTTGACAGATCAGACTCCAATTCTTGTTCAAATTCCTCTACCATCCCTATGGTGGGTCTGGGACATGCTATTCTAGTAGGGTGTGGTGGTAAAGGCACCTGATGGATATTCGTATGCTGGTTTGGTTGGGTGGGTGCAGGAGGAATGATCTTCCCAGCATCAATTAAGTCTTGGATCGCGTGCTTCAATGGGAAGCAGCGATTAGTCGGGTGACTCGGACCCTGATGGAAATTGCAATGAGTATTGGGGTCAAAATTATATGGAATCGGATTAAAAGGAGGTCATGGTTGGAGAACAGTTATTAAACCCTTTTCAATTAATAATGGCAAAAGTATACTTAGGGATTGCCCTAAGGGCGTAAAGACTAAATCATAACGGGCTCTCCTCTCTGAGGTCATTTACATTCCTAGCCCATTCCTGGCTCTCTATACTGGACCTATCCTGATGGGAGTTGATTACGCTACTTTAAACTGAAAGGGGGCGGCATGGTTATTGGGCCTGGTATTGGTTACATTCTGCACCTCTGCCCCTATTCTTCTATCATTTCTTTGCTCGGCAAACCTCTTAACCCCGCTGGGTCCCCCTGATGCATTTTTACTCAACCGCCCTTTTCTGATGGCGTCCTCATAGCGGTTGGTGTTCCTTACCAAGTCATTAAAATGGACTGCTACTGATATACCAAAAAATTCGAGATCACTGGTAGGGTATTTTTCGAGATCATTTCTATCTGCTCGTCATTAGGTATTCTGTTTCTTACTTGAGCTGCCAATGCTCTCTAACGCCCTAAGTAATTGCTGAAGGTCTCATTGGGGTTCTGATTCAATCGGGCTAGATCTGACATGCGTGGCTCAATGTCCATGTTGTAGATATATTGCTCCTGGAATAAGTGGGTAAGATCTTTCCACGTTTTAATCATGGATGGTTCAAGAGACGTGAACCATCTTAAAGCTGGGCCGATTAAACTTTTCTGGAACACTTTGATGAGGAGTCATTCATCTCCACCGTATCGGCACATGTCCCCACAGTAGGACTTAATGTGCACAATAGGATTGTTTGTGCCATTATATTTATCAAAGATCGACATTTTAAATTTGGAGGGTAGGGGGACCTCGACGAACAGGCATAAATCCGTGAAGTCTGTGATGTGAATTTCAGTACCACCCATCTTCTGTAATTACTTCTAGATTTTATCTAACTGTTCTTTCAGCTGTTCTGACTCCTTGGACATGGGGGCCATCTTCTCAATTATTAGCCTGACTCACTTTGGGCTGCCAGTAGTGGGGTAATTACAGGTGGAGGATTGGCATTGGACACTGCCCCGACATAGTCCCCACTATTTCTGATCTCGTCCTCCTCATACTGCTGGTCTACATAGGGTGCAGTGAGGACGAGAATTTCATGTTGATGTATGGACTGGATGAGATTGGACTAGATGTGGGTTGGGTGAGCCCCTTGAATGTAAGGGAAGTGTTGTGGGGTGATGGTGAGTGGTAGTTTGGTTTAGGGGTGGGGCCTAATGAGGCCATTAGACATGGGGGAAGGTTTGGAGATGGTCTTGGGTTATGGGGCCATGAGAAAATTAGGTTTGGGGTATGGCATGGGTTTGACCCGGGTGTGAAGGTTGGGGGAGGGTGAAATGTTGGGGGTATTGTGGAAGGTATGAGTGTGGGGCTTGGGCTTGGGCCATGAAGCCCTGGGAGGTTTGGGCCATAAGGCCTTGGTCAGGTTGGGCTTGGGTAAAGGGCAAGGGATTTGGCGGATCTTGGCCCATTAGTCCTTGATGGGTTTAACCCATTGGGCTTTGGTGGGTTTGGGCCATGGGCCATTGGTGGGTATGGGCTTGATGGGTCCAGACCATGGGCCCTTGGTGGATTTGGGTTAGGCCCATTAGGTTTTGAGGGGTATGGGCCATGGTGCTTTGGTGGGCTTGGGCCATGGGCCATTGGTGGGTCTGGGCTTGATGGGTATGGGCCATTAGGGTCTGGGTTTGGGCTTGGGGTATGTGGGTTTGACCCGTTGGGTTTTGGAGGGTATGGGCCATGGGCCCTTAGTGGGTTTGGGCAAGGGGCCCTTGGTATGTGGGGGTGGGTGGGGTTTGGGCCAATGAGCTTTGAGGCATGTGGAAAGTGGGGATTTGGGCCAATGGGCCTTGGGTCATGTGGGAAATGAGGGCTTGGGCCAATGAGCCTTGGGGCATGTGGGAAGTGGGGTTTGACGGTGTGGATGATGGGGAGGGGGGTCATGGGGGAGTGAGGCATAGAGATTGACTAGGGTATGGGATGAGTTCATGGATATGGGGTGTGGAGGAGAGGAGGCATTTTGGAAAGCCTTCCATATGGAGTAGGCTTGGAACATCTCCTCCATCATGGTCATGGAAGGAGGGTCGGATGGAGATGGTGGATTTAAGGGATGAGATGTAGATGGGGTGAATGTGGTGGGTAAATTGGGCATGGTCCCGGTAAAATCGGGCATGACCCGGGTAACGGATGGGATATGGGGTGGATTGGAGGGATGAAGTGGGGCATTGACAAAGGGGGATGGGTTGGGAATGTTTAGGGATGATGAAGGGTAAAGTGTGGGTGTTTGGAAAAAATCGGGCATGGCCCCGGTAAAAATGGGCATGACCCGGGTAGATGGGAGGATTTGTGGGGGGTTTGATAAGGTGGAGGTGACCTAGATGAATGAAGGTGGATCGGGCTTATATGGGAAAGATGGAAAATGGGGCATGGATGTGGATGGGGAAAATTATGTTGAGTTTTGTATGGATGTGGATGGGAAATGTGTTGGATTTGGCATGGATATGGGAGGGAAAATGGGCATGGTCTGGGCAAAAGATGGGGAATGGGGGGGGGGTTGATTTTGGATATTTTAGGAAGTAGTGGTTAGGAAAATGGGGGTACCAAAGGACTTGATAATTGTACAAGGTGATTGAGTGAGGGGGATGGTGGAAAAAACTTATCCCGAATGGGAGTGGGTTGGAGAATGTGATGGGGATGAGTCGGGATCGGTGTAAACTAGATCCACTACCCACGACATTGTTTGTTGGCGGGTTGGGTATGGGTGCCTTGGATAAGGCCCAGAAAATTTCCTCCTTCTTCCCCTACGGGACGATGAAAGGCAAGATGATGCCATTGTACTGGCACCACAAGAACTCTATTTTTTAGGTTTTTTTATTTTTAATTTTTTTGAAAAGAAATTTTTTTAAAAAACAAAGGTTCCGAGGCCTTGGAATTCTCTTCTCGGGTGGCTTTCGTACCCTAATTTAGGACCCGCGGCGATGATTTCGAGGCACTTCGGAAGAATCAAAGGAAGAACTTTGATCTATTGAAGGCACGAAAATTGAGGCGAATAACCCGATCTCCCGAAATGAGTAAAAAAGAAGTTACATTCTTTTGATCGACGGGGGCGTATTGGGTGTCGGAGATGGCGGGGCCCAAACAGAGGCACTAAGACACTAATCGGGGGACTCGGGATGTAGAAAAGGCCACGTAATTTGGATTGCCGATTGCTCGTAATAACATCAAGAATTAATACATGCGCTAAAGCACAAATTCCCTAAATATGGCTGGCGCAACTATTAGTTGCGCCTGTGTATTTTTGGAGATTTTTGTATTGGGGTAACTAATACTTGCGCCAGGCAAAAGTGGGTTTTTAGAACTCTTGACAGCAGCTACTTCAGACCGAATTGAGTCTCTTTTTGGCTTTTTTGTGGAAGCTGGGCTTCCGAGAACTAACTGATTTTTTAGTGAAACGTCCTCTCCTCACCGAACCTAGGGGTTTGAGTTCGGTATAACTCACTAGCGCGCTCTCCAACGGGTTTTAAGCTTGTAGGAATTGGTGACCCACCCGATATACCTCTGGCACAAGCGCGTTCTTAGATACTAAGTGGATTGGGACTTTTCTGGATCATCACCACTAGGGGCTGCTGTTGTCGCTCTAAGTGTGCCATAATTGTGTGCATTATGAATAAAGAATTAAAGAATTGAAGAATGTTTAAGTTATATGGATGTTAACTTATGAAAGGAATATCGGCAGCACATTGGGGCTAACATTGGCCTGCAAGATCAGGGCCAATTGTAGCAAGTTTTAAAAGTGAGTATATTAAAGATCGTCCATAGAGAATTTGTCTGAAATATGAGATAGACCTCCAGATCTGTGCTACCAGATCTGGCTCTATATTTATCTAGAAAGCAGATGAAATAAGAGAGTTTGGGTTTTGTCACGTTTAACTAAAAACAAATAAAGAAAAGATTTAACTAAATGATCCAGATCCGAGTTGGGAAAGTGTTTGAAATAAAACAAATGGAGAAGTAATAGCTTCATGTATTTTAGCCTTTGAATTTTAATGGAGAATCTGTATTCCAATAGAGCAGATTCAATCTTCATCCGCTACCAAAGATGTAGATGTAAGAGAAATAAATCGAATTAAGGAATAGGTTTAAACTTATGGCTATGATCTCCCACTTAAATGGTCACAGATCATCCAATAGTTGTGTTCTTTAGTTGTAACATGAACATCATCGTAAGTCTTGAATTAGGTTACCAACGCTAATTCGCACAGGACAATGAATTAAGGGAAGTTGGATGCGGGTGAGTGAATCTAAAGAAGTCTAATGCACTAAGGTGAACATTGAACCCTCGATGACTATGACTCCAATGGAGAAGACACAAATTACAACCTTTTAAAATCCAAAATTACAATTACAAAGCGCTGCTTCTTAGAGAGCCCTCAGACTTTACAGGTCTTGAATCCGAACTCCTTGGAGTTACAAATCACTCTCAACAACTCTCAAAAGCAAAACAAAAGAAGCTATTAGGAGAGAATGGATAGGCTATCCGAGGAAGGTAGGAAATAGAAATGAAAACTCAAAATGGATGCCACAATTGGGCAAATGTCTTCTATTTATAGCTTTCCTTGATCCTGCAAGATTTGAATTGACCAATCAATCGAAGTGTTCACTGGATTGCCCAATGGCTTGAGCACGGAGATCCGATCGACTGCTCGCCAATGAAAATGCTCGATCTGGTTCACCAATCGCGCTAGAAGCATCAATTCTATGGAATTCAAAAATCTGTTTGAGCTTCTAGAAGTTCCCCAAGTGATTTCATCTTTGACGCTCACATGGGTTGGAATATGCTTTTGGATCTTGATTGGAATCTTCAAATGTCCTCGGGTCATTAAATGCATTGGGGCGTCTGAGAGATTTGAAATGCCCTTTAAACAAGGCAGTAATTCCCAGAATGTCCTTTCGTAGAGTTTAAGTGCCTTTTAGCAAAGTGTTTTGGCTCAAAGTTCTTTTCGCAAAGAAATTTGGCTTCGTAAAGTCTTTTCAAGAAAAGACTTCTCCCGGATCTTCTATTCGAAAAGGAAATTTCAACTATTCGAGCAGAACATGGTTCTTTTCGAGTAGTTCATTACGACTCCGTAATCAATTGAGCAGAACTTTGACCTTTTCGAAAAGTACTTTTTACTTTGCGAATTGAGCTTTAGCTTCCATTCTTCTTTCTTGAATGGATCCTTTTCTTCTTCGTGTCTTTGCTTCTTCTTTTCAGTCCTTTTTAACCCTTCTTTGAGGCTATTTCTTCACTCCCTTTTTTGACATGAATTGTCGACTTTTGATCATTTTAGGATGCTTTTGACTTGGACTTGGTGTCTAATTGGTTAGTAAAGCACTTATTTAGTCTTCTCAAGGGTCTTTCAAAGCTCATGTTTAGGGGTGAAAATGGTATTTTCACTACTTAACACACCCCAAACCTAAGCTTTGCTAGTCCTGAGCAAAGAAACATAAAAAACAAGGAGACATAAAACGAAACATAGAAAAACCAAGTAAAGAGCCACTTTTGTAGGAAGCAGTGCATTTAGCATATGCAACAAGCCTTTTAAACCCCTAGGTGATCCCTAGAGGAGGAGTGAAGTCTCCCGAGGGTTTTCTGAAGGTACCCACAAACTTCTCCATGGGACAGTTGGCATTAGTGCCTTTGTTATCTCATGAGCAATCAAAGATCGAAATTAGTTACTCTTGAATCCATGTTTACACGTAAATTTAGTTGTATTGTTTGCAAGGAGATTTCAACATTTATAAACCTCATGAATGTTTCAATATTTCCAATCATGTGAACAAATCATAGAAAATCATACAAATGTGCCGAAGAAGCTCATCCTATGGATAAAAATTAGGTTATAAGTCATACTTAATGTGCTCAAGTTCCAACCCAAACACTCACCAGGTATACTCTCATCGGTGTTTTTGTTGAGGGGTTCGTTTTCACTCAAGCTCAAGAGCGATTACATCTCCCAAATGGATCTGTAAGCATGAGCATAGGCCCTGCTTCTCGTGCAATCGCATCATTGACATCTCCTCACCATAGATTGGGTCACTTATCTCCACATGACAGCTCACTCAACTTTGGATCACAAGGGCTTTTAATCTAGGTTTGTTTGTATGGCTTATGGAGTGAAGTTTCAAGGAAAGGCGCTTTGAGCAGGGGTTTGAATTTGAGAACTCGGGAAGTGCAGGAGATGGTTCATGACTCCACCTTTTGAGTTTAGCTTCTTTCTTCTTCTTTTGAGATTCTCACATTCCACGGTGATCAGTTCTTTCTTTGATCTTGCATTTTCAACATAAGGTCCCTTTTTGCCTTTTTGCTTGCAACTTTTCACATTGTTTGTCTCTTCCTTTCTCAGGCCACCATATTGCCTGCTTTTTGAGGTATTTTCTCTTCATTTTCTTGATGTTGCCCGAAATGGTCCATCTTCGATTCTTTCTCCTTTACCTCCACGAATTCTCGAGTGAGGAAGGCTGAATTGGTTCCATAGGTTCGGTGCAAGTACTTTTGGGTATTTTGATGAAGAATTGTAGGATTCTACTCAAATGGGGTACAAACAGGCAGATTTTTCTTGGTTGGTTCTACATTGAGGTTCAAGTCATCTAAAGAAGGCCTTGATCTTTTCCTCGGTTTCATGAGTGTCTTGTTACTTGTTTTAATTTGGAGTTTCCTAACTTCTAGTGGATCTAATGCCTCACCAATCCTTTGAATCGTAAAAATTGCCTCACCACTCTTCAATGAGATGGAAAATATATGGGCTCAATTCTCACCGGTTATGGTTTTTCCTTGAGCTTTTAAGTATATCTTTACCTTTTCTCTTCCTTTTGACTTACTACGTCGATACCGGATGTTTTTTATGGTGTAATCATCATGGAAATGTAGAATATCGCAAGGTTTAGAATGTCTAAATTTGGCAAAGGAATTTTAAATTTTCTAGTTGTCATGATTCTTAAGTAAATTAATACATTTCCTAATTACTTAGGTGATTCGCCCTTATGTTAACTATTCCTAGGCAGACTTGTCCGCCACAAACCTATGGGGGAACAAAGTGTCCTCACCGTTCAAAGGTGGTGGACAATTATTAGGGGAAGACAAACAAACAACAATAATCCGGACGATTCTGGCAAGCACATGAAATTTGGATAGAAAATAAAAGGAAAAAAGGGAAAGGGAGGGAGGGGAGGTAAGTTTTAAATAGGGAGAACAAAAAGCAATTTGGTTAGGCACACTTATAATGAAAAAATTGTAATAGAATAAAAAGCGAAAATAAGAAAGAGACAATTAATGAAATTGGGCTTGTAAACTGGTGATTCTCCTACTTCCTCATTCTTCTTAACATGGCCCGACTTGTGGTCCGCTTGCCAAAGTTGTGAGGAGTGAGTACCTCAAAGGGCTCTTCCCTATCAATGTCAAACTTGGCTCTTAAGAGGGTCAGAATGAGTCTTCCAAAGGGAGGCCAGAATCTTCTTGTTCCTTTTTACCTTGGCACTCCATGACCATTGCTTCGGGATCGACATGGGGGCATTGAAGAATTGCCCCTTAGAGAAGTGAAAGAGGGCTTCTAAGATGGGGTTCGCCTCTCTTGGGTGTGCTTGATCATAAAAACTCTCTCGGAGTATGGAATCCATCGATAGATATTGCGAGGCGAGATCTCTTCTCACTATTGATTGCCCAGAACCCACCATGCCACTGTGTCAAATGGGCAGCCATATCTCTGAAAGAGGCAACTTGAGGGCGATCAAGGTCCATCGATTGAATTGAAAAGGTATCCCTAGGGCATGTCCAATGTCCTCGTGATCCTGATTAAGTCACAGTTGTCTATAAAAATAACTAGGGTTGGCACATCAAGATGTTCCTCTGTGACTGTGGTGAGGTTCGATACACAGCTTTGTCATCCTTGGGTAAATTTTCTCGGTAATGGAGTGAGGATGGTCTTTGAGGGAAGCCTCCACGAGATATCTTAAAGATAGCACGCAATCGAGTTTGGAGGAGAAAAAGTTTCATCCACCAATAGCTCGGTATGAGCTTCGGGCATCAATGAATGGGTTAGGCAAAACCAAAGGAATGGGTAATGGGGACAGCTGCACTGGGCTCGAGGCAGCAGGGGTGGGCTCCTCATGGCGTATTTTTTTTTTTTCTTTTTCAACCCTATCTGCTTTGTCCATTGAAAGTTTTCTCTTTGCAGACTTCTTGGCTTTGCCTTTGGCTTTTGGGGGAGTTTTGGTACATCTTCTTGGTGAAGATTTAGGGAACATGGCAGAAGAGATTTCTCGGTTTTCCCATATTTAAAATGGCCTCAAATGTAGCTTAAGTACCAAAGAATCACAGAAAGAATAAGAGTAGAAGCGATTACATGATCCGAGGGTTTCCTCTGTGAGTTTCTTTGCTCTGAAAAGATCGCATTGTGATCTACACCTTTGATTTCGACAAGAGAAAAGCGCGAGAGGATTAGAATAGATGGTGGAGTCTTTACCTTGCGAAATGTTTGTAAAGACTCCTCCACCACTCATCAATGATGTCAACATGGAAACATTCCTCGAGAATTGAGGTTGAGTAACAAGATTATACACATTCAATTTAACTTTCATATTTCCAAAAGACACCTCCATGATGCGACACTGCATTGAATGCATGCATTAGTGTAGCAGAATGGTCTTCCCATAATGTGACAGGATGGCGGTGGTACTTTTGGTTGGTTCCATGTCCAACACCAAAAAGTCAGGTAGAAAACTTGTCTACTCCTACCAAAACATCTTCAATCAACCCCATAGGTTTCCTTTCGGATCTGTCAATCAGTAACACCACTTGAGTGGGTTTCAATTCTCCCAAACCTAGCTTCTCATAAAGCAGGCAGTTGACACTAGCACCAGATCTAGCAAGGCTTTCTCAATGGTGTGCTCCCCAATGATGCAGGGATTGTGGGGATTCGAGGTCTTGCATCTTAGGTGGTGTTGCAATTGATAGCACTTGGTTGATTTTCTCCACAAAGGCCTTCTTGGATAAATGTATCCTAGATTGCCTTTTGTGGGTGCACACCTCTTTGAGAAATTTTGCATAAGCGGGGGACCTGCTTTGATTGCATCAGTGAGGTAGATTAATTTTAACTTGCTTGAATGTCTCCATCATTTCCTCAATTTTGTGTTTCCTTTGTCAAAAGGAGAAACCGACTTCATTGCATGGGGAAATGGGAGGTGAGGAACAAATTTCTCCTCCTCATCTTTTCAACAATTTTGTTATTTTACATTTTTCATTTTTTGAATTTTCGATGTAAATCAATGACCATATTGCTATCCAAATTGCTTTTTTACTTGTTTTGATCAGCCGCTCAACAAGAGCCCTTATTTACTCTTCTTGAAAATAATGAGAAACAACTCGTAGATTTTCTATTTGTGTTTTTACTTCTTTTATTTTGTATTTGGTTTTGTAAAAAAATCAGCATGCCTAAAAGGCAATAGAAATTATAATCAAAACAAACATTAAACAAGAGCTTTGGTTCTCAAAATTTAAAATAGAAAATGAATGCAAAGGAGAAGGATGCAAACTCAAGCGGATCTGCTCCAGCTTTGGTCCAGATGCTCCTTGTTGAATGACCGCTCAGATCTGCAAACATCCAAAAAATCAAGTATTGACAAAAAATAAAAGAAAAACTCAAAGCACGCTTGCCCAAATTTGACAAAAGACAAAAGAGTGGCGGCATTTATTCAAATAACTAGAAGGCAAAGAATAAAAACTCGTAAAAAAAAAAAAAATTTACAGTAAAGAAAGCAGTTTTCTATACAAAACTGCTGTAGACATTTAATCAAGCACTTGGAATGCAAAGTGCAGGTTTAAAGAAAAAATTAAAATAAAAATCAAATCTACAAAATAAAAAAACTTAGGTCTACCTATTTTAGAACAAACTTCCCCGGCAACGGCGCCAAAAACTTGTTGTCGCTCTAAGTGTGCCATAATTGTGTGCATTATGAATAAAGAATTAAAGAATTGAAGAATGTTTAAGTTATATGGATGTTAACTTATGAAAGGAATATCGGCAGCACATTGGGGCTAACATTGGCCTGCAAGATCAGGGCCAATTGTAGCAAGTTTTAAAAGTGAGTATATTAAAGATCGTCCACAGAGAATTTGTCTGCAATATCTCATAGACCTCCAGATCTGTGCAACCAAATCTTGCCCTATATTTATCTAGAAAGCAAAGCAAATAAGAGAGTTTGGGTTTTGTCACGTTTAACTAAAAACAAATAAAGAAAAGATTTAACTAAATGATCCAGATCCGAGTTGGGAAAGTGTTTGAAATAAAACAAATGGAGAAGTAATAGCTTCATGTATTTTAGCCTTTGAATTTTATTGGAGAATCAGATTCCAATAGAGCAGATTCAATCTTCATCCGCTACCGGCCAAGAGATGTAAGAGAAATAAATCGAATTAAGGAATAGGTTTAAACTTATGGCTATGATCATCACTTAAATGGTCACAGATCATCCAATAGTTGTGGCCTCGTTCTTTAGTTCGTAACATGAACATCATCAGTAAGTCTTTGCTTGAATTAGGTTACCAACGCTAATTCGCACAGGACAATGAATTAAGGGAAGTTGGATGCGGTGAGTGAATCTAAAGAAGTCTAATGCACTAAGGTGAACATTCGGAACCCTACATGACTCCAATGGAGAAGACACAAATTACAACCTTTTAAAATCCAAAATTACAATTACAAAGCGCGGCTTCTTAGAGAGCCCTCCGACTTACGCCTTGAATCCGAACTCCTTGGAGTTACAAATCACTCTCAACAACTCTCAAAAGCAAAACAAAAGAAGCTATTACAGGAGAATGCAGATAGGCTATCCGACCGGAAGGTAGGAAATAGAAATGAAAACTCAAAATCTGGATGCCACAATTGGGCAAATGTCTTCTCTATTTATAGCTTTCCCTTGATCCTCAGGTTGAATTGACCAATCGAAGTGTTCAGATCTGGATTGCCCAATGGCGATTGAGCACGGAGATCCAGATCTGTTCGCCAATGAAAATGCTCGATCCGTTCACCAATCAGCGCTAGAAGCATCAATTCTATGGAATTCAAAAATCTGCTTGAGTTCTAGAAGTTCCCGCCAAGTGATTTCATCTTTGAGCGCTCACATGGGTTGGAATATGCTTTTGGATCTTGATTGGAATCTTCCAAATGTCCTCGGCATTAAATGCATTAGGCGTGCGTAGATCTTGAAATGCCCTTTAAACAAAGTAATTCCCGTAATGTCCTTTCGTAGAGTTTAAGTGCCTTTTACAAAGTGTTTTGGCTCCAAGTTCTTTTTCGCAAAGAAATTTGGCTTGAAAGTCTTTTCAAAAGACTTCTCCCCGGATCTTCTATTCAAAAGGAAATTTCAACTATTCGAGCAGAACATGGTTCTTTTCGAGTAGTTCATTACTGACTCGTAATCAATTCGAATGGAACTTTGACCTTTTCGAAAAGTACTTTTTACTTTGCGAATTGAGCTTTAGCTTCCATTCTTCTTTGCGAATGGATCCTTTTTCTTCTTCAGGTCTTTGCTTCTTCTTTTCAGTCCTTTTTAACCACTGCTGAGGCTATTTCTTCACTCCCTTTTTTAGCTTGACATGAATTGTCAGCTTTTTGATCATTTTAGGATGCTTTTCGGACTTGGACCTGTCTAATTGGTTAGCTGTAAAATGCACACTAAAGCACTTATTTAGTCTTCTCAAGGGTCTTTCAAAGCTCATGTTTAGGGGTGAAAAATGGTATTTTTCACTACTTAACAGCTGCCGCCATACTAAGACTCGGGTGGTTGTATGTGTGCCTAAATCCAATCCTTTAAAAATCTATCCCGCAAAAACAAATTGATTAAGTTCCCTATCTTGGTTCAATTTTAGTTTTTTTCAATGCTTTTTTTTTTATGGAAGTTTTCTTTAGTTCAAAGATCGGGGGTGATGATCCCGTGACGCCACTACGGGCCAACGTCCACTGTTGGAATATGCTTGCACAAGTAGGCCTGCCAATCGGCTAAGACACTTTAAATGACAGAAATTTGAAGAAAATTAAAAGACAATGCGCAAGTATGCCGTCGATCGGCTAAGGTACTAAAATGACCAAAAAGTAAAGAAAATTAAAAGACAGTGCGCATGTAGGCCTGCCAATCGGCTAAGGCTCGTAAATGACTTAAAAGTAGGGGTAAGTAAAATGACTTAATCGGTGGGGTGAGTAAAAATAAAATAAAAAACTGTAATAAAAAGGTTATTAAAATAAAAAATAAAGAGGACAAGTTTCAAGGAGAATCTCTACAAGCTATCCCCAGCAGAGTCGCCATCTGTGCAACCGTGGGATTTTTGACTATCTCGTCGCGGCGATGCGCTCGCTAACAAAAATATAGAGTCACCACCTGGAGCTTTTGGTGTCCCGAGAAATGTAGATAATTTTTATAAGCACCAAAGTGCCACAAATATGACTCTGAATCTGGTCCATACCAAAGGTTCTTGGGTAGGGGCTTCGGTTATCGATCGGGAAGGTGTTACGCACCCGATCAACCTGCTTAATGCGGTCTCTACTTATGGCCAAAACAAAAATAAAATGAAAATAAAACAAAGGTCTTATTCTTGCCCAAAGGGCCCTAAAATTCTATTTGTGCCCCTCCGTCCCTACCGAAAAGTCGGCGGCGTAACGACACAAATGTGAGGATGGAAGAAGAACTAAAATAGATAGGAGAAGAAAGGAAAGAGCCGGAGCCCTCGGTCCCTTGTTGTACCGTTGGAGAGCCTTACGTAGGCTTTCTTTGATAAGATCTTAATGGCTTGTATGATGAAAAATAGGATTCTAAATCCTTGGGCTTGATGGCTAGGAGGTATAGAAGGAAGGCAAAGGGGTAGCACATACCTAAACTAAGGTTTTTAGATGAAAGATAAGGCTTAGAAGAAAGTTGGGAAATCTGGAATTTGTGTGAAAAATAGCACCAAAGGGAGAAAGATCTTCTCACTCTAAGCTTTTTCTCTCTTAAATAATTTTTTTCAACCTTTAATCCAAGGGGAGAGAGGCTCTATTTATAGGAAAAGGGTAGGTTAGGAGGCTACTTAGATGCTAATTAGGGTTAGCAATTAGGTAATCTCTAATATAAGGTTTCCTAGGATTTTGAGAGCTTGGAGATGTGTGGGAATGGTTTTAATGGTGGATGATAGGTTAGTGATTCAAATCACTTAAGGGTTGCAAATAGGCATTAAAAGGGTAGAATAGAACTAGCAAAACACCCCCCAAAGATCAAGATGGTCAATAAGTCAAACCCCCCAATCTCAATTTTCGGAGCAGAAAACCATAGGTACTGTTCATATGCTTGGCGCAACTAATAGTTGCGCCAAGCATATGTACAGTAATACAATGATTCATAATGGTTTTGGGAGGTTGCAAGCCCGCAGGGGGACCCATCTATAACTGGCGCAACTATTAGTTGTGCCAAGCTAAAATCCTACAAAACTGCTCGATTTTTAAATTAGCATAACTTTTGCTACATGACTCTGATTGAGGCGAATCTTAGCTCGTTCGAAAGCTAGGGAAGTCCTCTTTCCAATGGTATATAACTTGATAGTAACAGAAGACCTCAGCTAGTCCTGGTACACCACTCTTCATCCATTGCTCGGGAAGGTTAGGTTTAGGGTTCGAAAGGGGTTCTAAGGGTTGGGATTGGTTTCTAAAGGTTCGAGGTAAACTATAAGGGATTTGGGATGATTCGTAAGGGTTTGGAAAGATATCTAAGGGTTTCATACATGCCATCAAAAGCTCAGAGACGCGCCTCTCTCAAAATGTGTTTCGATCGGGCCTTAAGCCAAATTTGGGTGTCTACACATATACTATTGTTTTAGTATATGGTCCCTGTCCTAGGGTTGCGGGGTCTGAGCCATAGAGCTATTACTTCAGCCCGTGTTCAACCATATACTATTGTTTCAGTATATAGTCCTTGTACTAGGATTTAAAATCTTTTAGAGAAGGTAAGTCCCTTCTGAAAGTCGTGAGCAAGGTCAAAGGTTGACCGAATAGGTTTGTATACTATGAGAGGGAAAAATTGGAGTGTCTACAGATGCCCCTCTTGGGCGTGTTCTTGCAAAGTAAGAATGCATCGAAGAAGTAGACACTCCTCTTCCGAGGTTCCTTCTCATTTCTTTTGGGAAATAACAAATGTGGACTGGGGATGCTGACATGACCTGCCTGACTTTATTATCTATTAGTACAAGCTAAGATGGAGCATTCGGGGGCCCAGTGGTAGCTGTCGAAGGGCGTATCCACTACTGCCAATGTAAGGGGCATCTTGTCATGTATCGCGATCTGCTTCGAGTGAAAGTCATACGAGGGGATATTGGCATATCCTGATCCATGGGTGCAAGGGGCATCCCGTCGCATATCGCGACTTGCTGCAAGGGGCAGTCAAATGGGAGGAAAGTCGGCATATCCTAGTCTACAAGTACAAGGGGCAATCAAATAGAGGGATATTTGACACAATCGAGGTGCTGGGGGGCGTCATGTGTCCCTTTCCAGTAGACATTTGTGATTTCTTAGAGTTGAGTATGCTCAATGTTCGATTTCCCAACGGAGAGAACGGATTGGAGTGATGAGAGGTGAATTTTTGATAGATAGGAGAGTTTATTTATTATTATTATTTTTGCCTTGTTTTTTTTTTTTTAATTTGGGGATTTTAACTTAAGATTAATTCGGTGGAAAAATGGCAGAAAACGTGGCTTCCGAGACGTCGCTGAGCAGATCCACCGGTGTGAGATTTGTGGACCAGACCATTCGTGTGGTTGGCAAGATGACACTTGGCGTGTCGGATGCTCCGTCTAACCTTCTTGACGAATACTGATGATTATCTCTTATGGGAGGACTACTGTGATTCGCGAGTCGAGAGAGACGGGCTTTGAAAAATGTTTGATTTAATATTATCTAACTATATTTTACAGAGAATATCGAGTAGAAAGGGGTGTTTTACTTATCTGATTTTTTATCGATGGGAGGCTTTTGCTTGCGATGGGACTGGCCGACTGTTGCTTTCGTGATTGTGTCGCGATGGGACTATGGGTGGCTCCTCCTTCTGGTTTGAGTTGCATTTGCTTGGCGTGTAAGGTCATGTGATAAGATGGGAGTGTCTAGGGGGTGGAGTCACTGATGGGACTCGAGCTCTATGTGGAAGCATGAGAAATCACACAACCACCCACATCGTTCGTATCAATGGGCTTTGTCGACTCCAGGCTGCTAAGCTTTTGTATGAATTTTTTCATATGAACTCAAAGCCTTCTTGTTGGTGTTTATGCATTGTTAAGTTGACTTCTTGTGCCGTTTCATATTCTGGTTGGAGTGTTGTGAGGGGACATTTTGGAGGGGTGTGGTTTGCGATAGGACATCAGAGGGTCTATTCTCCTCCCTCTGCTGATTGTTATAGTGGGGCTCAATGATTTCCGATGCGACGGGACATCCGGATCACCTGATGAAATGTTTGCGATGGGATATTGGTAGTTGTTGGGTGCGATGGGACGCAAGAGAGATTCGTATCTTTTCTGTCGGTGAGTGCATGCTTCTGTTGTGGAGTCTGGCGACTGCTGCGTGATGAGTCATCGCGATGGGGTGTGTTGTTGTCGTGGTAATATGCTTGGAGGGTGGTTTGACTCTTTTCTTTTCCCGATGGGATATTGGCCGAGCCTTCCCTTTTGCTTGCTATGCGGAGTCACTTGATAAGATTTTGGGGAGGGGTAGCTTGCGATGGGACATTGGTGGCCCTCACCTTTTGGTGAGTCTTGGTTATATGGGAAGATCGGGTTGTAGTTGCGTCACGATGGGACATGAATGTATGATGGTGTGTTGGCCTGATGATTCCTTGGCTATTTTGCAACATGATGGGATAATGACGACGTCTTGAGGCTGCGACAGGACTTGCCCTTTAGCCATGGTGATGGGATTTTCGGGAGGCTCAATTTTTAGCTTTTCACGATGGGACATTAATCGATCCTTCCTTCAATCATGTGGCGCATGATGTCACGTGGTGGGGCCTTAGCATCACGACGAGACGTGTTATTGAGGGGATGTGTGAGGTTATGCAATGGGACTCTCTCTAGTCGGCGTGTGAGATCACGTGATGGGACAAGGGAGAGTGATTCAGATCGTGATCGAACGGGTAGCGTGATTGGCTACTTTGTCATTGCTAATTCTCATTTTGTGTCGCGAGTAGGCGTTGTGTTTAACGACGGGGCCATGAGCAATGATTTTTGGTTGCCGGCTCGTTCCATGCTGCGGATGTTTGGGAATGGTGAGTATGCGATGAGACTCTGTTAGATAAATTCGATCATGATGGGATGTTATATATGATATTATCTCAAGGGGGGTGATTTGGTTGTGATAGGTGTTGGTGCTACCCACCTTGCAATTATTATTTGGTTAAAACAACCAATTAAAAGGCACAAATTACAGATGTAGAGAGTTAAGGTGAGCAACCAGTCTTGCAAGAACCAGGGCTGTTGCAGCAAGTTTTAAAAGGTAAGTAAGGGTATGTCTGTAGGAAAATATAATTTAACTATAGTAAATCTCCAGATCTATGGTAGATCTAGCACTCTATCCTAATTTAAGCTAAATTAAAATAGGAAGGAGAGGTTTTAAGATTTGTCACTTTTACTGCAAACTACAAAGGTTAAATGCAAGTGATCCAGATCTGATCAAGCACAAAGATGAGGGGAGATAGAGAAAAGGTGAAAATTGATAAGATGGAGAACAACAGCTAGGGGTTTTGCTCTCTTACTAAAAATCAAAAGAATCAAAGGCAATATGGAGGACAGATTTGCAACAATCCTCCATTTGGCTACAAGCTCCCCGGGTTCCCCCGACAGATGCAAGGTATAAGAATCCAATCTCCACCAATTAATTAAAGCAATCCTAAGGTTATGATCTACCCTTCTACTGGATACAGTTCATCCCAGAGATTGTTCCAATCTAATGATCTCGATTAGAACAGGTTAACCATTGCAGATGCTATGGGTGCTAGGCTACCAGCTCCCCATTTCTGGCTGGCATCCACAGGAGTATCCAATCTAGGGAAATCAAATATGAAGAAGTCAAATGTAGATTAGAATTACCTTTAAAAATAATAATTATATTATAATAATATAACTTACAATCCTATTGTGCCCAGATCTGCAATCTGTGCAACATACAATCTCTTACAAGCCTCTGAAACTTTCAATTTACATCTCAAGATCTCACCCTAACTACTGAAAGGAGTTTAGCCAACCATGATTGGCTAAGGAAAGAATGGGAGAAGAAGGAAGAGAGAGGGAATTTTTTGGAGGAAAAATGGATCTCAAAGTAAGCTCTGGTTCTCTCAAATTCTAGATGGTTCTTCTGTAAAACTTCTCTTCTTTTTATATCTTCTTCCTCTGTCTTAGATCCGTTTCAGCCAATTAGATCCCAAGAGAATAATTTTGTTATTCTGGGCTGCTGATGTGGCTGATTTCTCTTTTAGAAACTCTTCTCCCATTGGTCCACAACCGGTAAATACACGTGAGGCAGTTAGGGTTTTCGATCGTGCTTAGTTGAGTACCAAAAATACACCCAGGGGTTGCTGACATGCTTTGGGATGTGTGCACAAAATTCTAAAGTTGGCAGTTGCTGTAAAAGGGGCCTTGAGAAGTTGCCAGTTTGAGTGTCGAGAGGTTCAGAGAACCTCTCGATAGGTTCTCAGTCTGCTTGCTCTTTATTTTGATAGGTTTGGGGACCTCTCGAGGAGCTCAATTGCACTAGTCGATAGGATTGGATGATTAGTCGACAGGATCTATGTGGCTTTCCACAGGATTGAAACATCTTGGCAGGATTGGAAGCCCGTTTCACCGTTCTATCCATTTCTCCATTCATCCTCTCGACAGGTTATAATCAACCTGTCGACTGGTTATACAAACTACCATTGAGCTCTCGACAGGTATGATCTAATTTCGCGAGAATGCGCATGGCTTCAGATGAGTTGTCGACAGGTTGTCTTGGATTATTCGACAGGTTCAGCTGAACCTCTCGACTTCTCCTGCACCTTCAGGTAAGGTGTTACAGGATCTTTTGCTGCACTTTCAACCTCTCGACAGGATCTGTCATCCTCTCGATCTCTTCACTATTTCACTTTAGAACCTCTTGATATGTTGGTTTTTAAGTATCAGATCCTCTTGGCAGCTATAGCTAACCTCTCGACAAGTTTACTCTTCTGCTCCCACTGCTGGCACACATCTCTAGTGTGTTATTCTTTCTTTGCTCAACACTCAGCCACCTCTTGGTGGATTCAATCCTCATTCCTTGCAACTGCACTCAACCTCAAGCCTTCCCAGTTGGGCTTAAGACAATCTCATGAATTTCGAAAGCTCTTGTGGATTGCTTGATTGGTTGGCCTTTGGGCTATAAGGTCACATGTTTAGATGCATGAGCAGCATCTTTGGATATTTTAAGTAGATGTCTACACTAAGCTTGCAATTTATTACTTATCTACAAAATATACTCAAAACACATTATTAGTCACCTCAAAGGTCCACCAAAGGTCAGGTTAGGAGGTGAAAAATAGTATTTTTCACTACTTAATACACCCCCAAACCTAAGCTTTGCTAGTCCCTGAGCAAATGAAAAAGGAAAAACAATTATCAAAAATAAAAAATTGCCACTTTTGTTGGGAACACAGATGCATTTAGCATATGCATCAAGCCTTTTAAACCCCTAGGTGATCCTTAGTGGAGGAGTGAAGTCTCCTGAGGGTTTTCAGTAAAGTTATCCACAAACTTCTCCAATGACTCAGTTAGTATCAGTGCAACATGTTAAAACAAAATTCAAGCAATATAAAATTCAGTCCACACCTTGTCCATTCAGTTTTAGAAGATTCTCAGCAAAAACATGACAGTTTAAAATTAAAGTGCTGCTGTAATTCCTGCACAATCAATCAACTCATGTCAAGGTAGTTTGTATGAAAATTAATGCAAAGCTTACCCTCAAATTGAGAATTATGTTTTGATAATGCCCCCAACAATCCCAATTTCAGTCCCAAAGCTCACTAGGGCAAAAGCTCACCAGGGCTGTCACTGTCATCAAAAATAGAAGGGTGTATCAATTCACACGGCTCAAGAGCAGTTACAGCCCTAAAATAGGACTGCAAGCATGAGCATATGCATTGCTCCAATTTCTGAAATTTTCTAACTCTTTTCACCATGGATCAAACAAATCCTTATCTCCACATGACAGCTCGATCTAATTCAGATCAGTAAGGACTTTTTATTGGGTTGTAATGTGGCTTATGGGTGAAGTTTACAAAGACTAAAAGGGTAAGGAAAGATTCAAAATTGAGAAATCAGTAGAGTAAGGAGGTGACATGTACACCTTCCTCTTTTCAGCACAGTTCCATCTACTTCTTGAATTTTCAGATTTGAAGTGATCAGTTTCTAATCCTAATTTCAATCTTTCAATGAATTGACTTCTCTTTCTCACCCTTTTATTTTATTTTTCTATTTTTTTCTTTTCTTTTTGTATGCTTTTTGTATTTTTCTACATTTTTCCTTTTATGGGCTGGAATGCCACAACTACCACGAAATGTGCTTTCTTCTCTTTCTACCAACTGTCAAACCTTGCTCCTTTAACCTCACTTCTGCTTCTATTTCCTGATTTCTTAGATTGAGGGTGAACTGAAACAGGTCAAGAGGTTTTAGTTTCAAATTCTCTAATTTTTTATCAAAGAAAAAAAGAGATTTCTGAGGCTCAAATGGTGTGTATCAAGGGCAGTTCAAAGGTGGGAAATTTTTTTAAGCTCAGACTGTCCAAAGGATGGCCTTACTTCATCTCCTTCATGTCATGAGTGCTGTCAGACTGTTTCAACTTGGATTTGCCTAACTTCTAGTGAGAAAAGGTAGATTTAATCAGTCCTTAGAGCAGAAGAAATTGCCAAACACTCTTCAAAGAATTTTTTTTTCTAGGCCCAAATCTCACTAGGTATGGTCTTTCATCAGATTTCTGGGGTATATCCTCACAATTTTCTCTCTTTTCAAGTTCACTAAGCACTAATTTTTGAAAAATTCCTGACATTTGTTTCATGAAAATGTTAGAACTACAACAAGTTTTAAAAAGTTTTTAATTCCTCTTTTTTTTTTTTTTAAATAATATCAAGTGGGAGTTCCCTTTATCTTCACACGTTTTTCTCAACATAGCTGCACTAACATTAACTACTCTATTGGCAAACTGTCACACCCCCAAACCTATGAGGAGCAGTGTCCTCACTGATTCAAAGATGATGGCATGTGCAGCAAGGGAAAAATATACACAGATAAGCATGGAAAGAAAAATAAATAATTAAACACTCAGCTTAACAAAGAACACCAATACACAAACAAAATAAGAACAAGTATTACTAAAAACACACAAATAAGGACAAGAAAGAAAACAATAACATAGAAAGAAAGCAAGAAGATCACAATAAATAGGCCAAAGAGGAATTCCATTGATCACACAAAAAATGTGGACAAAAATACAAAAGCATCCTAACTAACTGTAGCAAGCCTAAAATACTAGGTAAAAAAAAATCCTAAATACAAACTAAAGCGACTTGGAGTCGGAGGTGAAAATGTCATTAGGGTCGAATCCACATTGAGCAGCATAGGCTTTCAACTCAGCTTTCTTCTCAGCCTTGGTCTGCACTTTGTTGGTAGTAGCTACCTCCTAAGATTGGGTAGCTGTCTCCTTTCCTTTCGCGGCTTGCTGAGAAGGGGAACTGGCAGTGGCATGCGCAGGTGCTGAGCCAGTTAGTTCAGCTACATTCCTTTCGAGGATTTCTGCTTTCTTCTCAGCCAGGGTAACTTGACTCTCATATGCCTCCTTAGTGGCCTTGTACTGCTTTGGAGGCAGCCAACCGCTTCTCTAATCGATTAACATGAATTTTCTCTGAAGCTGCAATGAGCTTTTCAGCTTCATGTTGCAGTAAAATATGTTGCTAGCCCTTAGATATTTTCAACATCTCAAAGTTGTAATCCACCTGCATTTGACTCAGCTTTGCTTCATAGGACATCTCAATTGATCTGCGGAGGGCAACCATTCCTCGCACAACATCCTTTTTGAGGTAGGGATTCTATTTCATGACATGGAGGAGGGTAGAGTATGGAGGAGGATGGGGAAAGGAAGAGGTAGGGAGCATGGGCAGGTCAGTACTGGTAGAAAGACTAGCCCTTGGCAGTGGAAAGGTTATAGATGATGGCATGGGTGGGGTGGGGAGTGAGGGTAAATGGTGAGGGATTGCAAGGTCAGGCTCAGGTAGGGGTGCTGGTGTAAGGTCAGGGTTTGTTTGGGTTCGGACTGAGGAGGTGGGAATTAAGTCTTCCACATCTGTGGCAGCATTGGTAAAGGTAGGAGGGAGGCTTTCTGGGATAGGTTCAATAGGGGCAGAAATAGGGGAGGTTATAGCTAAGGTAATGGGTTGGGGAGAAGGGGGTGGAGTAGGTAAATGGGTAGGTGTAGGGATAGCTGACTCTTGTGATGGTTGGGTTAAAAGGGACAAGGTGGATTGGATGGCTTGGGGGCTTGTTTGCATGGAGGCCTGATTTTGGAGGGTGGAGTTCATGGATAGGAGGGTGGCCTCAATGGATGATTGGTTATGTGTATTGGCCATCAGTTGGGCTTGAATGGAGAGTAATAGGTTGAAGAGTTGGGGTATGAAATTTGGGGTGATGGGTGGAATTGGTTGAAATGGGGAAGTGGCTGCACGAGTGAAGGGGGGGGTTGTGATGATGGAGGTGTAGGGGCATAGAGATGTGGCTGTGGTGAATCTGGAAGAGGGGTGGAATGAGGTGGGTGAGGGGAGTCAGGGAGAGGGGTAAACTCATAGTTGATGTCCCCTATGATAGAGGACATCATGGATGAGTAACCCTCTTCTGAAAAAGGGTTTTGGTCATGGGTGTGTGGAGATGATATGGAGAAGGTAGGGTCAGTGTGTAGGGATGGAGGGGAGGAAGTGGCTAGGGGTCAGCTGTTGAAGATAGTGTATGTCTCAAGTGTTCAATAGCTGGGATGGATGGGCTGGGTAATGAAGTTGAGGTAAGGATAAGGGCTGTGGTAAGAGGAACTGGTAGAGGTGTGGAGGTGGTGATGGTTGAAGGGGTTGTTGAGCTGCTAGGGGGATGGAAACTGGAATGGAAGGTAAAGAAGGTTAGATGGAAGGTAGAGAGGCTGATGGGATAGAAAAGCTAGGGATATCAGGCAAAGGCACATACATGGAAGGAATGGAAGGGATGATTGAAGGTGCTGAGGGAATCAAAGGAGTAGCTGCAGAGCTGGCCACTTGAGGTGCCTCCCTTTCAGGACTCTCAACAGATTTACTCTTGCCTTTTCCAATCAAGGTCCTACTAGCAGACCAAGCCCTCTTTCCAAACACTTTGGGTTTCACAATCTCCACTTCCTCATCTCCTTTAAAAACAAATTAACCTCTCTTAAGCAAGGCAGTGATGAGCCTGCGCAGGAGAGCCCTGATAGGGCTTGGGCCTTCCTACATTTGTCATTCACATCCACCATTGCTTCAAACACTAGCCAAGCAACATTTAAAAACTGGCCCTTAGAGAAAAAGTATAGGGCATCCACTGTTAGAGTTCTCCTCTCTTGCTGATGGCCACTGAGATAAACATTCTTCCTCAAAATGTAATCAATGAAGAGCATGCTGGGGTGTAGATCTATCCTCATTATTGACTCCCCAGACCCTACAATGCCCTGAGTTAGATGTCTGGCCATAGTCTTAAAAGGCATAGTCTTAGGCTCAAGCAGTCCATAGGAAGCATAAAAAATAGAAGGGACTCCAAGAACCAATCCTATGCCACTATAATTCACACCAATCTCTTGGTGAACAATTACAATCTCCAGACAAGGATTAGTTGAACCTAGCCTAGTCTTCTTCCTCAGGTTCTGATACCACAGCTTGACCAGCCTGGGGTAGGATTTCTCTTGCAAAGGGGTCATCAGTGGTGTCAGACCCGCCTTCACCAAATAGTCCATTGTGGCCCTGCAATCCCCCTCCTTAGAAAAATAGGGTGTATCCACGATTGTCTCTGGGATTAGGCTTAAGGCATCCACAAATTCATTGGGAGTAGAAAGGGTCATAGGGACTTCATATTCTTCCTCAGGGTTAGGCTCAGGCACAATGGTAGGCTCAGGCATGGGGGTTTCTACCTCAGGGGCCTCCTCAATAAATTCTTCACTGGGCTGGGCCCTCTTTGATTTCTTGGCTTTTTTGGACTTCACAATTTTCTCAGCTTGGTCCATGGCCAACTTTCTTTTTGCAGGTGAGGATTTTGTGGGTTGTGTGTTGAGCCTACTGGACTTCCTAGTGGCTTTGGTGGCAAACTTGGAAGGTACTTTGAAAAGATTAGCCAAGGTATCTTCTTGACCAGCCATTACGCAATCAATTTCCCACAATCAAATGCAATAACCACACAGACCCTTTTTATCAATCATATTAACCACACCAATTTGCAAATGAAATGCCAAAATCACAAAGTGGAGCAGAAGAGAGGCTTACCAACAGAAACCTAGGGTTTCTTAGATCTTAAAGTGCACAACACCAAACCAGCTCAGACCAGGTGCAAAGTGTAGCTTTTGATGAATTAAAGCAATGGGGAAAATGGCCAGGTGCTTGGAGTAACAACCAGTGAGGTAGAGAGAGAAAAAAGAAAAATGGAAAATCGATAGAGGAGACTTAAAGCTCAGAGAGAAGCTATCGAATGACAAAAATGGAGTTGTCACTAGGTTTAAAGCAATGGGAAATGAGCTTCGACAGGATTGGGGCAAGGTGTCGACAGGTTGATGCAACTTGTCGAAAAGTAAAAAGTAACTGATCCTCGTGAGAGGTTCAATCCATCCGGTCGACAGGTCTAAGGTTACAGAAAGAATCATTTCGAGAAGTTCACAGAACCTCTCGACAGGCACTTTGAGCTCAACAGATAATCCTCTCGACAAGTTCCAGGCTTTAGAAAAATCACTTCGAGAGGTTTAAAAAAACCTCTCGATAGGTTCCTAGAACCTGTCGAGAATTAAACCAAAGCCTTCAGAACCTGTCGAAACCTTCACAAATCCTATTGACAACCAACTTTACACCTTCAAAACCTGTCGAGAATTAATTCACACCTCTCGACAGCTTCTAGATCTTGTTGAAATGCAAACTGGAAACTCTCAGAACCTGTCGAGATGTTCATAGAACCTATCGACAGGTTGTATTTCAGTTTAAAAAGGCTTGTAATCAGTTCCCAATTCATTCCCCAATAGATTTGACACTCCAACTCTGTCCACTTCACAAATTTGACTTATTATCCTACATGAGGTACTAAACACACATGGCAAAATTCATGTACAATGCCAACCAAAAATGAAATAAAAATAGAAACAACAGCAAAAATAATCGAGCACATAAGTTATTATACATAGTATATATTGTTGAAACTCATACATGTTATGGAGGTTCATGATAGTGAATGGTCAGCATAGGATCCACCACATTTTCAACAACAAGCTTGAGCCTTTGACCATTCACTTTCATGGTCCTTTCATCTTTTGGATTCTTGATTTCAACAGCTCCAGATGGGGATACATGCTCAACTATATAAGGTCCCTCTTATTTGGATCTCAACTTACCTGGAAAAAATCTCAATTTAGAGTTGAACAACCATACCTTGTTGCCAGCTGTAAACTCTTTCCTCAGCAGATGCTTGTCATAGAAAGCCTTGGTTTTCTCCTTGTAGATCCTAACATTTGAATATGCCTCTAATCGCAGCTCTTCCAGCTCTAACAGCTGGAGTTTCCTATGCATGCCAGTAGAAGTTAAGTTAGTATTCAATACTTTAATAGCCCAATAAGCCTTGTGCTCAAGCTCTATTGGTAAATGGCATGCCTGACCATATACCAGCCTGAAAGGAGACATCCATATTGGGGTCTTATAGGCAGTCCTATAATCCCACAGAGCATCAGATAACTTCAAGAACTAGTCCTTCCTATCCACTCTCACAGTTTTCTCCAAAATGTGTTTGATTTCTCTATTAGAAATTTCCACCTGCCCACCCACTGGATTGTGGGTGGTATGGAGTGGCAACTCTGTGTCACAAAGTTCCTTCTAAGTAGGTTCTCAAACTGTCTATTGCAAAAGTGGCTTCCCCCATCACTAATGATAGCTCTAGGGGTGCCAAACCTGGAGAAAATATCGTCCTTTAAGAAGTTGAGGACAACCTTGTGATCATTGGTTTTTATAGCTATAGGCTCAACCCATTTGGACACATAGTCCACAACTACAAGAATATAGTTGTATCCAAAGGAAGGAGGGAAAGGACCCATGAAGTCAATCCCCCAAATATCAAAAAGTTCAATCACAAGTATGAGTTGTAAAGGCATGGAGTTTTTTTTGGAGATACTTCCCATCTTTTGGCATCTTTCACAAGTTTTACAATGAAGCCATGCATCCTTGAAGAGACTGGGCCAATAAAATCCACTTTGGAGCACCTTGGCGGCAGTTTTGTTGTCACTGAAGTGGCATCACAAGCCTGTTCATGACACATAGTATATTATGGAATTCCTCATCAGGGACACATCTCCTCACCACTTGGTCTGCACAATGCTTGAATAGCTATGGATCCTCCCACATATAATATCTGATATGTGAAAAGAACAGATCCTTGTCCATTTTGTTCCAATGTGGGGGGATCTTCCCTCCTGCCAAGTAATTCACAATATTTACAAACCAAGGTGTAGAGGTGCTAATAACAAACAGTTGTTCATTCGAAAAGGAGTCATTAATAGGTAGCCTATCAAACTCCTCTGCTAAGATCCTAGACAAGTGGCCTGCAACCACATTTTTAACCCCTCTCTTGTCCTTGATCTCAAGATCAAACTCCTATAATAGGAGAATCCATCTGATCAATCTAGGCTTTGCATTCTTTTTTGACAAAAGGTATTTTAGGGCTGAGTGGTTTGTGAAATCCACTATCTTCGATCCTAACACATAAGACCTGAACTTATCTAGAGCAAAGACAATTGCCAACAGTTCCTTCTCAGTTGTAGTGTAATTTAACTAAGCATCAATCATGATTTTGCTGGCATAAGTAATCACACAATGGGCCTTTTCCTTCCTTTGTCCCAAGATTGCACCAATTGCAAAGTCTGATGCATTACACATCAGCTCAAAAGGTATAGAAAAATCAGGTGGTTGAAGGATAGGTGCAGAGGTTAGGCAACTTTTCAACAACTCAAAGGCCTTAAGGCATTCATCATTGAAATCAAAGGGGACCTCTTGGCATAACAAGTGGCAAAGAGGTTTTGAGATCTTGCTGAAATCTTTGATAAATCGCCTATAGAAGCCAGCATGCCCTAAGAAGGATCTGACTTGTTTCACAATTTTTGGTGGGGGTAAATGTGCAATCAGATCTATTTTAGCCTTGTCTACTTCAATGCCTCTGTGAGAAACCACATGGCCAAGGACAACGCCTTGAGTGACCATAAAATGACTTTTTTTCTCAACTTAAAACCACGTTGGTTTCCTTACATCTCTGTAACACAAGGTTGAGATGGTGTAGACATTGGCTAAAACTTTCCCCAAAAGTTGAGAAATCATCCATGAAAATCTCTAAAACTGCTCAATCATGTTAGAAAATATAACATACATGCACCTTTGGAAAGTTGCAGGTGCTTTACAAATCCAAATGGCATCCTTCGATAGGCAAAGGTGCCAAATGGGCATGTGAAAGTTGTCTTTTCTTGATCTTGTGGATAAACAGGGATTTGGTTATACCCCGAATATCCATTGAGAAAATATTAAAAAGACTTTCCTGCTAACTTATCCAAGATTTGGTCAATGAAGGGCAAAGGGAAATGGTCTTTTCTAGTTTTCAGATTGAGTTTTCGATAGTCTATACACACCCTCCAACCTGTGGTTTCCCTAGTTGGAACAAGCTCACTAGCATCAGTTTTAATCATAGTAATTCTAGATTTCTTAGGTGCCACCTGAGTAGGTGCCACCCATTCAGAATCTGAAATTGGGTAGATGACTCCAGCATCTAGCAATTTGACCACTTCTTGCATGCGGGGATTCAATTTTCTCTGTATTTCTCTAGAGGGTTTGGAACCTTCTTTTAGGTGGATTTTATGCATGCACACAGCAGGGCTAATGCCCCCAAGGTCAGCAATGGTCCAGCCAATTGCTCTCTTATGCTTCTTTAAAACACACAACAACTCTTCCTCTTGCTCATTAGTGAGAGAGGAAGAAATAGTCACTGGCAATTTCTGGTTTGCCCCCAAAAAAGCATACTTCAAGGTCTTAGGTAGCTATTTTAACTCCACATCTGGTGGACATATAAGTGAAGGCAACAAGGGTGCCTTTGATGGTGGTGGAAGAGGCATCATAGCAGGTTTCCAAGGAGGATACCTTGTTGCTGGCCCCACATCAGAAATCAAGGCTTTCACCTCTTGAACCATGGGTGTGGGGGCCTTCTTTTCCACAATCTCACTCCACACATTCTCAATAACATCACCAAAATCATCACAAAAATTATTACAATACAGCAGCCTGGGCCAAGTCTTTTCCACAAGCTTATCCAATACATCAATTGAAAAACAATCCTCACCATTTAAGTGAGGCTGATTTGCTATATTGTAAACATTCAATTTAACCTTCATGTTGCCAAAATACACTTCCATTACTCCCAATCTATACTGAATACAAGCATTGGTAGTGGCCAATAAAGGTCTGCCCAAAATCATAGGAATCGAAGTGGTACACTTGCTTGGCTCCATGTCAAGAACCAGAAAATCTGCTGGATAAAAAAATTTATCTACTCCATCTAAAAAATTCTCTATCATTCTCACAGGCCTCCTCTCAAATCTATCTGCTAGTTGTAGCACCACATGTGTGGGCTTCAATTCTCTCAAGCCTAACTTCTCATAAACAGAATATGGAAGTAAGTTTACACTAGCTCCCAGATCTAATAAGGCCTTCTCAATAGTATGATCCCCAATGATGCAGGGGATTGTGGGAACTCCAGGGTCTTGAAGCTTGGTTGGAGTTGCAATAGACAACACTTGGTTCACTTTCTCAGCACAAAAGACGTTCTTGGATAAGTGTATCCTAGACTGTCTTTTGTGGGTGTACAATTCTTTCAAAAATTTTGCGTAGGCTGGAGCTTACTTGATGGCATCAAGGAAAGACAAGTTGATATTTACTTGTTTGAAAGTTTCCATCATCTCCTCAACCTTAGCATTCCCTTGTCAAAAGGAGAAGCTGCTTTCAATACATTGAGAAATGACAAATGGGGAACTGCCCTTCCATTTACAGCCTTAGCAAGTTCATCAGATATTTCTTTATTTTTGTTTTCAAATTTCTATTGGGTACATCACCCCCCTTATTTTTTATATGCTCCTCCTGCTGCATATTTTCATAAGTTGTTTCTTCATTTTTAGTACTTGACTCATCAGGCTTAATACCAACTTGGTTATCCACCAGCCTCCCACTCCTCAAGGTGATGACAGATTTTGCTTTTTCATGGGAAGGAGTCTCACCAACCATGTACTGCCCCTTTGGATTGTTCATGAGCTGACTGGGCAGTCTCCCCTCCTCTCTCCTAGTCAAAGAATTAGATAGCTGACCAAGGTGGTCCTCTATCTTCTTGATGCTTTGACTGTGGGAGTTAACAGCTTGAGATAAAGAGCCAAAATTCTGTAGTGAAGCCAGAACTTGCTCTTCAAATGTGAGGGACCTAGAGGGTGCTGGGGCTGGTGCACTGTGATGCACAGGTTGAACCATTGGCTGGGCCTGAGGCTGTTGGTATTGGGGCATTGGAAAATAATTCTGCTGGTATGGCTGGGCATTCTTATAAGGCATGGATTACTGTTGTGGTTGCTTCTGCTACTGATTTTGAAACATATCTTGTCTCCACCTCAAGTTGGGGTGGTTTCTCCAATGATAACTAGCAATAGGCTGTTGTCCATAGGACTGAGCAGCATTCACATGTTCGGTCATAAAGTCTGGAAATTAGACAGCTGAGGGACATTCCTCAAGAGAGTGAGTGGGGGACTGGCATATGACACATGCCTCCTCTACTTTGGTAGCCATTGGAGAGTGCATAGCTCCCATGAGCTAATCAAAATTTTGGGTCAAGCTGTCCACTTTCCTCTCCAAATCATTATGTTCACCCACCTTATACATTTTCCCTCTAGTAGAATTTTCTCTCACCACTCTAGGGGTTTCAAAATCTCTTGCCCAGGTCTCCCTTTGCATGGAGTTTTCACTAATGATATCAAACAACTCCCAAGCCTCATCAGCTGTCTTGTGGAGGTATGTACCACCACACGAGGCATCAACCATATCCCTACTTTTGGGATCAATTCCTTGATAGAAACTTTGGACAAGTTACCATTCAGGAATTTGATGATGGGGACATTGCTTCAAGAGTTCTTTAAATCTCTCCCAGGCTTGGTAAAAGTCTTTAGTTGGGGCTTAAACAAATGAGATAATGCTCTTCCTCAGCTGACTTGTTTTGGACATGAGGAAAAACTTGGCCAAAAACTGACATTGAAGGTCATTCCAGGACTGAATATTATTGGGTGGGAGCATTGACAACCAAGTTCTGGCTCTATCCTTTAGTGAAAAAGGAAAGAGTCTTAACCTGGTTGCTTCCTCCCCCAAACCTGTAATATTGAAGGTAGGGCACAGTCCTAAAAATTCATCAATATGCTTGTATGGGTCTTCTTTGCTTAGGCCATGGTATGAAGGTAACATCTGCATGATAGAAGACTTGATCTCATATTTCCCTTGGACAACAAGGAATTGAATACAGAAGGGAGAATTATAAACCCCTGGTGCATTGAATTCCTTTAAAGTCTTAGATTGCTCACCCTTTGCAGGTATCTCAGAATCAACTAAAGTGGTGTGTAAGGTATTTTTAGATCTGAGCAGTCTTTCAACTTTAATATCTAAAGGAGCAATCTCAGGATTAAGAGATCTCCTCCCAAGCATACACACCAAAGACTCAAAATAATCATAGAAAATAACACACATAATTCAGCAAAGCAATCACAAAATACACAACTAATGCTGCAGATCTACAAAGCTAAAGATCTAGAATTGTAAACAGAGTTAGGAAATGCAAACTTAAGCAAAGCTTGCTCCTCCAATTGGTACAATGCTCTTTTCAACACCACAGATCCAGATCTGAAACACACAATTAAACTACAAAAAACTACAGCAGCAAGTAGTCAAACACTAAAAAGGCAATTAAAAATCTAATTCTAAAAATGAGAAAAACTTAGATCTACTAAGTTAAAAACATAGATCCTCGGCAGCGGCGCCAAAAACTTGTTGGTGCTACCCACCTTGCAATTATTATATGGTTAAAACAGCTAATTAAAAGACACAAATTATAGATATAGAGAGTTAAGGTGAGCAACCAGTCCTGCAAGAACCAAGGCTATTGCAACAAGTTTTATAAGGTAAGTAAGGGTATGTCCACAGCGAAATGTGATTTAACTATAGTAAATCTCCAGATCTATGGTAGATCTGGCACTCTATCCTAATTTAAGCTAAATTAAAATAGAAAGGAGGAGAGGTTTTAAGATTTGTCATTTTTACTGCAAACTACAAATGTAAATGCAAGTGATTCAGATCTGATTAGGCACAGAGATGAGGGGAGATAAAGAAAAGATGAAAATTTAAAAGATGGAGAACAGCAGCTAGGGGTTTTGGTCTCTTACTGAAAATCAAAGGAATCAAAGGCAATGTAGAGGACAGATTTGCAACAATCCTCCATCTGGCTACAAGCTCCCCGAGTTCCCCTGACAGATGCAAGGTATAAGAATCCAATCTCCACCAATGAATTAAAGAAATCCTAAAGTTATGATCTGCCCTTCTATTGGATACAGTTCATCCCAGAGATTGTTCCAATCCAATGATCTCGATTAGAATAGGTTAACTATTGCAGATGCTGTGGGTGCCAGGCTACTAGCTCCCCATTTCTGGCTGGCATCCACAGGAGTATCCAATCAAGAGAAATCAAATATGAAGAAGTGAAATGTAGATTAGAATTACCTTTAAAAACCATAATTACATTGCAATAATACAACTTACAATCCTATTGTACCAAGATCTGTAATCTGTGCAACATACAATCTATTACAAGCCTCTGAAACTCTTGATTTACAGCTCAAGACCTCACCCTAACTACTGAAAGGATTTTAGCCAACCATGATTGGCTAAGGAAAGAATGGGAGAAGAAGGAAGGGAGAGGGAGTTTTTTGGAGGGAAAATGGAACTCGAACTAAGCTCTGGTTTTCTCAAATTCTGGATGGTTTTTCTGTAAAACTTCTCTTCTATTTATACCTTCTTCCTCTGTCTTGGATCCGTTTCAGCCAATCAGACCCCAAGAGAATAATTCTATTATTCTGGGCTGCTGATGTGGCTGATTTCTCTTCTAGAAACTCTTCTCCCATTGGTCCACAATCGATAAATATACGTGAGGCAGTTAAGGTTTCTGATCGTGCTTAGTTGAGTACCAAAAATACCCTTAGGAGTCGCTGATGTGCTTTGGGATGTGTGCACACAATTCAAAAGTTGGCAGTTACTGTAAAAGGGGCCTTGAGAAGTTGCCAGTTCGAGTGTCGAGAGGTCCAGAGAACCTCTCGACAGGTTCTCAATCTGCTTGCTCTTTATTGATAGGTTTGGGAACCTCTCGAGGAGCTGAATTGCACTAGTCAATAGGATTGGATGACTAATCGACAAGATCTATGTGGCTTTCGACAGGATTGAAACATCTTGACAGGATTGGAAGCCCATTTCATCATTTTATCCATTTCTCCATTCATCCTCTTGACAAGTTATAATCAACCTGTCGACTGGTTATACAAACTACCACTGAGCTCTCGACAGGTTCGATCTATCCTCGCAAGAATGCGCATGACTTCAGGTTAGTTGTCAATAGGTTATGTTGGACTGCTTGACAGGTTCAGCTGAACCTCTCGAGAAGTACTTGGAACCTCTCGACTTCTCCTGCACCTTCAGGTAAGGTGTCGACAGGATCTTTTACTGAACTTCCAACTTCTCAACAAGATTTATCATCCTCTCGATCTCTTCACTATTTCACTTTAGAACCTCTCGATATGTTGGCTTTTGAGTATCATATCCTCTCGGTAGCTAGAGCTAACCTCTAGACAGGTTTACTCTTGTGCTTCCACTGCTGGCACACATCTCTAGTGTGATGTTCTTTCTTTGTTCAACACTCAGCCACCTCTTGGTGGATTAAATCCTCATTCCTTGCAACTGCACTCAACCTCAAGCCTTCCCAGTTGAGCTTAAGACAATCTCATGAACTTCTAAGGCTCTTGTGGACTGCTTGATTGGCTGGCGTTTGGGCTGTAAAGTCACATGTTGAGATGCATGAGCAGCTTCTTTGGTTATTTTAAGTGGATGTCTGCACTAAGCTTACAATTTATTGCTTATCTATAAAATATATTCAAAACACATTATTAGTCAGCTCAAAGGTCCACCAAAGGTCAGGTTAGGAGGTGAAAAATGGTATTTTTCACTGCTTAACAATAGGACTGTGGAGAGTAGTATATTTGCGAGCATGCAATGGGACTTCAGGGAATAATTTCGATTGCGGTGAAGGCATTAATTTGTAGTAGGTCGTCAGGGCGTGACTTGGCTGCGATGATTTTACCTGATTTGGTCCCTTCTGGTCTTCTTGGATTTATTTGGGTATGTATCAGATTTATTTGGGATTTTGGAGAGTTTGTTTGGGTTTATTCGAATTTTATTTGACTTATTTAGGATCTGATTTGATTTGATTTAATTTATTTGGGCATTTATTTGATTTTATTAGATTTATTTAGGCATTTATTTGATTTTATTAGATTTATTTGGGATTTTACTTGATTTTGTTTGATTTTATTTGATTTATTTAGGATTTTATTTAATTTTATTTGACTTATTTAGGAATTTGCTTGGAGGATTTAAGGTTCTATTAAGGTTATCTTGTGGTGTAGCTGGGTTAGAGTTTCATTTTAGGGAGGTTTAAGGAACTTTTGGCATTTGTTTTGTTTAAGGTATGAGTTTTGTCTTATTTCAGTTTGAGGTTTAGTTTGAGGTGACATTTGTCAAAGGTGTATGAGTTTAGTTTCTAGAATTCTAGAGGAATGTTAGATGTTTCAATCTTATTGGCTTATTTAACTTGCTTTGGATTTGTTTTCTTGAGGGGTAAGTGTCGTGTGATTATTGGCTTATCTAAGTTTACCTTGGATTTGTTTCTTTTTAAGGGAATGTATATGACTTGGATTTAATTAGATGGGGGGGGGGGGGGGGGTTGCTTAGAAATGTGGCACTTGTCACATTGTGGTGAGGGGAGCTTTGGCTAAATAGGTGTTTAGGGGCTTTTGTTTTATTTTAAATTTTTATTTATAATTTTGACCTTGTAATAATTTTTCGACTTGTAGAATTTTAATATATTTTGATGTCTTTTGTTCCTTTTTATTTTATATCCAAGGTGTTATGCCCTAAAGAGATTTGTAATTATTATTATTTTTGAGAATGAGCGATATTGAGAATTCAGGGTGGTGTTAGGGTTGATGATGTTAATCTGACCCAAAGTGCCACTCTATTGGGGGAAGAGATGGAAGAGCTAAAGGTTGGTGGAAGGAAAGAAAAGGAAAGAGCTACGCGAGAGTTCACGTGACTGGTGCCAGTTGCTCCTTCGCAGACTCTGAGGATTAGCCTTTTGCGAGCATTCCCTTGTGGGCGGGTTGGCTCTTCGTGGTTGTTTGCATCGACTCCTAGGTGTCTTTCTATGAGCACTCTTTCTTTCTTGCCAACTAGGGGCCCTGTGATGCTGATGCTTGATTGTGTAACTTGAAGGATTGCAACATGAGCAACATCTCAGGGGAATAAGGAAGGGAAGATGAGATTTTTGTTAGAATTCGTTCAAGATGTTCTTCCTCCCCAGGCTTTTCCATTGTCTTTCGCTCGAAAAATTCAGATTCGGGTACGCACTGCCTGAACGTGATGATTTTCGAATCTTTATTTTATATTGTATATTCAGAGGGGATGCCCTCGATGTAT
Source organism: Chloranthus sessilifolius (assembly GCA_021018995.1). Taxonomy (NCBI): domain Eukaryota; kingdom Viridiplantae; phylum Streptophyta; class Magnoliopsida; order Chloranthales; family Chloranthaceae; genus Chloranthus; species Chloranthus sessilifolius. The sequence goes on along the minus strand of CM037593.1, from coordinate 48,970,942 downwards.
TTTGTAATTGATTTTTCATATTTATGGGAAGAACTTTTATTCATAATTACTTGAATTTTGCTTAATTTTGATTTGGCTTAGTTTAGTTTGGTCTACTCTATTTAGTTGAGTGCATTTTTAATTCGGTTAATTTTTGGGTTATGTCCGGAGTGTTTGGGTGTGTTTTTTGGTTTGGTTGGTGTTGATTAAGGGTCAAGTTTTGACGGGCTCCAATGTGTTTTAATGTTTAAATGGTGGTGAACTCTTTGGATGTTTAAATGTGTATGGGGGGATTTTCTAGTTTTCGGAGTGCATGGGCATAGGTATATAAGTTTGGGGCTGTAGGTGCGGTTTTAGGTGTGGCTAAGTGCATGGATTCATTCCTGGCTGGTGCAGCTAGGAACACATTTTTTGGTCATGCCCTAGCATTTGTGCGCAGCTCATACGGCACTTAATTCAATTGCGTGCCCGATCGGGTGTGCTTGAGTGAAGGGTTCAGGGGGCCATTGCGCTCCCTAATGTGTATGCGTAATTGATTACACGCCTTAAACAACACGTGCAATTAGAGCGCCACCCGGTTATTGTGCGGGTGACCTTTCAAATTGCGCGCTTGGTGGAGGGCGCAGAAACGGCTTTTCGGTGGACGATGGTTTGGTTGCTCGCGCTGTCCATCGTGCGCAATTTAAATTCCTCATGGGTGACGGACACGTAATCCAATTGCGTGCTTGTGCAAGGGTGTGCGATTAGGCCGTGCCCTATATAAGCCCAAAAAGTCTTTATTTCGCCTATGCTTCCTAATTTTCTTACTTTCTTGCTTCCTAGTGCCTTGATTCTCGTGTTTTTGCGATATTTAGCAATCCGTCTGTCCGTTTTGAGTGTGATTTCCTTCGTTCTTCTTAGTTTTTCGAGCTCTTCCTTCTGAGATGGAGTCCGAGAGTAGTGATCGATTGTACACGACTACTTCGGAGGTGGAGCAGATGATGGTGGGGGAGGTTGGTGAGATCTTTGAGGTTCGTACCGATGTTGATGCTATGGTGGAGGGTGATGCTGAGGTAGCGGTGAGGGAGGATGCACCGGAGGGCGGCAATGGGGGTGAGGATGATGATGACGATGCTGCTCCGCATCAGGGTGCGGGTGTGATATGCATCCCATTGGAGGAGTTCTTCGTGCGAGACCAGGTAGGTACCCGTGAGCAAGTGTCTTCTTTTATTACCTAGGCATTTAGGTTACGACGTAGATTTCTTAGGATCTGGAAATCCTTTTAATTTATGTCGAACCTACATCTAGTGTAATGTGTGTGCGCATTCATGCATCATCTTTGTATCTAATTTTAGTTCATATTTATTTTATTGTTCTGTCTTAATTTTATCATATTTTGCATGTTTATCATAGATTATTATTTATGTTTGTTGTTTTGTCTTATTAGGATTAGGTTTACTTGTTGCTTGTAGTTCTTGCTAGTCTTAGCGTAGTCATAGGTGTTAGTCTTACTTTGTTCCTTCTCATTCTTTTTATTATTTTTTAGGAGCCTCCGGTGCTGGCCATCAGCACTGTGTGGTCGGAGTTCCATGCCTGGTACCGTGCCTTGCCTGAGTTCTAGGGGTCACGGTTGGTGGCTTTCGGCTTCGGGTCGATCCTGGAGTTGGAGCCCTTCCAGGTCGAGCGGGGTCTGATCGGGGCGATTCGGGAGAGGGGGAGGGACGAGCAGCAGACACTACTCTTCCCAGTTGGGATGTTGCTACCGACTCCAGAGGATTGGGTCCACATCATTGGACTCAAATTCGAGGGAGAGCCGGTGACCAGTCAGATGGGGGGATTATCTGACGATAAGCGAGGAGATTCTTGGAGTCGCATATCGTTACAGTGGATCCGGATCAGGAGTGGTCCGTGTCGCCTGGTTCTTCAATATGTTCGCTGATGGATTCGTCCCCCGGAGGCATCACTCAAAGAAGAGGGCGGTATTCAAGGCGTGTTGTGAGGCGATGGTTGATTAACATAATATACCATTTTATCACCCTTAACTTAGTGATCCTAGGACTTAGTTTATTACTAATAATTTAATAATGCGCAGATATTAAAGATAACCAGTAAAAGTGACCCAAAATGTTAACCTTTGTCAAAATAAGATTAAAAAGAGAAATAAAAGACGATTAAGCATAAAAAGACGATTCACCGCCTACTGAAGAATGAGAAATCATGTTTTACGATTTTGCAGACGATTGAGCATTGTTACTAGAAGAGCTATAGAAAATCGTAATTTATGATTCTTCAGAGGAAGAGTACAGAGGAAAAGCGATGAATCATAATTCAGAGAATCGTCAAGTCAAGTCAACTATGAGAAAACTATAAAAGATGGAAAATTGTGATTTATGATTTTCTAGGAAAAAGAACAGAGATAATCGTGATTTACGATTATGATTGTAGAAGTTTTCCTATTGTTATTATTGATGTTGATCACGTGAGAATGAATACTGCCATGAACAAAATTAGAAGAATTCTTGGATTAGAAGTTTGGCTAAGCACGGATCTGAGAGATTGACGAAAAAGACTCCAAGAGGACTCTGCTGCTGAAATAAAGAAAGAATAATCCAGAAGCGCATCAACTAAAGAAAGCAAGGAAGAGTAGAATTAGAGTTATATTAGGATAGTTTAATTTCTTTTATTAGAATTAGAAATTTTGTAAACTGACTCCTTATGATCTATAAATAAGAGAGCCCGGTGTAAGAATAAACCATGGAAGAAATTTTCAGCATTAATTGATGATTGAGGTTAGGTTTTCTTCCGTTCAATTTAAAGTAGATTTTTATTGCTTTGTAGATTAGATATCAGAGGTTTTTCAAGAGCAATTGACAACTGCTATTGGGTACTGAAGATTTGTGTAGATATCTATAGTTTTTTAGAAGCAATTGATGCCTGCGGCTAAGGGGTGAAGGATATGTTTACTTTATTTTCTAGTTTAGATTTTATTTTCTTTTATTTCGTACTTTGTAAACATCTTTAGATTTTGATTTGAATTGACAACTCAGGTTGAAGTTTGTAGATTAGTGTAATGGTTTTTACTTTTCCATCTTCAATTTTCTAGAATTTGATTGATGTCCAAGTTTTAGGAAGTTATTGATTAGATTAAATCTGTATTGATAGGATTCTAGTTTTGATTAACAACCAATACTAGGATACTTGAGATATAGTGTAACAGTACTGTTTAATTTTATAAATATCTGATAGCAGAAGATTGTGATTGACGACCATAATATGAAGTTTGAAGATTAAGATTTATTTTCTGCAATTTAGATTAATAAACAAATTCTTTATTCATATTTCTCCAGTAGTTTAGGATCTTAAAGATGCGTATAAGTTTTCAGAAAAATTAAATTAATATTTATTAAACTGATCTCTGTGGGAACGATCCTTTGCTAGTACTATGATTTCCATTGTGCACTTGCAATAGGTTAAGACTTAATAAGATTCATATATAAAATCAAGTCAAGTTTTTGGCGCTGTTACCGGGGATTGCGCTTTAATATATTAATTCAAGAAAACAAGTATTTATCTTTCTCTTTTTTATATTTCTTTATATTTTTAATTTTCTTTGATCGCCTCTTAAGCTTTTACAGGTTTACTCGGAGCAACGAATTAATGGTTTTAATATTTCTGCTGGCCGCATAAACTAGAGGCTCAGATTTGTCTCTCCTTGCTTTCCAAAAAAAATAAAATAAGATATATAATAATATAATATATAGTTTATTTAAAGATACAAGGCCGTGATGTAACATCTTAGCCGAATCTCAACATGACCTACCCCCTAATAGAATTCTCAACTACTCCTTGGTATCCAACCACGTTGGAGACTGAGCAGGCCTTTGCCTCTCAGTGAGGTGGTGTTGTGATTACTTATAATCCTCAATGGGATAATCCTTATGGCTTCCCAAGGGTAAATCGACAATAATTATCTTACACATACCCACAACATCCTCTAAATTCTCAATAGTCATGTAGCCCTTACCAATATTTTGCCCAATAGCCATGCCCTGAGAATGGAAATGATGGTTCTTCAATATTATAAATCCTTCAGGACTTGCAACATCATGTGCACCATCATACTAGGGAAGTAGCCCAACTGTCCCAGATCTCCCACAACTTACACTCTTGCACTCAGTTCATTGCAAATCTAAAAACCCAAATTAGGCAATTATCCTTGCAGTGGGAGGAAAAAGAGTATACCCAACTGAGCTCATAGGCACTAACCCCCACAGTTCAAGCTGTGTAGACTTTAAGGAGTGGCAGGACTATTGGCAATAGTGTAGAGATGTCTGCCCCAGTAGCTATCCCTACGATTGTAGAAAAAGAGAATGAAGCCAAAGAAGAGACTCTCCCAAAAGAAAATCTAAAAATATTAGAAAATAAAAAACAAATAAAAATAGAAAATAAAGAGGATAGTACACCTAAATTTGTGATTGAGGTACCCTATGTGCCAAAGTTACCATTTCCAAATGCTTTTGGTGCACCATCCCCTTTTTATAAAAATCCAAAAAAAATTAGAGGAAATTATTGAGATCTTCAAAGAAGTGAAGATCAATTTGCCCCTTTTAGAGGCAATTAAGCAAGTTCCAGCCTATACAAAATTCCTAAAAGAGATGTGTACGCAGAAACGAAAAAGGCAAATAATATCTCACAAAAAGTTTTCTTGACAGATCAAGTAAGCTCAGTCTTGCAAGCTAGAACTCTGCCTAAGCATAAGGATCCTGGGGTGCCTACAATTTCATGTATCATAGGTAACCATGCAATAAATAAAGAACTTTTGGATCTAGGAGCCAGCGTAAATCTGCTACCATACTCTATTTACGAAAACTTGGGACTAGGAGATACGAGGCCTACTTCGGTAACTCTTCAGTTAGCCGATAGATTAGAAAGAAGGCCAGTAGGAATCATTGAAGATGTTATGGATGGGGTCGATAAATTTGTTTTCCCTATCGATTTCCTGGTGTTAGATATGGAACCAAGTTCAAAATCTCCCATGCAGATTTCTGTTATGCTCAGAAGACCATTCTTAGCCACGGCCAATGCTCGTATAAACTGTAAAACCGGCGTAATGAAAGTTTCTTTTGGAGATATTCGAACCCAGTTAAATGTCTTCACTGTAGCCAACCAAATGGATTCAATAGATGATGAGGAATGCTTCAGTGTAGATGAAATTGAAGAATTAATAGAGGAAGCATTACCTCTGGTCTTATCAAAGGATGTGCTTCAGGATGCATTATGGTACACAGACTTGGAAGAACCAGATCACCAACTAAAGGAGGCGATTTACTCGGTGGACACCTCTATCTGTGAACTCCAATTCAAGACTTGGAAACTATGGATAGAACCTCTACCCATTATTTTTAATGAACCGTTACAACCATCAATCCAAAAAGCACTATCCTTAGATTTGAAACTACTCCCTGACACCCTAAAATATGCATTTCTTGGGCCTAACGAAACTCTCCCTATAATTATTTTGTCTGCTCTTAACAAGGAACAAGAGAGCAAGTTACTGGCCACACTTGTAAGGTATAAATGTGTAATAGGATAGATTGTTGCTGACCTTAAAGGACTTGACCCCTCGATATGTATGCATCGTATACATCTGGAAGATAATGCCAAAACTTCACGAGAAAACCAGCGATGGTTAAATCTGAATATGAGGGAAGTTGTTCAAAAGGAAATCATGAAACTATTAGATGCAGGTATCATTTACCCAAATTTTGATAGTGAGTGGGTGAGTCCCATCCAAGTAGTCCCAAAGAAATATGAGATTACTGTTAAAGAAAATGCAACTTGTGAGTTAGTGGCATTACGCGAAACCACAGGGTGGCGTGTATGCATCGACTATTGGAAGCTCAACTCAATGACTCGCAAGAATCATTTTCTGCTATCCTTCATTGATCAAATTCTATAAAAACTTGCGGGTCAGGAATACTTTTGCTTTCTAGATGGATATTCAGGGTACAACCAAGTCTACCTGGAAGATCAAGAAAAGACCACATTCATGTATCCTTTTGGAACGTTTGCATATCGTCGCATGCCCTTTGGGTTATGCAATGCGCCTGCAACATTCCAAAGATGCATGATGGCAATCTTTTTCGATATGATAGACAAGTTTCTTGAAGTATTCATGGACGATTTTTTGGTGTTTGGCCGAACTTTCGATTCTTGTCTTGATCATCTTGCCCTCGTCTTAGAAAGATGTGAAGAAACCAACTTAGTGCTAAGATGGGAGAAGAGCCATTTTATGGTTCAAGAAGGCATAGTCTTAGGACTTATTATATCCAAAAGAGGAATAGAGGTTGACATGACTAAAATCGATATAAGAGCGAATCTACCACCACCAACCTCGGTATGGCAGATTCGATCTTTCCTTGGCCATGTCGGCTTCTACCGCCGCTTTATTAAAGGTTTTTCAAAAATCTCAAGACCATTATGTCACCTATTAGCAAATGATATACCCTTTAACTTCGACGATGCTTGTCTTGACACATTCAACAAGCTTAAGGCCCTTCTCTCATCTGCACCAATCATTCAACCCCCTGACTATCTCTTCCTTTTGAAGTAATGTGCGATGCTTCTGATTACGCAATTGGCGCCGTCTTGGGACAACGAAAAGATAAGATCCCTCATGTAATTTATTACACGAGTCGAACCTTGATTGAAGCTCAGGTTAATTACACGACTACTGAGAAAGAGCTTGCTGTCGTCTTTGCTTTGGATAAATTCTGGCCGTACCTATTGGGATAAAAAATCATCATTTTCTCTGATCACTCTGAACTGAAGTACCTGTTGTCTAAAAAGGATGCTAAACTAAGATTAATAAGGTGGATTCTTCTTTTGCAGGAGTTCAATTTCGAAATAAAGGATAAGAAGGGAGTTGAAAATGTGGTAGCTGATCATCTGTCCAGAATAAAAAACCCTGAAACCACCAGTAAAGAGTCTCTGCATGATACCTTTCCGGATGAGTAACTTTTATCCATCCAAACAACAGTTCCATGGTACGCAAGCATTGTGAATTATTTGGCCACCGGTAAGATTCCTCACACTTGGTTCAACCAGGATAGGTATATTTTCTTTGCCAATGTCAAACACTACATTTGGGAGGACCCTGATTTATTTAAAATATGCCTTGACCAAATAATGAGGAAATGTGTTCTTGATTGTGATACCCACGATGCTATGAAATTTTGTCATACTTACTCTTGTGGGGGTCACTTCGGCGAAAAGAAAACAGCTGTCAAGGTGCTACAATCGGGATTTTATTGGCCATTGTTATTTAAGGATGCCCATAATTTTTGTCAGGTCTGCGACCGTTGTCAGAAGTCAGGAGCCATATCCCGAAGGAACATGATGCCCCTACAACCAATTGTGGTCGCAGAACCCTTTGACATATGGGGCATAGATTTCATGGGGCCATTCCCACCTTCATTCGGATTCATATATATACTTGTAGCTGTAGATTATGTCTCGAAATGGGTCGAAGCAATAGCCACAAGAACAAATGATCACAAGGTGGTAGTCTCATTTATCAGGGAAAATATATTTGCATGGTTTGGAACCCCACGAGCTATCATAAGTGATGGGGGTAGCCATTTTTGTAACAGATATTTGAGAACTTGCTCAAAAAATATGGTGTTATGCATAAATTCGCGACCCCCTACCACCCGCAAACTAGTGGATAAGTTGAGGTTTCCAACAAAGAAAATATTGGAAAGAACTGTTCACCCTGATAGAAAAGACTGGTTAATTAGATTGCATGATGCTCTGTGGGCATATATAACGGCTTATAAAACTCCCATTGGTATGTCACCTTTTTGACTGGTGTACGATAAAGCTCGTCACTTACCTGTGGAACTAGAACATAGAGCTATCTGGGCTATCAAAATACTCAATTTTGAGCTGACTGCGTCTGGGGAGCAACGAAAGCTCGAACTCAATGAGCTCGAGAAAATTTGAAATGATGCTTACCAAAATACTCGAATTTATAAGGCTAAAACCAAGACATTCCATGATAAACATATTCTGAGAAATTTTTTTGAGCCAGGCCAACAAGTTTGGCTATATAATTCGAGGTTAAAGTTATTCCCAGGAAAGCTGCGAAGTCGTTGGGATGGTCCCTACATAGTTATAGAAACATTCCCTCATGGGCCTGTCACCATCAGAGTTGCCAAGGATGACCATGCTTTTAAAGTTAATGGACAGAGACTTAAATTGATGGTATCTTTAAAAGGAAAAGGGGCAGACCACAATATCATTAAAAGACCAAGGTATGACTGATATACTCTAGGGCATCGTCGAACTACCGACTCATCCGTAGCAAATTTTCGTGTATATTATTTCTTCAAACGTAACTATACAATATTAGATATAGAGATAGTTGAGTCTGTGTTACACTGGTACGAAAAATCGTAGTGATTACAATTTCTCGTAACTTGAGTATAATTGTAATGATTACGATTACTGAGGGAACACGTTATTCAGGCCACGTATTTTGTTATCGAATGGGCACAACCTATGATATCAAAGGCATCACCTCGATTCACGCAGAATAAACACATCTATAAGTAGCTAATACCATTACCAACCGGTTAACATTCTTCTACGCTAGCCCATAACATACATGGCAACTGTTCAAATTCCGGATTGATTATAAATAAGCAACCATACCTTCAGTCAATTCATTCCTTTGGTATTCTTCTTCCATTACCAACTTTCTCACCATGGAAAAACCACCAAGCTGGTCTGATATTACAGAGGCCTTCGCCCGCCTCATCCAATGCCATGAAGAAGAGGTTACAACGCTCATAGAAGAAAGGGGGCGGTTAATCAATGAAGTTGTTGTTCTCGTCTCATCTCTCCCCATCCCGAAACCGACCGACGAAACACCACCACCATATCGTAAATGTCACAAATCCTTTCCCTCTCACACACCTCATCCCCCACCATCCCTTCCTAAGTCTTCTTAAACAATCCTTTTCCCTTTTCTATTAGATGCACCCATCTCTGGAGGGCAATCCATTTTTTTTGGTTAGCAAATTTTGGATAAAAGCTGAGGACCGATCTTTATCGAAGACTTCATCTCGGACGTTGCTGCCATTGTCATGAATAAATTAGTGTGTGTCTAGATTTTTCCTAGGTTTATAATATTTTCTGTAAATAGTTTTTATAGTAGTTTCTTAATTTTTAGTTTTCTGATCATTGTAACTATTCAGTAATATATGTGAAATTTTCTATTTACTATTTTTTTTTAACTAACAGTGTAATTGTTACTAACATTTCTAACATTTTTGTTATTGATACTCCAAGAATAAGCCGCTAATATTTTCTCTCAAGTTTGGGGGAGAGTATATATCTGGTAACAGTTTTTTTTTTCGGTAAATAATTAGTGTATCAATAATTTTAGTGTCCCCTATTTTTGTGCCAATGAGGGCATTGTCTGATTCAAGTTTGGGGGGGATACACAATTTCTGTGTAAAATAGTAGTAGTATAATTAGTATATTAGTAGTAAGTATAGTAGTTTATTTTTAGAAAATTTTTTCTTTCAATTTTTTAAGTTGTTTAGTACATAGGAAGTATGATAGAAAAAAATTACAAATCTTGAAAACTTCTGATTCATTATAATAGAAGTTTTAAATTAAAATATAGAACAATACAATTCATGCTTAGCTCGTTGAACACTATATTAGAATGGATGTTTTAAACAATAGATTGATCTAAACTGCAAAAATTTAGACTATAGTTTCAAAATTATAAACCAGTGAGCTTTTGAGCCATATTTCCTCTTTTATTCGGAGATAGACTGTTTCTATTCAAGCTTGAATTCTTTGAACTTCTATACTGCTATGAAATCTCATATTGCTGAATTTAGAATCAAAATATTCTATGAATATGATGAACTGATTTTTTGTCTAGAACTATCTATTATAAATATCAAAGCAATAAGGCATCTATGCTAGTAAATCGTAAAAATGATTTAAGGCCATCTTTTCTTAAATCAGACTCAAAAAGCTAAAATCTCAGAGAAAATTTTATCCTTTGAACCCATATTAGAAGCCTAAATCAGATTTCTTTGTACCAAAATCTGATAAACTTTTAACCATATATACTACCCAAAGCTTTTTACCTTTAACCTTTATAATTTATGAGAATTTAGAATGTAAAAGAAGGGAAGAAGAGGGACTGAAAGGAGTAAAAGAAGAACAGAGAAAGGGAATACTAAAAGAGGTACAGCTGAAGAAATAAAAGAGAATATGGAAAAAGAAAGAAAAATCATAAAGAACAATTTTTGAAAAAGAAAATTACGATTTAGCAAAGAGCTTTCAAAAGAAGAAAATTCATAAAATACGATTTTACAGCTAAAGAACTGGGATACATATATATATATATAAAGAAATGAGAAGAAGTTATCCAATTATGGATATTTACTGAAGTAGAATAAAGAAGTCAGAAGAAAAGATAGGAAGAAGAAGAGCTAAATTCTCAGAAAAACTTTGAATCATTTTCTATCCTTTCTTTGATACCATTACAACCCAAAGCCCCATTACAAGCTGAAGAAAAGACCTTTCTGATTTACGATTTATAAAAATATAAACCTAGCAGAGATATGGATATTAGATATTATGGATTATATAGGGAATCATAGGAATAGAATAGATTATAATTTCTATGAGATTCATTAATTTTTGCAATTATCTTTGAATTTTTCTGAAAAATATACTATGAGAATCCAAAAGTTTTAATATTTTTTTGGGAGTATGTTAATAGTGAGTTTTTGAATGAAAATATTTTCTAAATCTGCAGTTTAGAAAAATTTATGAAGAATAAATTGTTTACTAATGCATATACACTCTATGCTTATTATGAATTGAAATTGTTGAAGTTCTAATAAAAGATAACTGTTATAATGGAAAGTAAGGATAAAAGACTGGTAATTTTAGAAAATTATAACAAATTATGTATTGACAATTTGTCCACTTAGGTAACTTAGTTAACTTAATTAGTGTAATAAAATTAGTTTAAATTTTTAACTTTTGTTTTCATTTAATTTTTGAAAGGAAAAATATTTTGAAAAATTCAAAAATATTTGAAGTTTGTAGGCAACTTCACTGAAAACCTTCAGGAGACTACAACTCCACTAGGGATCACCTAGGGGTTTAAAGGATTGTTGCATCTGTTAAATGCAATCGTGCTCCCCACTTAATTTCTTAGTTTATATTTCCTTGTTTGCTAGGGACTAGCAAAACGTAAGTTTGGGGGTGTGATTAGTCACATAATATACCATTTTACCACCCTTAACTTAGTGATGTTAGGACTTAGTTTGTTACTAATAAGTTAATGATGTGCAGTTATTAAAGATAACCAGTAAAAGAGACCTAAAGTGTTAACCTTTGTCAAAATGACCTAAAAAAGAGCAGTAAAAGATGATTAAGCGTAAAAAGATAATTCACCGCCTATTGAAGAATGAGAAATTATGTTTTACGATTTTGCAGACGATTGAGCGCTGTTACAAGAAGAGTTATAGAATATCGTAATATACGATTCTTCAAAGGAAGAGTATAGAAGAAAAGCGATGAATCGTAATTCAGAGAATCTTCAAGTCAAGTCAACTGTGAGAAAGCTATAAAAGATGGAAAATTGTGATTTACGATTTTCTAAGAAAAAGAAGAATAGAGATAATCGTGATTTACGATTATGATTGTAGAAGCTTTCATGTTGCTGTTATTGCTGCTAATCACGTGAGAATGAACACTGCCATGAACAAAATTAGAAGAACTCTTGAATTAGAAGTTTGACTAAGTACAGATCTAAGAGATTGATGAAGAAGACTCCAAGAGGACTCTACTGCGGAAATAAAGAAAGAATAATCCAGAAGTACATCAACTAAAGAAAGCAAGAAAGAGTAGAATTAGAATTAGAGTTATATTAGGATATTTTAATTTCTTTTATTAGAATTAGAAGTTTTGTATATGACTCCTTATGATCTATAAATAAGAGGGCCCGGTGTAGGAATAAGCCATCGAAGAAATTCTCACCATCAATTGATGACTGAGGTTGGGTTTTCTTCTGATCAATTTAGAGTAGATTTTTATTGCTTTGTAGATTAGATATCAGAGGTTTCTCAAGAGAAATTGACGACTGCTTTTGGGTACTGAGGATTAGTATAGATATCTGTAGTTTCTCAGAAGTAATTGACGCCTGCGGCTGAGGAGTGAAGGATATATTTACTTTGCTTTCTAGTTTAGATTTTATTTTCTTTTATTTCCTGCATTGTAAACATCTTCAGATTTTGATTTGAATTGATGACTCAAGTTGAAGTTTGTAGATTAGTATAATGGTTTTTTACTTTTTCATCTTCAGTTTTCTAGAATTTGATTGATGCCCAAGGTTTAGGAAGTTATTGATTAGATTAAATCTGTATTGATAGGATTCTAGTTTTGATTAACGACCAACACTAGGATACTTGAGATATAGTATAATGGTAATGTTTAATTTTATAAATATCTTATAGCAGAAGATTGTGATTGACGACCATAATCTGAAGTTTGAAGATTATGATTTATTTTCTGTAATTTAGATTAATAAACAAATTCTTTATTCATATTTCTCCAGTAGTTTAGGATCTTAAAAGATGAGTATAAGTTTTTAGAAAAATTGAATTAATATTTATTAAACTGATCTCTGTGGGAACGATCCTTTGCTAGTACTATGATTTCCATTGTGCACTTGCAATAGGTTAAGACTTAATAAGATTCATATATAAAATCAAGTCAATGGCATGCTGAGAGCTCGTGATGGAGTCGGGGGTGGCAGCGGACCGAGTGTTGTGAGTGTTCTTGATGCATTTCCTCGGGGCACTGCTCTTTTTTTCTTCTACTCGAGGGTGCGTCACTGGGTTATTTCTGACACTACTTAGGGATTTGGACCAAGTCCCCACCTATGCCTGGGGCGCGGCAGCATTGGCGCACCTCTATGAGCAGCTATATCGTAGAGGGAGAGGCGTGGCCACCATCGGAGGTTTTCTTCCCTTCCTACAGGTGAGTCTTTGTTAATTGTTAGCTTCTTCATTGTCTTAGTTGTCTAGTTTTTCATTTTAGTGATAGTTTTGGTGTTCTTCTAGTTCTGGGCGTATGACCACTTGGCCTTCTTACGCCCGTGGGTTCCAGCGTAGATCACTTTCACCTTCCCGTGGATGCACATGTGGCGGAGAGTGTTGGGGCGCCGTCGCCAATCTTTGGACTTGCAGACCGCCCGAGGTCTTTTCGAGGACATGCATGCAGGGTAGGTACGTGTTATCTACACATTCGTTTGTCACACCTCAGTTTGCTAAAAAATTTGGAAGGTTGGGAGCCACCCCAGAACCTCTCGACTTTATTTTAGATGTGTCAGTCTCGACTGGACAATCTTCACTACTGATATTTTGTATTGATCGATTATTATCCTGATCAAAGATTACTGGGAATACGAAGTAGTAGCTGACCTAATCTTACTTAATATGCAAGGATTCGACGTAGTCCTTGACATGGATTGGTTGTTCAACCACCATGTGAACGTTGATTGTCGGAGGAAGATTGTCACTTTCTGCCCCCAAGGGAGGAAATCAGCTAGATTTTTTTACTTGCAGTCGACTAAACTCCCTTTTATATCAACAATTCGAGCACAGCGATTACTTGATAATGGTGCTTAAGGGTATATTGAGTTTATTCAAAGCCAAGAATAGGGGAAAAGAAAATCACACTTTTTGATGTACCGATTGCCTGTGAATTCCCTGATGTTTTCCCTGATGAGTTGCCAAGATTACCGCTTGACAGGGAAGTGGAGTTCGCTATTGAATTAGCCCCGGGTACTGAACTGATATCGAAGGCGCCACATCGAATGGCAGTAGCTGAGTTGAAAGAACTCAAGGAGCAATTGCAAGAGCTTCTTGACAAAGGGTTTATCAGACCGAGTGTGTCCTCGTGGGGAGCACCAATGTTGTTTGTGAAGAAGGATGGTTCGATGCGTCTCTGCATCAACCATCGCCAATTAAATAAACTGACAATCAAGAATCGTTACCCGCTCCCCAGAATCGATGATCTCTTTGATCAGTTACAAGGAGCACGGTGCTTTTCGAAGATTGATTTATGATCGGGATATCACCAGATGAAGGTAAACGCTGAAGATATTTCAAAGATAGCTTATCGGACATGATATGGTCACTACGAGTTTCTCGTTATGCCCTTCGGGTTGACCAATCTGCCTGCATCATTTATGGACTTGATGAATTGAGTCTTCAAGCCTTAGTTAGATCAGTGTATCATAGTTTTCATAGACGATATATTCATCTACTTGAAGACGAGAGCAGAACATGAAGATCGTCTGCGTCTTGCTTTGCAAACATTGAGGATTCTCAGTTGTATGCTAAGTTCAGTAAATGTGACTTCTGATTGAATCAAGTAAGTTTTTTGGGTCATATAATCTCCGAAGCCAATATTATCGTAGATCTCATAAAGATAGAGGCTGTAGTGTAATGGAAGCAGTCATAAACTGTAACCGAGATTCAAAGCTTTCTAGGTCTCGCAGGGAATTACCGACATTTTGTAGAAGGGTTTTTCGAAGCTTGCTAGACCACTCACGCAGCTCACTCGTAAGAATGTTAAATTCGAGTGGAATGAGGAGTGTGAGCAGAGTTTCTAGGAGTTGAAAAGGAGACTCACCTCCGCCCTCGTGCTAGCAATATCATCAGGCAGTGGAGGCTTTGTCATCTTCAGCGATGCCTCGTATAGTGGGTTAGGCTGTGTATTAAATCAGAGGGAACGTATGATTGTGTATGGTTCCCGACAGTTGAAAGATCACGAGAAGAACTACCCCACTCATGACTTGGAACCAGCAGCGGTCATTTTTGTATTAAAGATTTGGAGGCACTACCTTTATGGTGAAACCTTCAAGATTTTCACTGATCATAAAAGTCTCAAGTATATTTTTACCCAGAAAGAGCTGAATTTGAGGCAGAGAAGATGGATGGAGTTCTTGAAGGACTATGACTGTTTTATCTAGTACCATCCCGGTAAAGCCAATGTATTGGTTGATGCACTAAGTTGGAAGTCATCCGCTCAGCTGTCCCATCTTGTGACATGGCTACAGAGATGGAAATTGCTTAATGACTTAGTTTCATCCAGTGCCACCCTTAAGGCATCATCAACTAGAGGTTTGCTTGCGATAGTGATGAATCAATCCACACTCTTCGATGGGATCAGAGAACTCCAGATGCATGATGCAGAGCTTATCGCCATCAGACAGGTAGTACTTAGTGGGCTTCAGCCAGACTTTTCTATTAAGGACGTTGGGTCCTTATTATTTCGAGGCCGAGTATGCATACCAAATGATAGTGCCTTGCTTCATGAAATTCTTGAAGAGGCTCATAAGTCAGATATGTTATTCATCCTGGTAGCACAAAAATGTATCAAGATTTAAAGAAGACGTTTTGGTGGAATGGGTTAAAACGAGAGGTGGCAGAATATATTATGAAGTGTTTGATCTGCCAGCAAGTGAAGGTCGAACGCAGGTATACTTCTGGCCTGTTACAGCCACTCCCCATCCCAAAGTTGAAATGGGAGAACATTTTCATGGATTTTATCCTCGACTTGCCTCGTACGTTGAAGGGTTATAATGCGATTTGGGTGATTGTAGATCATCTTACCAAATCAGCATATTTCTTACCCTAAAGTACGTGATATATAACATCGAAACTCACCGAAGTCTATCTGAAGGAGATAGTCCGACTGCATGGGATACCAGTAAGTATCATGTCGGATCGCGATCCTTTATATACCTCACAATTTTGATAGAGTTTTCAAGAAGGAATGGGTTCCAAGTTAGAATTTAGTTCTATGTTTCATCCTCAGACCAATGGACAGATGGAAAGGGTGAATCAGGTGATAGAAGATATGTTATGGACCTGTATGCTAGATTTCCAAGGATCATGGGATAAGCACTTACCCTGATCGAATTCGCATATAATAACAGTTTTTAGTTGAACATCGGCATGACACCATTCGAAGCACTGTATGGATGCCGATGTAAATCTCCGATCAACTGGGAAGAAGCTGGCGAACGTCTCATTTTGGGCGCTAATTTGATAGAAAGTACAAATGAAGTGATACACGTCATTCATGAGAGACTGAAGAGTGCTCAGAGTTGGCAAAAGAGTTATGCCGATCTCAAGCGAACCAGTGTTGATTTTCAGGTAACCAAAACAACTATATGTATGCTTGTCATGTTGGATTTCATTTACGTGTATTGTATTTCTAACGCCTGTCGTACAGATTGACGATCACGTCTTTATCAAAATATCCCCGACAAAGGGCGTGATGAGATTTGGGAAATGCGGCAAATTATGTCCTCGCTACGTCAGACCATTGCAAGTCTTGGGCAGAGTTGGTGAGGTAGCATACCGAGTTGCATTACCTCCACACTTAGCCAGTGTACACGACGTCTTCCACGTGTCTATGCTGAGGAAGTATATCAGAGATCCAACCCACGTGTTGGATTATCAACCACTAGACGTCCAGGAAGATTTGACGATCATCGAAGAACTAGTTCAGATATTGGATCGCAGAGACCAAATCTTGAGAATGAGGTGTATTCAACTTGTTCTAGTTCAATGGCGTAATCATGGTCCAAATGAAGCTACTTGGGAGCGCGAAGCTGACATTCGCGATCAATATCCTCAACTATTTATCTAGGGTAAGGAAATTATAGCATCCGTGAGATTACTTTACTACTTTATGATTCAAAATTTCTGTATGAGTTACCTTAGGCTGTGTGTATAAAGTAAGTCTAACATATGTTTGCATGATTCACACACAACCTCTTAAGATACATAAATGCAAATAAATGAAAATAGTTAAACCAAAACAGTTAAAAACTGTGCACACTCTACTTAACTATATATGTCTGATGTAGTGAGACAACGACTGATCATCAATTTGATAGAAATAAAATTTATTCGGGGCCTACGAGGGATTAAAATCATTGTATTACAAATTTTGAAGATTGATAGGGATGTTTGACACATAATAGTAGTGTCAATCCTTTGACCCAAGACCCATCAGTGCATGACAAGATGTGCTAGTCAAGGCCTGATGGCCTTGCCGTGACAAGGAGTAGGCTGGCCGCGGCAAGTAGCATGCCGCGACAAGCACAATAAGTTGCCTTCGCAACTGAGATAGACTTAAGTGGGGTCGAAAACCCCCAAACTATATTTTCTCTTGTCAATTTGTGGTGGGGTCTCTGGTTCTCTACCTCCCGTGCCACACACACCCCATTTTGAGTTCAAAACTCTCTCGATCTCGCACCAAATCCTTTGCATGCTGGAGAATCGCATTGGGCGTAGCTTCTCCATCTCAATTTCCTGCATTTTATTCCAAATTTGGGCACATCTTTGAGGTAAAACCCTTGTTTTCTTCTCTTACTATTTCCTTTTGATTATTGTAACTACCATGCCTCCGAAGAAGACCACGACTTCCAAAATTATGCCCGTACGCCCAAAAGCTTCGGCAAAGGCTAAGGGCAAAGCCCCATCCACATCCCACAATCATGTCGATCCACCTGTGAATCGTGAAGAACCCATTCTATGGTGGAATGCGAAAGCAATGAAACCCGATTGGTTGTTTGATGAATCCTTGCTCATACCGACCGACATGACCGCATGGTCGTTATGTTACCTTGAACAAGCGGGTCTAGATGCCCTCTTCCAGCCCATACATCTGCATTTTTATCCCCGACTTGTGCGATTATTTTTATCAAAATTTAAAACTTGTCGAGTTCTACGGCCAACTAGATACCGAGATTGATGGCCGCAAATTCCATTTCAAACTGTAAGACATAGCCAAAGCTATGGATTGCAGTGCAACATATGATGCGAGCCAAGGTCTCCTCGCCCCTCGCCCAAAGGATGTGAAATTTAATTACATCACCGCCAAAATGTCCAGAGGACAAACCACTCTCGATCTCTCCGTTTGTCGCAGTCAGTTACCACAAAATATGTGGTTTTTAGATGTTGTATATAGGAGCAATCTATACCCCATGCAACATGAGCGCGAGCGACGCGACGCTCTGTTGCAAGCCCTTTTTGCCGTTCATGAGAACCACTGGGTTAATGCCCCAAAAGTAGTTTGGAAGGGTATTAAGTATGCCAGTGTTCATCTCCTCAGTAATGTTGCCACACCTATGCTAGCATGTCCTTATCCACGTCTTATCTCCGACTCCTTGAGGGTCATCAAGACGCCAATAATATGGACCCCTATCAAATACCCCCTGGGGAGGAACAATGAATCGACCATATTAGTGTGTTTACCCCCGCCAAGTGGAAAAACACGTATCAACGAAGTCAACTTGCGGTGAAAACCCGACAACCACCCCAACCACGTGCTCCCCCACAACAACCCAGAGCCACACCCTTAGAACCAAACCAAGAAGAACCAATCCCCTCTCAAGCAGAACCAATTCCCTCTCACGGAGAAACTTTTACACTTGCCGACCTTGCTCGGGAAATGAGGGAAAACCACCAATAGACCCTCCAACAATTTGATAATCTCCATCGGAATAATTACATGCTCCACCAACGTGTAGACTTCATTGAAGAGGCCACCACTATTTTAATGGAACACACCTTCAAGACCGCCTCAACCCCTTATGTTGGTCAGGCACGAAACTTCGAGTATACATATACTCGCAACGCAGCCACTCTGGTGCCAGAAGCTACTCAGCTGGATACTAGACCATCTACAACTAGTACAAGACGGAGTGGCAAGCAGCCTATGGCACAAGTTGGTGAGTATGACCTTTCTACTATTTGTTGCTTATATACTGTTGCTATATTCCTAGTTTGAAATTATTTCTAATATTGCTCCTACTCATATCTTTATCCAATGCCATAGTTAACATTAGACTGAATTCCTACTTATAAATTGAATTACTTTCCTATAGTCATCTCAATATTTATGCTATATGCTAGAATGCTGTTTCAACAATGTGTACACCGTAACATTCCCTGCTTCATTTATTTTCAAGTATAAAAATCCCTTAAGGAGGGGAGGGTGTAACAGCTGCCACATTTTAAACCCACGATATCGGGTACGGACGCAGGTAAGGTCAGGTGTGTGCCTAACATGGGACGTGAACAACTGATATAGATTAAGTGATAATAATTTGATAGGTTTTAGGGGCGCTTAGTGGCCTAGTAAAATTTGACAATTATCGGATCTAAATGATCCATGTACTTAATATAAGTGTATCAAATGTACAATTGGATTTTTGGCATCAACCAATATACCTATAACGGTGTATTACATAATACACTTGATCTTTATACTATTACACACACACACACACACACACACACACACACACACATATATATATATATATATATATATATATGTATATATATATATATAACTAGTATAATAAAGTTACACTAAAGCTAATTCATATATTGAAGATAAGTGTAGCAGATGTACATTTGAGTTTGTACCCCAGCCATATACCTCTAAACAGTGTAATCGATTTACACTAAAGCTAAGCCTTATAAGGCTTATAATAGATATCCCGCCAGAAGACTCAACTAGTGCATGAGTCATATTCAGACTCCATGCACGCAAAGTGCAAAACCTTTACAAAAACTCCCCACCACCTTTCTCCTTCTTCCCGCTTCGAGCCTTGAAGAAATTGAATCCCCATAGCAACCAAACCCTGCCTTCATAATCCTCAAAACTCACTTCTCACTTTAAGCTCTTAAACCCTTGAATTCAAACCCATTGCATTCAGACCAAGTGAATCACAAAGTGACCCTACGATTCGGTCGAGAGAATTGCGGAAGACGATTGGTTGATCTTGGAGGTTTCCTTGCGTCCCTATCTCCTTCCATTACTTCATGAACTAGACACCGACACTATTTCGGCGTCGTCATAACTAAAGAATCCATCAAACGGTACTCTGTAAAATGAACCACGTATTAGATTAGTTCTTTTGGATTAGTTTCTCTTACAATAGGTTATAGGTTGTTGATGCTGATTCCATGCGGTCGGATAGACAATTATGAGAAATGGGATTGTGTGAGGGTTTCGGAGTCAAAATCTTCGATTATCACACTCCAGAACCTTTCATATCGATTTAATAAATACAAATGGGTTCTCTGTGCGATGTATACAAGACAATATAGTGTGTGTAGAGTGTAGAATGCCCTAGCAGACTAAGAAAACCAAAGATCAGACAAGAGCAGACGGGTACCTGCAGCAAGCCAAGTTCATAAGGCATGCCGCGGCAACACCACAAGCTTGCCACGGCAAGGGCACAGCTCAAGGGCTTGCCATGGCAACCCTGCACCTTGCCGAGGCAAGCTTGTGTCTGCCTATGTGTGTGCTGTGTTGACTCTTTGTGTTGACTCTTAAGTCTAGTTGATCATATATGTTACACATGTGAGGTTTACAGTGACCCAGTATATATGCTAAACATGTGGGGTGCATTTTAGGTGCTCACGAGGAGCTCGTATCAAGAGCCATTAGCTTGGATACAAGCACGAGTAACACGTAGGCTAAATCATACGGTAGGGAGTTGACCTTACTGGTTTATATTTTGTTTTCTCATTCTCATTTGGATAGCAAGTTATTATATGTATGTGATTACATTCTGATTATGCTCATGTTAGTTTCGATGTATGGTTATGTATGCTTATACTAGTTTCAGTTCGATGTATGGTTATGTATTCTTATACTAGTTTCAGTTCGATGTATGGTTATGTATTCTTATACTAGTTTCAGTTTTGATGTATAGTTATGTATGATGATGATAGGTTTAGTTTCGACGTATGGTTATGCATGAAATGCTAGTTTCTGTTTCGATGTATGGTTATGTATGATTATGCTAGTTTCAGTTTTGATGTATGATTTTATGTTATCTACTCATGATGCTCTCACGTACCTGATACCATGCAATTGTCACATCTTGTTTTCTCTTGATTCCTTGTACTCGCTTGCTTTGTTTTGAGCCAAGTGATTCCGCAAACTCGGGAGCTTGGTGCCTTGGTCCAAGTGATCTCGCTAACTCGGGAGCTTGACAAGTGATCCCGCTAACTCGCTTGATGTCTCGGTCCAAGTGATCCTGCTAACTAAGGAGCTTGATGTCTCGGTCCAAGTGATCCTGCTAACTCGAGAGCTTGACAAGTGATCCTGCTAACTCAGGAGCTTGATCATCTTGTTTCTTGTATATGTATGTCTTACGTCTGATAGCTTGTTTAAGCTAAATACATTTAAGCACGATTCCTTGTATTTGGTTTAGCTTGATTCCTTGTCTTTATTTCAGCATGAATCCGTCACATGATAAATTATTAGCATGACTACTAGTTTGCTTATGTTATATGCTGCTGGAATAGATAAAATGTGAAATAAAATGCTTAGATTGGTATTTTATGCATCAAGAAGTGAATTGGCATTCTAATGTATAAGTTAGCATTGTTATTTCCCTACTGAGAATAGATGATAGCTCATCTTATGACTTCATGTCTTCGCTGCAGGTAGGGCTGCAATAGAGCCGAGCCAGCTCAACAACTTGGCTCGGCCCGAAAAATAAGAGCTTTTCTTTTTAGAGCTCGGTTCGAGAGCTGAGCTGAGCTGGGCAGTTTGTAGCTCGAATGAACATAGCCGAGTTGGAGCTAAGGCCGGCACGGCTCTATGGCTTGGTTTATATATAAAATAAGTAATTAACTTTGAGAAGTCTATTTTATTCTTCAAAGTAACCATTTGAGTTTAACGGTTACTTTGAAGGGTAAAATAGGAACTTTTGCCCCCCACTTACCCTAATTTTCACTATATACACACACACACACACACTATATATATATATATATATATATATATATGTACCCACTGTTACTCCTACCTACGGCTGCCTCCTGCAACTCAACTCCTACTTCTCTCTTGTTGCTGAAGCTCTCTCACAGAGTCACAGTCTCATGCATACGGGCTACGCCAATCGGATCATGCAGCTCAACTCCTACGTCTCTCTGATTTGAGTGATTTTTAAACCTCTCTCACCTTTTTCTCATGCATGCGGGATACGGCTACCTCCTTTCTCTCTCTCACACGCAAGCACCAGCTACCGTCGGGTGACTACCAACAGGCCCAACACCAAGAGGGCAAAAACTGAACCTCCGATAATCGTTTATTTATTTCATATGTTGCATTGTGTTTAATCGTTCATTTAAATCTTTTATAGAATGCATATTTAATTGAGTAGAAGTTTTAAAAAGTACTAAGAGGAAATTTTTTATAATAAAACAACTTGGCTCGAAACTCAGCCCTAGCTCGGCTCGGACTCGGAGAGCCGAGCTAGAGCTTGGAATTTTTAAGCTCGAAGAGCCTAGAGCCGATCTCAGCTCGGCTCGTATAAGGTAGAGCCGAGCCAGAGCTCAAGCTCGGCCCAGCTCGTTTGCAGCCCTAGCTGCAGGTCTTGACCCTGAGCACGAGAGTGATCCTACATACTAGCCAGAGGAGGAGGAGGAGGAGGAGGAAGAAGATTTTGCTAAGGAATTCTTTCTTAAGTAGGTTAGAGAAATATAATGTTTGAAAGATACTTTTTGAAAACTTGTATAATATAGCAATATATGTTTTGATGGGATATTTGGTACTTCATGTATAGGTTTTGTTTCCATTGTTTAGATAATGGGTGGTCTTCATCAGTGGAAAGCTATACATAGCATATGTTAGCTTTGTTTTATAGCTCTTTGATATTATACTGTGTTAGATAGATGAATGAATATCAGTTTTTGCCATATTGTCTTCATATCAGAGTTGCTAAAATTACTTTCACAAATATAATACTTTGTACACGACATGATACACTTGTATGAAAGGATCATGTTAGGTGATCCGACGACACAACCTTTTCCCGTATACGATAAGGGGAAAAGTCGGGTCGTCACAACATTGCTTATTTTACCGTTTCTGATGTGTTTGTAATGCATCATGTTTGGAGAGTTCAGAGATATCTAGTGCTGGTGTATTTGCTCCAGCATTCGATCCTTCTTCGGTCGCCTCGTCTAGTCGGGAGGATCCTGTGATTGCTCAGCTTCAGGCTGAGCTGGAGCACTGGGTGAGTTTCTTATGAGTTCTTGTTTTGTTTTGATCATCTAGTGGTTTACTAATATGGCGTTGTATATTTCCAACGTCAGGTTGCCGAGGACCTCCAGATGAGGGAGGTGATGGCTGCTTCTTTGCACCTAGAGAGTTAGCTATAGTGTATTAGTTTATGCGTATATTATTTCATTGATTGGATTTATCTTACATGTTCCGTGTTTGCTTATTTCGTTCTCGTGCAAGCCGTACCTGACTCTGCTCCCGAGGCTCCTTCTCAGGAGTCTATTCCTATTCCTACTCAGGTATGTTTGGTTAGCATAGTTACATTTTTATTTTCGATTTTTAGTCGTAGCATCGTCTGATGTGTTTGTTTCTTTGCGTTGTAGCCATCCACGTCCGATGTTCTTCCAGCGCCACCTGTTGATTCGATGACCACTGCAATGGTTGAACACCTTCTCCAGGAGTGTGCTGATCTGGCATATCTTCATTACTCTTGATCTTGACTCCATCATTGCGCTTTCTCTTGAATTAGCTTCGTGCTTGTATGTAGGTGTGCGAGTTGGAGCAGTCGTGTTTGGAGATGCAACATGCCCTGTCTCGTCAGGAGATCCTGGAATTATCCAAATGCTACCCTCATTCCATGGCCTGAGCAAAGAAGACCCATACAAGCATATTGATGAATTTCTAAGACTGTGCACCACATTCAATATTGCAGGTTTGGGGGAGGAAGCAACCAGGATGAGACTCTTTACTTTTTCAATAAAGGATAGAGCCAGAACTTGGTTGTTAATACTCCCAACCAACAGTATTCAGTCCTGGAGTGACCTTCAATGTCAGTTTTTGGCCAAGTTTTTCCCCATGTCCAAGACAAGCCAGTTGAGGAAGGGCATTATTTCATTGCTCAAGCCCCAACTGAGGACTTTCACCAAGCATGGGAAGATTCAAAGAGCTCCTGAAGCAATGTTCTCATCATCAAATCTCTGAATGGAAACTTGTTCAAAGTTTATATCAGGGAATTGACTCTAAAAGTAGAGATATGATAGACGCCTCTAGTGGTGGTACCTACCTCCACAAAACTATTGAGGAGGCTTGGGAACTGTTTGATATCATCAGTGAGAACTCTATACAAAGAGAAACATTGTTCAGGGTTTGTGAAACTCCTAGAATGGTGAGAGATAATACCACGAGAGGAAAAATGTATGAGGTGAGTGGACACAATGATTTGGAGAGGAAAGTGAACAGCTTAACCCAAAAATTTGATAAGCTCATGGGAGTAATGCAGTCACCCATGGCTACTAAAGTAGAGGAGGCATGTGTTATATGCTAGTCCCCCACTCACTACCTTGAGGAATGCCCTTCATCTGTCCAATTCTTAGATCTTGTGATGAAACATGTGGCTACTACTTAGTCTTTTGGGCAACCGCCTATTGCTGGTTACCAATGGAGAAACCACCCCAATCTGAGATGGAGACAAGATACTTTTCCAAATCAGCAACAACAGCCACAACTGTCCATGCCTTATAAAAATGCTCAGCCCTACTAACATAATTACTCTCCAAGGCCCCATTACCAACAGCCCATGGCTCAGCTTGTACAACAAACTGTACCTCCAACTGCTAGATCACTCTCTTTTGAGGAACAAGTTCTGGCCTCATTACAGAACTTAGGGTCCTTGTCTTAAACTGTACACTCTCATAGCCAAAGCATTAAAAAGATAGAAGACCATCTTGGCCAGTTGTTTAATGCTTTAATAAAGAGAGAGGAAGGGAGGCTACCTAGCCAACCCATGGATAACCCAAGGAGACAATATGCAATAGGTGAAGTTTTTTCTTCTCATGAGGAGGCTAAATCTGTCACCACATTACGAAGTGGAAGGCTGGTGGACAATCAAGTAGGCTGTGGGCCTATGAAAAATTCAGAAAAAGAAAAATAAGTCACTACATAAAATGTACAACAATAACAGCTCATATTGAATAAAGAGGATGATGATGATCCTCAACAAAAAACATAAAAATAAAAAGAAAGATGATGAGTTGGCTGACTGCAAATGGGGGAGCAGTCCCACATTTTCCATTCCCTAAGACAATGCAAGTACCTTCCCCTTTTGATAAAGGGCATGCCAAAGTAGAGGAAATGATGGAAACCTTTAAATAAGTAAAGATCAATTTGCCTTTACTTGATGAAATAAAATAAGTTTCAGCCTATGCCAAGTTTTTAAAAGACCCCTGCACCCACAAAAGACAATCGATGATACATCTTTCCAAGAAAGTCTTTTCAGCAGATAAAGTGAAGCAAATACTGAATATTGCAACCCCAACAAAGCGCCAAGACCCTGGAGTCCCCACTATCCCTTGCATCATTGGGGATCATACCATTGAAAAAGCCTTGTTAGATCTGGGAGCTAGTATAAATTTGCTTCCATATTCAGTATATGAGAAGCTGGGCTTAGGAGACTTGAAGCACACACATGTGGTCTTACAACTAGCTGACATATCTGAGAGGAAGCCTGTGGGAATCATAGAAGATGTCTTGGTTGGGGTTGACAAATTCTTTTATCCTGCTGATTTTCTCGTGCTTGATATAGAGTCAAGCAAATACGCTACTTCTATCCCTGTGATCCTAGGTAGGCCTTTTTGGCCACTGCAAATGCATGCATACAATGCAGATCAGGGGACATGAAAGTAACTTTTGGCAATATGAAGGTGAAATTGAATGTTTATAATGTAGCTAATCAAACTCACCTGAATAGTAAGAACTGTTTTTATCATTAATGGATTAGGTGAGCTTGTAGCTGATAATTTGCCCAAGTTGCTGCCGTATGATAATCTGCTTGATGATGGTGATGATATGCTTGAAAATGTAGTGATACCTGGGAAGATCACCCATTTCCATGAACCCCCATAGCAGGTCTGAATCTCAATCATGTACACTATGTATCATAGTTACTGTAGTTGTTAGTGTTGCTACTGTCGCGTTGATAGCTTATCAATATTTAGCTTAGTTAATAGGATTCATTATAACTGTTTACACTATACTATAGCTTGTCGAGAGGAGTGGAGTACAGTTCGACAGGTTCTGAAGGCTCTAAGTGTTCATTTCGACAAGATCTAGAGCTTGTCGAGAGGTATGAAGTAATTGTCGACAGGAATATAAAAAACAAAAAAAAAGGGAAAAAGAAAAATGATTGTTGATAAGTTTTAATAATTGGTGGTACGTTCGACAGGTTTAGAGTACTGGTCGAGAGGTTTTACTAACCTCTCGAGATGATGTCTGTTGAAAAAAAGAACCTGTCGAGAGGTCGTGAACGTACCTGAATTCTGAGAACCTCTCGACATGATCTTGTCTAAAGCCAAAACCCATCGACAGGATGGAGTGAACCTCTCGAGAGGTTCAATAGTTTTTAACTCCGCGACAGGTTGCACCAACTTGCCGAAACTGTCTCCCCAATCCTGTCGGAGATTGCGCATACTTCCTTGACTTAACCACCATTGCTAAAAATAACCCAACATGCAGTCCGTGTTTCCATTCCCCACATTCATTCGCACAACACCCCATATAGCAACCGCCTTACCATTTATTCCCACCTTCTTTTTCAGCAATTCAACTTGGAAGAATGCGAACGATTTCTTATACCGATTCATATTCCACCGCCCATGCATATCAGACTCGTCCACCTCTTTCACTTCCATTCCCTCCTGGCCTCTTCAATCCTTCCATAACCCGAATCATGGCAGATGGCAAACCCAAAGATCTGCCAACCAAATTCTACTCCGTCTGGCCACCACCGCCACCACTAGCCGAGCCTGATCCATTACAATTTTTATGGGATGAATATGACGAAGTGCAATAGATTTTGGCATAGGAGAAGAAAAAGAATTAGAGAAAGAAGAATAAACAAAAGCGAGAACCACCGGCATCCTCTCCCCCTTCCTCCTCACTCTCTCCACCCCCTACCCAGCCTCCTCCCCCTTAAACCCCCCCCTCTGGCTTGTAGTTCCTCTTCCAGGAGTAGCAGATTGAGGATATCCCGGAGCAGGCTACGGGTCATTTTGATACCTTGTGTCTAGTTTTTTTTAGGTTTTTACCCTTTTTTTTGTCCTGATGTCATTGCACACATTTTTACTTTTACTACTTTTTATAATAGATTTTCTGTTTTAATTTACTTGCGTAATTCTTGATTGATGTACTGCATTTTTTTGATTGCCTGCTTAATGTACTATTTTCTCAATTTTACTTGTGTTGTTGCTGGGCTGCACTTCACCCTTCTCTCTAAACAGTGAGGACACTGCTCCTCATAGGTTTGGGGGTGTGGCAAAGTATGCCTTGCCAATAGGATAGTTAATGTTAGTGCAGTTAGAATTGAACAACCATTTGTGAGAAATGAAAGGAATCCCCACTTGATTTTATTTTATATAAGAGGAAATGGAAAACTTTTTATACTAAAGGTGTTGGAGTTCCAACATGTGCAGGAAGTAAATATCAAGAAAATTTTGAAAATTAGTGCTTTATGAACTTGAAAAAGAGAGAAAATTGTGAGGTTATACCCTAGAAATTTGATGGAAGACCACATCCAGTGAGATTTGGGCCTGAAATTTATTTCTTTGAAGAGTGTCTTGGAAACATTTCTTTATGCTCCAAGGACTGATTAGACCTGGCTCTGATCACTAGAAGTTAGGCAATTCCAAGTTGAAATAGCTTGACAGCACTCATGACATTGGGGACATAAAGTAAGGCCATCCCTTGGATAGTTTGAGCCTAAAATTTTTTGACCTTTAAATTGCCCTTGATACACACCATTTAAGCCTTGAAATTCCCAATTTTCTTTGATAAAAACCAAAAAATTTGAACCCAAAACCTCAGTGACCTGATACAGGTTGACCCTCACTCTGAGATTTCAGAAGGTAAAGGTGAAGGAATTGAAGAAGGTAGAGCCGGTTTGATGTTTGATTGAGAAAGAGGAAAGCACATTTGGTGGTGTTGTGGTATTCTAACCCGTAAAGAAAAAGAAAAATGGAGAAAAATACAAAAGTAAAAGCATACAAAAAAAAAAAAAACATAAAAGCAAAATAAAAATAAAAGAAATGAGAAAGAGAAGTCATTTCATTGAAAGATTGAAAAGAGGATTAGAAATTGATCACTTCAAATCCAAAAATTCAAGAAATAGATGGAATTGTGCTGAAATGAAGAAGGTGTTGTCTAGACCACCTCCTTACCTTTACTGAGTTCTCAATTTGAATCCTTTTTGCCCCTTTATTCTTTTACAAATTTCACCCATAAGCCACATTACATAAAAAAAGACCTTACTGATCTGAAACTAACTAAGCTGTCATATGGAGATGAGGAATTATTTAATCTATGGTAAAAAGAGTTAGGGAATTTCCGAAATTAGAGCAGTGCCTATGCCCATGCTTGCAATCCTATTTGAAGGCTGTAACTGTTCTTGGGCTGTGTGAAGTGATACACCCTTCTATTTTTGATTAAGAGTGCCTACCTAGTGAGATTTGGGTTTGAAGTCAAGTTTGTTGGGGGCATAATCAGCACATGATTCTCAATTTAATTGTAAACTTTGCACTATTTTTCACACAAATTACCTGGACATGAGCTGAGTGACTATGAAGGAGCCACAGCAGTACTTTGGTTTAAATTGTCATATTTTTGCTGAGAATCCTCTAACAACTGATTGGACAAAGGTGTGGACTAAACTTTATGATTACTTACTGCTTGCTTCAATATTCTGCACTAATATTAACTGACCTTATTGGAGAAGTTTGTGGGTAACTTCACTGTAAACCCTCAGGAGACTTCACTCCTTCACTAGGGATCACCTAGGGATTTAAAATGCTTGATGCATATGCTAAATGCATCTGTGTTCCCTACAAAAGTGGCATTTTTCATTTTCAATAATTGTTTTCACTTTCTCCTTTGCTCAGGGACTAGCAAAGCTTAGATTTGGGGGTGTGTTAAGCAGTGAAAAATACCATTTTTCACCTCCTAACCTGACCTTTGGAAGACCCTTGAGGTGTCTAAGAATGATTTTTAAGTATGTTTTGTAGATAAGTAATAAATTGCAGCCTTAGCACAGACAGCCAACAAAAAGGGCCAAATAAGCAATCTGCAGCCTCAACCTGTGCTCAAATTCCAGCAATCCACATAGCCTTAGAAACTCATTGAAGGCCATGAACCCAACTAGGTGCACCTGAGACCAAGTACAGTGCCAAGGGATGAAGATTGAATCCACCCAGAGGTGGCTGAAGGCGAGACAAATAAAAGACAACACATTAGAAGTGCGTGCCAGCCAAGGAAGCATAGAAATAAAGCTATCGAGAGGTTCTCTTGAGCTGTCGAGAGGATCTGGTGCCTAAATAAGAAGATATCGAGAGGATCAGGATCCTGTCGAGAGGATACCTGAAGGTACAAGGGGGAGCCGAGAGGATCAATTTACATGTCGAGAGGTTCAACTGAACCCGTCGTGCAGTGCACCCAATCCTATCGACAACTGCTAGGCGTAGTCCTCGGGAGGATGAAAAGAAGCTGTCGACAGGATCTATGACAACCAATCGACAAGTTGACCACAACCTTTCGAGGGGATGAATGAGATGATCGTCAATCTTATCAACAAGCACCATCAATCCTCTCGATAGTTCTACAAACCCGTTGATTTGCATGCAAAGTCAAACAAATCTTGTTGAGAGGATCTCAGAACCTCTCGACACTCGATTTAGAGAACTTCTCAGTTCTTTCTTCAGTAGCTACCCATGTCAGAAGCCTGTGCACGTGTTCTAAAGCACGTCAGCGACCCCTGAGGGTATTTTTGCACACAATGGGCCATGCGCAGAAACCCTAACGGTATCATATATACTTGTCAGATGAGAATCAATGAGAGAAGAGCTTCTAGAAGAGAAATTGGCCACATCAGCATAACAGAATTATTCCCTTACGTTCTGATTGGCTGAAACAGATCTGAGGATAGAGGAGGAGAGTATAAAAGCTTGGAGGAAATACAGAAGGAATGATCCAGAAATTAAGAAAAAACCAGAGCTTAGGGTGAGATCCATTCTTCCAAAAATTCTCCCTTCTTCTTCCTCCTTTCCACCTTCTCTCTTTAGCCAATCATGAGTGTCTAAACTCTTCTCAGTAGTTAGGGTGAGGTCATAAGCTGTAAATTGAGAGATTCAAAGGCATTATATGGAATTGTAAGGTGCACAGATTACAGATCTGAGCACAATCCTCTTGTAATTTTGTAATATAATTATGGATTTTAAAGGTGATTCTGATCTATATTTTACTTTTTCATATTTATTTCCTCTGGGTTTGATATTCCTGTCGATGTTAGCCTATGAGGGTCTCATATTCTGGCATCTACAGCATCTGCAATGGTTTTCCTGTCCTAATCAAGATCTTTGAAGCGGAATAATCTCTAGGATGGTCTATGGCCATTAAAGTGGACAGATCATAGCCTTAGGATTGCTTCAATTCTCTGATTGAGATTGGATTCTTATACCTCACCTCTGCCAGGGTAACCTGGGAAGCTGGGAGCCAGAAAAGAGGATTGTAGCAGATTAGCTCTTAGCATTGCCATTGATTCCTTTGATTTTCAGTGAGAGACCAATACCCCTAACTGCTGTTCTCATCCTTTGATTTTTCATCCCTTCTATCTCCCCTTACATCTGTGTTGGAATAGATCTGGATCAGTAGCACTTAATTCTGTAGTTTATAGTTAAAGTGATAAAACTCCAAAACCTCTCCTCTTTCTTAGATTAGAATAGAGTGCCAGATCCACTCTGGATCTGGAGATTTACTAAAAGTTAGACCACATTTCCCTGTGGACATACCCTTACTTACCCTTTTTAAAACTTGCTGCAATAGCCTTAAATACTTGCAGGTTTGTGAGTCTATTTGCCATGGTGTGTGTGCAATCCATGGATTCTATAATTGTTTAAGTTTAAACCCCCTTTTTAGCACAAGGTAAACGACCCAACACAACCCACTTGGGGTAGAGGACGACTTGAATGAATTTGGCTTTATGTAGCTTATCAACTTCCTCCTTGACTTGTAGTGCTGTCTGCAGGTGCATTCTTCTGAGTTTTTTCTTGACGGGTTTTGCATCGGGCTCTAAGACCAAATGATGTTCTACTAAGCACGGGTCAAGACCGGGCATATCTTCGTAGGACCATGCGAAAGAGCTGAGGTGATCTAGGAGGACTTAGATAATCTGTTGTTATTCCTTGGGGTTAAGTGTTGCACTTATTAGCAGCTTCTTGGGCTTCTCCTCAGCGCTGAAATTGATTTCTTTGGTAGGTTCCGCGACAGCTTGAGTTTGCTCGTTGAAGCGTTTGATGACCCGTTGGAAGTCACGTGTCTCCTCAGCGGCTGGTGCTCCTTCTTCACCATCTGTAAGCTCATATACTGCAAGATGGCTATACTGGGGGGTTAGTTTGGTGGGGGGTAACCCTTCATCGGTGTAATTTATGACCGTGACATCCTTAGTGAGGTGTAAGTTGAGGCTACTCATCCTTCTCTCAAAGTCGTAGAGTATCTCGTCAGGTACGATTACGGGCTTGTCACTTCGTTGGGATGCTCGACGCCTTCGTGAGGGAGAGGCGGTAAGGTCATTTGGAACGAAGTCGAGGTAGAGTTCTTCGATGTCGAGGGCAAGATGATGACCGTGTGTGATCATGTTGGTTATTTCCTCCTTGATTCCGTTGTCGTGATCGTCACTCGTAGCCTCAGGAGAAGGGTCTCCTTGTCAGTCACTGAATGGGTCTGGGATGAAGGGCTCCCTCCCTTTTCCGTGGTTTTCTAATTTTTTGCATTTTTTATTTCTAAATTTTTATGGGTTTTAGGATTTTCTATTTTTTTTATTTTCGATAAGAAATATGGTATAGGGTGGTCGGTTGCCTGGAGAGGAACCGGTGGGGTTGCTCCTTCTAGCTGAGGAAGCTTGATGGCTGCTGAAGCCGTTGATGCGAGTCTTCAAATAACATGGACTCATTCAGAATTTGGCATTTTTTTTAGAGTCCTTGTCTGGGGTGATCCTCCGATGAGTGATGATGGTGATAGTCCGACTGATGCGCTTTCTTCTTCTATTATGTAAACTATTTCTTCCTCGAAAAGGGCGGAGAGGTAATAGTCGTCTAAGCTCTCATCTTCGGAATCAGACTGGAGATATCGTCGTTGCTGAGGTTGTTCATTGGGCGAGTCTGATTGACATTCTTCTGGACCAGTGAGTTCTCAGCTTTGTACCTCGTAGTATACTATGATGAGTATGCATGCCCGATAACGAGGCTTATACGGGTGAGAGATGCAGGGATCTCCCCAAGGGCATTCCCATCCTTTGTCCTCGGGAACGAGGTCACTACTGTTGAAGTCGAGGTCGTCATCTTCATTTGACTACCCTTGGATGCCTTGGGTTAATTGTTATGCTAATTCATGCGCCAGAAGGTCTATCCAGTAGTCTTCATCATCACTTGGTGGCGGTTGCCATTCTTCTCCCAGTGAGTTCTAAAATATCTGAAGTTGTCGCGCATCTAGAGATTGGGGAGCGTCGAGCTCCAGTTCTTCTTGGACTTCTATGAAGCCAATGTGAGATTCTTCTATGCTAAGGGTGTGCTAGATTTCGTCCATAATAGCCTTTTGACACCGTAACATCATAGAGCGACACCGACCGCAATAAGGTTGTTTCGGGTAAGGGCACTGAAATGGGCACCTCCAATTATCGAGCACGTACTGATAGTTAAAGTCGTTATCAAGATTCACAGCCATTTCTCGAGAATGATTGTCCTCTCTGAACCATTCTAGGCAATCAGCTCTCAGGAGGTCTTTAAGTTCTATATCAGTAAGCCTATTCCAATAATCTTCTTCTACGCTTGACATTGAAAGCCAGTCCTCTCCTTCCGGCTCGTGAGGCTGAGATGACTATGATTCTTCCTCATTTCCTAAAGAGGCGACTATAGACACCCCCATTTTTCCCTATCAGAATATACAAACCTATTCGGTCAACCTTTGACCTTGCCCACGATCTTCGAAAAAGGACTAACCTTCTCCGAAGACTTTAAAATCCTAATACAGTGACCATGCACTGAAACAATAGTACATGGTTAGGACCCAGGCTGAAACAATAGCTCTGAGGCTCGGACCATCTCAAACCCAGGAAAGTCCCGAATTATGTGCCCCGTGCAGCACACATAACTCGATTATGCGCCCCATGGCTAGTGCGCAATTGGTTCCTCTTGGACCAAGATTTCGCTTTCGGAGGACCGCCTAAACCCTGATTATGCGCACCACTAGGATCGCACAATCATATTGCACGCTTCAATACCAGCGCACAATTAGTTCATTTTGGATTGGCCTTTTACCCTTCTGGAAACCGCTTGAGACGCGATTTTATGCCCTACCTAGAGAGTGTAATCGGGTTATGCGCCTAAGCAAATGCGCATAATTGGTTTCTAAGCCAACTTGATATCTAATTCTCGAGACCACCTGAAAATTCCCTGTTATGCACTTTTAATCCAACGCATAATTGATTGAACGCACTAATTAGAGCATGCAATTGGTCTAATTAGACTAGGACTATGCTACCCGGCTAAGCCAGTCAGTCGATCACTCACTGAGTGAGACATCGACTCAAAGTGATTATGCACCGGATACTGGGCGCATAATTCAGTTGAGCGCTCCACATTGGGCGTACAATTGAAATTCACCGACCAATTGTATGCACCCCACAGGGCATGCAATTGTTCAAATACCTATAAATAGGACACACCACCACGACTCAAGGGACATCAATTCATTATCACATGGAATTCTCCTGAGTTTTGGCTTCCAAGCTTAGGATTTCGAGATCCCTCTCTGTGGCTTTAGTCTCAGGTATACTTTCCTTCTAGTTTTTGATTCTTCTAGTTCTAGTTCTTAGTTATAATTCTTAGTTCTAGATCATTAGTTCTAGACCTTAGGTCCTTAAGTTTTTAGTTCTAAATCTTAGATTTTAAATCTCTTAAATCCTTAATTATTGTCTATTTTCCCTTTCCCTGGTTCTAGTTCTTAGGTTCTAGAACTAGTTCCTCTTTTTTGATTCTAGATTTACGTTCTAGCCTTTTATTTCTTAAATTTTAGATCTTCAATCCTAGGTTTTAATCTAAAGTTCTAGTTTTTTTTTTTCCAATTCTAGTTCCTAGTTTCTAGAATCAGTCCTTAATTTCAATCTTAAATTCAGTCTTAGAATTTTTAATTTTAGTCATAATTCTTAAATCAATTTTTGATCTGTAAATCGACAATTTATGAATCAAAATTCATTTTTCAATCCATATTATTACTAAAATAATCCCTAGCCACCCGATTTGCCCAAGGGAGCTTACGGAGGGTACCCGGGATTGGGGCTGATCCTCCTTAGCATTGCGGGCCCAAACCTTTTTTTAGATTTTCAGTCAAATTAGTATATTTACTTTAATTAGAATTTTAATAGAATTAATATACTTTAACTAATTAGAGTTTCAATAGATTTAGTATATTCCTAATTAGTTTCCATAGAATTAACATATCTGCATTCCTAGTAGGACTAGGAGGCTTAATTAATTAGGTTCGTAATAGGATTAAGATATTCACATTAATCAGACTTTTAGTCAGATTAGGAGACCTAGTTGAGTTAGAATTCCCTGATTAATTAGACCTCTAATAGGATTAAAATTAATTAGATCCCTGATAATCATAGTAAAAGTAAGAAAGAAGAGGAGATGAAGCCGATTAACTACTCCATGACTTAGCCGCAGCATCCGAGGCCATCAAAGAAAGATGGGAGGTGATAGAGCGAGAGTGACAAAGACAAGAGAGGCCACCCCCTACTCCGACAATGATATCACTGCACGTGTCACCACCTAGGCACACTTTCCACACACTCCTCAGTAACGGACATCAAGACAAAATCCTTTCCTAGACCGCTAGGCAAGATGTTGTCGTAAGAGTAGAGGATTTTCCCAAGATGATCGACGAATACATGACTAAGAAAAACCGCCCTAGTTTGTCATTCAGGTTCGACAATTTCTACCGAGACCTCTAATTCAATATACCTGTGGGATTCAAACCCTCGAAATTTAGCAAATACAACGGCATCGGGAATCCAAACCACCATCTGGCGTCATTCTGCAATGACTGCTGGCCTATTCGCGACAATCACGGACTCCTGATACACTACTTTCAAAGGTCGCTCGAAGGGGAAGCCCTCGACTAGTTTGCCGGGCTCCCACTACATAAAATCGACACATTCGAAGAATTAATTGGACAGTTCTTAGATCAATATAAGCATCTGATACAGGAGGCCGTCAGTCTCAGTGACTTGATGACAACAAAGCAGGAAACCGAAGAAGACTTCGCTGACTTTATATCACGCTGGAGGAAGCTCGCAGCTCACACGAGGAGTCAAATGAGAGAAAAAGACGCAATCGACTCATTATAGATAATGTCAGAGAGCCCCTTTGAAACGCTCCGATCATAAGCAATTGACCAGACTTCGCTACTCTTCATCTTTGTGCCAGTCACATTCAACGACACATAAAGGGGGGAGACCTCACTTTCTCGATCACAGCACCGAATCCATCGACTTTCGGCAATTCAAAGCCCTGAAATAACAAGAAAGGCTCGGGCTTCGAGCAAGTTAACACAGTCTCTAATCAAAATTAAGGCAATGGGAATGATCAATAAAGGAATTCTGGTCAGGGTCAATACCAGAATCGGCAACGGTACGCCAATCAAAATCAAAATCAATATCCTAACTGAAATCAGTATCCCAACCAGAACCAAAACGCTGCTCGAAATCGTCCTGCCAATGTCCAGGGCTATAATAATGTACCTCCACCTAAAAACTTTAATCAGCAAACCCGAGGTCCCTATCAGCCTAGACGAGATCATTATCCTCCATTACCCAATACCATCCCTAATATTTTTTGCCTCCTGAGTGACTAGAACCTCATTTTTTTCCCACCAGAGCGACCACGGCCTTGACCTGCTAACCTCAATTACACCAAGTTTTACACTTTTCACCGATACGCGGGACATAACCTAGAAGACTGTTGGGTGTTGAGAGATATGATATATGATGTGAACGATCGGAACCAAATTGACTAGGAATCCCTTCGAAATTCTAACCAAACTAACTAATAGCCTTCGCAAAACCTTGGAATCGTCAATAACCCTCTGCCAAACCATAATCAGGGACCGGTCACCCATGTCACCACAGTGGACCTTTCAGGTCAAGCCCCGTTTCATCCATCTACTCTCATCACACGAGTTAGTTATCCGAATACTACAACCAGTTCAGATAACCCTCCGAGGCCCACTGTCATTCCACCTCACCCTTTTACCTTCATAACCTGAGTTGAATTGCCAACTCTGCCACCCTACCCGAACTTCACTCGAGTTTGAGTTCAATCTTTCTGAGCTCGAAGGCTTATCACTCAACCCATAGAACCTTCTACACCCCCGAACTTTGACGTAGCTCCCGGTAGCACTGAGCCAAAATATGAGGACCAGGTCCTCCAAACCGCAGAGCAGGTCACGACATGGGTAGAAAACATCAACTGGAATACCACCAGCCAACAACACGAGGAGACAACTGAAGAACACCTATCAACGGTGGAGAGAAGATAGTAGGAGGAAGAGCCCGCTAAGGAAGAAGTACTAATCTCCACATTCCTTGAAGAAGAAGACTACACTCAATACCTCCCACCTTAGAATGGCATAGCCTCGGTATGCATTCCCTCGTCGGATTTCGATCCTTTCACCACAAGTACCAAACTGAATCCTCCAACACTCCAAGGTCAGCAGCAGACATGCCCAATCCTGAAATCTGGAACCAACTATCCACCCCCACCATTCCCTAGGGAGAAGCAGAGTAACAACGCATAGCCATCTGATCGAATAACCAAAAAACGAGGAGTGAATGTGCCCCCTCCACCTCACATAATCCCTCTGCCTCCAGTACCAGTGCCTCAACCGTCTTAATAGAACGGGTGTAGAGCACATCAACCCGACAAAGAACCTGCCTTGGAGACAGGTCAGGAATACGATCTTCTTCGACACCTTTCGAAAGTACCAGCACAAATATCGATCCTCGAACTCATCAAGAAATCGTCAGAGCATCACCGACTGCTCGTGGAGACATTGGATGAGAAGCATGTGAACAAAGATACCACTTTGGATCAGCTGCATGAGATCGCCTCGGTTATGACTCAACCTCACGCACTTACCTTCACTGAAGCTGATATGCCTAAAGAATCATTACGTGGAAGTTTTGCTCCTATCTATCTGACCGTCATAATTAGAGGATTTTTGATATCACACGCATTGGTCGACATCGGAGCAGGGCTTAGCATCTATCCTATAATGATGTTAAAGATCCTTGAATACACCGAATAGGATATAAGGTCTTCGTCCTAATCCCTCATCGCTTATGATGGCTCTCAGCGTTTTATCAAGGGAACAGTCAAGTTACAAGTTCGCCTTGGGCCAGTCACCAAGGACGTCACTTTTCATGTCTCCGATTTCTCAAGCACTTATAATATGATATTAGGAAGGAAGTGGCTGAATCCCTGAAGGCAGTAGCATCGACGTATCACCAATGCATCAAATTTTTACATGAAGATTCTATCGTCAGAATATACACCGATATGCCCCTCAAATAAATCGACACAGACTATGTGGCGAGCATTCCAACAGCACACAAATCGGTACAGAGCACAGGACACATAAAAAAGATGCAGGAACCTGATGACGCATCAATAGCAGAAGTTAACTATCCTTGGTCCCTTCCGACACCAATAAAAGGTAGTGAGAAGAGAAGCCGGGCCTGATCTCACCTGACTATATGACATATACCCGACCGCAGTAAAAGTATGGGACCTAATGTACCAGCTAGGATATGTCCCTCACACTGGACTCGACAAAGATAAGCAAGGATACATAAGACCGATCGTCTCGAAGAAACTATGCAAACACATTGGATTGGGTTACCAGTCAGATGGCAAGCAAGACAATATCCTACCCACTTCCCCAAAGTGGTCGCTCTATGACCATTTCATATATGAAACTACCGAGAAGGCTAATGTGCCGAAGAGAAGAAGGGAGCCATCCTTCACTAAATCTCAGGCAACCGAGATTGAGCAAGTGACCAAAGCCTTCACTGACCTAACAAACCTAAGACATGATAGTGATGACATGGATAAGTCGCTCGCAGGAGTCGGACCATTATTCAAAACCCCTGAAGAGCTAAAGTCACTCGCAGAAGACTGGGAATCAACTGACGAGGATGATTTCCACATTGCTGCATTAGCAGACAAAGAAGAACCAGAGTCAGAGACACCCCAGCCTCGTGAACCAAGAAAAGACGACTGGCTCTCGATGTCAAGTGAAGAAGAAAACTACTGGGCTAGCTACATGGAAATAGAATTGGAGATCACTTAAGAGCTGAACGGCTGAAGCTCCTCGAGGAGGTCAACAACTCCTAAAGCAAAGAAATAGACTCTGATGATGAACTTGATCATCAATCCTTACTGGATAATTGGTAGTGCCCGTGTCGCTGCCCTTACCCAGAATCACCCCATTACAACCTGTGCACATCCATCTTAACACAGTGTAAAAGAGCTATCCTGCGTGAGATACGACGAACAACAAGGATAAAAGATCATCACGTCGCCTTTATAAAATTCCAAGAAGAATTAGAACTTGATGCCCCTCAATCCTAAGAAGCACCTCAACTCCAGATCTTCTAGATGTCATTGGAAGAAGAATGACAACCGCCGCCGAGCGATGATGAAGACTATTGGATAGAACTCCCTGCCCTGGAGTTAGCAGAATAGTTGGAACACGACTTCCGAGCACAATCAGACAAAGAGGAAGATCTTGACCCTGGCAATAGTGACCTCAACCCCGATTATGAAGGATGGGAATGCCCCTAGGAGTATCCCTGCATCTCTCACCCATATTAGCCTTGCTATCAAGCCTACATACTTTTCACCATGTACCACGAGAGCTAGAGGAAGGAATTCTCGGATTCTGGCTTCAATGATGATACTTTCAAACACTTCTTTGCTACATGGGAGTGCCCACAAGAGTTTTTATTCATCGTTCGACCTTACCAGCCTTATTGCCAGACTTGCACCATAATAATAAAAGACTTCGAACGAGAAGGTTGGACCAACCCTTTCCTGCACAATGGAGAATGATTGAAAGTAACCTAGGCTCGGTAATTAAGTTCATTGAACCGTATCTATGGTTAATATAGAGCGAGGAATCTCTGCAACAAGCGAACCTCCGATCTAATTCCGAAGATGAGAACTTGGACAACTATCATCTTTAGGCTCTCTTCGACGACGAAACACTTCAATAGTAGAAGAGGAAGGGGAGCCGTCTGACAAACCATCGCCAGCATCGCTCATCAGGAGGATCACCCCAGATAAGGACTCTAAAAAAATGTCAAATTTAGACCAAGTTTACATCATCCAAAGACTCGCCCGAATGACTTCAGCAGCCGTCCCACTTCCCCAACTAGGAGAAGTAACCTCATCGATTTCGCCTCAGGAAACCGACCCTGTACCATACCTATTATCAAAAATAAAAAAAAATAGAAAATCCTAAGACCCATAAAAATATAAAAATAGAAAATCCTAAAAATTAGAAAGTCACAGAAAAGGGAGGGAGCCCTTCATCCCAAACCCATTCAGCGACTAGCCAGGAGACTTTTCTCCAAAGGATACGAGAAGTGACCACCTCAACGAAATCAAAGGAGTAACCGACATGATCACACCTGGTCATTGTCCTGCCCTCAACTTCGAAGAGCCTTGCCTTGACTCAGTTCAAAGTGACCCTACTACCTCTTCCTCGCGAATCGTCGAGCATCCCAACGAAGTAACAAGCCCGTAATCATACTTGACGAGATACTGCGTGGCTTTGAGAGGAAGATGAATAACCCCGACCTACATCTGACAAAGGATGTCACGATTATAAATTACGCCGATGAAGGGTTACCTCCCACAAAACCAACCCCCCAATGTAGTTCTTTTATAGTGTATGAACTCACAGACGATGAAGAAGGAGCATCAGTCGCCCAGGAAACCCAGGACTTCCAACGGGTCATAAAGCGCTTTGACTAGCAAACACAAGCTGCCGCAGAACCTATTGAAGAAATAAATTTTGGCACTAAGAGCCCAAGAAGCTGCTGATCAGCACGACACTCAAACCCAAGGAACAACAATAAATTATCCAAGTCTTTCAAGATCACCTCAGCTCTTTTGCATGATCCTACGAGGATATGCCCGATTGGACCCGAGCTTAGTAGAGCATTGGTTGGTCCTGGAACCTTATGCTAAACCCGTCAGGCAGAAACTCAGAAGGACTTGGAACTAACAATATTGTAGAATACGAAACTTTCATTGCCGGACTACAAGCAACATTACAGCTAGGAGTCAAGCAGTTGAAGACAAGTGACTCCAAACTTGTGATATCGCAAGTTATCGAGGAGTGGAAAACCAAAGAAAGATGGCTAATGGCATACCTGGACACAACTTAGTTCTTAATAAAGAAATTTGAAAGAATCTCTTTCACACATATTCCTAGATTAGAGAATGAGCTCGCAGACTCTCTCGCCACACTAGCCTCAGTCATACAGATACCAGTCAGACAAAGTATGAAATCCTTTTTCATCGAGAGATTGACAATGCCAGCACACGAAGTCGCGTGGCAAGTAAAACCAGAATTACCAATTGCATCGGAAGCTCACAAGAACGAAGGGCAGCCTGCCCCAAGCACTTATACGGACAAAGAAGCCACCATCGTCATGTTCAGATTTGAAAAATCACCAATCGATGATGGGCAATCATGGTACTTTGACATATGGAATTTCTTAAAGCATTAACATATCCCTCCTTACACTATGAAGATTGAACGAAAAACTACAAGGAATTGATGTGCGACATTTTGCGTACTTGCCGAAACTCTTTATAAAGAAGCCTTCACCAAAGGAGTACTACTGTGATGCGTCACAACAGCCGAAGGATAATACATCATTCGAGAAGCACATGCCAGCGCCTGCGGTGCCCACGCTGGTAGACAGAGACTCATAGATCAGATCATACGACAAGGCTACTTGTGGCCGATAATAATAAGAGATTTCCACCTTCACATCCAATTCTCCAAGCAATGCCAAGAACATGTCGTGCTCATCAAAGATCTATCAGTTGCATTAGATCCTATAACCTTACCATGGCCATTCTCGATGTGGGCCTTTGACATCATCGGACCCTTCACAGACACAGTTGGGAATACTCACAAGCACGCATTCATACTCACTGTGACTGAATACTAAACCAAATAGGCAGAAGCTGATTCCTATGTTAGAATCACCACGTCGACGCTTGTGAGGTTTATCATTCAGAATATTATCACCCGATTTGGAGTGCCTAGGATGTTCGTCACCGATAATGGACCATAATTTATCGCAGAAAAGATGAAGAAACTATGCAAAAAATTTGGCATCGATCTACACCACTCATCACTGTTCTACCCTCAGGGAAATAGGAAAGCAGAAGCGATGAATAAAATGCCAATCCAAATTTTGAAATGAACAGTGGAGACAAGAAACAGAGCCGACTGGCTTAAACGATTACCAGAAGCACTCTGGGCCTATAGGACTTCTATTCGCACAACCATTGGCCAAACTCCTTACCTCCTCACATACGGGATGGAAGCAGTCCTACCTTATGAGATACAGATACCATTCTTGTGAATTCAACTCGATGATGAGCTATCCTTAGACAAAAGGAGAATTATTCTACACGCCGAGCTAGAGCAGCTTGATGAGACACGTCTAAGGGCAGCTGATCATGCTCAGGTATATCAAAGGAGAGTGGCCAGGGCTTACGATAAGAAAGTCCTCGAGCGAAATTTCGACATTGGAGAATTAGTCTTGAAGAAAATCATGCCCTTTAAACACGCTCATCCAAAGGGAAAACTGAAACCGAACTGGGAAGACCCATATGTTATAGCAGTCGCATATCTAGGGAATGCATACAAGTTGGTGAACCAAGATGGGGAAGAACTCCCCAGCCCTTAGAACACCATGTAACTTAGAAAATACTACCCTTAATGCTGTGATTATCACATCCCGTAGCCAGATACTATATCTATCATTCCCGTAGTTGCCATGACCCATTTGTCGGTCGTACGCCTTCAATTCTTAAAATATCCTTAACACTTTCAATTTACTGCCCACCTTCTTCTTCGGGCAATTTGATCAAAGGACTAGTGACATACTTGGCCCCTTTCAAAAGCATAAGTAACACCCAATTCTCATCCACCTTCCCTTCGCCATTGGAGGAGACGTTAGAGCACAAAAAATGAAGATGTGACTTAATCAAAACTCACCATTCTTGTGTTAGCAGGTTGCTTTCGAAAAAAGAAGAAGCATATATATATAAAAATCGAGTGAGAGCAATATGACGAATGAACCAGTCAATGAGCTCAGGGAAGCATAAGCAGTCCGTGAGGATATATCTGATAACTCTACTAGAAATGT
Organism: Chloranthus sessilifolius; assembly: GCA_021018995.1. Taxonomy (NCBI): domain Eukaryota; kingdom Viridiplantae; phylum Streptophyta; class Magnoliopsida; order Chloranthales; family Chloranthaceae; genus Chloranthus; species Chloranthus sessilifolius. The sequence continues at coordinate 48,928,266 of CM037593.1, read as the reverse complement.
ATAAGCAAACTACGAGGGCATCCCTGATGTCCAGATACTACTAGATGTCGTCGTAAGGTGGCAGGAGGAGGACAAATTCCTGCTAACCATAGAATGTGAGACTTTAATGGTGCTGAAATATGACGGAGAGGTCAATCATGGCACCCCATACTCATCCCTTTTAGAAAATGACCATTACTCATCCCTTTTAGAAAGCGTCAGATACAAACTGTTCCCCCACATCACTGAGCCTTATATCTCTTTCACCCTTAATTTTTATTTTCGGACAATGAGTCAGAGGCCTCTTAGGATATTCCTATAAATGAAACTGAAAACCAATGAATGATGACAGATACAATCACCTATTATACTCACCACACGCCCCTTATAACAATCACCATGAGGTAGGATGACCACTATCAAAGGTAGACCCCTAATATACAGATGATATGATTAGACAATCCCCCTGGTTCGATAACAGTTTCAAAGCAAATCTTTTCTCCAAAACTAACTCACCAAATGTATGTGGCTAGCCTATAGGCCCAAAATACTTATCAAAAACCCAGAGAAGCTCCATTGCACCTTGACACTAGGGCATTTTTTTTAGAATTGCATTAAAGGATCCTGCTTGCCCATGGAAAAGATGCGGAATGATGAAGTCACCACTCAAGGAATATCGTTCAAGACATCGCACTGCTTATTCCATCACGCTCCTACATTGGGGCATTTTTTTTAAACTTTCTTTCAGTTATTTGCTTTCCCTGTTGTATTATTTTTCTTGTAAAGAAAAAAAGAAGAAAAAAAAGAAGAAAGGAAAAAAAGAAAAAAAGAAAAAAGAAAAAAAGAAAAAAAGAAAAGAAAAAAATTGCCCCTCTTTTGTTACCAGACCTCAGTCCGAGACACTCTCCCTTGACATGCAGCAAGGGAGAAAATAAAATTACTAAATGCCTTTTATCCACATGTGCAGATATGAGATAACCTTCGACTATTACCAGGCTAACTCAAGGAGCGTCCAAGTCCCAATAACAGACGACGGTGCCAAAAATAAGACGACGCAAGGTAACAAGAGAATGAAGTAAAGCCAGGTACATCTAAACTAAAATATCTTTTTATGTATCAAAAGTTTCTTTTACATATGTCACCGGGGGCATACCCCCTGTATATACAATGGATAAAAAAGAAAAAAAATAATGAAAATGCGCTACTCCCTCCACTGCCTCTACGAAGGGCGCTCACTACCATCTCCCATATCCTCAACCCCAGGGTCTAGGGTTTCATCCCCCAAAAAATCAATACCAGCACCTAGAGTCGTAGGACACTCCCTACCAGGAGAAGGCCTAGCAACAGAACCTCCCTCTTTCGCGTTGCTGGAGGCCCGTTGGGAATGTGAATGCAGAGGACCGAAAGCAAGCATAGGTGCTAGGGCTGAGTCTGCCTGCGCATAAGCACTCATGCGCTCATGAACCTCTTGACGAATCTCTACCAGTGAGCCACTGGCCCTCGACCCCAACCCTGGAAAATGGTCGATCATCCCTTGCACTCTCCCACCAACTCTCGTCAACTTGTGCTGCAAAAGATCTATCGTCAACTGCATCTCAACACAAGCCACCGCTAGGGCACCCTTTAACTCTACTGTCCAAGTCCTCCGCTCAACCAACAAGTTCACGGTCACCTCCTGGAGATGGTGCTTGGCCATATCGGAAGGAATCTCACAAATATTTTGGCGAGCTAGGACACACTGCGTCTCTATACGCGACTGCTCCAACTCACGTACCTATACAAGTCAAAGGCTAAGGAATTACATACGCATAACAAGACAAAAAGTATAGACAACGAAGACACACCAGATCAGCACGCTCCAGCAGAAGACGCTCTATGGTGGCAGCAGTGGCCGGATCAGCTGGAGGAGCCTTAGACACAGGAGGCTATAAGAAGCAGAGAAAGAACATCAGGGATACAATAGCACTACATAATCAAGAACAAAAAATAATAATTATGCTAACCAAATATACCTGGGAGGGAGGAGTCGACCCCGGATAAGGAGCCTCGGGAACAGAGTCAGGAATGACCTGCATGAGAATCAAAACAAACACAAAACTCATCAGACAGAGATAATTAGCAAATAAATAAAAGTCAAACAAACTACAAAGTATACCTGACTCTTTGGACGTAGAGAAGCGGTGGTCGCCTCCCTCGCCTGGAACTCCTCGGCAAGGCGGTGCTGAAAAGACATAACACAACATCAACAAACTGCTGAACAACACAAGGCCAGATAACTCAAAAGAGTGAAGAAACTTACCTAGTGCTTCAGGTCCACTCGGAGCTGAGCCATCGCCAAATCCTCTCGACTGGAAGAGGTGACTGAAGACGGATCAAACGGTGGAGCAGCAGCCCCAATAGCGGACAACTCCGCTCTCTGCAAATATCAATAAACCCATCAGACTTGGCAACGTCAACAAATGCTAATAAAACAAAATAAAAACAAGACAAGCACTTACCAGTCAATCAATCTCAGAGCGTAGGCTAGCTATCGTAGCCCGGTCAGCCTACTGCTGGCTACGGTAAGACCCGAGCAATGTCGCCTACCTGGCGACCTCGCTCTCCCCCTTAGTCTGAAAAATAGGAACCAGACAAGACTGTTAAACTAAAAATGATTAGAAATAGGAATAAATGAAACTCATAAATAAGTACACTCACCAGGGATCGTCGCGTCTCTACGAGCTCAGTCCTCAGTTCGTCGTCCGAGGTCCTAGCCTGAAAGATCGAGTCCGTCAAGGACCACAACATATCCTTATCTGGACGAGGAGCACACCCCATTCGCTCGATCTCCCTGTGCAGCGCATCCAGCGCTCCGCGGAGGCTCGCACTGAAGTGGACCTGCTCTAACGTGGCTAGTCTCTCCCTCAGAGTGGAGACGGACTTAGGACCACCAACCACAAAAGAACAGCTCCCATGGAAAGGGCGGGTAAAGAGTCGACCACCGCCTATATCACGAAACCACCTCAGGAACTCTCGGGCATCCGCCTCATCGCGCGCCCCAGTAACCCTGGTCCCCCCGGCTCTAAAGTCCTCGATCTGGGCTTCCATCCTCGATGAAAAGATGCGACTAGAAGGACCAGTCATCCTCCTCGCCACTCAGTGGCGAATCTTTGAAGGGACTCCCTGAGGGAGCCCCAACTGACAAGTCGATCGAGAGATGTGGATGCGCTCCACCTTCTCAAAACAATACCAGATGTCCACGTCGAAGAAGGGCTGGCCGGACTGAATCACCGGCTGCCCTGTGTCCTCCTCTGCACCATAGGGCCTCCAAATCACCTATGACCAGAAGTAAAATAAAATGGCCTATCAAATCCATGACCTAAAACATGTAAAATACTATTACAACACAAACAACATGTACCTGCCCTGCATGCATATCCTCAAACACACTGTCTACAGATCTGAAGATCGCCGATGGTGTTCCCAACGCTTGCCGCCATACATGCATCCAGGGGAATGTGAAAGTAATCTCCACCGGGACCCACATGCATAAGAAGGAGATGTGGTCATACACCCAGAACTAAACAGACGATGTCACGAGCCATCACCAAAATGAACACTAGAATCACTAAGACATTACCAACCAAACTAGTAACCAACCAAAATGCACCTGAATAAAGGGAAGGAAACCTCCGATGGTCGCGATGCCTCTCCCTCTACGGTAAAGCTGCTCATAGAGGTGCGCCAGTGCCGCTGCACCCCAAGCATAGGTGGGCACCTGATCTAGGTCCCTCAATAGCGTCAGGAAGAGACCCATCACACATCCACGGGTCGAAGACGAGAAGAAGACCGCCCCGAAGAAATGCATCAAGAACGCCCGGAGTACTTGATCTGCCGCTACTCCCAGCTCCGTCACTAGCACCCTACACGCCATCGCCTCGCGGCGTCTATCGAAAGCTGTCCTCACCTCTGAGTGATGCCTCAGAGGAACAAACCCACTAGCAAATGTATCAAAGAACTAAGTAGTCTGAACAATCCCTATCCCAGACCCGTTGTGCCAGTACTCAACACCGAGAACCTCCCTACACAAGGCCTGATAATCACTCTGCATCTGCCCCGTGATTGGTGCTCCCTCAAATAGCAGTTTAGTGATACGAACCCAGTCCTCAGGGGTAGGTAGCAGCATACCTACCGAGAACAACAATGGCGGTTGCTCCTCCCTCCATCTCTCCATGATCGCCCCAACCAGACCACGGTCAACTGAAAAGGGTTCCAACTCTAAAATTAGCCTGAAGCTGAAAGCCACTAACCGCGCTCGCTGGAACTCAGGCAGGGCATGGTACCAGCATGGGACTCCGACCACGTCGTGCTAATGGCCAGTACCGGAGGCTCCTGACAAATCATGAGAAACAAGATACACATTTACATGGGCCTACACTAACCTTAATCACAATCACAGACGCTGACTAAACCTACCTAATGGTAATAATAGTAAAAGTGACAATAACGAAACTGATAAGAATGACAATCCACAACAAGCACACAAAACATAACGCAGAGTAATAAAGTAAGCGTAACCTAAAATTAGATACAAGTATGCTGGTTTGACGTAAAAGTTAGAAGGTTTCCATCCTAGGAAGTCTACGTTGTAGCCTAAATGCCTAGAAATAACAGGAGCTCTTATTCACGGATACCTACCTGATCTCGTGCGAAGAACTCTTCTAGCAAAATCCAGATTGCGGGCTCATGAGGAGCAGCATCCTCACTGGCATCCTCACCATCCTCACCATCCCTATCGCCAATCTAAGGGACCTCCTCCTTGACAACCATCTCAATGTCACCACCGGTGTCGACCTCAGATGTCTCACCTCCCCCCTCGGCCAGTAGCTCTACCTCGGAGGCAGTCCATGAAAGCTGGTCAATGCCCTCAGACTCCATCTCAGATCGAAGAGCTCGAAAAACTTAAGAGAACGTAAGAAACGACATCTGAAATGGATGAATGGATCGCGAGAAATCACGAAAACATGAAAATCAGGAAAAAAGAAGTGAGAGAGCTCGAGATTACGAAATATTTAGAAAAAGCGCATTTAAAGTCAAAAACTTGGGCTTATATAGAGCGCGACCTAATCATGCGCCTGAATACGGGCGCACAATTGGATTACACAGTATATCCCCTCCTTACAAACCAAAATGCACACCCTTAAACATGCACATAATCAATTCATCGCCCGCGCACCTACTTGTCGCACATTCTGAACAGAACACACAAAAGAATTAAACACCCTAAGCCAGGAGGCAAATCCAAGTGTCGCTCGTACATTGATCGGAAACTGACTAAATCACGCGATCTTACTGAAGCGCGCAATCTTGTTGCACTCGACGAAGCTAGCGCACAATTGACCCCCTGGGTCTGTCATTCCTGCGCCCCTGACTTGGTGAACAATCTTATTAAGCGTGCTGGATCTAGCGCATAATTACCCAGGTTCACCAAAAAATATTTTTGCCAGCCATCTGCAGCCCAAAGATGAAAACTAAGACTTAGTAGCCGATAACCCCAAACACCGTACACAGTCCAGTTTTCACACACACACACTTTCACCTAAGCATTTACACTCTCAAAACTCAAAATTTGACTGTACATCCACACTTAAACACCTAAAACCATTTAAGCTCGTCCAAAACTGATGCCAAATTCAGACTAAACCAGATTTGAAATACTCTAAACTTCATTAGACTTAATACCTCCTAATTAAATGAAAATGCCTCTGACTAAATAGGGATGCGTCCAATAAATAATAAAAAAATAAAATTAATTAAGCCAAATTAACATTAAATAAAATTTCACATAATCACAAATAAAATTTATTTAACATGGGAAAATTATTACAAATTACACCAAGGGCATACCCTTTGAATTTATAAAATAATTACGGTCTCAGAGCGAGAGATGAACTTCGATTCGAGACAAACACTCAAAACACCCAAGCCCGTAAGCGCTCGGGAGAGGCAGCCCTAAAATGAACGCCCAAAATAGGGGAAAATAATAGAAAAATTCAAAGAGGAAGCACACCCTGAACGAATTCCAACAAGAATCTCATCTTCCACTCCCGAGTTGGCAGAAAAGAAAGAGTGGCTCAAAGAAAGCCACCCAGGATCTGACGGATACACCTATGGAAGGCCAATCTTGGAAGCCCCCAAAGGAACGCCAACTAGAGTATAATCTGTAGAGCCTACCAAGGAACAACTGGCATCTGTCACAAGAACTCTGACACCACTCCTTCCTTCGATTTCTTTTCCCCCTCCTTTAACTCTTCCACCTCTTCCCCTAGCATGGTAGTCATTCGGTTGCTACCTCATATTCCCAATGTCGCTCATCCCCAACAATGATAAATAAATAAATATTACAATCTATTTAGGGTTTAACACCTGAGATACAAAACTAATAAACTAACAAACTAATAAACTAAAATGCCCCAAAATAATAATGAAAAAAAAATGCCCCATAACTTTTGAAAAAAAATGCCCCAAGTCTTTCCCTAAGTTGAAATAAAATTCAAAATAAAACCCAAGCCCCTAACCCCTCATTTATAACTTATGCTCCCTAAACCACAAAATGACAAGTGTCACACTCACAAGCCTTCTCCATCTAATTAAATCTAAACCAGACACATACGCCCCTTTAAGAACACTAATCCACCACAAATTTAGATAGACCAATAAACATACAACACTCACCCCTTATAGAAACACAAATTCACCAGAAAGAGATGAACCAATAGGATTAAGACACCTGACACCCATCTAGAACCCTTTTAAGTCAAACCTTAACCTCACACAATTCACACCTAAAATCAAACCTAAGACTAAAATAAAATACCTTAAACCTTATATGAAAGCCCCATTCAATTGCAGAATTAAAAATAAATTTTAATCTTAAATAAATGTAGCAAATGAGCACAACAAATATTTTTATTCATATATCAAATTCTTTTACAAGATCACCGGAGGCATACCTCCTAAATATACAACCCAAACGAAAACCTAAAGACCTAATTTACAACCCAAAATGAAAACTAAGCCCGAAGGCCCGAGCTCGGAGCGCCTAATCTGAGGCTTCAGAAAAGGCAAGATGGAGGATTGGTTGGGGAATACATCCCTCTACTTGTAACACCGTCTTTTTCGCCATCTTCACCTCCTTTGTCGCCCCCTCCTCAACGCTGCCTTCACCGCTCCCTAAAAGGGACTGATGTGAAGGCCGACCTCCTCCTTCCCAATACCACCCATTCTCAAAGTCACACAGCTGTCGGAGGCCACCTCAGGCTAAAGATCACGTGAAACCACAAATATAGTAAGAAACGACATCAAAATCCGATGGATAGATCACAAGTTATCGCTAAAACTAAGAGATTGGAGAAAAATATGAACGAATGAAGAAAAATGAAAGGAATTCGGATAAATATAGACACTCGCTTAATTGAACGCCCCAAACAAAATGCGCAACTCGATCATGCGCATATACGAAAATGCTTAAATACAATCAGACGCACCACGGGAAACGCACAATCGAACTTTCGCCCGTAAACAATCTCGACACAACTATCGCGCACAGGTACGCCTGTGCACAATACAATCGTGCGCCTGTCTCACAATGCAGGATCCAAAGGGACACCTGCACGGTGACCTGGCGACGCTCCGATCACGCTCAGAGATTCTAGCGTGTAATTGGATTGCACGCTTGTACTCAAGCGTGGAATTTAAATCGACACCTGAACACTTCCGCTCTGCCAGCCCCGCTACTCTTCGATCGTACGCTATTCACAAAGCACATGATGACATTGAACGCATACATAATAACACACAATCACCCCTCAAATCTTAGAATCACGTGCATGTGGCCCACCGCGCAATTTAATCAAGCGCCCAGAATCCTACACGCAATGACGACATTTCGAATAAAATGCGCACCCTCACACCCCTTTGTCCCATCTCGATCGGAATCCCTCTTTCTCCTCCATACCATTGCGTAGCCTCACAGGCCATTCAAAAAGAGAGAGAGCCATTAACCACACCTACGTCTCACCGCGACGCTAAAACTTCACCACACAACCTAAGGAAGGCTCGACCCAATATCCTATCACAAAGAGTTATGACTAAGCCTCCCGAAAATCCTACCATATCACCAAGGGCAAACCCCTTCGCGATCCCAGACACCATTCAAACTAACTTAAACCCATTACATAACCAAGATCTACCAAAGAACGAAACACCATCATTGCCACATCATGACATTGAAGCAACTAAGGAATCACCAACCGTGTGTTGGAGGATTTCTAGTATTCTGATTATTGTGTAATGATAAAAACAAAATAAAAACAAAGTAAAATAGAGATGGATTCAACACAACTAAAATATCCTAGACCTGTAAGATATAGGATCCATTTGTAGCAAGTTTTGATAAGTAAGAGTTTTTCCCACAGGGAGTAGTGATCTAAACCTAGAAGGGTGTATAGTAGACCTTCAGATCTGGCTACAAATCTGGTAATTCTAAGAAGAAAGGGAGCTTTTCGGGTGTCACTAGATCTAATTAATCTATAAAACTAAGTCTAAAAGATGGAGGAAGATGGATGGTAGAATAAAGATCAAATGGTGAGAAATAGGCAGCCAATGACTGGTTCTCATTGTAAATCGATTGAATCAAAGGCATTGTATAAATCTGATTTGCTACAATCCTCTATTCTGGCTCCAAGCTACTCGGGTTCCCCTGGCAGAGGTGAGGTATAAGAATCCAATCTCCACCAATGGATGAAGCAATCCTCAGGTTAGGATCTGCCCTTCTACTGTATACAGCCCTAAGGTTATGATCTGCCCTTCTACTGGATACAGTTCATCCCAGGGATTTTTCCAATCCAATGATCTTGATTAGAACATGTTAAACATTGTAGATGCTGCAGATGCCAGGCTACTAGCTCTCCATTTCTGGCTGGCATCCACAAGAATATCTAATCCAGGGAAATCAAATATAAAGAAGTGAAATATAGATTAAAATTACCTTTAAAATCTACAATCACTGTAATCTTACAGCTTTTGAGCTCAGATCTACAATCTCGTGCAATATTAATCTATTCACAAATTCTTTGAAGCTTTCAAAATAAAATTACAAAATAGATCTGGACTGCTTATCTAGATCTAATCCAACATGCTGGTTTAGGGAGAGAAGGGGGAAGAGAAAAAGGAAAAATAAAACTAAAACTAAAACCTAAATGAACTAAGGAGAAACACTGTTATTCCATGGATTCCTTGCTGAGAAATTACAGCTGCAAGGAGTTCTATTTATACATTTGCAGTGATCCGTGTGCTTTGGATTTCAGCCAATCAGAGGAGAGAATTTCAGTTTAAGCTTAATCCTTGTGCTTAGCATTTCAACCAATCAGAGAGTAGAGATGGATCTGGTTTTGTGCTCAGCTAAAGCTAATTTTGCATTCCCGCCAATGCTTTGGAAATCAGTTATGCCCATGCGCAGCCCTCTCTTGTGCCTTGGAATTCCCAAAAATGTCCTTGCCAACAAATAATATCCCAGCTGTACCCCTTTATAATTGTTGTCAACAACCGAACCCAAACTCCTATGACTATTTACCAATTAAACCCTTACTCTAATTGGCTGCCTTGTACCTCAAAATAGCCCTACTGCTGTTGTGCTTTAATGGCCATTGAAATTTGCAGCTCCAACAGTGCAGTGGAGAAGATGAAGCTCGAGAGGATGGCTGAATGGAGTGTGTGTAGTCGGCAGGTTATAGAATGAAGAGCTGCAGCTCAATATGTACTGAGTATTCTCGAGAGGTTTGGCTTTGGAGTTTGCTAAACCAGTCGATAGGTTCTGCAGATGTGTAGGTTGCACTTCGATAGGATGTAGAAGCAAGCTGAATGGAGCTGTCGACAGGTTGGTGCTCTTGCTACTCGAGAGGTTTGAAAGGTGGTTGCAGCTTGCATGTCGATAGGATCAAATGGTGTACCTATTGACAGGTTCAAGGGAAGGTTAAGAGCAGCTTAAGGTCGTGAGGATGTATGGGATAGCTGGAGGGTACAAGGTCTCGACAGGATTGGGGGCTGTAATGGGGGAGATCTCGAGAGGATTGAGGTGAGGAAGGCTGGAGCTGAGGCTGTTGTGAGGTTGCTGGGTTAATTGGTGCAACTCGAGAGGATTAAGAGGCTGGGGAGTGCAAGTGCATTTCGATAGGATTGATGGGAGCTTGCAGTAGGTGCAGCCGAGAGGTTGGATGGGTCTACTTGATAGGATTGCGGACAGCTTCAATGTCGATGGGTTGAGAGGTTGCAGTAGTCGATAGGATTGAAGTGAGGTCTGCAACAACATTTCAACAGGTTACATGGGAGGATGGAGGGTGCTATCGTCAACAGGTTCAAGGAGATTTTTGCATGTAAAGGTGTCGAGCAGAATGGGCTGCTATGCTGTAAGTTAAATGGTCGACATGTTTGGTGTGCTTGGAGCTCATCTACTCGAGGATAGCTGGGGGGTGCTACAAACTGCTGTCGACAGGTTGATGGTGCAAGTGATCTATGGGATTGGGACATCAATTGGTCGACAAGTTTGAAGCTGCTGAAGAGAGGTTTTGATGATGCACCTATCGACGGGTTTAATGGAAATGGGAGCTGCAACTTGGATAGTCGACAGGTTCAAGGCTCAAGTGATCGACAGGTTCTAAGGGTAGGGAGCTTTGGCATTAAGTGTTCTCAAGATGATGCATGGCTGGGAAGGTGTGTACCTCGACAGGATTGAAGGTTTGCTAGTCGATAGGTACCATGGGAGGAGGGTGGACTGCTGTTTGATAGGTATAAAGCACTTCAAGTCATGAGGTTGAGAGGATGCTGGTCGTGAGGTTGTCACATGGAGCTGAGGGAGCTTGCTGGTCGACAAGATAGAAAATGGAGGGCTGCAGTTGCTTGCTGAACTAGTCGATGGTTTGGCTGGAGAGTCTACCTTTGCTACTATGCTGAACTGCTGCATTTTTAAGGTTTGCAAGGCATGGTCTGCAGATCTCTTCTGCTACTAGAGTCTGTATCCAAGTGAGAATGTGTATATATATATACATCTGCAGCTGCTAGCTCCTGATCTTCAAGTAGGTGGGTCCAAGCCTCCATTTAGCAGCCTTTATACTTTCATGGGGGTGCTGAAGGTGTGCAGATTTCATGGCTCGAGTGCTTAGCTTGCTGTAGTCACCATGTCAACTGCTTTTGAGAGAATGTTGCTGCAGTTTATCATGGGAGCTGCACCTGCTTGCATGGGTGCAACTCGAGAGGTCTGATGGTGCACTGCATAGATTGTTCGAGAGGTACTCCTCTTGCTGAAATCGATGAGATGAATTGCATTGGAGCCAGACTCTTCTGTTTCAACATCAATCCGAAAGGTGCAGCTGCTGTATGTGACCCTCAAAACACCTCTAATGTGCCTAGGGCTAAATCCATCTCGTTCTCAGCTGTGGATTGATTCCAAAACTCTCCTTATTGGTACTTTTTAACTGAAAACTGCACTAAGGACATAATTACCTCCTTGTTGTAAAACAACATCAAAAGCAAGTATTAAATACTCTAAGTCCTATCAAAAGCCAATTTTAAAGGGGTATAAAATAGTATAAAATAGTGCTCAACACTATGCACATGTCCAGTCGCGATGCAACTACAACTTGATCCCATCACTACCTGTCTCATTGAGACATTACTACCCAAGATGCTCGAACACATCCTATCATGATGCACAATCAGGAAGGGAAGACTCAGTTAGTGTCCCATCAGAGAGAGTTGAACCTTCCAAACTCCATCATAAATCCCATTAATCCCATCGCATAACCAACGGGGGGAAGGGCTCGATCATGTCCCATCGTGAAAAGCAAAGAACCTAATCCCCAAATACCTTGCCACATAACAATTATCAGACTCCACCGCAACCGAAACACTCGCTCGCTGACAGTAGAAGAGGATAGACCCTCCGTTGTCCCATCGCGTGATAATCAACGAGCCCCTACCATTACAGAAGAGAAAACCCTCCAACATGCCATCACACCCATCCCATACCATGTTTCAGTGCAAACATCTTACCAGATTTCCCTCTCAGGTCCCATCACACCTGCAACCAACGGGATTCATCATAGCACACCACCATAAGGGGAGAGCCACCATGTCCAACCATGAACCTCGTCTCCCCAAAATATTCCATCACATTGGTGACCATTAGGCCCCGCTGCAGCAAAAGTGAAGAAAAGAAAGGAAACCCTCTTGTGTCCCATTACGATGCCACTACAACAACCAGCGAGTCCCGTCGCATATAAAAGCCCCAGCAGGCAACAATTCAGGTAAGTATCACCCCTTTTCTATTTACTCGATATTTCTATAAAATATAATTAGTTAGGATTAAGTCAAATGTGTTCAAAACTCGTCTCTCTCTATCCGTGAATCATTGTAGTCCTCCCATAAGTGACAATCATCAGTATTCACGAGAAGGTTAGACGGAACATCCGACATACCAAGTGTCATCTTGACAACCACGCAAATGGTCGAATCCACAAATCCCATACCGGTGGATTTGCTCAGCGATATCTCGAAAGCCACATTTTCTAAAGTTTTACCACCGAATTGATCTTAAGTTAAAGTCCCAAAATTTCAAAAATAAAAAATATATATACTAAAAATAAAAAATAATAATAAAGTAAATGAACTCCTATTTATCAAACTTTCACTTCTCACCACTCCAATCCGTTCTTTCCCCTGGGAAACCGAAGATTAAGTATATTCAACTCTGAGGAATCATAAATATCCACTAGAAAGGGACACCTGACGCGCCATTAGTCTGAGCAATGATGCGCCCTGTCTAACATGACTTATGAAAGCCTTTGCCATTACATGATATTTTATCTTATTATCGGTCTCTGGACCTTGTCTCTGGACATTCACATGACGCCCCCCGGTACCTCGGTTTGTGTTGGATATCCCTCTGTTTGACTCCTTGCACCTACAGATTAGGATATCGACTCTCTTACCGTTTGACTGCCCCTTATAGCAAGTCACAATATGCAGCGGAATGTCCCTTACACCCACAAATTAGGTTATGCCTCTTTCCCCCCGTTGACTGCTACTAGTAGCACGTCGCGATATGCGGCGGGATGTCACTCGCATCCACGACATGGAATACGCCTTTCGATAACTACCACTGGGTCCCAAAATACTCTATTTTAGCTTGCACTGATAGTTAAGAAAGCCAAGCATCTCATGTCAGCATCCCTGGTTCACATTTATGATTTCCCAAGAAAATGAGGAGGTACCTCGGATAATGGGTGTCTACTTCTTCGACGCGTTCTTATTCCACAAGGACGCGTCAAAGAGGGGCATCTGTAGACACCTCCATTTTACCCTCTCAAAATATACAAACCTGTTCGGTCAACCTTTGACCTTGCCCATGATCTCTGAAAAATGACTAATCTTCTCCGAAGACTTTAAAACCCTAATACGAGGACTATGCATTGAAATAATAGTATATGGTTGGGACCCAGGCAAAAACAATAGCTCTGAGGCTCGGACCAAGCTCAAACCCAGGGAAGTCCCGAATTATGCCCCCCATGCAGCGCACATAACTCGATTGTGCGTCCAATGGCTAGTGTGCAATTGGTCCCTCTTGGACAAGGATTTTGCTTCCTGAAGACCGCCTAAACCCTGATTATGCGCCCCACCAAGCGCGCATAACCATATTGCACGCATCAATACCAACGCGCAATTAGTCCATTTTGGACTGGCCTTTTACCCTGTTAGAAACCGCCTGAGACACAATTGTATGCCCTACCTAGAGCGTGTAATCGGGTTATGCGCCTAAGCACATGCGCATAATTGGTTTCTAAGCCAACCCGATCTTTGATTCCCTAGGCCACCTGAAAATTCCCTGTTATGCGCGCTCTTAATCTAGTGCATAATTGATTGAGCAGTACTTAGAGCGCGCTATTGGTCTAATTAGACTAGGACTATGCTACTCGACTGAGCCAGTCAGCCGATCACTCACTGAGTTAGACACTGACTCAAAGTGATTGTGTGCCGGATAGTGGATGCATAATTCAGTTGAGCGGACCACACTGGGCACACAATTGAAATTCACCAACCAATTGTACGCACCCCACAGGACGCACAATTGGCCAAATACCTATAAATAGGACCCACCACCACGACTCAAGGGACATCAATTCATTATCACACAGACTTCTCTCAAGTTCCAACTTCCAAGCTTAGGATTTCTAGATCCCTCTCTGTGGCTCTGGCCTCAGTATACTTTCCTTCTAGTTTTTTATTCTTCTAGTTCTAGTTCTTAGTTCTAATTCTTAGTTCTAGTTCTTAGTTCTAGATTATTGGTTCTAGACCTTAGGTCCTTAAGCTTTTAGTTCTAAATCTTAGATTTTAAATCTCTTTAATCCTTAATTATTGTCTATTTTCCCTTTCCCTGGTTCTAGTTCTTAGGTTCTAGAACCAGTTCCTCTTTTTTTTATTCTAGATTTAGGTTCTAGCCTTTTATTTCTTAAATTCTAGATCTTAAATTTTAGTTTTTTTTTTCTGATTATAGTTCCTAGTTTCTAGAATCAGTCCTTAATTTCAATCTTAAATTCAGTCTTAGAATTTTTAATTTTAGTCCTAATTCTTAAATTGATTTTCGATCTGTAAATCTATAATTTATGAATCAAATTTCATTTTTTAATCCATATTATTACTAAAATAATCCCTAGCCACCCGATTTGCCCAAGGGAGCTTACGGAGGGTACCCGAGAACGGGGCCTGTCCTCCTTAGCATAGCGGGCCCAAACCCCTTTTTTTAGATTTTCAGTAAAATTAATATATTTACTTTAATTAGAATTTTAATAGAATTAGTATACTTTAACTAATTAGAGTTTCAATAGATTTAGTATATTCCTAATTAGTTTCCATAGAATTAACATATCTGCATTCCTAGTAGGACTAAGAGTCTTAATTAATTAGGTTCCTAACAGGATTAAGATATTCACATTAATCAGACTTTTAGTTAGATTAGGAGACCTAGTTGAGTTAGAATTCCTCGATTAATTAGAATAGGATTAAAATTAATTAGATCCTTGATAATCATAGTAAAAGTAAGAAAGGTAAAGTAATTAGAAGGGAATTAGGAAACTAGTTTAACTAAACTTATAGGTGACCCAGTGCTGCTGACATCGGCCGACCGATGATTCAGTAAAGAGAACAACCCATATCCCCACCCCGGAAGGCGTGATTAGTGACGTGTTGTAGTGTCAATAAACATTTGTAGCTAGCGATCGCAACGAACCAGGTATTTCTTTGTGATTTACCGCTTTATTTTCAATACTTAATCACCTCTAAAAATGTCGCTTTTGCCAGAGTCCACTTGGACCAAATTGGGTCACTCTTTTAGGGGACCGAAAGGAACCTTGACACAACGCCTAAGGTGAGTTCGTCGTGCCCATATTTTACCCTCTTTTTACTCGTGGCACCCTTTCTAGTTTTCACCACGTCCATGGGTTTAGCTCTCTTATCCCAAGCGCCCTTTCGGGTTTTCACCTGGTCTGCACAAACTTGTTGTTTTTACCCGTAGTGCCCTTTCAGATTTTCACCATGTCCATCTTGCTTTGAGCTTGTATTTTTATTTTTTCTTTTTATTTCTCTCACTTTGTTTTCAAAAGCCACGACATAGACGTTGCTTCCATCATAGCCGGCCAGATGGGGCTCTGGTGTCGTCTCACAACTCGGCTCGCGTTGACTTAACAGATACTATGACTGCTTGTAAACCTACAAAGAGGGCTTTCTTTAAGGTATAGCTTGGCCATGGGTTAGGTTAGGATTCGTAGGTATGCTGAGCTAAAAGGGTTTCCTTGACACAGTTTCAGTTTTTCACAACATACTTTCTTCCTTAGGGAATTTTATTGTACATGCCCCATAATTCTTCTATATATTTTTTCTTTTTTCTTTGTTTTATTTCAGGCAATCTCTTTTTGAGGTTTGGCTTTTCCGATTTTTTTATTATTTTGATTTTACTTTCCCTCTTTTTTGTACATATACACACTTTTTTCTTTTTTCTTTTTAGGGAAGGGGTTTATTGAAAGAAAGGTCCAAGCTCAAATGGAGTAGCAAAGGATATAATCATTTTTAGGGATGCTTTTGGCTACTGTGCTTGAGATGATGGCCTATTTTGGGTGATTCTTAAGCAGTCATGTATCTGTTTCACCAATACTTACCTTATCATGATAGACTAAGAGTAGAACCGTCGGACGTATCCAGCATTGATGGACTCAGGAAGATGATCTCCGTCTATGGTGGCGAGGCGGATGGCGTATCGTGACAGCACTTCTCAGATGACGTAAGGTCCCTCCCAGTTCGGCTTGAATTTCCCTCTCGGATCGGCGTGGAGGGATGGGAAGATCTTCTTCAGAACAGTGTCTCCTACCTTTAGATCTCGACCGCGGACCCATTTATTATAAGCACATGTGATTTGCCTCTGATAAACTTGGGTATGACACAAGGCTAGGAGTCTTTTCTCGTCCAACAGATTTAAAATTTTGAAGTGGGATCTCTCTCTCTCTGCTTCGGGTAAGCCCAATTCCATGAGGATTCAGAGCGAGGGTACTTCAACCTCTACTGGTAGGACGACCTTGGTTCCATACAGAAGGGAGAATGGTGTTGCCCTGTAGCGGTACGGATTGACGTTCTGTAGGCCCACAAAGCAAATGGTAGCATTTCACTCTAATCTTGATAAGTGACGACCATTTTCTCGAGGATGCGGATGATCGTCTTGTTCGCAGCTTCCACGACTCCATTAGTTTAAGGCCGATAAGGTGACTAGCGATGGTGCTTGATCTTGTATTGCTTGCAAAAGGCTCGGATGCACTTATTCGTAAAGTTTGTGTCGTTGTCCATGATGATATCCTTGGGTACTCCAAATCGGCACATAATATTATTCTTGAGGAACTTCTTGACGTGATTGGTCGTGATATTGGCATATGATGCTGCTTTTACCCACTTGGTGAAGTATTCAATGGCGACGAGGATGAACCTATGTCTGTTTGATACTTTTGGATTGATCATTCTGACGACGTCAAGTCCCCAAGTAGCAAATGGCCAAGGAGTGGTCATGCAGTGAAGATCGATGGCTGGAGCGTGTATCAGACTGGAGTGTTCCTGACACTTGTAGCATTTCTAAACATGCTTGCAGCAATCTGATTCCATAGTGGTCCAAAAGTATCCATGTCGTAGAATTTTCTTAGCAAGCATGTGACCGCTGACGTGGGCACCGCATACTCCCTTGTGGATCTCCTTCATGATATTGATCGCTTCACTTTCTGTAAGACACCTGAGCAAGATGTTATTGTAAGATCGCTTGTAGAGGCACTCTCCGCAAATGATGTAGCCTGCCGCTAAACGTTGAATGGTTCGTCGATCCGTCTTGGACATACCCTCAGGGAAAGTTAATGTCTAAAGGAAATTCTTGATATCTGAGAACCAAGGTGGCTCATCATAAGGTGTTAGGGGTTCCTCTATCTTGAGGTAGAAAGCCGATTCATTCCTTTGCTTGATCATGATCGGCTTCATCTCAGCGCCATATAGGATTTCTATCATTGATGCCAAAGTTGCTAGTGCGTTGGCGAAGCAATTCCTTATCTAGGGAACATATGAGAATGTCACGTCTTTGAAGCAAGCTATCAGATCCTCGAGATGTTCATGGTAAGGGATCAATTTCTCGTCTTTCATCTTCTAATCTCCATTCGTCTGGCATATGATGAAATGCGATTCTCCAAAAACCAGGAGGTGAGTTATGTTCAGATCGAGAGCCGCCTGCAAACCAGCGACATAAGCTTCATACTCGGCCATGTTGTCAGTGCAAGGGAAGTTGAGCTTGATAGAGACTGGTATGTGGGATCCTTTCGATGAAATCATAATGACGCCAACTCCCTGACCCTAGGCATTTGCTGTCCCATCAAAGTGCATTACCCATGATTCTTCTGCTTCTTCAGTATCGTCTTCCGTCATGAATAGGATGTCATCGTCTGGGAACTCAGTTCTCAAGGGTTCGTAGTCTGACAAAGGATTGTCGACAAGATAATCAGTGAGTGCCTGCCCCTTGTTCAACTTCTGAGTGATGTATGTGATGTCAAACTCAGACAATAAAAGCTACCATCGTGTGGTTCATTCAGTAAGAGCCAGCTTCTTAAACAGGTATTTCAAAGGGTCCATTCAGTCCAGGAGTAGAACGGCTTGGGATAGCAAGTAATGGCGGAGCCTTTGAGTAGCCCATACAAGAGCCAAGCATGCTTCTCCAGATGAGAATAGTGCATCTCATAATCAATCAACTTCTTACTCAGATAGTAGATGGCCTGCTCTTTTCTTCTCATCTCGTCATGCAGTCCTAAGACACATCCCATCGAGACTTTCGTCGTGGAGAGCTACATTAGGAGTGGTCTCCCCGACTCAGGTGGTACCAAAACAGGTGGGTTAAGGAGGTAGCTTTTGATTTTATCGAACACTATCTGGTAGTCATCGTTCCATTCAATGGGTGAGTTCTTCCTTTGTAGCTTGAAGATCGACATGCAGATTGGAGTTAGCTGTGCAATGAACCGACTGATATATTATATTATACCCAAGAACCCTCTAACTTCTTTCTCAATAGACGGTGGTGGCATTTCAATGATAGCTTTGACTTTGAATGGGTCAACCTCGATCCCTCTCCTACTGATGATGAATCCCAACAGTTTCCCTGACATGGCTCCAAATGTGCACTTCTATAGATTCATATGTAATCTATACTTTCTCAACCTCTTAAACAGCTTCTAAAGGTTTACCAAGTGATCGCCTCACTACGGTGACTTGGCTATCATATCGTCGACGTACACCTTAATCTCTCGATGCATCATGTCATGGAATAGTGTCGTCATTGCTCTTTGGTACGTTGCACCGGCATTCTTTAGTCCGAACGGCATAATGCGGTAGTAAAAGTTTTCCCAAGGAGTGATGAATGCCGTCTTCTCTCGATCTACCTTTGCCATCCTAATCTAATTGTATCCTGAGAATCCATACATGAAAGAAAACATCCCGTGTTTAGCAGTGTTATTGACCAAGATGTCGATGTGCGGCAATGGGAAGTCATCCTTCGAGCTCGCCTTGTTCAAATTGTGAAAATTGATACACATGTGGGCCTTTCCATCCTTCTTCAACACAAGCACAATATTGGCTAGCCACTGCGGGTATTTGGATACCATGAGAAACCCCACGTCATACTGCTTGATGACCTCATCTTTGGCTTTCAACATCTACTCGGGTCGGAGACGTCTCAGCTTCTGCTTAACCAGCTTCATATCAGGGTAGAGAGGCAACTCATGCTCGACCAAATTAGTGTCCAAACTAGGCATGTCCTCATACGACCAGGCAAAACTGTCTTGGTATGACCAAAGGAAATTGATCATGCTTTTTCTTTCTTCGGGAGACAGCGACGTTCTGATTTTGGTGATTCAGAGAATCTCCTCAGTTCCTAGATTAACGTCCTCGATTTCTTCGACGATAGGGGTAGGGCCATGCTCAAATTTGGCAAATCGGTTAAGGAGATCATTGGGGATCTCCTCCAAAGGAATATCCTTGTCCAGACTCATAACACTTACCTCTTCTTGTATTTCTACAGGAAAGGGGTCGATTTTATGTGGGATGGGTATTTCGATTAAGGCATCTTTTTGTAGGATTTTATTTGGAATTTTAAATGACAATATTTTTAGACTTTGAATTTTTGTAATGTTTTTGGAATTTTTATTTACTTCGGAGATGGACCCTTGGCAGTGTGAGTCTGTGTATATACAAGGTATTGCCTGCCAAGGGCTTATCTCACTTTTTATAGGTTTTTTTTTTTATGAAACGGGTGCGAAATGTTAGGTCACTCCCCGCTTCCAGGGTTTGGGGCAAAGATGCCAGTTGCATACCTGAGAGGCCACTCCTTTAACTATTTGGATGGAGGGTGTTGACTGAGATGGCTTTTGGGAGTCAACCTCCATCATGTTGATTCCCATTTCGTCTGAGATGATATCCTCAAACGTTAATACAATTTTATAGTGATTCATCACAGGGGAAATTTATTCAGGTACGAACCGTTGTTCCTCAAAGAGGGATAATGCGGCCAAGTCTATCTCCAGGCTGGGAAGGGTGATGCGGGGATTGGTGGGGTGAACCGGTGCTGTAGGCATGTGTGGGGTTAATTGGGTTACCCCATTCAGGTCAATCTTCACAACCCTGACACTCACAAATGAATTTTTGATATGAGGCCTGGGCTGGGGTGTCTCCTCTATGTGGATCCCTCTAGCTTTTACAGCTGTCGTTACGCAGGCTTTTTCTTTAGCCTCTCACACCTCTTCTTCCGTGGGCTTGTAAATTAGCCAAAATCTAACTTTTTAGCCCCCCTTAGCTGTGACGGGCTCCTTCCTACCTTGCAGTCTGGGCCCCAATCCTCTTCCTTTTTAATAGCCTCACTTTTGGAGCATGGCCACTACTGCTACCATTCCACCTCTAGTTCTTGGAATGATGCCCTCGATGGGCTCCGAGAGTACTGTTAATACCTCATACCCAAAACTGTGGAGGTCGACATCCTCAGCTGTGTGTGGCACATCCAACACTTTGGGCTTTTCGATGCTGTTAGTGGCTTTTTCTTTCTCACAGTGCCCCTCACTGATGATAGTGATAATCTTATGCTCGAACGCAAACTTGAGCTTCAAGTACAGTGTGGATGGGATTGCTCTTACTTCATGCAGCCACGGGCGCCCTAACAGTAGATTAAGTGAGGATTTGATATCTATCACTTGAAAGAATATGGAGAAGGTCAGTGGCCCAATCAATAGCTCAAGGTCAATTTCTCTCATTATCTCTCTTCGTGTGTTATCGAAGCCTCTGGCACTAATTCTCATGGGCCTTAGCATGCACGGATCTATCCCAATCTTGGTGGCGGTCCTTAGTTGGCATATGTTTAACGCGGACCCATTATCGATTAAAACCAAGGGGATTATCATATTTTTGGACTCAATAGTTATATTCAAGGACTTCGAGTGACTACCTCCTTCCTCTGGTAAATCGGCATCTGAAAATGAAATGGCATTCGGAGCCATCACTTGACCAATTATTTGTTCGACTTCATCCAGGCTAACCTGAAGTGATACTTGTGCATTCTTTAACACCCCCATTAATACTTGAAAATGGAGTGGGGACATCATTAACAAATCTCATACAGTAATATGGGTGGGCATTCTTCTCAGCTGAGTCTCGAGTATATGTTCTCGACTCATTTTCTCAAAAGGATTCACGACACTATCTTTCTTCCCCTCTGGTTAGGCTTGTGTTATTGCTGGTGTTTTTGGCTGCTATGAAATCTTCTCGGATTGGGTAACAAAGTCTACTACCCCTTCTCTGTTGCTGCCAGCATTGATATCTATTTGTTCATAACTCAGCGGGACCTGATGAGGATCGTAGGTTGGTCCCTCAATCTAAAATGGTATAGCTATCGGTATCGGATGTGCTTGTATTGTAGGCTCCGGAGGTGTGGGTAACACTTGATTCACTTCGGTGATAGGGGTGGGTGGCAAAGTTGAGCCAGATGGGGGTGATGAAGCTTATGGGTGGTTGCATCGGGGGTAAAGGGGTAGGAGTAGGCCATTGGTAGCTGATAGGTGCTGGTGGAGAATTTGGGAGCATGATGGGCTATCTGGTAATTGATGGGGGTAGTGGTGTATGGTTGATATGTATTTATATGCACATAATTGATAGGTGTGAGTGATGGAAAATAAGTCCTAAGATCTAAGAGTTCGATTCGTGGTGTTGGGTTGGGAAAATAATTCGATAAATTTAAGGGTTCAATCACCCCAATATTCCTTTTTTCATAATTTCTCGGCAATGGCGCCACATACCTCTTCCGATCACTAATATAATCCGAATGATCAAATTCAAACTCCTCCTCACATTCCTCTATCATCCCGATGGTGGGTCTGGGACCTACTCCTCCGGTAGGATGTGGGGGTAATGACACTTGATGAATATTGGCATGCTGGTTCACTTGAGAGGGTGCTGGTGGAATGATTTTCTCAGCATCGATTAAATCTTGGATCGCGTGCTTCAATGAGAAGCAGCGATCAATCGGGTGACCCGGACCCTAATGAAAATTACAGTGAGTATTAGGGTCATATTTCTTTGGGATTGGGTGAGGAGGAGGTTGCGATTGATGAATAGTAACTAATCCCTATTCTATTAGTAAAAGAAAAAGTACACTTAGAGATTGCCCTAGGGGTGTAAACACTCGGTCGTAGCGGGCTCTCCTCTGCTCCGGCGTCATCTGCATTCCTTGTCCATTCCCTGCTCTCTGCATATGCTCAATTCTGACTGGTGTTGGCTAGGCTGCTTGAAATTAGAATGGGATTATATTATTATTGGGCCTAGTGTTGGCAATGTTTTGGACATCGACCCCTGTTTTCTTCTCGTTCCTCTGTTCAGAAAACCTTCTAACCCTACTGATTCCACTTGGTACATTCTTGTTCAGGCGACCTTCCCTAATAGCATCTTCACAGCGATTGGCGTTCCTTACCAGATCAGTAAAGTTGAAATACTGCTAGTATACTAAAAGGTCTGAGATCAGTGGCAGAGTATTTTATGAAATCATTTCTATCTGTTCATCATCAGGTATCCTATTTCTAACTAGAGCTGCCAATGCTCTCTAACGCCCCAAATAATTGCTAAAGGTCTCATTCGGGTTCTGCTTCAAACGGGCTAAGTCTGACTTACGCGATTCAATGTCTATATTGTAAACATATTGTTCCTAAAACAAGTGCATCAAGTCCTTCCAAGTTTTCATCATAGATGGTTCCAAAGATATGAACCATGTCAACGCTGGACCGGTCAAACTTTTCTGAAAGACCTTTATCAATAATCTTTCATCCCCTCTATACTGGCACATGTCCCCACAATAAGACTTGAGGTGTGCTATGGGATTGTCGGTACCGTTGTATTTGTCAAACGCTGACATTTTAAATTTGAGAGGCAAGGGGACCTCAGCGAACAAACATAAATCTGTGAAGTCTGTGGCGTGAATTTTAGCACCACCCATCTTCAACAACTACTTATGGATTTTGTCTAACTGCTTTTCAACTATTTCGACTCTTTGGATATGGGGGCCACTTTCTCAGCAGTCAATTGGACTTCACTCTGGGCTACCAGGGGTGGGTAATTATAGGAGGAGGGTTAAGGCTGGTCAATGCCCCAATGTAGGCTCCACTGTTTCTAATCTAGTCCTCTTTATACTGCTGGTCTATATAAGGTGCAGTGAGGGCGGGATTCTCTTATTGGTGCTGTATGGACTGGGTGGGAATGGCATGAACGGGGTTGGGTGAGTCCATTGGGGATGGGGGAAGGTTAGTTGGGTGATGGGATAAGTGGAAATCAGTTTTTAGGGTGGGGCCTGATGAGGCCATTGGGCATGGGGAAACGTTTGAAACTGACTTTGGGATGTTGGGATATGGGTGAATTGGGGTTGATGTAAGGCATGGGTTTGAGCTGGGTATGAGGGTTGTGAATGGGTGAAATTTTGGAGGAATTGTGAAGGGTAGGGGTGTGAGGCTCCAAGGTTTTGCTATGCTTGGGCTATGAAGCCTTGGGAGGGTTAGGCCAAGAAGGTTTGGCGCATGGGTCCTTGGGAAGCTTGGGCCACAAAGCCTTGGTCATGATAGGTGTGGCCTAGGGGGCCTTGGTAGGTTTGGGTCATGGGCCATTGATGGCTTTGGACCATGGGCCCTTGGTGGGTTTGGACCATGGGCCTTGGTGGGTTTGGGCCATGGGCCCTTAGTGGGTTTGGGCCATGGGCCCTTGATGGGTCTGGCCTATGGCCCTGAGTGGGTCTGGGTCACGGGTCCTTAATGGGTCTAGGCAATCGACCCTTGATGGGTCTGGGCCATGGGCCCTTGGTGGTCTGGCCCATTGGGCCTTGATGGGGTTTGGCCCATTGGGCCTTTGTGGGTCTGACATGGTGGGTCTGGGCCATGGTCCCTTGGTGGGTCTCGGCCATGGGCCCTTGATGGGTCTGGGCCATGGGGTTTTGGGCCATGGGACCTTGGGGTATGTGGGAAATGGGGGTTTGGACCATTGGGCCTTGGGGCATGTGGGAAATGAGGGTTTGGGCCATTGGGCCATGAGGCACTCGGGAAATGGGGGTTTAGGCCATTGGGCCTTGGGGCATGTGGGAAATGGGGTTTTGGGCTATTGGGCCTTGGGACATGTGGGAAATGGGGGGTTTGGATGGTGTGGATGATGGGGGTCATGGGGGAGTGAGGCATGGAGGGTTGATAGGGTATGGGATGGATCTATAGATGTGTGGTGTGGATGAGAGGGGATGTGTTGGGAGGCCTTCCACCTATTGTAGGTTTGGAATATCTCCTCCATCATGGCCATGGAAGGGGGATCAGATGGAGATAGGTTATTGAGGGTTGGAGGGGCATGGATTGGGTGTGTGAAGAGGAAAAATAGGGCATGGCATTGGTAAAATCGGGCATGGCCCAGGTGAGGGGTGGGATATGGGGTGGATTGGAGAAATGAGGTGGGGCATTGGTGGATGGATTAGGCATGTATGGGAAAAATGTATGGGGCATGGAGGTGGAGAATGAGAGAGGAAGATTGATCATGGTTTCGGAAAAGATGGGCATGACTTAGGTAAATGGGGGGATGTGTGGGGGATTGGATGTGGTATGGATGGATGTGGGTGGATTGGGTTGGGCGGATGAAAAATAGGGTATATTGGTTAAGGTAGAGGATGGATTTTGAACGGGTGTGGAAGGAAGGTGAGATGGGTTGGAGATGGTCATGGATGAAGGCCGGGAAATTTATATTTTGGGCATTTTGGGAATTGGTGAAGGGAAAATAGGGGCACCGAACAGGTCGGTTATTGTGAGGGTTGATTGGGCAAGGGGGGTGGAAGTAAAGGCTTCTTCGGTAAGGGAATGGGTTGGAGAATGTGGCGGGGATGAGCCTGTACCCGCATAAGCCGGGTCCACAGCCCATGACGTATCTTGATATTGGGTCGGGTACGGGTGCCTCGGATGGGACCCGTAAAGCTTCCTCCTTCTTCCCCTACGGGATGACGGAGGGTACGATAATGTCGTTGTGCTTGCACCAATCAAGACTCTATTTTTGAGTTTTTTATTTTTAATTAATTTTTTTTGAATTTTTGTAAGTGAAAAGAAATGATGATTTCGGGGCCTTTTGAATTTTCTTCTCAAGTGGCTCTCGTACCATAAATAGGTCCCGCGATAAAGGTTCTGAAGTGCTTCAAAAGAATTAAAGGGAAACTCCTTGATCTATTGAAGGCAAAGAAACCAACGCAAACAACCCGATCCCCCGAGATGAATGAAAAAGAAGTCACCTTCTTTTGACCAGCGAGGGCATATTGGGTGTCGGAACTTGCGGGGCCTAAACAAAGGCACTGATCGGGGAGTCCGGGGTGTGAAATAGGCCACAAATTCGGACTGATGCTCAGTGGAACAAACCTGGTGCAATTAATAGTGACACCAGAGCAAAAAGTCCAAATTAAAGATGGCGCAACTAATAGTTGCGCCAGTGTTCTTTTGGAGCATTTCGCATTGGCACGACTAATAGTGGCGCCAGACTAAAAGGGGTCTCCAGGTTTATTGACAGCAACCTCAGTCTGAAATGGGTCTCTAAACTAGCTTTTTGTGGAAGCTAAGCTTCCGGGGATTGACTGTTTATATGATCCGTCTCTTTTCTCACCGATCCTAAGGGTTTAGCGGCCAAATTGGGTTCACTATCGCTCTCTTTTTCTTGGGTTTTAAGCTTGGTAACGAGAAGGTTACCCACCCGATATACCTCAAGTGCAAGCACTTTTCTCAGGTACTAGGTGGGCTAGGACTTTTCCGGATCATCACCACTAGGGGCTGCCGCCGTACTATGACTTGGGAGTTTGTATGTGTGCCTAAATAACCCAACCCTTGAAAATCTACCCCCAAAAAATCAATTTAAATCCCTTTTATTGGTTCAATTTTGTCTTTCACTTTTAAGGGAATTTTCTTAAGTTTAAAGATCGGGGGTGATGATCCCGTGCCGCCTCCACGGGCCGGTGTTCACTAACGAAATATGATTGCGGAATTAAAAGTGCAAGTAGGCCCGCCAAACGGCTGAGGCACTTGAAATGACGAAAATGTAAGGAATTTAAATAACAATGCACAAGTAGACTCGCCGATCGACTAAGGTATTTGAAATGACAGAAACGTAAAGAATTTGAATGACGGTGTGCTAGTAGACCCGTTGTTAAGACCTAAAAAGTACCACTTTTTATCCCTTAACCTCTGTTAGACCCTTAGTCATTTAATAAATGTGTGTTAAGACCATTTTGTAGGTAATAAACAGCAGCTACAGATAAAGCCCTAACCTTGCTAAGAGGCCTACTTTTACACCAGAACTCCAAGCAACTGGTAACCCATTCACAGAGGAAAGAAAAACCAAGGTAGAACACACCTGGATGTACACATTGAATGCCTAAGTGGGCCCCAGAAGTTCCTCAGACGAAAGGAAGTTAGACCCAGACAGAGAACTTGGCTGCAGCATAGGCAAGCACAGCAGCAACAAGTCAAGAAATGAGCCTCGCGCAGATGTCGCAAGGTTCAAGTGATTTAGAGAAAAATGCTTCGCGCAGTTGTCGCGAGTTTCTCAAGGCAGCACACTAATTGCTCACGCTGTTCTTATGCAGATTAATGATAGAAGGGCTCGAGAAGTAGACTTCACGCAGTTCTCGCGAGGCTCAGTTGTAAGCGCTCGCGCAGTCTCGCGCAGCTCAAGAGAGGAGCATTTAATCCTCGCGTGATTCGCTCAGACAAGCTAAGGAGAGAGAGCTCCAGGCACTTCTGCGCGTAGCTATCACGCAGTGGCCGCAGGATGTAGATCTTCAAGGGACTGCTCGCATAATCCAGAGGTCGATGCACATTGCTTCTTTGCGGGGATCCCCCGCAAGATTCACTAAGGAACGAACTGCGCGCGCGATTCTCGCGTCACTCAAATGGAAAGCGCAATCCCGCGACGACCAGAGCATTCCCGCGATGACCAAACTATCTATCCCACGACTACAGGAGCCCCAAGTCAATTCAATCCTGCGATGACCACTCTATCACGAGATAAGACTTGGAAATCGTTGCTACCTAGCGAGGCTCGGGATCTTAACTTTCCCCCACTTCTGCAGGGGCAGTCTGGGAACTTTCAGCAACTAGGGCATACACTCTAATGCTCCAATCTTCGTGCACATGCCCCGAGGCATCCAAGGAATAGAAATGGGCCATGTTTGCATCGTTAAAATTAGGGTTTTCCTAACCCTAATGCTCCCATAGCCAACTGCTATATAAGCCTAAGCCTAGTTTAGGTTTAAGGAGGAGGTGGGGGTTGAAATCCTCCTATCTTCTTGAATTGGTTGTAGAGTTCCAATAGGCTAAGGTTAGGATTTAGGCAGCATCTTTTTCCTTTTTCTTCTCTCCATAACCCAACACTTGCTAGCTATGCCTTTGTATGTCTATTTGGAGCAGTTTTAATAAAGTTTTACAATAGGATGTTATACATGTATAGGATTGATGTTTGAGGGTTATTCTGTACAAGGCTGCTGCCTTGAGATCCTCCATTGCTAAGTTGTATTGTAAGCAATGGAGGATTATTTTTAAGGAATTACTCAGATCCAAGTGACCTGTGCGTCCAGGCTAGTGCGCATACGCAGGCCTATGCCCCACCACAGGATCCACTAAATTTGAATCCCCATGGGAGCTTGAGCTGGTAACCTTGTGAACATGGTGGTGGCAGTAAACTACTTGTTCTGTCTCAGACCTCTGTGAGGAGGATAGCCTCTGTGGATAGTCTGTGGTCATTTAAGTGGACAGGTTATAGCCCTAGGGTGAGGCCAATCCACAGATCTAAGATAGATTCTTCTTCTCTGCACTTGTGCTTGTAGCCCTGTGAGAGATTGTGTAGAGACAGACTCCCCTGTATTTGTATAGACCCACCACCAGATGACAGATCTGATCTGGCTATAGAGATTGTAGGCTTGTGACTGGATCACTGCTGTCTCTCTGAAGTAGTGAACAGCTAGATCTAAAGCTAGTACTCGAACTCTTGCTGGTCCTGTGTGTCCAGGCTAGTGCACATATGCAGGCCTATGCCCCACACACAGAACTTTAAAGGTTGAGGTTCCTATGGATTCTTGAGCTGGTAGCCTGGATGAAGTAGTGCCTACAATGATAAACATGTTCTGACCCATCTATGGACTGTGGTTCCCCTATTGGATAGTCTGTGACCATTTGAGTGGACAGGTTATAACCATAAGGGATTGGATCATGGCACAGGGGTGAGTTAGATCCTTTCTCCTCTGTGGTGATAATGTAGCCATTGGACAGGACTTCTATAACAGCAAATCTGAGTCTGAGTTATAAAACCCATCAGATATGTACCTAATAGCTTACTTCTCACCCTTTTTATATTTATTTTCTCACACTCCATTATTCTTCTCAACCATTTATATAGTTTAGGCATTAGGTTACCATAGGATTTAAATAATAGTGACCTTAAATCCCCTTCCATTTAGGGTTGCCAGATCTGGAGGGCCAACTAAAGATGGCTCCCTTGGAGCTTTAGACCATTTTTCCCATGGGACAAACTCTTACTTATTAAAACTTGCTACAACAGGCTCTGTATCTTGCAGGTCTTAATTTATTTCAGATGTGGTAAATCCATCTTTGTTTCTTTTCACACTAGAGAAATAATAACAACACCGGCCAAACGGCTAAGGCTCGTAAATGACGTAAAAGTAGGGGTAAGTAAAATGACATAATCGGAGGGATAAGTAAAAAAAATAAAATAAAAAATAGCAATAAAAGGGTTAGTAAATCAAAAATAAAGAGGCCAAATTCAAGGGGAAGCTCTACTAGCTAGTCCTCAGTAGAGTCTCCATCTGTGCAACCATGGATTCTCATCAAACCCGTCGCAACGACACGCTCTCCATAAAATATTTAGAGTCGCCACCCGGAGCTTTTTTGTGTCCCGGGAAACCTAGATCAATTTTATAAGCACCGAAGTGCCACAAATATGACTCTGAATTTGGTCTACGCCAAAAGCTCTTAGGTAGGGGCTTCAGTTATCGATTGGGATGGTGTTAGACACCCAACCAACCCGCTTAATGCGATCTCTACTTATGACAAAAAATATATATATAAGAGAAAAGAAAAAGCCTTCCTCTTACCCAAAGGGGCTTAAAATCCTATTTGTGCTCCTCTGTTCCTACCGAAAATTCGACGCCGTAACGGCACAAATGAGTGGATGGAGGAAGGATCGAGAAGGTAGAGGAATAAAGGGGAGAGCCAAAGCTCTCGGGCCCTTGTTGCACCGCTGTGAAGCCTTGTGTTGGCTTACTTTGGTGTACTTTTGAAGGCTTGTATGGCGAGAAATGATGTTCTAACTCCTAGGGCTTGATAGTTAAGAGGTAGATAGGGAAGGCTAGGGGGTAACACACACCTAACCTATAGGTTTTTGGTGAAATTATAAGGTCTAAAATAAGTTTCAAAGTTTTGGAATTTGTATGGGAATGGTGCGCTAGAGGAGAGAGAAGCAATTCCTTAATCTCTTAATTGCAAAAAATTTCAAGTCTTTGTAAAGGGAGGGGTGTCTCTCTATTTATAGGAAAAAGAAAGGTTAGGAGGGTGTTTAAAAGCTAATTAGGGTTTGCAATTAGGTAAGGGGCAATCTAAAGTTTCCTAGGATAGTTTTTGGAGCCTTAAAAAGTGTGAAGAGTTACTCTAATAGTGGATGATAGGGTGGGGCTTTAAACCACTTAAGAGGTTGCACATAGATAGTAAATGGGTGCAATAGAACTAGCAAAACACACTCCAAAGGTCAAGATGGTCACAAGTCAAATCCCTTTCTCAAAATTTGAGGTAAAAACCTAGGGTTACTATTCATGTGTCTGGCACAACTAATAGTTGCGCCAAGCATATGTACAGTAATACAGTGAAGCTACAGTGGCCTGGAAGTTGGCTGCCCGTGGGGGGACCCACCTTGTAATTGGCACAACTATTAGTTGCGCCAAGCCATTTCTGGGGAGAAATGGCTTGGCGCAAGTAATACTTGCACAAAAACCCTAGGGGGGATTCAGGGCATATTTACCATTTTGCCCTTATACTTCAGCTTGGGGTGATTCTTGGCTCGTTGGAAAGATGAGGACTTCTACTTTTCAATGGCATAACATTTGATCATAGTAGAAGGTCACAGCTAGTCCCGGTACAACACTCTCCATTCATTGCTCGAGAAACCTAGGTTTAGGTCCGGAATGGGTTCTAAGGGTCGGGATGAGTTTCTAAGGGTTCGAGAAGGTTCCTAAGGGATCTAGGGTAATTCCTAAGGATTTGGAATGACTCCTAAGGTTTTGAAAAGGTTTCTAAGAGTTTCATACATGCCATCAAAAGCTCGGAAATGCATCTCTCTCGAAATGTGTCTCGATCGGGCCTTAGGCCAATTTTGGATGTCTACAAGTTGGCTCTTCTATTTGTGTTGTGTGCATTTCTTTTTCCTGAGTCCCACCATCAACTTTCGAAAGAGCATGTTGACCTCATCGATAACATCGAGAGATTCAAATAAACTCCTTGGTCTCCTCGTGTTCCATGACTTGCTAGAGTATATAGAGGAGGGTGTGGCGAATAGAAAGACTACCAAAAAAGATAAATCCCTTGAGCCATATAATATTTATGGTTGCATTTGTGTACTTCAATAGTGGGCCTATGAGATACTGCCAACAATCTCACCTGAAAGAACGGCCCTGAAGAATCCTTTCCCACGGTTGTTGAAATGGGAGGATAAGGTGCAAACAAGATCGAAAGGCTACACTGTCGGGAAGATGCTAAACAACAAGGTATGATGTCTATTTACTTCAAATTTTAAGGATTGTAAAGAGTACTAATGCGAGTATCGACTTCTTACACAATCGGTGTCGACTGCTACAACAGTCGATATCGACAGCTTAAATAGTTGGTATCAACTGTTAAAACAGTCATTATCGACTATTTTAACAGTCGATAATGACTGTGTAAGAAGTTGATATCGACCATATTAGCAATCGATAATGACTGTTTTAGCAATCGATATCGATTGTCTGTGAAGTCGATACAAACTATTTAAAGAGTCGATATCTTGCGCTAATATTCTATATTCGATTTTCTATTCTATATATTCATTTTAGTATTTTGATATTTTGGGTGTTTTCCATTTTCTTCTTTTGTAAAAGGTTTATGCTCAACTCAAATCGATTTCCTTCGAGTCGGAGATACCCATCGTAAGAGAATATTTGCGGTGTGGAAAAGATGTTGGGGGAAAGAGGTTGATCAATATGTCAAGAAAGCTGTGGAATTAGATTTAAGGCCGAAGAAGAAAAGAAATTACCTTTCGATCAAAGATATTGATGAGGAAGAATTTGAAAGCCAATCGACGTCAAATGAAGACTAGTCCTCCCGTCCAATTAGAGAGGTCGAGAACAAGGGAGGCCACGAACAAGGCGAGCGGCAGTGCCCCATCCTCTAATGAAGTGTTGTTGTGGAGGATTGACAAGATGGAGCTCGACAACTTGAAACTCACTCAAACAATGAGAAATTTGGAGAAGAAAGTTAACAATTTGGAGTAAGAGAATGCGCTCCTCTAGACATGATGCAACTCCTTGGATGACCGGCTCACTTCAAGAGATGTGGAGCTGCAGACGATGATTCACTTCAACAAGTTGATCAAAAAGGAACAAGGGATTCTAAAGAACTCCTTCAAATGATTTTAGAGGTTACACCTAAGGTATGTGCTGTAATGTAGACTATAGTAACAATCAGTATCGACTGTCTTAACAACTGATATCGACTGTCTTAACAATCGACATCGCTTGTTAATACAGTCAATATCAATTATTATGACAGTCGATATTGATTGTTAATGAACATCAATTTCGATAGTTATGACAGTCGATATCGACTGTTAATACAGTTGATATCAATTGTTAAGACAGTCGATGCCGATTGTTTATACAGTCAATATCGATTGTTAATACAATCGATATCGATTGTTAATATAGTCGATCGTATATGTATTTCTTAATTACCTGATATCATATAAGTGAATAAAATTATAACTTTCTAATAAAGTTTGTTTCGATATTCAGGATGGTGTTATTTCGGAGGTGATATTGAAGGTGCATTATACAGCCGTTGATATCCCATCTAAGGGACCAACGGATCAAGGACCCGCTACTAAGGGATCAGTTGATAAGGGACCAACCGATCAGGGACCCGACACTAAGGGACCGGCATATAAGGGACCACCTCCCCCCATGCATGATGAGCTGGCAAGCCTCTTCCCAACCCAAAAAGGGTCCTGCTAGTGATAAGCAAGCCTCTTCCCAACCCGAGCAACCAATTAACACTCGCTTGAGGCCTAGGACCACCAAAATAAAACTTCTTGTCGTGAAACCTAAGACCGGACAAAAGGGTCAGCAGAAGATAAAACCTGGAATGGAGATGATGGCCATCGTTGCGGATGAGCTGACAGATGAGCAGCGGTTCATGAATGCCCTCTAAAAAAGGCCTGTTGCAAAAGACGAGTAAGTTATCCCATGATAGTTAGTTAGAAGTTAATTTCGTTTCGTTTTGAATTTCAACATTTGCAGTTATTTATGCAGCACCTATGTAAGCACAGTTGGTGATTTGACGCTCTGGCTGCAGTCTTTCAGATGTTTGAAAGGAGCGAAATACCTAAACAGTATTATAAGCAACCGAATTTGCTCATATTGTTTGTTAAGAAATAAAATTTAATCACTTTTTCATGTTTAATTACTCTAATTTTTGCTATGATAGCAAGTAATTACGAAATACATAAACGATCAACTATCTTAACAATCGATATTGACTATATTAACAACTGATATCGACTGTATTAACAATCGATATTGAATGTAGTAACAATCGGTATCGACTGTCTTAACAACCGATATTGGCTGTCTTAACAATCGACATCGCTTGTTAATACAGTTGATATCGATTATTATGACAGTCGATATCGATTGTTAATGAACATCGATATCGATGGTTACGACAGTCGATATCAATTATTAATATAGTTAATATCGATTGTTAATACAGTCGATATCGATTCTATAAAGAGTTAATAACTCAATTTTTTTTTTTTTCAGATAATAGGAGCCTACTTAAGACTCCTGGAAGTCATTGATGACACTGCTCATCCTGAGCTAAAGGGGAAATACTTCCTTATGAGCCCCACGGATTTGACCTATATGGGCTTAGACTTTATTGATTTCAAAATTTTTATTCTTTCTAAAAAACTCAACAAGGAAGTGTTGGGGATACAAATCGAACGGTGGTCTGTTGTTAATCACTAAATTATGCCACTTTCTACCTCCTAACCTAGCCCTTACTAGACCTTAGTATTGTTTAATAATTGATTTTTGAATTATGATTTTATAGTTAGCAATAATCTATATAATGGTGCAGTAATCCATGTAACAAGTGCCAAGAAGAGAAGAATTAGAGTCAAGCATTGGAGCTGATGAAAATATAGAGATTAAACCTTGGTGGTCCCCACCCAATGGGCTGTTCATCATGCCTCGGACCCCTAGAAGTTCTGCAATGAGAGAAAAGTGGGACCCATAACTAAAGGAGAGATGCAGCAGTTGCTGAGAAGCAGAATTTTCATCTTAAGCAATTTCGAGCATATTTGAAACCTTCAAATCACCCTCTCGAGCTGTCTCGAGCAGAACGGACCTTTAGATCAATTCCCTCAAGCAGCTGTCGAGCAATCTCGAGCAGTTCTTTGCCTTTAGAAGCAACCTGTCGAGTAGTCTTGAGCATATCATTCCTGCGACAATTTAGCCTCTCGAGAACCTCTCAAGCAATTCTGTACCTTTCAAAGCTATCCTAGCGAGCTGTCTTCAGAAGCATCTCTTCTTCTCGAATAGATCTAGACTACATCACTGCATCCACTTGAGCAACCTTCAGAAAGCAGTCTATCTGTTTGAGCTATACATTGTGAAGCCTTCAAAAGACTTCACCCTCTCGAGGCTCGGGACCCAGCAGATATTCATGGACTTCAAGGGTATTTTCAAAACTTCTGCAGCACATGGGACACCTGTCTGAGTGTGTTGTGCTTTTCCTAACATAATGGGATAATAATTGGTTGAAGTTGAGCCGCGTCAGTAGATCCTAACTATTTTGATTCTTCCTCCCTCTTATTGGCTAGAGCATAAAGTTACTTTTTGCTATGTATATATAGAAAGCAAAGCATAAGATACAAGCAGCCAGGAAGGTCGAGAGGCATGAGCTCATTTTTAGGGTTTAGGTCATTTTTAGGGTTTAGGTCATCTTTTCCATTGTTATTTTTCTTCCTACCTTAACTCAGCATAGCTGGCTAAGTCTTAGTAGTAGTTAGGGCTAATTTTTATTGTACATTGCTTTATAATAACATTGTGAAGAGCTTGGAGTCATGCAGAGACTGCAGACTTGAGAGCCATATTATTGTGAGCTTCTTTTTGGCAATGAATAGCTAGTTTTAATGTTCCATTTAATTCGTATTATCTTGTCATATTCATTAGATTTTTATGGATTTTATGCTCCTATGGATGCATGTGCTTATAGCCTTGCAGACATAGTGTCTGCAGTGATTTTACTGTTTCAACTTTAACCCCTATGACTAGAGTATATCCATGGGATATCCTATGATCATTTGAGTGGACAGGATATAGCCCTAATACTAGTCCATCTCTCAAGGTCGAGTTGGATTCTTCTTCCTTACATTTGTGCTTGTAGCCAAGTGAAGGATTACTACAGATCCAACTCTTTCTCTGTTTTATATTACTTTTTACAGTAAAAATTTGCCCCTAACTGCTTACTTCTCCATTTTCTACATATTTTTATCAAACCACTTCCATTCTTCTTTCAACCCCTTTCTTTTATTTCTGATTTTGCATTTATTTCTATTTTAGTTAGTTACAACCCCCCAAAACACCTTCTCTTTACCTTATTTTATTAGTTTAAGATAGATTAGGATTAGAGTTGTCAGATTTATAGCAGATTTGGAGATTTACTACCTTTAGATTCATAACTCTCTGTGAGACAATCCTTACTTCATCTAAAACTTGCTACAACAATCTCATATCTTGCAGGTGGTGTTTGTGTTCTAATCCTATTTATTTTCTTCTTTGTTTTATTTCTACCCTTCTTTGTTTGTCAAACTGTGATCACTTTTGTAATAAAGAACACAAGCAAAATGAACCAACATCTGCCCATAAGGAAGAAGCAAACCAAAGCAAGAAGGTGCTACAAAGCTTCTTTTTCAATCGATTGTGGGATCTCTGGGCTCACCAAAGTGTCACGATACGTTACGATCGCTTTCAACAATTTTTATAATTTCAAGTTGTGTCCTCTAATATTATATTATTCTTTTAAGATATTTGTCCTAATTCATTCTCACCATCTATTATATTGGGCGCTTGCAATCTTAAAGATAATCGAACGATCGATAACGATCGTCGACCCTATTCTTGATAGGCCCTCTAAGGTGAAATATCTGGACCAATTAAATATCTTGGAAAGAATACATTATAACAAATTGTCCAATCTTACAAAGTTTTACCGTTTCCTTATCTTATCTGACATTGTAATTTTTTGAAACAGACCCATTACCTTCCTGCACTTTTATATTTATACGGAGACTCCACAACACTGAGCGGTGAGTTCTATCCTTGGTCAAGTTCTGACTGTCGGATCAAATCCGTTCCTCGACAGAGCAATGGGTGGGACTGTGGGGTGTTTGTGTTGAAGTATGTGGAGTACTTTATGACGGGGAAGACAGTCGACTTCATACAAGAAAAAATGACTCAGTTCAGGGCAAAAATTGGCCAGGCACTTGCTACATTCACTGCCGACGGAGTGGAGGAAGAATGCGATGAAATACTTCCTACAAATGCACCACCCTTGTAGTTTTTTTCAGATGTAAATTAAATATTAAATTGTGTTCAGATGTACTTTTTGGGATGTATATTTAAATTTATAAATTTTTAAGTATATTCAAAAGCCGATAATGGGTATTTGTAAATTTGTAAATTTGAAATTTCATGTACAAATATGTATGCACAAATATATCGGGTGAACATTCAAAATAGGAATAAAAAATTAATCAATCTCATGTACAAATATGTGAGTATTGCATAATAGGCTGACTTTGGGCATGTGAACGACTGTCTGCAGTCGATGTCAACTGTAAAAATTGTCAATATCGATTATGTAGACAGTCATCATCGACTGCATAAGATGTCGTTGACGACTGTATAAACAGTCGCCAATGACAGCTTTTGCAATCGATGACGATTGTTTAGACAATCGTCAACGACTGTTTAGACAATCGTCAACGACTATTTAGACAATCGTCAATCGGTTGCACAAACCTATTGCTAATGGTTTTGAGAAAATATATTCAGTCAGACCAATATTCTGAGAAAATGTTACGACCTAATCGAAATTGTACATTATAATTTTCTGAGAAAATGTACATTAAAAAATGTTCAATCATCGTAGTTATTACATTCCAAATTTATAACTATTAAAAACTGAATTTCCAGCCAAACTTTACCTCATAACGTTACTTGTACGATCTAGCTGGCTTCTTATACTGTTTCTGGATGCGAGCTATCTCCATTCACCACGCGTGAATTGCAATCCTATCATCCATCGGTAGATTTCTTGTGCCAAATCTATACCAAGGTGATCTATTTTTGAAGGATGATTCTGTATCGGAGGTTCCTTCTTCATTCATAAAATTTAAAATAGTTACGAAGGCGAGCATATAATAAAGAAAAATTTCACATAATAAAAGCGGTACCTAGTGGTAGTGAAATTAGTCTAACGATTTTCCCCATCCACAAGTTCTGAAGTTTCAGTGCGTAAATATCATCTTACCCCCACCAGAGGTGCAAGCCCACACTTATCGTTTAGGTTGTGTTTCAGGACCCAACGTACCTTCACAACGAAAAATAGAAACCAATCTTTGTCAGTAACCAAGTTGCCAATAAAAATCACATAGATAGAAAATTGCAAGTGATAGGAACATAAAAATCTCATGTTACGAAACTCTTAATGAAACTCTTAAATAAAAATCTCATGTTATGAAGCTCTTATTGCTAGGATCAGAGAGTGATTTACTATATAAGGGAGACACGTACTGTATCAACTCATCGGTCCCACTGTCGTGTAACTCCTACGATTGTGACCATACTCCCGTCACCTGCCACACTGTAGGGCCCTAACTTCACCCTTAGAGCGTATCCTTCTCTTCCTCGGATGACCGGCATGCTTTCGATAATTATAGGGCGGTCTCACTTTCATATTTTTCGGTAGTTGCTCAACTTGAAATTTCTATTCGCTATTATCGAGGGTGGAAAGCCATTATTTGTCATATGATTGTCTTAAGCAGATGGTGAAAAACTATTTTTCACAAAAGTTATGGTAATCGTAACTTCTCTGACTGATGGCCGCAATGGCATGCGAGCAAGGCAAACTATGAATATGCCAATGGTGGCAAGTACATGTCTTCTGTTCCATGTCGACATGATGAATGAAATTCTCGAAATTGACTTGGAATTGATCGTGCCCGTATGGTTGGGCTCTCTTTCTACCAGCCCATTGCAGCACCTTCTTCATGTGCTCGTTTGCTTTCGGGTAGAGGAGGGTTCTCCATTTCTTAAATATCTCTCGACGCTTTTAAAAATAATCGGTGACTTTCTCTCTAGTAGTTCTGATTCAGTCAGTAATTAGCTTCTCCCTAGCTATCTTCAGCACGCTGTTCAAGCTTTCAGCATTATTCGTAGTCAGGGAATCGTGCTGCCTTCCTTTAATATATATGTGCCCAATGCTTCAGGTCTATTTTTAAAATATACTCGATGGCCCGAGGATCAGCATAGATCCTCGACTGAATATACACACGCAGCGCTCCACCATAGATGCCGTTTCTGGGATACTTGTGTCCCAAATTTTGTGTCATATGTCGCATGTAGTAGCTGTGGTATGTGTAACGAAAGATCCGTTTGACCGTATTTATTAAACCCTTTGACCTATTTGTGATGATAACAAAATCTTCGGTAAACTCACCGATCACGAATGTACCTACCTGTTCAAGAAACCACATCCACGTATCCTCTTCTTCTAACTTGACAATTGCAAATGCTAACGGTAATATATGGTCATTACTATTTTGCACTGAGGCGATAAGTAGGATCCCTTCGAAACGTCCTCATAGGTGTGTGCCATCCACAAGCAATATGCGACGAAGTGTATTGCAGTAGCTTTCGATGCACGGGATAAACCTAAAAAAATATTTTGAACTTACCGTCATGTATAAGTTGAAAGGGCGTTCGTATATTAGGATCTACCCTCTCCATCTCCTTCATGTAGGCCGGTAGATCTATAAATTGTCCCTCCCAGTTGTCTCTAATATCATTCAGGGTGAGTTCTTTCCCCCTTCAAGCCTTAGCATATGTGATCTGTACGTTATAAGTTTTTACAATATCAAACATTATTGACGCAAGTGTGTAGTCAAATCCTTCCATAAGTTTCTCTCGTACGTAGTTGGCTATGAAGGAGATTGTTGCATTACGATGACCGTGCGGTCTTATCTTAGTGGCCTCGCATGTGTAAGTACTTTGAACGTCTTGATTTTAAAAGAGTCGAGCCCAGTCAATTTAGACGCATGTATTCACCACGAACAATCGGGTTCTTAGCATCCGACTGTCACTTGATAATTAGCAGTTTTTAAGGGTCGAATTTAAAAGTTTTTCTCTACCGCGTGTTCTTTCAATGCTTTTTGGAATTTTTGTTTGTCTCTGAAGATCTCTCCAACTTTAAATGTCCAATTTCGGTATTCAGTTTCCACCTCTTGATCGGAAGATTTACCCTATGTCTCTGACACTTCATAATCTCCGTCTACTAGGAAATTATTAATATCTCTCACAAAAAATTTCATATCCTCTTTTATAAACCCATCCGGTTTGCCATCAATATCTTCTTCTAAGTTATCTTTATTAGTGGGTTGAAAATGACTATGCCATTCACTAGCGGTGTTCTCAGGTGGTTGACTAGATCCTTTACCGAAGGGGTTCTGATGTGGTTGACTAGATCTTTCATCGAAGGGGTTCTAGCGTGGTTGACTAGGCCCATTAACGAATGAATGCTCATGTGTATGGACATGAGGTTGAGCTCCTCCAATAATCTCCATTGATAGAATAGTAGAACATAATTCGTGAATCAACCAAGTTGTCCATCTACCGGGGAAGATATGACTTAAATTGTCTATATCCATCACCCTTTCCGATGTGTAGACCCTGACTATATTGTTGGGACTCATGCATATATTTTAGTGGGTTATCATACGATTCAATTGGAACATCATTTAAATCAATAATTACTTTCTTGGCCGACATGTTCGTTGCAATATTATTGTCATCTGTTAATCGGATGGTATCATATATATGTTTATCCTCCTCAAACTTACATGGCTGAAATGAATGGTTACTCACAAAATCAGTTTCGTCAAGAGGTACTTGTTTAGCTTCGACTCGGAAGGATGACGATTCCTTAATGATGAATACCTTTATGACTTTCACCTCAGCTTTATAAAATCTAAATAGGGTGGCCAAATCATCATAGTCCAAAATGTCTGCAACTACAGGGATATTCACTATCTTCATAAGAAGCTTTATGAAAACTGTTTCATCTGCCCTCGCAAAACTGACTGAGGACATTCGCCTTATGAATTATTCATAAGAAATACCTATTTAAATGGTAATAATCTTTCGCCGACCACCTTCATACAAGTTATCATTGTTTACAAGATGACCATCATAGTGACAGAGAAGAAGAATATCCACCTCCGACATCGCTTGTTTAAGAATGAGAATTAAGGAATGGATCATAAGACTAATGACACAAAAAGGGAGACGATTGTTAATAAATATACAATCGATATCAACTCATTAAGAAATTGATAATAATTGTCTACACGGTCGATACCAACTCTTTACATAATTGATATCGATTGTATAAACAATCGATAAAAATTTCTTAACTAGTCGATATCGACTGTATATAAAATCGTTATCGACTGTTGTTAAGTGGTGAAAAATACCACTTTTCACCCTATAACCTGACCATTGATATACCTGTGAGCACACTAATAAGCTCCTGTCAAGTGCATGTTGTAGACAGCAATAAAAGAAGGTACTAATGCAGAAAACCACTCAAGAATGCCCAAAAAGGAGCTATCTCTCAGCACATAACAAACATAACAACAACACAGCAGAGGGTAGCACATCACTGAACCCTTGGAGCGCGTGGCTACAGTAGGGCAAGGTGAAGGAAGTGAAAACAAGTTGAGAACGTCCTATCGATTGGTTACCTGAAGACGTCGATAGGAGCTGAAAGCAAAGAAAGGAAGAATTCGGGCAGTTGAAGAGGTCTTCGATAGGATCTAAAGGTAGAAGAAGGATGAATTCATGTAGATTAAGGAGTTCGATAGGATCTCAGAACCTATCGAGCAGTTGAAAGGAAAGAAGAAACCATCCTATTGAAAACCTGCCTGAAGAGTCAAAGGAACCTATCGAATGGTTTCTTAAACCTATCGAGATGAGAATGCTAGAACAGAACCTATCGAAGGGTGATTGAGCCTTTCGATAAGACTGAAAGCAAACCTATCAAAATGGCAGAATGAAGAGCGGAATCTGTCGAAATGGTTTTCCAACCTGTCGAAGAGCTTCTCCAACCTGTCGAATACTCCAAACCAAGGACTGAGAAGGCTGAAACTCCAAGCAAAGATTCATCCTATCGAAGCCTATCGAACGGATCTGAGAACCTAGCGAAAGGACCAAAATGCTCGATTCCAACCTGTCGAAAGCTTCCTAAACCTGTCGAAATCGTGTGCAGAACTTCTTAGAAATTCAGCTGCACACACATTGCACTTCAGTGACCCGCTACACGCAACTCGAGGCACTTGGTGACCGACACGATGGTTCCAGAAGATGCCCTACAAAGCCCTAATCGACCCATGTGCTTTAACAAAACTCTAACAAACTCTGACAACCTTCTAGAAGGAATTTTTGGCAGGAAAAACAGAGGAGAAAGCTATATATAGAGATCCCCAATTGCCATTGGGGGAGATCGAGATCTGAGTCAAAATTCTAGAGATTAGCGCCTACAGAGCAATTCCATTTCCCTCCTTTAGCCTAACCATGGTTGGCTAAGTCCCTTGGAGTAGCGAGGGATGAAGTTAGATCTGTAATTAGGTGAGGTTAAGAGTGCTATTGTAGGTTCCTAGCTGCACAGACTACAGATCTGAGAGTATTTCCATTATAAAGTGACCTTATTTGCAATGATAATGCTATTTTTAATGCTTTAATTAGATTTAAATTTCCTTTGGTTCCATTTGGTGATCGATCGGATTTGTGTAGAGGAGTTGTAGATCAGATCACCCACTTAACTGGTAGACCTCTTGGATACCATATGATCTCCCTGGATCTGATGCTCCTGTGATTCCTTGAGTCTGTGACCTGGGAATTGCAGCATCTGTAGTGATTTTAATTGTTCTAATTGAGGCTTTGGCTTTGTAGGAGATCCCTAGGATGGTCTGTGACCATTAAAGTGGACAGATCATAACCTTAAGATAAATTTAAGCTCATGCCTCAATTGGATTCATCTGCTGCAATCCATGGATTCGATAAAGTCTATAGGATGGTCTGTGACCATTAAAGTGGACAGATCATAGCCTTAAGACCAGGTGGATCCTGTGACTTGGAGTGGAATTTATACCCTGCAGCTATGCTTATAGCCAGCGAGGGAATTGTGTACTCTGAACCTCTATAGCATGATTAATTGAATCTGATTTCAGTGAAAACCAACCTCCAAGCTACTCCTCTCCATTTTTTGCATTTTTACTCTCTTCCCCTGCAAGATCTAAGCTCCTAAACTCGATCCAAGATAGCTTATGTTTAATTGTAGCTTAGTTTAAGTGACAACCCATTCCAAACCTCTCCCCTGTCTTTTAACTAAATTAGTAATAGCAAGGGTGCCAAATCTGACACAAATCTGGAGATTTGTCATATTTCTAAACAACCTCCCTGTGGACATACCCTTACTCACCATTCTTTTAAAGCTTGCTATAACAGATCCTGAATACTTACAGGTCTGTATTACTGTGTCTGCCTAGTTTTATTAATGATTTTAGACTTCATTTGAGGGAAGGCAAACACAACCAACAAGTTTTTGGCGCCGCTCCTGGGGAGGCAGTTTAGAAATTGATAGATATAAGTTTTGATCATAGATTTATAGTTTTTGTTTGATTTTATTAACTGCATTTTTAAGTTTTATTGTTTTTCAGTGTTTTGTGTGTATTTCATCAGATCTAAGGCTACTAGTGAGAGGAGAATCGTGCTGGAGACTGCTCTGTAGTTTGCATCCCTCTACTCCCCTGTTATTTTTCAAATATGTTGATAATTTTTGTTAGACTAGTTAAAAAAATTTGGTTGATTCTGCTTGTTGTGTTGAAGATCTATTTTGCATTCAGAATCTGAGTGTTGTATGTTTGGTAGGAGAACTCTGCAACCTCAGATTATTCCACTAAATCCAGAGGTTGAAAAACTTCTCATATCCAGACCAACTACACCCACTTCTGTTGCATTTGATTATGTAGAAATGGGTGAGCAACTGCAGCCGAGAACTCTTAAGGAGTTTAATGCACCAGGGGTCTACAATTCCCCCTTCTGCATTCAATTCCCAGCTGCTCATGAAAATTATGAGATAAAGTCGACCTTCATTCAAATGATGCCCTCATTTCATGGCCTGACCAAAGAAGACTCCTATAAGCACATTGATGAGTTCTTGGGACTGTGCACTACATTTAATATCACAGGTTTCGGGGAGGAGGCCACCAGGATGAGACTCTTTCCTTTTTCATTGAAGGACAGAGCCAGGACCCGGTTGTCCTTGCTTCCACCTAACAGTATTCAATCCTCGAGTGATCTCTAATATCAGTTTCTGGCCAAATTCTTTCCTATGTCAAAGACCAGCCAGTTGAGGAAGGGTATCATCTCTTTTACCCAAGATCCGATTGAAAACTTTCATCAATCTTGGGAGAGATTTAAGGAACTCCTCAAGAAATGCCCCCACCATCAAATCCCTGAATGGCAATTGGCTCAAAGCTTTTATCAGGGAATTGATGCTAAAAGCAGAGATATGATAGATGCCTCCTGTGGTGGCACCTATCTCCATAAAACTGCTGAGGAGGCATGGGAGCTCTTTGATATCATTAGTGAGAACTCTATACAAAGGGAAACCTTAGCAAGAGATCTAGAGCCTCCTAGATTGATGAAGGAGAACACCTCGAAGGGAAAGATATATGAAGTGAGTGTGCCAAGTGAGTTGGAAAGGAAAGTGGACACTTAACTCTGAAATTTGATAGGCTGATGGGAGCAATGCAGTCACCTGTGGCTGCTAGAGTGGAGGAGGCATGTGCCATATTCCAGTCCCCTGCTCATCCCGTGGAAGAATGCCCATCTGCTGACCAATTTCCTGATTTTATAATGAGCATGTGGTCATATTTCGGTCTTATGGCAGCACTCCTGGTATCAATGGAGGAACCACCCCAATCTGAGGTGGAGATAAGATGCATAATCCAGCCACCAGCAGCAACCCCAGCAGCCCATGCCCTACAGAAATGCTCAGCCTATCGATAAGGTTATGCTCGAAGGCCTCAGTATCAACAACCCATGGCCCAACCTGTAGCTCCTCTTGTGCAGCAAGCTGCACTCCCTCCAACTGTGAGAGCACCATCCTTTAAGCAACAAGTTCTATCTTTACTACAGAGCTTGAACACCTTAACTCAAACTGTGCACTCTCACAACCAGAGTATCAAAAAGATAGAGGACCAAGTTGGTCAACTGTCTGATGCTCTGACTAGGAGAGAGGGAGGAAGGTTGCCTAGCCAACCACAGGACAATCCACGAAGGCAGTTTGTAGTGGGTGAAGTTTCCTCCACTTATGAGGAAGCTAAATCTGTTACAACTTCGAGAAGTGGTAAGTTAGTGGACAATCAAGTGGGCTGTGAGCCTGTGAGGAACTTGGAGGAGGAAAATGAGGTAATTTCTACCAGCACACAACCAAGACCACCAATGGTGGACTTGTAGGAACAATCAGCTATGAATAAAGAGGATAATGAGGATCCTCAAGAAAAAAAAAAACTCATAAAGAAAGAGGCCCCATTGGCTAAGGCTGCAAGTGAGGGAGCAATCCCACACTTGCCATTTCCTAAGGCACTACAGGTACCTTCCCCTTTTGATAAAGGGCAAGGAAAATTTGAGA
Organism: Chloranthus sessilifolius; assembly: GCA_021018995.1. Classification (NCBI taxonomy): domain Eukaryota; kingdom Viridiplantae; phylum Streptophyta; class Magnoliopsida; order Chloranthales; family Chloranthaceae; genus Chloranthus; species Chloranthus sessilifolius. The sequence goes on along the minus strand of CM037593.1, from coordinate 48,883,801 downwards.
AAATGATAGAGACTTTCAAGCAAGTAAAGATCAATCTGCCTTTACTTGATGCCATTAAACAAGTCTCAGTCTATGCCAAGTTTTTAAAAGAACTATGCACCCATAAAAGACAATCCAGGATACACATATCCAAGAAAGTCTTTTCAGCAGAGAAAGTAAAACAAATTTTGTCGATTGCAACCAACCAAATTCCAAGACCCTGGCACCCCCACAATCCCCTGCATCATTGGGAATCACATCATTGACAGAGCCTTATTAGATCTAGGAGCCAGCGTAAATTTACTTCCATATTTCCTATATGAGAAGCTGGGCTTGGGAGAATTAAAGCCCACCCATGTGGTCCTACAGCTGGCTGACAGATCTGAAAGGAAACCTGCGGGGATAATTGAGGATGTTTTGGTTAGAGTTGACAAATTCTTCTATCCTGCTGATTTTTTGGTATAGACATGGAACCAAGCAAATGTGCTTCCATACCTGTGATTCTAGGCAAACCCTTTTTTGCCACAGCCAAAGCCCACATTGCAGGTATGGGATCATGAAAGTGTCATTCAGAAATATGAAGGTTAAGCTGAACGTGTATAACACTGGCTATCAATCCTCTCCTGATGAGGCTTATTTTTCCATTAATGCCCAAAAGAAGGTGATGCATAATAATCCACATTGGTTGGTGCAGGAAAATGCTTGGTTCACAGATGAAAAACTGCACCCAAGGAATGGACACTGGTTGAGGAAAAGATCTATGAAAAATGCCAAGTTTGATGAGCCTGAGGAAACCATGGACCTTCCAGACCCTCCAGATTAACCCCCACAGTCAGTATGTATCATATGTACAATACTCTATTTTTGTTTGTAGGTGTTTACTTCGTTGTTATTTGATTCTTTTTATTTCTTTGTAATAATAAAAAGAAAATAACAAAACTACCATGCTCAATACCAGACCGTCATTCTCAGTTGTCCTGAGGTAATGGGAGCTGTTCATAAGAGAATCTAATCATGGGGCACCACATCAACTGAGCCTGCTGAGAACTGAGACTGTGAATGCCCAGAAATACAACTTTATTTGATTTTTAGAAGTCTTCGACAGGTCACGCTCACCTTTCGATAGGTCACTTGGTGATTTCAATAGGATGTTAGATGGTTTCGATAGGTACTACACCTCTCGATAGGTAAAACTAACTTTTCGATAGGAAAAACTGAGATTTCGATAGGTTCTAGATACCAATCGGGAACCTATCGAAATGAAGATTCAGCTACCGTTTAAACTGATCGAAAGGGTAGTTCCACCTATCGGGATCCTATCGAATCACCCGCTTTTAAAGCTGTGTCTGCTATGCTTTCGACAGGACACACGAACCTATCGAAACCATCCAGTTCATCCTATCAGAATCGTATTTCACCTTTTATATACCCGTCGATAGGACATTTGTGCCTCATTACATACCTTATGCAAAACCCTAGTTTTTTTTTTCTCGCAGTCGCCTCCCTCTTCCTTCACTAATTCCTCATAGAACCTTTAGCTGTTTAATCTACCTTTTTGTCAGAACATTCAGCCTGCACATAGGAGCATTTTGCCCCTAATTTTGGAAATTTTGAAGCTGGGCAGTGCGATTTCAGTTAAACCCTAGGCATTTTGAGGTCAGTTGCCTTCCCCCCATCAATCTGTCGATCCTCTAATTTTTAAACCTCAAACTCCACTTCAAGTTGGTGAATGCTTAATTTCTGAAGAGTAAAATGGATGAGCCGGAGGAAACTCTCGCGAACATACGCCGGAGAACAACTGCTTCCACCCCCAAATCTGCCAAGAAGTTGAAGCCAACCAACACACCACCTGTCAAGAGGAAGCTCACTGAAATGTCACCCAAAAAGACTCCTAAAGCTAAGAAAGCCAAAGCTGTTGAGATTCAGGAGCCTAGAGCTGCCCCTCCAATAGAGCTGCCGGTGGGGTTAACTACCCCCAATGAGTTTAGAGAAAAATTGAGTCTTGTCCCTGAAACGAATTTTGATCTAGCATATTTTGCCAACATTGGGGAGTGTTAGGGGATATTGGAATATTTGAAAAAAAGAGGTCTGCTACCCCTGCTTTCACCCTTGAAGGAAAATGTCTATCCTAGGCTAGTGAAATTGTGGTACCAGAACCTGACAAAGAAGGTGGTACCTGGAGCTGAGGATACACTGGAAATCTCGATTGATGATTGGCAGCTGACTATCGATTGTAGAGATATTGGGATGGCTTTGGGAGTCCCATATCAATTTGACTCCACCAGAGCTGAGGGAGCACCTACAGGGGCCACCTTTCGGGAAATGGCTAAACAGCTTACTAGTAGAATAGTGGACTCTGGTGAATCCTTGATGAGAAGAGACCCCCATCTTACCCTCCGACTCATTGACACCATTCTGAGGAAAAATGTCTATGTCTCTAGCCATTTGCAAGAGAGAAGGACCCCTTTAGTGGATGCACTATACTTTTGTTCAAAGGGGCAATTTGTAAATGCACCTAAGTTGATTTTTGAAACAATGGTGGACATCAATGATAAGGTGCTTAAGAGGCAAGCTTTTGCTAAAGGAGGTGGCCTGCCTTTTTGCAAACTCATCACATGTCTTCTCAGGACTGGAAAATATGTGATTAAGCAATATGAACCAATGGAGAAGCTGAATTTTAAATTGTATGGTAAGCGAGAATGGTCAACCAGCCTCACTTTGATTAAGAAAGGCCAACCAGTTGGAAGGGAGGCGGCTGAGAAGACAACCACTATCGTGGCAGCAGAGATTCCTGCAGAGCTACCCTTATCCACCCCTCCACCTACCCCACCTGTCCCTTTACCCACCCCTCCACCTACTTTGCTTTTTCCATTTGTATCAGTCCCCCCACCCATCTCTAAACCTGTTTTACCTCCACCCACCTCCCAAGTTTTCCACCCTGACATCCTGGAACCTCTCACATTATCCGAGCTTACCCCTACCATCCCTTCTCCACCCAGTACCCAACCCATTTCTACTTCTCCCCCATCTCCAACCCCTCTGCATTCATAGGGTGTGGACCTGTTCACCACTTCTGGGTTCATAGCCCTCATGACCTCAATTGTGGAGGATGTCGCTTATGAGTACACTCCACTTCCTGACTCCCCACACCCCACTCGTCGTCATTTTCACCATGCACCATCCTCTCCCTTCCAACATGTCCATGCACCAGCCCCTTCTACTCCCACCAGGCCTGACACCCTCACTTAAATCCTTTTCATCCTCCAATCCATTCAGTCTCAATTAACCATCAACACCGACACCCAGACCCTCATAAGCTCATGTCTCCAATCAATTCAATCCACCCTTATCCCATCCTCTTCCACTCCTCAACCCCCTCACCTATCCCATCCTATTTCACCAATATCCACTCCACACCACGCAGCTACCCAGCCTGAGGAAGTAGCCGCACCCGCTCTCCCCATACTTTCCTCCCCACATGCCACTTTACCCTCATCCCTAGATTTACTGGCCTCCCCAGCAGCTGAATCCCCTATACCCTTCGCCACCCCACCACCTATTTTCCAGGATGCCTCCACCCAAACTGATCCATGGGAGGATCTGGTTCTTTCCACCCCCTCCTCTTCATCCACTACACCCTTGTCCTTGCCTATTGTCCTTCGACAATCCATGTACATACCCCCTTACCTCACCCTCCTATGTGCAATGAGGGACAACCCTTACATCCACAGGGATGTCTTGAGAGGTATGGTTGCACTTCGAGCTTCCATTGAGGCCCCTTATGAGGAGAGGATTGCCAACATCGAATTGGAACACCGAATTCAACTCCGCGATATCTCTCAAGGGTGGTCTGAAATCCTGACTCGTTATAAGTTAGCAAAACAAGTGGCAGCGGCTGAGAGTCTCATTGTCAAATATGAGAAGAAGAATTCTAAGCTTCTCAAGAAAAAATTAGCCAATGCTCGGGAGATCCTCAAGGCCACCAAAGAACTATCTGATGCCAACTTTGCTCTATCTGTAAGCAGATTGACATATTGGAGAAAAAGGTTGCTTCCCTTACCACTTAGCCATTCCAACCCACCCCTCTTGCCACTGCACCTCCTGCCTCGCAATCTTGCCCCCCCCCCCCCCCCCCACAACTCAACCTCCTGCCACCCCCATTGTGGATGTGCACCCTCCTCCACCAGGACCCCCCACTCAACCCGCCTCAAAACCCAAAAGGGCTCCCCCAAGAAGAAAGTCACTTCTAAAGACACTCCCCTCTGCCCTAAGAAAGGGAAGAGGCCTGTTGCCCAGTCTAAAACAACCTCTTCCACCCAGCCCCCTGCCCAACCTGCTGCCCCTTACATCTTAATGACAAAGGAAGAACGAAGGAAGACTGCTGCAGCTCTTGGATTGGACCCCACTGTCCTTTTTCCTTTCGATTCAGATTCCGATTCTGCTGTTGCTGTCGACCCCAAAGGAAAACAGCTCACTGCCCAGTCTGAGGAGGCACCAAAGAGACAGCAACCGAGGGCTAAATCTAAAGGCAAAGCTCCCTTATCCAAGGATGAGCTGAAAAACTTGGCTGACCTCTACAATTGGCCAGATTATACCTGTAAATAGCTATGGCAACTTGTTGTTTTAGTTTCTTCCTCCTTTTCTCATGTATATATTTGGCATTATAATACATTTTGTCTTCTTGTAGATTTTCTGTATCTCTCTTTTCCCCCCCATACCTCCCCCTAATTTCATGTTGTTCATAGTAGGGACACTGTTTAGTTTAGGTTTGGGGGTATGGCATGCATGTATGCCAATAAATTAGTTACTTTTAGTACAGCTAGGCTACAATGAAGTGTTTGGAATTAATTAGAGTAAATTCTCACTAGAATTTTTGTAAAAAGAGGATATTAAGAAAACAACTTTTTTAAACTGAAATGAGCTGTAGTTTTAACATTTTTCATGAGGCAAATGTCAACAATTTGTGAAAAATAATTTTTGATGTGCAGTAAACCTGAAATGAGGGGAAATTGTGAAGACACACTCCTGAAAATTAGATGGAATGCCATAACCAGTGAGATTTGGGCTTGAAAAAGTTTCCTTGAAGAGTGCCTTGGCAATTTTTCTGCTCTTTGGACTGATTGGATCTAATTCTAATCACTAGAAGTTAGACAATTCCAAATTGAAACTGCTTGACAGCACTCATGACATTGAGGACATGAAGTAAGGCCATCCCTTGGTCAGTTTGAGCTTAAAATGCCCCACCTTTGAACTGCCCTTGATGCACACCACGTGAGCCTTAAAAATCCCAACTTTCTTTGAGGAGAATCAGAAATGATAACCCAAAACCTTTTGACTTATTTCAGTTCACCCCCAATCTGAGAAATTAGGAAGAGGAAGGAGAAGTGAAATTAGAGGAAGATGTGAAATCTGGTTGAAAGAAAGGAGAACATATTCTGTGGTGTTGTGGTATTCCATATATATATATATATATATATATATATATAATAAAAAAAAAAAGAGCAAAAGAATGAGAAAGAAAAGTCATTTCATTGAAAGATTGAAAGGAAGAGAAGAAGCTGGCCACTTTGGCTCTGAAAATTCAAGAAGTAGATGGAATTGTGCTGAAATGAAGAAGGTTGAGCAAATCACCTCCTTACCTTGTTGATTTCTCATTTTTGAATCCCATTTTATCCCTTTATTCTTTTACCAATTTCACCCCTAAGCCACATTACAACCAAATAAAAAGACCTTACTGATCTGAAATGGATTGAACTGTCATGTGGAGGTGAGTTTTTGTCTGATCTATGGTGAAAAGAGTTAGAAAATTTCAGAAATTAGAGCAATGCCTATGCTCATGCTTGCAGTCCTATTTGAGGGCTGCAACTGCTCTTGAGCTGTGTGAAATAATGCACCCTTCTATTTTTATTGTGAGCTACAGCCCTAGTAAGACTTGGGTCTAAAATCTGATTTGAATGGGGCATTATCAAAATAGAATTCTTAAATAGAAGGTGAACTCTGCATCAATTTTCAGACACAATGCCTTGATATGAACCAATTGATGATGAAGGAATTACTGCAAAAATTCATGTTTTAAGTTGGTGATTTTTTCTGCTGAAAACTCTCTAGAAGTGAAAAGACATGATGAGAATTTATTCTAGTTTACTGAAACTCTGTTTAGCAGGATGTACTACTATTAACTAACCTTATTGGGGAAGTTTGTGGGTACCTTCACTAAAAACCCTCAGGAGACTTCACTCCTCCACTAGGGATCACTTAGGGGTTTAAAAGGCTTGGTGCATATGCGAAATGCACCCGTGCTCTCTACGAAAGTGGCATTTTTATTTTCTTTTAATTCTCCTTTGCTCAGGGACTAGCAAAGCTTAGGTTTGGGGGTGTGTTAAGTGGTGAAAAATGCCACTTTTCACCCTATAACCTGACCATTGATAGACCTGTGAGCACACTAATAAGCTCTTGTCAAGTGCATTTTGTAGACAGTAATAAAAGAAGGTACTAATACAGAAAACCACTCAAAAATGCCCAAAAAGGAGTTATCTCTCAGCACAAGACAAACCTAGCAACAACACACCAAAGGGTAGCACATCACTGGACCCTTGGAGCGCGTGGCTACAGCAGGACAAGGTGAAGGAAGTGAAAACAGGCTGAGAACATCCTATCGATTGGTCACCTGAAGACGTCAATAGGAGCTGAAAGCAAAGAAAGGAAGAATTCGTGCAGTTGAAGAGGTCTTCGATAGGATCTGAAGGCAGAAGAAGGATGAATTCGTGTGGATTAAGGAGTTCGATAGGATCTCAAAACCTATCGAGCAGCTGAAAGAAAAGAAGAAGCCATCCTATCGAAAACCTGCCTAAAGAGTCAGAGGAACCTATCGAATGGTTTCTTTAACCTATCGAGATGAGAATGCTGGAACAGAACCTATCGAAGGGTGATTGAGCCTTTTGATAAAACTGAAAGCAAACCTATCAAAATGGCAGAATGAAGAGCGGAACCTGTCGAAATGGTTTTCCAACCTGTCGAAGAGCTTCTCCAACCTGTCGAATACTCTAAGCCAAGGACTGAGAAAGCTGGAACTCCAAGCAAAGACTCATCCTATCGAACGGATCTGAGAACCTAGAGAAAGGACCAAAATGCTCGATTCCAACCTGTTGAAAGCTTCCTGAACCTGTCGAAATCGTGTGTAGAACTTCTCAAAAATTCAGCTGCGCACACGTTGCGCTTCAGTGACCCGCTGCACGCAACCCGAGGCACTTGGTGACCGACACGATGGTTCCAGAAGATGTCCTACAAAGCCCTAATCGACCCACATGTTTAACAGAACTCTCACAAACTCTAACGACCTTCTAAAAGGAATTTTTGACGGAAAAAATAGGGGAGAAAGCTATATATAGAGATCCCCAATTGCCATTGGGGGAGATCGAGATCTGAGCTAAAATTCTAGAGATTAGCACCTGCAGAGCAATTCCATTTCCCTTCGTTAGCCCAACCATGGTTGGCTAAGTCCCTTGGAGTAGCGAGGAACAAAGTTAGATCTATAATTGGGTGAGGTTAAGAGTGCTATTGTAGGTTCTTAGCTGTACAGACTACAGATTTGAGAGTATTTTCATTGTAAAGTGACCTTGTTTGCAATGATAATATTTTTTTTAATGCTTTAATTAGATTTAAATTTTCCTTGGTTCTATTTGGTGATCGATTGGATTTGTGTAGAGGAGTTGTAGATCAGCTCACCCACTTAACTGGTAGACCTCTTGGATACCATCTGATCTCCCTAGATCTGATGCTCCTGTGATTCCTTGAATCTGTGACCTGGAAATTGCAGCATCTGTAGTGATTTTAATTGTTCTAATTGAGGCTCTGGCTTTATAGGAGATCCCTAGGATGGTCTGTGACCATTAAAGTGGACAGATCATAACCTTAAGATAAATCTAAGCTCAGGCCTCAATTGGATTCATCTGCTGCAATCCATGGATTCGATAAAGTCTATAGGATGGTCTGTAACCATTAAAGTGGACAGATCATAACCTTAAGACCAGGTGGATCCTGTGATTTGGAGTGAAATTTATACCCTGCAGCTGTGCTTATAGCGAGCGAGGGAATTGTGTGCTCTGAACCTCTGTAGCATGATTAATTGAATCTGATTTCAGTGAAAACCAACCTCCAAGCTACTCTTCTCCATTTTCTGTGTTTTTACTCTCTTTCCCTGTAAGATCTAAGCTCCTAAACTCGATCCAAGATAGCTTATGTTTAATTGTAGCTTAGTTTAAGTGACAACTCATTCCAAACCTCTCCCCTGTCTTTTAACTAAATTAGTAATAGCAAGGGTGCTAGATCTGACACAGCTCTGGAGATTTGTCATATTTCTAAACAACCTTCCTGTGGACATTCCCTTACTGACCATTCTTTTAAAGCTTGCTACAACAGATTCTGAATACTTGCAGGTCTGTATGAGTGTCTCTGCCTAGTTTTATTGATGATTTTACACCTCATTTGAGGGAAGGCAAACACAGCCAACAACTGTTTAGAAAAAATTGAGACCCTAATGTTCGCAATGGAAACGGTCGATATCGACTATGTAAACAGTCGATATCGATTTCTTAACGAATAGATATCGACTGTTTATAAAATCGTTATCGACTATTTAAAAAAAATTACCAATAAAATAATAATTTTTCTTATACTGCAACATTAACCGACCCTAATAAACTGAAAATGAGGTTTACACTGGATAATTTGAACATACCTCACGTCGAAATGACAAGCAAGGTTTTCTATTTCCAATGACAAAATGCAGGAGCTTCTGCTCCCAAGCCTTTGTTTTTTTCTTTCAAATAGCAGATTGGAGCAAATCGAATTGAGGGAGAAGATGTAATAACCCAGATTTTTAAATTTTATTTAATGGTATTAGATGATGTACCATACAGTGCGTGGTGCTAACGCTCCATACCAGAATATACTCACTTTAGAAATAGTCTGATTTTTTATATATCAATATTAGACTCATTGCGGAGTACTCGTCGATACGATTCCAACGATATATAATTTGTCAATTTTCGATAAGAATATAAAAAGTTATGCCCGTTTGAAGAGTGAAGCGGGTTAAAGGGCACAACTGTAAATTCGGGAGAGAATCACCATTTACCTTGGTGCTTACACAAAGCGCTGGAGCAAAACCTCTTCTCAAGCTTTTCAAGTCACGTATGAATTCTACTTGCGTGGAAAAACTACTATTTTATTAAATCCTATACGGAAAGTCTTAATTAGAGTTAACCTATACAGGAAATTAGATATATATTTACTTCTTCTCTCACTTGTCTTTCTTTATTCCCTCTTCTCTGCAAAAGCTCTGACAGTGCCATCTTTCATAATTCATCGTCGGATCTCTATCGATTTTTGATCTTATCAGAGAATCTTACACCATCAAAGTTTCACATCGCCGCGACCAATTTATCGTCAGAAAGGAATTCTCGCGAAAAGATTCGGGCATATCGTCTCTCGAATCCGATCTCCATCAACCCAAATCATCGTAGGATTCGAATCACGCTTCAACAGGTGGGTGCCTCTAAATCCATCTTAAATTATTCAGTTATTTCTTAAAAAAAGAAAACCCTAATTTTTCCTTAAATTTTGATAAATTTCGGGTCTTAAAAACATAGAAATTAGGCCCAAAATCGATAGGATCGTTTTTCCCAGATTTTCGTGAAATTTGGCCAAACTCTTCAACAGATACAGCCTCGGTATTTTGGCCATAACTTTTTATTCCGAACTCGGATTGATGTGATTCTTACGGCACTGGAAAGAAGACAATGAGATCTACAACTTTATCTGAAATAGCAATTTCACAAATTTAATATTTTTAAGGTCAAAATTGAGCTGCAAGTCGGGATACATTTTAGATGATCCAAGGTTACACGGGTTTGACATTATTTTTTTAACTCTTGGACTACTTTACGCTAAACTTATCTCTAGACTTATAAATCGCTAAGATTAAATAAAATACATTAAATAGCTTGCATCGAATAACAATCTATAAGTTTAAGGGGTCAAATATGGACGTTTTTCAATACTTACCATTCTATTACCTCCTCTAAGCCTCATACAATTCTTGAATTGATACATGCGCTCCTTTAGAATTTTAAAATAGGTTGGATCGCTATACCAGTCAATCACCAAATTTCATGAATATAATTAACCTTAATGAAGTATAGTTTCAACACTATTGTAAAATAAATATAGTTAAATATTTCTTATTTTCTGTTTTACTTTAATATTTCGTATGTTATGCTCTTTATTAATTTTCTTCAAAAATATGAAATGTTTAAGGTTTATGTTATAATTCATTCTTATATATATTCACCATTATCATATGACATTTATCATATAGAAAATCACGATAGGGCATACGCATATAAGTTAAGAATAAAATATGACACATGACTTAAGCCTTCGTCACGGTGGGGTTTCTTTCACAGTCACGTGGAACTTGGAATGTAGGCATCCATGTACGGATGCAACCCCTCTATGGTAGTATGGGATACCACACGAAGTACATCTAGATTACTACGGAACCCGTCCCTTGGAAAACGTGGTTTAGTGAAGTCTATCGCACCGTGACCTATTCTAACTAAGTTTTAAGAAAAAATGAGAAAAGAATATGTTAAGACACATGTATATTAAGAAAGTGGGGACTTAAGCCCACACAAATATAAAATCGGGGCGGGGACCTAAGCCCAGAACCGAATAATGTTATGATATGTTAAGATATGCTGTGAAGGCCAGCTAAATATAAATTAAGTTTCTACACGTGTCATACCTTACGAGCCACCGTAAGGGCCTAACGTCTGCAGCCAAGACGGGTCTTAAGGACATTATAGCCTTGTCTCGAACTAAGGGGACATCGTAGTTACTATGCCGATAACCTCATCTGGTTGGATGGTGGTTTATGTTATGATATGAAGGTTAGGTGGTTATCTACACGTGGACCTCGCGTGGTAGGCTCGAGCAGCGATCCTGGCACAGATCGTTTAAATAAGATAAGATGCGAAGTACGTTGTGTAGGCATATGGAGTAATTAATAAGACTTACGATATGTCACGTATACTAAGTTGATGAGACAAATAGGAAAAGAGATAAGAAAATATAAGCATCATGCACTCTTCATGTTATATTAGTATATTTTTCAATTTTGATTATGATAGTCTATGAATTATGGATAAGTTTATTTCATTTATTTAAGATGTTGGTTATATTTTAAAAATGCACCACAATTTAAGCGATTGCACACGGGCCCACCTGAGTATGTTATGGTGGATCGATTGTGCAACCCGCTGAGTTTACGCGATTGAGTAAACTCACCCCCCCTCCCAAAATCTAACAGTTTCAGATGAAGATTCTGCTTATCCCGTCCTTGATGATTTGAAAGCTGCTGATCCGGAGATGGCTCATATAAACAAGGATGCCGGCTACCACCTTGATGAGAGCGTAGATCCAACAGATTTTTACCAGCATTGAGAACCCTTTTACTCTAGTTTTCATTATTTCTTGAGAGATTTGTTTTAGCCTTGATATATTGTGTGAGTTTACATTTGAGACCGTTTTACCCTATCTGAAACTGATTTTGATTTGATATCCTAGATGCATGGTTAGGATTAAGTACTTCATTATTATTGTCTACATTTTTCGTTATTAATTTATGAGTAAATTATTTTTAATGCTATCTTAAATGCCTCAATCCATATGCTAAGTCAATTTATAGATTATGTGTATGTCCGTTTATCGCCTTAACCAGCATGCGGTGTCATAACACGGAATTCTAGGCCCTCGATATCGGGTAAGGATTCTGGGTTGTGACAGAGATGGTATCAGAGCCTAAGCTTTACTTCCTCGAGGACTGTGTGGCTCATGTAAGTACACTATGGTGATGATGTGATAATGATTTTGATAGACCCTAAGCTTTAGATCTTTTATGGACTGAAGGATTTTAAGAAAGTGTGATGATCAATGACATAAGATTTGAAGGTTCAATTAAGGATTTAAAAATCTGTTTGATGAAAACTTATATGAGTTAGGAGCATGTGAGAGAAATTGAGAAGAATCTTTAAAGATTGAGGAGCAATTAGAAGATATATTTTGGCGTATTGGGAAATAATTAGAGAAGATAAATCCTGACTGGTTTGATGGTTTAAATATTCATTATAGGTTGAGATGTTGACTATAAGAATAACTTATTATAAGTGAGTTCAGATTGAGGAATAAATTATTATCATCAACCTCAGATTTATTTGAATACTTTATGGTCAACAAGATATAATAATGATGATAACCTATAACAGAGTGTTAGAAGTAATTGATGTTGAGAAGTGAGAGTATATTTTGAATAAATAATTTAAGAGGCTACGAGAATTTGATTTTTGAAAAGTTAAGGATTATAAAGAGTGGAAGAACATGAGGAACATCTTCGTCTCGCACTTCAGGCACTCCGAGATCACCAGTTGTATGCTAAACTTAGTAAGTGTGAGTTTTCGCTTAAACAAGTGACCTTCCTTAGCCACGTGGTATTAGCAGAAGGAGTAGCCGTCGATCCTTCTAAGATCAAAGCAATTATAGAGTGGACAGCACCGACGAGTGTTATCGAAGTTAGGAGTTTCCCCGGATTGGCGGGTTACTACCGTCGCTTTGTTGAAGGATTTTCACGCATTGCTCTACCGCTCACCCGCCTCACACAGAAGAATGTCAAATTTGTGTGGACCGATGAATGTGAATCAAGTTTTCTAGAACTGAAGAAGAGGCTTACTACTCCACCAATCCTCACCCTACCTTCCACTTCTAGCACTAGTGAATTTGAAATATTCACAGATGCATCTCGCCAGGGACTTGGTTGTGTGCTTGAACAAAGTAAGAAAGTTGTCGCTTATGGGTCAAGATAGCTCAAACCTCATGAAAAGAACTATCCGGTTCATGACTTGGAACTGGCCGCAGTCATCTTCGCCCTTAAACTATGGCGACACTATCTCTACGGCGAGACGTCAAGATTTATACGGATCACAAAAGTCTCAAGTACCTTTTCTCACAAACGGACCTGAATTTGAAACAACGTAGATGGATGGAATACATAAAAGATTACGACTGCTCCATAAATTATCACCCCGGAAAAGCAAATGTCGTCGCTGATGCACTTAGTAGAAAATCTTCGGCACTATTAGCCAGATTAAAAATTTGGAAGCCCTTCAATGAACTCGCCGAAGAAGACATTTACCTCCAAGAGATTGACGATGGTGTATATTTTGCACGAATTGTGATGAGTCCGTTCATTTTGGACAAAATCAGGGAAATACAGTGTACAGACCCAGAGATCCTCAAAATCATTGAAACCATAGGATCGAAATCCGATTTCAGCCTAAGGACGGATGGGATGTTACTCTTCAGACAAAGACTGTGCATACCCAATGACCCTCAAGTGAAAAAGGAGATACTTGATGAAGGTCACAAATCAGGATACTCAGTACATCCAGGCAGTACTAAGATGTATCAAAATCTGAGAAATTGGTATTGGTGGCCGAATATGAAACGGGAAATAGCCGAATACGTGTCGAGATGTTTAGTGTGTCAACAAGTCAAGGCATAACATCAAAAATTGGCCGGACTTATACAACCCCTACCCATCCCAGAATGGAAGTGGGAAAACATATCTATGGACTTCATCGTAGGTCTACCAAAGACGATGAAGAAGAACGATGCAATCTGGGTTATCGTTGACAGATTGACCAAGTCAGCTCATTTCTTACCATTCAAGACTACCATAGATGGGAACAAACTTGTCGAAACATATTTGAAAGAGATTGTCAAACTACATGGGGTCCCAGTCAGTATTGTCTCTGATCGAGACTCCAAATTTACTTCAAAATACTGGACAGCCTTCCAAAAAGCTCTGGGTACTCGATTAGATTTTAGTACTGCCTTTCACCCACAGAAGTTGCAGGATCGTCAGAGAAAGTACGCCGACCCTCACCGTCATAATTTAGAGTTCGAGGTAACACATTGAAAATTTTGAACTTTAAATTTCATTGCAATTGTGTTCGTGATTAAACACAAAAATTTGTTTAACAGGTTGGCGAACGAGTATTCATTCGCGTCTCTTCGACTAAGGGAGTCATGCGCTTTGGAAAGCGCGAGAAGCTGAGCCCCAGATATGTAGGGCCTTTCGAGGTCACAAAACGTGTGGGCGAGGTTGCGTATAAAGTCGCTCTACCACCACAATATACGGGAATCCATGACGTTTTTCACGTCTCAATGCTGAGGAGATACATCTATGACCCATCACACAGTGGAGATCGAACCCGTCGATATAAAGGAGGATCTCACTACCATAGTAAGACCGATCAAGATCCTCGACCACAGAGTTCAAGTCCTCAAAAACAAAACTATGAGATTAGTGTTGGTCCAATGGCAACATCACACGCCAAAAGAAGCGACCTGGGAAAATGAAGACGACATCAAAGAAAACCATCCTGAGTTTTTTGAATAATCGGTACGTAATTTTCGGGGATGAAAATATTGTAAGGGAGAGAGAATGTAATAACCCAGATTTTTGAATTTTATTTAATGGTATTAGATGATGTACCACACAGTGCGTGGTGCTAACGCTCCACACCGGAATATACTCACTTTAGAAATAGTCTGATTTTTTTTATATATCAATATTAGACTCATTGCGGAGTACTCGTCGATACGATTCCAACGATATATAATTTGTCGATTTTCGATAAGAATATAAAAAGTTATGCCCGTTTGAAGAGTGAAGCGGGTTAAAGGGCACAACTGTAAATTCGGGAGAGAATCACCATTTACCTTGGTGCTTACACAAAGCGCTGGAGCAAAACCTCTTCTCAAGCTTTTCAAGTCACGTATGAATTCTACTTGCGTGGAAAAACTACTATTTTATTAAATCCTATACGGAAAGTCTTAATTAGAGTTAACCTATACAGGAAATTAGATATATATTTACTTCCTCTCTCACTTGTCTTTCTTTATTCCCTCTTCTCTGCAAAAGCTCTGACAGTGCCATCTTTCATAATTCATCGTCGGATCTCTATCGATTTTCGATCTTATCAGAGAATCTTACACCATCAAAGTTTCACATCGCCGCGACCAATTTATCGTCAAAAAGGAATTCTCGCGAAAAGATTCGGGCATATCGTCTCTCGAATCCGATCTCCATCAACCCAAATCATCGTAGGATTCGAATCACGCTTCAACAGGTGGGTGCCTCTAAATCCATCTTAAATTATTCAGTTATTTCTTAAAAAAAGAAAACCCTAATTTTTTCTTAAATTTTGATAAATTTCGGGTCTTAAAAACATAGAAATTAGGCCCAAAATCGATAGGATCGTTTTTCCCAGATTTTCGTGAAATTTGGCCAAACTCTTCAACAGATACAGCCTCGGTATTTTGGTCATAACTTTTTATTCCGAACTCGGATTGACATGATTCTTATGGCACTGGAAAGAAGACAATGAGATCTACAATTTTATCTGAAATAGCAATTTCACAAATTTAATATTTTTAAGGTCAAAATTGAGCTGCAAGTCGGGATACGTTTTAGATGATCCAAGGTTACACGGGTTTGACATTATTTTTTTAACTCTTGGACTACTTTACGCTAAACTTATCTCTAGACTTATAAATCGCTAAGATTAAATAAAATATATTAAATAGCTTGCATCGAATAACAATCTATAAGTTTAAGGGGTCAAATATGGACGTTTTTCAATACTTACTATTCTATTACCTCCTCTAAGCCTCATACAATTCTTGAATTGACACATGCGCTTCTTTAGAATTTTAAAATAGGTTGGATCGCTATACCAGTCAATCACCAAATTTCATGAATATAATTAACCTTAATGAAGTATAGTTTCAACACTATTGTAAAATAAATATAGTTAAATATTTCTTATTTTCTGTTTTACTTTAATATTTCGTATGTTATGCTCTTTATTAATTTTCTTCAAAAATATGAAATGTTTAAGGTTTATGTTATAATTCATTCTTATATATGTTCACCATTATCATATGACATTTATCATATAGAAAATCACGATAGAGCATACACATATAAGTTAAGAATAAAATATGACACATGACTTAAGCCTTCGTCACGGTGGGGTTTCTTTTACGGTCACGTGGAACTTGGAATGTAGGCATCCATGTACGGATGCAACCCCTCTATGGTAGTATGGGATACCACACGAAGTACATCTAGATTACTACGGAACCCGTCCCTTGGAAAATGTGGTTTAGTGAAGCCTATCGCACCGTGGCCTATTCTAACTAAGTTTTAAGAAAAAATGAGAAAAGAATATGTTAAGACACATGTGTATTAAGAAAGTGGGGACTTAAGCCCACGCAAATATAAAATCGGGGCGGGGACCTAGGCCCAGAACCGAATAATGTTATGATATGTTAAGATTTGCTGTGTAGGCCAGCTAAATATAAATTAAGTTTCTACACGTGTCATACCTTACGAGCCACCGTAAGGGCCTAACGTCTGCAGCCAAGACGGGTCTTAAGGACATTATAGCCTTGTCTCAAACTAAGGGGACATCGTGGTTACTATGCCGGCAACCTCATCTGGCTGGATGGTGGTTTATATTATGATATGGAGGTTAAGTGGTTATCTACACGTGGACTTCGCGTGGTAGGCTCGAGCAGCAATCCTGGCATAGATCGTTTAAATAAGACAAGATGCGAAGTACGTTGTGTAGGCGTATGGAGTAATTAATAAGACTTACGATATGCCACGTATGCTAAGTTGGTGAGACAAATAGGAAAAGAGATAAGAAAATAGAAGCATCATGCACTCTTCATGTTATATTAGTATATTTTTCAGTCTTGATTATGATAGTCTATGAATTATGGATAAGTTTATTTCATTTATTTAAGATGTTGGTTATATTTTAAAAATGCACATAATTCAAGCGATTACTGCAGCGCACACGAGTATGTTATGGTGGATCAATTGTGCAACCCGCTGAGTTTATGCGATTGAGTAAACTCACCCCCCCTCCCAAAATCTAACAGTTTCAGGTGAAGATTCTGCTTATCCCGTCCTTGATGATTTGAAAGCTGCTGATCCGGAGATGGCTCATATAAACAAGGATGTCGGCTACCACCTTGATGAAAGCGTAGATCCAACAGATTTTTACCAGCATTGAGAACCCTTTTACTCTAGTTTTCATTATTTCTTGAGAGATTTGTTTTAGCCTTGATATATTGTGTGAGTTTACATTTGAGACCGTTTTACCCTATCTGAAATTGATTTTGATTTGATATCCTAGATGCATGGTTAGGATTAAGTACTTCATTATTATTGTCTACATTTTTCGTTATTAATTTATGAGTAAATTATTTTTAATGCTATCTTAAATGCCTCAATCCATATGCTAAGTCAATTTATAGATTATGTGTATGTCCGTTTATCGCCTTAACCAGCGTGCAGTGTCATAACACGGAATTCTAGGCCCTCGATATCGGGTAAGGATTCTGGGTTGTGACAGAAGACGTCGTCACTTTCGTCACCTCTAACTTTTTACAAACCGTAGCAGATTAAAATGAGAAAGAAGAGGATGCTTTTGTGCGTTAAAAAAGGTCATAGAAGGAGATAATTTGGACTTTTTACTGTCCTTAGGGGTCGACTAGGCTTGCAGCTGTTCGGTTTGGGAAAAGGTGAAAATATAGTCTTTGACGAAAAAGATACATTTGATAGGGTCGATGAGATAAATTACTCATAAATTAAGCAATTTTCCAAAATAACAGCTCTCTACCGTGGATAACGACTATCCCATGCTTCCACGTACGGATTAGATGGCTGGACACTCCAATTACACATCGAGACCCGTGCAAAATCTTTTTGATGTTGTCCCAACTTTATGATCTTTATTAATTTAGACTGTTTTTATTATATAGGTTTTTTTTTTTAATCGGTATCAATGTTGTTCTATTATACACAAAAAGCCATCATCAAATAAGAAAATAGGGAATGTTGGATCTGGCAAATAATAATAATATATGGCCCAAACAACAATTAAAGATAAAAGTAGCGAGTAAAGGGCAGTTTTCCTTATCATGTAATGTGAAAGCGTCTCAAATACACTTGAACGTCAGAAAAGCTGAACTCCGTGAGTCAACTATTGAAATGGTGAATTTGTATTATGTTGTGTTCAATCTTGCTTCATCGTCTACTAGTGGGATGCACTAGCTATCCACATGCAGTGAGCAGCTATCCACATGCTCTACGTGCAGTGACAACCTTATCCACATGGAGTGAGAGGAGTGAGAAAGAAGCAGAGGAGAGTTATTATAAAGAGTTATATGAGTACTAATTTTTAGGTACTTTTATTTTGAACCCAAAATTCTTCTTTCTCTATTCAGGTTTGACGTGCTCAAATCGTTTACTGCTTCAAATTAGACTATAGAATTATAACAATCTGTATTTTTAGATTTTATTTTAACGGTGTTAGATGATGTATCATACTATATACTGTGCTAATGTTCCACATTAGAATCAAAACCTACCCTTTAAAATAGAAAATTTCTAATTTTTCTTATATCAAAATTAGACTCATTGCGAAGTGCTCGTCGATACGATTCCAACGATATATAATTTGACGACTTCTGGCAAGAATACAAAAAGTTATGCCCATTTTAAGTGGTCAAACAAGTCAAAGGTATAATTGTAATTTCGAGAGAGAAACACCAATTGCTTTGGTGCTTATGCAAAACGTTGGAACGAAACCTTTTCTCAACCTATCCAAATTACCTACGAATTCTTATTCCGTGTAAAAAATCTCCTATTTTATTGAATCTTCTACGAAAAGTGTTAATTAGAGTTGACCTAAAACTTTATACCGTCATAAATAAAATTTTAAAAGCTCTCTACTCTCTATAATAAAAAATTATTCTCTCTCAAGACTTAGACGAACCGACGCCTTGTGCATCGACCTTTTCAACCTGAATCGCCGTTGATCTTCAGTTCACGCTTCAAAAGGTGGGTACCATCAATCCATCTTGTTCTTCTCAGATCCCGTCGCGTAGGATGCGTTCGATCGCGCATCAACGGGTTTAAAAATCTTATTTAAATCTAAATATCTCATAAATTAATAGATATATATGTTTAATATATACTTTCCCTTGAAAGTTGTATATTTTATAAATTGGGTTTATATGTTATTTCTCTTTTCCTTTCAAGAACCCTTTTGTTTGGGCCATTAATATTTTACCCTCTATTAAGTCTGTATATTTAATATGTCTACTTCCTTTTAAATCTACATACTAATTAAACATGAATATCTTTAAGTATGATAAATCTGCATGTTTAGTATTTTATTTTTCTCTTAAAATTGCATGAATAGTAAATTAGGTTTATATGTTATTTCTCTTTTTTTTTCAAGAATCCCTTTTGTTTGAGCCATTAATATTTTACCTTATATTAGGTTTGCATATTTAATATGTTTACTTCCTCTTTTATGTCTGTAAAATTAATTAAATTATAATATTTATAAATTTGATAGATTGACTTAATTGGCATAATATCATATTGATATTATTTATTTCCAAATCTATATAGTTAGAATTTATCCTTCTACTAAGACTATAATAATATATATTATTGTTGCAAGTTTATATTATTATTTATTTAAAATTAATTAAGCCCAAAAATTAAACTATATTTTTATTTTAATTAAAAGAATAATAAATTGTACCATCTTGATGTTTCGGGTTTGAACTCATGACTGCGAACTCAAATTCGCATCCACGAACCCCACCTCGCGACCATTGATGCACCTGTCTCGGTATTTTGGCCATATCTTTTTACTCCGACTTCGGATTAATACGATTCTTGCGGCATTGGAAAGAAGAGAACGAGCTTTACAACTTTGTGTAAAATAGCTATTTCACGAATCTAACATTTTAGAGGTCAAAATAGAGTAACAAGTTGAATTTAATTTTGAATAACTCAAGGCTATTCGAATTTAGTATTATTTTCAAATTCTCATGACCAAAGTTCCTGTGTATATTATATTGTAAGGTCTTTCGATCGATGGTCATGATAAATTATAACTTAATAATTATAAATACCATTTAATTTAATTATCTAATTATTATATATATATATATCAATTTATCGCTTCAATGCGACCTCTTTGATAACACGAAGTGTTAGGAATTCGATACCTCGTGAACATCGAATCCCGATCCTCCCGTTATCGAGAATACACTTATAATTATCCTATTCTATGTTGTATTGGAATGTGTGTAAATAAATAAATAAATATATATATATAAGATAATCTAATATAAATCTTTTTGTACGTCTAACTTTTTGTATTTCTATCTGAATTCTATTATATGAGTTATGAGTAAGTTAGGACATATGTACGAGAGTATATGAGATCATGCCTAAGCTTGGGCGTGGTAACTCACTGAGATGGTATCGAAGCGAGGAATACACCGTATTCACATGCCTTACAACTCATGATGGAATGAGACCCATGACGAGTCGGGTGAGTGTGAATTCAGTGTAACTTTGTATACGGTGGCATATACAGTAATCCTATCACCCCGAGTTTTAATACGAGAGGATAAGATATGAGATATGATACGAGAATCGGGTGTTGAGCCTTTAGCTGTGGTGAGGTTTCTTTTACAGTTACGTGAAACTTAAAATATTGGCGATCATGTACGGATACAACACCTCTATGGTAGTATAAATTATCACACGAAATACATCCAGGTTACTACGAAACTTTTTTCTTGGAAATCGTGGATTAGGAAGGTTGCCTCACTATAGTTTGTCATAGGATTAAGTATAAGGGTATGATAAGATATGAGTATGAGATAAGATAAGTTATGATACGAGTACGATAATAAGACATCGCTGTATAGACCAGCAAAAGATAAAGAACTTAAGTCTCTGTGCGTGCCGTTCATTGTATAGCCACCGTAAGAGCAACAACGTCTTTCAGCCAAGACGGATCTCTGAGAGAGATTGTGAGTATGAGTGTGTTATGAGTAAGTTTGGCCATTATGTCTCCCCATTGACTGGATGGTGGAATATGAGTATGACACGAGGGCGTTATAATATGGTGGTATAATACTATGTTGACCCTCCCATAGTAGCTCGAGCAGCGACTCTGGCATAAGTCGTTTAGGATTTCACTAGTATGTTAGTTACGCTCATGCGATGTACAGACGTATGTGCGAGAATGATAATAAGAGATGATATAATATGTTATGAGATATGGTAAGGTACGTTAGGATATGAGTGTCTAGATCATGGTTTTGCATTTATGATATGATATGCGTTTTAAGAAAAGCATGTAATTTTGCCTTTCTTTTGCTATCTACTTTGAGATACTATATTTATCACTCACATGATGCACCCACAATGCACCTGAGTAGTATGGGGTGGATTGGTGGTGTATCCCACTGAGTTTACGTGACTAAGTAAACTCATCCCACGATAATCTAATAGCTGTAGGTGACATCGCTGGTGGAGTAGACGCCGACCATCTAGATCCCGCTGACGCTGATCTCATTGATCCCGCGGGTGTTGAGTACCAAGAGCCTTGGGAGGGCAGTACCAAGAGCCTTAGGAGGGCGACAGAGCTGAGTACCAGGAGGGCTACGGTACTGATTTCGATCCGAGTATCGGATATTGATCATTATAGACTTGGTAGTAGATTTGATCCTTATTATTATAATTGATTTTATGATTTCATTTTATCGGATTTGTCTCCGACTTTCATTATTGTTTTATTGGTAGATTATTCAGTTTCATTATTTTTATTCTAGTATTTATGACTATTTTATTTCCACCTTTATGTGTTGGCTTTCACGGATTTCGTGGAACTATTATTGCGCGATAACTCTGATTAGGTGTATGTCCGCTTAACATATTCGGGATATGTGCAGGTCATAACTCAAAATTCTAGGCCCTCGGGATGGGGTAAAATTTCGGGTCGTAACAAGAATAGAGATCGTTTTTCATCCCAATCTTCAGACACAACAGATCTTAGACCAGGGAGATCATTTTTCATCGCAATCTTCAAACACAATAGATCTTGAGAATATTCTCCTACCATGATGATTACATTTTGATTCCTTTTACAACTATAATCATATTTATTTTTTGGGATCTGGGCCACATGGAATCAAGATTTGCCCATCTAATTATAGGCGCATGAGCTTAACATCTATTGAGTGAAAAATTGGAACAAAAAATAATCTCCATCATTCGATTCGAAGTAATCAACAACTTAAGCACGTAATAATTGAGTTGAGAAAGAAGAATCTTGAATTATAAATAAAGAATCTTGATCTCAATTGCGGCTTTACTTCATAATTGTAAGATGTATGCACTAGATGAGTATTTTACCTCTATAATTGAAAAGGGCTAAAAAGCCATAATGGCTCCTAACCAACGTTTAAACATCAGGGTGGTGTCTAAACCATCTAGCACTATTAAATTTGTAACTTTTATCTCACACCGTTAAAGTGTGATTTATCATTTTGTCATGTGGTGCACATCTTGACCAATCTAAATTGTCTAAGTGGCTATCCATTGTTGTAACATATCTTAGCTCACAAAAGCATACCTATAAATCAATATGAACCATCCGATTAATGAACTTTGATATTAGCCATTTATACTAAAAATAATGATTGGTATTATTGTAATAACCCGAAAAATCACACTAAACTATGACCTCGGGATCCGTGCCCGATCGGTCATAGGTTTGACCAAATGGAAGTCCAACAGTTAGTATGTAGTGTGATGAACGGATGAGATGTGATAAATAGAATGCCTATGTGGTGTGTGTTGTGAAGGTATAGTCGCATACACCTACCGCGGTGTATGTGCTCAACACACAAGTGAGGAAGAGGATAAAAAGAGTTAATAACCCTAAAATCAAGAGTTTTGAGTTGTTGAGAGAGGAGTAAAGAAGAGAGAGAGAGGAGTAAAGAGGGTGATCAAGCAAGAGTTATTGTGAGTGATTGGAAGAAGGATTCAAGCATTAAAGAGGCTGATTCAACGCAAGGAATCCGTTAGAAACCAAAGCTGGAACCCTAGCCTTCCAACCCTAGATTTGAAATCAACTTGAGATCTATTCAAGGTAAGATTTTTGTAAATAAAATGCATAGATTATAGGGGTTAAGTTGCAGTTAAATGTGGGTTAAATCATAGGATAATGGCTTAGAAAAATAGAAGAAAAAGTATGAAAAAAGATTGGGAAGAATAGCTCGAAAGGGGCTGAATCTGACAATTTCGATTAATCGAAATTGGATTTCGATTAATCGAAATTGGCCAGGAAGTTGAAAGGTCAAAGGACCCCGATTTCGATTAATCGAATTTGATTTCGATTAATCGACTTTGGATTTCGATTGATCGATTTGGGGATCGATTAATCATTGAGAACTCTCGATGGACCCGGGGTTGAAGGAAATGACTTGAGGAAAAATTGACTAATCGAAATGGGATTTGATTAATCGATTTTAGTTTTTGTCGATTTGGAATCGATTAATCAACTATGAAACTTCATTTATTGACGAGGTCTACTTTGCGAAAAGAAGGATTTCGATTAATCGAAATTGGATTCGATTAATCGAATGAAAACTCGACTGTTCGAACAGTGAATTTGCTTTGCGAAAAGAAGAATTAGATTAATCGAAATTGGATTCGATTAATCGAATGAAAACTCGACTGTTCGAACTGAGAATGGACTTTGTGAAAAGGAGAATTTCGATTAATCGAAATTGCTACGATTAATCGATATTGACCTTCGATTAATCGATTTTGGAAATCGATTAATCGACTGAGATAAACTATGTTGACTTTTAGGTTTGACTTTAAGATTCTTGGGGATCTTATACCTTCTTTATTGCATCCTTTGTGATGTGTTTCACGTGATGTGGTACCATAGGTGGTACGTGTGGACTAGTGCACAAGGATCCACGTTGGACCTTGATGCATTGAACAAATGAAGACTTGAGGTAGGGAACACCTTGAACATGTACTTTATTTTACAAGAGCATGTATGTAGTGATATAGATTTCCATTCAAATATTTTACTGCTTAAAGAATTGTGAAAAGTGTGTGTGTGTGTGATGTTCATAAGAGTAAACTAATGAGCCATCCCCAGGGGATGAAGAAGTAAAGAGATAAGAGCATCAGGTGTGATGCAAGTAAATGGATACATCCCAGGGATGTATCCAAAGATTGAATCATGTCTGATAGGGCCTAACTGATATAGAATAGCACACTTACACGGTGAATAACTATATGTAAGGCACCGATATTTTTGTTATTTGAGGTTTGATAGATTACCCCACCGACGTGGCGGGATATCCACGACTGACACGGCAGGATATCCGTGACCGATACGGCGGCGAAACCGTAGGCCAGTGCGGAGGCTTATCCGCACATAGTAAGCACACCCCAGGGGTGTTGATTGAGACAAGTGAAACCCCGCCACCAATCCCCAGGGGAAAGGGGCTTGGGTACTATATGGTATTCCCAGGGAATACATTAAAACTGTCTATATAGATGACGATGAAGGGTATCTCATCGGGGCTCGATGCTATATTGCTCGGGGATTACTTAAGTTGAAAGTTTAAGTTTTGCTTTAGGCCTTTTCAGCATTATTCATGAGTAAATGAAAATACAAGTAATTACAGTAAAACGAAATGCTTTTTAACTGTTTTATCAATAATTGCATAGACACATCATGCATGCATATCATGGAATATATGTGAGTTATAATTTATATGTTCAACCGTGTTGTTCCCTATTGAGCTAGGATGTAGCTCACCCTATAGACTATACGTCGCAGGTCCACTATTAGCAGCTGCCGCGGCTTCAGGAGACGCTGATCCCGGCGAGTCGGACCTTGCGGCCGGTGACGAGTTGGAGCCACCTCCAGAGGACTTCTTCTAGAGGACTCCGCTGTGCCACTTTGAGGGATTTTACAGAGAGTTTTGTACGGCTTGGTATGTCAAGCTTTGATTTTGTGAAAATCATGTATATAAGGTTTTGGATTATTCTTTTGGGACGAACCATCCGTGATGATTTCTATCATCGATGGTTCGGATCGGTTCTCCATTCATGTAGGGGCATGAGGGTAGAACTGTCCTTTGAAAAGTTAATTAATATAGATTTAAATTCCGAAATTTCATTTATAGTACCTTGATGCTTGATATACCAGTGTTCCGTGCTTAGCTAAGGGCACGGTCAAGATGATCGTGCTGATGGCACGGGTTTCGGGGTGCCGAAATCCGGGCTGTCACAATTATAGTCAACAGATCATATGATTTGAATCGCTCATAAACCTTATTTTTGTACCCATTGCCCTTGGATGTATGATCTATCACTTTGATGGCATTACAAAAAACAAGACTATTAGTGGCAACTAAAAACTGCCACCAATACCCTTGCCTCGAATAGTTTTTAATAGTATTTTGTTAATAGCGGCAGTTTTTGCTCCAAAAAATTGCCGCTAATAATATATATTTTTTTAGTTCGGTGTGGATTACCCACACTTTCAACCATTAATGGTGTGGGATCATTTAAACACCAAATTGGTGTTGCAATGACGGTTAGGATAGTGGGTCAGGATAGAGGGTCCAAAAACAAAAAATGGGATAAAATGACGCTTTTTATCTCACACCATTGAAGCATGATTTATCGATCAATCTAAATTGCCCAAGCGGAACATGTCCCAGCCTAAAGATCATGCTTCTAAGTAAATGTAAACCATCCGATCGGTGAACTTTAATATTAGCCATCACAATTAAAAATAATCATTGGTATTAGAGTGCACAAATTGGGTGGTTCGAATCTCTCAAAAAGTGTGATTTTGAACTTATAGCCCTTAAGTTGATGATATATCATTTTGATGGTATAAATTTCTAAGATCAAAAGTTAATCAATAGTGTCAGATTGTTTAAACACCATTTAGTGTTTAAATGACCATGAGAAGAGTCGGTCCCAAAAAATATATACGAGTTTTATTTTTATTTATAGTTGTTTTATATTTTTGAGATGATTTTTATTTTTATTTCTAATTTGAAAGGAAAAATAAGAGTTCAGTGAACATAACCTTAAAACTTGGGAAAAATCGATTACGAAAATATCAACATCAATAATAGAAGCTGAAAGATTAATAGGGAATAATTTTAGGGGCTCCGCCACATCTTTAGAGTTAAAAGACGAACCAAGCAATATCATCGCTTACGCCACACATCTTTGGCGTACGCGCTGTTTCAGTCAGTAGTAGGGACCACCATCCGATCAAGCACAAACATCAATAAGATGTTCTATTTATGATATTTGTGTTGATGGCATTAAAAGTCTTTCCGAAATGGAAAAAAACTGAAATATGCCTTTGATCTGAATTTACCGAATTTGATGTTCAAAAATACAGCAATTGAATAAGGATCATAATTTCCCAAATTTCGCCGGGAAAATTTTGGTAATTTTTTATAAATTATGTTTTTTATATTTAAGTTTTTTTTATTAATATGTTAGCAATTTAGTATATATTTTAGTAATTTATTTTAAAATATTAACTATATTTTCAACCTCTAAATTTTTTCCGAAAACTATCAAAATTAATATAAGAATAATCGAGTGGACTCTCCAACCAAAAATTACCAAAAATGAAATTTGTCACTATAATAAGGGTCATTGTCCATGAGAAGGTTCAAATTATTCAATTTTATTAATTTAATGAGGGGACCTTACTCATAACCACATAAGGTTTATATTGAAGAACTTAGATTCGATATTATAGATCTTCCTACCCATGTAGTTGCACAAAGGTCATAAGATATTCTGCCACTTAGATACATTGGATAATAAAAGCATTGTGTGACGTGACACCATGCGTGGCTTAAAATTGAGGAGACAATTTTATTTTAGGCAGGTCTACCAATGAGTTTGGTCGGCTCATACAATAACTTTGGTTGGACCTACACCCACTACAAAAATAAGTTGTTTCAGCGGCACTTGTTGTTAAGGCATTTTTCGTAGCGACAGGGCTAACAACAAAAATTTTTTGTAGTGACAAGACTAATGGCAATAATTTTTTGTTAATAGTGACAGTTTTTGGCTATTGCTAATAATCTTATTTTGTGTAGTGGCCCGACTCGAACCAACTAGAGGGTGCACATTGACGTGACCCGACCTGACAGGTCAAGAGTATTATGCCCCACTGAACTTGAAAAATCGACCGAACTTGACCCAGTTTTTGTATGATCCAAAAGTTTAGATGCTTCGTGTCTGACCCAACCCGACGGATTAAGTTTATGCGCCTGACATGGTAGAAAACCCGAGTGTGGCGGGTCGGGTATCGGATCGACCTGACTTGTTGCCAGCCATAAGTTTAGGTCTAAGGTGAGGCGAGTCGACCCATTAATATATCTTTTCGAATGCAAGAACCATTCATATTATATGAGGCTCTTCCTTTATATTAATATGAAGGCATAACCCATTCATATTATGTTGTACCGGTGTATGGATTGATGGTAGTCCTGTGCCCATGCAAGGTGTACCTACCATATCTAAGAGAAATGAATATTATTTTATTTTTTTAAAAAAATAAAAAATATGAAAATTTTATTTTTTATATTAATATAAAGGAAGAGCCTCATTTTAAGAAATCCTCTTAAACTCCCAAAATCTCAAGGTCTATCCTGCCCAAAAGGACACCATAACAATTGCAATTTATATACAAGGCCCCGGATATTGGTTAGAATGCATGGTGGATCCATGCATTTGAATCAGGTCGAGTCCACATGGCACCCATACAAGGGATCAGGTACTACGGCAACTTGCTCACGATCAAAGGCCACATTAAAAGTTTGGATATGATTTGATGTATATATACAGTCTAAAATATTGTCAAGGGAGAAAAAATTCAATACACCTGAATGTGTGGAGCAATACATAAACTTTGACCACAATTTTAATCACCAAAATAATTTAACTTAATTTTTTTTTTAATAAATAGCATGTCATATAGCACATGATCCCAAGAGGAGTGTTATTTTAAAATCACGTTTCATGTAGCATGTGATCTAGGATTTGAGTGCACGAGTTCATTCAACTACTCCAACCCATATACTTTTTTTCTTAATAAATTTATATTAGAAAATGATGGAAAAAGGGAAATTAATACTCGTCGGCTTTATCTCTCCAGGTAAGGATTCTTATCAACATGGGACAATGATACAAAGTGAGAATCGATGTCGCCTGAAGAATTTAAGTTATATTCGAAACTGGAGCATTTCTCCTTTTAACAAAGGAATTTATGTGACCACCACCAATCATTTAGCTAAAATCCACCGGAGCTCCATGTAGCAATCACCTAGCTCCCCCCACCTTTCGTGGCAAAGCTATAAAAGAAGAATCTCACATCTATTCCTTTTACTTTCCTTGAGAGAGAGAGTGTGTGTGTGAGAGGGAGAGGACAACGACCTATTTGGTCAATAATTATTTGACTTTTCCCCTTGTAGTGAAACATGGAGGGAAGACAAGGCCCAAAGTTCAATAATTATTTGATATTTCCCTTGGGTACCTCTCTTTAGGGCTGTGCAAAAAATCGACCAAACCGATAGAAACTGACCGAAATTTTTGTTCGATTTCGATTTTGGAACATATCGGTTCAATTTCGGTTTCAAAAAATAGAATCGATAGTTATCGGTTCGGTTTCGGGTTTAATGTTAAAAAATCGAAACCGAACCGATAAGAAACCGATAGTGGTGTATATATAGATTATAGTATGTTTATGTTTGAGTTTAATGGTGTGTGAGACTTATTGTAGAAAGCCAATTATTGCTGCTTTAGTTTGTTAATCACCAAAAGTCTTAAAATCAATTAAATCATAGGAGTTTGCAAAAACTGTTTGTATAAATCGGTTTAGTTTGTATAAATTTTGTAAACTCTAAGTCGAAATCAAAAAAATCGATTCGATTCGGTTAAATGCTAGAAATAAAGAAAAAGTTTTAAAAATGAGGTTTAGAAACCGAAAACCGACCGAACTAGATAACTATCGGTTTGGTTTCGGTTTTGAACCTTATCGGTTCGATTTCGGTTTCATAAAATAAAAACCGATAGTTATCGGTTCGATTTCGGTTTTGCATGAAAACCGACCCGATAACACCCCTACCTCTCTTCAACATTACTCAAGACACCTTTTTGTCACATGACATTGATCCTAAAACATAGCCCTCACGGTCATAACTCTTAACAGCTTTTCTCTGTTTTATCCCATATGGCACTGATCTTAAAAAATGCCTCTAAAATCACGATTGCACTTGATGTGTGACATCTTATATGAGAGCCACTTTTTTGAAATCATTTGTACTATGTGTAATTAAAAATTGACGGTCAAATGATATGCTCAATTATAGTCTTAAGATCCACTATGCGAAAGATTAGGGTCGAAAATGATCTCTATCGTTTGATTCTAAGCTGTCAATGAGTTTAAATAATTTCAGGAGTAAATGCCCTCGGTAATCTTATAAGCGCGAACAGCGGTAGCCTTAAATAAAACTTCATTACGGTTCGCCATTCAATCGAAGTCAAAAGATTGTTCACACTTAACTGAAAACAATGTCTAGCTCTAATATTGTAGGAACGAATAGAGGTAGGCGCTTTCAGTAATACCATAATAGATGTTGCACGCTTAAGTGTACAAAATGCATTGGGAACATGAATCTCTTTTAATGGTCGACTGTTGCACGTGAACCTTAAGCAACTTTTAAGGCCACAGCTAAAAAATGTTAATTAAGAGAAGTTTATGTGCATCCAAAAGCTCCTATAAACAAATTTTTTGCTATATAATACGTGTTTTGGATCATTATTGGCCAGCAAAAATTATTAGGGTACTCCATGCGCATCACCACCTTTTCTGAAAGATTCAACATCTGAAACCTGTTAACTGCTCTGAATCAAATGATGGAGAGCTCTTTTCACCTCGATCGTTCAAACAACGGATCTTGAGACCAAGATCTTACGACGGTCAGTTTCGGTTTCCACGTATCACAGCCTAAGACAGTAGTCCTAAAGTCACATTTGAGTGTGATGTGTGTCATATAATTTTAGGGCCACATTTGGGTGTCCGTGCTATGTGAAATAAAAAATTAGCTTTCTTATAGTATGCTCATAATCTTAAGATCCACCGTGTAAAAGAGAAGGTGAAAACTTTCTCCATCATCTGATTTGAAGCAAATAAAGGTTTTTAATTCGGGATGTTGTTGCTTTCAAAAAAGTTGTTGGCACAGATAGAAGTACCCAAATTATTATTGTTAGTCTTTCATTAAGTTGTTTGTTGATGGCAAAAGTTGGTGTGCACTAGAAAGAAAGTGCGGGCCCTCTAAAAATATATGCAACATTTCCTAGGATGAGTGCTTCACATTGTCTCTTTAATTTCTATAAATGTTTACCATATCTTATTATTCCTTAAAAAAGTCCGAATACTTGGTGTCAAAATATCATGTGAAAGATTTCTGTGTCTCATGAAAAACAGCTTACATGTTTACACCTTATTAGTACAGTGGGCTGCTACTAACCCCCACCCCCAAGACACACACACACACACACACACACAGATATTCCCAACTAGTGGCAGTTGAAAACCGTTGACTGCTTAAATCAGACAATGGAGGTCATTTTTGGCTCCATTTTCAAATAATGAATCTTGACAACATGAGCCTATTTATCATATGGGTCAGATTTTTATTTGATGAGGCAGTGTGGCACACACCCTAAAAAACGAGCATGATCATGGCATACATCAAATGTAGTTCTCAAACCACTTTTCGAGATATGTGTGATATAAAATTAAAATCTTACCATCTGATATTAACTAAGGTAATGATTTCAGGATCCAATATGTGGAAGATTGGAAAGAAAAATGGTCTAATCACACTACAAAAATAAGGCGTTTCAGCTACACTTGCTGTTAAGGCATTTTTCGATAGTGATAAGACTAACAGTGGTAGTTTTTGGTAGCAACAGGATTAATAGCAATAATTTTTTATTAATAGCGACAGTTTTTAGTTGCCGCTAATAGTCTTACTTTTTATAGTGCCAATAAAAAATTTTCTACTGTAGTTAAGGGGATTTTGAGTATTTTGATGATTAGTAGCAGTTCCCTTATTATAACAATGTCCACATATGGATCAAAATTTGGATGGGACCTTACCTTTTATGTTCACATATCGATGAGATGTTAATTTCATGCTGCGCACATCTCCAAAAGTGATCTGAAAGCCTTTCTCATGATATGCCATGACCACCGTCACTATTGGAGATGTGTGCCACATTGAATCAATATTAATCATCTGATTGTTGGGCCATGATCTTAAGATCTATTTTGTGACGTAGAGGAAGGAAAAATAATTTTTATCGCCAAATTTAAGACAGTCAACAGTGTGAACGGTTGAACCATCAATTGCATGACTGAATCTTCCATTGCAAATACCCGAATCCTTTTTCGTAATACATTAACAGGGTTTGGTTGAGGTGCAACCGGAGTTCAATTGATTTTGAATCCATTGGATTAAAGGGAAATTTGACTTTAACATTCATTATTTGAACCCCGTTTAGAGTTCAACCTGTTGGTTATGACCAAAACCCAACATTAGCAAATTATTTATCAGTTGGTAATATATACCGACCTATGCAATGTTCCTTCTATCAACCTCATAAGTTGCACGAATATTTATGAACCTTAAACCTGTGAAATATCTGCACTGATTTGCATGCACGAAAATAGCTGTGCACCCCTTGAGGGTTGACAAGCTGCACTGTTTCAGAGGGTACTCCTTACCAATAAATCCACGTGGCAAGTACCACGCAAATACGTGACAAAGCAATATCATTAAGTCTTTTAGGGGGGAGTCGCGTGGGAGAACGTGCCTGATGTGAGCTCTTTGGCGATAAAAGCGAAACCTTTATTTGCAATCCAAGATTCTTCCTTGTCACCTCAGATTTGCATTTGCTAAATGACTAAGTACTTTCAGACAATAGATATCGTTTGAAATAAAATCAACAGTGGACATGGTAGGCTATGATCTCAAGAAAGAATCTCGAGTCGTAAAAAAAAGTTTCATTTGAAATACAAATTTATTATTATTATTATTATTATTATAATTATTATTATTGTTGTTGTTGGGGAGCCATTACTTGTACTATGAAAGACTTGCCATGTCAAGGACATGTGAAAACGCAATCCAAGCAATCTCATTTAAAGTTTATGACGAGCAAAACACAATATTTATCTTAGGATAGCAATAGTTAAATCAGATAATAACCTTTGCTTATCGATGCAAAAATATGAGACTTTTACCGATAGTTTTTGACGATAAAAAATTATAACTATTAACAAAAAAATTCTTACAAGCTATTAAGAATATGAGCAGCAATTTTTTATTAATAGCAGTAGTTTTTGGCTGCAGCTAATAGTCTTATTTTTTGTAGTTTATATTTAAAAATATATTTTGTGCTAATCATTTTCACTTAATATTTTTAAATCATGACCTTCAAATCAAACACTTTAGATGGTGTCACTACAAAAAAAAAAACTATTAGCGGCGGTCAAAACCTGCCGCTATTAACAAAAAAATTATTAAGATTATTAGTGACGAGGGTATTAAAGATAATTTTTTTGTTAATAATGACAGTTTTCACTACTGCTAATAGTCTTATTTTTTGTAGTGTGTGTTGACATAAAAGAGATTGCTAAATTTACAACTCTTTCTTTTAAGTTCCGTGCACGGGCTAACTTTTTCGAGTGCAAGTCATGGCTCCATTATTATTATTTTATGTTTTTTTTTTTTCTTATCTAGAATCCTCTCGGTCGTCGCAAGCATAGCGACAAACTTCGTTTTCGATAATTTTTCGGTGGGGGGGTCCTTTCGGTACATTTCAGATTAATTTTAATACATTTCAAAAAAATTTCAAGAATGTTTAAGGGATTAAAAATATATATTTAAGTAATTGTTCAAAGTGGCCAAGCATAGAACCTTAGAAGGAAAATAGACAAGTGCAAATAGAAACAGTGTATTTGTAAGTTCTAACTAGGTTTAGTCCCACATCGGTGAGAACAAAATTCTGGAGACTCCAAGCACCTATATAATAGGTTGTGCTTTCTACCGTTTAGCTAAGCAATCCACACAGCCGTGTGGTGTGTACAAAGCAAACTTAGCAATCTCCAGTTCCTACTAAATTAGTAATATTAAAAATAAATAAATAAATAAATAAATTCTGAAAATTTTGAAATTTACCGAAATTTTTTAAATTTACGAAATTTCACCGAAAAATTCAACATTACGAAATTTTTTGAAAAGTATCAAAATTCCTTCGAAAGTTTCATTTGACCTCCATTTTGGCTATTTTCACAAATTTTCCAAATTTCTGCGAAATTTGTACTATGGTCGCAGGCCTTCTAATATAAACTTCCCTACACACTTGCTATATATTTATGTAATGTGGCAAGGTAGTAGGTTTTTAAGAAGTCTTGCCATCAAAGTGGCGGCTCGTATTAGGGGTGTTATCGGGTCGGTTCGGGTCGATTTTCATGCAAAATCAAAATCGAACCGATAACTATCGGTTTCTGTTTTATGAACCTGAAATCGAACCGATAAGGTTCAAAATCGAAACCAAACCGATAGTTATTGGTTCGGTCGGTTCGGTCGGTTTTCGGTTTCTAAACCTCATTTTTTAAACTTTTCTTTATTTGTAGCATTTAATTGAATCAAATCGATTTTTTTGGTTTCGGCTTAGAGTTTTCAAAATTTATACAAATTGAACCGATTTATACAAACTGTTTTTGCAAACTCTTATGATTCAACTGATTTTAAGACTTTTGGTGATTAACAAACTAAAGCAGCAATAGTTGGCTTTCTACAATAAGTCTCACACACCATCAAACTCAAACATAGACATATTATAATCCATATATATACAACTATCAGTTTCTTATCTGTTCGGTTTCGATTTTTTAATGTTAAACCCGAAACCGAATCGATAACTATTGGTTTCTATTTTTTGAAATCGAAACCGAACTGATATGTCCCAAAATCAAAACTGAACCGAAATTTCGGTTAGTTTGGTTGGTTCAATCGATTTTTTGCACAGCCCTAGCTCATATTTTAAAACAGAGCGAGCCTTAAATATTTGTTCATTTAAAGTTATCAAAATTATCCTTCCAATGTGATACGTTTACGAATCCTTTTGCATCCACATGGAATACTTAGAAAGCTTACTTTGATATAAGATATAGCTTACCAAACAACCCAAAATGAATTAATAGTACTTGTAAGAGCATTTCCAGCTAGGATTAGCTATACTGGAATAGCTGAAATCCCATTTTGAGCCCACTCTCTATTTTAGCTATTGCTTTTTAAAAATAATTTCGAGCAAAGGTAGCTATTTTAGCTGTTCCTTTAAAATAATTTTTTTTTGTTTCTAGTTTAATATATTTTAAAAATATGTGGCAAATGGAGAGAGAGAGAGAGAGAGAGAGAGAGAGAGAGAGAGAGATTTAATAATTATTTAATTATAGCAATCGAATGAGGATTCACCAAAGATAGCAATTGGATGAGGACTCAACAAAGATAGCCAATCTGATAGCGACTTTGCTGGAGAGGCTTTTAAGGGTTTTAGATCACCAAAATAGCAAGTTTGGGCTCTTTTTTGCTTATAGAGGTCGTTGCTGGAGATGCTCTAAGGTGGTCCATCTTAGAAAAAGTTTTTAAGGAGAGTCGGTCCCTAGGTAGCCACGCTCTCTGGCGATTGTCTGATAAACTCTGACAATGCATGCATGCATGCTTATCTATCATCCTCTTGAGGTTTGTAACTGATAATAGCGAACACATAATATGAGTTGACAGTGTCAAAAGTAAATGTGATTTCATTTATTATTTTATAACATATATATATATATATATATATATATATATATATATATATATATATATATATATATATATATATATATATATATATACTAGTGGCAGTGTACGTGTGATGCATGTGGTAACATATTAAAATTTGATTCCATATTACACATATCTTTGAAAGTGGTTTAAGAACCATGTTGATATGCGCTCATGATTATGATAACTTTTTGGGATATGTGCCATCTGGAATAAAAATTCGATTGTTCGATAGTCGGCTCATGATCTCAAGATCAATTGTGTGGAAGATTTGGAAGAAAATCAATATTTATCATCTGATTTAAAACAACCAACAGTTAAAGCAGATAAAACTCAAGTCAAGAAGGAAAAATCTTAGGTTATAAATAGAGTTACCATTGGACAACATGACTATTTCATCTTCTCTCAATGGTTGCCACAAGCATTGTGACCAAGTATAGGCATGAGAATAAAACGGCTCCGAAAATGTACGAAAAAAATGGTAAATTTGGGTAATTTCATGAAAAAGTGAGAAAATTATGAAAAAAAATATCAATAATTATAAAAAATCAAAAATATAAATGTTTTGACCAAACAAGGCTTTTAAACGGGAAAAAAAAGGTTTAAAACATGTTTTTTTTAAAAAAAATGGGAATTTTTTGAAAAAAACAGTTTTTATGGATTTTTTTTCTTTAGTTTTTTGGAAAAAACGAGGGCTTGGTCACTATGGTCCCAACGGCATCCTTCATTTTTGCGCCTACCAAATCTTGGAGGGCACCTACGCTTAAAGCTATTGGGTGCTGTGAATCATACACTTGAGATCATTTTCATTCAAATCTTAGACACGAATGATCTTGATATCACGGGTGTACTATTAGACTGTCAATTTACTAATACTACAAAATTAACTCAAAAATCACGTGACACATCACACTCAAACGTGATGTCTAAATCACTTTTTGAGATTTGTCTCACACGGAATAAAAACTGACCACCTGATGCTAGTGGAAGATTAATTGGGGCGAAAAACTCTAGTGTCTGATCTATTTAATGATTTTTAGCATATGGGGCTATGTTTCTTCTATTTCGGTTATGCAAGTAAATGTTCCCTTATCATAAATGCATTGTGATCGGCCATGCGGTAATTAGGGTATTTTTATTTACAACTAATGAGTCTTTCTTTTCGACTCGAGTTTCACGTACTTTAAATCATTTACTGCTTTGAATCATACAATGAAGAAAATTTTCATCCCAAAATTTGACACGACAGATCTCGCGATTATAGGCATACCATTAAAGAGACAGATTTTGATTTGATGGGATAAGCATCCCAAAAAACAAGATTATGGCATACATGATCAGTGGTTCTCTGATCACCTTTTTGGGATGTGTTCCTTCTGAAATCAACATTTGATCGTTCGATGATAAAAAATTGATTTCAAAATATGTTATGAAGAAAATTGAGATGAAAAATGATCTCCTATCATCTTATACGAAGTAATCATAGTTTAAGCATGTGAAACTTTCATTGAGAAGGAAGAACTTTGGGATGAAAATAAATGTACCCTAGCCATTTTTTCTTGCAATAAATGCACTTACACTTATTGTTGTCATTTAAAAAACTTTGGAGGGGCAAAATTAGAAGGAAAATCATATATGACTATTGATGTGAGGGGCATTATTGGGAACATGAAAATTGAAATAAATGCATTCACACGCAAATAAATGCATTCACACTTACTATTATCATTTAAAAGACTTTGGAGGGGCAAAATTGGAAGGCAATTCATATATGACTATTGTATGAGGGGCATTATCCAGAAAATCGGAACATGCTAACTATGCAATGAAAAAAAATGGAAATTATATTCTCTTTTTATATACGGGGTATAAATATATATATATAAGAGTTGTGTAAGTGCATTCAAACGAACAACTTATTTTATAAGTTGAAACCAAATGGGCTCATTGTGGCACCTGGGTTCAGGGGCCACAAAATTGTCTAAAAAGGTGTCTATTCATCATCCAAAATTTGGTCAAAGGTACAAAATTTTAATGCACCAAATTTAGGAGCGCATATGGGTAACTTTTTCCATGTTTTTGAAGGGAAATGGAAGTCATAAAAACATATTTCTTAAATTATGATCTAGGATTTGAACGCCATGCCTTCAAATGCGTGGTCACTTTTTTTATATATATATGAAAAATTTTGGAAAAAAATCCTGAAATTTGACCCCGATATCTCTAACACAGCTAAATTATTGCTCATGTCAAACGGGCACCTGAAGATTTCATAAGTTCGTCAACTAAACCCCTACCGCCAACACTTGACATTCAAAGTAACAGCCGAAGAAATCATAAGTTCATCAACTAGACCCATGCCGTCAACTCCCGTCAGCATTTTCCGTTCGCATATTAATGGGAGTTGACGGTAGGGGTTTAATTGGCTAACTTATGGAATCTTCGGGTGCTCATTTGAAAGGAGCAATAATTTAGGTGCGCTAGAAATATCAGGGTAAAAGTTTAAGGATTTATTTGAAATTTTCCCATATATATAGATATATAAAATCTTCTTGGCAGCCTT
Organism: Chloranthus sessilifolius; assembly: GCA_021018995.1. Classification (NCBI taxonomy): domain Eukaryota; kingdom Viridiplantae; phylum Streptophyta; class Magnoliopsida; order Chloranthales; family Chloranthaceae; genus Chloranthus; species Chloranthus sessilifolius. The sequence continues at coordinate 48,846,264 of CM037593.1, read as the reverse complement.
ATCCTTAGTCTGTACCTGGTGTCAATGATTTAAAGTTGCACCAGCACCTTATAGTGGACCTGTGCACCATTAAATCTTTCTTTGTTGCTAGCTAGAAAGAGGTACGAGCTAGTATATATAGGCTCCTTTGGCCTTCTATTCTTCACACACACTACAGAGTAATCCTTTTGTTTTTTTGCATTCTTGACGTCTTCTTCTGTCACTCCAAAGCTCAAAGAATGGAGAGCTCTAAATCTCAGTTGCAACGCCAAGTCTCCCACATGAAGAAAGGCCTCTTTGATCAAGTATATGCACTTCTCTTTTACATTTAAATAAATAGGAGAGATGAACCTTGGCCTGAAAAATGGCGAGGTTCATAAGGCTATTTCAGTTATTTTATATTTGTTTGAATGGGAAATGCCAGAAATACCCTTGATAAAAAAGACCTAGCATTTTCCTTTCATCTCGTTAAGGGACCGTGTATATATATCTTAGGACAAAAACATAGAAACCCATATTAATCCTACCCTAATTTTTCAATTCTCTATATAATAATGTCGTTTTATATATTTTTTAAAGAAAAATTATAATGAGCGGACCTCAAAATGCAGACCAACAATGGACTGCTTATGTTGTATATATGATGCAAGTGGATGGCCGGACTTGCATTGCTGGGACCCACTGTGCTTGCATCGTACCACGTAATCAGTTGAATGGTCTGCTGTTTGTGGTCCGCCATATATCAGAGTCCTGTTTTAAATGTTGGAAGCAAGAGTTATATATAGTAGCTTATTCTGCAACTCATTGTCGACAAAATTGCCTTGGGGCCTGCTTAAAAGCGATCCCGCCCACTCCAACTGCTCTTTCGGTGCGCTCCTGCCTGGAGTGTGTTTGGTAAGTGGACGGGAGCTGAAGGGAGCAAGCGGGCAGCTGAGGGGTGCTGGAGGAGCTGCTCTAGCTGAAACTTTGCCAGAGCGGTTGAATGTATACATGATTCTATGTAAGATTTTATATATGTATGTATGTATGTATGTATGATGAGTGAACATATATATGTTGCAGGGGTTCCTTGATGAGCAGTTTATGCAGTTGGAGGAGTTGCAAGACGAGATAAACCCTAACTTTGTGGAGGAAGTGGTCACCTTGTTCTTCAGGGATTCAACTAGATTGATCATTAACATAGAGCAAGCACTGTAAGTTAATTTTTGGATAACCATCTAATTTTCGGCTACAATTAAGCCCCACGTTTTCAATGTTAATCCATTTTCTTTCATTTTCACAAAAGATGAGGGTATTTTATGAAAAAGGGTATTTTCCCAATACTAATAGAGCATGACAACTATTTAGAGGAGGCATATTTGATCTTAGAGGGTTTTCCGCCGATTGTGCCATGACCGTCCATCTTCACCCTATATGGCGTACATGTTTGATTAATCCAAGTAGTTCAACTACTAGCCCATTATTGACAAGTTTTTCGGCTAAAATTTTACAGAGGACTCTAACCATCCGATTGATCTATTTTGATTTTGATCGTTGAGAATTATAACCAACCACTCTTTCTAGAATGCATAGATAGGATGGTGTAAATCCTTCAATGAGTGTGAGCACATTTTAGTTCAATATATGAACTATGATCTTGATGAATTGGATTGCTCAAAGTCACATATATATACCCCTTAGCTTAAGTGGAGGGTCTTGCATAATTTGTACAATAGAGGTTTTGTGCCATGATTCCATAACCTTAACTCATTATTTGTTTCTTCTTCTTCTTCCCTTAATAATAATATTATTATTAATTATAATACTTTGTAAATTGTTTTAAACACATATGTCAGCTTTTATTTCGGAAAGTAAACATAAATATTATCTATTCCCTTGCGGAAGCAAAATGTTGTGGGTTCTAATCTCTATGTTTGCTCCCGCCTTTTGTGCGAGTCTCCTCCTAGTGTGCTACGGCGAATCAATTCATCTTTGTACAAGCACTACATTTGAGTTGTCTATGTGGTATATATGACATTATAAAAAAAATAAAAATAAAAATAATGATAATTAGGGAAATGACTTCCTCACTTGAGTCATGGCATAAGCTTAGGATTCGGGTTGTGATTGGATGCATCTCATATCTGCCTCTAAAGGCAGTTATTACACCCAATCACAACTCGAAGCATGGCCCCACCGATCATTACCATAGTAATAATACTAGCAATAATAATTGCAAAATTGTTTATATCCTAATTATATCGATAAAGATCATAATTGACACTTTGAATTTTGTTCTCTTAAGCAGGCAGAAGCCGCCTCTAGATTTCAGCAAGCTGGATGCGTACATGCATCAATTGAAGGGCAGTGGCTCCAGGTAATTCTTTGATGTCGTAGGAGCGGATCTAAGTTTGATATGGTAGGCCACCTTATGAGAAATGAGTGATGGCCATGTGCCCTCTTTCATATAATATATATTATATATTATTAAAAATTAAAATAATTTTATTATTTTGGTACAGCATTGGAGCTTATAGGGTGAAGAACGAGTGTTCTATATTCAGGCAATACTGTGAAGATGGCAATGCTGAAGGGTATATATACCTATATATATATATATATATATATATATTCTCCAACTCTATTCTTGGCGTTTTCTCTTCTTTTTCTTTTTCTTTTTATAAAGAGGGCTGATATGCGCACATGCTTTTCTTCCTGCACACTTTTTCTCGTTGCACACTAACCTTTTTCTTCCTGCACTCTAAATAGACAAAGGGGTACCCTTACACTCACCCCGAAAGACTGCTTTCTCACCCTACCAACTCCAGCCGGCATGTATTGACCTCCTTTGAATCAGATGATGGAGTTCGTTTTTCATCCCAATCTTTCGTAGAATGGATTTATAGATCATGGCTTTACCATCAAACAATCAGTTTTTTTATTGCACGTGGCACACATCTAAAAAAGTGACCCTAAAATATGCTTGAGCGTGATGTATGTTATAATTTTTAGGATCACTTTTTTTGGATGTGTGCTACGGTTTATAAAAAACTGACCGTTTGATGGTTCGACCATGATATATAGATCCACTTTGCGAAAGTTGGGGACGAAAACGATCTCCATCATCTAATTCAAAGGGTCAATGCATGCCTTCCGGATAAGGTGGGGTGAGAAAGTAGTCTTTTAGGGTGAGTATAATGATACCCTTAGACAAAGTGTTAATAAATTTTGCTTTGCTGTGCTAATAAAGATCCATACACGTATCACTTACCAACAAATGTGATCATAGCAGCTTTTGGGTGCCCACAAACTTTTCTTTAATTTTCTGCTTGTTTAGGGACAGTGTTACATAGAGGACGAATTTTATGCAGATAAAGTGTAGGCGGCTGATGTAGTACGGCGAAATTGGTTGCAAGTGTGGTGGGATTTAATTAATACAGGTCGGTGCAGCCAATCACGTCGCGTCACGTCAGCCTCCAGCACTATTTTCTCAATAATTCTGTCCTACGCTTATAATTTTCCTTTGTTTAATTAACAAACATTAATTTTTCTACACTCAACTTTGGTTACTTGAATGCTATTTTATTTTCTTCATGGGTGTGCGGGAAGAAAAAACTGGTGTGAGTTTAGCGCCATCAAAATTAATCAACCAGGTAGAAAGTGATATGAATATAACCTAGCGTAACTGCATGACTGTGGGCTCCACTGCAACACCTGATTGGCTTCAGGTGGTCTTTCTGTGAGGGGAGCCAGGGTTCCGCTAGCCCATTCTATCTCATCCGTTTTCAGAGTAAGAGTCACACAGTTTTTTCACATACCAAGAGTATTGACTGATTTTACGATAGAGATTATTTTTTTTTTCCAATCTTTCACATGATAGATTCTAAGATCATAGTGTGCCTCTTAAACCGGCAGATGTTGATTCCACATAACACGAGTCCCCAAAAGTAACCTAAATCATGGGAAAAGAGTTGACCTTCAGTTTTAGGGACATATGTCATGTCAAATCAACATTTGACCGTCTGATAGACACGCCATGATCTTAAAAATCTATGGTGTAAAAGATTGAAACAAAAACAATCTCCATTGTACGATTCAAATCAATCAATAATTATTGTTCGTAGAAACTGTGTCGTCCTTACTCTGAAAACCGAGAAGAGCTATCTAAGAAGTTTATTTGAGTGTAGTTATCCTACCATATTATATTATGGAAGCAGCCTTTGTTACATGTCTCGCTTACAGGTGCACGAAGACATTCCATCAAGTGAAGAAGGAGCACGCCATCTTGAAAAAGAAACTCGAGATTTATTTCGAGGTTCGTTTTGTTATATAAATTTTAAAAACCAGCTAGTTAGTTGTATTAGAGGTAGGTTGATAATCAATCTAGACATGTTTTTTTTCAGTTTATGGGGTTAGATCATAGTCACCAAATTCGGGCTATTTTAATAATTATTCGTTTCGGGAATAAATCATTTTTTAATCGTGAATTTGTAAAAGATATGTGAATTTATCGATTAAATTACATTTAATTCACAACCTTTTCAATAAATACTATCTTTTTCAGTATCTCCTCATATCTTTAAAAAAATTGAAAAAAATTTCAGCATTTTTCTTAAACTTTTCATTTTTTTTAATGATTTTTTTTGAATTCCCTATGTCCCCACTTATTCCCTAACATCGATTTCGAGACTATGGATTAGATATAGATACATAGAACAAGGAAAGCCATCCTTTTATTTCTTTTTCCGGTAGCTCCAAACGCGCTCACGCATTCTGTGAAAGCTCCTACGTCAGAACCCCTTAATAAACATTGATTGCATATGTTTCACCCCTATATTCCACAACAAGGATCTTGCGATCATATCGCTCCTATCACACGGTCAATTTTCTTTTCCATATGTCACAGATCCCCATAATATGGCCCTAAAATCACGATTGAGCGTGATGTGTACTATTGCTCACAAGGGCCATATTTTGGGGATCTATGACATGTGGAATAAAAAATTGACCATCTGATAGGTGAAAAATGATCTCAAGATCCCTTGTGTGGAATATCGGGATAAAACATAATCTTCATCATCAGATCCGACACAATCAATAGTTTTTAAGGGGTGGTCGCACATGTAGGTGCTATCAGAGAATGTGTGGGTGCAAACAAAACTACCCTTCTTTTTCGGGTCATTTTGTGCTTCAATCCTTAAAAATATGTATATAGGGAGCTACAACTTGCACAAAAAGGTTAAAAAGAAAGACTCCGGTACTTGTGGGACTTGTCCAATGTGGAACACCATCTAAGCCAGTTTGATTCAAAGTTACTTTTGAGAACACCATCTTTACATCATGGCGCTCAAATCAGATGACTTACATAATGTTCCACGTGACACAGGTCCCAAAATACCTTATCTTTCTTTTTCACCCGTGTGCCACAGTACAATCTCGAGTGCAGGTTGTAGCTCCCATGTGTATTTGTTTGTTTATTTATTTTGATGAGATGGGATATGATTTTGCAGTTACTAAGACAAGCTGGTCCCATGGAAACAGCAAGCCGTCCCCTTTGAGATAACTCTACCCTAAGGATGGTTAAAAAAAGAGAAGGCGACAAAAGGAATTTCTATAAGGTTTATATTATACTTGTTGGGTTGGGAGGAATGATGAGTTCTGTTAGTTCATGGTACAAGAAACCAATAGTGGTTGTTAGGATGCAATTAGGATGAAATTTCTAATTCCTCTTCTATATATGTACACCAAAAATCCAATTTCAAGCCAATAACGGTTTGATTTTTACTTTTATGATGCAAAGTGCAATAACAAACAAGTTGGTGGAAGATGGCACAAGTTTGGTATATATATATTTTTTTCACCTTTAAACACGCCCACAGAATCTTGAAACGCGCTCATATCAAAAATCAATGATTGTTTTAAATCTGATGATGAAGATTGCGTTTTGCTCCAACCTTTCACACAAGGGGTCGTGAGGCCATGAATGTATCATCAGATGGTCATTTTTTTTTTCCGCATGGTATAGATCTAAAAAAAGTGGAGAGATTCAGGAAATTTCCCTAATATTTATAAAACTAACTTTACAAAATTATAAATTTGTGACAGCCTGAATTTCGGCACCCCGAAACTCGTGCCATCAGTACAATCCTCCAGACCGTGCCCTATAGATCTGCGCAGAACATTGGTATAGTAAACAACAACTAAACAAGATAAGATAAATAACTGCACGATGCGGAAATAAATATGCTAATTTAGGCATAAACTCAAAAGACAGTTCTACCTTCATGCCGACGCATGAACATAGAACCAATCCGAACCATCGGTGATAAACAGATCACCTCAGATGGTTCGCCAAAAAAAATTATATCATTTAAATACATTATTTCTCAAAATAAAGGCTTGACATACCAAGCCGCACAAAATGCTCTTAAAACTCTCTCTATCAAAGTACTCAGCGAAGTCTCCTAGAAGAAGTCCTTGAGAGGAGGCTCTAACTCGTCTACGGGTATGAAGTCTAAATCCCCCGGATCAGCGTCTCCCGAAGCCTCTACGGCTACAAGCAAAGGACTTGCGACGTATAGTTTAAAGGGTAAGCTACATCCTAGCTTAATAGAGAACAACACAATAAACATATAAGTCAAATCCTCACATATATTTCATGATATGATAGCATGATGTATTTATGAACTTAATGAAAAACAGTTTAAAGGGTTACATATGCATTAAAGTTTATTGGTGGTTTACATGCTACATTTATTATCAACTATTCATGAATTACACTGAATAGGCCTAAAGAAACTTAAATCTTCAACTTAAGTAATCCCTGAGCAATATAGCATCGAGCCCCGATGGAATACCCTCTATCGTCGTCTAAATAAACAGTTGTTATAAATATATCACTTTGAATACTACCCAGGTCCCTTTCTCGTAGGCGACGGGGTCTAATTTCATCTCAACATTCCTGAGATGTGTTACTGTGTACGGATAGACCGCCATACTGGTGTACGGATTGGCCGTCGTATCGGTCAAGGATATTCTGCCGAGTCAGTCGTGGGTCTCCCGTCACGTCGGTGGAGTATTCTAATCAAACCTTAAATAACAAAAATATTATGTGCTTTACATATAGTTATTCACAGTATAAATGTGCTATTTTATATCAATTAGGCCTTATCAATCTTTGTTTAATCTTACTTTATAATCTCACTTACATCCCTAGGATGTCTAAATTACTCGCATCACACTGATGCCTTTATCACTTTTTCATCCCTTGGGGATGTCTTATTTTCATATGCTTACTTGGTGTCACACACACACACATACTGAGAGGATTATATGATTAAAGTATTTTTATTTCATTGGTGTATCACACACATACACATATAGAGATTATATGATTCACTTCATTTCTATATCACTACATACATGCTCTTGTAATCAAAGTACATGTTCAAGGTGTTCCCTACTTCAAGTGTCTGATTGTCCAAGCATCAAGGTCTCACATGGCTCCTCATGCTTGCCTTAGCTTGTACCACCTATGGTACATCATAACATATGCACAGCATCAATAAGGATGCAATAGAGAAGGTCCATGACCCTCCATGAACCTCATGGTTCAATTAAGAAGCCAACTAAAACTGCCAAAATTGATTAATCGATCTCCAAAATCGATTAATCGAAACCCTAAATCGATTAATCAAAATCCAAAATCAATTAATCGATTCCCAAATCGATTAATCTGTTTCCCCAATCCTAAATTCTCCAGCCACTGGAGGTACTCAGTCGATTAGTCGATTTCTAAATCGATTGATCGAATTTAAAATCGATTAATCGAATTTCAGATCGATTAATCGATTTCGGGCTTTTTAGCCTTTTCAACTTCCAGGCCAAAATCGATTAATTGATTTGGTCAGAACTCAACCCCTTCTCGGGCTGTTCCTCAAAATCTCTTTCTTTCTATTTTTCTATCTTTTTCCATCATTTTAATTCATCATTTATCCCATCTATTGACTGAATTTAATTATCAAAACTCATGCATTTAAATCTAACAAAGCTCACCTCAAATTAATCTCTTAAATGATGGAATAGTTGATTTCTTGGCTAGGGTTCCAAGCTTTTGCTTTAACGGTTCTTCACGCATCGAATCCGGCATTCAATGCTCAAATTCGTCCTCAAATCCGAACCACAATAACTCTCCTTGCCATTAACTCCCTCTTTACTCTCTCTCTCTCTCTCTCTTTCTCTCTCTTTCTCTCTCTCCTCTTAACTCTCTCCCAACCAAACAAAGGAATGACTTCCCTTTAGGTTATTAAACCCTTATAACCCTCCTTCAGTTTTGGTGTTAAGCATATACACTAGAGATAGGTATATGTGACCCTTAACTAATACCCATACCCCATACTTAGGGTACACTTACATCACATGAATACGTTAACTATAGAAGTCCATTATTTGATCATCACTCGGTCAAACCTATGACCCATCAAGCACGAATCTCGAGGTCACTGTTTAAGGTCAAAAATTTCAGGATGTTACAAAATTGGTCCTTGGGTTTAACATGCTCATAATTTCATAACCACTAAGCTCTTATTAATTAAATTAAGTACTAAGTTTTCTCATCTAACTTTTATAATTATAATTAGGCTACTCAATCTCTCATGTAATAACTAACCACCATATATCGTACTCAATATCTAGTACAATATTGCTCACAAGTAAAATATTGCTCATAAGTAAAGCCCATATCCTTCTATTGAATCTTATTTTACTTATTTGAAGACATCTCTTGGATGACTAACACTACTGTAGACATCCAAATTTGGCCCAAGGCCAGATCGAAACACACTTTGAGAGAGGCGCGCTTCTGAGCTTCTGATGGCATGCATCAAACCCTTAGTAACCTTCCCAAAACCTTAGGAGTCATCCCAAACCCTTAGGAATCACCCCTGATCCCTTAGAAACCTCCCCAAACCTTTTGAAACCAAATCCCAACCATTATAACCCTTCCCGAACCCATACCTAGACTTTCTCGGGCAATGATCAAGAGTGGTGCACCGAGACTAGTTGAGATTTTTTATCGTGATCGAATTATATACCATTGAAAAGTAGAAGTCTCCATCTTTCCAATGAACAAAGAATCGCCCCGATCGGAGTTGTACATCAAAAGTTACGGCGATTCGAAGGTTGGGCACAAAATGAGCATGTGTTGAACCTGTCGAGAGATTCATTTGGATTCTCGCGAGAAGTATTGTGTACTTGGCGCAAGTAATAATTGTGCCTGGCGCAACTAATAGTTGTGCCAAGCACAAGTAGGTCCCACCTCGGGCAGTCAACTTCCTAAAACCCTGTGTTGACATTGTTTTACTGTACCTAAGCTTGGAGCATCTATTAGTTGCGCCAGGCTTAGCTACAGTAACCCTTTCTACTCTTATTTCAAGATTAGGGTTTGACTTGTTGACCATTTTGATCCCCTGGGTATGTTTTGCTTGTTCTGTTGCACCCTTCCCTATTCTATTTGCAACCCTTTGAGTGGTTTAAAACTCTACTCTATCATCCACCGTTGGAGTTAGTTTTCACACATTTCTAAGCTTTAAAAGCCCTAGGAAACCTTAGATTGCTAGATTACCTAATTGCTAATCCAATTTAGCCTCTAAACACCCTCCTAGCCTCTCCCTTTCCTATAAATAGAGAGACAACCCCCCTTAGAAAGGGCTTGAATTTTTGGAAAAGAAAAGAGATTAAGAACTCTCTCTCTCTCTCTCTCTCTCTCTCTCTCCCCTTTAGTGCCCCTTTTGCATACAAATTTTAGAACTTCAAACCTACCCTTAGACCTTGCCATTCATAAAAAACCCCTTAGTTTAGGTGTGTGCTACCTCCCTAGCCTTCCCTCTCTATCTCTTAGTTATCAAGCCCTAGGAGCTAGAACCCCAGTTCTAACCATACAAATCATCAAAAGCTCATCGAAGCAAGCCTATGTAAAGATCCACAGCGGTGCAACAAGGGTTCGAGAGCTCCGGCTCTCCCATCGACTCCTCTACCTTCTCAGTTTTTCCTCTATCCTCGCGTTCGTGCCATTACGCTGCCAAATTTTTGGTAGGAACGGAGGGGCACAAATAGGACTTTAGTGCCCTAAGGGCAAGAGGGAGAGCTTTTTGCTCATTTATATTTATTTTTGTGTTGGCCATAAGTAGAAGCCGCATTAAGCGGGTTGATCAAGTGCCTAACACCTTCCCGATCGATAACCGAAGCCCCTACCCAAGAGCCTTTGCTGTGGTCTGGATTCAGAGTCATTTTTAGCACTTTGGTACCTTTAAAATTGATTTAGGTTTCTCGAGACACCAAAAGCTCCGATTGGCGACTCTATATTTTTCACGAGTGCGCATCGTCGTGACGGGATCGTAAAAAATCCCATGGTTGCACAGTTGGCGACTCTACTGGGGATGTAAGCTAGAAGAGCTTCCCCTTGAATTTGGCCTTTTATTTTTTATTTTTCTAATCATTTTTGCTATTTTTTTTACAGTTTTTACTCACTCCTACAATTACGTCATTTTACTCACCCCTACTTTTACGTTATTTACGTGCCTTAGCGGATCGGCGGGCCTACTTGCGCATAGTCCTTACTTTTCTTACTTTTTTAGTCATTTCAGTGCCTTAGCCGATTGGCGGGCCTACTTACGCCTTGTCATTTAAATTCTTTATGTTTCCGTCATTTAAAGTGCCTTAACCAATTGGCGGACCTATGTGCGTATTTAATTTCTGCAAACATCTACCAACAGTGGATGCCGGCCTGTAGAGGTGGCACGGGACCATCACCCCTGGTCTTTGAACTTTAAGAAAACTCCCCTAAAATTGAAAATTAAAATTGAACTAACAAGGGGGGCGTAATTGAATTTTGTGGGATAGATTTTTACGGGTTGGGCTTTCTAGGCAAATATGCAATCTCTCGGTTCTTAGTATGGCGGTAGCCCCTAGTGGTGATGATCCGGAAAGGTTCCAGCTCGCCTAGTACCTGAAAGAGCACTAGCGCTGGAGGTATATCGGGCGGGTAAACTTCTCGTTACTTAGCCTAAAACCCATGGGAAGTGAGCGTTAGCGGACCCGCACCGGCCTTGTATCCCTTAGGTTCGGTGAGGAGAGACTCGATATAATTAAGCTGTCAGTCCCCGAAAGCATATCTTCCAGAAAAACAAAAAAAAGAGACCCATTTCGTGCTGTTGTTGCAGTGTCAAACTGTAAAAAAAACCTCCATGTTTGCCTGGCACAACTAATACCCGCGCCAAGCCAATTTTATGTAGGAGTGCTCTGGTGCAACTAATACATGCGCCAGCTTAAAATCTGAGTATTTTTGACCTGGCGCATCTATTACTTGCGCCAAGCTTGTTTTAGGCAGTGCAGCCTAAGTGTGTGGCCTATCTCACCCTCCCAAATTCCCCAATTAGTGATTTTAGTGCCTCTGTTTAGGCCCCGCAATTTCTGACACCCAATACGCCCTCGCCGGCCAAGAGAAGGTGACTTCTTTTTTACCCATTCCGGGGGATCAAGTTGTTTTGCATCGATTTCTGTGCATTTAATAAATCCAAGGGTTTTTCTTTTGATTCTTTCGAAGCGCTTCAGAGTCTTTGTCACGAGACCTATTTAGAGTACGAAAGCCACCTGAGACGGGAATTCAAAGGCTTCGGAATCCTTAAATCAGTTCCATTTTACAATTTTTTTTATAAAAAAATTAAATAAGTCAAAAACTCAAAAAAATAGAGATTTATGGTGTCGACACAACGACATCATCTTGTCCTCCGACATCTCGTAGGGAAAGAAGAAGAAAACTTTACGGGCCCCACCTGAGGCACCCGTACCCTACCCGATACTGAGCCATGTGGTGGGCAGTGGATCCAACATACTTTGATCCCGACTCATCCCCGCTACATTCCCCAACCTATTCTCATGTGGAAGAAGTTTTCACATCCATCCCCCTTACCCAATCTCCCTTCTCCGTTACCAGCCCATTTGGCGCCCCCATTTTCCCATCTACCACCTCCGAAAATGCCCAAAATCCAACCCCCCATTCCACATCATTTTCCCAAGCCATGCCCATTCCCCCGTCCATGGCCATTCCCAATCAATCTCACCTTCCATCCATACCCATTCAAAACCCGGCTCAATCCTTCACCTTCACCTTCACCAATATACCCTATTTCTCATCCGCCCGACGCAGACCCCCACGTCTACCCATGCCGCATCTGACTTTATCAATCCCCCATACATCCCTCCATCTACCCAGGTCATGCCCATTTTTACCGGGGCCATGACCAACTTTTCCCTCTCATCCCCCACATCCATACCCCATCCCTCATCATCCCAATATATACCAAATCCACCCGCTTTCACCAATGCCCCACCTAATTTCTCCAACCCATCCCACATCCTCTCATCTACTCAGGTCATGCCCAATTTTATTAGGGCCATGCCTAATTTTTCCCACACCTCCACTTCATCCATACCCCAAATACCCTCAAACGCACCATCTCCATCTGATCCCTCTCCAATGGCCATGATAGAGGAGATGGTCCGGGCCTACACCAGTTGGAAGGCCTCCCAAAATAACCCCTCTCATCTAGACCACACATCCATGAACCCCTCCCATACACTATCAAGCCTCCATGCTTCATTCCCCCATGACCCTCATCAACCCCCCATCATCCATACTCACCAGAGCCCCATGGCCCAAACCGTCATCACCCAGACCCATCAGGGGCCCATGACCCATATATCCCAAGACCAGTAGCAGCACAAGCCTAACCAGAGGGAAAGAAAGATAGTATCGTGAACCCGTTCGAGAAAATGAGCAGAGAACACATACTGGAAACCTAGTTGAAAAGGATGTCGGCTCATATTACGGTCTGGGACATATTAATGACGTCCCCACTTCATTTTCAAGCTTTAATGGGGGCGTTAAAAAATGCGCATGTATCTCTTCAAGTGAGCCCAGATGAAGTCGGGGAGATTATTGGACAAGTAATGGCTCCCAATGCCATTTTATTTTCGGATGCCGATTTACCGGAGGAAGGAAATAGTCACTCAAAATCCCTCAATATCACTGTGGAATTTAAAAACATGATAATTCCCTTGGTATTAATTGATAACCGGTCTGCTATAAATGTATGCCCCCTAAGAACAGCTACGAAGATTGGAGTAGATCCGTGCATGTTGAGACCTACAAGAACTAGTGCCAGAGGTTTTGATAATACGACAAGGGAGATAATGGGAGAAGTTGACCTTGAGCTGGTGATTGGGCCAATGACCTTCTCCATACTATTTCAAGTAATGGATATCAAGTCCTCTTTTAATTTGTTACTAGGGCGCTCATGGCTACACGAAGTTGGAGCAATACCATTGATGCTGCATCATAAGCTCAAGTTTGTGTCCGGGCAGAAGATTATCATCATCATAGGTGAGGGGCATGATGAGAAAGAAAAGGCCACCCACAGCACTGAGAACCCAAAAGTGCTGGATGTGTCACATACGGCTGAAGATACTGACCCCCATAATTTCGAATATGAGGTATCGGCTGTAGTCCCAGATCCCCCGGAAAGCATCACTTCAAGAACCGGAGGTGGAATAGTAGCGGCAGTGGCCATGCTTCAAAAATAGGGCTATCAAAAAGGAAAAGGACTAGGGCCCAGACTGCAAGGCAGGAGAGAACCAGTCATTGCCAAATGTGGACAGAAGGTCAGATTTGGGCTAGGTTACAAGCCCACAGAAGAAGAGGTTCGAGAGGCCAAAGAGAAAGCCTGAGTGGCAGCAGCTGTAAGAGCCAGGAGGATAAACCTAGAGGAGAAGCCCTGTCCTAAGACTCACATCAGAGCTTCATTTGTGAGCACCAGAGTTGTGAAAATCGATCGGAATGGGATAACTCAATTTACCCCACGTAAACCCGCGGTACCTATTCAACCCACCAATCCCCAGATTATCCCTCCTAGCCTGGAAATAGACCTGGCCGCGTTGTCTCTCTTTGAGGAACGATGTTCCATACCTGCAAAATCTCCCTCTGTGGTAAACCACCACAGGACTCTGCTGACGTTTGAGGATAGATCTCAGACGAACCTAGGATCAACATGATGGAGGTCAACTCCAAAGAGCCATATCAGTCAGCACCCTCCATCTAAATCCAAACAGGTAAAGGAGTGACATCTTAGGTACGTAATTGGATGTCTGTGCCCCAAACTTTGGAAGCGGTAGGTGGCCTGAAATTCGACACCGATTTCCCAAAAAAAATAACCTATAAAAAGTGAGATGAGCCCTTGGCAGGCAATACCATGTATATATAGGGACTCACTTTTCCAAGAGCCCATTTATGAAGAAAATAAAAATCCCAAAAACATAGAAAAAATATAAAATCTAAAAATATTATCTTTTAAAATTTTGAATAAAATCAAAGAAAAGGATGCCTTAATCGAAAATCCCGTCCCATGTGAAGTCGACCCCTTTCCTGTAGAAATACAAGAAGAGGTAAGAGTCACGAGTCTGGACGAGTAGATCCCTACTGAGGAGCTTCCCAATGAACTCCTCGAACGGTTTGCCAATTTTGAGCACGATCCTACCCTTATTGTTGAAGAAACCGAGGATGTCAATCTGGGTATTGAGGAAATTCCAAGAATCAGAATATCGCTGTTTCTCGAGGAAAGAAAAAGCATGACCGATTTCCTTTAGTCATATCAAGACGTCTTTGCATGGCCATACGAGGACATGCCTAGTTTGGACACTGATTTGGTCGAGCATGAGTTGCCACTCTACCCTGATATCAAGCCAGTTAAGCAGAAGTTGAGACAACTCCGACCCGAGTGGATGCTGAAAGCAAGGACAAGGCCATCAAGAAATATGACGCGGGATTCCTCATGGTCTCCAAATACCCCCAGTGGCTAGCCAATATCGTTTCAGTATCGAAGGAGGGAAAGGTCCGTATGTGCATTGATTTCAGAAACTTGAACAGAGATAGCTCGAAGGACGATTTCCCATTACCGCACATTAACATTTTGGTTGATGACACTGCAAAGCACGGGATGCTTTCATTCATGGACGGATTCTCCGAATATAATCAAATCAAGATGGCAGAGGCAGACTGAGAGAAGACATCGTTCATCACTCCTTAGGAACTTTCCACTATCGTGTCATGCTATTCGAGTTGAAAAATGCCGGTGCAACGTACCAGAGAGCCATGACAACGCTGTTCCACGACATGATGCGTCGAGAAATCAAAGTATACGTCGACGACATGATCGCCAAGTCACCGGAGAGAAGTGATCATCTGATAAACCTCTAAAAGCTATTTGAGAGGCTGAGAAAATACAGGTTGCGTCTAAATCCTCAGAAATGCGCATTCGACGCTATGCTAGGAAAACTATTGGGCTTCATTGTCAGCAAAAGAGGTATCAAGGTTGATCGAGTCAAAGTGAAAGCTATCACAAAAATGCCGCCACTGTCTACTGAGAAAGAGTTCATAGGGTTGGGCAGGATACAGTATATCAGTCGGTTCATTGCGCAACTCACTCCTATTTGCACACTGATCTTCAAGCTACTGAGAAAGGACTCTCCCATTGAATGGAACGACGATTGTCAGGCCTCTTTCGATAAGATCAAGGGCTACCTCCTCAATCCGCCTATTTTAGTATCACCCAAGCCGGGGAGACCACTCTTACTGTATCTCTCCATGACGGAAGTCTTGATGGGATGTGTCCTAGGGTAGTATGATGAGACAGGGAGAAGGGAACGGGCCATCTAATACTGAGCAAGAAATTTACTGACTATAAGACTTGCTATTCTCATATGGAGAAAGCATGCCTGGCCCTCGTATGGGCTACACAGAGGCTTCGCCACTACTTGCTATCTCAGGCCGTTCTACTTTTAGCATGCATGGATATGTTGAAGTATCTATTTGAAAAGCCAGCTCTTACTGGGTGAATTGTATACTGGCAGCTTATGTTATCAAAATTTGACATCACCTATGTCACCCAGAAGTCGATCAAAGGGAAAGCACTCGCCGATCATTTCACCGATATTCCATTGCTAGATTATGAGCCTTTGAGAACCGAATTCCCTGATGAGGACATCCTATTCATGACGGAGGATGATATAGAAGAGATGGAGGAATCTTGGGTAATGCATTTTAATGGGGTAGCGAATGCCGACGGTCAGGGACTTGGCGCTATTTTGATTTCGCTGAAAGGGTCGCACGTACCAGTTTCTATCAATTTCAACTTCCCATGCACAAATTACATGGCTGAATATGAGGCCTGTGCAGCAAGACTGCAGGTAGCAATTGATTTAAAGGTCACTCACCTCAAAGTGTTTGGCGATTCGCAGCTAATCATATGCCAGACGAACGAAGATTGGAAGACGAAGGATGAGAAACTGATCCCTTACCATGAGCACCTCAAGGATCTGATAGCTTGCTTCGAGGATGTCACGTTCTCTTATGTCCCATGGATAAGGAATTGCTTCACCGACGAGTTAGCGACTTTGGCATCAATGATAGAGATCCCCTATGGTGTCGAGATGAAGCCAATCATCATTGAACAGAGGAATGTGCCGACCTTCTACCTGTAGATTGAGCCCCCTAAAGTCTGATGATGAGCTACTAGGGTTCTCAGATATCAAGAATTTCCTTGAAACTTGTACTTTCCCTAAGGATACGTCTAAGACGAATCGACAGACCATTCAACATCTGGCAGCAGGCTACGTCATTTGCGACGACTGCCTTTACAAATAATCTTTCAATAACATTTTGCTCAGGTGCCTTACAGAGGATGAAGCAGTCAACATCATGAGGGAGATCCATGAGGGAGTATGCGGTGCCCACGTCAATGGTCATATGCTGGCTAAGAAAATCCTACGACAAGGATACTTTTGGACCACTATGGAATCTGATTGCTGTAGACAAATTTAGAAATGCTATAAGTGCCAGGAACACTCTAGTTTGATACACGCTCCTGCCATCGATCTACATTGCATGACCACTCCTTAGCCATTTGCCACCTGCGGCCTCAACGTCGTTGGAATGATTAATTCGAAAGCCTCAAACGGACATCGATTCATCCTGGTTGCCATCGAGTACTTTACCAAATGGGTAGAGGCAGCGTCATATACAAACATCATGGCCTGACACATCGAGAAATTTATCAAGAGCAACATTGTCTGTCGATTTGGTGTACCCAAGGATATCATCACGAATAACAGCACCAACTTTACAAATAAGCGCATCAAGGCCTTCTGCGAGCAGTACAAGATCAAGCACCATCGCTCTTCACCTTATCGACCACAAACCAATGGGGGCATAGAAGTTGCTAATAAAACTGTCATCTGCATCCTCGAGAAAATGATCATCACCTATCGAGATTGGAGTGAGATGTTGCCGTTTGCATTATGGGCCTACAAAGCATCGATCCGTATTGCTACAGGGGCAGCACCATTTTCCCTTGTGTATGGAACTGAGGTTGTCTTACTAGTAGTGGTTGAAGTACCTTCACTCCGCATCCTCATAGAATCAGGCCTATCTAAAGCTGAAAGAGAGAGATCCCACTTTGAGCAGCTGAACCTGCTGGGCGAGAAAAGGTTACTAGCCTTGTGTCATATCCAAGTCTACCAAAGGTGAATCGCACGTGCTTACAACAAACGTGTCCACGGTCGAGATCTGAAGGTAGGAGACACCGTACTCAAGAAGATCTTCCCATCCCTCCACGCCGATCCGAGAGGCAAGTTCAAGCCTAACTAGGAAGGACCTTACGTCATCCAAGAAGAGCTCTCAGGATACGCCATCCGCCTCGCCACCATGGACAGAGATCATTTTCCTGAGCCCATCAACGCTGGATACATCCGACAGTTCTACTCATAGGGTCTTCATGTTAAGTATTGACAAAACGGATATGTGACTGCTCAAGGACTCCACAAAAGAGGCCATCATTTCAAAGTGTAGTAGCCAAAAAGCATCCCTGAACAATTATATCCTTTGTTACACCTTTTGAACCGTGAGCCTTTCCTTCATCACCACTCCCAAAAGAAAAAAAAAAGAAGAAAAATGTGAAGGTGTATATACCAAACAAAAAAAGAGAAAAAGAGTTACTATCAAATCTAAAAAAAATCAGAAAAGTAAAATCCCAAAAAGAGGATGGCTGAAAAGAAAAGAAAAAATAGAAAAGGAAAAGTGGGGCATATACAGTCAAAATTCCCCCTAGGAAGAAGTGTTTTAGGGCAGCTGGAACCCAATCAAGGAAACCTTTTAAACCCAGAATACCTTCAAAATCCTAACCTTATCCATGACCACAATACATCCCAAAGTAAAGCCCTCTTTAAGGTCTGCGGACAGTCACAGTATACATTGAGACAACACGAGCCAAGATGTGGATGATCAAATGAATTCCATCCGACTGGCTATGACGGAATCGACGTCCATGTTATGGCTTTTGAAAATAAAATAAAAAGAAAAATAAATAAAAATATACAAGCTCAAAGGAAAAAGGACGTGGTGAAAACTCGAAAGGGCACTATGGGTAAAAGTAATGAATTTGTGCGAACCAGGTGAAAACCCGAAATGGCACTAGGGGTAAAAATGCAAACCCATGGACATAGTCAAAACCCGAGAGGGCGCTGTGAGTAAAAAGAGGGAAACAACGGGCACAACAAAAACCCACCTTGGGCGTTGTGAGTAAGAATGTTGAAAAAAAGAAAAAGTTGAAGGATAATAAGAATGATTCCTTGATTACCCTCCCATACTCCTAACTCTCGACTGGGTTGCTCATGTTAGCTCAAATCGGGGTCCCAACCAAGAATGTCTTAAAATGGCCGCACCGTCAAATGTATTACCTCGGGGTAAGGAGAGAAGGTCGATTCAATCCAAAGGGATGGATGTTCCGACCTTGGTAAAATTTGCTAACCTCACTCAAATCCAATCACGTGAGAGTGGTTCGACCATGCTCAAAAGAGGACCCGTCATCCTCCCGATAGTTAAGGCATCAAACCAAAAAAGAAGAAAAAGAAAAAACCACAAAAAGAGTTAATGATCTTTTCCTTCTTAGAACTGTGCACGCCCCACTCCAGGATGATTGGCTCGATGACCGGAAAGGCCACTCTTGTAAAAGATAATACATTTTCCTTTCTCATTTTTACACCCATGTTGTGTGCGCCACAGGAATAGCCGACACAAACCCCCAATCTATCATTTTACGAAAACAAAATAGAAAAGATAAAATCCTTATAAAAAGATAGATTTCATTTTTTGATTACAAGTCTGTACCTGGCTGACACCATATCCCAAAAGATAATATGTGTGATGTCTAGCTTCTATCTTTCTTTTTACAAAATTATAGAAAAATAACAAAAAAATATAAAGAAAATATGTATACCAAAAATATGTATCTGACTAGGGGTTTCTTACGCCCCTTTCTCTGAGTCTAATCTGTGCAAAAAGATATGTGCAGGATGGAGTCAACGACCTAGCTAGCGCTTCAAGGCGCAAATCTTTGCACGTAGGGCATCCTCCTATGCATCCCGCTCGGTCATTCAGTGAGCGTGAAACTATACCACTTCCGAGACACGTCGGTAGCACCAAGAGCATCATTCAAGGCTCCTCCCAGACGGAGGACCTCACACTCGGCTATATCAGCTCTGGCCTCTGCTATTTCTGCTCTAACCTTATTTTTCTCTGAATGCTCATGCAGAATGCATTTCTCATCCACTAGCAGCTCAATACAGGCTCGAAGTGTCGACTCCTTCTTCGGCTAAGGCCCTCCCACATCATTCCTCTCTACCTGATCCAGATGATCAGTAGTAGGCTGCTCGGAGAACTGCCAGGCCTCGTACTCGGGGGAGGACAGAACTAAACTCCCTTGCTCAGAGTTGCACATAAATGTCGATTGACGCATATCCCAAAGAGCAGCAATCAAATCCATGTCCCCAGAGGACCCCCGAGAAAAGATCAAATCATATAAAGGTGGTTTCATCCCACAAGGCACCTGCTGAGAGCAGCCGAACTGATGCAACACCTGAAATGGGAAGTAGAAGGTACTGCCAGTCAATCCAAGGAGGGTGATGCCTTCACGGTCTCTAGAGCGAACCACTGGGAAGGCCCGATCTAACCAAGGAAGTCTCCATACCAGCTCTGTATTGGTCAGCCAAAGCTTCAACTCTGACATACCTCCCTATGGAAGCATGTGGCACCTGCCCAAAAAGCATCGGACCACTTCACCACGAGCAATATATAGAAGCGAGGCACTAGTCCCAAAATAGTAAGATGCTCTCCTAGCTAGACCTAGAGCAGAAGCGGACATCCCCTGAGACACCCCACCTTTCTCAGAGCAAAAGTATTAAGGCAACAATAGAGTTTGGCCAAGACCATATGCATCACCGATCGGCCTCCCTCTAATTCTATCAAAACGTCACAGAGAGAAAGAAAAAAGCTCTCTCCGTCAGTAAAGAAAAGGACTTCAGAGATGAGACCGAGAGCAAAGGCCTTCACGTTGAAATGTTTCGAACCGGCAATTTTTGAAGGCTTTCGTCACCAAAAAGTTCTTTTAGGAATTTTATTGAACACCTGGTAGGCCCTCCAATGAGACTTTTCTCATATTCGGATTTCTTCAAACCCAAAGTGAGGTGGATGGCTTTAGCGTAGCCTGACTTCGGCACAACTCTTGCGAGGCCTCTGTGGAGCTTCAAGCCTGACAGATTGGAGAGCTCTTCAAGTGTGGGAGATAGTTCCCGCTTCCCAAAATGGAACACATGGACTTTCACATCCCAAAAGGAGGTTGCCGCATGAAGTAGGGCCCACTGTGGAGAAACCTCAAGGAAGGACGAGAGGCGTGATAATTCGAGCCGATCTAAATCAATGAGCTCACTCTCATTCAAGCTCCCAAGCCAACTTTTGAGAAAACTGGGCCCCAGGCCCAAAGAGGGGAGTTAATTGGTTATGGGCCCTCCATGTAAGAGAGGGTTGGAAAGTGGGTCCATTGACATATAAGGATTTTTTGAAGATGTAAAAATTCAATATAGGACAATGGATCCACCCTTGGGAAAATAATGAGAGAAAAAGGCAGCAGAAAAAGTCAAGCCACAATGAAAAGAGAAGGAAAATGGTGCAATCTGGGCTATAAAGGCCCCACTGCCCCCAAGTTAGATGCGCTAAGCCACTTTTCCCCCAGAATTGGCCTGGCGCAAGTAATAGTTATGCCAGACCAATCTGGCCCCCTACAGCAAAAGTGGGGTTTTGGGGGGGAACTTCTGGTCTTTGCTAGCCCCCCTGGCCATTTCACCTGTGCTTCATGCTGTGATCACATAAATTTTTTATTGCACCTAACTTATATAATCATTCATTTGTGCCAGAAAAACCCACATCAAATGCGAGTGAAACATTGAACAAAGAAGTTGGCTTGGGAGGCCCTCTTTTCGCCAAAATCAAACCTATCTTGCAAGCTATCAGATATGCTACAAGAGAAGCAAAGCATGCGATAAAAGGAAAGAGCACTAACATTCCAAGAAGTTTACAAACCATTCTAATGAAAATAAGCACCATATCATCTGTTACAAATTGATCAAAATCCCAAAAAGAATATGTCCCAGAATGTCTAAAGTTCAAAACCAAAAAAATAGAGCCTAATCCTTTCTAGCACCCTTGGACTTTTTGCGATTGCGCACCGAGCTCTGATATGTCCGGGTCTCTCCCACTCGGGTCCATGCCTGAGCAAGTTGGCTGAGTAAAGAGCGTGATTCTTTTTCCCGAATGCGCTGCAAGGCCATACTAGAACCCATCAATATCAGTCGAAAGAAAAAGATAGTGAAGCAACCATCCAGATTAATCAATGAGACACTTACTATCTCCTCAATCTGAAAGCCATGAAGATTGCGCTAGTATTCTGCCTGATGGACCATCGACTCGTAATCTTGCATGGGAGAGGAACGAAAAAGGAGGTCAGCTGCATGAATCATAATATAGAGAACGAACATGCAAAGGAAGGAAGGCTTACCCCGGGGACTAATTCAGGTGGGGGAGCCTGCTCCGCGTTAGCAGATATACGGGCCTGCTCGTCGACCGTAGCACATAATTTCATGAGAAAGGCATCATCAAGGCACCTAAAGGTCCCCTAGACCTCGGTGGTTGAACTACCCGAGGCACCCGTGTCAGAGGGGCCTGAAGGGCCAACACCCGTAGGCTCAGAAGTAGCTGCCACCGCCCCATCGTCATTATCAGAATCACCTCCCTGCTCAAACTGAGAAAAGAAATAGGGTTTCCATTATTCAAGATCACAAGTCAACCATAGCTACAAGTCACAAGGAACTGATATGAAAGAGAAGGAAGAACTACCTGAGAGTGTGGGCCGCCAAAAGATAGGAAGTTTACGCCAAGAACGAATGTTGGTGCAAACTTTTTCTGGGTTCCTCTCGGTCGTCGTTGAATCAATGGCTCCAATTCTGTCCAAGTGGACTCTAGCGATGCGGCGTTTGGAATGTTAGAAGTAAAGGGTTTTCTAGGAATGTTCCTAGTTTGTGCAATCGCCAGCTGCAGATATTTAACGACACTGCAACACGTCAATGATCATGCTTTAGAGTGGGTATGGGTTACTTCTTTACTGAATCGTCTGCCTGCGAACGTCAGCAGCTATGTCTTTTCTTATAATTTAGATAGTTTAATCTTTCTTTTATTTCTCGTTATTGTTATAGTTCTGGTCAGTTTAGACTTTCCTGATTCTGTTATGAGTTTAGTTATATAAGTTTATTCTAATCCTATTAAGAGTCTAGTTAATTTTTACTATTCCTATCCTTATTGAAAGTCTAATTAATTAAGTGTCCTAATCCCATTAGAAGTTAGATTAGTTTTAGTCTCCTAATCCCATTAGAAGTTAGATTAGTTTTAGTCTCCTAATCCCATTAGAAGTCTAATCGTGATCAGGTTTCCTAATTGTAGTAGGAGTGCACATGTAGTAGTTCTGGTGAAACTCTAATTAAATCGAGCATGCTAATTGTACTAAAATTCAAATTGAGCAAGTATGTTAGTTGTATTGGAATTCTAATCAAATCAAGTATAACAGTCTTACCAGAATTCTAATTGAAAGAGAAAACTAGTTTTACTAAAACTCTAATTCAAGCAATGAATTAATCAGATTGAAATTCTAATTAAAACAAGAAATTAAGCGATTAAAATCTGATTTAAAGAAATTAATCAATCATACTAAAATCTAATTAACTTAATTAATTAATTATGCTGAAATAAAATAAATCAACTAGTTAATTATACTAAAAAGATAAGAAAAGTATTTAATTAATTCTAAAATTCTTAGAAAAAAAGGGGTTTTGGGCCCGCTATGCTAAGGAGGATTGGACTCATTTCCGAGTACCCTCCGTAAGCTCTCTTAGGCAAATCGGGTGGCTGAGATCGAAGATAAATTAGATTTTAGACTGTAAAATAGTATTTTAGGCTTTTCAGAGTCGATTTCAGAGTAATAATTATGAACGAAATTGAGAAACTAGAATTATAGAAACTCAAATTAATATTTAGGATTTTTAGAAATATTAAACTAAGAAATTTAAATTTAAATTTAAATTTTTAGGACTGAATTCGGGTCCGAAATCAGAAAATCAGATCGTATGATTAAAGATTGGTTCTAGAATCTAAGGACTAGAACTAGAAATTAATGATAGGACTGGAGATTAAGATTTTAGAATGGAATTAAAGCCTAGGGTTAGTAAATTAGACCGCCGGATTAAGGATTGGTTCTGAATTCGGAGAATTAGAGCCATATATAAAAAATTTGCGGTCTGAAAAGGGTGCTACGGTCTCGGATTGAAAATTAAAACTAAGAGAAAGATCTTAAGTCTAAAACTAAGATTTTTACCTAGGACCGGGGCTACAGAGAGAAATCTCGAAGATTCAAAGTTTGAATTTCGAAATCATGACTAGGTTGCTCTATGTGTTCGTTCTCGGAGTTCTCTAGTTTCGGAATCCCAAAAAAAATCCGTTCTCTCTCAAAAATTACCAGCCTTTTCGTGTTCTCTTGGGTAAAAAATTAAAAAAAAGCATTTATAGGTTTTTCTTCAATTAAATGCCCTGTTTCAAGCATTTAATCAAATTACGCGTCGATTTTCCGGTGCTTAATCGCTTTGAGTCGATCACCGATTTAGTGAGCGACCGACTGACTTGCTCAACGAGTTTCCTAGTCCTAATAGCATTAGAACTAATTGCACACCCATTTTGGGGTGCGTAATCTAATTAAGCACCACTCTCGAAGCGTTTAATCAAGGAAACTTAGGGATCAAGGACGATGAGGCTAGGCCGAGCGTAGGCCAATTACGCGTCGATGAAGTGGCACTCAATCCAATCGCGCATCTGGTGTCAGGCGCATGATCGAGTCTCGAGGTGGTCTGGGGAAAGGAAGTCTAGTCTGAATAGGGACTGATTGTGGGCTTGTGATTCTGCGTGCAATCGAATTGAGCGCTTGGTTTTAGTCTCTTAATTTGGGGTTGTTCAGGTCGGGTCTGAAATGCCAGACTATTGTTTTAGCCAGCATTCCAACTATATACTATTATTTCAGTATATGGTCCCCCTATATTGGGACCTGAGCCACAAAGCTATTGTTTTAGCCTGTGTTCAGTCATGTACTATTATTTCAGTGTATGATTCCCACGTTAGGGTTATGGGGCCTAAGCCACAAAGCTATTGTTTCACCCTGTGTTCAGTCATATACTATTATTTCAGTATATGGTCCCACATTAGGGTTAGGGGTCTGAAATGCGAGACTATTCTTTTAGTTTGCATTCTGATTATATACTATTGTTTCAGTATATAGTCTCCCTACGTTGGGACCTGAGCCATAAAGCTATTATTTCAGCCTATGTTCAGTCATATACTATTATTTCAGCATATGGTCCCATATCAGGGTTATGAGGTCAAAGGTTGACCAAACAAATTTATGTATTCTGAGAGAGAAAAATGGGGGTGTCTACAGATGCCCCTCTTTGACGTGCTCTTGCGAAGTAAGAATGTATCAAAGAAGTAGACACTCCTCATTCGAGGTGTCTTCTCGTTTCTCTTGGAAAATCATAAATGTGAACTAGGGATGCTGACATGACATGCTTGGCTTTCTTATCTATCAGCGCAAGCTAAAATGGAGCATTGGAAGGGTAAATGGAAGCTGTCGAAGGGCACATTCTGAGTCTGTAGGTGCATGATGCATCCCGCTGTATGGCACGAGCTAACAGAGGGATTTTATGTAATCGAGGTTCCGAGGCATTAATCAAATGTCCAAAACAAGGTCCAGGGACCGATAATAATAAAATTAAGTATCATATAATATCGAAGGCTTTTACAAGTCATGTCAGACCGGGCGCGTCATTGCTCACACCAATGCACATCAGGCGTTCCTTTTCCAATAGGCGTTTATAAGTTCTTAGATTAAATATACTCAATATTCAGTTTCCCAGGGGAATGACCGGTTTGGGCTGGTAATTGAGGTAGGGGTCTTGTGAGGTGTGCTTAATTGAATTCTGTGCAGTGGCACGTGTGCTTGATTCATCTGGAGTCAACCTCTAAGTTGGGAATTCTAGTGCTAATGTGTCTGAACAAATGATTCTGTATAGTAGAGTATGCGCTTGATCCAATTCTGTGAAGTGGGATATGCGCTTGATTAAGAGTTCAGGGGTCTTAGGAATTAAAGGTCAGGTTTAAGTGTAATTTATTATGCGCGGGTGATGGGGCGCTTAATCAGTTTTTTTTTTAGGTCTATTCATCTTGCTGCTTTGTTCTTCTTTTCTTCTATCTTTTTTTTTTTTTTTTAATAAGGGGATTTTGAAAATTTGAGGGTTTTAAAATTTTGAAATTTTAAGGATTTTAACTTAAGATCAATTCGGTGGTAAAATGACGAAAAATGTGGCTTCTGAGACGTCGCCGAGCAGATCCACCAGTACGAGATTTGTGGATCTGATCGTTATTGTGGTTGTCAAGACGACACTTGGTATGCTGGATACTCCGTCTAACCTTCTCGGTGAGTTCTGATGATTGTCTCTTATGGGAGGACTACAGTGATTCACGAGTCAAGAGAGGCGGGTTTTAAAAATATTTGACTTGATCATAGCTAACTATATATTTTACGAGGAATATTGAGTAAAAAAAAAGGTGGGTAGTACTTACTTGGGGGTGATACTTACCTGGATTGTGCGTAGTTTGTATGGTCTGGTGGCACCGTAGTGTCACGATGGGACTTTAGAGATTTCTTCAGGTTTGCTGTGGCAGGGCTTTGAGATTGTGATGTGATGTCTTGGGAGAAATGATGTCGTGATGGGACCTGGGGATTCTCCCTTCCTTTGGCTGCGGGCTAGGTGAGTCCTGGCGGGACGTGGGGATCAATTTAAGAGAGAGAGAGCCCTTTGCTTTAGTGATGGGATATGATCAATCTTTCCCTTTTTTCTTCATATAGCATGGCATGTGCTGTCGGAGCTTTTTTTTTTTTTTTTTCAGATAGTGATGTTCGCAATGGGATGTCGACTGAGCGTAGTTAGCGGTGGCGTGCTTGCATTCTCGAGAGATTTACTTACAACTTCTTGTGATGGGGCATGAGGGTATGGTTAATTTATTATGATGGGACTTGATATTGAGGTGATATCGCATGTGTACACGTTATTGCGAAGGAGATTGGTGCTATCGATGCTTCCTTCTCGTGCAAGGGTACGCGATGGGATGGGTGAGTAAGTCTTTCTTTTTTTTTTTTCTGCCGGAATAGCCTGTGAGGCTATGCGATGGGACAGAAGAATTTTGACCAAGATGGGATACAAAGGTGTGAGGGTATAGATTTCGTCCAAAGTCAGGTATTGCGCACCTATTTTAGGTCGCTCAATAAGATTGCACGCCTATTTTCAGGCGCTCAATACGATTGCACGCCTATTTTCAGGTGTGCAATCGCAGGTTTGAGGGGCAGTTTATGCGTATCTGAGTGTGCGCGTGATTGTGTTATGTGCTATAATCCTTGCGCGTGATTGAGGCGTTAACAGGTTAGTGTACTGGTGACCTTTCGTATTGCGCGGCCAGGGTTGGCCGTTTGATCGGGTTGCACGGTCTATAGCCTACGCGCGATCGGAGCATCGTGTAGTTGGCACGGGCGATGGTTTCATTGAGCGCTTGGGTAGTAGCGCGTGTTTTGGATTATGCGCAGCTTGAGTGGCGCGTGATCGAGTTAAGCGCACGTGCTTTGGCACGTGATTGAATCCGTACTCTATATAAGCGAGAGAGACTTCATTTGTTTCTCATTCTCTAGTTTTGTCTCGAGTTTTGACCTTTTTCTGGATATCTTGTGTTCTGAAATTCATGTTTTAATAATATTGAGTGATCTAACCATCCGATTGGAATGTCATTTCTTCCTATATTCGTTATTTCACATGATCTCCGTTCTGAGGTGATGCTTGTAGACGGTGTTATTTTGGGAGTGGGCGATATTGGGAATGAGGGCGCTACACTTCCCATCAGTCCTTTTAGGGAGCAGTGAAGGTAACGTTGAGGAGGCGGTGGTGGAGGAGGTGAAGATAGCGAAAGAGAAGGACTAAAAAGTGGAGGGATGTGTTTCCCAACCAATTCTCCCTGAAGTCTCATATTGGACGCTCCGAGTGGAATCTGCTCTTTGCTTCATCTCAGTTTTGAATTCAGTCTTCATTTTGGGTTGTAGGTTAAAGTTTTAGGTTTTCATTTTGGGTTGTAAATTCAGGAGGAATGCCTCCGGTGATACTTATAAAACTTTTGAGTTATGAATAAAGAGGCATTTTTTTGTTTTGTCATGCTTGTTTATTCGTTTAAACTTATTAGCAGATTAGTTAGATTTATCTAATTTGTTTGACTTAGTTTTGATTTAGCTTAGAGTTTTAAGATTCATTTCGAATTTATTCAGGGCTTATCCCGAGGTTAATTTTCTTTATTGAGTTTGGTTTAGGGGGTTTACTTGGTTCTGTTTGATTTGTTGGGGGTATTTTTTTTGGTCCTAAACAAATTAGGGTCTCACTTTAGAGAGTTTTTTTTGTTTAAAGTTTTGCCTGGTTTAAGGTTTGATTTAACTTGAGTTTCGGTCTTTTGTTTGATTCAAGATGAGACTTAGAAGGTGTGAGTTTTCAAAGGTTCTAGATGGGTGTTAAATGTTTAAATCCTATTGGTTTATCTAGGCTTGGGGGGATTGGTGTTTCTTATGGGGTTAAGTGTTGTGTGATTATTGGTTCATCTAAATCCGTCATAGATTGTGGTCTTTCAAAGGGGGTATGTGTTTGGTTTAGATTTAATTAGATTGGAAGGGTTTAAAGGTGTGACACTTGTCATTTGCTAATTCAGGAGGTATAGTTTGTAAATGTGTGAGTCAAAAGTTTTGGGTTCTTGTTGCTTTGAATATTATTTCAAGTTTGGGATTAAGAGTTTTGGGGCATTTTTTGTTTTGGGCATTTTCTTGTTCATTAATGTCTTTTCTTCCTTTCCTTTTTGTATCTCGGGTGTTAGACCCAAAGAGTTGTGCTTATTGAGTGGATTATTGAGAATAGACATGATTGGGAATGCAAGGTAGTACTCGAATTGCTGTCATGCTAAGGGAAGAGGTGGAGGAGAAAAAGTTGGTAGAAAGGAAACCCAAGGATGAGGCAGGGTCAGAATTCTCGTGACCGATACCTATTTTTCCTTGGTAGGCTCTGCAGATTCCGTATTAGTTGCTCTTCCTTGTTATGGTTTCCAAGGTGAGCTTCTAAGGGTGGATCCCACAGGTCCTGGGTGGCTTTCCATGAGCCACTCTTTCTTTTTTGCCAGTTCGGGGTAAGGGGAAGAGGTTATTACAATTAGAATTTGTTCAGGGCACTTTCCCCCTCCGAGCTTCTCCGAGATTTCTAGTTTTCTGAATAAGTCCAGATTCAGGCATTGCCTGAACGTGCTGGTTTTTTAAGTTTCTTGTTTCAAGTTGCATATTCAGAGAGTATGCCCTCGGTGTATTTTGTAATTATTTTATTTATTTACGAAGTGATAGGGACCCCGTTTTGAAGGAATCCGACAGTGAGCTCCTCTATAGTACCCATCGGCGCTATGACATCTACAGGAGGAGCTGAGGGCACGACAGTGTAGTCCTGATACTGATGAACTACCCACTCCTCTAGGTAATAAGCCCTAGCCTAGGTCCCATAGAAAAAGACAATGCGGCGGTCGATGAAGAGGCGAGATGGACCTACAATGGCTCAATCCCAATAAGGAGAACCAATGTAGGGGTCATATATAATCTACCTAAATCAAGGAGTGTCCGATCAGTCAAACATGCAACACAATATAAAGGAGAACCTCAAAAATGAAAAAGGGGAAAAATAGCCTTACCTGCTCTAGTATCAGTAGGTCGAATTGGGACCTCAGGCCCATCTCCAGGTGTTTCATGCCAATGTCCCTATGGTTGTGTGTATTCCAATTACTCAGAGGCGGATAAGTGTATATCTCAGATTGAAGAAGGGGGCAGTCGGGCTGAAAGTGCAAATACCCCCACACCCGACAACAGCAGTGCATAATAGACGGGTCAGAAGCAGAGAATGATCATCCAAATAAACTGAGGAAAGCAAAAGAGTCAAAGGTTATCTCCAAAGTAGGCCAAAAGCTGACGACGAACTTTGAGTTGCCAACAGAGACTCGGACTAGGTTGGACATCAACGCGGTTTAGCCAGCCCCGCCCCAGTCATTTCTATGCACGTCATTCCAATTGTCCATGAGGTTGAGCAAGGCTAGGGAGACCTGCCCACCACTAGCATTAGCAAAGAGGGTCTTGCCCAGTAGCAGGAGGAGCGAGATGCGGGCCAACATAACCGTGCGCTTGGGCTCAATAAAAATATCCACTTCTGGCTGCTCCAGATCTACCAACTCATTCAGGTCAAAAAGATCATACAGCTAGGGCATTTTGACTTTAGCACCATGCAGACTTGTGGAAGGGGGATAAGCCCCTATCAATTGAATGATCTCATCCCGATCAGGCACTGCAAGGTTGGCCACCGGAACCCCCCCTATCCGGATCCCCGTAATCATGGCCCAATCCACAGGAGTCAGCGTCTTCTCAGCCATGGCCATGTGAAAGGTCATAGTCTCTAAACGGAAATGCTCAATAAGGGCCCTCAGACAGGCCGCATCAGCTCACATGGCAGGGCATGAAAGGAACTCTCCAAAGCTGGCCTGTCCAAGCAAGAACTTCACGATCGGTGGGAGGTAGTAATAAAACTACTGAAAGTCCAACCAACCACTTTGAAACACGATATGGGGCAAGGCCTGCACCAAGGTAAAAAAGGTATCGGGTAATGGAAACACCGCAAGATCGCACCAGGAAAAAAGCTGAATTTATCCCTTTACCTTACCGGCGATACCGAAATTGGAGATATGAATATTCTGCTAATGGAAGAGGCCAGCATGAGTGGCCTCGCCTTGCATTTCGCACCGAGAGCCAGCAGGGCGCTCCACCACAAAGAATTGTTCTCCCCGGGGAAAAATATGAGCAATCATGTCAGGTGTGATCAAATGACGAGAAACCATTGTGCTACAGGTCAAGGGAAGGCAAGTATGCTAAATCACCTCTCCTTTTTATTTAAAAAAAATAAAAAATAAATAAATAAAACCAAAATGATAAGAAAAATTTTTCCTTCCTTTTTATTCAATTAAAAACAAAAAAAAAATCCTTTCTTTATGTGCAAAAATAAAAACAAAAACAAAAACAAAAAAATCCTTCTCTTGTTTATATGAAAACAAAAACAAAAAAAATCCTTTCTTTATGTGCAAAAATAAAAACAAAAACAGAAACAAAAAAATCCTTCTCTTGTTTATACAAAAAAAAAAAAAAAAAAAATCCTTATCTTGTTTATACAAAAATAAAAACAAAAAAATCCTTCTCTTGTTTATACAAAAACAAAAACAAAAAAATCCTTCTCTTCTATATACAAAAAACAAAAACAAAAAAATCCTTTTCTTGTTTATACAAAAACAAAACAAAAAAGTATATATAAATCCCTCTCTTAAATACCCTTAATCATGGAAATAACTCAAGGAAAAAGAAAATAGGGCATCATTTATATGGAATAAAATCAACAACAATCATGCTTGTAATTAAAGAAATAACCCATTTATCATATAGAAAAGCAAAGATCATACCCACATTGCAAGAAAATTCAAAGAAAAACCAAGTAAAATGGGATTGAAATGATTACCTTCAAGACGAATGGATCCTTGTTCCGGCATGGAGCAGGGGTTTAATCGGCACGAGCGAGCACATGCAATGAAGCATGTTAAGGATCAATGTGAAGGAAAGCTAGGAGGAGGTTTTGTTTTGGTTTAGAGAGAGGGAGGAAGGAGTTTTTGAAAAATACCCCTTTTTTGGCTCCGGCTCGGGCATTTTAAAATGCCTCCAGATTTTGCTTGTGCATGTATTACATGTGCCAAGTGTATTTTGGCCCCCATTTGGCCTGGCACAACTAATAGTTGCGCCAAGCTACTTCTGGGCTGAGTTCTGACTAGGTGCGGTTTATACACACCTAGCTTGACCCCTTTACTTTTGTTTTATTGTTCTGTTGGTGCACGCACCCCCAAATGGCATATCAACTCTCATTTGACTTGCCCAGGAAGCTGTACAAGAATAAACGGAATGAGATCGATGAGCATGCTCAAAGCATCTTGATCATACATAAAATTACATTAAAAAGTTCAAAAAAATTCACATAAAATCATAACATAAAAATCCAAAACAATCCACATAAAATCATAACATAAAAATCTAAAAAAATTCACATAAAATCATGACATAAAAATACAAAATAAACTCACATAAAATCATAACATAAAAATCCAAAAAATTCACATGAAATCATAAAAAATCCCATATAAAAATCCACATAAAATCATAAAAAAATCCCATATGAAAATCCACATAAAATCATAAAAATATCCTCATAAAATAACAAAAAATTCTACATAAAATAACAACAAAAAGTGACATGTACTCCCAAAAAGCGTTGTGACATCTATTCGCTTTGCTCGAGTAGTCATGCTATATCAACTTCAAGATCGTTGGGTTCGCCCAAAGAGCTCGAACTCTTCTTCATGCAGGGGCACTCGTGGCTAGTCAAATGGGGCAGTCAATGCCTCATAGGGTTGGACGCAAACTTTCGACCTTTGCGTATTTGCCTTGCGCCTATCTTTAAGTATGGGTCGATCACCCTCTTTCTAGTGGAGCTATTGTATTCATAATGAAATTTGAACATCGAACGTCTTCAATCATCTCGAGAAGTGGACATTTTTTTTCAGCATGTTAGGCTTTTGCAACTCGCTCCATCTCGATTATGCCCAGTAATGTCGCTAAGCGCTTGGGGACCGATAACCTTGAGAAACAGACATTTTTTTCGACATACAAGGCTTTCGTATTCTCACCATGTTAATCACTTGATATTTAAGGTTTGTTTTGAATACAGCAGACCCATCAGTAATGCCTTGGACCCCTTTGGATATCTCTTGCCTTTGGCATTCGATCATTAGTGATCGGATACCAAAGAGGGGCATCTGTAGACACCCAAATTTGGCCCAAGGCCTGATCGAAACACACTTCGAGAGAGGCACACTTTCGAGCTTCTGATGGCATGTATTAAACCCTTAGGAACCTTCCAAAAACCTTAGGAGTCATCCCAAAACCTTAGGAATCACCCCTGACCCTTTAGAAACCTCCCCAAACTTTGAGAAACTAAATCCCAACCTTTAGAATCCCTCCTGAACCCATACCTAGACTTTGCCAGGCAATGATAAAGAGTGGTGCACTAAGACTAGCTGAGATTTTATACTATGATCAAATCATATACCATTAAAAAATATAAGTCTCTAGCTTTCCAATGAGCCAAGAATCACCCCGATCGGAGTTGTATATCAAAAGTTACGACGATTCGAAGGTTGGGCACAAAATGGGCATGTTTTGAACCTGTCGAGAGGTTCATTTGGAACCTCATGAGAACTTCACGAGAAGTACTATGTACTTGGTGTAAGTAATACTTGTGCCAAGCCATTTCTCCCTAGAAATGGCTTGGCACAACTATTAGTTGCGCCAAGCACAAGTGGGTCCCACCTCGGGCAGTCAACTTCCCAAAACCCTGTGTTGACACTGTTTTACTGTACCTAAGCTTGGCGCCCCTATTAGTTATGCCAGGTTTAGCTATAGTAACCCTGGGTTTTCTGCTTGAATTTTGAGATTGAGGTTTGACTTGTTGACCATCTTGATCCCCTGGGTGTATTTTGCTTATTCTGTTACACCACCCTTTCCTATTCTATTTGCAACCCTTTGAGTGGTTTAAAACTCTACTCTATCATCCACCGTTGGATCTAGTTTTCACACATTTCTAAGCTTCAAAAACCCTAGGAAACCTTAGATGGCTAGATTACCTAATTACTAATCCAATTTAGCCTCTAAACACCCTCCTAACCTCTCCCTTTCCTATAAATAGAGAGACACCCCCCTTAGAAAGGACTTGAATTTTTGGAAAAGAAAAGAGATTAAGAACTCTCTCTCTCTCTCTCTCTCTCTCTCTTTCTCTCTCTCCCCTTTAGTGCCCCTTTTGCATACAAATTCCAGAACTTCAAACATACCCTTAGACCTTGCCTTTAAAAAAAAACCCCTTAGTTTAGGTGTGTGCTACCCCCCTAGCCTTCCCTCTCTATCTCTTCAGAAGCTCATCGAAGCAAGCTTACGTAAAGCTCTACAGCGGTGCAACAAGGGCCCGAGAGCTCTGGCTCTCCCCTCGACTCCTCTACCTTCTTAGTTCTTCCTCTGTCCTCGCGTTTGTGCCGTTACGCAGCCGAATTTTTTATACGAACGGAGGGACACAGATAGGATTTTAGTGCCCTAAGAGCAAGAGGGAGAGCTTTTTGCTCTTTTATGTTTATTTTTGTGTTGGCCATAAGTAGAGATCGCATTAAGCAGGTTGATCGGGTACCTAACACCTTTCCAATCGATAATCGAAGCCCCTACTCACGAGCCTTTGGCGTGGTCCAGATTCAGAGTCATTTTTAGTACTTCGGTGCCTTTAAAAATGATTTAGGTTACCCGAGACACTAAAAGCTCTGGGTGGTGACTCTATATTTTTCATGAGTGCGCATTGTCACGACGGGATCGTCAAAATCCCACGGTTGCACAACTACATTTAGATCATCGAAATAATCCAATGGCCTTTGATTAACCTAAATGAAATGATGATGGATCCCTTCTTGAAAGCAGTCGAGTCTCTTCGGAGTTTGATAAAGAACCCAATGCATCAATGTATTAGCTATTGCAACAACATCAATACCATACACTAAGGGTCTGTTTGGCAATTTTCAGAAAACATTGGAAATGGATCTGTAGATCCAATGGATTCCAACTCTTTGGGAATTCATAAGAATTCCTTATTTTCTGGTGTTTGGAATGAGTAAGTATACTTAGAAAATAGAAAAGGAGCACCATCGATGGCGTACATCCTCACACACCTAATAAATCTAACTTTCTATTGTGAGGGAGATTTCGTGATAGAGAAAAATTAGGAGAAAGAAAGAGAGAGATTAGGAGAGAGAGAGAGGGAATCTAGGAGAGGGAAAGAGAGAGAGTGATCGTCTTAAAATATGACCTTACAAGTGCACAAGTTCAGATGTATTAGGGAAAATACAAGGGTGTCGAACCACAGGGATTTGTCATTTATCTCTTATTTAATTCTATTTTATTGAGTATTTTGTAGCATTAAGCTTCCTAAATATAAACAAATGAAAGAAACCTAAATAGTTTGGAATTAGGAAAAAAGAATGCAGTCAGAAATCTCTCTTGGACTTCAGATCAGTAAGCAATAAAACCTATCACTTTCCTATGATGAATCCCAGGTACCCCACTCAGACCTGACCTTGATAATAATAAAGAATTCCCCCCAAACACCTCATGTAATAGCCCTCGCACAGAAGCAAGCTCAGTAAGGATCTTGAGTTGCCCCACCTTCAAAGCATGGAGGCGCTGCTCCACCGTGGACTGAGATGTACTCGGGGAAAATGAGTCCATGGTCAGGGCAGCGCTCCCATGAATGGCCTCATCTAAGAGGCCATTGTAACCACCGACATCGATGTCAAAGGTATTGGTAAAAAACGTGGTGGGGGTATAGAAGATGTCATAGAAGCGGATGGGGTGGGTACACGCTCCGGTGTGATAATAAGGTCTGTGAAAAGCATGGTGACTGGAGGTGCAATGGTAGGTGGGTGAATGGATGTAGTCTCAACTCGAGAGAAAGGAGATGGGGGTCAAGGAGAGGGAGGGGAGTGTAGTGTATCCTCTGTCTCGAGTGGTTGTGATGGTGAGGGCATGAAAGGTATGGGCTGGGCATAGGTGGGGACCGGGATAGTGGTGCTGGCTGCCCTAGTAGTAGATCTAGCGAGGTTAGAGGTGGAGACAGCCAGTGTCTCCGTCGGAAGTGCAACCGAAACAGAAACCACAGTAGCCTGCTCTGCAGCAGTGGGCCGAGCCTTTCTCCATTGGCTCGCATCATAGAGCTTAGGTAATTTTGTCAATGGCGGCTCCTGCGGGTCGATCTTGTACCCTTGTTGGAGTAACAAGCGTGTGATTACTCGCCCATACGGGAGTCAAATCAACTTCTTGTGGAAGCGGGGTATTGCCAGTTTCTTAAGGGTATCAAGGAGCCCATAGAAAACCAACTGTACCGGTGACACCCACCAACCATTAATGACGGCGTAAAGGACCCTCAAAAGGTTCCCATGGTGTTGGGTCTTATGTGTAATGGGACTTTGTGTTTTATATAACACTACGTCCGCAAAGAAAAGGTCGGGTCGAAGGGCGGCTCGTGTGATAAAAGTGGGGCCAACTAGTGGTTTGCTGGAAACAACATTCACCAATTCAGCAATTCTGGGAAGTTTTGGCTTGTCACCAGGCCACTTCCCATAGGATACATAGTAGGGAGACCAAAAGCAACAACCAATGCTGCCCTGTCAATTGAAAGGTCAAAACTGTTGACCTTAGTTAAAAATTTCTCTTGTTCGCCAACACGATAGACAAGATTTTGATAGAAGAGGCAAACAAGGCAAGGGTAAACCACTGCCATTGATGGAATCAACAAGTTCTCGAGGTCGGCTCGCCTAAAATAGGCCAATGAAAACTGGGCCTCGGGAAGCTGATTGAAGTATTTCCTGTCGAACTCGGGTTCGACAAAGAAGTCATGATTCATCATTGATGGGTTTGGGGTCTCCCGTTGTAAGGGTTGAGTCTCGGGAACAGTCGGTGGTGGCTGTGGCGCAACAACCGATGACCTTGTGCCAATATGAATACCAGCACTAGGGTTCGGCGACACAGTGGTTCGAGCCTTCTTCTTAAGTGAGGCATCCACATGGGTGCCTTGCTTTTACTGCACTTCGCTACCATTTTCTAAATTAAACTCATTCAATAAAAACAAAAATAAAAGCTTAGGATTACCCTTGTGGTGTAAAAAGTGTCGAATGTGGCCACACAGAGCAGGCTGTCAACTCTTGTACTGAAATGATTCGCATGGAATGCAACGTGACGTGTAAACGATTCACAACTTTTGCAGGGAATTTCACAGGCTTAAGGAAGGATAAAAAGGGAGTGCAGGTGAGCTAGGACAAGACCGGTCAAAATGCAATTTCAACCGGCCTTAGGGCCTTATATAATCCTAAGCTTATAACTCTTGACTGGTCGAAAACCATTTCGACCGGTCACAAAATTAGGAGAAACTATACTTCTCTAGCGGTGCTTCTGTTTTGAAGCAGGATCTCTGCCATTTGACTGGTCGAAATCGGGGTTTGAACAGTCACTAACTTCTGCATTCTTCCCTTCTGGATTAAATTGATTGGTCAAAATCTATTTCGACCGATCAAATAATTGGTAGAGAGCTGAATTCTCAGCCCAATATTCTTCTAACTTATTCATCTTTTTTTTTTTTTTTTAATATTCCTAATACCTGCACAAACCCAAATACATTAAATCTAAAAATAATTAAATCCTACACTAATATGTTACAATGAAGTTGGGTTGCCTCTGAAGAAGCGCTACGGATATGTCGATAGCTCGACTAGGTCCATGTGCTTACTGTGGTACTGGCAGTCAGAGGAAGACAAGGTCTCCCCAGCCATGACATGACCTTTATGATTATTTATCGGTTGAGACAGCAACCGGCCCTTATCTCTTTTGTTCCAAGAAATTGCTAGTTGCCCAAGTTGGGTTTCCAACTTAGCAATGGACTGAGTGTGGGAATGGAGTAACTACGTTTATTGTTGAGACTGCTACTGCTAGCTTTGTGTTGCTTGCATAGTCTCCTAGAAGTTATTGTTACTCCAACAAGGTTTAAATTGCTGCTGGCCATGGAACTGCGGGGATTGCAAATTAAATGTGGGCCTAAAAGGCTGGGAGACACCCTGATCCACATTGATTTTCTAGGTCAGATTTAGATGATTCCTCTCGCTCGGATTATACATACTTCCAAAGTTATTTAGATCTGACCTCTAGAAGGAATTTGCAGCATTTATGTGCTCTTGCACCACCTCGGGGTATAATGGTGCGGCCGAACAATTAGGAGGAGAATGAGCTAGGCTCTGGCATATGCCACAAACCTCACTTGAGCTATTGAGTGCGACCTTGCACTCAACATGGATTCAAATTTCTTTTCCAAGGCCTCGACCTTGGTAGAAATATCCGTCGTTGGTTTCAGTTCGTATATACCTCCTTGCTTAGGAGGTACAACTCGTGAAACCTCTGAATCAATTCAATTCGATGTGGCTTGTTGCACCGAATTCTCACTTAAGTTCTCAAACAATTCCCAAGCGTCATCTGCGGTCTTTGTGAGAAACATCCCCCCACAAGAAGTATCTATCATTTGTTGGTTTGACTTGGTCAACCCTTCATAGAAGCCTTGAACAATTTAGTAGGTTAGAACCCCATGGTGGGGACACTTGCGCAGAAGTTCGTTTAAGTGCTCCAAACTCTCATGAAACGATTCATTCAGATCTTACTTGAATGACGTTATAGTTTTCTGGATAGTGTTCGTTTTACCAATTGGAAAGTATTGGAGTTAAGTAAATTCTCTTAAAATTGAACTTTAAAAGTGAACCAAGTGACTTAATTAAATCATTCTTGTGGGTAGCTTTTATA
This sequence comes from Chloranthus sessilifolius, assembly GCA_021018995.1. Taxonomy (NCBI): domain Eukaryota; kingdom Viridiplantae; phylum Streptophyta; class Magnoliopsida; order Chloranthales; family Chloranthaceae; genus Chloranthus; species Chloranthus sessilifolius. The sequence continues at coordinate 48,808,144 of CM037593.1, read as the reverse complement.
AAAGGGGGGAATTTTTTAGGCAGCGATGTACCCGTCCCGGTTCCAAATAGAACGGCAGCCCTAGTGGTGATGATCTCGAAAAGAACCACCCCATCCAGTATCTGAGAAGGCATTCATGCCGGAGGTATATCGAGTGGGTGACTGCTCTTGTTACTTAGCCTTAAAACCTTTGGGGAGCGTGTTAGTTGCATCGAAATAGCCGTTTATCCCTTAGGTGCGGAAAGGAGATACCCAGAAAATAAAAAGAAGCAGTCCTCGGAAGCATCGCTTCTAGAAAAGCTAAAACATAAGCCCAACTCGGGTCTGCTGTTGCTGGGAAAAAGTATATACTATATAAATTTTAGCCTCGCATACATAATTCGTACGCTAAGCCAAAATCCCCATAATTTAGCCTTGCGTACATATTACATACGCTAACCTAAAAATTTTAGAATTTTGCCTTGCATACATAATATGTACGCAAAGCCAAAATTTTAGGATTTTAAGCCTTGCATACATAATATGCATGCTTAGCTTATTCTAGCTGAGCATCCCAAATTTGGGGCCTTTTTCACCGTTCTCGAATCCCCCGCTTAGTTGTTTTTAAGACCTCCAAAAAATCCCACACCCTTGACACCCAAAATGCCCTCGCCAGTCAAGTGAGGTCGCCCTCTTATTGACTCTTTCGAGGGATCAGGTTGTCATATAGATTTCCATGCCTTTACATAAATCAAAGGATTCCCTTTGATTCTTCAAAAGTGCATCGAGATCCCGCCGTAGGAGGCATTAGGGGTGTGAATGCTGTTAAGACTTGAAAAGTACCACTTTTCACCCCTTAACTTAACCTTTGATTGGACCCTTAGCCACTTAATAAACTCCTCTTAAGTGTTTTGTTCAGGAAATAATCAGCAGTGAAATAAGGCCAAGAATCCTGTTATGAAGCCTGCTTTGGCACCAGATGCCCCTTAGCAAGAATGCACCTTAAAGCCTCGCGCAGATCAGCTGAGCTTCCCAAGGCTTTACAAGCAACCTCTCGCACAGATGAATGACTGGGGAGCTTCAGAAACTCAACTCTGCCCAGCTCTCGCGAAGATCAAGGGTAGAACACAGCGCTCAGTGTCGCGCAGTTCAAGGCAGACTTCTCTCAATCTCGCGAAGATCGCTTAAGACAGCTGAGGAGAGAGAGCTTCAGAAGATTTCTCGCACAGCTGTCGTGCATCTGTCTGTGAGAGAATCCACCCCTTTTGTTAGGGTCAAACAGCAGACTGGGGGGTGAGTGAATTCTACCTTGATTAAGCCATCGCGGGGTTCTGCACAATGAGTTTGGTCTCATCTCGCGCAGTTCATAAGGTATTACTTTGTTGTGCTGTCGCGAGTTTCAAAGAACTGAGTGGGCTGCATCGCACAGTTCCAAGGAACATTTAATCTCGCGACCCATTCATTCCTAACCAGCGAACGGACATTTCTAAAGCGTGCCGAGCTTCGCGATATTTAAATCCAACCCCGCGCTACTTTTTCCTTACTGCTTTCTCTTCCCTCTCTTACCAGCGAAACCCTAGCTCCCACTCCTCTCCACCTCTCTCCCTTCACACCCTATCCCCAGATCACTGTTCAGTTCAAACTTCAGGATTTTTGTTCTTCAAGCTCCCCTTATTAGTTGCCCCCTGTTTAGAGCTCTGAAGATCCTTTGCGCGTTCCATTAAATAGAACCCTAACTTTTAGGGTTAGACTCAGCTCCTGGTTTTTCCTTTCAAATCTGTAACTCCACACTCACCAAGGAAATTGGGATGGCTCCTAAAAGCGCACCTGTGAAGAGAGCCAGGGACAAGGCCACTGTGGAGCCTTCACCTAAGAAAGCCAAGTCCTCTACGGCTCTGCAAAAAGGGAAGGGGGTGGTACCAGAGCGGGCTGCACCAACATCTGATTACTCTACACCTTCTGAGCTCCTCCTTTCCATTCCCTTAGAGTCTGAAGCCATTTTTGATATCTCCTTCTTTGAATCTGAGCCATTGTCAGCACCTGCAATAGAGTTCTTGCGCAAGGCTGGTCTGCTCCCCTTGCTGCAAATGATTCCTGCCCTAGTCTACCCTAGGTTAGTGCAACTCTTCTACCAGCACCTTAGACTCAGACCCGACACACAAGGGCAACCAGGCCTCCTTGCATTAGTTGATAACTTTGAGATGCTGTTTAACCTGGAGCTGATCGCTGAAGTCTTGGGCATCCCTGCCAGATTTGATCCCAAGTGCGGTTATGGTGCCCTTGTGAATGCCCCCATTGACACAATTGCCCATGCCATTACCAGAGGCTTGAAGGCCACAGGGGACTCCATCAGAAGAAGAGATTTGGAGCCCAAACTGCTGTTCATTGATCAAGTTTTGAGGAAGAATAACTATTGCTCGGGCCATCAGCAAGAAAGGAGGACACCAATTGCTGACGCTCTGTATTCCTTCTCTCTGGGCCATGGATTCAATGCTACCGGGCTGATCTTCGAGGCCATGAAGGATACAATGGTGAAGTTAGCGCTGCAAAAGAAGAGCCACACTCTCCCCTATGGAAGACTCATCACCAGACTGCTTTTAAGGGGAGGATATAAGATACCGGTGGGGGAATTATCTGCTGACCTCACTCCCACAACATTTGTTAAAAGACAATGGGGGATCAGCAGAACCTTAATGGATCCCCAGAAGAATAAGAAGAAGACTGAAGCTCAGGAGGTCTCCGAGCAGAGAGAGGAAGCTGCTGTGGCAAGGGCCACCCCTGCTCCCAAAACGAAGGCAACAACCCTTGCCCCAAAGAAGGTGGCACGAGCTTCTGTCACCTCTGCTTCTGCAGCAATTACCCCACCCACTACTCTGGCCTCCCCCCTCCCCTCTTCACCCATTCCATCTTTAACTTCTCCTTTTTCCTCTCCTTTCTCCCTTCCCCCTCCAACTATTATCCGAACCTGGGTAGAAAGTGCTGGACCCCAAGACACCACTCCACCTTCAACCTCCCCACCCCAATCAACATCCCTAGTCTCTCCCATAGCCCCTGATCCTCACCCTGACAGCCCTCCCTTGATATCCTACCTCAAAAAGAAAACCTCTCACACTACCCCTGCCCTTCCCACAACCACACCCCATAGTAACCAACCCTTAGACCCACCTCTCCATGACCTGGACTTCAACCTAGCCACCACCTCTGGGTATTAAGCCTTCATGACCAGTTTGCTTGATACCTTGCCTACCCACGACATCCCTCTCCCTGAGTCTCCTCTCCCTTCACCACATCATTCACCCGACCCTCCTCCCTTCACTCCTACCATTTTCCATCATGCCCCCACTTCCCCTTTCCAACCCATTCCTTCTTACCCTCCTACCCCCCCTCATCCAACCTCTGATTCCCTTACTCATATCTTTTCCCTTATCCATGACCTCCAAACCCAACTATCCAACACCACAGAGACCCAAGCCAAAATGCAAACTGACATAAATACCTTCCATTCCAAACTGCACACATTGACAAACCCACCAATCCCAACACAACCCCCTTCCACCTCTGCCTCCCCTGTTCCCACATCCCCTACCCCCATTGACTCGCCTCCATCCTTCCCCCTCCCTGATACCATACATGCCCACTCTTTTCCCTCTCTCCCTACCTTTCCACCTCTACTCGCCTCCCCTCACTTCACCAACTGCTACCAGACCGACCCCATTCCATTCCCCTCCACCTATCTCACTCCACCCCCCCTATTTGCACCCCCCTCCCTTCCATTTCCACCCTTCACCATACCCTTCTTCCCTTCCTCTGAACCACCCCCATCAGCTGCCCTCCCTTCATTTTATTACCCACCCCTACCTTCCATTCCCCCTCTTCTCCCACCCCCTCCTAAATTCATTGACCATTCCACCCAGACCACCCAACCCATTTCTTCAACCCCCACTTCCCCCCCAGGCTCCAGCAACCTCTCTTCCTTCCACTTCATTTCTCCCTATCTTGCCAAGACACTCCTATTACACCCTCCCTACTTCACCCTCCTCCATGCCATGAGGGACAATCCTTATATCAAGAGGGATGTTCTCAATGGCATGGCCCAACTTCGCCAAGCCATTGAATACCCCTTGCTACAGAAGTTGAGTGATCTAAAGCTTGTTCACAACGAGCAGCTGCGCGATATTTCAAAATGATGGGAGGCCATTCTGGTGACATCAAATGCGAACAAGGTTGCAGCAACCTACTACAAAGTAACTGCTGACATGGAAAAGGCCAATGCTGAGAGGGTGAAAAAAACTAACCGGTTATTGGAGAAGAAATTGAACAATGCTCAGGAGATCACCCGTCTCAGTAAGGAGCTTGCGGATACCAATCTCTTGTGGGCCAATAAGAAAATAGAAATCTTGGAGCAGAGAGTTGCTTTCCTGCTGTCCCAACCTATCCAAGCCACCCCCATCGCCACCGCTCCCCCTGAGGCCCCATCTTCTTCCGCACCTCAAGGCCCATCTTCTTCCACAACCCCTATACCAACCCCTACACAGTCTGTTCCCCCCACTCCCCCAGCCCCCGCTCCGACAGCTCCTCCTGTTCCTCCTCCAATGCCTGCTGCCGTTCCTTCGGTAGCACCCACAACACCTGTTGCTCCTGCTGTGACCCCTACGATAGCTCCTGCTCCTACATCAGTGCCCCCCCTATTTCCTCTCCTGCCATAAAAAGGAAACGCATCCCTTCACAGAAAAATCCCACTTCTAAGCGAGCCACTGTAGCCCAAAAAGGCAAACGGCCGGCCCCTCCATCCCCACCTCCAAAGGTCACCCGAGCTTCCACTCAGGATGATCCCCATGGGCGCCTCCTCTCCAAAGAAGAACGCAGACAGGCTGCTGCTGCCCTAGGTTTGGACCCTACTGAGCTCTTTCCGTCTGATTTTGAGTCTGAGGAGGCACCACCTACGGATCCCAGTGCCCAACCTACTATGGCTGCCCCTTCAGATGCCCCTGCCGCCCAATCCTATCCTCAGAGACGGAAAGTTGCTTCTAAGAAGACCACTCCCCCATCTCGCTCTTTGAAAATTGGCAAAGAACCATCTGCCCAGTCTGAGGAGGCACCACCACCAAGCAAGTTCACAAAAGGAAAGAGCCCTGCTGGGCCTCTAGCGAAATTACCAGTTCCATCTCTTGTGGCTCCCCCTCCCGCAGAAAGAGGGAAAGGTCCTCTCCTGTCTCAAATGCCAGCTCCAGCCAAATCTCCCGTTCCCCCTCCTGCGCCTCCACCAACCCAATCATCTCCTATTTCACCTCAGCCTCAGCCTGGGCAAGCCTCCAAAGGTACGGGCCCCAAAGGGAAATCCCCCACCAAACCCCCTGAGCCACCCACTGTACAATCTTCGAAAATCCCTCCTGAGCCAAAGAAGAGAAAAATGAGAGTCCGGGCTCCTACCATACCCAAAACTCCAGAGTAGAGAAAGGCTGAGAGGGAACGTAAGAAGAAAGAAGAAGAGGCTATCCTTCAGGAACATGCAAGGAAAATGGGCTGGGATAAATTTTAATTCAAATTCTGATTAGATTGCACCTAGGATTTCCTCTATTTCTTTTACAGATGATCTCTTGTATTTTGTACAGTTTTAATATTTCATAGACTTTTCACTATCTGTCCTGTCTTGCTTTGTCTGTGTATTTTGTTTTCCTTTTCTGTAATGTTGCAATAACTCTGCTGCACATGGACCTTGAACCAGTGAGGACACTGCTCCTCATAGGTTTGGGGGTATGGCAGGCAGACCCTGCCAATGGAATAGTTAACATAAGTGCAGCAGACCCATCTGAGTAATATGGAAATGGACCTCTGTCCACTTAAGAATCATAAAATTAAGAAGTTTAAAATTTATGCAAACATTGAACACTTTAGACTTCTAATATTCCACATTTCCATAATAATTTCACCAAAAAAACACATGTGTATCTGCACTTAGTGAATCAGTAGAGAGAGAAAAAGGTGAGGACATACTGAAAAGTTCAAAGGATGACCAGAACCAGTGAGAATTGGGCCTACAAAATTTTTTTTCTTTTTGAGGAGTAACTAAGGCACTTCTTCTAGTTCTAAGGACTGGCTGAGTCTCTGTGCTCACTAGAAGTTAGGTAACTCCAAGTTGAAACAACTGACAGTACTCATGAAACCTAGGAAAGGATCAAGGCCTTCTCTTGGATAGTTTGAGCCTAAAAAGATCAATCCTAAAGCAACTGCCCTTGTCCATACCCCTTTGAGCTTTAAATCCTACATTTCTTCAAAATACACCTGAGTACTTGAACTTGAACCTATGAACCTGATTCAACCTACCCTCACTCTGAGAATTCAGAAGGTAAAGGAGAAAGAGTTGAAGATGGACTAGCTATGGTCAGCATTAGGTGAATGGAGAAGAAGCATCTATTCTGGCAGAATGATAACTGAGGACATGGTGGCATGTCTGAGAAGCAAAAACAAAATAAAATAAAAAAAGGGGGAAGAAAAACTCCAGCAAAAAGAAACAAAAGAAATAATAATGAAGAGGAATAAGAGAGAAGTCAAGAGGAACCTTCATTGGAAAATCAAAATCAAGATGAGAAACTGATCACTTCCAATCTGAAAATCTCAAAGAAGATGAAGGGAGCTGAATTCAAGAAGGTGAAGTCATGAACCACCTCCTGCACCCACTGAGTTCTCAATTTTTGAACCCCTTTTCAAACCTTCTATTCTTTTCAACCATACTCCATAAGCCACATTTTAACCCAGTTAAAAGCCCTTGTGATCCAAAGATTGAGTGAGCTGTCATGCGAAGATAAGGAATTATCCAATCTATGGTGAGAAATCGACAATGATGCCAGCACGTAAGAACTCTGCCTATGCTCATGCTTACAAACCCATTTGGGGGATGTAACTGCTCTTGAGCCTGTGAGAAATTGAACCCCTCAACAAACCTTGATGAGAGTATGCCCTGAAAAGCTTTCTTTTGGGTCTGAACTTGAATATATTCTGTATGACCTTAACTTAATTTTCTGACATAAGGATAAGCTTAGTGCTGACATGCATTTGTGCAGTTTTCTGTGATCACAAATTATTTGGAAATGCTGTGCTAACATGTGAATTATGCTGTCTAAGTTCCTGCGCAACCAATGAATTAAACTTCTTTTATGCTGATTCATGAGTAGACTAAATCTGATTCATAAGCGCTCATTGGAAGACATTGCACTTTAGTTAACTATTTCATTGGAGAAGTTTGTGGGTGTCTTCACTGAAAACCCTCAGGAGACTTCACTCCTCCACTAGGGATCACCTAGGGGTTTAAAAGGCTTGATACATATGCTAAATGTATCCATGCTCCCTACGCAAGTGGCATTTAATTTTTAGGATAGATTTAATGTAGCTTTGCTAAGGGACTAGCAAAGATTAGGTTTGGGGGTGTGTTAAGACCTGAAAAGTACCACTTTTCACCCCTTAACTTAACCTTTCATTAGACCCTTAGCCACTTAATAAACTCCTCTTAAGTGTTTTGTTCAGGAAATAATCAGCAGTGAAATAAGGCCAAGAATCCTGTTATGAAGCCTGCTTTGGCACCAGATGCCCCTTAGCAAGAATGCACCTTGAAGCCTCACGCAGATCAGCTGAGCTTCCCAAGGCTTTACAAGCAACCTCTCGCGCAGATGAATGACTAGGGAGCTTCAGAAACTCAACTCCGCAGCTCTCGCGAAGATCAAGGGTAGAACACAGCGCTCAGTGTCGCACAGTTCAAGGCAGACTTCTCTCAATCTCACGAAGATCGCTTAAGACAGCTGAGGAGAGAGAGCTTCAGAAGATTTCTCGCACAGCTGTCGCATAGATGCCACGGGGTACAATTCTTAGAAGAAGAACGCCTCGCACAGTTCGCACGCCATTCAAGAAAGAAAGAATCCTGGTGAAGGCAAAGCCCATCTAGTGAAGATTGAGTGAGACAAAGAACCTTGCGCAGTCAGAAGTCAAAAGAACCTCGCGAGGTAACTCGCGAAGTCTAAGTAAAGAAAAGAGCTCGCATAGTTCTCGCACTGCTGCCCAGCGAAGACTAATCTACCGCGTGACTGCTTGAATTGCAACCTTGCGACGCTTGAGACTACATTTTCTATTCAACCTCGCGAACTCCAACTCAGCGAGAGCTCAACTCTCTAACGCGCGATTGCCTGAAGAGCAAACCAAGGCAACCTCACGACGGCTGAAGCTTCAATGTCAAATCATCCTAGCGAAGAGTAATGAGCTACCACGCGAGATGTCTGGGAAACTATAGCTACATAGCGAGCCTCTGAACCCAAACTTTCATCTCTTCAGCAGAGGGCATTCTGGAAACTTCCAATGATTAGGGCACGCATTCCCATGCTCAAATCTCCGTGCACACGCCCCGAGGCATCCAAGGATCAGTAGAAGGCCACGTGGCATCGTTAAAATTAGGATTTCCTAACCCTAATGTGCCACCACCCCACTGCTATATATACCTAGGCCTAGCTTAGGTTTAGGTATCTTGGAACCTATCTCAGATCGCTTTTCTTTTCTCTTTTATTTTTAGCAGTAAGTAGTTTTTCTTTTTCTTTTTCTTTTCTTCTCTCCATAGTCCAGCAATTGCTGGCTATGACTTTGTATATGTATTTGAGTTAGATTAATGGAAATTTTGTAATAGGATTTATACTTTGTGGGATTGCTGTTGATTTGTGAGATGCTTTGTGCAAGGCTGCTGCCTTGTGATCCGCCATTGCCTAGGCAATGGAGGACTAATTTTAAGGGCCACTCAGATCCAAGTAACCTGCATGTTTGGGCTATCATGGTCTTCTAGCCTTAGTCCCACCACAGGACCTACTAGATCTGAAATCCTCATGGGAGCTTGAGCTGGTAGCCTGGTGAACATGGTGGTAGCAACGATAATCTTGTTTTGTCTTGGGCTCCGTGAGGAGGATAACCTCTGGGATAGTCTGTGACCATTTAAGTGGACAGATTATAGCCTTAAGGTGATTCTGATCCACCGATCCAAGATGGATCCTTCTTCTTTTCACCTGAGCTTGTAGAAGCCTGGTGAGGGATTGTACAGAAGCAAACTCCCCCATAGTTGTATAGATCTGCCATCAGATGCCGGATCTGATCTGGTTATAGAGATTGTAGGCTGGTGACTGGACCATTGTAGCCTCTCTCAAGCAATGGACAGCTGGATCGAAGGTTGTACTCAACCACTTGCTGGTTCTATGTGTCTCGGCTATCATGGTTTTTCAGCGTTAGCTCCACACATGGAACTTTAGAGGTTGAGGTTCCCTATGGAATCCTGAGCTGGTAGCCTGGATGAAATAGTGCCTGCAATGATTTAATAGTTATGTTCTGACCCATCCCTGGATAGTGGCTCCCCTATGGGATAGTCTGTGACCATGTAAGTGGACAGGTTATAGCCCTAAGGGTGGAGTCATGGCAGTAGAGATGGGTTGGATCCTTTCTCCTCAGAGGTGATAATGTAGCCTCTGGACAGGATTTCTATAACATCAGATCTAAATCTGAGTTACAAGAACTCCTCTGATCTTGGCTCAAAAACATATTTCTCACCTTTTTATAATTATTTTCCACACTCCATCCATCCTCTCAATCCTTTCTGTAATTTAGTTATTAGAATACTTAGAATAAGTGACCTCAAACTCCCCTCCTTTTAGGACTGCCAGATCTGTAGACAGATCTGGAGGGACTACTAGAGACGGCTCCCTTGGAGCCTTAGATCACCTTTCCCTGTGGGACAAACTCTTACTTATCAAAACTTGCTACAAAAGACCCTGTATCTTGCAGGTCTAGGATTTCCGAGTTGTGCTGATTCATCCCCTGTTTCATTTTGTTTTTGATTCTTAAATACTTTCACCACCAACCAATAAGGGAAGCACACTTGAAATCGACAACAAATGCCACCCGAAAAGGGAGATCCAATGCCCTAAAGAGCACCACCAGAACCAAAGAAAAGGGAAGTTGAAATTGTTTTTTCAAAATTCATCCAAAAATCTAATATATATATATATATATTTATATATAACCCAAAAAAGAGAGCCCATGGTGCTGTAACAACGACATCGCCTCACTCGCCATCGTCCTGTAGGGGAAGGAGAAGGAAAATCTTTGGGCCCTACCCAAGAAATCCATACCTTACCAGCCAATAAATCATGTCTTGAGCAGTCGATCCGACCATCTTTGATTTGGATTCATCCCCACCACATTCCCTGTCCCATTCCCACATGGAGGAGATACCCATCTTCGATCCCCCCACCCAATCCCGATTCAATGTCACCGAGCCATACAGTGCACCCATCTTTCCCTCCACATCCACTCTAAATGCACCCCACTTTCCCTCCCCATCCAATCCAAATACACCACATTCCCCCACATCAACCCAAGTCATGCCCAATTTTTGATATACCTCCACTTCAGATACACCCAATTTTCCACATACCTCCATTTAAAATTTACCCCATTTTGCTTCCACATCAATCCAAAATCCACTGCATTTTTCCCCATCCACCCAACATACACCCCATTTTCCCTCCACATCCACTCCAAATGCACCCCATTTTCCCTCCACATTCACTCCAAATGTACCCCATATTCCCTCCATATCCAATCCAAATACACTCCATCCACATCCACCCAAGTCATGCCCAATTTTCCCTCATCTACACAAGCCATGCCCAATTTTCCTCTCACATAAACCCCAGCATGGTCTCCACCCCATACATCTCCCCCATTAAATGAACCCTTCACATCCATTCTCGTATCCGATCCTTTGTCCATGATGGATGACATGGTAAGGGCATATACTTCATGGAGGGATTCCTAAAGCCTTCCCCATCCATCCAAAATACATCAAAATCCATCACAAATCCTCCAAAATCTCCACACCCCATTCCTCCAAAATCCTAATAAACCACCCACAGTCCATACCACCCAAGGCCCCTCCCATCAACATGGGGCCATCCGAATGGGCCTCAAAGGCCTAATACCCAACCCTAAGTCCATTTAGGCCCAAACCCAAACCCTCCATCATTCCCTCAATTTCCCGCATACACTTACACCCAACAAGCTCCCATTCCCCCTCAAATGGAAAACCCATCTCACCCAATCCCCCAACCCGGCATGAGCTCCATTCATCCACATTCCTCACACCCAACCCAATATGGGAATTCATCCCATACCATCAACCATCCCTAATTCACCCATCCTCTTACCCCACAACCCAATCAGCAAAATTCCCATCAAGCCCAGTGGTCCCACCAAGAACCCACTCAACCTGTCCAAAATCCACAATTCACCCATCCCCTTACTTCACAAACCACTTATCAAAGCTTTCCCCACATACAATGACCCCATCAGGCCCCTGGCCAATCCCTTCAAAATCCAATCAATCTCACCCTTCCACTACCCTATATCGATGCGAGTCATCAATATGAGGAGGACGAGGCCCGGAATAGAGAAGCCTATGTGGGGGTGTTCGCCAGTTTCAACCCCCCACCACCCACACTCACCAACCAACAGGCTGTCCAGAATGAATGGAGGTAGCCTAGTGGGGGACCAGCCCCAACATTGCCACCCAGGGAATTAAAGCTGTTAAAAGAACAAATGGACAAGATCCAAAAGAAGTTAATGAAGCTAGGTGGGACCGAGATCCATGCCACAAATTTTTTAGATTTGTACCTATTTACAGAGATGCCTTTGCCACCTAAATTTAAGGTACCATCATTTGATAAATACAACGGCATCGGCAACCCCATCGCACACCTCAAGTTATATTGTGGGGACATGTGCCAGTACAACAGAGATGAACTACTCCTCATCAAAGTGTTTCAAAAGTGTCTCATGGCGTTAAGATGGTTCACTTCTCTTAAGCCGTCCATGATAAAAATTTTGAAATACCTCACCCACTTGCTCTAAGAACAATACGCCTATAATATTTACATCGAGCCACACAAATGTGATTTGGCTGGATTGAAGCAAAAGCCCGGCGAGACGCTTAATGAATACATTGGAAGGTGGAGGGCCCTATCAGCTCATTTGATGAGCCGTATCTCGAACAAGGAGTAAAATGAGATGATCTCAAAAACCGCCCTACCTGTTATCTATGATTTCTTGGGGTACCAGCAGCAAGCCAGCTTTACTTATTTGGTAAGAAACGTGAACTACTATGAAGATGCGATAAGAGAGGGGCGGGTAAACAAAAATACAACCAACAGAGCCAGTGGGGTCTGTAACTTGGCCGAGCAGAGGATTGACAGGATGGGGGCAGACATCCAAGCCATAATGACTACACAACCCAACACTAGCATGGTACCTTTTTAGTTTGGGGCAACACAATAAGCCCCAACTCAGGCAAATCCAGCTAAGAGGCAGGGAAATAGCCCAATAGGCACAGATATGGCCCAGCATCGCCACACCAGCCCCGCCAATTCAATCATATATGGCGTCTCCATCCATCTCACTCCAAATTCTCAAACCAACATATGATCCCCATCAAGTCCCACTCAACTACAACCAAACTGACACCAACACGGGCGGTAGCAGAGAAGGGGCAGTTGAATTTATAATCCGGTCGAGCAAAATTTCTAAATAACCTGAGGTACCGGCCTGATCGGACTCAAAAGTTGTATAAATTATCCCCAAATCTTGGCTTAGTTAATCCTCACTTAACCACTAATGTGTGCTTTTAGTTCATGTTGTGTTGCAATAGGTGTAAAAGCGGGTTAAATGTTAAAAGTATTAAAAGAGCAAGTTTATGAAGAAATCCAAGCAAACAGCAAGGGCCCAAGGAGAGAAATATGAAAGGAATGCTTTTAAAGGTCCATTGGACTGGTCAAAAATGTAAATTCGACCAATCAGAACAGCGCAACAGAGGAGTGAAGAAAAGGAAGAAAAGAGGACTTAAATGGACAGGTCGATGAGTAGTTTCGACCGGTCACAACACTGAAAGATTCAGGAAATTAAAGATGAGACCGGTTAGAGCCTGCATCAGCTATGATGAAGGTCTCTGAGTTGATGCATTCTTAAAGCTTTGGGCTAGATCTCTTGCAAATTTGGGATAAGTACTTTAATTTCTATTTTCTTTTTCTGTTTGTGAATTCCATTAATGGTACGATTGCATGTTCAAGGTTTCGACTAGATCGAGAATACAATGGTAACGCTGTAAGCGTATTTAATTTAATTTCAGTGGCCTTGTAGGGATTGGGGTTAGTCTACATAGGATATTCACTGACGGACTAGGCCTTGTAGGGTAGTTTTGTTGGTTCGTACAATGGTTCTTTGATGATTAGGTTTGTCAAACTAGTGATTAGATCTATCTAATTCATATACGATGTGACTGAGCTTGAAGCCAGGAGCGGGGGTACCAGGGATTCATGATAGAAAAGAAATAAGATTTATTATTTACGAATCTGGAATCCAAGAGAGATTCTGAGACAACTCGGATTTCCTACCCTGAAACCCGTGTTGTCAGATCACTTATCGCGATCCCTAAACATAGACTTGGTACATTTACACACTGAGCAAAATTCAAAGCAGATATCTCTTATAAAACAAATATCATATATGGCAGGATAATAGTTCTAATTTCATGCAAAATAGATGAACAAAAGAACTAAAAATGAACAATCGGTGATGGCTGACCATCACCTAAATAGTGGTTCAAAAAATATTATACTATAACAAAAGAATGGCTGGACGTACCATGCCCTAGTCACAAAATATCAAAATACTTCAAGTCTCCTAAGGAAAGTACTCCTCAGGCAGAAGAGCTGATTCTTCCTCTGGAGTGTAATCAGGATCTTCCTTATGCTCTGAATCCTCAATGTTTGTATCAACACCTGTGCTTGTGAAGTATAGTCAAGGGGTGAGCTAACAATCTAAGCTCAATAGGGGGAATATCAATAGCATTTATATCATATTTCAGAGCATAGATTCCATGACTGATTTCAGGAGCAAATTTCATGTAAAGTTGAATTTTCAAGATGCTTGAATCGAAATAAAACAGAACTCAAATACACATTCAGAATTGGTTTCTTAGTTTCTAATTTCTTACTTGTTTTTGAATTTTACATGCCTTCTCATATCTCAGCATGACTTAAAATAATAACTTAAATAATCTCCTAAGCAATTATAGCATTGATAGCCACAAATTTATTGATGGGAATCCCTAACCATCGTCGTTCAATGAACTCTTTTCGAAAGTGCACAAGCCCCTACACTATGAGGGTACTTGTGTGGTTCAAGATTTACCATTAGCCAGTGGAAGTGTACGGATATCCTACTGTACCAGTACACAAATAGGGATTTGTTCCACATGAACCTTAAATTGTTGTGTAATTTCTAATACATAGTTTAACACAATGCAGTGTGCTTATTTCATAACTAGTTTCGAAATTCGGAATCAAGGCATAAATATGAAGCTCATATGCACATTCTTAACAGAGTTCACAGTTCGAATCATATATTTTGGAACCCATGTACAAAGCTCATGTCCGTAAAATTAAAAATCAATTTATCACATTTTGTTCTATCATATCACAATATCTATATAGATCACATAAAATGTAAATGTTATTGAATTTCCCCTACCTCTCATGAAACCATGCAAGTCATGTAAAACATGGTGAAAACCTCTTCAGACATGTCCAATTTATAACCTATATTTCAATGCATCCAAAGAGCATGTATTAATGTCCAGGGAAGCATACACATCAAAGTTTCATAAGTTTTTCCAAGAAAAATCCAAAATGGCCAAAGTTGGCTCAGTCGCGTGAGCGAGTTTTAAAGTCACGCGAGCGACCTCTCCTAGCACACTCTCAGTCGTGCGAGCGACTGTTCTCACTCAATTTTCAGCCTATTCTGAAGCATATCTCGCATGAGCGACTTTCACTTGCGTGCATGAGTTTCAAAGTCGCGCGAGTGACTGTCGAAAATTCTACAATTCTTCTCGAATTCAGATTTTCAGTTCTCTCTTCTCTTTTCTCTCTTCAAACCCACATTAATTACGTAACATTTAGGGCAATGGCTCTAGCAATCTAATCATAAATGATCTATGAGAACTTACCTTTCTAACTCGTGAAATTCATGCATTCAACGATCGAACTTCAGAACTATCAGCGCTCTCGCCACACTCACTCAATGGGTTTGAAAACTCAACTTCTTGCAATCGTATCGTGACATACGTGAAGATAAATTCCCTTCTAGCGCACACAACCAATCCCAATTTCTCGCATGAGGGCGATCACGCGACGGGGCTCTCTATAAAAGGGGTTTCTAAATGAGAGGGTTTCATAGAATGGGGTTCGCACGTCTCTTACAGATCGAAATCACTCACATAAACGATATCCCTTGCGTTGGCGATCAAAGAGATGGAGAGTTGTGAGCGGAGACTCGATCATGAATTCAAGATTTGGTGTGCAAGGGTTTCACATGGAGAGCACTTCTCTTCAATTCTCATTCAAAGGCAAAGGAGACAAAAGCAATGGGTTCTCACATAAGCCATTGCCTTTATTACATGGGCCATGCTTCTATGTGAAGAACACTGTAACATCTGCCACATTTTTATCCTGACAATACCGGGTATGAACTCGAGTAGGGTCAAGCTTGTGCCAAAAATGTGACACAAAGAACTGATTTAGAATTTTAATGATGACTGTTAAATAGTGGAACCTTAGTGGCCCAGTATTAATTATTAAGTGAAACAATGATTGATCATTGATTTAGTACGAATTAAAATATATGGAGCCCTCCTTCAAGATGAAAAATTTTATAACACAATTTTAAATAATGAATAGGACTGCTTGACACTGAGGGGTGTCAACCCTTTGACCCATGACCCATTATATAGATAAAGAAATGCCAACCAAGGCTTGATGGCCTTGCCTCGGCAACTGAGGCAAGTGAAATCAGTTGCCTCGACACTCGAGGCAAGCAAAAAGGGTTGCCTCGACAACTTGAGGCAACTAATTCAATTATAATAATACACTTACTATTTTCCAAAAAATATACTTCAAACCATATTAGGACATTTAATATAACTACTATTGGTGTAATTGGTTTACACCAAAGCCAAAGCCAATTTTGGCTTATCTGCTCTTACACCATGCAAATGTGTGTGTGCATAAGACGGGATTTCATCCCTTAATAGCATATAAGCTGTTTTGGTCACTTCTTGACTCCACGTAGGTGTGAGTCATAAGAGACTCCCATGCACGTAAGAGCAACTAACCTCCTACAAAACTCGACCCATCTTCATCCTTCTTCTCGCTGCAAGTCTTGAAGAAACCCATTCCATTCTGCATAAACTAGAAACTGAAGTTTTCTTCTAGCTTAAACCAGTTCTCTTCTAGCTTAAACCAATCCTCACTTAGTTCTTCTCAAACCCTTAGTTTCAACACCATGAATTAAGAACCATAGATCACACGGTGACTTGTGATTTGAGTAAGCGTATTTCGAAAGCAATCGCTGTCGATGACTTCTTACAGACCGATACGAGCCCCGTCACCGACACACGTTCAACATCATCTCATCATCACCACGAATCCTCCAAAAGGAATGTTGTAAATGAATAGATTTCCTAGACTAGGTTCGTGTCATTAGTTAGTTTAGATAATATATATACATCTGTGGTGTCGATTCCCTAAGACCGAATCGGCAGCACAATGGATACCAGTTTGCAATGGGTTTCAGAACCCACATGTCTCATAGAAATACAGCAAAATTTCCACAATAAAATGAATTAGAAAACTCAATTCTCTGTGCAACATATATAAGAAATATATTATTCTTATATTAATATAAAAGACCTAGCCAAATGCCTAAGTTAAAAGAGCCAGAGAAGTACCAAAGGCACCACGGCAAGCCTTGCAGCATGGCTTGCCGTGGTAACCTCACAAGGTTGCCGCGGCAAGGTGCACAGGTGGGCTGCTTGCCGCGGCAACCATATGGCTTGCCGAGGCAAGCCTGTGTTAGGCTTGTGCTGTGGCTTCATTGAGTCTTGGGTTTGGGTTGATGTGCACTACATTAAATCTTATGGGTAGTGCCTATATATGATACATATCTGACGTATACGTGACCTAGAAAACCATATATATATACTAAAACAGTACACGTAAATGATAGGTGTTGGTGCACACGATGAGCTCATACCGAGGAATCTAGTTTGAATGCATGCATGCATATGTAACAAGTAGTGTGTGAGCTAAGGTACGAAATTTTACCTTGCTACCTTATAGTTAGTTTCTTCTTCGCATCTTGGATCGTACATAATTATATATACTTACTTTCGTTTAAGAAAATGTTAAATTCAACATATTGATATACATGTGAGGCTATACGTCTGATGTTCTGCTGTTGATTGCATGCTTATGATCAGATCAGCTTGGGTATGCTAGTTCAGTTAAATTTGATGCATGCTTATGATCATCAGATCAGCTTGATGTATGAGCATATGCTAATTCAATTTTAAAGATGATATATGATTATGAGCATATCAGTTCGATAAGATCAGCTCAACATATGTTATTATGTTAGGAATATTGTCAAACCAATTTAGATGACTTGATTTAGATCAACAGATGAATGTGTAAGTATGATGATACTAGATGAGTTTAGAAGAAGTATAATGTATGCACATGCTAGTTTTCAATGTATGACTATGACTGATGTTGTTAGATTAGTTTAGAGAGCTTCAAACTTGATATATGCTTTGCCTGATTATGATGCTAGTTTAATTTGGATACATGATTATCAATGATTATGCTAGTTGTCGTTATATATGATCATGTGAGTTCAGTTATTCAAATCAGTTTTACTATATGATATCTGTTCACGATATGCTCGTATACATGTTACCATGCATTGTTCATGTCCTGTTATCCTTGATGTCATGTACACATATTTATTTCATCTTGAATCAAGTGATCCCGCTAACTCGGGAGCTTGGCAAGTGATCCTGCTAACTCGGGAGCTTGACTCGTCTTGTACCAAGTGACCATGCTAACTTAGCTCAAGGGCTTGACTCGTCTTGTACCAAGTGACCTTGTTAACTTAGCTCAAGGGCTTGACTCGTCTCGTATCAAGTGACCTTGATGACATAGCTCAAGGGCTTGATTTTTCGGTGCTAGTGACCCTGTTAACATAGCTCAGGGGCTAGACATTTGATCTTGAAAGCTTGATTCTTTGTTCAGTTTGATGTCTTGTTTCGGCAGGATTCCTTGTCAGCATGATTCCTTGTATTTGTTCAACATGAAGCATGATTCCTCGTATATGTTCAACATGAATTTGTCAGCATGATCACTATTTTGTATGATTTAATTCTTGTACAAATTTGCATGATATAGTGCTTGTTTATGTTAGATGCTACGTGTTTGCTACATGTTACTATACTAGATAGGATATAATGTGCTTCAGTTAAAATTTATGCATCTAAACGTAAATTAGAAATCTAACATATAAAGTAGCACTTTAAATTTCTCTGCTGAGCTTCGATGATAGCTCATCCTACGACTTCATATCTTAGCTGCAGATATTGCTCAAGACCTGAGAACAAGGCTGATCCTACCTACCAGCCTGAGGAGGAGGACAGGGAGGACGGGGAGGAAGATTCTACTGAGGACTTCTTTCCTTGAGAGGTTTGAGAGAGAGAGAGATTTGTTTTTAAACACTAGACTTGTATAAACAGCAGCAACATGTTTTGAGATATTCAGTACTTCATGTATAGGTGTTCTTTCTATTGTTTAGATAACGGATGGCTGTTACTGGTTTCTATTGTCTTATTGTATATATTCTTACTTTTAGACAGTAAATGAATATCAGGTAGATGTTATATGTTCTCTTTAGCAGAGTTAATCTTAAGCTTCCACAATTGTAACACTTTGTACACGCTGCACTTGTATGAAAGGGATCATGTTAGGTGATCCGACGACGTGACCTTTCCTATATACGAAAATGGGAAAAGTCGGGTTGTCACAAACACAAACGTCTCTTGTGTGTTTACCAAGTGACTTGCTTTGTTTGTGAACCTAATACACCTAAGCTACGTGTTAGTCTCTTATCCAATAATTTCTAATGAGCCTTCAAAAATTTTGATTGATTTGTTCGAAAATCCGAAATGGTACCGCGTGGCGTGCTGACACGTGCACTTAACTGATTTACATAGTTTGAAAAATTGGGGATATTACATCCTCCCTCGTTACAAAAATTTTCGTCCTCGAAAATTGGCTACGGTTCTATTGCTTCCGGACGACAAAGCAAGCAAACACATAGAAGAGTTAAGGAGATTGAAATTCTCTATAGAAAGAGAACATAGTCTACTAACGAAGATCTACATCATGCCGTTAAAAATCTATTTGAAAATGCCTAGGGCTCCGAATCACTCACATCAAATATAGCCATTTTATCACATCGAAATCTCGATTACCTATCATAACAGAATGTATACGTGCATCGATTCAAGAAGGATCATAGATAAATTCATTACACAAGTTGTCCACATGCATATCACTAGAATCCACAATCTATCATCGTTGAACATATCTACATTCAATTAGCCATGGCTAATTTCACATAATGCCCGTAAAGAACATATCCATGACTAAATATCGATCATTCACAATGATCAATCAATTCATTTTACCCTGTAAAACAGAACACATCTACAACAAGATACTATTCTCACATTTCACATTCATTTATTCACAAGCATGAATCATCGTTTAACGACAATGACGTTGTTTATAACCTGCAATGAAACATCCTTGACTATTTATCCATGACATTTAACCATTTTCCAAACAAAACTATTCACGTACAGCCATTTCCAACATAATATTTACAAAATGAAAGCATCTCCCTATTTAACCATTTCTACATAGGTCAAAATTTTTCATGAAAACCATTCAAAAGTTTAAAACTATTCTAGCATGGCACCCGTGCTACCAATCACAAAACAACTTCAAATGTCAACTAATTGCAATTGGTTCCACCAACTCATTTCATCATTGTTTAAGAAACCAAAAACACCCATAATAACTCAAAATACTTTCCACAAGGTTCACCAAAATTTTAACAAAATGTTTAACAAAAGCATCTCATTAAAACAGCTCTAAAGCCAATGACCATAGTCCCCTGCTAGTCCTCCTCACCACCTGGCTGATCGGCCTTGTCATCTACTCTACCAGCTCCAGAGCTAGACGCATTCGACATGTATGTCCGTGCTACTGCCATACGCTGCAAGTAGTCGGAGGGGTACATGTAGCACATTACATCGATCAATTGGGCCTCGTGATAATAGAGCTGGCGCCTGGTCATCTCATTCTGTTGCTCTATTCTCCCCCATGATCCGATCCTGTAAATCCATTCACCTAAATAGTTCCATCGTGAAGTCCATGCCACCATATGGAGGAATCGGTGGTTGGACCGGAACTTGGTGTGGTGGTGGTATTGGATATTTAGCCGCTTGATTAGGCTCATGGTGTGGCTGTTGGTGTTGCTATTGTTACACACGTTGCGCAATTTGTTCAGTCTGGCGGCATTTGATACTTGCATTTAAATTGGTGAGACTAATTTTCAAATCCTCAAACCTATACCGTTGAGTGTTGCTAGTGAACTGGGGTTCATCTTGTGACATTTGGTATCCCCCGTTTGCTTCCTCGTCCACGTGTTGCTCAATCATTCGTGTGATCAACCGAGCATAAGGTAAACATCTGAGGGGCGTCTTGTGAGCACCTTGCCTCCCATTGTTACGTGCATACACAATCCCTTCACTTACTACAGCAGGGGCGAAGCACCACTTCTCCTGATAGGCTGCAAATAAGGCTTGGAGAAAAATTTCTCTCCTCTCCTGCTCATGTCCCAGCGGAAACAAATTCTTTCAAAAAATGATGTTGAGTGTCCACATGTAGTTGGGAAACTAGGCCCTTTTAACTAACAATCAAAATTCAGTTTGCCCGTTTGTCATTTCGGCGATAATGTCTTAGAATGGCACTTTTTCAAGATTTGGGGGTTTTAATTCTCCATCACTTACATTCCTTGATGGGCATCCCATCGCGGTAGTGATGTCACTTAGGTCAAATTGAAATTTGTGGCCATCGATTTTGCTCACAAATTCCGTCTCATCTGCACTTTTCTTTAAGTTTTGATAAAACAGGTGCACTAACCTAGGGCAATAATAATCATGAAATGGCTCACGGAGCGATTGCATGTCAGCCGTAGTTAAATACTCGAGTGTCCATTGTGTGGTTTCTTGGCGCTCAAATAGGTTGTTGTCAACAGACTATTCAACTTCAAACTTCTTCCCATCCCACCACTCAGTGGGTTGTTCTCTCACAATCGGTGGAGGATCCACCTTGTGATGTTTTGATGAAGAGGGTTTGGAAGTCGACATCTTCCGTGGACCCATCTTTCTAGAATTTGAGAAGCTTGAAAAGGAAAAATCTCAAAAGAAAGTAAAAAATTACTCTTGAGCGCGAAGAAAAACAAAAATGAAGGATCCACGGATGAAGATCGAACCCGAATCCGGCGAGTCAAACCCTGTCCTCACGGAGAAGAGAAAGAAAGCCTAGCTTTGTGAACTTTCACGCCAAAAAAATAAGAAGAAAATGGCCCGTAGGCCATATATACCCTGACAGTCGCGTGCGTGACAAACAAAAGTCGCACGAGCGACTTATAAGTACAATTGGTGCTAGAATAGTCATGCGAGAGATTATGCTGCCTAGTCTCTTGCTTGGCCTTCAGAAGAAGTCACGCGAGCGACTCTAAATTCTCACGCGCGAGTTATGCATATTTTTGTGATTTGTGTTGTTTACTGTTAGGGTTCCTTTTATCATTTTAAACATATCCTTTTCCCTTCCATCTACGTCAAAAATTTGTGTACACAATCTATACACACATACATATTTCATTGGATTAAATCATGGATTTCTTTTAGTCCATTTTCGGTAATGCTTGACAATCCGTGATTTATGCGTGGCACCCTTAGCACAATGTTAACCATTTGATAACAATCATACTTGATAAATAAAAATGCACATAACAATGATCTACTAGTCTTGGACATTATATTGAAATAATTCAAAATTTACACGGCTCCTTAAGTCAAAAGTTTATTCGAAGAGTTGCAGATACGCGTCACTTATGTCTGACTTGCTGATCGCTGATTACTTATGTATGTATCTAATTAAGTCTTAACCTATTGCAAGTGCACAATGGAAATTATAGTGCTAGCATAGGATCGTTCCCATGAAGATATGTTTTATATATGTATATATTAATTTTTTAGAAACTTATACTTATCTTTTAAGTTCCTAAACTACTTGAGAAATATGAATAAAGAATGATTTCTTAATCTAATTTTGCAAAAAATAAATCCTAAATCCTCCTTCAGATTGTTGTCGTCAATCACAATCTTTAGCTATCAGATGTTTACAATTTTAAAATATCATTACACTATATTTCAGTCTTTTAGAATTTGGGCATCAATAAAAAACTATCATCATGCAATATAGATTTATACTAATATTTAATCTACCAGAAATTTGGGCGCCAATCAAACTCCAGAAAATCAAAGATGGAAAATAAAAACCATTACACTAATCTACAAATCTCAACCTGAGTCATCAATTCAAATTAAAACTTGAAGATGTTTACAAATCAAGAAATTGCAATAAAATATTAATCTAAACTAGAAAGCAATAAAATTATATCTTTCACCCCTTAGCCGCAATCGTTAATTGCTTCTGAGAAACTACAAATATCTACTCTAATCTTCCAGCTCTTAATCTCAGTCGTCAAATGTGATTGAGGAACCTTAGATATGTAAGCTAAACTACTCTATTGATCGGAAGAAAACCCAACCTCAAGCGTCAATTGATGCTGAGAATTTCTTCGATGATTAATTCCTATACCAAGCCCTCTTATTTATAGATCATAAGGGGGTCGGTTTACAAAACTCCTAATTCTAATAAAAGAAACTACTAAAAAAAAATTGTCCTAATATAACTCTACTTCCAGTCTTATCTTTCCTTGCTTTCAACAGTCGATGTTCTCCTGGATTTTCTCCTTTATTTTAGTAGCAGAATCCTTTAAGAGTCTTCTTCGTCAATCTTCTCAAATCCGTGATTGGCCAGACTTCTAAGTCAAGAATTCTTCTAATTTGGTGCATGGCAGTATAAATCTCACGTGATCAGCAACTTCAGAAAGCTTCTTTTTATAAAATCGTAAATATCAATTTTCTTCTTTTCAATACAACTTCCTATAGAACGATTCTTTATTACAATTCATCACTTTTTGTTATATAGCACTTCCACTTTGAGCAGCTTCCTCTAAAGAGTCGTAAATTATGGTTTTCTACTTCTTCCTTTTGCATCATTCCGTAAAATCGTAAAACACGATTTTTCGTCTTTCAGTAGGCGAAGATTCATTCTTTTTCATTTAATCATTGTTGAGCACTGAAAAATACCACTTTTCACCTCTTAACCTGACCTTTAATGGACCTCTGAGCTAGTTAATAATGGCTGTTAAGTATGTTTTCATGGTTAGTAGGAATAATATAGCTTAGTGCTATAATCCTTCATTTTCAAGCCAAGAAGAAAGAATTCTGAGTTAAGTTGTGGAGCTGATGGATTCACAGTGAATGAACCATGGTGGTTCACACCTTTGGGGCAATTTAGCAGGCTTCGGGGTTCTAGAAGGCCTACTGAGGGAAAGAAATGGAGCCCAAGTAGAGATGGAGTGCTGCTGCAAAGGATTTAAATGGAATAGCTGTTGAATATGTTGTGCTGTAGCAAACTATACAAAGAACACACTCAGCAAACCAACAACTATAGAAGCTTCAGCAGCTACAATACTGAAGTCTTAAATAGCATATATATGCTGTCTAGTAGCTGAGATTGAGTCCCACATGATGAAGGCTTGAAGCAGGTGCAGCCTCTCAAGTTGCTGTTCAATGCTCTAAATTCCTCCAACCTTGAGTAGTTGCTATGCTGCTGCCCTAATGCATTCAAGCAGCTAGAGACCTGAAGATTTGAAGCAGGAGTTGCTGCACTGAAACCTGCTGCTACATTGCTGAGGAAACCAAGTTGTTGAGTTGCTGGTTGAAGACTCAACCCTCTTAGCTACAACTGCTGCATTTAACCCCAAGAGCTGCATGGAAGACACCACAGCCACCAGTAGAGGAGATGCTACACTTCAACCTCATGGGCTGCTGCTTGAAGACTGTTGTACACACTTGAGCAGATTAGCTACTCCACACTCCAACCACTCGAGTAGTTACCAGTAAGCAGCACTAAACCTGTTAAGTGGTCCCCTATAGCTTCTATTCAACCTGTCGAGCTGGGCCCTTGAAGACCTAAAGTAGACATGCTGCTATATTAACCCATCTCGAGCATATGAGTGTACATGTCAAGCAACTGATATACAAGCTTGAGCATATCAGCAACCCATAGATGCTGCAGTAGCAAATCACTCGAGCAGCTCATGCCTTATATATCATCCTCTCGAGTTGTGGACTTAGAGAGATGAATCCCCATGTAATGAACTCGAGCAGTTCAAGCGATGAAGGAAGAACCACTCGAGTGCTTCATGGCTGAAGACTTAAACTACTCGAGCAGTTCACTAATGAACTCGAGTAGTTTGCTAAAGCAAACCATGAACTAGAGCAGCTCCAATTAAGTCACTTGAGTGGTTTTGAGGGCCATCCTGTCGAGTAAGCTACTGAAATGGGCTGCGCTAGAACCTGTCGAGCACTTAAAAGCATGTATTTGATCTTGTCGAGATCCTCTCGAGGTGCAAATTTTGAAGCTGTCTGAAGCCAATAACCTCTCGAGAACTGCTCGAGAAAGCAAATCTGAAGCTCATCCTGTCGAGGCACGGGTTCCAGCTGCTATGTTCGAACATGCAACGGTATTAGGGCACACATCCCAATGTACTTAGCTATCCCCCACATCCCAAGGCAATTACTTGGCCACAAAAGCACCACGACAACAACTCCAAGCATCTTATTTTTGATTGGCTAATGCACATCAATGCTGTTATGGATTGTATAAATATCTGAAATCTGTTTTGTAAAATCATCCAGATTAGCTGGATTAGAGCCAGGATTAGCTTGAGTTCATTTATCTTTTTAGGGTTTTAGTTTTCTTTTTTACTTTTTCCCTTTCTTCTTCCTTGGCTTAGCTGCAAGGTTAGGTTGATTTTCTTTATAGTAGCTAGGCCCATTTCAGTTTTGTAATCAATTTTGTATAAGCATTGAGAGTAGTTTTGGGGATTTGCACAGACTGTTGCCTTGAGGGCAATCATTGTAAGTTCTTTTTATTCAATGAAATGTTAGTTTTAAAGCTCCATTAAAACTGTATTTACCTTTTTTTTTTACATAGATTTTTATAGGTTTGATGCTCCTATGGTTGCTTTAGCTTATAGCCTTACAACCATGGTGGCAGTAGTGGTATCGCTATTCCATCTCTAACCTCTCCGATTAGGATAACCTTTGCGATAGCCTGTGGCCATTCAAGTGGGTAGGGTATAGCCCTAAGGCTGGTCCAGATGAAGGGGTTGAGCTAGATTAGTTTTCTCTGCAATTGGGTTTGTAGCCAAATGAGAGATAGCTGCAAACCCAACTCCTCTATTTTGCAATCTCATAATCAGTGAATAGACCTGAGATTTTGTAGAGATTGCTGACTTGTGAGCTGGGTCATTGCAGGCTTTTTTGTAGCAATGACTAGCTAAATCTAAGTCCCCATTCAGCCTATGATTTCTTATGATTCCCATTTGATTTTCATAGACTGTTTGATCCTATGGATGCATGAGCTTGTAGCCTTGCAAACATGGTGTCTGCAATGGTTTTTCGTGCTTTGATTTAATCCATTGACTGGATGAAATCCCTGAGGTATTTTGTAACTATTCAAGTAGACAAAATACAGCCCTAAGACCAGTCCATTGCCTCTGGGTTAGGTTAGATTCATCTACCTTGCAGATGTGCTTGTAGCCATCTGATGGACTGCTGTAGATTCATCTCTTGAACTGAGTTACAGTGCTGATTTGACCACAACTATCTACTTCTCACCATTTTTATTTTATTTTTACCATACCATCATCATCCTTCTACCCCTTTTCTTCAGCTGTAGTTTATTCCTATTTTTTAGGTTATTTGACACCTAAACACCTTATCTTTACCTCGCTTTCTACTGTAGGTTTAGAGTTGCCAGATATGTAGCTAGATCTGGAGTTTACTATACGCTTTTAGGTTTTTTTAGATCATCACTCTCCGTGCGACAAACTCTTACTTATCAAAACATGCTATTTTGTGCCATTTCAATCCATTTCATTCTCCCTTTCTTTGATTTATTTTTGCCACCACATTTTTACCCACACATTTTTAATAAAATAAAAGCACAAGCAATTTTAATCCAACAAGTTTTTGGCGCCGCTGTCGGGGATCGAACCCGGGTCACCCACGTGACAGGCGGGAATACTTACCACTATACTACACCTGCATGACAGACGGGGAGTTTTGATCTTAGTATAGTAAATCTGAGTTTAGTTTTTATTCTTTGTAGATGTAGTGTTTGAATCAATTATAGCTGTAGTTTTTGTTTTATTTTTGCATTTTTTCCTTTATTTTCTGGTTCGATTTTTTTTTGCCTTTGTTGTGTTTGTAGAAATTACAATTGTAGTCTTAGGATTTTTGCTATTTTTCTTTATTTTCTGTTTTAAATTTATTGTCTGTTTAGTGTTTGAATAAATTTCTGCATCAATTTGCATTTGGAGTAGCAAATAGAGGAGTTTAGCTGCAGCTGGAGCATTCCTGCATTAGTTTGCATCTCTATCTCCCCTGTTTTTGTTTCATTTCTGCAGTCTAAAATTCCTGCAGTTGTGGTAGTTTGTATTTTTCTTTATCTATTTGTTGTAAGCTACCCTTGTTTTGTTGTGTATGTGTATTGTTTGCTGGGAAGAAGGTTTCTCAATCTCGAGCTAGAACCTTTGAATCCTGAGCCCTAAGCCAGCAACACACACACCTGCTAAAAATTTAGTAACAGCCGAGATGGGTAAGCAACCTAGACCACCCTTAGGGAATATAATGCACCAGGGGCATACTCATCCCCCTCTTGCATTCAACTCCCTACTGTTGTGGGTAATTATGAGATAAAGGCTCAAACCATCTAAATGTTACCAAACTTTCATGGGTTGAGCAAGGAAGACCCTTACCAGCACATAGATATGTTTCTTTCTCTATGTAATACCTTCAATATTGTTGGTTTAGGAGAGGAAGCCACCAAATTGAGGCTTTTTCCTTTTTCCCTAAAGGATAAGGCCCGAACTTGGCTCACCTTGCTCTCGGCAACCAGCATATAGTCTTGGAATGACCTACAATGCCAATTCTTGACTAAATTTTTCTCAATTGATAAAACCAGTCAGTTGAGGAGGAGCATTATCTCTTTTGCTCAACTCCCAACTGAACAATTTTATGAAGCTTGGGATAGATTTAAAGAGTTGTTGAGGCAGTGCCCACACCACCAGATCCCCAAATGACAACTTGTTCAAAGCTTCTACCGGGGGCTAGATGCTAAAAGTAGATCCATGATTGATGCATCAAGTGGTGGCACATACCTCAGCAAAACTGATGTAGAGGCTTGGGATTTGTTCAATGTGATAAGTGAGAACTCCATACAGTAGGAGTCTTTCTCAAGCAATTACATTGAACCAGCTGCTAGAGGTTTAAAAGAACCAACTTCTACTAGGAAATTGTATAAATTAACTATATACAATAACCTAGAGAGGAAGGTGGATAACTTGTCTAAAAAATTTGAGAAAGTGTTGAGTGTGTTGTAGCCCCACATGGCTGCACAGGTTGGAGAGGCATGTTTGATATGCCACTCACCCACACACTCTCATCTTGATTGTCCCTCTGCTAGTCCATTTCCAGAATTAGTAAATGAGTAAGCCAATGTTGTCCAATCATTTGGACAGTAGCCGGCTGGGTATACTTGGAGGAACCATCCAAATTTGAGGTGGAGACAAGTTGATTTGCCTTAAACGCAGCAACAGTAGGCATTGCCCTACAATTCCAACGCTTGCATAGTAAGCGGATAGCCAGTCCATGCCAAGGATCACATTGAAACCTTGCATATCCAATAGGATGAGATCTATCTTTGTCTCGTGACCCTTAACTGAAATGACAATCGATTGGCAAAAAATATCTGTGCTCACCGCAGTTCCCGTAGGGACTGACACGGCTAAAATAAAATCTAAAGGTTTAGGGATGATGCTCAATACAGTGGCGAACTGTGAAGTTACGAAGGAGTGTGTAGAACCTAGGTCTATCAATACTCGTGCTTCATGCTGACATATGTCGCTACGTTGATACATTTGTAGGGTACCTACATGTCAAACTTACAACTCGATTTAGAGTGTAAAAAGTGTGTGTGGTCGTACTCATGAATTGCAATTTATTTGAAAACAACTATAATGGCATTTCCTAATGAAACTAAAGAAAGAATTGATAATCCAATTGAATTATACCTTGGATGACGTCGTTGGATGTCTGGGCATCCTGGGCAGTAACAACATATGCACGGTCCTGAATGGTAGGTCGCGTGGGTCGTGTAGGCCTCTGTGTGGCGGTTGATGTCTAACCGGCTTATAGTATGTATATATTTAAACTAAAATCAAGCCTTAAGCTATTGCAAGTGCACAATGAAAATAATAGCATAGCGATAGGATCGATCCCACAAAGAAATGTTTATCTTATTATAGATTTTATGTTCCTATTTTAACAACTATTTTTATCCTTTAAGTCCTAAACTATTGGAGAAATATGAATAAAAGAATGTTTTTTTAATCTAATTTGCATAAAAATAAATCCTAATCCTCCTTCTTCAGATTAAGAACGTCAATCTCAATCTTCAGCTATCGGATGTTTACAAATTTAAAATATCATTACACGGTATTGTAGTCTTTCAGAATTTGATCGTCAATCAAAAACTAAAATTCTTCAACACAAATTTAATCTAATCAACAATCTTCTAAAATCTGGGCGTCAATCAAATTCAAGAAAATTGAAGATGGAAAAGTAAAAATCGTTACACTAATCTGCAAACTTTAACCTGAGTCGCCAATTCAAATCAAAATTCGAAGATGTTTACAAAATAGTAAATAAAATAAAATAAAATCTATTCTAGAGAGAAAATAAATATATCCTTCACCCCTTAGGTGCAATCGTCAATTGCTTCTGAGAAACTACAGATATCTACACTAATCTTCAGCACCCAATTGTAGTCGTCAATTACTCTTGAGAAACCTCTAATATCTAATCTAAAAATAAATAAATATCTACTCTAATTTTGATCAAAAGAAAATCCAACCTTAGTCGTCAATTGATGCGGAGAATTTCTTTGATGGTTTATTCTTAAACTGGGCTCTCTTATTTATAGATCATAAGGAGTCAGTTTACAAGACTTCTAATTTTAATAAAAGAAACTAAACTATCCTAATATAACTCTATTTCTAATTTTATTCTTCCTTGCTTTTGGATATTTGATGTGTTCCTAATTTTTTTTCTTAGTTTTAGTAACAGAGTCCTTTTAATAATCTTCTTCATCAATCTCCTAGATCCATGATTAGTCAAACTTCTAATTAAAGAGTTCTTCTAATTCTGTTCTTGGCAGTGAAAATTCTCACGTGATTAACAGCAATTGCAATAGGAAAGCTTCTATAATCGTAATCATAGATCATAATTATCTTTTTTCTTATCTTCCTTAGAAAATCGTAAATCACGATTTTCTATCTTTCATAGCTTTCTCACTAGACGATTCTCTAAATTACAATTCCTTACCTTTCTTCTATTCTCTTTGTTTGAAGAATAGTAAATTACGATTTTCTGTAGCTCTTCATTAGCAACGCTCAATCGTTTGTAAAATCGTAAAACACGACTTTCTATTCTTTTGTAGCGGTGAATTGTCTTTTACACTTAATCGTCTTTTTACTGCTCTTTTGGGTTCACATTGACAAAGATATACATTATGGCTCTCTTTTACTGATTATCTTTAATATCTACACATCATCAACTTGTTAGTAGTAAACTAAGTCCTAGCATCACTAAGTTAAGGGTGATAAAATGGTAAATTACATGACTGATTACACCCCCAAACTTATGCTTTGCTAGTCCCAAGCAAATAAGGAAATATAAACTAAGAAATAAAATGCCACTTTCGTAGGGAGCACGATTGCATTTAGCAGATGCAATAAGCCTTTAAACCCCTAGGTGATCCCTAGTGGAGAAGTTATAGTTTTCTGAAGGTTTTCAGTGAAGTTACCTATAAACTTCAAATATATATATATATATATATATTTATAAATATATTTAAAAATAAAAATAAAAATCTTACTAATCTAATTAGTTGGTCAATACATAATCTATTGCGATTTTCTAAAATTATCAATAATATATTCTTACTTTCCATTGTAACAGTTATCCTTAATTAGAACTCCAACAATTTCAATTCAAAATAAGCACAAAGTGTATATGCATTAGTGAACAGTTTATTCTTCATAAATTTTTCTAAACTGCAGATTTAGAAAATATTTTCATTTAAAAGCTCACTATTGGCATACTCTAAAAAAGTTATCAAAACTTTTGGGTTCTCTCAGTATATTTTTCAGAAGAATTCAGTTAAAGATAATTGTAAAAATAAATCTCATAAAAAAGATAATCTTATCTTATTCTTATGATTCCCTGTATAATTCATAATATCTATTATCCTTACCTTTACTAGGCTTATGCTTTTACAAATCATAAATCAGAAAGGTTTTTCCTTCAACTTGTAATGGGGTTTTGAGTTTCAAAAGGTATCAAGGAAAGGTAGAAAGGGATTCAAAGTTTTTATGAGAATTTAGCTCTTCTTTTTCTTATCTTCTACTATTCTATTTTAGTAAGTATCCATTATTGGATAACTTCTTCCCATATACTTGCTAAAGAATCATTCTTCTTTTTCACTCCTTTCCCATATTTTCTTTTTTCTCTTTTTTTCTTCTTCTTTTATACTTCTTTTCTAACATTCCTTCTCTGTTTCATTCTTACTCCTTCCACTCCCTCTTCTTCCCTTCTTTGCGTTCTGAACTCTCAGAAATTATAAGGGTTAAAGGCAGAAAACTTTGGGTAGTACATATGGTTAAAGGTTTATAAAATTTTGGTGCAAAAAAATTTTGTTTCAGGCTTCTAATATGGGTTTAAAGGATAAAATATTCTGGGATTTTGGCTTTTTGGCTTTGATTTAAACAAAAGATGACCTTAAATCATCTTTACGATTTACTAGCATAGATGCCTTATTGTTCTGATATTTCTAATAGATAGTTCTAGACAAAAAATCAGTTCATCATATTCATAGAATGATTCGATTCTAAATTCAGCAATATGAGATTTTATATCAGTATAGAAGTTCAAAGAAATTTTTACAATTTTGAATAGAAACAGTCTCTCTCAGAATAAAAGAGGAAATATGGCTTAAAATTTCATTGGTTTATGATTTTGAAACTATAGTCTAAATTTTTATAGTTTAGATCAATCTATTGTTTCAAACATTCATTCTAATACAGCGTTTTAATGAGCTAAGCAAGAATTATAACTGTTCTAAAATCTAATTATTAAACTTCTATTATAATGAATCGTACTGATAAAAAAAAAATTCAAAAACTTAAACTAAATGTTATATAAAAACTTTTATTACTAAAAATAAAACTACTATATATACATAGAAATTGTGTATCCCCCCAAACTTAAATCGGACAATGCCCTCATTGACACAAAAATAGGGGACACAAAATAAATAAATAAATAAATATTGATATACTAAGTATTTACCAAAAAAGAATCTGTTACCAAATATATATTCTCCCTAGAACTTGAGAGAAAATATTCACGTCTTATTCACGGAAGTATCAATACCAAAAATGTTAGTAAGAAGAAAAAAAAATTAGTAATGTTAGTAACACATAAAACTTACAGAGTTAGTGTTAAGACCTGAAAAGTACCACTTTTCACCCCTTAACTTAGCCTTTGATTAGACCCTTAGCCATCTAATAAAGTTCTGTTAAGTGTTTTCTGTAGATAATAAACAGCAGTGCAATAAGGCCATAAATCATGTTAAGGAGCATGTATTGGCACCAGAAGTCCCTCAGAAGAATGAGCCATGAATCCAGACCTAAGGTAAGCCTCGCGCAGCTGACAAAGCTCCAGAGGATTCAGAAAAAGATGCTTCGCGCAGTCCTCGCGAGCTTCCCAAGACTTCACAACAAGAGCTCGCACAGTTGAGTAACAAAAGAGCTTCAGAAGCACAACCTCGCGCAGCTCTCGCGAAGTTCAGGAGTAAATGGTCGTGCAGTCTTGCACAATTCAAGAAGACCTGAAATCAACCTCGCGTAGTTCACTCAGAACCGCTGAGGAGAGAGAGCTTCAGGAGATTCTTCGCGCAGCTGTCGCGTAGTAGCCGCGGGATGCAAATGTCAAGAGAACCTGTGGCACAGTTCAGAAAAGCCTCAAAGCCTCGCGAGGATCCTCGTGAAGTTCCATTAAAAAGTGAACGTCTCGCATAGTTCTCGCGCTGTTCAGGAAGAAAGCAGCCTCATGAAGACCAAAGTAAGCCTCGCGAAGATCTATTATGAAATGGAATGCTCACACAGTTCCCGCGCTATTCACAAGTAGCAATCCAACCGCGCGAAGCCCAATCTAGCGTGAGTTTAACTATCTACCTCGCGACTGCTCAAAGCATCAAGAAGCTGCAACCCCACGACGTCTGAAGTTTTAATGCAAACTCATCCTCACAAAGTCTGTGCTACCACGCGACAAGTCTGGGAATCGACTGCAACCTGGCAAAGCTCTGAACGCCAACTTCCATTATTCTGTAGAGGACATTCTAGAGATTTCTAGCGATTAGGCACCACGCACTGTGCTCAAATCTACGTGGCACATACGAGGCATCCAAGGATCATCAATAGGCCACGTGGCATCGCTAAAATTAGGGTTTCCTAACCCTAATGCGCCGCCACACCCACTGCTATATAAACCTAAGCCTGGTTTAGGTTTAGGAATCCTTATTTCTAGACTTAGACGCCCAGAAGAGCTCAGACCTTATCACTGATAAGAGATCTGAGATCTTCTTCTTTTCTGTTCTTTTATAGTTGTAAGTAGTTTTTCTTTTTCTTTTTCCTTCTCTCCATGGCCCAACACTTGCTGGCCAGGCCTATGGATGTTTATTGAGATTAGATAAATGGAATTTGTGATTGGGTGTTGTACTATTATGGGATTCGTGTGTTTGTGAGCTGTTCTGTGCAAGGCTGCTACCTTGTGATCTGCCATTGCTTTGGCTGTGATTCAAAGCAATGGAGGACTGATTCTAAGGACCCATTCAGATTCAAGTGACCTGTGTGTCTGGGCTATCATGGTCCTATAAAGCCTTAGCCCCACCACAGGACCCACTAGATCTGAAATCCTCATGGAAGCCTGAGCTGGTAGCCTTGTGACCATGGTGGTGGCAGCAATATTCTTATTTTGTTTTGTGCTCCGTGAGGAGGATAGCCTCTGGGGTAGTCTGTGACCATTCAAGTGGACAGGTTATAGCCTTAGGGTGAATCCAATCCGCTGATCCAAAATGGATCCTTCTTCTCCGAGCCTGAGCTTG
Source organism: Chloranthus sessilifolius (assembly GCA_021018995.1). Taxonomy (NCBI): domain Eukaryota; kingdom Viridiplantae; phylum Streptophyta; class Magnoliopsida; order Chloranthales; family Chloranthaceae; genus Chloranthus; species Chloranthus sessilifolius. Next base: position 48,774,503 of record CM037593.1, on the reverse strand, counting down.
TAGCCTGGTAGGAGATTGTACAGAGGCAGACTCCCCTATATTGGTATAGACCCGCCATCAGATGTTAGATCTGATCTGGGTATGGAGATTGTAGGCTTGTGACTGGACCATTGTAGTCCCACTCCAGCAATGGATAGCTAGATCTAAGGTGGTACTCAATCTCTTGCTGGTTCTATGTGTCTGGGCTATCATGGTCCGACACAGCCTTAGCCCCACACATAGAGCTTTAGAGGTTGAGGTTCCCTATGGATTCCTGAGCTTATAGCCTGGATGAAGTAGTGCCTACAATGATTAACTTGTTTTGACTCATCTCTGGATTATGGTTCCCCTATGGGATAGTCTGTGACCATTTAAGTGGACAGGTTATAACCTTAAGGGATTGGATCATGGCACAGGGATGAGTTGTATTCTTTCTCCTCTTTGGTGATAATGTAGCCATTGGACAAGATTTCTATACCAGCAGATCTGAACCCAATAGCATACTTCTCACCCTTTTATATTTATTTTCCTTCACTCCATCCATCTTTTCAACCCTTTTTGTAGTTAGTTCATTAGGCTACCTTGGGATACTTAGAATAAGTGACCCTAAACTCCCTTCCTTTTAGGACTGCCAGATCTGTAGTCAAATCTGGAGGGACTACTAGAGATGGCTCCCTTGGAGCTGTAGATTACTCTTCCCTGTGGGACAAACTCTTACTTATCAAAACTTACTATAAATGGACCTTGTATCTTGCAGGTCTAGGATTTCTCAGTTGTGCTGATTCCATCTCCTATTTTACTTTGATTTTAAATTACTTTTACCCCCAACAAATAAAGTAAGCACATGGGAAATAACCAACAGTTAGTAGAATTTTTTTTTTTTATATATATAACTGAATATTTACAATGATCAGAAAGGATAAGTAAAAACCAAAATCTATCATAAGAACTAATTACATAAAAGGGTATAAACCTAGGAAAAATCTAGACATATACTAAGTTAGACTTGATACTGGCAGCAACGTCTGAAAAGAAATCTTCGATAAAGATCGGTCCAAAATTGTGCTACACAAATAGATTTGCCCTGCCTTGCATAGGCGTATCCAATAGAAAAGAAAATGATTTAAGAAGGCGGAGGAGGTGAAGATGGTGAAGACTATTTGTGGTCGGGGAGGGAACAACCAAAATGAGAGATGAGAAAAGGGCAATGATTTCACCGATTGATCGCGCCCTTTCTGCTAACAACTCATTTACTTCTTCATGGCATTGTATGAGGCATGAAAATGCCTCAGTAATCTCTGACCAGTTTGGTTGTCTTGCCATGGAAAAAAGGTTGGTGATGGTAATGGAATGATTTGCTAATTTATCGCCCTTCGATTTTATATTTATACCCAAACCAAGAAGTTGAAGAGGTGTCTTAAATAGACATTATGGTTTAAGTTGAATCAAGCGAACCGGTAGGTAGTCCTAATAAATACTAAAGGCATATCTGATCAGCGTGAATCAAGGTGACTCCTTTTGTATCGTAGGTTGTGCCCACTCGAAAACAAAACACACGACCTTAATATCGCGCTCTCTCTCAGTAATCGTAATTGCCACGAATGTAAATTACGAGAAGTCGTACTCACTACAATTTTTCATACGGGCATAACACAGACTCAATTATATCTATATCTAATAGCATACAATTGGAATAATATTCATGAAAATTTACTACGGATGAGTCGGTGGTTTGACGAAGCCCTGAGTAGATCAGTTGTATTCAGGGTCTTGTAATGATATTATGGTCACTGTCCCTTTTTCTTCTAAAGATACCATCAACTTAAGTCTCTGTCCATTAACTATAAAAGTACGGTCGTCCTTGGGATCTTTGACAGTGATAGCCCCATGGGGGAATGTTTCTATAACTGTGTAGGGACCTTCCCAACGACTTCGCAGCTTCCCTGTGAATAGCTTTAACCTCGAATTATGCAACCAAACTTGTTGGCCTGGCTCGAAACTTTTTCTCAGAATTTGTTTATCATGGAATGCCTTGGTTTTGGCCTTATAAATTTGAGTATTTTGCTAATCATCGTTTCAATTTTCCTAGAGCTCATTGAGTTCGCGCTTTCGTTGCTCTTTAGATTCAGCTAGCTCAAAATTGAGTATTTTGATAGCCCAGAGAGCTCTATGTTCTAGTTTCACAGGTAAGTGGCAAGCTTTACCATTCACCAGTCGAAAAGGTGACATTCCAATGGGAATTTTATAAGCTGTTCTATATGCCCACAGAGCATCATGCAATCTAATGGACCAGTCTTTTCTATAAGGGCAGACAGTTCTTTCAAATATTTTCTTTATTTCTCTATTGGAAACCTCAACTTGCCCACTAGTTTGTGGGTGATAGGGGGTCGCGAGTTCATGCGTGACACCATATTTCTTGAGCAAGCTCTTGAAATATCTGCTACAAAAATGGCTACTCTCATTACTTATGATGGCTCGTGGGGTTCCAAATTGTGCAAATATATTTTCTCTGATAAATGAGACTACCACCTTGTGATCATTTGTTCTTGTGGCTACGGCTTTGACCCATTTTGAGACATAGTCGATAGCTACAAGTACATATATGAATCCAAATGAAGGTGGAAATGGTCCCATGAAGTCTGTGCCCCATATGTCAAAGGGTTATGTGACCACAATTGGTTGTAGGGGCATCATGTTTCTTCGGGACATGGCTCTTGACTTCTGAGAACGATCGTGGCTTGAAAAAATTGCTAGGCATCCTTAAATAATGATGGCCAATAAAATCCCGACTGTAGCACCTTGGCAGTAGTTTTCTTTTTGCCGAAGTAGCCCCCACAAGAGTAAGTATGACAAAATTTCAGAACATTATGGGTGTCACTATCGGGTACACATTTTCTAATTATTTGATCATAGCATATTTTAAATAGATCAGGGTCCTCCCAGATATAGTATTGGACACTGGAGAAGAAAATATATCTATCCTGGTTGGACCAAGTTGGAGGAATCTTACCAGTGGGCAAATAATTTATAATGTTTGCATACCATGGAACTGTTGTTTGGATGGCAAAAAGTTACTCATCCGGAAAGGCATCGTGCAGAGATTCTTTACTGGTGGCTTCAAGGTTTTCGATTCTGGATAGATGATCAGCTACCACATTTTCAACTCCCTTCTTATCTTTGATTTCAAAATTGAACTCTTGCAAAAGAAGAATCCACCTTATTAGTCTTGGTTTAGCATCTATTTTAGATAGTAAGTACTTCAGTGCAGAGTGATCATAGAAGATGATGATTTTGGTTCCCTAAAGCGAAGATGACCGCAAAAATCTCCTTCTCAGTGGCGGTATAATTAACTTGTGCTTCAATCAAAGTCTGACTTGCATAATAAATTACATGAGGGACCTTATCTTTTTGCTATCCCAAGACGACACCTATCGCGTAGTCAGAGGCATCACACATTACTTCAAAAGGTAAGGAGTAATTAGGTGATTGAATAATTGGTGTAGATGAAACGAGTGCTTTAAGCTTGTTAAATGCGTCAAGGCAGGTATCATCAAAGTCAAAAGGTATGTCGTTGCTAACAAGCGACACAAAGGTCTTGAGATTTTCAAAAAATCTTTAATAAAACGGTGGTAGAAGCCAACATGGCCAAGGAAAGAGCGAATCTACCGTACCGAAGTAGGTGGCGGAAGGTTTGCTATTACATCGATTTTGGCCTTGTCAACTTCTATTCCTTTTTTAGAGACGATGTATCCTAAGACTATGCCTTCCTTTACCATAAAATGGCTCTTTTCCCAACTTAGTACTAAGTTGGTCTTTTCACATCTTTCTAGGACGAGAGCAAGGTGATTAAGATAAGAATCGAAAGTTTGGCCAAAAACTAAAAAATCATCCATAAATACTTCTAGGAACTTGTCTATCATATCAGAAAAAATCGTCATCATGCATCTTTGGAATGTTGCAGGCGCATTGCATAACCTTAACGACCTGCGACGATATACAAACGATCCAAAAGGACACATGAAGGTGGTTTTTTCTTGATCTTTCGAGTAGATCGAAACTTGGTTGTACCCTGAATATTCGTCTAAAAAGAAAAAATATTCCTGACTTGCAAGTTTTTCTAAAATTTGGTCAATAAATGGTAATGGGAAATGATCTTTACAGGTCATCGAGTTAAGTTGACCTGCAAGTTTTTCTAAAATTTGGTCAATAAATGGTAATGGGAAATGATCTTTACAGGTCATCGAGTTAAGTTTCCTATAATCAATGCATACGCGCCAACCTGTGGTTTCGCATAATGGTACCAGCTCTCCGACTGTATTTTCCTTAACCATAATCCCAGACTTCTTTGGGACTACCTGAATGGGACTCACCCACTCACTATCACAAATCGGATAAATAATACATGCATCTAATAGTTTCATGATTTCCTTTTGAACAAGTTCCCTCATATTTGGATTTAACCGTCGCTGACTTTCTCATGAAGTTTTGGCATTGTCCTCCAGATGTATACGATGCATACATATAAACGGGTCAAGCCCTTTAAGGTCAGAGACTGTCCATCCTATTGCACACTTATATTTTATGAGTGTGACCAATAACTTACTCTCTTATTCCTTGTTAAGAGCGGATAAAATAATTATGGGGAGAGTTTCTTTAGGCCTAAGAAACACGTATTTTAGGGTGTCAGGGAGTAGTTTCAAATCTAAGGATGGTGCTTTTTGGATAGATGGTTGTAACGGTTCATTGGGAATAATTGGTAGGGGTTCTATCCGTGGTTTCCAAATCTTAGATTGGAGTTCACAGATAGAGGTGTCCACAGGGTAGATTTCCTCCATTCGTCGGTGATCTTGTTCCTCCCAGTCTGTGTACAACAATGCTATATGAGGCACATCCCTGGATAAAGTACGTGGCAATGCTTCCTCTACTAATTCTTCGATTTCATCTATACTAAAGCATTCCTCATCATCTATCGAAGCCATCTGGTTGGCTATAGTGAAGACATTTAATTGGATTCACATATCTCCAAAAGAAACCTCCATTACCTTGATTTTACAATTTATACAAGCATTGGTAGTGGCCAAGAATGGTCTACCGAGTATAACGGGAATTTGTGTTGGAGATTTTGAACTTGGCTCCATATCTAACACCAGGAAATCGACAGAGAAAACAAATTTGTTGACCCCCGTCATAACAATTTCAATAATTCCAACAGGCCTCCTTTCATATCTATCGGTTAATTGAAGAGTCACCGAAGTAGGCCTCATATCTCCTAGTCCCAAACTTTCATAAACAGAATATGGTAGCAGGTCCTAGATCCAAAAGCATTTTATTTATTGCATGGTTACCTATGATACATGGAATTGTAGGCTCCCCGGGATCCTTAAGCTTAGGCAGAGTTTTATCTTGTAAGACTGAGCTTACTTGCTCTGTCAAGAAGACTTTTTGTGAAACATTGTTTCGCCTTTTTTGTTTCTGCGTACACATCTCTTTTAGAAATTTTAAATAGGCTGAAACTTTCTTTATTGCCTCTAAAAGGGGCAAATTGATCTTTACTTTGAAGATCTCAGTGATTTCTTTTAATCTTTTTGGATTTTTGTCAAAAGGGGATGGTGCACCAAAAGCATTTGGAAAATATAACTTTGGCACATAAGGTGCCTCTGTCACAGATTTAGGTGTACTGTCCTCTTTATTTTCTATTTTTTTTGTTTTTTATTTTCTAATGTTTTTGGGTTTTCTTGTGGAATAGTCTCTTCTTTGGCTTCATTCCTTTTCCTATGGTCGGAGGGATAGCTACTGGAGTAGGCATCTCTACTCTGTTGTCAATAGTCCTGCCACACCTTAAAGTCTGAACAACTTGAACTGTGGGAGTTAATGTCTGTGAGCTCACCTGGTTACACTCTCTTTCCTCCCATTGCAAGGCTAGTTGACCAATTTGGGTTTCTAACTTTGCAAGGGATTGAGTGCAAGAGTGTAAATTTTGGGAGATCTGAGATAACTAAGTTAATTCCCTAGTGTGATGGTGCGCATTTTGTTGCATGTCTAGAAGGGTTTGTAATATAGACGCGCCATCGTTTTCATTCTGAGGGCATGGTTGTTGGGCAGAAGTTTGGTAAGGGCTATAAAACTGTTGAGAATTTAGAGAATGTTGCGGGTATGTATAAAATAATTCTTCTCGATTTATTTTTGGGAAGCCATAAGGATTATCTTATTGAGGATTGTAAGTATTCGCAACACTACCCCACTGAGAGGCAAAGGCCTGCTCAGTCTCCATCATGGTTGGATACCAAGGAGTAGTTGGGAATTCTATTGGGGCGTAGGGCATGTTGAGACTCGGCTAAGATGTTATATCACGGCCTTGCATCTTTGAATGAACTATATATTATATTCTAAATTTTTTTATTTTATTTTATTAGAAGGTAGGGAGAAGAATAAATTTGAGCCTCTAGCTTCTGTGGCTAGCAGGAGTGTTGAAACCTGATTCGTCGCTCCGAATAAACCTGCAAAAGCTAAAGAAATGATCAAAATAATTGAAAATATAAAGAAATATAAAAGAGAAAGATAAATATTTATTTTTAAAACAAAAATATAAACAAAAATAAAAGATAAAACACTTCCCCTGCAGCGGCGCCAAAAACTTGACCGGCTTATAGTATGTATATATTTAAATTAAAATAAGCCTTAACCTATTGCAAACACACAATGAAAATTATAGCGTAGCGATAGGTTCGATCTCACGAATAAATTTTTATCTTATTATAGATTTTATATTCCTATTTTAAAAAATATCTTTATCTTTTAAGTCCTAAACTATTGGAGAAATATGAATAAAAGAATATTTCTTTAATCTAATTTGCATAAAAATAAATCTTAATCCTCCTTCAGATTAAGGTCGTCAATCTCAATCTTCAGCTATCAGATGAGTACAATAATCTCTTAAAATCTGGGCATTAATCAAATTCAAGAAAATTGAAGATGAAAAAGTAAAAATCGTTACACTAATCTGCAAACTTTAACCTAAGTCTTCAATTCAAATCAAAATTCAAAGATGTTTACAAAGCAGTAAATAAAATAAAATAAAATCTAATCTAGAAAGCAAATAAATATATCCTTCATCCCTTAGGCGCAGTCGCCAATTGCTTCTGAGAAACTACAGATATCTACACTAATCTTCAGTACCCAATCGCAGTCATCAATTGCTCCTGAGAAACCTCTGATAGCTAATCTACAAAGCAATAAAAATCTACTCTAATTTTGATCAAAAGAAAACCCAACCTTAGTCGTCAATTGATGCTGAGAATTCTTTGATGGTTTATTCCTATACCGGGCTCTCTTATTTATAGATCATAAGGAGTCGATTTACAAGACTTTTAATTCTAATAAAAGAAACTAAACTATCCTAATATAACTCTAATTCTAATTTTATTCTTCCTTACTTTTAGATATTTGATGTGTTATGGATTTCTTTCCTTATTTTCATAAGCAGAGTCCTTTTAATATTCTTCTTTATCAATCTCCCAGATCCGTGATTAGTCAAACTTCTAATTAAAGAGTTCTTCTAATTCTTTTTTTGGTGGTGGAAATTCTCACGTGATCAATAGCAACTACAATAGGAAAGCTTCTATAATCGTAATCGTAGATCACAATTATCTTTTTTCTTCTCTTCCTTAGAAAATTGTAAATCATGATGCTCTATCTTTCATAGCTTCCTCATTGGATAATTCTTTAAATTACAATTCCTTGTCGTTCTTCTATTCTCTTTCTTTGAAGAATCATAAATTATGATTTTCTATAGCTCTTCATTAGCAACGCTCTATCTTCTGTATAATCGTAAAATACGATTTTCTATTCTTCTATAGCGGCGAATTGTCTTTTACACTTAATTGTCTTTTTATTGCTCTTTTGAGTTCACTTTGACAAAGATTAACATTATGGCTCTCTTTTATTGATTTTCTTTAATATCTGTACATCATCAACTTGTTAGTAGCAAATAAAGCCCTAGCATCACTAAGTTAAGGGTGATAAAATGATAAATTATGTGACTGATCAATGTCGTCACTTCCTTTTTTATCTCAGGGCAATATCTTATCATGTGCCTCATCTTGCCGCACTTAAAGTACGCTCTCGAGTTTTGCCTACAGTCCACAGTCTTGTGTGATTTTCCATAATGGGCGCATGTCTCCCCCAGAGTAAATGATGCTGCTCTTGCATGGCCTTGAGTAATAGATGCCCCTGTTGCCATAGTAGGGCCTGGTGGACGAAAAGATCTAGCAGGTGTAGGCATAGGCCGTCTCGAGTAAGCAGTCTAGCTAGGTTGCCTTGGTGTAAGTACTGAGAACTTTGGCCTCTTGTTTGCCTGCTCATAGTTCTTTGACTGCACCTGACTTGCCTTGCATCTATTATGCTGGTCTCTCCTCTTATACATTTTCTCCATATCTTCTTCGGCGACAAGGGCCTTGCTCATCACCTCTGCATATGCTTCCAACTGAAACATTGAGACCCTATCCTAGATATTGGGCCTTAAGCCACGCTGGAATTTCCTGGCCTTCATTGTATCTGAGGCCACATGTTCTGGTGCAAATCTCTCAAGCCTTGTGAATTCTGTTCCATACTCCCGTACAAACATCCAACCTTATTCTAATTAAGTAAATTGAACTTCCATCTGATTCCTAACCACTGCGGGAAAGTATTCCTCGTTGGATGCCTCAACGAACTCTTCCCAAGTCCATAGAACATTGGGGTTACCTTGTTCCCTAGTCCTCGACACCTATTTCCACCATGGGTCAGCCTCCCCATCCAATTTGAAGGCAACCCACCTAACTTTCTCATCCTCAGTGTAAGGAAGCACACTGAAGATTTTTCTCCGTCTCCTTAAAACACTTTTCTGCCTCAAGTGGTTCGGCTTGTCCGGAGAAACTTGGAGGACGCATCCTCCTAAACTCTATAAATGTCGAAGACTGAGGCTGATGTCTATTCGAATTACTTGCGGCCATTAACTCTGTTTACTGCTCCATCGCATTGGCTACAGTTTCTATTACTTGTGCCATTCTTTCCCTTTCATCTCCTACCCCCAATGGTGTGGCATTGGGTCCCGTGGAAATTTCTTCACCAACTCTTGTGGTTTGGGTAAGACCACCTCTCGGTCGTCGGCCTTTGGTGGACATAGTACTGATCTGTTAGCATGAAAAAAAAGATTCAATCAATAGTTATTGTGACCATAATGGTCCCACGCCCTAATAGAACCTAAGGCCATCACCTTGATAACAATCTAGGCATGAGTTGTAGGTTCATAAAATCTAAAGCGTTAGGGCTTTGATACCAACTATGATAGCCCGAATTTTCTACCCTAAAACTCGTGCTGTTAGATCACTTATCGCGATCCATAAACACAGACTTGGTACATCCACACACTGATAGTCACAAAATCCCAAAATACTCTGAGTCCCCTAAGGAAAGTAATCCTTAGGTAGAAGATCTAATTATTTATCAATAGTGGAATCAGGATCTTCCTCACGCTTTGAATCCTCAATGGTTGTATCAATACCTGTGCCTGTGATGCATAGTCTAGGGGTGAGCTAACAGTCTAAGCTCAATATAGGGGGAATATCAATAGCATTTATATCATATTTCAGAGCATAGATTCCATGACTGATTTTAGGATCAAATTTCACGTAAAATTGAATTTTCAAGATGCTTGAATCGAAACAAAACAGAACTCAAATACACATTCGGAATTGGTTTCTTAGTTTCTAATTTCTTACTTGTTTTCGGATTTTACAAGCCTTCTCATATCTCAGCGTGACTTAAAATAATAACTTAAATAATCTCTCAAACAATTATAGCATTGGGAGCCACAATTTTACTGATGGGAATCTCCAACCATCATCGTTCAATGAACTCTTTTCGAAAGTGCGCAAGCCCCTACGCTATGAGGGTACTTGTGCGGTTTGAGATTTACCATTGGCCGGTGGAAGTGTACAAATATCCCACCATACAGGTACACAAATGGGGATTCGTTCCACCTGAACCTTAAATCATTGTGCAATTTCTAATAAATAGTTTAACACAATGCAATGTGCTTATTTCATAACTAGTTTCAAAATTTAAAATCAAGGCGTAAATACGAAGTTCACATGCACATTCTTAATAGAGTTCACAATTCAAATCATATATTTTGGAATCCATGTACAAAGCTCATGTCCGTAAGATTAAAATTCAATTTATCACATTTTGTTCTATCATATCACAATATCTATACAGATCACATCAAATGTAAATGCTATTAAACTTTCCCTACCTCTCAAGAAACCACGCAAGTAATGTAAAACAAGGTGAAAACCTCTTCAGACATGTCCAATTTATGACCTACATTTCAATGCATCAAAAGAGCATGTATTAATGTCCAGAGAAGCATATACATTGAAGTTCCAGAAGTTTTTTCAAGAAAAATCCAAAATGGCCAAAGTTGGCTTAGTCGCACGCGAGAGTTCCAAAGTCGCGCGAGCGACCTCTCCTGGCACACTCTCAGCCATGCGAGCGACTGCTCTCACTCAATTTTCAGCCTATTCTGAAGCATATCTCACGCGAGCGACTTTCACTCGCACGTGTGAGTTTCAAAGTCACGTGAGCGACTGTAGGAATTTCTGCGATTCTTCTCGAATTCAGATTTTTCGTTCTCTCTTCTCTTTTCTCTCTTCAAACCCACATTAATTACCTAACTTTTAGGGAAATAGCTCCAGTAATCTACCCATGAATGATCTACGAGAACTTACCTTTCTAACTCACGAAATTCGTGCATTCAACGATCAAACTTCAGAACTATCGGCGCTCTCACCACACTCACCCAATGGGTTTGAAAACTCAACTTCTTGCGATCGTATTACGACGTACGCAAAGATAAATTCCCTTTTAGCACACACAACCAATCCCAACTTCTCGAGCAACGATGATCACACGACGGGGCTCACTACAAAATGGGTTTCTAAATGAGAGGGTTTCATAGAACGGGGTTTGCACGTCTCTTACGAATTGGAATCACTCACATTAAAGATGTCCCTTGCGTTGGCGATCAAAGTGACAGAGAGTTGTGAGCAGAGAATCGATCACGAATTCAAGATTCGGTGTGCAAGGGTTTCATGTGGAGAGCACTTCTCTTTAATTCTCATTCAAAGGCAAAGGAGACAAAAGCAATGGCTTCTCACATAAGCCATTGTCTTTAATACATAGTTTTTACTTCCATGTGAAGCACACACATGTCTCTTGTGTGTTTACCAAGTGACTTGCTTTGTTTATGAACCTAATACACCTAAGCTAGGTGTTAGTCTTTTGTCCAATAATTTCTAATGAGCCTACAACAATTTCAATTGATTTGTTCAAAAATTTTAAATAGTACCACGTGCCGTGCAAACACGTGTACTTAACTGACTTATACAGTTCGATAAATTGGGGACATTACAGATTCTAGTCTGCCTTCTCCTTTCTTATGTCCAAAATTATGTAGATTTCTTTTATTTGTTTTAGAATAATTTAGGAATCTAATGCTACAAAATATTTCATAAGATAGACATTAAATAAGAGATAAACGACAAATCCTTGTGGTTCGGCACCCTTATACTTGCCTTAGCACATCTGAACTTGTGAACTTGCAAGGTTTTGAAATAAAACGATCAAGTTTTTGGCACCATTGTGGGGGCTTTTGGCTTTATTTCTTATTTGATTTCTATTTTACTATATCTTTGTATCATTATACTAACTATAATTTATGTGTTTTTATGGTTAGGAAATCAAAGGCTCGAACATACTGAAGGCTTGTCACGGGACGCTGCGAGAGGCCAAGGTGCGTGCTTCTGATTTTCATTAATTAGGATAACTATTTTGTTTTTGTTTTTCTATTTTGGTCAAGGTGTGGTTGCAATTCTTTTCTTCCCTCGCGCAACCACTCTTTGAGCTTGAGAGAACAAGCCGACATAATCACGCTAGCTGTTGTTTTCTCAAAATGTCGTGATTTTAAGCATTCTAGCCACCTCGCCCTAAATTTAATTAAGACTTATTATGGCGTGGGAGGACCATATGGCTAGGATATTGAGGGAGTATTATGCACTTGCTAGTCATGCACCTCCCTCATGTATTCGTGTACCTACAACCATCAGAGAAGGGGTCTTCGAGATCAAGCCCAATGTGGTTCAGTTACTTCTTATTTTTCATGGGCATGGTAACGAAGATGCCCATATGCATTTAATGTACTTTCTAGAAATCTATGCATTATTTAAAATTAAAAACTTAACAGAAGAGGCAACTCGGTTGAGGCTTTTTCCATTTTCACTAAGAGATAGGGCAAAGCAGTGGCTACACTCTTTGCCCATTGACTCAATTACTAGTTGGAAAGAGTTGTAAGACACGTTTTATAATAAGTATTTCCCAACTTGTAAGATGAGTCAATTTCGAAAGTAATAACTGCATTTTATCAATACCCGGATGAGTCTTTTTATGATTGTTGGAGACTCTTCAACGAGCTTCTGCTGAGTTTCCCTAATCATTGGGTTTGGTGCTGGAAAATATTGCTCAGTTTCTATGAAGGCCTAAACGAACAAACCCAACAATGGATTGATGATACTTGTGGGGGTATGTTTCTCCCATTTATCGCAACTGATGCATGAGAACTTTTAGGGACCCTCAGTGTGGAATCGGTGTCACACCTGAACCGAGATGGACTGGTCCGGAGATTTGAAGTACACCTCCTTAGCGAGGAGGGTTGTATAACTTAAAGTCAAAGATGACTTTTCTTCCAAAGTTGAAACTTTGGAAGATAAAACTCCAGTCCATGTTGGGTATAAAATCGCACCCAACATCACAAGGAGGTGAGGATCATGGTCTCAACCAGAACCCTACTCAAGAGGTTCCTGTGTATCCTGCTGCCCCTATGCCCCCCCACAACAACCCAAGATCATCTAGCTGTAGCAAGTTCCTTCCAACGATTGGATAACAATTATGGATGCGTTGATATTTATAATCCAAGCTGGAGGAACCACCCAAGTCTGTCCCGACAGCACAATGGAATGCAGAGAAATAATCAGCCTTTCAGGCTGACGAATGCTCTGCCATTTATGGGACAACAACATCATATGCCTCACGGGTGTAACTCTTTGGAGGAAGCCTTGTTGCAAGAAGTCCAGACCTGGCAGCAACAGAGCCAACACCATGAGCAATTGCTCTGCGTTCTCATGGATTCATGAATTGCACTAGCAACTCGAATTGAGGAACAAATTGCAACTTTAAATAAAAGAGCAAAGGCCCGATTGCCTATGCGATCGGTTGATGTAAGTAAAGGCAAATCAATGGCTGGGGCGATTTCGTCTTCCTCTGATTCGCAAATGCTTTGATGGGCACTTTAGCCTAGTTGAGCTAACGACGCATCCATAGCACTTCTTGGGAGGCAACCCAAGCAATTGTAAAATATAATTTTAGGATTAGGACTAATTGAGTCAGTAGGTGTATGTTGGTCCAATCTGGGTTGAGAACAGAGTTCTCTAATAGGTTTTGATCGGCCGAAATAGAGTTCGACCAATCAGAAGGCTCATAAAGGAAGAAACACAGTAGAAGCCAATGGCTTTGCAGTGTTCTGACCGGTCGAAATAGAGTTCGACCGGTCGACACAAGGGATATGTGTTGGTGCACGCTTTTTTTGGGTTCCTTTCGGTCCCCGTTAATCAGTTGCCAAATTCTGTCTTGAGCAGACTCTTGCAATTCGGTGTTTTGAATGTTGAAAATAAAGGAGGATTTCTAGGAAGATTCCTAGTTTGTTGCGATAGCCAACTGCAGATATTTAACGACGTCGCAACACATAAGTGATCACGCTTTGGAGCGGGTGTGGATTGCATCTTTACTGAATCGTCGGCCTGCCAACGTCAGCAACATTGACACTTCTTTTATTTTAGATAGTTTAGTTTTTCTTCTTTCCTTATTATTGTTGTAATTCTAAGTGGCTTGAGTTTCCTATTCTACTATAAGTTTGACTGTATGAATTTATTGCAATGAGGAATTAATCTTAGTATCCTAATACTAGTGTAAGTCTATTTGGTTTAAATATTATAATCTTATTAGAAGTCTAATTAATTAAGTTTCCTAATCCTACTAGGAGTCTAATTAATTCAAGTGTTGTGCTCTTATTAGAAATCTACTTAATTTAGTTTCCTAATGCTACTAGAAGTCTAATTAATCTTAGTCTCCTAATTGTACTAGGAATGCAAATATATTAATTCTGGTGAAACTCTAATTGAATCAAGCATGCTAATTGTACTGAAATTCTGAGTAAAACAATTATATTAATTTCACAAAAATTCTAAGTAAAGTGGATATACTAATTCTACTGGAATTCTAATTAAAGCAAATATACTAATTGTGTTAAAATTTTTAATTAAAGCAAATAAACTAATTTTACTAGGATTCTAATTAAAGCAATTATGCTAATCGTATTAAAATTCTAATTAAAGCAGTGAATTAATTATACTGGGATTCTAATTAAAGCAAGTAGATTAATTTTACTAAAATTCTAATTAAAGCAAATGAACTAATTATATTAAAATTCTAATTAAAGCAATGAATTAATTGTACTAAAAATCTAATTAAAGCAAATGAACTAATTTTACTAAAATTCTAATTAAAGCAATGAATTAATTTTACTAAAAATCTAATTAAAGGAAATGAACTAATTTTACTAAGATCTAATTAAAATAAAGGAACTAATTTTACTAAAATTCTAGGAAAAGGGATTTTGGGCCCGCTATGCTAAGGAGGATTGGCCTCGTTCCTGAGCACCCTCTGTAAGCTTCCTTGGGCGAATCGGATGGCTGAGATTAAAGCAAATTGAATTTTAGATTATAAGATGATATTTTTGGATTTTTTTAAGTTGATAATTTCGGGTTATAATTATGGATTAAATTATGAAACTAGAAATTAAGAAACTTAATTATAAATTGAGACTTCGAAGATCTTAGATTAAGGAATTAAAACTAGAATTTAAAATCTAAGGACTGAATTTGGGACTGAAATTAGAAAATTAGACCGTATGAATAAGGACTAGTTCTAGAAACTGAGAACTAGAACTAGAGATTAATGATAGGACTGGAGATTAAGATTCCAAAACAAAATTAAAGTCAAAGGTCGGTGATTAGGCCATTAGATGAAGGACTAGTTCTAGAAGCGGTGAACTAGAACCAGATATTAAAAATTACGGTCTAAAAAAGGGTGCTATGGTCTAAGACTGAAAATTTAATACTAATAATTAAAACTAGAAAAAAACCAAATCTTAGAATTAAAACTAAGGTCGAAAACTAAAGACTAAATTCTTACCCAAGGTCAGGGCCGCGGAAAGGAATCTCAAAATTTGAAGCTTGAATCTTAGAGTCATGGCTCTGTTTCTCTCTGTGCTCATTTTCGAAATTCTCAAATTCTCTAAAATTTTCCATTCCTCCCTTGGGGCGAATTAAAAAAGGTCTTTTATAGGTTTTTTTCTAATTAAATTCCTTATTTCAGGCATTTAACTGAATTGCGCACCAGTTTCTCGGTGCTTAATCGCTTTGAGTCGATCACCGACTTAGTGAGCGGCCGGCTGACTGGCTCAGTCGAGTTTCCTAGTTCTAATCATTTTAGGACTAATTGCACGCCTAGTGTGGAGTGTGTAATCTAATTAAGCATTTCACTTGAAGCGCATAATCGTGGAATCTTGGGGGTCAAGGACGGTGAGACTACGTCCGGCGTAGGCCAATTGCGTGCCTATGGTAGGGTGCTCAATTGGATCGCACACACCAATTGAGCATAATCGAGTCTCGAGATAGTCTGAGAATGGAAGTCTTGTATGAAAGGGGACTGATTACACATTTGCGGGTTTGCTTGCAATCGAATTATGCGTGTGGCTTTAGGCACGTGATTCAGGGCTGTCCGGGTCCGGGTCGAGTCTGAAATGCCAGACAAGATCTATTGTTTTAGTATATAGTCTCCCTACATCAAGATCTAAGTCACGGAGCTATTGTTTCAGCCTGTGATCAGCCATGTACTATTGTTTCAGCACATGATTTCTACGTTAGGGTTAAGGGGTCTGAGCCACAGAGCTATTATTTCATCATGCGTCCAGCCATATACTATTGTTTCAGCATATGGTTCCTATATTAGGGTTGTGAAAGTTTCAGAGAAGGTAAGTCCTTTATGAAAAGTTATGAGCAAGGTCAAAGGTTGATAGAATAGATTTGTATATTCTAAGAGGGCAAAATGGGGGTGTCTACAGATGCCCCTCTTCGGCGAACTCTTGCGAAGTGAGATCACGTCGAAGAAGTAGACACCCCTCATTTGAGGTGTCTTCTCGTTTATCTTGGAAAATCACAAATGTGAACTGGGGATGCTGACATGACATGCTTGGCTTTCTTATCTATCAACACAACCTAAAATGGAGCATTCGGGGGCCCAGTGGTAACTTTCGAAAGGCGTATTCTATGCCATGGATGCAAGAGATCCCATCGCGTATAGCGACCCGCTATCATAGACAGTCGATGGGGAAAGTCAGTGTATCCTAATTTGCGGGTGCAAGGGGCATCCCGTCGCATGACGCGATCTGCTGTGAGTGATGGTCAAACAAAAAGGAGAATCACCATATCCTAATCTGTGGGTGGAAGGGGCATCCCGCCACATGTCGCAACCTGCTATAAGGGACAGTCAAATAGAAGGATATGATGCAGTCGAGGTACCAGTGGGCGTCATATAAATGTCCATAAATAAGGTCCAGAGACCGATAATAAAATACAATATTATGTAAAGTCGAAGGCTTTAGGATGTCATGTCAGACCAGGTGCATCATTGCTCACGCCAATGCGCATCAGGCGTTCCTTTTTCAATAGGCATTTATAAGTTCTTAAATTAAATATACTCATTGCTTGGTTTCCCAGGGGGAATGGCTGGTTTGGGTAAGTGATGAATGAGATGAATTTTTGTAGGTAAGAGGTCTCTTTGTTTATTATTATTTTGATTTCTTTTTGTTATTATTTTTTTAAATTTTGGTTTTGGAAGTATGGGTTTTGAAAATTCGGGAATTTTAACTTAAGATTGATTCAAAGGTAAATATTCAGAAAACGTGGCTTTCGAGACATCGCTGAGCAGATCCACCGGTACGAGATTTTTAGACCCGACCATTTATATGGTTGTCAAGATAATACTTGACATGCTAGATACTTTGTCTAACCTTCTCGATGAATATTGATGATTGTCTCTTATGGGAGGACTATAGTGATTCGCGAGTCGAAAGAAATGGGTTTTGAAAATATTTTTAGCTTAATCATAGCTAACTATATATTTTAGAAGCAATATCGAGTAGAAGAGAGGGTGATACTTACCTGAAGTGGTGACACTTACTTGTGTAGCCCACGATGGGATTGGTTGGCTGTTGTAGCGGTTTCGCGATGGGACATTCGAGGAGATTTCCTTCTGTCTCTTCATTTTTTAATGTAGCAAGGACTTGAAAGCCATTGCCGTGATGCAGTGAGTGTTGTAATGGGACGTGGTGGTCTTCCCTTTCTGGTTTGTGCTCAGGTGAGTTCTGATAGTTGTAAGTGCGATGGGACACGAGGAAAATCCTTCCTTCCTATCATAGCGGATCATAGGCATGATGGGACATTGGGGGTCTGCTTTAGGCTACTGGGGGATTACTGGTCGTAGGCCCGATGGGGGCATTTGGATCCTGGTGGGATTTTTTTTTGTGTTTGAGATGCGCTGGGACGTGGGAGGAGTCCCTCTTCTTCTGTTGGGGTCTAGCGACTATTTGTGTAGCTAGAGATTTGGGAGGTAGGCTCTCTATTTCCGTGATGGGACATTGGTTGATCATATTAGCAGGTTTGACTCTATGCAAGGTTTCGTGATGAGGATTTCAGGGAGGTGTGATTGGTGTCGAGGCTGTAAGACAAGATGAATTTGTTATGTCGCGATGGAACGTGGGTGATGAGATTGAGTCGTAGTTGCATCGCGAGGGAACATATTCATGGATGTGTGGTTGGGTTGTGCCTGGATATTTTGGGTAGTGATGTTTGCAGTGGGGCTTTGGTGGGTGTAATTGCTCGATAGGTGCGTCCTGTTTCTTTCTTTAGCAGATCTTGGGTTATATGAGATCATGTTGTGGGGGCGTTGTGGCCGGGCTTATTTTTGGATTTTCACAATGGAACGTATGGTGGCATGGTAGATTTATCGCGATGGGACATGTGTGACGAGGTTGTAATGGGATTCCCCCTCTCTAGTTGCGTAGTGATGGGATGAGGGAAGGTGACGGTGTCACATTAAGGCATGTATGTCTTGTCGCGTTGGGACCAGGGGCACGGTTAAGGTTTCCTGTAAGGCTGCACAATGGGATATGGGAGAAGAATCTTGACCGAGATGGGATAAAAGGTGTGAGGGTGCTGATTTTGTCTGAAGTTGGGTATTGCACTCCTGTTACAAGTCGTTTAATCGAATTGAGCGCCTATTTTCTAGCATGCGATTGAAAGCTAGAAGGGGTATTTGTGCGTTTGGATGTGTACGTGGGATCAGATTACGCGTGGTGTCATGAGCACATAATTCAAGCATCACCAGGTCACTGTGCAGGCGACCTTTCAGATTGCACGGCGTAAGTGTGTCGTGTGATAGGATTGTGCGGTCTATATTGAGCGCGTGATCGGAGCGTCGCGCCGTCTGCGCGGGTGATGGTTTCATTGAGTGCTTTGGTCAGGGCGCGTGATTTAATTTGAGCGTAGTATTCTCTACGCGTGACTAAGTTAAGCGCATGTGTTCTGACACGTGATTGAGGTCGTACTCTATATAAGCAAGGGAGCCTTCATTCATTTTGCATCCCTCCATTTAATCTTGAGTTTGACTTTTTCCTAATCTTTTATGTTTTGATATCCGTATTTTGGTGATATTGGGTGATCTAACTATTCGATTGAGATGTCGTTGCTTCCTATGTTCATGATTTCGTATGATCTTCGTCCTAAGGTGATGCTCGGGGAGTGGTATTATTCTGAGAATGGGCGGTATTGGGAAAGAGAAGATCGGTCTTCACATCGTTCCCTTTTAGGGAGCAGTGAAGGCAGCGTTGAGGGGTTGAAGATGGTGGAAGAGGAGGTGTTACGAGTGGAGGGATGTGTTTCCCAACCAATCCTTCACCTCTCCTTCTGAGGCCTCCAATTGGACACTCTGCTCCTCGCTTTATGTCCGTTTCGGGTCTCCAGTTTTCATTTTGGGTTAGGTTCTAGGTTTTCGTTTTGGGTTATAAGTTCAGGAGGTATGCCTCCGGTGATACTTATAAAATTTCCAAGTTATAAATAAAGAGATGTTTTTTGTTTATTGTGCTTATTTATTTGTTTGAACTTATTAATGAATTAGTTAGATCTATGTGATTTGTTTGATTTATTTAGGATTTGATTTAGGTTAGAGTTTTGAATTTATCCTGGGTTTATTCAGGGTTTATTGAGGGTTTAATCCGCTTTATTGAGTTTTATTTAGAGGGTTGATTTTATTGAGTTTGTCGGAGGCATTTTTTTTGGGAGGATTATCTTGAGGTGACCTCGTGGTCTAGATGAGTCAGGGTCTCATTTTAGAGAACTTTTTTTGTCTAGATTCTTAGATCTTCTTTTTCTGTTTTGGTCTTAGGTTCGGTTGGAGATGATACTTGTTAGAAATGTGTGAGTTTTCAAAAGTTCTAGATGGTTGCTGGGTGTTTTAATCATATTGGTTTTTCTACTTTGCTTTGGCTTTGTGTTTCCTTGGGGGTAAGTGTTGTGTGATTATTGGTCTATCTGCGTTTGTCATGGAGTGTGGTCTTTCAAGGGGTATGTGTTTGGTTTAGATTTAATTAGATTGGAAGGGTTTTAGAAATGTGACTCTTGTCACTCTGTGGTTTAGGAGGTATAGTCTTATAAATGTGAGTCAAAGGCTTTGGATTTTTTTGTTTTGAATTTGATTTCAAGATTAAGATTAAAAGTTTTGGGGCATTTTTTTTTTCGTCTTGTGATCTAAGGCATTTTTTTTTGTTCATTAATGTCTTTTCTTCCTCTCTATTTTTTATCTCGGGTATTGAACCCGAAGAGTTATGATTATTAAGTAAATTATTTGGAATAGATGGGATTGGGAATTTAGGATGATACTAGGGTTGGTGCTATCAATCCAACTCGAAGTGTCACCCTATTGGGAGGAGATGGAGGAGAAGAAGGTGGTAGAAAGGAAGCCCAAGGATAAGGTGGGGTCAGAGTTCTCGTGACCGATGCCTATTTTTTCTCGGCAGGCTTTGCGGATTCAGTGTTAGTTGCTCCTCCTTATTATGCTTTCCAAGGTGAGCTTCCATAGGTGGATCCCGTAGGTCTTGGGTGGCTTTCCGTTAGCCACTCTTTCTTTTTTCCTGGCTCGGGGTGGGGAAAGGTTGTCATTGTCAGAATTCGTTTAGGGTGCGTTCCTCCTTCTCCGGGCTTCTCCGTGATTTCTAGTTTCCCGAATAAATTTGGATTCAGGCATTTCCTAAACCCGCTGGTTTTAAATTTCTTGTTTTAAGTTGTATATTCAGAGGGTATGCCCTTGGTGCATTTTGTAATTATTTTTTTTCTATTTATGAAGCGATTACGTTTTCAATTCCATTTGTCTTTTTTAGTAAATATTTGGTTTGGTTTTCTTTGTATCTTACTTTATTTGTTTTGAGTGTGATGTTTATTCATTATATATTTCTTTGAGTTTGGTTTGATTCGATTTATTTATTTTTTTTGTTTTGGGGTGTGTTGGGGACATTTTTTTTGGTTTTATTTTGTTTAGTTTGATCTTAGTTGAAGTGCGTAAGTGATGGGGCACATTTTTTAGCTTTCAGGGTGTATATTTTCTAAGTTAGGAGTGTTTTTAGATTGGTCTTAACAAGGGCATAGTTTGGGTTGGTGATTACTGTTGAAAATCTCCTAATTTAGGACTGTAAATCTGCTATTATGGGTATATTTTTTTGGGGGATTACGCTTCTTGGCGCTAACAAATTGGCATGAGAATGGTAGCAGCGCATTTGAAGTCGAAAAGTCATTACACGTGAGCACCTGACCGTTTAATCGATTTAAATGTGTGGAATGGGACGCGGGATTGGAGCGGCACCTGGTCACTATACAAGTGACCTTTGGCATTTATGCACCGCGGTGTAAGCGCTGGATATGATTACGCGTTGGGTAAGTAGCGCGCAACCGGGGAGTCGGGTTAGTTTGAGCAGGCGATGATTTGTTTACACATTCAAGGTTGGGCGTTTGATCTAAATTAAGCACGGGGAGTATGGTGCATAATTTGATTGAGCATTTCAGTTTACGTGCGCGATTTGGCCGCGTTCTATATATACTTCAAAATCCTTTATTTTTTCATGCTATCCGTTTTTGTCTTCGATTCTCTGTTTCCTTGTTTCCTTGCGCTCTAGTTTTCATGTTTTCATGATATCTTACGATCCGGCAGTCCATTTCAGGCACTGTTTCTTCCATTCTTTCTAGTTCTTCGAGCTCTTTCTTGTAGGATGGAGTTTGAGGGTAGTGGTAGACACGACCTTACTGTCTCTGTGTTGGAGGGATTGATGATGGGGGAGATAGGTGAGACCTCCGAGGCTCGGGCCGATGCGGTTGTCGCGAATGAGGATGTCAGGGAGATAGCTAGAGAGGAGGTATCGGAGGGTGACCAGGTGGTGGTTAGGGGGGAGGTACCTGAGATTGATCAAGGTGTAGCTGAGGGTGAGGGAGAGAGAGTTGAGGGTGAGGGCGAGAGAGCTGAGGGTGAGGAGCACCAGGGTGAGGAGCATCGGGTTCACACACACTTCTCACTGGAGAATTTCTTCACTCGAGGCCAGGTAGGCACCCGTGAGCAAGAGTTCCTTCCTTTTTCTAGGCATTTAGGTCACAATATAGACTTATTAGGATCTGGAAACCCTTTCTAATGCACGTTAAACCTGCATCGATTATTTATTGTGTGCTCATTCATGATTGCATTCAGTGATAGGTCACGTTTCTATTTTATTGTTCGTATCATGTTTTACATGCTTATGGATTGTTATGGTGTGTCCTAATATACTTTATTCGCTTCTTGGTAGATCTATCTGTCTTTTGTCATAGGTAGGTGTGCTAGTCTCATTTTTACTTGCTTGTGTTGTGTTCGGTAGTAGCCTCCGCAGCTGGCTATCAACTCGACATGGATTGAGTCTCATACTTGGTACCGTGCTTTGTCAGAGTTTCAGCGGGCATGATTGGTGTCTTTCGGCTTTGGGCCGATCCTAGAGTTGGAGCGCTTTCAGGCAGAGCATGGTCTGATTACGATGATTCTGGAGAGGTGGAGGGAGAGGCATCAGGCGCTTCTCTTTTCGGTTGGTATGTTGCTGCCGACTCTAGAGGACTGTGTCTGCGTCACTGGCCTTCATTTTGAGGGTGAGCCGATCACGGGGCGGATGGCGGGAGAGTATCTGGGGGTGTGCGAGGAGATTTTGGGTGTGCCTTATAGATCTAGTGGATCGAGGCTAGGGTAGTTCGAGTCACTTGGTTCTTTGATAGATTTGCTAGTGGCTTTGTCCCTCCGAGGCGTCATTCGGAGCCGAGGGCGACTTACGAGGCACATGGCGATGGTGGGTCGAGAGCCCCTGGTTGAGCCGGGGTTGGCTATGGATAGGGTGATTCGAGCATTCTTGATGCATTTCCTTGGTGCGATACTCTTCTCTTCTTCAACTCGGGGGTGCGTCATCGGATTATTTTTTATGCTTCTCTGGGATTTGGATCGGATCCCTACCTATGCTTGGGGTGCGGCCACATTGGCGTATCTTTATGAGAAGCTTTATCATCAGCGGCGAGGTGTTGCGACGATCAGAGGTTTCCTTCCCTTCCTCCAGGTGAGTTTTAGTTAATTGGCGTCATAGTGTCTTCAGTTTTCTCTTTTGCTTTTTTTCATAGTAGCTATTTAGTGTTTCTTTTTTGTGTTTTCTAGTTCTGGGCATATGATCACTTTCTTTTCTTCGTCCATGGGTTCTGTTGGAGGTTACGTTCATGTTTCTGTGGATGCATATGTGGAGGACATCGTTGCGGGGTTGCCATTGGTCTTCGAATCTTCAGACCGCGTGAGGTCTTTTTGTGGAAATGCATGAGGGGTAGGTATATATTATCGTGTACACATTTCATTTCATTTTGTTTTGGGTTTTTTAGGTTCTAAGGCTTTACTGATGGGTTGGCTTGCTTATTTGGTTGTAGGTGATTTGGAGGCCATACGCGATCGACGAGGATGCCGGTGTGCCAATGATTTAATCTGGCCAGCCCTTCTTCGATGTGGACATATGGGTCCATTGTTTTTAGAAGGTAGAGAGGATCCACCTAACTCGAGTGGTACGGCAGCAGGGACTCGCTCAGGGAGTCCCTCCGGAGATTCGCCACAGAGTGGCGAAGAGGATGATCGATCCCCCTGGTCAGGACTTTGCGAAGATGGCGCTTTAGATGGCTAATTTTAGAGCTGGGGGGGGACCAGGGTGACATGGGCGCGTGATGAGGCGGATGTCCGAGAGTTTGGGAGATGGTTTAGTCTATTGGGTGGTGGGCGTCTCTTCACACGTCCCTTCCATGGGAGTGGTTCTTTTGCGGTAAGCGGCAGGCTGGCCAGGAGGTGGAGGCCAGTCTACGATCTGAAATTAATCAATTGGTAAGTGTCTTTCTTGGTTTATTGATTGTTAGTATTTTATGGATTCTGATTAGTTTTGGCGCATTTGTCAATGTTTGCAGAGGGCAGAGCTCTCTGCCGTCGAAGAATCTGCTTTCGGACATTCGATTAGTCTTGATTGCTTCCTCCAATCGGGAGGATCGGCGATGAGCCCAATCTACTGAGCTGAAACCTAGGTGAGTTTCTTCAATCTCTTGACCCATTTGGTATGATTGTAGTAGTTCGTTGGATGTTATTGTTTCACTTTTCTTAATGGTTTACTAATATCGTGGGGTACTTCAGCACCACGTCGCCGAGGATCTTCAGATGAGGGAGGTGACGGCTGCCTCTCTACGCCCTGAGAGTCAGGTATAGTTTTTGATTTAGTGTAATTCAATTTACGTTATTTCATTTTATTTTATTCTGACATATCTTGTGTTGGTTTGTTTGGTTCTTGTGCAGGCCGTTCCGGACTTCGCCCCTGAGGCTCCCCCTCAGGGTTCTGCTCTTGTTCCTTCTTAGGTATGTTTTAGTTTATGCATTATAGTTTATTTGTCATTGTTAGGGTTGTCTAATATATTTATTTGTTCTCATTGTAGCCGCCTACGTTTGTTGTTCCTTCTGTGCTGTCTGTTGATCCAGTGACCGCTGCGACTGTTGAGCGCCTTCTTGGAGAGAGGGTGGATCTGGTATGATTTTCTTCTTTTTCAAAATTTTTTTATGTTCATACATATATGTATATATTGGTTTTGTTTGACTCAATGTGGTAACGCAGGCATGTGAGCTTGAGGAGGTGCGTCTAGAGGTGGCGTGGGTGCGGGCCACTCCTAAGGCGAGATGAATCCTTGGGGAGACGCAAAGCCGGGAGGACCTGTTTGTCAAGATGATGGTTGCAAAAAGGAATTTAGACTGAGGCATTTGAGGTAACGCGTATGACAATGCAGACAGAGATGCAGGTGGCCCTAGACTGGCTGCAGTATAGCCAGGCAGCCTCGTCGCACATCACATGATCGTGTCAGGGATTATGCTCGTGAGGATTTTATTATTCATGAGATTCTTGCGGGGTATCCTCCTAGTTCTTGATCGAGGCGGTCTGCTAGTCAGGCGAGTGAGGGGGTTCAATAGCGGGGCCTCGTCGTCTAGAGGTTCCGTAGACTCCGGATGCCAGGATTGTGTTTTAGAAGGATCAGTCTATGGACCTTTGGGCTTATGATACTGGGGATAGCGGTGATTGACCATCCCAGCAGCAGCGTAAGGAGTAGGGGTGCATGTATATTTTTTTTATGTGTGTGTCCATGTATATACAGGGGGTATGCCCCCGGTGACAGGTGTAAAGAAAATGAAAATTTTGATATATATATATAGAGATTTTTTGGTTTAGATATACCTGATTAGCTCCTTTTCTTTTAGTTACCTCTTGCATCTACCTTTTGCTTTTAGTGCTGTTAGTTATTATCGGGACTTGGATGCTTCTTGTGTTGGCCCAGTGGTAATTAAAAGTTACTTTGTATCTACACATGTAAAGGCGAGGCTATCAATAACTTTATTCTCCCCCTTGCTAGTTGTCGAGGGGGATAAGTATCTAAGACCGAGGTCTGGTAGTAAATGATGGATATATATGCTCCTTTATTTATTATTTTTCTTCTTTTCTTTCTTCTTTTTTTTGGAAATGAAAATAATGCAACAGGAAAAGCAAATAACTAAAATAAAAATAAAAATGAAAATGCCCCAGCGTAGGAGCGTGGCAGGATCAGCAGTGGAGTATCTTTGGTAGCATTATCCGGGTGGTGACTTGGTTATTCCGCATTTTCTTTATAGGCGAGTCAGTGCTTCTGAGGTGATTTTCCTTCTGACAAAAAAAAATGCCCCAGTGTTTAGATGCAATAGAGCTTTTTCGGATTTCAGATGAGCACTTTGGGTCTATAAGAAGTCGTGGGTATTTGGTGAGTTAGTTTTGAAGAAAAGTTCATTAGTACTGTCATCTAAATTGGGAGAGGTTGTTTTGATTATGTCGGTTGTATACCGGGGTCTACCTTTGGGTGGTGGTCATCCTATCCCATGGTTATCAGGGAGAAGTATGGTATGTATAGTAGGTACTTGCATCAGTCATCATTCATCGGGTTTCGGTTTCATTCGTAGGAGTGTCTTGAAGGGTTTCTAATTTATCGTCCGAAATAAATAAAAAGTAGAAGATAGGTAAGGCTCAATGATGTGGGGAGTAGTTTGTATCTAACACTTTACAATAGGGATGAGTAACAATCTTTTTCTCAGAGGGTTATGGGGTGCCATGATTGAGCTCTTCTCATGTTTCGGTACCATCAAAATCTCACATTCCATGCTAGCAGGAGTTTGTCCTCCTCCCGCCACCTTACGATGACATCTAGTAGTATGGGGATGCCAGGGATGCCCTCGCAGCTTGCTTATACATTTCTAGTAAAGTTACCAGAGATGTCCTCACGGCCTACTTATGCTTCCCTGAGCTCATTGACTTGTTCATTCGTCGTAATGTTCTCACTCAATTTTTTTTTAATATATATATTGTTTTGAAAGCATCCTGCTAGTACAAGAATAATGAGTTTTGAGTGAACCTAACATCTTTATTTTTTTTTTGCACTAACGTCTCCTCAAATGACGGGGGAAGGGAAATGAGGATCGGGTGTTACTTATCCTTTTGAAAGAGGTTAGGTATATCACTAGTCCTTTGATCTGATTTCCCGAATAAGAAGGTGGGCGATAAATTAGAGGTCATAAGGACGTTCTCAGAATTGATGATGTACAACTAGTGAATGGGTCGTGACAACTACGGGGTGATAAGTATAAGTATTTAATCACGAGATGTGATGATCATAGGGCTAAGGGTAATATTTTCTAAGGTACATGGCATTCCAAGGGCTAGGGAATTCTTCCCCATCTTACTTCGTCAGTTTGTATGCATTTCCAGGGTATGTGGCTGTTATAATGTAAGGGCCATCCCAGTTCGGTTATAGTTTTCCTTTCGGATGGGCGTTCTTGGAAGGCATGATTTTCTTCAAGACTAGTTCTCCAATATTAAAGGTTCGTTCGAGGATTTTCTTATCGTAAGCCCTGGCCACTCTCCTCTGATATACCTGAGTGTGATTAGCTATCCTTAGATGTGTCTCATCGAGTTGTTCTAGTTGCGTGAGTAGGACAATTCTCCTCTCGTCTAAGGATAGCTCATCATCGAGTTGAATTCATAAGGATAATACTTGTATCTTATATGATAGAACTGCCTCCATCCCGTAGGTAAGGAGGTAAGGAGTTTGGCTCGTGGCCGTACGAATAGAGGTCTTATAGGCCCAGAGTGCTTATGGTAGTCGTTCGAGCTAGTCAGCTCCAATGCTCATCTCCACTGTGCGTTTCAAAATTTGAATCAGTGTTTTGTTTGTAGCTTCTGCTTGTCAATTTTGTTAAGGGTAGAATGGTGATGAGTGGCATAAATCAATGCTGAACTTCTTACATAACTTCTTTGTTTTTTCTGTGATGAACTTGGTCCGTTGTCGGTGACAAACAACCAGGATACTCCAAACCTAGTGATGATATTCTGAATGATGAACCTTTCGAGTGTTGAAGTGGTGATTCTGACGTAGGATTCAACTTATGCCCATTTAGTGTAGTATTTGGTTGCCGTAAGTATAAACGCATGCTTGTGAGTGTTCCCGACTGTGTTTGTGAAAGGTCCGATGATGTCGACGGCCCACATTAAAAACGGCCATGGCGAGGTCATAGTGTTCAATGTAATTGATGGAGCTTTGATGAGTGTAAGGTATTCTTGGCATTGTTTATAGAATTGGACGTAGAGGTGGTAGTCTCTTATCATTGTCAGCCAGAAGTAGCCCTGTCGTATGATTTGGTCGGCAAGTCTCTGTCTACTAACGTCGGCACTGCAGGCACTGGCGTGTGCTTCTCGAATGATGTATTGTCCTTTGGCGGTTGTGACGCATCATAGCAGTACTCCTCTGGTGAAGGCATCTTTGTATAATATTTTACCAAGTATGCATAATCGGGTGCATCGGTTCCTTATAGTCTTTCGTTCGATCTTCGTGGCGTATGGAGGGACATGTTGATGTTTCAAGAAGTTCCAGATGTCGAAATACCATGACTGTCCGTCGTCGGTGGGTGATTTTTCAAACCTAAATTTGGCGACTTTGGTTTCTGACTTTATGTGATTTTCTGGGGTGATTGCTTCATTTGGTCGTGTACTTATGGGGGGGATTGGTAATTCTCTCTTAACGATCCATGCTACCTCGTGGGCGATCTTTCCTGATGTTGTGGGCTTTTCGAATACATACTTCAGAGGGTCCATTCAGGCTAGTACTAGTATCCTATATGCTCTGAAGTAGTGTTGTAATTTGGTTGAGGCCCACACCAATGTGAGGCAGGTCTTCTCCATTGAATTGTATTTTTGTTCATACGCGACCATCGTCCTACTAAGGTAGTAGATAGCCTTCTCCCTCTTGCCGTCTTCTTCATAATATCCTAGAATCACTCTCAGTGCTTTATCGTTCACTGAGAGGTAGAGGATTAGAGGTCTTCCGGGGAGTGGTGGTGATAGTATTAGCCGGTTAAGGAGGTACTTTTTAATGTTATCGAAGGCTTGGTGGCACTAGTCATCCCATTTGTACTCGGCTCATCCTTTAAGTAGTCTATAGAAAGGATTGCATCTGTCTGAATGCTAGGAGATAAATCTCCTGATGAATTGTAATCTTCCTATCAGGCCTCGTAATTCTTTGCTATTACTGGGAGGTGGCATCTCAAGGATGGCTCTGACTTTTACAAGGTCGACTTAATTCCTCGTTTGCTGACTATGAAACTGAGTAATTTTTTGGAGGTGACCTCGAAGACACATTTCTTTGGGTTTATTTTTAGCTGGTACTTCTTAGCTCTTTGTAGCACCAGTCGGAGTACCTCAACATGTCTTGCCCGCGTTTGAGACTTTACTAATATGTCACTAACGTCGAATTCTATACATTTATGACTCATGTCATGAAAATAGCTATCATGGCCCGTTGATACGTGGCTCTTGCATTCTTGAGCCCGAAAGGCATGACGACATAGCAGTATGTTCCCCATGGTGTGGTGAAAGAAGTCTTCTCGTGGTTGGACTCTGCTAATTTGATTTGGTTATACCCAGAGAAACCATCCATAAATGATAGCATCTCATGTCCAGCGGTGTTGTCGACTAGAGTGTCAATGCGTAGGAGTGGGAAGTTGTCTTTTGGGTATGCCTGGTTGAGGTTTCAGAAGTCAATGCAAACTCGTACTTTGCCATCTTTTTAGCGACATGTACTATATTGGCGACCCATTTGGAGTAGAAGATGACTTGAATAAATTTAGCTTTGTGTAACTTGTCAACTTCCTCTTTGACTTTAAGGGTTATTTGTGGGTGCATCCTTCGGAGTTTCTGCTTAACAGGCTTTGCATCGGGTTCCAAGACAAGAAGATGTTCTACTAAACTTGGGTCTATACCAGGCATATCTTCATAGGACCATGCAAAGGAGTCGATGTGTTCTTGCAGGACTTGTATGATTTGTTGGCGTTCCTTGGAGTTGAGCGTTGCGCTAATTAATAGCTTCTTGGGTTTCTCTTCAGTGCCAAAGTTGATTTCTTCTGTAAGTTGGGTTTGCTCGTCGAAATGCTTGATGACCCGTTGGAAGTCCTGCGCCTCCTCGGTGACTGGTGTTCCTTCTTCGTCGTCAGTAAGCTCATATACTACAAAATTGCTACACTAGAGATTTGATTTTGTGAAAGGTAGCCCTTCATCAACACAATTTATGACTAAGCGATCTTTGGTAAGGTGAAGGTCAAGGCTATTGATCCTTTTCTCAAAGTCACGAAGTATCTCATCTGGTATGATCACTAGCTTTTTGTTTACCCTTGATGCCTTGCGTCTTCGCGCGGGAGAGGGGGCAGAAGTATTAGGAGAAAAGTCTCCTTGTTGGTCGCAAAACTGATTCGAGATGAAGGGTTCCCTTTCTTTTTCGAGGTTTTCTAATTTTTTTAGATTTTGTATTTCTAAATTTTTTAGGGTTTTCTGCTTTTTCAATTTTTTTATATTTTTAATAGTAGATATGGTACAAGGTTGGTCACCTCAAGAGGTGTCGGGAAAGTTGCTTCCTCTAACTGAGGGAGCGAGATGACTGCTGGAGCCATCTGGGCGATTCTTTAAGAGATGTGGACTTTTTCTGAATTTGGCATTTTTTTTGGAGTGCTCGTCTGACGAGATCTTTTGAATAAGCGACACTGGTGATAGCGGCACAAACGTTCGAATTTCCTCTATCACATTGATTGCCTCATCTTCAAAAAAGCTCTGGAGATTGTAATCAGTCAAACTATCATCCCCTGATTTATAATGCAATTGTTCTTCCTGTCGAGGGTGACCTCCTTGAGGATCTTCAGGGATAGTGAACTCTCTCCCTTGAACTTCATAGTATGTTAGGATGAACACGCATGTTTGGCAGCGAGGCTGGTAATGGTGAGAAATGCAGGGAGATTCCCATCCTTCTAAGCCAGAGTCAAGGCTAGTATCGAACTTGTCTTGCTAATCTGACTATGCCTGAAGCCCTTAGTTGGCCTGCTCTGCTAACTCGAGTGCAGGGAGATCTATCAAGTAGTCTTTTTCATTGCTCAGAGGGGGTTGCCACTCTTCCTTGAGAGATTTTCAGAATATTTGGAGTTATGGCACATCTGGGGATGGAGGAGTGTCTAGTTTGAATTCCTCTTCAAACTCTATGAGAGCGACATGGGTGTTTTCTTTGGGGTCGACCAAATGGCCGTTGAAATTTTCTTCTGGTGCCCCTGCTGAATCGGTGGGTCATTACTTGCTTCTATTGTTATGAGGTCGGAGTCAATGGATCCTACTATTGCTGAATGTCAGATCCAGCTAGCAAAATGTTTTAATACGTTGGTGCATGCCTTGCAGCGAGGTTGGTATGGGTGAGCGATACAAGGGGAGTCCCACGGGCATTCCAATCTTTCGAGGCCAAGGCAGAGGCGGATGCTATGTGAGCTAAAATCTTCTTGTGGGGTATAATCCTCTTTCCATATTGAGTGCAAGCACTCTTCACCATCTTGTAAGGTAGCTATGTGAAATTCTTCATCATTAGTGGATTCCAAATCTCCTACTCGTGTCTCGAGTTCTAAGGGTTCTTCCTTTCTCTCTTCTGTAAACTCCTTAGTGTCAAACAAGAGCTTGATTCCCTTGAGTGGTTTATCGATATCATTATTCAGATTCATTAAATCATTGAATGCTTTAGCCATTCGTTCGATCTCCGCTTCTTGGGATTTAGTGAAGGACACTTCCTTCTGCCTTGGTACATTTGCTTTCTCAGTGGTCTCATAGACAAAGTGGTCATATACAGACTATTTTGGTGAGGTAGGGAACAAGTTGGCTTATGGGCCATCCGATTGGTAACCTAACCCTATGTGTTTGCGTATTTTTCTTGGGACAACGGGTCCTATACGACCTTGCTTGTTTTTACCGAGTCCGGTGTGGGGAATGTACCCGAGCTGATACATAAGGTCCCAACCTTTTATGGTGGTTGGGTTGATGTCGTAGAGTCCGGCGAGGTGTGGACCAACCTCTCTTCTCATTAATTTTTATTGACGTGTTAGGGAAGAACTAGGAGGGGTAGGGGGACGGACTTCGACAACGGTTGCCTCATTGGGGATTCGAGTCTTCTGAATATGACCCATGTTCTGCACAGAATCATGAGCTGTTGGAATACTTGCTGCATAATCAATGTCGATCTCCTGGAGGGGTGCATCAGTGTATATACGAATAATGGAGTCCTCAAACGAGAATTTGATACATTGGTGGTATGTGGATGCGGCAACCTTCATCGATTCTAACCATTTTCTTCCTAAGATAAGATTGTAAGTACTAAAAGAATAAGAAACATGGAAAGTGACGTCTTTTTTTATAGGTCTGAGGTGAACCTGGAGTTTGATAGTTCCTTTGACGAAATGACGCGAGCCGTTATAAGCTATAAGAGATAGTGCTGAGGGCTTAACATCCTGCTCTGTGTATTTGAGTGTTTTTAACATTGTGATAGGGCAGATATTGAGTCCTGCTCCTGTATCAACCAATGCATGGGGTATGGAGAATCCTCTAATTATGACTGTAAGGTATATGGGAGCTGAACTTCCCCAAAGTAACACTTTAGGCATGTCTGCGTCCATGAAAGTGAGTGTCGGAAGTTGCGCCATGACTGAGGCGATTTGATGTAGCTCATCCAATGTCGTGTCCTCATCTATTTGTGTGTCTTCAAGTATTCTTATCAGTAGTTGGTGATGGTCAGGTGATTTCTTGATGAGTTTTAGTATTGATATCTGGGCTGAGATCTTTTGAAGATGCTGCAGAAGGTTATATTCTTGTCCTGGCTCGAGTGCAATTTCTTTGCCTGGTCGATGAGCCTTGGGTACGAGTGGTTGGAGTTGTTGAGGTGCAGGGATTGGTGGAGGGATAATGTGAGGTGGAGGCAGTAAGTTAACTTCTCTTTCTCTCACATTCCCCTCTGGTGGTTGTGCGTTAGTGAAATCCTTATTTCGAGGGAAAGGTGGAGGTGGGTAATTGGTTCCTGACTTAAGGATTAGGCAATTTGGTTGTTGACCGAGCCCAGTGTTGCTTGACATTGATGTATCTGTGAAGTGAGTGAAATTCGAGGATGGAGTGTGTACTTACACTGTGCTGCCCCAAGGTGGGAGGTACTATGTATAATCTTTTCGGTTCCTGAGGCTTTCTTATTATTTTTTAACTTTGATTTATTAGAAGAGCCTACTTTCGACGTGACTATGGATAGGGCAAGTTCTCCGCCTTTGATGTGCCGCGCTAGCCGGGAGGCCCGGGAGTGGAGTGCGGTGAAGTCGGGACAGTCACTTATGACAAGCGCGCTCTTTAATGGTTCTCTAGTATTATCGATGATAATGTCAACAAAGTCTTTCTCTTTCATTAAAGTGCCGGTCCTGGCAGCGAGCTTCCTCGATCTGGCGATGAAGTCGGCGAACTCTTCATCGGGTCCTTGCTTTGTCACCATCAGATCGTTGAGACTAATTGTCTCTTGGATCAAGTATTTGTATTGGTCTAGGAATTGACCGACTAAATCAGCAAACGTATCTATCTTGTAAACGGGAGCCCCGTAAACCAATCTAGAGCTTCTCCTTCTAATGAGTGTTGGAAATAATGGATGAGAAGTCCTTGATTATAGCGTATGGGTCGACAATCATTACTAAAGAGGGCCAGGTGATAGTTTGGATTTTCCGTGCCATTGTATTTGGTAAATTTTAGTGGTTTGAACCCCGTCGATAAGCTAAATTCGACATCCCGACAAAATTTGTCAAACCTGAATGAGTGACCAGGGCATTCTCTCTTGGCCATGTATTCATCGAGCATCTTGGGGAGATCTTCGATGTTGATGGTGCCGTCTTTTGGAGCAACTCACGAGCAAACCTTGTTTAGAGAATCCTCGTTGAAGAATGTATGAGTATGTTGTCTCAATGGTGAGGCATGGACTGACACTGTGCTCAGGGTAGGAGGTGGCCTTTCCTGTCGTTCTTATTCTTCTGAATATTGTCGTACCCTAATGGTCTCGTATGCGGCAGCCAGTCCTTGAAGCAATTCTTCGGCGTCATCATCTCTTCTTTGTATTCTCTGGACACTGAGTTCTACAATTTGTTGGGCAGTGAGGTTTTATCTAGTGTTATTATCTCTCCTGCTATGATTATTATCGGTGTGCGGGATAGAAAAGGGATTTTCTTGATCTCCAGTCATGTTAATCTCAGGTTGTCGTAGGCTGGAATCGTAAAGTGACTCTTCCTCATATATTGGGTTGTCAGGATATCCCCATAACGGAGGGTCTCCTAAACTCACTCTTCATATATCGGACATCTCGAGTCTTTGACGAAGACTCATATATTTAAGAGAATTCGAAATGATGCGATGGAAAGAAAAAGTAGGAAAATAAAATAAAAACTAACTATCTAAAAAGGAAAGAGTTTACCAAAAGTGTCCTATCGCGATCACCAGTCTGTTGGTGCGCGCTTTTTCTGGGTTCTTTTCAGTTCCTGTGAATCAGTGGCCCACTTCTGTCCTGAGCGGACTCTGGAAATGCAGTGTTTTAAATATTGAAAATAATGGGAGATTTCTAGGAAGATTCCAAGTTTGTTGCGATTGCCAGCTGCAGATATTTAACGACGCTACAACACGTCAGTGATCACACTTTGGAGCGGGTGTAGATTACTTCTTTACTGAATCGTCAGCCTGCCAACGTCAACTACACTAGCTCTTCTTTTATTTTAGATAGTTTAGTTTTCCTTCTTTCCTTATTATTGCTATAATTTTAAATGACTTGAGTTTCCTGTTCTACTATAAGTCTGATTGTATGAATTTATTACAGTGAGGAATTAATCATAGTATCCTAATCCTAGTGTAAGTCTATTTGGTTTAAATATTATAAGCTTATTAGAAGTCTAATTAATTAAGTTTCCTAATCCTACTGGGAGTCTAATTAATTCAAGTGTTGTGCTCTTATTAGAAATCTACTTAATTTAGTTTCCTAATACTACTAGAAGTCTAATTAATCTTAGTCTCCTAATTGTACTAGGAATGCAAATATATTAATTCTAGTGAAACTCTAATTGAATCAAGCATGCTAATTGTACTGAAATTCTAAGTAAAACAATTATATTAATTTCACGAAAATTCTAAGTAAAGCGGATATACTAATTCTACTGGAATTCTAATTAAAGAAAATATACTAATTGTGTTAAAATTCTTAATTAAAGCAAATAAAATAATTTTACTGGGATTCTAATTAAACCAATTATGCTAATCGTATTAAAATTCTAATTAAAGCAATGAATTAATTGTACTGGGATTCTAATTAAAGCAAGTAGATTAATTCTACTAAAATTCTAATTAAAGCAAATGAACTAATTGTATTAAAATTCTAATTAAAGCAAAGGAATTAATTTTACTAAAATTCTAATTAAAGCAATGAATAAATTTTACTAAAAATCTAATTAAAGCAAATGAACTAATTTTACTAAGATCTAATTAAAATAAAGGAACTAATTTTACTAAAATTCTAGGAAGAGGGGTTTTGGGCTTGCTATGCTAAGGAGGATTGGCCTTATTTCCGAGTACCCTCCGTAAGCTCCCTTGGGCGAATAGGATGGCTGAGATTAAAGCAAATTGAAATTTAGATCATAAGATGATAGTTTTGGATTTTTTAAAAGTTGATAATTTTGGGTTATAATTATGGATTAAATTATGAAACTAGATATTAAGAAACTGAATTATAAATTGGGACTTCGAAGATCTTAGATTAAGGAATTAAAACTAGAATTTAAAATCTAAGGACTGAATTCGGGACCGAAATCAGAAAATTAGACCGTATGATTAAGGACTGGTTCTAGAAACTGAGAACTAGAACCAGAGATTAATGATAGGATTGGAGATTAAGATTCCAGAACAAAATTAAAGTCGAAGGTTGGTGATATGGCCGTCAGATTAAGGACTAGTTCTAGAAGCGGTGAACTAGAACCAGATATTAAAAATTACGGACTAAAAAAGGGTGCCACGATCTAAGACTGAAAATTTAATACTAATAATTAAAACTAGAAAAAAACTAAATCTTAGAACTAAAAATAAGGTCGGAAGCTAAAGACTAAATTCTTACCTAAGGCTAGGGCTACGGAGAGGAATTTGAAAATTTGAAGCTTGAATCTCAGAGTGCTGGCTCTGTTTCTCTCTATGTTCGTTCTCGAAATTCTCCAACCTCGAAATTCCTAAGTTCTCCGAAATTTTCCGTTCCTCCCTTGAGGCAAATTAAAAAAGGTCTTTTATAGGTTTTTTTCTAATTAAACGCCCTCTTTAAGACGTTTAACTAAATTGCACACCGATTTCCTGGTACTTAATCGCTTTGAGTCGGTCACTGACTTAGTGAGCGACCGGCTGACTGGCTCTGCTGAGTTTCCTAGTTCTAATCATGTTAGAACTAATTGCGTGCTTGGTGTGGGGTGCGCAATCCAATTAAGCGCTTCACTTGAAGTGCGCAATCGTAAAATCTTAGGGGTCAAGGACTGTGAGACTAGGTCGGGCGTAGGCCAATTGCGCGCCTATGGTAGGGCGCTCAATCCGATTGCGAGCGCCATGTGGGGCTCATAATCAAGTCTCAAGATGGTCTAGGAAAGAAAGCCTGGTCTGAAAGGGGATCGATTGCATGTTTGTCGGTTTACGTGCAATCGAATTACGTGCGTGGCTTAGGTGCGTAATTCGGGGCTGTCCAAGTCCGGTTCAGGTCTGAAATGCCAGACTATTGTTTCAATCGATATTTCAACTATATATTATTGTTTCAGTATATAGTCTCCCTACGTCGGGATCTGAGCCACCGAGCAATTATTTCAGCTTGTGTTTAGCCATGTACTATTGTTTCAGCACATAGTTCCCATGTTAGGGTTAAGGGGTCTGAGCCATAGAGCTATTGTTTCAGCCTGTGTCCAGCGATATACTATTGTTTCAGCATATGGTTCCTATATTAGGGTTGTGAAACTTCCAGAGAAGATAAGTCCTTTCCGAAAAGTTACGGGCAAGGTCAAAGGTTGACCGAATAGATTTGTATATTCTGAGAGGGCAAAATGGGGGTGTCTACAATATGCACTTCGAATCTGGAGCAAAACCCTTTGCTCTAATTTTGTGACCGGTCGAAACGGTTTTTGACCGGTCGAGTTTGTACGCATCGGGCTATTAAAAGCCCTTTTGATCGATCGAAATCTATTTTCGACTGGTGCCTTAGTTTTTCCTCAAATAATTTTCTTCCTCCTCGAGCCATGTGTGGGTCGTTTAAACTTTGGTGTGCGCCCTTTCACCTTCCAGCCATCCACCTTCCCCATTAAACACTACCTTCCACACTCTCCACCTTTGCCTCCGTCATAACTCCTTTGTCAAGCCCCGTTTATTCTACATCTTCTATTGGATGCACCCACTCGGGCCAGGTAGAGCTACATCTTTTTGGAGGAATCAAGTCCTTTTTAAAGACCACAAAATTGTTATGTCGTATCTTATCGGTCGCTTCCACTGTTTGAACATGTCTAGCTTTTCCCTTGGTTTTCACTTTTTGTCAAATACGAGTCTGTAAATTGTAAATAGTAAATATATAAATATATAATTCTTCAATTTTATATTTCTTGTCTCGTGGGTGCTAAATATTGTGTGGAGGTGTGGATGATTGTTTTTGAACAGGTTTGGGGGAGGCTCATAGCACCACCTTGCCCTCATAAGTATTATGAAACTTTTTGGCTTTGCCCCAACCTGTCTGACTGGTTTAATTGCTGCATTTTGGCCTTGGTCTAACTGAGCCACAGTTCTTATTGATTGTTCACTTTCCACCTTTTCATTTACCTTGTTGCTGTGTATATTACTTTTTGTTTTGTGCAATAAGGACATAACACTACTTAGGTTTGGGGGTGTGTTTGTGCTGAATGTGTGGTTAGTATTCTAAACTTTTTACATCATGAACTTGACCACTGTTTTAATACACCCTCCATATCAGACCTTGTTTTTAAAACCATCATGAGTATTTTGTCATAGTTTTCAAAATGTAATCAAAGACACAGGTAAATTTTAATTTTTGAATAGTCATGCCATGATAAAACTACTATTATTTAGGATAATAAATTACAATGTGAACATTTAAGGATTGGTCCGCATTCATGCTTAGAAAATTTTGATACTTGTTGCCATGTTTAGGTCCGAAAATCACTGGATTAGTTTAAATATGGAATTCTAGGATCTTAAAATTGACTAATCCCGGAAAGCTTTAGAACCTTTTCCGTCATTCTTGATGAGTGATTAAAATAAATTCAGCAAATATTTGAAATTCATTATTTATTGTCTCATTCTCATATATTTTGGTTTGCTGATTTTGCATTGTGTATGCTATTGTACTAGAACTTGTTGTATTAAAACTCAAAAACAATAGGCATCATTACTACCGACAAAGGAAATGATCAAAGGCCATCTATTGGCTAGTTTGGACCTAAAATGCCCCACCTTATACTGAAGTACCTTTTTGTACCCCCCTTGAACCTTATTGAAATTTTTTTTGCCTACAACTAAATTTCTTGTTAAGCTACAATATCCACACCCCATACTAGTGCTAAAAATTGTAAAACCTTATCCTTCAATCTCTGAGAAATTGGGAAAGAGGGATGAGAGCAAAAGAGGAAGTGCAAAGGAGTGGGAAATATGCTTGCAAGAAGCTTATGATAGAACTGAAAAGACGTATATGTGAAAAAGGGAGAGAAAAAAAAAGAGAAACGAAGAAAAAATATATAGTGAAAAAGGTAGAGAAAAAAAAAATGAAATGAAAAACATGAGGTGCTATACAAAAAGGACGATGAAGGAATGAAAAGAAGGAAAAAGTTAAGCGAGAAAAAGAAAAATTATGAAAAATGCAGGAAAAGGGAGAGTGAAAATAAGAAAATTAAATGTGTACCCTTTTCCCGATTTCTCAGAAAATTTTGAATCCAATTTTCCCTTCTTTCTTAACCTTCACCCGAGCCCCATTACAATCTTGAAAAGACCTTTTTGATTCAATCTCGGGTGGTAAATGCCTTGTGGAGAGTGATGATGCAGTGACTATGGTACATAGTATAACATGTGTAAGATACAAACATCATTCTTTTATGAGATTACTTTTTAAATTTCTTTGATGCATCGTCTTTCTTATATCATGTAGGATCTTTTAAATTGTGTTGCAATTCCGTCTCACATGCGAGTGAAATCATTGACCATTTATCTGAGTGACTTTGTTGAGAGTGCATACCTAAAGTGAGAATTGTGTCAAGACTTGGGACCCAACGATTCTCGAGTTGGATTAATCTGGAGATAGAACGATTTAAGCATTGGCACATGCACCCACAACACTCTAAGCATAAATGAAAGATTGGTCTAAGGATCAAAGCATTGGGTTGATTGGAGTAAACAATAGTGGGATTGTCATGATATCGGTATTTGAAATAAAAATTTGCATGCTAAAATGATTACAGGTTTTGATTTTTAAACTGTATATATTATATGAAAACCAATTTTAAAAATTCTTTTACCGATGGTTTTGAAATTATTTTGGAAGTTTGTGGGTGTCTTCACTAAAAGCCCTCACGAGACACAACTCCTCCCCTAGGGATCACCAAGGGGTTTAAAGGCATGTTGCATGCACTCAATGCAATCGTGCTCCCTACAAAAGTGGCCTTTACTTTCATAGATTAGTCTATATATTATTAGAATAAAGTGCTTCTGGGTTATGGTTTTAATGTCGTCTTTGCTCGATGACTAGCAAAGTTGAGGTTGGGGGTGTGATCAGACTTAAAAGTTGTATATATTATCCCCAAATCCCAGCTTCGTTAATCCTCACTTAACCACTAATGTGTGCTTTTAGTTCATGTTGTGTTGCAGCAAGTGTAAAAGCGGGTTAAATGTTAAAAGCGTTAAAGGAGCAAAGTTATGAAGAAACCCAAGCAAATGGTAAGAGTCTAAGGAGAGACATTTGAAAGGAATGCTTTTAAAGGTCAATTGGACTGGTTGAAAATACAAATATGATCGGTCAGAAAAGATCAACAAAAGAGTGAAGTAGAGGAAGAAAAGAGGACTTAAATGAACTGGTCGATGAGCAGTTTCGACTGGTCACAACGCTAGAAGCTTCAGGAAATTAAAGATGAGACCAGTCAGGACTCAGCTGACCGGTCAGAAAAAGAACAAGTAGAATAAAGAAAATTAAGAGGAATTTCCTGACCGGTCTGGCCTAATCTTACTGGTCACTAAATTAGAAAGAACTAAAGTTCCGTGGATCGTCTTCAACCTAGAGAAAGAGTCTAAAGCCAACCGGTCGGTGCCTCACTTTCGATCGGTCACATCAGAGTTTTTGAGTGAAGAATCAGTTGTTCCAGTTGTGGATATCCTCTGGCTCCGTGAACTTCTCTGGGATTCTCTCCCAACAAATGGGATAACTCCAAAACAGAACAGATTCCTTCCAGATTTATCTTTCTTGGGAGAATTTTTAGGATCTATGGAGATTACTTGCCGTGTATACTTGTTCTAGGGCCTTGTAATCTATAAATAAGGACCCTAGGGTTATGTTTTAGGGAACTCGCATGCCAAAACTTTTCTAGAGGGCTCTGACGTGAGTTCTTGTGGTTTTAGGTTAGGAGTAGTTATGGAATAGGGGGAGATTGGATGTAATCTTCAATCAGAACCTGCATCAGCAATGATGAAGGTCTCTGAATTGATGCGTGCTTAAAGCTTCAGGCTGGATCTCTTATAAATTCAGGATAAGTACTTTAATTTTTGTTTTATTTTTCTGTTCGTGAATTTCATTATTGATATGATTGCATGTTCGAGGTTCCGACTAGATCGAGAGCGCAATGGTAACGCTGCAATCTTATTTAGTTTAATTCCAGTGAGCTTGTAGGGATTGGGGTTAGTCTAGATAGGATATTCACTGACGGACAAGGCCTTTTAGGGTAGTTTTGTTAGTTCGTACAATGGTTCTTTGACGATTAGGTTTGTTTAACTCACGATTAGATCTATCTAATTCATATACGATGTGACTGAGCTTGTTGCCAGGAGCGGGGATACCAGGGATTCACGATAGAAAAGAAATAGGATTTATTATTTATGAATCTGGAAACTAAGAGATATTCTAGTCTGCCTTCTTCTTTCTTATGTCTATAACTATGTAGATTTCTTTTAATTGTTTTAGAATAATTTAGGAATCTAATGCTACAAAATATTTCGTAAAATAGAAATTAAATAAGAGATAAATGACAAATCCATGTGGTTCAACACCCTTATACTTGCCTTAGTACATCTGAACTTGTGCACTTGCAAGGTTTTGAAATAAAATGATCACAGCCCAGCCAGAAGAGAGAAGGGTACCTGCAACAATACATCCCAT
The DNA here is from genome assembly GCA_021018995.1 of Chloranthus sessilifolius. Classification (NCBI taxonomy): domain Eukaryota; kingdom Viridiplantae; phylum Streptophyta; class Magnoliopsida; order Chloranthales; family Chloranthaceae; genus Chloranthus; species Chloranthus sessilifolius. The sequence continues at coordinate 48,733,878 of CM037593.1, read as the reverse complement.
GGAACACATGAGCAGGGAGTACGTGCTAGAAACTCAGTTGAGGTGAACTCCGGCTCACATCACCATCTGGGACCTACTAATGGCATCTCCACTATACTTCCAAGCTCTAATGGGGGCATTGAAAGACGCCCATGTTCAGGTTCAAGTGTTGGCTCCCATCTGTAGGCACCCAAATTCGGCCCAAGGCCCAATCAATTTGTACTTTGGGAGAGATGTACCCCTGTGCTTCTGGTGGCACCCTTGAACCCTTAGGAACCTATCTAGACCTTTAGGAATCACCTAAAACCCATTATAACCATTCCCCCAACCCTTAGAGATCACCCCTAAACCCTAGGATCCCTTCCCAGACTCAATTTAAACCCTTCTGAGCATTTGATGGGAGGAGAGCTATATTTTTATACAGACCACTACTAAGGATGAGCCACATACCATTGGAAAGATAACTTCTCCATCTTTCCAACGAGCTAAAGATCACCCAATTTGGAGTTGTGGTTCAAAAGTTATGATAGTTTGAAGTTTCACATAAAATGACAACGTTTGCTCAGGCGTATGTATTACATACGCCCAGCCAATTTGTCCCCAGATTGGTCAGGCTTATATATTATATACGCCTGGCATTTTTGGGCCAAATTTGGCCGGGCGTATATAATATATATGCCCAGCCATCTTCTTAGTTTCCCCCTGGTTTTCTTGATTTTTACTGTGCATAAGCTGGGCGTATGTAATATATACGCCCAGCTTAACTATAGTATCTGTCACTAAATGCTTGAATTACCTCCATCTGGTTTGACCCTTTGACCATCCCCTTGGTTAAGGTGGGTGTCTTGAGGTTGGTTGCACCCCCTTTGAGCTTATTGGCAACCCTTAAGTCACCCATGGTCTCACCCCATCATCTGCCATTAAAACCAATTTTCCAACACCCTAGGACCTTGAAAACCTAGAAAACCTTAGATGGGGGATTACCTAATTGCTAAACCAATTAGCTCTTAAGTAAGCCCCTAACCCATCCCTTCTCTATAAATAGAGAGGCCCCCCTCTTCCCAAAGGGTTGGTTGAAAAAAAATCAAGGTTGAGAAGATTAGGGTGAAAGCTTGAGTTAGGAGAGAGAGAGACCTAGTGAGAGAAAGCTTTTTTCTATCTCTTCAACTAGAATTCCAGCATGCATAGATCATCCTTTTCAACTCTTTTCCACCATTAGATCACCCCTTTTAGCTAAGGCTTAGTTCCTAGCTTCATCCTGCACTTCCTATCTACCGAATCCTAGCATTAGGAAACCCATTCTTCTACCATTTAAGTCATTCAAAGCCGACGGAAGCACGCCGAAGCGAAGGTCTTCTACAGTGCAACAAGGGCCCGTGAGCTCCGGCTCACCCCTCTCTTCCTCTACCTTCTTAGTGTTCCCTCCGTCCAAGGATTCAAGCCGTTACGCCGCCGAAATTTTGGTTTGGCTCAAAGCTTGATAGGACCGTGTTACCTTCGGGCAAGGGGAAACTCCGCCCATTTTTTTTTATTTTTGGCCATAGATAGAGACCGCTATATGCGGGTTGATCGGGTGCCTAAACCCTTCCCGATCGATAACCAAAGCCCCTACCCTAGAGCCTTTGGCAAAAACCGATAAATCAGAGTCATATTTAGCACTTCGGTGCTCAAAATATTGATTTAAAGGTTTCCCGGGTCACCAAAAGCTCCGGGTAGCGACTCTACATTTCATTCCATCGTGAGCGCATTGTCGCGATGGGTTCGAGAGGATCCATGCTCGCACAGATGGTGACTCTGCTGGGGATTTCATCCTAGCGCATCCTCTCTTGTTGGCCTTTCCTTTCCTTTTATTTTTTTTACTAACCATGGCTGTTTTTTGTTCTAATTTGTTGCTATTTTTCTTTATTTTTTATTATTTTTACTAACGTACTCACCCATATGATTCAATCCTTTAAGTGCCTTAGCCGATTGGTAGGCCTACGTGCACCCTTAAATTTATGTTTTTACGATTCTTGTCATTTAAACCACCTTAGCCGTTTGGCGGGCCCGCTCGCATTTACTTTTCACGTCATTTAAATTTCGGTCATTTACAAGCCTTAGCCGTTTGGCGGGCCTACGTGCGCTTGTCATTTCAGTCATCATATCTCACCATTGAACGCCGGCCCGTTGAGGCGGCATGGGCTTGTCATTCCCCAACCCGATTTTGGACTTAACATTACTCCCCTTTAAAAATCTATAATTAAAAGTGAACCAACAGTGTGGGGACATAATCAAATCTATTTTTGTGTATTTTGGATAATTTTTTGGGGGGTTTAGGCACAGATATAACTTACCCGGTTCCCAGTAAGGCGGCAGCCCTAGTGGTGATGATCCTGAAAAGAACCACCCCTTCCAGTACTTGAGAAGGCGCTTGCGCCTGAGGTATATCGGTTGGGTTGCCAATTCCGATAAAGCCGTAAAACCCACATTGGTGAGAGCGTAGACAGCCCCGAATTCAGCCGTGTATCCGTAGGAAACGGAAAGGAGGGACTCGATAACATACACAGCAGTCCTCGGGAGCATTCCTCCCAGGAAACCAGTTCAAAGACCCATTTTCGGGCTTGCTGTTCACTGTCAAAATTAACTGACAGAGCTGTTTTAGCCAGGCGTATATAATATATGCGCCCAGCCAAAATCCCCAAAAAATAGCCAGGCGTATATAATATATACGCCCAGCCAAAATCCTCAGATTTAAGCCCGGCGTATATAATATATACGCCCAGTTAAATCTGCCCCTTTTTGGTTGGGCGTGCATAACATATACGCCCAGTGTAAACTGGGTCACAGCAACCCAGTCTGAGGCCCAATCCACCACCCCAATTCCCCGATTAGCGGTATTAGTGCCCGTAGTAGCCTCCACATTCTGTAACACCCAATATGCCCCCGCCCAGTCAAAAGAAGGAAACTTCTCATTGATTTGCTCCTGGGGATCGGGTCGTTTGTGTGGATTCCCTCACCTTCAATAGAACGAAGGGGTCTCCTTTCGCTTCTTCGGAAGTGTGTCAGATCCCGCTGTGGGACCTGCTAAAGGTGCATATACCATCTAAGACAAGAATTGACCCTGGGCACCAGGTCATCTTTCATCTAGGTAGAGGGGAGTTAATTTCCATCTGAAAAAAAATCAATCAAAACAAAAAAATCAATCGAAAAAAAATCATCTTCAAAAAAAAAAAAAACAAAAACAAAACAAAACAACCAAAATCATCTTCAAAAACCAAAAAAAATCTTTTTCAAAAGCAAAAAAAAACTAGAAAAAAAAAACAAAAAGGAAAAATCAAAATATATTTTTTGTAACCGTCACCACGGCAACCTCAAACCCGGCCTGTAGAAGGAGAACCAGGAAAGTATTCGGCCCTTACCCGAGACATCGATACAACACTCGTCAATGGATCATGTCAAGCACCGATACATCCCCGCCATCATCCCCATCCCATTCCCATTTTAGAGAAGACTCGGTCCCCGACACCTTCACCCAAACCCGGTTCGATGTCACGGGTCCATTTGGGGCACCCGTGTTCGCATCCACCCCATCCCCCGCCTTACATTTTCCCAACATGCCCCTACCTCATCCTCTACTGAAACACCTCATTTCCCAACCAACTCATACACCCCCACTCCCCATCCGTACACCCTTGCCGCACCCCCTTATTCTCAAAGACCCGGTCGGGAGCCCCATCCCCCGTCTACCTCCCACCTCCCATCCACCTCATCATCCATGCCCCCTACATCTTATATCCCATCCGCATTATCTCACATACCCCCCACATCACATGGCCCATCCACATTCCAACATGCCTCCCTACTTACCTAGGTCATGCCCAAGTTTTCCCAGGGTGTGACCAGTAACCCGCCATCTTCCATAGCCATACATCCACACCCTCCAAGCACAATCACTCATGCCCCCCATACTCGGGTCATGCCCAATTTCACCCAACCCTCTCCGTCCTAGAATGGGCCATCACCCTCCAATCTCACACCTGAATCCATGCCCTCAATGGAGGACATGAGAATGATGTATGCCCTGTGGGCTACCTCTCGAAATCCTATGTTCCAAACCCCACATCTAGGTCTCCAAAACCTCTATACCCCATTCCCCCATGACCATGCCCAACCACCAATCATTCACACCATTCAAGATCTCCCACCTCCATTCTAGGCCCAGGCCCAAGCCCAACAGACCCAAGCCCACTCATCTCAGGACCAAACCCACACGAATCCATGGGCCCAAGCCCAGGCCCAAACCCAAGCTCAGGCCCAAGCCCAATAGACCCAGACCCATGCCCAAAAACCTCAAGGCCCATGGGCCCAAGACCAAGCCCAACAGACCCAGGCCCAAAATCCTCAAGGCCCAAGCCCAAACCCATTAGACCCAGGCCCAAGCCCAAAATCTCCAAAGCCCATGGGCCCAAACCCAAACTCATCAAAACCCTCAAGGCCCATGGCCCCAAACCCAACCAACTCAGGCCCCGGCCCAAAATCGTCAAGGCCCATGGCCCCAAGCCCAAACCCATCAGACCTAGGCCCAGGCCCAAAACCCTCAAGGCCCATGGCCCCAAACCCAACAGACTCAGGCCCCGGCCCAAAATCCTCAAGGCCCATGGCCCTAGGCCCAAACCCCCAAACATAAGCCCAGGCCCAAGCCCATCAGATCGTGCTCGCCAGGCCAAACCCCAAGCCCAAGGCCCATCATCCCACACCTAATACCCACATGGCCCATTAGCCCAAACCCAGCAAGGCCCATTGGCCCAAAATCATACCAACCTCCACACCCAGGCCCAAGGCCCATCAACCCAAGCTTTCCTAAACCATTAAGCCCAAACCCAAGGCCCATCCACCCACACTCACCAAGGCCCGTTCACAAATCCCATACCCCCTCACCAGTACCCTTCATTCACCTATACCCCTTATGCCCCCATCCCGCCTCCAACGGAAAATCTGATCCACCCCATTCCCCAGAACCACGCCTACAACATCCCGCCACATCAACCACACCCCCATCACCCCCAGAATGTGCACCCAGCTCAGCACATCACTCACCCACAAACCACTCATCCATTCACTCCCCCATCCCTTATAAGCCTTGTGGCCCCACCAGGTCATCCAACCCATTACCCCCCAGGTCCAAATAGCAGACCTCGCCCCTCACCATTACAATGACCAACAGTACGAGGAGGACAAGATCCACAATAGCGGAGGAGCCGCGAGTTTCGGCCCTCCCAGGCCCATCATCGTCACACCCAGGGCCAAACAAAATCAGGGGGAGGCAGTCCCAACTACATCCTCAAAAGAATCAGAGCAGCTGAAAGAACAGATAGACAAAATACAAAAGCAGCTGACGAAGATGAGAGGAGTAGAACTGCAGTCGACAGACTTCTCAGACTTATGTCTATTCTCGGATGTCCCCCTGCCACCAAAATTTAAGATGCCATCATTCGATAAATATAATGGCACTGGCAACCCCATCGCCCACTTAAAATCTTACTGTAGGGACATGTGCCAGTACGGCGGAAATGAACGACTCCTCATCAAAGTGTTCCAAAAGAGTCTAATGAGCCCAGCACTGAGATGGTTTACATCCCTAGAACCATCCATGACCAAAACTTGGAAAGATCTGACACACTTATTCTAAGAACAGTATGTCTATAACATGGATATAGAACCAAGGAAGTCGGATCTGGCCCGTTTGAAGCAAAGGCATGACGAAACTTTCAATGCCTACTAAGGGAGGTGGAGGGCATTGGCCGCCCAGGTGACCCACCGAATTTCGGATGATGAGCAGATTGAATTAATAACCAAGGGAGCGCTCCTAGTCATCGTAGAATTCTTGGTATATAAGCAGCAGTCCAGTTTGGCTGATTTGGTCCGAAATGCCAACCGTTGTGAAGACGCCGTCAGAGAGGGCAGATTGGGAAAAAGTATGGTCAACGGGGCCGCTGGGGTTTGGAAAGCTGCCGAACCAAGGGTTGAAAGAAGGCCAGGGGCAGAAGTGCAGAACAACATTTATCCCCAGGCCAATAGCACCCCGATACAGCTCTAGGCCGCACACCCACCCCCGGCCCGTTTCGAACAAGTGCCAAGGCCGAATAACGGACCGAGGGCCCCGTTCACCCAGGAACAGATGAAAGCACGATTCGAACGGGTCTTCACGCCGTTAGGACAATCATTAAGTGTCTTATTGCCAGTGTTGCTACAGAAGGTTCTGGTCAATTTACTCCAGCCTCGCCCACCCCTCAATCCGATACCAAGGAACTATGACCCAAACCTGCATTGTAACTTCCACCAAGGGCCAGGTCACCCTACGGACTGGTGCTTCCCACTAAAGCACGCAATCCAAGATTTAATAGAGACGGGAAAAATTATTCCCCCGCTGCTTCCTCAGGGGCAAAATCAGAACATCCATCCAGAGGCCCCAGGCCTAACATCCACTGCGTAGAAGAGGAAGAGGAAGAGTTCTACCCCTCAGATTATATCAGTAATCAAGAAGAGTTTTCATTTATCGGGCTGAACGAGGATGAACCAATTGTAGGGGTAATCGAGCCCTTTGTATTTAATGATTATTTCCCACCGGCATACCAAGAAGAGCCCTAGATTTAGGCGATATTTTCCACTTCGCTCCGCCTATCAAATCCAAGCAGACACTGACCCCACCACAATCATCATATCCTTACTCCCAATTTATCCCACAGTATGCACCACCTCCCAATCATCCCATCCCATACACTATCCCACCGTCAGCCACCCCACATACCTCCCCGTCACACCCAAATCACCCTACGCCATACATAAATCCACCACCATGCTACCCTTCATACACCCCCAAATCCCACCGCTCGACATACTCCCCACTATCCCCAAATCACCTGTAATACACAACTCCACCATCCCTAAATCACCCTTCATGCGATACCATCATCCCCGATTTACCCTGTTTCATCCCCAAACTATCATCGCCCACCATGCCACCCAGATTACAAACCCTTCATATCGGTACCCCACTCCATCAACCCCATCATACCCTATCACCCTACTCCACTGCACCTCAGAGCATTTCCAGACCACCCTATCCCGTCACACCTCCACCGTCCTGTGCTATTTTGCCCCAATCAGCTCCACCCCATCCAGACAAACAACCCCTCACCCACTCCCCTTTTCACCCACTCCCAATCACCACTGGTCTTACCATACCCCGGTAGCACCTACACAAACCCCATCCGCACCCTCAAACCCAACTTCGCCAATTCCCGCCAATACCATTACACCCCCCTATCGGAATCAACCTGGTTGGGCCCGAGAATTCGACATACCCAGCCCAATCCGCCCCAAATTCACCAAGCACTCCCTTCCTCATCCCGAAACCCACCTATGACCCGCATCAAGTGCCATTAAGTTACAAGCAGACGGACATGAATGCTGGTCGCAACCAAGGAGAGGCAGTCGAGTTTATCACCCAGTCGGGTAGGATTTCTACACAGCCAGAAACATCAGGGGCCGATAGAGGAGAAGAAAAGAAGAAAGAGCAGGCCACAGGGAACCCTTTCGAGAAAATGGTGAGAGAGCATGTGTTAGAAACACAGCTCAAGAGAACGCCCGCACATATTACTGTCTGGGATTTGTTAATCATGTCCCCGCTCCACTTTCAAGCCTTAATGGGAGCGCTCAAAGACGCTCATGTTTCCGCCCACGTGATCCCAGACGAGGTAGGAGAGATAATTGGGCAAGTATTGGCCCCAAATGCCATCTCATTCACTGATGCAGATCTACCGCTCGAGGGGAACAACCATTCTAAGCCCCTGAATATAATAGTGGAAGTAGGGAACCTAGTGGTGCCATTGGTCTTAATAGACAGCGGGTCGGCATTGAACGTCTGCCTTCTAAGAACGGCAATCAAAATCGGTGCGAACCCCAACACCTTTCGGCCATCAATAACAAGCGCTAGGGGATTCGACAACACCTTGAGAGAGATCATAGGAGAAGTAGACCTCGATCTGATCATCGGGCCGCAAACCTTCACTGTCCCCTTCCAAGTGATGGACATCAAATCTACATTTAATCTATTATTGGGTCGACCGTGGCTGCATGAGATCGGGGCAATACCGTCAACTCTACACCAAAAACTCCGATTCATCTCAGGCGAAAAAATCATCACCATCGTAGGTGAGAGCAGAGAAGACAGAGAGCGGAGCGCTCTACATATTGAGAACCCAAAAGTGCTTGACATGCCACACACAGTAGAGGACATCGATTTCCATCGGTTTGAGTACGACTTTTCAGCCGTTACCCTTGAGTCGCCTGAGAAAACCCCTACCAAAGCTGGAGGAGGGACAGAGGCAGCGGTGTTCATGCTCCACAAATGGGGCCACCAAAAAGGGAAAGGGCTGGGCCCGCTCCTTCAAGGAAGAAGAGATCCCGTTAGGGCTAAGGGGCAGCAAACCAGATTTGGCCTAGGCTACAAGCCCGATAAAGAAGAAGGGAGAGAGTCCAAAGAAAAGATGAGAGCCACAGCAGTCACCAGGGCCAGGGGAATCGACCTGGAAGAAGAGCCTCCCGCCCGGCCCCACATCTGCCAAACCTTCTTAAGTGTCGGGGTGGTGAAGATTGATCTAAATGGGGAGACGAGGATAACCCCACACAAACTTGTTTCCATCCACCCCACCAACCCTTACATCATCCCCTCAGACCTTGAGGTAGACTTGGCCGCCCTCTCCTTATTTGAGGAAGAAACCCCCGGGCCTGCCCACCACTCTAGCATCAGCCACTTTGGGCCCACCCTAACCTTCAAAGACAAGATCCCAGAGGATCCCTTCATAAACATGATGAGGGGGGAACTGCAAGAGCCTACTGATACCGTTTCTAACAGAAAGGGTAAAGGCCAAGCCTCATAGGTAAGTAACTGGGCATCTTTGCCCGAACTCCTAGGAGCCGACCAATGTCGTGAATATGGCGTCGGCTCCCAAAAAAAAAATAACCTGTAAGAAGTGAGGTTAGCCTCTAGGACACTCTACCTTGTATATATAGAGATCCACCTCGCCAGGGGCTAACCTCTGAAAAATTACGCAAAACCATAAAAATAGAAAAAATACCAATTCTAAAAATATTGTCCTTTAAAATTCCTAATAAAATTGAAAAAGACATCACGATACCCATCCCACGTGAAGCCGACCCCTTTCCTGTAGAAATATGAGAAGAGGTAGGAGTCGCAAGTCTGGATGAGGAAGGTCAAACTGATGAGCTCCCCAATGAACTCCTCAAGCAATTTGCCGATTTTGAGCATGGCCCTACCTCGATCGTCGAGGAGACAGAGGACGTCAATTTTGGCACCGAAGAGGTCCCTAAAATCACCAAAATCGGAACGTCGCTGTCCCCGACAGAGAGAAAAGGTATGATAGACTTCCTCCAGTCATACCAAGACATCTTCGCATGGTCGTATGAAGACATGCCTAGTTTGGGTACCAATCTAGTTGAGCATCAATTGCCACTCTACCCTGATTGCAAGCCGGTTAAATAGAAGCTGAGATGTCTCCGACCTGAATGGATGTTGAAAGTCAAAGATGAGGTCATTAAGAAGTATGACGCAGGTTTCCTTATGGTATCCAAGTACCCTCAGTGGCTGGCCAATATCGTCCTCGTATCGAAGAAGGATGGAAAGGTTCGAATGTGCAGTGATTTCCGAAATCTCAACAAGGCGAGCCCTAAGGACGACTTTCCATTACCCCACATCGATATCTTGGTCGATAACACTGCTAAGCACGGGATGCTTTCTTTCATGGATGGGTTCTCGGGCTATAATCAGATTAAGATGGCAGAGGCCGACCGAGAGAAGACTGCCTTCATCACTCCCTGGGGAACCTTCTGCTATATGGAGATGCCATTCAGGCTCAAGAATGCTGGGGCAACCTAGTAGAGAGCAATGACGGCCCTATTCCATGACATGATGCACTGAGAGAGCGAAGTGTATGTCGATGATATGATCGCCAAATCACCAGAAAGGGACGACCACTTGGTAAACCTTCAGAAGTTGTTCGAAAGGTTGAGAAAGTACAGGTTGCGGTTGAATCCCCAGAAGTGTGCATTCGGCGCTATGTTAGGAAAGCTATTGGGTTTCATCGTCAGTAGGAGAGGCATTGAGGTCGACCCGACCAAGATCAAGGCCATCACTGAAATGCCACCACCGTCTACAGAGAAAGAGGTCAGAGGCTTTTTAGGCAAAATCCAGTACATCAGTCGGTTCATCGCGCAGTTAACTCTGATATGCGCACCAATCCTCAAACTACTGAGAAAGGACTCACCAGTTGAGTGGAATGATGACTGCCAAGCTGCATTTGACAAGATCAAGGGTTACCTCCTAAATCCTCCAGTATTGGTACCACCTGTACTTGGTAGACCCTTGATAATGTACCTGTCCACGACAGAGTTTTCCATGGGCTGTGTGTTAGGGCAGCACGATGAGACAGGAAGAAGAGAGCAGGCCATCTACTACCTGAGCAAGAAGTTCACTGATTATGAGACGCACTACTCTTATCTGGAGAAAGAATGCCTAGCACTCGTGTGGGCTACTCAAAGACTTCGACACTACCTGTTATCCCAAGCCGTCCTACTTCTAGCGCGAATGGACCCCCTGAAGTACCTATTTGAGAAACCTGCTCTCACTGGCCGAACTGCGCGATGGTAACTTTTATTATCTGAATTCGACATCACGTACGTCACTCAGAAATCAATCAAGGGGTAGGCGCTTGCTGATCATCTTGCCGAGAATCTGTTACCTGATTATGAGCCTCTAAGGACTGAATTCCCCGATGAAGACATCCTATTCATGATGGAAGATGATACAGAGGAAGCAGAGGAATCATGGGTAATGCACTTTGACGGGGCATCGCATGTCGAAGGCGAAGGAGTTGGCGCCATCCTAATTTCGCCAAGAGCATCGCATGTACCCATCTCGATCAAGTTCAACTTCCCCTGCAGTAACAATATGGCTGAGTAAAAAGCTTGTGTCGCTGGTCTGCAGGTAGCTCTCGATCTGAATGTAACCAACCTTCAAGTTTTTGGCGACTCACAGTTAATCATATGTCAGACGAATGGTGACTGGAAGATAAAAGGCGAGAAACTGATCCCCTATCATGAACACCTCGAGGATCTGATAGCTTGCTTCCAAGATGTGATGTTCTCATACATCCCCCGAATAAGTAATCGCTTTGCCAATGCATTAGCAACTTTGGCCTCAATGATCGAAATCCCCTATGGTGTTGAGATGAAGCCGATCATGATCGAGCAGAGGAATGAGCCGGCCTTCTGCCTCCAGATTGAGGAACCTACAAAGCCTGATGATGAGCCACCTTGGTTCTCAGATATCAAGAATTTCCTCGAGACCCTGACTTTCCCAGAGGGTACATCCAAGACAGACCTTGAAAGATAGATATAAGTTTTTAGAAATTAATATAAATATATATACAAAATAATAAAACATATCTTCGTGGGAATGATCCTATGCTAGTACTATGATTTTCATTGTGCGCTTGTAATAGGTTAAAACTTAAATAGAAAGATATATATATGTAATCAAGAGAAGTCAAGTTTTTGGCACCGCTACCGAGGATAACATTTTATTATATATATTTATATTAGCTTAAGAAAACAAGAATTTATCTTTCTCTTTTTATATTTTCTTTATATTTTTAATTTTCTTTGATCACTTTTTAAATCTTTTGTAGTTTTATTCGGAGTGACGAATCAGAGTTTCAACTTCCCCTGATTAGAGAAGCTGGAGGCTCAGATTTGTTCTCTCTCTCTGCTTTCTAAAAAAAAATTGGATAAAACGAAAATCCAAATGGATATTTATAATTAATGTTTTAGCCACCCTGCTCGGTACTAACTTATATCAAGATGATAGGTAAAGACCAATATGTGGCTAAGACGATGGGGGAATATTACGCATGCACACCGCTTACACCTCCCCCATGTATTCAAATACACCCCACAGTCGGTAATAGGACTTTTGAAATTACGCCCAATGCACTTCAAATACTTCTGACTTTTCATGGGCTAATGGACGAAGACCCCTATTTGCATTTAAATATGTTCGTGAAAATGTGTACTATCATTCGAATTAAGAACTTGATAGAAGAATCCACTCAGTTGAGGCTATTCGCATATTCCCTTAGAGATGAAGCAAAGCAGTAGATAAACTCTTTGCCTCATAATTCGATTGCTAATTGGGAATGATTGGAACGCATGTTTCTTATGAAATTCTTTGCAATCAGCAGAATGAATAAAATCATGCATCTTATTATAGCGTTTCTATAATTTTTGGGTGAATCTCTTTAGGAATGTTGGAACCGTCTTAAGGATCTTCTGCACAAGTGCCCTTACCACGGGGTTACGTGTTGTCAACTCGTGCTCACTTTTTATGAAGGTTTTAATGATGCAACCCGACATATAGTTGATGTGGCCTGTGGAGGTATGTTCCGCTCATTGACAGCAGAGGAAGCTTGGGAACTCTTTGAGACCCTTAGCGAGGAATTGGTGCAACAATACATATCTGGTGAGGTTGATTCGGAGACTTTAACAAATATACCTCTTAGGCAAGGAGGATTATATAAATTAAAGTCAATGATGAAAAGTTTTCCAAGGCTGAAACTTTGGAAAGAAAAAATTTAATCTCTGGTGGGTATAAAATCATACCCAACATCTCAAAAAGAAGAAGCTTGTGGTCCTAACCATGGCCTAACTCAGGCAGTTTCCCAACCTCCAACTATTTATCCTTACCCCACAGAAGCCCAAAATGACACTGGTACAGAGGATTCCTTGTTGCAAATAGTTGACAGCTAAGTGCAACATAGCCGCATCTAGACATAGTTACTCAACCATCTTCGGCAATCTATCGAAAGGTTAGAAACTCAAATTGAGCAACTAACTCTTTTTGAAAGAGAGAGTAACGTACTTCCTTCACATGCAGTTGATACGTCTAGAGGACGTATATTTATGGGAGGCACATCAACTCCCTCTGATTTAAATTGAATTCCTTTAGAACCTGTTGAGCTATCGACTCACTCGTAGCAAACACCTGTAACATATATATATATATATATATATATATATATTTTAATATTAGAGAGTACTCTACGATCTACAGTGTGTGACAGTGCAGTCAAATATAAAGACTCTTTTATCATGTCATACTCACTTTGAACGTATGGATTTACGATTTCTTGTGATTTGTAGAGTCAAATCGTAGGGAGTACGATTTGAAGCGTCATAGAGTTTCACTTTTATTCTACAGAATTGCAAACGACAATTCTAGGGAATAGGCAATTCTAGTGATCAATCTTATCAGTTACACTGGAATTTGAACCCATTTAATTCATAGAGGAAGCAGACACGCATCGTATTCAATTTTGCCACTTGCCAACTACCCAAGCCTTTAAGCCTACACCTTGACCCGTGAACCCTTCCCTTTCCTATAAAATCAGACCGTTACCTTTCCAAACACCCATCTCTTTCGTCTTCCTTTCATACCCTAACACTTATGGCGAGAGAACCAAACCAAAGCAATTTCAGTAAACAACTTGATAGAATCCTTGAGATACATAAGGCTGAGCTCTTGGCAGCAATACAAAAAGTAGAAGATCTGAAGCACCAGAGACCTGCACTTGATGCTGAATTGTCCACTGAAACAACCCTTTACCCTAAACCTAACCCAAATCCAACACCACATTCGAAGAACCCATTTTCTCCCACTTCCTAACCTTTATACAATCACAACCCACCTCGAATGTGAGCTCCTATATGATGATGGTGGGTTGATTCGTCCCTCGCCACCCCTCTCCATTACTTATCTTCTCCCCCTGCCTGTGTTACAGAGATGTGTTCACTTCCCCACGCATCACAAAACCTTTGCTATGGCATCACATTTCTTCCAAGGAAGATCTGTGATGTGCTTTGTTCAGGGGAGATAAAAGAAGGGCCTAGGGAAGTGTTCTGACAGCTCTTGGAGTAGCGACCCTGCCAAGGTGTGGATACTCCTTTGGTAGGAAGGAATGAGAAACTCTAATCAAACGGTGATTAAAAGCCGTTGACTGATCTTTATCGAAGACATCATCTTCCCTCGGACATTGCTGCCAATATCGTAGATAGTGTGTGTTTATATTTTTCCTCGGTTTATCTTTTATGTAATTAGTTTTTACTTTAACTTTTTTCTGCATGATCATTATACATATTCATAAAATATATGAAATTTTCTTTTGACTAACTTTTTCATTAACTGTGTAATTGTTCCTAATTTTTCTTTAATTTTTGTTATTGATCTCTCTGAGAATAAACATGTGTTTTCCTCATGTTTGGGGGATGTTCTTTAAAGAAGTTTTTGCACATCTGGTATACAATCGGTAATATCAATAATTCAAACGTAAATAAATTTTGAATCTCCCTTATGTGACAGCCCAGATTTCGGCACCTCGAAACCCATGCCATTGGCATGATCCTCAAGGCCGTGCCTCATTCATCTATACGGAACATTGGTACGGCAAGCAATAACTATACATGATAAAATAATTAACTGAATAATGCGAAAACCAATATGCTAGCCTAGGTATAACCTCAAAAGACAGTTCTGCTTTTATGCCAACGCATGAACAGAGAACCGATCCGAACCATAGGTGATGAACAGATCACCTAAGATGGTTCACCAAAAGAATTATATTAATTTAATTACATTTCCCAAAAGTAAGGCTTGACATACCAAGCCGTACAATAAGCTCTCAAAACTCAATCTATCAAAGTGCTCAGCAGAGTCTCCTAGAAGAAGTCCTCGGGAGGAGGCTCCAACTCTTCCCCGGGCACGTAATCCGAATCACCCGGATCCACGTCTCCCGAAGTCTCGGCCGCCGCTTGTACTGGACCTACGACGTATAGTCTAAAAGGGTGAGCTACATCCTAGCTCAATAGGGAACAACACAATGAACATATAAGTTAAATCATCATATATATTCTATGATATTCTTAGCATGATGTATCTATGCACTTGTTGGAAAACTGTTTAAATAATTATAATATACCTTGAAGTTTACTGGTGGTTTGCACGTTTCACTTTATTATTAACTGTTCATGAACTACACTGAATAGGCCCAAAGAAAACTTAAATCTTCAACTTAAGTAGTCCCCGAGCTTAGCATCGAGCCCCGATGGAATACCCTTCATCGACGTCTAAATAGACAGTTGTTATGAATTTATCATTTTGAATACTACCCAGGTCCCTTTCTCATAGGCGACGAGGTTTAATCTCATCTCAACATCCTTGAGATGTGCTACTGTGTAAAGATAGACCGCCGTACCGGTGTACGGATTGGCCGTCATACTGGTCACGGATATGCTGTCGAGTCAGTCATGGGTACCCCGCCACGTCGGTGGGGTATTCTGTTCAAACCTTAAATAATAAAAATATCATGTGCTTTACATATAGTTATTCACCGTGTAAATGTGCTACTTAATCGGCTAAGGCATTAAAATGATGGAAAAGTAAGGAATTTTAAAAGACAATGCGCATGTAGGCCCGCCAATCGGCTAAGGCTCGTAAATGACGGAAAAGTAGGGATAAGTAAATGACTTAATCGGAGGGGTGAGTAAAAAAATAACAAAAATAAACTAAAAAAATAGCAATAACATGTTAGTAAAAATAAAAAAAATAAGGCCAAGTTCAAGGGGAAGCTCTACAAGCTAGTCCCCAGCAGAGTCGCCATCTATGCAACCGTGGGAATCGAGACGATCCTGTCGCGACGATGCGCTCTCTAATGAAAAATATAGAGTCGCCACCTGGAGCTTTTGGTGTCTCGGGATAGCTAGTTCATTTTTATGAGCACCGAAGTGCTAAAAATATGACTCTGAATCCGGTCCACACCAAAGGCTCTTGGGTAGGGGCTTTAGTTATCAATCGGGAAGGTGTTAGGCACTCGATCAACCCGCTTAACGCTGTTTCTACTAATGGCCAAAAATAAAATAAAGTAAAAGAAAAGAAAATAGCTTCCTCTTACCCAAATGGGTCTCCAATCCTATTTGTGCCCATTCATTCCTATCAAAAATTCGGCGGCGTAATGGCACAAAATGAGAGGGTAGGGAGAGCAAAAGGAGATAGGAGAAGAAAGGAGAGAGCCGGAGCCCTCGGGCCCTTATAGCACCGTAGGAGAGCCTTGCGTGGCTTGCTTTGATGAGCTCTTGTAAGCTTTGTATGGTGGAAAGTGGAGTTCTAACTCTTAAGGCTTGAAGCTAAGGGGTAGGGAAGGGAGGCTAGGGGATCACACACACCTAACCTAAGGGTTTGCTATGAAATGCTAGGGTCTAAAAGAGTTTTATGAATTCTGGAATTTGTATGGGGGGTGTGCATCAAAGGGAGAAAGATCTTCTCACTTTAAGCTCTTTCTCTCTTAGGTAGAAATTCTCAACCCTTAAACCAAGGGGAGGGGGGCTCTATTTATAGGAAAAGGATAGGTTAGGAGGGTGTTTAGATGCTAAACATGGTTAAGAATTAGGTAATTTAACATCTAAGGTTTCCTAAGGTTTTTTGGAGTCTTGAAATGTGTGAGAAGGTCTTCTAATAGTGGATGATGGGGTGAGGCCCTAAGCTACTTAAAGGGGTGAAAATAGGCTTCAAAAAGGGTTCAACAGAACTAACAAAACACACCCCATAGGTCAAGGTGGTCAACAAGTCAAACCCCAAACATTAAATTCGAGGCAAAATCTAACATTTACTGTTCATATGCCTTGCACAACTATTAGTTGCGCAGGAAAATGCACAGTAAAATAGTGTAGAACAGTGTCTGGAAGTCAGCTCGCGAGGATGAGCCCACTTTCGAATCTGGGGCAACTATTAGTTACGCTAGCTTAAAATGAAGGAAAATTGGCTTGGCACAACTATTAGTTGTGCCAGGTAAAGTTTATTACTGACGCAACTATTAGTTGCGCCAAGTCCCTAAGGGGGCCCACATGGTTTTAACTCTCTGCCCCTGGATTCGGTTTGCCATATCTTTTGACGTATACCTCCGATTGGGGCGATCCTTCGACCGTTGGAAAGCTGACGACCTCTACTCCTCAATGGTATGAGACTTGATCTCAGTAGAGGGTTGTAGTTAGTTCCGGTGTACCACTCTTCATCCATAGACTGGTAAGGTTACGTTTATGGTTCGAAATGGGTTATAAGGGTAGGGATTGGTTTCTAAAGGTTCGGGATAGGTCCCTAAGGGATCTAGGGTGATTCCTAAGGGTTCCATACATGCCATCAAAAGCTCAAAATTACACCTCTCTCGAAAGGTGTTTCGATCGGGCCTTAGGCCAAATTTGGGTGTCTACAGATGCCCCTCTTTGGTATCCGATCACTAGTAATCATATGCCAAAGAAAAGAGACATCCGAAAATGCCCAAGGCATTACTGACGGGTCTGCTATATTCAGAACAAACTTTAAACATCGGGTGAGTGACATAGTGAGGAAACGAAAGCCCTGGGGTGCCAGGCTAATCATTCGTTTCTCGAGGTAATCAGTTTCCAAGCGCTTAGCGACATTACTGGGCATAACTGAGGTAGAATGAGTTACGAAAGCCCAATAGCTAGGAAAAATGTTTGCCTCTCGAGTTGCGAAAGCCTGTTAGTCAGGAAAAACATCTGCTTCTCGAAATGATTTGAAGGTGTTTGATATTTAAAATTCATTCTAAATGCAACAACTTCGTGAGTAAGAGGGGTGATTGACCCGCATTCAAAGATAGGTGTGAAGTAAACACACGCAAAGCTCCACAGTTTGGGTCTAATCCTATGAGGCATTTGATGGCCCCATCGGACTATTCGCAGGTGCCCTTGCTGAAACCAGGGTTTGAGGTCTTTGGGCGAACCCATTGATCCCAAAGTTTATTTAGTATGATTGCCTGAGCGAATTAAAATAGATGTCACAACGCTTTTTGGGAGTACATGCCATTTTTTTAAAAATGTGCGTTGGATCAGTATAAGCTAGAACATCCAGCTTCAACTACCTTGAACAGATCTAACCAAACATTGGGTGTCTCCCAAAAAAAAAGGGCATCCAATCCTGGCTTTCGTCGATAATGATCATAAACATCAATTAACTATACATAATCATGCACCCATCAGGGGCAATAAGCAACAACAAAGGCGATGGACTCCCCGACCTGGACCCGCTCGGGTATAATTTACGGGGATAAACGACCATCATACGGATACCCAGACGCATGGTGTACACTTTACAGGGATACCGCTGCCCATACAGGTTTTAAGCCTGCAGAAAAATAAAAAGGGAAATGATCCCTTCTGAATGCATGGTTGCACATTGTTTGATTGACACATAATCTCATTCTCAATAGGTTGGTCTCAACCAACGGTTGACCTTTTCCAACGGAGAATCTAAAGCTTAAGACACTTAAGTTCACATGAATCCAAAATAGAGCGCTCATCGCAAAGATTTAGCAGTGGAGTCGACTCAATCGAAACATTGACCATTTGACCAAAATTGACATTATCGCTCCTACTTTGAAGTAGGATCCATGGATCCAAGGCGAACCTTTGACCTAGGACATTAATTTTGCACAACTGTATTGTCGATAAAATATTGACCTTTTACCGTATCGAAATACGTGAGTGCGTCTCTGTGGGGAATACATATCTGTTTCCGACCTATTTTTTGGATTTTCAAACTATTTTATGTGATTTTTTTTGGAATTTTAAAGTTATTATTTTATGTGAATTTTTTAAGGATTTTTTTTTTTTTTTTTGGACTTTTTATATTTTCGGTGTAGGACCGAGGTGCTCATCAACCTCGGTCCGCCTTTATTTTAGCACAGCTTCCTTGGTAAGTCGATGGATGATCAAAATGCCGTTCCGAGAGTGTGTGCATCTGTCGGGGGTGATAAATCAAGTAAGGAGGAAGTGGGGGACCGACCCTCCTATCTGGCCCGTACCAGGCCCAAGACCCGGCCTCAGTGCCTGGCGCAACTAATAGTTGCGCCAGGCCACTAGGGGACTCAAAATAGCCTGGCGCAACTAATAGTTGCACCAAGCAAAAGGAGGGAAAAAGTTTACCTGGCGCAACTATTAGTTGTGCCAGGCTTGGCTGGGGGAATTTAAACAGCTCGACTTCGGGCTGGGGGTTTTGTTTCGAATTTTTCTCTCCCCTCCTTCTTTGAAACGGCCTCTTCCTAGGGTTTTCTTTCATTGCCTCTTTGCATGCCTCATTGCTATTCCCCTGCTTGTGTGGATCGAGTGCCAGCTTACGATGGATTAGAGACCCATCATCTTTCAAAAGGTAACCATTAAAACTTACTTCCTTTGATTTCTCTTGCTTTTTCTTATAAATATTGCTATGATCTTGCATTCTTTTATGAATAATGGTTTATCTTCATTGTATGCTTGTTTATTGATGATATGCTGGCAATTTTTCACGAATGGTGCCCTATTTTTGTTTTTTTTGTGGAATTTGTTGGTGCCTAATGTATGTATATATATATTTTGTTTGTTTTTATTTGTGTATATAGAATGGACTTTTTTGTTATTTTTTCTCTTCTTCTTTTTTTTTTTTATATGTTTTTATTTTGCATATATTAGATTTTTGGTCTTTTCTTTTTTTGAACACTAAATTAGAAAGAAGAAGGGATTTTCGGCCTTTTTTTTTTGAAAATTAAGGAAATGATTTTGACTTCTCTTGAAATTAAGAGATTTTATTTGTTTGGGGAAAACAACTAAGGTATTTTTATTATTTTTTGTTGTTGTTTCTTTTTCTAATGGTAAGGATTTTTTGTGGTGTTTTTTTTTTTATATAAAAGAAAGGCTTTTTTTTTTTGGTTTTTTGATTTTTTAGGAGCATAAAAGAAAGGGATTTTTTTGTTTTGAAACATGAGGGTTTTTTTTTTTGCTTTTCTTATTTCTTCTTCCCCTTTTTGTTTAAACAAAGTAAAAAGTTTTTTTTTTTTGTTTTGCTTTTGTTTGTTATTTTTTTTTTGTTTTGAAAGAACAAAGCAAAGTAAAAGGTTTCTTTTTTTGTTGTTTCTGAATGAATAAGCAAAGTAAAATCGTTTCTTTTTTTAGTTGTTTTTTTTGAAAGAACAAAGCAAAGTAAAAGTTTTTTTTGTTTTTTTTTTTAACAGAGTAAAGGGGTTTTTTTTGCAAGAACAAAGCAAAGTAAAAGGTTTCTTTTTTGTGTTTTTTTTTTTAAAGAACAAAGTTGTACGTGTATCTCTGTACCTGACCAGCTGTGATTGCCTTGTTGCCCCAGTATGTCAGGCGGTGATGAGCACATTCCCGAGGAGGGACCCGAGATCGTTCGTGGCCCGCGGGGGGAGGAGTTTGTCTGGGTGGAACGGAGAGCGGGCCCATAGCTCGAGATGTAGGGTAAGGCCTCCCGAGTCGGCCTCCTTCACTAGCAACACACTCATGTTTCAAACTTTGGGATAGCGGGCAAGGTAAACGAGAGGTTCAATCTATTTCTGTTATGCACTCTCTTTTTCTTTTCTTTGATCTGATGTGCATTTTCTTTGGGTGTAGGACCTGCCCAATATTATGTTCCGTGGGGGATGGCTCGACTTTCACGAGTTCTACCTCTATGTCCCCCCTGTAGTGAAGGTCTTGTTGGAGTAGGTGGGCTTTGGGGAGTTCCTGTCTTGTCCCGCCATGAGGGCTAATGCTGCATATTTGAAGGCCCTAATTGAGAGGTTTCGCCCTGAGACCATGACATTCCATATGTCGTATGCCGAGATGACGCTGACGCCCGTCGATTAGGCCATGATTACCGGTATCAGGATAGGGGGGATACCGATATCCGATCTCGCAGTACCAAGCCGGGAGGACATTATTCGACTGATTGGGGCCTATCCTCCTCGCGGGCAGACCCATGGCACAGAGGTCAAGATGTCTTGGCTGACCTCCCTTTTTTCTACTGATGAGTTGGTGGAATTGGGTCAGCCAGATAGGGTGCTGTACATCGCGCCAGAGTGGGCGATCATCTTAGCTCGCATCAAGCCCCTACTCCTGTTGAGCAAGACCCTTTTCACAAATGCCAGCATGGGCTGAGTCAGCTTGGCCCTATTAAGCGTGATAGACAATTGGGGTGACATCCCTAGGCACGACTGGGGAGGAGCAGGGTATGCGTGGTTGATGTACAACTTGTCTCGGGTTAGGACCGAGGATTCGAAGTCTGCCGTGGGTTTTTAGGCCGCCCTAGAGGTAATTTCGCATTTCTTTGCCCTTGTCAATATTTTTTTTTTTGCATGACTTTTATGTGCTATCGACCTGCTCCTATGTGTTGTCTCTTTAGGTATGGGGATACCACCACTTCCACCCCAGGCGCCCGCTCCTTTTCTCGGAGGCGCTCACCTATCCCCTGCTCAGCAACTGGCATCAAGCCCGATGCCATGACGTGGGCCTAAGGTCCCAACTGGATTTGATGGTTGTTAAGACACGAAAAGTACCATTTTTTACCCCTTAACTTAGCCTCTATTAGACCCTTAGCCATCTAATAAATGTGTGTTAAGTCATTTCTGTAGGTAATAAACAACAGCTGTAATAAGGCCTGAACCCTGTTAAGGAGCCCACTTTTGCCCCAGAAGTCCCTCAGAAGGATGAAAGATGAACCCAGACAAGAATTGAACCTCGCGCAGCTTTCACAAGCTTTAAAGGATTCAGAAATTAAGCTTCATGCAGTCCTCGCGAGTCTCCCAAAACTTCATTTCCAATTGCCCGCACTGTTCTCGCCAGTTGAGTGACAAAAGGGCTTCAGAATCATACTTCGCACAGCTCTCGCGAAGCTCAAATATAAATGCTCATGCAATTCAAGAAAGTAGCTCTCAAACCTCGCACAGTTCACTCAGATCAACTGAGGAGAGAGAGCTCCAAGTATTTTGGCGCGCAGCTGTCGCGCAGTGGTCGCGGGATGCAAAACTTCAGAAAAACCTCTCGCACAATTCAGAGACCAATGCACATCATGTCCTCGCGATGATCCTCGTGAAGATCCATTGAGAAATAAATTACTCGTGTGATTCCCATGCCATTCAGAAGGAAAGTGCAATCCCGCGAAGACTAGAGCAATCCAGCGAGGATTCAATGCTCTATCGCGCGACTGCTTCAGCTGCAACTAAGACAACCCCGCGGCGGCTAGAATTTCAAGTTAATCCAACCTCGCGAAGTCCGTGCTACCACGCGACAGTCTTGGAAACTAGTGCTACCTGGCGAGGCTCTGAACTCTAACTCTCCCTCACCTTTGCAGAGGACATTCTGGGAACTTCTAGCAATTAGGGCATGCATTCCAATGCTCTAAGTTCTATGCACACGCCTCGAGGCATCCAAGGGACAATATTAGGCCATGTGGCATCATTAAAATTAGGGTTTCCTAACCCTAATATACCGCCAAACTAACTGCTATATAAACCTAAGCCTGGTTTAGGTTTAGGGGACTCTCTGCTTAGAAGAGAATTTAGTCTATTTTCTTCTTCTTCTTGTAGTAGCTGCATATTTCTAGTAAGTTTTAGGTAGTTTTCTTTTTACTTTTCCTTCTCTCCATAGTCCAGCATTTG
Organism: Chloranthus sessilifolius; assembly: GCA_021018995.1. Taxonomy (NCBI): domain Eukaryota; kingdom Viridiplantae; phylum Streptophyta; class Magnoliopsida; order Chloranthales; family Chloranthaceae; genus Chloranthus; species Chloranthus sessilifolius. Next base: position 48,711,310 of record CM037593.1, on the reverse strand, counting down.
CTGGCTATGCCTTTGTATGACTATTTGGAATAGATTAATGGAGTTTCATGATAGGGTGTTTTACTTTTATGGGATTTTATTGAGTTATTCTGTACAAGGTTGTTATCTTGAGATCCTCCATTGCTAGAACATATTACAAGCAATGGAGGACTGATTTTATGGTTTATTCAGATCCAAGTGACCTGTGTGTCTGGGCTAACATGCTCCCATACAGGCCTAGCCCCACCACAGGACCCACTAGATCTAAAGTCCCCATGAGAGCAATGAGCTTTTGTAGCCTTGTGAACATGGTGGTGGCAGCAATGTTTCTTGTTCTACCTTGAGCTTTGTGAGGAGGATAGCCTCTGGGATAGTCTGTGACCATTTAAGTGGACAGGTTATAGCCTTAGGGTGAAGCCAACCCACAGACTCAAGACGGATTATTCTTCTCTGCACTTGTGCTTGTAGCCCTGTGAGAGATTGTGCTAAGACAAACTCTCCTGTATGTGTATAGACCCGCCATCAGATAGCAGATTTGGTTTGGTTATAGAGATTGTAGGCTTGCGACTGGATCACTGCAGTCTCTCTAAAGCAGTGGACAGCTTGATCTAAGGCTGCACTCAAACTCTTGCTAGTTCTATGTGTCTGGGCTAACATGCTCCCATACAGGCCTAGCCCCACACATAACACTTTAGAGGTTGAGGTTCCCTATGGATTCTTGTGCTTGTAGCTTGGATGAAGTAGTGCCTATAATGATAAACTTACTCTGACCCATCTCTGGACTGTGGTTCCCTAATTAGATAATCGTGACCATTTAAGTGGACAGGTTATAGCCATAAAGGGATTGGATCATGGCACAGAGATGAGTTGAATTCTTTCTCCTCAGTGGTGATAATGTAGCCACTGGATAGGACTTCTATAACAGCAGATCTGAATTTGAGTCATGAAGCCCATCAGATCTAAACCTAATAGCATACTTCTCACCCTTTTATATTTATTTTCTCACTCCATCTTTGTTCTTAAACCTTTCTATAGTTTAGACATTAGGATACCTTAGAATTTAGATTTTAGTGACCCTAAATCCCCTTCCATTTAGGATTGCCAGATCTGTAGTCAGATCTAGAGGGCCTACTAAAGATGGCTCCCTTGGAGCTTAAGATCAATTTCCCTGTGGGACAAACTCTTACTTATCAAAACTTGCTACAACAGGCCCTGTATCTTGCAGGATTGTGCATATTTTAGACTTGCTACTTTGTCATTTTCAATCCACCTTTCATTCATTTTCATTCACCCCATTCTTATCGCTGTCTTCAATAAAGTCAGTATCAAGCACTATAAAGATGCCTAACAAGTTTTTGGCACCGCTGCCGGGGAAATTGATCTTTTAGTAGACTCTAGATTTTTGATTCTTTATTCTTTGGTTGCTGTACTTGTGAATAATTGATACTGCTAATTTACATTTGAAAATTTTCTTACAGATTTGGACCGTAGTAGAGAAGGAGAGTAGAATTGCACTGGGAGTCTAGCTACCTCTGTTTGCACTTCTCTAACCCTCAAAACTCAGTCTATTTCTCATTTGATGATTCCATAGCATAGCAGTTGATTAGGATAGTTGCATTTGTTTTTAAGTGCAATGTGCCTGCAAATAGTCTTCCCTGCTGTTGGTGTGTGTGCATGTTAGGAAGGAGATCCCTCAGTCCTACATTAAAGCCTGCTAACCCTGAGATAGAAAGGGGTAGAAGACCGAGAAGGCATAGACACACCACTGTTGAGCCCCCTATTGAAATTGTGATAGCAGTTATGGGTGAAGAACAACCTAGAACATTGAAGGAATTGAATGCTCCAGATGATTACAACTCTCCATTAAACATCCAATTCCCTGATGTTCAAGGAAATTACGAAATCAAAACTTCCATCATCCAAATGCTTCCCTATTTCCATGGGCTTAGCAAGGAAGACCCTTACAAGCACATTGACCGATTCTTGGCCCTGTGCACGACATTCTCCATTGCTGGTTTGGGACTAGAAGCCACTAGGTTAAGGCTCTTTCCTTTCTCCCTAAAGGACATGGCCATGACCTGGTTATCTACTCTCCCAAACAACAACATTACCTCCTAGAAAGACCTCCAGACAAGATTTCTGTCTAAATTTTTCCTAGATACCAAGACCAGCCAGTTGAGGAAAGGCATACTTTCTTTTGCCCAATCCCCAACTGAAGATTTTAACCAGTGCTGGGATAGATTTAAAGAGATGCTCAAACAATGTCCCCACCACAAGATCCCTAACTGGCAGCTTGTCCAGAGCTTCTACAATGGGATTGATGAGAAGAGCAGAGACATGGTAGATGCCTCTTGTGGTGGAACGTACATGCATAAAATAGCTGATGAGGCATGAGACTTGTTCGAGGTCATAAGTGAAAATGCTTTCCAGAAGATGTCCTCTTCTAGAATTGTTCAAGAACCATCTCCTAAGCTGGGGGTGGCTGAGACTTCTAAAGGAAAAATGTATGACGTTAGGGGAAATGATGATCTAAGAATGCAAATGGCCAATCTTACTGACAGATTTGATAAACTTTTGACTGTAGTGCAGCCCAGAATGGTTGTACAAGTGATGGAGGCATGTCTGATATGCCAATCTCCACAGCACACAGTAGAAGAATGTCCATCTGCGGGGCAATACCCTGAGCTTGTAATGGAACAGGCTGCTGCTGCTGCCCAATCTTTTGGATAGCAACAATCTGGTGGCTACAATAAACAACCATATGGATACCAGCACCAAAATGATGGTTACCAATGGAGAGACCACCCAAATTTGAGGTGGAGGCAAGACAATTATATGCAGCCAGAGTAGATGTTGGCCTTACCTCAAAGGCCATAGCAGCAGTTTAACCAGGGTTATGCTCAAAGGTTGAATTTCCAACAACAGGATAGTTCCCCCACCTCAGCTCCGAAGTGCTTCTTTTGAGGATCAGGTTTTGGCCCAATTGCAAAGCCTTGGACCCTTAAATCAGACTGTGAGTTCTCACGGTCAAAGCATTAAGAAAATAGAAGAGCAGCTTGGCCAAATAGCCAATGCTCTAGCTAAAAGAGAGGAGGGCAGGTTGCCAAACCAACCAATTGCCATCCCTAAGGGCCAGTATTCCATCGGAGAAGGCTCCTCCAATTTTGAAGGGGACAATGCCATAACTGTCCTAAGGTCTGGTAGGATGGTAGACAACCAGGTGGGAAAGGAACAAGGAGAGGCCTATCTTAAGGAAATGTCATGTGAAAGTGATAAGGATTTTGTTAAGGCACAGAGTTAAGAACTGCCTGCTGCCCTTCAACACGGGAAAAATAAAGAGGTTATAGTTGAGCCTCAGCAGGAGATAAAAAGAGAAAAAAAAAAAAAAAAAGTTCGATCATGGGTTTGCAGCTGAGGAACCAGCAGTACCTCAGCTGCCATTTCCTCAAGCTTTGAGTGGCCCTACCCCTTTTGATAATGGTCAGGCACAGATCGAGGAAATGATGGAGACCTTTAAGCAGGTCAAGATAAATTTATCCCTGCTTGATGCAATCCGACAGGTCCCAGCCTATGTAAAGTTTCTGAAAGACCTCTGTACTCAAAAAAGGAAAGCTAGAGGCCATTTGTCCAAGAAGGTCTTTGATACTGATACAGTGAATTTTGTATTAACCATGGCAATACCTGAGAAGTTGCAAGACCCAGGGATACCCACTATTCCCTGTATTATTGGTGACCACACGATTGGTAGGGCCCTTTTGGACCTTGGAGCCAGTGTTAACCTGCTGTCATACAATGTATATCAGCAGTTAGGATTGGGGGAGCTGAAGCCCACCCCCATTGTTCTATTAATGGCTGATAGGTCCGAGAGGAAACCCATGGGAGTGGTAGAGGATGTCCTAGTAGGGGTAGACAAGTTTTTCTATCCAGTAGACTTCCTTGTCTTGGACATGGGTTGTAACAAGAGTACATCTCCAATACCTGTTATTCTAGGCAGACCATTCTTGGCCACTGCCAATGCATGCATTCAATGCAGGTCTGGAATCATGGAGGTCACTTTCGAACATATGAAAGTTGAGCTTAATGTGTACAACAGTGCAAAGCACCCTCAGCTGAACAATGAGGAATGCTATGCAATGGATGTACTAGAAGAAATTGTTGAAGAAGAACTGCACACTCTGCTGGAGTGGAGCAACATTGCCACTGATTTAACTGAAGTTTGGAACTTGGTAGAGGAAGGAAGCCTAGCTTTAATGCCAGAAGACACACCCCTAGTGAAGTCTTCTGTGGGCTTAGTACAACATTCCAATTGGAAACCTACATTGCTGCCCCTTCCTCCATCCAACAATACACAAATCCTGCCATCCATACAACAAGCCCCTGATCTGGAGCTCAAGAAGTTGCCAGAGACATTAAAATATGTTTTCCTCGAGAAAGAAGAGAAACTTCCTGTGATTATCTCCTCTTCTCTTACCAGTGAGTAAGAGGAGGAGTTGCTAATTGTTTTGAGGAAGCACAAGAAAGCAATAGGCTGGACCATTGCTGATCTAAGAGGAATTGGTGCATCAATCTGTATGCATAGGATTCATCTAGAGGAGGGCTCAACACCCTCCAGGGAAATGCAGAGGAAACATAATCCTCACATGTAAGAGGTGGTTCTGAAAGAAATCATTAAGTTACTGGATGCTGGGGTCATTTACCCCATCTCTGATTCTGAATGGGTGGCACCAATCTAGGTGGTACCCAGGAAATTTGGCATAACAGTGATCAAAACCGACTCTGGAGAGTTGAGACCAGCCAGGGAGACCACTGGCTGGAGCGTTTGCATCGATTATCAAAAACTCAACTCCAAGACTAGAAAAGACCACTTCCCTCTCCATTTTATTGATCAAATTTTGGACAAGTTGGTTGGGAAGGCTTTTTACTATTTTCTTGATGGGTACTCAGGGTACAATCAGATCCCTGTGCACCCCCTTGATCAAGAGAAAACTATATTTACTTGTCCTTTTGGTACCTTTGCTTACAGAAGGATGTCTTTTGGACTGTGTAATGCCCCTGCCACCTTTCAGAGGTGTATGTATGCCATTTTTTCTGATATGATTGACAAATTCTTGGAAATTTTCATGGATGACTTTTCGGTCTATGGGGATAGCTTTGACCAATGTCTACAACACCTCCATCAAGTCCTACAAAGATGTGAAGAGACCAATTTGGTCTTAAGTTGGAAGAAGAGCCACTTCATGGTAACACAAGGAATTGTGTTGGGCCATGTAAGTCTCTAAAGATGGAATTGAGGTAGACAAGGCCAAAGTTGACCTCATTAAAAATCTGCCCCCTCCAAGAACAGTCAAGCAAATCAGATCCTTTCTTGGCCATGCTGGATTCTACAGGAGGTTTATCAAAGACTTCAGCAAAATTGCTAAGCCATTGTGCCACCTGCTCTGCCAGGATGTGCCCTTTGACTTCTCTGTTGAATGTCTGAAGGCTTTTGAAACTTTAAAAATTTGCTTCACCTCTGCCCTGTACTCCAAACACCTGACTATACCCTGCCCTTTGAGTTGATGTGTGATCCGACTTGCAATAGGTCCGTCTTGGGCGGAGAAAGGATAAGTCGCCTGTGGTCATTGCATCTCAAAGAAATCACTCAAGCTCAACTGAACTACACAACCACTGAGAAAGAGCTTCTGGCAGTGGTTTTTACTGTGGACAAGTTTAGACCTTACCTACTTGGGTCTAAAACTGTCATCTTCACTGACCACTCAACATTAAAGTACCTACTGTCCAAGAAGGATGCAAAGCCCAGATTGATTAGATGGATACTCCTGTTGCAGGAGTTTGACTTCGAAATCAAAGACAAGAAAGGTGTAGAAAATGTGGTGGCTGACCACTTGTCCAGAATTATGTTGGATAAAGGTGTTGATGACCTCACTACAAATGATGTATTCCCGGATGAGCAATTGTTTGCCATCCAATCTTTAGCTCCTTGGTATGCACATATTGTCAATTATCTAGTTATAGGCAAGATCCCTTCCCATTGGACAAAAATGGATAAAGACCTGTTTTTCTCACAGGTCAAATTCTTTTTCTGGGAAGAACCTTGCTTGTACAAGTATTGTGCAGACCAAATTATTCAGAAATGTGTTCCCGAAAGTGATATCCCCAGTATTCTGGCCATGTGCTATGAAAATGCCTGTGGGGGTCATTTTAGTGGGAGAAAAATAACTAACAAAGTGTTGCAGTGTGGTTTCTATTGGCCTTCTCTTTTCAGAGATGCCCATATGCACTGCAAGACCTGTGAAAGATGTCAGAAACTAGGGGGGCTGTCTAAACGAAATTCAATGCCTTTACAGCCCATCCTTGTTGTAGAACTGTTTGATGTGTGGGGCATTGATTTTATGGGCCCCTTTCCTCCTTCAAATGGTTTTCATTTTATCTTAGTGGCAGTGGACTATGTTTCCAAATGGGTAGAAGCCATTGCCACAAGAACTAATGATAATCAGGTGGTCCTCAAGTTCATAAAGTAAAATATCTTCTCCAGATTTGGTACCCCTAGAGCCATTATCAGTGATGGGGGGAGCCATTTCTGCAACAGAAATTTCGAGAGCCTGCTCAAGAAATATTCTGTCACCCATAGGATTGCTACTCCCTACCACCAACAAATCAGTGGGGAAGTTGAAATTTCAAATAGGGAGATCAAGCATATCCTTGAGAAGACTGTGAGGACTGATAGGAAGGATTGGGCTGACAAGCTTAATGACGCACTATGAGCTTATAGGACTGCCTATAAGACCCCCCATCGGTATGTGCCCTTTCAGACTGATCTATAGCAAGGCATGTTATCTCCCAGTGGAGTTAGAACACAAGGCCTATTGGGCCATCAAACATTTAAATCTAGATCTGATCATCACAGTTCTGTCGCATTGCAATTGGAAGAACTAAGGATGGATGCTTATGCCAATGCCAGGATCAACAAGGAAAGGTCTAAAGCTTTCTTTGACAAAGGGCTGTTGAGAAAGAGTTTCAATGTTGGTGATAAGGTTTGGTTGTTTAACTCCAAACTTAAATTTTTTCCAGGCAAATTGAAATCCAGATGGAAAGGTCCTTATATTGTCATGCAAGTTTCCCCATCTGGTGGTGTGAAAATCACGGATCCTAAGTCTGGGAGACTCTTGAAGGTGAATGGTCAGAGGCTTAAGCCTTGTTTTGAAAAACCTGCCGACCTTTTCGACACCATTCACTGTCAAGGGGATCCTTCTTCAAACTGATTCCACAGGTGTGTCATTACTGTAACATATGTACTTAGTTTTTGGTTGATTTATCTTGCTTTCTTTAGTTTCTCTTTTCTAGCATTTGCTAGTGGCCTTATATGAATTTTGCCCTATCTGTGGTGAACTTTTGATGCTTAGCTTGATTATTACTGCTTATGAATTGATAGCTTCTGTTGAATGCCTAATGTGGGAGGTCATTTTCGTTGTCCTTCAGTGTATGATTGAGTTTACATGTGTCTAATGACAGTCATAGGAGAAAGTCAAGCCCAGATTCAACCACAGCAAAAATGTAAAAGGGCAGAACAGAGAGCACATACTCTCTGTTTTATACCTTACTGTCGCTGGGTCCAAAATGGAAGCCTGGGAGACTATCGCGAGATTCAAAAAGCTCTTGCGAGGTTAGAGAAGGAGCCAGGAAACCTATCGCGAGGTTCAAAAGGAAGCCTAGATGGATGTCGCGCAGTTCACCTGGTCACATTCTATTCGTTGTCGCGAGATTCATGTGTCACTGAGAGCCTCTCGCGCAATTCATATAGAGCCATACATTAACTGTAGCGAGATTATCAGGCTGTCACGAGATTCACAAGATAAACTGAGAGAATCTTGTGCAATTCAATAGAAACATTCTATTCGCTGTCGCGAGATTCTAAGTCTGTCGCGAGATTCAAGATGAACCTCAGAGCTTCTCGCTCAATCCAAATAGAGCCTTAGGAACCGCTCGCACAATTCACATGAATTGATCTCACTCTGTCGCGTGCTCCAAGGTCAACTTTAGAGATTGTCACGCAATCCAGATGTAATCAACACCCTTGTTAGGTTTATTTCCAACCCCGTGACCAGATGTTCCAAAGCGCGCCGAGCTTCGCGATAAGTATTTCAACCCCGCGCTTTGTCCCTTTTTCATTATCTGCTTCCTTCTTCCCTCTGTGAAACCCTAGATTCTGCCGCTCTCCCCTCTCTCGTCCAGCATTACTCCTACAACTCATCATTCACTTCACAACTCTACAGAGTTGTTCCTATCATCATCCTCTTCCATTACCCTCAGCTCTGAGATCTTGAGGTGCCCTGTGCGACAAATCAAACCAAACCCTAGATCTCAGTCTCCATTTGCTCACACCCAAAGACAGAGTTAGATATGGCCTCGAAATCTACACAGAAGAGAAAAGGGAAGGACAAGGACCCTGCAGAGACCACCCCTAAAAAGGCCAAAACTTCAAAGTCCCCACAAAAAGGAAAGGAAGTGGTTGAGGAGGCGGCGGTACCAACCACAAAGTTCTCTACTCCTTCTGAACTCATGGAGTCTATTCCATTAGAGCCTGAAACAATATTTGATGTCCCATTCTTTGAAAAAGAACCTCTCTCTGCCCCTACAATACAATTTCTGAGCAAAGCGGGCCTGATGCCATTGATGAGAGAAATTCCAGCACTAGCCTACCCAAGGCTAGTGCTGCTATTTTACCAGCATATCAAGGTCAAGAAGGGCAACGATGGACAAGAGTACTTGCTGGTGATGATTGACGATTTTGATTTGTTAGTAAGCCCTAAGATGATTGCTGAAGTATTGGGCATCCCAGCAGCATTCAATCCTAGCTGTGGATATGGCCCCCCTCTATGTGCATCGATTGACACAATTGCAAGGGCCCTAACAAGAGGATTAAAAGCCACCGGGGACTCAATCAGAAGGAGGGAACTTGAGCCTGAGCTGTTGTTCATTGACCAAGTCCCATGGAAGAACATCTATTGCTCAAGACATCAGCAGGAGAGAGGAACTCCCATTGCGGATGCTGTCTACTCCTACCACATGGGCCATGGCTTCCATGCAGCCTGGCTGATTTTTGAAGCTATGAAAGACACAGTGGCAAAATTAGGGTCAAACAAGAAGCCTCACACCCTACCCTATGCCAAAATCATCACCTTGCTGCTGATCAAGGGGGCTACAAGATAGGAAGAATCGAGCAAACCACCACCCTTACCCTTTCTACCTTTGCCAAGAGGCAATGGGGAATCAGCAGAAGCTTGATGGGGGGTCACAAAAAGAAGAAAGCTGAAGCTCAGGCCCTTCCCAAGCAAGCAAAAGTAGCTGAATCAGTGTCTACCCCTGCTACAACAACAGTGCCTCCAGAGCTCATCCCTTCCATCCCTGCAGCAGCATCCACACCCCCTCCACCTTTTATTCCTGCATCCTCTACTCCTCTTGCATCCATCTCTTCCCCCCCTCTGATTCCATTCTCCATGCCCACTACCCCTTCACCTGTGCTTGGTCCATGGGAGGACTCCCCTTCCCCTACCTTACCACAGTACATTGCCACAATTCCCCCCTCCATTCCACCTTCAATTCCAACCAAGCCTGCCAGCCCCCCACTCATCTCCTACAAGAAATGAAAACCTCCTTAGACCATTCCAACCATCTCCCTGACCCCACCCTCAATACCTTCCATCCCCATTGACCCACCCCACCTTGAAGAAACCACCACCCCAGCCATATCTACGATATCTCCTCTCCCCGACATTGACCTAACCCTAAACACATCCATAGGCTTCCAAGCCTTCATCTCTGCATTCCTTAACACCCTGCCTAGCTACTGTTGCTGTTTCTAAGTGTGCATGATTTATTTGTATTTTGAAAACAGATTTGCAAATGATTAAATTATACTGAATCTGGAAAATTAAAAAGAATAAGAAATATCAGCACAGAGAGAAATTAATTAACCTGCAAGATCAGGGCCAATTGTAGTAAGTTTTAAATGTAAGTGAGTAAAAGATAATCCACGGGGAATTGATTTAAAATGAATGGTAAACCTCTAGATCTGAGCTACCAGATCTGGCCTCTAATCCTATTTACAAAGCGAATAAGATGAGAGGTTGAATTTGTCACATTAACTAAATTATCTAAAAGTAGAATTTAAACTAAGTGATCCAGATCCGAGTTGGGGGAATTGGATGAAAAATTAATAAGAATGGAGAAATAATAGTTGACTTAAGCTTAGTAACTGATTACAGAATGAGAACTAGTGTAGCACAGTCGAGAAAGTATCCAAATCTTCATCTGGCTACCAGCTCAGATGTAAGAGAAAATAATCCAACTCAAGGATTAGGATTGAGTTGAACTTATGGCTATGGTCTGTCCACTATCATGGACACAAATCTTCCAATAGTCTTCAATCCGAATTCTTGATTCAGAATATGAGCACCACTACAAATGCTGTAAGAAATTAGGTTACAAACACAGATTCTCACAGGGATAATGAATTAAGGGAAATTGCTTTAAAAATAGTAAATCTAAAGGAGTCTAATGAGTAAGGAGATCACAAGGAAGCCTCAACATGAATCCGATTGAGAACGTACTGTTGAAAGCAACCTTTTCAAATCCACCATTACAATTACAGAGCACAGCTTAAACAGCTCTTCGATTTGTAGTCTTGAATACAATTCTCACTTGAATTACATAAGTGTCTCACAGTTCTCAGTTACAAACAAAAGCTAGGCTATTACAGAGGTTTCATACAAGCTATCTAAATTGGAAATGGGGCAGCAGAAATGAAACTCAAACTCTGGATACCCAAATTGGGCAAATAGTTCGTCTATTTATAGTTTTCCCCAAGTCCATTTCAGATGTGCATTAACCAATCAGAATTGGTTAGATCCATATCAGCCCATAGGAGTCGAGCACAAGGATCCAGATCTGTTCTGGCCAATCAGCATTGCTTGATCTGGTTCAGCCAATCAGGTGACAGAAGCATCAATTCTGTTATGTAATTCAAAAATCTGTTTGAGCTTCTAGAAGTTCTCGCCAAGTAATTTCATCTTTGGGTGCTCACATGGGTTGGAATATGCCTTTGGTTCGTGCTTTGAATCTTCTAGAATGCCCCTGGGTTTTTAATTGCGTTGGGGCGCATGCAGAGATTACTAAATTGCCCTTGCAGCTACTGGGAATCTTCAGAATACCATTTCGCATAGTTTGGGGACCTTTTCGAGAGGTACTGTAACTTCTGAAGCTCTATTTGCACAGTTTGGAGAACTTTTCAAAGGGAAAAAATGACTTCTGGACCTCTATTCGCACAGATTTGGTGCTGTTCGTAAGGAATTCTCTTCTTTTCGAATAGGTCAGGAATCATTTCGAATAGTTCAGGTGCTCTTCGAAAACTAAGCTTGGAGCTTTTAGTTCTTTTCGCAAAGTTCAGGTTCTTTTCAAATAGTTCAGGAATCCTTTCAAATAGCATTCTGTAATGCATTCTTCTATTCGAATAGCTCCAAACCTCTTTCCAGGTTGAAACCAGGCCTTTGTCCTCTTTAGTTTAGGCATTTTGACAGCCAGTGAGGTTGTCCCTTCTCCTTCTTTCACTAGATTAGCATGAGTCATCATCTTTTTGGCACTTTTAAGCTGCTTTCATGGTTAAGCCTGCCTTTATTGTTAGCTGTAAAACAAACGCTAAAAACACTTATTTAGTACTCTCAAAGGTCTATCAAGGCCCAGATTAAGGGGTGGAAAATGGTATTTTCCAGTTCTCAACAGCTACTACACCCCTCTGCCAGACTCCCCAACTACCTCACAGCACCTTTCCCCAGAACCACACTCTTCCCCTCCCTCCACTTTCCATCATGCTCCTTCCTCCCCTTTCCAACCAGTACCCTCTTCTTCCCAAACCCCACCTCCTCACTTTGACACACTAACCCTCATCCTACCCCTGATCCAAGACATCCAAACCCAGTTATCCACCAATAACCACAAACAGGACCAGATGCAGGCTGAACTCACCTCCATCCAATCCACCCTCTACACCTTAACCACTCCACCCATCCACTTCAAACCCTCCTAGTCCTGTTAACTGACAATACCACCCAAACAGACTTCCCTCCTCAATCATTACCCCTCCCACCATCACCATCGCCTCTTCCCCACCCTTTTCCTTTACCCCTTTTCACCATTCCAATTTCCCATCCCCCATCTCCCCCAACTCAGGTTGAGCCTACACCCTTCACTTTTCCCCCTCTACCCTCCATTCCCCCTCTTATCCTACCCCCTCCCACCTTCTCTGCCAAATCTATCCAAACAGACCCAGAACCTAACCCCATTCCCCACCACCTGACTTCCCTACTCTCATAACCCATTCCCACCAGGACCAAGCACACTTCGCTCCTTCCACCTCCTATCTACCAATTACACCCAAACATCATTTCTACAGCCCTCCTTACCTCACCATCCTACATCACATGCAGGATAATGCTTACCTGAGGAAGGATGTCCTGAGGGGTATGGCTAAGCTACGCCAATCAATTAAGACCCCCCTACTGGAGAAGATTGATGAGATGACGGAGGCCCACAACGAGCAACTACTAGGAATCTCCTTGGGGTAGAAAAATATGGTGGAGAAATATCGGAAGACGAAAGCTTCAGCTACTTATTATCAGATTAATTGGGAGTATGAGAAATCCAATGCTGCTACAGCGACTGCTCGGGCAAGAATGCTTGAAAAATGACTTAACAATGCCCAGGAAATCCAAAAAATTCAAAAGGAGATCCATGAGACTAACGCCCTAAAATTTAAAGTCCAGCTAGCCGCATTGGAAAAGGCATTAGCCTCTGCCAGAAATGAACCTTACCACCCAACCCCACTCTCTGTTCAAGTGCCTCAGCCTGCGCCAACTACCACTCCAGCTCCACCTGCCCAGTCTGAGGAGGCACCACCTAAGCCCCAAAAAGATAAAGGAAAAGCTCCTGCTTCACCTCCAACAGCAGTCGACCAACAACTCTTGGCACCTCCACCTCCCAAGGCCTCTGCTGCACCTCCCCAAGAACAAACTTATCCGCAGCGGAGGAAAGTCACAGTCAAGAGATCTGCTCCCAAAGCTGTCCCCTTAAAAATTGGCAAAGAGCCTGCTGCCCAGTCTGAAGAGGCATAGTCCCCTGCCAAACCTGAGTTCATTGGAAAAGAAAAAGCCCCAGTGGTCTCCCCTGCAGAAGCTGAAGCTAAAGGCAATGGCAAAGGAAAATCCCCTGCCACCCCCTTCTAAGCGTAAAGGCAAAGCCACTCAAGAACCCAAGGAACCAAAGGCTCCTAAAGAACCAAAAATGAGAGTGAGGGCTCCAAAAGCTCCATCTGCAGTGAAAACACCAGTAAAAAAGAAAAAGGAGAGGGAGGAAAAGAAGAAACAAGACAGAGCAGCCCTTAAGGCACAGGCTAAAAAGATGGGCTGGGATTTCCTTACCGATTCTGATTCAGATTAGGTCCTAGCTTCTAGATTGTATCTTAGGTTTTTCTTTTTTAAATGCCACTTGTAACAATTTTTCTTTCATTTTAATAGAATTTCTAATTTTGTCTATTGGTCTGTTCTGTCTGTTTATTTCTGATTGTTTGGTATTTTTGCTTCTATTCTTTTTGCCATTCTTGGGAGACCAGTTTTTGGGAGGATCTTTTTCTTTGAAAAAGTACTCCATGTAGCGGATAGATATCGTTTGTGGCTGAATCTAATTTGTGCAATACCTGCATCAGGAAATTTAATGCCTTCCTCTTCACATTGATGTGCCATTTTAAGTGTACCTCGCGAAGATCCCCAGCTCAGCTGCGCGAGAAATGCCCTTTCCTCACCTCTTATTGCTCCTCGCGAGGATCCCCGCGCGCTACACTTACCTCTTTAAATACCATGCCTCTCTTTGGACATGCATTTAATGCTACTTCTCTTTTCCAAAGAGTCTGTTGTGTATTTTCTTCTTTCCCCACACAACCCTCATTTATTGCCAAGTGTGAAAACGGGCGCATTTTCAATTCCGCCGATTCATGTTCCCTCGTCCTTCTCTTTTAAAACCGGCCTTCAGTCCCTTTTCATCTCATCCCTCCTCTTCTAACCCTAGAAGTTCACACCTCCTCACACAAATGGCGGATGAAAGCCCCTTTGGCTTCCCAATCAAATTTTACCCCGTCTGGGACGATCCCCCACCGCCTAAGGAGCCGGACCCCCTGCAATTTCTCTGGGATGAGTATGACGAGGTCATGCGGATCCTGGCCAAGGAGGAAAAGAAAAAGAAAAAAAAAGAGAAGTTAGAGGAGAAGAAAAAGAAAAAAAGGGAGAAGTGGGAGAAGAAGAAAAATAATAATATGGAACCACCTGCATCTCCCCCTCCATCAACCTCCAACCCTCCCCCGGCATCCCCTTAACCCCCCTCATTTTCTCTTTTCTTTTTTTTTTCTCTCTTTTTGTCATATTTTCTTTTTTTTTGTTTTTTTTTTTAATGAAAGTTTTCTTTTGGTTCCATACTGTTCAGTTTTGCATTTTTACTTCTCTCTCTTCTTCTATATGTGTTTCTGCATGTTTCCTTGGACTATACCGTTTATTCTCACCTCTGAACCAAAGGAGGACATGCCCTCCAAGGTTTGGGGTGTGGTGTAGGTCTGCCAATAACATAGTTAACTTAAAGTGCAGCAGAATCATGTGAGTAACATAGAAATGGAGCTGTGTTCACTTAAGAATTATGAAAATTAAGGAATCTAAAATTTTTTGCAGATCTTTAGACATTATAAATTTCTAAATTTTCACATTTCCATGATGAGAACACCAAGAAAACTCACGGGTATCAGCACTTAGTGAACCATTGAAGAGAGAAAAAGGTAAGGACATGCTTAAAAGTTCAAAGGAAGACCATCACTAGTGAGAATTGGGCCTACAAAATATTTTTTTTATTATTTGAGGAGTGATTGAGGCAAATTTCTTCTAGCTTTAAGGACTGGCTGAGTCAATATGTTCACTAAAAGTTAGGTAACTCCAAGTTGAAATAACTGACAGCACTCATGACACTTTGGAAAGGATCAAGGCCTTCTCTTGGACAGTTTCAGCCTAAACAGACCAAACCCTAAAGCAACTGCCCTTGTTCATACACTCTTTGAGCTTCAAAGACCAATTTTCTTCAAAAACACACATGAGTACTTGTACCTGAACCTATGAATCTGATTTAACCTTACCCTCACTCTGAGAAGTCAGAAGGTAAAGGAGAAAGGTTAAGAATGGACTAGCTAGGGTCAACATTGGATGAGTGGAGAAGAATTATATGAAGTTCTAGTAGTGTAACAACTGAGGAAAAAGGTGGCAGTTTCAAAATTAAAAAAAAAAAAAAAAAAAACTGCACCAAAATAAAAAGAAAACAATAATGAAGAGGAGTAAGAGAGGAATTAAGAGGAAACATTCATAGAAAAAAAAATCAAACAAGAGGAGAAACTGATCACTTCAAATCTGAAGATTTCAAAGAAGATGAAAGGAGCTGAATTAAAGAAGGTGAAGTCATGAATCACCTCCTGCACCTACTGATCTCTGAATTTTGAACCCCTTTTCAACCTTCCAATTCTTTTTATAACCCAATACCATAAGCCACATTACAGCCCAGTTAAAGCCCTTGTGATCCAAAGTTGAATGAGCTGTCATGTGGAGATAATGAGTTTTCCAATCTATGGTGAAAATCTGCCAATGATGCTAGAACTTGAATGCTATGCCTATGCTCATGCTTACAGACCCATTTGGGGGATGTAACTGCTCTCGAGCTTGAGAGACAATGAAACCCTCAAAAGTTCTTTGTGAGAGTATGCCTTAGAGAGTTTTGGGTCTGATATTGAATGTATTGGGCATGACCTACAACCTAATTTTTAATTTAATGATGAGCCCAGTGCTAACACACATGTGTAGTTTCCCCTATTGTGAACTGATTGGAAATGCTGTGCTATCATGTGAAGTTTATGTTGCATAAACATCTGTGCAGACAATGTATTTAAATTTCCTATATTTTTACTGATTCAAGGGTGAACTGATACTGCTTTCTTATGCTAACTTGATAATCTTGCACTACTGTTAACTGTTTTATTAAGAAGTTTGTGGGTATCTTCACTGAAAACCCTCAGGAGACTTCACTCCTCCACTAGGGATCACCTAGGGGTTTAAAAGGCTTGGTACATATGCTAAATGTATCTGTGCTCCCTACGAAAGTGGCATTTAATTTCTGTAGATTTTTAGTGTAGCTTTGCTAAGGGACTAGCAAAGATTAGGTTTGGGGGTGTGTTAAGACATGAAAAGTACCACTTTTCACCCCTTAACTTAGCCTTTGTTAGACCCTTAGCCATCTAATAAATGTGTGTTAAGTCATTTATGTAGGTAATAAACAACAGCTGCAATAAGGCCTGAACCCTGTTAAGGAGCCCACTTTTACCCCAGAAGTCCCTCAGAAGGATGAAAGCTGAACCCAGACAAGAATTGAATCTCGCGCAGCTTTCACAAGCTTTAAAGGATTCAGAAATTAAGCCTCGCGTAGTCCTCGCGAGTCTCCCAAAACTTCATTTTGAGAGGGCGCTCGTAATCATACTTCGCGCAGCTCTCGCAGTGGTCGCGGGATGCAAAACTTCAGAAAAACCTCTCGCGCAATTTAGAGACCAATGCACATCACGTCCTCGTGAAGATCCATTGAGAAATAAATTGCTCGCGCGATTCCCGCTCCATTCAGAAAGAAAGGGCAATCCCGCGAAGACCAGAGCAATCCAGCGAGGATTCAATGCTCTATCGCGCGACTGCTTCAGCTGCAACTAAGATAACCTCGCGACGGCTAGAATTTCAAGCTAATCCAACCTCGTAAAGGCCGTGCTACCACGCGACAGTCTTGGAAACCAGCGCTACCTGGTAAGGCTCTGAACTCTAACTCTCCCTCACCTCTGCAGAGGACATTCTGGGAACTTCCAGCAATTAGGGCATGCATTCCAACGCTCCAAGTTCCGTGCACGCACCCCGAGGCATCTAAGGGACAATATTAGGCCATGTGGCATCGTTAAAATTAGGGTTTCCTAACCCTAATGCGCCGCCAAACTAACTGCTATATAAACCTAAGCCTGGTTTAGGTTTAGGGGACACTCTGCTTAGAAGAGAATTTAGTCTATTTTCTTCTTCTTCTTGTAGTAGCTGCATATTTCTAGTAAGTTTTAGGTAGTTTTCTTTTTACTTTTTCTTCTCTCCATAGTTCAGCATTTGCTGGCTATGCCTTTGTATGACTATTTGGAATAGATTAATGGAGTTTCATGATAGGGTGTTTTACTTTTATGGGATTTTTGTGAGTTGTTCTGTACAAGGCTGTTATCTTGAGATCCTCCATTGCTAGGACGTATTGCAAGCAATGGAGGACTGATTTTATGGTTTATTCAAATCTAAGTGACTTGTGTGTCTGGGCTAACATGCTCCCATATAGGCCTAGCCTCACCACAGGACCCACTAGATCTGAAGTCCCCATGGGAGCAATGAGCTTTTGTAGCCTTGTGAATATGGTGGTGGCAGCAATGTTTCTTGTTCTACCTTGAGCTTTGTGAGGAGGATAGCCTCTCGGATAATCAGTGACCATTTAAGTGGATAGGTTATAGCCTTAGGGTGAAGCCAACCCACAGACTAAAGACGGATTATGCTTCTCTGCACTTGTGCTTGTAGCCCTGTGAGAGATTGTGCTGAGACAAACTCCCCTGTATGTGTATAGACCCGCCATCAGATAGCAGATCTGGTTTGGTTATAGAGATTGTAGGCTCATGTGGATCACTTGTAGTCTCTCTAAAGCAAAGGGACAATTTGGATCTATGATTGCACTCAAACTCTTCTTTGGTTCTATGTGCAGGCTAACATGCTCCCATACAGGCCCAGCCCCACACATAGCACTTTAGAGGTTGAGGTTCCCTATGGATTCTTGTGCTTGTAGCCTGGATGAAGTAGTGCCTACAATGATAAACTTCCTCTGACCCATCTCTGGATTGTGGTTCCCCAATTGGATAATCTGTGACCATTTAAGTGGACAGGTTATAGCCATAAAGGGATTGGATCATGGCACAGAGATGATTTGGATTCTTTCTCCTTAGTGGTGATAATGTAGCCACTGGACAGGACTTCTATAGCAGCAGATCTGAATTTGAGTCATGAAGCCCATCAGATCTAAACCTAATAGCATACTTCTCACCCTTTTATATTTATTTTCTCACTCCATCTTTGTTCTTAAACCTTTCTATAGTTTAGACATTAGGATACCTTAGAATTTAGATTTTAGCGACCCTAAATCTCCTTCCATTTAGGATTGCCAGATCTGTAGTCAGATCTGGAGGGCCTACTAAAGATGGCTCCCTTGGAGCCTAAGATCAATTTCCTTGTGAGACAAACTCTTACTTATCAAAACTTGCTACAGTAGGCCCTGTATCTTGCAGGATTGTGCATATTTTAGGCTTGCTGCTTTGTCATTTTCAATCTACCATTCATTCATTTTTATTCACCCCATTCTTATCGCTGTCTTCAATAAAGTCAGTAGCAAGCACTATAAAGATGCCTAACAATGGTCCCTGAGCAGGTAACATCTCTCCTTTCTTTTTTTAACCTTTATTTATTTTTAGCTTGGAATTTTTCTTTGACTGAAGTGTTGCTTGTTTAGTTTCTCTATTTTTTTACTTGAGCAGATCCTCCCTGATCCGTACCTTGCATCCCCCTTCTGGGACCGAGCAGTTGTAGGTGCCTCTCGCTTATTCAATAATCGCCGCATCGTGTTCTTCTACGGAGTGGGGGCTAAATTTTATTATTTGAGAGAGTGAGTGCTGCACCAGTTTTAGGGCTATTATGCCATACCCGTGGACCCTCCGGTGGATGTCTGGTATCCTGTTGGCAGTATTAAGGAGCTCATAGCGGCCTTCTTCAATAATGGGCTCCCTATCCATGCCCTTTACGTGCCCGAGGACTATCACCTTTGGTATGAGTGTTTGCCCCATCGGTTCATCTTGTCGTGCTTTGTTCCCAGCGCCAATTTTTTGGCCTTTGGCGGCCCGCTTGGTCAGGTAATTTGTCTCGGCTTGGATTAGTTCCTTTTCTATTTTTATTCGGCTAAAAAAAGAGTTCTGCTTTGATTTTATGCCTCGATTTCTTAGTGTCGGATTCGTTTCTCTGCAGGATGTGTTGGCCCAAAATGTTTTTGGAAAGTGACCCCTTGGGTTGCATCCCTTGATGTAGGATCAGTCCTGCACATAAATAAACAGAACAAATTCCCAGTTGTTAAATGAACAGGGTGTGTGAAACAAACAAAAAAGGGGTGTAAGTCCCTCAGTTAGGTCCCGGAATAGCTGAAGAGGGGGAGCTCGGAGTGTGGCACAACTATTAGTTGCACCAGGTCAAATTTTCAGCTAATTTGTCTTTGCAAGAACTAATAGTGCTGCCAAAAAAGCTAATTTGTGCCGATTCTAACAGTTGTGCCAGGCAAGAAAGGGGGCCAAAATGTACTGGCACAACTATTAGTTGCGCTAGGTTTAACCTCGGGAGTAGTGGGTCCTTATATACCCGAGTTAGTCCAAAAGTTAGTTCTTTTTTGTTTTGACTTGGTCTCTTTGACTTGTTCTTTTTGCCTTTGCTTTTTCAAGGTGGGTCCAACACCATGCATCGATTTTTATCTTCTCAAAAGATCCCTGTACGTTCATGGACCCGCTTTCTAGCCCTCCCTTATACGGAGGGCCCGGAGCCAATTTCCCCCCTTGTTGGGTTTGGGGCCCAAATTTTTTATGGCCTGGTTTGGGAGCTTGAATGAGAGTGAGTTCGCCGACTTGGAGCGCCTTGGGCTATCTCGCCTTCCTTCCTTCCTAGGGGTTCCCCTTCGGTGGGAACTTCTTCATGCCGCCGCTTCATTTTAGGATGTGAACTTCCACATATTTCATTTTGGGAAGCGGGAGCTAACCCCAACCCTTGAGGAGCTATCCAATCTATTTGGCTTGAAGCTTGACAGGAGCCTTGCAATAGTCATGCCTCGGCCGGGCTATTCCAAATCCGTTCACCTTACTCTCGGTTTGAAGAAATCCGAGTATGAGAAAAGTCTCATTGGGGGGCCCACAAGGTGTTCACTGAAATTCCTCAAAGAACTTTTCAGTGATGAAAGTCTCCGAAAGTTGCCGGTTAGGAATGTTTTTAATGTGAGAGCTCTAACACTCGGTCTCATCTCTGAAATCCTTTTCTTCACCAGGGGAGAGAGCTTCTCATTGGCAGTTTGTGATATTTTGACAGAGCTGGAGGCGGGCCGGTCCATGATGCATTTAGTGCTTGCCGAGCTGTACCGATGCCTTGATTCCTTTGCTTTGGGTAAGGTGGAGGGCCTTCGGGGATGCCCCTTGTTGCTTCAGGTCTGGTTGGGTGAGAATTTTGCTATTTTGGGGCCTGTGCCCCTTTCATTTTTTCCAACGTGAGGTGGCCCAATGTTTTCTGGGTAGATGCCACTTGCTCCCCCAGGGTGATATGCCAGCTCTAAAACTTTGGTTGATCGATGCTGAGCTAACATGGAGGCTCCCTTGGATGGACCAGACCTTCCCGATAATTCGTAGTAGAGATCACGAGGGCATCACCCTCCTAGGACTGACGGGCAGCACTTTTTACTTCCCATTCCGAGTGTTGCGTTAGTACGGCTGCCCTTAGTAGGTGCTTGTGAGGTCAGACCCCCTGTTGTCGCTCCAAGTGTGCCATAATTATGTGCATTATGAATCAAAAATTAAAGAATTAAAGAATGCTAGGTTATATGGATGTTAACTTATGAAAGGGATATCAGCACATTGGGGCTAACACTGGCCTGCAAGATCAGGGCCAATTGTAGCAAGTTTTAAAAGTAAGTATTTCAAGATCGTCCACAGAGAAGTTTGTCTAAACTGAGAGATAAACCTCCAGATCTGTGCTACCAGATCTGGCTCTATAATTATCTAAAAAGAATAGATAAAAGAGAGTGTTGGATTGTGACACATTTAACTATAAGCAAATAAAGAAAAGAACTATCTACATGATCCAGATCCGAGTTGGGGAGATGTTTAAAATAAGACAAATGCAGAAATAATAGCTTCATGTACTTTAGCCTCTGAATTTTAATGGAGAATCAGAGTTCAACAGCAGATTCAATCTTCATCCGCTACCAAAGACAGATGTAAGAGAAATAAATCCGAATTAAGGAATAGGTTTAGACTTATGGTCGTGATCCGTCCACTTAAATGGTCACAGATCCGTCACCTAGTCAGGCCTATTCTTTAGTTCGAACATGAACATCAACGTAAATCTTTGCTTGAATTAGGTTACCAACGCTAATTCACACAGGATGATGAATTAAGGGAAGTTGGATGCGGATAAGTGAATCTATAGAAGTCTAATGCACTAACGTGAACATTCACAGCCCTCGTCATGTCTCCAATGAAGAAGACACAAATTACAAAGAACCTTTTAAAATCCAACGTTACAATTACGAGTACGGCTTAGAGAGCCCTCGACTTACCGAGCTTCTCGTAGAGCCCTCGATTCTACGATCTTGAATCCGAACTTGGAAGTACAAATCACTCACAATGGCTCTCAAAGGTAAACTACAAGAAGGGATTACAGGGGTTCGATAAGCTATCCGACCGAATGAGGGAAACAGAGATGAAAACTCTAAAATCTGGATGCCCCAATTGGGCAAATGTCTTCTCAATTTATAGCTTTCCCTCTATCCTGCACAAGGCTGAATTGACCAATCAGAAGTGCTCAGATCTGGATTGCCCAATGGCTATTGAGCACGGGGATCCAGATCTGGTTCGGCCAATCAGGCGTTAGAAGCATCAATTCTGTTATGGGAATTCAAAAGTTTGTTTGAGCTTCTAGAAGTTCCCGCCAAGTGATTTCATCTTTGGGTTTTCACGTGGGGCGGAATATGCCTTTGGTTTGTGCTTGGAATCTTCCTAATGTCTCGTGCTTTTAATTACATTGGGGCGCAGAGTTCTTGAAATGCCCTTCAAAGTGGCTGTAAATCCCTAGTATGCCATTTCGCAGAGTTTAAGGGTCTTTTCGCAAAGTAGTTTGGCTCCAGAAGTTCTTTTCGCAAAGTGTTTTCTTCTTTTCGCAAAGGTCATTCTTCTATTCGAGGAGTGTTTTCTTCTTTTCGCAAAGTTCAAGGTTCTTTGCGAATTGAAGAGATTCTTTGCGAATTGAGCTTTAGCTTCCATTCTTCTTTGCGAATGGATCCTTCTTCTTCTTCGGGTCTTTTCTTGCTCTTTTAGGACCTTTTTAGCCATTGCTGAGGCTATTTCTTCACTCCCTCTTTGAGTTTGACATGCGTTGTCGGCTTTTTGATCATTTTAAGATGGTTTTCGGATTTGGACCTGTCTTTTTGGTTAGCTGCAATATGAACACTAAAGCACTTATTTAGTCTTCTCAAGGGTCTTTCAAGGCTCATGTTTAGGGGTGAAAAATGGTATTTTTCACTACTTAACACCCCCTTTATGTGATTTGATCTTTTCTAGGAGTTCCTCTGGGGACATAGATCAGATTGCTACTCTTTGGGAGACGCGTCAGTCGATGTTGATGTGTGATATTGAGCAGGGAGGCTCGATTAGGACTTCTCCTGAGTACGAGGCCTGGCTGTTGACTGAGCGGCCTGCTGCCGATGGTCCATATTTGTCAGAGATTATTAACACTGGAGGCGCCTGGTCAAAGAAAGAGACGGCCCTCCGAGCTTGCATTGAGTTACTGGTGGATGAGAAGAGGATCCTGTAAGAACTTTTGGCATATGAAAAGGTTAGAGCAGAAACAACAGAAAGTGAGGTCCTCCGCTTGAAGGTATCACTGAGCGTCGCTTTTGGAGCCGCTGATTCTTCTCGAAAGAGGTTCAAGAGCCTGCATGGTCGTTGGCTGACTAAACGGAATGTCCGGGAGGATGACCTTTATGCTGAGATTAGCACTTTGAAGCATGAGCAGGGTCGCTAACTCCTTCCTGCACACAAAACTTTTTGCACAGATCAGATATACAAAAAAAGGGGCGTAAAAACCCCTTTACAGATACACACACATTTTTTTATATACATATTTTCTTTATGTTTTGGTTGTTTTTGGTTTATACTTGTAAAAAGGAAAACACATTAGTCATCACACCGACTATATATATATATATATATATATATATTTTGGGACGTGGTGTAAGTGGTGCAACAGGCAGTTTTTTATATACATCTATACAGATCTATTAGCCTTTTGGTTTTATTTTATGCATTTTTTTTTGTGCCTTAATCACTGGGTGAAACTTTGGGAAACCCTGAGTCCACCCTTGAGCATGGTCGAACCTTTTCATGCAATTGGACCTGGGTGAGTTTCCGATTTTCTGCCAAGGCCAGGACATCGATCCCTTTGGATTGTGTTGAACCTTTCTCCTTGCCTCGGGTCATACGTTTGGTGATGCGGTTTCACAAAGACAATTCTGGTCGTGACCCGATTCGAACTAGCATGAGCGGCCCCTAAAAAAGGGATCAGGGAGAGTAACCAAGAGGTCTCCTTAAACCTCAATCTTCTCAATCAATCCAAACCTTTCTTCTCTCTCTCTTTTTTTTTTAATTTATCTCCCCCTTTTTTACCCGTGGCACCCTTTCAGATTTTCACCACGTCCATGGGTTTAGCTCTCTTACCCCAAGCATCCTTTCGGGTTTTCACCTGGTCCGCACAAGCTCGCTATTTTTACCCGTAATGCCCTTTCGGGTTTTCACCACGTCCATCTTGCTTTGAGCTTGTATTTTTATTTTATTTTTTATTCTTTTTATTTATTATTATTAATTTTTTCAAGAGCCACGACATAGACGTCGATTCCATCATAGTCGGCTTGATGGGGTTCTGGTGTCGTCTCACGACTCGGCTCATGTTGGCTTAACATATATTATGACTGCTTGCGAACCTATAAAGAGGGCTTCCTTCAGGGTGTAGCTTGGCCATGGGTTAGGTTAGGATTTGAAGGTATGCTGGGCTAAAAGGGTTTCCTTGATACGACTTCAATTTTCTCAACATACTTTCTTCCTTGGAAGTTTTACTATACATGCTCCGTGATTCTTCTATATTTTTTATTCATTTTGTTTTATTTCAGGCAATCTCTTTTTGAGGTTTTGCTTTTTCAATTTTTTTTGGATTTTGATAGTAACTCTACCTCGTATATTTTTTTGGGGGAATGGGTTTATTGAAAGAAAGGCTTAGGCTCAAATGGGGTAGCAAAGGATATCATCATTTTTAGGGTTGTTTTTGGGCTACTGTGCTTGGAATGATGGCCTCTTTCAGGTGGTTCTTAAGTAGTCACGTATCCGTTTCACCAACACTTACCTTGTCGTGATGGACTAAGAGTAGAACTGTCAGACGTATCCAGTGTTGATGGGCTCAGGAAGATGATCTCCGTCCATGGTGGTGAGGCGGATGGCGTATCCCGACAACACTTCTCAAATGACGTAAGGTCCTTCCCAGTTTGGCTTGAACTTTCCTCTCGGATCGGCATGGAGGGATGGGAAGATCTCGACCGCAGACACGTTTATTGTAAGCACGTGCGATTCGCCCCTGGTAAACTTGAGTGTGACACAAGGCTAGGAGTCTCTTCTCTTCCAATAAGTTTAATTGTTCAAAGCGGGATCTCTCTTTCTCTGCTTCGAGTAAGCCTGATTCCATAAGGATTCAGACTGAGGGTACTTCAACCTCTACCGGGAGGACGACCTCGGTTCCATACACAAGGGAGAATGGTGTTGCCCCTGTAGCGGTGCGGATCGACATTTGGTAGGCCCACAAAGCAAATGGTAGCATTTCGCTCCAATCTCGATAAGTGACGACCATTTTCTCAAGGATGCGAATGACTGTCTTATTCGCGACTTCCACGGCTCCATTAGTTTGAGGTCGATAAGGGGATGAGCGATGGTGCTTGATCTTGTATTGCTTACAGAAGTCTCGAATGCACTTATTCGCAAAGTTTATGCCGTTGTCCGTGATGATATCTTTGGGTACTCCAAATCAGCACACAATATTGTTCTTGAGAAACTTCTCAATGTGACTGGCTGTGATGTTGGCATATGACCCCGCTTCTACCCACTTGGTGAAGTATTCAATGGCGACGAGAATGAACCAATGTCCGTTTGATGCTTTTGGATTAATCATTCTGACAATGTCAAGGCCTCAGGTAGCAAATGGCCAAGGAGTGGTCATGCAGTGAAGATCAATGGCAGGAGCGTGTATCAGACTGGAGTGTTCTTGACACTTGTAGCATTTTTGAACATGTTTTTAAAAATCTGATTCCATGGTGGTCCAAAAGTATCCTTGTCGTAGGATTTTCTTAGCGAGCATGTGACCGTTGACGTGGGCTCCGCATACTCCCTCATGGATTTCCTTCATAATATTGACCGCTTCACTTTCAGTGAGGCACCTAAGTAAGATGTTGTTGTATGATCGCTTGTAGAGGCATTCCCCGCAAATGACATAACCTACCGCTAAACGTTGAATGGTTCGTCTGTCTGTCTTGGATGTACCCTCTTGGAAAGTTAGGGTCTCGAGGAAATTCTTGATATCTGAGAACCAAGGTGGCTCATCATTAGGCTTTGTAGGTTCCTCAATTTGGAGGCAGAAGGCCGGCTCATTCCTCTGCTCGATCACGATCGGCTTCATCTCAACACCATAGGGGATTTCAATCATTGACGCCAAAGTTGCTAATGCGTCAGCAAAGTGATTCCTTATCCGGGGGACGTATGAGAAAGTCACATCTTGGAAGCAAGCTATTAGATCCTTGAGGTGTTCATGATAGGGGATCAATTTCTCATCTTTCGTCTTCTAGTCACCATTCGTCTGGCATATGATTAACTGTGAGTCGCCAAGTACTCAAAGGTGAGTTACATTTAGATCGAGAGCCGCCTGCAGACCAGCGGCGCATGCTTCGTAGTCAGCCATATTGTTAGTGCAAGGGAAGTTGAGCTTGATAGAAACTGGTACATGGGATCCTTTCGGTGAAATTAGGATGGCGCCAACTCCTTGGCCCTCGACATTTGCTGCCCGTCAAAGTGCATTACCCATGATTCTTCTGCTTCTTCTGTATCGTCTTCTGTCATGAACAGGATGTCCTCATCGGGGAACTCAATTCTCAAAGGCTCATAATCAGGTAAAGGATTGTCGGCAAGATGATTAGCAAGCGCCTGCCCCTTGATCGACTTCTGAGTGACGTACGTGATGTCGAACTCAGATAATAAAAGCTGCCATCATGCAGTCCGCCCAGTGAGAGCCGACTTCTTGAACAGGTATTTTAACGGATCCATTCGGACCAAGAGCAGAATGGCTTGAGATAGCAAGTAGTGGCAGAACCTCTTAGTAGCCCATAAAGAGTTACGCATGCTTTCTCCAGATGAGAGTAGTGCGTCTCGTAATCGGTAAACTTCTTGCTCATATAGTAAATGGCCTGCTCTCTTCTTCCCGTTTCATCGTGCTGCCCTAAGACACATCCCATCGAAACTTCTGTCGTGGAGAGATACATCAAGAGTGGACTCCCTGGCTCAGGTGGTACCAAAATAGGTGGATTAAGGAGGTAGCTTTTAATTTTTTCGAACGCTGCCTGACAATCGTCGTTCCATTCAACAGGCAAATTCTTCCTTAGTAACTTGAAGATCGGCATACAGATTAGAGTTAGCTGTGTAATGAACCGACTGATATACTGGATTCTGCCCAAAAACCCTCTAACCTCTTTCTCGATAGACGGCGGTGGCATTTCAGTGATGGCTTTGACTTTGATTGGGTTGACCTCGATCCCCCTCCTGCTGACGATGAACCCTAGAAGTTTCCCTGACATAGCACCAAATGCGCACTTCTGTGGATTTAGTCGTAGTCGATACTTCCTCATCCTTTCAAATAGCTTCTGAAGGTTTACCAGATGGTCTCTTCGCTCCGGTGATTTGGCTATAATGTCGTTGACATATACCTCAATTTCTTGGGGCATCATGTCATGAAATAGTGCAGTCATGGCTCTCTGGTATGTTGCACATGCATTCTTCAGCCCGAATGGCATGACTCGATAGCAAAAGGTTCCCCAGGGGGTAATGAATGCTATCTTCTCGCGATCAACCTTAGCCATTTTGATCTGATTGTATCCTGAGAATCTATCCATAAAAGAAAGCATCCCGTGCTTAGCTGTATTATCAACTAAGATGTCAATGTGTGGCAATGGGAAATCATCCTTTGGGCTCGCTTTGTTTAAATTACGGAAATCGATACACATGCGAACCTATCCATCCTTCTTTGGCACAGGTACGATATTGGCTAGCCATTACGGGTATTTGGATACCATGAGAAACCCCACATCATACTGCTTGATGACCTCATCCTTGACTTTCAACATCCACTCGGGTTGGAGACGTCTCAGCTTCTGCTTGACTGGCTTCATATCAGGGTAGAGGGGCAACTCATGCTTGAGCAAATCAGTATCCAGACCAGGCATGTCCTCGTACAACCAAGAAAAAATGTCTTGGTATGATCGAAGGAAGTCGATCATGCTTTTTCTTTCCTCAGGAGACAGTGACATTCCAATTTTGGTTATCCTGGGAACCTCCTCAGTTCCTAGATTGACGTCTTCGATCTCTTCGACAATGGGGGTAGGGCCATACTGAAAGTCAACAAATCGGTCAAGGAGCTCATTGGGGAGCTCCTCAAAGGAGAGATCCTCATCCAGACTCGTGATCCCTACCTTTCTTGTATTTCTACAGGGAAGGGGTCGATTTCACGTGGGACGGGCATTTTGATTAAGGCATCCTTTTGTGAGACATTTTCTAGAATTTTAAATGGCAATATTTTTTGACTTTGGATTTTTTCAATGTTTTTGAGATTTTGTATTTTTTCCATGTTTTTGAGATTTTTATTTTCTTCGGAGACGGACCCTTGGTAAGGCGGGTTGCTATATACACAAGGTATTATTTGCCAAGGGCTTCTCTCACTTTTTATAGGTTATTTTCTTTTGGGAAACGGGTGCCAAATGTTAGGCCACTCCCCGCTTCCAGGGTTTGGGGCAAAGATGCCCAGTTGTGAACTTTAGGGGCCGCTTCTTTACCTGTTGGGATGGAGGGTGCTGATTGATATGGCTCATTAGAGTTAGCCTCCATCATATTGATCTCCATTTCGTCTGAGATCATGTCCTCAAATGATAACTCGGTTTTGTGGTGATTCACCACAGGGGGGTTTATTCAGGTACCGACCGTCGTTCCTCGAAAAGGAACAATGCGGCCAAATCTATATCCAAGCTGGGAAGGGAGATCTGGGGATTGGTGGGATGGATTGGGGCTGTGGGTTTGTGTGGGGTCAAATGGGTTGCCCCATTTAGATCGATCTTTACGACCCCCTGCGCTGACAAAGGAATCCCTGATGTGCGGCCTAGGGCCAGGTTTCTCTTCTATGTTGATTCCTCGAGCTCTTGCAGCTGCGACGACCCTGGCTTTCTCTTTGGCCTCTTGGACCTCTTCTTCTGTGGGCTTGTATCCTAACCTGAATCGAACCTTCTGCCCCTTGGCGACAATTGGCTCTTTTCTTCCTTATAATCTGGGCCCAAGTCCTCGGCCTTTCTGATAACCCCACTTTTGGAGCATGGCTACTGTTGCTACCATGCCACCTCTGATTCTTTGAATGATGCCCTCGATGGGCTCCAGGAGTATTGCCGACACCTCGTACTCGAAACTGTGGAGGTCGACGTCCTTAGCGGTGTGTGGTATATCTAGCATATTGGGTTTTTCAATGCTATTGGCAGCATTTTCTTTCTCATTGTGCCCCTCTCCGATGATTATGATAATCTTATGCCCAGATGTAAATTTGAGTTTCTAGTGCAATGTGGAAGGTATGGCTCCAACCTCGTGCAACCATGGGCGCCCCAATAACAGATTAAATGAGGATTTGATGTCCATTACCTGAAATAGTATAGAGAATGTCATTGGCCCAATTAACAGCTCAAGGTCAACTTCTCCCATTATCTCTGTTCGTGTGTTATCAAAACCTCGGGCACTGGTTCTTGTGGGTCTCAGCATGTACGGATCTACCCCAATCTTGGTGGCGGTTCTTAATGAGCATATATTCAATGCAGACCCATTATCGATTAGAACTAAGGGGATAATCATATTTTCGGACTCAACGATTATATTCAAAGATTTTGAGTGACTTCCTCCTTCCTTAGGTAAATCGGCATCAGAAAATGAAATGGCATTTGGAGCCATCACTTTAGCAATTATCTGCCCGACTTCATCTGGGCTAACTTGAAGTGATACATGCGCATTTTTAATGCCCACATTAATGCTTGGAAATGGAAGTGGGGACGTCATATGGGCAGGCATTCTTCTTAGCTGAGTCTCCAGTATATGTTCTCGACTCATCTTCTCGAAGGGGTTCACTGCGCTGTCTTTCTTTCCTTCGGGTTGGGCCTGTGCTCCTGCTGGTACTTTTGGCTGCTTTGATATCCTCCCTGACCTGGTAACAAAATCTACTACCCCTTCTCTGCTGCTGCTGTCGGCATTGACATCTATTTGTTAGTAGCTTAGCGGGACCTAAAGAGGATCATATGTGGGTCCCGAGAGCTGGAAAGGTATGGCTGTCGGTACTTGAGGCACTTGTACCGTCGGCTCAGGAGGTGTGGGCAATACTTGATTCACCTCGGTGGTAGCGGGTTAGGTGGAAAGATTGGGCTAAATGGGGGTGGTGAAGCTTAAGGGTTGCGACATTGGAGGGAAGGAGGTAAAAGTAGGCCATTGATAGCTAGTGGGTGATGGCGACAGATGGGGAGTCTGATGGGCCGTTAGGTAATTGACCGGGGTGGTGGGGTTTGCCAGTGGCTGAACTGGGTTTACCAGATGGGGGGCCTGGTGGTTTAAAGGGTAATCGGTGGGGGTTGTGGTGTATGATGGTAGTTGAAATGGGGCGGGCGCAGGCCATCGATAACTGGCAGGTGCGGGTGTAGGATTGGGGGCTTGGGGGCTTATAGGGTAATTGATGGGGGTTATGGTGTATGGTTGGTATGTAATGATATTTGCATAATTGACGGGTGTGGTGGACGGAAAGTATGCCCAGAGATCTAAGGGTTCAAATTGCGGGGTTGGGTTGGGGAAATATTCAGACAAATTTAGGGGTTCAATTACCCCAACATTTATTTCTTCATCATTCCTTGGCAATGGTGCTACATAATTCTCCCGATCAGTGATATAATCGGATGGGTCAAATTTAAACTCCTCATCTTCTATCATTCCGAACGTGGGCCTGGGACCTGCTCCTTCAGTGGGATGTGGGGGTAGTGGCACTTGGTAAATATTAGCATGCTGGGAGGGTGCAGGGAGAATGATTTTCTCTGCATCGATCAAATCTTGGATGGCGTGCTTCAATGGGAAACAGCGATCAGTAGGGTGACTCGGACCCTGATGAAAATTGCAGTGGGTATTTGGGTCATAGTTCCTTGGGATCGGGTGAGGAGGTTGTGGTTGGCGGATAGCCACTAATCCCTTTTCTACTAACAGGGGCAAAAGTATACTCAATGATTGCCCCATAGGTGTGAACACTCGATCACAGCAGGCTCTCCTCTGCTCCGGAGTCATTTGCATTTCTTGCCCATTCCCCATTCTCTGCATCTGCTCAGGCCTAACTAGTGCTAGTGTGGCTGTCTGAAATTGAAATGGGGTAGTATTGTTGTTGGGTCTGGTATTGGCAATTTTCTAGACATCGGCTCCGGTTCTTTTATCATTTTTTTGCTCTGAAAATCTCCTAACCCCACTGGGTCCACTCGGCATATTCTTATTCAGACGCCCCTCCCTGATGGCGTCCTCGCATCGGTTAGCATTTCTCACCAGATCAGCAAAGCTGGTCTGCTACTGATATACCAGAAAGTCCGAAATCACTGGCAGAGTGTTCTTTGAAATCATCTCTATCTGTTCATCAACAGGTATTTTGTTCCTGACCTGAGCTGTCAGTGCTGTCCATCGCCCCAAGTAGTCGCTGAAGGTTTCGTTCTGGTTCTGCTTCAAACGGGCCAAGTAGGACTTATGCGGCTCAATGTCTATATTGTAGACATACTGTTCTTGAAAGAGGTGCGTTAAGTACCTCCATGTTTTCATCATAAACGGTTCTAAAGATGTGAACCATCTTAAAGCCGGTCCGGTCAGACTCTTTTAGAAGACTTTATTAGCGCCTTTCGTCTCTCCAGAGGCACATGTCCCCAAGGGACTTCAAAAGGCAACAGGATTGCCAGTGCCATTATATTTGTCGAAGGCTGGTATTTTAAATTTAGGGGGTAGGGGGACCTCAGCGAATAGACATAAGTCTGTGAAGTCTATGGCGTGGATTTCAGCACCACCCATTTTCATCAGTTGTTTTTGTATTTTGTGTAATCGTTTCTTTTAGCTGCTTCGACTCTTTGATCTGGGGGTCGCTTTCTCCGCTTGACTTCACTCTGGGCCACTAGGGGGTGGGAAATATGGGAGGAGGGTTGAGGCTAGTCAAAGCCTCAGCATAGGCCCTGCTATTCCTAATCTCGTCCTCTTAATACTGCTGGTCTACATAGTGTACAGTGAGGGCGGGATTCTCCTATTGTTGTTGCATGGGTTGGATGGGAATGGCATGAGTGGGGGTTGGGTGAGTCCATTGGGGGTGAGGAAAGGCTTGTTGGGTGATGGGAATTTGATTTTGAGGTGGGGCCATTGGGTATGGGGAAGGCTTGGAAATGGCCTTGGGGTGTGGGGCCGTGGGAGAATTGGGTTTGAGGTATGGCATGGGTTTGACCCGGCTGTGAAGGTTGGGTTAAATGTTGGGGGTATTGTGGAAGGTATGAGTGTGGGGTTTGGGTTTGGGCCATGGGCCACTGATAGGTTTGGGCCATGAGCCCTTGGTAGGTTTGGGCCACAGGCCCTTGATGGGTCTTGGCCAATGGGCCTGGGTAGGTTTGGGCCAAGGGCCCTAGATGGGTATGGGCCAAGGGCCCTTGGTGGGTTTGGGCCCAATGGGCCTTGATGGGTTTGGCCCAATGGACCATGATGGGTCTGGGTCATGGGCCCTTGGTGGGTCTGGCCCAGTGGGATTTGATGGGTTTGGGCCATGGGCCCTTAGTGGGCTTGGGTGGTGGGGTATTGGGTCATGGGGTCCTGAGATATGTGGAAAAAGGGGGTTTGGGCCAATGGGCCTTGGGGTATGTGGAAGTTTGGAGATTGGGCCATGGGGCCTTGGGGTAATGGGGGTTTGGGTGGTGTGGATTATGGGGGGTTGATGGGAGTCAGGGGGGAGTGAGGCATGGAGATTGGCTAGGGTATGGGATGGGTTTATGGGGTGTGGAGGAGAGGGGGTGTTTTGAGAAGCCTTCCATATGGAATAGGCTTGGAACATCTCCTCCATCATGGTCATGGAGGAAGGATTGGATGGAGATGGGGGATTTAAGGGGTGATGGGGTATAGATGGGATGGAGGTGGTGGAAAAATTGGGCATGGCCCCGGTATAATCGGGCATGGCCATGGTAGGTGGGGGGGTATGGGGTGGATGAGGGGATGTATTGGGTATGTTTTGGGATGATGGGGGACATGATGAGGAGGGATGAGGAAAGTTGGACATGGCCCCGGTAAAAATGGGCATGACCCGAATGGATGGGGGATTTTGCAGGGGGTTGGATAGGGTGGAAGTGGTGTATATGAATGTGGGTGGATCGGATCTATAGGGGATGATGGGAATTGGGGCATGGATGTAGATTGGGAAAATGGGTTTGGGTTTTGTATGGATGTGGATGGGAGATGAGTTGGACTTGGCATGGCTTGGGCAAAAG
Source organism: Chloranthus sessilifolius (assembly GCA_021018995.1). Taxonomy (NCBI): domain Eukaryota; kingdom Viridiplantae; phylum Streptophyta; class Magnoliopsida; order Chloranthales; family Chloranthaceae; genus Chloranthus; species Chloranthus sessilifolius. The sequence continues at coordinate 48,678,499 of CM037593.1, read as the reverse complement.
ATGGAGAATGGGGGGTTGGATTTTAGATATTTTGGGGGTTAATGGTTGGGAATATGGCGGCGCAGAATGGGCCGGTGACAGTAAAGGGGGGTTGGGTGAGGGGGATGGTGGAAAAAACTTCTCCCGAATGGGAGTGGGTTGGAGAATGTGGCGGGGATGAGTTAGGATCGGTGTAAGCCGGGTCTACTACCCACGACATTCTTCGGGAGCGGGTCGGGTAAGGGTGCCTTGGATAAGGCCGAAAATATTTCCTCCTTCCCCTACAGGAAGGCGGAGGACAAGATGATGCCGGTGTGCCGGCATCACAAACTATCTATTTCTTTTTGGGTTTTGATTATATATTTTTTGAGTTTTTTTTTTTTTTAAGTTTTGAAAAATAAAGGTTCTGAGGCCTTGGAATTCCCTTTTCGAGTGGCTCTCGTACCTTAATTCAAGACCCGCGACGACGATTTCAATGCACTTCAGAAGAATCGAAGGAGAACCTTCGATCTATTGAACGTACGAAAATCGAGGCAAATAATCCGATCCCCTGGAATGAGCCAAAAAGAAGTTGCCCTCTTTTGACCGGCGGGGGGGTATTGGGTGTCGGAGATGGCGGGGCCTAAACAAGGCACTGAGCACACTGATCGGGGGACTCGGGAGGTGAAGAAGGCCACAGATTCGGGCTGAGCTGCTATTAAACAAACATGGCGCAACTAATACCTGCGCCCAGGTTGTAGGGTACGATTTTTATACTGGCGCAACTATTAGTTGTGCTAAGGTAAAAAAAGTGGATTTTAAAGCTGGCGCAACTATTAGTTGTGCCAGTTATTTTTGCACTGGCGTAACTAATACATGCGCCAGGAAAAAACTACTGCCCCAGAATATTTGACAGCAGCCACCAACACCCGAAATGAGTCTCTTTTTTGGTTTTTTTGTGGAAGCTAGGCTTTCGGGAACTGAGCTATTTTTTGGTGATCGATTCTCTCCTCACCGCATCTAAAGGGTTTGAGTCTGGTATAATTCGCTAGCACGCTCCCCAAGGGTTTTGAGCTTCGGAATGGGAACCCATTCGATATACCTCCGGCACGAGCGCCTTCTCAGATACTAGGTGGGCTGGAACTTTTCTGGATCATCACTACTAGGGGCTGCCGCCATACTAAGACCCGGGTGTTTGTATGTTTGCCTAATCCCAACCCTTTTTTAAAATCTACCCCGTAAAAACAAATTAATTAAGCTCCCTAACTTGGTTCAATTTTAATTTTTTCAAAGTTTTTCTCCTTTTTTGGAAGTTTTCTTTAGTTCAAAGACCGGAGGTGATTATCCCGTGCCGCCACTACGGGCCGGCGTCCACTGATGGAATATGAGTACACAAGTAGGCTCGCCAATCGTCTAAGGCACTTTAAATGACAGAAATTTAAAGGAATTGAAAGAAAACGCTCAAGTAGGCCCGCCAATCGGCTAAGGCACTAAAATGACGAAAAAGTAAGGAATTTTAAAAGACAATGTGCATGTAGGCCCGCCAATCGACTAAGGCTCGTAAATGGCGGAAAAGTAGGGGTAAGTAAAACGACTTAATCGGAGGGGTGAGTAAAAAAATAGCAAAAATAAACTAAAAAAATAGCAATAACATATTAGTAAAAATAAAAAAAATAAGGCCAAGTTCAAGGGGAAGCTCTACAAGCTAGTCCCCAGCAGAGTCGCCATTTGTGTAACCGTGGGAATCGAGACGATCCCGTCGCGATGATGTGCTCTCTAACGAAAAATATAGAGTCGCCACCCGGAGCTTTCGGTGTCTCGGGATACCTAGTTCATTTTTATGAGCTCCGAAGTGCTAAAAATATAACTTTGAATCAAGTCCACACCAAAGGCTCTTGGGTAGAGGCTTCGGTTATCAATCGGGAAGGTGTTAGGCACCCGATCAACCCGCTTAACGCGGTCTCTACTAATGGCCAAAAATAAAATGAAGTAAAAGAAAAGAAAATAGCTTCCTCTTACCCACATGGGCCTCCAATCCTATTTCTGTCCCTCCGTTCCTACCGAAAATTCGGCGGGGTAACGACACAAAATGAGAGGGTAGGGAGAGCAAAAGGAGATAGGAGAAGAAAGGGGAGAGCTGGAGCCCTCGGGCCCTTGTAGCACTGTAGGAGAGCCTAGCATGGCTTGCTTTGATGAGCTCTTGAAGGATTTGTATGGTGAAAAGTGGGGTTCTAACTCTTAAGGCTTGAAGCTAAGAGGTAGGGAAGGGAGGCTAGGGGATCACACACACCTAACCTAAGGATTTGCTATGAAATGCTAAGGTCTGAAGGAGTTTTGTGAATTCTGGAATTTGTATGGGGGGTGTCCACCAAAGGGAGAAAGATCTTCTCACTTTAAGCACTTTCTCTGTTAGGTAGAAATTCTCAACCCTTAAACCAAGGGGAGGGGGGCTCTATTTATAGGAAAATGATAGGTTAGGAGGGTGTTTAGGTGCTAAACATGATTAAGAATTAGGTAATCTAACATCTAAGGTTTCCTAGGGTTTTTTGGAGTCTTGAAATGTGTGAGAAGGTCCTCCAATGGTGGATGATGGGGTGGGGCCTTAAGCTACTTAAAGGGGTGCAAATAGGCTTCAAAAGGGTGCAACAGAACTAGTAAAACACACCCCATAGGCCAAGGTGGTTAACAAGTCAAACCCCAAAAACAAAATTTGGGGCAAAATCCAACAGTTACTGTTCATATGCCTAGTGCAACTATTAGTTGCGCTAGGCAAATGCACAGTAAAATAGTGCAGAACAGTGCCTGGAAGTCAGCTCCAAGGATTGGCCCACTTTCGAATCTGGCGTAACTATTAGTTGTGCCAGGCTTAAAATGAGGGAGAATTGGCCTGACTCAACTATTAGTTGCGCCAAGCAAAGTTTATTACTGGCGCAACTATTAGTTGCACCAAGTCCCTAAGGGGGCCCACATGGTTTTAACTCTCTGCCCTCGGATTCGGTTTGCCATATCTTTTGACATATAACTCCGATTGGGGTGATCCTTGAACCGTTGGAAAGCTGACAACCTCTACTTCTCAATGGTATGAGACTTGATCTCAGTAGAGGGCTGTAGCTAGTTCCAATGCACCACTCTTCATCCATAGCCTGGTAAGGTTAGGTTTAGGATTCGAAATAGGTTCTAAGGGTAGGGATTGGGTTCGAAATGGGTCCTAAGGGTTCCATACAGCCAACAAAAGCTCTAAATGACACCTCTCTCTCGAAAGATGTTTCGATTGGGCCTTGGGCCAAATTTGGGTGTCTACATAATGCATAAAAAGTACTCATTTAAATCTAGCAAAACTCACCTCAAATCAATCTCCTAATTGATTGAATGGTTGATTTGAATGGTTATGGTTCCAGCTTTTGCTCCAACGATTCCAATCACGTTGAATTCGGCATTTATTGCTTAATCCTAACTTGATTTGCCATTTGCATTAACTCCAAACCCTCACTCTCTCCTTAATCTCTCTCTCTCTCTCTCTCTCTTCTTAACTCTCTTCATCAACAAAACAAGAGAAATAACTTCTCTTTTAGGTTTTTAAAACCCTTATAACTCCTCTTGCTTAGGTGTTGAGCACATACACCACAGATAGGTGTACGTGACTCCTAACTAACACCATACACTATGCTAAGGGTCATACTACATCACAAAATACTTCCATCCTCAAGTCTACTGTTTACCATCACTTGGTCAACCTATGACCAATCTGGCACGGATCCCGAGGTCACTATTTGTCGCTCAATTTACGGGGATATTACACCCTATTTTTGTGCCAATGAGGGCATTGTCGAAATTAAGTTTGGGAGATACACAACCAACTTTTGTGTATAGTAGTAGTTAATTAGTATATTAGTATATCAGTTAGTTTTGTTTAGTTTATTTTTGCATAATTTTTTTTGAATTTTCACTTAAAAATAGTTTTTTTTAGTTGATCACTATATATGAATTATGATAGAAAAAATTACGAATCTTGAAAACTTACAATCCATCATAGTAGAAGTTTGACAATAAGATTGTAGAACAGTACAATTCATGTTTAGCTCGTTAAACACTGTATTAGAATGAATGTTTGAAACAATAGATTGATTTGAACTGTAATATTTTAGACTATAGTTTCCAAAAAAATTATAAACTAGTGAGCATTAGAGACTAATTTTCCTTTCTTTGAGAGAGAGATTGTTTCGATTCAAGTCAAAATTTCTTTGAACTTCTATGTTTTTATGAAATCTCATATTGCTGAATTTAGAATCAAAATGTGACAACCCGAATTTTCTCAGCACATATTTCTTTTTCCAACACGGGAAAATCCGGACCGTCGGGTCACAGATCATGATCCAAAATATAGTGTACAAGGTATGTCCACAAAAGCGGACTTCAAAGCATAAAACAAACATGGCAAAAGGATGATTATATCTCATTTATTACAAAACACCATCTACAATCTAAAACCACCAGTGATGGAAAACCATCACCTAAACAGTGGTGTACAAAAAGAGAAGTACAGGTTCAATTGCTAACAAAGTCTGGTAATATACCAAATCTAAAGGTCCAAAATGGAGCCCAAGTATCTACACAGCAAGTTCAACGAGGTAGTCTACCGGATCCGCTTCAAGCTTCTTGAATAGGACCTGTACTTGTGACGTATAATTGAGGAATGAGCTTCATCCAAGCTCAGTAGGGAAGAGATCCATACTAACCACATCTCATTTCTTCAAAACGTAATTCAATGATAAGAATTCAAATGTATTTTAAAATCATAATGAAAATATTTCCATTATCAAAAAACAAGGCTGAACTTTAAGACATATTCATATCAAAACAAAGTTTTACAAAATTCTCATGCTAAAATCAAGTTCTCCATTCAAATTCTGACACGTATTCATATTTCGGTTTCAATGTCGATTTCAAAATTCACGTTTCACATTCGTATTCAAAATTTCAATGTCGAATTCAAAATTTCAAGATTCAAATATACCATTTTGATTTAAATTTCACATTCATATTTCATAGTTCATTTACACGGATTCACCGCCGTGTCAGTTTGATTCATGATTTCATGTTCATGTTCATATTCAGGTTCAAATACACGAATTAACCGCCGTATTGGTTCAAATACTGATCCACCACTGTATCGGTTCAAATACACGAATTAACCATCGTGTCGGTTCAAATACACGGATTAACCTCCATGTCAGTTCAAATACATAGATGAGCAGTGTTTGAGATGTTGGTTCAAATACACGGGTTTACCAGTGTGTCGGCTCGATCTATAGTTTCATATTTTCGAAGTTCAGATTCAAGTTCGGATGCCACATTTAGATTTAGATTCGGAAGTCATGTTTAAAATCGAAGTTCATAGTCACAGCTTGTTTTCAAGTTCAATCAAGTAGTGTCAAATGTCAAGCCCCTGAGCTACGTTGCAGGGTCACTTGAACCAAGAAATCAAGCCCCTGCGCTAAGTTAACAGAGTCACTTGAACCGGATCACACAATCACAGGGACACAAGTAAGATGCATGAGTCATATAGCATATACAAGATCAATCAAACGAGAACTAAAACTTATTGGATTGAGCATGATAATATCTCGGAGACAAATATGCGAGCTAATAATAATGCCATAAATCAGATATGAAATTCTAGACATGTATCAAGGACATATGCAATAACGTATAAAAATTCTAGTATAAAATATGCAGATCACGTACAAAAATCCCATGTTTATACTTTTCAAAATATGGCAATGTTCTGTTTAGCAATTCTAGAAAATATCAGTGTATTCTACTTGCATTAATAGCATGAATTTCAGGAAAACAAGGATTCGGCGAGATGTTCTTCCCTACACTTATTTTCCAAACTAATGTCAAACATACCAAATTAAATATTTAAAAGTCAATTTAAATATCCAAAACTTAGATTTCGCATTCAATTGTATCACAGGATCTATGTATCGAAGATCAAATGCAATTTAGTAGTAAACTTTTCCTACCTCGGTTGCGAAATTATGCAAAGTGCGGCAAAATGGTGTGAAAATCCTCACGAACGTTTCCCAAACCTTATCCTACATTACAAGGCATTCGTATACTCACATGTTAGTGACTAAATATCACACATGTTGAAGCTCCTAAAGTTTTCTCCAAACTAGGGCGAAAATGATGAGTTTACGTTAACTTTGGATCATGTGAAATTTGTCCCTACTTGTCACTAAATTTTGACCTTTCAAATATTATATTCATGAATATTTTAATTCATGAAAGTTATAGGGCTCGTTGTCTCCTTTCCAATACATCCAAAATCGCGTCAATCAAAGTTTGAGGTCAAAAGTTATGATCGAAATACTGAACAGGGTCAAAGCACAACCCACATTCAAAAGCATACCCCTCTCAGTTGACACCTTGCCATGGCAACCTAAGTCTTGCCACGGCAAACCTGACAGCTTGGCTTGCTGCATGCCTCTTTCTCAGCTTTCGGTTCTCAATCTTTCATAGCTTCTATTTTACACTCGCATGCTTTCTTTACTCTATTTTCATCCTGTTAAATTTCTAATATTTGTTTCATTTATACTATTAAATATATATGCAAGGTTTTTTGGAGTGTGAAATCAAAGATTTCGACTCTAAAACCCTTATCTCCAACAGTTTTCTCAAAATTTCGATCCGCTCTCTCAAAATTGACATGAATTTCCTATAATCTATTTGTCAACGAATTTATCTAATACATGGCTTGAGTTTATGGAATACCTCTTGGTAGATTCCTTATGTATTTCGTAGGTTGCGATGCGTTAGACTTTGCTCGCAATGGTTTCACGTTCTAATGTCGTTACGCATGAGGCGATATTTATCGTCCCTTCCGATCACAGAAGTGGAGAGTTTATATCTCGCTGCATTTTTTCCATCGTTGCTTCGTAGGATCTCCCACAAGATTCCAAAATTTAAGTGTGTAGAGAAAGAGGGTTGGTTTCTGTAACAACGGCTCATGTGGAGAAGATCATGAGGTTCTGTATTTTCTCTCTCTCAATGTGGAGGATTTTAGAGAGAGTAATTTAAGATTGTAGGGTTTCTTTCGCTATAGGGTTCGGTTGCTCCAAAGGTCGAAGTGTGAAGAAGAAAGGTGGTGGGCGAGTTTTGTAGGGTTTTGCACTTTGCGTGCATGAGATTAGAGGATGACTCACACTCTCACGTGGAGCCAGCCGGCACATTCTAATGTTATAAGCCGTATCAGGCTTAGATCTCATGTAGTTCTGCTATATGCATTTAGTGTATATGCATAGGCTTGGATACCATGTAGTGTTTATATAGGTTCGTAGTGTATATGTGTTTAGTTCATGTGTATACCTGATACATTTAGATTAGGTATATGAATTAAGTTAAAGTCTATGAAGCACCTTAGATTAAATAATTATTAAATGTACTAGATCATTATCAATCATCAATCCCACCAATCCAATACAGCTCTTTGTGTCCCAATGATAAGCACAAACTCGACCCTTCCCGAGTCCATACTCGGTATGACTAGGTAAAATTTTGTCTTCTGTTACACCCTCCCCTCCTTAAGGAATTTTTGTCCTCGAAAATAAATAAGATAACTTAATAATAATTAATTTGGTCCATGCATTATTACTACAGCACCGGAAAGGTGTGCTCATAATTGGTCCGATCTCGGGGTCCGATTTGTGTGCCAAACGCACTCATCGCGAGGTTCAGTCCTGATTCAGTGTTCGAGTCAGAGCTTGGTCCTCAAAATTCGGGTATCGGTGCATTCACCCAATCAAAGTAGATGGCTCAGAGGCCCCATCACAGTCATAAAAATTTTTGACCAACGTCGAATCGGTCACGACAGTTGTATCCTCGTTGAAGGTCAACGATTCAATGCTCGAAAAAAAATTAGGGTTGTTACACAAAATATTCTATGACTATGATAACCTGATTTTTTGTCTAGAACTATCTGGTAGAAATATCAAAGCAATAAGGCATCTATGCTAGTAAATCATAAAGTTGATGAAAGGCCATCTTTTGTTTAAATCAGAGCCAAAAAGTCAAAATCTCATAAAATAACTTATCCTTTGAACCCATATTAGAAGCCTAAAACCTGAAATTTCTTTGTACCAGAAAATCTGATAAACCCTTAACCATATATACTATCCAAAGCTTTCAACCTTTAACCCTTACAATTTATGAGAGTTTAGAATGTAAAAAAAGGGAAGAAGAGGGAGTGGAAGGAGTAAAAGATAACAGATAAGGGATATGGTAAAAGGGTACAACTGAAGAAATCAATTGAATAATATGGGAAAAGAGTGAAAAATCGCAAAAAGATGATTTAGAAAGAAAGGAAAGAAAATCGTAAAAACACGATTTTATAAATTGAGAAAAGAAATGGTATTTACATAAAAAAAAAAAAGTAACTGGGAAGAAGTTATCCAAATTTGTGTATAGTTACTGATACTGAAAGTAAAGAAAGAAGAAGAAAAGATAGGAAAAAGAAGAGCTAAATTCTCAGAAAAACTTTGAATCCTTTTCTACTTTTCTTTGATACCTTCTAAAACCCAAAGCCTCGTTTCAAGCTAAAGGAAAGACCTTTTGGATTTATAATTTGTAAAAACATAAGCCTAGTAGAGATATGAATAACAGATACTATGCATTACATAGGGAATCATATGAATAGAGTAGATTATCCTTTTCTATGAGATTCACTAATTTTTGCAATTATCTTTGACTGAATTCTTCTAAATATTACTGTGAGAACCTAAAGTTTCAATATTTTTTTGAGAGTATGTCAATAGTGACTTTTTAAAAGAAAATATTTTCTAAATCTGCAGTTTAGAAAAATATATGATGAATAAACTGTTCATTGATGCATATACTTCCTGCTTACTATGAATTGAAATTGTTGGAGTTCTAATCAAGGATAACTGTTATAATGGAAAGTAAGGATAAAAGACTGGTAAATTTTAGAAAATCATAACAAACTATGTGATGATTAACTTAATTAACTTAGTTGACTTAGTATAGAATTAGTTTATATTTTTAAATTTTCTTGTAAAATTTTGAAAAATCCAAAAATATTTGAAGTTTATAGGTAACTTCATTGAAAACCTTCAGGAGACTACAACTCCTCCACTAGGGATTACCTAGGGTTTTTAAAGGCTTGTTGCATCCGCTAAATGCAATCATGCCCCCTACAAAAGTGGTATTTAAATTCTTAATTTAGGATATTTTATATTTCCTTGTTAGCTAGGGACCAGTAAAGCATAACTTTGAGGGTGTGATTAGTCACGTAATATACAATTTTAGCACCCTTTACTTAGTGATGCTAGGATTTAGTTTGTTACTAATAAGTTACGGATGTGCAGATATTAAAGAAAAATAGTAAAAAAGAACTAAAGTGTTAATATTCGTCAAAATTAATTCATAAAGCAATAAAAAGACGATTGAACATGAAAGACAAATCACTGCCTACTGAAAGATGTAAAATCATGTTTTACGATTTTGCAGTATGATGGATTGAAAAAAGTAAAAGTCGTAATTTACGATTCTTCAAAGAAAGCTGTTTAAAGTGAAGTACGATACAAGAGAAGCGATGAATCGTAAACAAAGAATCATTCTAAATGAAGCTATGAAAAGAATAGAAAATCGTGACTTACAATTTTATAGATAAGAAGCTTATGAAGTTGCTGATCACTTGAGAAGTTACACCGCCATGCATATAAATAGAAGAATTCTTGACTTAGAAAATTGGCCAATCACGATTCTGAGAAGATTGACGAAGAAGAGTCTTAAAAGACTCTGCTGCAGAAATAACGGAAGAAATCTAGAAGTGCATCAACTAAATGTAAGTAAGGAAAGATAGAATTAGAAGTAGAGTTATAATAGGATAGTTTTGTTTTAGTAGTTTCTTTTATTAAAATTAGGATTTTTATAAATCGACCCCTTATGATCTATAAATAAGAGGGTTTGGTATAGGAATAATTATCAAAGAAATTCTCAGCATCAATTGACGCCTAAGGTTGGGTTTTCTTCCGTTCATTAGAGTAGTTTAGTATAGATATCTAAGGTTCCTCGATCACAATTGACAACTGGGATTGAGAGCTGGAAGATTAGAGTAGATATCTGTAATTTCTCAGAAGCAATTGACGACTGCAGCTGAGGGGTGAAAGATATAATTTTATTACTTTCTAGTTTAGAATTATTTTATGCAATTTACTGCTTTGTAAACATCTTCAAGTTTTAATTTGAATTGACGACTCAAGTTGAGATTTATAGATTAGTGTAATGGTTTTTATTTTCCATCTTTTATTTTCTGTAGTTTGATTGACTCCCAAATTTTTGGTAGATTAGAGATTAGTATAAATCTATATTGAATGATACTATTTTTTTATTGACGCCCAAATTCTAGGAGAGTGAGATATACTGTAACGGTATATTAAAATTGTAACCATTCGATAGTTGAAGATTGTGATTGACGACTATAATCTGAAGGAGGATTTAGGATTTATTTTTCAGTAAAATTCAGATTAAGAAACCATTCTTTATTCATATTTCTCTAGTAGTTTTGGAACTTAAAAAATAAATATAAGTATTTAGAAATTAATATAAATATATATACAAAATAATAAAATATATCTTCCTGGGAACGATCCTATGCTAGTACTATAATTTCCATTGTGTGCTTGCAATAGGTTAAGACTTAATTAGAAAGATATACATATGTAATCAAAGTGAGTTAGGCACAAGTCGGTTGGATCTTCATGTCATTTCTTTACGCCAATCTTTTAACATAGGGCGATCACGCTCCCGCTCGCGGGACAATCTTATTCAAAATGAAACTCAAATATCATGCACCATCAATCACGCCATCACGATTTTTCCTTGTAATGTCACCAAGCGGTTGGGGACCGATAATCTTGATGATCAGACATTTTCCCAACATACTGGACTTCACTACTCTCCATTCGAGGAACAGACGTTTTCCCATCATATTGGGCTTCTGCTACTCTCCTTTCAAGGACGAATGTTTTCTCGACATACTGGGCTTTCTCAACTCTCCATTTAAGGAATGGATGTTTTCCCAAATGTTTGGGCTTCCGCTACTTTCTACATTTTTATTTCTTTCAATTTGATATTTGTGGTTCACTTTGAATACAACGGATCCAAGAGCGTTTGCCTTGGGCATCTTTGGATGTCTCTTTCTTTGGCATACGATCACTAGTGATTAGATACCAAAGAGGAAAATCTGTAGACACTCAAATTTGACCCAAGGCATGATTGACATGTACTTCAAGAAAGGCGTGCAGCTAAGCTTCCGAGAACACTTCCCAAACCATTAGGAGTCATCCCAAACCCTTAGGAGCCAACCCGAACCCATAGAAAGCCCAAATAGACCCATAAGACCCATAGTTGAATCCCTTAGCCCCTAATGGGCCTACCTCGAATGAAAAATACAATCCTACTTTGTTTCTATCCAGAAATGTGCCTTGCGTACATATTATGTACGCAAGGCTTTTTTCCTCAGAAATGTGCCTTGCATACATAATATGTACACAAGGCCAAAATTGGCTTCAGGCTTCAACTGCAGGCTCTGGACTTCTCTGTTTTCTCAGGGGGACACTATTCCTACGCCAACCATACATAATATGTACGCAAGACTTAAAATATTATTTTTTGGGAAGATGTCCATGAGTCATCCTTAGGGTTTAACTTTTTGACCACCCCAAAGTCTGGTGGGTTTCCTTAGGACTGTTACACCCCTCTTAGCTCTTTATAACCCTTTTTCCATTTAGAACCTGACCCTATCATGTACCATTAAAACCCAATTCTCACCTATCTAAGCTTTCAGAAACCTAGAAAACCTTAGATCAGAGATTACCTAATTGCTAAAACCATTAGCTCTTAAGTATCCCTCTAATTACCCTCAACTCTATAAATAGAGAGCCCCCCCCCCCCCCCCACCTTGATTAAGACCTTGAAATTTTTTCAAAAAGTGAGAAGCCTTTAGAGATTTCCCCCTCCCTTTTCAAGCATTAATCCATAGAAATTCTAGAACCTAGGTTCCCCTTTTAGACCCATTTTCCATTACCAATCCCTTCACTTTAGCGAGAACAAGGCCTTAGCCTATCTCTCCTACCTTCGAGCTCCCCAAGTCTTAGAGGTCAAGACCCATTCCTCAATCAGTTTGCTATCGGAAGCTCACTAAAAGCGCACCCACGTGAAGGTCTACAACGGTGCTACAAGGGCCCGAGAGCTCCGACTCTCCCCTCTATTCCTCTACCTTCTTTTGCTTTCCCTCTATCCTAGAATTGAGCCGTTACGCCACCAAAAATTCACCGGGTGCGAAGGACTCAATAGGATCGAAGTGCCTTCAGGCAAAGGGAGAGTGCCACTTATTTTTATTTTTTATATTTGGCCATAGTAGAGATCGCTTACGAGAAGGTCAATCGGTGCCTAACACCTTCCTGATTGATAACTGAAGTCCTTACCTAAGAGGCTTTGGCATTGACCGGTGACACAGAGTCATATTTGGCACTTCAGTGCATATAATATTGATTTTTGATGTATCTCGGAACACCAAAAGATTCAGGTGGTGACTTCATCCTTTTTAAAAGGAGAGCATTGCGAGAGCCTACGGTTGCAAAGAATCTGAGATCTTCTATCTTATTCTTCTTTTATATTTTTTGTCCTAATTGAAGATTGAGAGTCCTAACCCTTATCGTGCGGGATATATGCTATTTAAGGGTTAGCATGTGATTTTTCATGCATCAAATTAGTATCAAAGCACGTTTAAACCCTCAACATGTGGATTGGTGTATCATGAGTAAAGATCAAGTTTTTAAAGCCCTTTGTATTTTGAACGATTACATGGTTTCAATGAGAACATTCGTGAAATGGTAGAACATTTCGATTGTGTCAAAAGATGACAATGGTGGAAAAACTATGGTGCGAGGAAAAAGGTAGATCATCTGATTAGCATGACTTCATATTTAAGCATATGGCACTTCTTAACAATGTTTACTACGAGTTGTTAAGGTTGTATCGGATAGTCGTTTAATGGCATGAGAATATCAGTAGGATACTTATTAAGGCTTTTATTCATTAATTATCTGAAGATGTATTGGTAGTGATTCAAGCTTTGAGACTGAAGGTTACAAGCTTCATCCCCATAGTCGTACCCGTGAGAAGACCTCTACAGGTTAAAGTTCCTCTACTCACGCCCGTGGTAGTACCTATACCAATGGAAGATACTGAACCCACGGTGAATTCGAGTACCTCCATGCTTATGGAAGAACCAATGGAGCCTGTTGCTCAAGTAGATCCAGTTATTTGTATTAATCTCATGCATGAACAACATCCAGTTGAAGATTCCATACCAGTTGGTGAGACCGTTGTAGATGTAACACTCATCTCTAGATCCTTGTGTTGGTCAAACTATTGATTAAACACTGGTGAGACCTGTCTGTGCCAGGATACTGCTTGAGGCCAGGTTTACCAAAATTCTTGAGGCACCCACCTTAAAATGATAGAAAAGTTGTTATTACTAATGGAATGCATAGGACACTCCAATTAATTGAATGGGTGTGATAGAAAATGAGAACAACACACACCACATCTCATGCCCTAAAATTAGCCCGGATTATTGCATTGACAAATTTTGACTCGAGGTTTAACCCGAATTGTGCCTGAACCTCGAGGGTGATGAGAGGATCATCACCAGTGGATCAGATATTAGAATTTATCAGATGATTTTTAGATGTACCAAGTCAAAGATTGACCCATAAAATAAATGGTTTGGAGACGTGCTAACACATAGAGTCATGTGTTAGTGTTTTTTCACAAAGGAGTGACATTTCATGTAAATTCAATAAAAGCCCAAGGGAAAATGTAATTAATATTCCTTATTTTTGTAATTAGAAATTAGGATATTTCAAATCTCTAGCTAATCCCTATCCGTAATCTATTTGACTTGAATTTGACCCATCTTACACCACCCATTTTACATTGGGAAAATCTAGGGTGTAAGGTGCAATATGTTACATGCACCACAAGATCTTGGAGAAATTAGACTTTCACATGGTTTAAGGACCTAAGAAACCACAAAAGACAAGTTAACTTAGGAGTGTGTGGTTGAGTGTGGAGTCAAATGGGTCAACTACAAGGGGCGCATGGAGAAAAGGAGAGAGAGTGTGTGTATTGGGAATTTGGAGAATACCTTGGGAAGGAAGGGTGTGGCACTTGGCACAAATTTTTCAGTTTTGTCTCCCACCCTCAACATGAAAATTTCTAATTCTACAAGGGGCCTCTCCATTCTCCATCCATCTCCTTCTTCTTCCTCTCTCCCAACCTCCATTGGAGCCCTAGCTTCTAGAAAATTTCCCCCATAAATCCAACCATTGAATCTCACATCTAACACTACCACTCTACTCCCCACACCTCCAAGTTCCAAATATATAATTTTGAGCTTCATCCCAGCCCTTTCAACCACAAGAACTGAGGCAAACCAGCAAGGAAGAGAAGCCTAGCTAAGGTAAAGTCTTGGTCTAGCACTTGTTTAGGTTCTTATTCTTGTTGTATTAGATTTTACCATGGTTTTATAGTTTTCTTTTCACTTTGGATGGCTGGAATTCTAGGATGACCATGTTCTTACATGATACCAGCATATGAGAGCCCATGGTTGTGATCTATAAGGTCACCTAAAGCCATCCAATGGTCCATGATGATCATATAGGCCTAGACCACTAGTTTTTGTATCTTGAGGTTTTTCTTGTATATGTTTGAATTTGATTTTTCTTTTAATATTATGAAGAAATTCTGGAATGAGGTTTGGACCTGAGTAAGAGATGACCATGCATGTGATCTTTGCATTCATGCAAGGCCACCCAATGGTCCCAATTGACCCAAAAGGTCAAACTATGTCATTTTTGTAACTTCGCATAGAAATTGTGTATTTTTGGTAAAATAAATTGAAATTTTGATTTGGGTACATGCAAATATAGGTTGACCAAGAAGGTCAAATCTTAGAAAATGGACCTGAGCAAGAAGATGCCATGCATGTGGTATTTTCTTGAATTTTCTATTATTTTGATAAAAATAAGTAGTTTTAAAATTTAGAATCTCAAAGGTTTTGGTCACACAATGTACCAGTGACCTGGGATGCTAATATTGTGATCAGGGTGATCATAGAAGGCCATCGCATGGTCATGATGTGGTCAACTTTGATCACTATGCACCATAGTGTAGAAAAATTAGTATTTTTAGATTTTCTTGATCATGCCATGCATTTTGAAATAAATAATTCTTATAGATGAATAATAGAGGCATTGTAGATCATGATTATGAGTTTTTGATCTATGTGAGTCATCATTACATTCACGGATTTTTGGTCAAATTTTGGTCAAAGATGCATTTAGTTACTATGTGTAGTATAACATTGATGAATGATATTTCCTTGCATAGATTAACCATAGAATTTATGATTTGAAATTTGATGCATTTTGATGGATATATCCATGTGAGATCTCATATTTTTATTCATCATGTACTGGCCTAATTATGATTGATATGTAAGGTTCTAGATTGCTTAATTTCTAGAAGAGTTATATGTGATTTAGTATAGAACTTTTGCCTTATTTCTATGGGGTTAGAATAGGTTTGTAAAATGATTAAGTGGCTGCAATATAATGATATTTACATGGTCATATCTTAGAAAAATGTTAATTTATTTATTGATCTTGAAGAATGCCCAATCGGATGGTCTCGATTGATCGCCTTGAAACTTGTTTAATTTGTTAGGATTACTTGATAAAGATGCCTAGAAATTTCTTGTCTTGATCATAAGCACTTGATCTCTTGAAGAGTTTAGATAAGATTATAAACTCTGGAAAATTTCATGTTTGAACTTTGATTTTGACCATGAGAATTTCAATGGTATTAGATGCGTGGATAGGATTAGATGAATGGATAGGCTATATATGCAATACATGGAAATAAAATTTAAAAATTTAGCAAATAAGGATTTAAAAAAAAAGGTTTTTTGTATAAAGGATTTTCAAAAAGAAAATGAGTTTTGAAAATGTGAATATGCCTGATATGTTACATGTATCTTTACTCTTACAAAAACAAAACATGGTTGGACGTGCCAAGCCTTAAATCTCTCCCTTACAAAATCTCAAAGTATGCAGCAAGTCTTCTAGAAGAACTTCTCAGGAGGAGGCTCAGATTCTTCCCTCGGAACATAATCTAAGTCCTCGGGATCAACCTTGCCCGTAGTAGCTCCTAACTCTGGACCTGTGACGTATAGTCAAAAGGGTGAGCTACATCCTGGCTCAATAGGGATAATTTCTGAGCAGGTACATCTTGCTTACTCACATACATTTCATGACATAAATAAAGCATGAGTTCATCCATGTAATTTAATTGGAAAACCATTTGAGATGCAATAAAATAAACAGAGTGCTTTTGTTACTCTACTCATGACAATCTGACATTCATTAATTCTTATAATTTCAACAAGGCTGGTCTCATGACTTAAAACAGTTAACTTAAATAATCCCCGAGCAATATAGCATCGAGCCCCGATGGAATACCCTCCATCGTCGTCTAATCAGACTATTTTGTAATTAACTTGAGCCACGTCCCTTTTCTCATAGGCGACGGGTACATCACTACTATACATCCCTGAGATGTCTACTGGTGCACAGATTAGCCGCCGTACTGGTCACGAATATCCTACTGAGTCAGTCACGGGTATACCGCCGTGTCGGTTGGGTATTCTACAAACCTTAAAGCAATTGTGCGCTACATATAGTTATTCATCATGTAATTGTGCTAAATAAATATAAATTCCCAGCCTATTCAATCTCATTTATATATATACTATTTCGTGGATCCTGACATCCTCCGTACATCCCTCGGATGTCACACTCTCTGATGCACCTTTTAGATGCCCAAAGTACACATACATCCCTGGGATGGTTGAACTCTTTTACTCATTTACTTTTTTACATAACATTTCTCTCTATTACTATTACTCTAACATTTTACATTTTCAACTTACTTAAAAAAAAGAATACGTTGTAATTCAACTCAGCTTTAATAAAACATGCATTCATATATTATCATCACATACATGTTCTCGTAATTAAGGGTAGAGTTCAGATATTCCCCTACCTCACTCGCGTTCTTAATTCATGGATCCCTCAATCCGAGCTAGCATTCAACCATCTCTAGATCCGGCTAAAACTAGGCCTAGCCAAACACATATAATTCATCACTATCAATGTAAAAACATTGGGTTAGAAGCCTAACCCCAATACATGAACAACTCATATGTAAAACCCAAGAAAACCTGAATTTTGTCCAAATCGATCGAACGATTTCTTAATTGATCTAATGGTTTGGAAATCGATCGAACGAATTTAAATCGATCGAACGATTTAGAAAATCAATCGAACAATTTTAAAATCGATCAAACAAAATCCCAAAATCGATCGAACAAATTCTATTTCATTCAATCGATTCCATAGATATCCATCCTATCATATTTTTGTCCCCTAGCAAACCGATTGAACGATTTTTAAATCGTTCACACAGGTTCTCAAATCGATCGAACGATTTGTAAAATCGTCCGAACGGTTCATTCAGAATTCAAATCGATCGAACGATTTGTAAAATCGTTCAAACGGTTCCTTCAGAATTCATTTGTTTTCCTTATCTCTTCTTTGGTCAAAATTGATTGAACGAGCTCTAATTTCGTTCGATCGATTTTACCCATTTCCAGATCTGATCATACTCTTTCTCTTAGAACTCATCTCCTCATCATCTATCCCATTTATCACCTATTTTTTATACATAATAGTTTGCATTCTCTATTTAACATTAAACAAAACTTGAATTTGTAGATCTTACCATATCAAACGGTTTGATCTCTCTTTCTTGTTCTAAGCTTTAGCTCACTAGGGTTTCATAAACCCCCAAATCTCTACTCTCTCAATCCCGAGCTCGATCCGCTAACTTTCTGAGCCCAATCTTTCGTATTGAATGCCCAGATCTAAATTTCACAACCCAATCTCTTCCCCATTTACTTCCCTTTAACTTCTCACAACCACTCAAACAAAGAAAATAAATTCCCTCTCTTTTTCTTATATCTGTCACCTATCTACGGTCTTAAGCACCTACATCTAACGAACGCGTGTGTGTGTGTATATGTCCCTCTCTAGTTAACATGCTTCTCACATATGATTTATACTTTTAATTCAAACACCCTAACTCAACAAAGTCGATAAATTCTAAACTGACCCAGTCAATCGTGCGACCAGTTAGTTCGCTTCCCGAGGTGCACTATTTAAATATGAATTTTTTGGGACGTTACATTCTCCCCTTCTTGGGAATTTCATCCGCAAAAATTAAACTCAAGGGCCCCCCCTACTCCGGAATGGGAGCCCACATTTACAACCTAGCAGATATGTGACCAGTGCAAATACCCACACTGCAAGAAACTTATGCATATATTGTCAGCGATACATGTGAACTAGAGAGTACACCCACCAAGTAATGACCAATCATGGCCCATATCAAAACACAAAACATATATATAAAAGAAAAATATGCACAGAGGTTTGAGTGGCAACCATGCCACGATAGTTCAAAAAGGACATCAGTCTCGGGTACCTGTGTTAAGTGTTTACAATTTTCCAAAATTTGTTTCTAACCAGCCAAAATGTTCACTCCAAAAATATATATCACTGAAATGAAAAATAACCCTCAAGGCTCCTCGTCACCAGGAGGATCACCGTCATCACCTAGCTCGCCCGCACCCTAAGTCGGCGCATCCCGGACCCAGGCCTGCGCTGCCGCCATACGCTGGAGATAGTCGTCAGGATACATGAAACACATCTCCTCAGCGTGCAATGCATCGTAGTAATCGAGTCGGCGGTTGAGAAGACGATTATTCTCTGCCATCTGGCGTGTGTTGGCTTCCAACAAGGCATTGAGATCAGCGACGGTCGACGTAGGAATGCCCCTGTGGGGTGGTGGCACATACTCCGGTGTCTAGGAGGCTCATCTTGAAGTGGAGTATCGTGGGCTGGCTGGTCTGGGGCATGTGGTTGATCCACTGGTTGAGGTTCGTGTTGTGGTGGTTCTTCAACTAGGGGCTTCTTTGTCAGTTTGACATAGGTTCTATTCCAATCAACCATGGTGAACTGCTGAACATTGCCCGTCAGCTGAAACTCATTCTTGGAGAGGGTGTACGTATCATCGGTCGGGCATAAGGCATGCCATCGATAGGTTTCTTGGCGCCCTCAAGGATCTTTTTACAGGCATATTTCATCCCTTCAATGACCATCTTCGGCACGTTAAACATTCGACCACTGAAGGCTGCAAAGAGTGCCATTTGAACTTCATCCACCCTTTCAGTTTTATGTCGTAAGGGGTACAAATTGCATTGAATAATCGAATCGAGCATCCAAAGCTCATGCGATAAGTCGACACGTTTAATAGAACGACTCGAGCCCGTTCTGCCATGGGTCATCTTAACTGCGATAATTTTATAATCGAGAGCGGCCGGGAAAGGTTCTGCGAGGGCAATGTCCTCGTGGTTATAGGTATGGAAACACTCTAATGCATCGGTCACATCATCGAAGGTGGACGTATAAGGCCGATTATTAATTTTTATCTTGAGGATGGTGGGGTCCTTAAGCAGTTCCATATTTTGATAGAATAGTCAGACAATCCGAGGGTAAAAAGTGTCCTTGCATGGGCGAAGGATTTCCGTTAGACCCGCGACGAAAATATAATCAAAAGCCCACCGCGTCTCATCGCGTTTAGCGAAAGTCTTAGGATCGATGATCCATTCGGGTTTAAAATCTTTGTCAGACCACCATTCATTTGGTTACACCCGTGTAGTGATGGGGGTGGTGCTTGGGGAGGTGGTGCCGAGGAAGAACCCGTAGGTGGCTTCTTCGGTGGCTGTTGGGAAGAACTCGTAGTGGGCTTCTTCGGTGTCGCACTCGTTGAGGCTTGGCGAGTTTTGGGTGGCATCATGGAGTAAAATAAAAACTAGGGTTTAAGGGCAACTTTAGCCCAAATGCGAGTAAAGCGTAAGGGAATTGAATCCCTTGGAAAGTGCAATAAACCTAAAAGAGGTTTGAGGTTACCTTGGATGAAGAAAAGGAGCATTGAGGTGGCCGGAGGTGACGAAAATCGGCCACCCACACAACCCTAGAAGTCTCCCAAAAGAAAGAAAAAACTCAAGAGAGTTTTAGTTTTCAAACAAATAACAAAAATCGAATGCAAATATATATAGCTATAAAAATCGATCGAACGATTTTCAATTCGTTCGATCGGTTTCCAAACATTAAATGTTAGCCTAAAATTTTGATCGAACGGATTGTCTTAGTTAAAGTGCCCTCCCAAAATTTCGTTCGATCGGTTTTGAGACTCGATCGAACGATTAGCTGGGCTTAATTTGAAGGTCATTTTCCACTCCACTGGCCAAAACATTTCGTTCGAACGATTTGAAAATCAATCGAACAATTTCTGGCAACAGCCTAAACACTCACTGGGCTGTGCATTTAATTCGAACGATTTGAACTTCGTTCGAACAATTTTCTGGCAATAGTCTAAACACTTATTGGGCTTTGCATTTCGTTTGAATGGTTTTCTGGCAACACACAAGGTCTTAGCCTATAGGAATTCGATCGAACGAAAATAATTTCGATCGAACAAAATCCTCAACAATTCAACTGAGGCTACTTCTACATGTCCTATAACCCATAAGTTTTGTGAGCCAATCAACTTGATAGTAGCTCCACCAATAAGGTAGTAGCTCCATACTGATAACCTACATGTAGTTCAACACCAAATATTTGGACGCTTAGACTGGAACAAAAAATTCCAATACGCATCATTACAAAACACTTTCCAATACAAATTTACATACATTCGTTCATACAATTTAAGTTTTAACTTTGCACTACAAAAACATAGTTGGGACTAGTACTCGTGTACTATTGCTCAAACAATTGGGGATACAATTCCTTAATTTCAGCCTCACGCTCCTAAGTCGCTTCCTCGACCGGATGATATCCCCACTTGACGTGTACTAATGGAATGATCTTAGTATGTAGAGTTTGTTCTTTCCGATCTAAAATTTGAGTTAATTCTTCAATCATAGTCATATCCTCATGTAGCTCAATCGACTGACCCCCTAAAATGTGAGTGGGGTCCCTTATGTACTTTTGTAGCATTGAAATTTGAAAAATGTTATGCACTCTATTAAAAAATGGAGGCAACCCGATGCGATAGGTGTTAAGACCTGAAAAGCACCACTTTTCACCCCTTAACTTAATCTCTGTTAGACCCTTAATCATTAAATAAATGTGTTTTAAGTTTATTCTGTAGGTAATAAGCAGCAGCTGCAAATAAACACCTAACCATGCCAAGAAGCCTACTGTTGCCCCAGAAGCCCCTCAAAAGAATGAAGGTTGAACCCAGACAAAGAAATGGTTGCAGCATAGGCACAGCAAAGCAGAAACAAACCAAGAAGAATGCCTCATGCAGATGTCGCAGGATTCAATTAAACCAGAGAGAATTCCTTCACACAGTTGTCGCAGGCTTCTGAAGACAGCACACAATTGGTCGCACAGTCTTCACGCCGTTCTCGTGCGGTTTGATGACAGAAAGAATTGAAAAGCAAACTTCGCGAGGTTCTCTTGAGTTTCAGTCATCAATGCTCGCGTAGCTCAAGAAAGGAGGAAGAGAGAGGCTCCGAACCTGCGGCGCATGAGATAGCCGCAAGATGATGGGTCATGGATACAAACCTTCAAAGAAATGCTCGCGCGATTCATAGGCCTATGAACACTGCTTCTTAGCGAGGATCCCCGCGAGATTCACCAAGGGACGAACCGCGCGCGCAATTCCTGCACCATTCAAAAGGAAAGAGCAATCTCACGACAGCCAGAAGTATCCCGTGATGACCAAAGTATCAACCCTGCGACTGCATGAGCTTTAAGTCAATTCAACCCCGCGACGCTAATTCTACCATGCGGTAAGATCTAGAAATCTTTTCTACCCAGCGAGGATCGGGTTCTAAACTTCTCCCCACTTTTGTAAGGGCAATCTGAGAACTTCCAGCAATTGGGATACGCACTCCAATGCTCTAATCTCCGTGCATATGCCCCGAGGCATCTAAGGAACAAAATTGGGCCACGATAGCATGGATAAATTAGGGTTTTCCTAACCCTAATTCGAAAAAGCTGACTGTTATATAAGCCTAAGCCTAGCTTAGGTTTAAGGGACTTGACTTCTGTACTCCTTAAAACTGACTGTAGAATTATAGTAGGCTAAGGTTAGGGTTTAGGAATTTTCTTTTTCCTTTTTCCTTCTCTCCATAGTTCAACACTTACTGGCTATGCCTTTTTATGATTATTTGGTATAGTTTTAATGGAGTTTTGTAATAGGATCTATTGCATATATGAGATTGGTGTTTTATGAGTTATTCTGTGCAAGGCTGTTGCCTTGAGATCCTTCATTGCTAAGTTGTATTGTAAGCAATGGAGGATTGTCTTTAAGGCTTTACTTAGATCCAAGTGACCTGTGTGTCCAGGTTAGGCACATTGCAAGCCTCGCCCCACCACAGGACCCATTAAATCTGAATCCCCATGGGAGCTTGAGCTGGTAGCCTTGTGAACATGGTGGCGGCAGCAATGTTCCTGTTCTGACTTAGACCTCTGTGAGGAGGATAGCCTCTGTGGATAGTCTGTGACCATTCAAGTGGACAGATTATAACCCTAGGGTGAGGCCAATCCACAAATCTAAGACAGATTCTTCTTCTCTGCACTTGTGCTTGTAGCCTTGTGAGAGATTGTGCAGAGACAGGCTCCCCTGTATTTGTATAGACCCACCATCAGATGGCAGATCTGATTTGGCTATAGAGATTGTAGGCTTGTGACTGGATCACTGCTGTCTTTCTAAAGCAGTGAACATCTAAGCTTAAAAGCTAGTACTCAAACTCTTGTTGGTTCGGTGTGTTCAGGCTAGTGCACGTTGTAGGCCTAGCCCCACACACAGAGCTTTAGAGGTTGAGGTTCCTATGGATTCTTGAGCTTGTAGCCTAGATGAAGTAGTGCCTACAATGATAAACTTGTTCTGACCCATCTCTGAATTGTGGTTCCCCTATTGGATAGTCTATGACCATTCAAGTGGACAGGTTATAGCCATAAGGGATTGGATCATGACACAGGAGTGAGTTAGATCCTTTCTCCTCTTTGGTGATAATGTAGCCATTGGACAGGATTTCTATAGCAGCAGATCTGAGTCTGAGTTATAAGACCGATCAGATCTGTACCTAATAGCATACTTCTCACCCTTTTATATTTATTTTCTCACACTCCATCACTCTGCTCAACCCTTTCTCTAGTTTAGGCATTAAGTTACCTTAGGATTTAGACTATAGTGACCATAAATCCCCTTCCATTTAGGATTGCCAGATCTGTAGCCAGATCTGGAGGGCCTGCTAAAGATAGCTCCCTTGGAGCTTTAGATCAACTTTCCCTCTGGGACAAACTCTTATCAAAACTTGCTACAACAGGCCCTGAATCTTGCAAGACTGTGTATTTTTAGGCTTGCTGCTCTTCAATCCATCTTTAATTTTCACTAACCCAATTCTTATCACCATCTCCAATAAAGTTAGTAGCAAGCACTTAAAATACCTCAACAAGTTTTTGGCGCCGCTGCCAGGGAACCTTGATCTATTAGTAGACCCTAGATTTTTGTATTCTTTATTCTTTGGTAGTTGTACTTGTGATAATTGATATTACTGATTTACATTTGGAAATTTTCTTGCAGATCTGGACAGCAGCAAAGAAGGAAAGTAGAACTGCACTGAGAGTCTAGCTACCTCTGTTTGCACTTCTCTAACCCTGAAAACTCAGTCTATTTCTCCTTTAAAAATTCCATAGTAGTTGATTAGGATAGTTGTAATTTTGTTAAGTGCAATGTGTCTGCGAGAAGTCTTCCCTACAGTTGGTGTGTGTGCATGTTAGGAAGGAGATCCCTTAGTCCTACATTAGAGCCTCCTACCCTGAGATAGAAAGGGATAGAAGACCGAGAAGGCACAGACACACCACAGTCGAGCCCCCTATTGAAATTGAGACAGCAGTTATGGGTGAAGAGCAACCCAGAACATTGAAGGAATTGAATGCTCCTGATGATTATAATTCTCCATTCAACATTCAATTCCCAGATGTTCAG
This sequence comes from Chloranthus sessilifolius, assembly GCA_021018995.1. Lineage (NCBI taxonomy): Eukaryota > Viridiplantae > Streptophyta > Magnoliopsida > Chloranthales > Chloranthaceae > Chloranthus > Chloranthus sessilifolius. The sequence goes on along the minus strand of CM037593.1, from coordinate 48,654,265 downwards.
GGAAACTACGAGATTAAAACCTCCATCATCCAAATGCTTCCCTCTTTCCATGGGCTTAGCAAGGAAGACCCTTACAAGCACATTGACCAGTTCTTGGCCCTGTGCACGACATTCTCCATTGCTGGTTTGGGACTAGAAGCTACTAGGCTAAGGCTCTTTCCTTTCTCCCTAAAGGACAGGGCCAGCACCTGGTTGTCTACTCTCCCAAACAACAGTATCACTACTTGGAAAGACCTCTAGACAAGATTTCTGACCAAATTTTTCCCAGAGACCAAAACCAGCTAGTTGAGGAAAGCAATACTTGCTTTTGCACAATCCCCAATTAAAGATTTTAATCAATCCTGGGACAGATTTAAGGAGATGCTCAAACAATGTCCCCACCACAAGATCCCAGAATGGCAGCTTGTCTATAGCTTCTATAATGGGATTGATGAGAAAAGCAGAGACATGGTAGATGCCTCTTGTGGTGGAACGTACATGCATAAAATAGCTGATGAGGCATGGGACTTGTTCGAGGTCATCAGTGAAAATGCTTTCCAGATGGTGTCCTCATCAAGAACTGTTCAAGAGTCTTCTCCTAAGTTGGGGTTTGCTGAAACTTCTAAAGGAAAGATGTATGAAGTTAGGGGAAATGATGACCTGAGAATGCAGATGGCCAATCTTTCGGATAACTTTGATAAATTTTTAATTGTGGTGCAGCCCAAATTGGCTGCACAAGTGATGGAGGCATGTCTGATATGCGAATCTCAGTGGAAGAGTGCCCATCTGCAGGGCAATACCCTGAGTATGTGATGGAACAGGCTGTTGCTGCCCAATCTTTTGGCCAGCAATAATCTGGTGGCTACAACAAACAACCATATGGATACCAGCACCAAAATGCTGGTTACCAATGGAGAGACCACCCAAATTTGAGGTGGAGACAAGACAATTATATGCAGCCACAACAAATGTTGGCCTTACCTCAAAGGCCACAACAGCAGCTTAACCAGGGATATGCCCCAAGGTCAAATTTCCAACATCAGCAGCATCCCCATCAGTAAAATCAGTTGGTAGTTCCCCCACCTCTGCCCTAAAGTGCTTCTTTCGAGGACCAGGTTTTGACCCAATTGCAAAGCCTTGGACCTTTGAATCAGACTGTGACTTCTCACAGTCAAAGCATAAAGAAAATAGAAGAGCAGCTTGGCCAAATAGCCAATGCCTTGGCCAAAAGAGAAGAGTGCAGGTTGCCAAGCCAGCCAGTAGCCAACCCTAAGGGCCAATATTCGATTGGAGAAGGCTCCTCAAATTTTGAGGGGGCTAATGCCATCACAACCCTAAGGTCTGGCAGGCTGGTAGACAACTAGGTGGGAAAGGAACAAAGGGAGGTCATTCCCAAAGAGCTGTTGAGTGAACGTGAAAGAGACTTTGTTAGAGCACAGAGCCAAGAGTTGCCTTCTACCCTTCAACAAGGAAAAAATAAAGAGGCTGTAGTTGAGCCTCAGCAGGAAATGAAAGAAGAAAAAAGAAAAAAATAAAAGTTCAGTCATAGGTTTGCAGCTGAGGAACCAGCAGTCCCTCAGCTGTCATTTCCTCAAGCTTTGAGTGTCCCTGCCCCTTTTGATAAGGGGAATGCACAGATAGAGGAAATGATGGAGACTTTTAAACAGGTAAAAATCAATTTACCCTTGCTTGATGCTATTCGACAGGTCTCAACCTATGCAAAATTTTTGAAAGACCTTTGCACTCAGAAAAAGAAAGCTAGAGGCCATTTGTCTAAAAAGGTCTTTGCAACTGATACAATTAATTATGTATTAAGCATGACAATGCCTGAGAAGTTGCAAGACCCACGGATACCCACTATTCCCTGTATAATTAGCGGCCACACAATTGGAAGGGCCCTTCTAGACCTTGGAGCCAGTGTTAACCTGCTGCCATACAGTGTGTATCAGCAGCTAGGTTTGGGGGAGCTTAAACCCACCCCCATTGTGCTATTAATGGCCGATAGGTCTGAGAAGAGACCCATGAGAGTGGTTGAGGATGTCTTGGTGGGGGTAGATAAGTTCTTCTACCCTGCGAACTTCCTTGTTTTGGACATGGGCTGCAATAAGAGTACATCCCCGATACCTGTTATTTTCGGCAGACCATTCTTGGCCACTGCCAATGCATGCATTCAATGCAGGTCTAGGATCCTGGAGGTAACTTTCGGACATATGAAAGTTGAACTTAATGTGTACAACAATGTAAAGTACCCTCAGCTGGACAATGAGGAATGCTTTGTAGTGGATGTACTAGAAGAAGTTGTTGAAGAAGAACTACCCACTCTGCTGGAGTGGGGATACATTGTCACAAATTTAACTAAAGTTTGGAACATGGTAGAAGAAGGAAGCCCAGCTTTAATGCCAGAAGGCATGTCCCCATTGAAGTCTTCTGTGGGCTTAGAGCAGCATTCCAAGTGGAAACCTACATTGCTGCCCCTTCCTCAAACCAACAAAGCACCAATCCTGCCATCCATCCAACAAGCCCCTGATCTGGAGCTAAAGAAGCTTCCAGAGACATTGAAATATGCTTTTCTTGAGAAAGATGAAAAACTTCCTATAATTATCTCCTGTTCTCTTACCAATGAGCAAGAGGAGGAATTGCTAACAGTTTTGAGGAAGCACAAGAAGGCAATTGGCTGGACCATTACTGATCTGGGAGAGATTGATGCATCAATCTGTATGCATAGGATCCATCTAAAGGAGGGCTCAACACCCTCTAGGGAAATGCAGAGGAAATTGAATCCTCACATGCAGGAGGTGGTCCTAAAAGAAATCATCAAATTGTTTGGATGTCAGTAATTTACCCCATTTGGTGGCACCTATTCGTGTGGTGCCCAAGAAGTCCGCATAATAGTGATAATAACAAAGTGCAGGCTGAGACCAGCCAGGGAGACCACTAGCTGGAGAGTTTGCATCGATTATCGAAAGCTCACTCCAAGACCAGAAAAGACCACTTCCCTCTCTCCTTTATTGATCAAATTTTGGATAAGTTGGCTGGGAAAGCTTTTTACTGTTTTCTTGATGGGTACTCAGGGTACAATCAGATCCCTCTGCACCCTCTCGATCAAGAGAAAACTACATTTACTTGCCCTTTTAGCACCTTTGCTTACAGAAGGATGCCTTTTGGGCTGTGTAATGCCCCAGCCGCCTTTCAGAGGTATATGTATACCATATTTTCTGATATGATTGACAAATTCTTGGAAATTTTTATGGATGATTTTTCTGTTTATGGAGACAGTTTTGGCCAATGTCTGCAACACCTCAACCTGGTCTTGCAAAGATGTGAGGTGACCAATTTGGTCTTAAGTTGGGAAAAGAGCCACTCCATGGTAACACAAGGTATTGTGTTGGGCCATGTAGTCTCTAAAGATGGAATTGAGGTGGACAAGGCCAAAGTTGACCTCATTACAAATTTGCCCCCTCCAAGAACAGTCAAACAAATCAGATCTTTCCTTGGATATGTTGGATTCTACAGGAGGTTCATCAAAGACTTCAGCAAAATTGTTAAACCATTGTGCCACCTGCTCTGCCAGGATGTGCCCTTTGACTTTTCTGTTGAATGTCTTGAGGCTTTTGAAACTTTAAAAAATTTCCTCACCTTTGCCCCTGTACTCCAAACACCTGACTATACGCTCCCCTTTGAGTTGATGTGTGATGCATCTGACCTAGCAAAAGGTGCTGTTTTGGGCCAGAGAAAAGATAAGCTGCCTGTGGTCATTGCCATCTCAGCAAATCACTTGCTGAAGCTCAGCTAAATTATAGCACAACTGAGAAAGAGCTTCTGGCAGTAGTTTTTGCTGTGGACAAATTTAGACCTTACCTACTTGGATCTAAAATTATAATCTTCACTGACCACTCAGCATTGAAGTACCTATTGTCTAAGAAGAATGCGAAGCCCAGGTTGATTAGATGGATACTCATGTTGCAGGAGTTTGACATTGAAATCAAGGACAAAAAGGGTGTGGAAAATGTGGTGGCTGACCACTTATCCAGAATTGTTTTGGAGAAAGGTGTTGATGACCTTGCTACAAATGATGTCTTCCAAGATAAGCAACAGTTTGCCATCCAGTCCTTAGTTCCTTGGTATGCACATATTGTCAATTATCTAGTTATAGGCAAGATTCCTGCCCATTGGACAAAAATGGACAAAGACCTATTTTTCTCACAGGTTAAATTCTTTTTCTGGGAAGAGCCTTGCTTATACAAGTACTGTACATACCAAATCATTCAGAAATGTGTTCCAAAAAGTGATGTCCCCAGTATTCTGGCCATGTGCCATGAAAATGCCTGTGGGGGTCACTTTAGTGAAGAAAAACAGCTGACAAAGTCTTGCAGTGTGGGTTCTATTGGCCTTCTTTTTTCAGATATGCCAATACACACTGCAGGACCTATGAAAGATGTCAGAAATTAGGAGGGCTGTCCAAAAGAAACTCAATGCCTTTACAACCCATCCTTGTTGTGGAACTGTTTGATGTGTGGGGTATTGACTTTATGGGCCCCTTTCCTCCTTCAAATGGTTTTCATTTCATCTTAGTGGCAATGGATTACGTTTCCAAATAGGTAGAAGCCATCTCCATAAGAATTAATGATAATCAGGTTGTCCTCAAATTTATAAAGCAGAATATCTTCTCGAGATTTGGCACCCCTAGAGCCATTATCAGTGATGGGGATAGCCATTTCTGCAACAGAAATTTTGAGAGCTTGCTCAAGAAATATTCTGTCACCCATAGGATTGCTACTCCCTACCACCCACAAACTAGTGGGCAAGTTAAAATTTCAAATAGGGAGATCAAGCACATCCTTGAGAAGACTGTGAGGACTGATAGGAAAGATTGGGCTGACAAGCTTAATGATGCACTGTGGGCTTATAGGACTGCCTATAAGACTCCCATTGGTATGCCCCCATTCAGGCTGGTTTATGGCAAGACTTGTCATCTCCCAGTGGAGTTAGAATAGAGGGCCTATTGGGCCATTAAACATTTAAATCTAGACCTAACTTTTGCTGGTCATCACAGGTTGCTGCAGCTGTCAGAAAAGGAAGAACTAAGGATGGATGTGTATGCCAATGCTAGGATTTACAAGGAAAGGTCCAAAACTTTCTTTGACAAGGGGCTGTTGAGAAAGAGTTTCATAGCTAGTGATAAGGTTTGGTTGTTTAACTCCAACCTTAAATTTTTTCCTGGCAAATTAAAATCCAAATGGGAAGGTCCCTACATTGTCATGCATGTCTCCCCATCTGGTGCTGTGGAAATCAAGGATCCTAAGTCTGGGAGAACCTTGAAGGTGAATGGTCAGAGGCTAAAGCCTTGTTTTGAAAAACCTTTCGAACCCATGGACACCATTCACTTTCAAGAGGATCCTTCTTTAAACTGATCCACAGGTGTGTCATTACTGTATCATATGTACTTTGATTTTGGTAGATTTATCTTGCTTTTTTTTGTTCAGATTCTCTAGGAATTGGTAGTGATCCCATCTGAATCTGGACCTGTCTGGTTTGAACTTTTTATGCTTGGCTTGATGCTTACTACTCTTTAATTGATAGTTTTGTTTGAATGCATAATGTGGGAGGTTGATTTTTGTTGTCCTTGCTTGAATGGTTGATTTTTAATGTGTCTAGAGGTACCCATGGTGAGAGTCATGCCTAGGATCCAACCACAACACACTGGAAATGGCAAAACAGAGAGCACATGCTCTATGTTTTATACTTTGCTGTCGCTTGGTCCAAAGGGAGGCTTGGGAGACTCTCGCGCACTACAAACAGCATACTTCATCAGCTGTCGTGAGATTTTAAGGCTGTCGCTAGGTTAAAAAGAAAGCCTAAGAGACTCTCGCACAGTTCACATGGAAACATTCAATAGCTGTCGCGAGATTCAAGTGCACCTAAGAACCTCTCGCGCGATCCACATAGAGCTATTCATTAGTTATCACGAGATTCAAAGGTTATCGCGAGGTTCAGCAGGACACCTAGGAGACTCTCACGCAATTCAACAGGAATACTTTATTAGCTGTCGCGAGATTCTAAGGCTATCACGAGATTCAAAGTGAACCTTAGAGCTTTTCGCGAAATTCAAATGGAGACCTAGGAGCCGCTCGCGCAATTCACATGAATTCATCACATACTGTTGCGCGCTCTAAGGTAAACCTGGGAGATTGTCGCCCAATCCAAATTGAATAACACCTTCGCTAGGTTCATTTCCAATCCCACGACCAGATGTTCCAAAGCGCGCCGAGCTTCGCGATAAATATTTTAACCCCGTGCTTGTCTCCCTTTCCAGTATTCTCTTCCTTCTTCCCTTTGTGAAACCCTAGCTTCTGGCACTCTTCCCCCTCTCTCCTCTAGCATCAATCCTACAGTTCATCATTCACTCCATGAATCTACAGAGTTGTTCCTAGCATCACCCCCATCTATTGCCCTCTGCTCGGAGATCTCGCGGTGCCCTATGAGTTAGATAAAACCAAACCCTAGGATTTTAGGGTAAGCACTTAGATCTCAGTCTCCATTTCTCATATTCAAAGGTAGAAGTTGTAATGGCCCCCAAGAGTGCACCAAAGAAGAGGAGCAAGGATAAGGCCCTTGCTGAGACCACCCCTAAGAAGGCCAAGACGTCAAAGGCACCTAAAAAAGGGAAGGAAGTGGTTGAGGAGGCGGAGGAGCCAACCCCTAAGTTTTCTACTCCTTTAGAGCTCATGGCTTCGATCCCATTAGAGCCTGAAATAGCTTTTGACCTGCCATTCTTTGAGAAGGAGCCTCTCTCTGCCCCTGTCGTGCAGTTTATGAGCAAAGGGGCCTGGCATCCTTGATGAGAGGAATTCTAGCACTAGCCTACCCTAGGGTAGTGCAACTGTTTTATCAGCACATGAAGGTCAAAAAAGATAAGGATGGATAAGTTTGCTTGCTTGTGTTGATTGATGATTTTGAGATGTTAGTGAGCCCCAAGGTGATTGCTGAAGTTTTGGGCATCCCAGTCGCATTTGACCCTAGCTGTGGATATGCCCCCCCCCTGAGTGCCTCAATTGATACAATTGAACAGGCTTTGACTAGAGGATTAAAGGCCTCAGGGGATTCAATCAGAAGATGAGAATTGGAGCCTGAACTCCTCTTCATTGACCAAGTCCTGCGAAAGAACATTTACTGCTCAGGACATCAGCAGGAGAGGAGAACTCCCATCGCGGATGCTGTCTATTCTTTCTCTCTTGGCCATGGCTTTCATGCGCCTGGCTCATCTTCGAGGTAATAAAAGACCTAGTGGAGAAGATAGGGCAGAACAAGAAGCCTCACACACTCCCCTATGCCAGAGTCATTACCAAGCTATTGTTAAAAGGGGGGTACAAGATAGAAAAAATAGAGGGGACTACCACCCTTGCCCCGACTACTTTTGCCAAAAGGCAATGGGGAATCAGCAGGAGCCTGATGGAGGCTCAGAAGAAGAAGAAAGCTGAGGCTCAGGCCCTTCCCAAACAAGCAGAAGAGGCTGCTGGAATAAGGTCTACCCCTGCTACCAATGAGGTGCTCCCAGAGCTTGTTACCACCATTGCTGCAGTAGCCCCCATTCCCCCTCCACCTTTTCCTCCTGCATCCACTACCCCTCTTCCATCTATCTCTCACCCTCCTCTGTTTCCATTATCCATGCCCACTCCCCCTTCACTTGTGATTGGTACCTAGGAGGACACCACCCCCCATGATAGCCCCTCCCCATCCCCTACCTTATCTCAATACACAGCACCAATACCCCCATCCTCGTCACATAAACTTGACAACCCTCCACTCATTTCCTACAAAAAATGAAAAACCACTGAGACAACCCCCACCATCTTCCAGGCATCACCCTCAATCCCTTTTATCCCCACTGACACACCTCACCTTGATGAAACCACCACCCCAGCCATACCTGCTACATCCCCACTCACAAACATTGACTTAAACCTTAACACAACCATAGGATTCCAAGCCTTTATGGCAGCTTACTTGACACACTGCCTACCCAATACACCCCCCTCCCGAACTCCCCAACTATATCACACCATCACTCACCAAAACCCCAATCTCCTCCACCTTCCACTTTCCATCATGCCCCTTCCTCACCTTTTCAATCAGTGCCATCATCTACACAAACTCAAACCCCAGCCCAGACACACTGACACTCATCCTCTCCCTCATCCAAGACATCCAATCCCAATTATCCACCACTACCCACACCCAGGACCAGATACAGACTGAACTCATATCCATCCAATCCACCCTACAGACATTAATCAACCCACCCATCCCTCAATAATCCACTCCAACCCCCCTGGTCCTGTCCACTGACAAACATACCCAAACTGAAACCATCCCTGACTCCCCCCCCACACTCCCTTTAATCCCCACAACCCCACCATTCTCTTTCAAACCTTTCACCATTCCCATTCCCCCCCATCACCCCCTGCTCCTACTGAGCCTACACCATTTTCCTTTCCCCCTATACCCTTCATCCCCCCTCTTATTCTAACCCCTCCAACATTCACCGACAAACATACACAAAGCAGACCGAACCTATTCCCTCCCCCACAACTAGACTTACCCACTGTTATCCCCCCCCCCCCCCAGGACCAATCACAGTTTGCTCCTTCTACTTCATCACTGCCCATCACACCCAAACATTTCTTTTACATCCCTCCCTACCTCACCATCCTCCATGCCATGAGGGACAATCCCTATCTTAGGAAGGATGTCCTGAGAGGCATGGCCAAACTTCGCCAGTCCATTGAGACCCCCCTACTGCAATAGATTGATGAAATGAAGGAGGCCCACAGAAAACAACTACTGGGCATCTCCTTGGGGTGGACTAATATCCTGGAGGCCTATCAGAAGGCTAAATCTACAGCTACTTATAATCATCTAAATTTGGAGCTGGAGAAAGCAAACGCTGCTACAAAGAAGACGCGGGCCAGACTATTTGAAAAGAGGCTTAACAATACCCAGGAGATCTTCAGAATCCAAAAGGAAATCCATGAGACTGACCTCCTCAAACACAAAATCCAGATAGCCTCATTGAAAGTTGCATTGGCTGCTGCCAGAAATGCTCCTCTGCAGCCCACCCCACTCTCTGTTCGCATGCCAGACCCTGAGCTTAAAGCTACTCCAGACCCAACTACCCAATCTGAGGAGGCACAACCAAAGTTCCAGTAAGAAAAAGGGAAGGCCCCTACTGCCCCTCCTGCCTCACCTCCTATAGAGCAACCTCCACCTACCAAGGCCTTTGCTGCACCTCCAAAAGAGCAAACTTATCCTAAACAGAGGAAAGTCACTACTAAGAGGACTGCTTCCATAGCAGCCTCTATAAAAATTGGCAAAGAGCCAGCTGCCCAGTCTAAGGAGGCACAACTCCCTAGGCAGCCTGAGTCCAAAGCAAAAAGGAAATCCCCAGTGGCCCCCACTGAGGAAGACAAAGGCAAATCCCTTGTAACCCCCCCTACGAAAAGAACAGGAAAAGCCCCTCAAGAACCCAAAATACCCAAGCAATCAAAAATAAGGGTGAGAGCACCAAAAGCTCCAACCATGAGAAAAACCCCAGCCCAAACAAGAAAGTCCAAGCAAGCAAAGAAGAAAAAAGACAAAGCTGCGCTTAGGGACCATGCTAAAAAGATGGGCTGGGATTGGCTTACAGATTTTGATTCAAATTCTTCTTCTTCCTCTTAGATTAGATTGTACTTAGGCTTTTCTTTTTATCCCCTTCCAATCTTCTCCTTGTAAATACGATTGTACATGTTTTCCAGTTAATATAATTTTTTATTTTTTTTTGTATATTAATCTGTTCTGTGTGCTTGTTAAAGCTTTTTCTATTTTAGTCTTCATTTTGTTCAATTTTGTCATGGGAGATGAATTTTGGGAGGCTATGCTCATCTGCAATAGGAATCCATGTGAAGGGTAGCTGTAGATGGTGGCTGGATGACCTTGTGCAAATACACACCTCAGCATAAATGGTGCACTGAGGTCAAGTATTGACCTCGATCATGGGAGTAAAATTGTTTCCTTTTCATAATTGTGGGCCTTGTCTGAGCTCCTCGCGGAGTCCTTACCGCGCGCAAAGCAAAATTCAACACCTTCCACTGTGCAACTGCGCGACACACAGGATCCCCTTAATTACAAAGGTTAAATTTAGACCATCATTTACTGTTCGCTCTCTTTTCCCATAATCAGTTGTGCGCTTTATCATTCCCCAAATAATTACAATTTATTGCCAAGCTGAGAAAGGGACAAAACTTTCAATATGCCGATCATTTTCCACCGTCCAAGTCTTTTAAATAGGCCATTAGTTCCTCTTCCTTTTCTAACCCTAGCTGTCTGACCCTCCTCACAACCATGGCGGATGACAAACCCAACGAGTTTCCTAAGAAATTTTACCCTATGTGGTTGGACCCCCCTCCGCCTAAGGAGCCGAACCAGTTACAATTTTTGTGGGATGAGTATGAAGAAGTCCAGCAGATCCTGACAAAGGAGGAGAAGACAGAGAAAAAGAAGAAAAAAATTGAACAACCTGCATCTCCCCCGCCATCTTCCTCAAACCCTCCCCCACCGACTCCCCCTTGATCCCTCTCTCCCCCCCCCCCATTTTGTCTTTTCTTTTTACATCTTTTTATAATATTTTCTTTTTATTTTAATGAAAGTTTCTTTTAGTTCTATACTGTTTAGTTAGCATTTTTTTAATTATTTATGTTTCTCTGTCTTATTCTTTGTTTATTTGTTTTGAATGGAATCTACTGCATTTTCTCACCTTTGTACCAGTGGGGACACTGCTCCTCATGGTTTGGGGGTGTGGCATAATAGGTCTGCCAATAGAATAATTAATTTTAGTGCAGCAATGGTGGTATAACTGGGATGAATCAAGTCAATTTCTACTTAGCTTGATACAATGAGGAAACTTGTAAAAAATTAAAATATTTTTGCATACTTTTTGAAACTGAAAAAAGTTAAAATCTTGACACCACCATGAAGCTAATATCAAAAAAAATTTCAGTTAATACTCAGTGAACCTAAGAGGAGAGAAACAGATGAAAATACACCCCATGGGTTAAATTTGATGACTATACCTAGTGAGATTTGGGCCCATCATTTTCTTTTGAAGAGGATTTTTGGCATTATTTCTGCTTTGAGGACTAATTGAATCAAGACTTTTTCACTAGAAGTTGTGCACCTCCAAATCAAAACTAATTGACATCACTCATGATACTAAGGAAATGATCCAAGGCCCTCATTTGGACAGTTTGAGCCTGAAAATCTAACCTTTTAAAATCTGCCCTTTTGCACACACTAGTTGAGCCTTAAAATCATACTTTTCATTCACAAACACCATAATACTTGCACCTTAACCTCATGACCTGATTCAACCTCACCCTCACTCTGAGAATTCAAAAGGTAAAGGAGGAGTTAAAGATACTGAGAATGGTCCAACATTTTGTGGAAGGTGAAGAAAAACAACTTGTGAACAACAGTGTATCAATGACAGTTGTGTGGCAATTCATTATAAAAAAATCATAAAAAAGAATGAATAAAAACAAAAAGAGAAAAAGAAAGAGAAGTCTAGCTAAGAACATCATCTGAAAATTGAAAAGAAGAGGAGAAGCTGGCCACTTTGAGTCTGGAATATAAAAAGAAAGATGAAGTTTTTGCTGAAATGAAGGTTGTGAAGTCATGAATCACTCTCTACCTTCCTGATTTCTTAATTTTGATTCCCTTTTTACCCCTTGATTCTTTACATCCCTCACCCATAAGCCACATTACAACTCATTTAAAATGACCTTGTAGATCCAAAGTAAAATGAGCTGTCATGTGGAGATGAGGAGTTGTCCAATCTATGGTAAAAATTCATGAGGATATCAGAAATTAGAAGCTTTGCCTATGCTCATGCTTGCAGGTCCATTTGGGGTCTATAACTGCTCTTGAGCTATTTTGAATGTGAACAGCCTCAGATTGTTAATGTTGAGAGATAGCCCTAGTGAGAATGGGGTCTAAATTTTGACTTCATTAGGGTTGTATCCAACCTGAATTTTGAATCTAAGGCAAGCTGGGTACAGATTTTTACACAATGAATTTCTAATGTTAAATGAATGGTGGTGATGCAAACACATGTTAACTTTTAAGTTTTAAATGGCTTGCAACATTGCTGCAATTTTCCTCTAAGTGTTAAAGAATGGGTGTGGAATGAAGCTTTGTACATTTAAATCTGTGTTGTCATTAACTGCACTATACTTAACTATTCTAATAGTGAAGTTTGTGGGTGTCTTCACTGAAAACCCTCAAGAGACTTCACTCCTCCACTAGGGATCACCTAGGGGTTTAAAAGGCTTGATACATATGCTAAATGTACCCGTGATCCCTACGAAAGTGGCATTTAATTAGTTACAGCTTTGCTAAGGGACTAGCAAAGATTAGGTTTGGGGGTGTGTTAAGATCTAAAAAGTACCACTTTTTACCCCTTAACTTAATCTCTGTTAGACCCTTAATCATTAAATAAATGTGTTTTAAGTTTATTCTGTAGGTAATAAGCAGCAGCTGCAAATAAACTCCTAACCATGCCAAAAAGCCTACTGTTGCCCCAGAAGCCCCTCAGAAGAATGAAGGTTGAACCCAGACAGAGAATTGGCTGCAGCATAGGCACAACAAAGCAGAAACAAACCAAGAAGAATACCTCACGTAGATGTCGCAGGGTTCAATTGAACCAGAGAGAATTCCTTCACGCAGTTGTCGTGGGCTTCTGAAGACAGCACACCAATTGGTCGCACAGTCTTCGCGCCGTTCTCGCGCGATTTGATGATAGAAAGAATTGAAAAGCAGACTTCACAAGGTTCTCATGAGTTTTAGTCATCAGCGCTCGCATAGCACTCGCGCAGTCTCTCGTAGCTCAAGAAAGGAGTCTTCAATCGTCGCACGATTCACTGAAAAGAGAGAGCTCCAGGCACTCCAACGCGCGACTATCGCGCAGTGACCACAGGATACAAACCACAGGATCTATAGGCCTATGAACACAACTTCTTTATGAGGATCCCCGCAAGATTCACCAAGGGACAAACCGCACGCGCAATTCCCGCGCCATTCAAAAGGAAAGAGCAATCTCGCGACAGCCAGAAGCATCCCGCAATGACCAAAGTATCAATTCTGTGACTGCATGAGCTTCAAGTCAATTCAATCCTGGGACGCCAATTCTACCACGCGACAAGATCTGGACATCTTTTCTACCCAACGAGGATCGGGTTCTAAACTTCTCCCCACTTCTGTAAGGGCAATCTGGGAACTTCCAGCAATTAGGGCATGCACTCCAATGCTCCAATCTCTGTGCACACGCCTTGAGGCATCTAAGGAACAGAATTGGGCCACGATAGCATGGATAAATTAAGGTTTTCCTAACCCTAATTTGGAAAAGCTGACTGCTATATAAGCCTAAGCCTAGCTTAGGTTTAAGGGACTTGACTTCTGTGCTCCTTCTTGAAACCGACTATAGAATTACAGTAGGCTAAGGTTAGGGTTTAGGAGTTTTCTTTTTCCTTTTTCCATCTCTCCATAGTCCAACACTTGCTGGCTATACCTTTGTATGATTATTTGGTATAGTTTTAATGGAGTTTTGTAATAGGATCTATTGCATGTATGGGATTGGTGTTTTGTGAGTTATTCTATGCAAGGCTGCTGCCTTGAGATCCTCCATTGCTAAGTTGTATTATAAGCAATGGAGGATTGTCTTTAAGGCTTTACTTAGATCCAAGTGACCTGTGTGTCCAGGTTAGGCACATTGCAGGCCTAGCTCCAACACATGACCCACTAAATCTGAATTCCCATGGGAGCTTGAGCTGGTAGCCTTATGAACATGGTGGCGGCAGTAATGTTCCTGTTCTGACTTAGACCTCTGTGAGGAGGATAGCCTCTGTGGATAGTCTGTGACCATTCAAGTGGACAGATTATAGTCCTAGGGTGAGGCCAATCCACAGATCTAAGACAGATTCTTCTTCTCTGCACTTGTGCTTGTAGCCTTGTGAGAGATTGTGCAAAGACAGACTCCCCTGTATTTGTATAGGCCCACCATCAGATGGCAGATCTGATCTGGATGTAGAGATTGTAGGCTTGTGACTAGATCACTGCTGTCTTTCTAAAGCAGTGAACAGCTAAGCTTAAAAGCTAGTACTCAAACTCTTACTGGTTCGGTGTGTCCAGGCTAGTGCACGTTGTAGGCCTAGCCCCACACACAGAGCTTTAGAGGTTGAGGTTCCTATGGATTCTTGAGCTTGTAGCCTGGATGAAGTAGTGCCTACAATGATAAACTTGTTTTGACCCATCTCTGGATTGTGGTTCTCCTATTGGATAGTCTGTAACCATTCAAGTGGACAGGTTATAGCCATAAGGGATTGGATCATGACACAGGAGTGAGTTGGATCCTTTCTCCTCTTTGGTGATAATGTAGCCATTAGACAGGATTTCTATAGCAGCAGATCTGAGTTTGAGTTATAAGGCCCATCAGATCTGTACCTAATAGCATACTTCTCACCCTTTTATATTTATTTTCTCACACTCCATCACTCTTCTCAACCCTTTTTGTAGTTTGGGCATTAAGTTACCTTAGGATTTAGACTATAGTGACCATAAATCCCCTTCCATTTAGGATTGCCAGATCTGGAGGGCCTACTAAAGATAGCTCCCTTGGAGCTTTAGATCAACTTTTCCTGTGGGACAAACTCTTACTTATCGAAACTTGCTACAACAAGCCCTGTATCTTGCAGGAATGTATATTTTTAGGCTTGCTGCTCTTCAATCCATCTTTGATTTTCACTAACCCAATTCTTATCACCATCTCCAATAAAGTTAGTAGCAAGCACTTAAAATACCTCAACAATAGGCCACTTCACCTACTCGACCCAAAACCTCATGGGTCCTATATAACGAGGACTTAGCTTCCCCTTTCTTCCGAATCTCATCACACCTCTCATGGGTGATACTTTCACAAACACGTGATTGTGAACGGAAAAATCTAGGCTTGTTCTTTTGACATCGGCATAGCTCTTTTGCCTACCCTGAGCTGCCTTGAGCCTATCTCTTATCATGCGTACAAACATGGCGTTATCTTTAAGAATTTTCGGGCCCAATACAAACTTCTCTCCGGTTTCTTCCCAGTTGATGGGCGAACTGCATCGCCTTCCATAGAGAGCTTCATTTGGTGCCATTCCTATGCTCGCTTGAAAATTGTTGTTGTATGCAAATTCGATCAATGGCAGATATTGATCCCACGAACCTTGTAATTCGAGCATACACGCCCTGAGTATGTCTTCTATCACTTGATTTACTCGTTCCGTTTGTCCATCAGCTTGTGGATGAAATGCCAAACTATAATCTAATCGAGTGCCCATACCTTCCTGAAACTTTTGCCAAAATTTAGAGGTATACAATGGGTCACGATCAGATACAATGCTGCTCGGAATGCTGTGCAACTGCACTATCTCCTTCATATAGATTTCCATGAGTCGTCCGACAGTACACATCATGTTGTAGGGTAAGAAGTGAGTTGACTTCGTCAGTCTATCCATGACAACCCATATAGTGTTATGCCTCTTCGCCGTACGTGGCAACCCCACTATGAAATCCATGGAGATCGACTCCCATTTCCATTCTGGTATGGGTAGAGGCTGTAATAAGCCAGCAGGGTGTCGATGGTCGACTTTCACCTATTGACACGTCAAATACTACGTCGCGTTTCAGACCTCTCCACCAGTAGCTCTTACGCATGTCTTGATACATCTTAGTGCTACCAGGAAGGATCGCGTATTTAGACTTGTGAGCTTCATCCAAAATGGTTTGTCGTAGACCGGCATCGACTGGAATGCATAGACGTCCCTTGAACAATAAGGAACCATCCTCCCTTATAGGGAAATCCGGTCTAGTACCTTCCATCACTTCTTGTCGAATCTTGAGTAACTCGGAGTCTCTCATCTGCAACTTGTCTATGCGCTCGAAAATTGTTGGCCTCACTGAAATATTGGCCAACAAAGCACCTGAAGCTTGTACTTCAATTATCGCGTCATACAATGACAGGTCTTCAAACAATTTCCATCGGTACATTCCCATCATCAGACTAGCTAACTGAGCCAAACCCTTTCGACTCAAAGTGTCCGCGACAACATTAGCCTTGCCTGGATGATACTGAATGGAGCAGTCATAGTCCTTGAGAAACTCCATCCACCTTCGTTGCCTCATGTTTAGTTCCTTCTGGGTGAATAAGTATCGGAGGCTCTTATGGTCAGTGAAGATTTCAAATGTCTCCCCATATAAGTAATGCCTCTAGATCTTCAACGCAAATATGACTGCTGCCAATTCAAGGTCATGCGTTGGGTAATTCTTCTCATGTTCTTTCAGCTGTCTCGATCCATATGCAATTACTTTCTTATGTTGGTTGAGCACACAGCCTAAACCGTTATGTGAAGTATCACTGTAGACTGTAAAACCTCCACTGCCTGTAGGAATTGAAAGTACCAGAGCTGAAGTGAGCCACTTCTTAAGCTCTTGGAAGCCCTTCTTGCAAGCTTCGGTCCACTCAAATCTCACGTCCTTTCGTGTGAGCCTCGTTAGTGGCCCCGATATCTTTGAAAATCCCTCCATAAATCGCCGGTAATACCCAACTAGACCAAGGAAACTGCGTATATTAGTCACTGTCTTAGGCTGCTCCCATTGCACTACAGCGTCGATCTTGGCTGGATCCACCGTGACACCCCTCCTTTGAGATGACATGTCCCAAAAAGCTAACCTCCTCTAACCAAAACTCACACTTACTAAGCTTGACGTACAATTGGTATTCACGCAATGTTTGTAGAGCGGTTCTCAAGTGCTCTTCATGTTCTCGCTTTGACTTAGAGTATATTAGGATATCGTCGATGAATACGACGACGAAAGAATCCAGGTGTCTTTTAAACACCCGATTCATGAGATCCATAAACGACGCTGGCGCATTCATCAACCCAAATGGCATCACTAAGAACTCCTAGTGTCTGTATCTTATCCTAAAAGTAGTCTTTTGAACATCCTCTACCTTAACCCTGAGTTGATGATATCTAGATCTCAAGTCGATCTTAGAAAAATATCTGGCCCCTTGCAGTTGGTCAAATAAATCATCTATCCTTGACAATGGATACTTATTCTTTATAGTGAGTTTGTTCAACTGACGATAGTCAATGCACAACCTCATTGACCCGTCCTTCTTCTTGACAAACAAGACCGGCGCACCACAAGGAGATACACTCGGTCTTACAAACCCCTTGTCTAAGAGCTCCTGTAATTGCTCCTTCAACTCCGCTAGAGCCATTCTATATGGGCCTTAGAAACCGGCTCCGTTTCTGGTGCCAAATCGATAGCGAACTCGACCTCTCTTTCCGGAGGTAGTCCTGGTAACTCATCTGGGAAGACGTCGTCAAACTCACACACCACTGAAATCTCTGAAACAACATGTTTCCCTTCCTTGTCATCCTTTAGGAACGCTAGATAGCCACTGCATCCATTTTTGATCAAATGTTCAGCTTTGATAGCGGACATGAGTGGTAGAAACTTTGTCCTCACCCCTACAAATCGAAACGAGCGTCTCGTATTCGACCTAAAGGTGACAACCTTGTTCTTAGAATCGACTGTTGCACAGTGTTGTAACAACCAGTCCATGCCAAGGATCACGTCGAATCCTTGCATGTCTAACAGGAATAAATCTACTGGAAACTCAAAGACTTCCCCATAGACGTCCCCATCTTTAATGGCTACAACCATTGACTTGCAGACTAAGTCTATATCAACCGATGTTCCAATCAAAATCGACACTGCCAAGACAAAATCCAAAGTCTCTGGCCTAACTTTCATCTTTCTTGCGAATCGAGGAGTGACATATGAATGGGTAGATCCTGGACCCATTAGTACTCTCGCCACGTACGCAACATCACTCCCCCTCCCATACACTTGTAAGGTACCTATAAGGCATACCTAGCTCAGCATTCCACTCATGCAACACATTTATATAATGTCAATTAGAATATCTACTCTTACACATGTTACCTAGATGGATATTTCTCAAAATAACATGAAACAGAAAGATGTTTTCGAGCTATTTAACACAATGTGCAAATCAATCTAAACAAAAACTCACCCTGTATGATATCATTGGAATTTTGAGCGCCCCTGGGTCAGAATCGCATAGGCCCTTCTGCATTTAAGCCAAACTTCTTAGCTTGGATTGGTCTCGATTCAAGGGACCGAAGCTGTTCCTCCCTTTATCATCTCGGGACAATCTCGGATGATGTGGCCTATCTTTCCACATCTATAACATCCCTGCATTCCCCGTCTACAATCAACCGTTCTATGAGACTTGCCACATTTGGCGCAAGTCTCCTTTGGTGTAGAAGAGGCTGCTCGTGAGAAGCCTTGGTTAGCAGACACTCCTGTGGTGGCGGTAGAGTTCTCATATCGGATGGGTCTCGCCAATGTGGATACAGTTGGTCTAGAAAAATTTGTATACGCTATCTGTCTAGGGAGTGGGGTTGGTGCTATAAATCTCGGCTTTTTATTTCCTGAGTCATACTCACCCACCCTCCCTTGGTCTGGTCGTACTCCATCCTGTTTATCCCTTCTTTTGTTCACACCATAAATATCCCTCTCAGCCACTATTGCTTTTCCCATCACATCCACATAACATTCAAGTTCAAAAATTGACACTCGTTCACGGATGTTTGGCCTTAGACCTTCTTCAAACTTGGCTGCCTTCATGATCTCTGTGGATACTAACTCTGGTGCAAATCGGGATAACCGTGTAAACTGTACACCGTACTCTTGCACAGACATTCCTCTTTGCTGTAGATTTGTAAAGTCTCTTCTCATTTGTACTCGCACCTGCTTAGGGAAATACTCCCTATTGAACTCTCGAACAAAATCCGCCCAAGTCCATAGGCGATGAGGGTCCTCGATTTCCTTTCTCCTCAGTACAGATTTCCACCATGGATTGGCATCTCCCTCAAGCTGGAAGGAAGCCCATCCTACCTTCTCACTCTCTGTACTCTGCAATCTGTCTAGAAGCTTCTCTATCTGGTTTAACCATCTTTCGGCTTCCAATGGATCTGTCTGCCCATAGGAACTAGGAGGTCTCAATCTCCTAAAATCAACAAAGGTCGAGGGCAACAATGCTAGAGGAGGTGGTGGTGGTGGCTGATGACTATTGACATTATTAGCCGCCAATAGTGTCGTTTGTTCAGCCAGTATCGTAGTCTGCTACGTCTGCTGAGTCATCGCAGCGGCCATAGTCTCCATAGCCAATGTGATACGATCAGTCGTCTCACCCCTCCGATCTCCCTCACGAGAATTTTCTTAGTCTCTACTACTAGACCCTGCTCGAAACTCCTCTTCACCTCTCAGAGTCCTATTTTGGATACCTCTAGATCGACCCCTTCTTCTGGAAGACATCACGCTCTGCACATGAAACTAAAGTTTCATTAGCAGAAGATCCCTTCACTCTGACAAGAACCTAAGATTTGTCAGAAACTCAAACGAAATTGCTTTGATACCAACTGTGATAGCCCAGATTTTGGCACCCCAAAATTCGTGCCATCAGCACGACCCTCGAGGCCGTGCCCCATATAATATGCTGAACACTTGGTACATCCCAACCATATAGTAAACACAATAAGAATATAATGCAGAACAAATCTCCAGTTCTACAATATACCACACCAAACCATTAATCTAAAAGATAGTTCTAATCCCATACCTCTGCATGGATAAAAGAACTAATCCGAACCATCAGTGTCGTTACTACGGTCACCCTAAATGGTTCGACAAAAGAATATTACATGTATCTTTACTCTTACAAAAACAAAACATGGCTGGACATGCCAAGCCTTAAATCTCTCCCTTACAAAATCTCAAAGTATGCAGCGAGTCTTCTAGAAGAACTTCTCAGGAGGAGGCTCAGATTCTTCCCTCGGAACATAATCTAAGTCCTCGGGATCAACCTCGCCCATAGCAGCTCCTAACTCTGGACCTGTGATGTATAGTCAAAAGGGTGAGCTACATCCTAGCTCAATAGGGATAATTTTTGAACAGGTACATCTTGCTTACTCACATACATTTCATGACATAAATAAAGCATGAGTTCATCAATGTAATTTAATTGGAAAACCATTTGAGATGCAATAAAATAAACAGAGTGCTTTTGTTACTCTACTCATGACAATCTGACGTTCATTAATTCTTATGATTTCAACAAGGCTGGTCTCATGACTTAAAACAATTAACTTAAATAATCCCCGAGCAATATAGCATTGAGCCCCAATGGAATACCCTCCATCGTCGTCTAATCAGACTATTTTGTAATTAACTTGACCCATGCCCCTTTCTCATAGGCGATGAGTACATCACTACTATACATCCCTAGGATGTCTACTGGTGCACGGATTAGCCGCCGTACCGGTCACGGATATCCTGCCGAGTCAGTCATGGGTATACCGCTGCGTCGGTTGAGTATTCTACAAACCTTAAAGCAATTATGCGCTACATATAGTTATTCACCGTGTAATTGTGCTAAATAAATATAAATTCCCAGCCTATTCAATCTCATTTATATATATACTATTTCGTGGATCCTGACATCCACCGTACATCCCTAGGATGTCACACTCTCTGATGCACCTTTCAAATGCCCAAAGTACACATACATTCCTGGGATGGTTGAACTCTTTTACTCGTTTACTTCTTTACATAACATTTCTCTCTATTACTACTACTCTAACATATTACATTTTCAACTTACTTAAAAAAAAGAATACGTTGTAATTCAACTCAGCTTTAATGAAACATGCATTCATATATTATCATCACATACATGTTCTCATAATTAAGGGTACGAGTTCAGATATTCCCTTACCTCACTCGTGTTCTTAATTCACGGATCCTTCAATCCGAGCTAGCATTCAACCATCTCTAGGTCCAGCTTAAAATAGGCCTAGCCAAACACATATAATTCATCACTATCAGTGTAAAAACATTGGGTTAGAAGCCCAACCCCAATACATGAACAACTCATACGTAAAACCTAACAAAACCTGAATTTTGTCCAAATCGATCGAACGATTTCTGAATCGATCGAACGATTTGGAACTTGATCGAACGAATTTAAATTGATCAAACAAAATCCCAAAATCGATCGAATGAATTCTATTTCGTTCAATCAATTCCATAGATATCCATCCTATCATATTTTTGTCCCCTAGCAAACCGATTGAACGATTTTTAAATCGTTCACACAGGTTCTCAAATCGATCGAACGATTTGTAAAATCATTCGAACGGTTCCTTCAGAATTCAAACGATTTGTAAAATCGTTTGAACGGTTACTTCAGAATTCATTTATTTTCCTTATCTCTTCTTTGGTCAAATTCGATTGAACGAACTCTAATTTCATTCGATCGATTTTACCCATTTCTAGATCTGATCATGCTCTTTCTCTTAGAACTCATCTCCTCATCAACTATCCCATTTATCACCTATTTTTCATACATAATAGTTTGCATTCTCTATTTAACATTAAACAAAACTTGAATTTGTAGATCTTACCATATCAAACGGTTGGATCTCTCTTTCTTGTTCTAAGCTTTAGCTCACTAGGGTTTCATAAACCCCCAAATCCCTACTCTCTCAATCCCGAGCTCGATCCGCTAACTTTCCGAGCCCAATCTTTCGTATTGAATGCTCGGCTCTAAATTTCACAACCCAATCTCTTCCCCATTTACTTCCCTTCAACTTCTCACAACCACTCAAACAAGGAAAATAAATTCCTTTTCTTTTTCTTAAATCTATCACCTATCAAGGTGTTAAGCACCTACATCTAACAAACGCGTGTGTGTGTATATGTCCCTCTCTAGTTAACAGGCTTCTCACACATGATCTATACTTTTAATTCAAACACCCTAACTCAACAAAGTCAACAAATTCTAAACTGACCCGGTCAATCGTGCGACCAGTCGATTCGCTTCTCGAGGTGCACTATTTAAGTATGAATTTTTTAGGACGTTACAAATGTAGTCGAAGACCTAACTTTGATGACCCGATAAGGCCCAAATCCTAAAACCTTAGTGAATAGGATTGGAAAAAAGAACAAGAACTTGGTTTGAAGGCCCGACCCATATCTCGACAAATCTAAACTAGTTTCTTGATATACGAGTTATAACGACCCATATTTTTGTATCATTGATGTACTTAAATTTCGTATATGTGTTTAATAACATATACACCGAATGCCTTGACCTCTCAAATACGTGTTAACTAAAGAATACATGTCTTAGTCTTCAAGATTTTATAATTATTTTCATCATTATTTGACACAAGTTATGGCATAGTGACTCTTCTTGATTACGTATGTATATCTTTCTAATTAAGTTTTAATCTATTACAAACGCACAATGGAAATCATAGTACTAACATAGGATCGTTCCCACGAAGATATGTTTTATTATTTTGTATATATATTTATATTAATTTCTAAAACCTTATATCTGTCTTTTAAGTTCCTAAACTACTAGAGAAATATGAATAAAGAATGATTTCTTAATATAAATTTTTACAGAAAAATAAATCCTAAATTCTCCTTCAAATTATGGTCGTCAATCACAATCTTCAACTATCGAATGTTTACTATCTTAAAATAACGTTACACTATATTTCACTCTTCTAGAATTTAGGCGTCAATAAAAATTAGCATCATTCAATATAGATTTATACTAATCTTTAATCTACCATAAATTTGGGCATCAATCAAACTCTAAAAAATTGAAGATGGAAAATAAAAACCATTACACTAATCTGCAAATCTCAACCTGAGTCATCAATTCAAATTAAAACTTAAAGATGTTTACAAAGCAGGAAATTAAATCAAATAAATCTAAACTAGAAAATAATAAAAGTATATCTTTCACCCCTCAGCTGCAGTCATCAATTGCTTCTGAGAAACTACAGATATCTACTCTAATCTTCCAGTTCTCAATCCCAGTCGTCAATTGTGATCGAGGATATTCTATCATTTTCATACAGCTTCTTATAGAACGATTCTTTGTTTACAATTCATCGCTTCTCTTGTATCGTACTTCACTTTAAACAACTTTCTCTAAAGAATCGTAAACTAAGATTTTCTACTTTTTCCAGTACATCATATTACAAAATCGTAAAATACGATTTTTCATCTTTCAGTAGGCGATGATTTGTCTTTCACGTTCAATCATCTTTTTATTTCTTTATGAGTATATTTTGACGAATATTAACACTTTAATTCTCTTTTATAATTTTTCTTTAATATCTGCACATAAGTAACTTATTAGTAGCAAACTAAGTCCTAGCATCACTAAGTTAGGGGTGATAAAATAGTATATTATGTGATTGATAACACCGCCAAACTTACACTTTGCTAATCCCTAGCAAACAAGGAAATATAAAATATCCTAACCTAAGAATTTAAATGCCACTTTCGTAGGGAGCACGATTGCATTTAGCGGATGTAACAAGCCTTTAAAACCCTTAGGTGATCCCTAGTGGAGGAGTTGTAGTCTCCTGAAGGTTTTCAATGAAGTTACCTATAAACTTTAAATATTTTTGGATTTTTCAAAATATTTTTCAAAATTTTACAAGAAATCTAAAAATCTAAGCTAATTCTATACTAACTAAGTTAACTAAGTTAATTAAGTTAATCAAGTTAATCATCACATAGTTTGTTATGATTTTCTAAAATTTATCAATATTTTATCCTTACTTTCCATTATAACAGTTATCCTTGATTATAACTCTAACAAGTTCAATTCATAGTAAGCAGGGAGTATATGCATCAATGAATAGTTTATTCATCATAAATTTTTCTAAACTACAGACTTAGAAAATATTTTCTTTCAAAAACTCACTATTGACATACTCTCAAAAATATCAAAACTTTTGGGTTCTTACATTAATATTTAGAAAAATTCAGTCAACGGATAATTGCAAAAATTAATGAATCTCATAGAAAAGGATAATCTACTCTACTCATATGATTCTCTGTATAATCTATAGTATCTATTATTTATATCTCTACTAGGCTTATGCTTTTTCAAATCGTAAATCAAAAAAGTATTTTCTTCAGCTTGTAATGGGGCTTTGGATTTTAGAAGGTATCAAAGAGAGGTAGAAAAATGATTCAAAGTTTTCTGAGAATTTAGCTCTTCTTTCTCCTATCTTTTGTTCTTCTTTCTTTACTTTCAGTATTAGTATGTATCCACAAATTTTGGAAACTTTTTTTTTTTTTTTTTTTTTTTTTCTGTAAATCCCATTTCTTTTCTCAATTTGTAAAATCATGTTTTTAGGATTTTCTTTCTTTTCTTTCTAAATCGTCTTTTTATGATTTTTCACTCTTTTCTCATATTCTTCAATTATTTTTTTCAGCTATACCCTTTTAGATATCCCTTATCTGTTTTTGCTTTTACTCCTTCCACTCCCTCTTCTTCCCTTCTTTTATATTCTAAACTCTCAGAAATTATAAGGGATAAAGGTTGAAAGCTTTGGGTAGTACATATGGTTAAGGGTTTATCAGATTTTCTGGTACAAAGAAAATTCAATTTAGGCTTCTAATATGGGTTCAAAGGATAAGTTATTTTCTGGGATTTTGACTCTTTAGCTCTGATTTAAGCAAAAGATGGCCTTTAATCATCTTTACAATTTACTAGCATAGATGCCTTATTGCTTTGATATTTCTAACAGATAGTTCTAGACGAAAAATTAAGTTATCATAGAATATTTTAATTCTAAATTCAGCAATATGAGATTTCATAAAAATATAGAAGTCTAAAGAAATTTTGACTTGAATAGAAGCAGTCTCTCTCTCAAAGAAAGGAAAATTATTCTCTAATGCTCAGTGGTTTATAATTTTTGAAACTATAGTTTAGAATATTGCAGTTCAGATCAACCTATTGTTTCAAACATTCATTCTAATACAGTGTTCAACGAGCTAATCATGAATTGTACTATTCTACATTCTTATTGTCAAACTTCTACCATGATGGATTGTAAGTTTTCAAGATTCGTAATTTTTTCTATTATAATTCATATATAGTGATCAACTAAAAAAACTATTTTTAAACAAAAATTAGAAAAAAATTTATACAACAGCAAACTAAATAAAACTAACTGATATACTAATTACTAATTAACTATTACTATACATAAAAGTTGTGTATCCCCCCAAACTTAATTTGGACAATGCCCTCATTGGCACAAAAATATGAGTGATTCAAATACCTTGGAATTATTGATATTACCGATTGTATACCAGATGTAAAAAAATTTCTTTAAAGAAGGTCTCTCGAACTTGAGAGAACACATCTGTTTTATTCTCAGAGACATCAATAACAAAAATTAAAGAAAAGTTAGGAACAATTACATAGTTAGTGAAAAAGTTAGTCAAAAGAAAATTTCATATAATATCTGAATATGTACAATGAGCATGAAAAAATAAAGTAAAAACTAAGAAAGAACTAATTACATAAAAGATAAACCTAGAAAACAAATCTTGACACACACTATCAAAGATATTGGCAACAACATCCGAGAGAAGACGATGTTTACGATAAAGATCGGTCCTTGGCTTTTAACCACCATTTGATTAGATTCTCTCATTCCTTCGTACCAAAGGAGTATGCACACCTTGGCAAGGTCGCTACTCCAAGAGCTGTCGGAACACTTTCCTATGCCCTTCTTTATCTCCCTCGATCAGAGCACATCACAAATTTTCCTTAGACGAAAAGCGATGCCATAGCAGAGGTTCTGTGAAGCGTGGGGAAGTGAACACATCTCCGTATCACCCTTCACCTATATTGCTCCCTTGCAAAGATTCTATGAAGAGATTGTAACGCAGGCAAGGGGAGAATATAAGCAATGGAGAGGGGTGGCGAGAGACTGCTCAACCCACCATCATTATATAGGGGCTCGTATTCGAGGTGGGTTGTGATGGTATAAAGGTTAGGAAGTGGGGGAAAATGAGTTCTTCGAATGTGGTGTTGGATTTGGGTTAGGTTTAGGGAAAAGGATAGTTTCAGTAGATGATTTAGCATCTGGTGCAGGTCTCTGGTGTGTCAGATCCTCTACTTTCTATATTGTTGCTAGGAGCTCAGCCTTATGTATCTCAAGGATTCTATCAAGTTATTTATTGAAATCGCTTTGGTCTGATTCTCTCTCCATAAGGGTTAGGGTATGAAAGGCAGCCAAAAGAGATGGGTTTTTGGGAAGGTAAAGGTCTAGTTTTATAGGGAAGGGAAAGGTTCACGTGTCAAGGTGTAGGCTTAAAGGCTTGGGTAGTTGGCAAGTGGCGAAATTAAATGCGATGTGTGTCCGCTTCCTCTATGAATTAAATGGGTTCGAATTCCAACATAACCGATAAGATCGATCACTGGAATCACCTATTCCTCAGAATTGTCGTTTGTAATTCTGTAGAATAAAACTGAAACTCTATGACGCTTCAAATCGTACTCGCTATAATTTGACTCTACAAATCTCAAGAAATCGTAAATCCATACGTTCAAAGTGAGTATGATATGACAAAAGAGTCTTTATGATTGACTGCACTTTCGTACACCGTAGATCATAGTGTACTCTTTAATATTAAATTATATACATATGTTATAGGTGTTTGCTACGGGTGAGTCGGTAGCTCGACAAGTTCTAGAGGAATTCAATTTAAATCAAAGGGAGTTGATGTGCCTTCCTTAAATATACGTCCTCTAGACATACAAACTGCATGTGAAGGAAGTAGGTTACTCTCTCTTTTAAAAAGAGTTAGTTGCTCAATTTGAGTTTCGAACCTTTCGATAGATTGCCGAAGGTGGTTGAGTAACTATGTCTGGATAGAGCTATGTTACACCCAACTCTCAGTTATTTGCAACAAGGCATCCTCTATAGCAGTGTAGTTTTGGGCTTATGTGGGGTAAGGAGAAACAGTTAGAGGTTGGAAAAATACCTGAGTTAGGCCATGATTAGGACCACCAGCTTCTCATTTTTGAGATGTTGGGTACGATTTTATATCCACCAGAGATTGAAATTTTGTTTTCCAAAGCTTCAACGTCGGAAGATATTTCATCATTGACTTTAATTTATATAATCCTCCTTGCTTAGGAGGTATATTCGTTGAAGTCTCCGAATCAACCTTACCAGGTGCATGGTGTTGCATCGATTTCTCACTAAGGGTCTCAAAGAGTTACCAAGCTTCCTTTGCTGTCAATATGCAAAACATACCTCCACAAGCCACATCAACTATATGCCGAGTTGCATCATTAAGGCCTTCGTAAAAAGTGAGCATGAGTTGCCAACGCGTAAACCCGTAGTGAAGGCACTTGTACAAAAGGTCCTTAAGACGATTCCAACATTCCGTAAGAGATTCATCTAGAAATTGTAGAAATATTATAATAAGATGTAGGATTTTATTCGTTCTGCTGATTGGAAAGAATTTCATAAGAAACAAGTGTTCTAATCCTTCCCAATTAGCAATCGAATTATGAGGCAAAGAGTTTATTCACTGCTTTGCTTCATCTCTAAGGAAATATGGGAATAGCCTCAACCGAGTGGATTCTTCTGTCATGTTCTTAATTCGAATGATAGTGCATATTTTCACAAACCTATTTAAATGTAAATATGGGTCTTCGTTCATTAGGCCATGAAAAGTTGGAAGCATTTAAAGTACATTGGGCGTAATTTCAAAAGTCCTATTACCGGCTGTAGAGTGTATTTGAATACATGGGGGAGATGTAGAGGTGTGAATTGACTTGCTTCTTATTGTGTATTATAATTATATTAAATTTAAGTCTTAACCTATTGTAAGCACACAATAGAAATTATAGTACTAGCATGGGATCATTCCCACGAGGAAGTTCATTATCTTATTAATTCCTATTTCTATCTTCTATCTAAATCCCTATTTTAAAAACTTTTATTTATCTTTAAAACTTCCTAATCTACTGGAGAAATATGAATAAAAGAATGGGTTTCTAAACTAAAGTGCATAAAAAATAAATCCTAATCCTCCTTCTTTAGATTAAGGTCGTCAATCTTAATCTTCAGCTTTCGGATATTTATGGAAATAAACAGTACCGTTATACTATATTTCTAGTCTCCTAGTATTGGTCATCAATCAAGTCTAAGATCCTATCAATACAGATTTAATCTAATCAACAATCAATTTAAAATTTGGGCGTTAATCAAACTCTAGCAAACTAAAGATGGAAAAGTAAAAACTGTTACACTAATCTGCAAATTCTAACTTGAATCATCAATTCAAATTAAAACTTGGAGATATTTACAAAGCAAATAAAATCTAAACTAGAAAGCAAAGTAAAATATATCCTTCACCCCTCAGTCGCAGTTTTCAATTTCTCCTAAGACATCGACAGATATCTACACTAATCTTCAGCACTCAATTGCAGTGTCAATTGCTCTTGAGAAACCTCTGATATCTAATCTACTCTAACTAATATACACTACTTTGATTGGAAGAAAATCCAACCTCAGGCGTCAATTAATGCTGAAATTCTTCGATACTTATTCCTATGCCGAGCCCTCTTATTTATAGATCATAAGGAGTCGATTTACAAAGATCTAGTTCTAATAAAATAAACTACTAAAAATAAATGTATCCTAATATAACTCTAATTCCTAATTTTATCTTTCCTTGCTTTCTTTAGTTGATGCGCTTCTAGAGTGTTCTATATTGAGCAGCAGCAGAGTCTTTCGGATTTAGATCTTTATCAATCTTCTCAGATCCGTGGTTTATTAGACTTGTAATTGCAGGAGTCTTCTAATTCTGGATATGGCGGTGATAAGTCTCACATGATCAACAACAACAACAATAGTAGGAAAGCTTCTAGTCTTAGGAAATCGTAAATAACGATTTTCTGTCTTTCATAGCTTATGTTCTGGAAAATCGTCAATCATGATTTTCTATTTTTAGTAGGCTTCCTTATAGTTGATTTTATGGATTACGCTTTATCGCTTTTCTCCTTTTGTCTATTTTGAAGAATTGTAAATTACTATTCTTTGGCTTTTAGTAGCGAGAAATCGTCTTTTTCGCTCAATCATTTTTCTTATTGTCTTTTTATTTCATTTTGACAAAGATTAACACTTAGGCTCTAATTTACTGCTTATTTTTAATATTTGCACATCAGTAACTCGTTAGTAGCAAATTAAATCCTAGCATCACTAAGTTAAGGGTGATAAAATTGTAAATTATGTGACTGATCACACCCCCAAACTTAAGTTTTGTTAGTCCCTAGCAAATTAGGAAACATAAAATATTTAAAACTTTTAAATTTAAATGCCACTTTCGTAGGGAGCACGATTGCATTTAGCAGATGCAACAAGCCTTTACCTAGGTAATCCCTAGTGGAGGAGTTGTAGTCTCCTGAAGGTTTTCAGTGAAGTTACTTACAAACTTTAAATATTTTTATATTTTTTTCAAAATATATATATATATTTTTTTCAAAATAAAAAATTTAAAATATAAACTAATTTTTATACACTACTAATTATTCAGTTAGTCACTATATATTCATTATTTCAAAATATTTCAAATCTTTTATCCTTAGCTTCCCATCATTACAATTATCTTTGATCAGAACTCAATAATTTCAATTCTTGTATAGCATGGAGTGTGTGCATATCAGTGAAAAGTTTATTCATCATAGATTTTTCTAAACTGCAGCTTTTAGAAAATATTTTTATCCAAACTCTCACTTTTTGGCATACTCTCAAAAATAATCGAAATTTTGGGTTCTCATGATATGATATGTTCGTGTTACACATAAGGACAATCAGTTAAAAAGATAAATCTCATGGAAAGAATAATCAATTCTTTTCATATAATTTCTTTATTTATTTATAGTATCTATTTCATATATCTCTACTAGACTCATATTTCTGTAAATCATAAATCACAAAGGTCTTTCCTTCAGCTTGTAATGGGACTTTGGGTTTTCAGAAGGTTTCAAAGAAAAAGGTAAAGAGGATTCAAAATTATTTCCAAGAGTTTAGCTCTTCCTTCTCTTCTTTTCTTCTATTTTTCAGCTTCAGTAAGTATCCTTATTTTGGATAACTTCTTCCCATTTCTTTTTCTTTTTGTAAATCCCCTTTTTTTTTTCTTTTTTAGTTTGAAAGCTTTTTGCTTCTCTTTTCACAAAATCGTCTTTTATGATTATTCATTCTTTTACTTTTCTTTTCTCATATTTTTATACATTTCTTTCTCAATTGTACCCCTTTCAGCAGATCCCTTATCTATTAACTCATAGTCCTTTCACTCCCTTTTCTTCCCTTTTTTTACATTCTAAACTCTAAAAAATTATAAGGGTTAAGGATAAAAAGTTTTGGACAGTACATATGGTTAAGGGTTTATAAAATTCTGGTACAAAGAAATTTAGTCTTTAGGCTTCTAATATGAGTTCAAATGGTAAAATATTATGGGATTTTGGCTGTTTGGTTCTGATTAAAAAAAGATGGCGGTCATTTTCACAATTTACTAATATGGATGCCTTATTGCTTTGATATATTTAATAGACAGTTCTAGACAAATAAATTATCATAATCATAGAATATATTGACTCTAAATTCAACATTATGAGATTTCAAATAGTAGAGAAGTTCAAAGAAACTTTAAGCATGAATAAAAATAGTCTCTCTTTCTCTCAGAATAAAGAGGAAATAGGCTCTATAGCTCACTGGTTATATAATTTTGAAACTATAATCTAAAATATTTTGCAATTCAAATTAATTGTATAATTTCAAACATTCTTCTGATTTAGTATTCTAGAGATGCTTAACTTTGAATTGTAACAATTTTTATTTTAATTTTTGAACTACCACTATGATGGTTAGCTAAGAAATTCAGATTTTTATATTTTTTCATAATTTGCATATAATGATTAACTAAAAATTGAAATTCTTATTTTTTTTTTTACTAAAAATTTCTACTAAAAAGAAAACTAAACTAATCTATACAAAGGTGGTGTATCCCCTCCAAACTTAAATAGGACAATTATTACCTATTTTATTTACTGCTATGTTAGTAATCGGGTATATAATCTGCAAAAAATTTCAACAACCTTTCCCCCAAACTTGGAAGAAAAATACCTCCGATTTGATGGAACTAAATGTTAGATGTTAGTAACACACGCTGTTAGTAAATTAGTTAAAAATATCAAAGAAAGAAAAACTATTTTTCATATATATGAACTTATTATAGAAATATGGCAAGAAAACTAATTACATGAAAGAAATCCTAGGAATAATCTAGACGCACACTATAGCAACATTCAAAAAGAACTCTTTAATAAAGATCGATCCTCGACGTTCAAAATGTATCCTGTAAAAAATGGTTTACCTTCCTGGCTCCAGGATGTCTTCAACTTACTGCTCTTGGTAGAGGAACTGTAAGCCAGGAAGGGGGATAGGAGGGATTAGGGAGAATCAAGGGGCTGTAACTGAGCAGGGGATGAATGAAGGGCAGAGGAGGTGAAGATGGGAGGTGTGTCAGAAGAGGCAAGTGGCTCTATCTTCGTATTTTTCTTTTTCTTCTTTTTCTTTTCTTCTTTTGCCAAAATCTTCTGAACTTCCTCATACACGTCCCATACGAATTGCAGAGGGTCTAGTTCTGGTGATGGTGACAGGTCCTCCCATACTGGAAAGAACTTTATTGGGTTATAGTTGGGATCATCATTCTCTATAGTTGTGAGTAGGGACGGATTGGTGGGGATGAGAGGGAATGATTTTGCTAAGGATGGGCTGATCTTGTATTTGAAGTGCTTGGATGGTGGAATACGAAGTCATTTTAAATTTTCTTATCCTTCCGATTTTAATTTTCCTAATGATCTTACAGAAGGTTAGTTGGCAATAAATTGGACCTCGGGTGAAATAAATATAAACGTCGTATGATTTATTATGTGTGATAATATTGAAGAGTACATATGATAGGTAATAATTATTTTCATAGGGTGGTATTTACTGCCGTGTGAATAACTACTTATTATTATTTCTTATTTGTGCAATCGTGGGATTCGTGACGGTCCTGTCGCAGCGATGCGCTCACTTGAAAAAAATATAGAGTCGCCACCCAGAGATTTTGGTGTCTTGGGATACCTATCTCATTTTTATAAGCACCGAAGTGCCACAAATATGAGTCTGAATCCGGTCCACACCAAAGGCTCTTGGGTAGGGGTTTCAGTTATCAATCAGTAAGGTGTTAGGCACTCGGTCAACCCGCTTAACGCGATCTTTACTAATGGCCAATACAAAAATAAAGTAAAAGAAAAGAAAATAGCTTTCTCTTACCCAAATGGGCCTCAAATCCTATTTGTGCCCCTCCGTTCCTATCGAAAATTCGACGGCATAACGACACAAATGGAAGGATAAGAAGAGCTAAGGAAGAGATAGGAGAAGAAAGGGAAGAGCTGGAGCCCTCGGGCCGTTGTAGCACCATAGGAGAGCCTTGTGTGGCTTGTTTTTGATGAGCTTTTGAAGGCTTGAATGATGGAAAGAGGGGTTCTAACCACTAAGGCTTACTAGCTAAGAGGTAGAGAAGGGAGGGAAATGGATAGCACACACCTAACCTAGAGGCTTTTTAGGAAAGGTAAGGCATGGAATGAGGTTTTGGAATTCTGAAATTTGTATGAGCAATGGTGCACCAAAGGGAGAAAGATCTTCTCACTTTAAGCTCTTTCTTTCTTAGGCAAAAATTCTCAACCCTTAAACCAAGGGGTGGGAGGCTCTATTTATAGGTAAAGTGTGGTTAGGAGGCTACTTAAGAGCTAAATGGGTTTAGCAATTAGGTAATCTCGCATCTAAGGATTTCTGGGGTTTTTGGAGCCTTGAGATGTGTGGAAGGATCCTCCAATGGTGGATGATAGTAAGGCCTTAAGACACTTGAGGGGTTGCAAATAGGTAGTGAATGGGTGCAACAGAATTAGTGAAACACACCCCAAAGGTCAAGGTGGTCAACAAGTCAAACCCCAATCATGAATTTTGGGGCAAAATCCAGAGGTTACTGTTCATATGTCTGGCACAACTAATAGTTGTGCGAGGCAAATGTACAGTAAAATAGTTTTAAATAGTGCCTTGAAGTTGGTTCGCGAGGGTGGGATCCACAATTAATACTGGCGCAACTATTAGTCGCGCCAGGCTTAAATCTTGGGAGAAGTGGCTTGGCGCAACTAATAGTTGCGCCAGGCAAAATTATCACTGGCATAACTATTAGTTGCACCATGCCATTTCTAGAGAGAAATAGCCTGGCGCAACTATTAGTTGCGCCAAATCCCTAGGGGGGCCTCTCGATTTTACTCTTATGCCCTACGGGCTTGGTTCGCCGTATCCTTTGATGTATACCTTCGATTGGGGCGATTCTTGGACTATTAGAAAATTGACGGCCTCTACTTTTTAATAGTATGAGATTTGATCATAGTAGAAGGCCGTAACTAGTCCCGATGCACCACACCTTTTCCAAGGTTTGAAAGGTTAGGTTTAGGTTCATAACGGGTTCTAAGGCTTGGGATTGATTTCTAAAGGTTCGGAGCAGGTTCCCAAGGGATCTAGGGTGCTTCCTAAGGGTTTGGAAGGGTTCCTAAGGGTTCTAGGGTGGTTCCTAAAGGTTCCATACATGCCATCACAAGCTCGAAAGTGTACCTTTCTTGAAATGTATTTCGATCGGGCCTTAGGCTAAATTTGGGTGTTTACAGATGCCCCTCTTTGGTATCCGATCACTAATGATCGAATGCCGAAGAAAGAGACATCCGAGGATGCCTAAAGCATTACTAGCGGGTCCGCTGCATTCAGAACGAACTTCAAACATCAGATGAGTAACATGGTTAGAAAACGAAAGCCTTGGATGTCAGGCTAAACATTTATTCCTCAAGATAATCGGTTCCCAAGTGCTTGGCGACATTACTGGGCATAACCGAGGTGGAATGAGTTGCGAAAGCCTAATAGTTGGGAAAAATGTTTACTTCTCGAGTTGCAAAAGCCCGTTAGTCGGGAAAAATGTCCGCTTCTCGAGATAATTTAAAGGTGATTGATGTTCAAGATTCATTCTGAATACAATAGCTTCGTAAGTAAGAGGGGTGATCGACCCACATTCAAAGATAGG
Source organism: Chloranthus sessilifolius (assembly GCA_021018995.1). Lineage (NCBI taxonomy): Eukaryota > Viridiplantae > Streptophyta > Magnoliopsida > Chloranthales > Chloranthaceae > Chloranthus > Chloranthus sessilifolius. The sequence continues at coordinate 48,620,086 of CM037593.1, read as the reverse complement.
CGCAAAGCAAAAATACGCAAGGCTCCATAGTTTGCGTCCAATCCTACGAGGCACTTGATGGCCCCATCGGACTATTCGCGGGTGACCCTACTAAAAGTAGGGTTTGAAGTCTTTAGGCGAATCCATCGACCCCGAAGTATATTTAACATGACTATCCGAGCAGAGCGAATAGAAGTCGCAACGCTTTTTGGGAGGACGCACCATTTTCGAAGACATGCCTTAGATTAACATGATCTAGAGCATCCAGCTTCGACCACCTTGAACAGATCCAACCAAACATTGGGGTGTCTCCCTAAAGGGACATCCAATCCTGGTCTCTGCTGACAATAATCATAAACATCAATTAACTATGCATAATCATGCACCCATCAGGGGCAATAAGCAACAACAAAGGCGATGGAAGCCCTGACCCGGACCCGCTCAGGTACAATTTACAAGGATAAATGACCATCATACGGATATCTAGACGCATGGCATACACTTTACAGGGATACTGCTGCCCATACAGGTTTTAAGTCTGCAAAAAATAAAAACGGAGATGATCCCTTCAGAATGCATGGTTGCACATAGTTTGATTGACACGTAATCTCATTTTCAACAGGTTGGTCTCAACCAACGATTGACTTTTTCCAACGGAAAATCTGAAGCTTAAGATACTTAAGTTCACATGAATACAAAACAAAGCGCCTATCGTAAAGATTTAGCAGTGGAGTTGACTTTATCGAAACATTGACTGTTTGATTGGGACGATACCGTTGCTCCTACTTTAAAGTAGGATCCAAAGATCTGAGGTGAGCCCTAGACTTAGGACCATAATATGGTACAGTTAAATTGCTGATAAAATATTGATATTTTAACGCATTGAAAACATGCAAGTGTGCATGTTTGTGGGGAATACAAATTTGTTTTTGATTTTTCTATCATTTTATGAGATTTTTTTGAATTTTTTTTTTCAACTGTTATTTTATGTGATTTTTTGGAGTTTATTATTTTATGTGATTTTTTTGGAATTTTAAAGCTATTATTTTATGTGGATTTGTTGGGATTTTGAAGCTATTTTTTATGTGGATTTTTCTTGTGAATACTTCCGGCTTCTCTGTGGGGATTCTTTGTTGAATTTTTCTTTATATTTTCCCATGTAGGACTGTGATGCTCATTGATCTCGGTCTGCTTTTATTCTAGCATGGCTCTCTTGGCAAGTCGAAGGATGATCGAAATGCCGCCTTGGGAGCGCGTGCATCTGCCAGGGCGACAAAATAAAAAAAGAGTGGGGGGACCGGTCTTCTCATCTGGCCCGTACTAGGCCCAAGACCCGGCCTAAGTGGCTGGCACGACTATTAGTTGCGCCAGGTCACTAGGGGCCTCAAAATAGCCTGGCGGAACTAATAGTTGCGCCAAGCAAGAGGTGGGCGCAATTTTGCCTCACGCAACTATTAGTTGGGCCAGGCTTGGCTGGGGGAATTTAAACAGCCCGAGTTCGGGCTGGGGGCTTTATTTAGAATCTTTCTCCCCCCTCCTTTATCTTTGAAATCGAAAGCTAACTCCTCCTAGGGTTCCTTTACATTGCCTCTACGCGTGCCCCATTGCCGTTGCTTTGCTTGTGTGGATCGAACGTCGGCTCACGCTAGATCAAAGACCCCTTTTCTCTCTAAAGGTAACCATTAAAACTTATTTTCTTTGATTTTTCTTGCTTTTTCTTGTAGATATGATCATGATCTTGTATTCTTTGATGAGGTGTGTATATTTATTGATGAAGTGCGGATGAAGTGCGGATGATTCTTTATGAATAATACCCTATGAATTTATTGGTGCCTAATATATATATTTTTTGTTGTTTTTATTTGTGTATATGGAATGATTTTTTTTGTTGCTTTTTGTTTGTATTTTTTGTTTTTTTTTGTTTTTATTTTGCATATAAAGCAATGGATTTAGGGTTATTATTATTATTTTTTTTTTGTGAATACTAATTTAGGGAAAAAATATTTTTTAGAAAAGGAAATGATTTTTGCTTTCTATTTTTTTGAAAGTTAAGGAGAATGATGATGATTTTTTTTATTTTTATTTTTTTGCATATATATTTTTGAAAACTGACTAAGGAAAAGGCTCTCTCTTTTTTTCGTTTTTTTTTTATTTTTTTATTAAAATAAAGCAAAGGATTGTTTTTATGATGATTTTTTTTTATTTAGCAAAGTAAAGGGTTTTTCTTGTTATTGTTTTTATAAAGCAAGGATTTTTTGTTTTTACGATTTTTGTAAGCAAAGTAAAGGTTTTTTTTTTTTTTGCTTTTGTAAGAGAGAAGGGCCCCTTTTTTTATTATTTCTTTAGAAACATAAATGATTTTAACTTTATTTTCGAATACAAGAAGGGGAAATTTTATTTATCTTTGTCATTTTCTGAAGGAAAGATTTTTTGCATTTTCAACCTAAAACGGATCTCTCTTTTTCGTTTAGGCATGTGTATCTCTTATTTATGAAAATATATGAAAAGAAAGGGGAAGGGTGAGCATAATAACCTCCTGTTTGCAGCATAGAATATCATGGCTCTTTATCAGTGATCTGCTCTGTCGTGATTGCTCTTTATTGCCCCAGAATGTCGGGTGAGGGTGAGCATATTCCCGAGGAGGGCCACGAGGAGGGGCCCAAGATTGTATATGGCCCACGGGGGGAACAACTCATTTGGGTAGAGTGGAGGGCGGGCCCATGGCTCGAGATGCAAGGTGAGGCTGCCCGAGTCAGCCTCCTTCACCAACAGCATACGCACATTTCCAATTTCGGGATAGCGGGCATGGTAAAAGAGCGGTTCAATTTATTTCTATTATGCAGTTTTTGCTTTGTCTTTGTGGTTTGATGCACATTTTCTCGAGTGCAGGACCTGCCCGACATCGTATTCCGTAGTGGGTGGTTCGACTTCCATGAGTTCTACCTAGATGTCCCTCCCGTGGTGAAGGTCTTGCTGGCATAGTGGGCTTCAGAGAATTTCTATCTTGCCCTGCCATGAGGGTCGACGCTGCCTATCTGAAAGCCCTGATTTAAAGGTTTTGCCCTGAGACAATGACCTTTCACAAGTTGTATGCAGAGATGACTCTAATGCCCATTGATTGGGCCATGATTACTGGCGTCAGGATAGGGGGGATATCGATATCTGATCTCGGGGTGCCGAGTTGAGAGGACATCATTCGATTGATTGGGGCCTATCCTCCTCGGGGGCAGACCCATGGCATCGAGGTCAAGATGTCTTAACTGACCTTGCTTTACATGCCTGATGAGTTAGTGGATCTAGGTCAGCCAGACAGGGTGCTCTACATCACGCCCGAGCGGGCAATCGTCCTAGCTCGCATCACTCTCCTAGTCCTACTTGGTAAGACCTTTTTCACCAATGCGAGCAGTGGCCAAGTCAGCCTAGCCTTGCTGAGTGTGATGGACAACTGGGGTGACGTCCACAGGTATGACTGGGGAGGGGCGGGGTATGCATGGCTGATGTACAATTTGTCTCGGGTCACGACCGGTGATTCAAAGTTTGCTGTCCTGGAGGTAATTCCTTACTCCTCTGCCTTTGCCATTTCTTTTTTTTTTTGAATGATCCATATACGCTACTGACCTACTCTTGTGCAATGCCCCCCCCCCCTTTTTCAGGTATGGGGATATCATCACTTTTACCCTGGGTTCCCGCTTCTTTTCTCGGAGGTGCTCACCTATTGTTGAGCACTGAAATATACCACTTTCTACCCCTTAACCTGACCTATGATGGACCTTTGAGCATGTTAATAATGTCTTTTAAGTGTGTTTTTATAGATAACAGCAAAATAAGAGCTTAATGTTGCAATCCATGCTTTTGAAGCCAAGAAGAAGGAATTTTGTGTTTAGCAGTGGAGTTGATGGATTTATTGAAAAGGCACCATGGTGGTTCACACCATTGGGGCTTTTTAGCATGCTTTAGGGGCCTTTGAAGGCCTACTGAGAGAGCGTGGTGAAGCCCAAGTTTTATGGACAGCTGCTGCAACAAATTGAGCAAACCGGCAATTCAGCAATTTATATATTCAGCAGTGCAGCAGTTCAAGTGGCACTTGTGCAACGTTGGTTAAAGCAATCTTTGAAGCATAAGAGCAGCTGATACCATTAAAGATGTGAGCAGTTTAGTGCTGATACACCAAGCCATAAAATTTCAAAGCCAGCATGCATAGCTGCCTTGAAGAACTCAAACAATTGGCTGAAGTGTCACTGTTGCACTTAGCAGTTTTTGTGCTGCAAACCATGACCTTCAAGCAGCTTTATTGCTGAAAAATGAGCCACATTAGTAGCACAACTGCTGTATTTGAAGGACTAGAGAAAATGTCAAAGCTGGAATGTGGATTGTAGAGCTGTTATGTGCTAAAAATAGACTCCACGAGGGGTTGTTTTGAACCCCACGAGCTGGTATGTGCTGAAATCAAGCTACAATGCTGAAAAAAGGCTAATACTGAACCTGTCGCAACCTATCGAATGGATGTTTGAACCTGTCGCAACCTATCAAATAGTTGTTTGAACTTGTCGCAACCTATCAAATGATTGTTTGAACTTGTCGAGAACCTGTTGAGAGGTTCTGATGCTGAAAATGAACCTATCGAGCATCCTGTCGAATGGTTGAATGAACCTGTCGAGATCCTATCGAGTGCACACCTGAAGCCCATCCAACCTATCGAACAGATGCCTGAACCTATCTAGATCAAGGTTCTGAAGCTCCAACCTATCGAACAGAGGCCTGAACCTATCGAGATCGAAGTTCTGAAGCTCCAACCTATCGAGGCATGACTTCCAGCCATCTATTTCACACTTTAAGGACATTTTTGAGATTCTAATGCTTCTAGAGCACACATCCCAATGTCCCACACATCTCAAGGATTTATCTCAGGCTTCATTAGCAAATATCAGTGGCCGGCAGGGGCATTTTTAAGAGCTGCAAAAATACATCAGCTAGGCATAAATTTCTGTACATGGGATAGCAGTCCACATGTGATTTTCTTTGGCCGAAATGAAGATACCTCAGCTGTGCATAACAGAATTGAGTCCTCTGCTCTCTGATTGGCTACAACTCAAGGCACATGAATCGATGCATATGTATAAATACCCATCTATTCTGTTGTTTTTCTTCAGCAAGGAAAGTAGGAACAAATGACTAGCCTGAGTTCTCCTTAGCTCATTTAGGTTTAGTTTAAGTTTTTATTTTCTTTTTTTTCTTCCCCCTTCTCTCTCTAATCCAGCATGTTGGATTAGATCTAGATAGTAGCTCAGATCTCGTTTGTAATTGTAATTTTGGCATGAAGAAATGTGGATCGATGTATAGACAACAGATATGGGAACAAGTTTATTATAAGTGGTTTTGTTTGAAACAATAAATTGTTGATTTTAAAGCTTAGTTAGATCTAAAGATCTTATGGTCCCATTAGATTCCCGATCGGATTTGTGTAGAGGAGTTTGTTAATCAGCTCACCCTTAACCGGTAGATCTCTTGATGACCATCTGATTTCCCTGGGTTTTGCATGCCTATAATTTCCTGAGTTTGTGACCTTGGAATTGTAGCATCTGTAGTGGTTTTAATTATTCTGATTGATGCTTTAGCTTTGGAGGAGATCCCTAAGATGGCCTGTGACCATTAAAGTGGATAGATCATAACCTTAAGATTAGTCCAAGCTTAGGCTCCAATTGGATTTGTCTGCTACAAATTTCTGGATTCGATAAAGTCTAGAGGATGGTCTGTGACCATTCAAGTGGACAAATCATAGCCTTAAGACCAGGTGGATCCTATGATTTGGAGTGGAGCTTTCTACCCTACAGCTATGCTTATAGCCAGTTGAGGGATGGTTGCATATCCTCAGATATTGATCTGTTTTGCAATAAGAACCATGTCCTGGCTGCCTATTTCTCACCATTTGATCTTTATTTGTCCATCCATCTTCCTCCATCTTTTAGTTTAGTTTTATTTCAGTTTTATAGAGTTAGATCTAGTGACACCCGAAAAGCTCTCTTTCTTCTTAGAATTGCCAGATCTGTAGCAAGATCTGGAGGTCTACTATACTCCTTCTAGGTTTAGATCACTACTCCCTGTGGGACAAACTCTTACTTATTAAAACTTGTTACAAAGGACCCTGTATCTTGCAGGTCTAGGATATTTTAGATGTGCTAAATCCATCTTTTGTTTTACTTTATTTTTATTTTGCTTTTATCATTACATAATAATCAGCACACTAAAATTCCCCAACACCTATCCCCTCCTCAGTAACTAGAATTAGGCCCGGCGCCGTGATGTAGGTTTAAAGCACTTGGAGACGCGTCTGAGGTCCCAACTTGACCTGATGTTTCTTGAGCAGGTAAAACTCTCTTTCAACTTTGTTTATTTTTAACTCAGGAATCTCCTTTTACTGATGTGCCAACTGCTTAGATTCTCTCTTTTTTTTTTTAACTTGGACAGATCCTTCCGGACCTTACCTTGCATCCCCCTTCTGGGATTGAGCAGTTGTAGGCGCTTCCCGCCTATTTAACAATCGCCGCATCATTTTCTTCTATGGAGCATGGGCTAAATTCTATTATCTGGGGGAGCGAGTCGTGCACCAGTTCCAGGGCCATTATGCCATACCTATGGATCCTCCGGCGGATGTTTGGTATCCTGTTGGCAGTATCGAGGAGCTTACCGTGGCCTTCTTCAACAATGGGCTTCCCATTCATGCTCTCCACGTGCCCGGCGGCTATCATCTTTGGTACGAGTGCCTGCTGTACCGGTTTATCCTGTCGTGCTTTGTACCTAGCGCAAATTCCCTTGCGCTCGGTGGTCCTCTCGGCCAGGTAATTCTTTCTAACTTGGATTAGTTCCCTTTATGCTTTAGTTCAGTCCTTCATTCCTTCTAAGCAGATCTTTATTTTGTTCAAAGTTTGCTCCCGGGGATGATTCGGATGGTGACGGCAGGGCGGGTGCAGCTGATATGTCAGGGGAAGATCCCTCTGGAGTTGGCCCTTCTGGTGCGAGTCCCTCGGGCGAGGGCTCCTCGGGTACCTCTCATGCCGATATCCCTGGTGGTGATCCGCCCATGGTCTATGGGACCTTTCAGCACCTGGATGATAGCTTCCTTTCAGGCCTCTGCATTGATGTAGATCGATAGGCACGACTTTCTACTGAGGTGGCCCGTGTTCCTCCTCCTGAGGTGGTTCTAGGGGTAAATCTTCTGATGGCCTAATCTTTCTCCATTTCGGTTTCCTTTTGCATATGCTTTTTAAGAGTGCCCTGATAATTAATGTTATGTCGTTCTGATCGTAGGATTTTAACTCGTCCATGGAATATGCGGAGTACCATTATCATCTTGTAGAGCTTAGGGAGGTGGAGACGGTGAATACCCTGCTGCCCTACTCCTCTCATTCATTTCATTATTATTTCTCTTAACTGATCCTGACTCTTGACTTTGACTGTGCCTTGCAGTGTGCTCGTGCTAAGGAATCGTGTTCTTTGCTCAGTAGGATCTCGCAAGCGTGGTCTAGGGTGGGGGACATTCGAACCTTCCAGAGCTCCTCTCGTCGTCGCAAGAAATCAAAGGGCGCAAGCAAGGACTAGGCTTTTAGTTTTAGCTTTGAAAACTCAGTACTCTTAGGAATTTGATTTGGATTTGTTTATTTAGACAGTTTTTTTTTTCCTTGGGGTGGATGATGTGACACTTTAGATGATATATATATATATATATTTTTTTTGGAAAATATTTTTAGTGCTTTTGTTTTTATTTTATGCCATGGTTTCCTTGCCTCGTATCTATTTTTCTCCAGGACGTGTCCGCCAAATGCTCTCAGAAAGCGACTTTTTGGGTCGCATGCCTTAATGTAGGATCAATCCTACACACAAACAAAGTAATTCCCAAACCGTTAGTGATCGGAAGCGTAGATATAGAAAACAAAAAAAGGGTGGAAGTCCCCCCAGTTAGGTCCCGAGCTGGCTAGGGAGGGGGATCTGTATTCTGGCACAACTAATAGTTGCGCCAGGCTAAATCCCAGGGAGTTTGTACTAGCGCAACTAATAGTTGCGCCAGGCAAAAATGGGGACAAAATGCATTGGTGCAACTAATAGTTGCGCCAGGCTTAACCTGGGGAGCTCTGGGTCCTTATATACCCAAGGCAGCCCAAAACTTATCCCTTCTCAGTTTAACTTGGCCCCTTTTACCGATTCTTTTTGCTCTTGCTTTTCTAAGGCAACTCCATCACCATACATCGATTTTTATCTTCTCAAAAGATCTTTGTATGTTCATGAACCCGCTTTCTAACCCTCCCTTATGTGGAGGGTCTGGAGCCAATTTACCCCCATCCTTGGGCTTGGGGCCCAAATTTCTAACAGCCTGGTTTGGGAGCTTGAATGAGAGTGAGCTTGCCGACTTGGTGCGCCTTGGGCTATCTCGCCTTCCTTTCTTTTTAGAGGTTCCTCCACGGTGGGAATTCCTTTTTGTTGTCAATTCATTTTGGGATGTGAATTCCCATGTATTCCATTTTGGAAAGCGGGAGCTAACCCCAACTCTTGAGGAGCTGTCCAATCTGTCTGGCCTGAAGCTTCACAGGGGCCTTGTAAGAGTCACGCCTTGGCCGGGCTACTCCAAATCCGTTCACCTTACTCTTGGTTTGAAGAAACTTGAGTATGAGAAAAGTCTCATTAGGGGGCCCACAAGGTGTTCGCTAAAATTCCTCAAAGAACTTTTCGGTGACAAAAGCCTTTGAAGATTGCCGATTAGGAATATTTTCAATGTGAAAGCTCTAAAACTCGGTCTCATATCTGAAATCCACTTCTTTACTGGGGGGAGAGCTTCTCATTTGCATTTTATGATGTTTTGACGGAGCTGGAGGCGGGCCGATCCATGATGCATTTGGTTCTTGTCGAGCTGTATCGAGACCTTTATTCATTTGCTTTGGGCAAGGTAGAGGACCTTTGGGGGTGCCCCTTGCTGCTTTAGGTCTGGTTGGGTGAGCACCTCGCTATCTTGGGGCCTGTGCCCCGCTTTTATATTGCTCGAGGTGAGGCAGCTCAGTGCTTTCTGGGTAGGTGCCATTTGCTTCCACAGGGCGATGTGTTAGCTATGAAACGTTGGTTGACCAATGCCGAGCTGACATGGAGGCTTCCTTGGTTGGACTGGATCTTCCCCATAGTTCACTCTAGAGACCATGAGGGCATCACCCTCCTAGGATTGACTGGTAGCACCTTTTACTTCCCATTCCGAGTGTTCGGCTGCCCTCAGCAGGTGCCTTGCGAGGCCAAGCCCTCCCTATGTGATTTAATTTTTTCTTGGGGGTCCTCTGGAGACATAGATTGGATTGCTGCTCTTTGGGAAACATGTTAGTCGACTCTGATGTGCGATATTAAGCAGGGAGATCTGGTTAGAACTTCTCCTAAGTACGAGGCATGGCTATTGACTGAGCGGCCTGTTGCTGATGGTCCAGATTTGATAGAGATTGTTGATACTTGAGGCCCCTGGCCAAAGAAGGAGACGGCACTCCGAGCCCGTATCGAGCTACCAGTAGATGAGAAGAGGGTCCTACAAGAGCTTTTGGCACATGAAAAGGTTAGAGCAGACACAATAGAGGGCGAGGTCCTCCGTTTGAAGGGATCACTGAGCGTCGCTTTTGGGGCCACTGAATCTTCTCGGAAGAGGTATAAGAGCCTTCATGGTCGCTGGCTGATTGAGCAGAATGTCCGGGAAGATGACCTTCATGCTGAGATTAGCGCATTGAAGCACGAGCTGGGCCGCTAACTCCTTTCTGCACACAGAACTTTTTGCACAGATCAGATACACAGAAAAAGGGCATAAAAAACCCTTTTACAGATACACACATTTTTTGTATACATATTTTCTTTATATTTTTGTTGTTTTTGTTTATTTATAAAAAGGAAAACACGCTAGTCATCATACCGGCTATTTTTTGGGATGTCGTGTAAGCGGTGCATTTTATAAATAAAAGGTAGTTTATTATATACATCTACCTAGACTTTTTGGCCTTTTTATTTTGTGCATATATATATTTTTTTTTGCGCTGCGCCTTAATCACCTTGTGAAACCTTGGGTCCTCTTTTGAGCATGGTCGAACCCCCCCTTTTTTACTGGTTGATTTTGAAAGAGTTCCAACAGTCCTACCAAGGCCAGAACGTTCATCCCCTTGGGATTGAGTTAAACCTTTCTCCTCACCTTGGGTCATACGTTTGACGGTGTGGTTTCACAAAGACAATTTTGTTCGGGACCCGATTTGAACTAGCATGAGCAGCCCAGTCGGACAAGAGGGTAAAGGAAGAGTAATAAGGGCTCCTCAAGCATCAATCATCTCAATCAGTCCAAACCTTTCTTTTTCAAATTTTTTCTCTTTTCTTTTTTTTTTTGTTTATCTCCTTTTTTACCCGTGGTGCCCTTTTGGGTTTTCACCACGTCCATGGGTTTAGCTCTCTTACCCCAAGCGCCCTTTCGAGTTTTCACCTGATCCGTACAAGCTCGCTGTTTTTACCCGTAATGCCCTTTCAGGTTTTCACCACATCGATCTTGCTTTGAGCTTGTATTTTTATTTTATCTTTTTATTTTTATTATTTCTTTTTTTTTTAAAAGCCACGACATAGACGTCGATTCCGTTATAGCCAGCCGGATGGGGCTCTGGTGTCGTCTCACAACTCGGCTTGTGTTGGCTTAACAGATATTATGACTGCTTGTAAACCTAAAAGAGGGCTTTCTTCAAGGTGTAGCTTGGCCATGGGTTGGGTTAGGATTTGAAGGTATGTTAGGCTAAAAGGGTTTCCTTGATACGACTTCAGTTTTCTCAACATACTTTCTCCCTTGGGGGTTTTCATTGTACATGCCCCATGATTTTTTCTACATTTTTTTGTTCTCTTTGCTCCATTTCAGGTAATCTCTCTGAGGTTTTGCTTTTTCGATTATTATTATTTTTTTTTAATTTTGATAGTAACTTTACTTCCCCTTTTTTTCTGTATGTGTACGCACATACATTTTTTTTTGGGGGAGGGGTTTATTGAAAGAAAGGCCCAGGCTCAAATGGGGTAGCAACGGATATCATCATTTTTAGGGATGCTTTTTGGCTACTATGTTTGAAATGATGGCCTCTTTTGAGTGGTTCTTAAGCAGTCACGTATCTGTTTTACCAATACTTACCTTATCGCAATAGACTAAGAGTAGAATTGTCGGACATATCCAGCGTTGATGGGCTTAGGAAGATGATCTCCATCCATGGTGGTGAGGCGGATGGCGTATCTCGATAGTACTTTTCGAATGATGTAAGGTCCTTCCCAGTTCGGCTTGAACTTTCCTCTCGGATCAACGTGGAGGGATGGGAAGATCTTCTTCAGCATAGTATCTCCTACCTTTAGATCTTGACCGCAAGCACCTTTATTGTAAGCACGTGCGATTCGCCCCTGGCAAACTTGAGTGTGACACAAGGCTAGGAGTCTCTTCTCGTCTAATAAGTTTAATTGTTCGAAGTGAGATCTCTCTCTCTCTCTCTGTTTCGGGTAAGACTGGTTCCATAAGGATTCGGAGTGAGGGTACTTCAACCTCAACTGGTAGGACAGCCTCAGTTCAATACACAAGGGAGAATGGTGTTGCACCTGTAGTGGTACGGATCGACGTTCTGTAGGCCCATAAGGCAAATGGCAGCATTTCACTCCAATCTCGATAAGTGATGACCATTTTCTAAAGAATGTGGATGACCGTCTAGTTCACAGCTTCCACGGCTCCATTAGTTTGAGGCTGATAAGGTGACGAGCGATGGTGTTTGATCTTGTATTACTCACAAAAGGCTCGGATACACCTATTTTCAAAATTTGTACCGTTGTCCGTGATGATATCCTTGGGTACTCCGAATTGGCACATAATATTGTTTTTGAGAAATTTCTCGATGTGACTAGTTGTGATGTTGGCGTATGATGTTGATTCTACCCACTTGGTGAAGTATTCAATGGCGACGAGGCTGAACCGATGTCCATTTGATGCTTTTAGATTAATTATTCCGACGACGTCAAGTCCCCAGGTAGAAAATGGCCAAGGAGTGGTCATGCAGTGTAGATCGATGGCAGGGGCGTGTATCAGACTGGAGTGTTCATGACACTTGTAGCATTTCTAAATATGTTTGCAGCAATTTGATTCCATAGTGGTCTAAAAGTATCCCTACCGTAGAATTTTCTTGGTGAGTATGTGACCGCTGATGTGGGCTCTGCATACTCCCTCGTGGATCCCCTTCATAATATTGACTGCTTCACCTTTTGTAAGGCACCTGAGTAAGATGTTATTGTACGATCGCTTGTAAAGGCATTCCCCACAAATGGCATAACCTGCTATTAGACGCTGAATGGTTCGTCGGTCCATCCTGAATGTTCCCTAAGGGAAAGTTAGGGTCTCGAGGAAATTCTTGATATCTGAGAACCAAGGTGGCTCATCATCAGGCTTCATAGGTTCCTCAATCTAGAGACAGAAGGCCAGCTCACTTCTCTGCTTGATCATGATCGGCTTCATCTCAGCACCATACGAGATTTCTATCATTGACGCCAAAGTTGCTAGTGCATCGGCAAAATGGTTCCTTATCCGGGAGACATATGCGAATGTAACATCTTAGAAGCAAGCTATCAGATCCTCAAGGTGTTCATGATAAGGGATCAGTTTCTCATCTTTCATCTTCCAATCACCGTTCGTCTGACATATGATTAACTGTGAATCACCAAACACTCGAAGGTGAGTTATATTTAGATCAAGAGCCGTCTATAAACCAATGGCACAATCGTCATATTCAGCCATGTTGTTTGTTCAAGGGAAATTGAGCTTAATAAAGACCGGTACATGGAATCCCTTTGGTAAAATTAGAATGGCGCCAACTCCCTGACCCTCGGCATTTGTTGCCCTGTCAAAGTGCATTACCCAAGAGTCTTCTGCTTCCTCAGTATCATCTTTCGTCATGAACAAGATATCTTCATCTGGAAACTCAGTTCTCAAAGGTTCATAATTTGGCAAAGGATTGTCGACAAGATGATCGGCGAGTGCCTGCCCCTTGATTGACTTTTGAGTGACGTACATGATGTCGAACTCAGATAATAAGAGCTGTCAGCGTCCAGTCTGCCCAGTAAGAGCAGGCTTCTCAAGCAGGTATTTCAATGGATTCATTCGAGCTAAGAGTAGAACGACCTGAGATAGCAAGTAATGGCGAAGCCTCTGAGTAGCCCATATAAGAGCCAGGCATGCTTTCTCCAGATGAGAATAGTGCGTCTCATAATCAGTGAATTTCTTGCTCAGATAGTAGATGGCCTGCTCTCTCCTTCCTGTCTCATCATGCTGCCCTAAGACACATCCCATCGAGACTTTCGTCATGGAGAGGTACATTAAGAGTGGTCTCCCTGGCTCGGGTGGTACCAAAATAGGTGGGTTAAGTAGGTAGCCTTTAATTTTATCGAACGCTTCCTGATAGTCATTGTCCCATTCAATGGGCGAGTTCTTCCTTAATAGCTTGAAGATCGGTGTGCAGATTGGAGTTAGCTGTGCAATGAATCGACTGATATATTATATTCTACCTAAGAACCCTCTAACTTCCTTCTCAGTAGACGGTGGCAGCATTTCTGTGATAGCTTTGACTTTGACGGTGTCGACCTCGATCCCTCTCCTGCTGACGATGAATCCTAACAAATTTATGGACATAGCACCAAAAGTGCACTTCTGTGGATTCAGACGTAGCCGATACTTTCTCAACCTCTCAAACAGCTTCTGAAGGTTTACCAAGTGATCGCCTCGCTCCGGTGACTTGGCTATCATCTCATCGACGTACACCTCAATCTCTCGGTGCATCATGTTGTGAAATAGCGCAGTCATAGCTCTCTGGTATGTTGCACCAGCATTCTTTAGCCTAAACAGCATGACTTTGTATCAGAAGGTTCTCTAAGGAGTGATAAACGCTCTCTTCTCTCGATCTATCTGCCATCTTGATCTGATTGTATCCTAAGAAACCATCCATAAATGAAAGCATCTCGCGCTTAGCAGTGTTATCAATCAAGATGCCGATGTGTGGAAGTGGGAAATCGTACTTTGGGCTCGCCCTGTTCAAATTGCAAAAATCGATGCACATGCGAACCTTTCCATCCTTCTTCGGTACAAGCACGATATCGGCTAGCCACTGTGGGTATATGGATACCATGAGAAACCCTGCATCATACTACTTGATGACCTCATCCTTAACTTTCAACATCCACTCGGGTCGGAGACGTCTCAGCTTCTGCTTAACCGGCTTCATATCGGGGTAGAGAGGCAACTCATGCTCAACCAAATCAGTGTGCAGACCAGGCATGTCCTCGTAGGACCAAGCAAAAATGTCTTGGTATGACCGAAGGAAGTCGATCATGCTTTTCCTTTCTTCAGGAGATAGCGATGTTCTGAATTTGGTTATCCTGGGAATCTTCTTAATCCCTAAATTGACATCCTCAGTTTCCTCACCAATGGGGGTAGGGCCATGCTCAAAGTCAGCGAACTGGTCAAGGAGCTCATTGGGGAGCTCCTCCAAAGGACTATCCTCGTCTAGACTCATAACACCTACCTATTCCTGTATTTCTACAGGGAAGGGGTTGATTTTACGTGGGACGGGTATTTCGATTAAGGCGTCCTTTTGTGGGACTTTTTCTGTAATTTTAAATGACGATATTTTTGGACTTTGGATTTTTTCAATGTTTTTGGGATTTTATTATTTTTTCATGTTTTTGAGATTTTTGTTTTCTTCGGAGACGGACCCTTGGTAGTGCGAGTCTGTGTATATACAAGGTATTGCCTGCCAAGGGCTTATCTCACTTTTTATAGGTTATTTTTTTTAGGAAATAGGTGCAACACTTTAGGCCACTCCCTGCTTCCAGAGTTTGGGGCAAAGATGCCCAGTTGCGTACCTGAGAGGCCGCTCTTTTACCTGTTTGGATAGAGGTTTTTTATTGATATGGCTCATTAGAGTCAGCCTCCATCATCTTAACCCCCATTTCGTCTAAGATGATATCCTCAAACGTCAATACCACTTTGTGGTGATTTACCACAGGGGGCGTCTGTTCAGGTACCAGCCATCGTTCCTCGAAGAGGGACAACGCAGCCAAATCTATTTCCAAGGTGGGAAAGGAGATTTGGGGATTGGTGGGATGTATAGGGGCTGTGGGTTTGTGTGGGGTCAAATGAGTTACCCCATTTTGATCGATCTTTACAACCCCAACGCTGACAAAGGAATCCTAGATGTGCGGCCTAGGGTGAGGTTTCTCTTCTATGTTGATTCCTCGAGCTCTTACCGCTGTGGCGATCCTGGCTTTTTCTTTAGCCTCTCGAACCTCTTCCTCTGTGGGCTTGTACCCCAACCCGAATCTTACCTTTTGCCCCTTAGCATCAACTGGCTCTCTTCTGCCCTGCAGTCTAGGCCCAAGTCCTCGGCCTTTCTGATAGCCCCACTTTTGGAGCATAGCTACCGCCGCTACCATACCACCTCCTGTTTTAGGCATGATACCTTCAATGAGCTCCGGGAGTATCGCTGACACCTCATATTCAAAACTGTGGAGGTCGACATCCTCTGCGGTGTGTGGTATATCCAACACATTAGGTTTTTCGATGCTATTGATGACTTTTTCTTTCTCGTTGTGCCCCTCACCAGTGGTTGTAATAATTTGGTGCCCAGACGCAAACTTGAGTTTCTGGTGCAAAGTGGAAGGTATGGCTCCGACCTTGTGCAGCCACGGGCACCCCAACAATAGATTAAATGAAGATTTGATATCCATGACTTGAAATAAGATGGAAAAGGTCATTGGCCCTATCAGCAGCTCAAGATCAACTTCTCCCATTATTTCTCTCCTGATATTGTCAAATCCTCTTGCGCTGGTTCTGGTGGGCCTCAACATGCATTGATCGACCCCGATCTTAGTGGTGGTTCTTAACGGGCATATGTTCAATGCAGACCTATTATCAATTAAAACCAGGGGAATGGCCATATTTCTCGACTCAACGGTTATATTTAATGACTTGGAGTGGCTACACCCTTCTTCTGGTAAATCAGCATCAAAGAATGAAATGGCATTTGGAGCCATCACTTGCCCAATTATCTGCCTGACTTCAACTGGGATAACTTGGAGTGATACATGCACATTTTTTAATGCCTCATTTAATGCTTGAAAATGGAGTGGGGGACGTCATTAACAGATCCCAGACGGTTATATGAGTGGGCATTCTTCTCAGTTGAGTCTCTAGTATATGTTCTCGACTCTTATTTTCGAAGGGGTCACAACGCTATCTTTCTTCCACTCTGGTTGGGCTTATGCTGCTGCCAGTGCTTCTGACTGT
Organism: Chloranthus sessilifolius; assembly: GCA_021018995.1. NCBI lineage: Eukaryota > Viridiplantae > Streptophyta > Magnoliopsida > Chloranthales > Chloranthaceae > Chloranthus > Chloranthus sessilifolius. Next base: position 48,603,765 of record CM037593.1, on the reverse strand, counting down.
TTCGATATTCTCCTAGACCGTGTGACAAAATCCACTGCCCCTTCTCTGCTGCTGCCGGTATTAAATTTGTTTACTCGTAGCTTAGCGGGATCTGATGAGGGTCATAGGTTGGTCCCGAGAGCTTGAAAGGTATGGCTGTCTGTACTTGAGGCTCTTGCATTGTCGGCTCAGGAGGTGTGGGCAACACCTGATTTATTTTGGTGGTAGCAGGTTAGGTGGAAAAATTGGGCCAAATGGGGGTGGTGAAGTATGAGGGTGGTGGTATCGGGGGGAAGGAGGTAAAGGTAGGCCATTGATAGCTGGTAGGTGCTGGTGGGAGATGGGGGGTCTGATGGGCCGTTAGGTAATTGACTTGAGTGGTGGAGTCAACTAGTGGCTAAACTTGTGGTGAGGGGATGGGCGCAGGCCATTGATAATTGATGGATGCGGGTGTGGGATTGGGGGCCTGATGGTTTATTGGGTAATTAATGGGGGCGGTGGAGTTTGCCGACAGTTGAACTGAGGGCAATGGGGTGGGCGTAGGCCATTGATAACTGGTGGGTGTGGGTGTAGGATTGGGGGCCTGTTGTCTCATTGGGTAATTGATGGGGGTGGTGGTGTGTGGTTGGTATGTATTGATATGTACATAATTAACGGGTGTGGTGGATAGAAAGTATGCCCTGAGATCCAAGGGTTCAAATTGTAGGGTCGGGTTGGGGAAATATTCTGACAAATTTAGGGGTTCAATTACCCCTATGTTCCTTTCTTCCACGTTCCTTGACAGTGGTGCCACATAACTCTCCCGATCATTGATATAATCAAATGGGTCAAATTCAAACTTTCCTCATCTTCTATCATTCCGACAGTGGGTCTGGGCCTACTCCTCTTGTAGGATGTGGGGGTACTGGCACTTGGTGAATATTAGCATGCTGAGTAGGTGCAGGGGGAATGATTTTCCTGGTATCAATCAAATCCTGGATGTCATGCTTCATGGGGAAGCAATGAACAGTTGGGTGACTCGGACCCTGATAAAAATTACAGTGGGTATTTGGGTCATAATTCCTTGGGATCAGGTGAGGAGGAGGTTGCGGTTGACGGATAGTGATTAATCCCTTTTCTACTAACAAAGGTAGAAGTACACTCAATGATTGCCCTAGAGGCATAAAAACTCGATCGTAGCGGTCTCTTCTCTGCTCCGGGGTCATTTGCATTCCTTTCCCATTCCCTATTCTCTGCATCCGCTCAGGCCTAACTGGTGCTAGTGGGGTTGCCTAAAATTGAAATGGGGTAGTGTTGTTATTGGGCCTAGTATTGGCTATGTTCTGGACCTCCCCCTGTTCTCTTATCATTCATTTTCTCTGAAAAACTCCTAACCCCACTGGGTCTACTTGGCATGTTCTTACTTAGATGGCCCTCCCTGATGGCATCCTCACATTGGTTAGCATTCCTCACCAGATAAGCAAAGCTGGACTGCTGCTGGTACACCAAAAAGTTTGAGATCACTGGTAGAGTATTCTTTGAGATCATCTCTATCTCCTCATCATCAGGTATTCTGTTTCTTACTTGAACTGCCAGTGCTCTCCAGCGTCCCAAGTAGTCGCTAAAAGTCTCGTTTTGGTTATGTTTTAAACAGGCCAAGTCTAACTTACGTAGCTCAATGTCTATATTGTAGACATATTGTTCTTGAAAGAGGTATGTTAGGTCCTTCCACATTTTCATCATGGATGGTTCTAAAGATGTGAACCATCTCAAAGCCGGCCCGGTCAGACTCTTCTGAAAGACTTTTATTAGTAGTCTTTCATCCCCTCCATATTGGCACATGTCCCCACAGTAGGACTTCAAGTGTACAATGGGATTGCCAGTGCCATTATATTTGTCGAAGGCTGGCACTTTAAATTTGGGGGGCAGGGGGACCTCAGCGAACAAATACAAATCTGTGAAGTCCATTGTGTGGATTTCAGCACCACCCATTTTCATCAGCTGCTTATGTATTTTGTCCAATTGTTCTTTCAGTTGTTCTGACTCTTTTGATGCAGGGGCCGCTTTCTCGGCCATCGGTTGGACTTCACTTTGGGCTACCAAGGGATGGGAATTTGTAGGAGGAGGGTTAAGACTGGTCAATGCCCCAGCGTAGGCCCTGCTATTCCTAATCTCGTCTTCCTCATACAGTTGGTCGGCATAATGTGCAGTAAGGGCGAGATTTTCTTGTTTTTGTTGCCCGAGTTAGACGGGAATGACATGAGTGGGGGTGGGGTGAGCCCATTGGGGGTGAGGAAAGGTTTGTTGGGTGATGGGATTTTTGTTTAGAGGTGGGGCCTGATGAGGCCATTGGGTATGGGGGAAGGTTTGGAGATGGCCTTGGGGTGTGGGGCCATGGGAAAATTGGGTTTGGGGTATGGCATGGGTTTGATCTGGCTGTAAAGGTTGGGTGAAATGTTGGGGGTATTGTGGAAGGTATGAGTGTGGGGTTTAGGTTTGGGTCATTAAGCCTTGGTCATTTTGGGCTATGGGCCACTGATGGATTTGGGCCAGGGGCCCTTGGTAGGTTTGGGCCAATGGGCCTAGGTAGGTTTGGGCTAATGGGCCTTGGTGGGTATGGGCCATGGGCCCTTGATAATGGGCCTTGGAGGGTCTGTGTCATGGGCCCTTAATGGATTTGGCCCAATGGGCCTTGGTGGGTATGGGCCATGAGCCCTTGATGGTTTGGCCCAACGGGTCTTGATAGGTGTGGGCCATGGGCCTTTGGTAGGTTTGGGTGGTGGGGTATTGGGTCATGGGGCCCTGGGATATGTGGGACAAGGGGGTTTGGGCCAATGGGTCTTGGGATATGTGGGAAAAGGGGATTTGGGCCATTTAGCCTTAGGGCATGTGGGTAATGGGAGTTTGGATGGTGTGGATTATGGGGGGTTGATGGGGGTCATTGAGGAGTGAGGCATGGAGATTGGCTAGGGTGTGAGATGGGTTTAGGGATGTGGGGTGTGGAGGAGGGGAGGTGTTTTGAGAAGCCTTCCACATGGAGTAGGCTTGGAAACACTCCTCCATCATGGTCATGGAAGAAGGATTGGATGTGGGGGGTGGAGAGGGGAAATTAGGCATGGCCCCGGTATGATCGGGCATGGCTATGGTAAGAGGTGGGATATGGGGTGGATTGGAGAGTTGAGGTGGGGTAAAGGATGGGGAGGGATTAGGGATATTTAGGGATGGTGGTTGGTGGAGTGTGGATGTTTGGAAGAAACCGGGCATGACCCCGGTAAAAATGGGCATGACCCAGATAGATGGGGGGATTTGTGGGGGGTTGGATAGGGAGGAATTGGTGTATGTGAATGTGGGTGGATCAGGCCTAGAGGGGGAAGATGGGAAATGAGGCATGGATATGGATTGGGAGAATGGATTTTGTGTGGATGTGGAAGGGAAATGGGATAGACTTGGCATGGGTATGGTTTGGGTAAAAGATGGAGAATGGGGGGTTGGACTTTGGATATTTTGGGGGCTATCGGTTGGGAAAATTGGGGTGCTAAACGGGCTGGTAACGGAAAAGGGGGGTTGGGTGAGGGGGATGGTGGAAAAAACTTCTCTCGAATGGGAGCGGGTTGGAGAATGTGGCGGGGATGAGTCGGGCCAACTACCCACGATATTCTTCAGGAGGTGCCTTGGATAAGGCCAAAAAATCCTCCTCCTTCCCCTACGGACGGCAAAGGGCAAGATGATGCCATTGTGAAGGCACCACAAACTATATGTTTTTGGTTTTTGATTTTATATATTTTTTGAATTTTTTTTTTAAAAGTTTTGAAAAACAAAGGTTCTGAGGCCTTGAAATTCTCTTTTCGAGTGGCCCTCGTACCTTAATTCAAGACCCGCGGCGACTATTTCGATGCACTTCGAAAGAATTGAAGGAGAACCTTCGATCTATTGAAGGCACGGAAATTGAGGCAAACAACCCGATCCCTTGGAATGAACCAAAAAGAAGTTGCCCTCTTTTAACAGGCGGGGGCATATTGGGTGTCGGAGATGGCAGAGCCTAAACAAGGCACTAAGCACACTAATCGGGGGACTCGGGAGGTGAAGAAGGCCATAGATTCAGGCTGGTGTGCTGTTAAACAGACCTGGCACAACTAATATATGCGCTCAAGTAGCAGGACCCTTTTTTTACACTGGTGCAACTATTAGTTGCACCAAGGTAAATTTTGGGATTTTAAAGCTAGCGCAACTATTAGTTGCGCTAGTTATAAATTCTAGTTTTTTGCACTAGCGCAACTAATACTTGCGCCAGGCAAAAACTGATGCTCGAGAAAGTATAACAGTAGAGACAACAGCCCAAAATGAGTCTCTTTTTTTGGTTTTTGTGGAAGCTAGGCTTCCGAGAACTGAGCTATTTTTTGGTGATCGATTCTCTCCTCACCACACCTAAAGGGTTTGAGTCTGATATAACTCGCTAGCGCGCTCCCCAAGGGTTTTAAGCTTTGGAATGGGAACCCACTAAGGGTTTGAGCCTTCTCAGATACTAGGTGGGCTGGGACTTTTCTGGATCGTCACCACTAAGGGCTGCCGCTATACTAAGACCCGGGTGGTTGTGTGTTTGCCTAATCCCAACCCCTTTAAAATCTACCCCGTAAAAGAAAATTAATTAAGCTCCCTAACTTGGTTCAATTTTAATTTTTTCAAAGCTTTTCTTCTTTTTTTTAGAAGTTTTCTTTAGTTAAAAGACCGGGGGTGATGATCCCGTACTGCCACTACGGGCCAGCGTCCACTGTTGGTATATGAGTGCGCAAGTAGGCCCGTCAATTGGCTAAGGCACTTTAAATGGTGGAAAATTAAATGAATTAAAAGACAATGCTCAAGTAGGCCCGCCGATCAGCTAAGGCACTTAAAATGACAAAAAAGTAAAGAAATTTAAAGACTATGCACAAGTAGGCCCACCAATCGGCTAAGGCTCATAAATGACGTAAAAGTAGGGGTAAGTAAAGTGACTTAATCGGAGGGGTGAGTGAAAAAATTAGTAAAAATAAAATTAAAAAATAGTAATAAAATGTTAGGAAAATAAATAAAAATAAAGGCCTAGTTCAAGGGGAAGCTCTACTAGCTACTCCCCAGCAGAGTCGCCATCTGTGCAATCGTGGGATCCGTGATGGTCCCGTCGTGGCGATGCGCTCGCTTGCAAAAAATATAGAGTCACCACCCGGAGCTTTTGGTGTCTCGGGATACCTATATCATTTTTATAACCATCGAAGTGCCAGAAATATGACTCTGAATCCGGTCTACACCAAAGGCTCTTGGGTAGGGGGCTTTGGTTATCGATCGGGAAGGTGTTAGGCACCCGATCAACCCGCTTAATGCGGTCTCTACTAATAGCCAATATAAAAATAAAGTATAAGAAAAGAAAATAGCTTCCTCTTGCCCAAATGGACCTCAAATCCTATTTGTGCCCCTCCGTTCCTACCGAAAATTCGACGGCGTAACGGCACAAATGGGAGGATAAGAAGAGCTAAGGAAGAGATAAGAGAAGAAAGGGGAGAGCCAGAGCCCTTGGGCCCTTCTAGCACCGTAGGAGAGCCTTGCGTGACTTGCTTTTGATGAGCATTTGAAGGCTTGAATGGTGGAAAGAGGAGTTCTAACCACTAAGGCTTACTAGCTAAGAGGTAGAGATGGGAGGTAAATGGATAGCACACACCTAACCTAGAGGTTTTTTAGGAAAGGTAAGGCATGGAATGAGGTTTTGGAATTCAAAAATTTGTATGAGTAATGGTGCACCAAAGGGAAGAAGATCTTCTCACTTTAAGCTCTTTCTCTCTTAGGCAAAATTCTCAACCCTTAAACCAAGGGGTGGGGGGCTCTATTTATAGGAAAAGGGTGGGTTAGGAGGCTACTTAAGAGCTAAATGGGTTTAGCAATTAGGTAATCTCACATCTAAGGATTCCTAGGGTTTTTGGAGCCTTGAGATGTGTGGAAGGATCCTCCAATGGTGGATGATGGGGTGATGCCATAAGCCACTTGAGGGGTTGCAAATAGGTAGTGAATGGGTGCAACAGAACTAGCAAAACATACCCCAAAGGTCAAGGTGGTAAACAAGTCAAACCCCAATCATGAATTTCGAGATAAAATCTAGAGGTTACTGTTTATATGCCTGCCGCAAGTTGCGCCAGGCAAATGTACAATAAAATAGTTTTAAACAGTGCCTGGAAGTTGGTTCGCGAGGGTGGGGTCCACAATTAACACTAGCGCAACTATTAGTTACACCAGGCTTAAATCCTGGGAGAAGTGGCCTGGTACAACTAATAGTTGCGCCAGGCAAAATTATCACTGGTGCAACTATTAGTTGCGCCAGGCCATTTCTAGGGAGAAATAGCCTAGCGCAACTATTAGTTGTGCCAAATCCCTAGGGGGGCCTCTCGATTTTACTCTTATGCCCTCCGGGCTCGATTCGCCGTATCCTTTGATGTATACCTCCGATTGGGGTGATTCTTAGACTGTTGGAAAACTGACGACCTTTACTTTTCAATAGTATAAGATTTGATCATAGTAGAAGGCCGTAACTGGTCTCGGTGCACCACACCTTTTCCAAGGTTTGGAAGGTTAAATTTAGGTTCATAACGAGTTCTAAGGGTTGGGATTTATTTCTAAAGGTTTGGAGTAGGTTCCCAAGGGATCTAGGGTTATTCCTAAGGGTTTGGAAGGGTTCCTAAGGGTTCTAGGGTGGTTCCTAAAGGTTCCATACATGCCATCACAATCTCGAAAGTGTACCTTTCTCGAAATGTGTTTCGATTGGGCCTTGGGTCAAATTTGGGTGTCTACATTATTATTATTATTTTTTTATGTTATTAACTTTATATGATTTTTATTTTAGAAAGTAGGGAGAGAGTCAAATCTAAGTTTCTAAATTTCCTGGTCGGCAGAAGTTGGAAACTTTTAATTCACTACTCCGAATAAACCTGCAAAAGATTTAAGAAGTGATCAAATAAAAATAAAAATCTAAAGAAATATATAAAGATAGATAAATATTAGTTTTTAAAAGGATAAAAGTATTAGATAAAAACTAGAAAGAATTAGATAAATCCACTTCCCCGGCGGTGGTGCCAAAAACTTGACTTGCTTCTTATTGTGTATTATAATTATATTAAATTCTAGTCTTAACCTATTGCACACACAATGGAAATTATAGTAGTAGCATAGGATTGTTCCTACGAGGAAGTTCATTATCTTATTAATTCCTATTTCTATCTTCTATCTAAATCTGTATCTTAAAAACTTTTATTTATCTTTAAGATTTCCTAATATACTAGAGAAATATGAATAAAAGAATGAGTTTCTAAACTAAAGTGCATAAAGAATAAATCCTAATCCTCCTTCAGATTAAGGTTGTCAATCTTAATATTCAGCTTTCAGATATTTGTGAAAATAAATAGTAGCGTTATACCATATTTCTAGTCTCCTAGCATTGGTCGTCAATCAAGTCTAAGATCCTATCAATACAAATTTAATCTAATCAACAATCAACCAGAAATTTGGGCATCAATCAAACTCTAGCAAACTGAAGATGGAAAAGTAAAAACCGTTACACTAATCTGCAAATTCTAACATGAGTCATCAATTCAAATTAAAACTTAGATATGTTTACAAAGTAAATAAAATCTAAATTAGAAAGCAAAGTAAAATATATCCTTACCCCTCAGTCGCAATCATCAATTGCTCCTGAGAAATTAACAGATATCTACACTAATCTTTAGCACTCAATTGCAGTCATCAATTGCTCTTGAGAAACCTCTGATATCTAATCTACTCTAACTAGTATACACTACTTTGATCGAAAGAAAGTCTAACTTTAGGTGCCAATTGATGCTGAAATTCTTTGATGCTTATTCCTATACTGAGCCCCCTTATTTATAGATCATAAGGAGTAGGTTTACAAAGATCTAGTTATAATAAAAGAAACTACTAAAAACAAAAGTATCCTAATATAACTCTAATTTCTAATTTAATCTTTCCTTGCTTTCTTTAGTTGATGCACTTCTAGAGTGTTCTTTATTGAGCAACAGCAGAGTCCTTCGGATTTAGATCTTTATCAATCTTCTTAGATCCGTGGTTCATCAGACTTCTAATTGTAGGAGTCCTCCAATTCTGGATATGGTGGTGATAATTCACACATGATCAACAACAACAACAACAATAGTAGGAAAGCTTATATTCTTAGGAAATTATAAATAATGATTTTCTGTCTTTCATAGCTTATATTTTGGAAAATCGTCAATCATGATTTTCTATTTTCAGTAGGCTTCCTCATAGTTGACAATTTTCAAGATTAAGCTTTATCGCTTTTCTCTTTTTGTCTCTTTTGAAGAATCGTAAACTATGATTCTCTGGCTTTCAGTAGCGGCAATCGTCTTTTTCGCTCAATCATTTTTCTTATTGCTTTTTTATTTTATTTTGACAAAGATTAACACTTAGGCTCTAATTTACTGCTTATCTCTAATATCTGCACATCAGTAACTCGTTAATAGCAAACTAAGTCCTAGCCTCACTAAGTTAAGTCGTGCATCTCATGTCTTTACCTGCCATCTTGATTTAAGTTAGCACAGAGAAAGGTGGCTAAAACAATTATTATAAATATCTATTTGAATTTCAGTTTTATCTAATTTTTATTCTAGAAAGTAGGGTGAGAGAATAAATCTGAGCCTCTAGCTTCTCTAATCAGGGGAAGTTGAAACTCTGATTCATCACTCCGAATAAACCTACAAAAGATTTAAGAAGTGATTAAAGAAAAATAAAAGTATAAAGAAATATAAAAAGAGAAAGATAAATACTTGTTTTCTTAAATTAATATAAAGATATATAATAAAACCCTATCCCCGACAGCGGCGCCAAAAACTTGACTCGTCTTGATTACGTATGTATATCTTTCTCATTAAGTCTTAACCTATTCCAACTCCACAATGGAAATCATAGTACTAGCATAGGATCGGTCCCACGAAGATATGCTTTATTATTTTGTATATATATTTATATTAATTTGTAAAAACTTATATCTATCCTTTAACTTCCTAAACTACTGGAGAAATATGAATAAAGAATGGTTTCCTAATCTAAATTTTTATAGAAAAATAAATCCTAAATCCTCCTTCAGATTATGGTCGTCAATCACAATTTTCAGCTATCGGATGTTTACAATTTTAAAATACTATTACACTATATTTCACTCTTCTAGAATTTAGGCGTCAATAAAAAACTAGCATCGTTCAATATAGAGTTATACTAATCTTTAATCTACCAAAAATTTGGGCATCAATCAAACTCTAGAAAATCAAAGATGGAAAATAAAAACCATTACACTAATCTGAAAATCTCAGCCCGAGTCATCAATTCAAATTAAAACTTGAAGATGTTAACAAAGTAGGAAATTGCATAAAATAAATCTAAACTTGAAAGCAATAAAAGTATATCTTTCACCCCTCAGCTTCAATTGTCAATTGCTTTTAAGAAACTACAGATATCTACTCTAATCTTTCAGCTCTCAATCTCAGTTGTCAATTATGATCGAGGAACCTTGGATATCTAATTTAAACTACTCTAATGATTGGAAGAAAACCTAACCTCAAGCGTTAATTGATGCTGAGAATTTCTTCGATAATAATTCCTATACCAAGCCCTCTTATTTATAGATCATAAGGGGTCGGTTTACAAAATTTCTACTTTTAATAAAAGAAACTACTAAAACAAAACTATCCTATTATGACTCTACTTCTAATTCTATCTTTCCTTGCTTTTATTCAGTTGATGTACTTCTAGATTTCTTTCTTTATCTCAGCAGTAGAGTCCTTTAAGAGTCTTCTTCGTCAATCTTCTCAGATCCATGATTGGCTAGACTTCTAAGTCAAGAAATCTTCTATGTATATGCATGGTGGTGTAACTTTTTATGGGATCAGCAACTTCAGAAAGTGTCTTATCTGTAAAATCGTAAATCACGAGTTTCTATTCTTTTCATACAGCTTTCTATAGAACGATTCTTTGTTTACGATTCGTCGCTGCTCTTGTATCGTACTTCACTTTAAATAACTTTCTCTGAAGAATTGTAACTTATGATTTTCTACTTTTTCCAATACATCATATTGTAAAATCGTAAAACATGAATTTTCATCTTTCAGTAGGCGATGATTCGTCATTCATGTTCAATCATCTTTTTGTTGCTTTATGAGTTCAATTTGATGAATATTAAGACTTTGGTTCTCTTTTGCTATTTTTTTTTTTAACATCTGCACATTAGTAACTTATTAGTAGCAAACTAAGTCTTAGCATCACTAAGTTAAGGGTGATAAAATTTTATATTATGTGACTGATCACATAGACTATTTGTTTGAGCCTTGGGTACTAGACAAGAGGTTAAGGGTTCGAAACTTGATAGGTAAGGTTTAAACCTTTATTTTGAGACCTTCAAGTAAATGCCTATACACCCTTCCTTCATGTGTCAGCCTAACACCAAATAATCTCCATTAAGTTATAAAAGGATGTGTTATGTAGAAACCCTTTCATAATCTGTTAAAGAATTCTTCTTAAGAATAGAACTGTAGGAAAACATACCCATCTCGTCTTTTCTCTCCTTCTTAAGAAAAACCCTAGCCGCCACTCCTTATACCCACCTAACATCTCTTGGGTCTTCTTCTATAAGAATCAACTTGATTAGTTCCACCACCAAGATCAAGGAGAAGGGAGGAACACCGTGGACAAACTAAAGTGTGGAACGTCAAACTCTGCAAAGATCGATCATCGTAGTTCCACTGTTCACAAGAGGTGAATATCACCATATCTTATTTTCAGAATTCATTTTCTTACGTATTGCTATTAAAACATGAAGGCATGGTGCAGGGTGGGCAAGGTATGACTTTGTTTTTGGAACTCCTGTTAGATTTACGGGTATATATATTTTTACGTATTGCTCCTTTGTAATTAGGAAATATTAAATGCTGAAAAGAAAAAAGTGAATTTTAAATAGAGAGTACTTGGGTTAATGCGATTACCAGCTACAGATGTTCATCGATGTTGCAGCACGCCACTGATCACGCTTTACGGGGTGTGGGTTAACTCTTTTATTGAGCATTGACTGGCCGATTTCAGCAGCTGTGGGTCGCCTAAGGTCTAACTAGTCTAGTTTCCTAGTCCTACTTTAAGTCAAACTAAAAAGGGGTTGTAGCCTGTTATGCTAAGGAGGATTGGCCCTGTTCTCGGGTACCCCCTGTAAGCTCCCTTAGGCAAATCGGCTAGGTTAAGGGAAATTTTGATAAATATTAGAAATTAAAAACTTAATTTAATCTAAACTAAGAATTAAGAGAGAGATTACCTAAAGCTGAGCACTTTTTCCTCTGTGATTCTCCTTCTTCCAGCACCATAGAGAGAACCTTGAAATTCCTAGGCTTGAAGGAGAGGAACTTGAAAATTGGATCCTTTGGTCGTGGGGTAGGGGGATATATTTATAGGTATAGGGCTAATTCCACGCATGTGAGCATGTCCGTAATTAACCGATTACACGAATGAAACCTTGCGTGGAATTGAATTCCGCCCATGGTCTTATGCACTCAATCCGGTTTGAGTTGGTCATGGGCTCGAGAATGATCGGCTGACTGGCTTTGCCGAGGAGTCCTAGTTCCATTATGCCTGGAACCAATGACACTATGGACTTATGCGCATAATCGAATTATGCGCATCAGCAAGTGCGCATAATCTTGGACTTTGGGCAGTCTTGGGTTTTAGAGTTCCAGTCTAAATCTGGATTGATTCCATGCATGCGGGGACGCGTGTAATCGGATTTCGCGTGTCAAGGTATGCGCGACATACAAAATTTAGTGCGGTGCACGGAAGCTTGCACCTAGTCCAAGTTGGACTAATTACGCGCAATTAACCTTGCGTGTGATTTAATTGCGCGTGTAGGTTCACGCGCATAATTCAGGGGCTTCCAAGCCTTATTGGGTCCGAGCTTCTAGGGTGATATTTCAGCCCATATCTTGACCACATACTATGTGTATAGAATATAATCTCCAGATTTAGGGCTTTAATAGTCTTCATAGAGCATTCGTCCCTTTTCGGAGGCTATGGATAAGGTCAAAGGTTGACCAAACAGGCTTGTACACTCCGAGAGGGCAAACATGGGGTGTCTACAGATGCTCCTCTTCAGCGCATTCTTGTGAAACAAGAATGCGTCGAAGAAGTAGACAACCCCTTTCAGGGTGCCTTCTCATTTCTTTGGAAAATCACAAGTGTGAACTGGGTAGCTGACATGAGATGCACGACTTTCTTATCCATCGGCGCAAGCTAAAAGGGAGCATTCGGGGGCCCAATGGTAGCTGTCGAGAGGTATATCCGCATCTGTAGGTGCATATCGCATCCCGTCGAATATCATGACTTGCTGCATATCACAACCAAACAGGGGGAAATTGATGCAAACGAGGTACCAAGGGGCATCATACAAATGTCCAGAAATAAGGTCAAGTGACCAGATAATATGATGTAATATGATGGTAAAGGCTTTCGTAAATCATGTCAGGCCAGGCTTGTCATTACTCACACCAGTGATGTGTGAGGAGTTCCTTTCTAGTGGAAATTTATGATTTCTCAAAGTTGAGTATACTCGGTGTTTGATTTTCTAGAGAAAAGAATAGAGTGGGGTCATGAGAGAAGTCAATTTTGATAGTGTAGACACCCAAATTTGGCCCAAGGCCTGATCGAAATACATTTCGAGAGAGGAGCATCTCCGAGCTTTTGATGGCAAGTATGGAACCCTTAGGAAACACTTCTAAAACCTTAAGAGCCATTCTAAACCCTTAGGAATCACCCTAGATCCCTTAGGAACCTTCTCGAATCCTTAGAAACCCATCCCGACCCTTAGAACCCATTCTGAACCTAAACCTAGCTTTCCCGAGCAATGGAAGAAGAGTGGTGCATCGAGACTAGTTGTGAACTTCTATTGCAATAAAATCTCATACCATTGAAAAGTAGAAGTCCTCAGCTTTTCAACGAGCCATGAATCACCCTAATCGGAGCTATGACGAGAAGATATCATGTTCCGAAATATAAGGGCAAAATAGTAAATATGTTGTGACCCCCTTTGGGATTTGGCGCAAGTATTACTTGCGCCAAGACATTTCTCCCCATAAATGGCTTGGCACAACTATTAGTTGTGCCACATATAAGTGGGTCCCCCCGCGGGCAGTCAACTTCCCAAAACTACTGTGCATCACTATTTTACTGTACATATGAATAGTACTTGTGGGTTTTTGCCTTAAAATTTGACATTGGGGTTTGACTTTTTGACCATCTTGACCTTTGGGGTATATTTTGCTAGTTCTGTTGTACCCATTTACTATCTATGTGCAATCCCTTAAGTGGTTTAAAGCCCCACCCTATCATCCACCATTGGAGCATCTCTTCACACATTTCAAGGCTCCAAAAATCCTAGAAAACCTTAGATGGCTTGATTACCTAATTTCTAACCCTAATTAGCCTCTAAACACCCTCCTAACCTCTCTTTTTCCTATAAATAGAGAGGCACCCCTCCATTTACAAAGGCTTGAAATTTTTTGCAATTAAGAGATTAAGGAATCCCTTCTCTCTCTCCTCTAGTGCACAATTCTCATACAAATTTCAGAACTTTAAAATCTTCTTTAAACCTTAGCATTTCACCAAAAAGCTCTAGGTTAGGTGTGTGCTACCCCTTAGCCTTCTCTCTTTACCTCTTAGCTATCAAGCCCTAGGAGTTAGAACCCCATTTCTCACCATACAAGCCTTCAAAAGCTCACCGAAGCAAACCAACGCAAGGCTCCACAACGGTGTAACAAGGGCCCGAGAGCTCCGGCTCTCTTCTCTATTCCTCTACCTTCTCGGTTCTTCCTCCATCCACTTATTTCTGCCGTTACGCCGCCAAATTTTTGGTAGGAACGGAGGGGCACAATAGGATTTTAAGACCCTTTGCACAAGAGGAAAGTTTTTTTTTTTCTTTTATATTATTTTTATTTTGGCCATAACTAGAGACCTCATTAAACGGGTTGATTGGGTGCCTAACACATTTCCAATCGATAACCGAAGCCCCTACCCAAGAGCCTTTGGTGTAGACCGGATTCAGAGTCATATTTGTGGCACTTCGGTGCTTATAAAATTGATCTAGGTTTCCCGAGATACCAAAATCTTTGGGTGGCAACTCTAAGTATTTATAAAGAGCGCATTGTTGCAACGAGATCGTAAAAAATTCCACGATTGTACAGATGGCGACACTGCTAAGGACTAGCTTGTAGAGCTTCCCCTTGAGCTTGGCCTCTTTATTTTTTGATTTACTAACCTTTTATTGCTATTATTTTTATTATTTTTATTATTTTTTACTGACCCCTCCGATTACGTCATTTATTGATCCTTATTTTTACGTCATTTACAAGCCTTAGCCAATTTGCGAGCCTACTTGCGCACCGTCATTTAATTTCTTTATATTTCCGTTATTTCAAACACCTTAGCCGATCGACGGGTCTACTTGTGCATTATCATTTAAATTCTTTACATTTTCATAATTTCAAGTGCCTCAGCCATTTGGTGGGCCTCCTTGTGCTTTTAATTCCGCAATCATATTCCGCTAGTGAACGTCGGCCCAAAGAGGCGGCACGGGATCCTCACCCCCGGTCTTTGAACTCAAGAAAACTTTCTTAAAAGTGAAAAATAAAATTAAACCAACAAAGGGGATTTAAATTAATTTTTGCGGGGTAGATTTTCAAGGGTTGGGTTATTTAGGTACACATACAAACTCTCAAGTCTTAGTACGGCGGTAGCCCATAATGGTGATGATCCGGAAAAGTTCTTGCACTTGAGGTATATCGGGTGGGTAACCTTCTCATTACCAAGCTTAAAACCTGAGGAAAAAGAGAGCGATAGTGAACCCAAATTGGCCTCTAAACCCTTACGATCGGTGAGAAAAGAGACATATCATTAGAACAGTCAATCCCCAGAAGCCCAACTTCCAGAAAAAACCAATTAGGAGACTCATTTCAGGCAGGAACTGCTGCTGTCAAACTATCTGGAACCCAGTTTTTACCTGGCGCCACTATTACTTGCGCTAAGCAAAAAATCCCCAAATTTACACTAGCACATGTATTAGTTGCACCATCATAAAAAGGGGCACTTTTTGCTATGGCGCACCTAATAGTTGCGCCAGCTTTGGGTACACAGTAGCAGCCCGAATCTGGTGGACTGCTTCGCTTCTCGAACTCCCCGATTAGTATTTTTAGTGCCTCTGTTTAGGCCCCGCAACTTCTGACACCCAATATGCCCTCGCTAATCAAAAGAAGGTGACTTCTTTTTTATTCATTTTGGGGGATCGGGCTATTTACATTGGTTTTTATGCCTTCAATAGATCAAGGGGCTTCCCTTTGATTCTTTCGAGGCACTTTGGAACCTTTGTCGTGGGACTTATTTAGGGTCCGAGAGCTACCTGAGAAGGGAATTCAAAAGGCCCGAGAATCCTCATTTCTTTTCACTTATAAAAATTCAAAAAAATTATAAATAAAAAAACCCAAAAATAGAGTCTTCATTGGTGCCGACACAACGGCATCATCGTACCCTCTGTCATCCCGTAAGGGAAGAAGGAGGAAGCTTTACGGGCCCCATTCAAGGCATCCATACCCGACCCGATACTGAGCAATGTCGTGGGCTGTGGACCCGGCTTACACCGATCCTGACTCATCCCCGCCACATTCTCCAACCCATTCCCATACCAAAGAAACTTTTACTTCCACCCCCTCACCCAATCAACCCTCACCATAACCGGCCCATTCGGTACCCCTATTTTCCCTTCCACCACTTCCCAAAATATCCAAAATCTAACTCCCCATTTCCCATCATTTTCTCAAGTCATGCCTTCATCCATGGCCATCTCCAACCCATCTCACCTTCCTTCCACACCCGTGCAAAACCCGGCCCCATCCTCTACCTTAACCAACATACCCTATTTTTCATCCGCCCAACCCGATCCAACCACATCTATCCATACCACATCCAATCCTCCACGCATCCCTCCATTTACCCAAGTCATGCCCATTTTTTTGAAATCATGACTAATTTTCCTCTCATTTTCCACCTCTATGCCCCATACATATTTCCCATACATGCCTAATCCATCCACCAATGCCCCACCTCATTTCTCTAATCCACCCATATCCCACCCCAACCCGGGCCATGCCCAATTTTTTCTCTTCACACACCCCATCCATACCCCTCCGACCCTCAAATAACCCATCTCCATCCGATCCCCCTTCCATGGCCATGATGGAGGAGATGTTCCAAACCTACAATAGGTGGAAGGCCTCCCAACGCATCCCCCCTCATCCATACCACACATCCATGAATCCATCCGAGACCCTATCAAGCCTCCATGCCTCATTCCCCCATGATCCCCATCAACCTCCCATCATCCACACTGTCCAAGCCCCCACTATCCACATGCCCCAAAGCCCAATGGCCCAAGTCTCCATTACCCACATACACCAAGGACCCATGGCCCAGGCCCACCAAAGGCCCATGGCCCAAACCCATCAATGGCCCATCACCCAAATCCACCAAGGCCCCCTGGGCCACACCTATCATGACCAAGGCTTTGTGGCTCCAACTTCCCAAGGACCCATGGGCGAAACCTTCATAGCCCAACCCTCCCAAGGTTTCATAGCCCAAACCCAAGCCAAGAAAAACCTTAGAGCCTCACACCCATACCCTTCACAGTTTCTCCAAAATTTCACCCATTCACAACCCTCATACCCAGCTCAAACCCATGCCTTGCATCAACCCCAATTCACCCATATCCCAACATCCCAAAGTCAGTTCCAAACCTTTCCCCATGCCTAATGGCCTCACCAAACCCCACCCCAGAATCTGACTTCCACGCATCCCATTTCTCAATAAACCTCCCCTCACCTCCAATGGACTCATCCAACCCTGTTGTCGCTCCAAGTGTGCCATAAATGTGTGCATTATGAATCAAAAATTAAAGAATTAAAGAATGCTAGGTTATATGGATGTTAACTTATGAAAGGGATATCAGCACATTGGGGCTAACACTGGCCTGCAAGATCAGGGCCAATTGTAGCAAGTTTTAAAAGTAAGTATTTCAAGATCGTCCACAGAGAAGTTTGTCTAAACTGAGAGATAAACCTCCAGATCTGTATACGGATCCGCTCTATAATTATCTAAAACAAGAATAGATAAAAGAGTGTTGGATTGTGTCACATTTAACTATAAGCAAATAAAGAAAAGAACTAACTACATGATCCGGATCCGAGTTGGGGAGATGTTTAAAATAAGACAAATGCGAAATAATAGCTTCATGTACTTTAGCCTCTGAATTTTAATGGAGAATCAGTAGTTCAGCAGGCGATTCAATCTTCATCGGCTACCACGAGATGTAAGAGAAATAAATCGAATTAAGCAATAGGTTTAGACTTATGGTCGTGATCGTCACTTAAATGGTCACGGATCATCGATAGCGTGGCCTATTCTTTAGTTCGAACATGAACATCATCGATAAATCTGCTAGAATTAGGTTACCAACGCTAATTAAAGGGAAGTTGCATGCGGATGAGTGAATCTAAAGAAGTCTAATGCACTAAGGTGAACATTGAACCCTCGACATGACTCCAATGGAGAAGACACAAATTCGCAACCTTTTAAAATCCAAAATTATAATTACGAGCACGGCTTCTTAGAGAGCCCTCGGACTTCTGATCTGAGCTTCTCGAAGAGCCCTTAGACTTCTGATCTTGAATCCGAACTTGGAAGTACAAATCACTCACAATGGCTCTCAAAGGTAAACTACAAGAAGGGATTACGGGGGTTCGGATAAGCTATCCGAGAATGAGAGCAGAGATGAAAACTCTAAAATCTGGATGCCCAATTTGGGTAATGGCTTCTCTATTTATACTTTTCCTCCATCTGCGCATCGGATTGACCAATCGAGTGCTTTAGATCCTGGATTGCCCAATGAGGGTTGAGCACGGGATCCGGATCTGTTTTGGCCAATGGAAATGCTCGATCTGGTTCGCCAATCGGTGCGAAGCATCAATTACATTATGGGTTTAAAATTCTGCTTGAGCTTCTGGAAGTTCCGCTGTAATTTAACTTTGGGTGCTCACATGGGTTGGAATATGCCTTGGATCTTGATTGGAACCTTCCGAATGTTCCTGGTCTTTTGATTGCATTAGGCGCATGCAAAGTTTCTGAAATACCCTTGGACGAATCAAATCCCAGAATGCCATTTCGCGAGTTCGGGGCCTTTTCAAAAGTTCAATGACTTCAAGCTACATTCAAAGTTCAATTTTCTTTTCGAGGAGTGTTTTCTTCTTTTCGCAAAGTTCAAGGTTCTTTACGAATAGTAGAAGTTCTTTGCGAATTGAACTCTAGGCTCCCATTCTTCTTTGCGAATAGTAGAAGTTCTTTGCAAATTGAACTCTAGGCTCCCATTCTTCTTTGCGAATAGTAGAAGTTCTTTGCAAATTGAACTCTCTCTTGCTTCAGGTCTTTGTCTGCACTTTTAGACCCTCTTTAGCCATTGCTGAGGCTGTTTCTTCACTCCTTCTTTAAACTTGACATGAGTACATCGACTTTTGATCTTTTGGGATGCTTTTCGGTTGGACTGTCGATTGGTTAGTATAAAATGCACACTAAAGCACTAATTTAGTCTTCTCAAGGGTGTTTCAAGGCTCATGTTTAGGGGTGAAAAATGGTATTTTTCACCCCCAAACCTAAGCTTTGCTAGTCCCTGAGCAAAGAAACGTAAAAAGCAAAATAAAGAGCCACTTTTGTAGGAAGCAGTGCATTTAGCATATGCAACAAGCCTTTTAAACCCCTAGGTGATCCCTAGAGGAGGTGAAGTCTCTGAGGGTTTTCAGTGAAGGTACCCACAAACTTCTCCATGGGACAATTGGCATTAGTGCCTTTGTCATCCCATGAGCAATCAAAGATCAAAATTAGTTACTCTTGAATCAATGTTTAAGCAATTTAGGTTTATTGTTTGCAAGGGATTTCAACATTTATAAACCTTATGAATGTTTCACTCTTTCCAATCTGTGAGCAGCCATAGAAATCATGCAAATGTGTCAGTAGTAGTTCATCATTTGAATAAAAATTAGGTTATTAGTCATACTTAATGTGCTCAAGTTCCAACCCAAACACTTACCAGGGTGTACTCTCATCAAGATTTTTGTTGAAGGGTTCATTTTCACTCAAGCTCAAGAGCAGTAACATCTCCCAAATCGATGTGGAAGCATGAGCATAGGCATGATTCTCAGTCTTGGCATCCTTGACATCTCCTCACCATAGATTGGGAAACTGCTTATCTCCACATGACAGATTCACTCAACTTTGGATCACAAGGACTTTTAATTTGGGTTTGTTGTATGGCTCGTGGAGTGAGGTTTCGAGGATAGGAAGGTTGAGCAGTGTTTGGATTTTTGAGAAGTCAGGAATTGAAGGAGGTGGTTCATGACTCCACCTTCTTGAGTTTAGCTTCTTTTGAGATTCTCGTGTTCAAAGTACTCAGATCTTCTTCCTTTGATCTTGAATTTTCAACATAAAGTTCCCCTTTTTGCCTTTTTTTTGCTTGCTTCTTTTTCACATTGTTTTTCTTTTACTTTCTCACCACCATCGCCCATTTTTGAGGTATTTCTTCTTCATTTATTTTGATATTTGCCCGAAATGTTCCATCTTTACTTCTTTCTCCTTTAACTCTGAATTCTCAAGGTGAGGAATTTGAATTAGTTCCATTGGTTCAGTGCAAGAAAAATGGGTGTTTTGATGAAGCATTGTAGGATTTATAGCTCAATTGGGGTACAAACAAGGGCGATCTTTCTTGGTTGGTTACATTAAGCTCAAGCTGTCCAAAGAAGGCCTTGATCTTTTCCTCGGTTTCATGAATCTTGTTGCTTGTTTTGATTTGGAGTTTCCTAATTTCTAGTGGATCTAATGCCTCGGCCAGTCCTTTGAATCGAGAAAATTGCCTCATCACTCTTCAACGAGATGTAAAACATATAGGCTCAATTCTCACTTGGTTATGGTTTTCCTTGAGCTTTTAAGTATATCTTTACCTTTTCTCTTCCGTGGACTTGCTATGTGCTAATACAAGTGTATTTTCCTGGTGTTAATATCATGGAAATGTGGAATATTGTAGGGTTTAGAATGTCTAAATTCTTGCAAAGAAAATTTTAAAATTTCCACATTGTCATGATTCTTAAGTAAATTGATTCATTTCCTTATTACTTTGGTGATTGTGATGCCCTTATGCTAATTATCCCATAGGCGGGACACATTTGCCATACCCCCAAACCTAAGATGAACATTGTCCTCAATGTTCTAGACAAGGAGAGACTAGCGAGGGTAAAGAAGAAAGAAAAACTAAGAACAGAAAAAATCTAAACTATATGCAGCAGAAAAAATAAAAATGTAAAACTGAAGATATGAGCAAGGAAATGGAAAACATGATATACAAATGCAAGAAAAATCAACAAAACAATGCTAGAACTGCTAAATAAAATCTAACAAATAGAAGGATTACTATGCAAATGAAAGGAAACTAATGCTAATAAAAGAGAAACAGTAAAAGCAAGGTAAGGGACTGAATACAAAGTTAAAAAAGAAAAAGAAAAGTGTTGATACAAAAAAAACAGAATTTGTGCTCCAGAAAGATCTTTTCGCAAAGGACTTCTCCCCAGATTTTCTATTCGAAAAGGAAATTATAACTATTCGAACAGAACATGGTTCTTTTCGAGTAGTTCATTACAGCTCCAGAATCAATTCGAATAGACATTTCTTAAGGACCTCAAAGGCTGTCATGCATTCATTAGTAAACACAAAAGGAACATCTTGACACAGTAAATGACAGAGTGGCTTGGAAATTTTACTGAAATCTTTGATGAACCTCATATAAAATCCTGCATGCCCTAAGAAACTTCTGATTTGCTTAACAGTTCTGGGAGGAGGCAAATGTGCAATTAGATCAATTTTTGCTTGGTCCACCTCTATGCCTTTATGGGAGACCACATGTCCTAGGACAATGCCTTGGGTGACCATAAAATGACTCTTTCGACTTAGAACCAAATTGGTTTCTTCACATCTTTGCAACACCAACTTGAGGTGGTGTAAGCATTGGGAAAAGCTGTCTCCATAAATTGAAAAGTCATCCATGAAGATCTCCATGAATTGATCAATCATGTCAGAAAAGATGGCATACATGCATCTTTGAAAAGTAGCAGTGGGGCATTGCAAAGACCAAAGGGCATCCTCCTATAGGCAAAAGTGCCAAAGGCAGGTGAAGGTGGTCTTTTCTTGGTCCTGTGGTACACGAGGATCCTGGTTGTAACCAGTACCCATCAAGGCGAGTAAGCGTTGCCTGCAAGCTTATCAAGGATTTGGTCAATGAAGGGGAGGGGGAAATGGTCTTTCCTTGTCATGGTATTTAATTTTCTGTAGTCTATGCAGACCCTGCATCCAGTTGTTTGACTGGTGGACATAAGTTTACGATTCAATTTGCTACAACTGATGCCAGATTTCTTAGGCACCACCGTGTGGGTGCTACCCAAGAATCTGAAATGGGGTAAATGACCCCATCTAGCAACTTGACAACTTCCTTCATTACCACTTCTTGCATGTGAGGATTCAACCTTCTTTGCATTTCTCTAGAAGGCTTGGCATCCTCTTCCGGTGGATCTTATGCATGCATACAATTTGGGTTTATTCCTCCTAAATCGACAATGGTCCAAATAATTGCTTTCTTGTCTTTTTTAGAACTACCAACAGCTCCTCTTCTTGCTCCTTTGTAAGGGAGGAAGAAATAATCACAGTAGTAGTGTTGATGATCTCCCAAAACACATATTTCAGATTTTGGGGAGCTGCTTGAGTTCCAATTCGTGGGTGAGAAAAGAGGCGACAAAGGTACCTTGGTAACTTGTGGAAGAGGAGAGGAGCAGGTCTCAAGAGAGAGAACTTGATGATTGGTGAGTGCCTTGCACAAAGCGACTCCGTTGAATTTGATCTCCTTTTCCTTCTTTCTCGATCCCCAATCATTTTAAATTCTGTGGTGAGTCTTTACCTTGCGAAATGTTTGTAAAGACTCCTCCACCACTCATCAATGATGTCAACATGGAAACATTCCTCGAGAGAATTGAGGTTGAGTAACATTATTCAATTTAACTTTCATATTTCAAAAGACACCTCCATGATGCAGGACACGCATTGAATGCATGCATTAGTACATGCGAGAATGGTCTTCCCGGAATGTGAGGATGGCAGTGGTACTTTTGGTTGGTTCCATGTCCAACACCAAAAGTCGTGGGGTAGAAAAACTTGTCTACTCCTACCAAAACATCTTCAATCAACCCCATAGGTTTCCTTTCGGATCTGTCACTGTAACACCACTTGAGTGGGTTTCAATTCTCCCAAACCTAGCTTCTCATAAGCAATAGAGCGAGTTGACACTAGCACCCAGATCTAGCAAGGCTTTCTCAATGGTGTGCTCCCCAATGATGCGAGGATTGTGGGGATTCGAGGTCTTGCATCTTAGGTGGTGTTGCAATTGATAGCACTTGGTTGATTTTCTCCACGACAAAGGCCTTCTTGGATAAATGTATCCTAGATTGCCTTTGTGGGTGCACACCTCTTTGAGAAATTTTGCATAGCGGGGACTGTTTGATTGCATCAAGCGGTAGATTAATTTTAACTTGCTTGAATGTCTCCATCATTTCCTCAATTTTTTGTTTCCTTTGTCAAAAGGAGAAACTGACTTCATTGCATGGGGAAATGGGAGGTGAGGAACAAATTTCTCCTCCTCATCTTTTCAACAATTTTGTTATTTTTACATTTTTCATTTTTTGAATTTTACGATGTAAATCAACCATATTGCTATCCATTTGTTGTTCTGCACTTGTTCTTCATCTTTTCCTCTTCACTACCTTGTGTTGTTTATTATTCTTCCACTTCTCAAAGTAGTCACTTTGATTTCCTCATGGCCATTTGAGGATTCTCCAACCATGAACTGTCCCTTAGGATTGTTCACGGGTTGGTAGGTAGTTACCCTCTTCTCTCTTAGCCAATGAATTTGAGAGTTGGCCCGAGTTTCTTCAATTTTTTAATGCTCATTGTGAAGGTTCACGATGCGAGAGGAGTTCAAGATTTTGAAGTGAACTCAAGACACGCTCTTCAAAGGTCGTGGATCTAGGAAGGCGGTGGGGCTCTTGCATCTTGCATGGCTTGTTGGTTAGGTGCTGAAAATTTGATTTATTATAAAATTCTCGATATGGTGAGGGTTTGAAAGGTAATTGATTTTTGGGCTCTTTGCTGTTTAGTAATTTCCTGATTCCACGAGATTAGGATGAGATCTCCATGGGTAGTCATTCGATTGCATCTGTCCATAAGGCGAGCTGCATGAGCTTGTTCCATCATGAGTTAAAATTGTGATGCGAAGGACATTGATCAATGGAATGAGTGGGGGCGGCATATCAGACATGCCTCCTCTACTCTTGACCCATTTGGAGCTTTAAATGAGTCCATCGTCTATCAAATTTTGTGGTCAAATTATCCACTTTCCTTTCCTCATTGACTTCATAAACTTTCCCTCTTGTGAATTGGGGATTATTCATCCTAATTTGGATTCTCGGTGTCCCTTGGCGGAGATTCCTGCTGGGTTGAATTTTCTCCAATCACCTCAAAGAGGTCCCAAACCTCTTCAATTTTTTTACGCAAGTAGGTACCTCCACAAGAGGCATCCACCATGTTCTTGCCCTTGATCAGTTCCTTGATAGAAGCTTTGAACCAAATTGCCATTTAGGAATTTGATGGTGAGGGCATTGCCTTATGATTCTTTAAACCTTTCCCATGCTTCATGGAAAGTTTGATTGAGTTTTGGGAGAAAGAGATGATGCTTTGTCTCGGTTGGTGGTTTTAGTCATTGGGAAATATTTTGACAAAAATTGACATTGCAAATCATTCCATGATGTGACTGTTTGGTGCTAACATAGATAACCATGCTCTAGCTTTGTCCTTTAATGAAAAGGAAAGAGCCTAGCTTGGTTGCCTCTGACCAGTTATGTTAAATGTTGTGCATAAAGCGGAAATTCATCAATGTGTTTGTAAGGGTCTTCCTTACTCAATCCATGGAATGAAGGCAACATTTGGATGGTGGAGGACTTAATTTCATAATTTCCCTCCACGTGGGAAATTGAATGCAAAATGGGGAATTATAAGCACCGGGGGCAAAGTAGTCTCTTAACAATCTCGTTCTTCACCCATTTCGTGAGATATGCATGATGTATGTCGGTTTCTTAGAGTCTTTCAACTTCACGAATTTAACGGAGAATCTCGAGTTGAGGTTCTCTGCCAAACATACAACTCGAGAGAGAGTTTGATGCAAAGAAACCTGTCTATTTAAGAACTTTCCTTTCCTTTTACACGGTATCTATAACAATAAAATTAATAAATGACCGATAAATAAATGAAAATAAATAAAAACTCAAAGACGCCCAAATTTGACAAAAAGACAAAAGAGTGGCTGACATTTATTCAAATAACTAGAAGGCAAGAATAAAAACTCAGAAAAATATAAAAAAAATAAAAATTCTGCTGCAGTAAAACAGGTTTTCTATACAAAACTGCTGTAGACATTTAATCAAGCACTTGGAATGCAAAGTGCAGGTTTAAAGCAAAAATTAAAATAAAAATCAAATCTACAAAATAGAAAAACTTAGGTCTATCTTATTTTAGAACAAACTTCCCCGGCAACGACGCCAAAAACTTGTTGTCGCTCCAAGTGTGCCATAATTGTGTGCATTATGAATCAAAAATTAAAGAATTAAAGAATGCTAGGTTATATGGATGTTAACTTATGAAAGGAATATCAGCACATTGGGGCTAACACTGGCCTGCAAGATCAGGGCCAATTGTAGCAAGTTTTAAATGTAAGTAAGTATTTCAAGATCGTCCACAGAGAAGTTTGTCTAAAATGAGAGATAAACCTCGGATCTGCTACCGGATCCGCTCTATAATTATCTAAAACAAGAATAGATAAAAGAGAGTGTTGGATTCTGTCACATTTAACTATAAGCAAATAAAGAAGAGAACTAACTACATGATCCGGATCCGAGTTGGGGAGATGTTTAAAATAAGACAAATGCAGAAATAATAGCTTCATGTACTTTAGCCTGAATTTTAATGGAGAATCAGAAGTTCAACGAAGCAGATTCAATCTTCATCGGCTACCAACAGATGTAAGAGAAATAAATCGAATTAAGGAATAGGTTTAGACTTATGGTACATGATCATCCACTTAAATGGTCACAGATCATCGACTAAAGTGGCCTATTCTTTAGTTTAGAACATGAACATCATCAGTAAATCTTTGCTAAAATTAGGTTACCAACGCTAATTCGGGGTGATGAATTAAGGGAAGTTGCATGCGGATGAGTGAATCTAAAGAAGTCTAATGCACTAAGGTGAACATTGAACCCTCGACATGACTCCAATGGAGAAGACACAAATTACGCAACCTTTTAAAATCCAAAATTACAATTCTGAGCACGGCTTCTTAGAGAGCCCTCGGACTTAGAGCTTCTCGAGAACCCTCGGACTTCTGATCTTGAATCCGAACTTGGAAGTACAAATCACTCACAATGGCTCTCAAAGGTAAACTACAAGAAGGGATTACAGGGGTTCGGATAAGCTATCGGCCGAATGAAAGCAGAGATGAAAACTCTAAAATCCTGGATGCCCAATTTGGGCGAATGGCTTCTCTATTTATACTATTTCCTCCATCCTGCGCATGGGTTGGATTGACCAATCAGAGTGCTTTAGATCTGGATTGCCCAATGAGGGTTGAGCACGGGGATCCGGATCTGTTTTGGCCAATGGAAATGCTCGATGCTGGTTCGCCAATCAGTGCGAAGCATCAATTACATTATGGGTTTGAAATTTCTTTGAGCTTCGGAAGTTCCTTGAGTAATTTAACTTTGGGCGCTCACATGGGTTGGAATATGCCTTGGATCTTGATTGGAACCTTGGAATGTTCTGGTCTTTTGATTGCATTAGGCGTGCAAAGTTTCTGAAATACCCTTGGACGAGCAAATCCCAATGCCATTTTCGCAGAGTTCGTGGGCCTTTTCAGTTCAATGACTTAGCTCTGTTAAAGTTCAATTTTCTTTTCGAGGAGTGTTTTCTTCTTTTCGCAAAGTTCAAGGTTCTTTGCGAATAGTAGAAGTTCTTTGCGAATTGAACTCTAGGCTCCCATTCTTCTTTGCGAATAGTAGAAGTTCTTTGCGAATTGAACTCTAGGCTCCCATTCTTCTTTGCGAATAGTAGAAGTTCTTTGCGAATTGAACTCTCTCTTGCTTCAGGTCTTTGTCTGCTCTTTTAGACCCTCTTTAGCCATTGCTGAGGCTGTTTCTTCACTCCTTCTTTAAACTTGACATGAGCTGTCAGCTTTTTGATCTTTTTGGGATTTGGACCTGTCTGATTGGTTAGCTGTAAAATGCACACTAAAGCACTTATTTAGTCTTCTCAAGGGTCTTTCAAGGCTCATGTTTAGGGGTAAAAAATGGTATTTTTCACTACTTAACAAACCCCCACCCAGGCCATTCCCATCCAAGCCATGCAACACTAGCAAGAGAATCCTGCCCTCACTGCACCCTATGTAGATCAGCAGTATGAAGAGGATGAGATCAGGAAAAGTGGAGCCTATGCTGGGGTATTGACTAGCCTTAACCTTCCTCCTATAATCTCCCACCCCCTAGCAGCCTAAAGTGAAGTCCAACCGACTACTGAGAAAGTGGCCCCCATATCCAAGGAATCAGAGCAATTAGATAAAATTTAGAAGCAGTTGTTGAAAATGGGTGGTGCTGAAATCCACGCCACAGACTTTTCAGATTTATGCTTGTTTGCAGAGGTCCCCTTGCCTCCCAAATTTAAAATGCCGGCTTTTGACAAGTACAATGGCACCGACAATCCCATAGCACACCTCAAGTCTTATTGTGAGGACATGTGCCAGTATGGAGGGGATGAAAGACTATTGATAAAGGTCTTTCAAAAAAGTTTGACCGGTCTAGCCTTGAGGTGGTTCACATCCTTGGAACCATCTATGATGAAAACTTGGAAGGACTTGACACATTTATTTCAAGAGCAATATGTCTACAATATAGACATTAAACTGTACAAGTTTGACTTGGTCCGTGTGAAGCAGAACCTGAATGAGACCTTTAGCGATTATTTAGGGCATTGGAGAGCACTGGCAGCTTAGGTTAGAAACAAGATACCTAATGATGAACAAATAGAAATGATTTCCAAAAATATCCTACCAATGATCTTAGACTTTTTAGTGTACCAGCAGCAGTCCACCTTTGCTGATCTGATAAGGAATGCCAATCGCTGTGAAGATGCTAATAGGTAAGGTCGCCTGAGTAAGAATGTACTGAGTAGAGCCAGTGG
Source organism: Chloranthus sessilifolius (assembly GCA_021018995.1). Taxonomy (NCBI): domain Eukaryota; kingdom Viridiplantae; phylum Streptophyta; class Magnoliopsida; order Chloranthales; family Chloranthaceae; genus Chloranthus; species Chloranthus sessilifolius. The sequence goes on along the minus strand of CM037593.1, from coordinate 48,576,321 downwards.
AGTTAGAAGGTTTTCAAAATAGAGGAACTAGAAGAGAACAGAGGCCGATGTCCAGAACATTACCAGCACCAGGCCCAATATTAATAATATAACCTTGTTCTAATTTCAAGCAACCCAGTCAGCACCAACCCGAACTGAGCAGATACAGAGAGCAGGGAATGGACAAGAAATGCAGATAACTCCGGAGTAGAGGAGAGCGCACTACGACCGAGTGTTTACACCCTTAGAGCAATCATTAAGTGTATGTTTTCCTTTGTTAATAGAAAAGGGATTAGTTACTGCTCATCAACCACAACCTCCTCCTCGCCCAATCTCAAAGAATTATGACCCTAATACTCACTATAATTTTTATCAGGATCTGGGCCACCTGACTGATCACTGCTTCCCATTGAAACACGTGATCCAAGATTTAATTGATGTTAGAGAAATCATTCCTCCTGCACCTTCTCAAGAAAACCAACATGTAAACATTCACCAGGTGCCATTACCCCCACATCCTGCCGGAGGAGCAGGTCCCAGACCCACCATCGGGATGATAGAATATGTGGTAAGGAATTTGAATTTGATCCGTCAGATTACATCAGTGACTGAGAAAGTTATGTGGCACCATTGCAAAAAGATTATGAAGAAAGGAGCATCGGGGTGATTGAACCCACCCTTGAATTTGTCGGATTATTTTCCCAACCCAACACCATGAATCGAACTGACCCTTAGATCTTAGGGCTTATTTTTCATCACCCATACCCGTCAATTATGTGCACATCAATGCATACCAACCATATTCTGCCACCCCCATCAATTACCCGATAGCCCACCATACCCCCAATCCCCCGCAGCACCTATCAGCTACCAATGGCCTACTCCTTCCCCTTTACCCCCGGTGCAACCACCCACAAGCTTCACCACCCCCATTTAGCCTAATTTTGCCACCCAACCAACTATCACCGAAGTAAATCAAGTGTTACCCACCCCTCTGGAGCCCACAGTGCAAGTGCATCAGATACCAACAGCTATACCATTTTTTATTTCTGGGCCAATCTACAATCCTCATCAGGTCCCGCTGAGTTACGAGTAGACGGATGTCAATGCAGGCAGCAGCAGAGAAGGGGTAGTAGACTTTGTTACTCGATCTAAAAAAATTTTGAAGCAACCAGAAGCACCACCAGCAGCACAAGCCCAACTAGAGGAAAAGAAAGATAGTGTTGTTAGTCCGTTTGAAAAAAGGAGTCGAGAACATATACTAGAGACTCAATTGAGAAGGATTCCAGCTCACATCACTGTATGGGATCTGTTGATGACGTCCCCACTCCATTTTTAAGCTTTAATGGGGGTGTTAAAAAATATGCATGTATCGCTTCAGGTTAGCCCAGATGAAGTTGGACAGATAATTGGGCAAGTGATGGCTCCAAATGCCATTTCATTTTTGGATGCTGATTTACCTGATGAAGGGAGTAGTCACTGCAAATCCCTTAACATTACCGTGAAATATGGAAATATGATAATCCCGCTAGTTTTGATTGACAATAGGTTTTCTATAAACATATGCCCATTGAGAACCGCCACGAAGATTGGGGTAGATCCATGCATTGTGAGACTCACGAGAACCAGTGCCCGAGGTTTCGATAACACACAAAGAGAGATAATGGGAAAAGTTGACCTTGAGCTATTGATTTGGCTAATGACCTTCTCCATATTATTTCAAGGGATGGACATCAAATCCTCATTCAATCTACTATTAAAGCGCTCGTGGCTGCATGAAGTTGGAGTGATCCCATCCACGCTTCACCAGAAGCTCAAGTTCGCATTCGGGCATAAGATTATCAATATCATCGGTGAAGGGCATAGTGAAAAGGAAAAAGCCACCAACAACATAGAGAAACCAATAATGCTGGACGTGCCGCATACAACTGAGGATGTCGACCTCCACAATTTTGAGTACGAAGTATCAACAGTACTCCCAAAGCCCATCGAGGGAATCATTCCAAGAACCAGAGGTGGAATGGTAGCGGCAGTGGCCATGCTCTAAAAGTGGGGCTATAAAAAAGGAAAGGGGCTGGGGCCCAGATTGCAAGGCAAAAGAGATCCCATCATAGCCAAGGGGAGCTAGAAAGTCAGATTTAGGTTAGGTTACAAGCCCACGGAAGAAGAAGTGCAAGAGGCTAAGGAAAAAGCCCGTGCAACAGCAACTGCAAAAGATAGGGGGATACACATAGAGGAAAAACCCTGTCCCAGGCCTCACATCAAAGAATCATTCGTGAGTGTCGGGGTTGTGAAGATTGACCGAAATGGGGTAACCCAATTAACCCCACATAAGCCCACAACACTGGTTCACCCCACCAATCCCCACATCACCCTTCCCAGCCTGGAAATAGACTTGGCCACGTTATCGCTCTTTGAGGAACAACGATCTGTACCTGAACAAACTTCCCCTATGGTAAATCACCACAAAATTGTGTTAACATTTGAGGACATTGTAGACACCCAAATTTGACCCAAGGCTCGATCGAAACACCTTTTGAGAGAGGTGCACTTCTGAGCTTTTGATAGCATGTATGGAACCTTTAGGAACCACCCTATAACCCTTAAGAATTATTCCAAAACCCTTAAGAATCACCCTAGATACCTTAGGAACCTGCCCCGGACCTTTAGAAATCAATCTCGACCCTTAGAACCCGTCCTGAGCATAAACCTAACCTTATCAAGCCATGAATGAGGAGGGATGCATTGGAACAAGCTATGGCCATCTACTACAATCGAATCTCATACCATTAAAAAGTAGAAGTTGTCAGCTTTCCAACGGTCTAAGAATCGCCCCAATCAGAAGTATACATAAAAAGATATGGTTGACCGAACCCGAAGGGCAGAAGTGTAAATTCATGTGGGCCCCCCTAGGGATTTAGCCCAACTAATAGTTGCGCCAGTTATAATTTTGCCTGGCGCAACTATTAGTTGCGCCAGGCCAATTCTCCCAGATTTTAAGCTTGGCAAAACTATTAGTTGCACCTAGGCTAAAGGTGGGGCCCACCCTCACGAACCAACTTCCAGGCACTGTTTAAAATTATTTTACTGTACATTTGCCTGGTGTAACTGTTAGTTGCGCTAGGCATATGAATTATAACCTCTAAATTTTGCCCCAAAAATTATGATTGGGGTTTGACTTGTTGACCACCTTGATCCTTGGGGTGTGTTTTGATAGTTCTGTTGCACCCTTTTAATGCCTATTCGCAACCCTTCAAGTGGCTTAAGGCCTCACCCCATCATCCACCATTGGAGGACCTTCTCACACATTTCAAGGCTCAAAAAACCCTAGAAATCCTTAGATGTGAGATTACCTAATTGCTAAACCCATTTAGCTCTTAAGTGGTTTCCTAATCTACCCATTTCCTATAAATAGAGCCCCCCACCCCTTGGTTTAGGGGTTGAGAAATTTGCTTAAGAGAGAAAGAGCTCAAAGTGAGAAGTTCTTCCTCCCTTTTGTGTACCATTTTCACCCAAATTCCAGAATCTCCCAACGTCATTTCAAGCTTGTTCTTGCATTAAAAACCCTTAGCCTAGGTGTGTGTGATCTCCTAGCCTCCCTTCCCTACCTCTTAGCTTCAAGCCTTAGGAGTTAGAACCCCATTCTCCACCATACAATGCCTTCAAAAGCTCATCAAAGCAAGCCACGCAAGGCTCTCCTACGGTGCTACAAGGGCCCGAGGGCTCCTGCTCTCCCCTTTCTTCTCCTATCTCTTTCTAGCTCCCTCCATCCTTCCATTTGTGCCATTACACCGCCGACTTTTTGGTAGGAACGGAGGGGCACAAATAAGATTCTAACCCTTTTTGGGCAAGAGGAAGTTATTTTCCTTTCTTTTGCTTCATTTTATTTTTGGCCATAAGTAGAGACCGCGTTAAGCAGGTTGATCGGGTGCCTAACACCTTTCCGATCGATGACTGAAACCCCTACCCAAGAGCCTTTGGTGTAGACCGGATTCAGAGTCATATTTTTAACACTTCGGTGCTCATAAAAATGAACTAGGATTCTCGGGACACCGAAAACTCTGGATGGCGACTCTATATTTTTTGCAAGCGAGCGCATCGCCGCGACGGGATCATCACAAATCTCACGGTTGCACATATGGCGACTCTGCTGAGGAGTAGCTAGTAGAGCTTCCCCTTGAACTAGGCCTCTTTATTTTTATTTTCCTAATATTTTATTACTATTTTTTAATTTTATTTTTGCTATTTTTTTTACTCACCCCTTCGATTAAGTCATTTTACTTACCCCTATTTTTACGCCATTTACGAGCCTTAGCCGATTGGCGGGCCTACTTGAGCATAGTCTTTAAATTTCTTTACTTTTCCATCATTTTTAGTGCCTTAGCTGATCGGCGGGCCTACTTGAGCATTGTCTTTCAATTTCTTTAATTTTTCATCATTTAAAGTGCCTTAGCCAATTGGCGGGCCTACTTGCGCACTCATATCCCAACGATGGATGCCGGCCCGTAGTGGCGGCACGGGATCATCACCTCCGGTCTTTGAACTAAAGAAAACTTTTATAAAAAAGAGGGCTTTGAAAAAAAATAAAAATTGAACCAAGAATAGGGAGCTTAATTAACTTGTTTTTACGGGGTAGATTTTAAAAGGGTTGGGTTTAGGCACACATACAACCACCCGGGTCTTATTATGGCGGCAACCCCTAGTGGTGATGATCCAAAAAAGTCCTAGCCAACCTAGTATCTGAGAAAGTGCTTGTGTCGGAGGTATATCGGGTGGGGTCCCATTCTAACGGTTAAAACCCTTGGGGAGCGCTCTAGCGAGTTACACCAGACTCAAACCCTTTAGGTGCGGTGAGGAGAGAATCGATCACCAAAAAATAGCTTAGTTCCCGGAAGCCTAGCTTCCACAAAAAACTAAAAAGAGACTCATTTTGGACTGCTGCCTATGCTGTCATAACATTCTGAAACCCCATTTTTGCTTGGCGCAAGTATTAGTTGCGCCAGTGTAAAAATTGGGAATTTATAACTGGTGCAACTAATCGTTGTGCCAGCTTTAAAATCTCAAAATTTACCTTGGCGCAACTAATAGTTTCGCCAGTGTAAAAGGGGAGTCCTGTAACCTGGGCGCATGTATTAGTTGTGCCAAGTCTGTTTAACAGCACACCAGCCCGAATCTGTGGCCTTCTTCACTTCCCGAGTCCCCCGATCAGTGTGCTTAGTGCCTTGTTTAGGCCCCGCCATCTCCGACACCCAATACGCTCCCGCCGGTCAAAAGAGGGCAACTTCTTTTTGGTTCATTCTGAGGGATCGGGTTATTTACCTTGATTTTTGTGCCTTTAATAGATCGAAGGTTCTCCTTTGATTCTTTCGAAGTGCATCGGAATCGTCGCCGTAGGTCTTGAATTAAGGTACGAGAGCCACCCGAAAAGGGAATTCCAAGGCCTCACAACCTTTATTTTTTAAAGCCTTTTCAAAAAAATTCAAAAAATATATATAATAAATTAAAACCCAAAAAAATATATAGTTTGTGGTGTCTGCACGATGCCATCATCTTGCCCTCCGTCGTCCCGTAGGGGAAGAAGGAGGAGGATTTTTGGGCCTTATCCAAGGCACCCTTACCCAACCCGTTCCTGTAGAATGTCGTGGGTAGTGGACCCGGCTTATGCCTATCCCGACCCATCTCCACCACACTCTCCAACTCATTCCCATTCAGGGAAAGTCTTTTCCACCATCCCCCTCACCCAATCACCCTTCACCCTTTGCCGTTATCGGCCTGTTTGGCGCCCCCATTTTCCCAACCACTACCTCCCAAAATATCCAAAGTCCAACCCCCAACTCCTCGTCTTTTGCCCAAACCAGGCCCATACCAAATCCATCACATTTCACACCCATGTCCATACAAAACCCAAACCCATTCTCCCAATCCACATCCATGCCCCATTTCCCATCTTCTCCCTATAGGCCCGATCCACCCACATTCGCATACACCACGTCCGCCCTATCCAACCCCCCACAAGCCCCCCCATCTACTCGAGTCATGCCCATTTTTACTTGGGCCATACCCGATTTTTCCCAAACACCTACACTTTACCCTTCATCATCCCCCTTTGCCAATGCCCCACCACATTCCTTCAACCCATCCCATATCCCATCACTTACCATGGCCATGCCCAATTTTACCTCCACATCCACCCCATCTATACCCAATCATCCTTTAAATCCACCACCCACATTCGATCCTCCTTCCATCACCATGATGGAGGAGATGTTCCAAGCCTACTCCTTATGGAAGGCTTCCCAAAACACCCCCCATCATCCACACCCCACATCCATGGGCCCATCCCATACCCTAGCCAATCTCCATGCTTCACTCTACCATGATCCCCATCAACCCCCCATAATTCACACCATCCAAACCCCCATCTCCCACATGCCCCAAGGCCCATTGGCCCAAAACCCCACCACCCATAATTTCCAAGGTCCATTGGCCCAAAACCTCACCACCCATGATCTCCAAGGCCCAATGGCCCAACACCCCATCACCCATAATCTCCAAGGCCCAATGGCCCAACATCCCATCACCCATACCCAAGGGCCCATGGCCCAAACCCATCAAGGGCTCATGGCCCAAACCCACCAATGGCCCATCGCCCATACCCCTCAAAATCCAGTGGGCCAGGCCCACATACCCCAAGGGCCCATTGCCCAAACCCTTGCCCAAGGGCCCATGGCCCAAACCCATCTAGGGCACATGGCCCAAACCCTCCAAGGGCCCATGGCCCATACCCACCAATGTCCCATGGCCCATACCCCTCAAAACCTAGTGGGCCAGGCCCACATACCCCAAGGGCCCACATCCCAGACCCAGCTGGCCCTGGCCCAAACCCACCAATGGCCCAAGGCCCAAGCCCTCCAAAGCCCAATGGGTCATACCCATCAAAGCCTAATAGGCCAAGATCCCCCAAATCCCATGCCCTTTACCTAAACCCAACCTAATCAAGGCCTTGTGGCCCAAACCTACTCTGGCCTCATGGCCCAAGCCCCATACTCATACCCACCACAATACCCCCAAAACTTCACTCACCCCCAACCTTCACAACCGGGTCAAAACCATGTTGTACCTCAGACCCAATTTTCCCATGGCCCCATACCCCAAGACCATATCCAAACCTTCCCCCATATCCAATGGCCCCATCAGGCCCCACCCCTAAACCAAACTACTACTCATCCCATCACCCCACAACACCTCTCTTACATTTAAGGGGCTCACCCAACCCATATCTAATCCAATCCCATCCAGTCCATGCAACAACAGTTTGAGAATCTCATCCTCACTGCACCTTACATAGATCAGCAGTATGAGGAGGACGAGATCAGAAACAGTGGTGCCTATGTCGGGGAAGTGACTACTATTAATCCTCCACTAGTAGCTACTCCACCCCCAATAGCATAGAGCGAATCCCGACCGGCTGTTGAAAAAGTAGCCCCCATGTCCAAAGAATCGGAAAAGTTAAGGGAGCAACTAGACAAGATCCAGAAACAGTTGTTGAAGATGGGTGGTGCTGAAATCCACGCCATAGATTTCTCGGATTTGTGTCTGTTTGTCGAGGTCCCCCTGCCCCCTAATTTTAAAATGTCAGTATTTGACAAGTACAATGGCATGGGCAACCCGATTGCACACCTCAAGTCCTATTGTGGGGACATGTGCCAGTACGGGGGGGATGAGAGACTGCTAATAAAAGTCTTTCAAAAGAGTTTGACTGGTCTGGCCTTAGGTGGTTCACATCTCTTGAACTCTCCATCATGAAGACGTGAAAAGATCTGACCCACTTATTCCAAGAGCAATATATTTATAATATAGACATTGAGCCACGCAAGTCAGATTTAGCCCGTCCGAGGTAAAACTCGAACGAAACCTTCAGCGATTATCTAGGGCGGTGGAGGGCACTAGCAACTCAGGTCAAAAATAGAATACCTAATGATGAGAAGATAGAGATAATCTCAAAGAATACTCTGTCAGTGATCTCAGACTTTTTGGTGTACCAGCAGCAGTCTAACTTTGCTGATCTTGTGAGAAATGCTAATCGATGTGAGGATGCCATCAGGGAGGGCCGTCTAAATAAGAACATGCCGAGCGGACCCAATGGGGTTAGGAGATTTTCAGAACAAAGAACTGAGAAGAAGACAGGGGCTAATGTTCAAAACAATACCAATACCAGGCCCAATAATAACATAACCCTATTCCAAATTCAAGCAGCGCAACCAGCTCCCGTCAGGATAGGGCCAGTACAGAGAGCCAGGAATGGGCAGGGAATGCAAATGACCCGAAAAAGGAGAGCTCGTTATGATCATGTTTTTACGCCCTTGGGGTAATCTTTAAGTGTACTTTTACCTTTATTAATTGAAAAGGGATTAGTAACTGCGCTCCAACCACGACCTCCTCCCAATCTGATTCTATATAACTTTGACCTGAATACTCATTGTAATTTCCACCAGGGCCCGGGTCACCCGACTGGTCGCTGCTTCCCATTGAAGCACGCGATTCAAGAATTAATCGATGTTGGGAAGATCATTCCCCCTGCACCCACCCAAGCAAACCAACATGCAAATATTCACCAGGTGCCTTTGCCACCACACCCTATCGGAATAGCAGGTCCCAGACCCACCATAGGGATGGCAGAGGAAATTGAGGAAGAGTATAAATTTTTCCCCTCTGATGATATCAGTAACAAAGAAAATTTTGTGGTCCCATGGCAGCGAGACCTAGAAGAGAGAACCATTGGGGGTGATTGAGCCCCTGAATCTGGCAGATTATTTTCCTACCCCTACACCAACAGTTGAACCCCTAGATCTTAGGGCTTGTTTTCCATCACCCACCCCCATCAACGACGTACAAATAAATCCGTATGAACAATATTCCACCACCCCCATCAATTACCCAATAAACCAACAGGCCCCAATCCTCCACCACCAACAAACTACCAATGGCCTGCGCCCACCCCATTACCCTCGGTTCAACCACCTGCAAACTCCACCACCCCCGTCAATTACCTAATGGCCCATCAAACCCCTGATCCCCAGCCAGTGCCTATCAACTATCAATGGCCTACTTTTACCCCCTTTCCCCCAGTACCACCATCCTCAAGCTTCACCACCCCCATTCGGCCCAATTTTGCCACCCACCCATCCATCACTGAGATAAGCCAGGTCTTACCTACCCTCCCAGAGACATCAGTACATGCACTTTAGGTGTCGGTAGCCATACTATTCCAGCTCTCAGGACCAGCCTATGATATGTATCAGGTCCTGCTGAGCTATGAGCAAACCAATGCTAACGTCGATAGCAACAGTAGGGAGGGGGCAGTGGACTTCATTACCAGACCGAGAAGAATCTCGAAGCAGCCTGAGGTAATAGCAGTAGCAACTATAACAGCAACATCACCAGCACCAACACCGCCAGAGGGAAAGAAGGACAGTACAGTGAACCCATTTGAGAAAATGAGTCGAGAGCATATACTAGAGACTCAGCTGAGAAGAATGTCTGCCCATATAACTGTATGGGATCTGTTGATGACGTCCCCACTCTATTTCCAAACATTAATAGGAGCGTTAAAAAATGCGCATGTCTCCCAATAGGTGAGCCCAGACGAGGTTGGGAAAAGAATTGGGCAGGTGATGGCACCCAATGCCATTTCATTTTCGGACGCAGATCTACCTAAAGGGGAAACAGTCATGCTAAATCCCTCAATATTACTGTCGAATCAGGGAACATGATAATTTCCTTGGTTCTAATTGATAACGGGTCAGCTCTGAATGTGTGCCCATTGAAGACTGCCACCAAGATCGGCGTGGACCCCTGTATGCTAAGGGTGACATGGACTAGCGCTCGGGGATTTGATAATACAAGAAGAGAAATAATGGGAGAGGTCGATCTAGAATTAGTAATTGGGCCCATGACCTTCTCTATACCCTTTCAAGTGATGGATATCAAATCTTCTTTTAATTTACTAATAGGATGCCCCTGGTTGCATGAGGTTGGGGTGATACCTTCTACCCTCCATCAAAAACTAAAATTCATATACGGGCAGAAGGTGATCACCATCATTGGTGAAGGGCATGACGACAAAGACAAGGCCACCCATAGCATTGAAAATCCTAAGGTAGTGGATGTGCCACATACTGAGGAAGACACCGACCGCCACAGTTTTGAGTATGTGGTGTCAACAGTAAGCCCAGAACCCTCGAGAAACATCACTCCCACAGCCGGCGGTGGAATGGAAGTAGCGGTGGCCATGCTTCAGAAATGGGGCCATCAGAAAGGCAGAGGGCTCGGGCTTAGACTGCAAGGTAGAAGAGAACCAGTTGTTGCTAAGGGGCAGAAAGTCCAATTCGGGTTAGGTTACAAGCCCATAGAGGAAGAGGTCTGAGAGGCTAAAGAGAAAGCCAGGGTCACTGCAGCTGCAAGAGCTCGAGGAATCAACATAGAAGAGAAACCTCGCCCTAGGCCGCACATCAGGGATTCCTTTTTCAGTGTTGGGGTCGTAAAATCAATTGAAATGGGGTAACCCATTTGATCCCACACAAACCCACAGCCCCAATACATCCCACCAATCCCCAGATCTCCCATCCCAGCCTGGAAATAGATTTGGCTGCATTATCCCTCTTCGAGGAACGATGGCCAATACCTGAACAAACACCCCCTGTGGTAAATCACCACAAAATGGTATTTACGTTTGAGGATATCATCTCAGAAGAAATGGGGGTCAACATGATGGAGCCTGACTCTAATGAGCCATATCAGTCAACACCCTCCATCTAAATAGGTAAAAGAGTGGCCCCTCAGGTATGCAGCTGGGCATCTTTGCCCTAAACTCTGGAAGCAGGGAGTGGCCTAAAGTTTGGCACCTGTTTCCCAAAAAAAAATAACCTATAAAAAGTGAGATAAGCCCTTGGCAGGTAATACCTTATATATACACAGACTCGTGCTACCAAGGGTCCGTCTTTGAAGAAATACAAAACCTCAAAAACATTGAAAAAATATAAAATCCCAAAAATATAGAAAAAATACAAAACCCAAAAATATTGTCTTTTAAGATTTCAGATAAAATCACATAAAAAGATGCCTTAATCGAAATACCCGTCCCACGTGAAATCGACCCCTTTCCTGTAGAAATACAAGAAGAGGTAGGAATCATGAATCTGGATGAGGATGTCCCTTTTGAGGAGCTCCTTGACCGGTTTTCCGACTTTGAGCATGGCCCTACCCCCATTGTCGAGGAAACTGAGGACGTTAATCTAGGGACTGAGGAGGTTCCCCGAATTACCAAAATCGAAATGTCGCTATCTCTCGAAGAAATAAAAACCATGATCGACTTCCTTCGGTCATACCAAGACATTTTGGTCTGGTCGTACGAGGACATGCCTTGTCTGGACACTGATTTGGTCGAGCATGAGTTGCCTCTCTACCCGATATGAAGCCGGTTAAGCAGAAGCTGAGGCGTCTCCTACCCGAGTGGATGTTGAAAGTCAAAGATGAGGTCATCAAGCAATATGATGCAGGGTTTCTCATGGTATCCAAGTACCCGCAGTGGCTAGCCAATATCGTGCCTGTATCGAAGAAAGATGGAAAGGTCCGCATGTGCATCAATTTCTGCAATTTGAATAGGGCAAGCCCGAAGGACGATTTCCCACTGCCGCATATCAACATCTTGGTCGATAACACTACAAAGCACGGGATGCTTTCATTTATTGATGGATTCTCAGGATACAATTAGATCAAGATGGCAGAGGTTGATCATGAGAAAATGATGTTTATCACTCCTTGGGGAACCTTCTATTACAAAGTCATGCCGTTTGGGCTAAAGAATGTCGTGCAACATACCAAAGAGCTATGACTGTGCTATTTCACGACATGATGCACCGAGAAATTGAAGTATATGTCGATGATATGATAGCCAAGTCACCAGAGTGAAGCAATCACTTGGTAACCTTCAAAAGCTGTTTGAGAGGCTGAGAAAGTACAAGTTACGTCTGAATCCACAGAAGTGCACTTTTGGTGCTATATCCGGAAAATTGTTAGGATTCATCGTCAGCAGGAGAGGGATCAAGGTCAATCCAGTCAAGGTCAAAGCTATCACAGAAATGTCACCGCCATCTACTGAGAAAGAGGTCAGAGGGTTCTTAGGCAAAATACAATATATCAGTCGGTTCATTGCACAACTAACTTCGATCTGTACGCCGATCTTCAAGCTACTAAGGAAGAACTCGCCCATTGAATGGAACGATGATTGTTAGGCAGCATTCGATAAAATCAAAATCTACCTCCTTAACCCACCTGTGTTGGTACCACTCGAGCCAGGGAGACCACTCTTGATGTATCTCTCCATGACAGAAGTCTCGATGGGATGTGTCTTAGGGCAGCATGATGAGACAGGAAGAAGAGAACAGGCTATTTACTATCTAAGCAAGAAGTTTACTGATTATGAAATGCTCTATTCTCATCTGGAGAAAGCATGCCAGGCTCTTGTATGGGCTACTCAGAGGCTCCGCCATTACTTGTTATCCTAAGCCGTTCTACTTTTGGCTCGAATGGGCCCACTGAAATACCTGTTTGAGAAGCCCGCTCTCACTGGGCGGACTGCACGCTGGAAGCTCTTATTATCTGAGTTCGACATCACGTACGTCACTCAGAAGTCGATTAAGGGGTAGGCACTCGTCGATCATCTTGTTGACAATCCTTTGCCAAATTATGAGCCTTTGAGAACTAAGTTTCGAAATGAAGATGTCTTGTTCATGACAGAACACGATACTGAGGAAGCGAAAGAATCTTGGGTAATGCACTTTGACGGGGCGGCAAACGCCGAGGGTCAGGGAGTTGGTGCCATTCTAGTTTTGCCGAAAGGATCCCACGTACCCGTCTCTATCAAGCTCAACTTCCCTTGAACTAATAACATGGCTGAATACAAAGCTTGTGCCGCTGGCTTGCAGGCGGCTCTCAATCTAAATATAACTCACCTTCGAGTGTTTGGTGATTCACAGTTAATCATATGCCAGACGAATAGTGACTGGAAGACGAAAGACAAGAAACTAATCCCCTATTATGAACACCTCGAGGATCTGATAGCTTGCTTCCAAGATGTGACATTCTCATATGTCCGCCAGATAAGGAACCATTTTGTCGATGCACTAGCAACTTTGGCGTCAATGATAGAAATCCCATATGGTGCTGAGATGAAGCCGATCATGATCGAGCAGAGAAGTGAGCCGACCTTCTGCCTACAGATTGAGGAACCTATAAAGCCTGATGATGAGCCACCTTGGTTCTCAGATATCAAGAATTTCCTCGAGACACTAACTTTCCCTGAGGGTACGTCCAAGACGGACCGGTGAACCATTCAACGTTTAGCGGCAGGCTACGTCATTTGCGGGGAATGCCTTTACAAGCGATCCTATAACAACATTCTACTCAGGTGCCTTACTGAAAGTGAAGTGGCCAACATCATGAAGGAGATCCATGAAGGAATATGCAGAGCCCATGTCCGCGTTCACATGCTTGTTAAGAAAATTCTGCGGCAGGGATACTTTTGGACCACTATGGAATCGGATTGCTGCAAACATGTTTAGAAATTCTAAAAGTATCAAGAACACTCTAGTCTGATATATTTTCCTGCCATCGATCTACACTGCATGACCACTCCTTGGCCATTTGCTACTTGGGGCCTTGACGTCGTCGAAATAATTAGCCTAAAAGCATCAAACGGGCATTGGTTCATCCTCGTCACCATTGAATACTTTACCAAGTGGGTAGAAGCAGCATCATACGCCAACATCACGGTCAATCACGTCAAGAAGTTTCTTAAGAGTAATATTGTGTGCCGATTTGGAGTACCCAAAGATATCATCACAGACAATGATATAAATTTTACAAATAAGTGTATTTGAGCCTTCTGTGAGCAATACAAGATTAAACACCATCGCTCGTCACCTTATCGGCATCAAACTAATGGAGCCGTGGAAGCTGCGAACAAGACGGTTGGTGTGAAATGCTGCCATTTGCCTTATGGGCCTATAGAACATCAATCAGTACCGCTAGAGGGGCAACACCATTCTCCCTTGTGTATAGAACTGAGGCAGTCCTCCCAGTTGAGGTTGAAGTACCCTCGCTCCAAATTCTCATGGAATCAGGCTTACCCGAAGCAGAGAGAGAGAGATCTCGCTTTGAACAATTGAACTTATTGGACGAGAAGAAACTCCTAGCCTTGTGTCACACTCAAGTATACCAGGAGCGAATCGCATGCGCCTACAATAAACGTGTCCACGATCGAGATCTGAAGGTAGGAGACACTGTACTGAAGAAGATCTTCCCATCCCTCCACGTCGATCTAAGAGGAAAGTTCAAGCCAAACTGGGAAGGACCTTATGTCATCCGAGAAGTGCTATCGGGATATGCCATTTACCTCACCACCATGGACGAAGATCATCTTCCTGAGCCAATCAATGCTGGATACGTCCGACGGTTCTACTCTTAGTCAATCACGATAAGGTAAGTATTGGTGAAATAGGTATGTGACTGCTTAAGAACCACTCAAAAGAGGCCATCATTCCAAACACAGTAGCCAAAAAGCATCCCTAAAAATGATTATATCCTTTGCTACCCCATTTGAACCTGGGCCTTTCTTTCAATAAACCCCTTCCCAAAAAAAAAAAAAAAAGTGTGTGCACAGATACAGAAAAAGGGGAAGTAAAGTTACCATCAAAATCCAAAAAAATCGAAAAAGAAAAATCTCAAAAGAGATTGCCTGAAATAGAGCAAAAAGAACAAAAAAAAATGTGTAGAAGAATCACGGGGCATGTACAGTAAAAACCCCCAAGGGAGAAAGTATGTTGAGAAAACTGAAGTAGTATCAAGGAAACCCTTTTAGCCTAGCATACCTTCAAATCCTAACCTAACCCATGGCCAATCTACACCCTGAAGAAAGCCCTCTTTTAGGTTTACAAGCAGTCATAATATCTGTTAAGTCAACACAAGCCGAGTTGTGAGACGACACCAGAACCCCATCCAGTCGGCTATTATGGAATCGACGTCTATGTCATGGCTGTTGAAAAAAGAAATGAAGAATAAATAAATAAATAAATTAAAAAATAAAAAAAATATATAAGCTCAAAGCAAGATGGCCGTGGTGAAAATCCGAAAGGGCGCTACGGGTTAAAATAGCGAGTTTATGCGGACCAGGTGAAAACCCGAAAGGGTGCTTGGGGTAAGAGAGCTAAGCCCATGGACGTGGTGAGAACCCGAAAGGGTGCCACAGGTAAAAAAAAAGGAGATAAATAAATATAAAAAAAAGAAGAAAAAAAGAAAAGAAAGATTTGGACTGATTGAGAAGATTGATGTTTGAGGAACCCTTTTGTTACTCTTTCTATACCCTCTTGTCCGACTGGGCCGCTCATTCTAGTTCGAATCAGGTCCCGACCAGACTTGTCTTTGTGAAATCACATCGTCAAACGTATGACTCGAGGCAAGGAGAAAGGTTTAACTCAATCCAAAGGGATCAACGTTTCGGCCTTGGTAAAATCTGAAAACTCACTCAGGTTCGACTGCATGAAAGAGTTCGACTATGCTCAAAATGGGACCCGTTACTCAGTCTCACTGTCAAGGCATCAAAAAAAAAAGAGAGAAAGCCAAAAACAAAAAATCAAGAAAAATCCAAATACCAAAAAATGTGCATATATTTCTACTCATATTTCTAGCATCATATTTCAATCTCAAAAATGAAGAAAAATAACAAAAAATCTCCAAAAACAAAAATCCAAAAAAATATCTTAAAAATGAAAAAATATAGGTAAAAATATACTTTCCTTCTATTGTTTAGGATGTATTTTCTTTATATGTATAAACAAAAAAGGGACTAACCTTTTCTCGAGAATATGCAGGAACATCACACATTCCAAAGCCTCGAAGCGGGCTACTTCTCAGCGATGGACAAATTAGATGAAGCATCTCACCACTAATGCCAGGTCTATTTAAAAAAAAGAGAGAATCATTTTGAAAAAGAAAGAATAAATATGTGCTTCCCCATAGAGCTACGCACATGCGTGTTCTGATGCGATAAAATGTCGATATTTTATCAACAACACCGATGTGCAAAATTAATGTCCATGGATCCATGGATCCTATTTCAAAGTAGGAACGATAGTGTCAATTTCAGTCAAATAGTTAGTGCTTGGATCGGATTGATTCCACTACTATATCTTCGCCCTGATCGCTCCATATTTTTGTTTCAGGTGAACTTGAGTGCCTTGTACTTCAAGTTTGTCACGTGATATTTTTGGAGGTGTAGACTCTTGGATAACTCCGTCCTCTAAAAGATCCATTGTTGGATTGATTCCAACCTGTCAGATACGAAACTATGTCAGACAACTATGTGCAAACATGCATGCAAAAGGGCTCATTCCCTTTATTTTTCTGCAAGCTTAAAACCTGTATTGGCAGCGGTATCCCTGTAAAGTGTACGCCATGCGTCTGGATATCCGTATGATGGTCGTCTGTTCCCGTAAATTGTACTCGGGCAGGTCCGGGTCGGGGCTTCCATCGCCTTTGCTGCTTATCGCCCCTAATGGGTGCATATTTATGCATAGTTGTTCATTTATAACTTCATTGATGACGGAGGCCAAGATTGAGTATCCTTCGGTGGACACCCAATTCTAACCTGGACTTTTCGATATCACATGAACTTGAGTATGTTGGCTTCAGTTTTGTTGCAAACTATTGCAGAGGCACAGGCTCTTGGTATGCGTTGTCTGGGTGTGCGCCTCCAGGGTTCGAGGTCCAGATAATGCTTGTTTTAAAAAAAAATGGAAAAAACAATCTTTAAAAAAAGAAAAAAGAGAAGAAGAATAAATTAGTGTTTTCCCATAGAGCAACGCACATGCGTGTTCTAAGGCGGTAAAATGTCAATATTTTATCAGCAATGCAGCTGTGCCACATTAAAGTCCTGAGTCGGAGGTTCGCCTCGGATCTTTGGATCCTTCTCTAAGGTAGGAGCAACGGTGTCGGTCCCAATCAAACAGCTAAGGTTTCGATCAAGTCCACTCCCCTGCTACATTTTTACGATGAACGCTCAACTTTGGATTCATATGAACTTAAGTGTCTTAAGCTTCAGATTCTCCTTTGGAAAAGGTCAATCATTGGTTGAGACCAACCTGTTGGGAATGAGATTACATATCAATCAAACTATGTGCAACCATGCATTCAGAAGGGTTCATTTCCCTTTTATTTTCTACAAGCTTAAAACTTGTATGGGTAGCGGTATCCCTGTAAAGTGTACACCATACATCTGGATATCCGTATGATGGTCGTTTGTCCCCTTAAATCGTACCCGGGCAGGTCCGGGTCGGGGCTTCCATCGTTAATTGACGGTTATGATCATTGTCAACAGAGACCAGGATTGGATGTCCCTTTAGGGAGACACCCCAATGATTGGTTAGATCTATTCCAGGTAGTTGAAGCTGGATACTCTAGGTCATGTTGATCTAAGGCATGCTTCCGAAAATGGCACGTCCTCCTCAAATAGCGTTGTGACATCCATTCACTTCGCTCGGGTAGTCATGCTAAATAAATTTTGGGATCGATGGGTTCGCCCAAAGACCTCAAACCCTGCTTTCAGTAGGGGCACCTACGAATAGTTCGATGGGGCCATCAAATGCCTCGTAGGATTAGATGCAAACTGTGGAGCCTTGGGTATGTTTACTTCACGCCTATCTTTAAATGCGGGTCGATCACCCCTCTTACTCACTAAGCTGTTGCAGTCAGAATAAATTTTAAATATCAAATACCTTCAAAATCATCTTGAGAAGCGAATGTCTTTCCTGACTATAGGGAGTTCGCAACTCATTCCACCTCGGTTATGCCCAGTAATGTCACTAAGCGCTTGGAAATCGATTACCTCGAGAAATGAATGTTTAGCCTGGCATCCAGGGCTTTCATTTTCTCACCTTGTTTCTCATCTAATGTTTGAAGTTTGTTCTGAATGCAGCGAACTCGTCAGTAATGCCTGGAGCCTCTTCGGATGTCTCTTTTCTTTGGCATTCGATCATTAGTAAACCCTTGGGAATCACCCTAGATCCCTTAGGAACCTGCCTCAAACCTTTAGAAATCAATCCTGACCCTTAGAACCCGTCCTGAGCCTAAACCTAACCTTATCAAGCCATGGATGAGGAGGGATGCACTGGAACCAGCTACAACCATCTACTATAATCGAATCTTATACCATTAAGAAGCAGAAGTCGTCAGCTTTCCAACGATCCAAGAATCGCCCCAATCGGAAGTATACATTAAAAGATATGGTGGACCGAACCCGGAGGGCAGAAGTGTAAATTCATGTGGGCCCCCGAAGGGATTTGGCGCAACTAATAGTTGCGCCAGTTATAATTTTGCCTGGCATAACTATTAGTTGCATCAGGCCAATTCTCCTAGATTTTAAGCCTGGCGCAACTATTAGTTGGCTTAGGTTAAAGGTGGGGCCCACCCTCGCAAACCAACTTCCAGGCACTATTAAAAATTGTTTTACTGTACATTTTCCTGGTGCAACTATTAGTTGTGCCAGACATATGAACAGTAACCTCTGGATTTTGCCCTGAAAATTATGATTGGGGTTTGACTTGTTGACCACCTTGATCCTTGGGGTGTGTTTTGATAGTTCTGTTGCACCCTTTTAATGCCTATTCGCAACCCTTCAAGTGGCTTAAGGCCTCACCCCATCATCCACCATTGGAGGACCTTCTCACACATCTCAAGGCTCCAAAAACCCTAGGAATCCTTAGATATGAGATTACCTAATTGCTAAACCCATTAGCTCTTAAGTGGTTTCCTAATCCACCCATTTCCTATAAATAGAGTCCCCCAACCCCTTGGTTTAGGGGTTGAGAAATTTGCTTAAGAGAGAAAGAGCTCAAAGTGAGAAGTTCTTCCTCCCTTTTGTGCACCATTTTCACCCAAATTCTAGAATCTCCCAACCTCATTTCAAGCTTGTTCTTGCATCCAAAACCCTTAGCCTAAGTGTGTGTGATCCCCTAGCCTCCCTTCCCTATCTCTTAGCTTCAAGCCTTAGGAGTTAGAACCCCATTTTCCACCTTACAAGGCCTTCAAAAGCTCATCAAAGCAAGCCACGCAAGGCTCTCTTACGGTGCTACAAGGGCTCGAGGGCTCCGGCTCTCCCCTTTCTTCTCCTATCTCTTTCTAGCTCCCTCCATCCTCCCATTTATGCCGTTATGCCGCCGACGTTTTGGTAGGAATGGAGGGGCACAAATAGGATTCTAACCCCTTTTGGGCAAGAGGAAGCTATTTTCTTTTCTTTTGCTTCATTTTATATTTGGCCATAAGTAGAGACCGTGTTAAGCGGGTTGATCGGGTGCCTAACACCTTCCCGATCGATAATCGAAGCCCCTACCCAAGATCCTTTGGTGTAGACCGGATTCAGAGTCATATTTTTAGCACTTCGGTGCTCATAAAAATGAACTAGGTTTCTTGGGACACCAAAAGCGCCGGGTGGCGACTTTATATTTTTTGCAAGCGAGTGCATCGCCGCGACAAGATCATCACAAATCCCCCGATTGTATAGACATCATCTCAGACGAGATGGGAACCAACATGATGGAGGCTGACTCTGAAGATCCATACCAGTCAGCACCCTCCATCCAAACAGGTAAAGGAGCAGCCTCTCAGGTACGCAACTAGGCCTCTTTGCCCCAAACCCTGGAAGCGGGGAGTGGCCTAAAATTCAACACCCGTTTCCAAAAAAAAAATAACCTATAAAAAGTGAGATAAGCCCTTGGTAGGCAGTACCTTGTATATACACAGCTTTGCGTTGCCAAGGGTTCATCCTCGAAGAAAACAAAAATCTTAAAAACATTAAAAAAATACAAAGTCTAAGAATATTATCATTTAAAATTCCAAATAAAATCCCATAAAAAGATGACTTAATTGAAATACCCATCCCACGTAAAATCGACCCCTTTCCTGTGGAGATATAAGAAGAGGTAGGAGTTATGAGTCTAGACGAGGATATCCTTTTGGAAGAGCTCCCAAATGAGCTCCTTGACCTGTTTGCCAAATTTGACCATGACCCTACCCCCATTGTTGAAGAAACGAAAGATATCAATCTAGGAACGGAGGAGGTTCCCCAAATTATCGAGATCGAAATGTCGCTGTCTCCCGAAGAAAGAAAAAGCTTGATCGATTTCCTTCAGGAATACCAAGACATTTTTGCCTAGTCGTACGAGGACATGCCTGGTCTGGACACCGATTTGGTCTAGCATGAGCTGCCTCTCTACCCTGATATGAAGTCAATTAAGCAGAAGCTAAGACATCTCTGACCCATGTGGATGTTGAAAGTCAAAGATGAGGACATCAAGCAATATGACGCAGGGTTTCTAATGGTTTCCAAGTACCCGCAGTGGCTAGCCAATATTGTGCTTGTGCCAAAGAAGGATGAAAAGGTCTGCATGTGTATCAATTTCTACAATTTAAATAGGGCGAGCCCAAAGGACGATTTCCCATTGCTGCACATTGACATCCTGGTCGATAACACTGTTAAGCACGAGATGCTTTCTTTTATAGATGGATTCTCAGGATACAACTAGATCATGATGGCAAAGGCCGACCGAGAGAAGACAACATTCATCACTCCGTGGGGAACCTTTTGCTACCGCATTATGCCACTCAGTCTGAAGAATATTGGTGCAACATACTAGAGGGCTATGACTGCACTGTTTTAGCGCATGCTGCATCGAGAAATTGAGGTATATGTTGATGATATGAGAGCCAAGCCACCGGAGTGAAGTGATCACTTGGTAAACCTTCAGAAGCTGTTCGAGAGGTTGAGAAAGTACAGGTTATGTCTGAACCCACAGAAGTGCACATTTGGTGCCATGCCCGAAAAACTGTTCGGATTTATCGTCAGCAGGAGAGGGATCGAGGTCGACCTAGTCAAAGTTAAAGCTATCACAGAAATACCGTCACCATCCACTAAAAAAAAGAGGTTAGAGGGTTCTTGGTCAGAATATAATATATCAGTTGGTTCATTGCACAGCTAACTCTAATCTGCACGCCGATCTTCAAGCTACTTCGGAAGAACTCACCCGTTGAATGGAATGACGATTGTCAGGCAGTGTTCGATAAAATTAAAAGCTACCTCCTTAACCCACCAGTGTTGGTACCACCCGAGCCAGGGAGACCAGTCTTGATGTACCTCTGCACCACAAAAGTCTCGATGGGATGTCTCTTAGGGCAGCATGACGAGACGAGAAGAAGAGAGTGGGCCATCTACTATCTGAGCAAGAAGTTTACTGATTATGAGATGCACTATTCTCATCTAGAGAAAGCATGTCTGGCTCTTGTATGTGCTACCCAGAGGCTCCGCCATTACTTGCTATCCCAAGCCGTTCTACTCCTGGCCTGAATGGACCCATTGAAGTACTTATTTGAAAAGTCGACTGTTACTAGGTGAACTGTATGATGGTAGCTTTTATTGTCTGAGTTTGACATCGCGTACACTCAAAAGTCGATCAAGGGGCAGGCACTCGCCGACCATCTTGCTGATAATCCTTTGCCAGATTATGAGCCTTTGAGAATTGAATTCCCTGATGAGGACATCCTATTCATGATGGAAGATGATACTGAAGAAGCTGAAGAATCATGGGTAATGCACTTCGAAGGGGCAGCCAATATCGAAGGTCAGGGAGTTGGCGCCATTTTGATTTCACCAAAAGGATCCCACGTACCAGTCTCTATCAAGCTCAACTTCCCTTACACTAACAACATGGCCAAGTACGAAGCTTGTGTCACCGGTTTGTAGGCGGCTCTCGATCTGAACGTAACTCACCTCCGAGTGTTAGGCGATTCATAGTTGATCATATGCCAGATGAAGGGAGATTAGAAGACGAAAGATGAGAAACTGATCCCTTACAATGAGCACCTCAAGGATCTGATAGTTTATTTCGAAGATGTGACATTCTCATATGTCCCCCAGATAAGGAATCGCTTTGCCGACGCATTAACAACTTTGGCGTCAATGACAGAATCTTGTATGGTGCTGAGATGAAGCTGATCATGATCGAGCAGAGGAATGAGCCAGCCTTCTACCTCCAGATTGAGGAACCTACAAAGCCTGATGATGAGCCACCTTGGTTCTCAGATATCAAGAATTTCCTTCAGACTAACTTTCCCTGAGGGTACGTCCAAAACGGACAGGAGAACCATTCAATGTTTAGCGACAGGCTACGTCATTTGTGGGCAATGCTGTTGAGCACTGAAATATACCACTTTCTACCCCTTAACCTAACCTTTGATGGACCTTTGAGCATGTTAATAATGTCTTTTAAGTGTATTTTTATAGATAACAGTAAAATAAGAGCTTAATGCTGCAATCCATGCTTTTGAATCTAAGAAGAAGGAATTTTGTGTTTAGCAATGGAGCTGATGAATTTATTGAAAAGGCACCATGGTAGTTCACACCATTGGGGATTTTTAGCATGCTTTTGGGGCCTTTGAAGACCTGCTGAGAGAGAGTGGTGAAGCCCAAGTTTTATGGACTGCTATTGCAACGAATTGAGCAAACTGGCAATTCAGCAATTTATATATTCAGCAGTGCAGCAGTTCAAGTGGCACTTGTGCAGCTTTGGTTAAAGCAATCTTTGAAGCATAAGAGCGGCTGATACCATTAAAGATGTGAGCACTTTAGTACTGATGCACCAAGCCATAAAACTGTAAAGCCAGCATGCATAGCTGCCTTGAAGAACTCGAACAGTTGGCTGAAGTGTCACTGCTGCACTCAGCAGTTTTAGTGCTGCAAACCAAGACCTTCAAGCAGTTTTATTGCTGGAAAATGAGCCACATTAGTAGCACAACTGCTGTATTTGAAGGACTAGAGAAGATGTCAAAGCTGGAATGTAGATTGTAGAGCTGTTATGTGCTAAAAATAGACTCCACGAGGGGTTGTTTTGAACCCCACGAGCTGGTATGTGCTGAAATCAAGCTACAGTGCTGAAAAAAGGCTAAAATTGAACCTGTCGCAACCAATCGAATGAATGTTTGAATCTATCGCATCCTATCGAATGGTTGTTTGAACCTGTCGCAACCTATTGAATGATTGTTTAAACCTGTCGAGAGGTTCTGATGCTGAAAATGAACCTATCGAGCATCCTGTCGAATGGTTGAATGAACTTGTCGAGATCCTGTCGAATGCACACCTGAAGCCCGTCCAACCTATCGAATAGATGCCTGAACCTGTCGAGATGAAGTTCTGATGCTCCAACCTATCGAACAGATGCCTGAACCTGTCGAGATCAATGTTCTGAAGCTCCAACCTATCGAGGCACGGGTTCCAGGCATCTATTTCACACTTTAGGGACATTTTGGGGATTCCAATGCTTCTAGGGCACACATCCTAATGTCCCACACATCTCAGGGATTTATCTTAGGTTCCATTAGCAAATATCAGTGACTGGTAGGGGCATTTTTAAGAGCTGCAAAAACACATCAGCTGGGCATAAATTTCTGTACATGGGACAGCAATCCACATGTGATTTTCCTTGGCCGAAATGAAGACACCTCAGTTGTGCCTAACAGAACTGAGTCCTCTGCTCTCTGATTGGCTGCAACTCAAGGCACATGGATCGATGCATATGTATAAATACCCATCTATTTTGCTATTTTTCTTCAGCAAGGAAAGTAGGAATGAAGGAATAGCCTGAGTTCTCCTTCGCTCAGTTAGGTTTAGTTTAGGTTTTTATTTTCCTTTTCACCTCCCCCTTTCTCTCTCTAATCCAGCCTATTGGGTTAGATCTAAATAAGCAGTCCAGATCTGTTTTGTAATTGTATTTTGAAAGCTTCAAGGAATTTGGGAATAGATTGATGTTGTACAAATTGCAGATCCGAGCTCAATAAGCTGTAAGATGGTATTACAGTAATTGTGGGTTTTAAAGGTGATTCTGATCTAAATTTTACTTTTTCATATTTGATTTCCCTGGATTGGATACTCCTGCACGCCAGCCATAAATGGGGAGCTTGTAGCCTAACATTCGCAGCATCTGTAATGATTAACCTGTTCTAATCGAGACCCTTGGCTTGAGCCAATCTCTAGGATGATCTGTGACAATTCAAGTGGGCAGGTCATAGCCTTAGGATTGCTTTGATTCTTTGGTTAAGATAAGATCCTTATACCTTACATCTGCTGGGGTTGAACCTGGGGAGCTTGTAGCCAGATGGCGGATTGTAGCAAATTAGATCTATACAATGCCTTTTATTCAATTAATTTACAATGAGAACCAGGTCCTGGCTGCCTATTTCTCGCCATTTAATCTTTATTTCACCATCCATCCTCCTCCATCTTTTAGATTTAGTTTTATTTCAGTTTTGTAAACGTCACCAAGTTTTGACTTGAATTGACGACTCAGGTTAGAATTTACAAATTAGTGTAATGGTTTCTACTTTTCCATCTTCAGTTTGCTAGAGTTTGATTGACACCCAAATTTCTGGTTGATTGTTGATTAGATTAAATCTATATTAATAGGATCCTAGACTTGATTGACTACCAATGCTAGGAAACTTGATATATGGTGTAACGGTACTGTTTATTTTCATAAATATCCGATAGCTGAGGATTAAGATTGACGACCTTAATCTGAAAAGGAGGATTAGGATTAGATTAAATCAGTATTGATGGGATCCTAGACTTGATTGACGACCAATGCTAGGAAACGTGATATATGGTGTAACGGTACTGTTTATTTTCATAAATATCCGATAGCTGAGGACTAAGATTGACAACCTTAATCTGAAGAAGGAGGATTAGGATTTATTTTTATGCACTTTAGTTTAAATAACCATTCTTTTATTCATATTTCTCCAATAGTTTAGAAAATCTCTAGTAGTTCTATAAAATAATTAGATCTAGTGACACAAAAAAACTCTCTTTTCCCTGTTTTCATAGAATTGCCAGATCTGTAGCCAGATCTGGAGGTCTACTATACACCTTCTAAGTTTAGATCACTATTCCTTGTGGGACAAACTCTTACTTATTAAAACTTGCTACAAAGGACCCTGTATCTTGCAGGTCTAGGATATTTTAGATGTGTTGAATCCATCTTCTATTTTACTTTATTTTTATTTTGCTTTTATCATTACACAATAAATCAACACACTAAAAATTCCCCAACAAATACCTTTACAAGCGATCCTACAATAACATTTTGCTCAGGTGCCTTACTAAGAGTGAAGTAATCAATATCATGAAAGAGGTCACATGCTCGCTAAGAAAATTCTACGAC
Organism: Chloranthus sessilifolius; assembly: GCA_021018995.1. Taxonomy (NCBI): domain Eukaryota; kingdom Viridiplantae; phylum Streptophyta; class Magnoliopsida; order Chloranthales; family Chloranthaceae; genus Chloranthus; species Chloranthus sessilifolius. The sequence continues at coordinate 48,551,020 of CM037593.1, read as the reverse complement.
AGAGATACTTTTGGACCACTATGAAATCGGAATGCTGCAAACATGTTCAAAAATGCTATAAGTGTCAGGAACACTACAGTTTGATTCACGCTCCCACCATTGATCTACACTACATGACCACTCCTTGGTCATTTGCTGCCTGAGGCCTTGACGTCGTCAGAATGATTAATCCAAAAGTAACAAACGGACATCGATTCATCCTCGTCACCATTGAATACTTTACCAACTGGGTAGAAGTGGCGTCATATGCCAGCATCACGGCCAGTCATGTCGAGAAGTTTCTCAAGAACAATATTGTGTGCCAATTTGGAGTACCCAAAGATATCATCACAGATAATGGCACAAACTTTGCGAATAAGCACATCCGAGCCTTCTTCGAGTAATACAAGATCAAGCATCATCGCTCGTCACCGTATCGGCCTCAAACTAATGGAGCCGTAGAAGCCGCTAACAAAAATGGTCGTCCGCATCCTAGAAAAAATGGTCGTCACCCATCGAGATTGGAGTGAAATGTTGCCATTTGCTTTATGGGCCTATAAAACATCGATCCGTACTGCTACGGGGGAAACACCATTCTCCCTTGTGTATGGAACCGATCGAGGCCGTCCTACTGATAGAAGTTGAAGTACCCTCGCTCCGAATCCTCATGGATTCGGGCTTACTCGAAGTAGAGAGAGAGATAGATCCCGCTTTGAACAATTAGACTTATTAGATGAGAAAAGGCTCCTAGCCTCATGTCATACTCAAGTTTACTAGGGGCAAATCACACTCGCTTACAATAAACATGTCTATGGTCGAGATCTGAAGGTAGGAGACACTATGCTGAAAAAGATCTTCCCATCCCTCCACCCCGATCCGAGAGGGAAATTCATGCTGAACTGGGAGGGACCTTATGTCGTCCGAGAAGTGCTATCAGGATATGCCATCTGCCTCACCACCATGGACGGAGATCATCTTCCTGAGCCCATCAATGTTGGATACATCCGACGGTTCTACTCTTAGTCTACCACGACAAGGTAAGTTTTGGTAAAACAGATACGTGACTACTTGAGAACCATCCAAAAGATGCCATCATTCCAAGCACAGTATCTAAAAAGCATCCTTAAAAATGATGATATCCTTTGCTACCCCATTTGAGCCTGAGCTTTTCTTTCGATAAACCCCTTCCCCGAAAAAGAAGAGCGTGTACACGCAAGAAAAAAAAGTGGAAGTAGAATTACTATCAAAAATAAAATTTTAAAAAATAAAATAAAAAATGGAAAAGCAAAACCTAAAAAGAGATTGCCTGAAATAATACAAAGGAAAAACAAAAAATAGAAGAACCCTGGGGCATGTATAGTAAAATCCCCTAAGGAAGAAAGTATGTTATGAAAAACTGAAACCATATCAAGGAAACCTTCTTAACCCAGCATATCTTCAAATCCTAATCTAACCTATGGCCAAGCTACACCCTGATGAAAACCCTCTTTTTTTGGTTCACAAGCAGTCATAAATCTGTTAAGTCAATATAAGCCGAGTTGTAAGACGACACCAGAGCCCCATCTAACCGGCTATGATGGAATCGACGTCTATGTCGTGGCTTTTGAGAAATGAAACAAATAAAAAAAGATAAATAAAATAAGAATACAAGCTCAAAGTAAGATGGATGTGGTGAAAACTCGCAAGGGCACTATGGGTAAATATAGTGAGTTTTTACGGATAAGGTGAAAACCCGAAAGGGCGCTTGGGGTAAGAAAGCTAAACCCATGGACGTGGTGAAAACTCGAAGGGGCGCCACAGGTAAAAAGAGGGCAGAACGGACACGATGGACCCACCTTGGGCGTTGTGAGTGAAAAAGGATTAAAAAGAAAAATTGAAAAGGAAAGGTTTGAATTGATTGATAATTGATGCTTGGGGTGCCCTTTTGGTTACTCTCCCTGATCCCCTTTTTTCGACTGGGCCGCTCATGTTAGTTCAAATCGGGCCCCTACCAGATCTTTGGGAAACTGCTCCGTCAACTGCATGGCCCAAGGTAAAGAAAAAGGCTTGGATCAATCCAAGGGGATTGACGTTCCAGTCTTGGTAAAGCTGCTGAAACTCTCCCATATCCAACCACTTAAAAGGGGTTAGGCCATGCTCAAAAGAGGACCCGAGATCTCACCCTATGATTGAGGCATCAAACCAAATAAAAAGAGAATAAAGGAGAGGGCGGAAGGCCCCTTTTATCAAAGATAATGATCCTTTTCCATTTCCAGGCCTAGACTGTGCACATTTCAAAAAGGGACCCACCAATAAAAAAGAATAAAAAAAGAACAAGTCTTTGTAAATATAATAGGTTTTCCTTTTATAATTGTAACGCTTACACCACATCCCAAAAAATAGTCTGTGTGATGTCTAGCTTTCTTTCCTTCTTTACAAAAGTTAAAAAAAAAAAAAAAAAACATAAAGAAAATATGTATACCAAAAAATGTGTGTATCTGTAAAGGGGTTTCTTACGCCCCATTTCTGTGTATCTGACCTATGCAAAAAGATGTATGTGTAGGAGGGAATCAACGGCCCAGATAGCGCTTCAAGGCACTAATCTCAGCGAGAAAACCATCCTCCCGGACATTCCGCTTAGTCAACCAACGACCATGCAAGCTCTTGTACCTCTTCCGAGGAGCATCAGTAACCCCATGAGCAGCATTCAAGGATCCTTCCAGACGAAGGACCTTGCTCTCAGCTATGTCAGCTCTGGTCTCTGATACCTCTGCTCTAACTTTCTCTTGTGCTAAAAGCTTTTATAGGGCCCTCTTCTCATCAACCAATAGCTCATTGCGAGCTCGAAGTCCTATCTCTTTCTTCGGCCAAGGGCCTCCCATGTCAATACTCTTCGTCTGATCCAGATGATCAGCAATAGGCTGCTCAACCGATAGCCAAGCCTAGTACTGAGGGAAAGAATGAACTGAATCTCCCTACTCCATATCACACATCAGCATCGACTGACGAGTCTACCAAAGAGCAGCAATCCGATCCATGTCCCCAGAGAACCCCTAGAAAAGATCAAGTTACATAGAGGTTTCGCCTCACAATGCACCTGCTGAGAGCAACCGAACTGATGCAACACCCAGAACGGGAAGTAGAAGGTGCTACCAGTCAATCCTAGGAGGGTGATGCCCTCATGGTCTCTAGAACGAACTACTTGGAAGGTTCGATCCAACCAGGGGATTCTCCATATCGGCTCTGTATCGATTAGCCAAAGCTTCAAAGCTGAAAAATCGTCCTGCGGAAGAAAGTGGCACCTACCCAGAAAGCATCGAGCTGCCTCACCTCGAGCGATGTAAAAGTGTGGCATGGGTCCTAAGATAGCGAGATGCTCACCTAACCAGACCTGGAGCAACACACTACATCCCCTGAGGCTCTCCACCTTGCCCAGAGCAAATGCATCAAGGCATCAGTATAGTTCGGCAAGGACCAGGTGCATCACTGATCGGCCCTCTACCAACTCAGTCAAAACATCGTAGAGAGCCAGAGAGAAGTTCTCTCCCCCAGTGAAGAAAAGGACTTTTGAAATGAGACTGAGAGCAAAGGCTTTCACATTGAAGATATTCCAAACTGGCAATTTTCGAAGACTTTCGTCACCAAAAAGTTCTTTGAGGAATTTGATCGAACACCTTCTGGGCCCCCCAATGAGACTTTTCTCATAGTCAAATATCTTCAAACCTAGGTGTAGACACCCTCATTTCACCCTCTCAGAGTACACAAATTCGTTTGGTCAGCCCTTGACCTTTTTAACCCTCGACATGGGACCATGCAACTGTACATGGCTAAAGACAGACTGAAACAATAACTTTGGGGCTCAGATCCCAACGTAGGGAGGCTATATGCTAAAGAATAGTATATAGTTAGAATGCAGACTAAAATAATTGTCCTACATTCCATTCTTGAAACCATACCCGGACAACCATGAATTAAGCGCCTGAAAACCCGTACGTAATTCGATCACGCGTAGAACCACAAGTGTACGATCAGTCCCCTTTTAGACCAAACTTCCTTTCATAGACCGATTCAAGATTCGATTACGCGCCTGGAAATAGACACGCGATCGGATTGAGCACTAAAGCACCAGCATGCAATTGGCCTACACCTGACCTAGTCTTACTACCCTTGTCCCCTATGTTTCCTCGATTAAGCACTTTAGGTAACATGCTTAATCAGATTACACACATCCAATCACCTGCATAATTAGTCCTGATTTTGTTAGGACTAGGAAACTCGCTGAGTAATTTAGCCGGTTGCTCACTGAGTCGATGACCGACTCAAAGTGATTAAGCGCCAAAAAAATTAGCTCGCAATTCAATTAAACGCCCAGACATAGGCACGTAATTGAATGAAAACCTATAAATGCTTTTTTTCTTGAAGAGAGAGAAGAGGCTGGCAATTTTGAGAGAGAGAACGAAACTTTTTTGGGACTTCGAAATTAGAGAACTCCGAGGACAAGCCCATAGAGCAAATTAGTCATGATGTCGAGATTCAAACCCTCGAATCTTTGATGATTCCTCTCCATGGCCCCGACCCTAGGTAAGAATTTAATTTTACTTTAGACTTAGGATTTCCCCTTAGTTTAATTAATCAAATCTATTTCTAATTTTTAGTCCGTAGCTCCTTCTTCGGATCGAAATTCTCTATATTCGATTCTAGTTCTCTGTTTCTAAAGCCGATCCTTCATTTAGTGGTCCGATATACCGACCTTATGCTCTGATTCTACTCTAAAATCTTAATTTACAATCCTATCATTAATTTCTGGTTCTGACTCTTAGAGTTCAAAACCAGTCCTTAATCATACGGCCTGATTTTTCTGATTTCGGACCCGAATTCAGTCCTAAAATTTTAATCTATAATTTAATTATATATTTTCATACCGTCAAAAATTTTAAAAAATATAAATATCAATTCATAACTTTAGTTTCTCAATCTAATTTCTTATTATAACTTTGAATTCAATTATAAAAATTCCCCTTTTATTATTTAACCATCGACCTATCTTTTATCTCAGCCATCCGATTTGCCCATGGGAGCTTACGGAGGGTACTCGGGAACGCCAATCCTCCTTAACATAGCAGGCCCAACCCCCCCTTTTTTTTAGATTATTTAGGATTAACTAGTTAGTTATAGTTAGTTTTTTCTATTTCAATATAACTGGCTAATTGCATCAAATAGGCCTTCATATCATTATTTGCTTTGATTCAATTTAGTCTTCTAATTCAGTCAATTTATTATCTCAACTAGAATTTAGGAACGTTAATTCGTTTATTATTAGTTAGATTTTTACCATAATTGATCTGTACATTATGATTCTAAAAAAATAAAGAGTTAATATTGTTGCCTCGGTCATTTATTCCTATTTTAGTAAATTGATTTATTGCTTCAATCAGAGTCGCAGTAAAAAAGATTAGTCTTTGTTTTCTTCAAATTAGAATGCTAGTAAGATTAACTTAAGTGCTTTAGTTATGATTGACATACAATTGATACATCTGCTTATCTAGAATTGCAATCAAATTAGCGTACCTGCTTTATCCAGAATTGCGATATAATTGGACTCTTTTATTTAATTGGAATATTATTGGAACTGATACATATGCATTCCTAGTACCAGTAGGAGACTGGAACTGATTGAACTCTTAGTAGTACCAGGACTTTGATATTAATTGGGCTCCTAATGATACGGAGAAACTAAAAATGATTGGACTCCTGATAGCATCAGGACACTAAAATAACCCATCATAATAAGCTCACCTAATCATAATTAACAACAAAAAAAGAGAATATAAATCGACCATAACCACAATAAGGGAAACTAAAAAGAAAGCTGAAACTATCTAATTAAAAGAGGACACTGCTGTTGACGTCCAGCGGACGATTCAGTATAGAAGTAATCCACACCTGCTTAAACGCATGATCATTAACGTGTTACAGCATTGATAAATATCTGCAGCTGGCGATTGCAAATCAACTAGGAATCATCCTAAGAAATTTCTCTTATTATTATTTATCCCCACCTTATCACATACACCGCATCGCTAGAGTCCAACAGGACAGAATTGGAAGCCACTTATTCAACGGGAATCGAGAGGAACCCAGAAAAAGCGTGCACCAACAGACCGACAATCGCGATGGGAAATTTTTGTAAACCCCTTCTTTTTCTTTAGATAGTTAGCTTTATTTTACTTCCCTATTTTCTTTCCCGTCGTGCCATTTAGATTCTTTTTATATGAGTTTTCGCCAAAGACTCGAAATGTCTGGTATACGTAGAGTAAGTTTAGGAGACCCTCTGTTGTGGGGACTTCATAACAACCGTGCATACGAGGAAGAACCACCTTATACTTTTAGCCCACGACAACCTGAAGTCAATATGGCTGGTCAATAAGAGAACCCCTTTTCTACACCACACACCGGTAATAGCCATAATGACAGAAATAATAGCTCTGGACAAAATCTTACCACTCAACAAATCTTAGACTTAGCATCCAAAGAATACAAAGAGGAGATGATGATTCTGAAGAGTTGCTTCGAGGATTGGCTACTGCATATGAAACCATTAGGGGACAACAAAATTCGGGAGAACAGGAGCGAAAAGAGAGACCACCTTCTACCCCAAGCACGGTGGCAGCCCGCGCTACGCCATTGAGGCAACATACTCACACGTTCTTTAATGACAGTTTGCCAAACAAGGGTATCTCATGCATTACTCCCAAAGATAACACTATAAAGATCGAAGACCTCCCAAAAATGCTCGATGAATACATGGCTAAGAGGGAATGCCCAGGTCGCTCGTTCGGATTCGATAAATTCTGTCGAGACATTGAATTTGACCTACCCATAGGATTTAGACCACCAAAATTTACTAAATACAATGGCACCGAAAATCCAAACCATCACTTGGCCCTCTTTTGTAATGATTGCTGACCTATACGCGATAATCAAGGACTTCTCATTCACTACTTTCAACTTTCATTAGAAGGAGAAGCTCTAGACTTGTTCGCGAAGCTCCCACTTTATAAGATAGAGCTAGTCGGTTGATTCTTAGGCCAATACAAACACTTGATTCAAGAGACCGTTAGCCACAGCAACCTGATGGCGGCCAAGCAAGGACCAGATGAAGAATTCACCGACTTCATCGCTAGATGGAGAAAGCTTGCTGCTAGAACTGGTACTTCAATGAAAGAGAAAGATTCAATTGACATCATCATTGACAATACTAAGGAACCACTAAGGAGCGCCCTAGTCATCAGCGATTGCCCTGACTTCACTGCAGTTCACTCTCGGGCATCCCGACTAACGTGACACATCAAGGGCAGAGACCTTACATTATCCATAGTCACGTCAAAGGTGGGTTCCTCCAACGAGTTGAAACCAAAAAATCATAAGAAAGCCTTAAAAACTGAACAAGTTAATACGGTTGTCAATCAATTGCAAAATTCGAATAACAGAAACTTCCCACCACGCAACTTTGGGCATAACCAAACCCAACAAAGATACGCTAGTCAAAATCAAGGCGCTAATCAACAAAGGTATGCAAACCATAATTGGGGCCAAAACCAGAACCAAGGCCAATATCAAAATAGAAACCAATACCCTAGCGCTTATCAGGCCCAAAATGCAGCTCATAATCGACCGGCCCATGTGCTGAATTATAACAGCGTACCTCCACCTCAGAACTTTAACCCAGATAGGGGACCCTACCAGCCAAAGCGAGAACACTATCCCCCTTTACCTGATACTATTTCCAACATCATCCACCTCCTTAGCGCCCAAAATCTCTTACGATGCCCACAATAAAAGCCTAGGCCAGGGCCTGCAAATCTAGATTATGGTAAATAGTGTTCTTTCCATCAGTATGCGGGACACAACCTAGAGGACTATTGGGTTCTCATGGACATGATCTATGACATGGACAATGGGAATAAAATTGATTGGGAAGCGCTTAGGAGCCCTAACCCTAATAACAATCAACCCCAACAGAATTTAGGGATCATAAATAACCCCATGCCTAACCACAACCATGGGACACTGGCCCAGGTCACTACTGTAGATCTCCCCAGTCAATCCCATTTTTGGCCTTCGGCATTAATCACTCGTATCCTACCCTCCAACACTATTACTACCCTTATGAGAACTCCTCCCTCCTTACATCCCCCTGCCTTGATCACACGGATCGCGCCACCGAGCCCGCCTCCATATCCAAAGTTTACTCAAATACGAGTCCATTCCTTCAAGGCCAGGATGCCATTCCTCCGTCATTCCCCACTAGAGTCATCGACCCCATGTTAAGACCTGAAAAGTACCACTTTTCACCCCTTAACTTAACCTTTGATTAGACCCTTAGCCACCTAATAAACTCCTCTTAAGTGTTTTGTTCAGGAAATAATCAGCAGTGAAATAAGGCCAAGAATCATGTTATGGAGCCTGCTTTGGCACCAGATGCCCCTCAGCAAGAATGCACTTCGAAGCCTCGCGCAGATCAGCTGAGCTTCCCAAGGATTTAAAATAACCTCTCGTGCAGATGAATGACTGAGGAGCTTCAGAAACTCAACCTCGCGCAGCTCTCGTGAAGCTCAAGAGTAGAACACATCGCTCAGTGTCACGTAGTTCAAAGCAGACCTCTCTCAATCTCGTAAAGTTCGCTTAAGACAGCTGAGGAGAGAGAGCTTCAGAAGATTCCTCATGCAGCTATCGCGCAGTCGCTGTGGGGTACAATTCTCAGAAGAAGAACGCCTCGCACAGTTCGCGCACCATTAAAGATAGAAAGCATCATGGCGAAGGCAAAGCCAAGCTCGTGAAGATTGAGTGAGACAAAGAACCTCGTGCAGTTCAGAACTCAAAAGAACCTCGCGAAGTCCAAGTAAAGAGAAGAGCTCGAGCAGTTCTCACGCTGCTGCCCATCGAAGTAATCTACCGTGCGACTGCTTGAATTGCAACTTCGTGACGCTTGAGACTGTGTTTTCTATTCAACCTCGTGAACTCCAACCCAGCGAGAGCTCAACTCTCTACCACGCGACTGCCTGAAGAGTAAACCAAGGCAACCTCGCGATGGCTGAAGCTTCAGTGTCAAACCATCCTAGTGAAGAGAAATGAGCTACCACGCGACAAGTCTGGGAAAGTACAGCTACCTAGCGAGGCTCTGAACCTAAACTTCCATCTCTTCAGCAGAGGGCATTCTAGAAATTTCCAGTGATTAGGGCACGCACTCCCACATTCAAATCTCCGTGCACACGCCCTGAGGCATCCAAGGATCATTATAAGGCCACGTGGCATCGTTGAAATTAGGGTTTCCTAACCCTAATGTGCCGCCACCCCACTGCTATATATACCCAGGCCTAGCTTAGGTTTAGGTATCTGGTAACCTATCTCAGATTGCTTTTCTTTTCTCTTTCTTTTTAGCAGTAAGTAGTTTTTCTTTTTCTTTTTCTTTTCTTCTCTCCATAGTCCAGCAATTGCTGGCTATGACTTTGTATATGTGTTTGAGTTAGATTAATGAAAGTTTTGCAATAGGATTTGTACTTTGTGGGATTGTTGTTTATATGTGAGATGCTCTGTGCAAGGCTGCTGCCTTGTGATCCCCCATTGCCTTGGCTGTGTTTCAAAGCAATGGAGGACTGATTTTAAGCCACTGGATCCAAGTGACCTGTGTGTTTGGGCTATCATGGTTTTCCTTAGCCCCACCACAGACCTACTAGATCTGAAATCCCCATGGGAGCTTGAGTGTAGGTGAACATGGTGGTAGCAGTGATAATCTTGTTTTGTTTTGGGCTTCGTGAGGAGGATAACCTCTGGGATAGTCTGTGACCATTTAAGTGGACAGATTATAGCCTTAGGGTGATTCTGATCCATCGATCCAAGATGGATCCTTCTTCTTTTCACCTGAGCTTGTAGAAGAGGGATTATCTGTACAGAGGCACTCCCCATATTTGTATAGATCTACCATCAGATGTTGGATCTGATCTGGTTATAGAGATTGGAGGCTGGTGACTGGACCATTGTAACCTCTCTCATGCAATGGACAGCTGGATCGAAGGTTGTACTCAATCGCTTGTTGGTTCTATGTGTCTGGGCTATCATGGTTTTCCAGCATTAGCCCCACATATAGAACTTTAGAGGTTGAGGTTCCCTATGGATTCTTGAGCTGGTAGCCTGGATGAAATAGTGCCTGCAATGATTTATTTGTTATGTTCTAACCCATCCCTGGATAGTGGCTCCCCTATGGGATAGTCTGTGACCATTCAAGTGGACAGGTTATAGCCCTAAGGGTGGAGTCATGGCAGTAGAGATGGGTTGGATCCTTTCTCCTCAGAGGTGATAATGTAGCCTCTGGATAGGATTTCTATAACATCATATCTAAATCTGAGTTACAAAACTCCTCGGACCTTGGCTCAATAACATATTTCTCACCTTTTTATAATTATTTTCCACGCTCCATCCACCCTCTCAATCCTTTCTGTAATTTAGTTATTAGAATACTTAGAATAAGTGACCTTAAACTCCCCTCCTTTTAGGACTGCCAGATCTATAGACAGATATGGAGGGACTACTAGAGATGGCTCCCTTGGAGCCTTAGATCACCTTTCCCTATGGGACAAACTCTTACTTATCAAAACTTGCTACAAAGGACCCTGTATCTTGCAGGTCTAGGATTTCTGAGTTGTGCTGATTCATCCCCTGTTTTATTCTGTTTTTGATTTTTAAATAACTTTCACCACCAACCAATAAGCGAAGCACACTTGGGACCACAACAAGTTTTTGGCGTCGTTGCCAGGAAAAGATGATCTAATAGTAGACCCTTAGTTTTTGTATTCTTAGTATTCTTTATACATGTGAATAATTGATACTGCTGAGATAATTGTGAATCATCCTTGCAGATCTGGACAGTTGCAGTGAAGGATAGTTGGACTGCAATCAGAGCGTAGCTACCTCTGTTTGCAAACTCTCTGACTCTAAAGCTCTATCTATCTTTCTTTTTAAACAATTTTTCCAGCAGTATCTAGGATAGTTTAAATGTATTCTTTGGATAGCTGTAAAATAGTTAGATAAATTTGTTTGTGTACAAGTATTCTTTTGCAATGTGCCTACAAGAAGCTTTCCTTGTTGTGGGTGTGCTTGTATGCTAGGGAGGAGATCCCTCAGCCCTACTTTAGAGCCTCTAAACCCTGAGTTAGAAAGGGGAAGGAGACTTAGAAGAGACAGGCACACCACAGGAGAGCCCCCAGGAAAATCTGTGACAGTAATGATGGGCGAAGAACACCCCAGAGCCCTCAAGGAGTTGAATGCTCCGGATGACTACAACTCCCCTTATAGCATTCAATTCCCTGATGTTCAGGGGAATTATGAGATAAAAACTTCAATCATCCAGATGCTGCCAGCTTTCCATGGGCTTAGCAAAGAAGACCCTTATAAGCATATTGACCAGTTCTTGGCCTTGTGCAAAATCCAGATAAGATGGTCCCTATGTTGTCGTAAATGTTTCCTCATCTGGTGCTGTGGAAGTCCAGGACCCCAAATCTGGGAGGACCTTCAAAGTGAATGGTCAAAGGCTGAAGCCTTGCATTGAACGACCTACAGATCCTATGTGCACTGTTCACTTTCATGGGACCCCTACATCTACCTGACCCGCAGTTGTGTCCATATTGTACTATATTACTTTTGTTTTTACCTTAAATTTTAGGAAATTCTAGGAGATATGTAGAGTTTGATATTGTTGTGCTTGCTAATGTTTATGGGGGATCGGTATGACTTCTTCTTCTTCTGTGAATTGCTGATTTGGCCCTCGCGAGTTCCACATTCTGATTTGGGAAGGCTCGCGCAATTCGCATGGCCCAATTCTTTCGCTGTCGCGAGTTTCAATGCTGGAGAATATCACGCACAATTCCAGAGCTAACTCCCATAATCGCGTGATTCTGATTTCTCGTGATTCCCTTACCTAGCTGTGCGAGTCTAATGCATTTGTCATTTCCCACATTGACTGCTGGGACTTGACGTTTCCCAAGTCACTCTCATTTAATGGCGGCGACTGGGATGTTGTTCAACCATTTCATCTTCCACAATCCCTCGCCTTTAAATACACAGGGAGGCCCTGTTCATCTTCACAGCATCCTATCTCACCCTCGCGGTCCTTCCATATTCCTAATCATGGCAGATGACAAGCCAAACGCACTGCCTAACAAGTTTTATCCGATGTGGTTGGACCCGCCGCCCCCCAAAGAGCCAGATCCCCTCGAACCCCTCTGGGATGAATTAGAGGAGGTTCTGCAAACCCTTGCCAAGGAGGAGGAAAAGCTCCAGCCGCAAAAGAAGAAATGCAAGGCCGAGCCATCCCCCTCCACTCCACCCCCTCCCCCACCTTCTCAACCCCCGCACCCTTGATCTTTCTCCCTTTCCCTCTTTCTTTTTGTACTTTTCTTTTAAGCATAATAATATCTTCCTTTTCTGATGTGCTGTCCTGTTTTCTGTTGATTGGTTACTTTATTTCTTGTTCTTTTCTTTTATGTGGTAATAAGTCTGCGGCACATTGACCTTGAACCAGTGAGGACACTGCTCCTCATAGGTTTGGGGGTATGGCAGGCAGACCTTGCCAATGAAATAGTTAACATAAGTGCAGCAGACTCATCTGAGCAATATGGAAATGGACCTCTGTTCACTTAAGAATCATGAAATTAAGAAGTTTAAAATTTTATGCAAACATTGAACATTATAGACTTCTAATATTCCACATTTCCATAATAGTTTCACTAAGGAAACCCACTTGTATCTGCACTTAGTAAATCATTAGAGAGAGAAAAAGGTGAGGACATACTTGAAAGTACAAAGGATGACCATAACCAGTGAGAATTGGGCCTACAAATTTTTTTTTCTTTGAGGAGTAACTAAGGCATTTCTCTAGTTCTAAGGACTGGCTGAGTCACTGTGCTCACTAAAAGTTAGGTAACTCCAAGTTGAAACAGCTGACAGTACTCATGAGGCCTAGGAAAGGATCAAGGCCTTCTCTTGGACAGTTTGAGCCTAAAAAGATCAATCCTAAAGCAACTGCCCTTGTCCATACCCCCTTTGAGCTTTAAATCCTAAATTTCTTCAAAATACACCTGAGTACTTGAACCTGAACCTATGAACCTGATTCAACCTACCCTCACTCTGAGAATTCAGAAGGTAAAGGAGAAAGAGTTGAAGATGGACTAGCTATGGTCAGCATTAGGTGAATGGAGAAGAAGCATCTATTCTGGCAGAATGGTAACTGAGGACATGGTGGCATTTCTGAAAAGCAAAAACAAAATAAAAAGAAGAAAACTCCAGCAAAAAAGAAACAAAAAATAATAATAATGAAGAGGAATAAGAGAGAAGTCAAGAGGAACCTTCATTGGAAAATCAAAATCAAGAAGAGAAACAGATCACTTCAAATCTGAAAATCTCAAAGAAGATGAAGGGAGCTGAATTCAAGAAGGTGAAGTCATGAACCACCTCCTACACCCACTGAGTTCTCAATTTTTGAACCCCTTTTCAAACCTTCCATTCTTTTTAACCATACTCCATAAGCCACATTCCAACCCAGTTAAAAGCCCTTGTGATCCAAAGATTGAGTGAGCTGTCATGTGAAGATAAGGAATTATCCAATCTATGGTAAGAAACTGACAATGATGCCAGCACTTAAGAACTCTGCTTATGCTCATGCTTACAAACCCAGTTGGGGGATGTAACTGCTCTTGAGCCTGTGAGAAACTGAACCCCTCAACAAACCTTAATGAGAGTATGCCCTGTAAAGTTTTCTTTTGGGTCTGAACTTGAATGCATTATGTATGACCTTAACCTAATTGTCTGGCATAAGGGTAAACTCAGTGCTGACATACACTTGTGTAGTTTTCTATGTTCACAAATTATTTGGAAATGCTGTGCAAACATGAGAGTTTATGTTGTCTAAGTTCCTGTGCAACTAATGAATTGAATTTGTTTTATGCTGATTCATGAGTAGACTCAATCTGATTCCTTAACTGCTCATTGGATGCCATTGCACTTTAGTTAACTATTTCATTGAAGAAGTTTGTGGGTGTCTTCACTGAAAACCCTCAGGAGACTTCACTCCTCTACTAGGGATCACCTAGGGGTTTAAAAGGCTTGGTACATATGCTAAATGTATCCGTGCTCCCTATGAAAGTGGCATTTAATTTTTAGAGTAGATTTAATGTAGCTTTGCTAAGGGACTAGCAAAGATTAGGTTTGGGGGTGTGTTAAGACCTGAAAAGTACCACTTTTCACCCCTTAACTTAACCTTTGATTAGACCCATAGCCACCTAATAAACTCTTCTTAAGTGTTTTGTTCATGAAATAATTAGCAGTGAAATAAGGCCAAGAATCCTGTTATGGAACCTGCTTTGGCACCAGATGCCCCTCAGCAAGAATGCACTTCGAAGCCTCGCGCAGATCAGCAGAGTTTCCCAAGGCTTTACAGCAACCTCTCGCGCAGATGAATGACTGAGGAGCTTCAGAAACTCAACCTCGCGCAGCTCTCGCGAAGCTCAAGAGTAGAACACATCGCTCAGTATTGCGCAGTTCAAAGCAGACCTCTCTCAATCTCGCGAAGTTCGCTTAAGATAGCTGAGGAGAGAGAGCTTCAGAAGATTCCTCGTGCAACTATCGCGCAGTCGCCACGGGGTACAATTCTCAGAAGAAGAAAGCCTCGCGCAGTTCGCGCGCCATTCAAGAAAGAAAGCATCATGGCGAAGGCAAAGCCAAGCTCGTGAAGATTGAGTGAGAGAAAGAACCTCGCATAGTTCAGAACTCAAAAGAACCTCGCGAGGTAACTCACGAAGTCCAAGTAAAGAGAAGAGCTCGCGCAGTTCTCGCGCTACTGCCCAGCGAAATAATCTACCGCGCGATTGCTTGAATTGCAACTTTGCGATGCTTGAGACTATGTTTTCTATTCAACCTCGTGAACTCCAACCCAGCGAGAGCTCAACTCTCTACCGCGCGACTGCCTAAACAGCAAACCAAGGCAACCTCATAACGGCTGAAGTTTCAGTGTCAAACCATCCTAGCGAAGAGCAATGAGCTACCACGCGACAAGTCTGGGAAACTACAGCTACCTAGGGAGGCTCTGAACCTAAACTTCCATCTCTTCAGTAGAGGGCATTCTGGAAATTTCCAGTGACTAGGGCACGCACTCCCACGCTCAAATCTCCATGCACACACCCCAAGGCATCCAAGGATCAGTATAAGGCCACGTGGCATTGTTAAAATTAGGGTTTCCTAACCCTAATGCGCCGCCACCCCACTGCTATATATACCCAGGCCTAGCTTAGGTTTAGGAATCTGAGAACCTATCTCAGATCACTTTTCTTTTCTCTTTCTTTTTAGCAGTAAGTAGTTTTCTTTCTTTTCTTTTCTTCTTCTCCATAGTCCAAAGAATTGTCGGCTATGACTTTGTATATGTGTTTGAGTTAGATTAATGGAAGTTTTGCAATAGGATTTGTACTTTGTGGGATTATCGTTTATATGTGAGATGCTCTGTGCAAGGCTGCTGCCTTGTGATCCCCCATTGCCTTGGCTGTGTTTTAAAGCAATGGAGGACTGATTTTAAGGGCCACTCAGATCTAAGTGACCTGTGTGTCTGGGCTATCATGGTTTTGCAGCCTTAGCCCCACCACAGGACCTACTAGATCTGAAATCCCCATGGGAGCTTGAGCTAGTAGCCTGGTGAACATGGTGGTAGCAGCGATAATCTTATTTTGTTTTGGGCTCCGTGAGGAGGATAACCTCTGGGATAGTCTGTGACCATTTAAGTGGACAGATTATAGCCTTAGGGTGATTCTGATCCACCGATCCAAGATGGATCCTTCTTCTTTTCACCTGAGCTTGTAGAAGCCTGGTGAGGGATTGTCTGAGGCATACTCCCCATATTAGATAGATCCGCCATCGATGTTGGATCTGATCCGGTTATAGAGATTGTAGGTTTGGTGGATCGGACCATTATAGCCTCTCTCAAGCAATGGAATGGATCAAGGTTATACTCATAAACTTCTTTGGTTCTATGTATGCAGGTGTCATGGTTTTCTAGCCTTAGCCCCACATATAGAACTTTAGAGGTTGAGGTTCCCTATGGATTCTTGAGCTGGTAGCCAGGATGAAATAGTGCCTGCAATGATTTATTTGTTATGTTCTGACCCATCGCTGGATAGTGGCTCCCCTATGGGATAGTCTGTGATCATTCAAGTGGACAGGTTATAGCCCTAAGGGTGGAGTCATGGCAGTAGAGATGGGTTGGATCCTTTCTCCTCAGAGGTGATAATGTAGCCTCTGGACAGGATTTCTATAACATCAGATCTAAATCTGAGTTACAAAACTCCTCTGACCTTGGCTCAATAACGTATTTCTCACCTTTTTATAATTATTTTCCATTCTCCATCCACCCTCTCAATCCTTTCTGTAATTTAGTTATTAGAATACTTAGAATAAGTGACCTTAAACTCCCCTCCTTTTAGGACTGCCAGATCTGTAGACAGATCTGGAGGGACTACTAGAGACAGCTCCCTTGGAGCCTTAGATCACCTTTCCCTGTGGGACAAACTCTTACTTATCAAAACTTGCTACAAAGGACCCTGTATCTTGCAGGTCTAGGATTTCTGAGTTGTGCTGATTCATCCCCTGTTTTATTCTATTTTTGATTTTTAAATAACTTTCACCACCAACCAATAAGCGAAGCACACTTGGGACCACAACACCTCGCCAAATCCTAAATCACCAGTGTTACCACCCCCTTCACCCGACTCCTGATCTGAGTATAGAGACTATGCTCTTCAAACCACCGTTCCGACTGTCGCACGGGTAGACAGTGTCACCCACATGACTCCCAACCAAGAGAGTGAAGCCAGAACTGAGTATCCATCACATGAAGAGAAAAGTGAACGAAAAGAACACCTAAATCCATGCGAGACATTGGTCTCCATTTTCTTAGAGAAAGAGGATCACATGCAATATCTCCCACCTTGGAGTAGTGTCATACGGACACACACTCTGACCCCTACCTTCACTCGCTTCACAAATGCACCGATGTCGAGTCACACTAGGTTCAACCAGCAACCGGCCTACCCTATTCTCAAGTCAGTAACTAACTATCCACCTCCCCCTTTCCTCGGAATAAAGATTTCATGCATGCACAACTACCCGAGGGGAACACAAGAGAAAGGAAAGATGACTTGCCACCCCCACTGCACGTCATCCCACCACCAATTCCTGTACCACAACCACCTTAGCCACCTGCACCTAGGGCCCATCGGTCAGGCAAAGAAATAGCACTCGAGCCAGGGCAAGAGTATGATCTATTACGACATCTCCAAAAGATTCTAGCCCAGATATTGTTAAGTGGTGAAAAATACCACTGTTCACCCTTTAACCTGACCATTGACAGACTTATGAGCACACTAATAAGCCTCTGTTGAGTGCCTTTTGTAGATAGCAATGAAAGTTGGTAATAATGTAGAAAACCACTTATGAATGCCCACAAAGAAGCCATCTCTCAGCACTATGTAGACCCAACAATAACACACCAGAGGGCAGCACATCACTAAGCCGTTGGAATGGGTGGTTGCAGCAGAATAAAGGAAAGGAAGTGAAGACAGGTCTTAAAACAACCTATCAAAAGGGCATTTGGAAGACTTCGATAGGAGTTGAAGGATAAAAGAGAAGAATTCATGCAGTTGGAGAAGGGTTCGATAGGATCTGAAGGTAGAAAGAGGAAGACATGTGCTGAAGTGAGAGATTCGATAGGATCCCTGAACCTATCGAGCAGACGAATGAAAGAGAAAGCCCATCCTATTGAAAACCTGCCTGAAGAGTCAAAAGAACCTATCAAATGGTTTCTTGAACCTATCGAGATGAGAATGCTGGAACAGAACCTATCGAAGGGTGATTGAGCCTTTCGATAAGACTGAAAGCAAACCTATCGAAATGGCGGAATGAAGAGCAGAACTTGTCAAAATTGTTTTCCAACCTATCGAAGAGCTTTTCCAACCTGTCGAATACTCCAAACCAAGGACTGAGAAGGCTGGAACTCCAAGCGAAGATTCATGCTATTGAAACCTATCGAACGGATATGAGAACCTAGCGAAAGGACCAAAATGCTTAATTCAAACCTGTCGAAAGCTTCCTGAACTTGTCGAAATTGTATGCAGAACTTCTCAGAAATTCAGCTGAGCACACGTCGTACTTTAGTGACTCGCTGCATGCAATCCGAGGCACTTGATGACCGACACGATGGCCACAGAAGATGCCTTAGAAAGACCTAACTAACCCACGTGCTTTAATAGAACTCTAACAAACTCTGACGACCTTCTAGAATGAATTTTTGGCGGGAAAAATAGAGGAAAAAGCTATATATAGAGATCCCCAATTGCCATTAGGGGGATCGAAGATCTGAGCCAAAATTCTGAAGATTAGCACTTGCAGAGCAATTCCATTTCCCTCCGTTAGCCCAATCATGGTTGGCTAAATCCCTTGGAGTAGCGAGGAGCAAAGTTAGATCTGTAATTGGGTGAGGTTAAGAGTGCTATTTTAGATTCCTAGCTGCACAGACTATAGATATGAGAGTATTTCTATTATAAAGTGACCTTGTTTGCAATGATAATGCTGTTTTTAATGCTTTAATTAGATTTAAACTTCCTTTGGTTCCATTTGGTGTTCGATCAGATTTTTGTAGAGGAGTTGTAGATCAGCTCACCCACTTAACTGGTAGACCTCTTGGATACCATCTTATCTCCCTGGATCTGATGCTCCTGTGATTCCTTGAGCCTGTGACCTGGGAATCGCAGCATCTGTAGTGGTTTTAATTATTCTAATTGAGGCTCTGGCTTTGTAGGAGATCTCTAGGATGGTCTGTGACCATTAAAGTGGACAGATTATAACCTTAAAGGTAAATCTAAGCTCAAGCCTCAATTGGATTCATTTGCTGCAATCCATGGATTCGATAAAGTCTATAGGATGGCCTGTGACCATTAAAGTAGACAGATCATAGCCTTAAGACCAGTGGATCCTACGATTTGGAGTGGAATTTATACCCTGCAGCTGTGCTTTTAGCCAGCGAGGAAATTGTGTGCTCTGAACCTCTGTAACATGATTAATTGAATCTGATTTCAGTGAAAACCAACCTCCAAGCTACTCTTCTCCATTTTCTACATTTTTACTCTCTTCCCCTGCAAGATCTAAGCTCCCAAACTCGATCAAAGATAGCTTATGTTTAAATTATAGCTTAGTTTAGGTGACAACTCATTTCAATCCTCTCCCCTGTCTTTTAACTAAATTAGTGATAGCTAGGGTGCCAGATCTGACACAGATTTGGAGATTTATCATATTTCTAACTAGCCTCCCTGTGGACAGTCCCTTACTTACCATTCTTTTAAAGCTTGCTACAACAGAGCTTGAATACTTGGAGGTCTGTATGAGTGTGTCTGCCTAATTTTTTTGTTGATTTTAGACCCTCATTTGAGGTAAGGCAACACAACCAACAAGTTTTTGGCGCCGCTACCGGGGAGGTAGTTTAGAAATTGATAGATCTAAGTTTTGATCATAGATTTGTAGTTTTTGTTTGATTTTGCTAACTTCAGTAGTTTGTGTGCAGTTCATCAGATCTAAGGCTACCAGTGAGAGGAGAATCGTGCTGGAGACTGCTCAGTAGTTTACATCCCTCTACTCCCCTGTTATTTTTCAGATCTGTTGATAATTTTTGTTAGAATAGTTATAAATTTTGGTTGATTTTGTTTGTTGTGTGTTCGGATCTGTTCTGCATTCAGAATCTGAGTGTTGTATGTTTGGTAGGAGAACTCTGCAACCTCAGATTATTCCACTAAATCCAGAGGTTGAAAGACTTCTCATATCCAGACCAACTACACCCACTTCTGTTGCATTTTATTCTATAGAAATGGGTGAGCAACAACAGCCGAGAACCCTTAAGGAGTTTAATGCACCAGGGATCTACAATTCCCCCTTCTGCATTCAATTCCCAACTGCTCAGGGAAACTATGAGATAAAATCATCCATCATTCAAATGCTGCCCTCATTTCATGACCTGACCAAAGAAGACCCCTATAAGCGCATTGATGAGTTCTTGAGACTGTGCACTACATTTAATATCACAGGTTTGGGGGAGGAGGCCACCAGGATGAGACTCTTTTCTTTTTCATTAAAGGATAGAGCCAGGACCTGGTTGTCCCTGCTTCCACCTAACAGTATTCAGTCCTGGAGTGATCTCCAATGTCAGTTTTTGGCCAAATTCTTTCCTATGTCAAAGACCAGCCAGTTGAGGAAGGGTATCATCTCTTTTACCCAAGATCCAACTGAAGACTTTCATCAATCCTGGGAGAGATTTAAGGAACTCCTCAAGAAATGCCCCCACCATCAAATCCCTGAATGGCAATTGGTTCAAAGCTTTTATCAGAGAATTGATGCTAAAAGCAGAGATATGATAGATGCCTCCTATAGTGACACCTATCTCCATAAAACTGCTGAGGAGGCATGGAAGCTCTTTAACATCATTAGTGAGAACTCTATGTAAAGGGAAACCTTTGCAAGAGATCTAGAGCCTCCTAAATTGATGAAACAGAACACCTCAAGAGGAAAGATATATGAAGTGAGTGTGCCAAGTGAGTTGGAAAGGAAAGTGGACAGCTTAACTCTGAAATTTGATAGGCTGATGGGAGCAATGCAGTCACCTGTGGCTGTTAGAGTGGAGGAGGCATGTGCCATATGATAGTCCCCTGCTCATCCCGTGGAAGAATGCCCATCTGCTGACCAATTTCCTGATTTTATAACAGAGCATGTGGTCACTCGATCTTATGGGCAGACTGCTGCTGGGTATCAATGGAGGAACCACCCCAATCTGAGGTGGAGACAAGATGGATACCCCAGCCAGCAGCAGCAGCAGCCCCAGCAGCCCATGCCCTACAAAAATGCTCAACCCTATTGAGAAGGTTATGCCCCAAGGCCTCAGTATCAGCAACCCATGGCCCAACATGAAGCTCCTCCTGTGTCGCAAGCTGCAACCCCTCCAACTGTGAGAACACCATCCTTTGAGGAACAAGTTCTATCTTCATTACAGAGCTTGAACACCTTGACCCAAACTGTGCACTCTCACAACCAGAGCATCAAAAAGATAGAGGACCAACTTGGTCATCTGTCTGATGCTCTGACTAGGAGAGAGGGAGGAAGGTTGTCTAGCCAACCACAGGACAATCCACGAAGGCCGCTTATAGTGGGTGAAGTTTCCTCCACTTATGAGGAAGCCAAATCTGTTACAACTTTGAGAAGTGGTAGACTAGTGCACAATCAAGTGGGCCGTGAGCCTGTGAGAAGCTTGGAGGAAGAGAATGGAGTGATTTCTCCTAAAACACAACAAAGACCACCAATGGTGGACTTGCAGGAATAATCAGCTGTAAATAAAGAGGATAATGAGGATCCTCAAGAAAAGAAAAAAATCAAAAAGAAAGAAGTCCCATTGGCTAAGGCTGAAAGTGAGGGAGCAACCCCACACTTGCCATTTCCTAAGGCATTACAGGCACCTTCCCCTTTTGATAAGGGGCAAGAAAAAATTGAGGAAATGATGGAGACTTTCAAGCAAGTAAAGATCAATTTGCCTTTACTTGATGCCATTAAACAAGTCCCAGCCCACGCCAAATTCTTAAAAGACATGTGCACCCATAAAAGACAGTCTAGGATACACCTATCCAAGAAAGCCTTTTCAGCAGAAAAAGTTAAGCATGCCCTATCCATTACAACTCCTCCCAAACTTCAAGACCCTGGACTCCCCACAATCCCCTGCATCATTGGGAATCATACCATTGACAAAGCTCTATTATATCTGGGAGCCAGTGTAAATTTGCTTCCATATTCAGTATATGAGAAGCTGGGTTTAGGCAAATTAAAGCCCACACATATTGTTCTCCAGCTGGCTGACAGATCTGAAAGGAAACCTATGAGAATAATCAAGGATGTTTTGGTTGGAGTTAACAAACTCTTTTATCCTGCTGAATTTTTAGTGCTGGATATGGAACCAGGTAGGAATGCCACCTCCATACCTGTGATTCTAGGCAGACCCTTTTTGGCCACAGCTAATGCTTGTATTCAATGCAGGTCTAAAATCATGGAAGTGTCATTTGGAAATATGAAGGTCAAATTGAATGTATACAATGTAGCCAATCAACCTCATCCAGATGAGGATTGCTTTTCTCTAGATGTAATAAATGAGGTGGTCCAGGAAAATGTGAATATGCTGCTACATGGTAAGGAATGGTGTAATGAATTAGTCGAAGTATGGAAAGAAACAGAGGTAGAGTAGGATTCCACCTCTGAGATCGAGCATGTAAAACCTGTCTCTTCTGAAGTTCCACCAGCACAGCACCATCCATGGAGGCCTACTTTGTTACCCCTACCACCCCCCTCTCAGACACCCCTATTGCCCTCCCTCATCAGTCCCCTAGAAGTGGAGTTAAAGCAGCTCCCAAAATCTTTGAAATATGCCTTTTTAGGAGACAACACCAAACTGCCTGTGATAATCTCTTCTTCCCTCACTCCCGAACAGGAACAAGAACTCTTGTGTGTACTAAAAAGGCATAAGAAGGCAATAGGTTGGACCATTGCAGACCTTGGGGGAATAAATCCTGCTGTGTGTATACATAAAATTCATCTCGAGGAAGGATCCAAACCTTTCAAAGAGATGCAGAGGAAGCTCGACCCACACATGCAGGAGGTTGTGATTAAGGAGGTGGTTAAACTCCTAGATGCTGGGATAATTTATCCTATCTCAGATTCCAAATGGGTGGCACCTACCCAGGTAGTACCCAAGAAATCTAGCATCACAGTTGTTGAAGCAGATTCAGGAGAGCTGATTCCAACCAGACAGACCACTGGTTGGAGAGTGTGCATAGATTACAGAAAGCTCAATGAAAAAACCAGCAAGGACCACTTCCCATTGCCCTTCATAGACCAAATTTTGGATAAGCTGGCAGGCAAGGCATATTACTATTTTCTTGATGGATATTTAGGGTACAATCAAATCCCTATTTACCCCCAAGACCAAGAAAAAACCACATTCACTTGCCCATTTGGGACCTTTACGTACAAGAGGATGCCATTTGGGCAGTGCAATGCACCTGCCACTTTCCAAAGATGCATGTATGCCATTTTTTCTGACATGATTGATAAGTTTTTGGAGATCTTCATGGATGACTTCTCCATTTATAGAGATGATTTTAGCCTATGCCTGCACCATCTTAGTTCTGTGCTGCAGAGGTGTGAGGAGACCAACCTGGTCCTAAGTTGGGAAAAGAGTCATTTTATGGTGACTCAAGGCACTGTCCTCGGACATGTGGTCTCCCACAAGGGAATAGAAGGTTGATCAAGCTAAGATTGACTTAATTTCCCATCTGCCCCCTCCCAAAATGGTCAAACAAGTCAAGTCTTTCCTGGGCCATGCTGGGTTTTATAGGAGATTCATTAAGGACTTCAACAAAATCACCAAACCTCTGTGCCACCTATTGTTCCAAGAGGTACCTTTTGAGTTCAATGATGACTGCCTGGCTGCTTTTGAGCAGCTGAAAACTTGCTTGACTACAACTCCTATTCTACAAGCCCGTGATTTCTCTTTACCATTTGAGCTGATGTGTGATGCATCAGACTTTGCCATGGGGGCTGTTTTGGGACAAAGAAGAGACAAGGCACCATGTGTGGTGGCGTATGCTAGTAAATCAATGGTTGATGCTCAATTGAATTACACCACGACTGAGAAGGAGCTGTTAGCGATTGTCTTTGCTTTAGAAAAATTCAGATCTTATGTGTTGGGCTCCAAAATCACTGTGTTCACTGACCACTCAGCCTTGAAATACCTCTTGTTTAAGAAGGAAGTCAAAGCAAGATTAATCAGATGGATTCTCCTTTTGTAGGAATTCCATTTGGAGATTAAAGACAAGAAGGGAGTGGAGAATGTGGTTGCTGATCATCTGTCATGGATCCAAGTTGCAGAAACAGAGAGCCTGGCCATCAATGATTCTTTTCTAGATGAGCAGATGTTTGCTGTGGAGATCAATATGCCCTGGTTTGCTAATATCGTGAACTACCTTGCTGTGAAAAGGATCCCTCCACATTGGAACAAGAATGATAGAAACTTATTTTTCTCACAGATCAGACACTATATATGGGAGGATCATTATCTTTTTAAGCATTGTTCAGACCAAGTAATTAGAAGATGTGTACCGGAAACAGAGTTCCACCACATTTTAACCATGAGTCATGAACAGGCTTGAGGGGGCCACTTCAGTGGTAACAAGACTGCTGCGAAGGTGCTTCAGAGTGGTTTCTATTGGCCTTCTCTATTCAAAGATGCCCGACAACATTGCAAAGCTTATCCTCGATGCCAGCAGATGGGAAGTATTACTAAGAGGAATTCCAGGCCTTTACAGCCCATACTTGTGGTTGAATTGTTTGATGTCTGGGGTATTGACTTTATGGGACCATTTCCCCCCTCCTGTGGATATAATTTCATCCTTGTAGCTGTGGACTACGTGTCCAAATGGGTAGAATCCATAGCTACAAGGACAAATGACCACAAAGTTGTCATTAAATTCCTCAAAGACAACATCTTCTCCAGGTTTGGCATCCCCAAGGCCATCATTAGTGATGGGGGAAGCCACTTCTGTAATAAACCTTTTGATAAGCTGCTGGAAAAGTACTCTGTGACCCACAGGGTAGCCACTCCCTACCACCCACAAACTAGTGAGCAAGTAGAGATTTCCAACAGGAAAATCAAACACATTTTAGAGAAGACTGTGAGAAGTGATAGGAGGGACTGGTCCATGAAATTGACAGATGCCTTATGGGCTTATAGGACTGCCTATAAGACCCCCCATAGGTATGTCCCCATTCAGACTAGTTTATGGAAAGGCATGCCATTTGCCTGTTGAATTGGAACACAAAGCATACTGGGCTATTAAAACAATAAATTCTGATTTCAAATTTGGTATACATAGAAGCTGATTAAAATGGAGTGGAGCTCAGATTGGAATCATACGCCAATGCTCAGACCTACAAAGAGAAGACCAAAGTTTTCCACGATAGACATTTGCTACGGATAGAATTCAAACCCAATGATAAGGTGTGGATGTTCAATTCTAGATTAAAATTCTTTCCAGGAAAGTTGCAGTCCAGATGGGATGGACCCTTCATAGTTGTACATGTTTCCCCATCTGGAGTTGTTGAAGTCAGGGACCCTACAAATGGTAGAGTCATGAAGGTCAATGGCCAGAGGCTCAAACTGTGTGTGGACAAGATTTGTGAGCCTGAGGAGAGCATTGATCTTCAAGACCCTCCAAGTTAATAGCTGATTTTGGCTTGTAACATATGTAAAATATGTGATTTATTTGTATCAATAAAGTGACGGCTGGCTTAGCAAGAAAAATTTTCAGGGTGCTGAGACTGAGCACTACACTCAAATATCCAACTTTTGACTTTTAGAACCCTTCAATAAAATGGCTGATGATTTCGATAGGATTCTAGACATTTTTTAGGGGCACTGAGCCTTGACGATAGGTGAAACCAACCCCTCGATAGGTTAAAAGAGCAACAGAAACCTTTCGATAGGTTCTGGGTACCTATCGAAACCTATCGAAATGACGAATCACATCGAATTCTAATCTATCGAAAGGAAGGTTCCACTTGTTGAGATCCTATCGAATTGTACCTTTTATAAGCTTTGACTACCAAGTCTTCGATAGGACACATTGACCTATCGCCACCATTCTTGTCATCCTATCGAAATCGTTTTTCACACCCGTATCGATAAGGTAGTCTTGTCCTGTGCACTTCTTGATTACCTAACCCTCTCTTAGTGCTTCGGCATTTATGGCGCATGCCTCCTTAACTTAATCTTCCCTCCTAAATTTAGTCCAACATGCAGTCCACGCTCCATTTCCCACACAGCGACCACCACTCCATTTATTCTCGCCCTTCATTTTCAATTCCCAAGCCTGAAAGAATGAGCCACTTTTATTACATCGTTTCATATTCCAACACCCATGCACCTTAAATATTGTCTTCGTCCAGTCCTTACACATCCATTCCCCCCTAACCTGCCCAGCTCTTCCAGCCCACACTCATGGCAAACGACAAATCTCAAGATTTGCCTACCAAGTTCTTCCCAGTCTAGCCACCACCACCACCACCGGTCGAGCCTGATCCTCTTCAATTTCTCTTGGATGAATATGACGAAGTACAGAGAATCCTCGCCAAGGAGAAAAAGAAAAACCTAAAGAGGGAGAAAAAGAGGCAGAAGACCGAGTCACCGGCTATTTCCCCCCCGTCATCCTCATCCACCACCTCACCCCCAGCCCCCTGATCCCACTCTTTTTCCTTTTCTTCCCCCCTGGCTTGCAATTCCTCTTCCACCTGACGCAGGCTGAGGATATTCCTGAGTCAGGGGGGACATTTTTTTTTCCAAAGGAGATTTTGTCCACATATCTATCTTCAGTTATTTGTAATAAAATATTTTATTCATTTCACTTGTTGCTTCTCTATTTAGTTCTTGTTCCGTTTATTTTCTCTGGATGCCTGCACAACTAAACCCATTCTGCTAAGAACATGGGGACACTGTTTAGTTTAGGTTAGGGGGTGTGGCATGGATGCTAATAAACTAGTTAATTATAGTGCAGCCAAGTTGAAAAGGAATAATTGAAAAGAGAATGAATTCACCTCATATTTGTTGTTAAGGAAACTTAAAAATCATTTGTAACTGAAGCAAGCTGATGTTTTAACATTTTTCATGAAGCAAATGTCAAGAATTTTTGAAGAAATTTTTTGATGTGTAGTAAACCAGAAATGAGAAGAGACTGTGAGGATACTCCCCAGAAATTTGGATTGAAGGCCATACCCAGTGAGAATTGGGCCTGAAAATTTCTTTGAAGAGTGTCTTGGTAATTTCTTCTGCTTTAAGAGCTGACTGGACTTAATCTTGACCACTAGAAGTTAGGCAAATCCAAATTGAAACAAGCTTGACAGCATTCATAACATGGAAGACATGAAGTAAGGCCATCCCTTGGACAGTTTGAGTCTAAAATTTCCTCACCTTTGAACTGCACTTGATACACACCTTTTGAGCCTTAAAATTTCCAGTTTTTCTTTGGATGAAAAATTAGAAAATTCAAAACCCAAAAAAAGAAAACCTTTGACCTAATGCAGCCTAACCCTCACTCTGAGAATTCTGAAGGTAAAGGTGAAGAAATGGAAGAAGGTAGAGTTGGGGTATTGTTGGCTCAAAATGAGGGAAACTCATGTGGTATTGTTGTGGCCACAGCCAATAAAAAAAAAAAAAAAAAAAGAGAAATAAAGCAAAAGGAAGAGAAGTCATTTCATTGACAGATTGGAAGGAAGAGAAGAAGCTGGCCACTTTGGCTCTGAAAATTCAAGAAGTAGATGGAATTGTGCTGAATTAAAAAAGGAGTCTAGATCACCTCCTTACCTTTACTGATTTCTCAATTTTAAACCCTGTTTACTCCTTGTGCTCTTTCACAAACCTCATCCCTAAGCCACATTACAACCCAAATAAAAAGCCCTTACTGATCTGAAAGTGGATTGAGCCATCATGTGGAGATGAGAATTTGCTTAATCTATAGTGTAAAGAGCTGGAAAAGTCAGAAATTCAAGCAATGCCTATGCTCCTGCTTGCAGTCCTATTTGAGGGTCAGAATCGCTTCTGATGAGTGATATGATTTACCCCTCTTCTCTAGACTGATGAGTGAACAGCCCTGATGAGACTTGGGTCTGAAATCCAGTTGATGGGGGAAGTATCTGAGCAGGATCCTCAAATTGATGGTGAGTTATGCATAAATTTTTATGAGAAATCCCTTGACACAAACTGAGTGATGATGAAGAGATTTCAGCAGACTTTCATATCTTCAAATGGATGTTTTTTTGTTGAAATTCCTTTAATGAATGGGCATGATGTGAATTTATTTGATTTGCTTAAACTCTGCTTTAACAGGTTGCACTATTATTAACTAAGTTGTATTGGAGAAGTTTGTGGGTACCTTCACTGAAAACCCTCAGGAGACTTGACTCCTCCACTAGGGATCACCTAGGGGTTTAAAAGGCTTGGTGCATATGCTAAATGCATTCGTGCGCCATACGAAAGTGGCATTTTTATTTTCTTTTAATTCTCCTTTGCTCAGGGACTAGCAAAGCTTAGGTTTGGGGGTGTGTTAAGTGGTGAAAAATGCCACTGTTCACCCTTTAACCTGACCATTGACAGACCTGTGAGCACACTAATAAGCGTCTATTGAGTGCCTTTTGTACATAGCAGTGAAAGCTGGTAATAATGCAGAAAACAACTTAAGAATGCCCACAAAGAAGCCATCTCTCAGCACTATGCAGACCCAGCAACAGCACACCAGAGGGCAACACATCACTGAGCCCTTGGAATGCGTGGTTGCAGTAGAACAAAGGAAAGGAAGTGAAGATAGGTCTTAAAATAACCTATCGAAAGGGCATCTGGAAGACTTCGATAGTAGCTAAAGGATAAAAGAGAAGAATTCGTGCAGTTGGAGAAGGGCTCGATAGGATCTGAAAGCAGAAAGAGGAAGACATGTGCTGAAGTGAGGGATTCGACAGGATCCCTGAACCTATCGAGCAGACCAATGAAAGAGAAAGCCCATCCTATCGAAAACCTACCTGAAGAGTCAAAGGAACCTATCGAATGGTTTCTTAAACCTATCGAGATGAGAATGCTGGAATAGAACCTATCGAAGGGTGATTGAGCCTTTCATTAAGACTGAAAACAAACCTATCGAAATGGCAGAATGAAGAGCAGAACCTGTCAAAATGGTTTTCCAACCTGTCGAATACTCTAAACCAAGGACTGAGAAAGCTGGAACTCCAAGCGAAGATTCATCCTATCGAAACGTATCGAACGGATATGAGAACCTAGCAAAAGGACTAAAATGCTTGATTCAAACTTCTCGAAAGCTTCCTGAACCTGTCAAAATCGTGTGCAGAACTTCTCAAAAATTCAGTTGAGCACACGTTGTACTTCAGTGACCCACTGCACGCAATCTGAGGCACTTGATGATCAACACGACGATCCCAGAAGATGCCCTAGAAAGCCCTAACCGACCCACGTGCTTTAACAGAAGTCTAACAAACTCTGACGACCTTCTAAAAGGGATTTTTGGCGGGAAAAATACAAGAGAAAGCTATATATAGAGATCCCTAATTGCCATTGGGGGGGATCAAGATCTGAGCCAAAATTCTAGAGATTAGCGCCTGCAGAGCAATTCCATTTCCCTCCTTTAGCCCAACCATGGTTGGCTAAATCCCTTGGAGTAGTGAGGAGCGAAGTTTGATCTGTAATTGGGTGAGGTTAAGAGTGCTATTATAGGTTCCTAGCTGCACAGACTACAGATCTGAGAGTATTTCCATTGTAAAGTGACCTTGTTTGCAATGATAATGCTATTTTTAATGCTTTAATTATATTTAAACTTCCTTTGGTTCCATTTGGTGATCGATCGGATTTGTGTAGAGGAGTTGTAGATCAGCTCACCCACTTAACTGGTAGACCTCTTAGATACCATCTGATCTCCCTGGATCTGATGCTCCTGTGATTCCTTGAGTCTGTGACCTAGGAATTGCAGCATCTGTAGTGGTTTTAATTGTTCTAATTGAGGCTCTGACTTTGTAGGAGATCTCTAGGATGGTCTGTGACCATTAAAGTGGACAGATCATAACCTTAAGGTAAATCTAAGCTCAGGCCTCAATTGGATTCATCTGCTACAATCCATGGATTCGATAAAGTCTATAGGATGGTCTATGACCATTAAAGTGGATAGATCATAGCCTTAAGACCAGGTGGATCCTGTGATTTGGAGTGGAATTTATACCCTGTAGCTGTGCTTATAGCCAGCGAGGGAATTGTGTGCTCTGAACCTCTGTAGCATGATTAATTGAATCTGATTTCAGTGAAAACAAACCTCCAAGCTACACTTCTCCATTTTCTACATTTTTACTCTCTTCCCCTGCAAGATCTAAGCTCCCAAAATCGATCTAAGATAGCTTATGTTTAAATTGTAGCTTAGTTTAAGTGACAACTCATTTCAAACCTCTCCCCAGTCTTTTAACTAAATTAGTGATAGCTAGGGTGCCAGATCTGACACAAATCTGGAGATTTATCATATTTCTAACTAGCCACCCTGTGGACATTCCCTTACTTACCATTCTTTTAAAGCTTGCTATAACAGATCCTGAATACTTGCTAATCTATATGAGTGTATCTGCCTAGTTTTATTGCTTATTTTAGACCCTCATTTGAGGTAAGGCAACACAACCAACAGATATCTAATACTAGAACTCATCAAGAAGTCGCTTGATCATTACGAACTATTAATAAGGACACTCGAGCACACTCAAGTGGACAAGGATACGACCCTGGATGAGCTCCATCAAATTACCTCTGTCATGGCACAACCTCCCGCCCTCACATTCACGGACACAGACATGCCTAAGGAGTAACTTCGCGGGAGCGCTGCCCCCATATATCTTAGTCATAATCAGAGGGTTTTCTGTACCCCATGCACTAGTCGATATGGGTGCGGTACTCAATATTTGCCCTTTCACCACATTGAAAACACTTGAATACACAAAACAAGACGTCAGGCCCTCGGCCTCGTCACTCATAGCCTACGACGGCTCAAATCGTTTCATAAAAGGAACTATTAAACTTAGGTCCGCCTTGGACCCGTGACAAAGGATGTTATGTTCCATGTTGCTGACTCCGCTAGTACATATAATCTCATTTTAGGCAGAAAATGGTTAGAATCGATGAAGGCTGTCGTAGCCACATACCATCAATGTATTAAATTTCTGTATGAGGACTCCATCGTCCGTATATATGTCGATACACCTCTTCAAGAGATGGATACCGATTAAGCGGCAAGCATTCTGACGGCTCATGAATCCGTACTAAACATGGGCCACATCCAAAAGATGCGAATTCCTGATGAAGCAGCTGTCGCAGAAGTCTGCTCACCTACCCTTCCTTGTTTTCACCCAGAGCGACAACAAGAGCTAATGAGGAGGGAGGTTAGCCCAGACCTTGCTAAATTATACGACATCAACCCAACGCGATAAAAGGGTGGGATCTTATGTACCAACTCGGATACATCCCCCACACCGGACTCGGTAAGAATAAGCAAGGTCGTGTGAGACCTATATTCTCGACTAAAATATGCAAGCACATAGGATTAGGTTACCAATCGAACGGCCAACCAGCCGATTTATTCCCTACCTCACCGAAATGGTCTCTTTATGACCACTTCGTCTATTGAACTACTGAGAAAGTAGATGTGTCGAAGCAGAAGGAAGTATCCTTCACCAAACCCCAAGAGACAAAAATTGAACTAATATCCAAAGCATTCAACGATTTGACGAACCTGAATGATGATATCGATGAACCCCTCGAAGGAGTCAAACCTTTGTTTGACACTGAAAATCCTATAGAAGGAAGAAAGAAGGACCCTTTAGAAATCGAACCACAATTATAGGATTGAGAATCTACAGATGACGAAGATTTTCACATAGCGGCCTTACGAGACGACGAAGAACACTCACATTCACCATGGGAAGGGGATGACACCCTGCAAGAAAATATTAATTCATATAGCATCCGCCTTTGCCTCGGCCTTGGAGGATGGGAATGCCCATGGGACTCGCCTTGTATCTTTCACCCATATCAACCCCGGTGCGAGGCATGCCCTCACATACTAGAGCAATTTGCTAGCAAGATCACACATCCCCTAACGACTGAAGTGGACGGATCTGACCCTACAACCATAAGCACGGCCAGTAATCCACCAATCTCGCTATTAGTGCCAGAAGAGAGAGAGCCCGATGGTCAGTTGTTCAACTCAAGAGGAAACACCCATGTCCCACTCCTAGAGTTTGAAGAGGAGATTCAACTAGATGCTCCTTCATCCCCAGATGCACCACACTATAAATATTTTGGCAATCGTTCGAAGAAGAGTGGCGACCTCCACCAAGTGATAACGAGGACTACTAGATAGACCTCCCTGCACTCGAATTGGCAAAGCAAGCCAACCTAGAACTTCACACCTTATTAGATCAAGAGAGTGAATTGGATAATATCATCGGCTCTAACTTGGAAGGATGGGAATGTCCTTGGGAATCTCCCTGCATTTCTTACCATTACCAGCCCCGTTACTGAGCATGTGCGCTCATCCCAACATATTATGAAGATCAAGAGAAAGAGCTCCCTCCCCCTAGGGACCTTTAGGAGATTCCCCTTCGCGGGGAGGACAATCATCTCATAACTTCGACGGCAATAGTTCAATCTATTATGATCTCTCGAGCTTCTTCAGGGAAGAGACAATCAACCTAGTAGAGGAAACTCCAACTATGATACTCCTATCATCAACATTACTTATTCGAAAGATCCCATTGGATGAGGACTCCAAAATGGGGAAAAAAATGCCAAATTTGCAACAAGTTCGTGTTCCTCAAAGGATCGCCCGAACAGCTCCAACAGCCATCTCGCTCCCTCAACTAGAGGAAGTGGCTCTCCCGGTGCCTTTTGAGGCCACCAACCCTATACCATATTTATTATCAAAAATCAAAAAAGTAGAAAACATAGAAAACCCTAAAAAGCTAGAAATATAAAACCCCAAAAAATCAGAAAACCTTGAAAAAGAAATGGAACTCTTTACCCCGACTCAAGTCTGCAGTCAACGAGGGGACTTCCCTCCTCTAACTCTTGACCCGTCTCACGTGCAAGGACGCAAAGCCTGCAGGCCAAGTAATAAGCCAGTCATCATACCGGAAGAGATACTCTGCGACTTCGAGAGAAGAATCAATGGCCTTGACCTTCACTTTCCAAAGATCTTTCGGTCATAAATTGCACCGACGAAGAGTTGCCTTGCGCAAGATTAAATCCCCAGCCTAGTAATTTCATAGTATATGAGCTCATCGAGGATGAAGGAGGAATACCAGGCCCTGATGAGATTCAAGACGTCCGACGGGTTATTAAACGTTTTGACGAATAGACCCAGGCTACCGCCGAACCCATGAAGGAAATTGATTTTAGCATTAACGAGAAGCCCAAGAAACTGTTTATTAGTGCAACATTCAATCCTAGAGAACGTCAGTAGATTGTACAAGTCCTACAGGAACATCTCGACTCTTTCGCATGGTCCTATGAGGACATGCCTGGTTTAGACCCAAGTCTAGTAGAACATCATCTTGTCTTAGAACCCGATGTGAAACCTGTTAAGCAGAAACTTCGCAAGATGCACCCCTAAACAGCCCTTCAAGTCAAAACGGAAGTTGGCAAGTTACACAAAGCTAAATTCATCCGAGTTGTCCTCTACCCCAAGTGGGTCGCCAACATAGTACCCGTTGCCAAGAAATACGACAGGGTACGAGTTTACATTGACTTTCGAAACCTCAATCAGGCATGTCCAAAAGATGACTTCCCACTCCCACATATTGAAACTCTTGTTGACAACATTGCTGGACATGAGATGCTATCCTTCATGGACGGTTTCTCTGGATATAATCAGATCAAGTTAGCAGAGTCTGACCAAGAGAAGACTTCCTTTACTACACCATGGGGAACTTACTGCTACGTCGTCATGCCTTATGGGCTCAAGAATGTAGGAGCCACATATCAACGCGCCATGATGGCTATATTTCAGGTCATGATACATAAGTGTGTAGAAGTTCATGTCGATGACAATTAGTAAAATCTCAAATGCGAGTAGGACACGCTGAAGCCCTTCAGCTAGTGCTACAGAGAGCTAAGAAATATCAACTAAAAATGAATCCTAAGAAATGTATTTTCGGAGTCACCTCCGAAAATTACTTGGTTTTATAGTTAGCAACCGAGGGATTGAAGTCGACCCTGTGAAAGTGAGAGCCATTTTAGAGATATCACCTCCCAACAATATCAAGGAATTACAAGGTTTGATAGGAAGATTGTAGTTCATCAGGAGATTTATCTCTCAGCATTCAGACCAATGCGATCCTTTCTACAAACTACTTAAAGGAGGGACCGAGTACAGATGGGATGACCAATACCCGCAAGCTTTCGAGAGCATTAAAAAATATCTCCTTAACCCACCAATACTATCGCCACCAATTCCTGGAAGACCCCTAATCCTATACCTTTCGGCAAATGATAAAGCGATGAGAGTAATCTTAGGACAATATGAAGAAGATGGCAAAAGAGAGAAGGCCATTTACTACCTAAGTAGAACGATGGTCGAATACGAATGAAAGTACACCCCTATGGAGAAGACATGCCTCACATTGGTATGGGCTTCAACTAAATTACGACATTACTTTGGAGCACATAAGATACTAGTGCTAGCCCAAAATTATCCTCTGAAGTACATATTCGAAAAGCCCGCCACATCAGAGAAGATCGCTCGCTGGCATATGCTATTACAAGAGTTCGATATCACGTATGTTACCCAGAAGTCCATCAAGGGGCAAGCCATTGAAGATTACCTCGCAGATCTTCCATTCCCAAATGATGAACCCATACACACGGACTTCCCCGATGAAGACTTACTCACAATTCATGACGAAGACCCCGATAAGACCTCATGGACCCTCTATTTCGATGGTGCTCTAAATTACAAAGGGAAGGGCATCAGGATAGTCCTTCTAAGCCTGAAAGGAGTGGTGATACCCAAGGCTCTCCAACTAGACTTCCCTATTACCAATAATGTTACAGAATACGAAGCTTTTATAGCTGGATTGTGAACAACGTTATAATTAGGTGTCAAATAGTTAAAGATCATAGGCGATTCCAAACTAGTAATCTCGCAAGTCACAGGAGAATGGAAAACTAAGGAAAGGAGATTAATGACATACCTAGAGACCGCTCAATATTTGGTGAAGAAATTTGAAAAGATCTCTTTCACACACATCCCTAGATTAGAAAATGAGTTAGCAAATTCCTTAGCCACACTAGCCTCTGTCATCCAGATACCTATCGGCCAAAATACCAAGAACTTCATTGAAAGATTAACAGTACCCGCCCACAAAGTAGCATGGACCGTTACAAGGGAATTACCAATTCTCCCTGCCAGCATGGAATCAAAATAAATAATCACTCCAAAAAATCACACTAAAAAAGAAACTGAAGTCGCCACGTTTAGATTCTAGAAATCACCAATCAACGACGGACAACCATGGTATTTTGACATCTGAAATTTCTTGAAACATTAATACGTTCCCCCATATGCCACAAAGATCGAATGAAAGACTATAAAAAACTAGTGTGCCCAATTCTGTATACTCGGTGAAACATTATACAAAGAAGCCTTCACCAAAGGAGTACTGCTGGGATGTATCACGATTGTCGAAGGACAATACATCATCCGAGAAGCACAGGCCAATGCCTGCGTCGCCCACTCTGGTAGACAAAGACTCGTCGATCAAGTTACATGACAAGGCTACTTCTGGCTGACGATGATAAGAGACTATCACCTCTACATTCAATCCTGCAAACAATGTCAAGAGCACACCGCACTTATCAAAGCTCCATCAGTTGCGCTAAACACTATGACCTCGCTGTGGCCGTTTTTGGGCCTTCGACATCATTGGACCATTTACAGACACCGTTGGGAATACTCACAAGCATGCATTCATACTTACAACGATTGAATACTACACCAAATGGGCAGAGGCCGAGTCTTATGTCAGAATCACCGCTTCAACGCTCGCGAGGTATATAGTTTGAAATATCATTACCCGGTTTGGAGTACCCAGAATGTTCATCACCGACAACGAACCACAGTTCATTACATAAAAGATGAAGTTATGCAAGAAATACGACATTGATTTGTGCCACTCATCGCTGTTCTACCCTCAAGGTAATGGACAAGCAGAAGCTACGAACAAGACACTGATTCAAATCCTGAAACAAACTGTAGAAACAAGCAATGGAGCCGACTGGCCTGAACGATTATCAGAAGCACTCTAGGCCTATAGGACCTCTATTCGTACGACCACTGGCCAAACTCCCTACCTCCTCACATATGGGATGGAGGCAGTCCTGCCATATGAGATACAAGTACCATCTTTATGCATCCAACTCGATGATGAGCTATCCTTAGACGAGAGGAGAATTGCTTTACTAACTCAGTTAGAGTGACTCAGTGAAACACGCCTAAGGGCAGCTGATCACACTCAGGTGTATCAGAGGAGAATGGCCAGGGCCTATG
The DNA here is from genome assembly GCA_021018995.1 of Chloranthus sessilifolius. Taxonomy (NCBI): domain Eukaryota; kingdom Viridiplantae; phylum Streptophyta; class Magnoliopsida; order Chloranthales; family Chloranthaceae; genus Chloranthus; species Chloranthus sessilifolius. The sequence goes on along the minus strand of CM037593.1, from coordinate 48,514,754 downwards.
ATAAGAAAGTCATTGAACGAACATTTAACATTGGCGAGCTAGTCTTAAAGAAAACTATGCCTTCCAAACACGCCCATCCAAGAAAAAACTGAAACCAAATTGGGAAGGCCTTTACGTTATAACAGCTGCATACCCTGAAAACGCATACACATTGGCGAACTAAGACAGGAAAGAGCTCCCTAGCCCCTGAAATGCCATGTACTTTAGAAAATACCATCCTTAGTCTTATGATCAACACATCCCGTGGTTAAAATACTTATACTTATCATCCCCGTAGTCATCATGACCAATTCATTAGTTGTATGTCTCCAATCCTCAGAATATCCTTAAAAATCTCTGACTTGCCTCCCACCATTTACACTCGGGCGATTTGATTGAAGGATTAGTGACCTACCTAAATTTTTTTTCAAAAGCGTAAGAAACACTCGATTCTCATTCCCTATCCCTGCCATTGGAGGAGACATTAGAGCAAAAAGAAATGAAGATGTTAGGTTCAATCAAAACTCATCATTCTTGTGCCAGCAGGATGCTTTCAAAAGAAATGTACACATCAAAAAAATATATATATCGAGCGAGAGCATTACGACAAATGAACAAGTCAATGAACTCAAGGAAGCATAAGCAGGCCATGAGGACATCTCGGTAATTTTACTGGAAGTGTATAAGAAAGCTGCGAGGGCATCCCTGATATTCTCATACTACTAGATGTCATCCTAAGGTGGCGGGAGGAGGATAAACCCCTGCTAGCCATAGAATGTGAGATTTTGATGGTACCAAAACATGACGAAGAGCTCGATCATGGCATTCCATACCCCTCAGAGGAGAAGACTATTACTTACCCCTTTTGAAAAGGTATTAGTTACGAACTATTTCCCATATCACTAAGCCTTATCTCTCCCCTTTCTTGTTTTATTTTGGACGATGAATCTGAGACTTCACAGGATATTCCTAGGAATGAAACTGAAAACCACTGAATAACGATTGATGCAATCACCCATTATACTTACCATGCTTTTTCCGAATAACCACGGAATAGGATGATCAATACCCTAAGATAGACCCCCGTACGCTATTAATTGAAGGACCTCCCCCCGGTTCGGAGACAGTACCGATGCACTTTTCTGCAAGACTAATTTACCTAATACCCTTGACTATTTATAGACCCAAAATGCTTATTTAAGGACCAGGGAAGCTCCATTGCATCCATACATTGGGGCATTATTTTTGAAGAAAAAGGAAAATTATATCAGAAACACTGACTCGACCACGAAAAAGATGAAGAATGATGAAGATACCGCTCAGAGAGCACTATCAAAATACCGTACCGCAAGCTCAACCACGCTTCTACGCTGGGGCATTTTTTTCATTTTTATTTATCATTATTTTTATTGTCATTTGCTTTTCCTGTTGCACTATTTATTATTTTTAAAAAAGAGGAAAAAAAAGGGGAGAGAAAGTCAAAAAAAGAAAAGTGAAAAAGAAAAAACTTATATCCACCTTTCTATCACAAGACCCCGGTCTGAGATATTTTCCCCCTTGACAACTAGCAAGGGGGGGACAAAACTACTGATAGCATTACCTTTACATGTGCAGACGCAAAGCGACCTTCAAACCAGCAACAGGCCAGCTCATAAAGCATCCAAGTCCCAGTGACAGCTGACGGGACCGAAGGCAAAAAGAAAATACTAAAAGGTAATCAAAGAAGGAGAAGCGAATCAGGTTCATCTAAACCAAAAATCCCTATATATATATATATAGACATATACCAAAAAAATAGTCCTTTCTTTTTCTTTACATTTGTCACTGGGGACACTCCCCCTATATACAATGCACAAACAACGAATATAAACAAATGCACACACACCCCTAATCCCTACGTTGCCACTGAGGAGGACGAGCGCCGGTATCGTCATCCCGGAGGTCCGTAGATTGATCGTATGAAAACACAATCCCGGCACTTGGAGTCCTCGAAACCTCTAAATGGTGAGGACCTGCCACCGAACCCCCCTCACTAGCCTGACTGACAGACCGCCTCGATTGAGAATGAGGAGGAATCCTCACATGACTCCCCCGAATGACGGAATCCTCATGACTATCGCTCTTGTCGCGACTGCGAGACGTATGACGAGACTGCCAAGCTAAAGAATGCGTAGCCCTCGACTCTGACCCCTCATGATGACTAGCTGACCTGCGCGACCCCCACTTACCCCTCGTCAGGCGATACTATAACCGATCCAGGGACACCTGCATCTCCGCTCGTGTCGTCTGACACGCTGCCGCTAGTGCCTCCTTATGAGTCCTCTGCATGACCAACATCTCGACCACCAGATCCTCAAGACTCTCCACCTCTCCGAGGACCCGTCTCGTCTCCGGAGTGGCACGCGCCCCCGCTGCATCTAGCCGTGCCTCCTCGAGCTGACGAACCTGTATAACTCTATTAAATCAAAAGAAGCAAACATATGCATATACGAACAACAATAAAACCTGAAATGGAAAATACATATATACCAGATCTAACCTCTCTCCCAGAAGTCGCTCGACTATCTCCGCGCTCACAGGATCAGTAGATGGAACCTGAGGGACAGCAAACGCAGACGACTGTGATGAGAATAAACAAATGCATCAGACAAACATTACGATAACAAATAAGTTACGAACCCAATGACTAAAACATAGCTGGGTAGGGATAGGAACGGACCCCTGAGGAGGAGCCTCGGGAGCGGAGTCCGGAACTGCCTGAACAATAAAAAAAAATAATGAACAACAAGCCAATACGAACGCGTTAGAATAAATACAAATAAACAATCCAAACTAAATTACACTAAACCATACTTGACTCTCGGAACGTAAAGAGGCGGTGTGCGACCGTGGATCCTCTCGAACCCGTCGCGATGATGCGCTCGCTTTTGATAAAATGTAAAGTCGCCACCCGGAGCTTTTGGTGACCCAGGAAACCTTTAAATCGATATTTTGAGCACCGAAGTGCTAAATAGGACTCTGATTTACCGGTCTTTGCCAAAGGCTCTAGGGTAGGGGCTTCGATTATCGATCGGGAAGGGTTTAGGCACCCGATCAACCTGCACGTAGCGGTCTCTATCTATGGCCAAAAATTAAAATAAAAGGGCAGAGTTTCCCCTTGCCCGAAGGCAATACGGTCCTATCAAGCTTTGAGCCAAACCAAAATTTCGATGGCGTAACGGCTTAAATCCTTGGACGGAGGAGACACCAAGAAGGTAGAGGAAGAGAGGGGTGAGTCGGAGCTCACAGGCCCTTGTTGCACCGTGGAAGATCTTCTCTTTGGCGTGCTTCTGATGGCTTAAACGGTATGGAAATGGATTCTAACACTAGGATTCGGTAAAATAGGAAGTGTAGGGTGAGGCTAAAGGCTAGACTTTAGCTAAAGGGAGTGATCTAATGGTGGGAATGGACTGAAGTAGATGAAATATGCATGCTGGAATTCTGGAAAAATATTGGCATTTTCTCTCACTAGGGTTCTCACTTAAGCACTCTCTAATCCTTCAACAAAAATTCAACCCTTTGGGAAGTGGGGGGCCTCTCTATTTATAGAGAAGGGATGGGTTAGGGGCTTACTCAAGAGCTAATGGGTGTAGCGATTAGGTAATCCCCCATCTAAGGTTCTCTAGGTTTTCAAGGTCCTAGCGTTTTGGGAAACTGATTTTAATGGCGGATGATGGGGTGAGACCATGGGTTACTTAAGGGTTGCCAATAAGCTCAAAGGGGGTGCAACCAACCTCAAGACACCCACCTTAACTAAGGGGATGGTCAAAGGGTCAAACTAGATGAAGAAAATTCGAGCAACTGATGACAGTTATTGTAGCTAAGCTGGGCGTATATATTATATACGCCCAGTTTAGGAAAAGTGAATTTCACCAAAAATAGGAGAGCCTTGGGAAGATGAAGCCCGTGGTGGGTCCCACCTATGCTGGGCGTATATATTATATACGCTCGGCCAAATTTCCCCCCAAAAAGGCAGGCATATATAATATACACGCCTGACTAATCTGGGGCCAAATTGGCTGGGCGTATGTAATATACACGCCTGAGTAAAAGTTTTATGATTTTATGTGAAACTTCAATCAGCCATAACTTTTGAACCGTAGCTCCAAATTGGGTGATCTTTGGCTTGTTGGAAAGCTGGAGAAGTCGTCTTTACAATGGTATATGGTTCATCCTTGGTAATGGTCTGTGGGAAATGTTGTAGCTCTCCTCCCATCAACTGCTCAGAAAGGTTCAAGTTAGGTATGGGAAGGGAATCTAGGGTTTACGAGTGATCTCTAAGGGTTGGGGAATGCTTCTAAAGGGTTCAGGGTGATTCCTAAAGGTTTGGGTGGATTCCTACGGGTTCAGGGGTGCCATCGAAAGCACAGCAGTACATCTCTCCCGAAGTACAGATTGATCGGGCCTTGGGCCGAATTTGGGTGTCTACAGATGCCCCTCTTTGGTATTCGATCACTAATGATCGGATGCCAAAGACAAGAGACATCCGAAGAGGTCCAAGGCATGTTTGATGGGTCCGCCTGGTTCAACTCAATTCTCAAACATTCATGGTGATGGTGAGTGTACGTAAGCCCTCTCATTTCGGGATATCGTCCGTACCTCAAAGCTAACAGTTCCCAAATGCATTGGGACATTACTGGGCATAACTGCGATGATCATAAAAAGAGTAAGCCCGCTAGCTAGGATATCGTCCACTTCCTGAGGGAAATTATAGATTTATAATGTTGAGTATTAATCTGAACCAGACAGCTCCATGAAACGGGATGATCGATCTATGCTTCGAAATTGATGCGAAGCACGCAAAGCGAAGGCCTAAACAATGTGTCCAATCCTATGGGGTATTGACAACTCCATTGGATTGGGCACGGGTGCCCTTACCTAGGTAAGGCTTGAAGTCTTTGGGCGAACCCATCAACCTCAAGGTTATTTTAGCAAGCTTTACCCGAGTGAAGGGAATATTGATGTCGCAACACTTCTTGGGAATGCATGCCCATTTTCTGAGTGAATTTTTTTGTGTTTCCTTTTTCCAAATTTTTTGTTTCGAGGCCTCTAAGCAAAGCTCAAGGACCTCTGGCAACTTTATTTTTGCACAATTCTTTAAGTGGACCAAATGTCAGTTGATACACTTTAAGAGTGCGTGCGCTCTGCCGGGGATAGGTACGCCATGGGGATGTGTACGTTCCAGTGGTGAGGTGCTCCTGATTCACATGAACTGGAGTGCCTTAACTTGAGACAAAGCTGAAAAGATCGGGCTAGGACCAATCATCCCTCAAAAGAGATGGCCAATTCTAGCCTCCATCCCTAATGAAATCACATCTTACTAACTATGCACAGACAGACACCCATCAGGGGCGATAAGCAGCAAAATAGGCGCGAACGGAAGCCTCGACCCTAAGGTACAATTTACGAGGACAAACAACCATCCTGCGGATACCCAGATGCAAGGGCGTACATTCAACAGGGGCACCGTGCCTATACAAGTTTTAAGCCTGTGTAAAAGGAAATAAAAGGGAATGAGCCCTTTGGTCAGTATGTTTGCACATAGTTTGGTTGGTTATAATTTCATTTTTGACGGGTCAGTTTCAACTGACAATAGACTTTTCGAATGGTCTGAAGTCAGGGGCACTCATGGTCAACATAGATCAGAAGGGTGGATGGTCAGAACTAAAGCTTGGAAGGTGGGGTCAACCTACTCAGGATTTTTACTGAGCAGCAACAGGTTGTTATTTCTTCTCCTCATTTTTTTTTGTTCTTTTTTCTCTTCTCTCTTTTTTTCTTTTTTTTATGTCAGATTGAGACTCTGGGCATGCTTAAACTGCCTTTATTTCTGTATGTATCCTTAGGCGAATCAATTTTCCATGTTGATATACCTTAGGGAAGTGTGCATTCTGGTGATGGGTTCTTGGTTTGCCTGCCAGATCAGGCCTCGACCTCTGCTGGGGGAGATCTGGGGCTAAGTGTATGCTCGCAGGAGTAACCAGTGATGAATGAAATTCATTTGCCTACGGAATCAGGTATGGGGTGTCTCGGTGTAAGACGGGGTTCGAGAACTTTCGGGTGGACCCTGATCATTCCGAATTGTTTTAACATGGCTCTCGGAGTGGGGCAAACAGGCGTTGCGATGCTCTTTTGAGAACTAGCGTTTGTGTATATATATATTTTTTTTCTTTCTTATTTTTTCTTTTTCTTATTATTTTTCCTCTTTTTTTTTTTTTTTTGTGGGCGCATTAGGTGGGCGCCTACGGATCTAGACCCATTTATTGTAGCACGGTCCCTTTGGGCCAATCGAAGGAAACTCGAAGGGTCATTTAGGGATGCGTGCACCTAGTCTTGGCCGAGATGTATCGGGGCCTAGATGCCTCGGCCTCGGGCCGGGTTGGGATTCTCAGCGGGAGCCCGCTCCTCATTCAGATTTGGCTAGGAGAGCATTTGGCTATCATGGGGCCTATGCCGAGATTGTGCTTGATAAGAGGGGACATGGCTTGGGGCTTTCTGATCCGGTGCTTGAGATTGCCTCATGGGAGCGCCAAGGAGCTGAGTACGTGGCTATCAGAAGCGAAGCTGATTTGGTAGCTTCCCTGGTTGGACGGTACCTTTCCGATTGTCCGCTCTCAAGATTGTGAGGGTATCACCCTATTGGGGTTGACCGGTAGCACATATTATTTCCCATCTCGTGTGCTTCGTCAGTTTGGGTATACTCAACATGTGCCATGCTCTGTGAGGCCACCTTTGTGCTCTCTGATATTTTCTCGGGGTTCTCTCAGTGATCTCGACCGCATAGCCGCCCTCTGTGAGACCCGCCAATCAGCGCACATGTGCAGCTTAGTTCAGGGGGGCGTCGTCTCTCCTGATTACGAGGTTTAGTTGGTATCTGAGGAATTACTTACCCCTAGCCCAGTTTCGGTAGATGTGATAGAGACGGGGCCTTGGCCATGTAAGGAAGCTATGCTTCGGACCAGGATCGAGTCTCTTTTTGTAGAGAGGCTTGCTTTGACCGAGGCTTTGGAGAAATAAATGGTCAGGGCAGAGATTGCAGAAGTGAGAGCTGCCACAGCCGAGAGTGAGGTTCTTCGGTTGACTGGGCTTTTGATTGAGTCTCATGATTGGCTTCTGAGACGGCAGAAGAGTCTTCATGGTAGGTGGATGTCTGATCGAAATGCTGGCGAGGACTCTCTGCTTGCAGAGATTAGCGCTTTGAAGCGTGCTCCCTGCCCTTGACCTGTTCCTGCACATATCATAGATCATATACACGGAGGGGAGGAATGCCCCCTAACAGAGATCTCTTTTTGGGTTATTTTTCTTCTTTTTTTTGTTGTTATATATATACAGATATATATAATTTTTTTTTGGTTTTTTATCTGTAAAGAAAGCAGCAAAATAGAAAGTGTGTCATGTCGTTATCTTTTTGGGACGTGACACTCCGCACGTAATACTGTAAGATATGGAATGAAATCTATACATACATATATTTTTCGTTTTTCGACTTTTTTCCTTTGTACGTTTCACAATGTAAGGCTTTTTATGGAGATTTTCTCCTCCACAAAGTGGGGCTATTTATGGGAAAGAGAAATCTATTATCTTTCTTGAAATTTTCTCCTCCACAGTGTGGGGCTTTTTATGGGAAAGGGAAATCTATTATCTTTTTTTGAAATTTTATCCTCCACAGTGTGGGGCTTTTTATGGGAAAGGGAAATCTATTATCTTTTTTGAAATTTTCTCCTCCACAGTTTGAGGAAATTTGATACAGTGGACAGCTTTTAGACAGAAACCCTAGCTCTTTAATGGTAAGATTTCTTACTTTCTTAGTTGATTTGATTGGATACTGTTTTAGTGTTCAGTAAGGAGGAATTTGGGTGCAATTTTATTTTTGGAGTTTGCATTACACAACCTGTGAGTTAAAGTTCATATTTTGAAGGATTTGTGTAGCCATGGTCACGGATTCTAAATTTATTGATGCCTTGGCTGCCTTGGTGAACCCTACACCTACTAGCAGCCCTGTGGCCACTCAAAAATCTGTGACGATTACAGAGGCCTCCACTATGGAAACCTCTGAGATACCTACACAAGATGTGGAGCCCCAAGTGGAAGTGACTAAGAAGAGGGCGGCCCCTCCAAAGAAGGCCAAAACTATGGCCTCCGATGCTCCAGTTGCTAAGAAGAAATCTGCTCCAAAAAAGAGAGCCAGAGACCACCCACCTGCCAAAAGCCCTAAGAAATCCATGAAAAAGCAGAAAAAGGGTAAGGGGGTGGTTCCTGAGGTGGTCCCTGAGAAAGCACCTGAGGAGGAAGGTAATGAATACCTCAGATTTCCTTCTGAATTTGTGATTGCTATCAAGCAGGAAGCAGAAACTATATTTGATAAGGCATTCTTTGAGAATCTATCAAAAACTATTGCATCAATAAATTACCTCACCTAGGCCTCTCTAATACCCTTGTTAAGGCCCCCACTGCAGCTGGTCTTCCCTAAATTAGTGCAGTTGTTTTATCAAAATATTAGGGTGAAGACTGGGAATGATGGGAACCCAGCATTGCTGGTGCTGATAGACAATTTTGAGATGCTATTTAACCAAGCATCAATTGCTGAGATTCTTAGGATACCAGCTGTATACACTCCTGAGAGTGGGTTAGGTGCACCATTGATAGCCACAATCCTAGAGATTGCCAAGGAACTCACTGGAGGGATCACAACCTTTGGACTATCAATTAGGAAGAGGGACCTACATCCAAACCTGGGATTTAGGGATGGGATACTCAGAAAGAATGTGTATTGCTCTGGGCACCAATAGGAGAGGAGGTCCCCCATTGTTGATGCCCTTTACTCTTTCTACATGAACCACTACAGTGATGCAACAAAACTCATCTTTGAAGGCATACAGGATATACATGAGAAGGTGAAGGAGTAGAGCCCCACTCATTGCCCTATTGCAGGCTCATTACAACCTTGCTACAGCTAGGAGGCTACAATTTTTAAATGAATGAGAAAACTATAGTCCTGGCCCCCAGCAAGTGTGGAAAAAAGCAGTGGGTGTTCAATGGTACCATGATAGAAAAGAAAAAGAAGAAGGAGGAGCTGCTAGCTGAAGCAGCCCCCACAATTCAAGTTGCTGCTGCTACTGCCTCTATTGATACTGCTGCCTCTAACTCTCAAGCAGCCACCCCAACTGTGCCAGCCAGCCCTACCATACTCTCAGCTATAGCCATGCCATTACCATAGCACCCACCACTGTAACCTCAGTAATCCCAACCTCTGCACCTACTACCATTACACCAACCCCACAACCATCCATAGTTACATCACCTATGCCTATTTCTTTACCCATTTTCTCAGTCACAACTAGCTCAACCATCCACACCACACCTAATGTGACCATACCATTACCTCTACCTACTCAGCCTGCACCTACATACATATCCCATCCCAGCTCTCCTGTCAAAGTCACATATCGGAAGAGGAAACAAGCCAAAGCCCCCACTCAACCCCAACCTACCTATGTCTCCCTACCCATTACTACCCCTGCAACAACATCCATACCAGTGCCAACCATTGACATACAACTACACTTACCAGCCCTGGCCTCCCCAGTCCACAATGATGAACCTAGCTCCCAATCCCTAACATCCCACATAGCTCCCCATTAGCCTCCCCTCAGCCCATTGAACCCTCTACCACAATTGCACCTGATACTATTGAACCCTTGGGCCAATCCATTCCTTATTCCCCTACCCATGACCCCTTTTCAGAAGAGGGATATTCAGCTATGATGACCCCTATTATAGGGGAAATTAATTATGAGGTTACAGCTCTCTCAGATTCACCACAGCCTCACCATTTTATCCCTCCACCTGATTCACCCCCACCACAACACATTACTCCTACACCTACTTCACCATAACCCACTACCTTCCATCATGCACCCACATCACCATTTCAACCAATTCTAACCACCCAACCCACTGCCCCTATCATACCTGACCCCCTACCCCAAATCCTCAACCTACTACTCTCCCTTCAAACACAAATGTTTGCCAACACCCAAACCCAAACTTCCATAGAGGCTTACATTTAGGCCATCCACTCCACCCTCGAAACCTAAGCCACCATTCAAACCAGTTTACAAGCCATCTAGTCCACATTGGCAATTTTAATCCAACCTTCCCAACAGCCATTTGAACCTTCACCTACCCATTTACCTACACCACCCCCATCTCCCCAGCCCTTAACCTTAGCAGTAACAACAGTTGCTGTTATACCCATTAAACCTATTTAAGAAATCTCCCCAATTACACTTACCAATGCCTCAATCCAAACAGACCCTGAACCTGACCTTATATCTAGTATTGCCCCACCTCTAGTACTCCCTTACCCATAACTCCAACCTGCAACTCCACCTGTGGTAGTAACATTTGATGCTGCCACAGATGTGGAAAACCTAATCCCCACCTCCTTAATTCCCACCCAAACTAACTATGAGGTAATAGACCTCACAATACCTGATCCTGCACACTCCCAACCTATATCCTCTACTTCCACCCCACCCATGCCATCACCCATCCCTTCACCATTGTTGGCTAGCTCTTCTTCACATGTTGAGCAGCCCATTCTACCTTCCCCTTTCAACCCCATGCCCCCATATTATACCCTCCTTAGAGCCATGAAGGAAAATGCCTACATCAAAAGGGATATAGTTAGAGGCATGGCTGACTTGAGAACCGCAGTGAAGCAGCCGCTCCTAGATAAAATCAAGTTCTTAGAACTAACTCATAAGATGGAGAAAAAGATAATCAAACATGGATGGAGGGAGACACTGCTGAAATACAATGAGGAAAAGAATAGAGCTGATGGGATGGTGGATGTAATCAAGACTTTGCAGGCAGTCCTGAGATTGGTGGAGGATAGAGCAAATGAGTATGTTAGGACTGCACATGCACTGCAGTAGACCTTAGCAGATATTAGTGACAGAGAATTAGCAGAAGCAGCTGCCAAACTCTTCACTGCCAAAGCCCCTCCAAAGGCAACTGCTCCTAAACCATAAGAACCTAAAAAGATAAGATCAGCATAAAGGAGTCTGCACCAAAGCCTACCCCAAGGCTTGCACCCACTCTAAGAAAAAGAGCCAGCACCAAGCAGTGAAAAGTTACTTCAAAGAGATCTTAGTCCACTGCTGCTGCTCTTAAGAAAGCTAAAGGGAAAGGAGTCCAGGACACAGCTGAAGCAACAGAAAGTTCAGATGATTAGATAGTGTACATGTATTTAGCTAGGATGCTTTTATAATTATTTTCACTTGCATTGTACAATTCCCGCTTCTATAAATGAAAATCTTTTTGTTAGCTTTTGTCTGATATTTATTTGGTCTACTCTAATTTTGTTATTTGTTTGTTTGTTTGTTTTAGTTGTTTGTGTGAGTTTTGTTTGCTATTGTTACTTAGTTTGTTTGTGTCTAATTTTTACACCAATACCCTGTTGCACATGTCCTTTATCTTTAAATCAGTGAGGACACTGCTCCTCATAGGTTTGGGGGTGTGGCAAGGTTTGCCAATGAGGTAGTTAACCTAAGTGCAGTAAAACCAAGGAAGTAAGATAGAAATAGAGCTAAGTTCACCTAAGGAATTTTGAAAATGAGGAAATTTAAAATTTTGGCAGACCTTTAGGCATTAAACACTTTTGAATTTTAACATTTGCATGAGGTAAACACCAAGAAAACTCACTTGTGTCAGCACTTAGTGAACCATCAAAGAAAGAAAAAGGTAAGGGCATGCCTATGAGTTCAATGGAAGACCATACCTAGTGAGATTTGGACCTACAAAATTTTTTTCTCTTTGAGGAGTGTCTTAGGCAATTCTTCTTGCTCTAAAGACTGGCTGAGTCTTTTCCTCACTAGAAGTTAGGCATCTCTAAGTTCAAACAGCTGACAACACCCATGACATTTAGGAAAGGATCAAGGCCTTCTCTTAGACAGTTTGAGCTTAAAATACCCGAACCTGGTAAACTGCCCTTGTGCATACACCCTTTAAGCCTTAATTTTCAGTTTCCTTCAAAACACCAAAGTATTTGCACCAAAACCTATGGACCTGATTCAAACCTACCCCTACTCTGAGAATTCAGAAGGTAAAGGAGAAAGAGTTAAAGATGGACAAGCTAGGGTCAACATTTAGTGAATGGAGAAGAAACACAAAAGGAGAACAGTAGTATAACAGCTGGGAAGAAGAGAGTGGCATTTCAGAAAAATAAAAATAAAAAGAAAAGAAAAATGTATCCAAAAAAGAAAAAAAAAGAAATATATAATGAAAAGGAATAGAGAGGAATCAAGAGGAAAGTTCATTGGAAAAAGCAAAAATAAGAGGAGAAGCTAGCCACTTCAAGTCTGAAAAATGTCAAAGAAGATAAAATATGCTGAAATTCAAAGAAGGTGAAGTCATGAATCACCTCCTTCACCTGTTGATTTATGAAATTTGCATCCTTTTCACCCTTTCATTCTTTGTAATCTACACCCATAAGCCACATTACAACCCCGTTATAAGACCTTGTGATCCTAATTAGAGTGACCTGTTATGTGGAGATGAGGAGTTGTCCAATCTATGGTGAGGAATAGCCAGTGATGCCAGAATTTAGGAACCTTGCCTATGCTCATGCTTGCAGGCCCATTTGGGGGCTATAACTGTTCTTGAGTTTGTGTGAAAATGAAAACCCTCAAAATTCTCTATGAGAGACTACCCTGGTAAGCATTGGGTCTGACATTAAATGTATGGACATGGCCTAAACCTAATTTTTGAATTGATGGTGAACTCATTACTGACAGGCATTTGTTGTTCTTCTTTGTGTAAGCTGATTGGAAATGATGGGCATTCATGCAAGAATTTTTTATGATTAAATGGTTTGTGCATGTCATTTGCTCAAAATCCTCACATTTTGAAAATAATCAGGGGTGGACTGATGCTCTGATTATTGAATATTGATTTGGTGATGTTGCTCTTTTGTTAACTATTTTCATTGAGAAATTTGTGGGTACCTTCACTGGAAACCCTCAGGAGAACTTCACTCCTCCACTAGGGATCACCTAGGGGTTTAAAAGGCTTGATGCATAAGCTAAATGCATCCGTGTTCCCTATAAAAATGGTATTTACATTCTTAGAGTAGTTTTTTAAATTTTGCTTTGCTAGAGGACTAGCAAAGATAAGGTTTGGGGGTGTGTTATTCACTGAAAAGTATCACTTTTCACCTCTTAACCTAGCCTTTACTACACCTTGAAGCTGACTAATAACTCTCTGTTTAGCTTGTTTTGTAGTTAGTAATAATTTATGCAGCTTAATACAAAATCCATGCCTTTGGTGCCAAAGAGAGAGAGAATTTAAGTCAAGGATGACTGCTAAGCCAAAGAATGATGAAACACCATGGTGGTACACACCATGCTGACCATTTTGCATGTCATGATGGACCAAGGAAGTCCAGCAGATGAGATAAGTGTGGATGTGAGTGGAGAGAGGTGCAACAGTAGCAGCTACGTAGCAGAGGAGCAAACAAGATGTTTTCTCGCATAGTAGGAATACTGTCTCGCACTATTTAAGTCTGCAGCAAAGCTTCCTCACGCGAATGTTACATGCAGTACAAGGGACCTCGTGAAGGAGTCGCGAACCTCATTAAGGGATTGTCCCAGAGCATTCCCTCGCGCAGTAGTCGCGCGCTTGAGCTGCATTCAACACTCAAGGTCCTCGCGAAGCTCTCACGCACTACACCTTTAGAAATCCAACTCTCAAAGCTCTCGCAAGGAATAGATCTCATATCAGCTGTGCGCCTAATCTTGTGAGACAAATGTTCATAGAGAACACAAGCAAATTCATAAAGTTCTCGCGTGGGTCATGAAGAGAGAGAGCTCCAGAAACTCTCTCGCGTAGCTCTCACGCACATCAAAGCATAACGCTCTACCTACCAAGTTGTTCTACTCATTACAATAGGAGCCGAGCGAAATGTGAAGCCTTCTTCACGAGAACCTCGTGACAGAAAGGACCTGAAGCTCTGTCGCATGAGCAAAGCCAAAGCAATGCAACTCATCATAGCGACAACATTGTAGTGCAAAGCAACTCCGCGACCATTTAAAGACCTTCTGCCCAAGAAAGGAACTTTTCAAGCCAAATGCTACCTCGTGAGCGAATAAATTAAGGAGCCAAAGGCAGCCCCATGAGGCTCGGGCTCTTCACTTCTCATTTCATATCCAGGGACCTTTTAGGGATTTCCCCAGATCTAGGGCACACATCCTGAGGCCCTGATCTCTGGCACACATCCCAAGGCATCCAAGGGTGGTAACAATGCCACATCTGCTAGAAAAGTAGCGTTTAATCTTCTCTTAGACAAGGCATTAAGGACTAAGTATATAAGCTGTATTTTTAACTTAGAATTCATCATCCCTCCTTCAACCTCTGTCAGCTGTGAGCTCGAACAGGCTAGGGTTAGAGTTTGATCACCCCTTTTTCCATTTTCTCTTCTTCCTTAGCCAAGCACTTGCTGGCTATGTCCTTTGTAATTAATTATGCTTAGTTTTATCAATTTTGTAATGGGTCTTATGAACATTGGGAGTCATTGATAAGCTGTTATGCATAAGGCTACTACCTTGAGAAATCTCATTGTAAGTAATGTTTTGGTCAATGAAATTTGTGTTTTAAAAGTTTATTCAATCTGTTATTTTCCTATTTGTCTATAGTTTTGTTCAATCTATGCCATACATTTAGGACTTGAGCTAATTTGAAAGGCCCATGAAAGCTTGAGCTTGTAGCCCTGGGACCATGGTGGCAACAGCAATTTACATATTCCATCTCAGTCTGCTGTGGTGAGGATAACCTTTGTGAATAGCCTGTGACCATTCAAGTGGACAGACTATAGCCCTAGGGTGATTCTAAGCCATAGGTCTGAGAAGGATTCGTCTCCTTTGCACTTGAGGTTGTAGCCTTGTGAGAGGTTGTTGCAGGAACAAGCTCCCCTATGTTATACTTGACCAATATCAGATGTTAGATTTGATTTCTCTGTAGAGATTATAGACTTGTGAGTTGAGTCATTGCAATTCTTTTATAGCAATGACCAGCTGCATTTAAAGTCTCCAAGTAGCTTTTGAACTACTGTGGTTTCCACTAGTTTTTCAAAAACTATTTGCTCCCATGGATGCTTGAGCTTGTAGCCTGGCATACATGGTGTCTGTAATAGTTTTCATGTTCTAATTTAATCCACTGGGTGGAGGACATCTATTGGATAATCTGTGACCATTTAAGTGGACAGGTTATAGCCTTAAGATTAGTCTATTCCATTATATCAGATTGGTTTCTGATTTAGTCCATGTGGTTTGATCCTCTCTATTGGATAGTTTGTGACCATTGAAGTGGATAGGTTATAGCCTTAAGAGACCAGGCCAAACCATAAGGGTTGAGTTGGATACTTCTTCCTTGTAGATGTGCTTGTAGCCATCTAAGGGATTTGCTACAGAGACAGCCCTAAATTTGAGTTACATAACTGAATTAACCTTAGCTTAATTGCCTACTTCTCATCATTTTATCTTTATTTTCACACACACCATCACCACTTTTTTCATAACCCTTTCTTTAGGATAGGGTTGTACCTTATTTCTCTTCTTTTAGTGTTAATTTAGTATAGTTATGACACCCAACTCCCTTTCTCTAGGATTGTCAGCTCTGTAGCTAGATCTGGAGGCCTACTAACATAACCCATTTTGGGTTCTAGATCAATTTCTCTATGGAACAAACTCTTACTTACTCAAAACTTGCTACAATAGTCATGTATCTTGCAGGTTGTGTATTTCAGATTTTTTGGTTTAACAAATTTTTATTTCTTCACTTTTTGATTTATATGTCTTCACCATTATTTTCTCACCAATAACAAGACAACACTCTAGGAATAACCAACAAGACCTCCCTTGTGCGGACTGATCTTTTCTCGGGGGTCCTCTAGGGACTTGGATAGGATAGCCACTCTTTGGGAGATGTGTCAATCGACACATATGTGTGGCTTGGAGCAAGGGGATTCTCTTTTGACTTCTCCGAGGTATGAGACTTGGTTGCTATCTTAGAGGCTTTATGTCCATTGCCTGGATCCGGTAGAGAGCAGTGGTGCAGAGGAGCCTTGGCCAAGGAAGGAGACGACTTTTCAAACCTAGATTGAGCTGTTGGTAGATAAGAAACGGGTCCTATACAAATGTTTAGAGAAACACAAGGTTAGAGCAGATGTTGCAGAAGCAAGAACTGGTTTTACAGAGTGTGAGGTCCTTCGTCTGGAAGGAGCCCTAAGTAGTGCTCTTGGTGCTACTAATGTTTCCTGGAAGATATATAAGAGCCTTCATGGCCGCTAGATGACAGATCAAAATGCTCGGGAGGATGCCTTACTGATCAGTCACATAATTTATCATTTTATCACCCTTAACTTAGTGATGCTAGGACTTAGTTTGCTACTAACAAGTTACTGATGTGCAAATATTAAGGAAAGACAGCAAAATAGAGTCAAAGTGTTAATATTCATCAAAATAAACTCAAAGAGCAGGAAAAAGATGATTTAAAGTAAGAAGACGATTCACTATATGTTGAAAGCAAGAAAATCGTAAAAGACGATTAAGCGTTAATAAAGTAAAGAAATAAGAAATTTTAATTTACGATTCTCTAGAAGTGCAAGCAACACAAGAAGAGAAAGTGAGCAATCATAAGAAAAATGGTAATTGAAGAATCAGCATAATAAGAGAAGCTAGAAAATAGTGATTTACGATTTTCTGAAAAAGAGAAGACAATAGACAATCGTAATTTACGATTGTGTAAAAGAAAAGCTTCCCTACTGCTGAACTGCTACTGCTGTGAAGATCTACACCGCCATGCGAAAAATTAGAAGAATTCTCAAAATAGAAGATTGGCTATCCACGGATCTGAGAAGATTAATGAAGATTAACTATAGAAGATCGCTATTGCTGAAATAAAGGAAAGAGTCCACATCACATCAACCGTCAAAAGCAAGAAAGAATAAAATTAAGAATTAGAGTTATATTAGGATACTTTTACTTTAGTAGTTTCTTTTCTTAGAATTAGAAGTCTTTGTAAACCGACTCCTTATGATCTATAAATAAGAGGACTCAGTATAGGAATAAACGATCAAAGAAATTCTCATCATCAATTGACAACTGAGATTGCGGTTTCTTTCCATCATTAGAGTAGATTTTTATTGCTTTGTGGATTAGTGTAGATATCCTAATTTCTCAGAAGCAATTGACGACTGCGGCTGAGGGGTGAAAGATATATTTACTTTGCTTTCTATTTTAGATTTTATTTACTTTATTTTGTGCTTTGTAAACATCTTCAAGTTTTGATTTGAATTAACGACTCAGGTTAGAATTTATAGATTAGTTTAATGGTTTTTACTTTTCCATCTTCAATTTTCTTGAATTTGTTTGACGTCCAGATTTTAGGAAATTGTTGATTAGATTAAATTTGTGTTGAGGAATTTTAGGTTTTGATTGACGACCAAATTCTAGAAGACTGCAATACGGTGTAACGGTACTACTTAATTTTATAAATATCCGATGGCTGAAGATTGGGATTGACGACCTCAATCTGAAGGAGGATTAGGATTTATTTTATGCCCTTTAGATTAAGAACTTATTCTTTATTCATATTTCTCCGGTAGTTTAGAACCTTAAAAGGATAAATATAGACTTTGAAATAGGAATATAGATAAGATAAGCATTTCTTCATGGGAACAATCCTATACTAGCTCTACAATTTTCATTGTGTGCTTGCAATAGGTTAAGACTTAATTAGATATACACATAAGTAGCGATCAAGTTTTTAGTGCCGTTACCGGGGAAGTGATTTATCTCTTTATATTTATGTTTTAAAAACTAAATATTTATCTTTCTCTTTTTATATTTCTTTATATTTTTAACTTTCTTTGATCACTTAATCTTTTGCAGGATTATTCGGAGCGACAAATCAAAAGTTTCCAACATCTGTCGGCCACAGAATTTAGAGGCTCAGATTTGTTTCTCTCCCTGCTTTCTAAAATAAAAATTAATTAAAAAGTTTTTAAAAAAATAATAATAATAATAATTTTTTTTTTCTTGTATATGCATCATACCCGGTCTAGGAGTCTAGACTCTTTTGCATACAACCCAAAAGTTGAGCAAAACCTCAGACGAAGGCTTGCATTAAATCGACCCTTCGCAAGAGATTCCCAAATCATGGCTAACGATCTATCCATACAAGCACATTTCAGCCCAATTACTCTGACTGATCCCTCCTATATAATTATACCTGAGGTCCCAGTAGGACAAAACTATGAAATCAAGCTCAATACACTTCAGTCTTACCCACCTTTGATAGGCTTGATTGCGAAGATCCCTACCAACATCTAAGGGACTTCATAGAACTTTGTACAATGTTATAACTTTCGGCAACTAATGCTGAGGCTGTCAAGTTACGACTCTTTCCCTTCTCTTTCAAGGACGGAGAAGTGGCGTGGCTAATTTCATTACCCGCAAGAAGCATTACCACTTAGGACACACTCCAGCCTCAATTTCTAAGTGAGTACTTCCCAATTGGTAAGACTAATCAAATTTGTCAAGTAATTCAAAACTTCAAGCAATTGCCTGGAGAATTATTTCATGAGAGTTGGGAGAGGATGAAGAAATTGGTAAGAAAATCTCCTTACCATGACGTGCCAAATTTCTATCAAGGGTTGACTGAGACTAACCATTCTACAGTCGATGCTATAGTGGAGGAGCCTTTATGGCTCAAAATGGCCAACAATCTTGGAATCTGTTTGAAAAATTGGCCAATAATTTAAAGTATAAATAGGCTTTGTTGAGATTTGATCCTGATATAGTCCGCCACACCCCGCTCGCGAGGGGTGGTCTTTACGATATCAATAAGGATAAAGTAAGGAGGATGATATAAGTGCGAAGGTTACGGCACTGGAACAACAGATTGCAACTTTAATGAGTGCTAAAACGAGCACTATGGACAGATCCTTGGCAAACTATTCAAATTGTAAAAGTTTCACTTATACTGAGAACCCTGTTGCACCATCATACCAAGAATCGGAGGAAAAAGAACATGTAATGGCATTTCAGAGGGGTGACTATGGGAACACCAACAACCAGTCGTAGAGGAACCACCCAGGATTTAATTATAGTTCCATTGCAGGAGCACAGCTAGCATCGACTGCTGCACAACCCAGGTTCCCCCAGAACCAAGTTTTCCATCCGAGACCTCCAATGCTGATTGTGCAGCAACAATACGGTCCACAGAGCAGCGCTCCTGGTGCCACTGTTGTTCAACTCCTTTGGGATCTACAGCAATAATCGCATCAACATTCTAAGGATTTATACCAGCTTGCTCAATTCTCTGAGACACTTCACTCTCATACACAATCCATAACTAAGTTAGAAAGCCAACATGGCCAACTAGTTTCGCAGGTGGCGAAGAGAGAGAATGGCCAGTTGCCTACACAACCGGTTAGTAATCCAAGAGGACAAGCATTCCAGGGGGGGAGACATCAACTCTCCAAAATCCAATTTAAAGACCTCGTGGATCGTCGAGCTACCGACTCATCCGTAGCACCTCTTGTAAAATATGTACAATTGATTCTTTTCCTTTTGCGCCTGGGTATTACATTACGAACAAAATCACGTAGAAATGAGGAATCGTAATGTGAGCCCTACTGTATATTTTTGGACAATCGTATGGATTTACGATTGCCCTTTATTGGGCTAAAATTCCATCAGTCAAAAGTAGCGATTACGATTTGACTGATATGAGGGTTCGCATTTCTTTCTTGAAAAGCTAGAGTTGAACCGACCACTCTAGGTTAATAAGTTGTGACGACTGGTTCAATAGGTCACCACTGAGATAAGGCCTACAAATTTGAAGAAAGAGTATACTTGGCCCCATTTCTCGAACTCTCCAACCTTCCAGTTTTCTCCTTCTACCTTCCCTCTCTTTTTCAAAAGCCCAATCCATCCATTTTTAAACCGTCTTACTCTTTTTGACCTTCCCTGTAACTTCTTATTCATTTCGGAAGCTCTACATATCTCCTACGTGCATATACATAAATTAGGGTCTGGTAAGAATAAGGTAATAATCTTCTATTGGATGGATTTCTACAAATATTTTTACTGACATATCAACAGGTCACCACTGAGATAAGGCCTACAAATTTGAAGAAAGAGTATACTTGGCCCCATTTCTCGAACTCTCCAACCTTCCAGTTTTCTCCTTCTACCTTCCCTCTCTTTTTCAAAAGCCCAATCCATCCATTTTTAAACCGTCTTACTCTTTTTGACCTTCCCTGTAACTTCTGATTCATTTCAGAAGCTCTACATATCTCCTACGCGCATATACAAAAATTAGGGTTTGGTAAGAATAAGGTAATAATCTTCTATTGGATGGATTTCTACAAATATTTATACTGACATATGCATGATCCGTTGAACTAAGCATTATTCTTTTATATCTTGCAGAAAAAATTTACAGAATGGTGAAAACACTTGAAAAATGAGTACGGGAAGACCCTGAAGAGGAAGGTATCATTTCAGACTCCTCTCCTATTAAAATAATTATAGAACGAGCTACTGCTAAAAAAGCTAAATCAGCAGCCCCACCCAAAAAGAAGGCAAAGACCTCATGGGTGGTTATTAGAGAAACCCCTGAGGAAGAGGAAGAATTTGAACCAATTCCTGCCCTGAAAAAGGGCACAAAACTGGATAAGGGTAAAAAGCCAATGACCACTGATAAAACATTGAGTCGGATCGCAGCTTCAATTGAACACCATCTTGTGGGATCCGAGGGTGCGGTAAAAGTTGCTACGCTGGAAAGCTGCAAAATTAGTGGGGAAGCCATTAAATATTTAGGGATGCCGGGCTCCACTACTTCTTAGAGCCTGGAGTAACTCAAGTCTATCCTAGATTGGTTAAATTACTCTAAAAAAATTTGACCAATAGTAGTAAGGGACCCACACCAGCACTGACCACATCCATTGACGGACTCCCAATCTCACTAATGAAAGAAATGGTTGCTGGGGTAATGAATGCACCCTTGAGGAGACCTGAGGTGTCCCCTAACATTCCAGAAGTAAACATGCTGAGAGAACCCCTTGAGAACCTTCTCGATTTTATTCAAATGGCTACAGAGTTGCTAGGTCAACCCCCAAAAGACAGGTCATTCTTCCTGCGAAAGGAATTAGAAAGGAGGAGTCTGTCACTTCACTTCTTTGATCTTTAATTCACAAGACTATTCACCCTACGGGTCACGGGACACAAAGACGGGTTCTTTTTGCAAAGGCCCTATATCTTATGGCTAATCAATTTTGGTTCGATGTGCCATCTTACTTGTTAGAAGTAATAGATACTATATGGGAGAAATTGAATCTGGAGAAGTATCAGACACACAAACTATGTTTGCCTTTTAGAGGTCTAATCACAAACTTACTGATCAACGTGGGATATAACATCGATCCCAAAGAAGAATCTCTGCCTAAAGCAAAAGAGATGGCCTCACTGTAATAGCCTATAGGAGGACTCTTAGTGTAAAAAATAGAAAGAAAATTCCACTACCTGCACACAAGAAGAGCACCGCTTCTATACCAGAGATGACACTAGAATTAGTATCATATTCTGACATAAGGGATGAACTAATTGTTGAAAAAATTGCAGCGCCAAAAGAATCAGTGGTAGCAGCTCAGGGAGTGATGATTCCACCAACACCTACTGAGCATCATAATGACCTGTATGATCCAGAGTCGGATTCACCCACTAGACCTGCATTGCCCCTTTCTACAGAGGCTACCACAGTACCTATTGGGGAAATAGAGTGTGCTGATTATTGTGTAATGATAAAAACAAAATAAAAACAAAGTAAAATAAAAGGATGGATTCAACACAACTAAAATATTCCTAGACCTGCAAGATACAGGGTCCATTGTAGCAAGTTTTGAAAAGTAAGAGTTTGTCCCACAGGGAGTAGTGATCTAAACCTAGAAGGTGTATAGTAGACCTCCAGATTTGGCTACAGCTCTGGTAATTCTAAGAAGAAAGAGAGCTTTACGGGCGTCACTAGATCTAATTAATCTATAAAACATAAATGTAAAACTAAATCTAAAAGATGGAGGAAGTTGGATGGTAAAATAGAGATCAAATGGTGAGAAATAGGCAGCCAGGACCTGGTTCTTAGTGTAAATCAATGGAATCAAGGGTATTGTATAGATCTGATTTGCTACAGGTCCTTCATCTGGCTACAAGATCCCCAGGTTCAACCCCGGTAGATGCATGGTATAAGAATCCAATCTCAACCAGAGAATTGAAGCAATCTTAAGGCTATGATCTATCCACTTTAATGGTCACAGACCATCCAAGAGATTGTCCCAACATCTCAAAGCAATCCTAAGGCCATGATCTGCCCACTTTAATGGTCACAGACCATCCTAGAGATTGTCTCGAGCCAATGGTCTTGATTAGAACAGGTTAATCATTACAGATGTTGTGAATGCCAGGCTACAAGCTCCCCATTTCTGGCTAGCCCACAGGAGTATCCAAACTAGGGAAATTAAATACGAAGAAGTGAAATATAGATCAGAATCACCTTTAAAACCCATAATTACTGTGCTCGGATCTGTAATCTGTGCAATATCAATCTATTCCCAAAGCTTTGAAGCCTTCAAAATACAATTACAAAACAGATCTGGTCTTCTTATCTAGATCTAATCCAACATGCTGGATTAGAGAGAGAAGGGGGAAGAGAGAGAGGAAAAATAAAACCTAAAACTAAACCTAAATGAGTCAAGGAAAACCAAAGTTATTCTATGGAATCCTTGCTGAAAAATTACAACTGTAAGGAGTTCTATTTATACATTTGTACTGATCTGTGTGCTTTGGATTGCAGCCAATCAAATGAGAGGATTTGATGCTTAATCCCTATTTTAGAGTTTCAACCAATCAGATAAGAAATAGGAATCTGGTTTTATTTGTGCCCAGTTGAAACTAACTTGCATTCCCGCCAAAAATTAGTTCATGCCCATGTGCAGATTTCTCATGGTTTTGCATTGAAGTTCCAAATCTGCCCTTGCCACCCAAAAATACTCACCTGTACCATTCACTAATTTATGCAAATGAATTGCCCATGTGCAGACCTCTTCCATGCCTTGAAGTTCCTAGTCTGCCCTTGCCAACCATAAAATACCTGTTGCTCATCTTTATATTTGCTGCCCACAAAATGGACCCAGGAAAAATGCCATTATTACCCCTGCGATTGATTATTATTTCTAGCTGCTTACCTCTTAGATAATTGCACTAATCAAAATAGCCTCCTCATTTCAGATTTGGTGGAGCCCGAGTTGGATCAGCTTGAAGAACCAAGGGTTGATGCAGTTCTATTTAAAACTGCTGCAGTTTCATCCATGTGGTGGAGGAGATGTCTCGAGAAGATGAAGACCTCGAGAGGATTGCTGCATCAATGGCTATGCTCAAGAGGTGTAAGGGCCTACTGTTCGACATGCTGGTGGAGTTGCAAGTCAACAGGTTCAAGGTGAGGTTCTAATGCAACTACAGCTGAAGTGCTCGACAGGTTTGTGTTAAGTGGTGAAAAATGCCACTTTTCACCCTATAACCTGACCATTGATAGACCTGTGAACACACTAATAAGCCCTTGTCAAGTGTATTTTGTAGACAACAATAAAAGAAGATACTAATGAAGAAAAGTACTCAAGAATGCCCAACAAGGAGCCATCTCTCAGCACAGGACGAACTCAGCAATAGCACACCCAAGGGTAGCACATCATTGAACCCTTGGAGCGCGTGGCTACAGCAGGACAAGGTGAAGAAAGTGAGAATAGGTTGAAAACGTCCTATCGATGGGTCACCTGAAGAGTTCGATAGGAGCTGAAAGCAAAGAAATGAAGAATTCGTGCAGTTGAAGAAGATTTCGATAGGATCGGAAGGCAGAAGAAGGATGAATTCGTGCGAATAGAGTAGTTCGATAGGATCCAAGAACCTATCGAGCAGCTGAAAGGAATGAAGAAACCATCCTATCGAAAGCCTACCTGAAGTGTCAAAGGAACCTATCGAATGGTTCTTGAACCTATCAAGATGAAAGTGCTAGAACAGAACCTATCGAATGACGATTGAGTCTTTCGATAGGAGTAAGAGCAATCCTATCGAAGGGATAGCATGCAGAAAGGAACCTATCGAACTGTTCTGAGAACCTATCGAATGGGGCTACAAACTCCTTTTTATCCTATCGAAAGCTTCTCCAACCTGTCAAAATCATGTGCTAAACTTCTCAGAAACTATGCTATGCACACGCTTAGACTTGGTAACCTGTTGCACGTAAATCGAAGCACTTTGGTGATCAGCGCGAGGTTTTAGAAGATGCCCTAGAAAGCCCTAACTGACCCACGCGCTTTAACAGAACTCTAACAAACTCTGACAACCTTCTAGAAGGGATTTTTGGAGGGAAAAATAGAGGAGAAAGCTATATATAGAGATCCCCAATTGCCATTGGGGAGGATCGAAATTCTGAACAATTTCCTGGAGATCAAAGCTTGCAGCGAGATTTCATTTTCCTTCCTTTAGCCCAACCATGGTTGGCTAATTCCCTAGGAGTAGTAAGGAGTGAGTTAGATCAGTGATTAGGTAAGGTTAAGAGTGTTGCTGGGGTTAATTGCCGCATAGACTACAAACCTGAGAGCATTCCATTGTAAGAGTGACCTTGTTTGTAATGTAAATGTTGTTTTTAATGTTTTAATTAGATCTAAAGCTCTTTTGATTCCTTTTGGTGCTCGATCGGATTTGTGTAGAGGAGTTGCTTGATCAGCTCACCCACTTAACTTGTAGACCTCTTGGATATTATCTGAATTCCCTGGATCTGATATCCCTGTAATTTTCTGCGTCTATGACCTGGAAATTGCAGCATCTGTAGTGGTTTTAATTATTCTAATTGAGGCTCTGGCTTTGTAGGAGATCTCTAGGATGGTAAATCTAAGCTCAGGTCTAAATTGGATTCATCTGTTGCAATCCATGGATTCGATAAAGTCTATAGGATGGTTTGTGACCATTAAAGTGGACAGATCATAGCCTTAAGGCCAGGTGGACCCTGTGATTTGGAGTGGAATTTTTACCCTACAGTTGTGCTTGTGGCCAGCTGAGGGACTTGTGTGCTTTTAAACCCCTGTAATATGCTTAGCTCAACTTGATTGCAATGAAAACAATCTCCAAGATGTTCTTCTCCATTTTTTGAGATTTTAAACCCTCCATCTGCAAGACCTGAGGCTCCAGATTCGATCTAAGACAATCTGCATCTTTATTATAGTTTAGATTAAGTGAAACTCCAATCTAATCTCTCCCCTATCTTTTAGCTAGATCAACATTAGTTAGGGTGCCAGATCTCTTACAGATCTAGAGATTTACTCAATTCCAAACCACCTCTCTGTGGACTTCCCCTTACTTTTAAAACTTGCTACAAAGGACCCTGTATCTTGCAAGTCTAGGATTTCCTAACTGTGCTGAACCCATCTCTGTTTTCTCTGGATGTTTACACCATAAATGAGCGCACTGGAATTCCCCAACAGTTTGTAAGTTGAAGCCTGCTGCAATCTCCTCGACAAGTTTGAAGCATTTGTTCGTGAGGATTTATTTACAACTGCTGGTCGAGGGGTTCAAATGGGAATGGGGGCTTGCAGTCGAGAGGTTGGGTGGAAGTTGGAAGGTGCTATTGTCGTGAGAATTGAGGTGCTACATAGAATGCTCAATCGAGAGGTTGGTGCAATGCTGAAGTCGAGAGGTTGGTGAAGATAGGTTTCGAGCAGCTTCTAACACAAGTGGTCGACAGGTGCAATGGGAAGTTGCTGCTTTATGCTATCGACGGGATCTGAAAGTGAGCTACAAATGCTGCTGCAACTACATGTCGACAGGTTTTCACCTCAAGTGGTCGACAGGTTTGCTGCATGGAGATGTTGTTGTCGACAGGTTCAAGGAGAATGCAAAGCTGTCATGAGGTTTGAATGGGAGCTGCATGCAAGCTTGCTAGTCTATAGGTTTGGGGCTTAGAGGCTTTATGCAGATGCTCGAGAGGTGCAAGGGAGTTTCAAAGTAGTTCAACTGGAGCTGAGGGGTTGGATGGGAGGTTTGAGGAGTTGATCGAGAGGTTCTTGCTGCATGGGGGCTGCAATGCAAACTGCTGTCAATAGGATTAGATGGCTGCAAATGGAGCTGAAGCTATCGACAGCTTGGAGAATAGTTGGTGCAACTCGAGAGGTTTGATGCTGCATGGAGATGCTGAAGCTTGCTGAATTAAAGATGTCGATAGGTTGTGGGCTGCATGCAAGGTGTTGGTCGAGAGGTTCAAGGGGTGCTGATCGACAGGTTGTATGGCTGGAAAGACAAAGTGCACCTCGACAGGTTCTTAGAACCATTTGAGAGTTTCAAATCATTTCAGCAGATCTCTTTGGCAGGTTCTTATCAGCATGGTTCTGATGGGATTAAGGGCATCTGCTCGATAGGTACAAAATGGCTGCTGAGGAAGTCCATTTGCCAAGTTCGTTGCTGCTGCCAATAAACCATTCGATAGATCTTGTACCAGCACTTGATAGGATCATCTCCTAAACTTATGCTTCAACACTGCACCTCTTTAACCCATTCGATAGGTATAGACATCAGCTTGCTAACCATTTGATAGGCTACTGTATTTTCCATCCATTCCATAAGTTTATTCCAGCAGCTTGCTGGAATTTGTAGCATTGCAACAATCGACAAGTTGCTGCTCCAGCACCTCGCCTCTTGATAGGTTCCATTACTGCTTGGCTTGAGTCCCCATCTTGCTGCATATGGCTGCTGTATATTTCAACTGCTCCTTCATATTTCAACTGCTGCACAAAATTATCACCTTGCTGTAAAAAAACACTAAGAAAAATTTTAAACTATTTAGGTCCTAGCAAAAGCCAAGTTTAAAGGTGTAAAAGTGGCAAAAATCAGTGCTCAATAGTACCACTTAATACAGAAGCAGTACCTATGAAACCACTGATAGCAGCTGCTAAAGAATAAGTTGTCCCCCCTGAAGAACAAGTCATAGAAGCAGACAAAGTTGAAATGGCTACCTCTAGCCATATCCCTACTCCTATCGAGTTGATTGCTCCACTTCCAAGTCCAGTCATTACATAATCGACCCCAACATTTGAAGCGCCAGAGGAAGGACCAAGTTTTGTGACCCCAAGGGTAGGCTTCATTGAGTTAATGACCCGAGTACCACCTCCTCCAGCCACAGTTCTAGTAGCACCAGCTATCCTCGAAACACAACAGGACCTAGAAAGAAGATTGGTGGTAGTTAAGCAATGGCAAATCACAAATGCTCTCGTACCAAGAGTTGTGAAGAGGGTGATGGAAGAAATCCATATGTTGAAAAATAGAGTTCGCGATATTATGCCTAATACAGAAGAACACCAGGAGTTGATAGAAAATCTAAAATGAAAGGCCATAAGAGAACATCATGCACATTAGACGACCGAAATAGCCAAGAAAGTCCAGGAGGCTACTACAACACTCCAAGACTAGGTTGTGCAACTCCAAGAGAATAGGAGGCATAGAAAATACCAGCAATCATGGGAAGGAGAAAAGGAGTATGAAGAAAAATTAGCAAATTTGATGGAACAGTTTTGGCAGTTCTTTGAAGACCCAGATTTTATAGAAACTGCAAGAGAAAAAGCCCATGAGGAGGTCGTGGAGTTGTTGAAAGCTCAATTACATGAGAAAAATCACATGCTAACAGTGACTGAAGAAAGATTATGGAAGCTTCAGGATGACAGGGATTCATTAGTCTTAACCTATGCAGAGCAAAAAGGAAAAATTGATTCAATCACAAGCAAGTTCTGGAAGGCAGTAACAGGACTACGCACTGAAGATGAAAAATTGAAAGATGAAATAGAATTAAAATCTTCTATGATCGCAATGCTGGATGAAAAATTGAAAAAGAAAGAAACAGTTGAAGGTTAGTTGAGGGAACGACAAGTGACAACAATAATCGAGAACGAAAGTTTAGGATTACAATGGAGCCCACAATCAGAATAGGACTATTCGACAACAATTTTGTCTGACTCTGCGGAAGACCAGATAAGTAGCTCCTATTCTTTACTAGCCTTGCCAGCACCAGCACTACCTAAAGCAACCCTTGTTCCATATCCATCATCGCCGAGTGAGTAAAATTTACAGTACATCATAAACCTCACAGGTATAATAGTTTTATTAAATTTTATGTCCCCTGTTTGGAACAATGAGGACATTTTCCTATTTAAGTTTGGGGGGATACACAACTTTTTCTGTATATTAGTTTAAATTAGTTTAATTGTTTATTTAAAATTTATTTTATTTTATAAAAAATTTCAATATTTTTTTTAAGTTCTATATATATTAGATTAGTTAATCATTATATGCAAATTATGATTGAAAAATTTCTCTTGAAAACCTTACAATCCATCATAGCAAAAGTTCAACAATCAAAATAAAACAATTGCAATTAACGTATAGCACCTTTGAACACTGTATCAGATAAATGTTTGAAACTATACGATTAATTTAAATTGCAATATTTATATTGCAGTTTCAAAATTATAAACCCAGTGAGATCTTGAGCTAATATATCCTCTTTATATTCTGAGAGAGACTACTTTTGTTTTCAAGCTTAAATTTTTTTCTTGAGCTTCTACTGAGAAATCTCATATTATTGAACTTAGAATCAAGATATTTTGTGATTATGATGATTTGTTTCTTTAGAACTATCTATTAAATATATCAAAACAAGAAGACATCCATACCAGTAAATCATGAAAATGATCAAAGGCCATCTTTTGTTAAACAAAAGCCAAAAAGCCAAAATCCCATAAAAGAATTTATCCTTTCAACCCATATGAGAAGCCTAAAACCGAATTTCCTTGTACCAAAATTTTATAAACCTTTAACCATATGCACTACCCAAAGCTTTTTACCTTTAACCCTTATAACTTCTGAGAGTTTAGAATGTAAAAGAAGGGAAGAAGAGGGAGTGGAAGGAGTATGAGAAAAAATAGATAAGGGATCTGCTGAAAAGGGTACAATTGAGAAGAAATATAAGAAAAACAAATATGGGAAAAGAAAAGAAAATTTGAAAAAAGACAATTTAGAAAAGTTTTAGAAGAAATCATAAAATACGATTCTATGAAAATAGGATTTACACAAGAAAATAGAAAAGAAAAATGGGAAGAAGTCATCCAACTTTTTGGATACTTACTAAAATAGAGAAGAAGGAAAGGAGATGGAGAAGGAAGAACTAAATTCTCATGAACTTTTGAACCCTACTACCTTTCTTTCAATCCTTTATAACCCAAAGCCCCATTACAAGCCGAAGGAAAGTCCATTGTGATTACAATTTGCAAAAGTATGAGTCTAGTAGAAATGTATGAAATAGATACTATGAATGAACAAAAAGCCATATAAACAAAATTGATTATCCATTCCATGAGATTTACCTTCTTAGTTGATTGTCCTTTGAAATTTATCGTATATATCATAGTGAAAGAACCAAAAATTTCGATATCTTTTTGAGAGTACACCAATAGTAAGAAAATATTTTCTAAATCAGCAGTTTAGAAATATCTATGATGAATAAACTTTTCACTGATATGCACACACTCCACGCTGCATAGAATTAAAATTGTTGAGTTCTGATCAAGGATAATTACTGTGATAGAAAGTAAAGGTGATAGATTTGGAATTTTTGAAAATCATACTAGACATATGATGGTTAATTTAACTAGTAGTATAGATTTTATTTCTTTCTGAAAAATATTTTGAAAAATCCAAAAGTATTTGAAGTTTGTAGGTAACTTCACTGAAAACCTTCAGGAGACTATTACTCCTCCACTAGGGATCACCTAGGGATTTAAAGGCTTATTTCATCGACTAAATGCAATCTTGCTTCCTACGAAAGTGGCATTTAAATTCCTAGTTTTAGATATTTTATATTTCCTTGTTCGCTAGGGACTAGCAAAACTTAAGTTTGGGGGTATGATCAGTCACATAATTTACCATTTTATCTCCCTTAACTTAGTGATGCTAGGACTTAGCTTGCTACTAATAAGTTACTGATGTTCAGATATTAAGGAAAGACAAAAAAATAGAGTCAAAGTATTAATATTCATCAATATGAACTCAAAGAGCAGTAAAAAGACGATTTAAAGTAAGAAGATGATTTGCTATATGTTGAAAGCAAGAAAATCGTAAAAGACGATTGAGTGTTAATGAAATAAAGAAATAAAGAAATAAGAAATCATAATTTATGATTATATAGAAGCGGAAGCAATACAAGAAAAAGTGAGCAATCGTAAGAAAAATCGTAATTGAAGAATCGTCATAATAGGAGAAGCTAGAAAATCGTGATTTACGATTTTCTGAAAAAAAAGAAGAAAATAGACAATCGTAATTTAGGAATGCGCAAAAGAAAACTTCCCTACTGCTGAACTACTACTGCTGTGAAGATCTACACCGCCATGCAAAAAATTAGAAGAATTCTAAAAATAAAAGATTGGCTATCCACAGATCTGAGAAGATTGATGAAGATTAACTCTAGAAGATCACTATTGCTGAAATAAAGGAAAGAGTCCACATCACATCAACCATCAGAAGCAAGGAAGAAAAATATTAGGAATTAGAGTTATATTATGATACTTTTAGTTTAGTAGTTTCTTTTATTAGAATTAGAAGTCTTTATAAACTGACTCCTTATGATCTATAAATAAGAGAGCTCGGTATAAGAATAAATCATCAAAGAAATTCTCATCATCAATTGACAACTGAGGTTAGGTTTTCTTTCGATCATTAGAGTAGATTTTTATTACTTTGTAGATTAGATATCAAAGACTTCTCAAGAGTAATTGGCGACTGTTATTGGGTGTTGAAAATTAGTATAGATATCCTAGTTTCTTAGAAGCAATTTATGACTGCGGCTGAGGGGTGAAAGATATATTTACTTTGCTTTCTAGTTTAGATTTTATTTATTTTATTTACTACTTCGTAAACATCTTCAGATTTTGATTTGAATTGACGACTCAGGTTGGAATTTGCATATTAGTGTAACGATTTTTACTTTTCCATCTTCAATTTTCTTGAATTTGATTGACGCCCAGATTTTAGGAAATTATTGATTAGATTAAATCTGTGGTAAGGAATTTTAGTTTTTGATTGACGACCAAATTCTAGAAAACTGTAATACGGTGTAACAGTACTGTTTATTTTTATAAATATCCGATGGCTGAAGATTGAGATTGACGACCTCAATCTGAAGAAGGAGGATTAGGATTTATTTTATACACTTTAGATTAAGTACTTATTCTTTATTCATATTTCTCCAGTAGTTTATAATCTTAAAAGATAAATATAAATTTTGAAATAGAAATACAGATAAGATAAACATTTCTTCGTGGGAGCGATCCTATACTAGCTCTATCATTTCCATTGTGCGCTTGCAATAGGTTAAGACTTAGTTAGATACACACATAAGTAGCAATCAAATTTTTGGCGCCATTACCGGGGAAGTGATTTATTTCTTTATATTTACATTTTAAAAAATAAATATTTATCTTTCTCTTTTTATATTTCTTTATATTTTCAACTTTCTTTAATCATTTCTTAATCTTTTGTTGGATTATTCGGAGCGACAAATCAAAAGTTTTCAACTTCTGCAGGCCGCAGAATTTAGAGGCTTAGATTTATTTTTCTCCCTGCTTTCTAAAATACTTGGGGTATGGGGCCTTGATGGGCTTGGGGTTTGGTCATTGGGCCTTGATGGGATTGGGGTATGAGGCCATGGTGGGCTTGGGGTATGGGGCCCTGATGGGCTTACTTGATGGGATTAGGGTATGGGGCCCTGGTGGGCTTGGGGTTGGGTCATTAGGCCTTGATGGGATTGGGGTTTGGGGTCTTGAGTCCTACTCAAATGACCCCATGGTAGATGGGGGTCTTGGGTGGTATGAATAATGGCGGGTTGATTGGAGTCTTGGGGGAAAGAGGCATGGAGACTTAGGATTGTATAGGATGGGTTGGGATATGTGTGGTGTGGATGAGGGAGGTTGCTTTGAGAGGCCTTCCAGATTGTATAGGCCCTAACCATCTCATCCATCATGACCATTGGATTGGGTGAGGGGGTGGATGTAAATGGTGCATCCGATGGAGAGGGAATATGGGGCATGGATTGGGTGGGTGTATGGGAATAATTGGGTATGACCCAGATAAAATCAGGCATGACCTGGGTAGAGGGGGGGATATGTAATGGATTTGAAAAAATGGTATGTGTAGGTGTAGGAAAGCAAGGTATGGCTTGGGTGAAATTTGGATTTTGGGAGGGAATGGGTAAATGGGGTATGGTTTGAAAAGATAGTGGGGAATGAGGTGTTGGATTTCGGGAAAAAGTGGGAAAATTAGGTATGTTAGATGTGGAGGGGGGATTCGGAGTGGTTATGGGGGAAGAATGGGATGGACTTTGAGGGAGTGTCAAGGATGTGGATAGAAATATGCATGCACCAAAGGGTTCGGTGACGGTAAATGGGGGTTGGGTAAGTGGAATGGAGGTAGGAATTTCTTCCATGTAGGAATGAGTTGGGGAGCATGGCGGTGATGAATCGGGATCAGCATAAGCCGGTTCAACCGCCCATGACATGGTTTGTTGATGGGTTGGGTACAGATTCCTCGGGTGAGGACCAAAAACCCGTCTGCTCCTTGCCCTACGAGATAACGTAGGGTAAAGCGATGTCGTTGTGCCGGCACCACAATTTCTATTTTAATTTTTCTTGATTTTTTTTTCTTTTTTTTTTATGGGTTTAATTTTTTGAAATGGCAAAACAGAAACATCCCTTGATTAAAGTGGTGAATTTATCCAGGGCCCTGGGGGAACTCCCCTTTTCGGGCGGCGTTCACGCCTCCGATGTCTCCCACAGTGGGATCTCGATGCGCTCAAGAAGAAACAAAGGGAGACCTTTGTTCTATGTCAAGGTAAAGAAATCCGCGCAATGGCCCGATCCCTCGGAAGGGTCAATAAAAGGGTGACCTTTTTTACCGGCGAGGGCATTTTAGTTGTCGATAGGTGGGGGAACTATCGGGAGTATGAAAATCGCTAAGCGGGGGACTCGAGAATAGTGAAAAGGGCCTCAGATTTGGGCTGCCCAGCCAGTAATATGCTTAGTGTATGTATTATATACGCTAGGCTAAAAATATAAAGATTTTGGCTTAACATGTATATTATACACACTTGGCAAAATCTGAGGATTTTTAGCTTAGCATGTATATTATACACGCTAGGGAAATTCTAGGGATTTTTATCTTAGGGTGTATATTATACATGCTAGGCAAAAATAGTTTATATAAAATATTTTGACAGTAAACAACAGGCCCGAATTTGGTATGTTTCTTTGGCTTTCGGGAAGCGGTGCTTTCAGGGACTGATTTTCTTTGTTTATAACGGGTCCCTCCTCTCCGAACCTAGGGGTACAAGGTCATTTCAGGATGAATAATGCTCTCCCCAAGGGTTTTAAGCCTTGTAATTGGATAGATCACCCACCCTATATACCTCCGGCGCAAGCGCCTTCTCAGATACTAGATGGGGTGGTACTTTTTCGGATCATCACCACTAGGGGCTGCCGCCGTACTAAGAATCGAGACGTTTGTATCACTGCTTAAATTTCCACCCTTTTAAATCTACCCTCGTAAAATTGAATTAAGTCCCTTAGTTCACTTTTAAGGTTCAATTTTTAAATTCAATTTTAAAATGGGAGTTTGCTTAGGTTCAAAAATAGGTTGTGATGATCCCATGCCGCCTCTACAGGCCAGCGTCCATTAGTAGGATATGATTGTGAAAATGTAAAAGCTCACATAGGCTCACCAAATAGCTAAGGTGTGTAAATGTGTAAGTAAGCCCACCAATCAGCTAAGGCATGCAAATGACTGAAAATAATAAAAGTAAGGACAATGCTCAAGTAGACCCACCAATCAGCTAAGTCTTGCAAATGATGGAAAGTAGGGATAAGTAAAAATATGACTGAATCGTAGGGGTGAGTACAAAAGAAAGAATAGAACACAAACAAATGTTAGTAAAAATGAAATAAAATAACAAAAAGGGCCAACCTTCAAGGGGAAGCTTTAATAGCTACTCCGTAGCAGAGTCACCATCTGTGCAACCGTGGGATCCCTCGTGAGTCCCATCACAACGATGCTCTCGTAAGGAAAAATATAGAGTCACCACCTAGAGCTTTTGGTGTCCCAAAAAATCTAAATCAATATTAAAAGCACCCAAGTGCAAAAATATGACTGATTCACTAGTCTAACTCCAAAGGCTCTTGGGTAGGGGGCTTCTGTTATCGATCGAGAAGGTGTTAGGCACTCAATCAACCCGCTCAAAAGCGGTCTCTACTTATGGCCAAAGAAAAAAATAAAGTAGCGCTTCCTCTTGGCCGAAGGCACTCCGATCCTATTTACGTCCCCCACGATCACCGAAGTTTCGGCGGTGTAACAACGCAAATTCAAGAGTGGGAGAAAAGCAAAGAAGGTAGAGGAATAGAGGGGAGAGCCGGAGCTCTCAGGCCCTTATAGCACCGATGTGGACCTTCGTGTGAGTGCACTTGATGAGCTTTCGATAGCTTAAAAGGTTGAAAGATGGGTTCTAATCTCTAACGCTTTGTAGCTAAGAGGTAGTAGAAGAAGGCTAAAGGGTAGTTCTCACCTAGGCTAAGGGGTTGTTGATGGAAGGTGGGGGAGAAAGGATGGTTTTGAATTATGGAATTTGTATGGGTTTGGTGCACCAAAGGGGAGAAGGAAATCTCTAATCTTTCTCTCTTCGGAAAAATTTTCAAGCCTTTGTAAAGGGAGGGGTGACTGTTTATTTAAAGAAAAGGAGAGGCTTAGGAGGGTACTTAAGAGCTAATGTGATTAGCAATTAGGTAATCCAAAATCTAAGGATTTTGGGTTTTTCAATGTCATGGATAGGTGCGAAATTAGGTTCAATGGTAGATGATAGGGTGGGGTTTCAAAGGGTTAAAGGGTTGCAAATAGGATTAATGGGGGTGCAATAGTCTTAAAGAAACTCACCCTAAACATTGGGATGGTCAACAAGTCAAACCCCAAAAGTGAAATTCGGGCAAAATCCCAAAAGTACTATAGCTAAGCCTAACGTGTATATTACACACGATAGTCATATGTACAGTGCCTTTGGGAAGTTCAGAGCCCGCCATGGGGCCCACACTCTGGAGGAAGAAGGCTTATTTTGCCTAGCGCCAAATTCTTGCAGAAATGGCTTAGGCCTCATTCGAGAGCCAAGAAAATGCATTTTCCTGGGGATTTTCTACAGAAATTGGGTTTTTGGGCATATTTTGAGCTATGTTTGTTCGAGAGTTTTCTTGGTTTGTGTGTTTTTGGAGAACTTTCTTCCGAAAGCGACATTTGGTTTCCTGAGCTTTTCTCTCAGGAAACCTCATTTTCTGAGGTGACTGAGTATACTACATAATGAAACATTACAGGATATTCATTCTTACCATTAAGAGAAGTCTCTTACTGCCACACCTCTTTAAACAAGTGTTACTCCCACAATTTTTAAGTTACTGCCACGCCACTTCAACAATGAAGACATTGTTGACTGATTTGAATCATATGATGTAGAACATTTTTCATCCTAAGATTTCACACAACAGATCTTTAGATCATGTGCCTACCATCAAAGAGTCAGATTTTGGTTCCATGTGGCACACATCCCAAAATCATAAATGTGAACCACTTTTGATGGTACTGTATGATCACGTTCATTTTTTGAGAAGTGTGTCACTTGGAATCAACATCTGACCGTCTAATGCAAGACCCATGATCTCAAGAACTTTTTATGCATGATTTGGATGGTAAAAGCTCAACATCGTCTGATTGACACCTAGTCAACATTGTTTTCTTTGTTTAAATGTGGTGTCATAGTTACCAAATTTGCCGATTTGTTTTTAGAAACATTTTCATCGCCATTTTCTGAAAAACTATTCTTTCACGATTAAAACATATTTTATTAAAACAAAAGTGATTACTTGAGAAATGTGATCTTATGTTTTAAACACATTTTTTCTCAATAAGGATCGGGTTAGGTTTTAGTAACGGGTTAGGCTGATCCCTCAAATTATTTATTTATGTTTTAATTTTTTTCCTTCACCGATTTTTTCCTGATTTCTGACTTGGTAACTATGCCTGGCCCTATGTTGACACCTATTTCTTTCATTTATATTGAATTTTTATAATAAGGTTCACAGTCTTGCACGGATGGTATTCCATGGGTAGGGCTGTCATTCGATAGAGCGACCCGATATTTTACTAAGTCTGGCATCATGAATGAGATCCAACTTAGGTCGACTAAGAGGTTGGGTCGGGTCGGGCAAAAATCAGGTCGTGCAAGGCCAATGTGACCCAAGCCGATATTTTATATGTAAAAAATACGGAAAATAGGTAGGGGTGTTATCGGGTCAGTTCTGGCCGGTTTTCATGCTAAACCGAAATCGAACCGATAATTATCAGTTTCTAGTTTCTCAAACCGAAATCAAACTGATAACTATCGGTTTTCAAGTAAGTCCCCGTTGGTGTACATGTTTAAGATAACATTTCGAGAATCTGACCAACCAAAGTATTAAACACATTACCGATTTAAAGCATATAAATTTTGATGACCATTCGATCAATATAACCGCTTTGATGAAGGTCATAAATACGTGCGGCTATAGGGCATAGAAGTACACAATGCACTTCCTTACACTTTCTTGAGAAAGTGTAGAACACAAGAAAATGTCAATTGTCCTAAAAAAATGAGTTTCTGAGTAAGTCAAGAACAACCATTCAGAAAATGACTTTCCTCAGAAAATGAATTTCTGGGTAGAAACTGAGGTAGCCATTTTCCTCAGAAAATGGGTTTCTCGGCGGAAAGTGTCGAACAAGCCCTTAGTTTGTATATTATACACGCTAGGAAAATTTTCTTTAGAAATGGCCTAGCATGTATATTATACATGCTAGGCAAGAAATTCTCACCTCTGCCCAATTTTCGATCGCCATAACTTTCGGTGTATGTCTCAGATTGAGGCAATTTTTAGCTTGTTGGAAAGCTGAGAACCTCTATTTTCTAATGGTATAGGATTTGATTCACGTGGAGGTCCCTATAAACCTAGGCTTCTAAGGCTTTAGGTTGAGTTCTAAGGGTTTGGGAAGGTTCCTATGGGTATGAGAAGGTTCCCAAGGGTATGGGAGATGCTATCGGAAGCTCGGGGGTATGCCTTTCTGTAAGTATGTTTCAATCGGGCCTTGGGGCAAATTTGGGTGTCTACAGCATCGGATCCCAATTGTGCGCTATGCCCATAGCAGTCAATTCGGAATCCGTGTGACTGTGAGGGCATGGATTCCAATTACGCGTAGGCCTTAATGCACAGGATTTTCTGGTGTCTATACAAGCCAAAAATTCTCCTCATTTGACTCACGTATCTTGAATTTCTCTGCTTTCTATGCTTTCTTTGCATCCTTGGTGCTCAGATTTCTTTGTTACTGTGATATTTCTGTTCCTTGCATTTTTCTCAATTTTTTGAGGGCCTTCTTCTTAGATGGAGCCTGAGTTTAGTGCGACTGCTTCGGAGTTGGAGTTCAGGGCTGACTTGGAGGGTCAGATGCTTGAGCTTCCAAGCATTGAGGGTAGAGAGGAGATTCTTGTTGTCGTCAAGGAGGGTGTCTCTGGGATGGTTGAGGGTGTTATTAAGGTGGCTATTGAGGTTGATGAGGGCGAGGTTCCTCCTAGTGAGAAGGGCACTAAGGATGTTAGGGATGCTGAGGGAGCTGACCCGCCTCGGGCTGAGCGCAAATACAGATCCCACTAGTGGCTGCCTTCACGACGAACCAAGTATGTGCTTGGAAGCAAGAGTTCCTTTTTTTTAATTTCCTAGGCATTTAGGTTATAACGTACATTTATTTAGGATATGGAAACCCATTTACTTTTTGTCAAACTTGCATTTGGTTTTAGTGTGTGTGCATTCATGCATCATGTATAGATTTCTAGGTCATGTTTATTTTATCGCTCTATATTATTTTTCTCATGTTTTGCATGTGTATCGTAGATTCTGTGCCATGGTTATTGTTGAGTCGGATATATTATCTTCTTCATAGTTTTGCTCTGTATTATTATTATTTCACTAGAATTTATTATTATTGTCATTACTTGTATTATTATTTATTACCATTATTACCTTCGCTATTATTAGTTCCTACGTACTTTTCATAGTTATAAGTTTCATCTTACGTTTTCTTTTACTTGCCTTAATTGGGTGTCTAGGAGCCTCTTTCTTTGTGTATTAGCTCTACGTAGGCAGAGCCCCATGCCTGGTACCACGCTTTCCCTGTATTCTAGCGGGAGATGCTAGCATCTTTCTATTTCGAGCCGATTCTAGGGCTCGAGCCTTTCCATCCTAATCATGGTTTGGTTGAGGCTATAGTGGAGAGATGGAGAGAGGAGCAGCAGGTGTTGCTTTTCCCTACGGGAATGGTGCTATTGACTCCCAAGGAATGGGTACGTGTGACGGGAGTGAGATTCTAGGGTGAACCCGTGACTGGATAGATGCTGTTGGACTATCAGGCGGTGAGTGTAGAGTTACTGGGGCTAGAGTATCCCTCTAGTGGGTCCGGGTCGGGTTTGATTCAGACTACCTCGTTTATTGATACCTTTGGTGCGGGGTTCACTCCCCTGAGGCGTCACCCTGAGTCTGCGGCGGCATATGAGGAGCGCCGCAGAGAGATAGAAGCTCATGCCCCCAGGTAAGAGGCAGGGTTGGAGGCTGATAGTGTCATCAGGGCCTTCCCGATATACTTTTTCGATGTTGTTCTATTTTCTTCTTCTACCTGAGGGTTATTTTTTCCACTTCTTGGGGACTTGGACCAAGTTTCTACATATGTGTGGGGTGCGGCGGTGCTAGCCCACTTTACAAGAAGCTATTTCGCCGTGCGAGGGGCGTCGCCACCATTGGCAGTTTTATTCCTTTTCATCAGGTGAGGTCTTAGTTTTCTTTTGCCATAAGTTTTTCAGGGGTTGTTGTTTTCTTTCATAAGTTTGTATTAACATTGTGTTGTGCATTGTTGTTTTCTTCTTCTTTTTGTTTAGCTTTAGGCATATGATCATTTCATTTTTGTATGCTCATGGGTCCCTCCAGGGACTCATCCTACGTTCCTGTGGATGTACTTGTGGTAGGAGCTAATGGGAGCTTGTTAGAGGACTAGCGACCTTCAGACCGCAAGGTGGCTCTTTAAGGATATGCTCCCCGGCCAGGTGTGTATTTTTTTGTTACCTAATTCATTTTATTTTGTTTGGCATTTATGATTTGCAAATGACATGTTTCTTTTGTTTGTATTTTGTTATAGGTTGTCTAGAGGCCGTACAAGGATGGTGAGGGCGCTAATCAAGTTGTGAAATAGTCTGGTCAGGGACTTTTCAGGCTGGATATATGGGTCCCCTGCTTTGAGAAGGTGATGTGGATCCATGTATCCTGGGTCGCACGTCAGTTCGGGTTCCCCCAGGGAGTATCTCTGGAGCTTCGCCGGCGAGTGGCGAAGAAGATGACCAGTTCCCCTGGTTGCTTCTTTGAGAAAAAGATGCAGGGGCAGTATGCAAATTTCAGAGCTGGGCAGATCGAGGTGACTGGGGCATGTGATGTTGTGGATGCTCGAGAGTTCATGCAATAGTTTAAGACTCTTGGCGGCTAACTCTTTACACCATTCCCCTTTCAGGGGAACAACTCTTTCAGTTTTGGTGGACCTGATTCTGCTTCGACATTGAGGGAGAGGGTGGCCAAGCTGGAGTAGGGCCAGCTTTGCCCGAGTGTCTGTGGAGCGTTGGAGGCCCTCCACTTGGTGCAATAGCGGATGGGGAGTGCCTCCCGTCCAGACGCAGAGATGTTGAGGTCTCTGGGAGCCTCTATAGCCGATGCCAGAGCTGCAGACGATAGTCTGAGGGGTTAGTTGGCTGAGACTTGTTGAGTTCTGGTGAGTTTGTTAGCTCATGTTCTTTGGTTGTATTTTTATTTGCTTATCTTATTTTCAGTTAGTTACTGTGTTTATGTATTTCTTAGGCGGTGAGGGAGGGTGAGGTCTCTCTCCAGACAACTCATTGAGTAGCTTCGGGGTGAGCAACTTAGCATGCGCTCGGAGATAAAGTGACTGGTACACATTTATGTTTTATTTGGCTTGATGTGGATTAATTGTTAACATTTTGTTTCTTTTGATGTGTTAGTTATTATTCTTGCAGAGGTCGGAGCTCAAGGTTGTTGGGGTATCTCCTCCCCCTTTTGATCCCTCTTCGATGACATCCTCTAGTCGAGAGGATCCAGTGATTGCTCAGCTCCGCACTGAGTTAAGCCATTGGGTGAGTTTTTTTTTTTTTTTTTAATTGTTTTTTGAGTTGTTTCATTCTATTTTATTTAGTGATTTGCTAATATTGTGTTGAAACATTTTCAGCGCTAGCTTGCTAAGGACCTCTTGATGAGGGAGGCCATAGCTGCCTCGTTGCGCCCGGAGAGTCAGGTATAGCATGTGTTTTGGTTTTTATGTGTGTGTTGTTTATTTTGTCTGTTAGTTTTGTCTGACGTGTTTATGTTTGTTGTTTCTTCTACCTTGTGCAGGTCATCCCTGATTCTACTCCTGAAGCTCCTCCTCAGGATTCCACTCCTCCTCCCCAAGTATGTTTAGTTAGTGCAGTTATGTTTTCATTTTTTTCGTTGTGATACTATCTTATGTGTTTTTTATTTTTCTTGTAGCAGCCTATGTTCGAGGTCCCTCCCCATTGGCCAATCCGATGACAGCCATCACCTTTGAGAGCCTTCTTCAAGTGAGAGCCGATCTGGTATATTTGCGTTGCTCTTGATCATCATCTAGTCACGTGCAAATATCTTCTTAGCTTTGCTTCGTGCTTGTGTGCAGATGCGTGATTTAGAGAAGCAGCGCTTAGAGACACAACATGCCCTTGCTCGTAAGAAGATTCGTGGGATCCCTTCTAATCTCACGAAGCCGTATCTTCAGTAGGTTACCATGGACCTCATGGTGAGCGTAGGACTCGGATGGCAGAGCTGGAGAGTGCATGAGCTGTAGCTCATGCTGAGTTGCAAGTGACGTTTGAGCTTTTACATCACGAGCCGGCGAGAGTGGGAGGGAGAGTGCGAGGGATGCTCGATCGCTTCCGGGGTCGGGCTCGGGGGCTACTGGCTCACTGGCTGATATTTGTCATACGACTTGTGAGTGTATGAGGGATTTTGCCTACGCTGATTCGACTCTTCGGCCCCTGTTTGCCTTTGACCTTTTGCATTCACAATCTAGATGGGCTTCAAGACAGGCGAGTGACGGGGGTTCTGTTACCAGGCCTTCTTCTTTCAGGAGATCTCCACCTACTCGTTAGGCTTCAGTTGAGGTCTCAGTGGATCAAACTCCTAATCCATGAGTCGATGAGGCTGGAGAGAGTGGTGAGCGTCCCTTGCAGAGGCAGCGGATGGAGTAGGGCCATGTACATCCTTTTTTTTCTATATTCTTTCTTGCATTGTATATACAGGGGTATGCCCCTGGTGACAGATGTAAAAAGTATTTTGAGATATATATATATATATGGATTTTTGGTTCAGATGTACCTAGTTTCGCTTTTTTCTTTGTTTTACCTTCCGTACTTTTGATGGTTGCTTAAGTGCTGCCACCTATTATTAGGACTTGGATGCTCCTTTAGTAGGCACAATAACAGTTGAAGGTTGCTTGCATCTGCACAGGGAAATAAAAT
This sequence comes from Chloranthus sessilifolius, assembly GCA_021018995.1. NCBI lineage: Eukaryota > Viridiplantae > Streptophyta > Magnoliopsida > Chloranthales > Chloranthaceae > Chloranthus > Chloranthus sessilifolius. The sequence continues at coordinate 48,472,895 of CM037593.1, read as the reverse complement.
TTTATTTGTAATTTTATTTTTCCCCTTGCTATTTGTCAAGGGGGGAGGTGTCTCAAACTGAGGTTTGGTAGTAAAAGTGATGTATATTCTTTTTTTTTTTTACACGGAGGAGAAAAATAATGCAACAGGGAAAGCAAAGTACTGTAATAAAATCCTAAAATTAACTAAAAAAGTGTAGGAGCGTGATAGGATAGGCATTGTAATGTCTACGGCAGTCTTCCTCGAGTGATGGCCTTATTGTTCCGCATCTTTTCTGTGAACAAGCAGTGGCCTTTGATGTAATTCTTCTTCCGAATAAAATAATACCCTAGTGTTGAGGTGAAATGGAGCTTTCCTGGGCATTGTGAGCGCCTAGGTCTATGCTGAGCTGTGTTTTTTTTTTTTTTTTTTCTTTTGGCGGGTCAGTTTGGTAGGAAATCCCTTAATATTGTTGCTGAGTCGGGGGGGGGGAGCGTTTGGTTAAATCAGTCGTAAGTTGAGCTTTACCTTTGGTGGTGAGCATCATGTTTTGTAACCTTAGTAGGAGAGGGGTGAGTGGTAGGTGATAGGTGATTGCATCATTCACCATTCACGAGTTTTCGATATTATTTATGAGAATATCTTAGGAAAGGTTCCGACTCATCGTCCAAAAATAAAAGACTGAAAGAAGGGGTAAGGCTCAATGATGTGGGAAATAGTTTCTACCTGACATCTTTAAAAGGAATAGGCAATAGTCTTTTTCTTGGGTGGTATGTAGTGCCATAGTTGAGCTCTTCGTCATGCTTCGGAACCATCAAAATCTCATATTCTATGTCTAGCAAGAGTTTTTCCTCCTCCTGCCACCTTACGGTGATATCTAGTAGTGTGGAGACACCATGGATGCCCTCGCAACCTGTTTATACTCTCCTAGTGAAGTTACCAAGAATGTCCTTATAGTTTGCTTATGCTTCCCTGGGCTCATTGACTTGCTCATTCGTCGCATGCTCTTAATCAGTTATGCTTCTTTTTCTCTCTTTCAAATCTCTCGCTTTTGTCTCTCTCTTGAAGCATATATTTTAAAAGCAGCATGCTAATGCGAGAATAGTGAGTTTTGATTAAACCTAACATCTTCATTTTTATGCTTTAACCTCTCCTCCAATGGCGGGGACAAGGGTGAGAATCCTGTGTTTCCTGCGCTTTTGAAAGAGGTCTGGTATTCTGCTAGTCTTTTTTATCAAATCGCCCGAACAAGAAGGTGGGCGATGAGTTGGAGGATTTCGAAAGATGTGCTCTAAAATAATGATGTACGACTAATGGATGACTCATGATGACTACGACGATGGTAAGTATAAGTATCTACGTTTGGCTACAGGACACGATGGTCATGATGCTAAGGGTAGTATTTTCTTAGGTACATGACGTTCCACAGGTTAGGAAGTTCCTCCCCATCTTTGTTCACAACCCTATATGCATTCCTAGGGTATGAGGCCACTATAACATATGGTCCTTCCCAATTCGGCTACAGCTTTCCTTTGGGGTAAGCATGCTTGGAGAGCATGATATTCTTCAAGACTAACTCTTCAATTTCAAAAATTTGCTCCAGGACCATCTTATCATAAGCTTTGACTATTCTCCTTTGATATACTTGGGCGTGATTGGCTGCCCTTGAATGTGTCTCATCGAGTTGTTCTAGCTGAGTGAGCAGAGCAACTCTCTCCTTTCATCTATGGATAGCTAATCGTCAAGTTGTATGCACAGGGATGGTACTTGTATTTCGTATGGTAAGAATGCTTCCATCTCGTACGTGAAGCGATAAGGAGTTTGGCCAGTGGCCTTGCGAATAAAAGTCCTATAGGCTCAGAGTACTTTCGATAACCACTCAGGCCAGTCGGCTCCATTGCTTGTCTCCACTATTTGTTTCAGAATTCAGATCAGCATTTTGTTCATGGCCACTGCTTGTCCATTCCCTTGAGGGTAGAAAGGCAATGAGTGATGTAGGTCAATGCCATATCTCTTGCACAGTCTCTTCATCTTCTCAGCGATGAATTGCGGTCCGTTATCTGTGGTGATAATTCTAGGAACTTTGAACCTTGTGATGATTTTTTGAACTTTGAACCTTGTGATAATTCTGACATAGGACTCGACTTTTGCCCAGTTGGTGTAGTACTCAATTGTAGTGAGAACAAAGGCGTGTTTGTGTGTGTTCTCGACTGTTTCTGTCAAGGGTCCAATAATGTCGAAGGCCCACATTGTAATGACAATGGCGAGGTTATGGGATTCAATCTGACTGATGGGGCTTTGATGAGTGTAGCGTGCTCCTGACAGTACTTGTAGCATTGGATGTAGAGGTATCAATCCCTTGTCATCGTGGGCCAGTAGTAGCCTTGTCATACGATTTGGTCTGTGAGTCTCTGTCTACCACCGTGGGCACCGCAGGCATTGGCGTTTGCTTCTCGAATGATGTATTTTCCTTCGGCCTTCGCGACACACCGTAGTAGTACTCCTTTAGTGAAGACTTCCTTGTATAATACCTCGTCTAGGATGCAAAATCTGGCACATCGATTCCTTATGGTCTTCCGTTTAATCCTCATAGCATATGGAGGAACATGTTGATATTTCAGAAAGTTCCAAATAGCGTAATACCATGGTTGTCCGTTGTCGGTGGGTTACTTCTCGAATCTAAAGGTTGCGACGTTGGCTTCTTTCTTTATGGGACTTTAAGTAATGGATGCTCCCTCTTGCTTCTTGGACTTTGGGAGGATTGACAGTTCTGTCTAGACTTTTCAGGCCACCTAGTGTGTCGGCATGGTTAGTTTCTTGATGAAGAAGGATTTTATGCTTTGCACGACTAGTATTTGGATGATTGAGGCTAGCGTGGTGAGCGAGTCTACCAACTCATTCTCTAATCTCGGGATGTGCGTGAAGGAAATTCTTTCAAACTTCTTTATTAGAAATTGCGCAATCTCCAAATATGTCATCAGTCTTCTTTCTTTGGTCCTCCATTCTTCAATCATTTGTGATATCATGAGTTTGGAGTCACCAGTTGTCTTCAACTATTTGACACCCAATTATAGTGTTGCTCGTAGTCTGGTAATAATGGCTTCATATTCCGTGACATTGTTAGTGACTAGAAAGTCGAGTTGAAAGGCTTTAGGTATGGAAACCCCTTCTATGATAATAAGACTAACCCGATGCCTTTTCCCTTCTGATTAAGAGCCCGTCGAAGTATAGGGTTCATGAGTGTTTATCAAGTTCTTCTTCTTGAATTGAAAGCAGGTCTTCGTCAAGGAAGTCTATGCGTACTAGCCCGTTGCCCGGAAGTGGAAGGTTTGCAAGGTAATCGACAATCGCTTGTCCCTTGATCCACTTTTGCGTGACATAGGTAATGTCAAACTCTTGTAGTAGCATATGCCATCAAGTGATTTTTCCAGATGTAGCGGGCTTCTCAAATATATACTTTAGAGGGTCCATGCGTGCAAGTACCATTATTTTACGCGCTTCGAAGTAGTGTCATAGTTTTATTGAGGCCCACACTAGTTTTTGCTCGTACTCGACCATCGTCATGCTGAGGTAGTAGATGGCCTTCTCCTTCTTCCCGTCTTTGTCGTGTTGTTTCAGAATGACCTCTATTGCTTTATCATTGGCTTATACATAGACGATCAAGGGTTTTTCGGGGGTCAGTGGTGATAGTATAGGCGGATTGAGGAGGTATTAGAAAGTTTGCTGGCACTAGTCATCCAATATGAACTTGGCTCCTCCTTTAAGCAGTCTGTAGAAAGGGTCTCATCAGTCTGAGTGCTGGGAGATAAATCTCTGAATGAATTACAGTCTTCCTATCAGGCCTCGTAATTCCTTGATGTTGCTTGGAGGTGGCATCTTCAGGATGGCTATGACTTTCACCAGATCAACTTCGATTCCTCATTTGCTGACTATGAATCCTAGTAATTTTTCAGAGGTTACTCCGAACACATTTCTTCAGATTCATCTTTAGCTGATACTTGTTGGATTGTTCTAACACCAGTCGGAGAGCTTCAGCATGTCCTGCTCAGGTTTGTGACTTCACTAATATGTCATCAACGTAGACTTCTACACACTTGTGCATCATGTCATGAAATATAGCTATCATGGTGCTTTTATTAGTGGCTCTTACATTTTTGAGGTCGAATGGCATGACGACGTAGCAGTAGGTTCCCCATGGCATAGTGAAGGAAGTCTTCTCTTGATCAGATTCTACAAGCTTGATCTGGTTATATCAGGAGAATCCATCTATGAATGATAGCGTCTCATGTCTGCAGTATTATTGTCTAGCAGTATTGTTAGGCATCTTTATAGTGCTTGCTACTGACTTTATTGAAGACAGCGATAAGAATGGGGTGAATGAAAATGAATGAAAGGTGGATTGAAAATGACAAAGCAGCAAGCCTAAAATATGCACAATCCTGCAAGATACAGGGCCTGTTGTAGCAAGTTTTGATAAGTAAGAGTTTGTCCCACAGGGAAATTGATCTTAAGCTCCAAGGGAACCATCTTTAGTAGGCCCTCCAGATCTGACTACAAATCTGGCAATCCTAAATGGAAGGGGATTTAGGGTCACTAAAATCTAAATTCTAAGGTATCCTAATGTCTAAACTATAGAAAGGTTTAAGAACAAAGATGGAGTGAGAAAATAAATATAAAAGGGTGAGAAGTATGCTATTAGGTTTAAATCTGATGGGCTTCATGACTCAAATTCAGATCTGCTGCTATAGAAGTCCTGTCCAGTGGCTACATTATCACCACTGAGGAGAAAGAATCCAACTCATCTCTGTGCCATGATCCAATCCCTTTATGGCTATAACCTGTCCACTTAAATGGTCACAGATTATCCAATTGGGGAACCACAGTTTAGAGATGGGTCAGAGCAAGTTTATCATTGTAGGCACTACTTCATCCAGGCTACAAGCACAAGAATCCATAGGGAACCTCAACCTCTAAAGTGCTATGTGTGTAGGGAGCATGTTAGCCCAGGACATAGAACCAAAGAAGAGTTTGAGTGCACCTTAGATCTATCCGCTTTAGAGAGACTGCAGTGATCCAGTCGCAAGCCTACAATCTCTATAACCAAACCAGATCTGCTATCTGATGGCGGGTCTATACACATACAGGGGAGTTTGTCTCAACACAATCTCTCACAGGGCTACAAGCACAAGGGCAGAGAAGAATAATCCATCTTGAGTCTGTGGGTTGGCTTCACCCTAAGGCTATAACCTGTCCACTTAAATGGTCACAGACTATCCCAGAGGCTATCCTCCTCACAAAGCTCAAGGTAGAATAAGAAACATTGCTGCCACCACCATATTTACAAGGCTACAAAAGCTCATTGCTCCCATGGGGACTTCAGATCTAGTGGGTCCTGTGGTGGGGCTAGGCCTGTATGGGAGCATGTTAGCCCAGACACACAGGTCACTTGGATCTGAATAAACCATAAAATCAGTCCTCCATTGCTTTCAATACGTCCTAGCAATGGAGGATCTCAAGATAACAGCCTTGTACAGAACAACTCACAAAAATCCCATAAAAGTAAAACATCCTATCTTGAAACTCTATTAATCTATTCCAAATAGTCATACAAAGGCATAGCGAGCAAATGCTGGACTATGGAGAGAAGAAAAAGTAAAAAGAAAACTACCTAAAACTTACTAGAAATATGTAGCTACTACAAGAAGAAGAAGAAAATAGACTAAATTCTTTTCAAAGCAGAGCATCCCCTAAACCTAAACCAGGCGTAGGTTTATATAGCAATTAGTTTGGCGGCGCATTAGGGTTAGGAAACCCTAATTTTAACGATGCCACATGGCCTAATATTGTCCCTTGGATGCCTCAGGGCGCGTGCACGGAACTTGGAGCATTGGAATGCATGCCCTAATTACTGGAAGTTCCCAGAGTGTCCTCTACAGAGGTGAGGGAGAGTTAGAGTTCAGAGCCTCGCCAGGTAGCACTGGTTTCCAAGACTGTCGCGTGGTAGCACGGCCTTCGCGAGGTTGGATTAGCTTGAAATTCTAGCCGTCGTGGGGTTGTCTTAGTTGCAGCTAAAGCAGTCGCGCGATAGAGCATTGAATCCTCGCTAGATTGCTCTGGTCTTCGCGGGATTGCACTTTCCTTCTGAGTGGTGCAGGAATCGCGCGAGCAATTTGTTTCTCAATGGATCTTCGCGAGGACATGATGTGCATTGGTCTCTAAATTGCGCGAGAGGTTTTTCTAAAGTTTTGCATCCCGCGACCACTACGTGACAACTGCACGCCGAAATACCTGGAGCTCTCTCTCCTCAGTTGACCTGAGTGAACTGCGCAAGGTTCGAGAGCTGCTTTCTTAAACTGCGCGAGCATTTATATTTGAGCTTCGTGAGAGCTGCGTGAAGTATGATTCTAAAGCCCCTCTGTCACTCAACTGCGTGAGAACAGTGCGGGCAATTGGAAATGAAGATTTGGGAGACTCGCAAGGACTGCGCGAGGCTTAATTTCTGAATCCTTTAAAGCTTGTGAAAGTTGCGCGAGGTTCAATTCTTATCTGGGTCAGCTTTCATCCTTCTGAGGAACTTCTGGGGGGAAAAAGTGGGCTCCTTAACAGGGTTCAGGCCTTATTGCAGCTGTTGTTTATTACCGACAGAAATGACTTAACACACATTTATTAGATGGCTAAGGGTCTAACAGAGGCTAAGTTAAGGGGTGAAAAGTGGTACTTTTCATGTCTTAACACACCCCCAAACCTAATCTTTGCTAGTCCCTTAGCAAAGCTACACTAAAAATCTACAAAAATTAAATGCCACTTTCGTAGGGAGCACGAATACATTTAGCATATGTACCAAGCCTTTTAAACCCTAGGTGATCCCTAGTGGAGGAGTGAAGTCTCCTGAGGGTTTTCAGTGAAGATACCCACGAACTTCTCAATAAAACAATTAACAGTAGTGCAAGATTATCAAATTAGCAGTTAAGAAACAGAGTATCAGTTCACCCTTGAATCAGTAAAAATATAGGAAATTTAAATACATTGTCTGCACAGATGTTTAAGCAACATAAACTTCACATGATAACACAACATTTCCAATCAGTTCACAACAGGGGAAACTACACATGTGTGTTAGCACTGAGCTCATCATTAAATTAAAAATTAGGTTGTAGGTCATGCCCAATACACAGACCCAAAACTCTCTAGGGCATACTCTCACAAAGAACTTTTGAGGGTTTCATTGTCTCTCAAGCTCAAGAGCAGTTACATCCCCCAAATGGGTCTGTAAGCATGAGCATAGGCATAGCATTCAAGTTCTGGCATCATTGGTAGATTTTCACCATAGATTGGAAAACTCATTATCTCCACATGACAGCTCATTCAACTTTGGATCACAAGGGCTTTAACTGGGCTGTAATGTGGCTTATGGTATTGGGTTATAAAAAGAATTGGAAGGTTGAAAAGGGGTTCGAAATTCAGAGATCAGTAGGTGCAGGAGGTGATTCATGACTTCACCTTATTTAATTCAGCTCCTTTCATCTTCTTTGAAATCTTCAAATTTGAAGTGATCAGTTTCTCCTCTTGTTTGATTTTTTTTTCAATAAATGTTTCCTCTTGATTCCTCTCTTACTCCTCTTCATTATTGTTTTCTTTTTATTCTGGTGCAGTTTTTTTTTTTTTTTTTTTTGAAACTGCCACCTTTTTCCTCAGTTGTTACACTACTAAAACTTCAGATAATTCTTCTCCACTCATCCAATGTTGACCCTAGCTAGTCCATTCTTAACTCTTTCTCCTTTACCTTCTGACTTCTTAGAGTGAGGGTAAGGTTAAATCAGATCCATAGGTTTAGGTACAAGTGCTCATGTGTGTTTTTGAAGAAAATTGGTCTTTTAAGCTCAAAGAGTGTATGGACAAGGGCAGTTGCTTTAGGGTTTGGTCTGTTTAGGCTCAAACTATCCAAGAGAGGGCCTTGATCCTTTCCAAAGTGTCATGAGTGCTATCAGTTGTTTCAACTTGGAGTTACCTAACTTTTAGTGAACATATTAACTCAGCCAGTCCTTAAAGCTAGAAGAAATTTGTGTCAATCACTCCTCAAATAATAAAAAATATATTTTGTAGGCCCAATTCTCACTGGTGATGGTCTTCCTTTAAACTTTTAAGCATGTCCTTACCTTTTTCTCTCTTCAATGGTTCACTAAGTGCTGATACCCATGAGTTTTCTTGGTGTTCTCATCATGGAAATGTGAAAATTTAGAAATTTATAATGTCTAAAGATCTGCAAAAAATTTTAGATTCCTTAATTTTCATAATTCTTAAGTGAACACAGCTCCATTTCTATGTTACTCACATGATTCTACTGCACTTTAGTTAACTATGTTATTGGCAGACCTACCTGCCACACCCCCAAACCTAGGAGGAGCAGTGTCCTCACTGGTTCAGAGGTGAGAATAAACGGTATAGTCAATGGAAACATGCAGAAACACATATAGAAGAAGAGAGAGCAATAAAAATGCAAAACTGAATAGTATGGATCCAAAAGAAAACTTTCATTAAAAAAAAAAAAAAAAAAAAAAAGAAAAGAAAATATGACAAAAAGAGAGAAAAAAAAAAAGAAAAGAGAAAATGGGGGGGTTAAGGGGAAGCCGGGGGAGGGTTGGAGGTTGATGGAGGGGGAGATGCAGGTGGTGCCATATTGTTATTTTTCTTCTTCTCCCGCTTCTCCCTTTTTTTCTTTTTCTTCTCCTCTAACTTCACTTTTTTTTTTTCTTTTTCTTTTCCTCCTTGGCCCGCATGACTTCGTCATACTCATCCCAGAGAAATTGCAGGGGGTCCGGCTCCTTAGGCGGTGAGGGATCGTCCCAGACGGGGTAAAATTTGATTGGGAAGCCAAAGGGGCTGTCATCCGCCATTTGTGTGAGGAGGTGTGGACTTCTAGGGTTAGAAGAGGAGGGATGAGATGAAAAGGGACTAAGGGCCGGTTTTAAAAGAGAAGGACGAGGGAACATGAATCGGCGGAATTGAAAATGCGCCCGTTTTCACACTTGGCAATAAATGGGGTTGTGTGGGGGAAGAAGAAAATACACAACGGACTCTATGGAAAAGAGAAGTAGCATTAAATGCATGTCCAAAGGGAGGCATGGTATTTAAAGAGGTAAGTGTAGCGCGCGGGGATCCTCGCGAGGAGCAATTAGAGGTGAGGAAAGGACATTTCTCGCGCAGCTGAGCTAGGGATCTTCGCGAGGTACACTTAAAATGGCACATCAATGTGAAGAGGAAGGTATTGAATTTCCTGATGCAGGTATTGCACGAATTAGATTTAGCCACCAACAACATCTATCCGCTACATGGAGTACTTTTTCAAAGAAAAAGATCCTCCTAAAAACTGGTCTCCCAAGAATGGTAAAAAGAATAAAAGCAAAAATACCAAATAATCAGAAATAAACAGATAGAACAGAGCAATAGATAAAATTAGAAATTCTATTAAAGTGGAAGAAAAATTGTTACAAGTGGCATTTCAAAAAGAAAAACCTAAGATACAATCTAGAAGCTAGGACCTAATCTGAATGAGAATCGGTAAGGAAATCCCAGCCCATCTTTTTAGCCTGTGCCTTAAGGGCTACTCTGTCTTGTTTCTTCTTTTCCTCCCTCTCCTTTTTCTTTTCCACTGGTGTTTTCGCTGTAGATGGAGCTTTTGGAGCCCTCACTCTCATTTTTGGTGCTTTGGGAGCCTTTGGTTCCTTGGGTTCTTGAGGGGCTTTGCCTTTACGCTTAGCAGGGGGTGGCAGGGGATTTTCCTTTGCCTTTGCCTTTAGCTTCAGCTTCTGCAGGAGAGACCACTGGGGCTTTTCCTTTTCCAGTGGACTTAGGTTTGGCAAGGGACTGTGCCTCTTCAGACTGGGCAGCAGGCTCTTTGCCAATTTTTAAGGGGACAACTTTGGGAGCAGATCTCTTGGCTGTGACTTTCCTCCGCTGTGGATAAGTTTGTTCTTGGGGAGGTGCAGCAGAGGCCTTGGGAGGTGGAGGCTGCTCAGTAGTTGTTGGCTGCACTGTTGGAGGTGAAGCAGGAGTTTTTCCTTTTCTTTTTGGGGCTTAGGTGGTGCCTCCTCAGACTGGGCAGGTGGAGCTGGAGTGGTAGTTGGCGCAGGCTGAGGCACTTGAACAGAGAGTGGGGTTGGGTGGTAAGGTTCATTTCTGGTAGCGGCCAATGCCTTTTCCAATGCGGCTAGCTGGACTTTAAATTTTAGGGCGTTAGTCTCATGGATCTCCTTTTGAATTTTTTGGATTTCCTGGGCATTGTTAAGTCATTTTTCAAGCATTCTTGCCCGAGCAGTCGCTGCAGCAGCATTGGATTTCTCATACTCCTAATTAATCTGATAATAAGTAGCTGAAGCTTTCGTCTTCCGATATTTCTCCACCATATTTTTCTACCCCAAGGAGATTCCTAGTAGTTGCTCGTTGTGGGCCTCCGTCATCTCATCAATCTTCTCCAGTAGGGGGGTCTTAATTGATTGGCGTAGCTTGGCCATACCCCTCAGGACATCCTTCCTCAGGTAAGCATTATCCCGCATGTGATGTAGGATGGTGAGGTAAGGAGGGCTGTAGAAATGATGTTTGGGTGTAATTGGCAGATAGGAGGTGGAAGGAGCGAAGTGTGCTTGGTCCTGGCGGGAATGGGTTATGAGAGTAGGGAAGTAAGGTGGTGGGGAATGGGGTTAGGTTCTGGGTCTATTTGGATAGATCTGGCAGAGAAGGTGGGAGGGGGTAGGATAAGAGGGGGAATGGAGGGTAGAGGGGGAAAAGTGAAGGGTGTAGGCTCAACCTGAGTTGGGGGTGATGGGGGATGGAAAATTGGAATGGTGAAAAGGGGTAAAGGAAAAGGGTGGGGAAGAGGTGATGGTGATGGTGGGAGGGGTAATGATTCAGGAGGGAAGTCTGTTTGGGTGGTATTGTCAGTTAACAGAACCAGGGGGGTTGAAGTGGATGGGGTAGGGATGGATGGAGTGGTTAAGGTGTAGAGGGTGGATTGGATGGAGGTGAGTTCAGCCTGCATCTGGTCCTGTTTGTGGTTATTGGTGGATAACTGGGCTTGGATGTCTTGGATCAGGGGTAGGATGAGGGTTAGTGTGTCAAAGTGAGGAGGTGGGGTTTGGGAAGAAGAGGGTACTGGTTGGAAAGGGGAGGAAGGAGCATGATGGAAAGTGGAGGGAGGGGAAGAGTGTGGTTCTGGGGAAAGGTGTTGTGACGTAGTTAGGGAATCTGGCAGAGGGGTGTAGTAGCTAGGCAGGGTGTCAAGGAATGTAGAGATGAAGGCTTGGAAGCCTATGGATGTGTTTAGGGTTAGGTCAATGTCGGGGAGAGGAGATATAGTAGATATGGCTAGGGTGGTGGTTTCTTCAAGGTGGGGTGGGTCAATGGGGATGGAAGGTATTGAGGGTGGGGTCAGGGAGATGGTTGGAATGGTCTGAGTAGGTTTTCGTTTCTTGTAGGAGATGAGTGGGGGGCTGGCAGGCTTGGTTAGAATGGAAGGTGGAATGGAGGGGGGAATTGTGGCAATGTACTGTGGTAAGGTAGGGGAAGGGGAGTCCTCCCATGGACCAAGCACAGGTGAAGGGGGAGTGGGCATGGAGAATGGAATCAGAGGGGGGGGGAAGAGATGGATGCAAGAGTAAAGGATGCAGGAATAAAAGGTGGAAGGGGTGTGGATGCTGCTGTAGGGATGGAAGGGATGAACTCTGGAGGCACTGCTATTGTAGCAGGTGTAGACTCTGATTCAGCTGCTTCTGCTTGCTTGGGCAGGGCCTGAGCTTCAGCTTTCTTCTTTTTCTGACCCCCCATCAAGCTTCTGCTGATTCCCCATTGCCTCTTGGCAAAGGTAGTAGGGGTAAGGGTGGTGGTTTGCTCGGTTCTTCCTATCATGTAGCCCCCCTTGATCAGCAGCAAGGTGATGATTCTGGAATAGGGTAGGGTGTGAGGCTTCTTATTTGACCCTAATTTCACCACTGTGTCTTTCATAGCTTCAAAAATCAGCTAGGCTGCATGGAAGCCATGGCCCACGTGGTAGGAGTAGACAACATCCGCAATGGGAGTTCTTCTCTCCTACTGATGTCCTGAGCAATAGATGTTCCTCCGCAGGACTTGGTCAATGAACAGCAGCTCAGGCTCAAGTTCCCTCCTTCTGATTGAGTCCCTGGTGGCTTTTAATCCTCTTGTTAGGGCCCTTGCAATTGTGTCAATTGATGCACGCAGAGGGGGGCCATATCCACAGCTAGGATTGAATGTTGCTGGGATGCCCAATACTTCAGCAATCATCTTAGGGCTTACTAACAAATCAAAATTGTAAATCATCACCAGCAAGCACTCTTGTCCATCATTGCTCTTCTTGGCCTTGATATGCTGGTAAAACAGCTGCACTAGCCTTGGGTAGGCTAGTGCTGGAATTTCTCTCATCAATGGCATCAGGCCCGCTTTGCTCAGAAATTATATTGCAGGGGCAGAGAGAGGTTCTTTTTCAAAGAATGGGACATCAAATGCTATTTCAGGCTCTAATGGAATGGACTCCATGAGCTCAAGAAGGAGTAGAGAACTTTGTGGTTGGTACCGCCACCTCCTCAACCACTTCCTTTCCTTTTTGTTGGGACTTTGAAGTTTTGGCCTTTTTAGGGGTGGTCTCTGCAGAGTCCTTGTCCTTCCCTTTTCTCTTCTGTGTAGATTTCGGGGCCATATCTAACTCTATCTTTGGGTGTGAACAAATGGAGACTAAGATCTAGGGTTTGGTTTGATTTGACGCACAGGGCACCTCAAGATCTCAGAGCAGCGGGTAATGGAAGAGGATGATGATAGGAACAACTCTGTAGAGTTATGAAGTGAATGATGGGCTGAAGGAGTGATGCTGGACGAGAGAGGGGAGAGCGGCAGAAGCTAGGGTTTCCCAGAGGGAAGAAGGAAGCAGATAATGAAAAAGGGACAAAGCACGGGGTTGAAATACTTATCGCGAAGCTCGACGTACCTTGGAACATCTGGTCGCGGGGTTGGAAATAAACCTAGCGAGGGTGTTGATTACATCTGGATTGCGCGATAATCTCTAAAGTCGACCTTGGAGCGCGCGATAGAGTGAGATCAATTCATGTTAATTGTGCGAGCGGTTCCTAAGGCTCTATTTGGATTGCACGAGAAGCTCTGAGGTTCTGTTGTTGGTTCTTAGTGTGCATGATTCATTTGTGTTTTGAAAACAGACTTACAAATGATGAATTGTACTGAATTTGGAAAACTAAAAAGAATAAGAAAATATCAGCACAAAGAGAACATGATTAGCTTGCAAGATCAGGGCCAATTGCAGCAAGTTTTAAATTTAAGTGAGTAAAAGATCGTCCACAGGGAATTGATTTAAAATGTAAGATAAACCTTCAGATCTGAGCTACCAGATCTGACCTCTTATCCTATCTACAAAGCACATAAGATGGGAGGTTGAATTTGTCACATTAACTAAATGATAAAAGTAAAAATTAAAACTAAATGATCCAGATCCGAGTTGGGGAGATTTGATGTAAATTAATAAGAATGGAGAAATAATATCTAACTTCAATTTAGTACTTGATTGCAGAATGAGAATAAATGTAAAACAAATGAGATATTATCCAATCTTCATCTAGCTACCAGCACAGATGCAAGAGAAAGTAATCCAACTCAAGGATTGGAATTGAGTTGGAGTTATGGCTATGGTCTGTCCACTTCAATGAACACAGATCATCCAATAGTCTTCAATTCGAATTCGTGATTCAGAAAAAAAAACACCACTACAAATGCTGTGAGAAATTAGGTTACAAATGCCAATTCTCACAGGGATAATGAATTAAGGGAAATTGCTTTAAAAACAGTAAATCTAAAGGAATCAAATGAAATAAGGAGATCACAGGGAACCCTTAACACGAATCTAATTGAGAACGTACAGTTCACAACAACCTTTTCAAATTCACCATTACAATTATAGAGCTCATCTTAAACAGCTCTTGGATTTGTAGTCTTGAATACAATTCTCACTTGAATTACAAAAGTATCTCACAGTTCTCAAGTACAAATAAAAGCTACGCTATTACAGAAGTTTCAGACATGCTATCTGAATTGGAAATGAGGCAATAGAAATGAGACTCAAAATCTGGATACCCAAATTGGGCAAATGGTTCGTCTATTTATAGTTTTTCCTAAGTCCAGCTCAGATGTGTATCAACCAATCAGCATTGGTTAGATCTGTATCAACCAATAGGAGTCGAGCATAAAGATCCAGATCTGTTTTGGCCAATCAGAACTGCTTGATCTGGTTCAGCCAATCAGGTGACAGAAGCATCAATTCTGTTATGTAATTCAAAAATCTGTTTGAGGTTCTAGATGTTCCCGCCAAGTAATTTTATCTTTGGGTGTTCACATGGGGTAGAATATGCCTTTAGTTCGTGCTCATAATCTTTCAGAATGTCCCTGGGCTTTTAAATGCATTGGGGCGCATGCAGAGATTACTGAATTGCCCTTGCAGATGCTGGGAATCTTCAGGATATCATTTCGCACAGTTTGGAGAACTTTTCGCAAGGTACTGTGACTTTTGAAGCTCTATTCGCACAGATTGGAGACCTTTTCGAAAAGAACTGTAACTTCTGGAGATCTATTCGCACAGATTGGAGACCTTTTCGAAAAGCATTGTAACTTTTGGAGATCTATTCGCAAAGATTGGGGACCTTTTCAAATAGCATTCTGTAGTGCATTCTTCTTTTCGAATAGCTCCAAACCTCTTTTCAGGTTGAAACCAGGCCTTTGTCCTCTTTATTTTAGGCATTTTGACAGCTAGTGAGGTTGTCTTTTCTCTTTCTTCCTCTAGATCAAGATGGGTCATCATCTTTTTAGCACTTTTAAGCTACTTTCAAGGTTAAGCCTGCCTTTATTGTTAGCTGTAAAACAAACACTTAAAACACTTATTTAGTTCTCTCAAGGGTCTATCAAGGCCCAGGTTAAGGGGTGGAAAATGGTATTTTCCAGTTCTCAACATACCCCCAAACCTAAGCTTTGCTAGTCCCTGAGCAAAGACAAAATTGAAAACAGAATGAAAAATCCATTTTTGTAGGGATCACAGTTGCATTTAGCATATGCAACAAGCCTTTTAAACCCCTAGGTGATCCCTAGTGGAGGAGTGAAGTCTCCTGAGGGTTTTAAGTGAAGGTACCCACAAACTTCTCCAATAAATCAGTTAATATCAATGCAGTTTTGTTAAAGCAGACTTTTATCCAATCAGATTATCCACACCTGTATCAGGCAAGCAGTAAGAAGATTCTCAAGAAAACATCAGTTCAAAAGTTCTGCTGTAATTTCTTTTACCATTCACTCAATTTGTGTCAGAAAGTTTTTTTTTTTTATAAGAAAAATTAATGAAAAGTTTGCCTTCTATTTGAGAATCCAGCTTTGATGTAACCCAAATTATTTGATTTCAAATGCAACTCTCACCAGGGTTTTCACTCATCATGCAAGTAGGAGGGTTGTACTATTTCACACAGCTCAAGAGTAGTTACAGCCCTCAAATAGGACTATAAGCAGGAGCATAGGCATTGCTTTTCAGTTCTGAATTTACTGCTCTTTTCAGCATAGATTACACAAATCCTTATCTCCATGTGACAGCTCAATCCATCTTTGATCAGTAAGGACTTTAACTAAGGTTGTACTGTGGCTCATGGGTGAAATTTATCAAGAATAAAGGAGTGGAATGGAGTTCAAAATTAAGAAGTCAGTCAAGGTAAGGAAGTGATAGACACACCTTCTTCAATTCATCACAATTTCATTTTCTTCTTTGAATTTTCAGAGCTAAAGTGGCCATCTTTTTCTCTTTCTTTTTCAAACTTCCAATGAAATTACTTCTTCTTTTCTTTTATTTATTTATTTATTATTTATTTATTATTTTTTTTTACTTTTTTTTCCAAATCAACATTAACTGAAATGCCACATTTCTTTTGCTGATACATCATTGCCTTCAATTATTTTTCTTTTTACCAAACTGATACCCAACTCTCCTTTCTTCAGCTTCCTTTCCTTTACCTTCTGAAATCACAGAGTGAGGGTTAGGCTAAATGAGGTTGATTGGGTTGGTTGATGAGGTTTCAAAGAAATCTTGGATTTATAAAGCTCAACTGGTGTGTATCAAGGGCAGTTTCAAAAGGTGGGGCTTTTTGAAGTTCAAACTGTCCAAAAGGAGGCCTTACATCATGTCTTTAATATCATGATTGCTGTCAAGTTATTTCAATTTGAATATGTGTAACTTCTAGTGATAGTAAGCAGGTTCAAACAGTCCCTACAGCAGAAAAAATTGCCAATTCATATCTCCAAATAAAACATTTCAAGCCCAAATCTCACTGGGTGTAGTTTTCTATCAAATTCCTGAGGTATATCATCACTGTTTTCTCTTTTTAGGTTTACTAAAACATCAATTTTCTTTTGAAAATTTTTTGACATTCACTTCATGAAAGTATTGGAACTACACTAAAAATCAGTTTTAAAAAGTTTTAACTTCCTCATTTTTCAAAACAATAGGTGTGAAATTACTTTATTTTCAAAAATTCTGCTGTGATCATAAGCTGCACTGATGTTAACTAAACTATTGGCAATTCTGCCACACCCCCAAACCTATGATGAGCAGTGTCCTCACTGGTCAGAAGTGCATAAGCAAAGAAAAAAAAAAAAAACAACAAACAGAAATCATAATGACATGGAAGAAAGAAATGCACAGTAATTATAAATTAACAAAAGTTACAGAAAAACAGGAATTACATACTAACAAAACAAATATGTACAATGTATTCTAATAACTGGGGTCAAAATCTGTATCATAAGTTGGTTCAATGGGATTAGAATTGGAATCACTATTAGAGTCAGAACTTGAGTCAGTATTGGAGTCTGAACTCGATTTAGCCTTTTCCTGGATTGTGGCTTGCAGCTCGGTGTATTCCTCAGATTTGATCTTTTTGGTGAGGCCAATATATTTTTCAAGTCTAGTAGCCCTCAATTTTTCTTGTTCAAGCTGTGCTTGCAACATGGTAACCTTGTGCTATTCACTCCCAACCATCTGAAAAGTTTGGCCCAACAGGTCCTGCATCTTCTCTCTCAAATTTCATAAACAGCTCCAGTTTTTGAATCTGGTCTTCGTAAGGGGTTTTGATGTAAGTGTGGAAATCGGCAATCCCCTTCAGGACATCGCGAAAGATGTAAGGGTTATCTTCCATAGCCCTTTTAAGAGTGGCAAAATGTGGGATGGGAATGGAGTGGTAGGGGATCATATGTATTCCAGCAGTGGGGGAAGGGGAAGATGAATCTACAAGCACTACCTCAGGGTCAGTTTGAGTGGCTTGAGCAGAGACATTAAGGATGGGTGTAGGTGAATCCAAAAGTATTGCCTCAGGTTTGAATTGGGTAGCATGGTCAGACACAGTGAGGATGGGTGGATCTAAAACTATTACCTCCGGATCTGTTTGGGTTGCTTGGTCAGAAGCTTGAGTGAAAGTGGTTGTTTGGGATGTGGAGGCTAAGGTTTGGAGAAGGGAATTTGTCACAGACTGATTGTCTGTGTTGGTTTGTAGTTGGGCTTGGATGGATTGGAGAAAGGTAAAGATTTGGCTAATTGTGTCAGTTGTGGGTGTGGTATGCAAAGTAGGGGCTGGTAAAATTGATGTAGATGGTTGAGGGGCAATGGGTGAAATGGCTGTAAAGGGGGAAGTAGCCAAATGGGTGAAATGGGGAGGATCAGGTATGGGTACAGATTCAAGCCCAATATTCTCTAAGATAGATCCCATCAATGATGAATAGGCCTCTGTTGTGAATATCTCAGGTTCAGGGGTATGAGTGATTTCAGGTGTATGAGTTGAATGAGCAGATGAACTTGAGAAGCTTTGGAGAAGGGGAGTGCTAGGAGAGTGTTCAACAAAATCTGTGGCCATTTCTTGGACATTGTTAGGTGAATTTGGTGGTGTAAGTATGGCTGGAGTGTTTGGTGTAGAGGGAGAGTCTGCAATTGGGATTATGGTGGTTATGAGTGATAGAATTGCTGGAATGGGTGAAGGAATAGGAGCTGTGCTAGGTGAAGTGGGTAAGATGATGGCCTCTTCAACAATGGGTGCAGCTAAAGAGCTAGTCACCTCGGTAATGACAACTTGTTCAATGTCAGCTGCAAGTGAAATAGGTTCAGCTAAAGAGCTGGTCACCTCAGGGTCTGGTAAAGTAGGTTCAATGGCAGCTGCAAGGGCTGGTGCAGGTATAGCAGGTTCTTGGGCTGGCTCAACCTCTTCCCTCATTCTATTCAACATGGTTTGGCTTGTAGTCCAAGCCCTCTTCCCAAAAGCGTAAGGAGAGACAATCTCAAATGGCTCTTGCTCATCAATGTCAAATTTGGCTCTTAGTAGGGCTGTGATCAGCCTACCAAATGGTATTCCAGCTATTTTATGCTCTTTCTTCATCTTGACACTGATGTCAGCCATGGCTTCAAAAATTAGCATAGGGGCATTGAAGAATTGCCCCTTAGAGAAATGAAAGAGGGCCTCCAAAATGGGTGTTCTTCTTTCCTGCATGCCCGATGACATAAAACATCCCTCAAAATGAAATCCATCGGAAAATTGAGGTGCTAAGTCTCTTCTCATGATGGTACCGCCTGGCCCAACTATGCCTTGGGTTAGATGTGCAGCCATTTCTCTAAAAGAGGCTGTCTCTGGTGCAGCCAAAGGACCAACAGGATCATATTGGAATGGTATCCCCAAGGCATTTCCAATGTCTTCATAAGTGACTGTTAAATCACAATCATCAATGAAAATTACAAGCGTTGGGACATCAGCATCCTTCTCAGTCACTTTCACCATATTTTGGTACCATAATCTCACCATTCTTGGATAGATTTTCTCTGGAAGAGGGGTTAAGATATTGCTCAATGAAGCATCCCTGATGTAGTTCAATGATAGCTTACATTCAGGTTTGTTTGAGAAAAAGTTCTCATCAACAATAAGCTCTGGGATCAGCTTCTAAACTTCAATGAATGGGTTTGGCAGTACCAAATGCAAAGGCAGAGGAGGAAGCTCAGGCTCAGGACTAGGAGCTGCTGTTGGGATGGGTTCCTCATGTCTAACCTTCTTCCCTTTCTCAATCTTATCAGCTTTATCCATCGACAGTTTCCTCTTGACTGAGGTTTTAACTTTTTCTTTTATGGAGGGTTTACTAACTTTCTTCGCATACGACTTCAGGAACATTGCAGCCAGTGATTTTTCAGCTTTCCCCATTTAAAAACTTTGTTTGAATTTCACACAATGTATGCTGACACAAAAATTAACTTTGCAAAACACAAACAGAGGATATGCACAGAAAAATACCGAAATCTAGGGTTTTGCTTGAAATCCTTGATCGCTTGATTAAATCTACCAGCATCAGAAGCAAAGGGTCCCTCTCTTCAAGCTTAATCAATGGAACAAATATGAAGGAAATTGGATCTGAACGCTAAAAGCATGCAGGGATGGAAGGAAAATGGGTTTTCTATGAAACAGGACACTCTGGGAAGGCTTTTGAATATGAAACCCTTGCTTCGCAAGGGTTTAAATATGCTCAAAACGATTTTTGCAAAGCATCTTTGAAGTTTTCGAAAAGTTCAAAACAGTCCTTTTTACAAAGGAGAATGGCATCAGTACCATTCGAAAAGCAAAAAGCTCCAGAAACATCTATTCGAAAAGCAAAAGCTTCAAAAACAACTTTTCGAAAGGCAAAAGGCTTCAGAACCAACTATTTGAAAAGCTAATCATTCTTTTCGAGCAGTTAGTTACAGGTCCAGATCCTTTTCGAAAAGAAAATTAAACTTTTCGAATTGAATTTTTTTTTTTTTCTTTGTGAATTAATTTTTCACATATTGTAAACTTCTCGAATTGAGTGTAAAACATGATTAAAAACAGAGAGACATAAACTATGCAAAAACTACAAAACAAACATAAATAAAATACATATGATACAGTTGTTTATCATCAGATTTTTAGAGGCTCTTGATGATAGATGGTCACCACAGGTTCCAGGGTATTTTCAATGCATGATTTGAGCCTCTGACCATTTACTTTCAAGGTTCTCCCATCACTTGGGTCCATAATTTCAACAGCCCCAGAAGGAGATGCTTGAATGACAGTATATGGCCCTTCCCACCTGGATCTCAGCTTTCCAGAAAAAAACTTAAGTTTTGAGTTGAAGAGCCATACCTTAGAGCCAGCTATGAACTCTTTTCTCAATAGATTTTTGTCATAGAAAGCCTTAACTTTTTCTTTGTAAGATCTTGCATTGGTGTATGCATCCATTCTCAGCTCCTCCAACTCAGCAAGCTACAGTTTCCTGTGATTACCAGTAGTAGTAAGATCCATGTTCAAGGTTTTAATAGCCCAAAAGGCCTTATATTCTAGCTCCACTGGTAAATGGCATGCTTTTCCATAGACCAATCTGAATGGAGACATGCCAATTGGGGTTTTATAGGTTGTCCTATATGCCCACAATGCATCATTCGGCTCAAAGGACCAATCTTTTCTGTCCTTCTTCACTGTCTTTTCTAGTATATGTTTGATTTCTCTATTGGAAATCTCCACTTGTCCACTGGTCTGTGGATGATATGGAGTAGCTACTCTATGAGTCACAGAGTACTTTTTCAATAGAACTTCAAAATGCTTATTACAAAAATGGCTTCCTCCATCACTGATAATGGCTCTGGGGGAACCAAACCTGGAAAAAATGTTATCCTTTAAGAATTTAAGGACAACTTTGTGGTCATTGGTTTTAGTGGATGTGGCTTCAACCCATTTGGATACATAATCCACAGCTACTAAGATGAAATTAAAACCATTTGAAGGAGGAAAGGGTCCCATGAAATCTATCCCCCAAATATCAAACAATTCAACTACCAAAATGGGCTGTAAAGGCATTGAGTTTCTCTTGGAAATGCTGCCCAATCTCTGGCAATTCTAACAAGACTTACAGTGTTGCAGTGCATCTTTGAAAAGTGTAGGCCAATAAAATCCACACTGCAAAACCTTTGCAGCAGTTTTGTTTCCACTAAAATGACCTCCACAGGCCTGTTCATGACACATGGAAAGTATGCTATGAAAGTCTTCTTCAGGGGCACATCTTCTAATTATTTGGTCTGCACAAATCTTGAACAGATAAGGATCCTCCCAAATAAAATGTTTAATCATTGAGAAGAAAAGATCTTTATCCATTTTATTCCAGTGTTGAGGGGTTCTTCCAGTAGCCAAAAAGTTGACTGTATTTGCAAACCAAGGAGTGTGTAGACTGATAGCAAAAAGTTGCTCATCAGGAAAAGATTCATTGATAGGCAGCCTATCAATCTTAGCAGTTAGAATTCTAGACAGGTGGTCAGCCACCACATTTTCCACACCCTTTATATCTTTAATCTGCAAATCAAACTCCTGTAATAGGAGGATCCACCTGATTAATCTTGGTTTGGTATCCTTCTTAGACAGAAGGTATTTCAGGGCCGAGTGGTCAGTGAACATCACAATTTGAGAACCCAAAACATATGACCTGAATTTCTCCAAAGCAAAAACAATTGCCAGCAGCTCCTTCTCAGTTGTTGTGTAATTGAGCTGTGCATCAATCATTGATCTACTGGCATAAGCTATGACATGATGCAGCTTATCTTTTCTTTACCCGAGAACAGCTCCCAAAGCATAATCTGATGCATCACACATCAGCTCAAAAGGCAGTGAATAACTGAGACTGAGTATTGAGAACAATTTTTTAAGAATTCAAATGCCTTCAGGCATTCATTATTAACAACAAAAGGAACATCTTGGCACAGTAAATGGCAAAGAGGCTTGGATATTTTACTGAAGTCCTTAATGAACCTCCTGTAAAATCCAACATGTCCCAGAAAACTTCTGATTTGTTAAATAGTTTTGGGAGGAGGCAAATGTGCAATTAAATTAATTTTTACCCTGTCCACCTCAATGCCCTTGTGGGAGACAACATGACTAAGGGCAATGCCTTGGGTGACCATGAAATGGCTCTTCTCCCAGCTCAAAACTAGATTCGTTTCTTCACATCTCTGTAGCACCAAGTTGAGATGATGTAAACACTGGGCAAAACTGTCTCCATATATTGAAAAATTATCCATAAAAATCTCCATAAATTGGTCAATCATATCAGAGAAAATGGAGTACATGCATCTTTGAAAGGTAGCAGGAGCATTACAAAGACCAAAAGGCATTCTCCTATAGGCAAAAGTGTCAAAGGGGCAAGTGAATGTGGTCTTTTCCTGGTCTTGTGGATACACAGGAATCTGGTTGTAACCAGAGCAACTATCAAGAAAATAATAATAAGCTTTTCCTGCTAACTTATCTAAAACATGATCAATGAATGGAAGAGGGAAATGGTCTTTTCAGGTCATTTTGTTTAGCTTTCTGTAATCAATACAGACCCTCCAACCAGTTGTTTGTCTGGTTAACATAAGCTCACCAGAATCTGAGATTACAACAGTGATCCCAGATTTCTTAGGTACCACCTATGTAGGTGCCACCCAAGCTGAATCTGAAATGGGGCAAATGACCCCTGCATCCAACAACTTAACAACCTCTTTCATGACCACTTCTTGCATATGAGGATTCAACCTCCTCTGCATTTCCCTAGAAGACTTTGCATCTTCTTCCAAATGAATTTTATGCATGTAAACAGCTGGACTGATTCCTCCCAAATCAGCAATAGTCCAGCCAATTGCCCTCTTATTCTATTTCAATACATTCAACAATATTTTCTCCTGCTCCTCAGTGAGGGATGAAGAAATAATCACAGGCAATGTTTTATGGTCTCCTAAAAACACATATTTCAGATTTTTGAGTAACTTTTTCAGCTCAACATCAGGTGGACTGAGTAACGAAGGTAGCAAAGGTACCTTGGTTGTTTGTGGAAGGGGAAGAACAACACGTTTCCATGAAAACCACCTTGCTGATTTATCATGAGTTCCTTGCACAGCATTCACTTCCTCAGACTTTGAGGGACAAACTATTTCTTCCACAATATTTCTCCAAGCATCTTTAAAATCTGTGGTTAAATCTTCACACTGTAAAAACTATGGTAAAGTTTCTTCTACGAGTTCATGCAACAAATCAACAAGAAAGCATTCCTCAGAACTGAATTGAGGCTGTGTAACTGCATTGTAAACATTTAACTTCACCTTCATATTTCCAAAAGAGACTTCCATAATACCAGATCTGCATTGAATGCAAACATTGGCTGTAGCCAGAAATGGTCTCCCCAAAATGACAGGGATGGAAGTTCTGCTTTTTGTAGGTTCCATGTCCAATACCAAAAAATTAGCAGGGTAGAAAACCTTATCTACCCCTACCAATACATCCTCAATTATCCCAACTGGCTTTCTTTCAGATCTGTCTGCTAGTTGTAACACCACATGAGTGAGTTTTAACTCTCCCAAACCTAGTTTCTCATATACAGAATATGGAAGCAGGTTGACACTAGCACCCAAATCTAATAAAGCCTTTTCAATGGTATATTCCCCAATGATGCAAGGGATTGTGGGGATTCCAGGATCTTGAAGTTTAGGAGGTGAGGTAATGGACAAAACTTGTTTAACCCTTTCCACAGCAAAGACCTTCTTGGATAACTGTATCCTAGATTGTCTTTTGTGAGTGCAAATATCTTTCAAAAATTTTGCATATGCTGGGACTTGTTTGATTGCATCAAGCAAAGGTAGATTTATCTTGACTTGCTTGAAAGTCTCCATCATTTCATCTATTTTTGTGTTCCCTTTATCAAAAGGGGATGCAGATTTCATGGCATGGGGAAATGGTAAATGAGGAACTAATCCTTCATTTATAGCTTTAGAATCATCACCAGAATGTTTTTGATTTTTTTTTTTCATTTTTTTGATTTTTCTGAGGTATATCAATACTCCCAATGCTAATATCATGCTGCTCCTGCTGCATATCTCTAGCAGTTTCCTCAATTTTTTCTTCTTCTTTTTCAGGATTCATATTTTAATTTACAACTCTTCCACTTCTCAAAGTAGTGATAGCTTTCACTTGTTCATGTGAAACAGAAGTATCTCCAACCATGAACTGTCCTTTAGGATTGTTCTAGGGTTGGCTGGGTAACCTGCCTTCCTCTCTTTTAGCCAAAGTATTTGAAAGTTGACCCAATATTTCTTCAATCTTCTTTATGCTCTGACTGTGAAAGTTTACAGTCTAAGTTAAAGACCCTAAATTCTGGAGTGAATTTAGAACTTGGTCTTCAAAAGAAGGGGATCTGGAAGGGGTTTAAACTGGAGTAGATTGCTGCACAGGTTGTGCCATCTGTTGTGGAATGGGCTGCTAAAAATTTGGCTTGGTATAAAAATTCTGCTGGTAAGGCTGAGCAGTTTTGAAAGGTATTTGGTTCTTTGGTTGTTATTGTTATTGTGATTGATAATTGCCCTGGCTCCACCTTAAATTGGGGTGCCCTCTCCATGTATATTCATTTGACTACATCTGTCCAAATGATTGAGCAACATGAGCTTGCTCCACCACTAGATCTGGGAACTGTGGTGCAGCTGGACATTGATCAAGTGAATGAGTAGGGGACTGGCATATCAGACATGCCTCCTCTACTCTTGCAACCATTGGATTTTTAAGTGAGTTCATCAATCTATCAAACTTAGTGGTCAAATTATCCATTTTCCTTTCCAACTCATTCACCTCATAAATCTTTCCCTTGGTCTGCTGATTGCTCAACCAAGCAGGATTTTCAATGTTTCTTGATAGAGATTCCTGTTGAGTTGAATTTTCACCAATCACTTCAAATAAGTCCCAGACCTCCTCAACTGTTTTTTGCAAGTAGGAGCCTCCACAGGAAGCATCTACCATATTCTTGCCCTTTTGATCAATTCCCTGATAGAAGCTTTGAACAAGCTGTCATAGGGGAATTTGATGATGAGGACATTGCCTTAAAAGTTCTTTAAACCTTTCCCATGCTTCATGGAAAGTTTCAGTTGAGTGTTGTGAGAAGGAAATAATATTTTGTCTCAACTGGCTGGTCTTAGACATAGGAAAGTATTTGGCTAAAAATTAACACTGCAAATCATTCCAAGAAGTGATACTATTTGGTGCCAACATAGACAGCCATGCTCTAGCTTTGTCCTTTAATGAAAAAGGAAAGAGCCTAAGCTTGGTTGCCTCTGGACCCAGTCCAGCTATGTTGAATGTTGTACAAAGAGACAAGAATTCATCCACATGCTTTATTGGATCTTCCTTACTCAAACCATGGAAGGAAGGAAGCATCTGGATGGTTGAAGATTTGATCTCATAATTTCCTTCAACAGTAGGAAATTGGATACAAAATGGGGAATTATATGCACCAGGTGTAAAGTAATCCCTCAAAAGTCTAGGTTCTTCACCCATAGTAGCAGTCTCAGCAAAATTCTGTGGTGTTTGTCTGGTTCTTAGTAGCCTTTCAACTTCTAAATTTAGAGGGACAATCTCAAGATTGAGAGTCCTTCTACCAAACATACAACACAGAAATAGAGAGGAAAATTATGCAAAGCAAACCTTCAAAACTGAGTAGATTCCAAGCTCAAATGTAACTGCACAGATTTAAGCAACAGAACAGTTAGCACTGATGCAAAAATAAAATACAAAAAAAAAAATTTAGGTCTACCAATTTTAAAACAAATTCCCCGGCAATGGCGCCAAAAATTTGTAGTTGGTTTTTAGTGTGCATGATTCATTTGTGTTTTGAAAACAGACTTTCAAATGATGAATTGTACTGAATTTGGAAAACTAAAAAGAATAAGAAAATATCAGCACAGAGAGAACATAATTAGCCTGCAAGATCAGGGCCAATTGTAGCAAGTTTTAAATGTAAGTGAGTAAAAGATCGTCCACAAGGAATTGATTTAAAATATAAGATAAACCTTTAGATCTGAGCTACCAGATCTGACCTCTAATCCTATCTACAAAGAACATAAGATGGGAGGTTGAATTTGTCACATTAACTAAATGATAAAAGTAAAAATTAAAACTAAATGATCCAGATCCGAGTTGGGGAAATTTGATGTAAATTAGTAAGAATGGAGAAATAATATCTAACTTCAATTTAGTACTTGGTTGCAGAATGAGAATAAATGTAAAACAAATGAGATATTATCCAATCTTCATCTGGCTACCAACACAGATGCAAGAGAAAGTAATCCAACTCAAGGATTGAAATTGAGTTGGACTTATGGCTATGGTCTGCCCACTTTAATGGACACAGATCATCCAATAGTCTTCAATTCGAATCCGTGATTCAGAACAAAAAATACCACTACAAATGCTATGAGAAATTAGGTTACAAACGCCAATTCTCACAGGGATAATGAATTAAGGGAAATTGCTTTAAAAATAGTAAATCTAAAGGAATCTAATGAAATAAGGAGATCACAGGGAACCCTTAACACGAATTCAATTGAGAACGTACAGTTCACAGCAACCTTTTCAAATTCACCATTACAATTACAGAGCACAGCTTAAACAACTCTCGGATTTGTAGTCTTGAATACAATTCTCACTTGAATTACAAAAGTATCTCGCAGTTCTCAAGTACAAATAAAAGCCCTATGCTATTACAGAAGTTTCAGACAAGCTATCTAAATTGGAAATGGGGCAATAGAAATGAAACTCAAAATCTGGATACCCAAATTGGGTAAATGGTCCGTCTATTTATAGTTTTCCCTAAGTCCAGCTCAGATGTGTATCAACCAATCAGAATTGGTTAGATCTGTATCAACCAATAGGAGTCGAGCACAAGGATCCAGATCTGTTTTGGCCAATCAGAACTGCTTGATCTGGTTCAGCCAATTAGGTGACAGAAGCATCAATTCTGTTATGTAATTCAAAAATCTGTTTGAGCTTCTAGAAGTTCCCGCCAAGTAATTTCATCTTTGGGTGTTCACATGGGGTAGAATATGCCTTTGGTTCGTGCTCAGAATCTTTCGGAATGTCCTTAGGCTTTTAAATGCATTGGGGCACATGCAGAGATTACTGAATTGCCCTTGCAGATGCTGGGAATCTTCAGGATATCATTTCGCACAGTTTGGAAAACTTTTCACAAGGTACTGTGACTTCTGAAGCTCTATTTGCACAGATTGGAGACTTTTTTGAAAAGAACTGTAACTTCTGGAGATCTATTCGCACAGATTGGAGACCTTTTTGAAAAGCATTATAACTTCTGGAGATCTATTCGCAAAGATTGGGGACCTTTTCACAAGGATTGGGGACCTTTTTGAATAGCATTTTGTAGTGCATTCTTCTTTTCGAATAGCTCCAAACCTCTTTTCAGGTTGAAACCAGGCCTTTGTCCTCTTTATTTTAGGCATTTTGACAGCCAGTGAGGTTGTCCTTTCTCTTTCTTCCTCCAGATCAAGATGGGTCATCATCTTTTTGGCACTTTTAAGCTACTTTCAAGATTAAGCCTGCCTTTATTGTTAGCTATAAAACAAACACTTAAAACACTTATTTAGTTCTCTCAAGGGTCTATCAAGGCCCAGGTTAAGGGGTGGAAAATGGTATTTTCCAGTTCTCAACAGGTTCATTTTGAATCTTGCGACAGACTTAGAATCTCGCGACAGTGAATAGAATGTTTCTGTTGAATTGTGCGAGATTCTCCTAGTTTATCTTGTGAATCTCGCGACAGCCTGATAATCTCGCGACAGTTAATGTATGGCTCTATATGAATTGCGCGGGAGGCTCTCAGCGACACATGAATCTCGCGACAGCAAATAGAATGTGACCAGGTGAATTGCGCGACATCCATCTAGGGTTCCTTTTGAACCTCGTGATAGGTTTTCAGGCTCCTTCTCTAACCTCGCGAGAGCTTTTTAAATCTCACGATAGTCTCCCAGGCTTCCATTTTTGACCCAGCGACAGTAAGGTATAAAACAAAGAGTATGTGCTCTCTGTTCTGCCCTTTTGCATTTTTACTGTGGTTGAATCTGGGCTTGACTCTCTCCTATGACTGTCTTTAAACACATGTAAACTCAATCATACACTGAAGGACAACGAAAATGACCTCCCACATTAGGCATTCAACAGAAGCTATCAATTCATAAGAAGTAATAATCAAGCCAAGCATCAAAAGTTCACCACAGATAGGGCAAAATTCAGATAAGGCCACTAGCAAATCCTAGAAAAGAGAAACTAAAGAAAGCAAGATAAATCAACCAAAAACTAAGTACATATGTTACAATAATGACACACCTGTGGAATCAGTTTGAAGAAGGATCCCCTTGACAGTGAATGGTGTCGAAAAGGTCGGCAGGTTTTTCAAAACAAGGCTTAAGCCTCTGACCATTCACCTTCAAGAGTCTCCTAGACTTAGAGTCCGTGATTTCCACAGCACCAGATGGGGAAACTTGCATGACAATATAAGGACCTTCCCATCTGGATTTCAATTTGCCTGGAAAAAATTTATGTTTGGAGTTAAACAACCAAACCTTATCACTAACATTGAAACTCTTTCTCAACAACCCTTTGTCAAAGAAAGCTTTGGACCATTCCTTGTAGATCCTGGCATTGGCATAAACATCCATCCTTAGTTCTTCCAATTCCGACAGCTGCAGCAACCTATGATGACCAGCAGAAGTTAGATCTAGATTTAAATGTTTGATGGCCCAATAGGCCTTGTGTTCTAACTCCACTGGGAGATGGCAGGCCTTGCCATAGATCAGTCTGAAAGGGGACATACCGATGGGGGTCTTATAGGTAGTCCTATAAGCCCACAGTGTGTCATTAAGCTTGTCAGCCCAATCCTTCCTATCAATCCTCACAGTTTTCTCAAGGATATGCTTGATCTCCCTATTTGAAATTTCAACTTGTCCACTGGTTTGTGGGTGGTAGGGAGTAGCAATCCTATGGGTGACAGAATATTTCTTGAGCAGGCTCTCAAAATTTTTATTGCAGAAATGGCTCCCCCCATCACTGATAATGGCTCTAGGGGTACCAAATCTGGAGAAGATATTTTGCTTTATGAACTTGAGGACCACCTGATTATCATTAGTTCTTGTGGCAATGGCTTCTACCCATTTGGAAACATAGTTCACTGCCACTAAGATAAAATGAAAACCATTTGAAGGAGGAAAGGAGCCCATAAAATCAATGCCCCACACATCAAACAGTTCTACAACAAGGATGGGCTGTAAAGGCATTGAATTTTGTTTAGACAGTCCCCCCTAGTTTCTGACATCTTTCACAAGTCTTACAGTGTATATGGGCATCTCTGAAAAGAGAAGGCCAATAGAAACCACACTGCAACACTTTGTCAGCTATTTTTCTCCCACTAAAATGACGCCCACAGGCATTTTCATGGCACATGGCTAGAATTCTGGGGATATCACTTTCAAGAACACATTTTTGAATAATTTGGTCTGCACAATACTTGTACAAGCAAGGTTCTTCCCAGAAAAAGAATTTGACCTGTGAGAAAAATAGGTCTTTATCCATTTTTATCAAATGGGAAGGGATCTTGCCTATAACTAGATAATTGACAATATGTGCATACCAAGGAGCTAAAGATTGGATGGCAAACAATTGCTCATCCGAGAATACATCATTTGTAGTGAGGTCATCAACACCTTTCTCCAATAAAATTCTGGACAAGTAGTCAGCCACCACATTTTCTACACCTTTCTTGTCTTTGATTTCGATGTCAAACTCATGCAACAGGAGTATCCATCTAATCAATCTAGGCTTTGCATCCTTCTTGGACAGTGGGAACTTTAATGCTGAGTGGTCAGTGAAGATGACAATTTTAGACCCAAGTAGGTAAGGTCTAAACTTGTCCATAGCAAAAACCACTGCCAGAAGCTCTTTCTCAGTTGTTGTGTAGTTCAGTTGAGCTTCAGCAAGTGATTTGCTGAGATATGCAATGACCACAAGCATCTTATCCTTTCTCTGGCCCAAGACAGCACCTATTGCCAAGTCAGATGCATCACACATCAACTCAAAGGGCAGGGAATAGTCAGGTGTTTGGAGTACAGGGGCAGAGGTGAGGCAAATTTTCTAAGTTTCAAAAGCCTTCAGACATTCAGCAGAGAAGTCAAAGGGCACATCCTGGTAGAGCAGGTGGCACAATGGCTTAGCAATTTTGCTGAAGTCTTTGATAAACCTCCTATAGAATCCAGCATGGCCAAGGAAGGATCTGATTTGCTTGACTGTTCTTGGAGGGGGCAGATTTTTAATGAGGTGAACTTTGGCCTTGTCTACCTCAATTCCATCTTTAGAGACTACATGGCCCAACACAATTCCTTATGTTACCATGAAGTGGCTCTTCTCCCAACTTAAGACCAAATTGGTCTCTTCACATCTTTGTAGGACTTGATGGAGGTGTTGTAGACATTGGTCAAAGCTATCCCCATAGATCGAAAAGTCATCCATGAAAATTTCCAAGAATTTGTCAATCATATCAGAAAAAATGGCATACATACACCTTTGAAAGGTGGCAGGGGCATTACACAGTCCAAAAGGCATCCTTCTGTAAGCAAAGGTGCCAAAAGGACAAGTAAATGCAGTTTTCTCTTGATCAAGGGGTGCACAGGGATCTGATTGTACCCTGAGTACTCATCAAGAAAACAGTAAAAAGCCTTCCCAGCCAACTTGTCCAAAATTTGATCAATAAAAGGGAGAGGGAAGTGGTCTTTTCTGGTCTTGGAGTTGAGTTTTCGATAATCGATGTAAACTCTCCAGCCAGTGGTCTCCCTGGCTAGTCTCAACTCTCCAGAGTTAGTTTTGATCACTGTTATGCCAGATTTCTTGGGTACCACCTGGATTGGTGCCACCCATTCAGAATCAGAGATGGGGTAAATTACCCCAGCATCCAGCAACTTAATGATTTCTTTCAGAACCACCTCTTGCATGTGAGGATTAAGTTTCCTCTGTATTTCCCTGGAGGGTGTTGAGCCCTCCTCTAGATGAATCCTATGCATACAGATTGATGCATCAATTCCTCTTAGATCAGAATGGTCCAACCTATTGCTTTCTTATGCTTCCTCAAAACAGTTAGCAACTCCTCCTCTTGCTCACTGGTAAGAGAAGAGGAGATAATCACAAGAAGTTTCTCTTCTTTCTTGAGGAAAGCATATTTTAATGTCTCTGGCAGCTTCTTGAGCTCCAGATCAGGGGCTTGTTGTATGGATAACAGGATTGGTGTATTGTTGAATGGAGGAAGGGGCAGCAATGTAGGGTTCCAATTGGAATGCTGTACTAAACCCATAGAAGACTTCACTAGGGGTGTGTCTTCTAGCATTAAAGCTAGGCTTCCTTCCTCTACCAAGTTCCAAACTTTAGTTAAATCAGTGGCAATGTTGCTCCACTCCAGCAGAGTGTGCAATTCTTCTTCAACAATTTCTTCTAGTACATCCATTGCATAGCATTCCTCATTGTCCAGTTGAGGGTGCTTTGCATTGTTATACACATTAAGCTCAACTTTCATATGTCTGAAAGTGACCTCCATGATTCCAGACCTGCATTGAATGCATGCATTGACAGTGGCCAAGAATGGTCTGCCTAGAATAACAGGTATCGGAGATGTACTCTTGTTGCAGCCCATGTCCAAGACAAGGAAGTCTGCAGGATAGAAGAACTTGTCTACCCCTACTAGGATATCCTCTACCACTCCCATGGGTTTCCTCTTGGACCTATCAGCCATCAATAGAACAATGGGGATGGCCTTCAGCTCCCCCAATCCTAACTGCTGATATACACTATATGGCAGCAGGTTAACACTGGCTCTAAGGTCCAAAAGGGCCCTACCAATCATGTGGTCATCAATAATACAGGGAATAGTGGGTATCCCTGGGTCTTGCAATTTCTCAGGTATTGTCATGGTTAATATAGAATTCACTTTATCAGTCGCAAAGACCTTCTTGGACAAATGGCCTCTAGCTTTATTTTTTTGAGTACAGAGGTCTTTCAGAAACTTTGAATAGGCTGGGACCTGTCGGATTGCATCAAGCAGGGGTAAATTTATCTTGACCTACTTAAAGGTCTCCATCATTTCCTCGATCTGTGCCTGACCCTTATCAAAAGGGGCAGGGCCACTCAAAGCTTGAGGAAATGGCAGCTGAGGTACTGCTGGTTCCTCAGCTGCAAGCCCATGGCTGAACTTTTATTTTTTTCTTTTTTCTATTTTTATCTCCTGCTGAGGCTTAACTACAACCTCTTTATTTTTCCCTTGTTAAAGGGCAGCAGGCAGTTCTTGACTCTGTGCCTTAACAAAATCCTTATCACTTTCACATGACATTTCCTTAGGATAGACCTCTCCTTGTTCCTTTCCCACCTGGTTGTCTACCATCCAACCAGACCTTAGGGCAGTTATGGCATTGGCCCCCTCAAAATTGGAAGCCTTCTCCAATGGAATACTGGCCCTTAGGGTTGGCAATTGGTTGGCTTGGCAACCTGCCCTCCTCTCTTTTAGCCAGAGCATTGGCTATTTGGCCAAGCTGCTCTTCTATTTTCTTAATGCTTTGACTGTGAGAAGTCACAGTCTGATTTAAGGGTCCAAGGCTTTGCAATTGGGCCAAAACCTGATCCTCAAAAGAAGCACTTCGGGGCTGAGGTGGGGGAACTATCAATTGTTTTTTGTTGTTGGAAATTCGACCTTTGAGCATAACTCTGGTTAAACTGCTGCTGTGGCCTTTGAGGTAAGGCCAACATCTGCAGTGGCTGCATATAATTGTCTTGCCTCCACCTCAAATTTGGGTGGTCTCTCCATTGGTAACCAGCATTTTGGTGTTGGTATCCATATGGTTGTTTATTATAGCCGCCAGATTGTTGATGTCCAAACGATTGGGCAGCAGCAGCCTGTTCCATTACAAACTCAGGGTATTGCCCCGCAGATGGACATTCTTCTACTGTGTGCTGTGGAGATTGGCATATCAGACATACCTCCATCACTTGTGCAGCCATTCTGGGCTGCACCACAATCAAAAGTTTATCAAATCTTTCAGTAAGATTGGCCATCTGCATTCTTAGATCATCATTTCCCCTAACTTCATACATTTTTCCTTTAGAAGTCTCAGCCATCCCCAGCTTAGGAGATGGTTCTTGAACAGTTCTTGAAGAGGACATCTTCTGGAAAGTATTATCACTTATGACCTCGAACAAGTCCCATGCCTCATCAACTGTTTTATGCATGTACGTTCCACCACAAGAGGCATCTACCATGTCTCTGCCCTTCTCATCAATCCCATTGTAGAAGCTCTGGACAAGCTGTCAGTCAGGGATCTTGTGGTGGGGACATTGTTTGAGCATCTCCTTAAATCTATCCCAGCACTGGTTAAAATCTTCAGTTGGGGATTGGGCAAAAGAAAGTATGCCTTTCCTCAACTGGCTGGTCTTGGTCTCTGAAAAAAATTTAGACAAAAATCTTGTCTGGAGGTCTTTCCAGGAGGTAATGTTGTTGTTTGGGAGAGTAGATAACCAGGTCATGGCCTTGTCCTTTAGGGACAAAGGAAAGAGCCTTGTCCTAGTGGCTTCAGGTCCCAAACCAGCAATGGAGAATGTTGTGCACAGGGCCAAGAACTAGTCAATGTGCTTGTAAGGGTCTTCCTTGCTAAGCCCATGGAAAGAGGGAAGAATTTAGATGATGGAAGTTTTGATTTCATAATTTCCTTGAACATCAGGGAATTGGATGCTGAATGGAGAGTTGTAATCATTCGGAGCATTCAATTCATTCAATATTCTAGGTTGTTCTTCACCCATAACTGCTATCTCAATTTCAATAGGGGGCTCAACAGTGGTGTGTCTATGCCTTCTCGGTCTTCTACCCCTTTCTATCTCAAGGTTAGCAGGCTCCAATGTAGGACTGAGAGATCTCCTTCCTAACATGCACACACACCAATAACAGGGAAGACTATTTGCAGGCACATTGCACTTAAAAACAAATGCAACTATCCTAATCAACTGCTATGCTATGGAATCTTCAAATGAGAAATAGACTGAGTTTTGAGGGTTAGAGAAGTGCAAACAGAGGTAGCTAGACTCCCAGTGCAATTCTACTCTCCTTCTCTGCTACAGTCCAAATCTGCAAGAAAATTTTCAAATGTAAATCAGCAGTATCAATTATTCACAAGTATAGCTACCAAAGAATAAAAAATCAAAAATCTAGAGTCTACTAAAAGATCAATTTCCCCCGCAGCGATGCCAAAAACTTATTAAGCATCTATATAGTGCTTGCTACTGACTTTATTGAAGATAGCGATAAGAATGGGGTGAATGAAAATGAATGAAAGGTGGATTGAAAATGACAAAGCAGTAAGCCTAAAATATGCACAATCCTGCAAGATACAGGGCCTGTTATAGCAAGTTTTGATAAGTAAGAGTTTGTCCCACAGGGAAATTGATCTTAAGCTCCATGGGAGCCATCTTTAGTAGGCCCTCCAGATCTGACTATAGATCTGGCAATCCTAAATGGAAGGGGATTTAGGGTCACTAAAATCTAAATTCTAAGGTATCCTAATGTCTAAACTATAGAAAGGTTTAAGAACAAAGATGGAGTGAGAAAATAAATATAAAAGGGTGAGAAGTATGCTATTAGGTTTAGATCTGATGGGCTTCATGACTTAAATTCAGATCTGCTGCTATAGAAGTCCTGTCCAGTGGCTACATTATCACCACTAAGGAGAAAGAATCCAACTCATCTCTGTGCCATGATCCAATCCCTTTATGGCTATAACCTGTCCACTTAAATGGTCACAAACTATCCCAGAGGCTATTCTCCTCACAAAGATCAAGGTAGAACAAGAAATATTACTGCCACCACCATGTTCACAAGACTACAAAAGCTCATTGCTCCCATGGGAACTTCAGATCTAGTGGGTCCTGTGGTGGGGCTAGGCATGTATGGGAATGTGTTAGCCCAAACACACAGGTCACTTGGATCTGAATAAACCACAAAATCAGTCCTCCATTGCTTGCAATACGTCCTAGCAATGGAGGATCTCAAGATAACAGCCTTGTACAGAACAACTCACAAAAATCTCATAAAAGTAAAACACCCTATCATGAAACTCCATTAATCTATTCCAAATAGTCATACAAAGGCATGCAAATGCTGGACTATGGAGAGAAGAAAAAGTAAAAAGAAAACTACTTAAAACTTACTAGAAATATGCAGCTACTATAAGAAGAAGAAAATAGACTAAATTCTCTTCTAAGCTGAGCGTCCCCTGAACCTAAACCAGGCTTAGGTTTATATAGTAGTTAGTTTGGAAGTGCATTAGGGTTAGGAAACCCTAATTTTAATGATGCCACATGGCCTAATATTGTCCCTTGGATGCCTCGAGGCACGTGCACAGAACTTGGAGTGTTGGAATGCGTGCCCTAATTGCTGGAAGTTCCCAGAATGTCCTCTGCAGAGGTGAGGGAGAGTTAGAGTTTAGAGCCTCGCCAGGTAGCACTGGTTTCCAAGACTGTCGCGTGGTAGCATGGCCTTCACAAGGTTAGATTAGCTAGAAATTCTAGCCGTCGCGGGGTTGTCTTAGTTGCAGCTGAAGCAGTCGCTCGATAGAGCATTGAATCCTCGCTGGATTGCTCTGGTCTTCACGGGATTGCACTTTCCTTCTGAATGGCGCAGGAATCGCGCGAGCAATTTGTTTCTCAATGGATCTTCACGAGGACATGATGTGCATTGGTCTCTGAATTGTGTGAGAGGTTTTTTTGAAGTTTTGCATCCCGTGACCACTGCGCACCGAAATACCTGGAGCTCTCTCTCCTCAGTTGATCTGAGTGAACTGCGCGAGGTTCGAGAGCTGCTTTCTTAAACTGTGCAAGCATTTATATTGGAGATTCACGAGAGCTGCGTGAAGTATGATTCTGAAGCCCCTCTGTCACTCAACTGCACGAGAACAGTGCAGGCAATTGGAAATGAAGTTTTGGGAGACTCGCGAGGACTGCGTGAGGCTTAATTTCTAAATCCTTTGAAGCTTGTGAAAGCTGTGCGAGGTTCAATTCTTGTCTGGGTTCAGCTTTCATCCTTCTGAGGGACTTCTGGGGCAAAAGTGGGCTCCTTAACAGGGTTCAGGCCTTATTACAGCTGCTGTTTATTACCTACAGAAATGACTTAACACACATTTATTAGATGGCTAAGGGTCTAACAGAGGCTAAGTTAAGGGGTGAAAAGTGGTACTTTTCATGTCTTAACAAGTATTATTGACCAGAGTGTCAATGTGAGGTAGCGGGAAGTCATCTTTTGGGCATGCTTGGTTAAGGTTCCGTAAGTCAATGCATAATTGTACCCTGTCGCCCTTCTTTGTGATAAGTACTATATTTGCGACCCACTTGGGGTAGAGGATGACTCGGATGAATTTTGCTTTGTGCAGCTTGTCGACTTCTTCTTTGACTTGTAGTTTGATTTGTGGATGCATTCTTCTCAGCTTCTGTTTGATGGGTATAGAATCATGCAATAGGACTAAACGATGTTCTACTAAGCTCGAGTCCAGTCTAGGCATATCCTCGTAGGACCATGCAAAGGAGCTGAGGTGATCTTGCAGGACTTGGATTATCTGTTGTCGTTCCTTGAGGCTGAGTGTTGCGCTGATTAGTAACTTCTTGGGCTTCTACTCAGTGTCGAAGTTGATTTCTTCTGTGGGTTTTGTAGTAGCTTGAGTTTTCTCGTTGAAGCACTTGATGACCTGTTGGAAATCCTGTATTTCCTCAGCGGCTAGTCTTCCTTCATCATCTATAAGCTCATAGACAGCAAAATTGCTACACTGGGGAGTTAGTCTTGCAGGAGGTAACCCTTCATCGGTGCAATTGATGACCACAATGTCTTCTGTGAGATGTAGATTGAGGCTATTCATCCTCCTCTCGAAGTCATGGAGTATCTCGTCGGGTATGATTACTAGCATGCTTCTTCCTCGCGATGCCCTGTGCTTTCGTGAGGGGGAAGTAGTAGGGTTGCATTGAGCAGAATCAAGGTGCGGCCCCGTAGCATCAAAAGTAGCGGCGTGACTTTGCACGGGTATATTGGTTATTTCTCCCTTGAATCGATTGGCGCGGCTAGCACTTGTAGCCTTAAGGGAAAAGTCTCTTTGTTGGTCACAAGATGGGTTTGGGATGGAGGGCTCCCTCCCCTTTTCAAAATTTTCTAATTTTTTTGGATTTTCAATTTTTAAATTTTTAAGGATTTTATGGTTTTCTATTTTTTTAATTTTTGATAATAAGTGGGATACAAGGTTGGTCGCCTGAAGAGGAACCGACAGGGGAGCCCCTCTTAGTTGAGGGAGCAGAAAGACTTCTGGGGCCGTTCGTGCAAGCCTTCAAATGACGTGAATCTGTTCTGACTTTGGCATTTTTTTTTGTAGTCTTCCTCTGGCATAATCTTCCAGATGCGTGGTGAGAGCAGTAGCACAGCTGACGTTCTGTTCTCTTCTATCATGTGAATTATCTCGCTCTCCGTGTCAGTTAGGTAGCCCTTGACTCTTCTTCTTCAGATATCGATACTCTTGCTCGAATGTTTCACGATAACATCAAGGGTTTTCCTCTTCGTGGTTTGTGGTTCTATAGTATAAAATCACATGCTCTGCAGAGAGGTTGGTCCAGATACAGAGGGCATAGGCCTCGATGTGGGCATTCATGGTGTAGGGAGGCAACCCTAAGCTCCTTGAAGAGTGATAAGGATGGGCCTCCTTTGTACGGCTAGGGACTCATTATGAAGATACATTTTTCACATGGCGGATCGATTCGATAGTAATCGCAAGTATACGGCCAGACACATTTCTTAACGGGCTCGTCCCTTAGGTTTAGATCAGGAATAATTGGTCATGGGTTAGTCTCTTGATCACTATTTTGGGATGGTGTTGAACCAGGGATATTCAGTCGTCTCCTTTTATTGCAAGGTGGTTGTCTCACGCCATCTACCTGCGAACATTCGGTAGTCGGGTCACTAGTTGGGGTGATATGGAGGTCAGGTACATTTCTTGGCTCGTAATGTTTTCATATGATGGCACAGGCTCTGCAACAAGGTTGGTATGGTTGTATGATGCATGGAAATTCCCACGGGCATTCCCATTATTCAAGATCATTGTTGTGGGATTCGGAGTCCTCCTAGTGGGTTCATCTGCTTCTTCTGATAACCTTTCGGGATCCTCGGTTAGTTGTTCTACTAGCTCGAGAGCGGGGAGATCTATTTAGTAGTCTTCGTCATCACTTGGCGGTGGCTGTCATTCTTCTTCTAATGACTTCCAAAAGATTTGGAGTAGTGGTGATCCGGGTGATTGAGGGTTATCGAGTGTGAGCTCTTCCTCAGCTTTTATTGTCGCGATGTGGATGTCTTCTTCTTTAGTTGATTCCTAGTCTTCAATGAGTGGCTCATGTCCTGGGTGATTATGGTCTTTCTCATGAGGAGCTTCCTTAACTATGAATAGTGTCCTGATCCCTTCAAGTGCTTAGTCAGGTTCTTCATTTTGGTTTAAGCCTATTAAGTCTGTGAAGGCTTCAACCATTTGCTCGATCTCTGTGATTTAGGGTTTGGTGAAGGATCATTCTCTCTTTGGCACATCGGTCTTCTCGGTAGCTCCGTACACAAAATGGTCGTATAGTGACCACTTAGGCGACGTGTCAGCTTGTTTTTCGTCAGATTGGTAACCAATGCCAATGAGTTTGCAAGCCTTCTTCGAAACCATGGGCCTTATGTGTCCTTCCTTGTTCTTGACGAGTCCTGTATCGGGGACGTACCCTAGTTGACACATGAGGTCCCACCCCTTCGTTGCGATTAGGTTTCTGTCATACAGCCGCGTGAAGTTAGGACCCACAGCTCTCTTCGTCAATCTCTGTCGCATGCTAGGGGAGACCAGGGATGGCTGACTTCTGCCACTGATGTGTCGTCAGGAGTTTCCATCCTTCTGAGGTGGCCGGTGGATAGCACCCCATCCCGTGCTATTGGGATGTTTGTTGCGTAATCGGTATCCATATTCTCGAAGGGAGCATTGGCGTACACTCTGATGATGGTGTCCTCGTGGGGGAACATGATGCATTGATGATATGTGGATGCCATGGCTTTCATGGACTCTAACAATTTCCTGCCTAGGATGAGGTT
The DNA here is from genome assembly GCA_021018995.1 of Chloranthus sessilifolius. Taxonomy (NCBI): domain Eukaryota; kingdom Viridiplantae; phylum Streptophyta; class Magnoliopsida; order Chloranthales; family Chloranthaceae; genus Chloranthus; species Chloranthus sessilifolius. The sequence goes on along the minus strand of CM037593.1, from coordinate 48,433,847 downwards.
GTAAGTACTGGAAAAGTCTGACACATGGAATATGGTGTCAGTTGACACTGGTCCTAGTCGCACTTGAAGCTTGATGATGCCTTTGACTATGTGCCTGGAACTGTCGTAAGCGATGAGGGATAGCAATGTGGGTCTCATATCTTGTTTTGTATACTCCAGGGTCTTGAGAGTCGTCATCGGGCAAATGTTTAACCCTACTCCCGTGTCGACCAACGCGTGAGGAACTGAGAACCCTCTAATGATCACCATTAGGTATATGGGAGCTGAACTTCCTCGTAGTGATTCCTTCGGCATGTCGACATCTGTGAAGGTAAGTGCTAGAGGTTGAGCCATGACCAAAGTAATCTCGTGTATCTCATCCAGAGTGATATCCCCATTGATGTGCATCTCTGCTAGTGCTTTCATCAGTTGCCGGTGATGCTCGAGTGATTTCTTGATGAGTTTTAGTATTGATATGTGGGCTAGAACTTTTTATAGGTGTCGTAGGACATCGTATTCCAGTCCTGACTCTAAAGCTAATTCTTTTCTAGGTTTGTGTGCTCTGTTTCCTACAAATTGAGGTGGTTGAGGTGTCAGAACTGATGGTGGGGGAATCACATGTGGCGGGGGAGGCAGATTTGTTTCCTTGTCTCTGGTTGTCATTTTTTTTGGCTAAGCACTCATATTCTGTTTCTGTCGGGGAAATGGTGGCAGTGGATAGATGGTTCCTGACTTGGGGGCTGGGCATGCTGGTCATTGACCCTTGAACCATGTCACGCTTGCGTTGCCGAGCCTCCTGAAACATTCATCATAAACAAGGTGAAAATTGAGGAAGGGATACATACTGCGGCGATGTCATTGCTCAGAGGGAGAAATTGTGTGTAGTCTTCTTCTTCCAGGAAGGTGGAGATTAGTGCCTCCTCTTTACTTGGGTCTTCGTCTTCCCAATTTGCTTTGGCATTTGTCTCGTGCTAAACAATTATCTCGGATGTCTGGTTCGAAGCATCATCATCTTGTGGTGGTGAAGCTTGAGGGGGGTCTCCTTCAGTTTCAGGTTTTGTGTCAAATAGGGGAAGTGGTAGTGGAGTTGGCTCAGGGATTGGAGGAGTTGAGGGTTCCAACGGGTGTCTGTGAATGTTAAGCCTTCGAGCCCTAAACGATTGGACTCATATCCTGGTGAAGTTTAGATACGGTGGGGGGTTTGGAGGTACGATTCGAGTGATCAAAGTTGAGGGATGTTGTTGAATGGTTAGATGTCTTGGAGGTTCGACGGGATTAATTGGGGTTTGGGGAGGATTGGCGCGGGTAATCAAAGTTGAAGGATGGATAGGGAGTCAGCTAGGGAAATCTATTGTGATAATTGGGACACTGGTCCCTAGTTATGGTTTGGCATGGGATTATTGATAATCTCCAGGTTTTTCGGGGGTTGATTATTATTTGGGCTGATATTTTGAAGAGATTCTCAGTTATTTTGATTTCAATCATTCATGTCATGGATCATGTCCCGTAGGATCCAACAGTTCTCCAGGTTATGTCGTGCGAACCTATGGAAATTGCAAAACTTGTTGTAGTCGAGGTATGCTGGCCAGGGCCACATTCGTTCTTATGGGAATCTTATCAGGTTTTGGTTATTGAGGAGGCAAAAGATATTGGGGATGGTATTAGGTAAGGGAGGGTAGTGCTCGCGCTTAGGTTGATAAGCGGCCTTGGGTTGTTGATTGAAGTTCTATGGCGAGGGTACATTATTGTAATTTTGAGAGTTGGCTATCTGATTTTGAGCTATATTTTGATTCTGGTTTTAGTAGGTGTTCTGGTTAGGTTATTGATTCCAATTCTAATAGTGATTCTAGTTCGGGTTCTGATTCGGCTATCATTGTTGATTTTGATTCTAGTATTGGTTCTGTCCAAAATTCCTTGGTTGGAAGTTCTCACCTCCGGAGTTTTTTCCTTGGTTGGCAACTGTTATTCACTGAAAAGTATCACTTTTCACCTCTTAACCTAGCCTTTACTACACCTTGGAGCTGTCTAATAATCTTCTGTTTAGCATGTTTTGTAGTTAGTAATAACAGTTGCAGCTTAGTATAAAGTCCATGCTTTTGAAGCCAAAAAGAGAGAGAACTCAAGCTAAGATGTGGAGCTGAGGCAAGAACAGAGAATACACCTTGGTGGCACACAGCATGGTGACCATATTGCATCCCAAGGTGGACCCTAGAAGTCTAGAGGAGGAATGGTTGGTGGACCCAAGTATTGGAGGCTGCTGTAGCAGAAGAAGCATAGCAGCAGAACATAAAAAATTGCCTCGCACAGTTGGCGCAAGGCTCATAGGCCTACAACAGATGCAAACTCGCGCAGCTCAGTAAAGGAATGGCCTCAGGGAGCTACCTTGCGCAACTGTCACAAGGTTCATTTGCTCTCCACACTCTAACTACTCGCGAAGCACTCGCGCATTAGTAGTTTCAGAAATCTAGCTCGCGAAGCTCTCGCGGGGATCAAAGAAAGCAAAATAGTCGTGCGCGTAGTTCTCGCGAAGCTCATTCAAACAGAAGATTCCAGCCGTTCGTGCAGCTCTCGTGTAGCTCAAGAGGAGAGAGTTCTAGAAAATCTCTCGCACAGCTCTCGCATGCGTCAAAGCCTAAATCATCCTAGCGAGCAGCCCCGTGAAAGTCAAGACTTAGCCCACACGAGTTGCAGAGTACACTACTTCGTCTACGTGTGACCCTCATGACGGGAATCACCTGAAGCTCCACTGCACAAGCTGAGACCATTCACTGCAAATTCATCCTTGTGAGCACTCTTCTGTAGCTACTTCAACCACACAATGTACCTCACGAGGAGAAAAACAGGCAGATCCAGCCTCATGAAGCACGGGCTCCTGCTTTCTATTTCCATACTCAGGGATGCTTTGGGGATTTCCCTAGGTCTAGGGCACACATCTCGAGGCCCTAATCTCTATACACACCTCCCGAGGCATCCAAGGATGGTAACGAAGCCATGTTTGCTATAAAATTAGGGTTTAATCTCCTATTGGCCAAGGCATTAAGCACTGACTATATAAGCTATTGTTGGTTTGTTATCTCAGGAGCTGCTTATTATTATTATATGTGTGGAAATAGAATCAAATAAAAAGAGCGAGATGAAATGGCTATAAAAATAGCAACCTAAGGTACACACAGCCTACAAGACACAGGGCTATTATAGAAAATTTTAAGTAAGAGTTTGTCCCACAGAGACATTGATCTAGAACCCAAAATGGGCTATAATAGTAGGCCTCCAGATCTGGCTACAGATTTGACAATCCTAAAGAAAGGGAGTTGGGTGTCACAACTACATTAAATTACCTACTAAAAGAAAAGAAATAAAGTGTAGTCCTATCCTAAGAAAGGGTTATGAAGAAAGTGGTGATGGTGTGTTAAAATAAAGATACAATGGTGGGAAGTAAACTACTAGGCTAAATTTAAATCAATTTTGTAACTCAGATCTAGATCTGCTTCTGTAGGAGTCTTTGCTGATGTATTATCAAAAACCTCAGCAAGGAAGAAGAATCCAACTCACTCTTATGATTCAACCTGGTCCCTTAAGGCTATAACCTATCCACTTTAATGGTCACAGGCTATCTAATAGGGAGGATCAAAACACATGAAGAAAATCAGAAAACCAATCTGACCAAATGGAATAAACTGATCTTAAGGCTATAACTTGTCCACTTAAATGGTCACAGATTATCCAATAGATGTCCTCCACCCAACTAATCAAATCAGAACATTAAAACTATTGCAGACACTATGTTTCCCAGGCTACAAGCTCCCTAGATCTATTACAGATCTGGCAGGCATTCATAGAAAGGGCTATTTGGGGACTTAAAAATAGCTGGTCATTGTAACAGAAGGTCTGCAATGACTCAGCTCACAAGTCTGCAATCACTACAAAGAAATCAGATCTAATATATGATATTGGTCAAGTAAACTAGAGGGGAGCTAGTTCCTACAACAACCTCTCACAAGGTGTTGGGGATTTCCAGTGTGCTAATTTATGGTGTAAACATCAAGAGAAAACAGAGATGGGTTCAGCACAGTTGGGAGATCCTAGGCCTACAAGATACTGTCTCCTTTGTAGCAAGTTTTAAAAGTAAGTAAGGGGAAGCCCACAGAGAGGTGGTTTGGAATTGGGTAAATCTCCAGATCTGTCAGAGATCTGGCACCCTATAATGTTGATCTAGCTAAAAGACAGGGGAGAGATTAGATTGGAGTTTCACATAATCTAAACTACTATTAAAATGCAGATTGTCTTAGATCGAATCTGGAGCCTCAGATCTTGCAGATGGAGGGTTTAAAAACTTAGAAAATGGAGAAGAACAGCTTGGAGATTGTTTTCACTGCAATCAGGTTGAGCTAAGCATATTACAAATGTTCAAAAGCATACAAGTCCCTCAACTGACCACAAGCACAGTTGCGGGGTATAAATTCCACTCCAAATCACAGGATCCACCTGGCCTTAAGGCTATGATCTGTCGACTTTAATGGTCACAGACCATCCTATAGACTTTATCGAATCCATGGATTGCAGCAGATGAATCCAATTGAGGCCTGAGCTTAGATTTACCTTAAGGCTATGATCTATCTACTTTAATGGTCACAAACCATCCTATAGATCTCCTATAAAGACAGAGCCTCAATTAGAGCAATTAAAACCACTACAGATATTGTAATTTCCAGGTCACAAACGCAGGAAATCACAGACACAAGAAATTACAGGGATATCAGATCCAGGGAATTCAGATGATATCCAAGAGGACTAATAGTTAAGTGGGTGAGCTGATCAAGCAACTCCTCTACATAAATCCAATCGAGCACCAAAAGGAATCAAAAGAGCTTTAGATCTAATCAAAACATTGAAAACAACATTTACATTGCAAACAAGGTCACTCTTACAATGGAATGCTCTCAGATCTGTAGTCTGTGCAGCAATTAACCCCAGCAACACCCTTAACCTTACCCAATCGCAGATCTAACTAACTCCTTGCTGCTCCTAGGGAATTATCCAACCATGGTTGGGCGAAAGGAAGAAAAATAGAATCTCCCTGTAAGGTCTGATCTTCAGGAAATTGTTCGGAAATTCGATCCTCCCCAATGGCAATTGGGGATCTCTATATATATCTCCTCTGTTTTTCCCGCCAAAAGTTCCTTCTAGAAGGTCGTTAGAGTTTGTTATAGTTCTGTTAAAGCACGTGGGTCAGTTAGGGCTTTCTAGGGCATCTTTTAGAACCTCGGGCCGGTCACCAAAGTGCCTCGAGTTACGCATAGCAGGTCATTGAATCACCACGTGTGCACAGCTGAATTTCTGAGAAGTTCTGCACACGATTTCGACAAGTTCAAGGAGCTTTCGACAGGTTGACATAGAGCTTTTTGGTCCTTTCGCTAGGTTCTCAGAATTGTTCGATAGGTTCCGATAGGATGAGCCTTCACTTAGAGTTTCAGCCTCTCAGTCTTTGGTTTGGAGTATTCGACAGGTTGAAAGGACTCTTTGACAGGTTGGAGAACCATTTTGATAGGTTCCTTTCTGCATGCTATCCCTTTGATAGGATTGCTCTTACTCCTATCGAAAGACTCAATCACCATTTGATAGGTTCTGTTCCAACACCTTCATCTCGATAGGTTCAAGAACCATTTGATAGGTTCCTTTGACGCTTCAGATAGGCTTTCGATAGGATGGTTTCTTCATTCCTTTCAGCTGCTCGATAGGTTCTTGGATCCTATCGAACTGCTCTATCCGCACGAATTCATCCTTTCTTTACTTTCAGCTCCTATTGAACTCTTCAGGTGACCCATCGATAGGACATTTTCAACCTATTCTCGCTTTCTTCACCTTATCCTGCTATAGCCACACGCTCCAAGGGTTCAATGATGTGCTACCCTTGGGTGTGCTATTGTTGAGTTCGTCCTGTGCTGAGAGATGGCTCCTTGTTGGGCATTCTTGAGTGCTTTTCTTCATTAGCATCTTCTTTTATTGTTATCTACAAAATGCACTTGACAAGGGCTTATTAGTGTGCTCACAGGTCTATCAATGGTTAGGTTATAGGGTGAAAGTGGTATTGTTCACCACTTAACACACCCTCAAACCTAAGCTTTGCTAGTCCCTGAGCAAAGGAGAATTAAAAGGAAAAAAAAATGTCACTTTCATAGGGAGCACAGATGCATTTAGTATATGCACCAAGCCTTTTAAACCCCTAGGTGATCCCTAGTGGAGGAGTGAAGTCTCCTGAGGGTTTTCAGTGAAGGTACCTATAAACTTCTCCAATACACTTAGTTAATAATAGTGCAACCTGTTAAAGCAGAGTTTAAGCAAATCAAATAAATTCACATCATGTCCCTTCATTAAAGGAAATTCAACAGAAAAAACATCCATTTCAAAATTTGAAAGTTTGTTGAAATCTCTCCATCATCACTTAGTTTGTGTCAAGGCATTTCTCCTAAAATTTGATGCAGAACTCATCATCACTTTGAGGATCCTGCTTAGATACTTCCCCCATCAACTGGATTTCAGACCCAAGTCTCACCAGGGCTGTTCACTCATTAGTACAGAGAAGAGGGGTAAATCATATCTTTCAACTCAAGAGCAGTTACAGCCCTCAAATAGGACTGCAAGCAGGAGCATAGGCATTGCTTGAATTTCTGACTTTTCCAACTCTTTTCACCATAGATTAAGCAGATTCTCATCTCCACATGACAGCTCAATCCACTTTCAGATCAGTAAGGTCTTTTTATTGGGTTGTAATGTGGCTTAGGGATGAGGTTTGTGAAGGAACAAAAATGGATAACAGAGTTCAAAATTGAGAAATCAGTAAAGGTAAGGAGGTGATTCATGACTTCACCTTCTTCAATTCAGAACCTCTTCACTATCTTTTTGAATTTTTCAGACTTGAAGTGATCAGCTTCTTGTCTTCCTGTAGATTTTTAAGGGAGTGACTTCTCTTCCTCATTCTTTTCCTTTGCTTCTTCTTTTTTTTTTTTATGTGTGTGGGTTGGAATGCCACAACATCACAGACTGTGTTTTCCTTTCTTTTGACCAAATTTGCCACCTTGCTCCTCTAACCTCATTTCTCCTTCCATTTCTTGATTTCTCAGATTGGGGGTAGACTGAAATGGGCCAAAGGGGTTTTGAGTTCAAATTTTCTAGTTTCTATCAAAGAAAACTGGGACTTTTTTTTTTTTTTTTATGGCTCAGCAAGGTGTGTATCAAGGGCAGTTCAAAGGTGGGGAATTTTAGGCTTAAACTGTCCAAAGGATGGCCTTACTTCACATCTTCAATGTCCTGAGTGCTGTCAAGTTGTTTCAACTCGGATTTGCCTAATTTCTAGTGATCAAGATTAGGTCCAGTCAGTCCTTAAAGCAGAAAGAACTGCCATGACACTCTTCAAAGAAATCTTTTAGGCCCAATTCTCACTCGGTATGGCCTTCCATCCAATTTTTCTAGGGGGTATCTTCACAATCTCTTCTCGCTGCTGGTTTATTACACATCAAAAACTTTCTTCAAAAATTCTTGACATTTTCTTCATGAAAAATGTTAAAACTTCAGCTTACTTCAGTTGCAAATGATTTTTAAAGTTTCCTTAACTACAAATATGAGGTGAATTCGTTCTCTTTTCGATTATTCCTTTTTAACTTGGCTGCACTAAAATTAACTAATTTATTGGCATCCATGCCACACCCCCAAACCTTAACCAAATAGTGTCCTCACTGTTTTTAGCAGAATGGGTTTAGTGGTGCAGACATACAGAGAAAATAAATGGAACAAGAATGAAATAGAGAATCAACAAATGAAATGAACAAAACATTTTATTACAAATAACTGAAGACGGATATATGGACAAAATCTCCTTTGGGAACAAAAAACGTCCCCCCGGGCTCAGGGATATCCTCAGCCTGTGTCAAGTGGAAGAGGATCTGCAAGCCAGGGGAGAAAGAAAAAGAAAAAGAGTGGGATCTGGGGGCTGGGGGTGGGGTGGTGGATGAGGATGAGGATGACGGGGGGGGAACAGCCGGTGAGTCGGTCTTCTGCCTCTTCTTCTCCCTCTTTCGGTCTTTCTTTTTCTCCTTGGCGAGGATTTTCTGTACCTCGTCATATTCATCTCAGAGAAATTGAAGAGGATCAGGCTCGACCAGTGGTGGTGGTGGTGGCCAGACTGGGAAGAACTTTGTGGGCAAGTCTTGAGGTTTGTCGTCTGCCATGAGTGTGGGCTGGAAGAGTTGGGCCGGTTAGGGGGGAATGGATGTGTAAGGACTGGACGAAGCCAATATTTAAGGGGCATGGGCGTTGGAATATAAAATGATGCAATAAAAGTGGCGCATTCTTCCAGGCTTGGGAAATGGAAATGAAGGGCAGGAATGCATGGAGTGGCGGTCGTTGTGTGGGAAATGGAGCGTGGACTGCATGATGGGTTAAATTTAGGAGGGAAGATAAGTTAAGGAGGCATGCGCCTTAAATGCTGAAGCACTGAGAGAGGTTTAGGTATGCAGGAAATGCACAGGATAGGACTACCTGATCGATACGGGTGTGAAAAATGATTTCGATAAGACGATGAGAATGGTGGCGATAGGTCAAGGTGTCCTATCGAAAACTTTGCAGTCAAAGCTTACAAAAGGTACAATTTGATAGGATCTCAACAGGTGGAACCTTCCATTCGATAGGTTGGAATTCGACGTGATTCGTCATTTCGATAGGTTCTGATAGGTACCCAGAACCTATCGAAAAGTTTCTGTTGCCTTATTTGACCTATCGAGGGGTTGATTTCACCTATCGTTAAAGCTCAGTGCCCCTCAAAAATGTTTAGAATCCTATTGAAATCATCAACCATCTTATCGAAGGGTTCTAAAAGCCAATAGTTGGATATTTGAGTGTAGTGCTCAGTCTCAGCACCCTAAAAATTTACCTGCTAGGCCAGTCGGCACTTTATTGATACAAATAAATCACATATTTTACATATGATACAAGCAAAAATCAGCTATTAATCTGGAGGGTCTTGAAGATCAATGCTCTCCTCAGGCTCACAAATCTTGTCCACACAGTTTGAGCCTCTGGCCATTGACCTTCATGACTCTACCATCTCTAGGGTCCCTGACTTCCACAGCTCCAGATGGGGAAACATGTACAACTATGAAGGGTCCATCCCATCTGTACTACAACTTTCCTGGAAAGAATTTTAATCTATAATTGAACATCCACACCTTATCATTGGGTGAATTCTTTCCGTAGCAAATGTCTGTCGTGGAAGGCTTTGGTCTTCTCTTTGTAAGTCTGAGCATTGGTGTATGCTTCCAATCTGAGCTCCTCCAGCTCAGCTAACTGCAGTTTCCTGTGTATACCAGCAATGTTGAAATCAAAATTTATTGCTTTAATAGCCCAATATACTTTGTGTTCCAATTCAACAGGCAAATGGCATGCCTTGCCATAAACTAGTCTGAATGGGGACATACCTATGGGGGTCTTATAGGCAGTCCTATAAGCCCATAAGGCATCTGTCAATTTCATGGACCAGTCCCTCCTATCACTTCTCACAGTCTTCTCTAAAATGTGTTTGATTTCCCTGTTGGAAATCTCTACTTGCCCACTGGTTTGTGGGTGATAGGTAATGGCTACCCTGTGGGTCACAGAGTACTTTTCTAGCAACTTATCAAAAGGTTTATTATAGAAGTGGCTTCCCCCATCACTAATGATGGATTTAGGGATGCTAAACCTAGAGAAGATGTTGTCTTTGAGGAATTTAATGGCAACTTTGTGGTCGTTTGTCCTTGTAGCTATGGCTTCTACCCATTTAGACACGTAGTCCACAGCTACAAGGATGAAATTATATCCACAAGAGGGGGGAAATGGTCCCATAAAGTCAATACCCCAGACATCAAACAATTCGACCACAAGTATGGCCTGCAAAGGCATGAAATTCCTCTTAGTAATACTTCCCATCTGCTGGCATCGAGGACAAGCTTTACAATGTTGTCGGGCATCTTTGAATAGAGTAGGCCAATAGAAACCACTTAAAGCACCTTCGCAGCAGTCTTGTTACCATTGAAGTGGCCCCCACAAGCCTGTTCATGACTCATGGTTAAAATGTTATGGAATTCTATTTCCGGTACACATCTTCGAATTACTTGGTCTAAACAATGCTTAAAAAGATAAGGATCCTCCCATATGTAGTGTCTGATCTGGGAGAAAAATAAGTTTCTATCATTCTTGTTCCAATGTTGAAGGATCCTTTTCACAACAAGGTAGTTCACGATATTAGCAAACCAGGGCATACTGATCTCCACAGCAAATAGGTGCTCATCTGGAAAAGAATCATTGATGGACAGGCTCTCTATTTCTGAAACTTGAATCCTGGACAGATGATCAGCAACCACATTTTCCACTCCCTTCTTGTCTTTAATCTCCAAATTGAATTCCTGCAAAAGGAGAATCCATCTGATCAATCTTGCTTTGGCGTCCTTAGACAAGAGGTATTTCAAGGCTGAGTGGTCAGTGAACACAGTGATTTTGAAGTCCAACACATAAGATCTGAATTTTTCTAAAGCAAAGACAATGGCTAATAGCTCCTTCTCAGTCGTGGTGTAATTCAATTGAGCATCAACCATTGATTTAATAGCATACGCTACCACACATGGTGCCTTGTCTCTTCTTTGTCCCAAAACAGCCCCCATAGCAAAGTCTGATGCATCACACTTCAGCTCAAATGGTAAAGAGAAATCAGAGGCTTGTAGAATAGGAGCTGTAGTCAAGTAAGTTTTTAGCTGCTCAAAAGTAGCCAGGCAGTCATCATTGAACTCAAAGGGTACCTCACAGAGGTTTGGTGATTTTGCTGAAGTCCTTAATGAATCGCCTATAAAACCCAGCATGGCCCAGAAAAGACCTGACTTGTTTGACAGTTTTAGGAGGGGGCAAATGGGAAATTAAGTCAATCTTAGCTTGATCAACCTCTATTCCCTTGTGGGAGACCACATGTCCAAGGATAGTGCCTTGAGTCACCATAAAATGACTCTTTTCCCAACTTAGGACTAGATTGGTCTCCTCACACCTCTGCAGCACAGAACTGAGATGGTGCAGGCATTGGCTAAAATCATCTCCATAAATGGAGAAATCATCCATGAAGATCTCCAAAAACTTGTCAATCATGTCAAAAAAAATGGCATACATGCATCTTTGGAAAGTGGCAGGTGCATTGCATAACCCAAATGGCATCCTCCTGTATGCAAAGGTCCCAAATGGGCAAGTGAATGTGGTTTTTTCCTAGTCTTGGGGGTAGACAAGGATCTGATTGTACCCTGAATATCCATCAAGGAAACACTAATATGCCTTGCCTGCCAGCTTGTCTAAAATTTGGTCTATGAAGGGCAATGGGAAGTGGTCCTTGCTGGTTTTTTCATTGAGCTTTCTGTAATCGATGCAGACTCTCCAACCAGTGGTCTGTCTGGTTGGAATCAGCTCTCCTGAATCTGCTTCAACAACTATGATGCCAGATTTCTTAGGCACTACCTGGGTAGGTGCCACCCATTGGGAATCCGAGATAGGGTATATGATGCTAGCATCGAGGAGTTTGACTATCTCCTTCATCACAACTTCCTGCATGTGAGGGTTGAGTTTCCTCTACATCTCTCGAGAAGGTTTGGCACCTTCCTCAAGATAAATCTTATGCATGCACACAGCAGGATTAATCCCTCCTAAGTCTGCAATGGTCCATCCTATTGCCCTTCTATGCCTTTTTAGCACACCAAGTAGTTCTCTTTCCTGCTCAACGGTGAGGGAAGACGAGATTATCGCAGGTAGTTTGTTGTTGTCTCCTAAAAAGGCATATTTCAAAGCTTTCGGGAGTTGCTTTAACTCCACCTCTGGGGGGCTGATGAGGGAGGGCAATAGGGGTGTCTCGGAGGGGGGTGGAAGAGGCAGCAGAGCAGGCTTCCATGGATGGAGCTTTGCTGGTTCTGCTCTGGAAGAGACAAGTTGTACATGCTCAATTTCAGAGGTGAGAGTCTTTTCTACCTCTGGTTCCTTCTATACTTCAGCTAGCTCATTAGGCCATTCCTTACCATGCAACAGCATATTCACATTTTCTTACACAACCTCATCTATTATATCTAGAGAAAAACAATCCTCATCAGGATGAGGTTGATTGGCTGCGTTGTAGACATTCAACTTGACCTTCATATTTCCAAATGACACTTCCATTATTCCAGACCTGCATTGAATACAAGTGTTAGCTGTGGCCAAAAAGGGTCTGCCTGGGATCACAAGTATGGAGGTGGCATTCTTACCTGGTTCCATATCCAGCACAAAAAAGTCAGCAGGATAAAAGAATTTGTTAACTCCCACAAAAACATCCTTGATTATCCCCACAGGTTTCCTTTTAGATCTGTCAGTCAGCTGTAGAACAACATGTGTGGGCTTTAATTTGCGTAACCTAGCTTCTCATGTACTGAATATGGAAGCAAATTTACACTGCCTCCCAGATCTAATAGGGCTTTGTCAATGGTATGATCCCCAATGATGCAGGGGATGGTGGGGAGTCCAGGGTCTTGAAGGTTGGGGGGAGTTGCAATGGACAGGACATGCTTAACTTTTTCTACTAAAAAGACTTTCTTGGATAGGTGTATCCTAGACTGTCTTTTATGGGTGCACAGGTCTTTTAAGAATTTGGCATAGGCTGGGACTTGTTTAATGGCATCAAGTAAAGGCAGATTGATCTTTACTTAAAAGTCTCCATCATTTCCTCAATCTTACCTTGCCCTTTGTCAAAAGGGAAAGGTGCCTGTAGTGCCTTAGGAAATGGCAAGTGTGGGGGTGATCCCTCACTTGCAGCCTTAGCCAATGGGGTCTCTTTCTTTTTGAGTTTTTTCTTTTCTTGAGGATCCTCATTATCCTCTTTATTTACAGCTGATTGTTCCTGCAAGTCCACCATTGGTGGTCTTTGTTGTGTTTTAGAATAAATCCCTCCATTCTCTTCCTCCAAGCTCTCACAGGCTCACAGCCCACTTGATTGTCCACTAGCCTACCACTCCTCAAAGTTGTCACAGATTTGGCTTCCTCATAGGTGGAGAAAACTTCACCCACTACAAACTATCTTCGTGGATTATCCTGTGGTTGGCTAGGTAACCTTCCTCCCTCTCTCCTAGTCAGAGCATCAGACAGCTGATCAAGTTGGTCCTCTATCTTTTTGATGCTCTGGTTGTGAGAGTGCACAGTTTCGGTTAAGGTGTTCAAGTTCTGTAGTGAAGATAGAACTTGTTCCTCAAAAGATGGTGTTATCACAGGTGGAGGAGGTGCAGCTTGCTGCACAGGAGTAGCTACATGTTGGGCCATGGGTTGCTGATACTGAGGCCTTGGGGCATAAACTTCTCGATAGGGCTGAGCATTTCTATAGGGCATGGGTTGTTGGGGCTGCTGCTGCTGCTAGCTGGGGTATCCATCTTTTCTCCACCTCAGATTGGGGTTGTTCCTCCATTGATACCCAGTAGCAAGCTGCTATCCATAAGACTAAGCTGTAGCCACATGCTCTATTATAAAATTAGGAAATTAGTCAGCAGATGGGCATTCTTCCAAGGAATAAGTAGGGGACTGACATATGGCACATGCCTCCTCCACTCTAGTAGCCAGAGGTGACTGCATTGCTCCCATCAGCCTATCAAATTTTAGAGTTAAGCTGTCCACTTTCCTTTCCAACTCACTTGGTACACTCACTTCATATATCATTCCTCTTGAGGTTTTCTCTTTCATCAATTTAGGAGGCTCTAGATCTCTTGCTAAGGTTTCCCTTTACATAGAGTTCTCACTGATGATGTCAAAGGGCTCTCATGCCTCCTCAGCAATTTTATGGAGATAGGTGTCACCACAGGAGGCATCTATCATATCTCTGCTTTTAGCATCAATTCCTTGGTAAAAGATTTGAACCAATTGCCATTCAGGGATTTGATGGTGGGGGCATTTCTTGAGGAGTTCCTTAAATCTCTCCCAGGATTGATGAAAGTCTTCAGTTAGATCTTGGGTAAAAGAGATGATACCCTTCCTCAACTGACTGGTCTTGGACATAGGAAAGAATTTGGCTAAAAACTGACATTGGAGATCACTCCAAGACTAAATACTATTAGGTGGAAGCATGGACAACCAGGTCCTGGATCTGTCCTTTAATGAAAAAGGAAAGAGCCTCATCCTAGTTGCCTCCTCCCCCAAACCTGTGATGTTGAAGGTAGTGCACAGTCCTAAGAATTCATCTATATGCTTATGAGGATCCTCCTTGGTCAGGCCATGAAATGAGGACAACATCTGAATGATGAAAGATTTGATTTCATAGTTTCCTTGAGCAGCAGGGAACTAAATGTAGAAGGGGGAATTGTAGATCCCTGGTGCATTGAATTCCTTGAGAGTTCACGGCTGCTGTTGCTCACCCATTTCAATAGATTCAATTTCAACAACTGTGGATGTAGTTGGTCTGGATTTGAGAAGTCTTTCAACCTCTGGATTTAGTGGAATAATCTGAGGTTGCATAGTTCTCCTACCAAACATACAATGCTCACAAACTGAATGAAGAATAAATCCTCACACAGCAGAAAGAAGCAGCACAACTGAGTAATTAGTCTAAAAATAAATAAATGCAGATCTGAAAAATAAACAGGGGAAAAAGGGATGCAAACTATAGAGCAGCCTTCAGCACGGCTCTCCTATCACTTTGTACTCAGATCTGATGGAATGCACACAAAAAATATTGAAAAATAGCAAAACTTAAAAATACAGTTAGTAAAATCAAACACACAGTTACAGATTTATAAAACAAAACTAAATCTACCAAATTCACAAACACCTCCCCGACAGCGGTGCCAAAAACTTGTTGGGGATTTCCAGTATGTTGATTTATGGTGTAAACATCAAGATAACATAGAGATGGGTTCAGCACAACTAGGAGATCCTAGGCCTGCAAGATACAGGGTCCTTTATAGCAAGTTTTAAAAGTAAGGGGAAGTCCACAAAGAGGTGGTTTGGAATTGGGTAAATCTCCAGATCTGTAAGAGATTTGGCACCCTAACTAATGTTGATCTAGCTAAAAGACAAGGGAGAGATTAGATTGGAGTTTCACTTAATCTAAACTACAATTAAAATGCAGATTGTCTTAGATCGAATCTGGAGCCTCAGATCTTGCAGATGGAGGGTTTAAAAACTCAAAAAATGGAGAAGAACAGCTTGGAGATTGTTTTCACAGCAATCAGGTTGAGCTAAGAATATTACAGAGGTTCAAAAGCACACAAGTCCCTCAGCTGGCCACAAGCACAGCTGCAGGGTATAAATTCTACTCCAAATCATAGGATCCACCTGGCTTTAAGGCTATGATCTGTCCACTTTAATGGTCACAGACCATCCTATAGACTTTATCGAATCCATGGATTGCAGCAGATGAATCCAATTTAGGCCTGAGCTTAGATTTACCTTAAGGCTATGATCTATCCACTTTAATGGTCACAGACCATCCTATAGATCTCCTATAAAGCCAGAGCCTCAATTAGAACAATTAAAACCACTATAGATGCTGTAATTTCTAGGTCACAGACGCAGGATATTACAGGGATATCCGATCCAGGGAATTCAAATGATATCCAAGAGGTCTACCAGTTAAGTGGGTGAGCTAATCAAGCAACTCCTCTACACAAATCTGATCGAGCACCAAAAGAAATCAAAAGAGCTTTAGATCTAATCAAAACATTGAAAACAATATTTACATTGCAAACAAGGTCACTCTTACAATGGAATGCTCTTAGATCTATAGTCTGTGCAGCAATTAACCCTAGCAACACCCTTAACCTTACCCAATCACAGATCTAACTCACTCCTTGCTGCTCTTAGAGAATTAGCCAACCATGGTTGGGCTAAAGGAACGAAAATAGAATCTCACTGCGAGCTCTGATCTCCAGGAAATTATTCAAAAATTCGATCCTCCCCAATGGCAATTGGGGATCTCTATATATAGCTTTCTCCTCTATTTTTCCCGCCAAAAGTCTCTTCTAGAAGGTCGTCAGAGTTTGTTAGAGTTCTGTTCAAGCACGTGGGTCGGTTAGGGCTTTCTAGGGCATCTTCTAGAACCTCACATTAGTCACCAATGTTCCTTGGGTTGCGTGCAGTAGGTCATTGAATCACCACATGTGCACAGCTGAATTTCTGAGAAGTTCTGCACACGATTTCGATAGGTTCAAGGAGCTTTTGACAGGATGACATAGAGCTTTTTAGTCCTTTCACTAGGTTCTCAGAACTATTCAATAGGTTCCAATAGGATGAGCCTTCACTTAGAGTTCTAGCCTTCTCAGTCTTTGGTTTGGAGTATTCGACAGGTTGAAAGGACTCTTCGATAGGTTGGAGAACCATTTCGATAGGTTCCTTTTGCATGCTATACCTTCAATAGGATTGCTCTTACTCCTATCGAAAGACTCAATCACCATTTGATAGGTTCTATTCCAGCACTTTCATCTCGATAGGTTCAAGAACCATTCGATAGGTTCCTTTGACGCTTCAGGTAGGCTTTCGATAGGATGGTTTCTTCATTCCTTTCAGCTACTCGATAGGTTTTTGGATCCTATCGAACTACTCTATCTACACAAATTCATCCTTTCTTTGCTTTCAGCTCCTATCGAACTCTTCAGGTGACCCATCGATAGGACGTTTTCAACCTATTGTCGCTTTCTTCACCTTCTCCTGCTATAGCCAGTGCTTCAATGATGTGCTACCCTTGGGTGTGCTATTGCTGAGTTCATCCTGTGCTGAGAGATGGCTCCTTGTTGGGAATTCTTGAGTGCTTTTCTTCATTAGTATCTTCTTTTATTGTTATCTACAAAATACACTTGACAAGGGCTTATTAGTGTGCTCACAGGTCTATCAATGGTCAGGTTATAGGGTGAAAAGTGGCATTTTTCACCACTTAACACAAGGCTATAAGCTCAAGTGCAGAGGAGAAGAATCCTTCTCAGATCTATGGCTTGGAATCACCGTAGGGCTACAGTCTGTCCACTTAAATGGTCACAGGCTATTCACAGAGGTTATCCACAGCATAGGTGACTGGGATGGAACATGTAAACTGCTGCTGCCACCATGGTCCCAGGGCTACAAGCTCAAGCTTCCATGGGCCTTTCAATCAGCTCAAATCCTAAATGCATGCTATAGCCTGAACAAAACTACACGAAAATAGGAAAATAATAGATTGAATGAACATTTAAACTACAAATTATATTGATCAAAATTACCTATAATGTAATTTCTCAAGGCAGCGGCCTTGTGCATAACAGCTCTTCACAAAATCCCAATGTTTACATAACCCATTACAAAACTAAATAAAATTATACCTAACAACTTACAAAGGATTTAGCTAGCAAGTGTTGAGCTAAGAGAGAAGAAAAAATGAAAAAAGAAGTGATCAAACCCTAACCCTAATCTGCTTGAGCTCACAACCGACAGAGGTTGAGGAGAGATTCTTTTTTCTAAGTTACAAGCATAGCTTATATACTCGGTCCTAATGCCTTGGCTCAGAGAAGAGTAAACCCTAATTTTTCTAGCAGATGTAGCACTATTACAACCCTTGGATGTATTGGGATGTGTGCCTCGGGATGTGTGCCCTAGAACTGGGAAAATCCCCAAAAGGTCCCTGGAGCTAAGACTGAGAAGTGGGGGGCCTGAGCTTCGCGAGGTTGCCTTCTACTTATTAATTATGTCGCACATTTGCTTTTTGCTTTTTAGTTCCTTCACACAGCTTGTAGAGTCCTCGCGAGGTAAGAATTAGCTTGGAAGGTTTGTTCACTCGAGCAAGTGGACTTCCCATTATCGCGCAGCTGCTCTAGCTTTGAATGCACTCGCGCGAAATAGTTTATAGTGCTTGACTTGCTCACACAGTAGAGCTTCAGAATCTCCTATTGCGAGGTACTCACACAAATGCCTTTACCTCTCGCTCGGCAAAGGGTTCAGCTTCTAAGCCGTGAGAGCTGTGCGAGAGAACTTCTGGAGCTCTCTCCTCCAGAGCCATGCGAGAATTTTGTGAGGTTGTTGCTATTGTTTGCACAAATTGGTTTTGCGAGGTAGTGTGCAGGGCTGCTTTAAAGTTTGATCCTTGTGAGAGCTTCGCGAGCTATATTTCTGAAGGCTTAGTGCGCAACTACTTCGCGAGTTCCTTTATATGTTAATTGTAGATGAAGTGCACGACTGCTGTGCGAGAGACTGCTCTGTGATAATCCCTTCACTAAGCTGCCCAACTTCTTCATGAGCTCTATTGTGCTGCACGTAACATCCGCACGAGGGAGCTTTGCTGCAGCTTTAGCCACGCGAGGCAGCACCTCAACTGTGCGAGATAGCTCATTAGTGCCTCTACTGCTATGCACATGCTTCTGTTGCAGCTTCCTCCACTCCCATTTATACTTCTTTTATCTTTTAGACTTCCTTGGTCCATCATGACATGAAAAACAGTCACCATGGTGGGTACCACCATGGTGTTCCATCAATCTCTGGCTCAGCAGTCATCCTTAGCTTGAATTCTCACTCTTTTTGGCACCAAATGCATGAACTTTGTGTTAAGTTGTACAAGTTATTACTAATCTATAAAATAAGCTAAACAGGAGTTATTAGTCAGCTTCAAGGTCCAGCAAAAGCTAGGTTAAGAGGTGAAAAGTGGTACTTTTCAATGAATAACACAACCCGAAACCTAATCTTTGCTAGTCCCTGAGCAAAGCAAAATTTAAACAGCTACTCTAAGAATATAAATGCCACTTTCATAGGGAGCACAGATGCATTTAGCTCATGCATCAAGCCTTTTAAACCCCTAGGTGATCCCTAGTGGAGGAGTGAAGTCTCCTAAGGGTTTTCAGTGAAGGTACCCACAAACTTCTCAATGAAATAGTTAATAAAAGTGTAACATTATCAAGTCAGCTATCAATACATAGAGCATCAGTTCACCTTTGATTCAAAATGTGAAGAATTTAAACAAAGGACATGCACAGACATTTAATTATTAAAACTTTTGATTGTATGCACATCATTGTCAATTAGCTTACAACAAGAGAAACAACACATTTATGTCAGTGATGAGCTCACCATCAATTCAAAAATTAGGCTTTAAGCAATGCCCAATACATTTAATAACAGACCCAATGCTTAGCAGGGCAATCTCTCATAGAGAACTTTGAGGGTTTTTACTTTCTCATAAGCTTAAGAGCAGTTACAAACCCCAAATGGGCATGCAAGCATGAGCATAGGCAAAGCTCCTAATTTCTGGTATCATTGGCTATTCCTTACCATAGATTGGACAACTCCTCATCTCCACATAACAGCTCATTCAACTAAGGATCACAAGGTCTTATGACTGGGTTGTAATGTGGCTTATGGGTGTAGGTTATAATGAATGGAAGGGTGGAAAAGATGCAAATTTGAGAAATCAGCAGGTGAAGGAGGTGATTCATGACTTCACCTTCTTTAGTTCAACACATTTCATCTTCTTTGACATTTTTAAGACTTGAAGTGGCCAGCTTCTCCTCTTATTTTTATTTTTTTCAATGAAAATTTCTCTTAACTCCTCTCTCTTCCTTTTTTATTATTCTTTTTTTATTTTTCTTTTGGATAAACTTTTCTTTTCTTTTTATTTTTATATTTCTGAGATGCCACCCTCTCCCTAGCTACTACACTACTATCGTCCTTTGATGTTTCTTTTTCATTACCCAATGTTGACCCTAGCTTGTCCATCTTCAACTCCTCCTTTATCTTCTAATGCTTAGAGTGGGAGTAGGTTTGAATCAGGTCCATAGGTTTAGGTACAAGTACTCGAGTGTATTTTGAAGAAAACTGAAAATCAAGGTTCAAAAGGTGTATGCACAAGGGCAGTTTACTAGGTTTGGTATATTTAAGCTCAAACTGTCCAAGAGAAGGCCTTGATCCTTTCCTAAATATCATGACTGATGTCAGCTGTTTCAACTTGGAGATGCCTAATTTCTAGTGAGGGCATTGACTCAGCCAGTCCTTAGAGTAGAAATAATTGCCTAAGACACTCCTCAAAAAAAAAAAATTGTAGGCCCAAATCTCCCTAGGTATGATCTTCATTGAACTCTTAGGCATGTCCTTACCTTTTTCCCTCTTTAATGGTTTATTACGTACTGACACAAGTGAGTTTTCTTGGTATTCACCTCATGGAAATATTAAAATTTAAAAGTTTTTAATGCCTAAATGTCTGCAAAATTTTTTACATTTCCTCATTTTCAAAGTTTATGAGATGATCACAGCTCTATATCTATCTCACTTACTTGATTCTCCTGCACTTAGGTTAACTACATCATTGGAAAATCTTGCCACACCCCCAAACCTATGAGGAGCAGTGTTCTCACTGATTCAAAAATTAAGTGCATGTGCAACAGGGGTGATATACAAAATCAGACACAAAATAAAGTAAGTAAAAGTATTAAACAAAATACATAAAAATAAACAAACAAAATGACATAAAGTGAAGCACACAAACTAAACTAAAGAGGAATTTCATTGATAAAACAAAAATTTGTACAATGCAAGGGAAGGTGATCTACAAAAGGTATATCTAACTAATTACATGTGCTAATTTAATCATCTGAATTTTAAGCAGCCTCATCCTTGATTTGAATTCCTTTTCCCTTCTCATTCTTCTCAGCAACATCAGTTGAACTGGCTAGAGGGCCAGTGGGTTGTGTAGGCTTTGTGATAGTCAGTTCAGCAACTCTCCTTTCAAGGATTTCTGCCTTTGTTTCAGTAAGTAGAACTCTACGTTCATAGAGTTCCCTAGTGGCCTTTGTGACCTCTTTGGCGGTAGCTAACCTTTTCTCTAGGCCATCTGCTCTCAGCTTTTCAGTTGTTGCAGTATGCTTTTGAGCTTCATATTGAGTCAAAATTCTACCCCAGCCCTTTGATATACCTAGCAATTGAACTCTGTGATCCAACCCCATTCGACTTATCTTCTCATCATAGGGCTGCCTGATGGAGGTTCTAATGGCAGCCATGTCTTTAATGACATCCTTTTCAGGTATGGGTTCTTTTGCATGACATAGGGGAGAGTGGAGTATGGAGGTATGAAAAAGGATGAGACAGGTAGGATGGGCAGCTCATCACTCAAAGAAGGGCCAGTCAGCAAGGGAGAGGGGATTGATGATGGTATGGGTGGGGTGAATATTGAGGATAAAGGGTGATGGATTGCAGGTTCAGGCTCTGGGTCTGTTTGGGTAGGAATTGAGGAGGTTGGGATGAGGTCTTCTACATCTGTGGTAGCATCAGAGGTAGCTACAACAGGTGGGAGATCAGGTTGGGGTGCTGGTTCAGGTTCAACTTCAGTTTGAGTGGAGGCATTGGTAAAGGTAATAGGATAGATTTCTGGGATAGGTGCAATGGGTGTAATAGCAGGTGTGGTGACAACTGAGGTTATGGGTTGGGGAGAAGGAGGTGGAGTAGGTAAATGGGTGGGTGGAGGGATAGGTAGCTTTTGCGATGTTTGAGTTAAAAGTGACAAGGTGGCTTGGATGGCTTATAGGCTGGTTTGGATTAAGGCCTTGTTTTGGAGGGTGGAGGTTATGGCGTGAATGTTGGCCTCAATGGATGATTGGGTTTGGGAGTTGGCAAATACTTGGGCTTGAAGGGAGAGTAATAGGTTGAAGATTTAAGGTAGGAAATCAGGAGTGACGGGTGGAATTAGTTGAAATGGGGAAGTGGGTGAGTGAAGGTGGTGGGTTGTGGTGATGGAGGTGTAGGGGCAAATTGATGGGGATGGGGTGAATCTGGAGGAGGGGTGAAATGGGGAGGGAGAGGGGAGTCTGGTAAAGGGGTGAACACATAGTTGATGTCCCCTATGATAGAGGACATCATAGCTGAGTATCCCTCTTCTGACAAAGGGTTTTGGTCATGGGTAGGGGAAAATGGAATGGATTGGCCTAAGAGTTCAAGGAACTCAGGTGGAAAAGGTGTGGAGGTTTCAATGGGTTGAAGTGATATAGCTGGAGAGCTGTGAGGGATTTCAAGGGTGTGAGGCTCGGGTTTAAAGGCTCGGGCTGTTGAGGGTGGTGGTAAGCCAATGGTTGGGTCTGGTATGGCTATGGTTTCAGGAATTGGGACGGTTTGGGATATATAGGTGGGCTGGGGCTCTGTGTGAGCTTTGGTTAATTTTTTTTTTTTTTATAGGCGGTCTTCACAGGTGGGCTAGGGTGAGCTAGGTAAGTAGGTAAGGATTCAGGTATGGGTAAGATCTCAGTAGGTATGGTATGTGATAATGAGGTTAAGGTGGCTATGGCTGAGGTTTAAATTGGTTGGGATAAGGATGGTGGAACTATGGGGGATTGTGAGGTAGCTGGAGTTGAGGTAGTAGGTGTAGGGGTTATGGGCATAGCTAGAGGTGAGGGTATGGTAGTGGTTATGGGTATGGATGAGGAGGCAATTGCTTGAGTTCTTGCTGGCACACTTGAGCTGGCTGCCTTAGGGATGGGGATATGGATGGAAGGGCTGGCTGGCATAGCAGAGATTGAAGTAGTGGCTGCAGAGGTTGAGGGTGATGTAGGGGTTGCCACAGAAACAGCAGCAGCTACTTCCTTCTTCTTCTTCTTCTTGGCAATCATGGTGCCACTGATACCCCATTGCATTTTACCACATTTTCTGGGGTTCAAGGCAATGGTTTCCTCATCCATTTGAAATGGATAGCCTCCTAGCTTTAGCAAGGCTGTAACAAGCCTACAGTAGGGGAGTGAATGGGGTTTCTTCTTGGTCTTCACATTCTCGTGAATATCCTTCATCCCCTCAAAAATTAACTTGGTAGCATCTAAGTAGTGGTTCTTGTGGAAGGAGAAGAGTGCATCAGTAATGGGAGACCTCCTTTCCTGCTCATGACCAGAGCAACACACATTTTTCCTCAGTACTCCATCAATAAATCTGAGGTTGGGATTCATATCTCTCTTCCTGAAGGACAGCCCCGAGGCTGTGATCCCCCCAGTCAACTCCTTAGAAATTTCTTCGATTGTGGCCGTCGAAGGAAGGCCTAAGCCACACTCTGGGCTATACTTTGCTGGTATCCCCAGTATTTCAACTATTACAGATTGGTTGAAGAGTATATCAAACTTGTCTATTAGCACCAGCAATGTTGGGTTCCTATCATCCCTAGTCTTTACTCTGATATTTTGGTAGAGCAGCTGCACTACTATAGGGAAGACTAGTTGCATTGGGGGCCTCAACAGGAGCAGTAGAGTTGCCTTGGTTAGGTACTCCATGGAGGCAAATGTCTCTGGTAGCTCCTCAAAGAAAACTTTATCAAAACTTATCTCTGCCTCCAGTTCATGACAGCCACCCATTCAGAGGGGGTTCTAATGTATTTAGTATCCTCCTCCTCTTCAGCTGCAACCTCAGGGACCTCTTGGGCCACTTCCTTGCCCTTATTTTTTTCTTCTTGGATTTTTCAGGGCTTTTTGCAAGTGGGTGCTCTCTGGCCCTCTTCTTAGGAGCAGATTTCTTTTTGGCTTGGGCATCAAAGGCCATAACCTTGCCCTTCTTTACTAGGGCTTCCCTCTTCTCAGTTGGTTGCTCCACTTGGGGCTCAACATAGGTACCTCAGAGGTTTCCACTGTGGAGGCCTCTGCAATCCGCATTGACTTACGAGTAAAATGATAGGGGGAAATTGTCTGAGGTGGAGTGGATTAGGCTGTAAAGAAGAAAGGAGAAAAGAGGGAGTTTGATTTTTGCTCAGTGAAGGCTCAGGGCAAAGAGATAGAATGGAGAAAATGGAGAAATCGTAGGGTTTATAAGGTTGATCCCGTGCCTCACGCAGCTATCGCCAGGTACTCGCAAGGTATATTTCTCGCACACTTAACATCCAACCTCGCGAGAAGTACTGCTGTGAAGAATAACAGAGCCTCGCGAGGTCACTTCACAGAGCTTAAGTTGGGCTAAAGCGCGCGAGGCAATTTGCACCCCTAGCGTAGTTAAAAATTTTAAGCTTCGCGAGTAACGTACAATCTGAGTCCCAGGTACCTCGTGAGGTAGATTTTTGTGAATTTTGTTCTTTGCACAGTTCCATATAGCTGCCAGGATAGAGCCTCACGAAGCTCACTATCAGGCTTCAGCAGGTGCCTTTTGCTTGAGAAGCTCTCACGTGATACAACACAGATGACTTATGATTTTCGCACATCTTGATGTCACGGAGAAGAGAGCATCACAATGCTCATATGCAGGTATTCTTCAGATGTTTTGGCTCATGAGGCAACAGAGGCCATTTCAGAGCCCCGCGAGAAAGCTTAACATTGACTCGTGAGTGTGAAATTAAGGCTTTTGAGCCTCGCGACAAGTCAAAACTCATTCTCTGCTAGTGCTTTCACATTGAGTTGTGCATTCTAACTGATATTTACCTCATTTCTTCCCTATTCATCCATTTCATCATGATGATCTCAGTGCCCATTATCAATATATGTACCTCAAGAATTCAAAAGCCAAAGAAATTTAAGTATATGAGATACATGATCTTTACAATGACAGCACCTCAACCACACAGCAGCAATGGACATGCACCCTAACATTAGGTCCATGCACCCTAAATTCAAATGACCAATATGCACATATACTTAAGATAGAACAAAACAAAATAGGCAAATCAACATCACACTAAAAATAGTAATTGACAGATTTCTAAACAAGCCAACAGAAAATACACATTTAACACATATGGTACACACTTTACAAAGCTGTGGATCACTGAACAGTGGGAGGTTCATGTAGGTGAATGGACTAAGGAGGCTCCACTAAATCTTTTACACAAATTTTTAGCCTTTGACCATTCACTTTCATGATCTTCCCAGACCTAGGATCTAAGATCTCCACAGCACTAGATGGGGAGGCATGAATGACAGTATAAGGTCCATCCCATCTGGATTTTAACTTCCCTGAAAACAAATTTAGTTTGGAGTTGAAAAGTTAAACCTTAGTGTCAGCATTGAATTCCTTTCTCATTAATTTCTTGTCAAAGAATGCCTTTGATTTCTCCTTGTATATTCTGAAATTTGAATAGGATTCCAGCCTCAACTCATCAAGCTCTGCCAGTTGTAATTTTCTATGAGAACTAGCAGTAGTTAGATCAAAATTTAGTGTTTTGATAGCCCAATAGGCTCTGTGCTCTAACTCCACTAGTAGGTGGCAAGCCTTATCCTATAAGCCCACAAAGCATCATTCAACTTTTGTTTCCAATCCTTTCTATCTATCCTCACAGTCTTCTCCAAGATATGCTTGATCTCCCTATTTGAAATTTCAACTTGCCCACTGGTTTGTGAGTGGTAGGGAGTCGCAATTCTATGTGTAACAGAATACCTTTTGAGTAGATTCTCAAAAGGCATGTTACATAAATGACCTCCCCCATCACTAATGATAGCTCTGGGGGTGCCAAATCTTGAGAAGATATTGTCCTTCAAAAATTTAAGGACAACTGTGTGGTCATTGGTCCTTGTGGAAATGGCTTCCTCCCATTTAGACACATAGTTCACTGCCACAAGTATGAAATTGAATCCCATAGAAGGAGGAAAGGGGCCCATAAAATCAATGGCCCAAATATCAAAAAGTTCTATCATAAGGACAGGCTGGAATGGCCTTGAATCTTTCTTGGAAATGCCTCCCAACGTTTGAGATCTCTCACAGGCTTTACAATGTATGTATGCATCTCTGAACAAAGAAGACCAATAAAAACTACACTGTAGCACTTTTGCTGCAGTCTTTTTGCCACTGAAGTGACCTCCACAGGCTTGCTCATGGCACATATAAAGAATGTTGTCAAACTCACTTTCAGGTACACATCTCCTAGCCACCTGATCTGCACAATACTTATATAGTTATGGATCCTCCCACAAAAAATGTTTGACCTGAGAGAAAATAAGTCTTTGTCCATCTTGGGCCAATGAGGGGGAACTTTCCCATAGCAAGAAAATTGACAATGTGTGTAAACCAGGGCACACTATACTGCATAGCAAATAACTGCTCATTAGGGAACAAATCATTGACAGGTGTTGCTTTACATTCTTCCAAAATAATTCTAGAGAGGTGGTCAGCCACCACATTCTTAACTCCCTTTTTATCCTTGATCTCAGGATCAAACTCCTGTAACAGGAGGATCCATCTGATCAGCCTTGGTTTGGCATCCTTCTTAGCCAATAGGTATTTCAGGGCTGAGTGATCAGTGCAAATAATAATTTTAGACCCAAGCAAGTAGGGTCTAAACCTGTCCATAATAAATACAACAGTTAGTAGCTCCTTCTCAGTAGTGGTGTAGTTGAGCTGAGCTAAGACAACACCTAGGGACAAGTCTGATGTATCACACATCAGTTCAAAGGGGAGTGAGTAATTTGGGGCTTGGTTACAGGAGTAGTGGTAAGGCACTTTTTCAAGACCTCAGAGGCCTCAAGGCACTCAGTAGAGAAGTCAAATGGCACATCCTGACAAAGCAGGTTATACAATGGCTTTGAAATTTTGTTGAAGTCCTTAATGAACCTCCTATAGAACCCAACATGTCTTAAGAATGATCTGATTTGCTTGACAGTCTTGGGTGGGGGTAGGTGTGAAATCAGATCCACTTTAGCCTTGTCAACCTCTATTCCTTTGTGGGAGACCACATGGCCCAACACAATTCCTTGTGCTACCATAAAGTGGCCCTTTTCTCAGCTTAGGACCAAATTGGTCTCCTCACATCTTTGTAAAATTAGGTCAAGGTGACTCAAGCATTGGCTAAAGCTGTCCCCATAAACTGAGAAATCATCCATGAAGATTTCTAGGAATTTATCAATCATATCAGAAAAAATTACATGCATGCACCTCTGAAATGTGGCTAGGGCATTGCACTGTCCAAAAGGCATCCTCCTGTAAGCAAAGGTACCAAAGGCACATGTGAAAGTAGTTTTTTCTTAATCTTGAGGATAAATAGGGATTTGATTATACCCTGAGTATCCATCAAGAAAGCAGTAGAATGCCTTTCCAGCCAACTTATCTAGAATTTGGTCAATGAAAGGGAGGGAGAAGTTGCTTTCCTAGTTTTGGAGTTGAGTTTCCTGTAATCAATGCAAACTCTCAAGCCTCTCCCTGTTGGGGAATTCCAGTGTGCTGATTTATGGTGTAAACATCAAGAGAAAACATAGATGGGTTTAGCACAACTGGGAAATCCTAGGCCTGCAAGGTACAGGATTCTTTGTAGCAAGTTTTAAAAGTAAGTAAGGGTAAGTTCACAGAGAGGTGGTTTGGAATTAGGTAAATCTCCAAATCTGTAAGAGATCCGGCACCCTAACTAATGTTGATCTAGCTAAAAGACAGGGGAGAGATTAGATTGGAGTTTCACTTAATCTAAACTACAATTAAAATGCAGATTATCTTAGATCGAATCTGGAGCCTCAGGTCTTGCAGATGGAGGGTTTAAAAACTCAAAAAATGAAGAAGAACAGCTTGGAGGTTGTTTTCACTATAATCAGGTTGAGCTAAGCATATTACACGGGTTCAAAAGCACACAAGTCCCTCAGCTGGCCACAAGTACAACTGCAGGGTATAAATTCCACTCCAAATCACAGGATCCACCTGGTCTTAAGGCTATGATCTATCTACTTTAATGGTCATAGACCATCCTATAGACTTTATCGAATCCATGGATTGCAGCAGATGAATCCAATTGAGGCCTGAGCTTAGATTTACCTTAAGGTTATGATCTGTCCACTTTAATGGTCACAGACCATCCTAGAGATATCCTACAAAGTAAGAGCCTCAATTAGAACAATTAAAACCACTACAGATGCTGTAATTTTCAGGTCACAGACGCAGGAAATTACAGGGATATCAGGTCCAGGGAATTCAGGTGATATCCAAGAGGTCTACCAGTTAAGTGGGTGAGCTGATCAAGCAACTCCTCTACACAAATCTGATCGAGCATCAAAAGGAATCAAAAGAGCTTTAGATCTAATTAAAACATTGACAACAACATTTACATTGCAATCAAGCGCACTCTATAATGAAATGCTCTCATATCTGTAGTCTGTGCAGCAATTAACCCCAACAACACTCTTAACCTTACCCAATCACAAATCTAACTCACTCCTTACTGCTCCTAGGGAATTAGCCAACCATGGTTGGGCTAAAGGAAGGAAAATAGAATCTCACTACAAGCTCTGATCTCCAGGAAATTGTTCAGAATTTCGATCCTCCCCAATGGCAATTGGGGATCTCTATATATAGCTTCCTCTATTTTTCCCACCAAAAATCCCTTCTAGAAGGTCGTCAGAGTTTGTTAGAGTTTTATTAAAGTACGTGGGTTGGTTAGGGCTTTCTAGGGCATCTTTTAGAACCTCGCGTCTGTCACCAAAGTACCTTAGTTTGTGTGTAGCAGGTTACCAAGTCTCAGCGTGTGCATAACATAGTTTCTGAGGAGTTCAACACACGATTTTGACAGGTTGGAGAAGCTTCCGACAGTTTAAAAGTAAGCTTGTAGTCCCTTTCGATAGGTTGCCTGGTCTCTTCGATAGGTACCGATAGGATGAGTTTTCTCTTTGAAGCTTCAGGGTTCTCAGCCCATTATCTAGAGTATTCGACAGGTTGGCTGAGTAGTTCGATAGGTCAAGAGGTCCTTTTCGACAGGTTCAGCTCTGCATGCCATCATCCCGATAGGTTGGCTCTCATTCCTATCGAAAGGCATAAGCATCCTTCGATAAGTTCATTTCCAGCATCTTCATTTCGATAAGTTCAGGAAGCCTTCGACAGGTTCTCTTTTTCTCCTCAGGCAAGCTTTCGATAGGATGAGCTTTCTCTTTCATTCATCTGCTCGATAGGTTCAGGGATCCTGTCGAATCCCTCACTTCAGCACATGTCTTCCTCTTTCTGCCTTCAGATCCTATCGAACCCTTCTCCAACTGCACGAATTCTTCTCTTTTATCCTTCAACTCCTATCGAAGTCTTCCAGATGCCCTTTCGATAGGTTGTTTAAGACCTGTCTTCACTTCCTTTACCACGCATTCCAAGGGCTCGATGTGTCGCCTCCGGTGTGTCATTGTTGGGTCTGAGATAGTGTCTTTGAGAGATGGCTTCTTTGTGGGCATTCTTAAGTAGTTTTCTACATTATTATCAGCTTTCACTGCTATCTACAAAAGGCACTCAACAGGGGCTTATTAGTGTGCTCACAGGTCTGTCAATGGTCAGGTTAAAGGGTGAAAAGTGGCCTTTTTCACCACTTAACACACCCCCAAACCTATGCTTTGCTAGTCCCTAAGCAAAGGAGAGTTAAAATGAATTTAAAATGTCACTTTTGTAGGGAGCACGGATGCATTTAGCCTATGCATCAAGCCTTTTAAACCCCTAGGTGATCCCTAGTGGAGGAGTGAAGTCTCCTGAGGGTTTTCAGTAAAGGTACCCACAAACTTCTCCAATACAACTTAGTTAATAATAGTGCAACCTGTTAAAGCAGAGTTTAAGCAAATTAAATAAATTCACATCATGCCCATTTATTAAAGGAAGTTCAACAGAAAAACATCCATTTGAAGATATGAAAGTCTGTTGAAATCTCTTCATCATCACTCAGTTTGCGTCAAGGCATTTCTCCTAAAATTTGATGCATAACTCACCATCAATTTGAGGATCCTGCTCAGATACCTCCCCCATCAACTAGATTTTAGACCCAAGTCTCATCAGGGCTGTTCACTCATCAGTACAGAGAAGAGGGGTAAATCATATCACTCAGCTCAAGAGTAGTTACAACCATCAAATAGGACTGCAAGTAGGAGCATAGGCATTGCTTAAATTTCTGACTTTCCCACCTCTTTGCACCATAGATTAAGCAAATTCTCATCTCCACATGACGGCTCAATCCACTTTCAGATCAGTAAGGGCTTTTTATTTGGGTTGTAATGTGGCCTAGGGATGAGGTTTGTGAAATAGGACAATGAGTAATCAGGGTTCAAAATTAAGAAATCAGTAAAGGTAAGGAAGTGATCTAGACTCCTTTAATTCAGCACAATTCTATCTACTTCTTGAATTTTCAGAGTCAAAGTGGCCAGCTTCTTCTCTTCCTTCCAATCTTTCAATGAAATGACTTCTCTTTCTCATTCTTTTGCTCTCTCTTTTATTTTTTTTATTTTTTATTTTTTATTTTTTTATTTTTTTTTAAAGTGTAATACCATAAATACCACCAACTGTGTTTTTCTTTCTTTTAACCTGATTTAAGACCTTGCTCCTCTAACCTTGCTCCTCCTTCCTCTTCCTGATTTCTCAGATTGAGGGTGAACTGAAATAGGTCAAAAGGTTTTGGGTTTAGAATTTCTGGTTTTCATCAAAGAAAATTAGGGCTTTTAAGGCTCAAGTGGTGTGCATCAAGGGCAGTTCAATGGTGGGGAATTTTAGGCTCAACTGTCCAAGGGATGGCCTTACTTCCTGTCTTCAATGTCATGAGTGCTGTCAAGCTATTTCAATTTTGGATTTGCCTAACTTCTAGTGGTCAAGAATAAGTCCAGTCAGCTCTCAAAGCAGAAAAAATTGCCAAGACACTCTTCAAAGAAATTTTCAGGCCCAATTCTCACTGGGTATGGCCTTCCATCCAATTTTCTGGGGAATATCCTCACAGTCTCTTCTCATTTCTGGTTTACTACACATCAAAAAATTTCTTCAAAAATTCTTGACATTTGTTTCATTAAAAAGGTTAAAACTTCAGCTTGCTTTAGTTGCAATGGTTTTTAAGTTTCCTTAACAACAAATATGAGGTGAATTCATTCTCTTTTCAATTATTCCTTTTCAACTTGGCTGCACTACAATTAACTAATTTATTGGCATCCATGCCACACCCCCAGACCTAATCTAAACAGTGTCCTCACTATGAGCAGTATGAAATTAAGGGGAGGTACGGGGGGAAAAAAGAGATACAGAAAATCTACATGAAGACAATATGTATTATAATGCCAAATATATACATGAGAAAAGGAGAAGAAACTAAAATAACAAGATGCCAAAGCTATTTACAGGTGTCATATGGCCAATCGTAGAGGTCAGCCAAGTTTTTCAGCTCATCCTTGGATAAGGGAGCTTTGCCTTTAGATTTAGCCCTCGATTGCGGCTTCTTTGGTGCCTCCTCAGACTGGGCAGTGGGCTGTTTTCCTTTAGGATCGACAGCAACAATAGAATCAGAATCAGAATCGAAAGGAGAAAGGGCAGTGGGGTCCAAACCAAGAGCTGCAGCAGTCTTTCTCCGTTCTGCCTTTGTCATCAAAATGTAAGGGGCAGCAGGTTGGGTAGGGGGCTGGGTGGAAGAGGTTATTTTAGACTGGGCAATAGGCCTCTTCCCTTTCTTGGCAGGGGCTGCAGAGGAGGCAGGTCATTTGGAAGTGACTTTCTTCTTGGGGGGAGCCCTTTTGGGTTTTTGAGGGGCAGTTTGAGTGGGGGGGTTCTTGGGCTGGAGGAGGGTACACATCCACAGGGGGGAGGGAGGAGGTTGAGTTGAAGGGGGGGCAGGGTTGCGAGGCAGGAGGTGCTGGAGGAGGGGCAGTGGCAAGAGGGGTGGGTTGGAATGGCTGAGAGGTAAGGGAAGCAACCTTTTTCTCCAGTATGTCAATCTCTTTGGCAGCATAGAGCAGGTTGGCATCAGATAGTTCTTTGGTGGCCTTGAGGATCTTCTGGGCATTGGCTAACTTTTTCTTGAGAAGCTCCAAATTCTTCTTCTCATATTTGGAAATGAGACTCTCAGCTGCTGCCACTTGTTTTGCTGACTCATAACGAGTCAGGATTTCAGACCATCCTTGAGAGAGATTGCAGAGCTGAAATCGGTGTTCTAATTCAATGTTGGCAATCCTCTCTTCATAAGGGGCCTCAATGGAAGCCCGAAGTTCAGCCATACCTCTCAAGACATCCCTATGGATGTAAGGGTTGTCCCGCATTGCATATAGGAGGGTGAGGTAAGGGAGTATGTACATGGATTGGCGAAGGACAATAGGCAAGGACAAGGGTGTAATGGATGAAGAGGAGGGGCTGGAAAGAAGCAGATCCTCCCATGGATCAATTTGGGTGGAGGCATCCTGGAAAATGGGTGGGGGGGGCAATGGTATAGGGAACTCAGCTGCAGGGGAAACCAGTAAATCTGGGGAAGAGGGTAAAGTGGCCTATGGTGAGGAAAGTATGGGGCGAGCAGGTGCGGCTACTTCCTCAGGCTGAGCAACTGTGTAGTGTGGAGTGGGTATAGGTGAAATAGGAGGGGATAGGTGAGGGGATTGAGGGGCGGAAGAGGATGGGATAAAGGTGGATTGGATCAATTGGAGACATGAGCTCATGAGGGTCTGGGTGTCGGTGTTGATGGTTAATTATGACTGAATGGATTGGAGGATGGAAAGGATTTGAGTGAGGGTGTCAGGCCTGGTGGGAGTAGAAGGAGATGGTGTGTGGACATGTTGGAAGGGAGAGGATGGTGCATGGTGAAAATGAGGAGTGGGGTGTGGGGAGTCAGGAAGTAGAGTGTACTCATGAGTGACATCCTCCACAATTGAGGTCATGAGGGCCATGAACCCAGAAGTGGTGAATAGGTCCACACCCTGTGGATGCAGAGGGGTTGGAGATGGGGGAGAAGTAGAAATGGGTTGGGTACTGGGTGGAAGAGGGTTGGTAGGGGTAAACTCGGATAATGTGGGGGGTTCCAGGATGTCAGGGTGGAGGACCAGGGAGGTGGGTGGAGGTGAAACAGGTTCAGAGGTGGATGGGGGAAGGTCTGGGTGAAGAGGGGCAGATACAAATGGGAAAAGAAAATTGGATGGAGGTGTGGGTAGTGAGACAGGTATGGTGGGTGGGGGGGTGGCTAAGGGTATCTCTGCAGGAGTCTCTGCTGCCACGAAAGTGGTTGTCTTCTCAGCCACCTCCCTTCTAACTGGTTGGCCTTTCTTAATCAATGTGATGCTGGTTGACCATTCTCGCTTAGCATATAATTTAAAGGTGAGTTCTCCATTGGTTCAGATTGCTTAATCCTATATTTCCTAGTCCTGAGCAGACATGTGATGAGTCTGTGAAAAGGTAGGCCACCTCCTTTAGCAAAAGCTTGCCTCTTCCGCACCTTGTCATTGATATCCACCATTGTCTCAAAAATTAGCTTAGGTGCATTCACAAATTGCCCCTTTGAACAAAAGTATAGTGCATCCACTAAAGGGGTCCTTCTCTCTTGCAAATGGCTAGAGATATAGACATTTTTCCTCAGAATGGTGTCAATGAGTCAGAGGGTAGGATGGAGGTCTCTTCTCATCAAGGATTCACTAGAGCCCATGATTCCATTAGTAAGTTGTTTAGCCATTTCCCAAAATGTGGCCTCTGTAGGTGCTCCCTTAGCTCTGGTGGAGTCAAATTGATATGGGACTCCCAAAGCTATCCCAATATCTCTGCAATCGATAGTCAGCTGCCAATCGCAATCGAGATTTCTAGTGTATCCTCAGTTCCAGGTATCACCTTCTTCGTCAAGTTCTGGTACCACAATTTCACTAATCTGGGATAGACATTTTCTTTCAAAGGTGAAAGCAGGGGTAGCAGACCTTTTTTCAAGTATTCCAATGTCCCCTGAAACTCCCCAATGCTGGCAAAACATGCCAGATCAAAATCCGTTTCAGGGACAAGACTTAATTTTTCTACAAACTCATTGGGGGTAGTTAAACCCACAGGCAGTGCTACTGGAGGGGCAACTCTTACTGAAGTTTCATCTACTCTAGGTTCCTGAATCTCAACAGCTTTGGATTTCTTAGCTTTAGGGGTCTTTCTGGGTGAGATTTCAGGGAGCTTCCTCTTGACAGGTGGTTTGTTAGTTGGCTTTGACTTTTTGGAGGATTTAGGGGTGGAAGCAGTTGTTCTCCGGTGTATGTTCACGAGGGTTTCCTCCGACTCATCCATTTTACTCTTCAGAAAGTAAGCTTTCACCAACTTGAGGCAAAATTTGAGGTTTATAATTTAGAGGATCGACTGATTGATGGGGGGGAAAGCAACTGATCTCACAATACCTAGGGTTTAACTGAAATTGCACTGCCCAGCTCCAATTTTCCAAAAATTAGGGG
Organism: Chloranthus sessilifolius; assembly: GCA_021018995.1. Classification (NCBI taxonomy): domain Eukaryota; kingdom Viridiplantae; phylum Streptophyta; class Magnoliopsida; order Chloranthales; family Chloranthaceae; genus Chloranthus; species Chloranthus sessilifolius. The sequence continues at coordinate 48,399,816 of CM037593.1, read as the reverse complement.
CAAAATGTTCCTATGTGCAAGCTGAATGTTCTGACAAAAGGGGAGACTGAATAGCTATAGGTTCTATGAGGGATTAGTGAAGGAAGAGAGAGGCGACTGTGAGAGGAACAAAAGCTAGGGTTTACAGAAGGTGTGGAATGAGGCATAGATGACCTATCGACAGGTATATAAAAGGTGAAAAATGATTCTGATAGGATGAACTGGATGGTTTCGATAGGTTCGTGCGTCCTGTCGAAAACATAGCAGATAAGACTTTGACAGGGAATGATTCAATAGGATCTCGATAGGTGGAACCATCCTTTCTATCAATTTAAACGGCAGCTGAATCTTCATTTCGATAGGTTCCTGATTGGTGTCTAGAACCTATCGAAATCTTCATTTTTCCTATTGAAAAGTTAGTTGTACCTATCGAAAAGTTAGTTTTACCTATCGAAAGGTGCAGCACCTACCGAAACCATCAAACATCCTGACGAGATTACCCTATGACCTATAGAAAAGTAAACTCGACCTGTCGAAGACTTCTACAAATCAAATAAAGCGGCATTTCTAGGCATTCATAGTCTCAGTTCTCAGCAGGCTCAGTTGATGTGGTACCCCATGATTAGATTCTCTTATGAACAGCTCCCATTACCTCAGGACAGCTGAGAATGACGATCTAGCATGGCAGTTTTGTTGTTTTCTTTTTTTTATTATTGCAAAGAAAAGGGATGAAATGACAACTAAGTAAAAACCTATAAACAAAAACAGAGTATGGTACATATGATACATACTGACTGCAGTGGTTAATCTGGAGGGTCTGGAAGGTCTATAGTCTCCTCAGGCTTATCAAACTTGTCACTTTCCATAGATCTCTTCCTCAGCCAATGTCCATTCCCTGGATGCAGTTTTCCATCTGTGAACCAAGCATTTTCTTGCACCAGCCAAAGTGGATTATCTTGCATCACTTTCTTTTGGACAGTAATGGAAAAGCAGTCCTCTTCAAGAGAGGGTTGATAGCCAGTGTTATACACATTCAGCTTGACCTTCATGTTTCCAAATGAAACTTCCATGATTCCATACCTGCATTATATGTGAGCATTGGCAGTGGCCAAAAAGGGCCTGCCTAGAATCACAGGTATGGAAGAAGCACATTTGCTTGGTTCAATGTCTAATACCAAAAAATCAGCAGGATGGAAGAATTTGTCAACTCTAACCAAAACATCCTCAATTATCCACACAGGTTTCCTTTTAGATCTGTCAGCCAGTTATAGGACCACATGGGTGGGCTTTAATTCTCCCAAGCCCAGCTTCTTATATAGGGAATATGGAAGCAAATTTACGCTGGCTCCTAGATCTAATAGGGCTCTGTCAATGGTGTGATCCCCAATGATGCAGGGGATTGTGGGGGTGCCAGGGTCTTGGAATTTGTTTGGGGTTGCAATCGATAAAATTTGTTTTACTTTCTCTGCTGAAAAGACTTTCTTAGATATGTGTATCCTGGATTGTCTTTTATGGGTGTATAGTTCTTTTAAAAACTTAGCATAGGCTGGGACTTGTTTAATGGCATTAAGTAAAGGCAGATTGATCTTTACTTGCTTAAAATTCTCCATCATTTCCTCAATTTTACCTTGCCCTTTGTCAAAAGGGGAAGGTCCTTGCAATGCCTTAGGAAATGGCAAATGTGGGGGTGCTCCCTCACTTGCAGCCTTAGCCAATGGGGTCTCTTTCTTTTTGAGTTTTTCCTTTTCTTGAGGATCCTCATTATCCTCTTTATTCACAGTTGATTGTTCCTTCCAGTCCACCATTGATGGTCTTTGTTGTGTTTTAGGATAAATCACTCCATTCTCTTCCTCCAAGCTTCTCATAGGCTCACGGCCCACTTGATTGTCGACTAGCCTACCACTTCTCAAAGTTGTAACAGATTTGGCTTCCTCAAAAGTGGAGGAAACTTCACCCACTACAAACTACCTTCGTGGATTGTTTTGTGGTTGGCTAGGCAACCTTCCTCCCTCTCTCCTAGTCAGAGCATCAGACAGCTGACCAAGTTGATCCTCTATCTTTTTATGCTCTGGTTGTGAGTGCACTGTTTGGGTCAAGGTGTTCAAGCTCTGTAATGAAGATATAACTTGTTCCTCCAAGGAAGGTGCTGTCACAGCTGGAGGGGGAGCAGCTTGCTACACAGGAGGAGCTACATGTTGGGTCGTGGGTTGCTGATACTGAGGCCTTGGGGCATAACCTTCTCAATAGGGCTAAGCATTTCTGTAGGGCATGGGCTGTTGGGGCTATTGCCACTGCTGGCTGGGGTTCCCATCTTGTCTCCACCTAAGATTGGGGTGTTTCCTCCATTGATACCCAGTAGCATGCTGCTGCCCATAAGACTGAGCTGCAGCCCCATGCTCTATTATAAAATCAGAAAATTGGTCAGCAGATGGGCATTCTTCCACGGGATGAGCAAGGGACTGACATATGGCACATGCCTCCTCCACTCTAGCAACCACAGGTGACTGCATTGCTCCCATCAGCCTATCAAATTTCAGAGTTAAGCTGTCCACTTTCCTTTCCAACTCACTTGGCACGCTCACTTCATATATCTTTCCTCTTGAGGTGTTCTCTTTCATCAATTTAGGAGGCTCTAGATCTCTTGCTAAGGTTTCCCTTTGCATAGAGTCCTCAGCGATGATGTCAAAGAGCTCCCATGCCTCCTCGGCAGTTTTATGGAGATAGGTGCCACCACAAGAGGCATCTATCATATCTCTACTTTTAGCATCAATTCCCTGATATAAGCTTTGAACCAATTGCCATTCAGGGATTTGATGGTGGGGGCATTTCTTGAGGAGTTCCTTAAATCTCTCCCAGGATTGATGAAAGTCTTCAGTTGGATCTTGGGTAAAAGAGATGATACCCTTCCTCAACTGGCTGGTCTTTGACAAAGGAAAGAATTTGGCCAGAAACTTACATTGGAGATCACTCCAGGACTGAATACTATTACGTGGAAGCATGGACAACCAGGTCCTGGATCTGTCCTTTAATGAAAAAGGAAAGAGCCTCATCCGAGTTGCCTCCTCCCCCAAACCTGTGATATTGAAGGTAGTGCATAGTCCTAAGAATTCGTCTATATGCTTATAAGGGTCCTCCTTGGTCAGGCCATGAAATGAGGGCAACATCTGAATGATGGAAGATTTGATTTCATAGTTTCCTTGAGCAGCAGGGAACTGAATGCAGAAGGGGGAATTGTAGATCCCTGATGCATTAAATTCCTTGAGAGTTCGAGGCTGCTGCTGCTCATCCATTTCAACAGATTCAATTTCAACAGCTGTGGATGTAGTTGGTCTGGATCTGAGAAGTCTTTCAACCTCTAGATTTAGTGAAATAATCTGAGGTTGAAGAGTTCTCCTACCAAACTTACAACACTCACAAACCGAATGCAGAATAAATCCTCACACAACAGAAAGAAGCAACACAACCGACTAATTAATCTAAAAAAAAATCAGCAGATCTAAAAAATAAACAGGGGAAAAAGGGATGCAAACTACAGAGCAGCCTTCAGCACGGCTCTCCTCTTACTCTGTACTCAGATATGATGATATGCGCACAAAAAATACTGAAAAATAGCAAAACTTACAAATGCAGTTAGTAATGTCAAACACATAGTTACAGATTTATAAAGCAAAACTAGATCTACCAAATTCACAAACACCTCCCCGGCAGCGGGGCCAAAAACTTGTTGGGGAATTCCAGTGTGCTGATTTATGGTGTAAACATCAAGAGAAAATAGAGATGGGTTCAGCACAGCTAGGAAATCCTAGGCCTGCAAGGTACAAGATCCTTTGTAGCAAGTTTTAAAAGTAAGTAAGGGTAAGTTCACAGAGAGGTGGTTTGGAATTAGGTAAATCTCCAGATCTGTAAGAGATCTGGCACCCTAACTAATGTTGATCTAGCTAAAAGATAGTGGAGAGATTAGATTGGAGTTTCACTTAATCTAAACTACAATTAAAATGCAGATTGTCTTAGATCGAATCAAGAGCCTCAGGTCTTGCAGATGGAGGGTTTTAAAACTCAGAAAATGGAGAAGAACAGCTTGGAGGTTGTTTTCACTGCAATCAGGTTGAGCTAAGCATATTACAGGGGTTTAAAAGCACACAAGACTCTGAGCTGGCCACAAGCACAGCTGCAGGGTATAAATTCCACTCCAAATCACAGGATCCACCTGGTCTTAAGGCTATGATCTGTCCCCTTTAATGGTCACAGACCATCCTATAGACTTTATCGAATCCATGGATTGCAGCAGATGAATCCAATTGAGGCCTGAGCTTAGATTTACCTTAAGGTTATGATCTGTCCACTTTAATGGTCACAAACCATCCTAGAGATCTCTTACAAAGCCAGAGCCTCAATTAGAATAATTAAAACCACTACAGATGCTGTAATTTCTAGGTCATAGACGTAGGAAATTACAGGGATATCAGATCCAGGGATTTCAGGTGATATCCAAGAGGTCTACCAGTTAAGTGGGTGAGCTGATCAAGCAACTCCTCTATACAAATCCGATCGAGCACCAAAATGAATCAAAAGAGCTTTAGATCTAATTAAAACATTGACAACAACATTTACATTGCAATCAAACTCACTCTATAATGAAATGCTCTCAGATCTGTAGTTTATGCAGCAATTAACCCCAGCAACACTCTTAACCTTACCTAATCACAGATCTAACTAACTCCTTGCTGCTCCTAAGGAATTAGCCAACCATAGTTAGGCTAAAGGAAGGGAAATAGAATCTCTCTGCAAGCTTTGATCTCCAGGAAATTGTTCAGAATTTCGATCCTCCCCAATGGCAATTGGGGATCTCTATATATAGCTTTCTCCTCTATTTTTGACACCACAAATCCCTTCTAGAAGGTCGTCAGAGTTTGTTAGAGTTTTGTTAAAGCACGTGGGTCAGTTAGGGCTTTCTAGGGCATCTTCTAGAACCTCATGCCGGTCACCAAAGTGCCTCGGTTTGCGTGCAGCACGTTACCAAGTCTCAACGTGTGCATAGCATAGTTTTTGAGGAGTTCAGCACATGATTTCGATGGGTTGGAAAAGCTTCTGACAGGTTAAAAGTAAGCTTGTAGTCCCTTTCGATAGGTTCCCTGGTCTCTTCGATCGGTACCGATAGGATGAGTTTTCTCTTTGAAGCTTCAGGGTTCTCAGCCCATTATCTGGAGTATTCAATAGGTTGGTTGAGTAGTTCGACAGGTCCAGAGGTCCTTTTCGACAGGTTCAGCTCTGCATGCCGTCATCCTGATAGGTTGGCTCTCATTCCTATCGAAAGGCTTAAGCATCCTTCGATAGGTTCAATTCCAACATCTTCATTTCGATAGGTTCAGGAAGCCTTCGATAGGTTCTCTTTTTCTCCTCAGGCAAGCTTTCGATAGGATGAGCTTTCTCTTTCATTCATCTGCTCGATAGGTTCAGGGATCCTGTCGAATCCCTCACTTCAGCACATGTATTCCTCTTTCTGCCTTCAGATCCTATCGAACCCTTCTCCAACTGCACGAATTCTTCTCTTTTATCCTTCAGCTCCTATCGAAGTCTTCCAGATGCCCTTTTGATAGGTTGTTTTAAGACCTATCTTCACTTCCTTTCCTTTGTTCTGATGCAGCCACGCATTCCAAGGGCTCAATGATGTGCTGCCCTCTGGTGTGCTGTTGCTGGGTCTGCATAGTGCTGAGAGATGGCTTCTTTGTGGGCATTCTTAAGTGGTTTTCTGCATTATTCCCAGCTTTCACTGCTATCTATAAATGGCACTCAACAGGGGCTTATTAGTGTGCTCACAGGTCTATCAATGGTCAGGTTTAAGGGTGAAAAGTGGCCTTTTTCAGCACTTAACACTCCCTAGCTAGCATCAACTCCCCAGAATCAGTAGTAATAACTGTTATGCCTAACTTTTTAGGTACCACCTGGTAGGTGACACCCACTCTGAATTTGAAATGGGGTAAATTACCCCTGCATCCAATAGTTTTACTATCTCTTTCAAGACCACCTCTTTCATGTGAGGATTAAGCTTCGTCTGCATCTCCCTAGAGGGTTTTGCACCCTCATCTAAGTGAATTCTGTGTATGCAAACTGAGACATCAATACCTCCAAGATCAGCTATTGTCCACCCCATTGCCTGTTTATGCTTCTTGAGAACACTCAATAATTCCTCCTACTCACTAGTGAGAGAGGAGGAGATAATCATTGGAATCTTTTTATTTTGCCCCAAGAAGGGCATATTTTAATTTTTCTAGGAGCTGTTTCAGCTCCAACTCAGGGGGACTTTCAATGGAAGGTAACAAAGGTGCCTTAGAGGTTTGAGGAAGGGGCAGTAATGTAGGTTTCCAGTTGGAATGCTGCATTAGGCCCACAAAAGACTCTATTTTGGTGTTATCTTCTGTCATGAGAACTTGGGCCTCCTTCTCAACCATACTCTAAATATTTTCCAGGTCATCAGTAACATTATCCCAATCCAGCAGATTGGATAATTCTTCTTCCACAAGGCCATCTAGTACATCTATTGCACAACAGTCCTCAATGTCCAACTGAGGTTGCCTAGCAGCATTGTACACATGTAATTGGGCCTTCATGTTCCCAAAGGTCACCTCCATCACCCCTGACCTGTATTGTATGCTAGCATTTGCAGTGGCCAAAATGGCCTTCCAAGGATGACAGGAATTCGAGTTTTACTTGTGCAAGGGTCCATGTCCAAAATAAGGAAATTAGCAGGATCATAAAACTTGACCACCCCCACCAAAATATCTTCCACCACACCCCCGGGTCTCCTCTCAGACCTATCAGCTAGTTGGAACACAACTTATGTGGATTTCAGCTCCCCCAAACCTAGCTCCTCATACACAAAATATAGGAGCAGGTTCACACTGGCCCCTAAGTCCAAGAGGGCTTTACCAATGGTATGGTTTCCAATTATGCAGGGGATAGTAGGTACCCCTGGGTCCTGTAATTTTTCAGGTGTGGCAATGGCAGAACTGACTCAACATGCTCAACAGTAAAAACCTTTTTTGGGCAACTACATCCTCGCTTTTCTCTTTTGTGTGTAGAGGTCCTTCAAGAATTTGGCATAGGCAGGGACCTATTTTATGGCATCAAGTAAGGGCAAATTGATCTTGACCTACTTGACGGTCTCCATCATTTCCTCCATCTGAGCATTCCCCTTATCAAAAGGAGATGGGCTAGCTAATGCATGAGGAAATGGCAGCTGTGGGACTGCTGGTGCCATAGCTGCATGCCTAACCACATCATGGTCAAATTTTTGTTTTTTTCTTTTTTCTTCATTTATTGTTTGCTATTGGGGCTCAACATCAGTCCCTTTATTTTACCCTTGCTGATCCACAGCAGGGGATGACTTCTTTGGTTCTTTATCACTCACATTTCTTTCATTTGTACTCTCCATGACCTCCTTAGTTGCCCTGCCCACTAAATTATCAACCTCCTTGCTACTCCTCAGGGTAGTGATTGCATTAGCCTCCTCATGGGTAGAGGATACTTCTCCAATCATGAACTGTCCTTTTGGATTGGCCAAGGGTTTGCTAGGTAATTTTCCCTTCTCTCTTCTGTTCAAAGTATTATAGATTTGACCCAGCTGATCCTCTATTTTTTCAATGCTTTGCCTATGAGAGTTCACATATTGGACCAAGTTCCCCAAATTCTGCATAGATGCCAGCATTTGCTCTTCAAAGGAAGAGGATCTAGGATATTGTGGGGGCAAGACCAACTGATTAGGCTGTGGGGCAGGTAACTGAAAATTCTATCTTTGTGGATAACCTTGGTTAAATTGGTGTTGAGGTCTGTATGGAGCTGCCAACTGCTGCTGCTAGGATTGAGGGTATTTATCTTGTCTCCACCTCAAATTTAGATGGTTTCTTCATGGGTACCCAGCAGGTTGTTGCCCATATGCTTGGGCAGCATTGGCATGCTCTATAACTAAATCGGGGAATTGGTTGGCTAATGGACAATCTTGGAGTAAATGTGTGGGAGATTGGCATATCGGACATGCCTCTTCCACTTGTGCAACCATCCGAGGCTGCGTCACATTCATCAATTTGTCAAACTTTAAACTCAGATTGTCCACCTTCCTTTCCAAATCACTTTACACCTTAACTTCATACATTCCACCTCTATGGGTGGACTCTTTCACTAATTTAGCAGGGGTCTGGCTGTCATTGCGAGACAGTGACTCCTACTGCATGAAATTTTCTCCTATGATGTCAAACAACTTCCAAGCCTCATCAACTATCTTGTGGAGGTAATTACCACCACATGAGGCATCCACCATATCCCTACTCTTGGAATTAATTCATCGGTAAAAGACTTACACCAGTTGCCACTGTGGAATTTGATGGTGGGGGCATTGTTTTAACATCTCTTGAAATCTCTCCCATGCCTCATAAAAATTCTCAGTTGAGGATTGACTAAATGACAAAATGTTTGTCCTCATCTAGTTGGTTTTATTCATGGGAAAGAATTTAGCCAGAAATTAGGTTTAGAGGTCACTCCATGTCTAAGTGCTATTGGTTGGGAGCTTAGAGAACTAGGTGTTGGCTTTGTCCTTTAGGGGAAAAGGAAAAAGCCTCAGTTTGGTGGCTTTAGGTCCCAGACCAGCAATATTGAAAGTGGTGCACAGTGCAAAAAATTGGTCAATGTGCTTGTAAGAATCTTTCTTACTGAGCCCATAAAAAGATGGCAGCATGTTGATGGTGGAGGACTTGATTTCATAGTTTCCCTCAACTTGAGGAAATTGTATGCAAAAGGGAGATGTGTAATCCCCAAGTGAATTATATTCCTTCAGGGTTCTTTGTCTCTCAGCCATGACAGCTGGCTCAGTTTTAATAGTAGGGCCTTGTCTGGTATTTCTTGGTTGAAGGACTCTTTCAACCTCAGGATTTGGAGGTTCCAACTCAGGGTTAAGGGACCTTCTTCCAAGCATACACACACAAACTCAACAGATAAAGAAAACGCTCACAACACACAAACAAAATATTTTCAAACTAAATTAGCAACTAAACAGATTTACAACTAAACTAATGAAAGGGAATTCAACATTAAGGGACTGAGTTTTAGGGTAAAAGAAGTGCAAACAGAGCTAGCTAAACTCCAGCTGCAACTCTAGCTTTTCCCTATGTGCTGTTGTCCAATTCTGCAAAATTTCACAAAAATCAGTAATACTTTTTATTCTATTTAAGGCACAGCTACAAAGAATTTCCTAGACTAAAATATTGTACAACTCAGGTCTACTAAAAAGATCAGTGTCCCCGACAGCAGCGCCAAAAACTTGTTGGTTTGTTATCTCATGTGCTACATATTATTGTTATGTGTGTGAAAATAGAATCAAATAAAAAGAGTGAGATAAAATGCCTATGAAAATAGCAACCTAAGGTACATAGCGTACAAGATATAGGGCTATTGTAACAAGTTTTAAGTCAGAGTTTTTCCCACAGATATATTGATCTAGAACCCAAAATGGGCTATAATAGTAAGCCTCCAGATCTAGCTACAAATCTGACAATCCTAAAGAAAGGAAGTTAGTTGTCACAAATGCACTAAATTACCTACTAAAAGAAAAGAAATAAAGTGCATTCCTACCCTAAGAAAGGGTTATGAAGAAAGTGGTGATGGTGCGTTAAAATAAAGATAAAATGATGGGAAGTAAATTACTAGGCTAAGTTTAAATCAGTTTTGTAACTCAGATCTAGATCTGCTTCAGTAGGAGGACTTGCTGATGTGCTATCAAAAACCTCAGCAAGGAAGAAGAATCCAACTCACTCTTGTGATTCAACCTGATCTGTTAAGGCTATAACCTGTCTACTTTAATGGTCACAAGCTATCCAATAGGGAGGATCAAAACACATAAAAAAAGTCATAAAACCAATCTGACCAACTGGAATAGACTGATCTTAAGGCTATAACCTGTCCACTTAAATGGTTACAGATTATCCAATAGATGTCCTCCACCTAACTGATCAAATTAAAACATTAAAACTATTACAGACACTATGTTTGCCAGGCTACAAGCACTCCAAATCTGTGATAGATCTGGCAGGCATTCATAGGAACAAATAGTTCTTAAAAAACTAGTGGAGACCACAGTTGTCCAAGGGCTATTTGGGGACTTAAAAATAGCTAGTCATTGTCATAGAAGGTCTGCAATGACTCAGCTCACAAGTCTGCAATCACTACAGAGAAATCAGATCTAACATCTGATATTGGTCAAGTAAAACAGAGGGGAGCTAGTTCCTGCAACAACCTCTCACAAGGCTACAAGCTCGAGTGTAGAGGAGAAGAATCCTTCTTCTCAGATCTATGGTCACAGGCTATCCACAGAGGTTATCCACACCACAGGTGACTAAGATGGAACATGTAAACTGCTGCTGCCACCATGGTCCCAAGGCTACAAGCTCATGCTTCCATGGGCCTTCAATCAACTCAAATCCTAAATGCATTCTATAGCCTGAACAAAACTTTGGGCAAATAGGAAAATAACAGATTGAATGAATATTTAAAGTATAAATTTCATTGATCAAAATTACCTACAATACAATTTCTCAAGGCAACAGCCTTGTGCATAATAGCTCTTCACAAAATCCCAATGTTTACTTGACCCATTCCAAAACTAAATAAAACTGTACCTAACTGCTTACAAAGGATTTAGCCAGCAAGTGTTGTGCTAAGAGAGAAGAAAAAATGGAAAAAGAAGTGATAAAACCCTAACCCTAATCGGCTTAAGCTCACAGTCTACAGATGTTGAAGGAGAGATTCTTTTTTCTAAGTTACAAGCATAGCTTATATACTCAGTCCTAATGTCTTGGCTTAGAGAAGAGTAAACTCTAATTTTTCTAATAGATGTGGCACTGTTAGAGGAATGGCTGACCTCAGAACATCAGTGAGGCATCCACCCCTCTAACAGTGCCACATCTGCTAAAAAAATTAGGGTTTTGAAAGATGCGTTCTAAAATAATGATGTACAACTAATGGCTGACTCATGATGACTATGGTGGTGGTAAGTATAAGTATCTACGTTTGGCAATAGGATACGATGGTCATGATGCTAAGGGTAGTATTTTCTTAGGTACATGGTGTTCCACAGGTTAGGAAGTTCCTCCCCATCTTTGTTCACCAACTTATATGCATTCCTGGGGTATGAGGCCACTATAACATATGGTCCTTCCCAATTCGGCTTCAGCTTTCCTTTGGGGTTAGCATGCTTGGAGAGCATGATATTCTTCAAGACTAACTCTTCAATTTCAAAAATTCGCTCGAGGCCCATCTTATCATAAGCTTTAACTATTCTCTTTTGATATACATGGGCATGATTGGCTGCCCTTGAGCGTGTCTCATCGAGTTGTTCTAGCTGAGTGAGCAGAGCAACTCTCCTTTCATCTATGGATAGCTGATCGTCAAGTTGTATGCACAAGGATAGTACTTGTATTTCATATGGTAAGACTACTTCCATCCTGTACATGAGGCGATAAGGAGTTTGGCCAGTGGCCTTGCGAATAGAAGTCCTATAGGCTCAGAGTGCTTTCGATAACCGCTCAGGCCAGTCGGCTCCATTGCTTATCTTCACTATTCATTTCAGAATTCGGATCAGCATTTTGTTCATGGCCTCTGTTGTCCATTCCCTTGAGGGTAGAAAGGTAATGAGTGATGTAGGTCAATGCCATATCTCTTGCATAGTCTCTTCATCTTCTCAGCGATGAATTGTGATTCGTTATCTATGACGATCATTTTAGGAACTTTGAACCTTGTGATAATTTTTTGAATAATAAACTTCACGAGTATCGAAGCAGTGATTCTGACATAGGACTTGGCTTCTACCCATTTGGTGTAGTACTCGATTGCAGTGAGAATGAAGGCATGCTTATGTGTGTTCCCAACTGTGTCTATCAAGGGTCCAATAATATCGAAGGCCCACATTATAATGGCTATGGCGAGGTTATGGGATTCAATGCAACTAATGGGGTTTTGAGGAGTTTAGTGTGCTCCTGACACTGCTTACAGCATTCAATGTAGAGGTATCAATCCCTTGTCATCGGGGGCCAGTAGTAGCCTTATTGTATGATTTGGTTTGTGAGTCTCTGTTTACCAGCGTGTGCACCGCAAGCATTGGCGTGTGCTTCCCGAATGATGTATTGTCCTTCAGCTTTCGTGACACATCGTTGTAGTACTCCTTTAGTGAAGACTTCCTTATATAATACCTCGTCTAGGATGCAAAATCTGGCACATCGATTCCTTATGGTCTTCTGTTCAATCCTCATAGCGTATGGAGGAACATGTCAATATTTCAGAAAGTTCCAAATATCGTAATACCATGGTTGTCTGTCGTCGGTGGGTTACTTCTCGAATCGGAAGGTTGCGACGTTGGCTTCTTTCTTTATGCGACTTTAAGTAGTGGATGCTCTTGCTTCTCGATCTTTGAAAGGACTGACAGTTCTGTCTAGACTTTCCAAGCCACCTAGTGTGTCGGCGTGGTTAGTTTCTTGATGAAGAAGGATTTTATTCTTTGCAAGACTAGTATTTGGATGATTGAGGCTAGCGTGGTGAGCGAGTCTGCCAGCTCATTCTCTAATCTTGAGATGTGCATGAAGGAAATTCTTTCAAACTTCTTTATTAGAAACTGGGTAGTCTCCAAATATGTCATCAGTTTTCTTTCTTTAGTTCTCCATTTTTCAATCACTTGTGATATCTCGAGTTTGGAGTCGCCAATTGTCTTTAACTGTTTGACGCCCAATTATAGTGTCGCTCATAGTTTGGCAATAATGGCTTCATATTTTGTGACATTGTTAGTGACTGGGAAGTCAGTTGAAAGGCTTTAGGTATGACAATCCCTTCTGGGCTTAATAAGACTATCCCGATGCCTTTTCCTTTCTGATTAAGAGCCCCATCGAAGTATAGGGTCCATGAGTGTTTATCGAGTTCTTCTTCTTGAATTGAAAGTAAGTCTTCGTGAAGGAAGTCTGTGCGTACTAGCCCGTTGCCCAAAAGTGGAAGGTTTGTGAGGTAATCGGTAATCGCTTGTCCCTTGATCCACTTTTGTGTGACATAGGTAATGTCAAACTCTTCTAGTAGCATATGCCATGGAGTGATTTTTCTAGATGTAGCAGGCTTCTCAAATATATACTTTAGAGGGTCCATGTGTGCAAGTACCATTATTTTTTGCGCTCCAAATTAGTGTCGTAGTTTTATTGGGGCCCACACTAAGTGTTAGGCAAGTCTTCTCCATTACAGTGTATTTTTGCTCGTACTCGATCATCGTCCTACTGAGGTAGTAGATGGCCTTCTCCTTCTTCCTGGCTTTGTCATGTTGTTCCATAATGACCCCTATTACTTTATCATTGGCTAATACATAGAGGACCAAGGGTTTTCTAGGGATCGGTCGCGATAGTATATGCGGATTGGGGAGGTACTTCTTTATGCTATCGAAAGCTTGCTGGCACTAGTCATCCAATATGTACTCGGCTCCTCCTTTAAGCAGTCTGTAGAAAGGTCTCATCAATCTGAGTGCTGGGTGATAAATCTCTAAATGAATTACAGTCTTCCTATCAGGCCTCGTAATTCCTTGATGTTGCTTGGAGGTGTCATCTCGAGGATGGCTTTGACTTTCATCGGATCAACTTCAATTCCTCATTTTCTGACTATGAATCCTAGTAATTTTTTGGAGGTTACTCTGAACGCATTTCTTCGGATTCATCTTTAGCTGATACTTGTTGGATTATTCTAACACCAGTCAGAGAGCTTCAGCATGTCCTACTCGGGTTTGTGACTTCACTAATATGTCGTCGTTGTAGACTTCTACACACTTGTACATCATGTCATAAAATATAGCCATCGTGGCATATTTATAAGTGGCTCCTATATTTTTTAGGTCGAATGGCATGACGACGTAGCCGTAGGTTCCCCATGGCGTAGTGAAGGAAGTCTTCTCTTAATCAGATTCTGCTTGCTTAATCTAGCTATATCCGGAGAAGCCATCCATGAATGATAGCATCTCATGTCTGGCAGTATTATTGACCAGAGTGTCGATGTGAGGTAGCAGGAAACCATCTTTCGGGCATGCCTGATTAAGGTTCCATAAGTCGATGCATACCTGTACCCTACCGTCTTTCTTTGTGATAGGTACTATATTTACGACCCACTTGGGGTAGAGGATAACTCGGATGAATTTTGCTTTGTGCAGCTTGTTGACTTCTTCTTGGACTTGTAGTTTGATTTGTGGATGCATTCTTCTTAGATTCTGTTTGATGGGTTTAGAATCGGGCAATAGGACTAAACAATGTTCTACTAAGCTCGGGTCCAGACCAGGCATATCCTCGTAGGACATGCAAAGGAGCTGAGGTGATCTTACAGGACTTGCATTATCTATTGTCATTCCTTGAGACTAAGTGTTGCACTGATTAATAGCTTCTTGGGCTTCTCCTCGGTGCCGAAGTTGAAGCCCTTGATGACCCGCTGGAAATCCTGTGTTTCCTCAGCGGCTAGTCTTCCTTCAACATCTATAAGCTCATAGACTACAAAATTACTACACTGGGGGGTTAGTCTTGCAGGAGGTAGCCCTTCATCGGTGCAATTTGATGACTGCGATGCCTTTGGTGAGGTGTAGATCGAGGCTATTCATCCTCCTCTCAAAGTCATGGAGTATCTCGTCGAGTATGATTACTAGCTTTCTTCTTCCTCGAGACGCCCTATGCTTTCGTGAGGGGGAAGTAGTAGGGTTGCATTAAGCGGGATCAAGGTGCGGCTCCGTAGCATCAAAAGTAGCAGCATGACTTCACGATGGCATATCAATTATTTCTCCCTTGAATCGATTGGTGCAACCAGCACTTGTAGCCTTAAGGGAAAAGTCTCTTTGTTGGTCACAAGATGGGTTTGGGATGGAGGGCTCCCTCCCCTTTTTGAATTTTTCTAATTTTTTTGAATTTTCAATTTTTAAATTTTTTGGGATTTTATGGTTTTCTAATTTTTTTATTTTTGATAATAAGTGGGATACAAGGATAGTCACCTAAAGAGGAACCGACAGGGGAGCCCCTCTTAGTTGAGGGAGCGGAAAGACTTCTGGGGTCATTCATGCAAGCCTTCAGATGATGTTAATTCTTTCTGAGTTTGGCATATTGTTTTTGTAGTCTTCCTCTGGCATAATCTTTCTGATGCGTGATGAGAGCAGTAGCGCAGTTTGGCATTCTATTCTCTTCTATCATGTGAATTGTCTCGCTCTCTGAGTCAGCTAGGTAGCCCTTTCACTCTTCTTCTTCCGATATCAATAATCTTGCTTGAATGTTTCACGATAACATCGAGGGTTTTCCTCTTCGTGGTCTGTGGTTCTGTAATATAAAATCACATGCTCTGCAGAGAGGTTGGTCCAGATACAGAGGGCATAGGCCTCGATGTGGGATTCATGGTGCAGGGAGGCAACCCTAAACTCCTTGAAGAGTGATAAGGATGGGCCTCCTTCGTACGGCCAGAGACTCATTACAAAGATACATTTTTCACATGTCGAATCAATTCGATAGTAATTGCAAGTTTGCGACCAGACACATTCCTTAACGGGCTTGACTCTTAGGTTTAGGTCAAGAATAATTGGTCATGGGTCAGTCTCACGATCACTATTTTGGAATGGTGTTGAACCAAGGATATTCAGTCGTCTCCTTTTGTTGCAAGGTTGTTGTCTCACGCTATCTGCCTACGAACATTCGATAGTCGGGTCACTAGTTGGGGTGATATTGAGGTCAGGTACATTCCTTGGCTCGTAATGTTTTAAAATGATGGCACGGGCTCTGCAACAGGGTCGGTATGGTTGTATGATGCATGGAAATTCCAACGGGCATTCCCATTGTACGGGATCATCGTTGTGGGATTCGGAGTCCTCCTAGTGAGGTTCATCTTCTTTTTTTGATAGCCTTTGGGGATCCTTGTTTGGTTGTTCTACTAGATCAAGAGCGGGGAGATCTATTCAGTAGTCTTCGTCATTGTTTGGCAGTGGTTGCCATTCTTCTTCTAATGACTTCCAAAAGATTTGGAGTAGTGGCGATCCAGGTGATTGAGGGTCATCGAGTGTGAGCCCTTCCTCGGCTTTTATTGCCGTGATGTGGAAGTTTTCTTCTTCAGTTGATTCCTAGTCTTCAACGAGTGGCACATGTCCTAGGTGATTCTGGTCTTTCTCGTGAGGAGCTTCCTTAACTTTAAATAGTATCCCGATCCCTTCAAGTGCTCAGTTAGGTTCTTCATTTTGGTTTAAGTCTATTAGGTCTGTGAAGGCTTCAACTATTTTCTCAATCTCTATGATTTGGGGTTTGGTGAAGGATCCTTCTCTCTTTGGCGCATGGTCTTCTCGGTAGCTCCGTACATAAAATGGTCATATAATGACCACTAAGGCGACGTGTCAGGTTATTTGTCGTTTGATTTGTAACCTATGCAAATGAGTTTGCGATCCTTCTTCGAAACCATGGGCCCTATGTGTCTGTACTTGTTCCTGTCGAGTCCTGTATGGGGGACGTACCCTAGTTGTCACATGAGGTCCCACCCCTTTGTTACGGTTGGGTTTATGTCATACAGCCGTGTGAGGTTGGGACCCGCAGCTCTCTTCATTAATCTCTGTCGCATGCTGGGGGAGACCAGGGATGGCTAACTTCTGCCACTGATGTGTCATCAGGAGTTTCCATCATTCTGAGGTGGCCAATGGATAGCACCCCATCCTGTGCTGTTGGAATGCTTGCTGCGTAATCGGTATCCATATTCTCGAAGGGAGCATCGGCGTACACTCTGACGATGGTGTCCTCATGGGGGAACATGACGCATTGATGATATGTGGATGCCGTGGATTTCATGGACTCTAACAATTTCCTGCCTAGGATGAGGTTGTAAGTACTGGAAAAGTCTAACACATGGAATAGGTGTTAGTGGTCACCGGTCCTAGTCGCACTTGAAGCTTGATGATGCCTTCGACTAAGTGCCTCGAGCCGTCGTAAGCGATGAGGGATAACAATGAGGGTCGCATATCTTGTTTTGTATACTCCAGGGTCTTGAGAGTCGTCATTGGGAAAATGTTTAACCCTGTTCCCATGTCGACCAACGCGTGAGGAACTGAGAAACCTCTGATGATCACCATTAGGTATATGGGAGCTGAACTTCCCCGCAATGATTCCTTCGGCATGTCGCCCTCTGTGAAGGTAAGTGCTGGAGGTTGAGCCATGATCGAAGTAATCTCGTGTAGCTCATCCAGAGTGGCATCCTCGTTGATGTGCGTCTCTGGTAGTGCTTTCATCAGTAGCCGGTGATGCTCAGGCGATTTCTTAATGAGTTTCAGTATTGATATGTGGGCTAGAACTTTTTATAGGTGTCGTAGGACATCATATTCTAGTCCTGACTCTAAAGTTGATTCTTTTCTAGGCCTCTGTGCTCTGTTTCCTATAGACTGAGGTGGTTGAGGTGTCAGAACTAGTGGTGGGGGAATCACGTGAGGCGGGGGAGGCAGATTTGTTTCCTTATCTCTGGTTATCTTTTCTGGTGGCAGAGCACTCGTATTCTATTTCTGTCGGGGAAACGGTGGTGGTGGATAGTTGGTTCCTGACTTGGGAACCGACCATGCTAGTCATTGATCCTTGAGCCATGTCATGCTTGCGTTGTCGAGCCTCCTGAAACTTTCATCATAAATAGGGTGAAAATCGAGGAAGGGATACATACCAGGGCAATGCCATTACACGAAGGGAGAAACTGTGTATAGTCTTCTTCTTCTAGGAAGGTGGAGATTAATGCCTCCTCTTTACTTGGGTCTTCATCTTCCCAATTTACTTTGGCGTTTGACTCGTCCTGAAATATTATCTCGAATGTCTGGTTCGAAGCATCATCGTCTTGTGGTGGTGAAGCTTGAGGGGGGTCTCCTTCAGTTTCGAGTTTCGAGTCAAATAGGGGAAGTGGTAGTGGAGTTGGCTCAAGGTTTGGAGGAGTTGAGGGTTTCGACAGGTGTCTGTGAACGTTAGGCCTTCGAGCCCTAAACTATTGGACTAGTATCCTGGTGAAGTTTGGATACGGTGGGGGTATTGGGAGGTTTAATGCGGGTAATCAAAGTTGAAGGATGGACAAGGAGTCGGCTAGGGAGATCTATTGTGATAATGTGGGACACTAGTCCCTAATTATGATTTGGCATGGGATTGTTGATAATCCCCAGGTTCTGCGGGGGTTGATTACTATTTGGGCTGGTATTTTGAAGAGATTCTCAGTCAATTTGATTCCGATCGTTCATGTCATGGATCACGCCCCGTTGGATCCAACAGTTCTCCAGGTTGTGTCATGCGAACCTATGAAAAATGCAGAACTTGTTGTAGTCGAGGTGTCCTGGCCAGGGTTGCAATCGTTCTTATGGGAATCTTATCAGGTTTTGGTTACTCAGGAGGCAAAAGATATTAGGGATCGTATTAGGTAAGGGAGGGTAGTGCTCGCGCTTAGGTTGATAAGCGGCCTTGGGTTGTTGATTGAAGTTCTGTGGTAGGGGGTACATTATTATAATTTTGGGAGTTGGCTATCTGATTTTGAGCTATATTTTGATTCTAGTTTTGGTAGGTGTTCTAGTTAGGTTATTGATTTCGATTCTGATAGTGATTCTAGTTCAGGTTATGATTAGGCTATCATTGTTGATTTTTATTCTGTTATTGGTTCTATCCAAAATTCCTTGGTTGGAAGTTCTCGCCTCCGAAGTTTTTTCCTTGGTTGGCAATTGTTATTCAGTGAAAAGTACCACTTTTTACTTCTTAACCTAGCCATTACAACACCTTGGAGCTGTCTAATAATGCTTTGTTAGCATGTTTTGTGGTTAGTAATAACAGTTACAGCTTAGTACAAGTCCATGCTTTTGAAGCCAAAAAGAGAGAGAATTCAAGCTAAGATGTGGAGCTGAGGCAAGAACCGAGAATACACCTTGGTGGCACACACCATGGTGACCATATTGCATGCCAAGGTGGACCCTAGAAGTCCAGAGGAGGAATGGTTAGTGGACCAAAGTATTGGAGGCTGCTACAGCAGCAGGAGCACAATAGCAGAACACAGAAAATTGCCTCGCATAGTTGGCGCGAAGCTCATAGGCCTGCTACATATGCAAACTCACACGGAACTCATGCAGCTCAGTAAAGGGATGGCCTCAGGGAGCTACCTCGCGCAGCCATCGCAAGGTTCATTTGCTCTCCACACTCTAACTGCTCACGAAGCACTCGTGCATTAGCAGTCTCAAAAATCCAACTCGCAAAGCTCTCACGGGGATCAAAGAAAGCAAAATAGTCGTGCACGCAGTTCTTGCAAGGCCCATTCATACAGAAGATTCTAGCCGTTCACGCAGCTCTCACATAGCTCAAGAGGAGAGAGAGTTATAGAAAATCTCTCACACAGCTCTCGCATGCGTCAAAGCCTAAATCATCCTGACGAGCAACCCAACGAAACTCAAGACTTAGCCCACGCGAGCTACAAAGTACACTGCTTCATCTACGTGAGACCCTCACGACGGGAATCACCTGAAGCTCCACTGCGCGAGCTGAGACCATTCACTGCAAATTCATCCTCGCGAGCACCCTTCTGCAGCTACTTTCTATTTCCATACTCAAGGATACTTTGGGGATTCCCCAGGTCTAGAGTACACATCTCGAGGCCCTGATCTCTATGCACACATCCCAAGGCATCTAAGGATGGTAATGATGACACGTCTACCATAAAATTAGGGTTTAATCTCCTATTGGCCAAGGCATTAAGCACTGAGTATATAAGCTGTTGTTGGTTTGTTATCTCAGGTGCTGCTTATTATTATTATTATATGTGTGGAAATAGAATCAAATGAAAAGAGTGAGATGAAATGGATATAAAAACAACAACCTCAGGTGCACACAGCCTGCAAGATACCGGGCTATTGTAGCAAGTTTTAAGTAAGTAAGAGTTTGTCCCACAGAGACATTGATCTAGAATCTAAAATGGGCTATAATATTAGGCCTCCAGATCTGGCTATAGATTTGACAATCCTAAAGAAAGGGAGTTGGGTGACACAACTATACTAAATTACCTACTAAAAGAAAAATAATAAAGTGAAGTCCTATCCTAAGAAAGGGTTATGAAGAAAGTCGTGATGGTGTGTTAAAATAAAGATAAAATGATGGGAAGTAAACTACTAGGCTAAGTTTAAATCAGTTTTGTGCCTCAGATCTAGATCTGCTTCTGTAAGAGTCCTTGCTGATGTGCTATAAAACACCTCAGCAAGTAAGAAGAATCCAACTCACTCTTGTTATTCAACCTGGTCCCTTAAGGTTATAACCTATCCACTTTAATGGTCACAGGCTATCCAATAGGGAGGATCAAAACACATGAAGAAAATCAGAAAACTAATCTGACCAAATGGAATAGACTGATCTTAAGGCTATAACATGTCCACTTAAATGGTCACAGATTATCCAATATATGTCCTCCACCCAACTGATCAAATTAGAATATTAAAACTATTGCAGACACTATGTTTGCTAGGCTACTAGCTCCCCAGCTCTGTTACAGATCTGGCAGGCATTCATAGGAACAAATAGTTCTTAAAAAACCAGTGGAGACCACAGTTGTCCAAGGGCTATTTGGGGACTTAAAAATAACTGGTCATTGCTATAGAAGGTCCGCAATGACTCAGCTCACAAGTCTGCAATCACTACAGAGAAATCAGATCTAACATCTGTTATTGGTCAAGTAAAATAGAGGGGAGCTAGTTCCTACAACAACCTCTCACAAGGCTACAAGCTCAAGTGCAGAGGAGAAGAATCCTTCCTAGATCTATGGCTTGGAATCACCCTAGGGCTATAGTCTGCCCACTTAAATGGTCACAAGCAATCCACAGAGGTTATCCACACCACAGGTGACTGAGATGGAACATGTAAATTGCTACTACCAACATGGTCTCAGGGCTACAAGCTCAAGCTTCCATGGGCCTTTCAATCAGCTCAAATCCTAAATGCATGCTATAGCCTGAACAAAACTACGAGCAAATAGGAAAATAACAGATTGAATGAACATTTAAAGTACCAATTCCATTGATCAAAATTACCTATAATGCAATTTCTCAAGGCAACAACCTTGTGCATAACAGCTCTTCACAAAATCCCAGTGTTTACATGACCCATTACAAAACTAAATAAAACTGCGCCTAACTGCTTACAAAGGATTTAGCCAGCAAGTGTTGAGCTAAGGGAGAAGAAAAAATAGAAAAAGAAGTGATCAAACCCTAACCCTAATCTACTTGAGCTCATAGTCGACAGAGGTTGAAGGAGAGATTCTTTTTTCTAAGTTACAAGCATAACTTATATACTCAGTCCTAATGCCTTGTCTTAGAGAAGAGTAAACCCTAATTTTTTTAGTAGATGTGGCACTATTACAACCCTTAGATGTCTTGGGATGTGTGTCTCAGGATCAGGGCCTCGAGATGTGTACCCTAAACCTGGGAAAACCCCCAAAAGGTCCCTAGAGTTAAGACTGAGAAGTGGGGGTCCCGAGCTTTGCGAGGCTGCCTTCGGCATATTAATTCTATCGTGCAGTTGCTTTTCACTTTTTAGTTCCTTCGTGCAGCTTGTAGAGTCCTCATAAGGTAAGAATTAGCTTGGAAGGTTTGTTCACTCCCGCAGGTGGACTTCGCATTATTGCATAGCTGCTCTAGATTTGAATGCACTCGTGCGGAAGATTTTACACTGCTTGACTCTCTCACGTAGTAGAGCTTCAGAATCTCCTGTTGCGGGGTACTCGCGTAGATGCCTTTACATCTCGCTAGACAAAGGGTTAAGCTTCCAAGCACACGAGAGCTACGCGTGAGAACTTCTATAGCTCTCTCTCCTCCAGAGCCATACGAGAACTTGGAGAGCTTGTTGATGCTATTTGCGTAAATTGGTTTCGTGAGGTA
The DNA here is from genome assembly GCA_021018995.1 of Chloranthus sessilifolius. Classification (NCBI taxonomy): domain Eukaryota; kingdom Viridiplantae; phylum Streptophyta; class Magnoliopsida; order Chloranthales; family Chloranthaceae; genus Chloranthus; species Chloranthus sessilifolius. Next base: position 48,377,906 of record CM037593.1, on the reverse strand, counting down.
GTGCAAGTGGTAGCTTTAAAGCTTGATCCTCACGAGAGCTTCGTGAGCTATATTTTTGAAGGCTTAGTGCGCGACTACTTCGCGAGTTCCTTTATATGTTAATTACAAATGAAGTGCACGATTGTTGCGGGAGAGACTGCTCTGTGATAATCCCTTCTCTAGTTACGTGGCTTCTTCACGCGCTCTATTGTGTTGCATGTAACATATGCGTGAAGGAACTTTGCTGCAGCTTTAGCCATGCGAGGCAGCACCTCAACTGTGTGAGATAGCTCATTGGTTCCTCTTCTGCTATGCACATGCTTCTGTTGCAGCTTCCTCCACTCTCATCTATACTTCTTTCATCTATTTGAATTCCTTGGTCCATCATGACATGCAAAATAGTCACCATGGTGTGTACCACCATGGTGTTCCATCAATCTCTGGCTCAGCTGTCATCCTTGGCTTGAATTCTCTCTTCTTGGCACCAAAGGCATAGACTTTATGTTAAGCTACACAAGTTATTACTAATTTATAAAACAAGATAAATTAGTGTTATTAGTCTGCTCCAAGGTCCAAAAAAGGCTAAGTTAAGAGGTGAAAAGTGGTACTTTTCAATGAATAACAAACCCCCAAACCTAATCTTTGCTAGTCCCTAAGCAAAGTAAAATTTAAGCAGCTACTCTAAGAATGTAGATGCCACTTTCGTAGGGAGCATGGATGCATTTAGCTCATGCATCAAGCCTTTTAAACCCCTAGGTGATCCCTAGTGGAGGAGTGAAGTCTCCTGAGGGTTTTCAGTAAAGGTACCCACGAACTTCTCAATGAAGCAGTTAATAAAAGTGCAACATTATCAAGTCAGCTATCAATACACAGAGCATCAATTTACCTTTGATTCAAAATGTGAGAAATTTAAACAAAGGATATGCACAGACATTTAATTATTAAAAATTTTGATTGTATGCACATCATTGTCAATTAGCTTACAATAAGAGAAACAACACATGTATGTCAGTACTGAGCTCACCAGCAATTCAAAAATTAGGTTTTAGGCAATGCACAATATATTTAATAACAAATCTAATGCTTACCAGGGCAATCTCTTATAAAAAACTTTGAGGGTTTTTACTTTCTCACAAGCTCAAGAGTAGTTACAAACCCCAAATGGGCATGCAAGCATGAGCATAGGCAAAGCTCCTAATTTCTGGCATCATTAGCTATTCCTCACCATAGATTGGACAACTCCTCATCTCCACATAATAACTCATTCAACTTAAGATCACAAGGTCTTATGATTGGGTTGTAATGTGGCTTATGGGAGTAGGTTATAAAGAATGGAAGGATAAAAATGATGCAAATTTGATAAATCAGCAGGTGAAGGAGGTGATTCATGATTTCACCTTCTTTAGTTCAACACATTTCATCTTCTTTGACATTTTTCAGACTTGAAGTGGCCAGCTTCTCCTCTTATTTTTACTTTTTCCAATGAAATTTACTCTTAACTCCTCTCTCTTCCATTTCATTATTCTTTTTCTAATTTTCTTTTGGATAAATTTTTCTTTTCTTTTCTTTTTATTTTTCTGAAATGCCACCCTCTCCCCAGCTACTACACTGCTATCCTCCTTTTGTGTTTCTTTTCCATTCACCCAATGTTGACCCTAGCTTGTCTGTCTTCAATACCTTTCCTTTATCTTCTGAATTCTCAGAGTGGGGGTAGGTTTAAATTAGGTCCATAGGTTTAGGTACCAGTACTCAGGTGTATTTTGAATTCTCACAATGGCAGTTTACTAGGTTTGGTATGTTTAAGATCAAATTGTCAAAAAGAAGGCCTTGATCCTTTCCTAAATATCATGAGTGTTGTCAGCTGTTTCAACTTGGAGATGTCTAATTTCTAGTGAGGACATTAACTCAGCCAGTCCTTAGAGAAGAAAGAATTGCCTAAGACACTCCTCAAAAAAAAAATGTGTAGACCCAAATGTCACTAGGTATGGTCTTCATTGAACTCTTAGGCATGTCCTTACCTTTTTCCCTCTTTAATGGTTCCTAAGAGTTCAATGAAGACCATACCTAGTGACATTTGGGTCTAAGGGAATGGATTGGCCTAAGGGTTTAAGGAAATCAGGTAGAAAAGGTGTGGAGGTTTCAATGGGTTGATGTGATATAGCTGGAGAGCTGTGAGAGATTTCAAGGGTGAGGCTAACGTTCAAAGGCTTGGGCTGTTGAGGGTGGTGGTAGGCCATTGGTTGGGTCTGGTATGGTTGTGGTTTCAGCAATTGGGATGGTTTGAGATATATAGGTGGGTTGGGGCTCTGTGTGGGCTTTGGTTAATTTTTTTTTTTCTTTTTATAGGTGGTCTTCACAGGTGGGCTAGGGTGAGCTAGGTGAGTAGGCAAGGGTACAGGTATAGATAAGGTCTTAGTTGGTATGGTATGTGGTAATAAGGTTAAGGTGGTTGTAGCTGAGGTTAAAATTGGCTGGGATAAGGATGGTGGAACTATGGGGGGTTGTGAGGTAGCTAGAATTGAGGTAGTAGGTGTAGGGGTTATGGGTGTAGCGAGAGGTGAGGGTATGGTAGTGGTTATGGATATGGATGAGGAGGCAATGGCTTGAGTGCTGGCTGGCACACTTGAGCTAGCTACCTCAGGGATGGGGATATGGATGGAAGGTTTGGCTAGCATAGCAGAGATTGAAGTAGTGGTTGCAGAGATGGGGGTTGATGTAGAGGTTGCCACAGAATCAGCATCAACTACTTTCTTCTTCTTCTTCTCCTTGGCAATCATGGTGCCACTGATACCCCATTTCTTTTTACCACATTTTCTGGGGTTCAGGGCAATAGTTTCCTCATCCATTTAAAATGGATAGCCTCCTAGCTTTAGCAAGGCTGTAATAATCCTGTAGTAGGGGAGTGAATGGGGTTTCTTCTTAGTCTTCACCTTCTCATGAATATCCTTCATCCCCTCAAAAATTAACTTGGCTACATCCAAGTAGTGGTTATTGTGGAAGGAGAAGAGTGCATTAGCAATGGGAGAGCTCCTCTTCTGCTCATGGCCAGAGCAATACACATTTTTCCTTAGCACCCCATCCATAAATCTGAGGTTGGGATGTATATCTCTCTTCCTGATGGACGGCCAAGAGACTGTGATCCCCCCAGTCAACTCCTTAGCAATTTCTTCGATTGTGGCTATCAAAGGAGAGCTTAAGCCACACTCTAGGCTATACTTTGCTGGTATCCCCAGTGTTTCAGCTATTACAGATTGGTTGAAGAGCATATCAAACTTGTCTATTAACACCCGCAATGATGGGTTCCCATCATCCCCAGTCTTTATTCTGATATTTTCGTAGAACAATTGCACTAGTGTAGGGAAGACTTGTTACATTGGGAGCCTCAACAAGGGCAGTAGAGTTGCCTTGGTTAGGTACTCCATGGAGGCAGATGTCTCTGGTAGCTCCTCAAAGAAAACTTTATCAAAAATTATCTCTGCCTCCAGTTTAATGGCAGCCACCCATTCAGAGGGGGTTCTAAGGTATTCAGTATCCTCCTCCTCTTCAGCTGCAACCTCAGGGACCTCTTGGGCCACTTCCTTGCCCTTTTTCTGTTTCTTCTTAGATTTTTTAGGGCTTTTGGCAAGTGAGTGCTCTCTGGCCCTCTTCTTAGGATCAAATTTCTTTTTGGCTTGGGCATCAAAGGCCGCAGCCTTGCCCTTCTTTACTGGGGTTGCCCTCTTCTCTGTTGGTTGCTCCACTTGGGGCTCAACAGTGGGTGTAGGTACCTCAAAGGTTTCCATTGTTGAGGCCTCTGTAATCCTCACTGATTTATGAGTTACCCCGGGGGAGCCAGTGTGTGGAGGGTTTAGCATGGCCTTTGCTACTCAATAACTCAAAATTAGGGCTGTAAACTGACAGATTCTGTTATGTATACTTCACAAATACAAAAGCACCTAAATTCCTCTCTACTTAACACCAAATTACTATCCAATCAATCCAATAGAGAGAGTGAGAAATCTTACCAAATTGAAGCTAGGGTTCCACTCCAACCGATGCACAATGGTTCAAAATCCCCAAACTAAGTTCAAAGTGACCAGGAAGTGATGGGGAGTAAAATGATAGGAGGAAATTTTCTGAGGTGGAGTGGATTAGGCTGTGAAGAAGAAAGGAGAAAAGAGGGAGTTTGGTTTTTGCTCAGTGAAGGCTTAGGGCAAAGAGATAGAATGGAGAAAATGGAGAATTGTTATAAGGCTGATCCCATGACTCGCGCAGCTTTCACCAGGTACTCGCGAGGTATATTTCTCATGCACTTAACATCCAAACTCGTAAGAAATGCTACTACAAAGAAGAACAGAGCCTCACGAGGACAGATTTAGAGACTTTATGTGCCTCGCGAGGTCACTTCGCAGAGCTCAAGTTGGGCTAAAGCGCGCAAGGTAGTTTTGCACCCTTCGCGTAGCTGAGAATTTTAAGCTTCGCGAGGTACGTACAATCTGAGTCCCAGGTACCTCACGAGGTAGATTTATGTGAATTCCATTCTTCACATAGTTCCATATTGTTGCCAAGATAGAGCCTCACAAGGCTCACTATTAGGCTTCAGTAGGTGCCTTTTGCTCGTGAAGCTCTTATGCGGTACAACACAAATGACTTATAATTTTGCACAGCTTGATGTCGTAGAGAAGAGAGCCTCGCAAGGCTCATATGTAGGTATTCTTCAGATGTCTTGGCTAACGAGGCTCATATGTAGGTATTCTTCAGATGTTTTGGCTCGCGAGGCTCATATGAAAGTATTCTTCAGATGTTTTAGCTTGCGAGGCTCTCATGAGGCAATAGAGGCCATTTCAGGGCCCCGCGAGAAAGCTTAACAATGACTCGTGAGTGTGAAATTTAGGCTTTTGAGCCTCGCAACAAGTCAAAACTCATTCTCTGCTAGTGCTTTAACATTGAGCTACGCATTCTAACTAATATTCACCTCATTTCTTCCCTGTTCATCCATTTCATCATGATGATCTCAGTGCCCATTATCAATATATGTACCTCAAACATGCAAAAGCCAAAGAAATTTAAGTAAATGAGATACATGATCTTTACAATGACAGCACCTCAACCACATAGCAGCAATGGACAAGCACCCTAACATTAGGTCCATGCACCCTAAATTCAAATGACCAATATGCACATATACTTAAGACAGAATAAAACAAAACAGGTAAATCAACATCACACTAAAAATAGTAATTGACAAATTTCTAAACAAACCAAAAGAAAACACACATTTAACACATATGGTACACACTTTACAAAGTTGTGGATCACTGAGCAGTGGGAGGTTCATGAAGGTGAATGGTCTGAGGAGGCTCCACTAAATTTTCTACACAAATTTTTAGCCTTTGACCATTCACTTTCATGATCTTCGCAGACATAGGATCTAAGATCTCCATAGCACCAGATGGGGAGGCATGAATGATAGTGTAAGGTCCATCCCATCTAGAGTTTAACTTCCCTAGAAAAAATTTTAGTTTGGAGTTGAAAAGCCAAACCTTAGTGTCAACATTGAAGTCCTTCCTCATTAATTTCTTGCCAAAGAATGCCTTTGATTTCTCCTTGTATATTCTGGCATTTGAATAGGCTTTCAGCTTCAGCTCATCAAGCTTTGTCAGTTGCAATTTCCTATGAGAACCAACAGTAGTTAGATCAAAATTCAGTGTTTTGATAGCCCAATAGGCTCTGTGCTCTAACTCCACTGGTAGGTGGCATGTATTGCCATAAACCAGCCTAAATAGGGACATGCCAATAGGGGTCTTATAGGCAGTCCTATAAGCCCACAAAGCATCATTCAGCTTTTATATCCAATCCTTTTTATCTGTCCTCACAGTCTTCTCCAAGATATGCTTGATCTCCCTACTGGAAATTTCAACTTACCCACAGGTTTGTGAGTGGTAGGGAGTTGCAATTATGTGTGTAACAAAATACCTTTTGAGCAGATTCAAAAAAGGCATGTTACAGAAATGACTCCCCCCATCACTAATGAAGCTATGGGCCCTTGGAAGGTTTGGGCTTAGGCCAAATGGGTTTGGGCCATGGGCCTGGCCCATTGGGGAATGGGCCATGGGTCATTGGTGGGTTTGGGCCATGGGCCCTTGATGGTTTTGGGCCCATGCCCTTGATGGGTTTGGGCCATGGGTCCTTGGGTATGGGTGATGGGGTGTTGGGCCATTGGGCCTTGGAGGTCATGGGTGGTTTTGGACCAATGGGCCTTGGTGAAAGGTGGGGTTTTAGGCCAATGGGCCTTGGGGCATATGGGAGATGGGGGTTTGGATGGTGTGAATTATGGGGGGTTGACGGGGATCATGGGGGAGTGAAGCATGGAGGTTGGCTAAGGTATGGGATGGGTTCATGGATGTGGGGTGTAGATGATGGGGGGTGTTTTGGGAAGCCTTCTATAAGGAATAGGCTTGAAACATCTCCTCCATCATGGTCATGGAAGGAAGATCGGGTGTAGATGGTGGATTTAGGAGTTGATTGGGTATGGATGGAATGGATGTGGAAGGAAAATTGGGCATGGCCCCGGTATAATCGGGCATGGCCATGGTATCTGATGGGATATGGGGTGGATTGGAGAGTTGAGGTGGGGCAAAAGATGGGAAAGGATAAGGGATGTTTGGGGATGATAATTGGTGGGGTGTGGATGTTTGGAAAAAACTGGGCATGGCCCCGATAAAAATGGGCATGACCTGGGTAGATGGGGGGATTTGTGGGGGGTTGGATAAGGCAGAAGTGGTATAGGTGAATGAGGGTGGATTGGGCCTATATGGGGAAGTTAGAGAATGGGGCATGGATGTGGATTGGGAAAATGGGGTTAGGTTTGTCATGAATGTGAATGGGAAAGGTGTTGGATTTTGAGGGGATGTGGATGGAATGGGTGGTTGGCTTGGCATGGACATAGGATGAAAGGTAGCTTGAGAAAAAGATGGGGAATGGGGGATTGGATTTTGAATGTTTTGGGAAGCGGTGGTTGGGAAAATGGGGGCGCCAAACGGGTCGGTTATAGTAAAAGGGGATAGGGTGATGGGGATGGATGTGAAGGCTTCTTCTGAATGGGAGTGGGTTGGAGAATGTGACGGGGATGAGTCGGGATCGGCGTAAGCCGAGTCCACTACCCACAACATTCTATGAGAATGGGTTGGGTAAGGGTGCCTTGGATAAGGCCCAAAAATCCTCCTCCTTCTCCCTCTACGAGACGATGGAGGATAAGATGATGTCGTTGTGCCGGCCCCACAAAGATTCTATTTTTAGGTTTTTAATTTTTTTTTGGAAATAATTTTTTATAGAAAAGAAGGGTTTCAAGGCCTTGGAATTCCCTTCTCGGGTGGCTTTCGTACCCTAACTCGAGACCCGCGGCGACGATTCCAATGCGCTTCGAAAGAATCAAATGAAGACCTTTGATCTACTGAAGGCATGAAAACCGAGGTAAACAACCCGATCCCCTAGAATGAGCCAAAAAGAAGTCACCTTCTTTTGACCGACGGAGGCGTATTGAGTGTCGGAGGTGGCAGGGCCCAAACAAAGGCACTGAGCACACTAATCGGGGCACTTGGGAGGTGAGAAATCCTCAGATTTTGGGCTGTTGATGTCCAGGTAGGCTTGGCGCAACTAATACATGCGCCAAGTTAGCAGGGCCTCTTTTTTACACTGGCGCAACTATTAGTTACGCCAAGGTAAAAATTGGCGGATTTAAAGCTGACGCAACTAATAGTTGCGCCAGTTATAAATCTAGGATTTTTACACTGGCACAACTAATACTTGCGCCAGGTAAAAATGAGGCTCCATAACCTATGATAGCAAAGAGCAACAGCTTGAAATGGGTCTATTTTTTGGGTTTTATGGAAGCTAGGCTTTTGAGAACTAACTAATTTTTATGTGATCGATTCTCTCCTTACCGCACCTAAAGCGTTTGAGTCCGGTATAACTCGCTAACGTGCTCCCCAAGGGTTTTAAGCTTTGGAATGGGAACCCACCCGATATTCCTCTGGCACAAGCGCCTTCTCAGATACTAGGTGGGCTGAGACTTTTCTAGAATATCACCACTAGAGGCTGCCGCCATACTAAGACCCAGGTGGTTGTATGTGTGCCTAAACCCACCCTTTTAAAATCTATCCCGTAAAAACAAGTTAATTAAGCTCCCTATTCTTGGTTCAATTTTAAATTTTTTTCAAAGCCTTTTTTTTATGAATGTTTTCTTTAGTTCAAAGACCAGGGGTGATGACCCCGTGCCGCTACTACGGGCCGACGTCCACTGGCAGAAAATGTTTGCACAAGTAGGCCCGCCAATCGACTAAGGCACTTTAAATGATGAAAAATTAAAGAAATTAAAAGACGATGCTCAAGTAGGTCCACCAATCGGCTAAGGCACCTAAAATGACAAAAATATAAGGAAAAATAAAGACAATGCGTAAGTAAGCCCGCCAATTAGCTAAGGCATGTAAATGACGGAAAAGTAGGGGTGAGAAAATAATAAAAATAGCAAAAATGGTTAGTTAAATAAAAAGAAATGGCCAAATTCAAGGAGAAGCTCTAAAAGCTCTCCCCAGTAGAGTCACCATCTGTGCAACCGTGGGATTCGTGACGATCCCGTGGCGATGATGCGCTCGCTAACAAAAATATAAAATCGCCACCCGGTACTTTTGGTGTCCCGAGGAACCTAGTTCATTTCTATGAGCACCGAAGTGCTAAAAATATGACTCTGAATCCGGTCCACACCAAAGGTTCTTGGTTAGGGGCTTCGGTTATCGATCTGGAAGGTATTAGGCACCCGATCGACCTGCTTAATGCGGTCTCTACTTATAGCCAAAACACAAATAGTATGAAAGAAATGAAAGATCCTTCCTCTTGCCCAAAGGGCCTTGAAATCCTATTTGCGCCCCTCCGTCCTTATCGAAAAGTCGGCGGCGTAACGGCACAAATACAAGGATAGAGGAAGACTAAAAGAGATTGGAGAAGAAAGGGGAGAGCCGGAGCCCTCGGGCCCTTGTAGCACCGTAGGAGAGCCTTGCGTTGGCTTCCTTTGATGAGATTTTGAAGGCTTGAATGGTGGAAAATAGAGTACTAACTTCTAAGGCTTGCTAGCTAAGAGGTAGAGAAGGCTAGGGGATCACACACACCTAACCTAGAGGTTTTTAGTGAAATACTAAGGTCTAAAGGGTTTTCTTGAATTCTAGAATTTGTATGGGGATGGTGCACCAAAGGGAGAAAGATCTTCTCACTTAAGCTCTTTCTCTCTTAGGAAAAATTCTCAACCTTTAATCCAAGGGGAGGGAAGCTCTATTTATAGGAAATGTGTGGGTTAAGAGACCACTTAAGTGCTAATTGGGGTTAGCAACTAGGTAATCTCACATCTAAGGTTTCCTAAGACTTTTGGAGCCTTGAAATATGTGGAAAGGTCCTCCAATGGTGGATGATAGGGTGGGGCCTTAAGTCACTTAAGGGATTGCAAATAGGGTGCAAAGGGGGGCAACAAAACTATCAAAACACACCCCAAACACCCCGGTGGTCAACAAGTCAAACCCCAGGCATGAAATTCGAGGCAAAACCAGAGGTCACTATTCATAAGCCTGGCATAACTATTAGTTACGCTAGGCATATGCACAGTGAAATAGTGTAGCATAGTAGCCTAAAAGTTGGCTACCCAAGGTGGGGTCCACTTCAATGCTGGCGCAAATATTAGTTGCATCAGGCTTAAATCTAGGGAAAAGTGGTTTGGCGCAACTAATAGTTGTGCCAGGCTAAAATATAACTGGCACAACTATTAGTTGCACCAAGCCATTTCTGGGGAGAAATGGTCTGGCTCAACTATTAGTTACGCCAAATCCCTAGGGGGCCATTTGAAATTACACTTTTGCCCTCGAGGTTCGAACTGCCATATCTCTTGACGTGCAACTCCGATTCGGGCGATTCTTAGACCGTTAGAAAGCTGACGACTTCTACTTTTTAAAAGTATGAGATTTGATCATAGTAGAAGGCCATAGCTGGTCCTGGTGCACCACTCCTCATCCATGGCTCGGAAAGGTTAGGTTCAGGTCTAGAATGGGTTTTAAGGGTCAAGATTAGTTTTTAAGGGTTCGGGAAGGTTCCTAAGGGATCTAGGGTGATTCCTAAGGGTTTGGAAGGGCTCCTAAGGATTCTAGGGTGAATCCTAAGGGTTCCATTTATGCCATTAAAAGCTCGAAAACGTGCCTCTCTTGAAATGTGTTTCGAACAGGCCTTGGGCCATATTTGGGTGTCTATAGTGTCATCTTTCCTTGTGATAGGTACTATATTTGCAACCAACTTGGGGTAGAGGATGACTCAAATGAATTTTACTTTGTGCAGCTTGTCGACTTCTTCTTTGAATTGTAGTTTGATTTGTGGATGCATTCTTCTTAGCTTCTGTTTGATGGGTTTAGAATCGGGCAATAGGACTAAACAATGTTCTACTAAGCTCGGGTCCAGACTGGGCATATCCTCGTAGGACCATGCAAAGGAGCTGAGGTGATCTTGTAGGACTTGGATTATCTGTTGTCTTTCCTTAAGGCTGAGTGTTCCACTGATTAGTAGCTTCTTGGGCTTCTCCTTGGTGCCGAAGTTAATTTCTTCTGTGGGTTCTATAGTAGCTTGAGTTTGCTCGTCGAAGCACTTGATGACCCATTAGAAATCCTATGTTTTCTCAGTGGCTAGTCTTCCTTCATCATCTATAAGCTCGTAGACTACAGAATTTCTACACTTGGGGGTTAGTCTTGTAGGAGGTAAATCTTCAACAGTGCAATTGATGACCACAATGTCTTCGGTGAGGTGTAGATCGAGGCTATTCATCCTCCTCTCGAAGTCATGGAGTATCTCGTCGGGTATGATTACTAGATTTCTTCTTCCTCGAGACGCCCTGTGCTTTCATGAGGGGGAAGTAGTAGGTTGCATTGAGCGGGATCAAGGTGCGGCTCAGTAGCATCAAAAGTAGAGGCGTGACTTTACGCAGGTATATCAGTTATTTCTCCCTTGTATCGATTGGCGCATCTAGCACTTGTAGCCTTAAGGGAAAAGTCTCTTTGTTGGTCACAAGATGGGTTTGGGATGGAGGGCTCCCTCCCCTTTTCGAATTTTTCTAATTTTTTTGGATTTTCAAAATTTAAAATTTTAGGGATTTTTTGGTTTTCTATTTTTTTGATTTTTGATAATAAGTGGGATACAAGGTTGGTCACCTGAAGAGGAACCGACAGGGGAGCCCCTCTTAGTTGAGGGAGCAGAAAGACTTCTGGGGCTGTTCGTGCGAGCCTTCAAATGACGTGAATCCATTCTGACTTTGGCATTTTTTTTTTGTAGTCTTCCTCTGGCATAATCTTCCAGATGCGTGATGAGAGCAGTAGCGCAGCTGACATTCTATTCTCTTCTATCAACTGAATTATCTCGCTCTCCGTGTCAGCTAGGTTGCCCTTTGACTCTTCTTCTTTCAATATCGATAATCTTGCTCGAATGTTTCACGATAACATCGAGGGTTTTCCTCTTCGTGGTCTGTGGTTCTATAGTATAAAATCACATGCTCTGCAGAGAGGTTGGTCTGGATATCGAGGGCATAGGCCTCGATGTGGGCATTCATGGTGCAGGGAGGCAACCCTAAGCTCCTTGAAGAGTGATAAGGATGGGCCTCCTTCGTACTGCCAGGGACTCATTACAAAGATACATTTTTCACATGGCGGATCGATTCGATAGTAATCACAAGTATACGACCAAACGCATTCCTTAACAGACTCGACTCTTAGGTTTAGATCAGGAATAATTGGTCATGGGTCAGTCTCGTGATCACTATTTTGGGATGGTGTTGAACCAGGGATATTTCGTAGTCTCCTTTTATTGCAAGGTGGTTGTCTCACGCCATCTACCTACGAACATTCGGTAGTCGGGTCACTAGTTGGGGTGATATGGAGGTCAGGTACATTCCTTGGCTCGTAATGTTTTAATATGATGGCACAAGCTCTGCAACAGGGTTGGTATGGTTGTATGATGCATGGAAATTCCTACAGGCATTCCCATTATTCGGGATCATCGTTGTGGGATTCGGAGTCCTCCTAGTGAGGTTCGTCTTCTTCTTCTGATAGCCTTTAGGGATCCTCATTTAGTTTTTCTACTAGCTCGAGAGCGGGGAGATCTATTCAGTAGTCTTCTTCATCGCTTGGCGGTGGCTTCCATTCTTCTTCTAATGACTTCCAGAAGATTTGGAGTAGTGGTGATCCGAGTGATTGAGGGTCATCGAGTGTGAGCTCTTCCTCGGCTTTTATTATCGCCATGTGGAAGTCTTCTTCTTCAGTTGATTCCTAGTCTTCAACAAGTGGTTCATGTCCTCGGTGATTTTGGTCTTTCTCGTGAGGAGCCTCCTTAACTTTGAATAGTGGCCCGATCCCTTCAAGTGCTTAGTCTGGTTCTTCATTTTAGTTTAAGTCTATTAAGTGTGTGAAGGCTTCAACCATTTACTTGATCTCTGTGATTTGGGGTTTGGTGAAGGATCATTCTCTCTTTGGCACATCGGTCTTCTCAGTAGCTCTGTACACAAAATGGTCGTATAGTGACCACTTAGGCGACGTGTCAGCTTGTTTGTCGTCTGATTGGTAACCTATGCCAATGAGTTTGCAAGCCTTCTTCAAAACCATGGGCCCTATGCGTCCTTACTTGTTCTTGCCAAGTCCAGTATGGGTGACGTACCCTAGTTGACACACTAGGTCCCACCCCTTCATTGCGGTTGGGTTTATGTCATGCAGCCGCATGAGGTTGGGACCAGCAGCCCTCTTCATCAATCTCTGTCACATGCTAGGGAAGACCAGGGATGGCTGACTTCTGCCACTGACATGTTGTCAGGAGTTTCCATCCTTCTGAGGTGGCCGGTGGATAGCACCCCATCCTGTGTTGTTGGAATGTTTGCTACGTAATCGGTATCCATATTCTCGAAGGGAGCATCGGCGTACACTCTTACAATGGTGTCCTTGTGGGGGAACATGACACATTGATGATATGTAGATGCCATGGCTTTCATGAACTCTAACAATTTTCTACCTAGGATGAGGTTGTAAGTACTAGAAATGTCTGACACATGGAATATGGTGTCAGTGGTCACCGGTCCTAGTCGTACTTGAAGCTTGATGATGCCTTTGACTAAGTGCCTCGAGCCGTCATAAGCGATGAGGGATAACAATGAGGGTCGCATATCTTATTTTGTATACTCTAGGGTCTTGAGAGTCATCATCAGGCAAATGTTTAACCCTGCTCCCATGTCGACCAGTGCGTGAGGAACTGAGAACCCTCTGATGATCACCATTACGTATATGGGAGCTGAACTTCCCTGCAATGATTCCTTTGGCATGTCGGCATCTGTGAAGGTAAGTGCTGGAGGTTGAGCCATGACCGAATTAATCTCGTGTAGCTCATCCAGAGTGGTATCCTCGTTGATGTGCATCTCTACTAGTACTTTCATCAGTAGTTGGTGATGCTCGAGTGATTTCTTGATGAGTTTCAGTATTGATATGTGGGCTAGAACTTTTTATAGGTATTGAAGGACATCGTATTCGAGTCCTGACTCGAAAGTTGATTCTTTTCTAGGCCTGTGTGCTCAGTATCCTGCAGACTGAGGTGAATGAGGTGTCATAATTGGTGGTGGGGGAATCACGTGAGGCGAGGGAGGCAGATTTGTTTCCTTGTCTCTAGTTCTCTTTTCTGGTGGCTTAGCACTCATATTCTATTTCTGTCTGGGAAACAGTGGTGGTGGATAGTTGGTTCCTAACTTGGGGGCTGGGCATGCTGTTCATTGATCCTTGAGCCATGTCATGCTTGCGTTGCCAAGCCTCCTGAAACATTCATCATAAACAAGGTGAAAATCGAGGAAGGGATACATACCGAGGCGATGCCATTACACTGAGGGAGAAACTGTGTGTAGTCTTCTTCTTCCAAGAAGGTGGAGAGTAGTGCCTCCTCTTTACTTGGGTTTTCATCTTCCCAATTTGCTTTGGTGTTTGGCTCTTGCTGAACTATTATCTTGAATGTCTAGTTCGAAGCATCGTCGTCTTATGGTGGTGAAGCTTGAGGGGGGTCTCCTTCAGTTTTGGGTTCCGAGTCAGATAGGGGAAGTGATAGTGGAGTTGGCTCAGGGTTTAGACGAGTTGAGGGTTTCGACAAGTATCTGTGAATGTTAGGCCTCCGAGCCCTAAACGATTGGACTCGTATCCTGGTGAAGTTTGGATACGGTGGGGGTTTCGGAGGTAAGATTCAAGTGATCAAAGTTGAGGGATGTGGTCGAATGGTTGGACGTCTTGGAGGTTCGACTAGATTAATTGGGGTATGGGGAGGATTGACGTGGGTAATCAAAGTTGAAGGATGGACAGGGAGTCGGCTAGAGAGATCTATTGTGATAATGTGGGACACTGTTCCCTAGTTATGGTTTGGCATGGGATTGTTGATAATCCCCAAGTTCTATGTTTGTTGATTATTATTTGGGCTGGTATTTTGAATAGATTCTCAATCAATTTGATTCCAATCGTTCATGTCGTGGATCACGTCCCGTAGGATCCAACAGTCCTCCAAGTTGTGTCATGAGAACCTATGGAAAATGTAAAACTTGTTGTAGTCGAGGTGTGTTGGCCATGGCCACAGTCATTCTTATGGGAATCTTATCAGGTTTTGGTTACTAAGGAGGCAAAAGATATTGGGGATGGTATTACATAAGGGAAGGTAGTGCTCACGCTTAGGTTGATAAGCGGGCTTGGGTTGTTGACTGAAGTTCTGTGGCGGGGGTACATTATTATAATTTTGAGAGTTAGCTATCTGATTTTGAGCTATATTTTGATTTTGGTTTTGGTAGGTGTTCTGGTTAGGTTATTGATTTCGATTCTGATAGTGATTCTAGTTCAGGTTTTGATTCGGCTACCATTGTTGATTTTGATTCTGGTATTGGTTCTGTCTAAAATTCCTTGGTTGGAAGTTCTCACCTCCGAAGTTTTTTCCTTGGTTGGCTACTATTATTCATTGAAAAGTATCACTTTTCACCTCTTAACCTAGCCTTTACTACACCTAGGAGCTATCTAATAATCCTCTATTTAGCATGTTTTGTAGTTAGTAATAACAGTTGCAACTTAGTACAAAGTCCATGCTTTTGAAGCTAAAAAGATAGAGAATTCAAGCTAAGATGTGGAGCTGAGGCAAGAACAGAGAATAGACCTTGGTGGCACACACCATGGTGACCATATTGCATGCCAAGGTGGATCCTAGAAGCCTAGAGGAGGAATGGTCAGTGGACCCAAGTATTGGAGGCTGCTGCAGTAGAAGGAGCACAGCAACAGAACACATAAAATTGCCTCGCACAGTTGACACGAAGCTCATAGGCCTGCAACATATGCAAACTCACACGAAACTCACGCAGCTCAGTAAAGGGATGGCCTCAGGGAGCTACCTCACGCAGCTATCGCAAGGTTCATTTGCTCTGCACACTCTAACTGTTCACAAAGCACTCGTGCATTAGCAGTTTCAAAAATCTAGCTCGCGAAGCTCTCACGGGGATCAAAGAAAGGAAAATAGTCGTGCACGCAGTTCTTACGAGGCTCATTCAGACAGAAGATTCCAACCGTTCATGCGGCTCTCACATAGCTCAAGAGGAGAGAGAGTTCTAGAAAATCTCTCACCCAGCTCTCGCACGCGTCAAAGCCTAAATCATCCTGGCGAGCAGCCCAGCGAAACTCAAGGCTTAGCCCACGCGAGCTGCAGAGTACACTGCTTCATCTATGTTAGACCCTCACAACAGGAATCACCTGAAGCTCCACTGCGCAAGCTGAGATGATTTACTGCAAATTCATCCTTGCGAGCACTCTTCTGTAGCTACTTCAACCAAGCAACGTATCTCACGAGGAGTAAAATAGGCAGATCTAGCCTCGCGAAGCATGGGCTCCTGCTTTCTATTTCTATACTCAGGGATACTTCAGGGATTTCCCTAGGTCGAGGGCACACATCTCGAGGCCCTGATCTCTATGCACACATCCCGAGGCATCCAAGGATGGTAACCAAGACACGTCTTCCATAAAATTAGGGTTTAATATCCTATTGGCCAAGACATTAAGCATTGAGTATATAAGCTATAACTTAGCTAATTTTTCTATCTTTTCCTTCAACCTCAGTCGGCTGTGAGCTCTAGCAGATTAGGGTTAGGGTTAGATCATCATCTTTTTTCCCTTTTTCTTCTTCCTTAGCCCAGCACTTGCTGGCTATGATCTTTGTAAACAATTAGGCATAGTTTAATTCAGTTTTGTAATGGATTATGTAAGCTTTGGAATTTGTTGAGGGTTGTTCTGCACAAGGCTGCTACCTTGAGGACCTTCATTATAAGTATTGTTTAATCAATAAAATATTTGCTTTAATGCTTATTCAATCTTTCATTTTCCTATGTGTCCATAGTATTCTTTGATCTATGCCATACCCATAGGATTTTACTGATTTGAAACTCCCATGGAAGCTTGTGCTTGTAGCCCTATGACCATGGTGGTGGCAGCAATATTCTTGTTCCATCTCAGTCCTCTGTGATTTGGATAACCTTTGCGAATAGCCTGTGACCATTTGAGTGGACAGACTATAGCCCTAGGGTGATTCTAAGCCACAAATCTGAGATGGATTCTTATCCTCTGCACTTGAGCTTGTAGCCTTGTGAGAGATTGTAGCAGGAATAAGCTCCCCTCTATTTACATGACCATCATCAGATGTTAGATCTGATTTCTCTATAGATATTGCAGACTTGTGAGCTGAGTCATTCCAGGCCTTTTGTAGCAATGACCAGCTACATTTAAGTCCCCAAATAGCTTCTGAATAACTGTGGTTTCAACAAGTTTTTCAAGAGTTGTTTACTCCTATGGATGCCTGAGCTTGTAGCCTGACAAACAGTGTCTGCAATGATCTTCATGGTCTGATTTGATTCATTGGTTGGAGGAAGTCTATTGGATAATTTGTAACCATTTAAGTGGATAGGTTATAGCCTTAAGAACAGTCCTTTCCCTTGGATATGATTGGATTTCTGATTTAACTCATTTGGTTTGATCCTCTCTATTGGATAGTCTGTGACCATTGAAGTGGACAGGTTATAGCCTTAAGAGACTAGGTTAAATCATAGGAGTTCAGTTAGATGCTTTCACCTTGCAGATGTGCTTATAGTCATCTGAAGGATTGCTACAGAAATAGCTCTAGATCTGAGTTACATGATGACTAAAATAACCTTAACTTAGTTGCCTACTTCCCACCTTTTTATCTTTATTTTAACACACACCAACATCACCTTCTTCATAAACCCTTTCTTTAGGATAGGACTACACTTTCTTTCTCTTCTTTTAGTTTTAGTTTAGTGTAGTTGTGACACCCAACTCCCTTTCTCTATGATTGTCAGATCTGATCTGGAGGCCTACTAATACAACCATTTTTGGGTCCTAGATCAATCTCTATGGGATAAACTCTTACTCAAAACTTGCGACAAAGCCCTGTATTTTGCAAGCTGTGGTATTTTAGACTTGTTGTTTCACCCAATTCTGCATCTCTCCTCTCTTGATTTGTTTTCTCCACTGTTTTTAAATAAAATAGCAGCAAGCAATCTTGAAATATTTACCCAACAAGTTTTTGGCGCCGCTGCCGGGGATATTGATCTTTTTAGTAGACCTGAGTTGTATTGTATTGTATTTTAGTTTACAAAATTCTGTGTAGAAGTGCTTGATTTTGATTAAAAAGTACTACTGATTTTTGTTGGAATTTTTATAGATTGGGACAACAGCATAAGGGAAAAGCTAGAACTGCAGCTGAAGTTTAGCTAGCTTCTATTTACATTTCCTTTGCCCTAAAACTCAGTCCCATTTCTGTTAAATTTCTTGACAGTAGTTTAGTTGTAAATTTTGTTTGCAAATTTTTTTATAGTGTGCCGTGAGTATTTTCTTTATCTGTTGTTCTGTGTGTGTGTATGCTTGGTAGAAGGTCCCTTAACCCTGAATTAGAACCCTCAAATCCTGAGGTAGAAAGGGTCCTTAGACTGAGAAACACCACACCAGCCCCTGTTATTGAAACTGAGCCAGCTGTGATGACTGAGAGGCAAAGGACACTGAAGGAATATAATGCACCTGGGGAATATACATCCCCCTTTTGCATTCAATTTCTTTCAGTTGAGGGAAATTATGAAATTAAGTCCTCCACCATCAACATGCTGCCATCTTTTCATGGGCTCAGTGAGGAAGATCCTTACAAGCACATTGATCAATTTTTGTCACTTTGCACCACATTTAACATTGCTGGCTTGGGATCAGAAGCCATCAAACTTAGGTTTATCCTTTTTCCCTAAAGGATAAAGCCAGCACTTGCCTCTCTAAGTTCCCAACTAACAGCATACAGACATTGAATGACCTCCAAAGCCAATTTCTAGCAAAATTCTTTCCTATGAACAAAACTAGTCAGATGAGGATGAGCATACTTTCATTTGCTCAATCCTCAACTGAAGATTTTCATAGAGCGTGGGAAAGGTTTCAAGAAATGTTAAAATAATGTCCCCACCACCAAATTCCTCAGTGGCAACTTGTACAAGTCTTCTACCATGGAATTGATCCCAAAAGTAGGGACATGGTGGATGCCTCTTGTGGGGGTAGTTACCTCCACATGACAGCTAATGAGGCATGGGACTTGTTTGATATTATAAGTGAAAATTCCATGTAGCAGGAGTCACTGTCCTACAATGATAGTTAGACCCCAGCTAGAATGGCGAAAGAATCCACCTCTAGAGGTGGCATTTATAAGGTCAAGGTGCAGAGTGAATTTGAGAGAAAGGTGGACAACCTGAGCATAAAATTTGATAAACTGGTGAATGTGGTGTAGCCTAGATTGGCTGCACAAGTGCACATTCACTTCAAGAATGTCCATCAGCCAACCAATTCCATGAATTGGTTATGGAACATGCTAATGATGCCCAAGCATATGGGTAGCAACCTGCTGGGTACACCTAGAGAAACCACCCTAATCTGAGGTGGAGATAAGATACATATCAGCAGCAACTGGCAACACCATACAAACCACAGCACCAATTCAACTAGGGATATGCACCTAGGAAGAATTTTCAGCTGCTTGCCCAACAACCAAGATCCTCTTCTTTTGAAGAGTAAATGCTGGCATCAATGCAAAATCTAGGAAACTTAGTACAAACTATGAACTCTCATGGGCAAAGTATTAAAAAAATAGAGGACCGGCTGGGTCAAATCTGTAATGCTTTGGACAAGAGAGGAGGGCAAGTTGACTAGTCAACCCTTGGCCAACCCTAAAGGGCAGAACATGATTGGAGAAGGCTCCTCTACCCATGAGGAGGCTAATGCAATCACTACCTTGAGGAGTGCCAGGGTGGTTGACAATCAAGTGGGCAAGGCAACTGAGGAGATCATGAAGAATGAAAAAGAAATAATGTGAGTGTTGAAGAAGACTTGAATTCATCCCCTGCTGTAGAGCAGCAAGGAAAAAATAAAGGGACTGATGTTAAGCCCCAACAACAAGCAATAAATGAAGAAAAGAGAAAAAAATAAAAAATTGATCATGATATTGCTAGGAATGCAGTTGTGGTACCAGCAGTACCATAGCTACTATTTCCTCATGCACTTACTGGCCCATCTTCTTTTGATAAGGGGAATGCTCAGATGAAGGAAATAATGGAGGCCTTCAAGCAGGTCAAGATTAATTTACCCCTGCTTGATACCATCAAACAGGTCCCTGCCTATGCCAAATTCTTAAAGGACCTTTGTACACAAAAAAGAAAAGCAAGAGTGCAGCTGTCCAAAAAGGTCTTTGCTGTAGAACATGTGAAATCAGTTTTGTCCATAGCCACACCTAAAAAATTACATGACCCAGGGGTACCTACCATCCCCTGTATAATTGAAAACCACACCATAAGTAGAGCCCTCTTAGACTTGGGGGCCAGTGTGAACCTGCTCCCATATTCTATATATGAGGAGCTAGATTTGAGAGAGCTAAAACCAACTCCAATTGTGCTCCAACTGGCTGACAGGTCTGACAGAAAACCTATGGGTGTGGTGGAGGATGTTTTGGTGGGGGTAGACCAGTTCTACTACCCTGCTGATTTCTTGGTTTTAGACATGAACCCTTGCAAAAGTAAAACTCCAATTTCTGTCATCCTGGGCAGGCCATTCTTAGCCACTGCCAATGCTTGTATTCAATACAGGTCAGGGGTGATGGAGGTGACCTTTGGGAATATGAAGGCCCAATTAAATATGTATAATACTGCCAAGCATTCTCAGATGGACATTGAGGACTGATGTGAAATGGATGTACTAGATGGCCTTGTAGAAGAAGAATTATCCAATCTACTGGATTGGGATAATATTTTTAAGAACCTGGAAAATGTTTAGAGTGAGGTTGAGGAGGAGGCCCAAGAATTCATGACAGAAGACAGCACCACAATAGAGTCTTCTCTGGGCCTAGTGCAGCATTCTAGCTGGAAACCTATATTGTTGCTCCTTCCTCAAACCACCAAGGCACCTTTGTTGCTTTCCATTGAAAGTCCCCCTGATCTGAAGCTTAAGCTGCTTCCAGAAATATTAAAGTATGCCTTCTTGGGGCAGAACAAGAAGCTTCCAGTGATTATCTCTTCCTCTCTCACTAGTGAGCAGGAGGAGGAATTGTTGAGTGTTCTCAAGAAGCACAAAAGAGCTATAGGTTGGACAATTGCTGATCTTGGGAGGATTGATGCCTCAGTGTGTATGCATAAAATACACCTGGAAGAGGGTGCCAAACTAGGCGGATGCAGAGGAAGCTCAATCCTCATATGTAGGAGGTGGTTTTAAAAGAGATAGTAAAACTATTGGATGCAGGGGTAATTTACCGCATTTTAGATTCAGAATGAGTGTCACCTATTCAGGCGGTATCCAAAAAGTCAGGCATAATAGGTATTACTTTTGATTCTGGTGAGTTGATGCCAGCCAGGGAGACCACTGGCTAGAGAGTTTGTATAGATTACAAAAAACTCAACTCCAAAATCAGAAAAGACCATTTTCCTCTCCCTTTCATTGACCAAATTCTAGACAAATTGGCTGGGAAAGCATTTTATTACTTTCTTGATGGATACTTAGGGTATAATCAAATCCATGTGTACCCTCAAGATCAAGAGAAGACCACCTTTACATGTCCCCTTGGCAGTTTTGCCTATGGGAGAATGCCTTTTGGTCTATGCAATGCCCCAGCCACATTTCACAGGTGCATGTATGCAATCTTCTCTGATATGATTGAAAAGTTCCTAAAAATATTTATGGATGATTTTTAGTTTATGGGGACAAATTTAGTCTGTGATTAAGTCACCTTGACTTAGTTTTGCAAAGGTGTGAAGAGACCAATTTGCTCTGAAGCTGAGAAAAGAGCCACTTCAAGGTAACACAGGGAATTGTGTTAGGCCATGTGGATTCCCACAAAGGTATACAAGTTGACTTGATTTTACACCTGCCCCCACCCAGGACTGTCAAACAAATTAGATCCTTTTTTGGACATGCAAGATTTTACAGGAGGTTCATTAAGGACTTCAGCAGAATTGCAAAGCCTTTGTGCCACCTGCTATGCCAGGATGTGCCTTTTGAATTTTTTGCTGAGTGCCTTGAGGCCTTTGAGGTCTTGAAAAAGTGCCTCACCTCTGCTCCTGTGATCCAGGCCCTAGATTACCCACTCCCCTTTGAGCTATTGTGTGATGCATCAGATTTGGCAATAGGTGTTATCCTAGGACAGAGGAAGAACAAGCTGTCCACAGTGAATTTCTATGCCAGCAAAACATTAGCAGAGGCTCAGCTCAACTATACCACAACTGAGAAGGAGCTACTAGCTGTTATTTTTACTACGGACAAGTTTAACCCTATTTGCTTGGGTATAAAATTGTTGTGTTTACTGATCACTTAGCCCTTAAATACCTATTGGCCAAAAAGGATGCTAAACCTAGGCTGATCAGATGGATCCTCCTGTTGCAGGAGTTTGATCTTGAGATTAGAGATAAAAAGGGAGTGGAGAATGTGGTGGCTGACCACCTTTCTATAATTTTGTTAGATGAATGTGCAGTTGCACCAGTTAATGATTTCTTCCCGGACGAGCAACTGTTTGCTATCCAGTCCATTGTGCCATGGTTTGCCATTGCTTGGCTGTTGGAAGGATCCCTTTCCATTAGACCAAAATGGATAAAGACTTGTTCTTTTCACAAGTCAAGTTTTTTTTTCTGAGAGGACCCTTGCCTATACAAGTACTGTGCAGACCAAATTATAAGAAACTGTGTCCCTGATAGTGACATCCCCAGTATTCTGAGCATGTGCCATGAAAATGCTTGTGGGGGTCACTTTAGTGGGAGAAAAATAGCAGCTAAGGTATTGCATTATGGCTTCTATTGGCCCTCCTTGTTTTAGGATGCATATGCACACTGGAAGGCTTGTGCCAGATATCAGAAAATGGGTGGCCTGTCAAGAAAAAATTCAATGCCTTTGCAACCCATTCTTGTTGTAGAATTGTTTGATATCTAGGGAAATGATTTTATGGGCCCCTTTCCTCCCTCAAATGGTTATAGTTTTATCCTTGTGGCAGTGGACTATGTGTCCAAGTGGGTTGAAACCATTGCCACAAGGACTAATGACCACAAGGTTGTCCTAAAATTCATCAAAGAAAATATCTTCTCAAAATTTGGCACCCCTAGAGCCATCATCAGTGATGGGGGCAGCCACTTCTATAATAAAAATTTCAAATAGAGAGATTAAGCACATCCTAGAGAAGATAGTTAGCACAGATAGGAAAGATTGGTCCATGAAGCTGAATGATGAACTGTGGGCTTATAAGGCTGCCTATAAGACCCCAATTGGCATGTCTACTTTCAGACTAGTTTATGGCAAGGCTTGTCACCTGTCAGTGGAGTTGGAACATAGAGCCTATTGGGTTTTTAAAACTTTGACTTTGGATCTAACACCTGCTGGTATGCACAGGAAGCTGCAGCTCTCAAAGCTTGAGGAGTTGAGATTGGATGCATATGCCAACTCAAGAATTTACAAGAAAAAATCTAAAGCTTTCTTTAACAAGAGATTGATGAGGAAGGATTTCAAGGATGGTGCCAAGGTTTGATTATTTAACTCCAAGTTAAAAAAATTTCCAGGGAAGCTAAAATCCAGGTGGGATGGAACTTATACTGTCATCCATGCCTCCCCATCTGGTGCTGTGGAGATCATGGATCCCATTTCTGGGAAGAGCATGAAAGTGATTAGTCAAAGGCTAAAAATTTATGTTAAAAATTCTGTGGAACCTCCTCAGACCATTCACCATCATGAACCTCCCACTGTTAAGTGATCCATAGTTCTGTAAATTGTGTACCATAGTTGCTTGACTTTGTGTGTTTGCTTTTACAATTCTGTCATGTACTGTCTTTATTTGTTTTTGATGTGTTGTGTTCAGAAATCTGTCATGTACTATGTTAGTGTCATGTCTTTGTTTCTTTTACAAATTTGTCATGTACTGTATTAGTATTTAGAAAATCTAAATCTAATCTGATGAGTATCCTTCTAGTGTGGTTTGTGCATGAACCTACTGTGATTTAAAGGCATTTGAATTCTAGGATTTTTACTCTGTGCATATGTTTGCAATGGGCATGAAGTTATTAGAGGTGAAATAGATGAGGTGTGAAGAAATTTTGTGTTGATGCATAATGGCAGGGTGCATGACAGTTTAGATGCACATGCCAATGTGCAGGCACTAAGAAGGATTGAATTTAGCTCTGTCGTGAAGCTCAATGGCTTGCATTTCACCCTCGCGAGCAATTTTTGGCTTTCTCGCATGGCTAACTGAGCCCCGTGAGCCATAATTCAAGTAAATACAGTGTGCTCGCAAGGCTCTGATATGAAATTTGCATCTCCGCGAGAGCCTCGCGAGCAAAACACCTATAGAGTGACTGAAATTGAACCTCGTGAGGCCTTTTCTTCTCTGCAAATATACTTCTCGCGAGATTCAACTTCAGCACGCGAGATTCAAATTCAATTGCAACCCTGCGACTACCTGGTAAGAACCCCGCGAGGCATGGATTTCACCCATTTATACCTCACAATTTGTTTCATTTTTCATTATTCTTTCTCTTTGCCCTAACTTCCCGAGCTCTCCTTTCCCATTTTTCTCCCTTATTGCCCATTCTTCTCAAGCACATGCACCCTGCTCCTACCACTTTGCTCCACATCAGCTTCCGACCAGTTTGCACTTGGTGTGGTGGGATTTGATTCACTGTGCAGCATTTCAACTAAAACCCTAGCTTCATAAGGGTAAGTGCTCTATCTCCCTCAGCTATGATCTTCCTTTGATAGTTCCTTTACCTTGATTGTATTTTTTGAGGAGTCTATGTGGGGTAACCTTAGTGGACTGGGAGTTACCTTAGATTTATATTTCAAGACCTAATTTTTGTTAGAAATCTATGTAACCATGGCTAAGAGCTCCAAATTCATCGATAGTCAAGCAGGTTTGGTGAACCCTCAACCAATTGGCAGTCCCGTGGCCACAAGAAAGTCCATGAGGATTGCAAAGGCAACCAGTGTGGCGGCCACTGAGCTTGTTGATGCCTCTGATGCCCCTGTTCCCAAGAAAAAGTCACCACCTAAGAAGAGGGCTAGTGACCACCCCCTGGTTTCCAAAAGCCCTAAGAAATCCAAGAAGAAGCAGAAGAAGGGCAAGGAGGTTGATGAGGAGCCCAACCCACTGACAACTTCTAGTGAGTTTGTGGCTGCCATCAAATTGGAGGCTGAGACTACCTTTAATAAGGCATTCTTTGAGGAAGAACCATTAGTTGCTGCATCCATTGAATTCCTCACCAAGGCCTCCCTATTACCCCTGCTTAGGTCCCCATTGCAATTAGTTTTTCCTAGACTAGTGCAGTTGTTCTATCGGAATATTAGGGTCAAGACAGGTGATGATGGAAACCCTGCACTGTTGCTCTTAATTGATGACTTTGAAATATTGTTCAACCCAGCTAGGATAGCAGAGATCCTAGGAATACCTGCCACATACACCCCTGAGTGTGGCTTGGGAGCACCACTGATTGCCACCATTCTAGAGATTGCTAAGGAAATTATTGAAGAGATTACTACATCAAGGCTGTCCATAAAAAAAAGGGACTTGGACCTAAGCCTAAGATTTATAGATGGAGTGTTGAGGAAGAATGTCTACTGCTCTGGGCACCAGCAAGAGAGAATGGCTCCCATAGCCGATGCCCTCTATTATGGCCATTACATTGATGCTGCCCAGTTCATATTTGAGAGAATGCAGGGCATCCATGAGAAGGTGAAGAAGAAGCAGAAGCCCCATGCCCTACCTTATTATAGACTTATCACTACTTTGCTGAAGTTAGGGGGCTACCATTTCCAAATAAATGAGAAGATAGTGAACTTGTCCCCTAGTAAATGGGGGAAGAAGCAATGGGGGATTAGCCATACACTGATAGAGAAAAAGAAGAAAGAGCAGCTGGCTCAAGAAGCCCCCACCATCCAAGAAGAAGTTGTTGCTACCTCAGCCTCAGCAGCAGTCACCCCTGCTATCTCTGCTGCTTCCACCTCTGTTGATATCTCTGTTGCAACCACCCCTATCTTGCCAGCAATCCCTACCTTACCCATTACCTCACCTACACCTACCATACCATTGCCAACACTTCCCTTCCTTATCCCACAGCCCACCATCCCTGTTGTGACCATCCCTATACCTATACCCATACCTATGTCCATACCTACCCTCACACCAGCAGCCCCTACTCAACCATTGTCCATTTACCCTACTCACGCCAACCCACCTGTCAAAGTAACCTACACCAAAAGGAGAGCCACCAAAGCTCCCACTGAGCCCCAACCCACCTATATCTCCCAGCCTATTCCTATCCTAGAAATAGCATCCATACCAGACCCCATATCCACTGATCTACACCATCCTCTCCAGCACCACCCTCTCCATTCCACTATAATGAGAGTGAGCCTCAGCTCCCTAACATCCCCCACATTCCCATGATTGATTTCCTACAAACCTTTGCTACATCTACACCCATTGACCAACCAACTACCTCCCAACCCATAGAGCCTTACACTTTTAGACCATTAGACCATTCCCATGAGCACCACCCATACATCACTGAGGAGTACTCTACCATGATGGAATCCATTCTGGAGGACATTAGGCATGATTTTACTCCTACCTGACTCACCTCAGCCAACCCAATTTACCCAAATCCCTACTTCACCTCAACCCTCTATCTTCCACCACACACCTACCCCCCCTTTTCAACCTATTTTCAGCCATCTATCTCAGCCACATGTGAGATTGGTTGGAGGCAGACATTGCAACTATACCAGCAGGAGAAGTATAGAGCAGATAGCCTAGAAGAAACTGTGAAGAATATGCAGTTGGCCCTTAGATTAGTTGAAGAGAGAGCTGATGATTATGCCGGGACTGTTGCAGCTTTGTAGCCGACCATATCTTCTATGGCTGACAGAGACTTAGTAGCTGCAGCTGCCTCTCTCTACACTGCAGCAACTCCTCCCCCTGCAACTACTCCTCATCCAAGAAAATCAGCACCTGGAGTAAAAATCAAAGAACCCTCTTCAAAGCATGAACCCACTCCCAAGAAAAGAAGCAGCACCAAGCACAGGAAGACCACTGCTAAGAGATGAAAGTCCACTGTTGCTGCTCTAAAGAAAGGAAAATGAAAAGTTGTTCAAGAACACATTGATATAGATTCAGCTGAGGAAGATTTGTAATTGTAGATATTTAGGATTTCTTTGATTTCTACGAACTTTTGTACTTTATTTCACTTGCATTGTATATATTACTATTTTATAAATGAAATTTTCCTTTTTATATCTCTTGTTTGTGTTTTAATTGGTTCCCATTATACTATACTATCTTTATTTTCATTGTGTGTTTTGTTTATAAATATACCTTGCTGCCCATGTTCTTTGTCTCTGAAATAGTGAGGACACTGTTCCTCATAGGTTTGGGGGTGTGGCAGGGTATGCCAATGAAGTAGTTAACCTAAGTAGGAATCGAGTGAGTAAGATAGAAATAGAGCTAAGTTCACCTAAGAAACTCTAAAAATGAGGAAATTTAAAAATTTTGCAAACCTTTTGGCATTAAAATCTTTTAACTTTAACATTTTCATGAGGTGAACACCAAGAAAACTCATTTGTGTCACCACTTAGTGAACCATTAAAGAGAGAAATAGGTATGGACATACCCATGAGCTCAATGGAAGACCATACATAGTGAGATTTGGGCCTTAAAAAAAAAAATTATTTTTTATGTTTTTTCTTGTTGAGGAGTGTCTTTGGCAATTCTTCTTGCTTTAAGAACTGGTTGAGTTCATTTTCTCACTATAAGTTAGGCATCTCCAAGTTGAAATAGCTGACAGTACCCATGACACTTTGAAAAGCATCAAGGCCTTCTCTTAGACAGTTTGAGCCTAAAGATACCAAACGTAGTAAATTACCCTTGTGCATACACCTTTTGAGCCTTAAATTCCAATTTTCTTTAAAATATACCAGAGTACTTGCACCTAAACCTGTAGACATGATTCAACCCTACCCTCACTCTGAGAATTTAGAAGGTAAAAGAGAGAAAAAGTTGAAGATGGACAAGATAGGGTCAACATTAGGTGAATGGAGAAGAAACACAAAAGGAGGACAACCGTGTAGCAGCTGAGAGGATGGTGGCATTTCAAAAAAATAAAAATAAAAAGAAAATAAAAAAGTATCCAAAAGAAAAGCAAAAACAGAAAAAAAAAATATTGAAAAGGAAGAGAGGAGTCAAGAGGAGATTTCATTGGAAAAAGTTAAAAGAAGAGAAGCTGGCCACTTCAAATCTAAAAAATATCCAAGAGGATGAAATATGCTACATTCAAAAAAGTGAAGTCATGAATCACCTCCTTCACGTGCTGATTTCTCACATTTGCAACCTTTTGTAGACAGCCAAATTTGGCCCAAGGCCCGATCGAAACACATTTCGAGAGAGTTGCACTTTCGAGCTTTTGATGGCATGTATGAAACCCATAAAAACCTTTCCAAACCCTTAGGAACCTTCCCAAACCCTTAGGAATCAACTCTAACCTTTCCAAACCCATTAGAACCCTTTCCTGGACCAGTGTTAAACCCTCCCGAGTAGTGGTTCGAAAGAGAAGTATCAAAATTTACACAGACCTCTTTAAGAGCTAAATTATATATTATTAGAAAGAGGACTTCTCCAGCTTTCCAATAAGCTAAAAATCACCTCAATCGAATTTATATATCAAAAGTTATGACCATTTAAAAATTGGGAAATTTTGGAGGAATTTTTGCCTGGCACTAATAGTTGCGCCAAGCTATTTTCCCCCAGAATTTGCCTGGCACGACTATTAGTTGCACCAGGATTTTTTCCCCCAGAAATGGCCTAGCACAGTTAATAGTTGCGCCAGGTATAAATGGGTCCCCCACCCCTCGCGAAGCCAACTTTCAGGCTGCTATACAGAACTGTTTTACTGTACATTTTCCTGGCGCAACTATTAGTTGTGCTAGGCATATGAACAGTAACCTCTGGATTTTACCTCAAAAATCATGATTGGGGTTTGACTTGTTGACCACCTCAGTCCTTGAGGTATGTTTTGATAACTTTATTGCACCCTTTTAATGCTTATTTGCAACCCTTAAGTGATTTGAAACACTAACCCATCATCCACCATTAAAACCATTCCCTCATATCTCCAAGCTCTCAAAACCCTAGAAAACATTAGATTTGAGATTACCTAATTGCTAAACCCATTTAGCTCCTAAGTGATCTCCTAATTCACCCATTTCCTATAAATAGAGGAAATGGGTGAATTAGGAGAATTTTTACCTAAGAGAGAAAGAGCTTAAAGTGAGAAGATCTTTCTCCCTTTGGTGCACACTTTCCATACAAAAACTAGAATTCAAAAACCTCTTCCCCACCCTTGCCTTTCATGAAAAGCCTCTAGGTTAGGTGTGTGTGATCTCCTAACCTTCCTTCTCTACCTCTTTGCTTCAAGCCTTAGGAGTTAGAACCCATTCCATACCATACAAGCCTTCAAAAGCTCATCAAAGCAAGCCAAGCAAGGCTCCTCTACAGTGCTACAAGGGCCCGAGGGCTCCGGCTCTCCCCTTTCTTCTCCTATCTCTTCTTTGGCTCCTCTCGTGCTCCCATTTGTGCTGTTACGCCGTCGAATTTTTGATAGGAACGGAGGGGCACAAATAGGATTTAAGGCCCATTTGGGCAAGAGGAAGCCATTTTCTTTTCTTTTACTTTATTTTTGTTTTGACCATTAGTAGAGACCGCGTTAAGCGAGTTGATCGGGTGCCTGACACCTTCCTGATCGATAACCGAAGCCCCTACCCAAGAGCCTTTGGTGTGGACCAGATTCAGAGTCATATTTTTAGCATTTCGGTGCTCATAAAAATGAACTAGGTTTCCTGGGACACCGAAAGCTCCGGGTGGCGACTCTATATTTTTTTGCAAGCGAGCGCATCACCGCGACGGGATGGTCATAAATCCCACGGTTGCACAGATGGTGAGTCTGATGGGGATTCTTTGTTGAGCTTCTCCTTGAAATTTGACCTTTTTATTTTTATTTTACGAACCATTTTACTATTTTTTTTATTATTTATTTTATTTTATTTTTGTTTTACTCACTCCTACTTTTTCGTCATTTACATGCCTTAGCCGATCAGCGGGCTTACTTGTGCATTGTCTTTATTTTTTTCTTATATTTTTGTCATTTTTGGTGCCTTAGCCGATTGGCGAGCCTACTTGAGCATTGTCTTTTAATTTCTTTAATTTTTCTTCATTTAAAGTGCCTTAGCCGATTGGCGGGCCTACTTGTACAAACATATTCCGACAGTGGACGCCGGCCCGTAGTGGCGGCACGGGGTCATCACCCTCGGTCTTTGAACTAAAGAAAACTTCCAAAAAAAAGAAGAAAAGCTTTGAAAAAAAATAAAATTGAACCAAGTTAGGGAGCTTAATCAATTTGTTTTTTACAGGGTAGACTTTCAAAGGGTTGGGTTTAGGCACACATACAACCACTCGGGTCTTAGTATGGCGGCAGCCCTTAGTGGTGATGATCCAGAAAAGTCCTAGCCCACCAAGTATCTAAGAAGGCACTTGCGTCGAAGGTATATCAGGTGGGTTCCCATTCCGAAGCTTAAAACCCTTGGGGAGCGCGCTAGCGAGTTATACCGGACTCAAACCCTTTAGGTGCGGTGAGGAAAGAATCGATCACCAAAAAATAGCTCAGTTCCCGGAAGCCTAGCTTCCATAAAAACCAAAAAAAGAGACTCATTTCGAGTGTTGTTTGCTACTGTCATATACATCTGGAGCCCTATTTTAGCCTGGCGCAAGTATTAGTTGCGCCAGTATAAAAATCTCAGAATTATAA
This sequence comes from Chloranthus sessilifolius, assembly GCA_021018995.1. Classification (NCBI taxonomy): domain Eukaryota; kingdom Viridiplantae; phylum Streptophyta; class Magnoliopsida; order Chloranthales; family Chloranthaceae; genus Chloranthus; species Chloranthus sessilifolius. The sequence continues at coordinate 48,347,473 of CM037593.1, read as the reverse complement.
CTGGCACAACTAACAGTTGCGCCAGCTTTAATCCCAACCACTTTTACCTTCGCGCAACTAATAGTTGTGCCAGTGTAAAAAGGGGAGCATTTTGACTTGGCGCATGTATTAGTTGTGCCAAGCCTATTCTGGACAGCAGCTGCCTAAATCTATGGCCTTTTCCACCTCCCGAGTCCCCCGATTAATGTGTTTAGTACCTCTGATTGGGTACCGCCATCTCCGACACCCAATACGCCCCCGCTGGTCAAAAGAAGGCAACTTCTTTTTGGCTCATTTCAGGGGATCGGGTTGTCCGGCTCGATTTTGGTGCCTTCAATAGATCAAAGGTCTTCCTTTGATTCTTCCGAAGCGTGTCAAAATCGTCGTTGTGGGTCCGAAATTAGGGCGAAAGCCACCCGAGAAGGGAATTCCAAGGCCTCGGAACCTTTGTTTTAACAAAAAATTTCAAAAAAAATTAAAAATCAAAAAACCTAAAAAAATAGAACCTTTGTGGTGCCGGCACAACGACATCATCTTGCCCTCCATCCTCCCGTAGGGGAAGAAGGAGGAAAATTTTTGGGCCTTATCCAAGGCACCCATACCCAACCCGTTCCCGTAGAATGTCATGGGTAGTGGACCCAGCTCATGCCAATCCCGACTCATCCCCGCCACATTCTCCAACCCACTCCCATTCGAGAGAAGCCTTCACATCCATCCCCATCACCCTATCCCCTTTTACCATTGCCGACCTATTTGGCGCCCCCATTTTCCCAACCACCACTTCCTAAAACATCCAAAATCAACCCCCTCATTTCCCAACATTTTCTCAAGCCACTTATCCCCCCATATCCATGCCAAACCAACCAACCATTCCATCCACATCCCCTCAAAACCCAACACATTTCCCACCCCCATCCATGATGAACCCAACCCAAATTTCCACATTCGCACCCATGCCCCATTTTTCATCTTGCCCATATAGACCCAATCCACCATCCTTTACCTATGTCACCTCCACCCTATCCGACCCCCCACAAGCCCACCCATCTACCTGGGTCATGCCCATTTTTACCGGGGCCATACCCATTTTTTCCCAAACACCCACACTTTACCCTTCATCATCCCCCTTTTCCAATGCCCCACCACATTCCTTCAACCCACCCCATATCCTACCACCTACCATGGCCATGCCCGATCATACCGGGGCCATGCCTAATTTTCCCTCCACATTCACCCCATCTATACCCAACCACCCCTTAAACCCACCACCCACATCCAATCCTCCTTCCATCACCATGATGGAGGAAATGTTCCAAGCCTACTCCTTATGGAAGGCTTCCCAAAACACCCCCCATCATCCACACCCCACATCCATGGACCCATCCCATACCCTAGCCAATCTCCATGCTTCACTCTCCCATGATGCCCATCAACCCCCCATAATTCACACCATCTAAATGCCCCAAGGCCCATTGGCCCAAGACCCCACCACCCATGATCTCCAAGGCCCAATGGCCCGACACCCCATCACCCATGATCTCCAAGGCCCAATGGCCCCACACCCCATCACCCATGATCTCCAAAGCCCAATGGCCCAACACCCCATCACCCATACCTAAGGGCCCATGGCCCAAACCCACCAATGGCCCATGGCTCATACCCCTCAAAACCTAGTGGGTCAGACCCACATACCCCAAGGGCCCATTGCCCAAACCCTTCCCCAAGGGCCCATGGCCCAAACCCATTTGGCCCAAGACCAAACCCTCCAATGGCCCACGGCCCATACCCCTCAAAATCTAGTGGGCCAGGCCCACATACCCCAAGGGCCCATTGCCCAAACCCTTACCCAAGGGCCCATGGCCCAAACCCATCTAGGGCCATGCCATTTGGCCCAAGCCCACACCCTCCAAGGGCCCATGGCCCATACCCACCAATGGCCCATGGCCCATACCCCTCAAAACCTAGTAGGCCAGGCACACATACCCCAAGGACCCACAACCCAGACCCATCTGGCCCAGGCCCATACCCACGAATGGCCCATGGCCCAAGCCCTCCAAAGCCCAATGGGCCATACCCATCAAGGCCTAATAGGCCAAGATCCCCCAAATCCCATGCCCTTTACCCAAACCCAACCTGATCAAGGCCTTATGGCCCAAACCTACCCGGGCCCATAGCCTAAGCCCCATACTCATACCCTCCACAATACCCCCAAAATTTCACCCACCCCCAACCTTCACAAGTGGGTCAAACCCATGCCATACCTCAGACCCAATTTTCTCATTTCCCCATACCCCAAGACCAATCCAAACCTTCCCTCATGTCCAATGACCTCATCAGGCCCCACCCCTAAACCAAACTACCACTCACCCCATCACCCTACAACACTTCCCTTACACCCAAGGGGCTCACCCAACCCACATCCAGTCCAATCCCATCTAGTTCATACATCAACATGAAAATCTCTTCCTCATACACCCTATGTAGACCAGCAGTATGAGAAGGACGAGATCAAAAATAGTGGGGCCTATGCCGGGGCAGTGACCAATGTCAATCCTCCACCTGTAATTACCCCACCCCTGGCAGCCCAAAGTGAGTCTAGGATAATAATTGAAAAGGCGGCCCCCATGTCCAAGGAGTGAAAGAACAGTTGGATAAAATCCAGAAGCAATTACAGAAGATGGGTGGTGCTGAAATCCATGCCACAGACTTCATGGATTTATGCCTGTTCGCCGAGGTCCCCCTGCCCCCCAAATTTAAAATGCCAGTATTCGACAAGTACAATGGCACAGGCAATCCTATTGCACACCTCAAGTCCTATTGTGAGGATATGTTCCAATACGAGGGGGATGAGAGACTGCTAATAAAAGTCTTCCAAAAGAGTCTGACAGGTTTGGCCCTGAGGTGGTTCACATCCTTAGAACCCTCCATGATGAAGACGTGGAAAGATTTGACCCACTTATTCCGAGAACAATATATCTATAATATAGACATTCAACTGCATAAGTCAGACTTGACCCGCTTAAGGCAGAACCCAAATGAGACCTTCAGCAACTATTTGGAACGCTGGAGAGCACTGGCAGCTCAAGTCAAAAACAAGATACCAGACAATGAGCAGATAGAGATGATTTCATAGAACACTCTGTCAATGATTTTAGATTTTCTTGTATACCAACAGCAGTCCAATTTTGTTGATTTGGTAAGGAACGGTAATCGCTGTGAGGATGCCATCAGGGAAGGGCGATTGAGTAAGAATGCTCCAAGCAGAACTAGTGGGGTCAAGAGGTTTTTAGAGTAGAGGAACGATAAGAGAATCAGGGCTAACATCCAGAACATCGCCAATACCAGGCCCAATAATAACGTAACCCCGTTCCAATTTCAAGCAGCGCAACTAGCTCCCGTCAGGACAGGGCCAGTACAGAGAGCCAGGAATGGGCAGGGAATGCAAATGACTCCAGAAAGGAGAGCCCATTATGATCGTGTTTTTATGCCCTTGGGGCAAACTTTAAGTGTACTTTTACCTTTATTAATTGAAAAGAGATTAGTAACTGCCTCCAACCACAACCTCCTCCCAATTCAATTCCATATAACTTTGACCCGAATACTCATTGTAATTTCCACCAGGGCCTGGGTCACTCGACTGATCGTTGCTTCCCATTGAAGCATGCGATCCAAGATGTAATCGATGCTGGGAAGATCATTCCCCCTGCACCCACCCAAGCAAACCAGCATGCAAATATTCACCAGGTGCCTTTGCCAGCACACCCTATTGGAATAGCAGGTCCCAGACCCACCATGGGGATGGTAGAGGAATGAGGAAGAGTATGAATTTGACCCCACTGATTATATCAGTAACAGAGAAAATTTTATGGTCCCTTGGCAGCGAGACCAAGATGAGAGAACCATTGGGGTGATTGAGCCCCTGAATCTGGCAGATTATTTTCCTACCCCTACACCAGTAGTTGAACCCCTAGATCTTAGGGCCTATTTCCCATCACCCACCCCCATCAACTACGTACAAATAAATGCGTATCAACCATATTCCACCACCCCCTTGAATTACCCAATAAGCTATCAGGCCCCCAATCCTACACCTGTACCCATCAATTACCAGTGGCTTACACCCACCCCATTATCCCCATTTCAACCACCCCTGTCAATTCCCTAGTGGCCCATCAAACTCCCAATCCTCCACCTCACCCATCGACTACCAATGGCCTACGCCCACCCCACTACCCCCGGTGCAACAATCGTTAAGCTTCACCACCCCTACCTGGCCCAATTTTACCACCCACCCATCCATCACCGAGGTAAGCCAGGTCTTACCTATCATCCTAGAGCCATCGGTACATGCACTTCAGATACCGGCAGCCATACCTTTCTAGCTCTCAAGACCAACCTATGATCCACATCAAGTCCCACGGAGCTATGAGCAAACCAATGCTAATGTCGGCAACAGCAATAGGGAGGGGGCAGTGAACTTCATTACCAGATCAAAAAGAATCTCAAAACAGCCCGAGGCAACAACAGCAGTAGCACAAACTCAATCCGAAGGAAAGAAAGATAGCGCAGTTAACCCCTTCAAGAAGATGAGTCGAGAACATATACTGGAGACTCAGCTGAAAAGAATGTCTGCCCATATAACTGTATGGGATCTGTTGATGACGTCCCCACTCCATTTCCAAGCATTAATGGGGGTGTTAAAGAATACGCATGTGTCCCAACAGGTGAGCCCAGACGAGATCGGGCAAATAATCAGACAGGTATGGCACCCAATGCCATTTCATTTTCGGATGCGGATCTGCCGGAGGAGGGAAACAGTCATGCTAAATCCCTCAACATTACTGTCGAATTCAAGAACATGATAATTCTCTTGGTTCTAATTGATAATGGATCAGCTCTGAATGTATGTTGAGAACTGCCACCAAGATCGGCATGGACCCCTGTATGCTAAGGCCGACAAGGACTAGCGCTTAGGGATTTGATAATACAAGAAGAGAAATAATGGGAGAGGTCGATCTGGAATTAGTAATTGGGCCCATAACCTTCTCTATACCTTTTCAAGTGATGGATATCAAATCTTCTTTTAACTTATTGATAGGACGCCCATGGTTACATGAGGTTGGGGTAATACCTTCTACCCTCCATCAAAAGCTAAAATTCATATCCGGGCAGAAGGTGATCACCATCATTGGTGAAGGGCATGATGAGAAAGACAAGGCCACTCACAGCATTGAAAATCCTAAAGTAATGGATCTGCCACATACTGAGGAAGACAATGACCTCCACAGTTTTGAGTATGAGGTATCGGCAGTAGGCCCAGAACCCTTGAGAAACATCACTTCTACAACCAGCGGCAGAATGGAAGCAGCGGTGGCCATGCTCCAGAAATGGGGCTATCTGAAAGGCAGAGGGCTCGGGCCTAGACTGCAAGGTAGAAGAGAGCTAGCTGTTGCTAAGGGGCAGAAAGTTCAATTCGGGTTAGGTTACAAGCCCACAGAGGAAGAGGTCCGAGAGGCTAAAGAGAAAGCCAGTCGTTGCAGCTGCTAGAGCTCGAGGAATCAACATAGAAGAGAAACCTCACCCTAGGCCGCACATCAGGGAATCCTTTGTCAACGTTGGGGTTGTAAAGATCGATTGAAATGGGGTAACCCATTTAACCCCACACAAACCCACAGCCCTAATACATCACACCAATCCCCAGATCTCCCTTCCCAGCCTGGAAATATATTTGGCTGTGTTGTCCCTCTTTGAGGAACGACGGCCAGTACTTGAACAAACTCCCCTGTGGTAAATCACCACAAAATTGAGTTATCATTTGAGGACATCATCTCTGACAAAATGGGGATCAACTTGATGGAAGATGACTCCAATGAGCCATATCAGTCAGCACCCTCCATCCCAACAGGTAAAGGAGTGGCCCCTCAGGTACGCAACTGGGCATCTTTACCCTAAACCCTGGAAGCAGGGAGTGGCCTAACATTTGGCACCCGTTTCTCAAATAAAAACAACCTATAAAAAGTGAGATAAGCCCTTGACAGGCAATACCTTGTATATATAGTAACCCGCCTTGCCAAGGGTCCGTCTCCGAAGAAAATAAAAATCTCAAAAATAGGGAAAAACTACAAAATTCCATAAACATTGAAAAAATCCAAAGTCAAAAAATATAATCATTTAAAATTTCAGAAAAAGTCCCACAAAATGATGCCTTAATCGAAATACCCGTCCCACATAAAATCGACCCCTTTTCTATAGAAATACAAGACGTAGGAGTTACGAGTCTGGATGAGAATAGTCCTTTGGAGGAGCTCCCCAATGTGCTCCTTGACCGATTCGCCGACTTTGAGCATGGCCCTACCCCCGTTGTCGAAGAGACAGAGGATATCAATCTAGGGACTGAGGAGATTCCCAGAATAACTAAGATCGGAACGTCGCTGTCTCCCAAAGAAAGAAAAAGCATGATCGATTTTCTTCGATCATACCAAGACATTTTTGCCTGGTCCTACGAGGACATGCCTAGTCTGGACACTGATTTGGTTGAGCATGAGTTGCCTCTACCTCGATGATATGAAGCCGTTAAGGTGGATGTTAGTGGATGTTGAAAGTCAAAGATGAAGTCATCAAGCAGTATGATGCAGGGTTTCTCATGGTATACAAATACCCACAGTGGCTAGCCAATATTATGCCTGTGTCGAAGAAAGATGGAAAGGTTTGCATGTGCATCGATTTTTACAATTTGAACAGAGCGAGCCCAAAAGATGATTTCCCATTGCCACACATCGATATCTTGGTCAATAACACTGCTAAGCACAAGATGCTTTCATTTATGGATGGATTCTCAGGATATAATCAGATAAAGATGGCAGAGGCTGATCAGGAGAAGACTGCATTCATTACTCCATGGGGAACCTTTAACTATCGAGTCATGCCATTTGGCCTAAAGAATAGCAGTGCAACATACCAGAGAGCTATGATCGCACTATTTCACTACATGATGCACTGAGAGATTGAGGTGTACATCGACGATATAATAGCCAAGTCATCGAAGTGAGGTGATCACTTGGTAAACCTTCAGAAGCTGTTTGAGAGATTGAGGAAGTACAGGTTACGTCTGAACCCATAGAAGTGCGCTTTTGGTGCTATGTTTGAAAAGTTATTAGGATTCATCGTCAGCAGGAGAGGGATCGAGGTCGACCCAGTCAAGGTCAAAGCTATCACAGAAATGCCACCGCCATCTATTGAGAAAGAGGTCAAAGGGTTCTTAGGCAGAATACAATATATCAGTCGGTTCATTGCGCAACTAACTTCGATCTACACGCAATCTTCAAGCTACTAAGGAAGAACTCGCCTGTTGAATGGAACGATGATTGTCAGGCAGCATTCGATAAAATCAAAAGCTACCTCCTCAACCCACCTATTTTAGTACCACCCGAGTCGGGGAGACCACTCTTAATGTACCTCTCCACGACGAAAGTCTCGATGGGATGCGTCTTAGGACAGCATGACAAGACAGGAAGAAGAGAGCAGGCCATCTACTATCTGAGTAAGAAATTCATTGATTATGAGACGCGCTATTCTCATCTAGAGAAAGCATGCCTGGCTCTTATATACTCAGAGGCTCCACCATTACTTACTATCTCAGGCCGTTCTACTTCTGGCCTGCATGGATCTATTGAAATACCTATTTGAGAAGCTCGCTCTCACTGGGCGGACTGCACACTGGTAGCTTTTATTATCTGAGTTCGACATCACGTACGTCACTCAGAAGTCAATCAAGGGGCAGGCACTCACCAATCATCTTGCCGACAATCCTTTGCCAGATTATGAGCCTTTGAGAATTGAATTCCCTTATGAGGGCATCCTTTTTATGATAGAAGACAATACAGAAGAAGCAGAAGATTTGTGGGTAATGCACTTTGACGGGGTAGCTAATGCAAAAGGTCAGGGAGTTGGCACCATTCTGATTTCGCCGAAAGGATCCCAAGTACCGGTCTCTATTAAGCTCCATTTCCTTTGCACAAACAACGTGGCTGAATACAAAGCTTATGCCGCTGGCCTGCAGGCGGCTCTCGATCTAAATATAACTCACCTCCGAGTGTTTGGCAATTCACAGTTAATCATATGTCAGACGAACGGTGACTAGAAGATGAAAGATGAGAAATTGATCCCTTATCATGAGCACCTTGAGGACCTGATAGCTTGCTTCCAAGATGTGACATTCTCATATGTCTCTCGGATAAGGAATTGCTTTGCTGATGCACTAGCAACTTTGGCATCAATGATAGAAATCCCATACGGTGCTGAGATGAAGCAGATCATGATCGAGCAGAGGAATGAGCCGGCCATCTACCTCCAGATTGAGGAACCTATGAAGCCTGATGATGAGCCACCTTGGCTCTCTGATATCAAAAATTTCCTCGAGACCCTAACTTTCCCTGAGGGTACATCCAAGATGGACCGATGAACCATTCAACGTCTAGCGGCAGGCTACATCATTTGCGGGGAATGCCTTTACAAGCGATCCTATAATAATATTTTGCTAAGGTGCGTTACAGAAGGTGAAGCAATCAATATTATGGAGTATGCGGAGCCCATGTCAGCAATCACATGCTCGCCAAGAAAATTCTGTGGCAGGGATACTTTTGGATCACTATGGAATCATATTGCTGCCAACATGTTCATAAATGTTACAAGTGTCAAAAACACTCCAGTCTGATACACGCTCCTTCCATCGATCTTCATTGCATGACCACTCCTTGGCCATTTGCTACCTGTGGCCTAGACATTGTCGGAATGATTCACCCAAAAGAATTGAACAAGCATCGATTCATCCTCATCGCCATTGAATACTTTACCAAGTGGGTAGAAGCAGCATCATACACCAACATCACAGCCAGTCACATCGAGAAGTTTCTCAAGAACAATATTGTGTGTTGATTTGGAGTACCCAAAGATATCATCACGGACAATGGCACTAATTTTGCAAATAAGCGTATCCAAGCCTTCTGTGAGCAATACAAGATCAAGCACCATCGCTCGTCACCCTATCAGCCTCAAACTAATGGAGCCATGGAAACAGCGAATAAGACGGTCGTCCGCATCCTTGAGAAAATGGTCTTCACTTATCAAGATTGGAGCTAAATGTTGCCATTTGCCTTATGGGCCTACAGAACGTCAATCCGTACCGCTACAGCGGCAACACCATTCTCCCTTGTGTATGGAACTGAGGTCGTCCTACCAGTTGAGGTTGAGGTACCCTCACTCTGAATCCTCATGGAATCTGGCTTACCCGAAGCAGAGAGAGAGATCACCCTTTGATCAGCTGAACTTACTGGATGAGAAAAGGCTCCTAGCCTTGTGTCATACTCAAGTTTACCAGGGGCGAAATGCACGCACTTACAATAAACATGTCTGCGGTCGAGATCTGAAGGTAGGAGACACTGTGTTGAAGAAAATCTTCCCATCCCTCCATGCCGATCCGAGAGGCAAGTTCAAGCCGAACTAGGAAGGACCTTACGTCATTCGAGAAGTGCTACTGGGATATGCCATTCGCCTCACCACCATGGACGGAGATCATCTACCTGAGCCCATCAATGATGGATATGTCCAACGATTCTACTCTTAGTCTATCGCGATAAGGTAAGTATTGGTAAAACAGATATGTGACTGCTTAAGAACTACTCAAAAGAGGCCATCATTCCAAACACAGTGGCCGAAAAGCATCCCTAAAAATGATGATATCCTTTGCTACCCCATTTGAGCCTGGGCCTTTCTTTCAATAAACCCCTTCCCAAAAAAAATGTGTGTGTACATATACAGAAAAAGGGGAAGTAAAGTTACCATCAAAATCTAAAAAAATCAAAAAAGTAAAACCTCAAAAAGAGATCGCCTGAAATGGAGCAAAAAGAATAAAAAAAAATGTGTAGAAGAATCACGGGGCATGTACAGTAAAAACCCCCAAGGGAGAAAGTATGTTGAGAAAATTGAAGCCGTATCAAGGAAACCCTTTTAGCCTAGCATACCTTCAAATCCTAACCTAAGCCATGGCCAAGCTACACCCTGAAGAAAGCCCTCTTTTAGGTTTACAAGCAGTCATAATATCTATTAAGTCAACACAAGCTGAGTTGTGAGACAACACCAGAACCCCATCCAGCCGGCTATGATGGAATCGACGTCTATGTCGTGGCTATTGAAAAGAGAAATGAAGAAGAAATAAAAAAATAAAATAAAAATACAAGCTCAAAGCAAGATGGACGTGGTGAAAACCCGAAAGGGTGTTACGAGTAAAAACAGAGAGTTTATGCGGACTAGGTGAAAACCTGAAAGGGCGCTTGGGGTAAGAGGGCTAAACCCATGGACATGGTGAAAACCTAAAAGGGCACCACGAGTAAAAAAAGGAGAGAAATAAAAAATAAATAAAGAGAAAAGATTGAAAAAGAAAGGTTTGGACTAATTGAGAAGATTAATGTTTGAGGAGCCCTTTTATTACTCTTCCTATACCCTCTTGTCCGACTAGGCCGCTCATGCTAGTTCGAATCGGGTCCCAACCAGAATTGTCTTTGTGAAACCGCACCATCAAACGTATGACCCGAGGCAAGGAGAAAGGTTTAACTCAATCCAAAGGGATTAATGTTCCGGCCTTGGTAAAATCTAGAAACTCACTCAGGTCACCCGTTACTCCGTCTCACTGTCAAGGCATAAAAAAAAAGGAGCCAAAAACAAAAAATCAAGAAAAATCCAAATACCAAAAAAATGTGCATATATTTCTACTCATATTTGTAGCATCATATTTCAATCACAAAAATGAAGAACAATAAACAAATAAATCTCTGAAAACAAAAATCTAAAAAAGTATATTGAAAATGAAAAAATGTAGGTTAGAAATCTACTTTTCCTTCTGTTGTTTAGGATGCATTTTCTTTATATGCATAAACAAAAAAGGGACTGACCTTTTCTTGAGAATATGCAGGAACATCACACGGTCCAAAGCCTCGAAGCTGGCAACTTCTCAGCGATGGACAAATCAAATGAGGTATCTCACCACTGACGTCAGGTCTATTCAAAAAAAAAGAGAGAGAAAATCATTTTAAAAAAGAAAGAATAAATTTGTGCTTCCACGCACAGCTACGCACACGCATGTTTCGTTGCGGTAAAATGTCAATATTTTATCAGCAACACCACTGTGCTATAGTAACGTCCTAAGTCTAAAGTACGCCTTGGATTCATGATCCTACTTTAATGTAGGAGCAACGATGTCAATCCTGACCAAACGGTCAATGTTTTGATTAGGTTGGCTCCACTGCTATATCTTCGAGCTAAGCACTCTGTTTAGGATTTATATGAACTTAAGTGTCTTAAGCTTCAGATTCTCCGTTGGAGAAGGTCAATCATTGGTTGAGACCAACCTGTTGAGAATGAGATTACGTATCAATCAAACTATGTGCAACCATGTATTCAGAAGGGTTCATTTCCCTTTTATTTTTCTGCAGGCTTAAAAGTTGTATGGATAGCGGTATCCCTGTAAAGTGTACGCCATGCGTCTGGGTATCCGTATGATAGTCATTTATTACTGTAAATTATACCCGGGCAGGTCCGGGTCGAGACTTCCATCGCCTTTGTTGTTGCTTATCGCTCCTTATGGGTGCATATTTATGCATAGTTAATTGATATTTATGATCATTGTCGGCGGAAGCCAGGATTGGATGCCCCTTTTTGGGAGACACCCAATGATTGGTTTGACCTGTTTAGCGATACTTGAAGCTGGATGCTCTAGGTCATTTTGATCCGGGGCATATTTTCAAAAATGGCACGTCCTCCAAAAAAGCGTTGTGACATCTTTTCACTTTTCTCGGGCAGTCATGCTAAATAAACTTTGGGATCGATGGGTTCGCCCAAAAATCTCGAACCCTGCTTTCAGAAGGGGCACCGTGAACAGCCAGATGGGGCAATCAAATGCCTCGTAGGATTGGACACAAACTATGGAGTCTTGCGTATGTTTACTTCGCACCTATCTTTGAATATGGGTCGATCACCCCACTTACTTACGAAGTTATTACATTCAGAATGAATCTTAAACACCAAATACCTTCAAAATCATCTCGAGAAATGAATGTCTTTCCTGACTTTAGGGAGTTCGTAACTCATTCCACCTCGGTTATGCCCAGTAATGTCGCTAAGCGCTTGGGAACCGATTACCTTGAGAAATGAATGTTTAGCCTGGCATCCAGGGCTTTCATTTTCTCACCATGTTACACATTTGATGTTGAAGTTCATTCTGAATGTAGTGGACCCATCAGTAATGCCTTAGGCCTCTTCGGATGTCTCTTTTCTTTGGCATTCGATCATTAGTGATAGGATACCAAAGAGGGGCATTTGTAGACACCCAAATTTAGTCCAAGGCCCGATCGAAACACATTTCAAGAGAGGTGCACTTTTAAGCTTTTGATGGCATGTATGAAACCCTTAGAAACCTTTTCAAACCCTTAGGAACCTTCCCAAACCTTTTGGAATCAACCCTAACCTTCACAAACCCATTAGAACCTTTTCTTGGACCAGTGTCAAACCCTCCAGAGTAGTGGTTGGAAAGAGGCATTTTAAAATTTACATAAACCTCCTCAGGAGTAAATTATATATCATTGGAAAGAAGACTTCCCTATCTTTCCAACGAGCCATAAATCACCTTAATCAGAATTATATATAAAAAGTTATGACCATTTGAAAATCGGGCTAGTTTGGAGGAATTTCTGCCTGGCGCAACTAATAGCCATTTTCCCCCAGAATTTGCCTGGCGCGACTATTAGTTGCGCCAGGCTTTTTTTCCCTCAGAAATGGCCTAGGGTAACTAATAGTTGCTCCAGATATAAATGGGTTCCCCCACCCCTCACGAAGCCAACTTGCAGGCTGCTGTACAAAACTATTTTACTGTACATTTCCTGGCGCAACTATTAGTTACGCCAGGCATATGAATAGTAACCTTTGAATTTTGCCCCAAAAATCATTATTGGGGTTTGACTTGTTGACCTCCTCAGTCCTTGGGGTATGTTTTGATAACTTTATTGCACCCTTAAGTGATTTGAACCACTAACCCATCATCAACCATTAAAACCATTCCCTCACATCTCCAAGCTCTCAAAACTCTAGAAAACCTTAGATTTGAGATTACCTAATTGCTAAACCCATTTAGCTCCTAAGTGATCTCCTAATTCACCCATTTCCTATAAATAGAGACTCCCACCCTTGGTTTAGGAGTTGAGAATTTTTACCTAAGAGAGAAAGAGCTTAAAGTGAGAAAATCTTTCTCCCTTTGGTGCACACTTTCTATACAAAAACTAGAATTCAAAAACCTCTTCCCCACCCTTGCCTTTCATGAAAAGCCTCTAGGTTAGGTATGTGTCTTCCCCTAGCCTTCCTTCTCTACCTCTTAGCTTCAAGCCTTAGGAGTTAGAACCCAATTTCATATCATACAAGCCTTCAAAAGCTCATCAAAGCAAGCCAAGCAAGGCTCCTCTACGGAGCTACAAGGGCCCGAGGGCTCCGGCTCTCCCCTTTCTTCTCCTATCTCTTATTTGACTCCTCCCGTCCTCCCATTTGTGCTGTTACGCCGCTGAATTTTCGATAGGAACGGAGGGACACAAATAGGATTTAAGGCATATTTGGGTAAGAGGAAGCCATTTTCTTTTCTTTTACTTTATTTTTATTTTGGCCATTAGTAGAGACCGCGTTAAGCGGGTTGATCGGGTGCCTAACACCTTCTCGATCGATAATCAAAGCCCCTACCCAAGAGCCTTGGTGTGGACTTGATTCAGAGTCATATTTTTAGCACTTCGGTGCTTATAAAAATGAACTAGGTTTCCCCGGACACCGAAAGCTCCGGGTGGCGACTCTATATTTTTTTGCAAGTGAGCGCATCGCCGCGATGGGATGGTCACAAATCCCACGGTTTCACACCTTTTCACCCTTCCATTCTTTGTAATCTTCACCCATAAGCCACATTACAACCCACTCATAAGACCTTATTGATCCTAATTGAAATGAGCTATTATGTGGAGATGAGGAATTGCTCAATCTTTGGTGAGAAATAGCTAATGATGCCAGAAATTAGATGCCTTGCCTATGCTCATGCTTGCAGACTCATTTGGGATCTGTAACTGCTCTTGAGCTTGTGTGAAAATGAAAACCCTCAAACTCAATGGTGAGAGACTGTCCTGGTGAGCATTGGGTCTGACATTGAATGTATTGGGCATTGTTTAAATCTAATTTTTGAATTAATGGTGAGCTTAGTACTGACATACACTTACTATTTTTCTTGTTGTAAGCTGATTGGAAATGATGTGTATGCATATAAGAGTTTTTCATGTTAAATTGTTTGTGCATTTTATATGTTAAAAATTCCTCACATTTTGAAAAAAATCAAGGGTGGACTAATACTATATTTATTGAAAACTGATTTGATAATGTGTGCACTTTTGTTAACTATTTTATTAAGAAGTTTGTGGGTATCTTCACTGAAAACTCTCAGGAGACTTCACTCATCAACTAGGGATCACCTAGGGGTTAAAAGGCTTGATGCATAAGCTAAATGCATCCGTGCTTCCTACGAAAGTGGCATTTACATTCGTAGAGTTGTTATTTAAATTTTGCTTTACTCGAAGACTAGCAAATATTAGGTTTAGGGGTGTGTTATTCACTGAAAAGTACCACTTTTCACCTCTTAACCTAGCCTTTACTACACCTTGGAGCTATCTAATAATCCTCTGTTTAGCATGTTTTATAGTTAGTAATAACAATTGCAGCTTAGTACAAAGTCCATACTTTTAAAGCCAAAAAGAGAGATTTCAAGCTAATATGTGGAGCTAAGGCAAGAATAGAGAATACACCTTGGTGGCACACACCATGGTGGCCATATTGCATGCCAAGGTGGACCCTAGAAGTCCAGAGGAGGAATGGTTGGTGGACCCAAGTATTGGAGGCTGCTGTAGCAGAAAGAGCACAACAGCAGAACACAAAAAATTACCTCGCACAGTTGGCTCAAGGTTCATAGGCCTACAACATATACAAACTCGCGCAGAACTCACGCAGCTCAGTAAAGGAATGGCCTCAGGGAGCTACCTTGCGCAGCCATCGTGAGGTTCATTTGCTCTCCACACTCTAACTGCTCGTGAAGCACTCGCGCATTAGCAGTTTCAAAAATCCAGCAAGCAAAGCTCTAGCGGGGATCAATGAAAGCAGAATAGCCACGCATGCAGTTCTCGCGAGGCTCACTCAAATAGAAAATTCAAGCCGTCCATGCAGCTCTCGCGTAGCTCAAGAGGAGAGAGTTCTAGAAAATCTCTCGTGCAGCTCTCACGCGCGTCAAAGCCTAAATCAGCTTGGCGAGCAACCTCGCGAAACTCAAGACTTAGCCCATGCGAGCTGCAGAGTACACTGCTTCATCTACGAGAGACCTTCGTGACAGGAATCACCTAAAGCTCCACTGCGCAAGCTAAGATCATTCACTGCAAATTCACCTGTGCAAGTACTCTTCTACAGCTACTTCAACCATGCAACATACCTCGTAAGGAGCCAAACAAGCAGATCCAGTCTCGCTCAGCACGGGTTTCTGCTTTCTATTTCCATACTCAGGGATACTTTAGGGATTTCCCCAAGTCTAGGGCACACATCTCGAAGCCCTGATCTCTATGCACGCATCCCGAGGCATCCTAGGACGGTAATCAAACCACATCTATCATAAAATTAGGGTTTAATCTCCTATTGGCCAAGGCATTATGAATTGAGTATATAAGTTATAACTTAGCTAATTTTTCTATCTTTTCCTTCAACCGTAGTTAGCTGTGAGCTTTAGCAAATTAGGGTTAGGGTTAGATCATCATCTTTTTTCCCTTTTTCTTCTTCCTTAGCCTAGCACTTGCTGGCTATGATCTTTGTAAACAATTAGGCATAGTTTAATTTAATTTTGTAATGGGTTATGTAAGCTTTGGGATTTGTTGAGGGCTATTCTAAACAAGGCTTCTACCTTGAGGACCTTCATTGTAAGAACTGTTTATTCAATAAAATATTTATTTTAATGCTTATTCAATCTGTTGTTTTCCTATGTGTCCATAGTATTCTTTGATCTATGCCATACCCATAAGGATTTTACTGATCTAAAACTCCCATGGGAGCTTGTGCTTGCAGCCCTGTGATCATGGCGGTGGCAGCAATATTCTTGTTTTATATCAATCCTCTTTGATTTGGATAACCTCTGTGGATAGCTTGTGACCATTTGAGTGGACAAAGCCACAGATCTGAGATAGATTCTTATCCTCTACACTTGAGCTTGTAGTCTTGTGAGAGATTGTAGCAGGAACAAGCTCCCCTCTATTTTACATGACCATCATCAGATGTTAGATCTAATTTCTCTATAGAGATTGTAGACTTGTGAGCTGATTCATTGCAGACTTTTTGTAGCAATGACCAGTTGCATTTAAGTCCCCAAATAGCTTTTGAATAATTATGGTTTTCGCTGGTTTTTCAAGAGTTGTTTGCTCCTATGGATGCCTGAGCTTGTAGCATGGCAAACATAGTGTCTGTAATGATCTTCATGTTCTAATTTGATTCATTGGTTGGAGGAAATCTATTGGATAATTTGTGACCATTTAAGTGGGCAGGTTATAGCCTTAAGATCACTCCATTCCCTTGGATCAGATTGGTTTTCTGATCTAACTCATGTGGTTTGATCCTCTCTATTGGATAGTCCGTGACCATTGAAGTGGATAGGTTATAGCCTTAAGAGACCAGGTTAAATCATAGAAGTTGAGTTAGATTCTTTCACCTTACGGATGTGCTTGTAGCCATCTGAAGGATTGCTACAGAAACAGCTCTAGATTTGAGTTACATGATTGAAATAACCTTAGCTTAGTTGCGTACCTCCCACCAATTTTTATCTTTGTTTTAACACACACCAACATCACCTTCTTCATAAACCCTTTCTTTAGGATAGGACTACACTTTCTTTCTTTTCTTTTAGTTTTAGTTTAGTGTATTTGTGACACCCAACTCCCTTTCTCTAGGATTGCCAAATCATTAGCCAGATCTAGAGGCCTACTAATACAACCCTTTTTTGGTGCTTGATCAATTTCTTTATGGGACAAACTCTTACTTACTCTAAACTTGCTACAACAGCCCTGTATCTTGCAGGCTGTGGTATTTTAGACTTGTTGTTTCACCTAATTTTGCATCTCTCCTCTCTTGATTTGTTTTCTCCACTAATTTTAAATAAAATAGCAGCAAGCAATCTTGAAATATTTGCCCAACAGCAATCGCGTTGACTTGCTCGATGTCGGAGGTCTTCTTATTGTTCTTGGTCTTCGAGTTGCTGGAAGAGGTGACTTTCGATGCTATTATCGAAAAGGTAAGGTCTCCGCCCTTGATGTGTCGTTCGATGTGGTTAGCGTGCAGATGGAGGGTAGCGAAGTCTAGGCAATCACTTATAATATGGGCGCTTCAAAGGGGCCCTTTGATGTTATCTATGATGATGTCGATCGCATCCTACTCCTTCATCTGGCTTTCAGTATGAGCAGCAAGCTTCCTCCAACGTACCACGAAGTCTACGAAGTCTTCTTCGAGCTCTTGGTTTGTCATCATCAGGTCACTGAGAGCTGGCTACTGCTTCCTGTATCAGGTGCTTGTATCGATCTAGGAACTGGCTAGCTAGATCTTCGAATGTGTCGATCTTGTGGAGCGGTAATCCTGTGAACCAATCGAGGGCTTCTCATTCTAACGACCTCTAGAAGTAGTGGATGAGAAGACCTTAATTACTGTGTATCGGTCCACAGTCATTGCAGAACAATGCCAGGTCATGATATGGATTTCCCGTGCCATTGTACTTGCTGAACTTGGGAGGCTTAAAACCTGCAGGTAAGTTGAATTCGAAGTCCTGGGAGAATTTGTCGAATCTGAATGAACGATCAGGATGCTCTCTCTTAGCCATGTATTCATCGAGAATCTTAGGGTGATCCTCTACTCTTACAGTGGCATCATTCTTGATAATCTGGGAGTGATCTCTATCCTAGCGATTATCGTCAAAGAGTATGCGGGTGGTCCGCCTTGGTGGTGATACAAGCCGTGATATTGTGCTCGGAGTAGGCGGCTGTCTCTACTCTCTTTGTCGCTCTCACTCCTCTTGGTTTTGTTGATCTCTGACAATTTCATACGCGACGGCCAGGCCTCAAAGACTTCTTTGGATTCTTTGCCTCCTCTTTGCAATTTTTGGACATTGAGTTCCACGAGTTGTCAAGCTGTGAAGTTTTATCCGATGCCACTATCTCTCTTGTCGTCTTTGTAATTGGTGCTCGGGGAGTGAAAGGGTTTTCCTCATTGTCAGTCATGTTAATTTCAGGATGATGTTGGGTAGAATCATAGGAAGACTCTTCATCATATATGGGATTGTAATGGTACCCCCATAATGGCGGGTCACTGATACTAGTAAGATTTATCGTACATATTCCTGACATCTCTAATCTCTGATAGATGTTCATGGACTCTCAAAGAGCCCTCGAGAGTGTGTGTGCGTAGAGTGACAGAATATAAAGCTAAAGAATATGAATGCAACTAAAAAGAACTAAACTAACTAAAAAGAGGAGACTTTAGCAGAAAAAAATCCCATCGTGATCGCCAGTCTCTCGGTACGTGCTTTTTCGAAGTTTCTTTCTGTCCCTGAAAGAAGTGGCCCAATTCAGTCCACTTGGACTCTGGCAGAAAGTGGTGGAATAAACTAGGAAATGTTAAATGCTAAAAAGAAAAAGGTGAATTTTAAATAGAAAGTACCTGGGTTAATGCGATCGCTAGCTGCAGATATTTATCGACGCTGTAACACGTCACTGATCATGCTTTACGGGGTGTGGGTTAACTCCTTTACTAAGCGTCGGCCGACCGACTTAGCAGTTGTGGGTTGCCTAAGGTCTAACAAGTCTAGTTTCCTAATCTTACTCTAAGTCTAACTAAAAAGGGGTTGTGGCCTATTACGCTAAGGAGAATTGGCCCCATTCCCGGATACCCCCCGTAAGCTCCTTTGGGCAAATCGGCTAGGCTAAGGGCAATATTTATAAATATTAGAATTAAAAACTTAATTTAAGTTAAACTAAGAAATAAGGGAGAGATTACCTGATGTTGAGTGCTTCTTCCTCCATGCCTCTCCTTCTTCCAGCACTGCAGAGAGAACCTTGAAATTCCTAGGCTTGAAGGAGAGGAACTTGAAAATTGGATCCTTTGGTCGTGGGGTAGGGGGATCTATTTATAGGTATAGGCCCAATATCGTGCATGTGGGCACGCCTGTAATTAATCGTTTATGCAAAGGTATAGACCTAATTTCGCGCATGTGGGCGCACCTGTAATTAACCATTTATGCAAACAAAACCTAGCGTGGAATTGAATTCCA
Organism: Chloranthus sessilifolius; assembly: GCA_021018995.1. NCBI lineage: Eukaryota > Viridiplantae > Streptophyta > Magnoliopsida > Chloranthales > Chloranthaceae > Chloranthus > Chloranthus sessilifolius. The sequence goes on along the minus strand of CM037593.1, from coordinate 48,328,083 downwards.
TGCATGGTCTTATGCGCTCAATCCAGTTTGAGTCGGTCACGGGCTCGAGAATGATCGACTGACTAGCTCAGCCGGGGAGTCCTAGTTCCATTGTGCGTGGAACCAATTACACATATGGATTTATGTGCATAATCAAATTATGCGCATTGACAAGTGCGCATAATCCTGGACTTCGAGCGGTCTTGGGTTTTAGAGTTCCAGTCTAAATCTAGATTGATTCTGCATGTGTGGGGATGTGTGCAATTGGATTCCATGTGTCAAGGTATGCACAGCTTACGGAATTTAGTGCGGTGCACAGAAGCCTGTGCCTAGTCCAAGTTGGACTAATTTCACGCAATTAACCTTGTGTGCGATTTAATTGCGTGTGTAGGTGCATGCGTGCAATTCTGGGGCTTCCGGGCCTTATTGGGTTCGAGCTTATGGGCTGATATTTCAGCCCATATCTCGACCACATACTATGTGAATAGTATATAGTCCCACAACTTTAATATTCTTCGGAGAGGGTTGGTCCCTTTTCGAAGGGTTGGTCCCTTGTCGGATCTTGATTCTTCTTCGGACTTTGACTTCGGACCAGAAAAGAGGTCTTATTTTTGTATTCGCCTAGGTTCCCTTCAGCGAGGACACTTCAGAAATAAGGTCAAACTTTCGGCCAAAAGTCGCTCTAGCGAACATCCCTTGTCGCTCGAGCGAGATGTTGAAGAATGTACATAAATCTTTTATGAAAGGAGTCGCTCGAGCGAGTATCGCTTGTCACTCGAGCAAGTCCCGTCGAACTTTGTCTTCTTCAACCCTTTTTCCTAGTTTTCTTCTTGTCATTTCATAATAAGTGCCTTCAAATTGTTCATAATTACAATCGACCATTGATATATCATCGATGTATGTGATGTAGAAGAGGGAATCTGTCGCTATTAATAGGGGATCATTTAACTTCCTTCTTGCGATGTTAGGACCGAGGTAGGGGAATTTCACTGCACACTTATACGTTATACTTTGATTCATAGGCATTTAATGAGCTAATGAGTTAGCAAATCATCATTCTTATCGCTGGAATTAAAACGTTGAGACCCATCAAATATTGTCCCATCATTGAATAAATTAGAATTTATTGAATAATTCAAACTCATTGAGCACTGCACCTTTTGAATAATTGAAAATCATTGAACAAATGCAACTCACTGAATGTCGTGTACCTATTGAACACTTGAAACCCATTGAACATCATACTCTCATTGAACATTGAAACTCATTGGACATGGCACCATCATTGAACAATTGAAATTTATTGAGCATCGTACTCTTATTGAATATCTGAAGCTCACTGAATATTGAACTCTCTTTGAATATTGGAGATTTGAAATTTGCTTTTGAACTATCTATGAAATTTGAATACTATACTATGTGTTAGAATTTTGCATGTGATTTGAGGCGATTCATTTGAACGAATTATGTGATTTGAGGCGACACAAATATTGAACATTGAACCGTGCTTCGGCACACATTAAATCGTGATATTGCACATATTGAACCTTGACGACGGCCTATCGAACCGCACAAGTATTCCTCACAATGCAAGAGCTTGGGCACTCTGAAAAATTATTCATTGAACGACGATGGTTAGGATTCCTATCGTCATTGACATCGGCTCTAGCGTTATATTCGCATTAGATATATTTAAGTTATTCATCTTTAATTCATGCATGGAACTATGAAGTTGCATCTGAAATGAAAATATGATGGAAGACACCATAATTGAACTTTTGCATGAAAATGGAAATTTTTGAAATTGGACACTTATATGAAATGAAATTTTCAGAACTTCTGAAATTGATATTAAGACTCCACTACAGATTAGATAATTCAAATTCAAATGACAATTGGACTCCTGATAGTTTGGCATCTTAACTCTTGATACTGAATGATCATTGATTAACTGTGTTGAATGTATAAGATATGATTGGTATTGAGATTTTCCTATTGAGCATGTGGACTTTTCGCTCACCCCAACACTGTGTCACAGGTACCGACATTGGCAAGGATCTTGAACCTAAAGAAGATCTGGATTTTGTGCCGAAAGACAAGGGAGATCTTCCACCAGAAGATTACTATCCTTAGGAAAATTTTGAGATTTGGATTTGGTATAAATTAGAAGAAATTCCCTGAATAATTGTCTCTTTTCTTTCCACATACATTATTTTAGATACCATTGTTTGGGTGACGTACGACCATCACCGGTGGTGTACTTTTTGAGTTGTAATTTCATTTATGAGCATTGAAGCATTTATTTCAGTTTATAGTAATTTGATTTCCATTGATACTAAGAAATTATGTACATAGATTGTGAACTATGATCTAGCAACCCGGTATTTCTATATCTTCCGACTTGAAAATTTTGGGCCGTTACACTAGCCCAGCCTAAGGAATGTTGGTAAAGGCCCATAATACTGGACACACATAGCCCAGTCCTTGGAAAGGCCTGTACACTCAACTTTAGCATATGCAACAAGCCTTTAAACCCCTAGGTGATCCCTAGTGGAGAATGTTGGCGGACTTCTGAGAGTGTGCTTACTTTATTGGTTGGTGATGAAAGTCATTTAAAAATCAAAGAAAGAGTAAAACAGGGGATGGAATCAGCACAACTAAGAAATCCTAAACCTGCAAGATACAGGGTCCATTGTAGCAAGTTTTGATAAGTAAGAGTTTGTCCCACAGGGAAAGGTGATCTACAGCTCCAAAGGAGCCATCTCTAGTAGTCCCTCCAGATCTGACTACAAATCTGGCAGTCCTAAAAGGAGGGGAGTTTAAGGTCACTTATTCTAAGTATTCTAATGTCTAAACTGCAGAAAGGGTTGAGAGGATGGATGGAGTGTAGAAAATAAATATAAAAGGGTGAGAAGTATGTTATTGAGCCCAGATCAGAGGAGTTTTGTAACTCAGATTTAGATCTTATGCTATAGAAATCATGTCCAGTGGCTACATTATCACCACTGAGGAGAAAGGATCCAACCCATCACTCTGCCATGATTCCACCCTTAAGGCTATAACCTGTCCACTCAAATGGTCACAGATTATCCCATAGGGGAACCACTATCCAAGCATGGGTCAAAACATAACCAGTAAATCATTGCAGGCACTATTTCATCTAGGCTATCAACTCAAGAATCCATGCGAAACCTCAACCTCTAAAGCTCTATATGTTGGGCTAAGGCTGTATAGGACCATGATAGCCCAGACACATAGAACCAGCAAGAGATTGAGTACAACCTTCGATCTAGCTGTCCATTGCTTGAGTGAGGCTACAATGGTCCAGTCGCCAGCCTACAATCTCTATTACCAGATCAAATCCAACATCTGATGGTGGATCTATACAAATATAGGGGAGTCTACCTCTGTACAATCTCCCACCAGGCTTCTACAAGCTCAGGTGTAAAGAAGAAGGATCCATCTTGGATCGGTGGATTAGAATCACCCTAAGGCTATAATCTGTCCACTTAAATAGTCATAGACTATCCCAGAGGTTATCCTCCTCACGGAGCCCAAGACAAAATAAGAATATCGCTGCTACCACCATGGTCACAAGGCTACCAGCTCAAGCTCCCATGGGGATTTCAGATCTAGTGGGTCCTGTGGTGGGGCCAAGGCTGTATAGGACCATGATAGCCCAGACACACAGGTCACTTGGATCTGAGTGGCCCTTAGAATTAGTCCTCTATTGCCTTGAAACACAGCCAAAGTAATGGTGGATCACAAGGCAGCAGCCTTGCACAGAGCATCTCACACACAAACACAAATCCCACAAAGTACAGATCCTATTACAGAACTTCCATTAATCTAGTTTAAAATACATATAAAGACATAGTCAGCAAGTGCTGGACTATAGAGAGAAGGAAAAAGAAAAAGAAAACTACTTACAACTACAAAAAGAAAAACTAAACGATCTCAGATCAGGTCTCCCAGAAATGAGATGGGTTCTTAGCTATTCCAGGATGTAGAAAGAAAAGAAAGTCTAAGCTCTCCAAACCTAAGCTAAGTGTGGGTATTTATAGCAGTGGTGTGGCGGTGCATTAGGGTTATGAAACCCTAATTTTAATGATGCCACGTGGCCGAATAGTGATCCTTCGATGCCTTGGGCTGCGTGCACAGAGATTTGAGTGTGGGAGTGCTTGCCCTAATCGTTGGAAATTCCCAGAAAGTCCTCAGCTGAAGAGATGGAAGTTTGGGGTTCAGAGCTTTGCTAGGTAGCCATTGTTTCCCAGACTTGTCGCGTGATAGCTTTTGTTCTTCACTAGGATGATTTAAAATTGAAGCTTCTGCCTTCGTGAGGTTGGCTTGGTTTGCTCTTCAGGCAGTCGCGAGGTTGAGTGGACATCAGAGCCTCAGATGTCGCGGGGTTGGAGCTTAAGCAGTCGCGAGGTTGATCTTCACGAGGATAGATTTGAATAGCACGAGAACTTTGCGAGCACTTATCCTCACTGGGCTTCGCGAGTTACCTTGCGAGGCTTTGATGAGTTCTGAACTACGCGAGGTTCCATGTCTTACCTGATCTTCACGAGGGTGGGTTTGCCTTTGCAAGGACGCTTTCTTCTTGAATGGCGTGAGAACTGCGCGAGGAGTGCTCTTCTGATAATTGCATCCCACGGCGATTACGCGATAGTAAGGCGAGAGTCTTCAAGCTCTCTTCTCGTTCGAGCAAGCTGCAGCAGTTGAGAGAAGTCTGCTGAAGCGTGTGAGGCGCACGAGGTGTTCTATTCTTAAGCTTCGCGAGAGCTGTGCGAGTTTATGTTTCTGAGGCTCTTCAGTCAATCATCTGCACGAAAAGTTGTTGTAGAGTCTTGGGAAGCTCAGCTGGACTGTGCGAGGCTCATTTTCAGGTCTGGATTCAGACTTCATCCTTCTGAGGGACTTCTAATGCCAAAACAGGCTTTTTAGCAGGATTTTTGGTCTTATTTCACTGCTGGGTACTACCTACATAATACACTTAACAAGGACTTATTAGGTGGCTATGGGTCTAATCAAAGGTTAAGTTAAGGGGTGAAAAGTGGTACTTTTCAGGTCTTAACACACCCCCAAACCTAATCGTTGCTAGTCCCTTAGCAAAGCTACATTAATCCTAATATAAAAATTAAATGCCACTTTCGTAGGGAGCACAAATACATTTAGCATATGTACCAAGCCTTTTAAACCCCTAGGTGATCCCTAGTGGAGGAGTGAAGTCTCCTGAGGGTTTTCAGTGAAGACACCCACAAACTTCTTCAATGAAACAGTTAACAAAAGTGCAATATCATCCAATGAGCAATCAAGGGGCAGACTTAGTTTACTCTTGCATCATTAAGCATAAAAGAAATTTAATTTATTGGTTGCACAGTAATTTAAACAGCATAAACTCTTCATGATTGTACAACATTTCCAATTAGTTTACAATCACAGAAAACTGCACTAGTGTGTGCCAGCACTGAGCTTATCCTTAGGTCAAAAATTAAGTTAAGGTCATACATAATGCATTCAAGTTCAGACCCAAAAACTTTGCAGGGCATACTCTCATAAGGGTTTTGTTAAGGGGTTCATTCTCTCACAGGCTCAAGAGCAGTTACATCCCCCAAATGGGTTTGTAAGCATGAGCATAGGCAAAGTTCTTAAGTGCTGACATCATTGGCAGTTCCTCACCATAGATTGGATAACTCTTTATCTTCACATGACAGCTCACTCAACTTTTAGATCACACGGGCTTTTAACTGGCCTGTAATGTGGCTTATGGAGTGGGGTTGAAAGAATGGAGGGTTGAGAAGGGGTTCAAAATTGAGAAATCAGTAGGTGACAGAGGTGATTCATGACTTCACCTTCTTGAATTCAGCTCCTTTCATCTTCTTTGAGATTTTCAGATTTGAAGTGATCAGTTTCTCTTCTTGATTTTGATTTTCCAATGAAAGTTCCTCTTGACTCCTCCCTTACTTCTCTTCATTGTTATTTTTGTTTCCTTCTTGTGGAATTTTCTGATTTTTTATTTTTTTTTTGTTTTTACTTTTCAGAAATGCCACCATGCTCCCAATTATCATACTGCCAGATTTGAGGTATTTCTTTTCCATTCACCTACTGTTGACCATAGCTAGTCCATCCTCAACTTTTTTTCCTTTACCTTCTAAATTCTCAGAGTGAGGGTAGGCTGAAGCAGGTTCATAGGTTCAGGTTCAAGTACTCAGGTGTATTTTGAAGAAATTTAGGATTTAAAGCTCAATGGGGGTATGGACAAGGGCAGTTACTTAAGGGTTGATCTTATTAGGCTCAAACTGTCCAAGAGAAGGCCTTGATCCTTTCCTCAGTCTCATGAGTACTGTCAGTTGTTTCAACTTGGATTTACCTAACTTCTAGTGAGCACAGTGACTCAGTCAGTCTTTAGAACTAGAAGGGATTGCCTTGGTTACTCCTTGAAAGATGGAAAATTTTTTTATATAGGCCCAATTCTCACTGGTTATGGTCTTCCTTTGAACTTTTAAGTATGTCCTCACCTTTTTCTCTCTCTACTAATTCACTAAGTGCTAATACAAGTGAGTTTCCTTGGTGATATTATCATGGAAATGTGGAGTATTAGAAGTTTATAATGTCCAAGGTTTGCAAAAATTTTAAACTTCTTATTTTCATGATTCTTAAGTGAACAGAGGTCCATTTCCATATTGCTCAGATGAGTCTGCTGCACTTATGTTAGCTATTCCATTGGAAGGGTCTGCCTGGCACACCCCCAAACCTATGAGGAGCAGTGTCTTCACTGGTTCAAAGGTGTCTGTGCAGCAGAGTTATTACAGCATAAAAGATGAGAACAAGAAACAAACACACAACATACAAGGCAAGATAGTAATGACAGGGGAATAAAGTCTATAAAAAATGAGAAGTGTACAAACTACAAGAAAACATAAGCAAAAGAGTGTAAAAACAGATAAAATCCTATGGACAATCTAGTTAGAATGGCTCAACGCTTGTCCCAACCCATTTTCTTGGCATGTTCTTGAAGGTAAGCCTCCTCTTCTTTCTTCCTTCGTTCTCTCTCTGCCTTTCTTTGGTCGGCAGTTTTGGGTATGGTTGGAGCCCTGACCCTCATTTTTCTCCTCTTTGCTTTAGGAGGGATCTCTGAAGATTTATCGGTGGTTGGCTCAGGGGGTTTGGTGGGAGATTTTCCTTTAGGGCCCTTACCTTTGGAGGATTGCCCTTGCTGGGCTGGAGGGGGAATAAGAGGGGATTGGGCTGGTGCTGGCTCAGGAGGGACAATAGGGGATTTAGCTTTTGCTTTCTCTTGAGGCAGGAGAGGACTTTTCCCTTTCACTGGTTTAGGGGGATCCACAGAAGATGGATCTTGTACTTTGGCTGCAGGAATGGCCGGGCTCTTCCCTTTCACTGGCTGGCGTAGTGGTGGTGCCTCCTCAGACTGAGCAGATTTGTCTTTTCCAATTTTCAAGGAGCCACTTGGGGGAGTAGTCCTCTTGGCAGCAACCTTCCTTCACTGAGGATAGGATTGTTCAGCAGGGCTTGATGAAGGAGCAACAGCAGTAGTGGGGGCACTGGGATCATTTGGTGGTGCAGAATCAGAGTCAGAGTCAGAAGGAAAAAGCTCAGTGGGATCCAATCCAAGGGCAGCAGTAGCCTGTCTGCGTTCCTCTTTGGAAAGTAGGTGACCATGGGGATCATCCTGAGCAGAAGCTCTGGTGACCTTTGGAGGTGGGGATGGAGGGGTCGGCCTTTTACCTTTTTGGGCTGCAGTGGCTCTTTTGGAAGTGGGAGTTTTCTTGGAAGGAGTGCATTTTCTTTTGGGAGCAGGAGAGGGAACAGGGGGCAGAGCAGAGGCAGGGGCTGAGGGACTTGAGCGGGAGTAATGGAGTTGTGTAGGTATTACTGATGGGAACTACTGATGAGGCATTTGAGGAGGAACAAGAGGAGGTACCTGACTTGGGGCTGTAGGAGGTGGGGGAACAGGTGGTGTAGGTGTTGGGGTAGGGGTGGTGGAAGAAGATGGGCCTGGTTGTGTGGAAGAAGATGGGGCCACAGGGGGAGCTGTGGCGAGAGGGGTGGCCTGTTGGGTTGGGAAAGTAGGAAGGCAACTCTCTGTTCCAAGATTTCAATTTTCTTGTTAGCCCACAAGAGATTGGTATCTGTAAGCTCCTTACTGAGTCGGTTGATATCTTGAGCATTGTTCAATTTTTTCTCTAATAACCGGTTGTGCTTTTTTGCCCTTTCTGCCTTGGCTTTTTCAATCTCAGTAGTCATTCTGTAATACATTGCCGCAGCCTTGTTCGCATTTAGGGTCTCCAAAATTGCCTCCCACCCTTTGGAAATATCTCTCAGCTGCTCGCGGTGAGCAAGCTTCAAGTCACTAAGTTTACTGACAAGGGTATTGATGGCTTGGCGGAGTTGGGCCATGCCATTGAGAACATCCCTCTTGATATAGGGATTGTCCCTCATGGCATGGAGGAGGGTGAAGTAGGGGGGGTGTAATAGGAGTGTCTCAGTAAGATGGGTAGAAATGGAGTGGAAGAAGTAGAAGGGGATTGATCCTGGGGGGGAAGAGTGGGTGGTGTAAGGATGAAGTCAAGAGTAGGGGTGGAAGTGGTTGGGGTAGTCTGTGTTGAATGGTCAGTGAATTGAGGAGGGGGTGGGGGAAGAGGTGGAATGGAAGGTATGGGTGGAAAGTGAAATGAAGGAAGGGTAGTGGATGTGTATGGGTTTGGGTAAGGGAAGAATGGAATGGTGAAGGGTCGAAATGGAAGGGTGGGGTTGCAAATAAGTGGGGTTGAATGGGAAATGTGGATGGAAATGGAATGGGGTCAGTTTGGGTAGAAGTGTTGGTAAATTGAGGTAGAGGTAGTTGATAAGTAGTGAAAAATACCATTTTTTACCCCTAAACATGAGCCTTGAAAGACCCTTGAGAGGACTAAATAAGTGCTTTAGTGTTCATATTGCAGCTAACCAAAAAGACAGGTCCAAATCCGAAAACCATCCTAAAATGATCAAAAAGCTGACAACGCATGTCAAACTCAAAGAGGGAGTGAAGAAATAGCCTCAGCAATGGCTAAAAAGGTCCTAAAAGAGCAAGAAAAGACCTGAAGAAGAAGAAGGATCCATTCGCAAAGAAGAATGGAAGCTAAAAGTTCAATTCGCAAAGAACATCTACTATTCGCAAAGAACTTTGAACTTTGCGAAAAGAAGAGAAGTCCTTTGCGAAAAGACCTCCTGAAGCCAAAATGCTTTGCGAAAAGAAGAGAAGTCCTTTGCGAAAAGATCACCTGAAGCCAAAGTCCTTTGCGAAAAGATCTCTGAAGCCAAAATGCTTTGCAAAAGAGATTACGGAGCCAAAATGCTTTGCGAAGAGAGATTGAGCCAAACTACTTTCTTGAAAAAAGCCCTTAAACTATGCGAAATGGCATTACGGGATTTCTCGTCCAAGGGTATTTCAGAAACTTTGCACGCCCTAATGCGTTTTAAACCCAAGGACATTAGGAAGATTCGAGCACGAACCAAAGGCATATTCCACCCCATGTGAACACCCAAAGATGAAATTACTTGGCGGAACTTCTAGAAGCTCAAACAGATTTTTGAATTACATAATGTAATTGATGCCTCTGTTTCACGATTGGTGAACGGATCAAGCATTTCGATTGGCGAATGATCTGGATCACGGTGCTCGACTCCTATTGGTTGATACAAATCTATCCAATTACGATTGGTTGATACACATCGAAATGGCTTAGGAAAACTATAAATAGACGAACCATTTGCCCAATTTGGGTATCCAGATTTTAGAGTTTTCATCTCTGTTTCCCCATTCCGGTCGGAAGCTCATCCGATTCCCTGTAATCCCTTCTTGTATTTTACCTTTGAGAGCCATTACAGTGATTTGTACTTCCAAGTTCGGATTCAAGATCAGAATCTGAGGGCTCTCGAGAAGCTCGATCAGAAGTCGAGGGCTCTCTAAGAAGCCGTGCTCAGTAATTGTAATGTTGGATTTTAAAAGGTTCTTTGTAATTTGTGTCTTCTCCATTGGAGTCATGTCGAGGGTTACGAATGTTCACCTTAGTGCATTAGACTTCTTTAGATTCACTCATCCGCATCCAACTTCCCTTAATTCATCATCCTGCAAATTAAGCGTTGGTAACCTAATTCAGCGATTCTGATGATGTTCATGTTACGAAATAAAGAATAGGCCTGACTAGGCGATGATCTGTGACAAATCACGACCATAAGTCTAAACCTATTCCTTAATTCGATTTATTTCTCTTACATCTGCTAGCCGATGAAGATTGAATCTGCTTTCTGAACTCTGATTCTCCATTAAAATTCAAAGGCTAAAATACATGAAGCTATTATTTCGCATTTGTCTTATTTTAAACACCTCCACAACTCGGATCCGGATCACGTAGTTAGTTCTTTTCTTTATTTGCTTTTAGTTAAACGTGACAAAACCCAACACTCTCTTTTATCTATTCTTTATTTTAGATAATTATAGAGCCAGATCTGTAGCATCCGGAGGTTTATCTCTCATTTTAGACAAACTTCTCGTAGACGATCTTGAAATACTTACTTTTAAAACTTGCTACAATTGGCCTGATCTTGCGGGCCGATGTTAGCCCTAATGTCTTTGATATCCCTTTCATAAGTAAACATCCTTATAATTTAGCATTCTTTAATTCTATAATTTTTGATTTGTACAGCGCACAATTATGGCACACGTGGAGCGACAACAAGATTTTGGCGCCTTAGCCAGGGAAGTTTGTTCTAAAATAGGTAGACCTAAGTTTTTTATTTTGTAGATTTGATTTTTATTTTAATTTTTCTTTAAACTGCACTTTGCATTCTAAGTGCTTGATTAAATGTCTCTGACAGTTTTGTATAGAAAACCTGTTTCTGCAGTGAGAATTTTTTTTTTTTTTTACGAGTTTTATTCTTTGCCTTCTAGTTATTTGAATAAATGCTGCTGCCACTCTTTTGTCTTTTGTCAAATTTGGCGAGTAGCTTTGAGTTTTTCTTTTTATTTTTTGTCAATACTTGAATAAAGTCTGCTGCAGTTTGGATGTTTGCGTCTGAGCGTGATTCAACAAGAACATCTGGACCAAAATGGAGCAGATGCTTGAGTTTGCATCCCTTCTCCTTTGCATTCATTTTCTATTTTTAAATTCTTGAGAACCAGGATTCTGTGTTTAATGTTTGTTTTGATTATAATTTCGTCTTTTAGGCATCCGATTTTTTTTTTTTACAAAACCAAATACAAAATAAAAGAAGCTGAAAACACAAATAGAAAATCTACGAGTTGTTTCTCATTATTTTCAGAGAGTAAATAAGGGCTGCCGATCCAAAACAAGTAAAAAAACAATTTGGATAGCAATATGGTCATTGATTTACATCGAAAAATTCAAAAAATGAAAAACGGAAAATAACAAAATTGTTGAAAAGATGAGGAGGAGAAATTTGTTCCTCACCTCCCATTCCCCATGCAATGAAGTCAGTTTCTCCTTTTGACAAAGGAAACACAAAAATTGAGGAAATGATGGAGACATTCAAGCAAGTTAAAATTAATCTACCTGCTTGATGCAATCAAACAGTCCCCGCTTATGCAAAATTTCTCAAAGAGGTGTGCACCCACAAAAGGCAATCTAGGATACATTTATCCAAGAAGGCCTTTGTGGAGAAAATCAACCAAGTGCTATCAATTGCAACACCACCTAAGATGCAAGACCGAATCCCCACAATCCCTGCATCATTGGGGAGCACACCATTGAGAAAGCCTTGCTAGATCTGGGTGCTAGTGTCAACTGCTCTGTTATGAGAAGCTAGGTTTGGGAGAATTGAAACCCACTCAAGTGGTGTTACTGACTATGAGATCTGAAAGGAAACCTATGGGGTTGATTGAAGATGTTTTGGTAGGAGTAGACAAGTTTTCTACCTACGACTTTTTGGTGTTGGACATGGAACCAACCAAAAGTACCACTTGCCATCCTGTCATTATGGGAAGACCATTCACAGCTCTGACTAATGCATGCATTCAATGCAGTGTCTGCATCATGGAGGTGTCTTTTGGAAATATGAAAGTTAAATTGAATGTGTATAATCACATTACTCAACCTCAATTCTCTGGCGAGGAATGTTTCCATGTTGACATCATTGATGAGTGGTGGAGGAGTCTTTACAAACATTTCGCAAGGTAAAGACTCCACCATCTATTCTAATCCTCTGCGCCTTTTCTCTTGTCGAAATCAAAGGTGTAGATCATACCAAGTGATCTTTTGAACAAAGAAACTCACACAGAGGAAACCCTCGGATCATGTAATCGCTTCTACTCTTATTCTTTCTGTGATTGCTGGTACTTAAGCTACATTTGAGGCCATTTTAAATATGGGAAAAACCGAGAAATCTCTTGTTGCCATGTTCCCTAAATCTTGACCAAGAAAGGCACCAAAACACCCCAAAGCCAAAGGCAAAGCCAAGAAGTCTGCAAAGAAAACTTTCAATGGACAAAGGATAGGGTTGAAAAGAAAAAAAAAATACGCCATGAGGAGCCCACCCTGCGCCTCGAGCCCGTAGTCCGTTGTCCCCATTACCCATTCCTTTGGTTTTGCCTAACCCATTCATTGATGCCCGAGCTCATACACGAGCTATTGGTGGATGAAACTTTTCTCCTCCAAACGATTACGTGCTATCTTTAAGATATCTCGGGAGGCTTCCTCAAGACCATCCTCACTCCATTACGAGAAATTTACCCAAGGATGACAAAGGCGTGGTATCGAACCTCACCACAGTCACAGAGGAACATCTTGATGTGCCAACCCTAGTTATTTTTATAGACAATCGTGACTTAATCAGGATCTTGAGGGACATTGGACATGCCCTAGGGATACCTTTTCAATTCAATCTGATGGACCCTTGATGCTCTGAAGTTGCCTCTTTCAGAGATATGGCGCCCATTTGACACAGGGCATGGTGGGTTCTGGGCAATCAATAGTGAGAAGAGATGCCTCGCAATATCTATCGATGGATTCCATACTCAGAGAGTTTTTATGTTACTGGGCACACCCAAGAGAGCGAACCCCATCTTAGAAGCCCTCTTTCACTTCTCTAAGGGCAATTCTTCAATGCCCCCATCCGATCTGAAAGCAATGGGTGATGTGAGTGCCAAGGTAAAAAGGAGCGAAGATTCTGGCCTCCTTTGGAAGAATCATTACTGACCCTCTTAAGAGCCAAGTTTGACATTGATAGGGAAGAGCCCTTTGAGGTACTCACTCCTCACAACTTTGGCAAGAAAGCTGGACCACAAGTCGGGCCATGTTAAGAAGAATGAGGAAGTAGGAGAATCGACCCCTACCGGTTTACAAGCCCAATTACATCAATTGTCTCTTTCTTATTTTCTTATTTTCGCTTTTTATTCTATTGCAATTTTTTCTGTTATAAGTGTGCCTAACCAAATTGCTTTTTGTTCTCCCTATTTGAAAACTTACAACCCCTCCCCTACTCCTTTCCCTTTTTTCCTTTTATTTTCTATCCAAATTTCGATGTGCTTGTCAGTATCAGGATTATTGTTGTTTCATTGTCTTCCCTAATAATTGTCCACCACCTTTGAACGGTGAGGACACTGTTCCCCATAGGTTTGGGGTGTGGCGGACAAGTCCCGCTAGGAATAGTTAACATAAGGGCAGAATCACCTAAGTAATTAGGAAATGTATTAATTTACTTAAGAATCATGACAACTAGAAAATTTAAAATTCCTTTGCCAAATTTAGACATTCTAAACCTTGCGATATTCTACATTTCCATGATGATTACACCATAAAACATCCGGTATCGACGTAGTAAGTCAAAAGGAAGAAAAAAGGTAAAGATATACTTAAAAGCTCAAGGAAAACCATAACCGGTGAGAATTGAGCCCATATATTTTCCATCTCTGTTGAAGAGTGATCGAGGCAATTTTTGATTCAAAGGATTGGCCGAGGCATTAGATCCACTAGAAGTTAGGAAACTCCAAATTAAAACAAGTAACAAAGACTCATGAAGGCGAGGAAAGATCAAGGCCTTCTTTAGGCGACTTGAACCTAACGGAACCAACCAAGAAAAATCTGCCTGTTTGTACCCCATTTGATGTAAATCCTACAATTCTTCATCAAAAATACTCAAAAGTACTTGCACTGAACCTATGGAACCAATTCAGCCTTCCTCACTCACGAGAATTCGGGAGGTAAAGGAGAAAGAAGGCGAAGATGGACCATTTCGGGCAACATCAAGAAAATGAAGAGAAAATACCTCAAAAAGCAGGCAATATGGTGACTAAGAAAAGAAGAGACAAACAATGTGAAAAAGTTGCAAGCAAAAAGGCAAAAAGGACCTTATGTTGAAAATGCAAGATCAAAGAAAGAACTGATCAGTGAATGTGAGAATCTCGAAAAAGAAGAAGAAGAAGCTAAACTCAAAAGGTGGAGTCATGAACCATCTCCGCACTTCACAGTTCTCAAATTCAAACCTCTGCTCAAATTGTCTTTCCTTGAAACTTCACCCCATAAGCCATACAAGCAAACCTAGATTAAAGGCCCTGGTGATCCAAAGTGGAGGGAGCGGTCATGTGGAGATGAGAAGTGCCCCACTCTATGGTGAGGAGATGCCAACGATGCGATTGCCTAAGAATCATGCCTATGCTCATGCTTACAGATCCATTTGGGAGATGTAACTGCTCTTGAGCTTGAGTGAAAATGAACCCCTCAACAAAACATCGATGAGAGTATACCACAGTGAGTATTTGGGTTGGAACTTGAGCACCTTAAGTATGACTTATAACCTAATTTTTATCCATAGGATGAGCTACGGGCACATTTGTATGTTTTGCTTTGGCTGTTCTCAAATTGGAAATATTGAAACATTCATGAGGTTTATAAATGTTTATATTCCTGTGCAACCAATTATCAAATTTTCTGTTTCATCATTGCTTCTTGTGTAACTAACCCTGCTCCCTGATTGCTCATTTGATGATATTGCACTGATGATTAACTGTTTGATGGAGAAGTTTGTGGGTACCTTCCCTGAATAACCTCAGGAGACTTCACTCCTCCTCTAGGGATCACCTAGGGGTTTAAAAGGCTTGTTGCATATGCTAAATGCACTGTGCTTCCTACAAAAGTGCCTCTTTACTTTGTTTTTTATCTTTCTTTGCTCAGGGAGTAGCAAAGCTTAGGTTTGGGGGTGTGTTAACTAGTCAAAAATACCAATTTTCACCCCTAAACATGAGCCTTGAAAGACCCATGAGAGGACTAAATAAGTGCTTTAGAGTTCATATTGCAGCTAACCAAAAAGACAGGTCCAAATCCGAAAACCATCCTAAAAAGATAAAAAAGCTGACAACGCATGTCAAGCTCAAAGAGGAGTGAAGAAATAGCCTCAAAGAATGGCTAAAAAGGTCCTAAAAGAGCAAGAAAAGACAAGAAGAAGAAGGATCCATTAAGAAGAAGAATGGAAGCTAAAAGTTCAATTCAAAGAACATCTACTATTAGCAAAGAACTTTGAACTTTGCGAAAAGAAGAGAAGTCCTTCTTGAAAAGACCTCGAAGCCAAAATGCTGCGAAAAGAAGAGAAGTCCTGAAAAAGATCTCCACGAAGCCAAAGTCCTTTGCGAAAAGATCTCTGAAGCCAAAATGCTTTGCGAAAAGAGATTTGGAGCCAAAATGCTTTGCGAAGAGAGATTCGAGCCAAACTACTTTGAAAAAGCCCTTAAACTATGAAAATGGCATTACGGGATTTGGCTCGTCCAAGGGTATTTCAGAAACTTTGCACGCTAATGCGTTTTAAAACCCAAGGACATTAGGAAGATTACGAGCACGAACCAAAGGCATATTCCACCCCATGTGAACACCCAAAGATGAAATTACTTGGCGGGAACTTCTAGAAGCTCAAACAGATTTTTGAATTACATAAGAATTGATGCCTCTGTTTCTGATTGGTGAACCAGATCAAGCATTTCGATTGGCGTAACAGATCTGGATCACGGTGCTCGACTCTATTGGTTGATACAGATCTATCCAATTACGATTGGTTGATACACATCGAGTGGCTTAGGAAAACTATAAATAGACGAACCATTTGCCCAATTTGGGTATCCAGTTTTAGAGTTTTCATCTCTGCTTTCCCATTCCTACGAAGCTCATCCGATTCCCTGTAATCCTTCTTGTATTTTACCTTTGAGAGCCATTACAGGTGATTTGTACTTCCAAGTTCGGATTCAAGATCAGAACTGAGGGCTTCGAGAAGCTCGTGACCGTAAGTCCGAGGGCTCTCTAAAAGCCGTGCTCGTAATTGTAACGTTGGATTTTAAAAGGTTCGTTTAAATTTGTGTCTTCTCCATTGGAGTCATGTCGAGGGTTGAATGTTCACCTTAGTGCATTAGACTTCTTTAGATTCACTCAACCGCATCCAACTTCCTTAATTCATCATCCATGCGAATTAGCGTTGGTAACCTAATTCAAGCGATTCTGATGATGTTCATGTTACGAAATAAAGAATAGGCCACGACTAGGCGATGATCCGTGATGACAAATCACGACCATAAGTCTAAACCTATTCCTTAATTCGGATTTATTTCTCTTACATACTGTCTTTGGTAGCCAGATGAAGATTGAATCTGCTCTGTTGAACTACAGATTCTCCATTAAAATTCAAAGGCTAAAATACATGAAGCTATTATTTCTGCATTTGTCTTATTTTAAACACCTCCACAACTCGGATCTGGATCACGTAGTTAGTTCTTTTCTTTATTTGCTTTTAGTTAAATGTGACAAAACCCAACACTCTCTTTTATCTATTCTTTATTTTAGATAATTATAGAGCCAGATCTGGTAGCACAGATCTGGAGGTTTAGCTCTCATTTTAGACAAACTTCTCTGTGGACGATCTTGAAATACTTACTTTTAAAACTTGCTACAATTGGCCCTAATCTTGCAGGCCAGTGTTAGCCCCAATGTGCTGATATCCCTTTCATAAGTTAACATCCATATAATTTAGCATTCTTTAATTCTTTAATTTTTTGCACACATTTTTGGCACACTTGGAGCGACAACAGTAGTATTAGAGGGGGTAGGGTAGGTAGAGAGGGGAAGGAGTGGTAGGGTATGGTGTCATGGAGGGAGAAGGGTGTAGGTAAGTCAATGTGGGTGAGGTCTGTTGGAACTGTGGAGTCAGAGGTGGAAGGGGGTTGGATCAATGGGGTGGTAGGAGGTTGTGTAGGGATGATTGGGTTTGTTAATGTTTGAAGGGTGGATTGTATGTTGGTGATGTCCGTTTGCATTTGGGCTTAGGTCTATGTGGTGGTGGAGAGTTGGGTTTGGATGTCATGTATGAGGGAAAGGATATGGGTGAGGGTATCTGAGGTTGGTTGGGGTGGAGTATGAGGATAGGAGGGAACAGGTTGGAAAGGGGAAGTGGGGGCATGATGGAAAGTGGTAGGGGGAGAAGGTGAAAGGGTTGGCGAGTGATGTGGTGAAGGGAGTGGTAAATCTGGGAGAGGGATGTCATGGGTGGGCAAGGTATCAAGCAAGGTAGTCATGAAGGCCTGATATCCTAAAGTGGTGGCTAAGTTAAAGTCAAGATCATGGAGGGAAGATGTAGTTGGGAGGGGTTGGACTAGGGGTTGGTCAATATGGGGTGTGTCTGTGGGAATGACAGTGGAGGTGGAAGTGAGTAAAGATAAAGATAGGGGGGGTAGTGTGAGAGGTTTTCTTTTAAGGTAGGTTATCAAGGGAGGTCGGGTGGTTGAGGTCGAGGATGCTCTGAGGTACTGAACATGTATTGAGGTAAGGTGGGTGAAGGGGGAGTGTTGTCATGGGGTTCAACACTTTCCACCTAGGAACGAATCACAGTGGGGGGTGGAATGGAAAAGGGAGATAAGAGGGGGAAAGGGAGAGATAGAATAGGTGAAGAAATTAGTGGAGAGGCAAGTGTGGTGGATAGAGGGATTGGTGCAGAAGCAAAGGTGACAGAAGCTCGCGCCACCTTCTTTGGGGCAGGGGCTTTAGACTTCTTTTTGGGGGCAGGGGTGGCCTTTGCCACAGCAGCTCCCTCTCCCTGCTCAGAAATATTCTGAGCTTCAGCCTTCTTCTTCTTCTTCTGGGGATCCATTAGACTTCTGCTGATCCCCCATTGTCTTTTGGCAAAAGTGGTGGGAGTGAGGTCAGCAGATAATTCCCCCACTAGTATCTTGTATCCTCCCTTTAGAAGTAATTTGGTGATGTGTCTTCCGTAGGGGAGAGTGTGGACCTTCTTTTACAACCCAAGCTTCACCATCATATCTTTCATGGCCTCAAAAATCAGCCATGCAGCATTAAATCCGTGGCCCAGAGAGAAGGAATAGAGAGCATCAGCAATTGGTGTCCTCCTTTCTTACTGATGGCCGGAGCAGTAGATATTCTTCCTTAGCACTTGATCGATGAACAACAACTTGGGATTCAAATCTCTTCTTCTGATGGAGTCCCCTGTGGCCTTCAAGCCTCTGGTAATGGCATGGGCAATGGTATCGAGAGGGGCATTCACAGGGGCACCATAAGCGCAGTTGGGATAAAAAATGGCAGGGATGCCCATGACTTTAGCAATCAACGATGGGTTAAGCAGCATCTCAAAATTGTCAACTAACACAAGGAGGCCAGGATGCCCATGTGTGTCTGGTCTGACCCTAAGGTGTTGGTAAAAGAGTTGCACTAACCTAGGATAGGCTAGTGCAGGAATCATTTGCATCAAGGGGAACAAACCAGCCTTGCGCAAGAACTCAATGGCAGGAGCTGACAACGGCTCAGATTCAAAGAACGATATATCAAAAATGGCTTCAGGTTCTAAGGGTATGGAAATGAGGAGCTCAGAGGGAGTAGAGTAATCAAGTGCTTTTACAGCCACCTCAGGAATCACCTCCTTCCCTTTTTGTTGTGCCGTAGAGGACTTGGCTTTCTTAGGGACAGGCTCCACGGTGGCCTGGTCCCTGGCTCTCTTCACAGGTGCACTTTTAGGAGCCATCAAGATTCTTCTTGGTGAGTGCGCGGTTGAAATTTTGAAAGGAAAGACTAAGAGCTGAGTCTAACCCTAAAAGTTAGGGTCTTATTCAATTTGACGCACGATAGATCGCAAGAGCTCCTAGCAGGGGGAAAATGTTGATGGAAGCTTTAAGAACAAAAATCCAGAATTTCAAAGTGAGCAATGAACTGTAGACAGGAAGCTGGAGGAGAGAGATTGAGAGGAGTGGGAGCTAGGGTTTCACTGGAAGGAGAGGAAAGAGAAAGCAGTAAATCAAAGCAGCGCGGGGTGGGATTTAAATATCACGAGGCTTGACGCGTTTTGAAAATATCCGCTCGCTGGCTGGGCATGAATGGGTCGCAAGATTAGATGTTCATTTAAACTGCGCGAGGCAGCCCACCCAGTTATATCTGAAACTCGCGAGAGCAAAACAAAGTAGTTCTTTATGAACTGCGCGAGAGGGGACCAAACCCATTATTCAGAACCCCGCGATGGCTTAACCGAGTTAGAATTCACTCACCCACTAGTCAGCTTTTTGACCCTGACTTTGTGGGTGGATTCTCTCACAGACTCTCTTCCAGGGACACCCATAAGCATTATAAGGCATTCACAAATTCCCATACTCTCAAAGCATTAAATTCACACATCATGAAAAGCATTCAAATACTACCATTATAATTCAATCACATGAAATTAGCAAACAAGGGGAACAGGAATAAAAGCAGGCATAAAGCACTAAACTCAGATTCCAACAAGATTGCTACAAATTCCTCTAAACTGTAAAGCACATATTATACAAAGGTGCACAGTTCTTATCATCAATTCAATGAAAGATCCCCTTCAAGGTCTGAGGATCTTTCACCAATTAAAAATTGGCCCTTGGGATTAACCACAGGATGACTGGGCAACCTTCCCTCTTCTCTTTTGGCTAAGGCATTCGTTAGTTGTCCAATCTGTTCTTCCATCTTCTTAATGCTCTGACCATGAGAGTTCACAGTCTGAGCCAAGGAACCCAGGTTTTGCAGTGAGGTCAAGACCTAGTCCTCAAAAGAAGTACTTCTAGGTTGAGAAGGGGGTAAGGCCAACTGATTTTGCTGCTGATGGGGCTGCTGATGGTGCTGGAAGGTAGACCTAGGGGCATTCCCTTGATTAAACTGCTGCTGTGGCCTTTGTGGTAAGGCCAACATCTGCTGGGGCTGCATGTAGTTGTCTTACCTCCACCTCAGATTTGGGTGGTCTCTCCATTGGTAACCACCATTTTGGTGCTGGTATCCATATGGCTGCCTATTGTAGCCCCCAGATTATTGCTGGCCATAAGATTGAGCAGCAGCAGCATGTTCCAAAACCAATTCAGGAAATTGCCCTGCAGATGGACATTCCTCCACTGTGTGCTGTGAGGACTGGCA
Source organism: Chloranthus sessilifolius (assembly GCA_021018995.1). Classification (NCBI taxonomy): domain Eukaryota; kingdom Viridiplantae; phylum Streptophyta; class Magnoliopsida; order Chloranthales; family Chloranthaceae; genus Chloranthus; species Chloranthus sessilifolius. Next base: position 48,307,675 of record CM037593.1, on the reverse strand, counting down.
TATCAGGCATGCCTCCGTCACATGAGCAGCCCTTCTGGGTTACATCACAGTCAATAATTTGTCAAACTTCATAGAGAGGTTTGCCATCTGCAGCTGCAGGTCATTGTTCCCAAACACCTCATAAACTTTTCCTCTTGATCCAGCAGCAGGCCCCACTTTTCACTCAGATTCCTGACTAGTTCTTGCCAGGGATGGCTTTTGAAAAGCATTCTCACTAATCACCTCAAACAATTCTCATGCCTCCTCAGCAGTCTTGTGCATGTAGGATCCACCACAAGAGGCATCGACCATATCTCTATTTTTCTCATCAATCCCATTGTAGAAGCTTTGTACAAGCTGCCACTCTGGGTTCTTGTGTTGGGGGCATTGTTTGAGCATCTCTTTAAACCTATCCCAGGACTGGTTAAAATCCTCAGTTGGGGATTGAGCAAACGCAAGAATCTCTTTCCTCAACTGGCTAGTTTTGGTTTCAGGGAAGAACTTGGTTAGGAACTTGGTCTGCAGGTCTTTCCATGAAGCAATGCAATTGTTGGGAAGAGTGGTAAGCCAGGTACTGGCCCTATCCTTCAGAGAGAAGGGAAAGAGTCTGAGCCTAGTAGCCTCAGGTCCCAAACCAGTGATATTAAAAGTGGTGCACAAGGCCAAGAACTGGTCAATATGCTTCTAAGGGTCCTCTTTGCTAAGCCCATGGAAAGCTGGCAGCATCTGGATGATTGAAGTTTTTATTTCATAGTTCCCCTGAACATCAGGGAATTAAATGCTAAAAGGGGAGTTATAGTCATCTGGAGCATTCAACTCCTTGAGGGTTCTGGGTTGTTCACCCATAATTACTGTCACAGATTCACTTGGGGGCTCTCCTATGGTGTGCCTGTCTCTCCTAGGTCTCCTTCCCCTTTCTAACTCAGGGTTTAGAGGCTCTAAAGCAGGGCTGAGGGATCTCCTCCCTAGCATACAAGCACACCAACAGCAAGGAAAGCTTCTTGCAGGCACATTGCAAAAGAATAATTGTACACTAACAAATTTATCTAACTAGTTTACAGCTATTCAAAGAATACATTTAAACTATCCTAGATACTGCTAGAAATTTTTTTTAAGAAAGATAGACAGAGTTTTAAAAGTGAGAGAGTTTGCAAACAGAGGCAGCTAAGCTCCAATTGCAGTCCAACTATCCTTCACTGCTGCTGTCTAGATCTATAAGAAAGATTCAAAATTATGTCAGCAGTATCAATTATTCACATGTGCAAAGAATACTAAGAATATAAAAACTAAGGGTCTACTAATAGATTATCTCTCCCCGGCAACGGCTCCAAAAACTTGTTGGCGGACTTCTGAGTGTGTGCTTACTTTATTGGTTGGTGATGAAAGTCATTTAAAAATCAAAGAAAGAGTAAAACAGGGGATGGAATCAGCACAACTAAGAAATCCTAGACCTGCAAGATACAAGGTCCATTGTAGCAAGTTTTGATAAGTAAGAGTTTGCCCCACAGGGAAAGGTGATATACAGCTCCAAAGGAGCCATCTCTAGTAGTCCCTCCAGATCTGACTACAGATCTGGCAGTCCTAAAAGGAGGGGAGTTTAAGGTCACTTATTCTAAGTATTCTAATGTCTAAACTACAGAAAGGGTTGAGAGGATGGATGGAGTGTAGAAAATAAATATAAAAGGGTGAGAAGTATGTTATTGAGCCCAGATCAGAGGAGTTTTGTAACTCAGATTCAGATCTGATGCTATAGAAATCCTGTCTAGTGGCTACATTATCACCACTGAGGAGAAAGGATCCAACCCATCACTTTGCCATGATTCCACCCTTAAGGCTATAACCTGTCCACTCAAATGGTCACAGATTATCCCAAAGGGGAACCACTATCCAGGGATGGGTCAAAACATAACCAGTAAATCATTACAGGCACTATTTCATCCAGGCTACTAGCTCAAGAATTCATAGGGAACCTCAACCTCTAAAGCTCTATATGTGGGGCTAAGGCTGTTTAGGACCATGATAGCCCAGACACATAGAACCAGCAAGAGATTAAGTACAACCTTCGATCTAGCTGTCCATTGCTTGAGTGAGGCTACAATGGTCCAGTCACCAGCCTACAATCTCTATAACCAGATCAGATCCAACATCTGATGGTGGATCTATACAAATATAGGGGAGTCTGCCTCTGTACAATCTCCCACCAGGCTTCTACAAGCTCAGGTGTAAAGAAGAAGGATCCATCTTGGATCGATGGATTAGAATCACCCTAAGGCTATAATCTGTCCACTTAAATGGTCGCAGACTATCCCAGAGGCTATCCTCCTCACGGAGCCCAAGACAAAACAAGAATATCACTGCTACCACCATGGTCACAAGGCTACCAGCTCAAGCTCCCATGGGGATTTCAGATCTAGTGGGTCCTGTGGTGGGGCTAAGGCTATATATGACCATGATAACCCAGACACACAGGTCACTTGGATCTAAGTGGCCCTTAGAATCAGTCCTCCATTGCCTTGAAACACAGCCAAAGCAATGGTGGATCACAAGGCAGCAGCCTTGCACAGAGCATCTCACACACAAACACAAATCCCACAAAGTGCAGGTCCTATTACAGACCTTCCATTAATCTAGTTTAAAATACATACAAAGACATAGCCAGCAAGTGCTGGACTATGGAGAGAAGGAAAAAGAAAAAGAAAACTACTTACAACTATAAAAAGAAAAATTAAACGATCTCAGATCAGGTCTCCCAGAAATGAGATGGGTTCCTAACTATTCCAGGATGTAGAAAGAAAAGAAAGTCTAAGCTCTTCAAACCTAAGCTAAGTGTGGGTATTTATAGCGGTGGTGTGGCGGCGCATTAGGGTTAAGAAACCCTAATTTTAACGATGCCACGTGGCCGAATAGTGATCCTTCGATGCCTTGGGGCACGTGCACAAAGATTTGAGTGTGGGAGTGCGTGCCTAATCGCTGGAAATTCTCAAAAAGTCCTCACCTGAAAAGATGGAAGTTTGAGGTTTAGAGCTTCGCTAGGTAGCTATTGTTTCTCAGACTTGTCGTGTGGTAGCTTTTATTCTTCGCTAGGATGATTTGAAATTGAAGCTTCCGCCTTCGCGAGGTTGGCTTGGTTTGCTCTTCAGGCAGTCACGAGGTTGAGTGGACATCAGAGCCTCAGATGTCGCAGGGTTGGAGCTTAAGCAGTCGCGAGGATAGATTTGAATAGCGCGAGAACTTCGCGAGCACTTATCCTCACTGGGCTTCGCGAGTTACCTCGCGAGGCTTTGATGTGTTCTGAACTGCACGAGGTTCCATGTCTTAACTGATCTTCGCGAGGGTAGCTTTGCCTTCGCAAGGATGCTTTCTTCTTGAATGGAGCGAGAACTACGCGAGGAGTTCTCTTCTGATAATTACATCCCGCGGCGACTGTGTGACAGGTATGCGAGGAGTCTTCTGAAGCTCTCTCTTCTCAGCCGTTCTGAGCGAACTGCGCGCGATTGAGAGAAGTTTGCTTTGAACTGTGCAAGACTGTGTGAGGTGTTCTATTCTTTAGCTTCGCGAGAGCTGTGCGAGTTTATGTTTCTGAGGCTCTTCAGTCAATCATCTGCGCGAGAAGTTGTTGTAGAGTCTTGGGAAGCTCAGCTGGACTGTGCGAGGCTCATTTTTAGGTCTAGATTCAGACTTCATCCTTCTGAGAAACTTCTGGTGCCAAAACAGGCTTTTTAGCAGGATTCTTGGCCTTATTTCACTGCTGGGTACTACCTACATAAAATACTTAACAAGGACTTATTAGGTGGCTATGGGTCTAATCAAAGGTTAAGTTAAGGGATGAAAAGTGGTACTTTTCAGGTCTTAACAGAGAAGTTGTGTCTCCTGAGGGTTTTCAGTGAAGACTTCCACAAACTTTCAAAACAGTTTTCGAAACCATTGGTAAAAGAATTTTCAAATTTGATTTTTCATATAATATATATATTAAAAATTAAAAACTTCTAATCATTTCAGCGTGCAAATTTTTATTTCAAATACCGATATCATGACAATTCCACTGTTGTTTACTCCAATCAACCCAATGCTCTGATCCTTAGACTAGCTTTCATCCATGCCTAGAGTGTTGTGTGTGAATGTGCCGATGCTTAAGTCATTCTATCATTGGATTAATCCAAACCTGGAATTGTCGACTTCCAAGTCTTGACTCAATCTTCACTTTAGGTGTGCACTCTCAAGGAAGTCACTCCAATTAATGGTCTATATTATCGCTCACATGTGAGATGAAATTACAACACAATTAAAAGGATCCCACATGATATAAGAAAAATGGTGCATCAAAGAATTTTAAAAAGTAATCTCATAAAAGAATGATGTTTGAATCATACACATGTTATACTATGTACCATAGTCACTGTGTCATCACCCTCCACAAAGCATTTTCCACCTGAGATCGGATCAAAAAAGTCTTTTTTCAAGGTTGTAATGGGGCTCAGGTGAAGGTTAAGAAAGAAAGGGAAGTTGGGATTCAAATGTCTCTGAGAAATCAGAAAAGAAACTCTATTTGATATTCTATTTTTGCCTCTTTCTTCGGATTTTTTAGAATTTTTCTTTCTTTTTCTTTCTCAACTTTTTCTCCTTCTTTTCCTTCTTTCATCTTATTTTTGGAATCTCATGTATATCTCTCCCCTTTTTTTCATATAATTTTCTGTCATATGCTCCTAATAAACACCACTCACATGCCTTTCTACTTACTCTCATCCTATTAACTCTCATCCCTCGTTCTCAATTTCTCCGAGATTGAAGGGTAAAGTTTAAATTTTTAAAAATATTGTCAGGGTATGATTAACATAGCTTATCAAGAAACATATAAAGGTAAAAAATTTCAACAAGGCTCAAAAAGGGTACTAAAAGGTAAATGAGTATAAGGTGGGGCATTTTGGGCACAAACGAGCCAATAGATGACCTTTGATCATTTACTTTCTCGGTGGTAATGAAGCCTACTGGTTTCAAGTTCAAATACAATAAGTTCTAGCCCAAGAATACAATCAATGCATAATCGACAAACCAAAGTAAAGCATATGAGATTTAAAACAATTAAACACGAATTCCAAAGATACTCTGAATTTATTTTCATCACTCATCAAAGACGACGGACAAGGTTTTAAAGTTTTTCGGGTTTAGTCAATTTTTTGAATCCTAAAACTTCAAATTTAAACTAAGCCAATAATTTTTAGACTTAAGCATGGCAACAAGTGTAAAAAATTTCTAAGCATGAATGCGAACCAGTCCTTTAATGTTCACATTGGGGTTACTTATCCTAATGTTATCATGGCATGGGTATTGAAAAATCACAATTTACATGATCTTCGATTACATTTTGAAAACTACGGCAAAATAATTTTTTGATGGTTTTAAAACAAGGTATTGAGGATGTATAAAATAGTGGTCAAGTATATGATGCAAAAATTAAGAATATAACCACACATTCGGCATGACACCCTCAAACCTAAATGGTGCTATGTCCTCATTGCACCAAAAGAATCAACCAATATACATCAGCAACAAGGCAATTCGAGAAAGATAAATCAAATCATCCCATGCACCAAAACTTCCACTTACCATCATGTGCGTTTCGGGGCAAATGAAGAGGGAGGAGGTGGCTGCAAGGTAGCACCCTTTCCATCAGAGGGGAGGGGAGAACCACCTAAGTAATCATCATCGGTGTCGAGGATAATGGAAGATAATTGGTTTCTCAAGTTATTCAGTTCTTGCTCCCATTGTCGACGTGCCTTCGCATGCTTTAAGGTAGCCTCCGTAAAAGATCTTCCATCTTCCCTACGGTAATACTCCTCATATTTTAATTTAATCTTTAATGCCTCATTATCCTCCTTCATCATAAACTAATTCCCACAAAGAGAAACTGTCAAGGATCACTCGACTGACAAGGCAGCGCTAGGTCGGTGAAGTTCTTCCTCAAGAGCATCAATATACAAACCCAATGCGTGGAAAAAATCGACATCAACCATGACCCGGGACCGTGTAGGTTCTCACTAAAAAGGTACAATGGCCTAGGTCAAGGAGTTGGCCACCACGAGGTCAAGTGGACCCTCGCGGCATACAACCAAAGCTGATGAGGTCTCATCCTCAGGTACATCTTGCACAATCTCTATGATTGGGGAAGAGGAGTTGGACTCCTCTAACTCTACAAGCCCGGGAGCAATGTTGGCTTCTGGCTCTCCCAATGAAGATGGGGGAGTCAGATCAGCAGGCTCCATAGTAGGGCCATCAGGTGTGACCATGGCCGACCCCTCATCTATGAAGGGCTCGTCAATAGGAGGTGTAGGGGAAGGTGGACTAGGTGGAGAAGCAGGTCAATCATCATGGGAAGATCCACTCGGGCCCATCCGTGCAAGTAGCATAGCGACTCCCCCCATTACCTCATGTAACATTCCTCTCACAGAAGTGAGCTCGGCCTAAATTTCTAGCTACCCCACCGTCAAATCATGGAGGCACTGCTCCACCATGGAATAAGACGTACTCGAGAAAAATGAGTCCACGGATGGGGCAGTGCTCCAATGCATGGCCTCATCTAAGAGGCCACTGTAACCACCGACACCGATGTCATAGGTTTCGATAAAGAATATGGGGGGGGGTACAGAAGATGTCATAGAATTGTACAGAAGATGTCATAGAAATGGATGGGACGAGTACATGCTCAAGTGTGATAATAGGGTCAGTGAAAAGCTCGGTGATCGGAGGTGCAATAGTAGGTAAGTGAATGGATGTAGTGTCAACCCAAGGGAAAGGAGATGGGGATTGAGGAAACAAAGGGGAGTGTAATGTATCCCCCCATCTCAAGTGGTGGTGATGGTGAGGGCGTAAAAGGTCTAAGCTGGTCACGGGAAGGGACCGGGATGGTGGTGTTGGATGGCCCAATAGTAGATCCAATGAGGTCAGAGGCGAAGACAACCAGTGTCTCTATCAGAAGAATGGCTGGAGCAGAAACCACGACAGCCTGCTTTGTAGTAGAGGGTTGGGCTTTTCTCCATTCACCCATATTGTAGAGCTTTGGTAAAGCCGTTAATGGCGGCTCCTATGAATTTAATCTTGTATCCCTATTAAAGTAACAAGCATGTGATGGCTCGCCCGTACGGGAGTCGAATCAACTTTTTGTGGGAGAGGGGTGCTGCAAGTTTCTTTAGGGTATCAAGGAGCCCATAGAAAACAACTACATCGATGACACCCACCAGCTCTTAATTACGGCGTAAAGGACCCTCAAAATGTCCCCACGGCATTGGGTCTTATGTGTAATGGGGATTAGTCTTTTATATAACACTACATCCATAAAGAAAGTTCAGGTCGAAGGGTGGCTCATGTGGTAGAAGTGGGGTCAGCTGGCAATTTGCCAAAAACGTCATTCACCAATTCAACAAATTCTGGGAAGTTTTGGCCTGTAACCACTTCCCAAAGGGCACACAACAGCAACCAATGCTGCCCTATCGATCGAAAGGTCCAAACCATCAACCTTCATTAAAACTTTAGCTTGTATGTCAGTACTATAGGTAGTTTTGATAGAGAAGGCGAACAAGGCGAGGATAAAGCACCATCTTTGATGGGGTCAACAAGCTTTCGAGGTCAGCTCGCCTAAAATAGGCCAGTGCAAACTGGGCTTCGGGAAGCTGCGTGAAGAATTCTCTGCTGAACTTGGGTTCGACAAAGAATTCTTGATGCATCATTGATGGGTTTGGGGTCTCCCGCTATAAGGGTTGAGTCTCGGGAACAGCCGGTGGTGGCTGTGGCACAACTACCGATGACCTTGTGCCAATATGGATACCAACACTAGGATTTAGCAGCACAGTGGTTCGTTCCTTCCTCTTAGGCGGGGCATCCACCATGGGTGCCTTGCCTTTGTTGCGCTTTGAAACCATTTCCTAACACATGTAATAAAAATAAAAATAAAAGCTCGAGATACCCTAGAAGTGCGAATGCTATTGCAAAGAGTAGGCTCTTAACTCTCGTAATTTCTTGATAAGCTTCAAATGCAGCACGACATGCAACGAATTCACAAATTTTGTAGAGGAAACCACTGGCTTGAGGAAGAAGACGAAGGGAATGCAGGGGAGCAAGGGTAAGACAAGTCAAAATGGGATTTCGACCTGTCTTAGAGCCTTATATAGCCCTAAGCTTCGAATATCCTGACTGGTCGAAACCATTTCGATCGATCACAAAATTAGTTTCGACCGGTCATAAAATTAGGAGAAAGTATATCTCTCCAACAGTGCTTCTATTCTGAAGCGGGGTCCCTACTGTTCGACCGGTCGAACTAGTTTCGACTGATCAGAAATCATTAAATAGAATTTTTGGTTTCTATTGACCGGTCGATCTAGGTTCGACTGGTCTACTTTTTCCCTTTTATATTTAATTGACCGGTCAAAATCTATTTCGACCGATTGAATAATTGGTAGAGAACCTAGTTTTCAGCCCAACACTCTACTAACTTATTTATTCATATATTTTTTTCTTTTTCTTTTTATTTTCTTATCTTTATTCTCTAATCCTAACACCTGCACAAACCCAAACACATTAAATCTAGTAATTAAATCCTAAACTAATATTTTTCATTGGACTTGGGTTGCCTCCCAAGAAGCGCTACGATTATGTCAGTAGCTCGACGAGGTCCATGTGCTTACTGTGGTATTAGCAATGGACTGGGTGTGGGAATGGAGTAACTACGTTTATTGTTGAGACTGTTGCTGCCAGCTCTGAGATGCCTACCACATAGTCTCTTCGAAGTTATTATTACTCTAGAGAGGTCGAAACTGTCGCTGGCCTTGGAACTACGGGGGTTGCAAATTGAATGCGGACCTAAAAGGCTGAGAGGTACCCTGATCCGCATTGCTTTTCTAGGCCAGATTCGGATGATTCCTCCAGCTCGAATTATAAGTGTTTCCAAAATAATTTTGATCCGACCTCTGGAAGGAAAATTGTAGCATTTACATGTTCTTGCACCACCTCGGGGTATAATGGTGCAACCGGACAATTGGGAAGTGTATGAGTCGGGCTTTGGCATATGCCACAAACCTCACTTACTTAAGCTGTTAAGTTTGACTTTGCACTCAACATGGATTCAAATTTCTTTTCCAAGGCCTCAACCTTGGTAGAAATATCTGTCGTCAATTTCAGTTCATATATACCTCTTCGCTTAGGAGATACAGCTTGTGAAACCTCGGGATCAATCTGATTCGATGCGGCTTATTGCCCCGAATTCTCACTTATGTTCTCAAATAATTCCGAAGCATCATCCGCGGTCTTCGTGAGAAACATCCCCCCACAAGAAGCATCTATCACTTGTTGGTTAGACTCAGTCAACCCTTCATAGAAGCCTTGCACAATTTGGTAGGTACAGTTCATTTAAGCGCTCCCAACTCTCATGAAAGGATTCATCTGAATCTTGTTTAAATGATATTATGGTCTTCCGGATAGTGTTCATCTTACCAATTGGGAAATATTTGACTAAGAATTTTGTTTGCAGTTGTTCCCAACTGGTAATTGAATCCCTAGGTAAAGAATTCAACCCCCTCTTTGGCTTATCCTTCAATGAGAACGGGAAGAGCCTCATATGAGCAGCTTCTTCTAACAATGTGTTTATTTTAAATAAAGTTAAGACTTCTAAATAGGTTGTAAGATGGTCATAAGGATCCTCATTACTAAGCCCATAAAATCTAGGAACAATTTGGATCAGATTGGACTTAATTTCAAAGTTCCCATTACTGACTAATGCGGGTAATCGTATGCACGAGAGAGTTGTAAGAGTGAACGGTGTATAATACTCCCTCAACGTATTAGCCTCAAGTTGTTCTTCTCCCACCATATTAAATTTAATCGGGGGCAGGGCGGGCGGCTAGAATGTTCCAAATTTACGACGTTTTGAGAGGACCGAGAGCTAGTGTGAATTCACCGGCATGTCCTCTCAAGCTCAAGGTCTAGTCGCTCGAGAGGGGGAAATTACGACCTCAACCTTGGCATAAATATAAGGAAAGAAAGAGTAAAATAGTTAGCTTACTAATTGGAAACCAAAAGCGCGTACCTTAGCCTTTCACAGTGTCACATGACAAGTTTTGGTGAAGTCGAGCCTTCGATCTCCCAACCTACAAAACACACATGCTAAAATCAGTATAATGATACAAAAATATAGTAAAATAGAAATAAAATAAGTAATAAAAATCCCGAAATGCCAAAAATGGATCTGCCTTAAAAATATGATCGTCCGAATGTACTAGGGCAAGTACAAGGGTGTCGAACCATAGGGTTTTGTCGTTTATCTCTTATTTAATTTCTATTTTACAAAATATTTTATAATCATTAGATATTCTAAATTCACATAAATAAAAGAATCCTAAATAGTTGGAAATATGAAAAGAGAAAGAGTCAAGAATCTCTCTTGGATTTCAGATCAGTACACAATAAAACCTACTACTTTCCAAGAATGAATCCCAGGTACCCCAGCTTCTACAAGCTCAGTCGCGTCATTTATGAATTAGAAGGATCTAATCGTGAGGCAGATAAATCTAATCGTTAAGCATCATTGCACGTAACCAACTAAGACTAGCCTATAAGGTCATAGCCCGTTGACGAGTATCCTATCTAATCTAGTTCCTAAGCCCTACCAGGCCAATAATAGTAGATTAAATAGAGCAAAACCATTACAATCACTCATTCTCGATGACTCTCGAATCCTCTAACATGCAATCGTACCATTTAAATGGAATTCAAAATAAAAGAACGAGACAGAAATTTATTAGATACTTATCCAAAATTTACAAGAGATCCCTGGCCGAAGCTTTACGTACGCATCGATTCAGAGACGCTGATGTAGGCTCTGATCGATGATTACATCCATTCTTCCTCCATCCTAAAACTATTCCTCACTTAAAACTATGCAAACTCACGTCAGATCCCTCTAGAAAAGTTTCGGCGTGCGAGTCCCCTAAAACCTAACCCTAGGGTCCTTATTTACAAGACCCTAGAACATTGTATACGGCTAGTAATCTCCATAGATCCTAAAAATCCTCCATGGAAAATGAATCTAGAAAGGAATCCGCGGCTTTGGAGTTATCTAGCATGTTGAAGAAAATCTCGGAGAAGATCTCGGTGTTAGAGCTCATCCATAGCTGTGCGAACCTGAAATTTCACTCAGAAACTCTGTCATGACTGGTCGGGATTATCAAACTCCTTCTCCAGGTAGAAGATGACCCACTGTGCTTTAGTTTTCTTTATTTTCCTGACCGGTCGACTGGGTCCTAACTGGTCGGCTGAGTCATGATCGGTCTCATCTTTAATTTCCTGAATCTTCTAGCGTTCTGACTGGTTGGTTGAGACCTTCGACCGGTCCAATTAAGTCCTCTTTTCTTCCTTTGGGAACCTTCTCTGCTGGACAATTCTAACCGGTCGAATTTGCAATTTCGACCGATCCATTTGACCTTTGAAAGCACTCCTTCTTTCAGCTGCATCTCCTTGGATTCTTGCCGCTTTCTTGGGTTTCTTCATAACTCTTGCTCTTTTAACTCTTTTTACGTTCAACCTACTTTTACACCTATTGCAACACAACATGAACTAAAAGTGCACATTAGTAGTTAAATGAGGGTTAACACAGTTGGGATTCAAGGATAATTTGTACAACTTTTGAGTCCGATCAACTAGTAATGGCCCAAATCACCTAGGAAATGGCGCATTGGACCTATATTCCCATGGATCCATAATTCATTAGACTCGATAAACCTTTAATCCCTTGGGCCCATTGGACCCTTTGGATCTATATTTCCATTGGACCCATAACTAATTGAACTCATTAGACCTATAGCTCATAACACTACAAACCCATTGAACCCATAACCCCTTGGACCTAGAACCTATTAGACCTAAGGTCCATGTTGAAACCATAAGAAAAAGTCATGACCAATCCATTAGCCAAACTGATTTGAAATATAGGATTCTTAAAAATAGGCACTTCGATGCCTCAAACCTCGTTAGAGATGACTGAGTTTTTATTGACAATGATAAATATAAGTCCCCCTTTAAACTTTAAACTGAAGTAACACTTGACATAAGTGTAAGCCGACGAGATCCTCTCCTAGGATCAAGTCATTTGAAACTCAGAACTGACTTCTGCTTAGACACAATTGGAAATGATTGTTTAACTAATAGAATACTGAACATAGGGTACATATACTGGTTTTTAAATGTTTTGCTTGAACTAAATGATCGCTAGTTAAAGTATAGTAACATGTTAGACATGATAGAATAATGAGATGCTTGAAATGTACAGGATTTATAGATAGTGACATGTTTGATTATGATAGAACAATGAAATATATTATACATAGTAAAATGTTTGAACAGGATAGCATACTGAAGTACATTATGGATGGTAACATGTTGGGTCATGATAGAATAATGAAATGAATTATAGATAGTAACATGTTTGATCATGATAAAATAATGAAATATATTATAGATAGTAACATGTTTGAATAGGATAGAATACTGAAGTACATTATATATAGTAACATGTTGGGTCATGATAGAATAATGAAATGAATTATAGATAGTAACATGTTTGATCATGATAGAATAATGAAATGAATTATAGATAGTGACATGTTTGGACAGGATAGAATACAAAAATCCTTGATTTATAGATGATAACATGTTTGGATATGATAGAATACTAAAATGTTTGAAATGTACATTACTGATAAATAGTGACATGTTGGACATGATAGAATACTAGAATGCTTGATTTATAGATAGTAAATACGTTTGAACATGATAGCAATATGCTTAAACATGATAGTAATATGCTTGAACATGGTTGTAATACGTTGAACATGATAGTGACATGATTGAACATGAAAGATGAAATACTTGAAATGTAAATGATTGAAAGATAGAATCTGGTATAGAATACAGTATATGACAGATAGACCCTTGAACATGTATAGAACACTAAAATTTGAATGTAGGACAAGATAGACAAAATTTGAAAACATGTACAGAATACAGGAATATGAATACATGAATAAGAGTACAAGAATATGAATACAGAAATACATGATACATGACCTCATAAATGAGGATACATGATACAGAACCTCAGAAATGAGGATATAGAATACAGAAAAATGAATACAGTACATGAAAGATAGAATGGGGAAATATGTAAAGAATACAGAAATTTTAATACCAAAAAGATGAATAATGCAACAAAAAATTGAAAATTTGAAAATGATAAGACGATACCATACAAACATGTATAAAACCTCACATGGCTGATCGTTGTTCTCACGAACAGGTTCATATGAGCACACCTCATATATGAAAGGGTTATGGAAATGTCAGCTAAGGATTGGGTCTAGTTAGACGAACAGGGTCATTGATCCTTGCCTTGATTGGATAAATGACGGAGAGTGTCGGCCTTTGTTCGCGCAAACATTGGCATACAGAATACAGACAGGACTATAGTTGGTATTTGGTATCAACACTTAATTAATTAAAAGATACTAATAATTAACTCATAGTAATAAACTTAATAATAATCAACTAATTCCTAATATAATCTAAAATTTCACTTGATCATCTTGGACAAATCGTAAAGAAAATTGTAACTTATGTTTGATAATATCAATGTTATAGGATTTTTCCTTGACATTATTGTTCCAAGTAATTTGTAGAATATCAATTCATGCTTAGTTCCTGAATCTCATTGTTTCCTACTTAGATATAAATTGAATGTCATTGAATTACAAATAATTTCGTGAATGTCTGTGTTGTCTTAAATAGCATCTTCTTGTGCTACATATCGTCAGAACTTTTGCTTGCTAATTTATTATGTTCACAACTACTGGAAACCTCACTTGCGCATGCACCCATGGAAATTTTATATACTACTTGTACTAGAAACCTAATTCAATGCTAATCAAGATTTTATTGAGCTTCATCGCTTACAGTCATTTCATGACCTAAAAAATTTTAAAGGCCAATCAGAAGCCACCTAGCCAGGGATAGAGGAGCTAAAAAGAAAGGATCCTGAAGATAACAACCAAGCTGAAAGTTTCAAGCTCCTTTTGACTATAGAGCTACCAACACATGCACTTGGCTTTGATAGGATCTTTCCTTATTTTGGTTTTACTTGGTTTTTGTTTAAGTCCATTACTTTTGAAACAATTGTTATAATTTTGTAATTGGGCTTGTATAAATGCCGACTTTTTTTAAAGGTTTTTACTTTTATGGAAAAAGTCTTTTATAGTTGTTTAAATTATATTTCTTACTCGTTGAAACCTGTTATGAATAATTCGTAAGCACGAATATGCCTGCTCAGATTAACGAAAATGAGAAATTAAACCGATAGTGTTTAATTAAATTTTTTGCTACTACTTTGATAAATTAAATTTAATCATTTTCACAGTTAAAGTACTTTCCGTGAGATTTTAGAAAAATAAATATGTGATATCTTGCACCCGGCCTCACGTCCGCTCGCGTTGGCACCGCTAACGGATCGTGAAGCCGGGTACAAGGGGCATGATAGCAGATCCCAAATCCGTTGAGGAGCCCGAGATCATTAAGCACAAGTATCCGTGATAGGCTCTACCGAGGCTGAGATAATTAAAAAATCTAAGATCGATGAAGAGAAAGTATACTTGATAACGTCTATCAATGTCGGCCAAAGTTCAAGGTCAAACTTTTTCAAAGTAGAGGGGATTGATGCGAAATTTAGATCTGCATGGTTGGATCATGGCCGAGTCAAATGAAGAAAATCAATAAGGAAGAAGTGGACTCATAAATGGGCTTTCAAACGGCCCATGAAGTAGAGATTTGGAGGGTGTTGTGGTCGATCGATCGATCCCAGAGACTCGATCGATCGATTGAGGGTCGATAGATCAATCCCAGATACTCGAACAACCGATTGAGGGCAGAGGCTTCTGCGCTTTTGGTGAATTTCTTTTCTCAGTTGATCGATCGATTCTAAATTTTCGATCGATCAATTTGTCACGTCAGTGAGATCCGCCAAAAGACAGAATTTAGTTTTTTTTGGGTAAACTTATCCTTTTTAGTGTTTATTTGTTTTAGGGTTTTTTTTTTAAGGCCTACTATTTAAGGTCCTTATAAACTTTGTAATAGTAGATTATTGATGAATGAAAATTTGAGAGTTTACTTTTGTTGAAACTCTAGAAGACTTGTGAAGAGTTTTCAACTGAAAGAGTGAATCTTTATTTTTCGTGACTTGGTGCGAAGCCGACGTATAGCCTTGGTATGAAGGCTCAGAACCCTTGGTGTGAAGCCTTGGAACCCTCTTCGGAGCGAATATGAAGATCTTATATCTAATTCTTCTTTTTTTTTTTGTCCTAATTAAAGATTGAGAACCCTAACCCCTATTGTGCGTGATTTATGCTATTTTTGGTTTAGTGTGCGATTTGTCCCACGCCATTAAGTTACTTAATTTGGCCTTTTGTGTAGTAATTGTAACACCATGTACCATATGAGAACTTGATACTAGAACAAATCCCCCGATGACTTCTATCACTGAAGTAAAATATGGTTGTGTTCCTTGTCAAGTGTAGATTACTATATAACTAGAAACGGTAAGGGAAATTTGAATATGAATTCAAGAAAAATTGTTTTAGGGATAGATATTAATGTTAATAAACGATAATGAAAAATAAGGCAAAAATTGGTCAAATAAATTTGAGATAGGTTCGAATAATAAAGTACAGAAACCCATGATTGTAACGGAGAGTTCCCAAACTAGGAATAGTTTCATTATTATTTTTTAAAAACGGAAAAGTTTTTCAAATTAAAAGGATTTTAAAAAAATAATAATAAATTTTATTATTTTAGCTTCAAAGGGAATGGGCGGATTCACCTAAACAGGGCAGTCTTTAGGTGGCCAGTGGGCCAAACCAACTTGTAAAGAGTTCAGTTGGGGCACCAACCTCCTAAAGGGCCCCCCTTAAGGGGGGTTCGGTGTATTATATAAAGAGAGAGGGGTAAGAGAGAGGGGCAGTGAAGTAGATTAATCCACTTCACCCATGAGAGAAAGAGAGGGAGATATAGACAAAGAGACTGAGAGGTAGAAAAAGAGAAGAAAAAGGGGAAGAAGGGGGCTGCCGAAGGGAAAACGAGATGGGGTGTCATGACCGAAAACGAGATGGGAAAACGAGTGGAAAATAAAGCAGCCATAAATAATAGAATGAAAGCAATCAATCTAAGAAATCCACAAATAACACGGTAATGAAAACCAGAGATAAATCCGATATAAGAAATATAAAGTCAAAAACACTAATGTCAAACAAACTCAATACCAAGTCTAAAATGTCAATAGCCGATACTCAGCTCAAAGTCAGCACCGAAATCTTCCTGGTAACCAGCTACGTCGCCCTCCCAAGGCTCCTGGTACTCAGCATCCACATGATCAACGAAGTCGACGTCAACAAGATCTGGATAGCCGGCATCTACTCCACCAATATAATCACTTGCAACTGTTAGATTTTCATGAAATGAGTTTACTCAGTCATGTAAACTCAGTGGATACACCACCAATCCATCTCATACTACTCAGGTGCATTGTGGGGTGCATCACATGAGTGATAAACATAGTATAACAATGAAATTCGAAAGAGCATGACAAAATCATGTGCATAATGTAGAACTCATATCATAACATAAATGCAGGACCGTGATCTAGACACTCATATCCTAATGTATCTCACCATATATCATAACATAACATATCTTATAATTCTCGTACATATGTCTGTACATCGCATGAGCGTAACTAATATACTCATAAATCCTAAACGACCTGTGCCAGAGTCGTAGCTCGAGCTACCATGTGACGGTCACCATAGTATCATACCACTATATCATAATGCCCTCTTATCATACTCATACTCCCCCATCCAACCCAATGGGGAGACATAAACGATCGCACATACTCACAACTTACTCATACTTATACTCATACTCATACTGTCTCCCAGATACTCGTCTTGGTTGTAAGATATTGTTGCCCTTATGGTGGCTACGCAAGGAATGACACGTATAGATTTAAGTTTTTAATTTTTTGTTGCGTATATAGTGGTGTCTTATTATCATCCTCATATTATAACTTATCTTATCTCATACTCATACTCATAATATATTCTTACAACTTAATTCTAGGACGAGCTATAAGGGGATAACTTTCTTAAATCACGCTTTCCAAAGAAAAGTGACGACCTAATATTCTTGCACAGATTTTGAGGAAAAATTGGACCGTCAGATTCAGAGTTCTGAGGTCACACTAAATTTTTTGGTTCAGATTGGCTCTGATACTAACAGTGACAACCTGACTTTCCTAACACGGATTCTGGGTGTAATAACCCCTGTTTTTGGGAACAAAGTACGTCACGCACGACGCATGCAACACTTGTATGTTTGTGGTTCACAAGGGAACTACAATTACTATGTACACCTTAAGTGTATATATTTAGTAGGTAAGTTGTGGATGCAAAAACATAAATATGTATGTATGTGGTTAATACACTAGTCAAAGTAAGATAGAGAAGAGGGGAGGAGTCTCCCATACGTGACACTCCTTGTTGAGTTTAGAGAGGAAGAGAGAGGGTGAGATAAGGAGAAAGAAAAGAAAAAGGGTTTGTTAAAAGAAAACTAGAAATAGAGAGTCTCCTTTGAGAAAAGGGTGAGATTCACCTTTTAGATCTTCAATACATGAGATGAGGAAGCTGTAGTGATGAGATTTGAGAAGATCTAAGGGTGGTGAACTAGTTAATGACCAAGAAAAAGGGATTTGAAAGAAGAGTTTTGAAACCCTCATTGGTATGGTTGATCTTGGATCGAATCTAGAAGAGATCCCATTGATCTAAGGTATGTAAATGTTTATATGTGATTTAGATAAGGTATTAATTGTTAGGTAGTTTTGTTTTGACATTTGAATAGGGTATTAAATGTGGTAAGGGGTAGTTCTCAAAATGATCGAGCAATTACTGTCATCGCTCCTCGCTCGAGCGGTTAAAATAGCTCGCTCGAGCGAGGAAGGACAAAATATATAAGAGAAAAAGTTTTGGTCTCGCTCGAGCGAGGAACTTTGTAAAGAGGAAGATCGCTTGAGCGAAGGTCGCGTGAAGTCAAAAGGCCTCGTTTATAATTGCTGGTGCGGTAGGATGAGCCTCATTTATGATCGCTCGAGCAAGGTTGAGTAATCGCTCGTGCGAGATACTACATAGAAATTTTACTTTATTTTTTATTGTTCTTGGAAGCTATAATTCCCAAGATTCTTAGGGATTTTTCTGAAGATATCTTTGGCACATGCAATGTAGGTTTGGCGTGTGTTAGATGCATTTGATTCCCTAAGAAATGGCAATGCGTTAAACGATGACTTTGCTGTGAGGTAGGGAACACCTTGAACATGTATTTTAATTTTAAGAGCATGTATGTAGTGATATAGAAATGGATACAAATGCATAGAAATGTGAAATCGTAAATGTGTGTGTGAGTGACACAAAGTAAGCAAGTAAATATGTGGTATCCCCAGGGGATGAGAATGTAATAAAGGCATATGTGTGATGCATTGATTTAGACATCCCAGGGATGTATGTGAAATAGTAAAGCAAGAATGAATGAGAACTGATAAGGCCTAATTTGTTATATTTAGCACAATCACACGGTAAATAACTATACGTAGTGCACTCGGTACTTTTGTTATTTAAAGTTTGAACAGAATAACCCACCGACATGGCGGGATACCCACGACTGACGCAGCAGGATATCTGTGACTGGTATGGCTGCCAATCCGTATATCAGTTACACATCCCAGGGATATTGATATGAGAATTAGACCCCGTCGCCTATGAGAAAGGAACCTGGGTAGTATTGATAAATGAAAATAATGATATGAAAACTGTCTAGTTAGACGACGATGGAGGGTATTCCATCGGGCGCCCGACTCTATAGTAAGTTGGAGAATATTTAAGTTACAGATTTAAGTCTTTAGGCCAAATCAATAGAAAGTTGAGAACAATGAGAACATGTGCAATAACAGTAACACTCAGTACATTTATTTTTCAGTCATTTAAATTGCTGCTTTCCCAGTAAATTCATAATACATGATGTTTTTTAATATCATAGAATATATGTGAGATCTTGACTTATGTGTTCATTGTGTTGTTTCCCTATTGAGCTAGGATGTAGCTCACCTTCTAGACTATACATTGTAGGTCCTGTGCCTGTTGCTGTTGACGTTCGGGAAATGTAGATCCGGAGGATTCAGATTACTTGCTCGGGGAAGAGTTGGAGCCACCTCCTGAGGACTTCTTCTAGAGGACCCATACATACTTTGAGAGTGATTTTGAGAGCTTTCTGTACGGCTTGGTATGTCCAGCCTTATTTTGGGAAAAATGTAATTAAATGGTATATTCTTTTGGCGAACCATCTGGGGTGATCCTGTTGGCCACCGATGGTTTGGGTCGGTTCTTCTGTTCATGCATTGGCATGGAAGTAGAACTGTCTTTTGAGCTTTTGTTTTAGGATAGCATACTTTTATTGCATGCTTATTTCAGTTCACATGTTTCACGTTAATTAGTTTTTGCTTGATTATACCAATGTTTCGTACGGACTTCAGGGACACGACCTTGAGGGCCATGCTGATGGCATGGGTTTCGGGGTGCAGAAATTTGGGCTGTCACACTGGAAAAGTCGGACTGTCCGATACGGTCTGATTCATAATCTGATGCCAATTGTGACAACCCAATTTTCCCCTAGACGAATATTCGGAAAAACCAGACCGTCTGATCATAGATCATAATCCGAATACAGAAATATCGTTGGCATCAATGCTCCCTGATACCACCTGTGACGACTCAAATTTCCCCTTACCTTGAATTCTGGGAAAACTTGATCATCAGATGCTCCTATGAACATCCCTGATACCACTTGTGAGAGTCCGAGTTTCCTATACGGACTTCTAGGAAACCGGATCGTCCAATGTCCACAATTCAGAGTTACTAGCAGAACACATAAGTGGAAATCAAAAGTAACGTATACCTACGGGCAGAATCCACAGGCTTCACACACATACAATATCATAACAGAAAACATGTGGCTATGAACAGATTTCCATTTATACATATTTATAGAACGTGAGCTAATACCTAAAATAAGCCACCGATGACGGGCTACCATCACCTAAACAGTGGTTGAAAAATACACGTTTATATACATATATCCAAGTGCTAGTCGTAGGAATGTACCAATGCCCAAAAGCCTAAGTCAAATTGTTCCAATTTAAAATCAATGAGCTTCCCCTATGGGAAGAACTCCTCGGGCGACAGGTCCCCTTCTGCCTCCGGAATATAATCAAGATCCGTCTCAAGCTCGGGGTCCTGATTAATATCGGTACCTGTGACACATAGTGTCGGGGTGAGCTAACAGTCTAAGCTCAGCAGGGAGAGGTCAATGCCAATTCACATCTTATCACATCAATGCATAGATTCAATGACTAAGAATAAAAGGGGCACCTTAGTATCAAAATAAAAATTCAAGAACTGGATTTCAAAGGCATTTTCATATTCAAAACAGAAAGGCAATTTCGTATCAAATGGAATGGAATTTTTCATATCAAATTTGAAGGGCATTTGTTTTCATATCAAAACCAAATTCCAAGATCTTAAATTAAAACAAATGTGAAATAATGAGCTCAATGATCAATTTCAGAATAGCTTAATGTCAAACAACATTCAAAAGTTCTTAGATTCGAAATCACATAGCTCAGGTTCAGAGTTCAAATTCATATTCAAAGTTCTAAACTCAGTTCACATTTAAAGTTCACATTCATATTCAAAGGTTTGATTTAAAGTTCAGATTCAGAGTTCATATTCATATTCAAAGTTCCAAGTTCAGAGTTTAGATTCAGGGTTCAGATTCATATTCAAAGGTTCTAATTTCAAAGTTCACATTCAGAGTTCAGATTCATATTCAAAGCTCTAAGTTCAGAGTTCAGATTCATATTCAAAGGTTCTAATTTCAAAATTCACATTCAGAGTTTAGATACCGTCGTCACAGTTTAATGCATGTTGCAGCATAGTTCACATATAGATATACTGCCGTAATGGTGCCACATACGGATATACCACCATAACAGTGCCACATACGGATATACCATCATAACAGTGCTACATACGGATATACTGCCATAATGGTTCAAAGTTCAAAGTTGTGAGTTCAAGGTTCAAAGTTCGGAGTTTGGAGTTCAAAGTTGTATTAAAAGTTCATATTCAGAATTCCTGTTTAGAATTCAAAGGATTCTAATTTCAAAGTTCATGTACAAAGTTTGATGTAGTTATGAGATTCTAATTCAGATTCATGGTTTACAGATTTGATATTCATATTTATATACGAAGTTCAAAGTTCGATGTTCATATTCATATACAAGGTTCAAATTCGGATTCAATGTTTATATCAGATTCATATCAGTTCATGACAGGTTCACTGTTCATATCAAATTTGATTAGATTTAGATTCGATGTTCATATTCGAAACTCATATTCAAAATCAAGTTCATAAGTTTGAGGATTTTAAGTTTATTTTTCAAGTTCAAAATTCAAATTTGAAGTCCAAAGTTCAATTCAGTCTAATTTCCAGGATTCAATATTCCAAAGGTTCAAAACGAACTCATAATTCAAAAATCAAGTTTCTAAATCAGTTCTAATGTTCACAACTCACTTCAAACACATCATACAATCTATGAATCAAAATAAAGATGCAATTGTGCATTGAGTTTTCCCTACATATCAAATTCAAAATTCAAAGATTTAGTGTTCAAAAGTTTGGAGATTCAATAGTCAAATTTCGATGATTCGAAGAATGAAATTTCAAACCAATATTCCAATTATTTCAAATATCTAATGCAGTCAAATTTAACAAATTCTAAATCAATTTCTCCAAATCACATTTCAATTCAAGCATATCATTCAAATCTATGAATCGAAGGCAAAAATGAAATCATGCATTGAATTTCCCCTACCTCAATTCCTAGTGTCGCAAGAAGGTGTGAGATGACCCTTATCGATGGTGACTGACTCCTTCATCTATATCACATTTATAATGATGGATTAAGGATTGATTTTAATCTGTAATAACTTCGACATTACTAATAATTTTGATGTACTTAAGTATTTTTTGAATACCGAGGCGGAATGGACAAGTTCGTGCTAACCTTGGATCATGTAAAACTTTTCTCAACTTCCCGCTCAATTTTCACCCTTAAAACATTTGATTTATGAAATTGCTATTTCACACAAAGTTATAGAGTTCGTTGTCTTCTTTCCAACGCCATAAGAATCGCATCAATCCAAGTTTGGAGTAAAACATTATGGTAAAAATACAGAGACAGTATTCAACACCTCGCTCAAATTCACTCGAGCAATTTTCAAATTCGCTTAAGCGAATTTATCAAGTTCTATGTGGCACATAAAATTCGCTCAAGTGAATTTTCCTAGGATTTTTTACCCTTATTTCTGAAGGTAATTCGCTCGAGCGATTTCCAACTCGCTCAAGCAATTTTACCTGAGTTTGCAACCTTTGTGCTTCTTCCCCAAATTCGACTTTCCCCAAATCTTGAAAATCAACCCAACCACATACACTAATCAAATCTAATCTTTAGAAATCGGATTCATACAATTATGCTATGGTATTTGCCTTTTTAGGTTACGGATGCGGAGCTTGCAATGATTGATATCAAAAGGGGATTCGGTGTTGAGCATGCAAAATCTTACGGTGATCGAGATCAAAATGAACTCCGTACTAATACACGATGGTCTTCATCTCGTAAGTCACACACGCCACATTTTTGATGGTCGATTTGAGCTTGTTGGATGCTATGCTCCCACCCATTCCTCGATCTAAGATATGTTGAAGCTCAGAGGTTCCTCGTGCTCGAAATCAACAAAACGATCAGGAATCATGATGATCCTTGCAAAGAAGAAGTTTGAGGAGCAAAACTCATTTCAAAGGAGGGTTTTAGGAGAGAGTGGAGTGAGAAGAGTGAATGCTCTTCACTCCCTTTTCTTACAAAGCAAAATATCCAAGATATTTTGTTTCAAATGGTCTTATCCTTTTTAACTCATGGGGGGCGATTTGGTGTTAAGCCGACACAACTTGAACCATTGTATGGGTTTTTTATCAAAGGCCAAAATGAGGCCTAACTTCACTTACAATTTTTTATCCCTTGGCTCATCACTTACAGATCAAATCTCTCACCACATGTGCTCCCACGGAGCTCGTGTAACTCTTCATGCAATTATTTATATGAACCTTTCACACTCAGACACATATATTCAGAATAAAATATTTTGAAATTTTAAAGCGTATACCTTCTCATATGCGTGCACTTAGTCCAGTGTATCAGTGTTAGGAAATCTATGATGTGTATCTACACATATACTTACATTTGTTTGGGTTATTTGGGCTTGGATTAGGGTCATGCCTAGGGTGCACATGACCGCGCTTGATCATCCGCATACCATTCTTCTCATTTTAAATTATTCGTTAATAATAATTGAATAAGTCCATGTGTTATCATGACTGTGCTTGAAAAGGTGGGCTCAAGCTTGGTCTGATCTCAAGGTTCGATTCATGTGCAACACATACACTTCACACACGGGTTCGAGTTTCAAATTGATGCTCGAGTTAGGAATTAATTTTCAGTTTTGAGTTTGGGTGCATTTTCCCAGTTAAGACAGGTGGGCCAGAGACTGCGTCACAGACATCAAATTTTTTACTAAGGTCAAATCGGTCTAAATAGTCATGTCATCATCGAAGGTCAACGATTTAACATTTGACAAAAATTAGGGTCGTTACAAAATGGTTCTGTAGTAACCTGGATGTATTGCGTGTGACAGCCCATACTACCATAGAGGGTTGCATCCATACATGGATGCCAATATTTCGAGTTGACGTGACCTTAAAAGAAACCTCACCACAGCTAACGCCTAAGGCCCGAATCTTGTATCATATCTCATATCGTAACGTCTCATATTAAAATTAGGGTGATAGAGTCACTGTATATGTCACCGTATACGAGGTTACACTGAATTCACACTCACCTGACTCATCATGATGTCTCATACCACCATGAGTTGTAAGGCATGTGAATACGATGTATTCCTCGCTTCGATACTATATCGGCGAGTTACCACACTTAAGCGTAGGCATGATCTCATATACTCACGTACATATGACCTAACATACTCGTTACTCATATACTATGATCAGGATGAAAACACAAAAATATCATACATGCAGAACGGTTTACACTCAGGTGTTTGGTTATGTTTATAGATATATACTCACACCTTACTTCAATATAAATATAGAATATGGTGATTATAAGTGTGATCTCAATAACGTGAAGGCTAGAGTTTGATTTTCACAAGGCATCGAATTTTTAACACTTCGTGTTATCGAAGTGATCGCTTTGAAGTGATAAAAGTGATATATATATATATTTTTATTTTTATTTTTTTATATTATTAAATGCTCAAATTAAAAAGGTAATATAATTAAAAGTGAAGTGAATCACGACCATCGATCGAAATATCGAGTAATTAAAGTGCGTTAAGTTTTAATAGTGCAAGTAAGGTTACAAGATAGAAGCAATATTAATAAAGCTATTTGTTCGGACACAAATCGATCAATCGATTTTTGAATCGATCGGTCAAAGGTATAATATATTGACTATTCAATTAGGTCCAGATTGAACGATCGATTTTTAGAATCAATCGATCGAATTTAAAGTAATTTAAAATACAGTAGTTTGGTTCTGTTCAGAATCAATCGATCAGACATAAGTGTCGATCGATTAAATAAAATATTCTATAATATAACACCAACGAATTCGAAACATGAATGATGTCATGCTTGTATATTAAAAGCAATTTATATGATTAAAATAAGATAACGCTAGAGCATTGTGGCTTATATGACAGTATTATATAATAAAGATTATTTAATACATTGTTAAATATAAGATAGAAAAGTTCATAACTCACACTTTAATATAATATTCTATAATAAAAGCCTTTATTTTAATATAACATTTTATAATATAAGCCTTCATTTTAATATAATGTTATATAATATCAACCCTCATTTAATATAATATTATATAATATAAGCCCTCAAAATCAGTTGAGTGCCAAACCTTGTACAATTAAAAAGATACCAAGTTCACTTAGTAGGTCGATCGATCTAACAAAAGTATCGATCAATCGATCGAAACAGAAAAAAGAAACCAAAGAATTATGAGTGTCTTGTAAGGCAGTTACATTTATAACGATATAATAGAGGGTACTAGAGTGGGTGATGTTACATGAATATAATACTATATATACAAAGTAAGGTGTGCAACCGTGGGCTCTTGCGAGTCCGTCATGACGATGCGCTCTCTTTCAAAAAGATGGAGTCGCCACCAGAGCTTTTGGTGTCCCAGGATACCTCAAAATTGATATGAGAGCACCGAAGTGCAAATGACTCCGAATCACCAGTATATGCCAAAGGCTCTTGGGTAGGAGCTTCGGTTATCGATCTGGAAGGTGTTAGGCACTCGATCAACCCGCTTGTAAGCGCTCTCTACTATGGCCGGGTCTATGTATCGGCTGATTTATATAATATATATAAAAAAAGCAACAAAATGAGCAGAACTTCCCCTTGCTCGAAGGCACTCCGATCCTATTTGAGCCCCCCGCTATCACCGTAATTTCGGTGGCGTATCGGCTCAAATTCAACAACATTTCCATCATTCCACAACATAACCAATCTATAAAGACCATCGGTGATGGCCGACCATCACCTAAATAGTGGTTTACAATTATACATAATTACACAAAAGACTTAATCCAAAAACTGTACCCAGTATCAACAGTATGATTGTCCACTTTGTAACAAAATCTAACAGGGCTGATCAAGGAAAGAACTCAAGTTTTTCTTCCACCTCTGCTGGATTATAGTCAGGATCCTCTTCTTGTGCTAGATCCTTTCCTGAGTCTACACCTGTAGCTATGATGTATAGTAGAGGGGTGAGCTACAGTCCAAGCTCAGTAGGGAGAAAATAGTGTTCAATCATATCTTATTATTCTATTTCATGGTGTTGATGCATAAGTAAAAATAATTCAAATTCATATGGCATTAAATACACAAAAAGTGATGAACTAAACCATGAATCTCAAAATATCTTTAATTATGACGCAGGTAATATGCAAAAAGAATACATAGCAAAGAAGGGAAACAAAATAGAAATCAGAGCATGTATCTATGAGAACAAGTGTATCAGAAAGAGGAGTACATATGTCAGATAATCAGAAACATATCATATTATATCATATCATCAAAATTTGAACATTAGTGCAAGTATCCCGTAGCAGGAACAGAGGTTCCCATAGTGGGAACATTGTAAACCTCAGGGGCTGCACCCGTCTCTTGGAGACTCCACTCCACTTACAACTAACGTTAACTCAGAATACCGAGTACAAGTCTCATGGCAAAGTATCCCATAGCGGTGTAGACACCCAAATTTGGCCCAAGGCCCGATCGAAACACATTTCGAGAGAGACGCATTTTTGAGCTTTTTATGGCATATATGGAACCCTTAGGAATCACCCTAAATCCTTAGGAATCACCCTAGATCCCTTAAGAACCTATCCCAAACCTTTAGAAACCAGCCCCGCCCATTCCAAACCCTAAACCTAACCTTCCCAAGTAATAGATAAAGAGTGGTGCACTAGGACTAGCTGAAATCTTTTAATAATATCAAATCATATACCATTGGAAAGAGGACTTCTCCAGCTTTCCAACGAACTAAAAATCACCTCAATCGGAGTTGTATATCAAACGTTACGACCATTTGAAAATTGAGCTCTTTTGGAGGGATTTTTGCCTAGCGCAACTAATAGTTGCACCAGGCCATTTCCCCCTGGATTTGCCTGGCGCAACTAATAGTTGCACCAGGTCTTTTTCCCCCAGAAATGGCCTGGCGCATCTAATAGTTGCGCCAGGCCATTTTCCCCCTGGATTTGCCTGGCGCAACTAATAGTTGCACCAGGTCTTTTTCCCCTAGAAATGGCCTGGCACAACTAATAGTTGTGCCAGGTATAAATGGGTCCCCCTACCCCTCGCGAAGCCAACTTCCAGGCTACTATTCGTTACTGTTTTACTGTACATTTATCTAGCGCAACTAATAGTTGCGCCAGGCATATGAATGGTAACTGTTGGAATTTGCCCCAAAATTTGTGATTAGGGTTTGACTTGTTGACCACCTTGACCTTTGGGGTGTGTTTTGCTAGTTCTGTTGTACCCATTCACTACCTATTTGCACCCCTTTTAGTGGCTTAAGGCCTCACCCCATCATCCACCATTAGAGGATCCTTCACACCTTTCCAAGCTCTTAAAGTCCTAGGAAACCTTAGATGGCCCATTACCTAATTCCTAATCTTACTTAGCCTCTAAGTAGCCTCCCAATCCACCCATTTCCTATAAATAGAGCCCCCCCCTCCCCTTGGTTTAAGAGTTGAGAATTTTAGCCTAAGAGAGAAAGAGCTTGAAGTGAGAAGATCTTTCTCCCTTTGGTGCACACTTCCCATACAAATTCCAGAATTCCAAAACCTCCTTTGAGTGATATTTTTTATCCCCCTTAGTTTAGGTATATGCTACCAATTCACCTTCCCTCTCTACCTCTTAGTTAGCAAGCCTTAGAGGTTAGAACCCCTCTTTCCATCATACAAGACTTCAAAAGCTCATCAAAGCAAGCCAACACAAGGCTCTCCTATGGTGCTACAAGGGCCCGAGGGCTCCGGCTCTCCCCTTTCTTCTCCTATCTCTTTCTAGCTCCCTCCATCCTCCCATTTGTGCCGTTATGCCGTCGATTTTTTGGTAGGAACGGAGGGGCACAAATAAGATTCTAAGCCCTTTTGGGCAATAGGAAGCTATTTTCTTTTCTTTCATTTCATTTTATTTTTGGCCATTAGTAGAGACCGCGTTAAGCGGGTTGATCGGGTGCCTAACACCTTCCCTATCGATAACCGAAGCCCCTACCCAAGCCTTTGGTGTGGACCAGATTCAGAGTCATATTTTTAGCACTTAGGTGCTCATAAAAATGAACTAGGTATCCCGAGACACCGAAAGCTCCGGGTGGCGACTCTATATATTTTTATCGTTAGAGAGCGCATCGTCGCGACAAGGATCGCATCGATTCGCATGGTTGCACAAGCGGGAACTGAGCATCCTGAAGCGGGAATAGGTTCGTAAACCTCGGGGACTCCACCCCTCTCATGGAGACTCCACTCCTCTTCGCACATGATCTCAGAATCATATACATGTACCACAGATCGAATTTTAAAGTTGGACTGAACGACGTATATGCATCAATATGCCAAAGTTCAAATGTTAGGATCATGTGCAAAAGTCAAATTGAAGTCATTTACTGTGTTTCAATATGCATATATATATATATATATATCATGTTACTGAAAACATAAATGTGTTTGATAATCACATCATTAGCCATGATTCGAGAAAAACATATAATTGAACCTCGAGATTTTTCCCTACCTTAATATCGGGGTTGTGTGAAATAAATAGCGTAAATCGAGACGAAGATCTTATCTACGGTCTCCTACATTTATCCTAGATCAAAATGTTCATATACTATGTTAGTGATAAAACCTTGCATGAAACAGGGTCCCCTTTAAAATGACCAAAAATGTTCCCCTTCAAGAACACGGGACCTCGCTACAGCGAGCTCATAGGATCGTTACAACGAGCCATTCAGAATTCTGCTCGCAACAGTGAGCATCCCAGGTCGCTACAGCTAGCTCATGTGGCACCCTTCAGCTTGCTATAGTGAGTTTCCACAGAGCCGAAATGGCCTGAATTTTCCTGTAGCACTAGCTACAGTGAGGGTTTCAGAATTGACCTCACTATAGCGAGCTCCAAAGCTCGCTACAGCGAGCTTGACAAAACTTAAAAACCCCTGGCTTCTTCTTCTCAGGCCGAAATCTTAAATCCCTTGGCAAGTTTTCATTCTAAGCATCTTGTCTGACCTAATTTCATACAATAAGGTGAAATCTTGGATTTTTACCTCAGAATATTATGCATGCAACATCCGAAAACATCAAACTTGTAGCAAATCAGCAACTTTGCCTCTCACACATCCGATCTTTAGAGTTTTTCTTGTATGAATTTCAGAACTGAAATAATTTGAATCTAAACTTATTAAATCGAGGTTTATGGGATCGGTCTAAGACCTATACCTTCGTAGATTCTCCGCATGGAAGATCTCTAGTATGTGCTGTCGAAATTTGTTGTTTATGCACCGTTCGATTTCTCAATCGTAGAATTTTTAAAGACCGAACAGTGCCGCGATGATCGAAACCATGGAGATTTTTCTTGGAATGTGACTGGTCAGAGAAAAAATCTAATGATTGGTTTTCAAGTTGTGGAAGAAATGAGATGGTCCCTTTGTTCCTCCAATCGGTTGGTTCTTATTCTCTCACACATAGGACTTCTCATGTAAAAAGCATGCAGTTATGCGTGAGAATCATCTTTTATAATCCAAGTCTTGTTTTGGGGTGTAGCCGGTATGCACAACATGGTGTACAGGCCTAGATTTTTAAAATAAAACCCAAAAAATGAGGTCTCATGCTCACTACAAGCCTTGATACCCTGACCTCTTGGTTGTGCATCCAGCTTCTCACCAGTGGGGTGCTCTCAAGGAGTTTGTGTATGATTGCCCAATTAAATATTTAACGTTTATTATAAAGGTCATATTTTGAATGAGTGACCTGACTGGTCTAGAGCACGAGTACCTACCAAGCGTATTCGGGTTTGGGAATTTGTAGGGTGTTACATCCTCCCCCCGTTAAGAGAATTTCCGTCCTTGAAAATTGTCGATAGCTATTGGGGACTGAAGGTACGTTGCTGGATAATATCCTTACTAATGTTCTACATCATGTAGTTAATACCTATCGATGAAGATTTACAACGAGGTGGTTTGTCAAGGGTTCATACTAAGGTCTTAATCAGTTTCAAGCTATAACTTCACACAGTTTGGAATTGTCACCACCATGCATTTTACGTACTCGTAGAGTTTCTAATCCTCACACTATCTTAATCAATTTCTACGATGATCATTAATCATTAATCAACATGCTAACTAGGATAGTTCAACTATGCCACTCATATCCAAAATACACGAGTAACGACTCCTATTCCACAATTTACGAGTATGAATTAAATGACCACGTGCAACGATCTAAAAAAATGAAAATGTAACTGTTAACAACACCGATCGTTCTATAATTCAAGGCATTGTAATGTCACAACATAAATTTCACAATTGAAGTAAAAACTTGCAATTCATTATAACCAATTAATCCATTCCTTCCTCCATCATCATCACAATTAGGACTAACTATTTATGCATACTAGTTAACCATTGTATGAGGCATCTGAGTGCCATAACCAAAAAGCAAATCATTTTTCCAACATCCAGAGACAAAATTTAAAGTGTTATATTTACAGTCGTCCAACATAATTAACGAATACCCAAAAGACAGTTATAGACCAAACATCAATGATCCGCAGGCTCACCTAGCTGCTATGCTGGTTGTTCCTCACTACGCCTTGCTCCAGAGCCCGATGCACTTCTTGTATAGTCCGAGGTATATTCTCTTGCGTGAGCTACAAATGGAGGGTAGCTGGTAGGGTATGCCTTTTCTATTAAACGCAAAAGGGCATCCTCGTGGAAATCTAGGCATTGGTGCAGCGTGTAGTTCTGTTGGTGCAACACGTCCATTTGCTGGTTGAACTCTGAGAGTGTGAGGACGTCGCCAGGTGGGGCATGTGGTTGTTGGTGATGAGCTGACATTTGTTGTCGCGGAGGCATTTGAGGTGCAGCCCTAGATGCGGGTTATTCTGGGTCTCCTTGCTGAGCATGCCCAACCAACCTCTGAAGTTGTCAGTTTCAAACATTGCGCTGGCACCTTTTATAGTTCATGCACCACATGTTCTTTGAAATTTTTTGGATATTATCGCTTCACACTTTCTCATCATCTGGTACCTCATACGGGTTGTCATTCTCATTGTCCTCGTGTCCCTCTAAAAGGCATGAGATAAGTTGGGCATACAAAATATAGTGTAAGGGTTTGGGTGTTGTGCTCCACATCTGCTCGTGGGCGTAAGTAATGCCCACCCAAACAAGTTGTGATGCGCTAAACCACCAATTCTCATGCACGACAAAAAGGGCTTGCAAAAGTTCTTCTAGTCTTTCTTGGCCATGACGGAGGGGATAGAGGTTGCTTATAAACACATCATCTAATGCCCACATCTCAGCTGGCAGCTGGGTTCTCCTAACATATTGGCCAAAACCTTGCTTACTACCAGTCATCTTAGCGATGATGTGATAGAAAGGTACTTCCTAGGGGCACGGTTGTAGGAGGCCCTTGTTTTCCATGAAATGTGGGTGACATTGCATAGATGTCTAAATTAAATTCCCAGCCATCAACAACAATGGTCATTAGTCGGCCACCAACCTCTGTTTTTAAATTTTGGAAGAACAATCTCACCAGGCGAGGGTAAAAGTGTGTGTGGAATGGTGTGAGTAACATCTCCAATTTTGCCCGTCTAATATATTCTATCGACCACGAAGTTGTATCATTGTCGATAAATACCTCAGGGTCAAAAGACCACTCGGGCGCAAATGCCTTCGCATTGCATCAAACGACGGGTTGTTCCCAAATCGGTAGGGGCTTAAAATTTTGTGTGGTATCGGAGGTTGATGGGGCTTTTCCCTTTGATTGTTTAGAAGACTTTGCCCTAACGGAAGGGAGTTTAGATGTTGGCTTCTTCTTGGAATCCATTAAAATAGTGATTGACTTGAAATGAGAATAAATTTGATGTTTACCTCGGCGTGGAGACCAAATCGAGGAACCCTAGTTGACGGAGGCGCATGCACATCAATTCGTAAGCCTTGTTGGATGAAACATGATGAATCGTGGGTTTTTAAAAGGGAGATTCACTCTGTTCTTCATGGGAGTGGAGGCAAAAGGGATGGTCTCAGGTTTTGAAATCTTGAAAGTGACAGAAATTGGGGGTTTCGACCCCCTTTTAAAAAACCCAAAACCTGATGGTAGCTACTGCGAGGGTTAGTGGTCACTGTAGTGAGCTTGGATTCCTAAAGCTATCACTACAGCTTCGCTGTAGCGAGCCGATAGTTTTGGAACTGTCACTACAGTGAGCCTGGACTTGGCTGTAGTGAGCTACACTGAATTTTTGTGCCCTATTTGTGTGTTTGTGTGGTTATTCTCTTGATTTTTCACCATCCGTCTACTTGCATTTAATCTCAGCTTGAATTTTTTTACTATCGCCCTTTTACATCGGTATCATAGATGCATAGTTAAAATTTTAAATCTCACAATGGTACAATTGTGGACATTGGTCAGGCATACATGGAACTATGTTCAATTTTGACATATCTTGGCATAGTTGTACTCTGAGAAGTAACTGACCTTAAGGAAATAGATGAGGGTATTGGTCATGGATTTTTGCCTCACGTTCCCAGGTGGCTTCAGCGGTTGAATGATTTTGCCATTGTACAAACACCAGTGGAATTCACTTGATCCTTAGGATTGGTTCCTTGCGATCCAAGATTTGCATTGGTTCTTCAGTTAGAGTCAGATCGTCTTAGATCTCTATCGGCTGATAGTACAATATGTGCGTCAGATCCTTCACGTACTTTTATATCATTGAAACGTGGAACACATTGTGTACGCTTGACAACTGCGGAGGCAAGGCGATCCTATATGTCACTTCGCTAACCCAGCCCAAAATTTCAAAGGGTCCAACGTAGCGTGGACTGAGCTTTCCATGCCATCCAAAGCGCATAACGCCCTTAGTTGGCAAAATTTTGATGAATACGTGGTCCCCATTCTGAAAAGAATATGAGCGTGAGAATGGTGTGCAATAAATTGGAACCACTGAATAAATAATTCAAATCAAGTTTACCTGAAACTCGATGTTTGTTCTTTTGAGATCGGCGTAACTTTTCTACCGACTTTGCACGACTTTCAACCTTTCGCGAATAATTCGAATGGTCTCATTCGTGCTCTCAATAAGTTCTAGGCCTAACAATACTCGTTCTCCAACCTCTTCCCAGTTGATCAAAGATTTACGTCGGTGATCATAAAGTGCTTGAAATGGGGCCATTTTGATGCTCACTTGGTAACTATTGTTGGACGCGAATTCGATCAAGGGTAAGTGTTTATCCCATTATCCTTGGAAATCTAGCATACAAGCCCTAAGCATATCTTCAATCACCTGATTCACCCTTCAGTTTGTCCGTCAGTCTGGGAGTGAAATGCCGAGCTGAATTCCAACTTTGAGCCCATTCCTTCTTGGAAACATTGCCAAAACTGTGAGGTATACAGAGGATCCCTGTCTAACACAATGATAACAGGTATACCATACAATCTGACAATCTCTTTCAGGTATAATTCTACAAGTTTGTAGTTGTATACCGCGTGCTATAGGGCAGAAAATGAGCATATTTGGTTAATCGGTCGACGATTACCCAAATGGCGTTGTACCCTTTCTGTGTTCTCAGGAGTCCAAGTATAAAATCCATGGAAATATTCTCCCATTTCCATTCGGGGATTGGTAATGGCTGTAGTAAACCAGAAGGGTGTCGATGGTTGACTTTGACTTGCTGACAAACCAGACATTTTGCGACATATTTTGCAACTTCCTTCTTTAACCCTCTCTACCAACAACTCTTCTTGAGGCTTGGTACATTTTAGTGCTCCTAGGGCGGATAATATAGATAGATTTGTGAGCTCCATCTAAAATTTTGTATCGCAGTTCGGCATCAGTAGGTATGCATAATCGGCCTCTGAATACTAAAGATTCATCCTCTTTGATAGAATAGTTAGTTTGTTTCCCATCGACTACTTCTTATATGATGGTCACCAATTCTTCATCAGTCAATTGTTGCTCGTGGTTTCTATCGAAGAATATTGATCGAATAGTAAGGTTGACCATTAGCCCCCCAGATTCTCTTACATCAAATGCCATG
Source organism: Chloranthus sessilifolius (assembly GCA_021018995.1). Taxonomy (NCBI): domain Eukaryota; kingdom Viridiplantae; phylum Streptophyta; class Magnoliopsida; order Chloranthales; family Chloranthaceae; genus Chloranthus; species Chloranthus sessilifolius. Next base: position 48,273,540 of record CM037593.1, on the reverse strand, counting down.
TCAACCAAGGCTAAATCCTCAAGTAAATGTCATCTGTGGATTCTTGTGACGAGGTGTGATAACAAGGATGATTTTTCACTCAGCGTGCCCGCTACCACATTGGCCTTTCCTGGATGGTATTGAATAGTGTAATCGTAATCCTTAAGGAATTCCATCCATCTCCTATGCCTCAGATTCAGGTCTTTTTGGGTGAACAGATACTTGAGGCTTTTGTGACCAGTGAATATTTCAAAGGTATCTCCGTAAAGGTAGTGCCTCCATATCTTCAAAGCAAAGATTATAGCTGCCAATTCAAGGTCATGTCTAGGGTAGTTCTCCTCATGGTCTTTCAACTGACATGGACCATAGGCAATGACTTTATCATTCTAATTCAACACACAGCCTAGCCCACTGTGTGACGCGTCACTGAACACTACGAATCCCCACTGCCTGATGGTAGAGTGAGTACTGGAGTGGAGGTTAGCCTTCGCTTGAGCTCCTGAAAGCTCTATTCACATGACTCAGTCCACTCAAATTTTACATTCTTCCTAGTGAGTTGTGTGAGTGGTCCAACAATTGTAGAGAATCCTTCAACGAATCTTCGGTAGTAACCAACTAATCCCAGAAAGCTACGAATTTCCGTTATGGTTCTGGGTTGCTCCCTTTTCACTATGGCCTCTATCTTTCGTTGGGTCCTCTTTTATACCAGTTTTTGAGATAACATTCCCAAAAAACTCACTTGCTCCAGCCTAAATTCATACTTGCTTAACTTGGCATATAATTTGTGATCGTGAAGCGTTTGTAGAGTTACTTGCAAGTGTTGTCCGTGTTCTTCCTTTGTCTTTGAATAGATAAGAATATCATCCACGAAGACAACTATGAACCGGTCAAGCTTGGGCATGAAAACTCTGTTCATGAGGTCCATAAAGGATGCTAGTGCATTTGTTAGCCCGAATGGCATCACTAGGAATTCATAGTGGCCATATCTCATGCGAAAGGCTATTTTCGAAATGTCTTCAGCTAATGGTAACCAATCCTCAAATCAATTTTGGAGAAGAATGTTGCCCCTTGCAACTGATTGAAGAGATCATCAATCCTTGGGAGTGGGTAGCAATTCTTTATCATCAGCTTATTTAATTAGTGATAATCGATACAGAGTTGCATGGATCCATCCTTCTTTTTGACAAATACAACGGGTGCTCCCCATGGCAAAACACTCGGCCTAATAAATCCCTTATCTAGGAGTTCTCGTAGCTGCACCTTGAGTTCTTTCAACATCAACTGGTGCCATGCAGTATGGAACTTTCGACACCGACTTCGTGTCTGGAACTAAGTCTATTGAGAATTCTACTTCCCGATCTGGTAGTAAACCTGATAATTCTTCAGGAAATACATCAAGAAACTCACTTGCGATAGGGATGTCGACAATGTGAGCCTTTTCCTCTTTCTGGTCTTGTAAGAATGCCAAATACCAACTACATCCCTTGTTTAAAAACTGTTCAACTTGAATTATAGAAATCAAGGATGCGACAATTGGTAGAGAGCCGAAAAATTTAAACGACTTACCCTTCCTGGGCCAGAGAGTAACTATCTTCCTATGGCAATCAACATTTTCCTACTGTGTGGATAACCAATCCATGCCAAGGATTATATCGAATCCTTGCATATCTAACAGAATCAATTCAATCGATGTCTCGTGGCTTCTGATATCGACAATGACTGATCAACACATGGTTCCCAGTTGGAATTGGCAATGCTAGAATAAACTCTAGAGGCTCGAGAGTGACACTTAATTCTGCTGCAAAATGAGGTGTGATAAAAGAGTGGGTAGACTCCAGGTCTATCAACACTCATGCTTTATGAGAACAAATGTCACTCTTCTGATGCATGTGAATGGTACCTAATTTCAGGCATATTATTCGATTAGATGGACACACAAAATGTTATGGCATGCAAAAGTAGCAAATTCAAGGACTATTTTATTCTATGCACCTTCTTCATCTAAAATCAAAGAATTTAGCTTGACAATCCATAGGAAAATCATAGCTTGGATCACGTCGTTGGGTTTGGGCATCCTGTGCCGAAACAACATAAGCTCGGCCTTGTACTGTAGGCCATGAAGGTCTCATATGGGTCATGACTGTAGTGGTTTCCTTCTTCACTTCAGGACATTCCCTGATTCTATATCCCATTTTCCCACAATGAAAGCATGCTCCCGTAGTTCTCCTACATTCCTCAGTCTTGTGTAACTTCCCACAATTTGCACATGATTCTGTCGGGGCTGATGACACGGCTCGGGAAGTCTGTTGGGATCTCGATATGACTATTGTCATAGGAACTATAGGGTGAAAAGGCCCTGTGCTTGTAAAATTAGGTGGCCTTGACGATACGGTTTGAGTAGGTTGCGGTGTTGGTGGCATCAACATCTTTGATCTTTTGTTAGCCTGCTCAGCGGCATAGGACCGTGCTCGACTCTGTTTACTCTTATTATGTTCTTCTCTTCCTTTATACATATTTTTGATGTCCCTATTGGCAATAAGGGCTAACTCCATGACTTCAACATAAGTTGTCGCCCTGAACAAGGAGATCTTATCTTTAATAATGGGCTTTAAACCCCTCTCAAATTTTTGTGCCTTCATTAATTCTGTGGCTATATGCAATGGTGCAAAGCAGAATAACTTGGTAAATTCAACCTCATACTCGCGCGCTGTCATCTGACCTTGTTCCAACGTGGTAAATTGTACTTCCATCTGATATTGGACTTGTCGAGGGAAATACTAGTCGTTGAACACTTCCACAAATTCCGAGCACGTCCATGGGGCATTCGGTGTCGTCTGCACCCTGGTCATCTCAACGGATTTCCACCATGGGTCCGTCTCCCCTTCGAATTGGAAAGAAGCCCAACTCACTTTCTCTACCTCAGTGCATCTAACTCTCTTGAGGATCTTTTCAGTTGGAGGATCTTTTCAGTTTGATTTAACCACTTCTCCACTTCAAGCAGGTCGATTTGTCCATAAAAGTTAGGACGTCTCATCCTCCAAAATTCTTGAAAACTAGATGGCGGTCGTCTCTCCGCAAGGATTGCCATGGTGTTCACCATGGTTTGGTAGTCCCCAGTGTTGTTCCCTCCTCTGGAAGTATTGCAGATGTTGTTTCTGACTCCAGAGGTATGGTTGTTGTTGCATACAGAAATCCCATTCGGACCGGTGGCTACCCCTTCGCCACTTGTCACCCCTCCGGTGTGTACGGCCCTCGGTCTTCCCCCTCTTGGAGGCATGCTAACCTGTCATGATCAAGCAAGGGCTTAATCCAAGTAAGCATAAGAAACTAGCCTAAGGACTGATGGAATTTAATGTCATTGCCTTAAATCTAAGCCATAGCTTGGGTCTCCCATGAGACGTACAAGCTAGGCTCTGATACCACCTGTGATGGCCCGGATTTCCTTACCCCAAAATCCGTGCAATCGGATTGTAGGACACAATCCGATTTTAAAGTTTTCCTTGTGACAAATCGATCTACCCCTAGTTTGGTAATTGGAAGGACCGGGCCATTAAGCATGAGGTAAGTTTATGCAATTGTAGAAGCAAAGAGGTAAACACATGGCATTATAACAATTGCATTTCCATCATTCCACAACATAACCAAGCTATAAGGACCGCCGGTGATGGTTGTCTGTCACCTAAACAGTGGTTTATAATTATGCATAATTACACAAAAGACTTAATCCAAAAATTGTACCCAGTATTAACAGTATGACTGCCACTCTCTAACAAAATCTAACAGGGCTGGCCAAGGGAAGAACTCCTCGGGTTTTTCTACCTCCTCTGTTGGATTATTGTCAGGATCCTCTTCTTGTTCTGGATCCTTTCCCGAGTCTAAACATGCAGTTGTGACGTATAGTCAAGAGATGAGCTACAGTCCAAGCTCGGTAGGGAGAAAATAGTGTTCAATCATATCTTATTATTCTACTTCATGGTGTTGATGCATAAGTAAATGCAATTCGAATTAATATGGTATGAAATACAGAAAAAGCGATGAACTAAACCATGAATCTCAAAATATCTTTAGTTATGATGCAGGTAATATGCAGAACGAAAACATAGCAAAGAAGGAAAACAAAACAGAAATACAAGCATGTATCCATGAGAACAAGTGTATTAGAAATAGGAGTACCTATGTTAGAGAATCAGAATCATATCAGATTATATCATATCTTTGGAATTTGGAACATTAGTGCAAGTATCCCATAGGGGGAACAGAGCATCCCGTAGTGGGAACAAGTTTGTAAACCTCAGGGACTCCACCCATCCCTTGGAGACTCCACTCCCCTTATATCTAGCGCGCACTCAGAATATCGAGTATAGGTCTCATGGGAAAGCATCCCGTTGCGGGAACTGAGCATCCCGTAGCGGGAACAGGTTTGTAAACCTAGCGAACCCCACACCTCTCATGGAGACTCCACTCCTCTTTGTGCATGATCTAAGAATCATATACATGTACAACAAATTGAATTTCAAAGTTGGACTGAACGATGGATATGCATCAATATGCCAAAGTTCAATGCTAGGATCATGTGCAAAAGTCAAATCGAAATCATTTGCTAAGTTTAATATATATATATATATATCATGTTACTAAAAACATAATTGCGTTTGATAATCACATCATTAGCCATGATTCGAGAAAAATATATAATCGAACCTAAAGATTTTTCCTTACCTTAATGTTAGTGTTGTGTGAAATAAATAGCGTAAACCAAGATGAAGATCTTATCTACGGTCTCCTGCATTTATCCTAGATCAAAATGTTCATATACTATGTGTTAGTGAGAAAAGCATGCATGAAACAGGGTCCCCTTGGCTTAAACACACCAAAAATATACCCCTTCAAGAACAGGGGACCTCACTACAGCGAGCTCACAGGGTCGCCACAACAAGCCCTTCATGATTCTGCTCGCTACAACGAGCATCCCTGGTCGCCACAGTGAGCTCATGTGGCACCCTTCAGCTTGCTACAACGAGTTTCCACAGAGCCGAAATGGCCTGAATTTTCCTGTAGCACTCACTACAAGGAGGGGCTCAGAATTGACCTCGCTACAATGAGCTCCAAAGCTCGCTACAGCGAGCCTGACAGAACTCGAAAACCCCTGGCTTCTCCTTCTCAGTCTGAAATCTTAAATCCCTTGGTGAGTTTTCATTCTAAGCATCTAGTTTGACCTAATTTCGTACAATAAGGTGAAATCCTGGATTTCTACCTGGGAATATTACGCATGCAACATCTGAAAACATCGGAATTAGAGCAAATCGGCAACTATGCCTCTCACACATCTGATCTTCAGAGTTTTTCTTGTATGAATTTTAGAACTGAAATCATTTGAATCTAAACTTATTAAATCAAGGTTTACGGGATCGGTCTAATACCTATACCTTCGTAGATTCTCTGCATGCAAAATCTCCTGTCTGTGGTGTTGAAATTTGTTGTTTACGCGCCGTTTGATTTCACAATCATGGAATTTTTAAAAACTGAACTGTGTCGCAATGGTCGAAACTGTGGAGATTTTTCTTGGAATATGACTGGTCGGAGCAGAAATCCGATGATTGGTTTTCAAGTTGTTGAAAAAAGGAGATGGCCTCTTTCTTCCTCCAATCAATTGGTTCATATTCTCTCACACACAGGACTTCTATGTAAAACGCATGCAGTTATGCGTGAGAAGCATCTTTTATAATCCAAGTCTTGTTTTGGTGTGTAGCCAGTACGCACAACATGGTGTACAGGCCTAGATTTTTAAAATAAAACCCAAAAAATGAGGTCTAGTGCTCACTACAAGTCTTGATACCCTGACCTCTTGGTTGCACACCCAGATTCTCACCAGTGGGGTGCTCTCAAGGAGTTTGTGTAGTGATTGACCATTTAAATATTTAACCTTTACTATAAAGGTCCTATTTTGAATGAGTGACCTGACTGGGTCCAGACACACGACACAGACTGTTACCGGTCTTGAGCACAAGTACCTACTCGGCGTATTCAGGTTCAGGAATTTGTCGGGTGTTACAGGTGAGCTTTCGAAAGTGAGACGGTTAGAGCAAGGTTCTAACTTCTATGGCTAAAGGCTTGGTGCTTGGGATTGGATGCTGATGCTAGAGGTATGAGATGAGCTAAAGCTTCCAAGGTTTGAGCAAATCTGATTGTTTTAGGTAAGTGAAGAAACGAATTGCAAGAGTTTCATCTCTTAGAAATTTCAAAAGACCCCTAAACAAGGGGGCGTGGCCTTCTATTTATAGAGGAAGGTTGGGTTAGTGAGGGGTTAAGGTCCTACTTGGGTTAGAAATTAGGTAATCCTATATCTAAGGTTTTTTTGGATTTTGGGAAATTGGATTTTAATGGTAGATGATACAGTGAGGGTTTAGGTGGAAAAATGGTTATAAAGAGGGCTAGTGGGGTCGCTAGGATCCTAAAGAAACCCACCTCAAGCTTTGGGGTGGTCAAAAAGTCAAACACCAGGGATGATTTTTGGACATTTTCTGAAAAAAATACTATTCATAAGCCTTGCATATATAAAATATATGCTAGGCTTAAGAATAGTGTTCCCTAAGAAGTTCAGAGCCTGTTCTGGAGGTCAAATCTGAAGGAAGAAGCCAAATTGGCCTTGCGTATATAAAATATACGCAAGGCCAATTTCAGTCAAAATTGGCCTCGCGTATATAAAATATACGCAAGTGTAAAATCCTACACTTTTCCTCATTTTTTAAACTGCCATAAATTTTGATATACAACTCGGAATCAGGCAATTCATAGCTCGTTGGAAAGCTGGGAACATCCTCTTTCCAATGGTATATAATTCAGCCCTAGCAGATGTCCATTAAAGTTTGGCACCCATCTTTCCATTCACTGTTCAGGAAGGTTTGAATCAGGCTTCAAAAGGGTTCTAATGGGTTTGGGAAGGTTAGAGTTTATTCCTAAGGGTCTGGGAAAGGTTCTGAAGGTTTGGGGTTAAGCTTTAAGGGTTCGAGAGGTGCTTTCGGAAGCTCGGGTGTACGCCTTTGTCAAAGTATGTGTCGATCGAGCCTTGGACAGAATTTGGGTGTCTACATAAGGTATATAATATTATATGAGTTGAAAAGGGTTTATAATAATATCATAGTAAGTAATGAGTATGGTGATGTAAGCATGATTATAGTAATAATAATAAATAAGGTAATGATTAATAAATTAATTTAAAGGAAATTGTAACCCAAACTTTTAAAGAATTATATAATAAGTCTCTTCAGTCATTAGTTTACTCCACTAAAGAGTCGATCCTCTGAGCATAATTAATTTGATCGAACATAACCATCGATCAATCAAACATATAGTTCAACAGAGAGTTTATTTGGTGGTTTCGAATTAATCGATCGATCGCCTATCAAAATTTCAGAACAGAATAGGGTTCCAAAATAAACCCAAAAATATAATAGAAAAATAATTAAAATAATAATAAAGCAAGGATTAACCATATTTTCAATCATAAAAGCAAATTTATATAAAAATAAATCTAGGGTTCATTTATTTGCCTGTCGATACGCAATTGAATGTATCCTATGCGACGGGATCAAAGAAGTACGAGATGGATTGACGGGTACCTACCTCTTGAAGCGTGATAGGCAGATCTACGATAATTAAGGTGATAGGGATCGACGTCCATGCGATAGATCGTCCAAGATTTCTCCTTCTCGATCTCGATGACAGAAATACACCAATGTGTTCTTTGTGGAAGAACTCACCAAAGGTTTAGGGAAAATGTTTTAAGGAGTTTTTAGAAAAGGGTGGGTGGAGAAGAAATGGTGACGGCTAGGATTTCTTAAGTACAAGAAAGAGAAGAGACGATTAGGGTTTTTTTAAAGGAAGAAAAGTGTAAAGTGGTTTGCGTATCTTAAACTTAAATAGAGTTTTGCTCAAATTGGTTTGGTTCCAGTGTAGAGCACTAACACTGTGCATGGTACAAAACACATCTAACACCACACAATTAATTTTAGAAAAATTCAGGTCGTTACACGGAGAGATAGACTAAAGAACTGGAAGTAGGGAGCGGGCTGCCAAGAGTTAGAGAGAGAAAATGAGAATCAGAGATAGAAAAAGAGAAGGACAAACAAGAAGGGTTCAAGGGACACACTTGTCTGCTGGGAAGTGTGTCCAACATTTGTTATGCCTTGTTTCTTTTACCCATGCAATCCTATTTCTTTTGATTAGCTATATAAATCAGTTATAATTAGGATAACAAATCTAAACGAGGCTAATTCAATCCTATTAATCATTACAAAAAAAATAGGGGGGTTTAGGAAGCTCAATTAACCAAAAATTCTTGATTAGGATTACTAACCCTAATTATTAAAACAGAGTTGATGTAGGAAAAATGGTCAGATTAACTTAAACCAAAATTTGGTTAAATCAACTCCAGTAAGTGTTAAAAAATGGCAAAAGCTTGATTACTCATTGCTATTTTTAGGTTTAAATCAATTAAAATCACTCAAAAGGTTGTGAGGAAGATTTTTTTGGTGAATACAATGGGATATCTAAAGAGATATTTATGATTGCTAGTGATATAGAACCGTTGAGTTTCAGCTAACATGAGTTAGGGCAGCTATTGATGACATCTACTAATATTCACGCCTCAATCGAAAAGGTGCGGGTATTGGTCGCGAATCTCTGCTTCGTGCTCCCAAGTGGCCTCAACGGATGAGTATTTTCACCACCGTACTAGTACTAATGGGATTCGCTTGGTTCGCAGTACTTGTTCTTTCCGATCGAGGATTTGCATTGGTTCTTCCGTGACGGTCAAATCTTCTTGGAGTTTGATCGGTTGATAATCTAAGATGTGGGTTGGGTTACTCACGTATTTCCTCAACATGGACAGTGGAATACGTTGTGCATACTCGAAAGTCATGGCAGTAAGGGGATCCAATAAGCAACTTCGCCAACCCGACCTAGTATCTCGAACAGTCCAACATAGCATGGGCTTAACTTTCCACACTTTTCAAAGTGCATTACGCCTTTAGTAGGAAAAATATTGACAAAGACATTGTCCCCTCTCTAAAAAAATTGTAGGGCATCAGTATCGTACATGTCGATAATCAAAAATTTTAAAAGTAAGCAATTATGCCAAGTTTACCTTAAACTCGACATTTGTCCTCTTGAGGTCACCATAGCTCTTTTATCTGCTCTGTGCGACCCTTAATCTCTCCCGGATTAATCAAATTGCTTCGGTCATGCTTTCTATGATTTCAGGGCCTAAACAAATTTCTCTCTGGCTTCTTTCCAATTTAGCGGAGACTTACATCTCCGACCGTATAATGCTTCGAATGGGGCCATCCCGATGCTTGCCTGATAGTTGTTCTTATAGGAAAGTTCGATCAGAGGCAAATGTTTGTCCCATGATCCTTGGAAATCTAACATGCAAGCCCAGAGCATATCTTTGATGATCTAATTCACCTGTTCAGTTTGCCCATTTATCTGAGGGTAAAATGATGAGCTAAAATCTAATCGCGACCCCATTCCTTCTTGAAACCGTTGGCAGAACTTGGATGTATACATCGGGTCTCTATTTGACACAATGCTTGCTGGAATGCCATGTAGTCTAACAATCTCTTTGACATATAACTCTGCAAGTTGACTGGCTGTGTATCTCATATTGTATGGTAGAAAGTGGGTAGATATTATCAAAGATAGTCGATCAGATGGTAAGATTGGCCATCAAGACTCCTGAATCCTTGACCTCGATCTTCATGTCATACAAGGATATGTCTTCAAATAGACGCCATCTATGAATTCTCGTAGTGAGATTTGATAATTGAGTTGATGTCTTTCGACTCAGAGTGTCTGCCATTACATTTGCCTTTCCGGGGTGATATTGGATAGAGCAGTCATAGTCTTTTAGGAACTCCATCCATCATCTTTGCCTCATGTTCAAATCTTTCTGGGTGAAAAGGTATTTGAGGCTTTTATGATCAGTGAATATCTCGAACGTCTTCCCATAAAGGTAGTGCCTTCAAATCTTCAGGGCAAAGAAGCTGCCAATTCGAGTCATGAATCGGTAGTTGTAGTGAGCCGTAAGCAATGACCCTTTCATTTCGATTAAGCACATAGCCCAATCCGATGTGTGATGCATCACTGTATACTACAAAACCTCCACTGCCTGACGATATGGCGAGCACTGACGCGAGGTGAGCTTATTCTTGAGCTCCTAAAAGCTCTTTTCACATAAGTCGGTCAACTCAAACTCAGCATTCTTCCTCGTGACCTGCGTGAGTGACCACGAATCTTTGAGAAACCTTCAAAAAATCTCATATAGTAGCCAGCCAGACTGAGAAAACTACAGACTTCTGTCACCATCTTGGGTTGCTCCCATGTTATAATGGCCTCGATCTTAGCTGGATCGACTATTATGCCCTCTTCAAAGATGACATGTCCCAGGAAGCTCACTTGTTCCAGCCAGAATTCACACTTATTAAGCTTCGCATACAGTCGGTGATCACGGAGTGTCTAGAGAGCGATGCATAGGTGTTGTTCATGATCTTCCTTTTCTTCGAATAGATGAGGATGTCATCTACAAAGACCACCACACATTTATCGAGGTGTGGCTTGAGCACTCTGTTCATTAGGTCCATGAATGATGTCGGCACATTAGTCAAACTGAAAGGCATCACAAAAAACTCATAATGTCCATATCTAGTGTGGAATGTCATTTTCGAAATGTCCTCATCTTTAACCTTCAATTGATGGTAGCCTGATCTTAGGTCGATCTTCGAGAAGTACTTTGTGCCTTGGAGTTGATCGAGGAGATCGTCGATTCAGGGTAGTGGATAACGGTTCTTAATCGTTAGCTTGTTCAATTAACGGTAGTCGATACAGACCCTCATTGAACTGTCTTTCTTATTGACAAATAGAACCGATGCTCCCCATGGGGAAACACTACGTCTGATGAAACCTTTGTCCAATAGCTCTTGCACTTGTTCCTTTAGCTCCTTCAATTCTATCGGTGCCACACAGTACGGTGCCTTTGACATTGATTCAGTGCCTAGAGCTAGATCGATAGCAACCTCCACTTCTCAATTTGGTGGTAATCCTGGCAATTCTTCAGGAAACACAGTCAAATACTCACACACAATGGGAATGTTGTTGGTGTTGTTCTTCTCTTCTCATTGATTTTGTATGAACGTGAGATATCCATGGCATCCATTCTTCATCAGGCATTCTTCTCGGATGGCGGAAATGAATGGTGCGATGGTGGACTTGATGTTGTAGAATCGAAAGGACTTTCTCTTTGGAGGGCGAAAGGTAACCACCTTTCGAAGGCAGTCGATGCTTGCATGGTAAGCAGATAGCCAGTCCATATCGAGGATCACGTCGAATCCCTCCATATCCAACAGAATTAGATCAGCCATGGTTTCACAGTCTTCAATTCAAATGATGACTGACCGACAAATTGTGTCCGTATTCACTAAGTTTCTTGTAGGGACCAACACTACTAGGATGATATCTAAGGGCTCAGAGGTGATACTTAATTCAGCCACGAATTGAGAAGTAACAAAAGGGTGAGTAGACCCTAGGCCTATCAATACCTGTGCTTTGTACTTAGAAATGTCACGTCTTTGGTGCATATGTAAGGTACCTAGAGTTCATGCATTTCAATTAATAAAGGGTGCACAATTGGTGTAGTGAGCACGTAACAATATAATTCAGTTTAATCTCCAAAAATATTCACTAGTTGAAGGTAACGATGAATATCTTAAGACTGCAATGTAATTTCATACCTTTGATAACATCATTGGTTGCTTGGGCATCTTGTGCCGAGACGGCGTAGACACGACCCTAAAACGTAGGTTGAGAGGGCCTCTATGTAGCTGCCACTGCTATCTGCACTTTTTGTGTCTTCCCTCCTCTCTCCTAGTCAAATAATTAGATAGCTGACCAAGGTGGTCCTCTATCTTCTTAATACTTTGGCTATGAGATTTAACAGTTTGAGATAAAGAGCCTAAATTCTGCAGTGAAGCCAGAACTTGCTCTTCAAATGTGAGGGACCTAGAGGGTGCTGGGGCTGGTGCACTTTAATGCACAGGTTGTGCCATAGGCTACTAGTATTGGGGCCTTGGAAAATAGTTCTACTAGTGTGGCTGGGCATTCCTATAAGGCATGGACTGCTATTGTGGCTGTTGCTACTGCTGGTGTTGGAATGTACCTTGTCTCCACCTCAAGTTGGGGTGGTTTCTCCAATGATAACCAGCAGTAGGATGTTGTCCAAAAGACTGGGCAGTATTCACATGTTCTATAACAAGGTCTGGAAATTGAGCAGCAGAGGGACATTCCTCAAGGGAGTGAGTGGGGGACTGGCATGTCACACATGCCTCCTCCACTTTGGCAGCCAATGGTGACTGCATTGCTCCCATGAGCTTATCAAATTTTTGAGCCAAGCTATCCACCTTTCCTTCCAAATCATTGTATCCACTAACCTCATGCATTTTCCATCTTGTAGTATTCTCTCTCACTAATTTAACAGGGGTCTCAATGTCCCTTGACAAAGTCTCCCTTTACATGGAGTTTTCACTAATGATATCAAACAATTCCCAAGCCTCATTAGCTGTCTTGTGGAGGTAAGTACCACCACATGAGGCATCAACCATATCCCTACTCTTGGGATCAATTCCTTGATAGAAACTTTGAACAAGTTGTCATTTAGGAATTTGGTGATGGGGACATTGCTTCAAAAGCTCCTTAAATCTCTCCCATGCTTGGTGAAAGTCTTTAGTAGGGGCTTGAGAAAATGAAATGATGCTCTTCCTCAGCTGCCTTGTTTTGGACATGGGGAAAAACTTGGCCAAAAATTGACATTAAAGGTCATTTCAAGATTGAATACTATTGGTTGGGAGAATTGACAACCAAGTTCTGACCCTATCCTTTAATGAAAAAAGAAAGAGTCAACCTGGTTGCTTCCTCCCCCAAACCTGCAATGTTGAAAGTAGTGTACAGTCCTAGAAATTCATCAATGTGCTTGTATGATGGAAGATTTAATCTTATAGTTCCCTTGGATAGTAAGGAATTGAATGCAAAAGGGAGAATTGTAGACCCCTAGTGCATTAAATTCGTTCAATGTCCTGCGTTGCTCACCCATTGCAGAACTTTCACAAGTAACCACAGGTGTGTGTATGGGCTGCTTAGGTTTCTCAACTTCAAGATCTAAAGGAGCAATCTTAGGATTAAGAGATCTCCTCTCAAGCATACACACAAAAGAAACACAGTACAACAAATAGAATTACAGCACAAATTTTAGCAAAACAAATTCAAAAACACACAACTATTGCTACAGATCTAAAAATTTACAGATCTAGAAATGTAAAAGAGTTAGAAAATGCAAACTATAGCACAGCTTGCTCCTCCAATTAGCACAATGCTCCTCTCAAAACAACAAATCCAGATCTGCAATCACAAAATTAAACTACAAAACCTACAGCAGCAATTAGTCAAACACAAAACAACTAATTAAAAATCTAAATCTAAAATGAGAAAAACATAGATCTACCAATTTTAAAAACACAAATCCCCGACAATAGCACCAAAAACTTGTTCACTTGCTTACCTTAAATTATTAAAGAGTTAAAATAGCAAATTAAAAGGCTAAATCATAGAGAAATGGGATCAAGATAAGCAATCAGTCCTGTAAGCACTAGGGCTATTACAGCAAGCTTTAAAGGGTAAGTCAGGGTATATCCACAGGGAAATGTGTTCTAAAATAGGGTAAATCTCCATATCTAAATCAGATCTGGCACTCTATCCTAAACTAATGCAAGGGGAGGAAAGAGGAGAGATTTTAAGGCATGTCACTCTACTAGAAAAAACTACATAAATCAAATGCAAATGATCCAGAACTGATGAAAACTCATATTTAAGGAAATGAAGAAAAATATTAAAACCAAAAGGCGAGAAGTAGCAGCTAGAGATTTTGGTCTTTACTGAAAATCAATTGGTTAAAAGGCAATGTATAGAACTGATTTACAATAATCCTTCATCTAGCTACAAGCTCAGATGTAAGGTATAAGAATCCAACTCATATCAGGGAATTAGAGTGATCCTAAGGCTATGATCTATCCACTTGAATGGTCACAGATCATCCCAGAGATCCCTCTAGTTCAAAGATCTTAATTGGAACAATTAAGCTATTACAGATGTTGTGGATACAAGGCTACAAGCTCAGGCATCCACCAGGATATCTAATCTAGAAAATCAAATGACAATCACAAGATTTACAGATCAAAATTAACTCTATAATCCATAATTTACTGATTCAATACAACTTACAGCAAATGTGCTCAGATCTGTAATTTGTACAACAGCCAATCCATATACAAGGCCTTGAACCTCTCAATTTATAGCTCTCAACCTCACCCGAGCTACTGAAGGGGTTTATCCAACCATTATTGGCTAAGGAGAGAATGGGGGAAGAAGGAAGAGGGAAGGAATGTTGGAGATGGGAATTCATATTTGGCCTCAGTTCTCTCAATTTTTTGGATGTTTCATTTGTGCAACTTCTCAGCCATTTATACTCTTACCTTCTATCCTCAGATCTATTTTACCCAATCATAGCTCAAGAGAATAATTCAGTTATTCTCAGCTGCTGATGTAGTTGATTTCTCTTCTAGAAACTCTCTCACAATTGGTCCAAACTGGACAAGTACATGTGAAGTGGTTAGAGTTCCCATTCGTGCCCATATGCCTTCCAAAAATACCCCCAAGGGTTGCTGACGTGCCTTAGAGTGTGTGCACAAAGTACTGAAGTTGGCAACTGCTGTGAAAGGAACTGAGAAATTTCAAATTCGAGTGTCGAGAGGTTCAGGGAACCTCTCGACAAGTACTGGGAACTGCTCGACAGGATTAGAGACCATTCTTAACTTCTGTCTAGGCTCCCTCAATCCTCTCAACAAGTTATAAAACAAACTGTCGACTTGTTATATAGTCTTCAGTTGAGTGCTCGACAGGTTGCTTCAATCCTCGCGAGAAGGAGTGCGCCTTCAAGTAAGTCATCGATAGGATGGTGTTGACTGCTCATTAGGTTTTGGGGAACCTCTTGACAGGTAGCAAGAACCTCACGAGCTCCCCTGCATATCCAGATAAGGCTTCGACATGTTGCACTGCTGCACCTCCAACCTCTCGACAAGTAAGCATACACTTCCAGAACCTCTCGACAGGTTAGGTCCTTTAGTCTCCACTACTTGATAGGTACTAGGAAGCTCTCGACAGCTTCATTCTAAGAATCCAAACCTGTCGACATGTCAAATTAACCTCTCGACAGGTTATATCCTTTGTTTCCACAGGTGGCTCACTGCTTTGCGGTATTGTTCTTCATATGTCCAGCACTCAGCACCTCTTGAGGGGTTCAACCTTCATCAAATGCAGTTAGTCTTGCTCCCATGTGTGCCCATGTGGACACCTGTCATTGCCATGGAGCTCTGAAGCTCTGTGGACTGCTTGATGGCTAGCCTTTTAGGCTGCAAAGCACATGTTGAGGCAGCAAGTCTGTTCTTTGGCATTTTTAGGTGGATGTCTGCACTAATACTGTAATTTATTACTTATCTACAAAACACACTCAAAACACTTTATTAGTCAACTCAAAGGCCCATCAAAGTTTAGGTTAGGAGGTGAAAAATGGTATTTTTCACTGATTAACAGTATACCAAGAATTTCAGTAATTGTTACTTGGTTAAACAACATCTCAAAATCATCTATCAAAACCAGCAATGCAGGGTTGCCATCATCCCCAGTCTTCACCCTTATGTTCTGGTAAAATAACTGCACTAGCCTAGGGAAGACTAGCTGCAGTGGGGGCCTTAACAAGGGTAACAGAGAGGCCTTGGTGAGGTACTCTATGGAAGCAGCAATCTTAGGCTCTTCCTCAAAGAATGCCTTATCAAAGGTAGTTTCAGCTTCAAGCTTGATTGCAACCACAAACTCAGAGAGAATTATGAGTGACTCATCATCTGATTCATCCTCTTGGGCATCCTCCTCAGGGACCACCTCCTTGCCCTTCTTTTGTTTTTTCTTTGGTTTCTCAGGGATTTTAGCAGGTGGGTGGTCTCTGGCCCTCTTCTTAGGGGCTGACTTCTTGACAACAGAGGCATCAGAGGCCATAGCCTTGGCCTCCTTCACAAGGGCAATCCTCTTTTTAGTTTGTTCCACTTGGGGCTCCACAGTTGGTATACGTATCTCAGAGGTCTCCATAGTGGAGGCCTCTGCAATCCTCACAAATTTTCGTGTGGCCACAGGGCTGTCAGTGGGGGAAGGGTTCAACATGGCAGACAATGTATCAATAAACTTTGAACCAGTGGCCATGACTACACAAATTCTTCAAATTAGGTCTTTAAACTCAAAGATTGGCTAGTGCACACTCCAAAGACAATATGGCACACAAATTTCTCTCTACTCAACACTGAAATAGCATACTAATTCAAACCATAGGGGAGAGTGAGAAAACTTACCACCAAATTGCTAGGGTTTCGGTCCAATTGCTGCCCAGTTGATCAAATCTCCCCAAACCAAGTTCAAATTGACCGAGAGTTGTTGGGGCACAAAGTGGTGGGAAAGAGTAGCTGAGTTGCAGTGGTTTTGGCAGTAGAGAAGAAAGAAGGGAGAAAGGAGCTCGGTGGTGCGCAATGGGAACTAGGGCAAAAAGAAGTGAATGAAGGAAATGAAAAAATTTGCAGGGTATAAGTGGATGAACCCGTGCCTCGCGAGTTCTCACCTACTCATAGGGTAAAATCTTCTCGCGCACTAAGGTGAGATATCGTGAGAAATGAAGTCACAGAGAAGAAAGATGCCTCGCGAGGAATGTATTTTAAGAGACCCAGGAGTCTCGCGAGGTCAGTCACAGAGCTGAAGTTGGGTCATGGCACGCGAAGCACTTTTGCATCCCTCCCGTAGCTTAGATTTTTAACTCGCGAGAAACATAAAAGTAGAGAATCAAGGGCTTCACGAGGTAAGTGCTTCAAAAATTTTGCTCGCGAGGTTCTCGCGAGGTACAAAATGCAGGATATTCAATTTTCGCGCAGCTTAGTGTCACAGAGAAGATAAAATCTCGTGAGGTTCAAGCTTAGGCTTTCTTCAGGCATTTCGCTCGCGAGGTTCTTGCAAAGCAACACAGTTCATTACAGAGCTCCGCAAGAAAGCCTAAAAAGGGCTTGCGAGTGTAAAATGGAGGCCATTGAGCCTTGCGACAAAACAAAACTCACTCTTTCTCAGTGCTGCACATTGGCATGTGCATCAATACTGACATGCACCTTGTCATTATGCATCAGCACCAACTTTCTTCACATCTCATCCATTTCATCTTTCATAAGCATATGCCCATTACCAACATATCCACAGAATAAATTTCCTAGCATTCAAATGATTTCAACTTGCAACAGATTCATGCACATTTAAATGACAGCACATCAATGCACATTTCAATCTCAGCAGGGAACATGCTCATGAAATTTAGATGAAAAAACATTCACATCACATCAACAACAATACAACTCAAACAAAACATGCATATCAACACACAACACAAACACCACATGATAGATTTTTAAATAAAACAACATACAAATTTACAAAGTATGGTACACAATGTACAGAGCTGTGGATCACTAATCAGTGGGAGGTTCATGTAGGTGGATGGTCTGAGGAGGCTCCACAGAATCTTTTACACAAATTTTTAGCCTTTGACCATTCACTTTCATGATCTTCCCAGAAATGGGATCCAAGATCTCCACAGCACCAGATAGGGAGGCATGGATGACAATATAAGGTCCATCCCATATGGATTTTAACTTCCCTAAAAAAAAATTTAATTTAGAGTTAAATAGCCAAACCTTGGTACCAGCATTGAAGTCCTCCCTCATCAGTTTCTTGTCAAAAAATGCCTTGGATTTCTCCTTGTAAACTCTTGCATTTGTATAGGCTTCCAGTCTCATCTCATCAAGCTCTGACAGTTGCAATTTCCTGTGTGAACCAGTAGTAGTTAGATCAAAATTCAGTATTTTAATAGCCCAGTAGGCTCTATGTTCCAACTCTACTAGTAGGTGACATGCCTTGCCAAAAATAAGTCTAAAAGGGGACATGCCAATAGGGGTCTTATAGGCAGTCCTATAAGCCCATAATGCATCATTCAGCTTCTGTGTCCAATCCTTCCTATCTGTCCTCACAATCTTCTCCAAGATGTGCTTAATCTCCCTATTAGAAATTTCAACTTACCCACTGGTCTGTGGGTGGTAGGGAGTTACAATCCTGTGTGTAACAGTATACTTTTTGAGCAAAATCTCAAAAGGTCTATGACATAAATGACTCCCTCCATCACTAATGATAGCTCTGGGGATGCCAAATCTAGAGAAAATATTGTCCTTTAGAAATTTGAGGATAACTGTGTGGTCATTTATCCTTATAGCAATGGCTTCAACCCACTTGGACACATAGTCCACTGCCAAAAGGATAAAATTGAAACCCATAGAAGGAGGAAATGGGCTCATAAAATCAATCACCCAGATCCCAAACAGTTCTACCACAAGGATAGGTTGCAATGGCATTGAATCTTTCTTGGAAATGCCTCCCAACCTTTGACATCTTGCACAGGCTTTGCAATGTATGTGAGCATCTCTGAACAAAGAGGGCCAATAGAACCCACATTACAATACTTTTACAGCTATCTTTCTGCCACTAAAGTGACCTCCACAGGCCTGCTCATGGCACATAGAAAGAATGTTGTGGAACTCACTTTCAGGCACACATCTCCTAACAATTTGATCTGCGCAATGCTTGTAAAGGTATGGGTCCTCCCACAGAAAATGTTTGACCTGAGAGAAAAATAGGTCTTTGTCCATCTTGGACCAATGAGGGGGGATCCTACCAACAGCAAGAAAATTCATAATTTGTGCAAACCAGGGCACACTAGACTAAACAGCAAATAGCTGCTCATTAGGGAACAATTCATTGACAGGTGTTGCGGCACATTCATCCAGCATAATTCTAGAGAGGTGATCAACCACCACATTCTCCACTCCTTTCTTATCCTTGATCTCAAGATCAAACTCCTGCAATAGGAGGATCCATCTGATCAGCCTTGGTTTCGCATCCTTCTTAGCCAACAGGTATTTCAGGGCTGAGTGATTAGTAAATACAATAATTTTACACCCAAGCAAGTAGGGTCTAAACTTGTCCACAGCAAACACAACAGCTAGCAGCTCCTTCTCAATTGTGATATAATTGAGCTGAGCCTCTACTAATATTTTGCTTACATAATAAATCATTGCAGGCATCTTATCTTTCCTCTGTCCTAGGACAACACCTATTACCAAGTCTGATGCATTACACATCAGTTCAAAGGGGAGTGAGTAATCTAGGGCCTGGATTACAGGAGCAGTGGTGAGGTACTTTTTCAAGACCTCAAAGGCCTCAAGGCACTCAACAAAAAATTCAAATTGCACCTCCTGGCACAGCAAGTGGCACAGTGGCTTTGCAATTCTGCTGAAGTCCTTAATGAACCTTCTGTAGAATCCAGCATGTCCCAAAAAGGATCTGATTTGCTTAACAGTTCTAGGTGGGGGCAGGTGTGAGATCAGGTCCACTTTAGCTTTGTCAACCTTAATACCTTTTTGGGAGACCACATGGCCTAACACAATTCCTTATGTTACCATGAAGTGGCTCTTTTCTCAGCTTAAGACCAAATTGGTCTCTTCACATCTTTGTAAAACCAGGTCAAGGTGACTCAAGCACTAGCTAAAGTTGTCCCCATAAACTAAAAAATCATCCATGAATATTTTCAAGAACTTATCAATCATCTCAGAGAAATGGCATGCATGCACCTCTGAAATGTGGTTGGAGCATTGCATAGACCAAAAGGCATTCTCCTGTAGGCAAAAGTGTCAAAGGGACATGTGAAAGTAGTTTTTGTTTGATCTTGAGGATACACAGGGATTTAGTTATACCCTGAGTATCCATCAAGAAAGTAATAAAATGTCTCCCTAGCCAATTTATCTAGAATTTGGTCAATGAAAGGGGGAGGGAAGTGGTCTTTCCTGGTCTTGGAATTGAGTTTTCTATAATCTATGCAAACTCTCTAGCCAGTGGTCTCCCTGGCTGGCATCAACTCCCCGAAATCAGAAATAATGACTGTTATGCCTGACTTTTTGGGTACCACTTGAATAAGTGACACCCACTCTAAATCTGAAATGGGGTAAATCACCCCTGCATCCAACAGTTTTACTATCTCCTTCAAGACTCCTACTTGCATGTGAGGATTAAGCTTTCTCTACATCTCTCTAGAGGGTTTTACACCCTCTTCTAAGTGAATTTTGTGCATGCAAACTGAGGAATCAATGCCCCCTAGATCAGCAATTGTCTACCCCATGGCCTTTTTGTGCTTCTTAAGAACACTCAATAGTTCCTCCTCCTACTCACTAGTGAGAGAGGAAGAGATAATCATTGGAAGCTTTCTGTTTTGCCCCAAGAAGGCATATTTTACTGTGTCTGGGAGTTGTTTCAGCTCCAGATCAGGGAGACTTTCAATGGAAGGCAACAAAGGTGCTATGGTGGTTTGAGGAAGGGGCAGTAATATAGGTTTCCAGCTGGAGTGCTGCACTAGACCCACAGAAGACTCTATTTTGGTGTTGCCTTTTGTCATAAGAGTTTGGGCCTCCTCAACCATACTCCAAACATTTTCTAGGTTTTCAGCAACATTATCCCAATCCAACAGATTGGATAATTCTTCTTCCATAAGGCCATCTAGTACATCTATTGCACAATAGTCCTCAATGTCCATCTGAGACAGCCTAGCAGTATTGTACATATTTAATTGGGCCTTTATATTCGCAAAGGTCACCTCCATCACCCCTGACCTGCATTGAATGCAAGCACTGGTAGTGGCCAAGAATGGCCTACTATTAGTCACTGATTTTTGCCACTTTCTACACCTTTAAACCTAGTTTTTGCTAGGACCTAGAGTGTTTAATAAATGCTTTAGTGTTGTTTTGCAACAAGAAGGTCATTGTGTCCTTAGTGCAGTTTTGCAGTAAAAAAATGCCAATAAGGAGATTTTTGAATTAGTCCACAGCTGAGAAAGACAGATAAATGGAGCAGTGCTAAAGAAGGACACATCAGCAAATGCAGCACTACAGCAGCCCCTCATCCAAACCATGCAACATTTCCACTGGCAGCAACACACTCTCAAAACTACTCCTGAATACTTCAGCAAGAGCACACCAGCTGCACATTAGAACTCAGCAATGGTGGAAGGTGTAGCAGCTGCATAATTATAGAACTGCATATATATATATAAATATATATATATATATATATATATATATATATATATATATATATATATATATATACATATATGTTCCCAGTTGGATCTGAAGATGTGTATAGGCAGCTGATAATAGTGAAGAATGATGTCGAATAGTGCAGCAGCATAGTCATGGGAGTAGCAACCCACCTACCAAGCACTTGCAGCTCCCAAGCTCAGCCTAAGAAATAAAGTTTAAATGGCAGCACCTGAACCTGTCGATACCCTGCAACTGCAAACTCACCTTCTCGAGTAGAAGAAACCCCCATGCAGCAACCTGTCAAGAGGATTGTTCAGCTGTGCCACATTGAAGATCCTCTCGAGCTTTTAGCTATTGGATTTAAACCTCTCAAGAACCCCAGCTGTAGCCTCTTTCATTCTATCGACTACAAGCATTGCTCCTAGCTCCATGGCACGCAACAAACCTGTCAAGTGCACCATCAATCCACAACTGCAGCACCTATTAAATGCATTGGTGCACCTTCAACATCCCCAGCTGAAGCAAGCACTTGAGTAGTGCTGCAAGGAATAAGATATGACCTGAACCTATCAAGGTTTTGCACCCCAAGCTTCAGCAGCCCAAGCCTTGCAGCCTTGCTCTTGATGCTGTCGACTGCATCCTTACACCTCTCGAGCAGCTGGCTATTTTGACCTATCGATTGGTGTAAGAGCTGAAAATATATCCTATCAAGAAGTGCTGTATTGGCAGCAGCAACAAAGGCCCATCCTATCGACTTGTTCAAGATTGAAGGAGGACCTATCGAGCTGCATTTATAATTGGAATCCAAACCTGTCGAACTGTTGTGCACTCAAACCTGTCGAGCTCTTCTCTACAACCTTCAATCCTATCGAAAAACCCAGCTGCAGCTCCCACCTATCTATCCTATCGAATGCATCAGCTGAAGCCTTCAATCCTATCGAATGGCAGCAGCTCAAAGCTCCCTTGCAGCCCACAGTCCTATCGAATTGCAGCAGCCCATCTTCAACCTATCGACATCTTCAAAGCTGTAGCCATGCAAAGTTTCAGCTGCAATCCAGCCCACAGCAACCATTGACCACCTAGATCTATCAATCCGTTGAGATGCCCAACCTCCGGCTTTCTCCAATCGGCCAATGTGTAGTCGAGATCCTATCCAACGGCCAATTTCTCCGAAAGCCCCTCAAACCTGGCGCCTTGAGTGCAGCTGCATATACATATATATATATATATATATATATATATATATATATATATATATATATATATATATATATATATATATACATATATTTCTTGCTTCAGACAGGGCCCAATTGGGGTTGTTTTGTTGACAAACAGCAGGGGTAGTTTGGGCAACGAGAATAATCTTTTTGTGGGCAATCACTTGAGGTGTGCAACTGGAAAAAGTAATGGAAAAAGGGGCAGCTTAGGCCCATTTTGCAAGCAGCAAGTATGAAGATGAGTAGCAGGCATTTTTGCAGTTGACAAGGGCAGATTAGGAACTTCAATACACAGAAAATGCAGCACATGGGTAGGAGCTAATTTTTGGCGGGAATGCAATTGAAGAATAATATAAGGGATCCATCTCTGCTCTCTGATTGGCTGAAACCCAAGGCACAATGATCAATGCATATGTATAAATAAAACTCTTTGCTGCTATTTTTTTTTAGCAAGGAAAGTAGGAACAAATGAATAGCCTGAGTTCTCCTTAGCTCATTTAGGTTTAGCTTAGGTTTTTATTTTCCTTTTTCTCTTCCCCCTTCTCTCTATAATCCAGCCTGTTGGATTAGATCTAGATAGCAGCTCAGATATGTTTTGTAATTGTAATTTCGGCATGAAGAAATGTGGATCGATGCACAGACTACAGATCTGAGAGCATTTCATTGTAAGAGTGACCTTGTTTGCAATGTAAATGTTATTTTCAATGTTTTAATTAGATCTAAAGCTTTTTTTATTCCTTTTGGTGATCAATCGGATTTGTGTAGAGGAGTTGCTTGATCGGCCCACCCACTTAACTGGTAGACCTCTTGGATATCATCTGAATTCCCTGGATCTGATATCCCTGTAATTTCTTACGTCTGTGACCTAGAAATTGCAGCATCTGTAGTGGTTTTAATTGTTCTAATTGAGGCTCTGGCTTTGTAGGAGATCTCTAGGATGGTCTATGACCATTAAAGTGGACAGATCATAACCTTAAGGTAAATCTAAGCTCGGGCCTAAATTGGATTCATCTGCTGCTCTCCATGGATTCGACAAAGTCTATAGGATGGTCTGTGACCATTAAAGTGGACAGATCATAGCCTTAAGACCAGGTGGACCCTGTGATTTGGAGTAGAATTTATACCCTACAGCTGTGCTTGTGGCCAGCTGAGGGATGGTTGCATATCCTCAGATCTTGATCTGTTTTGCAATAAGAACCAAGTCCTGGCTACCTATTCCTCACCATTTGATCTTTATTTGTCCATCCATCTTTTAGTTTAGTTTCATTTCAATTTTGTAGAATTAAATCTAGTGACATAGAAAAACTCTCTTTCTTTTTCCTGTTTTCATAGAATTACCAGATCTGTAGTCAGATCTGGAGGTCTACTATACTCCTTCTAGGTTTAGATCACTACTCCCTGTGGGACAAACTCTTACTTATTAAAACATGCTACAAAGGACCCTGTATCTTACAGGTCTAGGATATTTTAGATGTGTTGAATCCATCTTCTGTTTTACTTTATTTTTATTTTGCTTTTATCATTACACAATAAATCAGCACACTAGAATTCCCCAACACCTACCAAGGATGACAGGAATTGGGGTTTTACTTTTGCAAGGGTCCATGTCGAAAACTAAGAAATCAACAGGATAGTAGAACTTGTCCACCCCGACCAAAACGTCCTCCACCACACCCACGAGTCTTCTCTCAGGTCTATCAGCCAGCTGGAGCACAACTGATGTGGATTTTAGCTCTCCCAAATCTAGCTCCTCATATACATAATATGAGAGCAGGTTCATACTGGCCCTTAAGTCCAAGAGGGCTCTACCAATGGTGTGGTTTCCAATTATGCAGGGGATAACAGGTACCACTGGGTCTTGCAATTTTTTAGGTGTGACTATAGACAGCACTGATTCAACATGTTCAATGGCAAAAACCTTTTTGAACAGTTGTGCCCTTGCTTTCATTTTCTGTGTGCAAAGGTCCTTCAAAAATTTGGCATAGACAGGGACCTGTTTTATAGCATCAAGTAAGGGCAAATTAATCTTAACCTACTTGAAGGTCTCCATCATTTCCCCCATCTTAACATTTCCCTTATCAAAAAGAGATGGGCTAGCAAGTGGATGAGAAAATGGCAACTGTGGGACTGCTGGTGCCACAACTGCATGCCTAACAACATCATGGTCAATTTTTTATTTTTTTCTTTTTTCTTCATTAATTGCTTGCTGTTGAGGCTCAACATCAACCCCTTTATTTCATCCTTGCTGCTCCACAACAGGGAATAAATTCACTGGTTCTTCAACACTCATACTTTCTTCTTTTTCACTCTCCATGGCCTCCTCAGTTGCACTGCCCACTAAATTGTCAACCACCCTTCCACTCCTCAGGGTAGTGATTGCATTAGTCTCCTCATGGGTAGAGGAGCCTTCTCCAATCATGTACTACCCTTTAGGGTTGGCCAAGGGTACTAGGCAATCTGCCCTCCTCTCTCTTATTCAAAGCATTACAGATTTGACCTAGCTGGTCTTCTATTTTTTTAATGCTTTGCCCATGAGAGTTCACAGTTTGTACTAAATTTCCCAGATTGTGTATTGATGTCAGCATTTTCTCTTTAAAGAAAGAGGATCTGGGTTGTGGTGGGGGCACAACCAACTGATTTGGCTGTGGGGCAGGCAACTAAAAATTTTGCCTAGGTGCATATCCTTGGTTGAATTGGTGCTGAGGTATGTATGGGACTGCCAACTACTGCTGGGGCTGCTGAAATGTATCTTGCCTCCACCTCAAATTGGGATGGTTTCTCCATGTATACCCAGCAGGTTGCTGCCCATATGCTTGGGCAACATTGGCATGTTCCATAACTAATTCAGGAAACTAGTTGGCTGATGGACATTCTTGAAGTGAATGTGTGGGAGATTGGCATATCAGGCATGCCTCTTCCACCTGTGTAACCATCCTAGGATATATCACATTCATCAATTTATCAAACTTTAAACTCAGATTGCCCACCTTCCTTTCTAATTCACTATGTACCTTGACCTCATACATGCCACCTCTGGGAGTGAATTCTTTCACCAATTTAGCTAGGGTCTGGCTGTCATTGCGAGACAGTGACTCCTGCTGTATGGAATTCTCACCTATAATGTCAAACAACTCCCATGCCTCATCAGCTGTCTTGTTGAGGTAACTATCCCCACGTAAGGCATCCACCATGTCTCTACTTTTGGGATTAATTCCTTGGTAAAAGACTTGCACAAGTTGCCACTGTGGAATTTGGTGGTGGGGACATTGTTTTAATATTTCTTGAAACCTCTCCCATGCTTCATAAAAATCTTCAATTGAGGATTGAGTAAATGACAGTATGTTTTTCCTCATTTGACTAGTTTTATTCATGAGAAAGAATTTTGCCAAAAATTGGTTTGAAGGTCACTCCATGTCTGGATGCTATTGGCTAGGAGCTTAGAGAGCCAGGTGTTGGCTTTGCCCTTTAGGGAAAAATAAAAAAGCCTAAGTTTTGTGGCTTCAGGTCTCAAGCCAGCAATGTTAAAAGTGGTGCAAAGTGCCAAGAATTGATCAATGTGCTTATAAGGAACTTCTTTACTAAGCCCATGAAAAGATGCAACATGTTAATGGTGGAGGACTTGATTTCATAATTTCCCTCAACTGAAGCAAATTATATGCAAAAGGGAGATGTGTAATCCCCAGGTGTATTGTACTCCTTCAGAGTTCTTTGCCTCTCAGCCATCACAACTTGCTCAGTTTTAATAATAGGGCCTGGTGTATTGTTTCTCAGTCTAAGGACCCTTTCAACATCATGATTTAGAGTTTCCAACTCAAACTTTCTACCAAGCATACACACACAGAATCCGC
This sequence comes from Chloranthus sessilifolius, assembly GCA_021018995.1. Classification (NCBI taxonomy): domain Eukaryota; kingdom Viridiplantae; phylum Streptophyta; class Magnoliopsida; order Chloranthales; family Chloranthaceae; genus Chloranthus; species Chloranthus sessilifolius. The sequence continues at coordinate 48,247,170 of CM037593.1, read as the reverse complement.
AGGTAAAGAAAATGCTCACAGCACCCTAAAAAAAATTTACAAATAAAATTGACAACTAAATAGATTTACAACTAAACTATTGACAGGGAATTCAACACAAATGGACTAAGTTTTAGGGTAAAAGAAGTGCAAATAGAGTTAGCTAACCTCCAGCAATAGCTCTAGCTTTTCCCTACTACTGTTGTCCAAATCTGCACAAATTTCATAAAAATCAGTAGTACTTTTTATTCTATTGAAGGCACAGCTACAAAGAATTTTTTAGACTAAAATATAATACAACTCAGATCTACTAAAAAGATCAAGTTCCCTAGCAGCGGCGCCAAAAACTTGTTGTTTGCCCTAGGTTGCTGCTTTATTATTGGTGAGAAAATAGTGGTGAAGAAAAATAAATCAAAAAGTAAAGAGATAGAAATTGGTTAAAATAACAAGTCTAAAATACACAGCCTACAAGATACAGGGCTGTTGTAGCAAGTTTTGAGTAAGTAAGAGTTTGTCCCACAAAGAAATTAATCTAGAACCTAAAATGGGTTATATTAGTAGGCCTCCAGATCTGACAATCCTAAAGAAAGGGAGTTGGGTGTCACAACTATACTAAACTAACACTAAAATAAGAGAAAGAAAGTGCAGTTATAGCCTAAAGAAAGGGTTTTAAGAAGAAGGTGGTGATGGTGTGTGTTAAAATAAAGATCAAATTGGTGGGAAGTAGGCAATTAAGCCATGGTCAATTCAGCTATGTAACTCATATTTAGGATTGTCTCTGCAACAATCCTTCATATGGCTACAAGCACATCTACAAGAAGGAGGTATCTAACTCAACTCTTATGGTTTGACCTGGTCTCTTAAGGCTATAACCTGTCCACTTCAATGATCACAGGCTATCCAATAGAGAGGATCACACCACATGAGTTAAATCAGAAAACTAACATGATCCAAAGGCATGGACTGATCTTAAGGCTATAACATATCCACTTAAATGGTCGCAGATTATCCAATAGATCTCCTCCAATCAATAGGCCAAATCAGAACATTAAAGTCATTGCAGACACCATGTTTGCCAGGCTACAAGCTCAGGCATCCATGGGAGCAAATAGCTCTTGAAAAACAAGTGGAAACCATAGTTGTTTAAAGGCTATTTGGGAACTTTGGTGCAGCTGGTCATTGCTACAAAAGACTTGCAATGACTCAGCTCACAAGTCTCAAATCTCTACAAAGAAACCAGATCTAACATCTGATGATGGTCAAGTAAAACAGAGGGGAGCTTGTTCCTGCAACAACCTCTCCCAAGGCTACAAGCTCAAGTGTAGAGGAAAAGAATTCCTCTCAAATCTGTGGCTTGGAATCACCCTAGGGCTATAGTCTATCCACTTAAATGGTCACAGGCTATCCACACCACAGAGGACTGAGATGGAATATGTAAATTGTTGCTACCACCATGGTTACAGGGCTACAAGCTCAAGTTTCCATGGGGTTTTCAAATCAGCTAAAATCCTAGATGTATTGTATAGATTGAACAAAACTATGGATAAATAGAAAAACAACAGATTGAATAAGCATTAAAATAGACATTCATTGATTAAGCAAACACTTACAATGAGATGTCCTCAAGGCAGCAGCCTTGTGCATAACAGCTCTCAACAGATCCCAATATTCACAAGACCCATTACAAAAACTGCATAAAACTAAGCCTAATTGCTTACAGAGGTCATAGCCAGCAAGTGTTGGGCTAAGGAAGAAGAAAAATAGAAAAAAGGAGGTGATCAAACCCTAACCCTAATCTGCCCAAGCTCAAAGCTGACTCAGGTTGAAGGAGAGATGATATTCTAAGTTAAAATTATAGCTTATATACTCAGTCACTAATGCCTTGGCCAAAAGAAGATTAAACCCTAATTTTCTAGTAGACGTGGCTTGGTTACAACCCTTGGATGCCTTGTGATGTGTGCATCGAGATCAAGGCCTCAGGATGTGTGCCCTGGACTTGGGGAAATCCCCAAAAGGTCCCTAAGTATAGAATGAGAAATGGAGAGCCCAAGCTTTGCAGGGCTAGCTTTGATTCTTTTATTCATTCACGCAATTGTAGAGTGCTCGCAAGGTAAAATTTGGCTTGAAAAGCTCCTTGCTCGTGCAGAAGACTTTAACTTATCGCGCAGCTGCTCTGCCGTATAATGTTATCGCGAGGTAGAATTTGCACGCTTTGGCTTTGCTCGTATAGTGGAGCTTCAAAAATTTTTGTCGCAAGACCAGGTATCACGAAGTAAAGCTTTGTTCTCGCTCGGCTCCATGTGTAGTGCATAGCAAAGCTCTCTAGGTAGAGTTTTAGCTTTTACGCGCGTGAGAGCTGCGTGAGAATATTTCTTGAGCTCTCTCTCCTCTTGAGCCACGTGAGAGCTGCGCGAGCTTTCTTAATTCTTTTGTGCAAATTAGTCTCGTGAGATTACGTGCGCGACTGATATAAAACTTGATCCCCGCGAGAGCTTCACAAGCTAGATTTCTGAAGGCTTTAGTGCGAGAGTGTTGCACGAGGTTTTGGAGTGATTAGCGTAATTGAGGTACGCGACTACTACGCAAAGCAATTCTCTAAAATTAATCCTTCACTGAGTTGAGCGAGTTCTTCGCGAGTTCACTTGTGCTGCATGTATCAGCTGCGTGAGGTAACTCTACTACAGACTTAAACAGTGCGAGGCACACTCCTGACTGCGTGAAATAATAACTCTGCTCCTCTGTTGCAATGCATATGTTGTTGTTGTAGCTTTCTCCACTCACATCCATACTTCTCTCATCTGTTGAACTTCTTTGTCCACCTTGACATGCAAACTAATCACCCTGGTGTGTACCACCATGGTGTTCCATCAGTCTTTGGCTCAGTAGTCATCCTTGGCTTGAGTTCTCTCTGTTTTTAGCACCAAAGGCATGCACTTTGTATTAAGTTGCACCTGTTATTACTAACTACACAATATGCTAAACAAGGATTTATTAGTCAGCTCTAAGGTGTAGTAAAGGCTAGGTTAAGAGGTGGAAAGTGGTGCTTTTTAGTGAATAACATCGCCATATCCAAAATTAGAAGACTCCTGTAATTAGAAGTCTGATGAACCACAGATCTGAGAAGATTGATAAAGATCTAATCTGAAGGACTCTGCTGTTGCCCAATAAAGAACACTCTAGAAGCGCATCAACTAAAGAAAGCAAGGAAAGATGAAATTAGTAATTAGAGTTATATTAGGATACTTTTTTTTTTAGTTGTTTCTTTTATTAGAACTAGATCTCTATAAACCGACCCCTTATGATCTATAAATAAGAGGGCTTGACATAGGAATAAGCATAGAAAAATTTCAGCATCAATTGATGCCTGAGGTTGGATTTTCTTCCGATCAGTAGTGTATACTAGTTAGAGTAGATTAGATATCAGAGGTTTCTCAAGAGCAATTGACGACTGTAATTGAGTGCTGATGATTAGTGTATATATTTATAATTTCTCAGGAGCAATTGACGACTGTGGCTGAGGGGTGAAGGATATATTTTACTTTTCTTCCTATGTTAGATTTTTTTTACTTTGTAAACATCTCCAAGTTTTAATTTGAATTGACGACTTAGGTTAGAATTTGCATATTAGTGTAACGGTTTTTACTTTTCCATCTTTAGTTTGCTAAAGTTTGATTGACACCCAAATTTCTGGTTAATTATTGATTAGATTAAATCTGTGTTGATATGATCTTATACTTGATTGACGACCAATACCAGGAGACTAGAAATATGGTGTAACGGTACTATTTATTTCCATAAATATCCGAAAGCTAAAGATTGAGATTGACGACCTTAATCTGAAGAAGGATTAGGATTTATTTTTATGCACTTTAGTTTAGAAAACCATTCTTTTATTCATATTTCTCCAGTAGATTAGGAAATCTTAAAGATAAATAGGAGTTTTTAAGATAAGAATTTAGATAGAAGATAGAAATAGGAATTAATAAGATAATAAACTTCCTCATGGGAACGATCCTATGCTATGCTATAATTTTCATTGTGCGCTTGTAATAGGTTAAGACTTGAATTTAATAAAATTATAATACACAATAACAGACAAGTCATGTCGAAGCAGTGATTCTGACGCTGGATTTAGCTTATGCCCATTTGGTATAGTATTCGGTCGCAGTGAGTATGAACGCGTGCTTATGAGTATTCCCAACTGTGTCCGTAAAGGGTCCGATGATGTCGAAGGCCCACATCGACAGGCCATGGTGAGGTTATAGGATTCAATGCGAATGATGGAGCTTTGATGAGCGCAGCGTCTTCTTGGCATTGCTTGCAGCATTGGACGTTGAGGTGGCAATCTCTTATCATTATCGACCAAAAGTAGCCTTGTCATATGATCTGATCTGCGAGTCTCTGTCCACTGACATGAGCGCCGTAGGCACTGGTGTGTGCATCTCAAATGATGTATTATCCATCGATTATCATAACACATCACAGTAGTACTCCTTTGGTGAAGGCTTCTTTGTATAGGATTTCGCCAAGTATGCAAAATCTCGCACATCAATTCCTTATGGTTTTTTGTTCGATCTTCGTAGCATAAGGAGGGATATGTTGATGCTTTAGGAAATTCCAGATGTTGAAGTACCATGGTTGCCTATCGTTGATTGGTAATGTTTTGAATTTGAACATCGCGACGGTGGCTTCTTTCTCAGTAGAAGTTCCTGGGGTAGGCTGCCCTTCGTTCATGTGAGCTTCTGGTGTAATCGGTAGTTTCGATTTTGCTTGCCAAGCCACTTCGTGTGCTGGCGTAGTCAACCTCTCAATAAAAAAGGATTTTGTACTTTGTCCGACTAGTATCTGTATGACTGAGGCTAGTGTGGCGAGAGAATCCACAAGCTCTCTAATCTAGGAATGTGCGTGAAAGAAATTCTTTCAAATTTCTTTATTAAGAACTAAGTTGTCTCCAAGTAGGTCATCAGTCGTCTTTCTTTGGTTTTTCACTCTCTAATAACTTGTGATATTACAAGTTTGGAGTTAGCGATTGTCTTCAATTGCTTGACCCCTTAGCTGTAGTGCTACTCGTAGTCCCACGATGAAAGCTTCATATCTGCAATGTTGTTGGTTACCAGGAAGTCGAGTTGAAAGGCTTTTGGTATGACAACTCCCTCTGGGCTTAGTAGGACTATCCCGATACCTTTCCCTTTATGATTGAGAGCACCGTCGATGTAGTGGGTCCATGAAGTCTTATCGGGCTCTTCATCGTGACTTGAGAGCAGATCTTCGTTAGGGAAGTCTGCATGCACAGGCTCGTCATCTGAGAGTGGTAAGTCAGTGAGGTAATTGGCGATCACTTGTCCTTTAACAGATTTATGTGTGACATAAGTGATGTCAAACTCTTGTAGTAACATGTACCATCAGGCAAATCTTGAAGATATACTTCAAAGGGTCCATGCGTGGTAGTACTAATATTTTATGCGCTCTAAAGTAGTGTCGTAGTTGCATTGAGGCCCACTCTAGTGTGAGGCAGGTTTTCTCTATTGGCGTGTATTTCTATTCATAGTCAACCATCATTCTACTGAGGTAGTAGATAGCCTTCTCTCTCTTGCTGTCTTCTTCATATTGTCTAAGAATTATGCCCATTGCCTTATTGTTTACCGAGAGGTAGAGGATTAGGGGTCTTCCACGAACTGGCGATAATAGTATTGGTAGATTGAGGAGGTACTTCTTAATGCTATCGAAGGCCTGCTAACACTAGTCATCCCATTTATACTCGACTCCCCCTTTATGTAGCTTGTAAAAAGGATCACACCGATCTAAGTGCTAGGAGATGAATCTCCTGATGAACTGCAACCATCCTATCAAGCTTTGTAATTCTTTGATGTTGCTGGAAGGTGGCATCTCGAGGATGGATCTGACCTTAATCGGGTCAACTTTGATACCTCATTTGTTGACTATAAATCCTAATAGTTTTCTGGAGGTTACTCCAAACACGTACTTCTTTGGATTCATCTTCAGTTGATATTGCTCATATCTTTATAACACCAGTATAGTGCTTCGACATGTCCTACTCGCATCTGAGACTTCACTAGTATGTCATCGACATAGACTTCAACGCATTTGTGCATCTTGTCATGATATATGGCCATTATTGCGCGTTGATATGTGGCTCCTGCGTTCTTGAGCTCGAAAGGCATGACAACATAGCAGTAAGTTCCCCATGGCATGGTGAACAAAGTCTTTTCTTGGTTTAACTCTGCCAATTTCATTTGGTTGTATCCAAAGAAGCCATCCATAAAGGATAACATCTTGTGTCTAGTAGTGTTATCGACCAGGGTGTCGATGTATGGTAGGGGGAAGTCATCTTTTGGGCATGCTTTGTTGAGATTTCAGAAATCAATGCATATCGTCCTTCTTAGCGACAGGTACTATGTTGGCAATCTATTTAGAGTAGACGACGACTCGGATGAATTTCACTTTATGTAGCTTGTCAACCTCCTCTTTGACTTATAGTGTTATCTGGATATGCATCCTCCTAAGTTTCTGCTTGACGGGTTTAGCATTGGGTTCCAAGACCAACCGATGTTCTACTAAGCTCGGGTCCAATCCGGGTATATCCTCACAGGACCGTGCTAAAGAGCTGAGGAGATCTTGGAGGACTTGGATAATTTGTTTTCGTTCCGTGGGTTTAAGTGTTGCTCTAATCAGTAGCTCCTTGGGCTCTTCCTTGGTGTCAAAATTTATTTCCTCGGTAGGTTTCATGGCAGCTTGTGTTTGCTCGTTGAAATGTTTGATGACCACCGTTGGAAGTCCTGGGTTTCCTCGGCGACTGGTGCTCCTTCATCATTCGTGAGTTCATACACTGTAAAAGAACTACACTGGTGGGTTAGTTTTGTGAGAGGTAACCCTTCATTAGTGCAATTTATGATTGCGACATTCTTTGTCAGGTGTAGGTCAAGGTTATTTATCATCCTCTCGAAGTCGTGGAGTATCTCGTTGGGTATGATTACGGGCTTGTTACTTCGTCGGGATGCTCGAAGGTTTCGTGAGGAAGAGGTAGTAGGGTCACTTCAAACTGAGTCAGGTCTTCAATATTGAAGACAGGACAATGACCATGTGTGATCACGTCGGTTACTCCTTCCTTGATTCCATTGAAATGATCACTACTCGTATCCTTTGGAGAAAGGTCTCCTTGCTAGTCACTGAATGGGTCTGGGATGAAGGGCTCCCCCCTTTTCTATGATTTTCTAATTTTTTAGAATTTTTTATTTTTATATTTTTATGGGTTTTAGGATTTTCTATTTTTTTGTTTTTGATAATAGGTATGGTACAAGGTCGGTTTCCTAAGGTGGAACCGACGAGGTTCCTTCTCCTAGTTGGGGAAGTGGGATGACTACCGAGGCCGTTCGGGCGATTCTTCGGATGATGTGAACTCAATCTGAATTTGTTGTTTTTTTTTAGAGTCCTCGTCCAAGATGATCCTCCTGATGAGCGATGCTGGCGACGGTTTGTCAGACGGTTCCTCTTCCTCTTCTACTACGTGAAGCGCTTCGTCGTTGAAGAGAGTCTGAAGATGATAGTCGTCCAAACTCTCATCTTCGAAATCAAATCGGAGGTCTGCTTATCACTGAGATTCTTCACTTCGTATTAACCATAATACAGTTCAATGAACTTAATTACCGAACCTGAGCTGTTTTCGACCATTCTCCATAGTGCAGGAAGGGGATTGGTCCAGCCTTCTCATTCGAAGTCTTTTAACATTATGGTGCACGTCTGGCAATAAGGCTAATATGGTCGAATGATGTATGGAAACTCTTGTGGGCACTCCCATGTAGTGAAGAAGTGCTCGAAAGTATCATCATTGAAGTCAGAATCTGGGGATTCCTTCCTCTGGATCTCGTGGTACACAGTGAGAAGTATATAGGCCTGACAGCGAGGCTGATATGGGTGAGAGATACAGGGATACTCCCAGGGCCACTCCCATCCTTCATGATCGAAGATGAGGTCACTATTGCTAGGGTCAAGATCTTCCTCTTCATCTGATTGTCCTTGGAAGCCATGTTCCAGCTATTTTGCTAACTCAAGTGGGGGGATAACTATCCAGTAGTCTTCGTCATCGCTAGGTGGTGTTTGCCATTCCTCTTTCAGTGAGTTCCAGAATATCTAAAGTTGTGGCGCATTCAGAGACTGGGGAACGTTGAGCTTAATTCTTCTTAGAATTCTACAAAGGAGACGTGACGATCTTTTACCCTTGTTGTTTGTCGTATCTCGCGTAAGATAGTTCTTTCACACTGTATCAAGATAGATGCGCACAGGTTGTAATAGGGTGATTCTAGGTAAGGACAGTGACGCAGACACCGCCAATTATCCAGTAAGGATGGATGATCAAATTCATCATCAAAGTTTGTTTCTTTGCTTCAGGAGTTATTGACCTCCTCGAGGAGCTTCAGCCGCTCTGCTCTTAAGTGATCTCCAAGTTCTATTTTTGTACATCTAGTCCAGTAGTCTTCTTCTTCACTTGACATTAAGAACCAGTCTTCTCTTCATGGTTCATGAGGCTGGGATGTCCCTGACTCTGGTTCTTCTTCGTCTGCTAATGCGACGATATGAAAGTCCTCCTCGTCGGTCGACTCCTAGTCTTCTGCGTGTGGCTCTGGCTCTTAGGGGTTTCAAATAATGGCCCGACTCCTTCTAGTGGTTTGTCCATGTCATCACTGTCACGGCTTAGGTTTGTCAAGTCAATGAAGGCTTTGGTCACTCAATCTCGGTTGCTTGAGATTTAGTGAAGGATGGCTCCTTTCTTCTCTTTGGCACATTATACTTGCCAGTAGTTCCATATACAAAATGGTCATTGAGCGACCACTTTGGTGAAGTGGGTAGGACATTGGCTTGCTTGCCATCTGACTGGAAGCCTAATCTGATGTCTTTACGTAGTTTCTTTGGGACAACCGGTTTTATGCATCCCCACATATCTTTGCCGAGTTCAGTGTGAGGGACGTATCCTAGCTGATACATTAATGTTGGTGTGCGCTTTTTCTGGGTTCCTGTCGGTTCTCGTTGAATAAGTGGCTTCCAATTCTGTCCTATTGATCTCTAGCGATACAGTGTATGTGATAAGGTAGGGATAAATAATAATAGGAGAAATTTCCTAGGATGATTCCTAATTGATTTGCGATCGCCAGCTGCAGATATTTATCAACGCTGCAACACGTCAATGATCACACATTTAAACGGGTGTGGGTTACTTCTATACTAAATCGTCCACCTGCAGACGTCAGCAGCAGTGTCCTCTTTTAATTAGATAGTTTCAGCTTTCTTTTTAGTTTCCCTTATTGCGGTTATGGTCGATTTAGATTCTCTTTTTTTATTGTTAATTATGATTAGGTGAGGTTATTATGATGGGTTATTTTAGTGTCCTGATGCTATCAGGAGCCCAATCATTTTTTGTTTCTCGGTATCATTAGGAGTCCAATTAATATCAAAGTCCTGGTACTACTAAGAGTCCAATCAGTTTCAGTCTCCTACTGGTACTAGGAATGCATGTGTATTAGTTCCAATAATATTCCAATTAAATAAAAGAGTTCAATTATATCGCAATTCTGGATAAAGCATGTACGCTAATTTTATTGCAATTTTAGATAAGCAGATGTATCAATTGTATAGCAATCACAACTAAAGCACTTAAGGTATTCTTACTAGCATTCTAATTTGAAGAAAATAAAGACTATATTTTTTTACTGCGACTCTGATTGAAGCAATAAATCAATTTACTAAAATAGGAATAAATGACCGAGGCAATAAGATTAACTCTTTTTTTTAGAATCATAATCAACGGATCAATTATGGTAAAAATCTAACTAATAATAAACGAATTAACTTTCCTAAATTCTGGTTGAGATAATAAATTGACTGAACTAGAAGACTGAATTGAATCAAAACAAATAATTATATGAAGGCCTATTTGATGCAATTAGCCAATTATATTGAAATAGAAAAGTTAACTATAACTAACTAGTTAACCCTAAACAATCCAAAAAAAAGAGAGGTTGGGCCCGCTATGCTAAGGAGGATTGGCCTCGTTCCCGAGTACCCTCCGTAAGCTCTCGTGGGCAAATCGGATGGCTGAGATAAAAGATAGGTCGATGGTTAAATAATAAAAGGGGGATTTTTTAAATTGAATTCAAAATTATAATAAGAAATTAGATTGAGAAACTAAAGTTATGAACTGAAATTTATATTTTTTTAGATTTTTTACGGTATGAAAATATATAATTAAATTATAGATTAAAATTTTAGGGTGAATTTAATTCGATTCTGGTAGTATGATTAAGATTCTAAACTAGGATTGTAAATTAAGATTTTAGAGTAGAATCAGAGCATAAGGTCGGTAAATCGGACTGCCAGATTAAGGACTGGCTCTAGAAACAAAGAACTAAAATCGAATATAGAGAATTTCAGTCCGAAGAAGGTGCTATGGTCTAAAAATTAGAAATAGAATTGATTAATTAAATTGAGGGGAAATCCTAAGTCTAAAATTAAATTAAATTCTTACCTAGGGTCGGGGCCGTGGAGAGGAATCATCGAAGATTCGGGGGTTTGAATCTCGACATCATGACTAATTTGCTCTATGAGCTTGTCCTCGGAGTTCTCTGGTTTCGAAATCCAAAAAAAGTTTCGTTCTCTCTCTCAAAATTGCTAGCCTCTCCTCTCTCTATGAGAAAAAAAGCTTTTATAGGTTTTCATTCAATTACGCACCTATTTCTAGGCGCTTAATTAAATTGCGCACCAGTTTTCTGGCACTTAATCACTTTGAGTCGGTCACCGACTCAATGAGCGACCGGCTGAATTACTCAGCGGGTTTCCTAATCTTAACGAAATTAGGACTAATTGCGCGCGTGATGGGACGTGCATAATTAAATTAAGCATTTTATCTGAAGCGCTTAATCAAGGAAACGTAGGGGTCAAGGGTAGGAGACTAGGTCGAGCGTAGGCCAATTGCTCGCTGGTGCTGTAGCACTCAATCCGATCGAGCATCTATTTCCAGGCGCGTAATCAAGTCTCAAAACGGTCTATGAATAGAAGTTTGGTCTAAAAGGGGACTGATCGCGCACTTGTGGTTCTACACGTGATTGAATTACGCGTGGGTTTTCAGGCTCTTAATTCAGGGTTGTCTGGGTATGGTCTCAAGAATGGAATGCAGGACCATTGTTTCAGTCTGTATTCCGACTATATACTATTGCTTAGCATATAGCCTCCCTACATTGGGATCTGAGCCACAAAGCTATTGTTTCAGCCTGTGTTCAGTCATGTACAGTTGCATGGTCCCATGTCGAGGGTTAAAAAAAAAGTCAAGGGCTGACCAAATGAATTCGTGTACTCTGAAAGGGCGAAATGAGGGTATCTACAGATGCCCCTCTTCGGCACGCTCTTGCGAAGTAAGAACGCGTCGAAGAAGTAGATACCCCTTATTCGAGGTGCCTTCTCGTTTCTTAGGAATTCACAAATGTGAATTGGTGATGTTGACATGACAAGCTTGGCTTTCTTATCTATCAGCACAAGCTAAAATTGAGCATTTTAAGGGAAAATGATAGTTGTCGAAGGGCATATTCCGGGTCTGTGGGGGCATGGCGCATCCCGTTGCATGGCACGAGCTAACAGAAGGATTTTACGCAATCAAGGTACCAGGGCGTCAATCAAATGTCCAAAACAAGGTCCAGGGACCGATAATAAAGAGATGAAATAGTATGTAGTGTCAAAAGCTTTTGTAAGTCATGTCAGACCGGGCGCATCATTGCTCACACCAATGCGCGTCAGGCATTTTGCTTCCAATAGGCATTTGTAAGTTCTTAGATTGAGTATACTCATTGTTTGGCTTCCCAGGGGAATGGTTGATTTGGGCTAGTAATTTAGGTAAATTTTGTGAACTGTGCTCAGTTGAATTCTGCGCAGTGGCATATGCGCTTGGTTCATCTGGAGTTTTTTTTTTGCATTTGAACAAGCAATCCTACGCAGTGGCATATGCGCTTGATTGTGAGTTCAGAGGGCTTTGGGATTTAAAGGTCAAGGCTAAGTGTAGTTGGTTGTGGTATTTAAAGAAAGGTGAGTCGGGTCTATGTATTTTGTTCATTTTATTCTTTTTCTTTTTTTGCTTTTTTTTTTGCTTTGCAAGAGAAGATTTTTGAAATAAAAGAGTTTAGAATGAGTATGGGGTTTTGAAATTTTGGGAATTTTAACTTAAGATCAATTCAGTGGTAAAACGGCGAAAAATGTGGCTTTCGAGATGTCGTTGAGCAGATCCACCAGTACGGTATTTGTGGACCCAACCGTTCATGTAGTTGTCAAGATGACACTTGGCATGTCGGATACTCCATCTAACCTTCTCGATGAATACTGATGATTGTCTCTTATGGGAGGACTATAGTAATTTGCGAGTTGAGAGAGACGGGTTTTGAAAACATTTTGACTTAATCATAGATAATTATAATTTAGAAGAAATATCGAGTAATTGAAAAAGGGATAATACTTACTTTAGGGTGATACTTACCTGAATTGTGCGGTGAGACCTTGGGAGTATTATAGCGGTGGTACTTTGGCAGTATTGTAGCTCGCGATGGGACTTGGTGGCTATCATTATAATGTAATGTTCCGAGTGCAATGTCGTAGTAGGGTACCCCCTTTTTTTCCCGCTTATTGCTTAAGTGGTGGTTGGCAATTGTTGGCGTGATGTCACGATGGGGCCTTCGGAGGTATTGCTGGGATGCTCGGGCTGTAGCTTGGCAGTAGTGAAATGTGATGGGACATGGGAGTAGTCCCACGTCTTCCTGCCTTTCTGTTGCAGTGGCGTCTGGTAGGTTTGTGGCGAGCACTTCGGGAGGAGGCTCTTTGTTTCAGCGATGGGACATGCTCGTGCTTTCTCCCTTTCTTCTTTTAGTGAGACCGGTGTTGTTTGAAAAAAATTTTTAGGTAGTGGTGTCCACGATGGGAAGTGAGCTAAGCGTTACGCTGGGTACGGTGTTCATATGACAGGTGTGTCTAGTTTCTTTCTTTGGCAGATCTTGGGTTTTGGTGAGATTATGTTGTAGTTGTGATTGACTTAGGTTTTTTTTATTATTTAGTGTATTTGCATTTTTGAGAGATTTATTTTTGACTTTTCACGATGGGCCATAAGGGCATGGGTATAATTTTGCGATGGTCCCTTTTTAATCTGAATGGCTCATGAGGCTATGCGATGGGACAAAGGGGACTCTCGCTCAAGGAGGGGTAAATTTTGAGTAAAATTAGGAATTAAGCACCTGATATCAACCACTTAAGCTGATCACACACCCGATTCCAGGCCTGCAATTCAGGGTCTAAAGGAAGTATTTACGCGTGTGAGTGTTAATGTGTGATTGGATTACGCGTTGGTGGCATTTCAATATTGCGCGGCTACTATAAATCATTTAATATGTTTGCGCGACATATTGTAAGCGCGAGATTGGAGAGTCACTAGGTCACTGTGCGGGTGACCTTTCGTATTGAGCGTCAAATATTTGTCGTTCGATTAGATTGCGTGGTCTGTAGCAAGAACGGGATCGGAAGGTCGCGCCGTCTGCACAGGCGACAGTCGTATTGCGCGCTTGGTTAGGAGCGCAGGTTTTCGATTGAGCGTGATGTTCCTAGGGCGTGATCAGATTAAGCACACATTTTTAAGCACGCGATTAAGGCCGTACTCTATATAAGCAAAGGAATCTTCATTTGCTTTTCATTCTCGGGTTTAGTCTCGAGTCTTGACTTTTCTGAGTGTTCTAACGTTCTAAGATACGTGTTTCAGTGATATTGAGTGATCTAACTGTCAAATTGGGATGGGGTTTCTTCCTATATTCATTATTTCACATGATCTTTATGCTAGTGTGATGTCCAGGGACAGTATTATTCTGAGAATGGGCGGTGTTGGGAATGAGAGCGTCGGTCTTCACACCGTGTCTTTCTAGGGAGCAGTGAAGGCAGCGTTGATGGGGTGGCGACAAAGGAAGTGGAGATGGCAGGGAGAGGAGGTGCTGTAAATGGAGGGATGCACTCCCTAACCCATTTTTTGTCTCTTCTACCAGTGGCTCATTTAAGTTCTCCAAGTCTAGTGCCAACATTTCTGAAGCCTCCGATTGGACGTTCTACTCCTCGTTTTGGCTCATCGTAATTTTGGTTTTCGTTTTAAGTTGTATGTTAGATTTTAGGTTTTCGTTTTGGGTTGTAATTCGAGAGGTATGCCTCCCGTGAAACTTGTAAAACTTTAAATTATAAATAAAGGGGCATTTTTTTTTTATTGTATATTTTCACTGTCTCGTTGGTTGGCTTAAATTCTTATTGATTAATTAACTAGACTTACTTGCTTTATCATAGTTTTAAGATCTGAGTTAGCTTATAATTTTAAAGTTCGTTATGAGAATGACCCAAGGTTTATTCATTCGTCCTATTAGGTCCTACTTAGTAGGTTCACTTGACTTTATCAGGCTTATTGGGGCATTTTTTTTTAGATTTTGTCCTGTTTGAGTTTTTTATTTTGTTTGTTTGAGGCTTTAGTCTTATTGAATGTAGTTTCTTTTGTCTGAGGTGTTTTATTTTGTTCAAGGTGTACTCTGAGATGATACTTGTTAGAATGTGTGAGTTTTTTATGGGTTCTAGATGGTGGTTGGGTGTTTCAATCCTATTGGTCTATCTAGACTTGGGGAGTTTGTGCTTTTAGAGGGGCAAGTGTTGTATAATTATTCGTTCATCTTGGTTGTCATGAATTATGGTCTTTTTAAAAGGGGTTGTGTATGGGTTTGCATTCAATCATCTTGGTAAGGGGTTCAAATGTGTGGCACTTGTCCATTGGTGATTCAAAAAACATAGTTTATAAATGTGTGAATTTAAGGCTTTGGGTTTATTGTTTATTTTGGACTTTCATTTTAAGCTTATAGATTAAAAAGTTTTTTAGGAGATATCTCATGTTTATAAGTTTGAGCATTTTTTATTTATTAATGTCTTTTATTCCTTTCTATTTCGTATCCCGGGTATTAGACTCGATGAACTGTGCTTATTAAGTGGATGATGAGAATGGATGGGATTGGGAATTTGAGGTGATGCTAGGGTTGGTTCTATCAATCCAACTCGAGTGTCACCCCATCGGGGGAAGAGATGGAAGAGAAAAAGGTGGTAGAGAGGAAACCCAAGGATAATGCAAGGTCAGAGTTCTCGTGACCGATGCCTATTTTTTCTCGATAGGCTCTGCGGATTCAGTGTTAGTTGGTCCTCATTTTTTAATGTGTCCGAGGGGAGCTTCCAACAATGGATCCCGCAGATCCTGGGTGGCTTTCTGTGAACCACTCTTCCTTTCCTATCAGTTCGAGGCAAGGGGAAGAGGCTATCACGGTTAGAATTCGCTCAGGGTGCTTTTCCTTCTCCGAACTTCTCTGAGATTTCTAGTTTTCCAAATAAATCGGAATTTGGGCATTGCCTGAACATGCTAATTTCAGCATTCTTATTTTCACTGTATACTCAAAAGGTATGCCCTCGGTGTGTGTTGTAATTGTTTTATTGATCTATAAAGTGGTTGTGTTCTCTATATCTCGTCTTGTTTTGGTTCGACTTTCTCGGTATCGTGTTTGACTCACGTGATGTTTATTTATTTGGGTTTAGTTTAATTTAGATTTATTAAATTCAGGGAGCACCAGGGGTAGTTTCCATTTTTTTTTTTTTTTTTTTTTATAGCTTTAGCTTAAGGGATATAGAGGCAATGGGGGGCCTTTTTTTGTATATATTTTTTGTTAGAATCTATGGAGGGGGGCTACCTTTCTTTTTGGTATAATTGATGACTGTGAAGGATAGGGCATTTTTTTTTGTCGTTTGGTCTTGGTTTTGGGGCACTCTCTTTTCCTTTCGGGGCGCGTATTTCTTTAAGTTAGAAGTGTTTTGGTGGTTTTACCAATGGTGTAATTCGGGTCGATACTAAATATCAGGAATGTCCTAATTTTGGGTTTTGGCTTGCTGTCTTGGGTGTGAAATTTTTGTTTCTAGGAAAATTACGCGCTTATTCTCGAGCGTTTAATCTAATTACGCGCCAAATTTGAGCGCACATTTCGGAAGGGTAAAGAGTTATTGTGCGCTAGTTCATAGGCGTTTAATTCATTTAAGCGTTTGAACCTATGTGCAGGATGAACACGACCGCTGGCATTCTCGCATCAACGTGTGGGCATTTGAGGTGATTACGCGCTCTCAGTAGCGCCCGTGATCAACCGGTCAGATGGATGTGAGCGGGCGACAAACCATTTGCGCACTCATCAGTGGGCGTTTGATCTGAATTAAGAGTTTTGTGAGTGGCGCATGATCCAAATGAGTGCTTTATTTCAAGTGCACAATTCAGGCGACTTATATAAATTGCTCAAAACTTCTCATTTTCATCACGCGATCCGTTTTAGTCTTTGATTTTCTTGTTTCCTAGTTTCTGTGTGCTCATTTTTTGTGTTTTTATGATATCCTGTGATCCGATCGTCCATTTCGGATGTCATTTCTTCCATTTTCTTTAGTTTTTTGAGCACTTCGTATCAGATGGAGGATGAGGGTGTTGGTAGGCCAGAGCTCACTATTTCTGAGTTAGAGGGGATGTTGATGAGCGATGGAGGTGAGAGTTCGGGGGCACAGGCTAGAGCCGTTGCCATAGAGGCTGATATCAGGGAGATGGTCGCAGAGGGAGTCCCCGAGGGTGACCAGATGGTGGTTAAGGAGGAGGTACCCAAGGCTGAGCCAGGGGTAGCCGAGGAGGAAGGCGACAGAGTTGAGGGTGAGCAAGGTGAGGAGCTGCCAGGCGCTGAGCCTCGGGATCGTAGGCACTATCCACTGGAGGATTTCTTTGCCAGAGACCGGGTAGGTCCCTATGAGCAAAAGTTCTTCCATTTTCCTAGGCATTCAGGCTATGACATAGGCTCGTTAAGATCTATAAGCCCTTCTAATCTACGTCGAACCTGCATTGATTATGGGTCATGTTTACTTGTATTATGACGGCATGTTCTATTTAGTTGTTCTTATCATATTTTGTGTGTTCGTTGTAAGTTATTATTATGTGGTTGGGCATGTTTCATTTGCTTTGAGCTCTAAATTTGTTTATCTTTCTTCATAGGTATGTGTTAGTCTTATTGTCATTGTTTGTATTTCGTTCACTAGGAGCCCCCGCAGCTGGTTATCAGCACAGCATGGACCGAGTCTCATACTTGGTACCGTGCCTTGTCGGAGTTTCAGCGGGAGCGATTGGTGTCTTTCAGGTTTGGGGCAATTTGGAGTTGGAGCCTATTCAGGTCAATCGGAGCTTGGTCGCGACGATTATAGAGAGGTGGAGCGAGAGGCATCAGGCGCTTCTCTTTCCAATCGGTATGATGTTGTCGACCTCTAAGGACTGGGTCTGCATTACTAGTCTTCTTTTTGAGGGTGAGCCGATTATGGGGCGGATGGCAGGGAGTTATTTAGAGGTATGTGAGGAGATCCTGGGTGTGCCTTATAGGTTGAGTGGATCGGGGCCAGGTATTGTTCGGGTTACTTGGTTCTTCGATAAGTTCGCGAGTGGGTTCACCACTCCGAGGCGTCATTCGGAGGTAGCAGCACTTTACGATGCATGTTGTGCGAGAGTGATGGGCCAGGAGCCCGTGATCGAGCTGAGATTGATCGTAGATAGGGTGCTCCGAGCATTCTTGATGCACTTCTTGGGTGCAATACTTTTCTCTTCTTTGACTCGAGGATGCGTCACCGAGCTTTTTTTGATGATTCTAGAGGATTTAGACCGAGTCCCGACTTATGCGTGGGGTGCGGCTGCGTTGGCACATCTCTATGAGCAGTTTTCCCGTCGGGGTCAGGGGATAGCATTGATCGGAGGTTTCCTCCCATTTCTCCAAGTGAGTTTTAGTTAAATTGGTATCGTGATGACCCTTTTTTTTAACCTTTGGTCATAGTGATGATCTTAATGTTTGTTGTGTGTGGTCGTTGTTGTTATGTTATCATGTTCAGTTTTGGGCATACGATAATTTCGCTTTTCTGCGCCCGGGGGTCCCGTAAGAGATTTCGTTCACGTTCTCGCGGATGCGCATGTGGAGGGAGGCATTGAGGGGTCGTGGCTGGTCGGCTGACCTTCAGACTACACGAGACCTCTTCGAGGATATGCATGCAAGGCAGGTATGTATATGACGTTATGTTTTCGCTTAGACTTCATCTTTTTTTTTTGTGGCCCTTAGGCTTTGCTCATGGATTGATTTGTTCCTTTGGATAGGTGATCTGGAGACCCTATGATGGTGCAGAGGATGCGGGTGAGGCGGAGATTGAGCCTGGTCGACCCTTCTTCGATGTGGACATATGGGTCCATTGTTTTGAGTGAGTGGAGAGGATCCACACCTCTCGGGTGGTACGGTAGTTGGGACTCGATCAGGGAGTCCCTCCAGCGACTAGCCACAGGGTGGTAAGAGGATGACCGGCCCTCCATGACAAAATTTTATAGAGCAGATGGTGTTCCAGATAGCTGATTTCAGAGCCGGGGGGACCAGAGTCATAGGGGCGCGTGATGATGCTAATGTGCGAGAGTATAGGAGATGGTTTGGCATGTTGGGTGGTGGGCATCTCTTTACGCGTCCTTTTCATGGTAGTGGTTCTTTCGTTGTGAGCGGACCGGAGTCGGCATCAGCATTGAGGGAGAGGTTGGTCACATTGGAGGAGGGCCACCTCACGACGAGTGTGCAGGGAGCATTGGACACCCTCCATAGGGTGATGGAGCAGATGGGTCATGCTCCTCGTCCTGATGAGGAGATGTTGCGTTCTTTGACTGAGTCAGTTGCCTGGGCCAAGGTGGCGGAGGATGAGTTAGGAGTTCGACTAGCAGAGGCTCGTCAGCTCCTAGTGAGTTAGTTTACTAGTTTTAATTCATCCATGCGTTATATTGGTTTATTCTGGTAATATTTTTAATATAGTAGTCTTGTTTTTATTGTGGCTAGTCTGAGAGAGTCTGAGGTTGCTCGCTAGGCGGCAATGATCGAGCTATTGCGCGACCAGCAGCAGGCGGGTCGTGCGGTGGAGGCTAGTTTAAGTTCAGAGAATGAACGATTGGTAAGTATATTGGATTGAACTTATTAACCATTGATGGTTCGGGGATCCTTGCTAATGTTGGCATATTGGTGGCATTTTTATATAGCAGAGCTTTCCGCTGTAGGGGCTTCGGCTCGGGCATTTGATCCTTCTTCATTGGCTTCCTCCAGTCGGGAGGATCCAGCGATAGCTCGTCTGCGGTCTAGGTTGGAGCATTGGGTAAGTTCCATCACTCTTTAGTTTACTTGTGTTACTGTACTGGTTTGTTAGGCATTATTATTATGTTGGCTTGATGGTTTACTAACTTGTGTCGGTGTTTCAATGTCGAGTTGCTGAGGACTTGCAGATGAGGGAGGCGACCGCCGCCTCTCTACGTTTCGAGAGCCAAGTATGGTTTAGTGTAATTTAGTTTAGATTGTTCATTTATTCTAACGCATTTGTATTGGCTGGTTGTTCATTTTTTTTTTTTTGTTCAGGCAGTTCCGGACTCCGCTCTCGAGGCTCCTCCTCAGGGGTCCGTTCCTATCCCTACCCAGGTATGTTTTAGTCATTGGGTTCGTAACTTATTTGTTATCGTAATATTCGTCTAATGCGTTTGTTTATTCTTGTTATAGTTTTTCTGCATTTGCCGTCCCTTAGGTGCCATCTACTGATCCTGTGACCGCGGAGACAGTCGAGCAACTTCTAGGAGAGAGGCTAGATCTGGTATATATGTCTTTTTTTATTTCGGGTCTTGTTGTTATTCGTATATGCATATGTTTGCTTCTTTTGATTCAATAGAGTTATACAGGTTCGTCAGCTCGAGGAGGCACGGCTAGAGGCAACACGGGCACGCTCCACTCTGGAAGTGAGACAGGTCCTCGGAGAGGGGAGAGTCGTGAGGATCTGGTGGTCGAGATGTTGGTCACACAGAGGACTCATATGGAGGCACTAGCGGCAACGTGTCGGATGACATAGGCAAAAATGTAGGTGTCCCTAGATCGATTATAGTATCGCCTGACAAGGGGTGAGCGGGGGTCGCGCAGGTCGGCTAGTCATCGTGAGGGGTCGGAGTCGAGGGCTAGGAGTTCTTCAGCTGGGCAGTCTTGTCATACCTCTCGCAGTCGCGACAGGAGCGATAGTCATGAGGATTTCGTCGTTTAAGGGAGTCATGCGAGGCTTCCTCCTCATTCTCAGTCGAGGCGGTCAGTCAATCAGGCTAGTGAGGGGGGTTCAGTGGCAGGTCCTCGCCATTTAGAGGTTCCGAGGACTTCGGGTGTCAGGATTGTGTTTTCAGACAATCAGTCTACGGACCTCCGAGCTGACGATATCAGCGATAGCGGCGCTGGTCCTCCTCAGCGGCAACGTAAGGATTAGGGGTGTGTGTGCGTTTGTTTATATTTGTTGTATGTGCGTTGTATATAGGGGGAGTGTCCCCAGTGACAAATGTGAAGAAAAAGAAAGGACTATATTTTTTTTGGCATATGTCTATATATAGGGATTTTGGTTCATATGTACCTGATTCGCTTCTCCTCCTTTGATTACCTTTTGGTATTTTCTTTTTGCCTTCGATGTCGTCAGCCGTCACTGGGACTTGGATGCTTTATGAGCTAGCCTAGTGCTGGTTTGAAGGTCGCTTTGCATCTGCACATGTAAAGGTATGCTATCAGTAGTTTTATTTCCCCCCCTTGCCAGTTGTCAAGGGGGAAAATATCTCATACCGGGGTCTGGTGATAGAAAGGTGGATATAAGTTTTTTTCTTTTTCTCTTTTCTTTTTTTGACTTTCTCTCCCCTTTTTTTCTTTTTTTTTTTCTTTTTTTTTTAAATAATAAATAGTGCAACAGGGAAAGCAAATGATAATAAAAATAATGATAAATAAAAATAAAAAAAATGCCCCAGCATAGAAGCGTGGTTGAGCTTGCGGTACGGTATTTTGATAGTGCTCTCTGAGCGATATCTTTATCATTCTTCATCTTTTTTATGGTCGGGTCAGCGTTTCTGATATAATTTTCCTTTTTCTTCAAAAAAAATGCCCCAGCGTATGGATGCAATGGAGCTTCCCTGGGCCTTAGATAAGCATTTTGGGTCTATAAATAGTCATGGGTATTAGGTGAATTAGTCTTGTAGAAAAGTGCATTGGTACTGTCTCCGAACCGAGAGGAGGTCCTTCGATTAATAGCGTACAGGGGTCTATCTTAGGGTATTGATCATCCTATTCCATGGTTATTCGAGAAAAGCATGGTAAGTATAATGGGTGATTGCATCAATCATCATTCAATGGTTTTCAGTTTCATTCCTAGGAATATCCTGTGGAGTCTCAGATTCATCGTCCAAAATAAAACTAGAAGGGGGAGAGATAAGGCTTAGTGATATGGGGAATAGTTCGTAACTAATACCTTTTCAAAAGGGGTAAGTAATAGTCTTCTCCTCTGAGGGGTATGGATTGTCATGATCGAGTTCTTCGTCATGTTTCGATACCATCAAAATCTCGCATTCTATGGCTAGCAGAGGTTTACCCTCCTCCCGCCACCTTACGACAACATATAGTAGTATGAGAATATTAGGGATGCTCTCGCAGCTTGCTTATACACTTCTAATAAAATTACCGGAGATGTCCTCACGGCCTGCTTATGCTTCCTTGTGTTCATTGACTTGTTCATTCGTCGTAATGCTCTCGCTCGATATATATATTTTTTTAATGTGTACATTTCTTTTGAAAGCATCCTGCTAGCGCAAGAATGATGAGTTTTGATTAAACCTAACATCTTCATTTTTTTTACTCTAACGTCTCCTCCAATGGCAGGGATAGGGAATGAGAATCGGGTGTTTCTTACGCTTTTAAAAAAAGTTTTAGGTAGGTTACTAATCCTTCAACCAAATCGCACGAGTGTAAATGGTGGGCGGCAAGTCGAAGATTTTTAAGGATATTCTGAGGATTGAAGATATACGACCAATGGATGGGTCGTGATGACAATGGGGATGATAAGTATAAGTATTTTAACCATAGGATGTGATGATCATAAGACTAAGGATGGTATTTTCTAAGGTACATGGCATTCCAGGGGCTAGGGAGCTCTTCTCCGTCTTGGTTTGTCAATTTGTATGCGTTTCCAGGATATGCAGCTGTTGTAACGTAAGGGCCTTCCCAGTTCGGTTTCAGTTTTCCTTTTAAATGGGCGTGTTTGGAAGGCATAATTTTCTTTAAGACTAGCTCGCCAATGTTAAAGGTTTGTTCAAGGACTTTCTTATCATAGGCCCTGGCCATTCTCCTCTGATATACCTGAGCATGATCAGCTTCCCTTAGGCGTGTTTCATTGAGTCGCTCTAACTGAGTAAGTAAAGCAATTCTCCTCTCGTCTAGGGATAGCTCATCATCGAGTTGGATCCGTAAAGATGGTACTTGTATCTCATATGATAGGACTGCCTCCATCCCATAGGCGAGGAGGTAGGGAGTTTGGCCAGTGGCCGTACGAATAGAGGTCCTATAGGCCCAGAGTACTTCCAGTAATCGTCCGGGCCAGTCAGATCCATTGCTTATTTCCATGATTCATTTCAGGATTCGAATCAGCGTCTTGTTCGTAGCTTCTGCTTGTTCATTGCCTTGAGGGTAGAACGGCGATGAGTGGCACAAATCAATGCCGTATTTCTTGCATAACTTCTTCATCTTTTCCGCAATGAACTGCAGTCTGTTGTCGGTGATGAACATTGTGGGTACTCCAAATTGGGTAATGATATTTCAAACTATAAACCTCGCAAGCGTCGAAGTGGTGATTCTGATATAAGACTCGGCCTCTGCCCATTTGGTATAGTATTCGATCACTGTAAGTATGAACGCATGCTTGTGAGTATTCCCAATGGTGTCTATAAACAGTTGAATGATGTCAAAGGCCCACATCGAAAATGGCCAAGACGAGGTCATAGTGTTTACCGCAACTGATGGAGCTGTGATAAGTGCGGTGTGCTCTTGACATTGTTTGTAGGATTAAACGTAGAGGTGACAGTCTCTTATCATCGTCGGCCAGAAGTAGCCTTGTCATATAACTTGATTGGTGAGTCTTTGTCTATTGGAGTGGGCACCACAGGCGCTGGTGTGTGCTTCTCGGATGATGTATTATCCTTCGATAATCGTGACGCATCGCAGTAGTACTCCCTTGGTGAAGGATTCTTTATATAATGTTTTACCGAATATACAGAATCAGGCGCACTGGTTTATTATAGTCTTTCGTTTGATCTTCATGACATATGGGGGAACGTGTTGATGTTTCAAGAAATTCTAGATGTCAAAATACCATGGCTGTCCATCGTCGATTGGTGATTTCTCGAATCTAAACATAGCGACTTCGGTTTCTATTTCAGTGTAATTTTTAAGAGTGATTATTTCTTTTGATTCCGTGCTGGCAGGGAGAATTGGTAGTTCCCTTATAACTATCCATGCTACTTTGTGGGCGGGTATTGTTAATCTTTCAATGAAGAAGGTCTTGGTATTTTGGCCGATAGGTATCTGGATGACAGAGGCTAGTGTGGCTAAGGAATCTGCTAACTCGTTTTCTAATTTAGGGATGCGTGTGAAAGAGATCTTTTCAAATTTCTTCACCAAATATTAAGCGGTGTCTAGCTATGTCATCAATCTCCTTTCCTTAGTTTTCCATTCTCCAATGACTTGCGAGATTACTAGTTTGGAATCACCTATGGTCTTTAACTGTTTGACACCTAATTGTAACAATGTTCGCAATCCAGTGATAAAAGCTTCGTATTCTACTAGATTATTGGTAACAGGGAAGTCTAGTTGGAAAGCCTTGGGTATCACCACTCCTTCCGGGATTAGAAGGATTATCCCGATGTCCTTCCCTTTTTTATTTAGAGCACCATCAAAATAGAGGGTCCATGAGGTTTTATCCGACTCTTCGTCATGAATTGTGAGTATGTCTTCATCGGGAAAGTCCGCATGTATGGGTTCATCGTTCGAGAGTGGAAGATCTGTGAGGTAATCTACAATGGCTTGCCCCTTGATCGACTTCTGGGTAATGTACGTGATATCGAACTCTTGTAATAGCATATGCCAACAGGCGATCTTCCCTAATGTGGCGGGCTTTTCGAATATGTACTTTAGAGGATCCATTCGGGCTAGCACTAGTATCTTATGTGCTCCGAAGTAATGTAGTAATTTAGTTGAAGCCCATACCAATATGAGGCATGTCTTCTCCATAGGGGTGTACTTTCATTCGTATTCGACCATCGTTCTACTGAGGTAGTAAATGGCCTTCTCTCTCTTGCCATCTTCTTCATATTGTCATAAGATTACTCCCATCACTTTATCATTTGCCGAAAGGTATAGGATTAGGGGTCTTTTAGGAATTAGTGGCAATAGTATTGGCGGGTTAAGGAGGTATTTTTTAATGTTATCAAAAGCTTGCTGGCATTGGTCATCCCATCTGTGCTCGGTCCCTCCTTTAAGTAGTTTGTAGAAAGGATCGCATCGGTCTGAATGCTGAGAGATAAATCTCTTGATGAATTACAATCTTCCTATCAAACCTCGTAATTCCTTGATATTGCTGGGAGGTGACATCTCTAAGATGGCTCTCACTTTCACAGGGTCGACTTCAATCCCTCGGTTGCTAACCATAAAACTAAGTAATTTTTCAGAGGTGACTCCGAAAACACATTTCTTAGGATTCATTTTTAGTTGATATTTCTTAGCTCTCTGTAGCACTAGTCGAAGGGCTTCAACGTGTCCTACTCGCATTTGAGACATCACTAATATATCATCGACATAAACTTCTACACACTTATGCATCATGTCGTAAAAAATAGCCATCATGGGGCGTTGATATGTGGCTCTTTCATTCTTGAGCCCAAAAGGCATGAAGGCGTAGCAGTAAGTCTCCCATGGTGTGGTGAAGGAAGTCTTCTCTTGGTCAGACTCTACTAACTTGATCTTATTATATCCAGAGAAACCGTCCATGAAGGATAGCATCTCATGTCCAATAGTGTTGTCAACAAGAGTGTCAATATGTGAGAGTGGAAAGTCATCTTTTGGACATGCTTGATTGAGGTTTTGAAAGTCAATGCAAACCCATACCCACTTGGGGTAGAGGACAACTCGGATAAATTTAGCTTTGTGTAACTTGTCAACTTCCTCTTTGACTTAAAGGGCTATTTGTGCATCCTGCAGAGTTTCTGCTTAACAGGTTTCGCATCGGGTTCTAAGACAAGATGATGCTCTACTAGACTTGGGTCTAAACCAGGCATGTCCTCGTAGGACCATACGAAAGAGTCGAGATGTTCCTATAGGACTTGTATAATCTGTTGATGTTCTTTAGGATTGAGTGTCGCACTAATTAATAGTTTCTTGGGCTTCTCGTCGATGTCAAAATTGATTTCCTCCGTGGGTTCGGCGGCAGCCTGGGTCTGTTCGTCAAAACATTTAATAACCTATCGGAAGTCCAAAGTCTCATCAGGGCCTAGTGTTCCTCCTTCATCCTCGATGAGCTCATATACTATGAATTTACTAGGCTGGGGATTTAATCTTGAGCAAGGCAACTCTTCGTCGACGTAATTTATGATCGAAAGATCTTTGGTAAAGTGAAGAT
Organism: Chloranthus sessilifolius; assembly: GCA_021018995.1. Taxonomy (NCBI): domain Eukaryota; kingdom Viridiplantae; phylum Streptophyta; class Magnoliopsida; order Chloranthales; family Chloranthaceae; genus Chloranthus; species Chloranthus sessilifolius. The sequence goes on along the minus strand of CM037593.1, from coordinate 48,221,562 downwards.
CAAGGCTATGTATCTTCTTTCGAACTCGTGGAGTATCTCTTTTGGTATGATGATTACCTTATTACGTAGCCTGAAGGCTTTGTGTCCTTGCGCGTGAGACATGTCAGGAGTTAGAGGAGGGAAGTCCCCTCGTTGACTGCAGACTTAAGTCGGGGTAAAGAGTTCCCTTTCTTTTTCAAGGTTTTCTAATTTTTTTGGGTTTTATATTTCTAGCTTTTTAGGGTTTTCTATGTTTTCTATTTTTTTATTTTTGATGATAAATATGGTACAGGGTTGGTGACCTCAAAAGGTACCAGGAGAGCTGCTTCCTCTAGTTGAGGGAGCGAGACGGTTGCTGGAGCCGTTCGGGCAATCCTTTGGGGAACGCAGATTTATTACAAACTTGACATATTTTTTTTGGAGTCCTCATCTAATGGGATCTTTTGAATAAGTAATGCTGATGACAGGGGTATCATAGTTCGAGTTTCCTCTACAAGGTTGATTGTCTCTTCCCTGAAGAAGCTTGAGAGATCATAATCGATTGAACTATCATCATCGAAGTTATGAGATGATTGTCCTTCCCGCGAGGGGGAATCTCCTAAAGGGTCCCCAGGGAGAGGGAGATCTTTCTCTTGATCTTCATGATATGTCGAGATGAGCACACATGCTCGGCAACGGGGCTGGTAATGGTAAGAAATGCAGGGAGATTCCCAAGGACATTCCCATCCTTCCAAGTTAGAGCCGATGATATTATCCAATTTGCTCTCTTGATCTGATAAGGCGTGAAGTTCTAGGTTGGCTTGCTCTGCCAATTCGAGTGCAGGGAGGTCTATCCAGTAGTCCTCGTCATCACTTGCTGAAGGTCACCACTCTTCCTCGAGCTATTGCCAAAATATTTGGAGTTGTGGTGCATCTCGGGATGAAGGAGCGTGTAGTTTAAATTCCTCTTCAAACTCTAAGAGTGGTACGTGGTTGTTTCCTCCTGAGTTGAACAAGTGACCATCGAGCTCTCTTTCTTCTGGTGCCAATAGCGAGGTTGGTGGATTACTGGTTGTGCTTATGGTCGTAGGGTCGGATCCATCCACTTCGATTGTTAGGGGATGTGTGATCTTGCTAGCAAATTGCTCTAGTATGTGAGTGCATGCTTCACAACGGGGTTGATATGGGTGAAAGATATAAGGCGAGTCCCACGGGCATTCCCATCCACCAAGGCCGAGGCAAAGGCGGATGCTATATGAATTAATATTTTCTTGCAGGGTGTCATCCCCTTCCCATGGTGAACATGAGTGTTCTTCGTCGTCTCGTAAGGCCGCTATGTGAAAATCTTCGTCATCTATAGATTCTCAATCCTGTAATTATGGTTCGATTTTTGGAGTGTCCTTCTTTCTTCCTTCTATGGGATTTTCAGTGTCAAACAAAGGTTTGACTCCTTCGAGGGGTTCATCGATATCATCGTTCAGGTTCATCAAATCATTGAATGCTTTGGATATTAGTTCAATTTCCATCTCCTGGGGTTTGGTGAAGGGTATTTCCTTCTTCTTCAGCACATCTACTTTCTCAGTAGTTTCACAGATGAAGTGGTCATAAAGAGACCATTTCGGTGAGGTAGGGAATAAATCGGCTAGTTGGCCGTTTGATTGGTAACCTAATCCTATGTGCTTACGTATTTTAGTCGGGAATATAGATCTCACACGACCTTGCTTATTCTTATCGAGTCCAGTGTGTGGGACGTATCCGAGTTGGTACATAAGATCCCACCCTTTCATCACAGTTGGGTTAATTTAGCGAGGTCTGGGCCAACCTCCCTCCTCATCAGCTCTTATTATCGCTCTGGGTGAAAACCAGGACGGGCAGGTGAGCTGACTCCTGTGACAGCTGCTTCATCAGGGATTTGCATCTTTCAGATGTGGCCTGTGTTTAGTACGAATTCATGGGCTGTCGGAATGCTTGCCGCGTTATCGATATCCATCTCTTGAAGAGGAGCATCGGCGTATATATGGACGATGGAGTCCTCATACGGAAATTTAATGCATTGATTGTATGTGGATGCGATAGCCTTCATCGATTCTAACCATTTTCTGCTTAAAATGAGATTATATGTACTAGCGGAGTCAGCAACATGGAACGTAACATCCTTTGTCACGGGTCCAAGGCGGACCTGAAGTTTAATAGTTCCTTTTACCAAATGACGTGAGCCGTCGTAGGCTATGAGTGATAAGGCCGAGGGCCTGACATCTTGTTCTGTGTATTCAAGTGTTTTCAATGTGGTGAGAGGACAAATATTGAGTCCCGCGCCTGTATCGACTAGTGCATGGGGTGCAGAAAACCCTCTGATGATGACTGTAAGATATATGGGGGCAGCGCTCCCGCTAAGTGACTCCTTAGGCATGTCTGCGTCCGTGAATGTGAGGGCGGGAGGTTGTGCCATGACAAAGGTAATTTGATGAAGCTCATCCAGGGTCGTGTCGTCGTCCACTTGAGTGTCTTCGAGTGTCCTTATTAACAGTCGGTGATGATCAGGTGACTTCTTGATGAGTTCTAGTATAGATATTTAGGCTGGGATCTTTTGGAGATGTTGTAACAGATCATACTCTTGCCCTGGCTCGAGTGCTATTTCTTTGCTCGGCCGATGGGCCCTAAGTGCAGGTGGCTGAGGTGGTTGTGGTACGGGAATTGGTGGTGGGATGACGTGCGGTGGGGGTGGCAAGTCAGCTTCTCTTTCTCTCGTGTTCCCCTCGAGTAGTTGTGCATGCATGAAATCTTTATTTCAGGGGAAAGGGGGAGGTGGATAGTTGGTTCCTGACTTGAGAATAGGGTAGGCCGGTTGCTGGTCGAACCTAGTGTGACTCGACGTCGGTGCATTTATGAAGCGAGTGAAGTTAAGGGTCAGAGTGCATGTCCGTATGGCACTACTCCAAGGTGGGAGGTATTGTGTGTGATCCTCTTCCTCTAAGAAAGTGGAGACCAGTGTCTCGCATGGATTTAGGCATTCTTTTCATTCACTTTGCTCTTCATCTGATGGATACTCGGTTCTGGCTTCACTCTCTTGGTTGGGAGCCATGTGGATGACACTGTCTACCCGTGCGACAGTCGGAACGGTGGTTTGAAGAGCATAGTCTCCATACTCAGATCCAGAGTCGGGTGAAGGGGGTGGTAACACTGGTGATTCCGGATTTGGCGAGGTCGATGGCTCTAGTGGGGAATGACGGAGGAATGGCTTCCTAGCCCTGAAGGAATAAACTCGTATTTGAGTAAACTTTGGATATAGAGGCAGGCTCAGTGGCATGATCCATGTGATCAAGGTAGGGGGATGTAAGGAGGGAGGAGTTCTCATAAGGGTAGTAACAGTGTCGGAGGGTAGGATATGAGTGATTAATGCCGAAGGCCAAAAATGGGATTGACTAGGGAGATCTACAATAGTGACCTGGGCCGATGTCCCTTGGTTGTGGTTGGGCATGGGGTTATTTATGATCCCTAAATTCTGTTGGGGTTGATAGTTATTAAGGTTAGGGCTCCCAAGCGCTTCCTAATTAATTTGATTTCGGTCATTCATGTCATAGATCACGTCCTTGAGAACCCCACAGTCCTCTAGGTTGTGTCCCGCATACCAATGGAAATAACAATATTTACCATAATCAAGATTTGCAGGCCACGACCTAGGCTTTTCTTATGGGAATCTAAGAGATTCTGGGCGCTAAGGAGGCCGAAGGTGTTGGAAATAGTATCGGGTAAAGGGAGATAGTGTTCCCACTTTGGCTGGTAGGGTCCCCTTGCTGGGTTAAGTTCTGAGGTGGAGGTACGCTGTTATAATTTGGGTCATGGGCCGGTCTATTCTATGGTGCATTTTGGGCCTGATAAGTATTAGAATATTGGTTTCTATTTTGATATTGGCCTTGGTTCTGGTTTTGGCCCCGGTTCTGGTTTGCGTACCTTTGTTGATTAGCGCCTTGATTTTGACTAGCGTATTATTGTTGGGTTTGGTTCTGGCCAAAGTTGCTTGGTGGGAAGTTCCTGTTATTCAAATTTTGCCCTTGATTGACAACCGTATTAACTTGTTCAGTTCCTAAGGCTTTCTTATGATTTTTTGGTTTCGACTCGTTGGAGGAACCCACCTTTGACATGACTATGGATAATGCAAGGTCTCTGCCCTTGATGTGTCGCGTTAGTCGGGATGCCCGAGAGTGAAGTGCAGTGAAGTCGGGGTAATCGCTGATGACTAGGGCGCTCCTTAGTGGTTCTTTAGTATTGTCAATGATGATGTCAATTGAATCTTTCTCTTTCATTGAAGTACCAGTTCTAGCAGCAAGCTTTCGCCATCTAGCGACGAAGTTGGTGAATTCTTCATCTGGTCCTTGCTTGGCTGCCATCAGGTCGTTGAGGCTAACGGTCTCTTGAATCAAGTGTTTGTATTGGCCTAGGAATCAACCGACTAGCTCATCAAAAGTCTCTATCTTATAAAGTGGGAGCTCTGCGAACCAGTCTAGAGCTTCTCCTTCTAATGAACGTTGAAAGTAGTGAATGAGGAGTCCTTGATTGTCGCGTATAGGTCGGCAATCATTATAAAAGAGGGCCAAGTGATGGTTCAAATTTCTGGTACTATTGTATTTAGTAAATTTTGGCGATTTAAATCTAATGGGTAGGTCAAATTCAATGTTTCGATAGAATTTATCGAATCTAAACAAGCGACCTGGGCATTCCCTCTTAGCCATGTATTCATCGAGCATTTTTGGGAGGTCTTCAATCTTTATAGTGTTGTCTTTGGGAGTGATGCGTGAGATACCCTTGTCTAGCAAATTGTCATTAAAGAACGTGTGAGTATGTTGCCTCAATAGCGTAGCGCAGGCTGACACCGTGGTTGGGGTAGAAGGTGGTCTCTCTTGTCGCTCCTGCCTCCTGAATTTTGTTGTCCCCTAATGGTGCAACAGCCAATCCTCAAAGCAACTCTTTGGAATCATCGCCTCCTCTTTGTATTCTTTGGATGCTAAGTTCTACGATTTGTTGAGTGGTGAGATTTTGTCCAGAGCTATTATTTTTGTTGTTATGGCTATTACCGGCGTGTGGTGTAGAAAAGGGGTTCTCTTGTTCACCAGCCATATTGACTTCAGGTTGTCGTGGGCTAAAAGCATAAGGTGGTTCTTCCTCATATGCAGGGTTGTTATGAAGTCCCCACAACGGAGGGTCTCTTAAACTTACTCTACGTATGCCAAACATTTCGAGTCTTTGGCGAAGACTCATATAAAAAGAATCTAAACGACACGACGGAAAAGAAAATAGGGAAGTAAAATAAACCTAACTATCTAAAAGAAAAGAAGGGATTTACAAAAGTGTCCCATCGCGATCGCTGGTCTGTTGGTGCGCGCTTTTTCTGGGTTCCTCTCGGTTCCAGTTGAATAAGTGGCTTCCAATTCTGTCCTGTTAGACTCTAGCGATGCAGTGTATGTGATAAGGTGGGGATAAATAATAATAGGAGGAATTTCCTAGGATGATTCCTAGTTAATTTGCGATCGCCAGCTGCAGATATTTATCGACGCTGCAACACGTCAATGATCATGTGTTTAAACGGGTGTGGGCTACTTCTATACTGAATTGTCCGCTTGCAGACGTCAGCTGCAGTGTCCTCTTTTAATTAGAAAGTTTCAGCTTTCTTTTTAGTTTCCCTTATTACGGTTATGGTCAATTTAGATTCTCTTTTTTATTGTTAATTATGATTAGGTGAGCTTATTATGATGGGTTATTTTAGTCTCCTGATGCTATCAGGAGTCCAATCATTTTTAGTTTCTCGGTATCATTAGGAGTCCAATTAATATCAAAGTCCTGGTACTACTAAGAGTCCAATCAGTTTCAGTCTCCTACTGGTACTAGGAATGCATGTGTATCAGTTTCAATAATATTCCAATTAAATAAAAGAGTCCAATTATATCACAATTCTGGATAAAGCAGGTACGCTAATTTTATTGCAATTTTAGATAAGCAGATGTATCAATTGTATGGCAATCAAAACTAAAGCACTTAAGGTATTCTTAATAGCATTCTAATTTGAAGAAAACAAAGACTAATTTTTTTTACTGTGACTCTGATTGAAGCAATAAATCAATTTACTAAAATAGGAATAAATGACCGAGGCAACAAGATTAACCCTTTTTTTTATAATCATAATCTACGGATCAATTATGGTAAAAATCTAACTAATAATAAACGAATTAACTTTCCTAAATTCTGATTGAGATAATAAATTGACTGAACTAGAAAACTGAATTGAATCAAAGCAAATAATGATATGAAGGCCTACTTGATGCAATTAGCCAATTATATTGAAATACAAAAACTAACTATAACTAACTAGTTAACCCTAAACATTCTAAAAAAAAGGGGGGGTTGAGCCCGATATGCTAAGGAGGATTGGCCTCGTTCCCGAGTACCCTTTGTAAGCTCCCGTGGACAAATCGGATGGCTGAGATAAAAGATAGGTCGATGGTTAAATAATAAAAGGGGGATTTGTAGAATTGAATTCAAAATTATAATAAGAAATTAGATTGAGAAACTAAAGTTATGAACTGAAATTTATATTTTTTTGGATTTTTGACGATATGAAAATATAGAATTAAATTATAGATTAAAATTTCAGGACTGAATGCGGGTCCAAAATCAGAAAAATCAGGCCGTATGATTAAGGACTGGTTCTAAACTCTGAGAGTTAGAACCAGAAATTAATAATAGGAATGTAAATTAAGATTTTAGAGTAGAATCAGAGCATAAAGTAGGTATATCAGACCGCTAGATTAAGGACCGGTTCTAGAAATAGAAAACTAAAATCAGATATAGAGAATTTCGGTCCGAAGAAGGTGCTACGGTCTAAAAATTAGAAATAGAATTGATTAATTAAACTAAGGGAAAATCCTACGTCTAAAATTAAATTAAATTCTTACCTAGGGTCGGGGCCGTGGAGAGGAATCATCGAAGATTCGGGGGTTTGAATCTCGACATCATGACTAATTTGCTCTATGGGCTTGTCCTCGAAGTTCTCTGGTTTCGAAGTCCTAAAAAAGTTCCGTTCTCTCTCTCAAAATTGCCAGCCTCTCCTCTCTCTTCAAGAAAAAAAGTTTTTATAGGTTTTCATTCAATTACGCGCCTGTTTCTAGGTGTTTAATTGAATTGTGCACCCGATTTTAAAGCTTAATCGCTTTGAGTTAATCCTAACAAAATCAGGACTAATTGCGTGCGTTATGGGACATGCGTAATCCAATTAAGCATTTTACCTGAAGAGCTTAATCAAGGAAACATAGGGGTCAAGGGTAGGAGACTAGGTCGGGCGTAGGCCAATTGCGCGCTAGTGTTGTAGCGCTCAATCTGATCGTGCGTCTGTTTCCAGGAGCGTAATTGAGTCTCGAAACAGTCTGTGAAAGAAAGTTTGGTCTGAAAGGGGACTGATCACACGCTTGTGGTTCTACGCATGATCGAATTACGCGCAAGCTTTCAGGTGCTTAATTCAGGGTTGTCCGGGTATGATCTCAAGAATGGAATGCAGGACCATTATTTTAGTCTACATTCTGACTATATACTATTGCTTAGCATATAACCTCCCTACGTTGGGATCTGAGCCACAAAGCTATTGTTTCAACCTGTGTTCAGCCATGTACAATTGCATGGTCCCATGCCAAGGGTTAAAAAAAAGGTCAAGGGCTGACCAAACAAATTCGTGTACTCCGAGAGGGCAAAATGAGGGTGTCTACAATCAGGTCCCATCCTTTTGCCGCAGTCGACTTTATGTCATATAGCCAAGCGAGATCAGGTCCGGCTTCTCTCCTCACTACTCTTTGTTGGCGGGGTCGGAAGGGACCGAGGGTTGCTAACTTCAGCTATCGATGCATCATCAGGATCTTGCATCTTTTTTATGTCCTATTTTTAGTACCGAGTCATGCACTGTTGGGATGCTCACCGCATAGTCTATGTCAATTTCTTTAAGAGGCGTATTGGCATATATTTTGATGATGGAATCTTCGTGCGGGAATTTGACGCATTGGTGATACGTCGATGCTACTGCCTTCATAGATTCTAGCCACTTCCTTCATAATATCAAATTATAACTGCTTAAGGAATCAAAGATATGGAAAGTAACTTCCTTGGTGACTGGCCCGAGGCGAACTTGCAACTTGATGGTTCCCTTGACGAAGCGTCGAGAGCCATCATAAGCGATGAGGGATAAAGATGAAGGCCTTATATCCTGTTCGGTGTATTCAAGGATCTTTAACATTGTTATAAGACAGATATTAAGTCCTGCTCCGGTGTCGACCAATGCGTGTGGTACTGAAAATCCTCTTATTATGACGATTAGATAAATAGGAGCCAAACTTCCACGTAATGATTCTTTAGGCATGTCAGCTTCAGTGAAGGTAAGTGTAGGAGGTTGAGTCATAACTAAGGTGATCTCATGCAGCTGATCCAAAGTGGTATCTTCCTTCACGTGTGTCTCATCTAATGTCTCCACGAGTAGTCGGTGATGCTCTGGCAATTTTTTGATGAGTTCAAGGATTGATATTTGTGTTGGCCTTTGCGAGGTGTCGGAGAAGATCGTATTTTTGACCTGCTTCTAGGGCAGGTTCTTTGCCGAGTCGATGTGCTCTACACCCATTTTGTTGAGTTGGTTGAGACACTGGTGCTAGAGGTGGAAGGATTACATGAGGTGGAGGGGGCAAGCTCGCTCCTCATTCTGTGGTTATCCGGTCAGACGGCTATGCGTTGTTGCTCTGCTTTTCCATAGGGAATGATGGGGGTGGATAGTTGGTTCCAGATTTAAGGACTGGGTATGTCTGCTACTATCCTTAGAGTAATGAAGGATTCATTGTGGTACTTACAGTAAAAGGAGCAAAATTGGACGAAAGAATACATACTGGGGCTATGCCATTCCAAGGTCGGAGGTATTGAGTGTAGTCTTTCTCTTCCAGGAATGCAGAGATTAGTACTTCTTCCTTGGTGGGCTCTTCCTCCAGCTATCTTATCTCTACCGTTGATGGGTGTTCTTCAGTTGTCTCCTCGCTTTATTGACTGGTGGTATTTTGGGTGACGCTATCTGCCCAGGCTATGATCTGTTCTTTAGTTTGAAGGACATGGTCCTCATATTCTGGCTTGGCATTACCAAGAGCTGCGTTAATGTTCGGGTGTCTTATTTCTACTGCTGATGGGCGTTCTTCAGTTATTTCCTCGCATTGTTGACTGGTAGTATTTTGGGTGACACTATCTGTCCACGCAGCGATCTGTTTCATAGTTTGAAGGGCATGGTCCTCATATTTTGGCTCGGCATTATCAGGAGCTACATCAACGTTCAGCTGTCTTAATCTCTACTGTTGATGGGTGTTCTTTAATTATTTCCTTGCATTGTTGACTGGTAGTATTTCGGGTGACGTTGTCAACCCACACCGCGATCTATTCCGTAGTTTGAAGGACATGGTCCTCATATTCTGGCTCAGCATTATCGAGAGCTACCTCAACGCTTGGCAATGTAGAGGGTGTTATGGGTTGAATGGTAAATCTTCGAGCTCGAAAAGATTGAACCCAGACTCGAGTGAAATTTAGATACGGCGAAGGAATTGGTGGTTCAATTCAAGTTATGAAGGTAGAAGGGTGAGGCGGAATGATGGTGGGCCTCAGAGGGTTATTTGAACTAGCTGTGGCGTCAGGATGCCTAACTCGTGTGATGAGGGTAGATGGATGAAAAGCGGCTCGGCCTGGGAGGTCTACCGTGGTGACATGGGTGACCGATCCTTGATTGTGGTTTGGCATAGGGTTGTTGATAATTCCAAGGTTTTATGGAGATTGCTAGTTATTTTGATTAGAATTTTGAAGGGATTCACAGTTAATCTACTTCCAATCATTCAAGGCGTATATCATATCTCTCAACACCCAACAATCTACCAGGTTATGTCCCGCATATCGGTGAAAAGCGTAGAACTTGGTGTAATCGAGGTTAGCAGGCCAGGGCCGTGGCCGCTCTGGTGGGAAGCAGATGAGGTTCTGGTCACTTAGGAGGCGAAAAATATTAGGGATGGCATTGGGTAATGGACGAGAGTGATCTTGTCTAGGCTGATAGGGGCCTCGAGTCTGTGGAATAAAATTTTGGGGTGGGGGTACATTATTATAGCCTTGGGTATTGGCAAGATGGTTTTGGGCAACGTTTTGGTTCTGGCTAGGATACTGATTTTGGTTAGGATATTGATTCTGATTTTGATTGGTGTACCGTTGCTAATTTTGATTGGCGTACCGTTGCTAATTTTGGTACTGACCCTGACCGGAGTTCCTTTGTTGGTTATTCCCATCGCCTTGATTTTGATTAGCGACCATGTTAACTTGCTCGGAGCCCAAGCCTTTCTTGTTATTTCGGGGCTTTGAATCACCATAAGTCAATGCCTTCGGTGTTGTGATCGAAAAGGTGAGGTCTCCTCCCTTTATGTGTCGCTGAATGCGACTGGCGCGCAGATGAAGAGTAGCAAAATCTGGGCAATCGCTTATGATCAGAGCGCTTCAAAGGGGCTCTCTGACGCTATCTATGATGATGTTGATTGTGTCTTTTTCTCTCATTTGACTTCCCGTGCAGGCCGCGAGCTTCCTCCAACATGATACAAAATCGGCAAAGTCTTCTTCAGTTTCTTACTTCGTTGTCATCAAGTCGCTAAGACTGACGGCCTCCCGTATCAGATGCTTGTATTTTTCTAAGAACTAACTGGCTAATTCTTTGAATGTATCGATTTTATGTAGCAGGAACCCGGTGAATCAGTCAAGGGCTTGCCCTTCAAGTGACCTCTGGAAGTAATATATCAGAAGTTCGTGATTATCGTGAATAGGCCGACAGTCATTGCAGAACAATGCCAGAATGTGGTTTGGATTCCCGGTGCTGTTGTATTTGCTAAATTTCGAGGGTTTGAATCCCACAGGTAAATTAAATTTGAGGTCATGACAGAAACTGTCAAATCCGAATGACAAACCGAGGTGATTTTTCTTAGTCATGTATTCATCAATCATTTTGGGAAAATCTTCTACTCTCAAAATGGCATCTTGCTTAGCGGTCTGGGAAAGGAGTATGTCTTAACGTCTGCTACTGAGGAGTGTGTGGAGAGTGTGCCTAAGTGTCAACACGTGTGGTGATATCGTCATCGGAGTAGGGGGTGACCTCTCCTGTCTTTGTCATTCTCGTTCTTTCGCCTCTCGTCGTTCCTTGATGGTCTCGTATGTTGCGGCTAAGCCGTGGAGTAGTTCATCGGTTTCATCTCCTCCCCTTTATAATTTTTGGACACTGAGGTCTACAAGTTGTCGAGCTATGAAGTTCTGCCCGAAGCTGTTGTCTCTCTGTCCGTTTGTGGCTGGTGCTCGAGGGTGTGAACAAGGTTTCCTCACTGCTGGTCACGTTGATTTTCGGGTTGTATTGTGTTGAGCCCTTGAGTGGCTGCTCATGGTACAATGGGTTATTATGGTACCCCCATAACGGCGGGTCACCGATTCTAATCGTTCATATTCCTGACATCTCGAGCTTCTGGTGTATGCTCACGTGCTCTCGATAGTACACTTAAATGTGAAGAGTAATAAAATTAAAGAAAACTAACTAGAAGAAAAGGAAATTTAACTAAACACGGGCGGCTTTGGCGACAAGTTGTCCCATCACGATCGCCTGTCTGTTGATACACGCTTTTTTTAGGTCCCTTTTTGTCCCCTGAAAGAGTGGCCCAATTCGGTCCATGTGAACTCTGACAAAGGCAGTATTTTTTAGAGGCAATTAAGTACTGAAAGTAAAGAGGTAAATCTTAGGAAAATACCTGATTCGATGCGATGACCAGCTATAAATATTTATCAACGCTGCAACATGTCACTGATCATGCCTTCCGGGGTGGAGGTATGGGTTGTTCTCTTTACTGAATCATCGATCGGCCGATGTCAGCAGCACTGGGATGCCTATAAGTTTAGTCAAGCTAGTTTTCCTAATTCTCTTCTAACTACCTTTCACCTTTCCTACTCTCGTTGTGGTTATCGGGGATCTAATTTTCTTTAATCCTATTAGGGGTATAATTAATCTAGGAATCCTAGTTCAACTGGGTCTCCTAATCTTACTAGAAGCTTAATTAATGTCCTAATTCCAGTAAAATCTAATTATGGTTCTAACTAATTTCCTAATCTTACTAGAAATACTAATCTTTCTCATTTTTACTAAAACTATAATTAAATAAACTATGTAAATTAATTCTACCAAAACTCTAATTAATCAAAGTATCCTAATTTTATCATAATTCTAAAAAAGGGGTTTTGGGCCCGCTATGCTAAGGAGGATTGGCCCCATTCTCGGGTACCCTCTGTAAGCTCCCTTGGGCAAATCGAGTGGCTAGGGATTATTTTAGTAATAATATGGATTGAAAATTTAATTTAATTTTTGAAATTAAGAATTTATGGATTGGAGACTGGAATTTTAGGGATTATGAATTAAGATTAAGGACCTAAGGGTTGGTAAACTAGAATCAGAAAACTAGAAATTAGATTAAAACTTAAGATCTAAGATCTAGAACTTAAGAACTAGAGGGCTAGAACCTAAATCTGTAACTAGAATTAAAAAAAGAGGGACTAGTTCTAGAACCTAGGAACTAGAACCAGGGTAGAAAAATGTAAGAATTAACGACTAAAGAGATCTAAGAGCTAGAACTAAAATCTTAAGCACCTAAAGTCTAGAACCAATGATCTAGAACTAAGAACTAGAAGAATTAAAAATTAGAAGAAAAGTATACCTGAGGCCAGGGCTGCAGAGAGGAATCTCGAAATCCTAAGCTTGAAAGCGAGGAACTCGAAAATTTGATTGCTGACTGCGTTGTGATGTGATTTTGGGATGAGGTGGTGGGTCCTATTTATAGGTATTTGGTCAATTACGCGTCCTGTGGAGTGCGCTCAATTGGTCAGTGAAATTAAATTATGTGCCCAGTCCGGTGTGCTTAATCGAATTATGCGCCCTATTTCAGGCACACAATCACTTTGAGTCAGTGATTGACTCATTGACTGACCGGCTAACTAGGTCAGTGGGGTATCCCAGTCCTAGTCTAATTAGACTAATTGCGTGCATAGTTTTGTGTGCACAATCCAATTAAACGCCATGCTAAGTGCGTCTAATAGGGGAGTTTTGTCGGTCTAGGGAGTTAGAGACCACGTTCTTTTGGGAATCGATTATATGCATGTGTAGAAGCGCATAATCCAATTGCGCGCGTTATGTAGGGCGTACAATCGTGTCTTAGGCAGTTTCTAGAAGGGTAAAAGGCCAGTCCAAGATGGACTAATTGTGCGCCGACGGTGAAGAGTGCAATATGATTGTACACGCCTGCTAGGGTGCATAATCAAGGCCTAAGGCGGTCCTTAAGAAGCGTACGCCTGATCCAAAAGGGACCAATTGCGCGCTGGCCATGGGGTTGCAATTGAGTTATGTGCGCTATACAAGGCGCATAATTCAGGATTTTCCTGGGTTTGAGATGGGTCCAAGCCACAGAGCTATTGTTTCAGCCTTGGTCTCAACCATATACTATTGTTTTAGTGCATGGCCCCCGTATAGGGTTTTAAAGTCTTCGAAAAAGGTTAGTCCTTTTCTGGAGATCATGGGCAAGGTCAAAGGTTGACTGAATAGGTTTGTATGCTCCAAGAGGGCAAAATGGGAGTGTCTACAACCTTGTCCACTTATATGGTCACAGGCTATCCCAGGGATATCATCCAGTCATAGGATTAGAGCTAGAACAAGAAAATCACTACAGATACTATGTCTGCAAGGCTACAAGCTCATTCATCCATAGGTGCATAAAATCCATAAATATCTTAATAAAGATCATAAGAAATTACAAATTGAATGGAACATTAAAATCAGCTTTTCATTGCCCAAAAGGAACTAACAATGATTTGCTCTCAAGTCTGCAGTCTCTACAAGACTCCAGGTCTTCACAATGCTATTACAAATCTCTTTTACAATGAACACTAACCCTAACAGCAACAAATACTTAGCCAAACTGCAAATAGTTAAGGAAAGAAGAAAAACAAAAAGGAAAATAACCTAGGCCTTAAAAATGGAAGTGGGTTGATAAAAAAATTAACAGAAAATGGAGAAGCAAGCAGTTAGGGACTGATTTTTACTGCACAAAGTAATGTTAAACAGAGCAAGATTTTGATCCACAGCAGTCCCTCATTTGGCTACAAGCACAAATGCAAGGAAGAAGAATCCAACTCAACCTTGAGATATGGACTAATCTTAGGGCTATAGCCTGTCCACTCAAATGGTCACGGGCTATCCCAGGGATATAATTCAATCATGGGGATAATAGATGGAACAGTAAAATCATTGCAGCCACTATATTTGTATGACTACAAGCTCATGCATCCATAGGTGCATTAAATCCATAGAAAACTAATGAAAATTAAAAGTGATTACAAATTCAATGAAATATTAAAATCAGCTATTCATTGCTACAAAGAAACTTACAATGATAGCTCTCAAGTCTGCAGTCTCTGCATGACTCCAAGCTCTTCACCATATTATTATAGAACAATGCCCAATAAAAATTGTCCTAACTGTTGCAAGAACTTATCCAGGCTGCAGATGGTTAAGGAGACAAGAAGAAATAAAAAAAGAAAGAAAGAAATCCTAAACCTAAAAGTAACCTAAACCCTAGAAATGAAAATGAGCTCAGGCCACACGACTGGCTGCCTAGCTACTTTTACAAGTGTGCCTTACATGGATTTTACACAATCCATAAAGCACTTTATGCTTTGGCCAATCAGAGAAAAAGAGAATTAAAACATTTAGGAGTTGTTGTCATGGCCTAATCTCAGCCAAGTATTGCCCTAGATTGCATTGTCCCATGTGTGCAACAGTTCCAAAACTGCCCCTAAAGTTCATAAATAACAGTTGAGTCCCGAGCCTCGAGTGGATAAAGGCTTTAGAATACAATCTCGAGCAGATCTTGAGTGGATAAAGGCTTCAGCCATATAATCTCGAGTAGATGGGCCTCTTTCTAAAGGATTCTCGAGTGGCTGAAGGTCTGAAGTTAGATCTGCTCAACAGGTTAGCTGCTTTCTGAAGACTGCTCGAGTGGCTGGTCGACAGGTTACTTCTGAAGCTTCTGATCTGCTTGACAGCTGCTCGAGTGGATGGACTGTGCAACATTGATGTGCTCAACATGATAGTTCTGAAGCTGCTGAACTGCTCGAGACACCTTCACATGATAGCTCTGTAGGTTTCAGATGTACTCGAGTGTGCTCTGCAGGTTTATGAAATGCTCAACAGATGCTCTGAAGGCACTCAAAAGGTTATTGTAGACTCTGAGCTACTCGAGTGGTTTCTGTAGCAAAGTTTTGAACTGCTCGAGTGTGCTCAGCAGCTACTTGAGCTGAGATTTTTGAAGGTGCAGTGTGCTCGACAGCTACTCGAGTGGACTTTCTGCTTCTTTGCTAGTTTGTCCAGTCTGCTGCTGCACTCCTTTAAGTGTGGGCCCCACTTTTCTCTCCTTACAAGACTTCTAGGGATCCAAGGGATGCTAAAAAGCCCCTTAGTGGGGGACCACCATGGTTCAATCTCTATTTTCCAACAGCTCCAATGCTTGACTCTGACTCCTCTCTTCATGGCACTTATTACATGGGTTTCTGCACCATGCTACATATTATTGCTAACCAAGGATCAAAATATCGAGTAAAATTTCGATTTTAGGCATGACTGAAACCAAAAATTTTGGCCAAAAATTGATAATTTGGCTAAAATTTCAATCAAAATTTTGAGTCCCATACAAAATATGACCAAAATTTTGGTCCAAATTATTGTTTCAGTGAGGACCGAAATTTCTATTATTTCAGTCAAAATTTTGATCCTTGTTGCTATTAATCACTGAAAAGTACCACTTTTCACCTCTTAACCTAGCCTTTGTTGGACCTTAAAGCTGACTAATAACTCTTCTTTTAGCTTGTTTTGTAGTTAGGAATAAATTATGCAGCTTAACACAAAGTCTGTGCATTTAGTGCCAAGAAGAGAGAGAATTCAAACAAAAGATGACAGCTAAACCAGAAAATGAAGGAGCACCATGGTGGTACACATCATGGTGACTATTTTGCATGTCATAATGGACCAAGGAAGTCTAGCAAATGAAATACGTTTAGGTGAGAGTGGAGGAAGCTGAAACAAAAGCATGTACATAGCAGCAGAGGAGCCAATGACTTATCTCGCACAGCTGAGGTGCTGCCTCGCACTGTTTAATTCATTGGCAGAGATCCCTCACGCAGCTAGCACATGCAACATAATAGAGCTCACAAAGAAGTTGCATAGCTCAATGAAGAGGTTATCACAAAGCTGCTCTCACGCAGCAATCGCGCACTTCAGTGGAAATCATCAAGTGAAGAAACTCACGGACCTCTCGCGCACTAAACCTCCAAAAATATAGCTTGCGAAGTTCTCGCGAGGATCAAGTCCTAATGCAGAAACGTGCACTACCTCATGAGACTAATTGGCATTAATAATAGCAGAAACCTCACGCAGTTCTCGCGTGGCTCTGGAAGAGAGAGACGCCCAGAAGTTCTCTCGCGCAGCTCTCGCGCGCCTAGTAGCCCAACTCTGAACCAAGCGAGATGCAAAAGCATCTATGCAAGTACCTCATGAATGAAGTTTCTGAAGCTCTTCTGTGCGAGCAAGCTAAGCATTGAAAGTCGTTTTGCGCGAGTGCATTCAAACCTGAAGCAGCTGCGCGATCGCCCAAAGCTCTTCTACACGAGACAATAATATTCCATGCCAAACTCTACCTCGCGAACACTTTACAGTTGCACGACAGAAGTAATATGCAGAAGCCAGCTTCGTGAAGCTCAGGCTCTCCACTTCTCAATCTTAACTCAAGGACCTTTTAGGGATTTCCCCAAGTCTAGGGCACACACCCTAAGGCACAGATTTTGATGCACGCATTTCAAGACATCTAAGGGTTATAATAGTGCCACATCTGCTTAAAAAATTAGGGTTTACTCTCCTCTCAGTCACAGCATTGGGACTAATTATATAAGTTGCACTTATAACTTAGAAAATAATCATTCCCTTTCTCCTTCAACCTCTGTCGGCTGAGAGTTCAAGCAGGCTAGGTTAAGGTTAGGGTTTGATCATCTCTTTTTCCATTTTTTCTTCTCCCTTAGCCCAGTACTTGCTGGCTAAACCTTTGATAAGCATTTGGGTATAGTTTTATTTAAGTTTTGTAATAGATCATTTAAACATTGGGATTTGGTGTTGAGCTGTTGTGTACAAGGCTGCTGCCTTGAGGGATTTCATTGTTAGTAACACTAGATCAATGGAATTTATGTTTGAATGCTTACTTAATATGTTATTTTCCTATTTGTTCGTAATTTTGTTCAGGCTATAGCATACATTTAAGATTTGAGCTTATTGAAAGGCCCATGGAAGCTTGAGCGTGATGCCTTGGACCATGGTGGCCGACAGCAGTTTTCATATTCTATCTCAGCATTTGTGGGTAAGGGAGCCTCTGTGGATAGTCTGTGACCATTAGAGTGGACAGACAATAGCCCTAGGGCAAGCTTGGTCATAGATCTGAGATGGATTATCCTTCTCTGCACTTGGACTTGTGGCCTAGTGAGAGATTATGCAGGAACAGACTCCCCTCTATCTTATTTGATCGCTATCAGATGTTAGATCTGGCTTCTCTGTAGTGATTGCAGCTAGGAGGACATCTTATTGCAAGTTGTTTTTAAGCAATAAGAGTGTTGATTTAAAGTCTAATTAAATCTATAGATCTTTTGATTCCATTAGATTCTTGATCGGATTTGTGTATTTGGGAATTGCCCATTCGCTTAACCTTTAGATCTCTTGATTGCCATCTGATCTTCCTAGGTTTAATATCCCTATGAATGCCAGCCAGGTCTGTGCGCAAATCTGGGGAGCTCGGAGCACTGGCAGACATAGTGTCTGCAATGGTATTCATGGCCTGATTTGATTCATTGGATTGGGTTTGATCAACCCACTCCTTTAGATTAGGTTAGCATTTCTGGCTTAATCAATGGGATTTTGACAAACTCTATTAGATAGGTTGTGACCATGTGAGTGGACAGACTATAGCCTTAAGAGCGCCCCAAATGGCATGGGTTAAGTTGGATTCTTCTACCTTGTTGAGGTTATTGATAGCATTTTAGCAAGGACTTGCTGTAAAAAGAGCCCTAAATCTGAGTTGCATAACTTGAATGAACCTTTGACCTAAACTGCTTACTTCTCACCCTTTTTATCTTTATTTTCACACACCATCACCCCCTTCTTTATAACCCTTTCTTAGGATAAGACTGTACTTTATTTCTTTTTGTTTTCAGTAGGTAATTTAGTGTAGAGGTGGCACCCAACTCCTTTTCTTTAGGATTGTCAAATCTGTAGTCAGATCTGGAGGCCTACTATTATGGCCCATTTTGGGTTCTAGGTCAATTTCTTTGTGGGACAAACTCTTACTTATCAAAACTTGCTATAATAGCCCTGTATCTTGTAGACTTAGGATTACTTTAGTTGTGTTGTTTCCATCTTTTATTTTACTTTGATTTTTTATTTGTTCTCACCACACAATAAGCAAGCACACAGTAAACCTACACAACAAGTTTTTGGTGTCGTTGTCAGGGATATTGATCTTTTTAGTAGACCTTAGTTGTATTATATTATATTTTACAAAAAATTTTATAGTTATGCCATAGTAGAATAAAAGTACTACTAATTCTTTGTGAATTTTTTAGAATTGGACAACAGCAGAAGGGAAAAGCTAGAGCTGCAGCTGGAATCTAGCTAGCTCTGTTGGCACTTCTTTTACCCTGAAACTTAGTCCCTTGATGTTGAATTCCCTTTAATTAATTTAGTGTAAATTTGTATAGTTGTTATTTTAGTTTAAAAATTCTTTGAGTGCTGTAAGCATTTTCCTTACTTGCTGAGTTTGTGGGTGTATGCTTAGGAGAAGGTCCCTTAACCCCGAGTTGGAACCTCCAAATCCTGAGGTTGAAAAGATCCTTAGACTAAGAAGCACCACACACAGCCCTACTATTGTTATTGAGCAAGCTATCATGGCTGAGAGGCAAAGGACCTTGAAGGAATATAATGCACCAAGGGACTACACTTCCCCCTTCTATATTTAATTCCCTTCAGTGGAAGGAAACTATGAAATCAAGTCCTCCACCATCAATATGCTGCCATCCTTTCATAAGCTCAGTAAGGAGGATCCTTACAAGCACATTGACCAATTTTTGGCGCTTTGCACCACCTTCAATATCGCTGGCTTGGGACCTGAGAACACCAGACTGAGGCTTTTTCCTTTTTTTCTAAAGGACAAAGCCAGCACATGGCTCTCTAAGCTCCCAGCCAACAGCATCCAAACATGGAGTGGCCTCCAGAGCCAATTCCTAGCTAAATTATTTCCCATGAACAAGACCAGCCAGATGAGGACAAATATTTTGTCATTTACTTAGTCCTCAACTGAGGATTTTTATGAAGTTTGGGAGAGATTTCAGCTGATGTTAAAATAATGCCCCCACCACCAAATTCCTATGTGGTAACTAGTGCAAGTATTCTACCAAGGAATTAATCCCAAGAGCAGGGATATAGTGGATGCCTCATGTGGTGGTAGTTACCTCCACATGACAACTGATGAGGCTTGAGAGCTGTTTGACATTATAGGAGAAAATTTCATGTAGCAGGAGTCACTATCTCGCAATGACAATCAGGCCCCTGCTAAGTTGGTGAAAGAGCCCACCCCTAGAGGTGGAATATATGAAGTGAAGGTGCAAAGTGAGTTGGAGAAGAAGGTGGACAATTTGAGCTTAAAATTTGACAAATTGATGAATGTGATGCAGCCTAGGATGATTGCGCAAGTAGAGGAGGCATGTCTGATATGTCAATCTCCCACACATTTGCTACAGGATTATCCATCAGCCAACTAATTCCCTAATTTTGTTATGGAGCATGCCAATACTACCCAAGCATTTGGGCAGCAACCTGCTGGATACTCATGGAGGAACCACCCAAATTTTAGGTGGAGGTGTTGACAAGTGAAAAATACCATTTTTCACCCCTAAACTTAAGTCTTGATAGACCTTTGAGAGAACTAAATAAGTGTTTTAAGTGCCTATGTTGCAGCTAACAATAAAGACGGGCTTAACCATAAAAGCAGCTTAAAAGTGCCAAAAAGATGACAATCCATGTCAATCCAAAGGAAGGAAGTGAAGAAACAACCTCATCAGCTGTTGAAAGGTCTAAATGGAAGAGGCAAAGACCTGTAAGAGAAGCAGGGAACAATTCGAACAGAGAAATGCACTACAGAGTTCTTTTCGCAAAGAACCTGCACTTTTCGTAAAGAACCTGGGACTCTGCGAAAAGGATTAAAACTCCAGGCTTAGTTTTCGAAGAGCATCTGAACTCTTCGAAGAGAAGATTGAACTTTGCGAAAAGGAGAAAACACAATTGAGAGAGATTGAACATTGCGAAAAGAGCTTGAAGTCACGGCACTTTGCGAAAAGGCCCTAAGCTGCGAAAAGGTATTACGGAGATTCGGCTTTAACAAGGGCAATTCAATAATCTATTACCGTGTCCCAATGCATTTTAAAACCTAGGGACATTCGGAGGTTCTAAGCATAAAGCGAAGGAATATTCCACCCACGTGAGCACCTAGAGAGGGAATAACTTGGCGAGAACTTCTAGAAACTTTAACAAACTTTCAAAATGCATAACAGAATTGATGCCTTTTTCACCTGATTGGCTGAAACAGATCGAGGAATTCTGATTGGCCAGAATAGATCTCGATCCCCGTGCTTGACTACCATTGGTCAATACAGATCTAAGAACCTCTGATTGGTTGATACACATCTGAGCTGGACCTGGGGAAAGCTATAAATAGATGAAGCATTTGCCCAATTGGGGCATCCAGATTTTGAGTTTCATTTCTAATCCCCCATTTCCCGGCCAGACGACATACGCAATCCTTATAATAGCCTACTTTGTACTTGCATTTGAGAGGTGAGATATTCTTTGTCAGAAGGAGAGTTTGCATCCAAGATCGCAAATCCGAGGAGTACAATCGTAAATTGTAAGGATGAATTTTAAAAGGTTGCTGTAAACTGTGCATTCTCCATTGGACTCATGTCAAGGGTTCCCTCTGATCTCCTCAATACATTAGACTCCTTTAGATTCATTATTTGCATGCAATTTCCCTTGATTCATTAATCCTGTGAGAATTAGTGTTTGTAACCTAGTCTCTTACAGCATTTGTAGTGATGTTTCTTGTTCTGAATTGAGGATGTGGATTAAAGACTATTGGATGGTTTGTGGCCATTAAAATGGACAGACCATAGCCATAAGTGTAAGCCTAATCCTTGATTTAGATTTATCTCTCTTACACCTGTGCTTGTAGCCAGATGAAGATTGGATCTCCTCTGTTGAGCTGCAGTTATTCTCATTAGATTTCAAAGACCAAATCAGATTTAGATATTACTTCTCCATCTTTGTTTCAATCATTCCCCCAACTCGGATCTGGATCATTTAGTTTAAATTTTTCTTTGTTTTGTAGTTAGTTAAACGTGACAAATTCAAACCTCTCATCTTATCAGTTTTCTAGATAGGATAAGTAGCCAGAACTGGTAGCTCAGATCTGGAGGTTTATCTTACATTTTAGACAAATTCTCTGTGGACGATCTTTCACTCACTTACTTTTAAAACTTGCTACAATTTGCCCTGATCTTGCAGGCTAATTCTCTTCCAACCGTGCTGATATTTCTTTAATTTTTCTTATATAGTCTAGAGCCACTGTAATTTAGCAGCTATAAATCTGTTTTCAAAACACACATAAATCAAGCACACTAAGAAGGAACAACAGTTTTTGGCGTCGTTGCTGGGGAATTTGTTCTAAAATAGATAGACCTAAGTTTTCACTTTTAATTTTGTTTATCGTTACTAAACTATTCTATTGTTTATACCTGTGCAGTTATTCATATCCAATTTTTGAAGAAGGGAAACTACTTAAAAAGAAATTATGAAGGTTTGCTGTGAATAATCAGATTGTTTTTGTTCTGAGTTGTATGTTTGGGAGGAGGACTCTCAGCCCTGAGATTCTCCCATTGAATTTAGAAGTTGAAAGGCTACTACGAACCAAACAAACAACACAAAATTCTGCTATTATGGGTGAAGAACCTCGACTTTTGAGGGATTACTTTGCACCTGGTGCTTATAATTCTCCCTTTTGCATTCAATTTCCTACTGTTGAAGGAAATTATGAGATCAAATCATCAACTATCCAAATGCTTCCTTCCTTCCATGGGTTGAGTAAGGAAGATCCATACAAACATGTGGATGAATTCTTGGCTCTTTGCACCACATTCAACATAGCTGGACTGGGTCCAGAAGCAACCAAGCTTAGGCTCTTTCCTTTTTCATTAAAGGATAAAGCTAGAGCATGGTTATCTATGTTAGCACCAAATAGTATCACTTCTTGGAATGATTTGCAGTGTCAATTCTTAGCCAAATATTTCCCAATGTCTAAAACAAGCCAATTGAGACAAAGTATCATTTCATTCTCCCAAAACTCAACTGAAACTTTCCATGAAGCATGGGAAAGATTTAAGGAACTGTTAAGGCAATGTCCTCATCATCAAATTCCTAGGTGGCAGCTGGTTCAAAGCTTCTATCAAGGAATTGATCAAAAAGGCAAAAATATGGTGGATGCCTCCTGTGGAGGCACTTACTTGCAAAAAATAGTTGAAGAGGTTTGGGACTTATTTGAAGTGATTGGTGAAAACTCAACTCAGCAGGAATCTCTGTCAAGGGAAATTGAAAATCCTGCTAGGTTGAACAACCACCAACCCACCAAAGGGAAGATCTATGAGGTGAATGAGTTGGAAAGAAAGATGGAAAATCTAACCACAAAGTTTGATAGATTGATGGACTCACTTAAAACTCCAAATGTTTCAAGAGTAGAGGAGGCATGTCTGATATGCCAGTCCCCTACTCATTCAATTGACCAATGTGCTGGTGCACCGCAGTTCCCAGATTTAATAGTGGAACAGGCTCATCTTTGCTCAATCATATATGGATGATGCGGTCAAATGAATATCCATGGAGGCACACCCCAATTTGAGGTGGAACCAAGGGAATTACCAATCCCAACAACAACAACCAAAGAATCAAATGCCTTTCAAAAGCTGGCTGCCGTATCAGAATTTTATGTCAAACCAAACTTTCTGACCCATTCCACAACAACCTATCGTGATGCACTTGATTCAAAACCCTTCCAGGTCCCTTTCTTTTGAAGATCAAGTCCTAAATTCACTTCAGAATTTAGAATCTTTAACTCAGACTGTGAACTTTCACAGCCAGAGCATAAAGAAGATTGAAGAAATATTGGGACAGCTTTCAAATACCTTGGCAAAAAGAGAGGAAGGAAAGTTACCCAGCCAACCTTTGAACAATCCCAAAGGACAGTTCATGGTTGGAGAAGCTTCTAATTCACATGAAGAAGTAAAAACTGTCATCACTTTGAGAAGTGGAAAAATGATAGATAACAAAGTGGGTACTGAAGAAGAAAGAGATGAGGAAGAGGATAAAGATATGCAGCAAGAGCAGCATAGTGATAGCAGTGGAGTTGCTGATGTACCTCAGAAAAACCAAAAAAATGAAAAACAGAAAATTAAAAAAAAATTTGAAAACACTTCTAAAGTTGTAGATGAAAGATTAGTTCCTTATTTACCATTTCCTCATGCAATGAAATCTGTATCCCCTTTTGATAAAGGGAACACAAAAATAGATGAGATGATGGAGACTTTCAAGCAAGTCAAAATAAATTTACCTTTGCTTGAGGCAATCAAACAAATTTCAGCATATGCAAAATTTTTGAAAGATGTTTGCACTCACAAAAAGGCATCTAGGATACGTTGTCCAAAAGGTCTTTCTTTGTGGAAAGAATTAACGGTGTTATCCATTGCTACACCTCCTAAACTTCAAGATCAGGAATCCCCAATCCCTTGCATTATTGGGGAACACACCATTGAAAAGGCTTTATTAGATCTGGGTGCTAGTGTCAACCTACTTCCATATTCTGTATATGAGAAACTAGGTTTGGGAGAATTAAAACCCACTCATGTGGTGTTACAACTAGCAGACAGATCTGAAAGAAAGCGATAGGGATGATTGAAGATGTATTGGTGCAGTAGATAAATTCTTCTATCCTGCGATTTTCTAGTTTTGGATATGGAACCAACCAAAAGCAAAACTTCCATCCCTCTGTCATTTTGGGAAAACCATTCACAGCTCTGACAAAATGCTTGCATTCAATGCGTGTCAGTATTATGGAAATCTCATTTGGAAACATGAAGGTAAAATTAAATATTTATAATGCAGCCACATAGCCTCAATTCAGCTCTGAAGAATGTTTTCATGTTGATCTATTGGATGAACTTGTGGAAGGGACTTTACAACAATTTCTGCAGGGTGAAGGCTTCACCACAGATGTTAAAGATGCTTGGGGATATCTTTGAAAAAAGCAAGTTGTATCTCAAATTCGAGGAAATAAATGTTGTGCAAGGAACTCTTAATCAATCGACAAGTTTCTCTTCTTGAAACCTACTACTCTCCCCTTCCACAAACATCTAAGGTACCTTTGTTATCTTCTTTTCACCACGATTTAGAACTAAAGCAATGCCGGAAAATTTGAAGTATGTGTTCTTAGGTAATCATAAATCATTATGCGCCATTATTTCTTCCACTCTCACAAAGGAGCAAGAGGAAGATTGATAGTCTTGAAAGAACATAAAAGGGCAATTGGTGGACTATTCGATTTAGGAGGAATCGATCCATTTGTTTGCATGCACAAAATCCACTTGGAAGAAGATGCAAAGCCTTCTAGAGAAATGCAAAGGAGGTTGAACCCTCATATGCAAGAAGGGTCATGAAAGAGGTTGTTAAGTTGTTGGATCGGTCATTTACCCCATTTGATTCAGACTTGGGTAGCACCTACAGGTGGTACCTAAGAAATCTGGAATCATCAATTGTAACCTCAGTTACGGTGAGCTTATGTCAACCGGACAAACAAGCTGGATGGAGAGTCGTATTGATTACGTAAAATTAAATGCAATGACCGAGAAAAGACCATTTCCCCTCCCATTCATTGATCGGATCTTAGATAAGCTAGCGGGAAAAGCTTATTCTTTGTTTTCTTGATGGTTACTCTGGTTACAACCGATTCCTGTGTACCCACAAGATCGGGGAAAAGACCACATTCACGTGCCCTTTTGGCACTTTTGCCTATAGGAGAATGCCTTTTGGTCTTTGTAATGCTCTGCTACCTTCCAAAGATGCATGTATGCAATTTTTTACGATATGATTGACCAATTTATGGAGATTTTTATGGATGATTTCTCAATCTATGGCAACAGTTTTTCCCAGTGTTTACACCATCTCAAATTGGTACTACAAAGATGCGAAGAAACCAATCTGGTTTTGAGCTGGGAAAAGAGCCATTTCATGGTCACCCAAGGCATTGTCCTTGGCCATGTTGTTTCCCACAAGGGCATTGAGGTGGACAAAGCAAAAATTGAGTTAATTGCACATTTACCACCTCCCAAAACTATTAAACAAATCAGAAGTATTTTAGGACATGCTGGATTTTACAGAAGGTTCATCAAGGACTTCAGTAAAATAACTAAACCTCTTTGTCATTTGCTGTGCCAAGATGTCCCTTTTGTTTTCAATAATGAATGCATGAAGGCTTTTAAATTCCTAAAAAACTGTCTGATTTCAGCTACAATATTGCAGTCTCCAGATTATTCATTACCATTTGAACTGATGTGTGATGCATCAGATTATGCTTTGGGAGCTGTCCTTGGACAGAGAAAAGATAAGCTGCCTCATGTCATAGCTTATGCCAGTAGATCAATGATTGATGCACGGCTCAATTATACAACAACTGAGAAGGAGCTGCTGGCAATTGTTTTTGCTTTAGAAAAATTCAAGTCATGTCTTGGGTTCACAAATAGTGGTGTTCACTGACCACTCTGCCTTGAAATACCTTCTGTCTAAGAAGGACACCAAACCAAGATTAATCAAGTGGATTCTCCTATTACAGGAATTTGATCGACAGATTAAAGATAAAAAAGGGGTGGAGAATGTGGTGGCTGATCACCTCTCCAGAATTTTAACTGCTGAGATTGATAGGTTGCCTATCAATGAATCTTTCCCTGATGAGCAACTTTTTGCCATTAGTGTACACACTCCTTGGTTTGCCAACATAGTCAACTTTTTGGCTACTGGAAGAATTCCTCACCATTGGAATAGAATGGATAAAGATCTTTTCTTCTCAAAGGTTAAACACTTCATCTGGGAGGATCCTTATCTGTTTAAGAGTTGTGCAGATCAAATAATAAGGAAATGTATCCCTGACCAAGAATTTCATAGAATACTTTCTATGTGTCATGAACAGGCTTGTGGAGGTCATTTTAGTGGGAACAAAACTGCTGCAAAAGTTTTGCAGTGTGGATTTTATTGGCCTACACTTTTCAAGGATGCCCTGCAGCATTGTAAGTCCTGCCAGAACTGTCAGAAATTAGGCAGCATTTCCAAGAGAAACTCAATGCCTTTACAGCCTATTTTGGTAGTTGAGTTGTTTGATGTTTGGGGGATAGACTTCATGGGTCCCTTTCCTCCTTCCAATGGGAATAACTTCATTTTAGTAGCTGTGGATTATGTATCCAAATGGATTGAAGCCACAACTACTAAAACAAATGATCACAAAGTGGTTTTAAAATTTCTTCAGGATCACATTTTTTCCAGGTTTGGTTTTCCCAGAGCCATTATCAGTGATGGGGGAAGCCATTTTTGTAATAGACATTTTGAAACATTGTTGAAGAAATACTCTGTGACTCATAGAGTAGCCACTCCATATCATCCACAAACCAGTGGACAAGTGGAGATTTCCAATAGAGAAATCAAACATATTTTGGAAAAGACTGTGAAGAAGGACAGAAAGGATTGGTCCTTTAAGCTGAATGGTGCATTGTGGGCATATAGGACAGCCTATAAAACCCCAATTGGTATGTCCCCATTTAGGTTGGTCTATGGCAAAGCATGCCATTTACCAGTAGAGTTAGAATATAAAGCTTTTTGGGCCATTAAAACATTGAACATGGATCTAACTACTGCTGGTAATAACAGGAAATTGCAACTTGTTGAGTTAGAAGAGCTGCGAATGGATGCATACACAAATTCAAGATTGTATAAAGAGAAAGTCAAAACTTTTCATGATAAAAATTTATTGAGAAAATAGTTCACAGCTGGTTCTAAGGTATGGTTATTTAACTCAAAGCTCAAGTTTTTCCCAGGAAAACTGAGATCCAGATGGGAAGGGCCATACACTGTCATTCAAGCAGCCCCTTCGGGAGCTGTTGACATCCTTGATCCAAGTAATGGAAGAATCATAAAGGTCAATGGTCAGAGGCTCAAACCATGCATTGAAAATACCGAGCCATCTGTCTTATCATCTATCATCACGAATCTCCAAAATTTGATGGTAGAAAAGCGTACATTATGTTTGTATATCATAGTTTTTGCTTATTTTCTCTGTTTACCTTTTATCTCTTTTCGCATAGTTTAAACATGCTTAAAGTTCAGTCGCAAAGTCATAATTCGCTTTTCGCAAAGTCCAAATTGCTTTTCGAATAGACTCTGGAGCTGTAATGAACTGCTCGAAAGCAAAGATGTGCTTTTCGAATAGTTGGTGCTGAAGCCATTTTCTTTCGAAAAGATAGTTCTGAAGCTAATTCCTTTGCGAAATGATGTTTACGTTAACTTGTCGAATGGTCGATGCCATTCACAATTGTAAAAGGTCTCTTTGGAACTTTTCGAAAACTTAAAGGCACTTTGCGAAATTAACTTTGAATATATTTAATTCGACGGTGGGGTTTCATTTCAAACTCTTTCTGCAGAGCGACTCTTCACTGCTACCCTACTTCGCTCTCTCCTTGCACGAGTTAACAAGTTTACTACCCTTTTGTAACTGATTGTGTAGATCATTTGCATTTTCAGAGAAGGATTTCAGCTTATAATCTGGGGGATTTCTGCAAAGCAAACAAACTCGTTCAAACATAAACCCTAGATCTCGGTATTTCTCTACCCATTCTCTCTGGTTATCATTTAGTAATTTGATTCTGTGTCAGCATCTATTTTGGGCATTTTTTTTACATCAATCTAGAATGGGAAAAGCAGAGAAATCATTGGCCGCAATGTTCTCCAAATCCTCTGAAAAGAAAGTGAGCAAACCGACCCCAAAAGCAAAAGGAAAAGCCAAAACTTCAGCTAAATGGAAACTTTCAATGGATAAGGCAGACAGGGTGGAGAAAGGAAAGAAAATTAGACATGAGGAACCCACCCCTGCTGCTGCTAGCCCTGAGCCTAAGCTTACTCCTCTGCCCATTCATTTGGTTCTACCAAATCCCTTCATTGAAGCTCAGAAGCTAATACCCGAGCTGATGGTAGACGAAACTTTTTTCGTCACCAAACCAGAGTGCTTGCCATCCTTAAGATACCTTAGAGAGGCTTCACTAAGCAATATCCTTACCCCGTTGCCAGAAAAAATTTACCCAAGAATGGTGAAGTTATGGTACCAAAACCTAGTCAAGGTCACTGATAAAGATGTTGATGTCCCTACCCTTGTCATTTTCATTGATGATTGCGATCTTACTGTGACATTTGAAGACATAGGGAACACTTTAGGGATACCATTCCAATTTGATCCCTCTGGTCCTTTGGCTGCTCCAGAAACTGCCTCTTTTAGAGAGATGGCTGCCCATTTAACCCAAGGTATTGTGGGCACTGGGCAGTCCATCATGAGAAGAGACCTTGCCCCCCAATTTCTATTGATGAATTCCATTTTAAGGGGCAGCTTTTATGTCACTGGGCACAGCCAAGAGAGGAGATCACCAATTTTAGAGGCCCTCTTTCATTTCTCCATGGGGTAGTTTTTCAATGCCCCTATGTTAATTTTTGAAGCCATGGCTGATGTCAGTACGAAGCTGAAGAAAGAGCAGAAGATAGCTGGCCTACCATTTGGCAGATTGATCACAGCCCTCCTCAGAGCCAAATTTGACATTGATAGTGAGGAGCCATTTGAAGTCATTACCCCTCACAATTTTAGGAAAAAGGCTTGGACTACAAGTCAGGCTATGCTGAGAAGGATGAGAGAGGCAGGTGAACCTACACATGCCCTCCTCATCGCACTGAACTGCAGCTTGTGGTGAGCTCAAGAATCAAACCAGCCCTGCAATTGTGAGTGAGCCAGAACCCACCCCTGCAGCTGAATTTGAGCCTACAACTGAGCCTGCCATGTTGCCAGATCCAAATTTGTCCAAATCAACTATGCCAGATCCAGTTTTGCCAACTCCTGTGGTGACCAGCTGTTTAGCTGCACCACTTCTTGAACCAACTCTGCCAGTTCCTGTGGTGACCAGCTCTTTAGCTGCACCCATTATAGATAAAACCTCCCTCCCTTTGGTGACCAGCTCTTCAGCTGCACATACTCTGGAGGAAGTTGGCCTTGCACCCTTTTTCCCTACTCAAGCCCCTGCACTTTCACCTATCCCAGCTGTCCCATCTCCCACACCTTCCATCATTCCAATTGTGGACTCCCCCTCTACACCAACCACTCCAACCATTCTCACACCACCAATTTCACCCTCCAATGCCCAGGCTTTAGAGGAGTTAGCTGCAGATTTTATTGCCCCATTCCCCCTGCACTCCTCTGCTCCAAAGCCCCTCAAATTCCCCTACACCTGAACCTGAGCCCTTCACTACAGAGGCCTACTCTTCTTTAATGGGTTCTATTTTTGAAACCATGGAACTAGACCCCACCCCTATACCTGCTCCTCCTCCCTTCACCCACTTTCCAACCTCTCCCTTCTGACCATTGCACCTCCTCCCTCCACCTCGGTTGTCCCGGTCTCTCTCCCACCTCTCCCACACGCATCCATTACCCAAATCCTTACCTACCTCCAATCCATCCAAGCCCAACTTCAAATCAACACAATCACCAGAACCATGGAACTGCGTCATACCTTACCTTCCACAACCCAAACAACCACCATTACCCCTGGACCTATTTTTTCTTCCCAGGCCACCCAAACAGATCCAAAGGTAATATTGGTTGGTCTTCCATCCCCTCCACCACTCCCCATTTTCTCTGAGCAAGCCACTCAGACAGACCCTGTTGTCCCCCTTCTAGCCATTTCTTCCCCCCCTCCCACAGCTGGGCCACCTTTAGTCCCCTACCACTCCATTCCCCTCCCCCGATATGCCACCCTCATCAAAGCCATGGAAACTAACCCTTATATCCGCAGAGATGTTCAAAAGGGGCTAGCTGATTTGCAAGCTTACATCCGTACCCCTTATGAAAACCAGATTCGGAAGTTAGAGATCTTTATGAAATTTGAAAGAGATAAAATGAGGGACCTGCTGGGTCAAACATTTCAGCTGGTGAGGACTGAGCAACACAAGGTGTCCATGTTGCAAGCCCAACTGGATCAAGAAAAATTGAAGACCACTAGCCTCAGCAAACACCTTGGCCTCACCAAAAGATCAAATCGAGGAGTATCTTTGAGCTTTGAAAACACTATTCGAGAAAGCTCAATCAAGTTAGGACTCCAACACCGACTCTAGCTCGATTACAGCGGTGACTCCGGTTGAGCCACTTGAACCAACCTATGACTGATTTTGACCCCGATTATTAGCTCTCATTGTACTTTTGTGTTATACTGAGTTGTAATAGAAAATTACATTTTGTGTCTACTCATGCATTTCATCATCTTCTTGCCATCATTACTTTTGTTGTTTTTCTTTCTTGCATATATTTTTCCTCTGTTTTGGACCAGTGAGGACCCTGCTTCCCTTTGGTTTGGGGGTGTGACAGAAATAGTAATAATCAATTAAGGAGTTAACATCAGTACTGTTTTGGATCAGCAATTTTTATATATTTTTTTCACACCTGTTGTTTTGAAATATATTAAAAAAAAAAAAAAACTCTTTAAAAATTACTTTCTTATGTAATTCTAAAAAACTTTCATGAAGTAAATGTCAGGAAATTTCCAAAAGAAAATTGATGTTTTAGTAAACCTAAAATGAAGGAAAACATGGAAGATATACCTCAAGAAGTTGATAAAAACCACACCCAGTGAGGTTTGGGCCTGAAGTATATTCTTTGGAGGTATGTTGTGGCAATCTTTTCTGCTTTTGAGACTGTGTGAATCTGCGTCCTGGCACTAGAAGTTACACATATCCAAATTGAAATATTTTGATAGCACTCATGATATTAAAGACATGATGTAAGGCCTCCTTTTGAACAGTTTGAACCTTACAAAGCCCCACCTTTTGAAACTGCCCTTGATACACACCAGTTGAGCTGTATAAATCGATGAATCCTTTGAAATCTCATCCAATAAACCTCATCAGTTTCATTTAGCCTAACCCTACCCCGAGAAGTCAGAAGAGAAAGGGAAGAAAGCTGAGGGAAGGAGAATTGAGTAACAATTTAATAGCAAAAGAAGGGTAAAAGTTGAAGGCAATGATGAAACAGCAGAGGGAATGTGGCATGCAGTCAGTGCTCATTCGAAAAAGAAAAGAAAATATTTGAGCAAAACAAAAGAAAGAAGGCATTTTCATTGAAAGTTTGAAAAAGAAAGAGAAAAAGATGGCCACTTTGGCTCTGGAAATTCAAAAGAAGAAGATGAAACTATGCTGAAGAAAAGTAGGTTTGCATATAACCTCCTGACCTTGACTGACTTCTCAAATATGAACACCTTTCCAACCCTTTTTAGAGATTTCACCCATTAGCCACAATCAAACCCAAGTAAAAGTCCTTACTGATCATTGATGGATTGAGCTATCACATGGAGATAAGAATTTGTGTAGTCTATGGTGAAAGGAGCAGTGAATTTTTAACTAAGAGCAATGCCTATGCTCCTGCTTCTGAGTCTATTTGAGGAATTTGTAATTGTCTTGAGTATGTGAAATGGTATAACCCTCTCATTTGTTTTTTGAGTGAAAATCCTGGTGAGAATTGGGTTTAAAATCAACTGATTAGGGCAACATCAAAGCTGGATTCCTAAATCAAAGGCTTGTTGTTTGTTAATTTTCCTTGTAAATGGCCTCTGACATAAATCGACTGAATAGTAATAAGAATTACTGCAGAATTTTAGTTTTAAACTGATATCTTTCTTGAAAAACCTTCTTACAAAATAACTGATGCAGGTGTGAATAATCAATTGAGGAAAGTGGCTATAACAGAACTGCAGTGATCTTAACTAACGTATTGAAGAAGTTTGTGGGTACCTTCACTGAAAACCCTCAGGAGACTTCACTCCTCCACTAGGGATCACCTAGGGGTTTAAAAGGCTTGTTGCATATGCTAAATGCAACTGTGCTCCCTACAAAAGTGGCTCTTTACTTTGTTTGTTTTTTTTATATATTTTTTTTATTTTCTTTGCTCAGGGACTAGCAAAGCTTAGGTTTGGGGGTGTGTTGACAAGTGAAAAATACCATTTTTCACCCCTAAACTTAAGTCTTGATAGACCTTTGAGAGAACTAAATAAGTGTTTTAAGTGCCTATGTTGCAGCTAACAATAAAGACAGGCTTAACCATAAAAGCAGCTTAAAAGTGCCAAAAAGATGACAATCCATGTCAATCCAAAGGAAGGAAGTGAAGAAACAACCTCATCAGCTGTTGAAAGGTCTAAATGGAAGAGGCAAAGACCTATAAGAGAAGCAGGGAACAATTTGAACAAAGAAATGCACTACAGAGTTCTTTTCACAAAGAACCTGCACTTTTCGTAAAGAACCTGGGACTCTGCGAAAAGGACTAAAACTCCAGGCTTAGTTTTCGAAGAGCATCTGAACTCTTCGAAGAGAAGATTGAACTTTGCGAAAAGGAGAAAACACAATTCGAAGAGAGATTGAACATTGCGAAAAGAGCTTCAGAAGTCACAGCACTTTGCGAAAAGGCCCCTAAGCTCTGCGAAAAGGTATTCTGGAGATTCGCAGCTTTAACAAGGGCAATTCAGTAATCTATTACACGCATCCCAATGCATTTTAAAACCTAGGGACATTCCAGAGGGTTCTAAGCATAAAGCGAAGGAATATTCCACCCCACGTGAGCACTTAGAGAGGGAATAACTTGGCGGGAACTTTTAAAAACTCTAACAAACTTTCAAAATGCATAACAGAATTGATGCCTTTTTCACGATTGGTTGAACAGATCGAGGAATTCGATTGGCGGAATAGATCTCGATCGCGTGCTCGGCTACCATTGGTCAATACAGATCTGAGAACCTCTGATTGGTTGATACACATCTGAGCTGGACCTGGGGAAAGCTATAAATAAATGAAGCATTTGCCCAATTGGGGCATCCAGATTTTGTGTTTCATTTCTAATCCCCATTTCGGCCAGAATGACATATGCGCAATCCTTGTAATAGCCTACTTTATACTTGCATTTGAGAGTGTGAGATCTTGTAAAGGAGAGTTTACATCCAAGACCGCAAATCCGAGAGTCATTAAGCCGTGGTAAATTGTAAGGATGAATTTTAAAAGGTTACTGTAAACTATGCATTCTCCATTAGACTCATGTCAAGGGTTCCCTCTGATCTCCTCAGTACATTAGACTCCTTTAGATTCATTATTTTGCATGCAATTTCCCTTGATTCATTAATCCTGTGAGAATTAGTGTTTGTAACCTAGTCTCTTCTGACATTTGTAGTGATGTTTCTTGTTCGAATTGAGGATGTGGATTAAAGACTATTGGATGGTTTGTGGCCATTAAAGTGGGATGGACCATAGCCATAAGTGTAAGCCTAATCCTTGATTTAGATTTATCTCTTACACTGTGCTTGTAGCCGATGAAGATTGGGTCCGCCTTTCTGTTGATTATTCTCATTAAATTTCAAAGACCAAATCAGATTTAGATATTACTTCTCCATCTTTGTTTCAATCATTCCCCAACTCGGATCTGGATCATTTAGTTTAAATTTTTCTTTGTTTTGTAGTTAGTTAAACGTGACAAATTCAAACCTCTCATCTTATCAGTTTTCTAGATAGGATAAGTAGCCAGAACTGGTAGCTCAGATCTGGAGGTTTATCTTACATTTTAGACAAATTCTCTGTGGACGATTTTTCACTCACTTACTTTTAAAACTTGCTACAATTGGCCCTGATCTTGCAGGCTAATTCTCTTCCAACCGTGCTGATATTTCTTTAATTTTTTTTATATAGTCTAGAGCCACTGTAATTTAGCAGCTATAAATCTGTTTTCAAAACACACATAAATCAAGCACACTAAGAAGGAACAACAGGAGGCAAGATACATATCCTCAACCCCAACAGTAGCAGTTGGCAGCTCCATATCGACCTCAGCACCAGTTTAACCCAGGATATCCACCGAGATAAAATTTTCAGTTGCCTGCCCCACAGCCCAACCAGTTGGCCTTGCCCCCACAACAGTCTAGATCCTCTTCTTTTGAAGCGCAAATGTTGGCATTCATGAGAATTTAGGGAGCCTAGTCCAGACTGTGAACTCTCATGGGCAAAGCATTAAGAAAATTGAGGACCAGCTTGGTCAAATTTATAATGCCTTGAACAAAAGAGAGGAGGGTAGGCTGCCCAGTCAGCCTTTGGCCAATCCAAAGGGGCAATACATGATTAGAGATGCATCCTCTTCCCATGTGGATGATGGTTCAGCAGGCCAAGGCAACTGAGGAGGTCACTGTAGTAACAAGGAAAGAAGGTGAGTGTACAGTACCAAAAATATGGGTGTACCATATGTATTGACTGTGTGTGTTGTTTTGCGATCGCTTAGAAGTTTTTCATTTACTGCTTTAGATTGATACTTTGCTTGTTTGTTTGATTGTGTTTTACTTGTTTGTTGTTTTGAGTGCAAGTGCATATTTGTCATCTAAATTGTGATGCTCATGTCTGTTGGTGATAGTTAGGATACTCTCACAATACATTTCATGAATTTAATCTAAATGATTATCTTTAGAATTTTAAATTTGTGATGTTTCAATGTTGATAAAGGGTAACTTAATTGTTATGATGAAATGGAGTGCGTGTCATGCAGTGGTACTGATGCACACTGAATTGGTGCATGATATTGTACATGCACAGGCCAAGGCACCAGCTCAGAGAAAAGTTTATGTGTTCACCTCTCGCGAGGCTAAATGGCCTAATTTTAAGATCGCAAGCCACCCAAAGCTTTCTCACGGAGTTCTAATAAATATTTTGTACCGTGCGAGAGCTTTGCGAGCACAAGAACATATGTTGCAGCCTGATGGTGAGCCTTGCGAGATGCTTGAGACTCATATTTTAATGTTCGTGAGGTTGCGCTACTCTAGCTGTGCCAGATATGAGCAACTGCTTTGCGCACTTGAGCCTAAATTTAACTCTGTGAAGAGCCTCGCGGGGCACTTGAAGCTTTTAAATCTGATCTCGCGAGGCACTGCTTTTCTTCGCGACTAAACCTCTCGCGAGGTTAGTTGTGTACTGCGCGAGGAATGTGTTCCGTGAGAACTTAGCCACAGCTGCGCGAAGCACGAGTTCAGCCCTATAAACCTTGCGAATTGCCCCATTTTCTTCATTCTATCTTTTTGCCCTAGATTTCCCTGCACACTTTCGAGCTTCCCCTTTTTCTCCTTTCTTCTATACTAGCCTTTCCACTAAGGCCTAGCTAGTTTCCTCATACATTTTTGCTCCCCATCACCTCCTAGTCACTTTAAGCTAGGTTTGGGGGGATTTGGACATCTGTGCAGTGTGTGAAGTAAAACCCTAGCTGTCATTTGATAAGATTTCTCACTCTCTCTTAGTTGATTTAATTGGGCATTACTCTAGTGTAAGAGGAGAGCAATTTGGGGTCTATTTTATTTATGAAAGAGCGCATTACATTTGCTGGAATTTTGAAACCCTAATTTAGAGAATTTTGATAGTTATGGCCACGGGTTCAAAATTCTTAGACACCTTGTCTGCTTTGGTAACCCCACCACCTGCTGAGAGCCCAATGGCTACTCGAAAATCTGCAAGGATTGCAGAGGCCCCCAGTGTGGAGACCCTTGTGGTAACTACACCCTTTGAGGAGCCCCAAGTTGAGAAAACTGTGAAGAAAGGCAAAGGTGTGGCCTCTGATGCCCAAGGTAGCAAAAAGAAATCTGCTCCTAAGAAGAGAGCCAGAGAGCACCCACCATCTAAAAGCCCTGGGAAGTCAAAGAAGAAACCGAAAATGGGCAAGGAAGTTGCCCCTAATGTCCCTGAAGAAGAAGAGGAAGAAAATAATGAATACCTTAGGGTCCCATCTGATTTTATTGCAGTAATTAAGCTAGAATCTGAGACAATTTTTTATAAGGGTTTCTTTGAGGAGTTATCTGAAATAGCTGCCTCCATGGAGTACCTCACAAAAGCCTCATTGTTGCCCCTACTGAGGCCTCCAATGCAACTAGTTTTTCCTAGACTAGTACAATTGTTTTACCAGAATATCATAATCAATACTGGGGATGATGGGAACCCAGTACTACTGGTGTTGATAGACAAATTTGAGATGCTATTCAATCAGGCATCAATTGTTAGAATTCTTGGGATACCAACCTGGTACAGCCCTGAATGTGGCTTGGGTCCCCCTTTGACATCCACCATCCCTGAGATAGCCAAAGAGCTTACTGGAGGAATTACTGCATCAGGGTTATCAATAAGGAAGCAAGATCTACACCCTGTTAAGTGGTGAAAAATGCCACTTTTCACACTTTAACCTAACCATTGATAGACCTGTGAGCACACTAATAAGCTTCTATCAAGTGCATTTTGTAGACAGCAATGAAAGAGGACACTAATGCAGAAAACCACTCAAGAATGCCCAAAAAGGGGCTATCTCTCAGCACAGGACAAACCCAGCAATAGCACACCAGAGGGTAGTACATCACTGGACCCTTGGAGCACGTGGTTGCAGCAGGGCAAGGCGAAGGAAGTAAAAATAGGCTAAAAACATCCTATCGATTGGTCACCTGAAGACTTCGACAAGAGCTGAAAGCAAAAAAAGGAAGAATTTGTGCAGTTGAAGAAGTTTTCGACAAGATCTGAAGGCAGAAGAAGGATGAATTTGTGTTAATTGAGGAGTTCGATAGGATCCAAGAACCTATCGAGTAGCTGAAAGGAAGGAAGAAATCATCCTATCGAAAACCTGCCTGAGACGTCAAGGGAACCTATCGAATGGTTTCTTCAAACCTATCGAGATGAAGGCGCTGGAGCAGAACCTATCGAAGGGAACTTGAGCCTTTTGAAAGGAGTGAGAGCAACCCTATCGAAATGGTGGCATGCAGAGCGAAGCCTGTCGAAATGGTTCTCGAACCTGTCAAAGAACCCCTCCAACCTGTCGAATACTCCAAGTTGAGGGCTGAGAATGCTGAAACTCTAAGAGGATGCTCATCCTATTAGAACCTATCGAAGAGATCTGAGAACCTAGCGAAAGGACCAAAATGCTCTATTTGAACCTGTCGAAAGCTTCTTGAACCTGTCAAAATCGTGTGCAGAACTTCTCAGAAATTTGGCTGTGCACACATTGTGATTCGGTGACATGCTGCACGCAACCCGAGGCACTTGGTGACCAGCACGACGATTCCAAAAGATGCCCTAGGAAACCTTAACCGACTCACGTGCTCTAACAGAACTCTAACAAACTCTGAGGACCTTCTAGAAGAGATTTTTGGTGGGAAAAATAGAGGAGAAAGCTATATATAGAGACCCCTAATTGCAATTGGGGGGGAATCGAGATCTGAGCCAAATTCTAGAGATTAGCACTTGCAGAGCACTGCTATTTTCCCTCCTTTAGCCCAACCATGGTTGGCTAATTCCCTTGGAGTAGCGAGAAGAGAGGTTAGATTTGTAATTGGGTAAGGTTAAGAGTGCTATTGTAGGTTCCTAGTTGCACGGACTACAGATCTAAGAGTAATTCCATTGTAGAGTGACTTTGATTGCAATGTTAAATATTGTTTTTAATGCTTTAATTAGATCTAAAGTTCCTTTGGTTCCATTTGGTGATCGATCGGATTTGTGTAGAGGAGTCTGCAGATCAGCTCACCCACTTAACTGATAGGCCTCTTGGATACCACCCAATCTCCCTGGATCTGATACTCCTGTGATTCCTTAAGTTTGTGACCTGGGAATTGCAGCATCTATAGTGGTTTTAATTGTTCTAATTTATGCCTTAGCTTTGGAGGAGATCCTTAGGATGGTCTGTGACCATTAAAGTGGACAGATCATAACCTTAAGAATAGTCCAAGCTCAGGCTCCAATTGGATTTGTCTGCTGCAATTCCATGGATTCGATAAAGTCTATAGGATGGTCTATGACTATTAAAGTGGACAGATCATAGCCTTAAGACCAGGTGGATCCTGCGATTTGAAGTGGAGTTTTTTCCCTGCAGCTATGCTTATAGTCAGTTGGGGGAATTGTGTGCTCTGAACCTCTGTAGCATAATTAATTGAATTTGATTTCAGTGAAAACCAATCTCCAAGCTACTCTTCTCCATTTTCTGCTTTTTACCTCTTTCCCCTGTAAAGATCTAAGATCCTAAACTCAATCCAAGTTAGTCAATGTTTAATTTTAGCTTAGCTTAAGTGACAATCCATGTTAAACCTCTCCCCTGTCTTTTAGCTAACATAGCATTAGTAGGGTGCCAGATCTAATACAGATCTGGAGATTTATCATATTTTTAAAACCAACCTCCCTGTAGACCCTGATTACTTACAGGACTGTGTGAGTGTGTTCTGCCTAGTTTTATTGATGATTTTAGACCCTCATTTAAGGGAAGGCAAATACCCCAACAAGTTTTTGGCGCCGCTGCCGGGGAGGTGTGTTTAGAAATTGATAGATCTAAGTTTTGATCATAGATCTGTAGTTTTCATTTGATTTTTACTAACCACATTTGTAAGTTTTGTCATTTTTCAGTATTTTGTGTGCATTTCATCAAATCTAAGGCTACCAATGAGAGGAGAATCATGCTGGAGACTGCTCTGTAGTTTGCATCCCTCTACTCTCCTGTTATTTTTCAGATCTGTTGATAATTTTTGTTAGAGTAGTTAGAAAATTTGGTTGATTCTGCTTGTTGTGTTAAGGATTTGTTCTGCATTCATATTTTGAGTGTTGTATGTTTCATAGGAGAACCCTCCAACCTCAGATTATTCCACTAAATCCAGAGGTTGAAAGACTGCTCAGATCTAGACCAACTAAACCCACATTTGTTGCAATTGATTCTGTAGAAATGGGTGAGCAATAGCAGCCGAGAACCTTAAGGAGTTTAATGCACCAGGGGTCTATAATTCCCCCTTATGCATTCAATTCCCAGCTGCTCAGGGAAACTATGAGATAAAATCATCCATCATTCAAATGCTGCCCTCATTTCATGGCCTGACCAAAGAAGACCCCTACAAGCACATTGATGAGTTCTTGGGACTGTGCACTACATTTAATATCAAAATGAAGACTCAGCTGTCGCTTAAACTGATCGAAAGGATAGTTCCACCTATCGGGATCCTATCGAATCATCCCCTTTTAAAGTTTTGTCTGCTATGTTTTCGACAGGACGCATGAACCTATCGAAACCATCCAGTTCACCCTATCGGAATCGTATTCCACCCCTTATATACCTGTCGATAGGTCATTTGTGCCTCATCCATACCTTCTGCAAAACCCTAGCTCTTTTCCTCTCTCTTTCGCCTCCCTCTTTCTCCACTAAATTCTCACAGAACCTTCAGCTGTTCAGTCTGCCATTTTGTCAGTACATTCAGCTTGGATAGAGGAGCATTTTACCCATGACTTTGGAAATTTTGAAGTTGTGTATTGTGATTTCTATTAAACCCTAGGGATTTTGAGGTTAGTTACCTTCCCACCATCAATCTGTCATTCCTCTAATTCTTAACCTTCAAGCTCCACTCCAAGTTGGTGAGTGACTAGTCTCCGAGAGTAAAATGGATGAGCCGGAGGAAACTCTAGCAAACATACGTCGGAGAGCAACTGCTTCCACCCCCAAATCTTCCGCGAGGTCGAAGCTAGTTGACAAACTACCTGTCAAGAGGAAGCTCACTGAGATGACACCCAAAAAGGCTCCTAAAGCTAAGAAAGCCAATGTTGTTGCGATTCAAGAGCCTATAGTGGAAGAAACCTTAGCGAGAGCTACTCCTCCAGTAGAACTTCCAGCGGGGTTAACTACCCCCAATGAGTTTGTAGAAAAATTGAGTCATGTTCCTGAGACGGATTTTGATCTGGCATATTTTGCTAACATTGGGGAGTGCCAGGGGACGTTGGAATATTTGAAGAAAGAAGGTCTACTACCCCTGCTATCACCCTTAAAGGAAAATGTCTACCCCAGGTTGGTCAAATTGTGGTACCAAAACCTGACAAAGAAAGTGGTACCTGGGGCTGAGGATATACTAGAAATCTTTATTGATGACTGGCAGCTGACTGTCGATTGCAGAGATATTGGGATGGCTTTGGGAGTCCCATACCAATTTGACTCCACCAGAGCTGAGGGAGCACCTACAGGGGCTATATTTCGGGAAATGGCTAAACACCTTACTAATGGAATCGTGGGCTCTGGTGAATCCTTGATGAGAAGAGACCTCCATCCTACCCTCAGACTCATTGATACCATTCTGAGGAAAAATATCTGTCTCTGGCCATTTACAAGAGAGAAGGGCCCCTTTAGTGGATGCATTATACTTCTGTTCAAAGGGGCAATTTGTGAATGCACCTAAGCTGATTTTTGAAACAATGGTGGACATCAATGACAAGGTGCTGAAGAGGCAAGCTTTTGCTAAAGGAGGAGGTCTGCCTTTTTGCAGACTCATCACATGTATGCTCAAGACTGGAAAATATGTGATCAAGTAAAATGAACCAATGGAGAAGTTGACCTTTAAATTGTATGGAAAGCGAGAATAGTCAACCAGCCTCACCTTGATTAAGAAGAGTCAGCTACTGAAACATCCCACACTCTCCGAGCCTACCCCTACCACTTCTTCTCCCCACATTACCCAACCCATTTCTAATTTCCCCCCATCCCCAACCCCTCTGCATCCACAGGGCGTGGACCTGTTCACCACTACTGGGTTCATGGCCCTCATGACCTCAATTGTGGAAGATGTTGCTCATGAGTATACTCCACATCATGACTCCCCACACCCCACTCCTCATCATTTTAACCATGCACCCTCTTCCCCCTTCCATCATGTCCATCCACCGGCCCCTTCTACTCCTACCATGCCTGACACCCTCACTCAAATTCTATCCCTCCTACAAACCATTCAGTCCCAATTAACTGTCAACACCGACAACCAGACCCTCATGAGCACATGTCTCCAATCAATTCAATCCACCCTTACCCCATCCTATTTCGCTCCACAACCCCCTCACATATCCCCTCCTGCTTCACCTATACTTACCCCACACCCTGCAGCTGCCCAGCCTGACGAAGTGGCCGCACCAGCTCTCCCCATACTTTCCTCACCACAGGCCACTTTACCCTCCTCCCCAGATTTACTAGCCGCCGCAGTAGCTGAATCCCCTCTACCCTTCACCACCCCCCCACCTGTTTTCCAGGATGCCTCTACCCAAACAGATCCCTAGAATGCTCTGGTTCTTTCCACCCCCTCCTCTTCATTCACTACACCCTTGTCCTTGCCCATTGTCCTTAGACAATCCATGTACATACCCCATTACCTCATCCTACTGTATGCCATGAGGGACAACCCTTACATCCACAGGGATGTCCTGAGAGGTATGGCTGCACTCCGAGCTTCCATTGAGGCCTCTTATTTGGAGAGGATTGCCAACATCGAATTGGAACACCGAATTCAACTCCGCGATATCTCTCAAGGGTGGCCTGAAATCCTGACTTGTTATGAGTCAGCAAAATAATTGGCAGCTACTGAGAGTCTCATTGCCAAATATGAGAAGAGCTCTGAGCTTCTCAAGAAAAAATTAGCCAATGCTCAGGAGATACTCAAGGCCACCAAACAACTCTCTGATGCCAACCTGCTCTATGCTGCCAAACAGATTGACATATTGGAGAAAAAGGTTGCTTCCCTTACCTCTCAGCCATTTCAACCTATCCCTCTTGCCACTGCACCTCCTTCCACTCACTCCTGTCCCCCTTCTACAACTCAACCACCTCCCACCCCCCTGTGGATGTCCACCCTCCTCCAGCCCAGGAACTCCCCCTACTCAACCTGCCCCTCCGATATCTAAAAGGGCTCCCCCTAAGAAGAAAGTTACTGCAAAAAGATCTGCTCCCTCTGCTGCCCTTGCCAAGAAAGGAAAGAGGCTTGTTGCCCAGTCTAAAGCCACACCTCCCACCCAGCCCCCAACCCAACTTGATACCTCTCTCACCTTACTATCAAAGGAGGAAAGAAGGAAGACTGTTGCGGCTCTCGGATTGGACCCCACTGCCCTTTTTTCGTTCGATTCTGATTCTGATTCTGTTGCTGCTATTGATCCCAAAGGAAAACAACCCGCTGCCCAGTCTGAGGAGGCACCAAAGAGGCCGCAACCGAAGGCTAAATCTAAAGGAAAAGCTCCCTTATCCAAGGATGAGCTGAAAAACCTGGCTAGCCTCTATGATCGCCGATGATACTGAAATAGCTATGGCAGCTTGTTGTTTTAGTTTCTTCCTCACTTTTCTCATGTATATATTTGGCATTTTCTTACATTTTATCTTCATGTAGTTTTTCTGTATCTCTCTTTTCCCCCCCATGCCTCTCCCCTAATTTCATGCTGTAAACAGTGAGGACACTGTTTAGTTTAGGTTTGGGGGTATGGCATGTATGCCAATAAATTAGTTAATTTTAGTGCAACTAGGCTAAAAAGGAAGTGTTTGGAATTAATTAGAGTAAATTCTCACTGGAATTTTTGTAAAAAAAGGAAATTAAGAAAACAACTATTTGAAACTAAAATAAGTCGTAGTCCAACAAACTTCATAAGGCAAATGTCAACAATTTGTGAAAATTAATTTTGATGTGCAGTAAACCTGAAATAAGAGAAGATTGTGAGGATACACCCCTGAAAAATTCGATGGAAGGTCATACCCAGTGAGATTTGGGCCTAAAAAAGTTTCTTTGAAGAGTGTTTTGGCAATTTTTCTGCTCTAAGAACTGATGGAATCTAATTCTAATCACTAGAAGTTAGGCAATTCCAAGTTAAAACAGCTTGACAGCATTCATAACATTGAGGACGTGAAGTAAGGCCATCCATCGGTCAGTTTGAACTTAAAATGTCCCACCTTTGAACTGCCCTTGATGCACACCACTTGAGCCTTAAAAGTCCCAACTTTCTTTGATGAAAACCAGAAATGTTAAACCCAAAACCTTTTGACCTATTTCAGTTCACCCCCAATCTGAGAAATCAGGAAGAGGAAGGAGAAGTGAGATTAGAGGAGCAAGGTGCTAAATCTGGTTGAAAGAAAGGAAAACACATTTTGTGGTGTTGTGGTATTCCAGCTTTAAAAAAAAAAAAAAACAAAGCAAAAAGGATGAGAAAGAGAAGTCAGCTCATTTGAAAATCTACAAGAAGATAAGAAGCTGATCACTTCAAGTCTGAAAATTCAAAAAGAAAGTGAAAAGGTGCTGAAATGAAGAAGGTGTTGTCTAGACCAACTCCTTACCTTTACTGATTTCTCAATTTGAATCCCTTTTACCCTTTCATTCTCTTACAAACCTCATCTATAAGCCACATTACAACCCAATGAAAAGACCTTACTGATTTGGAATGGATTGAGTTGTCATGTGGAGATAAGGATCTGTCTAATCTATGGTGAAGAGAATTAGAAAATTTTAGAAATTAGAGCAATGCTTATGCTCATGCTTACAGCCCTATTTGAGGACTGTAACTGCTCTTGAGCTATGTGAAATTCTATACCCTTCATTTTTGTTGTAAGTTAACAGCCCTGGTGAGACTTGGGTCAGAAATCCAATTTGATGGGGGTAGTATCAAAACAGAATTCTCAAGTGAAAGGTGAGCCATGCATCAATCTTCAGACATAATGCCTTGACATGAACTGATTGATGATGAAGGAATTACTGTAAAATTTCATGTTTTAAGTTGGTGATATTTTTTGCTGAAAACCCTCTAGAACTGAAAAGACATGATGAGAATTTATTCTAGTTTACTGAAACTCTGTTTAGCAGGATGCACTATTATTAACTAAACCTTATTGGAGAAGTTTGTGGGTACGTTCACTGAAAAGCCTCAGGAGACTTCACTCCTCCACTAGGGATCACCTAGGGGTTTAAAAGGCTTGGTGCATATGCTAAATGCATCCGTGCTCCCTACGAAAGTGGCATTTTAATTCCTTTTTTATTTTCCTTTGCTCAAGGACTAGCAAAGCTTATGTTTGGGGGTGTGTTAAGTGGTGAAAAATGCCACTTTTCACACTTTAACCTGACCATTGATAGACCTGTGAGCACACTAATAAGCTTCTGTCAAGTGCATTTTTTAGACAGCAATTAAAGAGGACACTAATAAAGAAAACCACTCAAGAATGCCCAAAAAGGGGTTATCTCTCAGCACAGAACAAACCCAGTAACAGCACACTAGAGGGTAGCACATCATTGGACCCTTGGAGCGCGTGGCTGCAACAGGGCAAGTCGAAGGAATTGAAAACAGGCTGAAAACATCCTATCGATTGGTTACCTGATGACTTCGACAGGAGCTGAAAGCAAAGAAAGGAAGAATTCGTGTAGTTAAAGAGGTTTTTGACAGAATCTGAAGGCAGAAGAAGGATGAATTCGTGTGAATTGAGGAGTTCGATAGGATCCAAGAACCTATCAAGCAACTGAAAGGAAGGAAGAAATCATCCTATCGAAAACTTGCCTAGGCGTCAAGGGAACCTATCGAATGGTTGCTTCAAACCTATCGAGAT
Source organism: Chloranthus sessilifolius (assembly GCA_021018995.1). NCBI lineage: Eukaryota > Viridiplantae > Streptophyta > Magnoliopsida > Chloranthales > Chloranthaceae > Chloranthus > Chloranthus sessilifolius. Next base: position 48,176,614 of record CM037593.1, on the reverse strand, counting down.
GAAGGCACTGGAGCAGAACCTATCTAAGGGAACTTGAGCCTTTCGATAGGAGTGAGAGCAACCCTATCGAAATGGTGGCATGCAGAGCGAAGCCTGTCGAAATGGTTCTCCAACCTGTCGAATACTGCCGGCCAAGGGCTGAGAATGTTGAAACTCTAAGAGAAGGCTCATTCTATCGGAACCTATCAAAGAGATCTGAGAACCTAGCGAAAGGACCAAAATGCTCTATTTGAACCTGTCAAAAGCTTCCTGAACCTGTCGAAATCGTGTGTAGAACTTCTCAGAAATTCAGTTGTGCACACGTTGTGATTCGGTTACATGCTGAATGCAACCCGAGGCACTTGGTGACCGGCACGACGGTTCCAGAAGATGCCCTAGGAAACCCTAACCGACCCACGTGCTCTAATAGAACTCTAACAAACTCTGAGGACCTTCTAAAAGGGATTTTTGGCAGGAAAAATAGAGGAGAAAGCTATATAGAGAGACCCCCAATTGCAATTAGGGGGGAATCGAGATCTTAGCCAAATTCTGGAGATTAGCACTTGCAGAGCACTGCTATTTTCCCTCCTTTAGCCTAACTATGGTTGGCTAATTCCCTAGGATGGTCTGTGACCATTAAAGTGGACAGATCATAACCTTAAGATTAGTCCAAGCTCAGGCTCCAATTGGATTCGTTTGCTGTAATTCCATAGATTCGATAAAGTCTATAGGATGGTCTGTGACCATTAAAGTGGACAGATCATAGCCTTAGGACCAGGTGGATCCTACGATTTGAAGTGGATTTTTTACCCTGTAGTTGTGCTTATAGCTAGTTGAGGGAATTGTGTGCTCTGGACCTCTGTAGCATAATTAATTGAATCTGATTTCAGTAAAAACCAATCTCCAAGCTACTCTTCTCCATTTTCTGCTTTTTACCTCTTTCCCCTGCAAAGATCTAAGATCCTAAACTCGATCCAAGTTAGTCTATGTTTAATTTTAGCTTAGCTTAAGTGACAATCCATTTTAAACCTCTCCCCTATCTTTTAGCTAACGTAGCATTAGTAGGGTGCCAGATCTAATACAGATCTGGAGATTTATCATATTTTTAAAACCAACCTCCCTGTGGACATTCCCTTACTCACCATCTTTGTAAAACTTGCTACAGCAGACCCCGATTACTTGCAGGACTGTGTGAGTGTGTTCTGCCTAGTTTTATTGATGATTTTAGACCCTCATTTGAGAGAAGGCAAACACCCCAACACACCCCCACCTCAGATTTATGGATGGAGTGCTGAGGAAAAATGTCTATTACTCTGGACATGAGCAGGAGAAGAGATTTCATATTGCTGATACACTCTTCTCCTTTTACAAGAACCATTACTTGGATGTTGTCAAGCTAATTTTTGAGGGAATGAAAGACATTGTGGAGAAGGTGAACACCAACAAGAAACCCCATTTCCTTCCCTACTGGAGGCTTATTACAGCCTTGCTGAAGCTTAGAGGATATCGATTTCAAATGAATGAAGAAACAATTGCCCTGAACCCCAAAAATTATGGTAAGACGCGGTGGGGGATCAGTGGCACTCTCATTGAGAAGAGGAAGACCTCTCTCAGGCAGCCCATTCACTTGTGCCAGCCAGCACCACCCCCATTTCTGCAGCTATTAGCTTACTAACCACCCTTTCACCCTCCTTACCAGCCACTACTCCCTTAACCCAAGCCTCACAACCTTCCATAGTCCCCTTACCCTCATCCCAGCTAACTTTACCCATCCCCACAGCCCCCATACCTGCTACTACCTTAACCATTCCCTCACCCATCACATCAGCCACACCAAGCTCACCCATCCATTCCACATCTGAAGAAACCATACCAATCCCTCAACCACCCTCACCTATGCTAACAACCTATAAAAAGAGAAGAAGATTAACCAAATCACAGAAGGAACCCCTACCCACCTCTATCCCCCAAACCATCCCCACCACTGAAATCACAACCATACCAGACCCAACCATTGACCTACAACCAGCCCAAGCCTTTGAGCCTGAGCCTCCCATTTTTGAAATCTCTCATAGCTCTTCCATGATCCCCTCATAGCTCTTCCACGATCCCCTCTAAGCCCATTGACACTTCCATCCCTTGTTACGTTGTTACCTGTGAGCCTTTAGACCAACCCATCCCATTTTCACCTACCCATGCCTAAATCCCTCTTTCAGACGAGGGATACTCAGCAATGATGTCCTCTATCATAGGGGACATCAATTATGAGTTTACCCTCTCCCTGATTCCCCTCCCCCTCCATATTTCACCCCTCCTCCATAGTCCCCACAAGTCACAACATTCACCCATGCATGCATCCCCCCATTTCAACCAATTCCACCCCCCACCCCTGATTTCCTAGCACATATCTTTAACCTATTACTCTGCCTTCAATCCCAAGTGTTGGCCAACTCCCAAACACAATCATCCATTGATGCCAACCTGCATGCCATGAACTCCATCCTCCCAGACCAAACCTCAATCCAAAGCAGCTTAGAAGCCATCCAAGCCACCTTGTCCCTTTTAACCCCAACATCACAACAACCATCCCACCAGCCACCTATACCTCCACCTATCCATGTCACCACACCTGCCATTATTGAACCTGTCCCCATTATCCCTCCATCTATATTTTTCGATGCCTCCACTCAAACTGAACCTGAACATGAACCTACCCCTATCCAGTTGGCCATTTTCTCCATACCCGATCCCCCGCCTATTGTAGCAACCTCTAATGCTGCTACTAATGTGAAAGACTTCATCCCAACCATCTCAATTCCTACCCAAACAGACCACAGGCGAACGTCCATCACCCTTTACCCTCCATATTCACCTCATCCATACCCTCTCCCTTAGTGGCAGGCCCTTCTTCAAGTAATCAGCAGCACACCCTTCCGGCCTCTTCCTTTTCCATACCTCCCTACTCCACTCTCCTCCATGCCATGAAGGAGAACCCATACCTAAAGAAGGATGTCATTAAGGGCATGGCTACCATCAGAACTTATATCAAACAGCCCTATGAAGAGAAAATCAGTCGGATGGAGCTCGATCACTGCGTTCAGCTGAAAGGTATATCTAAGGGATGGAGTAGGATGTTGGTGATTTATGAAGCTGAAAAGCATATTGCGGCAATAGAGAAGCTGAGAGCTAATGGCCTCGAGAAAAGATTAGCTGCCGCACACGATGTCACAAAGTCCGTCAAGGACCTCTATGAAACCAGAGTTCAGCTTGCTGAGACAAAGGCAGCAATCCTTGAAAGGAACCTTGTTGCACTAACTGGCACTGCTCCTCCACATGCAGTTGAGCCTGCCACTCCTGCTACTTCCCCTACTGCTACTAAAGAAAAGGGCAAAGGACCCGAAGTCAAAACTGAACCAGCAGATGATTAGGATGATTACTTTGCACATGTACTTAGTTAGGATATAAATTGCTTAGCTCTTTTGCCTTACATTGTATAAATGTTTGTTTTAGAAATGCAATTTCTTTTTGTTAGTTTTGTTTGCTTTACATTTCTGCTCATAATTAGCTTGTTTGTTTTAGTTGTTTGTGTGTGCTTTATTTCTTGCTTTCACTTTCATTATTTTTTGCTACTTTTATTTTTATTCCCTGCTGCACATGCCCTCTTATCTTTGAACCAGTGAGGACACTGCTCCTCATAAGTTTGGGGGTGTGGCAAGGATTGTCAATGATCTAGTTAACCTAAGTGCAGTAGTCTTAACTAAGTAAAGAATAAATATAATAAATTTCACCTAAGCAATATTGAAAGTGAGGAAACTTGAACACTATGCAGACCTTTTTAATACTAAAGTCATTTGAAAATCAATACTTCTATAAGGCGAACATCAGAAAAAAAAATTTACAAATAGTAGTTAGTGAACTAGTAAGGAGAGAAACATGTGAAAGCATACCCCCTTGAGTGTAATTGAAGACCATACTCAGTGAGCTTTGAGCCTATAAAATTTTTTTTTTAGGAGTGTCTGTGGCAAAAAAAAATATTCTGTTCAAAGGACTAGCTGAGTCAAGTCCTTTTCACTAGAAGTTAGACACCCCAATTTGAAGTTGTTTGACAGCAATCATGAGACTAAGGAAAGGATCAAGGCCTTCATTTGGATAGTTTGAGCCTAAGAGATCAAACCTGTGAAACTACCCTTGTGCACACACTTTTTGAGCCTTAAAGCCCCATCCTTCTTCAACAAACACCAAAGTACTTGAACCTTAACCTGTTAACCTGATTCAGCCCTACCCTCACTCTGAGAATTTAGAAGGTAAAGGAGAGGATGTTAAAGGTAAGTGAGCAAAGTTTAACATTTGGTAAAAGGAGGAGAAAAGAGGTGGAGATCTATAAATAATAGTGTAGCAGTTGTGGATATGTAACAACCGTCATAAAAAGAATATATATATATATATATATGAAAAAAAAGGAAAAAGAATGAGAAGTCAAAAGAAGAACTTCATTGGAAATGTTGAGAAGAAGAGAAGAAGTTGGCCACTTTAGCTCTGAAGTTTCAAAAAGAAGATGAAGTTGTGCTGAAATGAAGAAGCTGAAGTCATGAATCATCTCCTACCTCTGTTGATTTCTCAATTTTGAATTCTTTTTACCCCTTTGATTCTTTACAACCCTCACCAATAAGCCACATTACAACCCATGAAAAGCCCTTGTTGATCCAAAGTCAAATGAACTATTATGTGAAGATGAGGAAATATCTAATCTATGGTGAAAATTACTTTATGATGTCAGAAATTAGAAGAGTTGCCTATGCCCATGCTTACAAACCAATTTGGGATATGTAACTGCTCTTGAGCTTGTGTGAAATGATACACCCTTAAATTCAGTTATGAGAGACAACCCTGGCAAGCATTAGGTCTGAAATTGAAATCAGTGGGGCATTGTTTGAATTTTGATGTACGGGTAAGCTTAATATTTTTTTACACATATTGTCTTCTTGATGTCAGCTGATTGGATGTGATGAGCATGCATGCATGATTGAGGTGTTAAATTGTCTGCATATACTACTTTGTAACTCCTTTAACTTTAACAGAGAAATGGTGAAATGAACTGTATTTATTTCAAACTAATTAACCACTATTTGCACTTTTGTTAACTGTTTCATTGAGAAGTTTGTGGGTACCTTCACTGAAAACCCTCAGGAGACTTCACTCCTCCACTAAGGATCACCTAGGAGTTTAAAAGGCTTGATGCATAAGCTAAATATATCTGTGCTCCCTACGAAAGTGGCATTTATATTTTTAGAGTAGCTGTTTAAATTTTGCTTTGCTCAGGGACTAGCAAAGAATAGGTTTGGGGGTGTGTTAATCACTGAAAAGTATCACTTTTCACCTCTTAACCTAGCCTTTACTAGACCTTGAAGCTAACTAATAACTCTTCTTTTAGCTTGTTTTGTAGTTAAGAATAAATTATGCAGCTTAATACAAAGTTTGTGCTTTTGGTGCCAAGAAGAGAGTGAATTCAAGCAAAAGATGACAGCTGAATCAGAAAATAATAGAGCACCATGGTGGTACAGCCCATGGTGACTATTTTGCATGTCATAATGGACCAAGGAAGTCTAGCAGATAAAATAAGTTTAGGTGAGAGTGGAAGAAGCTGCAAGAAAAGCATGTACATAGCAGCAGAGGAGCCAATGAATTATCTCGCACAGTTGAGGTGTTGCCTCGCGTTGTTTAATTCACTGGCGGAGCTCCCTCACACAGCTAGCACATGTAACATAATAGAGCTCGTGAAGATGTCACGTAGCTCAATGAAGAGGTTATCGCAAAGCAGCTCTCGCCAAGCGATATGCGCTCAAAGAAAATCATTAAGTGAAAAAACTCACAGAGCTCTCGTGCACTAAACCTCCAGAAATATAGCTCGCGAGGATCAAGCCCTAATGCAGCAACGTGCACTACCTCGTGATACTAATTAGCACGAACAATAGCAAAAACCTCACACAGTTCTCGCGTGGCTCTAGAATAGAGAGATGCTCAAAAGTTCTCTCGCGCGCCTAGTAGCCCAACTCTGAACTAAGCGAGATGCAGAAGCATCTGCGCGAGTACCTTGCGAATGAAGTTTCTGAAGCTCTTCTGTGCAAGCAAGCTAAGCACTAAAAGTCCTTCTACGCGAGTGCATTCAAAGCTGAAGCAGCTGCGCGATCGCCCAAAGCTCTTCTACGCGAGACAGTAATATTCCATGCCAAACTCTACCCCGCGAACACTTTACTGCTGTGCGATAAAAGTAATATGCAAAAGCCAGCCTCGCGAAGCTCGGGCTCTCTACTTCTTAATCTTAACTCAAGGACCTTTTGGGGATTTCCCTAGGTTTAGGGCACACACCCAAGACATGAATTCTGATGCACACATTTTAAGACATCTAAGGATTATAACAGTGTCACATTTGCTTGAAAAATTAGGGTTTACTCTCCTCTCAGACACAATATTAGGACTAAGTATATAAGTTGTGCTTGTAACTTAGAAAATCATCATTCACTTTCTCCTTCAACCTCTGTCGGCTGAGAGCTCAAGCAGGCTAGGGTTAGGGTTAGGGTTTGATAATCTCTTTTTCCATTTTTTCTTCTCTCTTAGCCCAGCACTTGCTGGCTAAACCTTTGGTAAGCATTTAGGTATAGTTTTATTTAAGTTTTGTAATAGGTCATTTAAACATTGGGATTTGGTGTTGAGCTGTTGTGCGCAAAGCTGCTGCCTTGAGGGATTTCATTATTAGTAACATCAAATCAATGGAATTTATGTTTGAATACTTACTCAATCTATTATTTTTCTATTTATCCATAGTTCTATTCGGGCTATAGCATACATTTAGGATTTGAGCTTATTGAAAGGCCCATGGAAGCTTGAGCGTGATGCCTTGGGACCATGGTGGCAGACAGCAGTTTTGATATTCTATCTCAGCATTTGTGGGTAAGGGAGCCTCTGTGGATAACCTGTGACCATTAGAGTGGACAGACTATAGCCCTAGGGCAAACTTGGTCACGGATCTGAGATGGATTATCCTTCTCTGCACTTGGACTTGTGGCCTAGTGAGAGATTGTGCAGGAACAGGCTCCCCTGTATCTTATTTGATCGCTATCAGATGTTAGATTTGGCTTCTCTGTAGTGATTGCAGCTGGGAGGACATCTTATTGCAAGTTGTTTTTAAGCAATATGAGTGTTGATTTAAAGTCTAATTAAATCTATAGATCTTTTGGTTCCATTAGATTCTTGATCGGATTTGTGTATTTGGGAATTGTCCATTCGCTTAACCTTTAGATCTCTTGATTGTCATCTGATCTTCCTAGGTTTAATATCCCTATGAATGCCAGCCAGGTCTGTGTGCAGATCTGGGGAGGTCAGAGCACTGGCAGACATAATGTCTGCAATGGTATTCAGGGCCTGATTTGATTCATTGGATTGGATTTGATCAACCCACTCTTTTGGATTAGGTTAGCATTTCTAGCTTAATTAATGGGATTTGACAGACTCTATTAGATAGACTGTGATCATTTGAGTGGACAGACTATAGCCTTAAGAGCGCCCTAAATGGCATGGGTTAAGTTAGATTCTTCTACCTTGTTGAGGTTATTGATAGCACTTCAGTAGGGACTTGCTGCAGAGAGAGCCCTAAATCTGAGTTGCATAACTTGAATGAACCTTTAACCTAAACTGCTTACTTCTCACCCTTTTTATCTTTATTTGCACACACCATCACCCCCTTCTTTATAACCCTTTCTTAGGATAGGATTGCACTTTATTTCTTTCTATTTTCAGTAGGTAATTTAGTGTAGATGTGACAACCAACTCAATTTCTTTAGGATTGTCAGATCTGGAGGCCTACTATTATAGCCCATTTCGGGTTCTAGATCAATTTCTCTGTGAGACAAACTTACTTATCAAAACTTGCTACAATAGCCCTGTATCTTGTAGGCTTAGGACTACTTTAGTTATGTTGTTTCCATCTTTTATTTTGCTTTGATTTTTATTTGTTCTCACCACACAATAAGCAAGCACACAGTAAACCTACACAACAGTTGCTAACTGTAAAATCACAACTAAAAATCAATTATTAAATAGCTCTAAGGTCTAGTAAGGGCCAAGTTAGGAGGCGGAAAGTGGCATAATTCAGTGATCAACAATAGGGTTTGAGGGTTGTAACGCCTCATTTTCTACATACCTTGATGGGCATCCCATCGCGGTAGAGATATCATTTAGATAAAATTGAAATTTGTGACCATCGATTTTGGTCACAAATTTCGTTTCATCCTCACTCATTTTTAGGTTTTGGTAACGTAGGCGTACCAACCTAGGACAATAATGACAATGAAATGGCTCAAGGAGCGCTTCCATGTCAGCGGCCTTCAACTATGTAAGAGTCCATTTGGTGGTCTCTTGGCCCTCAAACAAACTATGGTCAATCGACCATTCCAACTCAAACTTCTTGGAATCCCACCATTCCGTGGAGGATCCACCTTTGGACGTTTAGAAGATGAGGGCTTCGAAGCCGACATTTTTTGGGGACCCATTTCAGCTATATGAATGAAATAAATGAAGGAATTTTGACTCAAATTGATAAATATTACCCCTTTGTGTGGAGAAAATCGGAAAAATGCCCCCTTAGATCAAAGGTGTAAGCAAATTTGAGATGACTCCGATGCGAATCCAAGGCAAATCTGACGGAGAAGTAGTGTTCACCGACGAAGAAAAACCCTAGCTCCCAAAAAGTGTTTGCACCCAAAATTTTTATGAATAAAATGACCAGCGGGCCTTATAAGCCTGACAGTCACGCGAGCGACTTACAATGTCACGTGAGCGACTCTCAAGTAAAAATTGGCACCTGAACAATTACACAAGCTACTATTTCATTTCTTTTTCTCGCATGGCATTCTGAAGAAGTTGCGCGAGCGACTTTAAATTCGAGCACGTGAGTTCAGTGGTTTCTTATGATTTTGTGTAATTTTCTGTCTGGGTTTCTTTTTTCGCGTTCCATTTATATTTTTCCCTTCCATTTGCATCGGTATTTTGAGTATGTGATCTACAAATGCACATTCACTACACTAATTTAAACGTGGATGTTCTTTAGTCAACCTTCGGTAACTACTTGACGATTCACGACTTGTGGTTGGTACCCTTAGTACAATGCCAGTCAGTTGATAACCACTGCATGTAATAATTAAAAACGTGCATAAACGATATATTAGTCTTATGATTTACATGGACATAACTCAAAATTTACATATTGTGATTCAGTCAAAGAGTTGTGGATATGTGTCGCTTATGTCCGACTCACGTTCCCAAGTAGCTTCTTTCGGTGAATGATTTCACCACCTCACAAGTACCAATGGAATACGTTTGGTACGTAACACTTGCTCCTTCCGATCAAGAATTTGTACTAGTTCTTCTCTAACAGTCAAGTCTTCTTGAATCTCAATTGGTTGATAGTCTAGGACGTGAGTTGGATCCTTCACGTACTTCCTTAGCATTGACACATGAAATACATTGTGCATGCTCGACAGTTGCGGCAGTAGAGCAACCCGATACATAACTTTTCCAACTCTTCCCAAAACCTCAAATGGTCCTACATAACATGGACTCAGCCTCCCACATTTTTCAAAGCGCATTACACCCTTCATGGGTGAAATCTTTATGAATACTTTATCCCCGTTTTGAAACTCAACACTCGTTCTTTTCAGATCGGTGTAGCTTTTCTGCCGACTCTGTGCTACCATTAATCTTTCACGAATTAAACATACTATTTCGGTGGTAGCCTCACCAATTTCCATACTCAAAATAAATTTCTCTCCGATTTCTTCTCAGTTAATCGAAGATTTACATCTTCGTCCATATAATGCTTCGTAAGTAGCCATACCTATACTTGTCTGATAGATGTTATTATATGAAAATTTGATTAGAGGCAGATGTTGATCCCATGATCCTTGAAAATCAAGCACACAAGCTTTTAGCATGTCATCTACAATCTGGTTCACCCTTTCGGTCTATCCATCTATTTATGGGTGAAATGCAGAGCTGAAGTCTAACCTTGAACTCATCCCCTCTTGGAATTTCTACCAAAACTGTGACATATACAATGGGTCTCTATTTGAAACAACGCTCAAAGGGATACCATGCAATCTGACAGTCTTTTTTAGGTACATCTCTACAAGCCTACTCGCAGTATACTTGGTGTTGAAAGGCAAGAAATGAGCTGACTTGGTTAGCCTATCAATGATTACCCATATGGCATTGTGTCCCTTCATCGTTCTCGATAATCCTAAAATAAAGTCCATGGAAATGGATTCCTATTTCCATTCCGGTATCGGTAGAGGTTTTAATAATAGACCCGATGGATGTCTGTGATCCACCTTCACTTGTTGGCACACCAAGCACTTGGAGGCATACTCGACGACATCCTTCTTCAAACCTCTCCACCAGAAGTTCCTTTTCATATCCTAGTACATCTTGGTACGACCCGGATGAATAGCATATTTTGACTTATGGGCCTCTTCTAGGATAGTATGTCGGAGATTGGCATCGACCGGTATGCATAAACGCCCTCTGTAGAGTATTGATCTATCCTCCTTGATGGAGAAAGCAGGTCTAGTACCATCGGTCACACCTCACCTGATCTTGGTAAGTTTCGTATCTTTCATCTGAAACTCATAGATATTGTCAAAGATCACTGGTCTGATTGTGATATTTGTCATTAAGGCTCCTGAGTCTTTCACTTCAATCTTCGTGTCATAAAATGAAATATCCTCTAACAATTTCCATCTATGGATCTCCATGATGAGGCTCGATAACTGAACTGATGTCTTTTGACTCAAAGCATCTGCTACGACGTTTGCCTTACGTGGGTGATATTGATTGGAGCAATCATAGTCCTTGAGAAACTCAATTCATCTTCTTTGTCTCATATTCAGATCCTTCTAAGTAAACAGGTACTTGAGGCTCTTATGATCAGTAAAGATCCTAAAATCTCTCCATACAGATAATGCCTCCATATCTTTAAGGTAAAAATCATTGTTGCTAGTTTAAGATCATGTGTTGGGTAATTCTTTTCATGATCCTTAAGCTATCTCAAACTGTAGGTAATAACTTTCTGGTTCCGATTAAGCACACGGCCTAATCCACTATGTGACGTGTCGCTAAACACGACAAAACCTCCAGTGCCTGATGGAATAACAAGCACTGGTGCAAAGGTAAGCCTTCTCTTGAGTTCCTAAAAACTCTTCTCACACGACTCGGTCCACTCAAACTTCACATTTTTCCTCGTGAGTTGTGTGAGTGGTTCTGATATCTTGGAAAAGTCTTCTACAAACCTTCTGTAGTAGCCAGCCAAACCTAGAAAACTTTGCACCTCTGTTACTGTTCTTGGTTGTTCCCACTGTACCATGGCCTCAATCTTTCTTTGGATTGAGAATACCAAACTTTAGACAACATGTCCCAAGAAGCCCACTTGTTCTCAGATTTGTTGAGCTTTGCATAAAGTTTATGCTCACATAATGTCTGTAGAGCAATCTATAAATGGTGCTCATGTTCTTCCTTTGACTTCGAGTAGATGAAAATATCATCTACGAATACAACCACACTTGAGATGTGTTTTGAACACCCTATCCATGAGATCCATGAATGAAGCTGGTGCGTTAGTCAAGCCAAAAGGCATCACTAAGAACTCAAAATTCCTATATCTGGTTCAGAATGTGTTAAGACCTGAAAAGTACCACTTTTCACCTCTTAACTTAATCTTTGTTAGACCCTTAATCATTTAATAAATGTGTTTTAAGTCTATTCTGTAGGTAATAAGCAGCAACTGTAAATAAACCCCTAACCATGCCAAGAAGCTCACTGTTGCCCTAGAACTACCTCAGCAGAATGAAGGATGAACCTAGACAGAGAGTTGGCAGAAGCATAGGCACATCAAAGCATCAATAAACCAAGAAAGATGCCTCGCGCAAATGTCGCAGGGTTCAATTGAACCAGAGATAATGCCTTCGCACAGTTGTCGCGGGCTCTTGGAGGAAGCACAACAACTAGTTGCGCAGTCCTCGCGCTGCTCCCGCGCAGTTTGATGACAAAAAGAAATGCAAATCAGTCTTCGCGCGGTTCTCATGAAGCTCAGTCATAAGTGAGCGAAGCATTCGCGCAGTCTCGCACAGCTCAAAAGAGGAGTCGTTAAGCTTCGTGCGATCCACTTTCGTAAGAGTTTGGTATTCACCTCGCGCAGTCGTCATGACACGACCTTCGTGGAAATGCTCACGACCTAAACTCATGAACCGCTTCTTCGTGAAGATCTATCGCGAGATTCACTAAGGGACGAACTGCGCGAGTAATCCTTGCACCATTCAAAGCTGAAAGAGCAATCTCGCGACAGCCATTAGTATCCCGCGATGATCAAAATGTCAATCTCGCGACTACATGAACTTCAAGTCAATTCAAACCCGTGGCCCCATTTCTACCATGCGAAAGGATCTGAAATCTTTTCTACCCAGCGAAGATCAGGTTCTAAACTTCTTCCCACTTCTGTAAGGGCAATATAGAGACTTCCAGTAATTAGGGCACGCACTCTAATGCTCCAATCTCCGTGTGCATGCCCCAAGGCATCCAAGGTACAGGAATGGGCCGCAATCACATTGATAAATTAGGGTTTTCCTAACCCTAATTGAGGGGAAGCCGACTGCTATATAAGCCTAAGCCTAGCTTAGGTTTAAGATATCTCTTTTTTGGGGACTTAACTTATGTGCTTCTCCTCGAAACCAACTGTAGAATTACAGTAGGCTAAGGTTAGGGTTTAGGAGTTTTCTTTTTTCTTTTTCTTTCTCTCCATAGTCCAGCACTTACTGGCTATGCCTTTTGTATGATTATATGGTATAGATTGAAATGGAGTTTTGTAATAGGATTTATTGCATATATGTGATAATGTTTGTGTTGTGAGTTGTTCTGTATAAGGCTGCTGCCTTGAGATCCTCTATTGCTAAGTTGTATCGTAAGCAATGGAGGATTGTTTTTAAAGTTTTATTTAGATCCAAGTGACCTGTGTGTCCAGGGTAGGCACATTGTAGGCCTTCCCCCACCACAGGATCCATTAAATCTAAATCCTCATGGGAGCTTGAGCTGGTAGCCTTGTGAACATGGTGGCGGCAGTAATGATCTTGCTCTGTCTTAGACCTCTGTGAGGAAGATAGCCTCTGTGGATAGTCTGTGACCATTCAAGTGGACAAGTTATAGCCCTAGGGTGAAGCCAATCCACGGACCTGAGACAGATTCTTCTTCTCTGCACTTGTGCTTATAGCCTTGTGAGAGATTGTGCAGAGATAGACTCCCCTATATTTGTATAGATCCATCATCAGATTGCAGATCTGATTTGGCTGTAGAGATTGTAGGCTTGTGACTAGATCACTGCAGTCTTACTAAAGCAGTGAACAGCCATGCTTGAAAGCTAGTACTCAAACTCTTGCTGGTCCTGTGTATCCAGGCTTGTGCACTTTGTAGGCCTAGCCCCACACACAGCACTTTAGAGGATGAGATTCCTATGGATTCTTGAGCTTGTAGCCTGGATGAAGTAGTGCCTACAATGATAAGCTTGTTCTGACCCATCTCTGGATTGTGGTTCCCCTATTGGATAGTCTGTGACCATTTAAGTGGACAGGTTATAGCCATAAGGGATTGGATCAGGGCACAGGGGTGAGTTGGATTCTTTCTCCTCTTTGGTGATAATGTAGCCATTGGACAGGATTTTTATAGCAACAGATCTAAGTCTGAGTTACAAGACCCATTGGATCTGTACCTAATAACATACTTCTCACCCTTTTATATTTATTTTCTCCCTCCACCATTCTTCTTAACCCTTTCTGTAATCTAGACATTAAGTTGCCTTAGGATTTAGATTATAGTGACCTTAAATCTCCTTCCATTTAGGATTGCCAGATCTGTAGTCAGATATGGAGAGCCTACTAAAGATAGCTCCCTAGGAGCTTTAGATCAACTTCCCTATGGGACAAACTCTTACTTATCAAAACTTGCTACAACAGGCCCTGTATCTTGCAGGACTGTGAATATTTTAAGCTTGCTACTTCGTAATCCTCACTCTCCCTTTCAATTATTTCATTTATCCCATTCTTATCACTCTGTCTTCAATAAAGTCAGTAGCAAGCACTTAAAATAAACCAACAAGTTTTTGGCGCCGCTGCCGGGGGACATTGATCTATTAGTAGACTTTAGATTTTTTATTCTTTATTCTTTGGTAGTTGTACTTGTGAATAATTGATACTGCTAATTTACATTTGGAATTTTTCTTGCAGATCTGGACCGTAGCAGAGAAGGAGAGTAGAATTGCACTGGGAGTCTAGCTACCTCTGTTTGCACTTCTCTAACCCTCAAAACTCAGTCTATTTCTCCTTTGAAGATTCCATAGCAGTTGATTAGGATAGTTGCAATTTTTGTTAAGTGCAATGTGCCTGCGAATAGTCTTCCCTGTTGTTGGTGTGTGTGCATGTTAGGAAGGAAATCCTTTAGTCCTACATTAGAACCTGCTAACCCTGAGATAGAAAGGGGTAGAAGACCGAGAAGGCACAGACACACCATAGTCAAGCCTCCTATTGAAATTGAGACAGCAGTTATGGGTGAAGAACAACCTAGAACATTGAAGAAATTGAATGCTCCAAATGATTACAACTCTTCATTCAGCATTCAATTCCCAGATGTTCAAGGAAACTACGAAATCAAAACTTTCATCATCCAAATGCTTCCCTCTTTCCATGGGCTTAGCAAGGAAGACCCTTACAAGCACATTGACCAGTTCTTGGCCCTGTGCACGACATCTCCCATTGCTGGTTTGGGGCCAGAAGCCACTAGGTTAAGGCTCTTTCCTTTCTCCTAAAGGGATGTAGGGCCATGACCTGGTTATCTACTCTCCCAAACAACAGCATCACTTCCTGGAAAGACCTCCAGACAAGATTTCTGTCTAAATTTTTCCCAGAGACCAAGACCAGCCAATTGAGGAAGGGCATACTTTCTTTTGCCCAGTCCCCAACTTAAGATTTTAACCAAGCCTGGGATAGATTTAAAGAGATGCTCAAAAAATGTCCCCACCACAAGATCCTCGACGGTACCGGTGGTCCGAGCTTCTACAATGGGATAGATGAGGAGAGCAGAGATATGGTAGATGCCTCTTGTGGTGGAACGTACATGCATAAAATAGCTGATGAGGCATGGGACTTGTTCGAGGTCATAAGTGAAAATGCTTTCCAAAAGATGTCCTCATCTAGAACTGTTCAAGAGCCTTCTCCTAAGTTGGGGCTTGCTGAGACTTCTAAAGGAAAGATGTATGAAGTTAGGGGAAATGATGACCTGAGAATGCAGATGGCCAATCTTACAGAAAGATTTGATAAACTTATGACTGTGGTGCAGCCCAGAATGGCTGCACAAGTGATGGAGGCATGTCTGATTGCCAATCTCCACAGCACACAGTAGAAGAGTGCCCATCTGCGGGGCAATACCCTGAGTTTGTAATAGAACAGGTTGCTGCTGCCCAATCTTTTGGACAACAATAATCTGGTGGCTACAATAAACAACCATATGGATACCAGCACCAAAATGCTGGTTACCAATAGAGAGACCACCCAAATTTAAGGTGGAGGCAAGACAATTATATGCAGCCACAACAGATGTTGGCCTTACCTCAAAGGCCACAGCAGCAGTTTAATCAGGGTTATGCCCCAAGGTCGAATTTCCAGCAGCAACAGCAGCCCCAACAATAAAATCAATTGGTAGTTCCCCCACCTCATCCCCATAGTGCTTCTTTCGAGGACCAGGTTTTGGCCCAATTGCAAAGCCTTGGACCCTTGAATCAAACTGTGACTTCTCACAGTCAATGCGTTAAAAAAATAGAAGAGCAGCTTGGCCAAATAGCCAATGCCTTGGCTAAAAGAGAGGAGGGTAGGCTGCCAAGCCAGCCACTACCCAACCCTAAAGGCCAATATTCGATTGGAGAAGGCTCCTCAAATTTTGAGGGGGCCAATGCCATCACTGCCCGAAGGTCTGGCAAGCTAGTAGACAACCAGGTGGGAAGGAAACAAAGAGAGGTCATTCCCAAGGAAATGTCAAGTGAAAGTGATAAGGACTTTGTTAGAGCACAGAGTCAAGAACTGCCTGCTACCCTTCAACAAGGGAAAAATAAAGAGGTTGGAGTTGAGCCTCAGCGGGAGATAAAAATAGATAATAAAAAAAAACAAAAGTTCAGTCATAGGCTTGCAACTGAGGAACCAGCAGTACCTCAGCTGCTATTTCCTCAAGCTTTGAGTGGCCCTGCCCCTTTTGATAAGGGTCAGGCACAGATCAAGGAAATGATGGAGACCTTTAAGCAAGTCAAGATAAATTTACCTCTGCTTGATGCAATCCAGTCCCACTTATGCCAAGTTTTTCAAAGACCTCAGATTGAAAATGAAGGCCAGAGGCCTCTTGTCAAAAAAGGTCTTTGCGACTAATACAGTTAATTCTGTATTAACGATGATAATGCCTGAGAAGTTACAAGACCCAGGGATACCCACTATTCCCTGTATTATTGGAGACCACACGATTGGAAGGGCACTTTTGGACCTTGGAGAGTTAACCTCGCCGCCATACAAAGGTGTATCAATGACTAGGTTTGGGGGAGCTGAAGCCCACCCCCATTGTTCTATTGATGGCTGATAGATCTGAGAGGAAACCCATGGGAGTGGTCGAGGATGTCCTAGTGGGGGTAGACAAGTTCTTCTACCCTGCAGACTTCCTTGTCTTGGACATGGGCTGCAACAAGGGTACATCCCCAATACCTGTTATTCTGGGAGACCATTTTTGGCCACTGCCAATGCATGCATTCAATGCAGGTATGGGATCATGGAGGTCACTTTCGGACATATGAAAGTTGAGCTTAATGTGTACAACAGTGCAAAGTACCCTCAGCTGGACAATGAGGAATGCTTTGCAGTGGATGTACTAGAAGAAATTGTTGAAGAAGAACTGCTCTCTCTGCTGGAGTGGGGCAACATTGTCACTGATTTAACTGAAGTTTGGAACATGGTGGAGGAAGGAAGCCTAGCTTTAATGCCAGAAGACATATCCCTAGTGAGGTCTTCTGTGGGCTTAGTGCAGCATTCCAATTGGAAACCTACATTGCTGCCCCTTCCTCCAACCAACGGTACACCAATCCTGCCATCCATCCAACAAGCCCCTGATCTAGAGCTCAAGAAGCTTCCAGAGACATTGAAATATGCTTTTCTCGAGAAAGACGAGAAACTTCTTGTGATTATCTCCTCTTCTCTTACCAGTGAGCAAGAGGAGGAATTGTTAACAGTTTTGAGGAAGCACAAGAAAGCAATTGGCTGGACTATTGCTAATCTAGGAGGGATTGATGCATCAATCTGTATGCATAGGATTCATCTAGAGGAGGGCTCAACACCCTCCAAGAAAATGCAGAGGAAATTGAATCCTCACATGCAAGAAGTGGTTCTGAAAGAAATCATTAAGTTGCTGGATGCTATGGTAATTTACCCCATCTCTAATTCTGAATGGGTGGCACAAATCCAGGTGGTACCCAAGAAATCTGGCATAACAGTGATCACAACCGAGTCTGGAGAGTTGAGACCATCCAGGGAGACCACTGGCTGGAGAGTTTGCATCGATTATCAAAAACTCAACTCCAAGGCCAAAAAAGACCACTTCCCTCTCCCCTTTATTGATCAAATTTTGGACAAGTTAGCTGAGAAAGCTTTTTACTATTTTCTTGATGGGTACTCAGGGTACAATCAGATCCCTGTGCACCCTCTTGACCAAGAAAAAACTACTTTTACTTGTCCTTTTGGCACCTTTGCTTACAGAAGGATGCCTTTTGGACTGTGTAATGCCCTAGCCACCTTTCAGAGGTGTATGTATGCCATCTTTTCTGATATGATTGACAAATTTTTAGAAATTTTTATGGATGATTTTTCGATTTATGGGGATAGCTTTGACCAATGTCTACAACACCTCCATCAGGTGTTACAAAGATGTGAAGAGACCAATTTGGGCTTAAGCTGGGAAAAGAGTCACTTCATGATAACACAAGGAATTGTGTTGGGCCATGTGGTCTCTAAAGATGAAATTAAGGTAGACAAGACCAAAGTTGACCTCATTGCAAATTTTCCCCCTCCAAGAACAGTCAAGCAAATTAGATCTTTCCTTGGACATGCTGGATTCTACAGGAGGTTTATCAAAGACTTCAGCAAAATTGCTAAACCATTGTGCCACCTGCTCTGCCAGGATGTGCCCTTTGACTGCTCTGTTGAATGTCTTAAAGCTTTTGAAACTTTGAAAATTTGCCTCACCTCTGCCCTTGTACTCCAAACACCTGACTATACCTTGCCCTTTGAGTTGATGTGTGATGCATCTGACTTGGCAATAGCTGTTGTCCTGGGCCAGAGAAAAGATAAGTTGCCTATGGTCATTGCATACCTCAGCAAATCACTTGTTGAAGCTCAACTGAACTACACAACCATTGAGAAAAAGCTTCTGGCAGTGGTTTTTACTATGGACAAGTTTAGACCTTACCTACTTGGGTCTAAAACTGTCATCTTCACTGACCACTCAACATTAAAGTACCTACTATCCAAGAAGTATGCAAAGCTCAGATTGATTAGATGGATACTCCTATTGCAGGAGTTTGACATCGAAATCAAAGATAAGAAGGGTGTAGAAAATATGGTGGCTGACCACTTGTCCAGAATTATGTTAGAAAAAGGTGTTGATGACCTTGCTACAAATGATGTCTTCCCGTATGAGCAACTTTTTGCCATCCAATCTTTAGTTCCTTGGCATGCACATATTGTCAACTATCTAGTAATAAGCAAGATTCCTGCCCAGTGGCCAAAAATGGACAAAGACCTATTTTTCTCACAGGTCAAATTCCTTTTCTGGGAGGAACCTTGCTTGTACAAGTATTATGCAGACCAAATCATTCGGAAATGTGTTCCCGAAAGTAATGTCCCCAGTATTCTGGTCATGTGCCATGAAAATGCCTGTAGGGGTCACTTTAGTGGGAGAAAAATAGCTGATAAAGTGTTACAGTGTGGGTTCTATTGGCCTTCTCTTTTAAGAGATGCCAACACACACTGTAAGGCCTGTGAAAGATGTCAGAAACTAGGAGGGCTGTCCAAATGAAATTCAATGCCTTTACAGCCCATCCTTGTTGTAGAACTGTTTGATGTGTGGGGTATTGACTTTATGGGCCCCTTTCCTCCTTCAAATGGTCTTCATTTCATCTTAGTGGCAGTGGACTACATTTCCAAATGGGTAGAAGCCATTGCCACAAGAACTAATGATAATCAGATTGCCCTCAAGTTTATAAAGCAGAATATCCTCTCCAGATTTGGCACTCCTAGAGCCATTATCAGTGATGGGGGGAGCCATTTCTGCAACAGATATTTCAAGAGCTTACTCAAGAAATATTCTGTCACCCATAGGATTGCTACTCCCTACCACCCACAAACCAGTGGGCAAGTCAAAATTTCAAATAGGGAGATCAAGCATATCCTTGAGAAAATTGTGAGGACTGATAGGAAGGATTGGGCTGACAAGCTTAATGATGCACTATGGGCTTATAGGACTGCCTATAAGACTCCCATCGCTATGTCCCCTTTCAGACTGATCTATGGCAAGGCTTGTCATCTCCTAGTGGAGTTAGAACACAGGGCCTATTGGGCCATTAAATATTTAAATCTCGATCTAACTTCTGTTGGTCATCACAGGTTGCTGCAACTATCGGAATTGGAAGAACTAAGGATGGATGCGTATGCCAATGCCATGATCTACAAGGAAAGGTCTAAAGCTTTCTTTGACAAAGGGGTTGTGGAGAAAGAGTTTTAGAGCTGGTGATAAGGTTTGGCTGTTTAACTCCAAACTTAAATTTTTTCCTGGCAAATTGAAATCCAGATGGGAAGGTCCCTACATTGTTATGCATGTTTCCCCATCTGGTGCTGTGGAAATCAAGGATCCCAAGTCTGGGAGAACCTTGAAGGTGAATGGTCAAAGGCTTAAGCCTAGTTTTGAAAAACCTGCCGAACTCATGGACACCATTCACTTTCAAAGGGATCCTTCTTCAAACTGATCCACAGGTGTATCATTATTGTATCATATGTACTTAGTTTTGGTTGATTTATCTTGCTTTCTTTTATTTGTATTCTCTAGGATTTGTTAGTGGTCCTATCTGAATCTAGATCTATTTGTTTTAAACTATTGATGCTTGGTTTGATTCTTACTGCTCTTCAATTAATAGCTTCTGTTGAATGCCTAATATGGGAGGTCAATTTTTATTGTCCTTGATTGTATGATTGAGTGTCTAGAGGTAGCCATAGTGAGGGTCATGCCTAGGATCTAACCACAGCAAACATGCAAAGGGGCAGAACAGGCAGCACATACTCTCTGTTTTATACCTGACTGTCGCTGGGACCAAAATAGAAGCCTGGGAGACTCTCGTGAGATTCAAAAGCTATCGCGAGGTTAAAAAGGAAGTCTGGGAGAATTTCGCGCAATTCACATAGAAACATTCAATAGCTGTCACGAGATTCATGTGTACCTGAGAATCTCTCGCGCGATTCACATAGAGCCATCCATCAGCTGTCGCGCGATTCATGAATACCAGCGAACCTCTCGCGCCATCCCCATAGAGCTATACATTTGCTATCGCAAGATTCTAAGGCCGTCACGAGATTTATAATGAACCTCATAGCTTGTCGCGCAATCAAAATAGAGACCTAGGAGTTGCTCGCGCAATTCACAAGAATTCATCTCACACTGTCGCACGCTCCAAGGTCAACCTGGGAGATTATCGCACAATCCAGATTGAATCCACACCTTCGCTAAGTTCATTTCCAACCCCGCGACCAGATGTTCCAAGGCGTGCCGAGCTTCACATTAACCCGCTTGGTCCCTTTTCCATTATTTTCTTCCTTCTTCCCTCTGCGAAACCCTAGCTTTTGGCTCTCTTTCTCCTCTCCCCTCCAACATAAATCCTACAGCTCATCATTCACTCCACAAATCTACAGAGTTGTTCCTAGCATCCCACACATCTATTGCCCTCTGCTCAGAGATCTCATGTGCCACTGCAAGGCCAAATCAAACCAAACCCTAGATCTCACTCCATTGCTCATACTAGAAGACGAGTTAGAAATGGCTCCAAAATTGCACAAAAGAAAAAAGGAAGGACAAGGACCTTGCTGAGACCACCCCTAAAAAGGCCAAGACTTCAAAGTCCCTCGAAAAGGGAAAGGAAGTGGTTGAGGAGGCGGCGGAACCAACCCCTAAGTTCTCTGCTCCTTCTGAGCTCATGATGTCAATTCTATTGGAGCCTGAGATAGCATTTGATCTATCATTTTTGAGAAGGAACAACTATCTGCCCCTGCCATAGAGTTTATGAGCAAAGCGAACCTGATGCCATTAATAAAAGGAATTCTAGCACTAGCTTACCCTAGGCCAGTGCATCTGTTCTATCAGCACATCAGGGTCAAGAAGGACAAAGATGGACAAGAGTGCTTGCTGGTGTTGATTGATGACTTTGATATGTTAGTAAGCCCCAAGGTAATTACTGAAGTTTTGGGAATCCCAGCAGCATTCGACCCTAGCTGTGGATATGGCCCCCCTCTGAGTGCATCGATTGATACAATTGCACGGGCCCTAACTAGAGGATTAAAAGCCACTGGGGACTCGATCAGAAGGAGAGAATTAGAACCTAAACTCCTGTTCATTGACCAAGTCCTGCGAAAGAACATATATTGCTCAGGACATCAGCAGGAGAGGAGAACCCCCATTACGGATGTTGTCTACTCCTTCCACATGGGCCATGGCTTCCATGCAGCCTGGCTAATTTTTGAGGCAATGAAAGACATAGTGGAGAAGATAGGGGCCAACAAAAAGCCTCACACACTACCCTATGCAAGAATCATTACCTTGCTACTACTCAAGGGGGGATACAAGATAGGAAGGACTGAGCAAACCACCACCCTTACCCCTACTACCTTTGCCAAGAGGCAATGGGGAATCAGCAGGAGCTTGATGGAGGCCCAGAAGAAGAAAAAAGTTGAGGCTTAGACTCTACCCAAGCAAGCAGAAGAGGCAGCCGGATCAGGATCTGCCCCTGCTACCAAGGAGGTGCCCCCAGAGCTTATCAGTACCATCGCTGCAGCAGCACCCATTCCCCCTCCACCTTTTCCTCCTGCATCCACTACCCCTCTTACATCCATCTCTCACCCCCCTCTGTTTCCATTCTCCATGCCCACTCCCCCTTCACCTGTGCTTGGTACTTGGGAGGACTCCCCATCCCCTACCTTACCTCAGTACACAGCCACAATTCTCCCATCAGCTACACATAAACCTCCCAGCCCCCCACTCATCTCCTACAAAAAATGAAAGACCACTGAGACCATCCCAACCATCTCCCAGACACCACCCTCAATCCCTTCTATCCCCATTGACACACCCACCTTGAAGAAACCACCACCCCAGCCATGCCTACTACATTCCCCCTCACAGACATTGACTTAACCCTTAACACATCCATAGGCTTCCAAGCCTTTCTGTCTAACTTCCTTGAAACAATGTCTGCCTACTACACCCCTCTCCCAGACTCCCCAACTACTTCACAGCACCACTCCCTAGAACCCCACTCTTCCCCTTCCTCCACTTTCCATCATGCACCTTCCTCACCTTTCCAACCAGTACCCTCTTCTTCAGAAACCCAACCTCCTAGCCCTAACACACTGACCCTCATCCTATCCCTTATTCAAGACATCCAAGCCCATTTATCCACCAATACCTAAAAATAGGATCAGATGCAGAATGAACTCACCTCCATCCAATCCACCCTACACACATTAACCAATCCACCCATCCCTCCACCACCCACTACAACCCCCCTGGTCCTGTCCACTGACAAAGAAACCCAAACAGACATTCCTCCAGACTCACAACCCCCCCCCCACCCTCACCATTAACTTTTACCCCCCCATTCCCATTTTTCCTCCCCCATCACCCCCTACTCCAACTAAGCCTACCCCATCCTCATTTCCCCCTATACCCTCCATTCCACCTCTTATCCTACCACCTCCAACTTATACTGACCAAAAGACACAGACTGCAGAACCAATCCCCCTTCCCCCACAACTAGACTTACCCCCTGTTACCCCCCCTTCTCCCCCTTAGGACCTATCACAATTTGCTCCTTCCACTTCCTATCTGCCCATTGCACTAATATATCATTTTTATAGCCCTCCCTACCTCACCATCCTCCATCACATGAGGGATAATGCTTACCTTAGAAAGAATGTCCTGAGGGGATGGCCAAGCTTCGCCAATCCATTGAGACCCCCCTGCAGGAGCAGATCGATGATATGAAGGAGGCCCACAGAAAGCAACTTTTGGGCATCTCCTTGGGGTGGAAAAATATCCTGGAGCACTATCAAAAGACCAAAGCTACAGCTGAGTACAATGCGCTGAATTTGGAGTTGGAGAAAGCAAATGCTGCTACTGAGAGGTCCCGGGCTAGAATGTTTGAAAAGAGGCTTAACAATGCCCAGGAGATCCACAGAATCTAAAAGGAGATCCATGAGACTGACATCCTCAAACCTCAAATCCAGATTGCCTCATTGGAATCCGCATTGGCTGCTGCCAGAAATGTTCCTCTGCAGCCCACACCAATCTCTGTTCAAATGCCCATCCCAGAGCCCAAAGCTACTCCATCTCCAGCTGCCCAGTCTGAGGAGGCACAACCTAAGACACAGCAAGAGAAAGGCAAGGCCCAAGCTGCCCCTCCACCCTCACCTCCTACAGAGCAGCCTCCACCTCCCAAGGCCTCTGCTGCACCTCCACAAGAGCAAACTTATCCTAAGCAGAGGAAAGTCACTGCTAAGGAAAACAAGAAGATGGAACCATTCGCATCTTCCACTACACATTCCATCTTCACCTCCTCATCGCCTCGTACACCTCATCCCTCATCATCTCCTCCCTCCTTTTCATTCCATCCATCACCTGTTCAGCCACTGCACCATCGTCGTAGACCCTACTATTCCCCTTTTCGGCTTGCAATTCCTCTTCCAAAAGCAGCAAGTTGAGGACATCCTGGAGCCGAGAGGGTGGACCATTTTTTGGCGGGATAATTTTGAACATAAGGCGGGGGCCGATCTTGATCGAAGAAATCTTTCGCCTTGAACAAGTCTTTCTTTGGTGTCGTAGTTAGGGTGTGTCTAGATTTTTCCTAGGTTTAATCTTTTATGTAGGCACTTTTACTTTTTAATGTAATCTGTAAATATTTGGTTTGATATATATATATAAATCCCTATTGATTATTTTTTGTTGTTTCTAAGTTTTATTCTTCTTTTGATGATTATATTTCTGTGTGATCCACGTCGGATGTGATTTCTCTCAATTTGGGGGAAATTTTTTACTATTTCTGCAGATTATGAGCCCGGTGCAAACAAAGTAAGTGTAGGTAAAAATTTTGAGTATCCCTTGCCTCTGGAAAAACAATGAGGACATTGTCATATTTTAGTTTGGGGGGGAATACAACTTTTTGTGTATATTAGTTTTTTTTTGTTTATTAGTCTTTAGTTGCTGTAGTTTTGCTTTTACATAAAAAAAAATAATTTAATGGTAGATTATTTTTTTTTACTTTCTTTTCTGAATAGCTAATCATTATATGTGAGTTATGATAGAAAAAGTTATGATTCCACAAACTTTACATCCATCGTAGTAAAAGTTCAACAATCACAACAATAGAGCAGTTACAATTCATGTCTAGCTCTCTTGAACACTCATCAAATTGAATGTTTGAAACTATACTTTGAGTTAAACTGCAATATTTAGACTATAGTTTCAAAATTATATAATCAATGAGCTTTTGAGTCATATTTTCTCTTTTATTCTAAGGAGACTTCTTTCTATTCAAACTTAAAAATTTCTTTGAACTTCTTGACTGATTATAATGAAATCTCATATTGCTGAAAAATTGAATCAAATACTCTATGATTATGATAACATGTCTTTCTAGAATTGTTTATTAGATACATCAAAACAATATGGCAGTCATGCTAGTGAATCATGCAAATGATAAAACGCCATTCTTTTCATTCGTTGGAGCTAAAAAGCAAAAATCCCATAAATTTAGTAATCCCTTGAACCCATATTAGAAGCCTATATAGAATTTCTTTGTACCAAATTCTTATAAACCTTTAACCATATGTATTACCTGAAGCTTTCAACCTTTTTACCCTTATTATTTTTTGAGAATTTAGAACACAGAAGGGATGAAGGGGGAGTGAAAGGAGTAAAAGAATCACAGATAAGGGATATGCAACAAAGGGTACATCTGAGAAATAAATAAAACAAAGGAAAATATGGGAAATCAAGAGAATTCGTAAAATACGATTCTACAAAAAGAGAAGCAAGAAGCTTCCAAACTGAAAAGAAACTCAAGAAAATGAGATTTACAAAAAGAAAAAAAGGAAAAATAAGAAAATGGGAAGAAGTTATCCAACTTTTTGGATACTTATTGAAGTAGAAATAGAAATAAGAGAAGAAGATAGAAGAAAGATGAGCTGAATTCTTAGAATTTTTGAACCCTTTCTACCTTTCTTTGGAAACCTCTTAACCCAAAGCCCCATTACAAGCCGAAAAAAAATTCCTTGATTTATGGTTTACAGTAGCACGAACCTAGTAGAGATGTATATAATAAATATTATAGAGAAACAGGAAAGCATATGAATAGAAGTGATTATCCATTTCATGAGATTTTCGTCTATGTCAATTATCCTTAGAGCATGCATCATATATATCATATATAGAGAACCCATAAATTTTAATATTCTTTTTTAGAGTAAGCCAATAGTGAGAGTTTGGATGAAAATATTTTCTAAATCTGCAGTTTAGAAAAATCTATGTTGAGTAAAATTTTCACTGATACGGACACACTTCACGCTTAATATGAATTGGAATTTTTGAGTTCTGATCAAGGATAACTGCTAGGATGGAAAGCAAAGGATGTCAGGATCATGCTTTTGAAACTGTAACAATCATATAATACTCGGCTATTATAGATTAGTGCATAAAATTTAGTTTTGAAATTTTAAAATTTTGCTTTTCTTTTAAGAAAATTTTAAAAAACTCAAAAATATTTGAAGTTTGTAGGTAACTTCACTGAAAACCTTCAGGAGACTACAACTCCTCCACTAGAGATCTCTTAGGGGTTAAAAGGTTTGTTGCATCTGCTAAATACAATCGTGCTCGCTACGAAAGTGACATTTAATTTTAATTTAGTTTTTCTTTCCTTGTTTGCCAGGGACTAGCAAAGCTTAAGTTTGGGGGTGTGATCAATCACAGAATATACCATTTTGTCACCCTTAACTTAGTACTGCTAGACCTTAGTTTGTTATTAATTAGATGCTATGTGCATGTAACACCCTACAATTCTCGAACCCTAACACATTGGTGGTACGTGCTCATGCCTTGTGCCCATTTACGATTAACACTTGAATCATAATCGAGCAGACTACGTCGATGCTGGTGTACCAGTATTATTGTGAACACGTATTAGGTCGCGTGAGTCTTGACCAGACCCCTGTGAGCACCCTGGTGTGCTTTCATTTTAGATTTGTGTCTTAAGGACTTGTACACTGAAAGTGATGCACGGTCAATACACAGAATCGGGACCCATCAGTTAACAACCCAAGTGATCAAGACCATTGTAGAATCCAACCCAATGATTGTGACCCATTAATGAAAGTCTTGAGATAGACCCCGTTAGTTAACAGCCCGAGGATCCGAACCCAATAATGAATCAAGCCCATGGATTAAGATCCAATAGTTGTGGCCTTGTGATAGACCTATACACCGAGCTGGGTGTGCCAATGTCACACCTGATTAGACACTTTAGTTATAAAAAAATCATCTCCCACGCATAAGCTATGCATGGGATTCGAATTTGAGTGTGAGAGTTGAGACTTCTCTCCTGTTTGCTGCCGTCTACTAGAGAACCCCTGGACATTTGGATCCCCTAATCCATCAACGAAAATAGACTAAAGCGATGACAAATCACCGCCATTCCGGTTGTCACAGTAAACTTCCAAATTGCGAACCCCTTCGATCGAGAAATAAAAAGACTGCGACCACGTAAAAAACAAGACATCTCTTCTCTAAGACCGGAGTCTTCGCATGTGAAGAATCCACTAAGGTAAACAGTTTAACTCCATTTTGTAAATCTCATTTCCTAAATTGGGTTCTATTCTCGAAATTCTGTAATCTCATGCAAGGAAATTTGGGAATCGGACGCATGTTAGGCTTAGTAGTCGAGTTCGTCGAGTTCCGAGGTTTCGGAACGTTGCATGCACGATCGAATGAAGACATGAAGTCTCGATTTCCTAAATATAAGTCCTATTTAAGCAAATTTCGGAAGGGCATGCAACGAAATTTTGAGAATCAGATATGTGAAAGGCTTAGAGGCCGAATGCTCCAACTCCCGATGTTTCGAAACCTTGCTTGTGCAATCCATGAGAGTTGGAGGCTAGAAATCTAGCCTAATAGTGCAATGGATTTGATTCCCTATGTTGGGATAGAGGTTAGGTTTGAGACATTAGGCTTCCAAAGCTAGAAGGTGAAGATAAAGGGAGTGCGAGCTTGTCAGGCTCGCCACGACGACTTTGAGTCTCGCCGCGGCGAGATAGGACCTGAAGCACTCGTTGTGGCGAGTGCTACCTTGAAATCTAGACCATTTCAGCTCTGAAATTTCTCGCCACGGCGAGGAAGCTTGAGTCATGTGGCACCTATGAACCTTGGTGCGGCGACCCTGTAGCTCACCGCAATGAGGTATCCCCTATTTTTTGAAGCTTGGTTTTGTGCTTTTTAAAGCCTTGTGAGGCCTTGCTTAAGCCATGTATGGTTCATTAACCATTTGTATATATGTGATATGTAATTTAGGGTGAATGAGAGGACCAATTGAGAGGGAACTAGCCTTGATCCGTGTGATTTTACTCATGAAGATCCGACTTTAAGGTAGGGAAGAACATCTTGCCCGATTGCTTGTTTTCTTGAATTCTTGTCATTGATGCAAATAGTAAATACTTGATATTTCCTAGAATTGCTAAACGTAAAATCTTGACATGTTTTGAAGATTATAAATTGGATTCCGTACGTGATTTGCATGCTTTTGTACTCAACATCTTGTTATGTTTTTCTATTTGATCCAATAAGTGTCAAGCTTCTAGATTTGAATTGTATCATTGCTATCTGTCTTGTGTATGTGCGCAATCTTGTACCTCCGTTGTGTCTCTGTCAAGTGACACTATTAACGTAGCTCAGGGGCTTGATGTCTCAATTCAAGTGACCATGTTAACTTAGCTCAGGGGTTTGATTTATGGGTTCAAGTTACCCTGTTAATGTAGGTCAGGGGCTTGATTTCTAGGTTCAAGTGACCCTGTTAACGTAGCTCAGGGGCTTGACCAGTCTCGGTTCAAGCGATCCTGTTAACGTAGCTCAGGGGCTTGACATCTGACACTGTTTTTGAATTCTTGTTATACATTCTTGTGAATTACTTTGCTTGAATTGTTCTCAAGTTTTTCGTTACGTTTTGCTTGATCCGATATGCATTACTTTAAGCACAATTAAATGCATTCATGATATGAACTGTTTTGACACTATAGTTAAATGCCTCTGTTTCTTTAAAATCACTTTATTTATGCATCAAGATTCATGAATGAGAATTTTAAATAGGTAATTTAACACTGTTTTTCCCTATTGAGCTTGGACTGTAGCTCATTCCTCGACTATACGTCGCAGCTACATGAGTTGATATTGTGAGGGATCTGGAGCAAGAGGAAGACCCAGATTACAACCCCAACGACAAGGAAGAACAGCCAAAAGGGTTCTTTCCTTAGCTGTCTTGGGTTGAGTGCTTAGATATATTCTTAGATTTTGATATATGGTACAGTATACTTATTAACTGAAAACGATGGTACATTTTTGTTCCACTGTTTAGGTGAAGGTCGACCTTCACCGGTGGATGTATAGTTTGTGGACATATGTGTATGATGGCTAGCTTTTTGGGTTTATGTTGCCATTTTGTTTATGTTATAGCTTTGTTTTCCGCTTTGTGCACTTTGCTTCCGTACTTGTAGCCTTACCAATGATAGATGACCCGATCCTTCCTATTACTTAATTTGGGGAAAGATCAAGCTATCATGAAGTGACTTATGCACTTTGATACCATAGTATCATTGTAATTCAGATCGTGTGTGATTTGACGGTACGAGTTTTGTGGTAAGGAAATCTGGGCCGTCACAGGTGGTATCAGAGCCCTAGGCTGTACATCTTATGGGTATTCAGAGCTATGAATTAGGTTCAAAGCAATGGCGTTAGGTTCACCTATTCCTTATACCCTAGTCTTAGGATTGTTCTGACTTAGCATTTGCTTGGTCATGACAGGTCAATATGCCTCCGCAACGTGAAAGACCAAGGACCGTAAATACTAGAGACACCACAAATGGTGGAGGATTAGCCTCGGGATCAAACATGATCCCTGTAAACAACAATAACAATGCATTTGGAGCAGGGAACAACATTGGAAATGTTCCCAAAGACGACAATAACCAGTAGCTCCTCGAAACCATGGTGAACACCATGGTGACATTGGCTAAGTGAAGGCAGCCATTTGGGTTCCAAGACTTCCGGAGATTGAGGCCTCCAAGCTTTTAAAACAGGTTAAACGAAACTCCGCGATCCAACTCGGTTGATCCATTTTAACGACATGATGTATATCGATTTAGAAATACGATCGGGGCAAGGGTCTCCCAATCCCTAATACAATCGTCAATTTTCGAGGATGAAAATTTATTTAAGGGGGGAGGATGTAACACCCTGCAATTCTCGAACCTAACACACTGGTGGTGCGTGCTCATGCCCCATGCCCATTTACAACTAACACTTGAATCATAATCGAGTAGATTACGTCGATGTTGGTGTACTAGTATTACTGTGAACGCGTATTAGGTCATGTGAGTCTTGACCAAACCCTTGTGAGCACCCTGGTGTGCTTTAATTTTAGATTGTGTCTTAAGGACCTATACACTGAAAGTGATGCACGGTTAATACACAGAATCGGGACCTATTAGTTAACAACCCAAGTGATCAAGACCATTGTGGAATCCAGCCCAATGATTGTGGCCCATTAATGAAAGTCTTGAGACAGATCCGTTAGTTAACAGCCCAAGGATCTAGACCTAGTAATGAATCAGGCCCATGGATTAAGGTCCAATAGTTGTGGCCTTATGATAGACCTGTACACCGAGCTGGGTGTCCCAATGTCACACCTGATTCGACACTTGAGTTATAAAAAAAAAACCATCTCCCACACATAAACCGTGCATGGGATTCTAATTTGAGTGTGAGAGTTGAGACTTCTCTCTTGTTTGTTGCCCTCTACTCAAGAACCCCTGGACATTCAGATCCCCTAATCCATCAATGAAAACCAGCTAAAGCGACGACGAATCACTGCCATTCTGGTCATCACAGCAATCTTCCAAACCGTGAACCCCTTCGATCGAGAAATAGAAAGACCGCGACCACGTAAATAGCAAGACACCTCTTGTGACAGCCCGGATTCCGGCAACCCGAAACCTGTGCCATCAACACGATCCTCCAGAGCGTGCCCCAAAACTTAGCACGGAACATTGGTATAACAAGCACAATTTAACAAATGAAGCAATTAAATTCATTAAAACGGAAAAATGTTAATATGCCCAACTGGCATATGCAAAAGACAGTTCTACTTTCATGCCACTGCATGAACAGAGAACCAACCCAAACCATCGGTGATAATCAGATCACCCCAGATGGTTCGCCAAAAGAATAATCTAGTTTAATTACATTATTTCAAAAATAAAGGCTTGACATACCAAGCCGCACTAATCTGCTCACAAAACTGACTCTCTATCAAAGTGCACAACAGAGTCACCTAGAAGAAGTCCTCAGGAGGAGGCTCCAACTCGTCTCCAGGTACGTAATCCGAATCACCCAGATCCACGTCCCCCAAAGCCTCCACTGCTGCTATCAGTGGACCTGCGACGTATAGTCTAAAGGGGTGAGCTACATCTTAGCTCAATAGGGAACAACACAATGAACATATAAATCAAAACTCACATATATTCCATGATATTCAAAGCATGATGAATCTATGTATTTGCTAGAGAACCAATTAAAAATAGATGATTTACACTCAATTTATTGGTAAGTTGCATGTATCACATTACTATTGATTTAATCATGAATGACACTGAACAGGCCTAAAGCAAAACTTAAATCTTCAACTTAAGTAGTCCCCGAGCAATATAGCATCGAGCCCCGATGAGATACCTTTCATCGTCATCTAATTAGACAGTTGTCAAAACATGTATTCCCTGGGAATACAACCCAAGCCCCTTTCTCACTAGGCGGCGGGGTTAAATATCATACAACATCCCTGGGATGTACTTACGGTCACGGATAAACCTCCGTGCTAGTGTACGGATTCACCGTCGTACCGGTCACGGATATCCTGCCGCGTCAGTCGTGGGTATCCCGCCACGTCGGTGGGGTATCCTCCAAACCTCAAATAACAAAAATATCATGTGCATTACATATAATTGTTCACCGTGTAAGTGTGTTATCTCATATCAGTTATGCCTCAACAGTAATTATTCAATCCTATGTATACATCCCTGGGATGTATACATACCCGCATCACACCTGATGCCTTTATTACTTCCTCATCCCCTAGGGATGTCTCAATCTCATTAGATTACTTATTCTTAGTTACTTGCATCACACAGATGCCTTTATCACATTTTTGGTGTCACACACGCACCCATTTCCACAAAGCTTTTCACAATTAAAAAACAACTTCAGTTTGATAATTATATCACTACATAAATGCTCTTGAAATTAAAGTACATATTCAATGTGTTCCCTACCTCAAGTCTTTGAAATTCCTAGCATCAAGGTCCCACGCGGCTCCTTGTGCTCATGATCATACGTACCACCTATGGTATAATATAACACATGTAACTCATCACTAAAGATGTAACAAAGAAGGTCCAAGACCCTCTCTGAATCTCAAGGTCAACTAAGAAGTTAAGTAAAATTGTCAAAGTCGATTAATCGATTCCCAAAATCGATTAATCAAAATGCAATTCAATTAATCGATTTCGAAAATTGATTAATCAAAACCAAAGTCGATTAATCGATTCTCAAAATCGATTAATCGAGATTCAAATTCGATTAATCGATCCCAAATCGATTAATCGAGGTCTCCAACATAAAGCAGTCGATTCTTAAATCGAGTAGTCAAGATCTCAAAATCGATTAATCGATCCCAAATCGATTAATTGAAATCCCAAATCGATTAATCGAAATCCCAATTCGATTAGTCGATTTCCTCAGGTTTCATTTCTCTAGTGGCTGGAGCTTCCCAGTCGATTAGTCGATTTCCAAATCGACTAATCGAAATCCAAATCGATTAATCAAAATTAA
Source organism: Chloranthus sessilifolius (assembly GCA_021018995.1). NCBI lineage: Eukaryota > Viridiplantae > Streptophyta > Magnoliopsida > Chloranthales > Chloranthaceae > Chloranthus > Chloranthus sessilifolius. The sequence goes on along the minus strand of CM037593.1, from coordinate 48,144,061 downwards.
TTTTGATTAATCGAGATCGGGCCTTCATGACTTTTCAACTTCTCAGACCAAATCGATTAATCGAAATCCCAAATGGATTAATCGATTTGGCCAGACTCAGCCCCCTTTTCGGGCTGTTCTTCCAATCCTTCTCAAACAATTTTCTTTCTTTTTCTAAGCCTTTATCCTATGATTTTAAATGTTCTTGACCACCATTTAACTTCTACAGTCTATGCCTTTAATTCAACAAAATTTACCTCAATCAATTCTCAATTTGATTGGATCAAGAGGTTGGAAAGGCTAGGGTTTCAGCTTTGTCTCTAGCGAATCCCTCACGTCGAATCTGGCCTTAAATGCTCGAATCCCCTCTTGGCTTGCGTTCACTCCTTGCACAACAACCCCTCTTTACTTCTCTCCCTCTCTCTCTTCTTAACTCTCTTCAACAACCAAACAAGAGTAATTTAGGGTTCTTTAACCCTTTTATACTCATTTCCCATGTGTTGCTCCAGATTTCACCTCATACTATACACGCTTGCTTTAATTTCACAACGCATCCGTTCATCATTCCTCGAGTCAACTAGTGAATTCCTACTTGGTCAAACCTATGACCAATCAGGCACAGATCTCCAGGTCACTGTTTAATGCAATTTTTGGGTTATTACACCTCTTCTCAGAGACCGTAGTCTTCGCATGCGAAGAATCCGCTAAGGTAAACAGTTTAACTACGTCTTGCAAATCTCGTTTCCTAAATTGGGCTCGATTCTCTAAATTATGGAATCTCATGTGAGGAAATTCGAGAATCGGACTCATGTTAGGCTTAGTAGCCAAGTTCGTCGAGTTTCGAGGTTTCGAAACGTTGCATGCACGACCAAATGAAGACAGGAAGTCTCGATTTCCTAAATCTAAGTCCTATTTAAGCAAATTTTGGATGAGCATGCAACGAAATTTTGAGAATCGGATATGTGAAAGGCTTAGAGGCCGAATGCTCGGATTCCCGATGTCTCGGAACCTTGCTTGTGCTATCCATGAGAGTTTGAGGCTAGAAATCTAGCCTAATAGCGCAATGGGTTTGATTCCCTATGTTGGGATGGAGGTTAGGTCTGAGACATTAGGCTTCCAAAGCTAGAAGGTGAAGATAAAGGGAGTGCGACCTTGTCAGGCTCGCCGCGGCGAGATAGGCCTGAAGCACTTGTCGCAGTGAGTGCTACCTTGAAATCCAAGCCATTCCGACTCTGGAATTTCTCATTGCGGTGAGGAAGCTTGAGTCATGTGGCACTTGTCAACCTCGGCGCGACGACTCAGAGTTTAGGTATGCCCTGTGCTTTTTAAAGCCTTGTGAAGCCTTGCTTAAGCCATGTATGGTTCATTAACCATTGTTATATATGCGATATGTAATTTAGGGTGAATGCGAGGACCAATTGAGAGGGAACTAGCCTTGATCCATGTGATTTTACTCATGAAGCTCCGACTTTAAGGTAGGGAAGAACATCTTGCCCGATTGCTTACTTTCTTGAATTCTTGTCATTGATGCAAATAGTAAGTACTTGATATTTCCTAGAATTGCTAAACATAAAATCTTGACATGTTTTGAAGATTATAAATTGGATTTTCGTACGTGATTTGCATGCTCTTGTACTCAACATCTTGTTATGTTATTCTATTTGATCAAATAAGTGTCAAGCTTCTAGATTTGAATTGTATCATTGCTATCTGTCTTATGTACGTGCACGATCTTGTATTTCCGTTGTGTCTCTGTCAAGTGACCATGTTAATGTAGCTCAGGAGCTTGATGTCTCAGTTCAAGTGACCCTGTTAACTTAGCTTAGGGGCTTGATTTGAGTTCAGTGACCTATTAACGTAGCTCGTGGGCTTGACCTTTTCTCGGTTGATGACCTTAACGTAGCTCGGGGCTTGACATCTATCACTGTTTTTGAATTCTTGTTATACATTCTTGTGAATTGCTTTGCTTCTTGTTACGTTTTGCTTGATCCGATATGCATTACTTTAAGCACAATTAAATGCATTCATGATATGAACTGTTTTGACACTATAGTTAAATGTCTTTGTTTCTTTAAAATCGCTTTATTTATGCATCAAGATTAATGAATGAGAATGCTAAATAGGTAATTTAGCACTGTTTTTCCCTATTGAGCTTGGACTGTAACTCATTCCTCGACTATACATCGCAGCTGCAGGAGCTAATATTGTGAGGGATTCGGAGCAAAAGGAGGACCCGGATTACAACCCCGAGGACAAGGAAGAATAGCCAGAAGGGTTCTTTCCTTAGCTATTTTGGGTTGAGTGCTTATATATATTCTTGGATTTTGATGTACGATACAATATACTTGTTAACTGAATACGATGGTATATTTTTATTCCACAGTTTAGGTGAAGGTCGACCTTCACCGATGGATGGATAGTTTGTGAACATACGTGTATGATGGCTAGCGTTTTGGGTTTATGTGGCCATTTTGTTTATGTTATAGCTCTGTTTTGCGCACTTTGCTCCGTACTTGTTGCCTTACCAATGATAGATGGCCTGATCCTTCCTATTACTTAATTTGGGGAAAGATCGAGCTGTCGAGAAGTGATTTATGCACTTCAATACCATAATATCAATGTAATTTCGATCGTGTGTGATCTGATGACACGGATTTTGTGGTAAGGAAATCTGGGTCGTCATAGTGCAGATATTTAGATTAATGAGCAGATTAGTCCCGAAGTGTTAATCTTTACCAAAATGAACTCAAAAAGCATCAAGAATTACGATCGTGCGAAGAAACGATCCACTCGAACGAAGGACCAATCGATGAGCAAGAAAAAGGAATGTCGAACGAACGTAAATCTCGAACGAGCGAAAAAGAAAGAAGGAAAGAGAAATCGGATTCATGAACGTAAGAAAAAGCTACAACTAGAGGAACGAAAGTAAAATCTCGAACGTTCGACAAAGCATAAATCATATAAAAAGAAGAACAATCGTGTACACAATTGTACAAAATAAAGCTTATGCTGCTGATCACGTGAAGTCTACACCGCCATGCACATAATTAGAAGATCTCTTGGATTAGAAGTCTGACAACTTACGAATCAGAGAAGATTGGCAAAAAAATTTAGAAGATCTCTGCAGCTGAAATAAAGGAGAAAAGTCTGGCACACATCTACCATTCAGAGCAAGGAAGAACTAGGATTAGAAGTAGAATTATATTAGGAATCTTTTGTTTAGAAGTTTTCTTTTATTAGAGATAGAATAATGTAAACCAACCTCTTATAATCTATAAATAAGAAGGCTCGACATACGAGTAGAGTTATCGAAGGAACTCTCAGCATCAATTGACGACTGAGGTTACGTTTTCTTCCGATCAAAAGTAGAGTAGAGTAGTTTAAATGTCCAAGGTTTCTCGAGAGCAATTGACACCTGTGATCAGGAGCTAGAGGATTAGAGCAGAGTATCTATAGTTTCTTAGAAGCAATTGACGCCTGCAACTGAGGGATGAAAGATCTTTTTATTGCTTTCTAGTTTAGATTTATATTCATATACGTTACTGCTTTGTAAACATCTAAAAGTTTTTTATTTGAATTGAGGACTCAGATTGAGAATTTTCAGATTAGTGTAACGGCTTTACTTTTTCATCTTTAATTTTCTTAAGTTTGATTGATGCTTAAATTCTAGGAAGATTGTTGATTAGATTAAATTTGTGTGAAGCAATTCTAGCGTTTGATTGACGCCCAAATTCTAGAGTACTACAGTGTAACGGTATTTTATTTTGTAAATATCCGAGATCTGAAGGATTGTGATTGACGTCCATAATTTGGAAGGAGGATTTAGATTTATTTTCTGCAATTAGTTTAAACAAACCATTCTTTATTTATATTTCTCCAGTAGTTTTGGATCTTAAAAGACAAATATAAGTTTTTAAACAAACACAAGTACATCAAAATAATCACCTTCCTCGTGAGAGCGATCCTATACTAGTGCTGCAATTTTCGAACAGGTCAAAGAAAACCCGTAAATGCATAAAGAATTAGCTCACAGAGAGGCTCAATGAGCCACCCCCAAACCCGTTCAAAAATGTTATTCACACCTCCACAGAATTCTTAGCAACCACAAAAAATAAAGAACTATATATATATATACTATTTTCAATTTACAGACTCTACTATACAAAAAGTGAAAACCTAGGAAAAATCTAGACATGTTCAAACATTGGTAGCGACCCATAAGATAAGGCGTGACGACTCCGTGGGCTGCAAAAAGAAAGGATCTGATCCCTAAAAAAAAAAATGTTTCTCTTCCTGGCTCGAGTGGGTGCATCCAATAGAAGTTGTAAAATACATTGAGCCAAGCAAAGAAGTTATGCCGAGGGCTGTGGTGGAGGTGGAGTGTGGGGGCAGCCCTACGCCGTTTTGGGGGAGGTGATGAAGGAGGGGACACAAGGTCTGGGAATTCGGCGTCCAGAATAAATAGGAGAAGAGTCCTCCATACCTCCTTCTCAGCCTTTGTCATTGTGGTTGTCTCTCTCTTCAACCGGTGGGTGATAGCCCTTCGGAAGTGCAACCAGCTATCGTCGTTAGCCATAGTGGAAGAGGGTTTCTGAAAAAGGGTTTTGAAGATGAAGAGATGAATGGAATGGATGTTGGTTTTATAATGGAGGGTGATGGAGAAGGTGAAAGGTCGTGTTTAATGGGGACGGTGGATGGTTGGAAGGTGAAAGGGCGTGCCCGCCAAAAGTTCAAACGACACAGGGCTCGAGGAAGAAGAAGACTTTTGGGAAAATTAGGGCAAGACCGGTCGAAAATAGATTTTGATCGCTCAAAAGGGCTTTAGATAGCCCGACGCGTACAAACTCGATCAGTCAAAAACCGTTTCGACCGGTCATAAAATTAGAGCAAAGGGTTTTGCTCCAGCTCTGCTTCATATTCGAAGTGTATATCCCCTATTACGACTAGTCGAACTCTATTTTGATCGGTCAGAACACTGCAAAAGCATTGGGCGTCTGATGTGTTTCTTCCTTTATGAACCACCTAATCGATCGAAATTTGTTTCAACTGGTCAAAATCTATTAGAGACCTCTTGTGTAACGTCTCAAAATTTTCATTTTCAAATAGTGCACCTCGGGAAGCAGACCTGAATGGTCGTTTGTTGATCTGGCCAATATTGACTCGATTGACTTAGGTTAACTAGATAGATTGCATAGATTATGTTTGAGGAAGGGAGTAGGGTAATAAGGATTAATTGGTGAATCACATATAACTAGTTAAATATATGTGCTTCACACTTAAGTAAAGAGGGGCTTTAAAGAGAAAGGGGAAGTTATTTCTCCCTGTCTTAGGTTTTTGAGGAAAGTTAGGAAGAGTGGGTGAGAGGAGAGTTATTAGTTTGAGAAAATTAAGGGTTTGCATATTGACTGCGCATGATTGAGTGAAGATCAAAGAGTTTACGAATTTGAATCCTTCGTATCGAGAAGGGTTTGGAGATTTGGGGTTGTGAACCCTTGTTGAGACATGGAGCTTGGGATCAAAGGATCCAACCGATTGAAGGTAAGCTAGATCCTTTATATTTATTTTGGTTGTTAAATGTAAAATCCAATAGCTTAGATATGAGAAATGAATGACAAAGGACATGGGGTGGATAAGATGAGTTCCAAGGGTAAAGAACTCGATCCAATGCTGAGAAAGGGCAAAATCGTTTGAACGGAATTAGTGTCTGTTCGAATGAATTTGGCTAAAGGAGATTGAGTGAAAAGGGGTTTTCTGAGAAAATCGTTCGAACAAAATAAAATTCATTCGATCGATTTTGGAAACCATTCGAACGAATTTAGAATCGTTCGATTGGTTTTGCTAGGAGGAGCTGGAGTTTTGAGGATTCGTTCGAACGAGATAATGTCATTCGAACGATTTGAGGATTCGTTCAAACAATTTGAGAACCGTTCGATCGATTTGGGAAAATTCAGGCTTTTAAGAGGTTTTTCATTCAAACTATTAATTTTCTGGGATTAGGCTTCTAGCCTAGTGCTTATAGACATATAGTAATGTGTCATATGTGTTTGGCCAAGCCTAGTTCATGCCGGGCCAAATGATGGTTAAGCTCTAGCTAGGATTGAAGGATCCTCGGAATTTGCTTGCGTATGAGGTAGGGGGATATCTGAACTTGTACCCTTAATTACGAGAACATGTATGTTATGATAGTATATGAATGCATGTTTCTTTAACGCTGACTTGAAATAAAAACGTGTTTTTCTTTTAAGGAAATTGAAATGAAAAGGGTTAAAGTAGTGGTAGTATGAAATAGTGTGAGAGGAACCAATGATTAAAAGAGTTCAACCATCCCAGGGATGCATGTGTGCTACGGGCATCTAAAAGATGCATCAGAGTATGTGACATCCCAGGGATGTACGGTGGATGTAAAGATTCATGGAATAGAAGATTGTGAATGGGATTGAACAAGCTAAGATTTAATATGTATTTAGCACATTCACACGGTGAACAACTATATGTATTGCACAATTGTTTTAGGTTTGTAGAATACCCAACCGACGCGGCGGTATACCCGTGACTGACTCAGCAGGATATCCGTGACCGGTACGGCGGCCAATCCGTACACCAGTAGACATCCCAGAGATGTATAGTAGCTTTATGCCATCGCCTATGAGAAAGGGACGTGGAGCAAGTTACTTGAAAATAGTCTGATTAGACGACGATGGAGGGTATTCCATCGGGGCTCGATGCAATATTGCTCGGGGATTATTTAAGTTAAATGATTTAAGTCATGAGTTCAGCCTCGTTTCAATTATGAGAAATAGTGAACATCAGATGTAATGAGTAGAGTAACCAAAGCATGCTGTTTATTTTATTGCGTCTCAAATTGTATTTCGATTAAACTACATTGATGAGTTCATGCTTTATCTGTGTCACATGCTTTATTTATGTCACAAAATGTATGTGAGTAAGCAAGATGTACTTGTTCAGATATTGTCCCTATTGAGCTAGGATGTAACTCACCCTTTTGACTATACGTTACAAGTGCAGAGCCAGGAGTTGCGTCTAGTGAGGTTGACCTGGAGGATTCAAATTATATTCCAGGGGAGGAGTCTGAGCCCCCTCCTGAGAGGTTCTTTTAAAAGACCCTTTGCGCGCTTTGACTTGTTTCTCTTTTAGAGATGTTTTTGGCTTGGTACGTCCAGCCATTTGATTTTTGTAAGGATAATGGTACATGTAACATTCTTTTGTCGAACCCTCTAGAGTGACCGTAGTTACGGCACTGATGGTTCGGGTTGGTTCTTTTGCCCATATACTTATATGGGATTAGAATGATCTTTTGGATTAACTATTTTGGTGATATGTTGTAGAACTGGAAAGTTAGTTCTGCAGTAGATTTTATCTATGTTTTATCTACTTATATGGGGATGTATCCAGTGTTCCGCGTACTATAGGGGGCACGGCCTTGAGGGTCGTGCTGATGGCACGGGTTTCGGGGTGTCAAAATCTGGGCTGTCACATCTTGTCTCAGCCAGATTTCATTGTCTTACCGACAAACTTAAAATTAATAATTTACAATTGCTTGGGTTGCCTCCCAAGAAGCGCTACGGATGCGTCGGTAGCTCGACCAGGCTAAAGTGCTCTTCAGAGCATTGGCAAATCAGAGGAAGACGAAGTCTCCCCAGCCATTGGTTTGCCTTTACTCACATCAACCGGTTGCTCAGACAACCAAGCCTTTGCTCTTTTATTAAAAGCTACAACTAGTTCCTCAATTCGAGTTGCTAGTGCAATTAGTGAATCCGTGAGAGGGTTGAGCAAATGCTCATGGTGTTGGCTCTGTTGTTGCCAGGCCTGGATTGCTTGCAACATAGCTTCCTCCAGAGAGTTACTCCCGTGAGGCATATGATGTTGTCGTCCCATAAATGGCGGAGCATTCGTCGACCTGAAAGGTTGATTATTTCTCTGCATTCCATTGTGTTGCTAGGACAGACTTGGGTGGTTCCTCCAGCTTGGATTACAAATGTTTACCCAACCATTATTGTTATCCAAATGCTAGAAGGAACATGCTGTGGCTGGATGATTTTGGGTTACTATTGGGGGCATAGGAGCAGCAGGATACATAGGAACCTCTTGAGTAGGGTTCTGGTTGAGACCATGAACCTCACCTCCTTGTGATGTTGGGTGCGATTTTATACCCAACATGGACTAGAGTTTTATCTTCCAAAGTTTCAACTTTGGTAGAAAAATCATCTTTGACTTTTAAGCTGTACAACCCTCCTCGCTTTGGAGGTGTACTTCTTCGAATCTTCAGACCAGTCCATCTCGGTGTCGGGTGTGGCATCAATTCCACACTGAGGGTCCCTAAAAGTTCCCATGCATCAGTTACAGTAAATGAGAGAAACATACCCCCACAAGTATCATCAATCTAATGTCGGGTTTGTTCATTTAGGCCTTCGTAGAGACTGAGCACTATTTCTCAGCACCAAACCCCATGATTAGGGCAACTCAGCAGAAGCTCGTTGAAGCGTCTCCAACAATCATAAAAAGACTCATCCGGGTATTGATAAAATGCAGTTATTACTTTCTGGAATCAGTTAGTTTTACAAGTTGGGAAATATTTATTGAAAATACATTTTGCAGCTCCTCCCAACTAGTAATCAAGTCAATGGGCAAAGAGTGTAGCCACTAGTTTGCCCTGTCTCTTAGTGAAAATGGAAAAAGCCTCAATGTGACCTCTTCTGTAAAGTGTTTATTCTTGAATTAGGGGCAGATCTCTAGAAAGCACGTCACATGCATATGAGGATCTTCGTTACCATGCCCATGAAAAATTGGAACTAGTTGATTCACATTAGGCTTGATCTCGAAGACCCTATCTTTGGCGGCTGTAGGTACACGAATACATGAGGGAGGTACAAGACTAGCCGGTGTATAATACTCCCTTAATGTCCTAGCCATATGGTCCTCTCCCGCCATAATAAATATTAAAAATAAATAGGGCGAGATGGCTAGAATACTCAAAGTCATAACATTTTGAGAAAACAAGAGTTAGCGTGATTATGCCGCCTCGTTCTCTCAACCTCAAAGAGTGGTTGCACGAGGGAAGAAAAGAATTGAAACCACACCTTGACCAAAACAGAAAAACAAAAACAAAAATTATTAACCTAATTAACGAAAATCAGAAGCACTCACCTTGGCCTCTCGTAGCGTCCCGTGACAAGCCTTTAGTACGTTCAAGCCTTTGATTTCCCAACCTACAAAACACACAAACTACAGTTAATATAATGATACAAAGATATAGTAAAACAGAAATCAAATAAGAAATAAAGCCAAAATTCCTTGGCAACGGCGCCAAAAATTTGATCGTCTTAAAATATGACCTTGCAAGTGCACAAGTCCGAATGCACTAGGGCAAGTACAAGAGTGTCGAACCACAGGGATTTGTCGTTCATCTCTTATTTAATTTCTATTTTATGAAATATTTTAAAAAAATTAGATTTCCTAAATTCAAATAAATAAAAGAAACATAAATAGTGCGAAATAGGAAAATAGAAGGCAGTCAGGAATCTCTCTTGGATTTCATATCAGTACACAATAAAACCTACTACTTTCCCAGAATGAATCCCAGGTACCCCAGCTCCTGGCTACAAGCTCAATTTCATCGTTTATGAATTAGAAAGATCTAATCGTTAAACATCATTGCACATAACCAACTAAGACTAGCCTACAAGGTCGTAGCCCGTCGGCGAGTATCCTATCTAGTCTAGTTCTTAAGCCCTACTAGGCCTATAAGAGTAGATTAAATAGCACTAAACCATTACAATCGCTCCATCTCGATGACTCTCGGAACCTCCAACATGCAATCGTACCATTAAAATGGAATTCAAAATAAAAGAAAGAGACGAAATTTTATTAGATACTTATCCAAAATTTACAAGAGATCCCTAGCCGAAGCTTTACGCATGCATTGATTCAGAGACCTTCATCATTGCTGAATTAGGCTCTGATCAATGATCACAATCAATCTCTCTCCATTCTAGACTATCCCGATCCTAATCTACGAAAATGCACTTCAAAGCCCTCTAGAAAAGTTTCAGCGTGCGAGTCCCCTAAAATCTAACCCTAGGGTCCTTATTTATAGATTTACAAGACCCTAGAACATTGTACATGGCAAGTAATCTTTAGATCCTAAAAATCCTCCAAGAAAGATGAATCTGGAAAGGATTCTGCACGATTTAGAGTTATCCCATCTATTGGAAGAGACTCCCGGCGAAGATCTCGGAGTTTGAAGATATCCACAACTGTGCAGACATTGATTTTCGCTCAGAAACTCTATTGTGATCGGTTGGGATTGGAGAACCGACCGGTCGGCTTTAGACTCCTTTAGGTAGAAGACGATCTACAGAGCTATAGTTTTCATTATTTTTCAGACCAATCGAGCCAAGTGTGACCGGTCGAGTAATTCCTCTGAGTATTTTCCATTCTGCTTCTTGCATTTTTGACCGGTCGGCTGAGTCCTGACCGGTCTCATCTTTAATTTCCTGAAGCTTCCAGCGTTGTGACCAGTTGATTGAGTCCTTCGACCAGTCCAATTAAGTCCTCTTTTCTTCCTTTGGGAACCAGGGAAAGTGGTGTAGGATGCTCCAGCATCAGATCCAGTGGGGCTAGGGACGGAGATTGTCGGAGTCTCCGTCGAAGGTGCAGCCGTGGAAGGGGCCTTCCTCCATTGGCTCGCCTCATAGAGCTTTGGGAGAACGCTTTTAGAGTGGACTCTGATGGGTCAATCTTATACCCATGACTGAGTAACAGTCATGTGACAAAACGCCCGTATGGGAGCCCAAGCGACACCTGGTGATACTTTGGCAAAACCAGTTTCCTAAGGGTATCAAGTAACCCATAGAAAACCAGTTTGGTCGGTTGAAACCACCAACCCTTCTGAACAGCATAAAGGATCTGAAGGAGATCTGATTGTCGTTGAGTATTGTGTGAAATCGAATATAGTGTCTTATATAACATTACATCCGCAAAGAATCGATCTCGATTAAGCACCTCCCGTGTGGTAAACGTGGGACCCATGGGCGGGCAGCCAAAGATGGTGTGGACCATCTCGGAAATAGAGGGAAAATCATGACAGCGTGGCATTGCGCTGCCCTTGGGGATCACTCGAGAAGCCCACGTGAAGGGCAAGCTCCACCCGATAGAACGAAAAATCGGATCCGTCGATCTTCATCGAAAAGCGATCCGACCCAAAATAGTTATATATCAGGCACTCATAGAAGAGCTGGACCAATCGGGGATACACTAGGGTAAGTGAGGACACCAAGAGTACGTTGATGCCGAATCACTTTTAAGTAAGCCAGTGAAAACTGTGCCTCGGGTAGCTTCTCAAAATATTTCATGTTGAACTCGGGTTCAACAAAGAAGTCATGATGCATCATGGTGGACTGTGGGTTGTCCCGCCTCAAGGTCTAGGTCACAGGGGGAGTGGGTGGTGGTGATCATGCGCCAATGCCCGTGCACACGGATGCCAAGACTGCTCAAGCACGGAGGGTCGTGCTTTTTTTTAGCGGGGCATCCACCGTAGGTGCCTTTGCCCTTGTCGCGTGACAGCTATGTGAATTACATTCTGTCTTATCCTATTGTAAGCGCACAATGGAATTTATAGCACTAGTGATAGGATCGTTCCCACGAGGAAATCTGAAACTCTTAAATTTTCATTTGCCTTTAAAGAATAAAGAATGGTTTTCAATTAAACTAAAGTGCAGGAAAAATAAATCTAAATCTTCCGTCTTCCAGATTATGGTCGTCAATCACAATCCTTCAGCCTTCAGATATCTACAAAATTAAAATACTGTTACACTACATCTCAATCATCCAGAATTTGAGCGTCAATCGAAAACTAGAATTCTTCAATATAGATCTATACTAATTTGCAACCTTCTAGAATTTGGGTGTCAATCAAACACTAGAAAATTGAAGATGGAAAAGCAAATACCATTACACTAATCTTTCAAATTCTCAATCTTAGTCGTCAATTAAAATCAAGAACTATTAGATGTTTCCAAAGTAGTAAAAATGCAATAAAAAGAAATCTAAACTAGAAAGCAATAAAATTGATCTTTCATCTCCCAATTGCAGGTGTTAATTTCTCTTGAGAAACTACTGATACTCAACTCTAGGAAGCAATAAAAACCTACTCTAAGGTTAATCTTCCAGTTCCCGACCTTAGTCGTTAATTGATTTCGAGAACCTTAGATAGCTTATTCTGGTGCCAAACCCTCTTATTTATAGATCATAAGGGGTCGGTTACATTATTCGAATTCTAATAAAAGTAAACTACTAAAAACAAAAAGATTCCTAATAAAACTAAATTTCCTAATTCTAATCTTCCTTGCTTTTAATAGTAGAAGCGCACAGGACTCTTCTCCTTGATTTCAGCAATAGAGATCTTCAAAATTCTTTCGCCAATCTTCTCAGATCTGTAAAATGCAAGACGTCTAATTCAAGAGTTCTTTCTATTCTATGCATGATGGTGCAACTCTTCATGTGATCTGCAGCAGTGTGAACTTTATGGTGTAAAATCGTAAAGACGATTTCTCTTCTTCATTCAGTACAATTCCTTTAGCATGATCGATCATAATCTTCAATACGATTTCTCCTGTCTCAAGCTTCTTCCGTAGAATCGTGAATACGATTCTTCTTTCTTCTTCAACTTCTCATGATTTCTCTTATGATTCCTCGTGAGTTCTCATTCTTTCAACTTATTGACTGGTTTCGAATACGATTGGGTTCGTATTTTTTAGTGATCTTCTTTCTTATTACCTTTTTAGTTTATTTTGGCAAAGATTAACACTTTGACTTTTTGTACTTACTGGTCTAAATATCTGCACATCAACATCACATTTGATGCAAACTAAGGTCCCCCAGACTTACATTTTTCTAGTCCTTAGCAAACAAGGACAGATAAATTATTCTAACTACAAATTTAAATGCCACTTTCGTAGGGAACACGATTGCATTTAGCAGATGCAACAAGCCTTTAAACCCCTAGGTGATCCCTAGTGGAGGTGTGTCTCTTGAAGGTTTTCAGTGAAGTTACCTACAAACTTCAAAATATTTTTGGATTTTTTCAAAAAATTTCAAAAAGAAAGCAAACTAAAAACTCTTAAACAAATCTAACGAATTAATAGCTAACCATTACATGTTTGTTTAAAATATCAAAAATATGATTTCATCAGCTATGACTTCCCTTCCTAGCAGTTATCCTTGATCAGATACTCAACAATTTCAATTCATATAAAGCTTGGAGTGTGTGCGTATCAATAAAGAATTCATTCATTATAAATTTTTCTAAACTGCAGATTTAGAAAAACATTTTCATCTAAATTCTCATTATTGGCATACTCTCAAAAAGAATATCAAAATTATTGGGTTCTCTCACTGATATATGTAAGGAATAATTTCAAGGACAATTGATAAAAATAAATCTAATGGAATAGATAACCAATTCTATTTCTTATGCTTTTTTATTCTCCATAGTATTAATTATACACATCTCTACTAGACTCATGCTTCTGTAAATCATGAATCAAGAAAAGACTTTATTCGGCTTGTAATAGGGCTATGGGTTAAAAGGTTTGAAAGAAAGGTAGAAAGGATTCAAAAGTCTGAGAATTCAACTTTTCTCTCTCTCCTATCTTCCTCTCTTTTTTCTTTTTCTACTTCAGCAAGTATCAAAAAATTGGATGTCTTCTTCCCATATACTTTTTTCTTCAGTAAATCCCTTTTTCTTTAGATTTCTTTTCCAGCATATCTCTTGAAATATATTTATTTTTTTCTCATTTTGGAAGCTTCTTTGCTTCTCTTTCTATACTTTTCTCCCATACATTTTTTCTTCAAAAATATTTCTCTTTATCAGCTATAGCCTTTTTAGCATATCCCTTATCTATTTTCGCACTCCCACTTCCCTATTTTTCCCTCTATTCTAAATTCTAAGAATGACTAGGGAAAAAAGACTGAAAGCTTTGGGTAGTGCATATGGTTAAGGGTTTATAAGATTTTTGCTACAAAGAAAATCAGTTTAGGCTCTAATATGGGTTCAAGAGATAGATTATTTTGGGATTTTGGCTTTTTGGCCCAAACGAATAAAAAGATGGCCTTAAATCATTTCCACGATTTACTAGCAAGAATGCCATATTGTTTCAGTGTATATGACAAACAGTTCTAGAAAAGCATTCAACATAATAGTAGAATATTTTATTCAAATAAAAACAACAATATGAGATTTCATTAAATTAGTTAAGTTCAAGAATATTTAAGATTTAGATAGGCATCAGTCTCTCTCAAAGAAAGGAAATAAGTCCCTCACTAGTTATACGATTTTGAAACTATAGTCTAAATTTTGTAATTTAAAGCAATGTATAATTTCAAACATTCAATTATGATACAGTGTACAGGTGGGCTAAAGATGAATATTAACTACTTCTTATCAATGATGTTTGAACTCCTACTAAGATGATGGTTATGCTTATAGAATTGTATTCTATCTAATCGTAATTCACACATGATGGTTAACATGAGTCGAAAAAAAAAAAAACAAATAAACCTAAAAATCTAAAATTAAATTTTAAAAATAGAACTAAACTACACAGACTAAAACTGTACAGAAATTTGTAAAAATAATTTTCTTTTATTAGTTTTTTACTTTTTTTTCAAACTAATTTACATACACAGCGTGTGTACCCCCAAACTTAAATAGGAAAATGTCCTCATTGTCCTCAGATCAAAGCATACCAAAATATCATGGTGCCAAAACGGTGTCGGGTACAAAATCCGCAAGGAAAGTTTAACAATCTCCCCCAAACTTGGGGTAAATCACTTCCAACATTATCTATATGGAAACACCACCGCGCAAAAATAAGAAAATAAGATAAAAACTAAAAGGAAAATTAAGAAAGAAAATTAATTAATTACATAAAAAGAAATCCTAGGAAAAATCTATACACAGGCTGACTTGAACACCGGCAGCGACTGCCCGAGGCGTTAAAGTTTGTAATGGAGATCAACGTCTTGGGGTGGTAACCACCTTCAATTAGAGTCGTACCCTCTATCTTCCACTAGACAGAACACTCCTCCCTGCCTTCCACTTCATCAACTACACCATCGGAAGAGAAATACAATGCAGTTGGCGAAAGAAGTTGAGGAGTGGGAAGTTGACATCTCGCTATCCTCCAGCAGACTATACTACTCCCCTGCAAGACTCTGTGAAGAAAATGTAATGCAGAAAAGGGGAGAGTATGAGAAATGGGAGGGGTGGCAAGGGACAATTCAACCCACCATAATCGTAAAGGAACTCGCACTCGGGGTGGATTGTGATGGTAGAATTGTTAAGAAGTGGGAGAAGATGGGGCGTAGGAAAAAGGTTTCGATTTTGAGTTAGGTTTAGGGTTAAGGGGTGACGCAGGACAAACGCTAAAATCCTAATATGCGAATTTGGGATTAACTTTTAGAATGAATTGAATAGCGAAAATGTTCAAAATCAAGCAACGCATAAAATTAATTCAATGAAATTAATAAAAAAATTAGGTTAATCCATTTTAGCGTCGCATGCATAAAATTTCTCGATCTAAAAAAACGGCTCCGATGAATGAACTCGGAATTCGTTCTAGTTTAGGGCATCAAGCGGTAATTGCAATATCGGATTTGATTCCTCGGGGATTTTGAAGGAGATGAAACTTGAATAAATAGTTCAAAAGGGGAGATTAATGATATCATGGAATGCGATTCTTTTGGGATTTTTTTTCTTTTATCAATGGAAAGAAAGAAAAATAATACCTGATAACTAAAGAAAAGACAAACTAAAAAGATAGATTTCAAGGCTTCCCACCAAGGGTATTCCGAAGCTTCACACCATGGTTGTACGTCGGCTTTGCACCAAGTCACACGAGAAACAATCTCTCACTCCTCAAGGTTTGAAGGATTCACTCCCTCGATTGAAAACTTTTCACAAGCTCTCTAGGGTTTGCACAAAAGCAACTCTCTTTTCATTAATCAAAAACTCCCTAATTACTTTGTTTAAAGACCTTATATAGGAGGTCTTACAATAAAAGAAAACCCTAAAACGAACATTAAATAAAAGACAAATAAACCCCTAAAACTAAAGTTCAAAATTAGAAGTTTAAAACAACTAAAACTCTTCTGCGCGATTTCGTTCAATCGAAATTAGCATTCGATCAAACGAAATTAGTATTCGATTGAACGAAAATCTTGCTTTCATCCTTTACGCCTGGTTTCTCCTCCTATATGCCCGGTTCTGATTTCCGTTCCGCTTCTTTTAACGTTAGTACACGTGAAAGGGTCCGTATCGGATGTCTACAATGTCGGCGTCCCCGTCAAGGGGTTTTGTGGTGGACGATTCAGCATTAGGGATGGGCTGTTGGCTCTTCAATTTTTTTAATCTTTTTATTACAGCCAGAAGCTCGGCCCTTTGTATCTCAAGAATTCAGTCGAGTCTTCTACTATATCGTCTTGGTCAAGCTCTTTTGCCATAGGATTAGGGTTCGAAAGAGGAAGGCGAAGGAGATGGGTTTGGAATGAGAAAAGTCTGTGAAAGGGCATGGTTTTATAGGGAAAAAGGCAAAGGCTGGGGCTATGAACCGTGACTTCGAAATAAATGTCGGGGTGTAGGCATTTAAGGATGGGTAGGTGGCAAGTGGTGGTATTGAATGCAATGCGTGTTCGCTTCCTCTACGATTAAATGGGTTCAACTTTCAAGGTAACCGATAAGACAAGTCACTGGACTCGCCTATTCCCTAGAATTGTAAGTTACGATTTTATATAACAGCACTCCGACGGTACAGACTCTGTGACAACTCAACCGTAATCACTACGATTTGACCATAGAAAATCATGAGTGATCGCAAGTCCATACGTTCACTCAAAACTTTGGGGGTTTTTCGGAATTTTTTTTCAGTTTTCTCATCCTATCTAATCCGTTTTCGGTTTTCACCACCCAAAACTGAAACCAAACCAAATCAGAATTGGTTAGGTTGGAATCAATTTTCGGGCTGGTTCAGACTAGCTCGGTTTGCTCGATATTTGGTTCAGGTCAAAACTTGCATCCTTACTGGATGACCTAAAATGCCCCTTTTCAATTTTTATTTATATTTTTGGTTAATTTAAGTTTTCAATTGTGTTCTGTAGCTTTCCATGGGAAGAATTATGCATGTAGTTGCTATTGAATCTATTATCTTCTTGTTTAGTCATATGGGTTTCTAACTATATCAGTGAGGTTTTCAATATTGCTATGGAATGTAAATAAGCCATCTTTTATTAATCATGTTTGCAGATTAAGTGAACAATATTTTCTGGATCTCTTGTTCATATTCCCATATGAATTCCTCTCTTCCCTAGCATCCTTATTTATGAATCTGTTATTGTTTGTCAGTAGAATTTTATCATTTTTATACAAACGTAATTGTTTAAAGAGACTTTTGTTTCTTCTGATAAGATTAATTTGTATTATAGATTCACAGTGACCATTTGTAGGGAATGAAGAAGTTTTTCTCGTTTCAATCTTCTCGCTTTCTCTAACAGAGACCCAAAGAATCCATCTCAGCAATCAACTCTGATAAAGTCTACTGGGAAGCCCCATGGGAGAATAATCTAGAAAACTGCAACAAGATCCAGGACAACTCCCAAAGCCACAAGGAGTCTGCTAGTAGTTTAGGCCTTAAAAGGTGCCTTTTGTGTTCTTCATCTCGCAATTACAGAGGCACTGGAAGGAACTTGAATTCTTCAAGTAGTCTCCATGAATCGCCTTCCAGCAATAGCAATGCCACATACCAAGATGTTGATTACCCCAGTGGGTAACTGGCTTTGGTTTTGTTGCTTCTCTGTTCTCCTCCTAGAATTTTACTTGCAGTTTAAAAGGTATATGATATGCAAGCATGCATTTTTTTCTTTGAATTGGTGGCAATCTTCATGTGTCTTTTATTCTTCTCTGAATTTTCAGTTTTGGCTTTACTTGAAACTTTAATCTCGATTCTGGTTTTCCTATTAGCTGCAATTTTTCCTCTAGAGCTTCTTAAGCAATCTTATTTAGTTTGAGTGAGCTTTTTCATCCGGTTTTGAATTTTTGTTGGATTTTGATGTTATTGTATGCAGTTCTGCTTTATGTGTTCTTGCTTCTCATTTTTTCAATTTATCATTTGGAGACATGATTCCCAGTAGGACTATACGTGTGTTTTACTGAATGGTGATGTTGATGTTTGTGAGCATTTTTTTCAAAAACTTGTTGGGACTTGAGTAATCATCATTGCATGTATATATTTTTGTTTACCGATCAACAAAAATGCATATATTGCTGTTTCAGGCTTTTCTGTATCAACATGGCTTATATCATCTCGCTGAGATAACACCCTCCCCATTCCATTCTTTATGCTACATGGTGTAATTTTTACTGATCCAAGTGGTCCAAATGACATAATGTCTTTTGAATTAACCCAAGAGATATGATCGCCAGATGGTATGAATCACTTGATGACCATGATTTTTGGGCTGGCTTAAGTTCAAACGATGGCCTATCATTTACACGACTTGGATTGGTCATATATATGCAGCATGTGGCTTGAAAGTGAAACAATGAGAAGCATATCTCAATCTGACCGTGTGGAGAGCCAAATCTCTATATATGAAGTGGGTTTTGTTTTTGGAACTGCTTAGTATTGTGATTTCGATTTTCTTTCATGTGTTAATCATGATTCTAATTTTTTGTCATTTGCACAAGTGGGGTTTTCCTTAAACCAGTTACTCTTGCAAAATCTGCCCCTCCATTTTTCTTATGTATTTTTTCTATATGAAATATCAAAAATTTGTGAAATGCATTGAGCATCTCTTATTCATCGTCTTTCTTTTTCTTTTGTAATTGCCGCTCACCGATTCCGGATAGGCAATACAAGGCATTTTCCAAATCCAGTTGACCTCTACGTGTGCAGTCTATTGCACCTGCTTCACCGACAATTAGCAAAGACCACAAGATGTTCCATTCATTTAGGGAAGCGAGAGATGCCCGTCTTTGTCCTTCAACCTGAGACTGGAAAAGAGATGATGTTATGCCAGTGTCCCCAAAAATACTTGCGAAGAATGTAGTTGAGAGGCTGTGGCACATTTTCCCTCGGAATGTAAAATAAAAGTGCAAGATATCAATTCTGAAACTAGTACCACTGTTGAAGATATTTTTGAGGACTATCCCAACCCGCATCCAAGTTCAATGCTTGCATAGAGATTTAATCTAATCAAATCTTTACAAATTTAAAATACCGTTACACCATATATCAAATTTCCTAGAATTGGGCATCAATCAAAACCAGAATCTTATCAATACAGATTTAATCTAATCAACAATCTACCAGAAATTTGGGCGTCAATCAAACTCAAGAAAATTGAAGATGAAAAAGTAAAACCGTTACACTAATCTATAAACCTTAATCTGAGGCGTCAATTCAAATCAAAATCTGAAGATGTTTACAAAGCAGTAAGTTGCATAAAATAAATCTAAACTAGAAAGCAAAATAAATTATATCTTTCATTCCCCAGTATTAATCGTTAATTACTTTTGAGAAACTACAGATACCTACACTACTCTAAACTAATGATCGGAAGAAAATCCAACCTCAGTCGTCAATTGATGCTGAAATTCTTCGATACTTATTTCTATACCGAGCCCTCTTATTTATAGATCATAAGTGGTCGGTTTACAGAGGTCTAATTCTAATGAAAGAAACTACTAAAAATGAAAGTATCCTATTATAACTCTAACTTCTAATTTTATTCTTCCTTGCTTAGAATAGTTGATATGCTTCTAGAGTGTTCTTTGATTTTCAGGAACAGAGTCCTTTAGGAGTCTCCCTTTGTCAATCTTCTCAGATCCGTTAGTGGCTAAACTTCTAATTCAAGAATTCTTCTAAGTATATGCATGGCGGTGTAGAGCTTCACATGATCAGCAACAGAGAAAAACTTCTATTTTTGTAAAATCGTAAATCATGATTTCTCATTCTAGCACAACTTTCTCTCCGGACGATTCTCTGGATTACGATTTTTCTTTTACGATTGATCGCTTTTCTTCTTTGTATCGCTTTTGAATGTCTCTTCTGAAGAATCGTAAATTATGATTTTCTATTTCTTTTTCTTGCAACATTCTGCAGAATCGTAAAACACGATTTTTCACTTTTCAGTAGGCAAAGAGTCGTCTTTTACGTTCAATCGTCTTTTTATTGCTTTATGAGTTCATTTTGGCGATGATTAACACTTTAGCTCTATTTTTTTGATTTTCCTTAATATCTGCACATCGTTTACTTGTTAGTAGCAAACTGAAGTCTGGCATCACTATGTTAAGGGTGGTAATTGGTAAATTATGTGACTGATCACACTCCCAAACTAACGCTTTGCTAGTCCCTAGCGAACAAGAAAAGATACTTAATCTAAACACTATGACTAGCATATCACACATGTCCCCCACTTTAGCAGCCATTGGTGGCTGCATTGCTCCCATGAGCTTTTCAAATTTTTGAGTCAAGCTATCCACTTTCCTTTTCAAATCATTGTAACAACTAACCTCATATATTTTTCCTCTTGTAGTATTCTCCCTCACCAATCTAACAGGGGCCTCAATGTCCCTTGACAAAGTCTCCCTTTGCATGGAGTTTTCACTAATGATATCAAACAACTCCCAAGCCTCATCAGCTGTCTTGCGGAGGTAAGTACCACCACATGATGTATCAATCATGTCCCTGCTCTTGGGATCAATTCCTTCATAGAAACCTTGAACAAGTTGTCATTCAGGAATTTGGTGATGGGGACATTGCTTCAAGAGCTCCTTAAATCTCTCCCATGCTTGGTGAATGTCTTTAGTTGGGGTTTGAACAAATAAAATTATGCTCTTCCTCAGCTAACTTGTTTTTGAAACTTGGTCAAAAATTGACATTGAAGGTCATTCCAAGACTGAATTCTATTGGTTGGGATATAGACAGCCATGTTCTGGCTCTATCCTTTAGTGAAAAAGGAAAGAGTCTCAACCTGGTTGCTTCCTCCCCAAAACCAGCAATGTTGAAAGTAGTGCCAGTCTTAGAAATTCATCAATGTGCTTGTATGGGTCTTCCTTACTCAGGCCATGATATGAGGGCAATATTTGTATGATGGAAGATTTAATCTCATAGTTCCCTTGGACAGCAGGGAATTGAATGCAGAAGGAGAATTGTATACCCCTGGTGCATTGAATTCTTTCAATGTCCTAGGTTGCTCAGCCATTGCAGAAATCTTAGAATTCACCACATGTGTGTGTAGGGAATGCTTAGGTCTGAGAAGTCTCTAAACTTCAAGATCTAAAGGAAAAATTTTAGGATTGAGAGATCTTCTACCAGGCATATACATAGCAGGAACCAAGTACAACACACAAAATTCAGCACATATTTAAGCAAAATAATTACAAAAACACACAACTATTGCTGCAGATCTAAAAAATTATAGATCTAGAAATGTAAAAAGAGTTAGGAAATGCAAACATGAAGCACTGCTTGCTCCTCAACTTAGCACAATGCTCCTCTCAGTTTTCCAGATCTAGATCTGTAATACAAAATTAAACTATAAAAAACTACAACAGCAATTAGTCAAACACAAAATAGGCAATTATAAATTTAAATATGAAATTAGAAAAACAAATATCTACCAATTTAAAAACATAGATCCCCGGCAGCGATGCCAAAAACTTGTTGATTTCTTTACCTTGCAATTATTAAATGGTTAAAAATAATAAACTAAAAGGCAAAATCACAGAGCAATGGGATCAAGGTATGCAATCAGCCTTGCAAGAATCAAGGTTGCTGCAGCAAGCTTTAAGGGGTAAGTGAGGGTAGGTCCACAGGGAAATTTTCTCTAAAATGTAATAAATCTCCAGATCCCTAATAGATTTGGCACTCTAGCCTATCGTAATTTAAAATAAAGCTAAAACAGGAAAGAGGAGAGGTTTTTAAGAGTTATCACTTTATAAAAACTACAGAAAATTGAAGGTATTGCTAATGATCCAGAACTGAGTAAAAATCAAATTTAAAAAAATAGAGAAAAGGATTAAATCAAAAGGCAGAGAATAACAGCTAGGGATTTTGGTCTTTTACTGAAAATTGATTGATTCAAAGGCAGTGCAGGGAATTAATTTACAACAAGCCTTCATTTGGCTACAAGCACATATGCAAGGTATAAGAATCTAACCTAGACCAGAGAATTGGAGTGATCCTAAGGCTATGATCTATCCACTTGAATGGTCACAGATCGTCCCAGAGATTCCTCTAATTCTAGGATCTTAATTAGAGCAATTAAAATATTGTAAATGTTGTGGATGCAAGGCTACAATCTCAAGCATCCATAGGAAGATTTAATCTTGGGAAATTAAATACAAACATGAGATCTATAGATTAAAATCAACTCTAAATTCTATAATATACTGATTCAATACAAACTTACAGTATAATTTGCAATCTGTGCAACATCCAATCCCATACAAAGCCTTGAACCTTTCAATTTACAGCTCTCAACCTCACCCTAGCTACTCAAAGGGTTTAGCCAACCATAATTGGCTAAGGAGAGAATGGGGGAAGAAGAAAGAGGGAAGGAATTTTTGGAGGGAAAGAGGATTTCAAATTTGATCTCTCTCAATTTCTAGATGCCTTATCTGTGCAATTTCTCTTGCATTTATATCCTTCCCTTCTGTCCTCAGATATGTTTTAGCCAATCAGATTACAAGGGAATAATTTAGTTGTTCTCAACTGCTGATGTGACTAATTTTACTTCTAGAAGCTTTCCATCAATTGGTCTAAAATGGGCAAGTACATGTGAGGTGGTTAGAGGGTTCCCATTAGCTTTCCACTTCAATAGCTGTTTCAGCAATGCTCCTTTCAGCCATTTGAGAAGTTCTAAAGATGAACCCTTGCTTGGAGATCTTAACAGGTGTGCTGAATAGCTTGGTGTTGCTGTTGTCTAATGTGCACACAACTGTCCTTGAATTTCTTGGTGTTTCCAAAGCTTGTATAGCTGAATTGTTTTGAGTTCATCTAGAATGTAGGCTACTGCAATTGTTTGAGCTGATAGATATGAGTGCAAGGGCTGCAGATGTAGATGGAAGCTCTTGGTTGCTTCTAATCTCTTCTTCTTGGCACATGAACATGGATAACTGCAGATCTATTCCTAAACTGCAAAACACTCTAAAATGCAATTATTAGATACTTTGAGGGTTAGCAAAAGCCAAGTTTAAGGGGCCTAAAATGGTAAAAATCAGTGCTCAACACACCCCCAAACCTAACCTTTGCTAGTCCTCGAGCAAAGTGAAATTTCAAACACTTAACCTACAAAAATAAATGCCACTTTCGTAGGGAACACGGGTGCATTTGGCACATGCACCAAGCCTTTTAAACCCCTAGGTGATCCCTAGTGGAGGAGTGGAGTCTCCTGAGAGTTTTCAGTAAAGGTACCCATAAACTTCTCTAATAAAAGCAGTTAATATTAATTCAACATGCTAAAATGGAGTTCAAATAAAATAAAATTCATTCCACACCTTGTTCAATCAATTTTAGAGGATTCTTAGCAGAAAAATATCAGTTTAAAATTAAAATTCTGCTGTAATTCCTTCACAATTAATTAGTTCATGTCAAGGCATTGTGTCTAAAAATTAATGTAGATCTTACCTTTAAGTTGAGAATTCTGTTTTGATAATGCCTCCAACAAACTTTGATTTCAGACCCAATTCTTACCGAGGCTATCACTCACAAAAAATAGAAAGGTGCGTCATTTCACACAGCTCAAGAGCAGTTGCAGCCCTCAAATTGGACTGCAAACATGAGCATGCATTGCTCTAATTTCTGAAATCTTTCTAACTCTTTTCACCATAGATCACACAAGTTATCATCACCACATGACAGCTCAATCCATTTCAGATCAGTAAGGACTTTTTATTGCGTTGTAATGTGGCTTATGGGTGAAGTTTACAAAGAATAAAAGGGAATAAAAGGATTCAAATTTGAGAAATCAGCAAGGTAAGGAGGTGATTTGCAACTTCACAACCTTCATTTCAGTATAGTTCCATCTACTTCTTGAATTTTCAGATTTGAAGTGATCAATTCCTCATCTGCTTTTCAATTTTTCAATGAAATGACTTCTCTTTCTTACTCTTTTGTTTTGCTTTTCTATTTTTCTTTTTCTTTTTGTATGCTTTACTTTTGTATTTTTCCCAATTTTTCTTTTTTTTAATGGGCTGGAATGCCACAGCTATACATCACACTTGCCTACAAATGGGCTTTCTTCTCCTTTCACCAATTGTCAAACCAGCCCTACCTTCTTCAACTCCTTCACCCTCTCCTTTTGAAATCTCAAGATAAGGTCCAACACCATTAGGTCACTGAGTTTGGATTCAAAATTTCTGGTTTTTATCAAAGAAAAGCTTGGATTTTCAAGGCTCAAAATGGTGTGTATCAAGAGCAGTTCAAGGTGAGAAATTTTAAGCTCAAACTGTCCAAAGGATGGCCTTACTTAATGTCCTCAATGTCATGAATGTTGTCAAGCTGTTTCAACTTGGATTTACATAACTTCTAGTGAGCAAGAATAGATTCAATTAGTCCTTAGAGCAGAAAAATTGCCAAGACACTCTTTAAAGAAAATTTTTCAGGCCCAAATCTCACTGGGTATGGTCCTTCATCAAATTTCTTGGGGTATATCCTCACAATTTTCTCTCTTTTCAAGTTCACTAAACATTAATTTTTAAAAATTCTTGACATTTACTTCATGAAAATGTTAGAGGGACAACAAATATCAGTTTAAAAAAGTTTTTCAATTTCCTCTTTTTCAAAAAAATCAGGTGGGAAATCACATTATTTTCAAAAAAAATTTCAACACTGTTACACTAGCATTAACCACTCTATTGGCACACGTGCCATACCCCAAGCCTATGATGAACATTTTCCTCAATGTTTACACAGTGAGTAACCAGGGGCAGCAGGGCAAAGTAAGAAAGAACAATAAAAGCAATATGTAGCAAAGAAGAATGCAAAACTGAATATATGAACATAAAAAATAGAAAAAATGATATACAAATGCAGGAAAATTACTGCTAAAAAGAGAAAAAATAGCAAAACAAAGATAAAAAACTGAATACAAAACTACAAAAATGAAGAAAAATAGTAAACTAGGACACATATTAACCTAAGAAAGAGAAATCAGCAATCTAAAAATAGTTTAAAACTAAAATTCCTAAAATAAAAAATCCTAAGAATCAGACCTGAGTCACCTGTGCTAAGAGAAATTTTTAATCCAAAAGGATGAACCCGTTTGCTACTTAAGAATCTATGTGATTTTACAAAATGATCAGCAGGAATAACACACAGTGAAAAGCAAGATTCATAAGACTGAGCCCTGTGTAGATGATGTGTATGAATTAGAAAAAATTTCAAAGTAATAAAGCATGAATGCACATAGTAAAAAGTAGGATTCATACACAGCTGAGACCCATTAATTGTGAAAGGTCTTGAAAGTATATAAAATCAGAGGCTCCATTGAATTTACAGAGCAAAAATATGATCCACTATTCATTAACCCTCATGAATCCTCCAAATTTAAAAACATGATCTTAGTAGAATCAGTTCCAGATGGGGGTACATGAATGATAGCAAAAGAAGACAGCCCATCTGAATCTGAAAATTTTTATATGTTTTTATCTTTTTTTAACTTTTTATGTGTTTTTGATCTGCTGGGGATCAACAAAAGCCCCTATTTACTACTGATGAAGAATATAAATGAGGAAAAACAAATCTGAAATTTTTTTATTTGTGTTTTCATTGTCTTTGAATTTTTTATGTGTTTTTATTATATAAAAAAAAAATCAGCATGCCTAAATGACAGCAGGAATTAAAATAAAGACAAACACTGAACATAGCAAAACTGCTGGTTTTAAAGAATTTAAAAATTAAAAATAAATGCAAAGAGAAGGGGATGCAAACTCAGGCAGATTTGCTCTAGCTGCAATCCATAAGCTCTTCTTGTGGCTACTAGTCCAGATCTGTAAAAATTCAAAAACTGCAGCAGTACATTATTCAAGCAAAGTGAATGTAATAAGTAAAACAAAAAGAAAAAACTCAGGCTACTGCCTCATTTATGCAAAAATGCAAAAAGTAACAACAACATTTATTCAAATAGCTAGAAGGCACAAAATAAAAACTCAGAAAATTCTGAATTACTGCAGTTAAAACAGATTTTCTTAACAAAAAAAAATTACAGTAAGCATTTATTCAAACAGTTTGAATGCAATATAAAAACAACATTAAGAACTAAAGTAAAATCTGATCTACAAAAATGAAAAAAACTCAGATTTACTAACTAGATCAAAACTACCCGGCAGCGGCGCCAAAAACCTGTGGATATTTTAGGTGTTGATTATTGTGGGTGATAAAAACAAAATTAAAATCAAAGTAAAACAGGGGATGGATTCAGCACACTAAAATTATCCTAGACCTGCAAGATACAGGGTCCATTGGTAGCAAATTTTAATAAGAGTTTGTCCCACAGGGAGTAGTGATCTAAAACCTAAGAGGTGTATAGTATACCTCCAGATTTGGCTACAGATCTAGCAATTCTAGCCTAAACTAAGAAAGAAAGAGAGTTTTTCGGGTGTCACTAGATCTAATTTTACAAAACTAAAATATAAAACTAAACTAAAAGATTGAGGGAGATGAATGGTGAAATAAAATGTATAATGGGGGAAATAGACAACTTAGGGCTGGTTCTCATTGTAAAACAGATCAAGGTATGTGAATTTGCAGCTTTCCTTCACTTGGCTACTCGTTCAAGTGTAAGGTAGAAGAATTCAAACCAAACCAAAGGGTTAGACTAGTCTTAAGGGTATGTGTTGTCCACTTGAATGGTCATAGATCATCCTATAGACTTCATCCGATCCAATGGTTCAGATTGAAACATTTAAATCACTACAAATACTATGGATATAAGGCAACAAGTTCAGGCATCCACAGGGATGTTAAACCAAGGGAAATCAGATGGTAAATAATAGATCTATTAGAAACTGAATGAGCTATTACCAAATACCTGGATCCTATAGACATCTAATGAAACCATAAGATCTTTAGATTTAATTGGACATTGAAATTAACAATTTATTGAATTAAACAACTTACAATAAGCTTGTTCTTAGATCTGTAGTCAGTGCATCGATCCACACATCTTTATGCTGAGATTACAATTAAAAACTATATCTGAATTGCAATGTAGATCTAATCCAATAGGCTGGATTAGAGAGAGAAGGGGGAAGAGAAAAAGGAAAAATAAAAGCTAAACTAAACCTAAATGAGTTAAGGAGAACCAAAGTTATTCTATGGATTCCTTGCTGAGAAATTACAGCAGCAAAGAGTCTTATTTATACAAGTGCAGTGCTCCAAGTGCTTTGGATTGCAGCCAATCAGAGGAGAGATTCTTCAATTCAGTTTGTGTTAATCCCTATTTTAGCATTTCAACCAATCAGAGAGCAAAAATAGATCCATTCAGTTATGCTCAGCTTAAGCTTCCCACCAAGAATTGTAAATCAGTTCTTGCCCATGTGCAAAATTCCTTGTATGCTTGGAGTTCCCAAAAATGTCCCTGCTGTCCATTTAATATTTTGTCTATGAGACCCAAAAATAGCTTCAGCTGCACACCTAAAATACTTGCCCGAACTGCCGAGAATATTCACAAATTAATCTCACCATCCCACTGGCTGCCCAAAATAGCCCTGCTGCTGTTTATTACCAAAACAGCCCCCAAATAGAATCCGATTTGATAAACCGTTGGGGTCTTGAAAGTATTCAATCAAATGGTTGCAACTACAGTAACCTCAATAAATTGTCTGCTGAAACTCAATGGAGTTTGATGGGCCCGAGCTGGATTAGCTTGAAGAACTCTGGGCTGATTGCAACTTCATTAACATTCATTAAAACCTGTGGCTTCAGCAGTGGGAAGGTGAACTCAAGAGGTTAACATGGGCTTTAGCACTTTGGGAGGATCATCTCGAGAGGATAGATGTTTGGGAGCTGAACTGGTCGACATGTACAACGACCATTTCGATAGGTTGGGTGGAGTGCAGATTAAATGCCCAAGAGGATGGAAGTTTGAGACTCAAGGGACAACAACTCCAGGTAAGTTGTCGTGAGGATGGTGAAGGTGGGCTGGCAAATCTTAACAGGTTTTGAAGGTTTGATGGATCTGCTCGAGAGGATGGGAGTTAGAGTGCAGCTGCTTCAGCATCTGTTCGTGAGGATTGATGGGATATTGCAAGATGCTGGTCGAGAGGATGTGGGAGATTTAATGGGCAGATGAAGGTGTCGATAGGATGCATTTACAACAGCAGCTCCAAGTGTGTTGTCATGAGGATCATTGCTACTGTTAAAGTGGATGCTGAAGCAAAGGTTAGAAGGTCGACAGGTTCTGCTCTACTCCCATGAAGATATCGACAGGATGAAATGGGGTCTTCAGCAATTCCCATGGAGTGCTCGACAGGTTCTAAGCTTGAAGGCTGCACTCTTTGATAGGTTGAAGCTATTACGTTTGGAGCTCTTTAACTTATCTAGATTGCTAGGAGTGCAGCTGAATTCTCTTCTGCTGCTGGAGTGTGCATCCAATTGAGCATATATATATATATCTGCATCTGGTATGGAGGTTTCAAGTGAGCACATCTTGACAGGATGGCTGCAAGTTCAAGTGCACTTCCATCGCTGTTTCAGCAATGCTCCTTTCAGCCATTCAAGAAGTTCTAAAGATGAACCCTTGCTTGAGGATCTTGACAGGTGTGCTGAATAGCTTGGTGTTGCTGTTGTCTAATGTGCACACAGTTGTCCTTGAATTTCTTAGTATTTCCAAAGCTTGTATAGCTGAACTGTTTTGAGTTCATCGAATGTAGGCATCTACAATGGTTTGAGCTAATAGATATGAGTGCAAGGGCTGTAGATTTAGATGGAAGCTCATGGTTGCTTCTAATCTCTTCTTAGCACATGAACATGGATAGCTATAGATTTATTCCTAAACTGCAAAATAATCTGAAATGCCATTATTAGATACTTTGAGGCTTAGCAAAAGCCAGGTTTAAGGGGCATAAAATGGTAAAAATCAGTGCTCAACATAATACCTTCTTCATCTCAGCACATCTTCTCTTCTTTAAATTTTCAGATTTGAAGTGACTTCTCCTCATTTTTGTTTTGCTTTTCTATTTTTCTCTTTCTTTTTGTTTTCTTTTCTTTTGCACTTTTGTCTTTCATTTTTTTTTTCTTATATGGGCTGGAATGCCACAATTTTTTACAACTGGCACACAGCTGCCAAAATGTCTTTTCTTAAAAAAAATTTCTCTTTTCCTCCCACCAAATATGAAACCTTGCTCCTTTACCCTCATTTCTCCCTTTACTTCCTGAATTTTCAGATTAAGGGTGAACTTAAATAGGTCTAGAGGTTCAGGAAAAAAATATTTTGGTGTTTGTCAAAGAAGGATGGAATTTTTAGGCTCAAATGTCATGAATGTTGTCAAGCTATTTTAACTTGGAGTACATAACTTCTAGTGAAAAAGAATAGGTTCAATCAGTCCTTAGAGTAGAAAAATTGCCAAAACACTCTTCGAAGAAAAATTTTCAAGCCCAAATCTCACTTGGTATGGTCTTCCTTAGGACTCTCAAGACATATTTTTTCTTTTCCTCTTCTTAATGGTTCACTACATACTGATTATGACAACAATTTCTTGATGATGTCTTTTATGAAAATGATGAATTTTCAAAAATATCCGAAAATTAAACAGTCTACCATACATTTTCAAATCTTCCTTTTTTCAAAATTGTTCAGTTTGAAATTCTGCTAAATTTGTTTTGATCTCATTCATACCATTGCACTTAGCTTAATTATTTCATACAACAAATTTTGTTTTCTTTATTTTATTTTTTTCAAAATTACCTTGCTATGTTATACCCCCAAACCTATGAGGAGCAGTGTCCTCACTGCTTTGAAAGTATTACAAAAGGAAATAGCAGGGTGAGCACAAGCAAATGAAGTAAAAGGAACAATGTAGAACAAATGTAAACTAACAGGAAAGCAAGAAACATTGTTGCAACTAACAAAACAGACATTATATTGAACACAAGTAATTACAAAAGAAACAGGGAAGACTAAACGTAACAAAAATATGTGCAGCAAACCCTATATACAAATTAATTACAACCAAATCCTAAATACAGTCTACTCCGAATCAGACTCTGAGTCAGTACTTGATATGGTCATTGACTCCCATCCTGTTGCTCTACAATTTTGTCATACTCTTTCTTGAAATTCTCCCTCCTTTTCAGTCTCTCAGTGCTGGCAGCACCCTCCATAGTCCTTTTGGCAGATGGCTTTCGCGGCTTAGAGCTGCCTTGGGACATGGTGGGCTCATTCATGGACACCCTAGTTGCTAAGGGTGGTATCCCTCCTTCTAAGGTGGACTGCAGGGTGTTAGCTCGCATGACTTGCATCTAAGCTTTTTGCTTCTCTGCATAATATAGCGTGAGGGCTTACTTGCACCGTTTTTGCCAATGAAGCTTCTCCACTCTATGCTCCAGCTTCAGCTGGTCAATCTCAGCTACCAAGGGCTACTTCACCCAAGTTTTTAGCACAACCATCCCTGAAAGGCATCCCTCCTATTGTAGGGATTTTCACCCATTGCTCTATAAAGAGTGGAAAATGGGGGTGTAGGGTGTAGGTATCTAGGGAAAATGGCCCTCGCAGTAGGGTCATCAAACAAATGGTAGGGAGTGGATGAAGAGGATGGGAGAGAGGGGGAAAGTGGGATTGTGACAGCCCGGATTTCGGCACCCCGAAACCCGTGCCATCAGCACGATCATCTTGACCGTGCCCCTTAACTATGCACGGAACACTGGTATATCAAGCATAAAAAGAAGTAAGAACAACTCGCGGAATTTAAATCTAATTAGAAATACTTTTCAAAAGACAGTTCTACCCTCATGCCCCTACATGAAGGGAGAACCGATCCGAACCATCGATGATATAAATCATCACAGATGGTTCGCCCCAAAGGAATAATCCAAACTCTATACATATACATGTTTTCACAAAATAAAGGCTTGACATACCAAGCCGTACAATCTCTACTCAAAACTCCTCAAAGTAGCACAACGGAGTCCTCTAGAAGAAGTCCTCTGGAGGTGGCTCCAACTCCTCGCCGGCAGCAAAGTCCGACTCGCCGGGATCAGCGTCCCCTGAAACCTCGGCAGCTGCTACTAATGGACCTGCGACGTATAGTCTATAGGGTGAGCTACATCCTAGCCCAATAGGGAACAAACACTGCTGAACATATAAGTTATAACTCACATATATTCTATGATATACCATGCATGATGTAACTATGCAGTTGTTGATAAAACAGTTAAAAGCATTCGTTTACTGTTGATTTCTTATGTTTTCATTTACTCATGAAAAATGCTGAAAAGGCCTAAAGCAAAACTTAAACTTTCAACTTAAGTAATCCCCGAGCAATATAGCATCGAGCCCCGATGAGCTACCCTTCATCGTCATCTATATAGACAGTTTAATGTATTCCACAGGAATCCCATATAGTACGCAACCCCCTTTCCCCTGGGGATTGGTGGCGGGGTTTCACTTATCTCAATCAACACCCCTGGGGTGTGCTTACTATGTACGGATAAGCCTCCGCACTGGCCTACGGTTTCGCCGCCGTATCGGTCACGGATATCCTGCCGTGTCAGTCGTGGGTATCCCGCCACGTCGGTGGGGTAACCTAAGGAACCTCAAATAACAAAATATCGATTGCCTTACATATAGTTATTCACCGTGTAAGTGTGCTATCTTATATCGGCCCTATCAAACATGATTCAATCATGGATACATCCACAGGATGTATCCATTAACTACATCACACGATGCTCTTATCTCTTTACTTCTTCATCCCCTGGGGATGGCTCATTCGTTTACTCTTATGAATGTCACACACACACTTTTCACAATTCTTTGAGCAGTAAAAATAATTGAATTGAAATTTATATCACTACATACATGCTCTTGTAAAATAAAGTACATGTTCAAGGTGTTCCCTACCTCAAGTCTTTACTTGTTCAATGCATCAAGGTCCCACGTGGCTCCTTGTGCACTAGCTCACACGTACCACCTATGGTACCACATAACAGGTAAAACACATCACAAGGGATGCAATAAAGAAGGTATAAGATCCTCCCGAATCTTGAAGTCAAACCTAAAGTCAACAAAATTTACCCCGATTAATGAAATCCGAATCGATTAATCGAACTTGGTTCGATTAATCGATTTCCAAAATCGATTAATCAAGGTCAATATCGATTAATCAGTAATTTCGATTAATCGAAATTCTCCATAAAGTAAACTCCTTATTGAACGATTGAGTTTCGATTCGATCGAATCATTTGATTAATGAAATCTTCTTCGCAAAGAACACTTACTATTGAGCGATTCGAGTTTCCATTCGATTAATCAATTACATTTGATTAATCAATTCTTACATTGCATAAAGTTCTCTTACAACTCGAGCGATTCGAGTTTCTATTCGATTAATCGAATTGATTTGATTCGAATCTCCTTTCGCATAAAGTACACTTCTTTGTTGAGCGATTGACTTTTCACAAGTCGATTAATCGATCCCAATTGATTAATCGAAAACTAAATCGATTAATCAAATCCCATTTCGATTAGTCGATTTTCATAAATCATTTCCTCCAACCCTTGGGGTCCACTGGAGGTTCCCAGTCGATTAATCGATTTTCAAATCGATTAATCGAAATCCAAATTCGATTAGTCGAAATCCAACTCGATTAATCGAAATCGTGTCTTCTGACCTTTCAACTTCCTGGCCAATTTCGATTAATCGAAACCCAATTTCGATTAATCGAAATTGTCAGATTCAGCCCCTTTTCGAGCTGTTCTTCCCAATCTTTTCCCATACTTTTTCCTTTATTTTTCTAAACCATTATCCTATGATTTAACCCACATTTAACCACAACTTAACCCCTATGATCTATGCATCTTATTTACAAGAATTTACCTTGGATAGATCTCAAGTTGATTTCTATCGCTAGTTGGAAGGCTAGGGTTTCTAGCTTTGGCTCTAACGGATCCTTACGTGAATCCGGCCTTCTTAATGCTTGACTCCTTCTTCCAAACAGTTGCAATAACTCTTCTCTCACTCCTCTCTCTTTCTCTCTCTTCTTTACTTCTCTCAACCACAAAAACATGAAAGTTAGGGTTTTCACCCTTTTTATTTTATTTCTTTTCTCGGTGTGGAACACATACACACCCCTCGGTGTATGTTACTCTACACACTCCTCTATCTCTCCACTCTTCTACACTGCTTCACACATCACACCCCCTCATCTCACTTTAAGTTCATCTTTGAACTATCTTATGGTCAAACCTAAGACCAATCGGGCACGGATCCCGAGGTCATAGTTTAACGTGATTTTTAGGGCTATTACATCCTCCCCACCTTGGGAATTTTCGTCCTCGAAAATAACCCAAGGTTTATCTCGCTCTAGGTCTCTCTCTCCCCACACGCTCAGGTGAGGTAGTCCAATTTAGTCAGACGCACTCAAGTAGTCACACATTCACACTTATAAACATGGAAGTAAAGTTGTAACAGCAAAAAGAGAAACAATTACACAAAAAGTTGAATTTCTATTAATATAGTAAAATTTTACAAGGCGCCATATGAGTTGGCGTACAAGATATACGTCTATACAAAACATGACTGATAAAAAAAAATATATATAAATAAAACTCATGCAGGCCCCTCGCTAGGCTGGTCCGGTGCAGGAGCTGGCTCTGGCTGCGGTGGAAGGGTCTCTGTCGGCGGAGTTGATGTGGATGTGGAGGAAGCGTCTGGTGGGATGGAAGACTGGTCCTCTATGGAAGGCGGTGCGTCCGGCCGTCCACTCTTCTTCGCGGGCCAACATATCCATGTAGGTGTGGGGGTAGATGAACTGGAGGGTGTGAAACATGAGGAAATCAATCCTCCTGTTCATCCTCTCATTATTTGCGTCCATTCTGGCCAGCACGTCCTCTATGGTAGGACCGGATGGAGCGGCGCGTGGAGATAGGATGAGGTGGGAGTCGCGGGCGCGGAGTGTGCAGGTGGTGTCGGCGTGGCTGTGGTGTGGGAGGGAACCCTCTCCATGGATGGCTCGGCTGCGGCAGGGTGTGCCCCACCCTCAAGTGGGTCCTGCTGAGGTGGTGGGGGTGGTGGCGGTGCTATCGCTGCTGCTGCTGCTGCTGCTGCTGCTGGGGCTGCTGGGGCGGGAGCGGGACCCGGAGCTGGTAGGGTCCGCTTCAACAGGTTGTAGCTACGGGTCCATGAAGACTTTGTGAATGTCTTCACGCGATCCGTAGCCCTCACCTCGTGAGGTGAGATAGTGTAGGAGGGATCGTTGGAGTAGCACTCCAACATGCTTGAGATGAGCCGAGCATACGGCATCTTCTCCTTGGGCCGCATGTTGCCCTTCATCAGTTTAGTCTTGATGTACCGCATCCCCTCAAGGATGACCTTGGTAGCATCAAACCACCGGCCACAGAAGGCCGCGTAAAGTGCATGTTGCACTTTGTCGACACGCTCAGTGTCGTGGCGCATCGGGTAAAGGTTGCATTTGATTATGGAGTCGAGCATCCACATGTAGGGTGGAAGATCAACCCTCTTGATGGAAATGCCCGACCCCTTCTTGCCATTTGTCATGAGGGTCATGACTTCCTCAAATCGGGGGTCTTCCACAAAGGGTGGAAATAGGGTAGTCTCGGGAGTGAACTCGAGGTAGCACTCGAGCACCTCGTGAATGTGTGACGAGTGATCGTGTAGAGACGACCCTCGATCTTGGTGATGATGCAGTCGTCGGTAGGGCCATTGATTAGCCCTTGGTAGAATAATCTCACCAATCTAGGGTAGTAGGAACCCCGGATTGGTTTGAGAAGATTGCCGAGACCGGCATTGTTTATGTAGTTTTGAGCCCATTGGGTCTCGCCCGGTACATCGGGATCGGTGAAAAGGGTAGGGTCGATGGTATATTCGACCTCAAAGGTCTTGGCTGCCCACCACTCGTTTGGTTGCTCCACGTTGGTGGGTGGTGGTGGCATGGGGTGGATTCATGGAAGACTCGCTGAGATGCGCTCGTCGAACCGGAGGTGGTCTCCGATTCCGACGGTGTCGGAGTCCTCACCGGCGATGGGGTAGGTGGTGGTGGTGCGGCGTTTTTACGCCTAACCAAGCAACGAGGTTGCCTTCTTCAAGATAAAGCGGGTTTTGGGGTTCACTAAACTAGGGTTTATCTAGCTTGAATTGAAGAAAAAACGAAATCTAGGGTTTACCTTAGGTTTGAGGCGAATGATCTGGCGATTTGACGCGAATCGGAAAACCCAAACCCTAGAGCACTCGGTTGGTTGGAGAAGAAGGAGAAGATGAAACGCCCAAAAATCCCAAGCCAAATGATTTCGAATGGGAAATGAAATCCCCAAATTTATTTATATAGCCCGCGGCTCGATTAATCGAAAATCCATTTCGATTAATCAAAATTCAAAACTAGGTTAAGTGATTAATCGATTTCTCAAATCGATTAATCGAAAACAAAATTCGATTAATCGAAAACATTTCGATTAATCGAAATCGTGTTTGTTTAAAAATTTAAAATTTTGAGCTCACTGGCGCGTGCCAGTCGATTAATCGAAATTCATTTCGATTAATCGAAATCTCAAAATCGATTAATCGAACTTAATTTCGATTAATCGAAATCGTGCAAAAACTTCAAAAATTTTCCAAAATTTCCTTAAGTATTCGATTAATCGAAATCCCATTTCGATTAATCGAAATTTCTTTCTATGCATTTTCTAACTCAACTTTTCATTTCCAGTCACTGGCACATGCCAGTCGACTACTCGAACAAGATCGATTAATTGAAATTCCAAATCGATTAATCGATTTGAAATTCGATTAATCGATTTTGCCCAGTTTCTACAGAATTTAAATCTCTTTGTTTCTTTTCTTATTTTCGACAATTCATGACAGATTGGATTAAAATTTCCATTGAATTACAAGTATAGTGGAGATTTCACAACACGTTTGTGGTTTACATTGCACTTTCACGTCGTTGGAAACAAAAGGTGGTATTGTTCTTTTACATCGGCCTCTCGTTCCCAAGTAGCCTCTTCTTTAGGATGATTGTTCCATCGAACAAGCACTAAGGGAATTACTTTAGTGCGCAGTGCTTGCTCTTTTCGATCCAAGATCTCCACTGGTTCCTCTATCATGCTCATGTCCTCACACATCTCTATAGGTTGCTTCCCTAACACATGAGACGGATCATTCACGTACTTTCTGAGCATCGATATGTGGAAGACATTATGTACTCGATCGAATAGCGGTGGTAAACTAATGCGATATGCAACTTCACCTATTCGTCCCAAAATTTCAAATGGTCCAACATAACGTGGACTTAACTTCCCCCTCTTGCCAAATCGCATTACACCTTTCATAGGTGACACCTTCACAAACACATGCTCGCCCACTTTGTAGTCAACACTAGTCCGCTTCACATCAGCGTAACTTTTCTGTCTACTCTGTGCTGTCTTCAACCTTTCTCTGATAATTCGGACGACGGTAGCATTATCTTCAAGTAGCTTTGGTCCTAATACAAATTTCTCACCTGTTTCTTCCCAATTGAGGGGTGACTTGCATCGTCGTCCATATAGAGCTTCATATGGTGCCATGCCAATGCTCGTTTGAAAACTGTTATTATACGCGAACTCGAGCATCGGTAGATACTCATCCCAGTATCCTTGCATATCAAGCATGCACGCTCTGAGCATGTCTTCTATCACTTGGTTCACTCGCTCTGTCTGTCCATCAGTTTGAGGATGGAAAGCTGAACTAAAGTCTAGTCGCGTTCCCATTCCTTCTTGAAATTTCTTCCAAAACTTGGACGTATACAGTGGATCACGATCTGAAACTATGCTGCTTGGAATACCATGTAATCTTACAATCTCTTTCATATATAGGTCTGCCAATCTTCCTGCCGTATACGTAGTATTGTATGGCAAAAAGTGCGCTGATTTGGTCAATCGGTCTACGACGACCCAAATAGCATTATGTCTCTTAGCGATCGAGGTAATCCAACAATGAAATCCATTGAGATCGATTCCCACTTCCATTCTGGTATTGGTAAAGGTTGCAATAGTCCCGCAGGATGTCTATGATCAACCTTCACTTGTTGACAAGTCAAACATCGTGACACATACTCGGCCACGTCTTGTTTCAGTCCTCTCCACCAGTAATTCTTTTTCAAATCTTGGTACATTTTGGTGCTACCAGGGTGGATCGCATAATTTGACTTATGAGCTTCATCAAGAATTGTTCGTCTTAGATCGGCATTATCCGGGATGCATAGACGGCCTTTAAACAACAAAGAACCATCTGCTTTTACTGAGAAGTCCGAACTGATGCCTTCACTCACGTCTTGACGAATCTTTGTTAATGCTGGGTCTTTCAGCTCGTGGATATGTTCAAATATCACTGGCTTTACTGAGATGTTAGCCAAAAAGGATCCAGTGTCCTTTGACTCAATGTTCGCATCATAGCATGCCAGGTCTTCCAATAGTTTCCATCGGTGCATACCCAAAATCAATGAAGCTAACTGAGCTGAACCCTTTCGACTCAATGCATCGGCTACTACATTCGCCTTGCCAGGATGGTATTGTATAGAGCAATCGTAGTCCTTGAGGAATTCCATCCATCTGCGCTGTCTCATATTGAGCTCCTTCTGTGTGAACAGATATCGGAGGCTCTTATGATCGGTGAAAATTTCAAAAGTCTCACCATACAAGTAATGTCTCCAAATCTTTAGCGCAAAAATGACTGCTGCCAGTTCCAAGTCATGAGTCGGGTAATTTTCTCGTGTTCTTTCAAATTTGTCTTGATCCGTAAGCTATCACCTTCTTGTGTTGGTTGAGCACACAACCAAGGCCATTGTATGACGCGTCGCTGTACACGGCGTATCCTCCACTGCCTGAAGGAATTGCCAACACTGGAGCTGAAGTGAGTCTCGTTTTGAGTTCTTGAAAACTCTTCTCGCATGCCTCACTCCACTCAAACCTTGAATCTTTTCGTGTCAGCTTTGTGAGAGGTCCCGATATCTTTGAAAACCCCTCAACGAAACGTCGATAATAGCCTGCTAAGCCCAGAAAACTTCGGACATCGGTCACTGTCTTTGGTTGTTCCCATTTAACTACTGCTTCTATCTTTGCTGGATCTACCGTGACACCATGCTTTGAGACGACATGTCCCAAAAAGCTAACTTCTTCCAACCAAAATTCACACTTACTGAGTTTGGCGTACAATTGGTGTTCACGTAGCGTCTGTAGAGAAATCCTCAAATGTTCTTCGTGTTCCGTCTTGGATTTGGAGTATATCAGTATATCATCAACAAATACTACAACGCAGGAGTCCAAGTGTGGTTTAAACACTCGGTTCATCAGATCCATAAACGACGCTGGAGCATTCGTTAACCCAAACGGCATCACAAGGAATTCATAGTGTCCATACTGCGTGTCCGAAGCTGTCTTGAATGTCCTCGGCTTTGACTATGGCCCGATGATACCCGATCTCGTGTCTACCTTGGAAAAATACTTTGCCCCTTGCAGTTGGTCGAATAGATCGTCAATTCTAGGCAAAGGGTATCGGTTCTTCACGGTGAGTTTGTTCAATTGTCGATAGTCAATGCATAGTCTCATTGACCCATCTTTCTTCTTGACAAACAAGACCGGTGCTCCCCATGGAGATACACTTGGTCTAACAAACCCCTTGTCCATCAGCTCTTGTAGTTGTTCCTTCAACTCCTTTAGCTCAGCGGGAGCCATTCTATAAGGTGCTTTCGAAATAGGCTCCGTTCCTGGTGCTAAGTCAATGGCGAATTCTACTTCTCTTTACGGAGGTAATCCGGGCAATTCTTACGAAACACGTCGGTAAGTCTCGCTGGTGCTATCTCAGAAATGACGTTCTTTTCCTCCTTGTCCTCCTTTAAGAAAGCTAAGTATCCACTGCATCCCTTTCTGATCATTTTCTCGGCCCTTACTGCTGAGATCAGTGGCACAGATGACGACCTCACTCCTTGAAACCGAAATGATCTTCTTGTGTTGGGTCTGAAAATGACTACCTTGTTCTTGCAATCAATGGTCGCACAATGCTGCGCCAACCAGTCCATGCCAAGGATCACATCAAACCCTTGCATGTCTAACAGTACCAACTTTGCTTCCAATTCATGCACTTCTAAGTCTTGAACTGCTACGATGATGGATTTGCAAGCTAACTCCGTGTCTACTAACTCTCCAGTCGGAATAGACACAGATAGGACGAAATCCAACGTCTCTGGAACGATCTTCATCTTCTTAGCAAAACGTGGAGTGACGAATGAGTGGGTAGACCCGGGGTCTATCAACACTCGAGCGTCATGTCTAAATACACTTCCCCTTTCATACATAGTTAAAGTACCTATAATATATATACACATACATACAGAAATTTACACATCAAAATGCACTCTCAGTTTATATTAAAAGAACCTACACTATTCCTAATGCATGCACCTTTTTCCATCTAAAATTCTTTATGAAACGGAATTTTTCTTTAATAAAATAAAATTTCTCACCTTGGATGACGTCGTGCACATTCCCTGCTTCCTGAGCAGTGACTGCATAGGCTCTCCCCCTAACAATCGGCTTCCTTGCTTGAATGGGTCGTGGTGCTGTAACTGAAGCCGACTTGCCCCTGTCTGTCTCGGGGCAATCCTTGATCATGTGGCCCACCTTGCCACATCGGAAACAACCTCTAGTTCCGATTCTGGTCTATAGTCCCATGCTTGCCACATCGCACATCGTCTCTCGAGGTGCGGAAGATACGGACGAGAACCACAATGTGATAGTGGCACCATGACATGGCGAGGGCTCTCATAGCGAATAGGTCTCCCCACGCAAGTAATGGAAACCTCTGTTGGTGTTGTTGTTCTTTGTTGTTCGGGTCTTCCAAAACCTCCACTGACTGGTCTCGACTCGACCCACGAACCTCGGCTTTTTATTCACCGGTTCGTAGTTCCCCATCCTTCCGTGGTCAAGTC
Source organism: Chloranthus sessilifolius (assembly GCA_021018995.1). Lineage (NCBI taxonomy): Eukaryota > Viridiplantae > Streptophyta > Magnoliopsida > Chloranthales > Chloranthaceae > Chloranthus > Chloranthus sessilifolius. The sequence continues at coordinate 48,103,868 of CM037593.1, read as the reverse complement.
CTCTCTGTTGCTCTCTCTGTCTATATCTGTTCGTGTTCTCCTCTTCTACAACCAATGCTTTGCTCATGACCTCTTCATAGGTCCTCAGTTGAAATGGAGCCACGCCTCCTCTAACCTCAGGCTTCAAACCTTCTTTGAAACCTCTTGGACTTCATCACTTGAAGCGCATCCGAGCAAAAGCAGGGCAAGTCGTAGAAACTCTACCCGTATTCTCTCACGGTCATTCTCCCTTGTACTAACTGCAAAAATTGTATCTCTAATTGGTTCCTCACCACTTGGAAATATTGTTTGTTGAACTCCTCAACAAATTCCTCCCAAGTCAAAGCAACTCTGGGGTCTCCACAGCCGAGTCCTTATCACGGACTTCCACCAAGGCCCAGCCTCCCATCCAACATGTAGTGCCCATCTTACACTCTCGTCTTCCGTGCAAGTTAGCACGCTAAAGACTTTCTCCATCTCCATCGGCCCAATTCTCGGTGACCATTGTGTGCCCAAAATGAAGGAGGTCTCATCCTTCTAAACTCTGTAAAAGATGAGGGCACAGGCAACGCAGGTCCTACAGGTGGTGTAGGTGGCTGCCGTTCTCTTGACGCATGAGCTGCAAAGGATGCTGCTTGTTGTGCCATGGCAGCTGCCATAGTCTCCATAGTGTGCATCATCCTTTGTCGTTCCTCTCTATCTTCTTGCCTTTCTCTCAATCTTTCTTGCTCTCTTAGATCTTGATCCTGGTGATCTCGATCCTCTTCCTCATGATGTCTGCTACTACTGCCCCCTGGGGCCTCGTTACCTCCTAAAGGCACTCTGTTGGTAGGAGAGATGTAACCATCTCCACTACGTAAACTCCTTTGATGGCCTCCCCTTGGTCGGCCTCTCCCTCTAGCTGACATTGCGGCTGCATTTGAAACTAAGGTTTCGTTAGCAGAAGCCCCTATGATCTGACGAAAGAACCCTTGTCAGAATTGCTAAAAGAAAATAGCTTTGATACCAACTGTGACAGCCCGGATTTCGGCACCCCGAAACCCGTGCCATCAGCACGATCATCTTGACCGTGCCCCTTAACTATGCACGGAACACTGGTATATCAAGCATAAAAAGAAGTAAGAACAACTCATGAATTTAAATCTAATTAGAAATACTTTTCAAAAGATGTTCTACCCTCATGCCCCTACATGAAGGAGAACCGATCCGAACCATCGATGATATAAATCATCACGGATGGTTACGCCCAAAGAATAATCGAAACTGTATGCATATACATGTTTTCACAAAATAAAGGCTTGACATACCAAGCCGTACAATCTCTACTCAAAACTCCTCAAAGTAGCACAACGGAGCCCTCTAGAAGAAGTCCTCTGGAGGTGGCTCCAACTCCTCGCCGGCAGCAAAGTCCGACTCGCCGGGATCAGCGTCCCCTGAAACCTCGGCAGCTGCTACTAATGGACCTGCGACGTATAGTCTATAGGGTGAGCTACATCCTAGCCCAATAGGGAACAAACACTGCTGAACATATAAGTTATAACTCACATATATTCTATGATATACCATGCATGATGTAACTATGCGTTGTTGATAAGACGATTAAAAGCATTAGCCATCGTTGATTTCTTATGTTTTCATTTACTCATGAAAAATGCTGAAAAGGCCTAAAGCAAAACTTAAACTTTCAACTTAAGTAATCCCCGAGCAATATAGCATCGAGCCCCGATGAGCTACCCTTCATCGTCATCTATATAGACAGTTTTAATGTATTCCCTGGGAATACCATATAGTACCCAAGCCCCTTTCCCCTGGGGATTGGTGGCGGGGTTTCACTTATCTCAATCAACACCCCTGGGGTGTGCTTACTATGTACGGATAAGCCTCCGCACTGGCCTACGGTTTCGCCGCCGTATCGGTCACGGATATCCTGCCGTGTCAGTCGTGGGTATCCCGCCACGTCGGTGGGGTAACCTAAGGAACCTCAAATAACAAAAATATCGGTGCCTTACATATAGTTATTCACCGTGTAAGTGTGCTATCTTATATCAGTTAGGCCCTATCAAACATGATTCAATGCTTGGATACATCCCTGGGATGTATCCATTTACTTGCATCACACGATGCTCTTATCTCTTACTTCTTCATCCCACAGGGATGGCTCATTCGTTTACTCTTATGAATGTCACACACACACTTTTCACAATTCTTTGAGCAGTAAAAATAATTGAATTGAAATTTATATCACTACATACATGCTCTTGTAAAATAAAGTACATGTTCAAGGTGTTCCCTACCTCAAGTCTTTACTTGTTCAATGCATCAAGGTCCCACGTGGCTCCTTGTGCACTAGCTCACACGTACCACCTATGGTACCACATAACAGGTAAAACACATCACAAGGGATGCAATAAAGAAGGTATAAGATCCTCCCGTAATCTTGAAGTCAAACCTAAAAGTCAACAAAATTTACCCCGATCGATTAATGAAATCCGAGAATCGATTAATCGAACTTGGTTCGATTAATCGATTTCCAAAATCGATTAATCGAAGGTCAATATCGATTAATCAGTAATTTGATTAATCGAAATTCTCCTTTACAAAGTAAACTCCTTTGTTGAGCGATTGAGTTTCGTTCGATGTCGAATCGATTTGATTAATCGAAATCTTCTTTCGCAAAGAACACTTACTATTGAGCGATTCGAGTTTCCATTCGATTAATCGAATTCTGTTTCGATTAAGCGGATTCTTCTGTTCGCAAAGTTCTCTTACAACTCGAACAGTTCGAGTTTCTATTCGATTAACCGAATTCAGTTTCGATTAATCGAATCTCTCTTTTACAAAAGTACACTTCTTTGAGAGCGATTGACTTTCACAAGTCGATTAATCGATCCCAATTCGATTAATCGAAAACTAAATCGATTAATCAATCCCATTTCGATTAGTCGATTTTCATAAATCATTTCCTCCAACCCTTGGGGTCCTTTGGAGTTCCCGATCGATTAATCGATTTTCAAATCGATTAATCGAAATCAAAATCGATTAGTGAAATCAACTCGATTAATCGAAATCGTGTCTTCGACCTTTCAACTTCACGGCCAATTTGATTAATGAAACCCAATTTCGATTAATCGAAATTATCGATTCGACCCTTTCATTTTGTTCTTCCCAATCTTTTCCATACTTTTCCTTTATTTTTCTAAACCATTATCCTATGATTTAACCCACATTTAACCACAACTTAACCCTATGACCTATGCATCTTATTTACAAGAATTTACCTTGGATAGATCTCAAGTTGATTTCTATCGCTAGTTGGAAGGCTAGGGTTTCTAGCTTTGGCTCTAACGGATCCCTTGCGTCGAATCCGGCCTTCTTAATGCTTGACTCCTTCTTCCAAACAGTTGCAATAACTCTTCTCTCACTCCTCTCTCTTTCTCTCTCTTCTTTACTTCTCTCAACCACAAAAACATGAAAGTTAGGGTTTTCACCCTTTTTATTTTATTTCTTTTCTCGGTGTGGAACACATACACACCCCTCGGTGTATGTTACTCTACACACCCTCTATCTCTCCACTCTTCTACACTGGTTCACACATCACATCCGCTCATCTCACTTTAAGTTCATCTTTGAACTATCTTATGGTCAAACCTAAGACCAATCGGGCACGGATCCCGAGGTCATAGTTTAACGTGATTTTTAGGGCTATTACAGGGATGGTAGGTGTCAGCTCCTCTACCTTAGTAACTGGCTTAGGTGGGGTGAAAGGAGTGGTAAAAGGTACAAAGGGTATGTCCTCTTCCAAGGGGTTAGTTTGGGTAGAAGATTCCTTGGTGGAAGGTTTGGGAATTGGTTCTTCCACCTCAGCAGGGGAAGTCAGTACCATAGGAGGTAGCTGAGAGGATGGAGGTGCTGTGGGTACAGGAGTAGGAATTGGAAGAGGTTGGGAGGTTGGAGTAGCTGGGATTAAGGTTGATTGAATGGCTTGAAGGTAGGTGGCCATAGCAGTTTGGTTTGTTGTGTTGGACTGAAGCTGTGCTACGATGGCGGTGAGAAGGGAAAGAATTTGGTAGGGGCCTCTGGAAGGATTTGGGTTTGGGTAGTAGGTGGAATGGGTATAATGGGCTGGAAAGGAGATGTGGGGGCATGCTATAAAGGTGGGGTGGGAGCAGGCTGGAAATGAGTAGGCAGTGGAGAGGTAGGTTGTGGAGAATTAGGTAGAGGGGAATATTAATGCCCAATGTCCTCCACAATGGAGTCAATTAGGAATGAGTACCACTCAGTGGTCAAGTGGTCCAAATCCTGAGTGTGTGGAGGGGATATGGAGGTAATAGGGTCACAATCAGAGGGTATGGATAGTGGAGAAGAAATGGTTGGGTCAGCTGATGTAGATGGTGCAGGGCTCAAACGTTCAACTGTTGTGATGGATGGGCTAGCTGGAGGGGTTGTCTTTGATTTTATCTGGTAGGTGGGTGTGATGGGGAGTGAAGGTAAGGTGGGGATGGGGTTTATGGTAGGAGGAGCTGATAAAGGTGTGAATGTGGTGATGGTGGAAAGGAAGGCTGAGCTGTTGGGAGGTATGGAGACTGAAATGGATGGTATGGGAGGTGAGGGTATGGAGATGCTGGCAGCAGTGGAGATGACCATAGGCAAGGACACATCAATGGAGGGAAGGAGTATGGATGCAGAGGTAATCCTGGCAACATCTGTCCCTTTAAAATTTTTTCATTCACATCCACCATTGCCTCAAGTACTAGCTGAGATGTATTTAAGAAATAACATTTGGAGAAAAAATAAAGGCCATCCACTATGGGGTTCTTTTCTCCTGCAGATGTCCATTGACATAAATGCACTTCCTTAAGATTGAGTCTATGAACAGCATGCTGGGGTCTAGATCTTTTCTCATCAATGACTCGCTAGACCCCACAATGCCTTGAGTCAGGTATCTAGCCACTGCTCTAAAGGACACACTCTTAGGTGCTGCTAGTTCGTAATGTATGCACAACCAAATTTGAATTTTTTACTCGCTAGACCCCACAATGCCTTGAGTCAGGTATCTAGCCACTGCTCTAAAGGACACACTCTTAGGTGCTGCTAGTTCGTAATGTATGCACAACCAAATTTGAATTTTTTTCTTTAGATTGGCTCTAAAATGGGCTCCAGACTTCTTAGTTTTTTTAGGAAACACTGTTCGTAAGCTGTGCATACATCTAATGTATGCACAACTTAAAATCTTGATTTTCGAGAAAAATGACAGATTTTGGTTTTGGGGTTTGACTTGTGGACCATCTCAGAGATTGAGGTATATCTTTTTAGAACCCTTATACCCCTTCTCACATTAAGTTTAACCCTTTTACCATCCAACCCATCACCCTATCATCCACCATTAAAACCTAAATGCCTCTTCTCCAAGCCATAAAAATCCTAGAAAACTTTACATTTAGTATTACCTAATTTCTAACCCAATTAGTAGCTTAAACCATCCACTAATCTCCCAAAAGTCTATAACTAGAGAACCACCACCCCCCGCTTGTTAATTTTTTTGAAAATTCCTAAAGAGAAAACTCTACTCAAATACCTTCCCTCTTCCAAGCTTTAAGCCATCCAAACCTTAGAACTATAGCTCTTCCCATACACCATTACCCCATTAACTCCATCACAATTAAACCTTGAGGCCATAGCCTAGCTTTCTTTCATACTACCTATTCCAATCCTTTACTTACAAGCCATAGAAGTTAGAACCCATCTCTAAACCATTGTGTTATCGGAAGTTCATCGGAATCGACACCCACGTGAAGATCTAACAACGGTGCTACAAGAGCCCGAGAGCTCCAGCTCTCCCCTCTATTCCTCTATTTTCTTTTGCATTTCCTTTGTCCTAGATTTGAGCCGTTATGCTGCTGAAATTTCACTGATTGCGGGCGGCTCAAATAGGATTGGAGTACCTTCAGGCAAGTGGAAGTGTCGGTCATTTTTTATTTTTTTCTTACACTTGGCCATAGTAGAGACAGCTTATGAGTAGGTCAATCGGGTGGCAAAAACCTTCTCGATTAATAACAGAAGTCCTTACCCAAGAGGCTTTCGCATTGATCGGTGATTCGAAATCAAATCTAGCACTTCGGTGCACACGATTCTTGATTTTGGGTATCCCGAGATACCAAAAGCTCCGGGTGCTTTGATACCATTTACAATACTGCGGATTCTTCTCTAACTCGATGATCCCCTCAAGGGCAGGTTACATCCTTAAATAGACTTTACACACATACAAGGACAAACAACTTTATTCAACAGTAAAGATGCTCTCAATTTTTTCAAAGCATTTACTTACATCTAGACAAACAGTAAAGATGCTTTCCCTTAAAATAACATAATGGGCGACGTCATGGATGACGATTGTGGTTTGGGACGTCAGGGCTGACGATTCTGCCTACCAACGTGTCCTGGATGAGTTGGAGTCGTCCTTGCTACTAATGATAGTGGTGTGGTCCACTATGCTTCCATACGATTTTCCAGATTATGGTAGAAAACCGAATCTTCTGAGGTAGGACTATGATGATCATAGCTGTCTTGCATCTCATCTTCTTCGAGCATCGTCGTTTCGATCTCGAGATTTCTCGGGAGGTCGAGGTCTTGTCAAGAATCGAACTTTATTAATAGTGAAGTTGCTTCAACTTTTTGCTCTTGAGTCCTCATGTATTCAATTGGCAAATTTGTAGTAAAAATTCTCCGACCATCCGATATGTTGAATTGATTATCGGCAGCACGGATTTGCCTTGCCATTGCAGAGAATGTTTTAAGCGAACGAATCCAATAAGATTTTGGATTAATGGCCATGATGCTTGCTTTAGCCATGGGGTCTTCGACTTCATCGAACTCATAGTCTTTAGTTTTATCTAAAAACCAAATTTGATAAGGCCGATAAATTTTTTCTTTTGATCTCCATCCAATGGTGCTCATGATCCTGAATGTATAGTAGACGGTGCGCTTAAGATTTTTGGTGAGATGATAAATCATTGTTTTGATCATCATCAGAAATTCATTGATAGGATAACCAGGAAAGATTAGTTTTTTTACTAATCCCCAATCAAGGCTTTCTTCTAGATTATACATTGGATTTTTCGTATAAACTGACAATTTTGGAAGAAAATTTTCATAACACTGAGCTATGTTATAATTATCCATTAAGATTTGTTTAATCTTAGCCTCTTGATCTTCAATTTGTGATATCAGGGGTTTACTGATGTCACATGGCAGAACATGTTTTATTTTTTCAAACAAACAAATTCTTTTTAGTTTGGGAAAAATGGGGTCTAGATAATTTGAATCCATAAGCTCTGCTAATTCTAAAAAATGATTGATTTTTTCAAGAGAGAAGTTTTCTGCGAATGTTTCAGAATCCCATGCTATGGATTTAATAAGGGCATTTGCACTATCTTGTAGCTTTTCTAGCTTTTGTTCTTTTTCATGGATTTTTTGAGAGAGATTGCTCATGTGCCGCCTGAACTGTTTCTTCTCATTTAGAAGTTGGCATTTCCAGGCTCCATTAATTTCATGATAAAGTTCTGCAGATATTCCAGGAATATAGAAATCAGGAACGTTATTCATCGAAATGCTAGTTTGTTCTAGCAGATATTGTGATTGTTGTACTTGATACAAAGTAAAAGATGATTTGGCTTCATTGAAATCGTCGTGAACTTGGTAAAGGGAGTTTGGAAAGTTTGTAATTTATTTTTGGCAGGCTAAAAAAGAGGTATATAGTCCTGGTTGGTGGCCTCTTAACACAACATAGGTTTTTCCAATAAAGGTTTTTCCAACATAAGGTTTTCTTATAGTTGGAGGTGGTTGAGAAGAGGAGTTTCCTTCTTCTGTCATCTTCTGTCTTTTACAGAGTTCAATCCACTGGTTTAATGGTAACATAAATCTTGTTCCTGCAATAAATAGGACCACTTTGGTTAGTGGTTTAAACTTGGATATCTGCTTAAGAAATCAGCCAAAACGTTAGTACTTCCTTTAACATGTTCAACTTCAAAGGTATAAAGTGCTATTTGATTATACCATTTTAATTGTCTTCCATAAAAAATATCTCGTTTATTAATTAAAAAGTCTCGAACTGCCTTGTTATCGGTTTTGACAATAAAAACTTCCGGGGAGAGATATATATGAAATCTTTTGAGGGCAAGTTTTATTGCTAATAATTCTTTTTCAAAGATGATATAATTCTGTTCATTTGGTTTGAATTTTTCAGAATTATAATCATATAATTTTTTTTTATTTTGTAAATTTTTTGTTAAAGGTGATTTTCTTGGTTTTATTCCATTAGAGTGACAAGAATCTTTGTCTTTCCAATCTTCAGCAGGAATTGCTTTTAAAACTCATCCCCAACAGTTATCTGAAGCATCTGTTTCGAGAATTAATTTATCTCCGGTTGTGGGAAGATAAACAGTAGGACAATTTTCAATATCTTGTTTTATTTGTTTTAATATCTCTTTATCTTTTTCTGTCCATGTAAATTCTATTTCTTTTTTCAATTTGTTTATGAAAGATTTTTCTTTTTTTAAATTTTTAAATAATTTCTTCCATAATTTAATAAGCCTAAGAGACTTTATAGCTTGTTTCTTATCGATTACCTCTTAGAAAATTTTTATTTTATAATAATATGATCTTGAAGTTTTAGACCATCATGTGTTAAAATAAGACCTAAAAATTCTATTGATTCTTTTTCAACTTCTATTTTAGAAGGTGAGAGGATAATTCCATGTTTTTGGAAAATATCGTACATTTGTTTTAAATGTTTTTTGTGTTCTTCTTTTGGTTTAGAAAACACTAAGATATCATCGATATATACCACACAAAATCCTTTATAAGGGGCAAAAATCGAATCCATCCATCTTTGATAGATTTGTGAAGTAGTATTCAAGCCAAATGGCATGACATTCCATTGATAATGTCCACATGGAGTGCTAAAAGCAGTTAATGGTTTAGATTTATCATCTAACTTTAATTGCCAATATCCTGATTTACAGTCGAATTTACTGAAGAATTTTGATCCTTTGATTTGGTTAATCAAAACATCTTTTCTTGGAATAAAATATCCGTCAAATTCTAAGTTTTCATTTAGTCTTTTATAATTTAAAACCATTCTAGCTTTGCCGCGTTTATTTCAGCATGATTTCTTACTAAAAATGCAGTGCTAGAATGAGGACTTTTTGTCATTTCAATGAGTTTTTTCTCTAATAGATCTTTAATTTGTATTTCAAATTCATCTATGTCTATTTTTGTATAGACCATAGGTTTCACCCTAATTATGATATTAGGATCTTTTAAAGTTATGGTACAGTACCGTGAACTTTTATGCCATAATTTTAGTGGGTTGTCACTAAAATTATCTTTGAGGATGGTGAAAAGCCAATGAGTTTTATCAAGTTGTGTAATAACCTCACCACGCTTGCTGGGGGTGAAGCCTTTATGACATTTAGAGTTATGAACTTGAAGAAGTAGAATGTGAACTAGCTCTTCTTTGAGGGATAGGCCAATAGAACCTATGTTTAAGGTCATTGGTAAATATGCAGCAATGAAATTATTACCTAATAAGAAATCTCCATGCATGTTGGGAAAGCATAAAATTTTAGGAATAATGAATTTTTTATCATTAAGCCAAATAGAAATATTTTTTGCTTTTAACTCAATAACTGTTTCTCTTCCGTCAATGCCTTTGACTTTGATGAGAAGTTTAATGTTAACCCATTTTTCCGAAGGCAAAGCATTATACCGACAAGCACTTATTGTGGCTCCTGTATCCATTAGGACACATAAATTATATGGTTTATAATTTTGAAACATAAAATTTCCTAAGACGTATGTATATCGTCTTTTTCCATAACTAGGAGAAAATAAAATTTCAGCATTTTTTGACTGAAAATGATACAATTGAACAGTGTTTAGTTCATGAGTTTGTGTTCCGGGTAAGATAGGAACTTATATATTTTTTACTGCTATATGTGATAGGTCTTGAGTTCGTTCGAGAGCATTGAATGTTGATGCTCTAGACTCAATATTTTTTACAGGAAGCCATTCATCTTTTATAGTATTAAATGAGGCAGTCCTTGTATCTCTAAAATATAAATTATTTCCAGAAGCTTGTATTTCAATCACCTGGTTTTGTAATTTTGGTTTTTGTTCTAAAAGATCTTCAAATAACCATTGTTTAGGTATCTGTAAATCTTTCCAATTTATTAATCTTGGTTGGATTTCTGAATCATATGGTTTGGGTTCAAAGATTTCAATCAGATTTTTGTCTGATTTTTGCATTTTTGTTATTAGTTTAGAGGTTAATTCATGTTCGGTTTGCCAAGTTATGGCTAAGTTGTGTGAATCTTCTTTCATTTCTAATCCCTTTGTTTGAATTTTAATTTTTATTGTGTCTTCAATATTTGGGTCGTCCAGTGAAATAAAATAATTTGGTTTTAATTTAAACCAAATCATTCCATAAGCTAAATATTATTGAATCCCTCCAATAAAGGATTGTAAAGGATTAAGTAATCTTTTATCCATTACTACAGGTAGTATAGGTGTGTCTATACCATTTCTGAATAATCCTGTTATGCATATTTGAAGTATACCAATATGAATATATTTTAATTTTAGATTCTCTTTTTTCCAGCGTAATATTCTCTTTTTATCAAACAGTGTTATTTCTGCTGTAAGATTAGATGTGCTTTTTGCAATAGTGTTTCCTGAAAAAGCTTCAAACATTCTTCTAGACAAGAGTTTGTCTAAGGAAGAAATTTTATAGATGTCTTCTTTATTAAGTTTTTGTTGTAACTCAAATTTTTAAGTTGTTCTTCAGAGAATGATATTTCTTTTCCTATTATGTCTTTCAACGTAATCATTTGATGTTCTTCTTCTGATGTTTCGACTACATTTAACATAAATATTAGATCTTCTATGTCAGAAGTGGAGTTTGTTTCAGATTCTAATTCATAAATGATACTATTATCATCACTTGAAATTTCTTCACCAAAATAAACATCTAGATTTGCTTCATCTAAATATTTAATCATTTTAGTTATATTTTTTTCTCGTTTTGGGCATTGAGGAGCATAATGTCCTTCTTCGTTACAAATAAAACAACGACATTTCTTTTTATCCATGGTCATTTTATCTGTTTTTTCAGTTTGTTTTTTCTTTTTAATATATTTTTTATTTTTCACAAACCTTTTTCTTTTGTTCCAAGGTTTCCATTTAAATTTTTTCTTCTTAAAACCTTTCTTATATCCCTTTCTTTTAGGGATATTACATCCGATTTTCCAATTTTCTTGGAGAATTTTATCGCAACATTTATGACCAAAGTTAGAATTTGTGATTTGATTCTTAACTTGTTTTTTAGCTTTAAGTTCTGAACATCTATCTGCTATTAATCTTAGGATAAAAGATGTTCTAAGTCCTAAAGTATCTTGTTTAGCTAATTTATTAATAAAATTTGGATAACCTTTTATGGCTAACTCATCCCACGGTGCTGGGAGTTTATGATAAAATTGTTCTAACCAGGACATATTAATTGGAAGTTCCAATTGATAATAATATTTTTTAAAAGTATTGCAATATTCTTGAAATTAACAAATATTGTATAATTCTAATTTTGATAAAATATATATCGCATCTTCTTGTAGGTTTTGTTCACCTGTATATCCACAAAGATGTTCTTTAATGATTATCGTAAAGTGTTTTAAGATATCATCAAGATTATTGAAATTTCCTAATAAAGATGCTTTTTGTATTTTTCCATCATTAGATTTTTCCCATTGTTTTAACCATTGTAAAACATCACCTTGGAGTGTTGCTGCAATATAGGCAAGAAATCTTTCTTTAGACCAAACGGCTTTTTGGTTTGTGATTACTATGGACATGGATTGTGCCCAATCGTCGATTACTTTTTCTTGATCTTTCAAAGGGACATTTGTTAAATCCATATATGTACCTCCTTGAGCTACGTTTTGTTTGTTCAAATCGTCTCTTCTATTATCTGTAGGGATTGGGATTTCCTCATTCTTTACTCCTGATGACGAACTGCCATCATTCATATGAATATGATGTTTTAGATATTCCTCTTGTTCTTCAAGATTTAATGTTTTTAAATATGTTTCTAAATTTTCAAATTCCTCTAATGGTTCTTCAGCTTTTCTCTTTCTCAAAGGATCTTGTGACTCATTAAGATTTGAAGAAGTATCTGAGAGATCAGAAGTGATATTCATTGTATCAGTTTCTGATACGTCGTTTAATTCCTGGTTTTGGAAGTATGTTAAAAGAGGTTCATGTTTTAAAGAAACTTCTTTTATTTGAGAAATGATATTATTTCTATCTTCAATTGGAAGAGTTTCATCCATAAATAACTGCTGCCAATATTCAATGATTTCTTTTACATTCAAGTATTCTTGATAATTATATTCAATATTTTCTTGTAAGACACAGATGTCATCGGTATTGATTTCATCAGTTCCGTAGAATAATCGGGTATTCGAATATTCATCTTTTTGTTTTTCTAAATTTAACTGCTCTAATTTTGTTATTAGATTTTCTATTTTTGATTTGGTTTCTTCTTTTAAATCCAAATCGATTAATTTGCCTAAGGCCAAAATATTTTCTTTATTTATCATTACTTCATTGTGAATCGCATACAGCTGTATTTCCATATCGTCTTGTTTCTTATAAATTTTCTTTAACCAAGTACCAGTTATATCTAATAAACTATTTATACAACCACTTATTATATGCATATTACTTTCAGAATTTCTATCTATATGGAATATATGCCTATAATCTTCTTGATTTTTATGATTCCAAGAACTTATACAATCAATAGGTATTTCTAGGTTTTTACTAGATGTTTCTGTCATGTTATTTGATACAGGTACCTAAAACCGCTTAACGTATGGTTGGTGCCTAAACCGTTCCCAAATAGACAAAAAGGCTTTTACAGCTATGAAAGTCTTTGAAAGGATATGGGCTTTACCAAATGATAAGTATATGGGTTTTATATCAAATAAGTAGTCAGAAAGATTTAGTAAAAAGACTTATTTATTTATTTTTTTTATTTTTATTTTTATTTATTTTTGTTTTTTTTTTAACCTTGACTAATATGATCCCAAAGTAGATAGATAACCAACATTATGATACAAATAAGAAAAAACATAATAATAAATAAATTAACAAAACTAACATCTATCGGTTCCATTATAATACATACTTACAATGACTAAGACAAACCATTGCAGACGCCAATGCTAATACCACACTCTAACACTTGAACTTGGCTCTGATAGATGTGTCCTAATGGATACAGGAGCCACAATAAGTGCTTGTCGGTATAATGCTTTGCCTTCGGAAAAATGGGTTAACATTAAACATCCCATCAAAGTCAAAGGCATTGACGGAAGAGAAACAGTTATTGAGTTAAAAGCAAAAAATATTTTTATTTGGCTTAATGATAAAAAAATCATTATTCCTAAAATTTTATGCTTTCCCAACATGCATGGAGATTTCTTATTAGGTAATAATTTCATTGCTGCATATTTACCAATGACCTTAACCATAGGTTCTATTGGCCTATCCCTCAAAGAAGAACTGATTCACATTCCACTTCTTCAAGTTCATAACTCTAAATGTCATAAAGGCTTCACCCCCAGCAAGCGTGGTGAGGTTATTACACAACTTGATAAAACTCATTGGCTTTTCACCATCCTCAAAGATAATTTTAGTGACAACCCACTAAAATTATGGCATAAAAGTCCACGGTACTGTACCATAACTTTAAAAGATCCTAATATCATAATTAGGGTGAAACCTATGGTCTATACAAAAATAGACATAGATGAATTTGAAATACAAATTAAAGATCTATTAGAGAAAAAACTCATTGAAATGATAAAAAGTCCTCATTCTAACCCTGCATTTTTAGTAAGAAATCATGCTGAAATAAAACGCGGCAAAGCTAGAATGGTTTTAAATTATAAAAGACTAAATGAAAACTTAGAATTTGACGGATATTTTATTCCAAGAAAAGATGTTTTGATTAACCAAATCAAAGGATCAAAATTCTTCAGTAAATTCGACTGTAAATCAGGATACTGGCAATTAAAGTTAGATGATAAATCTAAACCTTTAACTGCTTTTAGCACTCCATGTGGACATTATCAATGGAATGTCATGCCATTTGGCTTGAATACTGCTCCACAAATCTATCAGAGATGGATGGATTCGATTTTTGTCCCTTATAAAGGATTTTGTGTGGTATATATCGATGATATCTTAGTGTTTTCTAAAACAAAAGAAGAACACAAAACATTTAAAACAAATGTGCGATATTTTCCAAAAACATGGAATTATCCTCTCACCTTCTAAAATAGAAGTTGAAAAAGAATCAATAGAATTTTTAGGTCTTATTTTAACACATGATGATGGTCTAAAACTTCAAGATCATATTATTATAAAAATAAAAAAATTTCCTGAAGAGGTAACTGATAAGAAACAGTTACAAAGTCTCTTAGGCTTATTAAATTATGGAAGAATTAATTAAAAAAATTTAGCTGAAAAAGAAAAATCTTTCATAAATAAATTGAAAAAAGAAATAGAATTTACATGAACAGAAAAAGATAAAGAGATATTAAAACAAATAAAACAAGATATTGAAAATTGTCCTACTGTTTATCTTCCCACAACCGGAGATAAATTAATTATCGAAACAGATGCTTCAGATAACTGTTGGGGATGTGTTCTAAAAGCAATTCCTGCTGGAGATTGGAAAGACAAAGATTCTTGTCACTCTAATGGAATAAAACCAAGAAAATCACCTTTAACAAACCAGGTACAAAATAAAGAAAAATTATGTGGTTATAATTCTGGAAAATTCAAACCAAATGAACAAAATTATATCATCTTTGAAAAAGAATTATTAGCAATAAAACTTGCCCTCAAAAGATTTCATATATATCTCGCCCCGGAAATTTTTATTGTCAGAACCGATAACAAGGCAGTTCGAGACTTTTTAATTAATAAACGAGATATTTTAGATGGAAGATGATTGAAATGGTATAATCAAATAGCACTTTATACCTTTGAAATTGAACATGTTAAAGGAAGTACTAACGTTTTGGCTGATTTCTTAAGCAGAGATCTAAGTTTAAACCACTAACCAAAGTGATCCTATTTATTACAGGAACAACATTTATGTTACCATTAAACCAGTGGATTGAACTCTGTAAAAGATAGAAGATGACAGAAGAAGGAAACTCCTCTTCTCAACCACCTCCAACTATAAGAAAACCTTATGTTGGAAAAACCTTTATTGGAAAAACCTATGTTGTGTTAAGAGGCCACCAACCAGGACTATATACCTCTTTTTTAGCCTGCCAAAAACAAATTACAAACTTTCCAAACTCCCTTTACCAAGTTCACGACGATTTCAATGAAGCCAAATTAGCTTTTACTTTATATCAAGTACAACAATCACAATATCTGCTAGAACAAACTAGCATTTCGATGAATAACGTTCCTGATTTCTATAATCCTAGAATATCTGCATAACTTTATCATGAAATTAATGGAGCCTGGAAATGCCAACTTCTAAATGAGAAGAAACAGTTCAGGCGGCACATGAGCAATCTCTCTCAAAAAATCTATGAAAAAGAACAAAAGCTAGAAAAGCTACAAGATAGTGCAAATGCCCTTGTTAAATCCATAGCATGGGATTCTGAAACATTCGCAGAAAACTTCTCTCTTAAAAAAATCAATCATTTTTTAGAATTAGCAGAGCTTATGGATTCAAATTATCCAGACCTCATTTTTCACAAACTAAAAAGAATTTGTTTGTTTGAAAAAATAAGACATGTTCTGCCATGTGACATCAGTAAACCCCTGATATCACAAATTGAAGATCAAGAGGCTAAGATTAAACAAATCTTAATGGATAATTATAACATAGCTCAGTGTTATGAAGATTTTCTTCCAAAATTGTCATTTTATACGGAAAATCCAATGTATAATCTGGAAGAAAGCCTTGATTAGGGATTAGTAAAACAACTAATCTTTCCTGGTTATCCTATCAATGAATTTCCGATGATGATCAAAATAATGATTTATCATCTCATCAAAAATCTTAAGCGCACCGTCTACTATACATTCTGGATCACGAGCACCATTGGATGGAGATCAAAAGAAAATTTTTATCAGCCTTCTCAAATTTGGTTTTTAGATAAAAGTAAAGACTACGAGTTCGATGAAGTCGAAGACCCCATGGCTAAAGCAAGCATCATGGCCATTAATCCAAAATCTTATTGATTTCGTTCGCTTAAAACATTCTCTACAATGGCAAGGCAAATCCGTGCTGCCGATAATCAATTCAACATATCGGATGGTCGGAGAATTTTTACTACAAATTTGCCAATTGAATATATGAGGACTCAAGAGAAAAAAGTTGAAGCAACTTCACTATTAGTAAAGTTCGATTCTCGAAAAGACCTCGGCCTCCCGGAAAATCTCGAGATCGAAACGACGATGCTCGAAGAAGGTGAGATGCAAGAGAGCTATGATCATCATAGTCCTACCTCAGAAGATTCAGTTTTCTACCATAATCTGGAAAATCGTATGGAAGCATAGTGGACCACACCACTATCATCAGTAGCAAGGACGACTCCAGCTCATCCAGGACACGTTGCTACGCAAAATCGTCAGCCCTGACCTCACAAACCACAATCGTCAGCCATGACGTCGCCCATTATGTTATTTTAAGGGAAAGCATCTTTACTATTTGTCTAGATGTAAGTAAATGCTTTGAAAAAATCGAAAGCATCTTTACTGTTGAATAAAGTTGTTTGTCCTTGTATGTGTGTAAAGTCTATTTAAGGATGTAACCTACCCTTGAGGGGATCATCGAGTTAGAGAAGAATCTGCAGTATTATAAATGGTATCAAAGCCAAGTTCAAGTGTTAGAGTGTGGTATTAGCATTGGCGTCTGCAGTGGTTTGTCTTAGTCATTGTAAGTATGTACTATAATGGAACCGATAGATGTTAGTTTTGTTAATTTATTCATTATTATACTTTTTCTTATTTGTATCATAATGTTGGTTATCTATCTACTTTGGGATCATATCAGTCAAGGTTAAAAAAAAAAAAAAAGTCTTTTTACTAAATCTTTCTGACTACTTATTTGATATAAAACCCATATACTTATCGTTTGGTAAAGCCCATATCCCTTCAAAGGCTTTCGTAGCTGTAAAAGCATTTTTGTCTATTTGGGAACGGTTTAGGCACCAACCATACGTTAAGCGGTTTTAGGTACCTGTATCAAATAACATGACAGAAACATCTAGTAAAAACCTAAAAATACCTATTGATTGTATAAGTTCTTGGAATCATAAAAATCAAGAAGATTATAGGCATATATTCCATATAGATAGAAATTCTGAAAGTAATATGCATATAATAAGTGGTTGTATTAATAGTTTATTAGATATAACTGGTACTTAGTTAAAGAAAATTTATAAGAAACAAGACGATATGGAAATATAGCTGTATGCGATTCACAATGAAGTAATGATAAATAAAGAAAATATTTTTGCCTTAGGCAAATTAATCGATTTGGATTTAAAAGAAGAAACCAAATAAAAAATAGAAAATCTAGTAACAAAATTAGAGCAGTTAAATTTAGAAAAACAAAAAGATGAATATTCGAATACCCGATTATTCTACGGAACTGATGAAATCAATGATGACATACATGTCTTACAAGAAAATATTGAATATAATTATCAAGAATACTTGAATGTAAAAGAAATCATTGAATATTGGCAGCAGTTATTTATGGATGAAACTCTTCCAATTGAAGATAGAAATAATATCATTTCTCAAATAAAAGAAGTTTCTTTAAAACATGAACCTCTTTTAACATACTTCCAAAACCAGGAATTAAACGACGTATCAGAAACTGATACAATGAATATCACTTTTGATCTCTCAGATATTTCTTCAGATCTTAATGAGTCACAAGATCCTCTAACTTTGAGAAAGAGAAAAGTTGAAGAACCATTAGAGGAATTTGAAAATTTAGAAACATATTTAAAAGCATTAAATCTTGAAGAACAAGAGGAATATCTAAAACATCATATTCATATGAATGATGGCAGTTCGACATCAGGAATAAAGAATGAGGAAATCCCAATCCCTACAAATAATAGAAGAGACGATTTGAACAAACAAAACGTAGCTCAAGGAGGTACATATATGGATTTAACAAATGTCCCTTTTAAAGATCAAGAAAAAGTAATCGACGATTGGGCACAATCCATGTCCATAGTAATCACAAACCAAAAAGCCGTTTGGTCTAAAGAAAGATTTCTTGACTATATTGCAGCAATACTCCAAGGTGATGTTTTACAATGGTTAAAACAATAGGAAAAATCTAATGATGGAAAAATACAAAAAACATCTTCATTAGGAAATTTCAATAATCTTGATGATATCTTAAAACACTTTACGATAATCATTAAAGAACATCTTTGTGGATATACAGGTGAACAAAACCTACAAGAAGATGCGATATATATTTTATCAAAATTAGAATTATACAATATTTGTCAATTTCAAGAATATTGCAATACTTTTAAAAAATATTATTATCAATTGGAACCTCCAATTAATATATCCTGGTTAGAACAATTTTATCATAAACTCCCAGCATCGTGGGAAGAGTTAGCTATAAAAGGCTATCCGGATTTCATTAATAAATTAGCTAAACAAGATACTTTAGGACTTAGAACATCTTTTGTCCTAAGATTAATAGCAGATAGATGTTTAGAACTTAAAGCTAAAAAATAAGTTAAGAATCAAATCACAAATTCTAACTTTGGTCATAAATGTTGCGATAAAATTCTCCAAGAAAATTGGAAAATCGGATGTAATATCCCTAAAAGAAAGGGATATAAGAAGAAAAAATTTAAATGAAAACCTTGGAACAAAAGAAAAAGGTTTGTGAAAAATAAAAAATATATTAAAAAGAAAAAACAAACTGAAAAAACAGATAAAATGACCATGGATAAAGAGAAATGTCGTTGTTTTATTTGTAACGAAGAAGGACATTATGCTCCTCAATGCTCAAAACGAGGAAAAAATATAACTAAAATAATTAAATATTTAGATGAAGCAAATCTAGATGTTTATTTTGGTGAAGAAATTTCAAGTGATGATAATAGTATCATTTATGAATTAGAATCTGAAACAGACTCTACTTTTGACATAGAAGATCTAATATTTATGTTAAATGTAGTCGAAACATCAGAAGAAGAACATGAAATGATTACGTTGAAAGACGTAATAGGAAAAGAAATATCATTCTCTGAAGAACAACTTCAAAAATTTGAGTTACAACAAAAACTTAATAAAGAAGACATTTATAAAATTTCTTCCTTAGACAAACTCTTGTCTAGAAGAATGTTTGAAGCTTTTTCAGGAAACACTATTGCAAAAAGCACATCTAATCTTACAGCAGAAATAACACTGTTTGATAAAAAGAAAATATTACGCTGGAAAAAAGAGAATCTAAAATTAAAATATATTCATATTGGTATACTTCAAATATGCATAACAGGATTATTCAGAAATGGTATAGACACACCTATACTACCTGTAGTAATGGATAAAAGATTACTTAATCCTTTACAATCCTTTATTGGAGGGATTCAATCAAATTTAGCTTATGGAATGATTTGGTTTAAATTAAAACCAAATTATTTTATTTCACTGGACGACCCAAATATTGAAGACACAATAAAAATTAAAATTCAAACAAAGGGATTAGAAATGAAAGAAGATTCACACAACTTAGCCATAACTTGGCAAACCGTAACCTCTAAACTAATAACAAAATGCAAAAATCGGACAAAATCTGATTGAAATCTTTGAACCCAAACCATATGATTAAATCCAAGATTAATAAATTGGAAAGATTTACAGATACCTAAACAATGGTTATTTGAAGATCTTTTAGAACAAAAACCAAAATTACAAAACCAGGTGATTGAAATACAAGCTTCTGGAAATAATTTATATTTTAGAGATACTAGGACTGCCTCATTTAATACTATAAAAGATGAATGGCTTCCTGTAAAAAATATTGAGTCTAGAGCATCAACATCCAATGCTCTCGAACGAACTCAAGACCTATCACATATAGCAGTAAAAAATATATAAGTTCCTATCTTACCCGGAACACAAACTCATGAACTAAACACTGTTCAATTGTATCATTTTCAGTCAAAAAATGCTTAAATTTTATTTTCTCCTAGTTATGGAAAAAGACGATATACATACGTCTTAGGAAATTTTATGTTTCAAAATTATAAACCATTAGCCTAACTCAGATCTATAATCTGGAAAACATAGGTATATTAAGTTGTGCGTACATCTGTTGTACGCATAGCTAAAATTTGTTCATGCGTGTAGACACCCTCATTTTGCCCTCTCGAAATATACAAATTTGTTCGGTCAACCTTTGACCTCATAACCCTGATATGGGACCATATGCTGAAGCAATAGTATATGGCTAGACATAGACTGAAACAATAGTTCTGTGGCTCGGACCTCATACCCCTGACGTGGGAACCATGCACTAAAGCAATAGTATATAACTGAACATAGGCTGAAACAATAGCTCTGTGGCTCAGATCCCGACGTAGGGAGACTATATACTGAAATAATAGTATATAGTTAGAATGCAAACTGAAACAATAGTCTCGCATTTCAGACCACTAACTCTAATGAGGGAGCATATACTGAAACAATAGTATATGGTTGGACATAGGCTGAAACAATAGCCCATTGGCTCAGGCCCCATACCCCTGACGTGGGAACCATGCACTGAAATAATAGTACATGGCTGAACACAGGCTGAAATAATAGCTCTGTGGCTCAGATCCCAACATAGGGAGACTATATACTAAAACAATAGTATATAGTAGAAATGCAGGCTGAAATAATAGCTTGGCATTTCAAGCCCGACCCGGACAACCCCGAATTAAGTGCCTAAAACCAAGCGCTCAATTTGATTACATGCCAAATCAGACGCGCGCAATCAGTCCCTTCTCAAACCAAACTTCCTTTCCCCAGACCAACTCGAGACTTGATCATGTGTCTATCATGAGACGTGCGATCGGATTGAGCGCCACACCATCGGTGCGCAATTGGCCTATGCCCGACCTAGTCTTACCGTCCTTGACCCCTAAGTTTCCTCGATTAAACACTTTGAGAGTGGCGCTAAATTGGATTATGCACCCCAAAATAGGCGCGCAATTAGTTCTAACACTATTAGGACTAGGAAACTCGCTAGGCAAGTCAACCGGTCACTCACTGAGTCGGTGACCGACTCAAAGAGATTAAGCACAGGGAGACCGGCGCGTAATTTGATTAAACGCCTGAAACAGGGCATTTAATTGATGAAAAACCTATAAAAGCTTTTTTTCTCAAAAAGAGAAGAAGAGGCTGCGAATTTTGAGAGAGGAGACTACAAATTTTGAAACCAGAGAGTTTCGATGACGAATCCACAGAGAAACCTAAACATGATATCGAGATTCAAACTCCGAACCTTCGATGATTTCTCTCCACAGCCCCAATTGCAGGTAAAAATTTAGTTTTAGAATTAAGATTCACCTAGGCTTTAATTATTAGTTTTAATTTTCAATCCGAGACCATAGCACCCCTTTTTTTTAGACCGCAAACATTTTATATCTGGTTCTAGTTCTCTGAATTTAGAATCAGTCCTTTATTCGACGGTCTAATTTACCGATCCTAGGCTTTAATTCCGTTTTAAAATCTTAATATCATTAATCTCTAGTTCTATGTCTTGGACTCTAGAACCAATCCTAAATCATACGGTCTGATTTTTTGATTTCGAACGCGAATTCAGTCCTAAAATTTTAAATTATGATTTTAATTTCCTATTTTAATACCTCCAAAAATCCTAAATATTAATTTTAGTTTCTATAATTCTAGTTCATAATTTAATTCATAATTATCACTCCGAAATCGACTCGAAAAAATCCAAAAATACCATTTTATCATCATAAATCTAATTTATCTTCATTCTCAACCACCCAATTTGCCTAAGAGAGCTTACGGAGGGTACTTAGGAACGAGGACAATCCTCCTTAGCATAGTGGGCCCAAACCCCCTTTTTTTTTAGAATTACTTAGTTGCTTTAATTAGGATTATAATATCAGTTCCATAATTTCTTCTCCGGATTTTAGTATAGTCAATTTACATGCTTTATTTCAATTAAATCCTTAGAATAATTGCTTCGATTAGAACTCCAATAAAATTAGTTCCTTTATCTTAATTAAATAATTCTAGCCTAATTAATTCCTCGATTTATTTGACCCCAGTATCAGTAATCAGTCCTTTTATTTTAGTTAGAATCTTAGTATAATTAATTTATTGCTCTAATCATAATTCTAGTCAAATTAGTTCCTTTATTTTTATTCAGAATTTATTATAGTTAATTCATTGCTTTAATCAGAATTTTAGCAAAATTAGTTTATTTTATTTAATTAAAATTTAAATAAAATTAATTCATTCCTTAAATTAGAGTTTTAGTAAAATCAGTCTTCTTTTTCAATTAGAATTCTAGTACAACTAGTATACGTGCTTTACTTAGAATTTCAGTATAACTAGCATGCTTGGTTTAATTAAAGTTTCATTAAAATTAATACACCTGCATTCCTAATACAATTAGGAGACTGATGTTAATTAGACTTTTTGTAGTATTAGGACACTATATTAATTAGAATTCTAGTAGTGCTAGGAAACTAAAATTAATTAGACTCTTGATAGAATTAGAATACTACATTAAATAAACTATAATAAATTTCCACATAACTAAACTCATAGCAGAATTGGAAAGTCTAAACCGATCAGAACTATAACAATAACGAGAAAAAAAAGGAAAATTAAACTATCTAAATTATAAGAAAAGACATAGCAGCTGACGTTCGCAATCGGACGATTTAGTAAAGAAGTTACCCATACCCACTCTAAAGCGTGATCATTGATGTGTTGTAGCATCGTTAAATATCTACAGCTGGCGATCGCAATAAACTAGGAACCTTCCTAGAAAACCCTTTATTTCTAAAATTCCAAACACTGCATTGCTAGAGTCTGCTTTGACAGAATTGGAGCTATTGATTCAACAAGAACCGAGAGGAACCCAGAAAAAGTGCGCACCAACAATGTGTCCATCCATTGTACGCATAGATTAAATTTTAGAAAAAATTGCTCATGCGTACATCCTTTGTACGCATAGCTTAAATTTTCAAAAATTTAATAATGCGTACATCTTTTGTACATATAACTTATATACTGTTTTCTAGCTTTGGGTGCCTTTTTCATAGTTCCTCGAACACCCCACGTACGTTGGTATTTAGACTCCCAATAATTCCTACACTCGTAGCATCCCAAAACACCCTCGCCGGTCAAGAGAGTTCCCCCTCTTATGAACTCTTTTGAGGGATCGGGGTGTCGCATGAAAATCTGTGCCTTTAAGAATCAAGAGATTTTTGCTTTGATTCCTAAAAAGGGCATTTGGGTCCCGCCGTAGAAAGCATGGGGGTGTGAGCACCATCTGAGAATGGAGTTCCCAAGGTGCCATACGAGAACCGTAAGGGAAGGAGGAAAAATAATCAAAAGAGGGAGAAAGAGAAAGATATTTTTAAAAGGTTGTTCAAAGAGATCCACAAAAAGTCATCATCATCAAAATCACAAAAAATATCAAATAAAAGGGAGTGGATATCCAAAAAATAAATCTTTGTTTTTCTCACCATTCAAAATTCAAAAAGATCATCAAAATAAAAAATCTTTCAAAAAATCATCACCAAAAAGAAAGAAAAACTAAAAGGCCTTACCCACCATCATCTCTTAGGGGAGAAGAAAAAAGGGTCATAACTAAGAAACCCGTACCCTACCCGCCAACAATGCATGTCTTGGGCGGTTGATCCAACCGTCTTTGACCCAGATTCATCCCCACCACATTCCCATATAGAGGAGATTCCCATCTCCTATCCCTCAACCCAACCCCCATTTAGCGTCACAGGACTGTTTGGTTCAACTATTTTCCCCTCCACATTCACCCAACATGCACCCCATTTCCCCCCCACATCAACCCAAGTCATGTCCAATTTTCTCCATACATCAACCCCAGCCATAACTAATTTTCCACATTACTGCCCCCACCCCATACATCTCTCCCATCGGAGGAGCAATCCACATCCCCCCCCATGACTAATCCCATGGTCATGATGGAGGGAATGGTGGGGACATTTACCACATGGAAGGCTTCTCATAGCCTTCCTAATTCCTCCCAAGCACCATCAAATCCACAACCAACCCTCCACACCCCATTCACCCAAACTCCAACACCAATCAACCTCCCATTAATCCACACTACCCAAGGCTCACACCACCAATCATGGGGCCATCCAAGTGGGCCTCAAAGACCCTATACCAAACCCCAAGTAAATTTAGGCCCAAACCCAAGGGTCATATTTTCAAACCCTTCATCATTCCCCCAATTTCTCACATACACCCACACCCAACAATCACACCCTATTCCCCCAAAATAGTAAACCCCTCTCATTCACTCCATCAATCTGGCATGAATCCTACCCATCCATATCCTTCATACCCAACCTAACATGAGAACCCATCTCAAACCATTCAAAATCCTCAATTTACACACACTCTTACCCCCCAACCAAGTCATCAAATTACTTACCCATCCCATTAATTGCAATGGCCTCATCAGGAACCTGCCCAAAATCCACAGTTCACCCATCCCCTTACTCCACAAACTAATCATCAAAGTTTCCCACACTTACAATGGTCTCACCAAACACCCGTCCAACCTATTTAGAATTCGCCAGACAATCCCATCCCACCATCATTTGTTGATGCGGGTCATCAATATGATGAGGACGAGGCCTGAAATAGTAGAGCCTATGTAGGGGCATTCACCAACTATAACCCACCACCATCCACATTCACCAACCTACAGGCTACCTAGCATGAATGGGGGCTATCCATCTGGGGAACAACCCCAGTATTACTGTAGACACTAGAATTTGGCCCAAGGCCCGATCAAAACATACTTCGAGGAGGGTGCACCCTCAAGCTTCTGATAGCACTTTTTGAACACTTAGAACCCAACCCAAACCCTTAGAAAGGAATCAACCCTAACCTATAGATCCCCTCCTTGGACCTATTTGAATCCTCCCGGGCAATGCTTAGAGAGAGGTGAGCCAAGACCTACTGGGACCTCTACTGGTACTAAATCATATACTATTGGAAAGTAGAGATCCCCGGCTTTCCAATGAGCTAAAGATCACCCCGATCAGAATCATACACTGAAAGTTATGGCAATCCGAAGTTTCGGGCCTAAATCTGCTCTACTTCACCAAAGGGAGTGGACCCCTCGACAGGCTCTAAACCTCTCAAAAGCCTCTCGAGTACGGTGGCGATGCCTAGCGTGTATAATACCCACGCTAAGCCATTTATGGAGAAATGTTGCCTAACGTGTATATTATACACGCCATGCCTTTTTTTAATAGATTTGGCCTAGCATGTATAATACACACGCTAAGTCAAATGGGCCCCACAGCGGGCTCTAAACTTCT
This sequence comes from Chloranthus sessilifolius, assembly GCA_021018995.1. Taxonomy (NCBI): domain Eukaryota; kingdom Viridiplantae; phylum Streptophyta; class Magnoliopsida; order Chloranthales; family Chloranthaceae; genus Chloranthus; species Chloranthus sessilifolius. The sequence goes on along the minus strand of CM037593.1, from coordinate 48,078,186 downwards.
CACAGGCACTATACATATGCCTAGCATGTGTAATATACACACTAAGCTTAGCTACAGTAACTGTGAGATTTTGCTTGAAAATGACTTTTGGGGTTTGACTTGTTGACCATCCCCATGTTTAGGGTGGGTTTCTTTAGGACTGTTGCACCCCATTAAACCTATTTGCAGCCCTCTAGTCATTTAAAACTCCACCCTATCATCTACCATTGAAACCCCATCCCCATTTATCCATAGCCTTGAAAACCCATAATCCTTAGATTTAGGATTACCGAATTGCTAATCACATTAGCTTTTAAGTACCCCCCTAACACTCTCCTTTTCTATAAATAGAGAGGCCTATAGACACCCCCATTTTTTCCTCTCGAAATATACAAACCTGTTCGGCCAACCTTTGACTTTGCCCACGATCTCCCGCAAAGGACTAACTTTTTTTGAAGACTTTAAAACCCTATACGGGGACCATGCACTAAAATAATAGTACATGGTTGAGACCCAGGCTGAAACAATAGCTCAATGTCTCAGACCCGACTCTAACCCAGGAAAGTCCCGAATTATGCGCCCCGTATAGCGCGCATAATTCAATTGTGCTCCCTATGGCTGGTGGGTAATTTGTCCCTCTTGGATCAGGATTTCACTTCCTGAGGACCTCCTAGACCTTGATTATGCATCCTATCAGGTGCACGTAATCATATTGCATGCTTCACCACTAATGCGCAATTAGTTCATTTTGGACTGGCCTTGTACCTTCTAGAAACCGCCTAAGACGCGATTGCATGCCCTACCTAGAGCATGTAATCGGGTTATGCGCCTCAGAACAAACGCAATTGGATCCTAAGCAAACCTGGTCTCTAACTCCCTAGACCACCTGAAAATTTCCTATTATGCGCTCCTAATCCTACGCATAATTGATTGTGCACACTAATCTGGGTGCGCAATTAGTCTAATTAGACTAGGACTATGCTACTCGACCGAGCCAGTCAGCCGGTCACTCACTGAGTCAGTCACCGACTCAAAGTGTTTGTGCGCCTGAACCAGGGCGCATAATTCAATTAAGTGCACCAAATAGGGACAGCCAATTGTGTGCACTCCACGGGGCACGCAATTGGCCAAATACCTATAAGTAAGACCTACCACCACGACCCAAAGACACAATTTTCAACACAGATTTCCCTCTTTCGAGATCCTTGCTTTCAAGCTTAGGATTTCGAGATTTCTCTCTCCGGCCCTGGCCTCAGGTATACTTTCCTTTTAATTTTTAATTCTTCTAGTTCTAGTTCTTAGTTCTAGATCATTAGTTCTAGACCTTAGGTTCTTCAAGTTTTAGGTCTAGATCTTAGATTTTAAATCTCTTTAATCCTTAATTCTTATCTTTTTTTCTTTTCCCTGATTCTAGTTCTTAGGTTCTAAAACCAATTCCTCATTTTTTTTCTGATTCTAGATTTAGGTTCTAACCCCTTTTATTTCTTAAATTCTAGATCTTAGATCTTAGGTTTTAGTCTAAATTTCTAGTTCTTCTGATTCTAGTTCTTAGTTTCTAGAATTAGTCCTTAATTTCAGTCTTAAATTCAATCTTAAACTTTCTTTTTATAGTTCTAGAATTTTAATTCTAATTTTTAAACTTCATTCTCCATCTTCGATCCATAAATCCATACCTTTTGAATAAAAATTAGTTTTTCAATCCATATTATTACTAAAATAATCCCTAGCCATTTGATTTGTCCAAGGGAGCTTACAGAGGGTACCCGGGAACGAGGCTGATCCTCCTTAGCATAGCGGGCCAAAACCCCCTTTTTTAGATTTTCAGTAAAATTAGTATATTTACTTTAATTATAATTTTAATAGAATTAATAAATTTTTAATTAATTAGAGTTTTAATAGAATTAGTATATTCCTAATTAGTTTCCATTAACATATTTGCATTCCTAGTAGGATTAGGAGACTTAATTAATTAGATTTTTAATAGGATTAAAAATATTTAAATTAATCAGACTCCCAGTAGGATTAGGAAGCCTAGTTGAACTCCTCGATTAATTAGACTTCTAATAGGATTAAAAATTGATTAGATCCCTGATAGTCATAGCAAGAATAGAAAGGCGAAAAGTAGTTAGAAGAGAATTAGGAAAACAGGCTTAACTAAGCATACAAGTGACCCAGTGCTACTGACATCAGTCGGCCAATGATTCACTTAAGAGAACAACCAATATCTCTACCCCGGAAGGCGTGATCAGTGACATGTTGAAGCGTCAATAAATATCTGCAACTGGTGATCGCAGCGAACCAGGTATTTCTCTAAGATTGACCACCTTATTTTCAATACTTAATTACCTCTAAAAACATCGCTTTTGTCAGAGTCCACTTGGATCGAATTGGGCCACTCTTTCAGGGGACCGAAAGGGACCCAAAAAAAGCACGTACCAATAGACTGGCGATTGCAATGGGACTTCTTGACGCCAAAGTTGCCAATGTTTATTTAAGTTTCCTTTTCTTCTAGTTAGTTTCTTTTAGTTTTTATTACTTTTCACATTTAAGTGTACTACCGAGAGCACATGAGCATACACCAGAGGCTCGAGATATCAGGAATATGAAGGATTAGAATCGGTGACCCGTCATTATGGGGATACCATAATAACCCGCTATACCACGAGCAACCCCTTGAAGATTTATCACAATAACTTGGAAGTCAACATGGCCGGTGGTGAGGAAACCCCCTTCACACCCCCGAGCGCCAACCATAATGATAGACATAGAGACAGGTTAGGATTATTTTGGTTGTTGTTTATTTTATTAGAAAGCACAGTGGTGGTGAAAATCAAATCAAAATAAAAGGAGATGATGAAATGGTGAAAACATCAACTCTAAAATATCACAAACCTGCAAGATCCAGGGCCTATTGCAGTAAATTTTACGAAGTAAGAGTTTGTCCCACTGAGAGTGATGATCTAAAAACCTAAAGGCATATAGTAAACTCCATATCTGGCTACAGATTTGGCAACTTTAAACCTGCACTAGAAAGCAAGGTAGAGAGAGAATGCTTAAGTGTCACGAAACTAAACTAAACTAAAACTAAAGACAAGAATAAAACTAGATCTAAAGAAAAGGGGTAAAGAAGGATGATGATGGTGAAATAAAGTAAAAATGTGGAGAAGTAGGCAGTTGTCGGATAATCTTCACTGCAACTCAGATCAAGAACTAGATCTGCAACATTCCTTCACTTGGCTACAAGCACAAGTGCAAGGTAGAAGAATCTGACTCAACCCTATGATTGAGACTACTCTTAAGGCTATAATCTATCCAGTTAAATGGCCACAAATTATCCTAAGGAGGTGATCAAATCACAGGTGCTAAAGTTAGAACATGAAAACTATTGCTGACACTATGCTTGCAAGGCTACAAGCACTTACAACCATTGGATCAAACAATCCATGTAGATCTGGTGATAACCACTAGATCTCATAGATTATTTGGGGCTTTAGAATCAGTTGGTCATTGCTACAAAGAGGCCTGCAATGACCAAGCTCTCAAGTCTGCAATCTCTATAAGATCTTAGATCTATTCACTAAAAATAGCTTTATAAAACAGAGGGAGAGTTGGATTTGCAGTTGTCCCTCCTTTGGCTACAAGCACAAAGTCAGGGAAAAAGAATCTAGCAGCCCTGTGATATGGATTTATCATAAGGCTATGATCAGTCCACTTTAATGGTCACAGATCATCCCAGAGATGTAGTCCATCCACAAGGTCCAAACCAGAACAATAAAATCACTGTTGCCACCATGTGTATGGCTACAAGCACATAGACCCATGGGAGCATCAAATTCATACAGATATATGTAAAAACATAGGGAAAATACAGATTTAATGAGCTTTAAAAATAGTATTTCATTGAACAAGAAGGACTTACAATGATCTGCCCTCAAGGCAGGAGTCTGGGCAAGAAATTCCAAAGCTCTGTTCACAATGCTCACAAAACTAGATTACAGATCTACATTATACCTAGCTGCTACATGGATCTTAGCTCAGGATGGCTGCTGAGCTAAGGAAGAAGAAAGGAAAAAATAAAAAGGAAATTAAACCCAAAAGGGGATCTCAGGCTAATCCTTGATAATTTCACAAGACAACAGAAGTGCAATTTGTACAGTCCATAAATCCGTTGTGTGCAAGAGCCAAGCATAATTGAGGCATTTGGAGTTTGCTTCGGGGCATATTTTCAGCCCTTGGATGCCTTGAGATGTGTAGGACAGTGGGATGTGTGCCCTAGAAGCAGTAGAATCCCCAAAATATCCTTGACGTGTGAAATAGATGGCTGAAATCCGTGCCTCATGCAGTTGGACTTCAAAACTTGCAATTTCGAGAGGTTCAGGTAACTGTTCGATAGGTTAAAGCCTTCAGGTACTTCAGCTCGACAGGTTCACTCAGGAGCTCGACAGGTTCATTCAGGAGCTTGACAGGTTCAATTTCAGCATCAGATTCTCACTGAAGTTCATTTCGAGCCTTAGAACCTCTCGACAGGTTAAAACAACCATTCGATGGGTTGCTTGACAGGTTCTTCACCAGGCTTTAAACCATTTGAGAGGTTCATTTCAGCATTTTAAACCATTTTAGAGGTTCATTTCAGCAGCTTGAACCTCTCATGGGGTTGCTTTCAACAACATTTAAGCTCCTGGGGTTCACTTCAAGCCCCTAAACTGCTCGTAGGGTTGTTTCTTTTCATTTCAAACCACTCGAATGGTTGCTCCTTCAACACTAACCTCTCGTGGAGTGTGCTTGGCATACATTTAAACCACTCGTGGGGTTTAATTCTAGCAGCATACACTTCTTGTGGAGTTCTCTTTCAGCACATAACCCGCTCTACAAATTCAGCTTTAAGTATGCACAACTCATGGCATTCTTTGCTGCAGCAAAGGCACTACTCGAAATGTGTGGTTGAATTTCTCAAGCTCACTTTTAACTTCAAATTGCAGCAGCTCGATTTGTTCACTTTAGCTGCTTGAATGCTCGTTTCTTCCACTTGACAAGCTGCCACACTTCAGCATTCAACTTGAGTACTTCAACTTCGCAGTTGTGCACTAATGTCACTCATTTTTCAGCAAGAACACTGCTTGAAGGTCTTTGTTTGCAGCAATATAAACTGTTGAGTACAACAGTGACACTTCAGCAACACTCTTCTAAAGTTGCCAAATCTGTAGCAACTAGTGCAGGTGCAGAGGCATCAAGCCTTAGTTCTCCAACTCAGCAATAGCAGTTGCATGAGAGATACAGGGAGCTGCTCCAGCTCCACATCAGGTGGATAAGCAAAAACAGGCAGCACAAGTGCCTTAGCTGGTTGAGGGAGGGGCAGCAGTGCAGGTGTCCAAGTTGACTGGTGCACTAACCCCACTGAGAAGCCCAAAATGAGTACTTCTTCAGCACATGGGGGAGGTCTCCTCAGTCCATACTTCAACAATTTCAGCATATACCTTACCCCAAACCAACAGTGTGGGCAAGGTGTTCCACCATCTCATCAAGGGCAGCAACTATCAAATAGTCTACATTTCCTCCAACTAACTTTCCCCTTGGAAAAAGGAGAATGCTCTTAAAAAGCATAAGGAAATGGCAGATGAGGTACTGTTAATCCTCATCTGCTGACACATCATTCTAAAATTTTTAACCATTTTTTTTTATATATAGAAGACACAGCTGTAATTTTAACAAATACTACGAAAACACAAAAAATTCAAAACAGAAAATAAAGTAAAAATGCACAAATCACACAAAATCTACAGCTGGCATTGATTCAAACACTACATCTACAAAGAATAAAAACTAATCACAGTTTACTATCCATAAATAAAAAGTACCTGGCAACGGCGCTAAAAACTAGTTAGGATTATTTTGGTTGCGGTTTATTTTATTAGAAAGCACAGTGGTGGTGAAAATCGAATCAAAATAAAAGGAGATGATGAAATGGTTGAAAATAGCAACTCTAAAATATCACACACCTGCAAGATCCAGGGCATGTTGTAGCAAGTTTTACGAAGTAAGAGTTTGTCCCACAGAGAGTGATGATCTAGAAGCCTAAAGGTGTATAGTAAACTCCAGATCTGGCTACAGATCTGGCAACTCTAAACCTATACTAGAAAGCAAGGTAAAGAGAGGATGTTGAGGTGTCACAAAACTAAACTAAACTAAAACTAAAGACAAGAATAAAATTAGATCTAAAGAAAGAGCGTAAAGAAGGATGATGATGATGTGGTGAAATAAAGTGAAAATGTGAAGAATTAGGCAACTATGGGACTTCACTGCAACTCAGATCAAGAACAAGATTTGCAACATTTGAAAGGTAGAAGAATTTGACTCAACCCTGTGATTTGGACTGCTCTTAAGGCTATAATCTGTCCACTTAAAAGGTCACAAATTATCCTAGGGAGGTGATCCAATCACAGGTGCTAAAGTTAGAACATAAAAACTATTACAGACACTACGCTTGCAAGGCTACAAGCACTTACAACCATATGATCAAACAATCTATGTAGATCTGGTGAGAACCACTAGATCTCACAGATTATTTGGGGCTTTAGAATCACCTGGTCATTGCTACAAAGAGGCCTATAATGACCAAGCTCTCAAGTATGCAATCTCTACAAGATCTTAGATCTATTCACTAAAAATAAATTTTCAAAACAGAGGGGGAGTTGGATCTGCAGTTGTCCCTCCTTTGGCTACAAGCACAATGGCAAGGAAAAAGAATCTAGCAGCCCTGCGATCTAGATTCATCCTGAGGCTATGATCTGTCCACTTCAATGGTCGCAAATCATCCCAGAGATGTAGTCCATCCACAGGATCAAAACCAGAACAATAAAACCATTGTTGCCACCATGTGTGTATACAAGCACATACACCCATGGGAGCATCAAATCCATATAGATCTATGTAAAAATACAGGGAAAATATAGATTTAATGAACTTTAAAAATAGTATTTCATTGAATAAGGACTTACAATGATCTGCCCTCAAGGCAGCAGTCTGTGTAAGAAATCCCAAAGCTCAGCTCACAATGCTCACAAAACTAGATTACAGATCTACAGTATACCTAGTTGCTACATGGATCTTAGCTCAGCATGGCTGCTGAGCTAAGAAGAAAGGAAAAATTAAAAAGGAAATTAAACCCTAAAAAGTGAAACCCAAAAGGGGATCTCAGGCTACTCCTGGATAATTTTACAAGACAACAGAAGTGCTATTTATACAATCCATAAATTCATTTTGTGTAAGAGCCAATCAGAACTTAGGCATTTGGAGCTGGCTTCATGGCCTATTTTCAGCCCTTGGATGCCCTGAGATGTGTGGGACATTGGGATGTGCACCCTAAAAGCAGTAGAATCTCCAAAATATCCTTGATGTGTGAAATAGATGGCTGAAATCCGTGCCTCATGCAGTTGGACTTCAAAACTTGCAATTTCGAGAGGTTTAGGCAACTGTTCAACAGGTTAAAGACTTCAGGTAATTCAGCTCAACAGGTTCACTCAGGAGCTCGACAGGTTCATTCAGGAGCTCGACAAGTTCATTTAGGAGCTTGACAGGTTCATTCAACCATTCAACTAGCTCACGATAGGTTCAATTTTAGCATCAGAACCTCATGTGAAGTTCATTTCCAGCTTCAGAACCTCTCGACAGGTTCAGACAACCACTCGACAAGTTGCTCGACAGGTTTGAGAGGTTCATTTCAGCAGCTTGAACCTCTCGTGGGGTTGCTTTCAACAACATTTAAGCTCGTGGGGTTCACTTCAAGCCCCTAAACTGCTAGTGGGATTATTTCTCTTCATTTTAAACCACTCGAATGGTTGCTCCTTCAGCACTAACCTCTCGTGGAGTTGGCCTGGCTTACATTTAAACCACTCGTGGGGCTTAATTCGAGCAGCATACGCTTCTTGTGGAGTTCTCTTTCAGTACATAACCAGCTCTACAAATTCAGCTTTAAGCATGCACAACTTGTGGTGTTCTTTACTGCAACAAAGGCACTGCTCGAAATGTGTGGTTGAACTCCTCAAGCTCACTTTTAACTTCAGATTGCAGCATCTCTATTTGTTCACTTCAGCTACTTGAATGCTGGTTTCTTCCACTCGACATGCTGCCACACTTCAGCATTCAACTTGAGTACTTCAACTTTGCAGCTGTGCCCTAATATCACTCATTTTTCAGTAAGAACATTGCTTGAAAGTCTTGCTTTGTAGCAATATAAACTGTTGTGTACAGTAGTGACACTTCAGCTCACTACTCGACTTCATCAAGGTTGTCTTAGAATTCAGTAGTGCAGCTGTTCTAGTGGATTTGTATACCGTTTAAGTGCTGCTCATGTACTTCATTTGTCAGCAAGAGCAGCTGCTCCACTGAAGCACTGATTGAGAGTTTAGTTGACTGCAGCACCAGCAGGTTGCTCGAGTTATGTACAGCTGTATAGTGTGCTACAACATAAAGTTCTCTACAACTGCTCTACTTTGTACATTGCAGCATCACTCTTCTAAGCTTGGTAAGACTCCGAAGGTCCCAAGGCTTGCTCATAAAACCCTGATGGTGTGAACCACCATGGTGCATTCATTGTGAATCGATTAGCTCTGCAACTTGACTCAAAATTCCTTCTTATTGGCACTAAAAAGATGGATTGCTGAATTAAGCTCTTAGTTTCCTGCTATCTGCAAAACACACTTGAAAGTCATTATTTTACTGGCTCAAAGGTCCATCAAAGGTTAGGTTAAGAAGCAAAGAGTGGTACTTTTCAGAGAATAACAAGACAACAGCTTCGGGCCGAACTTCATGGCTTGACAACTTGTAGACCTCAGCATCCAAAAATTATAAAGGAGAGGAGATGAAGCGGACGAACTACTCCACGGCTTAGCCGCCACATACGAGACCATCAAAGAATGATGGGAGGTAGAAGAATGAGAACGACAAAGATAGGAGAGACCACCCCCTACTCCGACAATGATATCACCACACATGTCACCACCTAGGCACACTCTCCACACACTCCCCAATAGCGGACGTCAGGACAGAATCCGTTCCCAGACCGCTAGGCAAGAGGCTGCCTTAAGGGTAGAAGATTTCCCCAAGATGATCGACGAATACATGACTAAGAAAAACCGCCTTGGTTTGTCCTTCGGGTTCGACAATTTCTGTCAAGACCATGAACTCAATCTACCTGTGAAATTCAATTCCCCAAAATTTAGCAAATACGATGGCACCGGGAATCCAAAGCATCATCTGGCATTGTTCTGTAATGACTATCGACCTATTCACAATAATCATAGACTTCTGATACATTACTTTTAGAGGTCACTCGAAGGGAAAGCCCTCGACTGGTTTGCCGGGCTCCTGCTACATAAAATCGACACATTCAAAGAATTAGCTAGATAGTTCTTAGATCAATTCAAGCATCTAATACAGGAGGCCGTCAGTCTCAGCGACTTGATGACAACAAAGCACAAATTCGAAGAAGACTTCGCCGACTTTATATCACACTAGAGGAAGCTCACGACTTGCACAGGAAGTCAAATGAGAGAAAAGGACGCAATCGACATCATCATAGATAACGTCAGAGAGCATCTTCTAAGAGCTTTGATCTTAAGCGATTGCCCAGACTTTGCTATTCTTCATCTGTGTGCCAGTCACAATTAATGGCACATAAAGGGAGTAGACTTCACCTTCTCGATCACAGCACCGAAGGCATCGACTTTCAGAGATTCAAAGACCCGAAATAATAAAAAAGGCTCAGGCTTCGAGCAAGCTAACACGGTCACTAATCAAAACCAAGGCAATGGAAATAACCAGCAAGGGAACCCCGGTCAGGGTCAATACCAGAATCAGCAACGGTACGCCAATGAAAATCAAAATCAATATCCCAACCAAAACCAGTATCCTAATAAGAATCAAAATGCTGCCCGAAACTGTCCTACCAATTCCCAGGGCTATAATAATGTACCTCCCCCCTATAACTTTAATCAGCAGATCCGAGGTCCCTATCAGCCTAGACGAGATCATTATCCTTCATTACCTAATACCATCCCCAACATTTTTTGCATCCTAAGTGACCAGAACCTCATTTGTTTCCCACCAGAGCAACCATGGCCCTCGCTTGCTAACCTCGATTACACCAAGTTCTATGCTTTTCATCGATATGCGAGACATAACCTGGAAGGCTGCTTGGTGTTGAGAGATATGAAATATAACCTGAACGATCAAAACTAAATTGACTGGAAATCCCTTTAAAATTCTAACCAAAATAACCAACAGCCTTCGCAAAACCTTTGAATTGTCAATAACCCTCTGCCAAACCATAATCAGGGACCGGTCACCCATGTCACCATGGTAGACCGTCCGGATCGAGCCCCGTTTCATCCATCTGGCCTCATCACATGAGTTAGTTATCCTGACACCATAGCCAGTTCAGATAACCCTCCAAGGCCCGCCATCATTCCACCTCACCCCTCTACCTTCATAACTCGAGTTGAACCGCCAACCCCGCCGCCAAATCCAAACTTCACTTGAGTTTGAGTTTAATCTTTTCGAGCTCGAAGGCCTATCATTCAATCCATAGAGCCTTCTACACCACCAAACTTTGACGTAGCTCTCGGTAACTTCGAGCCAGAATATGAGGACCATGTCCTTCAAATTGTAGAACAAGTTGCGGCATGGACTTATAGCATCACTCGAAATACTATCAGCCAACAATGTGAGGAGGAAACGGAAGAACATCCATCAGCAAAAGGGATAAGATAGCAGGGGGAAGAGCCCACTATGGAAGAAGTACTAATCACCACATTTCTCGAAGAGGAAGATTACACTCAATACCTCACGCCCTGGAATGGTATAGCTTTAGTATGCATTCCTTCGTCTAATTTTGCTCCTTTCACCACAAGTACCGCACCAAACCAATTTGGATACGGTTCTTGAATCTACAGATGCACTTTTGGTCCTCCTAAATTTTGAGCAGGCTTGCGAGTGTGATTGGGAAGCCGATCTCAAAGTTGGCGCAACATTTTCCAGAACTCGCATGGATTATGCGAGGGTCTGTGTTGAGGTAAACCTGGAGTGCTCTTTCCCCAATTCAATTCTGGTTGAAGTCAAAAATGGCATCTCCTTTCTGCAAGAGGTGGAATACGAATGGAAACCAGAGGCGTGCGCTTACTGCCATTCCTTCGGACATCTACCTAAGGAATGTACTTATCGAAAAACTACTCCTAAAGATCCAAAAGCACCCACATCCCATGCCCCTACAGCTATACCATTACCAACCTCTCCCGAACCCAGCACTCAGTTTCATCAACCTGAAACTGCAGCCACGACACACTTCTCTCCCGTGCAAAATCATGAATCAGGTCCTGTACCCAGGTCTCAACCTCCATGTACCGAAACACAGCCCCCCTCCGCCTCTAATTCTACTATCACACCATAAATCCCAACCTTGGAAAACCTCAACATAGCTGAATTACTACCCCCTACCACCCCACATACTGCAACCATACCTCAGGCCGGCACGAAATTAGGTGGCACACCTAAAACCATAAATCAGGTCAATTTACAGTAATTGAAACCTATTCTAGCTGCCGTCAAACAAGCCAAACAAAATTTGAAAGCACCTAAAGGGAAGCTTAAGAGGCCCACATTGAACCCACTCCAGCTTCTCTCAGACTGTGATACCTTTTTTCAAAACAAGGTGGCTCTAGATACAACTAATCGCAACACCAAGGTCGGTAACTCTCATGATTGTGAAGAAAGGATCAGTGCCATGGTTGATAACTACACCCATTGCGAAGAGGCCAATAGTAGCCAGCGAAGCCCAGACATAAATGATACTTCTGAAGCTAAAGCTCGAATGGCTAAATTCCCCACAAGCCGGCCTAGGTCCCCATATCCTCGCCGCCAGCCCAATGAGGATTCATATTCGGATCACAATTAGGTCTCCCTTGTCGAGGCCATTAAAATCCAGCAAACCTATCCATGATCTATTCATCATGGAATGTCTGGGGCCTTAACAGCCTGGCCCGTCAGCGCAAAGTCAAAAATTAGATCACAACAAATAAGTTGTCCCTCGTAGCCCTAGTTGAAACAAAGCTGAACTCCGCTTCTCTCCCCCGGCTTGAGAGAAATTTTTGCCTAAACTGGGGCATGTTTGGAAATGGTAGTCCCAATACCAAGAGCAGAATTCTTGTATGCTGGAATGAGGATATTGCTGTAGCCAATATTTTATCCTACGACATGCAATTCGTGCACTGTCTAGTTCAGATTCCTACTCTTGGCCATCAGTTTTTGTTCACTGCCATCTATGGGGAAAACATTGCTAGCAGAAGGACTACTCTTTGGAGCCAGTTATCAAACATTGGCAGCTGTGTTAGTCTTCCTTGGATCCTATCTGGGGACTGGAACATGTTTTAGATCCTCTAGCAAAAAAATTAGGGGAAATCCTGTCCCTTGCAACCTTCTTAATGAATTCAATAACTTCATTAACTCCTGTAGCCTTACTGACATCCGTTCCATTGGACACACCCTCACTTGGGGTAATAAGAGCACCAATAATTAGCGAAGGATCGCTGCTAAGCTAGACCGCGCACTCGTAAATCAACTTTGGGTACAACAATTTAATTCCTCCAATGCTATTTTTCAACCGGCTGGCCTCTCTGATCACAATCCTATCATTATTCATCTGGCCAACTCAGTTGACCCTGGCCCTAAGCCTTTCAAATTCTTTGCTATGTGGACTTCTCACCCCACATTTAGAGCTTTAGTCCAGGATACATGGAGTATCACCATCAAAGGGAACCCTACTTACCAGCTTGTTGAAAAGATAAGGAACATGAAGAATGCCCTTAAGACCTAGAACTGTGATGTTTTTGGGTCGATCCATGAAACCAGAAAAACTGCTGAAGCACCCCTCAATCGGATTCAAATGGACCTTCAAGCTAGGCCTTTCGACAACAACCTAATTTTTACTGAAAAGGAAGCAGTTAGTAAGCTCCGTAACATCCTCTCTGATGAAGAATCCTTCGCCCGAGACAAATCTAGGGCCTTATGGAAAAAACTTGGTGATTCCAACACCAAGTACTTCTACTCAAAAATGTCTTCTAGGCAGCACTTTAATACCATCTGCAGTATTGCACTCCCGGACGGTACCATCAATTCTGAGCAGCAAATAATTGCATTTGAAGCTGTGAGATACTTCAATAATCTCTTTAACAGATCTGCAACTCACATGGGTCCCACCGGAAATGAATTCCCTTCACTAACCGCCTCTCCTACATTGATCAAGAAGTTCTTTCCAAGATGGTCACTACTACTGAGGTTAAACGAGCTGTGTTTGCTCTACACCCTCATAAAGCTCCTGGTCCGGATGGGTTCATGGGCGCCTTCTACCAAAAATGTTGGGATATTACTGGGGGAGATGTCGTGAAAGCTATTGGCCACCTCTTTCGAAACTAAGCACATGCTCAGAAGCATCAACAATACCTTCATCGCCCTGGTTCCAAAGAGTGAAAATGCTGCCAATTTTGTTGAATTCAGACCCATATCCTTGTGCAACTTTCTCTATAAAATCATTTTGAAGATTCTATCCACCAGAATTCAGCCGCTCATGCCTAGAATCATCAATGCAGCACAGTCAGCTTTTATCAAAGGCAAGAGCATTCATGATAATCTACTTTTATGCCAGGCCCTTTTGCACAACTTCCATAGGCTGAAAGGAAAGCCTCGGATGATGATCAAAATTGACTTCAAGAAAGCCTTCGACTCTGTCCGATGGGACTTTCTCATACACTGTCTTTGTCAGTTGAGATTTTCGGATACATTCATCGAATGGATCATCGAGTGTAGTGCAACTTTGACTTTTTTGGTTCTTTTCAATGGCAGCCCTAGAGGACATTTCTATAGCTCCTCCGGGCTTAAGCAGGGCGACCCTATTTCTCCTTTGCTATTTTCCATTGCAATGGAAGGGTTCTCGTGTATGTTACTCCAAAAGTGTAGCTCTCTTAACATCACCCACTGATTAACGACTCCACTCAACATCCACCACCTTATTTTCGCCGATGACCTGATGATTTTTGCTGAGGTAAACATGCACAATGCTTAGGAAATCTGAAATCCTTTACACCAGTTTGGGGAAGTCTTGGGTCCGATCTGTAATAGTCATAAATCTAAGGTAATTTTTAGGGGAATGGTGCATAGAAGGAACTCCTTGGCTAGATCTCTGGGCATGGAGAAGGGCTGGCTCCCAATGAAATACTTGGGCCTTCCTCTGATTAGTTCCCACCTCACATCAACTGATTACAATCCGCTCGTGGTTAAGTTTCACAAAAAAATTAACTCTTGGAAATCATGATTTTTATCCCATGCTGGTAGGTTGGAGCTGATTAAGTCCACCCTCTCTAGTTTCCACATATTTTGGTCATCAGCCTTTTCTCTTCCACATTACACATTAAGGACCATGGAGCAGCTTCTTAGCCGCTTTCTTTGGGGGGGCAATGACAAGCCCTCAAAACTGATTTCCATTTCTTGGAATAGTATATGCAGGCCAAAAGTTGAGGGAGGATTAGTTTTGTTATGTAACTTTGAGGAATTTTGATTTTGTCATGGTAAGAGCATGAGTTCCAAGTTTAGGATTCTAAGGTTTGTTTTTCTTAATCTAATGTTTGATGACATCTGTTTAGAAATGTGTGAGTTTGAGTTTAATTTGTGGACATTCTAGATGGGGTTAGGTGTTTTAATTCTATTGGTTCATCTATTTTGGGAGGATTTATATTTTCGGAGGGGTAAGTGTTGTGCTTTGGTTGGTTGATCTAGGCTTATTGTGGATTATGGTTCTTTTCTAGGGGGCATGTGTTTGGCTCAGATTTAATTATATTGAAAGGGTTTAAAAATGTGACACATGTCACTTTGTGGTTTAGGAGGTATAATTTTATAAATACAAGCCAAAGGCTTTGGGTTTTATTTTGAATTTTATTTCAAGCTTAGGAATAAAAGTTTGGGGTATTTTTTTATTTTGTTTAGGTTCTAGGGCATTTTTTTTACGTTCATTGATGTCTTTTCTTCCTTTCTAATTTTTATCCTGGGTATTGAACTCGAAGAATTATGATTATTAACTGAATTATTGGGAATGGACGGGATTGGGAAATCGGGGTGGTGCTATCAATCCAACTCGAAGTGTCACCCATTGGGAGAAGAGATTGAGGAGTTAAAGGCGGAGGAAAGAAAACCTAAGGACAAGGCAGGGTCAGAGCTCTCATAACCGACTCTTATCTTTCCTTGGTAGGCTCTACGGATTAAGTGTTAGTTGCTCCTCCTTGTTATGCTTTCCAAGGTGAGCTTCCATGGATGGATCCCGCAGGTCCTGGGTGGCTTTCTGTGAGCCACTCTTTCTTTTTTGTCGGCTCGGAGTTTTGAGATGGTGTTGCTTCGTCATGTGGTTGGAAGAATTGTGTGGCAAGGAACATCTCTGGAAGAAAAGGGGGAGGAAAGGATGTCATTGTCAGAATTCATTCAGGGTGTACTCCCTCTCCGGGCTTCTTCAAGATCTCTTGTTTCCCAAATAAATCCAGATTCGGGCATTGCCTGAATGTGTTGATTTTAAATTTCTTGTTTAAAGTTGTATATTCAGAGGGTATGCCCTCGGTGTGATTATATCTTTTATTTATGAATGTTTGAAGTTTGAATTAGTTCTGGTTTATTTGATTTGGATCAGGTTGATTTAGTGGGGTGTATTTCTACATTTGGTTGATTCTTTTGGCCATGGCTGAAATATTTTTAGGGTAAGATGTAAATCAGGGGTTTAAGTCTTGATGGGGTTTCAATGGGTTTAAGTTTCAATATTTTGGGGTTTGGATTTATTGTGTTATTTTTTTTGGAACAAATGAAGTGTGTGGATCTGATTTAGGATGTACATGTGTGTTCTGTGATTGTATGCATTTTTTTTCTTTAATCATCAGTGTCCAAGCTGTAAATGATGAATTCCTGGTTGCTGCAGTTTGGGTAGAATTTTGTTAGTTTGGGTTAATTGTGCGCACTCCTCAGGGCGCTTGATTCGATTGCACACATGTAAGGAAGTGCATGATGTCAGGGTGAAATGGGTAATTACGCGCAGGATTTCTGGCTCATAATTTGATTGCGCATTCTTTATAGAACGCATGATTGAAGCGTCGTCAAATTAGCCTATGGGCTAATGTAGGGGATTACGCGAGAACTTCATGGTGCGTCAATGATTACGCATCTTCACTTTTGTTTGCAATAGTCGAACTGCAGCTTTTCCAAGCGAGTGACGTAAATATTGCGCGCGGCATATGAGTCGCGCGATTTGGATTATGCATTGTCTGTCAAACTCAAAATCGGGTTGCGCACCTAGATTCGGGTGCGCGAGTAGTCTGAGTGCTATATATGTCCATGGACCTTCATTTTCTAACCGCACTATCCATTTTCTCTTGATTTTACTTTTCCTTATTCCTTTGCATCCTGATTTCTGTGTTTTCTCGTTATCTCGCGGTCTACTCGTCCATTTAGGGTCCCATTTTTTTTCGTTCTGTCTAGTTTCTTGAGTTCTTTCTTTTGAGATGAAGTCTAGAAGTAGTGATCAATTTTATATGTCCATATCTGATTCTGAGCGGATGTTAGCGACAGAGGTTGGTGAGACCTCTGTGGTTCAGGCCGGCAATGGTGCCGTGGAGGATGGTACTGAGGTGTCGATCAGGGAGGAGATCCCTAAGATCAGAGATGTTGGTGAGGATGATGGAGAGCGTGAGGCTGAGAGAGTTGAGGGTGAGGCTAAGAGAGCTGAGGATGGGGTTGAGAGAGGTGAGGGTGAGGAATGTTAGGCTTGTACACACTTCCCCCTGGAGGATTTGTTCGCTCGAGGCCAGGTAGGTACTTGTGAGTAAGAGTTCCTTCACTTTTCTAGGCATTTAGGTTGTGACATAGACTTATTAGGATCTGAAAACCCTTTTAATTTATCTCGAACCTGCATCGATTATTGATTGTGTTCCCATTCATGCATCATGACTGCATTTAATGATAGGTCACATTTATGTTTTATTGCTCTTATCATGTTTTATGTGCTTCTTAAGGACCGTTACTATGTGTTTTCATATACTTTATTTTCTTTTAGCTCTAGAACTGCTTGTCTCTCTTGTTGTAGGTACGTGTGTTAGTCTTATTATATTTTGCTTATTTTTTGTTCGTTAGAGCCTCCGCAGTTGGCTATCAGCTCGGCATGGACTAAGTCTCACTTGGTATCAGGCCTTGCCAAAGTTTTAGTGGGCGCGATTGGAATTTTTTGGCTTTGGGCCGATCCTGGAGTTGGAACCTTTTCAGGTTAATCGTCGTCTTATTGTGATGATTCTTGAGAGGTGGACGGAGGAGCATCAGGAGCTTCTCTTTCTAGTTGGTATGTTGTTGCTGACTCCAGAGGATTGTGTCCACATCACTGGTCTTTATTTTGAGGGTGAGCCGATTATGGGGCAGATGGCGAGAGATTATCTACTGGTGTACAAGGAGATTTTGGGTGTCACTATAGATCTAGTGGATCGGGGTAAGGGGTAGTTCGAGTCACTTGGTTCTTTAACACATTTGCCAGTGGCTTCGTCCCTCTAAGGCATCATTCAGAACCTAGAGAATATTTTGAGGCACGTTGCGTGGCGATGGTGGGTCGGGATCTTATGGTTGAGCTGGGGTTAGCTGCAGATAGGGTGCTTCGAGCATTCTTGATGCATTTCTTTGGTACGGTACTCTTCTCTTCTTCAACTCGAGGATGCATCATTGGGTTGTTTTTTATGCTTCTCTGGGACTTGGATCGGGTCCCTTCCTATGCTTGGGGTGCGGCTGCATTGACGCATCTCTATGAGCAGCTTTATCATCAGGGGCGAGGTGTCGCGACGATCGAATGTTTCTTTCATTTGCTCTAGGTGAGTTTCAGTTAATTGGTTTCATAATGTCTTCGATTTTCTCCTTTTTTACTTTTTACTCTTTTGGTCGTAGCAGCTATTTAGCATTTCTTTTTTTTCTGCACTTTAGTTTTGGGCGTATGATCACTTTGCCTTTCTTCGTCCATGAGTCCTGACGGAGATTATGTTCATGTTTCCACGGATGCATGTGTGGAGGATGGCGTTGGGTTGTCGTCGTTGGTCTTTGGATCTTCAGAACGTGCGAGATCTTTTTGGGGATATGCACGCTGGGCAGGTAGGTGTTGCCTATATTGTCATTACATTTCCTCAGTTTGGTGCTTTTCTTTCTCGAGTTTTAGCATTTATTGACAAGCTTGCCTATTGGTTTACAGGTGATTTGGAGGCCCTATGCAGCTGGGGAGGATGCTGATGTGCCATTGATTTAGTCTGGCTAGGCTTTCTTTGATGTGAACATATGGATCCATTGTTTTGAGAAGGTTGAGAGGATCCACCTATCTCGAGCAGTATGATAGCAAGGACTCACTTAGGGAGTCCCTCCGGAGATTCAGCACAGAGTGGTGAAGAGGATGACCGGTCCCCCTGGCCGGAACTTTGTGAAGAAAATGGCTATACAGCTGAACGAATTTAGGTCTAGGGGGACTAGGGTGATCGAGGCACGCAATGGGGTGGAGAGTTCGCGAGACGGTTCATGACACTGGGCGGTTGGTGCTTATTTACGCGACCCTTTCATGGGAGTGGTTCTTTTACGATCGGCAGTCCTGAGTCAGCGTTGGCGTTGAGGGAGAGATTGGTTGCGTTAGAGTAGGGCCATCTCAATGCAGGCTTCCCCGAAGCATTGGATGCCCTTCATAGGGCGATGGAGCAGACGGGGTGAGCTCCTCCTCCTGATGAGGAGATGTTGCGCCTCCTGACTAATTCTGTGGCTCAGGATAAGGCAGCGGAGGATGAGCTAAGAAGTCAGCTAACAGAAACTCGACAGTCTCTGGTGAGTGTGTTTATCTATGAGTTTTATTCGTTTCTATTTCTAGTGGTTCTTGTATGATAGTTTTGTTTACTTGTTTGTTTTTTTTTGCTAGACTAAGAGAGAGGGTGCTTCTCAGACGGCATTGCTCGAGACCTACCATTGTCAGTAGTTGGCTGATCGAGAGGCAGCGGCTAGCCTACGTTCTGAGATTGATCGATTGGTGAGTGTTGGTAATGTATTTATTTTAGTGGTAAATTTTTTTGTTAGATCTGATGTGTTGCTTGATGTTTGCAAAGAGCGGAGTTGGCTGCTGTTGGAGGTTCTACTTTGACCTTCGATCCATCTTTAGTTGCTTCTTTGAGTCAGGAGGATCTGGCGATCGTTCAACTCTGAGCCGAGCTAGAGCATTAGGTATGTGTTCTAGACTCTTAAGTTACAGATTCTTATGTTGTTTATAGTTTGTTGATATCATGCGTCATGTCCTCTCACTGCCGTCTTGCCGAGGATCTCCAGATGAGGGAGGCGACTTCTGCTTCTCTACGTCCGGAGAGTCAGGTATGATTTGTAGTTTATTGGTGTTTTATTTCATTCATTTGACTATTTGTATTTGACAATTTCTGTATATGTCAATGTTATCTTTATGCAGGTCATTCCTGACTCTGCTCCTGGGCTCCTCGTCAGGCGTCTACTCCTATTCCTACTAAGGTATGTTTTAGTTATTATGGTCGTAGTCATTGTATTCGTCGTAATATATTTTGATGTATCTACTTGTTTACATTGAAGCTACCCAAATTTGTCGTTCCCTCTGTGATGCCTGTTGATCCAGTGACCGCTGCGACGGTTGAGCGCCATCTTAGAGGGAGGGTGGATCTGGTATGATTCTCTTCTTTTCAAAATGTTTCCTCATAAATGTTTATGTATATATTGGTTTTTTTTAACTCAGTGTGGTAACGCAGGTTTGTTAGCTTGAGGAGGCGTGCCTAGAGGCGGAGTGAGTGCGAGCCACACTTGAGGCGAGACGGATCCTTAGGGACACGCAGAATTGTGAGGACCTGCTTGTCGAGATGATGGTTGCACTGGAGACTCAGGTTGAGGTGATAGAGGTAGCGCAGAGGACAGTGTAAGCTAAGATGCAGGCGAGGATTGATTATCTACAGCATCGTCTATCAAGGAGTGAGTGTAGAGTATGCAGGATGGTTGGTCGTTTGATTCGTTCGGGTCCAGTGGCCACGAGTTCTCAGACGGGGCAGGATCACCGTATGACTCATGAGCATGATAGGGATTACGTCGAGGAGGATGTGGCCATTGCTACACCAACTCTCAAAAATTGTGTCCTTAAACTCAAGGTTTGGGTAGTGCACACTCTAAGGAAAATATTGCACACGAATTACTCCCTACTTAACACTAAAATAGTATCCAATCAAACCAAATGAGAGAGTGAAAAATCTTAGCACCCAATTGCTAGGGTTTTGATTCAATTGTTGCCCCGTGGATCAAATCTCTTAAAACCAGGTTCAAAGTGATCGGGAGTTGTCAGGGAATGCAATAATAATACCAGGGTAGCTGAGTTGTAGTGGTTTAGGCAATAGAGAAGAAAGGAGGGAGAAGGAAAATCAGAAGTGTGCAATGGAAGCTAGGGCAAAGAGAGAGAAGGGAGAAAATGAAAAAAATTTGCAGGGTATAAGTG
The DNA here is from genome assembly GCA_021018995.1 of Chloranthus sessilifolius. Lineage (NCBI taxonomy): Eukaryota > Viridiplantae > Streptophyta > Magnoliopsida > Chloranthales > Chloranthaceae > Chloranthus > Chloranthus sessilifolius. Next base: position 48,057,629 of record CM037593.1, on the reverse strand, counting down.
ATGAACCTGTGCCTCGCGCGACTCTCGCAGGATACTCGTGGAACAAAAATCTTCTCACAAGCTATGGTGAGAACTCGTGAGAAATGCAATCGTGCAGAAGAAATATGCCTCATGAGGAATGGATTTGAAAAGTCCTATGAGTCTCGCGAGGTCACTTGTAGAGCTGAAGTTGGGTCATGTCGCTCGAAGCAATTTTGCATCCCTTGCGCATCTGAGCTGTCAAACTCGTGAGGAACATACATTCAGAGCATCAAGGGCCTCGCAAGGTAGTTAATATTGCAGGCTTTAGAATTTTCGCTCGCGAGGCACTCGCGAGGAACAAAATACATGATTTCCAATTGTCGCGCAGCTCAATGTCTCAGAGAAGAAATAAGCTCGCGAGGTTCAATCTCATGCTTTCTTCAGGCATTTAGCTCGCGAGGCTCTTGTGAGGTAACAATTTCTTATTGGAGCCCCATGAGAAAGCCCACAAATAGCTCACGAGTGTGAAATTTAGTCCAGTGAGGCTTGCGACAAAGCAGAATTCACTCTCTCAGTGCTTGCACACTGGCCTGTGCAATTACACTGACATGCACTATGCCCTTATGTATGAACACCATATTTCTTCATTATGCATCTAATTAACCATGATAATCATAATGCCCATTACCACATATTCACAAAGTAAAAACTTCATAATGCAAATGATTTTCAAGTTTAGCAGATTCATGAACATTTACATGACAGCATGCCCATGCACATTTCAATTTCAGCAGGAAGCAAGTTCATGAAATTCAGATGACAAACATTCACATCAACAACAGCAACAACACAACTCGGAACAACACAAAACAAAACATGCAAATCAATCCACAAAACAAATAACACATGACAGATTTTCAAACAAAATAATACAAATTCACAAAGTATGGTACATAGTGTACAGAGTTGTGGATCACTAATCAGTTGGAGGTTCATGCAGGTGAATGTTCTGAGGAGGCTCCACATAATTTTCTACATAAATTTTTAGCCTTGACCATTCACTTTCATGATTTTCTCATAAATGGGATCCAAGATCTCCACATCATCAGATGGGGAGGCATGAATGATAGCGTAAGGTCCATCCCATCTGAATTTTAACTTTCCTGGAAAGAATTTTAATTTAGAGTTAAACAGCCAAACCTTGGCACCAGCATTGAAGTCCTTCCTCATGAGTTTCTTGTTAAAAAATGCCTTGGATCTCTCCTTGTAAATTCTGGCATTTGTATAGGCTTCCAGTCTCAACTCATCAAGCTCTGACAGTTGTAATTTTCTATGAGAACCAGTAGTAGTCAGATCAAAATTTAGTGTTTTAATAAGCCAGTAGCCTCTATGTTCCAACTCTACTGGCAAGTGACAGGCCTTGCCATAGACCAGCCTAAAGGGAGACATACCAATAGGGATCTTATAGGTAGTCCTATAAGCCCACAATGTATCATTCAGTTTTTGTGCCCAATCCTTCCTATCTGCCCTCACAGTCTTCTCCAAGATGTGCTTGATCTCCCTATTAGAAATTTCAACTTGCCCACTAGTGTGACAGTCCAGATTTTGGCACCCCGAAACTCGTGCCATCAGCATGATCATCTTGACCATGCCCCTTGGCTCAGCACGGAACACTGGTATATCAAGCAATAGAAATAAACTGAAAATGATAATAATTACTGTGAAAATAATTCACTATTTAAATACTGATCAAAAGACGGTTCTACCTTCATGCCCCTGCATGAATGGAGAACCGATCCGAACCATCGATGATTGCCAATCATCACAAATGGTTCTCCCCAAAAGAAAAATCCCAACATTTAATTACATTGTTTAACGAAAATTAGGCTTAACATACCAAGCTGTACCAAAGAAGCTCACAAAAACTCTTAAAGATGCACAACGGAGTCCTCTAGAAGAAGTCCTCAGGAGGTGGCTCTAACTCGTCACCAGGCACAAGGTCCTACTCACCAGGGTCAACATCCCCTGAAGCCTTAGCAGCTGCTAATAGTGGACCTGCGACGTATAGTCTAAGGGGTGAGCTGCATCCTAGCTCAATAGGGAACAAACACAGTGAACATATAGATTAAAACCTCACATATATTCCATGATATTCTAAGCATGATGTAACTATGCAGATATTGCAAAAAATAGTTGAAAAGCTAGCAATTTATGATCACATTTTACTGGTAGTTTACACATGTCTTTTAATTAATCATGAATGACACTGAATAGGCCTAAAGCAAAACTTAACCTTTCAACTTAAGTAATCCCCGAGCATTATAGCATCGAGCCCCGATGAGATACCCTTCATCGTCATCTATATAGACAGTTTTTAAATGTATTCCCTGGGAATACAAATAGTACCCAAGCCCCTTTCCCCTGGAGATCGGTGGCGGGGTTTCAACTTATCTCAATTCAACACCCCTGGGGTGTGCTTACTGTGTACGGATAAGCCTCCGCCTTACGGTTTTACTTGCCAGTGTCGATCCACGGATATCCTGCCGCGTCAGTCGTGGGTATCCCGCCACGTCGGTGGGGTATCCTATCAAACCTCAAATAACAAAAATATCTGGTGCTTTACATATAGTTTTTCACCGTGTAAGTGTGGTATCTTATATCAGTTAGGCCCTATCAGACATTATTCAATCTTAGATACATCCCTGGGATGTATCTATTCACTTGCATCACACTTGATACTCTTATTACTTCACTTCCTCATCCCCTGAGGATGGCTCATTTTTAGATGCTATTATTGATATCACACACACACATGTTTTATAAAACTTTAAGCAATAAAATAGTTTTCAATTTGATTCTATATCACTACATATATGCTCTTGTGAATTAAAGTACATGTTCAAGGTGTTCCCTACCTCAAGTCTCTGATAAATCACCATCAAGGTCCCATGTGGCTCCTTGTGCCCAAGTTCACACGTACTACCTATGGTACGACATAACACATGCAACTCATCATTAAAAATGTAACAAGGAAGGTTCAAGACCCCCCTGAGAATCTTGAAGTCAAACTAAAAAGTCAACAAAAAGTGGCACAGTCAATTAATCGAACTCCAAAGTCGATTAATTGAATCTGATTCGATTAATCGATTCCCAAAATCGATTAATCGAAATTCAAAATCGATTAATCGATTCCCAAAATCGATTAATCGAGGTTCCCATTCGATTAATCGAATCCCAATTGGATTAATCAAAATTCTCTACCCTATCCATTCGATTCTCAATTCAAGTAATCGAATTTCCAAAATCGACTAATCGATCCCAAATCGATTAATCAAAATTCAAAATCGATTAATCGAAATCCCATTTCGACTAGTCGATTTCCCCAGTTCCTTTTCCTCCATCCACTAGAGTCCACTAGAGGTTCTCAGTCGATTAATCGACACCAAAATCGATTAATCGAAAATCAAAGTCGATTAATCGAAACTCAGTTCGATTAATCGAATTCGGGTTCTTTGACTTTTCAACTTCCTGGCGAAAATCGATTAATCGAATCTCAATTTCGATTAATCGAATTGGCCAGATTCAGCCCCTTTTGGGCTGTTCTTCCCAATCTTTTTCTACTCTTTTTCCTTCATTTTTCTAAGCCTTTATCCTATAGTTTAAACCATTCTTAACTACAATCTAATCCTTCAATCTATGCATTTAATCTACAAGAATTTTACCTTCAATCAATCTCCAATTGATTAGGTCAAATGGTTGGAAAGGCTAGGGTTTCCAGCTTTGCTTCTAGCGGATCCCTCGCATCGAATTCGGCGTTAAATGCTCAAATCCCCCTTCCAATCAGTTGCAATAAATCCTTGATCACTCACCCTTCTTTACTCCTCTCTCTCTCTCTCTTCTTAACTCTCTCCAACAACCCAAACAAAAGAGAAACTAGGGCTATTAAACCCTTTTATCTCCCCTCTAACTTGTGTATTGAGCACATGCACCAGAAATAGGTGTATGTGACTCTAGATTAATCTCACCCTCCACACATTCACTTAAATTCTCACATCTCATCCGTTCATCATATCCTATGTCAACTAGTGAACTCTTACATGGTCAAACCTATGACTAGTCGGGCACGGATCTCGAGGTCACTGTTTAAGGCATAATTTTTTGGGATATTACAACTAGTCTATGAGTGGTAGGGAGTTGCAATCATGTGTGTAACAGAATACTTTTTTAGCAGATTCTCAAAAGGCCTGTTATAGAAATGACTCCCCCATCATTCATGATAGCTCTAGGGGTGCAAAATCTAGATAAAATATTATCCTTTAAAATTTTAAGGACAACTGTGTGGTTATTTGTCCTTGTGGCAATTGCTTCAACTCATTTGGATACATAGTCCACTGCCACAAGGATAAAATTGAAACCCGTAGAAGGAGGGAAGGGGCCCATAAAATCAATCCCCCAGATGTCAAACAGTTCTACTACAAGGATGGGTTGCACTGACATTGAATCTTTCTTGGAAATGCATCCCAACCTTTGATATCTTGCACAGGCTTTGCAATGGCTGTGAGCATCTCTAAGCAAAAAGGGCTAATAATACCCACATTGCAATACTTTTGCAGCTGTCTTTTTACCACTAAAGTGACCTCCACAGGCCTGCTCATGGCACATAGAAAAAAAGCTGTGGAACTCACTTTCAGGTACACATCTCCTAACAATGTGATCTACACAATGCTTGTAAAGGTAAGGGTCCTCCCACAGAAAATATTTGACCTGAGAGAAAAATAGGTCTTTGTCGATCTTACACCAAGGAGGGGGATCCTACCAATAACAAGAAAATTCACAATGTGTGTAAACCAGGACACACTAGACTGCATAGCAAATAGCTGCTCATCAGGGAATAATTCATTGACAGGTGCTGCTGCATATTCTACCAACACAATTCTAAAGAGGTGGTTAGCCACCACATTCTCAACTCCTTTCTTATCCTTAATCTCAAGATCAAACTCTTGCAATAGGAGGATCCATCTGATTAGCCTTGGTTTGGCATCCTTCTTAGCCAACAAGTATTTCAGGGCTGAGTGATTAGTAAAAATAATAATTTTAGACCCAAGCAAGTAGGGTCTAAACTTGTCCACAACAAACACCAGAGCAAGCTGCTCCTTCTCAGTTGTGGTATGATTGAGCTGAGCCTCTGCTAGTATTTTGCTTGCATAATAAATCACTGCAGAGAGCTTATCTTTTCTCTGTCCTAAGATAGCACCTATGGCCAAGTCTGATACATCACACATCAGTTCAAAGGGGAGTGAGTAATCTGGGGCTTGGATTATAGGAGAAGTGGTAAGACAATTTTTTAAGACCTCAAAGGCCTCAAGGCACTCAGTAGAAAATTCAAATGGCTCTTCCTAGCACAGCAGTTGGCACAATGGCTTTGCAATTCTGCTGAAGTCCTTAATGAACCTCCTGTAAAATCTAGCATATCATAAGAAGGATCTGATTTGCTTGATAATCCTGGGTGGGGGCAGGTGTGAGATCAGGTCCAGTTTATCTTTGTCAACCTCTATTCCTCCGTGGGAGACCACATGGCCTAACATAATTCCTTGTGTTATTATAAAGTGGCTCTTTTCCCAGCTTAAGACCAGATTGGTCTCTTCACATCTTTGCAAAACTAGGTTAAGGTGACTCAAGCATTGGCTAAAGCTGTCCCCATAAATAGAAAACTCATCCATGAAGATTTCCAAAAACTTGTCAATCATATCAGAGAAAATGGCAAACATGCACCTCTGAAATGTGGCTAGGGCATTGCACAGTTTAAAAGGCATCCTCCTGTAAGCAAAGTGCCAAAGGGACATGTGAAAGTAGTTTTCTCTTGATCTTGAGGATACACAGGGATTTGATTATACCTTGAGTATCCATCAAGAAAGCAGTAAAATGCCTTCCCAACCAATTTATATAGAATTTGGTCAATGAAAGAGAGAGGGAAGTGGTCTTTCCTGGTCTTAGAGTTGAGTTTGCTGTAACCAATACAAACTATCCAACCAGTAGTCTCCCTGGCTGGCATCAACTCTCCAGAATCAGTAGTAATAATTGTTATGCCTGGCATTTTGGGTACCACCTGAATAGGTGATACCCACTCTGAATCTGAAATGGGGTAAATCACCCCTACATCTAACAGTTTAACTATCTCTTTCAAGACCACCTCTTGTATGTGAGGATTAAGCTTCCTTTGCATCTCCCTAGAGGGTTTTGTACCCTCTTCCAAGTAAATTTTGTGCATATAAACTGAGGCATCAATGCCCCCTAGATCAGCAATTGTCTACCCCATTGCCTTTGTGTGCTTCTTGAGAACACTCAATAATTCCTCCTCCTGCTCACTAGTGAGAAAGGAAGAGATAATCACTGAAAGCTTTTTATTTTACCCCTAGAAGGCATACTTTAATGTGTCTAGAAGCTATTTCAGCTCCAGATTAGGAGGACTTTCAATGGAAGGCAACAAAGGTGCCTTAGTGGTTTGAGAAAGGGGCAACAATATAGGTTTCCAGCTGGAATACTACACTATGCCCACAGAAGAGTCTATTTTGGTGTTGTCTTTTGTCATGAGAGATTGGGCTTCCTACTCATCCATACTCTAAATATTTTCCAGGTTTTCAGCAACATTATTCCAATCCAGCATATTAGATAATTCTCCTTCCACATGGCCATCTAGTACATCTATTGCACAATAGTCCTCAATGTCTATCTGAGGCTGCCTAGCAGCATTGTACATATTTAATTGGGCCTTCATGTTCTCAAAGGTCACCTCTATCACCCCTGACCTGAATTGAATACAAGCATTGGCAATGGCCAAAAATGGCCTGCCAAGGATGACAGGAATTGGGGTTTTACTTTTGCAAGGGTCCATGTCCAAAATTAGGAAATCAATAGGATTGTAGAACTTGTCCACCCCTACCAAAACATCCTCCACCACACCCATAGGTCTTCTCTCAAACCTATCAGCCAGTTGGAGCACAACTGATGTGGATTTTAGCTCTCCTAAACCCAGCTCCTCATACACAGAATATGAGAGTAGGTTCACACTGGCCCCTAACTCCAAGAGGGCTATATCAATGGTATGGTTTCTAATTATGTAGGGGACAGAAGTAACCCTGGGTCCTACAATTTCTTAGGTGTCTATGGACAGAATTGATTCAATATGCTCAACAGCAATAACCATTTTGGATAGCTACACCCTTGCTTTTCTTTTCTGTGTGCAGAGGTCCTTCAAGAATGTGGCATAGGCAGAGACCTATTTTATAGCATCAAGGGAAAATTAATCTTGACTTGCTTGAAGGTCTCCATCGTTTTCTCCATTTGAGTATTCCCCTTATCAAAAGGAGATGGGTTAGCAAGTGCATGAGGAAATGACAATTGTGGAACTGCTGGTGCCACAACTGCATGCCTAACAATATCATGGTCAAAATTTTACTTTTTTCTCTTTTCTTCATTTATTGTTTTCTTTTAGGGCTCAACATCAGCCCCTTTATTTTGTCCTTGCTGCTCCACAGCAGGGGATGAATTCATTGGTTCTTCAATATTTACATTTCTTTCTTTTTCACTCTCCATAGCCTCCTCAGCTGCCCTGCCCACTAAATTGTCAACCACCCTTCCACTCAGGGTAATGATTGCATTAGCCTCCTCATGAGTAGAGGAGCCTTCTCCAATCATGTATTGCCCTTTAGGGTCAACCAAGGGTTGACTAGGCAACCTGCCCTCCTCTCTCTTGTTCAAAGCATTGCAGATTTGACCCAACTGGTCCTCTATTTTTTTAATACTTTACCCATGAGAGTTCACAATTTGGGCCAAGTTTCTCAGATTTTACATTGATGCTAGTATTTTCTCTTCAAAGGAAGAGGATCTGGGCTGTGGTGGGGGCAAGACCAAATGATTAGGCTATGGGATAGGCAACTAAAAATTCTGCCTAGGTGCATATCCTTGGTTGAACTGATGCTAAGGTCTGTATGAAACTGCCAACTGTTGTTGTTGGGGCTGTTGGAGTGATTTCTCCATGTATACCGAGCAGGTTGTTGCTCATATGCTTGGACAACATTGGCATGTTCCATAACTAAATCAGGGAACTGGTTGGCTGATGGATATTCTTAAAGTGAATGTGTGGGAGATTGGCATATTAGACATGGCTCTTCCACTTGTGAAGCCATCCTAGCCTGCATCACATTCATCAATTTATCAAACTTTAACTTAGATTGTCCACCTTCCTTTCTAATTCACTCTGTGCCTTGACCTCATACATTCCACCTCTAAGGGTGGATTCTTTCACCAATTTAGCAGGGGTTTGGTTGTCATTGTGAGACAGTGACTCTTGCTGTATGGAATTCTCACCAATAATGTCAAACAACTCCCATGCCTCATCAACTGTCTTATGGAGGTTACTACCCCCACATGAGGCATCCACCATGTCCCTAATTTTAGGATTAATTCCTTAGTGAAAGACTTGCACAAGTTACCACTGTGGAATTTGGTAGTGGGGGCATTGTTTTAACATTTCTTGAAATCTCTCCCATGCCTCATAAAAATCTTTAGTTGAGGATTGAGTAAATGACAATATGTTTGTCCTCATCTGACTAGTTTTATTCATGGAAAAGAATTTTGCTAAAAATTGGCTTTGGAGATTACTCCATGTCAGGATGCTATTGGCTAGGAGCTTAGAGAGCCAAGTGCTGGCTTTGTCCTTTAGGGAAAAAGAAAAAAGCCTAAGTTTGGTGGCCACAGGTCCCAAGCCAGCAATGTTAAATGTGATGCAATGTGTTAAGAATTGATCAATGTGCTTGTAAGAATCTTCCTTACTGAGCCTATGAAAAGATGGTAGCATGTTAATGATGGAGGACTTTAATTCATAATTTCCCTCAACTGAAGGGAATTGTATGCAAAAGGGAGATGTGTAATCCCCAGGTACATTATATTCCTTTAGAGTTCTTTGCCTCTCAACCATTATAGCTGGCTCAGTTTCAATAACAGTGGCTGGTGTGGTATTTCTCAGTCTAAGGACCCTTTCAACCTTAGGATTTAGAGATTCCAACTCAGGGTTAAGGGATCTACTACCAAGTATACACACAGAATCAGTAGGTAAAGAAAATGCTCACAACGCACAAACAAAAAAAAATTTACAAACAAAATTACTATAAAATAGATTTACAACTAAGCTAATGATAGGGAATTCAACACAAATGAATTGAGATTTAGGGTAAAATAAGTGCAAACAGAGCTAACTAAACTCCAGCTGCAGCTCTAGCTTTTCCCTACTGCTTTTGTCTAATTCTGCAAGAATTTCAATAAAAATCAATAGTACTTTTTATTCTATTTAAGGCACAGCTACAAAGAATTATCTAAACTAAATTAAAATACAACTTAGGTCTACTAAAAAGATCAATATCCCTGGCAGCGGTGCCAAAAACTTGTTGGTTACTTTCAGGTTGCTGTCTTGTTATTGGTGACAAACCAATGGCGAAGAAAAATAAATCAAAAAGTGAACAGATGGAAATTGGTTCAAATAGTAAATCTAAAATACATAGCCTGCAAGATACAGGGCAGTTGTAGCAAGTTTTGAGTAAGTAAGAGTTTGTCACACAAAGAAATTGATCTAGAACCCAAAATAGGTTATATTAGTAGGCCTCCAGATCTGACAATCCTAGAGAAAGGGAGTTGGGTGTCACAACTACACTAAATTATCACTAAAAGAAGGGAAATAAAGTGCAGTCCTATCCTAAAGAAAGGATTATGAAGAAGGTGGTGATGGTGTGTTAAAATAAAGATAAAAATGATGGGAAGTAGGCAAGTAAGCTAAGGCTAATACAGTTATGTAACTCAGATTTAGGGTTGTCTCTGCAGCAGTCCTTCAGATGGCTACAAGCACATCTGCAAGGAAGATGTATCTAATTCAACCCTTATGGTTTGACCTGGTCTCTTAAGGCTATAACTGGTCCACTTTAGAACTGGTCCACTTTAATGAATTAAATCAAATGAATTAAATTAAAAAACTAATCTAATCCAAGTGAATGGACTGATCGTAAGGCTATAACTGGTCCACTTTAATGGTCACAGATTATCTAATAGATGTCCTCCTCCAAATTGGCTCAAATTAGAACATAAAAACTATTGCAGACACCATATATGCCAGGTGCAAGCATAGACATCCATGGGGGCAAATAGCTCTTGAAAAACCAGTGGAAACTACAGTTGTTCATAGGCTATTTGGGGACTTAAATGCAGCTAATCGTTGCTACTAAAGGCTTGCAATGACTCAGCTCACAAGTGTATAATATCTACAGAGAGATCAGATCTAACATCTGATGTTGGTCAAGTAAAACAAAGGGGAGCTTGTTCCTGCAACAACTTCTCACAAGGCTACAAGCTCAAGTGCAGAGGAAAAGAATCCCTCTCAGATCTGTGATTTGGAATCACCTTAGGGTTATAGTTTGTCCACTTGAATGGTCACAAGCTATCCACAGAGGTTATCCACACCACAGAGGACTGAGATGGAATATAAAAATTACTGCTACCACCATGGTCCCAGGGCTACAAGCTCAAGCTTCCATGGGTATTTCAAATCAGCTCAAATCCTAAATGCAAGGCATAGATTGAACAAAACTATGGGTAAATAGAAAAAATAACAGATTGAATAAGCATTAAAATGGACATGCATTGATTAAACCAATATTTACAATGAGATGTCCTCCGGGCAACAGCCTTGTGCATAATAGCTCATCAACAACTCCTAATGATCACAAGACCCATTACAAAAACTGATAAAACTAAGCCTAATTGATTACAGAGAACATAGTATTAAGACCTGAAAAGTACCACTTTTCACCCCTTAACTTAGCCTTTGATTAGACCCTTAGCCCCTTAATAAATGTCTGTTAAGCTATTTTTATAGGTAATAAACAGCAATGCAATAAGGCCATAAATCTTGCTAAGGAGCCTGTTTTGACCCCAGAAGTCTCTCAGAAGAATGAGCAATGAATCCAGACCTAAAGAAAGCCTCGCGCAGCTGACAAAGCTTCAGAGGATTCAGAAAAATATGCTTTGCGTAGTCCTCGCAAATTTCCAAGACTTCACAACAACCTCTCACGCAGATTGAGTGACAGACTAGCTTCAGAATCCTGCCTCGTGCAGCTGCCACACAGTAGTCGCGGGATGCAAATGTTAAGAGAACCTCTCGCGCAGTCCAGAGCTATCAAAGCCTCGCGAGGATCCTCGCGAAGTTCCATTAAGAAGTGAACTTCTTGCACAGTTCTTGCATTGTTTAGGAAGAAAGCAGCCTCGCGAAGCCAGAGTTAGCCTCGTGAAGATCTATTGTGAAATGGAATGCTCGCGCAGTTCCCGCGCTATTCATAAGTAGCAATCCAATTGCGCGAAGCCCAATCCAGCGAGAGCTTAACTATCTACCTCGCGACTGCTCAAAGCATTAAGAAGCTGCAACCCCACGATGTCTGAAGTTTTAATGTTAACTCATCCTCGCGAAGTCAGTGCTACCATGCGACAAGACTGGGAATTGATCGCAACCTAGCGAAGCTCTGAACTTTAACCTTTCATCGCTTCAGCAGAGGACATTCTGGGAATTTCCAATGATTAGGGCACGCACTCCCATGCTTGAATCTTCGTGCACGTGCCTCGAGGCATCCAAGGATCATTAATAGGCCACGTGGCATCATTAAAATTAGGTTTTCCTAACCCTAATGCGCCGCCACACCACTGCTATGTAATCCCAACCTTAGTTTAGGTTTAAGGGTCCAGACTTTATCTCTGACACGAGATCTGAGATCATTTTCTTTTCTGTTCTTCTGTAGTTGTAAGTAGTTTTCCATCTTCTTTTTCTTTCTCTCCATGGCCCAACACTTGCTGGCCATGCCTATGCATGTTTATTGAGATTAGATTAATGGAATTTGTGATTGGGTGTTGTACTTTTATGGGATTCGTGTGTTTGAGAGTTGCTCTGTGCAAGGCTGCTGCCTTGTGATCCGCCATTATTTTGGCTGTGTTTTAAAGCAATGGAGGACTGATTCTAAGGATCCATTCAGATCCAAGTGACCTATGCGTCTGGGCTATCATGGTCCTTTGCAGCCTTAGCCCCACCACAAGACCCACTAGAACTGAAATCCCCATGGGAGCCTGAGCTGGTAGCCTTGTGACCATGGTGGAGGCAGCAATATTACTATTCTGTTTTGGACTCTATGAGGAGGATAGCCTCTAGGATAGTTTGTGACCATTTAAGTGGACAGGCTATACCCTTAGGGTGAAGCCAATCCGTAGGATCCAAGATGGATTCTTCTTCTCTGCACATGTGCTTGTGGCCATGTGGGAGATTGTGCAGAGGCAGGCTCCCCTATATTTGTATAGACCCGCCATAAGATGTTAGATCTGATCTGGTTATGAAGATTGTAGGCTTGTGACTAGACCATTGTAGTCCCACTCAAGCAATGGCCAGCTAGATCGAAGGTTGAACTCAATCCCTTGCTGGTTCTATGTGTCTGGGCTATCATGGTCCTATATAGCCTTAGCGCCACACATAGAGCTTTAGAGGTTGAGGTTCCCTATGGATTCTTGAGCTTGTAGCCTGGATGAAGTAGTGCCTACAATGATTAACTTGTTTTGACCCATCTCTGGACTGTGGTTCCCCTATGGGATAGTCTGTGACCATTTGAGTGGACAGGTTATAACCTTAAGGGATTGGATCATGGCACAGAGATGGGTTGGATTCTTCTCCTCAGTGGTGATAATGTAGCCATTGGACAAGATTTCTATGACTTCAGATCTGAATCTGAGTTACAAAACTCCTCTGATCTAGACCCAATAGGCTAGATCTGAGTTTCTATGACTCCATCCATCTTCTCAACCCTTTCTGTAGTTAATTCATTAGGCTACCTTAGGATACTTAGAATAAGTGACCCTAAACTCCCTTCCTTTTAGGACTGCTAGATCTGTAGTCAGATCTGGAGGGACTACTAGAGATGGCTCCCTTGGAGCAGTAGATCACCTTTTCCCTGTGGGATAAACTCTTACTTATCAAAACTTGCTACAAATGGATCCTGTATCTTGCAGGTCAAGGATTTCTCCGTTGTGCTGATTCCATCCCCTGTTTTACTTTGATTTTAAATTGCTTTTACCACCAACAAATAAAGTAAGCACACTGGATTACCCAACACATAGCCAACAAGTGCTGGGCTAAGGAAGAAGAAAAAATTGAAAAATAGGTGATCAAAGCCTAACCATAATCTGCTCGAGCTCACAGTTGACTGAGGTTGAAGGAGAGATGATTTTTCTAAGTTAAATTACAGCTTATATACTCAGTCCCTAATGCCCTGGCCAAAAAAAGATTAAACCCTAATTTTATGATAGATGTGGGTTTGTTACAACCCATGGATACCTTGGGATGTGTGCATTGAGATTAGGGCCTCGAGATGTGTGCCTTAGACCTAAGGAAATTCCCAAAAGGTCTTAGTCAAGAATGAGAAGTGGAGAGCCCGAGCTTCATGGGGCTGGCTTTATTCTTTTAATGCAGTCGCGCAGTTGTATAGTGCTTGCGATGTGGGAGTTGTCTTGGAAGGTTTATCGCTCATGCAGAAGGATTTGCCATGTCACGTAGCTGACCTTCATTTCGCTCACGTAGGTGTCGCGTGGATGAATCACTAAATTCTGCACCTCGCGTGGATAAGCCTTGAGCTCCCGCGTGGTTGCTCGCCAGGACAGATTTGTCGCTTTACATGGCTGGCTTTGACATTGCAGGGTGAAAGATCTACGCGAGAGCTTTTTTGGGCGTCTCTCTCCTCCAGAGCTACGTGAAGCTACGCGAGCGGCTAGAGCAATATATCTAAATGAGCCGCACAAGAGCTTTTCACATGACATTTCTTAGGCTTTTCTGCCATGGGCTCTGTGAGAGCCTTGCGGCATGAACTAAGAGTGAATTGCCCTGACTTTGTAAGAACTTCGCGAGAAGGATTTATGAAGGTCTTAATGCACGAGAGCTTTGCGAAGACTTTGAGTGTTGAGAGCAGATCAAACGCGCGACTACGACTTGAAGAAGGTCTCTGAGGTTAATTCCTCCACTAAGCGCTCGACTTCTTTGCGAGTTCACTTTTGCTGTAGGAATCAGCTACGCGATGTGGCTTTGCTATTGATTTGAACATCGTGAGGTCGCATTTCTACTTGTGAGATAACACCTTTTCTCCTCTGTTTCTATGCAGCTACTGCTGTTGCAGTTCTCTCCACTCACATCTATGTTTCTCTCATCTGTTGGACTTCCTTGGTCCATCTTGACATGCAAAACAGTCACCATGGTGTATACCACTATGGTGTTCCATCATCCATTGGCTCAACAGTCATCCTTGACTTGAATTCTCTCTCTTTTTTGCACAAAAGGCATGGACTTTGTATTAAGCTGTAAAAATTATTACTAACTACAAAACAAGCTAAACAAAGAGTTATTAGTCAGGTTCAAGGTGTAGTAAAGTCTAGGTTAAGAGGTGAAAAGTGGTACTTTTCAGTGAATAACAATAGGTTCAGGTCTAGCCTCAAAATCAATCGAGAGGTTCAAGGGGCTGCTGGTTAAACTCGATAGGAATGCTGGTGCTTTATCCAACCTCTCAAATGGTTGGCTTTCAGGCTTGGCTTTTTAGCTGACACACACCCTATATTGTTTATACATCTTCTAAAGATGAGGAATTGAATGGTTTCCCTTGTGTGTAACTGAGTGCCCCAACTCCTTCTTTCTAGTGTGAACTTTCTCACTCATTTGAGAGGTTCAAAGGATGGTCTTGTTGCCTTGCTTTGAGCTCCATATTGTTGTAGCTGTTAATATATGCACACATCTATTAAACGTGCAGCTGCTTCTGTAGATGGGGTGCAGATACTGCCATGGCTTGGGCTGTATCCTAAACTGCTGTAGCTTAAGGTGTAAGCGGCTGAGAATGATGAACCCCAGGGATTTTTAGTGTGTTGCTGCTCCATGTATTGTTGCTCAAGAGTTTAGGTGTGCATCTAGTGTGCTTTAGTGTGCACACAATTGTCTAGCTACTATTTTCTTTGATAGCTTCATCTCAAGCACATTGATAGCTGCTGTTTTCCTTTCTCAGCAATAGGCCATAGCACCACCCATTTCATCTCTCTCTCTCAGCTCTTAATTGATTCCAAACTCCTCTTATTGGGCACTTTTATCTGAAAAACTGCATTTGCTGTATTTTTTTTCCTAACTGCAAAACAACATTAAAAGCAATTATTAGTTACTTTAAGTACTAACAAATGCTAAGTTTAAAGGGGTATAAAATGGTATAAATCAGTGACTAACCCACCCCAAAACCTAACCTTTGCTAGTCCTCGAGCAAAGTGAAATTTCAAACAATTAACCTACAACACTAAATGCCACTTTCGTAGGGAGCACGGATGCATTTAGCCCATGCACCAAGCCTTTTAAACCCGTAGGTGATCCCTAGTGGAGGAGTGGATTCTCCTGAGGGTTTCCAGTGAAGGTACCCACAAACTTCTCCAATAAATAAGTTAATATCAGTGCAACATGTTAAACAGAGGTCAAAAAAAAAAAAAATCATTCCACATCTTGTTCCTTTAACTTTTTTAGAGGATTCTCAGTAGTAAAATAGTAGTGTAATACTAAAATTCTGTTGTAATTCCTACACTATCAATCAGCTTATGTCAAAGCATGGTGTGTGAAAATTAAAGCAAAGCTCACTATCAATTTGAGAGTTCTGTTTTGATAATGCCCCAAACAAATTCAATTTTAGACCCAATTCTCAACAAGGCTGTCACTCAAAAATAAAAAGAAGGATGTATCATTTCACTCAGTTCAAGAGTAGTTACAGCCCTCAAATAGGACTGCAAGTGTGAGCATAGGCAATGCTTTGAAATCTCTTAACTCTTTTCACCATAGATTACACAAATCCTCATCTCCACATGACAACTCAATCAATTTCAGATCAGTAGGGTGTTTTTATTGGGTTGTAATGTTGTTTATGGGTGGGGTTTATAAAAAATAAAAGGGTAAGGAAGGATTCAAAATTGAGAAATCAGTAAGGTAAGGAGGTGATTTGCAGCTTCACAGCCTTCACTTCAACGTAATTCCATCTTCTTTTTAAATTTTTCAGAGCCAAACTAATCAGTTTTTTCACTTCTTTTTCAAAATCTCCAATGAAATGACTTCTGTCTCTCATTTTTGTTTTGCTTTTCTATTTTTCTCTTTCTTTTTGTATGTCTTTCTTTTGTATTTTTCTCATATATGTATATATTTTTATGGGCTGGAATGCCACAACTATACATCTGATACACAACTACCATTAAATGTGCTTTCTTCTCCTTCCACCAAATGTCAAACCAACTCTACCTTCTTCAACTCCTCCACCTTTACCTTTTGAAATTTCAGGATAAGGGTCAGGCTGCATCAGGTCATTGAGTTTTGGGTTCAAATTTTCTAGTTTTTATCAAAGAAAAATTTGGATTTTTAAGGCTCAAATGGTGTGTATCAAGGGCAGTTCAAAGGTGGGATATTTTAAGCTCAAACTGTCAAAAGGATGGCCTTACTTCATTTCTTCAATGTCATGAGTTATGTCACTTTATTTTAACTTAGATTTACATAACTTCTAGTGAGCAAGAATAGATTCAATCAGTCCTTAGAGTAGAAAAATTGCCAAAACACTCTTCAAAGAAAAAAAAATTTAGGCCCAAATCATACTGGGTATGGTCTTCTATCAAATTCCTGCAGTATATCCTCACAATTTTCTCTCGTTTCAGGTTCACTAAGCATCAATTTTAAAAATTCTTGACATTTACTTCATGAAAGTGTTAGACTTTCAACAAATTTTAGTTTCAAAAGTTATTAATTTCCTCTTTCTTCAAAAATTAGGTGGGAAATTACTTTATTTTCAAAAAATTTATCCACTGCTGCACTAACATTAACTATTCCATTGGCACACCCTGCCATACCCCCAAACCTAAGATGAACATTGTCCTCAATGTTTACACAATGAGTAACTAGGGGCAGCTGTTGTGGAACTCCAGTGTGCTGATTTATTGTGTAATGGTAAAAGCAAAATAAAATAGAGGATGGATTCAGCACAACTGAAATATCACAGACCTGCAAGATACAGGGTCTATTGTAGCAAGTTTTAATAAGTAAGAGTTTGTCCCACAGGGAAAATTGATCTATAGCTCCAAGGGAGCCATCTTTAGTAGGCCCACCAGATCTGACTAAAGATCTGGCAGTCCTAAATGGAAGGGAATTTAGGGTCACTATTCTCTAAATCCTAAGGTAACCTAATGCCTGAACTACAGAAAGGGTTGAGAAGAATGATAGAGTGTGAGAAAAGAAATATAAAAAGGGTGAGAAGTATGCTATTAGGTTCAGATCTGATGGGTTTCATGACTCAAATTCAGACCTTCTGCTATAGAAGTCCTGTCCAATGGCTACATTATCACCATTGAGGAGAAAGAATCCAACTCATCTCGGTGCCATGGTCCAATCCCTTTATGGCTATAACCTGTCCACTTAAATGGTCACAGACTATCCAATTGGGGAACCACAGTCCAGAGATGGGTTAGAAAAAGTTTATCATTGTAGGCAGTACTTCATCCAGGCTACCAGCACAAGAATCCATAGGGAACCTCAACCTTTAAAGTGCTATGTGCGGGGCTAGGCCAGTATGGGAGCGTGTTAGCCCAGACACATAGAACCAGCAAGAGTTTGAGTACAGCCTTAGGTCCAACTGTCCACTGCTTTAGAAAGACTGCAGTGATCCAATCACAAGCCTACACTCTCTATAACCAAACCAGGTCTGCCATGTGATGGCGGGTCTATACAAATACAGGGGAGTCCGTTTCTGTACAATCTCTCACAGGGCTATAAGCACAAGTGTAGAGAAGAAGAATCTGTCTTAGATCTGTGGATTGGCCTAACCCTAAGGCTATAACCTGTCCACTTAAATGGTCACAGATTATCCCAGAGGCTATCCTCCTCACAGAGGTCCAAAACAGAACAATAAACATTGCTGTCACCACTATGTTCACAAGGCTACAAAAGCTCATTCCTCCCATGGGGATTTCAGATCTAGTGGGTCTTGTGGTGGGGCTAGGCTTGTATAGGAGCATGTTAGCCCAGACACACAGGTCACTTGGATTTGAATATATCTTTAAAAACAGTCCTCCATTGCTTATAATACAACCTTTCAATGGAAGATCTCAAGGCAGCAACCTTGTACAGAATAACTCAATCTCAAACTTCAATCGCATAAACGTAAAACACCCAATCATGAAATTCCATTAAATCTAAACCAACTAAGCATACAAAGGCATAGCCAGCAAGTGTTGGGCTAAGGAGAGAAGAAAAAATAAAAAGAAATCTACCTAAACCTTACTAGATATCTATAGCTACTGCAAGAAGAAGATAGACAAAATTCTATTCTAAGAGGGGTCTCCCTAAACCTAAACCAGGCTTAGGTTTATATAGCAGTCCATTTGGTGGCGCATTAGGGTTAGGAAACCCTAATTTTAACAATGCCACATGGCCTAATACTGTTCCTTGGATGCCTCGAGGCGTGTGCACAGAAATTAGAGCATTTGAGTGCGTGCCCTAATTACTGAAAGTTCCTAGAATGTCCTCTGCATAAGTGAGGGAGAGTTAGAGTCCAAGCCTCGCCAGGTAGCACTGGTTTCCAAGACTGTCGTGTGGTAGCATATTCTTCGCGGGATTGGATTAACTTGAAACTCTAGCCGTCACGGGGTTGTCTTAGTTTGCAGCTTAAGTAGTCGCGCGATAGAGCATTGAATCCTCGCTGGATTGCTTTGGTCTTTACGAGATTGTACTTTCCTTCTGAATGGCGCAGGAATCGCACGAGTAGTTTGTTTCTCAGTGGATCTTCATGAGGATCCTCGCGAGGGCGTGATGTGCATTGGTCTCTAAACTGCACGAGAAGTTTTTTTGAAGATTTGCATCCCACGGCCACTGCGCGACAGTTGCGTGTAGAAATACCTGGAGCTCTCTCTCTCCTCAGCTGATCTGAGTGAATTGCGTGAGGTTTTGAGTGCTACTTTCTTGAGCTGTGCGAGACTGCGCGAGCATCTAAGTGCTTGAGCTTCGCGAGAGCTGTGCGAGTCAGGATTCTGAAGCCCTTCTGTCACTAAATTGCACGAGAACAGCGCGGACAATTGGTATGAAGTCTTGGGAAACTCACGAGGACTGTGCGAGGCTTACTTTCTGAATCCTTTGAACCTTGCGGCAACTGCGCGAGGCTCATTTCTTGCTCTGTTGCTGCTGTGCTTTGCCTTCATGCAGTCAAGTTCTTGTCTGGATCCAGCTTCCATTCTTCTGAGAGACTTTTGGGGCAAAAGTGGGCTCCGTAGCAGGATTAAGGCCTTATTATAGCTGCTATTTATTACCTACAGAAATGACTTAACATGCATTTATTAGATGGCTGAGGGTCTAACAGAGGCTAAGTTAAGGGTGAAAAGTGGTACTTTTCATGTCTTAACAATAGTAGGGTTAAAATAAGAAATAAAAATAAGCAGCAAAATAAAAGCTATATGCAGCAAAGAAGAAAAAGTACAAAACTGAATATATGGACAAAAAAATAGAAGAAAAATGATATACAAATGAAAGAAATTACTCCTAAAAATACAGAAAAATAGTAAAACGAAGGTAAAAATTGAATACACCATACAAAATTGAAAAAAAAATATCAGTAAAAGTAATACACACATATATCCTAAGAAAGAAAATCAGCAAACTAACAATTCCTAAAAATCCTAAGAAAATATCCTAGAGTCAGTTGTGCTAAGGTAAGGTCTATGCTGTGGATGTGTATGAATCAATATGAATTTCAAAGTAAATCTACCATGAATGAACACATTTAAAAGCAGGATTCATACACAGCTGAGACCTATTAATAGTGAAAAGATCTTGAAAGTGAATGGATTTAGAGGCTCCATTGAATTTCATAACAAAAATATGATCCTCTGCTTATTATCTTTCATGATTCTTTCAAAATTTAAGAACCATGATCTCAGCAGTTCCAGATGAGGGTATATGAATTACAGCAAAAGAAAACAGCCCATTTGGATAAATTATTTTTTTGTTTCTATATATATTTTTAATTTTTATGTGTTTTTGATCAGCCAAGGCTCAACAATAGCCCTTATTTACTACTGCTGAAGAATACAAACAATATTGAAAAATAAATCTGAAATTTTTATTTGTGTTTACATTTTCTTTAATTTTTATATTTATTTTTATTGTTTTACACAAAAAATTAGTATGCATAAATCTGAAACTGCAATAACGACCTTCTTGCCTTGTCCTTCAGCACATCCTTTTAGTTCAAAAACAGCCTTGTTCTCTGCCATCTTCTTTGAAAGAAGATTCACCTATCATGTGCAATCCCTTAGGATTTTTGATTGGTTGGCTAGGGTGTCTACCCTCTTCCCTTTTAGTCAGAGCATTGGAGAGATGACCAAGCTAGTCTTCACTCTTTTTGATGCTTTAGCTATGGGAATGCATAGTTTGTGCTAAGGAGCTCTGGTTTTGTAATGAGGATAAAACCTGCTTCTCAGAGGAGGGAGTTCTAGATTGGGGTTCTTGTGCAGACTTGATTTTGCTGGATCCTTGGCTGTTGGGACTGATGATTTGAGGGAAAATTGTGTCGGTACTACTGGGGTCTATGGGGCATTGTCTACCGCTGCTTGGATTGAGAGTGATTTTCTTGGTTCCAAGTCAGATTGGGGTGGTTCCTCCATGGATACCCAGCAGATTGTTGCTATTACTGCCCATAGGACTGGGCTACATTGGCATTCTCAATGACCAAAGTAGGAGAAAGATCAGCAGTACACACATTGATTTCATACATCCTACCCTTAGGAGTATTCTCTTTTACTAGATTAGCAGGGGTTTCAATGTCTCGAGACAGAGTCTCCTGCTGTATTGAATTCTCACTTATGACCTCAAAAAGTTCCCAAGCCTCATCAGCTGTCTTATGGAGGTAAGTACCTCCACATCAGTCATCCACCATGTCCCTGCTTTCGAGATCAATTCCTTGATAGAAACTTTGAACAAGTTGTCATTCAGGAATTTGGTGATGGGGACATTGCTTTAAAAGCTTTTTCAATCTTTCCCAGGCTTGATGAAAATCCTCAGTTGGGGATTGAGCAAAGGAAATTATGCACTTCCTCAACTGGCTTGTTTTGGACAAGGGGAAAAATTTGGCCAAAAATTGACATTTAAGATCCTTCCATGACTGTATACTGTTGGTTGGGAGAATAGAAAGCTAAGTTCGGGTTCTATCCTTTACTGAACAAGGAAAAAGCCTTAGCTTGGTGGCTTCCTCCCCCAAACCTATAATGTTGAAAGTAGTGCACTGTCCTAGAAATTCATCAATGTGCTTGTAGGGGTCCTCTTTACTCAGTTCATGATATGATCTCATAGTTCCCTTGAACAGTAGGGAATTGAATGCAAAAGGGAGATGTGTATGCCCTATGTGCATTGAATTCCTTCAAGGTCTGTAGTTGCTCACCCATTACCAATGGCTCACAATAAAACAGATTTCAGCAACACAAAATCCAAAACAAAATATACAATAAAATTGAAAACAAAAACATAGCAGTTTGCTGGTTTTAAAGAATTAGAAATTAAAAATGAAAACAAAGGAGAAGGGAAAGAAAACTCAGGCAGAGCTGCTCTAGCTGCAATCTATAAGCTCCTCTTATGGCTATTGCCCCAGATCTGTAAAAATTCAAAAACTGCAGCAGTACTTTATTCAAACAGCTACAAGGCAATGAAGAAAAATTCAAAAAAATTCAAAAATATTACAGTATTAAAATAGATTTTCTATACATGTACTTCAGCAGACATTTATTCAAACAATTTGAATGCACTATACAGATCTAAAACAAAAACAGTAATAAAAATTAAAAAAAAATCAGATTTACAAAATATGAAAAACTCATATCTACTAAGTAGATCAAAACTCCCCAGTAATGGCGCCAAAAACTGGTTGTTAATATTTCAAGTGCTGATTATTGTGTGTGTAGAATACAAATTAAAATCAGAAAAGATAGGTGATGAAAGAAATGAAATCAACACATCTAAAATATTCAGACCTGCAAGATACATGGTCCTTTTGTAGGAAGTCTTAAAAGTAAGAGTTTATCCCATAGGGAGTAGTGATCTAAAACCTAATAGGCTGTATAGTAGACCCCCAGATCTACTACAGATCTAGCAATTCTAGCCTAATCTAAGAAGAAAGAGAGTTTTTGGGTGTCATTAGATCTAATCTATAAAACAAGAATATAAAACTAAATCTAAAAGATTGAGAAAGATGGATGGTAAAATAAAATATAAAATGGGGAGCAATAGACAGCTAAGGACTGCTTCTTATTACAAAACATATCAAGGCATGTGAATTTGCAGCTATCCTTCACTTGGCTACAAGCACAAGTGCAAGGTAGAAAAATTAAAACCAAACCAAAAGCTTGAACTGATCTTAAGGGTATGATCTATCTACTTGAATGGTCACAGATCATCCTATAGACTTCATCCAATCCAAAGGTTCAAATAGAAACATAAAAATCACTACAAATGCTATGGATGCAAGGCTACAAGCTCAGGCATCCACAGGGATATTAAACAAAGGGAAACCAGATGGTAATCAATAGATCTACTGGTAAACTACATGGGCTATTCCCAAATACGTGAATCCTATAGACATCTAATGGCACCACAAGATCTTTAAATTTAATTAGACTTTAAAATCAACAATTTATTGAATCAAAATTACTTACAATAACCTTGTTCTCAGATCTGTAGTCTGTGCACCAAGCCACACATCTTCATGCCATTACAATTAAAAACCAGATCTGAGCTGCTACCTAGATCTCATCGAACAGGCTGGATTAGAGAGAGAAGGGGGGAGATAAAAAGGAAAAATATAAGCTAAAACTAAACCTAAATGAGTCAAGGAGAACTAAAGCTATTCCTTAGTTTCCTTGCTCCAGAATTACAGCAGCAAGGAGTTTTATTTATATATATGCAGTGATCCAAGTGCTTTGAATTGCAGCCAATTAGTGGAGAGGAATTTCATTGTAAATTCTTCTAATCCATGTAATCAGTTCTTTGCACAATCATAGAGAAGAGAGCTCAATTCAGTTCTATCCAGCTGAAATAGTTTGCTTCCTGCCAAGAATTTCTTCAATTAATTTGAAAAATAGTTTTGCCCATGTGCAGAGCTCTCTTGTGCTTTGAAGTTCTCATATTTGCCCTTGTCTACCATTAGAAATTGTTGTAAATAACTTGAATACAAGCTGCTGTTATCCCCAAAATATCCCTCACATTTGTTGGTATTTGCTGAAAAGTATTTGAGGCTTAATGAAGTCCATGCTACAGTAGATATATATCAGCTTGAAAGGTTAGTTTGCAGGTTTATCTAATAGCAGCTTCAGGGATATTTCATGGGGTTCCTAGATGAATTTCGAGAGGATGTATGAGGGCGTCGAGAGGTGGGCTGAAGGTAGCATCAGAAACTCGACAGGATCAGCTGTATGGAATGTAGAAATCAAGAGGATGTAGGGTTGGTGTACGAAGAGTGCAGCTTCAGCAATGTTTTCGAGAGGATGCAATTGTAATTTCAAGTGGTTGCTGAAGCTGGTAGCTGAAGCTCGATAGGTACTAATGGTTTACTCCTTCCATTCGATAGTTACTAATGGTTTACTCCATCCATTCGAGAGGTACTGATGCTGCAATGGCATCTGCTTGAGAGGTTGCAAGGCTTGGAAGCTGCACAAGTCGATAGGTTGTGGGAGGTTGCTGAAGGTGTAAGTTCCAAGTCTATAGGTTTGTTGGCTGCAAACTACAATTCGAGAGGATGGAGGATAGATGTCGGCTCCTTGCTGGATAGAGGGCTAAAGGTTGAGAGGTTGATGGGAGGATGGCTGCAACTTAAGAGGATGTGGGAAGATGGGAGCTATATGTCGAGAGGTACTGAAGGTAGGGCTAAAGAACTAGAGAGGATGAAGTGGAGTGCAACTTGTGTTGTCGACAGGTTGGCTGGAAGCCTCCAATGACCATTCGATAGGTTCAGGTCTGGCTTCAAAATCAATCGAGAGGTTCAAGGGACTGCTGGTGCAACTCAACATGTATACTAGTGCTTTATCCAACCTCTCGAATGGTTGGCTTTCAGGCTTGGCTCTTCAGCTGACACACACCCTATATTGCTGCTACATCTTCTAAAGACGAGGAATTGAATGGCTGCCCTTGTGTGTAACTGAATGCCCCAACTCCTTGTATCTAGTGTGAACTTTCTCACTCATTTGAGAGGTTCAAAGGATGGTCTTGCTGCCTTGCTTTGAGCTCCATATTGCTGTAGCAGTTAATGTGTGCACACAACTATTAAATGTGCAGCTGCTTGTGTAGATGGGGCGTAGATACTGCCATGGCTTGGGCTGTATCCGGAAGTGTTGTAGCTTAAGGTGTAAGCGGCTGAGAATGATGAACCCCAGGGATTTTCAGTGTGCTGCTACTCCATGTATTGCTGCTCAAGAGTTTAGGTGTGCATCTGGTGTGCTTTAGTGTGCACACAATTGTCTAGCTACTATTTTCTTTGATAGCTTCATCTCAAGCACATTGATAGCTGCTGTTTTGCTTTCTCAGTAATAGGCCATAGCACCACCCATTTCATCTCTCTCTCTCTCAGCTCTTGATTGATTCCAAACTCCTCTTATTGGGCACTTTTACTTGAAAAACTGCATTTGCTGTATTTTTCTTCCTAACTGCAAAACAACATTAAAAGCAATTATTAGTTACTCTAAGTACTAACAGAAGCTAAGTTTAAAGGGGTATATGTTGTGCTGCCCACTTTGCAAATATTATATGATTAAAACAACCAATTAAAAGGCACAAATTACAGATGTATGGAATCAATGTGAGCAACTAGTCCTGCAAGAACCAGGGCTGTCACAACAAGTTTTAAAAGATAAGAAAGGGTATGTCCACAGGAAAATGTGGTTTAACTATAGTAAATCTCCAGATCAATGGTAGGTCTGGCACCCTATCCTAATTTAAGCCAAACTAAAATAGGAAAGAGGAGAGGTTTTAGGCTTTTGTCACTTTTACTACAAACTACAAAGGTTAAATGCAAGTCATCCAGATCTGATCAAACACAGAGATGAGGGGAGATATAAAAAGGATGAAAATTCAAAAGATGGAGAACGATAGCTAGGGGTCTTGGTCTCTTACTGAAAAATAAAGAAATCAAAGGCAGTGTAGAGGAAAAATTTGCAACAATCCTCCATCTGGCTTCAAGATCCCTGAGTTCCCCCGGCAGATGCAAGGTATAAGTATCCAATCTTCACCAATGAATCAAAGCAATCCTAGGATTATGATCTACCCTTCTCCTAGATATAGTTCATCCCGGAGATTGTTTCGATCTAATGATCTTGATTGGAACAGGTAAACTATTACAGAAGCTGTGGGTGCCAGGCTACCAGCTCCCCAGATCTGCAATCCAAGGAAATCAAATATGAAGAAGTGAAATGTAGATTAGAATTTCCTTCCAAAACTACAATTACATTGCAATAATATAACTTACAATCTTATTGTACCCAGATCTGCAATCTGTGCAACATACAATCTCTTACAAGCCTTTGAAACTCTCGATTTACAGCTTAAGACCTCACATTAACTACTGAAAAGAGTTTAGCCAACCATGATTGGCTAAAGAGAGAATGGGAGAAGAAGTAAGAGAGAGGAAGTTCTTGGAGGAAAATGAATCTCGAGCTATGCTCTGGTTCTCTCAAATTCTCGATGGTTCTTCTATAAAACTTCTCTTCTATTTATACCTTCTTCCTCTGTCTCAGATCTATTTCAGCCAATCAGAGCCCAAGAGAATAGTTCTGTTATTCTGGACTACTAATGTGGCTGATTTCTCTTCTAGAAACTCTTCTCTCATTGGTCCACAACCGGTAAATACATGTGGGGCAGTTAGGGTTTCCAATCATGCATAGTTGAGTACAAAAAATACCCTCGGTGGTCACTGACATGCTTTGGGATGTGTGCACAAAATTTGAAAGATGGCCATTGTTGCTGTTATTCACTGAAAAGTACTACTTTTCACCTCTTAACCTAGCCTTTGATGGACCTTGAAGCCCACTAATAAACATGTGTTAAGTGTGTTTTGCAGTTGGTAATAAAATGTGCAGCTTAATGCAAAATTCTTAATTTTTATCCTAAAAGAGAGGGAGAATACAAGCAAAGATGACAGCTGAGCCAAAGCCTGATGGAACACCTTGATAGTGCTCACCATGGTGACTCACTATTGTTGATCATCATTGACCAATCTAGCAGATGAATGAATATTAGCTAAGAAGGGAGGAGATTGTGATAGCAACAAGTGCCATGCACTAGAGCAGTAAAAGATGGACCTCGCAGAGTTGAGGAGCTTCCTCGCAAAGCTAAAGATGTTGTGGAAGAGGCCCTCACAAAGATAAGGTGTGCAATCAAGAGGCAAGTTGTAAAGCCATTGTGAAGATCTCGCGGCTTAAAACTCTCAGACTATGCCCTAGCGAAGCTCTCACAAAAATCGAGCCCCAAAGTAGCTACGCGCAGAACACTTCAAGGTCATTTGCACAAAGAACCAAAAGTCACCTCACAGAGCTCTCGCTTGGCCCTGGATGAGAGAGATGCCTAGAATTCCTCTCACACAAATCTCGCACACCCTGGATCCTTACAAGTTACTACAGAGCGCAGGAGCTCACCTACGCGAGTACTTAGCGAGATATAGCTTCTGAAGCTCTACTACGCGAGAAATCCTGGCACTCTAGATTATCTCTGTGACAACACTATGATGCAAAGCAACTGCACAATTGACTAAAAGTTCTACTGTGTGAATGAGCCCTTCCCATCAGCCAAAGCCAACTCCGCGAAGGTAAAGTAACTGTGAGAATGAGCTAAAAGCAACTCCCAGCCCCGCGAAGCATGAGCTCTCAACTTCTCAGTTTTATTGAAGGACCTTTTGGGAATTTCCCAAGGCTAGGGCAGACTTCCCAAGGCATAAATTTTGAGACACATGTCTCGAGGCATTTAAGGGTTGTAATAGTGCCATGTCTGCTAAAAAAATTAGGGTTAACCTCTTAAGAGCCAAGGCCATATTTAGAAAGTATATAAGCTGTACTTAGAGTTTATTATTTTCATCTTTCCTTTATCTTGTACTAGCTGAGAGCTCTAGCAGGCTAGGGTTAGGGTTTGATCACCTCTATTTTCCTTTTTCTTTTCTTCTCTCTTAGCTCAGCACTTGCTGGATAATCTCCTTGTAAGCACCTAGGTTTAGTTTTGTTTCAGTTTTATAATAAAGTTTTGTATACATTGGGATCTTCGACGAGCAGTTGTGTATGGGCTATAGCTAGGAGACAGTTCATTATAAGTTTTACTCTTATCAATGAACTGTTGTTTTAATGCTTAATCAAATCTATAGATCTTATGGTTTCTTTAGATGTCTATAGGATCCATATATTTGGGACTAGCCCATTCAGTTTCTAGTAGGTCTTTTGTTTACCATCTCATTTCCCTTAGTTTGATAGACACATGAAAACCAATGCTGGATATGTAGTGAGGTCCAGGGAGCTCGGAGGCCTGCAGACTATGGTGGTTGCAACTGTTTTCACGTTCTTTCTCAGGCCTCTGTGGGATGGACAGACCAATGGGATACCTTGTGACTATTCAAGTGGACAGAGTATAGCCCTAAGGTTGTGTCCATCCACATGTTTGAGAAGGATTCTTCTCCCCTGCACATGAGCTTCTAGAGTCTTGTGAGGAGGTTTGTACAGTAGCTGGCTCCCCTATATTCTATCTAATCGATATCAGATGTTAGATCTGATCTCTTATAGTAATTACAGCTTGAGGCTGAGTCATTGCAGACTGTTTGTAGGAATGACCAGCTAAGCTAAAGGCCTTATTCAACCTATTGCATGGTCCTTTTTGTGGGCACTAGTGAGCAGTATGCCTTAGCAAAGAACTTAAGATCTTATGGGTTGGAATGCCTATTAATGTCAGCCAGGTCTGTGAGCAGATCTGGGGGGCTTGTAGCACTGGCATTACATAGTGCTGCAATAGTATTCATGGCTAGAGCTGGTCTAGTGGCTGTGGAATTGATCAGTCCACTCTTCTGGATTAGACTAGTGAATTTCTGGTTTAACTAATGAAATTTGACATACTCTATTGGATACCCTATGCACATTATAGTGGACAGAGTATAGCCCTAAGAGCGCCCCAAATGGAATGGGTTAAACTGGGAGCTTATACCTTATTGAGGATTTTAATAGCGTCTCAGCAAGGAGCACTGTAGAGACAGACTAAATCTGAGTTACATTACTGTATCATTAATTCTAGCTTAACCTACTTACTTCTCATAATTTTTGTATTTTATTTTGACACACTACCACCATCTTCTTCTTAGCCCTTTCTTTAGGATAGGCCTGCACTTTATTTTTCCTTTTTGTATAAATTTAGTATAGTCGTGACACCCAACTCCCTTCTCTTAGGATTGTCAGATCTTTAGTCAGATCTGGAGGCCTACTATCAGTGCTCAATTTGGGCTCTTGATCATTTTCTCTGTGGGACAAACTCTTACTTATCAAAACTTGCTACAATAGACCCTGAAACTTATTGGTCTAGGATTACTTTGGTTGTGCTGAATCCATTATGTTATATTACTTTATTTTCAATTGATTTCCACCACACAATAACATAAGCACACTTTCACACCAAGTAGAAAAATGCAACAATTTTTTGGCACTGCTGTCGGGGAATTTTGATCTTTTTAGTAGACTTGAGTTGTACTATAATTTAGACTAACAAATTCTTTGTAGCTGTGTTTAATATAGAATAAAAGTACTACTGATTCTTTGTGGAATATTACATAAATGGATAGCAGAAGGAGGGAAAAGCTGGAGCTGCAAGTGGAGAGTAGCTAGCTCTTTTTGTACTTTCTTTCTCCTAAATCTCATGCCATTTATGTTGAATCCCTTATTATCTTGTTTAGTGTAAATTTGTGTAGCTATTATTTTTGTTGTGTGAAATTCTTTTTGGGTGCCTTAAGCATTTTCATTACTATTTGGTGAGTGTATGCTTGGGAGAATGTCCTTAAACCCTGACTAGGAACCCCTAAATCTAGAGGTGGAAAGGATCCTTAGACCTAGACACACCACACTGAGCCATGTTGTTGAGACTGAAGCAGACACCATGGCTGAGAGGTAAACGACATTAAAATAATACAATGCACCTGAGGAGTACACCTCTCCCTTCTGCATTCAGTTTTCCTCTGTTGAGGGAAACTATGAAATTAAATCCTCCAGCATCAGTATGCTGCCTTCATTTCATAGGCTGAGTAAAGAAGATCCCTACAAGAATATTGACAAGTTTTTACCACTTTGCACTACGTTCAACATTACTGGCATGGGGCCCGAGGCCACTAAATTGAGGCTTTTTCCTTTTTCACTAAAGGACAAAGCCAGCACATGGCTATCAAAGCTCCCAGCCAACAACATACAGTCATGGAGTGACCTTCAAACCAAGTTCCTGACAAAAATTTTCCCTATAAACAAAACAAGCTAGATGAGGACAAAAATTTTAGTCATCACTCAGTCCTCAACTAAGAACTTCAATGAAGCTTGGGAAAGATTCCAGGAGATGTTAGAACAATGCCCCCACCACGTTAAGACCTGAAAATCACCACTTTTCACCCCTTAACTTAACCTTTGATTAGACCCATAGCCACCTAATAAGTCCTTGTTAAGTGTTTTATGTAGGTAGTACCCAGCAGTGAAATAAGGCCAGGAATCCTACTAAAAAGCCTATTTTGGCACCAGAAGTCCCTCAGAAGGATGAAGTCTAAATCCAGACCTGAAAATGAGCCTCGCGCAGTCCAGCTGAGCTTCCCAAGACCCTACAACAACTTCTCGCACAGATGATTGACTAAAGAGCTTCAGAAACATAAACTCGCGTAGATCTCGTGAAGCTCAAGAATAGAACACCTCACGCAGTCTCACACAGTTCAAAGCAGACTTCTCTCAACCACGCGCAGTTCACTCAGAACGGTTGAGAAGAGAGAGCTTCAGAAGACTCCTCGCGCAGCTGTCGCGCAGTCGCCGCGGGATGCAATTATCAGAAGAGAACTCTTCGCGCAGTTCTCGCGCCATTCAAGAAGAAAGCATCCTTGCGTAGGCAAAGCCACCCTCGTGAAGATCAACCTCGCGACTGCTTAAGCTCCAATCCCACGACATCTGAGGCTCTGATGTCCACTGATGAGTAGTGAAATATGATGATATTTCACCCCTAGATACCTATATTTAGCTATCCGATGAAGGCTATCTGATAAGAATTATTAGATTTGAAGTGTTTCAGGAAAATACAAGCCAAGTGCAGAAAATAGCCCAAGAATTCTGAAAATAATGTCAAAACACTGCAACTTTGGGTCATCGAGAACTTGGTGCAACTTGTAGCTCAATTTGGACATTCAAGATGGCCGAATTATGAAATTGTTAAAACACTACAGTTGTAGATATTTCTGTCAGCTTTCCAACGGATCAAGAATGGCCTCAATCCGAGTTCGGGACAGAAAGTTATGGCTAAAATACCGAAGCCGTGTCTGATGCAAAAAGTGGGCTGGAATTCACGGATTTCTGGGATCTCGATGCATCGACCCTTTTGGTCGATTAATCGAGGAAAAAAAAAGTGTCAGACACAGAACTGACACTTTAAAGCTGATTTTTAGGAACTTTTGCAGGCTCGATGCATCGACCCTTTTTGGTCGATTAATCGAGCCACAAAAAGTGTCAGACACGGAATTGACACTTTAAAAGCAGATTTTCAGGGATTTTTGCAGGGTCGATGCATCGACCCTGAATTGAGGCAGCGGGAGACCTCCGCGATGAGGGGGGCTATTTAAAGCCAAACCAAACACGTCGAGAGGACGGTTTTTTTAGGAAATAATTAGAGATTTTTTTAGGAAAAAAGAAAGTGACGCAAGATAGAGAATCATCCACTCAACCTCGCGACTGCCTGAAGAGCAAACCAAGCAAACCTTGCGAAGGCGAAAGCTTCAATTTCAAATCATCCTAGCGAAGAACAAAAGCTACCACGCGACAAGTCTAGGAAACAATGGCTACCTAGCGAAGCTCTGAACCTCAAACTTCCATCTCTTCAGCTGAGGACTTTTTGGGAATTTCCAGCGATTAGTGCACGCACTCCCACGCTCAAATCTCTGTGCACGTGCCCCAAGGCATCGAAGGATAACTATTCGGCCATGTGGCATCGTTAAAATTAGGGTTTCCTAACCCTAATGCACCGCCACACCACTGCTATAAATACCCACACTTAGCTTAGGTTAAGGGAGCTTAGAGATTCTTTTCTTTCTACATCCTCGAATAGTTAGGAACCCATCTCATTTCTGGGAGACCTGATCTGAGATCGTTTAGTTTTTCTTTCTGTAGTTGTAAGTAGTTTTCTTTTTCTTTTTCCTTCTCTCCATAGTCTAGCACTCGCTGGCTATGTCTTTTTATGTATTTTGAACTAATGGAAGTTCTGTAATAGGATCTGTACTTTGTGGGATTTGTGTTTGTGCGTGAGATGCTCTGTGCAAGGCTGCTGCCTTATGATCCACCATTGCTTTGGCTGTGTTTCAAGGTAGTGGAGGACTGATTCTAAGGGCCACTCAAATCCAAGTGACCTGTGTGTCTGGGCTATTTTGGTCCTATACAGCCTTAGTCCCACCACGGGACCCACTAGATCTGAAATCCCCATGGGAGCTTGAGCTGGTAGCCTTGTGACCATGGTGGTAGCAGCGATATTCTTGTTTTGTCTTGGGCTTCGTGAGGAGGATAACCTCTGGGATAGTCTGTGACCATTTAAGTTGACAGATTATAGCCTTAGGGTGATTCTAATCCACCGATCTAAGATGGATCCTTATTCTTTACACCTGAACTTGTAGAAGCCTGGTGGGGGATTGTACTGAGGCAGGCTCCCCTATATTTGTATAGATCCGTCATCAGATGTTGGATCTGATCTGGTTATAGAGATTGTAGGCTGGTGACTGGACCATTGTAGCCTCACTCAAGCAATGGACAGCTAGATCGAAGGTTGTACTTAATCTCTGGCTGGTTCTATGTGTCTGGGCTATCATGGTCCTATACAGCCTTAGCCCCACATATAGAGCTTTAGAGGTTGAGGTTCCCTATGGATTCTTGAGCTGGTAGCTTGGATGAAATAGTGCCTGCAATGATTTACTGGTTATGTATTGACCCATCCCTGGATAGGGGTTCCCCTATGGGATAATCTGTGATCATTTGAGTGGACATGTTATAGCCTTAAGGGTGGAATCATGGAAGAGTGATGGGTTGGATCCTTTCTCCTCAGTCGTGATAATGTAGCCACTGGACAGGGTTTCTATAACATCAGATTTGAATCTCAGTTACAAAACTCCTCTGAACTGGGCTCAATAACATACTTCTCACCCTTTTATATTTATTTTCCACATCCATCCATCCTCTCAACCCTTTCTGTAGTTTAGACATTAGAATACTTAGAATAAGTGACCTTAAACTCCCCTCCTTTTAGGACTGCCAGATCTGTAGTCAGATCTGGTGGGACTACTAAAGATGGCTCCTTTGGAGCTGTAGATCACCTTTCCCTATGGGACAAACTCTTACTTATCAAAACTTGCTACAATGGACCCTGTATCTTGCAGGTCTAGGATTTCTTAGTTGTGCTGATTCCATCCCTTGTTTTACTCTTTCTTTGATTTTTAAATGACTTTCACCACTAACCAATAATGTAAGCACACACTCAGAAATCCGCCAACAAGTTTTTGGCACCGCCGCCGGGGAGAGATGATCTATTAGTAGACCCTTAGTTTTTGTATTCTTAGTATTCTTTGCACATGTGAATAATTGATACTGCTGACATAATTTTGAATCTTTCTTGTAGATCTAGACAGCAGCAGTGAAGGATAGTTGGACTGTAATTGGAGCTTAGCTACCTCTATTTGCAAACTCTCTGACTTTTAAAGCTCTGTCTATCTTTCTTAAAAAATTTTCTAGTTGTATCTAGGATAGTTTTAAATGTATTCTTTGAATAGCTGTAAACTAGTTAGATAAATTTGTTAGTTGTACAATTATTCTTTTGTAATGTGTCTGCAAGAAGCTTTCCTTGCTGTTGGTGTGCTTGTATGCTAGGGAGGAGATCCCTCAGCCCTGCTTTTGAGCCTCTTAACCCTGAGTTAGAAAGGGGAAGGAGACTTAGGAGTGACAGGCACACCACAGGAGAGCCCCCAAGTAAATCTGTGACAGCAATTATGGGTGAAGAACAACCCAGAACCCTCAAGGAGTTGAATGCTCTGGATGACTATAACTCCCCTTTTAGCATTCAATTCCCTGATGTTCAGGGGAACTATGAGATAAAAACTTCAATCATCGAGATGTTGCCAGCTTTCCATGGGCTTAGCAAAGAGGACCCTTACAAGCATATTCACCAGTTCTTGGCCTTGTGCACCACTTTTAATATCACTGGTTTGGGACCTGAGGCTACTAGGCTCAGGCTCTTTCCCTTCTCTCTGAAGGATAGGGCCAGTACCTGGCTGACCACTCTTCCCAACAATAGCATTGCTTCATGGAAAGACCTGCAGACGAAGTTCCTAACCAAGTTCTTTCCTGAGACCAAAACTAGCCAGTTGAGGAAAGAGATTCTTGCGTTTGCTCAATCCCTAATGGAGGATTTTAACCAATCTTGGGATAGGTTTAATGAGATGCTCAAACAATGCCCCCACCACAAGATCCTAGAGTGGCAGCTTGTACAAAACTTCTATAATGGGATTGATGAGAAAAATAGAGATATGGTCGATGCCTCTCGTGGTCCTACATGCACAAGACTGCTGAGGAGGCATGGGAATTGTTTGAGGTGATTAGTGAGAATACTTTTCAAAAGCCATCCCTGGCAAGAACTAGTTAGGAATCTGAGTCAAAGGTGGGGCCTGCTGCTGGATCAAGAGGAAAAGTTTATGAGGTGTCTGGGAACAATGACTTGCAGCTGCAGATGGCAAAGCTCTTTATGAAGTTTGACAAATTATTGACTGTGATGCAACCCAGAAGGGCTACTCATGTGGCGGAGGCATGTCTTATATGCCAGTCCCCACAGCACACAGTGGAGGAATGTCCATCTGCAGGGCAATTTCCTGAATTGGTTTTAGAACTTGCTGCTGCTGCTCAATCTTATGGCCAGGAACAATCTGGGGGCTACAATAGGCAGCCATATGGATACCAGCACCAAAGTGCTGGTTACCAATGGAGAGACCACCCAAATCTGAGGTGGAGGCAAGACAACTACATGCAGCCCCAGCAGATGTTGGCCTTACCGCAAAGGCCACAGCAGCAGTTCAATCAAGGGAATTCCCCTAGGTCTACCTTTCAGCACCATCAGCAGCAAAATTAGTTGGTCTTACCCCCTTCTCAACCTAGAAATACTTCTTTTGAGGACCAGGTCTTGACCTCATTGCAAAACTTGGGTTCCTTGGCTCAGACTGTGGACTCTCATGGTCAGAGCCTCCAGAAAATGGAAGAGCAGATGAGCCAAATGTCAAAAGCCTTGGCTAGGAGAGATGAAGGCAGATTGCCCTGCCAGCCAATTGCTAACCCCAAGGGTCAGTTTTTAATTGAGGAAGCTTCCTCAAAGTTTGAGGACGCCAATCATCCTTTGCCCTAAGGTCTGCAGCGGTGTAGACAACTGTGGGTAATGTGACTAGCAGGCAATTTCCATAGATGATGCAAATGATCATGATAGAGAAGTTGGGA
Organism: Chloranthus sessilifolius; assembly: GCA_021018995.1. Classification (NCBI taxonomy): domain Eukaryota; kingdom Viridiplantae; phylum Streptophyta; class Magnoliopsida; order Chloranthales; family Chloranthaceae; genus Chloranthus; species Chloranthus sessilifolius. The sequence continues at coordinate 48,022,805 of CM037593.1, read as the reverse complement.
CCACAAAGCTAAGAAGTGCCCGCCACCTTATGCAGGAGAAAATAATGAGGTCAGAGTTGAGTCACAGCAGGGAGAAAAACATGAAAAAAGAAAGAAACAGAAGTTTAGTCATGGGCTAGCAGCTGAGGAACCAGCAGAACCTCAACTGCCATTTCCTCAGGCTTTGGATGGTCCTATCCCTTTTGATAAGGGAATGCCTAGATGGAGGAAATGTGGAGACCTTCAGGCAGGTGAAAATCAATTTACCCCTGCTTGAGGCAATTAAACAAGTCCCAGCCTATGCAAAGTTCCTGAAAGACCTCTACACCCAAAAGAGAAAGGCTAGAGGCCATGTGTCCAAAAAGGTCTTTGCAACTGATACAGTGAATTCCTTATTTAACATATCAATGCCTGAGAAGTTGCAAGATCCAGGGGTACCCACTATTCCCTGCGTAATTGGAAACCATACAATTGGAAAAGCCCTTTTAGACCTTGGAGCCAGTGTTAACCTGCTGCCATACAGTGTATATCTGCAACTAGGTTTGGGGAGCCGAAGCTACCCCATTGTGCTAATGATGGTGATAGATCCTAGAGGAAACCTGAATGGTTGAGAATGTCTTGGTGGGAGTGGATAAGTTTTTCTACCGACTTCTTAGTGTTGGACATGGGGTGCAGAATAGCCCAAATCCCATACCATTATATTAGGTAGCCTTTCTTGTACATCGCCAATGCAGGTCTAGAGTAATGGAGGTAACTTTTGGACATATGAAAGTTGGGCTGAATGTGTACAACTGTGCAAAGTACCCTCAGATGGACAATGAGGAGAGCTTTGCAGTGGATGTACTAGAGGAAATTGTGGAAGAGGAATTGCCCACTCTGCTGGAGTGGGGAAACATTGTCAGGAATTTAGTTAAAATTTGGGACATGGTGGAGGAAGAGAGCCCAGATGGGGGATCAAAAGACATGACCAAATCGAAGTTTTCTGTGGGCTCAGTGCAGCATTGCAGTTGGAAACCTACATTGTTACCTCTTCCTCCAATTTTGTCGTCCGCCCAACAAGCCCCTGATCTGGAACTCAAGAAGCTTTTAGAAACATTAAAATATGCCTTCCTTGAGAAAGGTGATAAGCTTCCTGTGACTATCTCTTCCTCCCTTACCAATGAGCAGGAAGAGGAATTACAAACAGTTTTGAGGACGCACAAGAAGGCAATTGGTTGGACCATTGCCGATCTGGGAGGAATAGATGCATCAATCTGCATGCATAGGATTCATCTAGAGGAGGGAGCACTACCCTCTAGGGAAATGCAGAGGAAGTTAAATCCTCACATGCAGGAAGTGGCCCTTAAGGAAATCATTAAATTGCTAGATGCAGGGGTGATTTACTCCATCTCTGATTCTCATTGGGTGGCACCTATCCAAGTGGTGCCCAAGAAATTTGGCATAACAGTGATTAAGACTGAAACTGGAGAGTTGAGACCAGCCAGGGCAACCACTGGCTGGAGAGTGTGCATTGATTATAGGAAGCTCAACTCTAAAACCAGAAAGGACCATTTCCCACTCCCCTTCATTGATCAAATTCTGGACAAATTGGCTGGAAATGCTTTTTACTGTTTTCTTGATGGGTACTCAGGGTACAACCAAATCCCTATGCATCCTCAAGACCAAGAGAAAACCACCTTTACCTGTCCTTTTGGCACCTTCGCTTACAGAAGGATGTCTTTTGGACTTTGTAATGCACCAGCCACTTTTCAGAGGTGTATGTATGCCATATTCTCTGATATGATTGACAAGTTTTTAGAGATTTTTATGGATGATTTTTCTGTCTATGGGGACAGCTTTGGCCAGTGTCTACAACACCTCAGCCTAGTTTTGCAAAGATGTGAGGAAACCAATTTAGTTTTAAGTTGGGAAAAGAGCCACTTCATGGTAACACAAGGCATTGTGTTGGTCCATGTAGTCTCTAAAGAAGGGCTTGAGGTAGACAAGGCCAAAGTGGACCTCATTGCCAATTTGCCCCCTCCAAAAATAGTCAAGTAAATCAGATCTTTCCTGGGGCATGCGGGATTTTATAGGAGGTTCATTAAGGACTTCAGCAAAATTGCTAAGCCATTGTGCCACCTGGTCTGCCAGGATGTGCCCTTTGACTTTTCTGCTGACTGTCTTAAGGCTTTTGAAACATTGAAAATCTGCCTCACCTCTGCTCCTGTACTCCAAACACCAGACTATACCCTACCTTTTGAGGTGATGTGTGATGCATGGGACTTGGCAATAGGTGCTGTTTTGGGCCAAAGAAAAGATAAACTACCTACGGTCATTGCTTATATCAGCAAATCACTTGCTGAAGCTCAGCTAAACTATACCATGTGTGAGAAAGAGCTTCTAGCAGTGGTTTATGCAGTTGACAAATTTAGAGCCTACCTACTAGGATCTAAAACTGTAACCTTCATTGACCATTCGGCATTGAAGTACTGTTAAGACCTGAAAAGTACCACTTTTCACCCCTTAACTTAACCTTTGATTAGACCCATAGCCACCTAATAAGTCCTTGTTAAGTGTTTTATGTAGGTAGTACCCAACAGTGAAATAAGGCCAGGAATCCTGCTAAAAAGCCTGTTTTGGCACCAGAAGTCCCTCAGAAGGATGAAGTCTGAATCTAGACATGAAAATGAGCCTCGCGCAGTCCAGCTGAGCTTCCCAAGACTCTACAACAACTTCTCGCACAGATGATTGACTGAAGAGCCTCAGAAACATAAACTCGCACAGCTCTCGCGAAGCTCAAGAATAGAACACCTCGCACAGTCTCGCGCAGCGTACTTCTCAACTCAAGCAGCTTGTGTAACGAGCAGAGAAGAGAGAGCTTCAGAAGACTCCTCGCATAGTTGTCGCGCAGTCGCCGCGGGATGCAATTATCGGAAGAGAACTCCTTGCACAGTTCTCGCGCCATTCAAGAAGAAAGCATCCTTGCGAAGGTAAAGCCACCCTCGTGAAGATCAGTTAAGACATGGAACCTCGCGTAGTTTAGAACTCATCAAAGCCTCGCGAGGTAACTCGCGAAGCCCAGTGAGGATAAGTGCTTGCGAAGTTCTCACACTATTCAAATCTATCCTCGCGAAGAACAACCTCGCGACTACTAAAGCTCCAACCCCGCGACATCTGAGGCTCTGATGTCCACTCAACCTCGCAACTGCCTGAAGAGCAAACCAAGCCAACCTTGCGAAGGCGGAAGCTTCAATTTCAAATCATCTTAGCGAAGAACAAAAGCTACCACGCGACAAGTCTGGGAAACAATGGCTACCTAACGAAGCTCTGAACCTCAAACTTCCATCTCTTCAGTTGAGGACTTTTTGAGAATTTCTAGGGATTAGGGCACGCACTCCCACACTCAAATCTCTGTGCATGCACCCCAAGGCATCGAACGATCACTATTCGGCCACATGACATCGTTAAAATTAAGGTTTCCTAACGATCACTATTCGGCCACATGACATCGTTAAAATTAAGGTTTCCTAACCCACACTTAGCTTAGGTTTGAAGAGCGGAGACTTTCTTTTCTTTCTACATCCTGGAATAGCTAGGAACCCATCTCATTTCTGGGAGACCTGATCTGAGATCGTTTAGTTTTTCTTTTTGTAGTTGTAATAGCTTTCTTTTTCTTTTTCCTTCTCTCCATAGTCCAGCACTTGCTGGCTATGTCTTTGTATGTATTTTGAACTAGATTAATGGAAGTTCTGTAATAGGATCTGTACTTTATGGGATTTGTGTTTGTGTGTGAGATGCTCTGTGCAAGGCTGCTGCCTTGTGATCCGCCATTACTTTGGCTGTGTTTCAAAGCAATGGAGGACTGATTCTAAGGGCCACTCAGATCCAAGTGACCTATGTGTCTGGGCTATCATGGTCCTATACAGCCTTAGCCCCACCACAGGACCCACTAGATCTGAAATCCTCATGGGAGCTTGAGCTGGTAGCCTTGTGACCATAGTGGTAGCAGCGATATTCTTGTTTTGTCTTGGGCTCCGTGAGGAGGATAACCTCTGGGATAGTCTGTGACCATTTAAGTGGACAAATTATAGCCTTAGGGTGATTCTAATCCACCGATCCAAGATGGATCCTTCTTCTTTACACCTGAGCTTGTAGAAGCCTGGTGGGACTGGTCACAAATTGTATAGTACCAGCATCGCCTATATTTGTATAGATCCGCCATCAGATGTTGGATCTGATCTGGTTATAGAGATTGTAGGTTGGTGACTGGACCATTGTAGCCTCACTCAAGCAATGGACAGCTAGATTGAAGGTTGTACTCAATCTCTTACTGGTTTCATGTGTCTGGGCTATCATGGTCCTATACAGCCTTAGCCCCACATATAGAGCTTTAGAGGTTGAGGTTCCCTATGGATTCTTGAGTTGGTAGCCTGGATGAAATAGTGCCTGCAATGATTTACTAGTTATGTTTTGACCCATCCCTGGATAGTGGTTCCCCTATGGGTTAATCAGTGACCATTTGAGTGGATAGGTTATAGGCTTAAGGGTGAAATCATGGCAGAGTGATGGGTTGGTTCCTTTCTCCTCAGTGGTGATAATGTAGCCACTGGACAGGATTTTTATAGCATCAGATCTGAATCTGAGTTACAAAACTCCTCTGATCAGGGCTCAATAACATACTTCTCACCCTTTTATATTTATTTTCTACACTCCATCAATCCTCTCAACCCTTTATGTAGTTTAGACATTAGAATACTTAGAATAAGTGACCTTAAACTCTCCTCCTTTTAGGACTGCCAGATCTGTAGTCAGATCTGGAGGGACTACTAGAGATGGCTCCTTTGGAGCTGTAGATCACCTTTCCCTGTGGGACAAACTCTTACTTATCAAAACTTGCTACAATAGACCCTGTATGTTGCAGGTCTAGGATTTCTTAGTTGTGCTGATTCCATCTCCTGTTTTACTCTTTCTTTGATTTTCAAATGACTTTCACCACCAACCAATAAAGTAAGCACACACTCAGAAATCCGCCAACAAGTTTTTGGCGCCGCTGTCGGGGAAAGATGATCTATTAGTAGACCCTTAGTTTTTGTATTATTAGTATTCTTTGCACATGTGAATAATTGATACTGCTGACATAATTTTGTATCTTTCTTGCAGATCTAGACAGCACCAGTGAAGGATAGTTGGACTGCAATTGGAGCTTAGCTACCTCTGTTTGCAAACTCTCTAACTTTTAAAACTCTGTCTATCTTTCTTAAAAAATTTTCTAGCAGTATCTATAGTTTAAATGTATTCTTTGAATAGCTGTAAACTAGTTAGATAAATTTGTTAGCGTACAATTATTCTTTTGCAATGTGCCTGCAAGAAGCTTTTCTTGCTGTTGGTGTGCTTGTATGCTAGGGAGGAGATCCCTCAGCCCTGCTTTAGAGCCTCTTAACCCTGAGTTAGAAAGGGGAAGGAGACTTAGGAGAGACAGGCACACCACAGGAGAGTCCCCAAGTGAATCTGTGACAGTAATTATGGGTGAAGAACAACCCAGAACCCTCAAGGAGTTGAATGCTCCAGATGACTATAACTCCCCTTTTAGCATTCAATTCCCTAATGTTCACGGGAACTTTGAAATAAAAACTTCAATCATCCAGATGCTGCCAGCTTTCCATGGGCTTAGCAAAGAGGACCCTTACAAGCATATTGACCAGTTCTTGGCCTTGTGCGCCACTTTTAATATCACTGGTTTGGGACCTGAGGCTACTAGGCTCAGACTCTGTCCCTTCTCCCTGAAGGATACGGCCAGTACATGGCTGGCCACTCTTCCCAACAACAGCATTTCTTCATGGAAAGACCTCCAGACCAAGTTCCTAACCAAGTTCTTCCGTGAGACCAAAACTAGTCAGTTAAGGAAAGAGATTCTTGCTTTTGCTCAATCCCCAACTGAGGATTTTAACCAGTCCTAGGATAGGTTTAAAGAGATGCTCAAACAATGCCCCCACCACAAGATCCAAGAGTGGCAGCTTGTACAAAGCTTCTACAATGGGATTGATGAGAAAAATAGAGATATGGTCGATGCCTATTATGGTGGATCCTACATGCACAAGACTGCTGAGGAGGCATGGGAATTGTTTGAGGTGATTAGTGAGAATGCTTTTCAAAAGCCATCCCTAGCAAGAACTAGTCAGGAATCTGAGTCAAAGGTGGGGCCTGCTGCTGGATCAAGAGGAAAAGTTTATGAGGTGTCTGGAAGCAATGACCTGCAGCTACAGATGGCAAACCTCTCTATGAAGTTTGACAAATTATTGACTGTGATGCAACCCAGAAGGGCCACTCATGTGGCGGAGGCATGTCTGATATGCCAGTCCCCACAGCACACAGTGGAGGAATTTCCATCTGCAGGGCAATTTTTAGAATTGGTTTTGGAACATGCTGCTGCTGCTCAATCTTATGGCCAACAACAATCTGGGGGCTACAATAGGCAGCCATATGGATACTAGCACCAAAATGTTGGTTACCAATGGAGAGACCACCCAAATCTGAGGTGGAGGCAAGACAACTACATGCCGCCCCAGCAGATGTTGGCCTGACGACAAATGCCACAGTAGCAGTTCAATCAAGGGAATGCCCCTAGGTCTACCTTCCAGCACCATCAGCAGCCCCATCAGCCGCAAAATCAGTTGGCCTTACCCCCTTCTCAACCTAGAAGTACTTCTTTCGAGGACCAGGTCTTGACCTCACTGCAAAACCTGGGTTCCTTGGCTCAGACTGTGAACTCTCATGGTCCGAGCATTAAGAAGATGGAAGAACAGATTGGACAACTAGTGAACACCTTAGCCAAAAGAGAAGAGGGAAGGTTGCCCAGTCAACCAGTGGTTAATCCTAAGGGCCAATTTTTGATTGGTGAAGGATCCTCAGACCCTGAAGGGGATCTTTCATTGAATTGATGATAAGAACTGTGCGCCTTTGTATAATATGTACTTTACAATTTAGAGGAATTTGTAGCAATCTTGTTGGAATATGAGTTTAGTGCTTTATGCCTACTTTTATTCCTATTCCCCTTGTTTGCTAATTTCAAGTGATTGAATTATATTGGTAGTATTTGAATGCTTTTCATGATGTGTGAATTTAATGCTTTGAGAGTATGAGAATTTGTGAATGCCTTATAATGCTTATGGGTGTCCCTGGAAGAGAGTCTGTGAGAGAATCCACCCACAAAGTCAGGGTCAAAAAGCTGACTAGTGGGTGAGTGAATTCTAACTCGATTAGGCCATCGCGGGGTTCTGAATAATGGGTTTGGTCCCCTCTCGCGCAGTTCATAAAGAACTACTTTGTTTTGCTGTCGCGAGTTTCAGATATAACTGGGTGGGCTGCCTTGCGCAGTTTAAATGAACATCTAATCTCGCAACCCATTCATGCCCGGTGACGCGGATATTTTTCAAAGCGCCGAGCCTCGCGATATTTAAATCCCACCACCGCCGCTTTTCTTATCGCTTATCTTTCCTCTCCTTCCAGCGAAACCCTAGCTCCCACTTCTCTCAATCTCTCTCCTCCAGCTTCCTGTCTACAGTTCATTGCTCACTTTGAAATTCTAGATTTTTGTTCTTAAAGCTTCCATCAACATTTGCCCCCTGCTAGGAGCTCTTGCGATCTACCGTGCGTCAAATTGAACAGAACCCTAACTTTTAGGGTTAGACTCAGCTCTTAATCTTTCCTTTCAAAATTTCAACTGCACACTCACCAAGAAGAATCTTGATGGCTCCTAAAAGTGCACCTGTGAAGAGAGCCAGGGACCAGGCCACCATGTAGCCTGTCCCTAAGAAAGCCAAGTCCTCTACGGCACAACAAAAAGGGAAGGTGATTCCTGAGGTGGCTACAAATGCACCTGATTACTCTACTCCCTCTGAGCTCCTCATTTCCATTCCCTTAGAACCTGAAGCCATTTTTGATATATTGTTCTTTGAATCGAGCCTTGTCCCTCGCCATTGAGTTCTTTAAGGCTGGTTTGTTCCCCTTGATGCAAATGATTCTGCACTAGCCTATCCTAGGTTAGTGCAACTCTTTACCAACAGCACACATGGGCAGCCGGCCTCCTTGTGTTAGTTGACAATTTTGAGATGTTGCTAACCCAAAGATTGATTGTCAAGTCATGGGCATCCTCGCCATTTTGATCCCAATCATGGTTATGGTGCCCCTGTGAATGCCCCTCTCGATACCATTGCCCAGGCCATTACCAAAGGCTTGAAGGCCACAGGGGACTCCATCAGAAGAAGAGATTTGGATCCCAAGCTGCTGTTCATCGATCAAGCGCTAAGGAAGAATATCTACTGCTCCGGCCATTAGTAAGAAAGGAGGACACCAATTGCTGATGCTCTCTATTCCTTCTCTCTGGGCCATGGATTTAATGCTGCATGGTTGATTTTTGAGGCCATGAAAGATATGATGGTGAAGCTTGGGCTGCAAAAGAAGGTCCACACTCTCCCCTACGGAGGACTCATCACCAAATTACTTCTGAAGGGAGGATACAAGATACCAGTGGGGGAATTATCTGCTGACCTCACTCCCACCACTTTTGCCAAAAGACAATGGGGGATCAGCAGAAGTCTAATGGATCCCTAGAAGAAGAAGAAGAAGGCTGAAGCTCAGAATGTTTCCGAGCAGGGACAGGGAGCTGCTATGGCAAAGGCCACCCCTGCCCCTAAAAAGAAGGCTAAAGCCCCTGCACCAAAGAAGGTGGCGCGAGCTTCTGTCACCTCTGCTTCTGCAGCAATCCCTCCATCCACCACACTTGCCTCTCCACTAATTTCTTCACCTATTCCATCTCTCCCTTTCCCTCTCTTATCTCCCTTTTCCATTCCACCCCCCACTGTGATTCGTTCCTGGGTGCAAAGTGTTGAACCCCATGACAACACTCCCCCTTCACCCACCTTACCTCAATACGCCCACATTGACCTCCGACATCCTCTAACCTCAACCCTGATAGCCCTCCCTTGATAACCTACCTTAAAAAGAAAACCTCTCACACTACCCCTGCCTTATCTTTACCCACTTCCACCTCCACTGTCATTCCTACAGACACACCCCATATTGACCAACCCCTAGTCCAACCCCTCCCAACTACATCTTCCCTCCATGATCTTGGCTTTAACTTAGCCCCCACTTCAGGATATCAGGCCTTCATGACTACCTTGCTTGTTACCTTGCCCACCCATGACATCCCTCTCCCAGATTCACCACTCCCTTCACCACATCACTCCCCAGTCGTTTCACCTTCTCCCCCTACCACTTTCTATCATGCCCCCACTTCCCCTTTTTAACCTGTTCCCTCTTATCCTTATACTCCACCCCAACCAACCTCAGATACCCTCACCCATATCCTTTCCCTCATACATGACATCCAAACCCAACTCTCCACCACCACACAGACCCAAGCCCAAATGCAAATGGACATCACCAACATACAATCCACCCTTCAAACATTGACAAACCCAATCATCCCTACACAACCTCCTACAACCCCATTGACCCAACCCCCTTCCACCTCTGACTCCACAGTCCCAACAGACCTCACCCACATTGACTTACCTTCACCCTTCTCCCTCCATGACACCATACCCTACCACTCCTTCCCCTCTCTACCTACCCTACCCCCTCTAATACTTCCTCCATCTCAATTTACCAACACTTCTACCCAAACTGACCCCATTCCATTTCCATCCACCTTTCCCATTCAACCCCACTTATTTGCAACCCCACCCCTTCTATTTCGAACTTTCATCATTCCATTCTTCCCTTACCCAGACCCATCCACATCCACTGCCCTTCCTTCATTTCACTTTCCACCCATACCTTCCATTCCAACTCTTCTCCCACCCTCCTCAATTCATTGACCATTCAACACAGACTACCCCAGCCACTTCCACCCCTTCTCTTGACTTCATCCTTATACCACCCACTCTTCCCCCCCAGGATCAATCCCCTTCTACTTCTTCCACTCCATTTCTGCCCATCTTACCCAGACACTCCTATTACACCCCCCTTACTTCACCCTCCTCCATGCCATGAGGGACAATCCCTATATCAAGAGGGATGTTCTCAATGGCATGGCCCAACTCCGCCAAGCCATCGAATACCCCTTGTTGCAGAAACTTAGTGACTTGAAGCTTGCTCACCGCGAGCAGCTGAGAGATATTTCCAAAGGGTGGGAAGCAATTTTGGAGACCCTAAATGTGAACAAGGCTGCGGCAATGTATTATGGAATGACTACTAAGATTGAAAAAGCCAATGCAGAAAGGGCGAAAAAGCACAACCGGTTATTAGAGAAAAAATTGAACAATGCTCAAGAGATCAACCGACTCAGTAAGGAGATTACAGATACCAATCTCCTGTGGGCTAATAAGAAAATTGAAATCTTGGAACAGAGAGTTGCCTTCCTACTTTCCCAACCCATATAAGCCACCCCTCTCGCCATAGCTCCCCCTGTGGCCCCATCTTCTTCCACACAACCAGGCCCATCTTCTTCCACCACCCCTACCCCAACACCCCACCTCCACCCCCCAACTCGGTACCTCCTCATTTCCTCCTTAAATTCCTACTAGTTCCTATTCATTACCTACACAACATTACTCTGCTCAAGTCCGTAATGTCGCCTCCCTCTGTCTGCCCCCTGTTCCCTCTCCTGCTCCCAAAAGAAAATGCACTCCTTCCAAGAATACTCTCACTTCCAAAAGAGCCACTGCAGCCTAAAAGGTAAAAGGCCGACCCCTCCATCCCCACCTCCAAAGGTCACCAGAGCTTCTGCTCAGGATGATCCCCATGGTCGCCTACTTTCCAAAGAGGAACGTAGACAGGCTGCTGTTGCCCTTGGATTGGATCCCACCGAGCTTTTTCCTTCTGACTCTGACTCTAATTCTGCACCACCAAAGGATCTCAGTGCCCCCACTACTGCTGCTGCTCCTTCATCAAGCCCTGCTGAACAATCCTATCCTCAGCGAAGGAAGGTTGCTGCCAAGAGGACTACTCCCCCAAGTGGCTCCTTGAAAATATGGAAAGATAAATCTGCCCAGTCTGAGGAGGCACCACCACTACGCCAGCCCGTGAAAGGGAAGAGCCCTGCCATTCCTGCAGCCAAAGTACAAGATCCATCTTCTGTGGCTCCCCCTAAACTAGTGAAAGGGAAAAGTCCTCTCATGCCTCAAGAGAAAGCAAAAGCTAAATCCCCTGTTGTCCCTCCTGAGCCAGCACTAGCCCAATCCCCTCTTATTCCCCCTCCGGCCTAGCAAGGGAAATCCTCCAAAGGTAAGGGCCCCAAAGGAAAATCTCCCACCAAACCCCCTGAGCCAACCACTGATAAACCATCAGAGATCCCTCCTGAACCAAAGAGGAGAAAAATGAGGGTCAGGGCTGCAACGATACCCAAAACTGCCAACTAAGGAAAGGCAGAGAGAGAACGAAGGAAGAAAGAAGAGTAGGCTTACCTTCAAGAACATGCCAAGAAAATGGGTTGGGACAAGCGTTGAGCAAGATTCTAACTAGATTGTCCATAGGATTTTATCTGTTTTCGCACACTTTTGCTTATGTTTTCTTGTAGTTTGTACACTTATCAATTTTAATAGACCTTATTCCCCTGTCATTACTATCTTGCCTTGTATGTTGTGTGTTTGTTTCTTATTCTCGTCTTTTATGCTGTAATAACTTTGCTACACAGCCACCTTTGAACCAGTGAGGACATTGCTCCTCATAGATTTGGGGGTGTGCCAGGCAGACCCTCCCAATGGAATAGCTAACAAAAGTGCAGTGGACTCATCTAAGCAATATGGAAATGGACCTCTGTTCACTTAAGAATCATGAAAATAAGAAGTTTAAAATTTTTGTAAACCTTGGACATTATAAACTTCTAATACTCCACATTTCCATGATAATATCACCAAGGAAACTCACTTGTATCAGCACTTAGTGAATTAGCAGAGAGAGAAAAAGGTGAGGACATACTTAAAAGTTCAAAGGAAGACCATAACCAGTGAGAATTGGGCCTATAGAAAATTTTTTTCATCTTTTGAGGAGTAACCAAGGCAATCCCTTCTAGTTCTAAAGACTGACTTAGTCACTGTGCTCACTAGAAGTTAGGTAAATCCAAGTTGAAACAACTGACAGTACTCATGAGACTGAGGAAAGGATTAAGGCCTTCTCTTGGACAGTTTGAGCCTAATAAGACCAACCCTTAAGTAACTGCCCTTGTCCATACCCCCTTTGAGCTTTAAATCCTAAATTTCTTCAAAATACACCTGAGTACTTGAACCTGAACCTATGAACCTGCTTCAGCCTACCCTCACTCTGAGAATTCAGAAGGTAAAGGAGAAAAAGTTGAAGATGGACTAGCTATGGTCAACAGTAGGTGAATATAAAAGAAATACCTCAAATCTGGCAGTATGATAATTTGGAGCATGGTGGCATTTCTAAAAAGTAAAAACAAAAAAATAAAAATCAGAAAATTCCACAAGAAGGAAACAAAAATAACAATGAAGAGAAGTAAGGGAGGAGTCAAGAGGAACTTTTATTGGAAAATCAAAATCAAGAAGAGAAACTGATCACTTCAAATCTGAAAATCTCAAAGAAGATGAAAGGAGCTGAATTCAAGAAGGTGAAGTCATGAATCACCTCTGTCACCTACTGATTTCTCAATTTTGAACCCCTTCTCAACCCTCCATTCTTTCAACCCCACTCCATAAGCCACATTACAGCCCAGTTAAAAGCCCTCGTGATCCAAAAGTTGAGTGAGCTGTCATGTGAAGATAAAGAGTTATCCAATCTATGGTGAGGAACTACCAATGATGTCAGCACTTAAGAACTCTACCTATGCTCATGCTTACAGACCCATTTGGGGGATGTAACTGCTCTTGAGCCTGTGAGAGAATGAACCCCTCAACAAAACCCTTATGAGAGTATGCCCTGCAAAGTTTTTGGGTCTGAACTTGAATGCATTATGTATGACCTTAACCTAATTTTTGACCTAAAGATAAGCTCAGTGCTGGCACACACTAGTGCAGTTTTCTGTGATTGTAAACTAATTGGAAATGTTGTGCAATCATGAAGAGTTTATGCTGTTTAAGTTACTGTGCAACCAATGAATTAAATTTCTTTTATGCTTAATGATGCAAGAGTAAACTAAGTCTGCCCCTTGATTGCTCATTGGATGATATTGCACTTTTGTTAACTATTTCATTGAAGAAGTTTGTGGGTGTCTTCACTGAAAACCCTCAGGAGACTTCACTCCTCCACTAGGGAGCACCTAGGGGTTTAAAAGGCTTGGTACATATGCTAAATGTATCCGTGCTCCCTACAAAAATGGCATTTAATTTTTATATTAGGTTTAATGTAGCTTTGCTAAGGGACTAGCAAAGATTAGGCTTGGGAGTGTGTTAAGACCTGAAAAGTACCACTTTTCACCCCTTAACTTAACCTTTGATTAGACCCATAGCCACCTAATAAGCCCTTGTTAAGTGTTTTATGTAGGTAGTACCTAGCAGTAAAATAAGGCTAGGAATCCTGCTAAAAAGCCTGTTTTGGCACAAGAAGTCCCTCAGAAGGATGAAGTCTGAATCCACGCCTGAAAATAACGCTCGTGCAGTCCAGCTGAGCTTCCCAAGACTCTACAACAACTTCTCGCACAGATGATTGACTGAAGAGCCTCAAAAACATAAACTCGTGCAGCTCTTGCGAAGCTTAAGAATAGAACACCTCGCGTAGTCTCGCACAGTTTAAAGCAGACTTCTCTCAACCGCGCGTAGTTCGCTCAGAACGGCTGAGAAGAGAGCGCTTCAGAAGACTCCTCGCGCAGTCATCGCGGGATGTAATTATCAGAACAGAACTCCTCACACAGTTCTCACGTCATTCAAGAAGAAAGCATCCTTACGAAGGTTTGCCTCGCGAAGATCAGTTAAGACATGGAACATCGTGCAGTTTAGAACTCATCAAAGCCTTGCGAGGTAACTCGCCAAGCCCAGTGAGGATAAGTGCCCGCGAAGTTCTTGTGCTATTCAAATCTATCCTCGCGAAGATCAACCTCACGACTGCTTAAGCTCGAACCCCGCGACATCTGAGGCTCTGATGTCCACTCAACCTCGCGACTGCCTTAAGAGCAAAGCAAGCCAACCTCAAGAAGGCGCAAGCTTCAATTTCAAATCATCCTAGTGAAGAACAAAAGCTACCACGCGATAAGTCTAGGAAACAATGGCTACCTAGTGAAGCTCTGAACCTCAAACTTCCATCTCTTTAGCTGAGGACTTTTTAGGAATTTCTAGCGATTAGGGCACGCACTCCAGTGCTTAAATCTCTGTGCACGTGCCCCAAGGCATCGAAGAATCACTATTTGGCCATGTGGCATCGCTAAAATTAGGGTTTCCTAACCCTAATGCACCGCCACACCACTGCTATAAATACCCACACTTAGCTTTGGTTAAGGGAGCTTAGAGATTCTTTTCTTTCTACATCCTCGAATAGTTAGGAAACCATCCCATTTCTGGGAGACCTGATCTGAGATCGTTTAGTTTTTCTTTTTATTGTTGTAAGTAGTTTTCTTTTTCTTTTTCCTTCTCTCCATAGTCCAGCACTCGCTGGCTATGTCTTTGTATGTATTTTGAACTAGATTAATGGAAGTTCTGTAATAAGATCTGTACTTTATGGGATTTATGTTTGTGTGTGAGATGCTCTATGCAAGGCTACTGCCTTGTGATCCGCCATTGCTTTGGCTGTGTTTCAAAGTAATGGAGGATTGATTCTAAGGGCCACTCAGATCCAAGTGACCTGTGTGTCTGTGCTATCATGGTCCTATACAGCCTTAGCCCCACCACAGGACCCACTAGATCTGAAATCCCCATGGGAGCTTGAGCTGGTAGCCTTGTGACCATGGTGGTAGCAGCGATATTCTTGTTTTGTCTTGGGCTCCGTGAGGAGGATAACCTCTGGGATAGTCTGTGACCATTTAAGTGGACAGATTATAGCCTTAGGGTGATTCTAATCCACCGATCCAAGATGGATCCTTCTTCTTTACACCTGAGCTTGTAGAAGCCTGGTGAGAGATTGTACAGAGGCAGACTCCCGTATATTTGTATAGATCCGCCATCAGATGTTGGATCTGATCTGGTTATAGAGATTGTAGGTGGATTTGGACCATTATAGCCTCACTCAAGCAATGGACAGCTAGATAGAAGGTTGTACTCAATCTCTTGCTGGTTCTATGTGTCTGGGCTATCATGGTCCTATACAGCCTTAGCCCCACATATAGAGCTCTAGAGTTTGAGGTTCCCTATGGATTCTTGAGCTGGTAGCTTGGATGAAATAGTGCCTGTAATGATTTACTGGTTATGTTTTGACCCATCCCTGGATAGTGGTTCCCCTATGGGATAATCTGTGACCATTTGAGTGGACAGGTTATAACCGTAAGGGTGGAATCATGGCAGAGTGATGGGTTGGATCCTTTCTCCTCAGTGGTGATAATGTAGCCACTGGACAGGATTTCTATAGCATCAGATCTGAATCTGAGTTACAAAACTCCTCTGATCTGGGCTCAATAACATACTTCTCACCCTTTTATATTTATTTTCTACACTCCATCCATCCTCTCAACCCTTTCTATAGTTTAGACATTAGAATATTTAGAATAAGTGACCTTAAACTCCCCTCCTTTTAGGACTGCCAGATCTGTAGTAAGATCTGGAGGGACTACTAGAGATGGCTCCTTTGGAGCTGTAGATCATCTTTCCCTGTGGGACAAATCTTACTTATCAAAACTTGCTACAATGGACCCTGTATCTTGCAGGTCTAGGATTTCTTAGTTGTGCTGATTCCATCTCCTATTTTACTCTTTCTTTGATTTTCAAATGACTTTCACCTCCAACCAATAAAGTAAGCACACACTCAGAAATCCGCCAACAAGTACCTACTGTCCAAGAGAGATGCTAAGCCTAGGCTGATTAGATGGATACTGCTACAGGAGTTTGACATCGAAATCAAGGACAAAAAAGGTGTGGAGAATGTGGTGGCTGACCACTTGTCCAAAATTATCTTGGTGAAATGCCTGGATGGCCCTACAAATGATGCCTTCCCTGATGAGCAATTATTTTCCATCCAATCCTTAGTCCCTTGGTTTGCACACATTGTCAATTATCTAGTTATAGGAAAGATTCCTCCCCACTGGACCAAAATGGATAAAGACCTATTCTTCTCAAGGGTCAAGTATTTTTTTTGGGGGGAACCTTGCCTATACAAGTACTGTGCCGGCCAGATCATCCGAAGATGTGTTCCCGAAAATGATATCCTCAGTATTCTGGCCATGTGCCATGAAAATGCCTGTGGAGGCCACTTTAGTGGGAGAAAAATAGCTGACAAGGTCCTGCAGTGTGGTTTTTACTGGCCATCCTTATTCAAGGATGCATACACACACTGCAAGGCATATGAGAGATGTCAGAAATTAGGAGGGCTGTCCAAAAGAAATTCAATGCCTTTACAGCCCATCCTTATTATAGAACTATTTGATGTATGGGGAATAGACTTCATGGGCCCCTTTCCTCCCTCTAATGGTTACCACTTCATCTTCGTGGCAGTGGACTATGTTTCCAAATGGGTAGAAGCCATTGCCACAAGAACCAATGATAACCAGGTGGTCCTCAAATTTGTAAAGCACAACATTTTCTCAAGATTTGGAACCCCTAGAGCTATTATCAGTGATGGGGGTAGCCATTTATGCAACAGGAATTTCGAGAGCTTGCTCAAGAAATATTCTGTGACCCATAGGATTGCTACTCCCTACCACCCTCAAACAAGTGGGCAAGTTGAAATTTCCAATAGGGAGATCAAGCACATCCTTGAGAAAACAGTTAGGACTGACAGAAAGATTCCGAGAAATCGATGATGATGTGGGCCTATAGGACTGCCTATAAGACTCCCATTAGAATGTCCCCATTCAGACTGGTCTTTGGCAAGGCCTGCCACCTCCCAGTAGAGTTAGAACACAAGGCCTATTGGGCCATTAAGAGTTTGAACATGGACCTAACTTCTGCTGGTCATCACAGGTCATTAAAATAGTTAGAATTGGATGAGCTGAGGATGGATGCTTACACCAATGCCAGGATCTACAAGGAACGGGCTAAAGCTTTCTTTGACAAGGGCTTGCTGAGAAAAAGCCTCAAACCGGGTGGTAAGGTTTGGTTATTCAACTCCAAACTAAAATTCTTTCCTGGCAAATTAAAATCCAGATGGGAAGGTCCCTATGTTGTCTTGAATGTTTCCCCATCAGGTGCTGTGGAAGTCAAGGATCCCAAATCTGGGAGGACCTTCAAAGTGAATGGTCAGAGGCTTAAGCCTTGCATTAAACAACCTGCTGATCCTATGAGCACTATTCATTTTCATGGGACCCCTACATCAACCTGACCCGCAGTTGTGTCCATGTTGTACTATACTACTTTTGTTTCTACCTTGAGTTCTAGGAAATTTTAGGGATTATGTGGAGTTTGATATTATTGAGCTTCATAGAGTTTATGTGGGCTTGGTATGATTTATTCTTCTTCTTCTGTGAATTGCTGATTTTCGAATTTGAATGCATATTATGTGAATATTTTTTATGAGTAGGCTGCACTAACTATAGTGCCCCTGTTTGGCACTAGGACCTCGCGCATTCCAAATTGTGATTTGGGAAGACTCGCGAAATTCGCATAGACCATTTCTTTCGCTGTCGTGAGTTTTAATGCTGTAGAATCTCTCGCGCACTTCCAACTGTAACTCCCATAATCCCGAGATTTTGATATCTCGTGATCCCCTTACCCAGCTACGCGAGTCTAATGCATTTGTCATTTCCCACGCTGACTGCTGGGACTTGACGTTTCCCAACTCACTCTCAATTAATTGCGGCGACTTGGATGTTATTCAACCATTTCATCTTCCACCATCCTCGCCTTTAAATACACAGGGAGGCCCTGTTCATCTTCATCGCATCCTATCTCATCTCACCCTAGCGGTCCTTCCCTAATCCTAATCATGGCAGATGACAAGCCAAATGTGCTGCCTAACAAGTTTTACCCGATGTGGTTTGACCTGCCGCCACCTAAAGAGCCGGATCCCCTCCAACCCTTCTGGGATGAATACAAGGAGGTTATGCAAATCCTTGCCAAGGAGGAGGAAGAGCTTCAGCCGCAGAAGAAGAAGCAAAAGACACAACCATCCCCTGCCCCCTCCACTCCACCCCCTCCCCCACCTTCTCAACCCCCTCACCCCTGATCCCTCTCTCCTTCCCTCCTCCGTTTTTGTAATTTTCTTTTAATCTTAATGAAATTTTCCTTTTCTGATATGCTGTACAGTTTTCTATTCTCGGTTACTTTGTTTCTTGTTCTGGTCTTTTGTGCTGTAATAACTCTACTGCACAGACACCTTTGAACCAGTGAGGACACTGCTTCTCATAGGTTTGGGGGTGTGCCAGGCAGACCCTGCCAATGGAATAGCTAACATAAGTAGAGCTGACTCATCTGAGCAATATAGAAATGGACCTCTGTTCACTTAGGAATCATGAAAATAAGAAGTTTAAAATTTTTGCAAACTTTTGACATTATAAACTTCTAATACTCCACATTTCCACTATAATATCACCAAGGAAACTCACTTGTATCAGCACTCAGTGAATTAGTAGAGAGAGAAAAAGGTGAGGACATACTTAAAAGTTCAAAGGAAGACCATAACCAGTGAGAATTGGCCCTATATAAAATTTTTTTTCCATCTTTTGAGGAGTAACCAAGGCAATCCCTTCTGGTTCTAAGGACAGGCTGAGTCACTGTACTCACCAGCAGTTAGGTAGTTCCAAGTTGAAATAACTGATAGAACTCATGAGACTGAGGAAAGGATCAAGGCCTTCTCTTGGACAGTTAGAGCCTAATAAGACCAACCCTTAAGTAACTGCCCTTGTCCATACCCCCTTTGAGCTTTAAATCCTAAATTTCTTCAAAATACACCTGAGTACTTGAACCTAAACCTATGAACCTGCTTCAGCCTACCCTCACTCTGAGAATTCAGAAGGTAAAGGAGAAAAAGTTGAAGATGGACTAGCTATGGTCAACAGTAGGTGAATGGAAAAGAAATACCTCAAATCTGGCAGTATGATAATTAGGAGCATGGTGGCATTTCTGAAAAGTAAAAAAAAAAAAAAAAAATCAGAAAATTCCACAAGATGGAAGCAAAAATAACAAGGAAGAGAAGTAAGGGAGGAGTCAAGAGGAACTTTTATTGGAAAATCAAAATCAAGAAGAGAAACTGATCACTTCAAATCTGAAAATCTCAAAGAAGATGAAAGGAGCTAAATTCAAGAAGGTGAAGTCATGAATCACCTCTGTCACCTACTGATTTCTCAATTTTGAACCCCTTCTCAACCCTCCATTCTTTCAACCCCACTCCATAAGCCACATTACAGCCCAGTTAAAAGCCCTCGTGATCCAAAAGTTGAGTGAGCTGTCATGTGAAGATAAAGAGTTATCCAATCTATGGTGAGGAACTACCAATGATGTCAGCACTTAAGAACTCTGCCTATGCTCATGCTTACAGACCCATTTGGGGGATGTAACTGCTCTTGAGCCTGTGAGAGAATGAACCCCTCAACAAAACCCTTATGAGAATATGCCTTGCAAAGTTTTTGGGTCTAAACTTGAATGCATTATGTATGACCTTAACCTA
The DNA here is from genome assembly GCA_021018995.1 of Chloranthus sessilifolius. Classification (NCBI taxonomy): domain Eukaryota; kingdom Viridiplantae; phylum Streptophyta; class Magnoliopsida; order Chloranthales; family Chloranthaceae; genus Chloranthus; species Chloranthus sessilifolius. The sequence continues at coordinate 48,003,146 of CM037593.1, read as the reverse complement.
ATTTTTGACCTAAGGATAAGCTCAGTGCTGGCAGACACTAGTGTAGTTTTCTGTGATTGTAAACTAATTGGAAATGCTGTGCAATCATGAAGAGTTTATAATGTTTAAGTTACTGTGCAACCAATGAATTAAATTTCTTTTCTGCTTAATGATGCAAGAGTAAACTTAGTCTGCCCCTTGATTGCTCATTGGATGGTATTGCACTTTTGTTAACTGTTTCATTGAAGAAGTTTGTGGGTGTCTTCACTGAAAACCCTCAGGAGACTTTACTCCACTAGGGATCACCTAGGGGTTTAAAAGGCTTGGTACATATGCTAAATGTATCCGTGCTCCCTACGAAAGTGGCTTTAATTTTTATATTAGGTTTAACGTAGCTTTCCTAAGGGACTAGCAAAGATTAGGTTTGGGGGTGTGTTAAGACCTGAAAAGTACCACTTTTCACCCCTTAACTTAACCTTTGATTAGACCCATAGCCACCTAATAAGTCCTTGTTAAGTGTTTTATGTAGGTAGTACCCAGTAGTGAAATAATGCCAGGAATCCTGCTAAAAAGCCTATTTTGGCACCAGAAGTCCCTCAGAAGGATGAAGTCTGAATCCAGACCTAAAAATGAGCCTCACGTAGTCCAGCTGAGCTTCCCAAGACCCTACAACAACTTCTCACGCAAATGATTGACTGAAGAGCTTCAGAAAGATAAACTCGCACAGCTCTCGCGAATCTCAAGAGTAGAACACCTCACGCAGTCTCGCACAGTTCAAAGCAGACTTCTCTCAACCGCGCACAGTTCGCTCAGAACGGCTGAGAAGAGAGAGGTTCAGAAAACTCCTCGCGCAGTCGCCGTGGGATGTAATTATCAAAAGAGAACTCCTCACGCAATTCTCGCGCCGTTCAAGAAGAAAGCATCCTTGCGCAGGCAAAGCCACCTTCGCAAAGATCAACCTCGCGACTACTTAAGCTCTAATCCTGCGACATCTGAGGCTCTGATGTCCACTCAACCTCGTGACTGCCTGAAGAGCAAACCAAGCCAACCTCGCGAAGGCGGAAGCTTCAATTTCAAATCATCCTAGAGAAGAACAAAAGCTACCACGCGACAAGTCTGGGAAACAATGGCTACCTAGCGAAGCTCTGAACCTCAAACTTCCATCTCTTCAGCTGAGGACTTTCCGAGAATTTCTAGCGATTAGGGCACGCACTCCCATGCTCAAATCTTTGTGCACGAGCACCAAGGCATCGAAGGATCACTATTTGGTCATATGGCATCGTTAAAATTAGGGTTTCCTAACCCTAATGCACCGCCACACCACTGCTATAAATACCCACACTTAGCTTAGGTTAAGGGAGCTTAGAGATTCTTTTCTTTCTGCATCCTGGAATATCTAGGAACCCATCTCATTTCTGGGAGACCTAATCTGAGATCGTTTAGTTTTTCTTTTTGTAGTTGTAAGTAGTTTTCTTTTTCTTTTTCCTTCTCTCCATAGTCCAGCACTCGCTGGCTATGTCTTTGTATGTATTTTGAACTAGATTAATGGAAGTTCTGTAATAGGATCTGTACTTTATGGGATTTGTGTTTGTGTGTGAGATGCTCTGTGCAGGGCTGCTGCCTTGTGATCTACCATTGCTTTGGCTATGTTTCAAGGCAATGGAGGACTGATTGTAAGGGCCACTCAGATCCAAGTGTCCTATGGGCTATGTGTCTGGGCTATCTTGGTCCTATACAGCCTTAGCCCCACCACAGGACCCACTAGATCTGAAATCCCCATGGGAGATTGAGCTGGTAGCCTTGTAACCATGGTGGTAGCAGCGATATTCTTGTTTTGTCTTGGGCTCCGTGAGGAGGATAAGCTTTGGGATAGTCTGTGACCATTTAAGTGGATAGATTATTGCCTTAGGGTGATTCTAATCCACCGATCCAAGATGGATCCATCTTCTTTACACCTGAGCTTGTAGAAGCCTGGTGGGAGATTGTACAGAGGTAGACTCCCCTATATTTGTATAGATTTGCCATCAGATGTTGGATCTGATCTGGTTATAGAGATTGTAGGCTGGTGACTGGACCATTGTAGCCTCACTCAAGCAATGGACAGCTAGATCGAAGGTTGTACTCAATCTCTTGCTGGTTCTATGTGTCTGGGCTATCATGGTCCTATACAGCCTTAGCCCCACATATAGAGCTTTAGAGGTTGAGGTTCCCTATGGATTCTTGAGCTGGTAGCCTGGATGAAATAGTGCCTGCAATGATTTACTGGTTATGTTTTGACTCATCCCTGGATAGTGGTTCCCCTATGGGTTAATCAGTGACCATTTGAGTGGATAGGTTATAGGCTTAAGGGTGAAATCATGGCAGAGTGATGGGTTGGTTCCTTTCTCCTCAGTGGTGATAATGTAGCCACTGGACAAGATTTCTATAACATAAGATTTGAATCTGAGTTACAAAACTCCTCTGATCTGGGCCCAATATCATACTTCTCACCCTTTTATATTTATTTTCCACACTCCATCCATCCTCTCAACCCTTTCTGTAGTTTAGACATTAGAATACTTAGAATAAGTGACCTTAAACTCCCCTCCTTTTAGGACTTCCAGATCTGTAGTCAGATCTGAAGGGACTACTAGAGATGGCTCCTTTGGAGTTGTAGATCACCTTTCCCTGTGGGACAAACTCTTACTTATCAAAACTTGCTACAATGGACCCTGTATCTTGCAGGTCTAGGATTTCTTAGTTGTGCTAATTCCATCCCTTGTTTTACTCTTTCTTTGATTTTTAAATGACATTCACTACCAACCAATAATGTAAGCACACACTCAGAAATCCGCCAACACACCACCAAATCCCAATGTAACAGCTTGTCCAAGTGTTTTATCAAGGAATTAATGCCAAGAACAGGGATATGGTGGATGCTTCCTATGGTGGTAGCTACCTCCACAAGACAGCTGAGGATGCTTGGGAGCTGTTTGACATAATAGGGGAAAATTCTATGCAGCAGGAATCTCTGTCACGTAATGACAGCCATATTCCAGCTAAAGGGTGAAAGAGGTCACCCCTAGAGGTGGAATATATAAAGTAAAGGTGCAAGGTGATTTGGAGAGAAAGGTGGACAACCTGAGCTTGAAGTTTGACAAATTGATGAACGTGATGCTGCCCCGAATGGTTGCACAGGTGGAGGAGGCATGTCTGATATGCCAATCTCCCACACATTCTATTCATGATTGTCCATCTGCCAATCAATTTCCAGATTTTGTTATTGAGCAAGCCAATGCTACGCAAACCTTTGGGCAATAGCCTGCTGGGTATTCTTAGAGGAACCACCCAAATCTGAGGTGGAGATAAGACTCATATCCTCAACCCCAGCAGCAGCAAATGGTAGCTCCTTACAGACCCCAACACCAGTTTAATCAAGGTTACCCACCAACAAAAAATTTCCGGTTACCTGCCCCATAGTCTAACCAGTTAGCTCTGCCCCCACAACAGCTCAGATCCTCTTCATTTGAAGAGTAGATGATGGCTTCAATGCAAAATTTGGGGAGCCTGGTTCAGACTGTCAATTCTCATGGATAGAGCATCAAAAAGATTGAGGACCAGCTTGGTCAGATCTATAATACTCTGAATAGGAGGGAGGAAGAAAAATTGGCTAGTCAACCCTTGACAAATCTGAAAGGTCAGTTTATGATTGGTGATGCATCCTCTACTCAGGAGGAAGCTAGTGCCCAGTGAGCCAAGTACTGGTAATAATTGGATCATATGTATGGAAAAATCTATGTTGAATTGTGTTCTTTAGAATTTTGTTGGTTGTATTTTGTGTGTTATGTTGGTTTGATTGTTTCGCTTTGTCTATGTTTTAATTGTTTGTCAATGAAAATACGTGCCTTTGTGTCATCTGAATCGGCTATGTGTTTGCTGATGAATGGCTGAATTACCCTGATCATGACTTGCATGGAGATTAAGCTGAATTGTTGATTGAAAATGGCCATAAATTTTGAATGAGAAAAATGAAGTACATGTCTGTAGCTTGGTGCCCATGCACAGTGGAAGGGTGCACAACAACAGGTGGCACCAACCAATGTATTGCACTGAGTTAACAGAGTACAGGCTATGCAAGAAATGCTCTCTTGCTGAGTTGGAAGGCTTGATTTTGCTGCGTGAGGCATCTTTTGGCTCCCTCCCGTGCTAGAACAGCTAAGCACTGACTGAAAAAGTACCTCACAAAGTTGCTTTCTACTCCGCAAGCTGAATTTGTGTGCAAAGAATGCCTTGTGTATTGTTCAGTGTGAGCATTGCACGAAGTACATTTCTAAAGGATGTCTCGCGCACCTACGCCACTGTCGCCAACTTTGCAAAATTCACTGAGTGTCAAATGCCCTGCTGAGTGACAGAGCCTTTCACGGACTTAAAAGCCATCTACGCGACAATCCTACTCCGCAAAATCCATAAGCCAACTCTGCGAACCGTGGGATTTACCCTTTAAACTCAGGGAAAACCCTCATTTGCTTCATTTTCTTCCTCTGCCCTAACTCGCTCTGCCCAAAAGCGCTCCCATCTTTCTCTGTTTTTCTCTCCATAGCTTGAGCACTCCAGCTAAAGGCATTTCCCCTTACCATTTTGCTCCTCGACTATTCCTGGTTACTTCGAGCACGGCTTGGGGGATTTAAGCCACTGCGCACACTTCTAAGTGGAACCCTAGCTCGCATTGGGTAAGCCCTACAACTCTCCATCTGTGCTTTGATTGCTTTAGTAAATTAGAGAGAGAAGACAAATTGTGTTATTTTAGTGCCTATTTAGAGTAATCTGCATTCTTTGAGGTCTGTGAACCCTGATTTTAAGATTTGGAGCACCTATGGTCAAGAGTTTAAAATTCATTGATACATTGGCGGCTATGTTGAACCATGCTCCTAGTGGTAGCCCTGTGGCCACTAGGAAATCCATAAGGATTGCTGAGGCCTCCACATTGGACACCTCTGAGGTGCCCACACCTGGTGTTGCCCCCTCAATCCTAAAAGAAAAAAAGAAATCTGCTCCAAAGAAGAGGGCTAGAGAGCTCCCACCTGCTATGAGCCTTGAAAAATCAAAGAAGAAGCAGAAAAAGGGCAAGGCTGTGACCCTTGTGGCCCTTGAGGTTGAGGAGGAAGTAAGTAATGAACACCTCAGGGTCCCCAATGACTTTGTAGAAGCAATCCCGTTGGAGGCTGAGACTATTTTTAACAAAGCCTATTTTGAGGACCTACCAGTGACCTATGCCTCCATTGAATATTTGACTAAGCCAACTCTGCTGCCACTGTTGAGACCCTCAATGCAGCTGCTGGTGTTCCCAAGATTAGTCAGATTTTTTTATTAGAATATGAGATTAAAGACTGTGATGATGGGAACCCAGCACTGATGGTACCGATCGATAATTTTGAAATGTTGTTTAACCAGTCTGACATAGCAAGGGTACTAGGGATACTAGCTGGGTATGACCCTAAGTTTGGCTTGGGACCTCCCCTGACTGCCACCATTACAGAAATAGCCAGGGAACTTACTGGAGGGATCATGGCTTCAGGGGATTCGATCAGGAAGAGAGATTTGCACCCCAATATGAGGCTCATGGATGTAATATCGAGGAAGAATGTTTATTGCTCGGGTCATGAGCAAGAGAGGAGGCCCCCCATAGCTGATGCCCTCCTTTCATTTTACAAAAACCACTACTTGGATGCAGCCAAGTTAGTGTTTGAAGGGATTAGGGACCTGTGTGAGAAGGTGAAAATACAGAAGAAACCACATGCCCTTCCCTATTACAGGTTGATTACTGCATTGTTGAAGGATGGGAAATACCCCTTCAAAAGGGAGGAGGAGACAGTGCCACTGAACACCAAACAGAGTGGAAAGAAGCAGTGGGGTATCAGTGGCACAATGATGGAAAAGAGGAAGAAGAAGAAGGAATTATTGAGAGAAGCAACCCCCACCATTGTTGAAGCCGCAGCTACTGCTGCTGCTACACCCTCTCCATCACTTGTGCCAGCCAGCACCACACTTACCACCCTTTCCATACCCCCTATCCCCACCCCAGTTCCAACCCCCGTAACACTACCTCCCTCCTCATCCCAACCATCTCAGCCCCACACAAGCCCAATACCCTTACCTGAGCCACTACAACCCACATTCACCATGGCCACCCTACCCATTACCACACCCTTACCTATTTTTCCAGCCCATACCAGCCCTCCTGTGAAAATTGCCTACACTAAAAAGAGAAAATTATCCGAAGGCAAGACTCACACACAACCCCATCCCACTTATCTTTCCCAACCTATTCCTACCCCTGACACCACAGCTATACCAGATCCAATATTCACACCTTCTGAACCTGAAACCTACACCTTTGAAACCCATCATCAGCTTTTTGACACCTCCCCCACATTTGTCCCTGACCCATTCCAACCCATAGACAAGCCTATTCGATTTCCCACTTCCCATGAGTCACTAACAGGGGGAGACTTTTCCACTATGATGTCCACTATTCTAGAGGGCATAAACCTTGAGTATACTCCTCTCCCAAACTCCCCACACCCCCCTCTCATTGACCCTCCACATCATACACCACCACGGGCCACTACCTTCACCCATAGGCCCACATCTCCATTCCAACCAATTTCACCTCTCCAATGCACACCCACATCCATACCTGATTTACTACCCCAAATCCTGCACCTCCTACTATCCCTCTAGTCCCAAATGTTGTCCAATACCCAAACCCACTCATCCATAGAAACATATATTAACTCCATAACCCCCACACTCCAGCACCAGGAATACTTAGAATACAGCCTCCAATCCATCCAATCCACCTTGGCCAATTTACCCCAACCATCATAGTCGCCAACTATCCATAGCTCCCAACCTTTACCTACTCCATCCCTTTCCACTTTCACTGATGCCATTACCCAAACTGAGGATGCACCTATTCCAGAGGGTCAACCTGCTATAGCTACCTCTAATGCTATGACTGATGTGGATGATCTAATACCCATCTCCTACAAATCCATCTAAACGGACTCTGATCTAGAGCCCCACCCTGAGCCTCCACACACCATTTCCAAGCACCCCCCCTGTCATTCTCAGCTGGTCCTTCTTCAAGTGAGGACCTCCCGTTGGTTCTTGCCTCTTCTTTTCCCAGCCCTCTATACTCCACCCTCATTCTTGCAATGCAGTCCCATCCTTACATCAAGCGGGATGTTATTAAAGGAATGACTACTCTTAAGACATCCTATGAAGCACATATTCAACGCATGAAATGGGATACCGAACAGCTGCTAAGGGACATTGGGAAGGGCTGGAAGAATATGTTGCATCTTTACAAAGCGCAAGAAAGTTTAGCTGTAAAAGAAAAGCTCAATGCTAAACAAGAAAAAATGGCTGTTGCAATAGAAAAATTGAGAGCTGATGCCTTAGAGAAAAGGCTGAATGCCTCCAAGGAGATCAGGGCACTCCTTATTGGCCGAAATAATTGGTCAGAAAAGTTGAAATCCTTGAGAATCGGGAGATCCCCACCACTAACTGTACAACAGAAGAAAGATAAAGGCAAGGGGGTTAAAACTAAGAAAGAACCAGTTGATCCTTAGATGATTGATGTTTACACATGTTTTGAGTTAAGAGTAGTGTGTTGTAAATATATTTTCTACACATTTTTTGAGTTAAGAGTAGTGTGTTGTACATACATTTTCTACTATAATGCAATATCTTTTTGTTACTTCTATGTACTTGTTCTTTGTTTCATTTTTGTTTATTTGTTTGTGTATTTATTAATGTATTGTGTGCTCTTTTTCTCTTTTTATAGTTTCTATTTTGTTAATTTTTACATTTTATGCTTGCTGCACATCTCACCTTTGAATCAGTGAGGACATTGCTCCTCATAGGTTTGGGGGTGTGGCAAGCTCTGCCAATGAAATATTTAACCTAAGTGCAGCAGATGCAAGTGAGCAAGGAAAATAAATGAGAAATTTAAAACTTTTGTAGACTTTTAGGCAATACAATCTTTTTAAGTTTTAACTTTTCCTTGATGTGAACACCAAGTAAACTCACTTGTATCAGTACCGAGTGAATCATTGAAGAGAGAAAAAGTTAAGGACATACTTAAAAGTTCAATGAAAGACCATAACTAGTGAGAGTTGGGCCTACAAATTTTTTTTTTTCCTTCCTTCGAGGAGTGACTGAGGCAATTTTTCTAGCTCTAAGGACTGGCTGAGGCAATGCCCTCACTAGAAGTTAGGCACCTACAAGTTGAAGCAACTGACAACACTCATGAAACCTAGGAAAGGATCGAGGCCTTCTCTTGGACAGTTTGAGCTTAAACAGGCCAAATCCTTCAACTACCCTTGACCACACACCTGCTGAGCCTTAACTCCCAATTTTCTACAAAATACACTCTAGTACTTGCACCTGAACCTATGGACTTGATTTAAACCTACCCTCACTCTGAGAATTCAGAAGGTAAAGGAGAAGGAGCTAAAGATGGACAAGATAGGGTCAACATTGGGTGAATGGAGAAGAGATACCTAAAGTAGAGCAGTGTAGCAGCTGAGGGAAGAGGTGACAAGTCACAAAAATAAAAATAAAAACAAAAAGAAAGATACAAGAAAAGAAAGAAAAACAATAATGAAGAGGAGTGAGAGGAATCAAGAGGATAAGTTCATTGGAAAAATCAGAATGAAGAGGAGAAACTGGCCACTTCAAGGCTGAAAATTTTGAAAGAAAATGAAAGCTACTGAACTACAAAGGGGTGAAGTCATGAATCACCTCCTTCACCTACTAATTTCTCAAATTTTGAACCCCTTTTCAACCTTACATTCTTTATAACCCACTTCATATGCCACATCACAACCTAGTTAAAAGACCTCATGATCCAAAGTGAATGAGTTGTCATGTAGAGATAAAAAGTTGTCCAATCTATGGTGAGGATATGCCAATGATACCAGGACTTAAGTGCTTTGCCTATGCTCATGCTTACAGACCCATTTGGGGGCTATAATTGCTCTTGAGCTTGAGAGAAAATGAAACCCTCAAGGTCCCTTGTGAGAGTATGCCCTGGTGAGCAGTGGGTCTGATGTTGAATGTATTGGGCATAGCCTACAACCTCATTTTTGAATTAATGATAAGCGTAGTGCTAACACATATGTATTGGCCCCCTTGTTGTGAGCTAATTGGAAATGTTGTGCACTCAAGTAGAGTTTGTGATGATTAAATGTTTGTGCTTTTCATACAAATTCCTCCCATTTTTATTTGAATCAATGGTGAACTGATGCTCTATTTCTTGACAGTTGACCTGATAATATTGCACCTTTGTTAACTATTTCATTGAGAAATTTGTGGGTATCTTTACTGAAAACCCTCAGGAGACTTTACTCCTCTACAAGGGATCACCTAGGGGTTTAAAAGGCTTGGTACATATGTTAAATATATCCGTGCTCCCTACGAAAGTTGCTTTTTAATTTCTTAGAATAGTTGTTTTAATTTTTCCTTTGCTCAGGGACTAGCAAAGATTAGGTTTGGGAGTGTGTTATTCACTAAAAAGTACCACTTTTCACCTCTTAACCAAGCCTTTGATGGACCTTGAAGCCCACTAATAAACATGTGTTAAGTATGTTTTGCAATTAGTAATAAAATGTGTAGGTTAATGCAAAATCCTTGCTTTTTGGCCCAAAAGAGAGAGGGAGAATACAAGCAAAGATGACAGCTGAGCCAAAGCCTGATGGAAAACCTTGGTAGTGCTCACCATGGTGACTCACTGCTGCTGATCATCATTGACCAATCTAGCAGATGAATGAAGATTAGCTGAGAAGGGAGGAGTGTTGTTGCTTCTTAGTGTGCTTGATTTATGTGAGTTTTGAAAACAGATTTATAGCTGCTAAATTACAGTGGTTCTAGACTATATAAACAAATAAAGAAATATCAGCACAGTTAGAAGAGAATTAGCCTGCAAGATCAGGGCCAATTGTAGCAAGTTTTAAAAGTAAGTGAGTGAAAGATCGTCCACAGAGAATTTGTCTAAAATGTAAGACAAACCTCCAGATCTGAGCTACCAGATCTGGCTTCTTATCCTATCTAGAAAACTGATAAGATGAGAGGTTTGAATTTGTCACGTTTAACTAACTAAAAACAAAGAAAAATTTAAACTAAATGATCCAGATCCGAGTTGGGGGAGTGATTGAAACAAAGATGGAGAAGTAATATCTAAATCTGATTTGGTCTTTGAAATTTAATGGAATAAAGCACTTAGCAGAGGTGATCCAATCTTCATACGCCTACAAGCACAGATATGTAAGAGATAAATCTAATTCAAGGATTAGGCTTACACTTATGGCTATAGTGCATCACTTTAATGGCCTAAACCATCCAATAGTCTTTAATCCAAATCCTCAATTGAGCAGAAGCATCACTACAAATGCTATAAGAGACTAGGTTACCAACACTAATTCTTACAGGATTAATGAATCAAGGGAAATTGCATGCAAAACAATGAATCTAAAGGAGTCTAATGTACTGAGGAGATCAGAGGGAACCCTTGACATGAGTCCAATGGAGAATGCATAGTTCTGACAACCTTTTAAAATTCATCCTTACAATTCTGAGCCGCGGCTTAACTCTCGAATTTGCAGTCTTGGATGCAAACTCTCCTTTGAATTACAGCAGTATCTCACAGCTCTCAAATGCAAGTACAAAGTAGGTTATTACAAGGATTACAGACAAGCTGTCTGGCTGGGAAATGGGGTATTAGAAAGGAAACTCAAAATCTGGATAACCAAATTGGGCAAATGGTTCGTCTATTTATAGTTTTCCCTAAGTCCAGCTCAGATGTGTATCAACCAATCAGAATTGGATAGATCTGTATCAACCAATAGGAGTCGAGCACAAGGATTCAGATCTATTTTGGCTAATCAGAACTACTTGATCTGGTTCAGCCAATCAGGTGATAGAAGCATCAATTCTGTTATGTAATTCAAAAATCTATTTGAGCTTTTAGAAGTTCCCGCCAAGTAATTTCATCTTTGGGTGTTCACATGGGGTGGAATATGCCTTTGGTTCGTGCTCAGAATCTTCTGAAATGTCCCTGGGCTTTTAAATGCATTGGGGCGCATGCAGAGATTACTGAATTGCCCTTGCAGATGCTGAGAATCTTCAGGATATCATTTCGCACAGTTTGGAGAACTTTTCGCAAGGTACTGTGACTTCTGAAGCTCTTTTCGCACAGATTGGAGACCTTTTCGAAAAGAACTGTAACTTCTGGAGATCTATTCGCAAAGATTGGGGACCTTTTCGAAAAGAACTGTAACTTCAGGAGATCTATTCGCAAAGATTGGAGACCTTTTCGCAAAGATTGGGGACCTTTTCGCAAAGATTGGGGACCTTTTCACAAAGATTGGGGACCTTTACGAATAGCATTCTGTAGTGCATTCTTCTTTTCGAATAGCTCCAAACCTCTTTCCAGGTTGAAACCAGGCCTTTGTCCTCTTTATTTTAGGCATTTTGACAGCCAGTGAGGTTGTCCTTTCTCCTTCTTCCTCCAGATCAAGATGGGTCATCATCTTTTTGGTACTTTTAAGCTACTTTCAAGGTTAAGCCTGCCTTTATTGTTAGCTGTAAAACAAACACTTAGAACACTTATTTAATTCTCTCAAGGGTCTATCAAGGCCCAGATTAAGGGGTGAAAAATGGTATTTTCCAGTTCTCAACAAGGAGACTGTGACAGCAACAAGTGCAATGCACTAGAGCAGCAAAAGATGGACTTCGTAGAGTTGAGGAGCTTCCTCGCGAAGCTAAAGATGCAGTGGAAGAGGCCCTCACAAAGATAAGACACGCAATCAAGAGGCGAGTTGTAAAGCCATTGCGAAAAACTTGTGGCTTAAAACTCTTAGAATCTGCCCTCGCGAAGCTCTCGCGAAGATCGAGCCCCAAAGTAGTTGCGCGTAGAACACTACGAGCTCATATACATAAAGAACTCAAAGTCACCTCGCGGAGTTCTCGCATGCCCCTGGGTGAGAGAGACGCCCAGAATTCCTCTTGCACAGAACTCAAAGTCACCCTAGAGCCTCACAAGTTACTACGAGAGCTTAGGAGCTCACCTGCGTGAGTACTTAGCGAGAAAGAGCTTCTGAAGCTCTGCTGTGCAATAATTCCTGGTGCTCCAGATTATCTTTATGACAACACTGCGATGCGAAGCAACTGCGCGATTCACTAAAAGTTCTACTGCGCAAATGAGCCCTTCCCATTAGCCAAAGCTAACTCTGCGAAGGCAAAGCAACTACGCAAATGAGTTAAAAGCAACTCCCAGCCTCGCGAAGCACGAGCTCTCAACTTCTTAGTTTTATTCAAGGACCTTTTGAGAATTTCCCAAGACTAGGGCACACTTCTTGAGGCACAAATTTTGAGGCATTCAAGGGTTGTAATAGTTCCATGTCTCCTAAAAATATTAGGGTTAACCTATTAAGAGACAAGGCCATTTTCAGAGAGTATATAAGCTATACTTAGAGTTTATTATTTTCATCTTTCCTTCATCATTTGCCGGCTAAGAGCTCTGGCAGGCTAGGGTTAGGGTTTGATCACCTCTATTTTCCTATTTTTTTGTTCTCTCTTAGCACAACACTTACTGGCTAATCCCCCTGTAAGTGTTGAGCACTGAAATATACCACTTTCTATCCCTTAACCTGACCTATGATGGACCTTTGAGCATGTTAATAATATCTTTTAAGTGAGTTTTTATAGATAATAGCAAAATAAGAGCTTAATGCTATAATCCATGCTTTTGAAGCCAAGAAGAATGAATTTTGTGTTTAGTAGTGGAGCTGATGGATTTATTGAAAAGGCACCATGGTGGTTCACACCATTAGGGCTTTGTAGCATGCTTTGGGGGCCTTGAAGACCTCCTAGGAGAGAGTGGTGATGCCCGAAGGTTAACAAGGTGTTATGCAGTAATACAACATTTTGTGTTTGTAGCAAGGCATCACCTTGGATGGAAGACAGTAGCAAATCAGCACCTCAAGGCATTCTATGCGAACAGCTGTAGAGCAATTCAAGTGGCATATTACAGCTACAACATTAATACACTCGAGTACTTTAAGTGTTGAAGATCATCTACTCAAGCTGATGATGGAAGCCCATGAGCAGCACAACTGCAAACTTGAAGAATTAGAGCAGTTTAGAGGGCTGGTGCAGCCACTCGAGGTATTTAAATGCAGCTTAAAATGAACTACACGAGCTATTCTTTGTTGGAACTAAAGCACTTGAGTGGTTATGTAGCTGAAAGCAACCCCATGAGTGAATTGTAGAGCTGTTATGCATTGAAAATAGACTCCATGAGGGTTTGTTTTCAACTCCACGAGCTGCTATGTGTTAAAATTAAACCTGTCGCAACCTATAGAATGGTTGTTTGAACCTGTCACAACCTATCAAATGGTTGTTTGAACATGTCGAGAACCTGTAGAGAGGTTCTGATGCTGAAAATGAACCTATCGAGAATCCTATCGAATGGTTGAATGAACTTGCCAAGCTCCTGTTAGAACCTGTCAAAAACCTATCGAATGCATACTTGAAGCCCATTAAACCTGTTGAACAGTTGCCTGAACCTGTCGAGATTGAAGTTCTGAAGCTCCAACCTATCGAGGCATAGGTTCCGGCCATCTATTACACACTTTAGGGACATTTTGGGGCTTCTAATGCTTCTAGGGCACACATCCTAATGTCCCACACATCTCAGGGATTTATCTCGGGTTCCATTAACAAATATCAGTGGCCAGGAGGGGTATTTTTGAGGGCTGCAAGAATACATTAGCTGGGCACAAATTTCTGCACATCGGACAACAGTCCATATGTGATTTTCCTTAGCCGAAATGAAGACACCTCAGCGGTGCATAACAGAATTGAGTCCTCTGCTCTTTGATTGGCTGCAACTCAAGGCACATGGATTGATGCATATGTATAAATACCCATCTATTTTATTGTTTTTCTTCAGCAAGGAAAGTAGGAACAAAGGAATAGCCTGAGTTCTCCTTAGCCCATTTAGGTTTAGTTTTAGGTTTTATTTTTTATTTTTCTCTTCCCCCTTCTCTCCCTAATCCAACCAGTTGGATTAGATCTGAATAGCAGTCCAGATCTGGTTTCTAATTGTAAATAAGTATGTAAATTCATTATGAAGAGCTCCGGATAATGCATAGACTGTAGGCTTGAGGCAGATCATTGTAAGTTTTATTTGGTCAATGAAATGCTATTTTAAAGTCCCATTAGATTTGTAATTTTTCAATTCAATTGCTTTAGATTTTTCCAGATCTTATGCACCTGTGCTTGCCTGAGCTTGTAGCCTTGCAACCATAGTGCTTGCAGTAATTTTCATATTCTAATCTTCATCCTCACTACTGCAATAAATCTCTAGGATGATCTGTGACCATTCAAGTGGACATATCATACCCTTAGGACCAATCCAGAAGTAAAGATGAACTTGGATCCTTCTTCTTTGCACTTGTGCTTGTAGCCAAGTGAAAGATTGTAGCAGATCCGACTCTTGCTTTGATTTTCAAATATGTTTTTAGTGAAGAAATTTGGAATTATGCAAAGATTGCAGCCTTGTGAGCTAGGACATTGCAGTTGTTTGAAGCAATGCCCAGCTGAGTTTAAATCCCCAAATAATCTATGATTTTTAGTGGTTCTCACATGATATACAAAGATTATTTGATCCTATAGTTGTAAGTGCTTGTAGCCTTACAACCATAGTGGCTGTAATCGTTTTTACGCTTCAATTTGAACCTTGGGATTGGATGAAGTCTATAGGATGATCTGTGACAATTTAAGTGGACAGCACATACCCTTAAGATCAGTTCAAGCCTTTGGTTTGATTTGAATTCTCCTACCTTGCACTTGATCTTGTAGCCGAGTGAAGTACAATTGTAAATCCCTAGCTCTTGATCTGTTTTGCAATAAAAACTAGGCCCTAGCTGTCTATTCCTCCCCATTTTATATTTTATTTTACCATCCATCTTCCTCAATCTTTAAGATTTAGTTTTATGTTTTAGTTTTATAAATTAGATCTAGTGACACCCAAAAAGCTCTCTTTCTTCTTAGAATTGCCAGATCTGTAGCCTTATCTGAAGGTCTACTATACACCTTCTAGGTTTAGATCACTACTCCTTGTGGGACAAACTCTTACTTATTAAAACTTGCTATAAAGGACCTTGTATCTTGCAGGTCTAGGATATTTTAGTTGTGCTGAATCCATCCTTTGTTTTACTTTGATTTTATTTTCTTTCTTTTACTTCATAATAATCAGCACCTAAAATTCCCCAACAAGTTTTTGGCGCTGCTGCCGGGGAGTTTTGATCTAGGTAGTAGATTTGAGTTTTTCATTTTTGTAGATCTGGTTTTTATTTTTATTTTGCAGATCTGATTTTTTAGTTTTTGTTGTTGTTCTGTTTTAGATTTTTATATTGCATTTCAACTGTTTGATTTAAGATTTGCTGCAGTTTTTGTATATAAAACTAGCTATAAACTGCAACAATTTTGAAGTTTCTGAGTTTTTATTCTTTTCCTTTTAGCTAGTTGAATAAAAGATGATGTCACTCTTTTGTCTTTTTGCCAAAATGAGGCAGTGGCCTGAGTTTTTCTTTTTGTTATTGTCACTATGCTGGAATAAGGTACTATTGTAATTTTTTTTTTAGACATTTGTAGATTCGGAGCAGCCGCCCAACGAGGAGCAAATGGATTGCAGCAGGAGCAGATCTGCTTGAGTTTGCATCCCTTTTTCCCTTGCATATACTTTTAATTTTTAAAATTCTCTTAAACCAGCAGTTCTATTGTGTTTAATGTTTGTTTTGATTATAATTTCTGTTGTCCTTTAGGCATGCTGATTTTATAAAACCAAATAAAAAATAGAAGAAAATGAAAACACAAATAAAAATTTTTGTTTCTTATTATTTTTCAGCAATAGTAAATAAGGGCTCTTGTTGAGCCCGGGCTGATCCAAAACACATAAACAAGGGAAAATTATCAAATCATAAAAAGTTTCTTTCCAGATGGACTATTTTTCCTTTGCCTCTATTCATTTCCCTCATCTGAGCTATTGATTTTATTTTCCTGCATGATTTTTCACCATTAAATGGATCTCAGCTGTATGAATCCGGTTTTTAATGTGTGCTCCCATGCTTCATTACTTAGAAATTCTTTTTGATTCATACACACCATCAACACAGGGTTCAATCTTATGAATCTTGCTTTCCATTGTATTTTATTCTCGCTAATCATTTTACAAATTAACATCGATTCATAAGTAGCTGATGGGCTCAGGCTTTTGGGTTTTCTCTTGGCACAGGGAACTCATGATTTGGATTTTCTCTTAGGATTTTCTGTTTTAGGAATTTTAGTTTAAAATTCTTTTTTTAGGTTGCTGGTTTTTCTTTCTTAGGTTAATGTGTCCTAGTTTTACTGATTTTTTTGTATTTTACTGTGATTATAGTTAGTTTCTAACTTTGTTTTCCTATTTGTCATCTATTATTCTATTTTTATATCAACATTTTTATATTTTTGTAGCTTTGTATTCAGTTCCTTACTTTGTTTTTATTGTTTTTCTATTATTAGCATTAGATCCCTTTCATTTGCATAGCAGTTTTAGCAGTAATTTCTTGTATTTATATAGCATTTTTTCCATTTTCCTGCTCATATATTTAGTTTTGATTTTTTTATTTTCTGCTACACATAGCTGCAATTTTTCTGCTTAGTTTTTCTTTCTTATTTTACCTTGCTGCCCCTAGTTTCTCATTGTGTAGAACATTGAGAACAATGTTCATCTTAGGTTTGGGGGTGTGACAGGTGTGCCAATGAAATGAGTTAATGCTAGTGTAGCTATCTTGAAAAAGTTTTTGAAAAGAAAGTGATTTCCCACCTGATTTTTGGAAAAAGAGGAAATTAAAAACTTTTTGAAACCGAAATGAGCTGTAGTTTTAACATTTTTCATGAATGTCAAGAATTTTCAAAAATTGATGTTTAGTGAACCTGAAATGGCAGAAAACTTTGAGGATACCCCCCAGAAAATTTGATGAAAGGCCATACCTAGTGAGATTTGGGCCTCAAAAATTTTCTTTGAAGAGTGTCTTGGCAATTTCTCTATTCTAAGGACTGATTGGATCTACTTTTGATCACTAGAAGTTAGGCAAATTCGAGTTAAAATAGTTTGACAGCATTCATGACATTGAGAACATGAAGTAAGGCCATTCCTTGGATAGTTTGAGCTTAAAATATCCCTACCCTTTGAACTGCCCTTGATACACACCATTTGAGCCTTAAAATTCCCAGTTTTCTTTGATAAAAACTAGAAAATTTGAACCCGAAACCTCAGTGACCTGATACAGCTTGACCCACACTCTGAGATTTCAGAAGGTAGAGCTGGTTTGATGGTTGGTTGAGAAAGAAGAAAGCACATTTGGTGGTGTTGTGGCATTCCAATCCATAAAAAGAAAAATGGAGAAAAATACAAAAAGAAAAGGAAAAATAGAAAATCAAAGGAAACGAATGAGAAAGAGAAGTCATTTCATTGAAAGACTGAAAAGAGGATTAGAAACTGGCCACTTCAAATGTAAACATTCAAGAAGTAGATGGAATTGTGCTGAAATGAAGAAGTTGTTTTCTAGACCACCTCCTTACTTTTACTGATTTCTTAATTTGAGTCCTTTTTATCCCATTATTCTTTTACAAATTTCACCCATAAGTTACATTACAACCCAATAAAAAAGACCTAGTGATCTGAAATGAATTGAGCTATCATGTGGAGATGAGGATTTGTTTAATCTATGGTGAAAAGAGTTAGAAAATTTTATAAATTAGAGCAATGCCTATGCTCTTGCTTGCAGTCCTAGTTGAGGGCTGTAACTGGTCTTGAGCTATGCGAAATGATGCACCCTTCCATTTTTGTTGTGAGTGACAGCCTTGGTAGGACTTGGATCTGAAATCCAATTTGTTTGGGGCATTATCAAAACAAAATTCTTAAATTAAAGGTGAGCTCTGAATTAATTTTCAGGCACAATGCCTTGACATGAACTGATTGATGATGAAGGAATTACAGAAGAATTTCAGGTTTTAAACTGATGATTTTTCTGCTGAGAATCCTCTAAAAAATTTAATGGACATGGTGTGGAATTTATTTTATTTCACTTAAACTCTGTTTTAGCATGTTGCATGAGTATTAACTAATTTTATTACAGAAGTTTAGGGGTACCTTCACTGAAAACCCTCAGGAGATTCCACTCCTCCACTAGGAATCACCTACGGGATTAAAAGGCTTGATGCATGTGCCAAATGCACCCGTGTTGCCTATGAAAGTGGCATTTTATTTCATAGGTTAGTTGTTTTAAATTTCACTTTGCTCGAGGACTAGCAAAGGTTAGGTTTGGGGGTGTGTTGAGAACTGAAATATGCCACTTTCTATCCCTTAACCTGACCTATGATGGATCTCTGAGCATGTTAATAATATCTTTTAAGGGTGTTTTTACAGATAACAGCAAAATAAGAGTTTAATACTGCAATCCATGTTTTTGAAGCCAAGAAGAAGGAATTTTGTGTTTAGCAGTGGAGCTGATGGATTTATTGAAAAGGCACCAAGGTGGTTCACACCATTAGGGCTTTGTAGCATGCTTTGGGGGCCTTGAAGACCTGCTGAGAGAGAGTGGTGAAGCCCAAAGGTTAACAAGGTGCTATGCAGTAATACAACATTTTGTGTTTGTAGCAAGGCAGCACCTTGGATGGAAGACAACAGCAAATCAGCACCTCAAGGTATTCTATGCGAACAACTGCAGAGCAATTCAAGTGGCATATTACAGCTACAACATTAATGCACTCGAGTACTTTAAGTGTTGAAGATCATCTACTCGAGCTGATGATTGACGCCCATGAGCTGCACAACTACAAACTTGAAGACTTCGAGCAGTTTAGAGGGCTGGTGCAGCCACTCGAGGTGTTTAAATGCAGCTTAAAATGAACTACACGAGCTATTCTTTGTTGGAACTAAATCACTTGAGTGGTTATGTAGCAGAAAGCAACCCCACGAGTGAATTGTAGAGCTGTTATGCTCTGAAAATAGACTCCACGAGGGGTTGTTTTGAACTCCACGAGCTGCTATGTGTTAAAATTGAACCTGTCGCAACCTATCGAATGGTTGTTTGAACCTGTCGCAACCTATCGAATGGTTGTTTGAACCCGTCGAAACCTATCGAATGGTTGTTTGAACCTGTCGAGAATCGGTTGAGATGTTCTTATGCTGAAAATGAACCTATTGAGCATCCTGTCAAATGGTTGAATGAACTTGTCGAGCTCCTGTTAAAACCTGTCGAGAACCTGTCGAACAGTTGAAGTTCTGAAGCTCCAACCTATAGAGGCACGACCTTCAGCCATCTATTTCAACCTTTACGGATATTTTGGGGATTCCAATGCTTCTAGGGCACACATCCCAATGTCCCACACATCTCAGGGATTTATCTCGGGTTCCATTAGCAAATATCAGTGGCCGAAAGGGGCATTTTTGAGGGCTGCAAGAACACATTAGCTGGGCACAAATTTCTGCACATGGGACAGCAGTCCACATGTGATTTTCCTTGGCCGAAATGAAGACACCTCAACTGTGCATAATAAAATTGAGTCCTCTGCTCTCTGATTGGCTACAATTCAAGGCACATGGATTGATGCATATGTATAAATACCCATCTATTTTGTTGTTTTTCTTCAGCAAGGAAAGTAGGAACAAAGGTAGGAACAAAGGAATAGCCCGAGTTCTCCTTAGCTCATTTAGGTTTAGTTTTAGGTTTTATTTTTCCTTTTTCTCTTCCCCCTTCTCTCCCTAATCTAACCTGTTGGATTAGATCTAAATTGTAGTCTAGATCCAGTTTCTAATTGCAAATAAGTCTGTAAATTCATTGTGAAGATCTCTGGATCATGCACAAACTGTAGGCTTGAGGCAGATCATTGTAAGTTTTATTTGGTCAATGAAATGCTATTTTAAAGTCCCATTAGATCTATAATTTTTCAATTCAATTGCTTTAGATTTTTCCAGATCTAATGCACCTATGCATGCCTGAGCTTGTAGCCTTGCAACTATAGTTCTTGCAGTAATTTCCATGTTCTAATCTTCATCCTCACTACTGGAATAAATCTCTAGGATGATCTGTGACCATTCAAGTGGACAGATCATACCCTGAGGACCAATCCAGAAGTAAAGATGAACTTGGATCCTTCTTCTTTGCACCTGTGCTTGTAGCCAAGTGAAAGATTGCAGCAGATCCGACTCTTGCTCTGATTTTTAGATCTGTTTTCAGTGAAGATATATGGAATTATGTAGAGATTGTAGCCTTGTGAGCTAGGGCATTGCAGCTGTTTGAAGCAATGCCCAGCTGAGTTTAAATCCTCAAATAATCTGTGATTTCTAGTGGTTCTCACATGATCTACAGAGATTATTTGATCCTATGGTTGTAAGTGCTTGTAGCCTTACAAGCATAGTGGCTGTAATGGTTTTTACGTTTCAATTTGAACCTTGGGATTGGATGAAGTCTATAGGATGATCTGTGACCATTTAAGTGGATAGCTCATACCCTTAAGATCAGTTGGAGCCTTTGGTTTGATTTGAATTCTCCTACCTTGCACTTGATCTTGTAGACAAGTGAAGGACAGCAGCAAATCTCCAACTCTTCATCTCTTTTGCAATAAAAACCAGGCCCTAGCTATCAATTTCCCCCATTTTATATTTTATTTTATCATCCATCTTCCTCAATCTTTTTTATTTAGTTTTATATTTTAGTTTTATAAATTAGATCTATTGACACCCGAAAAGCTCTCTTTCTTCTTAGAATTGCCAGGTCTGTAGCCAGATCAGGAGGTCTACTATACAGCTTCTAGGTTTAGATCACTAGTCCCTATGGGACAAACTCTTAGTTATTAAAACTTGCTATAAAGGACCCTATATCTTGCAGGTCTAGGATATTTTAGTTGTACTTAATCCACTCTCTGTTTTACTTTGATTTTATTTTCTTTCTTTTACTTCATAATAATCAGCACCTAAAATTCTCCAACAGTAAGCAGCTACGTTTAGTTTTGTTTCAGTTTTGTAATTTATTTTTGTATACATTGGGATCTTGGACGAGCAGTTGTGTATGGGCTGCAGCCAGGAGACAGTTCGTTGTGTGTTTTGCTGTTATCAATGAACTGTTGTTTTAATGCTTAATCAAATCTATAGACCTTATGGTTTCTTTAGATGTCTATAGGATCCATGTATTTGGGACTAGGCCATTTAGTTTCTAGTAGGTCTTTTGTTTACCATATGATTTCCCTTGGTTTGATAGACACATGGAAAGCAATGCTGGATCTGTAGTGAGATCCAGGGAGCTTGGAGTCCTATAGACCATGGTGGTTGCAGCTGTTTTCTTATTCTTTCTTAGGCCTCTGTGGGATGGACAGACCAATGGGATACCCTGTGACCATTCAAGTCGGCAGAGTATAGCCCTAAGGTTGTGTCCATCCACATGTTTGAGAAGGATTCTTCTCCCCTGCACATGAGCTTCTAGAGCCTTGTGAGGAGGTTTGTACAGTAGCTGGCTCCCCTCAGTTCTACCTAATTGATATCAGATGTTAGATCTGATCTCTTGTAGTCATTGTAGGTTGAGGCTGAGTTATTGTAGGTTGTTTCTAGCAATGACCAACTGAGCTAAAGGCCTTATTCAACCTGTTGCATGGTCCTTTTTGCGGGCACTAGTGAGCAGTATGCCTTAGCAAAGCACTTAGGATCTTATGTAATGGAATAACTATGAATGTCAGTCAGGTGTGTGCGTAGATCTGGGGAGCTTGTAGCACTAACATTACATAGTGCTGCAATAGTATTAATGGCTAGAGCTGGTCTAGCGGTTGTGGAAATGATCAGTCCACTCTTCTTTATTAGACTAGCAAATTTCTGGTTTAACTAATGAGATTTGACAGACTCTATCGGATACCTTGTGACCATTATAGTGGACAGAGTATAGCCCTAAGAGCGCCCCAAATGGCATGGGTTAAACTGGGAGCTTATACCTAATTGAGGCTTTTAATAGCATCTCAGCAAGGAGCACTGCAGAGACAGACTAAATCTGAGTTACATTACTGTATCATTAACTCTAGCTTAACCTGCTTTCTTCTCATAATTTTTGTATTTTGTTTTGACATACTCTACCACCATCTGCTTCTCAACCCTTTCTTTAGGATAGGTTTGCACGTTATTTTCCCTTTTTGTGTAAATTTAGTGTAGTCGTGACACCCAACTCCCTTCTCTTAGGATTGTCAGATCTGTAGTCAGATCTGAAGGCCTACTATCAGTGCCCAATTAAGACTCTTGATTATTTTCTCTGTGGGACAAACTCTTACTTATTAAAACTTGCTATAATAGACCCTGAATCTTACAGGTCTAGGATTACTTTGATTGTGCTGAATCCATTCTTTTATATTACTTTGTTTTCAATTGATTTCCACTACACAATAACATAAGCACACTTTCACACCAAGTAGAAAAATGCAACAGCTGCAAAAGGGCCTTGAGAAGTTGCCAGTTCGAGTGTCGAGAGGTTCAGGGAACCACTTGACAGGTTCTCAATTTGCTTGCTCTTTATTTCAATAGGTTTGGGAACCTCTCGAGGAGTTTAATTACACTAGTCGATGGGATTAGATGACTAGTCGACAGGATCTATGTGGCTTTCGACAGGATTGAAACATCTCAACAGGATTGGAAGCCCGTTTCACCGTTCTGTCTATTTTTCCATTCATCCTCTCAACATGTTATAATCAACTTATTGACTGGTTATACAAAATACCATTAAGCTCTCGACAGGTTCGATCTATCCTTGCGAGAATGCACATGGATTCAGGTGAGTTGTTGACAGGTTATCTTGGACTGCTCGACAGGTTCAACTGAACCTCTCGAGATGTACTTGGAGCCTCTCGCGTTCTCCTACACCTTCAGGTAAGGTGTCGACAGGATCTTTTTCTGCACTTCCAACCTCTCGATAGCTTGGCTCTTGTGTATCACAACCTCTCGACAACTATTAGGGAGCTCTCGACAGCTTCATGTATTGCATCCATCCTCTTGATAGCTTCATGGAACCTCTCGATATGTTGGCTTTTGAGTATTAGATCCTCTCGGCAGCTAGAACTAACCTCTCGACGGGTTTACTCTTATGCTTCCACTGCTGGCACACATCTCTAGTGTGTTGTTCTTCCTTTGTTTAACACTCAGCCACCTCATGGTGGATTCAATCCTCATTCCTTGCAACTGCACTCAGCCTCAAGCATTTTCTGTTGGGCTAAAGACAATCTCATGAACTTCTAAGGCTCTTGTCGACTGCTTGATTGGCTGGCCTTTGGGTTGTAAGGTCACATGTTGAGGTGCATGAGCAGCTTCTTTGGCTATTTTAAGTGGATGTTTGCACTAAGCTTGCAATTTATTGCTTATCTATAAAATACACTCAAAACACATTATTAGTCAGCTCAAAGGTCCACCAAAAGTCAGGTTAGGAGGTGAAAAATGGTAGTTTTCACTACTTAACACACCCCCAAACCTAAGCCTTTTAAACCCCTAGGTGATCCCTAGTAGAGGAGTAAAGTCTCTTGAGGGTTTTCAGTGAAATTACCCACAAACTTCTCCAATGACTCTGTTAATATTAGTGCAGAATGTTAAAATAAAATTCAAGCAGTATAAAACTCATTCCACACCTTGTCCATTCAGTTTTAGAGGATTCTCAACAAAAACATGGTAGTTTAAAACTAAAGTACTGCTGTAATTCTTGCACAATCAATCAACTCATGTGAAGGTATCTTCTATGAAAATTAATGCAAAGCTTACCCCCAAATTGAGAATCATGTTTTGATAATGCCCCCATCAATCCTAATTTCAGACCCAAAGCTCACCAAGGCTGTCACTCATAACAAAAATAGAAGGGTGTATCAACTCACATAGCTCAAGAGTAGTTACAACCCTCAAATAGGACTGCAAGCATGAGCATAGGCATTGCTCTAACTTCTGAAAATTTCTAACTCCTTTCACCATAGATCAAACAAATTCTCATCTCCACATGACAACTCAATCAATTTTCGGATCAGTATGGTCTCTTTATTGGATTGTAATGTGGCTTATGGGTGAAGTTTATAAAGAATAAAAGGGAATAAAAGAATTCAAATTTGAGAAATCAGTAAGGTAAGGAGGTGATTTGCAACTTCACAACCTTCATTTCAGCATAAATCCATCTTCTTTTTGAATTTTTAGAGCCAAAGTGAGCAACTTTTTCTCTTCCCTTTCAAATATCCAATGAAGTGACTTCTCTTTCTCATTCTTTTATTTTGCGTTTCTATTTTTCTTTTCTTTTTGTATGTTTCTTGTATTTTTCTACATTTTTCTTTTTATGGGCTGGAATGCTACAATTGCCACCAACTGTGCTTTCTTCTTTTTCAACCAGCTGTCAAACCTTGCTCCTTTAACCTCACTTCTCCTCTTATTTGCTGATTTCTTAGATTGAGGGTGAACTAAAACAGGTCCAGAGGTTTTACGTTCAAATTTTCTGGTTTTCATGAAAGAAAATTGGAATTTTTAAGGCTCAAAAAGTGTGCATCAAGGGCAGTTCAAATGTGGAAAATTTTAAGCTCAAACTGTCCAAGGGATGGCCTTACTTCATGTCCTCAATGTCATGAATGCTATCAGGCTGTTTCAATTTGGATTTACCTAACTTCTAGTAAGCAAAACTAGATCCAATCAATCCTTAGAGCAGAAAAATTGCCAAGACACTCTTTAAGAAAAAAATTTCAGGCCCAAATCTCACTGGGTATGGTCTTTCATGATATTTCTGGGGTATATCCTCACAATTTTCTCTTTTCAAGTTCACTAAGCACTAAATTTTGAAAAATTCCTGACATTTTCTTCATGAAAATGTTAGAACTAGAGCATGTATAAGTTTTAAAAAGTTTTTTATTTCCTCTATTTAAAAAAATATCAGGTGGGATATTATTTTATTTTCTCAATTTCTAATAAAACCTTGCTGCACTATCCATTGGCAAATCTTGCCACACCCCCAAACCTATGAGGAGTAGTGCCCTTACTGATTTAAAGGTAAAGAGATGTGCAGTAGGAGAAAAAACATATACAAATAAGCAAGGGAAGAAAAATAAACAATTAAACACTCAGCTAAACAAAGAACACCAATACAAACACAAAATAAGGACAAATATTAATTATAATACACAAATAATGACAAGAAAGCAAACCATCAAACAAAAAGACAGCAAAAAAATCACAACAAATAGACTAAAGAGAAATTCCATTGATAACATAAAAATATGGATAAAAATACAAAAGCAGCCAAACTAGCTGTAGCAAGCCTAAAGTCATCAGGGTCGTAATCACATTGAGCAATATAAGCTTTCAACTCAGCTTTCTTCTTAGCCTTGGTCTGCACTTTGTTGGTAGCTACCTCCTCAGACTAGGTAGTTGTCTCTTTCCCTTTTTCGGCTTGTTGAGAGGGTGAACTTGCAGGAGGGGCAGGGTCTTGTGCTAGTCAGTTCAGCGATTCTTCTTTCGAAGGATGTCTGCTTTTGTTTCAGCAAAGAGAACTCTACTTTCATAGAGTTCCTTCGTGGACTTATTGACTGATTTAGAGGTAGCGAACCGCTTCTCTAATCCATCAGCTCGTGTTTTCTCCGAAGCTTTTTTTTTTGCTCGGCAAAAAGTGGTTGTTAGGGTCCCCCACCCTTCTATTAATAAAAAATAATAATTACAATGTTGCCTTCATGAGTAAGGGAACAAAATGGGGATAACCAAATACATTAGGGCAATACCTCTACCATCAAGTAGGGCAATAGGACATAATGGTTCTAAGTAGACTTTTTTTGTGTGAAGGCAAGTTGGTGGTTGGTATGTTGAAGACGCGATTGTTCCTTTCCTTCCAAATAGTGTATACCGCGGCCGCTAACAGGTGCTTTAGGTGATCGATGATGCAATCTGCAAGATTGGAATTGAGGATGTGGCTGATCTCATCAGTGATGCTATTCATGGGAGCTCGTCTAATTCCATAGCAACTTATGATAGATCTCCAAATCCAGGTTGTGTACCCGCAGCCAAAGAATCAGTGCTCATGAGTTTCCCTGTCAACATTGCATAATTTGCATCCTTGGTTGACAGCAATATCGCGCTCAATTAATAGGTCAATGGTGGAAAGCTTCCCAAGAGCAGCTCACCAAAGGACAAAGGCATGTCGTTGAATTCTTCCTTTGAACCACACAAAGGTCGTCCAAGGGAGGGTAGGGGTACGCGCTCGGATAGCATCCCAAGCAGAATGAGTACAAAACTTACCTTTTGGAGAGGGAAGCCAGACCATAGTATCCTTTGTATTGGCTATGATTGGGACTTCTAGAATTGTGTTCCAGGCAACGATGAGGTCAGCAGAAGTTGGGTTTGGGAGTGCCCAGTGCCCATCAATGATGAAGTCGCAAACAAGGAGTCTTGAGCCAAGCCTAAGACCATATATAGCTCTCTCACCAAAAAGGTCGACAAGTCCTCCTAAGGGTGTCCAAGGATCTCTCCAGAAGTCAGTGGTACGCCCATCACCGATAATAATTTTGATGTGTTGTAGACAAAGAGAACGAGCTTGGAAAAGGCCCCTAACACCCCATGGACAAATGCGAGGAATAGGAACATCCCAAAAGGATCCATGCGCAAGGTACTTGTTACGTACCCAATTGACCCACAAGGACTGGTGAGACGTGGGAAATCTCCAGCATATTTTCATCAATAGAATGGATTTCCAATCCTTAACGGGCCTTAGGCCCAATCCCCCCTCAACTTTTGGCCTGCATATACTGTTCCAAGAGATGGTAACCAGTTTTGAGGGCTTGTCGTTGCCCCCCCAAAGAAAGCGGTTGAGGAGCTGCTCCATGGTCCGTATGGTGTATTGAGGAAGCGGAAAGGCTGATGACCAAAATATGTGGAAGCTAGATAGGGTGGACTTAATCAGCTCCAATCTACCAGCATGGGATAAAAATCTAGAATTCCAAGAGTTTATTTTTTTTCAAAGTCTATCCACAAGCGGGTTGCAATCAGCTGATGAGAGGCGGGAGCTAATCAGAGGAAGACCCAAATATTTCATTGGGAGGTAGCCCTTTTCCATGCCTAAAGATCTAGCCAAGGAGTTTCTTCTACGAACCATTCCCCCAAGAATTACCTTAGATTTTAGTCTGTTATAGATCAGGCCCGAGACCTCTCCAAACTGGTGTAGTAGCATCTGAAATTCCTGAGCATTGTGCGTGTTTACCTCAGCAAAGATCATCAGGTCATCAGCAAAAATAAGGTGGTGAATATTGTCAGGAGCCGATAACCAATGGGTGATGTTAAGAGCGCTGCACTTTTGGAGTAACAGGCAAGAGAACCCCTCCATTGTAATGGAAAATAGCATAAGAGAGATAGGATCACCCTGGCTAAGGCCGGAGGAGCTGCAGAAATGTCCTTTTGGGCTGTCATTGACAAGGACCGAAAATGTCGGAGTTGCAATGCACTCAATGATCCATTCGATGAAGGTATCCGAGAATCCCAACTGACATAGGTAGTGTATGAGAAAGCCCCATCAGACAAAGTTGAAGGCTTTCTTGAAGTCAATTTTGATCACCATCCGAGGCTTCCCTTTCGGTCTATGGAAGTTGTGCAAAAGGGCCTGGCACAAAAGGAGAGTATCATGAATGCTCCTACCTTTGATAATAGCCGACTGTGCTGCATTGATGATTTTAGGCATAAGTGGCTGAATTCTAGTCGATAAAATCTTTGAGATGATTTTGTAGAGAAAGTTGCACAATGAAATGGGTCTGAATTCATCAAAATTGGCAGCATTTGCACTCTTAGGAACCAGGGCGATTAAAGTATTGTTGATGCTTCTAAGCATGTGCTTAGATCGGAAGAAGTGGCCAACGGCTTTCACGACATCTCCCCCAATAATATCCTAGCATTTTTGGTAGAAGGCACCCGTGAACCCATCCAGCCCAGGAGCTTTATTAGGGTGTAGAGCAAACACTGCTCGTTTAACCTAAGCAGTAGTGACTGTTGGGTAATTTCAGTGTGTTGATTTATTGTGTAATGATAAAGATAAAATAAAATCATAGTAAAACAGGGGATGGATTCAGCTCAACAAAAATATCCTAGACCTGCAAGATACAGGGTCCTTTTGTAGCATGTTTCCAAAAGAAAAGTAAGGGAATGTCCACAGGGAGGTGAGTTCAAAATTTGGTAAATCTCAAGATCTGTAAGAGATCTGGCACCCTAACTATTGCTAAGTCAGCTAAAAGATAGGGGAGAGGTTAAAATGGGTTGTCACTTAAGCTAAACTAAACAAGAAATGCAAATTAACTGAGATCGAGTCTAGAGATCTAGATCTTGCAAATGGAAGGGTTTAAAAATAGAAAATGGAGAAGAGCAGCTTGGAGATTGGTCTCACTGCAATCAGGTTTAGCTAGTCATGTTACAGGTGTTCAAAGCTCACAAATCCCTCAGTTGGCTACAAGCACAACTGCAGGGTAGAAGGCTCCACTCTAAACCAAAGGATTTAACTAATCTTAAGGCTATGGTATGTCCACTTTAATGGCCACACACCATCCTATAGACTTCATTCGATCCAAAGGTTTATGGTAGAAGAATCCAATTGAAACCAGAGATTGGACTACTCTTAAGGCTATGATCTGTCCACTTTAATGATCACAGATCATCCTAGGGAATTCCTCCAAACCAAGGGTTTCAACCAGAGCATTAAAATTACTATAGATGCGGCAATTTCCAGGTCACAGACATAAGAAATTGTAGGGATATCAGATCTAGGGAGATCAGGTGGTATCCAAGAGGTCTACCAGTTAAGTGGGTGAGCTGATCAACAGACTCCTCTACACAAATACGATCATGCACCAAATGAAACCAAAGGAACTATAGATCCAATTAAAACAATAAAAACAACATTTACATTGCAATAAAACTCGCTCTACAATGAAATGCTCTCAGATCTATAGTCTGTGCAGCAATTAACCCACAACAACACTCTCAACCTTACCCAATTACAGATCTAACCTCTCTCCTTGCTACTCCTAGGAAAGTAGCCAACCATAGTTGAGCTAAGAGAGGGAAAATGGAATTTTACTGCAAGCTCTGATCTCCAGAATTTGATCCAAATCTCAATCCCCCCAATTGCATTTGGGGATCTCAATATATAGCTTTCTCTCATATTTTTCCCGCCAATCTTCCCTTCTAGAAGGTCCTCAGAGTTTGTTAGAGTTCTATTAGAGCACGTGGGTTGGTTAGGATTTCCTAGAGCATCTTTTAGATCGTCGTGCCGGTCACCAATGTGCCTCAATTTACGTGCAGCAGGTCACCAAATTGTAGCGTGTGTATAGCTAATTTTTTGAGAAGTTCTTCACATGATTTCGATAGGTTCCAAAAGCTTCTGATAAGTTCAAATGGAGCTTTGTGGCCCCTTTTGGTAGGTTCTTAGGTCGCTTCGATAGGTTTCGATAGGATGATTCTTTTCTTAAAGCTTTAGCTTTCTCAGCCCTTTGTCTTGAGCATTCGACAGGTTGGAGAAGCTTTTCGATAGGTTGGAGGACCATTTCGATAGGTTCAGCTCTGCATGCCATCATTCCGATAGGATTGTTGTCACTCCTATCAAAAGGCTCAAGGATCCTTCGGTAGGTTCTGTTCCAACGTCTCCATCTCGATAGGTTCAGGAAACCATTCGATAGGTTCCCCTTACACCTCAGGCAGGCTTTCGATAGGATAGTTTCTTCCTTTCTTTCAGCTGCTCGATAGGTTCTTGGATCCTATCGAACTCCTCAATCCAAACTAATCTGTCCTTTCTCTACCTTTAGATCCTATCGAAACCTTTCCAACTGCACGAATTCCTCCATTTTTTGCTCTCAGCTCCTATCGAAGTCTTCAGATAGCCTCTCGATAGGATGTCTTCAGCCTGTTTTCACTTCCTTCACCTTGCCCTCCTATTGACACGCACCCCAAGGGTCCAATGGTGTGCTATTACTGGCTCTGTACTATGCTGAGAGATAAACTTCCTTATGTGACATTTTTCAATGGTTTTCTGCATTTTTCCTATCTTTTATTGCTATCCACAAAATAGACTCAACAAAGGTTTATTAATGTGCTCATAGGTCCTGCAAAGGTCAGGTTAAGGGGTGAAAACTGGCATTTTTCCCTACTTAACAGTGACCAACTTGGAAAGAACTTCTTGATCCATGTAAGAGAGACAGTTAGTGAAGGGGATTCCATTTCTGGTGGGACCCTCATGATTCGCAGGTCTGTTAAGGAGGTTCTTGAAGTAGGTCACAACTTCAAATGCAATTATTTACTGCTCAGAATTGTTGGTGCCGTCCAGGAGTGTAATGCTCCTGATGGTATTAAAGTGCTGCCTAGAAGACATTTCCGAGTAGAAGGACTTGGTGTTGGAGTCATGAAGTTTTTTCCATAAGGCTCTGGATTTGTCTCAGGCAAGGGATTCTTCATCATAAAGGATGTTATGGAGCTTGCTTCCTTTTCTGCAATAATTAGGTTTTTATCGAAAGGCCTAGCTTGTAGGTCCTTTTGGATCCGTGGAGGCCTGCCTCAACAATTTTCCTGGCTTCATGAATCGACCCAAACACATCATGGTTCCAGGTTTTAAGGGAATTCTTCATGTATCTTAGCTTCCCAGTGAGCTGATAGAGAGGGTTCCCTTTGATGGTGATACTCCATGCATCGAGTACTAAAGCTCTGAATGTGGGGTGAGAGGTCCACATAACAAAGAACTTAAACAGCTTGGGACCTGGGTCAACTGGGTTGGCTAGATGAATAATGATTGGGTTGTGGTCGGCGAGGCCTGTCGGTTGGAATGCAGCATTGGAGGAGTTAAATTGTTGCACCCATAGATTATTTACGAGTGCGTGGTCAAGCTTAGCAGCGATCCTTCTCTAATTATTGGCGCTTTTGTTGCTCCATGTGAGGGTGTGCCCACTTGATCGGATGTCGGTAAGGCTACAAGAGTCAATGAAATTGTTGAATTCATTTAGAAGGTTGCAAGGTACCAGATTTCCCCCAATTTTTTTGTTAGAGGATCTAACCATGTTCCAGTCTCCATATAGGATCCAAGGAAGGCTAACGCTGCTGCCAATGATTGATAGCTGGTGCCAAAGAGTATTTCTTTTGCTAGCAATGCTCTCCCCATAGATGGTAGTGAACAAAAACTGATGGCCAAGAGTAGGAATCTGAACTAAGCAGTGCACAAATTCTGTATCGTAGGATAAAATATTGACTATATCAATATCCTCATTCCAACAAACAAGAATTCTGCACTTGGTATTGGGACTACCATTTTTTAACACGCCCCAGTTTGGATAGATATTTCTCTTCAATCGGGGAAGAGAATCGGACTTCAGCTTAGTTGCAACTAGAGCTACAAGGGATAACTTATTTGAAGTGATCCAATTTTTGACTTCGCGCTGACGGGACATGCTGTTAAGGCCCCGGGCATTCCATGATGCACAGATCATGGTAAGGTTTGCTGGTTTTTAATGGCCTCGACGAAGGAGGCGTCATTGTGATCCAAATCAGAAGGTTGGCAGTGAGGATATGGGAATCCAGGCCGGCTTGTGGAGGGTTTAGCTATTTGAGCTTTACGTTCTGAAGCATCATTTGTGTTTGGGCTTCGGTGGCTGCTATTGGCCTCTTTGCAGCAACTTTCACTGATCCTTTCTTCATAGTCTGCAAAGTTATCGGCGTTGGTGTTGGGTTCAATTAGATTTATAGCCAACTTGTTTTGATAAAAAGTATTGTAGTCCGAAAGGAGCTGGAATGGGTTCATTGTGGGGCTCTTTAGCTTCCCTTTAGAGGCTTTCAAATTTTGTTTGGCATGCTTGGATGCATTTGGAGTAGATTTCAATTTCTGTGTATTAACCTGATTTCTGGTTTAGGGTGTGCTACCTGATTTCATGTCGGCCATGGCTGCAGGATGTGGGGTGTGGTTTTCCTAGGTTTTGCCCTTCGGTGTGGCAGCAGAAGTAGGGGTGGAGGGGGGCTGTGTTTCATTATGTGGAAGTTGAGGCCTGGGGGCAGGACCCGATTCATGCTTTTGCGCAGAAGAGATCGTGGCAGCAGTTTCAGATTGATGGAGTTGAGTGCTGGATTCTGGGTCAAGCTTGGTCTGAGAGGTGGTAGTGATATAGCCGCAAAAACCTATGATGTGGGAGGTTTTGAATCTTTAGGAGCAGTTTTGCGATAGGTGCATTCCTTAGCTAGGTGCCCGAAGGAGTGGCAGTGGGCGTACGCCTCAGGTTTCCACTCGTATTCTACCTCTTGCCGAAAGGAGATGCCATTTTTGACTTCAACCAAAATTGAATCGGGGAAAGTGCAGTCCAAATTTACCTCAACACAAACCCTCGCATAATCCATGCAAATTCTGAAAAATGTTCCGCCATCGATGGAGATGGGCTTCCTGATTAAACTCACGAGCCTACTAAGCGTTTTGGAGGACCAAAAGTGCATGTGCAAATTCGGGAACCGAATCCAAATTGGAATGGTGGAGAGGAGTTCCTTTTGGGGTTGGAGCTTAGCAGACCATTTCCAAAGAATTAATGGACGACCAGCGATAGACCAAGGCCCGCCTTCTATGATTTTGTTCTGGTCTTCTTCATTTGATAGCTTGAAGAGAAAGAATCCATTGTTGATAGCTAAAACTTCTAACCTGCCTTTGCATCTCCATTTTTGATCCACAGCGACTTTAAGACCATATATGCTAGGTTTTAATCCTATAATATATCCAATAAGGGAGTTAGAGCAAGTGGCAACTTCTTCATCAAGTTCAGCCCTCTAGCAAAGAGCTACAGGCTCATCTTTCATGGTGGGAGCAATGTAATGCAGTTCTCTGCCTGAAATTTTTTTAGGTTTGTGCTAAAATAGGCTACTCCAAGATGGGACAGAGGCAGATTAAGATAATAGAGGGTGAGGGCCAGGAAGTATAGGCGGCTGTAACTGGGTATCAAAGGTTCCAGGTTCAGGGGATGAATTAGTATCAGGTCTGAAGGTGATGGGTCCAGATGGGTTGGACATGGAGGGAGGGTGTACAGCCATGTTATGATTATGAATGGGCTTATTGGAAGGGTGTGCAGGGGTTAGTTGGGAGGGTGTGCCAGCTGTTAGGATAAGAGGAGGTGTAGAGCCGGTCTGGGTGGCTAATTGGGAGGAGGTGTAGGACCGGCCAGTAGGTTTAATGGGAGGAAGTATAGGACCAGCCTGGGTGGGTGGCACTGGCATGTTGTGTGGGAGGTGGTGCAAGGTTGGGTTGGAAGGTTGTGAGAGTTTGTGTTGGAGGTTATGTAAGGATGGGCTGGGAAAGAGATCTAGGTTGGGTAAGGTAGCTGTCCTGGACTGGGGAAGTGAGCTAACTGGGAGGTGGGCTGGGCTGGGAAAGAGGTCTAGGCTAGGTAAGGTTGCTGTCCTGGGTTGAGGAAGTGAGATATCTGGAAGGTGGGCTGAGCTGGGAAACTGGGCTTATTGGAAGGAAGTACTGGAATGGTGGGTAGGGCTGGGCTGGTTGAGTGGGCCGTCGAATTGGGTAGTGGTAGTGGGCCAGATGGATGAGGACCCAGGTGCTTTAGGTAGGCGGGAAGGAGAGGGATTTTGGAAATTTGAAAAAGTAAAAGGCCCTGTACTCACATGATGGCTGTCGGTCCATGAGTGGTTAGCAGGTATTGGTAGCAGGGGGTTAGGGTTTGGTGTTGAGCGCCCCTCAGTAGTTTCCAAATGACTGGTAGGAGATTCATCTTCCCCATCAGTAGTCCCAGTTCCAGAGAAGAAGCTGTGCCCAGAAGCTTGTCTGCGAGGGCATGGTTGATCCTAGTGGCCTTTCCCAAAGGTAGGGATCGGTTGTAGGTGGCCAGTTGGGCTTTGAGCCTATGTATTTCAAGAGTTCTAGGGGAGGAAGGATCCCTGGAAGGAGAAGCTTTGAGTTTTCCCATTAATGAGGTGAAGGTTCTAATCGGCGGCAGGGATCCAAGAGCTCCAGTGGCATCCAAGCTAAGCTACAAGGGAATCTGCAGCAGAGAGAAGGAGAATAAGTGCAGAGAAATGCAGCAGCAAGAAGGAAATGAGGTGCAGTAGTAAGAAGGGTCAGCAGAAGTAGAGAAATGAGGGAGAAGTGCAAGGGAATGCAGCAGCAAGAGTGAGAGAAATGTAGCAGCAAGGATGAAGCAGAAGCCAAAGTCCACAGAATGGTTATAGCAGAGATGTAGAGTCCACAAAGCATAAGCCTACAGGAGTCGACCAGCAACCAGTGAAGGACAACAAGGTATTGTCCGGTGAAGTGGTTCCTAGCTACCCATCTTGGTAGCTAGGAACAGTAGCAGAGAACCACCTTCATGGTAGTAAATCCAGAAAAAACTCCACGACCCCAGGAATTAAGTGGGGAAGAGGAAGAGCAGCAAGGAAAGGGGGTTAATCTGTAGCTGTAGATGAACAAAAATAGAAACCCTAGAACCAGGAGCTAGGGGAAGAAGATTAACAGCCCTTGCATATTTTCAACATTTCAAAGTTGTAATCCACCTGCATTTGACTTAGCTTTACTTCATAGGGCATCTCGATTGATCTGCGAAGGGCAGCCATTCCTCCCACAACATCCTTTTTGAGGTAGGGATTCTGTTTCATGACATGAAGGAGGGTAGAGTATGGAGGAGGATGGGAAAAGGAAGAGGTATGGAGTATGGATTGAGGGGATTCAAGTTCAAGATCTGGGTCAATTTGGGTTGGGGTTGAGGAGGTTGGTAGAGGTAGGGGAATAATGGGAGGTTAGATACAGGCTAGGGTTCTGGTTCAGGTTTAGTTTCAGTTTGAGTGGAGGCATTGGTATAGGTAGGAGGAGGGAGGTCGGGGATGGGCACAATAGGAGAAAGGGGTGGGGGAGGTATATGGGTGGGCATAGGGACAGCTGGTTGTTGGGAAGGTTGGGTTAAAAGTGTCAAGGCGGAGCAGATAGCATGTAGGCTAGTTGGAAGGGAGGATTGACTTTGGAGTGTAGGGTACATGGCTTGGAGTGTGGCCTCAATTGATGATTGGGTTTGGTTGTTGGCCATCACATGGGAATGAAGGGAAAGTAATAGGTGAAGGATTTGGGGTAAGGGATCAGGGGTTGTGGGTTGGATTGGTGGAATTGGTTGGAAAGGGGGAGTGTGGGCATGGTTAAAAGGTGGGGTGGGTGAAGTGTGTAAATGGGTAGGCTGTGGAGAGGTGGGATCTGGAGAATCTGGTAGTGGGGTGTACTCATGCTCAATATTGTCCATGATGGATTGCAATAGAGATGAATACCCCTCACTGGTTATGTGGTCCTGGGTTTGTGGAGGCGATATCGAGAAGGTAGGGTCAATATTAAAGGACATGGATAGTGGGGAAGTGATGGCTTGTTCAGCTGAAATCGAAGGGTGGGGGCTTGAGGGTTCAACAACTGAGATGGATGGGCTGGCTAGGGGGGTAAGCTTGGACTTTTTCTTATTGGTTGAGGTGATGGGTAAGGAAGGTAAGATAGGGATGGGGTCTATGGTAAGAGGAGAAGATAAAGGTGTGGATGCTGTGATGGTGGAAAGGGAAGCTGAAGGGATGGAAAAGCTAGGGATATCAGGCAAAGGCATAGACATGGAAGAATGGAGGGGATGACTGAAGGTGCTGAGGGAATCAAAGGAGCAGCTGTAGAGCTGGCCACTTGAGGTCCCTCCTTTTCAGGACTTTCAACAGATTTACTCTTACTTTTTCCAATCAAGGTCCTACTGGCAGACCAAGCCCTCTTTCCAAACACTCCACTTCCTCATTCCCTTTAAAAATAAATTGACCTCTCTTAAGCAAGGCAGTGATGAGCCTGCTGTAGGGGAGCCCTGGTAGGGCTTAAGCCTTCCTACATTTGTCATTCACATTCACCATTGCGTCAAACACCAGCCAAGCAGTATTTAAAAACTGGCCCTTAGAGAAAAAGTATAGGGCATCCACTATTGGTGTTCTCCTCTCTTACTGATGGCCACTGAGATAAACATTTTTCCTTAAAAAGGAATCAATGAAGAGCATGTTGGGGTGTAAATCCCTTCTCATCAATGACTCCCCAGACCCCACAATGCCTTGAGTGAGGTGCCTAGCCATTGCTTTGAAAGGCACATTTTTAGGTTCTGGCAGACCATAAGATGCATCAAAAATAGAAGGGACTCTAAGAACCAACCCTATATCATTGTAATTTACAATAATCTCTTGGTGATCAATTACAATCTCTAGACAAGGATCGGTTGAACCTCGCTTGGTCTTCTTCCTCAGGTTCTGATACCACAGCTTGATTAGCCTGGGGTAGGATTTCCCTTGCAAAGGGATCATCGGTGGCGTTAGACCTGCCTTCACCAAATACTCCATTGTGGCCTTGCAATCCTCCTCCTTAGGAAAATAGGGTGTATCCACAATTGTCTCTGGGATCAGGCTTAAGGCAACCACAAATTCATTGGGAGTAGATAGGGTCACAGGGACTTCAGATTCCTCCTCAGGGTTAGGCTCAGGCACAATGGTAGGCTTAGGCATGGGGGTTTCTACCTCAAGGGCCTCCTCAACAAATTCTCCAGTAGTTTGGGCCCTCTTTGATTTCTTTGCTTTCTTGGACTTCACAGTTTTCTCAGCTTGGTCCATGACCAGCTTTCTTTTCTTAGGTGGGGATTCTATGGATTGTGTGGTGAGCCTACCAGACTTCCTAGTGGCTTTGGTGGCAGACTTGGAAGGTACTTTGAAAAGATTAGCCAAGGTATCACCTTGACCAGTCATTACTTAATCAATTTCTCACAATCAAATGCAATAACCACACATACCCTTTTTATGAATCAAATTAACCACAAAAATTTTCAAATGAAATGCCAAAATCATAAAATTGAGCAGAAGAGAGGCTTACCAATGAAAACCTAGGGTTTCTCAGATCTTAAAGTGTGCAACACTAAACCAGCTTAGACTAGGTGGAAAGTATAACTTCTGATGAATTAAAGCAATGAGGAGAATGGCCAGGTGCTTGGAGTAACAACTAGTGAGGTGGAGAGAGAAAAGGGAAAAATGGAAAGTCTGCAGAGAAGACATAAAGCTCAGAGAGGAGCTGTCGAATGGTAAAAATAGAGTTGTCGCTAGGTTAAAAGCAATGGGAAATGAGCTTCGACAGGATTGGGGTAAAGATGTCGACAGGTTGATGCATCCTATCGAAGAGTGAAAAGTAACTGATCCTCGCGAGAGGTTCAATCCATCCAGTCAACAGGTCCAAGGTTATAGAAAGAATCATTTCGAGAGGTTCGTAGAACCTCTCGATAGGTACTTTAAGCTCAATGGATAATCCTCTCGGCAGGTTCCAGGCTCCAGAAAAATCGTTTCGAGAGGCCACAAAAACTCTCGATAGGTTCCTTGAACCTGTCAAGAATTCAACCAAAGCCTTCAGAACCTGTCGAAACCTTCACAGATCCTATCGATAACCAACTTTACACCTTCAGAACCTATCGAGAAATAATTCAAACCTCTCGACAGCTTCTAGATCTTGTCGAAATGCAAACTGGGAACTCTCCAAACCTGTCGAGATGTTCATAGAACCTATCGACAGGTTGCATTTCAGTTTAAAACGGGTGGTAATTAGTTCGTAGTTCATTCCGCAATAGATTTGACACTCCAACTCTGTCCACTTCACAAATTTGACTTATTATCCTACATGAGGTATTAAAACACACATGGCAAAATTCATGTACAATGCGAAACAGAAATGAAACAAAAATAAAAATAGTAGTAAAAATAACCAAACACATGAGTTATTATACATAATATATATTGTTGAAACTCAGGCATGTTATGGAGGTTCATGATAGCGAATGGTCAGCACTGGCTCCACAACATTTTCAACAATAAGCTTGAGCCTTTGACCATTCACTTTCATGGTCCTTCCATCTTTTGGATCCTTGATTTCAATAGCTCCAGATGCAGATAGATGATTAACTATGTAAGGTCCCTCCCATCTAGATCTTAACTTACCTGAGAACAATCTCAATTTAGTGTTGAACAGCCATACCTTGTTGCCAGCTGTGAACTCTTTCCTTAGTAGATGCTTGTCATAGAAAGTGTTGGCGGATTTCTGAGTTTTGTGTGCTTTATTGGTTGGTGGTAAGAGTCATTTAAAAATCAAAGAAAGAGTAAAACAGGGGATTGAATCAGCACAACTAAGAAATCCTAGACCTGCAAGATACAGGGTCCATTGTAGCAAGTTTTGATAAGTAAGAGTTTGTCCCACAGGGAAAGGTGATCTACAGCTCCAAAGGAGCCATCTCTAGTAGTCCCTCCAGATCTGACTACAGATCTGACAGTCCTAAAAAGGAGGGGAGTTTAAGGTCACTTATTCTAGGTATTCTAAGGTAACCTAATGTCTACACTACATAAAGGGTTGAGAGGATGGATGGAGTGTGGAAAATAAATATAAAAGGGTGAGAAGTATGTTATTGAGCCCAGATCAGAGGAGTTTTTGTAACTCAGATTCAGATCTGATGTTATAGAAATCCTGTCCAATGGCTACATTATCACCACTGAGGAGAAAGGATCCAACCCATCACTTCTGCCATGATTCAATCCCTTAAGGTTATAACCTGTCCACTCAAATGGTCACAGACTATCCCATAGGGGAACCACAATCCAGGGTTGGGTCAAAACAAATTAATCATTGTAGGCACTATTTCATCCAGGCTACCAGCTCAAGAATCCATAGGGAACCTCAACCTCTAAAGCTCTATGCATGGGGCTAAGGCTGTATAGGACCATGATAGCCCAGACACATAGAACCAACAAGAGATTGAGTATAACCTTCGATCTAGCTGTCCATTGCTTGAGTGAGGCTACAATGGTCTAGTCACAAGCCTACAATCTCTATAACCAGATTAGATCTAACATCTGATAGCGAATCTATACAAATATAGGGGAGTCTGCCTCTGTACAATCCCCCATCAGGCTTCTACAAGCTCAGGTGTAAAGAAGAAGGATCCATCTTGGATCGGTGCATTAGAATCACCCTAAGGCTATAACTTGTCCACTTGAATGGTCACAGACTATCCCAGAGGCTATCCTCCTCACGGAGCCCAAGACAAAATAAGAATATCGCTGCCACCATCATGGTCACCAGGCTACCAGCTCAAGCTCCCATGGGAATTTCATATCTAGTGGGTCCTGTGGTGGGGCTAAGGCTGTATAGGACCATGATAGCCCAGACAGACAGGTAACTTAGATCCGAAAGGCCCTTAGAATCAGTCCTCCATTGCTTTGAAACACAACCAAAGTAATGGCGGATCGCAAGGCAGCAACCTTGCACAGAGCATCTCACATTCAAACATAAATCCCACAAAGTACAGATCCTATTACAGAACTTCCATTAATCTAGTTCAAAATGCATATAAAGACATAGCCAGCAAGTGCTGGACTATGGAGAGAAGAAAAAAAAAGAAAAAGAGAACTACTTACAGCTATAAAAGAAAAGAAAAACTATCTCAGATCCAGTCTCCAAGAAATGAGAGGTGTTCCCAGCTATTCCAAGATTTTTCTCTCTGAAAACTGGCTCTTAAACCTAAGCTAAGTATGGGTTTATATAGTAGTGGTGTGGCGGCGCATTAGGGTTAGGAAACCCTAATTTTAACGTGGGAGTGCGTGCCCTAATCGCTGAAAATTCCCAGAAAGTCCTTTGCTGAAGAGATGGAAGTTTGAGGTTCAGAGCTTCGCTAGGTAGCCATTGTCTCCCAGACTTGTCGCGTGGTAGCTTTTGCTCTTCACTAGGATGATCTGATATTGAAGCTTCAACCTTCGCGAGGTTGGCTTGGTTTGCTCTTCAGGCAGTCACGAGGTTGAGTAGACATCAAAGCTTCAGTGTCGCGGGGTTGGAGTTCAAGCAGTCGCGAGGTAGCTATGCGATCGCTGGGTTGATCTTCACGAGGACAGATTTGAATAGCGCGAGAACTTCGCGAGCACTTCTCTTCACTGGACTTCGCGAGTTACCTCGCGAGGCTTTACTGAGTTCTGAACTGCACAAGGTTTCATGTCTTAATTTATCTTCGCGAGGATGGCCTTGCCTTCGCAAGGATGCTTTCTTCTAGAATGGTGTGAGAACTACGCGAGGAGTTCTCTTCTGATAATTGCATCCCGCGGCTACTGCGCGACAGCTGCGTGAGGAGTCTTCTGAAGCTCTCTCTTCTTAGCCGTTCTGAGCGAATTGCGCGAGGTTGAGAGAGGTCTACTTTGAAATATGCGAGAAGTTGTTGTAAAGTCTTGGGAAGCTCAGTTGGACTGCGCGAGGCTCATTCAGGTCTGGATTCAGAGTTCATCCTTCTAAGGGACTTCTGGTGCCAAAACAGGCTCCTTAGCAGGATTCCTGGCCTTATTTCACTGTTGATTATTACCTACATAAAACACTTATCAAGAACATATTAGATGGCTAAGGGTCTAATCAAAGGTTAAGTTAAGGGGTGAAAAGTGGTACTTTTAAGGTCTTAACAGAAAGCCTCGATTTTCTCCTTGTAGATCCTAGCATCTGAATATGTCTCGACTCTTCAACTCGAATTTGGAGTTTCACGTATGCAGGTGAAGTTAAGTCAAGATTCAATGCTTTCTTGTTAATAAGCATTGTGCTCAAGCTCTACTAGTAAATGGCATATCTTACCATATTCCATCCTGAAAGGAGGCATCCCTATTGGATGCTTGCTGCTAACTTTATTGAAAATAGTGATAAGAATGTGTTAGTGAAAATAAATCAAAGGTGGATTGAAAATTACAGAGCATCAAGTCTAAAAATACACAAACTTGCAAGATACTGGGCCTGTTGGAGCAAGTTTTAATAAGAGTTTGTCCCACAGGGAAAATTGATCTAAAGCTCCAAGGGAGCTATCTTTAGTAGGCCCTCCAGATCTGACTACAGATCTGGCAATCCTAAATGGAAGGAGATTTAAGGTCACTATCGTTTAAATCCTATGGTAATCTAATGTTTAAACTACAGAAATGGTTGAGAAGAATGATGGAGTGTAAGATAATAAATATAAAAGGGTGAGAAGTAAGCTATTAGGTACAGATCTTATGGATCTTATAACTCAGACTCAGATCTACTGCTATAGAAATCCTATCCAATGGCTACATTATCACCAAAGAGGAGAAAGGATCCAACTCACTCCTGTGCCATGATCCAATCCCTTATGGCTATAACCTGTCCACTCAAATGGTCACAGACTATCCAATAGGGGAACCACAGTCCAGAGATGGGTCAGAACAAGTTTATCATTGTAGGCACTACTTCTTCCAGGCTACCAGCTCAAGAATCCATAGGAATCTCAACCTCTAAAGTTTTGTGTGTGGGGCTAGGCCTACAATGTGCACTAGCCTGGACACACAGGACCAACAAGAGTTTGAGTACTAGCTTTAGGTCTAGCTTTTTACGGCTTTAGAAAGACAGCAGTGATCCAGTCACAAGCCTACAATCTCTACAGCCAAATTAGATCTTCCATCTGATGGTGGGTCTATACAAATACAGGGGAGTCTGTCTCTGCACAATCTCTCACAGGGCTACAAGCACAAGTGCAGAGAAGAAGAATCTGTCTTAGATCTGTGGATTGGCCTTACCCTAGGGCTATAACCTGCCCACTTAAATGGTCACAGACTATCCACAGAGGCTATCCTCCTCACAGAGGTCTGAGATAGAATAAGTAGATTACTGCCACCACCATATTCACATGGCTACCAGCTCAAACTCCCATGGGGATTCAGATATAGTGGATCCTGTGGAGGGGCATAGGCCTGCAATGTGCCTAACCTGGACACACAGGTCACTTGGATCTAAATAAATCCTTAAAAACAATCCTCCATTGCTTACAATATAACTTAGCAATGGAGGATCTCTAAGCAGCAACCTTGTACAGAACAACCCTCAAACATCAATCCCATTCATGCATAAGATCCAATTATAAAACACCATTAAAACTGTTCCAAATAAATATACAAAGGCATAGCCAGCAAGTGCTGGACTATGGAGAAAAGAAAAAGGAAAAAGAAGCTGCCTAAACCCTAGCCTTAGCCTACTGGAACTATACAGTCGATTCAAGAAGAATAGCCCCCATCAACCTAAACTAGGCTTAGGCTTATGTAGCAGTTGGCTGTGTGAGTATTAGGGTTAGGAAAACCCTAATCCCTTCTGTCATCAATCTTCGCGAGAACAACACGAGCAGTTGGTGTGCTACCTTCAGAAACCCGTGACAACTGCGCAAAGCATTGTTTCTAATTCAATTGAACCCTGTGACATCTATGCGAGGCTCACTTCTTGACTTGTTGCTACTATGTTGTGCCTATGCTGTAGCAAATTTTCTATCTGGGTCCAACTTCCTTTCTTCTGAGGAGCTTCTAGGGCAAAAGTAAGCTTCTTGGCATGGTTAGGGCCTTATCTGCAGTTGCTGCTTATTACTTACAAACTGGGCTTAACACACATTTATTAAATGACTAAGGGTCTAACAGAGATTAAGTTAAGGGGTGAAAAGTGGTACTTTTCAGGTCTTAACACACCCCCAAACCTAATCTTTGCTAGTCCCTTAGCAAAGCTTTAACTAATTAAATGCCATTTTCGTAGGGATCATGGGTACATTTAGCATATGTACCAAGCCTTTTAAACCCCTAGGTGATCCCTAGTGGAGGAGTGAAGTCTCCTGAGGGTTTTCAGTGAAG
Organism: Chloranthus sessilifolius; assembly: GCA_021018995.1. Lineage (NCBI taxonomy): Eukaryota > Viridiplantae > Streptophyta > Magnoliopsida > Chloranthales > Chloranthaceae > Chloranthus > Chloranthus sessilifolius. Next base: position 47,960,371 of record CM037593.1, on the reverse strand, counting down.
TTACCCACAAACTTCTCAAGAAAAATAGTTAACAGTGGTGCAGTCAATGGCAAAACAAATTTCAACGAATAAAGCATCAATCCACTTTCCTTTGGAATTTAGAGGAAATTGTAGTAGTAATGCAGGCCATTTAAAACTCAAAATTAACATGTGTTTGAATCACCACCATTCATTTTACATTCGAAATTCAATGTGTAAAAATCAGTACCAAGCTTGCCTTAAATTCAAAAATCAGGTTGGATACAACCCCAATGAAGTTAAAATTCAGACCCAATTCTCACCAGGGCTATCTCTCAACATTGACAATCTGAGGGTGTTCACATTCAAAATAGCTCAAGAGCAGTTACAGACCCCAAATGGTCCTGCAAGCATGAGCATAGGCAAAGCTTCTAATTTTTGACATCCTCATGACTTTTTACCATAGATTGGACAACTCCTCATCTCCACATGACAACTCATTTCACTTTGGATCTATAAGGTCTTTTTGAATGGGTTGTAATGTGGCTTATGGGTGAGGGATATAGAGAATCAAGGGGTAAAAAGGGAATCTAAATTAAGAAATCAGCAGGGTAAGGAGTGATTCATGACTTCACAACCTTCATTTTAGCAAAACTTCATCTTACTTGATATATTCCAGAATCAAAGTGGTCAGCTTCTCCTCCTCTTTTCAATTTTCAGATGATGTTCTTCTCTAGACTTCTCTTTCTTTTTCTCTTTTTATTTTTATTCAATATTTTTATGATTTTTATGATGAACTGCCACACCAATACCATTGATACACTGCTGTTCATAAGTTGCTTTTCTTCACCTTCCACCAATGTTGGACCACTCTCACTATCTTTAACTCCTTCTCCTTTACCTTCTGAATTCTCAGAATGAGGGTGAGGTTTAATCAGGTCAAGAGGTTAAGGTGCAAGTACTCTGGTATTTGTCAAAGAAAAGTAGGATTTTGAAGGCTCAACTAGTGTATGCGAAAGGGCAGTTTTAAAAGGTTGGATTTTCAAGCTCAAACTGTCCAAATGAAGGCTTTGGATCATTTCCTTAGTGTCATGAGTGCTGTTAATTAGTTTTGATTTGGAGGTGCCTAATTTCTAGTGAACAGGTCTTGACTCAATCAGTCCTTTGAGCATAAATAATGCCAAAAATACTCTTCAAAAGAAAATGATGGGCCCAAATCTCACTAGGTATGGTCCTCAAATTAACCTATGGGGTGTATTTTCACCTTTTTCTCTCCTCTTAGGTTCACTAAGTACTAACTGAAAAATTTTTTGATGTCAGCTTCATGGTGGTGCTAAGATTTTAAAATTTCAGTTTCAAAATGTTTGCAAAAATATTTTAATATTTTCACAAATTTCCTCATTGCAATAAATTAGGTGAAAATCAACTTTATTCATCCCAATTATACCACCACTACTATACTAAAGTTAACTATTCTATTGGTAGACCTAACCTGCCACACCCCCAAACCATGAGGAGCAGTGTCCTCACTGGTTTAAAGGTCAGAAAGTGCAGGATAATAGTCATGAAGAAAAAAAGTAAACACACACAGACAATATACACAAAGCAATATACAAAAAGAAATTCTATTAGCTGAGAAAAAAGTTTACAACTGTAATTACAATGACAAGAAAAGAAGTGGAAAGGAAAGAAAAACCTAGCTACAATCTAGTTTAAGAGGAGGAGGAATCGGAATCTGAATCTGTGAACCAGTCCTAGCCCATTTGTTTTGCATGTTTCCTAAGTTCAGCTTTGTTCTCAAAATTGAGCTTGGACTTGGTTCTGTCTGAGGGAGCTTTGGTCTTTTTCTTCTATGCTTTGCTCTTAGCTGGACTCTTTTTCTTTGGCTGCCTTGGTTTCTTTGATTGGGCTGGAGGTTTCTTCATGGTTGGAGCTTTTGGTGCCCTCACCCTCATTTCTCTGGTCTTGGGTTCAGGAGGGATCATAGGAGATTTTCCTTTATCATGCTCCGTGGGGGTTACAGGGGACTTCCCTTTTTCTGGCTGGCCATGTGGTTGTGCCTCCTCAGACTGGGCAGCTGGCAGCCGGCTCTTTGCCAATTTCGATAGAGGCTGTTGTGGAAGCAGCCCTCTTAGCAATGACTTTCCTCTGCTTAGGATAAGTTTGCTCAGTAGGAGGTGCAGTAGGGGTTTGGGTAGGTTGAGACTCTGTAGTAGGAGGTGCAGCAGGAGTTTGTGTAGGTTGAGGTGCAGGTTCTGGCATGAGTACAGAGAGTGGGGTGGGCTGCTGAGCTGCACTTCTGGCAGCAGCCAATGCAGCTTCCAAAGAGGATATTTCGATTTGGGCTTTCAGGAGGTCAGTTTCATGGATTTTCTTTTAGAGTTAGAAGATCTCTTGGGTATTGTTGAGTCTCTTTTCAAACATCCTGGCCTTCATCCTCTCCATATTGGTATTTGCTTTCTCTACCTCCAGATTCATCTGATGATAAGCAGCCATCATTTTTGCCTTCTCATAGGCCTCCAAGATATTAGTCCACCCAAGAGAAATACCCAATAATTTCTTTCAGTGGCTTCCTCAAGTTCAACAATCTGCTGCAGCAAGGGGGTCTCTATGGATTGCCTAAGTTGGGCCATGCCCCTCAGGGCATCCCTCCTAAGGTAGAGATTATCCCTCATGGCATGAGGATAGTGAGGTAGGGAGGGATGTAAAAGGAGTGTTTGGGTGCGATGGGAATAGAAGAAGTGGAAGGAGTTGAATGTGATTGGTCCTAGGTGGGGGAAGTAGTGTTATCAGTGGAAAGTCTAGTTGTTGGGGGAGGGTAACAGGTTCTGGGTCTGTTTGGGTGGATTTGTTAGTGAATGTTGGAGGGGGTAGTATAAGAAGTGGGATGGAAGGCATGGGGGGAAAAGAAAATGAGGTACACTCACCAGGAGTAGGGGGTGATGGGGAGGGAAAAAGGTAATGGTGAAAGGTATGAAAGAGAATGGTTGGATTGTGGAGTCAGGGCTGGGAGGGGAAAGGACCAGGGGGGTTTGAGTGGATTGTTGAGGGATGGGTGGGTTTGTCAATGTCTGAAGTGTGGATTTGATGGATGTGATTTCAGTTTGCATCTGGTCCTGTGTGTGTGTTGTGGTGGATAGTTGGGATTGGATGTCTTTGATGACGGAGAGGATGAGTGTTAGGGTGTCTGGGTTGGGAGGTTGAGATTGTGTAGAAGATGGAACAGGTTGAAAAGGGGAGGACGGGGCATGATGGAAAGTGGGAGGAGGATGAGATTAGGGTTCTGGTGATTGGTGGGGTGATGTATTTGGGGAGTCCGGGAGGGGGGTGTAGTGGGCGAGCATGGTGTCAAGGAAACTAGCCATAAAGGCTTGGAATCTTGTGGTTGTGTTAAGGTTGAGGTCTATGTCTGTCAGTGGGGATGTAGTAGGCATGGCTGGAGTGGTGTCTTGGTCAATGTGAGGTGTGTCAGTGGGGATAAAAGGGATTATGGGTGGGGGTAGGGACATGGTGGGGGTTGTGTCAGTTGTTTTCCTTTTCTTGTAGGTGATCAGTGGGGGGCTGTCAGGGTTTTGTGAAGATGACGAGGGTATTAGAGATGTGTATTGAGGTAGGGTAGGGGAAGGTGAGGGGCTGACATGGGAGGTGGTGTCCTCCCAAGTACCAATCACAGAAGAAATGGGTGTGGGCATTAATAATGAAGAGATAGGGGGTGAGAGAGAGATGGAGTCGGGGTAGGGGATGTTGTCAGGATAGGAGATCCTGGAGTAAAAGGTGGGGGGGATGTGGGGGCTGCTGCAGCAGTGGTAGTGACAAGATCTTGAATCTCCTCTGTAGTAACAAGGGTGGGCCTTGTAACAGCTGCCTCTTCTGTTTGCTTGGGAGGGGCCTGAGCCTCAGCTTTCTTTTTCTTCTGGGTCTCCATCAGGCTCCTGCTGATTCCCCATTGCCTCTTGGCAAAAGTTGTAGGGGCAAAGGTGGTAGTCTCCTCTCCTTTTGATATCTTGTACCCCCCCCTCAAAAGCAGCTTGGTGATGACTCTATCATAGGGGAGTGTGTGTGGCTTCTTTTTCAGCCCTAGCTTCCCCACCAACTCCTTCATTGCTTCAAAAATTAACCAGGCTATATGGAATCCATGGCCCAGAGAGAAGGAGCAAACAACATCAGCGATAGGGGCCCTCCTCTCCTGCTGATGGCCTGAGCAGTAGATCTTCTTTCTCAGGACCTGGTCAATGAAAAGGAGGCTTGGCTTGAACTCTCTTCTTCTTATGGAATCTCCTGAGGCCTTTAATCCTCTAGTCAGATCCCTTACAATGGTATCAATTGAGGCACTCAGGGGAGGGCCATATCCACAGCTAGTGTTAAATGCAGCTAGGATGCCTAATACTTCTGCAATCAGCTTGGGGTTAATCAACATCTCGAAATCATCAATTAGCATGAGGAAGCTCGATTTCCATCTTTGTCCTTGGTGACCTTGATGTGTTGATAAAAAAGTTGCACTAGCCTAGCGTAGGCTAGTGCTGGAATTCCTTTCATCAGGGGTGTCAGACCAGCCTTGCTCATAAATTGAATGGCAGGGGCAGAGAGAGGCTCCTTCTCGAAGAAGGGCAGGTCAAAAGCTATTTTAGACTCCAAGGGATTGAAGCCATGAGCTCAGAGGGTGTAGAAAACTCAGGGGTTGGCTCCTCCACCTCCTCAACCACTTCCTTCCCTTTTTTCAGTGCCTTAGAAGTCTTGACCTTCTTAGTAGTGGACTCAGCAGGGGCCTTATCCTTGCCCCTATTCTTTGGTGCACTCTTAGGGGCCATTACAAACTCTACTTTTAAAGATGAAAATGGGGGACTGAGATCTGAGTGGTTACCCTAAAATCATAGGGTTTGGGTTGATTTGACGCCCAGTGCACCACGAGATCTCTGAGCAGAGGGCAACTGATGGGGATGACATTTGGAAAAAATCTGTAGGATCCTGATGTGAATAATGGATTTTAGAATGGACACTAGATGAGAAAGGTAGAAGAGCGCCGAAAGCTAGGGTTTCGCTGGATGGAGAGAAGAGAGAAAACTAGGAAAGGAGACAATTACGGGTTTGGAGTACTTATCGCTAGGCTGGGCGCGCTTTGGAACATATCCTGTCGTGGGATGGGAAATGAAACTTGCGACGGGGTAAATGCAACTTGGATTGCGCGAGAGTCTCCCAAGTTTACTTTGAATCTCGCGACAGCTAGTGAAGTGTTCCCTTTGAATTACATGAGAGGCTCCCAGGTTTACCTTTTGGACACTGCAACAACAAAGTATTAAACAGAGAGCATCGCTCTTCATTCTGCCATTTCCATTTGTGTTGTGGCTGGATCCTAGGCATAACTCACCACCAGGAGTACCCCAGACACTTTAAACTCAAACATTCAAGCATAGACAACAAAAATCATTATCCAATGTCATGCATTCAAGCAAAAACCACCAATTCAAGAGCAATAATCATCAAACCAAGCATGAAGAGAAATTAGACCAGACAGATTAAGACTTAAGTGGGGCCACTAAAATTTCATATAAAATTTGAACAAAAGAAAGCAATACAAACCTAACAAAACCAAAGTACATATAATACAATATTTACACACCTGTGGATCAGTTTAATAAAGGATCCCCTTGAAAGTGAATGGTGTCTATAGGTTCAGCAGGTTTTGCGAAACAAGGCTTAAGCCTCTGACCATTCACCTTCAAGGTTTTCCCAGACTTGGGATCCTTGATTTCCACAGCACCAGATGGGGAAACATTCATGACAATATAGGGGCCTTCCCATCTGAATTTTAGTTTTTCAGGAAAAAAATTAAGTTTGGAGTTAAACAACCAAACCTTATCACCAGCCATGAAGCTCTTTCTCAACAAACCCTTGTCAAAGAAAGCTTTGGACCTTTCCTTGTATATTCGGGCATTGGCGTATGCATCCATCCTCAGCTCATCCAGTTCTGACAGCTGCAGCAACCTGTGATGACCAGCAGAAGTTAGGTCTAGATTTAAATTTTTAATGGCCCAATAGGCCTTGTGTTCTAACTCTACTGGGAAATGGCAAGCCTTGCCATAAACCAGCCTGAATGGGGACATCCCAATGGGAGTCTTATAGGCAGTCCTATAAGCCCATAATGCATCATTTAGCTTGTTTGTCCAGTCTTTTCTGTCAGTCCTCATAGTCTTCTCAAGGATATGCTTGATCTCCCTGTTAGAAATTTCAACTTGCCCACTGGTTTGCAGGTGGTAGGGAGTAGCAATCCTATGGGTGACAGAATATTTCTTGAGCAAGCTCTCAAAATTTTTGTTGCAGAAATGGCTATCCCCATCACTGATAATGGCTCTAGGGGTGCCAAATCTTGAGAAGATATTCTGCTTTATAAACTTGAGGACAACCTGATTATCATTGGTTCTTGTGGCAATAGCTTCTACCCATTTTGAAACATAATCCACTGCCACTAAGATTAAATGATAACCATTTGGAGGAAAGGGGCCCATAAAGTCAATACCCCAGACATCAAACAGTTCCACAACAAGGATGCAAAGGCATTGAGTTTCTTTTGGACAGCCCTCTTAATTTCTGACATCTCTCACATGTCCTGCAGTGTGTATTGGCATCTCTGAATAAAGAAGGCCAATAGAAACCACACTGTAAAATTTTGTCAGTTGTTTTTCTTCCACTAAAGAGCCCCCCACAGGCATTTTCATGGCACATGGCCAGAATACTGGGGACATTACTTTTGGGAACACATTTTTAGATGATTTGGTCTGCACAGTACTTGTATAAACAAGGTTCCTCCCAGAAAAAGACTTTGACCTGTGAGAAAAATAGGTCTCTGTCCATTTTGGTCCAATGGGCAAGAATCTTGCCTATAACTAAATAATTTACAATGTGTGCAAACCAAGGAACCAAGGATTGGATGGCAAACAATTGCTCATCCGAGAAAACATCATTTGCAAGGTCATCAATACATTTTTCCAACATAATTTTGGACAAGTGGTCAGCCACCACATTTTCTACACCCTTTTTGTCCTTGATTTCAATGTCAAACTCCTGCAACAGGAGTATCCATCTAATCAGCCTGGGCTTAGCATCTTTCTCGGACAATAGGTATTTCAATGCTGAGTGGTCTGTGAAGATTACAGTTTTAGACCCAAGTAGGTAAGGTCTAAATTTGTCAACAGCAAAAACCACTGCCAGAAGCTCTTTCTTAGTTGTGGCGTAATTCAGCTGAGCTTCAGCAAGTGATTTGCTGAGATAGGCAATGACCACTGGCAGCTTATCTTTCCTTTGGCCCAAAACAGCACCTATTGCCAAGTCAGATGCATCACACATCAGCTCAAAGGGGAGTGCATAGTCAGTTGTTTGGAGTATAGGGGCAGAGGTGAGGCATATCTTCAAAGTTTCAAAAGCCTTAAGACATTCAGAAGAAAAATCAAAGGGCACATCCTGGCAGAGCAGGTGGCACAATGGCTTAGCAATTTTGCTGAAGTCTTTAATGAACCTCCTGTAGAATCCTGCATGTCCAAGGAAGGAGCTTATTTGTTTGATTGTTCTTGGAGGGGGCAAATTTGTAATGAGGTCAACTTTGGCCTTGTCTACCTCAATCCCTTCTCTAGAGACTACATGGCCCAACACAATACCTTGTGTTACCATGAAGTGGCTCTTTTCCCAACTTAAGACCAGATTGGTCTCCTAACATCTTTGCAAGACCAGGTGGAGGTGCTGCAGACATTGGCCAAAACTGTCCTCATATACAGAGAAATCATCCATAAAAATATCTAAGAACTTGTCAATCATATAAGAAAATATGGCATACATACACCTCTGAAAGGTGGCTGGTGCATTACATAGTCCAAAAGGCATCCTTCGGTAAGCAAAGGTACTAAAAGGGCAAGTAAATGTAGTTTTCTCTTGGTCATGACGGTGCATAGGGATCTGGTTATACCCTGAGTACCCATCAAGAAAGCAATAAAAAGCTTTTTCAGTCAACTTATACAGAATTTGATCTATGAAGGGGAGAGGAAAGTGGTCTTTTCTGGTCTTAGAGTTGAGCTTCCGATAATCTATGCAAACCCTCTAGCCAGTGGTCTCCCTGGCTGGTCTCAGCTCTCCAGACTCAGTTGTAACGACTGTTATGCCAGATTTCTTGGGTACCACTTGGATAGGTGCCACCCATTCAGAATTAGAAATGGGGTATATTACCCCAGCATCTAGCAATTTAATGATCTCTTTGAGGACCACTTCCTGCATGTGAGGATTCAATTTCCACTGCATTTCCCTAGAGGGTGCTGAGCCCTCCTCTAAATGGATCTTGTGCATACAGATTGATGCATCTATCCCTTCTAAATTCGCAATGGTTCAGCCAATTGCCTTTTTGTGCTTCCTCAAGACTGTTAGTAAGTCTACCTCTTGCTCATTGGTAAGAGAGGAGGAGATAATTACAAGAAGTTTTTCACCTTTCTCAAGGAAGGTATATTTTAATGTTTCTGAAAGCTTCTTGAGATCCAGATCAGGGGCTTGTTGGGTTGATGGCAAGATTGGTGCTTTATTGGTTTGAGGAAGATGCAACAATGTAGGTTTCCAAATGGAATGTTGTACTGAGCCCACAGAAGACTTTAATGTGGTCATGTTTTCTGTCATAACAGCTGGGCTTCCTTCCTCTCCCTGTCCCAAACTTCAATTAAACTTTTGACAATGTTGTCCCAATCCAGTAGAGTGGGCAATTCTTTTTCAACAACTTCCTCTAGTACATCCACTACAAAGCTTTCCTCATTCTCCAGCTGATGGTACTTTGTATCGTTGTACACATTAATTTCAACCTTCATATGTCTGAAAGTTACCTCCATGATCCTTGACCTGCATTGAATGCATGCATTGGTTGTGGCCAAGAATGGCCTGCCCAAAATAACAAGTATAGGGGTAGTACTCTTATTGCAACCCATGTCTAAAACCAGGAAGTCAGCAGGGTAGAAGAACTTGTCCACCCCTACTAAGACATCCTCAATCACTCCCATAGGTCTCCTTTCAGACCTATCAGCCATTAGCAGCACAATGGGGGTGGGTTTTAGCTCCCCTAAACCTAGCTGCTGATACACACTGTATGGTAGCAGGTTTACACTGGCTCCAAGGTCTAGAAGGGCCCTTCCAATTGTGTGGTCTTCAATTATGTAGGGTATAGTGGGTATCCCTAGGTTTTGCAACTTCTCTGACATTGTTATGTTTAATACAGAATTAACTGTATCAGTTGCAAAGACCTTTTTGGACAAATGGCCTCTAGCTCTTCTTTTCTGGGTACAAAGGTCTTTCAGAAATTTGGCATAGGCTGGGACCTGTCTAATTGCATCAAGTAGGAGCAAATTAATTTTTACCTGCTTAAAGGTCTCCATCATTTCCTCTACCTGTGCATTCCCCTTATCAAAAGGGGGAGGGCCACTCAAAGCATGAGCAAATGGCAACTGATGTACTGCTGGTTCCTCAGCTGCAAGCCTATGAGTAAACTTTTGTTTTCTCTTTTTTCATCTTTTATTTCCTGCTGATGCTCAACTAAAACCTCTTTATTTTTCTCTTGTTGTAGGGTAGCAGGCAACTCTTGGCTCTGTGATCTAAGAATTTTTTTTTTCACTTTCATTCGAAAATTCTTTGGAAATAACCTCTCCTTGTTCCATTCCAACCTAGTTGTCCACCAGCTTGCCAGACCTTAGGGTTGTGATGGCATTAGCTCCCTCAAAACTTGAGGAACCTTCTCCAATCAAATATTGGCCCTTAGGGTTGGCTACTGGCTGGCTTGGAAACCTGTCCTCTTCTCTTTTGGTCAAGGCATTGGATATTTGGTCTAGCCACTCTTCCATTTTCTTTATGCTTTGACTGTGAGAAGTCACAGTCTGAGTCAAGATTCCAACGCTTTACGATGAGGTCAAAACCTGATCCTCGAAAGAAGCATTTCAGGCTTGAGATGGGGGAACTACCAACTAATTTTAATGCTGGGGTAGCTGCTGATGCAAGAAATTTGACCTTAGGGCATATCCCTGGTTAAATTGCTGCTGTGGCCTTTGAGGTAAGGCCAACATCTGTTGTGGCTACATGTAATTGTCTTGTCTCCATCTCAAATTTGGGTGGTCTCTCAACTGGTAACCAGTATTTTGGTGCTGGTATCTAAATAGCTATTTGTTATAGCCAACAGATTGTTGCTGGCCAAATGATTGGGCAACAGTAGCTTGTTCCATCACATACTCAGGATATTGCCCTGCAGATGGGCATTCTTCCACTGTGTGTTGTGGAGATTGGCATATTAGACATGCCTCCATCACCTATGCAGCCAATCTGGATTGCACTAGAGTTAATAGTTTATCAAACTTATTAGAAAAATTGGCCATCTGCATTTTCCAGTCATTATTCCCAGTTACTTCATACATCTTTCCTTTGGAAATTTTAGCTAGTCTCATTTTAGGAGAAGGCTCATGAACAGTTCTTGACAAGGACATATTTTGGAAAGCATTTTCACTAATGACCTCGAACAAGTCCCATGCCTCATCAGCTATTTTATGCATGTAAGTTTCACACAAGAGGCATCTACCATGTCTCTGCTTTTCTCATCAATCCCATTATAGAAGCTTTGGACAAGCTGCCAGTCAGGGATCTTATGGTGGGGACATTGTTTGAGCATCTCCCTGAATCTGTCCCATGCTTGATTAAAATCCTCAGTTGGGGATTAGGCAAAAGCAAGTATTGCTTTCCTCAACTGGCTAGTTTTTATCTCTGGGAAGAATTTGGTCAAAAATCTTGTCTAGAGGTCTTTCCAAGAAGTGATGCTATTGTTTGGGAGAGTAGCTAACCAGGTGTTGACCCTGTCCTTTAGGGAGAAAGGAAAGAGCCTTAATCTAGTGGCTTCTGGTCCCAAACCAGTAACGGAGAATGTTGTGCACAGGGCCAAGAATTGGTCCATGTGCTTGTAGGGGTCTTACTTGCTAAGCCCATGGAAAGAGGGAAGCATTTGGATGATTGAGGTTTTAATCTCATAGTTTCCCTGAACACCTGGGAATTGAATGCTGAATGGGGAATTATAATCATCAGGAGCATTCAATTCCTTCAATGTTCTGGGTTGCTCTTCACCCATATTTATTGTCTCGGTTTGATGAGGACTCAAGCTGTGTGTCATGCGTTCTTGGTCTTCTGGCCTTTTCTATCTCAGGGTTAGGAGGCTCTAATGTGGGATTGAGGGATCTCCTTCCTAACATGCACACACACCAATAGCAGGGAAGACTACTTGCAGACACATTGCAATTAACAAAATTACAACTATCCTAATCACTTCTATGGAATTTGCAAAGGAGAAATAGATTGAGTTTTCGAGGGTTAGAGAAATGCAAACAGAGGTAGCTAGACTCCACGTGCAGTTCAACTTTCCTCTCTGCTACTGTCCAGATCTGCAAGAAAAATTATAAATGTAAATTAGTAGTATTAGTTATTCACAAGCACAGCTACCAAAGAATAAAAAAATACAAAAATCTAGGGTCTACTAATAGATCAAGAATCCGTAGCAGCGGTGCCAAAAACTTGTTAGGATATTTTAGATGCTTGCTGCTAACTTTATTGAAAACAGTGATAAGAATGTGTTAGTGAAAATAAATCAAAGGTGGAATGAAAACTACAGAGCAGCAGGTCTAAAAATACATAGACCTGCAAGATACAGGGCCTGTTGTAGCAAGTTTTAACAAGTAAGAGTTTGTCCCACAGGGAAAATTGATCTAAAGCTCCAAGGGAGCTATCTTTAGTAGGCCCTCCAGATCCGACTACAGATCTGGCAATCCTAAATGGAAGGGGATTTAAGGTCACTATTGTTTAAATCCTATGATAATCTAATGCCTAAACTACAGAAATGGTTGAGAAGAATGATGGAGTGTGAGATAATAAATATAAAAGGGTGAGAAGTAAGCTATTAGGTACAAATCTGATGGATCTTATAACTCAAACTCGGATCTACTATTATAGAAATCCTGTCCAATGGCTACATTATCACCAAAGAGGAGAAAGGATCCAACTCACTCCTGTGCCATGATCCAATCCCTTATGGCTATAACCTGTCCACTCAAATGGTCACAGACTATCCAATAGGGGAACCACAGTCCAGAGATGGGTCAGAACAAGTTTATCATTGTAGGCACTACTTCTTCCAGGCTACCAGCTCAAGAATCCATAGGAATCTCAACCTCTAAAGTTTTGTGTGTGGGGCTAGGCCTACAATGTGCACTAGCCTGGACACACAGGACCAACAAGAGTTTGAGTACTAGCTTTAGGTCTAGCTTTTTACGGCTTTAGAAAGACAGCAGTGATCCAGTCACAAGCCTACAATCTCTACAGCCAAATTAGATCTTCCATCTGATGGTGGGTCTATACAAATACAGGGGAGTCTGTCTCTGCACAATCTCTCACAGGGCTACAAGCACAAGTGCAGAGAAGAAGAATCTGTCTTAGATCTGTGGATTGGCCTTACCCTAGGGCTATAACCTGCCCACTTAAATGGTCACAGACTATCCACAGAGGCTATCCTCCTCACAGAGGTCTGAGATAGAATAAGTAGATTACTGCCACCACCATATTCACATGGCTACCAGCTCAAACTCCCATGGGGATTCAGATATAGTGGATCCTGTGGAGGGGCATAGGCCTGCAATGTGCCTAACCTGGACACACAGGTCACTTGGATCTAAATAAATCCTTAAAAACAATCCTCCATTGCTTACAATATAACTTAGCAATGGAGGATCTCTAAGCAGCAACCTTGTACAGAACAACCCTCAAACATCAATCCCATTCATGCATAAGATCCAATTATAAAACACCATTAAAACTGTTCCAAATAAACATACAAAGGCATAGCCAGCAAGTGCTGGACTATGGAGAAAAGAAAAAGGAAAAAGAAGCTGCCTAAACCCTAGCCTTAGCCTACTGGAACTATACAGTCGATTCAAGAAGAATAGCCCCCATCAACCTAAACTAGGCTTAGGCTTATGTAGCAGTTGGCTGTGTGAGTATTAGGGTTAGGAAAACCCTAATTTTAAAGATGCAAACGTGGCCCATCACTGTTCCATGGATGCCTCAGGGCATGTGCACGGAGATTGGAGTATTGGAGTGTGTGCCCTAATTCTGGAAGTTCCTAGACTGCCCCTGCAAAAGTGGGGGAAAGTTAAGATCCTGAGCCTCGCTAGGTAGCAAGGATTTCCAAGTCTTGTAGTGTGATATAGTTGGCATCGCGGGATTGAATTGACTTGAAGCTCTTGCAATCGCAGGATAGATGGTTTGGTCATCACGGGATTGCTCTGATCATCACGGGATTGCGCTTTCCATTGGAATGGTGCGGGAATCACGCGCGCAGTTCATTCCTTGGTGAATCTCACGGGGATCCTCGCAAAGAAGAAATGTGCATAAGCCTCTAGATTGCACGAGCAGTTTCCTGAAGATTTGCATCCCGCAGCCACTGCATGCAAGCTACGCGCATGAATGCCTGGAGCTCTCTCTCCTCAGTGAATCGCGCGAAGATTAGATGCTCCTCTCTTGAGCTGCGCGAGACTGCACGAGAGCTTCCAACTGAGCCTCACGAGAACTGCACGAAATCTCGTGACAACTACGTGAAGCATTCTTTTTTATTCAATTAAACCCTGCGACATCTGCATGAGGCTTACTTCTTGACTTGTTGCTGCTGTGCTGTGCCTATGCTGTAACCAATTCTCTGTCTGGGTCCAACTTCCTTTCTCCTGAGGAACTTTTGGGGTAAAAGTAAGCTCTTGGCATGGTTAGGGCCTTATCTGCAACTGCTATTTATTACCTACAAAATGGGCTTAACACACATTTATTAAATGACTAAGGGTCTAACAGAGATTAAGTTAAGGGGTGAAAAGTGGTACTTTTTAGGTCTTAACAATAAGCCCACAAAGCATCAGGTAACTTCAAGAACCAGTCTTTCCTATCCACTCTCACAGTTGTCTCCAAAATGTGTTTGATTTCTCTATTAGAAATTTCCACTTGCCCACTGGTTTGTGGTATGGGGTGGCAACTCTGTGTGTCACAAAGTTCTTTCTAAGTAGGTTCTCAAACTGCCTATTGTAAAAGTGGCTCCCTCCATTACTAATGATGGCTCTGAGGGTGCAAAACCTAGAGAAAATATTATCCTTCAAGAAGTTTAGGACAACCTTGTGATTATTGGTTCTTGTAGCTATGGCCTCAACCCATTTGGACACATAGTCCACAGCTACAAGAATATAGTTGTATCCAAAGGAAGGAGGGAAAGGACCCATGAAGTCAATCCCCCAAATATCAAAAAGTTTAATCACAAGTATGGGCCGTAAAGGCATGGAATTTCTTTTGGAGATACTTCCCATCTTTTAGAATCTTTCACAAGTTTTTTAATGAAGCCATGCATCCTTGAAGAGAGTGGTCCAATAAAATCTACTTTGGAGCACCTTGGCAGCAGTTTTGTTCTTACTGAAGTGGCCTCCACAAGCCTGTTCATGACACATAGTTAGTATATTGTGGAATACCTCATAAGGGACACATCTCCTCACCATTTGGTCTGCACAATGCTTGAATAGGTATGGATCCTCCCACATATAATATCTGATATGTGAGAAGAACAAATCCTTGTCCATTTTGTTCTAATGTGGGTGGATCTTCCCTAATGTCAAGTAATTCATAATATTTGTAAACCAAGGTGTAGAGGTGCTGATAATAAACAGTTGTTCATTCGAAAAGGAGTCATTAATAGGTAGCCTATCAAACTCCTCTGCTGGGATCCTAGACAATTATCTGCAACCACATTTTCAACCCCTTTCTTGTCCTTGATCTCAAGATCAAACTCCTGTAATGGGAGGATCCATCTGATCAATCTAGGCTTTGCATCATTTTTTGACAAAAGGGATTTTAAGGCTAAGTGGTCTGTGAAAACCACTATCTTGGATCCCAGCACATAAGACCTGAACTTATCTAGAGCAAAGACAATTGCCAATAGTTCCTTCTCAGTTGTAGTGTAATTTAACTGAGCATCAACCATGATTTTACTTTCATAGGCAATCACACAAGGGGCCTTATCCTTCCTTTGTCCCAAGACTGCACCAATTGAAAAGTCTGATGCATCACACATCAACTCAAAAGGTATAGAAAAATCAGGTGCTTCAAGGATAGGTGCATAGGTTAGGCAACGTTTCAACAGCTCAAAGGACTTAACGCATTCATCATTGAAATCAAAGGGAACCTCTTGGCACAACAGGTGGCAAAGAGGTTTTGAGATCTTGCTGAAATCTTTGATAAATCGCCTATAGAAGCCAGCATGCCCCAAGAAGATTTGACTTGTTTAAAAGTTTTTCGTAATGCAAAGCTCACCATCAATTTGAGAGTTCTATTTTGATAATGCCCCAAACAAATTCAATTTTAGACCCAATTCTCACCAGGGCTGTCACTTGAAAATAAAATGATGTATCATTTCAGTCAACTCAAGAGCAGTTGCAACCCTCAAATAGGACTGCACGCATGAGCATAGGCAATGCTCTGAAATCTCTTAACTCTTTTCACCATAGATTACACAAATCCTCATCTCCACGTGACAGCTCAATCAATTTTAGATCCGAAGGGTCCTTTTATTGGGTTGTAATGTGGCTTATGGGTGAGGTTTATAAAGAATAAAAGGGTAAGGAAGGATTCAAAATTGAGAAATCAGTAAGGTAAGGAGGTTATTTGCAACTTTACAACCTTCATTTCAGCATAATTCCATCTTCTTTTTGAATTTTTCAGAGCCAAAGTGATCAGTTTTTTCTCTTCTTTTTTAAAATCTCCAATGAAATGACTTCTCTTTCTCATTTTTATTTTTCTTTTCTATTTTTCTCTTTCTTTTTGTACACCTTTCTTTTGTATTTTTCTCATATATATATATATATATATATATATATATATTTTTTTTTTTTTTTTTTTTTATGGGCTGAAATGCCACAACTATACTTCTGATTCACAACTGCCATCAAATGTGCTTTCTTCTCCTTCCACAAAATGTTAAACCAACTCTACCTTCTTTAACTCCTTCACCTTTACCTTCTGCATTCTCAGGATAAGGTGTTGGTGCGTGCTTTTTCTAGGTTCCCTTTGGTCCCAATTGAATCAGTGGCCCAATTTTGTCCAAGTGGACTCTAGCGATGCGGCATTTGGAATGGTAGAAGTAAAATAAAAAAGGGGGGTTTCTAGCAAGATTCCTAGTTTATTGTGATCTCCAGTTGTAGATATTTAATGACGTTGCAACACGTCTATGATCACGCTTTAGCGTGGGTGTGGGTTACTTTTATACTGAATTATCTACCTACGAACGTCAGCAGTTATGACGCTGCCTTATAATTTAGATAGTTTAGTTTTCCATTTCTTTCCCTGTTATTATTATAATTCGGATCAGTTCAGATTCCCTAATTCTATTGTGTCTAGTGGTGTAGGTTCATTATAGTGATTTATTCTAACGTTATGATTCTATTGGGTTTCTAATTAATTTAGTTTCCTAATCCTACTATAAGTCCAATTGATATCAATCTCCTGATTGTACTAGGAAAGCAAGCATGTTAGTTCTAATAAAAACTCTAATTAAATCAAGTATGCTTATCGTACTAGAATTCTATGTAAAGCAATTATAACAATTCTACTACAATTCTAATAGAAATATGGAACTAATTTTACTATGACTCTAATTTAAGTAAGGAATTAATTTTATTAAAGTCTAATTAAAATAAATAAACTTATTTTATTAAAAAAAACTAATTAAGACAAGTAAGCTAACTATACTAAAAATCTAATTAAAATAAAGGAACTAATTTTATTAGAATTAAAAACAGATCAATTATTCTAAGGATCTAATCAAAATAAAGCATGTAAATTACTTATACTAAAAATCTAAGAAATTTATGGACTTGATTTTCTAATTCTAATTAAAGCAATAAAACAATCCTAAAAAAAGGGTTTTGGGCCCGCTATGCTATGGAGGATCGGCTTCGTTCTCGAGTACCCACTACAAGCAGCTCCCTTGGGCAAATTGGGTGGCTAAGGTTAAGAATAAATTAGATTTTGGATTATAAAATAGTATTTTTGGATTTTCGGAGTCATTTTTGAGATTATAATTAAGAATTAAATTATAAAAATAGGACTATCGAAGACTAAATTGATATTTGGGATTTTAGAAATACTAAACTAATGGATTGAAACTAGAATTTAAAAGTTTAAGGACTGAATTCGAGTCTGAAATCAGAAAATCAGGCCGTATGATTAGGGACTGGTTCTAGAAACTATGAACTAGAACCAGAGATTAATGATAGGACTGGAGATTGTGATTTTAGGACAAAATTAAGTCTATGGTCGATGAATTGGGCCGTCAGATTCATGATTGGTTCTAAAAACGAAGAACTAGAACCAGGGAATGAAATTACGGTAAGAAAAAAGGTGCTATGGTCTAAGACTAAATTAATGTTAATAATTTGAACAAAGAAAATCCTAAGTCTAAGAACTAAGAACTACGGTCAGGAATAAAAAATTACCTAAGGTCGAGACTGCAGAGAGAAATCTCGAATATTCGAAGTTTGAATCTCGAAATTATGGCTATGTTGCTCTATGGGTTCGTCCTCGGAGTTCTCTAGTTTCGAAATCCAAAAAAATTCCGCTCTCTCGGTGTTGTTCTTTTTTGGGAGAATTAGAAAAAAAATCTTTTTTATAGGTTTTTCTTCAATCACGCGCCATTTTTCAAGCATTTAACTAAATTACGCACTGGTCTCCCGGTGCTTAATCGCTTTGAGTTGGTCACTGACTCAGTGAGTGACCGGCTGACTTGCTCAGCGAGTTTCCTAGTCTTAATCACATTAGAACTAATTACCCGCCCAGTGTGGAGTGCGCGATCCGATTAAGCATCTCATCCGAAGTGCTTGATCGAGGAAACTTAGGGATCAAGGACGGTAAGACTAGGTCGGGCATAGGAAAATTGCGCGCTGATGGTGGGGTGCTCAATCCGATTGCACGTCTCATGTCAGGTGCGTGATCGAGCCTCGAAGTGGTTTGGGAAAAGAAGGCTAGTCTGAAAAGGGAACTGATTACACACTTGTGGATTTGCGTGCAATCGAATTACAGGCGTGGTTTTGGGCATGTTATTCAAGGCTGTCTAGGTTCGGGCCAGGTCTAAAATGCCAGACTATTATTTCAGCCCGCATTCTAACTATATACTATTATTTCAGTATATAGTCTCCCTATGTCGGGATATGACCACAGAGCTATTGTTTCAGCCTGTGTTCAGCCATATACTATTGTTTCAGTGCATGGTTCCCAAGTTAGGGTCAGGAGGTTTGAAATGTTAGACTATTGTTTCAGTCTGCATTTCGATTATATATTATTGTTTCAGTATATAGTCTCCCTAAGTTGGGATCTGAGCCACATAGCTATTGTTTCAGCCTGCGTTCAGCCATGTACTATTGTTTCAGTGTATGGTTCTCACGTTAGGGTAAAGGAGTCTGAAATGCTAGACTATTATTTCAATTTGCATTCCGACCATTACTATTGTTTCAGTATATAGTCTCTCTACGTTGGACCTGAGCCACAGAGCTATTATTTTAGCCTGTGTCCAGCTATGTACTATTGTTTTAGTGCATGGTTCTCATCTTAGGGTAAAGGGGTCAAAGTTTGACCAAATAAATTAGAATATTCTGAGAGGGCAAAATGGGGATGTCTACAGATGCCCCTCTTCGGTGCGCTCTTGCGAAGTAAGAACGCGTCGAAGAAGTAGACACCCCTCATTCGAGGTGTCTTCTCGTTTCTCTTGAGAAATCACAAATGTGAACTGGGCATGCTGACATGACATTCTTGGCTTTCTTATTTATCAACACAAGCTAAAATGGAACATTCGGGGGCCCAGTGGTAGCTGTCGAAAGGTGTGTTTCATGCCTTGGATGCCCAGGGGCAATCCCGTTGCGTATTGTGACCCGCTGTCATAGATAGTCGATGGAGAAAGTCAGCATATCCTATTTTGTGGGTGCAAGGGGCATCCTGTCGCATGGCGCGACCTTCTATGAGTGACAGTCAAACAGAGAAGAGAATCGCCATATCCTAATCTATGAGTGTAAGGGGCATCCCACCGCATGTCGCGACTTGCTGCAAGGGACAGTCAAACAAAGGGGTATGATGTAGTGGAGGCACCGAGGGGCGTCATACAAATGTCCATAAATATAGTCCAGAGACTAATAATAATACAATACAATATAATGTCGAAGGCTTTACAAGTCATGTCAGACCGAGCGCGTCATTGCTACACCAATGCGCGTTAGGCATTCCTTTTCCAATAGGCGTTTGTAAGTTCTGAGACTTAAATATACTCATTCGGTTTCCCAAGGGAATGGCCGGTTTGGGCTAGTAATTGGGCTGGTAGTTGAAGCAAAATTTGGTAGGTGAATTTTGGTAAGTGAGTCTCTTTGTTTATTATTTTTTTGTTGGTTTCTTCTTTTAATAGTTTGTTGTTTTGGGAGTAAAAGATTTTTGGTTTTGGAATAAGATTTTTAGTTTTAAGAGTAAGTGGTAAGAGTTCTTTTGTTGTTTCTTTTTTTTTTTTCTGAAAGTAAAAGATTTTTGGTTCGGGAGTAAGGGGTTTGGAAAATTTAAACGTTTAGGGATTTAACTTAAGATCAATTCAGTGGTAAATCGGTGAAAAATGTGGCTTTCGATATGTCGCTGTGCAGATCCACTGGTATGGGATTTGTGGACCTGACCGTTGATGTGGTTGTCAAGACGATACTTAGCATGCCGGATACTCTGTCTAACCTTCTCGGCAAATACTGATGATTGTCTCTTATGGGAGGACTATAGTGATTCTCGAGTCGAGAGCGATGAGTTTTGAAAACATTTGATTTAATCATAGGCAACTATATTTATAAGCTATATCGAGTAATTGAAAAGTGGGTAGTACTTACCTGGGGGTGATACTTGGATTATGCATAGCTTGCGCGGTTTGGTGATGGCATAGTGTCGCAAGGGGACTTTAGAGATTTCTCCTCCTCTCTTCATGTCTGCTGTGGCAGAGCTTGGCAGTTGCCCATGTGATGTAATGTCTTGGAGAAGTGTCATCATGATGGGACTCGGGGAATTTTTTGTTTCTTTGGCTGTGTGCTGGATGAGTCCTGGTGGGACTTAGGGCTCAATTTGAGAGAGAGAGAGAGAGCTCCTTACTTTAGCGATTGGACATGATCAAGCTTTCTCCATTTTCATCATACGGCATGGCAGGTGTTGTCTGAGCTTTTTGGGTAGTGATGTTTGTGATGTGACATTGGTGGGCGTAGTTAGCAATGGGACGCTGGTAGAATACTTGCATGATAGGTGTATCCTGTTCCTTTCTTTGGCAGATCTTGGGGTTGTGTAAGAAAATCACGTTGTGGTTGTGTAGCGATTGGCTGTCTTTGGGTGGTGTGCCCGTGGCTTCGGGAGATTTGCTTTTGGTTTTTAGTGATGGGATATAGGGGCATGGCTAATTTATTATGATGGGGCTAGATATTAAGGCGGTATCATGTGTGTGCGTTATCGTGATAGGACGTGCATGACGGGGTTACGCGATGGGGTTCTCCCTCTCTGGTGGGCTCGTGAGGGTGTTACGGTAAGGGGTGTATGTCTGGTCGCGATGGGACTAGGGGGCGGTCAATGCTCCCCGTAGGGTTGCGTTATGGGAGAAGGGTAAGTGGTTGTGCCATTCTTTTTTTTTTCTTTTTTTTAACGTGTGAAGTCACGCGATGGGACAGGAGAATTTTGGTCAAGATGGGGTGAAAAGGTGTGAGGGTTGTTCTGGTATTGCATGCTTGGCACATGCCGCTTAGTATGATTGCGCGTCTATTTCCGAGCGTGTGATCATAGATTCAAAGGGCTGTTTACGCGTGTCTGATTGTGTGGGTGATTGTATTACATGTTCTGATTATGCCGCATGATTGAGGAATCACCAGGTCACTGTGCGAGCGACCTTTCGTATTTGGCAGTGTGTGTGCGTCGCTTAATAGGTTTGCACGGCCTGTAACGAGTGCGTGATCGGAGTGTCGCACCCTTGGCGCGGGCAATAGCTTATTTGCACGCTTCAGTTAAGGTGTGTGTTTTGGATTGTGCACTTTATGAATGGCGCGTGATCAAGTTACGCGCACGTGTTTAGGTGCGTGATTAGGTCCATACTCTATTTAGGCGAGGGAGCCTTCATTTGCTTCTCATTCTCTGGTTTAGTCTCGAATTTTACTTTTCCTGGATATTTTATGTTCTAAAAGGGTGAGAAGTAGTTTAGGTTAAAGTTTATTCAGTTATGTAACTCAGATTTATGGCTCTCTCGATAGCAAATCCTTAATAAAGTGCTATCACAAACCTCAGCAAGCTAGAAGAATCCAACTTAGCTCATGCCATTTGGGGCGTTTTAAGGCTATAGTCTGTCCACTCAAATGGCAATAGTCTATCCAATAGAGTTTGTTAAAGCCCATTGATCAAGCCAGGAAAGCTGACCTAATCCAAAGGAGTGAGCTGATTAAACCTCATCCAATGAATTAAAGCAGGTCATGAATACCATTGCAGACACTATGTTTGCCAGTGCTCCGAGCTCGCCAGAACTATGCACAGATATGGCTGGCATTCATAGGGGTATTAAACCTAGGAAGATCAGATGGCAATCAAAAGATCTAAAGGTTAAGCGAATGGGCGAATCCTCAAAACACAAATCCGATCGAGAATCTAATGGAACCAAAACACCTATAGGTTTAAATAGACTTTAAATCAACAATTTATTGCTTAAAAATAGCTTGCAATACAATGTCCTCATAGCTACAGTCACTATAAAAAAGTCAGATCTAACATCTTATTGCGATTAAGTGAAACAAAGGGGAGCCTGTTCCTGCACAATCTCTCACCAGGCTACAAGCTCAAGTGCAGAGAAAAAGAATCCATCTCAGATCTGTAACCAAGATTACCCTAAGGCTATAGTCTGTCCACTCTAATGGTCACAGGCTATCCACAGAGGCTCCCTTACCCACAAATGATGAGACAAAACATGTAAACTGCTACTACCACCATGGTCCCAAGGCTACAAGCTCAAGCTTCCATGGGCCTTTCAATAAGCTCAAATCCTAAATGTATGCTATAGCCTGAACAGAACTATTGACAAATAGGAAAATAACAGATTGAGTAAGCATTCAAACATAAATTCCATTGATCTGATGTTACTAATAATGAAATCTCTCAAGACAGCAGCCTTGTGCACAATAGCTCAACACAATATCCCAATGTTTAAATGACCTATTACAAAACTTAAATGAAACTACACCTAAGTGCATACCAAAGATTTAGCCAGCAAGTGTTGGGCTAAGAGAGAAGAAAAAATGAAAAAAGAGGTGATCAAACCCTAACCCTAACCCTAGTCTGCTTGAGCTCTTAGCCGCCAGAGGTTGAAGGAAAGAGTGATTGATGGTTTATAAGTTACAAGCGCTGCTTATATACTTAGTTCTAATGCTGTGACTGAGAGAAGAGTAAACCCTAATTTTTTAAGTAGATGTGGCACTGTTATAACCCTTGGATGTCTTGGGATGCATGCATCGGGATCCATGCCTTGGGATGTGTGCCCTAGACCTGGGGAAATCCCTAAAAGGTCCTTGAGTTAAGATTGAGAAGTAGAGAGCTCGAGCTTCGCAGAGCTGGTTCCTACATATCACTTCTGTCGCACAGTTGCAAAGTGTTCATGGGGTAGAGTTTAGCTTGGAATATTTCTGTCTCTCCCAATAGAGCTTTGGGTGATCGTACAGCTGCTTCAACTTTGAATGCACTCGCACAGAAGAGCTTCAGGTGCTTAGCTTGCTCACACAGAAGAGCTTCAGGAACTTCATTTGTGAGGTACTCGCGCAGATGCCTTCGCATCTTGCTTGGTACAGATTTAAACATTTAGATGCGTGAGAGCTACGCGAGAGAACTTCTGGGCGTCTCTCTCTTCCAGAGCCATGCGAGAACTTCGCAAGGTCTTTATTGTTGTTCGCACTAATTTGTCTCGCGGGGCAGTGCGCACGGCTGCAATAAGGTATGATCCTCGCGAGAACTTTGCAAGCTATATGCTACATGTCTTAGCTGCGCGAGGGAGCTCTGCCAGTGAATTGAATAGCACGAGATAACACCTCAGCTATGCAAGATAAGTCCTTGGCTCCTTTGCTGCTATGCACATGCTTCTATTACAGCTTCCTCCACTCGCACCTATACTTTTTTCATCTGTTGGACTTCCTCGGTCTATTATGACATGCAAAATAGTCACCATGGTGTGTACCACCATGGTGTTCCATCACTTTCTGGTTCAGCAGTCCTCTTTTTCTTGAATTCTCTCTTCCTGGCACTAAAAGCATAGACTTTGTGCTAAGCTGCATAATTTATTACTAACTATAAAACAAGCTAAAAAGGAGTTATTAGTCAGCTTTAAAGTCCCGTAAAGGCTAGGTTAAGAGGTGAAAAGTGGTACTTTTTAGTGAATAACACACCCCCAAACCTAATCTTTGCTAGTCCCTGAGCAAAGCAAAATTTAAACAGCTACTCTAAGAATATAAATGCCACTTTCATAGGGAGCACGGATGCATTTAGCTTATGCATCAAGCCTTTTAAACCCCTAGGTGATCCCTAGTAGAGGGGTGAAGTCTCCTGAGGGTTTTCAGTGAAGGTACCCACAAACTTCTCAATGAAATAGTTAATAAAAGTGCAAACAATGGTCAACTAGTTTAAAATAAATACAGTTCATTTCACCCTTGCTCTGTCAAAATTAAAGGAGTTCCAAAGTAGTATATGCAAACAATTTAACACCTCAGTCATGCATCCATGCTCAACAGCTAATCAGCTGACACCAAGATAACAAAATGTGCAAAACAGTACTAAGCTTACCAGTGCATCAAAATTCCTGTTCAAACAATGCCCCAATGATTTCAATCTCAGATCCAAAGCTTACCAGGAATGTCTCTCATGAATGAATTTAAGGGTGTATCATTTCTCATAAGCTCAAGAGCAGTTACACACCCCAAATGGGTTTGCATGCATGAGCATGGGCATTGCTTCTAATTTCTGACATTATAAAGTACTCCTACCATAGATTAAACATTCCCTCATCTTCACATGACAGTTCATTTGACTTTGGATCAACAAGGGCTTTTCATGGGTTGTAATGTGGCTTATTGGTGGGGGTTGTAAAGAATAAAAGGGATTCAAAATTGATAAATCAACATAGGTAGGAAATGATTCATGACTTCACCTTCTTTATTTCATCATAACTCCATCTACTTTTGAAATTTTAGAGCTAAAGTGGCCAACTTCTTCTCTTCTTTTCAACATTTCTAATGGAATTCTTCTTTTGACTTGTCTTTTTTTTTTTATATGTATTTTTTATTGTATGATGGCTGCCACACATCTACAACTGCTACATTGTTATTCACAGATCTCCTTCTCTCTTCTTCTCCTCTCACCAAATGTTAAACTTTACTCACCTATCTTCAACATCCTCTCCTTTACTTTCTGAATTCTCAGAGTGAGGGTAGGGCTGAATCAGGTTAAGAGGTTCAGGTTCAAGTACTTTAGTGTTTGTTGAAGAAAAATGGGGCTTTAAGGCTCAAAAAGTGTATGCACAAGCGTAGTTTCACAGGATTGATCTTTTAGGCTCAAACTGTCCAAATGAAGACCTTGGTCCTTTCCTTAGTGTCATGATTACTGTCAAACAACTTCAACTTGGGGTGTCTAACTTCTAGAGAAAAGGGTTTGACTCAGTTAGTCCTTAGAACATAAAAAATTACCATAAACACTCCAAAAAAAATTTTATAGGCTCAAAGCTCACTAGGTATGGTCTTCAATTGCACTCAAAGGGGGTATGCTCTCACCTATTTCTCTCTTTACTGGTTCACTAACTACTGCTTAAAAAAATTGCTGATGTTCACCTCATAGAAGTATTGATTTTCAAATAATTTTAATATTAAAAAGGTCTGCACAGTATTTAAATTTCCTCACTTCTAATATTGCTTAGGTGAAATTCATTCTATTTATTCCTTACTTAGTTAAGACTGCTGCACTTAGGTTAACTATATCATTGGCAATCCTTGCCACACCCCCAAACCTATGAGGAGCAGTGTCCCCACTGATTCAGAGATAAGAGGGCATGCGCAACAGGGGACAAATACAAAATTGACACTAAAATAAAGTAAATAAAAGCAAGAAACAATGCACACATACACAACTAAAATAAACAAACTATCTGAGTAGAAAGTAAAGCAAACAGAACATAATAAAAAGGACTTTCATTAATGCAAACAAAATTTTTACAATGTAAGGCAAAAGTGATCTACAAAAAATTAAGGGAAAAACATCCTAACTAACTATAGGTGTATATCTAATCATTTGAATCCTCTGCTACAGCAGGTGGATCCTAAATTCCTTTTCCCTTTTCTTGCCTCAAAGCAGCAGCAACAGACTGAGACCTTTTGGAAGTAGTGTTTCTTGGCTTGGAGGAGCTTTTCTTTTTAGGAGTGGGCTTTGGCTTTGAAGTAGGTTCCTGGATTTTGATTCCAGGTCTGACTTTGGTAGGCTCCTTGGGTCGAGGGGTTGTTTCTTGGTGAGGTACATCAGGGTTAATTGTTTGGAAACAGCCTCAGCTAACTGTCGGTCACTATCTTCAGTTAGGTTCTTCTGTAGTGTTGCAATAGTCACTCCATAATCCTAGGCCTTGTCCTCAGCTACTCTCAAGTTTGTTTGGAATTTCTTTATTACATCCTCCATCCCCTCAGCCCTAGTCTTTTCTTCATTGTATTGTATCATTATCTCTTGCCACCCCTGTTTGATTTTCTTTTTCTCTAACTTGTTGGTTAGATGTACTAATCGAAGTTTATCAAGAAGGGGTTGTCTCACTGATGCTCGTAGGTCAGCCATTCCTTTTACTACATCCCTCTTGATGTAAGCATTTTTCTTCATTGCTCGAAGGAGTGTGTAGTATGGAGGTCCAGGGTTGAAAGAAGCGGGTACTATGGGCTGGGCATCACTGAAGGAAGTGCCAGCCAGTAATGGTGGAGGGATGGGTGGTGGCATGGCTGGGGTGGGATTAGAGGGTAGTGTAAGTTCTATCACCTCAGGGTCAGTTTAGGTGGAGGCATTTTTAAGGGAAGTAAGGGGGGTCAGGGGAACAGGTTCAAAGGGGGCATCAACAGTAGGTGTTACTGCTATGGTAAAGGGAGGGATAGATTACGGTGGAGTAGGCAAATGGGAAGGTAAGGGGACAAATGGTTGTTGGGAAGGTTGGGATAAAAGTGACAGTGTGGATTGAATGGCTTGTGAGCTGGTTTGAATGGGGGCTTGGTTTTAGAGGGTGGAGTTCATGGATTGCAAATTGGCTGTAATTGATGATTGGGTTTGGGTATCAGCCAACACTTGGGCTTGGATGAAAAGTAGTAGGTTAAAGATATGGGGTAGGTAATCAGGTGTTGGGGGTGGAATTGGTTGAAAAGGGGAAGTGGGTGCATGAGTGAAGGTGGTGGCCTATGGCGACTGTGGAGGAGGGGTGAAATGTGGAGGGGGAGGGGAATCTGGGAGAGGTGTAAACTCATAGTTGATGTCCTCTATGATAGAGGACATCATGGCTGAGTATCCCTCATCTGAAAGAGAGATTTGGTCATGGGTAGGTGGAACTGGAATGGATTGGTCTAAGGTTTCAAGGAATTTAGGTGGAAAAGGTGTGGACGTTTCTATGGGTTGGGGGGTGTAGTGGTGAGCTATGTGGGATTTCAAGGGTGGGAGGCTCAGTTTCAAAGGATTGGGTTGGTGAGGGTGGTGGTAGATCAATGGTTGGGTCTGAGATAGTGGAGGTTTCAATAATAGGTATGGTTTGGGGGATAGGGGTGGGTAGGGGTTCCTTCTGTGCTTTGCTTCATCTTCTTTTCTTTTTATAGGCTGTTAGCACAGGTGAGGGTGGTTGAGGGATTGGTATGGTTTCTTCATATGTGGTATGGATGGGTGAGCATGGTGTGGCTGATGTGATGGGTGGGGGCATGGTTAAGGTAGCAACAGGTATGGGGGCTGTGGGGATGGGTAAAGTGAGCTGGGATGAGGGTAATGGTACTATGGAAGGTTTTGAGGCTGGGGTAGTGGCTGATGTGGAAGGTGAAGGGGTGGCTGGTAAGGTAATGACTTCAGATGTGGTGGTGGTGTTGGCTGGCACAAAAGAATAGGCTGCCTAAGTGAGGGCAACAGAGCCTGGAGCCACTGAGGTAGCAATAGCAGCAACATCAGAGGTTGCTCCTACATTTGCCTTCTTCTTCTCAATGAGAGTGCCACTGATCCCCCATTATTTCATGCCATAATTTTTGGGATTCAGGGCAATAGTCTCTTCATTCATTTGAAAATGATACCCTCCAAGCTTCAACAAGGCTGTAATAAGCCTGCAGTAGGGAAGGGAATGGGGTTTCTTCTTGGTTTTCACCTTCTCTACAATGTCAGTCATCCCCTAAAAAATTAGCTTGGGAGTGTCCAAGTAATGGTTCTTGTGGAAGGAGAATAGTGCATCAGCAATAGGAGACCTCCTCTCCTGCTCATGTCTAGAGTAATAAATATTTTTTCTCAGCACCCCATCCATAAATCTAAGGTGGGGGTGCAGATCTCTCTTCCTGATTGATGCTCCTGATGCAGTGACCCTCCCGTCAGCTCCTTAGCAATCTCTAGGATGGTGGCTGTCAAAGGGAAACCCAAGCCACATTCAGAGCTATGCCTGGCTGGTATCCCAAGGATCCTAGCAATGGTAGCTTGATTGAACAACATCTTAAATTTGTCTATCAACTCCACCAATGCTGGGTTACCATCATCCCCGGTTTTGACTCTGATATTCTGGTAAAACAATTGCAAGTCTACGGAAGACTAGTTGCATTGGGGGTCTCAGTAGGGGCAGCAATGAGGCTTTGGTGAGGTACCCCATGGAGGTAGGTGTTTCAGATAGCTCCTCAAAGTAAGCCTTATCAAAAATTGTCTCAGATTCTAGCTTACTTGCTGCAACAAATTCAAATGGGACCCTGAGGAATTCATTGTCTTCTTCCTCTTCATCCTCAGGGACTACAAGGGCTACTTCCTTACCCATTTTCTATTTCTTCTTTGATTTCTCAGGGCTCTTAGATGGTGGGTGCTCTCTAGCCCTCTTCTTTAGGGCAGACTTCTTTTTGGTACCTTGGGCATCAGAGGGCATACCGTTGCCTTTCTTCACGATTTTCTCAATTTGGGGCTCCTCAAGGGGTACAGTTACCACAAGGGTCTCCACATTGGAGGCCTCTACAATTCTTGTAGATTTTCGAGTGACCTCAGGGCTCCAAGCCGGGGGTGGAGTTACCAAGGCAGATAAGGTGTCTGAGAATTTTGAACCCTTGGCCATAACTATTAAATTTTTGCAAATTAGGGTTTTGAAATCCCAGCAATTGGAAAGCGCTCTTTCACAAATAAAACAAACCCCAAATTGCTCTTTGTTGCACAGAATTAATGTCCACTTAAAGCAAATGAGGGAGAGTGAGAAATCTTACCACATGATAGCTAGGGTTTCACTTCACACGATGCACAGATGCTCAAATCCCCCAAACCTAGCTCAAAGTGACTAGGAGGTGATGGGGAGCAAAAATGTATGAGGAAACTACCTGAGGTTGAGTGGAATAGGTAGCATAGAAGAAAGAAGAAAAGGGGAAAATTGGAAACGCGCAGTGAAAGCTAGGGCAAAGAGACATGAAATGGCAAAAATGAGGAAATCGTTGGGTTTATAAGGCTTAACCCGTGCTTCGCGTAGTTGTCGGTAAGTTCTCGCGGAGCACATTTTTCATGCAGTACACAACTAACCTCGCGAGAGGTTCAGTCATGAAGAAAAGAAAAGCCTTGCGAAGACAGATTTGAAAGCTTAGTTGGCTCACGAGGCTCTTCGCTGAGTTATATTCAGGGTCACACGCACGAAGCAATTGCTCATATCTTGTGCAACTAGATTAGCGAAGACTCGCGAGCATTAAAATATGAATCTCAAGCATCTCGTGGGGCTCACCATCAGGCTGTAGCATATGTCCTTGTGCTCGCGAGAAAGCTACACTTAAACTTTTCTCTGAGATGGTACCCCGGCCTATGCATGTACAAAATCATGCACCAATTCAGTGTGCACCAGCACCACTCCAAGACATGTACTCCATTTCATCATGATAGTTAGGTTACTCTTTATCAACATTGAAACATCACAAATTCAAAATTCCAAAGATAATAATGTAGATCAAATTTAAGAAATCAATTGTCAGAGTATCTCAACTATCACCAACAGACATGAGCATCAAAATTCAGATGACAAATATGCACTTGCACTCAAAATAAAACCAAACAACATAAAATCAAACACACAATCAAAGCATTATTACCCTAAAAGTAGTACTTGAAAAATTTCTAAACAACACAAAACAAAACACGCAGTCAATACATATGGTATACAGATTTTTTTGGTACTTCACCACTCACTTCTTTCCTTGTTACTCTCCATGACCTCCTCAGTTGCCTTGACCAACTAAACCATCATCCACATGGGAAGAGGATGCATCTCCAATCCTGTACTACCCTTTGGGGTTGGCTAATAGTTGACTAGGCAATTTGCCTTCTTCTCTCCTATTCAAAGAATTACAGATTTGACCAAGCTGGTCCTTTATTTTCTTAATGCTTTGCCCATGAGAGTTCACAGTTTGGATTAAGCTCCCCAAATTCTACATGGATGGCTGCATTTGCTCTTCTAAAGAAGAGGAACTAGGCTATTGTGGGGGTAAGGCCAACTGGTTGGGCTGTGGAGCAGGCAACTGAAAGTTTCGTCTAGGTGGGTATCCCTGGTTAAATTGGTGCTGAGGTCTATACGGAGCTATCAACTGCGGCTGTTGGGTTGAGGGTAATTATCTTATCTCCACATCAAATTGGAGTGGTTCCTCCATGAATACCCAGCAGGTTGCTACCCAAATGCTTGGGCAACATTGGCTTGCTCCATAACAAAATCAGGGAATTGGTTGGCTGATGGATAATCATGTAGTGAATGTGTGGGAGATTGGCATATCCAACATGCCTCCTCAACTTGTGCAACCATTCTAGGCTGCATCACATTCATCAATTTATCAAACTTCAAGCTCAGGTTGTCCACCTTCTTCTCCAACTCACTTTGCACCTTCACTTCATATATTCCACCTCTAAGGGTGGACTCTTTAACCAACTTAGCAGGGGTTTTGCTGTCATTACGAGACAGTGACTCATGCTGCATGAAATTTTCCCCTATAATGTCAAACAGCTCCCAAGCCTCATCAGCTATCTTGTGGAGGTAACTACCACCACATGAGGCATCCACCAGATCCCTGCTCTTAGGATTAATTCTTTGGTAAAATACTTGCACTATTTGCCACATTGGAATTTGGTGGTGGGAGCATTATTTTAACATCTCTTGAAATCTCTCCCAAGCTTCATAAAAATCCTTAGTTGAGGACTGAGTAAATGACAAAATAGTTATCCTCATCTGGCTGGTCTCATTCATGGGAAAGAATTTAGCCAAAAATTAGCTTTGGAGGTCACTCCATGGTTTATGCTGTTGGCTGGGAGCTTAGAGATCCATGTGTTGATTTTGTCCTTTAAGGAAAAAGGAAAAAAGCCTCAGTTTGGTGGCTTCAGGTCTCAAGCCAGCAATATTGAAGGTTGTGTAAAGTGCCAAAAATTGGTCAATGTACTTGTAAGGATCTTCCTTACTAAGCCCATGAAAAGATGGCAACATATTGATGGTGGAGGACTTGATTTCATAGTTTCCTTCCACTTAAGGGAATTGTATGCAGGAGGGAGAAGTGTAATCCCTTGGTGCATTGTATTCCTTCAATGTTCTTTGCCTCTCAGCCATATTAGCTTGCTTAGTTTTAATAGTGGGACCTTGTGGGGTGTTTCTTAGTCTAAGGATCCTTTCACCCTCAAGATTTTAAGGTTCCAACTAAGGATTCAGGGACCTTCTTCTAAGCATACACCCATAAACTCAGCAAGTAAGGAAAATGCTTACATCACTCAAAGAATTTCTAAACTAAAATAACAACTAATAAATTTACACTAAATTAATTACAGGGAATTCAACATTAAAGAACTAGGTTTTGTTATTCACTGAAAAGTACCACATTTTACCTCTTAACCTAGCCTTTGATGGACCTTGATGCAAACTAATGATCATTTGTTATCTGTGTTTTATAGTTAGCAATAATCTGTGCAGCTTAATACAAAATCCTTGCTTTTTGGTCCAAAGAAGAGAGAGAATGCATGCAAGGATGATAGCTGAGCTAAAGCCTAAGGGAACACCTTGGTAGTGCTCACCATGGTGACTTATTTGCTGGTCATCATTGACAAAAGTTTAGCAGATGGACGAGGTTAGCTGAGAATGGAGAAGACTGCAATAGCAGCAAGTGCAATGCATCAGAGTATCAAAAGACAGATCTCGCTGAGTTGAGGAACTTCCTCGTGAAGCTAAGGATGCAGTGAAAGATGCCCTCGTGCAGATGGGATGCCCAGTCAAGAGGAGAGCTGTAAAGACATTGCGAAGATCTCGTAGTTTAAAATCCTTAGAATTTGCCATCACGAAGTTTTCGCGGAGATCAAGTCTTAAAGCAGCCGTGCGCAAAACTTAGCGAGTCTATATGTATACAAAAAAAAAGGTACCTCACGGAGTTCTTACGTGGCCAAAGAAGAGGGAGATGCCTAGAATTCTCCTCGCGCAGATCTTGCACACTCTGAAGCCTTACCAGTTACTATGTGAGCGCAGGAACATATCTGTGTGAGTACTCAGCGAGAGAGAGAGAGAGAGCTTCTTAAGCTCTACTACGTGAGAAATCTAGGTGCTCCAGATCATCGCCACGATAGCTTTGCAGTGCAAGAGAACTGTGTGATTAACCCAAGGTTTGCTGCACGAGTGAGCACTTCCCACTAGCCAAAGGCTACTCCGCGAATGCTCTACAGCTACGCGAATGAATTAATGCATATGCCAGCCCCACGAAGTATGGTTTCCGCACTTCTAAGTTTTAATGGAAGGACCTTTTGGGAATTTCCCAAGACTAGGGCACACTTCCTGAGGTGCTGATCTCAAGGCACACATCTCAAGGCACTCAAGGGTCATAATATTGCTACGTCTGCTAAAAAAAAGTTAGGGTTAATCCATTCTGAACCAAGGTCGCATGGATAGAGTATATAAGCAACACTTAGAGTTTAGTTTTATTCATTAATCCTTCCTTCATCCTTTGTCCGCTGAGAGTTCTAGCAGGCTAGGGTTAGGGTTAGGGTTTGATCACTTATTTTTCTTATTTTTCTTCTCTCTTAGCCCAACATTTGCTTGCTAATCCCCCTGTAAGTAGTTAGGCTTAGTTTTATTTCAGTTTTGTAATAGGTTTTGTATACATTGGGATCTTTGATGAGCAGTTGTGTACGGGTTGCAGCCTGGAGGTAGTTCATTGTAAGGTTTACTTTTGTTAATAGATTGTTGTTTTAATGATTAATTGAATCTAAAGAACTTATGGTTCCCTTAGATGTTTATAAGATCCATGTATTTGGGACTAGCCCATTCATTTTCCAGTAGATCTATTATTTATCATCTGATTTCCCTTGGTTTGATAGCACCATGGAAAGCAATGCTGGTTTGTAGTGAGATCTGGGGAGCTCAGAGGCCTGTGGACCATGGTGGTTGCAGCATTTTACATGTTCTTTCTCAGACCTTTGTGGTATGGGCAGACCAATGGGATTGCCTGTGACCATTTGAGTGGACAGAGTATAGCCCTAAGGTTGTGTCTAGCCACATTTTTGAGAAGGATTCTTCTCTCCTGCACATGAGCTTCTAGAGCCTTGTGAGGAGGTTTTGTACAGGAACTAGCACCCCTCTATTTTACCTAACCGATATCAGATGTTAGATCTTATTTCTCTGTAGTAGTTATAGCTTGAGGCTGAGTCATTGCAGGCCTTTTGTACAAATGACCAGCTGAATCTAGAGCCTTATTCAACCTGTTACATGGCCCTTTTTGTGGACACTAGTTGGCCTTGGCAAAGCACTTAGAATTTTATGGGTTAGAATACCTATGGATGTCAGCTAGATCTGTGCACATATCTGAGGAGCTTGTAACATTGACATTACATAGTGCTGCAATAGTATTCATGGCCTGATCTGATCCAGTGGTTGGGGAAATCATTAATCCACTCCTCTGGATTAGATTAGCAACTTCTGGCTTGACCAATGGGATTTGACAGACTCTATAGGATAGGTTGTGACCATTTAAGTGGACAGCCTATAGCCTTAAGAGCACCCCAAATGACATGAGTTAAGTTGGATATTTCTACCTTTTTGAGGCTTTTGATAGCGTCTCAGCAAGGAGCACTATAGATACAGACTAAATCTGAGTTACATTACTGCTTTAACTCTGAGCTTAACCTGCTTACTCCTCACCATTTTTTATATTTTATCTTGGCACATACCATCACCATCTTCTTCTTAACCCTTTTTTTAGGATAGAGCTACATTTTATTTCTCTTTTGCTAAGGATTAATTTAGTATAATCGTGACGCCCAACTCCCTTTCTTTAGGATTGTCAGATCTGTAGCAAGATCTGAAGACCTACTATTATAGCCCATTTTGGGTTCTAGATAAATTTCTTTGTGGGACAAACTCTTACTTATCAAAACGTGCTACAATAGGCCCTGTATCTTACAGGTCTAGGATTACTTTAGTTGTGTTGAATCTATTCTTTTATTTTACTTTGTTTTTAAATTTGTTTTCACCACACAATAATCAGCACATGAGGAAGTCCACAACAAGTTTTTTGGTGCCATTGCTGGGGATAATGATCTTTTTAGTAGACTTGAGTTGTACTATAATTTAGATTTCTAAATTCTTTGTAGTTGTACCTAAATTAGAATAAAAGTACTACTGATTCTTTGTGAAATTTTACAGAAATGGATAGCAGAAGAAGGGAAAAACTAGAGCTGCAATTGGAGTGAAACTAGCTCTATTTGCACTTCCTTTCCCCTAAATCTCAGTCCATTTATGTTTAATTCCCTGTTATTTGTTTAGTGTAAATCTATGTAGTTGTTAATTTTTGTTTAAAATATTCTTTGCGTGTGCCTGTGAGCATTTTCTGTACTTACTGTGGGTGTGAGTATATGCATGGTAGAAGGTCTTTAAACCCCGAGCTAGAACCTCCAAATGTATAGGTTGAAAGGATCCTTAAACCTAGGCGCATCCCACAGGGCCCTGCTATTGAAACTGAACCAACTATCATGGCTGAGAGGTAGAAAACATTAAAGGAGTATAATGCACCTGGGGAGTACACCTCTCCCTTCTGCATTCAATTCCCCTCTGTTGAAGGGAATTATGAAATTAAATCCTCCACAATTAATATGCTGCCTTCGTTTCATGGGCTTAGTAAAGAAGATCCCTACAAGCACATAGACCAATTTTCAGCACTTTGCATTACCTTCAATATTGCTGGCTTGGGACCTAAGGCCACTAAACTGAGGCTTTTTCCTTTCTCACTAAAGGACAAAGCCAGCACATGGCTATCAAAGCTCCCAGCCAACAGCATACAGTCATGGAATGACCTTCAAACCAAATTCCTGGCCAAATTCTTTCCCATGAACCTAATCAGTCAGATGAGGACAAATATTTTGTCATTCACTCAGCCCTCAACTAAGGAGTTTTATGAAGCTTAGAAAAGATTCCAAGAGATGTTAAAACAATGCCCCTACCACCAAAATCTAATATGGCAGCTTGTCCAAGTATTTTATCAAGGAATTAATTCAAAGAGCAGGGATATGGTGGATGCTTCCTATGGTGGTAGTTACCTCCACAAGACAGCTGAGGAAGCTTGGGAGCTATTTGACATAATAGAGGAAAATTCCATACAACAGGAGTCCCTATCATGCAATGACAGCTAGACTCCAGCTAAGATGATAAAAGAGGCCACCCCTAGAGGTAGAATATATGAAGTGAAGGTGCAAGGTGATCTGGAGAGGAAGGTGGACAACCTGAGGTTGAAATTTGACAAATTAATGAATGTGATGCAGCCCCGGGTGGTTGCACAGGTGGAGAAAGCATGCCTGATATGCCAATCTCCCACACATTCTATTCATGATTGTCTATCTGCCACCCAGTTTTTAGATTTTATTGTGGAACATGCCAATGCTGCTCAAACTTTTGGGCAGCAACTTGTTGGGTACTCTTGGAGGAACCACCCAAATCTAGGGTGGAGACAAGATTCATATCCTCAACCCTAGCAGCAGCAAATGGTAGCTCCTTATAGACCCCAACACCAGTTTAATCAAGGTTGCCCACCAAGGCAAAATTTTCTATTACCTGCCACACAGACCAACCAGTTGGCCCTACCCCCACAACAGCCCAGATCTTCTTCATTTGAAGAGCAGATGCTGGCTTCAATGCAGAACTTCGAGAGCCTGGTATAAACTGTTAACTCCCATGGGCAAAGTATTGAGAAAATTGAAGATCAGATTGGTCAAATCTACAATGTCTTGAACAAAAGTGGGAAGGGTAAATTGCTTGGTCAGCCCTTGACCAACCCTAAAGGGCAGTATATGATTAAAGAAGCACCCCCTGCCAATAAGGATGCCAATGTTATCACTACCCTTAGTAGTGGGAGAGTGGTTGATAATCTGGTGGGCAAGATAACAGAAGAGGTCGCGGAAAATGGAGATGAAAATGAACGGAGTGTTAGTGTTAAAGAGCCAAGGATTGTACCCCCTGTTGTGGATCAGCAAGGGTAAAATAATGGGGCAGATGTTGAGCCCCAACATAAAGAAATAAATGAAGAAAAAACAAAAATAAAATAATATATATATATATATGACCATGAGGTCAATAGGCATGCAGTAATGGCACCAGCAGTGCCACAACTACCATTTCCTCAAGCTCTAGTTGGCCCATCCCCTCTTGATAAAGGGAATGCTTAGATGGAGGAAATATTGGAAACTTTCAAGCAGGTTAGAATCAATTTGCCTTTGCTTGATGCCATAAAACAAGTCCCTGCCTATGCTAAGTTTTTAAAGGACCTCTGCACCCAAAAGAGGAAAGCAAGGTTGCAGTTGTCTAAAAGAGTTTTTGCTGCTGAGCATGTTGAGTAAGTCCTATCCATTGCCACACCAAAAAAATTACAAGACCCAGGGGTACCTACTATCCCCTGCATAATCGGAAACCACACCATTGGAAAAGCCCTTTTGGACTTAGAGGTCAGTGTGAACTTACTCCCCTATTCATTATATGAGGAGCTAGGTTTGGGGGAGCTCAAACCTACCTCAGTTGTGCTCTAACTAGCTGACAGGTCTGAGAGGAGGCCTGTGGGGGTGGTAGAGGATGTCTTGGTGGGGGTGGACAAATTCTATTATCCAGCTGATTTTCTTGTTTTAGACATGGACCCTTGCAAAGCAAAACCCCAATTCCTATTATCCTTGGCAGGCCATTCCTAGCTACTGCAAATGCTTGCATACAATATAGATCAAGGGAAATGGAGGTTACCTTTGAGAACATGAAGGCCCATTTAAATGTATACCATGCTGTTACAGTGCCTCAGAGTGACATTGAGGATTGTTGTGCATGTACTAGATGGCATGGTTGAAGGCCAATTATCCAATCTGCAAGATTGGGACAATCTGACTAAAAGCCTGGAAAGTGTTTGGAGTCTGGTTATGAAGGAGGCCCTAATTCCCATGACAGAAGACATCATAAACACTGAGTCTTCTGTGGGCCTAGTGTAGCATTTCAATTGAAAACACACATTGCTACCCCTTCTTCAAACCACTAAGACACCTTTGTTGCCTTCAATTGACAGTCTCCCTGAGCTGGAGCTGAAACAGCTTCCTGCCATATTAAAATATGCCTTTTTGGGGCATGACAACAAGCTTCTCATGATTATCTCTTCCTCTCTCACTTGTGAGCAAGAGAATGAATTACTGAATATTCTTCAGAAGGACAAGAAAGCAATTGGGTGGACAATAGCTAACCTTGGAGGCATTGGTACCTCAATTTGCATGCACAAGATTCACCTAGATGAGGGTGCAAAACCCTCAAGGGAGATGCAGAGGAAATTAAATCCTCACATGCAGGAGGTGGCCCTCAAGGAATGTGTAAAACTATTGGATGCAGGGGTGATCTACCCCATTTCGGATTCAGAATGGGTGTCACCTATCCAGGTGGTACCTAAAAAGCAGGCATCACAGTTGATACTGCTGATTCTGGGGAGTTGATGCCAGCTAGAGAGACCACTGATTGGAGAGTGTGCATTGATTATAAAAAGCTCAACTCCAAAACGAGAAAGGACCACTTCCCTCTCCCTTTTATTGATCAAATTCTAAACAAGTTGGCTGGGAAGGCAGACTACTATTTTCTTGATGGATACTCAGGGTATAACCAAATCCCTGTGGATCCTCAAGATCAGGAGAAAACTACTTTCACATGTCCCTTTGGCAGTTTTGCTTATAGAAGGATGTCTTTTCGGTTGTGCAATGCCCCAGCCAGTTTTCAGAGGTGCATGTACACAATTTTTTCTAATATGATTGACAAATTCTTGAAAATCTTCATGGATGATTTCTCAGTGTATGGGGACAACTTTAGTCAGTGTCTGAGTCACCTTAAAAAAGTTCTACAGAGATGTGAGGAGACCAACTTGGTCCTAAGCTGGGAAAAGAGTCACTTTATGGTGACGCAAGGTATTATACTAGGCCATGTCGTCTCTCACAAAGGAATTGAGGTGGACAAGGCTAAAGTAGACGTGATCTCCCACCTGCCCCCACCCAGGACTGTCAAGCAAATCAGATTATTTTTAGGACATACTGAATTTTACAGGAGGTTCATGAAGGACTTCAGCAAGATTGCCAAACCATTGTGCCACCTGCACTGCCAGGATGTGTCATTTATATTTTCTTCTGAATGCCTTGAGGCCATTGAGGCTTTGAAAAAGTTCCTTACAACTGCCCCCATAATCCAGGCCCCAAATTACTCACTCCCCTTCGAGCTAATGTATGATGCATCAGACTTGGCCATAGGTGTTGTCCTAGGACAGAGGAAATATAAGCTACCTACAGTGATCTATTATGCCAGTAGAACACTAGATGAAGCTCAGCTAAACTACAGCATGACTAAGAAGGTGCTAGTTGTAGTAGTGTTTGCTATGGAAAATTTTAGACCCTACTTGTTGGGGTCTAAGATTATAGTTTTTACAGATCACTCAGCCCTGAAATATCTACTGGCTAAGAAGGATGTAAAGCCTAGGTTACTCAGATGGATCCTCCTCTTGCAGGAGTTTGATCTGGAGATCAAAGACAAGAAGGGAGTTAAGAATGTGGTGGTTGACCACTTCTTTAGGATTATTCAGGATGAATGTATAGCAACACCTATTAATAAGTTGTTCCCTGATGAGTAGCCTTTTGCTTTGTAATCGAGTGCTCCCTGGTTTGCACACATTATCAATTTTCTTACTGCTGGTAAGATCCCTCCACACTGGTCTAAGATGGACAAAGACTTGTTCTTCTCTCAGGTTAGACATTTTCTATGGGAGGATCCATACCTTTACATGCATTGTGTAGATTAGGTCATTAGGAGATGTGTGCCTGAAAGTCACTTCCACAACATTCTTTCAATGTGCCATGAGCAAGCCTGTGGAGGTCACTTCAGTCGCAGAAAGACTGCAGCAAAAGTGCTCCAATGTGGTTTATTTGGCTTTCTTTGATCAGGGATACATACTTGCATTGCAAGGCCTGTGAGAGATGTCAAAGGATGGGAGGCATTTCCAAGAGAGACTCTATGTCATTATAGCCCATCCTAGTTATAGAACTTTTTGACATATGGGGCATTGATTTTATGGGCCCCTTTCCTTCATCTATGGGATTTAATTTCATACTTGTGATAGCGGACTATGTGTCCAAATGGGTGGAAGCCATTGCCACAAGGACTAATGACCACATAGTTGTCCTTAACTTCTTAAAGGATAATATCTTCTCACGATTTGGCATTCCCAGAGCTATCATCAGTGATGGGAGGAGCCACTTCTGTAACAGGCCTTTTGAGAACCTGTTCAAAAAGTATTTTGTTACACACAGAATTGCAACCCCCTACCACCAACAGACCAGTGGGAAAGTTGAAATTTCCAATAGAGAGATTAAGCATATTCTGGAGAAGACTGTGAGGACTGATAGAAAGGATTGGGCACAGAAGCTGAATGATGCTTTGTGGGCTTATAGGACTATCTATAAGACCCCTATTGGCATGTCCTCATTTAGACTGGTGTATGGCAAGGCCGGCCACCTACCAATGGAGTTAGAGCACATAGCCTCTTGGGCTATCAAAGCAATGAATTTAGACCGAACTTCTGTGGGTCCTCACAAGAAGTTGCAAATGGTAGAACTTGATGAACTGAGGCTGAAAGCCTATGCAAATGCCAGAATGTACAAGGGGAGATCAAAAGTATTCTTTGACAAAAAGCTATTAAGGAAGGACTTCAATGCTGGCACTAAGGTTTGGCTTTTCAACTCCAGACTTATATTTTTTCTAGGGAAGTTGAAATCCAGATGGAATGGACCTTACACTGTCATCAAAGCTTCCCCATCTGGTTCTTTGAAAATCCATGATCCAATGTCAGGGAAGGTCATGAAAATAAATGGTCAGAGGCTTAAGATTTGTGTAGAACAACCAGTGGAGCTTTCTCAAACTATTCACCTACATGAACCTCCCACTGCTCAGTGTCCCTCAACTTTGTATTATGTGTGCCATATCTGTTCAAAAAAATTTATGTGTTTTTTTTGGATTGATTAGGAACCTGTCATTTAATGTTTTTATTATGGAGGTTTGCTTATTTGTTTTCATCTATTTGTTTGTTCTATTTTGAGTACTTTGTCATTTCTGTCATTAGCATGGGAGATGTATGCTTATTGCTGCCGTATGATTGAAGTACTGGCACTATAAATGTTTAGAGTTTGCTTTCATGGCAAACTTTTATCATTTTAAATATTTGATATGTATGTGTTGGTATATGGGTTGATGCTAATGGCCACTGGATGGGCGCCTGACTCTGTACATGCCCAAGCCAGGGCGCAAATTGAGAAAAGGGGTTAAGTATTGCTTTCTCGTGGGATTAAATGGCAAAATTTTCACAATCACGAGCCATTTCAAGCTTTCTCACAGAGTCATTAGGCTGTAAAGAGTTAAATTCAAAAGATTCTATTGCATGAAACCCTGAAACTCCAAATGGTTGTTCTTCACAGAGATCACCAGTTAAGTCACCTGAGAAATGCGAAACTGCTTCGCGCGCTTAGTCCCAACATCAACCCCATGAAGTAACTTTGCGAGGCACACAAATCTTCTGATTTTGTACACGCAGAGTTATGCTCTTCTGCACAATTGTCCTTCTCACAGAATTAAATGCCAATTGCACGAGAATTCTACCCCGCGAGAACCTATGTACAACTGCGCAAAGCACGGGATTGGTCCTTTTAAACGCCAATAAATTTCTCTGATTTCCTATCTCGCTGCCTTAACCACCAATGCCAAAAATAGACCAACATTTACTGTGCGTCCATTCCCTATAATAAATTATGAAATTTACCATTTCCCATAATAATCATAGTTGATTGCCAACTAACCTTCTTTAATTTCTTTTTGGCAATTGAGCTTGGAAGAAGGTGGCACTTAATCTGTCGATTCCCATTCCATCGTCCAAGTACTTAAAATATCTTATCAGTCCATCCCTTCTCATTAATAATGGCGAATAAGAGCAAACCCTTGATGTCAAGACAAATTCTATCCAATGTGGTTGGTTTGCTCCACCTAAGGCAGGACCCACTACAATTCCTACAGGGCGAATCACGAGGTCTGAAGAGAATCCTAGCCAAGGAGGAGAAGAAAATGAATAAGCAAAAGAAGAAGAAGCAAAAGACCGAACCACCTGCATCTCCCTCCCATCCTCTTCAACCCCCCCACCACCTGCTCACCATCCATCTCCCTGATCCCTGTTCCTCCCCCTTCTCCTAGCTTGCAGTTCCTCTTCCACATGCAGCAGGTTGAAGATATCCCTGAGCCAGGAGGAAGAACCATTTTGCGTTTAACAGGATGTTTTGTCAATGTCTGTCTAGATTGTTCTTAGGTTTATAATTTTTTGTGAATCTCTTTGAAATCTTTTTTTTTTTTTTTACTTCTCATGAATTTTTTTTTTTCCTGATATTCTATTTTATTCACTTTCTTTATTTCTTTGTGTTAGTTTGTTTTGTATTGTGTGTTTTCTTTTTTTGCCGTGTCATTTTCTTTTTACTACCTCAGTCTTGAGCCTGCTGTATATCCACATCTAACTTTGAATTAGTGAGGACGCTGCTCCTCATAGGTTTAGGGGTGTGGCATGATCTACCAATGAAGCAATTAACCTAAGTGTAGCAGAATCAAGTGAGTAAGATTGAAATGGAACCATGTTCACTTAAGAATAAAAAAAATTAAGAAATTTAAATTTTTTGCAGACCTTTAGGCACTACAAGCTTTTAAATTTTAGCATTTCCATGATGTGAATACCAAGGAAACTAACTTGTATTAGTACTTAGTGAATCAGTAAGGAGAGAAAAAGGTATAGACATGCCCAACTGTTCGATGGAAAACCATAACTAGTGAGATTTGGGCCTACAAAAAATTTTTTTCCCTTCTTTGAGGAGTGACTGAGACAATTTTTCTTGCTTTAAGGACTGGCTGAGTCAATACCCTCACTAGAAGTTAGACACCTCCAATTTGAAACAACTGACAGCACTCATGACACCTAGGAAAGGATCAAGGCCTTCTCTTGGATAGTTTGAGCTCAAACAAACAAACCCTAATCAACTGCCCTTGTGCACACACCCTTTGAGCCTTGATTTCTAATGTTCTTTAAAATACACCTGAGTATTTGTACTTGAATCTATGGAACTGATGCAAACCTACCCTTACTCTGAGAAATCAGAAGGTAAAGGAGAAGGAGCTGAAGATGGATAAGATAAGGTCAATATTGGGTGAATGGAGAAGAGATATTTAAAGCATAACAGTGTAGCAACTGAGGAGAGACGTGGAAAGTTAGAAAAACTAAAACAAAAAGAAAAATGCATCCAAAAGAAAGAAAAATAATAATGAAGAGGAATAAGAGAGGAGTCAAGAGGAAAAGTTCATTGAAAAATCAAAAATAAGAGGACAAGCTGGCCACTTCAAGTTTGAAGAATTTTAAAGAAAATGAAAGGTGATGAATTATAGGAGAGGAAGTCATGAATCACCTCCTTCACCTACTGACTTCCCAATTTTGAATCCCTTTTCAACCTTCCATTCTTTATAACCTATCCCATAAGCCACATTACAACCCAGTCAAGAGACCATGTGATCCAAAGTTGAATGAGCTGTCATGCTGAGATAAAGAGTTATCCAATCTATGGTAAGGATTAGCCAGTGATGCCAGAACTTAGATTCTATGCCTATGCTCATGCTTATAGACCCATTTGGGGCCTGTAACTGCTCTTGAGCTTGAGAGAAAAAGGAAACCCTCAAGGTTCCTTGTGAGAAGTATGCCCTGGTAACCATTGGGTTTGATGTTGAATCTATTGGGCATGGCCTATAACCTAATTTTTGAATTAATGAGGAGCTCAATACTGACCTACATGTGGTGTTTTTCCTCTGCTGTGAGCTAATTGGAAATGATGTGCATCTATGTAAAAGTTGTGATGATTAAATGTCTGTGCATATCACATGTTCAAATTCCTCATGTAGTATTTTTTTGTTGAATCAGAGGTGAACTAATGCTCTATTTCTTGACAGCTAACTTGATAATTTTACACTTTTGATAAACTATTTTATTGAGAAGTTTATGGGTATCTTCACTAAAAACCCTCAGGAGACTTTACTCCTCCACTAGGGATCACCTAGGGGTTTAAAAGGCTTGGTACATATGTTAAATGTATCTGTGCTCCCTACGAAAGTGGCATTTAAATTCTTGGAATAGTTGTTTTAAATTTTCCTTTGCCAGGGACTAGCAAAGATTAGGATTGGGGGTGTGTTATTCACTGAAAAGTATATCTTTTCACCTCTTAACCTAGCCTTTGATAGACCTTGAAGCAGACTAATAATCATTTGTTAAGTGTGTTTTACAGTTAGCAATAATCTGTGCAGCTTAATACAAAATCCCTTTTTTTTTGTCCAAAGAAGAGAGAGAATACATGAAAGGATGACAGCTGAGCTAAAGCCTAAGGGAACACCTTGGTAGTGCTTAC
This sequence comes from Chloranthus sessilifolius, assembly GCA_021018995.1. NCBI lineage: Eukaryota > Viridiplantae > Streptophyta > Magnoliopsida > Chloranthales > Chloranthaceae > Chloranthus > Chloranthus sessilifolius. The sequence goes on along the minus strand of CM037593.1, from coordinate 47,917,090 downwards.
CATGGTGACTTATTTGCTGGTCATCATTGATAAAAGTCTAGCAGATGGACGAGGTTAACTGAGAATGGAGAAGACTACAATAGCAGCAAGTGCAATGCATCAGAGTATCAAAAGATAGATCTCGCTGAGTTGAGGAGCTTCCTCGTGAAGCTAAGGATGCAGTGGAAGATGCCCTCGTGCAGATGGGCTGCCCAGTCAAGAGGAGAGCTGTAAAGACATTGCGAAGATCTCGCGGTTTAAAATCCTTAGAATTTGCCATCACGAAGTTCTCACAGAGATCAAGCCTTAAGGCAGCCACGCGTAGAACTTAGCAAGTCTATATGTATACGGAACAAAATGTACCTCACGGAGTTCTTGCGTGGCCAAAGAAGAGGGAGACGCCTAGAATTCTCCTTGTGCACTTTGAAGTCTTACCAGTAACTACACCAGCGTTGGAACATATTTGCGTGAGTACTCAGTGAGAGAGAGAGAGCTTTTGAAGCTCTACTGCACGAGAAATCCAGGTGCTCCAGATCATCTTCGCGACAGCTTTGTAGCGCAAAAGAACTACACGATTAACCAATGGTTTGTTGCGTGAGTGAGCACTTCCCACGAGCCAAAGGGTACTCCGCAAAGGCTCTGCAACTGCGCAAATGAATTAATGCATATGCCAGCCCTGCGAAGCATGGTTTCCTCGCTTAATTTTAACAGAAGGACCTTTTCAAAATTTCCCAAGGCTAGGGCACACTTCCTGAGGTGCAGATCTCGAGGCGCACATCTCAAGGCACTCAAGGGTCATAATAGTGTCATGTCTGCTAAAAAAAACTAGGGTTAATCCTTTCTGAACCAAGGCCGCATGGACAAAGTATATATGCTACACTTAGAGTTTAGTTTTATTCATCAATCCATCCTTCATCCTCTGTCGGTTGAGAGTTCTAGCAAGCTAGGGTTAGGGTTTGATCACTTCTTTTACTTATTTTTCTTATTTGTCTTCTCTCTTAGCCCAACATTTGCTGGCTAATCTCCTTGTAAGTAGTTAGGCTTAGTTCTATTTCAGTTTTATATATATTGGGATCTTTGATGAGCAGTTGTGTATGGGCTACAGCCTAGAGGCATTTCATTATAAGGTTTGCTTTTATTAATGGATTGTTGTTTTAATGTCTAATTGAATCTAAAGATCTTATGGTTCCCTTAGATGTCTATAGGATCCATGTATTTGGGACTAGCCCATTCACTTTCTAGTAGAACTATTGTTTACCATCTAATTTCCTTTGGTTTGATAGACCTATAGAAAGCAATGTTAGATCTGTAGTGAGATCTAGAGAGCTTGGAGGCCTATGGATCATGGTGGTTGCAGCAGTTTATATGTTCTTTCTCAGACCTCTGTGGTATGGACAGACCAATGGGATACTTTGTGACCATTTGAGTGGATAGAGTATAGCCATAAGGTTATGTCCAGCCACATGTTTGAGAAGGATTCTTCTCCCCTACACATGAGCTTCTAGAGCCTTGTGAGGGGGTTTTATACAGGAACTGGCTCCCCTCTATTTTACCTAACCGTTAACAGATGTTAGATCTGATTTCTCTATAGTAGTTACAGCTTGAGGCTGAGTCATTGCAGACCTTTTTTAGCAATGACCAGCTAAATCTAGAGCCTTATTCAACCTATTACATGGTCCTTTTTGTAGGTACCAGTGAGCCGTTAGCCTTTGCAAAGCACTTAGGATTTTATGGGTTGGAATACCTAGGCATGTCAACCAGATCTGTGCATAGATCTGGGGAGCTTATAGCACTGGCATTACATAGTGCTGCAATAGTATTCATGCCCTGATCTAGTGCAGTGGTTGGGGAAATGATCAGTCCACTCATTTAGATTAGATTAGCAACTTCTTGCTTGATCAATGGGATTTGACAGATTCTATAGGATAGGCTGTGACCATTTGAGTGGACAACCTATACCCTTAAGAGCACCCCAAATGGCATGGGTTAAGCTGGATATTTCTACCTTATTGAGACTTTTGATAGCGTCTCAGCAAGGAGCACTACAGAGACAAACTAAATCTGAGTTACATTACTGCTTTAACTCTGAGCTTAACCTACTTACTTCTCACCATTTTTTATATTTTATCTTAGCACATACCATCACCATTTTCTTCTTAACCCTTTCTTTAGGATAGGGCTATATTTTATTTCTCTTTTGTTAAGGATTAATTTAGTGTAATCGTGACACCCAACTCCCTTTCTTTAGGATTGTGAGATCTGTAGCTAGATCTGAAGGCCTACTATTATAGCCCATTTTGGATTCTAAATCAATTTCTCTGTGAGACAAACTCTTACTTATCAAAACATGCTACAATAGGCCCTGTATCTTGCAGGTCTAGGATTACTTTAGTTGTGCTGAATCCATTCTTTTATTTTACTTTGTTTTTAAATTTTTTTTCACCACACAATAATTAGCACATGAGGAAGTCCACAACAGGTTTCAGGGTAAAAGAAGTGCAAACAGAGCTAGCTAGACTCTAGTTGCAGCTCTAGCTTTTCCCTTCTGCTATTGTCTAATTCTGTAAGATTCCAAAAAGAATTAGTAGTACTTTAATTCTACTATGGCACAGCTACAAAGAATTTTCTAAAATACAATATCAACTCAGGTCTACTAAAAGATCAATATCCCCGGCAGCGACACCAAAAACTTGTTGTTATTCAGGATTTATCAATGTGCTAATTTTATTGTGTGGTGAGAACAAATTAAAAATCAAAGTAAAATAAAAGATGGAAACAACACAACTAAAGTAATCCTAAGCCTACAAGATACAGGGCTATTATAGCAGGTTTTGATAAGTAAGAGTTTGTCCCACAGAGATATCGATCTAGAACCCAAAATGGGCTATAATAGTAGGCCTCTAAATCTGGCTACAGATCTGACCATCCTAAATAAAGGGAGTTGGGTGTCACAACTACACTAAATTACCTACTAAAAAGAAAAGAAATAAAGTGCAGTCCTATCCTGAGAAAGGGTTATGAAGAAGATAGTGATGGTGCATTAAAATAAAGATAAAAGGGTGAGAAGTAAGCAGTATAGATTAAAGTTCATTTAGTTATATAACTCAGATTTAGTGCTCTCTCTGCTGCAAATCCTTACTGAAGTGTTATCATTAACCTCAGCCAGGTAGAAGAATCCAACTTAACTCATGCAATTTGGGGCGCTCTTAAGGCTGTAGTCTGTCCACTCAAATGGCCACAGTCTATCCAGTAGTATCTGTCAAATCTCATTGATCAAGAAAGAAAAGCTGACCTAATCCAAAAGAGTGAGCGGATCAAACCTCATCCAATGAATTAAATCAGGCCGTGAATACCATTACAGACACTATGTTTGCCAGTGCTTCGAGTTCCCGAGATCTGCGCACAGATCTAGCTGGCATTCATAGGGGTATTAAACCTAGGAAGATCAGATGGCAATCAAAAGATCTAAAGGTTATGCGAATGAGTAAATCCCAAACACAAAAATCCGATCGAGAATCTAATGGAACCAAAAGACCTATAGGTTTAAATAGACTTTAAATCAATAATTTAATGCTTAAAAATAGCTTGCAATATAATGTCCTCACAATTGTAATCACTACAGAGAATTCAGATCTAACATCTAATAGCGGTCAAGTGAAACAGAGGGGAGCCTATTCCTGCATAATCTCTCACCAAGCTACAAGCTCAAGTGCAGAGAAAAAGAATCCATCTCAAATCTGTGACCAAGATTTCCCTAGGGCTATAGTCTATCCACTCTAATGGTCACAGGCTATCCACAAAGGATCCCTTACCCACAAATGATGAGACAGAACATGTAAACTGCTGCTACTACCATGGTCCTAAGGCTACAAGCTCTAGCTTCCATGGGCCTTTCAATAAGCTCAAATCCTAAATGTATGCTATAACCTGAATAGAACTACATACAAATAGGAAAATAACATATTGAGTAAGCATTCAAACATAAATTCTATTGATCTGATGTTACCAACAATGAAATCACTCAAGGCAGTAGCCTTGTGCATAACAGCTCAACACAAAATCCCAATGTTTAAATGACCTATTATAAGACTTAAATGAAACTACACCTAAGTGGTTATAAATGATTGAGCCAGCAAGTGCTGGGCTAAGAGAGAAGAAAAAAATAGAAAAAGAGGTGATCAAACCCTAACTCTAACCCTAGTCTGCTTGAGCTCTCAGCCGACAGAGGTTGAAGGAAAGAGTGATTGATGGTTTCTAAGTTACAAGCGCAACTTATATACTTAGTCCTAATGTTGTGGCTAAGAGAAGAGTAAATCCTAATTTTTCAAGTATATGTGGCACTGTTGCAACCCTTGGATGTCTTTGGATGCATGCATCCAGATCCATTCCTTAGGCTGTGTGCCCTAGACTTGCGGAAATCCCTAAAAGGTCCTTGAGTTAAGATTAAGAAGTAGAGAGGTTGAGCTTCGTGGGGCAGGTTCCTGCATATCACTTCTGTTGTGTAGCTGCACAGTGTTCACAGGGTAGAGTTTAGTTTGGAATATTTCTGTCTCGCGTAGTAGAGCTTTGGGTGATCGTGCAACTACTTCAGCTTTGAATGCACTCACGTAGAAGAGCTTCAGGTGCTAGTGAATTGAACAACACAAGGCAGCACCTCAGCTATGCAAGATAAGTCCTTGGCTCCTCTGTTGCTATGCACATGCTTCTGTTACAGCTTCGTCCACTCTCACCTATACTTCTTTCATCTGTTGGACTTCCATGGTCCATTATCACATGCCAAATAGTCACCATGGTGTTCCATCACTTTCTAGTTCAACTGTCATCTTTTGCTTGAATTCTCTCTCTTCCTGGCACTAAAAGCATAGACTTTGTGTTAAGCTACACAATTTATTACTAACTACAAAATAAGCTAAGTCAGCTTCAAGGTCCAACAAAGGCTAAGTTAAGAGGTGAAAAGTGATACTTTTCAGTGAATAACAATAGTGAAGGCAGCATTGAGGAGGCGGCGATGGAGGAAATAAAGATGGCAAAAGAGAAGGAGTAAAAAGTGGAAGGATGTGTTTCCCAACCAATCCTTCCTAACGCCTCAGATTGGACGCTCCAAGTTGGGCATTGCTCCTCGCTTGGTTTTCAGTTTTCATTTTAGGTTGTAAGTTAGGTTCTAGGTTTTCGTTTTGGGTTGCAAGCTTAGGAGGTATGCCTCCGGTGATACTTGTAAAGATTTTTTGGTTTTAAATGAAGAGATAATGTTTGTTTTTTATCTATTGTGCTTAGTTTAACTTGTTTAATTGATTAATCATACATATTTGATTTGTTTGACTTTGTTTTAATTTAGCTTAAAGTTTTAGGATACATTCCGAATTTATTCAGGGCTTATCCCGAGGTTAATTTGCTTTGTCGGGTTTTATTTTGAGAGTTTACTTAGTTCTATTTGGTTTGTTGGGGACATTTTTCTGGTCCCAAACAGGTTAGGGTCTCACTTTAGAGAGTTTTTTTTTATTTAAAGTTTAAGGTACTATATTTTGGCCTTAGGTTTGATTCAACTTGAGTTTTTGTCTTTTGTTTGATTCACCATGAGACTTAAAAAGGGTGTGAGTTTTCAAGGGTTCTAGATGGTTGTTGGGGTGTTGTAATTTTATTGGTTTGTTTAATTTTCTTTGAATTTGTGTTTCTTTTAAAGGGGTAAGTGTTATGTGATTATTGGTTTATCCAGGTTGTCATAGATTATGGTTTTTCGAAGGAGGGTATGTGTTTGGTTTGGATTTAATCAGATTGAAAGGGTTTAAAGGTGTGACACTTGTCATTTGGTAATTTAGGAGGTATAGTTTATAAATGTGTGAGCTAAAAGCTTTGGGCTCGTGTTGTTTTGGGAATTTCATTTCAAGTTTAAGATTAAAAGTTTGGGGCATTTCTTTTTTATGGTTTTAGGCATTTATGGTTTATCAATGTCTTTTCTTCCTTTCTCTTTTGTATCCCGGGTACTGAACCCAAAGAATTGTGATTATTAAGCGGATTGTTAAGAATAAACGGGATTAGGAATGCAAGGTAGCAGTTGAATTTCTACCATGCTAAGGGAAGAGGTGGAGGAAAAGAAGATGGTAGAAAGGAAACCCAAGGATAAGGCATGGTCAGAGTTTTCATGACCGATGCCTATTTTTCCTCGATAGGCTTTGTGAATTCAGCGTTAGTTGCTCCTTTTTAGGGTTTCCAAGGCGAGCTCCCAATGGTGGATGCTGCAGATCCTGGGTGGCTTTCTGTGAGCCACTCATTCCTTTCTGTCGGCTCGGAGCAAGGGGAAGAGGCTGTCATCGTTAGAATTTGTCCAGGGTGCGTTCCTCCTTCGAACTTCTCCGAGACTTATTGTTTCCCGAATAAATGAGGATTCATGCACTGCCTGAACATGTGGGTTTTAAGTTTCTTGATTTAAGTTGTATATTCAGAGGTTATACCCTCGGTGTGTTTGGTAATGATTTTATTCATTTATGAAGTAATTATGTTTCTTTCATTTGTGATAATTTCTATTTAGGTAAATTTTGGTTTGGTTTATCATAATAGCTTGCTTCGACTTTTTTGAGCGTGATGCTTATTTACTTAAATTTGGTCCGCTCTTCTTTATTTATTTTGATACGAGGTGTTGTTGGGTGCATTTTTTTAGTTTAGTTTAGTCAAAGATCAAGTGTGTAAGTGATGGGGGGCATTTTTTTTTTAGTTTAGTTCGGTCTTAGTTGAAGTGTGTACGTGATGTTGGGGGGGATTTCTTTTTCATTTTTTTGCACGAGGTATATATTTTTCGTCAGAAGTGTTTTTAGATTGGTCTTAGCAAGGGAGTAGTTTAGGTCGGTAATTAGTGTTGGAAGTCTCCTAATTTGGTCTTGTGATGCTGCTATTCTGGGCATGTATTTTGTGTTTCTAGGGGGATTATGCACGTCCCTACGAGTGCATAATCGAATTGCGCGTCGGAATGGAAGCGCGCGTTTCGGAGGGTCAGAAGGTTATTAAGGGCCATCGGTCGATCGTTTAATTGAGTTCAGCGCATGCTATGGGGAGCAGGTATATATATCATCATATGTACATTTTGTTTCATTTTGTTTCAGGTTTTTAGGCTCTAAGTCTTCATTGATGGGTCGGCTTGTTTATTTGGTTAGGTGATTTGGAGGCCATACGCTGTCGAGGAGAATGTGGGAGTGCCAGTGATCCAGTCTGGTCAGCCCTTCTTCGACGTGGACATATGGGTCCATTGTTTTGAGAGGGTGGAGAGGATCCACCTATCTCAAGTGGTGTGGTAGCTGAGGCTCGCTTATGGAGTCCCTCCGGAGATTCGCCACACGGTGGTGAAGAGGATGACTGCCCCCCTGGCCGAAACTTTACAGAGCAGATGGCGCTTCAGATAGCAGATTTTAAAGCTAGGGGGACCATGGTCACAGGGGCATGTCACAAGGCGGATGTTCGTGAGTATAGGAGATGGTTCAGTGCATTGGGTGGTGGGCACCTCTTCACATGTCCCTTCCACGAGAGTGGCTCTTTCGCGATCGGCGGGCCAGAGTCGGCGTCGGCATTGAGGGAGAGGCTGGCTGCATTAGAGCAGGGCCGTCTCATAGAGAGCATGTGAGGGGCATTAGATGCTCTCCATAAGGCGATGGAGCAGATGGGATGTGCTCCTCATCCAAATGAAGAGATGCTGCACTCCTTGGTCCTCTCGGTGGCTCAGGGTAGGGCTGCAGAGGATGAGTTGGGGGATCTACTAGCGAAGACTCGACGGCTCCTGGTGAGTTAATTTATTGGTTTTGGTATTATGTGGACTTGGTCTTCTGGTCGTTTTGATATGGTTGTGATGTCACATTTTATTTTGGATAATCTGAGAGGGAGGCCAAGGTTGCTTGCCAGGAGGCCCTGCTAGAGGTCTATCGCAGTCAGCAGTAGGCTGATCGAGAGGTAGCGACCAGTTTGCGATCTGAGATTGATCTATTGGTAAGTCTATATGAATGTGGTTTTGGTTAATTGTTAGCGTGAGTTCTCCAACTGATGTGTTTATTGTTATTTGTAGAGAGCCGAGCTCACTGTCGGAGGTCCCGTTCTAGCATTTGATCCATCTTTAGTTACTTCCTCTAGTCGGGAGGATCCAGTGATGGCTTAGCTTTGGGCTGAGCTAGAGCATTGGGTAAGTTCCATTCAATCTCTTATCTCATTTGTCTCATTGCATTAGTTTGTTATTATTGTTTTGCTTTCTTAATAAATTACTAACATTATGTGGCATTTCACTGTCGGGTTGTCGAGGATTTTCAAATGAGGGAGGCGAATGCTGCCTCTCTACATCCGAAGAGTCAGGTATTGTTTCTGGTGTAGTATTTTTCAGTTTAGGCTATTTCATTCTATTTATTTTGACGTATTTTGTGTTCGCTTGTTGGGTTCTCTACACAGGTTGTTCCAGACTCTACTCCCGAGGCTCCCCCTCAGGAGTCTATCCCTATCCCTTCTTAAGTATGTTTTCGTTATTGTGTTTATAGTTTATTTGTCATTATAGTGTTATCTGATGCATTTGTTTATTCTCGCTGCAGCTGCCTACGTTTGTTGTTCCTTTTGTGCGGCCTGCTGATCCAATGACCATTACGACGATTGAGTGCCTTCTGGAGGAGAGGCTGGAGCTGGTATGGTTCTTTCCTTCTCAAAGCTTTTTCTATATTCATATATATACGTTGATTTTCTTTTACTTGGTTTGGTTACACAGGTTCGTTAGCTTGAGGAGGCGCGTCAAGAGGCGACACGAGCGCATACCACTCAAGAGGCGAGACAAATCCTTGGGGAGACAGAGTAGCGAGGACCTATTTGTTGAGATGATGGTCAAACAGAGGACTCAGACTGAGGCATTGGAGGCAACACATTGGACGACACGGCGGAGATGTAGGTGTCCCTGGATCGATTATAGTATCGTCTAACGAGGAGTGAGAGAGGGGAGCATAGGTCGGCTAGCCAGCTTCATGGATCGGAGTTGAGGGCTATGGGTTCCCCTTCGGGGCCGTCACATCGCATGTCACGTGATCATGTCAGGGGCGATGCTCGTGAGGATTTGATCGCTCATGAGATTCTCGCTGGGTATGCTCCTCATTCTCGATCGAGGCAGTCTGTTAGCCAGATGAGCGAGGGGGATTCTTTAGGAAGGCCACGTCGTCTAGAGGTTCTGGCGACTCTGGGTGCCAGGATTGTATTTTCGGAGGATTAGTCTACACACCTTTGGGCTGATGATACTGGGGACAACAACGCTCGTCCATCCCAGCGACAATGTAAGGAGTAGGGGTGTGTGTATATATTATTTTTTTACTGTGTGTGTGAGTTGTACATATAGGGGGATACCCCCAGTGACAAGTGTAAAAAAGAGGAGAAAACTTTTATATATATGGAGATTTTGGTTTAGATCTATTTGATCGGCTGCTCTTTCTTTTAGTTACCTCTTGCACCTACTTTTACTTTTAGTCTCTTCAGTGCCGTCGATTTTCATTGGCACTTGGACGCTTCCTGAGCTTGCCCGATGATGGTTGGAGGTCACTTTGTATTTGCACGTGTAAAGCTAACACTATCTGTAATTTTTATTCTCCCCCTTGCTAGTTGTCAAAGGGGTGAGTGTCTCAGACCGGGGCCTGGTAGTAAAATATGAACATATGTTCCTTTTTTTTGTTTCTTTTCTTTTTTTTATTTGCTTATTTTTTTTTTGAAATAAAAATAATGCAACAGGGAAAACAAATAACTATGACAAAACATAAAAAAATAAAAAATAAAAATAAAAATAAAAATGTCCCAGTGTAGGAGCGTGGTAGGGCTAGCAGTATAGTATCTTCTGTGGCCTTCTCCAGATGGTGACTTCATTATCTCACATCTTCTTTGTGGACGAATCGGTGCTTCTAAGGTGATTCTTATTTTGACCAAAAAAAAATGCCCTAGTGTATGGATGCAATGGAGCTTTTCTTGGTTTTAGGTGAGCACTTTGGGTCTATAAGAAGTCATGGGTATTTGGTGAGTTAGTTTTGAAGAAAGGTTGATCGGTACTGTCATCGAACCGAGGGAGGTCTCTTTGATTAGATTAGTTGCATGCGGGGGTTTACTTTAGGGTGATGGTCATCCTATCCCATGGTTATTAGGGAAAAGTACGGTAAGTATAGCAGGAGATTGCATCAGTCATCATTCATCAGTTTTCGATTTCATTTCTAGGAATATCCTACAAGGCCTTTGATTTATCGTCCGAAATAAAAATAGAAGGAGTAAGGCTTAGTGATGTGGGAAATAGTTTGTAACTAAGGAATTCCAAAAGGGGTGAGTAACAATTTTTTTCTCAGGGGGATATAGGGTGCCATGATCGAGCTCTTCGTCATGTTTTGATACCATCAAAATCTCATATTCTATAGCTAGCACGGGTTTGTCCTCCCCCCGCCTACTTATAATGACATCTAGTAGTATAGGGACATTGGGGATGCCCTCGCAGCTTGCTTATACACTTTTAGTAAAGTACCAGAGATGTCCTCACGGCTTGCTTATGCTTCCCTGAGCTCGTTGACTTGTCCATTGGTCATAATATTCTCGCTCAATATTTTTGATATATATATTTTTAGAAGCATCCTGCTAGTGCAAGAATAATGAGTTTTGATTGATCCTAGCATCTTTATTTTTTTTTTACTTTAACGTCTCCTCCAATGGCGGGGGAAGGGGAAATGAGAATTGGATGTTACTTATGCTTTTGAAAGAGGTTAGATAGGTCACTAGTCCTTCAATCAGATTGCCCGAGTGAGAAAGTAGGCAATAAACTAAAAGTCTGAAGAATATTTTGAGAATTGATGACGTATGACCAATGAATGGATCGTGACGACTACAGGGGTGATAAGTATAAGTACTTAACCATAGGATGTGATGATCACAGGGCTAAGGGTAGTATTTTCTAAGGTACGTGGTGTTCCAAGGCCTAGGGAGTTCTTCCCCATCTTGGTTCGCAGTTTGTATGCATATCCAGGGTATGCTGCTGTTATAACATAAAGGCCTTCCCAGTTCAATTTCAGTTTTCCTTTTGGATGGGCGTGTCTGGAAGGCAAGAATTTTTTCAGGACTAATTCACCAATATTAAAGGTTCATTCAAGGACTTTCTTATCGTAAGCCCTGACCACTCTCCTCTGATATACCTAAGCGTGATCAATTAGCCTTAGACGTGTTTCATCAAGTTTCTCTAACTGCGTGAGTAGGGCGATTCTCCTCTCATCTAAGGATAGCTCATCATCAAGTTGAATCAGTAAGGATGATACTTATATCTCTATGGTAAGACTGCCTCCATCCCGTAGGTAAGGAGGTAGGGAGTTTGGCTAGTGGTCGTAGGAATATAGGTCCCATAGGCCCAGAATGTTTCTGGTAGTCGTTCGGGCCAATCGGCTCCATTGCTCATTTCTACTGTGCATTTCAAAATTTAAATCAGCATTTTGTTTATAGCTTTTGCTTGTCCATTGCCTTGAGTATAGAATGGTGATGAGTGGCATAGATCGATGTCGAACTTCTTGCATAGCTTCTTTGTCTTCTCTAACCTACAGACCGTTTTCAGTAACGAACACTCTGGATACTCCAAACCTGGTGATGATATTCAAAATGATAAACCTTACGAGTATCAAAGCGGTGATTCTAACATAAGATTTAGCTTCTACCCATTTGGTGTAGTATTCGGTTGCTGTAAGTATGAATCCGTGCTTGTGAGTGTTCCCAACTATATCTGTGAAGGGCCGATGATGTCGAAGGCCCACATCGAAAACGGCCATGGTGAGGTCATAGTATTCAATGCAACTGATGGAGCTTTGATAAGTGTAGCGTGTTCTTGGCATTGCTTGCAGAATTAGACGTAGTGGTGGCAATCTCTGATCATTGTCGGCCAGAAGTAGCCCTGTTGTGTAATTTGATCGGTGAGTCTCTGTCTACCGGCGTGGGCACTGCAGGCACTGGCGTGTACTTCTCGGATGTTGTATTATCCTTCGACAGTTGTGACACATCATAGCAGTACTCCTTTGGTGAAGGCTTCTTTGTATAATGTTTCGCCGAGTATGTAGAATCGGGCGCATTGGTTCCTTATAGTCTTCCGTTTGATCTTTGTGGTGTATGGGGGGACGTGTTGATGCTTCAGGAAGTTCCAAATATCAAAATATCATGGTTGTCCGTCGTCGATTGGTGATCTTTCAAATCTGAACATAGCGACTTCGGTTTTTGACTTGACATGATTTTTTAGAGTGATTGCTTCTTTTAGTCCTGTGCTCATGGAGAGGATTGGTAATTCTCTTTTGACGGTCTGTTAAGTAGTGAAAAATACCATTTTTCACCCCTAAACATGAGCTTTGAAAGACCCTTGAGAAGACTAAATAAGTGCTTTAGTGTGCATTTTACAGCTAACCAATTAGACAGGTCCAAGTCCGAAAAGCATCCTAAAATGATCAAAAAGCTGACAATTCATGTCAAGCTAAAAAAGGGAGTGAAGAAATAGCCTCAGCAGTGGTTAAAAAGGACTGAAAAGAAGAAGCAAAGACCTGAAGAAGAAAAAGGATCCATTCGCAAAGAAGAATGGAAGCTAAAGCTCAATTCGCAAAGTAAAAAGTACTTTTCGAAAAGGTCAAAGTTACATTCGAATTGATTACGGAGTCAGAATGAACTACTCGAAAAGAACCATGTTCTGCATTCGAATAGTTGAAATTTCCTTTTGAATAGAAGATCTGGGAGAAGTCTTTTGAAAAGACTTTACGAAGCCAAATTTCTTCGAAAAGAACTTACGAGCCAAAACACTTTGCGAAAAGGCACTTAAACTCTCTGAAAAAGGACATTCGGGAATTACTGGCTTGTTTAAAGGGCATTTCATTAATCTCTGCACGCAATGCATTTAATGCCGAGGACATTTAAGATTCCAATCAAGATCCAAAAGCATATTCCAACCCATGTGAGCTCAAAGATGAAATCACTTGGCGGGAACTTCTAGAAGCTCAAACAGATTTTTGAATTCCATAATTGAAATTGATGCTTCTAGCGCTGATTGGTGAACCAGATCGAGCATTTTCATTGGCGAACAGTCTGGATCTCCGTGCTCAAGCGCCATTGGGCAATCCAGATCCGAACACTTCGATTGGTCAATTCACCTGCTTGAGGATCAAGGAAAGCTATAAATAGAGAAGACATTTGCCCAATTGTGGCATCCAGATTTTGAGTTTTCATTTCTATTTCCCTACCTTCCGGTCCGGATAGCCTATCTGGCCTCTGTAATAGCTTCTTTTGTTTTGCTTTTGAGAGTTGTTGAGAGTGATTTGTAACTCCAAGGAGTTCGGATTCAAGGCGTAAGTCGGAGGGCTCTCTAAGCCGCGCTTTGTAATTGTAATTTTGGATTTTAAAAGGTTCTAATTTGTGTCTTCTCCATTGGAGTCATGTCGAGGGTTACGAATGTTCACCTTAGTGCATTAGACTTCTTTAGATTCACTCACCCGCATCCAACTTCCCTTAATTCATTGTCCTGTGCGAATTAGCGTTGGTAACCTAATTCAAGCAAGACTTACTGATGATGTTCATGTTACGAACTAAAGAACAGTACAACTATTGGATGATCTGTGACCATTTAAGTGGATGAGATCATAGCCATAAGTTTAAACCTATTCCTTAATTCGATTTATTTCTCTTACATACTGTCTTGGTAGCGGATGAAGATTGAATCTGCTCTATTGGAATCTGATTCTCCATTAAAATTCAAAGGCTAAAATACATGAAGCTATTACTTCTCATTTGTTTTATTTCAAACACTTTCCCAACTCGGATCCGGATCATTTAGTTAAATCTTTTCTTTATTTGTTTTTAGTTAAACGTGACAAACCCAAACTCTCTTATTTCATCTCGCTTTCTAGATAAATATAGAGCGAATCTGTAGCATGAGATCCGGAGGTCTATCTCATATTTCGACAAATTCTCGTGGGACGATCTTTAATATACTCACTTTTAAAACTTGCTACAATTGGCCGATCTTGCGCCAATGTTAGCCCCAATGTCGTCAGCCGATATTCCTTTCATAAGTTAACATCCATATAACTTAAACATTCTTCAATTCTTTAATTCTTTATTCATAATGCACACAATTATGGCAGACAACAAGAGCCCCCTAGTGGTGATGATCCAGAAAAGTCCCAATCCACTTAGTATCTAAGAACGCGCTTGTGCCAGAGGTATATCGGGTGGGTCACCAATTCCTACAAGCTTAAAACCCGTTGGAGAGCGCGCTAGTGAGTTATACCGAACTCAAACCCCTAGGTTCGGTGAGGAGAGGACGTTTCAAAAAATCGTTTAGTTCTCTAAGCCTTCCACAAAAAGCCAAAAGAGACTCAATTGGCAAAGTCAGTCACAAGAGTTCTAAAAACCCACTTTTGCCTGGCGCAAGTATTAGTTACCCCAATACAAAAATCTCCAAAAATACACAGGCGCAACTAATAGTTGCGCCAGCCATATTTAGGGAATTTGTGCTTTAGCGCATGTATTAGTTGCGCCAGTATTGTTCTGAGCAATCCAGCCCGATTCTGTGGCCTTTTCTACATCCCGAGTCCCCCGATTAGTGTCTTAGTGCCTCTGTTTGGGCCCCGCCATCTCCGACACCCAATACGCCCCCGTCGATCAAAAGAATGTAACTTCTTTTTTACTCATTTCGGGAGATCGGGTTATTCGCCTCAATTTTCGTGCCTTCAATAGATCAAAGTTCTTCCTTTGATTCTTCCGAAGTGCCTCGAAATCATCGCCGCGGGTCCTAAATTAGGGTACGAAAGCCACCCGAGAAGAGAATTCCAAGGCCTCGGAACCTTTGTTTTTTAAAAAAATTTCTTTTCAAAAAAATTAAAAATAAAAAAACCTAAAAAATAGAGTTCTTGTGGTGCCAGTACAATGGCATCATCTTGCCTTTCATCGTCCCGTAGGGGAAGAAGGAGGAAATTTTCTGGGCCTTATCCAAGGCACCCATACCCAACCCGCCAACAAACAATGTCGTGGGTAGTGGATCTAGTTTACACCGATCCCGACTCATCCCCATCACATTCTCCAACCCACTCCCATTCGGGATAAGTTTTTTCCACCATCCCCCTCACTCAATCACCTTGTACAATTATCAAGTCCTTTGGTACCCCCATTTTCCTAACCACTACTTCCTAAAATATCCAAAATCAACCCCCCCCCCATTCCCCATCTTTTGCCCAGACCATGCCCATTTTCCCTCCCATATCCATGCCAAATCCAACACATTTCCCATCCACATCCATACAAAACTCAACATAATTTTCCCCATCCACATCCATGCCCCATTTTCCATCTTTCCCATATAAGCCCGATCCACCTTCATTCATCTAGGTCACCTCCACCTTATCAAACCCCCCACAAATCCTCCCATCTACCCGGGTCATGCCCATTTTTACCGGGGCCATGCCCGATTTTTTCCAAACACCCACACTTTACCCTTCATCATCCCTAAACATTCCCAACCCATCCCCCTTTGTCAATGCCCCACTTCATCCCTCCAATCCACCCCATATCCCATCCGTTACCCGGGTCATGCCCGATTTTACCGGGACCATGCCCAATTTACCCACCACATTCACCCCATCTACATCTCATCCCTTAAATCCACCATCTCCATCCGACCCTCCTTCCATGACCATGATGGAGGAGATGTTCCAAGCCTACTCCATATGGAAGGCTTTCCAAAATGCCTCCTCTCCTCCACACCCCATATCCATGAACTCATCCCATACCCTAGTCAATCTCTATGCCTCACTCCCCCATGACCCCCATCCCCATCATCCACACCGTCCAAACCCCCACTTCCCACATGCCCCAAGGCTCATTGGCCCAAGCCCTCATTTCCCACATGACCCAAGGCCCATTGGCCCAAATCCCCACTTTCCACATGCCTCAAAGCTCATTGGCCCAAAACCCAACCACCCACACATACCAAGGGCCCATTGCCCAAACCCACTAAGGGCCCATGGCCCATACCCTCCAAAACCCAACGGGTCAAACCCACATACCCCAAGCCCAAACCCAGACCCTAATGGCCCATACCCATCAAGCCCAGACCCACCAATGGCCCATGGCCCAAGCCCACCAAAGCACCATGGCCCATACCCCTCAAAACCTAATGGGCCTAACCCAAATCCACCAAGGGCCCATGGCCCGGACCCATCAAGCCCAAACCCACCAATGGCCCATGGCCCAAACCCTCCAAAGCCCAATGGGTTAAACCCATCAAGGACTAATGGGCCAAGATCCGCCAAATCCCTTGCCCTTTACCCAAGCCCAACCTGACCAAGGCCTTATGGCCCAAACCTCCCAGGGCTTCATGGCCCAAGCCCAAGCCCCACACTCATACCTTCCACAATACCCCCAACATTTCACCCTCCCCCAACCTTCACACCCGGGTCAAACCCATGCCATACCCCAAACCTAATTTTCTCATGGCCCCATAACCCAAGACCATCTCCAAACCTTCCCCCATGTCTAATGGCCTCATTAGGCCCCACCCCTAAACCAAACTACCACTCACCATCACCCCACAACACTTCCCTTACATTCAAGGGGCTCACCCAACCCACATCTAGTCCAATCTCATCCAGTCCATACATCAACATGAAATTCTTGTCCTCACTGCACCCTATGTAGACCAGCAGTATGAGGAGGACGAGATCAGAAATAGTGGGGACTATGTGGGCGGATGTCCAATGCCAATCCTCCACATGTAATTACCCCCCACCACCCAAAGTGAGTCACTAATAATTGAGAAGATGGCCCCATGTCAATAAATTGAAAGAATGCTTAGATAAAATCTAGAAGTAATTACAGAAGATGGGTGGTACTGAAATTCACATCACAGACTTCACGGATTTATGCCTGTTCGTCGAGGTCCCCCTACCCTCCAAATTTAAAATGTCGATCTTTGATAAATATAATGGCACAAACAATCCTATTGTGCACATTAAGTCCTACTGTGGGGACATGTGCCGATACGGTGGAGATGAATGACTCCTCA
The DNA here is from genome assembly GCA_021018995.1 of Chloranthus sessilifolius. Lineage (NCBI taxonomy): Eukaryota > Viridiplantae > Streptophyta > Magnoliopsida > Chloranthales > Chloranthaceae > Chloranthus > Chloranthus sessilifolius. Next base: position 47,900,067 of record CM037593.1, on the reverse strand, counting down.
TCAAAGTGTTCCAGAAAAGTTTAATCGGCCCAGCTTTAAGATGGTTCACGTCTCTTGAACCATCCATGATTAAAACGTGGAAAGATCTTACCCACTTATTCCAGGAGCAATATATCTACAACATGGACATTGAGCCACGCATGTCAGATCTAGCCCGATTGAATCAGAACCCCAATGAGACCTTCAGCAATTACTTAGGGCGTTCGAGAGCATTGGCAGCTCAAGTAAGAAAGAATACCTAATGACGAGCAGATAGAAATGATCTCGAAAAATACCCTACCAGTGATCTCGAATTTTTTGGTATATCAGTAGCAGTCCATTTTAATGACTTGGTAAGGAACACCAACCGCTATGAGGACGCCATCAGAAAAGGGCGGTTGAGTAAAAATGCATCAGGGGGACCCAGCGGGGTTAAGAGGTTTGCCGAGCAAAGAAATGATAGAAGAATAGGGGCAGAGGTGCAGAATGTAACCAATACCAGGCCCAATAACCATGCCGCCCCCTTTCAGTTTAAAGTAGCGTAATCAACTCCCATCAGGATAGGTCCAGTATAGAGAGCCAGGAATGGGCTAGGAATGTAAATGACCTCAGAGAGGAGAGCCCGTTATGATTTAGTCTTTACGCCCTTAGGGCAATCCCTAAGTATACTTTTGCCATTATTAATTGAAAAGGGTTTAATAACTGTTCTCCAACCATGACCTCCTTTTAATCCGATTCCATATAATTTTGACCCCAATACTCATTGCAATTTCCATCAGGGTCCGAGTCACCCGACTAATCGCTGCTTCCCATTGAAGCACGCGATCCAAGACTTAATTGATGCTGGGAAGATCATTCCTCCTGCACCCACCCAACCAAACCAGCATACGAATATCCATCAGGTGCCTTTACCACCACACCCTACTAGAATAGCAGGTCCCAGACCCACCATAGGGATGGTAGAGGAATTTGAACAAGAATTGGAGTCTGATCTGTCAAACTTCATTTGTAATCAAGAAATGTTTGTGGCACCAAGGCAGAGAAATCTAGGAGAAGGAACTGTTAGGGTGATTGAACCCCTAAATCTGACAGATTACTTCCCCACCCCTGCACTGCAGACCGAACCCTAGATCTTAGGGCCTATTTTCCATCACCCACCCCCATTAACTGCGTACAAATAAATGCATATCAACCATATTTCACCACCCCCTTAAATTACCCAATAAGCCATCAGGCCCCCAATCCTCCACCCGCACCCGTCAGTTATCCATGGCCTACGCCCACCCAATTACCCTCGGTTCAACCACCCGTAAACTCTACCACCCCCGTCAATTACCTAATGGCCCATCAAACCCCCAATCCACCCACACCCATTAGCTACCAATGGCCTACGTCCACCCCATTACCCCCGGTGCAACCATCGTTAAACTTCACCACCCCTACCTGGCCTAATTTTACCACCCACCCATCCTTCACTGAGGTAAACCAAGTCTTACCTACCTTGCCCGAGCCATCAGCACACACACGTCAAGAGCCAGCAGCCCTACCGTTCCATATCACGGGGCCAACCAATGATTCTCATCAGGTCCCGCTGAGCTATGAACAGACCAATGCTAATGCCGGTAGCAGCAACAGGGAAGGGGTCGTGGACTTCGTTATCAGATTAGGAAATATCTCAAAATAGCCTGAGACAGCAATGACAATAGCAACAGCAACAGCACCAGCACCAGCATGGTCGGAGGGAAAGAAAGACAGCGCAGTCCACCCGTTTGAAAAGATGAGCCGGGAGCACATTCTTGAGACCCAACTAAGAAGAATGTCAGCCCATATCACTGTCTGAAATCTATTAATGACATCCCCACTCCATTTTCAAGCTTTAATGGGAGTAAGAATGCCCATGTATCCGAGCAGGTGAGCACAGATGAAGTTGGGCAAATAATTGGACAAGTAATGGCACCTAATGCCATTTCATTGTCGAACTAAGATCTGTCGGAGGAGGGAAATAGTCATGTTAAATCCATCAATATTACTGTTGAATCCGGGAACATGATAATTCCCTTAGTTCTAATTGATAACGGGTCGGCTCTGAATGTGTGCCTGTTACGGACTACCACCAAAATCGGTGTGGACCCCTGTATGTTGAGGCCGACAAGAACAAGTGCTCGGGGTTTTGATAACACTAGAAGAGAAATAATGGGAGAGGTCAACCTTAAGTTAGTAATCGGGCCCATGACCTTTTCCATACCTTTCCAAGTGATGGATATCAAATCTTTGTTTAATCTGCTAATAGGATGCCCCTGGTTGCATGAGGTTGGGGCGATACCTTCTACCCTCCATTAAAAATTAAAATTCATATCCGAGCAGAAGGTGATCACCATCATTGGTAAAGGACATGACGACAAAGACAAGGCCACCCATAGCATTGAAAATCTGAAAGTAATGGATGTGCCACGTACTGAGGAAGACACCGACCTCCACAGTTTTGAATATGAGGTGTCAGCAATAGGCCCAAAACCTTCGAAAAGCATAGTCTCCAAAACCGTTGGCGGAACATAAGCAACAGTGGCGATGCTCCAGAAATGGGGCTATCAAAAAGGCAGAGGACTCGGGCCCAGACTGCAAGGAAGAAGACAACTTGTAATAGCCAAGGGACAGAAAGTTTGTTTTGGGTTAGGTTACAAGCCCACAGAGGAAGAGGTTCGAGAGGCCAAGGAGAAGGCCCGTGAGACGGCGGCCGCAAGAGCCATGGGATACACTTGGAAGAGGAGAAGTCTCATCCCAAATCACACATCAGGGAATCCTTTGTAAGTGCTGGGGTCGTGAAGATTGACCGGAATGGGGAAACCCGATTAACCCCACACAAGCCCACAGCACTAGTTCACCCCACCAATCCCCACATTACCCTTCCTAGCCTGGAGATAGATTTGGCCGTGTTGTCCCTTTTCGAAGAACGATGGTCAGTACCTGAACAAACTCCCCCTGTGGTAAATCACCACAAAATGGTGTTGACGTTTGAGGACATCATCTCAAACGAAATGGGGATCAACATGATGGAAGCTGACTCCAATGAGTCATATCAGTCAGCCCCCTCCATCCAATCAGGTAAAGGAGCGGCTCCTCAGGTACGCAATTGGGTATCTTTGCCCCAAACTCTAGAAGCGGGGAGTGGCCTAACATTTGGCACCCATTTTCTAAAAAAAAGAATATATAAAATGTGAGATAAGCCCTTGGCAGGCAATACCTTATATACACACAAACTCGCGTTGTCAAGGATCCGTCTCCGAAGAAATACAAAACCGCAAAAACATTGGAAATATATATAATTACAAAATCATTGAAAAAATACAAAATCCAAAAATACTATCATTTAAAATTTCAAATAAAGTCCCATAAAAAGATGCCTTAATCGAAATACCTGTCCCACATAAAATTGACTCCTTTCCTATAGAAATACAAGAAGAGGTAGGAGTTACAAGTCTGAATGAGGAACTCCCTTTGGAGGAGCTCCCCAATGAGCTCCTTAACCGATTTGTCGAATTTGAGCATGGCCCTACCCCCATTGTCAAAGAAACTGAGGACGTTAACCTGGGAACTGAGGAGATTATTCAAATAACCAAAATCAGAACATCGCTATCTCTCGAAAAAAGAAAAAGCATGATCGATTTCCTTTAATCATACCAAGACGTTTTTTCCTGGTCGTACAAGGACATGCCTGGTCTGGACACCAATTTGGTTGAGCATGAGTTACCTCTCTACCCTAATATGAAGTCGGTTAAACAGAAGTTAAGACGTCTCCAACCCGAGTGGATGCTAAAAGTTAAGGATGAGGTCATTAAGCAGTATGACACGGGGTTTCTTATGGTATCCAAATACCCACAGTGGCTAGCCAATATTGTGCTGATGCCAAAGAAAGATGGAAAGGTTTGCATGTGCATCGATTTTCGAAATTTGAACAAGGCAAGCATGAAGGACGATTTCCCATTGCCACACATCGACATCTTGGTCGATAACACTGCTAAGCAAGGGATGCTTTCTTTTATGGATGGATTCTCAGGTTACAAACAGATAAAGATGGCAGAGGCAGATCAAGAGAAGACTGCATTCATCACTCCTTGGGGAACCTTTTATATAGAGTCATATCATTTGGGCTAAAGAATGCTGGTGCAACATACCAAAGAGCTATGACTGCACTGTTTCAAGACATGATGCATCGAGAAATTGAAGTGAATGTCGATGATATGATAGCCAAGTCACCGGAGCGAGGCGATCATAGAGGGTTCTTAGGCAGAATATAATATATCAGTCGGTTCATTGCACAACTAACTCTCATCTGCACGTCGATCTTCAAGCTGCTAAGGAAGAACTCACCCGTTGAATAGAACGACGAATGTCAGGCATCATTCAATAAAATCAAAAGCTACCTCCTTAATCCACCTGTGTTGGTACCACCCGAGCCGGGGAGACCACTCTTAATGTATCTCTCTATGACGGCAGTCTCGATGGGATGTGTCTTAGGGCAGCATAACGAGACGAGAAGAAGAGAGCGGGCGATCTACTATCTAAGCAAGAAGTTTACTAATTATGAGACGTGTTATTCTCATCTGGAGAAAACATGCTTGGCTCTTGTATGGGCTACTCAGAGGCTCCGCCATTACTTGCTATCCCAAGTCGTTCTACTTTTGGCCCGAATTGACCCATTGAAATACCTGTTCGAGAAGTCGGCTCTCACTGGGTGAACCGCATGATAGCAGCTTTTATTGTCTGAGTTTGACATCACGTATGTCACTCAAAAGTCGATTAAGGGGCAGGCACTCGCCGATCATCTTGCCGACAATCCTTTGCCAGATTATGAACCTTTGAGAACTGAGTTCCCCAATGAGGACATCCCATTCATGACGGAAGATGATGCTGAAGAAGCAAAGGAACCATGGGTAATGCACTTTGAGCAGCAAATGCCGAGGGTCAGGGAGTTGGCGCCATTCTGATTTCACCGAAAGGATCCTACGTACCTATCTCTATCAAGCTCAACTTCCCTTGCACTAATAACATGGTTGAATATGAAGCTTGTGCTACTGATCTACAGGCGGCTCTCGATCTGAATATAACTCACCTCCGAGTGTTTGATGATTCACAGTTAATCATATGCCAGACAAACGGTGATTGAAAGATGAAAGACAAGAAACTGATCCCTTACCATGAACACCTCGAGGATCTAATAGCTTGCTTCCAAGACGTAACATTCTCATATGTCCCTCAGATAAGAAATCACTTTGCTGACACATTAGCCACTCTGGCCACAATGATAGAAATCTCGTTTGGTGTTGAGATGAAGCCAATCATGATCGAGCAAAGAAATGAGCCAACTTTCTGCCTCCAGATTGAGGAACCTACAAAGTCTGATGATGAGCCACTTTGGTTCTCAGATATCAAGAATTTCCTTGAGATACTAACTTTCCCTAAGGGTACGTCCAAGACGGAACGACGAACCATTCAACGTCTAGCAGCAGGCTACGCCATTTGCGGGGAGTGCCTTTCCAAACAATCTTACAATAACATCTTACTCAAGTGCCTTACTGAAAGTGGAGCAACCAATATTACGAAAGAGATCCACGAGGGAGTATGCAGAGCCCACGTCAGCGGTCACATGCTCGCCAAGAAAATTCTGCGACAGGGATACTTTTGAACCACTATGGAATCAGATTGCTGCAAACATGTTCAGAAATGCTACAAGTGTTAAGAACACTCCAGTCTGATACACGCTCGTTCCATCGATCTTCACTGCATAACCACTCCTTTGCCATTTGCTACTTGGGGCCTTGACGTCGTCGGAATGATTAATCCAAAAGCGTCAAACGGACATCGGTTCATCCTCGTCGCCATTGAATACCTCACCAAGTGGGTAGAAGCGGCGTCATATGCCAACATCACATCCAATCATGTCGAGAAGTTTCTCAAGAGTAATTTTATGTGCCGATTTGGAGTATTTAGAGATATCATCACAGACAACGGTACAAACTTTGCGAATAAGTGCATCCAAGCCTTCTGCGACCAATACAAGATCAAGCACCATCACTCGTCACCTTATCGGCCTCAAACTAATGGAGCCGTAGAAGCTGCTAACAAGATAGTTGTCCGCATCCTAGAGAAGATGGGCGTCACTTACCAAGATTAGAGCGAAATGCTGCCATTTGCTTTGTGGGCCTACAGAATGTTGATCCGTACCGCTACAGGGGCAACACCATTCTCCCTTATGTATGGAACTGAGGTCGTCCTACCAGTAGAGGTTGAAGTACCCTCGCTCCGAATTCTCATGGAATCAGGCTTACTCGAAGTAGAGAAAGAGAGATCCCGCTTTGACCAATTGAACTTATTGGACGAGAAGAAACTCTTAGCCTTGTGTCACACTCAAGTTTACCAGGGGCTAATCGCACGAGCTTACAATAAGCGTGCCCGCGGTGGAGATCTGAAGGTAGGAGACACTATACTGAAGAAAATCTTCCCATCCCTCCACACCGATCCAAGAGGGAAGTTCAAGCCGAACTGGGAAGGACCTTACGTCGTTCAAGCGGTGCTACCGGGATATGCCATCCGCCTCGCCACCATGGACGGATATCATCTTCCTGAGTCGATCAACACTGGATACGTCCGACGGTTCTACTCTTAATCTATCATGACAAGGTAAGTCTTGGTAAAACAGATACGTGACTACTTAAGAACTACCCAAAAGAGGTCATCATTCCAAGTACAGTAGCCAAAAAGTATTCCCAAAATGATAATATCCTTTGCTACCCCATTCGAGCCTGGGCCTTTCTTTCAATAACCCCCCAAAAAAAAATGTGTATACATATACAAAAAAGGGAATTAAAGTTACCATCAAAATCCAAAAAAATCAGAAAAGCAAAACCCCAAAAAGAGATTACCTAAAATAGAGTAAAAAGAATAAAAAAATATAGAAGAATCACAGGGCATGTACAGTAAAACCCCCAAGGAAGGAAGTATGTTGAGAAAACTGAAGCCGTATCAAGGAAACCCTTTTAGCCCAGCATACCTTCAAATCCTAACCTAACCCATAGCCAAGCTACACCCTGAAGGAAGCCCTCTTTTTAGGTTTACAAGTAGTCATAGTATCTGTTAAGTCAACACAAGCGACGTTGTGGGACGACACCAGAGCCCCATCCAGCCGGCTATGACGGAATCGACTTCTATGTCATGGCTTTGAAAAAAAATGAAAGAAATAAAGAGAAAAAAATAAAATAAAAATACAAGCTCAAAGCAAGATGGACGTGGTGAAAACTCGAAAGGGCGCTACGGGTAAAAACAGCAAGTTTGTACAGACCAGGTGAAAACCCGAAAGGGCGCTTAGGGTAAGAAAGCTAGCCCATGGACGTGGTGAAACCCGAAGGGCACCACGAGTAAAAGAGGGCAAAATGGGCATGACAAACTCACCTTGGGCGTCGCGAGTAAAAGGGTTTTGAAAGAAAAATAATTGTTGGAATGGGTTGATAAAATTAATGTTTGAGGAGCCCTCTTGGTTACTCTCCCTGATCCCCTTTTCTGGGCCGCTCATGTTAGTTCAAATCGGGCCCCGACCAGAATTATCTTTATGAAATGGCTTCATCAAATGTATGACCCAAGGTAAGAAAAAAGGTTTGACTCAAATCAAAGGGATTGATGTTCCAGTCTTGGTAAGGCTGCTAAAACTCTCTCAGGCTCGAAAATTTAAAAGAGGGGTTTGACTATGCCCAAAGTGGGACCCGTGACTTCACCTCACTAATAAGGCATCATAAAAAAAAAAAAAAAAGAGAGAGAAGCCAAAAAAGAATTAAAAAAATCAAGAAAAATCTAAATACAAAAAAAAATGTGTGTGTATATATTTCTACTCTTTCCCATGTACGTAGTTATAGCATCGCACTTCCATCTCAAAAATAAAGAAAAAGAATAAAAAATATCTGAAAATAAAAATCCAAAAAATATATATATATATATCTTGAAAATGAAAAAATATAGGTAAAAGTTTGTTTCTCCTTCTATTAATTAGGATGTTTATTATTACTTATATAAACAAAAAAGGGACTGACGTTTTCTCGAGAATGTGTAAGAATATCACACGGTCTAAAGCCTCGAAGCGGGCAACTTCTCAGCGATGGATAAATCAAATGAAGCATCTCACCACTGACGTCAGGTCTATTAAAAAAAAAAGTGAAAATCATTTCGAAAAAGAAAGAAATAAATCTATGTTTTTTTCATTTGAACTTCTTGTAACGCACAGCTACGCACATGCGTATTTCAATGTGGTAAAATGTCAATATTTTATCGGCAACGTAGTTGTGCAAAACTAATGTCCTAGGTCTAAGGTTCTCTTGGGATCCATGAATCCTAATTCAAAGTAGGGCAACGGTGTCCATCTCGGTCAAATAGTCAATGTTTCGATCGGATTATTTCTATCGCTAAATCTTTGCCCTAATCGCCCCGTCTTTTGACCGGTTAAATTTGTATTTCTGAAGCTCTTTTTACATTCTCCCTATGACACCTCTCTGCTGCCCGATCTCGACCGGTCGAGAATGCAATCTCAACTGGTCGAAATGCCTAATTTGAGCATTTCTTCACTTGGTTTCCCGTGGATCACTTGTTAAAGCTTCAGGTTTCTTCTAACTTTGCTCTTTTAACTCATTTTGCATTTATCCGACCTTTGAACTTGTTGAAGCACAACATGAACTAAAAGCATCCATTAATAATTAAATAAGGGTTAACAAGGGTATAAATTATACCATTTTAGAGGTCGATCAACAATCCTTCTTCACCCGGCAAATGAAACTAGTCTAAGATCTAAAGGTAGGAAATGGAAGAACACTGCTTGGAAAATAGAAGGGGAAAGCTAAGAAAAACTAAAAATGGCTAAGGAAAATAAAAGCTCCTAAACGTAATTCTCGAGTTTGCTTAAATAGGACCTTAGCTCGGAGATTTGAAATTCCAAATCGATTGATCAATAACTAAAGTCGATCGATAGATTTTGAATTTAAAACTGACGCTCTCAGAATTTTGAAAATTGATCAATCGAGACTATAGGTCGATCGATCGATTATAGTTAAGACAGAGAGCAAAATCGGCCTGCATTTTATTATTATAGACTCGATCGATCGATGGTCATGGTCGATCGATCAATTATTCACGAATATCAGAGCTCGGGAGTTCTTTTGCTCCAATGTTCCAGTGTCAGTCGATTTTATGCTCTTTTATGCTTCTAAATGCATCCAATGGCCAAATTTTCCTAAAATATTTAAAACTTCATAAATCTGTCAGCTAGCCTTTATCTGATAGCTTAAATGTAAGCTTTGGGGGTGAAATATGATCATATTTCACCATTCATCACACCCCCAAACTTACACTTTGCTAGTCTTCGAGCAAAGGAGAAAATAAGCAAAGTGAAAAGTAAACTAACGTCTTAAAATAATCAATGAATACCACTTTCGTAGGGAGCATGATTGTATTTAGCACATGCAATAAGCCTTTAAACCTCTAGGTGATCCCTAGCGGAGGAGTTTCGTCTCCTGAGGGTTTTCAGTGAAGTTACCCACAACCTTCAAAACACTTTTCAAACCATTTTCAAAATTGATTTTCATACTGCAAAAACTGTTAATTGTTTTTAACATGTCAGTCCTCATTTTCGAATATCAATGTCATGCTAATCTTATCGATGTCTACTCAAGTTGGTTCAATGTTTTGATTTCCAGATATATTTTTCATTCATGCTTAGATGTGTTATGTCTGATTACCGAAGCTAAGTTCCATCCATCTTGGGACCTATCCAATCCGTGAACCATTGGATCTGTACTTTGACTCAATCCTCACAATAGATGTATTCTCAAAAATAAAAACACTCCGATGAGAGATAAATTTTGCACACATGTGAGATGTCATTACAAAACAAAGTAGTAGGATCTCACATGATAAAAGAAACATAGTGCATCCATGAATTGAAATAAATCTCATGAAAAGATGTTTGTCTATTCTATCTAGAAAGCACATAAGATGGGAGGTTGAATTTGTCACATTAACTAAATGATAAAAGTAAAAGTTAAACTAAATGATCCAGATCCGAGTTGGGGAGATTTGATGTAAATTAATAAGAATGGAGAAATAATATCTAACTTCGATTTAGTACTTGATTGCAAAATGAGAATAAATGTAGAACAAATGAGATATTATCCGATCTTCATCTGGCTACCAGCACAGATGCAAGAGAAAGTAATCTAACTCAAGGATTAGAGTTGAACCTATGGCTATGGTCTGTCCACTTCAATGGCCACAGACCATCCAATAGTCTTTAATCTGAATCCTTAATTCAGAACGAGAAACACCACTACAAATGCTGTGAGAGATTAGGTTACAAACACAAATTCTCACAGGAATAATGAATTAAGGGAAATTGCTTAAAAACAGTAAATCTAAAGGAGTCTAGTGCAATAAGGAGATCACAGGGAACCCTCAACACGAATCTAATTGAGAACGTACGGTTCACAGCAACCTTTTCAAATTCACCATTACAATTACAGAGCACAGCTTAAACAGCTCTCGGATTTATAGTCTTGAATACACTTCTCTTTTGAATTACAAAAGTATCTTACAGCTCTCAAGTACAAATAAAAGTTAGGCTATTACGAATTTCATAAGCTATAATTGGAAATGGGGCAATGTAAATGAAACTCGAACTGGATACCCAAATTGGGCAAATGGTTCGTCTATTTATAGTTTTCCTAAGTCCAAATTTCGGATGTGTATCAACCAATCGTAATTGGATAGATCTGTATCAACCAATAGAGTCGAGCACAAGGATCCGATCTATTTTGAATCGTAATCGCTTGATCTGGTTCAGCCAATCAGGTGATAGAAGCATCAATTCTGTTATGCAATTCAAAAATCTGTTTGAGCTTCTAGAAGTTCCCGCCAAGTAATTTCATTTTTGGGTGTTCACATGGGGTGGAATATGCCTTTGGTTCGTGCTCAGAATCATCCGGAATGTCCCTGGGCTTTTAAATGCATTGGGGCACGTGCAGAGATTACTGAATTGCCCTTGCAGATGCTGAGAATCTTCAGGATATCATTTCGCACAGTTTGGAGAACTTTTCGCAAGGTACTGTGACTTCTGAAGCTCTTTTCGCACAGATTGGAGACCTTTTCGAAAAGAACTGTAACTTCTGGAGGTTTATTCGCAAAGATTGGAGACCTTTTCGAAAAGAACTGTAACTTCTGGAGATCTATTCGCAAAGATTGGAGACCTTTTCGCAGAGCTTGGGGACCTTTTCGCAAAGATTGGGGACCTTTACGAATAGCATTCTGTAGTGCATTCTTCTTTTCGAATAGCTCTAAACCTCTTTCCAGGTTGAAACCAGGCCTTTGTCCTCTTTATTTTAGGCATTTTGACAGCCCGTGAGGTTGTCCTTTCTCCTTCCTCCAGATCAAGATGGGTCATCATCTTTTTGGCACTTTTAAGCTACTTTCAAGGTTAAGCCTGCCTTTATTGTTAGCTGTAAAACAAACACTTAAAACACTTATTTAGTTCTCTCAAGGGTCTATCAAGGCCCAGATTAAGGGGTGAAAAATGGTATTTTCCAGTTCTCAACAATTCCTATAACAAGCCCTTGTATTTATAGATCATAAAGGGTCGGTTTACAAAACTCCTAATTCTAATAAAAGAAACTACTAAAATAAAATTGTCCTAATATAAATCTACTTCTAGTCCTATTATTCTTTGCTTTCAACCATTGATGTACTTCTAGATTTTCTCCTTTATTTCAGCTGCAGAGTCCTTTAAAAGTCTTCTTCCTCAATCTTCTCAGATCTATAATTGGCCAGACTTCTAAGTCAAGAATTCTTCTAATTATATGCATGGAACTATAAATCCTCACGTGATCATTAGTTTCAGAAAGCTTTCTTTTTGTAAAATCATAAATCATGATTTTCTATTCTTAACATAGCTTCCTATAGAACGATTCTTTATTACGATTCATCGTCTTCTGTTGTGTCGTACTCTTTTGAACGGCTTCCTCTGAAGAATCGTAAATTATGATTTTCAACTTCTTCCCTAGGTAATCCCTAGTGGAGGAGTTGTAGTCTCCTAAAGGTTTTCAGTGAAGTTACCTACAAACTTCAAATATTTTTAGATTTTTCAAAATTTACCAAAGGTTAAAAATCTAAACTCATTTTTGTAGACTTAGTTAACTAAGATGATCATTCACATGGTTGTTATGATTTTTTAAAGTTTATCAATTTTTTATCTTTACTTTCCATTATAACAGTTATCCTTTATTAGAACTCCAACAATTTCAATTCATAGTAAGCACGAAGTGTATGCATCAGTGAACATTTTATTCTTTATAGGTTTTTATAAACTGTGGTTTTTAGAAAATATTTTCATTCAAAAACTTACACTATTGGCATACTCTCAGAAATATCGAAACTTTTGGGTTCTCTCAGTATAATATTTTAGAAGAATATGTTCAAAGGATAATTGTTAAAATTTTAATCTCATGGAAAAGATAATCTATTCTATTCATATGATTCTCTGTGTAATCCATAGTATCTATTATTCATATATCTACTAAATTTATGCTTTTGCAAATCGTAAGTAAGAAAGGTCTTTCCTTTGGCTTGTAATAGAGCTTTCGGTTTCAGACGGTATCAAAGAAAGGTAGAAAGGATTCAAAGTTTTTTTGAGAATTTAACTTTTCTTTCTCCTATCTTTTTCTTTTACTTTCATACTTCAATAAGTGTCCATGGATTGAATAACTTCTTCCCATTTACTAATTCTTATTTTTTTTTCATATTTGTAAATTCCATTTCTTCAATTGATTTGTAAAATCGTGTTTCATGATATTTCTTTCTTTTCTTTCTAAATCGTCTTTTACAATTTTTCATCTCTTCCCTCATATTTTTCAATTTAATTTCTTCAGTTGTACCCTTTTTTTAGCATTCCCCTTATCTATTTTTATTTTTTACTCATTTCACTCCCTCTTCTTCCCTTCCTTTGTATTCTAAACTCTCAGAAAATGTAAGGGTTAAAAGTTGAAAGCATTGGGTAGTACATATGATTAAGGGTTTTCAAAATTTTTTAGTACAAATAAATTCAATTTAGGCTTCTAATATGGGTTTAAAGGATAAGTTATTTTATGAGATTTTTTTTTTTTTGCTCTGATTTAAAAAAAAGATAGCCTTTAATCATCTTTACGATTTACTAGCATAGATGCCTTATTATTTTGATATTTCTAATAGATAGTTCTAGACAAAAATATTAGGTTATCATAGTTATAAAATATTTTGATTCAAAATTCAGCAATATGAGATTTCAAAAATATTAGGTTATCATAGTCTAAAATAATGCAGTTCATATCAATCTATTGTTTCAAACATTGAATCTAATACAGTGCTCAATGAGCTAAACATGAATTGCTATTGTTCTATATTCTTGATTATTGAACTTCTACTATGATGGATCATAAGTTTTCAAGATTTGTAATTTTTCTATCATAATTCACATATAATGATTAACTATAAAAGTATTTTAAAAAATCAGAAAAAGAAAAAAATTATGCAAAAGGCAAACTAAAACTAATTAACTCCTATTATACACAGAAATTGTGTCCCCCCAAACTTAATTTGGACAATGCCCTCATTGGCACAAAAAATAGGGGACACTTCAATTTTTTTTACTTTTGAATCATTGATATTACCGATTGTATAATGGATGTGAAAAAAAATTCTTTAAAGAATGTCCACCAAACTTGACAAAATGACATCCGTTGTATTCTCAGAGACATCAACACAAAAATTGAAGAAAAAAAATTAGTGAAGTTAGTCAAAAGAAAATGTCATAGATTATCTGAATATTTACAATGATCATGAAAAGAAATCTAAAGTGCTGAAAAAGTAAGAACTAATTACATGAAAGTAGAAACCTAGGAAAAATCTAGACACACACTATCTATGATACTGGCAGCAACGTTCGAGAGAAGATGTGTTCGATAAAGATCGGTCCTCAGCTTCTTACAAAATTTTTGCTACCCCTAAAAAGTTGATTAATCTCTCCCTTGGATGAGTGTGTCCAATAGAAGAGGAAAAAGAAAAGACTCATGAAGATGGGGGAGGTGCATCAGATGAAGAGGATTTATAATGTTTGGGAGCTGGTGGGGATGTATCGGTAGTCTCTCCTGTGACTTGGCAATCATGTCATCAACGTACACCTCAATTTCTTGGTGCATCATATCGTGGAACAGTGTTGTCATCACCCTCTGATACGTTGCCCTAGCATTTTTCAATCCGAACGACATAACTCAGTACCAGAAAGTTTCCCATGGAGTGATAAACGTTGTCTTTTCTTGGTCCGCCTCTTCCATTTTAAGCTGATTATAGCCAGAAAACCTCTCCATGAATGAGGGCATCCCGAACTTGGCAGTATTATCAATCAAGATATCGATGTCTGGCAAAGGGAAGTTATCTTTTGGGCTCGCCTTGTTAAGATTTCTGAAATCGATATACATACGAACCTCTCTGTCCTTCTTCGGCACTGGCACAATGTTGGCTAGCCATTGCGGGTATTTGGAGACTATGAGGAAACCTGTGTTGTACTGCTTGATGACTTCATCTTTCACTTTAAGCATCCATTCTGGGCAGCGATGCCTCAATTTTTGCTTGATGGGCTTGACATCGGGATACAGTAGCAACTCAAGCTCGACAAAATCGGTGTTCAAATCACGCATATCTTTATATGACCATACAAAGACCTCTTGGTATGATCAAAGGAAATCAATCATGCCTTTTCTTTTCTCGAAAGATAGCAACGTTCCGATCTTGGTGATTTTAGGATCCTCCTTAGTCCCTAGATTGATATTCTCAGTCTCCTCAATGATAGGGGTAGGGCCTTTCTCAAAATTAGCGTACCGCTCGAAGAGGTCATTGGAAAGCTCCTCAACTAGGACCTCCTCATCCAAATCCATGACTCCTACCTCTTGTTTCATTCTATAGGAAAGAGGTCGATTTCATGTTGTGCAATTGTGGATCTTATCGACCCATCGTGACGATGCGGTCGCTAAAAAAAAATATAGAGTCGCCACCCGGAGCTTTCGGTGACCAGGGATGCCTCAAAATCGATATATGAGCACCGAGGTGCAAAAATATGACTTTGAATCACTGGTATATGCCAAAGGCTCTTGGATAGGGGCTTCGTTTATCAATCGGGAAGGTGTTAGGCACCCGATCGACCGGCTCGAAAGCGGTCTCTACTATGGTCGGGTCTATGTGTTGGCTGATTTATATAATATATATATATATAAGAAACAAAGTAAGCGACATTTCCTATAGTATCCTGAAAATTTGAGCGTTTAACAGTGACCTCGGGATTCGTGCCCGACTGGTCGTAGGTTTGACCAAGTGATGGTCAAATAGTGGACTCATGAAGTGATGAACTAATATGATGTCAATATGACTTAAGTGTGGTGTATAGTGTGAGTTAATGGTCACGTACACCTATCTCTAGTATATGTATTTAACATATAAGTTGGAAAGAGAATAAAAGGGTTAATAACCCTAGGTTTCATTTATTTGGTTGTTGAAGAGAGTTAAGAAGAGAGAGAGAGAGGGAGTAAAGAGAAGTTATTAAAGCTAGGTGTTAATGCAAATCAAGAGGAAGATTGAGCATTGATTGCCGGATTCAACGCGTTGGGATCGTTGAAGCAAAAGCTGGAACCCTAGCCATTAAACCCAACAAATCAATCCTTTAAAGGATATATTGAGGTGAGTTTTATTAAAATTAAATGCATAGATGTCTGATGGTTAAATTTAGTCAAGTATGGTTAAAATGGTAGATTAAAGACTTAGAAAGAAGAAAAATTGATAGGGAAAAGATTTGGAAGAACAGTCCGAAAGGGAGCTGAATCTGGCCAAATCGATTAATCAAAATCGAGGTTCGATTAATCGATTTTGGCCTAGAAGTTGAAAAGTCAGGGATGCCCGATTTCGATTAGTCGATCTGGAACTTGATTAATCGATTTGGAAGTTCGATTAATCGACTTGGAAATCGACTAATCGACTGGGTACCTCCAGTGGCTGGAGAAACAAGACCTGGGGAAATCGACTAATCGAGTTGGGAAATTGATTAATCGATTTTGGATTTTAATTAATTGATTTGGGATCGACTAATCGATTTCGGATCTTCGACCACTTGATTTGAAAATCAACTTTACTATGTTAGAGATTTCGATTAATCGATTTGGGATCGATTAATTGATTTTGGATCTCGATTAATCGTTTTTGGGAATCGATTAATCGATTTGGATTTCGATTAATGGATTTTGGGAATCGATTAATCAATTTGGGTTTCGATTAATCAATTTTGGGAATCGATTAATCGACTTTGGCAGTTTTACTTGACTTTCTAGTTTGACCTTGAGATTCATGGAGGGTCTAGGACCTTCTTTATTACATCTTTAGTGATGTATTGCATGTGTTGTGATGTATCATAGGTGGTACGTATGAAAGCAAGCACAAGGAGCCGCGTGGGACCTTGAGGCTTAGACCTTCGGAGACCTGAGGTAGGGAACACCTTGAACATGTACTTTAATTGCAAGAGCATGTATGTAGTGATATAGAACTCAAACTAAAAATGTTTTAACTATGAAAATCTTTGTGAAAAGGGTGCGTGTGTGACACCAAGAATGTGATAAAGGCATCTGTGCGATGTGAGTAACTGAGACTAAGTAACCAAATGAGAATAAGACATCCCCAGGGGATGAGAAAGTAATAAAAGCATCAGTGTGATGCGAGTAAATTAGACATTCCAGGGATGTAAATATGATTGAATAACTACTCTTGAGGCCTAACTGATATAAGATAGCATTTTACACGGTGAACAACTATATGTAAAGCACATGTTATTTTTATTATTTGAGGTTTGATTAGAATACCCCACCGACGTGGCGGGATACCCACGACTGACTCGACAGGATATCCTTGACCGGTACGACGGCCAATCCGTACACCAGGGCGGAGGTCTATCCGTACACAGTAAGCACATCCCAGGGATGTCGAGATGAGATTTAATCCCGCCGCCTATTGAGAAAGGGGCTTGGGTAGTATTCTCAGGGACTACATATAACAACTGTCTATTTAAGCGACGATGATGGGTATTCCATCGGGGCTCGATGCTATATTGCTCGGGGATTACTTAAGTTGAAGATTTAAGTTTTGCTTTAGGCCTGTTCAGTGTCATTCATGATAAATCAATAGTAAAGTAAGATATACAAATTACCAGTAACTTGAATGCAAATTACCATCTTTTAAATTATTTTCTAGCAAATGCATAGACACATCATGGAATATATGTGAGATTTTGATTTATATGTTCATTGTGTTGTTCCCTATTGAGCTAGGATGTAGCTCACCCTTTAGACTATACGTCGCAGGTCCATTGTTAGCAGCGACTGAGGCTTTGGGAGACGTAGATCCGGGTGATTCGGATTACGTGCCTAGGGACGAGTTGGAGCCTCCTCCCGAGGACTTCTTCTAGGAGACTCTGCTGTGTACTTTGACAAAGAGTAGTTTTGAGAGCAGATTGTACGGCTTGGTATGTCAAGCCTTTATTTTTTATAAACAATGTAATTAAATTGATTTATTTCTTTTGGCGAACCATCTGGGGTGATCTGTTTATCACCAATGGTTCGAATTGGTTCTCTGTTCATGCAGTGGCATGAAAGTAGAACTGTCTTTTGTATGTGCCAGTTGGGCACATTAACTTTTTCCGCTTTATGTAATTATTTGCTTTATCTCTTTATTATTGCTTGTTATACCAATATTCTGTACATATCCATGGGGCACGGTCTGGAGGATCGTGTTGATGGCACGGGTTTCGAAGTACTAAAATTTGGGTTGTCATAGTTGGTATCAAAGCATTTTCTTTTAGAAATTTTAACAATCATTCTTTGTCAGAGCATAGGGACTTCTGCTAATGAAAACTTTGTTTTCATGTGCAGACCGTTATGTTTTCTAGAGGAAGAGGCCGACCCAAGGGCGGTCATCATAGAAATTTGCGTAGTCGAGATGATCTTATCTCGGATACCAATCGAGTACCTTTGGGACATGGAGGTGCTTCAGGTAGTGGCAGTCAAGAGGGCCACGATCAAGGAGAGAACCAGGATTAAGATCATCAGGATCAAGATTAAAGAGAACAGGAGAGAGTCAGATAAAGGAATGAGGATAGAGAGGAGCGTCAGAGGATGATGCACACCATGGAGACCATGGCGGCTGCTATGTCCCAACAGGCAGCATCCTTAACAGCTCATACCGCTCATGAGCAGCATCAGCCACCGACACCTCCAGTGGTTCTGACACCGCCAGTGTCTTCTGCTTTTACGGAATTTAGGAGGATGAGACCTCCGAACTTTTCGGGGCAGGCAGAGCCCATGGCAGCTAAGAACTGGCTGAGTGAAATGGAGAAGGTGTTTAGTGTGCTCACGTGTACAGAGGACGAGAGCGTCCGTTGGGCAGCATATATGCTTGATGGAGAGGCTAGGCCTTGGTGGAAGTCCGTTTCTAGGACTAGGGCTCAGGAGACCCCAGATATGCCCTGGATGTGGGATGAGTTCGTTGAGGAATTCAAAAAGCAGTATTTTTCGAAAGTGGTGAGGAACCAAATGGAAATTCAATTTTTACAGTTAGTACAGGGGAGGATGAGTGTGAGAGAATATGGATTGGAGTTCATGCGACTCACTCGCTTCGCGCCCGACTACGTCATCACAGAGATGATGAAAGCGAAGAGGTTTTAGCAAGGATTGAAGCTGAACGTGAGGGGAGGAGTAGCACCATTCCAACTGAGGACCTATGGTGAGGTCATGAGCAAGACCTTGGTGGTAGAGGAAGAAAATAATAACAAGTACCGCAAGAGGGAGCAGCAAGGAAGGTGGAATACAGACCAGAGCAGAACGGGGAATTACGAACTGGTGAATAAAAAGTCAAGATTCGTACTAAATAATCAAAAACTACCGTTCCAAGGAGGTTATGGGAGACCGACGCAGTAAACCAACCAGCAGAAATTTCCATTGCTTGCGTCGGGGAGGCCGATGAGATATGAGAGCCCTGCTATCACTACCGGAGCGACAGTTACACAGGGATTCTCGCGAACAGCCTCTTCCACACCTCGTGAGACGTGTGCCAAGTGTGGAAAGTCTCATAGAACGGCTGACTGTAGGCTGGGTACCCGAGGTTGTTTTCGATGTGGCAAGGTGGGCCACCTGATCAAAGGTTGCCCTGAGGTTAACAAAGGGAAGACGACTTCAGCTCCTATGCCACGACCTATACAAGCTAGGAAGCTGATCGTCCAAGGAAGGGCCTGCGCAGTCACAACTCAAGAGGCTCGAAATACAAATGATGTGATCCAAGGTGAGTTTTCTTTAAATAAAGAGTTTCAATGCTTAAAATTTTTAGATAGAGAAGCTGCATCCATATAGAAAATATAAGAGAACTTGCATGTAATAAATTCCAGTGTGATGATAGACATTATATATATGTGTATGCATGATTAGGTACATTACAAATTTATAAGAAGGGAAGCGACGTGACATACGATGCTCGAGTGTTGATAGACCCGGGGTCTACCCACTCATTTGTTACCCCTCGCTTCACAAAGAGGATGAAAGTCAACCCAGAGGAGTTAGACTTCGTTTTAACCGTGACTGTTCCTACTGAGAAATCTATAGATACCGAAAAGGGTTGCAACTCCGTGAACGTGAGAGTCATAGATGGAGACGTCTTTGAACTGCCGGCGAACCTAATTTTATTGGGCATGCAAGGATTCGACGTGATCCTTGGCATGGATTGGCTATCGACTCACTTTGCGATGGTAGATTGCAAGAACAAGGTCGTCATCTTCAGACCCAATACGAGGAGATCATTCCAATTTTGAGGAGAGAGGTCGACACATATGCCACTTATCTCGGTAGTCAGGGCCGAGCGATTGATCAGAAAAGGGTGTAGTGGATACTTGGCATTCTTGAAGGAGCATAAAGAAGAGAAGAATGTTATCTCCGAGATAGCCGTGGTGCGAGAATTTGAAGATGTATTTTTGGAGGAATTACCAAGATTACCTCCAGAAAGAGAAGTGGAATTCGCCATCGACTTAGCACCAGGAATGGAGCCTGTTTCTAAAGCACCATATAGAATGGCTCCTACTGAGTTGAAAGAATTGAAGGAGCAATTGCAAGAACTCATGGACAAGGGGTTTGTTAGACTAAATGTGTCTCCATGGGGAGCACCTGTCTTGTTTGTAAAGAAGAAAGATGGGTCAATGCGTCTGTGTATTGACTATTGGCAATTGAACAAACTTACAATTCAGAATCGATGCCCTTTGCCTAGGATAGATGACCTGTTTGATCAACTGCAAGGAGCAAGGTATTTATCCAAGATCGATCTGAGATCTGGATACCATCAGTTGAGAGTCAAGGCAGAGGATATTCAGAAGACTGCATTCAAGACTCGGTACGGACACTATGAATTTCTAGTGATGCCGTTTGGGTTGACAAACGCCCCGGCGTCATTCATGGATTTGATGAATAGGGTGTTTAAACCACACCTAGACTCTTGCGTCGTAGTGTTTGTTGACGACATCTTGATCTATTCAAAATTAGAAGAAGAGCATGAGAAGCACTTAAGAATAGCCCTATAGACTCTACGTGAACACCAATTATACGCCAAGCTCAGCAAGTGCGAGTTTTGGTTGGAAGAAGTTAGCTTTTTGGGACACGTTGTCTCAAAGCATGGTGTCACAGTAGATCCAGCAAAGATCGAAGCAGTGGTGAATTGGGAGCAACCAAAGACCGTGATCGACATCCGTAGTTTCCTTGGATTAGCAGGTTACTATCGACATTTCGTTGAAGGATTTTTGAAGATATCAGGACCACTCACGAGACTTACACGGAAAGATGCAAGGTTCGAATGGAGTAAGGCATGCGAGAAGAGTTTTCAAGAACTCAAGAAGAAACTCACTTCAGCTCCAGTACTTGCGATTCCTTCAGGCATTGGAGGGTTCGCAGTA
The DNA here is from genome assembly GCA_021018995.1 of Chloranthus sessilifolius. Classification (NCBI taxonomy): domain Eukaryota; kingdom Viridiplantae; phylum Streptophyta; class Magnoliopsida; order Chloranthales; family Chloranthaceae; genus Chloranthus; species Chloranthus sessilifolius. Next base: position 47,879,012 of record CM037593.1, on the reverse strand, counting down.
TACGGTGATGCTTCGTATAGTGGTTTGGGCTGCGTGCTCAATCAACACAGAAAGATGATAGTGTACGGATCGAGACAGTTACAAGAGCATGAAAAGAATTATCCGACACATGATCTAAAATTAGTAGCGGTCATTTTTGCGCTCAAGATTTGGAGACATTACTTGTACGGTGAAACTTTCGAGATTTTCACCGACCACAATAGCCTCAGATATCTGTTTGCATAGAAGGAACTAAATATGAGGCAGCGCAGATGGATGAAGTTTTTCAAAGACTATGACTGTTCCATATAGTACCATCCAGGCAAGGCTAATGTAGTAGCTGATGCCTTGAGTCAGAAGGGTTCAGCTCAATTGGCTAGTTTGATTTTGGGTATGCACCGATGGAAGTTGTTTGAAGATCTAGCTCTATATGATGCGAACATCGAGTCGCAAGCTACAAGAGCCTTCTTGGCTAATATATCAGTGAGACCGGTGATATTTGAATATATCCACGAGCTACAGATGAAACACCCGGCGCTAACCAAAATTCGTCAAGATATAACTGAAGGCATCAAATCTGAGTTCTCGGTCAGGGAGGATGGTTCCTTATTATTCAAGGGCCGTCTTTGCATTCCGGACAATGCCGACCTACGGCGAACTATCCTTGATGAGGCTCACAAGTCAATCTATGCTATCCACCTAGGAAGCACGAAGATGTATCAAGATTTGAAAAAGAATTACTGGTGGAGAGGTTTGAAGCAAGACGTGGTAGACTACGTGTCGCAGTGTTTGACGTGCCAGCAAGTGAAGATCGATCATAGACACCCTGCGGGATTATTGCAGCCTCTACCTATACCGGAATGGAAGTGGGAATCGATCTCTATGGATTTCATTGTTGGGCTCCCGCGTACTGCAAAGAAGTACAATGCCATTTGGGTAGTGGTCGATCGATTGACCAAGTCAGCGCACTTCTTGCCTTACAACACAATGTACACGGCGGGAAGACTGGCAGAGCTGTATATGAAGGAGATTGTCCGTTTGCATGAGATTTCGAGTATCATTGTTTCAGACCGTGACCCATTATATATATCAAAGTTTTGGAAGAAATTTTAAGAAGGAATGGGAACGCGACTAGATTTCAGTACGGCATTCCATCCACAAACAGATGGGCAGACGGAGAGGGTCAATCAGATCATTGAAGACATGCTTAGGGCATGTATGTTAGAACTACAAGGATCGTGGGATCAGCACCTACCCTTGATTGAGTTTGCATACAACAACAGTTTTCAGACGAGCATTGGGATGGCACCATATGAAGCTCTTTACGGACGGCGATGTAGATCGCCGATCAATTGGGAGAAAACCGGTGAGAAATTTATTTTGGGACTCGAAATACTTGAAGATAATGCCACCTATGTTCGGATGATAAGGGCCAAACTCAAAGCGGCTCAAAGCAGACAGAAAATCTACACCGATATCAAACGGACGAGTGTAGATTTGAAGGTGGGTGAACATGTGTTCGTGAAAGTGTCACCTATGAAGGGGGTGATGAGATTTGGAAAGAGAGGGAAGTTAAGTTCCCGCTATCTTGGACCATTTGAAGTTTTGGGTCGAGTAGGGGAAGTTGCTTACCGCATTGGATTGCCACCGTTATTTGATCAAGTACACAATGTGTTCCACGTATCTATGCTCAGGAAGTATCTTAATGACCTTGATCACGTGTTGAGCGGCAAATCATTTGAGATGCATGAGGATATGAGCATTATCGAAGAGCCGGCGGAGATTTTGGATCGAAAGGAACAAGTGTTGCGGACAAAAGTGATTCCTTTAGTACTTGTTCGACGGAAGTATCATTCGGCCGAAGAAGCTACGTGGGAACGAGAGGCTGACCTGAAAGAACAGTATCCGGACTTGTTTGCGACAGTTTGAGAGTCAAAATTGTATCACCGCAAGCACGTTTGCGGATTTAAACCGTATGTTGTAATCCAATGTCGACCAGTTGATCAATTTATTTAATAGAAATAATTTTTAATCTGTATAGTATTTCTAATACCATGTCGAATGCGTACCTAGAATTCATCATAGCCATGACATGGCCGTGATGACATGTTTCACAAACCAGTGACCAACTGGTCATGTTTTACCAAGAAACTAAAAGAGACAGAAAAAAAAAAAGTTTAGAAATCTGATCAAAACCGATTAATCGATTTTCAAATCGATTAATCGATTTGGGAGTTCGATTAATCGATTTTGGTCGATTAGTTGATTGGCATGCGCCAGTGAGTGGAGATTGAAGGAGGATTCAGAAAAATAATAAAGTGAAAATTCAAGAAATCGATTCGGGTTTCGATTAATCGATTTTGAAATTCGATTAATCGATACTGGAAATTCGATTAATCGAGTGATTGAGAATTTTAGGGAAATTTGAAGAACTTCACGACTTCGATTAATCGAAGTGAAATTCGATTAATCGATTTTGGGATTTTGATTAATCGACTTAGAGATTCGATTAATCGACTGGCTCACGCCAGTGAGCCTGAAAAGTTGAAATTTTAAGTGACCACGATTTCGATTAATCGAAGTTGATTCGATTAATCAATTTTGAGTTTCGATTAATCGATTTTGGAAATCGATTAATCGATTTCGCGTGGCTGAACTTAGTTTTAAAACTCGATTAATCAATTTTAGAAATCGATTAATCGAATCGGGGCCTATATATATAAATCGAGGGGGATTTCTCCCCATTTGAAGTCATTTTTTATTTTTCTCTTGCGCGCCTTTCCTTCTTCTTCTCCGAGCGACCGTACACCTAGGGTTCTTGGTGTTGCGAATCGATTTCGGATCGAAATCATTTACGTTCGGAGCGATTACCTAAGGTAAAACCCTAGATTTTTGCTTTCTTTCCATTTCAAGCCATCAAATCCTAGTTTTTCTTGATTTATCACAAAAATGCCGCCAAAAACCCGGTTGTCTTCGAAGAAGGCGACATCCAAACTTCCGGTCCGGCGTAAGAACGCCCCACCGCCACCACCTACCCCATCGCCCGTAAGAACCCCATCACCGTCGACATCGAATACCACATCCGGTTCGACGAGCGCGTCTTCGCGTGAGTCTTCACCAATCCCACCACCACCCAAAAACGTCCTCCAACCAAATGAATGGTGGGCAGCTAAGACCTTTGAAGATGAATTTATCTTCGATGTGGAGTTGTTTACCAACCCCGACGTGGAGGGTGAGACCTAATGGGCTCGAAACTACTTGGTAAAGGCCGGCCTCGGCAATCTCTTAAAGCCACTCCGCGAGTCTTACTACCCTAGACTGGTCCGCCTGTTTTACCAAGGTTTGAAGGAGGGGCCTACCGATGACATTGTTACGACCACCATTGAGGGTCGCGACTATACCTTCACTCGTCGCCACATCCACGAAGTCCTAGAATGTTATTTGGACTTTGTTCCCCAGACCACCCTCTTTCCACCCTTTGCGGAAGAGGTGAGATTTGAAGAAATCATGACTCGGATGACCAATGGGAAAAAGGGGTCAGGATCGTCCATTAGGAGGGTCGGTCTCCCCCATTACATGTGGATGCTTGATTCCATAATCAAGTGCAACCTCTATTCGATGCACCACGACACCGAGCGGGTGGAGTTAGTTCAACAAGCCTTGTACGCGGCCTTCTGTGGCCGTTGGTTTGACGCCACCAAGATCATCCTAGAGGGGATGGTCTATATAAAAGGAAAGTTGATGAAGGGTAATTTGAGGCCCAAAGAAAAGATGTCATATGCTCGCCTCATTTCGAGCATGCTGGAGTGTTACTCAGACGCTCCAGGATACGCCGTCTCGCCTCATGAGGAGCGAGCTACGGACCACCTGAAGCATTACTCGATCACTTCATGGGGTCGTAGTTATCGGTTGCTCAAGCGGACCCTACCAGCTCAGGGCCCAGCACTAGCAGCAGCACCAGTAGCACCACCACTACCCCCACTACCACATCAGGACCCAACTATGGGGGGAGCACACCCCATTGATCCACCACTTGAGGGGGCACCCTCGCATGGCACCGCATCGCCTATGCCGCCATCACAGTCAGCGACTGCCACTCCGACTTCTTCATACCGCCGGCGAGCGGCTAGCCCGGCGCCCACTATAGAGGATGTGTTGGCTTGGATGGAGGCCAACAACGAGAGGATGAACCGACGGATGAACTTCTTGATGTACCACACCCTACGGTACATCTATCCGTTGGATTACCAGCAGCACCTCGCGTAGGAGGAGGTGTGGTCTGCGGGCCAGACCGCTTTTCATACGGGTGCCACTTTTCACGCGAGTACCTCTGCTGTCGATGCATCTGGCTTGGTGCCCTAGCAGCCACCGCTTGCTAAGACGAGCTAGCTACCACTAAAGTCGTCAGTTCCATCAGAGCAGCCCACCCCAACATCAGACCAGCCAAGAGAGGGGACGGCGTGAGCGCCTGACGATAGTTTTATTTTGTGATCACTTTTTGGATATTTTGTACTGTTGTATTCAAATTCTAAATTGTAATTATCGACAACAGTTAAAGAAACTTGTAAATTTTGGAAATTTGATAATAAAATATAGATCAGCTTTTTGAGGATGTAATTGCATTCCTTTCTGTTTCTTATACTGTGTGATGTATACATTATCTTTTATGTGTGGGTACGCGACACCCCAGTGTGTGGGGTACCCAACCGACACACCTTTCAGTTATTTTTTAGGATGAAAATTCCCAAGCTGGGGAGAATATAGTATCCCAAAAATTTAAGCGTTTAACAGTGACCTCAGGATTCGTGCCCGACTGGTCGTAGGTTTGACCAAGTGATGGTCAAACAGTGGACTCATGAAGTGATGAACTAATGTGATGTCAATATGACTTAAGTGTGGTATATAGTGTGAGTTAATGGTCACGTACACCTATCTCTGGTATATGTGTTTAACACACAAGCTGGAAAGAGAATAAAAGGGTTAATAACCCTAGGTTTCATTTATTTGGTTGTTGAAGAGAGAGTTAAGAAGAGAGAGAGAGAGAGGGAGTAAAGAGAAGTTATTAAAGCTAGGTGTTAATGCAAATCAAGAGGAAGATTGAGCATTGATTGCCGGATTCAATGCGTTGGGATCGTTGAAGCAAAAGTTGGAACCTTAGCCATCAAACCCAACAAATCAATCCTTTAAAGGATTTATTGAGGTGAGTTTTATTAGAATTAAATGCATAGATGTCTGATGGTTAAATTCAGTCAAGTATGGTTAAAATGGTAGATTAAAGACTTAGAAAAGAAAAAAAATTGATAGGGAAAAGATTTGGAAGAACAGCCCGAGAGGGGGCTAAATCTGGCCAAATTGATTAATCGAAATCGAGGTTCGATTAATCGATTTTGGCCCAGAAGTTGAAAAGTCAGGGATGCCCGATTTCGATTAATCGATCTGGAGCTTGATTAATCGATTTGGAAGTTCGATTAATCGACTTGGAAATCGACTAATCGACTGGGTACCTCCAGTGGCTGGAGAAACAAGACCTGGGGAAATCGACTAATCGAGTTGGAAAATTGATTAATTGATTTTGGATTTCGATTAATCGATTTGGGATCGACTAATTGATTTCGGATCTTCGACCACTCGATTTGAAAATCGACTTTACTATGTTAGAGATTTTGATTAATCGATTAATCGATTTTAGATCTTGATTAATCAATTTTGGGAATCGATTTCGGGAATCGATTAATCGACTTTGGCAGTTTTACTTGACTTTCTAGTTTGACCTTGAGATTCATGGAGGGTTTAGGACCTTCTTTATTACATCTTTAGTTATGTATTGCATGTGTTGTGATGTACCATAGGTGGTACGTATGAAAGCAAGCACAAGGAGCCGCATGGGACCTTGAGGCTTGGACCTTCGGAGACCTGAGGTAGGGAATACCTTGAACATGTACTTTAATTGAAAGAGCATGTATGTAGTGATATAGAACTCAAACTGAAAATGTTTTAACTATGTAAATCTTTGTGAAAAGGGTGCGTGTGTGACACCAAGAATGTGATAAAGGCATCTGTGCGATGCGAGTAACTGAGACTAAGTAACCAAATAAGAATGAGACATCCCCAGGGGATGAGAAAGTATAAAAGCATCAGTGTGATACGAGTAAATTAGACATCCCAGGGATGTAAATATGATTGAATAACTACTGTTGAGGCCTAACTGATATAAGATAGCACTTTACACGGTGAACAACTATATATAAAGTACATATTATTTTTGTTATTTGAGGTTTGATTAGAATACCCCACCGACGTGGCGGGATACCCACGACTGACTCGGCAGAATATCCGTGACCGGTACGGCGGCCAATCCGTATACCAGTGCGGAGGTCTATCCGTACACAATAAATACATCCAAGGGATGTTGAGATGAGATTTAACCCCGCTGCCTATTGAGAAAGGGGCTTGGATAGTATTCCCAGGAAATACATATAATAACTATCTATTTAGGCGACGATGGTGGGTATTCCATCGGGGCTCAATGCTATATTGCTCGGGGATTACTTAAGTTGAAGATTTAAGTTTTGCTTTAGGCATATTCAGTGTCATTCATAATAAATCAACAGTAAAGTAAGATATACAAATTACCAGTAACTTGAATGTAAATCACCATCTTTTAAACTATTTTTTAGCAAATTCATAGACACGTCATGCTTAGAATATCATGGAATATATGTGAGATTTTGATTTATATGTCCATTGTGTTGTACCCTATTGAGCTAGGATGTAGCTCACCCTTTAGACTATACGTCCCAGGTCCATTGTTAGCAGCGACTGAGGCTTCAGGGGACGTAGATCCGGGTGATTCGGATTACGTGCCTAGGGAGTTGGAGCCTCCTCCCGAGGACTTCTTCTAGGAGACTCTGCTGTGTACTTTGACAAAGAGTAGTTTTGAGAGCAGATTGTACGGCTTGGTATGTCAAGCCTTTATTTTTTATAAACAACGTAATTAAATTGATTTATTTCTTTTGGCGAACCATCTGGGGTGATCTGTTTATCACCGATGGTTCGAATTGGTTCTCTGTTCATGCAGTGGCATGAAAGTAGAACTGTCTTTTGTATGTGCCAGTTGGGCACATTAACTTTTTCCGCTTTATGTAATTATTTGCTTTATCTCTTTATTATTGCTTGTTATACCAATGTTCCGTACATATCCATGGGGCACAGTCTGGAGGATCGTGTTAATGGCACGGGTTTCAGAGTGCCAAAATTTGGGTTGTCGCATTTCCTCTTGCCCGAAGTCGCACCGATCCTATTGAGCCGTTGCACCCACTGAAATTTTGGCGACGTAACGGCTCAATTCTAGGATAGAGGAAAAGCAAAAAAGGTAGAATAAAAGAGAGGAGAGTCGAAGCTCTCGGGCCCTTATAGCACCATTGTGGATCTTCGCACGAGAGCGACACCGGTGAGCTTCCGAAAGAGAGTGGGTTAGAGCCAGGTTCTAACTTCTATGGCTAAAGGCTTGGAGCTTGGGAATGGATGATGATGCTAGAAGTATGAGATGGGCTAAAACTTTTAAGGTTTGAGCTAAGATGATTTTTTTAGGCAAGTGAGGAAACAAATTGCAAGAGTTTCTTCTCTTAGAAATTTCAAAAGATCCTTAAACAGGGGGGGTTGGCCTTCTATTTATAGAGGAAGGTTGGATTAGTGAGGGGTTAAGGTCCTAATGGGTTTAGAAATTAGGTAATAGGAAATCTAAGGTTTTTGAGTTAGGTGATAGGGTGAGGTATTAAATGGAAAAAGGGTGATAAAGAAGGCTAGTGAGGGCAACTAGGGTCCTAAAGAAACCCACCCCAAACTTTGGGGTGGTCAAAAAGTCAAACCCCAGGGATATTTTCAAATATTTTTTGAAAAAAATATTGTTCCTAAACCTTGCATATATAAAGTATACGCTAGGCTTAGGAAAAGTGTCCCTTAGAAGTCCAGGGCCTGTTCTGAAGTAGTTATGAAGCCAAAAAAAGCTAATTTTGCCTTGAGTATATAATATATACGCAAGGCCAATTTCTATCAAAAATTAGCCTTGTGTATATAATATATTCACAAGTGTAAAATCTTACACGTTTCCATATTTTTCAAAACGCCATAACTTTTGATATATAAATCGAATTGAGGCCATTCTTAGCTCGCTAGAAAGCTATGAACATACTCTTTACAATGGTATAGATTTCAACTCCAGACGATGTTTATGTGAACTTTGGCATCCCACTTTTCATTCACTTATTTGGCTGGTTCAAAATGGGTCTGAGAAGGGTTCTATGGGTATCGGGTTGATTCATAAGGGTCCGGGAGAGGTTCCTAAGGGTTTTGGTACAATTCCTAAGGGTTTGGGAAATGCTTTTGGAAGCTAGGGGTATGCCTTACTCGAAGTACGTGTCGATCGAGCCTTGGGCCAATTTTGGGTGTCTACAAATGCCCATCTTTAGTATCTGATCACTAATGATCGTATGTCAAAGAAAGAGACGTCTGAAGAGGCCCAAGATAAACGCTAACGAGTCTGCTATATTCAAAGCGAACCTCAAACATCAAAAAGTAAAAGAAAAATTGAACGAAGCCAATGTGTTGGAAAATATATGTTCCTCAAGGCTATCGGTCCTCAAGCGCTTGACATTACTGGGCATAATCGTGATGGTATAATTGAAGATGCATTCTGAATAAAACAGGTTCGCGAGTGAGAGTGTGATCGACCCATGCTTAAAGATTGACATAAAGCAATGACGCGAAGATCTAACGACTTCTGTCCAATCTTATAAGGCATTGATTTCCCCAGTTGATTGGCTATCGATGCCCCTACACGAGGTAGGATTCGAGATTTTTGGGCGAACCCATCGATCCCAAGATTACTTTAGCACACTACCCGAGCGGAGCAAATATTGATGTCACAATGCTTTTTGAGAGTCTGTGCCACTTTTGATAATGTGCCCTGGATCATTATGACCTAGAGTGCTAAACTTCAAATAATACGAAACAGATCCGGCCAAAATTAGGTGTCTACCGAAGGAGGCACTCAATCTTGGTCTCCGCCAATGATGATCTTACAAACAAATAATTATGCAAAAACTTGTGCACATCAGGGGCAAACAAAGGCAAATAGAAGTCCTGATCCAGATCCCATTCGGGTACTATTTATGAAACCAAACGACCATCCAACGGATACCTAGACGCATGGCATACACTTTACTACGATATCGTACAAATGTAGGTTTCAAAACCTGCACCCTAGAATGAGCCCTTCTGGATGCATATTTGAACATAGTCGTTCGATAGGTAATTTCCTTTCTGACAGGTTGGTCTTAACCAATAATTGACCTTTTCCAATGGAGTTACTTGAACCTCAAACCCCGTAGGGTGCACGCCCAAACAGTGCAGACGAAGAGTCCATACCTTCGAAAGGTTTGTGAAAAATCTAAAGCTTAGGTACTCATGTTCTTATGAATCCAAAAACTAGAGTGATCAACGCAAAGAATTTAGCGGTGGAATCAATCTGATCAAAACATTGATTGTCTGACTCGGATTGACACCGTTGCTCCTACTTTAAAGTAGGATCCAAAAATCTAAGGCGAACCATAGATTTAGGGCATTAATTTAGCACAGCTGCATTGTCGGTAAAATATTGATATTTTACTGCATTGAAGCAGACATGCGCATAACTGTGCGTCACAAAAAGTACAACGAAACTAAAAATTTCTTGTTTTTTTTTCTTTTTCAAGTGATTGCTTTTTCCTTCTTTTTTTTTTGAATAGACCAACGTGAGTTGTGAGATGCTTCCTCGGCTTTGCCTATCACTGTGAGGTTGCCTGTGTCGAGGCTTTGGGCCATTTGATGTTCCATTCTCAAGAACATGTCAATCCCTTTTTTATTTATACAGATGACTAATGTGCTTTCTAATTAACAGAAGAAGCAAACTTTTACCTACACTTTTTTTTTTTTTTTTCTTTCTTCAAAACTTATACATTTAGAGATTTTTTATTTTTTTTGGGTTTTTTTCTTTTTCTCTCTTCTTTGAGCTGAAAGTACGATGCTGCAAATATGTACATGGACACAAGAAAAGAGTATATATTTTTGGATTTTTCAGATTTTTATTTTTCTTTATTTTCTTCTTCTTTCTTTGGTTTGATGTCTTAACAATGAGGGGAGGTAATGAGTCCCATTTTGAGAATGGTCGAACTTATTCATGCGATTAGGTCTGAGCGAGGTCCAAAATCTTTACCAAGGTCGAAATGTTTATCCCTTTGGATTGCATCAACATTTTATCCTTACCTCGGGTCATATGTTCAACGGTGCGGTTATGAAGATATTCCTGGTCAGGACCCAATTTGAGCTAACATGAGCGCGCCCAGTTGGCGACTAGGTAATTTGTACGTGACCAAATGAGTAACTGGTGATTATTTTTTTTCTCTCTTCTTTGAATATTTTTACTCGTAGCGCCCAAGATGAGTTTTCGTCATTCCTGTTATTGCCTTCTTTTTTACCCGTAGCGTTCTTTCGAGTTTTCACTACGTCCAAGACGAGTTTACCCTTAGCGCCTTTTCAGGTTTTCATCTATCCAAGCTCGCGCACTTTACCCGTGGCGCCCTTTTGGGTTTTCACCATGTCCACTTTGCTTTGAGCTTGTATTTTTTTTTCAATTTCAAAAGCCATGAGATGGACGTCGATTCCGTCATAGCCGGCTGGATGGAGTTCTGTGTTGTCTTTTAGCTTGGCTCGTGTTGACTCAACGGATGCCATGGCTGCTTGTAGACTATAAAGAGAGATTTCTTCAGGGATGAATCACGACCATGGGTTGAAAGGGATAGATTATGAATTTTGAACGTATTCTTAGGTTAAAAAGTTTTTCTTGATTGGGTTCCAACTGTCGTAATACACCTCTTCCTTGGAGGATTTTTATTATACATACCCCATGATTTTTCTCTTTTTTTTTTTCTATTTTTAGTTCTTTTTACTTTTTTCAAACATTCTCTTTTTGGGATTTTACTTTCATGATTTTTTTTGAATTTCGATGATAACTCTTTTCCTCTTTTTTTTGTTGGTATATACACCCATTTTTCCTTTTTTTGAGAGGGGTTAATAAAGGAAAGGCTAGAGGCTCGAATTGGGTAATAAAGGGTATAAGTATTCAGGGACATTTTTTGGTTACTTGGCTTTAAAAGGATTACCTCTTTTATGGGGTCCTTAAGTTGTCACATATCCATCTTATCAGTACTTACCTTACCGCGAGAGACTAGGAGTAGAATTCGACGTACATAGTCAGCGTTGATGGGCTCAGAAAAATGATCTCTATCTATGGTGGAGAGGCGAAGTGCGTATCCAGGGAGTACTTCTCTAGTGATGTAAGGCCCATCCCAGTTGGAGCCTGAATTTCCTTCTTGAAGCAGCGTGGAGAGACGGGAAGATATTCTTGAGTACAGTGTCACCCACTTTCAAATCTCTAGTGCGAACATGCTTGTTTTAAGAACATGCAATCCTCCTCTGATAGGCCTAGGTGTGACACAAGGCTAGGAGCATTTTCTCGTCGATCAGGTTAAGCTGCTTGAAGTGGGATGTTTCTCTTTCGGCTTCCAGTAGATTAGACTCGATGAGGATACTGAGCGAAGGTACCTCAACTTCAATTGGTAGCCCGACCTCAGCTCTAAATACAAGGGAAAATGGTGTTACCCCTGTAGCGGTACAGATTGATGTTCGGTAGGCCCATAGTGTAAATGGTAGCTTTTCGCTCCAATCTTTGTACATGACAATCATCTTTTCAAGGATGTGGACAAGTGTCTTGTTGGTGGCTTCGATGGCCCCATTAGTTTGCAGCCTATATGGTGATGAGCAATGATGTTTGATCTCGTACTGCTCGCATAGGGCTCTAATGCGCGTGTTCGCAAAGTTGGTGCCATTGTCCGTAATGATGTAATTGGGCACACTAAATCGACAAACGATGTTGTTCTTGATAAACTTCTCAACATGAGTGGTTCTGATGCTCGCGTAAGATGTTGTCTCTACCCATTTGGTGAAGTATTTGATGGCTACGAGGATGAACTGATATCCGTTAGAAGCCTTTGGATTGACCTTTCCGATGACGTCGAGGCCCCACGTGGCTAATGGCCACAGAGTGGTCATACTGTGTAGATCTATAACAGGAGAATGTATTAGACTGAAGTGTTCTTGGTATTTGTAGCACTTTTGAACGTACTTGCAACAATCAGTTTTCATGGTAGTTCAGAAATACCCTTGTCGTAGGATCTTTTTGGCGAGCATGTGCCCATTGACGTGGGCCCCGCATACTCCCTTATGGATCTCTTTCATGATGTTGGCTGCCTCACTTTCAGTTAAGCATCTGAGCAGGATATTATTATATGATCGCTTGTAGAGGCACTCGCCACAGATGCATCTGAGCAGGATATTATTATATGATTGCTTGTAGAGGCACTCGCCACAGATGACGTAATTCGCCGCTAAATGTTGGATGGTCCGCCTGTCCGTCTTGGATATGTCCTTAGGAAATGCCCGAGTTTCTAGAAAATTCTTGATATCTTAGAACTATGGAGGCTCATCATCTAACTTAGATGATCCCTCGATCTGAAGGAAGAAGGATGACTCATTCCTTTGTTCGATCTTGATCGGCTTCATTTCGATGCCATATGAAATTTTGACCATTGATGTCGACGTTGCTAGTGCGTCAATGAAGTGATTTCTTGCTCACAGAACATAGGAGAAAGTGGCATCGTCAAAGCACGTAATTAGGTCTTCAAGGTGCTCATGGTACGTGATTAACTTCTCATCCTTGATTTTCCAGTCTCCATTGGTCTGACATATGATCAATTGTGAGTCGCCAAACACCCTGAGATGAGTTATGTTCAGGTCCAAAGCGGCTTGTAGGCCAGCTATGCAGGCTTCATATTTGGCCATGTTATTGGTGTAAGGGAAATTGAGCTTGATGGAGACTGGTACGTGATATCATTTTGGTGAAATCAGAACAACCCTGACTCCATGACATTTGGCATTTGATGCTCCATCGAAGTGCATTACCTAGGACTCCCATATCTCCTCTGTGTCATCCTCTGTCATGAACAAGATGTCTTCGTCAGGAAATTCAGTCTTCAGCGGCTCGTAATTAGGTAAGGGATTCTCGACAAGATGATCAGCGAGTGCTTGCCCCTTGATTGACTTTTGGGTGACATACGTGATGTCAAACTTTGATAAGAGTAGTTGCCGGTGTGCAGTTCATTCAGTGAGAGCCAACTTTTTAAACAAGTACTTCAATGGATCCATTCATGCCAGAAGGAGAACTGCCTGAGATAACAAGTAGTGACGAATCCTTTGTGTAGCCCATACAAGAGCTACGCATGCTTTCTCTAGATGAGAATAACGCATCAAATAATTAGTGAACTTCTTGCTCAAGTGGTAAATTTTCTGCTCTTTTCTTCATATTTCATCGTGCTGCCCTAGGACACATCCCATCGAAAATTTTGTCGTTGAGATGTACATTAATAATGGTCTCCCGGGTACTGGTGTTACCAAAATAGGAGGGTTGAGGAGATAACCTTTGATCTTATCGAATGTCACTTGACAAAGATCATTCCATTCAATGGGTAAATCTTTCCATAGTAGCTTGAAAATCGACATGTAGATAGGCGTGAGCTATGCAATGAACCGACTAATGCACTGTATTCTGCTAAGGAAGCCTCTGACTTCTTTCTCGGTAGATGGTGGTAGCATTTCTACGATGGCCTTTACTTTGAATGGGTCAACCTCAATGCCCCTTCTACTGACGATGAAGCCAAGTAGCTTTCCTGACATAACGTCAAACGAGCATTTCTGAGGGTTTAGACGCAACCTGTATTTTCCCAGTCTTTCAAACAACTTTTGGAGGTTTACCAGATGACCACCTCTCTCCTGAGACTTGGCTATCATGTCGTCGACATACACCTCGATTTCTCGGTGTATCATGTTATGGAACAATGTTTTCATGGCCTTTTGATATGTTACCTCGGCATTCTTTAACTCGTACGGCATGACTCAATAGCAGAATGTTCCCCACAGAGTGATGAATGTTGTCTTTTCTTGTTCCGCCTTTGCCAGTTTGATTTGGTAATAATCGAAGAAACCATCCATGAATGAAAGCATCTCGTGTCTGGCAGTCTTATTGACTAGGATATCGAGGTGTGGCAACAGGAAGTCTTCTTTCAGGATTGCCTTGTTAAGATTTCTAAAATCGATGCACATGCGAACCTTCTCATCTTTCTTCAACACCGGGACGATGTTGGCCAACCACTATGGGTATTTAGAGACCACGAGAAACCCTGTGTCATACTGCTTGATAACTTCATCCTTCACTTTTAGCATCCATTCCAGCTTGAGTCGCCTCAACTTCTGCTTCACTGGCTTAACGTCAGGATATAGCGGTACCTCATGCTCGACCAAATTGGTATCCATACCAGACATATCTTCATATGACCATGAAAAGACATCTTGGTATGACCGAAGAAAATCAATCATGTATTTTCTTTCCTCGGGAGATAGCGACTTTCTGATTTTAGTGATTCTACGAACCTCATCGGTGCCCAGATTGACATCTTCAATCTCTCCAACGATCGGGGTAGGGTCATGCTCAAAATTGGTGTATTGTTCAAGGAGCTCATTGGGAAGCTCCTCGATTAAGTCCTCGCCATCCAGATCTGTGACTCTTACCTCTCTTTGTATTTCTACAGGAAAGAGGTCGGCTTCTCATCAGGCAGGCTCTTCAATTAAGGCATCATAATTCTTAATTTTTTAGGAATTTTAAAAGATAATATTTTAAAGGTTTTTTGCATTTTTTGTATTTTTTTTAGGAATTTTCTTTCCTTTGGAGATGGGCCCTTGGCAAGACAGGTTTCTATATACACATGATATTGCCTGCCAAGGGCTAACCTCACTTTTTATAGGTTATTTTTTTGGGAGAAGCCGATGTCGTATTTATGACCATTTGATGCTTCCAGAGTTAGGGGGATTGAAGCCAAGTTCCTCACCTGAGGTGTTGCTCCTTTACCTGGTCTAGTGGAGGAGGCTGATTGAGATCACTTTTGAGGATCAGTCCCATCACGTTTACCATTGACTCATCAGGGACCTGATCATCAAACATTAAGACAGGCTTGGGATGGTTTAGGACTAGCCGTGGTACAGGCAGGGGTACCTCCTCCTCAAAAAGGGATATGGAGGCTAGGTCTATTTCAATATCGGGGGGAATAATTTTGGGGTTGGTTTCATGGATATCCACCGATTTATGAGGGGTTAACTGTGTTGCCCCATTTTGATGACCCATGCGCTCACAAATATGCTTCGCATGTGAGGTCACGATTGGGGTTCATCTTTCAAGTCTATCCCCCTGGCTTTGGCTGCAGCAACAATTCGAGCCTTTTCCTTGGCTTCTCGGACTTCTTCTTCAGTAGGCTTGTAGCCTAAGCCGAATTTGACTCATTGTCCGTCCTTGGCTCTAACTGGGTCTCTTCTGTCTTATAAGCGAGGACCTAAACCCTTTCCTTTCTAGTTGCCCCATTTATGGAGCATGGCTATTGCTGCAACCATTCCTTCTCTAATTTTTTTAGTGACCTTTTCAGGGGATTCTGGCGCCACTGCCTCTAACACATCATATTGAAAACTATAAAGCTCTGTGTCTTTGGCTGTATGCGGTATATTTAGCACCTTAAGATTTTCGATGTTGTGGGCCATTTTTTCTCTTTCTTCTCGCCCTTCACCCATGAGAGATATAACCTTCTGCTCATATATAAATTTAAGCTGTTGATGTAGGGTAGAGGGCACCGCCCTAATTTCGTGCAACCATGGGCGCCCTAGCAACAGGTTGAAAGAGGACTGAATGTTCATAACTTGGAATGGGATTTAGCCCAAGATCGGCTTCTCCTATTACTTCCCTCCTTGTGTTATCGAAACCACAGGCTCCTATTCTGGATGGTCGAAACATTGACGGGTCGACCCCAATCTTGGTCACAGTCTGCAGTGGGCATACATTTAATATCGAACCATTGTCTACTAGTATCAACAATATCACCATGTTCCTGATTTCTGTTATGATATTGAGGGGCTTGGAGTGGTTCCCTCCTGCTGGGAGGTCAGCGTCTGAAAATGAGATGGTGCTAGGAGGTCACCTGCCCGATCATCTATCCCACTTCATCTAGGGATACTTTGTTTGATACATAAGCATCTTTCAATGCTCCCATTAGAGCTTGGAAGCGGGCCACGGATGTCATTAGTAGGTCCCAGATTGTGATGTGAGTCGGTGTCCTTTTAAGCCGCGTTTCTAACAAGTGCTCTCTACTCATCTTTTCCATGGGGTGCACTGTTGCAAGTTTCCTTTTTTCTTCAGGTTGGGTCGGTGCTGACACCTCTGGTTGCTTAGAGATTCTGCCCGACCAGGTTCTGAATTCTACTGCCCCTTCTCTATTGCCGCCTGCATTGGCATCTATTGAGGAGAGAGGGCGGGTGATTGATGAATTTCTATCCCTTCTACCCACCCCGAAGCTGACAGCCGATACATCCCCTCCGCCTCCCAAACATCATAAATCCTCTTCATCTGATGCAACTCCCCCATCTTCATGTGTCTTTTCTTTTAAGTATTCTATTGGACACACCCATCCAAGGGAGAGATCAATCATCTTTTGAGGGGCAACAAAATTTTGGTTAGAAGCCGATGACCGATCTTTATCAAAGACATCTTCTCTCGGACGTTGCTGTCAGTATCATAGATAGTGCGAATCAAGATTTTTCTTAAGTTTCTACTTTTATGAAATTAGTTCTTACTTTTGCAGCACTTTAGATTTCTTGTCGTGATCGTTGCAAATATTCAGATAATATATGACATTTTCTTTTGATTAACTTCACTAATTTTTTTTCTTCAATTTTTGTTATTGATGTCTCTCAGAATACAACGGATGTGTTTTCCTTAAATTTGGGGCGCATTCTTTAAAGAATTTTTTTTCACATCCATTATACAATCGATAATATCAATGATTCAAAAGTGAAAAAATTTTAAGTGTCCCCTGTTCACTGGTGCGTATAGTCCGTGCTTACTATGAATAGAAATTGTTGGAGTTCTAATCAAGGATAACGGTTATAATAGAAAGTAAAGATAAAAGATTGGAAAATTTTAAAAATCATAACAACAATGTGAATGATCAACTTAGTTAACTTAGTGTACAAAAATTAGTTTAGATTTTTCACCTTTTGTAAATTTTGAAAAATCTAAAAATATTTGAAGTTTGTAGGTAACTTCATTGAAAACCTTCAGGAGACTACAACTCCTCCACTAGGGATCACCTAGGGGTTTTAAAGGCTTGTTGCATCTGCTAAATGCAATCGTGCTCCATACGAAAGTAGCATTTAAATTCTCAGTATATGATGTCTTATATTTCCTTGTTTGCTAGGTACTAGCAAAACTTAAGATCGGGGGTGTGATCAATCACATAATATATCATTTTACTATCCTTAACTTAGTGATGCTATAACTTAGTTTGCTACTAATAAGTTACTGATATGCAGATATTAAAGAAAAATACCAAAAGAGAACCAAAATGTTAATATTCGTCAAAATGAACTTATAAAGCAATAAAAAGACGATTAAACGAGAAAGACGAATCATCGCCTACTGAAAGACGAAAAATTATATTTTACAATTTTGCGAAGCGATGCAAAGGAAGAAGTAGAAAATCGTAATTTACGATTCTTCAGACGAAGCCATTCAAAAAAGTACGATACAACAGAAGACAATGAATCGTAATAAAGAATCATTCTATAGGAAGTTGTGTTATGAATAGAAAATCGTAATTTGCGATTTTACAAAAAGAAAGTTTTCTGAAGCTAATGATCATGTGAGGATTAACACCGCCATACATATAATTAGAAGAATTCTTGACTTATAAGTCTAGCTAATCACGGATCTGAGAAGATTGACGAAGAAACTTTTAAAGGACTATGTTGTTAAAATAAAGGAGAAAATTCATAAGTACATCAATTGTTGAAACTAAGGAAAGATTGGATTAGAAGTAGGGTTATATTAGGATAGTTTTGTTTTAGTAGTTTCTTTTATTAGAATTAGGAATTTTATAAATCGGCCTCTTATGATCTATAAATAAGAGGACTTGGTATAGGAATTAATCATCGAAGAAATTCTCAGCATCAATTGATGCCTGAGGTTGGGTTTTCTTCCGATCATTAGAGTAGTTTAATTTAGATGTCCAAGTTTCCTCGATCACAATTGACAACTGGGATTGAGAGCTGGAAGATTAGAGTAGATATCTGTAGTTTCTCATAAGCAATTGGCAACTATGGCTGTAGGATGAAAGATATAATTTTATTACTTTCTAGTTTAGATTTATTTTATTGCAATTTTCTGCTTTGTAAATATCTTCAAATTTTAATTTGAATTAACGACTTAGATTAAGATTTACAGATTTGTGTAATAGTTTTTATTTTCCATCTTTAATTTTCTGGAGTTTGATTGCCGCCCAAATTTCTGGTATATTAAAGGTTAGTATAAATCTTTATTGAATGACCTTAGTTTTTTATTGATGCCCAAATTTTAGAAGACTGAAATATAGTGTAATGGAATTTTAAAATTGTAAACATCCGATAGCTGAAAATTGTGATTGACGACCACAATCTGATGGCGGAGGATTTAGGATTTACTTTTCTACAATTTAGTTTAAGAAATCATTCTTTATTCATATTTCTCAAGTAGTTGAGGAACTTAAAAGTTAAGTATAAGTTTTCAGGAAATTTATATATATATATATATATATATATATATATATATATATAAACATATCCTGGTGGGAATGATCCAATGCTAGTATTACAATTTTCATTGTGTGCTTGCAATAGGTTAAGACTTAATTAGATACACATATAAGTAATCAGCGATCAGAGAGCATGCCATTTACTACCTGAGCAAGATATTCACTGATTATGAGATGCGTTATTCCCATCTACTGAAAGCATGTCTGGCTCACGTTTGGGCTACACAGAGGCTTCGTCACTACTTGCTATCTTAGGCAGTTCTCCTTTTGGCATGAATGGATCCGTTGAAGTATTTATTTGAAAAGCCAGCTTTTACTGAACGGATCGCGCCCTGATAGCTCCTCTTATTAGAATTTGACTTCACATATGTCACCCAAAAGCCAATCAAGGGACAAGCATTCGCTGATTATCTTGCTGAGAATCTCTTACCTGATTATGAACCCTTGAGAACTAAATTCCCAGATAAAGATATCTTGTTCATGATAGAAGATGACACAAAAGAAGTAGAGGATTCCTGGGTAATGCACTTTGATGGAGCGTCAAATGCTGAAGGTCAAGGAATTGACGTTGTTCTAATCTCGCCAAAAGGGTACCAAGTACCAGTCTCCATCAAGCTCAATTTCCCCTGCACCAATAACATGGTTGAATATGAAGCCTACATAGTTGGCTTACAAGCAGCTCTTGACTTCAACGTAACTCACCTCAGATTATTTGGTGACTCATAGTTGATCACATGTCAAACCAACGAAGATTGGAAGACGAAAGATGAGAAGCTGATCCCGTACCATGAGCACCTGGAAGATCTAATCTCGTGCTTCGACGATGCTACATTCTCCTATGTCTCGTGAGCAAGAAATCGCTTTGCCGATGCACTAGCAACATTGACATCAATGGTCGAAATTCTATATGGCATCGAGATAAAGCCTACCATGATCAGACAAAGAATTGAGCATGCATTCTGCCTCCAAATTGAAGGATCCACAAAGATAGATGATGAGCCTCCATGGTTCTCATATATCAAGAATTTCCTCGAAACTCAGGCATTTCCTGAGGGCACATCCAAAACAGACAAGCGAACCATCCAATGCCTAGCTTCAAACTACGTCATTTGCGACAAATATTTTTTTCAAGCAATCGTATAACAATATCCTGCTCAAATGCCTAACAGAGAGCGAGGCAACCAACATCGTGAAAGAGATCCACGAGGGGGTATGCGGGGCCCACGTCATTGGGCATATGCTCACTAAAAACATCTTACGGCAAGGGTACTTCTGGACCACTATGGAAACTGACTGTTGCAAGCACGTTCAAAAGTGCTATAAATGTCAAGAACACTTCAATCTAATACATGCACCAGCTATAGATCACCACAGCTTGACCACTCCATGGCCATTTGCCACTTGGGTCTCGACGTTGTCAGAAAGGTCAACCCAAAAGCATCTAATGGGCATCAATTCATCTTCGTCGCCATCGAGTACTTCACAAAATGGGTAGAGGCAACATCCTATACAAACATCACGACCAGTCATGTTGAGAAGTTCATCAAAAATTACATTGTATGCCGATTCAGCATGCCCAAGGACAACATCACGGATAACAACACCAACTTCGCAAATAAGCGCATTAGAGCCTTATGTGAGTAGTATAAAATCAAACATCATTGCTCGTCACTATATCAGCTGCAAACCAATGAAGTTGTTGAAGCTGCTAATAAAATAGTTGTCTGCATCCTGAAGAAGATGGTCGTCACATATCGAGACTAGAGTGAGATGATACCTTTTGCACTACCGGCCTATCGAACGCCAATCTGTACCGTTACAGGGGCAACACCATTCTACCTTATGTATGGAACTAAGGTCATGCTTCCAATTGAGGTCGAAGTGCCCTCACTCCATAGCCTCATCGAGACTGATATACCATAGGTTGAGAGGGAGAGATCCCGCTTCGAACAACTGAACCTAATCGACGAAAAGAGGCTCCAAGCTTTGTTTCATACCCAGGTCTAAGAGTGTCCGTGTTTAAGATTTGAAAGTGGGTGACACGGTACTCAAGAAAAAAAAATTCCCTCTCCACGCTGATCTAAGAGGGAAATTCAATCCCAACTGAGAAGGGCCCTATGTCATCAAAGAGGTGCTCCCTGGCTACGCACTCTGTCTCGCTACCATGGACGGAGATCTCTTTTCTGAGCCAATCAACACTAGGTATGTACGACAATTCTACTCATAGTTTCCCGCGATAAGGTAAGTACTAATTAAAATGGATACATGACTGCTTAAGGACCCCTTAAAAGAGGCCATCATTTCAAAGTCAAGTAGCCAAAAAGCGTCCTTGAATGCTCATGTCTTTTGCTACCCAATTTGAGTCAATAGTCTTTCTTTCATAAACCCCTCCCAAAAAAATTATGTGTAGATAGAAAAATCAGAAAAGCAAAATCCCAAAAAGAGGATGTCTGAAAAAAGTAAAAAGAATAAAAATAGAAAAGAGATAGAAAAATTATGGGGCATGTATGATAAAAATCCCCCAAGGAAAAAGTGTATTACGACAGCTGGAACCCAATCAAGAAAAACTTGTTAACTGAAGAATACCTTCAAATTTTCTAACCTATCCCTTCTAACCCATGACCATGATACATCCTTGAAAATAGCCCTCTTTAAGGTCTATGAGCAGTCATGATATCTATTAATTTAGCACGATCCAAGCTGAGAGATAACAAAAGAATTCCATTCAATCGACTATGACGAAATCAATATCCATGTCGTGGCCTTCGAAAAAAAGAAGAAAAAAAAAAAAAAAAGATCAAAGTAAAAATGGGTGTGGTGAAAACTCACAAGAGCGCTACGGGTAAAAAGAGTGAGCTTATGCGGATCAGGGGAAAACCTGAAAAGGCGTTTGGGATAAAAAGAGCAAAAACCCATGGACGTAATGAAAACTCGAAAGGGCGCTACAGGTAAAAAAGAAGGCAATAACGGGCACGGCGAAAACTCATCTTGGGCGGTGTGAGTAAAAATGTTTTAAAAGAATAGAAAAAGAAAAGAAAAATCATTCAGCTACTACTTTGGTTACATTTTCAGGCTATCTGGCCTTCACTTGGGCTGCTCATTTTAGCTCAAATCGGGTCCTGATCAGGTGTAACTTCAGATTGCATCGTCAAACGCATGACCAGATTTAAAGATAGAAGGTTGATTCAATTCAAAGGGATGGTGTAACACCTGCCCCTAGATCTCTGTGTTGGTCAAATGGTTGATTGGACACTAGAGTGACCTGACTGTGCCAGGTGACTGCCTGAGGCCAAGTCCACCAAAACTCTCGGAGCACCCACTTTTAATAAATAGGAAAATTGATTATTACGTGTAGCACTCATCTCAAGTCAAGGAGAATTTGACTACTGATAGTGACACCCACCTTAAATAAGTAAGAATTTGACTATTGATAGTGACACTCATCTTAAATAAATAAAAATTTGACTACTGATGGTGGCACCCACCCTAAAACAATAAAAAAAAATAATTATTGGTAGTGGCACCCATAGGGCACCCCATTAAATTAAATGGGTGTGTTAGCAAAAGTGATGGAACACACACCATATCATATACCACAAAATTTCCCGGATTATTGCATGAATATATGTTTGACCCGAGGTTTGACCTGAAATGAGCCAAGACCATGAGGGTGATAAGGGGATCATCACCATTGATTTAAAATTTTGAAATTTGCAACAAGATTCTTAGATGTATTAGTCAAAGATTGACCCATGGAATGGAAGTTTGAAGATGTACTAACACTAAAAATTGAGTGTTAGTGTTTTCCATACAAGGGTGGCAATTCTAGTAAATTCCCTAAAAGCCCAAGGGCAATTTTAATAAATTTCTCTAACTTTTAAAATTAGAAAATATAATTTTACAATCTTCTAGTAAATCCCCACCATCCATCTGGTTGACTAGAGTTTGACTCATCTTACTCCACCCAATTTGCATTGGAGAAATCTAGGGTGTAAGATGTACAAAAGAGCATGCACCACAAGATTATTTAGAAAGTGGAGGACCTTGAAATCAATAAAAGGCAAGTCTTGAGGAGATGTGTGGTGGAGAAAATGGGTCAAAAGCGTCAAAGGGTCAAGGGCGCATGGGAGAGTCAAGAGAGAGAGAGAGAGAGAGAGAGTTTCAATTATGAGAATACTTGGGAACTTGGGAAAATGGAGGAATAAGACTGGGGGAAGAGAAGGGGTACCATGTGGCAAAAAATTTCAGCTTGTGTCCCCCTCTCCCCTTGCAAAATTTGAATTCCCCATGGGGGGGATCCCATTTGTATTCAATTTCTTCTTCTTCTTCTCTTCCCTACTCCAAGATAGCTCCTTAGAACCCTAGCTAGAAGAAAATCTTCTCCTCCCAATCCAACCCTTAAATCCCAAGTTTAAAACCACCAATCCATTCCCCATTCTCCCTACACCAACATACATCATTTTGATCCCCATCCCAGCCCTCTTACACACACATTTGAAGAAAAACCAGCAAGGAAGATTGGAAATGCAAGATAAAATCTTGGTTAGATATTTGTCTAGTCATTTTAGTCTGTTGTTTAGAGATTTTGTTATAGTTTCTTGATTTTTCTTCACTTTTGGAGTTAAAAATTTTGGGATGATCGTATCATAATATGAGACCAGAACATTGGAGGCCATGTATATTGTGGCGTCTCGAAAAAATTTTGATTTTTGAACCGATCCAACGTAGTATACTTGTCCGACAGGTCACACCGCCCAAGATGATAAATTTGATTTGTTAAGTGAACATGGGTGAAAACTAAAGATAAGATGACCGTTAGATGAGATAACGTACACCAACGTATGGTCTACCGGCTTAGCACCCAAACTGAAACTTGGAATATAAAAGCTAAACTTGGATAAGAAAATTGTTTCCTCGCTTTGTTGTTTGAGTTTGTTTGGTAAAGAAGCCTTGTGAAGAGAGAGGAGAGGAAGAGAATTCTTGCTTCCTTCCAACTAATTAACGGAGGGATAAATCTCCTGTATGTTCGAATTTTTTAGCGTAATAAAATGGGTTTTCAAACCCTTTGATGAGTGGGAAAAGAGAAGCCAGAGATTAAAAGTTTAGGTCATCAATGTGCAAACATTTCTGATTTCTAAGGTGAGACTTGTGTTTTAAATCATGTTATTTATGATTTGTAGCTGGGCAATCAATGCCCTAAAAGACTAGAAATAATTGTGCAATTATGCTATATGGTTGGGCAATAAATGCCCTAAAAGACTAGAAATAAATGTGACAAGAATTTTGGGGAAAAACAAACCTGAGAAGAAAAGCCCATGTTGCTGACAGTCTGTCAAAATCGATTGATCGAAAAAAGAATCGATCGATCGATTTTGACAGGACATAATTAAATGAAGAGATTTTGGAAGAATAGAAAAAGGTTGGTTTCCTGAAGGAAACCGATCGATCAGATGTAAATTCGATCGATCAATTTGAGGAACCGATCGATCAAAATGGAATTTGATCGATCGAAATATGTCGACAGGTTCCATTTTAAGGTCGACAGGATTGTGATGTGAAGATGGGTTAGTTTCTGAGTAAACTGACCGATCAATCGAGTGTGGGACATATTATACAAACTGAAATGTGTGTATTTTTTGGAGGAAACTGATCGATTGAAATGTGTTTCGATCGATCAATTTTGGGAATCAATCGATCGGATTGGGATTCGATCGATCGATTTAGTCAGATTCTGGCATGTGTTTGTTTTGAAGAAAGAGACTTGGGGAGACTTTGGGACTTCTTTTTCTTCGTCACTTTTGATGTGTAAAACATAAATTTGATGTGTTTTAGGTTAAGATCAAGAGTGCATGATGAGAGGCATACTTTGACAAAGAAGGACCTTCGTGTGAATTTCGAGTTAAGATAGGGAAAATCTTATAACATGTGCCTTTGTTACAACAAGCATGAAAATTATGATATGATAAATATGTGTGACATGAAAATCATGAACTTTGTTATTTAAAATGCATGAGCTTTGTATGGGGATTAAAATATAAGAATGTGTGTGTGTGAGTGTGAACTCAGTACGATATGGACATGTGTGTGTGAAACTCAGATTCCAAATTCTAAACCTAATTATAAATTACCACAACTCACGATGATAAACTATAAGTTGGATTTTGCATTTTGATTTAAGATTCATGTGATGAATACCTCACTGACGCGGCAGTATAATCGTGAGCAGTACGACGGGTTATCCGTACACCTGTATATCCGGTATCGCGGGATATCCGTATATTGTGGACCGTGAATGGTCAATGTGAGCACAATTAACCTTGTTAATGTAGCTCAGGGGTTTGGCATTATAAAATTGTTCATTAAACAATGATGATTGGGGATTCCTATCGATATATATATATATATATATATATATATATATATATATATATATATTTATATATATATATATGTGTGTGTGTGTGTGTGTGTGTGCGTGTGTGTGTGTGTGTGTGGCTCTCGATGTTATATATGCTCGAGATTATTTTTAAGTGAACACTTTAAGTTTCTTCTTGTGTCTTGTGAAAAGATTATAAAATATTGTGATCAACTTTGAAACTTGCATTTAAATCAGTTTATTTTGATTCCTATGCCTTTTAAATTAAGTTCCTCAATCATTTTGATATCTGTCATGAGTTATATGTATGATGTGAAGATAAGCATGCTTTGGATATATTTCCCTATTGAGTTTAGATTATTAGCTCACCCTTCGACTATACGTCACAGGTACAGGTGTAGACACTGGTACTGAGGATCTTGAGCGTGAGGATCCTGAGTGCATTCCGGAGGCGGAGTTAGAGCCTCTGCCTGATGAGTATTTTTCTTAGGGGAATTGTGGTCATACACTTTTGAGATTTTGTGTGTAGATCAGGCTTGGTACGTCCAGCCATGTGTTCTTTAAAATTCAAATTTATGTAATTATTTAAATTATTATTTTGTGAACCATGTTTCGGTGATGGATGGCTATCACCGGTGGTTCTTTTCGATTCTTTTGTCCATGTGTCCTTACATGGAATTAGAACCGTTATTTTGAGCGCACTTTGATAGTAGAACTGGAGATTTCTTTTACTTATATAATGACTCTATCTGCATAGTTAGATATATATGCTTTCTTTTCCGCTTCGTGTGTGGATGTGCCAAGTGTTCCATTCAGGGATCGGTCATAGTGACAATCTGATGACACGGGTTTTCAGGGTCAAAAATCTAGGCTGTCACCGTTGGTATCAAAGCATAGCTTTAGAAATTTCTGATTAATCTTAGACATGTGTTACGTGTTTGAGATAATTGTCAGAATATATGGACCGTCTACTAATGAAACTTTTGTTTCATGTTTGCAGAACTTATGTCTAATAGAGGTAGAGGACAACCAAGGGGTGGTCGTAGATGGAATTTAAGAAGTGGAGATGATATCCCCACTAGTTCAAATAGAGTTCCAATCGGTAATAGGGCAATTCCGGAAACAATTGTTCCAAAGAGAGGAAATCAAGAAGGAAGTCAGGTAAGAGAATAAGATAGGGAAGAGAGCCAAAGGATGGCACAAGCCATGGAAGCCATGTCAAATGCTATGGCTCAACAGACGACATTGTTAGCAGCAAATAATGCCAATAGCCATCAGCAGCAACCTCCGACACCACCTCCTATGCCACCGCAACCATCATCATTTGTTGAGTTTAGGAGATTGAAACCTCCTAGCTTCTACGGTCAGAAGGATCCGTTAGAAGCAGAAAAGTGGTTGAACCAAATAGAGAAGCTCCTTCAAAGATTACTATGTACCGAGGAGGAGAAGGTGAGCTGGGCTTCCTTTCAGTTAGAGGGAGACACCGATCCTTGGTGGAAGTCAGTGTCGACGAGGACAGAACAAGAAAACCTATATAGGTTATGGACATGGAATGAATTTGTTGAAATATTCAACAAAGAGTATTTTCTGAGACAAGTCGGGAACCAGATGGCAGCAAGGTTCATAACTTTGGAACAAGGAGGGATGACCATACGGGAATATGGTAAGAAGTTTACAAGGTTATCAAGATTTGTTTCTGAATATGTGGCCATGGAATTGATGAAGGCCAATAAGTTTGAATGCGGCTGAAGGCCAAATATACGGGATAGAATATCTGTATTGAAATTAGAGACTTATGGAGTAGTTATGGGGAAGGCAATAGTGGTGGCAGAGAGAGACATATAAGAATTGTATCAGAGGCGTGACCAACTGAGTAAAGGCAACGCTAGTCAAGGGAGACCGAGTACTTATGAATCGGTGAATAAAAAATTTGAGATTTACAGAACCACTCCCAAGACCACCTACCTAAACAAACTATACTAGGCCACCTATACCTACTCAAGTGAGACCCTTCCGTCATGAAGGCCCTGCTTCTACTACTAGGGTATCTATTACACATGGGTTTTCTAAGGTTGCGTTGTCTATTCCAGAAGAGACATGTGCCCTTTGTGGCAAGGCACATAAGAAGACGAACTGTAGGAGGGGCACAGGTGGATGTTTTAAATGTGAAAAGATGAGGCACATGATCAATGATTTCCCAGTGTTGAGAAAGGAAAAGACGACTACAACGGCTACGCCACGGCCGATAAGGACCACGAGGCCTACGATTCATGGCCGTGCGTATGCAGTTATCGCTTAGGACGCGCGGCATACCAACGAAGTGATCCAAGGTATGATTTTATATATGTTGTCAAGCTATTTTATTAGATTTTAGATGAAGAAGGTGCATGATAGTATAGTATAAAGGCTATTTACTATCCGTTTTTATTGCTAGTTTAGAACTACTTTATATTTTGCATGTATAAGTAGATTTTACGTATGAAACTTAGGTACCTTACACATGTACAAGGATGGTGACTACTATTGCAATGAGGCTCGAGTGTTAATAAACTCAGGGTCTACCCACTCATTTGTAACACCCCAATTTGCACGAAAGATGAAAGTCGTTCCCGAGCCATTAGAGTTTATCTTGGCAGTATCACTTCCGACGGGAAACTCCGTGAGCACTGATATAGTGTGTAGGTCAGTAGCTGTTGCAATCATGGATTATACTGAATATGAGGCAGCAATTGACTTGGTTCTATTCGATATGCAAGGATTTGATGTAATCCTTGGCATGCATTGGTTATCCGCTCATAATGCGAGTGTTAATTGTAGAATGAAGATAGTCACGTTTCGCCCCAATAGAGATAGATCCTTCATATTCTTCAGTATGTGATTGACCATCATACTATTTATATCCGTGATCCGAGCAGAGCGCTTGATGAAGAACGGATGTAGTAGATACTTTGCTTTTCTACAAGAGCAAAAGGAAGAGAAGAACGTCATAATTGATATTCCGGTCGCTTGCGAGTTTGAGGATGTGTTTCTAGATGAGTTACCAGGAGTGCCACCGGATAGAGAAGTGGAGTTCATAATTGACTTAGCGCCAGGCACAGAGCCAGTTTCTAGAGCACCGTATCGGATGGCTCCTGCTGAGTTGAAAGAATTAAATGAACAACTGCAGGAACTCCTAGATAAAGGATTCATAAGACCCAGTGTGTCTCCTTGGGGAGCACTGGTCCTATTTGTGAAGAAGAAGGACGGGTCGATGAGGTTGTACATAGACTATCGTCAGTTGAATAAATTGACCATAAAGAATCGATACCCTTTATCAAGAATAGATGCCCCCTTCGATCAGTTACAAGGTGTAAGATTCTTTTCTAAGATCTATTTTAGATCGGGTTATCACCAGTTGAAGGTCAAAACAGAGGGTATTCAGAAGACGACGTTCAGAACTAGATATGGATACTACGAGTTCTTAGTGATGCTATTCGATTTGACCAATGCGCTAGCTTCATTCATGGACCTCATGAATAGGGTATTTAAAACACATCTCGATATGCCTGTGGTTGCGTTCGTGGACGACATTTTAGTGCACTCAATGTCCAAGGAAGAACACGAACAACATTTAAGAATAGCTCTATAGACACTACGTGAACACTAACTTTATGCAAAGCTCAGCAAGTGTGAGTTCTGGCTAGAGCAAATGAATTTTCTATGACATGTTGTGTCTAAGGTAGGTGTCATAATGGATCCAGCGAAGATTGAGGTAGTAGTAGATTGGAAGCAGCCAATGACTGTGACGTAAATTCACAATTTCCTTGGTTTAGCTGGGTATTATAGAAGGTTTATAGAGGATTTCTCCAAGATCTCAGGACCACTCACCAAACTCACAAGGAAAGATATTAAGTTTGAGTGGACTGAAGAGTGTGAGAAGAGCTTCCAAGAGCTTAAGAAGAGACTTACCTCTACACCAGTCTTGGTTATTCCATCAGGCAGTGGATGGCTTGTTGTTTATAGCGACGCTTCATACAGTGGGTTAGGCTGTGTGTTGAACCAATATCGGAAGGTCATTGCATATGGGTCTAGACAACTGAAGCACCATGAGAAGAATTATCCAACACATGATTTTAAATTAGCAGTAATAATCTTTGCGTTAAAGATATGAAGACACTATTTATATGGAGAGATATTTGAAATCTTCACAGATCATAAGAGCCTCAAATATCTATTTACACGGAAGGAATTGAATATGAGGCAACAGAGATGGATTGAGTTTCTAAACGATTACGATTTCTCCATTCAGTATCACCCAGGCAAGGCTAACATTGTGGTAGATATCTTGAATTGGAAGAGTTCGGCCCAATAATCTAGCCTGGTCATGGGGATTCGTAGATGGAAATTACTAGAGGATCTTTCTTTGTATGACACAAACATCGAAGTGCAAGATTTAGGCACCTTGTTGGCAAACATCACGATTCAACCGATGATCTTTGATCAAGTATATAAACTTCAAATGAAAGATACAGAGTTAGTGAAGATCAGACAAGGGGTGACAGAGGGTACAAATTCATATTTCTCCATAAGGGAGGACAGATCATTAGTGTTCAGAGGACGTCTATGTATACCAATCGATGTCGATCTCCGGCAAACCATTTTAGACAAAGCACACAAATCAATATATGTTATTCATCCTGGTGGTACGAAGATATACCAAGACTTAAAAAAGAATTACTAGTGGCGAGGTTTGAAGAAAGATGTAGCTGAGTACGTTTCAAGGTGTCTCGTATGTCAACAAGTGAAAGTAGATCGGAGACATCTATCTGATTCGTTACAACCTTTGCCGATACCAGAATGGAAATGGGAGTCAATCTCCATGGATTTCATTTTGGGATTACCACGAACGCCAAGGCGACATAATGCCATTTGGGTGGTCGTTGATAGAGTAACCAAATCATCACACTTCTTGCCCTATAACACTACGTATATAGCGAGTAGATTGACATATCTATATGTGAGAAAATCATCCAATTACATAGTATTCCAATGAGCATTGTGTCCGATCGTGACCCATTATATACCTCTCTGTTTTGACAAAAGTTCTAAGAGGGAATAGGTATGAGATTGGATTTTAGCTTAGCATTCCACCTACAGACGGATGGACAAACTGAAAGGGTAAATCAGGTAATTGAATATATGCTCAGAGTATGCATGCTCGCAATATTTACCATTGATTGAGTTTGCGTATAATAACAGTTATCAAGATAGCATTGGCATGACTCTTTACGAAGCTTTATATGGGCATCGATATCGATCTTCGCTCAATTAGGAAGAAATAGGAGAAAAGTTTATTTTGGGTCCAAAAATACTTGAAAAGGCTACTGAAATAGCACGTTGGCTTGGAGAAAGACTAAAGATTGCACAAAGCCGACATAAGAGTTATGCCGATTTTAAACGGACGAGTGTAGACTTTCATATTGGGGACCATGTATGCCTAAAGGTTTCACCTATGAAAGGAGTAATGCATTTCAGGAAGCGTGGGAAGCTAAGTCCACACTACATTGGACTTTATGATATTTTGGGACGAGTTGGAGAAGTTGCATATAGGGTCTCTCTACCTCCGCAACTTGATAGGGTACACAATATATTTCACGTATCAATGCTAAGAAAGTACATGAAAGACTCGACTCATATCCTCGATGAACCATCGATTGATATTTACGAGGATTTGACTGTTCAAATACTCGACCGAAAGGAGCAGGTATTGTGTAATAAGCGTATTCCCCTAGTGTTGGTAAAGTGAAAGAATTATTCTCGAGAGAAGGCCACTTGAGAGCGTGAGGCAGAAATTCTTGAGCAATAGCCATATTTGTTTTAATGAGACTCGACAGAATTTTGAGGGCATGTAATTATTAATACAAAACTTGTACACTCAGTGTTTTAAATTATGTAACTTGTTTAATTTATGTAAAGGCACCATTGTGGAGATTAAAGATAGTATTCATTTAGAATTTAGAGATCAAACTTACAAAAATAGGTAGAGAAAGACTTGTTCAACAAATTCAGGATTTTCTGTCAAAATCGATTGATCGAATTTTATTTCGATCGATCAATTTTGAAATTGATCGAATGATTGTGGAAATCGATCATTTAAAATGACCAAATAGAGAAACATGTGTTTATCAGTTAAAACCGATCGAACGAAGTCCAAACCGATCGATCGAATCACAAACCGATCGATCAAAATATGTCGAGCAATTAAGTTTTAAAGTCGACAGGATTATTTAAGGTCGATAGGCTTCAATAATGTGCAAACCGATCAATCGAAAAAATTTCGAGAGGATAAATTTTAAAATCGATAGGTTGCATTTGAAAGCCGACAGGCTTCATTTAAGGCGCAAACCGATTGATCGATTTGGGCGTTATAAAAAGGAAATCGGGTTTTATTTTTTATTTGCACGAAAAACATTTGGGTTTTTCTTTTAGGTCATCGTTGTTGATTGCTGGGGGGATCTTCAACCTTCGATCTTCGACCATTGGAGTTCGAATCTTCACGAGTTTGATTTTGAATCGCTTCTAGAGGTAAAAGCATACCTTTCTTTTGAGTTTCTTAGAGTTTTCTTGAATTGAAGCCCTAGTTTCTTAGAGTTTTCTTGAAAACAAATGGCACCCAAGAACAAACAGCCCGCAAATCCTTCGACTTCGAAGCAAGCCCATGACACATTTGGGTTCTTCGCGTCAACCACCACCATTAGAGAGACCCAATGCATGGTGGGCGGCAAAGGACTTCATGCCTAAATGGACCTTCGACCCAGCACTTTTCCGTGACATAGCAATGACCTAATGAGCTTTAGAGTACATTGGAAAGGTCGGGCTCAACAATTTGCTCAAACCCTTAGGAGACTACTACTACCCTCAGTTGGTGAGGTTATTTTACCAGAACATGTACGAGGGGGATGAAGAAAAGGCGATCTATACAAAAATCGATAATCGGGAGTATAAATTTGACTACGAAAATATCGTTGATGCCTTAGAGTGCTTTGCGGAGTATGGAAGTAATATAGAGTTGATGGAGCCTTACCCGGAACTCATAGAATTTCACGATGTGATCGAGAGGATGACCCAGGGCAGACAAGGGTCAGGCCAAGCTATAAAGAGGTCCGATTTGCCCCGTGATCTATGGATGTTGGACACAATTTTCAAGTGCAACCTTTACCCGATGAGGCACAAGACATAGCGGGTTGGGGTTGTGCAACAGGCACTATTTTCAGTGTTTACAGGACGATGCTTTCATGACCTGGAGTTGGTTCATGATGGCATTGTATATGCCAATGGAAAAATGTTAGAGGGCAGAGAGAGCCCTAAAGATAAGATACCCTATGCTCGCTTGATATTGAGCATGATAGAGGATTATTCGGGCGGGGAGGAGTATGATATTCTGGAAACCGAGCCACGATCAACTGATAATGAGAAACCCCAGTTGTTCAAGGAATGGAAGAAGACCTACAATCAGTTGGTCAAGAGTATGTGAGCTTGAGGTTTGGAGCCAGCACCACCAGCTACAGCACAGGGACCTGAGCAGCCGACACCACCAGCTTAGCCACAACAGCAGGTTCCATGCCATGTGCCAGCACCTCAGCGTGCAGCAACATCAATGATGATTTATGATGTTCTCGCCCTCATGACTGAGAATAATCGATTGATACATTATCGTCTGGATTACCATGAGGGGGTGATGACCAGACTGATGCAATAGGCCTACCCTACAGATTATATGACGCAGCTTGCCGACGCTCGTGCTGACGTACCTGACCCATGGTACCGTACCACTGGAGCATCTACTTCCGGCAGCAGGGAGGTAGATGATGAGTAGGCTAGACCTTCAGATGCGCCTGAGGATCCGTGAGACGAGAGGGAATGATAAACTTTAATGGTGTATAAATTTAATTTCAGCATTTTGTTAGAAATTCATGCTTTATTTGCATATGGCTGTGAATGTCAAGAATGGGCAGATATTTCCATTTGATGTTGGATTTCGTGCAGGTACGATAGTCGAGTCAAATTGACTTGTATGATTTAGATGTGTGATTCAATTGTATGTGATGGTGAATGTTAGTAGCTAGATGTGATGGAAAATGTTAGTAACTAATTAAATAGTGTTCATGTGTAAGTGTGTATGTGGAATGTGGAATGTGGATTTATATGCAGGTGATTGTTCGGAGTGTGGTCTAGCCTTAACTAGAAACAATTTTAAAAATATATGAATTAGTTAAGACCTTGTTAAAGGATTGGATTCTCTTAAAGGGGAAACAATTGTTTCATTAGGTGTCTTTTCACTGTGCATGTTCGACTCCATAGGGAGTGAAAACCTACTCTCAAACCAAAGGAACCTAATCAATTTTCGCAGACTAAAATTCCTGAGGGGAGAATGTGACGTCCCGAAAAAATATCGATTTTCAAACCAATCCAACGTGGTATGCATGTCTGACAGGTCACGCCACCCAAGATGATAAATTTGATTTGTTAAGTGAACATGGGGGAAAACTAAAGATAAGATTACCGTTAGATGAGATAACGTACACCGACGTACGGTATACTGGCTTAGCACCCAAACTGAAACTTTGAATATAAAAGCTAAACTTGGATAAGAAAATTGTTTCCTAGCTTTGTTGTTTGAGTTTGTTTGGTAAAGAATCCTTGTGAAGAGAGAGGAGAGGAAGAGAACTCTTGCTTCCTTCCAACTAATTAAAGGAGGGATAAATATCATGTACGTTCGGATTTTTTAGCGCAAGAAGATGGGTTTTCAAACCCTTTGATGTGTGGGACAAGAGAAGCCTGCAAAGATTTCTGATTTTCAAGGTGAGACTTCTATTTTCAATCATGTTATTTATGCTTTGTAGTTGGACAATCAATGCCCTAAAAGACTAGAAATAAATGTGGTAAGAATTTGGGGGAAAAATAAACCTGAGAAGAAAAGCCAGTGTTGCTGAGAGTCTGTCAAAATCGATCGATCGAAATAAGGACTGATTGATCGATTTTGACAGGACATAATTATATGAAGAGATTTTGGAAGAACAAAAAAAGTTGATTTTCGATCGATCAAAATATGTCGACAGGTTCTATTTTAGGGTCGACAGGTTTCCTATAAAGTCGACAGGATTGTGAAGTGAAGATGGGTTGGTTTCTGAGTAAACCGATTGATCGATTTGGAAACCAATAGATCAATTGAGAAACCGATTGATCGAGTGTGGGATAGATTATACAAACTGAAATGTGTGTGTTTTTTGAAGGAAATCGATCGATCAAAATGTGTTTCGATCGATCGATTTTGAGAACCAATTGATCGAATTGAGATTCAATCAATCGATTTAGTCAGATTTTGGCATGTCTTTGTTTTAAAGAAAGAGACTTGGGGAGACTTTGGGACTTCTTTTCTTTGTCACTTTTGACATGTAAAACATAAATTTGATGTGTTTTAGGTTAAGATCAAGAGTGCATGATGAGAGGGGTACTTTGACAGAGAAGGACCTTCGTGTGAATTTCGAGTTAAGGTAGGGAAAATCCTATAACATATGCCTTTGTTACAACAAGCATGGAAATTATAATATGATAAATATGAGCGTGTGAAAATCATGAACTTTGTTATTTAAAATGCATGAGCTTTGTACACGGATTCAAATATAAGAATTTGTGTGTGTGTGTGTGTGAACTCAGTACGATATGGACATGTGTGTGTGTGAAACTTAAATTCCAAATTCTAAACCTAATTATAAATTATCACAATTCATGGTAATAAACTATAAGATAGATTTCGCACTTTGATTTAAGGTTCATGTGATGAATACCCCATCGACGCGGCGGTATAACCATGATCGGTATGGCGGGATATCCGTACACTTGTGTATTCGGTACGGTGGGATATCCATCTATTTTGGACCACAAATGGTCAATGTGAAGTACAAGTGACCCTGTTAAAGTAACTTAGGGGTTTGACATTGTGAAATTATTCATTAAACGACGATGGTTGGGGATTCTCATCTATATATGTGTGGCTTTCAATGTTATATATGTTCGAGATTGTATTTAAGTGATCAATTTAAGTTTCTTCTTGTGTCTTGTGAAAAGCTTTGGAAATGTTGTGATCAAGTTTGAAATCTTCATTTAAATCAGTTTATTTTTATTCCTATGGCTTTTAAATTAAGTTCCTCAATCATTTTGATATCTGTCATGAGTTATATGTGTGATGTGACGCTAAACATGTTATGAATATTTTTTCCTATTGAGCTTAGACTGTTAGCTCACTCTTCGATTATATGTCACAGGTATAGGTGTAGACACTGGTACTAAGGATTTTAAACGTGAGGATCTTGAGTATGTTCCGAAGGAAGGGTCAGAGCCTCTGACTGACGAGTATTTTCCTTAGGGGAATTGTGGTCATACACTTTTGAGATTTTGTGTGTAGATCAGGCTTGGTACGTCCTGCCATGTATTCTTTAGAATTCGAATTTATGTAATTGTTTAAATTATTATTTAGTGAATCATGTTTCAGTGATGGATAGCCACCACTGGTGGTTCTTCTCAATTCTTTTGTCCATGTGTCATTACATGGAATTAGAATTGTTATTCTGAGTGCACTTTGATAAATGCCCCGACGTCATTCATGGATCTGATGAATAGGGTGGTTAAACCACACGTAGACTCTTGTGTCATAGTGTTTGTCGACGACATCCTGATTTATTCAAAATCAGAGGAAGAGCATGAAAAAGCACTTGAGAGTAGCCCTACAGACTCTACGTGAACCCCAACTGTATGCCAAGCTCAGCAAATGTGAGTTTTTGTTAGAAGAGGTTAGCTTTTTGGGACACGTTGTCTCAAAGCTTGGTGTTACTGTAGATCCAGCAAAAATCGAAGCTGTGGTCAATTGGGAGCAACCAAAGACCATGACCGACATCCATAGTTTCCTTGGATTAGCGGGTTACTATCGGCGTTTCGTTGAGGGTTTTTTAAAGATATCAGGACCACTCACGAGGCTTACACGGAAAGACGCAAGGTTCGAATGGAGTGAGGCATGCGAGAAGAGTTTTCAAGAACTCAAGAAGAGACTCACTTTAGCTCCAAAGATTTATGTATTCCTTCAGAAAGGGAGGGTTCATGGTATACATGATGCTTCATATATCGGCTTAAGGCGTCGTAAGCAAATCAACACAAAAATGTGATAGCGTACGGATCGAGACAGTTGAAAGAGTATGAGAACAATTACCCGACACATGACCTGAAATTAGCAGCGGTCATTTTTGCACTCAAGATTTAGAGACATTATTTGTAAGGTGAGACTTTTGAGATTTTCACCGACCACAAGAGCCTCAGATACCTGTTTACACAGAATGAACTAAACATGAGGCAGTGCAGATGGATGGAGTTCCTCAAGGACTATGACTGTTCCATACAGTACCATCCAGGCAAAGCTAATGTAGTAGCCGATGCCTTGAGTCGGAAGGGTTCAACTCAATTGGCGAGTTTAATTTTGGGTATGCATCGATGGAAGTTATTTGAAAATCTGGCACTATATGATGCGAACATCGAGTCTCAAGCTACAGGAGCCTTCTTGGCTAATATCTCAGTAAGACCGGTGATATTTGAGCATATCCATGAACTACAGATGAAAGATTCGGCGCTAACCAAGATTTGTCAAGATGTAACTGAAGGCATTAGATCTGAGTTTTCGATCAAGGAGGATGGTTCCTTATTGTTTAAAGGTCGTCTCTGTATTCAGGACAATGCCGATTTACGGCGAACAATTCTTGATGAATCTCACAAGTCAAGCTATGCTATCCACCCGGGAAGCACAAAGATGTATCAAGATTTGAAAAAGAATTACTGGTGGAGAGGCTTGAAACAAGATGTGGCAGAGTATGTGTCGCGGTGTTTGACGTGTCAGCAAGTCAAGATCGATCATAGACACCCCGCAGGTCTATTGCAGCCTCTACCTATACCAGAATGGAAGTGGGAATCGATCTCTATGGACTTCATCGTTGGGCTACCGTGTACTACAAAGAAGTACAATGCCATTTGGGTAGTAGTCGATTGATTAACCAAGTTAGCGCACTTCTTGCCTTATAACACGATGTACACGACGGGAAGACTGGCAGAGCTGTATATGAAGGAGATTGTCCGTTTGCATGGGATTCCGAGTAGCATTGTTTTAGACCGTGACCCATTATATACATCAAAGTTTTGGCAGAAATTTCAAGAAGGAATGGGAACACGACTAGATTTCAGTACGACATTCCATCCGCAAATTGACAGACAAACTGAGAGGGTCAATCAGATCATTGAGGACATGCTTAGGGCATGTATGTTAGAATAGCAAGGATCATGGGATCAGTACCTACCGTTGATTGAGTTTGCATATAACAACAGCTTTCATACGAGCATTGGGATGGCACCATATGAAGCACTTTATGGACGGCGATGTAGATCGCCCATCAATTGGGAAGAAATGGGTGAGAAATTCGTTTTGGGACCCGAGATACTTGAAGATAATGCCACCTATGTTCGAATGATAAGGGCCAAACTCAAAGCGGCTCAGAGCAGACAGAAAAGCTATGCTGATATCAAGTGGACCAGTGTAGACTTTAAGGTGGGAGAACACGTATTCGTAAAAGTATCACCTATGAAGGGCGTGATGAGGTTTGGAAAGAGAGGGAAGCTAAGTCCCTACTATCTTGGACCATTTGAAGTTTTGGGTCAAGTAGGTGAAGTTGCTTACCACATTGGATTGCCACCGTTATTTGATCAGGTACATAATGTGTTCCATGTATCTAGGCTCAGGAAGTACCTTAACGACCCGGATCACATGTTGAGCGGTCAATCATTTAAGATGCATGAGGATATGACTATGATCGAAGAGCCGACGGAGATATTGGATCAAAAGGAACATGTGTTGCAAACAAAAGTTATTCCATTAGTACTTGTTCGATGGAAGTATCACTCGGCCGAAGAAGCTATGTGGGAACGAGAGGCCGACGTGAAAGAACAGTATCCGAGCTTGTTTGCGACAGCTTGAGAGTCAAAATTGTATCACTGCAAGCATGGTTGTGGATTTAAATTATATGTTGTAATTCAATGTCGACCTTTTGATCAATTCATTCAAGAGAAACAATTTTATCCACATAACGTTCCTAATCCAATGTTAAATACCATGATGACGTGTTTCGCAGAACCAATGACCAACTAGTCATGCTTTACTAAGGAACCAAAAGATAGAAAATTTTTAAAAATCTGAAGAATCTGATCAAAATCGATTAATCAATTTACAAATCGATTAATCGGTTTGGGAATTCGATTAATCAATTTTGGTCGATTAGTCGACTGGCATGCACTAGTAAGTGGAAGTTTAATGAGGATTCAGGAAATGAAAGAAGTGAAATTTCGATTAATCGATTTGGGTTTCGATTAATCGATTTTGGATTTTGATTAATCGATCTGGAGGTTCGATTAATCGAGTCACTTGAAAATTTTAGGAAAAATTTGAAGGACTTCACGATTTCGATTAATCGAAGTGAAAGTCAATTAATCGATTTTGGGATTTTTATTAATCGAAGTGAAATTCGATTAATCGACTGGCTCACGCAAGTGAGCTCGAAAACTTAAAAATTTAAAAGACTACGATTTCGATTAATCGAAACGATTTCGATTAATCAATTTTGAGTTTCGATTAATCGATTTGGGAAATCGATTAATCGATTTCGCGCGGCTGAGTCTAGTTTTGAAACTCGATTAATCGATTTCGGGAATCAATTAATCGACCCGGGGCCTATATATATAAATCGAGGGGGATTTCTCCCCATTCGAAATCAAATCTGTTTTTAGTTTTTGCACACCTTCCTTTTTTCTTCTTCGAGCGACTTGGAGAGCTAGGGTTTTCGGCGTTCCGGATCAATTTCGGATCAAAACCACTTACATTCGGATTGAAACCTAAGGTAAAAACCCTAGATTCCAACTTTCTTTCCATTTCAAGCTACAAAACCCTAGTTTTGCTAAATTTGTCACAAAATGCCGCCTAAAACCCGATTGTCTTTGAAGAAGGCAACGTCCAAGCTCCCGGTCTGGCGTAAGAACGCCGCACCGCCACCACCTACCCCATCACCTGTGAGGACTCCATCACCATCGGCATCAGATACCACATTCGGTTCGACGAGCACGTCTTCGGCGAGTCTTTGCCAATGCCACCACCGCCCGTCAACATACTCCAACCAAACGAATGGTGGGCGGCAAAGACCTTCGAAACAGAGTACATTATTAACGTAGAGTTGTTCACTAACCCCGATGTGTCGGGCGAGACTCAATGGGCTCGAAACTACCTAGTGAAGGCCGGCCTCGACAACCTTTTAAAACCAATTCGCGGGTCCTACTACCCTAGATTGGTCCAACTATTTTACCAAGGGCTGAAGGAGGGGCCTACCGACGATGTAGTCATGACCACCATCGAGGGTCGCGACTATACCTTCACTCGTCGCCACATCCACGAGGTCCTCGAATGCTACTTAGACTTCGTGCCCGAGACCACCCTCTTCCCACCCTTTGCGGAAGAGGTGAAATTTGAAGAAATAATGACCCGTATGACCAAGGGGAAAAAGGGGTCGGGATCGTCTATTAGGAGGGTCGATCTCCCCCATTACATGTGGATGCTTGATTCCATAATCAAGTGCAACCTCTACCCCATGCACCACGACACCAAGCGGGTGGAGTTAGTGCAACAAGCACTCTACGCGGCCTTCTGTGGCCGTTGGTTTGACGCTACGAAGATCATCCTCGAGGGGATGGTCTACATAAAGGGGAAGTTGATCAAGGGCAATTTGAGGCCCAAAGAAAAGATGTCGTATGCGCGACTCATCTCGAGCATGCTGGAGTGTTACTCAGACACTCCAGAGTACGCCGTTTCGCCCCACGAGGAGAGGGCTACGGATCGCGTGAAGCATTTCTCCATTGCTTCATGGAGTCGTAGCTATAATTTGCTCAAGAGGTCCCTGCCAGCTCAGGGCCCTACACCAGTACCAGCGGCAGCACCACCACCACCCCCACACCCACCACCACACCAGGACCCACCTGAGGGGGGAGCACACCCCGTCAATCCACCAGCGGAGGGGGCACCCTCACATGGCACCGCATCACCTACGCCGCCATCACAGTTAGCGGCTGCCACACCGACTTCTTCATACCGCCGGCGAGCGGCTCGCCCGATGCTCACTATCGAGGATGTGTTGGCCCGGATGGAGGCCAACAACGAGAGGATGAACCGACGGATGAATTTCTTGATGTTCCACACACTACGATACATCTATCCGTTGGATTACCAGCAGCGCCTCGTGCAGGAGGCAGAGTGGACTGCGGGTCGAACAGGTTTTCACACGGGTACCGTCTTCCACGCGGGTACCTCTACGGCCGATGCATCTGGCTCGGCGCCCCAACAGACCGAGCAGCCTACTACGACGACCCCGCCACCACTTGAGCCGCCAGTTCCGTCAGAACAGCTCGCCCCTGCGTCAGATCAGCCAGGAGAGGGGACGGCCTGAGCGTCTGACGATGGTTTCATTTTGTGATCCCTTTTTGGATATTTTAGTACTGTTGTATTTAAATTTCCCAAGAGTAATTATTGAGAAAAGTTAAAGAAACTTGTAAATGTTGAAATTTTTGATAAGGAAATACAGATCAACTTTTTGTGGATGTAGTGGCATTATTTATTATTTCTCGCACTCTGTGACATGTAATTCGCTTTCGTTACTGACTACGTGAAACCCCAGTGTGTGGGGTACTCAAGCGACGCACCTTTGGGTTATTTTCGAGGACGAAAATTCCCAAGGTAGGGAAAATGTAATATCCCAAAAATTGAGCGTTTAACTTTGACCTTGGGATCCGTGCCTGATTGGTCATAGGTTTGACCAAGTGATGGTCAAACATTGAATACATGAAGTGATGAACTAATGTGATGCAAATGTGTCTAAGTGTAGTAAATGGTATTGGTTTAGAGCTACATACACCTATCTCTGGTGTATGCACATAACACCGAAACAGGTAGGAAGATATAAGGGTTTAATAACCCTAAAATTCCTTTTGTTGGTTGTTGAAGAGAGAGAGAGAGGGAGTAAAGAGGAGTTATGGAAGCTTGGAGTTAATGCAAATCAAGAGGAGATTAGAGCATTGAATGTTGATTCAACTCTTGAGGAGCCGTTGAAGCGGAAAGATGGAACCCTAGCCATCAAACCCAACAAATCAACCCTTTGAAGGATTTATTGAGGTAAGTGTGATTAGATTTCAATACCTAGAGAATTGATGGGTGAAATTCTATCTAGCATGTTTAATATGATAGATTAAAGACTTAGAAAAAGAAAGAAAAAGAAAAGGAATGAATTTTGGAAGAACAGCCCGAAAGGGGGCTGAATCTGGCCAATTCGATTAATCGAAATAGAGGTTCGATTAATCAATTTTGGCCCAGAAGTCGAAAAGTCAAGGATGCCCGATTTCGATTAATCGAATTAGATTTCGATTAATCGATTTGGAAGGTCGATTAATCGATTTGGAAATCGACTAATCGACCGAGTACCTCCAGTGGCTCGAGAAACAAGACCTGGGGAAATCGACTAATCGAGTTGGGAAATCGATTAATCGATTTTAGATTTCGACAACTCGATTTGAGAATCGACCTCACTATGTTAGAGATTTTGATTAATCGATTTGGGATGGATTAATCGAATTTGAATCTTGATTAATCGATTTTAGGAATCGATTAATCAATTTGAGTTTCGATTAATCGATTTTGGAAATCGATTAATCGATTTGAGTTTCGATTAATCGATTTTGGGAATCGATTAATCGACTTTGGCAGTTTTACCTAACTTTCTAGTTTTACTTTGAGATTTATGGAGGGTCTAGGACCTTCTTTATTACATCTTTAGTGATGTATTGCATGTGTTGTGATGCACCATAGGTGGTACGTGTGAAAGAGAGCACAAGGAGTCGCGTGGGACCTTGAGGCTTGGACCTTCGGAGACCTGAGGTAGGGAACACCTTGAACATGTACTTTAATTGCAAAAGCATGTATGTAGTGATATGTTTATCAAAATTAAAAATATTTTAACTATGAAAAGCTTTGTGAAAATGGGTGTGCGTGTGACACCAAGAATGTGATAAAGGCATCTGTGTGATGCAAGTAACTGAGATCAAGTAATTTAATGAAAATGAGACATCCCCAAAGGATGAGAAAGTAATAAAGGCATCAGTGTGATGCGAGTAAATTAGACATCCCAGGGATGTATATGTAATTGAATAATTACTGTTGAGGCTTAACTGATATAAGATAGCACTTTACACGGTGAACAACTATATGTAAAGCACATGTTATTTCTGTTATTTGAGGTTTGTTTAGAATACCCCACGTGATACCCGACGGGCAGATATCTGTGACCAATCCGTACACCAAAGGTGAGGATCTATCCATACACAGTAAGCACATCCCAGGGATGTTGAGTTGAGATTTAACCCTGCCGCCTATTGAGAAAGGGGCTTGGGTAGTATTCTCAGGGAATATATTATTTACAACTGTCTATTTAGGCGATGATGGTGGGTATTCCATCGGGGTTCGATATTATATTGCTTGGAGATTACTTAAGTTGAAGATTTAAGTTTTGCTTTAGGCCTGTTCAGTATCATTCATGATAAATCAATAGTAAAGTAAGACATGTAAATTACCAGTAAACTTGAATGCAAATTATCATCTTTTACACTGTTTTCTAGCAAATGCATAGACACATCATGCTTAGAATATCATGGAATATATATGAGATTTAATTTATATGTTCATTGTGATTGTTCCCTATTGAGCTAGGATGTAGCTCACCCTTTAGACTATACGTCGCAGGTCCATTGTTAGCAGCAGCTGAGGCTTCGAGAGACGTGGATCCGGGAAATTCAGATTACGTACCTGGAGATGAGTTGAAGCCTCCTCCCGAGGACTTCTTCTAGGAGACTCTGCTGTGTATTTTGACAGAGAGTAGTTTTTGAGAACAGATTGTACGGCTTGGTATGTCAAGCCTTGATTTTTTATGAACAATGTAATTAAATTGATTATTTCTTTTGGCGAACCATCTGGGGTGATCTGTTTATCACCGATGGTTCGGGTCGGTTCTCTGTTCATGCAGTGGCATGAAAGTAAAACTGTCTTTTGCATGTGCCAGATGGGCATGTTACTTTTTCGCATTATGTAATTAATTACTTTATTTATTTATCATTGCTTGTTATACCAATGTTTCGTGCATAGTTTTGGAGCACGGTCTGAAGGATCGT
Organism: Chloranthus sessilifolius; assembly: GCA_021018995.1. NCBI lineage: Eukaryota > Viridiplantae > Streptophyta > Magnoliopsida > Chloranthales > Chloranthaceae > Chloranthus > Chloranthus sessilifolius. Next base: position 47,835,518 of record CM037593.1, on the reverse strand, counting down.
GCTGATGGCACGGGTTTCAGGGTGCCGAAATCCGGGCTGTCACAATATGACATTGAATAATTTATTTACCTTGCATAGAATTTATGGGATTTGTGATCTGATGTTACATGAATGATTTTGATGAATTATTTATGTGAAATCACAGAGTTTTATTTCATAAAATAATGGTTAATTCTTATCACAATGTGTGGTGCTAGATCACTAGACTACTAGATAGACCACATGTGACATGGTCTTGGAAGTTGTTGAATATCATATGATTAGATTAATTTTTTTTAACATGAATAATGACTGGGATATGATGAGTTTTATATAAATTCACCTCAGAAAATCTTAATCAAAATTACAGTCTTGATGGTGGACCAATCAGATGGTCGTGATTGGCTCACTTACAATGCTTGATTTACTTGAATCATGGTTATATGATTAGTCCTCTTGTGTGATTTTGATCTAGGAAATAGTTCTTTAGTAAACTTGGATAAATTATTCAACTTTGGGCTTAGATGATAGATTCCCTAAATTTTGATCGCAGAATGAAATGGTGACAGATGCATGGATAGGAATAGGTTTGATGCATAGACTTTAAAATGTATAGTGATTAGAATTTAAAAACACGATTAGAAAGGGTTTTAGATAACGTGATTTCTGTAAAAATGTTTTCTAAAAAGAAAAATGATTTGAAAAAAATATAATTGTGTCTGATATTTTAGGCTCGATCGGATGGCTCTTAAGGGCCAATCCGATATCACTAAGCAAATTGACTCCGGTGACTAGGAAAGTATCGGCAATCGATTGTCACTGTAATTAAATTCGATAACCCAAAACTTGATCCCGTTAGACCTAGGATTAGTTGGAAATGTTCTGGACTGAGATCCGATAATGTGTGGCATAAGATGAACCACTAGGTAGACCCCATCTAAGGCCCAAAACTGTGGACTTTACAGCCCACAAAAAATCAGTCTCAGAATAGTGAACTAAATAAATAGAAATAAATGTTAGAAAAATCCCTAAAAATTTTAGAAAATACTTTAATGAGCTCCCGATGCCCGGTAAAAATTTCATACCTGAACCCCGTACGGTTTGAAAGTTATGGTACCCGGAATGCGATACAACGAATTTGTCATGTTGCACCCAAAAATAAGGTTGTAATAAGCTTTGGTTCCCATGCCCGAAAAATTAGTGGAAAAATCTGTATTAAATGGAATATATACTTTGGTACATATTTAAGGTTCGGTAAAAATTTCATGCCTCGATTCTATCAGAATTGATGGCATGAAATTCGACAAATTATAACTTGGAATATAGGTAAATAGCACACAACCAGAAATCAAACCTGACCTTCAATCGGATGGACCTTATTATATCCGGATCTATTGACTTTTGACCGGAACAATATAAATGGAAAAGAAAGACAACTCACGGATCTTTCCAGAGAGCCACTGAGTGCCTGATTCCATTGTCAGAATTGAAAGGTATGACCCGACACTGAGGCTCAACAATTTTGACTCAAAACCCTGATAGAACGGAACATATCTCGGTGATTTATCTCTTGTGATCATACCTCGTCGTATTTTTGGATGCCACCACTTGAGAAAGATTCTCTCATCAGTCATCTTGCCCCAATTTTGGAAGCACGCTAAAATTTGATCAGACCCGAAAATAGCGACCGATTTATTATAAGTTATCAGTCATCTCTTGAAATTTTTGAATATATATAGGATGAAAACTTAGTATTCAGACCTTGGCCCAAGACCTGTGACTACCCTAAAACATGGTCCCATGATGATAATATATGATAAAACTCATGTAAAATTGGTCAATTAAGACAAAGGACCCGATTGAATTCCTTGACGACCCGATGAGGCCCAAAATCCTGAACTTTTAAGTAAATAGAATTGATAGGATTGCAAGAGTCTAATTAAAGGATCCGACCCATAGCTCGGTAAATTGGGTTATGAGCCAGGCCCATGGCATACTAATTAAATCCCAAGAAGATTGAAATACATATGGCCCAGACCTCGGAAAGGCCCGGACCTTTAGATTCAAATCTTGTAAAGGCCCGAATTACCTATGGAATGACCCATTGGACCTAAAATTCATCGGACTTATATTGGATAGAACCCATTGGACCCGTTGGGCCTAAATTCCATCGGACTTATATTGTATTGAGCCCTTTGGACCCATGAACCATCAAACCCATATAGTATTGAACCTTTTGGACCCATGAACCATCGGACCGATAACTTGTTGCACCCATAGCCCATGCCCGACTTAAAATATAAGTAAAGTGATTGCTCCCGAGTAAATAATCGAAGTTAATGTGACATGATAAGTATACGATAACTATCTTATAAGTATTTGAAAAAGTATCTAATAAAGTATCTGATAAAGTATCTTATAAGTATCTAATATAGTATCTGATAAGTATCTAATAAGTAAATGAAAAGTACCTGATAAGTAAATGAAAAAAACCTGATAAATACATGATAAGTTCATGTTAAGTATCTGATAAGTATATGATACATTTATGATAAGTAAAATGGTCGAATGAGATATTATATGATATGATTTGATCTGATGAGATTATATGACATGATATAACCTGAAATGATATGACAAGATAGTAAGTATGATATGAATATGATAAGAAGCTGAATTGCTTGCAATGAAATGTCTTATAATGACATGAACTGTTTGCTGAGAATACTTGAACTATGAATCTGAAAGAATTATTAAGCTAAAAAGATTACCTGAATATTTGAACTCTGAACCCAAAATGAGTATCTAAATTTTTGAACTCTGGACCCAAAATGGGTATCTGAATATCAATCTGTACTTCTAAAATGAGGTGATAGAAGATAAAAGATAGAATTTGAATTACATAAAAGAATACAAAATATGAAAAGATAATGCAACGAAAACTGAATAATTTGAAAGTGATAAGATGATACCATTATGTTCTGTTCTGACCTCACATAACTTATCATTGTTCTCACAAACGGGCTCGTATAAGCATTCTGTATGTAAAAGAATTAAGAAACATTAGTTGAGGATCGGGTTTAGTTAGACCAACATGGTCATTGATCCTTACCTAAGATTGGCTAAACAACGGAGAGTGTCGGCCCTTGTCTGATCAATATTGGCATCTGAATTCTATTTGAATCATGATTAGTGTTTTGGTATCAACACTGAATTAATTAAAAGATACTAATAGTTAACTCATACTTCACAACTTAATAATAATTAATTAATCTTTAGAACAATTAAAATATCACTTAATCATATTATGCTTAATTTGAAAGAAATGTAACCTATGCTTAATGATATGATTGAAATTCATTTCTTTTCATATATTTATGCTTAATGATATTATTGAAATTCCTCCCTTTTCATATTGTTTTTGTAGATAATTTATAATTATAATTTAGTACTTGGCACTTTAAATCATGTTGTTTATTATTCAGTGATAAATTGGATATCATTAAATGCCATTACTTCTGTAAATGTGTGGGTTATTTAACATTAGTTATAGTTAGAATTCTTATTTAATAATTAGTTATACTCACAACTGCTGGAAACCCCACTTGCGCATGCACCTATGAAATATCTATATGCTACATGTATTAGAATACTAAGACAATGCTAACAAATATTTTATTGAGCTTTATCGCTTGCGGTTATTTCATGACCCAAAAATTTCAGAAGCCAGCCAGCAGCCACCCAACCAAGATTGAGGTAGCTAGACACGGAAGGACCCAGGAGCGACAACAAGCTGATAGTTTGAAGCTCCTTTTGTCTAATGGAGCTACCAACACATGCACTTAATCTTGAAAGGATATTTCCTTCTTATTTTGACTTTTGTTTAAGTCCATTACTTTTAAATTTCTAGTTATAATTTTGTAATTGGGCTTGTAAGAATGGTTTAACTTTTATGGTCTTATTTTGATGGGAAAGGTTTTAAAGGCTGCCTTCATTATATTGTTTTACTCATTGAAAATCGTTACAATCAAATCGTAATTCTGAATATGTCCGTCAAGTTAACGAAATTGAGAAGTTAAACCAATAGTGTTTAACTCAAGTTTTCGCGCATACTTTGATAAATAAAAATAATCGTTTTCGCACTAATAGGTATTTTCCGTAAATTTTAGAATATATATATATATATATATATGTGTGTGTGTGTGTGTGTGTGTGTAGTAATTTACTTAGAAAAAGAAATAAGAAGTAAGAAGTTGAACCCGTAAAGAAATGAATATGAATAGAAATGAACGAACGATGCGCGCGTCGCGTCAACTCGCATTGGAGACGTCGACAGATAGCGGGTTCGGGTGCGAGGGGCGTGACGATGGACATTCCAACCTTGGTAAAATTTCGGACCTTACTCGAGCCCAACTATAAACGGATTTGACTATTCTCAAAATGGGGCCCATTACCACCGCTTATGATAAGGAATCATACAAAAAAAAGAAAAAATATATATATAACAAAAATAGAGTTCCCTCTTCATTTTCATTTTTGTACTTTGCTTGTACCACATCACAAAAAAATAATCTGTGTGGCGTTGTGCTTTCGGCCTTTACACTTTGAAAAAGAAACAAAAAAAAAAAAAGCATATAACCCAAAAAATAATAATTTGTTAGGGGTTTTTACCCCTTTCCTTTTGTGTTTGATATGTTTTTGAAGTATGTACAGGCCAGGTCAACAAGGCATGGATCCTGCAGAGAAGCGCGTTTCCATGAGCATTGCGGTCACTCATCCATCAACCAATAATACCTTCATTGCACTTTCAAGAAGCATCTAAACGAAGGCTCTTGCATTCCGAAGTTGCAGCTCGTTTTTACTCATTTTCAAGGCTTTCATGCAAAAAACAAAAAAAATGTAAAAAGAAGAAAAATAAAAATAAAAAATGGAAAACATGTTTTGTTGCACATATTCCCAAAAGGCGATTTGACATCAATATTCACTTTGCCTGAGTCATTATGCTAAATTAACTTCGGGGTCGATGAGTACGCTTAAAGACCTCGAACCCTACCTCGCGTACGGACACCCGTGCCAATCAAAGAAGGGCAAGCAAATGCCTCATGAGATTGGGCACAAATCGTTGGATCTTGGCGTCTTTGCTTTACGTCAATCTTAAAGAATGGGTCGATCAACCTACCAAATATGAAATTACAAATCGAACTATGTTTAAACATAGACGCAAAATGGTTCATTTCCCTTAATCATTCTCAGTTGCGAGCTTAAAACCTGCATTTGAGCACGGTATTCCTGTAAAGTGTACGCTGATGTATCTGGGTATTCGTTAGATGGTCGTTTATTCCTGTAAATTGTACCTAGTCATGGGTCGGGACTTCCATCGCCTTGTTGTTTATTGTCCCTGATGGGCCCATGTTTATGTATAGTGGAACCGTGTGTAAATTCGTCCTTGGCAAAGACCAAGATTAGGTGTCTTTTTCTTTGACCTTTGGTGGCGAGAAACTAAACATCAAAGAGGGGATCTGTAGACACCCAAATTTGGCTCAAGGCACGATCGACACGTACTTCGGGAAAGACATACTCTCGAGCTTCCGAAAGCATTACTTGAACCCTTAGGAATCATCTCGAGCCTTTAGAAACTAACCCGAAGCCTTAGGAACCTTCTCGAACCCTTAGAAGGCCATACTAGACTCATAAAATCCGATTTAAACCAACCAAAATAACGGATCAAAAGAAGAATGTCAAAGGTTATATGGATAACTATAGGAGTTGAGACCTATACCATTAGAAAATAGAAGTTCTCAGCTTTCCAACGAGTTAAGAATCGCCTGATTTCAAGTTGTACATTAAAAGTTATGACGAAATGAAGAATGTAGAGAAGTAGAGGAAATTACACATGCGCACATACTATGTACGCATAGGCAATTTCTTACAAGAATTTGGCTATGTGTATATATATGTAGGCATAGCCAAATTTTACTTTTTGCTTCAGAATTGCTCTAGCCTGGGCACTAACTTCTCAGTTTTGGACTGGTTCTTATGGCATGCGTGCATTCGATGTACGCATGACTTAAAATCTGGATTTTTGTGAAAAATGATAGATTTTGGATTTGAGGTTTGACTTGTGGACCATCCCAAGCTTCAAGGTGTGTTTCTTTAGGACTGTTATACCCCTCCAAACTTTCAGATCTATCATTTTACCATCTAGCCTATCAATGTATCATCCACCATTAAAACCCAAATCACACTTTTCCAAGCTCTCAAAACCCTCAAAAACTGTAGATCTAGCATTACCTAATTTTAATCCCCCCTAAACCCAATTAGGAGCTCTTAATCCTCCCATTCTCTATAAATAGAGAGTCACCCTCCCTTGTTTAACACCTTTTGCAATTCTTAAAAAAGAAACTTTACAAAAATCCCTCCTCACTCCAAGCTTCCAACCTTTTAAACTTAAAACCTTGGCTTACCTCCATAAAAAACAATCACACCCTCAATTCCAAATACCCTCCAAGCTTTGAAACCTTAGTCAATATCATCACACCATCATTTTCAAGCTCTTAGCTCTCAAGCCTTAGCAAGTTAGAATCTTTTCATTAACCCATTTGCTTTCAGAATCTCACTAGAGTTAACTTCGACGTGACGATCCGATAAAAGTGCTACAAGGGCCCCAGTGCTTCGGCTTTCACATCTATTCCTCTACCTTCTTTTGTTTTTCCCCTATTTTAGAATTTGAGTCGTTACGCCGTCGAAATTTTGATGATTGCGATGGGCTCAAATAGGATCAAAGTGCCTTCGGACAAGGAGAAGTGCTGCACAATTATATATATATTTTATACATTTGGCTATAGTAGAGACCGCTTATGAGCGGGTTAATCGAGTGCCTTACACCTTCTCGATTGATAACAGAAGCCCTTACTCAAAAGACTTTAGCATTGACCGGTGATTTAGAGTCAAATCTAACACTTCGAAACTCACTATATTGATTTTGGGTATCCCGGAATACCAAAAGCTCCGAGTAGCAACTCCATTTTTGAGCGCATTGTCGCAACGGGTCCATAGAACCCACGGTTGCACAGGTGGGTGGATTTAAAGGTACTCTATTAGTTAGTGTATATATAGTTAGAAAATGTATAGTTAGTAGTATATAATAGTGTATATACTATATAGTTAGGATATGTCTATACTAATTAGTGTATATATAGTATTATATAGTAGTAAATATAGTTAGTGTATATATACTTATAATAGTATATAGTATATATAGTAGTAGTATATATAGTAAATGTAGATAGTGTATAAATAATTAAATATAGTTAGTGTATATAGTTAGTATATATAGTTAGTGTAAATAGTTAGTTAGTATATACTATATAGACTACATAGTTAGTGTATAATAATATATGTACTATATGCATATTAATATGATATTAATATATATGGTTAGTGTATAGTTTTGAATACAAAACAATTCAAAACTGTAGCGTATATAAATAATTAAATATAGTTAGTGTATATTTAATTATACACTAGTGTATTATATAGTTGGTGTATAAATAATTAAATATAGTTAGTGTATATAGTTAGTTAGTGCATAGTTAGTAGTATATAGTTAATATATATGTATATTAATATAATATTAATATATATAGTTAGTGTATAGTTATTAGTTAGTATATAAAAGTTAAGAAATAGAGTTAGTGTATATAGTTAGTATATACTAGACAATTGCTAAAGGAATATTATATATATACAAGACCATTAAAACGAGACAATTGATAAAGAAAATATAAAAAAATTATTAATAAAAAGGTGTATACATGACATGTATATGACCATTAAAAAAGTTAAGAAATATTATAAAAATTTTAAAAATAAAAAGAATTATAAATAAATGTGCATAAAAAATAAATACAATAAGTGAACCATCATTGTTTTGAATTAATTTTTCTTTTTCTATTATTAATTTATTTTGGGTGATTTTGAGAAATTGACCCCAATGTGATCGTAAGCTTGTAGTACCGACTTTTTTCGAACAAGTTAACCAATCATGCCAATCAGAGCATTCGATTTTCTCTACACCATCTATCATAATCGGTTTCTCATAATGCTCCCATATTACAGCTTTTTTTTAGTTTTGCTCTCCGGTGGTAACATACAATAATTTGTAGCGGCTTGTTGAACTTGATTATTAATTGGTAGCGATTGTACCGATTATGAGATTTCATTGATGCCAATATTATCACTACCATTAACACTCAATTAATGATCAATCGGATGCTCCATTGATGCCATTTAAATTAACAAAAAAAATATAGAAGTAAATAAATATTAATATATAAAAAATATTACTAGTATGGCTTGGAGGGTGGAGATGTAGTTTGAAGCCTTGAATGAGAGCTTTAATGGAGACCTTGGAGTTTGGGGCCTTGAAGCTTTAATAGAGAGCTTAAGAGAAATAAATGAGAGGCTTTATGAGAAAATAAATAGAGAGAAGTAGAGATTAATAGAGAATGTAGTAGTAATTGGTTAGGTCCTACCAAGTAGGACCCTAAATCGAGTTCTACTTTATCTCTTACCATCCAAAGAGGAGATGATGTTGGGGTTAATCGGGAAACCAATAAATGTTTGTGAGAGAAATTAAAGGAGTAAGAGAGAGAAATGCATGGAAACTTGTGAGAGAAATTAAAGGAGTAAGAGGGAGAAATTGATGTGGAGGAGAGAAAGGAGAGATCATACTCTCTCTCAAACTTTTCTTCTTTATTCCAATGAAATAGTAGCCTTATTTTGGATAAGATTTTAAGTAAAAAAAAATATCGACTATTATTTTTTGAGAAAAATAATAAAGAAAAATCTTATTTGATCGCGGGTGATTGCACACATAGTATTCAAATTTTAGATCTCGGGTATCGGTATGTCCAAGGCCAATACGAATTGACCGATACCGATATGTATCGGCCAATTTAAAAAAAAAAGAAACTAAAATCTCGGTCGAAACTGAGACGTATCGGCGATACTGATACATGTCGGTTTGGCCGAAAACCGATAGATATCGGTCTTGGCTGATTTTTGATACCTTGCTCATGGGTGTCCTCTTGATTATTTTTTTTTCCTTGGATATTGTGTGCGCAATCACCCGCGATCAAACAAAATTTTTCGTTATTATTTTTCTTGAAATATAATAGTTGGTAGTTTTTTTGTTACCTAAAATCTTACCAAAAATAAGGCTGCTACTTTGTTGGAATAAAGAATAAAAATTTAATTTATTTATTTTTGCCTAAAATCTTACCCAAGATAAGGCTGCTATTTTGTTGGAAGGAAGAAAAATACGGTTGGATCTCTCACTTTTCCCTCTTCCACATCAATTATTCTCTTTTACTCATTTTAATTTCTCTTACAAGCATTTATTGGTTTCCACCATTAACTCCAAAGTCATATCTCTTCTCTTTGGATGGTAAGAGATAAAGTAGAACCCGATTTAGGGTCCTACTTGGTAGGACCTGACCTAACTCTTTTGTGAGGGAAAATGGTAGGTGAGGAGAGAGTATTTATAAGGGTGGGAAGAAATATTAGAAAAGAAATTTAAAAAAAAAATTGAAAGTGGGTGCAACCAACAATTTTCTGATTATGCCCGAGCTGTAATGATGAATGAAAATGCTACAACAACCAAATTCTAGTTGTTGCAATCCAACAGCTAGAAATCTAACCGTTGGAACTGAAACGACAGGAAAACTAGCCCTTGCAGTGAAGAGGAAATTGCAAATGCCTTAAGCCTTAAGGGTACCATTATACCCACTCCAGAGGGCTATTTTCTCATCCTATCTCCACCAGTTTCTCCACCAGTTGGTGTGAATTGACCGATTTTGAAAAAGATGGTGGAGATCATTTTTTGTCCCCATATTTCGCACAATTGATCTATAGATCATATTCGTATCGTCAGAGGGTCATTTTTCTAGTATACAAAGCACACATCCCCCAAAAGTGATCTTAAAATCATATGACCGCCAACACACTCAAGCATAATTTTAGGGTCACTTTTTGAGATGTGTGCTATGTGTAATAAAATATTGGCTGTCTGATGGTACGCCCACGATCCATAGATCCACTGTACAGAAGATGGAGATGAAAAACGACCTCCACCATCTGATTCAAAGCTGACCAATGCATGCCGGCTGGAGGACGTGGGGTGAGAAAGCAACCTTTTAGGTTGAATATAACGGTACCCAAGCCTTAAAGGCTGTTGTTTCAGATCAGGTCGGGGCAGGTCATGGTCAGATTTAACCTAAATAGGTACACTGGTCACCTATCGGTTTAGAGCGGTCGGTCACAACCGGTTCGGTTCGGTTAGGTACCACCGGTTTGGGTCGGTTTAAGCCCATTAAGGGCTCTGTTTACTCAACCTACCCCAATAGTTTTCGGTTTCGAGCTACCAAAACGAAAAATCGAACCGATTTCACTTCGGTTCGGTTTAAGTCAGTTTTTGGTGCGGTTCGATTGGGCCGGTTTTCGATTTGGTTTCGGTGTTTGGTTTCAAACTTGCATCCCTAAGTGAGATGTTCTTGGGAATTTTACATCCTTGAGATCCGTGGCGGGGCTGCGATTGATCTGGTTGACCGATGGAACATACGACCCGACCTGCTACAGGATCGGTTTGGGTCCAAAATCCTAACCGTTCGATTCAAAATCTTGACCCCTATTAAGTGTTGACTGGCCCTGAGTTCTTGCCCTCACCTTATTTGCTAACGCAACGTGGCCCAATCTAACTCGAACTGATTCCAGGTTTTTGTTAATCGAGTGTGGTTGTGTTCGGGTTCAGACCTCATCGGACACAGCTGAAGGTGATATTTGAAACTTAAACTCGAAACTCGAAAGTTGAAACTATGTTCCCCCATTGTGTTTTTACACTGTTGTCACATTGTCATCAGGGGGATACGTCAGTAACGTTGATAATGGAGCTGTACAGGAGTTATCATTAGGTACTACGCGTAACACGTAAGTAAAACCTCTCTATCATTCAAGTTTTTAAAAGTCTAATGTTAAAAGTTGCGTCAGAGCATCTCCAGCAGCACACCAAACCCTAAAATAGGGTGCGCAAAAGCAGTTCAAGTTAGATGTAGTGCCTGCCACTCGAGCATGCTAGGCATAGGGCTGCATAGACATTGAGGTGCAACATTTTTGTTGGCCTCTTCGAGGGTCGATCGCATGGCTTCTGCTCCTTCACAGGACACTTACATCCCTCTTCCTTCTGATTCAGGTATTTATAAGCCTTCTGTTTTGTTTCTTTATCGCCCCTTTTTCTTGATTGAAACTTCGAAAAAGTGATTTATTTTTAAATATTTCTTGTATGGGTGTTTTTTCTTCTTAATCAGTAATGCATGTTGGTCTTCTTGGTTGATTATTTTTGTGGGTTAATTTATCCCACTCTGTTATTGTTGAATTCAAAAGTGTTCTGTTTTTTTTTTTGGGCAGGTGGTATTGAGGCTGTGTAGTTGCTGATTGTTTCTATAATGGTGTTAATATTAGATCTTTTGACATTTCCTTGTTGGGTTTTAGTTTTTGTTAAATTGTCCATGTGATTTGGGGTGTTTCTTTTTTAGTTACTTTAGTTGTTTGATTTCAAAGTCTTTATATTTTTATTTATTATTCTAGATGTGGTTGATCAGTATCTTCATCTATGTTTATCTTGAGATCAGACGATCGCTTTCTGAATTTTCGAAAGCATTGATGACTATAGACATAAGTTTGCGGATATCCATGTCTTCAATCTTTGATATGGTTTTTCGGATCAGGAGATAGATTTGGTGATGAAATTGGGTGTTTTTTTTTTTTTATGACTTTTTACTTTGATGTATTTGAGCTTAACAGCGCTCAAAGAAATGAGACACTCTATTGGTTACCTCTTTGAAAAAATGTGGTTGACGTATATTCTCGGGTAGAGTAAGACACATCATCTTTTACAACATGAGACCTTGACCTCGTTAACTTGTCATTAACACACTCAATGGCTCGAATGCTCGATACATACTTGTCAGTAGAATGTTGCTCTCATTTATAGATGGATAATGGATCCTTAAAGAAAAGGGATTAAGATCAGCGCAAATGAGCACAAATTCCCTTAGTATTACACTTAGTGATAGCTTGTAACTTCAACCAAGGATTAGTATCAATATCCATCTTGACCAATATGTATTTGCCGATACGGATATGGTATTGCTGGTACAAAATTGGTATTTTTTTTTTTGAAAAAATTTCAAAAATAAAAATTAAGTTTGTATTGATCAGTATAGGCTGATTCCGAGACAATATATCAGTCCGATACCGATATTGATACCGATACCACCTTCATACCTGGAGGGGTTCTCGACGAAACCGATACGTATCGGTATCGGCCGAGTTTTGAAACCATGCTTTCGATGGTGGAGAACTTAAGATTTGTCTAAGTCACTTCGTTGCCCATACTTTACTCTCTTCGCCTTTGCAGCTGCTTTTTGACTAACACGCAACTGACCTTCCTTGCACATAACTTTACCATTGCCAGTTTCTCCTCTTTGTCACCTTTTGGTGTAGACACTTTTGGAAGGGGGTTTTCTACCCTCCTTTTGGCATTCTTGCCTTTGCCTCCATGCATATGGCTATGATTACCACACTATCATTTCCCCTTTTAGTAGAAAAGGGACTTTTCTCACTGTTCGCATATAGGTTGCGACTGCCTTTGTTCCTTAGCTATCTATACTTCAATGCTACCCACTAGCTGGGTGGCTAATATGGATCTATACTTGACTTACTCAGGTTCGTCGTTTTGATCATGCATGAGTATGTGACTACCTCTCTCACAAAGCACATAATGCGTTGAATGGTAAGGGAACTGACTTGTCCTCTATGAAGCCTTTATTACCCGACCATTCTTAGACTTGTTGTCTAATTCCTTATGCTATGCTGTTCAACGACCTTCCCTCTAAGTTTAGTCCATATGTCTATGATTCCATAAATATGATTATTTAAGCCTATGCTTCTCCCTCTATTCCCCCTCTAAAAAAAGTCAAAATGACAAGAAACATGGAGAGGGAAGAAAACTCAAATAAAACGGATTATGGATGGTTGCAATGATACTAAATCTGAACCTTGGATTGAGGTAAAAGGGTGTTGGAGAAACCTTAGACCAAACGATTGGAGAAACCCTAAACTAAACGGATGCGCGGAACTAACCTGCTCTAGTACCAAGTAGAATCTATAAACTAATAATATAGTAAAATAACTAAAGTGAAGAGTACCCATTTGGGGGTTATGGGAGAGAAAGAGATATGGAGAAGAAAAGAGAGAGCGGAGGGAGAACAATAACCATAAAGGACTACATTGTTAATAATAATCATGTAAATGAATTACAAGAGGTGGTCTCGTTATATAGAACAATCACTTACATTCACTAAGGACACCCACACATAACTAATGACACCCACTTACTTTCATGTGGACACTACACTCCATACATAACACTATTACTTCCTACACACCGTACATATATTATTTTCTCCAACAGCATGTGCTGGGAGAGAAGTATGTGATAGTAAGCCTATATAGGCTTGTTTTGCTCAATGAAGTCCCTACACATTTTTTTTGGGTTCATGCCCGAAATTTGATACATCTTGTTTAAAATGAAATTAAAATATTGAGCTTAAAAGAGAGCAATGCATGAAAAAGAACAGAAATTACTGCAAGTGTTGGAAATCTAAGTTGCATATAGATCACTATATAACATTTTTTAAATTTTGGCCTCTGTTTTTAGGGGGACTATTGTTAACTAGATCATACACAATTGAGATGCCATCCTATCTTTAATGTTTTAATGAAGACACGTCTAATTATTTTTTTTTTCGAAATTAATTGTGGCCATTTATACAAACTGCATATTGCTTGAAAGATGTTTTCCTCATCTGGGACATTTCATTAAAAAGTTCTCAATTATTATTATTACTAGTAAGAAACTCGTGTGATGCACGGGACAACAACGAGAGAGAGAGAGAGAGAGAGAGAGAGAGAGAGAGAGAGAGAGAGAGAGAGAGAGAGAGGTGCACCTTCTAAATAATTATTATATATATAATTAAAATGACATAACTCAATAGATTAATTACCACACCATTACAATAATGGTTTTGTGGATTAGTACATTGTGGGTATTTGGCCAGGGCACTCTATAATAGATAACAAACAATATAATAGCAAACCTTGCATACAAATCTGCTAGGGACCACCATTTTCCTGATGATCGTTTAGTAAAATCCAATTAATCCAACCTGAAACCCTCTTGCTATTGGGATGGAGGAAGCACAATTTCTTTGATATCTAAAGAACGAAAGTTTTACAAAAATGAAAGTCCAAACTAATTCATCCAAGTATTAGAACATCATTTCTACAGTGACTTTGTAGAAATAAAATTATTCCCTTGGAGACAAATTTTCCATCCAAGCATGTCTCATTCTAGCCCAGTTTGTCAATAAGATAACATTAAGTATGGTTCTCATTTGCAAATTTTCAGCCATCCAACCATTCCCCAACCCATGTATTTGTTTATAATAGAGTCCAGTAACATTTTTCGAAGGCAACACTCCGGCCTAGTATGTTAATATATTTTCAGAATCTAAAGAAACAAATCTCATACATCCAACATAAAAATCTACTAATGAAATTGTCCAAAAAAAATTGCTTGTACTTTTTCCATCCCTCATATCAACATTGAATTTGAATTCATCAAAGGTATTCTTGTATAGATCTATCTCTTCTTCCCCGGAAACAAAATAAAGAGCTCCGAGACCTTTCGATTCCTTAACATCCATGATTCTTCTCACTAATTTTTTTGCATCGTCCATTTGTTCAACCACCTTTAGAGGATCAAGAGAAGGAACAAAATCAAACGTCCCTTGATGAGCAAAAGAATCACCAAATAAAGAAAAATCAAAATTAATCTTGACATTGCGAAGTTTTCCAATGAAAGCAGCTTGGAAGGTTTCATTGGAGAAGTTGAAGCTTTTGGATGAATTAAATCTCCTCCACACTGGGAAAATGAAGATTCTTGTAATCTTTTGATCGATGCTACAAAATAAAAAAGTCATTAGGTTAAGAGCTCCACAATCAATAAAAATCACCTCGTACTCTTTAAGGTGGCGCACATTGGGCATAGTGTTTGTTGAAATTACGGACATTTATGCAACTCCACTTTTTTAGTACAATGTATAACTTAATTTATCAATCACCCAATGCACGAAGCTTTTCATTGTTGCAACCTATTAGCATTAGTTTCGAGCATCAAGGTCTAGCAAATTCATGATTAATTGAAAAAAAGACGGCACACTACTGTGTTGTGATATTGTAAGTTCTAAATCATTAATCAAACTAATTTTGATGCTTCCTCGCTTTTCCAGTGTTAGTGCCCTTGAAAAATCAACCATATTTGGGAAATTTTCTAAATCTCTATTTTTTTTTTGGCAAAAAAAGGTTTATTAGCTTGTGATTCTATGGAATAAATAGAATTTGTGAGAAAATATTGAAATGGATAGGAGATTCTAGAGAACAGGAATGAAAAAAAAAAAGGTTAACAAAATCCAATATGGGATTGCAAAAATGAAAGCCAACCTGTGTTGCTCCTTTAATTTTCTAAATCTTCAAACACAATTATTTGTAACAATCATTCCCAAAATCATATTCTTGCAACAAAAAATGTAAATTAGGGTTAAATAATCTAAAAAACGGAAGAAAAACAAGTGGTAACCTGTGTAGATGATCTTAAAGAAGAAAAAAAATGCCATATTGTAACCTTAATAAAGAGAAAACATTAATAATACATGGGTAGATGATCTCACAAAAGGAAAGTTGAACTCGACTCTAACTGGTCTATGAGATTTTATTTAAGACTGAAGTTGATGCAGAACAAACTCTAAAACCCTAATTATGCGAATTTGGGATTAATTTTAGATTAAATTGAATAGCGGAAATATTCAAATTACCCAACCACATAAAATAATTTAATAAATTTAATTAAAATAATTAGGCTAACTCAATTTTAACGTTCACATGCATTAAAATTTCCGATCTAGAAAAACTGCTCCGATGAGGGAACTCGAGCTTCATTCTAGTTTAGGGCACCAAACAACAATTTCGGTATCGTCTCTTGACTCCTCTAGGATTTGAAGAAATTAAAGGCCCGAAGGGTTAATTTCAATTAAAGGGAAAATCAAAATATATCAATTAATAAGGTGTGGACAAAGTTCTAGCAAATCAAAGGAAATAAGGTAAATAATTACTTGACAATAGTTAAGAAGACAAAATAGAAAGATAGGGTTCCAAGGCTTCACACCAAGGATTCCGAGGCTTCACACTAAGGATGTACATCGGCTTCGCACCAAGCGCATGATAAAATAAAGATTCACTCATCGAGTTTTGAAAGATTCGCTCTTTCGGGTGCAAAATCTTCACAAGTTCTCTAAGGTTTGTACAAAGCAACTCTCAATTTCATTAATTATCGATCAACTCTCTATAATAAAGTCTTTACATGCCTTTATATAGGCTAAGAAAGCCCTAACTAAACATAAAGTTCGAAATAAAAGTCTTAAAATAATTAAAACTCTAAATGGCAAGTTTTTGTCTAAAATTTGTATAGCCGCCAATTCGCGGATGACTTCCACAGACGTCCGTCATATGACCACGGATGTCCGTCCTTGACGATGTGCATAAAAACAGAATGAGTCTTAAATCACGGATGTCCTTGATCACAGACGTCCTTGGGCACAAATGTCCTTGGTCACGGATGTTCTTGCCTCCAAGGATGTTGCTTATGGAGTTTAATGGAGTTAGAGTTACAGAGCTTTAGAATGCTTGTGAGGTTTTCAGGAACCGCAGTTTTGATTGAAGAAGATTGTTGCACACGACTGCAATTTCTTTCATTTAAAGGATGTGTTGGCTGCTGTGGAGCGTTTCATGAAAGCGTAGCTCTATTCGCGCCCACACGTTCTCTGAAAGCGCCTACATCTCAGACCCCTTGAAAACCGTTGATTGCTTCAGATTAGATGATGGAGATCATGTTTCACCTCGATCTTCCTCACAATGGATCTTGAGATCATGGCGCATGTATCAGACGATCAGTTTTTGATTACATGTGTCACAAATCCCCCCAAAAATGGATCTTCAATCATATGGGACACATCACGCTCAAACATGATTTTAGGGCCATTCTTGGGATTTGTGACACATGGAATCAAACCCTGACCGTCTGATAAGTGCGCCATGCTCTCAAGATCAATTGTGTGGAATATCGCGATGAAACACGATCTCCCTCATCTAATCCGAAGCAATCAACGGTTTTCAAAGGGTCTGAGATGTAGGCGCTTTCATAGAACGCGTGGGTGGGAGTAAAGCTACTCTTCATGAAATGCTAAGTGAAAAGGGTAGAGCTGCGACTTGTGGATGTCAAAGACGATAAATTTTGCTGGCTTTATGTTGGGTTGCGCCCATGATCACAGTCTTTTTGGGATGTGGTGTGCCACGCGAACGCCATCTGACCCCTCTCGTAGTGACCCAGGATCGGAAGATTAGTTGAGTGTGAGATTGGCCAAAAAAATCTCCATCGTCTGTCTCATTCATGCAGTTAACAATTTCACATGTGAAAAGTGAAAACCCAAATTAATCTTCAGTTGCCGATACTGGTGCGCGAATTGATAAAGCAAACACTTGAAAGAGACATCTTCTTCTTGCTTGGAAACGCCTTGTTTGGTAGTACCACTATTTACACCTGTTGAAACTGTGAACTCACCCCAACTCCTCCTGCCAGTATGCATTGACCCATTTGAATCAGGCGATAGATATTGTTTTTCATCCCAATCTTCCACAAAATGGATCTTGAAATCATGAACTTTCAATCATATGGCAAGTTTTTAAATTCCAAATGGCACACATTCCCAAAAGTGAGCCTAAAATATGTTTGAGCATGATGTGTGCCATGCGATTTTAGGGGTCACTTTTTGAGATGTATGCTACATTTAATAAAAAACTGACGGTCTGATGGTATGGTCATGATCTCAAGATCCATTTTGTGAAAGATTGGGACGAAAACCGATCTCTATCGTCCAATTCAAAAGGGTCAATGCATACCAGCCCAAAGAGATGAGTCAGATCATTGTTTCACGGGGTAGGAAGATTGGGACGAAAACCGATCTCTATCGTCCAATTCAAAGGGTGCGCCCAAAGAGTCAGATCATTGTTTCATTGGGTATACATAATGGTTGTTGGTGCAGGAGACGTTTGAATTTGGAAAGAGTGTAATACTGAGATGGTGTTACAGCTATTTTGTTTCTCTACGGATGATGCTTGGGCTTCCTTATTTGAGATGGCTAGGGCTCCTTGTGGGAGCAAATGATAAAAAAAATTCATGCTCCTTGTAATTTAGGCTTGCTTCTTTATAGTTGGGGCTCCTTGTAGGAGCAAACGTTCAAAAAACCCAGTTCTCTTCTCCCAGCAATTGCATGTGTGACGCTCTCCACATGTGCGAGTCGTTTAGCTTTTATATATATATAATTATAATTAGTTTTCTTTTTTTTTTTTACATTTTGGCATTCTGTGTATTTTTTTTACATGTGGGTACTCAAATTTGGTTTTCTCGACTTATTACCATTTTACAGACTCCAAACATCTGGATAATGATGAACTATTATCATTAGTTCCAGACCACATTGTCACTGTCACCCATGCATCTCAGCTTCCACTTGAATTTCTGGAGCCCTCTGCTGAAAGACAGTTGGTCATTGGCTTTGATTGTGAGGGTGTTGACCTTTGCCGGCATGGGACTCTTTGCATCATGCAGGTATCATATATCTTCTGAATCTGAAATTGATATTTTTGTTTTATTTGCTTCACAACGTGTTTCCAATTCTTAAAATCTCTATTTGTTTATCCACACAAAATAATAACTCAGATTTGTCAGTATGATTCAGCTCAATTCCTAAGTAGAGAAATCAAACTCTATGTTCTATGTTTTCTTTGACATGACGTTAAACATATATACATAAGTGCGCACACACACACAGACAGATATATATATATATATATATAAGGAAATGATCATATGACTCAAGTCATGGGACAAAATCCCACGACTCGAGCTCCAATTGGTTGCATGTTACATGGAGTGATGTGACATGCAACCAATGGTAGCTCGAGTCATGGGATTATGCCCCATGACTATATATATATATATATATATATATATATATAGGGGAATGCTAACCTCATACTCTTCATTGTGAGGTTCGCATCGTCCCTGGACCAAAATATCCCCATGCAGTGGTTATGTAAATACATGAAGGGCGAAATTGCCCTTTTTCTTTTTTCCATGGGAGACTTGTAATTTACTTTTTTAATTACAAGTTTGTCACCACAAACTTCTAGTTACAAGTTTGCCACTGCAAACTTCTAATTACAAGTTTCCCATGGAAAAAGCAAAAATGGCAGTTTTGTCCTTCATTTATTTACCAAAATGCCACCACATGAGGGCATTTTGGTCTGAAACTATGCTAACCTCACAATGAAGAGGGTGAGGTTAGCATTCCCTCCCATATATATATATATATATATATATATATATATATAAAATATATATAAATGCCCTTGTTTTACTTTTTCGGTGGCAAATCAGAAAAGGGGACTAATGCACTTACGGTATCTATCAAAATGCACCTTACAATTACGAGGGTAATGTTAGCATTTCCCTTATTCCCTATATACATATGAGTTTGTGTGTGTCTGTTGCGTTTATACAAGGTATATATATATATATATATACACATTACAGAAAAGGGAGACTTCAGCATTCCCCTATATATATATATATATATATATATATATATATATATATACACATATACATATATATCTATATGCTCAAACATGTATTGATTGACCATTTTGGTTTGGTCTATGTGCTCTTAGTGCGTGCCTACATATGGTGTGTATTGGTGTGTTCCTTGTCACAACGCAACAAAAACTTGCACCAAAGTGTACACAAACAATGACCAACAACAATGTGATGCAAATACTTGCACTCACCAACAACTTGGTGGAACACTTTGCACTGAAGTGGCCATGTTACACACCGTGATCTAAACAAGTGGCTAAATACTTAGCCTACAGTGGTATGTTCTTGGCATCAACATGGCCATAAGTCCTAAACAATGATCCATAAACACTAATACCAAGAGAGATTGATAGCATACAACATACACATTTGCATCATAAAATATATGATAAAAAAGAAGGAACGTATCACCTCTAAGCACAATGTTCCATGCAACCACAAAAGTAGTCCATCATCCAAACAGCAC
Organism: Chloranthus sessilifolius; assembly: GCA_021018995.1. Taxonomy (NCBI): domain Eukaryota; kingdom Viridiplantae; phylum Streptophyta; class Magnoliopsida; order Chloranthales; family Chloranthaceae; genus Chloranthus; species Chloranthus sessilifolius. The sequence continues at coordinate 47,815,182 of CM037593.1, read as the reverse complement.
AATAATATATCTCATTTTTTTTTTGAAGAACCAAATGAGTACAACCATGTTGGCTGTACAAACCAGCACAATAATCAACCTATAGGAGCACTAGCTCCTTTTAACACAAATTTCACGGGCTCCTATGGCCCTTTTTTTTCGATACACCTGTACTTGGCTATATTAGCTAACATTATAACAGACCTTAGGAGCTGCATACTTTAAAGTGCTCTATCATCCGTAGAAACATGAGGAAAACAGAGTTTCACCTTTCATCATCTTCCTTCATTTGTGAGTTAAATATGTCGTCGATATCGACCAACGACATCTTTAACTCACATTTTACTTCATACACCATCGTCATCGTTATTATTGTTTCTAGGTCAGCAGCCATATGGAAGCGTGAACAAGAACCCAAGCTGCCCATCCTCACAGTACTATTTTATACAATGCCGATCTAAAGCAGAAAATCTGCACTGTTTTGAGAAGAGAAGCCACGAGAAGAGAAGCATTGACAATCAATGTTTCTTGCTCAGATCTGCACCATTTGTCACGAAACCATTTCCAGAAGATCCCAAAGCATATTCCCATCCAACCCACCGAGAAATCTGCACCAAAATCTTCTCAGGGATCTGTGGCACCTAGATTTGCGAAAATTCACATTAAAATTGAGACACAATGCAACTATCCGATCTCCTTGATTAAAACAAAATCCTATCATATAGGCATATTTCCCGACAAAGCCAGTTCAAATCCATGCTAGCAGATGCCCCCCAGAATACCGTGAACACACAATTTGGCATAGATCTATTTGGAAAATTGACCAGGGACCCATCAAACCTATGAACCACCTCGATTAAAGATGTAGAGGATTCCAGTCCGATCAAAACCCCCTTTTTATCTAATTAGAGGTCAAAGTTTGACATAGGGCTGACGTCAGCAACCCTAGGTGTGACGTCATCAAATCTGAATTTTTTTCCTTTCTTTCTTCCTTCTTCAGCAGTGTCAGTCTAAGCATACTGTTTTGGTTCATCTTAGTCCTGTGCGCCACACTATCCTTCTTGTTTATGTTGATGACATTCTCACAGGAAATGACCTGGGAGTTCATTTCCTATGCCAAAAGTGAGCTTGGCAGAAGCTTTGAAGTTAATGATTTGGGTACTTTGAAGAACTTTCTTGGCTTGGAAGTAGCACGATCGCGGAAAAGCATATTTCTGGCCCAGAGAAAATATGCACTAGATCTTCTAAAGGACACTGGAATGTTAGATTGCAAACCGGTCTTATCTCCTATGGATCCTAATCTCTCCCTGCATGAGAGAGGGGGCGCTTCTCTCTGATCCTCATGTGTGTCAGAGACTCGTTGGAAGACTGATTTATCTTACATTGACTCGTCCTGATGTTACCTTTGCAGTCAGCCTGGTTAGTCAATTCATCCATGTTCCACATGTTTCACATATGGCTGCTGCTCACAGGATTTTGAGATATCTCAAATCTCAACCTGCCTGGGGAATTCTTTATCAATCTCTTTGTCATCTTCTTATATCCGGGTACACTGATGCCGATTGGGCTGGTGCTGTCACTGGTAGGCGATCCACTTCAGGGTACTATACATTCCTTGGTGGAAATCATGTTGCATGGAAAAACAAAAAACCAACTTTTGGTTTCTCACTCTAGTGCGGAGGCTGAGTATCGTGCTATTACTCATGGTGCTTGTGAGATGTTATGGCTGCAATCTCTTATAATGGAACTTGGCTATCCTATTTCTGGTTCTATGCCTCTTCACCATGAAAATGAAGCTGCTGAAAAGATAGCCTTCGATTCTGTTTTACATGAATGAAGTATTGAGGCAGACATTCATTCTGTACGTGAATTTTTTTGGGATCACTCCTTCAAGCTCTTCGATATTGATTCTTCCCAACAACTTACTGATGTCTTCACCATGCCCCCTGGTCTGCAATTCTTGAAGACATTATGGTCAAGCTGGGCATGCATGATATTCATGCTCCAGCTTGAGCGGGAGTGTTAGTGTTTACCAATTAGGCTTTATTTATTATTGGTGTGTAGTACATGATAATGGGTGTGTGTGTATTATCTTTATCTTTATTAATATAAAGGTTAATGAGTTAATTAGACTTCATAAGTCATTCTCTTCCTCACTTCTCTAACTTTAAACCTCAACCCTAAATACATCTTCTAACCCTAACGTAAACCATCTTCAGCTATCCTATCCTCACCCTAAAACACTAAACCTGATCCTATTCCTCTTTCACTTCTAGGGTGTGACATTTCTTTCTTGCACTCTTGGTGTCTTATTTCATGACCGATCTTCTAGTTGATTAGGGCTTTGGGCCCTTTAAGGATTCGGATAATTTTCTTCGGAGTTTGGTGTCTTTTGCACTGTGTTAGGGAAGTTGGTTGGAAAGAAGTGAAATTACATTTAATTATAATTGGATTCAACTACGCGATTGATTTGTAGAATTAAAGAGAAGCTTATTTGATATGAAAGGAATTCAAATTTATTGATGGTGAGTGATTTAAGGAGGAAATGGACCAAATGTTTATTGCTTGGGCACCAAAAATCGCTGTAGTCTAAATTGGAAACCTCCATTGACTCGTCTTTACGAGCTAAATTTCAAAGACGTGCAGGACAAATGCTAAAATTCTAATTATTCGATTTGAAACCAATTTTAGATTTCATTGAGCAGCGGTTGTTCAAGAAAATCCGTCTAAAACACATAAAATATTCAACAATTTAATTTGGGCAATTTGAATAATCTGATTAGCGTCCGTTAGCATATGATTCTTCTTGATTTAGAAAATAGGGTCTTATGAGAGACTTTAATTTAGATCTAGTTCAGGGCACCGAACGACAATCTTGATGTTGCCTCTTAACTCCTTGCTAGGGTTTGAACAATTTAAGGCCCGAAAGGTTTAAATCGTTCAAAGGGAATCATTGGATTAAGATTGGGCGTTATTAATTAAAATCCCAACAACAATACTAGAAGAACAAATATTTGATTTTATGATTTTCAATAGAAGAAGTAAAACTAAATCAATTACTTGACAAATAGAAAATTAAATAGAAAATATAAAAGATTCAAGTAATCGCTCCAAGGAAGTTGTTGGCTTTGCATGAAACCGCACGTGGAAGTTGAAGAATCGCTCTTCGGGTTTTGAAAGAATCTCTTTTTCAATGGAAACTCATGCCAAGTTCTCTAGAATTCGCATAAAGCAAAACCCATAAATTTCATTAATCATCAACTAATTAAAATTGTCTTTTTAATGCTTTAAATAGGCAAATAAAACCCTTACCTAACACTCAACTTGAAAATAGAAAGTCCATTTCTAAACACAACTCAGGAAGGTAAATTTTCGACCAGTTTTCGCCAAACTGCTTTTGGAGTTGCATCGATCTCGCTTTGGCGAGTCTAAATCTCGCTCGTGCGAGATTATCAGTATCTGAGTTTTTCTCCCGGGTCGATCTCGCTCGAGCGAGAATGAAACTCGCTTGAATGAGAATAAACAAAGAGTAATTATTTTCTTTTCCTCACCTTTTTTCCTTTCATTCATTCTTTCTTTTCGCTCCTTACGTGCATGCCTTCTCGTAATGGGGTTTTGTCACATGATGCATGTGTGCACATGGGTCTTTGAGGCACACCGAAGCTTTGAACCTGCACTCACCATACACCTCGTGTTGGTCGATGTTCCCATCACCTTGGACTAAGTGCATTTGGTTGCTTAATTCGAAATTTTAATGGAATGAAGATCATAGAATTTCCTAACTGATTGGTAGAGAAGATTTTACTGAGGTGGAAGCATGGAGTTTGTTAGAAGATTTGGAAGATATATTGTCTATCTCTAATGCCCTTATTTTACAGTAGGACCCAAGTAATGTCACTGGATGAGCCTGTGATGGTTGGCTTTCCCTTTGGAGGCGTGCACTGTCTTCAATACTATTGGTGATTTATGCACTTAAGGGAATTGTGCATTTCTGCATGCGTTAAGAAAAGCTAATGATTCAATAGATTGTCTAGTTAAGGTAGGAGTTTAAGTACAAAGATTGGAAGTCCAACTATCGAATGCTACGAATGTGGCTTGCGGTGGTGCTTTATTATTTATACCCTTGGCTGGGCCTTTGTTTCTTTTCTTTTCTGTTAATTTGTATTCGTATGTTATTTTTTAGCGAAATATGGATTTGATGTTAATGAAAATGCTTAGATTGATTGGAAGGATACTGCAAAGTATGGTTCGCACATAGGCTCCATAATCATCTCTATTTCTGCAGTTAATTTTCTTGGAATTGTAGTTGTATTGAACTATCAAGAAGGTTTGCTGTTATTATTGACTTAGATATAATATTGTGGGTTTTAAGTGATTGTATGGACTCTACACATCCAGAAATAGAAGTGGAAAGTGTTCTTTAGACGCTATATTGTATGAACGAAATCTGTTCTTACCATGATCTTTTAATAACATGGCTGTGATCGGTCATTACGTGCAGATTGATTCCTGGAAAATGGGATTACTAAATGGAAATGACTGATATTTCATCTTTGTGACCTGTCAATCAATTCATAACCTTTCGAGCTCAATGCAAAGCAAAGAACCTTAATAGATTTTTTATTTGTGCATCGGGTCCTTTAGAAAGTGTTTTGGTAGAAAGACTATCCTTGTCTCTGTTTATTACTTGGATTGGAACAAATTACTATAATTCGTCCCCACCTATGGATCAGTAGACATTTTTCACAAATTTTACCAACGTATAAGTTAGTTTTAACTTCTATAATGTTGGTTAGTATGTCATATTTTTCCTTATGTTAGAAATTACTTTTGACATCCTAATGGTGGGTGTTAATTCATTATAGATTGATTCAGTAGTCATTACAAGTTATCATCACTATTCACATTATTGTGCATCAACGTCCAGACTCTCTTTATCTGCTATCCCGTTCGTGTCGAAACTTCCATGAATATATCATGGGTCCCAAGAAAACTCTCACATTTCCTCTTTTCTTTTTTGAATAAGGAAAACTTACTTATAATGCAAGGAAAGTAAATACATGATATTATCAATATTGCAACTTGAGGTCACAGGTTTGATACCAGCTTACCTGTCAGAGATATAAAATAAAAAAAATCCAAAAATAATAGTAATAATGTCATTATAAATCAGCTCTAAAAACACAGGTTACCTGTGACCCTACTGGCGTAAATCTTTAAACACCTCGACTGTTCATTTACGAATGATTTCTAAATATCTGTAGCACATCTCATTAGGAAATACACTCTCGTTAGCCCTTTTGTTGGCTATAGTTTTCTTTGTTTTCTTGAGAATAATTTTGGCAGTTTTCTTGCATTGAAAACATGGCTTTTGATTTTTCTTCCCGACTATCTTTTATGTTGGCTGTCACAGTCTAATAGATCGGCATTGTAGAAGAATCAACAATTTTTTCTTTTTTGTTGTTGTGATTACTTACTCTTATGTTGCTGTCGTGTTTTTTGATCTCTGCACTTTGAGCTGGGGAGTCCACCTTTAGAGTCTTGATCTGTGATCTTTTTTGGTAGGAAAAATTGAGGGAACATTACATAATGCAATTGGAGTTTGAATTTTGGACAATTTGATAGACATATTTCTTCAGATTTCAAAACTTTGGGCAATTGGTGGCAAGTCTTTGTGATGACTTCATTTACAGCATATATGCCTATCAGAAGCCATTGTTTTCTGCCAAATTAAATGGTAAGAATTACTCATATAATCCTTCGTTTTAAAATTTTTCTCATGGTATAGTCTTATTGACAATAATTGAAGTTCCAAATCTTGATCTGAGGGTGATCTAAATTATGCTCAATGGAATACAAACATTATTAAGATTGTGAAATGAATTCCAAGGTCTCTTTTTTCTGTCAGAAAAAATAATTTATTAATAAGGGAAGTAGGGTACAAAGGAAAAGGCTATAATGAAGACCTTAGCAGTAAAGGAGAAGGCTAAATGGGAAGATGCCACAATGTTGAACTGCAGACCAGAACAGAAAGAATCGAGGACTACATACATGCACTGAATAGAGGTGTAATGGATCTTATTACAGATGAAATCCTATCACCCCTTCCTTTAGCTAAATTACCCGCCATCGAGTTGGCCTACCTTCCGAAAGGAATTGGAGAAATTGTTAATAATGTTTGGTGTTCTACAAGTCAGTAAAATAAGCTCGTCAGAAATTTTCCTCTCTTTATCCATCAAATTATGCTGAGCGGATAAGTGCCACTATGGGAGCCTCCTAGTACGTTCAAATCCCCATAGGGACACAAATTTAAACCTGATCAGAATCATAAGAATCTAATTGCCTTGAAAAGGCCATCCTCGTCAAATATTGTTAGAAATTACTACGCAGTCTTCGGGTCTTGGATTTCCATAAAATCCTCAAAAAGAAGCTTAAGCTACCTCCCTCGGTGCTCACTTCTACAAGTCAGAGATTCCATTTACTCTGGATTTTCTTCTATATATGACACTTTAATACACAATATTGGTCTCGGCTAACCTAAGGCCGAGCAATAGAAAGCGCATAATATGGCATATGATCCATCCTACAAGAACACAAACACTGATTGCTAGATGTTGAAGCCCCATAGGAACACACAAATTTCATTGGTCAATGTTATTTTCTTTTTAATTTCAGCATGCAACTCGTGAATATGGCGTACAAATGCAACTGCAGACTTTGATGGTCTATGGGAAGGTGACATAGGAATAAGATCAGCGGGTGTGCTAGGTTTTAACCACTCACTACCTGAAGTGGACTCATGCCTAATGTTAACAAGATTGTTATATGCAAACTCAACCATAGGCAACAAAGAATCCCAACCTTTAACATGATCACCAACAAAACATCTCAACGAATTACTCAAGCTCCTATTGACTACCTCGTTTGTGGGTGGTAGGCCGATGAATATTGTATCCTCATACCCAACATGTGCCAAAGCGTCTTCCAAAAATAACTTACAAACTTAACATCTCGATTAGACATCATGACTTTCGACACACGATGTAATCGAACAACCCCTTTGAAAAACAATCTCCCAATATGACCATTATCGGAAATTTTCGAACAAAGAATGAAGTGGACCATCTTGGAAAAAATTGATCCACAACCACAAAACGGAATCATGCTTTCTAACAGTCCTAGGAAGTTCAAGCACAAAATCCATACTATGGTCTTGTCACGGTGTGTGTGGCACTGACAATGGGGTGTACAATCCCGTGTTTTGCTCTCTCTGTTTTACCAGTTGACAAATACGACACTACCCTATAATCTCGACAACATCTCGCATGAGATTTGGCCAATAAAACCGATCCTCAACAAGTGCAATTGTCTTATCATGACTAAAGTGACCAGCGATGCCGTCGGTGTGAAGCTCCCATACGAGAAAGTTTCGTAAAGAGGTGCGGGGTATGTACAATCTATTGCCCTTAAACATAAACCCATTCTGTAGGACATATCGACTAATGAGGTATACCATTTTCCAAAACCTGGGCATGTAGGATAATTATCCTTCAACCTCTCAAAACCGGTAACCTCAATGCTCATAGAGTGCAACACTGTGACTCTACGACTGAGTGCATCTACGGGTTTGTTCTCAACCCCAACCCTATGTTTCAAAACAAAAATGTATTCCTGAAGATTCTCAACCCATCCCACAAGACGTGAGTTAAGCTTCTTCTGAGAATTTCAATATCTCAAGTCTTCGTGATTTGAGAACAAGACGAACTCTTGCTGTAGTAGATAGTGTCTCCAATATTTTAAAGCATGCACTACTGCGTAGAATTCCTTGTCATAGGTGGAGTACTCCTGTCGTGCTTCATTCAACTTCTCACTAAAATAAGCAACGGGGTGGTCCTCTTGGCTCAAAACTCCTATCCCGACGTCAGATGCATCACACGCGACCTCAAAGACTTTAGAAAAGTCAGGTATGCGCATGACATGAGCTTCAATCATCCTTGACTTGATCTCCCTGAGTGCCTTGGCTGCGACACTTGTCCATCGAAATTCTCCTTTTCTAATGCAATCGGTAATAGAGGCCATGATGAAACTAAAACCACATATGAATCGATAGTAACTAGCGGGCAACCCATGGAAGCTACGGACGTAATGGATACTATGAGGCTTGGGTCACTCTACAATGGATCTAACCTTTTCGGAGTTGTCTCTACGTGACGAGAACGTAGACAACATTCTCCTCCTTCACTTCCCTCTCAAACTCTGAGGGGCTCACAATGTTAACCAACTTGGACTTGCTCTCTTGTCCATTTTTTCTGGCTTTCTCATTCCTTCAGTTGGTGTTTTAGGAGGCAAAGGGTTTAATTTGATTTTTTTACCCTCATGAACGGATGCACACACATTTGGTCGCTCGAATGGTGTAACATTCATGTCATATCGCTATGGCTTCCCCAAGATGATATACCCCACATCCATAGGCACTACATCACACCACAAAGTGCCTTTTTACGATGAATATTGAATCGGAACTCGACACCGTTGGGTTACGGGAATCGATGATGTATCAACCCATGCCACTCGATAGGGTCGAGGATGGGGTTTGCGTGAGTCCTAAGCCGGAAATTGTGCTCGTAGATACTATATTGATGCAACTTCCACTATCAAATATGACTACAGTTTTTCTCACTGCTCTTGGCATAGGTGTAGAAAATGTTCTCCCTATGTCAGTCATCGCACTCTTTTTGTTGTGTTAGGGTGCATCTAACCACTAATGCCCTTGAGGTATTATCCCATCCCCCCCAATAGCATTGGAGACCTTCCTAACACACAAGGTTCCTCCTCGAACCTTCCCCCTCTCCATCACTTATTCTCCCTTCGGGTTCATACACTTCCTTCTCCCAATCCCCCTGCTCATCACAATCTTCTTCAATGAGTAGGTTTCTAGTGGGGTCTCCAGCGGGGCTCTTAGCAGCAAAGTGCCCAAAACCACGACATTTAAAGCACTTCTATTGGTTTCCATTCTTGGAACTCTTGCCAACCACATCCTTATAATTCTCTTAGAATTCAGTGGAGTGCCTTGGGTGGTTTTTAGAGGCCGACTCCCAACATTAGGCAACTTCTGAGGAAGCGAACTTATAGTTAGCATTACCGGAGTCAAACCTCTTTACGAATGGTGTTTTCAAATAGCGCTCCAATTCTTGTACCATCGCATAACACTCAAGGTTTCGACCTCATGGGGTATTTACTCTTTCCGCAAATCTCGTCCGAAACCTAGACATTGTGACTTGGTTCTCTTCCACTACACTGGTTCGCATGACGTATTCCTCAAATTTGACAATGTAATCATTGACAAACATACTATCTTGTCGAAGGTTTTGTCATTGTTCCAGAAGACGTCGAGTGTATGACGTGGGAATGTACTTGTCATGGAGCTTCTCTTTCATCTCTACCCAAGTGGAGATGGGTGCGCGGTTAACGAAGACTCAATGGGGTTCCACATCGGTCCAGAAATGCCTTGCTTAACCCACTAGCTTCATCTTGGCTGTCTTGATGCCTTTTCCTCTTTCTTTTCCCCCTTATGTGCGCGCATCTCAAGGTTCGGATCTTCACGTGCGCACTCACGTGCACATAATTCTTCAATTGCCTATCCACAAGGTTTGAGGTGCCTTCAATCGCTTCTTGCGCCTCCTATATACTTTGTGTAATCATGTGGATCTGACGTTCCCATCACATTGCTTGTAAGGAAAATTCCATCACCTGTTCACTTTCCACAAAAATTACAAGAAACCACATTTTTGTCATTGGGGTTTGCTATTTGCCGATATTTCCAACCGGTGACTTTTGGTGTAGAAGAAATCTCTAATTTAAAAAAAATTAAAAAAAAAGAAAACCCATTTTTTTTTTTTTTTCTGATATTTTTTTGCTCGGTCAAAAACGTACTTGTTGGATATTAATAATCTTCAAAGATCTTTAAACTTTAAATGATTTCTTTGCAATTTATTTATGATTATTTTTAAACTTGTGATCATTAAAAATACATATAGGAAGGTACAAAAAAGGTAAGAAATACAAAAAGTCCGAGGGGACTTGTTATTGGTGTATGTGTTGTATGGTAGTATATGTGTGATGTTAGTATATGTGTAATATTGGTGTGTGAGTGTAATAATGAGTGTGTGCTGTAATTCTAATTAGTATAAATAGGCTAGGAGAGTTCACTTAACTCCAACTAAGCCATTCTATTTTCAATTTCTCTCTCTCTCTCTCTCTCTCTCTCTCTCTCTCTCTCTTCTTCTTCTTCTCCTCCTCCACTCTTCTACCAAACCCTAATCCTAAACGGCTCCATTAAAGTCAGTCCTCTGTCCCCAAAAGAAACATACAATGGCTTAGCCACCATCCCTGTGATGGGGAGAAATTATAACTCCATTTCAATGTACAGTCTCCAAAAGAAATTATAACTCCATTTCAATGTACAGTCTCACCAATAATATCCCGTGCTGCAGGTTCCTCATTCACTAGAAAGTTGGCCTTGGTGTTGCCCTCGTAATGTATATAGGAGGGTAAAATTGATCCAAACACGGTCCATCTACCCTTGGGAAAAAAATGGGTCCTCTCCCTCAACCTGGTGATGAATATCCAACGAGGATTTGTTATATGAGAGAGACATCCAGGCATGGCTAAAATATTTGTCTCCCTCTAATTTTAATCTGGTATCTTGGATCTTAGAAAGTAAAGTAAGATTAGTCAATTATGTATAAACCTCTACCTCGATCACATAAACAGAACCTAATGGACCAAAAAAAGTGAAGACTCGCTCAAAAGAAGCTGTCACACAGAGAAAACAGCCATCACCTACAAACATATTATTTCAACATATGAGGTGAAGAAGAAAAACAAACTAGAGAAAGATCACGTTACACTTTTTCTACTGTGTTGTACATGAAGGGACATGGGTAACAGAACCATTGCTGAGCACTGCAACAAGGCTGAGACCAGAAGAAAAAAGCACAACTATTCGAGCCTAAGGCGTAGGGTTGTCTCAGAAAATGAGCTTAAACACCATCAACGGTTGTAGAGGCAAGCCAGCAACAATGTTATAGGAGGTTTGCTTCTTTAAATACTTGCTCAGGGGTTGGATATGATCGGAGATGGAAATGGAGATGGATATGGAGTTGATTTGATCAGGATATCTGAAGACGAGGTGGAAATTGGAGTGGATGTGATCTGTAGAGAAGGGTAGGAGTCAATGCAGGAGAAGAGAGACTGCCAAAGGGAGAATGATCAACTTTATTTTCCGTGTTATTTCTTGCCCTTTTGCTGGAAAATGAAAATCAGTAATAGAAGGCAGCAAACATAGGAAATCTTGTTTTTCAAGGAAACCCTTTTCTTCACACAGGGATCCACGTTGACAAACATGTTCTAAAGGTGGAATTCTAATGTCCTAACTAGAATGAATTTCCCGACATCTAATTCAAGGTTCAAGACTTTGGAGAAATTATTATATTAAGCCCTTATTTCACCATTTTTTTCTTACACTAATTTCGAGCAATCTTTCGGAACAAATATAATAATGATTTAATGCTATTTTGAGATGTTTTGACATCTGAAAATTAAGAAAAAATAATCAGTGAACTTGGAAATTTCTCCCTTCTGATTTCGGATTCAGATCAAGCTTTCTCTTCATGGTTTGTGTGATCTGGTTTAATCCTGAGAAATTTCGGCATGCATTATGGCTCCAATATTTAGATAATTTCACAAAAAAATTTGTATTTCCTCTTTTAGAATCCCCATTCCAACCATGCGTCTGACCGGAGCTTTCTTCTCTACTCCGTCAATTTTTTTTCATGTGGCACCTTTCCTCTTGTTCGCATCCCCTCTGCCAAAATGAAATCAAATATTCTATTTGCGTCGCTGCTTTACTTTTAGTTATTTCATCTCTTATATAAACAGTTGCAAGCTTATTCATCAGTAGATAGTATCTTTAAAGAAAGACCCCTCATGTAATTAACTTTGTTAGATGTTTCCGTCTATGGCAGCTTGCCTTTCCAGATACTGTTTACTTGGTTGATGCTATTGAAGGTGGTGAGATGCTTATGCAAGCCTGTAAGCCTGCACTTGAATCTAATTTCATCACGAAAGTTGTGCATGATTGCAAACGGGATAGTGAGGTCTCTAAGTAATTTTAGTTGTTACAGCTTTGTGCACGTTTTGATTAAAAATGTACAGCCATCTGTTTTTTCTAACCTTGAATATTATTCTTGTTTTTAGGCATTGTATTTTCAATTTGGCATCAAATTACATAACGTTGTAGACACCCAGGTGAGCCTTAATTTACTGGTTATTTGCACCCTACTAAGTGCAATTCTCACCAGAAGCACTGAGGTCCTTCTGAAATTGCTAGGTTATTTGCCACCAAACCTTGTCAAAAGCTAAAAGTCCCCCGGGCGGGAAGTCGGTGTTTGACAGGATTCGATGGTATAAACACATTTTCTAGGCTTGATAACCTTATGAAACTGGCGAGGAGTGTTGATCTTAATTAGAAATTATTTTATGGTTGAGAATTTTTGATGAAAATTTCATCAAACTGAAATCACAATGCATAATAGCGACTGATTTTTTAGTTCCTTTCCTTGTAGATTGCATATTCTTTAATAGAGGAGCAGGAAGGAAGGAGCCGATCACCCGATGACTACATATCTTTTGTTAGCCTCCTTGCTGATCCACGTTACTGTGGTACTACATCTAGATGGTGACTAGAAGTTGATCTGTTTGTTTCTGTTTATCTATCTTTGTTGTTCGCTAGCCAATCCAATGGACATGACAAGGAAAATGACGATGGTTGAGTTTAAAGAAAATAATGTCAATATTACAATGTTTAATCTATATTTTCTAGTAGTAATATCTGATCAGTCATTTTCTTTTTCCTTTTTTGTTGACATTTTTATTGCAGCTATTAGTGTTGTGATTTGAAAGCTCTTTGTAGTTAATGTTATTTGTTATATTGATATCAATGTTTATGCTTCTGAATGTCCGCTATTTGCATGTGATGGGGATGAATAAAGAGAGTGAGATGATAAAGTAGCTTGTGGCATCCAATTAACTAATCTCGATGCAGAAAATATAATTGTGAAGTTGATTGCTGGATATGTTGGTCGAACATCATGGTTATTTAGTCTTATATTATCCTTTTGTTATGGTCTTTCTCTTTATTTCTATAACCTTCACTTAAATAGTTATAACTTTTCATTTAGCTTTTCCTTAATGTTTAACATAGAGAGAGGTTATCCACCGTGGGCTGCCCTTAGAATTTTCCATCTCTCAGTCTTCTTTATTTTATCCCTTTATAGTTCTCTATGGTATCAGAATATGCTACTGTTTCTTGGTATCTCCTTCCTATCCTAAATTCAGATTCTGTTAGGTCTCTTATAGGGCTGCAAGTTGATAAATTAAACAAGAGGGCCTGATCCCTAAATCTGCAATAAAATTGTGTGACTGAATATGTGACCATCTGGTCATTACAAAAGCTGTTCTATTTCAAGGCTTTGGAATTTTATGACCTGTGACTTATCACACAGTTTTCTGTTAATTGATGAACGCTGTGGGAATCGGGTCCTTACAATTTTAAAACATTGAGGGAACACGTGTCTGATGGGATTCAATTCCAATTTCATGTGGAATTTGGTGCCTTGCTCGTAAACGGTTATGATTCCAACTCCGAAGGTAGTAAAGGCTGTAGGAATTCACTTACTTCCTATTGGTTTAGTGTGTAGCATCTACAAAATACTGCAAAGTTCCTACTAATTAGAAGTATTGGATCACTTGGAGAAACAATGTTTTCTTCCCACGGAGCTTTGTTTAAAGAAGGAAAATTTATAAAAGCGCTCATATTGACATTAATAGTGAGGAATTGAGGTTGAATAGTGGGAAGCCAGGAATAGTTAAAATATTTGGGCTTGTTTTCATTACTGGACAACTGGGTCTCGTAAAGGTTTTTATAAAGGCCCGAGAGGTTGAGGGCAAAGTGATCTGTTTTCTCTGTATATATTCGGGATTATCGGCGAATTGATTAGTCAGCTCATTGAAAAGGTGGCGAATTTGGGTGGGTTGGAGGGTTCTAAGCACGCTGGAGATTTGGATTAATCAATATCTCATACATTGCAATGAAGTCCTACTCATATTTTGTAAGATGCCGGTTACTCGAGCAGAGATTTTTAAAATGTTCCTTTTCTGAAGTGGGATTGAGTTGGAGGTAAACTATGGTCAGACGAGAAGCCAAGGAATGGCCTAGAAGCGAGAAGTAAGTCTTCTAGGTATTAGGGTTAGGGGCAGGAAGGTGGTCTTTAGGTTTAGAGTAAGAGAAGAAGAAGAAAGGTGAGAGAAGAAATTAGGGTAGAATAAGCTTAGTGAGTGAAACGCTCCTCACTATCCTTTTTTATTAATGATAGAATTATTACATACATACCCACTATTATATTTTACACACCACATATCTTATATAAAGAGCATATGCCTATACTGACACTTCCCCTCAAGTTGGAGTACAAGTATTATGCATCCTCAGCTTGACATTAATGCCTTGAAGAATCATAGGCCCAATTTTAACACATCGGCTAATTGTTGGGAACGAAACATCAATGAATTCCAAATTATAATCCCAACTTTTTCTTTGACAAAATGAACATTCACTTCAATATGCTTTGCCCTTTCATATAAGACAAAATCAAAGGTGATTTTTCAGCAGTCTGATTATCACAATGAGGAGGCGTGCGACCACTGCTGGGAAATCCTAGTTCCGAGATAGGAGACCTACCATAGGTTCCCATAAGTACCATGTACAATTGCCTGGTACCCGCCTTAACGCTAGAGCAAGAAATCACATGTTGCTTCTTTCTCTTGCATGCAACTAGATAGCCTTCGAGATAGGCACAATATACGGATGTAGAGGGAAAATCTGTAATAAGACTAATCCAATTAGCCTCAGTACATCCAGAAACATGGAGGTGATCATTGAAGTGATAAAAAAGACCATGACCCGGATTGGATATGATGTTTCTTCAGAATACAATGAGCGGGGCAAGATGTGAAGTGCATGGGTCATGCATCTCCAATAACAAGGCTCCACCAATTTCAAAAATGTGTCTATTTTTCCTTTCGACATCCCCTTTTTGATCAGGAGTATAAGGACATGTAGATCGCCACATAATACCATGGTCCTGTAAATACTTTTGGACCTGATGAGACATATTCTTGTCCTTTATCAGATCGTGCTAACTTGATTGGAGCATTATATTATGTTTGCACCATCTGATGAAAAGTGGCAAAGATTGAGGCAACTTCATCTTTAGACCATCATATATTGAACAATCATACAAGAACAATTAGCGACTGGAACAAAGTAGTGGAAATCCGGAGCAGAGACAATAGGTGATGCTCCTTGAAATCTGAATGAACAAACTCGAATGGAATAGTGCTCCTCCTACTATGTACAAGGAAGGAGGATTGGCAGTGTTTGGCAAGCTGACACACATCACTCGGATGTATCAAATGATTGAGTTCGAGGAAATAGAATGCGCAGACGAGAAAACGGCAGGTGTCCAAGACGAATATGCCGCAAGATTATAGTGTCTAGTGACACTACACTAGCAAGCAACAGGTGGCAGGGGATTTCATTCCATTGTTAAGACATAGAGTCCATCCTTACTCATGTTCTCGACCAATGTTCCTATAGAAAGATCTTGAACTACACGATATGAAGGAGAAAAAGGTCACTCAACAATTCAGATGTTTGGTGATACTAAGTGAAAAAATGGTACGAGACATATATGGAACTTGGAGGTGTGGAATCTAACGAAAAACACCTAGTACTAAATATTCATTTTATTGCACTGGAACAAATGACCCATCGGCATTGGAACATGGGGGCAGAAGGCAAGGATGACCAGGATAAGAAGTAGGAGAATGTACCCGACATATGATCTGAAGCACCATAGTCAATTGCCCATGGTGAATGAACAAATTTAGGGAACTGAAATGATGCTTTTCTACTCACCCCCGTCCAGTTTAAAGGGGTGGTGGAATGTATGAATCTATCAGTAACAAACCGGGACTTTGCTTCCATTGAAATTTTGAAACAATTCAAAGCAATAGTAATAACACTCAGATAACACTGCACTTGGTGAATGAAGAAAATGTCAAACTGATCCACAGTTGGCCCCTCGATCATGAATGTACCAAGGGTTGGTGCACTATTGCAGTCAACATCTGTCCACTTAAAAATTGTTATTTGGCACCAAAAAATCGGTGAAAAAATTATAGATAGGCAAGGAACTCATGAAAATAATTTCATTGCACACATGAACTCCTTTAAACAAATAATCTAGTGGACATTGAGGAAGAAATGCATCCCGAACTTATATATTAAGATTATTCAAGACATGTATGAGTGGGAGATAAGATAACCAGTGCAAGAACGATGTGTGAAGAGACGAGTGAGTTCCCTATTGGAGTTGGGTTGCATCAAGGATCTGCCTTGAGCCCTTATTTGTTTGCCCTAGTGATGGATGCGTTAACTAAACATACAAGAAGAGACTCCATGTTATATGTTTTTTGCGGATGACGTAGTATTAATTGCCCAAGAAAGGAATGAAGTAAATGATAAGTTGAAATTATGTAGCAAAGTGTTGGAGTCAAGAGGTTTGAAAATTAGTAGAACAAAGACGAAATACATGGAGTGCAAATTTAGTGAACATGATAGCCTGAAGGAGGATTTAGTTAAAAAATATAAAATCATTTAGTGCCAGTGCCACACTACCATAGATTTCTCTAGTTAGGCTCTACTTTACAATTTGGTGGTTTTGTGGATGACTTTTTAAATATGATTAATTCAGGGTGGATAAAATGGAGGCAAGCAAGCAAAGTATTATGCGATCCGAGTGTTCCTCTTCGATTGAAAGGGGCATTTTTATAAGACAACTGTTAACTTGCTATATTATATTGTGCAGAAAGTTGGGCCAAGAAAAAACAATAAGAAGAGAGTACATGTGGCCGAGATGCGTATGTTGTGATGGATGTGTAGAGTGAAGGGATAAAATTCAGAACGAATACTTGAGAGAAAATTTTAGAGTGGCACCTATAAGGGGATATATTACCGCTTGAGGGGCAAAATTATGAAAAATTACAAAGGGTTGAGATGTTACAAGTAAAAGGAAGGAGAGGAGGAAAACTAGCAAAGACCTGGAGAAAGTAGTGAGAAGGGATATGAAGGATTGCGAAGTGGAGATAGGACTTGCAAAGCCGTCCCCAAATAGATGGATACGGCTGTGATGATAATGATGATGATATTAACTCCTTTCTGATCAGTACCAGATCAGTTACACAACTTGTATCAGACTACAACAATTGGAAGACGTTCAAAGAGACCAGTGATGCTCATAAATCAATAAAGAAATCTCTGTAACTTTCACAAGGCTGCTCCAATTCAGATGAGGCACACATGCAAATAAGAGTTGTACCAAAACCAATCAAACCAACTACTAAGATCTCTGCTTTCATAAACAAGAATTAAGATTCACGAAGAACATAAATGAACTGGAAAAAGAGGTTACCGTAAAACGCCATGGATCTCCTTCGATTAAACTCTAAACCATAGAAGAAAAATCATTAGTGATTTTTTGTTCCAATAATTGGCAGTCTTGGTGGGACACATGTGGATCTTTCATCTTGGCTGACGGGAGTACCGATGACTTGTGGGACACCAGATTCCCTCGGATCCTCGTCGCCATCGATCAGTGGGAGTCCATTCCTTGGAGTTGTCAAGTTCAGATCAACGGCCAGGGCGTTCAGGTCTTCATAGAAGTGGAGTTGGGTTCGAGGGCTCTCTTCCCGAGGCATGTGGAGAATGAACCAGCGTTGTCCGTCGGAGGTGAGGAATGCATACTCGGTGGTCCCCACGAAAAAGTTTTGATGAGCGTCGAACCAGTTCGGGATGGGGTAGATCTGAACAGGGTGATGGTGGGGATGACGAGGGGAGAGTGCTCGGAGGGGAATGTGCCCACGCTGGTATCGGAGCATCTGCTGCCTGCCATGTCCCCGACAGATTGTGCTATCTCTTCCTCTAGAGGCCATGGTTTTGGAGGTGGTGTGGCGACGGAGTTCGAGGAAGGGGAGATCGGATCCTGGTCCGATGAGTTCGATTCATTGTCGGCAAGCCCTCGGAGTCTTCTCGACGTTGGGTCGTTTGATCTGGTGGAGGGTAGAGGCAAGGCTTCGGCGATGTCGGTGGAGGTTGATCTCTCACGGTTGGATTAGTGCCACGTCACAAATCTGGTTTTGGATCTCACACTGTTGGGGCTTTCCACGACTTGGATCAGGCATATCAAAGGATTGAAGGGTTTCGAGGAGTGGAATCCTTCGTTTAATCTTCCATCGTCTATTTGTTCAACGATCCAAACGACTTCGATTTTGGATGTGGACTCTACAACGGGAAGTTTTTCGAATCTCAAAAGTAATTTGGAGGAGCAGCTGACCTGAAAGGCTGGTTTTTTGGTAGAGGAAGGTGTTGATCGCGAGGATCCGATATTGGAAGAGGGCACACGTGACATTTTGGGGGAATGCGGCGTTAGCTCCGTCTCTGGTGGTCTCGATGGCTCTCCCGAGGTGGTTTTTGGCGAACAAATTTCCCAGGTGGTTTTGGCCACGTCGTCTGTTCAGAGGTAACATGCGAAGCATCGCACGCTGACACGTGGAGGGAGGGTTTGGTTTACGACTGATGTTGGGGGCGATTTTTCTCTTCAGCCCACAGTTTCCCTTGGAAAGCGGTATTCTTGGGCGTTTGAAGATAAAACCTCCTTTTTTGGAGCTGGTAGAGGCCAACTGTACTCCTTTTGGGCCACTCCCGGGGCCTGGAGCGACCTGCTTGATGTAACGGGCCAGCTGCTTTATGTCTTTCACAAACCCGTGGACTGCTGGTCCGGAATGGAAGCTGGGTTTGGATTTTGTTTCTGATTTCAGGTAGGTTCCATTTGCCGTGTTGGGCCACTCTAGGTCTTTGGGGTGTTTGGATTTGGCTCCTTTGAGTGAGGACTCGTGCTTTTCTTCTGCTAATGTCTCGAATACTAGACGCCTCCTCTGTTTCAACATCTTCCTCTTCCATGAATTCCTCGTCCTCGGAGTGTAATACTTCTTCGCCTCAGGTTGTTCTTCCGATCAGATCTCTCCGGCGCAATGACCCCGACACTTGGGTTGAGTGCTCCTTTCGTCCTCATAGGGGTTCCTGCTCCGCTTCTCCCCCTTGCAGATGACCTATTCTGGCTGTAGCAACACGGAGTTCGAGGCTCTACAGAAGATAATTCATTTTGGCAGAGAGCATGGTATGTTGTTCCAGGGTTCCGATGAAGACGTCCGAGAAGTGTTTAAGGATATTCTCTCGAATTGGAGCTCTAAGTCGGAGGACAAAAGGAGAACCAAATCTAGAGAACTCGCTAGATTGGAATGGGGTATGTCTGATGGCAGGTGCTTCGCGAGAGGGGAGGGGCATGAGTTTTTTATTCCCTCGGTTTTGGACAGGATCTTTGTCTGTTGTTTCTATGAAGATGCTCTCTTGGAATGTTCGGGGTATTTGTGATGCGAAGAAACGGTCCGGGGTAGAGCAAGTCATCGACATGCACAAGCCTTCGGTTATTACCATGGATCAAAATATCAGACGAAACTGGTACGTATCGTCCGATACGTGTTTGTTTCAGGGGGAGACGATAGATATATTTTTTATCAGGCACCCCAAAAAACAATCAAATTATCGCCCGATATGGACAAAGTATCGTCTGTATTGGGCGATAATTTGTAATTATCAGCGATAATTTGAAATTATCATCCGATAATTTAAAAAAATTTAAAGTGGGCCCCAACCACTTGCAAACACGGGTTTGGGGCTATTTCTCCCCTTTTTCTTTGATTTTCTTTGTCTTTTCTCTTCTCCTTCTTCCTCCTCTTCCCTCCTAAGCACCGAAGACTCAAAACCACCACTAGGAAACGCTCGGGACCACCACCGTCTCGCCGGAGATAGTAGAAAAGGTAGATGTTCCATCATTTGGGATTATTTTTCTTCATTTTCTTACATTTTTACCTTTATTTATAATAGATCTACCCAAAAATATGGTAGTTCTTGAAATTTTAGGCCCAAATTTGGGGGTTTTGTGTTAAAACCCTCAAATTTGAGGCCCTAGATGTTTCTAATGTGTCGCAAATTTGATTTATTTGGAACGTGGCTCAGCTGAAGGAAACATGCCTATAAGTGAATGTGAACCATCAGATTGATGATCTTTAAACTCATCCATTAAAACTGAAAACAATGGTTGATATTAAAGTCCATAAATCAAATGGCTTAAATCTCCCAACAATGCCATTTTTAGGCCATTAAAACTGAAAATTGAAATTGGATGGTTCTCATCCACAAATCGGATGACTTAAATCTTCCTACAATGGTTGATATCGTAGTCCGCAAATTTGATGGTTTAAATATCCCTAAAAAATCATTTTAGCGGTTCAAATCACCTACATCGTAAACCCTTGATGGTCTAAGATCATTTAAACACCATTTTGGTGTGAAGTGACGGGCAGGAGAGTCAGTCCAATGTGGCCACTGATGATTGATGACGACGACGATGAAGAACCACCAAGGAATTCAATGTGGCTTTAATGTAAGTTTTTCATGTACAATGTGCTATGTTAAGTTGAGAGGTTTTCATCAATACTCTTCTATGGTGACTTTAATGTTATATTCATATACAATGTTAAGTTGAGAGGTTTTGTACTTTAACATTTCCAAAGATGCCTCAAAGTGGGCATTCGTTGGGCTGATTTTCGAAATCAGGGGGCTTTCGTTAAAGGAAGGCAGCATATAGATTTGGTGGCCATAGCACATGAGGTGGTCCACTCCGCTCACTGAAGTAGAGCCCTGATTGTTATTTGGAAGGTGGACATGGAAAAAGCCTACTTTAGAGTGAGCTGGATTTGTTTGGACTACATGCTTTAGAGATTTGGTTTTGGTGATAAGTGGAGAAAATGGATGCGCGCCTGCTACTCAACTGCTTGGTTTCAGTAATCGTAAATGGGTTGTCGTCTGGTTACTTCAAAAACTCTCAAGGGCTCAGGCAGGGAGACCCCTTACCTCCTATCCTATTTAATATGGTGGGAGAAGCTTTGAACGGTCTGTCACGCAGCTCTTGGTCTCTCAATCATATTTCGGGCGTCACGGTGGGGAATTTGGGGCGGAGGGTTACGCACCTGCAGTACGCCGATGATGTGATCTTCTGCAAGGCAAATTTGTCGGAAATCAAGGCCTTGGCGGACGTGCTTATAGTTTATGAGGCGGTCTCGGGCCAGCGAGTTAACCTCCACAAATCCACTGTGACTGGCATCGGTGTGGATTCTCTGCTCTTATCCTCGCTGGCTGAGGAGGTGGATGGGGTTATTGAGCAGCTCCCTATCACTTATTTGGGGCCACCACTTGGTATTAGCAGGCCGAGTGTCACGGCTTGAGATCCGGTGACCGAGAGATTCGAAAGGCGGATGGCTTCATGGAAAGGCAAGCTGTTACGCATTGGGGGTAGGTTGCTCTTAGTGAAGACGGTTTTGTCAAGATTGCCTATCTTCTTCATGTTCGTTTTTATATCCCCCAAGGCAGTTATCCTGAGATTGGAGGAGATAGAGTGTAATTTCTTATGGGAGGCTCGGGGCTTGATAGGAAATACCATCTCGTTAGTTGGGAGGTTTGCCAAATGCCGGTGTGCGCTGGGATTGCTATAGAGAGGAATAGTCTTTGGGTATATGTTCTGGTGTTCTGGTGGAGAAATATGGTTGGATGGACGGATATTGGGGAGCCAACGCCATTATTAATAAACAATTTTCAGCTTGGTGGAAAGGCATTCGTTCCACTTGGAAGTTCTACTGGAGGGGAAATCGCTTCAGCTGGGGAGAGGGGTCCAGGATTAGTTTTTGGATTATATTTGGATCGAGTTACAGTCGTTAAAGGAGAGGTTTGTTGGGGAAATCGCTTCAGCTGGGGAGAGGGGTCCAGGATTAGTTTTTGGGATGATATTTGGATCGAGTTACAATCGTTAAAGGAGTGGTTTGCTGCCGTTTACTCTATCTCGATCAATTCGTGCTCCTCAGTGGTCGATCTATTTTCGGATTACATGGGAGAGGCATCTTGGAATTTGTATACAAGAAGACATCTCAGGGAGGAAGAGCTTATTCCCTTCCAAGATTTGTTGTCTCTTTTATATCACACCGACAAAAATCATAGTAGAATTGATGAGAGAATCTGGATGGCTAGCAAGTCCGGGTCTTTCTTCATTAAGTCTTTCTATCGGATGCTGGCTGGTTGTCCCCTCTGTCTATGTGATTGCGCCACGCTATGGAAAGCTCTGATCCCCCCCAAGGTGAGGTTTTTTGCGTGGACGGTTGTAAGGGGACGAATTCTCACTGTGGATCAGTTAATTAGAAGAGGCAAGGACTTGCCCAACTGATGTTCAATGTGTCTTCATTCCAAAGAGTCGGCCTCGCATCTCTTTTTGCACTGTTGGGTGACATGAGAGATTTGGGGAGTTATCCTCAAGCTGTTTCACATGGCGTGGGTCTTCTTAGATCATGGATCAAAATCTCAGCCGAAATTTCAAAATTTCGGTCGAGATGACTCGGTTTCAGCTATACCCAAGCTGATAATTTGGAAAATATTGGACACCCCCACACCCACCCCCCGAAAAATTGTAATTATCGGCCGATAATTTGAAATTATCGAATGATAATTTGAAAATTCAAATTATCGGCCGAGATTTTGAAGACCTGTTTTGAATTTTTTTTTTGGAGTTTAAAAGCTAGATCTGGCTTTTAAACCGTTGGTTTATACTCTTTCGGCTGTTTGCACATTTCTCGCTGAAATATCGCCATATTTTGATGAAATCGCTCCAAATGATATCGTAAGTTGTCGAATCTTCGTGTGGTTCGCTGTGTGAACTCGATTTTTGTCAAATATCGTCGGATTTTGCTAGATCTAGCCGATTGCTTGTCGGATTTTGACAAAATCGCTCCAAATTTTACCGTAAGTTACTGAATCGTCTCGGGTTTCGCCGTCTCAACTCGGTTTTCGTCAAATCTCACCGGATTCCGCTAGATCTAGCCGGTTGCTCGCCAGAATCTTGCCGGATTTTGACGAAATCCCTCCAAATTTTACTGTAAGTTGCCGAATCCTCTCGAATTTCATCGTTAGCTCGGTTTTCGCCATATTTCGCTAGATCTAGCCGGTTGCTCGCCGGATTTTGAGGAAATCGCTCCAAATTTTACTGTAAGTTGCTGAATCGTCTGGGGTTTCGCCGTCTTAACTCGGTTTTGACAAAATCTCATCGGAGTTTGCCAAATCTCATCGGTTGCTCGCCGGATTTCGTCGGAATCTCGCCCAAATTTACCGTAACTTACCGAATCCTTATTATATTTTTATTATTCTTTAAAATTTGAATTACTCATTAATTTTTACTAATATTAGAGTAATTATTAGTTATATAATATTTATTATATATATAAATATGACTTATTTAATTTATTATGGTATAGATTTAGTATGGGATAGATTTATTATGGCTTATTTAATTTCTCATAATTTATTATGGGATAAATTACCATTTATATATAGCTTATCGGCCAATGTAACAAGCTATTATGGGATAAATTACCATTTATATATAGGTTATCGACCAATGTAACAAGCTTATATATACATAAGAAATCATGTTAGGGCATGAATGAATGATGCTAATTAAATATTTGCTTTCTAAAGATAAGTTTGTGTAGGACGTCATGGTTCAAAATTCAGTGTAGATGTTAATAACAATATAGCGTAGATCATTACTTTCTAAAGATGAGTTTGTGTAGGACACACCATGGTTCAAAATTTCGGTCAATAATTCAAATTATCAGTTGAAATTTATCGGTCAAAGTTACCATTTATATATGGGATGTCATTCATGAAAACTATATATTCGATATGAGAAGTTATGTCATTTATATTTAATTGTGGGATATATTTAGCTTATGGGATTAAATTATGAGATATATTTAGCTTATGGGAATATGAGATATGTCATTTAATGGGAGATATTTAAATACATAATTTATATATTCGATATGAAAAATTATGGGATATATTTTGCTGATGGGAATATGAGATATTTCATTTAATGGGAGATATTTAAATTATTTTTAATGATAATTAAATGATTTTTTAATGGGAATGATGTTTTCTTCTACAAATTCATGAATTTGAGATATAGACATGGTTCACGATTTCGATCCTGCATGAGAGTATTGCACTCCTTTGGGGCTTAAGAGGCTAAATTCAAAATGTCACTTCTGTCATAAAGAGTTAAAGGGTAGAGATGTCAGCAGAATTAAGGATACTTAGCTGGTAAGCAGGGTGACATGCTGTCGTGCACTAGTGTCCCAAAGGAAATCAGGGAGAAAACAAAACAACAAATGAAGATCACAAAAGGAAAGAGAGTAGAGACCGAGAGAAGGAATCAAGAATTTGTGAAAACCATATCGCACCCTCACCGTGGTTCAATTCCATTGGATTTGGATGATGATGAAGGTGATGAAGAGAGTCAGCTTAGGAGGGCAATGAGAGAGAGTTTGGATGAAAGGAGAAGACGGGAGGATGAAGAGTATGCATCTCATAGATTCCGGTCTGGTTTGCATGGACAATCTACGACAGTAGCTGGTGGAGGGTTAGGTCATACCCAAGGCCCATGGAGACACAAGGTTACGTAGGTCATTCACTATACGGGAGGGTAGTTCTGGACCTTCTGGTTTTGGTAGTGTTAGACGCCCAGTGGGACCTATGGATCCCTTTTTATACAGATCAGAGAGCGCTAAATAGTCGAAGATGAGTATAACGTTGTTGAAGACCTGGGGTAAAAATCTTGGTAAAGCAATAACAAAATTCATTGTATACATTTATATTCCAACTCAAGCGGTCGAATCACCGTACTTTAAGACCATGTTGGAGACTAGTGCCGAGGCAGGACCTGGGGTAAAAATCCCAACTGCTTATGAGATAGCTGACCCGTATTTAGATGATTAAGTGGCCTAGGTAAGGGAGTATGTAAAGAGCTTCGAGAAAGTTTGGGAAGAGAAAGGTTGCACAATTGTGTGTGATGGCTGGACGGGTGTGACTAAGAAGACCTTAATCAACTTCTTAATGTACAATGACCAGGGGCAATCTTCATGAAGTCTGTTGATGCTTCAAAAGTGACAAAAGATGCCAACTATCTGTTTGGATTGATGGATGAGGTTGTTCAGTCGGTTGGGCTGCAACGAGTTGTATAAATCATCACCGATAGCGTTGCAAACTACAAGGCAGCTGGAAACAAACTGATGATGACATACAAACGCATCTACTGGACCCCGTGTGTAGTCCATTTTATTGACCTGATTCTCACTGATCTCGGGAAGATGGAAAGTGTGCATGCAATTATACAGAACAGTAAGATAACCAATTTCATCTATCAAAGTGCTAGCTTAGTTAACTTGATGAGAACATTCACGGATCAAATGGACATAATGAGGCCTGTAATCACTCGGTTTGCCACCCACATCGTTGCCCTTCAAAGCTTATATAAATTCAGGACAGGCTTGAAGAGTCTGGTTGCATCTCAACAGCGGGCAAGTTACAAAGCCAACCTTTCAAAGGCCAAATGACCATTGGCTAACAAAGTGGCTGATAATGTTTTCAGCTCCGCATTTTGGGATAGTGTCGAGTACGTTGTGAATGTCATTGAGTCGCTAGTTCACGTACTGAGATTGGTAGATGAGGATGACAAACCCACTATGGGGTATTTCTATGAGGCTATGGACAAAGCAAAGTTGGCCATTAGAGATAAGTACCCCAAAAGTTGCAAGAGATTCTGGAAGGTGATCGATAAAACGTGGAACGAGCAGTTCCACCAAAATCTACATGTAGCAGGTAATTTATTATTTTAGTTAATTGAGAATCATACTTTCGTTAGATTTATCTTTATTGTTCTAATTAATTGAGACGTTTCAACAGGGCATTTCTTGAATCCCTTCTACCAATACAGTTGAAATCTTAGTGTAGATGATGAGGTCTATAGCGCCTTGCTCAGAATTATCCAAAAGATGGAGCCAGACATCAACGCTCATGGGAAGGCAATGGGAGAGGTAACAAATAATTAATTTTCTCGTATATTTATTAAGATTACTGCTACTTCTATCTGTAACATTGGTCTTCCCTGTTTGACAATGCTGTGCAGATTGAATTCTTTCAAAATAAAATTGGCTCTTTTGGATCTCCCCTAGTTTTATTCGGGATCTATAACCAGAAGCCAGGTAAATTGAATATTATTTTACTTATGAGAGTTTATAGTCCATTAAATTTGATGTATCTACATTATTCAATGCATCCGAATGATGGATAAACTTAGGTGATGTGAAGGCCCGTAATTTAAGGAGGATAGCAATTCGAGTGCCAAGTCAAACTACATCCTCCTCTAATTGCGAGTGAAATTAGAGCACCGTCTCTCTTATCCATACAAAAACAAGGAATAGACTAACCATGGAGAGATTGGAACATTTAATCTACGTCCATTACAATATGAGACTGAGGGTTAGAAACATCAAAAGAGCGAGTCGTAGTAAGAATATCTAATAAAACCAAGTTTACTTTCAAAGTGAGCAATGAATTTCAATTACAATGTTTAATAAAATGTATTAATTAATTTTGTGTTCTTATGTAGATAAGGAATATTTTAATTCGATCAAATTGGATTACATTTTCTCCGAAGATGATCCTTTGAGAGAGTGGATTGAGGAGAGAAAAGCTCTAGTTTTGGATAGTGAGGGCACGGATTGGTTATATCAAGCCGAAAGAGTTACCAAAGTCCAACCCTCACAATCTCGTAAAAAGCGAAGGCTTCGTCACCTATGATCACCTCCTAGAGATGACGATGAGGGAGATGGTAGTGGTGATGACGATGGGGGAGGTGGTGATGATGATGGTATTGGGGGTGGTGACGATGGTGGTGGAGAGGGCGCACAGTGGAGGGTGTGAAACTTACAGTGGTGATGGAGGTACTTTATATGGGTACTTTTCAAGCGGAGTTCGACAGTGGATTGACGATGACATGACTATGTATGACATTCCCAAGTTTAGACACGGAGGGCTGGAAGGAAGAGGACCATCAGGGTCCTAAACTCCACAAGAGCAAGACGCCATTAACTCTACAATTAGTAGCTTTAGTGAGTTTGGGTTTTAACCTACCGACCAATCTACAACCTACAGTATCCTCAGCCAAGCAACCCATGAAATGAGAGTTTCGTTTGACAACTATTTGGTGGATCATATGCATACTACTATCCCCAGCATGATCAACTACAAGAAGCATCTCAACACCGAGCATATGACTATGAATACGGATAATAGTATAGGCCACGACAACAAAATGATGGTCGGGATGCTGATGAAGAAGAACCACTAAAAAATTCTATGTGGCTTTGAATAGGTGGCTTCTCAAGTTCAGGTAATGAAGTCATTTTTTGTCTACTTTATGTTCCAAATTTTATGATAATAGACATATGTAATTTTAAACGGACGAAAATTAGCCTCACTAGTGTAAATGTGTTCCAATAATGTTAAAGAGTTAAAAAAACCAAAAAAATAAAGTTCGGCAAAGTTCGAAGCATATTTTCAAAAAAATCCGAAATTTGACCAGTTTACGGTTTGGGTCATGAACGAAACCGAAATCGAGATTTTGATCCATGTCCCGGATTCTATCCTTAGCCTTCCCACTTCCTGGTTTGGTACTAAGTTGGGAGGGCGTGCATGGGGCTTTTTGGAGGGTTGCTCTATATGCGGTCCTTTCCGGCATTTGGTTGGAGCGAAATGCGCACATCTTCCACAAGAAACGTTGCCTGATCGGGATGATTCTTAAAATGATTGTTGAGCTCATGTGCTCCTAGGTGGTGTTGGACAAGGAAGGGGTCTTGGTGGGTCTTGAGAGCTTTGATCCTGGGTAGAGCCCT
This sequence comes from Chloranthus sessilifolius, assembly GCA_021018995.1. Taxonomy (NCBI): domain Eukaryota; kingdom Viridiplantae; phylum Streptophyta; class Magnoliopsida; order Chloranthales; family Chloranthaceae; genus Chloranthus; species Chloranthus sessilifolius. Next base: position 47,787,126 of record CM037593.1, on the reverse strand, counting down.
TGGTGCCCTCGGGTCCCTCCCTTGGCCTCTCGGTATTCTTCGGTAGGCTTCGGGGAGGTCTGTGTTTTGAGCATTTTTATGCTATTGTTGGGTTTTTTGCTTCTCTTTATTGTTTCCCTTTTATTTCGGTGGCCTTCGCTGGGTTCGATGTACGGTTTCCAGCTGCTCGCTGGTTCTCTTTAATATATTTGTCGTGCCTTTATTGATAAAAAAAAATAAAAAAATACTTGGCAGTCCTGATCCAGATTTCATGTGGACAAAATTAAAAAAAATCCCTAAAAAATCGTGAATCCCCTGGTCATAAAAAATCCTTAAAAAACCTCCAGGAGAAGCGTCAAATCATCAGATTCCCTTTACTAAAGTTGTTTGCCTTTGAAAAATGACCATATCCATGTGGCTTTTAGCTGCATCCGATGTCAACCTTTGACCACTGACAACAACAACACTAGGGGGACGAGAACACCAAAACTGGATCCAAAGTAGCCCTCTCTGATAGCAGGTTGGAAATAGAGTAAAGATTATTAGGTTAGGGTTAGGGTTAGGGTTAGGAGAGCTTAAAGTAGAGGAAAAAGAGGAGTTAAAATAGGAGAGAGGGTTTTGAGTTAGATAGCTCAACCCATTGTTCATTAGTATATATATATATATATATATATACTAGTGGAGCTGCATGTACGATGCACGTGACTGCACCAACTTGACACCTATTTTGTTTAAAAAAAATAAAACTTTTGTTAGATATCTTGTTTCTCATATGAAACTAAATTAGAGTTAATGGGTCCCCGATGTACATCAATGGATCAACCAAATAAAATAGGTATCATATGGTACCACTTGACCTAAAAGCTTGCCAGTGAAGGTTATAAACTATTGATGAAAGAGACCAGAGATGATCACATAACAATAAAAGAAGGCAAGCATTCTCTAGAATATCTGAGTTAAAAGTATCCCAAGTATAGTCCTGTGATGAACTCTAGAATAAGTGTACTGCTTTCACCCTCTAGCAACTTAAACCAGCCAAATACACATAATAAAAAATTAATTAAATTCAATAACTAAACTGATTAGCCCAATTTCTAAAACCAAATAAGGGAAATAAGAGCTTTTAGGCCAATTCATTGTATCTGAATGCTAGATTCATTTGACTTTGCCAGAGAATCTAAAAGCTCGCCTTGTTGATCATATGCCAGCTATACATGTTTTTCTGAACTTGTATATTATTAAGAATTTCATTTCATTAGTTGTACATTGAGGAAAATAATCAAGAACATGAAAAGATTACAAATGCCATATGAAAAACAAAAATTAATTTCACCAAGGTTCCATTGTAACAATATGTAGCATGTCATCTCTTGTTGGAACACCCATTGAGGAAAGTGTCCCATATTTTGTTAGATAAAAATCCTTGAAAAATATTTATTTTCATGTTGTAAGATTCTGTAGAAGATGTGATCCAGTGGCCCCTACATCAATTGCTGCTATTAGTGTACTGAGATAAATGAATATCAAAATGTAAAATTTGCAACCAAAACCATTTCACAATCACAAACAATAATAACAGTGGATGGGTCTCCAATAACTTTTCGTCTATTCTTTACCAGTAATTGCATCCAATAAAACAAACCCATAGTCTACAACAACTCTACCAGTAATTACAATCCTTGAATTGTTTCGTTTTGAACAATTATTTAAATTTTATAAAATTGTTTAAATAAAATCCAAAGAGGCCGACTCTAGCTCCCAACCGGTATCATTAAGTCAGGATGGCTATTAGGCACCTTAATGCATTCAATCCTGTCAAAAAAGCTAATTCCACATATTCTACAATAGTTCTAAAGATTCTATAACTTTCTCAATAACTATTGCAGATCCTCTTCAAAAACCATTGTAGACTCTATAGTAATTTTACGATTCTATAAAATGTTGGACAAATAAGAATTATTCTATCAAACAGATAACTATAGCAGTCTAAATCATTTCAGCTCCTAAATGTAGAATAGGACATCTTGACTATATATTTACTAAAGACACACAAACAGCCTTAGGTGAAACCAAGTACAAAATATGACTCACCTCCAATGTAGGGATTAAACAAATATTGGGGCAATATTTTAATAAAACACGAAACCAGTTGACGCAGGACAAAACACTAAGCTACGTGAATGCTATGATTTGATTAATCGCCGAAATTAAACTAAATTACTTTGAACGATGAACCTGAAAATAATGCGGATACCTTAGGATTTCGTAGTTTTCCATTTGAAAGATCGCATTGTGGTTTGAATCGGGTTCAATCCGTTGCGCTAGATCCGTTAGCTTCATGGAAGGAGGATCCTAGAGGTAGAACTCTAGCCGCTTTCTAGATTAGGGATCACTCGTATCTCAATGTTGGAATTACTGGTTCGATCTAGGGTACGTGGAATCGAGTCGGTCTAACGGTTAAAATAGGTTGATGGTTCCGGCGGATATAAGGTTTATGGGATTGGGCGAATCAATGGTTTGGATGGATAAGATGATTGGGATGAGAATTAGGGTTAGGTTTAGATGATAATGCAAGGTGATGACTGAAACAAGGTAATGGGATTGATACGCAAGCAAAAGATAATCCAAAAGAAAAGGATAGAGATAAAGAAGATAGATCGTGGGCTTCATCCTAGTTGACCGAAGTTCCGACGACCTCTGGGAGACAGGTTTCGCCCAAATCCTCATTGCCGTCGACAGTTGGGAATGCATTCTGAGATGCTGCGAGGTTCGCGTCAGCGACCAAAAACACGAGGTCTTCATAGAAATGGAGATGTTGGAGAGGGGTGCTCGCCCCTCATCAGTTGAGCGATGTATCCGAGGGGCCCTGGAACCTTGACGTAGACATATTCAATTGTGCCATGGAAAAAATCTTGCCGGAGATCGAACCACTCTATGACGGGTTGGAAAGGACCGATCGGCCATCGTCGAGACTGTGATAGCCCGGATTTCGGCACCCCGAAATCCATGCCATCAGATTCCCTGTTAGGGAAATCCCACGCTTACACGAACACATGGCACATCCGTAAAAAAATCTAATCCACAAAGCTATCTCAATTAAGCAGATAGATTCATTAACCGCATCAAGAAAGTACATTTCTAATGTAAACATGATCAAAATAACGGTTCTAGATCTCTTCTCAATTGCATGAATGAAAGAACCGAAACAAACCATCGGTGATAGACATCTATCACAACCCAATGGTTCACAAAATAATATCCAAAACACATCTATTACATAACCAAAGTAACTCAAAATGGCTGGATGTACCAAGCCAAACAAGGTACACAAAAACGTCTCCTACACGAACTCAATCTACTTAGGAAAGAACTCCTCCGGTGGGGGCTCAATTTCCTCCTCAGGTTCGTATTTTGGATCGCTTTCAAGATCCAAGTCCTTCTCTAAGTCCTCACCTGTTACGTATAGTCGAAAGGGTGAGCTTACATCCAAGTTCAATAGAGAAAAACGTTAGTTGCATTTAAATCTCATATCACAAGCATGAAGTCACATAACTGATTTTCATAGGCACATTCCGCATTTATCTCAATATGCAAAAACTTAATCACACACATGCTTGAATCACATACTTTGTTTTAAAACATTTGTCATAACTTAAAGCATTAACTTAAATACTTTTCTAAGCAAATATAGCATTAGAAGACGCATATAATAGCGATGGGTATCCAAACCATCGTCGTTCAGTGAACATTTAAACATATGCCCAAACTCCTGCGTTAGGAGGGATGCTTGTGCCACATAATATTACCGTTGGCCGGTATTTAAATTGAACGGATATCCTGCCGTACCGGAGCACAATGAACGGATATCCTGCTGTATCGGAGCACAATGGATTCGCTTTACTAAACCTGAAATGAATGTGCATTTTCTAACTTATAGTTTCATACCGTGTAAAGTGATACATTATACTATTTTTGGAAAACTAGTATTCTTACACCTTTTTCGGAATTCTCACGTACACAAATCACATCACATTTACTTTCACATCACAATAATCTGTTCAAAACTTGTTTGAATCAAATAATTTCACATGCTTGTTTCACACATCACATCTCATTTATTGTATTCAAAACTTGTTTGAAAACATAGAGTATCACATGCTCATTTCACAATTCTTCACATGGCTTATCACATCACATTGCTTAACTTACACAAAGCGTATTCAAGTTAAATGATCATAAATTTTCCCTACCTCATGTCACGCTTAACACATATCCACACATAGCTCTCTTGAGAGTTCACACGAAAGCTCAACACAATAATCCTACATTTAAAATGTCCAAAAACCCCTTAAGAATGCTTAAGAAGAACCTAAGATACACATTTCTAAAGAATTCACATTAAAAGAGTCAAAACAAATGAGCCTTGGAGCTCTAGCCAGCTCAGACAACCCAATTCCATGTGACCGTGACTTTTGGCTTCTGAAGCGGTCTGTGAGGCCTCGCGTGAGCGAGCATCATTCACTTAAGACCTCGCGGCGAGTCTCGGTGCTCTTCGAGCACTTATGTTTTATTGAAGGAGCTCGAAGCTCGCTAAGCATGAGAACCAGAATTTCTTTCAGATCTGAGTTTTTTCTCGACTCGATCTTTTGCATATTTCTTCCACACTTCTTACACATCAGATCAAAACATTTAATAACAAAATTCACATACTTTTAGTATCGATTTCTCACCTTTAACTCAACGATCCATTCGAAGATCGGATCGTCCCCCATGTTGCAAGCAAATGGGTTTTAAAACCCCTTTCCGTCTTCTCCAAGCCCCACGTTCACAACCAAGCCAACGTAATCGTATGGAAATCCTTCACGCACGAGTTTGCACAAGATTCGCTACGATCTAGTGGATCATAACACAAGGATTCAAGAAATCCCTTTCTCTTCAAACCCTTCTTCCTTTCTTTCTCTCAAACCTAAGTTAGCAAACCCAAGGAATGAGTCTCACATGTGGGTATCACTCCTTATCCAAGCAATTGACTTTGCTTCCTTGCAAAGCGCTAACACATTACTTGTGTGTGTTACACCTATCCACTTAATTCACTCGGTGTGAGTCACATACACACCAAAGTGTGTTCAATTTTCATGGGTTCCCTTGTGAACCACAATCATTCACACCACACATACCGCAATCATTCACACCACTATTTGACTTATACAGTTTACTAAATTTGGGGATATTACAGAGACGCTCGAAGGGGTGCTCGCCCGCGGATTCACCTCTCCATTGGTGTTGTCTGCGTCGGCGGGGGGCCATGGTGCCTTAGCTATCCATCAGATCACTCATCTCTTGGATGGTGATCTTGAAGATGGGGAACTTGTGGAGGATTTAGACAACCTGAATGGTGATGCTCTAGGATCGCTGGCCGGAAAAGTGCTTTCTAATTATAAGCTGCAGTCCCCAACGCAGGTGATGCTCTAGGATCGCTGGCCGAAAAAGTGCTTTCTAATTATAAGCTGCAGTCCCCAACCCGGAATCGTCCGATCTCCTTTGCAGCGGATCTTACACCGTCGAGGTGCTCAACGGATGAGAGCTCGTCATACACTAAAGACTCACCTTTCCGGTTGCAGAGTGCTGACACAGGTGGGTCGACCTGGATGCTAGTAGAAAAGGATGAGGAGGGTCGTACCTGAGATCCGATGGTGACTAAAGTGTCGCTTTACCCCTTGAGGACGATGAATCGTGGGAGACAAAAGGGTTTTAAAGTCTTCCACCGCCAGAGACCCAAATATAGACAAAAGGGTTCCTTGGTTTGTAAGGCAATTTTTGGAAACCAGCCCTCGGTTTCGCTGAAGGTGGACCAGATCGGGACATGTGGTTTTGATTCTGCTGCGACTGAGGCTGCGTTTGCTGATTCGACTTTTGGACCAGTGGTCACTTTCGACACGTGCTTCTAGCTGCCGACTTACGTGGCTACATGAAGAGGGCGACACGTGGTCTATGCAGTTCTGACGGGCGACAATTGGGTTGGGCAATCAACTGGTCTCATGGTGGGTCCGTTGACTTGACTACCTCTCTGCATATGGGTCTGGGACCCGTTTCCACCCATGTTCTACTTTGGTCGGGCCTGCGGATGACATGCCTAAATCTGTAAGTCAACGTTGGGTTGGATAAGGGGTAGTGGGCCAAGATGGACCGCGATGGGACCAGCCGGATTTGGGAGGTCAATCCTTTGGACCCGACATCTGCTGTGATCGTCGGGGATCGATTTGTGCTCCCTTATGAGATTCCTGCTCCTTGCCTCCTGTCTTCGGTACACACAACTTCCCAATCTTCTGCCACACCTTCATCCTTTGATTCCCTCAGCTCCTCGGTGGAGATGTTCCCGTTGAGATCGCTTCGACGAAATGGGTTCGAAAAATGGGTCCAATGTTCTTTCAGACCCACTCGGTCTACTAGTTCGGACTATTCCTCTGCCGCTAGAGGCCTCGTCTCCCGTGACGGCCCTAGAGGTTTGGATAAAGTAGATCGTCTAATTCGTGTGGGCCGCAACCTTGGAATGTCATTCAATGGGTCTAACAAGACCCTCAGGGAGGTTTTCAGCTCCATTCTTGTAAGCCAGTCTGACAACACCAAGAAGAAACTGCGTGCCAAATCTCGGGTACTTGCTCGATTATAGTGGGGGATGTCTGATGTGAGGGGAGCCGAGGGTGTCTAATACCCCGGTTCCGTTCTTGAGCGGGCTTCTCATTGTCTGGTTATGAAGATGTTCTCTTGGAATGTGAGGGGTATCTGCGATAGGTCGAAGCGTGCAGGGGTGGAGTGGGTGATTGCGTTGATCAACCCGGTTGTAATTACGCTTCAAGTAACTAAATGGGGTAGCTGCGATCGGAGCAAAATTGCGTCTGTGCTAGGAGGTAACTGCCGGGGATGAATTGGGGTTGGTTCCGTTGTAGCCTCGGGGGCATTCTGGTCGCTTGGAATACTTTACTGTTCGACAAAGTGGATGAGGAGGTGGGCCTTTACTCAGCTTCCGTTGTTCTTCGGAATAGAGATATAGGCAAAATATGGTCATTTTTCGGCATTTAATGTCCGTCGGATGACAGATATCTGGACGATTTCTGGTTCGAGTTGGCTGCAGTGGCAGCTAGATGGGATCCTCCTCTTTGCCAGGGGGGGGGGGTTTCAACGCCATAAGATGGGCTCATGAAAAACTGGGTGGGCCGCCGGATTTGGAGGTGATGCGTGAGTTCAACTTTTTCATATCGGATTGGGAATGGATAGATGTTTCGCACGCAGGATCAAGATATACTTGGTTCAATCTTCAGGAGACTCCCTCTTTAAGTCGGCTTGATAGGTTTCTCTGCTCGTCAAAGCGGATGGACATCTTTCCGAATGCCAGATTAGAGGGTTTAGCTAGGGCCATCTCGGATCATCGACCTTTACTGCTTAGTTGTGTGTCTCGGGGGAAGGGGTCCACCCCTTTCCGCTTCGAAAATATGTGGCTGCTTGACGACAAATTTCAAGCGGCGGTTTCCTCTTGGTGGAGCGAACCTGCCCCTACGGATGGGAACATTCCGATTCATATCCAAGCTTTGGCGAACAGAGAGGTGTATGGGCTGTTCACATCGCTAAAGAATCTTTGCTTCTTCGGCTGAAACAGATTGATAACATTGAGGAGCATAGGGACCTCACTGAGGAAGAAAGAAAAGAGGGGATGATAAAGAAGCTTGAATTCAATGACAAGTGCATGGACGAGGAAGTGTGCTGGAGGCACAAAGCTAAGGTGCAGTGGCTTAAAGCGGGGGACCAGAACACCAAATTCTTCCATGTGGTTGCAAACGCTCGCAATAAAATCAACTACTTGGGTAAGATTGTTGTTGAGGGAGTCACACCTATTCCGAATATGATCAGATCTGGGGCCATGTGGTTGACTTTTATTCCAAACTGTACTCCGACGAGGGTCTAGCTTGACTAGAGCTGGATGGGCTAATGTTTCAATCCATCTCAGAGGAAGAGTGCGGATGTGGAGCAGCCTTTTGGTGAAGATGAGGTGTGGCGGGCCATCAAGTACGACGGCAAAAACAAATCGCCATTGCCCGACGACTTAACGTTGGAGTTTTACCGTGCTTTTTGGGCGACCCTTAAAGTGGACCCGATGGAGGTGCTCCATGAGTTCCACACCATCGGCTTCATCGGCCAATGCCTCAACTCCACCTTCATCACTCTCATTCCCAAAAGAGACGGGGCGGAGGACCTATCGGATTTTCGTCCCATCTGCCTCATCAACTGCTTGTACAAGATCATCTCGAAGGTTATGGCCAATAGAATTAAACCATTAATGGGCAAGATTATTTCGGTCAACCAGGGTGCTTATGTTCATGGGAGACAATTGGTGGACTTGGTGGTAGTGGCTCAAGAGGTGATTCACACGGCCCACCCCAAGCGTTAACCCGCTGCCCTTTGGAAGGTGGATATGGAAAAGGTTTACGACTGCGTAAGTTGGGACTACTTAGACTACATGCTAGATAGGCCCGGGTTCGGATCCACTTGGAGGGGGTGGATGCGTGCCTGTTACTCCTCGGCCTAGTTTTCTGTGTTGATTAATGGGATTCCAGCTGAGTACTTCAAAAGCTCCAGAGGAATGTGTCAGGGTGACCCGCTCTCCCCCTTCCTATTCAACATGGACGGTGAAGCACTGACTGGTCTCATTGCGCGAGCTAGGCAACTTCAATTCATATCAGGGATCCAGGTCGGATTGCAAGGTCGTTTCATCTCGCATCTCCAATATGCTAATGACACAGTCCTATTCGGGAAAGCCGATGTAGAGGAATTCAGGTCTTTGTCTGAGATACTTTCTATATATGAAGCTGTTTCGGGCCAGCGTATTAACTTGCTCAAGTCCGCAATCTATAGAATTGGGATCAACGATCTATTGATGGCAGACTTAGCAGCTACAATGAACTGTGGAGTGGAGAAGTTCCCAATCAAATATTTGGGCCTTCCCCTCGGGTTTAGGCAACCCTCAGCTCGAGAATGGGAACCGGTCATTCAGAGATTTGAGCAACGACTATCGTCGTAGAAAGGAAAGCTACTTAGCAGTGGGGTTTGTCTTCTCTTGGTTAAATCGGTTTTGTTCAGTCTTCCCATTTTTAACATGTCGATGTTCAAATGCCCGATGGATGTGATCAATCGCCTAGAGCAAATCTAAAGGGACTTCCTTTGGGAGGGATTGGGGCTCGACAAATGTTATCATCTCGTTAACTGGGATACCTGTCAGCTTCCGTAAGTTGTGGTGGGCTTGACATTCGTAGTTTGAGGTGGACCAACATTGCGCTCTTGGGGAAATGGTTCTGGCGTGTTAGATTGGATGGTGAGAGGAACAACCTTTGGCGGGTTGTGTTGGCTGAAAAGTATGGTCAATCGAACGACTATTGGGGCATTAGCACAACCATTCACAAAGGTATATAGTCTTGGTGGAAATGCATCTGTGGAACATGGGCTCTTTACGCGAGGTGGATCCGATATAGTTGGGGCAGCGGTACACAGATTCAATTCTGGGAGGACACTTGGGAGAAGTGCGGCCCCCTCAAATCTTCTTTCCCGGACGTCTGTATCATCTCAAGGAACCCTCAGGAGCTGATCGCCGAGTTCGTCATAGAGATCCAAGGAGTAAGGCTGTGGGACGTCACCACGCGCAAACTCCTTAGAGGTGATGAGGTAGCCTCCTTCTCTCGATTGCTGTCTTCTCTCTACAAGTCGCCCAGGAATCCTGATCTATTGAAATTGACTTTCTAAAGGCTAGTGGACTTATTAGCTAAATTCTTATAGACCTCAATAATGTCATATATTCATAAAAAAAGGAAGCTCAAATTGCATATGCTTTCATCTTTAGATGTGTAACTTGTACAAAAACAGCTCCATCAAAGAACAAAACTCATAAATGGACGTACTCGTCTATCTAATGAATAGACAAATGAATTTACTCATAATAGCTAACAACACATGGAAACATCCTCTCCTCTATCTGTATTTAAGGAAATAGTTTGGATATGCTCTCCTCTATCCTTATTTAAGAAAATAGTTTTAATTAATTCTATACCATACCAATTACAGAAAGCATCTGCTCGAAAACCATTAACCAAACTCCAAAATAAGCTAAACAACTCAAAAAGTAAGTAAATTTATGTAAACAAATAAAATGTGTTCTTCAGTGAGTTGTTGGGGTATTTTTGAAAAAGTGAAATATTCCTCAAAATAACCTTCCAATCATCAAAATGATGACCCCAATCGACAATCATAGTATAGAGATGAACCCCGGTTCATTATTTTCTTTGTTGAATAATCTAGATGGAAAGAGAAAATATTAAAAAATCATGATAAAAAACCCAACAACTCCATGCTGAAAAATTCAAAAAGAAGCTGCTTTGCTATGGCATTTAATCTTGACCAGGATGATGGCGAAACAATAAAAATAATTGTTGTTTCATAAAAGTGATATAATGAAAAAACCATAAAATTATTTTAAAACTGCCCAACAAGCAAGCATTACCAATGTTAAATCTTTGATCGAACGATTAAGATGGAAAGCTGATGTATGAATTGATTTTTCTTGGGCAACTTTTTGGTTTTGTCCCATAGGTTAGATTCAGAATGGGGAAAATCTGAATACATAAATATGTAACACTAATGCATAACACTTATTTTACTATAGTGACACATATAGACATAAAGTCACAAGAATTGAGAAAATGAATAAACGAACAAGTTACCATATTGACGAGTTACCAAAATGCCGTTAGAATTCAATAGAGAGGATCTGAGAATATCAAGCGAATGGATACTCTTATGGCTACTAAATCATGTCAAAATTAGGCTTTAAAAAATTATTCAACCAAAGCAAAAGTGACTATAGAACAAACCTACACTAAAATCCTAATTCTTATCATGTATCATGATTTAAGAGGGGAAAAAGACATACATTTTATCAAACATTTGGCATGCAACCTTATAACTGTACATAAATAATTACCTAATTGAAGTAACATATTAGTAATAAAGTGAAAACAGTGCACAACCTTATCACAAATTTTGGAAGCCTTTTAGTCACAAAATCTTATAAATTTTCACTTATTTCAAGGCTCTTGGGATAAACTTGCTTTCACAATCACAAAGATTTCATGCGGTCAGTGATGCCCTCCCATAACTAAAAAATTAACTAAAATTAATACCTAAATCTACAAAAAGTCAAAGAATATGAATAAGAAAAAGATATTGTCAAAAGTAGTTTGAAACCCTAGATAACGATGCACATAAAGCCCTAAAATTTTAAATCATAGAAGCAAAATATCACAAACCTTTAGTGAAAAATCATGAATTTCATTGGTTAGGAGAAATCGCGCATGTGAGGAAGAGGAATTGAATTAACTCCGGTGTCGATTGCTGAGACGATGGAGATGAAAGCCCTAGACAATTAAAATTTTCAAACAATTAAAAAATCTTCGAAAGAAGACATCTTTCTTAGAGAGAATCCCAAATAAAAAATCACTCCAACGCTTTGATTGGTGAGAAGTGGAGAACCAAAAAAAACATGTAAAGACTAAAGACCATCTTTTCTAAAAAGAAGAAATGAGTGGATATGGGTAAGCATTGTACAAGGACCTATCTTTTCTATTTGTTTTTGCAACTTTGCCCTTCATTTTTCCCTAATCATTTTATTGGCATTTCTTTGGGTTTGTACACGGAGGATAAAATGGGTCTCTTTTTGTCTCGTAGCAATGGAACCGAAAGTTAGGAGGATAGAAATTTGGCCGCTAGCTTTTCACATTGAACGCTATAAATGATTTGAGCAATTAGAAAACTTAAGGTACTATTACAATCATGAGATACTCTGAGAACACATAGATCATAACGTAAAAGTTTTCTTTCCTTTGCAAAAGGTATTCCTGTTAGCATCAATTGAAAAAAACTGTTAAGAAAAGAGATTCAGAGCCTTTCATTCATAGATGAAACTTACTTTATATATTTAACAAAATAAATAAATAGTAGTTACAGACCTATCATAAAAGGGAAGTTTATGAATATTCTTAAATGGAAAACAGGGAAAGAACTAAAAAGTATGAACCTGATCTGCACTGAACCATGCTGAAACCTCAACAATAAATTCTAAAACTTTTTAAAGAAAAGCATTAAGTTCATAAAAAAAATCAAATAATCACTAATAATTCCAAATACCATACAAAATTTGAGGAAAAATTATGCTCAATGAAAAACTCCTAGTCGTCCATATAAAAATCATAAAAAGAAAGAGAAAAAGATCTTAAAAATGATAAAAAAACATAGATTTTTAGAAACCTAAGACTAATATAAATAAACCGTGAAACAATCAAACAACACAGAAATTTTGATGAAAGAACTATAGATCACTTGCAAGAACATGTAAATTTGCCTACATAGTGATTTGAAAAATACCTGGGGTGGTGAAATTAAAATCCTAACTAAAAAAACTATGGGTTAAATAAGATCTTTCATTTTTTGTCAAAATATCTAGTTGAAATATTACAGTTTGTCATTTGTCAAACTTATACCAAATTGCTCAAAGCTGCACGGAATCCATCATTAGATTAAAATATAAATCAGAATAATATGCACCAATCTGTTATAATCCAACTAACATGTATTTAGTACATAAACAATGTCATCCTAGTTAATTTGAGAGATTATAATAACTTGCCGGCTCAAAAAAATATACTCAATAATAGGGCAGGTGAGCGTTCACGTGGCAATAGACACTCGGGGATAAATTGATACTCTACCTACTGGACATGCCATGACTAAATATGAGCCATGATTCTAAAGCTAAGAGCATTATCATCACCAATTGCCTTGTCCTATGTATTTAGGATCAATTGCTTCAATTTTTAAAATGAAACAAATACTCACAACCCATCATATGAACAAAAATAATATATAAGTAGTCATGCCAAACCCAATGGATTGATAAACTCAACCACAACATATTATTTTATCTCCATGCCACAACTAATTGCCAACCATCATCAATTATAACAAAGTTAAATTTTTTTTACCTTTTTTTAAACAACACACAAAATTATCTCTTTACAGATTATTATTTCGTATGATACTAAACACAAGTAATTTGAGAGAAATGTAACATGAGGAATATAATACATCTCTAGTCCTTGCCTAATACCTTACGCATTAAAGTTTAGATGCATCCCACGTACACCAACCAAACCAATCCAGCATTCCAGACATCCATTATAGAAGCCCCACAAAAAAAATAAAATTAATTACCATGAATGTTAAATCTAGTCAAAGATATTGCAAATTATGGTAAAAATACTTTTCATGGTGAGAAAATGTTTGTAAGTGCTTCTCGATGGTCCTGTATGATTTCAGGGCATACTAACTCACGTCTATAAATAGATATCATAATGCAAATCATGAGAACGCTATAATGTATGATCAGGAAAAGATCTGGAATAATCAAAGTTGAACATGAATTTTGCATAAGAATATGATCATGGAGAATATAGTATGCATTAAAAATGCTTGTATACTACCCATGTAGAACTAAAATGGGACATCAGTTTCTGAAAACCAAACGGATTTAACACCCAAACAATATATCTGCAGTAAACATAAAAAGATTATATCGGCAAACATAAAGACTGATTTTCAATAATACAAAAAAAGGAAAAGAAATCAACCACCAATATAATCATCCAAATCAATTAACACTTTCCAAACAATCTCCAAATCATTATTTTCATTTCCCTGAAGAACTACTCTGAAGGTCTCTCAGGAAGAGATAGGAATACAGTCTACACAGCTGATTACCCTATGCCTTCTTCACTTCCATTGCCAAAGTTAGACCCATTAGTTCCCTCAACGATGAAAAAATGCATTTGAAAGAGGATGTCTTTGCCTGACGTACCAATGTTTCATGTCAGCCACCATAGCGTAAACCAGAAAACACACATGAAATGAAGGCCACTGCAATTCAATAACATGGTAAAAAACAAAGAACAATCAGTCCCCTCGTGGAAAATTCATTTGTGTATATGCATGTATTATAGATTGTTAACTAAAAGCACAACAAGTTTATTATTAAGATGACTTTACAAAGAAAGATAAATAACAAACAAAAATAACAAAACTACATCTTAGCCCAACAACAATTCACAAAAGTGCGTGAGACCCCTCACCTTTTAGGCACCTCTTGGATCGGCAGCCCGTATCGCAAATACTCTGATAGACATTTTCAACCATTGGATTAGTGAATTTTTTTAAGGATTGTTGTAAATAACTTTGTAGTTTAACCAAGTGGTTAATTACGCCGACGGTTAGAATTTTCCTACAAATATGACTTTTGAGCTAGCTAAAAGATTGAACCGTCCAGATCAATCTCCATTTGTGATAATTAGGGATGCAAACCCTAAACCGAACACCGAAACCGAACCGAAAACCGGCCCGAACCGTCCCCAAAACCGACTTAACCCGAACCGAACTGAACCGAAGTGAAATCGGTTCGGTTTTTGGTTTGGGTGGCTGGAAACTGAGAACCGATTAGGTAAGTTGAGTAAACCGACCCATTAATGGGTCAAAACCGGCCCGAACCGGCTCCCCAAACCGAACTTACACCAAACCGGTGCCTTAAAGGCTTTTTTCCTTTTTTTTTCTCCTCTCCCTTTCTCTCTACAGCTGTCCGCCTGTCCCAAACGCCCATTCCAAATCTGATAACTCATTTAAAAAAAAATAAAAAATTTCAAATTCTATACAGCTGTGAGCTGTCCCAACTCCCAAGCTATATATATATATATAATATTAATATAATATATATTATATTATTATATATATAATATACTATATATACTAGTCAGTAGTAATATATAACTTTCTCTCAGCAACTCCCTCCAGTCTCTGTCTCCCTGCAAGTCTCGTCTTTCTCTCCTCTCCACCTTCCGGTGTCCCTGAAACTCTCTCTCTAAAAACACAGGTAAGAACCCAAACTGAACCAAACTGAGACACCGAATCAAGGATCGGGCTGAACCGAAACCGATCGTACCGAATACAAAAAAAATGGGTTTCGGTCTTGGTTTCTTGCAAATCGGTACACCGAACCGAACCGATTCATAGTTCGGTTCGGTTTCGGTTTGTGGTGTACCGAACCGAAAACCGAAAATTTTGGTGTCGGTTCGGTTCGGTACACCGAACCTGCATCCCTAGTGCTAATCCCACATTACACAAAGTCAATATCATTTACTAAATGAATCGCGCTCCTTCAAAAGAAGCTCACCAAATCATTCGTCAAGAACTTACTCGAGCTCTTTGACGGAAGAGTTAGATTAAATAGAATAATTTATTAAAATGTAATAAATGAAACCTTGAATTAGAGAGGGAGAGAGAGATTTATTGAGATGCAAATAATATGTAGGCAAATAAGCTACATCATTTTCAAAAAACAAGAATTAGGCAAGAAATTCACCAAATCTTGGTTGCTTTTGTAATAAGATCCAACGACTTTACAAACATGAAACAATACGTGCATAAGCCATGGTTGCTTGTGTGATCAGATCCAATATTGAATCATTTCTTTATGAGAAAAATAAACTTTAGAAAAAAAGAAAGAAAAGGTAGCCCAATGATAGAGGTGCAAGGTTTGACCTGAAACCCCAACACGAATCAAAAGCCGAGCAAACCAAACCCGTCCGAACTAGCTTGAAAACCGATTCTATTTGGCTTCGATTTTGGGTGGCGAAAACTGAAAGTCGGTTGTGGGTGGTGAAAACCGAAAATAGGTAGGATGAGAAAACCTTAAAAACTCCGGAAAAAAAATCGGAAAACCCAAAAAATGCTTTTAAAAGAAAAAAAAAAAACTGAACCCAAATCGAACCGAAAAAAAAGTTTCTGGCTTCAATTCGGTTTCGATTTCAGAAAAAAAAGGAACCAAAACCGAATCGATTCATTTCTGTTCGGTTTCGGTTCCAGCTGAACTAAATCGAAAATAAAAAATTCCGATTTTGGCTCGGTAAACCGAACCTGCATCCCTACCCAATGACGGCAAAAATAAATAGTAAAAATGATATCATGAAAAAAGGAAACCTTAAAAAAACCCCTAACCCATGATGGACCAAGGAAAATAGAGAAATAAGAAAAATTAAAAAAATTATTATATTTCTTTATTTAAAAACAATATAAAAATCTAAGAAAGATCCTAAATGGTACCTGATTCTTAGTAAGCTGTTGAGGATAGCTGCAATAGAAATTCATTATGGCAAAGGATGTTGGCTAAGGGCTGACGATTTTCTCTCCCAAATACAAACCCTAAACAGAAAACCCACATAAAACTTAACAGAAGAGAGAGAAGAGAAAATGACTTGAATTTGGGTTTCTCATTTTCGTATCCTTCAAAAGGGAAGAAGCTTTGCTAACTTGCACATAAACTTTGTCCTTATGCAATAGAACGAAAGAATATTCTTTTGAAGGAAGGAATCAATGAATACGAAATTTGTCCGGTTGCTTTCCCTTTTTTATTAAAACGTGTATATATATATATATATATATATGCCATGTAGACCACTTGTATGTTCCTACATATGAAGGATCCACTAGACATACATCAACCAATTATACATTGTACACTAACATTTGCAGTATGAATGCAAAGATGACATCTTCATTTCAATTTTCTTGGTACATGGTTTGGTTCTTATGGTTTTGTGGCTCATTTTTTAATTTTATTTACAAATGCTGAGTTACACTTAGCCTTTTCAGTTTGTCTTTGCGTATGATCCGCTGCTGATATTGAAGTGAACTTTTTGCTATGAGGCCGCTGTTATGGGAAAACCATTTAATTGATTCTTATTCATTTTTTGAGCTCTATTCAGTTCCTGGTTATGAACCATTGTAATATTTGCACCTGCTGCTTCTCTATTTGCCTTTCACTTTCCCTCTAATCTTTAATAGTTTGTTATGAGAAGGCTTATAATGAGAATTAGTTTTCTTTAGGTGTAGTCTGATGTGTCAATGTATTTTCGTCAGTACTTTCAACAATATTATTATCTCTTCATTTATATGCATATGGGTTTATTAAAATTTTTTTCGAAATAAAATACATGTGTATGGGTTTATCCATTCTCTATGGTCATATGTCAAATATGCTTCTCTATACGCTTCCATGAACAAAATTGCAGAACCATGATTTTTTATGCATGTTTGTGTTCAGATTGCTTGTATTTTCACTGTGATGATGCTCATGTAGGTATATCTTATCTTGAGAAGGAAGAAGTGCGTGTCCTTCTGAGACAGGTTATTATAACCTATTCATAGTTTTTTATTTAGTCAAAATGATGTTGTAGCTTTTTAGATGGTAAATTCTTTCGATAACTAGCTAATACTTGATTGGCCTTGTTGCTGTCGACATGTTCTCCTAAAAGTCAAATTGTGACAGA
The DNA here is from genome assembly GCA_021018995.1 of Chloranthus sessilifolius. Lineage (NCBI taxonomy): Eukaryota > Viridiplantae > Streptophyta > Magnoliopsida > Chloranthales > Chloranthaceae > Chloranthus > Chloranthus sessilifolius. Next base: position 47,769,679 of record CM037593.1, on the reverse strand, counting down.
TATGTTAATCTAGGAGATGCCTAACCAGTAGACGCATTTGGATTGTTTTCTATTTAAGAGGAAAACCTTTATATATTCATAGATGCTGTACTTGTTGTAACACCAAATAACATTAACTCCACTCGCTTAGTGTTGGTGGTATTAGATAATTATGTGTTTGGAACTTGTTGCAGTGCTCTTCCATACTCATCTTCATATCTTTATAGTAAGGGAGGAGAGCATTTATGTTCCTCTAGGCTTTCACTTAATTTAATCCAACAACTTTAGAAGATTTCTCAATCTTCTTGAAGTTTTTTACTTGGTGTCAAACTAGATTGGTTTATATTCAAGATTACTTGGTTCTCTTGAACATTAAACACTTGAAACATCTAGCCTCAAGTGAGGAAACACCTTTATGAAGTGGTCTGTGCATTGATCCTTTTTGGAACCAAATGTCGTATCTGTTATTGCTCTTTAAATTTTAAATATTGTTATGGGAAACGATATGCTGAGCTGTTATGTTTGTAATATTCTCTGCCGGTTAGCTAGAATAACCTCTAAAATCTAACTTAATTAACTTGGTGCTTAATTGAATTAGTTTCTTGATATATGGACATCATCCAAAATTATGTTTAACATGTCACATTAATGATTAATTGTTTTAACAATTCAGTGTACTCATGTCTGTTCCTTTCCTTTATTTAGGATTATTTAATTCACAATGTATATAAAATAAGTAATCTTGAGTGTACTCTCATTGGTTTTTGGCTGCTTATTGCTGGAGGCGATAAAATTTCAGTGCATCGTGTTATACAGATTGGTATCTTGTATTGCATTTGCATGGTTGTACATACTTTTGTAGTATATTTTTTTTAATGGAATGCTTGCCCTTATATAAAAATCTAAGAGTGTAAGCAGCTAAAATTTTGACAATTTTTAATATTTGTTCCAGGATCCTAGATTTTGGACATACAGACCGTTGTCTGAATTGATGGTCCGTGCAGCTGCTGATGATGTCCGTTTTCTTCTCTGCATTTACGACAAGATGATGGAAAAGCTGAATCGACAATCCTTGTGGCATCTAGCAGTTCGGGGTTCGCTATATTGTCGATGTTTCTGCATCAATGATAAAGAGTATGCAGATTGGCCGTCGGTTCCCCCAATCCCAGGTCTTTTATATTTTGAATAATTATGGTAATTTTGGGGCTGGTAAAAGTTCAGTGTTTTGATGTAACTGATATATTTCTTCTCTCCAAGTCCCCACAACAAATATTTTAAGTCCTAGAAGTTGCCAATGAAGTTTACAATCTCAATCCACAAATGATCCAAGTTAAACCCAAGTGAAACGTTTATGCACCAATTTTCCAAAATCATGGCACAAAAAATCAAACACCATCTTTATAGCGGTGACAACCGTTCACTTTACCTTCGCTAAAAACTGCTGCTTGAAGGAAAAGAAGAAATAGAAGACAGATTTTACTCAAGATAGAAAGAGTTCTTCACTATTTTAATCATAAAAGTAGTAGGAAAATCTCAATTGGACCCTAGATTCAATCTCAACCCCACATAAACTCTAATCCTAACCTCCCTTTAATAGAAAATCTAAGGCATATTATGATGACTAAAATACCTCTGAATACTTTAATTATCACAGCAACACTGAACCACATTTATGTTTGGATCATAACTGACGTAATTCATGTTGGAATTGCATGATATTGGGCTTGTTGAAAAGCTAAATTGTCAGCTTTCTCGTGGTAAGATTCTGTGGAATTTTAACACTGGTTGACAGGAGAAAAGGAGTGACAACATAAGATTGGGGTGGTTTTCCTTGTCATCTCTTAACAACCTTGCATATGTAACTCTTCTTAAGCAAATGCCCATGGGTATGTACAGCCACATCACTTGCATCTCCTGTGAATCTTCTCGTTTGGGAAGCTTCTCTTTCATCTTCTTCTCCCATGTTTCTTTCTTGTTTTTCTTTGATTTTCATCTCTTCCTAGGAGAGTTACTATAGTAGATGCTAATCTAGGTAATCTCGCTATCCGCTATTTGTCTATTCTCTCCATATCGATCATTATGGCGAAAGAGATTGAGAAACTATATAGGAGTATATTTGGAGTAGAGTGTCTCCTGCTGGGAAGGTGGTGGACCGGTTCTTCTGGTACGCTATGTTCACTGCTGCATTGGCATGTTGCACAAATGAAGAGACAACACAACTCTTCATTAAAATGTTAAATTTTGTGGTCCAAAATTTCATGGAGATTATTCCATGCACAAGCTGATGATCAAACAAAGTGTATTAATGCGGCCCCGGAGTATTTGAGGCGCTTTGTCATTGCCGTCCAGAAGGATTGAATTTAAGTATTTTGCTACAATCTCAAAGAAAAGTGGTTCATTGAACCACACTCCCTTTTAGTTGGTTACAACACAACAATCAATAGTGCATGATAAAGGATGGGAGAATACACAGGGAAGAGTTTTGTAGCTTACAAAATTGGAAAAATGTGCAAGATCCTAGTGATATTACTACGAGATATCTTGAGAAGGCTGCCCGACGAATGAAAAAGATTATAGACACCAATAGGAGGGCTACAAGTTGGAAACAAAGTAATGGGTAAGCTGCAACCACAACAATTCAAAGTGTTCCAAGGATTGCATAAGGGATTCCTATGAAAGTAAGAGGGGCCTTTATCCTGTAATCAAGAATGTGGGAAAGGTCTCCTACAAGCTTCAACTCCTTGCAAGACGAAAATCCATCCGGTCTTTCACACAAGTTGTTTAAGCCATATAATAAAGATGACAGAGACTCGAACTGAAGGGTTTCCAAATGAGCGCCACCTATAGTGACGACGTCCTCTAACAAGAATGTGAAGATTTTCTTGCCGTTCAAACAATAAGTTGGTGAGCCAACTTGGGAATTGACAAGTCCTGTGTGTTTGTTCGAAGATAACATTGAATGATTCATTAAGGCAGTGTATATGAGAGCGCCTATGCAACAAGTGTGGGTGAATTGTTATAGTCCCAAAATTGGCCCATACTTGATGTGGTACACGCACGATAACGACTGAGAGGGTAGTAGTTTGACACAAAAATTACCAAATCTATAGGAAAAATGAAGCTAGTCTTACAAGGTGGTTGAATTAAGGAATGTCTAACTAAGATTCCTTTGCCAGTGAACCCGCACGAACACGTAATACTAACTGCAACTAGTAGCGCTTCAAAAAGCTCAAGCAAAATATTTCATTGAAATCTAAATTAAATTCCCATACTAATGGCCTTTAAATAGGTTTTTAGAATGCATAACATTAGAAATCCTATTGTAACTGGAATTCTTAATTTAAATAAGAAATATCCTTATTTTTTAAAATTATTAATTAAAGTCATAAATGATATAAAAATTAAACCTATTTTTAATGAAAGAAACGAATCGTATTCCCTAAAATAAAACAAAATCCATAATTCCGACAAGTATAAAAGAACAATGATCATACACGTCAAAGGTTTAAAATGTGGGTAATCTAGTGTGAAGTCATACATTGAGGGGCTATAACCCAAAATTTGTCTTTTAGGGAGATTTGAATCATCAGATGTGCGCACTATAAGGATAACCATTGCTTTGAATTTTAATGATTGATATTAAGGTTTATAAATCAGATGGTTCACATCAACATATAGGCATGTTTCATTGGGCCTTGACATGTTCTTATGATAAATTTCCACTTGTATGATCTAGATTTATTACATGTGTGCCACATGACATAATGACACGGTGGGCTCATTTAAAGGAACCCTTTAGATTATATGATGGCACCCATAGGGCACCTCTTTACTTTAATTGGGTGTGCTAGTAATTAAGTAAAATACACCCGACATCTCACATCACATGAGAAGCCCGGATTTGTTACTGATTGACCCTAACCCTGGAATTGGCCCGAATTAGGACTGAGCCTAGGTGATGTTGTGAAGATCATCATCAATGGTTTAGATTTTGATAATTATCATGATGATGATCACAATTGCCAGTCAAACATAGCCCCCTTAATCCAAGAGAACTAGAAGCACTAATACCTTAAGCTAAAAACTGACCATAACTTCTTCAATACTTGTCGGAATTATGGATTCCTTGACATCATTGGAAAGCTACTTCGATAAGTTTTCAAATAAGACCAATTTCACATCAATCTGATGTCATTTGGCATTTGAAAATGGGTCAATCATAAAAGTGATAGATTGAAAGATGAGGATTTTGCGATCCTCTGAACAGAGAATCTTTGACGATAAAAATGTGATTTTTCTCCTCTTCCAATTTTTCATGTTCTCATTTTCTGGTTTTCTTTCTCGGATTTTTGTAGCACAATTAAACTTTGCACTGCATCTGTCTCCCCTCTTAAAAAAAGTTAGACCTCAAACTTTCTAGATATTGGACGTCTTCTTCGAATAATTCATAGGCCCATACGTTATTTCGGGTGATCATTGCTTGGACCAATAAAAGAGTGATGTTGATGGTTTGACCTTCTTTGTCATCTTCACAATTCTTGTATATGGGATATCTATACACCATGTTCCACGAATGGCTCACTTTCATCTCGTAGTGTTGATCGCCATCACTTCGCTTTGTTGATCGGAGGTTGTCACGTTCGATCGAATGCAGTCTGATATCAAATGATGCGATCCACACACGTTAGCCACTTGAGAGGGTAGTAATTTTGACGCAAAATTCTTAAAATTTATAGGAAGACTGAAATTAGTTTTCTAAGGTGGTTGAATTAAGGAATATTCCACCATATTTCCTTTGACAGTGAACCACAAAGCAGTGTTGTTAAAGGCACTAGGCGTATCCGAGGTGGCAAGGGTCCCTGTGGCCTAGGCGCATATTTTTTAAGGCACATTTTTATTTTAATTTATATATATTTCTTATTATATATTAAATATATTAATATAAAATGATATATATCATTGTATTTTATATTTCTATTAATAATTTATGACATTTAAATATTTAAACATATTTATCTATCAAAAATTTTAAATTATTAATGTAAACATGCATACAGTGGATAGTAACATTCAACAAATATGAAATACAAGAAATAAATAAGCATCATAAAGAATTAAACATTATGTGTACTAAAAAATACAATTTAACAAACTTGCAAGTAGCAAATAGTATAACTATCGAAGAACGAACTTATGAACTAAAAAAATAAATGAATCACAAATAACAAGTAGGATTAGGCCTGTAGCTCAATGGAAGGTCAAAGTGAGGCAATCTTGAGGTTGCAGGGTTCAAGAACTAATAAACTAACAATTGAGTATCTCTTACATAACTTATAAATTATAAAATTCATATATATATATATATATATATATATATATATATATATATATATATAAGGCGCAAAAGTGCCTAGGCACGCTTCTCACCTGCGCTTAAAATGCAAGGCCCATGCACAGAGGGTGCACCTAGGGCCTAGGCGCGCCTCTGACAACACTTTCGCAAAGATACCTAATGGTCACGGCAGCTAGTAGGGCTTCAAAAAGCTGCAAACAAAAAATATCTCCTTCAACTCTAAATTGAATTCCAACACTATTGTCTATTAAATAAAATTAGTAATCCTAGTCTAACTCTAATTTCTAATTTAAATATAGAAATTTCCTAATTTTTCTATAATAATAAAATAAAGCCTTAAAAAATAAGAAAACTAATCCTATTTTTAATAAAAGAAACAAATCTTATTGGCTAAAAGGAAGTAATACGAAAATTAACCTAAGTCTCCTAGAAGTCTTGAAATTCGCCACTTTTTGTGTAGTTTTAAAAAACTGACAATAACTTCTTCATACTCGTCTGAATTGTGCATTTTCTGGCTCGTTGGAAAGTTACTTTGACAAACTTTTGAATATGACCAATTTCACCTCAATCTGACATTGTTTCACACTCGAAAATAGGGGAAACATAAAATTTGACGGATTGAAAGTTGGAGACTTTGCGATCTTCCAATCAAAGACTTTTTGACAATAAAAGGATGATTTTCCTTTTCTTCTTCTTCCCATTTTCTCTAGTCTTCTTTCTCAATTTTGCAGTAGGTTAAAATTCATATGATCAATTATCTATTGCAAAATATCTATATGATTGTAGTTGTATATGATTTGTACATAGATGTAATATTCTATCGAAAGAGTAGAAGAGCAAAATGTTTAGAATATTCTTTAGGCTAGAGCATTATGGAAGTCTCTTGAAAGCCACACTTTGGGAAATGGGAGAATCCTCTATAGTATTTAGAGGGTTCTCCAAGTGTTGGATAAAAAGGACATGACTCAATCTTAACTGTCAATGCCTAGCCTCCAAGCCTATAAATAGGTGTGATCCCCTCACTTGGGGGGCATCCTCAAGCATTTGAATCCTTTTGTATTCTGTTGTAAACTCTCTTTATTTCAATACAAGTTCTTCCTTTCCTTCAAGTCTCATGTGCTCTCCTCTTTTCTACTAAGTGTGGTCAAGGCCAGCTTACTCGACATAGTTGAGCATGCTTCTTGAGTGCTGCACACGGATAAGAACTAGGCAAAATTCCCAATATGTGACAATCTAGTTCCATGCTGGAATCCTATTGTTGCAAATAGCACTTTAGATCTCGTGATTTCTCATGGCGACTGAGTAGAATTTTCCGTTATTGGAGGGGGTCTAAACTGTTCTATACTTCTATCCTTGGAATATAACCTCAGTTTTGATTGAAGAATTCGATCACCCATAGTAGGCTCAACCCATAGCATAAACTCTATCCAGTATCTACTGCTCATTAGCTGATAGGTCGTTTAGCACGATCTAGACATAGTGAGATAAGAAGATCACTTTGCAACCACCTCTCTTACTGCAAAAGTGCGAAAAGTGTTAGAGGCATCCTCGACCGACCAATTTCTGTTAGAGATTGTGCTTTTAATGACACCTCTATATTTTTTTTAATTGAACCACAAATCACCGTCCATATGAGCTATTTGGCTTTGAGTATCTAGTCCAAAAATGATTTTCAATTAATATTTTCCAACTTATCTTCATCATGCCTTCCTTCTTTGTGAATGATGTTGTCTACGACTGCCCATTCTGCTTTCATCTTTAGGGTAATTGATCTTGTCCAAACGAACAATGCGCTTTAGTAACGAACTGTAACACATATACAAATAAAATGAATAACAATGAAAATGTCAAAGCACCCTTTACATACCATGAAAATACAGGTACTGTACATCATATAATGTCCTGATAAGTTGCATCATTTAACAATATTGAGGTATAATTTAGAGCTATGTTTGAGATACATGAAGTAGTTCACACGAGTGATTGGGTGAAATTGAATGAAATCATAAAAATCTTGTTGATGCCACAGATAAGAGGGCTTTTTTTGGGTAAAGTGATTGGATTTGAATAAGATATGAAATGTTGGATGGATTTGAGATGGGGTTTGGTGCACATCATTGAAGAACCTAATGCCACAAGGCATATTTGACGAACCTTTTCTATTGTACCATGTTTTATGGAGGTTTGATTATTTTCCTGATTCCAGCTGGAATAGCTTATGTAGTTGATAACTTGATATCATGCAAATTCCTACTTTCAGATTCATCACTAATGTAAATATTGGAGTGTATGCCATTGGCTGTTTGTGACTTTCAGTTTATTAATTACTTATTTTACTCGCTTAGCCCAAAAAAGGGACAAAAGAAGAGCTGTTAGTGCTGTAAAAGACAATGTTGCCCTCCCAGCTCTATTTCATATTCGGGGTGTGTTTATACTTTATAATGATCCGGAAATTCCAAAGTCCAAACAAGTGATCACCTCTTGAGTGGGCATAACATGGAAATGACAACTTTTGGAAAGTCCTGTCTGGTCAGATGCTTGCTTTTGGATGATCTATAAAATGTTTGATAGCCCATCAAATATAATCTTTGGAGGATGGCATGAAAGTATAACCAATGCAATTTCTTGTCTATTGCCCATCCAAGAGGGAGCTTATCTTTGATGGTGCTAAGCACCATGCCATATATCTCAGAAAGTCAATGTAGGATGTTACTAATCTTGAGGAAAGAACGAAATAATTTATAGTCATATCATCCATTCTCGAATATTTGACATCAAACAATATTAACATCTACAAAAGCTTAATTGGCTAGATTTTGATAATAGCTTAATACACTTTTCATTAGGAAGATCAATCTCTTGAATAGACGTGAGTACAAAAAGTTTCCTACATTTACATTCATTCGAGCTGAAAAAATATCTCCAATGATTCTAATTACTCCTCACTCTTTCCTAAACCCGTCTGATACACATCTGTGATGCGTATGCACATTAACAATTGTATATTATCTTCTCTCAGATGTGTATGCACACTAACAATTGTGTATTATCTTCTCTCACCCTCCCCCAATCATATCGTGAATTTCTCTAAATGATTGTTATCGCTCTTTCCTAAATTATAGGGTACATATCTATGAAATATCCACATTAATAATTGTATAATTTCTTTTCGGTCATCCTCGTGCGATTGCATGTTCCTTTTTGTGTAAGGAACATGATTGGTTACATTTTAGTATCAGTCCTTGATCTCATCTATGGAATGATTGATTTCGGTAGAAAACTTCCATCATGCTATTGGCAATCATCTCTTACCTGTTAAATGTTGCATCCCACTCATCTTCGAGGTTGTTAGAGCCGGTGGCCTACTAGATGAGGTCTGTCATTATCTCTATCAATATCCATTGGCATTTCTCTGCAGTAATGGGCAATATAATACATCCAGAACAACAAACCCCAGGAATAGGTCTTAACTCTATTGCAGTGTTCAATTTCTTAACTTCTCACAATACATAAAATAAAACTAAAAACATTTGCAATCCTGGAACTTTAGCCTATAACTTGTTGAACATGGAAGTCATGCTAGAGAAAAATGTAGAGTTGGTTAGTTCTTGTTTCTTTATTATTATTATGGTTAATTTTTTTAAAAATTGATTTAAATTGTCGAAAGTGAAATATAAATTGTGCAATTTATAGAAACACTGATGCTGAATTGACTCTTGTGAGTTCGAGTTCTTTACACCCTGAAAAGCTATGAGTCTCATTATTAATTGTCTCTGTCCTTGTAGATAACCTATTTGTCGAAGGACATGTTCCTGAAGAGGAGATTCTATCAGTGCTAAATGTCCCTGTAGGGAAAATGGGACGAGTTATTGGGAGAAGAGGTGCTTCTATTTTGTCGATCAAAGAATCTTGCAAGTAAGTGTACAGACATACACACCATGATATTTTATTTGTGCTTTTGTTTATTTAAAATAAAAATTCACTACTCTAAATGCATATTACAGTGCGGAAATACTCATTGGAGGTGCTAAAGGACCACCCGACAAGGTTAGTTCATTGTTTAATATCTCAGATTCATACCCCTCCCATCATTTTTATCATCTTAAGTTTAGAAGAAAACTCTAAATACAAATATTTGGGAATAAGGATGGAGATTAAAAGACGATAATTTTTCTTTTTTAGACAAGGAATATGCAAGGGAAATTGAGCAAGAAGGGAAATCAAATCAATGAGTGACATATAAAGTATCTGTAGTGGAAGTAAAATTAACCTTTACAAAGATGAAGAAAAGGAAAGCCTTTAGGACTAGATGGGATACCTAAAGAGCTTGTCATTGTGACGGAAGAAAGTAACATGTTATATATATATAAATAAATAAATTCAGTTGCAATTCTAGGATTTCAGTGATCTTAATCTTTTTGGCAGAGTTTCTGAAATCTGCTGCAATTTTCTCTATGGGGGGATCACAACATAGACCCAGAGCAATCTGAATCCGATCAGGATTGGGTTGTGAGGACATTCTATTGGGTCCTCAATCAAGAAATTACTCAAGAGTGTTCTGAACACTTCTAAGACTTCAAATCTGGATGGAAAGGAGAAATGATTTATGTTAACAAAGGGATCTGGGGAACCAGGTATTCATTTTGAACTATCTGCTTTAAGGGTGGTTCGGTTCGCTACAAACACTCTCTTTTGGGCAAGTTTTAAGATCCAAGCCAGGTCAGAAGGGATTATGCCTAGAGGTTGTTAAAATAAGCAGGTACATTAAAAGAAGTGGAAGATGATGGGAACGTGTTCGCTTTATGCTTTTGATAATCGGCAGGTCTTGTTAAATTTTGCACAGGAGGATATGGTTGAGTTACTGGATTAGGGATTGATATAATTTCCTAGGTTTTTCAATGAAGGTATTTAAATGGACTGCAGATTTCAGAGCCTTGGGAGATGATCCAACATAAGTGCCGTGCTGGGCCACATTCCCTTATCTATCAGGTTTTAATTTTGAAGAACAAAATTTACGAGGAGAGGATTTGGATTGAAACAGGGTTAAATGGCTTTTGGTATGGCTACATCCTGCCATACTGTTCACATTGTCAGAAGCAAGGTCACAACGATGGAATCTGTAAAATAAAAAAGCAAGTTGCAGACAAAGTAGGTTGGGCAATCTAAAGAGCACAAGCTACTTTAAAAGAACCCTCAGAAAATCTGAATCCAATAAATAATGACTGCAACCCTATTCATTGAACAGATAAGGAGGTTTGCACACAAATTCACCAAATCAGCATTTGCCTAATGGATATTTTCACGATTATCATGATCCAAGGGCTCTAGGAGTAGTGTTTCCAAAGTTGGAAAGAACCCAGTCGGAGCAGACTTGTCATCCTAGAAGAGGTAAGAGTCCTATGCCAGGGCATGTTTCCTTTAATTCAAACTCGGACTCCGATTCAAAATCTCATGGGTTGAAATTATTCAAAATCCTGAAGCGGCGCAAGTTACGTTTGGGTTGTCTCTGGTCCTTTGGAATTTGGGTTGTCTCTGATTTAGACTTGATGTATTAACAATTGTGGTATATATAGCTGAGAATATTAGAGTTATATATTCGTTCTTTATTTTATTTATTATTTTATTTTTTTATAAAGTATAAGAGTTAAGGGCTATATTTATTGACTTTGCTTGTGGTTATGGTTTTAATAACATCTAAATTGGTCATTGGCCTAGTACATGGTTATGGTCTCACTCATGTTTCCCCCCAGCAGGGATTTATCCCTACCTGGTGTGTGTGATGTGCGGGTATTGCACGTGCCCGGGGACTCAGTCGGGTACTCTAAGAGGCCCGGATGCACCATCATCGGAAAAAAAGATTGAATAAGAATGGTTTTAAAACAAGTGTATGATGATATGGTGACACTTGTTATTGGCCTAGTCTATTTATGTAATATATTAGCTATTCCTCTAATTAGTTAATTTGTAAACTAATTAGTTGGTTTTAGTTATTTCTATATTAATTCACTAGCAATTATCCTTATATTGACTATTGTATTTGAGAGTAACACAAATATATAAATTAAACTTGGCCTCGGATACAGACCAGCCTCGGATACTCGACCATCTCTTCAATGGATCTAAGCTTGACCTGGACTTGGACCCAAATCCAAAGCTGAAATGGGTCCAAATATTTTTGTTAAACCTAACCTGATTTCAAATAGCTAGGGTTCGGTTCACTCCTCACCAGGACCTGACCCAACCCTTTTGCACCTTTAGCGATGGTGATTTTTCAACGACAAAAATGGTTCTTGTCATTGGATGGATTGGTTTGCTGGGGGGTTAATGTATTGCCCTCAATTTCTATTAATTATAATCGTTCCCTCATATGTATGAAATTCCAATTTTCCCTTGCTTGTTGATTTACTAAGATTAAATTTGGTAAAATTCAATGCTAATAATCTTATTTTGTTAATCTATTCTCTAATACATATGCTATGTGCATGTGATTTGTAGCAGATATTATAAATATCGTATTCAGTAATTATTATAATTATTATTTTTAATTCTATTCTTATGAGCATTAGAATAGAATTAACACTTAAGGAAGCATTTTTAATCTAAACATAATAGCTACGACCTCTTTTAGTAGCCTATAAACCCCCTTAATCTTTTTACATGAATTCAGGCAGAAAATATTTAATTAGACTTCCATTATGATCCTAGAGAGAGAAAATCCCTAGAATGAGAACAAGAAGGAAAAACACCCTTCTACTATTTTTGTGCACCTTCTTGTTCAAGTAGATGTCTTGGAGATTGTGATCGAAAGCTTGCAGAGTCGATCTACGATGTGGAAAGGTCTCAAGTTCTCCGGATCCATCATTGCTTCAAGGTGGGTGGAATTAATTATAGAGTTAATCTTTTCTTTAGGGTATGTTCATCACGAATCAATGATGGCTTCGTGAACCATATGTTTGATTCAATAAAATATGTTTATATTTTTGTGTTATGAAAATTAGTTTGAGCTCAAGAACACCCTTTTCGAATCTCCTCAATCTCATTAGTATTGAGTTCTAGAGATCTTTTACAATTTTGTATTTTGATCAGTCCCTATTTGCAGGTTTCTAAATCTTTCCTTTTGTTTTATTATATCTCGGATTTCCAAATAAGATGAAATACCAAATCATCTTGTAGTTCTCGAAGAGTACTTGCTGATAGTGGGGTCAATTTTCCTATTTTGATATCTTCTGCTATAGCTATGGTCGTTTCTTTATCATAGGACCAATTTTGCAACAATTTGGATACATTGTTTTGTTTAGATTATACATGGACTTAAACCTCAAATTTTAGGGTCTTCTCAAGTGGAGTTTTCAAGGATTTAATGTAATATTTTAATGATTTTGAGTTTTAAAAATATTAGTGTTCTAGTATGATTTCTATAGTCAACTGCCAATTTTTATGGTCTCAGGTAATTAAAAATTCTAATATTAATAAAATCATAATTTCTAATCTATCTGTGTGATCGTAGTGGGTCTCATTGTATTTTGTAGAACTAAAAAAACTAAGGTCTCATAAGTTGTGTTTGAAAGATCTCCAAGAGTTCTTTTAACTTCTGTATATTTACCTTGATCCATGTCGAGCTTTATGCCTTGACTAATGGGACCCAATTTACTGATCCATTATGCTAGTGTACACCTTTTGCCCCGACGTTCGTGAGGTTGGTTAAACTTTGATCCCTTGAACTACAGGTCTTTGGGCAGATCTGGATTATATATTAAACTGAGGCTTATCCTAATAGTTTGTATGGAATGTGATGAATAGGTCAAATTGAACCGTTGGTCATCTTTTGCATGTTTTTTTTTTTTTCTGATTTAGTGTTATATTTTATTTGAAAGTGTTACGTCTCCTTTTTTGACTTAAATAATGATGTCTCATATTAAGGTTGACTGATTTGACGTGATCTATGCAATGATATCCCGATTTTTTTTTTTTGTTTTTATAACATGGCTGGATCAGGTTTCTTTTTTTATTTTTGGATCGGTAATAGAGATTATACAGAAAACAACAAGGCGCTGAAAGACCAATACAACCCCGACATACACAAACCAAAGCGGGGACAGAAAAACGAAAATAAAAACAACAACAGAACACGCAACCGAGACCGGCCCCACTCAACCCGGATCCCAAGTACAAGAAATGAGACTATCACCACCCCCACCTAAAACCGCACCAGGTCTGTGACCGATTTGATGACCATCCCCACAGGTTTACTTTTATTCTCAAAAATCCTGGCATTCCTCACACCATAAGCACCAGAAAACGGCGAACAAGGAAGCTCTCCTGTACTCCCGTCTCTCTCCCTCAACCTTCACAACCGCCCAACTCAGCAGTTGCAGATAAGGCGTCGCCGGTGTAACACATTTCATCCCAGAAGACTTATAAATGACGCCCCAAATCATGTAAGCCGCCTGACAATGAAGGAAGAGATGAGCAGCGGACTCCTCTTCATTGGAGCACATCACGCAAGAATTCGGAATATCCAGACCCCTCCGAATCAGCTGGTCCCTCGTTAGGATTCTATCCATACAGAGCGTCCATCCGAAGAACCGAATCTTCAATGGAATAGGTTCGCTCCACAGCCATTTGCCCCCAAACCTAATGAATGGACGTCGCGATAACAACCCATAAAAAGATTTGACGCTGAACTGGCCGTCTCTGCTCGGGGCCCAAAACCTCTGATCAAGAGCTTGAGAATTTCGCTGCATCCCATAGAGCCTCAGCAGTAGGTCTGAGAAACTATTGACCTCACTGTCCCTGAAAAGCCTTCTAGTAGCGACATCCCAGACAGTCCCCCTCCAGAATGAGAGACAAACTCGTCAATCTTACCTCCCGGATTCAGAGAAATGGCGAAGATCTCCGGGTAGGCAACCTTAAGTGAGCCTCCATTCATCCAAACATTGTCCCAAAACCAGATATGAGTGCCACACCCCCGCCTAAACCGCAAGCCTTTAGCAAAACTCCCCCAAATACTGCAAATACCTCTCCACCACGCGGAGGTATCCCTGTGAGCCGAGGTGCAGATCCCCCAACTACCAAAGGAGAGCCCATATTTCACGGACAACACTAACCACCAAAGGCTATCTCTCTCTCTCTCTCTCTCTCTCTCTCTCTCTCTTCAACCCTCCCAACGCTCCAGAGCCACTTACCAAGCAGCGCCATATTAGTCCGTTTTAAACTGCGAATACCCAATCCACCATACACGACCGGCAATTGACAAATATCCCAAGTAACAAGATGGTAACGTCTATCCATACCCGACCCCTCCCAAAGAAAGGACCGTTGGATTTGTTCCAACCGATTGACAATCTCCATGGGACACTTGAACATTGACATCAAGAAAATGAGCATCGACGAGAGCACCGCTTTTACAAGGATCAGTCTACCTCCACTACTCAATAGCTTACCTTTCCACGACGACAAACGCTGCTCAAACCTTTGCACCATAGGAAGCCAATCCCGAGCTGTGAGCTTTCGAAGACCGAGCGGCAAACCGAGGTATTTAATAGGCTAACTTCTCGATAGCACAACTAACCGTACCTGCCAATTCGGCCAACAAAAACTCCTCAACACCAATCCCTGTGATAGTAGAGAAAATTAATCCGCTGCCCCGACACAGCCTCATACACTGAAAGAAGATCAGCCAAAGCGCTGAATTCCCTCACCTCAGCCTTCCCAAATAGAATCGTGTCATCAACGTATTGCAAATGCGAGATGGATCTACCTTGAGCTCCCACCTGAATGCCAGTGATGAGACTGAGCTCCCTGGCGCGCATGATCAGCCCAGATAGTGCTTCGCCAACCATATTAAAGAGAAAAGGGGATATAGGATCCCCCTGCCTGATACCCCCCTGGAGCTCTTAAAGTGCCGTGCCCGGCCGGCATGCCCGCATATCTGGGCTGGATCAGGTCTATCGTGCCCGCATAAAACTTTTAAAATCATAACTTTCTCGTTTTGTACAAATGATCATGTGCCTTATACTGATTTTACTCTTCTGAATACAATCTATGTGATAAAACTCGAACCGTTAGATTTTGACGTCTTCTACTTAAGGTTGACTTTTAGGCTCCTAGTTGGACCCAAACTTTAACTGACAACATCTTTAGTTTACAACTCTAAATTGATCGAGTGACTTGCCTATCCTGATCAACCTTTTGACATCTACCCAATAATATTAGAATATCTAGATTCTGATGGTGCTCATAAAAGTTGGCTTTCTCATGCGTTCAATTTGACCAAATCTCTAATTATCACAATTCATTTTAGCAAATGAGTAGTCTTTTTTTTTTCAACTTTTAAATGTTATTGACAAATCACAGTGGTAATTTATATTTAGAGATTGTTTTATAATAATTGGTATTAATAACATGGGTAATTATGTTGGTACACTTTAGGTTTGGATAAATCCGTTAACGTCATGCATCATTATATCATAATATATTATGTATAATGCATGCATAATTATCTATGTTGCTATAATAAACGGAACACATGCGTAATTCTTATGCTTTGTGGGTAATTCTAAGAACAATATTATTGCATGATATGATATGTGAATCACACATTACGTGTAGCATTATATGTTATTACACCCTACATGTGTTTCTGACTAAACATATGATCGTAACATCTAATACATTATGTTATGTTTCACACACCTGTGTATGCTTCTTATGATGTGCATATATTTATTATTCTTATGATATGCTCATGATTTATGACATTTGTCGTGGTCATTGCATTTAAATAAAAAGATTAAGATAAGATAAAAAACTTCATATGCTTTCGTCTTGGTGTGAGTTACTATCAAAATTAGCACTGAATCAGGACCCATGGTTTCATTGCATTAACTCTGAAGTCATGGTGGTATGAGATATTACAGTGGAAGCTTATAGTGGGATGTTTCATGACCTATGGTATGATATAATTGAGGCTTATATGGCATGCTTGTTCATTACGTTCAAAAGTAAAATAAAGGATAAGATAAGAAACTTGATATGCCTTCGTCATGGTGTGAGTTACTACCAAGATTAGCACTGGACCGGGACCCATGGTTTCATCACATTAACTTGTTGTCATGGTGGTATGGGACATCACGATGGAAGCTTATAATGAGATGTTTCAATGATCTGTGGTAACCATGTAGTTAAGGATCTTATCACAGTACGACTATCTTAAGAAGAATGATACGTTTGATGAAAAAGACACTTGAGCACCTATGTTATAAGATCTACTAAACTGATAAGTAATAAGTTGCTTAGTAGAAAGGTGATAAGTGTTAAGCTGATACCTGATATGATAAGAAAGTAAGTTGTAAAGGATGGCAATGTGATAAGTATGTTTGTGAATGGTTTTAAAGCTTTTTTCTAGAATTCCGTGCATCCCTTGGTCGGAAGCGATGACAACAACACCAATCAGCCTGGTGGTTATAAATTAAGGTCTTCGAACATATATGTAGTTATGTCATAGGTTGAATGAGATTAATGACCTCCTATAAGTCCCACCTAGTTCTCATTGCCTATACTATGTATTCTCAGCGAGGCTTTGTAGTTGACTATACGATATGGTTGATCATATTGTTTATGTTATGGATTTGTAAGTCAGATGCCTGGTGTTTGCATCCTATATATTATAAAATTGGTACCGACGTGTGTACTAGCTATATTTTAATTTAACTGCTTCAATTGTAATAGGTTAAGATAAACCAAATAATAAGACACAATAAGATGCATCCTGCATGCGCGATCACCAATAATAAGAATTAAGACATTATGTGCATAATACCTTTCATATGCAACATCCCGCTCTTGCTTGCAAGTTATGTTCCAGTTATTTATTAATATTTAGACATTTTTAATTAATTGATGACTAAGTTGTAAGCCGAAATACTTGCAAAATGTAGAAGATAGAATGATGATGGCTTCATCCCTATCTAGGTTTGTTGGCAGCCTTTCGAGGTTCGACCCCTTTACAAGAAATTCCTTTTTTTTTCTATTAAAATTATGGTTTAGATATTGATAATCCATTGGTAAGAACTCATGATGATTTAGTTATTTTTTCACCTATGGAACAACCTTGATACTCACTTTGGCTATAGGCTGTAGATTTTATAGTCGCAATTATAGATACTTTCATTTTACATTATGGTAATGTTTCAAAAAAAATTTCCATAATCCTTATCCCTATGTTAGTTGAATATCATTATGGATATGCTCTTTTGTTGGTTACACAAATTTCCATGTACCTTAGTATGTGAAAATTCAGGTTGTCACAGTTAAGTAGTTTCCGACAATGATTGATTGGTCTCTATGTTTTGCTTCTGGTTTTTATCTTTACTTAAGACTGGTTTCAAATTTTTGTTAAGGGTCTTCAGAATTTTGCTTCTCATATCAAAAGAACCATTTGGTCTAACAGTTTACTCTTTTTCAGAGTTTAATCTCAAGATTTTCCCACTTTTGAAGTTTCTTTGTGATAGAATGAGGGCTCATGATTTTTATCGAGATCTAGGATGGTAACTGGGTTCTGAGTTTTACCGTTTTGATACTCTAGTTTCCCTTATGATTCATCGTATTGGGAGGTTGAAGATGATTTCTCCTTTTTGGGGAGATTGCCTCTCTGTTATTCAAGACGATTAACGCTTTTATGATTATTTACATGGTTTAAGGATTTTCATCAAGTTTCACTTCCACGGCTGTGGATTGATGGCTGTCTTTGTCAATTTTAAATGCATGAACCTCAAGGATCAACCCTTTTTATTGTTTTGGAGAGATGGTTGGTTTGTTGGGATTCTAGGTTCGCTTCCTTAGGAGGTTTTTAAAAAGAAGTATCTAATGTAACTCATGGTTTGGTAGCTCTCTTTTTATCATAATGTCAGATTGTTGATGTTGCAATGTAATGCAAGAAGTAACGACAATGTTTGAACAATTTAAAGATGGTTCAAAGGCCATTGGCCCTGGGTGTCTAATAACTTCTTGTTGTTTATCTTTTCGGTTCGCTCTAGGCATCGATTGAGTCAGCACAACACTAGGGCCTCATAGGGTCATCTTTTAATGGGTACTTTAAAATTATAATAGAAGGAATTTTAGATATCTTCGAATTTTTATTTTTATTTTATCAGTAAATGAGATATATTCATGAGTAGCAAGATGCTAAAAATCAATACAAGCAGACGACCAAAAACAGAACAGAAAAGTACAAAATGGTCATTCAAGAGATCGTAGGAGCCCCTTGAACAAAACAGGAAAAGCGCTCGACCAAAACCGAACTTAGCCCAGATCCCAGAGGAAGGGCCCCTCATGGGGTATCCGGCCTTCCACCCGACACCCAACTCCACATCAGCTCTGATATGGATTGCATGATCATCCCCACTGGCTGGTATTTATGCTCAAAACAACGTAAATTCCTCTTTCTCCATAAGCCCCAAAAGACCGCAGACGTGGTAGCATCCCAGTACTCCCTAAGAGGACCCTCCAATTTAGTGGCATCCCAGCTCAGGTACAGAGATTGCGGCTTCTCCGGCATCACCCAACTCATACTGAAGGATTTTAGGACAATGCTCCAGATTTCCTGCGCTACGTCACAATGAATCGTCAGATGAGGTGCAGTCTCCTCCCCCTTGTTACACATGACACAACAGTTCTGGATCTCCTTCCCCCTCCGAATCACCTGGTCTAAAGTTAGTATTCTTCCTTTAAATAGTGTCCACACAAAGAACCTAACTTTTAAGGGAACGACTTTCCTCCACAAACCAGCCCCTTGATTGTGGTCAATGGCCGCCTCGTGAGCATCCTATAAAAGGATTTAACTATGAAAATGCCATCTGTATTCGGGATCTAAGTCCTCTGATCCTGCCCACAATGATGCCTCCCAGCCGCATATATAGTACTCAAAAGGTTAGAATAAGAGACCACCTCCTCTCGCAGAAACCTTCTCGTCACCACCTCCCACACTGCCCCTCCCTCCGACTCGGATGTGAACTCACTGATCCTGCCCCTTGGATTCGCAGCAATGGCTGAATATCCGGAAAAGACGATGCGAGAGGCTCACTCTCCAACCTCACATCCTCCCAGAACCGAATGCGACTACCACAACCCCACCTAAAGCGGACCCCTCTGACGTAGGCCTCCCATGTTTTGCATATTCCCTTCCACCAAGGGGATGTACCTCTGTGCACTACATGACTAATACCCCAGCCCTCAATGGACTGCCCATACTTCTCCACCAAAACCACCCGCCAAAGACTCCCCCTTTCCTCCTCCCTCCCCGTCCGCCAAAACCACTTCCCAAGCAAGGCAATATTGGTCCGTAGCAGGCTGCGAATACCAAGACCCCCATTGCGTAAGGACAGTTGACAAGTCTCCCAAATAACTAGGTGATACCGCTTGTCCATGCCCGACCCCTCCCACAAGAAATTCCTCTGAATTTGTACCAAATGGTTGATGACACCTTTCGGGCAATGAAACATAGACATAGAAAATGGGCATCGAAGGAAGGACCGATTTGACCAGCACTAGCCTTCTGCCACTGCTCAGCATTTTCCTTTCCAAGCCGACAACCGCTGTTGGACCCGTTGGATAACCGGTTCCCAGTCCCTAGCAGCTGGTTGTCTGAGACCGAGTGGTTCGAAGTTTTAGATATAACTCGCAATTCTTTATAGGTATTTTATGGTTGGTGATTAATAGCGCTAAAATATAGAATGTCCGCAAAACGATGCTTGTATGATTGTTCAATTCCAATTTTTCTTCTTTTCTTGTTATTCTTTATCCCTTCCCTTCGCCAGATCATGCGAGATAAAGGAATCGTTCATTATGTTATATCATCAGGGTTATGATCCACCAACCTGCTAGTTCTTTTTATGAGGCACAAGCAGGAGAATTTATTCTGGAAGCGGAAGAACTACTGAAACTCCGCGAAACCCTCACAAGGGTTTATGTACAAAGAACAATTAGAATAGCTTCAATTGAGTCTTTGCGCCTATCCTTTTGATTATTATCGCTTTCTAAACGTTTTATGAAAATTGGATTTGGCTCAGGATTGCCCATTTTTAAGTCCATGGTTTCTCTAAATTTGAAAGTTACCACTTAGTAGGTTTCCATACCAAGGCTCAATCCAATCAAGTCCGTAGCGTTTACCAATTTCGCCATATCTCCCTTTTGAGACCGGGATCCCATTGTGATCCCATCCTTTTCTTTCGTCTATTTCATGTTGGAACCTTTGAATTAATTAGATACCGATTCCTACTTCTTACATATCTTTCATTTCTCTTCTATTAGAGGACCTGACTCTTATTTGGTCTGATAAGAATACTTCGATTATGGATGGATGTATACGCAATTCAATATGGATGGATATTGAATGCATTTCTCCTCCCTTGCCAAATGAAACCAGAAAAAATGCTCATTATGTTCTGGATTGTATCTTTTCCATAACCTTATCTTATCCTTATGACCAATCTGCTGTAATGAATATAGATTTGCTACAATATAACTAGTAAGTATCATTGAATGTTTTCAAATGAAATATTTTTTATTTAGAAATTGTAAGAAATTCTAAATAAGATATTTATATTTTTAAATAAAGAATATAAAAATATTCAAAAATTATGACATTAAAAATATTCCCGATTATATAGAGGGCCGGGGATGTGCATTCGAACACATGGAGGATCCACGCGTTTGAACCATGTGGGCTTCACGTGGCACCCATCCAGAGGATCATCCATGCGTTCGAACTCATAATCCTCGTCACTATATATATATATATATATATATATATATATATATATATATATGACACTAGTTAGGTGTTCCCAAAGGACTTCCTTCACTATGGTCCCAACTCCATTTCACACTCCACGTGACAGCTAAACATGTTTGTGGGTGCCACGTGGAGCAAGAGGGCATTGCATATATCATTTTAAAACAAAAATTGAAAGACCATCTCTAAAGAGAAAGTAAAGCAAACTGCGTTGTATGGTCTAAATTTCATACAGTTTAAATCATATGGTGGTCAGATTTTCAATTTTTTTTACTTGATATGCAATGCTCCCTTGGTCCAGAGGGCACCAAAACATGATTTTGGGTGCTACATGCCACCTTTTCATGATGTTAGAGACCATGGTGAAAGTTGTCCTTGCGACCAATGACCTTCTTCCATGCATTGATTGAAAAGAAATTGAAAGCTCATCTCCATAGAAAAAGTAAAAAAAATGATTACTTTCAAAAGCTTCAAATCAGACTATTAGATTTCATTTTTTTAATTACTCTATGCAATGTCGTCTTGGTCCACATGACATCAAAACATGATTTTGGATGCAGCATGACACCTTTTTACGAGGCTATGGACCATGAGTGAAGGTGGTTCTTAGGCCGAAAAAAACTTTTATCCACACTCGCTTGCGCACGCACACACACACACATATATGTGTATGTGTGTGTGTGTACCTATAAGATCAACAATTGAAACTATTTTCCTATTGGGATAAGGTGGATAAGTTCAGTGAGAAGGAAAAAATTACTTAGATATGATTTTTATTGATATGGAAAAGGCTTATGATAGAGTATCGAGGCAGGTAATTTGGTGGACTCCGAGGAAGAAATTCATCCAAACTTATATATTGAGATTATCCAAGACATAGTTTGAGAGGGCTGTAACTAATGTAAGAATAATAACGTATGGAGAGATGAGGAGTTGCCCGTTGGAGTTAAGCTACATCAAGGATATGCTTTTAGCCTTTATTGGTTTGCTCTGATCATGGATGCATGCATTAATCATAAATATACAAGAGCTTCATGGTGTGTTACTAAACACGAATAAACATAAATGATACGCTGGAATTATGGAGAAAAGCCTTGGAGTCGAGAGGTTTGAAAAGTAGCCGAATGAAGACAAAATACAAGGAGTGCAATTGATTGAACATGCTAGCCTAGAGAATGATTTAAGTTAAAATAGAAAATCATCTAGTGCCACATGCCATAGATTTCCTAGGCCCTACCTTTCAACCAAATAGTTGAGTCGAAGAGGACTTCTCGAATAGGATTAATGTAGGTTAGATGAAATGGAGGCAAGCAAGTGGAGTATTATGCGACCCAAGAGTTTACACTCATATTGAAGGGATGTTTTTATAAGACAACTGTTAGACCTGCCACAGTATATGTGGTGGAAATGTCGGGTTTTGAAAAAGTGACAAGAAGATAGATTGCATATAGCTGAGATGCGTATGCTAAGATGGATTGTGAAGTAACAAGGAAGGATAAAATTCGAAATGAGTATATAAAAAAAATAGCACCCATAAAAGGAATAATCATGGAATGTCGCGCTTGAGATGGTTTGAAAAAGTCCATCGGAGGCCAGAAGCGAATCTTGTACAATGGTTTAAATGCTACAAGCACAAGGAAGCATGAGAAGAAGAAGACTTAGTGAAGGCTTGAAGGGAAGCAGTGACAAGGGACACAAAGGATTACGCAGTCAGAAAGTTTAGCATTGATTAGAGACGTCGTGAAATATGTCTTGCATGGCCGACCATAAATAGATGATATAAGGCAATGATGATGATTATATTAATATTAATGATAATATTGATAATTATAATCATAATAATAATAAAAATAATTATAAAAAAGGGGAATTATTAAATTAGGTGCTGGATTAGATAGGAGAAGCTGGACCTGATTTTTTTTACAAAATCTAGCATGTCAATTTCACATGCTGTAGCTGTTTTTTCTTTTCTTCTTTTGGATACATGTGAAAATTTAAGGGGAAAGAAGATTTTATGCGGATCACATGCAGGCTTGTGGGCCAACATGAAGAACGGTCACTTTTAAAACTTTTACCCTGCACCTTTTGAAAATTGAGAATTGTTTTTCCATTACCATATTGTCGTTACGAGATTTTGCAATCACAATATTTTGGCCCTTCATGCTGCCAAAAATTGATACATGATTAGTCCTACTTAGGAGATTCTTATTAAAATATCTATGGTTTGATGTAGGTGTTTATTATAGGACCAGTGAAGCAGGTGAGGAAAGCAGAGGCCATTCTTAGAGGGAGGATGTTGGAGATGTAAGCTACCTCTCTATCTGTAATATGTTCTAACTTCATCCTCTGTTGATGACTTACAGCTACAGTTTCCGGACATGTTTGGCCTTCCTCAAAATACTCTTTTTCTTTATGTATATAAGCTTGCTTATGGATTACCCTAACAAAAAGGGCACCTTTTCAAGGGTCTTGAACTAGAAACTCTGTTTTCTCATAAAACTGTTTTACGGCTCATTCTGTGATCAGTAGCCACATAGAAGTGTAATGAGAAGACAGTTCACCTATGCTTGTTGGATATGTTGTCTAAATGGGCATATATGATACCCATCAATTGATGGGCCACCTCTTTGATTGGCCAATATTCGGAATTTGCAGTGAGTAGATGAACTTAACCATCTGATCGGTGGATCTTTTTGTTGACTTTGTTGACAATATCACAAGGGCAATCCATATGATGGTTGCGATCATGTGGCTTGTGGCAATATTTGGGCTATGTTAGATTTAAGAGGTCTCTCTAATAAAACTCCCGATAACATCCCTATTGTTGAGTAATTAAAGCGGCCAAATGATTTAAAAATGAATCACCTCTTCACAGCACCTAAAAAGTGCTTTTTGGAGAAGGTTTGCGACAGAGGGCCCGAATGGATTTAAGTGACAGCGTACTCCATTTCTATCGGAAAGCTACTCCTTATCCTTTTCAGTGGTCGGGCGTAGAGAAAAATCTCTGCTCTCACATTCTTCCCCTTCCCATATATATATATATATATATATATATATATATATATATGGGAAGGGGAAGAATGCGCTGGAGCGTAAAGATTTTTCTATGCTCAGCCACTGTAAAGTGGACACGTGGAAAGTGTCCTTACCCATTACTGTGGTTAGCCACAACCTTTTTGGGTGCAAACAGTGAGGTGGTATGTGGGGTTCTGACAGTCGGGTTCAGGCGGGGCCGACTTTTCCAAAAAGTGTCATTTTTGAAGGTAACTATTTTGAAAGGTGGGTTATTATTTTTTGGGGCCCAAAAAGGAGCTCCTTGGCGTTATTCTAGCTGTAACTTTATCTCGCGTTCTCACATGATTTCTCTCTCTCTCTCTCTCTCTCTCTCTTTCACAGACACACACACACACACACGGTTGAGAGATCCATCCCTTGGCTTAGAAGTCCAAGGATCAGAAGGATTGTGGGTGAAGTGTAAAGGCTTAATCCCCCGTCAAAGCCCAAGGATCGGTGACTAAGCTCAACCAGAAGTGAGCGCTATATCCACTGCGTGCATGCAATATTTATTCGAGTTGACTCATTCCTGGTTTAGAATTTTTTTTATTTGGGTATCATAAATTTCAACTAGAGTAGCTCTTAACTGAAAATGTTTAGGCGCTGTCGCCACTGAGGGTGCAACGACAACTCTGTGAAATAGAAGTGATGACGACTATATGAAAGCGCCATTTCCTCTATATAGAAGCGCCATCGCTTCTTTATTGTTATACTGTATAAAAGTATTGGCGCTGTCATATTGCAGCACGAGCGCCTCTACAGGGATGCGAAAGCGCCCTTTTGTCGAGGCGTTGGCGCTTTGTTATTGAAGTGAAGCGCCTGTGCGATCCTGAGGTATTTAGCTAATTGTATATGAATATTTTATTCTTTTTAGGGGTTGTAATGGACTTCTTTGGAGAATTTAATGCCACTGGATGTGTTGGGAGTGTTGATTTAAACCTCACTCTTGGCATTGTTTTTTTAAGAGAAGAAGAAGGATAGGTGATTATATCCCAATATCAATTGTGTTCATTCTTTAATGTCACTTTGTGTGTTCATTCGAAGGCTTCAAGCAACAAGACAAGTGGAAATTATATCTCAAAATCAAGTGTTCAAGAGACAATAAATGTGGTTGTGAGGCAAGGCTGAAGATTAGGATTGATGAGGCCAAATTGTGGGAAGTAATGGAGTTTAGAGAGGAACATAATCATTAGTTATGTACTCTTACGAAGGTGAAGGAGTTACGAAGTCATAATAAGATGAGTGGGGCAAGTAAATATTTGATTAGAGCATTCAATAGCATCATTCATCCTTTGAAAATTTGTTACTATTTTGTCGTGTTTGGATAGAGAGGCAAGTGCCACAGTTCACCCTCAAATACTGGCTGTTCTTCCACCCTTAATGGTGACTCTTGGAAGATTTCAAAGGGGACTATGGTGATAGCTCGGGGAAGACGAGAAGGGACACTTTATTTGGCATCGAGCACTAGCAACTACATTTCCGTAGCATCATCAGAAGTAGATGCCAAACCTTGGCATCAAAGTCTCTATCATATGAGTGAAAAAGGGATGAAGGTTATGCTTTCCAAAGAAAAGCTTGAGGGGGTGAAATCGGCTGATTTGGACTTCTGTGAAGATTGTATTTTTGGGAAGCAGAGGAAGGCCAGTATCTCAAACGTTGGAACAACTCCAAAAGCAAAGACATTACAGTTAGTACACATTGATGTGTGGGGACCATCACAAGTGCCTTCATTTGGCTGGGTCACTATACTACATGATATTTATTGATGACTCTACTAGAAAGCTGTGGGTTAATTTTTTTGAAGCACAAATCTAATGTGTTCAAAGTGTTCAAGAAATGGAAAGATTTGGATGAAAATGAGACAGGGTTATGGCTCAAATTTCTTAGATCAAACAATGACCATGAATATTGCAGTAATGAGTTTGAGTTGTATTGTGTTGTAAATGGAATCAAGCGACAAAAGACAATTCCGAGGATGCAACAACAGAACAACGTTTTAGAGTGCATGATTCAGACTATTGTTGAATGTGCTAGGAGCATGAGGATAAATGCTGGTTTGCCAAAACAATTCTGGGCAGATGTAGTGAACACAACAACATACTTAATCAACAGAGGGCCATCAGCTGGATTGGGCTATAATTTATCGGAAGAAGCATGGATGGGAAAAGAGGTAACTTTATCGCATTTAAGAATTATTGTTGCACCTCTTATGTTCATATAAATCTTGAAAATAGGTCAAAGCTAGATGCAAAATAAAGAAATATATCTTCATTGGATATGAGGTGAATGACTTTGGCTACAGATTTATGGACCTAGAAAATCTAAAAGTCATTAGGAGCCAAGATGTTATACTTAATGAAGATGTCTTTTTTAAAGACATGAACAAAAGGGATGAGAAAACTGAGCTTGTAGAGTTGGAGGAAATTGAGGATGTCTCTCCAAAGAATATATTGGGAGAATGTGAGGAGAATGTTGCAGTACCACAAACTCCACCCATGGAGCTCAGGCGTTCGACTAGAACTACTAGAGAACCATATCGTTACTCTCCTTCACTTCATTATTTGTTGCTTACTGACAATGGTGAACCAGAATGTTGACAGGAAGTATTGCAGACTAACTCTTGCTTTGAGTGGGAGAGTGCTACGGATGATGAGATGGACTCTCTGTCATCAACCTTGACGTGTGATTTGGTTCAATTTTCAAAAGGAAGAAAGCTCTACAAAACAAGTGGGTATTCAGATTGTAGGAGGAACATGATGGTTCCAAGGGGTTCAAGGCCAAGCTAGTTGTGAAAGGGTTCCTACAGAAGGTAGGAATTGACTTCACATAAATATTTTCTCCTGTTGTCAAACTATCTACCATCAGAACTGGACTCAACATTACAATCGTGGAGGACTTACAGCTAGAGCAGCTAGATGTGAGGACAACATTCCTTCATGGGGATTTGAATGAGGTTATCTACATGCAACAATTGGAAGGTTATGTGGAACCCGGGAAGGAGGGTCTGGTCTGTAAACTCAAGAAAAGTTATATGGTTTAAAGCAGGCCCCAAGGCAATGGTACGTTAAATTTGATAATTTTATGGCACGAAATGGGTACAATCAGTGACATGGAGAACATTGTTGTTAAACTTTGAAAATTCTTAAACCATATTGCTCTTGTATATGGAATACATGTTAGTTGCAGGGGCTAACTTGAATGAGATTAAAAACCTCAAAGAGCAGTTGTCTAGAGAGTTCTCAATGAAGAATTTGGGCGCAACAAAATAGGTCCTTGGGATGCGGATAAGAAGAGATAGGAAAAAGAGAATACTAAAGTTGTCCCAAGAGGACTATATTGAAAACATACTGAAAAGGTTTCATATGACAAAGGCCAAAGCAATTGGCACTCCTCTAGCAAGTCATTTCAAGTTCCCAACTACTTAAGCTTATGGAACTCTTAGACCAGATATTGCCCAAGCAGTGGGAGTTGTGAGCAGATATATATATAGACAATCCAGGGATGGAACACTGGAAGGCTGTCAAGTGGATACTGAGGTATCTAAGAGGCACCAAGGATGTTGCCTTGTGCTATGGTGGTTCAGAAATCAGTTTATAGGGCTATACGGATTCAAATCTAGCAGGAGATCTTGATTAGAGAAAGAGTACAACTGATTATGTGTTTACTCTTGGCAGTGTCGCAGTGATGTGGGCATCAAAGTTGCAACACATTGTTGCTTTGTTGGCTACACAAGCAGAATATGTTGCTATGACAAAAGCTTGTAAAAAGATAATTTGGTTGAAGAACTTTTTGGAGGAGTTGGGTTGAAGAACTTTTGGAGGAGTTGGGAATACAACAGAATGATGGCAAGTTGTATAGTGATAGTAAAAGTGCAATACACTTGGCAAAAAATTCAACATTCCATTCGAGGACCAATCACATTGACATCAGATATCATTTTATAAGGTCTCAGCTAGAAGAAGACATTCTCAAGTTAGAGAAGATTCACACAAGTGAGAATTGGGCAAATATGTTCACCAAGGTGGTCACTACAGAGAAGCTGAGAGCATGTTCAATTTCAATTTGTCTTCAGAGATGAAGATGGTAAGGGCAGTCACATGGAGTTCTGGGCATAAGAAAAGGTGGAAGATAGTTTTGGAGATCAGTCCCAAGTGGGAGATTGTTAGGTTGGTGGGCCTGACATCTCGGGTTAGACGTATTTGCGGGCGTAGCCCGCCCAGTCCTTTTAGCGGTGGTCGAGGTTTAGGGTCCTTTGGAAATGCGATTTCGCTAAATGGACGACTCAGATTATGTTTTGAGATCTAATGGTTGTGGATGGTTATGAGTTTAGGGTTTCACTATAAATACATGATTAAATATATTTAGTTGTGTGAGACTGAGTTGCTGTAACCCTAATTTCTTTTTTGCTTTTGAGCTAATAGATCTGTGTGTGGCTGCTGTGGGTTTTCTTCCCCTTGAGGGTTTCCCATGTAAATCTGTCTTATTTGATTTCTTCTTTCTTTGTTTATAATAGTCGAAGCTATTTCTTGTTTGAAATCCCTACAATACGATCTTGCCATCCAATCTCGTCGCACTAAAGAAAATAAGGTGGACTTCATCTCAATGTCTACAACTTTGACATTCTTGTTCTAAAATGAAATCGAGAAACAAGCCACTAAGTTCTACATGAGGACCATGTTTGATAGCTTCCATGTTGCGTTCTGAAAGTTTGCCTCATTGAAGTCTAACAAAGTTGTCGAAGAGGAAGCCGGGGAGGTTAAGATATATAAAGTACGTAGAAGTGGTGCCAAAGGTACGGAGGCAACCGGTCGAAGCATCAAAGTTCGTTTTAAACGGGTAGATGCCTTGGCCACTTGTGACTGCAAGCACTTCGAAATCGACGGCTTATTGTGTTCTCAAATCTTCCATGTTTACTATAAGAAAGAGGTAAATAAAATCCCATGTAAGTACATTCTACATCGGTGGACTAAGGATGCTAGATATAATACTATACGTTTGAAGACGTCTATGCAAGAAGACCCCAATAGTGTGTCTACGATGAAGACTTGGAAGGTGAGAGAAGCCAGACTCAAGTTAATTGAGTTGGAGATATAATCGGTTCTTCTGGTGGATTACATGTTAGAAGGGATGATGAAGTTATTAGAGGGAAGAGGAGAGTGAAAGGTGTAGTGTAGGCTCTCAGGGTAGCTCACCACAGCCACAACCAAACTAAATAATATTAGAGTGCGTGATCCGCTACGCTGCGCCACCAAAGGCAGGTGAAACAACAATGATAGAATGAAGTCTGAAATGGAGGTTTGCATTGAACAACAAAAGAAGCAAATAATGATGTGTAAGGAATATGGTGAGTTAGGCCATAAAATCACAACATGCCTGATTAAGAGGGTCAAGATGATAGTTGTTGGCATGCAAAAGAGCCGAATAGAACAGAGGATGACCAGTGTAGTGCCACAGAGTCAATTGCATGAATGAATTTTTTTTTTTTGATAGTGTTTTTGCTAATGTGTGTCATGATAGAGCAATCGCTTTGTAGAGGAACCTTGATCGCTTCTTTGATGGAGCACTATCGTTTCGCTGGTTGAAGCGTAGCCACTAGCAACAATTGAAGCGATGTCGCTTCTCTACCGAGGCGATGTCACTTCTCTGAGGCGAAACCGCTTCTCTAAGAAGCCGAAGCGACCACGCTTCCCATAAGAAGCCCTAAGTTTTTTCGGAGGAAATTATAAATAGATCATTACACTAGATACATAATCACTTCCTTGGAGCATATCATTACTAAAGAGTGATAGTAGTACAAATTATGGATAAATAACAATACTCGTAATTACAATACAACAGACTGCCAAACATTACAACGTATTGCAAACGATAAAAAAAATTCTTTTCATTACAATATAGATAATTACAATTGATTTACAACATGTGGTTCAAACAAAAAATTTACAACAATCACAACTTAGTGTATATCATATATTTACAACGACTCTTCATCCATATCCCAACTCAAGGTTTTTCATCAAAAACACCAGCATCAGTTGCTCCAAACATTGAGGATGGTGGTGGAAAATGATGATGATGATGATGGGAGACAAACATTGAGGATGATAACGATGATGGTGACGATGATGATGATGATGAAGATGCTCATCATCATCAGAGTCATTAGCGTAATCATCATCACCATCATCGGCCACTTCTTCATCATCATTATCATCATCACCATCATCTTACACTACCCTCATCTTCTACTTCTTCCTCTTTTTTCATTTGGGGTAGCACCAGGATTAGGGTGCTGAGGGAGGTGGTGGAAAAAGGGGGATGATGATAAAGATGGTAAGGAAGAACATGATAATGATGATTGTGACCAAGAGGAGGCTTACGAAGCGTCAACACTTCATTATCGAAACGTCTACGCTTTCAAAATGAAGCGTCAATGCTTTGATAACGAAGTGTCGACACTTTCGTTACGAAGCGTCAACGCTTGGATCAAGGTGCTGAGGGGGTAGTGGAAAAGGATGAGGATGATGATAATGATGGTGACAGAAGACAGCGATGAGCATGATGATGATAATGATGATTACGATGATTACGATGATGATGATGATGATGATTACAATGATGATGATGCTGATAATGATGACCAGGAGCATTCATCATAGGAGCACCATCATCATAATCATTACCACCATCATCTTCCACTCCTTCATCTTCATTATCATGATCATCATCACCTTACACTTCTTCATCATCTTTATCATCACTACCATCGTCTTCCACTTCTTCATCTTCATTATCATGATCACCACCACCTTACACTTCTTCACCATCTTTATCATCATCACCATCGTCTTCCACTTCTTCCACTTCTTCCTTTCTTCTCCGCGCGTCCAAGATGAAAGGTAAAAAGTGAATTTTTAATTCACCTCTAGGCCCATCTTAAGTACACCTTTCAAACGAATGGTAATAATGCCATTTCAAACCCTGACGTCTGGCGCGCGCCGTAACCCTTGTCGCTTCAAATTATGAAGTCGGTAACCGTAGTTAAACGATGGTTAAATGATGTCACGTCGTTTCACATTCTTTTACGAAAAGGGTGCTATGTGTCACGCTTGTATCAATGGGCGTAAAGATTTCTCTACGCCTAGGCTCATAACCCTAGGCCTCATATATATATATATATATATATATATATATATATATATACACTAGTAGGTAGTAGAGGTAGTGGACGTGCGTTGCACATGGGTAAAATAAAAACTTTAATCATTTGAGAAAACTGTGTTAAATATCTCAATCATATATTTAATCATTTGAGAGCATGAAATAAAACATTTCTTGTGAGCATATTGACCATTGAAATGGACAATTGGTTGTTTGAATTAATTAAACATAAAAGGAATTTATATATTCCCTTTAGTGCTAGAGTTAAAGGTCACCGTTCTTTTCTGTTTTACGACGTGTAAAAATACACACAACATCAATTTTCAACCGATAGAGATTTACATAAATTATAAAAACATATTTTTATATCATCAATTCATTTATGAAATGATCATTTTCACTCCTTAGAAAGTCCCAAAACATAAAAATCCTAATTGCATAAGTCCCAATATAATTAATCTCTTTTTGCCCTCTCTTTCCATAGTTTCAAAAAAATCAATCAATGCAATTTGATTTCAACCCATCACAAAAATTTACTTAAAAGTTCCATACTATAAAGTAACTATTAATCTGGTCACTAAAATGATTGGGCTGATTCTGAATTATCTGAAAGACTACACTGCATGGGCTAGGAACCTACAACACAATATACGAAGTAATGGGAATAATTTAAATTAGTAAATTTTTTGTAAAATAATGAGAAAGAACAGCAACACGTACCAGCGTGTTGAGGCAAAGCAAGATCACCAGATGGCTGGACTGCCAAAATTTCCACACCTATAAACAGGAAATCGACAATATATTAGGATTGATTTAGTTAAAGACATGGTCTATATGGGGAAGCATCACTTCTTTCCATATACTTAGAAAAGAGTAGTTGCTGCTCTTTGTTGTTGCAAATGACTATGGGGATAGAGAGAAGAGTTGGAGGAAAAATATAAAAAATTGTAAGGTTAAGGTTTTTAAAAGGGTAACTTCATTTACAACTGAAGATTCTTCTGTCTCAACCCGTGTTTTGCATGCTTAAGCCATTGTCTGCTTTGAATTAGACGATTATATTCCTTTTTGTCCCAATATTTGTTATAACATATCTTGATATCATGATTCTACCATCACATGACCATATTTTTACTACAAGTGGCACACATCCCAAAAAATAAACATGATCATGGGTGTCTTCTCAGATCACTTTTGGGATGTGTACCATGTGGGATTGGAGTCTGATCGTTTGATGGTAGGAACATGATCTCAGATTTACTGTGTCAAAGATGGGGACAAACAATAATTCCCATCATCTGGTTCAAAGAAGTCAACCACTTACGCACATGAAATACGGATTGAGAAGGAAGAATCTTGGGTTGTAAATGAAGGTACCCTTTTAAGGTTGCAAGCATGGATATGGCTGCTATGACCAAATATAGACCCGATGATGTACCACTTTGATCCGATTTAGACACCTCTAAGAAATCAAGGGTGTATATCGTATCGGCTAGGTCCGAATCTAATATATATTGGCCGATATGTAATGGCAATATGACCGTTTTTTATAATCACGCTCATTACACTCTCAAAGTCTTTTGTAAATAAAGTTTGATGAATGTTGTAAGTCCCACTTACTTGCTATGGTGATGTGCTTTCTAGAACATCTTCAAGCCTGATTCATCAACTATAGTAGATGGAACTCGGTTCAGAAATCACGACATTGAACGGCTCTCCCTTCCAATCAAACACTTGTAACTTGCAAGAATCTACAAAAGAATTTCATATTGGCAAATAAAATAAAATCATGGGTCAACTGGTCTCCAAGCCTTATTTTAATATAAATTAACTTCCAAAATCATATTCGTAAGCAGTAATAGTATATTCAATTCAATTTCAGTAATAAACAAAATTTATAGGGATAGCTAAATACAACATTACCTTTATGTATTTGAGTAAACCACATACAAAAAACCAATCTCCAAGCCCCACTTCAACATAATTTAATTTTAAACAGTATGTTCTTCCAACAACACTAATCAATACTAACTCTCTAAATACCATAAAATAATCAAATTAAGAATAAAATTATTGATAGAATCTGCTTCACCAAGCAATAAACACTAATCTGTTCATAGGAGAGGTAAATTGAATTCAAAGAAATTGAATTCAAAACACATTGCATCATTCTGGCTATCATTCTTTGCAAGCTACCACCAATATTGAACGAGAAAAAATAAATCTAGACCATAGCATACAATATCCATTGTTAACTAGTGAACGATCCCTTTTATATTTTGGAGATACGAAAAAGTAATCTGGAACCAATTCCCCTTAGAAGCCATCTAAGATAGACATCCTCACAAGCCACTATTAAATAATACGGTCCCACTTGGCATACGTCTTAAGTCAATCCAAAGTATTCCATGTGGATGATTATCATCTCCAGGCCAATCCAAAGTATTCCATGGGGATGGTTATCATCTCCATTACTTCTATCCAAAATTTATCCCATTAAAAGAATTTGTATAAAGAAAATCCGAGCAATTTAACATGCAGCCCTCCAAAGTTATAAACTTCCATTGATTTTAAAGTGCATCAATCATATGGTTCAGAGTGTTTTGATAACATGTTTAATGCATTTCAAATTAAGGAGATGAATGTTATAAGTTTTACAAGAGAAAATCTCCGAAAGGTGGGTACAACTTTCAAGGTACCTAAAAAAAATAGACCAAAAAGTCAAGTACCTACAACAATTGGCTGTCACCTGCTCTCTTAATCTGGTTTCATAGTTCACTTTGTGCACCACATACTTTATTTGATGAAAAAGAAGTGTCACATACTCGCATATAGAAAATTAATGAGCTGTTCAACACGTATTTATATTTTTAAATGCAATCAAGGATTCGTTGATAACAATTTATGTATCTTGATAGCATATGAGCTAAATAATGAAGGATGATACAAAGTGATTATTTTATCTAATTTAACACAGAGAAAATTAACCTTCAAACATTTTGAAAAACTTATACAAATATGGATCTACTTCTATCCTGATGACATTACCCTTTGAATATGAAAAAGTTGTCTTCAAAAATATTTTATTTTTTAGCTTTTGAGACGCCTCCCATCAGCAATTCCACATTATACAAAAAAAAAGGTACCTAACATAAAAAAGCAAAGATATAGTAGCCTCAATCTCATTAAACCAAAATTAATGTCATATGATCTCTTGGAATTTATAAAATATAGAAGCTAGTGAACAAGTGGATAGCCAAGAAGAAAAGTTGATTATACATCTGTAATAAAGTTTTAAGAGATTAAGCCTCGGCCAAGGTATAAAAAATAGGCCGATATGGATACGTATCGGTGATACGTATCGATTTTTGGCCAAACCGATATGTATCGGCCGATACGGGCCCGTATTGGGTTTCGGCCGATACGTCTTGGTTTCAATTGAGATTTTAGTTTTTTTTTTTTGAACAAAAATAAAAATTGGCTGATACATATCGGCTTATTTGTATTGGCCTTGGGCAAATCGATACCCGAGATCAATACAGGTTTTGATACCTTGGCCTCGGCTACTACCTAAGGCCACATATGAAATGCACTCATCTAATATTATTCCAGACTAATGACCCATGCTCAACACGGGTTTTACCCCTTGGGAAAGGCATGCAACTACTGCCATTCGAAATTGTACTTTGCATTTAGTGCAATGAATTGTAGTCCATTTTGTTATTTTTATTATTCGACATTACACTACCAGCCTTGTTCACTAAAAAGACCTTACCAAGAAATCTTCACCTGAAATAACAGAAAAAGCAAGCTAGAAAATCACTATATTTAATAAGAATACAATTCATAGAGCTTTAATCAATGCTATTAATTAACATTCAATTAGAATACATGTCTCAACAATTGCTTCTTAATTGGTTGGTGAGCTTAACTATATAGGACGTCCAATAAATATTGAAATTACCACAGTGCTCAAGCAATAGTGGATTGCAATTGGATGCTTTTGTTAGAGTTTGTGTGCAAACACTATGCTTTAAGGCCCACTCTTTCGAGTTATGGTCCTTGAGCATCCGTATTCGTAATTGGGAATCGGCTTCACACAGATAATGCAAATGTCCAAGTGAAACCCCTAAGCATCCCTTAGGAAACATCTTGTTCTCCTCCGAGTTCATGATTTCTCAAAAGCGTTCTTTAATTTCTTATCTTTTATTCAAATAAGTACTACATTTTATTCAAATAAGTAAAATATGAACACAAATATAACAATCATTATCACAGCCAATCTTTTATCTTGATAAAACATTATATAAATAATGACATTATTTAGTAGCAACCTATTAGTTAGTTCTGTTATAGCATCAAGTAAGAAAAGAATGGTAAAAAAAATTATGCCCTTTTAAAAAGCATAGCTAACCTATCAAATATTAATCCCTTGCCCTCTATTGTTAACTTCCCTTCCACATTCACTTTCCCTCTATTGTGAAGCCTTTGTTGCCAGTACACCTAAAAGATAGGAGAGAAACATTTCAAGTCATAAACAAAATGATCACTCACCACTCGTAATCTCAAATATCATGGATGCATCGAGAAAAGAATCAATTCAACAAGAAAGATGTTAGGGAATAATCGATTCACATCCAATTGTACATATATTAAATTTGGGCTCAACTCTCCTGACCGTCATTTAAACACTTGTTTAAATGATCTTACGCCATTCATGGTATAAGATGTGAGTGATCCATACCATCAAAGTGATAGATCATAGATTCACGAGCAATAGGCCCCAAAATGGTGTTTTATGGTTGATATTACAGCTCATCAATCGTTGTTTTCAGTTTTCCTGGCTGATATTATAGCTCATCAATTGGATGGTTCACATTCAGTTATAGGCAATGATAGATAATCACTTATATAATTTAGTTTGATCAAATATATTCAACACGTGGCATAATGATAATCACATTTCAATGGTATGAGATTAAGAGATTAACTTTACTTGTATAAGGTCAATTAAACACCATTCTGGTGTTTAAATGTCGGTCAAGAGCCATTATCCCATTAAATGTAATCTCATCCATTGTGTAAGCTTGGTCCATTTTTGGCCTTACTGTGAAGATATTGAAGAGCATAATTTAAACTCCACCTTCTAACGACAGGCGATCTAAATTTTAAAATATTCAATTTATAAGGACACAAAAACAAAGAATAAAATATCAAAATGTCAAACATAATCTGAACAATTTCGACCAATTCATCAGTTCATGTCATAGACAAAATAGAACTAATTACAATAATCTTCTCATTATCCGATTGGATAACATCAATTTTAGTAATATGGCTGAACTGTAACGCCCGACCCTCACCTTGGCACGTATGAGTATGAGAGTACCGAGGCACGAGCGGTCGTTACCACGAACAAAATAAATTGATATATTTTACAAGTATGCTATCTAAAATTTTCTTTTTAAATATAACCAAAGTATGAAATATTAGACAATATTCTCACATTAATTGCACATCCAAAAACTTAAAGTTTGTTACATTAGGCTATCCGAGTCTAAGCCCGGCCTCAAAATAACCGTAACCTATACAGTTCACAAAAATATCCCGTCTTCCAAAAAGGGTTTTGATAAACTTGACTCATATCGAGGCATATTACACCCACCAAAATCTTTCTTTTGCACTTCGCCTCTTGTTGAGTCACCTCCTACGGGAATCTCCTTATTTCGAGTCCTGGGACGATCCTCGATGTTGGATATTCATGAGCGGCGAAACTCAATAGAATAAAAGTAAAGCACAATTCTATCCAAATCTTATCAATTATACAGGCAATTGAAAGATTTTTATAAAGCAATAAGAATGTGTAGGACACAATATGAGGATAGAATTATCTAAAGAGGACAATTTTTTTTTAATTAATTTTGCTTACTTGGGAAGGATCATATTCAAAAGTCACTTGCTCAGCTAATAATTGAACTCGTGGACCTGAGATCTGCAAAATAGGTGACCACATTCGGTGTTCTAAAATCTAAGGTTATGTGTTCCTAAGTTTTATTATAATTTTTTAAACTTAAGTGTCGATGCCCAACACTCGATCATGGTCTCAAACAAAAGCTCCATCCAAGGTAAACCAAGGAGGTACCTCTGCTGGCGCAAAGCAGGGGCGAGGGCACTACCCGCCTGAATGATTGGTTCAAATGTATTTTGGGACCGGTTCACGTCATTGCAAAAGCCTTTCCAGGCAATCCCTCACAGGGTCCACACTCAGTTGGATGCTTAGTGCAAACAAAACACATATGGTATCTTCTTTCCTCTTTCTTAATTGTTAGAGTATCTGGAGTTGTAGTCCATGAGGCATCAAGGAACACCCATTTTTAAAGTGTATACAATCAAATTTTATTATTATTATTATTATTATTATTATTCTTTTTTTTTTATAAACAAACCTTAATCGTATTCCAGTTTTTTTCATGGAAGAGTGTTATCTTAAATAGGTCTCAAATCATATAATCCTTTAGTCACACAAAAGAAACTTTAATTTTAAGCATGAGCATGCAAAATGAGTTTTGTTTTGGGTGTTTTATGGCAGTAAATTTGGGATGCGATCTGAGTTGTTTATGGCGTACAAACGGAGCAAAAATCGGGTATTTTGTAGCGGTTAACTAAGGCTGTGTTTTGGGTGGTTTGTAGCAACAAATTTGGCCTGTGATCTGGGTTGCTTATGGCGTTCAAACAGAGCAAGAATCAGGTCGTTTTTTTTTTAGCAGCAACAGCGGCTGCGTTTTGGGTGTTTTATGACAGCAAAATTGGGCTGCATTTTGGGTTGCTTATGGTGTACAAACAGACCGAGAATCGGATCATTTTTAGCAGCAACAGGGGCTGCGTTTTGGGTGTTTTAGGACAGCTAAATTGGGACAAATTTTCTGTTAATTATAGCAGCAAATAGGGCTGCGTTTTGGGTGTTTTATGGCAGAAAATTGGGCTGCGATCTGGATTCTTTATGGTGTACAAACGAAGCACAAATTGGGTCATTTTTAGCAGCAACAGGGGCTGCGTTTTGGGTGTTTTAGGACAGCTAAATTGGGACAAATTTTCTGTTAATTATAGCAGCAAATAGGGCTGCGTTTTGGGTGTTTTATGGCAGAAAATTGGGCTGCGATCTGGATTCTTTATGGTGTACAAACGAAGCACAAATTGGGTCATTTTTAGCAGCAACAGGGGCTACGTTTTGAGTGTTTTATGGCAGCAATTTGGGACAATTTTTCTGTTATTTATAGCAGCAAACAAGGCTGTGTTTTGAGTCAATTTTCTGTTATTTATAGCAGCAAACAGGGGCTGCGTTTTGAGTCAATTTTCTGTTATTTATAGCAGCAAACAGGGGCTGCATTTTTGTGGTGTTTTATGGCAGAAATCTGGGGCAATTTTCTGTCATTTATAGCAGCAAACAGGGCTGCATTTTGGGTGTTTGATGGCGTACCAACGGACCAAGATTCGGGTCGTTTTTAACGTCTAACTAAGGCTGTATTTTGGGTCAGCTTGTAGCAGCAACCCAGGGCAGTTATGGCTTTGTAGCATTTGGTTAAAGCTATAAATGTGGTAAGTTCAACAGTTATACGGCTGCGAACAAGGGGTTTGGGCTTTCATTTAAGACTGAAATTTGAGGATGTGAGGGCCATCAAATGGAGGCAAATGGTTCAGAGGCTAAAGTTTGGGTTGGTTTTTGTGTGAGAATAGTATCAAATGGTTCAGAGGCTAAAGTTTGCGGAGAAATCCATATGCATCGCTTCATCATCAACCACCTCATTTCAAAGTTGATTCAGCTCCCTAACTCTATCACAAGTTCTATGGAAGCGACCAACATATGGTTTACTGGCTTCAATCGGATATAAATTCTATCAAACATTCTTTCAAACATGTAATAAGCATATTTAGCACAATCAAAGTTAACATATTCTTTTCAATCCAAGAACCAATGTCTATAATCTTAGTGAATCAATTCATGATAATAAAATTAATTATTCTTATGAACGATTCAAGTAAAACATAACCACTAGTATAAGCTTTGGAGCACCAACGACCGACGATGGCACACGAAAGAAGGAAGGAGGCGTAAGAAGAAGAGGGAGATAGGTAGAGAAAAAAGGGGCTCGAACTCTTCATTTATAGAGGGAGGAGGGGGTCGTTGGTCGATCCCGTTGCCGTCTTGTCGTCGTGAACACCAGAGCATGGCCAGGAAGGTCTTTGAGATTTCGGCATCGGTATAGTAAGGGCGCTGCAGATTTTAGATAAGAAACTGGGTGACTTTATCTGCAACCATAAATTTGGGTTAAGTGCCCCCATCTCATAAAAGCACCCATTAGACTCCTGTCCATGTTTAACTGATTGAATGAGACGATGGGGATTGTTTTCAACGCAGATCTTTTACATGCTTGATCTTGATGTCATGGTTCACCTATCAAATGGTCAGCTTTAGATTTCGCAAGGCACACATCGTCCATAGGATGGATCATTTTCACAAAAGAATGCACCCACTTTTAAATGCCGATTTGCATCGACCACCTGAATCAGACGATAGGGATTGTTTTTGTTATATTTATTACTAATATAATAAATATTTTAATAAATTAAAAAAAATAAAACTTTATGTTGATTTCTTAGTTTTGTGAGTTGGGTTTTAGGCAATAGATGTTCTCAAGTTTTGTATGCAAATATATAGTCCGTAAATGTAAAAAGTTTCTATACTATATATAGTACCTTACACATTTTATTATTGTTTGACAATAAGGGAAGAGTGTGCCTAGCGGTGAGCCGCTGCGTTCGCGCTCGCGTGTGCGTAGCGATTGACGCTTTAGGCGCACACACTTTGCACGTGCGCATCATCGCAATGACAGGTTTGACTTTTTGACCGTGTAGATCCAACGATCAGATTATTTATGGCTCAGGTTGGGCATAATGGGCCACTAATTAGTGGGTCAATTCAATTCTATTGGGCCCAACGGATTGGTCAAAATTTTGACCGTTGGACCTAACAGTTTCATAATCGCTTATAAAGGTGTGCAACTGTTCGAATTTGAATATGAAAAGAAGCAACCTTTCATACAGCCGTTGGATGAAGCGAATGAGATCTCTGAGAGATCTGAGCTATCCAAAAGATGACTATTGGTCCAACAGTCATATTGAAAATGCACTTGTGATCTATATAAAGAGATCTCTGGACAGAATTTCAGACACTCTGAAAATCCATCGAAATCCTTGCATAGAACTTGAGAATTTCTCTTGCTTTCTTCTTTTGTTGATACTTCATTAGAATGAGTTTTCTAGTGCGATCCTCTACTGTTGCAAAGTAATGGATTGCATCTAAGAGAATGGGCTCGTTGAATCCCGAAAATGTCTTACTGAAACCCTTTTGCAAACTCGAGGATTTGCTCGAGTAGAGAGCGAATAGCGTTTTAAAGATAACATTATGTGCTTCGAGTCCAATTTCTCTTGCCCATTTCATCAGTTTCGAATTTATGTTCATAATATTTTCTAACAGTTTTAAGTCTCGGTCTTTCACACAACTAATCCACGACACACTTATCCAATGGTTAGATTTCGAGTTTTCAAGGCACACATCATCCATACGATGGGCCATCTTCACAAGAGAAGGGAGGGTGCTAGGCACACCCATTCAATTATGATGGCACACCATTGCAAGCGAGGCAACCTCTCCCAAGGCAGGTCCTAGTGACTATTTTAATTCTGATGATGGCGATCAAATTTCATCTAAATCTTTCGTACAATGGATCTTGACATCATGAATAAGATATCTGATGGTGAGATAGTGATGACATGTGTCTAAAAGTGAATGAATTCATGATTATTTTTCTAGGTTCAAATTATTTTCTCACAAGACAGATTTCTTAACAAAATTTATGTGACTATGATGTGGTTGTCAAATTCTACTCAGGTTGGGTCGGGCCAGTTTGAATTGGGTTTCAATCACCTCTAGAAAAAGGTTCACCCAATTTAGTTCTTAGAAATTTCGGGGTATTACATTCTTCCCCCTTAAAAGAATTCCGTCCACGGAATTATTAATATAAACGAAGATTTTTCTCACAGTAATGTTAATAGTATTAAGGTAATCATATAGTCATGGGTCAAAATTTCGTCTGATACCGATACGTATCAGTATTGGACCAGGACGATACGGTACATTCAAATGCCGTATCGTCCATTTTGCATACAAATGCCCGGACGATACATTCAATGTATCGTCCGATAAGTTGTTCCGATACGTATCGTCCAATACGTATCGGTTTGGAGCTCGGACGATACTTATCGGATACCCGAGATTTTGAACCCTTGCATATAGTACTTAACTATATTGGTGGAGGAAATATTTCAAATTTATCCATGTGCACACTATAGTTAACCACATCATTGAAAAAAAACAATTTTTTTTTTCCTCAAAACACTAGTAATTTTCGTCAATGATGGTTTATACATTCATTATTCAAACAAGGCCGGGAAGTTCCTTTTCTTTTTTTCTTCGGTCTCTCAAGTGGCGCTTTCTATCCCCTGGTTTCTCAACAAAACCTTTACTAAAGGGATGATCTTAGTACGAAGTCATTGTTCCTTTCGATCAAGGATTTGCACCGCTTTTTTCTTCGTAAGTAAGATCCTCCCGCAAATCAATTGATTCCTTAATAATAATATGAGATGCATCAGCTACGTAAGGTCGAAGCATGGAAACATGGAATACGTTGTGGATTCAAGACATTTTTAAGAGCAATTTCAACCGATAGGCCACTACCCCCACGTTCTTCAACACCGTATACGGTCTGACATACCTAGGACGCAATTTGCCTCTTTTTCCAAAACAGACTACGCCCTTGGTTGGAGACACTTTAAGGAATACTTTGTCTCATGGTAAAAAGGTTACTACTTTTCGTTTCTTGTTTGCATAATACTTTTGACGACTTTGGGTTGCTATAAGTCGATTGCGAACCACCCGAATTTTTTCCACTGTTTGTTGCACTAGTTTTGGTCCAAGAATCTAACGCTCCCCTACTTTGTTCCAACATAACGGCGTTGGACAACTTCTTCCATACAAGGTTTCGTATGGAGCCATCTGGATACTGGTATGATAATTATTATTGTACGTGAACTCGCATAAAGGTAGGTATTGCTCTCAGTTTCCTTGAAAATCAAGTACACAAGCTCTGAGCATATCTTCAAGGGTTTGAATGGTACGTTCTGACTGTCCATCTGTGATAGCCCGGATGTCCTAATCGTGAAACTCGGGCCGTTGGATCGGTGCTAAGGTCGAACCCCGAACGGAACACTTGGCATACACATGCGCAATGCGGAAACAAAGCAGAGCCTTGACACTAACATAGCCATCAAAAGAAAGGAACTCTAACTATTCCCAAAAGCTCAAAATAACGGTTCTAGTACATACGAGTATGGAAAAAAGAACCGAAAAGAATCACCGGTAAGGGCCATCCCTTACTGAAACATGGTTCATACAAAAGAATAATACCAAGAATCTCCCAAAATATATCATTTATACAACACAAAAATCATGTTCTCATTCAACCTCCAAGGCCGGACCTACCCGGGCCTAGAACAAATGAAGCAATTCTCCAGATGGGGCTCTTGCTCCTCCTCAGGTGGCACGTAATCGAAGTCCTCTTTATCTAGGTCCTCCGTGCTTGCCTCTTCACCTGTACCTGTGACGTATAGTCGA
This sequence comes from Chloranthus sessilifolius, assembly GCA_021018995.1. NCBI lineage: Eukaryota > Viridiplantae > Streptophyta > Magnoliopsida > Chloranthales > Chloranthaceae > Chloranthus > Chloranthus sessilifolius. The sequence goes on along the minus strand of CM037593.1, from coordinate 47,726,611 downwards.
GGAATGAGCTTCATCCAAGCTCAGTAGGGAAATACTCATAGCATGCATATTATGAACGTCACACATATATATCATGGCATAACGGGACAAAACTTAACTGGAACATATGCATAGTGGTGAAAGTAATGGCATGAAATACAATTCTGATGCTTGTTGGAAAATATAAGTACATACTCACATCTTTACCTCAACACACTTAAAGAAACTTAAGAGTGCTCCACTTAATTTATTGCATGAGGAACTATAGCCTCTAGCCCCCGATGGAATACCCACTATTGTCACTCATATGAGCAATTTCATAGATGCTCAAGGTCCTAACAAAGGTAGATGCTTGGCCGAACATATCGTTTACTATTGGCCGATATGATTTCACATAAGATCACAAGATCACAAAGGGGTGTACGGATATCCCACCGTACCAGTCACGGATATCTTGCCGTGTCAGGCACGATTATACCGCCATGTCGGTCGGGTATTTACATGTAAACCTTAAATCGAAGTGCATACATATAGCTTATCGCCGTGAAATGTGATAATTATAGCTAGGTTTGAAAGTCTAAATAAATTCTCACACACACATCAGAACGGATTGAATCTTGAAAGATTCCACATACTCATGCACCATTTCGAAACACACACATGCTTAGTCTTTCTCAATAACGGAATCGTAAACAAAACTCACATGAGTTCATCGAAGAACACATCATAACACAACACACATGATTAGATGTATTTAATGCACATGATATTAAGTTATTCCCTACCTCAAATAAGGAGTCGCAAGCGAAGTTTCACAACGTTCTCAAGCCCCAGCCTCTCATAGGTAACGTTTAACCTAAACAAGATAAATTCACAGTTTATACGTCAGGAATAACGCGAAACAGACAACATAAGATCTCCCTAAAATCCCTCAAACAAAACAAACCAAAAACCCAAATCTGACAATTTCGATTAACCGAATCCCCATTTTGATCGATCGAAAACTGAATTCGATCGATCGAAAGTATCTCAATCGATCGGATCCCACAGAAGCCAATTTGCAAACACAGTTCGATTGATCGAAATGTTTCTCGATCGGTCGAATTCCTCAGAAGCCAAAACTTGACGTCCTAATCTTGATCGAATGAATTATATTTCGATCGATCGGATCTCAATTTCGATCGGTCAAAATAAATTTCGATCGATCAAATCATAATCAGCAAAAATCCAATATTCCTATTATATACGTTTCGATCGATCGAATATGTGATTCGATCGATCGAAACACATTTCGTTCGATCGAATCTAGTTTCGGTCGAATGAATTTTCTCAAAATTCGTATCCTTCTATCTTAAGCCCATTTCGATTGATCGAACCAAATTTTGAATGATAAAAATTTGCAGATTTCACCCGATCTTGGGTTTCCTCATTCCTCTTTCATTCTTATTTAAATTAAACCTTGCTCCTTAAGATTTTTCGACCACCAAACGGATGAAACATCAACTAATCAAATTTCACAACTTAATCATAGATTTCATACCTTAATTTCACCCAAATCTTCTATCTTTGCTCCCAAATCAGACTAGGGTTTCACAAGTGAACTGTGTTTGTTCTTCTTCAACCAAACTCTTAGATTCACGACTCACGAACGGATTGATCTAGTATTTGCGCGCATTCAATGTCCTAGGATCCCCTCTCTCTCTTCATAAACTCTCACCACACGAATGGAAAAGAGAATTGAATGCTAAACATTTAAGGGTATTTATTTCCCCTATTACTAAGCCTAGTTTCATGCATTAAGAAGCTACATCTAAGTTAAGTGTATGAAGGTCCACTAACCTTTCAACACATCCTATTTCCATTTCTAACACAAAATCCGATCCATAGGATTTGATCCACATACATTACTCAATCCTTAGGCACGGTCTTCGACGTGCGAATAGTCAGGCACACGCATTGAGGTGTATTGTTCACAGGTCAAAACTTTGAACACACACGTAGGCATGATCGCCATCCTCTGGAGGCAGTTTGTAGGGTACATAGAGTGTAGAGTGTCCTCCAGTAGAAGCTCATGGTAATTAAGGCACTGGTTGAGCCGGTGATTACTCTCTTGTATGAGAGTTGCCAACTCCTCGTTGGTCATAGGAGCTGCTTGATGACAGGGTGGTGGCATCGGCACGTTGTCTTGCTGAGGAGCCAGAGGAATGACATCTGGCTTATCTTGAAGAGGGACATGTAGAGCTGGCTGGTCATGGTCTGGAGCATCTTGGGCAAGTGCATCTTGGGGTTGAGGAGGAATAGGAAGTACTTGTGGTGCAGGCAGGAGGTGTGGTTTCAACCGGCTGTAGGTCTTCCTCCAATTTTTGAAAGTAAATAGCTGCACATTATCCGAGGACTTAGGCTCGCACAGCGAAACTTTATATGCAGCGCTCACTGAGTACTCCTCAAGCATAGCTAAAATAAGGCCCGCTTATGGAATATACTCTTCTGGCTTATCCGCCCCATCTAACATTTTCACTCTCCCATGCTTCATACCTTTAAAAACTACCTCTGTGGCATTGAACCACCGGCCTTTGAATGCAAAAAATAAGGCTTGCATTAACGCTCCTAACCTCTCAGTTTTGTGGCAAATGGGGTACAAATTGCATTTAAATATTGTGTCGAGCATCCACATATAACTTGGTAAATCCGCTCGTTTGATTGCTCGTCCAGATGCAAGTCGACCCCGAGTCATCTTGGCTGCGATCACTAAGCGTGGTATCTCTTCGGTGTTTGGGGCCAATAAGTTAATGCCCACCCCATAACTGTCAAAATACTCCAAGGCTTTGCAAGCCATCTTATGGGTAAACACGTAAGTTTTTCCATCGATTTTGGTGCAAATACTGGTTTTAAGGTTTGGGCCGTCGAACATATTTTGGTAAAATAGTCGCACTAGGCGAGGGTAATAATATTGATGGATAGGCTTCAAAAGATTGTCTAATCCGGCTTTGCTCAAATAATCGAGAGCCCAAGCATCAATACCCGACACATCGGGCGTCTCAAATAATGCCGGATCGATCATATACTCATAAGCAAACCCCTTTTCGGCCTACCATTCGTTTGGTTGCTCGGGTCGTGGTGCTTGAGAGGCGGATGGTGGCTCGGGCATGGGTTGTGGTGGAGGATTTGGTGGCGGTTTTGAAGAACCCACTGTGGTTTTGGGTTTCTTCGATGTAGTGGGTTTTGAGGCTAATCTCGTTTTGGGGGCCATGGGTTTGAAAAAGGAAAACGAAAAAACTAGGGTTTCTATATATAAATCTCAAAAATTTAGTTCAAAAGTTCAAATTAGGAGCTCAAAGTTAGGGATTTACCTTTTTGATGAGGTTTAGATTCGATCCCTTGGAGAATCCGCACCCGAATGCTCAGCTCCTTAATCCCCCAAACGAAACCCACGAAAACCCTAAGAGAAAAGCCCCAAAGTTCTAAAATTTTTGAACTAAAAATTTCACTTTACATATATATATCGTGCGGTTCGATCGATCGAAATTATTTTCCATCGATTGAATTTTACTTAAGTGAAACGAAATTGCGATTTCGATCGAATTTAATTTCGATCGGTTAAAATTATTTTAAGCAGAATTGGGCTACGATTTCGATCGAATGAGTTCATTTCGATTGATCGAGCATAAAAATTCAATCGAACGAAATAAATTTTGATCGGTCGAATTTCTCAAGTTATCCTTGGCCTCTAAAATTTTCGATCGAACGAAATCAGTTCGATCGAACGAATTTCCTTTCTGATCGAATGAATTTCAAATTCGATAAGTTCGATCGAACGAATTTATTAAGCCTTGATTTATTCTAAAATCACTTCCTGTTTGGTCATTTCGATCGGTCGATTTGCACTTCAATCGATCGAATTGAACTCGATCGATCGAAATTCATTTCGATCGATCGAAATTGACAGAAAACACTTAAATTTCATATTTTTAGATTTTCTTACCAAATATCAGCCTTTGAACTTCCCATTCTAAATTTTCATTAATCATTAAAATTGTTTACATGCACTCGGACTCATCAAAAGACTTTCACGATTCTTTCTCCGTTCTCATTCACTGAAATAATGAAGGGTACTGGTCGCGAATCTCAGCTTCGCTCTCCCAAGTAGCTTCCTCTCTAGAATGATTATTTCATTGGACTAACACCAAGGGAAAGCGTTTCGTGCGTAACACTTGCTCGGTTCTGTCCAAAATCTGAATTGGTTCTTTCACAACTGTCAAGTCCTTGTAAACTTCCATCGGTGGCGCATCGAGGATATGAGTTGAATCCCTCACGTACTTCTGTAGCATGGAAACGTGAAAAACATTGTGCACTCTATCAAGTTGCGGGGGTAAAGCGACCTTATATGCAACTTCACCAACTCTTCCCAACACTTCAAACGGTCTAATGTAGCGATGACTTAACTTCCCACGCTTTCCGAAGCGCATCACGCCCTTCATTGGAGAAATTTTCACAAATACATGATCTCCCACTTGGAAATCGATGCTGATTCTTTTAATATTCGCATAGCTCTTCTGTCGACTCTGTGCCGTCTTGATTCTTTCTTGTATAATGCGAACGGTCTCGACATTTTTCTTTATCACTTTCGGTCCCAATATAAATTTCTCGCCGGATTTCTCCTAATTGTTCGGAGATCTACACCTCCGTCCATACAGTGCTTCATACAGAGCCATCCCAATGCTCTGTTGAAAATTATTGTTATACGCGAATTCAATCAACGGTTGATGCTGATCCCACGATCCCTGAAAATCAATCATGCACGCTCTAAGCATATCTTCAATAATTTGATTGACTCTCTCCGTCTAACCGTCAATTTGTGGATGAAACGTTGAACTAAAGTCTAATCTCGTGCCCATACCTTCTTGAAATCTTTGCCAAAATATCGACATATACAACAGATCACGATCGGACACGATGCTTGTTGGAATACCGTGCAGTCGGACGATCTCTCGCATATACAAATCAGCCAACTTGCTTACCGTGTATATTGTGTTATAGGGTACGAAATGTGTCGACTTTGTTAGTCGATCAACTACCACCCATATGGCATTATGGTGTCTCATCGTCCTTAGTAATCCCACAATGAAGTCCATGGAGATAGACTCCCATTTCCATTCCGATATTGGTAGAGGTTATAATAGACCTGCTGGGTGTCTGTGATCCACCTTTACCTGCTGACACACCAAGCATTTAGAGACGTATTCGGCGATGCCTTTCTTCAATCCCCTCCACCAATAATTCTTCCTCACATCCTGATACATCTTAGTACCACCAGGATGAATAGCATATTGGGACTTATGAACTTCGTCCAATATCGTTTGCCGCAGATCGACATCAACCGGTATGCATAGACGTCCTCGAAACAACAATGATCCATCTTCCTTAATAGAGAAGTCTCCGCTGGTGCCGTCTGGCACACTCTACCTGATCTTTAAGAGCTCTGTATCTTTCATCTGAAGCTCGTAGATTCGATCAAAAATTATAGGTCTGATTGTGATATTAGCCAACAATGCGCCTAAAATTTTCACCTCAATGTTCTTATCATACAACGAGATGTCTTCCAACGATGTAGTCTGGTAATAAGGTTACCTAACTGAGCCATGTTCTTTCAACTTAAAGCGTCTGCCATGACGTTTGCTTTATCTGGATGATACTGAATCGAGTAGTCATAGTCCTTGAGAAATTCAATCCATCTCCGTTGCCTCATATGTAAATCCTTCTACATAAACAAGTATTAGAGGCTCTTGTGGTCCATGAAAATCTCAAAGGTCTCACCATATAGGTAGTATCTCCAGATCTTAAGTACAAAAATCACCGCGACTAACTCAAGATCATGCGTCGGATAGTTCTTCTCATGCTCTTTCAATTGTCTCGACCTGTAAGCTATAACCTTCTTATTCTAATTGAGCACATAGCCTAGGCCACTGTACGACGCATGACTATAAACTGTGAACCCCCCACTGCCTGATGGAATTGCTAATACTGGTGCGGAGGTAAGCTGTTTCTTCAGTTCTTGGAAGCTCTCCTCATATGCACCGGTCCACTCAAACTTAACATCCTTTCTTATAAGTCACATGAGCGGTCCTGAAATCTTAGAAAACCTTTCCACAAACCTTTGGTAATACCCAGCTAGACCGAGGAAACTGTGAATCTCAGTCACAGTCTTTGGTTGTTCCCAATCTACTACTGCCTCAATCTTTGCGGGGTCTACTGTCATGCCTGCTTCTGAAATTACATGGCCTAGAAAGCTCATTTTCTCCAACTAAAACTTACACTTGTTGAGTTTGACGTACAACTGATGCTCACGTAGTGTTTGCAATACAATGCGCAAGTATTGCTCGTGCTGTTCTCTAGATTTTGGGTAAATAAGGATATCGTCTACGAACACCACTACGCATGTGTCAAGATGTTGCTTAAATACCATGTTCATGAGATCCATAAACGAAGCTGGTGCGTTTGTCAAGCCGAAGGGCATCACTAAAAATTTGTAATGTCCATATTTGGTTCTGAATGCCGTCTTCTAAACATCTTTAGGCTTCACTTTCAGCTGATGATACCCTGATCTCAAATCGATCTTCGTGAAGAACTTCGCCCCTTGCAATTGATCAAATAGGTCGTCGATCCTGGGTAATGGGTACTTGTTCTTGATAGTAAGCTTGTTCAATTGATGATAGTCAATGCAAAGTTGCATCAACCCGTCTTTCTTCTTCACAAACAAGACCGGTGCGCCCCAAGGGGACACACTGGGTCTCACGAAGCTTATATCCAACAACTCTTGTAATTTTTCATTCAATTCTTTCAACTCGGCAGGAGCCATTCGGTATGGAGCTTTGGATACTGGTTCTGTGCCTAGAGCTAAGTCAATGGAAAATTTGATCTCCCGATCAGGTGGTAATCCTGGCAATTCGTCGGGAAATACATCTTTAAACTCACAAGCAATCATAATATTAGTGATGGCATTCTTCATTTCTTTTTGTTCTTGTAAGAACTCTAGGTATCCTTCGCACCCATTTTTCATCATCCGTTCAGCTCGTACCATGGAGATGATTAGTACAATCTTTCCCTTGTCACCAATAAATCGGAAAGACTTCTGCTTCGGTGGACGAAAAGTGATGACTTTTCGTAGGCAATCAACGCTTGCATGATAAGCGGAGCCAATTCATGCCAAGGAGCACATCAAATCCTTGGATGTTCAACAAGAGAAGGTCCGTTATTGTCTCCTGATCTTCCACTAGCACATTAATTGATTGGCAACACGTGTCTGTGGTCATTGCACTCCCCGTAGGGATTGACACGTCCAAAATAAAATCTAACTTCTCGGGAACGATTTTCAATCTCTTCGCGAATTTTGGAATTACGAATGAGTGGGTAGACCCTGGGTCTATCAGAACTCGTGCATCACAACGCTTGCCGTTGTTTTCCTGATATATTTGTAACGTACCTATATTAATACATATACTAGGTTTTCAGACATGCATGCCAAATTCACACAATCATGAAAATAAACCTAGAGATTTTCCTATCGAAGCACTTTCTCCATCTAGAAAGCGAGTAAATGAATTTAAGCATAATGAGGTGGTTATACCTTGGATGACATCATTGCTCGTCCGAGCATCTTTAGTTGTCATTGTAAAAGCGCGACCTTGTATAATAGGTCTTGTGGATCGTGTAGGCCTCTGAGCTGTTGCGGTCGACATCGTATCTTCCTTTTGCATCTCTGGGCAGTCTCGGATCATGTGGCCCATCTTGCCACATTTAAAATAGCCCCTCATGTCATGCCTGCAATCGGAAGTCTTGTGCGACTTGCCACAATGGGCACATTTAACTTGAGGACTAGATGATGCCGCCCTTGATGATCCTTGAGTGACTGATGCTCCAGACGTCTGAGTCTGAGCAGGGCCCTCAATGCGGAAAGGTCTCACTGGCGTAGATGCTGTGGGCTGATCGATTTTAAATGTAACCCTTGCAAGTGCACAAGATCTATTGCAGTATGGTAAGAACAAAGGTGTCGAACCCACAGGGAAACGTGAATTTTAATTAATTCTTTCAGAGACCAAAAACGTCCCTAAGGAAGTACCAAAGGGCAAATTCAATTTTACCAAAAATTTATCACACTTTTCCTAAATGCAAGAAAAATAAATTAATCTAAACAACTAATTACTGATGAATCTAAGAACAATATTTAAATATGATCAAGGAATATGCTATCCCAGATTTGTACCCCTTTTCTATCATTAAAACTCACAGTTTCATTAAAGCATCATTCACACCATCATTCATCTAGAAAAATAATTCGTAATAAAATATGATCATCAATCCGACATACCCTATCTAAAAACAATGACTCAGCCTATCATCGCGATATGAGTCATGTAAGAAGTATAGCGTATCTCATGATGTTTAGATCACGACAATAAAACCATAATCGCTCTGCAGCCTAGATCAGCCTGCAGGTCCAGATTTAGCGATTACAGCCGTTGATACGCGCAATTAACGGTCATAACAAGCATTCAACATATTTTCAATAACACAAACTTTGAGCAAAACGATTCCATGATGACAATAAATAGACTATGGTATTAATCATAAATATGGGTACTTATCTGGGGATTGCATCTTCCTCGATCAACTGATTTAGCCGCTCATCTTTGGTGTATGATCTCTTTGTTCATTCAAAGCCATTCCACTTTTCATTTCTTCCAAAGATATTTTTACAATTGTTTTTCCTAAATACAATCTATGATTTTCTCAAAGAAAAATAATGTAAACCTAAGTACAATCTACCCAGATTAACCCTAGAAGAAGGAGAAGAGAAGACCCTTGAAGAATGAAAAGAAAAGTCAAAACTCCAAAATGATGAATAATCAATTACAAACCCATAGCTTCTCTTTTATAGTGGCCGAGCAAACCTAACCCTAATAACCTCAATCGATTGGGACAGAAGTCTCAATCGATTGACTTTTAGTTCGAGCTAATTTAGGGCACTCCTGCCTTCATGTGTCAATCAATTGACACTTATCCCTCAATCGATTGACATCCCAGGGTTAAGTCTTTTCTCCATATGTCAATCGATTGACACTTATACCTCAATCGATTGACTTTTTAGGGTAAAGTTCTCTCTCTTGCTAGAAATTGATTTTCTTCACGGATTTCGATGTTTCTTTTGACCTTTTTGTCCATAGCTCTTGTGTAGCCTTTAATTTCCTTCGTTTATGCTCTTTAACGATCCAACGGTCAGAAACACCTGTAAACATCAAAACCTCACAACAACCATCAGATGCTTTCATCGAACAGCTAAATGTAGGATTTAAGGTGCTAAATATAGTCACAGTTCGACACCGATCACACCCCCAAACCTACACTTTGCTAGTCCTCGAGCAAAGAAAATGACAAATATGTAAAGCAAATAGAACTAACATCTTAAAAATTAAATGCCACTTTCGTAGGGAGCACGATTGCATTTAGCACATGCAACAAGCCTTTAAACCCTTAGGTGATCCCTATTGGAGGAGTTTTATCTCCTGAAGGTTTTCAGTGAAGATACCTACAAACTTTAAAACTTATGACTTTCAGAATTTTTAGTCATGCCCTTAAGCAGTAAAATGGCCCTGGAAAATCTTTTAAAATGCATCTAACCGTGTTTATCTCATTAATGCTCATTCAGTCCAATCCCTTGTTTTTCAATGCTCATGTTTTGTGCCTTAATGTTATGCAATCATCACTAATCAAATTCTTTTATCTGAGAAGAAGCTTAAACTAGGAACCTTTAGATCACATGTTTAGGCTTAAATCCTTACCATGGGTATACACTCAGAATGAAATCACTCTTGAAGAATGAGTTTTATTTTTCACTTACATGTAAAATGGAGTTACAATGCAAATCACAAAAATTTCACAAGTTATACGAAAGACGGTGTATCAAAGAATTTTAAAAGAAATCTCATTTAAGAAAGATATTTGTATTTTAAACATGCCTATACCAAGCACCATAGACATTGTGTAATCATTCTCCACAAGGCATTTACCACTCATAATTGGATCAGAAAGGTCTTTTCTAAGGTTGTAATGGGGCTCGGGTTAAGGTTAAGAAAGAAAAGGGAAAAATGGATTCAAATTACTCTGAGAAATCGGAACAAGAAACACACTTGATTTTTTGATTTTTCAATTTCCCTTTTTTTTTTTTTTCGAGGTGTCTAGACCTTTCTCTTTTCATAAATACTTTTTTCTTTCTTCTCTTTTTTTTTTTCTTTATAACATCACTCCCATATATTTCTCTACTTTTTATTCTAAACTGAAATTTTCTCTCCCCTTTTTCATTTTTCTGCCTTTTATTCTTTACAGATATGACCGCCATAACTTTTTTTTTTTTTTTTTTCTTCCTTGATCTCATTCTTGATTTCTCAGAGAAAAAAGGGTAAGGCTTTTAACACTGGTGTGGGGTATGGCTAATATGGTTCACAAAGAATAAATAAGGAAAAATTTCTCAGTTGAGGCTCAAAGAGGGGTGCAACAAGATAAATTAATATATGGTGGGATACTTTGGGCACAAACGAGCCAATAATGGCCTTAGATCATTTCCTTTCATGATGGTAAAATGTGCCTATTTGCCTTGAACTTTTACATAGTGATTTCTAGTGTAATGGTATAACACAGTAAAATCAACAAATCAAAATACAATGCATGAGATTTTAACAATTGAAGCAGGAATTCCAAGATGCTCCGAATTTATGTAGCACTCATCAAGAACGAGGACAAAGTTTCAAAACTTACTGGGTTTTAGCCCTTCTTCGTGATCTTAAGATTTCAAGTTACACACTTAATCCTTAGATTTGAAATTTAAGTCAGTGATGGTGACAAATTTTTCATGCATAGATCATGATAATCAATGTTCAATATTTAAACTTTATGAGCATTCATAAAAACAATCATGGTATGATAACACTTTTGAAATAGCTTCAATTCATTCACACTTTAAAACTTTGAATAAAAATTCAAAATTCATAAGGTCTCAGGTCATAAGTCAATCGAGTTGACTGCTGTAATTTCCAATTTTTGGCTGTTGGATGGTTATCAGTCAATCGATTGAGACAATAGTCTCAATCGATTGACTGATATGCTTTCAAAGCTCGAAAACAGTCTCTCTTTTTTTTTTTTTAGCGGTATTAAACCAAAAATTCATGAAATTACCCCCCTAAACCTAAACTGAGCAATGTCCTCATTGGTGATGATGTGAAAATAGGAGGTAAGAATCCCTTCCAAACCTGTTTGATGCACTTGAGGACAAATAGATCAAGTGAAAGAGAATGTAATCAAACAGAAAAACATAATTATTTAACCAACTAAATTTTATTTTAATTAATATTTAAATAAAGGGAAACTATTACAATTAGTGCAACATTAAAATCCTACTCAAAATTAATCGAAAACAAACCTAAACTAAAACATAAAAAAAAACAAAATAATCATCACGAAGGACTCCTAAAACTAGACCCTAACAATTGACAATCCTAATCCTTTTAGTCTTCCATGAAAGAACTCCCTTCCTTAGGCCTCGGAAACGCGTAGTTCCACATCTCCTCGGTGATTCCAACCTTGCCAGGAGGCGGAACTGGTGCACAGGGTGGTGATAATGGTGGGGTAGAAGGTGGTGTCAGATTATTGGATGGGTCGGTGACGGTCTCAGCGGAGCGCGTGAAAATTGAGTTGACTTCAAGAGGGGATTCATCATCAAGGTTGATGACATCATGAATTGGCAAGCCGAGTGGTGGTTGCAGAGCGTGGTATCGTGCGTGTTTTTGCGCGGGCTCCTTCAGTTTTTTCACGGCGGATCGGGTACGATAGCGGATGGAAAACATGGCTGAGACTTTGGGGAAGGAGGAGGAAAAGTTTGACTAAAGGGATATTAATAAGACCCTTAAATAGAGAAAAACTTCTTCAAAGATGGACTCTAAAAACCTTCTACAAAACAGACTCTAAAGAAAAATTCTAATTTTGGACGGGTCGGTGTGAATTTCAGGAATTAAGCATCAGTCAATCGATTGACAGTTTAGTGTCAATCGATTGACACAAGATGTCAACATAGGCTGATGGTGCACGACATGAAATCCACTCCCAAAACGATTTCCTTTTAGAAACTTTCAGTTTGATAGTTTGACCATGCAGAAATCAATCGATTAACATTGAGGTGTCAATCGATTGACACAATATACCAAGTAGATGGTCAAAACTCGCTCATTTGGAACTTTCCAATTTCGGGAGTTTGAATCAATCGATTGAGAACAGTGTATCAATCGATTGACTCAAAGGAGTTGATTTCAAAAGTAAAGCACTCAATCGATTGAGAGTAAAGTCTCAATCGATTGACTGATGAACATATGCACACCCGAGATGCAAACATAACAAAATTAACACATTCAAACACCCCGATTCCATTGATTTTTAACGATTGATTACACCCATTGGTCCCCTAACCGCTAACACAACCATAACAACAAATCAAAATCCTAAATACTAAACAACCACAAACACTAAACACTAAATATCATAAATACTACACAAAAATAAACTAAACATCATCATCATCATCATCATCAAATTCAGGGTCCCTCTCCTCGTTCATCGCCGCTCGCGCTCCTACGATGAATTTGTCGGCAAGCCCAGGGAACGATTCCCGGGCCATCCGCATGAGGAGAGAAGTCTGAAATCTCGATCGTCGGTCAACACCACCAAACCTCGCATTCAGCCCATCCATTCGCGCCTCGAGGTGAGCAACAACTGCCTCGGCGTTAAAATCCGGGACCTCTTCAGGACGAGGTCGTCTTACACCGCCACATTGGTGTTGTGCGGGGTTTGGACGGGGAGGAGGGACATCATCGACGTCGATCGAAGGCGGCGCAACTCGACGAATCGCCTTGATGCTCTTATCCCACACGTTGATGGCATACTGATAAAACTGCATATCGCCCAACTCTTCATCGTCGTAAATTGGGCAGACAAGGTGGTCCAAAAGGTGCATCACGTAGTGCGGGAGATGTAGGAGGATCGCCGTGCGCTTTGCGGGTACGGTGGTGCCGGCGATATCACTGTGGCACCGATACATCTCCTCGAGCATCAGACCTGGCGCATCGAACCAAGTGTTTGTATGCACAGCGTAAAGTGCAATTACCCTATTCTTTGTCCTCTCGCTTTTCGTGCCATGCGGTAGGAGGTTATTTTCCATGACGATATCCCAAAAGAGAATGTCCATCAGAAGAACGGCTCGTTTAGTGGCCTGACCGATCCCACGACGTCCTCCACACATATCATTGATCATGTCGTCCTGACTACGATCAATAGCTGGATTAATGTGGTGGTTCACAGGTCGAACCACGTAAAAGTTGAAGGCACGTGTGAGATCGGCAGCATGCAGATTATATTGCCAATTGTCTATCTCGATGGTAATGTAGGGCATTCCCGTTGGCGAGAGTGTTTCCGATACCCATACCACTTTTTTGATAAAACAGGCGAATGATGCGCGGAGAGACATCGATGGGCGGCGGGGCAAGCAACATTTCCAATTGCAAGACCTCAATGAATTCGATCGAGCGGGTACATTCCTTGATGCGACGGTATTTGGCAAGATCGAAGAAGTTTTATGTTTGGAACTGGCGATTGATATAGAGCTCATTAGGAATGCGCATCAGATCGTTGGTGGGGCGCGGTGGATGAAATATTGGTGGGCCAGGCGCCGCCATTCGATCACGTACGAGTAGAATTTAGAAGCCTGATGCGGATTGGATTTGAGAGGAGTTGGATTGAGGGCGCCACGGGTTGTGGCACCACTTATATAATGCAGACCTCAATCGATTGAGGATGAATCCTCAATCGATTGAGAATGGTTCGTTTGCCCACATTGCGCAAAGTTGGAAGGTCATATCAGGCATGCGCGAGAGACGTGGCAAATTCCACTTCCCCTCATTCAATGTCAATCGATTGACACAGTTTTGCCAATTGATTGAGGACACACTTTTTGCGAAAAGTCGCACCGGTTAGGTGCCTTGGAAACGGGCGTAGTTAATACCCAATCAAGTCAATCGATTGAGGGGTTAGGCTCAATCGATTGACACAAATCGTGTCCTGAAAGTTAGCTGCCACGACAAGATGTGTCGGGTGGTGCTTCAAGTTCTAAAAACTGCTCAAAACCCTATGTGATGTCAATCGATCGACACAAGATTCTCAATCGATTGACACAGAAGGAAGAAAATGATGATGATGCTTGAATTCTCAATCAATTGATAGGGAAATGTCAATTGATTGAGAGACATAGGTCAATCGATTGACTATGTGACAGTCAATCGATTGAGAAACACTCAATTCTAACACAAACAAAAATGAAGACAAAAACAAGGACGAAAACGAAAATAAAACACACTGGGTTGCCTCCCAGGAAGCGCTGAGTTTAAATGCCGACAGCTCGACCCCTTCATTGATCAATAATGTGGATCACTGAGGTGCAACGCCTCGATCTTAAACTCGGTGATTGGTTCAAACATTGGTTTGAGTCGTTGCCCATTCACTTTGAAAACTCGATTGTCCTGAAGGCGTCGAATCTCAATTGCACCATGCATGGTGGTGGAAACAACCTGGAAGGGTCCTTCCCACCGCGATTTCAATTTCCCAGGATGAAGCTTAAGTCGGGAATTGAACAACCAAACTTTTTGTCCAACATGAAACTCCTTCTGAGATATTAATTGATCGTGCAACTTTTTGTACCTTTCTTTGTACATTTTGGAGTTTTCATACGCATCGTAGCGTAACTCTTCCAATTCATTCAGCTGCAGCCTTCTATTTGATCCCACTGCTTGCATATTGAAATTGAATCTTTTGATAGCCCAAAATGCCTTATGTTCCAATTCAACAGGAAGATGACATGCTTTCCCATAGACGATCCTGAACGGAGACATTCCGATCGGAGTCTTGAAGGCGGTACGATAGGCCCAACGAACATCAGATAGCCGATTAGACCAATCTCTTCTATCCGGTCGTAAAAGTTCGTTTAATCTCCCGGTTCGACACTTCCACCTAACCACTAGTCTGCGGGTGATACGGCGTTGCCACCTTGTGGGTAACGCCGTATTTCTTCATTAAAGTAGCAAAATGGCGGTTGCAGAAGTGTGAACCGCCATCACTAATGATCGCCCGTGGAAACCCGAATCTGTTAAAGACATTTTCCTTCAGAAATTTGATCACAACTTTGTGGTCATTTGAACGGGTTGCCACAGCTTCTATCCATTTGGAGACATAATCAACAGCCACAAGAATGTATGAATACCCGAAAGATGGGGGAAAATGACCCATGAAGTCAATCCCCCAAACATAAAAAATTTCAACAATTAAAATCGGATCAAGGGGCATCATATTTCATCGTGAAATATTTCCCAGCTGCTGACACCGTTGGCATTCTTTGCAAAATTGGGCAGCGTCACGAAAGATGGAGGGCCAATAGAATCCGCTTTGAAGGATTTTCTGTGCGGTCTTTGTCCTCCGAAATGGCCTCCACAGGCTCCAGCATGGTAGAAATTGATGACACTTAGTTGCTCTACTTTGGGCACACACCTCCTGATGATCTGATCTGAGCAGAATTTGAACAAATATGGTTCATCCCAAAAATAGTATTTTATTTGGGAGAAAAAGAGATGCTTATCATTCTTACCCCATTTAGTAGGGATTCTGCCAGTGACCAGATAGTTCATGATATTGGCAAACCAAGGAGCTTTCGTAGTGGTCACATCAATTGCCATTAATTGCACATCCGGAAAAGTGTCCCGGATAGTCTCAAGTATAGATGATTCTTCAGGCAGAATGCGAGACAAGTGATCAGCCACAACATTCTCTACTCCCTTTTTATCCTTGATTTCGAAATTGAATTCTTGAAGGAGCAAAATCCAGCGGATCAACCTCGGTTTCGTGTCCTTCTTTGCTAACAGATATTTCAATGCAGAGTGGTCTGAAAAGAGCACTATTTTCGATCCAAGTAAATAGGAACGGAATTTATCCAGAGCATACACCACAGCTAACAACTCTTTCTCTGTGGTGGTGTAATTGAGTTGTGCATCAATCAATGTCTTGCTGGCATAGTAAATTACGTGAGGTAATTTGTTTACCCTTTGCCCTAAGACAGCTTCGATCGCATAATCAGATGCATCACACATGAGTTCGAATGGTAAAGAATAATTCGGTGGTTGGATTATCAGAGCATTTGATAAGAGCTCGCGCAATTTCAGAAATGCTTTCATGCAATCCTCATCGAAGTCAAAAGGAACATCTTTGCCAAGCAAGGTACACAATGGTTTAGCCACCTTGCTAAAATCTTTGATGAATCTTCTGTAAAATCCTGCATGCCCCAAAAATGATCGAATTTTTCGAACACTCTTCGGTGGGGGCAAATTAGCAATTAGGTCAACTTTGGCCTTATCCACTTCAATTCCTTTCTTTGAAACAATATGCCCCAATACGATTCCTTGTTGAACCATAAAATGGCTCTTCTCCCAGCTAAGAACAAGTTTGGAATCCACACAATGTTGCAGCACCTATGAAAGGTGATTCAAACATGAACCAAACATTTTCCCAAAAACCGAGAAGTCGTCCATGAAGACTTCGATGAATTTGTCGATCATATCCGAAAATATGGCCAACATGCATTGTTGGAAAGTAGCGGGTGCATTACATAAGCCAAAAGGCATTCTTCGATATGCAAACGTTCCGTAGGGACACGTGAACGTTGTCTTCTCTTGATCTGCAGGAAACACTGATACTTGATTGTAGCCCGAATATCCATCAAGAAAACAATAAAACTCTTGTCCTGCTAACTTTTCGAGAATTTGATCGATGAACGGAAGGGAAAAATGATCCTTTCTGGTAGCAGTGTTCAATTTTCTGTAATCAATGCAGGCACGCCACCCAGTAGTTTCGCGAGTAGGTAACAATTCTCCCTTTGTAGTTTCTTTCACAGTGATTCCAGACTTTTTCGGAACGATTTGTACTGGACTAACCCATTCACTAACATAGATTGGATAGATGATTCCAGCATCGAGAAGTTTAATGACTTCCTTTAAAATGACTTCTTACATGTTCGGATTAAGTCGCCTCAGCGGTTCCCTCGATGGTTTACTCTAATCTTCTAGATGTATTGAATGCATACATACTGATGGGTCAATCCCTTTGAGATCAACTAAGGTCCATCAGATGGCCTCCTTGTGCTCCTTCAGCACCTTCAACAAATCATTCTCTTATTCTTCCGACAACGGGATGAAATTATCACTGGAAGTGTTTCTCGTGGCCCCAGAAAAGCGTATTTGAGCGATTCAGGCAACTGTTTCAATTCCACAGTTGGTGGCTTCTTAATTAATGGAGTCGGTTCAGCTTTTACCTCAATGGATAACGGTTCTATCTTAGTCACAACTTCACATAAGTTATCATCTGGACATGATGAACTTGACTTATTCTCTTCTGGTTGCTTCCTTTCATATCCCTTTTACTCATAGATGGCTAACAAAGCAGTTTCAAATTCTTCTTTGGTGAGCATCGATGGTAATGCTTCATCCACCACTTTGTTCATCTGATCGATGTAAAAACATTCGACCTCATCCTCGTTAGGGAAATGGTTCATCGCATGGAATATGTTCAATCTAACCTTCATGTTTCCAAAAGAAACGTCCATGACTCCCATGCGACAATTAATGCAAGCATTAGCAGTGGCGAGAAACGGACGTCCAAGGATGATGAAGACTTGATTAATTGATTTAACAGGTGGTTCCATGTCTAAAACAACGAAGTCCACTGGAAAGAAAAACTTGTCTATTCCAACCAAAACATCCTCGATAATACCCCTAGGTCTTCTTTCTGACCTATCGGCCAGTTGGAGTGTGACCGTCGTGGGTTTCAATTCACCCAATCCGAGTTTCTCGTACATTGAGTATGGGATTAGATTAACACTTGCTCCCAAATCCAATAACGCTTTTTCAATTAGTTGCCCACCAATGACACATGGAACAATTGGGACTTCAGGGTATTTCAGTTTTTGTAGGGTTTCCAAATGCAATATCGAACTGACTTGATTAGTCAAGAACACTTTCTTTGAAACATGAGTACGTGCCTTTCTCTTACGAGTGCACAAATCTTTGAAAAACTTGGCGTACTCAGGAACTTGTTTGATTGTTTCAAGTAATGGAAGATTTACCTTTACTTGCTTGAATGTTTCAAAGATTTCTTTCATTTTTGCCGGTCCCTTGCCCATTCTGGATGGAGGAGTTAGGCACTCAGGGAAAGGTTCCTTTGGGACATAAGGTGCAAATTCCAATTCCGATTCTTTTTCACATCTTCAATCGATTGATACAAAGATTTTCAATCGATTGACAGAAGCGAAACAAAATTTTCAAACAAATGACTTTATCAGTCAATCGATTGAAGAACTGTTCTCAATCGATTGAGGTTCAAAGGTTAAAGCAAGTCAACACAGGAATTTCAGCTGAAATGGCAAGCAGAGAATTTTTGTCAATCGATTGACAGAGGAATGCCAATCGATTGAAACAAGTTCACAAATCACAGCAGAAAGTATTTCAATCTCAATCGATTGACAAAGAAGCTTCAATCGATTGAGTTCTAATATGAACAGTGGCCAAAATAAGAAGAAAAGAAAAGCATAACCAATTTTTTTTTTTTTTTTAAATCGAATTTCAAAAATAAAAATTAAATTTGAAAATTAAAATTTAAAATTTAAATTTCAAAACCTAAAGGCAATCCTATAAAATCCTATAAAATCTTACCTAAAAGAAAAAAAGAAGAGAGAGAATAGAAAGATTCCTAAAAGATCCTAAAAGAAAAGTCCCACAAAAGTTAATAACTAAATTTAGAAAATTCTAAAAATATCTAAAAGAGGAAAATAAGGAAAAAGAAACTCCTACAAAATCTAAAATAAGAAGTTCTAAAAATCTATACTTTCTAAAAGAACTCCACAAAATCTTACCAAAGAGAAGAAAAATAAGGGAAAAAAGATTTTTCAAATCAAAAATCAAAATATTAATTTTTAAAATTCAAAAATCAAAATTCACACAAGAAAATCAAAATTAAATTTAGAAATTAAATTTCAAAAATTCTAATTGCAAAAAGTTAAGTTCGAAAATTAAAAATCAACTTTTGAGCACCAATTTCCAGATTTCACAATCTACAAACGTCCAAAAATTTCAGAATTAAAGATTTTTTTAATTTTCTAATTTTATGTTTTTTTTTTTTTTTTACTACTCAAATTATCAATCGATTAACAGAACTGAGTCAATCGATTGACAAAGCAGCTTTCACAAACACCGAACATAGTCAATCGATTGAGGAAAAGGTCTCAATCGATTGACTGTTAAAAACACAAAAATCTCTATCTGAATTAATCAAAATTTCGCCGTATCCCCGGCAGCGGTGCCAAAAATTTGATCGATTTTAAATGTAACCCTTGCAAGTGCACAAGATCTATTGTAGTATGTCAAGAACAAAGGTGTCGAGCCCACAGAGAAACGTGAATTTTAATTAATTCTTTCAGAGACCAAAAACATCCCTAAGGAAGTACCAAAGGGCAAATTCAATTTTACCAAAAAATTATCACACTTTTTCTAAATACAAGAAAAATAAATTAATTTAAACAACTAATTACTGATGAATCTAAGAACAATATTTAAATATTATCAAGAAATATGCTACCCCAGATTTGTACCCCTTTTCTATCATTAAAACTCACAGTTTCAGTAAAACATCATTCACACCATCATTCATCTAGAAAAATGATTCGTAATGAAATATGATCATCAATCCGGCATACCCTATCTAAAAATAATGACTGAGCTTATCATTACGGTATGAGTCATGTAAGAAGCATAGCGTATCTCATGATTTTTAGATCACGACAATAAAAACATAATCGCTCTGCAGCCTAGATCAGCCTGCAGGTCCAGATCTAGCGATTACAGCCGTTGATACGCGCAATCAACGGTCATAACAAGCATTCAAGATATTTTCAATAACACAAACTTTGAGCAAAACGATTCCATGATGCCAATAAATAGACTACGGAATTAATCATAAATATGGGTACTTATCTGGGGATCGCATCTTCTCCGATCAACTGATTTAGCCGCTCATCTTTGGTGTATGATCTCTTTATTCATTCAAAGCCATTCCACTTTTCATTTCTTCCAAAGATCTTTTTACAATTGTGTTTCCTAAATACAATCTATGATTTTCTCAAAGAAAAATAATGCAAAACCTAAGTACAATCTACCCAGATTAATCCTAAAAGAAGGAGAAGAGAAGACCCTTGAAGAATGAAAAGAAAAGTCAAAACTCCAAAATGATGAATAATCAATTACAAACCCATAGCTTCTCTTTTATAGTGGCCGAGCAAACCTAGCCCTAATAACCTCAATCGATTGAGATAGAAGTCTCAATCGATTGACTTTTAGTTTGAGCTAATTTAGGGCACTCCTGCCTTCATGTGTCAATCGATTGACACTTATCCCTCAATCGATTGACATCCCAGGGTTAAGTCTTTTCTCCATACGTCAATCGATTGACACTTATACCTCAATCGATTAACTTTTCAGGTAAAGTTCTCTCTCTCTTGCTAAAAATTGATTTTCTTTACGGATTTCGATGTTTCTTTTGACCTTTTTGTCCATAGCTCTTGTGTAGCCTTTAATTTCCTTCGTTTATGCTCTTTAACGATCCAACGGTTAGAAACACCTGTAAACATCAAAACCTCACAACAACCATCAGATGCTTTCCTCGAACAGCTAAATGTAGGATTTAAAGTGCTAAATATAGTCACATTTGGGCACCGATCATGGGCCTATGATAACTCATGTAGGGTTGCCTTGAAACTAGAGCTGGTGCTGCAAACCTCGGCTTTTTATTCCCCAAGTCATAGTCACTTGCTTTCCCTTGACCCGCCTTGTTCTTATTCTGTAGCTCCCTTCTCTTGTACATATTATTGATATCTCTTTCCGCCACGATGGCCTTCCCCATCACTTTGGCGTATGTTTCTAATTCAAACATCGATATCCTATCCATCACGTTCGGTCTCAGGCCTTCTTCAAACCGATTAGCCTTCATCTCTTCTGTAGCCACTAACTCTGGAGAAAATCTAAATAAGCGTACAAACTCATTACCGCACTCTCGTACGGTCATGCTCCCTTGCACTAAGTTGGCAAAGTCCTTCTTCAGTTGATTTCGAACTTGTTTTGGAAAATACTCCTTGTTAAACACTCTAAGAAACTCAGCCCATGTCCACGGGTCGTGTAGACCCTCAACTTCTCTTTTCCTTAGCACCGATTTTCGCCATGAATAGACATCACCTTCTAGTTGGAAGGAAGCCCAACCAACCTTCTCACTCTCTAGGCTCTGAAGTCTTTCTACTAACTTCTCTGTCTGATTCAACTAGTTCTTTGCCTCTAGCAAATCCGTCTGACCGTGGAAACTCGGAGGTTTCAATCTCCTAAAGTCCACGAAAGATGATGGTAACAATGCTGGAGGAGGTAGTGGTGGTGGCTACTGCTGATGGTTCATATGATTTGATGCGGCCAATAATGCTGGCTGTTTAGCCAACACTGTCGTCTGCTGAGTCTGCTGAGCCATAGTAGTGGCTACGGCCTTCATGGCTCTAGCCATCCTATCCGATGCCTCATCTCGATGACCCCTCTCCTCCTCAGGAGGTGGTCTCTGCTCTCTACCGGATCCCAAAGGAATATCATCTAACTTCTCAAGGTCCTATGACGACCTCCTCTAGATCGTCCTCTACCTCTCTGATCCATCTGAATATGTTACAATGAAATAAAAGTCTCATTAACAGACGGTCCCTCGTATCCAACGAAATCCTAAATCTCTAAACGATTCAAGACTTGTTAGAAGTCTCTAAAGCATGGGCTTTGATACCAACTGTGATATCCCAAATTTCCTAATCACGAAACCCGGGCCGTCGGGTCGGTGCTAAGGCCGAACCTCGAACGGAACACTTGGCATACATATGCGCAATGCGAAAACAAAGCAGAGCCTTGACACTAACATAACCATCAAAAGAAAGGAACTCTAACTATTCTTAAAAGCTCAAAATAACGATTTTAGTTCCATATGAGTGAGTATGGAGAAAAGAACCGAAAAAACCACCGGTAAGGGCCATCCCTTACCGAAATATGGTTCATACAAAAGAATAATACCAAGAATCTCCCAAAATATATCATTTATACAACACGAAAATCATATTCTCATTCAACCTCCAAGGCCGGACCTACCTGGGCCTAGAACAAATGAAGCAATTCTCCGGATGGGGCTCTTGCTCTTCCTCGGGTGGCACGTAATCGGAGTCCTCTTTATCTAGGTCCTCCATGCCTGCCTTTTCACCTGTACCTGTGGCGTATAATCGAGGAACGAGCTTCATCCAAGCTCAGTAGGGAAATACTCATAGCATGTTTATTATGAACGTCACACAGATATATCATGGCATAACGGGACAAAACTTAACTGGAACATATACACAGTGGTGAAAGTAATGACATGAAATATAATTCTGATGCTTGTTGGAAAACATAAGTACATACTCACATCTTTACCTTAACACACGCAAAGAAACTTAAGAGTGCTTCACTTAATTTATTACATGAGGAACTATAGCCTCTAGCCCCCGATGGAATACCCACCATCGTCACTCATATGAGCCATTTCATAAGTGCTCAAGGTCCCAACGAAGGTTGTAATAGCCCGAAAAATCTCGTTGAACTATGACCTCGGGATTCGTATCCGATTGGTCTTAGGTTTGACCATGAGATAGTTCCTTGATGAACTTAGGGTGAGGTGAGCGGATGTGATGTGTGAACCAGTGTAGAAGAGTGGAGAGATAGAGGAGTGTGTAGAGTGGCATACACTGATGGGTGTGTATGTGCTCCACACCGAGAAAAGAGATAAGATAAAAAGGGTTGAAAACCCTAACTTTCATGTTTTGGTGGTTGAGAGAAGTAAAGAAGAGAGAGAAAGAGAGAGGAGTAAGAGAGGAGTTATTGTGGGTGATTGGAAGAAGGATTCAAGCATTAAAGAGGCCGGATTTGACGCAAGGAATCCGTTAGAAACCAAAGCTGGAACCCTAGCCTTCCAACCATTTGATTTGAAATCAACTTGAGATCTATTTAAGGTAAAAATTTTGTAAATAAGATGCATAGATTATAGGGGTTAAGTTGCAGTTAAATGTGGGTTAAATCATAGGATAATGGCTTAGAAAAATAGAAGAAAAAGTATGGAAAAAGATTGGGAAGAACAGCTCGAAAGGGGCTGAATCTGACAATTTCGATTAATCGAAATTGGGTTTCGATTAATCGAAATTGGCCAGGAAGGTGAAAGGTCTGAGATTCGATTTTATTAATCGAATTTGATTTCGATTAATCGATTTTGATTTCGATTAATCGATTTGGGGATCGATTAATCGATCGAGAACTCTCCAAAGGACCCCAGGGGTTAAAGGAAATGACTTGAGGAAAAATCGACTAATCGAAATGGGATTTCGATTAATCGATTTTGGTTTTCGATTAATCGATTTGGAATCGATTAATCAACTTGTGAAACTCAACTGTTCGAACTGAGGGTCTACTTTGCGAAAAGAAGGATTTCGATTAATCGAAATTGGATTCGATTAATCGAATGAAAACTCAATCGCTCGAATAAAGGAATTTGCTTTTAAAAGAAGAATTTCGATTAATCGAAATTGGATTCGATTAATCGAATGAAAACTCGACTGTTCGAACTGGGAATGGACTTTGCGAAAAGGAGAATTTCGATTAATCGATATTGACCTTCGATTAATCGATTTTGGAAATCGATTAATCGAATCAGATTCGATTAATCGATTTTGGAATTCGATTAATCGACTGTAGTAAACTATGTTGACTTTTGGTTTGACTTTAAGATTCTTGGGGGATCTTATACCTTCTTTATTGCATCCTTTGTGATGTGTTTCACCTGTGATATGGTACCATAGGTGGTACGTGTGGACTAGTGCACAAGGAGCCACGTGGGACCTTGATGCATTGAACAAATGAAGACTTGAGGTAGGGAACACCTTGAACATGTACTTTATTTTACAAGAGCATGTATGTAGTGATATAGATTTCCATTCAAATATTTTACTGCTTAAAGAATTGTGAAAAGTGTGTGTGTGTGATATTCATAAGAGTAAACTAATGAGCCATCCCCAGGGGATGAAGAAGTAAAGAGATAAGAGCATCAGGTGTGATGCAAGTAAATGGATACATCCCAGGGATGTATCCAAAGATTGAATCATGTTTGATAGGGCCTAACTGATATAAGATAGCACACTTACACGGTGAATAACTATATGTAAGGCACCGATATTTTTGTTATTTGAGGTTTGATAGGTTACCCCACCGACGTGGCGGGATATCCACGACTGACACGGCAGGATATCCGTGACCGATACGGCGGCGAAACCGTAGGCCAGTGCGGAGGCTTATCCGTACATAGTAAGTACACCCCAGGGGTGTTGGTTGAGACAAGTGAAACCCCGCCACCAATCCCCAGGGGAAAGGGGCTTGGGTACTATATGGTATTCCCAGGGAATATATTAAAACTATCTATATAGATGACGATGAAGGGTATCTCATCGGGGCTCGATGCTATATTGCTCGGGGATTACTTAAGTTGAAAGTTTAAGTTTTGCTTTAGGCCTTTTCAGCATTATTCATGAGCAAATGAAAATATAAGTAATCAACAGTAAAACGAAATGCTTTTTAACTGTTTCATCAACAACTGCATAGATACATCATGCATGACATATCATAGAATATATGTGAGTTATAATTTATATGTTCAACAGTGTTTGTTCCCTATTGAGCTAGGATGTAGCTCACCCTATAGACTATACGTCGCAGGTCCACTATTAGCAATCGGCCAAGCCTTGAGGAGACGCCGATCCCATGAAGTGGGATCCAGAGGACTTCTTCTAGAGGACTCCGCTGTGCCACTTTGAGGGATTTTACATAGAGTTTTGTACGGCTTGGTATGTCAAGCCTTGATTTTGTGAAAACCATGTATATAAGGTTTTGGATTATTCTTTTGGGACGAACCATCCGTGATGATTTCTATCATCGATGGTTCGGATCGGTTCTCCATTCATGTAGGGGCATGAGGGTAGAACTGTCTTTTGGGAAAGTTAATTAATATAGATTTAAATTCCGTAATTTCATTTATAGTACTTTTGATGCTTGATATACCAGTGTTCCGTGCTTAGCTAAGGGCACGGTCAAGATGATCGTGCTGATGGCACGAGTTTCGGGGTGCCGAAATCCGGGCTGTCACAAAGGTGGACGCTTGGCAGAACACATCGTTTACTGTTGGCCGGTATGATTTCATATAAAATCACAAGATCACAAAGGGGTGTACGGATATCCCGTCGTACAGGTCACGGATATCCTGCCGTGTCAGTCACGGTTATACCGTCGTGTTGGTCGGGTATTCACATGTAAACCTTAAATCGAAGTGCATACATATAGCTTATCGCCGTGAAATGTTATAATCATACCTAGGTTTGAAAGTCTAAACAAATTCTCACACACACATTAGAACGGATTGAATCTTGAAAGATTCCACATACTCATACACCATTTCGAAACACACACATGCTTATTCTTTCTCAATTTCGGAATTGTAAACAAAACTCACATGATTTCATCGAAGAACACATCATAACACAACACACATGATTAGATGTATTTAATGCACACGATATTAAGTTATTCCCTACCTCAAATAAGGAGTCGCAAGCGAAGTTTCACAACGTTCTCAAGCCTCAGCCTCTCATAAGTAACATTTAACCTAAACAAGGTAAATTCACAGTTTATACGTCAGGAATGATGCGAAATAGACAACATAAGATCTCCCTAAAATCCCTCAAACAAAATGAACCAAAAACCCAAATCTGGAAATTTCGATCGATCGAATCCCCATTTCGATCGATCGAAAACTGAATTCGATCGATCGAAAGTATCTCGATCGATCAGATCCCACAGAATCCAATTAGCAAACACACCGTTCTTTCGAACAAATTTAAATTCGATCGACGTCGAAATAAATTTCGATTGATCGAATCATAATCAACAAAAATCCAATATTCCTGTTATATATGTTTCGATCGATCAAATCTAATTTCGATCGAACGAATTTTCTCAGAATTCGTATCCTTCTATCTTAAGCCCATTTCGATCGATCGAAATTTGTAGATTTCACCCGATCTTGGGTTTCCTCATTCCTCTTTCGTTCTATTCAAATTAAACCTTGCTCCTTAAGATTTTTCGACCACCAAACGGATAAAACATCGACTAATCAAATTTCACAACTTAATCATAGATTTCATACCTTAATTTCACCCGAGTCCTCTATCTTTGCTCCCAAATCAGACTAGGGTTTCACAAGTGAACTGTGTTTGCTCTTCTTCAACCAAACTCTTAGATTCACAACTCACGAACAGATTGATCTGGTATTTGCACGCATTCAATGTCCTAGGATCTCCTCTCTCTCTTCCTAAACTCTCACCACACGAATGGAAAAGGGAATTGAATGCTAAACATTTATGGGTATTTATTTCCCCTATTACTTAGCCTAGTTTCAAGCGTTAAGCAGCTTAGATTGTATGAAGGTCCACTAACCCTTCAACACATCCTATTTCCATTTCTCACACAAAATCCAATCCATAGGATTTGATCCACATACATTACTCAATCCTTAGGCACGGTCTTCGATGCGCGAACAGTCAGGCATGTACATCGAGGTATACTGTTCATAGGTCAAAACTTCGAGATGTTACACCATCGGTCGCTGGGTGATAGGCAGTGCTCATTTCTAGCTTGGTGCCCAAGGCTTCTTGAAAAATTTTTAGAAGGTGGATGTGACAAGAGCATCTCAATCTGACACGATGGAGACCGGCACACCATGCAGTCTTACAATCTCCCTTGCATAAAGTTTTTCCAATTGCTTTAGAGGTGCTGTGATTCTTGTCCCCAAAAAATGTGCAGTCTTCGTGCGGCGATTGAAAATTACCCAAATCCTATCGTGTCCATTTCTGGTCTTTGGCAGGCTCGAAACAAAGTCCATTGTAATGTGTTCTCACTTCCATTGAGGAGTTTCTAAGGGTTGTAACAATCCAACTGGTTTATGATGTTCTGTTTTGACCCTTTGACACACTTATCCAATGGTTAGATTTCAAGTTCACAAGGCACACATCGTCCATACGATGGACCATCTTCACAAGAGAAGGGAGGGTGCTAGGCACACCCATTCAATTATGAGGGCACACCATTGCAAGTGAGGCAACCTCTCCCAAGGCAGGTCATAGTGACTGTTTTAATTCCGATGATGGCGATCAAATTTCATCTAAATCTTTCGTACAATAGATCTTGACCATGGATCAAAATGTCAGAAAATCGGTATGTATCGTTCGATCAAAAAATCGGTAAGTATCGGACGATACGTATCAGTGCCGGTCCGTATCGAACGATACATTGAATGTATCGTTCGATACATACCATATATTTTAACGATACGGTACATTTAATGTACCGTATCATTCACGTCCAATACCGATACGTATCGTT
This sequence comes from Chloranthus sessilifolius, assembly GCA_021018995.1. NCBI lineage: Eukaryota > Viridiplantae > Streptophyta > Magnoliopsida > Chloranthales > Chloranthaceae > Chloranthus > Chloranthus sessilifolius. The sequence continues at coordinate 47,698,925 of CM037593.1, read as the reverse complement.
CGATACATATCAGTATCAGACAATATTTTCATCCATGATCTTGACATCATGGATAAGACATCTGATGGTGAGATAGTGGTGGCATGTGTCTAAAAGTGAACGAATTCGGGATTACTTTTCTAGGTTCAAATTATTTTCTCACAAGACAAACTTCTTAACAAAATTTATGTGACTATGGTGCAGTTGTCAAATTCTACTCAGGTTGGGTCGGGCCACTTTGAGTCGGGTTTGAATCACCTCTAGATAAAGGTTCATGATGAGTACTGAAAAATGAGGATATTTCGCCCCTAAATACCTATATTTAGCTGTTCGATGAAGGCTATCTGATAAGATTGATTAGATTTGAAGTGTTTTAGGTAAATACAAGCCAAGTATAGAAAACAGTACAAGAATTCTGAATATAATGCCAAAACATTGCAACTTCGGGTAATCAAGAACTTGGTGCGACTTGCGGCTAACTTTGGACCTTCCAGACGGCCGAATTACAAAATTGTCAAAACATGAAAGTTGTAGATCTTTTCGTCAGCTTTCCAACGGCGTATGAATAGTCTCAATCCGAGTTTGGGATAGAAAGTTATGGCCGAAATACTGAAGTAGTGTCTGAACCACAAGAAAGTGCTGAATTTCACGGATTTCTGGGGTCGATGCATCGACCCTACAGGTCGATTAATCGAGCCAGAATTTCAGTCTGACACGAATCTGACACTAAAAGTCTATTTTTTGGGACTCTTGGTCGGCTCGATGCATCGACATCCATTGGTCGATTAATCGACCCGGAAAAGTAGGCTTGGGAGACTTCCGCGCGACGGGGTTTATTTAAAGTGACTCAAACACTTCGGGGAGAGATTCTTTTTTTCAGCATTAGAATAACGTAGGAGATTAGAATTAGAGTTTTTTTTAGAGAGTTTTAGTTTTTAGTGTTCTTAGTTTTTAGCCATTGTTTTTCATAGTTAGACCTAGAAATAGGGAAGTTTTATTATTTCTTTTTAAGAGCTTTGTTCCCTTTAATTTTTCAGTACTCATTCCTTCAGTTCCTAAATTTTGTTCAAAGTTTATTTCCTGCATTTATTTCATTTCTGAAGATTATCATCCTTATGGATCAACGTAATTTATTTTGAAGTTTGAGGTAATTTTAATTAATGTTATTTTCCCGTCTTTATTTATTTATGTCATTTACTTATAATATGTGTGGCTAAATTTATAGGGATGGGGATCTAATGATTCCCATCCGAGGGATGTACTTTTAATAATATAAATTTAGGATTAAAATATGAGATTTTACTTTATGGTTGTTGTGCTATCATGAATGGATGAAATCCCCGCCACTAACCGGGATCACGTGTGCCGAGTCATGCCCGAGATCTCAGATCTGTGACGGTAATTTTACCCAATCATTGTTATGGTCTTTTTGTTTTTATCATGTGGATTTAATTACGATTATGTTCTCGATCGAAAATAGCCATGCCCTGGATCTTGGTTCTGTAATGGTAATTTTATCTTAAATATCCCTAATCTGAATAAAGTGTGCCGAGCCATGCCCTTGATTTCAGATTTGTAAGTGGTATTCTTGTTGGAATTTTCACCCACCTTGGGGATGATTTTTATTTGAACCTGAGATCATGTGTGCCGCGTCTCTTGATCCCGCATCTATATATATGAAAATCATCTAAGTCCTGATTGCAGGGATGCAACTGGAACCTATTAGGGTGTTGACCATTGATCTTCCATAAAAGATGTTTGTTACCAATGAAATATCTCATAATTTAATCCTTAGATTTATATTATAGGAAGAACGGACCAAAGATGGGAGGATTTAGTATCTTCATCTTTATCATCATCTTCACTTTTATTTTTGAATTATCAATTGAATTTTAGTTTGTAGTCATTAATTATCATCAACCACTTAAATCATAAAACTGGTAGAATACTGTTAGATCTTAATAGATTTCTAGAATTGCTTGTCTCTTTTAGATGTTTCAAAATGAATCCTCGTGGGAACGATCTCGCATCTCGCACCACTATATACAAACCGATTCGTGCACTTGAGAGTAAAACATTACATAAAAATATCACATCAAGTTTTTTGGCCGGGATCAAATTGAGAAAATCAAATTTTGAGAAAATCAATTTTTGAGAATTTTCGAGGATTAAAATAGTATTTTTGCTTAATTAAAAAAAAATAATAATAATAAAATTTTTGGAGTCGATGCATCGACCTTGCCTCGATTGATCGAGTGTAACTCGATCAATTGATTTTTATTAAAAAAAAAAAAAAAAAAAAAAAAAAAAATTCAGAAATTTCAAATTTAAAAAAAAAAAAAGTTTTCCTGAGGTTTTCCTGCCTGAAACCTCAACTCTGCGCATCATTTGCATGCACACTAGGTCTTCTAAAGAGAGAAATTTAGAACCGTTAAATTCTGAGATCGAACGTGCTTGCCGATCAAATCGTAAGGACGCTAGATCAAGGCAGAAATTTTTAAGTGAATCATCCACTGAAGTCAATATGACTGACAACATGAATGGGCAACTCGAACAAGAGGAAGAACCAATATTGAGAGAACTGTTTTCTCCGATAACTACAAATACCCCATCATGCATTGTATACCCCGCCACACCTGGTGGCCGGTTTGAAATTCGGACAAATGTCATCCAAATCCTTCCAATCTTTCATGGCATGGAGCGAGAAGATCCATACCAGCACGTTAAAGACTTCGTCGAAGTCTGCTCATCTGTTTACCAAAATTTCAGCGAAGAATCTGTTAGGCTGCGCTTATTTCCTTTTTCTATTAAGGATAAAGCAAAAGCATGGTTAAATTCTTTACCATCAGGATCCATAACCACCTGGGATCAGATGGTCAAAAAGTTTCTGTCAAAGTTCTTCCCTATGGCGAAGACGAATGTCCTTAGACGTGAAATCACAGATTTCACGCAAGAGGAAGACGAGAGATTATATGAAGCTTGGGATAGATTCATGGATCTCTTACTCAAATGTCCGCACCATGGATACTCAAAGTGGAGACTGGTCCAGTGTTTCTACAATGGACTGAATCAACCAAATAGACATCTGGTGGAGTCAATGAATGGCGGAGGATTCCTGAGTCTTAAAGAAACCGAATCTTATGCTTTCCTAGAAAAGCTAGCTGAGGATTCTCAGCACTGGGATTTCACAAAGACTCGGGAATAAGCAGTCAAAGCCCGTGATCAAGCCGGGAGTTCAACTAAGAAAGGAGGACTATATGTAGTAAAGGATTCCCCAGATCTGATGGCTAAACTTGATTTCCTCACTCAACAAGTGGAGGAATTGAAATTAAAGAAGAATGTGCATATGGTAGATACCCAACTTGAGCTATGTTCAATTTGTGCAATTCCAATGCATATGGCAGATGATTGTCCTTCAATGTAGAACTATCACGAAGACACATCTGAACAGCTTAATGTTGTGAATAATTATGGGCGGAATCAAGGAAACGTTTTCAATGAGAACAACCCAAATAGCTGGAGAAACCACCCAAATTTCTCATGGAAACAAGAGAATCAAAGAATACACCTGTGTAGCTGTGGGACGAACTTTTATCCCCAACAAAATTTCAACCAAGGACCGCAGCAGAACTACGGTCAAGGGCAATTTCAGCAGCAAGGGTTCAATAACCCGAATCAATTTCAATACAATCAGAATCAGGTTGGGCAGCCACAGCAATTGAACCATAATTTTCAGTTTGCACAACCAATGGGAGGTTATCAAAACCAACCACAGCAAAATTTTGTGCCAACATTTCCACCACCTGGATTTAACAATCCGCAGGGGATTGCTGCCCAACGTCCTCATACACAAACTCCTTCTACTAAGGACCTGATGAAACTCATTCATTCTCACACATCCTCAATCTCTAAAATAGAGACCCAAATTGGGCAATTGGCATCCTTTCTCTGTGAAAGAGAAAAAGGTTCGTTTCCAAGCCAACCTATTCCTAACCCAAGGGGCCAAATGGTTGTTGAACAAACATTAACTTCAACACAAGAGGATAATCAACAACAAATTCGGGCAATCACAACGTTGAGATCTGGAAAGCAGGTCGATAACAAAGTAGTGTTGCCAGAGGAGGAGGAAGAGTCTGATGGAGAGAAGAAATCTGAAGAGAGAGAAGAAATTGATGACAAAGTACAAGCAAAAGAAATATCAGATGACAAGAGTGAACAGAAGAAAAGTCTAGTTCCGAAAGCACCGTACCCGCAAAGATTGATGGCACCACTGAGAAATCGCGATGTGGAAGGAATAAATGAGATTTTCAAGCAATTAAAAATTAATATTCCCTTTCTGGATGCCATCCGTCAAGTACCTGCTTATGCTAAATTTTTGAAGGAATTGGTCACAATCAAAAGAAAGACCAATATTCCGAAAAAGGCTTTCTTAGCCGAGCTGGTTAGTTCAGTGTTGCAAGCAAAGCTCCCAATCAAATACAAGGACCCAGGTTGTCCTACAATCTCGATCATTATCGGCGATAACCGTATTGATCAGGCCCTTTTGGACTTAGGAGCAAGTGTCAACTTGTTGCCTTATTCTGTGTATAAGGAGCTCGAATTGGGAGAACTTAAGACCACTGCGATGACCCTTCAGTTAGGCGATCGGTCAGAAGATCCCTCGAGGAATTGTAGAAGATGTCCTCATCAAGGTGGATTCTTTCTACTTTCTCAGAGATTTTGTTGTTCTAGACACCTAACCCATCAAATTTGAAGAATAATATCCCAGTGATTCTAGGAAGACCATTCCTAGCAACCTCCAATGCGCTGATCAATTGTCGAAATGGGATCATGAATCTGTCATTCGGAAATATGACAGTGGAACTCAACATTTTTAATATTGCCAAGCAGCCCATGGAGGATGATGAACATGCACAAGCATGCATACTCGATGAAATTGTAGAGGAAATATTTAATGCATCTGAATCTGACGATCCTCTAGCAGCTTGCCTTGCGCATTTTGGAGAAAATTTCGATGTGGATCACCTAATCCAAGAAGTAAATCACATGTTGGATTCCACACCACGTCTGGGTGAAGAACAGGAAATAGAGTGTGGAACTCAAATTGAATTAATCAAGGAAAAGCCGAAAGAGGAGGAGAAAGTGTCCTTAGAACTTAAACCTCTTCCGGAAAATCTCAAGTATGCCTACCTGGGGGAGAATGAAACTCAACCTGTTATCATATCATCAACACTGGATGCGAATCAGCAAGGCCAACTCATGAATGTACTCAAAGAGCACAAAAGTGCCCTCTGGTCGATAAAAGATATCAAAGGCATTAGTCCAACGGTGTGTATGCATCAATCCATTTGGAAGACAATGTTAAGTTTTCTAGGGAACCACAGAGGAGGCGAACCCTATAATGCAAGATGTGATCCAAATGAGGTAATCAAACTTTAGATGTCGGAATCATATACCCCATCTCGACAAAGAATGGGTCACTTCACAAGTGGTCCCTAAGAAATCGGGAATCATAGTGGTTAAGAATGAAGAAAACGTCGTCCCTACAAAAATTCAAACAGGTGGAGAGTGTGCATTGATTATCTAAGTTAAATTTGATGACGAGGAAAGATCACTTTCCACTTCCGCTTATCGATCGAGATATTAGAAAGATTGGCCGCATGAGTACTATTGCTTTCGATGGCTATTCCGGTATAACCAAATAGTCATTACGAGGATCGGAGAAGACCACTTTCACATGTCCTTTTGGTACTTTCTCCTATCGACGAATGTCGTTTGGGCTTTGTAATGCACCAGCTACATTCCAAAGATGTATCGAGTATTTTTCGATATGGTCGAAGCGATTCTTGGAAGTCTTCATGGGGACACTTCTCGATACATGGAAACAGTTTCTTTGTTGTGTTTGAATCATTTGTCGCTAGTGCTTGCACGATGCCAGGAGAAGAATCTTGTTCTTAACTGGGAGAAATGTCACTTCATGGTTAAAGATGGCATTGTTTTGGGACATATCATATCGTCCCAGGGTATTGAGGTCGATAAGGCTAAAGTTGATTTAATTGCCGACCTACCACCACCGAGGACAGTTAAGGAAATCAGATCTTTTCTGGGCCACGCTGGTTTTTACAGGCGTTTTATTAAAGATTTCAGTAAGATAGCACGACCGCTCTGCAAAGATGTCCCATTCATCTTTGATGATAAATGTTTTATGGCCTTTGAAACCATTAAGGCCGAATTAATAAAGCTCCAATAATTCAATCTCCGAACGGGCCTTCCGTCAAATTATGTCTGCGACGCCCGATTATGCAATTGAGCCGTTTTGGGGCAACGAATAGAAAAATTACCGCATGTAATCTACTATGCGAGTCGCACTCTTAATGATGCCCATTGAACTACTCGACCTTTGAAAAGGAACTTTTGGCGGTAGTTTTCGTTGATAAATTTCGATCCTATTTATTAGGATCTAAAGTTGTGGTATTCACAGATCACGCCGCCTGCATGATATCTGTTCGCTAAGAAAGAGGCTAAGGCACGTTTAATTAGGTGGATCTTGTTGTTGTAAGAGTTCGATTTGGAGATCAAGGACAAGAAAGGTTCAGAAAACGTGGTGGCCGATCACTTGTCCCGAATAATTATTGAGAAACCTGACGAGCCTGTTCCGATCTTGGAGCACTTCCCGGATGAACAATTGTTCAGGATTGATTGCCCACCTTGGTATGCGGATCTTGTCAATTTCCTAGTCACCGAGAAATTACCTCACCATTGGTCAAAGAATGAGAAATCTATTTTCTTAGCTCGGGTGAAACACTATTTTTTCGAAGATCCGTACTTGTTCAAATACTGTCCTGATCAAATCATACGAAGATGTATTCCTGAATCTGAGCAACCACGAATCATCTCGTTCTGTCATGAGTTAGCTTGTGGAGGTCATTTTAGTTCCAAAAAGACGGCAGCTAAGATCTTTCAAAGTGGTTTTTACTGGCCGACGATATTTAAGGATTGCCATCAACATTGCAAATCCTGTCACAATTGTCAAATGCTAGGCCGAATCTCAAAGCAAAACATGATGCCGCTCAATCCAATTTTAGAAGTTGAGTTATTTGATGTTTGGGGGATCGATTTTATGGGTCTTTTCCCGAATTCGTTTGGAAATACGTTCATTCTTGTCGGCGTTGACTATGTTTCGAAATGGGTAAAGGCCGTGGCTTGTAAATCTAATGATCACAGAGTAGTGATCAAATTTCTCAAGGATCAAGTGTTTTCACGTTTTGGCATTCCTAAGGCGATAATCAGTGATGGTGGAAAGCACTTTTGCAATAAAGTGTTCACCCAATTAATGAAGAAATATGGTGTCACACACAAAGTTGCTACACCATACCACCCTCAGACAAGTGGCCAAGTTGAAGTCTCTAATCGGGAACTTAAGCGGATTTTAGAAAAGACAATCAATCCGAACCGTAAAGACTGGTCAAGTTAGACGACGCCTATGGGCGATAGAATCGATTTAAAACTCCGATTGGCATGTCGCCGTATCGGTTGGTCTTTGGTAAAGGGTGTCACCTCCCGGTTGAATTGGAACATCGAGCATTTTGGGCCGTTAAGTCATTGAATTTCGATTTCCTGAAATCTGGTACCCAAAGGGGTCTCCAAATAAATGAATTAGAGGAAATCCGTGCTGATGCGTATGACTGTGCTAAATCGTATAAGGACCGTATGAAACGGGTTCATGATCAATCTATTCTGCGGAAATCATTTGTTGTTGGTCAACTAGTTCTACTCTACAATTCCCGACTTCATCTATTTCCAGGGAAACTAAAAACCCGTTGGAGTGGTCCTTTCAAAATCTCTCGAATACTCCCCAATGGGGCAGTAGATATTATCAACCCAAAACACGGGAATGTTTTTCGAGTTAACGGTCAGCGATTGAAACCATTCCTTGAGAATACGATTGCATTCTCTGACACTATTTCTTTGAGTGAGCCACTGGCTCATCCTGACTGAGCAATTCCCAAGGTCAAGCTATCGACTTTAAACTAGCGCTCATTGGGAGGCAACCCAATTGTGTATTTTCCGTTTGGTTTTGTTTTGTTTTGTTTTTCTTTTTTCTGTTGCTAAAATATATATATATATATATATATATATATATATTTTGGAGGTCGATGAATCGACCCCTCTGTCGATTAATCGACCCCAAAGGGTCGATGCATCGACCTTTAGGGTCCGATTAATCGACCCTATGATTGAAAAAAAAAAAAAAAAAAATCTTTGAATCGATGCATCGACCCCTTATGGTTGATGCATCGACCCCTTTATGCTCGATTAATCGACTCTTTTGGTCGATTAATCGGGAGTTTTTTTTGGAAAAAGGACACTGCATTTATGGCGGTTTTGACTTTTTCTTTAGTCGATTAATCGACTACTTGAGTCGATGCATCGACTGTTCATTTTGAAAATTGGGCCGTATTAAAAAATCTGTCAGTTTTGTTTTTATTTGGTGTCAATTAATCGACTCTTTATGGATCGATTAATCGACTTTTATTTCGGGACGTGCGTTTTTGGTTTTTATTTGCCTCGATTTCTGTCGATTAATCGAGTAAGTGCGTCAATTAATCGACTTTTCCACTTCCGCACGCTATGCGCCTTTTCACTTAAAGACGTTGCGTGTTTTCCATGCGTCGGGACTTCTGACGCGCCTGTTTTCAATAGAATCGATTAATCGACACTTTTGGTCGATTAATCGATTATTTCGATTGTGTCCGTCCCAAGAGGCGCCTTTGCGCCTATTTAAATGGAGCAGTCTCCCTACGTTTTTCATTGAGTTTATTTTTCCCGATCGCCCGACATTCCGGACAAAGGCAATCATGGCTTCGACCCGCCGCCGCAAAGACTTGTACAACGCCTCGCCGGTCATCCACGTGATCGGCCAAGGTCGCCATGAACCCGCCGACCTATGCTCCGAATATGTTTTTGATCTCGCTTTTCAAGCACCGCCTCATACGCTTCTCGCTTATGCGATGGCTCTCAATGCCCATTTCTCCTCACTCCACCCGTGATCAAAGTGTCCGAACGTTGTTCGTTATTCTATCGAATATGGCATGGGTGCCCGCCCATCGAGAATCAAGTCGCGCCCACTTCACCTGCTATAATTGATGGGTGGTCGCGCCGATTTTTCTCGCACACCATTGCGGAGGTCTTTAATGTTTCGTGCGTAGCGCCTCACAATCACATTTTGGGTGAGGAACTCGGTGAGTCTCGTGGAGGATATAATCAACGAGATGTGCCGCGCATATTTTCTTCTCGAGATCGCCACTAGGCGATCGCGTTACGCTACCGCTTTTGTTTTGGGATAGTGTGGTCAGAGTAATCTTTGTCCCCGTACACGTTTCAAGCACTTTATGGGGCCCACCGCAATTCATGGATCAACGTGCCCAAGATCATTCATGATGGCATGGCGATGCCATGACGAACTCGCTAAACCTACCACCGTGAAGCCCCGCTATTCTATTTCCCCATTATGTTATGAAGTTGCTTAATTTTCTTCGTTTCCCGTTCTACCGGGATGATGATATCGGGGACCTTGCATTCTATCGTTATGGTGCAACCCAGTGGAACCGCAGTATGCGTCTCTTGGGAAATGTCCCTGATGCCCCTGCTGATGCACCGGCTCAACCGGTTCCACCACGCCAGCGCCGCCGCGTCCGTCAAGATGACCTACATGCACCTGATCAAGGACCCGAGGAGGGTGTGTCGCTTGGCTCGCCTATTACCTCTTTACAAGAGGAGCAGCAGCGACATCATGGTGCACTCCTGCGCCGTAGTCACTATGATCGTTCCTTCCTCCATCAGATCGGGCAGCGCATGTGGCCTGATATTTATGATGAGATGCGCGCCAGGGCCCGCCAGGCCGAGGAGGATGGAGATGATTAGTTTGTTTCGTGTAGGATTAGGATTTTCTTTTCGTTTTGTGTTTTTTCTTTCTTTTGTTTAGGCTGTTTATTTTAGGAGTCAAATCAGAAGTGTCCATGTAATCTTCGTCTTTATCAATGAAAAAGTGTGTTTTCTAATCTGTGTGGGATTGTCAAAATTTTGCAAATTATCAGTTGCCTGTAGAGTAGTTGGAACGCACTTTTCAAAAGCCAATTTTCACAAATTTCCAACTCTCTGCCAAGATGGTGTCGCTTAATCGAGGGTTATACTCGATTAATCGACCCACTTTTTGCGAAAAAAAAAAACAATATTTTTGGGTGTCGATGCATCGACCTTCAAGGGTCGATTAATCGACCCCACCGCTTTTTGTTTTTTTTTTGTTTTTTTTCGACGGCACCCCTATTGGAACTCTAATTTGCCTCTTTTCCCACGTCCGTGGACTCCCTTAGACGTACTGCCACACTTTTCATTGTTTCTTTTCTGCGGGACACCTCTTTCCACTCCTACTCCAACTCTATATTTTTTTTCCCTTTATATTCACCTTTAGGCTCACTTTTCATTAACTCTGCACAATCTTTCTTATGGCCCGACGTTTATACATCACCAGAGCCCGATTATCAAAGATGGAGGAGACTGCTAAAAAGCGGGAGCGCCGCTCTCATTGGACGGTCCCTTTTGTGCCAAACAATGTTGATATCATCGACCTCGATCCGGTGATCATTCCTTCCTGGGGAGAGCCATCTCGAAAAAAGGTAAATCGCTCCAAATCTCCTACACCGTGCATCAATACTGATATCGAGATAATTGATGTGATGCCGTCACCATCTCCCCCATCTTCATCTCCTACTTTCACCCCCCCACCTCCTTCCATACAATCGGCGGTGTCTCATCAATTTCCCCTTGATCTTTGGGTGAAATTGTTCCATGTGCCTAAGAATATCAATTTAAGTGATCCGAGGTGGATGGGTCCGCCTGCCAATGACTAACAGAGTTGGATTCATGTTTAGTTTAGGATTTATTAGTTTTTTTTTTTTTCGTTTCTTTTTGTTTTGTTGTATTTAGTTTAGATTGTTTTTAATTCCCTCAATAGTGTAACCATATTCCCTTCAATATATTTGTCATGTTCCATTTTGATACAAATATTCTCTGCACCTGATCTTTGTGTTGGGGTACTTTTTTTCAAGCAGGTTTGGGGGTGTGCTACTTCTTTCAGTCAATGAGGACATTGTCATCTTTAGGTTTGGGGGTATGGTTAATTATTTTACATCATTTATATGTTTTATTTGAAAAAAATAATAAATTTTTTTTTTTTTTTTTTAATTTTTGAAGTCATCATGCACATTATTTTACGATTGTTTTCAAACTTTAGTTGATGATGCATGTGAATTTAATTTTGAGAATACTAGTGTCATATTTTGATTACTTGTATCTAAGATGATGAAGCTTAATGTTATATGTTGTGGATAATTTTGATATTCATGCTTAGAATTTTTACACTGATACCAAGCTAAGACTTAGAAATCGATGAACTGTTTTGAATGTTGAATCTTAGGATTTCAGTGGAGACTAAACCCAGTGAGCTTTAGAGCTAATTTCCCGTCATTGATGAGTGAATATATAAACTCGGAGTTTTCTTTGAATACGACTTATTTTGCATAATCTCATACACTTCATTTTGACTTGTGACTTTGCATGAAATCAAATTCATATCATTATGTTAGAATGTCGATATCTACTCAAGACAAATAGGTAAAGTTACTATCTTTTAAGGACATGATTGAAGGCCATCTTTGGCTCGTTTGTGCTTAAAATGCCCCACCTCAAATAAATTTATCTTTCTAGTACCCCTTTGAGCCTATTGAAAATTTACCTTTATACATTCTTTGATAAGCCACGTTAACCTTTAACCCTTCACCATTTCTGAAAATTCAGCTTTACCCTTCTTATTTCTGAGAAATTAGGAACGAGGGATGAGAGTGAACGAAAAGAGAGTAAGTGAAGAGATACTGAGTTGTGGTGTTTACTGAGAGTGTATGGCAAAAATAAAAAGAAAAAGGGGAGAGAAAAAGAAAAAGAAAATTGTGAAAAAGAATGAAAAATCTGAGGTGCTTTAAGAAAAAAAAGGAAGAGAAAAAGAAAGTTGAGAAAAATAGAAAAAATTGAGAAAAATAGTGAGAGATTAGAAAAGAAAAAGAAGAGAAATAGAAAAAAAAGTTGTTTCTTTTCCAATTTCTCAGAAACTTTGAATCCTAACTTTCAATTCTTTCTTACCCTTTCCTGAGCCCCATTACAACCCTAAAAAGACCTTCATGATCTGATCTTGTATTAATAACTGCCTTGTGGAGAGTAAATATGTGATACTTATGACACTTGATATGACATTCTTAGGATATATAAGTATCTTCTTATGAGATTTATTTTTGTTCATTGATTGCATCGTGTTTCATTTATCATGTGAGACCTTTTTATTTGCTTTGTATTGACCTCTCACATATGTGCGAAAACTTATCCATCATCGGTGTCTGTATATTTTGAGAGTATATCTAAAGTGAGGATTGAGTCAAAACAACAGATCCAACGGTTTTCCGTTTAAACTAGTTCTGAGATGAATGAATTTTGGTTTGGTTATACACACACTTTACGTTTAGGCATGAATGGATGAGCTATCTAACGATTTGAGCATTAGACTAATTTGAATGGATATTAGTATGATTAGTATAACATTATTATTTAAAATTAAGAATTCGCATGTTGAATTGATTAATGATTTTTGTTTTTCAATGGTATATATGTTATCAAAATCATGTTTTGAAAACTCAATTTTATCGATGATTTCAAAAATATATTGAAGTTTGTGGGTAACTTCACTGTAAACCCTCAGGAGACATAACTCCTCCACTAGGATCACCTAGGGGTTTAAAGGCTTGTTGCACATGTTAAGTGCAATCGTGTTCCCTACGAAAGTGGCATTTATTTTCTTTAGTTTGCTTTGCTCGAGGACTAGCAAAGTGTAGGTTTAGGGGTATGATGAGTACTGGAAAATAAGGATATTTCACCCCTAAATACCTATATTTAGTTGTCCGATGAAGGCTACCTGATAAGATTGATTAGATTTGAAGTGTTTCAGGTAAATACAAGCCAAGTATAGAAAACAGTACAAGAATTCTGAATATAATGCCAAAACACTGCAACTTCGGGTAATCAAGAACTTGGTGCGACTTGCGGCTAAATTTGGACCTTCAAGACGGCCGAATTACAAAATTGTCAAAACATGAAAGTTGTAGATCGTTTCGTCAGCTTTCCAACGGCGTAAGAATCGTCTCCATCCGAGTTCGGGATAGAAAGTGATGGCCGAAATACCGAAGCAGTGTCTGAACCACAAGAAAGTGCTGAATTTCACGGATTTCTGGGGTCGATGCATCGACCCTACAGGTCGATTAATCGAGCCAGAATTTCAGTCTGACACGAATCTGACACTAAAAGTCTATTTTTTGGGACTCTTGGTCGGCTCGATGCATCGACATCCATTGGTCGATTAATCGACCCGGAAAAGTAGGCTTGGGAGACTTCCGCGCGACGGGGTTTATTTAAAGCGACTCAAACACTTCGGGGAGAGATTTTTTTTTTCAGCATTAGAATAACGTAGGAGATTAGAATTAGAGTTTTTTTTAGAGAGTTTTAGTTTTTAGTGTTTTTAGTTTTTAGCCATTTTTTTTCATAGTTAGACCTAGAAATAGGGAAGTTTTATTATTTCTTTTTAAGAGCTTTGTTCCCTTTAATTTTTCAGTACTCATTCCTTCAGTTCCTAAATTTTGTTCAAAGTTTATTTCCTGCATTTATTTCATTTCTGAAGATTATCATCCGTGTGGATCAACGTAATTTATTTTGAAGTTTGAGGTAATTTTAATTAATGTTATTTTCCCGTTTTTATTTATTTATGTCATTTACTTAAAATATGTGTGGCTAAATTTATAGGGATGGAGATCTAATGATTCCCATCTGAGGGATATACTTTTAATAATATAAATTTAGGATTAAAATATGAGATTTTACTTTATGGTTGTTGTGCTATCATGAATGGATGAAATCCCCGCCACTAACCGGGATCGCGTGTGCCGAGTCATGCCCGGGATCTCAGATCTGTGACGGTAATTTTACCCAATCATTTTTATGGTCTTTTTATTTTTATCATGTGGATTTAATTACGATTATGTTCTGGGATCGAGTGTGCCGAGCCATGCCCTAGATCTTGGTTCTGTAATGATAATTTTATCTTAAATATCCCTAATCTGAATAAAGTGTGCCGAGCCATGCCCTTGATTTCAGATTTGTAAGTGGTATTCTTGTTGGAATTTTCACCCACCTTGGGGATGATTTTTATTTGAACCTGAGATCATGTGTGCCTAGCCGTGCCCTTGATCCCAGATCTATATATATGAAAATATCTAAGTCCTGATTGCAGGGATGCAACGTGGAACCTATTAGGGTGTTGACCATTGATCTTCCATAAAAGATGTTTGTTACCAATGAAATATCTCATAATTTAATCCTTAGATTTATATTATAGGAAGAACGGACCAAAGATGGGAGGATTTAGTATCTTCATCTTTATCATTATCTTCACTTTTATTTTTGAATTATCAATTGAATTTTAGTTTGTAGTCATTAATTATCATCAACCACTTAAATCATAAAACTGGTAGAATACTGTTAGATCTTAATAGATTTCTAGAATTGCTTGTCTCTTTTAGATGTTTCAAAATTAATCCTCGTGGGAACGATCTCGTACTCCGCACCCACTATATACAAACCGATTCGTGCACTTGCGAGTAAAACATTACATAAAAATATCACATCAGTTCACCCAATTTAGTTCTTAGAAATTTCGAGGTATTACAATTTCAAATTAAACCAAATCAGGTGAAAAAAACTTAGACAAAAGCATCAATTAATGGTTTTCAGCGTAGGGGGCCCTTTATTTACAACCAAAGATTCTTCTTCTAATTCGGTTATGCAAAGAAAGGCTCCTTTGTCATAAATGTATTGTGATCGGCCATGCAGTAATTAGGGTATCTTTATTTACCACTAATGATTCTTTCTTTTCACACTTGGGTTTTAGTACTTTAAGCCATCGATTGCTTTGAAATATACGATGAAGAAATCTTTCTTCCCAAAATTTGACACAATAGATCTTGAGATTATAGGCATACTATTATAGAGACATATTTTGATTCCACGAGGTAAACATCCCAAAAAACAACAAGATCATGACATACATGATCAATGGTTCTCTGATCACTTCTTTGGGAAGTGTTCCTTCTGAATTCAAAATTTGGTTGTCCAGTGATAGAAAATTGGAATGAAAAATGATCTCCTATCATCTGATACAAAGTAACCATAGTTTAAGCATGTGAAACTTTGGTTGAGAAGGAAGAACTTTGGATTGAAAACAAAGGCACCCTAGCCATTTTTTTTATAATAAACGCTTTCACACCTATTGTTATCATTTAGAAGACTTCGAAGGGGAAAAATTGAAAGAAAAATCGTATATAGCTATTGATATGAGGGGCATTATTAGGAATATGAAAATCATAATAAATGCATTTACACCTACCATTGTCATTTAAAAGACTTTGGAGGCACATAATTGGAAGAAAATCGTATATGGCTATTAATATGAGGGATATTATTAAGAATATGAAAATTGTAATAAATGCATTCATACCTAAATAAATGCTTTCACACTTACTGTTGAATTTAAAAGACTTTGGAGGGACAAAATTGGAAGAAAAATCGTATATGGCTATTGATATGAGTGGCATTATTGGGAATGTGAAATCGGACCATGTTAACTATGCAACGAAAAAAATTTGAGAATTATATTCTCTTTATATATATATATATATATATATATATATATATATATATATATATATATATATATATATATATATATATATATCCACCAGAGTGTAGCAAAACATGCTACACTTAGGTGCCAGATCACTTGCCACGTGGCATGATCAACCCAAAGCAACATCCGATTTGGGTTAATCAGTTATGGGGCATATGATTTAAAAGAAAAAAAATCTTTTTTATAACTTTTTTGTCCTCCGTTTGATGGGTGAAAGATTAGCTAAAAGTAAGGACCTCTATGGGGACTCCAAATCCTATTTAGGTGCTATGAGGATTAACGGGACAATGTATAGATTAATTTCAAAATAAAAAAAAATAAAAAATCTGATTTCCACCTTGTGATTCACCATATTTAAAAATCACAGTTTATTATAGTTAATTTGTAAGAATCCTGATTTTTGCTACCGTTGACTCGTTGACCTTGGATGATCACGCGACTGTTTTAACTGGCTTGACTCAGTCAAAATGTTGATGTCCGCAATGCGGTCTTTGACCCACCTATTTTAATTGGGTAAACGCATCCAAACTCAAATCTAAAAACCAATTCCTGACACTTGAGCATCAATTGGAACCTCCAGCCCGTGTGTGAAGTGTGTGTGTTGCACATGACTCGAACCCTGAGTTCGGACCATGCATGCTTGAGCCCACCTTTTTAAGCACAATCATGATAACACATGGATTTATTTAGTTATTATTAATTAATAATTTAAAACGAAAAGAATGGTATGTGCGTGATCAGGCACGATCATGTGCGCCCTAGGCATGACCCTAATCTGAGTCCAAATGACCCAAACAAATATAGGTTTATATGTAAAAAAAAGTAACATCCTCGATTTCCGAACCCAAATGCGCCAACTATGGGTACACATTCATTAGGGTGTGCAATATGCGCCCCAAATTTTTAGAAATATCTTATTTTAATGATGTAGTTTTGGACCTTAATTCTAGCTTTTGTTATAAAGGCCTATACACCTAACCACATGTGCGTGTTCGGCATGGCAACTCATGCCACCTTGTGCTTTTAGAATTAAAAAAAAAAAAAATATATATATATATATATATATATATAATGTGTGTGAAAGGTAAAATTAGAATCTCATTTGGCCCTTAGATGAAGGTCCGTGCACCGACTCATGGTGTGTATGCTCAACACTTAAGTTAGGCCTTTAGGCTAAATGGACAAGGTTGGGAATAAATATCTAGATATTAGATATCCCATTTTGTTTTTTGTTTTGCAAAGAGAGAACACAGAGCTCAAACCTTCTTTTGAAAACCACTCCTCTCCATTAAACCCAAATCGTGAGAGCCCTCCGCAAGCTTCGGCCTCTTTGAGAAGAACGCGCTGTCTTCATCGCAAGAGCTTCGTCTTCTTGTTAGTTCTGATCGTGAGAAACCTTGAGCTCCGATATCGATTAGATCTAAGAGCGTGAGAGAGTATGGTTTTGAACGAGTGCGAGTCGCTCATCGTAGATACATCATTTGCGATTTGAGGAAGTGAAGAGCAATATGTGCTAAGTGAGGAGCTTTGTTTGAGCTTCGTCTCGATTCAATCACCGTGAGAATCCGCGAACTCGGCACCAAAACCCTCCTTGGAAAAGATCACCGCGAGACGAGTGAACGATCTAGAAAGGTAAGCATCGTGGTGTTAGCATGTGATATTAATTGTTCTAAGCTTAGATTAATGAATGAATGAGGTTTGATTTGAATCGGGTGACTTTTGGGGAAAAATAGACCAAGGAAGAAGAAGCCCGAATGGGCTACTGAATCTTTCAAAACTAATTGATCGGTTTAAACCGATCGATTAGATTTGACAGAACAAAGAATTGTGAAAATTCTGGAGAAACCGATCGGTCAATTTTGAATGAGGTGGTGAATACTGTCTCAGTATTTTAGCCATAACTTTTTACTCTGAAATCGGATTGACGCGATTCTTTCAGCGTTAGAAAGAGGACAACGAACTTTATAATTTGTGTGAATAAATAATTTCATGAATCAAATATTTTAGAGGTTAAAATTGAGAGGAAGTCAAGACAAGTTTTAGATGACCCAAGATTTGCACGAACTTATCCTTTCTGCCTCAATTTTAAGAAAATACTTAAGTACGTCCAAGTTGTTAGTAATTAGAGTCAGCCTTTGATGCATCATTGTATATGTGATGTAGATTGGGAACGGGAGGCTGTCGATAAGGACCTTGCGTTACTTTCGTATGACTCCAAACCTAAGGTAGGGGAAACTTAATGCCCAATTGCATTTTTGACTTTGACTCATTGATTTTTGAAGTGTTGATTTGCATTTGAATATTGAAAACCTTTGAAGTATCTGATTTGCTTTAAACTTTTGAAATCTTCGAATTACTGATTCGCCTTTGAACCCCTTTGAAATATCAGACTTTAGACTTTGAATGTGAAACATCGAACGTTTGAAAAGGTGAAATCTTTGAAATTTTGAACTTTGAATCTCCAAACTTTGAATCTTTGAACTTAGAATTTGAAATGGTAGGGAAATTCAATGCTTAATTTCAATTTATATTTTGATTAATAGATTTTAATGATCGAATTGAAGCTGATAGAAATTGATATGAACTGATATGAATATGGAATCTGATAGAATCTGATATGAGCTGATGTGAGCATTGAATCTGACTTGAACTTAGAAATTTTGAACTTTGAATATGGAACGAACCTTCAAACTTCGAACTTTGGAATTTGAACTTCAAATTTGAAATTGAATTTTGAAGTGAAAAGTGATCATTGCATCAAATCCATGAATGTGAATTTAGAACTTTGAACTCCGAATATGAACTTGAAGAGTGAGCTTTGAACATTTGCATTAAATCTTGAAATTTCGAATCTCTGAACTATGAATCTTTGAATGTGAATCATTAGAATCCTTGATATTTGAACCGATCGAACTTTGAATATGAAATTAGAATCTGAACTTTGAAAATAAGATCCGTGATTTGAATCGACACGGCGGGTATCCGTGATTTGAACCGGCATGACGGGTATATGAATATGAACTTCGGAAATTGAATTTGAATATGAATCTGAAATTGAACCCGAACTTTGAATATGAACTCCGAATTTGAGCTCTGAGCCGAACTTGGATTATGAACTTTGAAATCTAAGCAATCTAAGAAATAAGAAGCGACAAGTAAATTCGAAAATGAATAAGAAATTAGTAATACTGTAATATCTAAGAAACGACACTATCCAATGTCATTGAGATTCAATTTCGACGTATGTGACTTTGAACCTAAGAATTTTTGAACGTGTTTTGACATTTAGTTGCCGTGAAACTGATCATTGAACTCACTGTTTTATGATCATTTTGATATTCAAAATGCCTTTGAATTTTAGTCATTCGGTTTGATGTGAAAATGCCCCTTTTGAATTGTAAGCATTGAATATATGCTTTGACTGATAAGATGTGAATTGGTATTGAGTTTTTCTCTATTGAGCTTAGACTGTTAGCTCACCCCGACATTATGTGTCACAGGTGTAGATATTGATCGGAACCCAGAACTTGAGGTGGATCCTGACTGACTTGGCATAGTGTGGACTTTTGTATTTCTGGACTTGGTACATCTTCAGGATTAGTTCTCTATTTATATTTTGTAGTTTATACCATTGTTTAGGTGACGGTCGGCCATCACCAGTGATTTATTTTGGTTTCATTTCTATGTTTGATGTATAAATAGAATATGATTTCTGCCATATGTGATCTCTGCTTTGTTTTCGCATATGTGTGAATGTACCAAGTGTAATTGGAAGGTCCGATTTTCCCAGATATTCGTGTAGGGGAAAATCAGGCTGTCACATAATTGTTGACTTTTTCCACGAAAATAGCAATGCAATGCCCTCTTCCTTCCCATGGCATCCAAAACCAAGGTGTCAAACTCGGTATCGGTCCATAGAGGACCGATACGAGTCAGCCGATACCAAGTTGTATTAGTACCTTAATTTTTTTTTTAAGAACATTAAGGTATTGCCCGATGCCTAATATGTATCTACCAATACTGATACCCGAGTTGATACCTGATACGTATCGGTATTTACCGGTATTTGATACTATGTCTAAACATGCTTTTGGTGCCATGTGGAAATTAAAGGACACTCACTATCCTCTATTGAAGGACCTAATCGGGATCCAATGATTATTTTTGGGATCATATGTATAATTAATTGGGAAAATGGCATATTGGTTCAAATGCATTGATGAATCCATGCATTCGAACCCTAGATCATATTCCACATGGCCCCAAAACAACACACCCGTTTTAAGATCATGTGACATGTGGTCTATAAAAGAATTAAAAAAAAGGATTTTTGGTGGTTATAATAATGGTCAAACTTTGGGTACCGCCACATACATCCTAGTGCATCGGCTTTTCCCCCTTTGACCACAATTTGGAGGGTGGATATGCATCAGATCATGTCCAAATTTTTTTGGTGGTCTATGATCTTCTTTGGGAAATTTTTCGTGGCACCCGATCCCTTTGATGGGTGACACATTGACCCCATCCGGTTTGAATGCATGGATTGACGGTGCATTTGAACCCATATCCCTGAACCACAATTAATTGCATAATATTGACATTTATTATGAAAGTAATAATTTGATTATATTTTACTTTTTGAAGTACCAAAACATAAGTTTTACTATAATTGAATTTTATAACTTTTTTTAGATTAAATTTTTTAAGAAATATTTTAAAATCTCAATAAACATTATTAAGTCTAAAATATAACAAAAAATAAAATAAAAATACTAGAATGGTTACTTCACAAAGATTGAATAAATGACCCTATTGAAAATAAAAAGATGAAAAATAAGGGATCCATTACTTGCACCGAGAAAGTTGTCCCTTGCACCGAATTTAAAGAGAGACTTGGTATTTTATGGACATGTGACATATGAAAATGTAATCTAGGCCGTTTGATTTGAAGTTTATGATCTATAAATCTTGAGTGCATAAGATTGAAGAAAAACACGATACTTAGCATATGATGTATTGTGGTCAACCATTAAATCAGATAATAGCCTTTAACACGATACTCACCATATAACATTTGTTCGATCCTTATACGAGGTGCCCCATTGTTAAAATTCCATGGAAAGATGTGCTATAGGTTTTTCACAAGCTGTTCTTGTTATTATAATAAATAGGTTAAGGAGTCCCTACATTAGAAGAGCAGCATTGAAATGTTGCACTAGCATCGAGATCACGTGCCACTTGGCATGTGATAAAAAAATCTTTACGGGACCACTAGCCAAGAAGCACATGATCTAAAAAAAATAAAAATAAAAACTTTTTAGCCTTCAAAAATATGATCAAATATTGGATGATGCCCAAAATATATGGTGCATTGAATGTTTCTAACATTAACCATCACTTGAATGGTAGATAAGAAGTTTTTCCAATTTTCGGAATGGATCCGATCGATTTTGTGCATGTTACCTTGGCAACTAATCTTCATATTAGTGGCTACTTGGTACTCAATACCTTAGTGCAGGGCTGAACCCTACATCGTTGGACTCCATGTCCACACACACACACACACACACACACATACATATATATATATATATATATATATATATATATATATATATATATATATATATATATATATATATATATATATAAAAGTGAGAAGGGTATCTTGTTTAGATTCCTTCTTATCACTAAAGACAAAAGAGCTACTATTGATTTTTGGTTTCTTTAAATTCACCCACCGACTAGTTGAGTTTACCCACGCTGAAATACATGGGCTGCGTTGAATCAGACGATGGACATCGTTTATCTTCTCAATCTTTCGCATGATGGCTCTTGAGATCATGCGAGTACTATCGGCCGATCAGTGTTTTATTTCACAAAACACACATCTTTGAAAAAGTGACCTGAACATCATGTGCACACTCAAAATTGATCTTAAGGTTACTTTTTTGGGTTTCACATAAATTTCCACCGAAATTTTGGTGTCTTATGAATTTTTTTTTAAACTCAAAATTATCGGCCAATAATTTGAACTTATCGGCCGATCATTTGCTAATCATCAAATTATCGGCTAATATAATGAGATCGGCCGATAATTTTGAGTTTTATTTTTCGGCCGATAATTTTAGATTTAAAAAAAAAAAAAACTTTGGGCATCAAAATTTTGACCTGGACCACAAGATTTCGGCAGAAATTTCGTCCTAGATTTTCGGCCGATATCCCGAAATTTTGGATAAAAAATCATGGCTTTCAAATTCTCAGTCAATAATTTGAAGTTATCGGCTAATAATTTGCTAATCATCAAATTATCAGTCGAAATCTTGTGATCCAGGCTGAAATTTCGGTGCCCAAATTGTCTTGTTTTAAAAACCCAAAATTATCGGCCCGCTAATTTGAAGTTATCAACCGAAATTTTGATCTATGACCCCAACTAAAATAAAGTGTTTATCGTTTGGGATCGAGGTGCCAAACTCGGTATCGGGTATCAATCCAGGGAGGACCGATACGAATCGGCCGATACGTATTGGCCCTTGTGAAAAAAAAAATCAAGGTCTTGGCGCAAACCGATACATATCGGCTGATACGGGCTTGTATCAGCCGATACTGATACCGAGTTGGAGGACCAAGAAGTATAAGAACCGATACGTATCGGTTGATTGAAAAACCGATACGTATCGTCGTTATGTATCAGTATCGCCCAAGATGTCATACCTTACAACAAGGATCAAAATTTCGGATGAAACGAATCGGTTTTGAACCCCACCGAAATGTCGAGATTTTGGCCGAAAATCCGAGACGATATTTCAGCCGAAATCTTGTGGTCCAGGCCGAAATTTCAATGCCAATTTTGTTTAAAAAAAACCCACATTTATCGGTCGATAATATATATGATGATTTAATATCGACCGATAATTTGATGATTAGCAAATCATCAGCAAATAACTTCAAATTATCGATCGGTATTTGCTGATATAGGTCCGTATCGGTCAATACATATTGGTTTGTGCAGAGACCTTGCGCTTTTATTTTTCTTTTAAAAAGGGCCAATACGTATCGGCCGATTCGTATCGGTCCTCCGTGGATCGATACCTAATGCCGATATCGAGTTTGCTACCTTCATCACAAATGATAAAGACTTCATTTTAGTTGGGGTCAAGGATCAAAATTTCGGCCGAAATACATCAGTTTCGAACCGCACCGAAATAAAATCTAGAAATTTTCAGTCAAAAATTGTGGCCTTCAAATTCATGACCGATAATTTGAAGTTATCAGTCGATAATTTGCTAATCAATAAATTATTGGCCAATATTTTAAAGGCTGATAATTTTTTGTTTTAAAACAAAAAAAGAAAAGTATGAGCACCGAAACTTCGGCCTGGCCCACCACATTTCGATCGAAATTTCATCTGAGATGTTCAGCTGAAATCCCGAAATTTCAGTGAACATACCAGATTCAGTTTGTTAGCCAAATTATTGGCTAATATTTTGAAAGCCGATAATTTTTTGTTTTAAAACAAAACAAAAAAAAGTATGAGCACCGAAACTTCGGCCTGGCCCACCACATTTCGGTCGAAATTTCATCCGAGATGTTCAACCGAAATCGCGAAATTTCAGTGAGCATGCCAGATTCGGTTTATTGGCCAAATTATTGGCTAATATTTTGAAGGCCGATAATTTTTTTGTTTTAAAACAAAAAAAAGTATGAGCACCAAAACTTCGGCCTGCCCCATCACATTTTGGCTGAAATTTCGTCCAGGATATTCAGCCGAAATCCCAAAATTTTTGTGAACATACCGGATTTGGTTTCAGTCCTAACCAAACTGAAATTTCGGTGCCCACTAATTTATTTTTTTAAATGTAAAAATATTTTTAAAATTTATATTGTAACGATTCATTCTTCAAATAAACTGCTCTCGCATACATTTGCACGCGCAGGATCTACTAGTATATATATATATATATATATATATATATATATATATATATATATATATAGATAGAGGGAGTTGCCGAACTTTGCACTTGTTTCACTTGAGTGCCACGCGGTGCCCAAATACATGTTCGGTGTCATATATAATTACCACAAGGTCGGTTTCAGACCATAAAAAAAAATCTATTTAATTTTCATTGACCGTATATGATAAAATCTATTTATAATTATTTTTCGAAAACCTAAGGAGGGGTTTACCTTGGAGGGGACAAGTTCCGCTTGGACATTGCGTGCCACATGAGATGGGAAAACACACTCACCACACTGAGTGTAGCGTTGAAACACTACACACTGAGTGTAATGTTAAATCTGCGTGTCTAAATCTGCCCATTGTACACTCTGAGTGTAGTGTTAAATCTGCCCATTGTAGAACCTTTCAAATTGACCTGTTTCATCAAGTCTTGGAATAAATAGCAAAGTAAAGCTTCGACAGTCGCAAAAAGCTTAGTTCCAATAGAAATATTATTCCATAATGGTCAAATTCAAATATTTATATTATGGATTGCAAAAACAAGTTTTCAAGCGGCATAGGAAACCTGAGACCTTTTCCTCCCACCTCTCGATGTAATCGTCCACGGCTGTGAAGTATTTGAAGCGCCAAGTCTTTTTAAATATAAGAAGGGCAATGAAACCCCAAAATCCCAAGGCAAAAGACATGGCTACGAAGGAGTAAAAAATCACCGGATTATCCATTATTGATTCCTCATCTTCCTCATCTTCTTCTCCTGTGTTGCCTGGTTCTGATGAGTTCCTGAACGAGCAATTTTTTTCAAGCGGTTTCCCACATAGACCTGGATTACCGGTGTAGCTACTCTCGTTGAATGTGCCGAATTGTTCCTTCATTGGTATTGGACCTGAGAGATTATTGGAGGCAACAATGAAAGTGCCAAGGAAGTGTAATTGAGTGAGATCTTGAGGGATAGGTCCGTTCAGCTTGTTATGAGAGAGATCCAAGCTCTCTAACTGTTCCATATTTGAGAAGGATTCAGGAATGGGACCCGTGAGAAGGTTGTGTGATAGGTTTAGTGAGTGAAGACATTTCAAAGATCCCAATTCTGAAGGTATCTTACCTGTTAGTCGGTTCATAGAAAGATCAATCCCAGTCATCAAGGAAAGTGGAAGGCCCTTGTAGGTGTACTCATTGCCCTTGGTGGTAAAGTCAACTATGGATTTTATGATGGCATAATTGGTGTTAAAAGTATCATCTACAGGATCCTTGTTTTTCCAAGAAGTGATATTGTTAAAACAAGGAGGTATGCTTCCCGAGAGACTGTTATGGGAGAGATCCAACAAATGAAGACTTTGCAATTGACAATAAGTTGTTGGTATGTGCCCTGTAAAGTTGTTCTTCCCCAAGAGGATTGAATGAAGATTAGGAAACGTTGTTGGCAACCAATTGGGCATTTCTCCTGACAAGGAGTTATTGCTAATATCAAGAGTCACCACAGAGTTGTTACGTGGTAGGCCATGTGAGCTTGTACTAGTGAACTCATTGCCGTCAAGAAACAAAAACCTCAGTTTCGTCATATTCCAATTTGTTGGCATCATCTCCCCAATCAATCTATTGTTAGATAGTTTCAGGTAGACTAATGAAGAAGCACCAACTGGAATGCCTCCATTAAATTTATTGTTAGATAAGTCTACAACTTGTAGACTATCACCGAGGAAGGGAGGAAGTGGGCCTGTCAAGACATTTCCTGACATGGAAAGGATCTCTAATTTTGGGAAATACAAAGTGAAATTAGTGGGAAATGAACCATTGAAAGAGTTGAGACTCAAATCTAAAATTGCAAGTGTAGTTATGTTGCAGAACAACAGAAGAGGAATTTTACCAACAAGGTTGCTTTGCGACAAGGACAATTCTTGTAGTTGGTACTGAGTGGATAAGAAACTAGGAATGCCACGGCCACTGCGTATGTTGACTTTACAATTTGAGAGATCTAACTCAGAAAGTTGCAATGTGGGTTCCCAGGTGGTGCCCTCAGATTCAACCTCTAGTAGGGGATTGCTTGAAAGGAGAAGGCCTAAGAGACGGGAGAGGTTGACAACGCCATCTAGTTGATTATCAGAAAGACCAAGACTTCGAAGCGAATGCATCTGCCCGAAACATGGAGGAATTCTACCTTCAATTGCATTATGGCTGAGGTCCAAGACGGTTAATTTCCTCAAATTGCAAATGCCTGCATTGGAGAAAAATAAGAGTGAGAGCAGTGATATGGATATCCGAGCAAATTTTTAGTAAATTAAAGAAGCCAAACTTTATTTTCTTGTTTCAATAGGAAAACTTAGGTGTAAAAATTCATATATTTATAAATGATGAAACAAGCTTAAAAATAAGCAAAAACTTTATACAATCATTAATTTGAAGATATGCATGCAAAATCTAAAAGAGGATCAATTGCAATGGGAAATAGCAACATCAGCTCCATGTGACAACCAAAACACAAGTTTGGTGCCACAAAATCTGAGCACTTGCCGTGCTGGAA
The DNA here is from genome assembly GCA_021018995.1 of Chloranthus sessilifolius. Classification (NCBI taxonomy): domain Eukaryota; kingdom Viridiplantae; phylum Streptophyta; class Magnoliopsida; order Chloranthales; family Chloranthaceae; genus Chloranthus; species Chloranthus sessilifolius. The sequence goes on along the minus strand of CM037593.1, from coordinate 47,672,630 downwards.
AAGTGTCAAGATACCTGTTTTCAATATAAAAACTAACAACTTATGCACAAAGAAATGACACCTGTGACCGCCTTTGAACATAAAGTGCCAAGATATCTGTTTTGCTCATGCGTGGCACAAATGTTTGATCAATGTAATTCTTACAACGAGCAGCCTATTATCGCCTCATATTTCAGTCAAAAAATCACGTTCATTAGATGATTTGAACCATTTTATTGGTACACTTTTAATTTTGAACCTTAAGAAAAATTAACTATCATCAATTTTAGAGCGCAGAGATTAGTTGATCATTAAAAAATATGGACTATCATACATTTTAGAGTGTATAGATCAGACGGTTTATATCCAACATTGTGTACGATTTTTGAGTCCATTTTAGTTCAATATAAGGACTACTATTTTGACGACATGAATTGCTTAAAAACGTACTTTTTTGGGTGGATTATAAACTAGCATCTCCTAGACTGACTTGGATTGCTCCAAAACACGATTTGTAATGAATGGATGATCATAGTGTAATCTGTAATGAGGCAGTCATCTGTCAGTGTTCTTTAATAAAAAGGATCACATCTCTCTTGACCGTCATTTAAACATCAAAATGATGTTTAAATGATCTTTCACCATTAACTGTATAAGATGTTTTTAATCCACACTCAAAGTGATATCATATATTGAAGGGGAATAGGCTTGAAAATTATATTTTGGGGGACATTTGAACCATTTGATCAATGGACTCTAATACCTGATGTTCTCAAATTTAATGACTGATATTAAAATTCGCCAATCCAATTGTTCACATCTACTTATGGGTATGACTCTTTGGCTAAAATATGCTCCAATGATGGATTGTTGTTAGACAATATAATTAGATAGACCAGAGCTGCACGCCACATGCAAAATAATAAAGCACACTTCAATGGTGTAAGTAAAAAAATCTAAATTACTGGCGTATGATCATTTAAACTCTATTTTTGTGTTTAAATGTCGGTCATAGCACTAATAAAGGAAGGGTACCTCTGTTTGCGCCCACATCCCAAACCCTTTGAAAACCATTGATTGCATCAGATCAGATGAGGATGTCGTTTTTCACCCTGATATTCTATTGAATAGATCTTGAGATCATGTCACACCTATCGAACGACCAGTATTTCATTGCATGTTTTACAAATCCCCCAAAAAGGGCTAAAATTCACGTTTGAGCATGATGTGTGCCATATGATTCAATGGCCATTTTTTAGGGATCTGTGATACATGGAATAAAAAATTGGCCGTCTGATAGGTGCGCCATGATCTTAAGATGTATTGCATCGAAGTTCTAGCTGAAACACGATCTCAAACATTTGATCCGAAGCAATCAATGGTTTCCACGGGGTCTAGGACGTGAGCACTTTCAAAGAACATGTGGGCATGAACAGATGTACCCATAAAAGAATGTGGAAATTTGGGGAGTCACTATTAGGATTGCATGCAGATCCAATTGAGACAACTTCGCAATTTTGTACATGAGCTGTGTGCCTCTCGCGTACCGTGCATATATATATATATATATATATATATATATATATATATATATATATAGGGAGCTAGTTTTGTTCTCTATGGGAGGACGCTCAAGCATCCTCCAAGATGGTGTGGGGCTCTACGTGGCACCTAAACACTGTCTGGGTGCGGTGCCACGTGGAGTATGGGGGGATGATCAATTTTTTTTTTCAAAGTTCAACTTATCTCAACGATTCAGATTTCAAGGTTTAAAAAAAATATGGTGGAGATGAGTTTTCCAATTTTTTTTTTTGAAATATGATCTAAGCAATACACCTGTGCTTTGTATGTCATCAATTTGATATCTTGTTGCCAATTGAAAGTTTTCCGCAATTTGTATTATATATATATATATATATATATATATATATATATATATATATATATATATATCATCTAATGTGAGTTGATGATATGCATAATTTATACCATTCCTTTATACCTGTGAATGATGGTCTGCTTGGGAAATGGAATCCGCAAGGGGTATGCTTTGGTGGAAGGTTGTAGCAGTAGAGTTAATAGAGGCTGGGATGGTGGAAGGGTAGAGCAACAGTAAGATACCTCTTCAGGCTTGATGGTAGAAGGGTAGGGAAACAATCAGAGTGGTCGGGCGGGCCATCAGCCTGCTTGGCCCAACCCTAAAATCTTGAGAGTCGGGTTTAAATGGGGTAATAAGAGAAGGAGAGCTACATCCCCCGAATTGTTGTTTTGCCAGGCGAGGTTCAAGTTTAACAAGTTGTATAAGCCCAGGCCATTCATTTCTTTTTTAATTATATCTATTAAAGTTTCATAAGCCCATGCCATGCATTTCTTTTAATTATATGTATTAAATATATTATCTTTATATAAAATACATATTAACCAAAGAGGCATTAGCCCAGTTAGTACGCTCCCTCCAATGTGACGGAGTAGGTCATGGGTTTGATTCTCGTCCTCCACGCTATTTCTCACCTTTGTCTTTACAAAGTGTGGGTTTGATTCTCACCACTATAGTTGTACTACAAGAAATAAGATTATTAGTAGCGGTTTTTTTAACAAAAAATTGCTGTTATTAGTCCTATTGCTGCCAAAAACTACCTTAACAGCAAGTGCCGCTGAAACACCTTATTTTTGTAGTGTTGGTGCTCTCTCATGCTGCTTTGCAACTATCACATCTGTATGCGTGCTTGCTCCTCAGTTCTTGAGGTTGTCTTGGTCGAATGACCGTATAAAAAAAAATAAAAAAAAAATAAAAAAAAAAATAAAAAAAATAAAAATATATATATATATATATATATATATTATACTATTTACGATTCAATACTAAAATAATAATTAATAACAAACAAATAATTACAAGGATATTTTAGTAATTTGAATATTAGTAAAGTGAGGTCTTAGGATTTTGTTTTCTTTCATTTGAAATATCCTTCTAAGTTACGGTTATGGTTGGCATTTAATATACCGGCCAATTTTTCTTACTAGTAACAAAGCAATAACCAAATAAAATTTAGTGAAAGGAGTACCTGCAACAATCCACATTTTCGTGTACTTGAGATACCAGAATTATGTATATGTGCTTTATAAGAGATGCACGACATGCTTCAATTTGTGAAAACATTTTAAACGAAAGATACACATCTAGATTAAAATGACTCTTATATTTAATTTTGTCACTAATTATACAAGTTATGTAATAGCATGTTGTTTAAAGGGTTGAGTTATAGACAAGAGGTTTAAGGATCAAACCTTGGTAAGTAGATTTTATAACCTTTAGTTTGGGCTTTGAGGTAAAAGCCTATATACCTATCCTTGGTGTGTTAACTTAACACATGATAATTCCTAATAAGTTATAAAAGGAGGCCTTACGGAAAACCCTAAATCATAATCTCTTTAGATTTCTTCTTAAGATTAGAGCCGTAAGAAAACCCTAGCCTCTTTTCTTATTCTTCTTCTTAAGAAAAACCCTAGCTGCTACCACTCTTCTCTCTCAACCTTCTTCTTCACTTCTCCCTAAGACTTTTGGGGTGTTCTTTCACAAGAATCACCTTCATATTTTCCACCATCAAGATCAAGGAGAGAGAAAATAGGAACATCAGATGGACGATAACTTCGAACACCGATCTCCTCAACTTTAATCACCGCAGATTCACGATTCACGCTTCAAGAGGTAGATCATCGTCTATTATTGTCGAATCTTATATTCTTTAATCTCAAATAGTAGTTCTTAACCCTAAGATCTGATTTGTTGAACCTTAAAATCATTAATTTTGATTTTTTGATCTTGTTTCAGATGTTAGAGATGTTCTGGAATTTTGAAATCGTTCGATCAACTCCCGATTTCGGGCCGAGAATAAAAACAGAGGTTTAATTTTGTCAGCCGATCGATCAATTCTCAAGCCAATGGATCGACTATGCATTGAATTTTATTCCAGATCACCGTCTCTGTTTATAACTTAAATTAGATAACCGATCGATTGAAATACCATATCGATCGATTGATTTGGACAAAGACAGATTAGAGTCTCGGATAGTATATGTAACGACCCTAAAAATTTAAAACTGAATTTGTGGTGTTAGATTCATTTTGCACAGAGCGTGGTGTTAGTGCTCCATACCGGAACCTATCCTAGTTGAAAAAGTACACATTTTGGTTTTTCAAAAATATTTTATATTTAAAATTATCCTTATTTGACACAAGTAGTAGTTGAAAGACTTTGGTTATAAACAAGAGGTCTAAGGATCAAATCTTACTACGTGAGTTTAAACCTCTATTTTAAACCTTGAAATAAAAGCCTATACACCCTTATTTAGTGCGACCGCTTAACACCGAATTAATGCCCATATATTATAAATAAGAAAGCTACGGAGAACCCTAAACCATTATTATAAGAATTCTTCTTAAAAACCTCATTACTCCATCTTCTTCTATAGCCACCTTTTTCTAAAAACACCCTAATCTCTTTTAAATCTCTTGTGTGTTCTTCCACAAGAACCACTATAGTATTTTTCTATCGTCAAATCGAGGTGAAGACAGCGTAATCGTGGACGGCCCATCGTGTGGACGCCGATCTCTATCGCCCTAACCGCCATCGATTCGCCGAGCACGCTTCAAGAGGTGGGTGCCCCTCGATCGATCTTAAAATATTCAACTTTTTTTTTTTAATAATAATAAGAATAAATATATATATATATATATATATATATATATATATATATTAAATGAATATCTATTTATCTTATTTAGGTATTCAAAAGTTATATATATACATGTATTTCGGTGTGTATAATAACATAAATCCTATACATGGACATATAATAGTTGCCCTTGATATATATAGATATATAATGAATATATATAGTGTTTTGTATTGCTTATATAGGTGTTTACAGTGGAGAGAGAGAGAGCTCTTCTTCTCCACAATTTCGTCAGTGAAGATAAGATATATTTCGGGGATCGGCCCAACTAAACGCCGACAATGCCGGTGATAACTTGCCCGTGCCAACTATTGTAGTTGGGCACTTCGAAGAATTTTACCTGATATGAATATTTTGGTGCAACCATCCTTCTAGCACCATTGATTTCAAATGAAATAGATTCAAGGTTGGACCTGATGGGCCCAACCCAAAAAATAGAACAGAGATGGACCATCTCCACAAATTGAAATCCTCGAGACATCTAATGGTTCAGAACTCGAGAACTTAGCCCACAAATCAAGAAAAAGTAAAAGGCTATTTAGATATCAGTGAACATGAAGGATTTGACCCTTAGATTTGAGACCTTAGAGGTCAAAATAAATTGGGCCCAACGACCTAATACCTTAGAATCATTTTTCTTAAATATCTGATGGTTCAGATCTGTTCAATCTGATCGCCACATGGTAGGTACACTAAGTGTGCACTTGACTGCTAGATCTTGTAAAACGTTGACTGGAAGATCTAGTGTGCTAGAGATCGAATCGGGATCGGGACAAAAGAATCAACCTTAGGTAAAATTTTATTGTCTAACCATCAAATGGTTCAGATTAGAGGATAAATGACTCAAAGTTCGTGCCTTCTTATTTTAGCCTTAGGTGCCACATGGAATAATACATGGGTTACCTTTGACCCTTAATTTTTGAGAATTAAGGCGCAAGTGGCCCACAGGACCAACTTCAAAATGATCTCAATAGTAACTCAAGGTAATCTAATGGATCAGAAAGTGTCACTAAAATTTCTAGGACGCGCTTTGAGGCTCACAAATTGGAAAATTTAGTGAGGGATATTAACCCTTATATAACTAGGCTAAGTGGATCATTTGACTGCCACATTGACCCACTCTTAGGTCAAATTAGTAAAAGGTGTCGATACAGAGACTGCACAAATATTAGGAAACTTTAAAAATAGAAGGCCCGATCAGTAATCTGACGGCCCATAGAAGGTTTCTCCAAAAATTTTGTATGAAATATCTGTTCTTTTTAAATATTAATTATTATTTTATATTCACAAGTATGTAAGATGTATGAAATAGTTTCTTTTGGCCAAGTTAGTCCTTTCATCATATGGCATGCACCACATAGACAAATCACGATAGGGCATACGCACAATTAAAAAGAAATAAGCTATGTCACACGACTTTTAAGCCTTCGTCATGGTGGGATTCCCGTCACGGTCACGTGGAACTTGGAATGTAGGCATCCATGTACGGATGCAACACCACTATGGGAGTATGGGCTGCCACACGAAGTATATCCAGGTTACTACGGAACCCGTCCCTTGGGAATACCATATAGTACCCAAGCCCCTTTCCCCTGGGGATTGGTGGCGGGGTTTCACTTGTCTCAACCAACACCCCTGGGGTGTACTTACTATGTACGGATAAGCCTCCGCACTGGCCTACGGTTTCGTCGCCGTATCGGTCACGGATATCCTGCCGTGTCAGTCGTGGATATCCCGCCACGTCGGTGGGGTAACCTATCAAACCTCAAATAACAAAAATATCGGTGCCTTACATATAGTTATTCACCGTGTAAGTGTGCTATCTTATATCAGTTAGGCCCTATCAAGCATGATTCAATCCTTGGATACATCCCTGGGATGTATCCATTTACTTGCATCACACCTGATGCTCTTTTCTCTTTACCTCTTCATCCCCTGGGGATGGCTCATTAGTTTACTCTTATGAATATCACACACACACTTTTCATAATTCTTTAGCGGTAAAATATTTGAATGGAAATTTATATCACTACATACATGCTCTTGTAAAATAAGGTACATGTTCAAGGTGTTCCCTACCTTAGGTCTCTATCGATTTAATGCATCAAGGTCCCACTCGGCTCCTTGTGCCCACTTCCATCGTATACGTCACCTATGATACCATTAAACACACTCAAACGCCACAAAAGATGTAATGAATAAGTCTCAAGACCCCCTAGAGTCTTGAAGTAAGAATCAAAAGTCCACAAAGTTTACTACAATGATTAATCGATTCGAAAATCGATTAATCGAAAGTAAATATCGATTAATCGAAACAATTTCGATTAATCGAAATTCTCCTTTTCGCAAAGTCCATTCTCAGTTCGAACAGTCGAGTTTTCATTCGATTAATCGAATCCAATTTCGATTAATCGAAATTCTTCTTTTCGCAAAGCAAATTCACTGTTCGAACAGTCCACTTTTTATTCGATTAATCGTATGCAATTTCGATTAATCCAAATCCTTATTTTTGCAAAGTAGACCCACTGTTCAATGCTTGAGTTTCACGTTGATTAATCGATTCCAAATCGATTAATCGAAACCCACAAATCGATTAATCGAAATCCCATTTCGATTAGTCAATTTTTCCTCAAGCCATTTCCTTTAACCCCCGGGTCCACTGAGGTTCTCGATTAATCGATTCCCAAATCGATCAATCGAATTCAAAGTCGATTAATCGAAATTCAATTGACATCAAATCGGGTCCTCCGACCCTTCAACTTCCTGGCCAATTTCGATTAATCGAAACCCAATTTCGATTAATCGAAATTGTCAGATTTAGCCCCTTTCGAGCTGTTCTTCCCAATCTTTTTCCATACTTTTTCTTCTATTTTTCTAAGCCATTGTCCTATGATTTAACCCACATTTTACTGCAACTTAACCCCTATAATCTATGCATCTTATTTACAAAAATTTTACCTTGAATAGCTCTCAAGTTGATTTCAAATCTAGGGTTGGAAGGCTAGGGTTCGACTTTGGTTTCTAGCAGTTCCTTGCGTCAAATCCGGCCTCTTTAATGCTTGAATCCTTCTTCCAATCACCCACAATAACTCCTCTCTTACTCCTCTCTCTTTCTCTCTCTTCTTTACTTCTCTCAACCACCAAAACATGAAAGTTAGGGTTTTCAACCCTTTTTATCTTATCTCTTTTCTCGGTGTGGAGCACATACACACTCATCAGTGTATGCCACTCTACACACTCCTCTATCTCTCCACTCTTCTACACTGGTTCACCCATCACATTCGCTCATCTCACCATAAGTTTATCAATGAACTATCTCATGGTCAAACCTAAGACCAATCGGGCACGGATCCCGAGGTCCTCGTTTGACGTGCTTTTTCGGGTTATTACATTTATTTATGCCATATGTATTAATTATCTGCTTTGATTTTTCGCACGTGTGTGGATGTACCAAGTATACTGTATCGGATCGTGTTCTACGACCCGACGGTCTGGGTTTTCCCATTTGGTTTTGGTGTGAAATTAAAGAAGAAAAAAAATAAATATCTCAAAAAATTCAAGTTGGGAAAATCTGGTTTGCCACAAACATTGATTATATATTTCTATTACATTAAGCACAACACTGTTTACGTGACGTACGACCGTCATCGGTGGATTTATTTCAATTTATGTTCTTATGACAGTGGAATCAATTATCATTGCTAGCCATTTATTATTATCTCTGTAAATTTTATGCACATGTGTTAATGTACCAAGCATCTAATGACTCGGTGTTCCCAGAATTCCGTGTGGGCAAGTCTGGTCATTATATCCCGAGTTCCTGCTGGAAGACGATTGGACTTGGTACATTTAAGGAATTTCAGTAGAATAATTGATAAATTTTCTTTCTACATACATTGATATGCACACCACTATTTGCGTGACGTACGACCGTCACCGTTGGTATTTATTTCCAATTTATGTTTTCGTTATGACAATGGAATCTTTTGCTTCAGCCAAATATTATATCTCATGTGAATGCCACATATGAATTGATGTACCAAGTATCTAACAACTCGGAGTTCCCTGATTTTCGTGTGGGAATTTCAGGTCGTTACAGTACCCCCAAATAATTGCTCTAAAGATCCATGTTTATCTTTTTAACTAATAGAAAAAGATCTCTAAGATTATTAGCTACTTTTCAAAATGGAGTGTACCTCTATTTTTTCTTTGGATACGTGAATAAAGTACTTTCATAGATCTCAAGGCTGAACAATTTTCTTATTCAACTTAGGAATTCGTGAAAGCCCAAGTTTCATAGTATTATGCTGCTAATTAGAAAGAGCATGAGGTTTGCTGCTTATACAGGTACGAATTGGACTAGAAACGCACATATGATTTTTTATTGTGATCTGTTTTTTAAATCGGCCTTTACTTTCAAGATTGTGTAGAAATTTATTTGGTAACCTCAGAATGATTAATATGCTACTAGCAAACTAATCAATGAATCAAATGCAGTGATTCCCCTATTAGAAATATTACAATAAAAAATCTGAAAATGATGAAATTGGGTAAGAGAAATTGGACTCGAGGCACGTAGTCGCTATCTTTAAAACGCTATTCACTCCCTACTCGAATAAATCCTCAAGTTTGCAAAAGGGTTCCAGTGAGACGTTTTTCAGGATACAACGAGCCTAATCTCTTGGATGTTATCCGTTACTTTACAACAGTAGATGATCATCCTAGAAAACTCGATCTAATGGAGTATCAAATAAAAGAAGAAAGTACGAGAATTCTCAAATCTGTATACAAGAAAATTCGATGGATTTTAGAGTGTTTGAATTTGTGTCCAAAGATCTCCTTTTATAGATCTCAAGTGCCTTTTCAATATGACTGTTTGACCAACAGTCATATTTTAGACAACTCAGATCTTTCAGAGGTCCCAACAACTCCATCTAACGGTTATATGAAATGTTGCACCTTTTTGAATTTAAATTCAAAAAGTTGCACACCTTTATAAGCGGTTATGAAACAATCAGGTCTAACGATCAACATTTGACCAATCCGTTTGACTCAATAAAACCGAATTAACCCACTGATTAATGACCCATTAGCCCCAACCCACCCCATGAATAATCTGACTGGTGGATCTACCCAGTCAAAAAGTCAAACTTATGATGAAGTGCAAAGTGTGAGCGCCTAAAAAGCCAATCACCATGCACACTAGCAGGCGCAAATGTAGTGGCTTGAAAATAGGTGTATACCATGAAAGGTACCTTTTGGGTTTGAACCTTCAGTTAGTGCAAACTCATCAAGGCTTATTAAGGTGCAAAGAGACCATGATCTTTAACTGAGGACCCTATGTGACAAGATCGGATAAATAGCATACACATATTTTTATAAGATCGAGTTTTCTATAAAGCTTGCACTGTTATGATCTTGTGCTTATACTCTGGTTTCATGAATGATTTTGAGAATAACTATAATCTCACAGGAAGCGGCCGCATCTCTATATTCACATAGGTAAGTCGATCGAATGTACTTTTGTAATAAAAAATATTAACATAAAATGTTACAGACTTATTAAGAGTAAATATTCATCCTTCTCTTTTTCATTATAGATTTCAAGAACTTTACACCTGTCTTGGGATGAATATTTTAACTAAATTAAAGTACTTTTAATCATCACTCTCACGTCATACTCTTTCATTGAACTTAAAGATTAGATGTACAAATATTAAGTTAGATTTCTGACATAGGTGATTAACTATATGGTTTTTGTTCTATCCCAATAGATATTTTATTTACCAATTCTCTATAAAATCCTTTGGTAAAAGGATCAGCCAAATTATTATTGGTCTGAATTGAGTCTATCCCAAATAATCCATCATTGAGTAATTCTTTAATATAATGGTGTCGTAGACCTATATGTCTATTTTTACTATTATAAATTTTATTATAGGTTTTTGCTCTTTTAGCCTTACTATCATAATTTATTGTAATAGGTGACATAGGCTTTGGCCACCTAAGAATTTTTAAGAGTAAATTTCGATGTCATTCTACTTTTTTGTCACATGTCGTTAAGGCAATAAACTCATATTTTATTTTAGAATGAATAATATATGTTTGTTTTTTGGATCCCCGTGAAATGGCAGCACCACCGAGAGTGATATCCATCCACTCGTTGTCTTGAATTCAACTGAATCTGAATTTCAACTTGCATTACTGTATCCTTTTAAAATATTAGGAAAACCAAAATAATTTAATCCATTATTTACAGTCCTTTTTAAATATCTAAATATACGATATATAATATTCCAGTGATCATGACATGGATTACTAGTATATCTACTCAAATTTTCAATTGCATATGCTAAGTCAGGTTTAGTATAGCGCATTGCATACATCATACTATCGATTACTTTAGCTTATTATAACTGAGTTACAGATCTACCTTTACTTAAGAAAGTTTGATGCTAGGGTCATATGATGTAGATGCAGGTCTACCATCTAAATGATTATATTTCTTAAGAATTTTCTCTATGTAATGAGACTAGGTCAAAGTAAGTTCATTATCATTTCTTATTATTTTGATTCCTAAGATGACATCGGCATTATCCATATCTTTCATATCAAAACTGGAAGAGAGAAAAAATTTAGCATTTATTATACTATCTAAATCAATACCAAATATAATAATGTCAGCTACAGATAAACATATAATAACTCTCTTATTTACAAAAAATTTACTATAAACACATTTATCAGATTTATTAATTTTGAAACCGTTAGAAACAATAACACTTTCAAAATTTTCTTACAATTATTTAGGGGCTTAATTTAAATCATAAAGAGATTTATTTAATTTACAAACTTTATACTCCTGTCCGATCATTACAAAACCTTCAAGTTGTTTCACATAAACTTCTTCTAATTCACCATTTGAGAATGCATTTTTTGCATCCATTTGATGAATTTATAAATGATGAATAAAAGCAAGTGTTATTAAATTCTAAAATTTTAAAATTTTAATTCTAAAATTTAACTGATTTTTAACTTGATCTTTCTAAGCTTGTAATTTTCTTATGCTTCATCTTTATGTTTTAGCAAATATACATAAGTATATTTAGAATAGTCGTCAATAAATATTATAAAATATCTTTTTCCTCCTCTAGTCAAAATACTATTTAATTCACAAATATTAGTCTGAATGAGTTTTAATATATGATATTTTCTTTTTACTTTATTTAAAGGTTTTATAGTGATTTTAGTTTGAACACAAATTCTATATTTTTCATGAATATTTTTCTCGCATCCAGGAATTAATCCTAACTCTATCATAGAATTTAAATGATTAATATTTACATATCCTAATCTATCATGCCTTAATGAAAGATAATCAACAATATAATTGGAAGAAGACATTTCATTAATTACATTTAACTTAAACATCCCATTACAGACTTATCCTTTCCCCACAAATACTCCACCTTTAGTTAATACAATTTTATCTTATTAAAATACTAACTTCAAACCATGTTTATTGAGTAAACTGATCGATCTCAGATTCTTACGAATCTCAAAAACATACAATACATCGATCAAAGTAAGAGTTTTCTCGGAGGTTAATTTGAGATTGATTTTCCTTGAACCTTGACCTTTGCAGTTGAAGCGTTCCCCATGAAGAGCTCTTGTCTATTTGTATTCTCTACATAGTTGACGAATAAAGATCTATAGTTAGAAACATACCTAGTGGCACTAGAATCTATCCATCAATCTTTTTCACTTCTAATCATATTGATATCATGGCTACAAACTTTTCTTCAGTCACATTCGCTTATGATTCTTTCTCTCTTTTTAGAAGTTTGAAATCTTTTTTAAAGTCACCAGGTTAGCCACAGTGATAACAAATGTCCTTTTCTTTTGCTCTTGATGACATTGACTCTTATTTTTCTTGTTAGCCTTATCAGAATTGAAGTTTCCTTTATGCTTTCTATTTGATTTGGACGTGTTAGCATCCACTATATGAACCTTTGAAGTAAATTGAGATTGTTCGTCTTTCTTATAGTGAACACAAAGTTCGTCTTTGACTCGAAGATGGTAGCACAACTTTTCAAATGAAAGTTCTTTCTTTTTATGTTTGAAACTCTTCCTGCAATCCTTCAATGAGGGAGGCAATTTGTGGATAATCGCATGATTGTGAAAGACGGGATCTAATTTTATGCCCTCCTGATTAATTTGACTAATAATATGCTGAATCTCATGAATTTGATAGAGAATCAATTTATTATCAGTCATTTTGTAATCTAAATATTTACTTACAATGAAGCTTTTTGTACTAACTTCTTTCATTTTATACTTTGTCTCCAACACCTCCCAAAGTTTCATTGCAAACATCATGCTCTGGTACACATGAAAGAGTTAATATGTCAGCATATTCAGAATGTGTCATTTGCAGATATAATCATCTTGCTCTCATTTATGATGATTATGATCATTGGCAAGAGATTCTCCATCAGAATCTTCAGACTTTGCAAGTTTTGGAGTGGTCAGGACATAAGCAACTCCTAAAGTCTTCAATAAGAAATGTAGCTTTTGTTGCCATCTTCTAAAGTTGTTGTCGTTGAATCGCTCCAATTTAACGAAGTAATGACTCAGCACTCTCAGATTTGATGTCATGATAATGCAGAATAACGTTTTAAAATTATTAGAAATACTATGATCAGAAATTTGAAAATTAGGAAATTGAGTAAGAGAAATTAAACTCGAGGCACGTAATCGCTATCTTTAAAACGTTATTTGCTCCCTACTCGAGTAAATCCTCAAGTTTGCAAAAGAGTTCCAGCGACACGTTTTCAGGATACAATGAGACCAATCTCTTTGCTGCGATCTGTTGCTTTGGAATAGTAGAGGATCACCCCAAAAAACTCGATCTGATGGAGTACCAAATAAAAGAAGAAAGCAAGAGAATTCTCAAATCTGTATGCAAGAAAATTTGATGAATTTCAAAGTGTTTGAGCGACTCAGATCATTTAGAGATTCCAACTACTCCGACTAACGGCCATAAGAAACTGCTTAGCCCATGAATAATCTAACCGTTGGATCTACCCGATCAAAAAGTCAAACTTATGATGAAGTGCAAAGTGCGTACGCCTAAAGCACCAATGTGTCTAAACGCCAATCGTCACCCACACACGGGCGAACGCGGCGGCTCGCAGCTAGACACACTCTTCTCTTCTTATTATCAAACAATAATACAAGGTTAAATGTTCTATATATAACATTGATCACTTTTGATAATTTCTAATGTAAGACTATTTATTTGTATATAAAAAATGAGAACTTCTATTGTCTAAAATCCAACCCACTAAACTAAGAAATTAAAAGAAAATTTTATTTTCTTTAAAATATTTAAAATATTTATTATATTTTAAAGTAATAAATAAATATTACAGCTCCTAAAGGCTATGATTGGTGGAGGTTGATGATGGACCTTAGAAAGTTGGATAAAGGGAAGCAAAGAAATTTTAAAAGATTATAATTGGACTATTTCCCGAGTTCTTAGATAAGCGAATATGATAGTGGATGCCCTCGCTAATTTGGCATTGGATGAGGAGCTCGACTGAATAGTATAGATTGAATGTTGCTAATGATTGGACGATGCTTTGGCTGTTGTGGGGGCGAAATGGACTATGAGGAGCTTGCTTGCCCATTTTTGTATTGCAGAGGAGAATGAGAGAAATAAGGGAGAAGATCCTAAATCAAGTCTTTGGATTTGTGAATAGCTACAATCTAAAATATTGTGAACTTGGATTTGAGGGACTCAAATCCAATTTCTCAAATACAAATTAATGTTCCCAAAGAGGAAGATTTTTTGTAGATGCTAGGAAACCAGAATAAATTGAAATCTAAAATATGTTACCATAAATTAACATAAACAGAGTAGCTATGATCATAAAATAATCATAACCCAACAAAATGGAAGGTAAACCAAAAAAAATATGAGTCATGCTAGGCACCATTAAATTAGCTATAATGCCAAAACAAAGCACAAAAAATGAAATTAAAATAAAATAATTCGCAAAAGATTCATATTTCAGGATTAAGGTAGGGTATAGTTGTAAATGAAAACTCAAATTGAAAGAAATTGAGAGAAAGGGGCTCCCTTCAGTATCCCCAGGGCCGGCCTTGGACCAAGGCCAAAGAAGCGGCTGCCTCGGGCCCCGAAATATTTAGGGGCCCCAAATCTTGGAAGTATTTACTCTTTACATTCTTGTTGCTTAATACAATTTTTAAGTGTATCAATATGTTGAAATGAACTCATTGGTTAGTTGGTTAAGTGACTAGTATTGTTTTACATTTTATCTAACACGTTGTGGGTTCAACTCTTCTTAGGTTTCATATTTACATTTTTTTTAAATGGGCTATAGATCGGGTCTCGGCCGGGTCAGGGCAGGTCATTGGTTGGGACACTGGGCTAGGCCGGCCATATATATTGACCTAGTAAATTCTCTAGCCCAATTTTTGACCGAACCAGATATGTTTGACCAAATCCTTTAGATATAGGATACCTCTAAACGCGCCTACACGTTCTCCGAAAGCGCCCATGTCCCAAATCCCTTGATAACCATTGATTCCTTCGAATGAGATGATGGAGATAACTTTTCAGACTTATCTTTCACAAAATAAATCTTCAGGTCATGGCATACCTATCAGAAGGTCAATTTTTATTCTATGTATTACAAATCCCCAAAAAATGGCCTTGAATCATATGGCACACATCACACTCAAATGTGATTTTATGACCATTTTTTTGGAATTTATGACACATTGAATCACAAGCCGATTGTTTGATAGGTGCACCATGATCTCAAGATCTATTAAGCGAAAGATATGGGTGAAAAACGATCTCCATCATATGATTCGAAGAATTCAATGGTTTTCAAGGGGTCGGGGATGTAGGCACGTTTAGAGGTACCCTTATATATATATAGTTCTTATTAAATGACCCTAACTTAAAATAATGATTTCAGGCTCGTTATAGTTTCATTTCTTGCAAATGACTCGTCAATTTTGATCCATTCAA
Source organism: Chloranthus sessilifolius (assembly GCA_021018995.1). Classification (NCBI taxonomy): domain Eukaryota; kingdom Viridiplantae; phylum Streptophyta; class Magnoliopsida; order Chloranthales; family Chloranthaceae; genus Chloranthus; species Chloranthus sessilifolius. The sequence goes on along the minus strand of CM037593.1, from coordinate 47,656,849 downwards.
CGAGACTTATCCAATGAAGCTAGTTTTAGAATTTTTTAAGACTGTTAAAGTACCAAAAAATGACAGTGAAAGATTTAATGGCAATTAAATTAATAAAAAATGTTAAAATGTTATTGGTTTAGTTATACTAGATCCGTCAAGTACGTTCTATTATTTAACTTTTTTCTTTTTGTGTTGCATTTTTTTTTAATATAGATTTTCGTTAATTTGTTAGTTGCATTTTTAAATTATAAACAATAGATGAAATATGAAAATATTTGTAATCTAAAAGTAATGAGTATTGCTTTATTTGTCAAAAAAAAAAAATTATGATAATTTTTTTTAAATTAATATGAAAGAGGGCCCCATTTTAAAAACACGCCTTGGGCCTCCAAAATCTCAGGGCTGGCCCTGAGTATCCCTCCTTCCAAATCGCACAAAACGCTCCCGCCTTTTAAAAGAAAAAAAATTAATCGTGTTGTGATAGTGGTCTGTGACTAAATTTGGCAGGAAACAAAGGATAATAACTATAAAATTTGAATTTTTGTAATGGCTGCTAATGGCCCATAGCAGAGAAGCTTTACCAAAGTTGGGCCCATAATGGACAAAGGGAATCTGATTTAGTAATATAAATAGACATAACAAAAGTGTGTGTTTTCTTTGTACCTGTGGAGATTCCAAAATAGCCTCTCAAGCTGTTATACCCAAGATTAAGTACTTCCAATTTGGTTAGGTTCCACAGGCACGATGGAATATGTTCATCCCCAAACTGGTTGCTAGATAGATCCAGCATTCTAAGATTCATCAGCCGACAAAGCCCTGCAAAATAATTGTTTTAAAGAATAAAATAAAATGATTGAATGATCTAGCACTCACTATAAATAATTTTTAAGTTAAAAACCTGGATTTATACATTCATTATAGATCAAGTAGTATTAGAAGATGTTGTAGTTCGTCTTTAAAATATATTTTTTATTTTTGAAAGCATGTTTAAAGAACCAAGAAAGTATTGGTTATTTGGCATGATTGTGATTCCTAGTGACAACAGAATTGACAAGTAGTTTTATTATGAGAAGGACTACTCCATCGTCCCCTTTTAAGCAATCGATGGTTTGTAGTGTTGGTGCCCAACAAAATTCGGTGAGTGCTCAATCAAATTGTAGGCTTGTTCTGAGCCAACAATAACATAGGAGTTTGTATGGGGTAATTGACCCGTTCCCAATATAGATTTGAACCAGTCACTGATCGGGTATATATGGTATGATTTTTCATGAAAGTGAGCCACTTGATGTATAGATTTGGTTAGTCACGGATTTTCCATTCAACGATTCAAAGCGGTCAAACACCTTTAATATGAATGCTTACCAAGTAAATCTTCAAACCTGTTTGAACTATTGATTTGAAATGGGCTTCTTTAAATAAAGAGGGGTACCTGTGTTTGAACCGACGCATTCTCTTAAATCACTCACGTTCTAGACCCCTTGAAACCATTGCTTGCATCGGAGCAGATGATGGAGGTCATGTTTCATCCCGATGTTCCACAGAAGAGATCTTGAGATCATGACACACCTATCAGACAATCAATTTTTAATTCCATGTGTAACAAATCTGCAAAAATGTCCCTCGAATCATATGGCACGCTTCACACCAAAATGTAAATTTAAGTTCATTTTTGTGGGATCAGTGACACATAGAATAATAAATTGACCGTCTGATAGGTGCACTAAGATCTCAAGATCTATTATGTAGAATATCAGGCTGAAATGCGATCTCCATCGTCTGATCTGAAGCAGTTAATGGTCTTCAATGGGTATAGGATGTGAGCACTTTCAGAGATGACATGGGCACGAACAGAGGTACCCATCTTTATTTATGATTTTGATAGGATTTTGAGTAAAGCTAAAAAGATATGAATACTAGTCTGTTTTTTTTTTTTTTTTTGTTCTTTTAATTCGTGATTTTAATCTAACGAGTTCTCTCCTAGCTTGCAATCAAAACCCATTCATAATCAAAATTTTGAGATGTTGGAGTTGCAAACTTGCAATGCAATAGTGGAATCCAAACCATTTTATAATTAAATACGGAGAAAGGTATCAGCACAGAAGAGTAGCTTCAAAAATAGAGGCATCTTGAAACGGAAATATTCTTAGCATGACCGGATTCAGCCCATTTTAAACACTATTTCGTTATTAATTAATTTTTTTTTACTTTTTTGGTAAAAAAACTTGCAAAGTGTCTAGTTTATTTTTTTTAAAATCTTAAGAATATATGTCAGATAACGGTAGTTACAATCAAAGATTCTTTCTATGCAACTAATAGTCTTTGACAGCCTTGAATAAGATGATGGACATTGTTCTTCCTCCCATCTTTAGATGGCGTCCCACCTATTAGAAGGTAAAATGTTAAATCACATGGATCAACTTTTATGATTTGATCATGAGAAGTCATTGTGATATTTGCTTCTCCCATCTTAACCATTATTAGGTTGCTCAAACCACCACCAATGACACTATTAGCACTATCGGTGGGACCCGAATCAAATAGGACGATGACGCACTATAAAAAAAAAGACTGATAGAGACAGTTTTTTTAACAAAAAACTGTTGTCATTAATCCTGTCGCTATTAGTCTTGTCGCTACCAAAAAATGCCTTAATAGCAAGTGCCACTGAAACCCTTATTTTTATAGTGATGTGGGCGCGAACAGAAGTACCCCTCTTTATTTATAATTTTGATAGGATTTTGGATAAAACTAAAACGATGTAAATGTTTTTTTTCTTTTAATTTGTGATTTTAATCCAACGTGTTCTCTCTTAGCTTGCAATTAAAACCCATTCATAGTCAAATTTTTGATACGTTGGAGGTGCAAGCTTGCAATGCAATAATGGAATGCAAACCCTTTTGTAATTAAATATGGGGAAAGGTACAAGCACAGAAGAGGAGCTTCAAAAATAGAGGCATTCTTGAAAGGGAATCATCTTATGCTTAGCAAGACGGATTCAGCCCTTGTTAAGCAGTTTTTAGGTATTAATTATTTTTCTTCTTTTTTTGTTTGATAAAAAATTTGTGAAGTACAGAGTATTTTTAAAAAAAATCTTAATAATATATGTCGGATAGCTGTAGTTATAAACAAGGATTCTTTCCCCGTAATTGATCATGAGAAGTCATTAATTGTGGCATTTGCTTCTCCCATCTTAACCATTATTAGCTTGCTCACACCAGCACCAATGATATAATTGGCACGATCAGTTGGATCCAAACCAAACAGTAATCTTGAATCAGATGATGGAGATCATTTTTCATCCCAATCTTTTACACAATAGATCTCGAGATCATGGCTCACCTCTGAGACAGTCAAATGTTAATTCTAAGTGGAACGCATCTCCAAAAGTGACCCTAGAACTTCTCATGATACACCATGATCAATCTATTTTGTGAAACATTGGGACGAAAGGCAATCTCTATCTTCTAATTTAAGGCGATTAGTTGTGAAACAATTAGTTATGCAGAAGAATCTTCGATTGTACATCCCGTTATCATATATGTTTTGTCGTTACCTGCAGAGATTTCGTATAAAGAAACTGGGGTGTCCTTAGGAAGCTAATATTTTATATTTGACAGAGAAATTTGAGCAAAGGGTCTTTTCAGAGTTTAATATACAGCAAACCACATAGATCTAAATGGCTACACTCCATTGAGTGTGGACCATCCATTTAGCAAAAACCCTAGTAGATTAGAGTTTAGAGATGCCTTAGGGAAAATTGCATTTTAATTAGTTGTATACGAGAGGGACGGGGGAAGGATAATATGCCATATAGCTAAAGTTTTGTAGTTGAAATAATGTACCTATTTATGGCTGAGTTAATGTTGGTGGTGGTCCATGCACTAGAGCCCAAATCGGATTGGAACATTTCTTTATTAATGCTTTGACATATATACCAAGTCTCTATCCCCAAAGGCCTGATTGGAACATAACATTTTTTTTATGTTTTATTTATTTATTTATTTTAATCTGCTCCCCCTTTGTAGGGGTAGTGGCCGTGGGTTCTATACTGCACGGTTGTTCCCTCCCTTTGTCTTTACAAAGGTGAGAAGTTTGATCGTGTGATATTGCTCACGACAAACGTTGATGCTGCTCCTAAACTATCATATCTGAAGTGCACACCTCTATCTTGAAGTTGTCTAAGCTATATAGCCTTATTAAAAAAATAAAATAAAAAATTGATTTTTGTAATATCAATATTCAAGTAAACTTTAATCAGTCCCGATAATAATAATAATAATAATAATAATAATATTATAATAATAATAACAATATGGACTTCATAAGTCTATCATCATATTCTTAATGGAGAGTCATATGGATTTATAATAATGACTACAAATTTTATTCCAAGTTATTTGTTGTATTAATTACAACTACTTGATTAACACAACTATTTAGTGTGGCATTACTATAGATTTTACTATTTAGGCTCTACCATGCAACTAAATGATGGATTTTGTTGAAAAAATTGGTACGAATTTTGGGAAAAAGCACACAGATCTGGCTCGAGGTACGAAGAAAATCGTTGTCTTTAAACCAATTTTTGCCCTACCACTTTGATCAAGTAGCCACTAATAGGTTACTAGCAAAATGATTCCAGAATATAATGAACCGATTGTGTGTTCGTGTGATTAGATTTGGTGAATCTGATCATGCTACTAGAACACTAAAATATGGGCAGAACTCTGAAACAAATATTTTAAACGATAGAAGAAGATAGAGAAATGTAGTAAAGGAAATTGCGGTCACGAATTCCTTATATAGAAAACAAGAGGTACAATCGCATTGATTAGGTACAACAATTAAAGAAACCGAATGGACACAACAGTTACAAAGATATCAGTTTAGATACAACGGTTACAAAAGTGCGATTTCACATTTAAACGAAAATAAATCAAATGGTCAAAATGCGATTATATTTTTGTCCAAAATTTTTATTACTAAATGCACCACAACGCTTGCATCGTATATGTACCGTGCTTAGCGTCCGATCTGACCTCACCCAACAGCTCATTTTGCGTATGTGTGATTGATGGAGTGCATGGTGGTGGAAGCTAAAAAATTCGGTGCCCCCTGGGTAAAGGCTACAAGCCTTGAGCCAAGGCTCCTACATGTAAGCCAAACCCTTTTTTTTGTTTTACACGATGTGAAACTAATCCCAACTAAAAAGGAAACAATTTAAAAAAAAATTAAATATCCAACAATCCCCCACTATTTTAAAGATTTTAAAATAAATAATTTTTAAAGGACTTTTAAATATCAAATAATCTCCCACTATTTCAAAGATTTGAAATAGAGCAAAGCCAGAAATATGTGAATAAATGAAGATGTCTTAAAAACTTAAAATTTTATTTTAGTGAAAAAAATTCAAAGTTTGCTAAGATCTTTAGTTAAACTTAGTCTTGAACTAACGATCTTATAGTCAAATCTTTAGTCAAACATGCGCGGAATCGGATTGCACGCATTCTAGGCCACGCATAATCAGCTCACAGACTCCCCGCAATCAAGGGCGCTCGTCTTGACGCGCAATTTAATTAAGCGCCAAGACTCACGCGGGCAATTCCCAGTTATGACACATTTCAAACATAATACACACCTTCAACGAAACAAACATATGCCCTGAATAAAAATCTTAAACAAAAAAAACATGCAAGACAACATATCCTATCGCAATAAGACACATACATAATTACCTTGACCCATCGCAAACCAATCAGGAGTGAGGATATCTCCCCACAGTCTCATCGCAACCAAATCACCCCCTGATGTGCTACCACAAATAATGCCTTACCACAATTGGAATCACTCCCTCGTCCCATCAACCAATCATAATATGTCCCGTCGTGATCTTAGCACATCACTCGAAACAAATCTCATCGTAACCCATGATCTACCAATGAAAGAAATATATCACCCACAGTCCCATCACTCCCCACAGTCCCATCACTCCCCTTACAGTCCCATTGCGACATCAAGGCTCCACCTCACTACCAAATCAATCGGAGCAACAATCCCGTCATGACACAACTACAAACCCGATCCTGTCATATAACCCAAGATCTGCCAAAGAAATAAACATAACCTATCCCATCACAATTTGTCCCATCACAACCTGACCTCATATATCGAACAGAAGGGAGGCTCAACCGATATCCTATCTCCTAAAGTAAACAACCAAACCTCCCAAATGCCCCATCTCACAATAGTCGCTAGACTCCACAGCAATAGAAACATACGCTCACCGATAGAGGAGAAAAGGAAAACCACCACGTCCCACCGTGACAACCAGCATTGTCCATATCACGCCCACGATTGGTGTAACGGATGCCCTTCATACAACAAAGCCCTATTGTAACGGATGCCCAGTGTTAAACCACATTACTGGGTATGAACATGAATCAGGACAGGCAGGTGTCGAATACGAGAGTGGATGGCTAATTTAGGCCGTAACTATTAATTAAAACTTTGACCAAAACATGCATATACTAGCTATCTTATACCTGTCCTAACATGTTAAGGACTTACATGTGAAGAAAAGACAGCCAACCATATATAATAACCTTATGTATATATATATATATAGTAAATACAAGCTGGGTATAACAGTATAGCCACTTACACGTACCAACTATATAACAAATGGTCATTTAAATATAGCCTATTTTAACGCATCTGCCGATATCCTAAAGAGCATATGGTTGTTGTACATGGGATGTTAAACCGTTGGAATTAATAAGCTGATTACGTTTCAGCTTGAGTACACGAGGGGGGGTGAGTCAACAGACAAAGCATGCACGCAAAGTGCAGCTAGACTGGTATAAAAGGTAGAAGAACCACCTTCTCCTTCCTACTTCTGCTTACTCCCTTAGTAAATTCTATCCTATATAGCCAACAACCAACAAAAAGGACAATCAGCAGATTCAAACGAAACTTTTCAACTACCTTTGTACACCTCCGGACTTCTGATCCTTAGAACCTTAGCTCACAAAGTGACCTGCCATTGATCACAGACAACCTTAGTTTCAATGAGCTTTGCACATCCCTATAGTTGAAAACGCGTTTGGCGAACGCGATGCTACTCCACATTAGGTACCACCGCTGAAAGAGCAAGTCCACCAAAAGGTACAAGAAATAAAACCTTAGTAGAATAGGATTGTGGGACTACTAAATAATCAATCTGTAATATCGAATACATATGATTGCATCGGCAGCACAAAAATAGATACGGTGTGGCATTAGAGTGGCACTCCGGATCTGCTATGTCCAACGATATATTTAGATATATATATCAAGATCTATATATTCAGAACTATTCAGACCTATATATATAGTGATATCATATATATAGATATATATGATATCATGCATGACTACCACTAAAACCAAAGGAAAACAGAAAGCCATAAGGAAGAAATAGGTCCCACGGCAGGCAAGGCACTTAGCTGGGTAGTGAGGGCTTAGTTAGTTAATACATGGGTCTATACCTTGATCCTCTAGCCCGTTAACATTATAAACACAGGTCTCAAATGACCCATTTACCAAATGGTGCAACTAAATTCCTTAGCTATATATATATATATATATATATATATATATATATATATATGGTTCTTTTTATTCTCAGATAGATTGCGATTTAATTATCGTCTATCAGTAAATAAAGTATACATGGAAAAAAAAAATTGAAATTTAGTGAAATGACAGTTAACATATAAACCCGATCTGACCTTGAATGGATTTAATCAGATTTGAAATAAGTTTAAGTGGAAGAAAAGAAATGATTCATTATTTGATGGTGAAAGAACGCATATCAATTGAGGTTTCATAAAGGATCCGACCATATAAAATTACCAAATTTTCATCACATTTATATCAATATCTATCAGTTTTGTAGATCAGTTAACTTATTATTGTCAATTAGTTTAAATTCTCTACGTACTAATTAAAATGTGAAACAAGTATGTACATTCTTTATTTCATGCATGGTTCACAGTACTTTATTCAAATCTTGCAAAGCTTTGACATTCTAATTCATGCGGTTGCTTAGTTCTAAGTCATGTGATCCCGCTTTCTCGGGAGCTTGACTGTGTACTTGTAACAAGTGATCCCGCTAACTCGGGGAGCTTGATTTTTCTTGGTCCAAGTGCTCCCGCTAACTTGGGAGCTTGATGTATCTCAGTTCAAGTGATCCCACTAACTCAGGAGCTCGATTCCTTTGTTTTACACGTATAGTTTGTTTCAACATCGTTTTCTTGTATCTGTTACATCATGAGTTTATTCAGTATGTCAGCATATCATAACATTTGCATGATAATGCAGTCGTAATCATTATACTATCCAGAAATGCATCTTGAATGAAATATGGAACTCTACATTATATAGTAGCAGAGTAATATTCTCTGCTGAACTTTGATGGTAGCTCATTCCACACCTTAAATATCTTAGCTGTAGATCCAGATCCTGAGCACACAGCAGACCCTACATACGTACCGGACGAGGAGGAAGGAGACGACGACGAAGAAGACGAAGAGGACGATTTTGCGAAAGACTTCTTCCCAAAATAGGTTTGTGGCTTGTGGATTGAGGGATAGAGAGGTTTAGATAGAGATATTGGATAAACATGTATGAATTATGTATGATATTTTGGAGATGTTTGGTTATGGGATGTATAGGTTTCTTTCTATTGTTTAGATGACGGGTGTTCGTCATTGGTGGAAAGCTATACATCAGATCAGTTATTCTTGTATATATGTTTGCTAGTTCCTGCTTAGATAAGTAAGATCAGTTTATTTTTCCATATTATTGCTGGTCAGAGTAAGTATATCGCTTTCACATTTGCATCACTTTGTACAAGAGATGACCCCTTATATGAAAGGATCAAATTAGGTGATCCGACGACGCGACGATTCTAATATATTCAGAAGGGAAATGTCGGGTTGTCACAGGTGGTATCAGAGCTCCGGCGTTAAGTCATTTGGAGACTTAACTCTGGCGACATATATGGCAAAATGTCTGATAGTTAGTTTGTAGTAGGAATTAGATTGAGTTATGTTGTCTGATCAAGTTGTTATCTGATCGAAATAGGTTGAGATGCCTCCGCGTTGTGGAAGAGGTAGGGGTAGACCACCGTTGCCCCATCGCACTGGGCCGAATGCAATTCCAGTAGCAGGTTATGAGCATGACACCGCTTTGGGAAATGGTGAGAATGTACACATGGCCGAAATCCGAACAACGGTGGAGAATGTTGCAGAGCAGACTTCGCCAGTTGTAAATGCTCCTCAGATGGGAAATACTCCTAGAGTTGAGCAAAATGCGGGACACAATCCGCAGTTGAAGGAGACTATGGTTAACACTATGGCCATGCTTGCTGTTCGACGTCCAGAGGGTTTTACAGAATTTGTTCGACTTTGACCCAATGGATGCTGAGAATTGGTTAACGTAAATCGAGAAGGTGCTGCAAAGAGTTACTTGCACCGAGGAAGAAAAAGTGAGCTGGGCGACGTATAAATTGGAGAGTGAGGCAAAGCCATGGTGGCAGTCTGTAGAAAGAATGAGAATGCCTGAAGTACCACGGACCTGGGCAGAGTTCACATAGGCATTTAATGAAAAATATTTCCCGGCACTCGAGAGATACAAAGTGGAAGTGCAGTTTACGACCTTAGTACAAGGTCAGATGACGGTTAGAGAATATGAAGCAGAGTTCACTCGTCTCTCTCGCTTTGCACCCTTGCTTGTAGCCACTGAGCTGATGAAGACACAAAATTTTGAGCGAGGTTTGAAACCCCTGATCAAGGAATGCATTTCGTTGTTCCAAGCAACGACTTATGCCAATGTGATGAAATTGGCCTTGATAGCAGAAACCGATGTTGATAACATGTTCAAAAGGAGAGAAGAAAAATAAAAAGCCAGAAAAGCTCCACTTTAGTCCTATAGTACCGGTCAAATCAATAAGCGACTGTGATTCCAAGGACATGCCGCATTTCAACCGGCTGCAGGAGCCTATGCACGGCTTTATAGTTTGCCGACGTTTACATATCTACCAAGGATTCCACGTGTTCAGAACCAATCTTTTCCAACGGCGACCAGAAGTACATCTGGGTTTTCACAAGCACGGCCGATAGGTTCTTGCACGGGATCTTATACGGCTTCATCGATTGCTTCAAAAGAGATTTGCAGAAAATGTGGGAAGGCACACAAAATAAAGAATTACGACGTGCCTCGAATCGGATCTGCATATTTTCATTCCAATATTTATCTTCTTTTGCAACCCGAACCTATTTTTATAACAATTCTACATCGAGAAATATAACACATATTCAGTCCTCCACTTTTGCTCTACTGAATGATAAGATTCATCTAGCGTTGCCTAACAACATCCACAAGTTAGACAGTTTTGATGGTTTGAATTTCAAACAGTGGCAACAGAAATTTCATCTTCTGTTAATCACACTGAAAGTTGTATACGTCAACTCCGTGTCCGATTATTATCAAATCATCCACCCTCACTGAAGGTCGTAAAAAGCAGAAATGGGACGACAACGACTACACTTACAAAGGCTACATTTTAAATGCACTGTCGGATTCTTTGTTCGACGTCTACCACACCTATGACACTTCGAAGGAACTATGGGATGCACTCAAGAAGGAATATAAAACTAAAGATGCAGAGTATAATTCTTATATTATCAGTCAAATTTTCAATTTTACGATGGTTGACGATAAATCTATTCTTAGCTAAGTTCATTATTTTGAAGTTATTATAAATTATATGGTTGCTAATGGTTCTCATTTCGATGAGGATTTTCTGGTTAGTGCGGTAATCGCTAAGTTGCCTCCATCATGGAAAGATTATCGAAAAATCTTTAAGCGTAATAATGAGAAGATTTCTATGGAAGATCTTCTTCTTCATTTACGTACTGAGGAAGAATTCCGAGTTAGGGACAAAATAGAAGATCACATTGATATGACATCAAAGGCACACTTTATTGAGTCTAAGATTGTTAGTGGACCGTCCAAGAAGAGGAAGAGAGGATATTCTCATTCCAAGGAGAATAAGAAATTCGCCAAGGAGAATAAGACCATGGTACCGAAGAATGGTGGTTGCAACCACTGTAGGAAACCCAGACATTTCAAACGGGATTTTCGCCTCTTCAAGAAGTTGAATAATCAAGCGAATGCAGTGGAAGTGAAAAATAACTTTGTAGTCGTTCTTTCGGAAGTCAATCTGATTGATGACATCAATGAATGGTGGATCGACACTGGTGCCACAAAACATATATGTAATAATCGTGACATGTTTGGGACGTATGGCAAAGTTGATGATGATCAAGATCTCTTCATGGGGAACTCATCCACGGCAAAGATCATAAGACGTGAAAAAGTGAAATTAAATTTCACATCCGAAAAAGTCGTTACACTTATTGATGTGCTCCATGTACCCGATATCTGTAAGAATCTCGTTTCGGGGGGTTTACTGATCAAACATGATTTCAAACTTGTATTTGAATTGGATAAGTTTATCTTATCGAAGAATGAAGAATTTGTTGGAAAAGGATATGCCATGGGAGGCATGTTCAAACTCAATGTAACCGATTCAATCAATAAAATCTCTCCTTCTTCTTACTTGGTCACTCTTTCTAATTTATAACATGATAGATTAGGACATGTTAATTATAGGTCTATGTAAGGCATGACTAACTTAAAGTTAATTCCAAAACATGAATCTTTTGATAGTAGTGCTTGTAGTATATGTGCTAAGACTAAAATTAGTAGAAAACCTTTTCCTAGTGTTATTAGAAATTCATATTTATTAGATTTAATATACAGTGATATTTGTGATTTAAACAATGTTCCTGCTAAAAGAGGAAAACGATATTTTATTACTTTTATAGATGATTTATAAAAATATGCTCATATATATTTATTAAATACTAAAAATGAGGCTTTCGAAAAATTTGATGTTTATAAAGCATTAATAGAAAATCAATTAAATAAAAAAATAAAAGTCATTAGATCTGAGTGTGGTGGAGAATACATGTCAAATGAATTCCCTTATTTCTGTGAAATTCATGGAATTCGTCATGAGGTGACGGCTCCTTATACGCCACAACAAAACGGAGTTGCCGAAAGAAAAAACAGAGCATTAGTAGAAATGACTAATGTAATGTTGGTTCACACAAATTCCAATAAAATTTGATGGGGTGAAGCTTTGTTAACTGCTACTCATATTTTGAATAAAATTCCACATAAGAAAAGTTTAACTACACCATATGAACTTTGGAAGAATCGAAAATCTAGTCTAACCTATTTTAAAGTGTGGGGGTGTACGACACTTGTTAGATTAGTAGATCCTAAAAGACCTAAGATAGGAATTAGATCTATTGAGTGTGCATTTGTTGGCTATTCACAAAATAGTAAAACTTATAGATTTCTAGTTATGAAATCTAATGATAACATCGATAAAAATACTATAATAGAATCTAGAGATGCTATATTCTATGAATCTAAGTTCACTACTCTAACTAATAAATTAAATATTGAAAATAAAACTTTTGAAGATGGAGAATCTTTTAAATCTAAAGAAGTTATTGAATCTTCAAGTGATGAAGAGGTCATCATTGAACCTCGACGAAGTAAACGTCAACGATTTAAAACTAGTCTTTCAAAAGACTATTATATCTATTTGATTGAAGGAAATTGGATCAAAAGTACTAAGAAACATTTATGTCTAAATGTTGACTATGATCCTATCACTTTTAACGACGCAATAAAATCTAGAGATAGTGCTTTTTGAAAAGAAGCTATCAATGATGAAATGGATTCAATAATGGAAAACAAAGCATGGGAAGTAGTAGACTTACTAGAAGGATCTAAACCCATAAGATGTAGATGGATATTTAAAAGAAAACTTAGAACAGATGGAACTATAGAAAAATTTAAAGCAAGATTGGTTGCCAAAGGATATAGACAAAAAGAAGGTGTTGATTATTTTGACACCTACGCACCCGTTGCTAGAATTTCGACTATAAGACTTTTAATTGCCTTAGCTTCTATACATAAGTTACAAATCCATCAAATGGATGTTAAAACTACTTTTTTAAATGGTGATTTAAAAGAAGAGGTCTATATAGAACAACCAGAAGGATTTGTTCTAGCTAGACAAGAAAAGAAAGTATGTAAACTTATTAAATCTTTATATGGGCTAAAACAAGCACCAAAACAGTGGCATGAAAAGTTTGATAATACCATTACCAATTTTGGATTCAAAACCAATGAAGCCGACAACTGTATGTATTATAAATTTTCTCATAATAATGGTGTTATTATATGTTTTAATGTAGATGATTTACTTATTTTAGAAACTAATTTAGAAGTTATTTTAGAAACTAAAAACTTCTTAAGTTAATCTTTTAACATGAAAGACATGGGTCAGGTAGATGTAATTTTGGAAATCAAAATTATAAGAAATGAAAATACGTTAACTTTAATTCAATCTCATTATGTTGAAAAGATTTTAAAAAGATTTAATTATTTTGATTTGAAATCTGCCAATACACCTTTAGATATTAATCTTAAATTGACTAAAAATGATAGACATATGTGCAACAGTTAGAATATACAAGGGTTATTGGTAGCCTTATTTATGTAATGCATTGTACACGGCCTGATATGGCATTTGCAGTAAGTAAATTAAGTAGATTTATAAGTAACCCTAATTCTATTCATTGGAATACTATTTCGCATATTTTTAGATATTTAAAGGGTACTATTAATTATGGTTTATAATTTTCTAGATATCCTCAAGTTTTAGAAGGATATAGCGATGCAAGTTGGATTTCTGGTTCAGAAGAATCAAAGTCTACAAGTGGATGGATATTCACTTTTAGAGGTGCTGCGATCTCATGGGGATCAAAGAAGTAGACTTACATCAAATATTTCACTATGGAATCAGAATTCATTGCCTTAACGGCAAGTGGAAAAGAAGCAGAATGATTAAGAAATTTACAAATATAAATTCTAATTATGATTAAACCAATGCCACCTATCTCTATACATTGTGACAGTAAAGCAACATTAACAAAGGCTTATAGTCAAACGTATAATGGAAAAAATAGATACATTGGTCTAAGACATAGCTATGTAAAATAATTAATTAAAGGAGTAATCTCAATAATTGGGGTCAGGTCTGCAGAAAACCTGGCGGATTCGTTTACTAAAAACCTTGGCAGAGATGGGATTAATAAAACTTCAGTCGGGATGGGTTTAAAGCCATTAAACCTAAACAGTCACTTATGATAGAAACCCTATCTAATATTTGTTTAATCAATGTTTAGGTTCAAAGGAAAAACAGGTCATAAATTCGTGGCAGCTAAAAAACACTACATTAATGAGAAATAAAATCTCATCTACATCCCAGGAAGGGTAGTGTTTCGCCTGTAATGGATAAGGGGAGGTAAAACATTACTCTAAACAGTCCTATAACACTATGTATTGAGATGTTACAGTTACAGGGACATCTCTTATAGGTCTGCTTATATAAGTGTGATGGTGGAGTCGCTTTCAATGCGATATGGCTTTATTTCATAAACACTTACGAAAACTAGAGTACTAGTATAGGGCCTAAATGTGCTAACTTTCCTTAGTGAATACCAAATATATAAAATTCATGCGTGACATAATTCCGATTTATCGTATAAGATCGTTAGTTCAAGACTTAGTTTCACTAATGACCTTGACAAACCTTGAATTATTTTTACTAAAATGAAAATTCAAGTCTGTAAGATATTTTCATTTATGCACATATTTCTAGCTTTAATCTATTTTTTCAATCTTTAAAAATAGTGAGAGATTTTTTGATATTTTAAAAGTCTCATAACTTTTTATTTAAAATCTTTAAAATAGTGAGGGATTGTTGAATATTTTAATATTTTAAGTTTTTGTTCTTTGGACTATTGTGAATAGTCACATATCGGGTAAAACTCTTTTGGGGGTTTGGGTTATAATATGTAGTCTTGGCTCAAGGCTTGTAGCCTTCACCCAGGGGGCACCGAATTTTGTAGCTTCCACTTCCATGCAACCCATCAGTCACACACACGCGCGAGCGCACCGAGCCGAGTTGAGCCGGGACGGGACGGGCACGAGCACGTGTACATGTACGTGGCGTGGCGATGTGGTGTGGTACGGTGCATTTATAAAATAATTTTTTGGACAAAAGAAAAACTAACCGTGTTTTATCATTTGTATTTAAATTAAAAAAAAAAAACGTTTGAAATTAAAAAAAATCTATTAGTTGTAACTGTTGTGTCTAAACGGATCTTTTGTAACCGTTGTGTCTGATCGGTTACTATAACCGTTCAGTCCAATCGGTACGGTTGCATCTCTTGATTTCTATAAAAGGGGACCTGAGGTCTTTCTTTTATTCACTGCATTTTTAATTTTTGTGTTTCCCGAATTCAAAGTTTGCTTCAGAGTTCTTTTCTTAAGCGGTATTTGGTGTTCTGGTTGCGTGATCAGTTTCACCAAATCTGAAGACAAGAATACGCTACCGGTTTGTTGTATCCTAGAACCGATTTGTCGGTAACCTTTTGGTGGCCACTTGATCATGGTGGCAGGGGAAAATCTTGGTTTAAAGACAACGAATTACGACATGCCTCGAATCGGATCTACGTATTTTCATTTCAATATTTATCTTCTTTTGCAACCCGAACCTATTTTTCTAACAATTTTAAACTGAGAATTATGTCACATATTCAGTTCTCCACTTCTGCTCTACTGAATGATAAGATTCATCGAGCGTTGTCTAACAACATCCACAAGTTAGACAATTTTGATGGTTCGAATTTTAAATGATGGCAACAGAAATTGCATTTTTTGTTAACCACACTGAAAGTTGTATACGTTATCACAACACCGTGCCCGACTATTATCAAATCATCCACCCTCACTGAAGGCCGTAAAAAGTAGAAATGGGACGACGACGACTACACTTGCAAAGGCTATATTTTAAATGCACTGATGGATTCTTTGTTCGACGTCTAACGCACCTACGACACTTCGAAAGAACTGTGGGATGCACTCGAGAAGAAATATAAAACTGAAGATGCAGGGTATAATTCTTATATTATCAGTCAGTTTTTCAATTTTGCGATGGTTGATGATAAATCTATTCTTAGTAAAGTTCATGATTTTCAAGTTATTATAAATTATATGGTTGCTAATGGTTTTCATTTCGATGAGGATTTTCTGATTGGTGCGGTAATCGCCAAGTTGCACCAATTATGGAAAGATTCCCGAAAAATTCTTAAGCGTAATAATGAGAAGATTTCTACGGAAGATCTTCTTCTTCATTTATGTATTGAGGAAGAATCTCAAGTTAGGGACAAAACAGAAGATCACATTGATATGACATTAAAGGCATACTTGGTTGAGTCTAAGATTGTTAGTGGACCGTCCAAAAAGAGGAAGAGAGGATATTCTCATTCCAAGGAGAATAAGAAATTCGCCAAGGAGAATAAGACCGTAGTACCGAAGAATGGTGGTTGCTACCACTGTGGGAAACCCATATATTTCAAACGGGATTGTCGCCTCTTCAAAAAGTTGAAGAATCAAGCGAATACAGTGGAAGTGAAAAATAACTTTGTAGCCGTTCTTCTGGAAGTCAATCTGATTGGTGACATCAATGAATGGTGGATCAACACTGGTGCCACAAAACATGTATGTAATAATCGTGACATGTTTGGGATGTATGACAAAGCTGATGATGATCAAGATCTCTTCATGGGGAACTCATCTACGACAAAGATTATAGGACGTGGAAAAGTGAAATTAAATTTCACATCCGAAAAAGTCGTTACACTTACTGATGTACTCCATGTACTCGATATCTGTAAGAATTTCGTTTCTGGTGGTTTACTGATCAAACATGGTTTCAAACTTATATTTGAATCGGATAAGTTTATCTTATCCAAGAATGACGAATTTATTGGAAAAGGATATGCCATTGGAGGCATGTTCAAACTCAATGTAACCGATTTAATCAATAAAATCTTTCATTCTTCTTACTCGGTCACTTTTTTTAATTTATGGCATGATAAATTAGGACATGTTAATTATAGGTCTATAAAATGCATGGCTAATATAGAGTTAATTCTAAAACACGAATCTTTTGATAGTAGTGCTTGTAGTATATGTGCTAAGACTAAAATTACTAGAAGACCTTTTCCTAGTGTTATTGGAAATTCATATTTATTAGATTTAATACACGGTGATATTTGTAATTTAAACAATGCTCCTTCTAGAGGAGGAAAATGATATTTTATTACTTTTATAGATGATTTTTTGAAATATGCTCATATATATTTATTAAATGCTAAAAATGAGGCTTTTGAAAAATTTAAGGTTTATAAAGCATTAGTAGAACATCAATTAAATAAAAGATAAAAGTCATTAGAACTGATCGCGGTGGAGAATACATGTCAAATGAGTTCTCTGATTTCTGTTAAATTCATGGAATTTGACATTAGGTGACGGCTCCTTATACGCCACAACAAAACAGTGTTGCTGAAGGAAAGAATAGAACATTAGTAGAAATGACTAATGCAATGTTAGTTAACGCTAATTCCAATAAAAATTTATAGGGTGAAGCTTTGTTAACTGCTACTCATATTTTGAATAAAATTTCACATAAGAAAAGTTTAACTATACCATATGAAATTTCGAAGAATCGAAAACCTAGTCTAACCTATTTTAAAGTATGGGGGTGTAGGGCACTTGTCAGATTAGTAGATCCTAAAAGACCTAAGATAAGAATTAGATCTATTGAGTGTACATTTATTGGCTATGCACAAAATAGTAAAGCTTATAGATTTCTAGTTATGAAATCTAATGATAACATCGATAAAAATACTATAATAGAATCTAGAGATGCTATATTCTATGAATCTAAGTTCACTGCTCTAACTAATAAATTAAATATTGAAAGTTAAACTTCTGAAGATGAAGAATTCTCTAAATCTAAAGAAGTTATTGAATCTTCAAGTGATGAAGAGGTCATCATTGAACCTCGACGAAGTAAACGTCAACGGTTTGAAACCAGTCTTTCAGAATACTATTATATCTATTTGATTGAAGGAAATATGACTAAAAGTACTAAGAAATATTTGTGTCTAAATATAGACGATGATCATATCACTTTTAACGACGCAATGAAATCTAGAGATAGTGCTTTTTGAAAAGAAGCTATCAATGATGAAATAGATTCAATAATGGAAACAAAATATGAAAATTAGTAGACATATCAGAAGGATCTAAACCCATAGGATGTAGATGTATGTTTAAAAGAAAACTTAGAACAGATGAAACTATATAAAATTTAAAAGCAAGATTGGTTGCCAAAGGACATAGACAAAAGAAGGTGTTGATTATTTTGACACCTACGCACCCGTTGCTAGAATTTCGACTATACGACTTCTAATTGCCTTAACTTCTATACATAAGTTATAAATCCATCAAATGGATGTTAAAACTGCTTTTTTAAATGCTGATTTAAAAGAAGAAGTCTATATGGAACAACCAGAAGAATTTGTTCTAGCTGGATAAAAAAAGAAAGTATGTAAACTTATTAAATCTCTATATGGGCTAAAATAAGCACCAAAACAGTGGCATGAAAAGTTTGATAATACCATTACCAGTTTTGGATTCAAAAATAATGAAGCCGACAAATGTATGTATTATAAATTTCCTCATAATAATAGTGTTATTATATGTCTTTATGTAAATGATTTACTTATTTTTGGAACTAATTTAGAAGTTATTTAGAAACTAAAAACTTCTTAAATTTATCTTTTAACATGAAAGACATAGGTCAGACAGATGTAATTTTGGGAATCAAAATTATAAGAAATGAAAATACGTTAACTTTAACTCAATTTCATTATGTTGAAAAGATTTAATTATTTTGATTTAAAATATGCCAATACACCTTTAGATATTAATCTTAAATTGACTAAAAATGATGGACGATGTGTGCAACAGTTAGAATATGCAAGGGTTATTGGTAGCTTTATGTATGCAATGCATTGTACACGGCCTGATATCGCATTTGCAGTAAGTAACTTAAGTAGATTTAAAGTAACCCTAATTCTGTTCATTGGAATGCTATTTCGCATGTTTTTAGATATTTAAAGGGTACTATTAATTATGATTTACAATTTTCTGAATATTCTCAAGTTTTAAAAGGATATAACGATGCAAGTTGGATTTCTGGTTCGGAGGAATCAAAGTCTAGAAGTTGATGGATATTCACTTTTGGAAGTGCTGCGATCTCATGGGGATCAAAGAAGCAGACTTGCATCAAACATTCCACTATGGAATCAGAATTTATTGCCTTAGTGACAAGTGGAAAAGAAGCAGAATGGTTAAAGAATTACTAATAGAAATTCCAATTATGATTAAACCATTGCCACCTATCTCTATACATTGTGATAGTGAAGCAGCATTATCAAAGGCTTATAGTCAAACGTATAATGGAAAAAAGAGACACATTGGTCTAAGACATAGCTATGTAAAACAATTACTTAGAGATGGAGTAATCTCAGTAATTGGGGTCAGATCTGCAGAAAACCTGGCAGATCCGTTTACTAAAAGCCTTGGCAGAGATGAGATTTATAAAACTTCAGTCGGGATGAGTTTTAAGCCATTAAACCTAAACAGTCACTTATGATGGGAACCCTACCTAATATTTGTTTAATCAATATTTAGGTTCAAAGGGAAAAATAGGTCGTAAATCCGTGGCAGCTAAATAACACTACATTAATGAGAAATAAAATCTCATATACATCTCAGGAAGGGTAGTGTTTCACCTGTAATGGATAAGGGGAGGTAGAACATTGCTTTTAACAGTCCTATAACACTATGTGTTGAGATGTTACAGTTATAGAAACATCTCTTATAAGTATGCCTATATAAATGTGAAGGTGGAGTCGCTTTCAATGAGACATGACTTTATCTCATAAACACTTACGAAAATCAGGGTACTAGCATAGGGCCTAAATGTGCTAACCTTCCCTATTGAACACCAAATATATAAAATACGTGTGTGACATAATTCCGAATTATCCTATAAGATCGTTAGTTCAAGACTTAGTTTCATTAATGACACTGACAAACCTTGAATTATTTTTACTAAAATAAAAATTTAAGTCTGTAAGACATTTTTATTTATGCACATATTTCTAGCTTTACTCTGTTTTTTCAATCTTTAAAAATAGTGGGGGATTTTTTGATATTTTAAAAGTCTCGTAACTTTTTATTTAAAATCTTTAAAATAGTGAGGGATTGTTGAATATTTTAATATTTTAAGTTTTTGTTCTTTGGACTATTGTGAATAGTCTCATACCGGGTAAAACTCTTTTGGGGGTTTGGGTTATAATATGTAGTATTGGTTCAAGGCTTGTAGCCTTCACCCAGGGGGCACCGAATTTTGTAGCTTCCACTGCCATGCAACTCATCAGTCACACACACGCGCGCGCGGAGCCGAGCCGACCCGAGTCGGGTCGGGACGGGCACGAGCACGTGTGCGTGGCATGGCGATGCGGTGCGGTGCATTTATAAAATAATTTTTTGGACAAAAGAAAAACTAACCATGTTTTATCATTTGTATTTAAATTAAAAAAAAACGTTTGAAATTTAAAAAAATCTATTAGTTGTAACCGTTGTGTCTAAACGGATCTTTTGTAACCGTTGTGTCTGATCGGTTACTATAACTGTTCTGTTCAATCGGTACGGTTGCATCTCTTGATTTCTATAAAAGGGGACCCGAGGTCTTTCTTTTATTCACTGCATTTTTAATTTTTGTATTTCTCGAATTCAAAGTTTGCTTCAGAGTTCTTTTCTTAAGCGGTATTTGGTGTTCTGGTTTGCGTGATTAGATTCACCAAATCTGAACACAAGAATACGCTACCGGTTTGTTGTATCTTGGAACTGATTTGCCAGTAACCTTTTGGTGGCCACTTAATCGTAGTGGCAGGGGCAAATTTCGGTTTAAAGACAACGAATTACGACATGCCTCGAATCGGATTTACGTATTTTCATTCCAATATTTATCTTCTTTTACAACCCGAACCTATTTTTCTAACAAATGAGAATGATTATTGGGGTTGGTGTCATCTAAATGATGATCAGTACTAAAATGAGTATAATACTTTGGTGGACCGATTTTAGTGATGAAGCATTTGAAATTTTTTAATCAACAATGATGCCTGCAACATGTACAATACTCATGTCCAATCACACTGGGAAATGAAAAAGTTACAATAATAGCCAAAATATATTAATATATAGAAAATCATAAATTATAACCATAGGAAAAACATTTGAAACTTAAAGAAAAATATTTCATTTTACTCAAATTTCTCAAGAGGTAAAACCTTGGAAAAAATGAGTCGTCATAAAATATTATACCTAAACAAAATTTTGGCCATGTTAGTATTAAAGTAACCCCATCACTATATGGAGTCTATAGCACTTATTCATGAAAAATAAAGTTGTCAATTCGGTGAAGTACATAGAGGCAATCACAAGACTGATAAATGATTGTTAGGGGTTCAATGGACTGGGCTTAGAGATACTCAAGCTAGGAATTAAATGGACCAAGCTTTAATTTGAACTCAAATTGAAGCCCACACTCAACCCATTTAAACAAAGTTAGACTTAGCTGGCAAAACACATAGTAGCATGAAAGGGTCACATGGCCAAGGCTCTGATAAATCTAGATATATTTAATTTTTGGCCTCTACCATAGAATAGGATCTAATTTGTGCTCAAGATCGTTTCATGTCCTCTATTCTTTTAGTTGGCATGACTAAAAAAATATATATACCTGTAATATATATGGAATGAGGCGAACAGACTACGCACCAGACAGAGACCCTTTACTTAGTTGATTTCCAGTTAGCGACAATGCCTTCGGCTTCTTTAATTGATTAAACCCTGCACAATAAAGGATTGAATGGTGTAAAAGTTACAACAATTTATTTGGATAATTAATTAATGGAGCATCACTGACACCAATCATAATATTATAATGCTTAAGGTTAAGAAAATCCTTTTGTCCCTCTGATTCATGTCAAATGCTAACATCCACAATCATTAAGGCCTTCGAAATATGTGAAAATTAGCTATTGAGGAAATATGTGGCTAAAAATCTAATAACTTTAAACTTCTTTATCATGTCAATGAGGAGAGTCAATCCTATTGTTAATCATATTGCTTTTCGGATAATAATGAAAAATAATGGAAGGAGATGCATTCAACATAACTTGACTATCCTCCTTTCTCCATCTCTCATAGCCAATGTTTAATTAACCATAGTTTCTAATACTGATACGTATCAATTTTTCGGCAAACCAATACATATCGATTTCGATATGTAACGATCCTACAACTCAATATCGGTATCGACCGATACGGGCCAGTATAGGCTGATACATATCGATTTGAGTCGAGACCTTGTGCTTTTTTCTTAAAGAGCCGATACATATCGATCGGTCCTCCATGGACCAATACATGATACTGATACCGTGTTTGAAACTTTGCATACAATATCTTTCTACCCTGAAAGTTGCCACTTACTTTCAAATTAAGTTTTATCTAAAACATGACCAATCATAAAAAAATAATATATAACATAGATGAAGATCATTTATTGAGCTCCCATTAAAATCAATGATAAACTAGCAGTTATTTCTTTCTGACTCTATTTCACAAAATTATAAATATTACCACTTATTTATTTTATGAAGCTTAGTTAATTGTTTTGATTTGAAAATTCAACAAGGTCATATTCAGTAATATGAATTCCTCATCATGTTCATTAAGATGAGAATGAGGGTCTTCTATCAGACTTGGGTACGCTACTTTGTTTATAATTTTGAAAACTCTGAAAAAAAAATTTATACTGAAATGAACGCTCTAAAGGCTAGTTAAATACTATAACCTGAATTCTTATAATCAAGATGTGTCGTATCTTGCATTAAGTCACTGTAAGAGCTCAGTGCCCACAGTTGAGCGCAATTCTTGACTTTGTGGGAGTAGACTATTTCTACTTTTGAATTTGCTCTTTAAAATTGGGCTTTTTGGAGAATATTTTTTTTCTAAGATAAGGTCACTGGCACAACCTTATCGCTTGTCGGGCTTGAATAACGACTTTAGCATAAGTAGTAACTTTATTCTGTAATGAGATTATATGATATGTAGACCTATGAAAGTTTAATAATAAATTATTAATTGTATAAAAGACTATTATGTGCGATTGATTTGTAGGATATAAAATATCAGTATGCATCTTGCCATATTCGATGCTACATTCTCTGCATATTTATTTTAATAATGAAGACGCTTTCATCAAGCTAAAAAAATCTAGAAAAGAAATAAAATAAGATTGTATTTTTTCGTCTTTAAATAAGATATTATGTAAGCCATTTTAAATTTAAGGATAAGACGGTCACGTACTAACCGCACGATATTTAATGACGATAAGTAAGACAGGTACAAATCGTCTTTGATCATGGTTATAAGCTAAACGCCCGAATTAAACCCTCTCCCTAGCTCCCTCTCCCTCTCCCTCTCATCTCTCTAAAAAAAATAACCTATAGCAAAATCTCCCTCTCGCTCACCCGTCTCTGTCCTCTCCCTCTCTCTCATCTCTCATCTCTCTCATCTCTCTAAAAAACAAAACTCTATAGCAAACTCTTCCTCTCTCTCATCCGTCTCTCTCATCTCTCTAAACCCTATAGCTCCATCCCGTCGATGCTGCTTCGACCATCATTGATACCGGCTTCGACCACCATTGCTGCCGCCCATTGAAAGGTAATTTTTTTTGTTATTTAATCTTTTTTATTTTAATTTATAGATCTGAAATCATCTTGATGGATCTGTGTTGTTGAAAAGAGATATGCCATAATACTAATATTAATAATAATATCAATAGATGAGAATCGAGACCGCCAAGAAAAAGAAACGAACAGTCTACAATCGATCTCATCTCTCTCTATTTTTTATTTTTTTCTGCTTTTTCTTTTTGGGTTTCTTCGGAAAACTTTATGTCCTGTTATGTGTAACTTTTTATTGAAGGTTAATACCATAATTGATAGATAGATGGTTTGAGATCCTAAGAACATTTGGCTCTATTTTTTTTTTTTTATTGAGCTTTTGTTTGACAAAGGGTTCTTTATTTTTGTGTTTTTTATATTTATATTCTTTTGTTTTTCCTCACTTTGAAGTGAATCTGTAAATAAATATGGAAGAAATCTAAGCCCCTCGTTTGCGGAGTTTTGAGTTTTGATACGACGATCTCGCTGTCTTGGAGTCTACCTAATTGATTTTCGATTTTCGCTAGCTAAAACCGAGACTAGATTGAACCGGAATCGGTTCGGTTTGGTTTTGAATCGGTCTCGGTCCAGTTCCGCTTGGTCAAGTATTTTATTTGGGTTTTCAGGTCAGAACTTGCATCCCTAGATAAGTCTGTGATGATGATGTGATAATGATGATTCATAATCGCTGCCAATCCGAAGGAGTCATGTTTCCAAGATAAAAAAAAAAAGGAAAAATTAAAAAGTCGGTATATGATACATTCTTGTAGGGACATCTTTTGACACTGTTGGAGTGCTAATGTTAACAGATTTTCTAACCTGAATAACATCTGATGAGACACCCTGTAGTAGAAAAGGTTTTCCCCTATCCGCAGTAAAATCACCATTGTTTAACTTCCTGCTCAGACTTTGTTTTAAAACTTATTTGAACGATGGGAAAGCTGTGATTGAACCTGTGACCGTAAGGTTGCAATATTGTCAACTTTCCAATTGAGCCACAGACCCAACCCCCTTCCAGCTCAGATTTCCTCAGAAAGATTACTTTCACCATGCTATAGAGTCAACAAAACAAGAATGTGATCCCCATACAGTAACTATCGGATGTGATCCCCATCAGGGTTGAAGCTGCTGAAGGGTAATGGTGTTACTCTTGTTTATTTCTTCTCAGATTAGGAGAGAGAGAGAGAGAGAGAGAGAGAGAGAGAGGAGAGAGAAGTTGGTGTAACCTCTTTTATCTTAAAGCATAGTGTATTAATGGTTGGTTGTGCCCAAATCGGGTAAACCATGATAAATTGTGCTTCGTATTGTCACTTGTGAGCATCCTCTCTCAGACTTTCTTTACGCACAGTAACCTTGAGCTTGCATCATTGTTATTGACAGTTCTTGTTTAAAGCTTTCCACTGTGCCACAATTATTGTATTACTCATTCTAGACTTGCCTACAATTTTATTACATTTTATTTTTATTTTATTTTATTTTATTTTTGTTGCATTTGCATCAAGCATCTCACTAATATTCAAAACTCAAAACCTAGGGGGTAGGAGTAGTAGAAGTAGCATGTAACTAGTCGTAAAGGTAGCAGCAACAACTTCAGACCGGATTTTTTACTCTCGCAATATTTTTTTTAATAGGTAAGCAAGGCTCAAACCTGCGACCCATTGTGCTACAAGCCCAATCCCCTACATTCGCAATTATGCAGCTACAAAACTCTAATCAGATGGAATCATCATTAAAAAAGGAAAAACATAGGTTTCCAAATCAGAGAAGGGTTACAGATATTAATATAGAATTTTTATTATTAGTGTCAAACCCAACTGGCACTACAACTGTCACTGGGTACAGTTATAACTAGTAAGTATTATTCAAGTGCAAAAGAGTAAAGCTAAGACAATAAGCATACTGAACCAGAACTACGACCACATGGGCCGGGCCAGGCTGGGCCTAAAAACATAAGAAAAAGAAGGGATTTCCCTCCATACTCTGACCTTCCTGGAGAAGAAGAGAAGTAGATATAATGGATCCCCATTCTAAAGGGAAAAAAAAAAGATAACACAAAATTTAATTCAAAATGGCAATAATATAAAGCAAAGTATAAGGAAGATTCAGTATCCATCTAGAAGAGAGCAAGAGAATAAAAGGAGATACTCTTCGGAATGTCTACAAATATAAAATTGAAACAATTAAATAGAAACTAATACTAGTAAATTTCTGATTGCGTTAGAGAGAAATATATTTAAAACCATCTCTTATTATTTGATGCTAATGCCTTTTAATAAATCTTATATGAAGCCACATAAAAAGAATATATGTGAACAAATCACAATGCGGACCCAGAACATAAAATCAACTAACTTGTGTGTTTGTAAGAAATCTTGTAAGTTTGCTCAATGTTTATTTGGCAGATATGTTATCGGGATGTTCCTCGCCACAAATTGATGATCTAATATAGATGATTTTTCTGATGAGATCATCCCCAATGTCGTAAAGGCCCTCTCAAATCATTAATTTCGCCCTTGTTTCAAGCACAGTGGCTTTCAACAACGCAAGTTCTGCCGAAGGAAGGGATGTAATTGCATTTGACTGACCATTTCTCTTCCAGCAGAATGATCCGTCCATCCACTTATCTGACTCGTGAAACGAATGAATCCTTTGCAGCTTCCAAAGCATCAGTGCATCGGTGGAAGAGTTCTATAGTAGCATTGCATCTGGAAAAGGTGATAAATGTGTGGATAGCAAGATGTCCTACTCGCTTCACAATAAACATCAACTCAGGCACCTTCAGTTCAACAAGCACCGGATTAGCCCCAAATCGAAATAGTAAGAAGCACATTGCCCATAAATGCTCCAAGTGTTGGGAAATAAACTCACGAACACTAATTGCTACAACTCCAGTAACTCCTCTCCTCTGGGAGTATTGTTTGATAATCTCATGGAAATGGATGCACTCGTGATGGGTGCTACTTCTTGCGATACCGAATCTAACCAACACGGCAGCTGCTTCAGCTTCCGATCTTTTCATATGCGATGTTGTAAAACTGCATGTTATGAAATTCATTAGTCTGTTCCATAACCGAGAGCCATGATGCTTCTCCAGTACCTTTTGTGCTGCTAAAGACAATAGGGAGATTGGAATTGCAGCCGGAGCAAACCAACCGCTTACCTGAACCATCCTAGTTGCCATGCTCCTTGGCCTATCTGCATGATCAAATATCGAGAAACAAACATCTAAAAGTTGTATGAGGAAAGTTTGCTTACTTAATGTAGGAACTTTGTTACCTGTCGATATCATGGCTCTCAAGGGCATTCTGTTAATAGTATCAAGGAGTCAACTTGGATTTATAGTAAGCTCAGAGCGAGGATCGTTGGGGATCGCTCCAATGATCCCAAGCCCCAAAGTAAGCCTACCAAGTTTCTCCTCAATAAGTCTGAGAGCATCAACTTCCACAACTGGGTACTCTTTGAATATTCCCTTCATCAAATACATTGCCTCCACACCTAATAAGTAAGAAAGTTTCAAAGGTTCCAGGTTCATTACCCGAGGAAGATGCGTGGAAATTATGAAATGGGTTTGCCCACCAAAACGTGGGAGAAAATCCACTATGAGTTTGGGACCCCACCAATCTTTATCATTCTCAAGGTTATCAATAATGGCCAAGTAAGGAATATCTCGCATGAGCTCTTTCCTCACTTTAAGAATGGCTTCTTCTTCTTGCTCCTCGAAACTCTTTGTTCTCCCTTTTACAGGGCATTGATTTTTTATGCTAACATCCACTTCCAAAAAAGACCACAGATTCATATAGTTTTGAAAAATATATCGGGATTCCCCTCCTACCCACAAAACCATCTTGTATCTTTGAGAATATCTATATGCATATTCCAACAACAGTTTCATCGCCGATCCTTGATTCCCCAGACACACAAGCAACGCCTTCCCATATAATATCTTCATCGATCTCTTCCTTTGCCCATGCCTTCCTCCATTATTTACCCTTAGAGGCCGATATTGCCTCTGAGGACTCCCTATACTGTGCATTTCAATTTCCCTCTCGGACTCCATCCATATCACTGGCTCTTTCCCTTTACGGCTATGTGCTACCTGTTGATCTCTCACTCTTTCTTCTACCTTGTCACTCCCACTATGAGAAATCACCAAATTCTTGCGCTTATGTTTAGTCTTAAGTTCAAAATACTCCCTTTCTCCATCTCCATTGACATCTCCAAACAGAATGAGTTCTAGCTCAGAAAGCTCCTTCTTCCTTCCAATGAAGTTGTCATTATGATGAAAAGGAGGTGAGCTAAGTCTTAAGCAGGTGAATTGTGTAACAATCTGAAATTTTTGTAAATGTTGAATCGTTGACCTTTGATGAATTGCGACCTTTTGACTAATTTGACCCGATTCAAACATTTGACCTTAGTAACATGGCCTCGAACCCCACTTGTAATGGTGGAGTTACATGCTAAGTGCATTAAATCCCTACTCATACCTATGTAAAGCGTGTGCGTGTTTGTGCATGTTGCACACGAACCCAAACCCAATAATCCAACCTATCACGTGGCGCCGAACTAAGTGTACGTGTTCAGCAGATCGTACGATGCCGCTTTGAATTTGAGGATAAATAATTAATAAGAATTAAATTTCATTTGAATAGTGAGGCTAGACCTTGTGTTTTGACCTTTGATAGGAGGCCCATGCATCGAACCACAGTGCACCGACTTAACACCTAAGTAGGTTCCAAAAGTTAAGTGGATTAGATCTCGTTTAGAACCGTGGAATGAAAGCTTATACACATGTTTAGTGTGCACATTTAACACCAAATTCGAGCCATTAGGGTAAGAACTTGTACATTCTTATAGGCATGTGTGCCCCACACTGAACCAAGGCCTAAATATTTAAGTGAAAATTCCTTTGGAAGTTTCATTCGTTGCAAAGGGAGAGAGGAAAGGAAGAGAGGAGAGAAGAGAAAGGAGAAAGAGGAGCTAGAAAGAGAAGGAGCCAACCCTCTTGCATTTTGGTGGATCCCACCCTCAAAGCTTCTTCTTCGGTCGATTTCGCAAGAGAAACGTCGATCATCGACGTGGGGACAATTTGAAGGCAAGGGAACCCGTCCTCTTTCAGTTTGAAACCCAAAACCCCGTGGATGTTGCTCTAGATCGCTTTATTTCACTTGGGAGAACCATTGAGGTTGTTGGATATGTCAGGGAGGTTGGT
Source organism: Chloranthus sessilifolius (assembly GCA_021018995.1). Lineage (NCBI taxonomy): Eukaryota > Viridiplantae > Streptophyta > Magnoliopsida > Chloranthales > Chloranthaceae > Chloranthus > Chloranthus sessilifolius. Next base: position 47,627,749 of record CM037593.1, on the reverse strand, counting down.
CTCTGCCACTACAATCGAAGGAATCAAAGGATGTCAAACAATCGGGCGATTGCAAAGTGTGGAAGCCGATTCTTAGATCTGATCGTCGGGAATGTTTCATGCTCGATTTGAATAGGTAAATACCATATTTTATTCATGTATTAGACTAAGGATAGGTTGCTTAGATGGTGTGTTAGAAATTTTGTGGAAAGTGTGGGCGAAAACGAAGAGTCGCGCGAGAAAAGGATTTTGGAAACTCAGAAATCGTAGAGTTTCTGAAGCTCGTGCACCTAAGATTCATATCTCGTGCGCTCGAGCTGCCTTCAGAAAGGCTTCTTCCAGCCTCGCATGCCCAAGGAACAGAAGAAGAAAAGAGGCTTCAGTGAGCCTCTATTCCTCGCTCGCCCAAGCTGGGTGTGGTATTGAAACTCGCTCGGCCGACCTTGGAGCTCGCTCGAGCGACTATGCAAATTCGCGCACACGACTGAGGCAATATCGGTATTTTAGTCGTAACTTTCTGTCTCGAACTTCGATTGACGTAATTCTTACGGCATTGGAAAGAGGACAATGAGTTCTACAACTTTTATGAATTACCCAACTCTTAAATAAAAAAATTTTAGGGTCAAAATTGAGCAGGAAGTTGAGTCAAGTTTCGGGTTAGCACGAGCTTGCTCATTTCCACCTCGATTTTGAGAAGATACTTTAATACGTCAAAGTTATTAATAATTAGAATCAATCATTGATACCTCATCATATGCATAATGTAAATCACGAATGGAGGCCATACATAGAGACCTTAGCATTGCTCTTACGTGCAACTCCGAACTTGAGGTAGGGGAATTTTAACACAAACTTACATGTTTGACTTTGATTCATAATTACTTTGAGTTAATCGAATTGAATGTGATCTTTAGAACTTGATTTTTGAAGTTGTGAACATATTGGAATCTTTGAGATATTAAATTGCATTGAGTCTTTAGAAATATCAAATCCGATGTTGAATGTGAAATCCAAATCCGCTTTTGAAAATGAGATTTTGAATAGGGGAAATTCAATGCACAATTTCGTTTTGATCTTGACTCATAGACTCGTATGATCTTAGACTGATTTTGAAATAGTATTAGAATTAAATATTTAACTGTATTTGAATAGTTGGAAATTTTGAATATTTGAGCTAGTATTTGAATCCTTCGAAATTAGAACTTTGAATCTTTTGAAATTGAATACGAAATTGAAATCTAAATCTTGACTATCGAATATGAATTTTGAATTATGAGCTTGAATTTAGAACTTTGACTTTGAAATTGAACATTGAACTTTGAATATGATATTCGCACTTGAAATTTTCGAATCTAAACTTCATACTCTTAATCCTTTGAACTCGGTACATAAACCTTGAATCCGTTGAACCCTGAATATGAACTTTGGACCTTGATTTTCAAAATCTAAACTTGAATTCGAATTCTGAACCCTTTGAGTCTTTTGAACTTGTGCGATGGTTTTGACCACTTTGGTGGGATATATGTATGCTCTTGGACTGCTCTGGCAGGATTTACGTACACTTTTGGAAATCTTTATGTCCCTTGGACCGCTTTGGCGGGATATATGTACGCCCTTAGACCGCTATGACAGGATTTACGTACACCTTTGGACATCTTTGTATTTATGCACGCCCTTCAACCGCTCTGGCGGGATTTGCATACACCTTTGGACATCTTCACATCTATGTATGCCCTTGGACCGCTATGGCGGGATTACGTACACCTTTGGATATTTTTGTATCTATGTATGTCCTTGGACAGCTCTGGCGGGATTTACATACACCTTTTGACATCTTCATATATATGTACGCCCTTGGACTGCTCTGGCGGGATTTACGTACACTTCTGGATATATTTGTACACCGGACCGCTCTGGCGGGATCTATGTACGCCCTTGGACCGCTCTGGCAGAATTTACGTACACCTTTGGACACCCTCGTATTTATGTATACCCTTGGATCGCTTTGACGGGACTTACATACTCCTTTGGACACTTTCGTATTTATATACGCCCTTGGACCACTCTTGCGAGATTTACTTACATATTTGAAATGTGAATTTTGAATCCAAACTCTGAACTTTGGCAGCTTGACCGCTTTGATTGCAAATTCGATATTGTTTGCAATTTGTTCTTGAATCCGAACTTGAATCCTTTGAACTCTGAACTCTGAATTGTGGACAGTCTTTGGATAATCTTGATCAGTAATAGACACCTTGGACAATCGCTTTTGTTTACGATGAAAATGCCTTTGAAATCAGTTTCTATTAGAATATGAAAATGTCTTCAGTTTTAATATGAAAATATTTTGATTATTGTCATTGAATCTATGCTTTGTTATGATAAAATGTGAAATTGTATTGAGCTTTCATCTGCTGAGCTTAGACTGTTAGCTCACCCCCACTATACGTCACAGGTACAGATTTAGATCAGGCTTGAAGAGGATCCTACAAATCATTGATTTTGGACTTGGTCCAGTGACATTTAGACTTCAGACTTTGTATATTCACGAAACTTAGTAGAATTAGAATTTGTATTGTATATATATTTTGTACGCTATTGTTTAGGTGATGGTCGGCCATCACCAGTGATTTTAAATTGTTAGGCTACTGTTAAGTATAGAAAAATAAATTTAGTTCTGCCATTTATGATATGATATTTGTGTGGATGTACCAAGTGTTCTGTAATCAGATTGTGTTCTGCGATCTGACGGTCTGATTTTGTCCAATTAGATTTGAATTCAAGAAGAAAAAAAATATATCTCAGGAAAGCGTGTTGAGAAAATTCGGGCCGTCACAAATTGAGTCTTGTCAAATTACGTTTGATATGTTTTTCATGTTGGTTACATCAAATGAAGTCCTTAGTATTACATCAAAATAACTCCTTAGCATTTATTACCTCATAATTGAAACATTGGAGCATATTGCCATTTAAAGTTTTCTTTTTATTATGCATATTTAGAATTAGAGTTTCAAAGTGGAATTTGTAGATGTAATGCATTTTGAACCTGCATTTTGATTTGTTATACTAGTCCACTTTATTTATTTATTTTTATGAGTAATCCGAGGATGGAACCTACAAGCTCAAGGTTGCAATATTGACAACCTTTCTCTGAGTTATTGGTTTGACCTTTTATATATATGTGTGTGTGCGCGCGTGTGACAAATTTGTAGTAGTAAAATTTTTTATTATACTCATTTGTCGTTTTCTGTTGGTTAAGCAGGATAAATTTTTGTTAGATAAAAGCAAGGTAAATTTGTGATTTTATTGTGAAGTATTTTTTATGTCCATTTGTAATAATTTGATGAATGAGCAAGGTATTCTTGGGTTTAGGCCCTTCCCAGAATTATAAATATTTTTTTCATTACGATTTTTAAAAAACAACTGCCTAAGACCGTCTTATTTTGTTTTTTTTTTCAAATTAAAAAACTATGATGGTTCAAGACCGCCCTATTTAAACCGTCATTCAAATAGGACAGTTCATAAAGGACTATTTGATAAATAAGAAATCTCATGACCGTCTCTAATAAAGCATTCGACAAAGGACAGTTTCCAACCATCCTATAAGTTTTTTTTAAAAAGAAATTATTAAATGGTCCGTGACCGTCCTTTAGTAGTCAATATGAGACGGCTTCATACCGTCTTATATTAGGACAACGGAAAACCGTCATTTCCTATCGTCTTATTATAAGATGGTTTAAGACCGTCTTATATATTTAAGACGCTCAAAAAAATAATGGACATAAGGACAGTTTTGGGCCGTCTTAATTTTAAAATAAGACGGCTTTGGATCATCTTTTTTCGGCTATTTTAGCTTTATTATATGTGCATGTGTGTGTGCTTGTTATTGCTCATGTGGCACATAGTTTACTCATGTGGGATGGATTAGTGTGCAACCAAGGGGGTGCCGATTTATTATTAAGCAACTCACATGACACTTATTATTTTTAGATTATTATGAGGAAGACGTAGATATTGATGACTCAGCTGCTACGCATGATGTTGGGCATAGACTAGATGAGAGTTTAGCTACAAAGAATTAGCTCGACCTAGAGAGTTCTATCAGCATTGAGAGATTATTGATTTAGCTATTCTTCACCATAATTGAGAGACTATTCTTATTTAGTTAGTTTGAGAAACTATTATTTATAGATTGATATAAATTTAATGTTTTTAGTTATGACTGGTTAGGGAGCTATTTCACTCAGGGATTTTATTTTATTATGAGATGATGTTTATTTCATATTCTATTTGTTTAGTTGGATATATATGATTCGTGTGGATGCTACATGTGACTCATAGATAGATTGATACCACGATCATGGATCGTAGGATCATAGACCTATAGTGAGGAACTGGTGAGAATTTCACTCACATATGAAGTCTTCAGCCTTTCAATCCATCGATGACTAGACCCAATCATAAATAAAGTGCCAAGTAAATATAATGTATCATGTGGACTTTAACATGGAAACTGAATTTAATGGGTATTATCCAACAACTATGCGAATGAATGTAAATTAGAAAAAATAAATAAATAAATTCTAGTTCACAAAATTACACTCACAATTCAAGTAACTTGATAAATTAAATATGTCCCTTCATTGCATTCACGTGTGTGCGAGTTGTGACATGGAATTCTATGCCATTAATATAAGGGTAGACATTTGGATCATGCATGATGAAAAAAGAAATGTTGCTATATGCAATTTTTGTGAGTAGAAATTTTGATAAATAGATGATTTAATATTACTTTTAGGTTATATATATATATATATATATATATATAAAACACTTGATCATAGGTTGTCCGATTGATTGGACGGGTTGGATTATTAAACCCGGGAATCCATTAGTGGATAGAGATGCAATTCTTATAAAGGATTGGGGTGAATCTTGAGACCATGGGCATTACAACTCCCTATGTAGCTCCGCCAGTGCCTAGGGCACATATTTGGTCATTCCATCTAACAATAGAAACAATTTATATAGCGGGTTGCTATGTACCAACCCTCCACAACCCTCCACAGAATGTTAAATATCTCCTATTAAGTAAAGCTGAAAATCGTCAACTGCATTGAATCGAAATTGGAGATCATTCTTCATTCGAATCTTCCATGCAGTGGATCCCCATTAGACAGCCACTTTTTTTTTTTTTTTTTTTCAGATGGCACACATGCAAATCATTGACTGCATTAAATTAAAAGATAGAGATCATTTTAAACTGAAAGATAGATATCATTCTTCATTCAAATCTTCTATTCAGCTGATCTTGAGATCATGGGAATGCCCCCATTAGATAGTCTGCTTTTAAATTTCACTTAACATACATCCGAAAGGGTGACCTATGAGCAATGTGTGTTGTGTGGCCTTTGGGTCCTTTTTTTGAGATGTGTCACGTGAAAGTGACCGCCTGATGGCATTCCCATGAATATCCCAATATCAATTGCCTGAAGGATCGGAAAGAAAAATGATCTTCGTTGTTCCAATCATAGAAATCAATAGCTTTCAATTGTACCTAATGAGGGATATTTATCATTTGGTGGTTGTTAGTAGCAGCCCCTAATATACCCCACAACAATCAGTGCCAACCAACCATTGTACTCAATATGGTCCTACCTTAGACATGAATAACGATGTATATTTAAGAGAAAATTAGAAAAAAAGGGCCTACTCGACATACTTGAAAACAGTTTTAAATTATTATCCCACTTCCAAGTTCCAAGAGCTTTTAAAACACACGGCGTTTAGTGGTTTCAAAAAAACATGTTCACCCGTGTATTGATCCTGGTGGCATCCATTTAAGGAATGAGTCTTTTTATAGATGTGACGACTCAGACTCATATGTCATAATATTGTCCGGTTCTGGGGCTTAGATTCTAATCCCAATTTTATTTTTGGCATAATTTTAAATTTTCACCCAAAACGCGTCTTGACATGTAGTGTCTGCAATCCCATATAGTCTAGGGTCAAGACTTTTCCTTATTCGATGTGAGATTATTATAACAATTGTTAGTTATTTAAAGTTCTTTTGTGTCTTTGTAGGATAATCCCATATGGACTATACTCTAAAATTGTTGAAGACTCAAGGGATTTTGGCATAAGGTTTGTAGCCTTCACCCATTGGACCCACAAGCATCCTTTAAGATTGGGTTAAACTTCTAATTGACAACAAGACACCAAATTGATGACGCAAAGAACGGGTGCATTGCTTAGATTATATTTTTTCTTTAAAAAACGAAAACTCATCTCCACCATGTATTATTTTAGCTTTGACATTTGGATCATTAAAATCAGTCAAACTTTGACAAAAATCTTAAAATAAATTTAGATTTGTTTTAAATTTATTTTAAAATTGATCTAACCCATCCCCTCGTGCTCCTCGTAACACCCAAAAAGTATTTTCGGTACCATATGGAGCTCTGTGACATCTTGGAGGACGCTTGAGTGACCTTCCATGAAGGACGAAACTGGCTCCCATAGTTTTAAATTGCTATTCAGTGCCTTTGTCTTTGTGGGATAGCCCCACATCTTGACTACAATTTAGGATTGTTCAAGGCTTAAGTTATGAGATGTTGGCATAAGGCTTGTAGTTTTCTCACTGTGATATGGAACCCGTATCGGCCTACAGCTCTCACTTTTTTGGTTTTGTTTTTTTTTTTTTAAATATTTGCTGAGTCAAGTAGGTATCGGCCGATTCACCTTGGTCCTCCCTAAACCGATAACCGATACCGGTACCTGAGTTCACCCCTTGGATTCCGCTGCCATTTCTTTTAGTCACACAAGTGCGCCAAGTCGAGCTGGATCGGGACGAGCACAAACAACTGGCGCAGTGCAGTGCGAAACAATTAGATGTTTTTATTGGATAAAAATTCAACTGCAATTTTTTGTCATTGGACATTTTGACTTTAATAGGAATATTTAAAAAAATTTGATCGTTTTGTTTTACTGTTTTGTGTTTTGATCCGTCTAATTTTTGTTTTTTGACCATTTGAGTTAGACTATTTTGCCCAAGCTGGAAGGTTGCTTAGGCACGTCTTAAGCAGAACTGTCTTTACCTGAAGTAGTGCATTCGCACAACTTAGAATTTTTATAGAAGAAGCCCGAATTTAAGGATTGTTCTTACTTCAAAACCTGTTTTCTCCCCTCTTTTTTAGTATTTAAATGTCTCCATCAGAGCTCTTGCAATATTTGGGTGCACTTACAATATTTAGGTATTTGAATTTATTGGCAAGAACATTCTCACCTGAATCTTATTTCATTCTTTTGCCATCTTTAGTCTTTTATGCTTAGAATAAATCTTAAAAATTGGAGTCCCATCGATCCAGGAATCCCACCATTCCTTAACAATATCCCGAAAGTCCGCCCAAATCATTCAAAATTTTAAAAAACAAAAAGGTCTCGAAAGAGAATTAGAAGTAGCAAGAGAAATAGACAGAGGACAATAATTAGATGATAGTTTTGCCTCATGTACAACAATAAGGCCCCCAAATTGAGATATTCAAGAAGAAGAAAAAAGACATTGACCAAGTTGCTCCCATGTGAAGCGGACCTCTTGACGATTATTACACTAGGTGAAAGAATTACTATGGAATTCAACATCCACTAGGCCCAAATGAGCAATAAAATCATTAAAGTCCCTCATGAATTCCAGATTAGCAGGGTCTCCTTCCAGTTTCTCATTAGGATTAGAGATACAATTGAAATCCCCACCTGTATATAGTTACTACAACGGATTGAAAAATTAGATTCGAGAGATTAACCCAGAGAATACAATGATAAAAAATTGAACAAGCACCCCCTAACCACGATAAATTTTACCTCAATACCACTATTAAGAGACATTTCAAACAAAAGGAATTGAAAGTGTGACTCAATAAGCTTAATATTGTTAGGATTGTCAAACCCTAAAAATTATATAGATCCAAAAGAGAAATTAGAAGAATTTGAAAAGGCACAAGGTTTAAAATCTCGAATAATACGAGAAAAATCGGGTGGCTTGCGAGACATTGGTTCAAGAATATAGAAACAGAAAGGAGATTATCAGAACTTCTAATCAGCTGTTTAAGACGACGTTGAGTCGGACGGTTCATCGGGCCCCGACAATCCAAATTAAGGAATTAGACATTGTTAGTGGTTTGCAGCCCATTCGGATTGGATTGAGCGTTGTGTCTAGTCTTGATAGGGCTACCCAAAAAGCTCCAACTTTTTCCTCTTTTATATTTCCTCGAGATAACCTGGATTAAGTGGCTACTTGATGGAATCTGATGTCTTTTTATGCCATTGGATTAAAAACTGTCAATGGGAAAGTAGCATATGCTTTGCCAAACGACTAGACCCGTCTGTGACGGGGCCAAAACTCGAGCTTGCAGCATGGTGCTTGGGGCACGACATGTGGTGCCAGGAGGGCACGCGACATGGGGCCAAGTGGGCCTGGCGACGTGGTCGCGCTGCGAGGACGCGACACGGTCGCATGGGGGTAGGACGATGCAGGGAGTTGACACTGTGTGCCACGGACAGAGGTTCGTGTGCCATGATTTATGTCAAACCAAGGTGTGTGCCACGGGCAGAGGGTCGTATGCCATGGTGGTATGTCAAACCAACGTGTTTGAGGTCCTTTGGTTGTTTACCCATAGATGGTGTTTGGACCATCTATGTGGGAGAGTTGGTGGAGACTGGCTCCCACCCACATGGGGCCTTGCGTTATTAGAGGGGGCGCAAGTGTCTCCTAGGCTTGAAAGGGTGAGCCTAGGACGTCGACGCAGCAATGCCGTATGACACCCAAGGGAGGTTGAAGTATGGCTTCGGACTACGCGTCGCGGTGCATTCGGCTGGGCAACCTCGTGTGAACACTATCGTTGCGTGGGACTTAGTTGAGCACGACAGCACGTGGGCCATGGATAAACGAGTGCTAGTAATTCAGAACGCACACGAAGACAGGCTGCGTAGGACTCAGTTGAGCACGCGAGCGTGAGGCACAAGGCTGCGGACTTGGTTCGGTATGTGAGCAAGTCATGGTGGCATGGGGAGCTACATGCCAAAACTGTTGCGAAGCGAGGTACTAGTGCAGTGCACATGGTGAAACTTGAGCAGGCAAAGTTTAGCACAGTGGTGCATATAGCGTGTCGTAAGGGGCACGGTACGGTTGGATGGTAGGCCGTGAAACAGAGGTAACCATGTTGGGGGAGTTCCTGTCCTCTAGGCAGGTGATATCAGAGCTGATGTGTAGATGGGTTGACTTCGTTGCACACGGTAGCGAAGCACCGCGCGAGCTGAAAGCGCGTCGAAGGACGCCCCGCGACAATTGATATCAGAAGTAGGCTGACCTAGCGAAGCGTGCGTTAGGTGCCGCACGGGACTGAGGTTGCAGAAGTGCGACCCCGTGACACGTCACCCAGCGAAAACTCGACCGGACCCAATAAAATCTCCAATTTTCCAAGTACTTATATATAAAATACGAGGTTAGGTGTTGTCGATGCGACTGGACCTCATTTTTTTTCAGACCCGATCAATCCCATTAGTCGGCCCAACCCAAAGGTTGGGTCGGATATCTCAAGCCGGATCCAACCCGATGTGTCAAATTTATGTACTTGACCTGTTAAAATGTCACGTTGGGTCAATCCAACCCGACCTGTCCTCGTAGTCAACCCAACCTGAAAGGGTCGAAGGTCTTATGTTACGAGCGTCAACAGACTTTGATACCTGGATATATATATGAAGCACATTTTTATACTTATATGGGTGCGAGCGGTTTACGATTTCAGTTATGGGTGGTGGGTAGTTTAGGATCATAGTAAGAGTAGTGGATGCATGTGAGCAGGCAGATATTGGGTAGTGTAGATTACTCTATACTCGCTCCCTGTTTAGACTTAATTCGCAAAAATATCTTTTGCCCGGCCCAACCCGTTGGGTCAAATTTATGTTCAAGACCCGATAAAATATCAGGTCCACCTCTGACCCGTTGATTGCCCTAGTTGGTAGCCGTCGTCGCTGATGAACACCTCCTGCTTTGATTGGATTTTAGGTAACCTAAAAATTGTGAATAATAATCTTAGCATTTTCTTTATATGGGATGTTGATAGGTTTTTTTTTTTTTTTTTAATTTGTGATTGTAATCTAAAGACTTCTCTCTTGACTTGCAATCAAAACCCTTTTATAATCAAATATTTAAGGCAGTTGGATTTGCAAACGTACAGTAATACAATCCAAAATTTAATTTAAATTTTAATCTTTTGGTAGAAAAAATCTTAAACAAAATACGTTTCGTTGTTACCTTCAGAGATTTCAAGTATGGAAAGCTAATGTTTTATTTTTCTTAGTTTGACACACGACAAACCACACAGATCTAGAGATGGCCTAAGCAAGTTGTTGTTGAATTAATTAATGTTCTTATTTTTGGGTGGGTGGAGCAAGCATTACTTGCTACTTGATTAATTTTAAGAGATTTTGTTCATTCAGTGTAGGTAGAGATTTCTATATTTGCTAGGTCCGTGGCCGACACATATCCGATATAACCAAATCAGCCAATATTCTAACACCTTTATTTATTTTTTAAAAATAAAAAATTATAAAAAATTTAAAAAAATGGCATTTTAGATATTTTGTCGAGTCATATCCGGTACATATCAGTTGATATGACCTGATATGGCTGTCAATATCAATATTTTGAGACCTACTCTTTCACATGGGAGGGAGCTTATCAAAGGGACTAATGCCTGTTTGGTAATAGATAAACTCTACACTTTCTTGGTACTAGATAAACTTCTTATTAGATACTTGCCATATATGATATATCAATATCTCTATTTTCATTCATAGAGAGCTAATTTTCATAATTAACAAGTAATTTATAAATAAATGAGTCGATCGGACTGGGCTTGGACTTTGAAAGTTTATGATATGCCGGACTTGGGCTGAGAGTCATAAGCCAGCCATAGGCTTGGGCTAAGTTCAAATTCATCGGGCCGGATTTGGATTTACACTAGCCCAGCCCAAGCACGTCTCATTAATCCCTAGTGATCACCGATAATTATTGCCCCAAATTGAGCCGGGTGATGTATGCAATCCAAACATGGGTTCCCTTCTTTTTTTTTTGTTGTTATAATTGTTGAGCATGATAAAAATTACGGATAATGGATCTGACCGATATTTAGACACCAAACGATTTTTAAACGGCCTTCCACCATTAAATTATGAATTTTGATTTTACACCATTGAAGTATGATTTACTATTATGATATAGGGTGCATATTTATGATTAATCTCAATTGCCCAGGCGAGACATTGATCTTCAAAAATAGTTTTAGCTAAGGAATCATGCTCATAAGTAGATGTGAATCATCCGATTGGTGAATCATCCGATTGCTTCCAAATTCTAAAAGAAATGTGATTTTTGGGTTCATTGCTTTTCAATATATGATCTATCACTTTGACTGTGTGGATTTCCCACATCTTTAACCATTGATGATATACAATCATTTAAATCACGGCAAAGAGAGTCAGTCACCCATGGCCACTTGTGGGTGCCATTTTAACGTATACAATTAATGGGATAGCAACTTTAGAGCATAGGTCAATGCCATTTCCTTGATTAAGATAATGTATGCCATCTAGTGTGACAATGTCGTGGATTTTACTATTTATATATGCTCTAATATGCTATCAGATTGTAGATTTTTTGGGTCAACATTTCTTATTTTTTTCAACAACAGTTTGCCCAAGTACAGTCTAGTACCACCCAAAAATTTATTGAAAAGATCTAACTACTAAAAATTAATTCGGGAGTTGCTCTCATTGTTATTTCTGATTTATTTGCCAGTATTAGTTAGCAAATATGAAAGGATATAAACTTCACATTAACTTTACCTTCTCTCCCTCTCAAATTTTTAGTTCATGTTTTGCTGTTGGTTACTTATTAACGAGGCTATAATCTGGAAATCTTAATGTTATTTCATTAATGTTCGTACACCTTTAAATGGACTTTCTTTTACAAATGAAATCCTAATCTTAACAAACTTATTTTAAGATCTTAATTATAATCTTAAATTTTGATTATGCATATAGATACCTCCCTAAATATCTAAACGACTCTCAATATTCTCTATTATTATTTTTATTTATTATTTTTGTAGAAATCATAATCTTAACTAACTTATCTTAAAGATCTTATGTAATGACCCGAAAATTTGAGCTCGAACGTGACTGCTTTGGTATACGTGCCGACACGAATGCGAAGACAAAACTTAAATTGTTATATAATAAGAATAATATTGATAATCGAAATTTGTGCGTGTGTGATGTTATGTGTCACACGTGACGCAAATCTGAGACTCGATTAGACCTTTGATAGAATATTGCGCACCTACGTATAGTGTGTGTGCTCAACACCGAAACCAAACACTTATAAGTGGATAAGACTAACACGCTTTTGTAGTGTTATCGCTTTGCACCGAAACCAAACCCCTTTAAGCTATAAAAGACAAAGCTTATCTTGGAAGCTACCAACTGTTGCAAAGGTTGAGAGTTCTAGAGAGAGAAATAGTGAGAGTTGTGAGAGCCGACCCAACTATTGGAGATTCGTCACCTTTCCAAGCTTCTTGTGAGATTTCAACCACACGATCACAATCACGCCGTAGTCTATGCACTCTTCTTGAAGCGCTTAACGCCAATCACCGTAAGGGTTTCACTTCCGAACAAATTCTAACCGTTGGAAACCTTAGAATTGAAATGAGTATGAACCGATCATCGGATTCATCTTCAACACTTTGAAATTGTTAAGATCGACGCATGAGAGTAAGCGACGACATCTTGAGCTTCGTTGAGATCGATCACCTTGAGAATTGCAGTTTTCGTTTCGAAACCCTTTTTGGACAACGATTCTTAAAGTCGCGAAATTCATCGAAGAAATGTTAGTTTTTCTTTAATTTTAATGATTTAGATTGTAGAACAAATCCGTATTTTAGTTTAGTATTTATGTGTGTGTGTGATTCGATGTAGATCATCGAAGATCTGGATGAAAACAGGTTAAAAATAACAAATCGTAGAGATGCAGCCAAATTTGATCGATCAAATTGAGAAATGATCGATCGAATTGTATAATGCACCTATAGAACAGAAGGTATGTTGACGCTTGACAAATTTGATCGATCAAATTAGGAAATGATCGATCGAATTCAGGATTTGATCGATCAAATTAGGAAATTGATCAATCTAATTATCCTGTTCTATCTGCTTTAGTATTTTGGCTATAACTTTTTATTCCAATTGACGCGATTCTTACGGCGTTGAAAAGAGGACAACGAGATCTACAACTTTTATGAATTAACTAACTCACAAATCAAATATTTTGAGGGTCAAAATTAAGTAAGAAGTTGGGTCAAATTCTGAAATAGCATGAACTTGCTCATTTCCGTCTCATTTTTGACAAATCATATAAATACGTCAAATTTTTTAGTAATTAGAATTAGTCCTTAATACATCATTGTCTGTGTGATGTAGATTAAGAGTTGGAGACCATAGATGAAGACTTTTGGATTGCTTTGAACGGCTCTGAACTTAAGGTAGGGGAAACTCAACGAAAATTATTTTTTATAAATTGATTCATAGTTTCTTTGATATTCGACTTGATTCTTTGTTTCTATTTTGATATGTTCTGTTTTCGTCCTGTTTCTGCATATGTTCTATTTCTGTCCCGTTTTTGCATATGTTCTGTTTCCGTTTTGTTTTCGCATATGTTCTGATATTATTTTTTTCTGTTCTGTTTCCGCATATAATCTTATTGTTCTGTTTCCGATTTGTTCCATTCAGTTATGCTTTGTTTTGATTCGCTCTAATAACCTGCTCGTTCTGTTTAATCTGATTCGTTCTATTTTGTTTGTGATGCAATTTTATCTGTTTTCGTATATAACATGATTAGTTGAACGTGTATATAAACTTGAAATTCGAAATAGAAATTATGGGATGTGAAACTTGAATTTTTAGTGATGGAATCTAACTGTATTTGCATCTTTGAAGATTTTGACCAGGAGTCTTGGAATCTGATTAAAAATTGAAAGATGAATCATTAGTCATAATAAAATAAAAGAGAATGGATGATTGAACTCTGAGCTTTAGAAACAAGATAGACTTAGTGTTGAGTAATTAAGTTATATATGAAGCTTGAATCCTGTATCTGAGAGTGAATGTAAATCTTGAGAACATATCTGAACCTTGACTGTAAGTAGACTTTGACAAGTGGAACAGTATGACAGTTATCCATACACAGTGTTCAGTGCATAACATATATAGTGGGCCGGTACGACGGCGATCCTTACACATTGCATAGTATACATAGTAGGCTGCTACGGCTGTGATCCGTACGCATTGCATAACATACATAAGTGAATACAATGAACAGAGTGAGTGAAGTGAACACAGTGAGTGAAGTGAATATTAAGTGCATGATGTGAACGCAGTGAATAAAGTGAACATAGAAATCTATGAATTGGGTATGGTGAATAAGAAAGTACAGGCTTATGTTTCTGTCATCGAATTTCTGCTCTGTTATTACTTTTGTCCTGCCATCAAATGTCTGATATGTTATCACTTTTGTTCTGTCATCAAATATTTGATCTGTTAAATCTTTGAATTTCACCTTTTAATATCTGATTTGTATCCGCTTTGAACTCTATCATTAGTAAGAGATAACTGTTATTGATGTTCTTCTAGTGATCTTAGATGTTAGCTCACCCCCGACTATACATCACATGTATAGGTTTGAGGAAAGCCCAGACTACATACTTGAAGAAGAGGAGCTTTTGCTTAAGGATTCGTACTCTATTTTGGGATTGTAGTTTTAGTATTTGGTGGATTTGGTAGGTTAAGGTTTAGTACTTTTGTACTGTTGTACACTACTGTTAGGTGATGGTTGGCCATCACTGGTGTTTGTTTACTTCTGTTCATGTTTGAATATTAGAACTAGAGGTTTTAATTATACCTTATGTTTATATCAAATATTCTATATCAGATTGTGTTCTGCGATATGGCGGTCTGGGTTTTCCCATTTGGTTAAGAAAAAGAAGAAAAATATATATCTCAGAAAACTTTAGGTTGGAAAAATTCGGGCTCTCACATCTTAATCCTAATCTTAATTAGTTTGGTTATGCATACCCTTGTCTCCCTAAATATCTAAACGACTCTCAATGTTCTCTATTAGAAAATGGTCATCAAGATATTTTCTATTCTAAAAGATCTCACCACCTCACTGGTTCTAAGATTTTACTAATCTTAGCTAACCAATGGTTAGAGCCGAATAAAACTAATAACGAAAAAAGAAGGGTTTTTGCAAATACCCCCTATGTTATGCTAAAATTGTATAAAGCCCCCTATTTACACTATACCCCCCTACTTTTATGTTTCCTTTACAAATACTCCCTTGCCGTTAAACAACAGTTAATTAGGCGTTATTTCTTCCATTAAATGATGCATTTGCCCTTAGTTAACATTATATATATAATGACCATTATATTTTTCTCAACTTTAATTGCATGTTAAACAGTAGATAAGCATTGGATCTTGCCCAAATTTTTTGGGTGAAATATGATTGATCTCCTCTAAGTTGTCGCGTTACCCAATTTTCGATTTGGGTGTCCATGACGCTCATTTGGCTCGTGAGTGGCGCTAAAATGCTACCCCGGTTGGTACCATCCCGACCCTACCATCGTTACGAATCAAGTGAGCGCCATGTGAAACCCTACGTGAAAATTGGGTAGCATGGCAACTTAGAGGAGATCAATTATGTTCCACCCAAAAAATTTGGGCATGATCTGATGCTTATCTATCGTTTAAAATGCAGTCAAAGTTTTGAAACATGCAATGATAATTTTGTTTATAATGTTAACCAAGGGCAAAGGCGTCATTCAATCAAAGAAATGACGCCTAGTTAACTGCCATTTAATGGCAGAGGTATTTATAAGGAAACATAAAAGTAGGGGGTGCAACGTAAATAAGCATAACTAAGGGGGTTTTATACAATTTCAGCATAACATAGGGGTATTTACAAAAAACCCAAAAAAAAAAGTAGGAAATGCTGTATATCCTTTAGGCTCTGACTGTCCATTTAAACACCAGAATGGTTAAAGGTCTTACACCATCAATGGTTTATGATGTGTGCGATTCGTACTGTCACAGTGATGGATCATAAATTGAAGTGCAAGAAGCCCAAAAATGATGTTTTAAAGGGATTTAAAACACCCAATCAGTTGATTACAATATCAAGTATGATTTTTAATTTTAATGGCTGATATTAAAATTTATCATGTAGATGCTTCACATCTATTTATAGGCAAGTTTCTTTCGGCTGAGATATATTCCAATAATAAATGATATATCACACCTTAATGGTTGGAGATAAAAAGTCCAATTTTAATAGTATAAGATCTTTTGAACACCATTTTGGAATTTACCATTATCCCATCTTTTATGGTTTCAAAATTTTACTATTTTTTAACCTCTTATTTTATGATTCATTGAGCTTTTCGCCGCACAAACCATTATGTATATGGTAGCAATATAGCATGTATGGTGCATTACAACATATATTCAATCAATTGTCTCAGCGAAAATAAGATATGAAGAGGAAACATAATATTAGTGCAGGGCAACAGATATTAAACACCTTTACTTGAAATATGAATATAGTTATTACCTTGGGATTGCGCAAATCCACCAATTTGGTTAAATCCTAAGTCGAGAATCTGTAGCTCCTTGAATTGCGAAAATAAAGTAATGTTTACTTGCCAAGTTCCCAATTCATATGCTCTTGTGCCGATCAAAGAAATCTTAATTATCGCAAACTACTCCATACCAATCACAACAATGCTCTCCCACCCACTCGTTGGAGAGAGAAGATCCGTTTGGATAATTTAAATTGTCTTTGATCCTCAAAAGTGCAACTCTCTCCTCTTTCACACACCCTTCACCGAAATATTCAAATCTAGCAATCACAAACACCATAATAATAATCCACCAAACTCCATACCCTTTCATTTCTTTCCACTTACGCAGCAGCCACACTCACAAAAAGAAAAGAGAAGCAATTATAATAAAACAAAAAAAAATAAAGGAGAAGAGCTTACTTATAATTTACCTCCCATTGACTTAGTCAACAGCTAAGTCAAGCACCAAGTTGTATACTTGTATGAGTCCTTAACACAGCTACCCTACAGCCAGCTAGTCAAGTCCTATTCTTTGGTTTTAGAATCTTGAGTACAGTGTAATCTGAATGTTCACTAATCCTGCAACAAGCTTCTTCTCAACAAAGTATCATAAATTAGCATTTTTCATGGTATTAGTAATTGCAACTGAAGATTCCGTCTCCACAACTGATGGCTTAACCTTTAACTGCCTTGAATCGGGTAATGGAGAAAATTTTTCATCCCAATCTTTCACACAAAAATATCTTGAGCTCATAGACCACCTGTCAGAATTCAGATGTCCACTCCACATATCAAACATCCCCAAAAGTGGTCATGATCATAGTGTACATTCGGAAGAGTTCTTGGGTCATATGTACCATGTCATATCATCATCTGACCGTCCAATAAATGCACCGTGGTCTCAAGATTTATTGTGTGGAAGATTGCGATGAAAAGCCATCTCCATTGTCTGATTCAAGGAAGACAACTGTGTTAATCAGTTGGAACTGCCAATACCCTATTGCTTATTAAGCAACTATTATATAAAGAATTGGAGGCAATATTTGGCTAATCCCTAAATTGTGTGGAATATAAATTTCGACCGAAAATTTTCCTTTCATACATTATTTTAACTGAAATTTCAGACCTTGATTTCGTTTCAGTGTGGACCGAAACAAAAAAATTTCAGCCGATAATTTGAAATATGGGCCGAAATTTTAATCATGTTTGGGACGCATTATAAATTGCTTTACAAAACTCTCTATTCAGGTGGAATATAGAGTTGAGAAAAGGAGTAGGCTACCATTACACACAGCCCAGGATATTGTTTTCTCACCTTAATTGGCCCATCTTCTCATGTATTGACCCAATTTGAATCCGACAATGGGGATCGTTTTTCATCCAAATCTTCCACACAATCGGTCTTTAGACCATGGGCGTATCCTCAAATGGTCAATTTTTATTACACGTGACGAACATCCAAGATAAACTACCCTAAAATCATGCTTGAGCGCGATGTGTGTCACATGATTTTAGGGTCACTTTTTGAAATGCGTGTCACATGGAATAGAAAGCTTACCATCTTATGACAACTACAATCTTAAGATTCATGGTATGAAAATTTGAGATGAAAACAATCTCCAATCTTCTTATTCAAAGGCGATCAATGCATGCCAGCTGGAAGAGATTGGGTGGAAAGCAACATCGTGGAGTGAGTATAACGGTGCCCAAATGACTGTTAGAACGAAAAAGTTATTCACAATAATTAATTTTGTGATAAAGTTGGTTATCGTACGGTCACATCACGTATTAGTTACGATGAAAGTAGGTGAAAGACAAAGTGCTTGGACGGAAAAGAGATAAGAACTTGCAAATTTCTAAGGACGATCGAAAATTATATATATCTATTAGCTTAGTTTTAATTCAATATTCTTTACTTTAGTGAACACATGTTGCTACCTGTGTCTATAGCCAATTCTTTACATGTGACAATTGGAAAATATTTATCTTCAAAATGAATAGAATAAATCAGCTTGTAAAAAAATTGGACCGCAGCCTAAAAAGTTGGATGGTGAGTGTTATCTCACCCACAGTGAGTTCCGATTAATCCGTACAAGAGAGCCACCATAGAGTAATAGACACAATCAGCGATTGAGATGCTATGAAACCATAGGCCTTTTGGTCTGGCTTTGAAGGGGTCTAGGCTAAGATGGCTATGAAGGAGTCGCAAATTGGTATTCTATGGGATGACTGAGAGCCCAATAATTATAAGAAATTAACTTCTTTTATGATTGTAAATTGTTAAATAAGTTAACATATAATTTTGATTTTATTTTATTTTTAATTTTTCCCTAGAATCATTCCTCAATTTATCTTAATTAAATCAAACTGACACCTCACGAATAATTTGCCAGCCAATCCGAAGTTCGTTAGTATCGTCAAGAAAAAATATGGAGAAAGTGTCAATTATTTGGTAGCCTTCTAAAATAAGCGGAAAGATACTGACTTGCTTTCCTGGAATTTGTTAATGATAGTGGTTGTCCAAATTTACAACCGCCAGTTAAAACCTAAATACTAGGTGAACTGACTTTTCTTTTATTATTTTACTTGTTATCGAAAATGCAAGAGATTTTTTATTAAGTTGCTATAAAGACCAAAGTTTTACCAACTTATAATTCGTACAACGTAAAATAAGAGGCCCAATTTACAACTCTTGGAATGGCCATCATTTCTTTACCATCTGATGAGTAAATATACTTCAAATGTTGACTTAGATGCATTATAAATTACTTTTTATAAGACTCCTCATTGATAGACGAAGATCGTTAAACAAGCATGGTATTAGGTCGTATTGTCTATCCACGTGGTGCTCTACGATTTGGATGGTTCTGATCGACTAGTGCACTACTTGGTGCAATCTGGAGTTGATAAAAGGAGTCTTGAAAGAAAAGGCCATCTACAATAATTAACATTATATGATAAAGGCCAGGGGTGTGAGGTCACATCAAATGTTAATTTCATTGAAAGTGAGAGGGAAGACTTAAGTGCATGGAAAGGAAAGAGATGAAATTCCAAATTCGCAAGGACGAAAACTCTGCACCCTTTAGCGTAGTTTTAATTGAATTTTCTCCGCTATATATGGACCACTGCAACGACCGCGTGCCGTGACTTGTGGTTGTCAATTCTTTATATGGGACCCGAAAGGCTTTTCTTCGAAAGGAGTACTATAATTACATGTCATGGTTAACATATTTTACCATTTTAATCCTTCCTAATATCTCTTTTATGTCGCGGTACCCTATCGCCCAAATTTCTTATACCAACGAAAATGGAAGGAAAATGTCAAAATAACAGTTCATTTACCGAAGATTAAAATCTAAATATTGTAGTTTCACTTATTTCACATCTGGTGCATTTCATATTATACTACTCTTAAGAGCACGATGAACATTGTATTTCTGCAAGTTACATTTTTACGCTTCTTAGGAACGTTGTAACCTTAATTCATTCTCAAACTACCCTTATCTTAAATATTTTTCTATATTTTCTCTCAAGATTTCTTTTAATAGATAAATTAGAAAGTGGATGTGGGATAAGAGTTCAAGTTATAAAATGAGAAATTTGTATTTTCGGCCCTACACGTTTGCTTATTTACAAAAACAGCTCTATAGTTTGAAATTGTGCAGAATAGGTCAGCTCCATGCTAAGCCGTTTCGACTTCAGCATCCACCTGTTTTTTCATTATATATATATATATATATATAAATATATATGTTTATTTTTTATTTTTTTTATTATCTATTTTTTCAGTTCCGACTACAGTAGCGCTCGTTCTCTTATAATTGCGGGTCGTGATATCCGGTATTTTAAGATAGTAGGCACTACTTTATGATAGCGGACGATATTTTATGATAGCGCTCGCTAATATATGATAGATTTTAGGGTACAAAAAAAAAAAAAAAGATTGCTGTGTTATTAGTTAGTGATCTGTCAAAAATATAAGAACGTAAGACATAAGTAAAAAAAAAAAACATTAAAAAAACCTGTTAACATATTGTCATCTAAAGATAGAGACCGTCATCTTAAGATAGATAGCGATCGCTATCTTAAAATGATGACTTTGGATAAAGAGAATAAGAGAGTTTATTGTGTTATCCAATATAAGTTTTATTAATTAGTAATCTACAAAAAATATAAGAACGGAAGACATAAATGATTAAAATTTTTTTTTTTTATAAATCCACTAACATACCGTTATCTTAAGATAGTGACCGCTAATATACCGCTATCTTAAAAAAATATAAAAAAAAGTCTAACATACCACTATCTTAAAAAAAAAAAAAAAAGATAGTGGTATGTTAGCGGCCGCTAATTTAAGATAGCGGCTGCTAACATATCGCAGCGGCCGCTATTTAAAAATTAAATAATTTTTTTTTTTTTTAAGATAGCGGTATGTTAGCGGCCGCTATCTTAAGATAGCGGCGGCTAACATACCGCAGCGGCCGCTATTATAAAATAAAATATAAAAAAAAAAAAAAATTTATTTTTATTTTATTTTATTTTATTTTTTTAAGATAGCGGTATGTTAGCGGCCGCTATTTAAAATTTTATTTTATTTTAATTTTTTAAGATAGCGGTATGTTAGCGGCCGCTATTTAAAATTTTATTTTATTACTATTATTTTATTTTTTTAAGATAGCGGTATATTTGCGGTATGTTAGCAGTCACTAATTTTTTATTTTTTTTAGATAGCGATATATTAGCGGTATGTTAGCGGTCGCTATATTAAGATAGCGGTATGCTAGCAGATTTTTTTATTTTTTTTTATAGTAATTTCATACTATGCACCCAATTAAAATAGATTATCATCTAATGTCGTCTTTAGATAGCAACCGCCAACTTAATTAAATAAGGTACACTCTAATAAAATTACCAGTGAAAAAAGGGATGACAAAAAATAATGAAAAATAAAAATATAACAATAAAAAAATAGGTCGGTATTGACGTGGAAACGGCTTGGCTTGGAGTTGGCCTATTGTGCAACGATTAAAACTATAGGGCCGTTTTTACAAATAAGCAAACTTATAGGGCCGAAAATGCAAATTTCCCTTTTAAAATTAACCATTTTCCTATTCGAGTGGTGGGTCTCGAGACCACCTTGATCTTGATGTCCCCTCCTCATTTTTTGAATGAAAACCTTATTCTTCAAAATAAATTATTAACAACATCAAAATAAGAATTATCTTAAGAAATCAAAACAAATTTATAGATGAGAATTATAAGATTTCTTATAAGAAATAAAATTAGAAAGTGGGTGTGCTGTAAGGGTCTAAATTATATTATGGACCCAATCAAATAAGAATTCTCCTAACAAAAACAAATCACAACGGATTAATGAAAGAGAATCATTAGATGGCACAAATGGTGATTCACAAAAATTGAATCAAGTACCAAAGCTGCCTGACACTCTCTATGATAGGGTTGACTCGATCAGATTATATGGTGCACTCGTCCTAACCTGACCAAAAAAATCAACCCGCTCCGCAGCTTACTCGACTCTGTAAAAAATCCTTATATTTCATGTTTTCTGTATATAAAATATCGGTTGGGGTCAGATCGACTTGACCAGATCCAATTTTTCCCGACCCACCGACATGACGGGTCAGTCTATCCTTTTTGTAAATTATTGGGTGAGGTTGGGTATCAGATCGGCCAAACTCGTTAACAAGCCTACTCGTGGCTCTTATTCATCAGTAAGACTTGTTATCAAGTACCATCAGGTGAGTCGAATATTGAATTGACTCAGCCGTTGACAACCCTACGTTGATTCATGTACACGCATACACATGCAATAGTTACGAAGCAGTGTGAGGGAGCACCAACTATAGTGGTGAGGGTTAACTAACAGGACCCAAAGGTTGGCAATGCCCTCTACCAAAACTATTCCATTATCTGAGAGAAAATCAGTCTCTAATTACCTCGAAAATCAACTCCAAGACACCTACTTTAAAAAAAGAATCTGCAAAGTAAATTCCTGTATCTGATTTTTTAAGTGTTCTATGAACGCACGTTTAGCCTTTAATCAAACACCCATATGAGTAAAATTACAAAAATTTCAGTATGATCACTCCCTCCCAACTTTTCATGATCTTCACATCTAACGGTTAAAATACCCGGCTCTAGCAAGAATTATAAAAGTTAAATTTTTGACTAATTAGGTCCTAATTTGATTGGATTGCATTGTAATTGCAGAATTATTTTATACATGAATAAGTCGCATTTTTTGTGGTTATGAATGTTCAAACTTATTATCAATGTTTAGACTATTATTATTACACTACATTTATCCACATGATTATTAAGCATAAAGTGTATGCCATGAAATAAGAAAAAAGTTTATAAGTTTAAAGGTCATTTTAAGGCATGGATATAAATAGACACAACACAAATTTACGACAAGGCAAATCAAGGATTATAATTATATGTACGCTAAAAAAAAAAGACAAGCGATCGCCCTATATGTATGATTTTCGATTTTAATAGGATCTTATCATGCATGTCAAAACACGTACCAACCATGACCCACCTCGATGAGTAGGGTCTATGGCTAATTATAAAAATTGTCCATGGGCAACAATGGTCGGAATTCTCATCGATATAAATAATACTTTAGCTTTGATACCTAATAAGTGCGAAAATTACTTTAAGTTAGTATTTAAGTCATGTACAAGACATGTGTCACTGGGACTAGTCTACTTCTCACGGTTATGTTTCACGAAATATGAAAGAACTCAAATTTTGTAATAAATAAATTATGTGTAGAATTTTAGGAACATAATTTTTAAAATTTCTATTTCACAATCATAAATATGTTATCTTTGTCATGTCTTATGATATCTCTATCTCTAAATTATTGTCACATTAATTTACTCTTCCCTACTAAGCACCGTGAAAATTTTTGCTTACCCCGATACTTTTTTGTTGCAGATCCTCCTATCTCCGTTTTCTTATATGACAAGGTATCCGAAGAGGAGAATCTTGATTATCTTCCAGGGAAGAGTAAGATCACCCAGAAGATTTTTATTCGTAGGTTAATAACTTTAATTTCATGGGATTTTTAGGATGATAAATATATGGTACTTTTATTGTTATCTTTCACTTTATGTTTTGATGAGTAGCGCTTGGACCGCAGGACTATAGGTGCATGGTTAATTTAAAATATCTGAGACTTTATTTGAATGATTTATTAAATGAGTTTAAATTTTATAGTCGGTTGATTTAGGCTTAGTTGAAAATTAATATCTATATTGTTACTTTTTATTAGCACATAATCTATATCCAGGTATCTCTGAAAGAAGAAAAAAATGAGTCGTATTTTGTCAAATAATTTATCATCATATTCTCTTAAAAAAAAAAAAATTTACGATTATATTAGAATTAAACCATCACATGCCTATGACATGAATTTTAACGGCACAAATTTTCGTATAGAACGTCTGGGTCGTTATAGTGCCTGTGGCCAATTCTTTATATGTGGCAATTGGAAAACGATTTTCTTCAAAATAAATAGAATAAATCAGCTTGAAAGAAATTCTAAAAAATTCGTCAAATTATGAAAAGAAGTTAAAATTACATTTTACATGACTCCCCATTGATGGTTGAAGATTGTTAAACAGACATGGTTTTATGTTGTATTGGCTATCCACATGGTGCTCTACTATTTGGATGATTATGATCAACTGATGCAATACTTGGTGGAATATGGAGTTGATAAAAGGAGTCTTGAACAAAAAGGCGGTGGGTGTGAGGTCACATCAAATGTTAATGTTGGTGAAAGTGAGTGAAGACTAAGTGCGTGGAAAGGAAATAGATATGAAATTCCAAATTCATAAGGATGAAAATTCTACATCCATTAGCCTAGTTTTAATTGAATTTTCTCCACTATGGACCACTGCAATGACCGCATGTCGTGACTTGTGGTGCATGAGGTTGTCAATTCTTTACATGGGGCCGAAAAGGCCTTTCTTTGAAATGAGTAGAATAGTTACATTTTCACGCTTCTCAAACTACCCTTGCACTAAATATTTTTTTATATTTTCTCTCATGATTTCTTTTAAGAGATAAATTAGAAAGTGGATGTGGTTTAAGAGTCCAAATTATAATATTAATCATTTTTCCTTTCGGGTGGTGGGTCTCGGGGGCACATTGCTCCTCATTTTTTGAATGAAATCCTTATTCGTCAAAATAAATTATTAACAACATCAAAATAAGAATTATCTAAAGAAATCAAAACAAATTTATGTATGAGAATCACAAGATTTCTTCTAAGAAATGAAATTAGAAAGTAGGTGTACTCTAAGAGTCTAAATTATATTATGGACCCAATCAAATAAGAATTCTTTTAACAAATTACAACAAATTTATGCAAGAGAATCATTGGATGGCATAGATGGTGATTCACAAAAATTGAATCAAGTACCAAAGCCACCTCACACTCTCGTCGCTAGGACTGACTCGATCTGATTAGATGGTGCACTCATCCTGACGCGACGAAAAAAACCAATCCGCCCACACCTTACTTGACTCTGTAAAAAATCCTTATATTTCATGTTTTCTATATATAAAACAATGGTTGGGAACCTGGGGTCGGACCGACCTAACCAGATCCAATTTTTCCCGATCCACCGACATGACAGGTCAATGTAATTTATATTATCGACCCAATCAAATAACAATTCTCCTAACAAATCAAAACGGATTTATGAAAGAGAATCATACTCGCCTATTTGGAGGGCACAAATGGTTATTCACAAAAATTGACTCAAAGTAATATTAGTAATATAAAATTCCTAAAGGTACCATTATTTACACTCCATCAATTACCTGACCTCATCCCATCTCCTACTAGTCATTGACCGCATTAAATCAAATTATGGAGATCGCTTTTCATCCCAATCTTTCTCACAGAGGATCTTGACATCATGAGAGTACCATCAAATTTCTATTCCCTGTGGCACACATCCTTAAAAGTAACCCTAAAATCAAGTGACACACATCACACTCAAACATGATTTTAGTGTCACTTTTAAGGTTGCGTGCAAATAGAATAAAAATTTGACCATCTTATATTACACCCACGACCTCGCTATCTATTCTGTGGAAGACGGATGAAAATTATCTTCACAAACTGGTTGGAGATTGAGTGGAGTCACAATTCACCAGCTACAGATAATGGTACCCAGTCATAAATAAAATATATTAAACATTATATAACACTTATAATGTTCAGGGCCGGCCCTGAGATTTTAGGGGCCCAAGGCGAGTTCCTAAAAAGAGTAAAACTAAATAGTAAAACGTACTCGATGGATTGAGTAACTTAAGCAATAACTTGTTGGCACCCCCGAACTTGTTCATTTGTATTCAAAAAGAAAAAAAATAAGATCTTGAGTTCTAGAAAAACATAAACATAAATGGAAAATATTATTTACATTATGCAATTACCTAAAAGAATTCATTTAAATATTTCTCTTCTCGCATTTTTAGCTGTAAAATCGCTGATTAAAGTTGTATAGCCAATATTATCCACCATATCATTTTCAATGGATAACATAGTTAATCCATTTAATCGTTCTTGTGACATCGTTGACCGAAGATATGATTTGATCAACTTCAGTTTTGAAAAACTTCTTTCACTAGAGGCAACTGTAACTGGTATAGTCAACAGTATCCTATAAGCAATCCATACATTTGGGTAACAATCATCCATTTATTTCAAATAGTTCAGCACTTCAATCGGTGTTTTTACTTTTTTTGGCAAAGTATCTTTTAAGACTTTCAATTCTGAAGATAAATCTAACCCATCAATATCAATATTCTCTTCATGTTTGAGAACATGCTCAAGATTTGTGCAAAAATTCTTCAAACATTCATCACTAACCGAACTTAGCTTCTTCAAATCAAGCAAAAGCCTAAAATGCTGCTCATATGTTTTAAATTGTTCAAATCTATGCTCAAGTGATGAAAGGCATTGATCAACAATATATGTGAAGTAATTAATTCTGAAAGATTCTTCAGCTGATTGTGACACTTCTTCACTTGCATTCTCATCAAACTGTTTCTTTCTTCGAACAATGCATTTTTCACGAAATATAGGCTCGATCCCCATTTCAATCGCAACTTCATTAGTTTCAATTAAGGCCTCCGTGAATCCATTTTCCCTATATCTTTTAAAATAGGTAATGAGTCCTTCTAATTGCTAAATGACAATACTAATATTCATATTTTCTTGTTGAAGAAACTTGCTAACAGTATTAATAGCAAACAATACATTGTGCCAAACAATCATAGCTACTAAGAACTCATAACTCTCAAGTTCATTTGTTGCAAGAGATTGTGCTTCACTAGAACTTTTGCCGTCATTTTCATAGGTAGACTCTGCTAGGATAAGTAGAGCATCTCTTATTTCAGGAGCTTGATATCTTATTGCTTTAACACTTAGAACATGACTCTCCCAACGTGTTTATGATAGCCCCTTAACTGTGAAACCTTTCACATTATCCATTAAAATTTGCTATCGCTTTGGAGATGATGAAAATAGTATGTATATACGTTGTACCACCCCGAAAAATGTTAAAGCTTTAGGACAAAAGTTTGCCATATCAGAAAGTGCAAGGTTTAGACTATAACAATCACATGACATGTAGCATGCTCTAGGATTTATTTCAAGTAATTTTTTCTGTACACCTTTGTGTTTTCCTTTTATGTTAGAGCCATTGTCATTTCCTTGTCCTCTTATATCATCAATATCGAGTCTAAGAGTCTTGAAAACTCCTACAAGAACATCAAAAAGCCCATGCCCAGAAGTATCATTGACTTTCAAGAATTCTAGAAAGAACTCTTTAACTTGTATTTGACTTGTAAACTCATCAACACATCGTATAACAAGAGACATTTGCTATTTATGGCTAATATCTGGAGTGCAATCAAGTATTATTAAATAATATTTTGCTACCTTGATTTTCAACTCATTCTGAATTTTGTGACTTAGAAAATGATAATGAATTTCTTTGTTTTGAACTCGTCGAAGGTGTTCTTGCATTATTGGATCAAATTCGGCTATCATTTCAACTATACCCAAAAAAATTTCATTCCTCTTTTAATAAATCTTTTCATTATCCCCTCAAAATGCTATATTCTTAGATGCAAGAGTTTTTACGATAGAAACAATCCTTATTAATACTTGTTTCCAATGCTCCACTTTTTTTATTTTTTCTAGGACCTCTTTATCAATTGTCTCATTCTTCCCCAATCTCAAACTCAACTCAACTCATTAGTCCTTTCGTGACGTTTCAATCTTTCACTGAGATTCTCCGAATCATTCAATCCTTCTTTAGCCAATTGAGTAGTCATGTCTTCTATGAAAAATAATTTACAACTGAAACAGTAAACTCTCTAGCTTGTATATGAATATAC
Source organism: Chloranthus sessilifolius (assembly GCA_021018995.1). Lineage (NCBI taxonomy): Eukaryota > Viridiplantae > Streptophyta > Magnoliopsida > Chloranthales > Chloranthaceae > Chloranthus > Chloranthus sessilifolius. The sequence continues at coordinate 47,599,586 of CM037593.1, read as the reverse complement.
TAACCATTTCCGATCCTTCTTTTCTCCAGTTGCTAATTGTCTCATATAATGGGAAGACGAGAATTTCCTACCATGAATATTTTTCGAAAAATTATCATTATTATCTCTCAAAGGACACTTCTCCACTAAGAAGTCTCTAAGACTCTATTGGACATTGTTCCAATTGGCCGGATCATAAATATTTAAAGGCCAATATTCTTTATAGTCATTCTCATTTATATTTTTTTCTTCATTATCATCTTCCCCTTCATTCATCAAGTCTTTGTCTTCATCTTCTTTATTCTTGTCGTCTTCTTCATTATTGTTCAAGTCTTTGAGCTCATGTTCTTCTTCTTTATTAGTATTCACAGTTTTTGTTTGTTTACTACTTCCAAAAAAATTATAAATAGCTCCCGCTTAAGACTGAATAAGCTTTTCTATCTTTTGCTTCTTTCTTTTCTCAGCTCCAGACGGATAACTTGTATTAGACATGATTTGAATGTGGTGTTTTTAACCTACAAACACAAGTTTGAGACAAGGGTAACTTGCTAACACCATATAAAATGATTTCTTCAAAATATATAAAATCTATTTGTCCATCCTAAACTTTATATAAATAAAGAAAAAAAATTTATAATATAGATTTAATAGGGACAAGATCTTGTTGAAGAAACTTGTAATTACTTGGTTTCTAAATGTTCAAACCAAACCAAACCAAACCGTTCAACTTTGAGGACAAAATGAATAGATTGTCACTAAATCATGGATCAAAATACCGGAATTATGGTTCATACAAATCATGGATCAAAGCACCAAATCACAACTTTCCTTCAACCTCTAACTTAGCTAGAACTAGTGATCACATTCTATCTATCTATATATAGATATATAATTTGAATTGCTTAGAAAGACTAATAACTAAAAGAAGATTAGTAGATGAGGAACATGAAGTACATGGGACAGTGAAAACGGAGATGATACCAGAATGGTTCCCACCCCATAATAGGAGTAGATGAGCCGTCAATTAATCGGACATGAGCAGATGATGATGGTGGAGAGTACTATGAATACTCCTGAGGGTCTCTAGTCATATGGTTAATAGTCATTGCATCAATTTTCTGACATAAATAAGGAGATGAAGTAGAGGCCGCCAAAACAAATGTAACATACTGCCTTGAAAGCATGATTGCAAGTATGGAGCTCAATCACTCGAAAAATTTAAAGTAGAAGCCATTATAGTAACCTTTTGTTCACAAACCAGGATGTCCTGCTAATCGAAAAATCAAGGATCCTGTCTAAATATTAGAAGCTAGAAGCATAGACGGAAAGTGTCCTCCAATAGATTGGTAGAAAAAGAAGCATATTCAGGCTAGACCAATACTCAAGTCATCAACTAATGCTATAATGCCCAAAGCAACACCCAAAAATTCTTTACTAGAGCTGCGGGTTGCCAAGTAAATTACCATAACACTTATATCCCAAAAGGGGGAAAATCAACCTCCAAAAAAAGGGAAATCAGCCTCATTACACAGTGATGAAAAGACTTCCTAAAACTCTTCCTCACAGCCATTATAACCATAAAGAAATATAAGATGAATGATAAAAAATTTACTCATTCAATGTTCAGTAAGATGAATTATGAGAAGCTAACTGGCCAAGTGTTATTTGTTCCAACAGTGAAATTGCAACAATATATTCTAGATCCCAAAAACCTGATCACTAGTTGATTTTTCTCCCAAAAAATAGATTAATCTAGGAGATCTTTAACAAGATTTTCATTTTTTTTAATGAAGTGACTTGGTGACATGAATCAGAAGCTTGTGTAGCTATTGATGAAGGTGGCAGATCAGATGGGTCATAAATGGGTCCAAATGAGGTGCACATCACCAGTGTTGCAGGATTCATATCATCTATCTATGCCTCTTTTCTTATGGGAAATGTAATTGAGACAGACAAATGCATTGAAAAGCATTCCATCCGTGTTAAAAAACTAATCTCATTGGCTCCTATGTGCCTTGGAATTTTCATCTCTTACATTTATAGTGGGGTGGGGGTAAGTTTTAATGGTGGGAACATGCAATGGGTAAATGCATCCCCTCTTTCTTCTTCTGATACCCATTTTCTTGGCACATGCCATTTCTGTCAGCAGCTCAAACACTTTAAGATTTGCGTACTATTAGTATGCCAGTATTAGAGTGTGAGAATCATGGTTCAAATTTCGGCTTAGGTCCCCACCGAAACCAAAACTCAAAATTTCGGTAAATTGCGGCACTATGGGGTCACCAACCAAAAGAATAGAAATGTGTTATCAAAACCACCACACTACGCTATAAATAGTTAACTCCCAATGGTCTCAATGGATTGCAGACCTTAGAAGATTTAAATAAACTATGCCTGGGTCCTTGGAACTTGGAAGAAAAACTACAATAGCATGTAGACTTTGTCTTAGGGAATTTCACAAACCGGTCATATGCAGCATAATTTCTTAGCCATTTACACTTAGAAAAGTTGAATAGGTCTCAAGTAAGTAGATAACTTCTATTCATCACCTAGCAGTTAGCTCCAACTCACCTCTGATCATTTGCATTTGCATTAGAATATTAAATACTTTATGAAAAAGTCAATAAGTCAATAAGTTATTTCAGCAAACATATTATATGCAAAAATTAAAAATTAAAATAAAAATAAAATCAAAATAATGAAGGGTTTGGATTAGAATGTGAATAACACTAATGAAACTCTAAGAGAATCCTATTGGATAAAAAATGGAAAATGGGAAATGAAAAAAAAATAAAAATGAGATAATTGATAGATTTTAAATTGTACCCTTGCAAGTACACAAGATCAGTTGTAGCATGGTAAGATCAAGGGTTTCGAATCCACAGGAAAACGTGAAATTTAATTAATTCTTAAAGAGATTTTAACAGCCCAAGGAAGTACCAAGGGAAAAAATTCAATTTGCTAAGCAATTACCACACTATTCTAGATGCAAGAAAAATAATTAATTTGAGCAAGATAATTTCTGATAAATAAACTGATAATTTTAGGAATGGTCAAGGAATTTGCTACCCCAGATTTATAACCTTTCTACCATTAAGCCCACGATTCCATAACACATCAATCACACCATCATTTGTCTCGAAAAATGAATCGTAAGAAAAAAATGATTATCGATCCGACATACCCTATCTAAAAACGATGACTCAGCCTATCACTGCGGTATAAGTCATGTAAAAAGTATAGTGTATCTCAAGATTCTCAAATCACAACCATGAACATATAATTAATCTACAGCCTAGATCGGCCTGCAGGTACAAATCTAGCGATTATGATCGTTGATAACATAGATCAACGGCCATAATAAAGCTTCCAAAAGATATTCAACCACACATACTTTTTAGCAGAATGATTCCATGATGAAATTAAGAAACTGTGAAGTTAATCATAAAAATATTACTTATCTGGGGATCGCATCCTCTTTGAACAAATGATTTAGCCGCTCATCCTTGGTATGCGATCTCGTTGTAAACTCGAAGTCATTTTCTCTAAATATGCACTTTTTTATTTATCACCAAAGATCTTTTTACAATGCTTTTTCTAAATACAATCTATGATTCCACAAATTGTAAAAGAAAAATAATGCAAAAGCCTAAGTACAATCTACCTAGAAAAAACTCTAAAAAGAAAAAGGAAGAAAGAAGATGAGAGGAAGTGAAAAGAAGCATAGATGTTGGAGAGTCCCAAACAAAGCCGTAGCTTTCTTTTTATAAGGGCGAGCAAAACTAATCCCTAATAACCTCAATCGATTGAGAATTCTTTCTTAATCGATTGATGTGACAGCTCGGATTTCGGCACCCCGAATCACGTGCCATCAGCACGATCATCTTGACCGTGCCCCTTAGCTAAGCATGGAACATTGGTATATCAAGCACAAAATTGAAATAGTAAATGAAACTGCGGAATTAAATCGCTATATAAGTATTTCTCAAAAGACAGTTCTACCCTCATGCCTCTGCATGAATGGAGAACCGATCCGAACCATCGATGATAGCTAATCATCACAGATGGTTCGCCCAAAAGAAAAATCACGAATTTATACATATACATTGTTTAATCAAGCAAGGCTTGACATACCAAGCCGTACAAAATCTCTCCAAAAACCCTCAAAGCGGCACAACGGAGTCCTCTAGAAGAAGTCCTCCGGAGGTGGCTCCAACTCGTCTCCGGCCGCAAGGTCCGACTCACCGGGGTCAGCGTCTCCTGAAGCCTCGGTAGCTGCTAGTAGTGGACCTGCGACGTATAGTCTATAGGGTGAGCTACATCCTAGCTCAATAGAGAACAAAACACAGTTGAACATATAAATTATTACTCACATATATTCCATGATATGCCATGCATGATGTGTCTATGCAATTACTGATGAAAACAGTTAGAAACATCACATTTTACTGGTACTTTACTCATGTATTTTATTTGTTCATGAATGATGCTGAAAAGGCCTAAGGCAAAACTTATACTTTCAACTTAAGTAATCCCCGAGCAATATAGCATCGAGCCCTGATGAGATACCCATCATCGTCATCTATATAGACAGTTTTAATGTATTCCCTGGGAATACAAATAGTACCCAAGCCCCTTTCCCCTGGGGATTGGTGGCTGGGTTTCACTAATCTCAATCAACACCCCTGGGGTGTGCTTACTGTGTACGGATAAGCCTCTGCACTGGCCTACAGTTTTGCCGCCGTATCGGTCACGGATATCCTGCCGTGTCAGTCGTAGATATCCCGCCACGTCGGTGGGGTACCCTATCAAACCTCAAATAACAAAAATATCGGTGCCTTATATATAGTTAATTCACCGTGTAAATGTGCTATCTTATATCAGTTAGGCCCTATCAAACATGATTCAATCTTGGATACATCCCTAGGATATATCCATTCACTTGCATCACACTTGATGCTCTTATCTCTTTACTTCCTCATCCCCTGGGGATGGTTCATTATGATTACTTTTATTGATGTCACACACACACTTTTTCACGAACTCTTTAAGCAATAAAACGTTTTAATTTAAATCTATATCACTACATACATGCTCTTGCAAAATAAAGTACATGTTCAAGGAGTTCCCTACCTCAAGTCTTCGTTTGATCAATGCATCAAGGTCCCACGTGTCTCCTTGTGCACTAGCTCACACGTACCACCTATGGTACCACATAACATGTGAAATACATCACTAAAGATGCAATGAAGGAGGTCCAAGACCCCCCAAGAATCTTAAAGTCAAACTCAGAAGTCAACATAAACTGGCCCAGTTGATTAATCGATTTCCAAAATCGATTAATCGAAAGTCAATATCGATTAATCGATTCTCAAATCGATTAATCGAGATTCCCATTCGATTAATCAAAACCCAATTCGATTAATCGAAATTCTCTGCTCTATCCAGTCGATTCTCAATTCGAGTAATCGAATTCCCAAAATCGATTAATCGATCCCAAATCGATTAATCGAAATTATAAATCGATTAATCGAATTCTCATTTCGATTAGTCGATTTCATCAAGCTAAATTCTTTTCTCCACTGGAGTCCACTGTAGGTTCCCAGTCGATTAATCGATTCTCAATTCGATTAATCGAAATCCAAAGTCGATTAATCGAAACCCAATTCGATTAATTGAGATCGGGGTCCTCTGACTTTTCAACTTAGCCAATTTCGATTAATCAAAATTGCCAGATTTTGTCCCCTTCTGACTGCTCTTCCAAATCTTTCTCCATTTATTTTCTTTCTTTTTTATCTAAGCCTTTAATCTATGATTTTAACCATTCCTAACTATGATTAATCTCCCATAACTTATGCATTTAATTCATAAGAAATTTACCTCAATCAAATCTCGATTTGATTAGATCTAGTGGTTGGAAAGGCTAGGGTTCCAGCTTTGGCTCTAACGGATCCAAACCGTGTCGAATCCGGCTTTTATCGCTTGAATCCCCCCTTCCAATCAGTTGCAATAACTCCTCTCTTTATTCCTCTCTCTCTCTCTCTCTCTTCTTTACTCTCCTTCAGCAACCAAAACCATTAATTTTAGGGTTATTAAACCCTTTTATCTCTCCTCCCACTTGTGTGTTGAGCACATGCACCTGGATAGGTGTATGCGACTTCTCATTCACATCACACACCACATAATCACTCATACCATCACACCTCGTCCGTTCATCATACTCTATGCTAACCCTTGATCTCCTAATTGGTCAAACTTGTGACCAATCGGGCACGGATCCTAAGGTCACTGTTTAACGTGATTTTTCGGGCTATTACATCCTCCCCACCTTGGGAATTTTCGTCCTCGAAAATAACCCAAAGTGCGTCGGTCTGGGTCTCTACCTCCCCCCCACACTCTGAGGTGAGGCGGTCTAGTTGACTCAAATGCATCCAAGTAATTAGACGAATACAAGCATAGAATTATAATTTGACGAAAATGAACGATTTACATAAAAATTTGCTTTCTATTAATATCTGAAAATTTTACAAGGCGCCAGATAAGGTGGCATACAAAATCTACATGTATACAATCATGACTCAAACAAGATTACAGTGGTGGTCTTGGCTGGTCAGGATCGGTGGTGGAGACCGTGCTGGCTGAGTAGGCAGAGGTAGCAGCGGCTGTGGCTGGAGCGTCTCTGTCGGCGGAGCGGATGTAGATGTGGAAGGAGTCGCGTCAGTAGTGGCGATGGTGGGATGGAAAACGGGACCTCTGTGGAAGGCGGTCCCGTCCACCCTCCTCCCGAGCGAGGTAGCGGTGGTAGTCCGTAGATGTAAGTGAGGGTGTGGAACATCTAGAAGATCCGCTCGTTGTTGGCCTCCATACAAGCCAACACCTCCTCAATGGTAGGACCGGATGGGCGCCTGCGTATGATGAGGTGGGTGTGAGTGGCGGGCGAGTGGTGGAGGTCGGTGAGGCCGTGGTATGAGGTGGCCCTCCATCAAGGCTCGTGGTGTGCCCCACCCACGGGTGGGTCCTGCTATGGTGGTGGGGGTGGTGGTGGTGCTACTGCTGCTGCTGCTACTGCTGGAGCGGGACCCGGAGCCGGTAGGGTCCGCTTGAGCAGGTTGTAGCTACGGGTTCATGAAGACTTGGAGAACGTCTTCACGCAATCCGTAGCTCTCACCTCGTGAGGCGAGATGATGTAAGAGGGATCGTTGGAGTAGCACTCCAACATGCTCGAGATGAGGCGAGCGTAGGGCATCTTATCCTTGGGCCGGAGGTTGCCCTTCATCAATTTTCCCTTGATGTACCTCATCCCCTCAAGGATGACCATGGTCGAACCACCGCCACGGAAGGTCGCAGAGAGTGCGTGTTGCACTCGATCCACGCGCCGTGTGGCGCATTGGGTAAAGGTTACACTTGATCACCGAATCAAGCATCCACATGTAGTGGGGAAGGTCAACCCTCTTTATGGAGGATCCCGACCCCTTTTTGCCGTTGGTCATGCGGCTCATGACCTGCTCAAACCGAGGGTCCTCCTCAAAGGGTGGGAATAGGGTGGTCTCAGGTGTGAAGTCGAGGTAGCACTCAAGCACCTCGTGGACGTGGCGACGTGTGATCGTGTAGTCTCGACCCTCGATGGTGGTCTTGATCACATCGTTCGTCGGGCCATCCACAAGCCCATGGTAAAACAATCTCACCAATCTAGGGTAATAGGAACCCCGGATTGGTTTGAGAAGGTTGCCGAGACCGGCATTGTTAAGGTAATTTCGAGCCCATTGGGTCTCGCCCGTTACATCAGGATTGGTGAAAGGGTAGGGTCAATGAGGTTCTCGACCTCAAAAGTCTTCGCAGCCCACCACTCATTAGGTTGTACCACGTTAGTGGGTGGTGGCGGCATGGGTGTGGACTCGCGGGAAGACTCGCGCGAAGATTCGCTCGTCGAATCGGAGGTGGTCTCCGATGCCGACAGTGATGGAGTCCTCACCGGCGATGGGGTAGGTGGTGGTGGTGCGGTGTTCTTATGCCGGACCGGTAGCTTGGAGGTTGTCTTCTTCGAAGACAAATGGGTTTTAGGCGGCATTTTGACGAAATTTTCGGTAAAAACTAGGGTTTTCGACTTGAAATTGAAGAAATACGCGAGCCTAGGGTTTACCTTAGGTTTCGGATGCGAATGTGGGCGATTGCGGATGCAAAATCGGTGAAAAACCCAAACCCTAGATCACTCGGTCGGTTGGAGAAGAAGGAGAAGAAGAAACGCTCAAATCAACCAAAGCCCAAATGATTTCAGATGGGAAATAAAATCCCCAATTTTATATATACAGGCCCCGGCTCGATTAATCGAAATCAAAAGTCGATTAATCGAGATTCAAAACTAGGTTAAGCCGCGCAAAATCGATTAATCGATTTCCCAAATCGATTAATCGAAAATCAAAATCGATTAATCGAAATCGTATCCGTTTAAAAATTTAAGTTTTAGAGCTCACTGGCGCGAGCCAGTCGATTAATCAAAATCCATTTCGATTAATCGAAATTTCAAAATCGATTAATCGAAATCGTGCAGTCCCTTTAAAAAATTTCAGGATTCTTTAAGTTATTTGATTAGTTAAACTATGGTTCGATTAATCGAAATCTCAAATCGATTAATCGAATTCTACTTCGATTAATCGAAATCATTTCTCTGACTTAGAATTTTCATAGTTCCTTTAAGTTATTTGATTAATCGAATTTCCAGTTCGATTAATCAAAATTTCAAATCGATTAATCGAAATCTGCTCGATTAATCAAAAATTTCAGTGATTTCCTTTAAATTCTTCTAGCATTCCTAGTTTGTTCGATTAATCGATCATGCAGTTCGATTAATCGAAAACCTAAATCGATTAATCGAAACCAAAATCGATTAATCAAAATTTGATTATGTATCTATTCTAACTCTTATCCAAATGTCCAGTCACTGGCACATGCCAGTCGACTAATCGAACAAAATCGATTAATCGAAATTCCAAATCGATTAATTGATTTGAAATTCGATTAATCGGTTTTGCCCAATTTCTGCAGATTCTCAAGTTCTTTGGTTCTTTGATTTCTCTTGGTAGTTTATGACATCAAGTGGCTCATAGTTCCATAAAAACACATCCTCATGGTCATGTGCATACAAAAATCTGTTCCTTTAATCATACTTTGATCAAAACTTCCATTGAATTACAAGTATTGTTGAGATTCCACAAACATGCTTGTGGTTTACATTGGATTCTCACGTCGTTGGAAACAAGGCTGGATATTGTTCTTTCACATCGGCCTCTCGTTCCCAAGTAGCCTCTTCGTTCGGATGATTGTTCCACCAAACAAGCACTAAGGGAATCACTTTAGTGCGCAGTACTTGTTCCTTTCAATCCAAGATTTCCACTGGTTCCTCTATCATGCTCATGTCCTTGCACATCTCCATTGGTTGACTTCCTAACACATGAGATGGATCGTTCACATACTTTCTGAGCATTGATATGTGGAAAACGTTATGTAGCCGATCAAACAGCGGTGGTAAGCCAATGCGCTACGCAACTTCACCTACGCATCCCAAAATTTCAAATGGTCCCACATAATGGGGACTTAGCTTTCCTCTCTTGCCAAACCTCATTACACCCTTCATAGGCGACACTTTCACAAACATGTGTTCACCCACTTTATAGTCGACACTAGTCCGCTTGATGTCGGCGTAACTTTTCTGTCTACTCATCGACTTCACCTTTCTCTCGATTATTCAACAGGTGGCATTGTCTTCAAGTAGTTTTGGCCCTAAAATAAATTTCTCACCTGTTTCTTCCCAATTGAGGGGTGATTTGCATCGTCATCCATACAGAGCTTCATACGGTGCCATGCCAATGTTCGTTTGGAAACTGTTGTTGTATGCAAATTCGATCAACGGTAGATACTCATCCCAGTATCCTTGCATATCTAGCATGCATGCTCTGAGCATGTCTTCTATCACTTGATTCACTCGTTCGGTCTGCCCATCAGTTTGAGGATGGAAAGTTGAACTAAAATCTAGTCGCGTTCCCATTCCTTCTTGAAATTTCTTCCAAAACTTGGACGTATATAGTGGATCACGATCTGAAACTATGATGCTTGGAATCCCGTGTAGTCTTACAATCTCCCTCATATATAAGTCTGTCAGTCTTCCTGCCGTATACATCGTATTGAACGGCAAAAAGTATGCTGATTTGGTCAATCGGTCCACGACGACCCAAATGGCATTGTGTCTCTTGGCAGTACGGGGCAATCCAACAATGAAATCTATCGAGATCGATTCCCACTTTCATTCTGGGATTGGTAAAGGCTGCAATAGTCCAGCAGGATGTCTATGATCAATCTTCACTTGCTGACAAGTCAAACACCGTGACACGTATTCGGCCACGTCTTGCTTCAAACCTCTCCACCAGTAGTTCTTTTTCAAGTCTTGGTACATTTTGGTGCTACCAGGGTGGATAGCATAATTTGACTTATGGGCCTCATCAAGAATCGTTCGTCTTAGATCGGCATTGTCCAGAATACAGAGATGGCCCTTGAACAATAAAGAACCATCTTCTTTGACTGAGAAGTCCGACCTGATGCCTTCACTCACGTCTTGATGAATCTTTGTTAATGCCGGATCTTTCATCTGTAGATCATGGATATGCTCAAATATCACTGGCTTTATTGATATGTTAGCTAAAAAGGATCCGGTAGCTTTTGACTCAATGTTCGCATCGTAAAGTGCCAGGTCTTCCAATAATTTCCATCGGTGTATACCCAAAATCAAATAAGCTAACTGAGCTGAACTCTTCCGACTCAAGGCGTCTGCTACTACGTTCGCCTTTCCTGGATGGTACCGTATAGAACAATCATAATCCTTGAGAAACTCCATCCATCTGCGCTGTCTCATGTTGAGCTCTTTCTGTGTAAACAGGTATCGGAGGCTCTTATGATCGGTGAAAATTTTAAAAGTCTCACCATACAAATAATGTCTCCAGATCTTTAGCGCAAAGATGACTGCTGCTAGCTCCAAGTCATGAGTCGGATAATTTTTCTCGTGTTCCTTCAACTGTCTTGATCCGTACGCTATCACCTTCTTATGTTGGTTGAGCACACAACCTAGGCCATTATATGACGCGTCGCTGTACACGGTGTATCCTCCACTACCCGAAGGAATAGCTAGCACTGGAGCTGAAGTGAGTCTCGTTTTGAGTTCTTGAAAACTCTTCTCGCATGCCTCACTCCACTCAAATCTTGAATCCTTTCGTGTCAGCTTCGTGAGAGGTCCCGATATCTTTGAAAACCCCTCTACAAAACGTCGATAATAGCCTGCTAAGCCCAGAAAACTTCAGACATTGGTCACTGTCTTTGGTTGCTCCCATTTAACCACTGCCTCTATCTTTGCTGGATCTACAGTGACACCATGCTTTGAGACGACATGTCCCAAAAAGCTAACCTCTTCCAACCAAAACTCACATTTGCTGAGTTTGGCGTACAATTGGTGTTCACGTAGCGTCTGTAGGGCAATCCTCAAGTGTTCTTCGTGTCCCATCTTGGATTTGGAGTATATCAATATATCATCAACGAACACTACGACGCAGGAGTCCAAGTGTGGTTTAAACACTCGGTTCATCAGATCCATAAACGATGCCGGAGCATTCGTCAACCCAAACGGCATCACAAGGAATTCATAGTGTCCATATCGTGTCCTGAAAGCTCTCTTCTGGATGTCCTCTGCCTTGACTCGCAACTGATGGTATCTAGATCTCAGGTCTATCTTGGAAAAATACCTTGCTCCTTGCAGTTGGTCAAACAAATCATCAATTCTAGGCAAAGGGTAGCGGTTCTTCACAATGAGTTTGTTTAATTGTCGATAATCAATGCATAGCCGCATTGACCCATCTTTCTTCTTGACAAACAAGACAAGTGCTCCCCATGGAGACACGCTCGGTCTAACAAACCCCTTGTCCATAAGCTCTTGTAGTTGTTCTTTCAACTCCTTTAACTCAGTAGGAGCCATTCGATATGGCGCTTTTGAAATAGGCTCCGTTCCTGGTGCTAAGTCGATGGCGAATTCTACTTCTCTCTCCGGAGGTAATCCAGGCAATTCTTCTAGAAACACGTCGGCGAAGTCTCGCACAACTGCTATCTCAGAGATGACATTCTTTTCTTCCTTGTCCTCCTTTAAGAAAGTCAAGTATCCACTGCAACCCTTTCTGATCATTTTCTTGGCCCTTACTGCTGAGATCAGTGGCACAGATGACGACCTCACTCCTTGAAACCGAAATGATCTCCTTGTGTTGGGTCTGAAAATGACAACCTTGTTCTTGCAATCGACTGTTGCACAGTGTTGCGCCAACCAGTCCATGCCAAGAATCACATCAAACCCTTCATGTCTAACAGTATCAACTTTGCTTCCAATTCATGCACCTCTAGGTCTCGAATTGCTACAATGATGGATTTGCAAGCTAACTCCGTGTCCACTAACTCTCCAGTCGGAATAGACACAGATAGGACAAAGTCCAACACCTCTGGAACAATCTTTATCCTCTTGGCGAAACGTGGAGTGACGAATGAGTGGGTAGACCCTGGGTCTATCAACACTCGAGCGTCATATCCAACGAAGCATCCTTTCTCATATATAGTTAAAGTACCTATGGTATACATACATACATACAATAATTTACACATCAATTTAATACCCCTAATTCACATATAAATTTAGTATTGAGAAAAGAAACTATACAATTCCTAATGCATGCACCTTCTCTATCTAAAATTTTAATGAAATGGAAATTTCTTTAATTTAAAAGAGTTCACCTTGGATGACTTCATGCACATTCCCTGCTTCCTGAGCAGTGACTGCATAGGCTCTCCCCTGAACGACCGGCTTCCTTGCTTGAATGGCTCGTGGTGCTGCAACTGAAACCATCTTTCTTTTATCCGTCTCGGGGCAATCCTTGATCAAGTGGCCCACCTTGCCACATCGGAAACAACCCCTAGTCTCCGCTCTGCAATCCACTGTTCTATGAGGCTTGCCACACTTTACGCAAGTCTCCCGAGGTGCGGAAGAAACAGTACGAGAACCCTGTGTGATAGTGGCGCTAGTAGACATGGCAGGGCTCTCATATCGTAAAGGTCTCCCCGACGCAAGTAATGAAAACCTCTGTTGGTGTTGTTACACCGGCCTTCCAAAACCTCCCTGAAACTGTGGTCTCTGAGCTTGGGCCATGAACCTCGGCTTTTTGTTCACCGGTTCGTAGGTCCCCGTCCTTCCTTGTTCATTTCCTCCTCTCTGCTGCTCCCTCTGTCTATATCTGTTATGGTTCTCCTCCTCTACAACCAACGCCTTGCTCATGACCTCTTCATAGGTCCTCAACTGAAATGGAGCTACGCCTCCCCTAACCTCAGGCTTCAAGCCTTGTTGAAACCTCTTTGACTTCATCACGTCGGTAGCGACATAATCCAGAGCAAAACGGGCAAGTCGTAGAAACTCCACCCCATATTCTCTCACTGTCATTCTCCCTTGCGCTAACTGTAGAAATTGTATCTCAAGCCGATTCCTCACCACTTCCAGAAAATATTGTTTGTTGAACTCCTCAACAAACTCCTCCCATGTCCAGGGCAACTCCGGAGTCTCCTGAGCCCTAGTCCGTATCACGGACTTCCACCAAGGCCCAGCCTCCCCATCCAACATATAAGCTGCCCATCTCACACTCTCATCTTTCGTGCATGTTAGCACACTAAAGACTTTCTCCATCTCCATAAGCCAGTTCTCAGCGGCCATTGTGTCTGCCTGCCCAAAAAATGAAGGAGGTCTCATCCTCCTAAACTCTGTAAAGGATGAGGGCACGCACAGGTCCCTCTGAGTGGTGTAGGTGGCTGCTGTTCTCTTGATGCATGAGCTGCAAAGGATGCGGCTTGTTGTGCCATGGCAGCTGCCATAGTCTCCATAGTGTGCATCATCCTTTGTCGCTCCTCTCTATCTTCCTGTCTTTCTCTCACTCTCTCCTGTTCTCTTAGATATTGATCCTGACGATCTCGATCCTCTTCATCATGCTGTCTACTACTACTGCCCCCTGGGGCCTCAATACCTCCTAAAGGCACTTTATTAGTAGGAGAGATGTAATCATCTCCACTACGTAGACTCCTCTGTTGGCCTCCCCTTGGTCGGCCCCTTCCTTTAGATGACATTTGCGGCTGCATTTAAAACTAAAGTTTCGTTAGCAGAAGCCCCTATGTCATATTGAGAAATCAATAAGATGATGAACTGGCCTTTCCTATACCTTAAGGATTGGAAAAGTCGGGTCATCACAGTTGGTATCAGAGCATGGCTCTAGGTTCAGAGTCTTAGGACTAAGCGTTGGATTGTTTTAACACTCAATACTGATCAATGGTTATTGTTTTTCAACAATGACAGATTAGCATGCCTCCGCGGTTTAGAGGCTGGGGCCGAGGTAGAGAAGGACCTCGTATGGCTCGTATTGAGGAGATTGATGAGGGCATAGGCACCTCACATGGCAGAGAGAGATTTGTATCTGGCCCTAATGCAGATCCTTTGGGAGATGCTAGGCCTGAAGGGGGAAATGTTGACCAGGTGTTGGCAGCCTTGGCCAACAACATGGCTCAACAGCAATGACCATAGACCAGATGAGATGGCGGCGGACATCACGGAGGATTTGTCGAGTTCAGGAGAATGAGACCTCCTACATTCTCAGGGCAGACAGATCCGATGGAGACAGAGGCATGGCTTGATGAGATCGAGAAGATTTTTGAGGTGTTGCAGTGTACAGATGTTGAGAAAGTACGTTGGGCATCCTTCAAACTTTTGGGCGAGCCCAGCCCGTGGTGGAAGTTTGTTTCTAGGATGAGAGAGCAGGACTACCCCAATACTCCATGGACTTGGGCAGAGTTCATGGAGACGTTCAACGATCAGTATTTTTTAAAGATCATACGCAACCAATCAGAAGTCCAATTTATTGAGCTGAAGCAGAATGAGATGTCGGTGCGTGAGTATGGCACAGAGTTTGATAGACTTTCCCGATTTGCACCCTTACACGTGGCCACTGAGCTGATGAGGGCTCAGAAATTTCAGAGAGGGTTGAGTCCGAACATTCAGGAGAGGGTGCCGATGTGGGAGATGGAGACGTATGCGGGCGTCATGGCAAAGGCCCTCATTGCAGAGGAAGACATTCAAAAATAGTACTTGACGTGAGAGCAGGGAAATAAAAATCAGTTTGGCCAGGGACAGATGAGTGCTTCAGAGCAGCTGAACAAAAAGCCTTGGTTCTCTAAACCTCCTCCCTATCCTAGTCAGCCATCGTATTCCAGACCGGCTATTGCTTCAGGACTAGTGTCGTCTTCCTATCAGAGATCGCAGAGTTCGTTACCAGGGCGACCTTTCAGAGTCGGGAGCACTACTGCGAGTGGAGCTTCTGTGGCTCAGGATTCAGCGAGGGGATCAGCTGTTACTCCTGTTTCTACCCCAGTGTGTGCAAGATGTGGGAAACCACATAAGACGGAGGATTACCGACGGAACACTGGAGGATGCTTCAGGTGTGGACAGATTGGTCACATGATCAAGGATTGTCCTGCCATTGAGAAAGGACGGACTACGACAGTCTCTATGCAGAAGTCGACGCGACCTACAGTTCAAGGTTGAGCTTATGCGGTGACTGCACAGGATGCCCAAACGTCGAATGACGTAATCCAAGGTATCATTAAAGTTGAGATGTCAATTCTGCATTGATTCTATTATTTAATGTTAAATTCATTCGAGTAGATTTTAAACCACATTGGAATCATTGCATATAATTAACAAACTTTTTAAATAAAGGTACCCTTATGATGAGTCGTCGAGGCGACCTGAGTAAAATTGAAGCACGAGTACTTATAGACCCTGGGTGTACACACTCTTTTATTACTCCTCCCTTCTCAGAGAAGTTGGGTATCACTCCTGAACCCCTTGCTTTCATTTTGGACATAAAGATCCCTACGGGAAGTTCGGTATGCACTGATACAGCATGTCTGTCAGTCATCATGATGATTGATGAGCACGAGACAGTGATCGACATGATTACGTTGAGCATGGAAGGGTTCGACGTCATTCTCGGAATGGATTGGTTGGCAGCTTATCACGCGAGCGTGGAATGCCTACGGAAGATAGTGACCTTTCGACTGCCAAAGCGAAAATCCTTCCGATTCTGTGGAGTCAAATCAAAGGTTGCGCCATTGATTTCAGCCATTAAGGCCGAGCGCATGATGAAGAATGGTTGCAGTGGGTATCTGGCCTACTTGCAAGTTCTACAGAGAAGAAGAATGACTTGGCTCTTATCAAGGTGGTTTGCAAGTATCCTGATGTCTTTCCAGAGGACTTACCTGGATTACCACCTGATCGAGAGATTGAGTTCGCGATTGAGCTAGCGCCGGGTACAAAATCGTTATCCAAAGCTCCATATCGGATGGCGCCTGCTGAGTTGAAAGAACTCAAGGAATAGCTTCAGGAGCTGTTAGACAAATGCTTCATTCGACCAAGTGTTTCTCCTTGGGGTGCACCGGTTCTTTTTGTGAAAAAGAAGGATGGATCGATGCGTCTGTGTATCGATTATAGGCAGCTCAACAAGATGACGATTAAGAATCGTTATCCTCTTCCACGGATAGATGACTTGTTTGATCAATTGCAAGGTGTAAACTTCTCGAAGATTGATCTGAGGTCAGGCTATCACCAGCTCAAGATCAAGGTGGAAGATATATCCAAGACTGCATTTCGGACGCGTTATGGCCACTATGAGTTTTTAGTGATGCCCTTTGGATTGACAAATGCGCCTGCATCTTTCATGGATCTGATGAACAGAGTGTTCAAACCTCATCTTGATAAATCTGTGGTAGTTTTTGTAGATGACATCCTCATCTATTCGAAAACTAGAGAGGAGCATGTGCAGCATCTGAAAATGGCTCTTTAAACACTCAGGGACCATCAGTTGTATGCCAACTCAGTACGTGTGAGTTTTGGCTTGAGCAGGTCAGTTTCTTGGGCCATGTAGTCTCTAAAGTGGGTATCTCAGTGGATCCTACAAAGATAGATTCGGTGGTGAAATGGGAACAGCCTACGACAGTTACAGAGGTCCGAAGTTTCCTTGGGGTACTATCGGAGATTTGTCGAGGGTTTCTTGAAGATATCGGGTCCACTTACACAGCTCACGAGAAAGAATGTGAAGTTTGATTGGACAGAGCAGTGCAAGCAGAGCTTTTAGGAGATGAAGCGTCGATTGACTACGACACCAGTACTTGCTATACCTTCCGGCAGTGGAGGCTTCGCAGTATATAGTGAAGCTTCTTATGGCGGATTAGACTGTGTGCTTAATCAACACGAGCGGGTCATTGCGTATGATTCTAGGTAGTTGAAGGACCATGAAAGAAACTATCCAACGCATGACTTAGAGTTAGCAGCACTTATATTCACCTTGAAGATCTGGAGACATTACCTCTACGATGAGATATTTGATATATTCACCGATCACAAGAGTCTCAAGTACCTATTCACTCAAAAGGACTTGAATATGAGGCAGCGATGATGGATGGAGTTTTTGAAGGACTACGATTGCTCGATTTAGTACTATCCGGGAAAGGCAAACGTCGTTGCTGATGCTCTTAATAGGAGGTCTTCAGCACAGTTGTCACATCTTGTTAGCCGGATTCAGAGATGGAAGCTTTTGGAGGATATGGCTTTGGGCAGCTCACGATTTTATGTCAAAGGCTAGGGAGCATTGATGGCCACACTTGTATTGCGCCCTACGCTCTTAGAGAATATCAGGAAGCTTCAGATGACCGATGATGAGCTGATGGTAGTTAGACGAGCTGTAGAGAATGGCAGCAAGAGGGATTTCTCCATTCGAGCAGATGGGGCCTTGTTGTTTCACGACCGTGTATGCGTACCGTCGAGTACTGAGCTTCGGGACACCATTCTCGAAGAGGCTCACAAATCCATGTATGCCATACATCCTGGTAGGACCAAGATGTATCAGGACTTGATGAAGAGTTTCTGGTGGTGAGGTTTGAAACGCGAGTCGCTGAGTACGAATCACAGTGCTTGGTTTGTCAACAGGTTAATGTTGATCATCTGAATCCTGTAGGCCTATTACAGCCTTTACTTGTGCCTGAGTGGAAATGGGAATCTATTTCGATGGATTTCATTCTCGGGTTGCCGAAAACACTGAGGAAGAACAATGCCATTTGGGTCATTGTCGATCGACTGACCAAGTCTGCTCATTTCTTGCCATACAATACCACGTATACAGCCAGTAGACTTGCAGAGTTATACCTGAAGGAGATTGTTAGACTGCATGGGATATCGGCTAGTATTGTGTTAGACAAAGACCCTTTGTTTACTTCACACTTTTGGCAGCGATTTCAGGAGGGAATGGGTTCTCATCTTGATTTTAGTTTGGCATTTCACCCACAGACGGATGGCCAGATTGAGCGAGTGAACTAGATCATAGAGGACATGCTAAGAGCTTGCATGTTGGATTTTCACGGGTCATGGGACCAACACTTACCTCTGATCGAGTTCGCCTACAATAATAGCTTTCATGCTAGCATCGGTATGGCTCCGTTCGAGGCTTTATATGGACGACGGTGTAGATCGCCGTTGAACTGAGAAGAAGTGGGTGAAAAGCTCATTATTGGCCCTGAGATAGTCGAGCGCACGATCGAGACGGTTCGGTTGATTTGCGAGCCACTACGAGTAGCTCAGAGTCGTCAGAAGAGTTACGCCGATCTCAAACGGAGACACATGGATTTTAAGGTAGTTTAACTGCACTAATGTGTATTCATCACTTGGTACATATTCCATGTGAAAATTGGCTCTAACACTTGATTTTTTTTTAGGTCGGCGAGAATGTTTTTGTTTGGATTTTGCCTACGAAGGGCGTTATGCGATTCGAGAAACGAGGGAAACTGAGTCCTCGGTACGTTGGGCCTTTTGAGATATTAGGCCGAGTTGGAGAGGTTGCATACCACGTGGCACTACCGCCGCAATTGTCAAGCATGCACAATGTCTTTCATGTGTCGATGCTGCGTCGATACATCCGTGACCCGACTCACGTACTTGATTACCAACCCATCGAGCTTCGGGATGGTTTGACGGTGATTGAGGACTGTTAAGACCTGAAAAGTGCCACTTTTCACCCCTTAACTTAATCTCTGTTGGACCCTTAATCATTTAATAAAAGTGTTTTAAGCCTGTTCTGTAGGTAATGAATAGCAGTTGCAATAAGGCCTTAATCCTGCTAAGGAGCCCACTTTTGCCCCAGAAGCCTCTCAGAAGAATGGAAGCTGGATCCAGACTAGAACTTGACTGCATGAAAGCAAAGCACAGCAGCAACAAAGCAAGAAATGAGGCTCGTGCAGTTGCCACAAGGCTCATAGGACTCAGAAAGTAAGCCTCACTCAGTCCTCGTGAGTTTCCCAAGACTTCATACCAAGTGTCCAAAGGGCTTGAATCATGACAAGCTCAAGCACTTAAATGCTCGCGCAACTCAAGAAAGCAGCACTCAAAACCTCACACAGTTCAGAGACCAATGCACATCACGCCCTCGCGGGGATCCTCACGAAGATCCATTGAGGAACAAACTGCTCGCGTGATTCTCGCGCCATTCAGAAGGAAAGTGCAATCCCACGAAGACCAGAGCAATCCAGCAAGGATTCAATGCTCTATCGTGCGACTACTTAAGCTGCAAACTAAGACAACCCCGCGACGGCTAGAGTTTCAAGTTAATCCAATCTCGCGAAGACCATGCTACCATGCGACAGTCTTAGAAACTAGTGCTACCTGGTGAGGCTCTGGACTCTAACTCTCCCTCACTTCTGCAGAGGACATTCTGGGAACTTCCAACAAGTAGGGCACGCACTCCAATGCTCCAATTTCAATGCACGTGCCTCAAGGCATCCAAGGAATAGTATCAGGCCACATGGTATCTTTAAAATTAGGGTTTCCTAACTCTAATGCGCCGCCAAGCTGACTGCTATATAAACCTAAGCCTGGTTTAGGCTTAGGGGGCTTTTCTTCTTAGATTAGAACTTAGTTTTTTCTTCTTCTGGAATCTGCTGTAGATCTCTAGTAAGTTTAGGTTAGGTTTAGGTAGTTTCTTTTTATCTTTTTCTTCTCTCCATAGTCCAGCATTTGCTGGCTATGCCTTTGTATGATTATTTGGAATAGATTAATGGAGTTTTATAATAGGGTCTTTTACATTTATGAGATTTATGTTTGTGAGTTATTCTGTACAAGGCTGCTACCTTGAGATCCTCCATTGCTAGGATGTATTGCAAGCAATGGGGGCTGATTTTATAGTTTACTTAGATCCAAGTGACCTGTGTGTCTGGGCTAACATGCCCCCATACAGGCCTAACCCCACCACAGGACCCACTAGATCTGAAATCCCCTTGGGTGCAATGAGCTTTTATAGCCTTGTGAATATGGTGGTGGTAGCAATGTTTCTTGTTCTATCTTGAGCTTCGTGAGGAGGATAGCCTCTGGGATAGTCTGTGACCATTCAAGTGGACAGGTTATTGCCTTAGGGTGAAGCCAATCGACAGACTAAAGACAGATTATTCTTCTCTGCACTCGTGCTTGTAGCCCTGTGAGAGATTGGGCAGAGACAGGCTCCCCTGTATCTGTATAGACCCGCCATCAGATGGTAGATCTGATCTGGCTATAGAGATTGTAGGCTTGCGACTGGATCACTGCAGTCTCTCTAAAGTAGTGGACAACTAATTTAAATGCTTGTACTCAAACTCTTGTTGGTTCTATGTGTCTGGGCTAACATGCTCCCATACAGGCCTAGCCCCACACATAGAGCTTTAGAGGATGAGGGTCCCTATGGATTCCTGAGCTTGTATTAGCCTGGAATGAAATAGTGCCTACAATGTTAAATATGTTTTAACCCATCTATGGATTGTGGTTCCCCTATGGGATAGTCTGTGACCATTTAAGTGGACAGGTTATAGCCTTAAGGGATTGGATCATGACACAGAGATGAGTTGGATCCTTTCTCCTCAGTGGTAATAATGTAGCCATTGGACAGGATTTCTATGACAGCAGACTTGAATCTGAGTTATAAAACTCCTCAGATCTAGATCCAATAGCATACTTCTCATCCTTTTATATTTATTTTCTCACACTCCATCCTTCTTCTCAACCCTTTCTGTAGTTAAATCATTAGATTACCGGAGAATGTAGAAATAAGTGACCTTAAATCACCTTCCATTTAGGACTGCTAGATCTTTAGTCAGATCTGGAGAGCCTACTACTGATGGCTCCCTTGGAGCTTTAGATCAACTTTTCCTGTGGGACAAACTCTTACTTATCAAAATTTGCTACAACAGGCCCTGTATCTTGCAGGACTGTGCATATTTTAGGCTTACTGCTCTGTCATTTTCAATCCACCTTTCATTCATTTTCATTCACCCCATTCTTATCACTGCCTCCAATAAAGTCAGTAGCAAGCATTAAAAAATATCCCAACAAGTTTTTGGCGCCGCTGTCGGGGAAATTTTGATCTAATAGTAGACTGTAGAATTTTGTATTCTTTATTCTTTGGTAGTTGTACTTGTGAATAATTGAGACTGCTCATTTACATTTGGAATTTTTCTTGCAGATCTGGACCGTAGCAGAGAGGGAGACTGGAATTGCATTGAGAGTCTAGCTGCCTCTGTTTGCACTTCTCTAACCTTCAAAACCTCAGTTTATTTCTCCTCTGAAGATTCCATAAGCAGTTAATTAGGATAGTTGTAATTTTATTTTTAGTGCAATGTGCTTGCAAACTGTTTCCCTTGCTGTTGGTGTGTGTGCATGTTAGGAAGGAGATCTCTCAGTCCAACTTTAGAGCCTGCTAACCCTGAGATTGAAAGGGGTAGAAGACCGAGAAGGCACATATACACCACAGTCGAGCCACCTATTGAAATAGAGACAACAATTATGGGTGAATAGCAACCTAGAACATTGAAGGAATTGAATGCTCCGGATGATTATAATTCTCCATTCAACATTCAATTCCCAGATGTTCAAGGTAATTATGAAATCAAAACTTCCGTCATCCAAATGCTTTCCTCTTTCCATGGGCTTAGCAAGGAAGACCCTTACAAGCACATTGACCAATTCTTGGCCCTGTGTACGACATTCTCCATTGCTGGTTTGAGACCAGAAGCCACTAGGTTAAGGCTTTTTCCTTTCTCCTTAAAGGACAGGGCCATGAACTGGTTATCTACTCTCCCAAACAATAGCATCACTTCCTGGAAAGACCTCCAAACAAGATTTCTGTCTAAATTTTTCCCAGAGACCAAGACCAGCCAATTGAGGAAGGGCATACTTTCTTTTGCCCAGTCCCCAACTGAAGATTTTAATCAATGTTGGGATAGATTTAAGGAGATGCTCAAATAATGTCCCTACCACAAGATCCCTGACTGGTAGCTTGTCCAGAGCTTCTACAATGGGATTGATGAGAAGAGCAGAGACGTGGTAGTTGCCTCTTGTGGTGGAACATACATGCATAAAATAGCTGATGAGGCATGGGACCTATTCGAGGTCATAAGTGAAAATACTTTCTAGAAGATGTCCTCATCTAGAAATGTTCTAGAGCCTTCTCCTAAGCTGGGGGTGGCTGAAACTTATAAAGGAAAGATGTATGAAGTTAGAGGAAACGATGACCTGAGAATGCAGATGGCCAATCTTACTGAAAGATTTGATAAACTTTTGACTCTGGTGTAGCCCAGAATGGCTGCACAAGTGATGGAGGCATGTCTGATATGCCAATCTCCACAGCATACAGTGGAAGAATGCCCATCTGCAGGGCAATACCCTGAGTTTGTAATGGAACCGGCTGCTGCTGCCCAATCTTTTGGACAGCAACAATCTGGTGGCTACAATAAACAACTATATGGATACCAGCACCAAAATGCTGGTTACCAATGGAAAGACCACCCAAATTTGAGGTGGAGGCAAGACAATTATATGCAGCCACATCAGATGTTGGCCTTACCTCAAAGGCCACAGCAGCAGTTTAACCAGGGTTATGCCCAAAGGTCAAATTTTTAACAACAGCAGCCTCAGCAATAAAATCAATTGGTAGTTCCCCCACCTCAGCCCCGAAGTGCTTCTTTCGAGGACCAGATTTTGGCCCAATTGTAAAGCCTTGGACCCTTAAATCAGACTGTGACTTCTCACTGTCAAAGCATTAAGAAAATAGAAGAGCAGCTTGGCTAAATAGCCAATGCTCTGGTTAAGAGAGAGGAGGGCAGGTTGCCAAGCCAACCAGTAGCCAACCCAAATGGCCAGTATTCCATCAGAGAAGGCTCCTCAAATTTTGAGGGGGCCAATGCCATCACAGCCTTAAGGTTTGGCAAGCTGGTAGATAACCAGGTGGGAAAAGAATAAGGAGAGGTCTACCCTAAGGATATATCAAGTGAAAATGATAAGGACTTTGTTAGAACACAGAGTCAAGAACTGCCTGCTACCCTTCAACAAGGGAACAATAAAGAGGTTGTAGTTGAACCTCAGCAGGAGATAAAATAGAAAAAAGAAAAAAACAAAAGTTCAGCCATAGGCTAGCAGCTGAGGAACCAGCAATACCTCAGCTGCCATTTCCTCAAGCTTTGAGTGGCCCTGCCCCTTTTGATAAGGGTCAGGCACAGATCGAGGAAATGATGGAGACCTTTAAGCAGATCAAAATAAATTTATCCCTGCTTGATGTAATCCGACAGGTCCCAGCCTATGCAAAGTTTCTGAAGGACCTCTATACTCAGAAAAGGAAGGCCAAAGGCCATTTGTCCAAAAAGGTCTTTGCAACTGATACAGTTAATTCTGTATTAGCTATGACAATACCTGAGAAGTTGCAAGACCCAGGGATACCCACTATTCCCTGTATTATTGGAGACCACACGATTGGAAGGGCCCTTTTAGACCTTGGAGCCAGTGTTAACCTCACGCCATACGCTGTATACCGAGCTTAGGTTTGGGAGCCCACCCCCATTATTCTATTGATGGCTGATAGGTCTGAGAGGAAGCCTATGGGAGTGGTTGAGGATGTCCTAGTGGGGGTAGACAAGTTCTTCTACCCTGCAGACTTCCTTGTTTTGGATATGGGTTGTAACAAAAGTACATCTCTGATACCTGTTATCCTGGGCAGACCATTTTTGACCACTGCCAATGCATGCATTCAATGCAGGTCTGAAATCATGGAGGTCACTTTCAGACATGAAAGTTGAGCTTAATATGCACAACAGTGCAAAGTACCCTCAGCTGGACAATGAGGAATGCTTTACAATAGATGTACTAGAAGAAATTGTTAAAGAAGAACTGCCCACTCTGGTGGAGTGGGGCAACATTGTCACTAATTTAACTGAAGTTTGGAACTTGGTGGAGGAAGGAAGCCTAGCTTTAATGCCAGAAGACATGCCCTTAGTGAGGTCTTCTGTGGGCTTAGTGCAACATTCCAATTGGAAACCTACATTGCTGCCCCTTCCTCCAACCAACAATACACCAATCCTGCCATCCATCCAACAAGCCCTTGAGCTGGAGCTCAAGAAGTTGCCAGAGACATTGAAATCTTTCCTCGAGAAAGAAGAGAAACTTCCTGTTATTATCTCCTCTTCTCTAACCAGTGAGCAAGAGGAGAAATTGCTAACAGTTCTGAGGAAGCACAAGAAAGCAATTGGTTGGACCATTGCTGATTTGGGAGGGATTGATGCATCAATCGGTATGCATAGGATTCATTTAGAGGAGGGCTCAAGACCCTCCAGGGAAATACAGAGAAAATTGAATCCTCACATGCAGGGGGTGGTCCTGAAAGAAATCATTAAGTTGTTGGATGCTGGGGTAATTTACCCCATCTCTGATTCTGAATGGGTGGCCCCAATCCAGGTGGTACCCAAGAAGTCTGGCATCACAGTGATCACAACCAACTCTGGAGAGTTGAGACCAGCCAGAGAAACCACTGACTGGAGGGTTTGCATCGATTACAGAAAACTCAACTCCAGAACCAGAAAAGACCACTTCCCTCTCCCTTTTATTAATCAAATTTTGGATAAGTTGGCTGGGAAAGCTTTTTACTGTTTTCTTGATGAGTACTCAGGGTACAACCAGATCCCTGTGCACCCTTTGGATAAAGAGAAAACTACTTTTACTTATCCTTTTGGCACCTTTGCTTACAGAAAAATACCTTTTGGACTGTGTAATGCCCCAGCCACCTTTCAGAGGTGTATGTATGCCATCTTTTCTGATATGATTGATAAATTCTTGGAAATTTTCATAGATGATTTCTCGGTTTATGGGGATAGCTTTGACCAATGTCTACAACACCTCCATCAAGTCTTACAAAGATGTGAAGAGACCAATTTGGTCTTAAGTTGGGAAGAGCCACTTCATGGTAACACAAGGAATTGTGTTGGGCCATGTGGTCTCTAAAGATGGAATTGAGGTAGACAAGGCCAAAGTTGACCTAATTACAAATTTACCCCCTCCAAGAATAGTCAAACAAATTAGATCCTTCCTTGAGCATGCTGGATTCTATAGGAGGTTTATCAAAGACTTCAGGAAAATTGCTAAACCATTGTGCTACCTGCTCTGCCAGGATGTGCCCTTTGATTTTTCTGCTGAATGTCTTGAGGCTTTTGAAAAGTTAAAAATCTGTCTCACCTCTGCTCCTGTACTCCAAACACCTGACTATACCTTGCCCTTCAAGTTGATGTGTGATGCATTTGACTTGACAATAGGTGCTGTCTTGGGCCAGAGAAAAGATAAGCTGCCTGTGGTCATTGCATATCTCAGTAAATCACTTGCTGAAGCTCAGCTGAACTACATAATCACTGAGAAAGAGCTTCTGGCAGTGGTTTTTGCTGTGGACAAGTTTAGACCTTACCTACTTGGGTCTAAAACTGTCATCTTCACTGACCACTCAGCATTAAAGTACCTACTGTCCAAGAAGGATGCAAAGCCCAGATTGATTAGATGGATACTCCTGTTGCAGGAGTTTGACATCGAAATCAAGGACAAGAAGGGTGTAGAAAATGTGGTGGCTGACCACTTGTCTAGAATTATGTTGGAAAAAGGTGATGATGACCTTGCTACAAATGATGTCTTCCCGGATGAGCAACTGTTTGCCATCCACTCTTTAGTTCTCTGGTATGCACATATTGTCAATTATCTAGTTATAGGCAAGACCCCTTTCCATTGGACAAAAATGGATAAAGACCTGTTTTTCTCATAGGTCAAATTCTTTTTCTGGGAAGAACCTTGCTTGTACAAGTATTGTGCAGACCAAATCATTCGGAAATGTGTCCCTGAAAGTGATGTCCCCAGTATTCTGGCCATGTGCCATAAAAATGCCTGTGGGGGTCACTTTAGTGGGAGAAAAATAGCTGACAAAGTGCTGCAGTATGGGTTCTATTGGCCTTCTCTTTTCAGAGATGCCAATACACACTGCAAGACCTGTGAAAGATGTCAGAAACTAGGAGGGCTGTCTAAACAAAATTCAATGCCTTTACAGCCCATCCTTATTGTAGAACTGTTTGATGTGTGGGGTATTGATTTTATGGGCCCCTTTCCCCCTTCAAATGGTTTTCATTTTATCTTAGTGGCAGTGGACTATGTTTTCAAATGAGTAGAAGCCATTGCCACAAGAACTAATGATAATCAGGTGGTCCTCAAGTTCATAAAGCAGAATATCTTCTCCAGATTTGGTACCCCTAGAGCCATTATCAGTGATGGGGGGAGCCATTTCTGTAACAGAAAATTTGAGAGCTTGCTCAAGAAATATTCTGTCACCCATAGGATTGCTACTCCCTACCACCCACAAACCAGTGGGCAAGTTGAAATTTCAAGTAGGGAGATCAAGCATATCCTCGAGAAGACTGTGAGGACAAATAGGAAGGATTGGGCTGACAAGCTTAATGATGCACTGTGGGCTTATAGGACTGCCTATAAGACCCCCATTAGTATGTCCCCATTCAGACTGGTCTATGGCAAGGTCTGTCATCTCCCAGTGGAGTTAGAACACAGGGCATATTGGGCCATCAAATATTTAAATCTAGATCTAACTTCGGCTGGTCATCACAGGTTGCTGCAGCTGTCGGAATTGGAAGAACTAAGGATGGATGCATATGCCAATGTCAGGATCTACAAGGAAAGGTCTAAAGCTTTCTTTGACAAAGGGCTGTTGAGAAAGAGTTTCATTGCTGGTGATAAGGTTTGGTTGTTTAACTCCAAACTTAAAATTTTTCCAGGTAAATTGAAATCCAGATGGGAAGGTCCTTACATTGTCATGCATGTTTCCCCATCTGGTGCGGTGGAAATCAAGGATCCTAAGTCCGGGAGACTCTTGAAGGTGAATGGTCAGAGGCTTAAGCCTTGTTTTGAAAAACCTGCCGACCTTTTGAACACCATTCACTGTCAAGGGGATCCTTCTTCAAACTGATTCCACATGTGTGACATTACTGTATCATATGTACTTCAATTTTGGTTGATTTATCTTGCTGTCTTTAGTTTCTATTCTCTAGGATTTGCTAGTGGCCTTATATGAATTTTGCCCTATCTGTTTTGAACTTTTGATGCTTTCCTTGATTCTTACTACTTTTGAATTGATAGCTTCTGTTGAATGCCTAAGGTGGGAGGTCATTTTTGTTGTCCTTAAGTGTATGATTGAGTTTACATGCGTCTAAAGACAGTCGTAGGAGAGGGTAATGCCCAGGATTCAACCACAGCAAGCATGCAAAGGGGCAGAACAGAGAGCACATGCTCTCTGTTTTATACCTTACTGTCGCGAGGTTAAAAAGGAAGTCTGGGAGAAGTTTGCACAGTTCACCTGGACACATTCTATTTACTGTCGCGAGATTCATGTGTATCTGAAAGCCTCTCGCGCGATTCACATAGAGATTCAAAGGTTGTCGCAGGATTTAAAATGAACCCAGGAGATGCTCGCGCAATCCACATGTATTCATCTTAAACTGTCGCGCACTCTAAAATCCACCTGGGAGATTGTCGCGCAATCCAGATTGATTCAAAACCTTCACTAGGTTCATTCCCAACCCGACGACCAAAGGGTCCAAAGCGCGCCGAGCTTCGCGATAGGTATTTCAACCCCGCATTTTGCTCCTTTCCCAGTACTCTTTCCTTTCTTCCCTCTGCGAAACCCTAGCTCCTAGCACTCTCCCCCTTCTCTCCTCCAGCGACTCCTCGCCAAGGAAGAAAAGAAAAAGAAGAAGAAAGAGAAGAGAGAAAAGAAAAAGAGAAAAATGGCACCACCTGCATCTCCCCCTCCATCTTCCTCAAACCCTCCCCCGGCTACACATTGACCCCCCCCATTTTCTCATTTCTTTTTCCATCTTTTTGTCATATTTTCTTTTTATTTCAATGAAAGTTTCTTTTACTTCTATACTGTGCAGTTTGCATTCTCTGTTTCTCTATCTTCTTCTGTATTTATTTTTGTCTGGCTGCTTGGATTCTACTGCTTTTTATCACCTCTGAACCAGTGAGGACACTGATCCAAATGGTTTGGGGGTGTGGCAGTCTGCCAATAGACCAGTTAATTTTAGTTCAGTAATGGTAGTAAAAATGAAATGAATAAAGTCAATTTTCACTTAACTTGATACAATGAGGAAACATGTAAAGATTTAAGTATTTTTACAGACTTTTGGAAACAGAAAAAGGTTGATCTTGACACCACCATGAAGCTAATATTAAAAAATTTTGTCAGTTAGTACTCAGTGAACCTAAGAGGAGAGAAACAGATGATAATACACCTCATGGGTTAAATTTGATGACCATACCTAGTGAGATTTGGGCCCAGAATTTTCTTTTGAAGAGTGTTTTTGACATTATTTCTGCTCTAAGGACTGATTGAATCAGGACTTCTTCACTGGAAGTTGTGCACCTCTAAATCAAAACTAATTGACAACACTCATGAGACTAAGGAAATGATTCAAGGCCCTCATTTGGACAGTTTGAGCCAAAAAACCAACCTTTTAAAATCTGCCCTTTTGCATACACTAGTTGAGCCTTAAAATCATATTTTTTCTTTTACAAACACCAGAAAACTTGTACCTTAACCTCATTACCTAAGTCAACCTTACCCTCACTCTGAGAATTCAGAAGGTAAAGGAGAAGGAAGAAAAGATACTGAGAATGGTCCAATATTCTGTGGAAGGTGAAGAAAAGCATCTTGTGAACAGTTGTGTGGCATTTCATCAAAAGAATGAATAAAAAAAATAAAAAGAGGAAAAGAAAGAGAAGTCTAGAGAACATCATCATCTGAAAAGTGAAAAGAAGAGGATAAGTTGGCCACTTTGTCTCTGAAATAGAAAAGAAAGATGAATTTTTATTGGAATAAAGGTTGTGAAATCATGAACCACTCCTTATCTTGTTGATTTCTCATTTTGGATTCCCTTTTTACCCCTTTTATTCTGCACACCCCTTAGCCATAAGCCACATTACAACCCATTCTAAAAAGACCTTGTAGATCCAAAGTCAAATGAGCTGTCATGTGGAGATGAAGAGTTGTCCAATCTATGATGAAAATCTTTGAAGATGTCAGAAATTAGAAGCTTGGCCTATGCTCATGCTTGCAAACCCATTTGGGGTCTGCAACACTCTTGAGCTGTTGAGAATGTGAACACCCTCAGGATATTAATGTTGAGAGATAGCCCAAGTGAGAATTGGGTTTGAATTTTAACCCCATTGGGATTGTATCCAACCTAAATTTTGAATCAAAGACAAGCTGGGTACTAATTTTTATACATTGAAATTCTAATGTTAAATGAATGATGGTCAGGCAAACACATGTTAACTTTTAAGTTTTAAATGGCCTGCAACATTGCTGCAATTTCCTCTAAGTGTTAAATAAATTTACTGTGGAATGAAACTTTAAACATTCGAATTTGTGTTGTCATTATCTGCACTATACCTAACTGACTCTAATGGTGAAGTTTGTGGGTGTCTTCACTGAAAACCCTCAGGAGACTTCACTCCTCCACTAGGGATCACCTAGGGGTTTAAAAGGCTTGGTACATATGCTAAATGTATCCGTGATCCCTACGAAAGTGGCATTTATAGCTTTGCTAAGGGACTAGCAAAGATTAGGTTTGGGGGTGTGTTAAGACCTGAAAAGTGCCACTTTTCACCCCTTAACTTAATCTCTGTTGAACCCTTAATCATTTAATAAAAGTGTTTTAAGCCTGTTCTATAGGTAATGAATAGTAGCTGCAATAAGGCCTTAATCCTGCTAAGGAGCCAACTATTACCCTAGAAGCCTCTCAGAAGAATGAAAGCTGGATCCACACTAGAACTTGACTTCATGAAGGGAAAGCATAGCAGCAATAGAGCAAGAAATGAGCCTCGCACAGCTTCCACAAATCTCAAAGGATTCAGAAAGTAAGCCTCGCGCAGTCCTCGCGAGTTTCCCAAGTGTCCGCGCTGTTCTCGCACAGTTTAGTGATAGAAGGGTTTCAAAATCATGACTCGCGCAGCTCTCGTGAAGCTCAAGCACTTAAATGCTCGCGCAGTCTCGCGCAGCTCAAGAAAGCAGCACTCAAAACCTCACGCAGTTCAGAGACCAATGCACATCATGCCCTCGCGAGGATCCTTGAGAATATCCATTGAGGAACAAACTGCTCGCACGATTCTAGCGCCATTCAGAAGGAAAGTGCAATCCCACGAAGACCAGAGCAATCTAGCGAGGATTCAATGCTCTATTGCGAGACTGCTTAAGCTGCAAACTAAGACAACCCCGCGACGGCTAGAGTTTCAAGTTAATCTAATCTCGTGAAGACCGTGCTACCACGCGACAATCTTAGAAACCAGTGCTACCTGGCGAGGCTCTGGACTCTAACTCTCCCTCACTTCTGTAGAGGACATTCTGGGAACTTTCAACAAGTAAGGCACGCACTCCAATGCTCTAATTTCTGTGCACACACCCCGAGGCATCCAAGGAACAGTATCAGGCCACGTGGAATCATTAAAATTAGGGTTTCCTAACCCTAATGCGCCACCAAGCTGACTGCTATATAAACCTAAGCCTGGTTTAGGCTTAGGGGGACTTTTCTTCTTAGAATAGAACTTAGTTTTTTCTTCTTCTGGAATCGGCTGTAGATCTCCAGTAAGTTCAGGTTAGGTTTAGGTAGTTTCTTTTTATCTTTTTCTTCTCTCCATAGTCTAGCATTTGCTGGCTATGCCTTTGTATGATTATTTGGAATCGATTAATGGAGTTTTATAATAGGGTCTTTTACATTTATGAGATTTCTGTTTGTGAGTTGTTCTGTATAAGGCTGCTACCTTGAGATCCTCCATTGCTAGGATGTATTGCAAGCAATGGGGGACTGATTTTATGGTTTACTCAGATCCAAGTGACCTGTGTGTCTGGGCTAACATGCTCCCATACAGGCCTAGCCCCACCACAGAACCCACTAGATCTGAAATCCCCTTGGGAGCAATGAGCTTTTATAGCCTTGTGAACATGGTGGTGGCAGCAATGTTTCATGTTCTATCTTGAGCTTCGTGAGGAGGATAGCCTCTGGGATAGTCTGTGACCATTCAAGTGGACAGGTTATAGCCTTAGGGTGAAGCCAATCCACAGACTCAAGACGGGTTATTCTTCTCTGCACTCGTGCTTGTAGCCCTGTGAGAGATTGTGCAGAGACAGGCTCCCCTGTATTTGTATAGACCCGCCATGAGATGGTAGATCTGATTTGACTATAGAGATTGTAGGCTTGCGACTGGATCACTGCAGTCTCTCTAAAGCAGTGGATAGCTAATTCAAATGCTTGTACTCAAACTCTTGCTGGTTCTATGTGTCTGGGCTAACATGCTCCCATACAGGCCTAGCCCCACACATAGAGCTTTAGAGGATGAGGGTCCATATGGATTCCTGAGCTTGTATTAGCCTGGAATGAAATAGTGCCTACAATGTTAAACATGTTTTGACCAATCTATGGATTGTGGTTCTCCTATGGGATAGTCTGTGACTATTTAAGTGGACAGGTTATAGCCTTAAGGAATTGGATCATGGCATAGAGATGAGTTGGATCCTTTCTCCTCAGTGGTGATAATGTAGCCA
Organism: Chloranthus sessilifolius; assembly: GCA_021018995.1. Lineage (NCBI taxonomy): Eukaryota > Viridiplantae > Streptophyta > Magnoliopsida > Chloranthales > Chloranthaceae > Chloranthus > Chloranthus sessilifolius. Next base: position 47,567,517 of record CM037593.1, on the reverse strand, counting down.
TTGGACAGGATTTCTATGGTAGCAGACCTAATTCTGAGTTATAAAACTCCTCAGATTTAGATCCAATAGCATACTTCTCACCCTTTTATATTTATTTTCTCACACTCCATCCTTCTTCTCAACCCTTTCTGTAGTTAAATCATTAGATTACCAGAGAATGTAGAAATAAGTGACCTTAAATCACCTTCCATTTAGGACTGTCAGATCTGTAGTCAGATCTGGAGAGCCTACTACTGATGGCTCCCTTGGAGCTTTAGATCAACTTTCCCTGTGGGACAAACTCTTACTTATCAAAACTTGCTACAACAGGCCCTGTATCTTGCAGGACTGTGCATATTTTAGGCTTGCTGCTCTGTCATTTTCAATCCACCTTTCATTCATTTTCATTCACCCCATTCTTATCACTGCCTCCAATAAAGTCAGTAGCAAGCATTAAAAAATATCCCAACAATAACGTACTTTATTACCAACCCATCGAGCTTCGGGATGGTTTGACGGTGATTGAGGACCCGGTTCAGATCTTGGACCGTAAGTAGCAGGTCCTACGCACTAAGAGGATTCCTTTGGTTCTCGTCCGATGGCAGAATCATACACCGGAGGAAGCCACCTGGGAGCGAGAGGCTGAGCTCCGAGACCAGTTTCCGAGCCTGTTCGATTAATTTTGAGAAATTTTGTATTGACTGTATCATACTTTGCATTTTGTGTACTTGTTTTATAAAGGTCTATAAATTTTTGCGGGTACTTTTGGCGACCATTGGGTATCTATTAATTTTTGTGACAGTTTATTCGTGCCTACCTTATGGAAAACCCGATGAATTTTAGGCCTTCGACCAAAACCGGGGATGTTACTTCCTAATGGTCTTTGACATAAATAGAGCTTTTTATTAAATACTTCATTTACTTGATTTTCTAAGCTAAATTCTGTTCTATTTTGATGCCAGACATGTCGCATTCCATAATTGAAGTGAATTGGGCTGTATGGAAGTCACTTTGGACCTAAGGAATGGACCTCATTTTCAAATTTTTTGAATTTTTAGAGGAAAACAGACCTCGAGAAATTCGAGTGTCGAAAATGGAAATCGTGGGTCGATTTTCCATGCATAGTAACCAGGTAGTTTAAGCCAAACTCAGCCTGAGAAATTTCTGAGGAAATCGAGGGTCGATTTCAAAATCGAGGGTCGATTTGAAATTCGACCCACAAATTTGAAATCGAGGGTCGAATTTCTCGATTAAGTGGGGGGTTCTGTTTTATTTTGGCATTTTCGTGTTTGCACATCTGAGGGTTTAGGCTTAGGGTTTTCGAGGGTATTGGGATTTTTGGAGCTCTTGTTCATATTTTGGCTGGATTCAAGGGGATTCCACCCGGATTTCACAAAGGACCTTGGATTTCAACCTTTGGAACCGGATTTGGGGCTCTTCTCAAGGTAAACCCTCACGAAAATATCTCATTTTGGGGTTTTTTCTTCTTGTTTTCTATTAGATTTTTATTGTTGTTTCAATGGGGCCTAAAAAGCAAGCTCCAATTCAAAACCCTACCTCAAAGAGGCCGGCTTCAAAAGCTGGTTCCTCAAGCCGCCAAGCTCCGCCAGCCCCACAGGCCGAACAACCACCTCAGTCGGTTCCACCAACCACAGAACCCATCCCACCACCTGTGTCCCCTCCAATACGGGAACAACCCACTGAATTTTGGGGAATTAAGGGCTTCGCCACTGAGTACGTATTTCACCCCAAGTTGTTTGATCAATAAACAACCACTCAGTGGGTGGCAGAATACCTCGAAAGAGCCCGGATGACTTCGCTTTGCAGAGCATTTAGTGACCATTTTTACCCTCGTCTAGTGCGCCTGTTTTACCAACATATGCGCCACAAGGATGGTAAAAAGATTTATACTTCAATTGACGGACGGGATTACACATTTGACCTAGAAGACATTGCCGTGGCACTGTGTTGTCCGCTGGCACACTCTAAAACAATGGGATTGGGTCCTCCTTTCCCCAAACCAGTCCCCTTTCACGATGTTATTACCCAAATGATGCAGGGTCGTCATGGGTCAGGTAAATCCATTGTCCGTACACACATGCCCAACTCTCTGTGGCTTTTGGATAAAATTTTCAAGACCACCCTCTACCCGTTTGGTCACAAGTCAGAACGTGTCGGTCCCCTCCAACAGATTTTCTTTGTCGCTTACAAGGAGCGTTGGTTTAGTGCTCCTCAAATTTTAAAGGGATTTATTAAGGCTCGGGAGAAAATGGGGAAGCAGGTAAAGAAACCGAAAAAGGGCATTCCCTATGCTCGTTTGATTTCTGTGATGATCGAGAATTACCAAGTGGGCCCCGCGTATGAGATTCCCCCTACCAAACCAAAATCTACTGACGGTCTTAAAATGTATAACCTCGTCAATTGGGGTCAGACCTACGGTAGACTTGTGAAGACTCCCAAGGAAGCAGTAGTTCCTGATGCAGAAGCCGGCGATGAGGATGAGAACCCTACACATGTTGCCCCTGACACGGCTACTCCTGCACCCACTCCGCCCCCACCGAGCGACATCCTTACACTCTCAGAGTTTACACGCTAGATGACTGCGATGAGCCACCAAATCCAGGAGCTCACACAACATACCAGCTCTATGCGTCAAGAGTTGGACATTCATGGCAGGGCTCTTTCTTGATGCAGCACGCGTTCCCCGTCGACTATGCTACGTATATGGCCGACATCCGTGCCTCTGTTCATCGCCCTTCGACATCGGACGCCGGTTCCAGCATGCCTACTGAGGTCGGAGAGGATGGTTCAAGCGACGACACTGATGATGGGGACGATGACCAGGATTAGGCTGGTCCAGCTACTGCGGGGGCATTCTAGAGCTGCTTTGGGGGGATGTGCTTTACTTTTTATTTTGGGGCATGTATTTATTATTTCATGCATGGATTATTTAGGACCTGGTGGTCCTCCTTTTTGCTATCTTTTATATTTCTTGTTTTGGGAGTTTGATCGGATACTTGGTTTTGTTTAGTCTTATATGTATTTGTTCTCGACCTTGTTCCATTTACTTTTATGTGGGTTTTGCATTTTGTTCCACATTCACTATGGTGGGATGTCTTTTGCTATCTATGGGTTTTGCATTTTGTTCCACATTCACTATGGTGGGATGTCTTTTGCTATCTATGGGTTTTGCTATATATGTGGTGTTGTCTTTAATATTCTGTTGCTATGGTGGGATCTTGTTGTCTTTGTTGTTTTTCATGAGTCACTATGCGGCGGTCTCCCGACACGTGACACTTGGGGTGTAGGCATCCTTGTACGGATGCAATCCACTATGGCCTTCTGGTGCCACATGCAGTACATCCAGGTTACTACGGATCCCATCCCTTGACTTGCATTCCCTGCGAGACTAAAGCACGGTGACCCATGTTTTCCTTTTCTTTTCATTGTATGGTGTGTGTTGCCTTACATTTTCGAGGACGAAAATTCCTATGGAGGGGAGAATATAATATCCCTGATATTTTTAGCTTTTTCTTCATTTACCTCGATAAGCGTGCCCAAAAATTTTTAAAGAATTTTCTGGATTGTTGGAAAGCTAAGGCTATGATAAGACTAATGGGAAAAGGATTTTGTCGGAAGATATGTGCAAGTCATGTAATAGATGACGTACACAATAAAGTTGGTGTTTGTGTTTAGCACCAGAAATTTTTACAATTTAAGTAGATAAGTGACAAATATAAAAATCTAGATATTTGTTTGTTTGGGTTTTAGGTTATAAGAGAGATTAAAAGAGAAGTGTAACTTCTCTCTCTCGTTAGAAATTTTAAGCCTCTAAGCCTTGCCTCATCTTAAATCCAAGATCTTGAGAGCTTGAGAATTCCTCTCCCCATCTCGACCATTGATTAGAATTGTATTGGAATTTTGATCAGTTTGAACTATTGAAAGAGAAGAGTGATGTGGAGAGTGATAAATTATGTGTGATCTTGTTGGTTGATGAGGCAGTGGCCACCCCTTTATATGATGGACTGATTTGAAGTTCTAAACCGATAAGCTTTGGAGATTGGTTTCGGTGCGTGTTTTGGTGCAATGGAAGCAACGGTTTAAACTACAAGAGGTAGGCCTTTAAACCTCCTTGTGACATTTAAATTTATGTTTTGTTTAGAGTAGCATGTGGTGTGTTTAAATAAGATCAGATGGCTGTGGTTGAATAAGAAAGAAAGAATCCGAGGATGAAAATTTTGGCAGCCACAGACCTGAACAAATTCAAGGGTCGAATTCCAATTCGAGGGTCGAATTTGAATTCAACCGTCGATTTGAAATTCTAAGGTCGAAAAGTGAATTTTCAAGCCTGATGTAGTTTTCAAAATTCGAGGGTCGATTTCCAATTCGAGGGTAGAATTTGGAATTCGACCATCGAATTGAAAATCGAGGGTCGATTTTCTGATTTTTATGCCTGATGAGATTTTTAGAATTTGAGGGTCGAAATTGAATTCGACCATCGAATTTCAAATTCGACCCACGAATTTGAATTCGAGGGTCGAATTCTGCCCTGTTTCAGATCCTTAAAATTTTTGTCGGATTTTTCTCGGCAAGCTTTTGGGTTTGACTTTTGGTCTTATATTAACACTGAGAGTGTTAATCTTTGTAGGTTTTGAATATTGGGAGTCCTTTGTGAGGACTGCTTATGCTTGCTTTTGAATCTTCCTTGTTGAGGTAGGGGAACCCTACACTTTATTTGCATTCTGTTATAAGTATAAACTGTTTTTTATTGTTTCAATAAGAAGCATAAATTTTGGAATATTGTTGCACACAGCATGAATAAAACTCAGAACATGTGACACAAATCCAAAATTTGGAAACTTAGTTATGACTAAGAACTTTGTAATTCGAACCTCAGAACCTCAGTTAATTTTTGAATCAGAACTTCGAAAAATCAGTAATATATTATGAATAATAAGCCTTGATATATGTTAGCATTTGCATTCGATTTGACGTACATACGAACGATGCCCTAGATTCTATCAACCGTGTTGACGGTATTTACTTTGGCGCAAGTTTCCCTCATAGCGTAGGGGCTTGTTGCACTTCAGAAAATGGGTTCATGAACGACAATGGTCAGTTTGGTTTTCCATCGATCACGTAGTCCGCTCTCATGCTATAGGAAATTTGGGAGATAAAATTAAGTTATAAATTTAAGACAAGAAGCATGCTAATTCAGAAGATTTTGAACACATTAGATGAATATTCTAGTTTTGACTCATGATTAGAACTGGAGATTTAGTTTGCAAAGCATCATTTGAAAACCATATTTGATCCGATTTCTATCTTTGAAAACCTTTACTTATAATAAAATGCAAATAGATCTATTTCCTCTATTGGGCTTTGTTGTTAGCTTACCCTCGACTATACGTCACAGGTGCTGAGACTGACCTAGGGTCAGAGGATCTGGAGGACTCCGACTACATTCCTGAGGAGGAATTGGATATACCTGCTGAGGAGTTTTTCCCTTGATTCTCGATACCTTCTTTTGGTACTTTTGTTAGAATATTATTGAATATTGGGCCCTAGGCCATTGTTTTGTCCTTTTGATATCACTCGAGGAACTATTATTGTGAACCACTATTTTAGGTGTTGGATTGGCCATCACCGGTGGTTCTTCTTGGTTCCTCATAGTGATATATTTTTGTTGTTAAAAGCTTTTGTTTTTGGATTATTATTAGCTTTGCTTCTATTTAGATCTATGCTTATGCTGCCGGCTTTGTTTGAAATACGGCTTATTGAGAAATCAATAAGATGATGAACCGGCCTTTCCTATACCTTAAGGATTGGAAAAGTCGGGTCATCACATTTCCACAGCGAAAGCACGCTCCAGTATTCCGCCTACAGTCCTCAGTCTTGTGTGGTTTCCCACACCGTGTACATGAAGGAGTCAGAGCAAAAGATGAGACCCGTGAGGATCCTTGTGCCACTGAGGCCCCGCTCGCAGTAGAGCCTGAAGGTCGGAAAGATCATACCGGGGAAGACACTGAGGCCTTGTTTGGCAGAACGACTTTTGAAAAAAGCTCGGTAAAATCCCAAGATTTTACCGAAACCAAAACTTCCCACAGTTTGGCATTCATGTGGGACTCACAATATAGAGTTTTTTTTAAAAAAAGCTCGTATCAAATAGTCAGCCAAAATTTAGCTGAAAATTTTTTCCGCCCACATCATGGGTTAAAATATTAAAGTGTCGTTTGAAAAAGCTGAAGTGGAGAGGAATAGTTTGTATTGTGTGCAACTCTAAAACACCAAGAAAGGTGTTTGAATCACCTCTGCTACACGTGTAAATATAATTGAAGGATCCTAAACATTCATTTGCTTAATAAAATAAGATGTTTGATTTTGATATATGATCTAGATTGATGGTTGATCGAAAGAGTGCCACGTGGGTCTATCTAAGCTCTTAGAGCGTCTACATCGCAGGCCCCTGAAAAAAACATTGATTTCTTCGGATCAGATGATGGTGATCTATTTTAACAAAGATCTTCCACAAAATAGATCTTGGTTTCATGACGCATCAATCTGATGGCCAATTTTTTATTTCCTATATCACCGATACCCAAAAATTGACTCTTCAATCATATAGCACATATCATGCTCAAATGTGACTTTAGGGCCATTTTTTTGGGAATGGGGATACATGGAATCATAAACTGACCGTCCGATAGGTATTACATGATCATAAGATCCATTCTGTGGACAATCAGGGTGAAAAAAAATCAACCTTATCTGATCCAAAGCAATCAATAGTCTTCAAGGGATCTGGGACGTGGGCACTTTCAGAGAACGTATGGACGCGAATAGAGGTACCCATAAACAACGACACCAATAAATGTAACCCAACCATCTAAGCCACTTAATTTGGAGGCCATGATCTAAAGATCATAAGTGAAAAGGTTGGCACCAAGCATAATCTTTATCATATGACTCAATTCACTCCAAAGCCATTATCCGATTCAACAGTTGATTGCATCGAATCATATTGTAGAGATTGAGTTTTGCACCACTCTTTTGCGTCGTCGATCTGTAGATCATGGACTTTATATCAAACGGTTTAGATACAACCTCACCTCATAATCGTACCATTTATTTGCTCTGTAAAATCGTAAGCTCGCCCCATCTCCTCCGGCCAACATGCATTGACTGTTTTAAATCTGACAAAGGAGATTGTTTTTTATCCCAATCTTCCACATTATACATCTTGAGATCATGGGTATATCATTAGACGATTTTTTTATTTCATGTGGCACCCATTCCAAAAAATGACCCGTGATTTGTATTTGAGCTTGATGTATGTCTCACGAGTTTAGTTATTGTTTGAGATTTGTACCACGCGGAATAAAAACCTATTTGAGTGTATGCCCTTGAATCAAGACCCATCTTGTAAAAAGTTAGGACAAAAAAAAAATTTATGTTCTAATTCAAAGCGATTAATATATTTTGGCCCGACGAGATGGGGTGAGGCTACAGGTTCATATGGTGAAGAATGGTGCCTTACGAAAATAATTTTACACAATGTAGCCAAACAGCTAAAAAAAAAAAATCAAACCATTGTAAAATTTTAAAAATAAAACTTCCCATGAGTTATTTTATTTACAAGTCCATGTAAAGTAAAAAAAAAAAATCATTTCCACAAGTTTTGTCAAACAAGGCATGAAGGTCTCTAATAAGAGGTCGGCCCAGAAGAAGCTGCAAGTCTCGAATACGTCGGTTGCATAGGATACCTCGGCGGCCCCGTAAACTTGGGTCTCTTGTTTGCCTGATCATAGGCACCTGTCTGACGCTGTCCAGCTCTCTCTCTGTGTTGTTGATCCCTCCGCTTGAACATCCTGTCGATGTCCTCGTCAACTATGAGGGCTTTAGTAATCACTCCAACATATGTCTCAAGCTCAAAAGCTGACATCCTCTCCAAAATGTTTGGCCTTAAGCCAAGCTGGAATTTTCTGGCCCTCATCGACTCGGTGGCTACATGCTGAGGTGACGTATGATCTTGGGAAAATACTTGTGGTTGAAAGTTTCTACAAATTCTGCCCAAGTCCATGGGGTATTGGGGATTTCCAACTCCCTAGTCCTAGACATAGACTTCCACCATGGGTCAGCCTCTCCATCTAGCTTGAAGGCTACCCATCGAACCATCTCAACTTCAATGCACTGAAGCACATTGAAGATCTTCTCCAACTTGTTCAGCCAACCCTCTGCCACAATCTGATCAATCTGACTCGAAAAATTAGGAGGACGCATCCTCCTAAACTCTGCAAACCCAGAGGGTTGATGTCTGGCTGCTATTAATTCTGCCTACTGAGCTATCGCAGCAGTCTGCTAGGCCATAGAGGCTGTCTACTGAGCCATATTGGTGGTCAATGTCTCCAACAACTGCTCAACTTGTTCATTACCACCTCTTTCTTTTCCTGTTCCTAAAGGAACTGCATTAGAAGCAGAAACGAACCCAATTCCCCTAGATGTACCGACACCCTCGGAGACATCCTGTAATAGAACCGTTCTTGGTCCGTCTCTACCTCGACCTCTAAACCTCGGGGCCATGCTGATCTGTCATTGTTAAATAACAATAACATTTGATCAATATATCGATTGTGAAAACAATCATGCCCTCAATTCCATAACATCCGAATCTAGGGTCATATCTCTGATACCAACTCTGACAGCCCGACTTTTTCGTATTAGCAATACCAGGAAGGCCGGCTTGCCAATCTATCGATAAATCGATAAGCTGGACAGAACAGTCAAATATCAAAGTACAAAGGAGCTCCATTTCTAAATCAATACAAAACAGACATAATTCTAAAGTCTAAACAATGATACGCAAAAGGAATCTCACATAAATATGTCATATCTCAAAAAGGAACTAAGAAGAACCACCGGTGTTGGCCAAATCCAACACCCAAACAATGGTTCCCAATAGTAGTTCCTCAAAATGATATAAGGAGATACAAAACAAGGCCTCGGCCCATAATACAACAATATCTAACTCAAAAACATACAAGAAAGTACCACTAAACACAATCCTAGGCCAAAGGGAAGAACTCGTCAGAAGGGATCTCTAGCTCCTCCTGTGGCTCATAATCTGGATCACTCTCGTAACCTTGAGCCTGAGTCTCTACACCTGTGACGTATAGTCGGGATGAGCTAGCATCGAAGCTCAGTAGAAGAAACTCATTTATTCACATTTTATCATAATTAAGGGTTGTCAAAGACTGAAATCAGATCAAATATGGTTTTCAAAATAAGTTCTCATTTACAAAGTTCCAATTCTAAATGATCATATGCATAGTGATAATTGAGAAATCAAACTAATCCAATGTTCATAAGGTTTCAGATTCTGATTCATGCATGCTCTTTATTACTTAACTTAAACCTTAACTTAAAATTCTTCTCACGTTATTATATCATGAGAGCAAGAATAAAACCGATGGGAACTCCTAACTAACCATCATCATTCAATGAACTCTTTTTCAGGCAAAAATGCAACAAGCCCCTGCGTTATTCATGTAACTTGTGCCATACAGATAATCAAATAGGTTCAAAGTCAAACTCACAGATATCCCGCCGTGTTGGTCACGGATATCCCTCCGTGTCGGTTGGGATTCGTTCACAAGAACCAAAAATCAAATGCAGATGCTAATACATATTTCATATGCGGATTCAAATTCTCAATTCAAATGCAGATTTCAATTCATATCTCAGATGCGAAATTTCACAATTTAGGGTTCACATTCATATTCAAGTATATTCGGAATTTATAGTTTATAGTTCATGCTAATCATAGGCAAGACAGATTTAAATCAAATTTAGATTCCATGATATATTCGAAAACAAATTCGGATGTGTTCTGAAACAAAAACATATTCTTTTGGAAAATGTAAATAAGATTGAGGTTCCCCTACCTTAGACTTGGATTTGATCAAAGCTAACCCAAAAACTCTTCACCAAAGGATTTTCCACACTTAGGCTATTTTGAATTAACACCACAAAAGTGTTAATAATGTCTAAACTAACATACAAGAGTTTCCCATAATTTTTCCAAAGAAAATTAGAAAGCCAGAAACAGGGCAAAATCGAACGTCGATTCCAATTTTTGAACGTTTGATTTTGAATTCGAAGTTTGATTTCCTCAGAAATCGAACCTGACAGAACAGAGCCAATGTGACAGCCCGGATTTCGGCACCCCGAAACCCGTGCCATCAGCACAATCCTCCAGACCGTGCCCCAAAACTGTGCACGAAACATTGGTATAACAAGCACAATTAAATAAATAAAGTCAAAAATCTTATAAAGCGGAACCAGTTAATATGCCCAACTGGCATATGCAAAAGACAGTTCTACTTTCATGCCACTGCATGAGTAGAAAACCGACCAAACCATCGGTGATAAACAGATCACCCCAGATGGTTCGCCAAAAGAATAATCCAATTTAATTACATGTTTATCAAAAAGAAGGCTTGACATACCAAGCCGTACAACTAGCTCTCAAAAACTACTCTCTGTCAAAGTACACAGCAGAGTCTCCTAGAAGAAGTCCTCGGGTGGAGGCTCCAACTCATCTCTAGTTACGTAATCCGAATCACCCGGATCTACGTCTCCCGAAGCCTCGACAGCTGCTATCAAAGGACCTGCGACGTATAGTTTAAAGGGTGAGCTACATCCTAGCTCAATAGGGAACAAACACAATGAACATATAAATTAAAACTCACATATATTCCATGATATTCTAAGCATGATGTGTCTATACATTTGCTAGAAAAATATTTTAAAAGCTGATGAATTGCATTCAAGTTTACTGGTAATTAGCATGTCTTACTTTACTGTTGATTTATCATGAATGACACTGAACAGGCCTAGAGCAAAACTTAAATTTTCAACTTAAGTAATCCCCGAGCAATATAACATCGAGCCCCGATGAGATACCCTTCATCATCGTCTAAATATACAGTTGTTATAAAAGTATTCCCTGGGAATACGACCCAAGCCCCTTTTCACTAGGCGGCGGGGTTAAAAACTCATCTCAACATCCCTGGGATGTGCTTATTGTTATGGATAAACCTTTGCACTAGTATAAGGATTGGCCGCCATATCGGTCACGGATATCCTGCCCCGTCAGTCGTGAGTATCCCGCCACGTCGGTGGGGTATCCTATCAAACCTCAAATAATAAAAATAACATGTGCTTTACATATAGTTGTTCACCATATAAGTGCGATATCTTATACCAGTTAGGCCTCAACAGTAATTATTCAATCATATGTATGCATCCCTGGGATGTATACATACCCGCATCACACCTGATGCCTTTGTTACTTTCTCATCCCTTGGGGATGTCTCATTCTTATTAGATTACTTGATCTTAATCACTTGCCTCACACCGATGCCTTTATCACATTTTTTGGTATTACACACACACCTATTTTCACAAAGCTTTTCGTAATTAAAACAACTTCATATTTGATAATTATATCACTACATACATGCTCTTGAAATTAAAGTACATGTTCAAGGTGTTCCCTACTTCAATTCTCTGAAGGTCCAAGCATCAAGGTCCCACGCGGCTCCTTGTTCTCGCTTTTACAGGTACCACCTATGGTACATCATAACACATGCAATACATCACTAAAGATGTAATGAAGAAGGTCCTGGACTCTCAATGAATCTCAAAGAAAACTTAGAAAATTAACCAAAACTGTCAAAGTCGATTAACCGATTCCCAAAATCGATAAATCGAAATACAATTCGATTAATCGATTCCCAAAATCGATTAATCAAAACCCAAATCGATTAATCGATTATCAAAATCGATTAATCGAGATTCAAATTCGATTAATCGATCCCAAATCAATTAATCGAAGTCTCTAACATAATAAGGTCGATTCTCAAATCGAGTGGTCGAAAGTCTGAAATCGATTAGTCGATCCCAAATCGATTAATCGAAATCCAAAATTGATTAATCGATTTCCCAACTCGATTAGTCGATTTCTCCAGGTCTCTTTTCTCCAGCCACTGGAGGTACCCAATTGATTAGTCGATTTCCAAATCGACTAATCGAAATCCAAATCGATTAATCGAATTACAATTCGATTAATCGAAATTGGGCTTTCATGACTTTTCAACTTCCAGACCAAAATCGATTAATTGAATCCCAATTTCGATTAATCGATTTGGCCAGATTCAACCCCCTTTCGGGCTGTTCTTCCAAATCTTTCTCTTTTCTTTTTTAAGTCCTTAATCTATCCTTTTTAAACTATATTGACTGAATCTTACCCATCATACATCTATGCATTAACTTCAATTTAAAACTTACCTAAAGAATCCCTTCAAGGGATTAATTTGTTGGGTTTGATGGCCAGGGTTCCATCATTTACTTCACGATCCCAATCGCTTTGAATCCGTTAATGAATGCTCTAATTAGTCCTTTAATTTGCATTCACTTCTTCCTCAATAACTCCCCTTTACTCCTCTCTCTCTCCTCTTAACTCTCTCTTCAATAACCAAAGCAAAAGAAACTAGGGTTATTAAAAACCTTTTATTCTCTCTCCTGCCTTGTGTGTTAAACACATACACCAAAGATAGGTGTATGTGACTGCAACTTAACACAATACTCTACACTTAGGTCACAGTAATCTCACATTAGTACATAACTTCATGAACTCAATGTTTGACCATCACTTGGTCAAACCTACGATCAATCGGGCACGGATCTCGAGGTCAAAGTCAAACGATCAATTTTTTGGGATATTACATTCTCCCCACCTTGGGAATTTTCGTCCTCGAAATTAACCCAAGGGTGCTCTGGTGTGGTACCCCACACTCTGGGGTGGCACGTAATCACATACTCAAGAGATGGCAGATACATTGCACAGTGAGAGTAAACAAATATAATGCAAGCATCCACAAAATTGTTCTGTATTCCATTAATTTTTTTTTTTTTGGTCAAAATTTACACGTTTCTTTACTTTGCTCCATAATTACACTTGGGAATTTAAACACATCAGTACAAAAAGATCCACAAAGTGATCACAAAATAACACTATCGTCAGGCCCTCACGCCGTCCCCTCTCCTGGCTGATCTGATGCAGGGGCGGGCTGCTCTGCTTGAACAGTCTGCTCAAGTGGTGGCTGGGTCATCTCTGTAGGCTGTGGGTGACCCGTCTCAGGTGGCTGCTCGGGCGCCGAGCCAGATGCTTTGGCTGTAGAGGTACCTACGTGGAAGACTGGACCCGTATGGAAGGCGGTCCGACCTGCCGTCCACTCTGCCTCCTGGTGTAGCTGTCGCAGACTGCGCTGACGGCGTAGGTGATGCAGTGGTATGGGAGGGTGCCCCCTTCCGCTAGTGGATCAACTGGGTGTGCCCCACCCACGGGTGGGTCCTGATGTGGTGGTGGGAGTGGTGGTGCTACTGCTGCTGCGGGACCCGGAGCCAGTAGGGTCCGCTTAAGTAAATTATAACTACGGCTCCATGAAGAGTTTGAGAACGTCTTCACTCGGTCTGTTGCCCTCTCCTCATGGGGCGATATCGCATACTCGGGAGCGTCGGAGTAACACTCTAGCATGCTCGAGATGAGCCGGGCATAGGGCATCTTCTCCTTGGGCCTCAAGTTGCCCTTCATCAACTTGCCCTTTCTCTACCCGCTCTGTGTCATGACGCAACGGGTATAGGTTACACTTGATTATGGAATCAAACATCCACATATAATGGGGAAGGTCGACCCTCTTAATGGAGGATCCAGACCCCTTCTTCCCATTGGTCATCCGGGTCATGATCTCCTCAAATCTCACCTCTTCCTCGAAGGGTGGAAGGAGGGTGGTCTCAGGTACAAAATCGAGGTGACATTCAAGTACCTCATGGATGTGGCGACGGGTGAATGTGTAGTCGCGACCCTCTATTTTGGTCAAAATAATGTTGTCGATAGGGCCGTCTGTTAGCCCTTGGTAGAATAAACGGACAATCGAGGGTAGTAGGACCCACGGATGGGTTTCAAAATATTGTCGAGACCGGCTTTCACAAGGTAATTTCGAGCCCATTGGGTCTCGCCCGGTACATCGGGGTTTGTGAATAGGGTTTGATCGATGATGTACTCGATCTCGAAGGTTTTTGCTGCCCACCACTCGTTGGATTGAAGTACATTGGTGGGTGGTGGTGGCATGGGTGTAGACTCGCGTGAAGACTGGCGCGAAGCCGCGCCTATCGAATTGGAGGTGGTCTCCGATGCCGACGGTGATGGAGTCCTCACCGGTGATGGGGTAGGTGGTGGCGGTGCGGCGTTCTTACGCCGGACCGGAAGTTTGGGCGTTGCCTTCTTCGAAGACAACCGCGTTTTAGGCGGCATTTTAGGTGAAATTTCATAAAAACTAGGGTTTATGTGGTTTGAAACGGAAAGAAGCAAAAACTAGGGTTTTACCTTAGGTATGTGACTCAATGTTTGTATCATATAGTGCCAGATCTTCAAACAGTTTCCATCTGTGCATACCCAAAATTAAACTAGCCAATTGAGCTGAACTCTTCCGACTCAAGGCGTCGGCTACTACATTAGCCTTGCCTGGATGGTACTGTATGGAACAGTCATAGTCTTTGAGAAACTCCATCCATCTGCGCTGCCTCATATTTAGTTCATTTTGTGTAAATAGATATCTGAGGCTCTTGTGATCGGTGAAAATCTCAAAAGTCTCACCGTACAAATAATATCTCTAAATTTTGAGCACGAAAATGACCGCTGCTAATTCCAGGTCATGTGTCGGATAATTCTTCTCATGATCTTTCAACTGTCTCGACCCATACTGTGACAACTTGGATTTCGACACTCCGAAACCCGTGCCATCAGCACGATCCTCCAGACCGTGCCCTAAAGCTTAGCACGAAATATTAGTATAACAAGCACCACATAATAAATAAAGCAATTAATCTCATTAAAGCGGAAAACGTTAATATGCCCAACTAGCATATTCAAAAGACAGTTCTACTTTCATACCACTGCATGAATAGAGAACTGACCCGAACCATCGGTGATAATCAGATCACCCTAGATGGTTCGCCAAAAGAATAATCTGGTTTAATTATATTGTTTCACAAATGAAGGCTTGACATACCAAGCCGCACTAATCTGCTCACAAAACTGACTCTCTATCAAAGTGCTCAGCAGAGTCACCTAGAAGAAGTCCTCGAGAGGAGGCTCCAACTCGTCTCCAGGTACGTAATCCGAATCACCCGGATCCACGTCCCCTGAAGCCTCCACTGCTGTTATCAGTGGACCTGCGATGTATAGTCAAAAAGGGTGAGCTACATCCTAGCTCAATAGGGAACAACACGATGAACATATAAGTCAAAACTCACATATATTCCATGATATTCAAAGCATGATGAATCTATGCATTTGCTAGAAAGCCAATTAAAAGTAGATGATTTACACTCAATTTACTAGTAAGTTGCATGTATTACATTACTGTTGATTTAATCATGAATGACACTGAACAGGCTTAAAGCAAAACTTAAATCTTCAACTTAAGTAGTCCCCGAGCAATATAGCATCGAGCCCCGATGAGATACCCTTCATCGTCATCTAATTAGACAGTTGTAGAAACATGTATTCCCTGGGAATATGACCCAAGCCCCTTTCTCACTAGGCGGCGGGGTTAAATATCACACAACATCCCTGGGATGTACTTATGGTCACCGATAAACCTCCGTGCTGGTGTACGGATTCGCCGTCGTACCGGTCACGGATATCCTGCTGCGTCAGTCGTGGGTATCCCGCCACGTCGGTGGGGTATCCTCCAAACCTCAAATAATAAAAATATCATGTGCATTATATATAGTTGTTCACCGTGTAAGTGTGCTATCTTATATCAGTTAGGCCTCAACAGTAATTATTCAATCCTATGTATACATCCCTGGGATGTATACATACCCGCATCACACCTGATGCCTTTATTACTTTCTCATCCCCTGGGGATGTCTCAATCTCTTTAGATTATTGGTTCTTAATCACTTGCATCACACAGATGCCCTTATCATATTCGTGGTGTCACACACACACCCATTTTCACAAAGCTTTTCATGATTTAAAACAACTTCAATTTAATGATTATATCACTACATACATGCTCTTGAAATTAAAGTATATGTTCAAGGTGTTCCCTACCTCAAGTCTTTGAAACTTCTAGCATCAAGGTCCTACGCGGCTCCTTGTGCTCATGATCATACGTACCACCTATGGTACAATATAACACACGTAACTCATCACTAAAGTTATAACGAAGAATGTCCAAGACCTCTCTGAATCTCAAAGTCAACTATAGAGTTTAAGCAAAACTGTCACAGTTGATTAATCAATTCCCAAAATCGATTAATCGAAACCAAAATCGATTAATCAATTCTTAAAATCGCTTAATCGAGATTCAAATTTGATTAATCAATCCCAAATCGATTAGTCGAGGTCTCCAACATAAAGCAGTCGATTCTTAATTCGAGTAATCGAGATCTCCAAATCGATTAATCGATCCCAAATAGATTAATTGAAATCTAAAATCGATTAATCAAAATCCCAATTCGATTAGTCGATTTCCCCAGGTTTCATTTCTCCAGTGGCTGGAGCTTCCCAGTCGATTAGTCGATTTCCAAATCGACTAATCAAAATCCAAATCGATTAATCAAAATTCATTTCAATTAATCAAAATCGGGCCTTCATGACTTTTCAACTTCTCAGACCAAATCGATTAATCGAAATCCCAAATCGACTAATCGAATTGGCCAGACTCAGCCCCCTTTTCGGGCTGTTCTTCCTAATCCTTCTCAAACAATTTTCTTTCTTTTTCTAGGCCTTTATCCTTTGATTTTAAGTGATTTTGACTGCAATTAAACCTCTATGATCTATGCATTTAATTCACATAAATTTTACCTCAATCACTTCTCATTTGTCTTGGATCTCAAGGTTGGAATGGCTAGGGTTCCAGCTTTTGGCTACAACGGATCCTTGTCGCGTTGAATCTGGCTTTTGTTGTCCAATCTCCCTTCCAACAAGCCACAATAACTCCCTTGCATTAACTAGCTTCTCCCTCTCTCTCTCTCTCTTCTTAATTCTCTTCAACAACTCAAAATAATGAATTTAGGGTTCTTTAACCCTTATATCCCTCTTGTCTTTGTGTTGAGCACATACACATAGATAGGTGTATGTGACTCCAGATTCACACAACACTCCACATATTTACATCATTTTCACATCACATCCTTTCATCATCTTTCTAGTCAAATAGTGAACTCCTTCTTGGTCAAACTTATGACCAATCGGGCATGGATCCTGAGGTCACAGTTTAACAAAATTTTGAGTTATTACATTCTCCCCACCTTGGGAATTTTGGTCCTCGAAAATAACCCAAGGGTGTTTGGTTTAGGTAACCCGCACACTGGGGTGTCGCGTACCCACACACACAAACGGTGAACACATGACACTAGCAGAAAACCAATTAACATAAGTACACAAATTTGTTCTGTATTTCATTATAACTTTTCAAAAATTACATCGTTGAGCATTTACAGTGGTTGAATTTACAATCAAAAAGAAATATCCTCAGAAACTCACTCGCCCCCCACGTGGGTCAGCCGGGCTCTTGGTGGACGGCACGTGTTGGGTGGTGAGGTATGGGGGCTGGTTAGCTCCGAGCTGGTGGCCGGGTCTGTGCAGTAGCGGCTGTGAAGTCTGGGCTGGCTGCTCTAGTGGCTGTGGTGCCGAGCTAGCTGCGTCGGTAGCCGCGGTGGTCGGATGGAAGACTGGACCCCTATGGAAGGCGGTTCGTCCTGCGCTCCACTCCGCCTCCTGAGCTTGGCGCCGCTGGTAGTCCAATGGATAGATGTAGCGGAGGGTATGGAACATAAGGAAGTCCATCCTCCGGTTCATCCATTCGTTGTTGGCCTTCATGCGTGCCAACACTTCCTCAATGGTAGGACCGGAATGAGGTGCTCGGCGGCGGTAGGATGACGTAGGTGTAGCTGCCGCAGACTGTGCTTGCGGCGTAGGTGAAGCGGTGGTATGGGAGGGTGCCCCCTCCGCTGGTGGCTCAACAGAGTGTGCCCCACCCACGGGTGGTGGTGGTGGTACTGGAGTTGCTGCCGGAATGGGACCCGGAGCCGGTAGGATCCGCTTCAATAAATTGTAACTACGGCTCCAGGAAGACTTTGAAAACGTCTTCACTTGGTCCGTTTCCCTCACCTCATGGGGCGATACCACATACTCGGGAGCATTGGAGTAACACTCCAACATGCTCGATATGAGCCGAGCATACGACATCCTCTCCTTGGGCCTCAAGTTGCCCTTCATCAGTTTTCCTTTTATGTACCTCATCCCCTCGAGGATGAGCATGGTGGCATCAAACCATTGGCCACAGAAGGCCGCATAAAGTGCCTGCTGCACCTTTTCTACGCACTCAGTGTCGTGGCGCATTGGGTAAAGGTTGCACTTGATTATTGAATCAAGCATCCACATATAGTGGGGAAGGTCGACCCTCCTAATGGAGGATCCCCCCTGCCTTCCCGTTGGGTCATGCGACGATCTCCTCAAACTTAACCTCTTCCTCGAAGGGTGGAAAGAGGGTGGTCTCGGGTGTAAAATCAAGGTAACACTCGAGTACCTCGTGTATGTGGCGACGGGTGATCATGTATGCCCGACCCTCAATGGTAGTCTTAACCACGTCGTCGGTAGGGCCATCCATTAGCCCTTGGTAGAAGAGTTTAACCAATCTAGGGCAGTAGGAACCCCGGATTGGTTTCAGAAGGTTGCCGAGGCCGGCATTTTGAAGGTAATTGTGAGCCCATTGGGTCTCGCCCGGTACCTCGGGGTTGGTGAATAGGGTTTGGTCAATGACGTAGTCGGTCTCGAAGGTTTTAGCCTCCCACCACTCATTGGGTTGAAGCACATTAGTGGGTGGTGGCGGCATGGGTGTCGATTCGCGTGAAGACTCGCACGAAGACGCGCTCGTCGAACCAGAGGTGGTCTCCGATGCCGATGGTGATGGGGTAGGTGGTGGCGGAGCGGCGTTCTTACGCCGGACCGGGAGTTTAGAGGTCGCCTTTTTCGAGGACAAACGGGTTTTGGGCTGCATTTTCGTGAAAAATTCAAGAAAACTAGGGTTTACTAATCGAAATTTAAGAAGGAATTCAATTCTAGGGTTTACCTTAGGTCTTTGATCCGGTGTCACGCGATTTTGATCTGAAATCGATTCAAAATGCCCAAACCCTAGGTTGCAAAATCGGTCAGAGAGAAGAGGAAGAAGGCGCGCAACAAAAAGTCCAAATGATTTCGAATGAAATGAAAAACCCATCGATTTATATATATAGGCTCCGACTCGATTAATCAAAATCCAAAATCGATTAATCGAGATTCAAAACTAGGTTAAGCCGCGTGAAATCGATTCCCAAAATCGATTAGTCAAAACTCAAAATCGATTAATCTATACCATTCCGATTAATCGAAATCGTACGCTCACTGGTGTGAGCCAGTCGATTAATCGAAATTCCAAAATCGATTAATCAAAATATACTTCGATTAATTGAAATCGTGCATTTCTTCCAAAAATTTTCAAATTTCCTTAAGTTACTCGATTAGTCGAACTCCAGTTCGATTAATCGAATTTCCAAATTGATTAATTGAATTGTTCTTCGATTAATCGAAATCACACAAAATTCTTCAAATTCTTCAAAATTTCCTAAGTTGTTCGATTAATCGAACCTCCAGATCGATTAATCGAAATCCAAAATCGATTAATCGAAATTCAAATCGATTAATCGAAATTTCCTTTCTTTCATTTTCTGAGTCCTCATCAATTTTTCAGTCACTAGCACATGCCAGTCTACTAATCGAACAAAATCGATTAATCGAATTTCCAAATCGATTAATTGATTAATCTGTTTTGATCAGATTCTGTAGATTTTCAAAATTTTCTGTCTACTTGATTTCTTTTGGTAATTTATGATCAGTTGCTCATTGGTTCTTCAAAACACATCATCATGGCCATGTGCGGATAAAAATTGTTTCTATTTCATACTTTGATCAAAATCTACGTTGGATTACAAGTATTGGTAAAAATCCACAAACATGCTTGCGGTGATACAATTTGATTCTCAAACCGTCGGAAACAAGGCTGGATATTGTTCTTTCACATCGGCCTCTCGTTCCCATGTAGCTTCCTCCGTCGGATGATGCTTCCATAGGACAAGTACTAGTGGAATCACTTTTGTTCGCAACACTTGTTCCTTTCGATCCAAAATCTCCACCGGCTCTTCGATCATGGTCATATCTTCATGCATCTCAAAAGCTTGACCGCTCAACACATGGTCAGGGTCGTTAAGGTACTTCCTGAGCATAGATACGTGGAAGACATTATGTACTGGATCAGATAACGGTGGCAATCCAATGCGGTAAGCAACTTCCCCTACTCGACCCAAAACTTCAAATAGTCCAAGATAGCGGAGACTTAGCTTCCCTCTCTTTCCAAATCTCATCACCCCCTTCATAGGTGACACTTTCACAAACACGTGTTCACCCACTTTGAAGTCTACACTCGTTTGCTTGATATCGGCGTAGCTTTTCTGTCTGCTCTGAGCCGCTTTGAGTTTGGCCCTTATCATCCGAACATAGGTGGCATTATCTTCAAGTATTTCGGGTCCCAAAACAAACTTCTCACCCGTTTCCTCCCAATTGATGGGCGATCTACATCGCCGTCCGTAGAGTGTTTCATATGGTGCCATCACAATGCTCGTCTGAAAACTGTTGTTATATGCAAACTCAATTAAGGGTAGATGCTAATCCCACGATCCTTGTAATTCTAACATGCATGCCCTAAGCATGTCCTCAATGATCTGATTGACCCTCTCAGTCTATCCGTCAGTTTGTGGATGGAATGCCATACTGAAATCTAGTCGCGTTCCCATTCCTTCTTGAAATTTCTTCCAGAACTTTGATGTATACAATGGGTCATGGTCCGAAACAATGCTACTCGGAATCCCATGAAAACGGACAATCTCCTTTATATATAGCTCTGTCAGTCTTCCCGCCGTGTACATCGTGTTGTAAGGCAAGAAGTGCGCTGACTTGGTCAATCGATCGACCACTACCCAAATGGCATTATACTTCTTTGCAGTTCGCGGTAGTCCAATGATGAAATCCATAGAGATCAATTCCCATTTCCATTTTGGTATAGGTAGAGGCTGTAATAGACCTGCGGGATGTCTATGATCGATCTTCACTTCTTGGCACGTCAAACACCGCGACACGTACTCTGCCACATCCTGTTTCAAGCCTCTCCACCAATAGTTCTTTTTCAAATCTTGATACATCTTGGTGCTTCCTGGGTGGATAGCATAGCTTGACTTATGTGATTCATCAAGAATTGTTCATCGTAGATCGACGTTATCCAAAATACAGAGGCGGCCCTTGAACAATAAGGAACCATCCTCCTTGATTGAAAACTCAGATGTAATGCCTTCAGTTACATCTTGATGAATCTTTGTTAGCGCCGGGTCTTTCATCTGTAGCTCATGGATATGCTCAAATATCATCGGTCTCACTGAGATATTAGCCAAGAAGGCTCCTGTAGCTTGAGACTCAATGTTTGCATCGTATAGGGCCAGATCTTCAAACAGTTTCCATCTGTGCATACCCAAAATTAAAATAGCCAATTGAGCTGAACTCTTCCGACTCAAGGCGTCAGCTACTACATTAGCTCTGCCTGGATGATACTGTATGGAACAGTCATAGTCCTTGAGAAACTCCATCCATCTGCGCTGCCTCATGTTTAGTTCCTTTTGTGTAAACAGATATCTGAGGCTCTTATTATCGGTGAAAATCTCGAAAGTCTCACCATACAAATAATGTCTCCAAATCTTCAGCGCGAAAATGATCGCTGCTAATTCCAGGTCATGTGTCGGATAATTCTTCTCATGCTCTTTCAACTGCCTCGACCCATACGCTATCACCTGTTTGTGCTGATTAAGCACACAGCCTAAACCAGTATATGAAGCATCGCTATACACTACAAATCCTCCACTGCCTGAAGGAATAGCTAACACTGGAGCTGAAGTGAGTCTCTTCTTGAGTTCTTAAAAACTCTTCTCGCATGCCTCACTCCATTCAAACCTTACGTCTTTCCGTGTGAGTCTCGTGAGTGGTCCTGATATCTTTGAAAAGTCCTCAATGAAACGTCGGTAGTAACCGACCAATCCAAGGAAACTGCGGATGTCGGTCACTGTCCTTGGTTGCTCCCAATTCACTACTGCTTCGATCTTCGTTGGATCTACCGTGACACCAAGCTTAGAGACAACATGTCCCAAAAAGCTAACTTCTTCTAACCAAAACTCATATTTGCTGAGCTTGGCATATAGCTGGTGTTCACGTAGAGTCTGTAGGGCTACTCTCAAGTGTTTCTCATGTTCTTCTTCTGACTTTGAATAGATCAGGATGTCGTCAACAAACACTATGACACAAGTATCTAGGTGTGGTTTAAACACCCTATTCATCAGATCCATGAATGACGCCGGGGCATTTTTCAATCCAAACTGCATCACTAGGAACTCATAGTGTTCGTATCGAGTCCTGAATGCAGTCTTCTGAATATCCTCTGCCTTGACTCTAAACTGATGGTATCCCGTTCTCAGATTGATCTGTGAGAAATACTTCGCTCCTTGTAGTTGATCGAATAAGTCATCTATCCTAGGCAAAGGGTATCGATTTTTAATAGTGAGTTTGTTCAACTGTCTATAGTCAATGCACAGACACATTGACCCATCCTTCTTCTTTACAAACAAGACCGGTGCTCCCCATGGAGACACGCTCGGTCTAACAAACCCCTTATCCATTAACTCTTGTAGCTATTCTTTCAACTCCTTCAACTCAACAGGAGCCATTCTGTATGGTGCTTTAGACACAAGTTCCATTCCTGGTGCTAAGTCGATGGCGAATTCTATTTCTCTCTCTTGAGGTAATCCAGGTAACTCCTCTGGAAATACATCGGTGAAGTCTGGCACAACTGCTATTTCAGAGATCACATTCTTCTCCTTTTTTTGCTCTTTCAAAAATGCTAAGTGTCCGCTACACCCCTTTCTGATCAATCGCTCGGCCCTGACTGCCGAGATAAGTGGTAGGTGCGTCGTTCTTTCTCCTCTAAATCAGAACGATCTCCTTGTATTCGGTCTAAAAGTGACAATTTTGTTCTTGCAATCTACCGTCGCACAGTGGGTCGATAGCTAATCCATACCAAGGATCACGTCGAATCCTTGCATATCTAACAGAATTAGGTTCACGGGTAGCTCAAAATCGCTCCCATCCATGACCCTCACGATCACGGAGTTGCAACCCTTCTCGGTATCGACCGCTTTCCCAGTAGGAACCGTCACAGTTAAAATAAAGTCTAACTCCTCTGGGTCGACTTTCATCTTCTTCGTGAAACGAGGTGTAACAAATGAGTGGGTAGACTCCGGGTCTATCAACACTCGAGCTTCGTATGACACGTCGCTTCCCTTCTTATAGATGTGTAATCCACCAAATTATACATACACATATATATCTTATTTATTATCATTATACTAGAATTTATCACATGCAAGCTTTTTCTTATGTTTTCTAAATATAGATGCACCTTTTCTATCTAAAATTGCATGAATTGAAATTCTTTATTTA
This sequence comes from Chloranthus sessilifolius, assembly GCA_021018995.1. NCBI lineage: Eukaryota > Viridiplantae > Streptophyta > Magnoliopsida > Chloranthales > Chloranthaceae > Chloranthus > Chloranthus sessilifolius. The sequence goes on along the minus strand of CM037593.1, from coordinate 47,543,831 downwards.
AAAGAAAGCTCACCTTGAATGACATCGTTCGTATTCTGAGCCTCCTGAGCTGTGACTGCGTAGGCTCTTCCTTGGACAATCGGCTTCCTTGCTTGTATTGGTCGCGGAATAGGTATTGAAGCCGTCTTCCCTTCGTTCACCTCAGGGCATTCCCTGATCAAGTGGCCCACCTTGCCACATCGGAAGCAACCCCGAGTGCCTACCCTACAGTCCGATGTCTTGTGAGGCTTGCCACACTTGGCACAAGTCTCACGTTGCTGAAGCCTGTGACTGTGGCTCTGTGTAATGTCGGTGGGCTCTCGTAGCATATCGGTCTCCCCGACGCGAGCAATGGAAATCTCTGCTGGTTGCTCTACTGCGTCGGTCTTCCATAGCCTCCCTTAAAAAGTGGCTTCTGATTATTCGGTATGAATCTCGGCTTTTTGTTCACCGGTTCATAGTTTCTCGTTCTGCTCTGATCAGAGTTCCACCTTCCCTGTTGCTCCCTCTAGCGGTATTTGTTATTGTTTTGTTCTTCTACCACCAGGGCCTTACTCATGACCTCTCCATAGGTCATCAGCTGAAATGGTGCTACTCCTCCCCTCACATCTAATCTCAACCCCTGCTGAAACCGTTTTGCTCTCATCATCTCCGTGATGACGTAGTCAAGCGCAAAGCTAGCGAGTCGCATGAACTCCACTCCATAATCTCTCACTGTCATCTTCCCCTGAGTAAGCTGTAGAAATTGGATTTCCATTTGGTTCCTTACTACCTCAGGGAAGTACTGTTTATTGAATTCCTCAACGAATTCGTCCCAAGTCCATGGCATATCTGGGGTCTCCTGAGCGCTAGTCCTAGAAACGGACTTCCACCAAGGCCCAACCTCCCAGTCTAATATATAGGCTGCCCAACGGACGCTCTCGTCCTTCGTGCACGTCAGTACACTAAAAACTTTCTCCATCTCACTCAGCCAGTGCTCTGCCACTATGGGCTCTCCCTGTCCAGAAAAACTAGGAGGTCTCATCCTCCTAAACTCAGTAAAAGTAGAAGACGCTGGTGGTGTTGAAGCTACTGGAGGTGTCGGTGGCTGATGCTGCTCATTTGCCGTATGAGCTGCCAGAGATGCTGCCTGTTGAGCCATAGCAGCTGCCATGGTCTCCATGGTGTGCATCATCTTCTGACGCTCCTCTTTATCTTTATTTCTTTCTCTAACTCTTTCTTGCTTTCTTTGATCTTGATCCTGACGATCTCGATCACGGCTCTCTTCCTGGTCTTGGCTTCCTTGGCTACCACTGCCAGAAGCCCCTCCATCTCCTATAGGTACTCTATTTGTAGGAGAGATGTACCCATCTCCACTACGTAAACTTCTATTATGGCCGCCCCTAGGTCGGCCCCTTCCTCTAGGTAACATCACGGTCTGCACGTGAAAATAAAGTTTTTATTAGCATAAGTCCCTATGCTCTGACAAAAGAATGATTGTCAAATTTTCTAAAAGAAAATGCTTTGATACAAACTGTGACAGCCCGAATTTCGGCACTCGGAAACCCGTGCCATCAGCACGATCCTCCAGACCGTGCCCCAAAGCTTAGCACAGAACATTGGTATAATAAGCACCACATAATAAATAAAGCAATTAATCTCATTAAAGTAGAAAACGTTAATATGCCCAACTGGCATATTCAAAAGACAGTTCTACTTTCATACCACTGCATGAATAGAGAACCGACCCGAACCATCGGTGATAATAAGATCACCCTAGATGGTTCGCCAAAAGAATAATCTGGTTTAATTACATTGTTTCACAAATGAAGGCTTGACATACCAAGCCGCACTAATCTGCTCACAAAACTGACTCTCTATCAAAGTGCTCAGCAGAGTCACCTAGAAGAAGTCCTCGGGAGGAGGTTCCAACTCGTCTCCAGGTACGTAATCCGAATCACCCGGATCCACGTCCCCCGAAGCCTCCACTGCTGCTATCAGTGGACCTGCGACGTATAGTCTAAAAGGGTGAGCTACATCCTAGCTCAATTGGGAACAACACGATGAACATATAAGTCAAAACTCACATATATTCCATGATATTCAAAGCATGATGAATCTATGCATTTGCTAGAAAACCAATTAAAAGCAGATGATTTACACTCAATTTACTAATAAGTTGCATGTATTACATTACTGTTGATTTAATCATGAATGACACTGAACATGCCTAAAGCAAAACTTAAATCTTCAACTTAAGTAGTCCCCGAGCAATATAGCATCGAGCCCCGATGAGATACCCTTCATCGTCATCTAATTAGACAGTTGTAAAAACATGTATTCCCTGGGAATACGACCCAAGCCCCTTTCTCACTAGGCTGCAGGGTTAAATATCATACAACATCCCTGGGATGTACTTACGGTCACGGATAAACCTCCGTGCTGGTGTACGGATTTGCCATCGTACTGGTCACAGATATCCTACTGGGTAAGTCGTGGGTATCCCGCCACGTCGATGGGGTATCCTCCAAACCTCAAATAACAAAAATATCATGTGCATTACATATTGTTGTTCACCGTGTAAGTGTGCTATCTTATATCAGTTAGGCCTCAACAGTAATTATTCAATCCTATGTATATATCCCTGGGATGTATACATACCCGCATCACACCTGATACCCTTATTACTTTCTCATCCCCTGGGGATGTCTCAATCTCATTAGATTATTGGTTCTTAATCACTTGCATCACACAGATGCCCTTATCATATTCGTGGTGTCACACACATCCATTTTCACAAAGCTTTTCATGATTTAAAACAACTTCAATTTAATGATTATATCACTACATATATGCTCTTGAAATTAAAGTACATGTTCAAGGTGTTCCCTACCTCAAGTCTTTGAAATTTCTAGCATCAAGGTCCTACGCGGCTCCTTGTGCTCATGATCATGCGTACCACCTATGGTACAACATAACACATGTAACTCATCCCTAAAGATGTAACGAAGAAGGTCTAAGACCCTCCCTGAATCTCAAAGTCAACTATAGAGTTTAAGCAAAACTGTCAGAGTTGATTAATCAATTCCCAAAATCGATTAATCGAAATGCAATTCGATTAATCGATTCCCAAAATCGATTAATCGAAACCAAAATCGATTAATCAATTCTCAAAATCGATTAATCGAGATTCAAATTCAATTAATCGATCCCAAATCGATTAGTCGAGGTCTCCAACATAAAGCAGTCGATTCTTAATTCGAGTAATCGAGATCTCCAAATCGATTAATCGAAATCCGAAATCGATTAATTGAAATCTCAATTTGATTAGTCGATTTCCCCAGGTTTCATTTCTCCAGTGGCTGGAGCTTCCCAGTCGATTAGTCGATTTCCAAATCAACTAATCGAAATCGGGCCTTCATGACTTTTCAACTTCTCAGACCAAATCGATTAATCGAAATCCCAAATCGATTAATCGATTTGGCCAGACTCAGCCCCCTTTTCGGGCTGTCCTTCCTAATCCTTCTCAAACAATTTTCTTTCTTTTTCTAAGCCTTTATCCTATGATTTTAAGTGATTTTGACTGCAATGAAACCTCTATGATCTATGCATTTAATTCACATAAATTTTACCTCAATCACTTCTCATTTGGCTTGGATCTCAAGGTTGGAATGGCTAGGGTTCCAGCTTTTGGCTACAACGGATCCTTGTCACATCGAATCCGGCTTTTGTTGTCCAATCTCCCTTCCAACAAGCCACAATAACTCCCTTGCATTAACTAGCTTCTCCCTCTCTCTCTCTTTCTCTTCTTAATTCTCTTCAACAACTCAAAACAATGAATTTAGGGTTCTTTAACCCTTATATCCCTCTTGTCTTTGTGTTGAGCACATACACATAGATAGGTGTATGTGACTCCAGATTCACACAACACTCCACACATTTACATCATTTTCACATCACATCCTTTCATCATCTTTCTAGTCAAATAGTGAACTCCTTCTTGGTCAAACTTATGACCAATCGGGCACAGAGCCCAAGGTCACCGTTTAACAAAATTTTTCGGGTTATTACACGTACGCTATCACCTTTTTGTGTTGATTAAGCACACATCCCAAACCGGTATACGAAGCATCACTATATACTACAAACCCTCCACTGCCTGAAGGTATAGCTGACACTGGAGCTGAAGTGAGTCTCTTCTTAAGTTCTTGAAAACTCTTATCGCATGCCTCACTGCATTCGAGCCTTGCATCTTTCCGTGTAAGTCTCGTGAGTGGTCCTGATATCTTTGAAAAACCCTCAACGAAATGCCGGTAGTAACCTGCTAATCCTAGGAGACTACGGATGTCGGTCATGGTCTTTGGTTGCTCCCAATTCATTACTGCTTCGATCTTTGCTCGATCTACAGTGACACCAAGCTTTGAGACGACATGTCCCAAAAAGCTAACTTCTTCTAACCAAAACTCACATTTGCTGAGCTTGGCGTATAACTGGTGTTCACGTAGAGTCTATAGGGCTACTCTCAAGTGCTTTTCTTGCTCTTCCTCTGATTTTGAATAGATCAGGATGTCATCAACAAATAGTACAACACAAGAGTCCAGGTGTGGTTTAAACATCCTATTCATCAAATCCATGAATGATGTCAGAGTATTTGTCAATCCAAATGGCATCACTAGGAACTCATAGTGTCCGTATCGAGTCCTGAATGCAGTCTTCTGAATATCCTTTGCCTTGACTCTCAACTGATGGTATCCCGATCTCAGATCGATCTTAGAGAAATACTTCGCTCCTTGCAGTTGATCAAACAAGTCATCTATCCTAGGCAAAGGGTATCAATTTTTTATGGTAAGTTTGTTCAATTGTCGATAGTCAATGAACAGACGCATTGACCCAACTTTCTTCTTTACAAACCAGACCGGTGCTCCCCATGGAGACACGCTCGGTCTAACAAAACGCTTATCTGTTAATTCTTGTAGCTGCTCTTTCAACTCCTTCAACTCAGTAGGAGCCATTCTGTATGGTGCTTTGAAACAGGCTTCGTTCCTGGTGCTAAGTCGATGGCGAATTCTATCTCTCTCTCTGGAGGTAATCCGGGTAACTCCTCCAAAAATACATCGGCGAAGTCTCGCACAACTGCTATCTCAGAGATAACATTCTTCTCCTTTTTATGCTCCTTCAAAAATTCCAAGTACCCACTACACCCTTTTCTGATCAATCGCTCGGCCTTGACTGCCGAGATAAGTGGTAGGTGTGTCGACCTCTCTCCTCAAAATTTGAACGATCTCCTCGTGTTGGGTCTGAAGATGACGACCTTATTCTTGCAATCTACCGTCGCACAATGAGTTGATAACCAATCCATGCCAAGGATCACGTCGAATCCTTGCATGTCTAATAGAATTAGGTTCGTCGGTAGCTCAAAGACATCTCCATCCATGACCCTCATGATCACGGAGTTGCAACCATTTTCGGTATCAACCGCCTTCCCAGTGGGAATAGTCACGGTTAAAACAAAGTCTAACTCCTCTGGGTTGACTTTCATCCTCTTTGCGAAGCGAGGGATAACAAATGAGTGGGTAGACCCCGGGTCTATCAACACTCGAGCTTCGTATGTCACGTCGCTTCCCTTCTTATATATTTGTAACACACCTAATCATACATACACACATATATATATATATATATATTGTTCATTATCATACCAGAATTTATCACATGCAAGTTTTTCTCATATTTCCTATATATAGATGCACCTTCTCTATCTAAAATTTCAAGAATTGAAATTCTTTATTTTAAAAGAAGCTCACCTTGAATGACATCATTTGTGTCTTGAGCCTCTTGAGCTGTGACTGCGTAGGCTTTCCCTTGGACGATCGACTTCCTCGCTTGTATAGGTCGTGAAATAGGTACTGAAGCCATCTTCCCTTTGTTCATCTCAGGACATTCCTTGATCAAGTGGCCCACCTTGCCACATCGAAAGCAACCCCGAGTGCCTATCCTGCAGTCTGTTGTCTTGTGAGGCTTGCCACACTTGGCACAAGTCTCACGAGGTGTGGAAGAAGCTGCTCGAGAAGCACCCTGTGTGACTGTAGCGCTGGTAGTAATAGCAGGGCTCTCGTAGCGTATCGGTCTCCCCGACGTGAGCAATGGAAATCTCTGCTGGTTGCTCTGCTGCGCCGGTCTCCCATAACCTCCCTAGAATGGTGGTTTCTGATTATTTGGTATGAATCTCGGCTTTTTGTTCACCGGTTCATAATTTCCCGTTCTGCTCTGATCCGTGTTCCACCTTCCCTGTTGCTCTCTCTGGCGATATTTATTATTATTCTCCTCCTCCACTACGAGTGCTTTACTCATGACCTCACCATAGGTCCTCAGTTGGAATGGTGCTACTCCTCCCCTCACGTCTGGCTTCAAACCTTGCTGAAACCTCTTTGCTCTCATCATCTCTGTGATGACGTAGTCAGGCGCAAAGCGAGCGAGTCGCATGAACTCCACTCCGTATTCTCTTACAGTCATCTTCCCTTGCACCAATTGTAAAAACTGAATTTCTATCTGGTTCCTCACCACCTCTGGAAAATACTGCTTGTTGAACTCCTCGATATGCCCAGGGCATATCTGGAGTCTCATGACCCCTAGTTCGTGAAACGAACTTCCACCAAGGCCCAGCCTCTCCGTCTAGCATGTAGGCTGTCCAACGGACGCTCTCGTCCTCCGTGCACGTCAGTACACTGAATACCTTCTCCATCTCACTCAGCCAATGCTCTGCCACTATGGACTCTCCCTGTCCAGAAAAGCTAGGAGGTCTCATCCTCCTAAACTCAGTAAAAGTAAAAGATGCTGGTAGTACGGAGCCACTGGAGGTGTTGGTGGCTGATGCTGCTCGTGGGCAGTGTGAGCTGCCAAGGATGCTGCCTGTTGAGCCATAGCAGCTGCCATGGTCTCCATGGTGTGCATCACCCTCTGACGCTCCTCTCTATCCTCATTTCGTTCTCTAACTCTTTCATGTTCTCTCTGATCTTAATTCTGTCGATCTCGAGCTTGATTCTCTCTCTGATCCTGGCTTCCTTGGCCACCACTGCCAGAAGCCCCTCCATCTCCTATGGGTACTCTATTTGTATCCGAGATAAAATCATCTCGGTTACGCAAGCTTCTACTATGGCCGCCCCTGGGTCGGCCCCTTCCTCTAGAAGACATAACGGTCTGCACGTAAAAACAAAGTTTTCATTAGCAAAAGCCCCTATGCTCTGACAAAAGAATGATTGTCAGAGTTTCTAAAAGAAAATGCTTTGATACCAACTGTGATAGCCCGAATTTTGGCACCCCGAAACCCGTGCCATCAGCATGATCCTCCAGACCGTGCCCCAAAATTATGCACGAAACATTGGTATAACAAGCACAATTAAATAAATAAAGCTAAAAATCTTATAAAGCGAAAACAGTTAATATGCCCAACTGACATATGCAAAAGACAGTTCTACTTTCATGCCACTGCATGAGCAGAGAACCGACCGAACCATCGGTGATAAACAGATCACCCCAGATGGTTCGCCAAAAGAATAATCCAATTTAATTACATGTTTATCAAAAAGAAGGCTTGACATACCAAGCCGTACAACTAGCTCTCAAAAACTACTCTCTGTCAAAGTACACAGCAGAGTCTCCTAGAAGAAGTCCTCGGGTGGAGGCTCCAACTCGTCTCCAGGTACGTAATTCGAATCACCCGGATCTACGTCTCCCGAAGCCTCGACAGGTGCTATCAAAGGACCTGTGACGTATAGTCTAAAGGGTGAGCTACATCCTAGCTCAATAGGGAACAAGCACAATAAACATATAAATTAAAACTCACATATATTCCATGATATTCTAAGCATGATGTGTCTATGCATTTGCTAGAAAAATATTTTAAAAGCTGATGAATTGCATTCAAGTTTACTGGTAATTAGCATGTCTTACTATACTGTTGATTTATCATGAATGACACTGAACAGGCCTAAAGCAAAACTTAAATCTTTAACTTAAGTAATCCCCGAGCAATATTGCATCGAGCCCCGATGAGATACCCTTCATCGTCGTCTAAATAGACAATTATTATAAAAGTATTCCCTGGGAATACGACCCAAGCCCCTTTTCACTAGGCGGCGGGGTTAAAAACTCATCTCAACATCCCTGGGATGTGCTTACTGTTATGGATAAACCTCTGCACTGGTATACAGATTGGCCGCCGTACCGGTCACGGATATCCTGCCGCGTCAGTCGTGGGTATCCCGCTACGTCAGTGGGGTATCCTATCAAACCTCAAATAACAAAAATAACATGTGCTTTACATATAGTTGTTCATCGTGTAAGTGTGCTATCTTATATCAGTTAGGCCTCAATAGTAATTATTCAATCATATATATACATCCCAGGGATGTATACATACCCGCATCACACCTGATGCCTTTATTACTTTCTCATCCCCTGGGGATGTCTCATTCTTATTAGATTACTTGATCTTAATCACTTGCATCACACCGATGCCTTTATCACATTTTTTGGTGTTACACACACACCCATTTTCACAAAGCTTTTGGTAATTAAAACAACTTCACATTTGATAATTATATCACTACATACATGCTCTTGAAATTAAAGTACATGTTCAAGGTGTTCCCTACTTTAATTCTCTGAAGGTCCAAGCATCAAGGTCCCACGCGGCTCCTTGTGCTCGCTTTCATACGTACCACCTATGGTACATCATAATACATGCAATACATCACTAAAGATGTAATGAAGAAGGTCTTGGACCCTCAATGAATCTCAAAGAAAACTTAGAAAGTTAAGCAAAACTGTCAAAGTCGATTAATCGACTCCCAAAATCGATTAATCAAAATACAATTCGATTAATCGATTCCCAAAATCGATTAATCAAAATCCAAATCGATTAATCGATTCTCAAAATCGATTAATCGAGATTCAAATTCGATTAATCGATCCCAAATCGATTAATCGAAGTCTCTAACATAATAAGGTTGATTCTCAAATCGAGTGGTCGAAAGTCTGAAATCGATTAGTCGATCCCAAATCGATTAATCGAAATCCAAAATCGATTAATCGATTTCCCAACTCGATTAGTCGATTTCTCCAGGTCTCTTTTCTCCAGCCACTGGAGGTTCCCAGTCGATTAGTCGATTTCCAAATCGACTAATCGAAATCGGGCTTTCATGACTTTTCAACTTCCAGACCAAAATCGATTAATCGAATCCCAATTTCGATTAATCGATTTGGCCAGATTCAGCCCCCTTTCAGGCTGTTCTTCCAAATCTTTCTCCTTTCTTTTCTAAGTCCTTAATCTATCCTTTTTAAACTATATTGACTGAATCTTACCCATCATACATCTATGCATTAACTTCAATTTAAAACTTACCTAAAGAATCCCTTCAAGAGATTGATTTGTTGGGTTTGATTGCTAGGGTTCCATCATTTGGTTCACGATCCCAATCGCTTTGAATCCGTTAATGAATGCTCTAATTAGTCCTTTAATTTGCATTCACTTCCTCAATAACTCCTCTTTACTCCTCTCTCTCTCCTCTTAACTCTCTCTTCAACAACCAAAGCAAAAGAAACTAGGGTTATTAAAACCCTTTTATTCTCTCTCCTGCCTTGTGTGTTAAACACATACACTAAAGATAGGTGTATGTGACTGCAACTTAACACAATACTCTACACTTAGGTCACACTAATCTCACATTAGTACATAACTTCATGAACTCAATGTTTGACCATCACTTGGTCAAACCTACGATCAATCGGGCACAGATCCCGAGGTCAAAGTCAAACGATCAATTTTTCAGGATATTACAGCTAAAATCATTCGTCGATTCCATTTTCGAATGTTCGATTTTGAATTCGAACTTCGAATTTGGATTCAAACGTTCGATTCCTTCAGATTTCTGTTGCCTTCAGTTTTTCAAAAACAAGCTAATTTTCCTTTTAACTTTAATCAATTCTATCCTACTGTGCATATACAAACAAGTCTAAACTAAGGCTAACAATTTCACAAATTGAAACATTAAGTCACTTGCTGTTTCAAGGTCGATTCAGTGGCTTTCAATGATCCAATTTCAAAGCATCGGATCAAATCTTACAAAGCCTCAAGCCGGCGCATCTCCAACTACGCTCCACATTAGTATGTAAATGTACAGATTCTCACTTCTCAAACATGCGGTTTCACAGATCACAGATCCCGAAAGAATGTTTCATAATAAATCAGACAACTCTCCCTTCATCCAATTAATTAAGGACCTCAAGGCTTCTCAACGGTAAGGATCGTGAGAGTAGTCGAATACATCGGTAATCCTTGCAAGGAACAAATTCACCCGAGAGGAAGAGTAGTGAGAGTTTTCTCTTCACTCTCCTCTTATAAGGAAAAAATCAAGTTAAAATATCATGATACTTCTCCAAAATATCATAATATTTCTTCCAAAATTCTATCCACTAGAATTTAGCTTAGATTGGGTGTTGGGCACGCATACATGTGTCGGTGTATTAGTTCTTGTTTAAAGGCCTCCACTAAGTCTATTTAAATTTTCCTTTCACTAATAACCTTCTTTTAAGTTTACCAACCGATAATTCACAAAATTATCATGCGCCTTATTCGGGCACACTTACCGAGATAATCGGATTCGGGTTCAAAATGTTCAGGATATTACATTATCAGAGCGATGACTATTTGTTATCAGAGCAATGATGATTTGTAATCAGAGAGGTGATGATTCATTATTTGAGCCTATATTCATTAGTTCATTAGCTACGCTATTTGTGATGAATCAAATGGTAGAGAGCAAGTGTCATGTTGATCTGTGTGTAACGACCCGAAATTCTATATAAAAAGATGTAAAATACCGGGTCATTAAACTTAGTTCATAAGCTTATAAGCGGATTTTTCATTGAAAGAATAAAAATATATCATTTCATTTTTCTTAAAACCATGATAAAACAACGGAAATCAAATTATCTATGAAATTGAAATAAATAACTTTAACGTCCATGGATGAAAATACCAATCCAAAAATATACCACCGGCGACGGTCGTATGTCACACAACCAGTGGTACTTACATCAATGTTCGTGAAAAGCAAAAAGTAAATATTCTAAAGAAAATTCATTGGGTCGTACCAAGTCCAAATCCGAAAAGTTTTTACTAGATAGAATAATTGAGGAGAAAGATCTTCCTCATCTTCTGACAAGAAATCAAGATCCTCTTCAAACCCAGGATCTTTGTCAACGTCGGTACCTGTGACACAGTGTCGGGGTGAGCTAAAAATCCACATGCTTAGTAGCGCAATCCCAATACCATTCATATTTTAACCATCCAACACAGTTTTTAATGACCATTTCAACATTAATGACTAAAATGTCATAAATATAAGAAGCCACCACACATTTATATTCTAAGATAATTAATTCAAAGTGAAAATTTAAGTTTGAGTTTCTATAGTCTACGGTGGAGCCTTGATGCTGTAGTCAGAAAATCTAAATGTAGAATTTCATGTAAGTGCCCAATTACGATATTTTCCTTTTGCATTGTAGGTGTTAATTTTATGTTCATGCATTACTTAGAAATATAACTTAAGTAATCTCTATCGCGCATATAACAGTAGAGTCAAAGTGGCGAGGGACAACGACCCTAAAATCCGTGAATGCCCATGATATACTAATTTGCCGAAATTAAACTAATTAATTGAGTAATTAACTATAAATTAAAGCGATACCTTGGGGTTTATTGGGATTCCTCTTAAATGACCATACTAGGCTCAAGTAGGGTCCAATCCAGCGCGCGAGGTCCATCAAGAGATGCGGAAGAGGCGATCCTAGAGATAGAACTCTAGCTTCATCTAGGTCGGGGCGTTCGATTGAGGGTCGCGATAGAATCGGTAGCTCCTCGCTAGGGCTTTTGAATCGGGGCGATTAATCGACACAAATAGAACAAGCTCAAGCTCAACAACAATCATGGATCTACGGGTTGAGGTCGGATTCGATCCATAAGGATGAGCATTAAGGTTATTCTAGACTTAGGGTTTGGGAAATAAAGCAATCAATAGAAAGGGGAAAATGAATGCAAGAGATTAGGGGAAAGTAGGAGACAAACAAGACAAGAAATCAAGAAGATCAAAGATAAATGGGCATCTCACCCTTGGCCTCACACCAAACCCCAAATGGGGAAGAAGACTCACTCTTCAAAGCTCCTCTCAAGCTCAAATGTAATGGATTTTCATTAATCAATAACCAATGGTTGTCAAAATGGCTTATAAAATATGCTTTATAGTATTTATAAGTGGGAATAACCCTAAAATAGAAAAGTATCATGTTACCCTAAAAGGTAACCTAAAAGCTTTTAAAAAATAAAGGAAAAACAAAAGAAGAAATAAGCCCATATCGGGCAAATATGTCATCACACTCGCTCAAGCGACAACCAGGATTTGCTCAAAAGACTGAAGGCCGAAAATTTGGCCTCACATCTTATGCAATCTCGCTAGAGCAAGAACTGAGCTTGCTTGAGCGACTCTAGGCAGGGAGCCTTCTTTTTGGCTGATCCTCAAATCATTTCCCCAATGGATCCTGGCACTCCATGGCTCCTTCGTCGCTCCCTCTACCGTTGGTACGCCAAGTGTGGCCCAAAACCTAGGTCCTCGGTGGCAGCGTCCCCGTCATTCTCCTAGACTCAAAATATTTCATCACCGGTGAAACTGGCTCGCGACATCGATAGGTTAAGTTGACATCCCCATCAATTCTCACTGACCCAAAAGGTGTCATCTCCGATGAAACACGCATGTAGTACTAGTCAAGTGTATTGAGACTTGAACGATGGAACTCCTTGCAACTAGCCCAAGCAATCTCGGCACCCGGTGTTGTATGATCATAATCTCGGTCGACTGTATCGGGGGGCACATGGTAAACCCCTTCTCAACAAACCCAAGAACCCGACTTGCCAACCCACTCTACTAGATATTTTTGAAGCTTCCCATCAACACTTTCAGACCCAAAAGACTTTATCACTAATGAAGTGTGATCATGATATCGGTTGAAAATAAAAGTACCCAAGCAGTGAACTCTCTCATAATTGACCCATGCACTCTCAGAAGTCAGCTTACTAACCCTCCTCTCATAAATCGAAAACTCTCCGCCGCGGGTGAATGCCACAATATCATCCAATATCTTCTCAATGACCTAAATTTTCATCTTGCTCGAAGGAGGAAAAGATGGGAGTTGTGAGATTGGGATTGGTGCACAAAGAAATGACATTTGAAAATAAGTTCTAGGAAGTGGGGTTGCGCCTAGATGAGGAATTTCACATTGAGTGTTGAATTAACCCCCCTACCTTGAGATAGCTCAATGACATCTACCTTAGGTCCACTCCTTGCCACCATCCTAAAAGATCCGATAATGCGGGTGTAGGACCTCTTTGCAACCCCCAATGGGAATTGTTCGGGCCTAACCCGAACCATTTCATGGCCACTTATTTGGATTTCCTTGAAGCTCATAGGTAAATTCGCCCATAATTTGAAATCTCCATTGCACAAATTAATTTTAAGCATAATTTTGGCATGCAATGTGGAATGAGACTCAAAACTTGACTTACAACAAGACTTAGAATGTGAAGCGGAATACAACTCGAGACTATGATGTGTATGTGCATCTATGGACTCGATACTCTCATGTGCATGCGACGCTAACGACTCACATGTAACCGACTCAAGTGCTCTTGACTCTACAAACACTAACGACTTAGGCACAACCGACTTTGTGGGTAATATCAGCTCATGTGTTATCGAATCAAGTGACACTAATGGCTCCTGTGGACTCGACTCAACGGACTCCAATGACTCATGGGGTAAGTGACTTGATCGGCTTGTGTGTACTCGGTTCAACTAGTACCAAAGACTCAAGTGCACTCAACTCTACAAACAACAAGGACTCATGTACATCTGACTCCATGGACACTAACGAATCATGTGTAAGTGATTCGGTCAAATCGTGCGTGGGTGACTCAGTTGGCTAACATGTGGGCGACTCAACGTCATTACTCACAACGGAAATAAAAGTCTCCTCAATGCAAGTTAGATTTTCTTCGATTTCCTTTATTTCCTCTTCACTCACCACAGTACTAAGGTCATACACCATTTCTTCCACTTTCCTATTTCTCAGCTCCTTAGAACTCGCTCTTTGAATCAATAAATTTTGAGCAGAAAATTTTGTGGGGCATTGATATGCAATGTGTCCAAATTCGTGACACTTGTAACATTTGTTTCGACCACTAGTTTTTGGGTTTTCAATAATCACTCATTTCCCGTTATCGATTTGGGGTTTCGAAGAAGTAATCACTGATTTCGATTGTTGAACCCTGAAATTATCTCTCGAGGACAATTCCTTCCCCATGATCAATTTGGGGTCTCGTAGGGAGTATTCGTGGGTTTCAATGGTTGAGCCCCGGAATTAGAGCTCTCTTTAGTGTAGGTGCTCCTTGACTCATGTTGGGTGTGTTTATGATGCTTGTCCACATTAGCTTCCAAACACCGTAAAAGGTGGTGGTGCATGAAAGGAACATACTTTTCTGTAAGTCGCTCCTTCATGTCCTTCCATCGTGTGATGGGCTTACATCAAAGTGACTCGCATTGAAACTCCACATTATCCCAATAGGCTTTGGCGTGGATCACCAACGTCGTCTTGGCTAACTCAACCTTACACTCATCCAACACATCATATGAGTCAAAATACTCCTCTATGCTAGACAACCATCCCACGAAGGATTTAGGGTCCACGGTACCTGTGACGACCCGACTTTTCCAATCCCTAAGGTATAGGAAAGGCCGGTTCATCAACTTATTGATTTCTCAATAAGCCGTAACAAACAGAAGCCGGCAACATAAACAAAGGTCTAAAGACAGAGGCAACATATTTAATCCAAAAACAAAAGCTTCAAATAACAAAATTAGATATATCACTGTGAGGAACCAAAAAGAACCACCGGTGATGGCCAATCCGATCACCTAAAATAGAGGTTCACAATAATGGTTCCTCGAGTGATATCAAAAAGAACAAAATAAGGCCTAGGGCCCAATATTCAAAACAATATTCAGACAAAATACCAAAATACAGGATCTAAAGGTCAAGGGAAGAACTCCTCAGCAGGCAAGTCTAATTCCTCCTCAGGAATATAATCAGAATCCTCCAAATCCTCAGATCCCAAATCAGTCTCAGCACCTGTGACGTATAGTCGAGGGTGAGCTAACAGCCAAGCTCAATAAGGGAAGACAGATCTATTTGCATTTCTTATAAGTAAAAGTTTTCAAAAAGAATCGGATCAAATATGGTTTTCAATGATGCTTTTCAAATTAAATCTCCAGTTCTAATCCTGAGTCAAAAACTGATCATAAAATCTAAAGTGTTCAAAATGTTCTGATTTAGCATGCTTCTTGTCTTAAATTTATAACTTAATTTTATCTCCCAAATTTCCTATAGCATGAGAGCAGACTACGTGACCGATGGGAAGACCCTACTGACCATCGTCGTTCATGAACCCATTTCGAAAATGCAACAAGCCCCTACGCTATGAGGGAAACTTGCGCCAAAGTTTTACCGTCAACACGGTTGGTGGAATCTAGGGCATCGTACTTATGAACCCAAAATCAAATGCAAATGCTAACACATATCCAAGCTTATTATTCATATCATATACTAATTTTTCAAAGTTCTGATTCAAAAGTTACTGAGGTTCTGATTCAAAAGTTAACTGAGGTTCTGATTCAAAAGTTAACTGAGGTTCTGATTCAAATTTAGCTGAGGTTCTGATTTCCAATGATTCTTATTTATGACAAGGTTTGCAAATTTTCAGATTGTATCATATGTTCAAAGTTTTAATTTCACCGTGTGTAATGAATTTTCTATATTTCATGCTTCTAAAAATAACCTGATTTATGACTGTTTATGCTTATAATTTATGCAAATAATAGTTTGGATTCCCCTACCTTAACCAAGCAAATTCAAAGGCATGCATAAGCAATCCTCTCCAAGGACTCCCAATTGACCAAAACCTACATATATTAACACCCTAAGTGTTAATATACAACCCAAAAATTAATCCAAAGGCTCATAAAACAAAAATCCAATCAAAAATTAAAAAGCCAGAAACTGGACAGAATTCATAAAATTCGACCATCGAATTTCAGAACTCTGTTTCAAAGTTAAAATCCCATTTTCGACTGTCGATTTCCAATTCGACAGTCGATTTCCAATTTCGACAGTCGATTTTGGAAATCGATGGTCGATTTTCTCGAATCTTTGTGGTAAATTTTTAACATGCTCAGATTCTTTTTCTTATTTTCTACACAGCCATACCATCATTTCTATTGGATTCAAAACTTACATTCTTAACAAAAATCAAACAAATTTGCATAAGGAGGTTTTAAGGCATACCTCTTGTAGCTTAATTCGTTGCTTTCTTTGAACCGATTCTCGTTCGGAAAAGATCTCCAAGCTCAATGGTTTTAGATCTTCAAATCAGTCCAAAAAGAAGGGTGGTTACAGCCACTTCTCTCAACAAAATCACACAGATTTTCACCCTCTCCACATCACTCTTCTCTTTCAATTAATTCAAACTGATCAGAATTTAGGCACTACTCTAATCAATGGTTGAGATGGAGAGAGGAACTCTAAAACTTCCAAGATCTAAAGATCACATGCAGCCCAAAAGGTTTCCTATTTGTTTTCCAACCGAAAGAGAGAAGTGTATTTTCTCTAAACTCTCTCTCTCTTTATAATATATAAACAAAGCATACAAAAATCTAGATTTTTGTATTTGCAACTTATCCACTTAAGTTGAGAACATATCTAGTGTTAACCACCAACACCAACCCAATAGTATAAGTCATCGATTTCATGACTTGCACACCTCTCGAGACCAAATCCTTTGGCCATTAGTCTTACCATAGCCTTAGCTTACCAAAAGTCCAAAATATTCTACAGTATTTTCCGGGCACGCTTACCGAGGTAAACGAAAATATGCCGAAAATATCAGGGATATTACATTCACCCCTCCTTAGGAATTTTCGTCCTCGAAAATTGAAGACAACACACACCACAAAAAGGAAACGAAACAGAAACAAGGTGCACAGTGCGATGGGCTCACAGGGCACGCAAGTCAAGGGATGAAATCCGTAGTAACATGGATGTACTACATGTGGCACCTGAAGGGCCATAGTGGGTTGCATCCATACATGGATGCCCACCCCGAGTGTCACGTGCCGGGAAACCGTCACACCATGACGTAGAAAAGCAACACACAAAAGAACTAAACAAACAAGGATCCTACCACAAAATAGATATAGTACTGAAGGGACAGGCCCACACACGGAAATGTAACAGGCCAACAAAAAGCCAGAAGGTGCTAACATAGCCAATTCATAATAGCAGTGTACTCACCGAACAACCAAAACTAGCAAAACAGAGCCAAAAGCAGAAAATATAGATGGAAGGGCAAAGTTAGAACCAGGTTGCAAGATAATGCATGCAATAAGAAAATAAATACATGCCCCAAAAATGATGGGGTTGCTCCCAGATTGGAGGGGACACAGGTCAGAAAGTGGGTGTGGGGGTGGTGGAGCCAACTAAGTAGGTGGCTGTACGGCTTGTGGGGCGGGCTGCGTAGAGTGGGCAGAAAACCAGTCAGATATAAAATACAGCCCAAAACCCAACAAAGAGCTGCGCAAACCCATAACCCTCGCTGAAACCCCCTCGCGAAAAGCTGAGCTTAAAACACCGACCTCTGGAATTTTGAGCAATCACCCATGATGTAACCTCTCATAAATGAAGTGCACCAACCAATAATTGGTGGTCAAATCGCCACAAATGTTTCTATCATAAATCCACCTACCCCTAATTTCGCAATGTTTCGTGCATAAAGTGTTAATAAACATTTATGACAAGCTTTAGGAAAATAAACCAACAATGTGCTCAGGCTGAAAAATTTTGCAACACACCTGAAATTTTTAACACATATGAAATTTTAATACACCTGAGTATGTTTAACACATCGGAAATTTTCAAAATGGACAAAAATTTTGAAATCTATAATTGATCCTGTGGGTCTAAATGGACCTAGTTTGAGCCCGTTGTATCCCAATCATGAACTCAGATCATGACAGCAGTAGCAAGGGCAAATGGCAGCAGATCAGATCATGACAGACCATAACACACCAGAATTTTGGTCTAAGGTCCCAAAAATTATTCTGATGTCCATAAGTGAGGGACGTTTATACGGACCGACGCAAAAAATAACGTGATCAGCCACAAGTTCTCACAGAAATAATTTTATATTTCTACATAAAACCAAGAATGACAGTAATATTGATGTATATAACCAAATGATTACATATAACTGGAAAATATCATACAGTCCACACAAAATGAAAAAAAATTCAAGCAAATAGGCTCGGAAATTGGTCCCAGAGCTCAGCTTCACGCTCCCAAGTGTCTTCCTCCGGTGTGTGATTCCGCCATTGTACAAGAACCAAAGGAATCCTTTTAGTGCGTAGGATCTGCTCCTTGCGATCCAAAATCTGAATCGGGTCCTCAATCACCTTCAAACCATCCTGAAGCTCGATGGGTTGGTAATCAAGCACGTGAGTCGGGTCACGTATGTATCGTGAGCATCGAAACATGAAAGACATTGTGCATGCTAGACAATTGCGGCGGTAGCGCCACTCGATATGCAACCTCACCGACTCGGCCTAAAATTTCAAAAGGCCCAACGTACCTAGGACTCAACTTCCCTCGCTTTCCGAACCTCATAACGCCTTTCGTAGGCGAAATCCGAACAAAGACATTCGCCAACCTGAAAAAATTAATTATTAGTGTAAATCGGACTATATACCAAGTGAAAAATACACTTTATGGCAGTTAACTACCTCAAAATCCACGTGTCGCCTCTTGAGATCACCGTAGCTCTTTTGACGACTCTGAGCTACTCGTAGTCGCCACAGATCAACCGAACTGCTATCTCAGGTCCAATAATGAGCTTCTCACCCACTTCTTCCCAGTTTAACGGCGATCGACACCGTCTCCCATATAAAGCCTCAAACGGAGCCATACCAATGCTAGCCTGAAAGCTATTGTTGTAGGCGAACTCAATCAAAGGCAAGTGTTGGTCCCATGACCCGTGAAAATCCAACATGCAAGCTCTCAACATGTCCTCAATAATCTGATTCACTCGCTCAGTCTGGCCATCCGTCTGTGGGTGAAATGCAGAACTAAAGTCAAGACGAGAACCCATTCCCTCCTGAAATTTCTGCCAAAAGTGTGAAGTAAACAACGGGTCTCTGTCTGACACAATACTAGCTGGTATCCCATGCAGTCTAACAATCTCCTTCAAGTATAATTCTGCAAGTCTACTAGCTGTATACGAGATATTGTATGGCAGGAAATGAGCAGATTTGGTTAGCCGATCAACAATAACCCAAATGGCATTGTTTTTCCTCGTTGTTTTTGCAAACCTAAGATGAAGTCCATCGAAATGGCTTCCCATTTCCATTCAGGCACATGTAAAGGCTGTAATAACCCTGCTGGATTCTGATGATCAACCTTAACCTGCTGACAAACCAGGCATCGCGATACGTACTCAGCGACGTCACGTTTCAAACCTCGCCACCAGAAACTCTTCATCAAGTCCTGATACATCTTGGTGCTACCAGGATGTATGGCATACATGGATTTGTGAGCCTCTTCTAGAATAGTGTCCCGAAGCTCTGAGCTTGTCGGTACACATACATACACGGAAACAACAAGGTTCCATCTCGCTTTCGAATGGAGAAATCCTTCTTCTTTGCCATTCTCGACATCTCGTCTAATCGCCATCACCTCATCATCGGTCATCCAAGCTTTCTAATATTCTCGAAGAGCGTGGCGTAGTACAAGAGTAGCCATCAATGCTCCGAGCCTTTTACATCAAACCGTGAGCTGCCCAAAGCCATATCTTCCAATAGCTTCCATCGCTGAATCCGGCTCACAAGATGTGATAACCGACTGAAGACCTTCTACTGAGAGCATCAGCAACGACATTTGCCTTTCCTGGATGGTACTGAATCGAGCAATCATAATCTTTCAAAACTCCATCCATCGTCGCGCCTCATGTTCAAGTCCTCCGAGTGAGCAGTACTTGAGACTCTTATGATCGGTGAATATATCAAATATCTCACCGTAGTGGTAATGTCGCCAGATCTTGAGAGCGAATATAACTGCTGCTAACTTGAGATCATGCGTCGGATAATTTCTCTCATGGTCCTTCAACTGTCTAGAACCATAAGCAATAACCCGCTCGTGTTGATTAAGCACGCAGCCTAATCCGCCATAAGAAGCATCACTGTACACGGCAAAGCCTCCACTGGAAGGTATAGCAATCTACGGTCTTTGTAGTCAAGCGGACGCTTCAACTCCTCAAAACTCGCTCTGCGCTCTGTCCAATCGAACTTTGCATTCTTTCTTGTAAGCTGTGTAAGCGGACCAGATAATTTCGAGAAACCCTCGACAAATCTCCGATAGTACCCTGCCAAACCAAGAAAACTCCGGACTTCTGTAACCGTCGTAGGCTGTTCCCAGTTCACCACAGAATCGATCTTTGTAGGATCCACTGAAATGCCTGACTCCGAGACAACATGGCCTAAGAAACTGACCTGATCTAGCCAAAACTCACACTTGCTGAGTTTGGCATATAACTGATGGTCCCTGAGTGTTTGAAGAGCCATCCTTAGATGTTGCACATGCTCCTCTCTGGTTTTCGAATAGATGAGGATGTCATCTACGAAAACTACCACAGATTTGTCAAGATGTGGTTTGAACACCCTGTTCATCAGATCCATGAAAGATGCAGGCGCATTTGTCAATCCAAATGGCATCACTAGAAACTCATAGTGGCCATAACGCGTCCGAAACGCAGTTTTGGATATATCTTCCACCTTGATCTTGAGCTGATGATAGCCTGACCTCAGATCGATCTTTGAAAAGGATTTGGCACCTTGCAATTGATCAAACAAGTCATCTATCCGCGGAAGAGGATAACGATTCTTAATCGTCATCTTGTTGAGCTGCCTATAATCGATACACAGACGCATCGATCCATCCTTCTTTTTCACAAATAGAACCGGTGCACCCCAAGGAGAAACACTCGGTCGAATAAAGCCTTTGTCTAACAACTCCTGAAGCTGTTCCTTGAGCTCCTTCAACTCAGCAGGCGCCATTCGATAAGGAGCCTTGGACAATGGTTCTGTACCCGGAGCTAAGTCGATCGCAAACTCAATCTCTCGGTCCGGTGGCAATCCAGGCAATTCATCAGGAAAAACATCGGGAAACTCACTAACTACTGTAAGAAGTGCAATGTCCCGATCTTTCTCCTTACTATCTTGCAAGTAAGCAAGATATCCACAGCATCCGTTCCTCATCATGCGCTCAGCTCTGATGGCTGAAATAATAGGTGCAACGTTCGATTTGACTCCGCAAAATCGAAAGGATTTCATCTTCGGTGGTCGGAAGGTTACGATCTTCCGTAAACAGTCCACATTCGCATGGTATGCAGACAACCAATCCATCCCGAGAATCACGTCGAACCCTGCCATTTTCAGCGTAATCATGTCGGTCATTGTCTCGTGGTCATCAACCATCACGATCACAGACTTGCACACTGTATCCGTGCTGACCGAGCTTCCCGTAGGAACTTTCACATCCAAGACAAACGCAAGGGGTTTGGGTACGATGCCCATCTTCTCAGAGAAAAGAGGAGTAATGAACGAGTGACTAGACCCAGGGTCTATTAGTACTCGTGCTTCAATTTTACTTGAGTCGCTTCCACAACTCATCATAAGTGTACCTTAATTAAAAAGTTTGTCATTACTTATATATACTTATATGCAATGATTTTATTGTATTTTCAATTTATTGACAGAATATATAATTGAATCAATATAATTAATACCAAAAGTAAAATCTGAACTTTAAAATACCTTGGACCACGTCATTCGACGTTTGGGCATTCTGCGCAGTCACCGCATAGACTCGACCTTGAACTGTAGGTCGCGTCGAGTTCTGCGTAGAGACTGTCGTAGTCCATCCTTTCTCAACATCAGGATAATCCTTGATCATATGACCAACCAGTCCACACCTGAAGCATCCTCCAGTATTCCGTCTACAATCCTCAGTTTTATGTGGTTTCCCACATCTTGCACACAATGAAGTAGAAACAGGAGTAACTGCTGATCCCTTTGTTGAACCTTGAGCCACAGAAGCTCCACTCCTAGTAGTGCTCCCAGCTCTGAATGGTTGTCCTGGTGACGAACTCTGCGGTCTCTGATATGAAGACGTCACTGGTCCTGAAGCAACAGCTGGTCTAGAGTATGATGGCTGACTAGGGTAGGGAGGAGGTCTCGAGAACCTTGGCTTTTTGTTCACCTGCCCTGAAGCACTCACAGTCCCTTGGCCAAACCGATTCTTATTTCCCTGCTCTCGCCTCAAGTATTGTTTTTGAATGTCCTCCTCTGCTATGAGGGCCTTTGTCATGACGCCAGCATACGTCTCCATCTCCCACATAGACACCCTCTCCTGAATGTTCGGCCTCAATCCTCTCTGAAATTTTCGAGCTCATCACTCAGGCCACGTGCAAGGGTGCAAATCTGGAGAGTCTATCAAACTCAGCGCCGTACTCGCGCACAGACATCTCATCCTGTTTCAGCTCAATGAACTGGACCTCCCACTGATGACGTACGATCTTTGGAAAATACTGATCGTTGAACGTCTCCACAAACTCTGCCCAAGTCCATGGAGTATTAGGGTAGTCCTGCTCTCTCATCCTAGAAACAGACTTCCACCACGGACTGGCCTCTCCCAAAAGTTTGAAAGATGCCCAGCGTACTTTCTCAACATCTGTACACTGCAACACTTCAAATATCTTCTCGATCTCATCAAGCCACGCCTCGGCTTCCATCGGATCCGTCTGCCCTGAGAATGTAGGAGGTCTCATCCTCCTGAACTCGGCAAATCCTCCTGGCTGATGTCTGGCTGCCAGCATCTCTGTCTGTCTATCAATGGCTGCAGTCTGTTGAGCCATGTTGGTGGCCAAGGCTGCCAGCACCTGGTCCACATTTCCTCCCTGTGGCCTACCAGCTCCCAGGGCCTCTGCATTCGCACCAGTGGCAACTCTTCCTCTGCCACGTGAGGTACCTACACCCTCACGTGGTCCCTCTCTACCTCGGCCTCTGCCTCTGAACCGCGGAGGCATGCTGATCTGTCATTGTTGAAAAGCAATAACAATTGATCAGTAAGATTGTCAAGACAATCTATCCCTAGTCCTAAGACTCTGAACCTAGAGCATAGCTTTGATACCAACTGTGACGACCCGACTTTTCCAATCCCTAAGGTATAGGAAAGGCCGGTTCATCAACTTATTGATTTCTCAATAAGCCGTAACAAACAGAAGCCGGCAACATAAACAAAGGTCTAAAGACAGAGGCAACATATTTAATCCAAAAACAAAAGCTTCAAATAACAAAATTAGATATATCACTGTGAGGAATCAAAAAGAACCACCGGTGATGGCCAATCCGATCACCTAAAATAGAGGTTCACAATAATGGTTCCTCGAGTGATATCAAAAAGAACAAAATAAGGCCTAGGGCCCAATATTCAAAACAATATTCAGACAAAATACCAAAATACTGGATCTAAAGGTCAAGGGAAGAACTCCTCAGCAGGCAAGTCTAATTCCTCCTCAGGAATATAATCAGAATCCTCCAAATCCTCAGATCCCAAATCAGTCTCAGCACCTGTGACGTATAGTCGAGGGTGAGCTAACAGCCAAGCTCAATAAGGGAAGACAGATCTATTTGCATTTCTTATAAGTAAAAGTTTTCAAAAGACGGAATCGGATCAAATATGGTTTTTCAATGATGCTTTTCAAATTAAATCTCCAGTTCTAATCCTGAGTCAAAAACTGATCATAAAATCTAAAGTGTTCAAAATGTTCTGATTTAGCATGCTTCTTGTCTTAAATTTATAACTTAATTTTATCTCCCAAATTTCCTATAGCATGAGAGCAGACTACGTGACCGATGGGAAGACCCTACTGACCATCGTCGTTCATGAACCCATTTCGAAAATGCAACAAGCCCCTACGCTATGAGGGAAACTTGCGCCAAAGTTTTACCGTCAACACGGTTGGTGGAATCTAGGGCATCGTACTTATGAACCCAAAATCAAATGCAAATGCTAACACATATCCAAGCTTATTATTCATATCATATACTGATTTTTCAAAGTTCTGATTCGAAGTTCTGATTCAAAAGTTACTGAGGTTCTGATTCAAAAGTTAACTGAGGTTCTGATTCAAAAGTTAACTGAGGTTCTGATTCAAATTTAGCTGAGGTTCTGATTTCCAATGATTCTTATTTATGACAAGGTTTGCAAATTTTCGGATTGTATCATATGTTCAAAGTTTTAATTTCACCGTGTGTAATGAATTTTCTATATTTCATGCTTCTAAAAATAACCTGATTTATGACTGTTTATGCTTATAATTTATGCAAATAATAGTTTGGATTCCCCTACCTTAACCAAGCAAATTCAAAGGCATGCATAAGCAATCCTCTCCAAGGACTCCCAATTGACCAAAACCTACATATATTAACACCCTAAGTGTTAATATACAACCCAAAAATTAATCCAAAGGCTCATAAAACAAAAATCCAATCAAAAATTAAAAAGCCAGAAACTGGACAGAATTCGACCATCGATTTCAAATTCGATGGTCGAATTTGAAATTCGATGGTCGATTTGAAATTCGACCATCGAATTTCAGAACTCTGTTTAAAAGTTAAAATCCCATTTTCGACTGTCGATTTCCAATTCGACAGTCGATTTCCAATTTCGACAGTCGATTTTGGAAATCGATGGTTGATTTTCTCAGGTACTGTGGCTGTAAATTTTTAACATGCTCGGATTCTTTTTCTTATTTTCTACACAGCCATACCATCATTTCTATTGGATTCAAAACTTACATTCTTAACAAAAATCAAACAAATTTGCATAAGGAGGTTTTAAGGCATACCTCTTGTAGCTTAATTCGTTGCTTTCTTTGAACCGATTCTCGTTCGGAAAAGATCTCCAAGCTCAATGGTTTTAGATCTTCAAATCAGTCCAAAAAGAAGGGTGGTTACAGCCACTTCTCTCAACAAAATCACACAGATTTTCACCCTCTCCACATCACTCTTCTCTTTCAATTAATTCAAACTGATCAGAATTTAGGCACTACTCTAATCAATGGTTGAGATGGAGAGAGGAACTCTAAAACTTCCAAGATCTAAAGATCACATGCAGCCCAAAAGGTTTCCTATTTGTTTTCCAACCGAAAGAGAGAAGTGTATTTTCTCTAAACTCTCTCTCTCTTTATAATATATAAACAAAGCATACAAAAATCTAGATTTTTGTATTTGCAACTTATCCACTTAAGTTGAGAACATATCTAGTGTTAACCACCAACACCAACCCAATAGTATAAGTCATCGATTTCATGACTTGCACACCTCTCGAGACCAAATCCTTTGGCCATTAGTCTTACCATAGCCTTAGCTTACCAAAAGTCCAAAATATTCTACAGTATTTTCCGGGCACGCTTATCGAGGTAAACGAAAATATGCCGAAAATATCAGGGATATTACAGTACCCTTGAAATCTGGGACTTTGACTTGAATAGACCCTAGAGATTTTTTATCAAGATCATATTCAGGTTCACAACGATGGGAGTGTCCCCTATATCTAACCTCATCATAACTTTTAGGATTTCACCTAGGATTTGGAGTGTAACAGTTTCCTTGTTTGGCTAGTTCCCTCTCATTCATCGGTGTCATCGTGGCTTGGATGCTCCTAAGATGTAATACCCTAAAAATTTTAGTCCTTGAATAGTTTGCCTCGGTGCACGTGCCTAACTATTCGTACGTCGGGGATCCCGCAAAACATTAAGCAATGTTTGTGGATTTAGATTATGTGTGAAGAGATCAAATTTGAAGGTATTTGGACCATAGGTGAATGACATATACTTATGTCATTGTGTAGCAGTTTAGCACCTAAGCTTGCGGCTTAGTTATAAGGGAAGTAAATGCAATTGAATGCCTTGCATTTAATTTCCTTTTACTTCGTATGATTAGAATTTATGAGGAGTGAGAAGCGAAAGGGGGAGTGAAGGTGTTTTCGATTCGAAATCTCGTGGATGCGATTACTCAAGTCGTGCAAGAAACGAGGATTGAGGATCAATCCCCAAAAGTGGTCCACAAGAACCCTAGATCTGGAGTTGCATTCGTGGATCGTGTGATCGATCAATTCGAAGTAAGAAGTTGTGTTATGATGTGAATTAGCATTAGGTAAGTTTTCTTTATGATATGATTGAAAAATATGAAGAGAAGGTAGAGTTGAGAAAGAATGGAGATGAAATGCGAAAACTCAAGATTTGATGAAATTTATAAATTTTGATCGATCGAAATTTGATTCGATCGATCGAAATTGACTTGAGATAGTGGAATACGATTTATGGAGAAATTCGTTCGATCGAAATAAGATTTGATCGAACGAAATGTGTTTCGATCAAATGAGTCCCACACTTGATCAATCGAAACGTATATAACAGGGATTTTGGATTTTTGTTATCAGGATTCGACCGATCAAAATTTATTTTGATCGATCGAATTTGAGATCCGATCGATCGAATAATAAATCATTCGATCGAGTTTGTAGTGCCAAACTCTAGGTTCTGAGGGATTCAACCGATCAAAATATATTTCGATCGATCGAATTTGAGATTCGATCGATCGAATTTAAAATCATTCGATCTAATTGTGTGTCAGATATTTAGCTTATGTTGGATTCGACCGATCGAAATAATTTTGATCGATCGAATTTAGATTTCGATCGATCGATCAAAATTGTCAGATTCAGGACTTTATTCTGTTTTGTCTGAGGGATTATAAGGAGATCTTATATCTTTCTATTTTGCGTCATTTCTGACGTATGAACTGTGAATCTATGTGTTAGGATTGACCTTGTGCTTGTGAGAGGTTGAGGCTAGATCGTGTTGAAAGACTTCGCTTGTGACTTCGGGTCAAGGTAGGGAAACCCCTATACCATGTATATTCGATATCAATGGCATGTGTGTTATGATATGATAAGTTCTGTCAGCATCTAAGCATAAACCGTTTAAAGACCCAAATGTGAATGTTTCGTGTGCGTGTGTGATTTGGAGAATGCATTGTGATGAGGAAACCTTTCAAGCTTTGTTTTAGCAATGTGCTACCATATGGAATCCTTCGTGATTCAATTCAACATGTGCGTGTGAAAGATTGTGTTTCAGTTTTAAGCTTTCAAACTTAACTATATTTAGCACATCACACGGTGATAAACTATAAGTTATGCACGATGATTTAAGGATTATATGTGAATACCCGACCGATGCGGCGGTATATCCACGATCGACGCGGCGGGATATCCGTGACCGATATTGTGGGATATCCGTACAACCTTTGTGTGAATTGTGAAATCATACCAGCCAACGGTAAAATCTGTGTTCGGCACAAGCGTCCATCTTTGTTGGGACCTTAGGCACCATACGCAAATGGTTCATATGAACGACGATAGTGGGTATTCCATCGGGGGCTCGAGGCTATAGCTACTCGAGGGATAAATTAAGTAGAACACTTTAAGTTCCTTTCTCTGTAATACGAGAATCAGTAGATGTGCATATGATAAGCTCCCTTCACTAAGAAAAATGTGTGTTTCATTCAGTCATTTTAAATTGTGCACCAATAAATTGCTTTGCTCAGTTCATTGCTTTTGAAATTAGATTACCAGTAAGGAAAACTATGTTTTTATTTATGTCATGAGATATATGTACTTTGATAAGAGATGCATGCTATTAGTTTTTCCCTACTTAGCTTAGATAAAGCTCATTCCTCGATTATATGTCACAGGTACAGGTGAAGACTTAGGCACGGAGGACCAAGATAAGGAAGACTCCGATTACGTGCCGTTGGAAGAGGAGCAAGAGCCTCACCCAGAGAATTGCTTTATTTGTGCAAGGCCCCGGTAGGTCCGGCCTTGGAAAGTGGATTTAGAATATGGTTTAGTAATGTTTTGTAAAGAATATAAGTTTTGGAGACTACGCTTTTGTATAATTGTTTTGTGAACCATGTTTCGGTAAGGGATAGCCCTTACCAGTGGTTCTTTTCGGTTCTTTTACCCATATGCACTCCTATGGAATTAGAACCGTTATTTTGAGCGCTACTTTGATAAATTAGAATTGGAGATTTCCTTTGTTCGATATGGTGTGCTTTGTTTCCGCTTTGTATTTGTGGTTGTGCCAGGTGTTCTGTTTGGGGATCAGCCTTAGTGTCGATCCGACGGTCTGGGTTTCGCTGTTAGAAAATTGGGCTGTCACATAAGAACATCGACAATCAAGTCCATGGTAACTGATCAATCACATAATTTATCATTTTATCACCCTTAACTTAGTTATGCTAGGTTTTAGTTTGTTACTAATGAGTTACTGATGTGCAGATATTAAAGATAAACAGTAAAAGAGAGCCTAAGTGTTAATATTCATCAAAATATACTCAAATAGTAATAAAAATGATGATTAAGCGTATAAAGACGATTCGCCGCTAAAGAAGACTAAGAAATCGCACTTCACGATTAAGCGCTGCTATTACTGAAGTAGAAGAAAGAAATAAGTAAGAAATCGTAATTTTACAATTCTTTAAAAAGATGATTCTTCAGAAGCGACAAGAGTAAGAGACGATACAAGAAGAAAAAGCGATAGTTTGTAATAGAAAATCATTCAAGTCTAAGTCCAGTATGGAAGGCAAAGATAGAAAATCGTGATTTATGATTTTTTAGATAAAGAAAAGAAATCGTAGTCTACGATCTTTTGAAAGAGAGTTACGATTATATAAAAAGAAGTTTTTCTATTTACTGGTACTGCTGTTGATCACGTGAGAGCTATCACCTCCATGAACAAAATTAGAAGACTGCTTGAATTAGAAGTTAGCTAATCATGGATCTGAGAAGATTGATGAAGATATGCTCCGAAGGACTCAGTTGTTGAAAATTAAAGAACATTCCAAAAGTGCATCAACTAAAGAAAGCAAGAAAAGCTAAAATTAGAAGTAGAGTTATATTAAGATAGTTTTTATTTCTTTTATTGGATTTAGAACTTGTAAACCGACTCCTTATGATCTATAAATAAGAGAGCTCGGTGTAGGAATAAGACAATGAAGAATTTCAGCATTAATTGACGCCTAACGTTGAATTTTCTTCCGATCAAAGTAGTGTAAAATAGTTAGAGAGATTAGATATCGAAGGTTTCTTAAGAGCAATTGAAGACTGCAATTGGGTGTTGAAGATTAGAGCAGATATCTGTAGTTTCTCGAAGTAATTGACGACTGCAGCTGAGTGGTGAAGGATATATTTTACTTTGCTTTTTCAGTTTAGATTTTATTTATGCAATTTACAGCTTTGTAAACATCTTCAAGTTTTAATTTGAAATGACGACTCATATCAGAATTTGCAAATTAGTGTAATGATTTTTATTTTCCATTTTCAATTTTCTAAAGTTTAATTGACGCCCAGATTTTTGGAAGTTGTTGATTAGATTAAATCTGTATTGATAGGATTTTAGTATTGATTGACGCCCAATGCTAGGAGACTAGAGATATAGTGTAACGGTATTGTTTAAATTCATAAATATTCGATAGCTGAAGATTGGGATTGACGACCTCAATCTGAAGGAGGATTTAGATTTAATTTATGCATTTTTAGATTAAAACAAATTCTTTTATTCATATTTCTCCAGTAGATTAGATCTTAAAGATAAATAGAAGTTTTTAAAATAAGGATTTAAATATAAAATATGAATAAGAGATAATAGATAAACAAACTTCCTCGTGGGAACGATCATATGCTACTACTATGATTTCCATTATGCACTTGCAATAGGTTAAGACTTTAATTTTAAATATATATAGAAAAGTCGCCAACAAGTTTTTGGCGCCACTGCCAGGGAAGCAGAATTTATCTTTATTTCTATTTTTATTTAATATTTTTATTCTTTTAGAAACCAATATTTATCTTTCTCTTTTTATATTTTTTAATATTTTTATTTTTCTTTGATCATTTCTTAAGCATTTGCAAGTTTATTCGGAGTAACGGATCAGATTTTCAACACTCCTGAGGGCCCCAGGAATTAGAAATACAGATTTGTTTCTCTCCCTGCTTGCTAAAATAAAAAGTAAATAGTACTAAAATCAAAATACAATAAGTGTCAGCATGACACACAACGGTCAGAACATGACTAGGACCATGGGGGAATATTATGCCTTGACACCTCTTACACCTCCCTCATGTGTTCAAATACCCCATACCGCCGGTAATGAGCCTTTCGAAATCACGCCCAATATGCTCCAAATACTTCCTATCTTCCGCGGGCTAATGGACGAAGACCCCTCATTGCATCTAAATAATTTTGTAGAAATATGCAATATTATTAGAATCACGAATTTGCGTGATATAAGCATCCGCTTGAGGTTATTTTCATATTCTCTCAGAGACAAGGCAAAGCAGTGGATACACTCTTTACCCCGGTATTCGATAGCTGATTGGGAGGAGTTGAAACAAAAATTCCTTAAAGAATACTATCCGACATACAGAGCAACTCGGATCTGGTATCTGATCTTAACGTTTCAACAATTTCCAGATGAACCTCTTTGGGAGAGTTGGAATCACGTCAACAATCTTATGCATATGTGTCCTCACCATGGAGTGACGAGAGGGCAAGCAGTTCTCACTTTTTTTGAATGTTTGGATGAATCGACCCGGTATATGGTTGATGTTACCTGTGGCAAGATGTTTAGAATGTTAATCACAGAGGACGCTTGGGAGCTCTTTGAGACCCTCAGCAGAGAACCGGTGTGAAACCATGCATCAAGTGAGGTTGATTCGGAGACTTTACCGAATATGCTTCCTAAGCAAGGAAGATTTTATAAATAAAAGTCAATGATGGAGGGTTTTTCGAAACTTAAGTTTTGGAAGGTATAAGTTCAACCTCTGGTGGGTATAAAATTGCTCCCAACATCTCCAAAAGGAGAAGCTTGTGATCCTAAACATAGCCTAACTCAAGTGGCCCCTAAAAATCCAGCAGCCCCCTTTTGCCCCACAGAAACGCAAGACCACACTAACACTGAGGAAGCCCTGTTGCAGATAACTGAAAGCTGGCTGCAACATGGCAATATCCAAACACAATTACTCCACAAACTCCTGAAATCCATTACACAATTAGAAGCTCAGGTTGAGTTACTAACTAGTTGGAATACCACGAGAGAGAGTATTTATTCTTCCTCATGGCTAGTTGGCACCCCAGGAGGAAATACCCTTATGGGAGGAGGCACATCAACTCCCCTTGATCATCATTAAGTTCTTCCTGAATCTATCGAGCTACCGACTCACCCATAGCAAACACGTGTAACATATGTATATAAATACTTTTGAAACGACCTCTCTACGATTTATAAAATATTACTAATCGTTGTTTTAATCACTTGAAGAGCATGGATTTGTGATTTATCGTGAGTTTAGAGTCCAGTCGTAGTGAGTACGATTTTCCAGTCATAGATTCTAGTGATCGTTATCCAGAATTACAAACGACAATTCTAGGAAACAGAAGAATTTGCTGATCAGTCTTATCAGAAGCATTGGAATTGAAACCCATTTAAATTTGTATAGGAAACGGAAATGAAATGCATTCAATCTCACCACTTTCCAACCACCCTAGCCTAGGAACCTACACATAGACATTTACTCAAAGTGACGGTTCAATACTTTTACCTATAAATTCACACCCATGCATTAACTAACACCATCCCATAACCTTTCTTCTTCCTCCGTCTTTAACCCTAAAACCCTATGACGGAAGAACACAACCTAGGTGATTCTAGCAAAATACTTGATAAAATCCTTGAAAAACATAGAGCCAAGCTCCTGGCAGTAGTAAATAAAGTAGAAAAGTTGAAGCATCAGCGACCTGTCCCTGATGCTGAATCATCCACCGAGACTACCCTTAACCCTAAACCTAACCCAAATCCGAAACCACATCCTTAGACCCCACTTCCTAGCCTTTTCATTATCACAACCCACCCTGAATGAAACCGTGGATATAATAAGGATGGGTTACAATTTCCAGTGTCATCTCTCATCCTATCCTTGATCTCCTCGTCACCCCTCTCCATTGCTCATAGTTCCCCCTTGTCAACTGTTGTCGCTCCAAGTGTGCCAAAAATGTGTGCAAAAAATTAAAGAATTAAAGAATGCTAAATTATATGGATGTTAACTTATGAAAGGGATATCAGCACATTGGGGCTAACACTGGCCTGCAAGATCAGGGCCAATTGTAGCAAGTTTTAAAAGTAAGTATTTCAAGATCGTCCACAGAGAAGTTTGTCTAAAATGAGAGATAAACCTCCAGATCTGTGCTACCAGATCTGGCTCTATAATTATCTAAAATAAAGAATAGATAAAAGAGAGTGTTGGGTTTTGTCACGTTTAACTAAAAGCAAATAAAGAAAAGAACTAACTACGTGATCCAGATCCGAGTTGTGGAGGTGTTTAAAATAAGACAAATGAAATAATAGCTTCATGTATTTTAGCCTTTGAATTTTAATGGAGAATCGTAGTTCAACGAGGCAGATTCAATCTTCATCCGGCTACCGGCCGGATGTAAGAGAAATAAATCGAATTAAGGAATAGGTTTAGACTTATGGTCGTGATTTGTCATGCATCATCGCCTAGTCAGTGGCCTATTCTTTATTTTGAACATGAACATCATCGTAAATGCCGCTTGAATTAGGTTACCAACGCTAATTCGCACAGGATGATGAATTAAGGAAGTTGGATGCGGATGAGTGAATCTAAAGAAGTCTAATGCACTAAGGTGAACATTCGAACCTCGACATGACTCCAATGGAGAAGACACAAATTACAAAGAACCTTTTAAAATCCAACGTTTACAATTACAGAGCACGGCTTCTTAGAGAGCCCTCAGACTTACGGAGCTTCTCGAGAGCCCTCGATTTACGCCTTGAATCCGAACTTGGAAGTACAAATCACTGCAATGGCTCTCAAAGGTAAAATACAAGAAGGGATTACGGGAATCGGATGAGCTTCCGACCGGAATGGGGAAACAGAGATGAAAACTCTAAAATCTGGATACCCAAATTGGGCAAATGGTTCGTCTATTTATAGTTTTTCCTAAGCCATTTCGGATGTGTATCAACCAATCAATTGGATAGATCTGTATCAACCAATAGGAGTCGAGCACGGGATCCGGATCTGCTACGGCCAATCGAAATGCTTGATCCTGGTTCACCAATCAGAAGCAGAGGCATCAATTCTATGTAATTCAAAAATCTGTTTGAGCTTCTAGAAGTTCCCGCCAAGTAATTTCATCTTTGGGTGTTCACATGGGGTGGAATATGCCTTTGGTTCGTGCTCGAATCTTCCTGAATGTCCTTGGGTTTTAAAACGCATTAGCGCGTGCAAAGTTTCTGAAATACCCTTGGACGAATAAATCCCGTAATGCCATTTTCGCATAGTTTAAGGGCTTTTTAGCAAGTAGTTTGGCTCGAAGCTCTCTTCGAAAGCATTTTGGCTTGGAGATCTTTTAAAAGCATTTTGGCTTCAGAGATCTTTTCAAAGCATTTTGGCTTCGTGGAGATCTTTTAGCAAAGCATTTTGGCTTCGGAGATCTTTTTAGCAAAGGACTTCTCTTCTTTTCGAGTGTTTTCTTCTTTTCGCAAAGGTCATTCTTCTATTCGTGGAGTGTTTCCTCCTTTTCGCAACGCGTTCAAGGTTCTTTCTTGAATAGTAGAAGTTCTTCTTGAATTGACTTTAGCTTCCATTCTTCTTTGCGAATGGATCCTTCTTCTTCTTGGTCTTTTCTTGCTCTTTTAGGACCTTTTTAGCCATTCGAGGCTATTTCTTCACTCCCTCTTTGAGCTTGACATGCGTTGTCGACTTTTGATCATTTTAGGATGGTTTTTGGATTTGGACCTGTCTTTTGGTTAGGCAATATGAACACTAAAGCACTTATTTAGTCCTCTCAAGGGTCTTTCAAGGCTCATGTTTAGGGTGAAAATGGTATTTTCACTACTTATCACACCCCAAACCTAAGCTTTGCTAGTCCACGAGCAAAGAAACATAAAAACAAAGTAAAGAGCCACTTTTGTAGGAAGCACAGTGCATTTAGCATATGCAACAAGCCTTTTAAACCCCTAGGTGATCCCTAGAGGAGGAGTGAAGTTTCTGAGGGTTTTCAAAGTGAAGGTACCCACAAACTTCTCCATGAAACAGTTAACATCAGTGCAATATTATCAAATGAGCAATTAAGGAGCAGGGTTAGTTACTCTTGAATCAATGATGAAACAGAAAATTTGATTATTGTTTGCACAGAATTTAAACATTTATAAACCTCATGAATGTTTCAATATTTCCAATCTGTGAACAAATCATAGAAAATCATACAAATGTGCCAAGCAGTAGCTCATCCTATGGATAAAAATTAGGTTATAAGTCATACTTAAGGTGCTCAAGTTCCAACCCAAACACTCACGGGGTATACTCTCATCGCTGTTTTTGTTGAGGGTTCATTTTCACTCAAGCTCAAGAGCGTTACATCTCCCAAATGGATCTGGCATGAGCATAGGCATGATTCTTAGGCAATGGCATCATTGACATCTCCTCACCATAGATTGGGTCACTTCTCATCTCCACATGACTCACTCAACTTTGGATCACAAGGGCTTTTAATCTAGGTTTGTTTGTATGGCTTATGGAGTGAAGTTTCAAGGAAAGGCAATTTGAGCAGAGGTTTGAATTTGAGAACTCGTGAAGTGCAGAGATGGTTCATGACTCCACCTTTTGAGTTTAGCTTCTTTCTTCTTCTTTTCGAGATTCTCACATTCACGGTGATCAGTTCTTTCTTTGATCTTGCATTTTCAACATAAGGTCCTTTTTTGCCTTTTTGCTTGCAACTTTTTCACATTGTTTGTCTCTTCTTTTCTCACCACCATATTGCCTTTTTGAGGTATTTTCTCTTCATTTTCTTGATGTTGCCCGAAATGGTCCATCTTCATTCTTTCTCCTTTACCTCCCAATTCTCGAGTGAGGGAAGGCTGAATTGGTTCCATAGGTTCAGTGCAAGTACTTTTGAGTATTTTGATGAAGAATTGTAGGATTTACGACTCAAATGGGGTACAAACAGGGGATTTTTCTTGGTTGGTTACATTAGGTTCAAGTCAGTCCAAAGAAGGCCTTGATCTTTTCCTCGCTTTCATGAGTGTCACTTGTTTTAATTTGGAGTTTCCTAACTTCTAGTGGATCTAATGCCTCTCACCAATCCTTTGAATCGTAAAAATTGCCTCACCACTCTTCAACAGAGATGGAAAATATATGGGCTCAATTCTCACCGGTTATGGTTTTTCCTTGAGCTTTTAAGTATATCTTTACCTTTCTCTTCCTTTTGACTTACTACGTCTTGATACCGGTATGTTTTATGGTGTAATCATCATGGAAATGTAGAATATCGCAAGGTTTAGAATGTCTAAATTT
Source organism: Chloranthus sessilifolius (assembly GCA_021018995.1). Taxonomy (NCBI): domain Eukaryota; kingdom Viridiplantae; phylum Streptophyta; class Magnoliopsida; order Chloranthales; family Chloranthaceae; genus Chloranthus; species Chloranthus sessilifolius. Next base: position 47,508,161 of record CM037593.1, on the reverse strand, counting down.
GGCAAGGGAATTTTAAATTTTCTAGTTGTCATGATTCTAAAGTAAATTAATACATTTCCTAATTACTTAGGTGATTCTGCGCCCTTATGTTAACTATTCCTAGGCGGGACTTGTGCCACACCCCCAAACCTATGGGGAACAAAGTGTCCTCCTTTGGTTCAAAGGTGGCATGGTCACTTTATCGGAAAAATTGAAACAAAGGCACAACAATAAGAAGAAAAAAATAAAGCAGAAAATGACATGGAGAATGGGAGAAAGTAAAGTTTATTAACTAGAAATATTTTACATAAAAAAAGAAAAGAAAAATAAAAGAGAATAGGACAGTGTTTTTAGGGAGGGGGTGGGGCGGTGGAGGGGTGGAAGTGGCAGGGGAAGGTTGATTTTTTTGTTTTTTCTGAGGAGGCCGGAGTTGGGCCTCCTTTTCTTTGGCCAAAATCGCGAGGACCTCTTCAAATTCGTCCCAGAGGGGCTGGAGCGGATCTGGCACCTTCGGTGGTGGTGGGTCCAGCCACATGGGGTAAAAGCGGTGTGGTGGCTTATTGGCTTGGTCGTCGGCCATTTTGGAAGGGTGGGGAAAGATGTGGGGGAATTTGGTAGAGGTTGGTTATTTATAGGTAAGGTGGGGAAGCCGAAAGGGTGGGACTTGAATGGGGGGGCATTGGTAATGCTCATGGCCCAGGAATCAGCGTGGGACATTAAGTAGCATTGGGCGCATGCGTGTGAGGCAGAAGTAACTTTCAGATTTAATTCCCCAATAAGTGAGTAACAACACGGAAATTGGGGAAACGTGTGAGGAACCGTGTCCTCACTTGTTGTTGTAAGGAAAAACAAAGAAAATAGCAGCTCACTACGGATCTAAATGGTAGAATTTATGAAAACGAAACCGAAAGAAAAGAAAAAATTAGTGAAAAGCGAAACTAAGAAGCAACGAAACTAAGAAGCAATGAAACAAATGCATGCATACAAATTGGGTTTAGTCCTCCTAAATCAAAGAATGGTCCGATAATTGCTTTCTTGTCGTTTTAGAACTACCAAGCTCCTCTTCTTGCTCCTTTGTAAGGGAGGAAGAAATAATCACAGTAGTGTTTGATGATCTCCCAAAAATACATATTTCAGATTTTTGGGAGCCGCTTGAGTTCCAATTGTGGGTGAGAAAAGAGGGCAAGCAAAGGTACCTTGGTAACTTGTGGAAGAGGGAGAGGAGCAGTCTCCAAGAGAGAGAACTTGATGATCACAGTGAGTGCCTTGCACAAAGCAGCACTCCTTTGAATTTGATCTCCTTTTCCTTCTTTCTCGGTGGATCCCCAAACCTAAGATGAACATTGTCCTCAATGTTCTAGACAATGAGAGACTAGGGGCGCAGGGTAAAAGAAGAAAGAAAAACTAAGAATGAAAAAATCTAAACTATATGCACAGAAAAATAAAAATGTAAAATCAAGATATGAGCAAGGAAAAGGAAAACATGATATACAAATGCAAGAAAAATCAACAAAACAATGCTAGAATTGCTAAATAAAATCTAACAAATAGAAGGATTACTATGCAAATGAAAGGAAACTAATGCTAATAACAGAGAAACAAGAAAAGCAAGGTAAGGGACCTGAATACAAAGTTAAAAAAGAAAAAGAAAAGTGTTGATACAAAAACTGAATTTGTGAATGCAAAATAGGAAAACAAAGTTATAAACTAACTATACTCACGTAAAAATGACGAAAATCAAAAAACGAGGACACATTAACCTAAGAAAGAAAAAAATCGATCTAAAAACAGAATTTGAAACTAAAATTCCTAAAACAGAAAATCTAATGCCAAATGATATATCCTAAGCCCAAAGAAACAAACCCAAAAGCCCGAGATACTTATGAATCTAAGTGATTATAAAATGATTAGCAGAATACGGTGAAAAGCAAGATTCATAAGATTGACCCCTTTGTTGATGATGTGTATGAAAAAAGAAATAATGAAGCATGGGAGCACATATTAAAAAGCAGGGGTTCACACACATTTGAGACCCCTTTATGATGAAGAAATCTCAAGGAAAATAAAATTAGTGGGTCCATTGAATATTCAAAACAGCCTATGATTCACTACTCATTATCCTACATGATTCCTAAAAAAAAAATGATCTCAAAGAGTCCAGATGGGAAAAGTGGATGCAAATGGAGAAAACAGCCCATCCTAAGATATCTATATTGTTTTATAATTTTCTATTTTTTTATTATAATTTTTTTTTTTTTTTTTACTTGTTTTGGATCAGCTCAACAAGAGCCCTTATTTACTATCCTGAAAATAATGAGAAACAACTCGGAGATTTTCTATTTGTGTTTTCACTTCTTTTATTTTGTATTTGGTTTTGTAAAAAATCAAGATGCCTAAAAGACGTTAGAAATTATAATCAAAACAAACATTAAACACAAAGAATCATTGGTTCTCAAGAATTTAAAATAGAAAATGAATGCAAAGGAGAAGGATGCAAACTCAAGCGGATCTGCTCCAGCTTTGGTCCAGATGCTCCTTGTTGACTACGCTCCAGATCTGCAAACATCCAAAACCTGCAGCAGCATTATTCAAGTATTGACAAAAATAAAAGAAAACTCAAAGCACGCCCAAATTTGACAAAAAAGACAAAAGAGTGGCACAAAGATTTATTCAAATAACTAGATGGCAAAGAATAAAAACTCAAAAAAATAAAAAAATAAAAAAATAAAATTCGTCAGAAAATGGGTTTTCTATACAAAATCATAGACATTTAATCAAGCACTTGGAATGCAAAGTGCAGGTTTAAAGCAAAAATTAAAATAAATGAAAATAAACATAGGTCTATCTATTTTAGAACAAACTTCCCCGGCAACGGCGCCAAAAACTTGTTGTCGCTCCAAGTGTGCCAAAAATGTGTGCAAAAAATTAAAGAATTAAAGAATGCTAAATTATATGGATGTTAACTTATGAAAGGGATATCAACACATTGGGGCTAACACTGGCCTGCAAGATCGGGGCCAATTGTAGCAAGTTTTAAAAGTAAGTATTTCAAGATCGTCCACAGAGAAGTTTGTCTAAAATGAGAGATAAACCTCCAGATCTGTGCTACCAGATCTGGCTCTATAATTATCTAAAATAAAGAATAGATAAAAGAGAGTGTTGGGTTTTGTCACGTTTAACTAAAAGCAAATAAAGAAAAGAACTAACTACGTGATCCAGATCCGAGTTGTGGAGGTGTTTAAAATAAGACAAATGCAGAAATAATAGCTTCATGTATTTTAGCCTTTGAATTTTAATGGAGAATCAGAGTTCAACAGAGCGATTCAATCTTCATCGGCTGCACCACGGATGTAAGAGAAATAAATCGAATTAAGGAATAGGTTTAGACTTATGGTGTGATTTGTCACGGATCATCGCCTAGTCATGTGGCCTATTCTTTATTTCGAACATGAACATCATCAGAATGTCGCTTGAATTAGGTTACCAACGCTAATTCGCACAGGGATGATGAATTAAGGGAAGTTGGATGCGGATGAGTGAATCTAAAGAAGTCTAATGCACTAAGGTGAACATTTAGAACCCTCGACATGACTCCAATGGAGAAGACACAAATTACAGCAACCTTTTAAAATCCAACGTTACAATTACAGAGCACGGCTTCTTAGAGAGCCCTCAGACTTACAGTCTGAGCTTCTCAGAGAGCCCTCAGATTTACAGTCTTGAATCCGAACTTGGAAGTACAAATCACTCGCAATGGCTCTCAAAGGTAAAATACAAGAAGGGATTACAGGGGAGCAGTATAGGCTGTAAAGGGGGGATGCGGTGTTCTCTTCCCACTCTTCAAAGGATGTCCACATTGGGATTGCATATCTTCTATGAAAGGAATGTGAGGCACCCGATCGTGGGGGGATGGAGATGTGTCGACTTCCTTCTCCTCATATTCGTCGCTCAACTCCTCTTGGGGGTACAGTTGATGAATCAGGGAGGGATTTGGAAGGACAATGGGGAGTGTTCCAACAGCTCTTAGAGTAGCAACCCTCCAAAGGTTGGAGCCCCTGGTGTTGTAAGAATCATGAGACTTTGATTAAAGGTGGTTAGAAGCCGAGGACTGATCTTTATCGAAGACCATTCATCTCGGGTGTTGCTGCCGGTGTCTTAGTTTAGTGTGTGTCTAGATTTTTCCTAAGAATTTCTTTTGATGTAATTAGTTTTCTTTCCATGTTTCTGTAATTAGTTCATATATATAAAAAGTTCTTTTGTTTATATTTGTTGCTTCTAAAATTCTTATATATTGTGCTACTAACATCTTATTTTTAGTTTCCATAAAATCGGAAGTATTTTCTCCCAAGTTTGGGGGAAGATTCTTGAGAATTTTTACAGATTATATACCCAGTAAATACCACATCAAAATAAGGTAATAATTTCTTGTATGTCCCTTGTTTTGCATAATAAGGACATTGTCCTATTTAAGTTTGGGGGGGATACATCAGATATGAGTATATTAGTATAGTTTTTTTTTAGAATCTTTTTATATTTTTATATTTTAAGAATTTTTAATTCCAAAAATTTTTATTACGAAAGTTAATTATTATATGAGACTTATAATAGAAAAATTGAAAATCCGAAATTCTGAGTAATCCATCATAGTAGTAGTTCAAAAATCAAAATAAAAATAGTTACAATTCAAGTAAAGCATCTTTAGAACACTGTATCAGATGAATGTTTGAAACTATACGATTGATCTGAACTATTAATATTTTAGATTATAGTTTCAAAATTATAAGATTAGTGAGCTATAGAGCCTATTTCCTTTTTGATGAGAAAGAGAGACTGCTTTTATTCATGCTAAAAAATTTTCTTGAACTTTTTTACTATTGTTGTCAAACTAAAATCTCATATTGTTGAACTTAAAATCAAGATATTCTGTAAATATGATGATTTATTTGTTTAGAACTATCTATTAAATATATCAAAGCAATAAGACATTTATATTAGTAAATCATGAAAATTATCAAAGGTCATCTTTTGCTACACCAAAGCCAAAAAGCTAAAAATCCTAGAATATTTGATCCTTTGAACCCATATTAGAAGCCTAAAAACTGAATTTCTTTATACCAAAAATTTATAAACGTTTAACCATATGTACTGCCCAAAACTTTTATCCTTAACCCTTACAATTTTTAAGAGTTTAGAATGTAGAAGAAGAGGGAGTGAAAGGAGTATGCGCGTAACAGATAAAGGATCTACTGAAAAGGGTACAAGTAAGAAAAAGAAACTATGAAAATATGGGGAAAGAAAAGAAAATCGTAAACTACAATTTTTACCAACTGAAGATGTCAAAAGGATAAAGAAAAGAAAAAAAAAATCGTAAAAGGCGATTTCATAAAAAGAGAAGCAAAAAGCTTTCAACCTGAGAAAACTGGGATTGATAAAAGAAAAGAAATGGGAAGAAGTTATCGAGAATAAGGATACTTATTGATACTAAAGCTGAAAAGAATAGAAGAAGAGAAAGAAGAGCTAAATTCTCATAAATAATTTTGAATCCTCTTTACCTTTTCTTTGAAACTTTCTGAAAACCCAAAGCTTCATTATAAGCCCAAGGAAAAACCTTTGTAATTTACGATTTGTAAGAGTGAGTCTAAGTAGAGATATATAAAATAGATACTATGAATAAATAGAGAAGTCATATGAATAGAATTGACTATCCTTTCTATGAGATTTATCTTCTTAGTTAATTATCCTACAAAATTATTATATATACACAATACCGTGAGAGTCCAAAATTTCGATTATTTTTTAGAGTATACTAATAAGTGAGAGTTTTGATGAAAATCTTTTCTAAAAACTGCAGTTTAGAAAAATCTATGATGAATAAACTTTTCACTGATATGCACACACTCCACGCTATATTGAATTGAAATTATTGAGTTCTAATAAAGGATAATTACGATGATGGAAAGCTAAGGATAAAAGATTAAAAAAAATTTGAAAGATAATGAGCATATAATGAATAACTGAGTAAGTAGGATATAAAAATTAATCTATATTTTGAGTTTTTACTTTTGAAAATTTTAAAAATATTGGAAGTTTGTAGGTAACTTCACTGAAAACCTTCAGGAGACTACAACTCCTCCACTAGGGATCACCTAGGGGTTTAAAGGCTTATTGCATCTGCTAAATGCAATCGTGCTCCCTATGAAAGTGGCATTTAAATTTTTAGTTTAGGATAAGTTTATTTTTTCTTGTTTGCTAGGGACTAGCAAAGCTTAAGTTTGAGAGTGTGATCAGTCACATAATTTACCATTTTATCACCCTTAACTTAGTGATGCTAGGCTTTAGTTCGTTACTAATGAGTTACTAATGTGCAAATATTAAAGATAAATAGTAAAAGAGAGCCTAAGTGTTAATATTCATCAAAATGAACTCAAATAGCAATAAGAATGACGATTAAGCATATAAAGACAATTTGCCGCTAAAGAAAACTAAGAAATCGCTGCCCATTCAGTGAGGATGGCTGGTGGGGCGTTTAAACCGTGCCTGGTGCTCAGGGCTGGTGATTGGGTCTGCGGTAGGTGCCGTAACGTCAATTTTCGTCGTCGCTCGGTTTGCCATCGTCATGGTTGTGATGCCACCCGATCGCAAGGCAAAACCGTTGCATCCGCTGATGATCGGATTTCGATTCTGAGGATAGAGAAACAGACTATTTTAAATGAGTCTCAGGTTCGTGACATTCATTAGGGGTGGTGACTATTTTAAATGAGAACAGACCGATTATTACTTCTTCCCTGGATTCTATTAACCACCGGCCTGGCAAGTCGGATGCCCGTGTTGTGACTCAGGAGCCGGTTTTGTCGCCTCTGAGAGAACCCTCGATTAGGGTTGAACCGGTCAACTGCGGGTCTCTCGGAATCGACCTACCGCACATTCGTTCTCTCGCCGCTAATTTGAGACACTACTGGGTGGTCATTAATGCTAATATTGATATGCTTTCACTATTCTCTATACACAGATGGATTAATTACGCCTGGAAGCTCTCAGAAAGACCTATGGCTTCTGCTATTTCCTCTTCTTTGTTCCTTTTGCGATTCAGATCAGAGGAAGACACCTCAGATATCTGTCTCAAAGAGCAGTTCCTCATAGACGGATGCCCGGTTGTTTGTAGTCGGTGGGAACCTCTCGTGGGCAAGGCTCAAGTTCTTAAGGAGGGGGTCTGGCTATATATCTTCGGCTTCCCGATCCACGCGTGGTCCTCGGAGATGTTCCGAGGGATTAGGAACCAATGTGGTGGCTTTATCCGGGTCGATCGGGGCTCGGAAGACCTCTGGATCACGTCCCACATGCGCATCCTCGTGGCGGTCAAGCTGATCGATCGGATCCCTCGTATCATCGACATGCTGGTTGACGGCCACAGTTGTCAACTCGTGGCAGAACTCGCCCGACGGGAGTGGATTATCGCCAAGCATCAGTTGGTCGAATTGGCTTCGGGGGGCTTGACCTCCGGCATTGGCCTCGTAGATCCTCCAATAATAATGGTTCAGGCATTGTTTGATCCTATCCGACATGGAGGGGCTACGCCGGATTGGATATCAACGAGAGGCGCAAAGGGGTGCCTGGCCTCGAACGCAGCGAACTACTTGTGCCCACTCATCTCTTCACCCCCAACGGCGGGGGACGGCATCGCTTTCTGAATCGCTCATTCCTCTTTAGTCGAGGGTCTGGAGAGGGATTCTGGAGGTGTGGCGACGATCGGTGTTCCGACGGGGACTTTCGCAAGCTCGGAGCGATCAATGGCCCGGATCACTTTGCACCTTGATCCGGCTGACGTACACCTGCAAGGATAGAAAGTAGTGAGAAAAGGGGACTAATGGACGTGTCGGGTGAGGTGGGCAGTCGTACCTGGGATCCGATGGAGCTTAAGGCGGTCGGCTTCCTTAAGAGGACTGCTCCTTCTGGATGCAAAAAGCCTGTTAGGGTTTATCTAAGAAGGAGACACTTTAGGGTGGTACCTCAGGGTGCGAGAAGGCTTGGGGAGCTGACATGTTGCTTGCTTTCGAAAGGCTTTGGAGGGTCAGCAAAGAACTTATAGGGTTTTGACCACAGGACTGAATGCTGGAGGGGCTTTATGTTCGTCAAGGGGGGAGAGACACGTGGTGCGGTGACGTGACTTGTTTCGACAACTCTCGGGGATGACACGTGCTATGAGAGTGAAGGTCTTGCCAGTCGGGTCTTGAGTTGCTCTAACAGCCCGGTGGGGTTTCCACAGGTTGGAACTGAACGTCCTTTATGCCTGGATTATATGATCGAGTCAACTCTTACCCCTATTAGACCCGGTTTGCTGGGACTTGCTCCTCGGATGTGGACGGACCCAAGAACTCGGCTTATATCCCAACATGATGCAAAGGAGACCCGTTCCTCTATTTTCGATGGCGAGATCCTGAAGCTGGGCATGACCCCCGACAACTGGCCGGAGAACTTCCTGTGGTGCAAAACTTCCCCCGGGGATGACGATACGGATGTTTGTGTTGAGGGAGACTCTGCTACTATGGGGACAGAGTTGGTGCTGCATATGGGGATCTGGCCCGACACGGTTACTGTCGAGCCGAGGTGTCTGATGGTGTATGATCTACATATACAACCTTATCCAGATCATTCGGAGTGTGGCGAGGCCCAGGATTCTGAATTGGTAATGGAAATTGATCGGCTGATTGAAGTGGGGTGAAACCTCGGGATGACGTTTAAGGGATCCCAGGCAGAGCTACGAGAGGTTTTCCGATCGATTATCATGTGTCGTCAGACTAGCAAGAGAAAGCGGCGAGTGGATCGCGAGAGTTTGCGCGGCTACATTGGGGTATGTCGGATGGGAGAAGGGGTGGCTATGACCGGCTCTTGTTGTTTTGGGCGGGCTTTATTTTGGTGCGATTATGAAGATGTTATCATGGAACGTTAGAGGCTTAGTGATCAACTGAAGTAGTCAGGGGTGAAGCAGGCGATCGCGGCGTACAAACCTGTCGTGGTTACCCTCCAAGAGACTAAGTGGGGAACCTGCGACAGAAGAAAGGTTGCTTCGATCTTGGGGGAGGTAGCTGGGACTGGATCGAAGTCAATTTGATTGGCGCCTCCGGAGGGATTCTGGTGGCCTGGTCGTCGGTTCTATTTGACAAGGTGGATGAGGAACTGGGTAACTTTTCGGCTTCTGTGGTGCCGCAGGACAAAGTGTCGGGGAAATTTTAGAGTTTTGCAGGCATCTACGGACCGACGACGGACCGTGAGAAGGGGGACTTTTGGTTCGAACTGAATGCTTTGGTTGCTCGATGGGATTTTCCACTATGCTTGGTTAGGGACTTTAACACTATCAGGTGGGATTTCGAGAAGTAGGGTAGCCCTGCCAATCTTCGGGTCATGAGGGACTTCAATTCCTTCATTTCAGACTAGGGTTTATTCGATATCCCACTCACGGGGGCCAGATTTACGTGGTCTAGTATGCAAATTCACCGTCTCTCAGCAGGTTGGACAGATTTCTTTGTTCTAACGAGTGGCTTGATATTTTCTCGGGTGCCCGATTGGAAGCGTTCGCTCGTGCCATCTCGAATCATCGGCCTATTGTTCTCATGTGTGAGTCCCATGGAAGGGGATCGTCCCCTTTCCGCTTTGAGAATATGTGGCTAATGGACGATGCTTTTCGGGAGAAGGTTGGGGGGTGGTGGGCGGAACCGGGGTCGAATGGGACGGCTGCTTACCGGTTCATCACTAAGCTTCATCGGTCAAAGGATAGAATTAAGGTCTGGAATAGGGATGAGTATGGAAAGGTGCATGTTAGAAAGGAGGATTTGCTTTCAAAGCTAAAAGTGTTAGATAATGTGGAGGAGACCAGAAATCTTACGACTGACGAGAGGGAGTCTAGAATGCAAATAAAGACGGAATTCAGTGAGACTTGTAGGGCTGAGGAAGTTTTTTGGATGCAGAAAGCGAAGGCTCGGTGGTTCAAAGAGGGGGACGCCAACACGAAGTATTTCCATCCAGTTGCAAATGCATGCAATAAATCAAAATATTTGGGGAACATCATTGTGGATGGGGTGGTGTACACAGGTCATGATGAGGTGCGGGATAATATCGTAGATTTCTATGAATGATTGTACACTGATGAGGGTCTCTCGAGACCGGCTTTAGATGAGCTTCAGCTCACATCCATTTCGGATGAGGTTAGTAGGGGGATGGAATGTACATTTATGGAAGATGAAGTGCGGAACGTGATCAGATTTGGGGGCAGCAACAAATCTCTAGGGCCGGATGGGTTTACCATGGAATTCTACTGTGCGTTCTGGGAGATTATTAAGGCGGATCTGATGGAGGTTTTCCACGAGTTTCACTCCACTGGTTTTATCGGGAGTGCATTAAACTCTTCTTTTATTACCCTCATTCCCAAGATACACGAGGCTGAAAATATTTCCGACTACCGTCCAATCAGTCTGATCAACTGCGTTTACAAGATTATTGCGAAGGTGTTGGCCAACAGGCTTAAGTGGGTGATGGGCACTATCATATCAGGCAATCAGGGGGCTTTCGTCTGGGGTAGACATCTTATGGACCTTGTGGCAATTGCTAATGAGATCATCCACTCAGGCTATGCTCTTCATAGGCCGGCTGTGGTCTAGAAGGTAGACATAGAGAAGGCTTATGACTGGGTCAGCTGGTGGAATTTAGAGTACATGCTTGAAAGGTTGGGGTTCGGTGTCACTTGGAGGAAGTGGATGCGTGGGTGCTATTCCTCTCTATGGTTCTCGATGTTGATTAATGGGACAGCGGCAGGGTATTTTAAGAGTTCCAGGGGTCTCAGGCAAGGGGACCCTCTTTCCCCTTTCCTTTTTAATATGGTGGGGGAGGCCTTATCCGGACTGACCAGGCGCCCAAGGGAATTGGGTATGCTTACTGGCATCAAAGTTGGAGATCAGGTGAGAGTTATTAAGCACCTTCAGTATGCGTATGATACGATTTTATTTAGGAAGGCTGATGTGACGGAACTCCGTGCTATGGCTGATGTTCTCTTAGTTTATGAGGCGGTGTCGGGCGAACGGGTTAATCTCCGCAAATCAACTGTATCGAGTATTAGGGTGGAGCAGGATTTGTTGATTTCTATGGCTGGTTCGGTTGGGTGTGGCATTGAGGGGCTGCCCATTAGATACCTGGGTATGCCTCTCAGGATTAGAAAGCCCACGAGCCGCAACTGGCTCCCGGTGGTGCAGAAATTTGAGCAGCGATTGTCGTCATAGAAAGGCAGGTTGCTGAGCAATGGGGGAAGGTTGGTCTTGGTTAAAGTGGTGCTTTCGTCGATCCTCATTTTCTTCATGTCCATGTTTAGGTGCCCCGCTAAAATTCTTGATCGATTGGAGCATATTCAAAGGTCGTTTTTGTGAGAGGGGGCAGGTTTGAACAGGCGGTATCACCTCATCAATTGGGACACGTGCCAGCTGCCTGTCGCTTACGGGGTGTTGGGGATCCGGGGTCTCAAGAGAACCAATTTGGCAATGCTAGGTAAGTGGATTTAGAGAGCGGAAAGGGAGGAGGAAAGGGATAGTCTCTGGTGGTTGGTTCTGTGCGACAAGTAAGGGCTTTCCTGGGGGAGTTAGGGGATTGGTCTATCTACCCATAGGAATACCTCGCCGTGGTGGAGGGATATCTCCTGTACTTGGGAGGATTTGGCTAAAGGGGTGCGATACAGCTGGGGGTGTGGGTCCTGCATTCACTTCTGAGAAGACTCGTGGTTGGATGTGGGTTTACTCAGAGCTACTTTCCTGGATATTTACGCCCTTTCCTCGAACCCGGGTGGTAGGATTGATGAGTTCGTTTCTTTCGATAATGGGAGAAGTATTTGGGATGTAGTCATCAGAAGGCGCCTTAGGGACAGTGAGGTGGGGAACTATGTGGACTTGCTGAGTAGGCTATATGAGACACAACAAAACAACTTAAGGCTGATCAGAGGATTTGGGACCTGAATCGAGAGGGGATGTGAGCGCCAAAGCACTATACTGTTGGTATTCGCGTCGGCCGCTTATTAGTTTTGAGGGTAAATGGTTGTGGAGGGAACCCATTCCTCTCAAGATCAGGTTCTTCATTTGGACGATGTGCAAGGATAGAATACTTACCAGGGACCAGTTGATTCGGAGGGGAAATGACGTCCCGACTGCGTTTGTTATGTGTTCCAATAGGGAGGAGTTTGCTACTCATCTCTTCCTTCATTGTCGAGTGGTTGTTGAGGTGTGGGGAGCCATACTTAAAGCTATCGATATGTCCTAGACCATGCCTCAATCTCCTTACTAGTTCATGTTGAGCTGGGAAGCGGCGATGGCAAAGGGGGGGGGGGATAGGGGACCTGGAGGGCGGCGATGTTTGCCGTTTTGTGGTGTTTATGGTGCAAGAGGAACCGCAGAATTTTCGAAGACAAAACCAAACCTGTTGGAATGGTTATTCGGGCGGTCTTGGAGCTCATTACCTTCTGGGGCATGCGTGGAGGAGATGGGGATGGCAGCTGTATTTTTCTTTGGGACCCGGGCTAAGGGGGTATGCTCGTGGGGACCTGGGGATCTGTGTGGTGTTTGTTGTTTGGTTTTGTTGTCGGCTATGTTTTTTATTATGTGTCGCAAGATTGTATTCGGTTTCAGCGCCTTGCTGGTTTTTATATAATCTTTATTACTGATAAAAAATAAAAAATAAAAAAACTAAGAAATCGCACTTTACGATTAAGCGCTGCTAGTATTGAAGTAGAAGAAAGAAAGAAAGAAGTAAGAAATCATAATTTTACGATTCTTTAAAAAGACGAATCTTTAGAAGCGACAAAAGAGTAAAAGACGATACAAGAAGAAAAAGCGATAGTTTGTAATAGAAAAGCGTCCAAGTTCAATATGGAAGCCAAAGATAGAAAATCGTGATTTACCATTTTCCAAATAAAGAAGAGAAATCGTAGTCTACGATCTTTTGAAAGAGAGTTACGATTATATTAAAAGAAGTTTTCCTATTTACTGGTACTGTTGTTGATTACATGAGAGCTATCACCGCCATGAACAAAATTAGAAGACTACTTGAATTAGAAGTTAGCTAATCACAGATCTGAGAAGATTGATAAAGATATACTCCGAAGGACTCTGCTGCTGAAAATTAAATAACATTCTAGAAGCACATCAACTAAAGAAAGCAAGAAAATCTAAAATTAGAAGTAGAGTTAAATCTGTATTGATAGGATTTTAGTATTGATTGACGCCCAATGCTAGGAGACTAGAGATATAGTATAACGATATTGTTTAAATTCATAAATATCCGATAGCTGAAGATTGGGATTGACGACCTCAATCTGAAGAATGTGAATTTAGATTTAATTTATGCATTTTAGATTAAAATAAATTCTTTTATTCATATTTCTCCAGTAGATTAGATCTTAAGGATAAATAGAAGTTTTTAAAATAAGGATTTAAATATAAAATATGAATAAGAGATAATAGATAAACAAACTTCCTCATGGGAATGATCCTATGCTAATACTATGATTTCCATTGTGCACTTGCAATAGGTTAAGACTTTAATTTAAAACATATTCAGGCGGTTCTGAGAACTCTACATGTCATATGATCTCGAGATTATGTATTAAGAGGATTGGATGAGACGGAAACTTGTCCATATATAATCAGAAATTAGTCAAAAAAATTGGGCATGATCGGATACATATCCACCATCCAAATGTAGTCAAAGGGGAAAATATTCAAATCACCCAAATATGTGAGGTAGTACCCAAACTTTGAACACGATTTTTATCACTAAAAAACTTTTTTTTTCTAGATCACATTCCAGATAGCGCATGATCTGAAAACAGGTATTGTTTTAGGATCACCTGCCACGTGGCACGTTACCCGGAATTGAAATGCACGGATTCATCCATACATTCCAACTCATATGCCCTTTCCTATATATTGTGATTTTACATCTCTAGCATCAATCAATACTCAAAAGATATTAGGATAGAAACAAATGATCTAATAATTTGGTAATTAGAAAGTCTCTCCCGATAGCTCATCCCTTTAGATAGCACTACCTCTGTAGAGAGTACGACCTACTTTGGGTATTTATTCAATTTTTTTGATAAATAACTTTTTATCAAAGTCCAAATAAGATATAGAGGATAATAGTGTTCTCTTACAGAAAAAGCAAGAAGACCTACATTAGAGGTAGTTTAAAAGGAAATTTTTACTACTACAGAACAAAGCAAGTTTCTATGCAATATGAATATAGTGAGAAATCTACTTGATCATAGTGAGAAAATTTCCCCCAATAATTATTGGTGCTCTCTACTCAACTATATTACCAGAGCATCAGCAAACTACCACAAAGCCTGATCAATTCTCTGGGCTTCATCATATCCACTTCTATTGAACCCTCAATAACACATTTCCAAGAAAACCAATAGACTAGAATCTCTATCGACAAAATATACCCCCCGACATTAAGAAGATCAATAGTTTCTGATCTTGGCTAGTACAAAATGCAACCACATTAACAAAATCAAAAGCCTTTGATCTGCAATCGACCCCATATCGAACATGAAAACTAACTATATCAATAAAATTACAAAAAGTAATAGCAGTTTTCAAGTTTACTCATGCAGTTATCTTCAAAAAATTATATTGGTGTACATTCATACACAAATAGCCTCTGATCTCCAACAACAGACTATTACATAGGATTAATCAGACCAATAGCGGGTGATTTGCAATTGATATAATATCTGTCATGCAAATTCACTTTGGAATTACACAACTTTTATAGATAATGTATTTTTAAGAATACAATATTATTATTTTTTTATCGGCAGAATATAATATTGTTGAACTTTCATTATATTTGATAGCCATAAAATATAAAAAAATAAAGGTAGCACAAACAGACCTTGTTGGTGTTCGTCAATCGACATTTGTAAACTCGAGCAAGTCATCCATCTCCCAAAACAGAAATGGCAAACCAGACTTGGTAGGAGAAACAAGATTGGGTCCATACTTGAAACATCTTATATCACATCAAGTGAAAGATTTGGCTTGTTGGGACCAATCCGACGACTCAAATACTTACAGTTACAAAGCACCCCAACTTGGGACCAATCCAACTACGCAGCCATCCAAACAATGAATCCATAATCTAAAATGCATGCAAATTCCAAGAAGCGAAATTTTGCTTTTACAAAATCCTTCGCCACATAAAAAAAATTATATATTAGAGAAGCTTATATTGTAATGATAAGAAAACAAATTGAATACTAGGTGTATAGAATACCAAAAGCAATCCACAATCCGAAGAACTTAGAATTGTCATTTTCTTCTTTATAAGAAATTATTATTTTAAACATTTTTTTTCTATTAGGCATCTCATTTTAAGGAGGTATGAAGAAATTTATGCATTCAAAAAGTTGAAATTTGATGGTTTCTGGTGTAAAAAATCACAAAAAATTACATTGGAGGAGAGCAATAACTGATATAAAAAATGGTACCATTTAGATATATTTTAATGTAAAAATACATACCTATGTCATGCATGAATCATGTACTATTGGCATGCATCAGTAATTCTTGGTAGACAATAGTTTTTGTATGTGTATTTTCAGCATCATTGTGTATACCGGGCTTGATAAGAAACTTTTTTGATTGGCTGGATCTTCCTCCTGATAAAGCATATATAAAGCTGGTCATGAGAAAAACTGGTTGAGGTATCCATCTCGACGTTTATAAACTCGAGCAAGTCATGCATCTTACAAAGGAGAATTGGCAAAAGAGACTTGGTAGGAGAAATGTGATTGGGTCCATTGAAACTTGCTAGATGGGATGGTTGGTTATCCTTGAATGCTAATTGTGCTGCTAATTTTTGCCTCTTGTATGATTCTGCTCTTCAGGAGTATGACATCTTTCAGACCTTGGTGTGTCGCATGATTTAGCAGCCATGACCTTGTCTTTATTGGTCACATCACCAAGGGATTGGATATGCTTTGCAATAGCAGTAGACTTAAACACAATTTTTCTAGACATAGATCTTACAAAATAAAATAAAACTAATTTACCTGCATATTCTACATTATCATATTAGGAAATAAAGATGTTAATATTGTTGTTGGTTTTATTATCATAATTACCACTAATCTTTCCACCGTCTGATGGCATTATGATCCGATGTTCTTTGAAGTTGATTCTGTCATGTTAGTTTTGTCGTATATGATTCTCTTCCTTTCAATAGTATCCTCTTCACTTCAAAATTATATTTATGCCTGCAAAACTATTGTTTGACAACATTTGATGATTGCATTAATAATTATTTAAAATTATTATGGATTCAAAATTATACTTTTAAAAACTCTATTTCTAAAAAGTTATAATTGCCAGGAAACAAATATGGGTTGAAAATTATGTTTCTAAAAAATTCCTCTTAATGTCATTTCAACATAATTATACAATTTAAAAAGTTTATTATCTAGATATGATAGACCAGTAAAATTGTAAATATAAAAGAACTTATCAAATAAGTTATATACAATGAATGAAGTAATATTTCAAGTGAAATAATAGGCAACTATTTAACATAAATTCTCAAATCATGAATTGTGTCAAGAAAAGAATATGTGATCGTTTGATAGAAAAGAATTGATAGGATCATTATATTTGTCTAATAAATTTTTCTTTTTTTTGGATAAGTCATAATAGGGCTAATGTCTGAGCTCGGGTAGGAATAATAACTAAAATTTTCTGGCCACGATCTATCACAGAGATGGTATGAAGGTTCGATCATCGAAGACCATCTAAGGCTATCACCACAAAATAAGATGTCTGCTAGGAATATCATCAAACGCCTATTAACAAATTCTCAAATCATGCATTGGGCCAAGAAAAGAATATGTGATGGTTCGATAGAAAAGAATTGATTGAGTCACTAAACTTGTCAAAATGTATGCCATGAATATCATCAAATACCTAGTAGGCATTTTGAGTAAACCAATAAAATTGTAGATGTAAAAAATTATAATGAATGAAGTAATATTTCAAGTGAAATAATAATATGATGGCAACTATATAATAGAAATTCTCAAATGAATGCACTGTGCGTAATAAATGGAATGATCATCTAAGACAATCCTCACAAAATAAGATACTTGATAATTATATCATCAAATTTGCTAAGAACATCATAAAACACCTCATACCTGTATTGAGTCATCTCGCAAATGGAAAGAAAAATTACAAATCCTAAGTTATCTGTTGGGAATATCATCAAACACCTTGTACACATTAACATTAAGGAGTCTCTCCATTAACAAATAAATCAAAGTGGTGGGTCATTTAAGTTATTAACACGAACACCCAATAAGCATCTTAGAGCATCTCCAACAGGAGAGCTATCCCACTCGCTATATGCAATATAGCGCTTAAAGGTACACAAACTGAGCTCCAGCAGGAGCGTCATCCCACCCACTATAAATAGTTATTGCTACAGTAATAGCTAAATTTAGCTATTACTATAGCAGTAGCTAAACATTAAAATAATTTTTTTCTCCTCTCTTTCTCTCTCTTTCTCTTTCTCTCTCCTCTCTCCTCTCTCCTCTCTTATCTAATAGTAAAATAATAAAATGAAAATAAACCGATATCGCACCGAAACCGGAGAGTCCCAAACCGCACCGAAGCCCAACACAAACCAAACCGAGCCAAACCCCAACTCGGTTCAGTTTGGGTGGCTTGAAAGCGAAAAAAATCTGAAAAAATAAAAAACATACCTTAAAAAAAAAAAAACTAGATATTTTACCTACACCGAACCACATCGAAACCCGACAAATCTAACCGAACCGAAACTTAATTTTGTGATAGCCCAGATTTTCGCATCCCGAAATCCGTGCCATCAGGATCATGCTCTGGATGATCCCTAGGACAAATCACAGAGTGTCTACTCATTTAGTGAAAATCAAAGCAGACACTGTCCAGTAATGGCGCATCGAGCCATCATATATAACTTTAAAAGAGAGAAGAAATAAAACAATGCAAGTATATATATAAAAAGAATATACATCCTTAAAAAGAAATCAAGAAGAACCACTGGTGATGGACATCCATCACCCAAAATAATGGTTCCTGATAGTGGTTCCTACAGAATGTATACTAATACAAGTAAACACAATATCTATAATAATAAGTACAAACGGTAGCCACCAGGCGCACAATAATCCAGAATTCAGTACAAAACCCAAAAATAAGTACAAACTAATACCCAGATAGCTAGTAGAACTCTTCAGGTGGGGTATCGGTATCCTCCTCCTCAGCCTCAGCCTCCGGATCAGGCTAGTACTCAGGGTCGCTCTCTGTGCCGGGAGCCCTAGTCTCAGAACTTATTAATGTTATAGAAAACATGGTGAGCCATATCTAAGCTCTGTAAAAGAATCTCAGCTAAAATTGTATTGAAAATATAAGACATAATTTACAAGTAATATCTCAAAACAGATAATCAAATCAGAATATGCATACAGAATAAATCAGATGACATGTACTGAGTTTTTTAAAGAAAAGAACAAATATTATGCGTATATAATTTGTGACTTAAATCATGCATATCTTTAACTTAAGAAACTCCCGTGAATATATAGCACGTGGTAATCAAGTGTATGCTGATAGGAAACCCCAACCAATCGTCGTTCAATGAATAATTTCAAAGTGCAATAATGCCTCATCTACGGAGTGCAATTGTGCCGACGGATTTTTAAAGTAGATGCACGATTGTGCCAGACACGGATATACCGCCGAGTCGGTGGGGATCATTTGGATTCAATACTTAAAATCAAATACACACATATGACCTCAAAAATCCGATATCAGAAATCAGAAACAGACATCAGAAAACAGGATTCAGAATACAGGAATCAGAGATGACAGAGGTTTATTGATATGCAACCATGCTTTTTAAAATAAAAATCAGAGTACAGATGTGAAGAAATCATGAAATCATATTCAAATATATTGTTAAGTTGGATTTCCCCTACCTCAGATCAGACCTTTCTAAGCAAATTCAAAGCTTTTTAAGGCATCACGGTCTGATCCTAAACCATATACATAGCATACATAGTGTCAGACACGTCAGAAAACTAACTAGCACAGTGTCCAGTAGTGTTTTATCCACAAAACTAAAACAGTAAAAAACAGGGGTGATTGATCGATTAATGTCCTTGTTTGATCGATCAATCATCGAATTTGATCGATCAATTTCTTTCATTGATCGATCAATGTCTCCCTTTAACTCTCATGTAATCAGAGGAGAATTGATCGATCAACACCCTTTCTTGATCGATCAATCTTTACCATTGATCGATCAATCTCTTAATTGATCAATCAGTCCTCTGAAACTCAAATTTCTCACCTCCTATTCACACACTTTATTTATAAAATTTGATCGATCAATGTCTAAATTGATCGATCAATCTTTCCCATTGATCGATCAATGTCCTCATTAATTGATCACTCTTGTCTTTGATCGATCACCTCACTGTGATTGATCAATTTCCTATATTGATCGATCAATACTAAATTTGATCAATCAGCCTTCAGAATTGATCGATCAAACAACAATTTAATCGATCAATGCCCATCGGGCATTGAACTTCCAAAAACATACTCTACTGTTCCCACTAACTGTTTATACAAATTTATCGATCAATTCTTTACCTTAATCGATCAATACCAGGATTGATCGATCAATTAACTATCTTGATCGATCAATAATGACAGTTTCTGTCATTAATGGCGGTCACTTGTTCTTGACCTATTTTGACTTTTAATCCATTAATGATCCCAACCCACACTCATACCTATCCTTTTTACACATTTATGGTGTTTAAATCTTAACTATATTAATTTAAAAACTCACCTATTTGAAGTCCCTTTTGGGATCTCGGCAACGCAATTCGAAGAGGGTTTCGGATCCGAAATCGGGGATTTGTCGCCCTCACGACTTGGAATATTCAAATTTGTAGCTCCGCTTCGACACGTAGCGATAGCACACCTCCTTGCAGAGCAAATACGACGTACCGACGTTGATTCTACACTCTCGAATCAAGAGCTCACTAATCTAAGTTCTTCTGACCATGGTTTCTCAGGGCAAAGACTTCACAACCCAACCTTCTAGCTAGGGATTTTGAGAAAATAAGAAGAAAGAGATGAAGATAGGTATTCTAACCTTCTTCCTTCTCTTATAAGCCAAGAAAATGAAATATCTCTGATATTTTCATTTTCTTTCAAAACTAAACTCCGGTGTAAAGCACACACACGACTTCTCTGGCATATTACGCCTCATCAAGGGTTTACACGACTTGGACTCACACAAGAAGTCGCACATGACTTCATCTAACTGCGGATTAATATTATTTCTAATAATATTAATTTAAAATTTTTTAATTCTGTCTCGATTTTCATGTCGGACACACATATCAAAGTAGTAGGTTTCTTGTTCAGAATTTTAGGGCTATTACAAATTCGGTTCGATTTTGGTGGCTTGAAAGCGAAAAAACCGCGAAAAAAATCTAAAAAGCCAAAAAAAATTCCCTAAAAAAATGTAGGTATTTTACCTACACCGAAACCCGACAAACCGAACCGAACCCCAATTCGGTTGGATTTGGGTGGCATAAAAGCGAAAAAAAACCCAAAAAAAACCGAAAAAGCAAAAAAAATACCCTAAAAATATAAAAAAAGTAGGTATTTTTACCTACCCCGAACCAAATCAGTTTCGTTTTCAGAAAAAAAATTGAACTGAACCAAAACCGACACAAATCGAACCGAATCAAACCCCAATTCAGTTCGGTTTGGGTGGCTTGAAGCAAAAAAAAAATACAAAAAAAAATGAAAAGATAGCCTAAAAAAATAGGTATTTTACCTACACCAAACCAAATCGGTTTCGATTTCAAAAAAAAAAATTGAATCGAACCAAATGGTTTTTTATTCGGTTTCGATTTGGGGTGTACCGTACCGAACACCAAAAATTTCAGGTTTGGTTCGGTTCAGTATACCAAACTTGCATCCCTAAGTGTGAGTAGTAAAATATAATAAAATAAGAATGAAAATAAATATTCTAAAGAAAGGAGTAGGTAAAATAGAGTGTCTGCTGAAGTGATTTTTACTGTAGCAGTAGCTAAAGTGGTTTTTATTTACCCAAATTTAGCTCTCCTTGCTGGAGATACTCTTAGTTCAAGCATATATAAAAAAAAAATAGAAATTAAATAATGAAATAATTTCTCTACTATCAAACTCGAAAAGGGAAAAATAAAAAACATATAACTTATATATGAATTGAAAAATAGAAAAAGAAATGCTCCAACTGATTATTACCACACGCACTTATCACTACACCTGGGAGATGATGGTTCTACGACTGCATTGAGGGGCATATGCTAAAAATGTGCCTCATGAAAGTAGTCTCATCCTCACTTTTAATAGAGGTTGCTCGATATCCAAGTAAATTGGCTCTTCTCAGCATTTAAGAGGCGGTGAGTTTTGAAGATTTTTCCACCCTTCACATTTGACAAGACGGATGTTTAATTGTTGATGAGGTACATTTAACTCAAACAAATTGAAACGATTTTGTACACAAATATTTGGGGTACAATCATGGGTCAAAATTTCGGGCATTAGATACGTATCGTCCGAGCTCAAAATCAATACGTATCGGAATAGTAAAATATCGGACGATACATTAAATGTATCATCCGGGCATCTACATATAAAATAGCAATACAGTATATTAAATGTACCGTATTGTTTAAGTCTGATATCGATATGTATCGTCCGATACGTATTAATATCGAACGAAATTATGATTCATGGGTACAATTCTTCACACTCCACGAGACTGATTTCTTACCCTAATAAAGCGAAAAAATAAAAAAATAAAAAATAAAGTAAGCGTGTGAGCTTTAAAGGAGTCCTCTTTTTTTTCTTCTCACCACGGGGTAAGAGAAAACTATCTCATGGAATGTGAATAAGGGTAGCCAAATATTTATTGGGTATCTTAAATAGTGCCCACAGAATCTTGTTAGGCGCCTGTCCTAAAAATCATTCGTTGCTTTAATGTAAATCGATAGAGAATAGAGATCATGTTTCACTCTTTTCTTCCGAACAAGGGAAGGCCACGTTTTTTGAGGATTTTTGTCATCTGAAATCTTAAACTGCCTGTTTGTGCGCTAATAAAGGTGCCCATACTTATTAGGTACGATTTTTTGCAACCAAGGAGTTGGCTCTACAACTGATTGTTCCGCCGTCAATTAGCATATCAGACGATGGAGAACAAATTTTGCCCCTATTTTTACAAATTAAATCTCGAAATTATGACCCACATATAAGACGGCTAGATGTTTGACTCAATGAAGCACACATCCCAAAAGTATAGTGATCATGGCCTACCATGTTAAACTGTGACGAAGGATGTGCATCACCTGCAATCAACATCTACATCGGAGTGACTAATATGTGGCCATATCTAAAAGTCTGATTTGTGGAAGATTGAGTCAAAGAACGGTATTGATTGTCCGAATCAAGGAAGTCAACGGTGTTAACCCACTCATATGGGGTGGCCAAATCTGCCTTCTGAAAACCCACTCATATTAATTTGGACGATTCAAATCCTTCACCTCGTTTTAAAGGCCCACTATACACACTTCAAGGATATTTTGGCCTCAGAGGGTAACCGTACTCCTCTATGGCTGCAAGGCTTCTAGCCCACCAGAGGCGAGCATAACCAAAATAACCACATTGTACTACCGTCATAAGTCATAACTGCTATCCCACTAAAAGTATTGGAAAATTTTAAGAATCGACCCTATCATATTCACCCTTTCCTTCCTCTATAGTTTTCACTTTTCCTCAAACCAACCAACTCCAAGTCGAGCCAACGCCCACATTTATGAATTGACGAAAATGCCCCTAAGGTAATAAATAGCCATAAAAAGTATCAAATCAATATCTGCTTTTATCTTTTTACTGTTGTTGGTTTCCGTATGAGGGAAAGCGAAGGCGAGACCGTATTGAAAGCAGTTGAGGGTGGTGATGCTCCAATTCACAATCTTTTATGCTACCAAATGTATAAGTTCCAAATAAAATTATTTTATATTGTTGCAGAATATTGTTTTCCTCTTTCGACGGTCTATATTCTCAATAAATTTTGCTACGGTTCCTATAACAGAGCGATATCGCCACGATAGACGATTGATATCGATCTCTTAGTGTAGTGACAGCGACTGTATAAACGATCAATATCGATCGCATAGTGTAGAGATAATGATTGTATATACAGTCAATATCGATCGCTTAGTGAAATCTGTGAATATATAATACAGCCTCTCTCCCTCAATGTTAGTTTGTGACTCACCCCTTTCCTTTTTTTTGTCAGAATTAACAATTTATATAAACTCTTGGCCATCAAGATCGTCGTACATTGCACTATTTTCAAATATTCCCCAATCGGCATTTGGAAGCTCTACAATGAAGCTAGTTCAATGCGAAAGAAGTTACTAAACGAATCAATCTTCGGTAGAATATTTCAAATGTCAAAGGGTGTGCAATTTCTTGGAGATGTTGTCGATGCGATGTTGAGTTTTTGGGTAAAAAAGAATCACTTCAAAGTCGGGAAGCGTAATGTCTATCTTCGAAAGATGGACATTGCATTCATATTGGGTCTTGTCGTGATTAGACCCAAATAGTATATCCCTTCAGTTAAATCACCGGAAGTATAAACCATTTGCTACAAATATTTTTGTGTAGTGCCTAGCGGGAAAATTGTCCAAGCCCATATAGACCTAGGAATGAGGTGAGCGGAAAGTAACGACGACTTGGTAAAGTTGTCTCTCCTATTTTTCCAGTAAACCTTTCTTTTTTCCAGGTCCCACCATCAACTAGCGGAAGAGCACACGACCTCATCGACAACATAGAGAATTTCAATCAAACTTCATAGAGTCTCCACGTGTATCATGATTTGCTCAAGTATATAATCAAGGACAGGGCTAGTAGAAAGGTTGCCGGCATAAATAAACTCCTTAAGACATTCAACGTTTATGAATGCATTTGTGTACTTTAATAGTGGGCTTATGAGCTGATGCCAGAAATCGCTCAAGAGCGGATGCCATTTAAGAACCCTTTCCTACGATTGTTGAAATGGACAGAGAAGGCGCAATCGAGGATAAGAGGCTACAGTGTTTGACAGATGCTGAAAAGCAAGGTATGATATCCATTTATATACATTAAAGTTACATTATCGACTGTCTATTATGATTAGAATACCAGTGTTGATTGAATAAGGCGATAGATAACGCTTTTGAAGAAGTGATAACACCCTCTTGAAGATGCGATAATGCTCACTTGAAGATGCGATAACGCTCTCTTAAGGAGGCGATACAACCCTCTTGAAGAGGTGCTACCGCTCTCTTAAGGAGGTGATAACGCCCTCTTGAAGAGGCGATACTACTCCCTTAAGGAGGCTATAACGCCTCTTTATAAGGCCGACATCGATCGTGTATGAAGTCGGTGTCGATTTCTTAATGGAGCGATAACAATTATAAAATCTTTATCTTCCTTTTGGATGTTATAATTTTGATTTGCTTTTCTGATATTTGGGTTGTTCCTTTTTTGTAACAGGTTTTCGCTCCGCTCGAATCGGATACCTTTGAGTTAGAGATACCTGTCGTAAGAGAGTATCTGCGAACTCTATAGGGCATTGGGACGAAAAGGAAAGAGGTTGATGATGAGGGGCAATTCAAGAAAGGTGTAGAATTGGATGCGCGACCAAAGAAGAGAAATTACATTCCTATCAACAACATTGAGGAGGAAGAATTTGACGCAAAATTGATGTCGGAAGAAGAGCGGTCGAGAACAATGGACGCCACGAAGAAGAGCGGCAGTGCACCAACCTCCTCTAATGAATCATTCTTGAGAAGGATTGACAATCTGATGCTCGTCAACTTGAAACACACCCAACGAGTGACCAATCTGGAGCGAGAGAATGTATGCCTCGCGACACTTGAGCGAGAGGATGAGCACCTAGCAACACGTTCCAATGCCCTGGATGAGCAGCTCACTTTAAGGGATAGGGAGTTGCATACAATGAATCACGTAAACAAGTTGATAAGAATGGACCAGGGGAACCTAAAAAGAACTTCTTCGAAGGATTTTGGAGGCGATACCTAAGGTACGTGTTGGAACGTAATTTGTATAAGTAAATAACGATCTGTTACAGTATCGTTATCGCTCGGTTGTTAGAGTGATAACGCTCTTTTAACATATCATATCACTCCTGTAATCGGTCTTTATCGCTTTGTTAGGTGAGCGATATCAATCTGTTAGAGCGTTAACGCTCGTTTAACATATCGTTATCGCTCATTTATTAGAGCGTTAATGCTCGTTTAACATATCGGTATCGCTCTTCTAACATGTCGATAACGTTGTATTGTATCTTTTAGTTTTCTAATAATGTTTCATTCGATGTTTAGGATGATGTTGTTTCGAAACTGCTATTGAAGGTGTCTAGCACAACCTTCGATTTCCCAACATCGTTAGAGAATTCTGTCACCGATAAGGGACCACCTCTTGAAATGCATGTGGATAAAGTCGATAAGGAGCCAGCCGGTGACGTGCGTGAGTCTGACGTAACTTGAGAGGGACCCGCACCCTTAGCCCAATTCACAGAGAGGGACCCGCACCCTTAGCCCAATTCACAGAGGTGGAGGAGCAACTCGTTAACCCCTGCTTAAGACTCGACAAGGGAAACTAACAAAGCACATGGCCACGAAACCTAAGACCGGGCAAAAGGGAGCACCGAAGAAAAACCTTGCAACGGAGAGAGCCACTGAGGAGACATTGGCCCTTTCTACTATTGAGTAGACAGAGGAGGAGAAATACATGATGGCCCTTTGGAACAGGCATGTTTCTGAAGACGAGTAAGTCTATTTTTCCCATGATAGATTTAGTTTATTTAGTTTTAAATTTTAACGTTTTTATGTAGCGCCTATGTAAGCACCGTCGGCAAATATACGCTCGTACTATAGTCATTAAGGTGTTTGGAGGGCAGAGAATACATGGACAATATTATAAGTAATCTACTTAACTGACACGATAACGATAGGCTAAATGAGCTATGGTGATGGTATAGGAGATCAGTAACGCCTTCCTATGAAATTGCTTACGACTTTTTAGACAGTTGTCAACGACACCATAGACGATCGCCAACGCCTTTGTAGACGAACGTGAACGACGCAATACAATGTTTTCAATGCTCGTTTAAATAATTGGTATATTTCTATTAATGATTGATGTTTTGTATTGCTTTCAGATAATGGGAGCCTACCTAAGAGTGTTGGAAGTTATGGATGACACGATTCATCCAGCCCGAAGAGACAAATGCTTCCTTATAAGCCCCACGGCTTTTACACACATGGGCTTTGACGTGAAGGATTTCGAGAAATATATTATTTCGTAAAACGATGGTCAGGCCATAAGCGCGAAGCGAACCAAGGCAAAAGGCTGCTACAAAACTTCTTCAACAGATTGCGAGATCTATGGGCTCACAAATGTAGCACGGTATGTTATGCACAACATAAACCAACAACTTTTATTCTTTTCAAATCGTAGAGCCTAATATTATTTTCTTCTTTCCAGATATTTATCTCAATTCATTGCAACCAGCCATTACACTAGGCCCTTACAATCGTGAAGGTTGTCAAACAATCGATAATGGTCGTTAACCCTTGATCAGACTCAAAAGTTGTATAATTTATCCCTAAATTTCGACCTTATTAGCCTTTGTTTAATTACTAATATGTGCTTTTAGTTCGTGTTGTGTTGCAATAGCCATTAAAGTCGGATAATCGTAAAAAGTGATTAAAATAGCAAAATTTTGTAGAAACCCGAAGCAACGGCAAGGATTCAAGGAGAAACGGTTGAAGGAATGCATTATAAGAACCTTCTGACTGGTCAAAATTGCACTTCCGACCGGTCAGGATATCACAGCAGAGAGTGAGAATAGAGGAAGAGAACAGAGCCTAATTGGATCAGTTGAAGTGCTGTTTTCGACCGGCCATGACTCTTAAGGCTTCAGAAAAGTGAAGATGGACCGATCATAATTCATTCGACCGGTCGGATATGAAACAAGCAAAATGAAGAAAAGATCAGAAGAATATTTCGACCGGTCACAGCTGGTTTGACCGGTCAGAGAATTAAAGAAAGTTGAAGCATTGAGAACATCTTCAACCTAGAGAAGGGACTTGAAGTCGACCGGTCGGTAACTTTATTTTCGACCCGTCACAGCAGAATTTCTGAGCGAAAAATCAGGTTTGTACAACTGTAGATAAACTTCAACGTCGAGATCTTTTCCGGATTTCTCTTTCTAACAGACTTGATAACTCAAAGCAACGCGGATTCCTTTCCAGATTCGTCTTCCTTAGAGGATTTTTAGGGATCCTAGAGAGTTACTTGCCGTGTATACTTGTTTTAAGGCCTTGTAATCTATAAATAAGGACCATAGGGTTAGGTTTTAGGGGACTCACATGCCGAAATTTTCTAGAGGGCTCTGACATGAGTTTCCGTAGATTAGGTTGGGAATAGTTCTGGAATGGAGAGAGATTGACTGTTGTCATCGATTGGAACCGAATTCAGCGACGATGAAGGCCTCTGAATCGATGTGTGTTTAAAAGCTTCGGCCGGGAGTCTCTGGTAAATTTCGAATAAGTATTCAATAAAATTATATTTTCTTTCTTATTTTGAATTCCGTTTTAATGGTACGATTGCATGTTGGAGGTTCTGAGAGTCATTGAGAACAAGCGATTGTAATGGTGTAGTTCTGTTTAATCTAATTTCAGTGACCTTGTAGGGATTGGGATTAGGTGTTAAGACATGAAAAGTACCACTTTTCACCCCTTAATTTAGCCTCTGTTAGACCCTTAGCCATCTAATAAATGTGTGTTAAGTCATTTTTGTAGGTAATAAACAGCAGCTACAATAAAGCCTGAACCCTGTTAAGGAGCCCACTTTTGCCCCAGAAGCCCCTCAGAAGGATGAAAGTTGAATCCAAATAAGAATTGAGCCTCGCGCAACTTTCACAAGCTTCAAAGGATTCAAAAATTAAGCCTCGCGCAGTCCTTGCAAGTTTCCCAAGACTTCATTTCCAATTGTCCGCGCTGTTCTAGCACAGCCGAGTGACAGAAGAGCTTCAAAATTATACCTCTCGCAGCTCTCGCGAAGCTCAAATATAAATGCTTGTGCAGCTCAAGAAAGCAGCTCTCAAACCTCGCGCAGTTCACTCAGATCAACTGAGGAGAGAGAGCTCCAGGTATTTCGGTGCGCAGTGGCCGCGGGATACAAAACTTCAGAAAAACCTCTCGCGCAGTTCAGAGACCAATGCACATCACGTCCTCATGTGGATCCTCGCGAAGATCCATTGAGAAACAAACTGCTCGCGCGATTCTCGCGCTATTCAGAATGAAAGTGCAATCCCGCGAAGACCAGAGCAACCCAGCGAGGATTCAATGCTCTATCGCGCGACTGCTTCTGGGACATTCTGGAAACTTCCAGCAATTAGGACACGCATTACAACGCTCTAATTCTTGTGCACGTGCCCCGAGGCATCTAAGGAATAGTATCAAGCTATGTGGCATCATTAAGATTAGGGTTTCCTAACCCTAATGTGCCGCCAAGCTGACTGCTATATAAACCTAAGCCTGATTTAGGTTTAGGGAGCTCTTGGATCTCAGAGAATAGAACTAAGTTTTTCTCTTCTTCTGGAATCGGCTGTAGATCTCCAGTAAGTGGAGGTTAGGTTTAGGTAGTCTCTTTTTATCTTTTCTTCTCTCCATAGTCCAGCATTTGCTGGCTATGCCTTTGTATCACTATTTGGAATAGATTAATGGAGTTTTATAGTAGGGTGTTTTACATTTATGGGATTTCTGTTTGTGAGTTGTTCTGTACAAGGCTACTATCTTGTGATCCTCCATTGCTAGGATGTATTGCAAGCAATGGAGGACTGATTTTATGGTTTACTCAGATCTAAGTGACCTGTGTGTCTGGGCTAACATGCTCTCATACAGGCCTAGCCCCACCACAGGACCCACTAGATCTGAAGTCCCCATGGGAGCAATGAGCTTTTGTAGCCTTGTGAACATGGTGGTAGCAGCAATGTTTCTTGTTCTATCTTGAGTTTTGTGAGGAGGATAACCTCTGGGATAGTATGTGACCATTCAAGTGGACAGGTTATAGCCTTAGGGTGAAGCCAATCCACAGACTCAAGACGGATTATTCTTGTCTGCACTTGTGCTTGTAGCCCTGTGAGAGATTGTGCTGAGACAAACTCCCCTGTATGTGTATAGACCCGCCATCAGATGGCAGATCTGGTTTGGTTATAGAGATTGTAGGCTTGCAACTGGATCACTGCAGTCTCTCTAAAGCAGTGGATAGCTAGATCTAAGGCTGTACTCAAACTCTTGCTGGTTCTATGTGTTTGGGCTAACATGCTCCCATACAGGCCTAGCCCCACACATAGCACTTTAGAGGTTGAGGTTCCCTATGAATTCTTGTGCTTGTATCCTGGATGAAGTAGTGCCTACAATGATAAATTTGTTCTGACCCATCTCTGGACTGTGGTTCCCCAATTGGATAGTTTGTGACCATTCAAGTAGACAGGTTATAGCCATAAAGGGATTAGATCATGGCAAAGAGATGAGTTGGATTCTTTCTCCTCAGTGGTGATAATGTAGCCATTGGACAGGACTTCTATAGCAGTAGATCTGAATCTGAGTTATGAAACCCATCAGATCTGAACCTAATAGCATACTTCTCACCCTTTTATATTTATTTTCTCACTCCATCTCCTTTCTTAACCCTTTCTATAGTTTAGACGTCAAGATACCTTAGAATTTAGATTTTAGTGACCCTAAATCCCCTTCCATTTAGGATTGCCAGATCTGTAGTCAAATCTGGAGGGCCTACTAAAGATGGCTCCCTTGGAGCTTAAGATCAACTTCCCTGTGGGACAAACTCTTACTTATCAAAACTTGCTACAATAGGCCATGTATCTTGCAGGATTGTGTATTTTTAGGCTTGCTGCTCCATAATTCTCACTCTATCTTTTATTCATTTTTCATTCATCCCATTCTTATCACTGTGTTCAATAAAGTCAGTAGCAAGCACTTAAAATACCTCAACAAGTTTTTTGCGCCACTGCCGGGGATATTGATCTTTTAGTAGACTCTAGATTTTTTATTCTTTATTCTTTGGTAGATGTACTTGTGAATAATTGATACTGCTGAATTACATTTGAAAATTTTCTTACAGATCTGGACCGTAGCAGAGGAGAGTAGAATTGCACTGGAAGTCTAGCTACCTCTGTTTGCACTTCTCTAACCCTCAAAACTCAGTCTATTTCTCATTTGAAGATTTCATAGCAGTTGATTAGGATAGTTGTAATTTTATTAAGTGCAATGTGCCTATAAATAGTCTTCCTTGCTGTTGGTGTGTGTGCATGTTAGGAAGGAGATCCCTCGGTCCTACATTAGAGCCTGCTCCTGAGATAGAAAGGGGTAGAAGACTGAGAAGGCATAGACACACCACAGTTGAGCCCCCTATTGATATTGAGATAGCAGTTATGGGTGAAGAACAACCTAGAACATTGAAGGAATTGAATGCTCCGGATGATTACAATTCTCTATTCATCATCCAATTCCCTGATGTTCAAGGAAACTACGAAATCAAAACTTCCATCATCCAAATGCTTCACTCTTTCCATGGGCTTAGCAAGGAAGACCCTTACAAGCACATTGGCCAGTTCTTGGCCCTGTGCACGGCATTCTCCATTGCTGGTTTGGGACCAGAAGCCACTAGGTTAAGGCTCTTTCCTTTCTCCCTAAAGGACAGGGCCATGACCTGGTTATCTACTCTCCCAAACAACAGCATCACGTCCTAGAAAGACCTCCAGACAAGATTTCTGTCTAAATTTTTTCCAGAGACCAAGACCAGCCAGTTGAGGAAAGGCATACTTTCTTTTGCCCAGTCCCCAACTGAAGATTTTACCCAGTGTTAGGATAGATTTAAAGAGATACTCAAACAATGTCCCCACCACAAGATCCCTGACTGGCAGCTTGTCCAGAGCTTCTACAATGGGATTGATGAGAAGAGCAGAGACATGGTAGATGCCTCTTGTGGTGGAATGTACATGCATAAAATAGCTGATAAGGCATGGGACTTGTTCGAGGTAATAAGTGAAAATGCTTTCCAGAAGATGTCCTCTTCTAGAACTGTTCAAGAACCATCTCCTAAGCTGGGGGTGGCTGAAACTTCTAAAGGAAAGATGTATGAAGTTAGAGGAAACGATGACCTGAGAAAGCAAATGGCCAATCTTACTGAAAGATTTAATAAACTTTTGACTATGGTGCAACCCAGAATGGCTGCACAAGTGATGGAGGCATGTCTGATATGCCAATCTCCACAGCACACAGTAGAAGAATGTCCATCTGCGGGGCAATACCCTGAGTTTGTAATGGAACAGGCTGCTGCTACCCAATCTTTTAGACAGCAACAATCTGGTGGCTACAATAGACAACCATATGGATACCAGCACCAAAATGTTGGTTACCAATGGAGAGACCACCCAAATTTGAGGTGGAGGCAAGACAACTATATGCAGCCACAGTAGATGTTGGCCTTACCTCAAAGGCCACAGCAGCAGTTTAACCAGGGATATGCCCAAAGGTTGAATTTCCAACGACAGCAGCCCCAATAACAAAATCAATTGGTAGTTCCACCACCCTAGCCCCGAAGTTCTTCTTTCGAGGACCAGGACTGTGACTTGTCACAGTCAAAGCATTAAGAAAATTGAAGAGCAGCTTGGCCAAATAGCCAATGCTCTGGCTAAAAGAGAGGAGGGCAGGTTGCCAAGCCAACCAATTGCCAACCCTAAGGGCCAGTATTCCATCGGAGAAGGCTCCTCCAATTTTGAGGGGGCCAATGCCATAACTGCCCTAAGGTCTGGTAGGATGATAGACAACCAGGTGGGAAAGGAACAAGGAGAGGTCTATCCTAAGGAAATATCATGTGAAAGTGATAAAGATTTTGTTAGGGCACAGAGTAAAGAACTGCCTGCTACCCTTCAATAATGGAAAAATAAAGAGGTTGTAGTTGACCCTCAGCAGGAGATAAAAATAGAAAAAAGAAAAAAATAAAAGTTCAGCCATGGGCTTGCAGCTGAGGAACCAACAGTACCTCAGCTGCCATTTCCTCAAGCTTTGAGTGGCCCTGCCCCTTTTGATAAGGGTCAGACACAGATCGAGAAAATGATGGAGACCTTTAAGCAGGTCAAAATAAATTTATCCCTGCTTGATGCAATTCGACAGGTCCCAACCTATGCAAAGTTTCGGAAAGACCTCTGTACTCAGAAAAGGAAGGCCAGAGGACATTTGTCCAAGAAGGTCTTTGCGACTGATACAGTGAATTTTGTATTAACCATAACAATGCCTGAGAAGTTGCAAGACCCAAGGATACCCACTATTCCCTGTATTATTGGAGACTACGCGATTGGGAGGGCCCTTTTGGACCTTGGAGCTAGTGTTAACCTGCTGCCATACAGTGTGTATCAGCAGCTAGGTTTGGGGGAGCTCAAGCCCACCCCCATTGTTCTATTGATGGCTGATAGGTCCGAGAGGAAACCCATGGGAGTGGTTGAGGATGTCCTAGTGGGGGTAAACAAGTTCTTCTATCCTGCAGACTTTCTTGTCTTGGACATGGGTTGCAACAAAAGTACATCTCCGATACCTATTATTCTGGGCAGACCATTCTTGGCCACTGCCAATGCATGCATTCAATGCAGGTCTGGAATCATGGAGGTCACTTTCGGACATATGAAAGTTGAGCTTAATGTGTACAACAGTGCAAAGTACCCTCAGCTGGACAATGAGGAATGCTTTGTAGTGGATGTACTAGAAGAAATTATTGAAGAAGAACTGCACACTCTGCTAGAGTGGAGCAACATTGCCACTGATTTAACTGAAGTTTGGAACTTGGTGGAGGAAGGAAGCCTAGCTTTAATGCCAGAAGACACACCCCTAGGGAAGTCTTCTGTGGGCTTAGTGCAGCATTCCAATTGGAAACCTACATTGCTGCCCCTTCCTCCAATCAACAATACACCAATCCTGCCATCCATACAATAAGCCCCTTATCTGAAGCTCAAGAAGCTACCAGAGACATTAAAATATGCTTTCCTCAAGAAAGAAGAGAAACTTCCTGTGATTATCTCCTCTTCTCTTACCAGTGAGCAAGAGGAGGAGTTGCTAACATTTTGAGAAAGCATAAGAAAGCAATTGGCTGGATCATTACTGATCTAGGAGGAATTGATGCATCAATCTGTATGCATAGGATTCATCTGGAGGAGGGCTCATCACCCTCCAGGGAAATGCAGAGGAAACTTAAGCCTTACATGCAGGAGGTGGTTTTGAAAGAAATCATTAAGTTGCTGGATGCTAGGGTAATTTATCCCATCTCTGATTCTGAATGGGTGGCACCAATCCAGGTGGTACCCAAGAAATGCAACATAACGGTGATCTAAGCAATCTGGACGGAGAGTTGAGACCAGCCAGAGAAACCACTGGCTTGAGAGTTTGTATCGATTATCGAAAACTCAACTCCAAGACCAGAAAAGACCACTTCCCTCTCCCTTTTATTGATCAAATTTTGGACAAGTTGGCTGAGAAGGCTTTTTACTGTTTTCTTGATGGGTACTCAGGGTACAATCAGATCCCTATGCACCCCCTTGATTAAGAGAAAACTACATTTACTTATCCTTTTGGCACCTTTGCTTACAGAAGGATGCCTTTTGGACTGTGTAATGCCCCTGCCACCTTTCAGAGGTGTATGTACGCCATCTTTTCTGATATGATTGATAAATTCTTAGAAATTTTCATGGATAACTTTTTAGTCTATGGGGATAGCTTTGACCAATGTCTACAACACCTCCATCAAGTCCTACAAAGATGTGAAGAGACCAATTTGGTCTTAAGTTAAGAGAAGAGCCACTTCATGGTAATACAAGGAATTGTGTTGGGCCATGTAGTCTTTAAAGATGGAATTGAGGTAGACAAGGCCAAAGTTGACCTCATTAAAAATCTGCCCCCTCCAAGAATAGTAAAGCAAATCAGATCCTTCCTTGGCCATGCTGGATTCTACAGGAGGTTTATCAAAGACTTCAGTAAAATTGCTAAACCTTTGTGCCACCTGCTCTGCCAGGATGTGCCCTTTGACTTCTCTGCTGAATGTCTAAAGGCTTTTGAAACTCTAAAAATCTGCCAGTGAGAAAGAGCTTCTGGCAGTGGTTTTTGCTGTGGACAAGTTTAGACCTTACCTACTTGGGTCTAAAACTGTCATCTTCACTAACCACTCAACATTAAAGTACCTACTGTCCAAGAAGGATGCAAAGCCCAGATTGATTAGATGGATACTCCTGTTGCAGGAGTTTGACATCGAAATCAAAGACAAGAAAGGTGTAGAAAATGTGGTGGCTAACCACTTGTCCAGAATTATGTTGGAGAAAGGTGTTGATGACCTCACTACAAATGATGTATTCCCGGATGAGCAATTGTTTGCCATCCAATCTTTAGTTCCCTGGTATGCACATATTGTCAATTATCTAATTATAGGCAAGATCCCTTCCCATTGGACAAAAATGGATAAAGACCTGTTTTTCTCACAGGTCAAATTCTTTTTCTGGGAGGAACCTTGCTTGTACAAGCATTGTGCAGACTAAATTATTCAGAAATATATTCCCGAAAGTGATATCTCCAGTATTCTGGCCATGTGCCATAAAAATGCCTGTGGGGGTCACTTTAGTGGGAGAAAAATAACTGACAAAGTGTTGCAGTGTGGTTTTTATTGGCCTTCTCTTTTCAGAGATGCCCATACACACTGCAAGGCCTGTGAAAGATGTCAGAAATTAAGAGGGCTGTCCAAACGGAATTCAATGCCTTTACAGCCCATCCTTGTTGTAGAACTGTTTGATGTGTGGGGTATTGATTTTATGGTCCCCTTTCCTCCTTCAAATGGTTTTCATTTCATCTTAGTGGCAGTGGACTACGTTTCCAAATGGGTAGAAGCCATTGCCACAAGAACTAATGATAATCAGGTTGTCCTCAAGTTCATAAAGCAAAATATCTTCTCCAGATTTGGTACCCCTAGAGCCATTATTAGTGATGGGGGGAGCCATTTCTGTAACAGAAATTTCGAGAGCTTGCTCAAGAAATATTCTGTCACCCATAGGATTGCTACTCCCTACCACCCACAAACCAGTGGGCAAGTTGAAATTTCAAATAGGGAGATCAAGCATATCCTTGAGAAGACGGTGAGGATTGATAGGAAGGATTAATGACAAGCAATGATGCAATTTGTGGGCTTATAAGGCGCCTATAAGACTCTCATTGGTATGTCCCCATTGTAATGGTTTATGGCAAGGCACATCATCTCCGGTGGAGTTAGAACACAAGGCCTATTGGGCCATCAACCATTTAAATTGTCATCACGAGTTCTTTGCAGCCGAATTGGAAGAACTAAGGATGGATGCATATGCCAATGCAAGGATCTATAAAGAAAGGTCCAAAGCCTTCTTTGACAAAGGGCTGTTGAGAAAGAGTTTCAATGCTGGTGATAAGGTTTGGTTGTTTAACTCCAAACTTAAATTGTTTCCAGGCAATGGGAAGGTCCTTACATTGTCATGCATGTTTCCCCATCTGGTGCTGTGGAAATCAAGGATCCTAAGTCTGGGAAACTCTTGAAAGTGAATGGTCAGAGGCTTAAGCCTTGTTTTGAAAAACCTGCCGACCTTTTGGACACCATTCACTGTCAAGGGGACCCTTCTTCAAACTGATTCCACAGGTGTGTCATTACTGTAGCATATGTACTTAGTTTTTGGTTGATTTATCTTGCTTTCTTTAGTTTCTATTCTCTAGGATTTGCTAGTGGCCTTATCTGAATTTTGCCTTATCTGTTGTGAACTTTTGATGCTTGGCTTGATTCTTACTGCTTTTGAATTGATAGCTTCTGTTGAATGCCTAATGTGGAAGGTCATTTTTATTGTCCTTGAGTGAATGATTGAGTTTACATGTGTCTAAAGACAGTCATAGGAGAGAGTCATACCCAGGATTCAACCACAGCAAACATGCAAAAGGGCAGAACAGAGAGCACATGCTCTTTGTTTTATACCTTACTATCGCTGGGTCCAAAATGGAAGCTTGGGAGACTATCGCGAGATTCATAAGCTCTCGCGAGGTTAAAGTGGAAGCCTGGAAACCTCTCGCGAGGTTAAGGGAGGAAGTCTAGGAGAAGTTCACGCAGTTCACAAAGACACATTCTATTTGGTGTCGCGAGATTCATGTGTATCTGAGAGCCTCTCGCGCAATTCATATAGAGCCATACATTACCTGTCGTGAGATTCATGCGTACCTGACAACCTCTCGCACGATCCACATCGAGCTATTCAGTAGTTATCGCGAGATTATCAGGCTATCGTGAGGTTCACAAGATAAATTGGGAGACTCTGGCCTAATTCAACAGAAATACTCCATTTTCTATCGTGAGATTCTAAGTCTGTCGCGAGATTCAAAATGAACCTCAAAGCTTTTCGCACAATCCAAATGGAGCCTTAGGAACCGCTCACGCAATTCACATGAATTAATCTCACTCTGCCGCATGCTTCAAGGAAAACTTTTGAGATTATCGCGCAATCCAGATGTAATCAACACTCTCGCTAGGTTTATTTTCAACCCCGCAACCAGATGTTCCAAAGCGCGCTGAGCTTCGC
Source organism: Chloranthus sessilifolius (assembly GCA_021018995.1). Lineage (NCBI taxonomy): Eukaryota > Viridiplantae > Streptophyta > Magnoliopsida > Chloranthales > Chloranthaceae > Chloranthus > Chloranthus sessilifolius. The sequence goes on along the minus strand of CM037593.1, from coordinate 47,471,324 downwards.
GATAAGTATTTCAACCCCGCATTTTGCTCCTTTCCTAGTACTCTTTCCTTTCTTCCCTCTGTGAAACCCTAGCTCTTGGCACTCTCCCCCTTCTCTCCTCCAACATCACCCTACAGCTCATCATTCACTCCACAAATCTATACAAGTGTTCCTAGCATCACCCTCATCTATTATCCTCTGCTCAGAGATCTTGAGGTGCCCTGTGCGTCAAATCAAGCCAAACCCTAGATCCCAGTCTCCATTTTCTCACACCCAAAGAAAAAGTTAGGTATGGATCCAAAATCTGCACAGAAGAGAAAAGGGAAGGACAAGGACCCTGCAGAAACCACCCCTAAAAAGGCCAAGACTTCAAAGTCCCCCAAAAAAAGAAAGGAAGTGGTTGAGGAGGCGGCGGTACCAACCACAAAGTTCTCTACTCCTTCTGAGCTCATGGAGTCAATTCCATTGGAGCCTTAAACAGCCTTTGATGTCCCATTTTTTGAAAAAGAACCTCTCTCTGCCCCTGCAATACAATTTCTGAGCAAAGCGAGCCTGATGCCATTGATGAGAGAAATTCCAGCACTAGCCTACCCAAGGCTAGTGCAGCTGTTTTACTAGCACATCAAGGTCAAGAAGGACAACGATGGACAAGAGTGCTTGCTGGTGATGATTGACGAGTTTGATTTGTTAGTGAGCCCTAAGCTGATTGCTGAAGTATTGGGCATCCCAGTAGCATTCAATCCTAGCTGTGGATATGGCCCCCCTCTGCGTGCATCAATTGACACAATTGCAAGGGCTGTAACAAGAGGATTAAAAGCCACCGGGGACTCAATTAGAAGGAGGGAACTAGAACCTGAGCTGCTGTTCATTAACCAAGTCCCGCGGAAGAACATATATTGCTCAGGACATGAGTAGGAGAGAAGAACCCCCATTGCGGATGCTGTCTACTCCTACCACATGGGCCATGACTTCCATGCCGCCTGACTAATTTTTGAGGCTATGAAAGACACAGTGGCAAAATTAGGGTCCAACAAGAAGCCTCACACCCTACCCTATGAAAGAATCATCACCTTGCTGCTGATCAAGGGAGGCTACAAGATAGGGAGGACCGAGCAGACCATCACCCTTACCCCTACTACCTTTGCCAAGAGGCAATGGGGAATCAACAGGAGCTTGATGGGGGGTCAGAAAAAGAAGACAGTTGAGGCTCAGGTCCTGCCCAAGCAAGCAGAAGCAGCTGGATCAGGGTCTACCCCTGCTACAAAAGAGGTGCCTCCAGAGATCATCACTTCCATCCCTGCAGCAGCACCCACACCCCCTCCACCTTTTATTCCCGCATCCTCTACTCCTCTTGCATCCATCTCTCACCCCCCTCTGACTCCATTCTCCATGTCCACACCCCCTTCACCTGTGCTTGGTCCATGAGAGGACTCACCATCCCCTACCTTACCACAGTACACTGCCACAATTCCCCCCTCCATTCCAAGTAAGCCTGCCAGCCCCCCACTCATCTCCTATAAGAAACGAAAACCTACTCAGACCATCCCAACCATCTCCCAGACACCACCCTCAATACCTTCCATCCCTATTGACCCACCCCACCCTGAAGAACCCACCACCCCAGCCATATCTACCATATCTCCTCTCCCAGACATTGACTTAACCCTTAACACCACCTTAGGTTTCCAAGCCTTCATCTGTACATTCCTTGAAACCATGCCTACCTACTACACCCCTCTGCCAGACTCCCCAACTACCTTACAGCACCACTCCCCAGAACCCCACTCTTTCCCTCCCTCCACTTTCCATCATGCTCCTTCCTCCCCTTTCCAACCAGTACCCTCTTCTACCCAAACCCAACCTCCTAGCTTTGACACACTAACCCTCATCCTACCCCTGATCCAAGATATCCAAGCCCAGTTATCTTCCAATACCCACAAACAGGACCAGATGCAGGCTGAACTCACCTCCATCCAATCCACCCTACACACCTTAACCATTCCACCCATCCCTACCCCATCCACTTCAACCCCCCTGGTCCTGTCCACTGACAAGACCACCCAAACAGACTTCCCTCATGAATCATTACCCCTCCCACCATCACCATTACCTCTTCTCCACCCATTTCCTTTATCCCTTTTCACCATTCCAATTTTTCATCCCCCATCACCCCCACCTCCTGTTGAGCCCACACCCTTCACCTTCCCCCCTATACCCTCCATCCCCCCTCTTATCCTACCCCTTCCCACCTTCTCTGCCAAATCTACCCAAACAGACTCAGAACCTGACCCCATTCTCCCACCACTTGACTTCCCTACTATCATTCCCCCTCCCCCCAGGACCAAGCACACTTCGCTCCCTCCACCTCCTATCTGTCAATTGCCCCAAAACATCATTTCTACAGCCCTCCTTACCTCACCATCCTACATTACATGCGGGATAATGCTTACCTGAGGAAGGATGTCTTGAGGGGTATGGCCAAGCTACGCTAATCAATTGAGCCCCCCTGCTGGAGAAGATTGATGAGATGACGGAGGCCCACAAGGAGCAACTACTAGGCATCTCCTTGGGGTGGAAAAATATCGAAAGATGAAAGCTACATCTACTTATTATCAGATAAATTGGGAGTATGAGAAATCCAATGATGCTGCAGCGACTGCCCAGGCACGAATGCTTGAAAAATGACTTAACAATGCCCAGGAAATCCAAAAAATCTAAAAGGAGATCCATGAGACTGACACCCTCAAATTTCAAGTCCAGATAGCCTCATTGGAATTCGCATTGGCCGCTGCCATAAATGAACCCTACCACCCAACCCCACTCTCTGTTCACGTGCCTCAGCCTGTGCCAACTGCTACTCCAGCTCCACCTGCCTAGTCTGAGGAGGCACCACCTAAGCCCCAACAAGATAAAGGAAAAGCTCCTGCTTCCCCTCCTACGGCACAACCTACAACTACTGAGCAGCCTTCACCTCTCACGGCCTCTACTGCACCTCCACAAGAACAAACTTATCCTCAGCGGAGGAAAGTCACAACCAAGAGGTCTGCTCCCACAGTTGTCCCTTTAAAAATTGGCAAAGAGCCTGCTGCCTAGTCTGAAGAGGCACAGTCCCCTGCCAAACCTGAGTCCACTGGAAAAGGAAAGTCACCAGTGGTCCCCACTGAGGAACCCAAAGCAAAAGGAAAAGAGAAATCCCCAGTGGTCCCCCCTGCAGAAGCTGAAGCTAAAGGCAAAGGCAAAGGAAAATCTCCTGCCACCCCCCTGCTAAGCGTAAAGGCAAAGCCCCTCAAGAATCCAAGGAACCAAAGGCTCCTAAAGCACCAAAAATGAGGGTGAGGGCACCTAAAGCTCCAACTGCGGTGAAAACACCAGCCGAGAAGAAAAAGGTAAGGGAGGAAAAGAAGAAAGAGGATAGAGCTGCCCTTAAGGCACAGGCTAAAAAGATGGGCTGGGATTTCCTTACAGATTCTGATTCAGATTAGATCCTACATCCTAGATTGTATCTTAGTTTTTTTTCTTTTTTTTGTCATTCCACTTGTAAATATTTTTATTACACTTTAATCGAAATTATAGTTTTCTTTACTGCTCTGTTCTGTATGTTCCCTTCTTATTAGATGGTACTTTTTATTTGGTTCTTTTTGCCATTAATGGGAGAATAGTTTTTGGGAGGATATTTTTCTTTGAACCGGTAATCCATGTCACGGAGATGATTTTATATAAATTTGTGCAAATACCTGCCTCAGGGATTGCTATGGCATCCTCTTCAAATTGATGTGCGATGTTAAGTGTACCTCGCTAAGATCCTAAGCTCAGCTGCGCGAGAAATGTCCTTTCCTCATCACTTATTGCTCCTCGCGAGGATCCCCGCGTGATACACTTCCCTCTTTAATTTCCATGCCTATCTTTGGACATTCATTTAATGCTACTTCTCGTTTCCAAAGAGCCAGTTCTGTATTTTCTTCTTTCCCCACACAAGACTCATTTATTGCCAATTGTCAAAAGGGGCGCAATTCCAATTCCGCCGGTGCATGTTCCCTCGTCCCTCTCTTTTAAATTGGCCCTCAGTCCCTTTTCATCTCATCCCTCCTCTTCTAACCCTAGAAGTCCACCCCTACTCACACAAATGGCGGATGATAGCCCCTTCGGGTTCCCAATCAAATTTTCCCCATCTGGGAAGATCCCCCACCTCCAAAGGAGCCGGACCCCTTGCAATTTCTCTGGGATGAGTATGACAAGGTCTAGCGACTCCTCGCCAAGGAAGAAAAGAAAAAGACGAAGAAAGAGAAAAAAGAAAAGAAGAAGAGAAAAAGGGTGCCACCTGCATCTCCCCCTCCATCTTCCTCAAACCCTCCCCCGGCTACACATTGACCCCCCCCCCCCCATTTTCTCTTCTCTTTTTCCATCTTTTTGTCATATTTTCTCTTTTATTTCAATAAAAGTTTCTTTTACTTATATACTGTGCAGTTTGCTTTCTCTGTTTCTCTATCTTCTTCTGTGTTTATTTTTGTCTGACTGCTTGGATTCTACTGCTTTTTATCACCTCTGAACCAGTGAGGACACTGCTCCTCATAGGTTTGGGGGTGTGGCAGGTAGGTCTGCCAATAACATAGTTAACTTAAAGTGCAGCAGAATCATGTGAGTAACATAGAAATGGAGCTGTGTTCACTTAAGAATTATAAAATTAAGGAATTTAAAACTTTTTGCAGATCTTTAGACATTATAAATTTCTAAAATTTCACATTTCCATGATGAGAACACCAAGAAAACTCATTGATATCAGCACTTAGTGAATCATTGAAGAGAGAAAAAGGTAAGGACATACTTAAAAGTTCAAAGGAAGACCATAACCAGTGAGAATTGGGCCTACAAATTTTTTTTATTTGAGGAGTGATTGAGACAAATTTCTTCTAGCTTTAAGGACTGGCTGAGTCAATGTGTTCACTAAAAGTTAGGTAACTCCAAGTTGAAACAACTGACAGCACTCATGACACTTAGGAAAGGATCAAGGCCTTCTCTTGGACAGTTTGAGCCTAAACAGACCAAACCCTAAAGCAACTGCCCTTGTTCATACACTCTTTGAGCTTCATACACTCTGAGAATTCAGTAGGTAAAGGAGAAAGAGTTAAAGTTGGATTAGATAGGGTCAACATTGGATGAGTGGAGAAGAATTATCTGAAGTTCTAGCAGTGTAACAACTGAGAAAAAAAGGTGGCAATTCATCAAAGCAAGAAAAAACTAAATAAATAAAAAGAAGAAAACTGCACCAGAATGAAAAGAAAACAATAATGAAGAGGAGTAAGAGAGGAATCAAGAGGAAACCTTCATTGAAAAAAAAAAAATCAAACAAGAGGAGAAACTGATCACTTCAAATCTGATGATTTCAAAGAAGATGAAAGGAGCTGAATTAAAAAGAAGGTGAAGTCATGAATCACCTCCTGCACCTACTGATTTCTAAATTTTGAACCCCTTTTTCAACCTTCCAATTCTTTTTATAACCCAATACCATAAGCCACATTACAGCCCAGTTAAAGCCCTTGTGATCCAAAGTTGAATGAGCTATCATGTGGAGATAATGAGTTGTCTAATCTATGGTGAAAATCTGCCAATGATGCTAGAACTTGAATGCTATGCCTATACTCATGCTTACAGACCCATTTGGGGGATGTAACTGCTCTTGAGCTTGAGAGACAATGAAACCCTCAAAAGTTCTGTGTGAGAGTATGCCCTGGAGAGTTTTGGGTCTGATATTGAATGTATTAGGCATGACCTACAACCTAATTTTTAATTTAATGATGAGCTCAATGCTAACACACATGTGTAGTTTCCCTGTTGTGAACTGATTGGAAATGTTGTGCTATCATGTGAAGTTTATGTTGCTTAAACATCTGTGCAGACAATGTATTTTAAATTTCCTATATTTTTACCAATTCAAGGGTGAACTGATACTCTGTTTCTTGACTGCTAACTTGACAATCTTGCACTACTGTTAACTGTTTTATTGAAAAGTTTGTGGGTATCGTCACTGAAAACCCTCAGGAGACTTCACTCCTCTACTAGGGATCACCTAGGGGTTTAAAAGGCTTGGTACATACGCTAAATGTATCCGTACCCCCTACGAAAGTGGCAGTTAACTTCTGTAGATTTTTAGTGTAGCTTTGCTAAGGGACTAGCAAATATTAGGTTTAGAGGTGTGTTAAGACATGAAAAGTACCACTTTTTACCCCTTAATTTAGCCTCTGTTAGACCCTTAGCCATCTAATAAATATGTGTTAAGTCATTTCTGTAGGTAATGAACCGCAGCTACAATAAAGCCTGAACCCTATTAAGGAGCCCACTTTTGCCCCAGAAGCACCTCAGAATGATGAAAGCTGAATCCAGACAAGAATTGAACCTCGCACAACTTTCACAAGCTTCAAAGGATTCAGAAATTAAGCCTCGTACAGTCCTCGCGAGTTTCCCAAGACTTCATTTCCAATTGTCTGCCCTGTTCTCGCGCAGCTAATTGACAGAAGAGCTTTAAAATTTTACCTCGCGCAGCTCTAGCAAAGCTCAAATATAAATGCTCACGCAGCTCAAGAAAGCAGCTCTCAAACCTCGTGCAGTTCACTCAGATCAACTGAGGAGAGAGGGCTCCAGGTATTTTGGCGCGCAGTGTCTGCGAGATATAAAACTTCAGAAAAACCTCTCGCTCAGTTCAGAGACCAATGCACATCACGTCCTCGCGAAGATCCATTGAGAAAAAAACTGCTCGCACGATTCCCGCGCTATTCAGAATGAAAGTGCAATCCCGCGAAGACCAGAGCAACCCAGCGAGGATTCAATGCTCTATCGCGCGACTGCTTCAACTACAACTAAGACAACCCCACGACGGCTAGAATTTCAAGCTAATCCAATCTCGCGAAGACCGTGCTACCACGCGACAGTCTTGGAAACCAGTGCTACCTGGCGAGGCTCTGAACTCTAACTCTCCCTCACTTCTGCAGAGGACATTCTGGGAACTTCCAGTAATTAGGGCACGCATTCCAATGCTCTAATTCTCATGCACGTGCCTCGAGGCATCCAAGGAGTAGTATCAGGCTACGTGGCATCATTAAGATTAGGGTTTCCTAACCCTAATGCGCCGCCAAGCTGACTGCTATATAAACCTAAGCCTAATTTAGGTTTAGGGAGCTCTTGGATCTCAGAGAATAGAACTAAGTTTTTCTCTTCTTCTGGAATCGACTGTAGATCTCCAGTAAGTGGAGGTTAGGTTTAGGTAGTCTCTTTTTATCTTTTCTTCTCTCCATAGTCCAGCATTTGCTGGCTATGCCTTTGTATCACTATTTGGAATAGATTAATGGAGTTTTATAGTAGGGTGTTTTACATTTATGGGATTTCTGTTTGTGAGTTGTTCTGTACAAGGCTACTATCTTGTGATCCTCCATTGCTAGGATGTATTGCAAGCAATGGAGGACTGATTTTATGGTTTACTCAGATCTAAGTGACCTGTGTGTCTGGGCTAACATGCTCCCATACAGGCCTAGCCCCACCACAGGACCCACTAGATCTGAAGTCCCCATGAGAGCAATGAGCTTTTGTAGCCTTGTGAACATGGTGGTGGCAGCAATGTTTCTTGTTCTCTCTTGAGTTTTGTGAGGAGGATAACCTCTGGGATAGTATGTGACCATTCAAGTGGACAGGTTATAGCCTTAGGGTGAAGCCAATCCACAGACTCAAGATGGATTGTTCTTCTCTGCACTTGTGCTTGTAGCCCTGTGAGAGATTGTGCTGAGACAAACTCCCCTGTATGTGTATAGACCCGCCATCAGATGGCAGATCTGGTTTGGTTATAGAGATTGTAGGCTTGCAACTGGATCACTGCAGTCTCTCTAAAGCAGTGGACAGCTAGATCTAAGGCTGTACTCAAACTCTTGCTGGTTCTATGTGTCTGGGCTAACATGCTCCCATACAGGCCTAGCCCCACACATAGCACTTTAGAGGTTGAGGTTCCCTATGGATTCTTGTTCTTGTACCCTGGATGAAGTAGTGCCTACAATGATAAATTTTTTCTAACCCATCTCTGGACTGTGGTTCCCCAATTGGATAGTCTGTGACCATTCAAGTGGACAAGTTATAGCCATAAAGGGATTGGATCATGGCATAGAGATGAGTTGGATTCTTTCTCCTCAGTGGTGATAATGTAGCCATTGGACAGGACTTCTATAGCAGCAAATCTGAATCTGAGTTATGAAGCCCATCAGATCTGAACCTAATAGCATACTTCTCACCCTTTTATATTTATTTTCTCACTCCATCTCCTTTCTTAACCCTTTCTATAGTTTAGACGTCAGGATACCTTAGAATTTAGATTTTAGTGACCCTAAATCCCCTTCCATTTAGGATTGCCAGATCTGTAGTCAGATTTGGAGGGCCTACTAAAGATTGCTCCCTTGGAGCTTAAGATCAACTTCCCTGTGGAACAAACTCTTACTTATCAAAACTTGCTACAACAGGCCCTGTATCTTGCAGGATTGTGTATTTTTAGGCTTGTTGCTCCATAATTCTCACTCTATCTTTCATTCATTTTTCATTCATCCCATTCTTATCACTGTCTTCAATAAAGTCAGTAGCAAGCACTTAAAATACCTCAACATTAGGTTGGATAGGATACTCGCCGACGGGCTAGACCTAGTAGGATAGTCTTATTTGGTTACGTGCAATGATGCCTTAACAATTAAATTTATCTAACTCGCGATTAGATCTCTCTAATTCATAAACGAAGCAACTGAGCTTGTAGCCAGGAGCTGGGGTACCCGTGATTCATGGTAGAAGAGGAATAAGTTCTATTGTTTACAAATCTGAAATCTAAGAGAGATTTTTGACTGCCTTCTCTTTTCCTATTTCCAAACTATCTAGGTTTCTTTCATTTATTTAAATTTAGGAAATCTAATGTTACAAAATATTCAAAAAAATAGAAATTAAATAAGAGGTAAACGAAAAATCCCTATGGTTTGACACCCTTGTACTTGCCCTAGTACGTTCGAACTTGTGCACTTGCAATCTTTTGAAATAAAACGATCAACCCTATTTTTTATAGGGCCTCTAAGGACAAGTATTCGAAACAATTGAAAGCGCTAGTAAGTAACCGTTAGGCTTACGAATTCATATTTCTTATGATAATGTTTTCTATCATTTAAGTAATCGACAACGATTATTAAGGCGAGCACTACCAATCTTGTAGAAAGGGCTAATGAATGTTTATGCAGTCGTTATCATTTTTATGCGTTCAAAGACGATCGTTTACGTGATCGATGATATTTTTTATGTGATCGATGATGATCGTTTATGTGATCAATGATGATCGTTTATGAAATCGATAGCGACCTTTTAGACAATCATTGTCGACCATGTATGCAGGCGTTTGCGACTGTTTAAAAGAGCGTCGTCAATCATTTATGAGATCATTGTCGACCTTTTATGCGGTTGTTCACGAATTTTTATGTAGGTCATTATTTAGTTAGTTTATCTGACCTTCATGTATTTTGAAACAGACTTATTACCTTCCCCAACTTTTATATTTATACGAGGACTCCACTGCACTGAAAGGTAGGTCCTATCCTTGGTCATGTACTGAATGTTGGATCAAATCCTTTCCCATATAGACCAATGAGTGGGACTGCGGGGTGTTCATGCTGAAGTACATGGAGTACTTCATGGAGGGAAAGAAATTTGACTTCACGCAAGATTAGATGCATAAGATCAGGGCAGAAATTGGTCATGCCCTGGCTGCATACACCGGCGATGGAGAGGTATCAGACGACGAGGACCTTACTGAAGATGTACCCGTGGATCCATCCTCATAATTTTTACTTTCAATTTCATCTTAATTTAATTTTGAGCATATGTACTTTTGGACATTGTAACATTTGTAGATTTGTAAAAATTGTAACTATCGATTTCATTTTAATGTAATCTTTACTTGTAATTGATCATGATCGTAAATATTACATTCCAAAAAGTAACCTCTACGTACGAACAAAATTTCGGTCCAAACTTTTTCTCATACCGTTCCTTTGCGATCTAACCGGCTTCTTGTACTGTTTCTGAATGCGGTCTATCTCTAACCACCACGAGTGAATCACAATCCTATCATCTATCGGTAAATGATTTGTGTCAAATCTATACCAAGTTGCCCTAATTCCGGAGGTTGATTCTACATCGGAAGTTGCTTCTTCACTCCTGACATTTAAAAGAGTTACAAAGGCAACATTATAAAGAGAAATTTTTGTATAATAAAAGCGATACCTAATAGTGGTAATGCGATGAGGCTAACAATTTACCTCGTCCACAGCTTTGGAAGTTTCAAGGGGTAACAACGTCTTCCCCCTGCTAGAGGTGCAAGCTCACAATTATCGTTTGGGTTGCATTTCGGAATGTGGCGTACCTTCACATTGGAAAATACAAACCAATCTATGTCAGTATGCAAGTTATAAACAAAATCCCATATCTTAGTGGATGTTAGTGCTCTCTTAGTTGATTGTTATCTCTCTCTTAGAGGATCGCTTGCGATCCATTAGTGGAGTGGTAGCGATCCTTTAATAGATCGATATCGCTCTTGTACAGGAGCACTAGCACTCTCTTACTGAGGCACTAGCACTCTCTTAATGAAGTGTCAGCGCTCCTATAATCATACAATAACACTCCATTAGGAGTGCATCATCTCTCGGATAAGAAAGCGGTTGTCGAAATTATGCAAGCACATACTCTATCAACTCATCGGTCCCCTGCCAAGAAACTCTTACAATTGTGACCATACTCAATGTACCTGCTACATTGTAGGGCCTTAACTTTACCCTTAGACCGTATCCTCCTCTTTCTTAGACGTCCGACTTACTTTCGGGAATTATAGAGTGGTCTTACTTTCATATTTTCTACCAGTTGGTCAATTTGGATTTCCCATTCGCTTTTATCGAGTGTGGGAACCCATTATTCGTCGTATGTTTGTTAAAGAAAGAGGTGAAGAACCACTTCTCCCAAAAGTTGTGGTAATCGTAATTTATCCGATTGATGGCCGCAACGACGTGCAAAGATGGGAAACCATGAATATACCAACAACGGCAAGTACATGTCTTATGTTCCAAGTTGATGTGGAAAATGAATATCCTAAAATTTACTTGGAATTGACCATGCTCGTATGGTTGAGCTATCTTTTGACCTGCTCATTAGAGCACCGTTTTCATGTGTTCATCTGCTTTCTGGCAAAGGAGTGCTCCATTTCTCAGATCTCCCTTGACGCTTTCAAAAATAATCAATGACTTTCTATCAAGTAGTTCTGATTAAGTCGATGATTGGTCTCTCTTGAGCTAGCTTCAGTACGCTGTTCAAGCTTTCGACATTATTCGTAATGAGGGTAAGCTTTTGCCTTGATTTTGGTTATAAAATAATTAAATTTCTCTACTGAATATGCACATGCAGCGCACCACCACAGATCCAACGCACTGTTCTTGGGATATTTGTGTGACAAATTCGGTGTCATATGTCGCATTCAGTAGCGGTGGTATGCATTAGCAAAGATTCATTTCACCTCCTTGATTAAAACCTTCGACTTGTCCGTGATAATAACAAAATTTTCATTAAACTGGCTGATCACAAACGCACCTACCCGTTCAAGAAATTACATCCACATATCTTCTTCTTCTTCCTCAATGACGGCGAACGTTAACGGTAATATATGGCCATTATTGTCTTGTGCCGAGACGATAAGTAGATCCCTTCGAAACGTCTCTATAGGTGTGTGCCATCTACAAGTAATATGTGACGAAGTGTATTGTGGTAGCTTTCGATGCACGGGCCAAAACTTTAAAAAAATCTAGCACTTACCATCAAGCGTTAGTTGAAGGATGTTCATACATTAGGATCTACCATGTGACAGCCCGGATTTCAGCACTTCAAAATTCGTGCCATCAGCATGGCCCTCTAGGCCGTGCCCCAAATGCCTGTACGAAATATTGGTATGACCAAGCAACAACTAATCAAAGTAAAACATATGAACTGAATCAAACATGCATTAATGATATATTACTCTAAAATAAGTGCATCAAAAGACAGTTCTAATTCCATGCCAACGCATGAACAGAAGAATCGACCCAAACCATCAGTGACAAATAGGGTCACCCTAGATGGTTCGCCAAAAGAATATCTCATTGTATAATTATATTTTTCTCAAAAAGTCTTGACATACCAATGTTTCGTACAGGCATTTGGGGCACAGCCTAGAGGGCCGTGTTAATGGCACGGATTTTGGAGTGTCAAAATTTGGACTGTCACAGTTGGTATCAAAGCTTTTCTTTTAGAAATTTTGACAATCCTTATTTTTGTCAGAGCATGAGGACCTCTGCTAATAGAACCTTAGTTTCATGTGCAGACCGTTATGTCTTCTAAGGGAAGAGGCCGACCCAGGGGTGGCTATGATAGGAATTTGCGTAGTAGAGATGATTACATCTTGGATACAAATCGTGTGCCCTTGAGAGATAGAGGGGCACCAGGAGGTAGCGGCCAGGCAAAGAATCAGGATTGAGATCGTCAGGATCGAGATCAGAGGGAACAAGAAAGAATCATAGAAATAAATGAGGAGAGAGAAGAGTGTCAGAGGATGATGCATACCATGGAAACCATGGTAACTGCCATGGCACAACAAGCAGCATCCTTGGCAGCTCACAATGTCGGTGATCAGCATCAACCACCTACACCTCCAGTAGGTCCTACATAGCCAGTGGCCTCTACATTTACGGAGTTTAGGAGGATGAGACCTCCTAGCTTTTCAGGGCAAGCAGAGCTGATGGCTGCTGAGAATTGGCTGAGCGAGATGGAAAAAAATTTCAGCGTGCTTATGTGCACGGAAGATGAAAGCATCCGTTGGGCAACTTACATGCTAGAGGGGGAGGCAGGGCCTTGGTGGAAGTTCGTTTCTAGGACTAGGGCTCAGGAGACCCCAGGATTGCCCAGGACGTGGGATGAGTTTGTAGAAGAGTTCAACAAACAATATTTCCCCGAGGTAGTGAGGAATCAGATGGAGATACAGTTTTTGTAGCTCTTATAAGGGAGAATGATGGTAAGGGAGTATGGAGTGGATTTTATGAGGCTTGCTCGCTTCGCTCCTGATTATGTGGTTACAGATGTGATGAGAGCAAAGAGGTTTCAACACGGCTTGAGGCCGCATAGTAGAGGGGGAGTAGCATCGTTTCAGTTGAAGACCTATGGAGAGGTCATGAGTAAAGCTCTGGTCATTGAGGAAGAAAATAATGATCGATATCGTCGAAGGGAACAACATCGGAGAGGAAATGTAGATCAAGGTAGGACTGGAAACTACGAGCCGGTGAACAAAAAGCCGAGAATCATAGCGCCTATTCAGAGGCAACCATTCCAAGCTAGGTATGTGAGACTGGCACAACAGACAAATTATTAGAGATTTTCAATATTTGCGTCGGGGAGGCCAATAAGATATGAGAGCCCGCTACCACCATTGGAGCAGCACTTACACAGGGTTTCTCACGAGCTGCTTCTTCCACACCTAGGGAGACTTGTGCCAAGTGTGGCAAGTCTCACAAGACGGCGAATTGTAAGTAAGGAACCTGGGGTTGCTATAAATGTGAAAAGGTGGGCCATGTAATTCGAGATTGCCCCGAGGTGAACAAGGATAAGACAGCTTCTGCTTTAATGCCACGACCAATACAAGCGAGGAAGTCAGTCGTACAAGGAAGAGCCTACGCAGTCACTGCCCAAGAAGCAGGGAACGTACATGAAGTTATCCAAGGTGAGATTCCTTTTAAATAAAGAATTTCAATTTTCTAAAATTTTAGATAGAGAGGGTGCATTCAGTTAGAACATAGTATAGACTTATTTTCATGCATTAAATTTAATAAGTGAATGTGCACTATATCTGTATATATATATATATATATATATGTTATAGTTACGTTACGAGTATACGAGAAATAATGCTATGTAGCATGTGAAGCACGAGTGTTGACAGACCCAGGGTCTACCCACTCCTTTGTCACCCCAAGGTTTGCAAAGAAAATAAAGATTGTTCCGGAGACATTGGATTTTGTGCTAGCAATGTCTATTCCGACTAGAAATTTGGTTGACACAGAGTTAATTTGCAAGTCAGTAGTAGTGGGTATTCATGATGGGGACGTTTATGAACTGGACGCACAATTAATACTATTGGACATGCAAGGATTCAACGTGATCCTTGGCATGGACTGGTTGTCACAACACTGTGCGACAGTAGATTGCAAGAACAAGTTCGTCATCTTTAGACCTAATACAAGAAGATTGTTCTGATTTTGAGGAGAGAGATCGACGCATGTGCCACTTATCTCTGCAATTAGGGTCGAGCGCTTAATCAGAAAAGGGTGCAGTGATTATTTGGCATTCATGAAGGAGGATAAGGAAGAGAAGAATATTATCTTGGAGATAGTAGTGGTGCGAGAGTTTGAAGATGTATTTTCGGAGGAATTACCAGGATTACCTCCAGATAGAGAAGTGGAGTTCACCATCGACTTAGCACCAGGAACGGAGCCTATTTCGAAAGCACCATATAGGATGGCTCCTGTTGAGTTGAAGGAGTTGAAAGAGAAATTATAAGAGCTCATGGACAAGGGGTTTGTAAGACCGAGCGTGCCTCCATGGGGAGCACCGGTCTTGTTTGTAAAGAAGAAGGATGGGTCAATGCGACTGTGCATTGACTATCGCAAGTTAAAAAAACTCATCATAAAGAACCGATATCCTTTGCTTAGGATAGATGACTTATTCAATCAGCTGCAAGGAGCGAGATATTTTTCCAAGATCGATCTGAGATCTAGATGCCATTAGTTGAGAGTCAAGGCAGAGGATATTCAGAAGACTGCATTCAGGACACGGTACGGACACTATGAGTTCTTGGTGATGCCGTTTGGGTTGACGAATGCCCCAGCGTCATTTATGGATTTGATGAATCAAGTGTTTAAACTACACCTGGACTCCTGCGTCGTGATATTCATTGACGATATCCTAATATACTCCAAATCAAAAGCGGAACATGAAGAACACTTGAGAGTTGCTCTACAAACTTTGCGTGAATACCAACTATATGCCAAGCTTAATAAGTGCGAGTTTTGGTTAGAAGAAGTTAGTTTTTTAGGACATGTCATCTCAAAGCATGGTGTCACGGTAGATCCGACTAAGATCGAAGCAGTGGTAAATTGGGAGCAGCCAAAGATCGTGACCGACGTCCGTAGTTTCCTTGGACTAGCTGGCTATTATCGACATTTCTTTGAGGGGTTTTTAAAGATATCGGGACCTCTTACAAGACTTACATGGAAGGATACAAGATTTGAGTAGAGTGAAGCATGCGAAAAGAGTTTTCAAAAACTCAAGAAGAGACTCACTTCAGCTCCAGTACTAGCGATTCCTTCAGGCAGTAGAGGGTTCGCGGTATACAATGATGCTTCGTATAATGGTTTGGGTTGTGTGCTCAACCAACACAAAAAGGTGATAGCTTATGGGTCAAGACAGTTAAAGGAGCATGAAAAGAACTACTCGACACATGACCTGGAACTAGCAGCGGTCATATTTGCATTAAAGATCTACCGACATTATTTGTATGGTGAGACCTTTGAGATTTTCACCGACCACAAGAGCCTCAAATACTTATTTACATAGAAAGAACTGAATATGAGAAAGTGCAGATGGATGGAGTTCCTCAAGGACTACGACTGTTCCATACAGTACGATCTAGGCAAGGCTAATGTAGTAGCCAATGCCTTGAGTCGGAAGGGTTCAGCTCAGTTGGCTAGTTTGATTTTGGGTATGCACTGATGGAAATTTCTTAAAGATCTTTTACTGTATGATGCAAAATATCGAGGTGCAAGCCACAGGAGCCTTCTTGGCTAGCATATCAGTGAGACCAATGATATTTGAGCATATTCACGAGTTATAAATGAAAGACCCAGAGTTAACCAGAATTCGTCAAGATGTGATTGAAGGCATCAAACCCGAGTTCTCAGTAAAAGAAGATGGTTCCTTATTGTTCAAGGGTCGTCTTTGCATTTCAGACAATATCGATCTGCGACAAACTATACTTGATGAGGCTCACAAGTCAAATTATGCGATCCACCCTGGTAGTATAAAAATGTATCAAGATTTGATAAAGAATTACTAGTGGAGGGGTTTGAAGTCAGACGTGGCTAAGTACGTGTCACAGTGTTTGACGTGTTAGCAGGTGAAGGTCGATCATAGGCATCCTGCTGGATTATTACAGCCTCTACCCATACCAAAGTGGAAGTGAGAATGAATCTCTATGGACTTCATCATTGGACTACCGCGTACAGCAAAGAGATACAACGCCATTTGGGTAGTCATAGACCGATTGACCAAGTCAGCACACTTTTTGCCTTACAATACGATGTACACGGTGGGAAGACTTGCGGAGTTATATATGAAAGAAATCGTGCGATTACACAAAATTCCAAGCAGCATTGTGTCTGATCGTGATCCGTCATACACTTCAAAGTTTTAGAAGAAATTTCAGGAAGGCATGGGAAAGCGATTGGATTTCAGTTCAGCATTCCATCCGTAGATCGATGGGAAAACAGAGCGGGTGAATCAAGTCATAGAAGACATGCTCAGAGCATGTATGCTTGAGATGCAAGGATCATAGGATGAACACCTACCGTTGATTGAATTTGCATACAACAACAGTTTCCAAGAGAGCATTGGCATGGCACCATTTGAAGCTCTTTATGGAAGGCGGTGTAGATCGCCTATCAACTGGGAAGAAATCGGTAAAAAGTTTGTTTTGGGATCGGAGTTACTTGAAGATAACGCCTCCATTGTCTGTATGATCAAAGAAAGACTTAGATCAGCTCAAAGCAGACAGAAAAGCTGCGCCGATATCAAGAGGATGAGTGTAGACTGCAAGGTGGGTGAACACGTGTTTGTGAAAGTGTTGTATCAAGGGCATGATGAGATTCGAAAAGTGAGGCAAGCTAAGTCCCCGTTACCTTGGACCCTTTGAGGTTTTGGGTCGAGTTGGGAAAGTTGCGTGTCGCATGGGATTACCACCATTGTTTGATCGGGTACACAATGTCTTCCACGTCTCTATGCTCAGAAAGTACGTAGATGACCCTTCCCATATCTTGGAAGGTCAACCATTAGAGATGCATGAGGATATGAGCATGATCGAGGAACCGACAAAGATATTGGATAGGAAGGAACAAATACTATGCACCAAAGTGATCCCTTTAGTGCTTGTTCGATGGAAGAACCATCCGGCCGAAGAAGCAACGTGGGAACGTGAAGCGGATGTCAGACAATAGTACCCTAGCTTATTTGAGGACACTAGTTAGTATCCTACAAATGTTGTAAATGGTATAAGATTTCATCATGTGTATGTACAATTGTTGTTTTGAAATGAATGGATGAGTTTTGTTAAATTTTGAGCATTATAAATTTCAATCTTGGTAGAGTGATCATTTCGTCAGTAAATTCCAAATGCATTAGATAGGAAATCATATGTTAGAAGAATACTAGAAGTTAGAAGTGATACAGGATGGAAATACAAGACCAAAAGAGCCCAAAAAATGTTTCTGGGCTCGCTCGAGCGGCGACTTACGCTCGCTCATGCGAGCCATATGAAAAATAAAGCGCCAAAACATTCTGGACTCGCTTGAGCGAGGACTTATTACCGCTCGAGCGAGGGGGGGTATAAAATGGGCGGCGAACACTATTTCACCCATTCTTCACGCGAGGAGAGGTTGGGGCAGCAAGGGTTTAGGGTTTTTGGGCTTGAAAGCTTCTTCCTCATGCGATTACAAGCCGGATTCGAAGGATCCGATCCGTTAAAAATGCTTCAAAAGGTGAAATCTACCCTAAATCTACCTTATTTCATTGAATTGGTTTCTTTTGACACCTAAATGGCTTCTACAAGCCCTAATCCTCAACCTAAGAAGAGGGTCGCGATTCGATCGCCTCCTTCTCACAATAAGGCACCACAGGCACCACAACCACCACTACCACCACATCAAACAAACGCACCGCCACAGGCACCACAACCACCACTACCACCACATCAAACAAACGCACCGCCACAGGCACCACAACCACCACTACCACCACATCAAACACACGCACCGTTTCAACCAAACAATTGGTGGGGAGCCAAAACCTTTGAAACCGAGTGGGAAATCCATCACACTTGCTTCCGGAGTTATGCATAAAAAAATATGGCAGTCCGAACCCAGAGGGTAGAAATGTAATTTCAAGTCGGCCCCCTAGGGATTTGGCGCAACTAATAGTTGTGTCAGTTATAACTTTGCCTGGCGTAACGATTTTAAATGTGGACCCCACCCTCTCTAGCCAACTTTCAGGCACTATTCAGCACTGTTTTGTTGTGCATTAGTTACACCCATTCACTACCTATTTGCAACCCTTTAAGTGGCTTAAGGCCTCACCCCATCATCCACTATTGGAGGACCTTCTCACACATTTCAAAGCTCCAAAAACCCTAGGAAACCTTAGATTTGAGATTACCTAATTGTTAACCCCAATTAGCACTTAAGTGGTCTCCTAATTCACTCATTTCCTATAAATAGAGACCCCCACCCCTTTGTTTAGGGGTTAAGAATTTTGCTTAAGAGAGAAAGAGCTCAAAGTGAGAAGTTTTTCCTCTCTTTTGTACACCATTTTCACCTAAATTCTAGAATTCCAAAACCTCCTTCGAAGCTTGTTCTTGCATCCAAAACCTCTAGGTTAGGTGTGTGCTATCCCTTAACCTTCCTTTCCTACCTCCTAGCTACCAAACCTTAGGAGTTAGAACCCCATTTTCCACCATACAAAGCCTTCAAGAGCTCATAAAAGCAAGACACACAAGGCTCTCCTATGGTGCTACAAGGGCTCGAAGGCTCTGACTCTCTCCTTTCTTCTCCTATCTCTTTTTAGCTCCGTCCATCCTCTCATTTGTGCCGTTATGTCGCTGACTTTTCGGTAGGAATGGAGGGGCACAAATAGGATTTGAGGCCCATTTACGCAAGTGGAAATCATTTTCTTTTCTTTTACTTTATTTTATTTTTAGCTATTAGTAGAGACCGTGTTAAGCGGGTTGATCGGGTGCCTAATGCCTTCCCGATCGATAATCGAAGCCCCTATCCAAGAGCCTTTGGTGTGAACCGGATTCAGAGTCATATTTTTAGCACTTCGGTGCTCATAAAAATGAACTAGGTTTCTCGGGACACCGAAAGCTCCGGGTGGCAACTCTATATTTTTCGATAGCGAGCGCATCGCCGCGACGGGATTGTCGCGGATCCCACGGTTGCACAGATGGTGACTCTGCTGAGGATAGCTTGTAGAGGTTCTCCTTGAAATTTGACCCTTTATTTTTTATTTTACTAACCATTTTTACTATTTTTTATTTTTTTTCTCACCCCTACTTTTTCGTCATTTACGAGCCTTAGCCGATTGGCGGGCCTACATGCACATTGTCTTTTAATTTTTCTTACTTTTCCGTCATTTTAGTGCCTTAGCCGATTGGCGAGCTTACTTGAGCATTTGTCTTTTAATTTCTTTAATTTTCCATTATTTAAAGTGCCTTAGCCGATTGGCAGGCCTACTTGTGCACTCATATCCCAACAGTGGACGCCGACCCGTAGTGGCGGCACGGGGTCATCACCCCTGGTCTTTGAACTAAAGAAAACTTCTAAAAAAAAGAAAAGCTTTGAAAAAAAATTAAAATTGAACCAAGTTAGGGAGCTTAATTAATTTTCTTCTACAGGGTAGATTTTAAAAGGGTTGGGATTAGGCAACAACAAAACCACCCGGGTCTTAGTATGGCGGCAGCCCCTAGTAGTGATGATCTAGAAAAGTCTCAGCCCACCTAGTATCTGAGAAGGCGCTCGCGTCGGAGGTATATTGGGTCGGTTCCCATTCCAAAGCTTAAAACCCTTGGGGAGCGCGCTAGCGAGTTATACTGGACTCAAACCCTTTAGGTACGGTGAGGAGAGAATCGACCACCGAAAAATAGCTCAGTTCCCAAAAGCCCAGCTTCCACAAAACCCAAAAAAAGAGACTCATTTTGGGCTGCTACCTCTGCTGTTATAACATTCTAGAACACCATTTTTGCTTGGCGCAAGTATTAGTTGCACCAGTGCAAAAATTAGGAATTTATAATTGGCGCAACTAATAGTTGCGCCAACTTTAAAATCCCTCACTTTTACCATGGCGCAACTAATAGTTGTTTCAGTGTAAAAAGGGGCCCCTGCAACCTGGGCGCATGTATTAGTTGCTCCAGGTCTGTTCTGTACAGCACCAGCCTGAATCCATGGCCTTTTTCACCTCCCGAGTCCCCCGATCAATGTGCTTAGTGCCTTGTTTAGGCCCCACCATCTCCGACACCCAATACCCCCCCGCCGATCAAAAGAGGACAACTTCTTTTTGGCTCATTCCAGGGGATCGAATTGTTTATCTCGATTTTTGTGCCTTCAATAGATCGAAGGTTCTCCTTCGATTCTTTTGAAGTGCATCGGAATCGTAGCCACGGGTCTTGAATTAAGGTACGAGAGCCACCCAAAAAGGGAATTCCGAGGCCTCGGAACCTTTGTTTTTCAAAAACTTTTTTCAAAAAATAAAAAAAATAAAAAAGTAAATCAAAACTCAAAAAAATATAGTTTATGGTGCCAGCACAACGGCATCATCTTGCCCTCCGCCGTCCCGTAGGGGAAGAAGGAGGAGGATTTTTGGGCCTTACCCAACCCGTTCCCGTAAAATGTTGTGGGTAGTGGACCCGGCTTACGCCGATCCCGACTCATCCCCACCACATTCTCCAACCCACTCCCATTCGGAAGAAGTTTTTTCCACCATCCCCCTCACCCAACCCCCCTTTACCGTTACCGACCCATTTGGCGCCCCCATTTTCCCAACCACTACCCCCCAAAATATCCAAAGTCCAACCCCCCATTCTCCATCTTTCGCCCAAACCACACCCATGCCAAATCCAACCCATTTACCATCCACATCCACACAAAATCCATTCTCCCAATCCACATCCATGCCCCATTTCCCATCTTCCCCCTATAGGCTCGATCCATCCGCATTCACATACGCCACTTCCTCCCTATCCAACCCCCCACAAATCTCCCCATCTACCCGGGTCATGCCCATTTTTACCGGGGCCATGCTCGGTTTTTCCCAAACACCTACACCTAACCTTTCATCATCCCCATACATCCACCATACCTTCCCCTTTCCCAATGACCCATCTCATCCACCCCATATCCCACTACCTACCATGGCCATGCCCGATCATTCCGGGGCCATGCCCAATTTTTCCTCCACGTCCCCCCATCTACGTCTCATCACCCCTTAAATTCACCATCCACATCCAATCCCCCTTCCATGGCCATGATGGAGGAGATGTTCCAAGCCTACTCCTCATGAAAGGCTTCCCAAAATACCTCTCCTCCACACCCTATGCCCATGAACCCATCCCATACCCTAGCCAATCTCCATGCCTCACTCCCCCATGACCCCCATCAACCCTCCATAATCCACACCACCCAAACCCCCCTTGCCCACTTGCCCCAAGGCCCCAATGGCCCAATCTCCAACCTCCCACATGCCCCAAGTTCCATTGGCCCAAACCCCCTTTTTCCACATATCCCAGGGCCCAATGGCCCAATACCCTACCACCCAAACCTACCAAGGGCCCATGGCCCAGACCCACCAAGGACCCACTGTGCAAACCCACCAAGGGCCCACGACTCAAACCCACCAAGGGCCCACGGCCCAGACCCATCAAGGCCCATCGGCCCAAACCCATCAAGGGCCCATGACCCAAACCCACCAAGGGCTCGTGGCCCAAACCCATCAAGGCCCACTAGGCCAAACCTACCAAGGGCCCATGGCCCAAACCCATCAATGGCACATGGCCCAAAATGACCAAGGCTTCATGGCCCAAGTCCAAACCCCACACTCATACCTTCCACAATACCCCCAACTTTTCATCCAACCTTCATAGTCGGGTCAAACCCATGCTGCCCCCAAACCCAATTTTTCCATGGCCCCACACCCCAAGGTCATCTCCAAACCTTCCCCCATATCCAATGGCCCCACCAGGCCCCACCCCAGAACCAAACTTCCATTTATCCCATCACCCAACAAACCTTTCCTCACCCCCAATGGGCTCACCCACCCTCCACTCATGTCATCCAACCCATGCAACACCCACAAGAAAATCCCGCCCTCACTGCACATTATGTCGACCAACAGTATGAGGAGGACGAGATTAGGAATAGCGGGGCATATGCCAGGGCATTGACCAGCCTTAACCCTCCTCCCATAATTGCTCACCCCTTAGTGGCCCAAAGTGAAGTCCAACCGATGGCCGAGAAAGCGGCCCCTGTATTAAAAGAGTCAGAGCAGCTGAAAGAACAGTTGGACAAAATACAAAAGCAGCTGATGAAAATGGGTGGTGCTGAAATCCACGCCACGGACTTCACAGATTTATGTTTGTTCATTGAGGTCCCCCTGCCCCCCAAATTTAAAATGTCAGCCTTCGACAAATATAACGGCACCGACAACCCAATCGCACACCTTAAGTCCTATTGTGGGGACATGTGCCAATACGAGGGGGGGGGATGAGAGACTGCTAATAAAAGTCTTCCAAAATAGTCTGACAGGTTCGGCCCTGAGGTGGTTCACATCCTTGGAACCCTCGATGATGAAGACGTGGAAAGATTTGACACACCTCTTTCAAGAACAGTATGTCTACAACATAGACATTGAGTCGCGAAAGTCAGACTTGGCCCGCTTAAGATAGAACCAGAACGAGATCTTCAATGACTACTTGGGATGTTGGAGAGCACTAATATCTTAGGTCAGAAATAGGATACCTGATGATGAGCAGATATAGATGATTTCAAAGAATACTCTGCCAATGATCTCGAACTTTTTGGTGTACCAGCAGCAGTCCAGCTTTACTAATCTGGTGAGAAATGCTAACCGATGTAAGGATGCCATCAGGGAGGGCCGTCTGAATAAGAACATGCCAAGTGGACCCAGTGGAGTTAGGAGGTTTTCAGAGCAAAGGAACTATAAGAGAATAGGGGCCGATATTGAGAACATTGCCAATATCAGGCCCAATAACAATACTATCCAGTTTTAATTTCAGGCAGCCCCACTAGCACCAGTTAAGTCTGAGCAGATGCAGAGAATAGGGAATGGGCAAGGAATGCAAATGACTTTGGAGCAGAGGAGAGCCTGCTACGATCGAGTGTTCATACCCTTGGGGCAGTCTTTGAGTGTACTCTTAAATTTGTTAGTGGAAAAGGGATTAGTCACTATCCGTCAACTACAACCTCCTCCTCACCCGATCCCAAAGAACTATGACTCGAATACTCATTGCAATTTTCATCAGGGTCCGGGTCACCCAATTGATGAGCAGATAGAGATGATTTCAAAGAATACTACTTGGGACGGTGGAGAGCACTAGCAGCTCAGGTCAGTAACAAGATACTTGATGATGAGCAGATAGAGATGATTTCAAAGAATACTCTGCCACTGATCTCAAACTTTTTCGTGTACCAGCAGCAGTCCAACTTTGCTGATCTTATGAGAAATGCTAACCGATGTGAGGATGTCATTAGGGAGGGCCGTCTGAATAAGAACATGCCAAGTGGACCCAGTGGAGTTAGGAGGTTTTCAGAGCAAAGGAACAATAAGAGAATAGGGGTCGTTGTTCAAAATATTTCCAATATCAGACCCAATAATAATACTATCTCGTTTTAATTTTAGGCAGCCCCACTAGCACCAGTTAAGTCTGAGCAGATGCAGAAAATAGGGAATGGGCAAGGAATGCAAATGACTTCGGAGTAGAGGAGAGCCCGCTATGATCGAGTGTTCACACCCTTGGGGCAGTCTTTGAGTGTACTCTTACCTTTGTTAGTGGAAAAGGGATTAGTCACTATTCGTCAACCGCAACCTCCTTCTCACCCGATCCTAAAGAACTATGACTAGAATACTCATTGTAATTTTCATCAGGGTTCGGGTCACCCAATTGATCACTGCTTCCCATTGAAGCACGCGATCCAAGATTTGATCGATGTCAGAAAAATCATTCCCCCTGCACCCTCTCAGCATGCAAATATTCTCCAGGTTCCACTACCCCCACATCCTACCGAAGGAGCAGGTCCCAGACCCACCATCGGAATGGTAGAAAGTGAGGAGAAATTTGAGTTTCACCCTTCTGATTACATTAGTGATCGGGAGAGTTATGTGGCACTGTTACCAAGGAATAATAAAAAAAGGAATGTTGGGGTGATTGAACCCCTAAATTTGTCTAATTATTTTCCCAACCTGACTCCGAAAATTGAACCCTTGGATCTCAGGGCATACTTTCCATCCACCACACCCGTTAATTATGTGTACATAAATGCATATCAACCATACACCACCGCCCCCATCAATTACCCGATGAATCAACAGGCCCCCAATC
This sequence comes from Chloranthus sessilifolius, assembly GCA_021018995.1. Classification (NCBI taxonomy): domain Eukaryota; kingdom Viridiplantae; phylum Streptophyta; class Magnoliopsida; order Chloranthales; family Chloranthaceae; genus Chloranthus; species Chloranthus sessilifolius. Next base: position 47,446,840 of record CM037593.1, on the reverse strand, counting down.
CTACACCCACACCCATCAGTTATCAATGGCCTGCGCCCACCCCATCACCCCGAGTTCAGCCACCGGCTAACTCTACCACCCCAGTCAATTACCTAACAGCCCATCAAACCCCCCATCTCCTATCAGCACCTACCAGCTATCAATGGCCCCCTTTTACCTCCTTCCCCCCAATACCACCACCCTTAAGCTTCACCACCCCCATTTGGCCTAGTTTTTCCACCCAACCCACCACCACCAAAATAAATAAGGTGTTGCCCACACCTCCTAAGCCCTCAGTATATGTGCCTCAAGTACCGGCAGCCATACCTTTCCAGCTCTCAAGACCAACCTATAATCCTCATCAGGTCCCACTAAGCTATGAGCAAACAGATGTCAATGCCGGCAGCAGCAACAGCGGTAGAGAAGGGGCAGTGGAATTTATCACACAGTCTAGGAGGATATCGAAGCAGTCAGAAGCACCAACAGTAGCACAGGCCCAACCAGAGGGAAAGAAAGACAACGCTGTGAACCCCTTCAAAAAAATGAGTCGGGAACATATACTAGAGACTCAACTGAGAAGAATGCCTGCCCATATAATCGTCTGGGATCTGTTGATAACGTCCCCACTCCATTTTCAAGCATTAATGGGGGTGTTAAAAAATGTGCATGTGTCACTCCAAGTTAGCCCAAATGAAGTCGGGCAGATAATTGGGCAAGTGATGGCTCCAAATGCCATTTCATTCTTTGAAGCTGATTTACCTGAGGAAGGATGTAGCCATTTAAAATCCTTAAACATAACCGTTGAGTCTGGAAATATGGTCATTCCCCTAGTTTTGATTGATAATGGGTCTGCCTTGAATATATGCCCATTAAGAACCGCCACCAAGATCGGGGACGATCCATGCATGTTGAGGCCCACCAGAACCAGTGCTAGAGGATTTGACAATACCGAGAGAGAAATAATGGGAGAAGTTGATCTTGAGCTGTTGATTGGGCCAATGACCTTTTCCATCTTGTTTCAAGTAATGGATATCAAATCCTCATTTAATCTATTGTTAGGACGTCTGTGGCTGCACGAGATCGGAGCCATACCTTCCACTTTGTACTAGAAACTCAAGTTTGTGTCAGGGCACAAGATCATCATGATCATTGGCGAGGGGCATAGTGAGAAAGAAAAGGTTGCCAATAGCGTCGAAAAACTCAATATGTTGGATGTGCCATACACCACTGAGGACGTTGACCTCCACAGTTTTGAATATGAGGTGTCAACGATACTCTCGGAGCCCATTGAGGGCATCATGCCTAAAATGGGAGGCGGTATGGTAGCGGCGGTGGCTATACTCCAAAAGTGGGGCTATCAGAAAGGTCGAGGGGTCGGGCCTAGACTGAAGGGCAGAAGAGAGCCAGTCGTTGCCAAGGGACAGAAAGTAAGATTTGGGCTAGGTTACAAGCCCGTGGAGGAAGAGGTTCGAGGGGCTAGAGAGAAAGCCAAGGTCGCCGCAGCTGAAAGAGCTCGAGGTATCAACATAGAAGAGTAACCTCGCCCTAGGCCACACATTAGCGAATCCTTTGTCAGTGCTAGGGTCATAAAAATCGACCGAAATGTGGTAACACATTTGACCCCACACAAACCCACAACCCCAATACATCCCACCAATCCCCAAATCTCCCTTCCCAACCTGGAAATAGATTTGCTGCGTTGTCCCTCTTCGAGGAACGACGACCAGTACCTGAACAAACTCCCCCTGTGGTAAATCACCGTAACATGGTATTGACATTTGAGGACATCATCTCAGATGAAATGGGGATCAATATGATGGAGGCTGACTCCAATGAGCCATATCAGTCAGCACCCTCCATCCCAACAGGTAAAGAGGCGGCCCCTCAGGTACACAACTGGGCATCTTTGCCCCAAACTCTGGAAGCAGGGAGTGGCCTAAAGTTTGTCACCTATTTTCTAAAAAAAATAACTTATAAAAAGTGAGATAAGCCCTTGGCTGGCAATACCTTGTATATATAGCAACCCGCCTTGCCATGGGCCCGTCTCCGAAGAAAACAAAAATCTCTAAAACATGGAAAAAATACAAAATCCCAACAACATGGAAAAAATATAAAATCCTAAAAACATTGAAAAAATCCTAAGTTTAAACATATTGTCATTTAAAATTTTAGAAAAAATCCCACAAAAGGATGCCTTAATTGAAATATATGTCCCACGTAAAATTGATCCCTTTCCTGTAGAAATACAAGAAGAGGTAGGAGTTACAAGTCTAGACAAGGATAGTCCTTTGGAGGAGCTCCCCAATGAGCTCCTTGATTGGTTCGCCAAATTTGAGCATGGCCCTACCCCGATTATCGAGGAAATCGAAGACGTCAATTAGGGACTGAGGAGATTCCCAGAATAACCAAGATCGGAATGTCATTGTCTCCTGAAGAAAGAAAAAGCATGATCGATTTTCTTCGGTCATACCAAGACATTTTTTCCTGGTCTTACGAGGACATGCCTAGTCTGGACACCGATTTGGTCGAGCATGAGTTGCCTCTCTACCCCGATGTGAAGCCGATTAAGCAGAAGCTGAGACGTCTCCGACCCGAATGAATGCTGAAAGTCAAAGACGAGGTCATCAAGCAGTATGACGCGGGCTTTCTCATGGAATCCAAATACCCGTAGTGGCTAGCCAATATTGTGCTTGTACCAAAGAAAGATGGAAAGGTCCACATGTGCATCGATTTCTGTAATTTGAACAGGGCGAGCTCGAAGGATGATTTTCCACTGCCGCACATCGACATCTTAGTCGATAATACTGCCAAGCACGAGATGCTTTCTTTCATGGATGGATTTTTAGGATACAATTAGATAAAGATGGCAGAGGCTGTTCGCGAGAAGACAATGTTCATTACCCCATGGGGAACCTTTTACTATCGAGTCATGCCATTTGGGCTAAAGAATGTCGGCGCAACGTACCAGAGAGCTATGACTGCGCTATTCCATGATATGATGCACCGAGAGATTGGGGTGTATGTTGACGATATGATAGCCAAGTCACCAAAGTGAAGCGACCATCTGGTAAACCTACAGAAGCTGTTTGAAAGGTTGAGAAAGTATAGACTATGCCTAAATCCACAAAAGTGCGTATTTGGTGCTATGTCTGAAAAGCTGTTGGGATTCATCGTCAGCAGGAGAGGGATTGAGGTCGACCCAGTCAAAGTCAAAGCTATCACCAAAATGTTGCCGCCGTCTACTAAGAAAGAGGTTAGAGGGTTCTTGGGTAGAATACAATATATTAGTCGGTTCATTGCACAGCTAACTACAATCTACACGCCGATCTTCAAGCTACTAAGGAAGAACTCATCCGTTGAATGGAACGATGACTGTTACGCAGCGTTCGATAAAATCAAAAGCTACCTCCTTAAGTTACCTATTTTGGTACCACCTGAGCCGGGGAGACCGCTCTTAATGTATCTCTCCACAATAAAAGTTTCGATGGGATGTGTCTTAGGGCAGCATGACGAGACAGGAAGAAGAGAGCAGGTCATTTACTATCTGAGCAAGAAGTTTACTAATTATGAAACACGCTATTCTCATTTGGAGAAAGCATGCCTGGCTCTTGTATGGGCTACTCAGAGGCTCCACCATTACTTGTTATCCCAAGCCGTTCTACTTTTGGCCCACATAGATCCATTGAAATACCTATTCGAGAAGTCGGCTCTCACTGGGCGAACCCCACGATGGCAGCTTTTATTATCTGAGTTTGACATCACGTACGTCACTCAGAAGTATATCAAGGGGCAGGCACTTGCTGATCATCTTGCCGATAATCCTTTACCTGATTATGAACCTTTGAGAACTGAGTTTCCTGATAAAGACATCCTGTTCATGACAGAAGACGATACAGAGGAAGCAGAGGAATTATGGGTAATGCACTTCGACGGGGCAGTAAACGTCGAGGGCCAAGGAGTTTGCGCCATCTTGATTTCGCTAAAAGGATCTCATGTACCAATCTCTATCAAGCTCAATTTCCCTTGCACTAACAACATGGCTGAGTATGAAGCTTGTGGCACTAGTTTACAGGCGGTTCTCGACCTGAATGTAACTCACCTTCGAGTGTTTGGCGATTCACAGTTAATTATATGCCAGACAAATGGTGACTGGAAGACAAAAGATGAGAAACTGATCCCCTACCATGAGCACCTTGAGGATCTGATAGCTTGCTTTCAAGACATGGCATTCTCATATGTCCCCATAATAAGGAGTCGCTTTGCTGATGCACTAGCGACGTTGGCATCGATGATAGAAATCCTGTATGGTGCTGAAATGAAGTCGATCATGATCAAGCAGAGGAATGAGCCGGCCTTCTACCTCTAGATTGAGGAACCTATGAAGCCTGATGATGAGCCACCTTGGTTCTCAGATATCAAGAATTTTCTCGAGACCCTAACTTTCCCTGAGGGTACATCCAAGATGGACCGACAAACCATTCAACCTCTAGCAACAGGCTATGTCATTTATGGGGAATGCCTTTACAAGCAATCCTACAATAATATTTTGCTAAGGTGCCTTACAGAAAGTGAAGCGACCAATATCATGAAGGAGATCCACGAGAGAGTATGCGGAGCCTACATCAGCGGTCACATGCTTGCTAAGAAAATTTTGTGGTAGGGATACTTTTGGACCACTATGGAGTCAGATTGCTGCAAACATGTTCAGAAATGCTACAAATGTCAGGAACACTCCAGTCTGATACACGCTCCGGCCATTGATCTACACTGCATGACCACTCCTTGGCCATTTGCTACTTAGGGCCTTGACGTCATCGGAATGATTATTCTGAAAGCATCAAACGGACATCGGTTTATCCTCGTCGCTATTGAATACTTTACTAAGTGGATTGAAGCGGCATGATATGCCAATATTACAGCCAATCATGTCGAGAAGTTTCTCAAGAATAATATTGTGTGCTGATTTGGAGTACCCAAGGATATCATCACGGACAACGGTACAAACTTTACGAATAAGTACATCCAAGTCTTCTGCGAGTAATACAAGATCAAGCACCATCGCTCATCACCTTATCGGCCTCAAACTAATAGAGCCATGGAAGCTGCGAATAAGACGGTCGTCCGCATCCTTGAAAAGATGGTCGTCACTTACCGAGATTGGAGCGAGATGTTGCCGTTTGCTTTGTGGGCCTATAGAACATCAATCTGTACCGCTACAAGGGCAACACCATTCTCCCTTGTGTATGGAACTGAGGTCGTCCTACCAGTTGAGGTTGAAGTACCCTCACTCTGAATCCTCATGGAATCTGGCTTACCTAAAGCACACAGAGAGAGAGAGAGAGAGATCCCGCTTCAAACAGTTGAATCTATTGGACGAGAAGAGACTCCTATCCTTGTGTCATACTCAAGCTTACCAAGGGCGAATCGCATGCGCTTATAATAAACGTGTCCGTGGTCGAGATCTAAAGGTAGGAGACACTGTGCTGAAGATCTTCCCATCCCTCCACGACGAACTAGGAAGGACCTTACGTTGTCCGAGAAGTGCTACTGAGATACGCCATCCGCCTCACCAGCATGGACATAGATCATCTTCCTGAGCCCATCAATGCTGAATACGTCCAACGGTTCTACTCTTAGTCTATCACGATAAGGTAAGTACTGATGAAATAGATACGTGACTGGTTAAGAACCACCCAAAAGAGGCCATCGTTCCAAGCACAGTAGAAAAAAAGCATCCCTAAAAATGATGATACCCTTTGCTACCCCATTTGAGCCTGGGCCTTTCTTTCAATAACCCCTTTTCCAAAAAAAAAGTATGTATGTACATATAAAAAAAAAAAGAGAAGGAAATTACCATCAAAATCCCAAAAAGTCAGAAAAACAAAACTTCAAAAAGAGATTGCCTGAAATAAAATGAAAAGAATAAAAATCATGAGGAATGTACAGTAAGATTCCCGAGGAAGAAAGTGTGTTGAGAAAACTGAAGCCATACCACGGAAACCCTTTTTAGCCTAGCATACCTTCAAATCCTAACCTAATCTATGGCCAAGCTATACCCTGAAGAAAGCCCTCTTTTAGGTTTACAAGCAGTCATAATATCTGTTAAATCAATACAAGCCAAGTTGTGAGGCGACACCAGAACCTCATCCAGCCGGCTATGACGAAATCAATGTCTATATCATGGCTTTATAAATGAAAAAATAAAATAAATAAAAAGAAGAAGAGAAAAAAATAAAATAAAAATACAAGCTCAAAGCAAGATGGACGTGGTGAAAACCCGAAAGGGCACTACGGGTAAAAATAGCGAGTTTGTGCAGACCAGGTGAAAACCCAAAAGGGCACTTGAGGTAAGAGAGCTAAACCCATGGACGTGGTGAAAACCTGAAAGGGCACTGCAGATAAGAAAGGAGATAAATAAAAAATAATAAAAAAAGAAAAAGAAAAAGAAAAGAAAGGTTTGATTTAAATGATTAATGTTTGAGGAGCCCTCTTGGTTACTCTCCCTGATCCCCTTTCCGGGCTGCTCATGCTATTTCAAATCAAGTTCCGACCAGAATTATTTTTGCAAATATGCTTTGTCAAACGTATGACTCAAGGTAAGAAGAAAGATTTGACCCAATCCAAAGGGATTGATGTTCCGGCCTTGGTAAAACTGTTGAGACTCTCTCAGAATCAACCATTCAAAGAAGAGTTTGACCATGCTCAAAAGAGGACCTAGGTTTCACAAGGTTTCACGCAGTGATTAAGGCACCACACAAAAAAAATGCACCAAGCAAAAAATAATAATAATAATAATAATAAATAAAAGACCAAAAGGTCTATCTAGATGTATATAATAAACTACCTTTCGTTTACAAAATGCACCACTTACACCACATCCCAAAAAATAGCTGGTGTGATGACTAGCGTGCTTTCCCTTTTTTACAAATCAAACAGTAAAAACATAAAAGAAAATATGTATACCAAAAAAATGTGTGTATCTGTAAAGGGGTTTGTACGCCCCTTTTTTGTGTATCTGATCTGTGCAAAAAAGTTATGTGTGCAGGAAGGAGTTAGCGGCCCAGCTCGTGCTTCAATGCACTAATCTCAGCATGAAGGTCATCTTCTCGGACATTCAGCTTGGTCAACCAACGACCATGCAGGCTCTTATACCTCTTCCGAGAAGAATTGGCGGCACCAAAGGTGACACTCAAGGACCCTCTCAAACGAGGGACCTCGCTCTCTGCTATTTCTGCTCTGACTTTTTCTTATGCCAAAAGTTCTTGCAGGACCCTCTTCTCGTCCACCAGTAGCTCGATATGGGGTCAAAGTATCGTCTCCTTCTTTGGCCAGGGGCCTCCAGTATCAATAATCTCTGCTGAATCTGGACCATCAGCAACAGCCTTCTTGGTCGATAACCAGGCATCATACTCAGGAAAAGACTGAACCGAATCTCCCTGCTCAATATCACACATCAGCGTCGACTGACGCGTCTCCCAAAGAGCAGCAATTTGATCTATGTCTCCAGATGACCCCCTAGAAAAGATCAAATCACATAGAGGGGGTTTGGCCTCGCAAGGCACCTGCTGAGGGCAGCCGAACTAACACAACACCCGAAATGGGAAGTAAAAGGTGCTGCCAGTCAATCCTAGGAGGGTGATGCCCTCATAGTCTCTAGAGCGAACTACTGGGAAGGTTCGGTCCAACCAAGGAAGCCTCCATGTCAGCTCGTCATCGGTCAACCAAAGTTTCAGAGCTAACACATCGCCCTATAAAAGCAAGTGGAACCTACCCAAAAAGCACTGAGCCGCCTCACCTCAGGCAATATAAAAGTGGGGCACAGGCCCCAAGATAGCGAGGTGCTCACCTAACCAGACCTGAAGCAACAAGGGGCACCCCCGAAGGCCCTCCACCTTACCCAAAGCAAATGAATCAAGGCATCGATATAGCTCGGCGAGCACCAAATGCATCATGGATCGGCCCGCCTCCAACTCGGTCAAAATATCGCAAATTGCCAAAGAGAAGCTCTCTCCCCCTCAATAAAGAAGAGGATTTCAGAAATGAGACCGAGAGCTAAAGCTTTCACGTTAAAAATGTTCGTAACCGGCAATTTTCTGAGACTTTCGTCACCAAAAAGTTCTTCGAGGAATTTTAGTGAACACCTTGTGGGCCCCCCGATGAGACTTTTCTCATACTCAAGTTTCTTCAAACCGAAAGTAAGGTGAATGGATTTGGAGTAGCCCGACCGAGGCGTGACTCTTGCAAGGCCCCTATGAAGCTTTAGGCAGGACAAATTGGATAGCTCCTCAAGGGTTGGGGTTAGCTCCAGCTTCCCAAAACGGAATACATAGAAATTCACATCCCAAAATGAAGAGACAACATAAAGAAGTTCCCGCCGTGGAGGAACCTCAAGAAAGGAAGGAAGGCAAGATAGCCTAAGGCGCTCCAAGTCGGCAAGCACACTCTCATTCAAGCTCCCAAACCAAGCTGTTAGAAATTTGGGCCCCAAGCCCAAGGAAGGGGGTAAATTGGCTTCGAGCCCTCCACGTAAGAGAGGGTTAGAAAGTGGGTTCATAGACATACAAAGGTCCTTTGAGAAGATAAAAATCGATGTATGGTGATGGACTCGTCTTGGAAAAGCAAGACCAAAAAAAATCGGTCAAAGGGGCCAAGTCAAACAAAAAAGAAATAATTTTTGGGCTAACTCGGGTATATAAGGACCCACAACCCCCAGGTTAAGCCTGTCGCAACTATTAGTTGCACCAGTGCATTTTTATCCCCCGCTTTGCCTGGCACAACTATTAGTTGTGCCAGCACATTCTTCCTGGGATTTTAGCCTGGCGCAACTAATAGTTGCGCTAGACTAAAGGTCCCCCCCTCTTCAACCATCTCGGGACCTAACTGGGGGGACTTTCACCCCTTTTGTTTTTTACATACACACCTCCTATCACTAACGGTTTGGTAATTACTTCGTTTGTTCATGTGCAGGACTAATCCTACATCAAAGCATGCAACCCAAAAAGTCGCTTTCTGAGAGCATTTGGCAAACGCATCCTGCAGAGAAACAGATCCGATGCAAAGAAACCATGGCATAAAATCAAAATAGAAGCACTAAAAATATTTTCCAAAAAATAATAATCCAAAGTGTCACATCATCCATCCCAAAATGTCTAAACAAATCAAAATCAAATCCCAAGAGTACTGAGTTTTAAGGCAAAAACTAAAAGCCTATTTCTTGCTCGCGCCCTTTGACTTCTTCCGACGATAAGAAGAGCTCTGGAAAGTCCGTATGTCCCCCACCCGAGACCACGCCTGCAAGATCCTACTAAGCAAAGAGCGCGACTCCTTGGCACGGGCACGCTGCAAGGCATAGTCAAAATCAAAAGTCAAGATCAGTTAAGGGATAAATAATAATGGAACAAATGAGAGGAGCATAGCAGCAAGGTACTCACCGTCTCCACCTCCCTAAGCTCCGCAATGTGGTGATGATATGTTGCATACTCCATGGCCGAGTCGAAGTCCTACGTTCAGAACAATACGATAGCAGCTATCAGGGCAGTCATAAAGCATGTGCAAAAGAAGACCAAAATAAGAAAGAGATGGGCCGTCAGAAGACTTACCCCTAGGATCACCTCAGGAGGAGGGACACGGGCCACCTCGGCAAAGAGCCGCGCTTGTTGATCCACATCAGTGCAGAGGCCCGAAAGGAAGCTATCATCCAAGCGTTGAAAGGTCCCGTAAACCACGAGTGGATCGCCACCAGGGATACCGGCATGAGAGGTACCCGATGGACCAACACCAGAAGAGCCCTCGCCTGAGGGACCCACACCAGAAGGTCCAGCACCGAAGGGATCTACACTTGACATATCAGCCGCACTTGTCCTGCCTTCACCATTTGAATCATCTCTCAGAGCAAACTATGAACAAAATAAAGATTCGCTTAGAAGGGATGAAGGCTGAATTAAAACATAAAGGAAACTAATCCAAGCTAAGAAGAATTACCTGACCGAGTGGGCCACCAAATGCAAGAAAATTGGCGCTAGGTATAAAGCGCGGCAAGACAAACCGATATGACAGGCACTCATACCAAAGATGATAGTCCCTGGGCACATGGAGAGCATGGATGGGGAGCCTAATATTGAAATAGGCAACTGTGAGCTCCTCAATACTACCAACGAGATTCCAAACGTCTGCCGAAGGGTCCACAGGTATGGGATAGTAGCCCGGGAACTAGTGCACCACCCGCTCTCCCAGATAATACAACTTGACCCACGCTCCATAGAAGAAAACAACACGACGGTTGTTGAAAACAGGTGAGAGGGGCCTACGGCTGCCCGGTCCCAGAAGGGGGATGCAAGGTACGGGTCAGGAAGGATCTGTCCAAGTCAAAAGGGACCAAACAGGTAGCACATCAGTCAAAGGGGATTTCTGAACTAGAACAAACAGAGTTGAAAAGGGGCTTTGCCTGCTCAAGAACCATCAAGTCGAGTTGGGACCTCAGGCCCATCTCCAAGTGCTTCAGGCCTACGTCACGGCGCCGGGCCTGATTCCAGTTGCTGAGAAGAGGATAGGTGAGCTCCTCCGAGTGAAGAAGCGGGTGCCCAGGGTGAAAGTGATGATATCCCCATACCTAAAAGGGGGCTGACACACAAGAGCAGGTCAATAGCATATAAAGATCATTTAAGAAAATGGAAAAAGTAAAGGAATGAGGAATTACCTTCAAGGCGGCCCAAAAACCAACAGCAGACTTGGAATCCTCGGTGGTGACCCGAGCCAGGTTATACATCGGCCATGCGTACTCGACCCCTCCCCAGTTGTACCTATGGACGTCACCCCAATTGTCCATGACACTCAGCAAGGCTAGGCTGACTCGGCCACCGCTCGTGTTGGTGAAAAGGGTCTTACCGAGCATGACCAGGAGAGTGATGCAAGATAGGACGATCACCCACTCTGGCGTGATGTAGAGCACCCTATCTGGCTAACCCAGATCCACTAACTCGTCAGGTGTATAAAGTGCGGTTAGCCAGGACATCTTGACCTCGGTACCATGTGTCTGCCCGTGAGGGGGATAGACCCTAATCAATCGGATGATGTCCTCTCTACTCGACACCGCGAGATCGGCTATCGGTATCCCTCCTATCCTGATGCCGGTAATCATGGCCCAATCAACGGGTGTTAAGGTCATCTCGGTGTACGGCATATGGAAGGTCATCGTCTCAGGGCGAAACCATTAGATCAGGGCCTTCAGATAGGGAGTGTCAGCCCTCATGGCAGGGCAGGACAGAAACTCCCCAAAGCCCACCTGTGCTAGCAAAACCTTCACTACAGGAGAGACATAGAGGTAGAAGTCTTAAAAGTCAAGCCACCCCCCGTGGAATGCAATATTGGGCAGGTCCTACACCCAGAGAAATGCTCATCAGATTGCGAAAATAAAGCAAAAACTGCATAAAGGAAATAAATGAACCTCTCTTTTACCTTGCCCGCTATTCTGAAATTTGAAATGTGGGTATGCTGTTGTTGTAGGAGGCCGACTCGAGCGGCCTCGCCCTGCATTTCAAGCCATGGGCCCGCTCTCCGCTCTACCCAAATGAACTACTCCCCCCGCAGGCCGTATACTATCTCGGGTCCCTCCTCGTGGCCCTCCTCAGGAATATGCTCATCCTCGCCCGACATGCTGGGGTAAAAAAAGGCAATCACATTAGATCAGATCAGTGATAAAGAACGATTTTTGTGCTACATACCAAGGGAAGGTAAGTATGCTCACCCTCTTTCTGTTCATTATCAGGAAATAAAGATGCACACATACATAAGTAAGAAAAAAGCAAAAAAAAAAATCCCTTTTAGGTTGAAAATGTAAAAAAAAAAAATCCCTTCCTTTCTATCTTAAAATGTAAATAAAAATAAAATAAACCCCCTTTCTTCTATGTTTAAAAATAAAAGCCAGTTGAAATAGGAAAAAATCATCATCAAAACCAAAGAGTCCTTCCTCGATGTCAGGAAAAAAGGGTTTTAGAAAAAAAAAACAAAAAAAAGAAGTCTTATTGTCTACTAAAACTAAAAAAAGAAGTCCTTCCGTTTAAGAAAACAAAAAAATTCATCATCTTATGTTCCTAAAATCATAATAATAAAAAAGAATCCTTTCTTTATGCCTCGAAAATCAAAAAAAGAAACAAAAAAAAATCTTCTTTCATGTTTAGGAAAAAACAAAAGTTAAAAAACAAAAAAAAATGCTTTTCTTCATGGTTCATAAAATCAAAAAAAAACAAAACCTCCTTTCAAAAAAATCCCTCCTTTTTCAAAAAAAATCCTTCTTTTACAAAAAACTAAAACCAAAAATATATATAAATCAATGCCTTAGTTTTCAAACAATAAAAAAAATTTTGAGGCAAAATCCTTTTCCTTAATTAATTGTATGAAAAAAAATAAAAAATAAAAACATTCCCCTTAATTAGTTTTCAATATATATAGGAACCAAAAATCATTTTCTTTAACCTTTCAAAAAAAAAAAAAAAAAAAAAAAAAAATTCCCTCTTTCTAACTAGTTTTCAAAATGATATCCTTGCTTGGTATTCAAGATAAAAATGAAACAAAAAAAAATAATAATAATAATAAATAAAAATAACACCCCTTTTCTAAGCACAAATAAAAACCAAAAAATTATTGTATATATATATATATATATATATATATATATATATATATATATATACATATATATATATATTATGCATTAATAAAACCCATAAAACCTTAAAAATAAGGCATTATTCATGAAAAACCATTCACACATTATCAATCAACATGCTTACAATAGAAATAAACCATTTTTCATCTAGGAATGCAAGATCATGATCATATTTGCAAGAAAAAGCAAGAAAAATCAAAGAAAATAGGTGTTAAATGGTTACCTTTTGAAAGAAAAGGGGTCTTTGATCTAGCGCGAGCCAGCAATCGATCCACACAAGCAAAGCAACGGCAATGGGGCACGGGTAGAGGCAATGTAAAAGAACCCTAAAAGGGGGTCAGTTTTCTGTCTCAAGTGGAAGGGAGGAGAAAAATTTCAAAATAATGCCCCACAGCCCGAACTCAGGTTGTTTAAATCCCTCCCAGCCAAGCCTGGCACAACTAATAGTTGCGCTAGGCTATTTTGAGGCCCCTATTGGCCTGGCACAATTAATAGTTGTGCTAAGCACTTAGACCGGGTTTTGGGCCTGGTACGGGCCAGATAGGAAAGCCGGTCCCCCCACCCTCTTTGTTTATTTTGTCGCTCCCGGTAGATGCACGTGCTCCCAAAATAGCATATCGATCATCCCTCGGCTCGCCAAGAAAGTCATGCTAGAATAAAAGTAAACTGAGATCAATAGGCACCCCAGTCCTACACAGGAAAATATAAAAAAAAAATCCAACAAAAAATAAAAAAAATCCCCACAGAGAAGCCAAAAGTATTCACCAAAAATAATATGCCCCCTTGGTTGTGCATAAAGAAGCCAAACATGATACTCTCATTACTTATACCGGGTCCGACAAGTCCTGGAAATGATATCGATGTATACCTGAGGCCTCTAATAGATGAGCTAAAGGAATTATGAGAAGAAGGGTTGGAAATATACGATTCATCAAAGAGGGAGGTTTTCAAATTGCGAGTGGGCTTGCTTTGGACAATTAGCGACTTTCTAGGATATGCTATGCTTTCGGGTTGGAGCACTAAAGGATATAAAGCATGTCCTTATTGCCATGAGAATGCATGCAATGAACGGTTGCCAAATTGTGGGAAGCTTTGTTATATGGGTCATCGCCGATTTTTACCTCTAGATCATAGATTTCGAAAGAATAAACGGTGGTTCGATGGAAATAATGAAGAAAGAGAAGCTCTAACCCCACTAACCGATAAGCAAATTTTGGGAAATTTAAAAAATTATCAACATACCTTTGGCAAGATCCCCAAAACTGACTATTCTGTGAAGAAACCAAAGAAGATGAAGAAAATAATAATAAAAAATGCACCTCTTATACCAATAATGCCAAATAATTGGAAGAAGTTGAGTATATTCTTCGAGTTACCATATTGGTTAAAAAATTACTAAAACACAATTTGGACCTTATGCATATCGAGAAAAATGTATGCGACAATGTGGTTGGTACACTACTAGACATGGAAGGAAAGTCAAAGGATGATTTGAAAGCACGTCTTGACTAGATGACAATGAACATAAGACATGAACTCCACCCAAAAGAGCATGCAGATAACTGTAAAGTGTATCTACCATCTGCATGTTACTCTATGGATAAAAGTGAGAAGGAGATGTTTTGCCTAATCCTGAAGAGCCTGAAAATTTCTTATGGTTATGCCTTTAACATTTCAAGGTGCGTTAACGTCAAAGATCGAAAGACATCTGGACTCAAAAGTCATGACTCACGTTATTATGCAACAATTTCTACCTCTTGCTGTTCGGAAGACAGTGCCAAAAAATGTCAGTTCTGCTCTAATAGAACTAACCACGTTCTTTCGTGAGTTATTCTCTAAAATATGTCGGGTTGAGGACTTCAAATGTCTATATGAGCGCACACCATTGATTTTGTGCAACCTAGATCAGATTTTTTCACCTTCATTTTTTGATATTATGGTCCATTTACCCATACACTTAACATCAGAGGCAATGCTTGGTGGACTTGTCCATTACTGTTGGATGTATCCCATTGAAAGGTATGATCCATACAATCTTTGCAATTATCTTTACATTTATCAATTATATTTGATTTCCCTCAATGGAACTACATTCATTTCTATGTATACAGATACTTGTACACACTTAAGTCATATGTATGCAACAGAGCCTATCCCAAAGGTTCCATTGCAGAAGGATACCTCGCTGATGAGTGTCTCACATTTTGCTCAAGGTACTTACAAAATATTGAAACATGATTGAATAGACCTGTCAGGTATGTTGAAGACACAGCAATTGGAGGTGTCAAACAATTCATTCTCACCAATATCGAATGTAAACAAATGCATAACTATGTGTTGTTCAATGATGATAGCATCGCTCGATATGTGAAGTAATAACTCCCAACTTCTTTATATTGTCGGACCATTTGAATTCAATCCATTATACTCACCTCACATCCATTTAATGCAGGCAACATAAATCATACATTAACCTGAAGTATCGTAAGCGTAAAACTGATTACAAGAAATAAAATATACACAAAGAGCAGTTTAGCAATTAGTTTAAATCACATATAAGTGTGAGGAGATAATTATTTTTATACACTTAAAAGAGGTACTAACTTTGTTATCCACATCTAATAGATTAAATCAATGATTGAGGCCAATAGTACGTTATCGGTGAGACTCAATTTATTCACTGATTTTCCATACACTCACGTGAGAAGATTCACTGGATACACTACTAATGGTTATAAATTTCGAATAACTAATAAGGAGATAAAGGCTACAACACAAAATAGTGGTGTGATAGTCATTGCAAGCACTCCAAGCTATTCAAGCGCAAAGGATAAAAATCCAGTTTCAAGGGAGATCACATATTATAGACGTCTCGTGGACATAATTGAGTTGACTTATCGCCAAGGGCTGAAATTAATGCTATTCAAGTGTGACTGGGTTGAGGTTGGACAACGCAAAGGTATTAAAACAGACCAGTTAGGGGTCACGCTTGTGAATTTTACACATTTATCTGTATCTCAAAAAGACAAACCTTATGTGTTGGCATATCAAGTAAAGCAAGTTTTCTACGTCAAAGATCCAACCGAACCAGGCTGGCATGTTGTCATCAAGAACAAGCCCAGGGACACTTTCGATATGAGTGGAGGTAACAATATACTACTAGACAGTAAGCCATATGGTAGCCAAGTTCAAATTGGTGCCCGAGAAGATGATAGTACTTTCAATATCGTGAGGGAAGATGTGGTTGGAGCAATTGTAGATGCACCTTTCCAAGCCCCTTGTACTTGAAAACGTCCTTCCGATGGATTCATTGATGACAAAGAAGATGAAAATTGATTTTAGATTGATGTGTAATGATTTCAATTCTATATAGATGGAGTTTTCAATCCTTTCACCTATGTTGATTCTAGTTGGTATTTCTATGAGTTTTGATGTGAATGTGAGTAAATTAGGTAAACCTTGGCTTCATACTACTTGATACCTTTGTTGTTGCTTTATTCTTATAATTATTGTTGCTTTACCAATATTGTTTTTGGTTACATTAATTGTCAAACATATATTTATATTTTATACCAATTTTTTGCATTTAAAATCTTTATACAATAGCTTTCAAATCAAATGGCTTATGGCTTAGATGGTGTTTTCACATGGCAGGCATGTGCTTTATAAGTGACTTTAAGAAAGGGTAAAAAAAATAACGATGTGTTGTTCAATGATGCTAGTAATAGTATCACTATCTCAGCAGAGTACTGCTAGTAATAGTTCAATGCTTGGATTCATGCTCATCGAATTTGTTTCTTAGTAACAAATCACTATCTTACAGCATTTAATAGAACACTATAACAGTCAATATAACAGATTTAAAACAGCATAGTGGAACACGATAGCTAATGAGGAATGCCAAAATAAATAAATAGAACCTTGTTAGTTAAATTCTCACACAGTGGTCAGTGGTCACCGCCGGATTGAGATGGTATCTTTACCGTCCGATTCTATGGCGTGTATGATCGCGTAAGAACATATTGGCATATCGGCTTGGTCTCAGGCCGACATATATAAGATATATCAAATGCGGCTGGGTCCGAGGCCAAGCCGATCAAACTCAGTCAATATCAATCATATGAGCAGATTAGTATCGGATCCTTTGGGAAATCTTTTAATATTTTTATTTATTTATTCAGTTTTTTAAGTTTTCTAATTTATAAAACTTATATGAATATGAATAGTTTTTGTCACATTTTGTAATACCAAAAATACCCTTAACCCTTTTAAACTTTGAATCCATATCCTTTTCCGATTTTATTGCATTCTTATCCTAAATTTCTAATTATTAAATACAGAGGAAATCTAACTGCACTTACTACACTTCTAATTAAACTAGGAAACAAATTAGTGCTTGAAAGACTACTAATTCAGTATGATTTTATTTGCTCCCATTTTGTTTCTTTTGACAAGAAGAGGAATATATGTTAATCATAAGTATTTATCATGGATATGAATGAATCTGAAACCATCTGATCTAGTTGTTAATCGTAGCCGATCATATAAATATAAAATATGATTTAGAGGTCACAAGTGTCAACAAAAGAACGACTAGAACAGATTTGGACAACGTAACTCATGATAGCCATTCATAAAACAGATTTGGACAATGTAACTCATGATAACCGTTCAAAATGAGGATAAATTTTGTTATCAGGGCCATCAGATCCCTTCATGATATAATTCTTTTCAACAGATTTTAGCATTTAGAATGAGGACATGAGTTTTAGCCATGCTCTTCATAGCACCAGCATTGTCCAATTCTCCACATTAATTGTGTACTGATGGGTCGAGTAATGCTAAAACTGATCGCCAGTTTTGATGGGTTTTCATCTCAGATTTGACCTTTCACTGATTTGGAGCTTATTTTGTAAGGTTGGCATGCTGAATTTAAACAACGTGACACCCTTGTTGCTTGGGTCGAGTACACAAAGATTCTGAATGCTTGAATTATGAGATTCAGTTTTTAGATTTTAATTATGCTAATGGTTATGAGATTCAATTTTTAATAATTATTTGCGTTATTTTGCTTATATTTTGAACATGTTGAGATTTAATAGTTATTTGACATTTTTATTTGTGTCAAATGGCTGACGTAGATCCACCCCTACCCCCACCCCCTAACGTTAAGAAAGGGCAAGAGAAACCAGTATTTGGTTTTAAAAATAAAATGAAAGAAGGGGAGAAAATACTTGTGCTATTGTATAAGGGGCATGTTGTAGGGGACGATCAAAGTAAGCTGTCCTCGATGATTGGGCAAATAGCAAAGGATTGCGTTAGATTTTCTGTGGATGTTCCAAACTTCACAGATATTCCTGAGGAAAGTTTCAAGAGTGCTTATGAGGAGTTGATGGTAACAAATAACATAGTTATATTAAATAATTAAATTCTTTATTTTCTATTTCATATTCATATTGATTGATAATCAATTTTGTTGATTAAATGTAGGAAGTTTTTGACATGCCTTCCTATGATGACATTTATCGATGGCTACACTATACCTTACTTTAGAGATGGAAGGCTAATCGGTATTACATAAAAAAGAAATACTTCGACCCCTACACAACTACGGGAGAACGATTTGCCCATTGCCCCGATAATGTGGATAACGACCAATGGAAATCGATTGTCCGTTACTGGGAGTTGAGGAGTTTAAGGTAAATTTCTAACTCATTGCTTATTTTAAAAAATTCCTTTTATTAATATAACATATTATAATTTTGTATGATATAGGTGATTAGTGAGCGCAATAAAAGAAATCGCACAAAGCTAGCCGTACCGAGTACAACCGGAAACATTACTCACATAAATAAATTTTACAAGGTATTAACATGCAAATATAAATTATAATTTGTCAATAAACTTCTACTTTTTATAATTTACACATTAAACTCGTCATTTTCTATAGTTAAAACAGGTAGAGGGGAAATCACCCTCAAGGATACGGAACTGAAAGTTAAATCATACAAAAAAAGATGGTAAATCGGTGAACGACGCGGCAGCAGAGATAATGGTAAGATAATTTTTTAATTTATAAGATTTTTTTTTAAATAATAATTAAATATTTAATTTATATGAAAAAATTTCAATAAAAGATAGATGAACGACTTGCGGAGTGCTCACAGGATTCCACTGGACAAGATGATGTATTATCTCAGGTATTGGGATCAGACACACATGGTCGTGTCCGGTGATTTGGGGGGGTAGTGACCCCAGCAATCATTTTCAGACCGTCGTCGTCTAGGGAAGGGGGATAGGAGGTCCGCCAATTGAAAGAAGAAGTGAGCACCTTGAGAGAAGAGCTTGAAGCAATGAAGTGGTTGATCACTGAATTGATTGGAACAATGGTAAACATTACTTTAAAACTTTTATACAATTTTTTCTCTTTTAGGTTTCTATAATTTGTCATGCTAACAAACGTTCATTTTTTTTCTGTAGCCCCCTCCACCGTTGCCACCTCAACAATGGGCTCTCCTCCACAACACTTTGAATGGGTGCATATTTTAGATGGGTATGTTATTTATTGATGAAGTCACTGATTTTTTAATCTTTAAGAGGCTAATTTTTGGGAGATTCAGAAGATAATTTTTATTCATAACCCCTGATTTATTATTCTATTGGGTGATGGGGTGAATGACTATTAATTTGAATAATTCATTTAGCTGTTTTAGGTTCCAAAAATGACCAAGTTGAAGAGGAGATTTGAGTAGGTGAAGTTGAAGAGACTGAAGCATGCGAGGATGATCGTGCTAATGTTGATGAGACGGTGATAGCCTGGAAGAGTGAGGATGGTAATGGCAGTGTTGGTGATTGTGGTGATCATTGGTGAATTGTTGGTGATTATGTTGATTTGTTATTCTAATGCATTGGTTTGACGATCTTATTTTTTATTTTTTAGCGCATTAGAGCTGCCATCAGATTTTAGCGAACTAAATACCTTGCATTAGAGCTGCCATTAGATTTTAGCGAACTAAAGGGGTAGTTTGGACCAAAAAAATAATTATATTTGACTAATGGTGCTGCCCCTAAGTGACAATAATCATAGGCAAGGCTATCCATTCCTTCAGACCAGGGAATGTTTTTGAGGCCCTCAGACTTGTTTCGGTCATGGGCTGATTCAATGGTAAGTGGACGGCCTTCCATCAAAATGATTACCAGTGGTTGTTGTATATGGATATGGGAGCATCGCTGTGGTCGAGGTGGATCATCAGATCCTCGCTATCTTGTATGTATAAGATTTTAGTTTTCCAGAAGCATCTTTCAACCAATTATCTTGTATGTATATGAACCAATTATGGGTTCGATCTTATAACTTGTTTTACATTTTCTGAAATGTTTGTTATCTTTCTTTTGAGATAGATAATCTAAAGGTTCATATACTTTTTTCTCCAGGTATTGGATTGCATTGGAGACGAAGGGCTGGGAATCGTAGCAAAAACTTGTAAAGAATTGCAGGAATTGAGGGTATTTCCATTAGATCTCTACGGTGTCGGGAATGCACTTTTTTTTCTTTCTTTTTTTTTTTTTTTTTTGAAGTTCACATAAAGTAGATAATATGACTTTTAAAGCCCGTCTTGGGTCTAATCCTTCACACCTCCATGTTTAAAGCAAGAACCTCACCTCCACCTTATCCTTTAGTGGGTCTCACATTTTGTGATAGCCCATGACTCTAATTCAAAAATAAATAAATAAATAAATAAATATCACATTTTGTGATAGCCCATTAGATAACTAAGCTTATTTGGTCTTATTAAGATATTTATTTCTTACCTAGCTACTAAAATTTCAATATTTGTATTCATAGCTACAATTTGTTTTCTGCAAGGATATTATTGTTCCATATGGATGAAACTTTGATGTAAACTGCAACTTTATGCGAACTGAATTTGACACTAATTTTGATGCAAACTGCAGCTATATGCAACAATATCTGATCATGAGCTTATGTGGGATGATGAGGATACACGAGCTTTTTATGAATGCTTACCAGATCTCAGGTTTGTTCAGAAGTATGAGTTAAACTGGTTGTTTAATGCTTTTGATTATTTTGAAAACAATTTGGTGATAAAATTACCCTTCACCATTGTCTGTTAAATGAAAATTATTGATTCCGATTTTATGTTTATATCCGGTCTCTTGTGGTCTACACAGAGCATTTGTTCCTGCTGTATTATTAGAAGAAGCAGAGCCAAAGGTAACTAAACAAAATTCCAAGGCACGAGCAACAAAATGTAAGGATGTAGTACCTTGATTTTATTACCATGCTTTGTAAGTTTATTTTTAATGCTGAGATAGTAGAGTCATTATCTATTTGGTAAAAAAATGGTACTGTTATCATGCTAGAAAGGAATCTAACATATCCATTGCAACAACTAATGCACATTGTGTTACATGTGAATCTCCAGGTGAAGGAAATAGAGACGAAAATGGACAAGATCACAACACAAATATATAAGCTTCAGGTATCAATTCCCTAGTGTTAATAGTAGGGAATCTTTAACAAAATGTGTAAATTTTCAACAGCACTACGGCAGCAATACCCCCTAGTGTTAATAGTAGGCCTCACTCACACCATTAAATTTTCAACAATATTATGGCAGCACATTGATTGAAACCCGACTAGTGTTAATAGTAAACCTCACTCACACCATTAAATTTCTGCATAAATTGGTAACTATCAACAATTTTGATTTCTGTGATACCTAATATATAGGCAGTAGTAACAGCCTGATGACAACAAAACAATGACAACGACACTATGGCAGCAATACCCCCTCACCATTTTTCATCTAACAAAAGCATCGACAACAAATAAAGCTTCCTTCTTGCAGGCTCAATAACAAAGTTTAAGAAGACCAGGGCACCACAAAACCAAATACACTCAAATTATTTGCTGCGGACACTTCAATAAATTCCAACAAGCATTTATTTGCACAGAGAACTCTCCCATACTTCATTGGTCATGTTGAGGTAAATGTGTGAAATCGTCACTACTCATTAGTTTTTCCTTGCAAAATATATTCATGAAGTGTTTTTTGTGGTTATTAGTAAATTTAGAAAGGTGTTTTCAAATCTATCTGTCATCCTCTTTTGTTTTCAATGGTCCCTACCATGCAGGAAATAACCTATTCTTCAGAAACTAGCAGTTGCAGGAGAGGCAGGAAAGCTCTAGAGATAGAAAATGAGTAATCATCAGTGCCTGCTACAGTTCAAGTGGAAGTGAAAACAGTGGAGGCTTTTGGAGTAGATTAGACACCTTGATGAAACTATTATGAGGTCAACGCTGAGGTTGCACCTTCTTGTAGACATGATGTGATTCACCAGCTTGCCATTGTCACATTCAGCTTTTTGAATCCAAAGGGAGTTTTTATTTGCTGACCACTGCCTGCCGTGAATAATACCGATCCCTTACTTGTATATAAAATTTGGCAGAATGAATGATTTTTCTGTAATTTGAAAATAAAAATGGTTCCAATCAATTAAAGGAGTTCGATCCAGAGAAGGATCTCTCAAATTGTGCATTCTTTCTATTTTAGTAGCTGGAGGTATCATTATATGCTGTCTACACCATCATATTGTTCTCGGAATAAAAAAAATTGCCTTAAAAAAAGTATTAAAATAATGCATTAAAAAAAATTGCATTAAAGCAATTGCATTAAAAAAAATAGTATTTAAAAAAAAAAATTGCATAAAAATTGTCGACGTAAATTTTTTTTTTTTTTTAATTTTCATAAAAAAACCACTGCCAAATATATATATTTTTTAAATATATTTAAAGAAAAAAAATATATATTGGAGACGACTAAAAGCCGTCTCAAATAACAGGAGTTCACTTATTGGAGACGGCTTAAAGCCGTCTCCAATAAGTATTGGAAATGGCTAGATGACTTATTAGAGACGTCTCTAACATATCTTTGGAGACGGCATTGGCTAGATGACTTATTAGAGACGTCTCTAACATATCTTTGGAGACGGCCATATGCCGTCTCCAATAACCTAGACTATTAGGGACGGCTTCCATTTGGTCTCCAAAGACAATGGAGACGGGACTATTTGAGACTACATGGAAGCCGTCTGCAATACTATTGGAGACGACTTAGACACCTTTGAAGATGGCCAAAAGCCGTCTCCAATAAACACATTTTTTGTAGTGCCTCCACAAATTTTGTCGTCACCTTGCTATTAAGAAAAAATATATTTTCAAAATCTTTTTTTGTCAATTTTTTTTTTTTTTTTTACAGTTTTCAATATATATATATATATATATATATATATATATCTTGACAAAAAAAGAAGCATAGTCATTTAAACATCAAATTTGGGTTTAAATGATCTTACACTATTAATGGTTTAAGACATGGGTAATGCACTGTGATAGCCCGGATTTTGGCACCCCGAAACCCGTGCCATCAGCACGATCCTCCAGACCGTGCTCCAAAACTATGCACGAAACAATGATATAACAAGCAACAATTAAGAAATAAACAATTAATTGCATAAAGCGGAAAGGTTAATGTGCCCAACTGGCACAAATAAAAGACAGTTCTACTTTCATGCCATTGCATGAATAGAGAACCGATCCGAACCATCGGTGATAAACAGATCACCCCAGATGGTTCGGCAAAAGAATTAAGTCAACTTAATTACATTGTTCATCAAAAATAAAAGGCTTGACATATCAAGCTGTACAATCTACTCATAAAACTCTCTCAAAGTACTCAGTGGAGTCTCCTAGAAGAAGTCCTCGGGAGGAGGCTCCAACTCGTCCCCAGGCACATAATCCGAATCACCCGAATCTACGTCTCCAGAAGCCTCAGCTGCCGCTAACAAAGGACCTGAGACGTATAGTCTAAAGGGTGAGCTACATCTTAGCTCAATAGAGAACAACACAATGAACATATAAATAAAAACTCACATATATTTCATGATATTCTAAGCATGATGTGTCTATGCATTTGCTAGAAAAATAGTTTAAAACCTGATGATTTGCATTCAAGTTTACTGGTAATTAGCATCTCTTACTTTACTGTTGATTTATCATGAATGAAACTGAACAAGCCTAAAGCAAAACTTAAATCTTCAACTTAAGTAATCCCCGAGCAATATAGCATCGAGCCCCAATGAGATACCCTTCATTGTCGTCTAAATAGACAGTTGTAAAAAATGTATTCCCTGGGAATACGACCCAAGCCCCTTTGCACTAGGCGGCGGGGTTAAATCTCAACTCAACATCCCTGGGATGTGCTTACTATGTACGGATAGACCTCCACACTAGTGTATGGATTAGCTGTCGTACCGGTCACGAATATCCTGCCGCGTCAGTCGTGGGTATCCCGCCACGTCGATGGGGTATCCTAAACAAACCTCAAATAACAAAAATAATATGCGTTTTACATATAGTTGTTCACCGTGTAAAGTGCTATCTTATATCAATTAGGCCTCAATAGTAATTATTCAATCACATATACATCCCTGGGATGTATAACTTACTTGCATCCACTGATGCCTTTATTACTTTCTCATCCCCTGGGGATGTCTTATTCTCATTAGGTTACTTGATCTTAATTACTCGCATCACACAGATACCTTTATCACATTCTTGGTGTCACACACACACCCATTTTTACGAAGCTTTTCATAGTTAAAATATTAAAATTCTGATAAACATATCACTACATACATGCTCTTGCAATTAAAGTACATGTTCAGGGTGTTCCCTACCTCAATTCTCTGAAGGTCTAAGCATCAAGGTCCCACTCGGCTCCTTGTGTTGGCTTTCACATGTACCACCTATGGTACATCATAACACATGCAATACATCACTACAGATGTAATGAAGAAGGTCCTAAACCCTCCATGAATCTCAAAATAAAACTATAAAATTAGGTAAAATTGCCAAAGTCGATTAATCAATTCCCAAAATCGATTAATGGAAACACAATTCGATTAATCGATTCCCAAAATCAATTAATCGAAAGCCAAATCAATTAATCGATTCCCAAAATCGATTAATCGAGATTCAAATTCGATTAATCGATCCCAAATCGATTAATCGAAGTCTCTCACATAATGAGGTCGATTCTCAAATCGAGTAGTCGAAAATCAGAAATCGACTAGCCAATCCCAAATCGATTAATCGAAACCCAAAGTCGATTAATCGATTTTTCAACTCGATTAGTCGATTTCCCCAGGTCATGTTTCTCCAGCCACTGGAGGTACCCAACCGATTAGTCGATTACCAAATTGATTAATCGAACATCCAAATCGATTAATCGAAATCCAATTCGATTAATCGAAATCGGGCTTACTTGACTTTTCAACTTCCAGACCAAAATCGATTAATTGAATCCCAATTTCTATTAATCAATTTGGTCCGATTCAGCCCCCTTTCTGGCTGTTCTTCCAAATCTCATTTCTTTTCTTTTCTAAGCCTTTAATCTATCTTTTTACACATGTTAGACAAAATTTCATTCATCCATTCTCTATGTATTGAAATCAAATCACACTTACCTTAATAAATCCTTCAAAGGATTGATTTGTTGTATTTGATGGCTAGGGTTCCATCATTTGCTTCAACGATCCCAAATCGCCTTGAATCCGACAATAAATGCTCCACTTTCCCTCAATCCAACCACAATAACTCCTTTTTGCAATTAGTTACCTTCTCTCTCTTTCTCTCTCTTCTTAACTCTTCAACAACCAAACAAAAGGGGAATAGGGTTATTAAACCCTTATATCCTCTCTCCTGCTTGTGTGTTAAACACATACACCAGAGATAGGTGTATGTGACTCTCACTTAACACTATACTCTACACTTAGGTTACACAAATTTCACATTAGTACCTAACTTCATGAGTCCATTGTTTGACCATCAGTTGGTCAACCCTATGACTAATCGGGCACGGATCTTGAGGTCAAAGTCAAACGCTAAATTTTTTGGGATATTACATTCTCCCCACCTTGGGAATTTTTGTCCTCGAAAATAACCCAAAGGTGTGTCGGTGTGGTACCCCACACACTGCGGTGTCACGTACCCACACACGAAAGATGAATTACACATCACACAATGCGAGAAACAGAACGTAATGCAAGTACCTTCCCAAAAAAAAACTGATTTAGATTTCATTATCAAATTTCCAAAATTTACAAGTTTCCTTTATTTTTCTCGATAATTACAATTGAGAATTTAAATACAACAGTACAAAAATATCCAAAAAGTGGTCACAAAAATAAAACCATCGTCAGGCACTCACGCAGTCCCTTCTCTCGGCTGATCTGGTGCTGGGCGGGCTGCTCTGACTAGGCTGGCTGCTCTGGTGCTGGCTGGGTCATCTCCATAGGCTGCTCGGGCTGCTGGGGGTCTGAGCCAGATGCATCGGCGGTAGATGTACTCGCGTGGAAACCAGCACTCGTGTGAAAAGTTGTCTGACCCGCAGTCCACTCCGCCTCCTGCGCGAGGCTCTGCTAGTAATCCAACGGATAGATGTACCATAGTGTATGGAACGTCAAGAAGTCCATCTGCCGGTTCATCCTCTCATTGTTGGCCTCCATCCGGGCCAACACATCCTCAATCATAGGAGCCTGGCGAGCCGCTCGCCCGCAATATGAAGAAGTCGGTGTAGCTGCCGCAGACTGTGCTGGCGACGTAGGAGAGGCAGTGGTATGGGGCGGTACCCCCTCCGCTGGTGGATCAACTGGGTGTGCCCCACCCACGGGTGGGTCCTGATGTGGTGGTGGGGGTGGTGGTGGTGCTACTAGTGTTGCTGGTGCTAGACCCGGAGCCGGTAGGGTCCGCTTAAGTAGGTTGTAGCTACGGCTCCATAAAGAGTTTGAGAACATCTTCACTTGGTCTGTAGCCCTCTCCTCATGGGGTGATATAGCGTACTCTGGAGCGTTTGAATAACACTCCAGCATGCTCGAGATGAGCCGAGCATAGGGCATTTTTTCTTTGGGCCTGAGATTGCCCTTCATCAACTTGCCCTTAATGTATCTCATCCCCTCGAGGATGACCATCGTGGCGTCAAACCAACGGCCACAAAAGGCCGCATAGAGTGCCTGCTGTACCATCTCCACCCGCTCAGTGTCGTGACGCAACGGGTAGAGGTTGCACTTGATTATGGAATCAAGCATCCACATGTAATGGGGAAGGTCGACCCTCCTAATAGAGGATCTCGACCCCTTCTTCCTATTTGTCATTCGGGTCATTATCTCCTTAAATCTCACCTCTTCCTCGAAGGGTGGGAAGAGGGTGGTCTCGGGTACAAAGTCGAGGTGACATTCAAGAACCTCGTGGATGTGGCGACGAGTGAATGTGTAGTCACGACCCTCTATCCTGGTCGTGACTATGTCGTCGGTAGGGCTGTCCGTCAGCCCTTGGTAAAAGAGTCTGACCAATCTAGGGTAGTAGGACCCGCAGATTGGTTTCAAAATGTTGCCGAGACCGGCCTTGATAAGGTAATTACGAGCCCATTGGGTATCGCCTGATACATCGGGGTTTGTAAATAGGGTTTGATCGATAATGTATTCGATCTCAAAGGTCTTAGCCGCCCACCATTCGTTGGGTTGGAGTACATTGGTGGGTGGTGGTGGCATTGGAGAAGACTCGCGCGAAGACGCGCTCGTTGACCCAGATGTGGTATCCGATGCCGACGGTGACGAAGTCCTCACCGGTGATGGGGTAGGTGGTGGCGGTGCGGCGTTCTTACGCCGGACCGGGAGTTTAGACGTTGCCTTCTTCGAAGACAATTGGGTTTTGGGCGGCATCTTGGTGAAAAATTCAACAAAACTAGGGTTTCTATAGCTTGAAATGGAAAAGAAGTGAAAACTAGGGTTTACCTTAGGTATTCCACCCAATGTCACGTGATTTTGATCCGAAATCGATCCGAATTGCCCAAACCCTAGGTTGCCCGGTGGTTAGATGAGGAAGGAGAAAAGGCGCGCAAGGGAGAAAATCCAAATGATTTCGAATGGGAAAAATATCCCTTCGATTTATATATATAGGCTCCGATTCGATTAATCGATTTCCAAAGTTGATTAATCGAGTTTCAAAACTAGGTTCAGCCGTGCAAAATCGATTAATCGATTTCCAAAATCGATTAATCGAAACTCAAAATCGATTAATCAAAACCATTTCGATTAATCGAATTCGTAGTTATTTAAATTTTTAAGTTTTGGAGCTCACTGGTGTGAGCCAGTGGATTAATCGAAATTCACTTCGATTAATCAAAATTCTAAAATCGATTAATCGAATTATTCTTCGATTAGTCAAAATCGTAAGGTCCTTCAAATTTTTCCCAATTTCAGTAAGTGACTCGATTAGTCGAACCTCCAGTTCGATTAATCGAAATTCCAAATCGATTAATCGAATTTCACTTCGATTAATCAAAATCGTATATCATTCTTCAAATTTTTCTAAAATTCTTAAGTTACTCAATTAATCGAATCCCCAGATCGAATAATCAAAATCATAGATCGATTAATCAAAACCCAAATCGATTAATCGAAATTTCACTTTGTCATTTTTCTGAATCCTTATCAAATTTCCACTCACTGGCACATGCCAGTCGACTAATCGACCAAAATCGATTAATCGAATTCCCAAATCGATTAATTGACTTGAAAATCGATTAATTAGTTTTGATCAGATTTTCCAGATTTTAAAATTTTTCATGTCTCCTTCATTTCTCTTGGTAAACTATGACCAGTTGGTCATTGGTTTTACAAAATACATCATCACGGCCATGTCGTGACCATGATGAACTCCAACTCCGCGTTCAACACCGCATTTGAGACTCTATGTGGATAAGATTGTTCTCTTAAATAAATCGATCATAAGATCGATATTGAATTACAACATATAGTTTAAATCCACAAACAAGCTTGCAGTGATACAATTTTGACTCTCAAGCTGTTGCAAACAAGTTCGGATATTGTTCTTTCACGTCGGCCTCTTGTTCCCACGTAGCTTCTTCGGTCGGATGATGCTTCCATCGAACAAGTACTAATGGAATCACTTTTGTTCGCAACACTTGTTCCTTTCGATCCAAAATCTCCATCGGCTCTTCGATCATAGTCAAGCCCTCATGCATCTCAAATGATTGACCGATCAATATGTGATCAGGGTCGTTAAGGTACTTCCTGAGCATAGATACGTGGAACACATTGTGTACTTGATCAAATAATGGTGGCAGTCCAATGCGGTAAGCAACTTCCCCTACTCGACCCAAAACTTCAAACGGTCCAAGATAGCGAGGACATAGCTTTCCTCTCTTTACAAACCTCATCACGCCCTTCATAGGTGATACTTTTACGAATACGTGTTCACCCACCTGAAAGTCTACACTCGTTCGTTTGATATCAGCGTAGCTCTTCTGTCTGCTCTGAGCCAGTTTGAGTTTTGCCCTTATCATACGAACATAGGTGGCATTATCTTCAAGAATCTCGGGTCCCAAAACAAATTTCTCACCCGTTTCTTCCCAATTGATGGGCGATCTACATCACCGTCCGTAAAGTGCTTCATATGGTGCCATCCCAATGCTCGTCTGAAAGCTGTTGTTATATGTGAACTCAATCAAGGGTAGGTGCTGATCCCACGATCCTTGCGATTCTAACATACATGCCCTAAGCATGTCTTCAATGATCTAATTGACCCTCTTAGTCTGTCCGTCGGTTTGTGGATGGAATGCAGTACTGAAATCCAGTCGCGTTCTCATTCCTTCTTGAAATTTCTTCCAAAACTTTTAGGTATATAATGGGTCATGGTCTGAAACAATGCTACTCAGAATCCCATGCAAACAGACAATCTCCTTCATATACAGCTCTGCCAATCTTCCCGCCGCGTACATCGTGTTGTAAGGCAAGAAGTACACTGACTTGGTCAATCGATCGACTACTACCCAGATGGCATTGTACTTCTTTGCAGTACGCGATAGCCCAACGATGAAGTCCATAGAGATCAATTCCCACTTCCATTTCGGTATAGGTAGAGGCTGCAATAGGCCTGCGGGATGTCTATGATCGATCTTCACTTGTTGGCACGTCAAACACCGCAACACGTACTCTGCCACATCTTGTTTCAAGCCTCTCCACCAGTAATTCTTTTTCAAATCTTGATACATCTTTGTGCTTCTCGTGTGGATAGCATAGCTTGATTTGTGTGATTCATCCAAAATTGTTCACCGCAGATCGGCATTGTCCAGAATACAGAGGCGGCCCTTGAACAATAAGGAACCATCCTCCTTGATCAAAAACTTAGATGTAATGCCTTCAGTTACATCTTGACGAATCTTTGTTAGCGCCGGGTTTTTCATCTGTAGTTCATGGATATGCTCGAATATCACCGGTCTCACTAAGATATTAGCCAAGAAGGCTCCTGTAGCTTGTGACTCAATGTTTGCATCATAAAGTGCCAGATCTTCAAACAACTTCCATCTGTGCATACTCAAAATTAAACTAG
Source organism: Chloranthus sessilifolius (assembly GCA_021018995.1). Lineage (NCBI taxonomy): Eukaryota > Viridiplantae > Streptophyta > Magnoliopsida > Chloranthales > Chloranthaceae > Chloranthus > Chloranthus sessilifolius. Next base: position 47,416,700 of record CM037593.1, on the reverse strand, counting down.
CCAATTGAGCTAAACTGTTCCGACTCAAGGCGTCGGCCACCACATTAGTGTTGCCTAGATGGTACTGTATGGAGCAGTCATAGTCTTTGAGAAACTCCATCCATCTGCGCTGCCTCATATTTAGTTCCTTCTGTATAAACAGATATCTGGGGCTCTTGTGGTTGGTGAAAATCTCAAACATCTCACCGTACAAGTAATGTCTCCAAATCTTGAGCACAAAAATGACCGCTGCTAATTCCAGGTCATGTGTCGGATAATTCTTCTCATTCTCTTTCAACTGTCTCGACCCATATGCTATCACCTTTTTGTGTTGATTAAGCACGCAGCTCAAACTAGTATACGAAGTATCGCTATACACTGCAAACCCTCCACTGCCTGAAGGTATAGCTAACACTGGAGCTGAAGTGAGCCTTTTCTTGAGTTCTTAGAAACTCTTCTCGCATGCCTCACTCCATTCAAACCTTTCATCATTCTGTGTAAGTCTTGTGAGTGGTCCTGATATTTTTAAAAAACCTTCAATGAAATGCCAATAGTAACCTGCTAATCTAAGGAAACTGCGGATGTCGGTCACGGTCTTTGGTTGCTCCCAATTCACTACTGCTTCGATCTTTGCTAGATCTACAGTGACACCAAGCTTTGAGACGACATGTCCCAAAAAGCTAACTTCTCCTAACCAAAACTCGCACTTGCTGAGCTTGGCGTATAACTGGTGTTCATGTAGAGTTTGTAGGGCTATTCTCAAGTGCTTCTCGTGCTCTTCCTCTGATTTCAAATAGATCAGGATGTCTTCAACAAACACTATGACACAAGAGTCTAGGTGTGGTTTAAACACCCTATTCATAAGATCCATGAATGACGTCGGGGTGTTTGTTAACCCAAACGGCATCACTAGGAATTCATAGTGTCCGTATCGAGTCCTGAATGCAGTCTTCTAGATATCCTCTCCCTTGACTCTCAACTGATGGTATCCAGATCTCAGATCTCCTTGTAGTTGACCAAACAAGTCATCTATCCTAGGCAAAGGGTATCTATTCTTAATTGTGAGTTTGTTCAATTGTCGATAGTCAATGCACAGACGCATTGACCAATCTTTCTTCTTTACAAACAAGACCGGTGCTCCCGATGGAGACACGCTCGGTCTAACAAACCCCTTGTCCATTAGCTCTTATAGCTTCTCTTTCAACTCCTTCAACTCTGCAAGAGCCATTCTGTATGGTGCTTTAGAAACAGGCTCCGTTCCTGGTGGTAAGTCGATGGCGAATTCTACTTCTCTCTCTGGGGGTAATCCGGGTAACTCCTCCGAAAATACATCGGTAAAGTCTCGCACAACTGCTATCTCAGATATAACATTCTTCTCCTCTTTATCTTCCTTCAAGAATGCCAAGTATCCACTACACCCTTTTCTAATTAAGCGCTCGGCCCTGACTACCGAGATAAGTGGTAGGTGTGTCGACCTCTCTCCTCTAAATCTAAATGATCTCCCTGTATTGGGTCTTGAGATGACGACCTTGTTCTTACAATCTACCGTCGCACAGTGAGTCAATAACCAATCCATGCCAAGGATCACGTCGAATCCTTGCATGTCTAGTAGAATTAGGTTCGCCGGTAGCTCAAAGGCATCTCCATCCATGACCCTCACGATCACGGAGTTGCAACCCTTTTCGGTATCAATCGCTTTCCCAGTAGGAACAGTCACGATTAAAATGAAGTCTAACTCCTCTGGGTCGACTTTCATCCTCTTGGTGAAGCGAGGGGTAACAAATGAGTGGGTAGACCCTGGATCTATCAACACTCGAGCTTCGTATGTCACGTTGTTTCCTTTCTTATATATTTGTAACTTACCTAACCATACATACACATATATATAATGTTTATTATCATACTAGAATTTATCACATGTAAGTTTTTCTTATATCTCCTATATGTAGATGCACCTTCTCTATCTAAGATTTCAAGAATTAAAATTTTCTAATTTAAAAGGAAGCTCACCTTGAATGACATCATTTGCATTCTGAGCCTCTTGAGCGGTGACTGCATAGGCTCTCCCTTGGACGATCGGCTTCCTTGCTTGTATCGGTCGTGGAATAAGTGCTGAAGCCGTCTTCCCTTTGTTCATCTCAGGGCACTCCTTGATCAAGTGGCCCACCTTGCCACATCGAATGCAACCCCGAGTTCCTTGCCTATAGTCAGCTGTGCGATGAGACTTTCCACACTTGGCACAAGTCTCCCGTGGCGTGGAAGAAGCTGGTCGCGAGAACCCCTGAGTATCTGTCGCTCTGGTAGTAATAGCAGGGTTCTTGTATCTTATCGGCCTCCCCGACGCAAGCAATGGGAATTTCTGCTGGTTGCTTTGCTACGCCGGTCTTCCATAGCCTCCTTAGAACGGTGGTTTCTGATTGTTTAGTATGAACTTTAGCTTTTTGTTCACCGGTTCACAATTCCCCATTCTGCTCTGATCCGTATTCCACCTTCATAGTTGTTCTCTCTGGCGGTATTTATTATTATTCTCTTCCTCCACTACGAGCGCTTTGCTCATGACCTCACCATAGGTCCTCAGTTAGAATGGCGCTACTCCTCCCCTCACGTCCGACTTCAAACCTTGTTGAAACCTCTTTGCTTTCATCATGTCAGTGATGACGTAGTCGGGCGCAAAGCGAGCGAGTCGCATGAACTCCACTCCGTATTCTCTCACAGTCATCTTCCCTTGAACCAATTGCAAAAATTGAACTTCCATCTGGATCCTCACCACTTCAAGGAAGTACTGTTTATTAAATTCCTCGACAAACTCATCCCATGTCCAGGGCATATCTGGAGTCTCCTGAGCCCTAGTCCTAGAAACGGACTTCCACCAAGGCCCAGCCTCCCCGTCTAACATGTAGGCTGCCCAACGGACGCTCTCATCCTCTGTACAAGTGAGCACACTGAACACTTTCTCTATTTCACTTAACCAGTTTTCAGCTGCCATAGTGTCTTCCTGTCCTGAAAAGCTAGGAGGTCTCATCCTCCTAAACTCGATAAAAGCTGAAGACACTGGCGGTGTCGGAGCCACTGGAGGTGTCGGTGGCTGATGCAGCTCATGAGCTATATGAGCTGCCAAAGAAGCTGCCTATTGAGCTATAGCAGCTGTCATGGTCTCCATGGTGTGCATCATCCTCTGATGCTCCTTCCTATCCTCATTCTTTTCTCTAACCCTCTCTTGTTCTCTTTGATCTTGATCCTGACGGTCTCGATCACGGTTCTCTCCCTGATCTTGGCTCCCTTGGCCACTGCTGCCAGAAGCACCTCCATGTCCTATAGACTCTCTATTCACGTCCGAGATAAAATCATCTTGACTACGCAAGCTTCTACTATGGCCGCCCCTGGGTCGGCCCCTTCCTCTAGAAGACATAACAGTCTGCACGTGAAAGTAAAGTTTTCATTAGCAGAAGTCCCTATGTTCTGACAAAAGAATGATTGTCAAAATTTCTAAAAGAAAATGCTTTGATACCAATTGTGACAGCCCTGATTTTGGCACCTCGAAACCCGTGCCATCAGTACGATCCTCCAGACCGTGCCCCAAAACTATGCCTGAAACAATGGTATAACAAGCAACAATTAAGAAATAAACAATTAACTGCATAAAGTGAAAAGGTTAATGTGCCCAACTGGCACAAACAAAAGACAGTTCTACTTTCATGCCACTGCATGAACAGAGAACCGATCCGAACCGTTGGTGATAAACAGATCAACCCAGATGGTTCGCCAAAAGAATTAAGTCTACTTAATTACATTATTCATCAAAAATAAAAGGCTTGGCATACCAAGCCGTACAATCTACTCAAAAACTCTCTCAAAGTGCTCAGCGGAGTCTCCTAGAAGAAGTCCTCGGGAGGAGGCTCCAACTCGTCCCCAGGCACGTAATCCGAATCACTCGGATCTACGTCTCCTGAAGCCTCAGCTGCCGCTAACAAAGGACCTGCGACGTATAGTTTAAAGGGTGAGCTACATCCTAGCTCAATAGAGAACAACACAATGAACATATAAATCAAGTTTACTGGTAATTAGCATGTCTTACTTTACTGTTGATTTAACATGAATGAAACTAAATAGGCATAAAAGTAAAACTTAAATCTTCAACTTAAGTAATCCCTGAGCAATATAGCATCGAGCCCCGATGAGATACCCTTCATCGTCGTCTAAATAGACAGTTGTAAAAAATGTATTCCCTAGGAATATGACCCAAGCCCCTTTTCACTAGGCGGCGGGGTTAAATCTCAACTCAACATCTCTGGGATGTGCTTACTATGTACAGATAGACCTCCGCACTGGTGTACAAATTAGCCGTCGTACCGGTCACGGATATCCTACCGCATCAGTCGTGGGTATCCCGTCACGTCGGTGGGGTATCCTAAACAAACCTCAAATAACAAAAATAACATGTGCTTTACTTATAGTTGTTCACCGTGTAAAGTGTTATCTTATATCCGTTAGGCCTCAACAATAATTATTCAATCACATATACATCCCTGGGGTGTATAACTTACTTGCATCCACTGATGCCTTTATTACTTTCTCATCCCCTGGGGATGTCTTATTCTCATTAGGTTACTTGATCTTAATTACTCGCATCACACAGATGCCTTTATCACATTCTTGGTGTCACACACACACCCATTTTGTATGTTGCTTGAGAAACTCCATCCATCTGCGCTGCCTCATATTTAGTTCCTTCTTTGTAAATAGATATCTGAGGCTCTTGTGGTCGGTGAAAATCTCAAACGTCTCATCGTACAAGTAATGTCTCCAAATCTTGAGCGCAAAAATGACCGCTGCTAATTCCAGGTCATGTGTCGGATAATTCTTCTCATGCTCTTTCAACTGTCTCCACCCATACGCTATCACCTTTTTGTGTTGATTAAGCACTCAGCTCAAACCAGTATACGAAGCATCGCTATACACTGCAAACCCTCCACTGCCTAAAGGTATAGCTAACACTATAGCTGAAGTGAGTCTTTTCTTGAGTTCTTAAAAACTCTTCTCGCATGCTTCACTCCATACCCTCAACGAAACACCGATAGTAACCTGCTAATCCAAGGAAACTGCGAATGTCGGTCATGGTCTTTGGTTGCTCCCAATTCACTACTGCTTCGATCTTTGTTGGATCTACAGTGACACTAAGCTTTGAGACGACATGTCCCAAAAAGCTAACTTCTTCTAACCAAAACTCGCACTTGCTGAGCTTGGCGTATAACTGGTGTTCACGTAAAGTCTGTAGGGCTATTCTCAAGTGCTTCTCGTGCTCTTCCTCTGATTTCGAATAGATCAGGATGTCCTCAACAAATACTACGACACAAGAGTCTAGGTATGGTTTAAACACCCTATTCATCAGATCCATGAATGACGTCGGGGAGTTTGTCAACCCAAATGGCATCACTAGGAATTCATAGTGTCCGTATCGAGTCCTGAATGCAGTCTTTTGGATATCCTCTGCCTTAACTCTCAACTGATGGTATCCAGATCTCAAATCTCCTTGCAGTTGATCAAACAAGTCATCTATCCTAGGCAAAGGGTATCTATTCTTAATTGTGAGTTTGTTCAATTGTCGATAGTCAATGCACAGACGCATTGACCCATCTTTCTTCTTTACAAACAAGACCAGTGCTCCTGATGGAGACATGCTCGGTCTAATAAACCCCTTGTCCATTAGCTCTTGTAGCTACTCTTTCAACTCCTTCAACTCAGTAAGAGCCATTCTGTATGTTGCTTTAGAAACGGGCTCTGTTCCTGGTGCTAAGTCGATGGTGAATTCTACTTCTCTCTCTGGAGGAAATCCGGGTAACTCCTCTGAAAATATATCGACGAAGTCTCGCACAACTGCTATCTCAGATATAACATTCTTCCCCTCTTTATCTTCCTTCAAGAACGCCAATTATCCACTACACCCTTTTCTGATTAAGCGCTCGGCCCTGACTGCCGAGATAAATGGTAGGTGTGTCGACCTCTCTCCTCTAAATCTAAATGATCTCCTTGTATTGGGTCTGGAGATGACGACCTTGTTCTTACAATCTACCATCGCACAGTGAGTCGATAACCAATCCATGCCAAGGATCACGTCGAATCCTTGCACGTCTAGTAGAATTAGGTTCATCGGTAGCTCAAAGACATCTCCATCCATGACCCTCATGATCACGGAGTTGCAACCCTTTTCGGTATCAACCGCTTTCCTAGTAGGAACAGTCACGGTTAAAATGAAGTCTAACTCCTCTGGGTCGACTTTCATCCTCTTGGTGAAGCGAGGGGATGAGTGGGTAGACCCCGGGTCTATCAACACTCGAGCTTCGTATCTCACGTCGCTTCCTTTCTTACATATTTGCAACATACCTAACCATACATACACATATATATAAGTTTATTATCATACTAGAATTTATCACATGTAAGTTTTTCTTATATCTCCTGTATGTAGATGCACCTTCTCTATCTAAGATTTCAAGAACTGAAATTTTCTAATTAAAAAGGAAGCTCACCTTGAATGACATCGTTTATATTCTAAGCCTCTTGAGCGGTGACTGCATAGGTTCTCCCTTGGACAATCGGCTTCCTTGCTTATATCGGTCCTGGAATAGGTGCTGAAGCCGTCTTCCCTTTGTTCATCTCAAGGCACTCCTTGATCAAGTGGCCCACCTTGCCACATCGAAAGCAACCCCGAGTTCCTTGCCTATAGTCAGTTGTGCGATGAGACTTGCCACACTTGACACAAGTCTCCCGTGGCGTGGAAGAAGCTACTCGCGAGAACCCCTGAGTAACTGTCGCTCTGGTAGTAATAGCAGGGCTCTCATATCTTATCAGCCTCCCCGACGCAAGCATAGGGAATTTTTGCTGGTTGCTCTGTTGCGTCGGTCTTCCATAGCCTCCTTGGAACGGTGGTTTCTAATTGTTTGGTATGAACCTGGGTTTTTTGTTCACCGGTTCATAATTCCCCGTTCTGCTATGATCCGTATTCCACCTTCCTTGTTGCTCTCTCTAGCGGTATTTATTATTATTCTCTTCCTCCACTACGAGCGCTTTGCTCATGACCTCACCATAGGTCCTCAGCTGGAATGGCGCTACTCCTCCCCTCACGTCCGGCTTCAAACCTTGCTGAAACCTCTTTGCTTTCATCAAGTCAGTGATGACGTAGTCGGGCGCAAAGCACGCGAGTCGCATGAACTCCACTCCGTATTCTCTCACAGTCATCTTCCCTTGAACCAATTGCAAAAATTGAACTTCCATCTGGTTCCTCACCACTTCAGGGAAGTACTATTTATTAAATTCTTCGACAAACTCAGCCCATGTCCAGGGCATATCTGGAGTCTCCTGAGCCCTAGTCCTAGAAACGGACTTCCACCAAGGCCCAGCCTCCCCATCTAACAAGTAGGTTGCCCAACGGACGCTCTCGTCCTCTGTACAAGGGAGCACACTGAACACTTTCTCTATTTCACTTAACCAGTCTTCAGCTGCCATAGTGTCTGCCTGTCCTGAAAAGCTAGGAGGTCTCATCCTCCTAAACTCGATAAAAACTGAAGACACTGGCGGTGTCGGAGCCACTGGAGGTGTCGATGGCAGCTGCTGCTCATGAGCTATATGAGCTTCCAAAGACGCTACCAGTTGAGCTATAGCAGCTGCCATGGTCTCCATGGTGTGCATCATCCTCTGACGCTCCTTCCTATCCTCATTCCTTTCTCTAACCCTCTCTTGTTCTCTTTGATCTTGATCCTGACGATCTCGATCACAGTTCTCTCCCTGATCTTGGCTCCCTTGGCCACCGCTGCCAAAAGCCCCTCCATGTCCTATAGGCTCTCTATTCACATCCGAGATAAAATCATCTTGACTACGCAAGCTTCTACTATGGCTGCCCCTGGGTCGGCCCCTTCCTCTAGAAGACATAACAGGCTGCACATGAAAACAAAGTTTTCATTAACAGAAGTCCCTATGTTCTGACAAAAGAATGATTGTCAAAATTTCTAAAAGAAAATGCATTGATACCAACTGTGATAGCCCAGATTTTGGCACCTCGAAACTCGTGCCATCAGCACGATCCTCCAGACCGTGCCCCAAAACTATGCATGGAACAATGGTATAATAAGCAATAATTAAGAAATAAATAATTAACTGCATAAAGCGGAAAGGTTAATGTGTCCAACTGGCACAAACAAAAGACAGTTCTACTTTCATGCCACTGCATGAACAGAGAACCGATCTGAACCATCGGTGATAAACAGATCACCCCAGATGGTTCGCCAAAAGAATTAAGTCTACTTAATTACATTATTCATCAAAAATAAAAGGCTTGACATACCCAGTCGTACAATCTACTCACAAAACTCTCTCAAAGTACTCAGTGGAGTCTCCTAGAAGAAGTCCTCGGGAGGAGGGTCCAACTCGTCCCCAGGCACGTAATCTGAATCACCCGGATCTATGTCTCCCAAAGCCTCAACTGCTGCTGAAAAAGGACCTGCGACATATAGTCTAAAGGGTGAGCTACATCCTAGCTCAATAGGGAACAACACAATGAACATATAAATCAAAACTCACATATATTCCATGATATTCTAAGCATGATGTGTCTATGCATTTGCTAGAAAAACAGTTTAAAAGCTAGTGATTTGCATTCAAGTTTATTGGTAATTAGCATGTCTTACTTTATTGTTGATTTATCATGAATGACACTGAACAGGCCTAAAGCAAAACTTAAATCTTTAACTTAAGTAATCCCCGAGCAATATAGCATCGAGCCCCAATGAGATACCCTTCATCGTTGTCTAAATAGACAGTTGTAAAAAATGTACTCCCTGGGAATACGACCAAGCCCCTTTTCACTAGGCAGCGGGTTTAAATCTCAACTCAACATCCCTGGGATGTGCTTACTATGTACGGATAGACCTCCGCACTGGTTTACGGATTAGCCACAGTACCGGTCACGGATATCTTGCCGCGTCAGTCGTGGGTATCCCGCCACGTCGATGGGGTATCCTAAACAAACCTCAAATAACAAAAATAACATATGCTTTACTTATAGTTGTTCACCGTGTAAAGTGCTATCTTATATCAGTTAGGCCTCAACAGTAATTATTCAATCACATATACATCCCTGGGATGTATAAATTACTTGCATCCACTGATGCCTTTATTACTTTCTCATCCCCTGGAGATGTCTTATTCTCATTAGGTTACTTGATCTTAATTACTCGCATCACACAGATGCCTTTATCACATTCTTGATGTCACACACACACCCATTTTCACGAAGCTTTTCATAGTTAGAACATTAAAATTCTGATAAACATATCACTACATACATGCTCTTACAATTGAAGTACATGTTCAGGGTGTTCCCTACCTCAATTCTCTGAAGGTCTAAGCATCAAGGTCCCACGTGACTCCTTGTGCTCGCTTTCACACGCACCACCTATGGTACATCATAACACATGCAATACATCACTAAAGATATGATAAAGAAGGCCCTAGACCCTCCATAAATCTCAAAATAAAACTATAAAGTTAGGTAAAATTGCCAAAGTCGATTAATCGATTCCCAAAATCAATTAATCGAAACACAATTCGATTAATCGATTCCCAAAATTGATTAATCGAAACCCAAATCGATTAATCGATTCCCAAAATCGATTAATCGAGATTCAAATTCGATTAATCGATCCCAAATCAATTAATCGAAGTCTCTCACATAATAAGGTCGATTCTCAAATCGAGTGGTCGAAATCCGAAATCGACTAGTCGATCCCAAATCGATTAATCGAAACCCAAAGTCGATTAATCAATTTTTCAACTCGATTAGTCGATTTCCCCAGGTCATGTTTCTCCAGCCACTGGAGGTACCCAGTCGATTAGTCGATTACCAAATTGATTAATCGAACATCCAAATCGATTAATCGAAATCGGGCTTACTTGACTTTTCAACTTCCAAACCAAAATCGATTAATCGAATCCCAATTTCCATTAATCGATTTGGTCCGATTCAGCCCCCTTTTTTACTATTCTTCCAAATCTCATTTCTTTTCTTTTCTAAGCCTTTAATCTATCCTTTTACACATGTTAGACAAAATTTCATTCATCCATTCTCTATGTATTGAAATCAAATCACACTTACCTTAATAAATCCTTCAAAGGGTTGATTTGTTGTATTTGATGGCTAGGGTTCCATCATTTGCTTCAACGATTCCAAATCGCCTTGAATCCGACAATAAATGCTCCACTTTCCCTCAATCCAACCACAATAACTCTTTTTTGCAATTAGTTACCTTCTCTCTCTTTCTCTCTCTCTTCTTAACTCTTCAACAACCAAACAAAAGGGCAATAGGGTTATTAAACCCTTATATCCTCTCTCCTGCTTGTGTGTTAAACACATACACCAGAGATAGGTGTATGTGACTCTCACTTAACACTATACTCTACACTTAGGTCACACAAATTTCACATTAGTACCTAACTTCATGAGTCCACTGTTTGACCATCACTTGGTCAACCCTATGACTAATCGGGCACAGATCCCAAGGTCAAAGTCAAATGCTAAATTTTTCAAGATATTACATGCACAGTGTCAAAGTGTAACGGCCTGAAAATTTTGAGAACTTCTGACTGCTTTGGTATCCGTGCTCGGCACGAAAATCAAGACAAAATTAAAATTTAATTAAAAGAATATTAATATTGGAACTTTCAATCTGTGTGCGTGAGAAATGATGTGTCACTTGCAACACGAATTTGAGATCCATTTTTGATCCTTTGTATGTGGTGAATACGTGAGTGTGTGTGTGTGCGCTCAACACCGGAGTAATACCATTAGAGATGGAAATATCCAGGATATTTCCAATGATAGCTTATAAGAGAAGGGAGAGAGTAGATTCTCACCATACTCCTTATTCTTGAAATTTTTTAGCTAAGAGTTCTTAAGTTCTGTGAGAAACCCAAGCTTGAGAAACCCTCGGTTACGGAACCTTGGGGTTAGAACGTGAGGCAGAGAAGTTGTGTGCGTTATTCTGTTTGAAAAGTGCGATGCACGCCTGCGTGTTAGCGTGAGACGCAACCTCTGGTTCCTTGGAGAACCCACATTGACGAACTCCTCGATCCGGATCTGAAATTCTCGTGAACTTAGGATGCCGTGAACCAAGAAGTAAACCATCGAGAGAGGTGAGTTTCTATGAGTTTTCTAGGAGATTTATGAGTCTTAAATGCATGTGTTGAAGGCTTAAATGATACATGGAGAATCATTATGGCTGGGACTGTGTTGGGTTTGAATTCAACAACCCCATTAATGACAGTTTGACTGTCATATCCGATCGATCAATTTGAATAATTGATCGATTAGTCTGTAATCCGATCGATCAAACTAAGGAGTTGATCGATCGAATTTTATTATGCTTTTATGAAACAGGAAGTTGACTCTTCTTGAGAAGTTAGAGCCCGATAGGCTCGATCGATCAAACATAGGGTTTGATCAATCAAATTTGGTACTGATCGATCAAATATTGAAGTGATTGATCAGGTGTGAACAGATCGATCAATGGATAGTCGATCGATCAAACTGTGAGTCCGATCGATCAAATCAAGGATTTGATCGATCGAATTTTATAAGGACCCTGTGAGAACAGAAGGTTGGATTTTCTAAAAATTTGACCCGATCGATCAAACCTGAGTATTGATCGATCAAATTTGGAACTTGATCGATCAAATAGGAGATTGATCAATCATGGCCTGGACTGTCTCATGTATGTGAAGAAGGGGGGATTGATCGATCAGCAGTGAAGACCGATAGATCAACTTGGGAATTCGATCAATCAAAGAGGAGATTGATCGATCAGATGTCCTCCGCTCTAAAGGAGTAGGTTTAAGGCATCCGATCGATCAATGAATAGACTGATTGATCAGATGTGAATCTGATCGATCAAATAGGATGATTGATCGATCGAATCCCCTGTTCTTGAACTATTTTTCTATTTTAGGTTTTAGAGGCGAACACTGAGGGGCAGTGTTTTCTTTTCTGTTCTGACACGAAGTATGCTATATGTAATATCTTGAAATTTTGAGCGTTGAACTTTGACCTCGAGATCTGTGCCCAATTGATCATAAGGTTGACCAAGTGATGGTCAAACGATGAACTCATGGAGTGATGAACTGACATGGTGGATACGTGACCAGAGTGTAGTAAATGGTGTTAATTTTGAGGATATAAGGGTTTGCGCTTAACACCAAAACCAAAGAGAGGATATAAGGGTTTAATAACCCTAGATCCCTTTCGTTTTGGCTATTGAAGAGAGAGTTAAGAAGAGAGAGAGAAAGAGAAGGAGATTAATTATCAAGGAGTTATTGTGGTTGGTTTAGAAGGAAGATTGAACATTTAATCCCGAATTTTAACGCATGAGGCGCCGTTGAAGCAAAAGTTGGAGCCCTAGCCATTCCAACCTAGATCTTGATCAATTTGAGATTTATTGAGGTAAGTTATATTAGATTTCAATACCTAGAGGATTGATGGGTTAAACTCATCTAGCATAGTTAATATGATAGATTAAAGACTTCGAAAAAGAGAGAAAAAGAAAAGGAATGAGTTTTGGAAGATCAGACCGAAAGGAGGCTGAATCTGGCAAAATCGATTAATCGAAATAGAGGTTCAATTAATCGATTTTGGCCCAGAAGTTGAAAGGTCAAGGATGCCCGATTTCGATTAATCGATTTGGAAGGTCGATTAATTGATTTAGAAATCGACTAATCGACTGGGTAGCTCCAGTGGCTGAAGAAACAAGACCTGGGGAAATCGACTAATCGAGTTGAGAAATCGATTAATCGATTTTGGATTTCGATTAATCAATTTAGGATCGACTAATCGATTTTGGATTTTCGGCCACTCGATTTGAGAATCGACCTTATTATGTTAGAGACTTCGATTAATCGATGTGGGATCGATTAATCAAATTTAAATCTCGATTAATCAATTTTGGGAATCGATTAATCGATTTGAGTTTCGATTAATCGATTTTGGGAATCGATTAATTGAGTTGTGTTTTGATTAATCGACTTTGGCAGTTTTACCTAACTTTCTAGTTTTACTTTGAGATTCATGGAGGGTCTAGGACCTTCTTTATTACATCATTAGTGATATATTGCATGTGTTGTGATATACCATAAGTGGTACGTGTCAAAGCGAGCACAAGGATCTGTGTGGGACCTTGATGCTTGGACCTTCAGAGAATTGAGATAGGGAACACCTTGAACATGTATTTTAATTGCAAGAGCATGTATGTAGTGATATAATTATCAAAATTGAAAATATTTTAGCTATAAAAAGCTTTGTGAAAAGGGGTGTATGTGTGACACCAAGAATGTGATAAAGGCATCTGTGTGATGCGAGTAACTAAGATCAAGTAATCTAATGAGAATGAGATATCCCCAGGGGATGAGAAGGTAATAAAGGCATCAGCGAGATGCGAGTAAGTTATACATCCCAGGGATGTATATTTAATTGAATAATTACTGTTGAGGCCTAACTGATATAAGATAGCACTTTATACGGTGAACAACTATATGTAAAGCACATGTTATTTTTGTTATTTGAAGTTTGTTTAGGATACCCCACCGACGTGGCGGGATACCCACGACTGACGCGGCAGGATATCCATGGCTGGTACGACGGCCAATCCATACACCAGTGCGGAGGTCTATCCGTACACAGTAAGCACATCCCAAGGATGTTGAGATGAGTTTTAACCCCGCCGCCTATTGAGAAAGGGGCTTGGGTCGTATTCCCAGGGAATATGTAGACACTCAAATTCAGCCCAAGGCCCGATCAGTCTGTTCTCTGGGAGAAATGTACCCCTGTGCTTTCGATGGCACCCCTGAACCCTTGGGAATCTATCCAAACTTGTAAGAATCCCCTAAAACCCAGTAGAACCATTCTCCCAACCCTTAGAGATCACCCCTAAACCCTAGGATCCCTTCCCAGACTCAACTTAAACCCTTCTGAGCATTTGATGGGAGGAGAGCTACATATTTTTTTTACAGACCATTTCTAAGGATGAGCCACATAGCGTTGGAAAAAGGACTTCTCCAGCTTTCCAGCAAGCCAAAGATCACCCAAATTGGAGTTGTGGTTCAAAAGTTATGACCAAATGAAGGTTCACATAAAATCATGACTTTTTGCTCAGGCATATGTATTACATACGCCCAGCAAATTTGGCCCCAGTTTGGTCAGGCGTATGTATTATATACGCCTGGCATTTTTGGGCCAAATTTGGCCGGGCATATATAATACATACGCCCAGCATAGGTGGCCACCAACGCGAGCACCCATCTTCTCAGATTCCCCCTGGTTTTCATGAAGATTACTGTGCATAAACTGGGCGTATGTAATATATATGCCCAGCTTAGCTACAGTATCTGTCATTAAATGCTCGAATTTCCTCCATCTGGTTTGACCCTTTTACCATCCCCTTAGTTAAGGTGGGTGTCTTAAGGTTGGTTGCACCCCCTTTGAGCCTATTGGCAATCCTTAAGTCACCCATGGTCTCACCCCATCATCCGCCATTGAAACCAATTTCTCAAACCCCTAGGACCCTAAAAACCTAGAAAACCTTAGATGGAGGATTACCTAATTGCTAAACCAAGTAGCTCTTAAGTGGCCCTCTAACCCACCTTTTCTCTATAAATAGAGAGGCCCCCCTCTTCCCCAAAAGGTTGAAAAATTAAGATTGAAGTTAAGCTTAAGAGAGAGAGCCCTAGTGAGAAAATATATATATATTTTGCAACCAGAATTCCAGCATGCTTAGTTCATCCTTTTCAACCCTTTTCAACCATTAGATCACCCCTTTTTTAGTCAAGCTTAGTCTCTAGCTTCATCCTACACTTCCTATCTACCGAATCCTAGCATTAGAACCTATTCCTCTACCGTTTAAGCCACTTAAAGCCATCAGAAGCACGCCGAAGCGAAGGTCTTCTACGGTGCAACAAGGGCCCGTGAGCTCCGACTCACCCCTCTCTTCCTCTACCCTCTTGGTGATTCCTCCGTCCAAGGATTCAAGCCATTACACTGCCGAAATTTCGGCTTGGCTCAAAGCTTGATAGGACCGTATTGCCTTCGGGCAAGGGGAAGCTCCACCCGTTTATTTTTATTTTTGGCCATAGATAGAGACCGCTACATGCGGGTTGATCGGGTGCCTAAACCTTTCCCGATCGATAACCGAAGCCCCTACCCTAGAGCCTTTGGCAAAGACCGGTAAATCAGAGTCATATTAAGCACTTCGGTGCTCAAAATATTAATTTAAAGGTTTTCCGGGTCACCAAAAGCTCCGGGTGGCGACTCTACATTTTATTCGATCGCGAGTGCATCGCCACGACGAGTTCTAGAGGATCCATACTCACACAGATGGCGACTCTGCTGGGGATTTCACCCTAGCGCTTTCCCTCTTGTTGGCCTTTCTTTTTATTTTCTTTTACTAACCATTGCTATTTTTTTGTTCTAATTTTCTACCATTTTTCTTTATTTTTGTTGTTTTTACTAACATACTCACTCCTACGATTCACTCCTTTAAGTGCCTTAGCCGATTGGCGAGCCTACTTGCACATTTAAATTTTAGTTTTTTACGATTTTGTCATTTAAGCCGCCTTAGCCGTTTGGCGGGCCTGCTCGCATCTACTTTCCACATCATTTAAATTTTAGTCATTTACGAGCCTTACCCGTTTGGCGGGCCTATGTGCGCTCTTTATTTCAGTCATCATATCTCACCATTGAACACCGGCCCGTTGAGGCGGCACGGGCTTGTCATCCCCAACCCGATTTTGGACTTAAATTCACTCTCCTTTAAAAATTTGTAATTAAAAGTGAACCAATAGTGTGGGGACATATTCAAATCTATTTTTGCGTATCTTGGGTAGTTTTTGGGGGGTTTAAGCACAGATATAACTTACCCGGTTTCCAGTAAGGCGGCAGCCCTACTGGTGATGATCCTGAAAAGAGTCACACCTTCCAGTACCTGAGAAGGCGCTTGCGCTGGAGGTATATCGGTTGGGTTGCCAATTCTGATCAAGCCATAAAACTCGTAATGGTGAGAGCGTAGACAACCCGATTTCAGCCGTGTATCCCTAGGAAGCGGAAAGTAGGGACCCGATAACATACACAGTAGTCCCCGGGAGCATCCCTCCCAGAAAACCAGTCCAAAAGACCCATCTCGGGCTTGTTGTTTACTATCAAAAGAAGCTTACAGAACTGTCTCTGCCAGGCGTATATAATATATACGTCCAGCCAAAAATCCCCAAAAATACTCAAGCGTATATAATATAAACGCCCAACCAAAATCCCCAGATTTAAGCCAGGCGTATATGATATATATGCCCAGCCAAATCTGCTAAGTTTTGGTCAGGCGTATATAATACATACGCCCAGTATATACTGGGTTCAGGCAGCCCGATCTGAGGCCCAATCCACCACTCAAGATCCCCAATTAGCGGTATTAGTGCCCACAGTAGCCTCCCGCATTTTGTAACGCCCAATATGCCCCCGCCCAGTCAAAAGAAGGCGACTTCTCATTCATTTGCTCCGGGGGATCGGATCGTTTGCGTGGATTCCCTTACCTTCAATAGAACGAAAGGGTTCCCTTGCGCTTCTTTCGAAGTGAGTCGGATCCCGCCGTGGGACCTACTAAAGGTACATATATCACCCGAGACGGGAATTTTTTTAGGGCACCAGATCATCATTCATTTAAAATAGGGGAGATAATTTTCATTTGAAAAATCTAAAAAAAATATAAAATAAAAAAATTTGTACATACGCGCACTTTCGGTGCGACCGTCACTACGGCGACCTCAAACCCAACCCGTAGAGGAAGAACTAGGAAAGTGTTCGGCCCTTACCCAAGGCATCGATACAACACTCGTCAACAGATCATGTCGAGCGCCGATACATCCCCGCCATCATCCCCATCCCATTCCCATATAGGAGAAGACCCGATCTCCAACACCTTCACCCAAACCCGGTTCGATGTCACGGGTCCATTTGGGGTACCCGTGTTCGCATCCACCCCATCCCCCGCCCTTACATTTTCCCAACATACCCCCATCTCATCCTCTACTGAAACACCACATTTCCCGACCAACCCATACATCCCCATCTCCCATCCATACACCCTTACCGCACCCCCTACTCCCAAAGACCCCATCGGGAGCCCCATCCCCCGCCTACCTCCCACATCCCGTCCACCCCATCATCCATGCCTCCTACATCCTATATCCCATTCACCACGTCTCACCTGCCTCCCACATCACATGGCCCATCCACATCCCAACATACCTCCCTATTTACCCAGGTCATGCCCAACTTTTCCCAGGGTGTGACTAGTAACCCACCATCTTCCATAGCCATACATCCACACCCTCCAAGCACAATCATTCATACCCCCCATACCCGGGTCATGCCCAATTTCACCCAACCCCCTCCGTCATTGAATGGGCCATCACCCTCCAATCTCACACCTGAATCCATGCCCTCAATGGAGGACATGAGAATGATGTATGCCCTGTGGGCAACCTCTCAGAGTCCTGCATTCCAAACCCCACATGTAAGTCTCCAAAACCTCCATACCCCATTCCCCCATGACCATGCCCAATCACCCATCATTCATACCATCCAAGATCCCCCACCTCAATTCCAAGCCCAAGCCCAACAGACCCAAGCCCACTCATCTCAGGACCAAACCCACGTGAATCCATGGGCCCAAGCCCAAGCCCAAACCCAGGCCCCAGCCCATCAGACCCAGGCCAAAAATCCTCAAGGCCCATGGGCCCAAGCCCAAACCCATCAAACTCAGGCCCAAGCCCAAACCCATCATACTTAGGCCCAGGCCCAAAATCTTCAAGGCCCATGGGCCCAAGTCCAAACCCATCATACTCAAGCCCATGGGCCCAAACCCAGGTCCAAAACCCTCAAGGCCCATAGCCCTAGGCCCAAACCCACCAGACTCAGGCCCAAGCCCATCAAATCCAGGCCCAGTTCCAAACCCCCCAGGGCCCTTGGACCCAAACCTATCAAACCCAGGCCCAAGGCCCATCATCCCACACCCAATACCCACATGGCCCATTAGCCCAAACCCAACAGGGCCCATTGGCCCAAAATCATACCAACCCCCACACCCAGGCCCGAGGCCCATCAGCCCAAACTTTCCAAAACCATCAAGCCGAAACCCAAGGCCCATCCACCCACACTCATCAAAGCCCATTCACAAACCCCTTACCCCCTCACCAGTACCCTTCATTCACCTATACCCCTTATGCCCCCATCCCGCCTCCAACAGAAAATCTGATCCACCCCATTCCTCAAAACCACGCCTACAACATCCCGCCAGATCAACCACACCCCCATCACCCCCAGAATATACACCCAGGTCAGCACATCATTCATCCACAAACCACTCATCCATTCACTCCCTCCCATCCCCTACAAGCCTTATGGCCCCACCAAGTAGTCCAACCCATCACCCCCCAGGTCTAAATAGCAGACCTCGCCCCTCACCAGTACAATGACCAACAGTACAAGGAAGACGAGAGGAGCTGCCAGTTTCGGCCCCCCAGGCCCATCATCGTCACACCCGGGGTCAAACAAAATTAGGGGGAGGCAGTCCCAGCTACAGCCTCAAAAGAATCAGAGCAACTGAAAGAACAGATAGACAGAATACAAAAGCAGCTAACGAAGATAGGAGGAGTAGAACTGCATTCAACAGACTTTTAAGACTTATGTCTATTCTCAGATGTCCCCCTGCCACCAAAATTTAAGATGCCATCATTCGATAAATATAATGGCACTGGCAACCCCATCGCTCACTTAAAATCTTACTATGGGGATATGTGCCAGTACGGCGGAGATGAACGACTCCTCATCAAAGTATTTCAAAAGAGTCTGACGGGCCCGACACTAAGATGGTTCACATCCCTAGAACCATCCATGATCAAAACTTGGAAAGATCTGACACACTTATTCCAAGAATAATATATCTATAACATAGACATAGAGCCAAGGAAGTCAGATCTGGCCCGTTTGAAGCAAAGACATGATGAAACTTTCAGTGCCTACTTATGGAGGTGGAGGGCATTGGCCACCCAGGTGACCCACCGGATTTCGGATGATGAGCAGATTGAATCAATAACCAAGGGAGAGCTCCCAGTCATCGCAGAATTCTTGGTATATCGCTGATCCGGTTTCTCGATTTGATGAAATGCCAACATGAAGACGCCGTTAGAGAGGGAAGATTGGAAAAGAGTATGGCCAACGGGGCCGCTGGGGTTTGGAAAGTTGCCGAACCAAGGGTTGAAATAAGGCTAGGGGCAGAGGTGCAGAACATCGTTTATCCCCGGGCCAATTCCACCTCGATACAGCTCCAGGCTGCACACCCACCCCCGGCCCTTTTCGAACAAGCGCCAAGGCCGAACAATGGACCGAGGGCCCCGTTGACCCAGGAATAGATGAAAGCACGATTCGAACGGGTCTTCACACCGTTAGGACAATTGTTAAGTGTCTTATTGCCAGTGTTGCTATAAAAGGGTCTGGTCAATTTACTCTAGCCTCGCCCACCACCTAATTCGATACCAAGAAACTATGACCCGAACATATATTGTGACTTCCACCAGGGACCAGGTCACCCTACGGATTGGTGCTTCCCACTAAAGCACGCAATCCAAGATTTAATAGAGGTGAGAAAAATTATTCCTCCGCCGCTTCCTCAAGGGCAGAACTAGAATATCCATCAGGCCCCTCTGCCACCGCATCCAGGAGGCCCCAGGCCTAACATCCACTGCGTAGAAGAGGAAGAAGAAGAGTTTGACCCCTCGGATTACATTAGTAATCAAGAAGAGTTTTCATTTACCAGGCTGAACGAGAGTGAATCAATTGTAGGGATAATCGAGCCGCTATATTTAGCCGATTACTTCCCTACCCCGGCATACCAAGAAGAGCCCCTAGATTTAAGGCAATATTTTTCCACTTCCGCTCCTGCCTACCAAATTCAAATGGGCACAGCCCCGCCGCAATCATATGCATATCCGCCCGACTCCTAATTTATCCCACAGTACGCACCGCCTCCCAATCACCCCATCCCATATACTATCCCACCGTCAGCCACCCCATATACCTCTCCGTCACGCCCAATTCACCCCACGCCATACATAAATCCACCACCCCATACTACCCCACCTCATACACACCCCCAAATCCCACCGCCCAGCATACTACCCCGCCATTCCCAAATCACCTCGCCCAATACACAACTCCACCATCCCTAAATCACCCCGCCCCATGCACGACTCCATCATCCCTGATTTATCCTGTTTCATCCATGAACCCATCATCACCCCACCATGCCACCCCGATTACAAACCCTTCGTACCAGTACCCCCTGTTCCCACTCCCCTTATCACCTGCCGCCAATCACCACTAGTCTTACCACGCCCCAGTAACACCTGCACAAACCCACCCCGCACCCTCAAATCTAACTTTGCTAATCCCTGCCAATGCCCCTCAGCCCCCTATTGGAGTCAACCTGGTTGGGCCCAAGAATCCGACATACCCAGCCCAATCTACCCCAGAATCACCATGCACTCCCTTCCTCATCCCGAAACCTGCCTATGACTCGCATCAAGTGTTGTTAAGTTACAAGCAAACGAACATGAATGTTGGTCGCAACCAAGAAGAGACAGTCGAATTTATCACCCGGTCGGGCAAGATTTTACACAGCTAGAAGCATTGGGGGCCGTAAGAAGATAAGAGAAGAAGAAAGAACGGGCCATAGGGAACCCCTTTGAAAAAATGGCCAGAGAGCATGTGTTGGAGACACAGCTCAAGAGGACACCTGCACATATTACTGTCTGGGATTTATTGTTCACGTCCCCGCTCCACTTTCAAGCCTTAATGGGAGCACTCAAAGACGCACATGTTTCTGCCCACGTAATCCCAGACGAGGTAGGAGAGATAATTGGGCAAGTATTGACCCCAAATGCCATCTCATTCACTGATGCGAATCTGCCGCTCGAAGGGAACAACCACTCTAAGCCCCTGAATATAACAGTGGAAGTAGGGAACCTGGCAGTGTTGTTGGTCTTAATAGACAACAGGTCGGCATTGAACGTGTGCCCTGTAAGGACGGCAATCAAAATCGCTGCAAACCCCAACACCTTCTGGCCATCTATAACAAGCGCCAGGGGATTCGATAACACTCGGAGATAAATCATAAGAGAAGTAGACCTCGACCTAATCATCGGGCCGCAAACCTTCACTGTCCCCTTCCAGGTGATGGACATCAAGTCTACATTTAATTTACTATTGGGCCGGCCGTGGCTGCATGAGGTCGGAGCAATACCGTCAACTCTACACCAAAAACTCTTATTCATCTCAGGCGGAAGAATCATCACCATCATAGGTGAGAGCAGAGAAGACAGAGAGCGGAGCACTCTGCATATTGAAAATCTGAAAGTGCTTGACATGCCGCACACAGCAGATGACACCAATCTCCATCGATTTGAGTATGACTTCTCAGCCGTTACCCTCGAGCCGATTGAAAAAGCCCCTGCCAAAACTGGAGGAGGAACAGAGGCAGCCGTGTTCATGCTCCACAAATGGGGCCACCAAAAAGGGAAAGGATTGGGCCTGCGCCTTCAAGGAAGAAGAGACCCCGTCAGGGCCAAGGGGCAGCAAACCAAATTCAACCTGGGTTACAGGCCCGATGAAGAAGAAGTCAGAGAGGCCAAAGAGAAGATAAGGGCCGCAGCAGTCGCCAGGGCCAGGGGAATCGATCTGAAAGAAGAGCCTCCCGCCCGGCCCCACATCCGTCAAACCTTTGTGAGCGCCAGGGTGGTAAAGATTGATCTGAATGGGGAGACTAGGATAACCCCACACAAGCTTGCTTCCGCCCACCCCATTAACCCTTACATCATCCCTCGGACCTCGGGCCCACCCTAACCTTCAAAGACTGGGTCCCAGAGAATCCCTCCATAAACATGCTAAGGGAGGAACTGCAAGAGCATACTGATGTCGTTTCCAACTGAAAGGGTAAAGGCAAAGCCTCACAGGTAAGTAACTGGGCATCTTTGCCCCAACTCCTGGGAGCTGCCAAATGTTGTGAATACTGCAACGGCTCCTAAAAAAAAAAACCTGTAAGAAGTGAGGTCAGCCTTTGGGACACTCTGCCCTGTATATATAGAGATCCATCGCGCCAGGGGCTAACCTCCGAAAAATTGCAAAAAACCATAAAAATGGAAAAAATACCAATTTCAAAAATATTGTCCTTTAAAATTCCCAATAAAATTGAAAATGATGTCGTGATACCCGTCCCACGCGAAGCCGACTCCTTCTCTGTAGAAATATGAGAAGAGGTAGGAGTCATGAGTCTAGACGAGGAAGGTTAAGTCAATGAGCTCCCCAATGAGCTCCTCAAACAATTTGTCGATTTTGAGCATGGCCCTACCCCGATTTTTGAAGAGATCGATTACGTCAATTTGGGCACCGAAGAGGTCCCTAGAATCACCAAAATTGGAACATCGCTATCCCCTGCGGAGAGAAAGGGTATGATAGACTTCCTTCGGTCATACCAAGACGTCTTCGCATGGTCGTATGAAGATATGCCTGGGATGGATACCGATCTGGTGGAACATGAGTTGCCACTCTACCTTGATTGCAAGCAGGTTAAACAGAAGTTGAGACATCTCCGACCTTAGTGGATGTTGAAAGTCAAAGATGAGGTCATTAAGCAGTATGACGCGGGTTTCCTCATGTTATCCAAGTACCCGCAATGGCTGGCCAATATCGTCCCCGTACCAAATAAAGATGGAAAAGTTTGAATGTGCATTGATTTCTAAAATCTCAACAAGGCAAGCCCTAAGGACGACTTCCCATTACCCCACATCGATATCTTGGTCAATAATACTGCTAAGCACGGAATGCTCTCGTTCATGGACGGGTTCCCAGGCTGCAATCAGATTAAGATGGCAGAGGCCGACCGAGAGAAGATCGCGTTCATCACTCCCTGGGGAACCTTCAGCTACAAGGTGATGCCATTCGGGCTCAAGAATGTTGGGGCAACCTACCAGAGAGCAATGACGACCCTATTCCACGACATGATGTACCAAGAGATCGAAGTGTATGTCGATGATATGATTGCCAAATCGCCAGAAAGGGATGACCACTTGGTAAACCTTCAGAAGTTGTTCGAGAGGTTGCGGTTGAATCCCCAGAAGTGCGCATTTGGTGCTATGTCAGGAAAACTATTAGGTTTTATCGTTAGTAGGAGGGCATCAAGGTCGATCTGACCAAGATCAAGGCCATCACTGAAATGCCACCACCGTCCATAGAAAAAGAGGTCAGAGGATTTTTGGGCAGAATCCAGTACATCAGTCGGTTCATCACACAGTTAACTCCGATATGCGCACCGATCTTCAAACTACTAAGAAAGGATTCACCAGTTGAGTGGAATGATGACTGCCAAGCTGCATTTGACAAGATCAAGGGTTACCTCCTAAATCATCCAGTATTGGTACCACCTGTACCTGGTAGACCCCTAATAATGTACCTATCCACGACAGAGTTTTCCATGGGCTATGTGTTAGGGCAACACGACGAGACAGGAAGAAGAGAGCAGGCCATCTACTACCTGAGCAAGAAGTTCACTGATTATGAGACACGCTACTCTCATCTGGAGAAGGCATGCCTAGCGCTTGTGTGGGCTACTCAAAGGCTTCAACATTACCTATTATCCCAAGCCATTCTGCTTCTAGCACGGATGGATCCGTTGAGGTACCTGTTCGAGACACCTGCTCTCACTGACCGAACTGCACGATGGCAACTTTTATTATCTGAATTCGACATCACGTACGTCACTCAGAAATCGATCAGGGGGCAGGTGCTCACCGATCATCTTGCTGAGAACCCTCTGCCTGACTACGAGCCTCTAAGAACCGAATTCCCAGATGAAGATATCTTGTTCATGACGGAAGACGATACAGAAGAAGTAGAGGAATCATGGGTAATGCACTTTGACGGAGCATCACATGTCGAAGGCCAAGGAGTTGGCGCCATCCTAATTTCACCAAAGGATCCCATGTACCGATCTCTATCAAGCTCAACTTTCCTTGCACTAACAATATGGCTGAGTATGAAGCTTGCGCCGCTGGTCTACAGGCGGCTCTCGATCTGAATATAACTCACCTTTGAGTTTTTGGCAATTCACAGTTAATCATATGCCAGACGAATAGTGATTGGAAGATGAAAGATGAGAAACTGATCCTCTATCATGAACACCTCGAGGATCTGATAGCTTGCTTCGAAGATGTGACTTTCTCATACGTCCCCCGGATAAGGAATCGTTTTACCGACGCATTAGCAACTTTGGCGTCAATGATTGAAATCTCCTATGGTGTTGAGATGAAGCCGATCATGATCAAGTAGAGGAATGAGCCGGCCTTCTGCTTCCAGATTGAGGAACCTACAAAGCCTGATGATGAGCCACCTTGGTTCTCAGATATCAAGAATATCCTCAAGACCCTAACTTTCCCAGAGGGTACATCCAAGACATACCGACGAACCATTCAACGTTTAGTGGCAGGTTACATCATTTGTAGTGAATGCCTCTACAAGTGATCATACAATAACATCTTACTCAGGTGCCTTACTGAAAGTGAAGCGGTCAACATTATCAAAGATGTCCATGAGGGGGTATGCGGAGCCCACGTCAGCGGTCACATGCTCGCTAACAAAATCTTACTGCAGGGATACTTTTAGACCACCATGGAATTGGATTGTTGCAAGCATGTTCAAAAATGCTACAAGTGTCAGGAACACTCCAGTCTGATACACGCTCCTTCCATCGATCTTCACTGCATGACCACTCCTTGGCCATTTGCAACCTGGGGCCTTGACATTGTCGGAATGATTAATCCAAAAGCATCAAACGGACATCGATTCATCCTCGTCGCCATTGAATACTGCACCAAGTGGGTAGAAGCGGCATCATATGCCAACATCACGGCCAGTCATGTCGAGAAGTTTCTCAAAAATAATATTGTGTGCCGATTCAGAGTACCCAAAGATATCATCACGAACAACGGCAAAAACTTTTCGAATAAGTGCATCCGAGACTTCTGCGAGCATTACAAGATCAAGCACCATCGCTCGTCCCCTTATCGACCTCAAACTAATGGAGCCGTGGAAGCCGCGAACAAGACAGTCCTTCGCATCCTTGAGAAAATGGTCGTCACTTATCGAGATTGGAGCAAAATGCTACCATTTGCTTTGTGGGCCTACCGAACATCGATCCGTGCCGCTACAGGGGCAACACCATTCTCCCTTGTGTATGGAACTGAGGCCATCCTACCGGTAGAGGTTGAAGTACCCTCACTTCGAATCCTCATAGAATCAGGCTTACCCGAAGCAGAAAGAGAAAGATGACGCTTTGATCAGCTAAACTTATTGGACGAGAAGAGACTCCTAGCTTGTGTCACACTCAAGTTTACCAGGGGCGAATCGCACGCGCTTACAATAAACGTGTCTGCGGTCGAGATCTAAAGGTAGGAGACACTGTGCTGAAGAAGATCTTCCCATCCCTCCATGCCGATCCAAGAGGAAAGTTAAAGCCGAACTAGGAAGGACCATACGTCATTCGAGAAGTGCTGCCGGGATACGCCATCCGCCTCGCCACCATGGACGGAGATCATCTTCCTGAGCCCATCAATGCTGGATACGTCCGACAGTTCTACTCATAGTCTATCATGATAAGGTAAGTATTGATGAAACAGATATGTGACTGCTTAAGAATCATCCAAAAGAGGCCATCGTTCCAAACACAGTAGCCCAAAAGCATCCCTAAAAATGATGATATCCTTTGCTACCCCATTTTGAGCCTGGGCCTTCCTTTCAATAAACCCTTTCCCAAAAAAAATATATACCCAAGAAAAAAAAGAAGAGAGAAAAGATGCATGTATCAAAATCCAAAAAAATTGAAAAAGCAAAACCTCAAAGAAAGATTGCCTCAATAAAGAAGAATCACAAGACATGTACAGCGAAACCCCCAAGGAAGAAAGTATGTTGAGAAAACTGAAGCCGTATCAAGGAAACACTTTAAGCCCAACATACCTTCAAATCCTAACCTAACCCATGGCCAAGCTACACCCTGAAGGAAGCCCTCTTTGTAGGTTCCCAAGCAGTCATAATATCTGTTAAGTCAACATAAGCCAAGTCGTGAGACGACACCAGAACCCCATCCAGCCGGTTATGACGAAATCTTTGTCTATGTCGTGGCTTTCTGGTTCTAAAAAAATAATAATAAAAAAAAAAAAAAAAAATGAGTTCAAAGCAAGATGGGGGCACCATGGTAAAAAATAAAGAACTCACGCGACGGTGAAAACCTGAAAAGGCACTTGGGGTAAGAGAGCGGACCCATGGACGTAGTGAAAACCCGAAAGGGCGCTACGGGTAAAAACAGGGATGACAGGCATGGCAAAAACCCGTCTTGGGTGTTGTGAGCAAAAATGTCAAAAAAAAGAGAGATTAGGAGAGGATCTGTTCTGGCTCACCTATTTTAGTCTGGACCCCTTGAGCCCTTTCCCCCTTACTTTGTCAGGCCGCTCATGTTAAAATTAGATAGGATCCTAATCAAGTATGTTGCCTCTACCGCGTCGTCTGACACATGACCAAAGGTAAGGCCAGAAGACCAATCAATCTTAGGGAAGCTGACCTATCCGCGTTTAAAAAGAAGTGCCGGAAACTCCTAAACGGGGTTCGACCATGCTCAAAAGGCGGACCCGCAGGTTGGCCTTGAAAATACCGACATCACAAAATGGAGAAAATTTCAAAAAAAGATAATGGATTTTCCTGTCCCATAAAAAGCCTCACACTGTGAGGGAGAAAATTTTAAAAAAGATAATGGATTTCCTTTCCCATAAAAAGCCTCACACTGTGTGGGAGAAATTTTCAAAAAAGATAATGGATCTTCCTTTCCCATAAAAAGCTTCACACTGTGAGGAAGAAAATTTCAAAAAAGATAATATATTTTCCTTTCCCATAAAAAGCCTCACCCTGTGCAAGAGAAAAACTCAAAAAAAAGATAATAGATTTACCTTTTCTATAAGAAAAACCTTACGTTGCGAGACGTATGAAAGAAAACTCGAACACCAAAAAATATGTATATGTGTATATAGCATATTTCATTTCTTTTCTTACAAGCATCACGTATGAAGTGTCACATCCCAAAAAGATAACAACATGACACACTTTCTACTTTCTGCCTTCTGTACAAGTATAAAACAAACAAAAAAGAAACAACCCAAAAAAAAGGAAGGAGATCTCTGTTAAGGGGCATCAGCCCCCCCCTCTGTGTATATGATCTATGGTATGTGCAGAAACAGGTAAGGGGCAGGAACCACACTTCAAGGCGCTGATCTCTGCAAGAAGAGAGTCCTCACGGGCATTTCGACCGGTCAAACACCTACCATGAAGACTCTTCTGCCGCCTCCGCGAAGCGTCAGCTACACTGCGAGACTCAGTCAAAATCCCAGTCAACCGAAGAACCTCACTCTCAGCCGTAGCAGCTCTCACCTCCGCCATCTCAGCTCTGACCCTCTCCTTCCCCAAAGCCTCAGTCAAAGCCAGCTTCTCTACAGAAAGAGACTCAATTCTAGTCCAGAGCATCGTTTCCTTGTATGGCCAGGGTCCCGTCTATATCGCATCTACCAAAACTGGGTTAGGGGCAGGAAGCTCTCAGATGTCAGCCAAACCTTGTAATCAAAAGAGAGGACGCCCCCCTGAACCAAGCTACACATGTGCGCCGATTGGCGGGTCTCCCAGAGGGCTGCTATGCAATCTAGGTCATTGAGAGAACCCCGAGAGAATATCAGGGAACACAAGGGCGGTCTCACAGTACACGAGATGTGTTGGGTGTATCCAAATTGATGAAGCACCCGAGATGGGAAATAGTAGGTACTACCAGTCAACCCTAAAAGCGTGATGCCCTCACAATCCCGAAAGCGAACAATCGGAAAGGTGCCGTCCAACCAGGGAAGTTGCCAGATCAACTCCTCATCAGATAGCCAACCCTGAGCTCGGTTCTTGATACTCCATGGGAGCCTCGGCGGCATGTAAAAGCCCCAAGCCACATCCCCTCTTACCAAGCAGAATCTCGGCACAGGCCCCATGATAGCCAAATGCTCTCCTAGCCAAATCTAAATGAGGAGTGGACTCCCGCGAGGAATCCCAACCCAGCCCAAGGCCGAGGCATCTAGGCCCCGATACATCTCAACCAAGACTAGGTGTACCAGTGAACGGCCTCCCTCCAATTCGGTCAAGACATCGCATAACCCGAGGGAAAATGTCTCGCCCCCAGTAAAGAAGAGAACTTCCGACAACAAATAAAGGGCAAAGGCCTTCACATTAAAAGGATCCCGGATCGGCAACTTTCGGAGACTCGAGCCGCCAAAAAGTTCTCTCAGGAATTTCACCGAGCACCTAGTGCGCCCGCCGGCAAAGCTTTTCTCATACCCACCCTTTTTCAAACCAAGAACCACGTAGACCGCCTTTGCATACCCCGATTTGGGCACCACTTTGGCAAGCCCTCGATGCATCCTCAAGCCGGTAATAAAGGCTAGCTCCTCCAAGGTTGGGGTGAGCTCCCTAGACCCAAACCAGAAGACATAGGCCCTATGGTCCCATGATGCCAAGGCCACCTGTAGGAGGTCGAGCAACAAAGGGACAGCAAGGAGAGAGGAAAGGTGGGATAACCCAAGGCAATCCAGAACAGCGAGCTCGCCCTCAGCCAAGCTAGCTCACCATTTTTGTAAAAAATTGGGTCTCGAGTCCAAACAGGGAAGTACACTAACCCCATCCCCCGTATGAGAATTTAGGTCGGGAAGCGGGTCCATAGACGTACAAAGATGTCCTGTATAAAGCTCAGTCAATGTAGGGCGATGGACGCTTATCAAAGAAAAAAGGGAAGAGAGAGAAAAGAAAGAAAACGGAGGGGCAAAAAGGCAAAGCCTGAACGAACAGTGAGGCAAAGAGGGCTGGGCGCGGATTATAAGGAACCCATCGACCTCAGTCATACAGGGCGTATATATTATATACGCCAGAGCAAAAACTGAAAACATTATGGCTGGCGTGTATATTATATACTCCCAGGTAAAAACTGAGCACCCTCCGCTAGGCGTATATATTATATAGCCCAGGTAAATTTTCAAAATTTTTGCCTGGCGTATATAATATATACGCCCACTTGAAAAAGCAGGGCCGCGTGGCTTCCCTCACATCGGGCCATGCTTTGTTTATTTTTCCTTCCCCAAGGGAGGGACGGGTGTCGCTCAACCTACTTTATCTCGGGGCAGCCCACAGGCGGGCACGCTCACGCACCCCTGGGAAACCCTCGAATGACGTGGCACCCATGGGTCATATGCGAGTAATCACACGCGAGCTCACCCCCATCATTCGAGGGGCTCTGGCCCGCTTCATGCCAAACAAACAAAAAAAACCATAAAGGCAGAGAGATAAACAAACGGAGCATTCATATAAACCATAAAAGTTGTGAGACCATCCAAACAAAAAAATCAATCAAAAGAAAAGTATTA
This sequence comes from Chloranthus sessilifolius, assembly GCA_021018995.1. Classification (NCBI taxonomy): domain Eukaryota; kingdom Viridiplantae; phylum Streptophyta; class Magnoliopsida; order Chloranthales; family Chloranthaceae; genus Chloranthus; species Chloranthus sessilifolius. The sequence continues at coordinate 47,387,096 of CM037593.1, read as the reverse complement.
CATATTCCCCAATATTTCAAAAGCTAAACTGTTTCACTGTTTCAAAATTTTCAGAAAATGAACTAATCCTGGGCAACCCCCTTTGACTTCTTTCGGCGTCGGGTCGCGCTTTGAAAGGTACGGGTCTCCCCCACCCGAGTCCACGCTTTGAGATGATGAAGAGCGCGACTCCTTTTCACGAGCACGCTGCATAAGCACACAAAGGGCCATCAGTTAGGGAAACAAGCAGAAAGTAAATATGAGGATGACTAGATGCGGTCAATATTCACTCACCACCTCAACCTCCCTAAGACTGGCAATGTTACGGTAATATTCGGCTTGGTTTACGGTCGACTCATAATCCTGCAGCAAAAAGATAAAGAGAGAGGTATCAGTCACACAGGCCATCGGCATAATCCAAGAAAACAGAAGAGCAAGCTAACAAGGGAGAGATTACCCCAGGGGTCAGCTCAGGGGGTGGAATCCGAATAGCTTTAGCAGATATGCGTGCCTTCTCAGCCACATCGGCACACATACGCGACAGAAAGGCATCATCCAAGCGCTTAAAGGTCCCCTGGACTTCAGTTGGTGAACTGTCGGAAGCACCAGCACCGGAAGGGTCGAAACGTCCTGCACCAGTAGCCTCACCAGGAGCAGCTGCCTCATCCCCCTCATCTGAATCGTCATCCTGTCCAAACTATAGAGAGAAACAGTCTTCATTCAAATAGCAGGGCAATTAAGGTAATCATATGGAAGGCTGCTAGTAGAAAGAGAAAAGAATATTACCTGAGATCGCGGACCACTAAAAGCCAAAAAGTTGGCGCCAGGCACGAATCGGGGCAGCAAGGAACGAAAGGGCAGACTCATACCACATCTGATATCCCTCAGGAAAGAGAAGGTCATCAATGGGGACCCCGTGGTGGAGAAAGCGAGCATTAAGCATTTCAGTAGAACCCTCGGGAGCCAATACATCAGCTGGAGGAGCTTGGGGCATGGCAAAAAGAGGTCGATACTGATGAACCACCCTCTCTCCTAAATAATAGGCCCTAGCCCAGGACCCATAGAAGAAAATAATGCGTCGATTTAACAAAAGGCGAGAAGGGCCCACTGCAACCAGGTTCCAGAAGGGGGATCCGAAGGGGGATCCGACGTAGGGATCAAGGATGACCTGCTCAACAAAAGAGGAGAGATTTATACATTTGGTCAGAACTCACAGCATAAAAGATCCATCAAATTTGCAAGGAGAGAAATTGTTATACCTGCTCAGGGATCAGCAGATCAAACTGAGAGCGCAACCCTAACTCCAGGTGCTTCATACCCACGTCCCGACGGTGGTTCGCGTGCAAGTTGCTCATAAGGGGGAACGTGGGAACCTCCGAGAGAAGCAGAGGGCGACCAGGTTGGAAATGCCGATACCCCCATACCTGGGAAAGCAAACAAATAAAAACAGATATGCAAAAAAAAAGGGGGGACGAATTGAGACCAAAGGATAAAATACCTCAAGTGCAGGCCAGAAGCCCACAACGGAGCTGGAGTCCCTAAGAACGGCTTGCACCAGGCTAGACATGAGCACTGCGTAACCAGCACCTCCCTAATCAAATCGATGTACAGTGTCCCAGTTCACCATAAGACTAACTAGGGATAATGAGACCCGCCCTCCACTAGTGTTTGAAAGGAGAGTCTTGTCGAGGAGGAACAGCAGAGAAATACGGGCCAGCATCAGTGCACACTCTGGCTCGAGATAGATGGCCGCATCAAGTTGGCCCAGATCCACTAACTCATGAGGCTCGAATAGACCAACCAGCCAAGATAACTTGACTTCGGAACCGCGAACGTTCTTAGAGGTTGGGTAGGCCCCTATCAGTCGAATCACCTCCTCCCTATCAGGCGTGCAGATAGGTATCACTGGCACCCCTCCAACACGAACCCCAGTGATCATGGACCGGTTTGTGGGCGTGAGGGTCATCTCAGCCATGGCCATGTAAAATGTCATGGTCTCGGGGCGGAAGCGCTCTATCAGGGCCTTCAGATAGGCCGTGTCAGCCCTCACAGCGGGGCATGAAATGAAGTCCCCAAAACCAGCTTGGGCGAGCTGGTCCTTCACCACCTGGGGGAGATAAAGTACGAGGCGTTGGAGGTCGAACCAACCACCCCGAAACATAATGTGTGGCAAGGGCTACAAACAAAGGGCATCGGTCAAATAGGAGAAAAGTGGTATAATGAGGGCATCAAAGGAAAAGACAAAGGGCTCATCTGTTTACCTGGCCAGCGATCCCAAAGTTGGAAATATGGGTATGCTGACAATGTAGGAGGCCAGTACAAGCGGCTTCACTTTACATTTCGTACCAAGGTTGGGAGGAGCACTGTGAAACAATGAACTGTTTCCCGTGAGGACCATAAGCCATATCGGGCCCCTCCTGTGGGCCCTGTCCTTCGTCGCCGGACATCTGAAAATATGGAACACATCGATATAAGAAAGGGCTGCTAAAAAAAATGAGAAAGAAGGAAAATAATAAAAAAATGCACTAATCCATAAAAAAAAGGGAAAAAAATGATGAATGAAGAATGAATGATGATGAATAATGAGGAAAATGAAAAAAGAGAGGGGAGCATAGAAATAAGGAATCACATATACCTGAAGAAAAAAAAAAAACGCACTACAAAAAAAGAACATCAAGCATTTCAAACCCAAAAAAAGAGAGAAAGAGAAAAGTAACAAAAATACAAAAAAAAAATAATAAATATAATAATATATGTGCACTAATCCATCATAAAAAAAAACAAATAAATAAAATAATAAATAAAAACAAACAAAAACCACAAACAAACAAAAAAAAAAACACAACATTATCAAAATTCAAAGAAAAATCAATGATTACCTTCAATGGGAGGGGAAATAGATCCAAAATCGGCGGAGAGTAAATGTCTTATGATCCGCACACGCAACTCCCGGTAATAGAACTCAAGAAAAATCAAATGCCAAAACCCGAAGGGGTTGTCCCTGACTTGAGAAAGGAGGGAAGGAGATAGAGTTTGCTCGGCGATTTTAAAAGCGCCAATTTTGGTCGCGTATATAATATATCTGACCATTCTTTAATTTTGGTGATATAATATATACCCGGCCATTGTTCTTGCAGATCATCGCGTATATATTATATAAGCCTAACCAAAAGTGGCAGTTTTAAAACTGCCCGACCATTTTTTTTCGGCTTTGAGGCCCGACTGACCCCCCTTGTATGCTACGGACCAAGGTCCGATCCCTCTTAGAAGCCCACATACCATCAAGAGATGGTGCACGCATCCCCAAATGGCCCTTCGAGCTCTCTTCGATTGGCCCAAAGGGTCCGTGCTACAATAAACGGATCTAGATTTGTAAGCACTCGTTGAGTGCTCCATAAATCCATAAAATCAAAAAAGGAGAAAAAGAAAATGCTGAAAAATGACACCAGTTCCCAAGGGAGCGTCGCAACAACTGTTTGCCCCCTTTCAAGAGCCGTGTTAAATCAATGCGAAATGATCGGGTTCACCCGAAAGTTCCCAAACCCCGTTTTACACGAGGACACCTCATACCTGATCCGGCAGGCAAATGAACTCATCCATCACCGGTCGCTCCTGAGAGCGTACACCTAGCCCAAGATCTTCCCCAGCAGAGACCGAGACCTGATCCGGCAGGCAAACCAAGGACCTATCACCGAAATGTGCACGTCCTCAAGGTATATCAACATGGAAAGTTGATTCGCCTAAAGATACATGCGAAAATAAAAGCAGTTTGAGCATGCTCAAAGTCTCGAACTGACATGTAAGAAGAGAAAGAAGAAAAAAGAAAAAGGAAAAAAGAGAGGAAATAACAACCTTTGATTATGAAGTAAAAATCCTGAGTAGGTTGACCCCACCTTCCAAGCTTTGGCTCTAATCATCCACCTTCTGATCTATGTTGACCAAGAATATACCCGACTTCAGACCATTCGAAAAGTCTATTGTCAGTCGAAACTGACCCGTCAAAAATGAAATTACAACCAACCAAACTATGTGCAAACATACAGACCAAAGGGCTCATTCCCTTTTATTTCCTTTTACATAGGCTTAAAACCTATATAGGCACGGTGTCCCTGTTGAATGTACGCACTTGCGTCTGGGTATCCGCAGGATGGTCGTTTGTCCTCGTAAATTGTATCTTAGGGTCGAGGCTTCCGTTCGTGCCTATTTGCTGCTTATCGCCCCTGATGGGTGTCTGTCTGTGCATAGTTAGTAAGATGTGATTTCATTAGGGACGGAGGCTAGAATTGACCATCTCTTTCGATGGATGTTTGGTTTTAGCCCGATCCTTTTTAGCTTTGTCTCAAGTTAAGGCACTCTGGTTCGTGTCAATCAGAAGTACCTCACCACCGGAACGTACACATCCCCAAGGTGTACCTATCCCCGGCAGAGCGCACGCACTCTTAAAGCGTATCAACTGGCATTTGATTCACTTAAAGAGTTGTGCAAGAATAAAGTTGCCAGAGGTCCTTGAGCTTTGCTTAAAGGCCTCAAAACAAAAGAAAATTCAGAAAAAGGACACACAAAATTTTTTTTGAAAATGGGCATACATTCCCAAGAAGTATTGCGACATCAATATTCGCTCCACTCGGGTAAATCATGCTAAAGCAACCTCAAGATTGATGGGTTCATCCAGAAACCCTGAGCCTTACCTAGGTAAGGGCACCCATGGCCAATCCAATGGAGCTGTCAATACCCCATAGGATTGGACACCTTGTCTAGGCCTTCGCTTTGTGTGCTTCGCATCGATTCCGAAGCATAGATCGATCACCCCGTTTCATGGAGCTGCCTGGTTCAAATTACTACCCAACATCATAAATCTATAATTTCCCTCAGGAAGTGGACGATATCCCAACTAGCGGGCTTACACTTTTTGTGATCATCGCAATTATGCTCAGTAATGTCGCAATGCGCTTGGGGACTGTTAGCTTTGAGGTACGGACGGTATCCCGAAATGAGAGGACTTACGTACACTCACCATCACCATGGCTGTTGGAGAGTTGAGTTGAACCAGGCGGACCCATCAAATGTGCCTTGGACCTCTTCGGATGTCTCTTGTCTTTGGCATCCGATCATTAGTAATCGAATACCAAAGAGGGGCATCTGTAGACACCCAAATTCGGCCCAAGGCTCGATCAGTCTGTACTCCGGGAGAAATGCACCCCTGTGCATTCGATGGCACCCCTGAACCCTTGGGAATCTATCTAGACCTTTAGGAATCCCCTAAAACCCATTAAAACCATTCCCCCAACCCTTAGAGATCACCCCTAAACCCCAAGATCCCTTCCCAGACTCAACTTAAACCCTTCTGAGCATTTGATGGGAGGAGAGATACAGATTTTTATATAAACCATTGCTGAGGATGAGCCACATACCATTGGAAAGAGGACTTCTCCAGCTTTCCAGCAAGCCACAGATCACCCAAATTGGAGTTGTGGTTTAAAAGTTATGACTGAATGAAGGTTCACATAAAATCATGACTTTTTGCTCAGACGTATGTATTATATGCGCCCAGCAAATTTGGCCCCAGTTTGGTCAGGCATATGTATTATATACGCCTGGCATTTTTGGGCCACCAACGCAGGCACCCATCTTCTCAGATTCCCCCTGGTTTTCATGAAGATTACTATGCATAAACTGGGCATATATAATATATACGCCCAGCTTAGCTACAGTATCTGTCATTAAATGCTCAAATTTCCTCCATCTAGTTTGACCCTTTTACCATCCCCTTGGTTGAGGTGGGTGTCTTAAGGTTAGTTGCACCCCCTTTGAGCTTATTGGCAACCCTTAAGTCACCCATGGTCTTACCCCATCATCCGCCATTGAAACCAATTTATCAAACCCCTAGGACCCTAAAAACCTAGAAAACCTTAGATAGAGGATTACCTAATTGCTAAACTAATTAGCTCTTAAGCGACTCTCTAACCCACCTCTTCTCTATAAATAGAGAGGCCCCCCTCTTCCCCAAAGGGTTGAAAAATTAAGATTGAAGTTAAGCTTAAGAGAGAGAGAGCCCTAGTGAGAAAATATATATATATATTGCAACCAGAATTCCAGCATGCTTAGTTCATCCTTTTCAACCCTTTTCAACCATTAGATCACCCCTTTTTTAGTCAAGCTTAGTCCCTAGCTTCATCCTACACTTCCTATCTACCGAATCCTAGCATTAGAACGAATTCCTCTACCGTTTAAGCCACTTAAAGCCATCAGAAGCACGCCGAAGCGAAGGTCTTCTACGGTGCAATAAGGGCTCGTGAGCTCCGGCTCACCCCTCTCTTCCTCTACCCTCTTGGTGATTCCTCCGTCCAAGGATTCAAGCTGTTACGCTGCCGAAATTTTGGTTTGGCTCAGAGCTTGATAGGACCGTATTGCCTTCGAGCAAGGGGAAGCTCCGCCTGTTTATTTTTATTTTTGGCCATAGATAGAGACCTCTACATGTGGGTTGATCGGGTGCCTAAACCCTTCCCGATCGATAACTGAAGCCCCTCCCTAGAGCCTTTGGCAAAGACCGGTAAATCAGAGTCATATTTAGCACTTCGATGCTCAAAATATTGATTTAAAGGTTTTTTGGGTCACCAAAAGCTCCGGGTGGCGACTCTATATTTTATTCCATCGCGAGTGCATCGCCGCGATGGGTTCGAGAGGGTCCATGCTCGCACAGAATACATTTTAACTGTCTATTTAGACGACGATGAAGGGTATCTCATCAAGGCTCGATACTATATTGCTCGGGGATTACTTAAGTTGAAGATTTAAGTTTTGCTTTAGGCCTGGTCAGTGTTGTTCATGATAAATCAATAGTAAAATAAGACATACAAATTACCAGTAAAACTTGAATGCAATTACCATCTTTGAACTGTTTTCTAACTAATGCATAGACACATCATGCTTAGAATATCATGGAATATATGTGAGTTTTGATTTATATGTTCATTGTGTTGTTCCCTATTGAGCTAGGATGTAGCTCACCCCTTTAGACTATAAGTCATAGGTCCTTTGTTAGCAGTAATTGAGGCTTCGGGAGACGTAGATCCAGGTGATTTGAATTACGTGCCTGGAGACGAGTTGGAGCCTCCTCCCGAGGACTTCTTCTAGGAGACTCTGCTGTGTACTTTGACAGAGAGTAGTTTTTTAGAACAGATTGTACAGCTTGGTATGTCAAGCCTTTATTTTTGATAAATACTGTAATTAATTGATTTATTTCTTTTGGCGAACCATCTGGGGTGATATGTTTATCACCAATGGTTCGGATCGGTTCTCTGTTCATGCAGTGGTATGAAAGTAGAACTGTCTTTTGTTTGTGCCAGATGAGCATATTAACTTTTTCGTTTTATGCAATTATTTGCTTTATTTATTTATCATTGCTTGTTATACTAATGTTTCGTGCTTAGTTTTGGGGCACGGTCTGGAGGATCTTGCTGATGGCACGGGTTTTGGGGTGTCGAAATTCTTGCTGTCACACTATATGCATGATCTAGGTCAAAGCCTGGACATCTTATAAGGCTTTGGATTTACTTAGAAAGATCTGTTAAGGTGGGGAAAATTCAACTTAAAAATGTATCTGAATATGATTTCATGATTTCTTCACACCTGTACCCTGATTTCCGTTTTAAAAAGCATGTTTGCATATCAATAAAACTCTGTCGTCTCTGGTTCCTGCATTCTGAATTATGTCTTCTGATACCTGTTTTTGATTTCTGCTATCTATTCTGATGTCTGAATCTTGAGGTCATATGTATGTATTTGATTTTAAGTATTGAATCCAGATGATCCCCACTGACTCGACGGTATATCCGTGCCTAGCACAATCGTGCATCTGCTTTGAAAATCCCTCGGCATAATTACACTCTATAGATGAGGCATTGTTGCACTCTGAAATTGTTCATTGAACGACGATTGGTTGGGATTTCATATCGGCGTACACCTAATTACCACGTGCTATATATTCACGGGAGTTTCTTAAGTTAGAAATATGCATGATTTAAGTCACAAATTATATACGCATATCATCTGTTCTTTTCTTTAAAAAACTCAGTACATGTCATCTGATTTATTCTGTCTGCATATTCTGATTTGATTATCTGTTTTGAGATACTAACTGCAAATCATGTCTTACATTTTCAATACAATTTTAGCTAAGATTCTTCTACTGAACTTAGATGTAGCTCACCATATTTTCTATAACATTAATAGGTTCTGAGGCTAGGGCTCCCGGTACAGAGAGTGACCCGGACTACCAGCTAGAGGCTGAGGATGAAGAGACTAATATCCAGGCGGACGAGTTTTATCCTTAGCCCTAGTATATTAGTCGTGTATTTTGGGTTTTATTTACTGTACTCTAGATTATTGTGTACCTGGTGGCCACCGTCTGTATTTATTATTATCAATGTTATGTTTACATGTATTATACATTCTGTACGAACCACTATCAGGAACCATTGTTTTGGGTGATGGATGTCCATCACCAGTGGTTCTTCTTGGTTCCTTTTTGGGAATGTATATTTCTTCTTTCTTTTAAAGTCATATATGATGACTCGATCTGCCACTGTTGCACAGTATCTGCTCTGGTTTCCGCTAGACGAGCAGACACTCCATGATTTGTCCTGGGGATCATCCAGAGCATGATCCTGATGGCAAGGATTTTCGAGCGCGAAAATCCGGGCTGTCACACAAAGTGATAGATCATATGTTGAAGGGCAATGTTCCCAAAAATTATACTGATTGGGAGATTTTAACTATCCGATTTGTGCACACTAATGCCAGTCTTTGTTCTTATTTTTCAATGGCTGATATTAAAGTTCACTAAACGGATGATTCACATCCACTCATAGGCATGCTTTTTTGGGTGAGACATATTGTTGGACAATTTAGATTGACAACAAATGAGGGCATGTGGCATAATTGTACATCATAATTTAATGGTGTAAGATCAACTGTCTTAAATAATGGTGTAAGATCCAATGTCTTAAATGGTGGTTAGGAGCCATTGGGGATAATCAATGGCTCCTGATCATCCCCAATGGCTCCTAATTGGCATTGAAACAACAAGTAGTGTTTAAATGATCTTACACCATTAAAATTAGGCTTTTTATATCACACCATTGAAGTGTAATTTAACGTTATGCCTTGTGGTACACTTCTATGATCAATGTAAATTTCTCAAGTAGAAATCTATCATTGGAATATTTCTCATCCCAATGAAACAGGCAAATAAGTAGATGTGAACAATCCGACTAATGAACTTTAATGTCAACCTATAAAACTAAATACAATAGTTGATATTATAGTCCATAGATCGGATGGTTTAAATCTCTTTAAAATACTATTTTTGAGCCTGTTGCACTTCAACTTATGATCTATCACATTGATGGTTATGATCACCCGCAACTTAAACCATTGATGGTGTAAGATCATATAAACACCACTTTTAAATGATGGTCAGAAAAGTCAGTCCCGAGCCATTATCCCCCTCCCCAAATAATAATAATAATAATAATAATAATAATAAATTGTAAATCTAACATGGCAAGTTTAGCTGAATGCAAATTAAAAAAAAAAACAGAGCAAATCAACTCAAAAAAAAAAAAAAAATTGAATGGGATTGCTTATTGTCACGACCCAAAATTTTACCCAAACTTGAGAAACTATAATTTTGGATTATGACCTCGCACGCTCCTTAAGGCGATAAGCAAACATATGTATCATACTTACAAATTCATTGATGAGGCCTATAAATTTCGTGAAACTCAAAATTGATAGGAATCTGTAACATTGACTCCCTCATCCTAACAGGTCATCAGCATTGCTGTGCTCATAAACCGTCTCATCGACATCGTCGGCATCATGAAAATCAGTACTGTCATCTGGAAAATATTAAATTACGTGGGTTAAATTACTCAATCGCGTACTCAGTGGTTTCCCAACCAATCCACCAATCTACCCAGGTGATCTTGTGTGCAACAGCGAGAGTGATTGTGATTCATAATATTTTGAGCAATTAAAATCAACAATAATGACAATAATTTTAACATTTGATGTAACGCCCCATAACCCGACCTAACCCGCAAATACACCTGATAAAATGTGATGGAGCATATCAGCTCAGGCTGGGTCTTTTGGGAACTAGACCCGTTGAGATTTTGGGACTCCTTGTGTGAGGGCCCAAGAGCTAGCAGTCCAATGTTAGGATCCACATGCGAAGGAGCGAGGCATAAGACCCATTTTAACTATGACTTAGACACTTTAGTCGGGGGTATAGAGACACTTTAGTCGGGGTTATAGAGTACAAGCCGTTTGTTGAAGGCTACGTGTCGAATTGGAGAAAGTTATACAGCCCATGGTCTGGACTCGTGAGGGAGGACATGATGCTAAGATTCATGGGCTGGACCTAGTAGAAGACGGACCCTTGACTGTGAAAGAATCAGATCTAGGGCCCTTGGATAAACTGAGCATACTTAACGAGTGTAGGGGTTCCACACTTGAACCAACCCAAGGTAAAGACCCAAACATAGGGCAATTGAGCTCACAGTCCACGAACTGGGCCATGCCCAAACCAATTTAGAACCCTTCGATATGTGGCCTTTAAATTAGGCTTGCGCAATTACAATAGATGGATAGGCCCTACATGCAAACCAACCCAGCCGACTTAAAGCATGTTCGCAAGCTTTTGCATGGAGTGTGGTTGTCGGGGAATCAGCAACGAAAGAAGAAATCCTTCTTCTTCATCTCGTCTTCACTGCATGGAGCTCTAGACCCCACCGGCAGATCAAATCAACCATAAGAGCGAGGAGACCTTTCTGCAAGCGACTAAACCATCGATTTGGGAGCTCGTTCAGGCAGAGATCGAAGCGATCAAGCTCTCTCTTGCTAGTGAAAGCGCATCCGAAAGATCGGAAGATCGGAACCTCTGTAAGGTAACCTTGAAATCTATGTTTCATAAACCATTTTATTAGTAATAGAGTCAGGAGTGTAGAAATTGGCATGCGAGGGGCATTATGACCGAATTCATGGAGTCCAATGCTTTGGTCTGCATGCATGCATGGTCGCACGAGGATCGGAGACTCGATTTCAGTTGGATAGACCCGTTTTGGTCACATTTGAACAATGCGTGTCTCGAAATGTGGTGTAAGGGCATGTTTGGATAAAAACACGGGAAACGTGGGAAAGTAAAATATTATTCCTCTATTTCCCATGGATACCTTAGTTGTAGGAAACCATGGCATTCCTTTGTTTCCCTTTGTTTTCGTTGTTTGGATAATCACATTGCTAGCTAGGAAACCTCAGGATTAACCAAATCCTGTGTTTGGATACATATGCAAGAAATTATAGGAAAATTACATATCCTAACAAAAAAAATAGTCAAATGACCAAAAAATTATATATGTATTAAGTTTTTTTCTCTCATTACATATCTTAGTGAATTGCTCTAGTAGTAGACTTGGTGCTTTGTGATGTTAGGTTCTAGGTTGAAACCTTGTTACATATAATAAATTGTTTATTTTTTAAAATTAATTATACTATAGCATATACACCATATATGTGAGTATATAGCTCTACAACATGGTAGAGCCCCTTGTGAGAAAAATTTCTCCAAAAATAAGTCCGTGCAACACCTAAATAGATGGAGGGGATTTAGTTAAACAAAATTAAAGAAAAAATATTTGGTATGAAAACAAATACCATGAAAAAAAATTGTTTCAAGATTTTTGATAATTTTTTATGGTCAAGATACTTTTGGATGGATGAGAATCCACTAATATAAATTAAGACCCCTAAAGCTTAGTAACAAATTTTTGGAAAGTTCGGGTAGTCAATTGACCACCCAAATGATAGCGTGGCTCTGCATTTGATTTTTGGGGATGTGTGCCATATAGAATCAACATCAGGCCGTCTGATAGGGGCATCATGATCTTAAGATCTCTCATGAGAAAGATTGAAAAAAAAAAAAATCTCCATTGTTTTATTTAAATCAGTCAGTGGTTTTCGTCCGTGAAAAAATTGTGTGGTATTATGAGAAAAGTCATACGGATGAGAAATCCGAAAGTTCGAAATATAGAAAACCGAGGGACCCCCTCGGCATTTCTTCTCGGATTTTGACGGAAAATGTGAAGATAATTTCCGACCCTTTGGATGTCATCCAAACAACGGGAATCTCAGTAATTCATTTGCCGCACATGAGTTTTCCCTTATTTCCCCTTGTTTCCCTTGATACCAAACATGCCCTAAAGGATACATGACAGGCTTGGGAATCGAATCATTCGAATTCTGGGGTTTCGGATCGCGTCTCGTTCAGACTTTGTGAAACAGGAATCTAGTTTTAGCAAGTATACTACACAACGTAGCTAGAATACGAAATTTCGATGGAAAATATGCATTTACTATGGGAATTCTAGGCCCAGAGAGCAAGCACGAAAATGGCGAGTCTGTCAGGCTCGCTGCGGTAACTCAGAGGCTCGCCGCGGCGAGAAAGCCGGGCAATTTCGATTCGGGAAAAACTCGACGTGGCGAGTTTGTTCCTCCTTGTGGCACCTGATCTGGTCGCCGCGGCGACCCTACATCTCGCCACAACGAGATGCCCTGTTTTGTTGTGTTTTGGGATTTTATGACCCGTGTTGCTTTACAAGGTTGTGTCTTGTGCTTAGTTGGTTCGTTAACACGTAAAGCATATGCAATGTGTGTTCTAAGCAATACATAGAGAACAATTGAGAAGAATTAGCTTCGAATCGTGTGTGCTTAGTCACAAGACCCGACACTTGAGGTAGGGAAAATACCTTTGACACTTATATGTTTCTCTCGAATTCACATGTATGATGCAATCACCCAATAAACTGTATTTTTAGCAAACAATTGTTATATATATGCATACGTATTTGAATGCTCGAATGTGCATCTTGATCTTGCATCATCTTGCCCTGCTATGTATTCATTTTTGTTGTACTCGTTCGACATGCTCTGATATGTGTTCATGCTATGTGTACTCATGTGCAATGAGGAGTGGAGTCTCCATGAGAGGGGTGGAGCCCCCGTGATAAAAGCCCTATGTTCCTAATACGGGCTGCTCAGTTCTCTAATACGAGATGCATTGCCATGTGACTTGTTCCGAGGGTGCTAGATGTAAGGGGAGTAGAGTCTCCAAGAGAGGGGTGGAGTCCCCGGGGGTTACAACCCTGTGTTCCTAATATGGACTGCTCAGTTCCCTAATACAGGATACTTACTCTAATGCCACGTGGTGTGATACGTCTCGTTTCATGATATGATATACGTCTTGTTCCATGATACGTGCTCAGTCTTGATCCGATTTTTGTCCTTGTTAAATGTGCACCGTAACTCATCCTGCTTACATGTTCCATTGCAGTCGCTCTATGCATTGTTTTAGCATGGTTATCCATTAGCATGTTTTTGACTCGTTGACGCATTGCACTTATGTTTTGAACTCGCATTCGATATATGAGTATATAAATGTGAAATTAAATTGTTTTAAACATGCATCAAAAATATGAATTTGAATGTTAAAGTCTATTTAGCAATGTATTTTCTCTATTGAGTTTGGATGAAGCTCACACCCGACTATACGTCACAGCTGCAGGAGCTGGGATTGAATGAGATCCAGAGCAGGAAGAAGACTAGGATTACAATCCAGTAGAGGAAGAGGACCTACCTGAGTGACACTTTCCCTAGGGCTGAGTTGGTTAAAATTTTGGACTTTTGAAAGAGAGAGAGAATGGTAAATGAGACAAGTCTTGTAATTAAATACTATGCATTTTGGGTCCACTGTTTAGATGGGGGTCGGCCTTCATCGGTGGACTGGGGTTATTTTGGACCTTTGTACAGTTGATAGTTAGAATTTCGGTTATGTTGCACTTTCCATCTGACATAGTTCTATATTATAGTTTCCGTTGTGTGTGTATTTTGCTTCCGCTATTGTGTACTTACCATTATGCGATGGCTCAGTCCTTCCTGTGATCGTAGATGGAAGGATTGAACTGTCAGGAAGTGATGTTATCCTAGATATCATAACGTCACTGTAACTCGAATCATGTATGCGATCCGACGGCATGGATTTTTATGGTAAGGAAAACTTGGGCTGTCACATTTGATCATAAATAAACTAAAACGAAAACATAAACATATGTGAAATGTGCATGATGCACCTAATGCTTATAATTTACTTATATTGTCCTACCATTTGAACATATGTAGCACATCTTAAGTCTTAGCTTAAACTCATATGTGTCTACACAATGTATGGTTGTATCTTACATAACATACAAAATTTTCCTGTGTCAAGACAACTACTCGAGCCTATCAAGCGAGGTCCACGTATAGATAATCACCTAACCTCTGTATTATAGTATAACATAAACCATCATCCAGCCAAATGAGATTGTTGCAATAAAGTTTAGGTTCCCTTAAGTCGAAACGCTCAGTCTCCTCGTAGTTTCGGGACACTATCATAGCATATTGTCCTTAAGAGCCGTATTGGCTGTAGACATTCACTACAAAATATATCGTTTTTAGTGGTGCCTTATTAATAGCGGTTTGTTAACACCGCCACTAATATCTTGAAACTCAAGCGCTGATGTGCCAACCACTCGCGCTCTTATTTTTCTTCTTTCTCTTTGCACGTCTATCTGTTGGCGACAATTGCTGGAAGACTAAGAGTCCTCTCTCCCCTCAACTTCTTAAACTAACTAGAGACCCATCTGTGAAAACATCGAAACCCATTGGCCCCCATCTGTGAGAGAAACCCATCTATGTTAGAGAAAACCATATGCACTTCGAAACCCATCTGCACGCCGAAGGGAATCGATCGAAATCTGGCCTCTCATCGAAACCCATCTGCACAAGAAACCCATCTGCACGAGCCTCTCTCTCTCTCAAGTCTCATCAAACGGAATCGATCAAATCTGGCCTCTCTGTAACAGATTAAAGCATCTGCTTGGCTCCAACAGACCGTAGCAGATTGAATAATCTTTTCATGCCGCCGATCGATCTTTTCTCTTCTCCCATTTCCTCATTCAAATAAGGTTAACAGCCCCTCACTTCCTCATTCAAAGAGGGTTAACTCTTTGAGAGATCTGATTTGAAAGAAGCGATCCTGTGGCAACCCTCGTACCCGCCTCAATCTCCTATTGTAAGTTTCTGTTTGATATGTAGGTTTTTTTTAGGTTTCAGAAATTTTAATTTGAGGGGTTTACTAGCTTCAAGTTTCATCTTCAATTTTGATAAAAAAAAATTTCTAAATTAGAAAGCTTTTTTGTTTATTTGATTTATTTTTATTTCTCCATTAATTGGCATTCAAGTATTGATTGGAATAGTCAAACTAAAAACAAATCTTTTTATCAAATATACGAAGGTGTTAAATCCTGTCACCTTTTACTTGTACGAGTGAAAGTACTGAGAGCTTTAGAAAATCATCAATACTATAATATGAGATGAGGAGATACAATGGATACACTAGAGTTGGTCTCATACTTAGTTGCGTGAAATGGATGGAAGAATTGAGCGGCAAACAGGGCCAAATTTTATCTTTCTTCCTGGGAAGAGGCGAGGGGATAATTTATCAAGTTTAGATAGATTAGCAGTGAGGTATTGTTTCTATTTTTCTTTCAGCTCTCTTTTCTGTTTGATAGTGAATCAACGCAGGTAAATTTCTTTTTTTGTTCTTTGTCCATGTAGGATTTTTTTTTTTTTTTTTTAGCATTTTTAGAATATTTAAATCAGTTGGAGGACTTTTAATTACTTACTTCATTATAGCCCTTATTGATCTTTGAAGTCGTGTAATGTATGGCTGATATGAGATACATGTAATTTGAGGACTATTTTTAGTATTTAGGGAAAATGTGTTGGTGTTGTGGTAGTTGGTGAAGCAAGTGCCGAGTGAGATGCTTATTAGAGGTATGAATATTATATTTGTGCAACCTTATAGTTGCTTGTATAATATCTGTATAGAATCATTCTTATGCATAAGTGATGAAGAACTGTGTATCCACATGATGGTTCATGTTATTCTTTTGTAAATTGAAGAGTTTCTTTGTAATAACCCAAAAAATTCGAACTCGAACCCAACTGAAACCGTGTGCGTATCCGACACAAAAAACAAGGTCACCTTACAAATGTTAAATAACTAATTAAATAATATTAGGATAACTTTGTGTGAAACGGATTAAGGTTTAAATATTGGTTTGGATCTTTAATGGAAAAGCCGTGCACCGACTCATTGGGTGCCGCTCAACACCGAAACCAAACTCTATTTCAAGTGGATAAGCCTAACACACTTTTGCAGTGTTATCGCTTCGCACCGAAACAAGCCCTTTAGCTAATAAAAAGACAGCTTCTCAAAGAAGCTTCACCCGTTTGCAAAGTTTTGGAGTTTGGGTTTCTAGAGACAGAAAGAAGAGAAAACTTTCACCTTTCTTGAGATTTCAACAACAAGATTGTGATCGCACCATAATATCTGCATTATTCACGAAGCACTTGACGTTGATCAATGCTTGAATCCCGCCTTTGGTGAATTTTGATCGTTCAAACCCCGTTTTCGAGAAACGTTTCATCTCGCAATTGTTTTCGTGCTTGGAAGAGGTTAAGATCGACGTGTAAGGATGAGCGGCATCATCTTCAAGTCCTTGTGATCAATATTTGTGGATTCGCCATAGCAATCCAAAGGTTTCGCTTCGAAACCCTCATTCGACAGCGATCCTTAAAGTTACAAAGTCGATCGAAGAAAGATTAGTTTTTCTTTTATTTTAATGATTTAAATTATAGAATAAATCCTTGTTTGAATTTAGTGTGTATGTGTGTGTGATTCGATGAATATCATCGAAGATTTGGATGAAAATAGGTCAAGATTAATGATCGGCATTGATGACAGAAACTGTCATGTTTGATCGATCAAATTATATATGCTGTTATAGAAACAGAAAGTATATTTTCTGAAAGTTCATGCCCGATAGGATTGATCGATCAAATTTGAAGATTAATCGATCAATGTGATAGTTTGATCGATCAATGAGGAATTGATCAATCAATATGAGATTGATCGATCAATGAGGAAATTGATCAATCAATATGAGATTGATCGATCAATGAAGAAATTGATTAATCAATGTGATGGTTTGATCGATTAATGAGGAAATTGATCATTCAATATGAGATTGATCGATCAATAAGGAAATTGATCGATCAATGAGAAAATTGATCGATCAATGAGGAAATTGATCGATCAATATGAGATTGATCTATCAATATGGAAATTGATAGATCAATGTGATGGGTTGATAGATCAAGTGTGAGAATGATCGATCAATGTGGAAATTGATCGATCAAATTGAGAAATTGATCGATCAAACAAGGAGATTGATCGATCAAATGCCCATATTTCTGTTGTTTTGATTTTATGGGAAAAACACTACTGGACGTTGTACCAGTTGATGTCCTGACATCTTTGACATTTAGTATACTATGTTTATGGTCTAGGTCAATGCCTAGACATCTTAAAAAGCTTTGGATTTGCTTAGAAAGGTCTGATCTGGGGTAGGAGAATTCAACTGAAATTTCATTTATTCTTGATCTCATGGTTCCAAATCTCCTGCATTCGACTGCATATTCTGATTTTACTTTCAATCATGTTTAGCATATGTGTAAAAACTCTATTATATCTGCTTCTTGCTATCTGACACCTGACACCTGATTCCTGTTATGTATGATATGTCTGTATGTGATTTGAGGTTTAATAATCTGACAAATCCCATCGACTCGATGGTATATCCGTGCCTGGCACAATCGTGCATCTACTTAAAAATTCTCGGCATAATTGTACTCCGTAAATGAGACATTGTTGCAATTCCTGAAATTGTTCATGTGAAAGACGATGGTCGGGATTTCCCATCGGCCCAAATCTGGCTATCACATGCTATACTCATGGGAGTTACTTAAGTATATTATTTTAAGTCATCTAAATAATGTACACACAATATTCTGCAAACTCTGAAATTTACATGCTCGATAAGTTCTACATTACGATTATTACATCGATCATCATCATCGACATCACATTGGATTCTGTTTATACCCTTCTTGCTAATCTGTCTGAGATATCTTCTGTAACCTTGTTTTATAATTAAGATACAAATTTAACTGAAATTCTTCTACTGAGCTTAGATGCTTAGCTCACCCCTGACTCTATGTCATAGGTTTGGAGGATAGTGCTCCTGGTACAGAGAGTGACCCTGACTACCTGCCTGAGGCAGAGGCTAAGGAGGAGGAGGATACTGATACCCCTACTAACAAGTACCATCTGTAGCTTGGGTATTTGGTGTTTTTGCTTGGGATTTGTGTTCTGGTATACTTTAGATTACATGTGTGCCTGGTGGCCACCCTGTTTGTATTAAAATTTGTAGTTACTTTAATTTTTTTTGTTGTCTACATTCTGTAGGGTATACATTCTATAGGAACCACCATTGGGAACCATTATTTTGAGTGATGGATGTCCATTACAGTGGTTCTTCTTGGTTCCTTTTTGAGGATGTATATTCTTTTAATATATATATATATATATACATATATGTTTATTTCTTCTTTCTTTTAAAAGCCATATATGATGACTCGATTTGCCATTATTGCACCATGTCTGTTCTGATTTTCGCTATACGAGCAGACACTCTGTGATTTGTCCTGGGGATCATCCAGAGCATGATCCTGATGGCACTAATTTTTAGGTGCAGAAATTCGGGCTATCACAGTTGGTATCAGAGCTATGGTACTAGATCTTTGTACCACGGCAGTGTTGTTCAGCTGTGACTTTGTCACAATTGGTGCTAGGTCTTGCTGGGACTCAAGACTAGGCTATGGCTGTAGATATTACCTAGGCATGGGTCTCCAATGATCCAACTAGGACTTTAGCAAAGTTAGGAGAGATTTAGTTTTAGGTTTTCTAGGGAAATCATGGTTGTGCTGTAGGTTCTATTTAGAACTTGAGATTCAATTTAAAACTTGGATTGTGGATCTCATAATCACTTTTAATGGAGATACTTGATGATTTGATGGATGTACGACTAGTAGATGAATAAGTTTTAAGATTTTGTTGGAACATTGGGCCATGGCAACCACAACAATTATTGATTGGAGTTTATGTTTTGTTGACAGATCAAATGGTGCCATGAAAGAAAACCAAGATTGGACGTCCTGGAGGAGGTGAGCCGAATAGGCAGTTGCTGGAGGAGATGATTTACACTATGACTCAGCAGGCTGCGTTATTTACGACAATGTTGAGAAGGACGACTCACACCCCTCCATCGACATTAATGAACCATGTTCTAGGTGTGACAAGCGACACCTAGCGAGAGACTATAGAAGATCTACTAGGGCGTGTTTTAAGTGTGGACGGATGGGACACTTGATAAGACATTGTCCTGCTTTGAGGAAGGAAGCGACGACCTTGACAACCACGCAAGGTAGTTGTCACTCTTTGCATCCGGCGGAAACTAGAGTTTCACTAGTACGGCAGGCCTTACCTGTCTCCGCATCTACACCATTAGATATATGTGCGTGATGTGGGAAACCTCATAAAACGGAGGCATGTAGGCTAGCCTCGGGTGCTTGTTTTAAATGTGGTAAGTAAGGACACCGAATCAAGAACTGCCCAGATATGTGATAGAAGCAGGTAACCTTGATGTCTACTCCCGAGCCAATTATCCCTGCGACTCAAGATTCCCAAGGTATATATTAGCTATCAGTTGTCAAGATTTTGTTTTAATGTTCAGATGATTTAGAAATTTTGTTGGTTTATAACATTTGAGGAATATCATGACATCATCACATGTGCATCAACTTAAGTCACTTTCATAACGTAAACGGATGTATCATTTTTCCAGAAGATTAAATGCGTAAGTGATAAATATATTGGCAGACTTAATCAATCTTGACAATTACAGTGAATTTCTTACGGATAGTCGTTTAGTAAAATTGAAACTTCCTTGACACTCAAGAGTAAAGAAGTTGAATCAAAGGACTTAATCCCAGTATTCGCCATTGCAACTAATGAGTCATTACTATTTAGTGTTTAAATGCATTCCTTCCAAACATGAGTTCAATTGTAAATCGCTATAGTTTATTCTGGAAGTTTTTGGAGAATTGGAAAAGTCTAAGACAATCATGTCGGTAATTATCAGAGAATATGAAAATTTAATTATGGATATCATGGGAGAGCAGAATTGGATGTCGCTACGGTGGATTGTGCTGTTTTCACCTAACCCATGATGAATGGCTATGGATTCTCAAGGACCTATACGGAGAATTCATTAGTATGGAGATTGTATTGAGAGTTGTGCATATGAGAGACGATTAATCATGACTGGGTAATTATGTACGACCTTACCCTGGTGCACTTAAATTGTATGATGTTGAGAGCAACCATTTAAAATCATCTCCTTGATTTGAAAGTTGAGATTTCATGATCATTGCGGTCGATTTTAGAGGACCTCATTTTGGCGATAGCTTTATCTCATTTTGCTGATGGCTTTACCTTATTCTGGTAATCGCTTTATCTCATTTTGGTGATGACTTTACCTTATTTTGGTAATAACTTTATCTCATTTTGGTGATGGCTTTACCTCATTTTGGTGATAGCTTTATCTCATTCTGGTGATGGCTTTATCTCCTTTTGGTGATATCTCTTTGTGACCGTGGTGTAGCAGAAGGTCGGTTAGTGTGAACTTTTGTTCGTTGACAGAAGGGACCTATTCCGGGTCATGATTAGATTTCGTTCTGATAAAGATAGCATCAATAGGGTGAATCAGACCTTTTCGGATGGATGGTGTAAGTTTCAAAAGTGGTCCATTGTGCTCCATGAGTATTTTTGAAATCGTAAGGGGTCACTGTGAGTAATACGAATTTGATCATGGAAATGACGCATGATCACTAATGGTTAACTTGATGGTGGCATACTACTGTATATAGATTGCTTATGGAGGTATCATATGAGATACTCAGTACACTATAGAATTGGAGTAAGCTTAACGACATGAATATTAACCTGACGATTTTACTTATAAGGGTTGTGTGGATACACTGATTTTGGGGGAAACTATTTCGACTCTGGATGCATGTGAGTCCATTATGGATGTGTGGACTCAGAGAGAGGGGGTTGCGCCTATATGTGTCGCGACTGTATGGTTGTGGCTATTTCACACATAATGCCACTACGTGTGTGTATTGGCGCTACAAACAATTGAATTTTTACTCGGGATACCTTTAGGGTATTTTCGCGGATGAAAATTCCTTTAAGATGAGGAGATTGTGATAACCTTAGTTTCGAGGATGTTGAAATTTGATGAGGATACCAGATGTGTGGTCCCGAAAGATAGCTAAGGATCTTTAAGACAAACTTGATGACATAACTTTTGAAAAAAAAAATGGTACCTCTTGACGAGGGGGAAAATGTATGGATTTCTGCAAGGCAATTTTTGAGGACGAAACTTTTATAAGGAGGGAAGATCTGACTTTGATTGAGGAAACTGTAGAGATCTTGGATCGTAAAGATCAGGTTTTGCAGACCAAGTTGATTCCACTTGTGTTAGTAAAGTGGCGTAATCATTTAGCTACAGAAGTTACTCGGGAGCGCAAAGCCGAACTTCGCGAGTAATACCCGCATTTGTTTACCTGATACGAGAGGTAATTTTTATGATTTTTAATTTTTAATACATTATTGTTTTATGTACGTGACACTTACATTTACCAACATTTGTATTGTCTACATGGCATGTACTGGTACCGTATACATGGTGAAATCGGTTCTGATTATTGAGACAAGGTTCATTTGAGTTAAAGACTATAATTTTGGAAACATCTTTACTATCATGTTTGATCGATCAAATTTTAAGGATTGATCAATCAACTGATACTTTGATCGGTCAACTATAATTTTGAATTTTATTCTGAAATTGAATGTTTGATCGATCAAATTTTGGGGATTGATCGATCAAATTTTGGGGATTGATCAATCAAACTTATGGTCTGATCGTTTAACTTAAGTGAATTGATCGATCAAATTTATCGAGCTAGGGCTTTTCACTTAAAAATTTGATCGATCAAATTGAGCATTGATCGATCAATTTTATCAATTTAAGTTATATTTTGGGTTTTTATTTTTCACTTGCACGATTAAGAATATCAATTGTTTGAGAGAGTTTGATTCCTTTGCATTCAAGGGATATTTTCGGCTACCGGAGCTTCTTGTTTTGATTCATTGGATTGCATTTTGCTCAGCTATTGTGGTAAACCCTAATATTTTCCTTATTTAGGATTTTTTTATGCATTTTTGTATATTTTAAACTATGGGACCACGAACGAAGAATCTGTCGCGTAAAATTCCTACATCCTAGGCTCGTACATCGGTGCCAACCGTTGAACCAGTCACACAACCCTTTGTGCAACCCGTGGCACCAATCAAACAAGATGTGCCACCCGTTCAAAACCCACGCCACCACTAATTCGACAAGAACTTCCAAAAGAGTGGTGGACTTCTAAAACATTGTTGCCTGAATGTGCTTTCGACTCTAAGCTATTCGAGGATCGGCCCGAAATGGAATGGGAGATCGACTATATTGCTAAGCTAGGGTTGAAACCATTGCATGAGTCATTTTACGTCCATTTTTATCCTCATATAGTGAGGCTCTTTTATCAACATCTTCGCCGGGGTGACAACCATCACCAATTGGTCACCAAAATTGATGATTTTTACTATAAATTTAACCAATTTCATGTCGCCGCCGCCTTACAGTGTTCTTCACGGTATATGGAGACTTGTTGTTGCCAGCATATGTCAAAGATGTCCCATACCATGATAGAATTGTGGTCAGCGTAGTTCAGGTCAATCTATTACTAGACCCAACTCCCTGATAGACTACGGATGCTTGATACTTTTATCAAGTGTGCCATAAACCCGTTTTTACACAAGTCCGCGAGATCAATGCTAGAGATTTGATGTTTGAGAAGCAGAAGACTGCTTCAAAGAAAGAGTTGCCATATGCTCAATTGATAGCAAGAATGGTCGAGCAATATATCGCATTAAGAGAGGAGTATAGCCTGGCTCCTGGCGAGCCTCGATTGACCAACAATATTAAAGTTTTCAAGCTCAAGGACTGGACCAAGAGGTATAATCTATTGGTCAAGAAGTTACCTGAGGAGGGAGTTGTAGCATCAGCTCCAGTTGAGGAGGTGCCTGACGGGCAAGCACCAGATGATGGGGGGCACAGCCTAATGTTGCACTTGAGGGGGATGCATCTGACGTCCCTTTAACTAAATATTCATTTTGATGTTCTGTGCACATTTGCTAGGGTTTGAACTGTTAGTGTCTGTTAGACATTTTCGGGGACGAAAATTCCTAAGGGGGGGATAATGTAATGACCCTAAAATTTTAAACAGAACTCGACTGCTTTGATATGCATGCCTGACACGGAATTCGAAATAAATTTAAAATTTATAATAATAATATTGGCAATAATAATTTAAAGCTTAGCTATTCTATCTTTATCTATTACTATTATACAATAAAATTTTGTGACATAATTATCACTGCTTTGTTTAAACATGTGTGGATAGTAGACCTGTTTAGGTATGTTTTGCAGTTTCAAGGGCAAAAATTCTTTTGAGGAGGGGTACATGTAATAACTCTGATTATTTTTATTAATATTGAATCGTACTCATACATTGTTGAATATGGCATGTCGATTTTCGAGGACAAAAATTCTTTAAGGTGGGAAGAATGTAATGACCCAAAAAATCCAAACTCGAACCCGACTGAAACCGTGTGCGTATCTAGCACAAAAAATGAGATCACCTTATAAATGTTAAATAACTAATTAAATAATATTAGGATAACTTTGTGTGGAATGGATTAAGGTTTAAATATTTTTTTGGATCTTTAATGGAAAAGCCGTGCACCGACTCACCAGGTGCCGCTCAACACCGAAACCAAACTCTATTTCAAGTGGATAAGCCTAACACACTTTTACAGTGTTATCGCTTCACACCAAAACCAAGCCCTTTAGCTAATAAAAAGACAAAGCTTCTCAAAGAAGCGTCACTCGTTTGCAAAGCTTTGGAGTTTGGGTTTCTAGAGAGAGAAAGAAGAGAAAACTTTCGCCTTTCTTGAGATTTCAATGACGAGATCGTGATCGCGCCATAATATCTGTATTATTCACAAAGCACTTGACATCAATCAATGCCTGAATCCCGCCTTTAGTGAATTTCGACCATTCAAACCCCATTTTCGAGAAACGTTTCATCTCGCAATTGTTTTTCGTGCTTGGAAGAGATTAAGATCGATGCGTAAGGATGAGCGGCATCATCTTCAAGTCCTTGTGATCAATATTTGTTGATTCGCCATAGTAATCCGAACGTTTCGCTTCGAAACCCTCATTCAGCAGCGATCCTTAAAGTTACGAAGTCGATCGAAGAAAGGTTAGTTTTTCTTTGATTTTAATGGCTTAGATTGTAGAATAAATCCTTGTTTTAATTTAGTAGGTATGTGTGTGTGACTCGATGAAGATCATTGAAGATTTGGATGAAAATAGGTTAAGATTAATAATAGGCATTGATGACAGAAACTGTCATATTTGATCGATCAAATTAGGTATTTGATCGATCAAATTTAGATTTAATCGATCAATCTGGAAGATTAATCGATCAAATTATATATGCTGTTATAAAAATAGAAAGTGTATTTTATGGAAGTTCATGCCCGATAGGATTGATCGATCAAATTTGAGATTTGATCGATCAAATTTGAAGATTGATCGATCAATGTGATAGTTTGATCGATCAATGAGGAAATTGATCAATCAATATGAGATTGATCGATCAATGAGAAAATTGATCAATCAATATGAGATTGATCGATCAATCAATGTGATGGTTTGATCGATCAATGAGGAAATTGATCAATCAATATGAGATTGATCAATCAATGAGGAAATTGATCGATCAATATGAGATTGATCTATCAATGTGGAAGTTGATAGATCAAGGTGATGGGTTGATAGATCAATGTGGGAATTGATAGATCAATGTGATAGGTTGATAGATCAAGTGTGAGAATGATCGATCAATGTAGAAATTAATCGATCAAATTGAGAAATTGATCGATCAAACAAGGAGATTGATCGATCATAGGCCCATGTTTCTGTTGTTTTGATTTTATGGGGAAAACACTACTGGACGTTGTACCAGTTGATGTCCTGACATCTTTGACATTTAGTATACTATGTTTATGTCTAGGTCAATGCCTGGACATCTTAAAAAGCTTTGGATTTGCTTAGAAAGGTATGATCTGGGGTAGGGGAATTTAACTGAAATTGCATTTATTCTTGATCTCATGGTTTCAAATCGACTACATTCGATTGCATATCCTAATTTTACTTCCAATCATGTTTAGCATATGTGTGAAAACTCTATTATATCTGCTTCCTGCTATCTGACACCTGACACCTGATTCCTGTTATGTATGATATGTCTGTATGTGATTTGAGGTTTAATAATCTGATGAATCCCACTGACTCGGCGATATATCCCTGCCTGACACAATCATGTATCTGCTTGGAAATCCTCAGCATAATTGCACTCCGTAGATAAGGCATTATTGCAATTCCTGAAATTATTCATGTGAGCGACGATGGTCGGGATTACCCATCGGCCCAAATCTGGCTATCATGTGCTACACTCACGAGAGTTACTTAAGTGTATTATTTTAAGTCATCTAAATACTGTACGCATAACATTCTGCAAACTCTGAGATTTCTGTCTACTCTGATAAGTTCTGCATTCTGCTTATTCTGCACATCTGATCATCTGTCTGTATCTGTTTAGTTTTGTTTATACCCTTCTTGCTTATCTGTCTGAGATATCTTCTGTAACCATGTTTTACAATTAAGATGCAAATTTAACTGAAATTATTCTACTGAGCTTAGATGGTTAGCTCACCTCTGACTCTATGTCATAGGTTCGAAGGATAGTGCTCCTGGTACAGAGAGTGACCCTGACTACCTACCTAAGGCAGAGGCTGAGGAGGAGGAGGATACTGATACCCCTACTGACGAGTACCATCCGTAGCTTGGGTATTTGGTGTTTTTGCTTGGGATCTATGTTCTGGTCGTATACTTTGGATTACATGTGTGACTGGTGGCCACCCTGCTTGTATTAAACTTCGTAGTTACTTTTTTTTTTTTTATTGTCTACATTCTATAGGAACCACCATTGGGAACCATTGTTTTAAGTGATGGATGTCCATCACTATGGTTCTTTTTGGTTCCTTTTTGAGGATGTATATTCTTTTGATATATATATACATGTATGTTTATTTCTTCTTTCTTTTAAAAGCCATATATGATGACTTGATCTGCCACTACTGCACCGTGTCTGCTCTGATTTTTGCTATACGAGCAGACACTCTGTGATTTGTCCTGGGGATCATCCAGAGTATGATTCTGATGGCACGGATTTTCGGGTGCGAAAATTCGAGCTGTCACATTCTTCCTTTGTCCATCAATAGTAAAAGACGTATGAATATTGTCAATATTGATTAGACATGTTTATTGCTGAAATGGTTACATTTTTATGAAATACAAGTTGTTTATGTGTTGCTGCCCTTGTATGATAATTGTTGGGTTCCTTGCAATGAGGTTTTTTTCTTAATTGATAAGCATGGGATTTGAACTGCTGACCTTACTAAGGAGTTAATATATATCCAAATGATGAAGGATTCTTTACGGAAAGAAGATAATTTCAGTATTTAATTTATACTATATACGATAGTATCTTGCAATGGTTAACCATTTTTTTAAGGAATTGGCGTTAGAATGGAATATGGCGTCACTACGTGAAAACAAAGAAAAAATAACACCACTTAATTTTAAAATACCACAGACATCGACCGTTGTAGAAGAAATTTACGTATACAACGGCCCATATCAGTGATTAAACCAATGCAACGGCCCACTTAAATGTGTTACTTGTAAGTGTGGGAGTTTGAACCCACGACATTCATGTCTTTGAGCGAAACGAGGTGACCTAGAATTTTGCTGGTCTGAGATATAAAGGATGCGGCAAAGCTAGATCTAATAATGGGCAGCTATCAATTTCTATAAAATTTCAGAGTAACAGAGATAATTTTATATCGGTGTTAGGGTATTCGGCCAACAATCCAGCTCTTAGACAATATTTTTGGAAAGAGTTGCTCTCGGTCAAAGTAAGGCAGTGGATCCCATGAGTTGTTGATGAGGATTTTGTTGTAATTCATTTTATGCTGAGGAAACGAGGTGACCTAGAATCACCTGCAACATGAGGGTTGCAGATTTCATGTCGACAGCGGAGCTTCTCGACTTACCAATTGGGGGCGAGGAGGGATTATATATACTTGGTCCAATGGGCATGATTACCCAGTTCAATGCTGACTTGATTGGTTGATCCTTTTGCAAGGTTGTGAGGAACATTTCCAATTGCTAAGACTGTTGGAGTGGTCAGTACTCAGCACCACTTTTGACCATATCCTTGTAGTTTTTTGGTTCATCTGAGCGATGCGAACCAAGGCCATTCCAGTCTGTGAAAGCTTGGCGTAGTGGTGATTCCCCGTGGAGATGGTCTCTTCAAAGTGGAGTTAATTGCATTGAAATGTACTGCAGAGTTCATTCCTACGAATGAGCTAAATGAAAAGGGCCGCTAGTCTAGGTTTTGTCCAAGATTTTAAAGTGTCACCTCAGCTGGATGCCATTACAGATTTGCAGTTCATAGTCGATTCCATCCTATTTTGGGACGTGACCAGGGCCAACCTCGTCAATGTCGAGTTAGTTAGCCAATGCTTCGAAGCAGTCACGGGTCAAAAGGTGAATGTGAAAAAACTTTGTTTAGAGAGTGGTCTGCTGGCAGAGCTAGCTTCTTATTTTGGTTGTAGGGTGGGTGGCCTCCCTACAAAAAGGTGTAATGTGCACTCACGATGTAGAATAGCAGCCAATCCTTATCAGTTGTCCAGTAGGCTACAGCCCGTTACATATCGGATTTTTTCATAAACACCCTCAATTTGATGGGTGGTATTGTACTCATGTATGGATGTTCTCACCAATTCTTTCTTGCCTACGATTAGTCCTAGAATTAAATGCTTTGTCAAGCTGATGTCAATAGCCAACTTCTGATCTATTTGGTTGGAGAGGAATGGAAGAGTGTTTGAAGGATCCCGGAACCCAATCAAGAGGTGATAAAGGCAGGTGCCAGGTGTGGTTCTTTCCTATGGAGCTTTATCAAAACCTTTTAGTGGTCGTACCTTTACTGATTTACATGTTTTTTCGTCTTTTTGTATTGCTGAATGAGGGTTGGGTTGTATTTGAGTCGTGTCGCTATTGCCCTTTTATTTTCCTTTTATTTTTGGGGCCGTTTTAATCCTCCTAAGATTTTTGTTTAGGTCTGACTTTGGATGTTCCTTTAGTGAAAAAAATCATCTTACCAATAAAACAAGAAAAAGAATGGTGTTTAGAGAAGAGGCTAATTTGCAGTCTCTGAAGGACTTAATTTGAAATTGAAGTGTGGTTAGAGAGTCTTGGTGTGGCAATAGCAGCTCCCTAAATATAAATGTTTGGTTAAAAAATTCATCCAATTGTCACATATGCCTCCAGTTTGAACCATCCAATCGGTGGGGGCTCAAAATGTAACTTGTCTTTGAAGGATCCTACCATCAGTGGAACTCTTTGCAAGCTCAAACGTTTTCAGGTATTATTTGAATAGGGTTTCTATTAGAGATTGTCATCGACTTTTGTGACAGCTTGGAATTCCGTGCCCAAAAATTCGTGCCATCAGGATCATACTCTGGATGATCCCCAGGACAAATCACGAAGTGTCTGCTTGTATAGCGGAAACCAAGCAGACACTATCCAGCAGTGGTAGATCAAGTCATTATATAAGGCTTTTGAAAAAAGAAGTAATAAACAAAACATGTATATATAGCTCGAAATAATATACATTCCCAAAAAAGAACCAAGAAGAACCACTGGTGATGGACATCCATCACCCAAACAATGGTTCCTGATAGTGATTCCTATAGAATGTATAACAATACATATATATAAACATCTATAGCAAATAAATACAGAAAATGGCCACCAGGCACACAATAATCTAGAGTATCATACAAAAATCTCAAAATAATAGACTCAAGTACCCAAACTAAGGATAAAAATCGTCACTTTGGGCGTCGGGTCTCCTAATCCTCGGCCTCGGCCTCTAGATCGATGGTAGTCGTCACTCGCTCTAGCCTCAGAACCTATAATTGTTGTAGAAAATAGGGTGAGCTAACCATCTAAGCTCAGTAGAAGAATTTCAGTTAAAATTGCATCTTAATTGTAAAACATGGTTGCAGAAGATATGAACAGAACTGAACAGATGCAAACAGATATTTCAGATATGCAGAATTTATCAAAACAGGCAGATCTTATCAGAGTTTATAGAATGTGATGCATATATTATTTAATGACTTAGAATAATAAGCTTAAGTAACTCCCGTGAGTATAGCATGTGGTAGCCAGATTTGGTCTGATAGGTAATCCCGACCATCGTCGTTCACATGAACAATTTCAGGAATGCAACAATACCTCAACTACGGAGTGCAATTGTGTCGAAGATTTCCAAGCAGATGCATGATTGTGCCAGAAATAGATATACCGCCGAGTCGGTGGGATTCGTCAGAGTATTAAACCTCAAATCACATGCAGACATATTATACTTAACAGAAATCAGATGACAGATGACAGGTGTCAGATAGCAGGAGTCAGATATATAACAGAGTTGTCATACATATGCTAAACACGACTGGAAAGTAAAATCAAACTATGCAGTTACATGCAGAACAGTTGGAACCCATGAGATCAAGAATAAATGCAATTTCAGTTGAATTCCCCTACCTCGGGTCGGACCTTTTCTAAGCAAATCCAAACCTTTTTAAGGCATCATGGTCTGACCCTAAACCATAAACATAGCATACTAAGTGTCAGGTATGTTAGATCATTAACTGACACTGTGTCTAGCAGCTAAAATTTCACAAGTTTCAAATAGTTCAAAAACAGGGGTGATTGATCGATCAACACCTTTATTGATCGATCAATCCTCCTCTTTGATCGATCAATGACCCCATTGATCGATCAATCCCCTCCAAAACACTCACAGGCAATAGGGTTAATTGATCGATCAATAGCCTCTATTGATCGATCACCTCCTATCATTGATCGATCAATGCTTTAATTGATCGATCAATAGCTCCTTTCTCTTCATAATTTACAAAAGAAAATTGATCGATCAATGACCTCATCGATCGATCAATAACTTAAATTTTCAAATTTCCCTCTTCCTGTTCTCTTTGTCACTTTATACAGATTGATCGATCAATGCCATCATTGATCGATAAATACACACAAGTGATCGATCAATACCCTTATTGATCGATCAATCTTTGCCAATAATCGATCACTACCTCAGTGATCGATCAACCCTCAGGATTGATCGATCAATTAGTGAATTGATCGATCAATACCCCTTGGGTACAGAACTTCCAAGAAAATCAAGTCTATTGTTCCTACTTAAGCTTTATACTAATTGATCGATCAATCCAGCATTGATCGATCAATCTTCAGTATTGATCGATCAATAATGACAGCTTCTCTGTCATTAATGGTGGTCTCCCATTTAACCTATTTTAATCCTTTTTTTTAATTTATGGTTTCTAACCACCATCTATACACACATAAACACATGCATAAGGCTTTAATCTTGCCCAATTTAAATGCACAAGCTCACCTTTATTTGGGCCCTTTCAGGATTTCGGCAAAATGATCCAAAAGAGGGTTTCGGATTCAGAACATGGGCTTTTTCTCCCCCCTTGACTCAAAACTGGCAATTAGCGACTCTGCTTTGACGCGTAGCGAAGGCACACCCTCTTGCCGAATCAGAGACGACGTACTAACGTCAATTTCTCACACTCTAAGGTCACGTAAATACTAACCTAAGTGTTCTCTGCATGTGGTTCTTCAAGGACTAAACTAAACCATCATAGAAAACTTAGGGTTTTTCAGGACAAAAAGAAGAAGAAGAAGAAAATTGAACTTTCAGGTCCCCTTTCCTTCTCTTATAAGCTAAGGGGTTGAAATATCTATGATATTTTATTTTACACCCTAAGCTTGGTTCCGGTGCGAAGTGCGAACACGGTCGCTACGGCATAACATGCCTCCGCGACGTCCTACAAGACTTAAACCTAAGCGAGAAGTCACACGTGACTTCATCTAACTATAGGCTAATACTATTTCTAATAATAAAATTTTCAAAATATTAAATCTATCTCGATTCTCGTGTCGGGCATGCTTAACGAAACAGTTGAATTCTTATTCGAGATTTTAGGGCTATTATATTATCCCCCCCTTAAGAATTTTCATCCTCGAAAATGTCAGGGAGGTCGTAGGAGATATAGGGAGTCAAAGTAATAGACGAGCGTATCAACCGAAAATCAAAAGGCATGCAGACAGAATATGAAATGAATGCATAATAAATACTGTGACAGCCCCGATTTCGACAGCCTGAAACCCGTGCCATTAGCACGATCCTCTAGACCGTGCCCCTTGGCTAAGCACGGAACATTGGTACATCAAGCAAATTATAACCAAAAGAAACAGATGATATAAAAATGCGAAAACATCATGACTTTAAACTTTTCTCAAAAGACAGTTCTACCCCCATGCCCCTGCATGAGTGGAGAACCGATCCGAACCATCGATGATAACTGATCATCCCAGATGGTTCGCCCAAAAGAATTAGCTCGATTTAATTACATTGTTTAGACAGAAACAAAGGCTTGACATACCAAGTCGTACCAAATAAGCTCACAAAACTACTCTCTCAAAATACACAGCAGAGTCCTCTAGAAGAATTCCTCTGGAGGTGGCTCCAACTCGTCCAAGGGCGTGTGGTCCGACTCACCAGGATCCACGTCACCCGAGACCTCCGCTGCTGCTAGTACTGGACCTGCGACGTATAGTCTAAAGGGTGAGCTACATCCTAGCTCAATAGGGAACACACACAGTGAACATATAAGTTAAAACCTCACATATATTCCATGATATTTTAAGCATGCTGGATCTATGCAATTATTGAGAAAACAGTTTGGAAAGATGGTAATGTACATTTGCTTTTAATAACAGTTTATAATTTTTACATCTCTTTTACTGGATCATGAATGACATTGAAAAGGTCTAAAGTAAAACTTATATCTTCAACTTAAGTAATCCCCGAGCAATATAGCATCGAGCCCCGATAAGATACCCTTCATCGTCGTCTAAATAGACAGTTGTTATATGTATTCCCTGAGAATACAAAACTACCCAAGCCCCATTTCCCTGGGAATCGGCGGTAGGGTTCATTCATATCTCAACATCCCTGGGATGTGCTTACTGTGTACGGATAAACCTCCGTACTGGCTTACGATTTCGCCGCCGTATCGGTCATAGATATCCTGCCGCCTTAGTCGTGGGTATCCCGCCACGTCGGTGGGGTATCCTGGTCAAACCTCAAATAACAAAAATAACGGGTGCTTTACATATAGTAGTTCACCATGTAAGTGTGCTATCTTATATCAGTTAGGCCTTATCGAATGTTACTCAATCTTGTCTACATCCCTGGGATGTATCCAATTGCTCTTATCATTTTGTTATCTTATTACTTTCTCATCCCCTAGGGATGTCTTATTCTTAGTTATACTGTTGGTGTCACACACACACCCTTTTCACAAAACTTAACTAAAATAATTTCCGATTGAAATTACATATCACTACATACATGCTTTTACAAATTAAAGTACATGTTTAAGGTGTTTCCTACCTCAAGTCTTTGAAATTCTAAGCATCAAGGTCCCACGCGGCTCCTTGTGCTCATGCTCACACGTACCACCTATGGTACAACATAACACATGCAACTCATCACTAAAGATGTAACAAAGAAGGTCCATGACCCTCCCTGAACCTCAAAGTCAAACTAAGAAGTCAATTAAAATAGCCTCAGTCGATTAATTGATCTCCCAATTTGATTAATCGAACCTGATTCGATTAATCGATTTCTAAAATCGATTAATCAAAATTCAAAATCAATTAATCGATTCCCAAAATCGATTAATCGAAATCATCAATCGATTAACCGATCTCAAATCGATTAATCAAAAGCCTCAACTTACACATATGGATTCTTAATTCGAGTAATCAAGATCCCAAAATTGATTAATCGATCCCAAATCGATTAATCGAAATCTGAAATCGATTAATTGAAATCCCAATTCGATTAGTCGATTTCATCAGGTCTCATTTCTCCAGCCACTGGAGCTTCTCAGTCGATTAATAGATACCAAATTGATTAATCGAAATTCAAAATTGATTAATCGAAACTCAGTTCGATTAATCGATTTCGGGGTCCTTTGACTTTTCAACTTCTTGGCCAAAATCAATTAATCGAGTTTGTATTTCGATTAATCGATTTGGCCAGACTCAGCCCCCCCTTTTCGAGCAATCATCCAAATCTTTCTCAAACTATTTTCTTTCTTTTTCTAAGCCTTCAATCCTATGATTTTACTGTTCTTGGCTGGATTTAAACCTCATAAATCTATGCATTCAATGCAAAAAAAAAAAATTTACCTCAATTAAAGCTCAATTTGATTGGATCTCAAGGTTGGAGTGGCTAGGGTTCCAGCTTTGGCTCTAAGGAATCCTTCGCGTTGAATCCGGCCATAAATACTCGAATCCCTTCTTAGCTTGCATTCACTCCTTGCTCAACAACCCTCTTTACTTCTCTCTCTCTCTCTTCTTAATTCTCTTCAACAACCCAAAACAAAGAATTTAGGGTTCTTTAAACCCTTATATACCCGTTGTCCTTGTATTGAGCACATACACCCAAGATAGGTGTATGTGACTCCAGCTTTACATTACACTCCTCCTACTTACATCATTTTCACATCATATACATTCATCACTCTCGAGTCAACTAGTGAACTCCCATTTGGTCAAACCTATGACCAGTCAGGCACGGATCCCGAGGTCACTGTTTAACACAAATTTTTTAGGATATTACATCCTCCCCACCTTGGGAATCTTCATCCTCGAAAATAACTCAAGGCGCTTCGTATGGGGGAACCCCCCCCACACACACGTAGGTGAGGTAGTCCAGTAAGTCACCTATGCATTATCCTAACAACTCATATACACATACTGTACACAAGATTTATACTACTGGAAAAAGTTGACAAAAATTTTGCTCTATTCATATACTGGAATTTACAATTTGGGTTGATACATATTTAAGTTCACAAAATGTGCATACAAAAGGTAACGGAAATCTAAACATCAGCTGTAGCTCATGTCGTCCCCTCTCCCGACTGATCTGGTGCTGGAGCAGGGGCTGGCTGGACTGGCGGCGGCTGGGTCATCTCCGTAGGCTGTGGGTGACCCGTCTCAGCTGGCTGCGCGGGCTCCGAGCCAGATCCATCGGTTGTAGAGGTACCCGCGTGGAAGACTGGACCCATATGGAAGGCGGTCTGACCTGCTGTCCACGCCTCCTCCTGCGCGAGGTGCTGGTGGTAGTCCAATGGATAGATGTACCGTAGAGTGTGGTACATCAGAAAGTCCATTCGCCGGTTCATCTGCTCATTGTTGGCCTCTATGCGGGCCAATACGTCCTCAATGGTAGAGCCGGAGTGAGCTGCTCAGCGGCGGTAGGATGAAGTAGGTGTCGATGCGGCTGATCGTGAGGGTGGTGTAGCTGATTTGGTGGGCGATAGGACTCTACTAGCAACAGTAGCACCACCACCACCACAGCAGGATCCACCCGTTGGGGGAGCACCACTAGTGGGGGGCACTGCACTAGTCATTCCACCAGCTGAGGGAGGCCCCCACTGGTGGTGCTCCCCCAACGGGTGGATCCTGCTATGGTGGTGGGGGTGGTGGCGGTGCTACTGCTGCTGGTAGAGTCTTCTTGAGGAGGTTGTAGCTACAGCTCCATGAAGCAATGGAGAATTGCTTCACGCAATCCGTAGCCCTCACCTCGTGAGGCGATATAGCGTAGTCGGGGGCGTCGGAGTAACACTCCAACATGCTCGAGATGAGCCGAGCGTAGGGCATTTTCTCCTTAGGCCTTAGATTGTCCTTCATCAATTTCCCTTTTATGTAGATCATCCCCTCGAGGATGATCGATGTAGCGTCAAACCAACGGCCACAGAAGGCCGCGTAAAGTGCCTACTGCACTAACTCCACCCGCTTGGTGTCGTGGCGCATGGGGTAGAGGTTACACTTGATTATAGAATCAAGCATCCACATATAATGGGGAAGGTCGACCCTCCTAATGGAGGATCCCGACCCTTTCTTTCCCCCGGTCATGCGGTTCATGATCTTCTCAAATCTCACCTCCTCTTGAAAGGGTGGGAAGAGGGTGGTCTCAGGTATAAAATCGAGGTGACATTCAAGCACCTCGTGTACGTGGCGACGAGTGAACGTGTAGTTGCGACCCTCAATAGTGGTCGTGACTATGTCGTCAGTGGGCCCCTCCTTAAGCCCCTGGTAGAATAGGCGGACCAATCTAGGGTAGTAGGACCCACAGATTGGTTTCAAGAGGGTGTCGAGCCCGGCCTTTTGAAGGTAATTACGAACCCATTGGGTTTCGCCCGGTACATCAGGATTTGTAAACAATTCCACATCGATGATGTACTCATCGTCGATGGTCTTAGCTGCCCACCACTCATTTGGTTGGAGCACATTGGTGGGAGGTGGTGGCATAGGCGAAGACTCACGTGAAGACTCGCGTGAGTCAAATAGTTTTTCTCGTGTTCTTTCAACTGTCTCGATCGATAAGCTATCACTTTCTTGTGTTGGTTGAGCACACAACCTAAGCCATTGTATGAAGCATCGCTATATACTGCATATCCTCCCCTGCCTGAAGGAATCGCTAGCACTGGAGCTGAAGTGAGTCTCGTCTTGAGTTCTTGAAAACTCTTCTCGCATGCCTCACTCCACTCGAATCTTGAATCATTTCTCGTAAGCTTCGTGAGAGGTCCCGATATCTTTGAAAAACCCTCAACGAAACGTCGGTAGTACCCTACTAATCTAAAAAAACTATGGATGTCGGTCACTGTCTTCGGTTGCTCCCAGTTAACCACTGCCTCTATTTTTGCTGGATCTACAGTGACACCTTGCTTTGAGACATGTCCTAAAAAGCTAACCTCCTCTAACCAAAACTCACACTTGCTGAGTTTGGCGTACAGTTGGTGTTCACGTAGAGTCTGTAGAGCAATCCTCAGGTGTTCTTCGTATTTCGCTTCTGATTTATAGAATATCAGGATGTCGTCAACAAACACTATGACACACGAGTCCAAGTGTGGTTTAAACACCCTATTCATTAAATCCATAAACGATGCTGGAGCATTCGTCAACCCAAATGGCATCACTAAGAATTCATAGTGTTCATATCGTGTCCTAAAAGCTGTCTTCTGGATGTCCTCTACTTTGACTCTCAACTGATGGTACCCAGATCTCAGATCGATCTTGGAAAAGTACTTTGCTCCTTACAGTTGATCAAACAGATCGTCAATTCTAGGCAGAGGGTAGCGGTTCTTCACAGTGAGTTTGTTCAGTTGTCGATAGTCAATGCATAGACGCATTGACCCATCCTTCTTCTTGATAAATAAGACCGGTGCTCCCCACGGAGACACGCTCGGTCTGACAAACCCTTTATCCATGAGTTCTTGCAACTGCTCCTTCGCTCCTTCAACTCAGTCGGAGCCATTCTACATGGTGCTTTCAAAACAAGCTCCGTTCCTAGTACTAAGTCGATGGCGAATTCCACTTTTCTTTCTTAAGGTAATCCAGGAAACTCCTCCGAAAACACATCAACGAACTCTCGCACTACTGCTAACTCTGAGATAACATTCTTCTCCTCCTTATCCTCCTTCAAGAATGCCAAATAACCACTGCAGCCCTTTCTGATCATGTGTTCGGCTCTGACTGCTGAGATAAGTGGCATGTGTGATGACCTCACTCCTTGAAATCTAAACGATCTCCTTGTGTTGGGTCTGAAGATGACGACCTTGTTCTTGTAAAGACCGTCGTACAATGTTGCGACAACCAGTCCATGCCAAGGATTACATCGAACCCTTGCATGTTTAGTAGTATCAACCTTGCGTCTAACTCGTGAACATCGCGATCCTTAACAGCTACAATGACTTATTTGCAAATTAACTCCGTGTCCACTAACTCTCCAGTTGGAATAGACACAAATAGAACAAAGTTTAACGTCTCTGAAACAATCTTCATCCTCTTTGCAAATCGAGGGGTGACAAATGAGTGGGTAGACCCTAGGTTTATCAACACTCTAGCGTCGGATCCTACAAAGCATCCTTTCTCGTATATAGTTAATGTACCTATAATATACATACATGCATACATATACACACATAAATTGCATATCAATTTAGTATTTAGGAAAATAATCTATGCTATTGTTAATTGAATGCACCTTCTCTATCTAAAATTTTAAGGAAATTGAAAATTCTTTATTTCAAAGAAATCTCACCTTGGATGACACCATGCACGTTCCCTACTTCCTGAGCAGTGACTGCATAAGCTCTTCCATGAACGACCGGCTTCCGTACTTGAATAGGTCGTGGCGCTGAAACTGAAGTCATCTTCCTTTTATCAACCTCAGGGCAATCCTTGATCAAGTGACCCACCTTGCCACATCAGAAACAGCCCCGAGTTCCCATCCTGCAGTCCACTGTCCTATGAGACTTGCCACACTTGGCACAAGCCTCTCGAGGTGCGGAAGAAGCTGTCCTTGAGAATCCCTGTGTGACGGTAGCACTAGTAGTCATGGCAGGGCTCTCATAGCGTAACGGTCTCCCCGACGCAAGTAATGGAAATCTCTGTTGATTGTTTTGTTGCGTCGGTCTTTCGAAACCCCCTTGGAACTGTGGTCTCTGACCTTGGAATTGGGCTATGAATCTCGGCTTTTTATTCGCCGGCTTGTAGTTCCCCGTTCTGTTTTGGTCTATGCTTCCCCTCTGCTGCTCTCTCTGTCGATATCTATTATTATTTTCTTCCTCTACAATAAGTGCCTTGCTCATGACCTCTTCATAGGTCCTCAGTTGGAATGGGGCTACTCCTCCCCTTACCTCAGGCTTCAAGCCTTGCTGAAACCTCTTCACTTTCATCACGTCGGTGGCGGCATGTAATCAGAACAAAGCGGGAGTCGATCCATATTCCCCGACGCTCATCCTCCCTTGTACTAATTGTAAAAATTGAATCTCCATCTGGTTTCTCACTACCTCCGAAAAATACTATTTGTTGAACTCCACAACAAACTCCTCCCAGGTCCAGGGCAACTCTGGGGTCTCCTGAGCCCTAGTCTGTATCATGGACTTCCACCAAGGCCCAGCCTCCCCGTCTAGCATATATGATGCCCAATGGACACTTTCATCTTCCATACATATGTCAGCACGCTAAACACCTTTTCCATCTCCATCAGCCAATTCTCAGCTGCCATAGTGTCTGCCTGCCCAAAAAAGGTAGGAGGTCTCATCGTCCTAAACTCGGTAAATGATGAAGCTCTTGTGCAGTGTCCCATCGTGGTGTAGGTGGTTGTCGCTCTCGGTATATCTTGCAAAGGATGCGGCTCGTACATGGCACATGGTGTGCATCATCCTTTGGCGCTCTTCTCTATCCTCATTTCGTTCTCTAACTCTTTCTTGTTCTCTCTGATCTTGATCCTGTCGATCTCGATCTTGATTCTCTCTCTGATCTTGGCTTCCTTGGCCACCACTGCCAGAAACCCCTCCATCTCCTTTTGGTACTCTATTTGTAGGAGAGATGTACCCATCTCCACTACGTAGACTTCTATTTTGGCCGCCCCTCGGTCGACCCCTCCCTCTAGAAGACATTGACGGCTGCATTTGAAACTAAAGTTTCATTAGCAGAAGTCCCTATACTCTGAAAAAAAGAATGGCTGTCAGAATTTCTAAAAGAAAAATGCTCTAATACCAACTGTGACAGCCTTAATTTCGGCAGCCCGAAACCTGTGCCATCAACACAATCCTCTAGACCGTACCCCTTGGCTAATCACGGAACATTGGTATATCAAGCAAATTATAACCAAAAGAAACAGATGATATAAAAATGCGGAAACATCATGACTTTAAACTTTTCTCAAAAGACAGTTCTACCCTCATGCCCCTGCATGAGTGGAGAACCGATCCAAACCATCGATGATAACTGATCATCCCAGATGGTTTGCCCAAAAGAATTAGCTTGATTTAATTACATTGTTTAGACAGAAACAAAGGCTTGACATACCAAGTCGTACCAAATAAGCTCACAAAACTACTCTCTCAAAATGCACAGCAGAGTTCTCTAGAAGAAGTCCTCTGGAGGTGGCTCCAACTCGTCCAAGGGCGTGTGGTCCGACTCACCAGGATCCACGTCACCCGAGACCTCCGCTGCTGCTAGTACTGGACCTGCGACATATAGTCTAAAGGGTGAGCTACATCCTAGCTCAATAGGGAACAAACGTAGTGAACATATAAGTTAAAACCTCACATATATTTCATGATATTTTAAGCAGGCTGGATCTATGCAATTACTGAGAAAACCATTTTGGAAAGATGGTAATGTACATTTGCTTTTAATAACAGTTTATAGTTTTCACATCTCTTTTACTGGATCATGAATGACATTGAAAAGGCCTAAAGCAAAACTTAAATCTTCAACTTAAGTAATCCCCGAGCAATATAGCATCGAGCCCCGATAAGATACCCTTCATCGTCGTCTGAATAGACAGTTGTTATATGTATTCCCTGGGAATACAAAACTACCCAAGCCCCATTTCCCTAGGAATCGGCGGTGGGGTTCATTCATATCTCAACATCCTTGGGATGTGCTTACTGTGTACGGATAAACCTCCGTGATCGGGCTTACTACGATTTCGCCATCAGTATTTGGTCACGGATATCTTGCCATGGGTATCCCGCCTGGTCAAACCTCAAATAACAAAAATAACTGGTGCTTTACATATAGTAGTTCATCGTGTAAGTGTGCTATCTTATATCAGTTAGGCCTTATCGAATGTTACTCAATCTTGTCTACATCCCTGGGATGTATCCAATTGCTCTTATCATTTTGTTATCTTATTACTTTCTCATCCCCTGGGGATGTCTTTTTCTTAGTTACACTATTGGTGTCAC
Organism: Chloranthus sessilifolius; assembly: GCA_021018995.1. Taxonomy (NCBI): domain Eukaryota; kingdom Viridiplantae; phylum Streptophyta; class Magnoliopsida; order Chloranthales; family Chloranthaceae; genus Chloranthus; species Chloranthus sessilifolius. Next base: position 47,346,793 of record CM037593.1, on the reverse strand, counting down.
ACACACACCCTTTTCACAAACCTCATAAATCTATGCATTCAATGCAAAAAAAAAATTAACCTCAATCAAATCTCAATTTGATTGGATCTCAAGGTTGGAGTGGCTAGGGTTCCAACTTTGGCTCTAAGGAATCCTTCGTGTTGAATCCGGCCTTAAATACTCGAATCCCTTCTTGGCTTGCATTCACTCCTTGCTCAACAACCCTCTTTACTTCTCTCTCTCTCTCTCTTCTTAATTCTCTTCAACAACCCAAAATAACGAATTTAGGGTTCTTTAAAACCTTATATACCCGTTGTCCTTGTATTGAGCACATGCACCCAAGATAGGTGTATGTGACCCCAGCTTTACATTACACTCCTCCTACTTACATCATATTCACATTATATCCGTTCATCACTCTCGAGTCAACTAGTGAACTCTCACTTGGTCAAACCTATGACCAGTCAGGCACGGATCTCGAGGCCACTGTTCAACATAATTTTTTTAGGATATTACAAATACAGTACACTACACAGATAGAATAAATAACATAATTATACATAAAGCATAGTAATTAGCTGGCGGGACATCAGATGGTCTGGTCTCGTCAGGCGTAGGTCGGCTGGGGCGTGGTGGCGAGGTACGGTAGTTGTGAGGATCCACCACGTGCTGTCGTGCATGAGCGATCGTCGGTATGGATGTGGTGGTGTACAAGTGTTGCATGACTAGCTGTGCATGCCCTCGTGGTAATCCAACCGATGATGAACCTGTCGCTGGAACACCTCCATTTCACCCAATCGCTCGTGTATACGCCGGTTACCCTCCACAAGCTCGCGAAGCATCGCTGTGACGTCGACTGAGGAAGGAGGAGGGGGATGTGATGTGGTGTGACGAAGTGGCCGACGTGGTGTGGTAGGGACAGGGCGAGCAGACACCTCAGGGTGAGGTGGCGGATCAAGTGGTGCCTCCCCTTCTGTAAGGACATGCTCGGCAGGCGCCGCACCCTCTGTAACGGCAGGCTCGATGGGCTCAGCTGCTCCCTCCTCACCCTCTGGTAACCGTCTAACCAGGAGGTTGTAACTCTTGGTTCAATCCTTAAGGTGGAAGATCTTAGTATTGTTGACCATTCGTGGCTCACTGGGAGCCTAACTATATGCCTCGCGTAGAGCAACGTATTGCTCCACCATCTTGGTAATCAGGGGAGCGTAGGGGATCTATTTCTTGACCCTAGTCTTGATCTTCTCAGACATTAGGTCCTTGGCATTGAGGATGCCATCTATGACCAAGTCTGCCATAGAAAACCAACGATTTTCAAAGGCAGAAAATAGTGTCTATTGCACAACACCAGTCTGCGAGGACTTGTGCAAGAACGGGTTGAGTGCACACTTGATATAGGTATCAAGCATCCACAACTGGTCAAGTAATTGGGCCCGTGTAATAGATTTCCCTTTCCCATGCTGACCTTGGGTCATCTTGGTGACCACATCGGGAAAAGGGACGTCTTTAATGTATGGGGCATCCATTCCACAGGTTTTAATATAAACGGACATGCATTGAAGGGCAGCCGCTACATGAAACTGATTAAGTTTATACTCAAACCCGTCAATGGAAGTGACGAGTCGGTGTCGACTATCACCCCAACGAAGGTTTTAGAAGAAGAGCCTCACGATCCGGGGGCAATAGTGATCATGGAACGGCTCTAGCAAAGGTTTCAATCCGAGCCGTTGGATGTATCCCTTAGCCCAAACCATCTCGGGTCGATCCTTATAAAGGGAAGAGGTGAATACATACTCGAGAAGAAAAGTTTTGGAAGTTCACCATGGGTTGGGGACTTCACGCTCGATTTGGGTCGGGGCGGGGATTTGGACGGGTGGAACCACGTTCACAACAGGTGGCACAGAGGTCGTGGCAACGGGTTCAGGGGGTGGTACTGAAGCACGAACTCGAGATGTTGGAGTCTTACGCAAAGCGTTCTTTGTTTGCGGCCCCATGGTCAAAATTTTCAAAAGAAAGGACAAAAGAATTCAAAAGAGATGAAAGGAAGATGTTACCGATCGAATGGAATGAAATCCAAGCGAATCTAGCAGAAGAACGAGGTCTGTTAGCCAAAAAACCAGTCGGAAGGAAGGTGGAACGTTCGGTGCAAAAAACCCTCTTAATCGATCACTCTCACGCGCTGTGCAAATGACCGTTCGAAAACCCAAGTGCCACTTAAAACCCCAGGATTGATCGATCAATGCTCTTATTAATCAATCAATGGAGCATCTAAAAGCCCTAACCCGATGCATAGATCGATCAATCATTCACTGTTGATCGATCAATGACACCTGAATTGATCGATCAATACCCTATGTTAATCGATCAATGCCCAAGTTGATCGATCAACCAACCTTGGTGATCAATCAATACCATGAAAATTGATCGATCAATCACCCAAAACCGAGTACTAGACTTCACCATCATTGATCGATCACCTCTCTGTGTTGATCAATCAATCACCAAAGCGATCGATCAATTCCTCTATTGATCGATCAATTATGACTGTGATGGGATTTCTGAACACAGTCATTTCTTTAATGCGAACCTACCACACTTCGAAACTAAGGGTACATGTACCTCACATACCGAACCCGCAATAGCAGATTTCTCGAGTCAATGATGCTTGCTTACACATAAGAAACACAATCATGATGATGAATCTTTAAGTGAAAATAAAAATAAAAATTTACCTCTCGCATCAGGTGAACAAGTGTGGATACTGTTCACAGATCTCGGTTGCGTGTTCCCAAGTAGCTTCGAAAGCTGAATGATTTCTCCACTTTACAAGTACCAGTGGAATCAACTTGGTCCGAAAAACTTGATCTGGATGATCCAAAATCGTGATCGGTTCCTCAATCACCGTCAGGTCCTCTTGCAACTCAATCGACTGGAAATCCAAGATGTGAGTCGGGTCGCGCACGTATCGTCGAAGCATGGAAACATAAAAAATGTTATGCATGCTCGCTAACTGCGGTGGTAAAGCAATTCGATAGGCAACTTCGCCAACCCGTCCGAGTACCTCAAAGGGGCCGATATATCGAGGACTCAACTTCCCACGCTTTCTGAAGCGCATAACGCCCTTGGTTGGCAAGATCTTCACAAAGACCTTGTCTCCAACCTAAAAATAGTGGTTAATTCCATAGCTAATCATTTTAACTATGAATATTAACTTTCTCAAACGTATTTGAGTATACCTGAAACTCGACGTGCGTCCGATGGAGATCGGCATAGCTCTTTTGGCGATTTTGAGCAACCCGTAATCTTTTGCGAATCAACCGAACTATCTCGGTTGTACTCTCCACGATATCAAGTCCCAAAAAAAGCTTCTCACCGACTTCTTCCCAATTCAGAGGAGATCTATATCATCGTCCATACAAGGCTTCATAAGGTGCCATCCCAATACTCAACTGATAGCTATTATTGTTAGCGAACTTGATCAGAGGTAAATGTTGATCCCATGAACCATGAAAGTCCAACATACATGCCCACAACATATCCTCTATGATCTGGTTTACTCTCTCAGTCTGTCCATCTATATGAGGATGAAACGCTGAGCTGAACTCCAGTTTAGATCCCATGCCTTCTTGAAATCGTCGCCAGAATTACGACGTATAGAGCGGATCTCTATCACACACGATGCTGACTGGTATGCCATGTAACCGAACTATCTCTTTCATGTATAGCTCTGCAAGCTTATTGGCTGTATATGTAGTCCGGTATGGTAGAAAATGTGCAGACTTTGCCAGTCGATCTATAATGACCCAAATGGCATTATTTTTCCTCAATGTGCTCGGCAATCCCAAAATAAAATCCATAAAAATGGCTTCCCATTTCTACTCTGGCACTGGTAATGATTGTAATAACCCCGCTGGATTTCGATGGTCTACTTTCACCTGCTAGCAGACCAAACATCGAGAAACATAGTCCGTAACATCTTTCTTCAGTCCTCTCCACCAAAAATTTTGCTTGAGATCTTGGTACTCCCGGGATGTATAACATACGTAGACTTGTGCGCTTCCTCCAAAATTGTATCCTTCAAATCCTTATTATCAGGTATGCACATCCGATCTCTGTATAGCAAAGTATCATCATCCTTGATGGAGAAATCAGGTCTGATCCCATTGATCACATCCTTTCTAATGGCCATAAGCCCATCATCAATCATCTGGAGCTTACGCACGTCATCAAACAACGTGGGACGTATCACAATAGTCGCCATCAATGCCCTTGAACCTTTGACGTAAATCAGTGTATCGCACAAGGCCAGGTCCTCAAGTAGATTCCACCACTGTACTCTGGTGATAAGGTGTGACAACTGAGCTAAAGACTTCCTGCTCAAAGCATCTGCCAGAACATTGGCCTTCCCAGGGTGATACTGGATAGAACAATCGTAATCGTTTAAGAACTCCATCCATCTTCGCTGTCGCATATTCAAGTCCTTCTGGGTAAACAGATACTTGAGACTTTTGTGGTCGGTGAAGATATCAAATGTCTCACCGTACAAGTAGTGCCTCCAGATCTTCAAAGCAAAGATCACCACTGCTAATTTCAAATCATGAGTCGAGTAATTCTTCTCATGTTCCTTAAGCTATCTAGAACCGTATGCGATAACCTTTTTATGCTGGTGGAGGACACAACCCAAACCACTATAAGATGCGTCACTGTAGATAGCGAAACCTCCTCTGCCATAAGGTATAGCTAGAATCGGTGTTGTAGTCAGGCGCGTCTTCAGTTCTTGGAAACTCTTCTCACATTGATCAGTCCAATCAAACTTAACATTCTTCTTTGTGAGCTGAGTAAGCAGACTAGATAGCTTGGAGAACCCCTCTATAAATCATCGATAGTATCCTGCTAACCCAAGAAAACTACGGACTTCTGTTATCGTTCTAGGCTATTCCCAATTCACGACTGTCTCGATCTTTGTCGGGTCGACTGTTATACCCTTAGCAGAGACGATGTGGCCCAAGAAGCTAACTTGGTCCAGCCAAAACTCACACTTACTAAGCTTCACATACAATTTGTGATCTCTGGGGGTCTGTAAAGCCACATGCAGATGTCTTTCATGTTCCTCCTTTGTCTTGAAATAAAGAAGGATATCATCTACAAATACTATCACGGACTTATCCAAGTGTGGTTTAAACACTCGGTTCATCAAGTCCATAAAAGACATAGGTGCGTTCGTCAATCCAAATGGCATAACCAAGAATTCATAGTGCCCATATCTGGTTCTGAACGTCGTCTTCTCGACATCTTCTGCTTTGACTCGTAGTTGATGATAACCTGACCTCAAGTCAATCTTCGTAAAGAACCCCACTCCTTGTAACTGATCAAACAGATCATTGATCCTAGGGAGCGGGTAACGATTCTTAATCGTCAACTTGTTCAACTGCCGATAGTCAATATATAGATGCATTGAACCATCCTTCTTCCTGACAAACAATACTGGTGCTCCCCAAGGAGACACACTAGGTCGAAAGAGTCCTTTGTTAAGTAATTCTTACAGTTGCTCCTTTAACTCTTGTAATTCTGCTGGAGTCATCCGATAAGGAGCCTTAGATACTGGTTCAGTGCCCGAAACCAAATTTATTGCAAACTTAATCTCCCGAGCTGGTGGTAATCTTGCTAAATCCTCAGGAAATACATCGGGATATTTGCACGTAACATGAATATCGGATATCACATTTGTCTCCTCCTGTTGCTCTTGCAGAAAGGCCATATATCCACTGCATGCACTCTTCATCATCCTCTCGGCTCGAATAGTTGATATCAACGGAGCTACCTTAGACTTCACCCTAAAGAATCTGAATGATCGCTCCTTTGGAGGGTAAAAAACTATAATCTTTCGAAGGCAATCAACGCTCGCATGATAAGTGGATAGCCAGTCCATTCCCAGAATGATGTCAAATCCTTTCATATCTAACAAAATTAAATCTGCCAGCGTCTCGTGATCATCTACCGACACAATCACCGATTTACACACTGTGAGTGCATTCACTGTACTTCTCGTAAGAATAGACACCGTCAATATGAAATCTAACTGCTCAGGAGTGATGCTTAATTCTTTCGTAAATTGAGGCCTAACAAATAAGTGTGTAGAGCCTGGGTCTACCAAAACTCGTGCTTGATGAAAACAAATATCATAACTTTGATATACTTTCAGCTCACCTATAATTCAGTCACATAATTAGATCAAGTGCTTAAGATGTGTATGTGTAATGTGTATTATCATCCTAAACATTTAATCAAAACAACTCTACCTTTCTAAGCTCTAGTCCATCCTACTAGATAAATAATCTCACTTGAAATTTAATCATACCTTAAATGACATCATTCGATGTCAGAGAATAGATCGTGGTCACAGCATACACTTGACCATGAACCACAGGTTGAGAAGATCTCTGTGTAGGCACTAATCTGGACTGCTCTTTGCCGTCTTTGCTCTCCTCTGGGCAGTTCCTAACCAAGTGGCCCATCTTGCCACATCTGAAGCACGCTCTCATATCCCTCTGACAATCTTCTGTCTTGTGTGGCTTCCCACACTTTGCACATGACACAGCTAAAGTGAACGAAGAGACCCTTGAAGATCCCTGCCCTACTAATACTCCACTACCAGAAGAACCAGACAGTCGGAATAGTCTGAAAAATGTAGGCACTACTGCTCTCTGGTACAAACTCGGCCCCGAAGAAATCACTGGTCGGGAGTATGTAGGGTATCTCGGAGGTCTGGAGAATCTAGCCCTCTTGTTTTGCTCAGGGTCCTGAGATTGCCCCTGAAATGACCTCTCCCTGTTTTGCTTGTCCCTCCAAGCAAACTGCTTCTGGTTCTCTTCTTCCGCGATGAGAGCCTTGGACATGACACTCTCATACGTCTCTATTTCCCACATGGTGACATCCTTCTGTAGGTTCTGTCTCAATCCAAGCTGAAATTTGCATGCTCTCATCAGCTCAGTGCATACATGCTGGGGTGCAAACCTAGCCAGTCGATCAAACTCAGAACCGTACTCTCTCACTGACAGCGCACCCTGCTTGAGCTCTATAAACTTCACCTCTCACTGATGCCTCACAATTTTCGGAAAGTACTTGTTGTAAAATACTTTCGTGAACTCCTCCCATGTCCAAGGAGTGTGTGGAAACTCTCTCGCTCGATTCTATGATACTGACTTCCACCAGGGTCTGGCATCACCATCTAATTTGAAAGTGGCCCAGCGCGCTTTCTCCACATCCGTACATTGAAGAACTTCAAAAAGTTTCTCCACCTCCTCTATCCATCCCTCGGCCTCTATGGGATCTGTCTGACCCGAGAAGTTAGGAGGTCTCATTCTCCTAAACTCTGCGAATCTGCCTTGCTGATGAGGTGATCTAGCTGCCTGCTGAGTTAGAGCAACTATCTACTGAGCGACGTTGGTAGCCAAGGCTTCCAACACCTGCTCCATTCTCTCCTCATTGCCTCTTCTACCTCCTCTTAGTCCCACTGAAACCGCATTCCCGTGCGAGAGGAACTCTAATCCCCGTGACGTACCAACAACATCGGGGATCTCTCTCAGAGGAACCTCTCTCTGGCCTTCCCTACCTCCGCTGCATCCGCCTCTGAACCTAGGGCCCATACTGGTCTATCATTGTGAAAATAATAACATTGATCGGTACTAGATTGTGAAAACAATCCAACATGAACCCGCAGTTCAACCTAAAGCTTAGGCTCTGATACCAACTGTGACAACCCAAAATTCTGCACTCGGAAATCCGTGCCATCAGAATCATACTCTGGATGATCCCCAGGACAAATCACGAAGTGCCTACTTATATAGCGGAAACCAAGCAGACACTGTCCAGCAGTGGTAGATCAAGTCATTATATAAGGCTTTGAAAAAAAGAAAGAAGTAATAAACAAAGCATGTATATATAGCTCGAAAGAATATACATTTTCAAAAAGGAACCAAGAAGAACCACTGGTGATGGGCATCCATCACCCAAACAATGGTTCATGATAGTGGTTCATATAGAATGTATAACAATACATATATATATATAAACATCTATAGTAAATAAATACAGAAAGTGGCCACCAGGTACACAATAATCCGGAGTATCATACAAAAATCTCAAAATAATAAACTCAAGTACCCAGACTAAGGATAAAAATCACCGCCTGGACGTCAGTCTCCTCGTCCTCAGCCTCAACCTTTAGATCAGGCTGGTAGTCAGGGTCGCTCTCGGTGCCAGAAGCTCTAGCCTCAGAACCTATAATTGTTGTAGAAAATAGGGTGAGCTAACCATCTAAGCTCAGTAGAAGAATTTCAGTTAAAATTGCATCTTAATTGTAAAACATGGTTGCAGAAGATATGAACAGAACTGAACAGATGTAAACATATGTTTCAGATATGCAGAATTTATCAAAACAGGCAGATCTTATCAGAGTTTACAGAATATGATGCATATATTGTTTAATAACTTAGAATAATAAACTTAAGTAACTTCTGTGAGTATAGCACATGGCAGCTATATTTGGTCCGATGGGTAATCCCGACCATCATCGTTCACATGAATAATTTCATGAACGCAATAATGCCTCAACTACGGAGTACAATTGTGCCTAGGATTTCCAAGCAGATGGACGATTGTGCCAGAAATGGATATACCATCGACTCGATGGGATTCGTCAGAGTATTAAACCTCAAATCACACGCAGACATATTATACTTAACAGAAATCAGATGACAGGTGTCAGATAGCAAGAGTCAGATATATAACAAAGTTGTCACACATATGTTAAACATGACTGGAAAGTAAAATCAGACTATGTAGTTACATGCAGAACAGTTGAAACCATGAGATCAAGAATAAATGCAATTTCAGTTAAATTCTCCTACCTTAGGTCAGACCTTTTCTAAGCAAATCCAAAGTTTTTTAAGGCATCATGGTCCGACCCTAGACAATAAACATAGCATACTAAGTGTCAGGTATGTCATATCATTAACTGGCACTGTGTCCAGCAGCTCAAATTTCACAAGTTCTAGACAGTTCAAAAATATGGGTGATTGATCGATCAATCCTCCTCTTTGATCGATCAATGACCCCATTGATCGATCAATCCCCTCCAAAACATTCACAGGCAACAGGGGTTAATTGATCGATCAATAGCCTCTATTGATCAATCACCTCCTATCACTGATCGATCAATGCTTCAATTGATCGATCAATAGCTCCTTTCTCTTCACAATTTACAAAGGAAAATTGATAGATCAATGACCTCATTGATCGATCAATAACTTAAATTTTCAAATTTCCCTCTTCTTGTTCTCTTTGTCACTTTATACAGATTGATCGATCAATGCCATCATTGATCGATCAATACACACAAGTGATCGATCAATACCCTTATTGATCGATCAATCTTTGCCAATGATCGATCACTAGTCCATTGATCGATCAACCCTCAGGATTGATTGATCAATTAGTGAATTGATCGATCAATACCCCTCGGGCACAGAACTTCCAAGCAAATCAAGTCTACTGTTCCTACTTAAGCTTTATACTAATTGATCGATCAATGCTTCTCATTGATCGATCAATCCAGCATTAATTGATCAATCTTCAATATTGATCGATCAATAATGACAGCTTCTCTGTCATTAATGGCGGTCTCCCATTTAACATATTTTAATCCCTTTTTTTATTTATGGTTTCTAACCACCATCTATACACATATAAACACATGCATAAGGCTTTAATCTTGCCCAATTTAAATGCACAGGCTCACCTTTATTTGGGCCCTTTTGGGATTTCAGCAAAACGATCCAAAAGAGGGTTTCGGATTTAGAACTTGGGCTTTGTCTCCCCCCTTGACTCGGAACTGGCAATGAGCGGCTCGGCTTTGACGCGTAGCAAAGGCACACCCTCTTGCCGAATCAGAGACGACGTACTAACGTCGATTTCTCACACTCTATGGTCACGTAAATACTAACCTAAGTGTTCTCTGCTTGTGGTTCTTCAAGGACCAAACTAAATCATCATAGAAAACTTAGAGTTTATCAGGACAAGAAGAAGAAGAAGAAGAAAACTGAACTTCCAGATCCCCTTTCCTTGTCTTATAAGCTAAGGGACTGAAATATCTCTGATATTTCATTTTACACCCTAAGCTTGGTTCCGGTGCGAAGTGCGAACACGATCGCTATGATATAACATGCCGCCACGATGTCCTACAAGACTCAGACCTAAGCGAGAAGTCACACGTGACTTCATCTAACTACAGGCTAATACTATTTCTAATAATAAAATTTTCAAAATATTAAATCTATCACGATTCCCGTGCCGGGCATGCTTAACAAAACAGTCGAATTCTTGTTCGAGATTTTAGGGCTATCACATCTTTTGAGTTGGAATATGGATCCTGGAGTTGTAAATTTTTTTTGTATCTCATCTATGTATATACAATATAATACTCTTTGTTTGTTGACATGGTCAGTATGATGGAGGTGACGTTTCCGTGCTCGAGACCACAGGGAGCAAAGGGTCCATGAAAGTAAATGGGAAAATTGTCAAGAAGGGCTCCAATGTTCTCCTAACACCTGGGGTTGAGGTTCTTTTCAATTCGCCTGGGGGCACTTTTCAAAAAGAGGACTCATATTGATAAAGTTTCTCACCATTATACTGAAAGGGAAAGTTTCTCATAATCAGGACTGCACGGATTTTTTTGGTGTGAAAATTTGAAAAAGCAGGGTATCAAGGTCATTTCACTAATCACTAAACAGTATATTTCACAGATTTTAAGGACCCCGAAATACGGTGCATCTTGATTATGAGAAACTTTTAATTTCAGTATAATAGTGTTAAACTTTTTTTTCCCAATCCTGTTTATGTATTTCCCATTTTGGGATTTTGACAATGGGATATCTTACCTAGATTGTTCATATCATAGTTACTTATAAACCCTTTTTACTATATCAAACCAGTCCCTATGCGTTCAAAGTGCCATCGAAGGAAGATTTTGTGATTCTGCAATCTCTGTATGAGAAGCTGCTCTGGAACTTGTTGGTAGGCATATTGCATCACACCCTGATGTTGGTTTGAAGGTACCTGATGTCAAACTTCTTCCCATTCTAATCAATGGAGAGATAGTGGTTTTTAGTTAAGATCTCATTTTGTTGTTGCTTTGTAGTATTTTGAAAAGGTTGCTGAGTGAACAAAGGATATTGGGGTGAGCGTTCGCAAACGGGCTATTAAAATTATTCGGGATATGTACATTTCCGATGCCAGTTTCTCAGAATCTACAAGTGCTTGCATTGAGATCATTTCTCGTGTCAGTCATGAAGAATCCAGTATGTAGGTCTATTCCTAAGCCATGAAATGATTTTCTTTTCCTATATCACTGCTTAGTTATTAGCTATGTTGTGTCAGTCTCTTTTAGTTATTATAGATTCTAATATAGAGCTATTATGAACTAGAAATTGAGTGTGGTGGGGCTAATGTTTGTACAAGCCAATGTGAGCCTCTTTCATTTTCGTACCTAACAGGAACTCCAATTCTTCTAAACTGATATTCCCCACCTTTGTGGTTTCCCAAACTATGATTCAGATTGGTTGTTGTAGTGGTAAAGTTGGATACTTGGATTGACCAAAATCATGTTAAACCAAGAACCCACATAAACTTCCCTGTGTAGAGCTTGCACATTTGTTTGACAAAAGAGTGAATTAAATATCATTCTGCCCTGTTTTCATAATTAATACTAGAAATGGTAATTTTTTTGCGCATCAAAATTCACTTTAAACGATCTCTTTTGTATGATAAATGGAATGCTAGTATGTAGTTTGCATGACACTTTTTGGCAGGGCTTAAGGCATTATGGCCTTGGGAATAGTTGGTTTGGGTTTGGTCAATTTAGGCCATGAACTAAATATCATATAGTCATAGTTATGTAAGAACCTGTTTGTCACACTCTACTCCAAACTCCGTGTAGATCTCCCTTAGGATATGTCTGTGCCAAGATGGATGTGGCTTATTTTGTGAATCAAGGTTATCTGTCATTACTTTTGACCTGCCCTTATAATTGTGTTGAAAAACCCTTTAAAACCAAGTCTGTCTTTTTACTATTGTTGTGTGTTGTTCCTACACTGACAGCGTGTTGTAGTCACAGTGCGCCATGACATGTATCACAGCGCGTTGTGGGTATCGGGACAGCATTTTGACAAGCTTGCTTGTCTTTTGTAAAAAGTGTTTTTTTGTTGTTTTTCTAGGTTTTAGGGTTTTTGACGTTTTAATATAAAAGGTTATTTTTGAAAAACAAAGGTTAAGAAAGCTAGCAAGAGCTTCTTCCTCCTTGAACCAAAACCCTACATTTATTCCTCTTCACTCTTTGAATCTTTTGGGTGTGTATACAAAAAGGATTTTTACTCAAAGAGCTCTCTTCTTCTTCACCATCATTTAACTTGTTTTGCTCAAAGTGTTTTGAGTGTTTGTCATCCCTAGAGATTAGGGTGAGTGATTGATAACCTTGTGGGATTCAAGGTGGTTCGTTGTGCGATCATCAACGGAAAAGAAAAGCATCCGAATCAGAAGCTATGGAGGTGACCTGCGGAGGGATGTGGATTTGCATTGGGGTTTGATAGGGCATGCACATTTGTCGGTATATCATTCAAACTCATTGTAATCTCTTATTTTCATAGTGGATTTGACTTGTGGACTTAGGTCCTGTGATTTTTTCCAGAGATTGGGTTTCCACGTACTTCTTTGTGTTGTGGTGATTATTGGAGTAATATTGTGTAATCACTAGATTAATCAGAATTAATCGAATACCCGATAAATTCCTTAGATCGAAGGAATTTCAATTGGTATCAGAGCTAGGTTCGCTCATATTAATTCTTTCTAAATTGGGCGTCTATGGCGTATTCGGGAAGTTTTGATTTACCTAGGGAATGCATTTCTACAACACGACCTCCATTGTTTGATGGTCATAATTATCCTTATTGGAAGGCTCAGATGAGGGCCTTTCTCATATCCATGGATATCATGGTCTGGCCTGCTTTTGAGACTGGTTGGTCTCCACCTTAAGAAATGGTCCGTCTAGATGGAATTGAAAAAATAACTATTAAACTTGTAAATCGTTACAATGATGAAGAAAAATATGTTATAAATGATAATTCTAGGGCTTTGTATGCTATTTTTAGAGCTGTGACGGCTTCTGAGTTTAAAAGAGTGTGTAACTGTGAGGTGGCTAGGGATGCCTGGTTAATCCTTGAGACAACTTTTGAGGGGACTCCACAAGTAAAGATTAACAAACTGCAAATGCTAACGACGCAATTTGAAATTCTTAGGATGACTGATGATGAGAAGTTTACGGACTTCTATACTAAATTGAATGATATTGTCAATGGGTCTTTCTACCTTGGTGAAGAGATACCATCTTATAAAATTATCAGGAAGGTTCTAAGATCCTTACCTGAAATGTTTAGACCTAAGGTGACTACTATCTACATTGACAAGATCAACATTGATGAACTTGTGGGATCTCTTCAAACTTATGAATCTGAGATTCAGGTCGACCAAAAGCAAAAAAGTGTGGCTTTCTGGTCCTCTAAGAAAAATATTGATGATGGGGATGGGGAAAGTGGTGATGATGAGGATCTTTCCTTGTTTGCAAAAAAATTTAAGAAATTTTTTAAAAATAAACAAAGTGGTGGCAAGTCCTACGAGAAACTAAGATTCCCAATGCTTCAAAACCCCACAAGGAGTCATCTGAGGACACTCAAATGCTTTAAATGTCGCGGCTATGGGCACTTTGCTCATGAATGTCCCAACAAGAAGAAAATTTTTGGGTCCAAAGCCATGGCTGCAGCAAAAGAAGATGACACCAGTGATGGGAATTCCTCTAATGAGTCTTATGCCTCTCATGATTTTCGGGCATTTGTTGCTTCTATTTATGAGGATGCTCCTGGTATTTCCTACACTTGTTCTGTTGACTTGGATGAAGAGGAGGATGATGTTGACATATTTTAAGTTTATGATGAGCTCTACCTTGTTAGTGTTACATTGAACAAGGAGAAGATGATGTTGGTCAATAATGTGTCATCTCTCAAGTCATCTTGTGTCGTAAAAGATGTTGAGAATAATTTTTCGATTGAAAATCTTAAATCTTTGAAAGATGAGATAAAAAACTTAAGGGATAAAATTAAGTTTTTAGAATTTGAGGGAGTCGAGTAGTACTCAAAATACAATAGTTTGATTGTTGTAAATGATAGGCTCAGGAATGAGCTCTCAAATGAAAAAATTACCCTAGGGAAGCTACAAAATGCTAGGGTTGACACTCATAAAGCCTGGGAGGCTTGCAGGAGTTGGGGTGATAAACTGGATTGGGTTTTACGGAATTAAATCACTCCTATCCTGAGAAAAATAAAAAAAGAGAAAAATGATTTTTGTTCCCAAAGTTCAAAGGAGTCTTAACTCTGGTTCGTCATCCACTCTACCTCCTCTCTTGCCAACTCCTCCTCATGGTAACTTGGCTAGTGGCGGAAGAGGTCCTATCTATTTCTATTGTGAAAGAAAAGGACATATAAACTTCTCGTGTCCTATTAGAAAAATGGATCTTTTTCGTCAAAAGCATGACACTACTGTGCTCTATATATAGGTTGAGGAGTCTTGGAAATTTGATGAAGTAAAAATGGGTGAAGAAAATGTCTGAAAATGTGTTCGTTGCACACATTGCTCTACAAGCGTTTGAGCCGTCTAAGTGGTTTCTTGACAATGGGTGCTCAAAACACATGACTGGAAACAGGTCATATTTCTCTTCACTTGAAAAATATGAATCTGGTTATGTCACTTTTAGAAATGGAGGTTATTCTAAAATTGTTGAAAAAGGAGTGGTTGATGCTCCCGGGTGTCCTAAACTCTCTGATGTTTTGTATATTGATGGTTTAAAAGTCAATCTGATCGGTGTCAGTCAATTATGTGATGAAGGGATGAACATCACATTTACCAAGTCCGGTTGTTCTGTTGTTGATAAATGTGAAAAAAAAATTTAAAGTGAAATTAGATCATCTGATAATTGTTATACTTTTCATGTGCTATCTGAATCCACTTGCCTTTTGACTTCTAGTGATGAGCTTGAATAGTAGCATCGTCATCTTGGTCACATGAATACTACGAACCTTGTGAAAATTGCTAATGACGAAATTGTCAAAGGCCTATCGAAACTAAGAAAGGCATCTGAATCGGTTTGTGGGGCCTGTCAATTGGACAAGCAAACTCGAGCGCCTCATAAGAAACTCTCCACTATTGTAACTTCCAAGGTTCTTGATCTTATTCATTTTGATCTTGTTTGACCTATGAAAGTTAGTAGTATTGGAGGAAAGCGATATATCTTAGTTATGGTTGATGACTTTTCTCTATATGCTTGGATTGCCTTTTTGAGAGAGAAGTCAAATGCCTTTGATGAATTTATCATCATTGTTAGACTGTATCAAGTGTAGAAGGGATTTAATGTCAAACGAATCCGGAGTGATAGAGGTGGTGAGTTTTGTAATTCCAGATTTGATGATTTTTGCAATTCCCTTAGAATTATGCAAGAGTTCTCCTCACCTCACACTCCTCAGCAAAATGGAGTGGCTAAAAGGAAAATTTGTGTCCTTCAAGAGATGGCCCGTGTCATGTTAAATGTCAAGGATTTGGCCCAACATTTTTAGGCTAAGGCTGTCTCTACTGCCTGTCATATCTCTAATAGGGTGTTTGTGCGTCTTGGTTCCAACCAAACACCCTATGAGCTTTGGAATGATAAGAAGTCAAAAGTGAGTCATTTTAGGACTTTTGGGAGTCAATGTTATATTATGAATGATAGGGATAACTTAGAAAATTTTGAGTCAAAAAGTAATCTTGGAATTTTTCTTGGCTATGTTCCAAATAGTAGAGCATTTCGAGTCTTTAACTTGAGGACTCAGTCTCTGATGGAATCATACAATGTGGTCATTGATGATCTTACTAGTTCTAGTCATGTTGTTGAGAATGATGAAGATAGTATGTTTCCTCACTGCACTTCTAATCCTTGTCCTCCCTCTTCTAATCCTCCTGAAGAGAGTCCTCCTACCATTGTGAACAATGACTCTCACATTCCTATTGTGGAGGAACCCCTTAGTGTTAAAAAGAAGCACCTTCTTATGCTAGAGACATGAAAAGTCACTCCTCAAGTGATATCTTGGGCGATCCAAGTGCCGGTATTCAAACCCGTCGTAGCTTGAAGCATATAGCTAATGTCATTTGTAATGTTTGCTACACATCCCAAATTGAGCCAAAAAATATGAAGGAAGCTCTTCTTGATGAAAAATGAATTTTGGACAAGCAAGATGAGTTACTTCAATTTGTCAGAAATGATGTGTGGGATCTTGTTCTTCGTCCGTCTAACACTCGTGTTATTGGGATAAATTGGGTTTTTTTAAATAAGATGGATGAAAAAGGGAGTGTCATTACAAATAAAGCTAGGTTGGTTGACCAAGGCTATACCCAAATTGAGGGTATTAATTTTCATGAGACATTTGCCCCGGTTGCTAGATTGGAATCCATTAGAATGATATTGTCAATTGCTTGTAATATTGGTTTTAAATTATTTCAAATGGATGTTAAAAGTGTCTTTCTAAATGGTTTATTGAAGGAAGAAGTGTACGTTGAGCAACCGAAAGGTTTCGAAGACCCTCACTTTTTCCTTCATGTCTATAAGTTGAAGAAGTCTCTCTATGGGCTAAAGCAAGCTCCACGTGCTTAGTACAAATGTTTGACGACATACCTTATTTCAAATGATTTTGATAGAGAGGGAGTTGATAAAACTCTCTTCATCTTAAGAGAGGATAGTGCCTTAACTGTGGCACAAATTTATGTGGATGATATTGTATTTGGATCCACACATAAGCCCAAAACTGAATGATTTTCTAATTTGATGAAATCTGAGTTTGAAATGAGTCTTCTTGTTTAGCTCACATGCTTTCTTAGGTTACAAATTAAGTAATGTTCTTCCGGCATTTTCACCTCTCAATCCAAGTATGCATGTGAGCTGGTTAAGAAATTTGGGCTTATGTACTGTAAGCATGCTCGGACTCCCATGAGCACTACCTCTAAACTCTCTAATGATGTTGTGGGAGTGGAGGTGGACAACACTTTGTATCGTAGTATGATCGGGAGCTTGCTCTTTCTGACTACCACTCATCCTGATATTGCCTTTAGTATTGGGTTGTGTGCGCATTATCAGGCTTCACCTCGTGAATCTCATTTGAAGTGTGTTAAGCGTGTTATCCGTTATGTGAATGGCTCGTCTGGTTTGGGTCTTTGGTACTCATTTGATACTTTATCTTCTATTGCCTATTTTTTTTATGCCGATTGGGCCGGAAATACGGATGATCGTAAGAGCACCAGTGGTGGTTGCTTTTACATTTGAAATTATCTCGTGTCTTGGTTTAGCAAGAAACAATCTTCCATCTCTCTATCTACTGCTGAGGCTGAGTATATTGTTACTGAGAGTTGTTGTACTCAAATTTTATAAATGAAGCAAATGCTTCAAGATTATGGGATTGATCAAGATGTGATTACTCTCCATTGTGATAATACAAGTGCAATTTGCATTTCTGAAAATCCGGTTCAACACTCTCGCACTAAGCACATAGACATTCATTTTCATTTCATTCGTGAGCTTGTTGAGGACAAGGTGATCTCTTTGACTCATATAGACACCGAACGTCAACTAGCTGATATTCTTACGAAACCTCTAGATGTTGCTCGATTTGAATATCTTCGCAAATCTATTGGTCTATGTTGTCTTCAGTAGAGTCTGTGGTCCTTTCCTTTTTTTTGTGTTGTTGCTTTGTTGGTAGTTGCATATTTTTTTTTCATTCTACTAGTGTTTATTTTTAGTCACTTATATTGTTTTACTGCTCATTTCTCTTGATGCTGCCTATATTCTTATTTGCCTCTGATGGAATTTGTGATTGATATTACGTTTGTTATGTTATCTCTAATGGCTTGTGAGTTGTCTTTGTGTGTCAGAACCTTACTGTTGATGTGTTTAGTCTTTTGATTCACATGGTTGTGAGTTCTCGCTATATTGTTGTCTCATGAAGTCGTGTACTCCCATTGTCTAGTTTTTGTTAAGTTTATCTGTTGGTGTGCACTTCAAGTGACTTCTTGGCTCACGTATCTCATGTGGTTATATGAAGCTCTCCTTACTGTGGTGGTGTCACAATGCGCACCTTATTAGTGTAAGTTGACGTATCACTCTGTAGGTTGTGTGAGATAGCTTCCATTGGTCTTGACGAATTAAAATTATAAGGAAGTGTGTTGTGTGTGTTATTTATCTTGCCCCATGAGTGTGTCCTTCATGTTTTGAAAATTTTGGACTAAGACTGTCAAGTGGTAAAGACAATTTCTGGGGTACACTCCATGAGTGTGTGTTTGTACATTGTGAGAGCTACCCACTGCGAGCTGGGTGAACGGCCTTGCTGGACGTCTTACTCACGTAAGCATTGTGCCTATATTCGCGTCTAGTAGGAGAGGCAAGGGCAACATGTATCTGGCTATTATGTTTTTCGTCCTTAATCCACCTCTGAGAAATGTTTCGTTAGGTTCTCACTTATTAGTGTTTGTCTACTGCTAAACTTGCATGTATGACAATTAAAGTTTGTTGGTTCTTCATGAGATATTTTTGTTGGTTTCTACAATCATGCTTGTGGCTATGTGACCCTATTATTGATATAGCTCTGTTCTGACTACTTATGCTCCTTGTTTGTGAATAGGTAGTGTAACCGTCGCAACATCTGTCTCTATTTCGGTCAGGGTTTATTTTTCATATAGCTATGGGCATTTTTTGTGTTTTCAAAAAAAAAAAGGGGGGGGGGGGGGGGTTGACAGTGCACCGTGGTTATTCACAGCGCGCTGCCATGGTTTTCTATGTCTGGTTTTTTTTCCTTGACGGCGTGCCACTGAGTTTTCGCAGCGCGCTGCCGTTGTTTTATGTATCCTGCATTTTTTTTTTTTTGTCTACATTGACAGCGCATTGTTAATATTCCACAGTGCCCTGTGACTGCTCTTGTCCAATCTATTTTCCGTGATCGTACTCTCTCAACCCGTGACTTTCAAAACTTGGTTATCACTCGGTTCGACTCCATTGATCAGTTTATTCAGGTGATTCAGGCTGAATTGGATGTTATGCGATCGTCGGTGGATACTTTAGCGGATGAGTTTGATCAGTTGCGGGCCAGCATGGTTACGGATGAGGAGGGAGATGCTGGGACAGGTGGTGCACCACCCCCTTGATTAGGGAAGTATTTCTTAACTCTTGTCAGTTGGTTCATTTGGATATTGGGATCGTCATTCCTGTGGATTGTGGATTTGTTATTATTTTTTTCCTTCTCTTGGATATTGCGGCCTGTATTAGACCTGATTGATGGTACCATTATTTCTGTTCACTTGGTGCATGTGATCTTATCATATTTTTTTGGTGGGCCATGTTGTGCCATGGTGATATGTATGTGTGTCTCCCTTTGTCCATTCTGACAAAAAGGGGGAGAAAATTGGATTGGTTTACATATAGTATGGTGACAATTCTTTTTGAATGCAAGATGTTATATTTATCTGTTTTGCAAGTGTTGGTTCAAGACCCATCTTGGCTTAGGATAGGCATAGATTTAGGGGGAGATCTTGAGTCCCTGTATTATTGCATATTCATTTTTCTTATGTAGATCAATATATAAGTTAGTGGGGTATAATTAATATATTGTAATTATCTTGATGTAAACATGATTTTATCGTAGAATGTGACAAAGGGGGAGATTGTAAGAACCTGTTTGTCACGCTCTACTCCAAACTCCATGTAGATCTCCCTTAGGGTATGTGTTTGCCAAGATGGATATGATTTATTTTGTGAATAAAGGTTATCTGTCATTACCTTTGACCTGCCCTTATAATTGTGTTGAAAAACCCTTTAAAACCAAGTCTGTCTTTTTGTTATTGTTGTGTGATGTTCCTACACTGACAGCGTGCTGTGATACCAATCACAGCGCGCTGTGGGTATCGGGACAGCATTTCGACAAGCTTGTTTGTCTTTGTAAAAAGTGTTTTTTTGTTGTTTTTCTAGGTTTTAGAGTTTTTGAGGTTTTAATATAAAGGTTATTTTTGAAAAACAAGGGTTAAGAAAGCTATCAAGAGCTTCTTCCTCCTTGAGCCAAAACCCTAGATTTATTCCTCTTCACTCTTTGAATCTTTTGGGTGTGTATATAAAAAGGATTTTTACTCAAAGAGCCCTCTTCTTCTTCACCTTTATTTAACTTGTTTTGCTTAAAGTGTTTTGAGTGTTTATCATCCCTAGAGATTAGGGTGAGTGATTGATAACCTTGTGGGATTCAAGGTGATTCGTTGTGTGATCATCAATGGAAAAGAAAAGCGTCCAAATCAGAAGCTATGGAGGTGACCCGCGGAGGGATGTGGATTTGCATTGGGGTTTGATAGGGCATGCGCATTTGTCGGTATATCATTCAAACTCATTGTAATCTTTCGTTTTTATAGTGAATTTGGCTTGTGGACTTAGGTCCCGTGATTTTTCCCAGAGATTACGTACTTCTTTGTGTTGTGGTGATTGTTGGCGTAATATTGTGTAATCGTTAGATTAATCAGAATGAATCGAATACCCGATAAATTCCTTAGATCGAAGGAATTTCAGGTTCCACAATCTTTTGGATTGTAATTTAGTGTGAGCAGGTTTTATTCAATGAAATCATTTCTAAATTTTTCTAATGAAAATTCATGTTGTCCCCTATCTCCTTTCTAATTTTCAAGGAAATTTTTTGGTGTAGAAATACTATGAAAAATCATTGACTATGCAGCTGTCTGTCAAAATAGGTTCCAGGGGGACTTGAAATGTGTGTTCGGCTTGTGTTGCCTAGAGAAATAGCTCATGCTATATGTCCACCAAATTATGTATATGACAAATTTGCCAGATTACTTCTCCAAACACAGTAAATTCTGATTTTTTGTTCCTATTCTTGGAATATATAATTATATTTATTTGATAGTTGAAATTTTAAAATATTTTTTCAAATTTCTATCTGTTAGAGTTAATTTTCTCGGTGAACTTTACACAGTAAAATGAAGTATAATATCTCATGACATTACACAGTGAAGTAAATTTTTCTCAGTGGCCCACATAGTTTGAAGCCATTACTTGTATACACAAAGTTGGCACAAGCACACAACTTAAAGGAAAGACTATTTTGGGGGCTTATGCCATGTCAAAACACCATCTAAGCCATCGGACCATGATCGATCTTTGGTACAAAAGATTGGTTTGAAACACAATCTTTGTATCAATGATATTGAGATCATGGCCTTCAAATTAAATGGCTTAGATGGTATTTCCACATGGGAGAAATCTCTAAAGTACAGTTTTCTTTTAAAAAGTGTGTAAGGGGAGCCAATTTTGTGTGTGCAAGTAATGGTTTTATTTTTTTTTAAATAAAACCTTTACTGGCAGTTTTCCAAAACCGCCGGTAAATATATAGCTTTTACCGGTGGTTCAAACCGCTGGTAATAATATTAAACAGCCACCAATTATAGGAAACATCGGCAGTTTTTAATCGCCGGTAAAAAGTAAAGCGGTGGTTTTAAACCGCCGCTAAAAGGGGCAGGTTTTAGTGGCAGTTAATATATAACTGCCACTAAAACTTTCCCCAACGCACCCAAGCACGACGGTTTTGACAACCGCCACTTAAAGTATTAGCGGCGGTTAATGAATTATTAGCGATGGTTTTAAACCACCACTAAAAACGATATATTTTGTAGTGGTTTGATCTTACGGTGGCGCGCAAGACATGACACTTGTAGAAGTTAATTCATATTTTGTTGGATTGCACAACGTATCTTATCATATCATTATCTAATTATGGGCTTAAGTCCCGACCCCGATTCATATTTAGGTGGGCTTAGGTCCCCATTTTCTTATCATATATGAACATTCATTAAATTTTACTTAAAAATTTAAATTAATATGGGCCATAGTGGGATAGGCCTCACAAAATTATGCCTCCCAAGGGATGGGTTTCACAGTAACTTGGATGGACAGCCTATAGCATCGCATACTACAATAAGGTTGGCGCCCGTACATGAGCACCCATATTCTATGTTTCACGTCATCATGAAAGAAACCTCACCATAACTAAGGCTTAAAGGTTGTATGTCATTTATTTTTTTTAAACTTATCATACATATGTCCCATCGTATTTTCTACTCGGATATGTAATGCATGAATGATGATGATCATCATAAAAAGAATACATGCTAATTATATCTATATGTGTAATAAAAATTAAATCATAGCAATTTCATTCTAAGCATGTCATATAAGAGTTGTAACGTGACAGAACTGTGTGATATATGATAGAGTTATAACATGAAGAAGCATCGAACCAACATGAAATAATCATGATTATATTTCAATAAAATCACTTATCAGTGTGATGACAATAATAGGTAAAATTCAATAATACATATTCAATTTCTAAAAGAAGTTTTAAATAAAAATGAGTGTTTTAATTTATTAAATCAACTTTATTATTATACTCAAGATAAATTATATCTTGGAATATTTTTCATTACCTATATAACCTTTGAGTTATGCGATAGTAGGGTCGGATCATTTTCAGACTTGTAAAAAGTGCATAAGCTTAAAATAGGAATGTAGAAGTCGCATCATAGATAACAGATATCACCACTATCTCTAGAAGGACAAAATATATTTTGAGCGAGTCATGATTTACCGAAATCGAATGCCTGGGTAAAAATGATATCGTTGTGTTGATCTA
Organism: Chloranthus sessilifolius; assembly: GCA_021018995.1. NCBI lineage: Eukaryota > Viridiplantae > Streptophyta > Magnoliopsida > Chloranthales > Chloranthaceae > Chloranthus > Chloranthus sessilifolius. The sequence goes on along the minus strand of CM037593.1, from coordinate 47,323,958 downwards.
TAATGTGATACTATATTCTCAATTTTTATTAGTTAATAATTTGACTTTTGGTCAAACTTTGACTTCTGTACAAATTTTATTTTTAGTCAAATTCGAAATTTGATTATAGATAAAGTCTACTACTACATAAATTTATAAAATATCATTACAATTTTTTCTTGGTCAAAGTTTGACTTTTTGTCAAAGTTCAATTTTTTTTTTAAAGTTACAAATTGTAATTAGTATAATGTTATAATTAAAATTTTCTATTATTGTTTTAATTTATAACTTTAAAATATATTGCCTCATTTTTATTGATCAAAGTTTGACTTTAGTCAAAATTTGAGAACTTTTTCTTGACAATAGATAGTGATTATCATTATGTTAATTTGTATTTTAGTAATGTAAAGTTTTATTAGTTAAAGTGTGATATTTGATCAAACTTTGACTCTGTAACACAAATTTATTTTTTTGAACTTTTGTAGTTCTATTGAGGTTAGCATTTTGTTAATTTATTATTTTGTAGTATATTATCAAATTTTATTTTATTTTTTTGACATTTGGTGGAAGTTTAACTTTTTTAAAAGTTTATATTTGGCCAAATTTTAACTAGTGTAACCTAGCATTGGATATAAATATTGTTATCTTAATTTGTAATTTGGCGGTACATTACCAAATTTTCTGTTGGTCAAAGTTAAAATTTTAGTCCAAGTTTGACATTTTTTTTCAATTTTCTTTCAACATGTAACCTTATAGTACATAATAGCATTTATTATGTAACTTGGTACTTTAGTCTTAAAAGCTTTTATTAATCAAAGTTTTACGTTGGGTCAAACTTTGGCTTTTATTAAAAGTAGATATTTGGTCAAATTTTGACTAGTGTAATCTAATGATAGATATGAATAATATTATGTTAATTTACAATTTGACTTTTGTAACTTAATAGTACATTGTAAAATTTTCTCTTGATCAAAGTTTGACTTTTATAAAATTTAATTTCCTTTTAACATATAAGCTTACCATATATACTAGCATTTACAACTTTGTTATTTAGATTTATATATTTTTATTAATTAAAATTTTAAGTTTGATCAAAGTTTGACTTTTTATTTGAGTTTGAGTTTGATTTTTCAAATTTTGAATGGTGTAACTTGGTAATAAATAGTGATTGGTAATAAAAATAAAAGAATATCATTAAAAAATTTGTTGATTAATATTTGACTTTGGCTATGATTTTGATAAAAAAATTTAATCTTTGGCTGGTGCAACACAAAGTGATAAATTAGGTATTTCCCTAAATAAATTCTTTTCTTCTTTTCTCACTAAGTGTTTGTTTAAAGTAACTTCTATTCTAACAAAAGTAAAAAATATAGAAAGTATTGTTTTTGAAAATACTTTAACTCCCAAACTTAAAAACTCATTTTCAAAAAAAATATATATATATACTAATCAAGCAAAAGAAATCAATTTCCAATGAAAGTCATTTCTCAAATATACTAATCAAACAATGGAAAATCCATTTTTAGAGAAAATCATTTCCCATAAAATTAACTAGTAAATTGATTTCATTTCCTTTTTTGGAGTTTCTTGCTATCACAACCTAAATTTCAGTTAACCAAAACCCAAATTGATTTGTTTTGGTTCAGCTTCAGTTTAGGTTGAACAAAACCAAAAACCAAAAAGAAATTGATTCGGGATTCGTTTGGTTGACCGAACTTCTACCCTAGTCCTACTTATAACCCACCGCCATCAAATCATAGATTAGGATCATGGATCAAAATGCCGGAAAACCGGTACGTATCGGACGATACGTATCGGTACCGGTCTGTATCGAATGATACATTGAATGTATCGTTCGTTGGTATGTATCGAACGATACATTCAATGTATCATTCATGTCCGATACCGATACGTATCGGTATCGGACGATATTTTGACCCATGATTAGGATCTTGTTAGATCTGGACTTCGCAAAGATGTCAAGAAGAGAAGAATAAGAAACTGGGTACCTCTATTCGTGCCTACCACTTTATAAGAGGGCGCTTACCCTTTTTAATATAGTGATGGTTTTGAATTCCAATCTTCAACGAGATGATCTTGAGCATGGATCAAATTTTCGTCCGATACCGATACGTATCGGTATCAGACTTGGACGATGCGTTACATTCAATGTACCGTATCGTCATTTTGTATGTAAATGCCCGGACGATACATTCAATGTATCATTCGATATTTTACTATTCCGATACGTATCGGTTTTGAGCTCGGACGATACATATCCAATACCCAAAATTTTGACCGATGATCTTGAGACCATGGCGTGCCATCAGAGGGTGAAGATTCAGATTCTATGGGGCACAGATCTCAAAATGTGGCCCTAAAGTCACAAAACTTACATCCCGCTCAAATGTGATTTGAGGGCCACATTTTGGGAAATCAGAAACTCGTCATTTGATGACATGTAATCATCTAAAGATTCATTGCGTCCGAGATCGGAATGAAAAGCGATTATGATGGTCTAATTTAAGGCGGTCAATGAAATTTAGCGTAGACACCCACCAATAAAGTGGTTGGCGCAAATAGAGGTACCTTAAGAAATCGAGAGAGAGAGAGAAAGAGAAAGGATAACTGCCTGAATGTAAAGGGGAACTCCACTGCATCTATATATATATATATATATATATATATATATATATATATATATATATATATAAAGTCATTATGGATTTGAACCCAAGATCACATGCCACGTTACACATGATACAAAAACAACATCAGTCATTATGGATTTGAACCCAAGATCACATGCCACGTTACACATGATACAAAAACAACATCAGTTTTAAAATTATATGGCATGTGGCATGTAAGCTATTAAAAATATCTTAAATAATTATTTTTTTGTGGTCAAAATTATGTGGTTAACGTTTAGTTACCACCAAACACATCCTCATGCTTTGAATTTTTCTCCATTTGACCATAATTTGGACTACGGATATGCATTGGAATATGTCCAAATTTTTTGAGTGATCTTCGATTGTCCTTGGGCAAGTTACTGTGTCACCCGATCCCTTTGATGGGTGCCACATGGACCCCAACTGACTCGAATTCATTGTTCCACTATACATTCGAACTCATATCTCCAAGCCTCATATAATATTATGTCGATAAGAGCTGAATTGTAAACTTCATTTTTATATGGTATATCTCTAATCGCGCCCACGCGAACTTTGAAAGTACCTACCTTGGAACTCCTTTAAAAGCATTGATTGGAGCAGATCATATGATGGAGATCGTGTTTCACCGAGGTAATCTACACGAAGGATCTTGAGATCACGTCGCACCTATCAAACAGTTATTTTTTTATTTCACTTCTCACAGATCCCCAAAATATGACCCTAAAATCACGTTTGAGCATGATGTGTGCCATTGCACACAAAGGGAATTTTTGGGGAATCTGTGAGTTGTGAAATCAAAAATTGACAATCAAATAGGTTAGAAATGATCTCAAGATCCATTGTGTGGAAGATCAAAGTGAAACATATATGATCTCAATCATCATATCCAAAGCAATCAACGGTTTTTAAGGGGTTACACACGTTGGCTCTTTCAGAAACGCATGGGCTCTGTTTCAGAAACGCATGGGCGCAAACAGAGCTACCCTTAGATAAATATGAGTCTCAACATTTACATGTTTTCCTTGTATGCAACTAGGTAAATCTGAATGTGGACATTGTAATTTTGCATGAAAATTGAAAGTTTCAACTTCATTTTTAGGTGGCGGTTAGAGTAGCAAAGTTGGCGCGCTACGATGGTGCTGTCACGACCAAGAATCCTTATCCGATATCGAGGGCCTAGAATTCTGTGTTATGACACCGCACGCTAGATAAGGCGATAAGCGGACATATACTTAACTCATCATTCGACTTAGCATATGGAACAAGGCATTAAAGATAGCATTAAAAGATAAATGACTCATAATTAATAGCGGAAAACATAAACTATAATAATGAAATACTAAATCCTAACCATGAATCTAGGATAAAAAAATCAAACCAGTTTCACGTAGGGTAAAATGATCCCAAACGTATCAAGGCTAAAATATGTCCCTCAAGAAATAAAGGAAAAACTAGAGTAAAAGGTTCTCAATGTTGGTAAAAGTCTGCTGGGTCTATGTTCTCATCTAGGTGGTAGCCGACATCCTCGATTAAATGAGCCGTCTCCGGATCAACAGCTTCCGTATCATTAAGGACGGGATAAGCAGAATCTTCACCTGAAACTGTTAGATTTTGAGAGCGGGTTGAGTTTACTCAATCGTGTAAACTCAATGGATTGCACAATCGATCCACCATAACTTACCCAGGTGTTTGTGTGTGCAATCGCTTGAGTTGCAGTGTATTTTGAAACTAAAATTAGCATTTAAATAAAATGACTAAATTATCCATAACTCAACATATCATAATCCAATTGAAAAGCATATTATAATATGAAGGGTACATGATGCTTCTAATTTTCTTATCTCTTTTCCTATTTGTTTCATCAACTTAGCATACGTGATATATCGTAAGTCTTATTAATTACTCCATATGCCTACACAACGTACTTCGCATCTTATCTTATTTAAACGATCTGTGTCAGGATCGCTGCTCGAACCTACCACGCGAGATCCACGTGTAGATAATCACCTAACTTTCATATCATAACATAAACCACCATCCAGCCAGATAAGGTTGTCGGTATAGTAACCACGATGTCCCCTTAGTTCGAGACAAGACTATGATATCCTTAAAACTCATCTTAGCTGCAGACATTGGACCCTTACGGTGGCTCGTAAGATATGGCACATGTAGAAACTTAATTAATATTTAGCTGGCCTTCACAGCATGTCTTACATATCATATCATTTTTCGATTACGGGCTTAGGTCCCCTCCCCGATTTCATATTTGCGTGGGCTTAAGTCTCCAATTTCTTAACATCTCGTATTTTAGCATATTCATATTTCATCTTTTCTTAAATTTAATTAAAATGGGTCACGGTACGATAGGCTTTATAAAATCACATTTTTCAAGAGACGGGTTCCGTAGTAACCTGAATATACTTCGTATGGCATCCCATACTACCATAGAGGATTGCATCCGTACATGCCACCTACATTCCAAGTTCTACGGATCGTGAAAGAAACCTCACTATGACGAAGGCTTATATCATGTGTCATATCTTATTCTTAACTTATATACATATGTCCTATCGTAATTTTCTACATGATGAATATCATATGATAATAGTGTACATACGTAAGAAAAACTATAAAATAAATCTTAAGCATTTCATATTTTTGAAGAAAATTAATATAGAACATAACACATAAAGCATTGAAGTGAAACAGAGAATAAGATATCTTTAATTATATTTATTTTCTAATAGAGTTGAAAATATACTTCATTAGGGTTATTTGTATCCATAAAATTTGGTGATTGACTGGTATAGCAATCCGACATATTTTAAAATTCTAAAGAAGCGCATGTGTCCATTTAAGAATTGTATGAGGCTTAAAAAAGGTAATAGAATGGTAAGTATTGAAAAACGTTAATATTTGACCCCTTAAACTTATAGATTATTATTCGATGTAAGCTATTTAATATATTTTATGTAATTTTAGCGATTTATAAGTCTAGAGATAAGTTGAGCATAGAGTAGCCCAAGAGTTTAAAAAAATAATGTCAAACTCGTGCAACCTTAGATCATCTAAAATATGTTCCGACTTGTAGCTCAATTTTGACCTTAAAAACATTAAATTCGTGAAATTGCTATCTCAGACAAAGTTGTAGATCTCGTTGTCTTCTTTCCAATATCATAAAAATCACATCAATCCGAGTTCGGAGTAAAACGTTATGACCAACATACCGAGACTATATTTGTTAAAGAGTTTGACCGAATTTCACGAAAATCTGGGAAAAACGATCCTATCGATTTTGGGCCGAATTTTGATGTTTTTAAGACCCGAAATTAATCAAAATTTAGAGAAAAATTAGAGTTTTCTTTTTAAGAAATAACTGAATAATTTAAGATGGATTTAAAGGCACCCACCTGTTGAAGCGTGATTCGAATCCTTCGATGATTTGGGTTGATGGAGATCGGATTCGAGAGACGATATACCCGAGTCTTTTTACGAGAATTTTTTTCTTATGATAGATCAGTTGCGGCGATAAGGAACCTTGATGGTGGAAGATTCTCTGATAAGATCGAAAAATCGATGGAGATCCGACGAGGAATTGTGAAAGATGGTACTGTCGAAGCTTTTGCAGAGAAGAGAGAATAGAGACAGACAACTGAGAGAAGAAGTAAATATATATCTAATTCTCTTTCTAGGTTAATTCTAATTAAGACTTTCCGTACAAGATTTAATCAAATAGTAGTTTTTACATGCAAGTAGAATTCATGCGTGACTTAAATAGCTTGAGAAGAGGTTTTGTTTCAGCGCTTTGTGTATGCACCAAAGCAAATGATGATTTTCTCTCGAAATTATAGTTATGCCCTTTAATCTGCTTCACTCTTCAAACGGGTGTAACTTTTTATATTATTGTCGAAAATTGATAAATTATATATCGTTGGAATTATATCGGCGAGTACTTCGTAATGAGTCTAATATTGATATAAAAAAATTAGACTATTTTTAAAGTGGGTAGATTCCGGTGTGGAGCGTTAGCACCACGCACTGAGTGGTACATCATCTAATACCATTAAAAAAAGTTAAAAAATCTGGACATTCTCTCCCCCTTATAATATTTTCGTCCTCGAAAATTATATAAATGAGAGAATGAGCTCGAGGTACTTCTCCATAATCTCAGCTTCTTATCAAAAGTCAAAGGTTCAACGATAATAAAAAAAATCATCAGAGTCGTTATATTCTCCCCCTCTAAAAAAATTTCATCCCTGAAATTTACATTCCGGTTATTCAAAAAGCTCAAGATGGTTTTCTTTGATGTCATCTTCATTCTCCCAGGTCGCTTCCTTTGGCGTGTGATGTTGCCATTGGACCAACACTAATCTCATCGTTTTGTTCTTGAAGACTTGAACTTTTTGGTCGAGGATCTTGATCGGTCTCGCTATGGTAGTGAGATCCTCCTTTATATTGACGGGTTCAATCTCCACTATGTGTGATGGGTCATAAATGTATCTCCTCAGCATTGATACATGAAAAATGTCATGGATTCCCATATACTGTGGCGATAGAGTGATTTTATATGTAACCTCGCCCACATATTTTATGACTTCAAAAGGCCCTACATATCTGGGGCTCAGCTACCCGCGCTTTCTAAAGTGCATGACTTCCTTGGTCAAAGAGACACGAATGAAAATCTGTTCGCCAACCTCGAATTCTAATTTACGACGGTGAGGGTTGGTGTACGTTCTCTGACAGTCCTGGGCTATCTTAAGTCGTTCGCGTATCAATTTGACTTTCTCAGTCGTAGTATGGACTAGTTCGGGTCCAAGTATCTTCCTAACTCCAACCTCGTCCCAACATAACGGCGTTCTGCAGCTTCTGCCGTATAAAGCTTCGAAAGGGGACATTCCTATACTTGCCTGGTAGCTATTATTGTAAGAGAACTCGATCAGCGAGAGGTGATCGTCCTAGTTCCCTTGAAAGTCGAGCAAACACCCTCATAACATATCTTCAACTACTTGATTCATTTTTTTCGTCTGACCGTCCGTCTGTGGGTGGAAGGCAGTACTAAAATCTAATCGAGTGCCCAGAGCTTCTTGAAAAGTTGTCTAATATTTGGAAGTAAAAGTTGAGTCTCGGTCAGAGACAATGCTGACTGGGACCCCATATAGTTTGACGATTTCTTTCATATATGTTTCGGCAAGCTTATTCCTATCTGTGGTAGTCTTAAATGGTAAGAAATGTGCTGACTTAGTCAATTCGTCAACTATCACCCAGATTGCATCGTTCTTCTTCATCGTCTTTGGTAGACCTACGATGAAATTCATAGATATATTTTCCCACTTCCATTCCGGGATGGGTAGGGGTTGTATAAGTCCGGTCAATTTCTGATGTTCTGCCTTGACTTGTTGATACACTAAGCATTTCAACACGTATTCGGCTATTTCCCGTTTCATATTCGGCCACCAATACCAATTTCTCATATTTTGATACATCTTAGTACTGCCTGGATGTACTGAGTATCCTGATTTGTGACCTTCATCAAGTATCTCTTTTTCACTTGAGGGTCATTGGGTACGCACAGTCTTTGTCTAAAGAGTAACATCTCATCCGTCCTTAGGCTAAAATCGTGTTTTGATCCTATGGTTTCGATGATTTTGAGGATCTCTGGGTCCGTACGCTATATTTCCCTGATTTTATCCAAAAATGAACGGACTCATCACAATTCGTGCCAAATATACACCATCGTCAATCTCTTGGAGGTAAATGTCTGCTTCAGCGAGTTCATTGAAGGGCTTCCAAATTTTTAATCTCGCTAATAGTGCCAAAGATTTTCTACTAAGTGCATCAGCGACGATATTAGCTTTTCCAGGGTGGTAATTTATGGAGCAGTTGTAATCTTTCATGTATTTCATCCAGGGCGAACCGCTAGTTTTCGGATACGAGATATACATCCTAGTCACTATAGACGTATTTGCCCATCTATGTTGTCTCAAATTCAGGTCCTCTTGTGAGAAAAGGTACTTGAGACTTTTGTGATCCGTATAAATCTTGAACGTCTCGCCGTAGAGATAGTGTCGCCATAGTTTGAGGGCGAAGATAACTGCAGCCAATTTCAAGTCATGAACCAGATAGTTCTTTTCATGAGGTTTGAGCTGTCTTGACCCATAAGCGATAATTTTTTTACTTTGTTCAAGCACACAACCAAGTCCCTGGCGAGATGCATTCGTGAATATTTCAAATTCATTAACGCTTGAAGTGGAAGGTAGGGTAAGGATTAGTGCAGGAGTAAGCCTCTTCTTTAGTTCTAGAAAACTTGCTTTACATTCATCAGTCCACACAAATTTAGCATTCTTCCGTGTGAGGCAGGTGAGCGGTAGAGCAATGCGTGAAAATCCTTCAACAAAGCAACGATAGTAACCTGTCAATCCGAGGAAACTCCTAACTTCGGTGACACTCGTTGGTGCTTTCCATTCTGTACTTCGATCTTAGAAGGATCGACGGTCACTCCTGCTGATACCACGTGCCCAAGGAAGGTCACTTGTTTAAGTTAAAACTCACACTTACTGAGTTTAGCATATAGCTAGTGATCTCGGAGTGCCTGAAGTGCAAGACGAAGGTATTCCTCATGTTCTTCCACTCATATAATCCTTAACTTTTCAAAAATCAAATTCTCGTAGTCTCTTAAATTATTTATTCGAAATATACTCTCACTTCTTAACATCAATTACTTCTAACACTCTGTCGTAAGCTATCATCATTATTATATCTCGTTGACCATAAAGTAATTCAAATAAATCTGAGGTTGATAATAATTTATTTCTCCATCTGAACTCACTTCTAATAAGTTATTCTTATAGTCAACATCTCAACCTATAATGAATATTTAAACCATCAAACCAGCCAGGATTTATCTTTTCTAATTATTCCCCAATACGCTAAAAATATATCTTCTAATTGTTCATCAATCTTCAAAGATTCTTCTCAATTTCTCTCACATGCTCCTAACTCATATAAGTTTTCATCAAATAGATCTTTAAATCCTCAATTGAACCTTCAAATCTTACGTCATTGATCATCACACTTTCTTAAAATTTTTAGTCCACAAAAGATCTAAAGCTTATGGTCTATCAAAATCATTATCACATCATCACCATAGTGTACTTACATAAGCCACACAGTCCTCGAAGAAGTAAAACTTAGGCTCTGATACCATCTCTGTCACGACCTAAAATCCTTACCCAATATCGAGGGCCTAGAATTTCGTGTTATGACACCGCACGCTAGTTAAGGCGATAAGCGGACATATACTTAACTCATCATTCGACTTAGCCTATGGAACAAGGCATTAAAGATAGCATTAAAAGATAAATGACTCATAATTAATAGCGGAGAACATAAACTATAATAATGAAGTACTAAATCCTAATCATACATCTAGGATAAAAAAAATCAAACCAGTTTCATGTAGGGTAAAATGATCCCAAACGTAAACTCACAAAAATGTATCAAGGCTAAAATATGTCCCTCAAGAAATAAAGGAAAAATTAGAGTAAAAGGTTCTCAATATTGGTAAAAGTCTGTTGGGTCTACGTTCTCATCTAGGTGGTAACCGACATCCTAGTTTTAATGAGCTGTCTCCGGATCAACAGCTTCCGTATCATCAAGGACGGGATAAGCAGAATCTTCATCTGAAACTGTTAGATTTTGGAAGCGGGGTGAGTTTACTCAGTCGCGTAAACCCAGTGGGTTGTACAATCGATCCACCATAACTTACTCAGGTGATCGTGTGTGCAATCGCTTGAGTTGCTGTGTATTTTGAAACTAAAATTAGTATTTAAATAAAATGACTAAATTATCCCTAACTCATAGCATATCATAATCCAACTGAAAAATATATTATAATATGAAAGGTGCATGATGCTTCTAATTTTCTTATCTATTTTCCTATTTGTCTTATCAACTTAGCATACGTGATATATCGTAAATCTTATTAATTACTCCATACGCTTACACAGCGTACTTCGCATCTTAAGTTATTTAAACAATCTGTGCCAGGATCGTTGCTCGAGCCTACCACGCGAGGTCCACGTGTAGATGACCACCTAACCTCTATATCATAACATAAATCACCATCCAGCCAGATGAGGTTGCTGGCATAGTAACTACGATATCCTCTTAGTTCGAAGCAAGGCTATGATGTCCCTAAGACCAGTCTTGGCTGCAGACGTTGGACTCTTACAGTGGTTCGTAAGGTATGACACATGTAGAAACTTAATTAATGTTTAGTTGGCCTTCACAGCGTATCTTACATATCATATTATTTTTCGATTACAGGCTTAGGTTTCCTCCCCGATTTCATATTTGCGTGGGCTTAAGTCTCCACTTTCTTAACATCTCGTATTTTAACATATTCATATTTCATCTTTTCTTAAACTTAATTAAAATTGGTCACGATGCGATAGACTTCACAAAATCACGCTTTTCAAAGGACGGGTTCCGTTGTAATCTGGATATACTTTGTATGGCATCCCATACTACCATAGAGGGTTGCATCCGTACATGGACGCCTATATTCCAAGTTTCACGTGATCGTGAAAGAAATCCCACCATGACGAAGGCTTATATCATGTATCATATCTTATTCTTAACTTATATGCATATGTCCTATCGTGATTTTCTACATGATGAATATTATATGATAATAGTGAACATACGTAAGAAAAACTATAAAATAAATCTTAAGCATATCATATTTTTGAAGAAAATTAATATAGAACATAACACATAAAGCATTGAAGTAAGACAAAAAATAAGAAATATTTAACTACATTTATTTTATAATAGAGTTGAAAATATACTTCATTAGGATTATTTGTATTCATAAAATTTAGTGATTTACTGGTATAGCGATCCGACATATTTTAAAATTCTAAAGGAGCACATGTGTCCATTCAAGGATTGTATGAGACTTAAAAAAGGTAATAGAATGGTAAGTATTGAAAAACGTTAATATTTGACTCCTTAAACTTATAGATTGTTATTCGATTCAAGCTATTTAATATATTTTATGTAATTTTAGAGATTTATAAGTCTGGAGATAAGTTGAGCATAGAGTAGCCCAAGAGTTTAAAAAAATAATGTCAAACCCGTGCAACCTTAGATCATCTAAAACATATTCTGACTTGTAGCTCAATTTTGACCTTAAAAATATTAAATTCGTGAAATTATTATTTCAGACAAAGTTTTAGATCACGTTGTGTTCTTTCCAATGCCATAAGAATCACGTCAATCTGAGTTCGGAGTAAAACGTTATGACCAAAATACCGAGGCTATATTTGTTGAAGAGTTTGACCGAATTTCATGAAAATCTGGGAAAAACGATTCTATCAATTTTGGGCCGAATTTTGATGTTTTTAAGACCCAAAATTTATCAAAATTTAGGGAAAAATTAGAGTTTTCTTTTTAAGAAATAACTGAATAATTTAGGATGGATTTAAAGGCACCCACCTGTTGAAGTGTGATTCGAATCCTACGATAATTTGGGTTGATGGAGATCGGATTCGAGAGACAATATGCCTGAGTCTTTTCGCGAGAATTCCTTTCTTATGATAGATCGGTCGCGGCGATGAAAAACCTTAATGGTGAAAGATTTTCTAATAAGATCAAAAAATCGATGGAGATCCGACGAGAAATTGTGAAAGATGGCACTGTCGGAACTTTTGCAGAGAAGAGAGAATTGAGAGAGAGAGAATTGAAAGAAAAAGTAAATATATATCTAATTCTCTTTCTAGGTTAACTCTAATTAAGCTTTCCGTACAAGATTTAATAAAATAGTAGTTTTTACACGCAAATAGAATTCATACGTGACTTAAATAGTTTGACAAGAGGTTTTGTTCCAACGTTTTGTGTAAGCACCAAAGCAAATGGTGATTTTCTCGCGAAATTACAGTTATGCCTTTTAACCTGCTTCACTCTTCAAACGGGCGTAACTTTTTATATTCTTGTCGAAAATCGACAAATTATATATCGTTGGAATCGTATCGGCGAGTACTTCGTAATGAGTCTAATATTGATATAAAAAAAATCAGACTATTTCTAAAGTTGGTAGATTTCAATGTGGAACATTAGCACCACGCACTGAGTAGTACATCATCTAATACCGTTAAAAAAAAAAATTTATCTGAATTATTACAGGTGCACACAACCTTTGTATTACAGGTAGCACTACGATGGTGCACAGTAACATTGCATAGGCTCCCGAGTCCCTGACGACATTCAAAAACCAGATTGCCATTTAAATGAACTTATACCATTATGCCTTGTTTGGTAACACGATTTCGGGCTATTTTTGGCTGGAAATATGAAATTTCTCAACAAACCTCTACATGTGTGTATGGCAGGTTGCGGGTCTCACTTTTCTCGAGAAAATTTTAAAAAAAAAAAAAAAAAAAGTCAAAAAGAATAACCCATCATTTTTCTACTGAAAATTTATTTCGCCCACACCTGAATAAAAACGAGAGGAAGAGGCCATCTCATCTTCTCCTTCGTCGATGTCGAAATCAAGCCCACGCCGTCGTTGTTCCCCATTACGATCAAACTCATTTGGAGAGCGAAGTAGCAAAGCCACCGTTGATGGAAACTCCCAGTAGGGTTAAGAGAGAAGAGAAACGGCCATGAGAGAGCTTAGCTACCGACCTTCTGGTGAAGATTTATCTAAAACTAGGGCTTGAAGAATTCGTAGTTGGAGCACCGTTAACTTGCCGCTCTTGGTACGAAGCCTCCAAAGTTCCGGTTTGCTACAAAACCCTAGATTTTCAAGATTGGCCTCGTATTTTCCGACGAATCAGTGCCAACAGAAATAAACGTTTCTAACTCTGGCAGTTACTTGATTTTGCCATAAGTCGCAGCTGTGGAGGGTGAGCTATAACTTCAATTAGGTTCCCCGACCTCATCGTCCGAGAGTCCGATTTTCTCCTCATCTTGTCTTTTTTTACTTTACCTTGTTCATTTTTTATTATGTTGGTATTCAATTGCGCCTAGGAGGGATCCAAAGTTTTGTACCGAAAAAAAGGGATCGAAAATGGATCGGAATTCGGAGCCGGCCCAAAACTAGCCCAAAACTGAAAAAACAAAACCATTTTTCAGTTTTGGTTTTGGGTGGCTGACACTAAAACTCGAAAAAGCCAAAAAAAAAACCGATAAAAGTGAAAGAACTGAAATTTTTAAAATGTCGAAAAAAAAAATGAAACCATACCGAAGGGAATTTTTCCAACTTTGGTTTCAAATTTTTGAGATTTCGGTTAACCAAGTCCGACGCCAATTTGTTTTAGTTTGGTTTCGATTCAGGCAGATCCGAACCACAAACCAAAAAAAATGGTCTCGGCTCAGGTCTGTTAACGGAACTTGTACCCATATGAACAGCAAGGGTGGCGTGGTGGCAGTGACAGCAACCATCGTGAGTGAAGGTACCGGCCGGTTCGGTTTCAGGATTTGGGATTCGGTTTAAAGCTTGCATCCCTAATAATTGCCCACGAAATTGGGAATAATACGTCAATGTTGCTAGCAGCCGTTGGCCTAACTTCATTTTTTTGGTAGTGTTATTGTAACAAATTTCTTTGTTAATGAATTATGATTGATGATCCTGTTTATGAATTGATGGGCCTGTTTATGTAGGAAATGAGATCGTGGATGTTGCTCGAATGGTTTTTGTTTCTGGCAAATGTATTAGCGATATTGAATGAGGACTGGTTTCCCCCACGCAGAGCTTTTCTGACGTCTCTGGTGGACTGACGAAGCCGCTCAAGAGGGGTAAAGGTTGTACTAGCGGTTTGTGATAATTTTGACGGTGGATTATTGCCGCCGAGAAACGCCATGTAATTTGTAGTAAATCTTGGATGTGGCCTTTGATCGGATAATAAAAATTATACAATGGGTGAATCTATTGTAGATTTCAAAGATAATCAAATTGTACAGATGTCAGTAACCGAACGGTTGGCAAAATAAATTTGCAACCTTTAAATTTATTTATTTTTTAAAAACTTCCCAAAGAGTTTTTTTTTTTTTTTTTTTTTTTAACCAACCCATAGGAAGTAAAAAAAGAAAAAACTTCCCATGGGTTTTGCCAACCATCCAAGTGAATTATCAATTTCCTTTTTGGTGAACATCTGTGATCAATTCAAATTGTCCAAGTGGCAATCTATACTTGGAATATGACAGTCAAAAGATACATGGCTTTAAGTGGAGCGAATCATCATATTGATGATCTTTAATATCAGCCATTAAAATAAAAAAGAATGGCTGATATTAAAATCCACAGATCCGATGGTTTAAATCTCCCTGGAACACCGCTTTTGGGCATTTTGCACTAAAAAGTATGATCTATCAATTCGATGGAACTGATCACCCTCATCTTTAACTATTGATGGTATATGATCATTTAAAGACCATTTTGGTGTTAAATGATGGTCAGGAGAGTCGGTCCCTTTTATACATAGGGTTGGGGAAAATAAGATAGACCCGACTCTCTTAACCATCATTTTAAACACCAAAAACGCATTTAAATGATCTTACACCATAATGTTGTAAGATGTGGGTGGTGTTTAAATGATCTTGCACCATAATGGTTTAAGATGTGGGTGATCCACCCCGTCAATGCGTTGGATCATAAGATTGAACAACAGGCCCAAAAATAGTGGTTTAGAGAGGTTTAAACCATCCGATCTCTTGGCTATAATATCAATCATTGTGAAAAAAAAAAAAAAATTGGTCCATAGCAGATTCTTCAATGAGTTCCCAACAATGTATACCAACTCGATCCCAGCTGATTATAGGCATTTCCCCCACCTTAGCAGATCTATATGAATACAGGAAGCAAGGGTGATGACATCGACGGTTGATATCTCCCAATATATACATCCCAGTATTCGAAACCTGTTAAACACAGCATATAGAAAAAAAAGAAAAAAAAAAGTGTCTAGGAACATCGACTTCCCAATATTTCAGAAATATATATATTTACATGTTAACATGATCTTACGGGAAAAAGCACAGTTACAAATATCAAAACACCTGACAAAGGATCCCGAACACTATTGGGGCACCACACCAACTTCAGCAGAGGCCGCAATTGTTTACCGTACAGTGATACGTTAGTCAGTCAAGCAGTCATACTGTTGTCGCTCTTCTTGTATGAAGCGGAAAATTCGTGCAGCCGACTCATTTGCAGACCTTCTATTATGTGGAACAACTTTGATCACATGGTTCTGCTGATCAGTACTACGAGGCTGCTCAGGCTTCTCCAAGTTCTCTGTAGCAGGAGCCATAGGAAAAAGAGGCAGCGCATCCCTTCCTCCCTCTGCCCTGTCACAGGGACTACTTGCCATACTTCCTTGTACATCACTCTCCTTTGATCTCGGAAATTCCCAAACAGAATGGGAGAATGCTTCACTCTTATGGTTCAACATGTTACACGAATTATGAGAGTGCAAGTTGACGTTGGCCTCCCCGGTTGGAAACTGTTTATCTTGCTCGATGGAGGACGAGAGAAGCGGGTTTACAATTGGCGGGCCATATGGAGAAGGGAAGCAATTTGGAACCCCGGATAAAATCCCGGTCCCTTGCTGTTGGTGAGAAGTTGGAATCCCGTAAGATGGACTAATGAAATCTTGATTCATAGGACTACAGCCTCCGTAAATGGGTGCCATAAAACTGAAGGTTGAGGGGTGAGGGCCTGTACAGGGCTTATAAACAAGTCCCTCTGAAGGGAATATTACAGGAACTAGCCACTGATTCCCAGGTGGGTGGAAACACCAGCCATTGGATTTATTATCAGCTGGTGGTTGTAGTGGTGGTGGCGATGGGATCCATGAACGAGATCCATAATTTAAAGGTTTACCAACCAATCCTTTGTTGACAGCATTGTCAGCAGGAAGGCCAGAGGACTTCCCTAGCACATTTTCAGTGTTCTGATTTGGTTTATGAGAACTGTTGGGCTTAACCAGCTCTGGTTGAGATTTTAGAGTGTAGCTGGAAGGAAGCTTCTTAGGAGGTAGCTTTGGTGAGGGTTTGCTTATGTCAGAATTATCTTCAAGCAATAGATTTGGCGAACCAGCAAACAGCTTCTGAACCTGTTTGATGGAAACATAAGGATTTTGTTCTAGATCAATTCCCACCAATTTATCTTGAATGAGATATAGTGCCTTTCAAAATCAAAAATAAAAGCAAAACTAAATGCAGCAAGGTAACTGGGTCAAGGCAAGCTTACTTTAATCAACCTATGCAGCTCGAATACTTGCACTGCAAAAGCCCTCTGTTGACTGCAAGTTGTAATAAGAACTTCACACAGGTTAGCTTATCTCGCCAAACTATTGAGGACACAAAAAGAAATAAAAATAAAAACAAAAATCTGAAACCATGATAAGTATATATAATAAGCAATTATTATAGGTTAAACCAGCGGTCACTCACACAATTGCCAGGATAGGGTTAAAACAAAATTCATGTACTATATGCTTTACATGGAAATAGCTTATGATAGGGTAAGCTTCAATGTTTGTTTACTATATGCTCCAAAGGATTGGGTATGGTCAAACATGGAGAAAATGGTTGAGGGGAAGTACATCTTCGACATAGTAGACTGTAAATGGCGGGCCGAGAGAGGGAAATTAAGGAGGTATTCGAGGTAAAAGCTTTGGAAAGGGGAGGAACTAGTATCATATGGAAATAAGAGAAAAAAAAAAGTATCATATGGAATATTCAACTGCATAGGAATCTGTGAAATGAGGAGATTGAGGAATTCACTAAATTTGTAGAGGAATTGAGTGATTTTGGAGGTTAATAGAGGGGAGAGGATAACCTCGAGGGGAATAGGGAGAGGAATGATAGATTTATAGCCAGATCTACGATATTTTTTTCTAGGACATTAGTGGCTCAGCCATGGATGGTAATGTGGAAAGGATGGCTCCCTCAAAGTCTCAATCTTTTGCTTGGGAAGTAGCTTGGGGTAGAGTGCTAATGTGTCTGTAGTTGCGATAGAGGGATATATGTTCTTGTAGACTGTAGTATTTGCAGGTTGGTAGAGTCGGCAGAGCATCTTTTTTTGTGATGAGTGTTTCCGGATAGGAATTGAGAGCACCTCTTGAGTTGGTTAGGGGATAACAGACGTTTGGGGGACATGTGCTTCAGTTCTTGTTGGATAGCCTAAGAACCTGTTTGACAGGCTTGTAGTATGTAATGCTCTATCAATGACAAACTTCTGGAAAATCTGGTAGGAAAGAAATAAAGAATTTTCAAAAATAAGTTCCAGACTCTTAAACTTGTTGCTGATGTGATTATTGAGGACCTTTGTTCATGGTGGTCACCTTCAGGTGAAAGGGTCTCGTGTGAGCCAAATTTTTTATATTCTTCCACTGTTTTCACTTGCTTTTTTCGTACTTTGTTTTTCTTGGCTAAGCTTCTCCTTGCACCTCTCTTTGATCCGCTGAAAGTATGTTTCTTTTAATGAAATTACAGCTTTAAGTTGATAAAAAAAATAAATGTACTACAGCCTATTGAAGAAGTATGGTAGTACAACATTAGCCACTGAAGTAGAATGATCTTCCTTGAAAAAAGTCGTGGTTGTCTCACGTCAAGTAGTTAAGGCGGTGTGGTGAAGTCATGGCCAAGAGGCTCGCTACGCTATAGCGTGAACATAGCGAAGACATGGCGAGGTTATTTATTATTTTAATTATTTTAATTTTTTATTTTATCTATTAATTAGTAATATTCTTTTTTTATTTGTATCTTTTAAAAATTCACCTACTGAGGCATCATACTTTGATTATAATATTGAGGATTTCATGTTCTAGGTATAAACAAATATCAATAAATACAAATCAAATATGGAACATCAACAAATTTGCCTAAATATAAATAAATATATATGAAATATCAAAAAATAGAGAATATTAAAAAATATGAAATATTAAGTACACAGGGTAGTATCGCCGACTCTGCGGTTTTGTCGACGCTGGTGTGGTGAGAGAGAGAGAGAGAGAGAGAGTCAATGATTTTGTAACTTACAAGTCGGGGTTTTGTAACTTGTAAGTTAACTTTTGTAACTTATATTATAAAAATGTTATAACTTATAAGTATTATACGTTATTATCCAAAAAAGTAAATAGCATGCATAGCAACGCCATAATGTTATTCTGCCATGGCAACACTATGGCGTCGCTATTTAGCCACCATGACTATTTGGTTGTATATAGCGTTTCCCATCACCTTTCGTTATAGCAAAGTCATGGCGAGGCTATAGCGTGGCCTGAACAACCATGCCACATGACCCACTCATGGGATCACATCAGGGCCATAAGAATTGTAGTGGACCTCGATTCAAAGAGTTGGTCTTATGCAATTAGATAGAAGTTATTAGGGTTAGGATTTGAAGGAGAGAAGATGAAGATGGAGGAATTAGGGTTATGTTGTTGTAACTCTAACCCTTTTTTGACGCGGGACGATAACCCTAAAATGCGGAATATGATTTTTTTATGCAATTTGGCCGAAATTAAATAAAGTAATTCAAGTTTAATCACAAAACTATCTTAAGATACCTTAGGGTTGGAGAATTTTGATGAGTAGATCACACGAGATCCAAGTAGGGTCCAATCCGATGCGCAAGTACTTTTAGATTTGAGGCGAGATCGGCCTAGAGATAGAACTCTAGCTTTTTCGAGGCTTGGGCGTTCGTCTTCGATCTGATGTAGATTCGCAGGCTCTAACTAGGGCTTTGAAAATAGGTGTATGATTTTGTAATGGGCTTATGGTTTGATTTATAGCTTAGAAAAGGGTTTTGGGCTCTGTTTGATTTGGGATTCTGAAAGGGATTTATGATTTTAGGGATCAAGAAATCAATAGGTTAAGATGTAGGAGAAACAAGCAGGGATCAATAAGGCAAAAATCCAAAAAAGACAGTGATAGATAATAGAAAAAATAACAATGACTTTTGGGAATCACTCCCTTGGCCTCACACCAAACCCATCTCAAGCAAAGAATATTCAAGCATAAAAGCATTCAAAATATTCAATAACTAATTAAAAAGTCTTTACAAGCCTCTATATATAGGCCACCAATAATTAAAATTCGAAATAAAGAGTTCTAATAGAAATAAAACACAAAAAAGGCAAGTTTTCGCCAAAAAAACTCATAATTCGGAAGCCCATCACGACGTCCACGGACGTCCGTAGTGCCCCACGGACGTCCGTGACCTACGGACAGTGAAGGGGCAAAATCACGGACATCCGTCAGTGTTTCACGGACGTCCGTCACTGTTCATCACGGACATCCGTCACTGTTCATCACGGGCGTCCGTCACTGTTCATGTGAACAGTAACTTTTTTTTTTTTTTTTTCTGAAGTTGAAATTCTATTGCGGTTCAACTTCAATACTTTCGATCTTGACGTTCCCCGTCATTCTCCTCCACTCAAAATGTTTCATCACCGATGAAACACGCATGTTGTACTCGGACTCGGGCTCCCTCTCTTCTTTCGACGCCGATAATCTATTGTGGCCCCAAATCCAAGGCTCCCGAACTTGGTGTTCCCCGTCATTCTCCTCCGCTCAAAATGTTTCATCACCGATGAAACACGCACATGGTACTGATCAAGTGTATCGGAACTCGCACGGTGGAACTCCTTGCAACTAGCCCAAACAATCTCAGCTCCTGCTGACGTATGATCCTCATCTTGGTTGATTGTGGCGGGACGCACACGGTAATCCTCTCCTTGATGAACCAAATAACCCGGCTTGCCAACCCACTCTACCAAATATTTTTGAAGCTTCTCATCAACTCTCCCGAACCTGAAGGAATTCATCCCCGATGAAGTGTGATCGCCATATCGGTCGAGATTTCGAGAACTCAAACGGCGAGCTCTTTCATGACTAGTCCATGCACTCTCGGTAGTCGACGTATCAGCAGATAATTTGTAGTGATTGTTGCTTGAATTAATCTTTTGCTTAATTTCGGCATGCAATGCAGAATGAGACTCAAAACTTGACTCACAGCAAGACTCGGAATGTGAAGCGGAATGCAACTCGAGACAATGATGTGTGAGTGTATCTATTGACTCGATACTCTCATGTGCATGCAACTTTACCACCGACAAGGACTCGTGCACACAAGGTTCTACGGGCACCAACAAATCGTGCGTATGCGACTCAGTAGATTCTTGTGTGGGTGAGTCGGTTGACTCACGTGTGGGAGATTCAACATCACTACTCACAAGGGAAATAGAGGCCGTTTCAACACAAACTAGACTTTCGTCAGCTTCTTCCATCTCCTTTTCACTCATTACGATACGAGAGTCGTACACTTCTTTCACTTCCCTATTCTCAGGCTCCTTAGGACTCACTCTTTTAGGCAATAAATTCGGAGTGGGAAATTTTGTGGGGCATTGGTATGTAAAGTGTCCAAACCCTTGACACTTAAGACAATCAGGACATTTATTTGTCTTAGTTTTCAAACCACGTAGGAGGTGACGACGTATGAAAGGAACATACTATTCGATAAGTTCCACCTTCATGTCCTCTCATGTGGAGATGACTTTATTCTGAAGAGACTCAATGCGACGTTCTAAGCGAGTCCAAAAAAATTTGGCATTACCCTCCAACTTTTTTTTCACTAACCTAACTTTGTACTCATTCGGTACGCCATACCAATCAAAATACTCTTCTACACTCGACAACCACTCCACAAAGGTTTTGGGGTTTAGCCATCCATCAAAACATGGAACTTCATCCCGAATAGATTTTAGAAACTTTTCGGCAGGATCGTACTCGGGTTCACGCTGATGAGGGTATTCCCTAACTCTAGTCTCATCGCAACTGTTGAGACTTTGCCAAGAATTTGGTGTGCAACGGCTCCTATTATTAATTGCACACATTTGAGCTTTGATGTCCCTAAGGGCATCGACAATCTCGCTCATGCTCATGGTGAACACGACTTACTAACACAAGTGCTAAATGACATGCAAACATGACCCACAATGGATGAAGAAATTTGTCAATGACGTGCACACATAAAAACTGAAGAAAGATGCAATGAAAATTAAAGTGATACACAATATGCCCTAACCTAGAAAACCTAGGGCTCTGATACCAAAACTGACGCGAGACGATAACCCTAAAATGCGGAATATGATTTTTTTATGCAATTTGGCCGAAATTAAATAAAGTAATTCAAGTTTAATCACAAAACTATCTTAAGATACCTTAGGGTTGGAGAATTTTGATGAGTAGATCACACGAGATCCAAGTAGGGTCCAATCCGATGCGCAAGTACTTTTAGATTTGAGGCGAGATCGGCCTAGAGATAGAACTCTAGCTTTTTCGAGGCTTGAGCGTTCGTCTTCGATCCGATATAGATTCGCAGGCTCTAACTAGGGCTTTGGAAATAGGTGTATGATTTTGTAATGGGCTTATGGTTTGATTTATAGCTTAGAAAAGGGTTTTGGGCTCTGTTTGATTTGGGATTCTGAAAGGGATTTATGATTTTAGGGATCAAGAAATCAATAAGTTAAGATGTATGAGAAACAAGCAGGGATCAATAAGGCAAAAATCCAAAGAAGACAGTGATAGATAATAGAAAAAATAACAATGACTTTTGGGAATCACTCCCTTGGCCTCACACCAAACCCATCTCAAGCAAAGAATATTCAAGCATAAAAGCATTCAAAATATTCAATAACTAATTAAAAAGTCTTTACAAGCCTCTATATATGGGCCACCAATAATTAAAATTCGAAATAAAGAGTTCTAATAGAATAAAACACAAAAAAGCAAGTTTTCGCCAAAAAAACTCATAATTCGGAAGCCCGTCACGACGTCCACGGACGTCCGTAGTGCCCCACGGACGTCCGTGACCTACGGACAGTGAAGGGGCAAAATCACGGACGTCCGTCAGTGTTTCACGGACGTCCGTCACTGTTCATGTGAACAGTAACTTTTTTTTTTTTTTTTCTGAAGTTGAAATTCTATTGCGGTTCAACTTCAATACTTTCGATTTTGACGTTCCCCGTCATTCTCCTCCACTCAAAATGTTTCATCACCGATGAAACACGCATGTTGTACTCGGACTCGGGCTCCCTCTCTTCTTTCGACGCCGATAATCTATTGTGGCCCCAAATCCAAGGCTCCCGAACTTGGCGTTCCCCGTCATTTTTATTATTAGTATTTATACTAGCCACTTACAATCTCACGTATATCGAGAAGTAAGAAATAAGCAAACTAAGTGGTTGTGCTTCACCACACACACACCCAATATTCATAGTCACATAATTTTTACATATTCTAACAGCTGAGTGTGGTTGGATATGTTTATTGTGCAGATCTCACCCATAACCTATAAACCCTATCCATTTTTGCCTCTAGAATGTTAAAAGTTCATCAAAACCCAGGTTAAACCCTAACCACAAATCTGAAATATTCTTTAAACCATTAAAAACTAACTATTTTTGCTTCGAATATGAAAAGTCTATCAAAACCTACCTTAAAGTGTAATTCTAAACCTGTCATCCTTTATATTTTCCCATTTGGCTGGCAGCAACAGTTGTATGGATTGGAAGGACTGAAAGAAGCTAATGTCCATGTGGTTGATTATGATATTTTTTGGTGTGTATATAGACCTTGTGTGGGTGTAGATAGCTAAGTTGGTGTGAGTGGATACATTTATGTCCTTAGTCTTTATGTAAGTTGGTGTGCCAACAATATTGTGCAAGTGATATGTTTTTACTCAACCCTAATTTCTCCTAACTCTCTCTTCTTTTTTCTTCTTCCTCTCTCGTCTTCACCAAACCTAACCATTACTTAATTAACTTGGTGTTAGAGCATCGATCTCCATCAAAATTGACGTGCACCTGTCGCTGACGTCACCGACAAGCTGCTGACGTCAGCAGTTGCTGGAGGTCGCCGGAATCGCCTCAACTTTGGGATTTTGATCGGAACATTTTTCTGGTCAACTTTTGCTCCTGCGGCGTCGGCTTTCCCACTTCGTCTTCTCCCTCAGGACACCTCTCCATCAGAGTAGCAGAAACTCTAGGTCTTTCCCTGTTAGCTTATACTTTCAGCTCTGAGCTTCTAAGGCATCGAAATGTCATTGTAAGTCCATATTGATGTCTCCTGTGCTGAATGAGAGGAGTTCTAGTGTTGTTTGAGTCGCCGGAAACAATGGAAAAGTCGCCAGACGTCTCGAATCAGCAGCGATATATGCTGGAATAGCTTCAAATGACCTCGGCTGCATTGGTAAACTGTTTTTAACACATTTTATTGTCTCCGTTTCCAGTGTTTGGTTGTTTTTTGTTGCTTCCTTTCCATATCAAGCTGTTTGAATATGAATTCTGGTGAGGTGTATGTGTGAAATGGCATTGGAAATACCTTGCAATTACTAGTGCAGTATTGTGATGATTAGAATCACTCTTAGTGCTGGTTTTTTGTGCAGCCTTATTTGTTGATTGAGAAGGTGGTGTGAGGTCATATGAACTGTGCAGAGAGCATAGACGCTATACCAATGGTATTGTGGGCTGATTTGAGACTGAAAAAGGAGTCTCAACCCTTGTTTGTGCTGAAAAAGAGGTGGTAGTACCTCAGTAAATTTACAGCTGTGGCGCTGGTTTGGGAGTAGTGTATACAACGGTTTATAGCTCTATCTTGGAAGAATCTCAGTTATGCAAGGAAATAAAGTCGTAATTTGTGGAAGATGTTCTATGATTGACTTGAGAAATAAATATGATGTTCTGGGTGATGAGTTCGATGTTACTAGTGTAGCCAATGCCTGTAGGTCCCCTTGTATCTCATGGATTGTCAATTCTGGTGCCACAAATCATATAAAAGGGACATCCTCTTTATTCCAGGTGCTATCCCCTATACCTGAAAAATGCCACATACGTGTTGCTGATGGATCTGCTGTTCCTGTTGTTGGTAAAGGAAATGTTCAACTAGTTCTCTCCCTTTACGCTCTACATTATTTGTTCCAAAAATGTCTATCAATCTCGTTTGTTAGTAGTCTTGTTAAAATCAAAACTGCAGTGTTACCTTTTTCCCCTCCTTTTGTGTGTTTCAGGATCTGTCAACGGGAAAGGTTCTTGGTCATGGTCGTGAAGATCGAGGTCTCTATATTTTTGAAGGAAAAGAGAATCAAGATAATCAAAGAGTTCCAAGGCCCGTAGATGTTGCAGCCACATCCATTGGAGAGATAGACTTATGGCATGCTCCTTGCGGTCATGTGCCTTTGTCCAGGCTAAAATTTTTATTCCCACATAAGTTTAAGATTGCTGATGGTGTTCCTTTTCAGTGTGAACTGTGAAGTGTGTGAACTCTCAAAGCACACACAAGTTCCCTATCCTCGAAGTGGTAATCGGGGTATTGGGGTCCATCACCAACTACTTCAATAGCTGGGTTTCGTTACTTTGTTTCCTTCATTGATGATTGTACCCGTCTAACTACCATATACATGACGAAAACAAAAAATGAAGCTGCCTCTATTTTCCAGTTTCTCATAAACTCATTCAAAATCAGTTCAATGTCTCCATCAAGGCTCTTCGGTCCAATAATGGGGGAGAATATTCACCTCATCTCCTCCAGTTCTATCTTCAAAATCATGGAATTGAGTCGCAGACTACATGTCCCTACACTCCTCAGCAAAATAGGGTTGCTGAAAGGAAGAAGACACCTTTTGGAAGTTGCTCGCGCCCTATTAATTGGAAGAGATGTCCCAAGAAACCTGTAGGGTGAAGCCGTCTTGGTTTCTCATTAATAGAATGCCAATACCCATTCTTCAGGGAAAGTCCCCACATAGTGTGTTATCTCCCTTAAAGCCTCTATTTCCTGTTCCACCTAAAGCCTTTGCTTGTCTAGCCTTTGCTCAAATACCTTAAATCAACCGTGACAAGCTTGATCCAAAAGCTGTTAGACGTATTTTTTTTGGATACCCTCCATCCCAAAAGGGGTACAAGTTATATGACCCAGTTACTAGGAGTTTTGTGTCTATGGACGTCGCATTTATTGAAGATACCCCCTTTACTAAACTTCAAGGGAAGAACGAGATAAGGGAAGAAAGTCGTGGTGTGCTTCCCATCGTGACTATGGAAGATCTCGAAGAAGTTGTCAAATATCATGAAAAAGAAAAGGAAGGGGCTATAGAGATTAGAGAAGCAACCTCAATTTGATAGATTTAGTAAAAGCAAGTCTTTGTGAGGAAGAAGTTTGTGAGAACTCAAGTTCAAGAGGAGCCTACGCCTCAAGTCTTAGAAGTACAAGCAGAGTCTCCATCTCAGGCTAATGACCATGAATCTTCACCGAAGATAAATCCACCTAGAGAACTTGACCTTCCTATTGCTCAAAGGAAAGGTACTAGACATCCTATTCAAAAGTACGCCTCTTATAGAGGTCTATCTGCTTCTCATTATTCTTTTATATCTTCCATAGATTCTATGACTATTCCAACCACTATTTCTAGTGCTTTGTCTCAGCCAGTGTGGAGAGAGGCTATGGTACAGGAAATGGGAGCCTTGGAGCATAACAGAACATGGAACGCTGTCGATTTCTCTAAGGGTAAGAAATAGTGGGATGCAAATGGGTATATACAGTGAAGTACATGACAGATGGTTCAGTAGAAAGGTACAAAGCCAAACTGGTAGCTACAGGGTTCAGTCAGACTCAAGGGATTGATTATTGAGAATGTTTGCTCCAGTTGCAAAATTAAATATCATAAGAATGCTCTTATCCTTGGCAGCTTACAAAAACTGGCCCTTATCACAGCTAGATGTGAAGAATGCTTTCCTTCATGGTGATTTGAAGGAGGAAGTTTATATGGCACTCTCACCCATAGTCAAAAAAATCGTCGAATTTTTGAAAAAATCACAAATAATTCGCGAATTTAAGGTCCCTTGAATTAATCCCGAATTATTCGGAAAGTTTCGAAAATTTGCCTGATCACAAAAATTTGTGAATAATTCTCGAATTTTTCAAAAAAATAGTGACTTTCTAATATTTTTAATTTTTTTTACAGTTTTAAACCTTTTTATTTTTATTTTTTAATTTTTCTCACCGATTTTTCCTCCGAACTTCCTGAATTTGCCGAATTTTAACCTCGCCGAATTATTGCCAAACCCCGATTTGGTGACTACGCTCCCACCTGGATCCGTCAAAAAGTGGGAGACTGGGAAAGTGTGCAAGTTAAATAAGTCCATTTATGGGCTGAAGCAATCACCTCACGCATGGTTCCAAAAATTTAGTGATGTCGTTATAAGGTGAGGATTTAGGAGGAGCCACTATGATCACACTCTTTTTGTGAAAAGAGGGATACATACTACTGCCGTACAGGTATATGTTGATGATATTATCATCACTGGGGATGACAATGATGAAATCCAAAGACTGAAGCACTATCTGAGTCGAACTTTCGAGATAAAAGATTTGGGGCCCCCAAAATATTTCCTTGGAATTGAAGTAGCAAGATCTAAGAAGGGTATTGTATTGTCACAGAGAAAGTATACTCTGGATTAGTTGCATGACACAGGCATGCTGGGATGCAAGCCTCAATTAATCCCATTGAACAGAATCATCGGCTGAATGGCGAAGGTGAACTTCTCAAGGACCCACACGTGTACCAGAGGCTTGTGGGGAAACTCATTTATTTGACTATGACTCGGCCTGCTATTGCCTATGTAGTGAGCGTTGTGAGTCAATATATGAACTCACCACGGAGTGTCCATCTTGATGCAGTGTATCGAATCTTGCAATACTTAAAAGGAAGCCCAGGTAAGGGGCTCTTATATAGGAATCATGGTAATCTTGATGTAGAGATATTTACTGATCCAGATGGGGTCGGGAGTCTAGATGATAGGACTACTACCGAATATTGTACTTTCCTAGGAGGAAAGTTGGTAACATGAAAATCTACGAAGCAAAAAGTGGTATGAAACTCTAATGCAAAGGGGGAGTATAAAGCCATGTCATAAGGGGCTAGAGAGGGATTGTGGTTGAAGCACATCTTGGTCGATTTGGGAATCAATGTTTCTTTACCTGTGATTCTCTATGGGGATAATGAAGCAGCAAAGAACCCGGTCTTTCATGAGAAAACCAAGCACATTGAAGTGGATTGCCACTTCATCAAAGAGAAGGTGTAATCAAATGAGATTAGCATTCCTCAAATTACATATCTGAAGATCAACTAGCTGATATTCTTACAAAAGGTGTTGGAGGAAGTAGATTGAATGATATCACCTCCAAGTTGGGCATGATTGACATCTATGCTCCAACTTGAAGGGGGAGTGCTGATTATGACATTTTTGGTGTGTATATCGACATTGTGTGGGTATAGAGGGCTAAGTTGGCGTGTGTGGGTACCTTTATGTCATTACTCTTTATGTAAGTTGGTGTGCCAACAATACTGTGCAAGTGAGTGATATAAATACTAATGAAAGCAGGGTTTGAGATATGTTTTTACTTAACCCTAAGTTCTCCTAACTCTCTCTTCTTTTTTCTTCTTCCTCTCTCGTCTTCACCCAACCTAGCCATTAGTCCATTACTTAATTAACTCATGTATTTGGTGATTTCATTCTATGATCTATAACTATTAATCAATGTTTTTATTTTCTATGGGTTTATTTACTTTGTTCCCAAAACATTTTTTGAAAAATTACTTACAAGCATGTAAGGATTTGAATCCCTCTCTTGAAGTTTAGGATTATGATTTACCTATGCTGCAAACCTTCATGCAAGACCACATTTCGGCCGATAGTTTGAGGATTTCTGTCAAATTTTCGTTTATTTTTTTTTTAAATGAAAAAATTAGCATTTTTAAGAGTCTTCAAACCATCGGCTGAAAGTTCCAAATTATCGGCCGATAATTTCAAGGTCCCTATATTTTGGCTGAAAATTTATAGTTATCGTATCGGACTTGCCCGAAACCGCAAAATATGAGCCGATAATTTCAGATTTCGGTCAATATTTTGAACCATGGTTGGGATTGTGCCCTACAACCTGTACTTTTTAGAAAGGGGAACTGTGCGCTGGATTAGTGTTTAACAATTGGAATATTTAATTTTTCTGTTCTTGACAAAGCATAGCCTACAAGATCCTTTCAGGTACAAACCTCGCAGGAAGGCCTCCAGAAGGTGGGATTGACCCCGTGACCTCAAGGTTGCTATATTGTGAACCTTGTGTTTGTTGTGAGAATCTCCCCCACATGCAATGAAAAGAATATTAACCATTCGCCCGATTGTTGACTATCGTAAAACAGATTAGCAAAGATGTTTGGCAGCCGTGCTATTTATGATCTCAAATTTGGTAGAGAGATGTCAAGGTCATTTCCCATAAAATAAATAAGTTTCCATTTTTCATACTTAAGATCATTGGATCTGGTTCAACAACCCTTCTGTTAAGTAACTCATCTTCATCTTCCCATAAATAAGTAGCTTTACAACATCTGAGCAGAAAGATGGTTATTACCATTCAACTTTATATTGGTAATTTTCAGTACAAGCTTTTACAACTATTGAACACACTCAATATTTCTCCCTAGTGTCGATACTAGTAGTACCTGAAAGGATCTTTTTTTTTATCAGTAATAAAAGATTATATAAAAACCAGCAAAGCGCTGAAGCCGTATACAATCAAGCAACATAGATCAAAAGCAGAAGGCCTAAAACTAAGAACAACAAATACGACCTAGGCCCCCACACATTCAGATTTCGGTCGATATTTTGAACCATGGTTGGGATTGTGCCCTACAACCTGTACTTTTTAGAAAGGGGAACTGTGCGCTAGATTAGTATTTAACAATTGGAATATTTAATTTTTCTGTTCTTGACAGAGCATAGCCTACAAGATCCTTTCAGGTACAGACCTCGCAGGAAAGCCTGCTAAGGTTTATATTAGAAGGAGACGGTACACTCGGAGGCATAGGGGAGAGGGAAAGCAGGTGGAGGCGACACGTGGCCTGGCTCTGGAAGGTCAGCGACTTCTACGATGGGTTTTGACCGCGGGACCTTGCGTGGGAAGGGTTTTAAACTGGTGAAGGGGAGAGGGACACATGGTGCTGGCACGTGGCCTCTTTCGATCGCTATCGGGTCCGACGCGGGTTCCCAGAGGGATGGATTCGCCAGGCGGGTCTTAAGGTGCATTGAAGGCCCGGTGGGGGTTTCTCGGGTTCCTTTAAGCCCGGAGCCATCGAGCGGGCCGACTTCAGGCCAGATTCGACCCGGTTTGCTGAGATCTGTTTCTCGGTCTTGGACTGACCCGCGAACACAGCTTATTTCCCAGTTGGTTGAAGAGGAGGTCCGATCCTCTATACTCTATGACGAGTTACAGATTGAGGGTAGGACTACCGGAAGCGACTTGGAGGACTTCCAGCGATGCAGAGATTCACCCGGGGAGGGCGAGTTGATCGCTGTCTTTGAGGAGAGGTGGGATATCTTTGGGACCGAATTTGGTGCTTCATAGGCGTGGCCACTTTCGCGATTCAAAATGAACCGAGGTGCCTGACGGTGGATGATATGCAGAATCAACCTTATCTTGATCACTTGGAGTGTGGTGAGGGCCTGGATTCAAAATTGGTGGTGGAAATTGATCGGCTTATCGGTGTTGGGCGTAACCTTGGGATGACGTTTAAGGGGTCTCAGGCAGAGCTTCGGGAGGTGTTCCGTTTGATTATAACGGGACGGCAGGTTAGCAAACGAAAGCGGTGGGGCGGATCGTGGGAGCTGGCTCGGCTACATTGGAGTATGTCGGATGGGAGAAGAGAGGGGGGGCTTTGATCGGCAGTTGTCGGTTTAGGAGGGACTGTATTAGTTCGATTATAAAGATGTTATCATGGAATGTTAGAGGCATCGACGCCTCCGGCGGGATTCTGGTTGCTTGGTCATCGGTTTTGTTCGATAAGGTGGATGGGGAATTTGGGGTTTTTTCGGCTTCTATGGTGCTGCGGGACAAAGGGTCAGGGAAAGTGTAGAATTTTGCGGGTATTTATGAACCGGTGTCGGATCGCGAAAGGGGGGATTTTTGGTTCGAGATGAATGCGTTGGCTGGTCGCTAGGATTTTCCACTTCGCTTGGCTAGGGATTTCAACGCTATTCGGTGGGATTTTGAGAAGCAGGGTGGCCCGGCAAACCTTCGGATCATGAGGGATTTCAACTCCTTCGTAGCAGACTGGGGATTATTTGATATCCTGTTGATGGGGGCCAGATTTACGTGGTCTAGTTTGCAGGACTCGCCGTCTTTCAGCAGGTTGGACAGGTTTCTTTACACTACTGAGTGGTTGGACTTCTTCCCAGGTGCCAAATTGGAAGCTTTCGCGCGCTCCATTTCGGATCACCGGCCTATTGTTCTTACTTGCGAGACTCGGGGAAGGGGACCGTCCCCTTTCCGATTTGAGAATATGTGGTTGGTGGACAACGCTTTTCGGGAGAAGCTTCGGGGATGGTGGGCGAAACCGGTGTCCAATGGGACGGCTGCCTATCGTTTCATCACTAAGCTACGTCGAGCGAAGGATAGAATCAAGACTTGGAATAGGGAGGTGTATGGGAAGGTGCATGTTCGAAAGGAGGAATTGCTTTCGAAGCTAAAGGAGTTTGATAAGTTGGAGACTAGAAATCTTACGGCGGATGAGAGGGAGCAAGAATGCAAACTAAGGCGAAGTTCAGTGAGAGATGTAGGGCTGAGGAACTTTGCTGGATGCAGAAAGCGAAGGCTAGGTGGTTCAAAATGGGGGATGCCAACACGAAGTATTTCCATGAAGTTGCAAATGCCCGCAACAAATCAAAGTATTTGGGGAATATTATAATGGATGGGGGTGGCGTACTCAGGGCATGAGGAGGTACAGGATAGTATTGTGGATTTTTACGAACGATTGTACACGGATGAGGGTCTTCCGAGGCCAGTTTTGGACGAGCTTCAGTTCACGTCTATCTTAGACTAGGTTAGTAGGGGGTTGGAAAGCACTTTTACGGAAGAGGAAGTGTGGACCGCAATCAGATGTGGTGGAAGCAATAAATCACCGGGGTCGGATGGGTTTACCATGGAATTTTATCGTGCGTTCTAGGAGTGTATTAAGGTGGATCTGATGGAGGTTTTTCATGAATTTCACTCTTCGGTTTTTATTGGGAAAACACTAAATTCTACATTTATTACCCTCATCCCCAAGATTCATGGGGCTGAAAATATTTTCGATTACCGACCGATCAATTTGATCAACTGCGTCTACAAGATTATCGCGAAGGTGTTGGCTAATAGGCTTAAATGGGTGATGGGTACTATCATATCAAACTATCAGGGGGCTTTCGTCCGTGGGAGACATCTTACGGACCTTGTGGCGATTCACGACCATCCACTGCTTATGCTCTTCGTGGAGGTAATCGTGGAAGGTGGACATGGAGAAGGCTTATGACCGGGTTAGTTGGGAGAGTCTATAATATATGCTTGGAATGTTGGGGTTTGGTGCCACTTGGAGGAAATGGATGCGCGAGTGTTTTTCTTCTCCATGGTTCTCGGTGCTGATTAATGGGACAGCGGCGGGGTATTTCAAGACCTCTAGGGGTCTTAGGCAGGGTGACCCTCTATCCCCCTTCCTATTTAATTTGGTGGGGGAGACTTTATCTGGACTGATCGGGCGTGCAAGGGGATTGGGTATGCTTACTGGCATCAGAGTCGGCGATCAAGGGAGGTTTATTACGCACCTTCAGTATGCAGACGACACGATTTTGTTTGGGAAGGCTGATGGGGCGGAAATTCGCGCAATGGCTGATGTGCTCTCAGTGTACGAGGCGGTGTCAAGCCAACGGGTTAATCTCCTTAAATCCACGATATCGGGTATAAGGGTGGAGGATCAGGCTCTGACTTCCTTGGCTATTTCGGTTGGGTGTCGCATTGAGGGACTGCCCATCAGATATCTGGGCATGCCGCTCGGGATCAGAAAGCCCACGAGCCGTGACTGGCTCCCGGTGGTGCAGAGATTTGAGCAGCGATTGTCGACTTGGAAAGGTAGGCTGCTCAGTAGTGGGGGAAGGCTGGTCTTGGTTAAAGCGGTGTTATCTTCGATCCCCATTTTTTTCTTCTCCATGTTTAGGTGCCCCGCTAAAATTATTGACAGATTGGAGCGTATTCAAAGGTCGTTTTTGTGGGAGGGGGCAGGTCTGAACAAGCAGTACCACCTCGTCAATTGGGACACTTGCCAGTTGCCTATCGCTTATGAAGGGTTGGGGATTTGGAGTCTCAGGAGAACAAATTTGGCGATGCTCGAAAAGTGGATTTGGAGAGCGAAAAGGGTGGAGGAGAGAGGTAGTCTCTGGTGGGTGGTTTTGCGTGACAAGTATGGCCTTTCAGGGGGGAGTTGGGGGATAGATCTGTCTACCCACAGGAATAGCTCGTCGTGGTGGAGGGATATTTCACGTACCTGGGAACTTTGGGCAAAAGGGGTGCAAGGGGGTGTGGATCCCATATCCGTTTCTGGGAAGATCCGTGGTTGGATGTGAGTCCGCTCAGGGTCAGGTTTCCGGAAATTTACGCCCTTTCCTCAAATCAGGGTGGTAGGATTGATGAATTTGTGAGCTTTGTCAGTGACAGAAATACCAGGGAGGTTGTCATCAGAAGGCGTCTCAGAGACGGCGAGGTGGGGAGCTATGTGGAGTTGCTAAGTAGGCTATATGTGTCGCAGCGGAACACTCTAAGGGCTGATCTGAGGATTTGGGACATAAATCGGGCTGAGAAGTTCAGCGCCAAAGCTTTTTACCGATGGCTTTCGCGATGCCCGCTTATCAGGTTCGAGGGTAGATGGTTATGGAAAGAACCCTTTCCTCTCAAGATCAGGTTTTTCATTTGGACAGTGTGTAAGGACAAAATTCTTACTAGGGACCAGCTGATTCAGAGGGGAATTGACGTCCCGGCGACGTGTGCTATGTGTTCCGACGGGGCGGAGTCCACTGCTCATCTTTTCCTTCATTGCCGTGTAGCTTATGAGGTCTGGGGAGCCATTCTTAGAGCCTTCGGCATATCCTGGGTGATGACTCAGTCTCCTTATGTGCTAATGTTGAGCTGGGAGGCCGCGAAGGTGAAAGGTGAGAATAGGGGAGCTTGGAGGGCAGCGATGTTCGCCGTCTTCTGGTGTATATGGTGTGAGAGGAACCGCAGAATTTTTTAAGACAAAACCAAACCTGTCGGAATGGTTATTAGGGCGGTCTCGAAGCTCGTTACCTTCTGGGGCGAGCGTGGTGGACAGGGGGACAGCAGCCCCAATTTCCCTTGGGAGCCGGGTTAAGGGGGTTTTGCTAGGGGGGTTCCGTGTGGGGTCCTGCGTCGTGTTTGTTGTTCTTAGTTTTAGGCCTTCTGCTTTTTATCTATATCGCTTGATTGTATACAGCTTCAGCACCTTGCTGGTTTTTATATAATCTTTTATTACTGATAAAAAAAAAAAAATCCTTTCAGGTACCACTAGTATCGACACTAGGGAGAAATATTGAGTGTGTTCAATAGTTGTAAAAGCATGTATTGAAAATTACCAATATAAAGTTGAATGGTAATAACCATCTTCCTGCTGAGATGTTGTAAAGCTACTTATTTATGGGAAGACGAAGATGGGTTACTTAACGGAAGGATTGTTGAACCAGATCCAATGATCTTAAGTATGAAAAATGGAAACTTATTTATTTTATGGGAAATGACCTTGACATCTCTCTACCGAATTTGAGATCATAAATAGCACGGCTGCCAAACATCTGCGCTAATCAGTTTTACGATAGCCAACAATCGGGCGAATGGTTGATATTCTTTCCATTGCACGTGAGGGAGATTCTCACAACAAACACAAGGTTCACAATATTGCAACCTTGAGGTCACGGGTTCAATCCCATCTTATCCCTCATTAAAAAAACAGGGAATATGGATGCCACGAATTTGCGGTCTAATAAGTATGTGGACTCCTAATAAAGGACTCAGATGCACTGATACATAAGATGACAAGCTCCAATTAAAGAAAGCTTCCATGGTTTAGTAAATGAATTCCCAATAAGGACTTACATGCTTGAATACATAAAGTAGGAATCTACTGTGATCTGATCAATGTGAGTTTCTGAGAAGTGTGTACTTCTAATAAAGGACTTAAATGCTCTAATAAATAAAATAACAACCTACGAAGCTCAAAACAAAGTAAGCTCCTAAGATTAAGTATACGAACTCCTAATGAAGGATTTAAATGATCTGATATATAAAGTAACAAACTACCTATGCTCTAATCAAAGAGATGTACTAAGCTTAAGCATAAAGAATCCTGGTAAAGGACTTAGATTATCTAATGCACAAAGTGCAACCAGTCTCCAATCAAAGCAAGCTCCTACGCTTAAGGATACGGACTTCAATGCTTTGATATATAAAATAAATGGGGTGTCACTGACATCAATAGATTATCTAGTTTATGAAGAGCTTTTCAACTTAACAATCCTAGCAAAAGCTGACTCACATAGATGTCCTGATAGGATTTGGTAGCTACAAGGCTAGTCATTACCTTGATAATCTACTGATGTTGGTGAGGATTGATTAATAGATTATCCTAATACGAGATCATCTTGTCAAAGATAAATGATTTGATAGGAATTTTGACGGTGGATACTCGTTAGATCATATAACAAATGTTGTCAAAAGCACTAGGCAGGTTCGAGGTGGCGAACCCCTTTGAATCCTAAGCAGGGATTAGGCGGAGCCTAGGTGTCAAGAAAAAAATAAGGGAGCCATTACTTGCACATGCTTGTTAAGTGATTGCACCGAGGTTAAAGAAAGACTTTGTATTTTAGGGACATGTGACGTGAAACGCAATCTAGACCGTCTGATTTAAAGTTCATGATCTATATATCCTTAGTGGATAAGATTGGAGCAAGCACGATATTTATCATATGTGCTATTGTTGTCAATTATTGAATCAAATGATAGCCTTTGACTTATATTTAATCACATGATGAAGATTATATTTCAGGTGTAAGCCCTAAGCGGGTGATGTATGAGTCGACACCACATTGGTGCAACTCCCTCTATCCACGAAAACCCTACAACTCTTCTCTCCACATTTGGCGAAGGTGTGGAAGATGTTCTCCCTACGGCAATCCTCTTTGTCATCCCGTTGAGGTTGTGCAAGGGCACACCTCACAACTAAAGTACGGCCACTATCATCACCTTCCTCATCACTAGGTGTGACTTCTGGCTCGAAGACTTCTTCCACAACATTTCCATCATCCTCATCTCCCTCTCTCAATGAAGAGATTCCTTTGGGGGTCTCTTGTAGGGCATTGGGCAGCAAAGTGTCCCAACCCTTGACATTTATAGCACTTAATATGAGAACCACCCTTCGAGGATTCTCCAACCACACTTTTTTCCTTTATCAAACCTCACCTTGGTGGGAGTGGGTTGTGTAGGTTTGGGAGGTGGGTTTCTGACTCTAAGCCCCACCTCTCCGACACGATGTTAACCGGTATGTGATTCAAGTCGCCTCACCACCATCATTTTCAAATACCGTTCAAGGTCTTGAACAAAGGCATAACACTCTTCAAGAGTTTCAGCGGAGTGAGAGATCAACTCTTTTTGCAATTTCAATCGCAATCCGGTGCGGAATCTGGAAAGCGTGACTTGAGGATCTTCTAATACCTTGGCTCTCATCATGAACTCTTCAAATTTGTCAATGTATTTGGTCACGGGCATGCTACCTTGGCGTAAATTTTGTCATTGATCAAGTAGATAATGGTAGTATGATAAAATAACGTACTTCTCCGTAAGTCGTACCTTCATGTCCTCCCAACGGGTAATGGGAGCACAACCCGTATTAACCCTTATACGCTCGATGTTGATCCAAAAGAGTCAAGTTTAGCCGATGAGCTTCATCTTGCCGAGCCTAACACATCGCTCATGCTATACCACTCAAAATGTCAATCCATATCAGAGATTCAATCGAGGAAGACTTTAGGGTTCATTCTCCCATCGAAGGTTGGAAGTTCAACTCGGACATTTTTTTAGGAGTCTCCCATCCGGATCATAGTCATCTCTGTGATGATCTACCATATCGTTCCGATTTCGATCATTCTGATGACCATCGAGTTCAAAGCGTGGACCATCACGCTCACGGCGTTGATCAAGGTGCTCATCAACCCCTTCCAACCGATGGACTCAGTCAAACAACCTACCCTTGAAAGCCTCAAGGGATGTGTGGGCTTGCTCCATGGCAATCATCCTATCATTGATCACACATAATTCAGCTAGGATGCCCCTAAGAGCATCGAAAACCGCACTCATATCCATGGTGATCACGGATTCTAAAATGACATGCAACTATGAACCAACAATGAATGGAGACTTTTAACAAACACTAGACGTGCACACTGATGAACACAATTGAAATAAAAAAGCAATAAAATTAAAATGGCATGCAAATATGCCCTCCTAACCTAGAACCTAGTTCTTTGATACCAAAACTGACGCGGGACAACGACCCTAAAACGCTTGAATGGTGATGAAATGCTAGTTTGACGAAATGAAACTGATTAAATCAAACATAATCTCAAAATTACAGCAACACCTTTGGGTTTCGTAGATCTCCGATTGATAGATCATGCGAGATTCGGCTAGCGCCTAGTCCGATGCGCAAGTCCCGTTAGACTCGCGGAAGAGGCGATCCTAGAGATAGAACTCTAGCTACTTTCATATTAGGGTGTCGTTCTTCACTCAAATATGGAATCACCAGATAGCTCGAGGGTTGTTGATCAGATTGGTTTAATGGCTCAGGTGAGATATAGGGTTTAGGGTTTTCAGGATAATCACAGAGTAATAGTTGAAATAGGCTTATTGGGATCGGTAAGAAAACAGAAAAAAGATAAACAGAGAGATAAGGATAAAAGTTAGGAAATTGTGGGCATCGCACCCTTAGCTTCACACCAAACCCTTCGCGGGAGAGAAGATTCACTCTTCAAAAGCTCATCTCAAGCCAAAAGCAATTGCTCTTTTCATTTCATCAATAATTTTAAAATTACAATGTTTTTAATGACCTTATATAAGAGGCTTCAAAACAGAAAAACCCTAAAATAGAAAATTTACGAAACTAACCTAAAATGGTTACATACGAATCAAAAGAAACCTAGGAAATATGACTAAAAACGTCAATGCTAGACGTGACTCGCTCGAGCGACAACCGATGCTCGCTCGAGCGACTTGTTCCAGAGAAATCTTGTGTGCTCTTCGATGTCTCGCTCGAGCGACTTTTGGTCGAAAGTTCGGCCTTAATTATGAAGCATTCTCGCTCGAGCAACTTTGGGCAATTTGTATTCCTTTAGGCTTGGTTCGGGTTCTCGTTTTGTTTCTTCCGATGCCGGTACACACAAAATAGAGGTGTCTTCAACACAAATTAGGTTTGTTTCTATCTCTTTTATCTGCTCCTCACTCATCACGGTATTAGGGTCATACACTTCCTCTTCTATTTTCAATTTTTCATGCTCCTTATTTTCTTCATCTTTAATGAATAAACTGACCGAAAATTTTTATTGGACAATAATAGGCAAAATGTCCAAACCCTTGACACTTAGGCAAAATGTCCAAACTCCATAGAAGGTGACGATGTGTTAAAGGAACATACTTTTCAATAAGTCTTACCTTCATGTCCTCCCATGTGGAGATGGGTTTACTCCAAAGAAATTCAATACGACGTTCTATACGTCGTATTGAATTTCCCTCTACCTTTGCTTTAACTAGTCTAATTTTGTACTCCTCTCGTACGTCATACCAATCAAAATACTCCTCTATACTAGACAACCACTCCACGAAGGTTTTAGGGTTCATCCATCCCTCAAAATTTGGAATCTCATCCCGAATAGATGTTAAAAACTTCTCGGCAGGGTCGTACTCAGGTTTACGATGATGAGGGTATCCCCTAACTCTATTTCCATCCAAAACATTGAAAGTCCCACTATGATTTTGAGTATGACGGGTTTTTAAAGCCTCATGCTGAGTTTGCATCTGGGCTTGTAGTTTGGTCTGAACTGTGGTCAACTTGGTTGCAAGTTCCTTTATGATAGCTTCGATTCTGATGGAATCCATGCTAACATAGGACTCGATTAACAACACTAACTAGTATGCGACCAATGAATATGGAACCTAGACCTAATATGACCTTCTATTTGACATAACATGCAAAAAAAAAAAAAAATTCCTAGTGCAAACACTCTAAACTAGAATTGTGCTCTGATACCAATTTAATGTAGTAAAAATGCTAAATCCCTAGTTATGAAATTTTAAAATCAATTTGAGATTTAATTGAGCAGCGGAGATATAGAAATTAATCTCAAAACACATAAAATATTTTTAATTGATTTGATTTAGCGTTTGTTAGAATATGAACTTCCCGATCTAGAAAATGGGTCTAAAGATAGACTCTAGTTTCGATCTAGCTTAGGGCACCAAGCGACAACCTTGATGTTCTCTCTTAACTCCTTACTAGGATTTGAATAATTTAAGGATCAAAGGTTTTAAATCGTTCAAAGGGAATCAACAAATTAGAGTTAGGAATTTAGAAACTTTACCCCATTAACAATATAAAAAGGAAAAGATATTTTGGATTTATGGGTTTTCAATAGAAGAAACAAACTAAATAAATTACCTGACAATAATCAAATGAAAAAATAGAAAAGGGATGAAAGTTTCAAGGCTTTACACCAAGGAGATAGTCAGCCTCACACCAAACGCACGCAGAAAGGAGAATCGCTCGTCCAAGTTTTGAGAGAATCGTACCCTCGAAGAAAACTTTGATAAAAGCTCTCAATTTGCAAAAGCAATATTCAATAATCATTCACTAATTAACATTGTATTTACAATGCCTTTATATAGGCAAACAAACCTTAATTAAGCATAAATTTGAAATAAGAAAGTTCTAAAGCAGCTGAAAATCTAAAATGACAAGGTTTGCCCCAAAACTCGTAAATTCGTCAACTTGTAGACGAAACTCACATATGTTCATCCTGAGACTCACAGACGTCCTTCCTGTGCTCACGGATGTCCGTCTGTAGTGCACAAAACAGAAAACCCTCAGAATCACGAACTTCCGTCATAACGTCACGGACGTCCATGGATACGAATGCCGTGAGCACGTATGTCTGTGCTTCAACCCTTCAGAACATCTTCATTCTTTAGTTAGGAGCCTTCAGAATATTTTCGCACACTTCTTTCACCTTCAATAGACCATAGGCGGTTCTTTGAATCGGTTGTCCCCATCAGTAAGGGAAGAAAAAAGTGTGCATCACATCTAATAGTCAGCTTGTATCTTATCCTTCTCTTTCCCATTGTTATTGTTCTTTTATTGCCTCCTCATTAGCCGCTAATGTTCCCCCCAATGTAAATAAAGCATTATCACAACCAAATAGAATACAATACAGGAAATGGCGGCTCTTCAACAAAACAATACTTGGGAGCGAGCCGTGTTACCAAACTAGAAAAGATGTTGATGCAAGTGGGCATAGAGATGAAGTACAGACCTGATGGATCAATTGAAAGGTTTAAAGCAAGACTCGTTGCCAAAGTTTTTACACAGATATATGGGATTGACTCTGATTAAACCTTATCAACTGTGGCCAAGTTGAATTATTCTTATATCCATCTAACCTTGACAACAAACAAATCATGGTCCTTGATGTTAAGAATGCCTTCCTTCATGAGAACCTGCAAGAAGAAGTCTAGCACTCCCACGGTCCCACCCGGTTTACTCTTAAGGCGGAGAGGAAAATTTTCAAAAAGGCTATTTATGAATTGTACCAATCACCTCATGCATGATTTGAAATTTTTACTACGTTATGGCTGGGATTGGTTATAAAAGGTGTTCATCTAATCAACCTTTGTTTGTAAAGCAAGAAGACCGTATCACTACGCTGAATATATATGTGGATGATATTGTTGCCACTAGTGATGATCCAGGGAAATCATAGCTTTGAAATAGTCTTAGTCATGTGGTTAATATTAAAGATTTGAGCCCTCCTAGATACTTCCATGACATAAAAGTGACAGAGTCAAGGAAGGGGACAATCATCTCTTATAGAAAATACACACTTCGGGAAATGGGTATGTTGGGATCTAGGCCATCTGAATCACCATTAGAACAGAACCATTTCTTTAGCTCAGAAAATGGCAGAGGACATTGGATACTACCAACAACTGAATCACCATTAGAACATAATCATTTTAGCTCACACACATGTGCGTTTGAGTGTGTGTGTGCACAGAGAGAGAGATGCATATATATATATATATATATATATATATATATATATATATATATATATATATATATATATATATAAGAGAAAGACAGGCCAATATGCAGTGAATAAAAGTTGCTAGTGACAGAATTACTCACTTGGCAATCTCTCTTCTCGCTTTCCAAAAGTGCTTCTGACCTATAATACCTACAACATCATCAGGAGATATGTCCATGCCTGATATAGAGTCGACCATGGAGGTCTCTGAGACATCATCATTTCTGTCTGCATCTCCCCTTTGCAGCGACCCGTGTTCCATCTTTTCACTGTTGTCGCAGCAGTTTTCAGCATCATTAGAGCTTCTATGGCCATGTCCAAGTGGTCCTCCGAAGTCCAATCCGCTTCTCATGCAAGTATTGTCCGTAGGCAGAAACCCATTGCCTGATTCTTGATATATGCACGCATTTTCCTTACATGAGTTCACTAAATCACGACCCGGTCCACTTAGGTGTTCCTTGATTACTACGGTTTCTTTTGGTTTTTGTTCACCCTGATATTTCCCTTGTCTTGACTTGAGACCTGTGGTGATAATTTGTTTTGGGGCCTTATCACAAGCATTATGAAATTGGCTTGAATTATGGAAAGCAGCTTCGGCACTTTTACCCATTGAATCTCCTGGATACTTCGGATAAAGGGGAATTATTCCATCTCTTTTTGCATTGGACTTATTAGGAAACATAGCAATTTCTGAGTGTACCAATGTAGGCACCCTGAAATCATCTTCATCTCCAAATCCATCTCCGCAGGAATTCTTTGTATTGGAGGAGTCATGCGGACCAAATGAACTTCCATTGGCAGTGGAAGATACATTTCCTGTATCATTTGACCTTCTATTACTCACATTTTTCACAGATCTCCTATCAAACTCCACCGTTGCAGTATTCAAATTAACCCCATCGGAAGAACGGGAATGAACCTTCTCAACTGAATGGGAATGTGTGGGAGGAGGAATGTAAAATGGAGAGAACACACTCCTTTCATGGACACCCCTCTGGAAGCATAAACAAATGAAATTATCTAGGATGAAAAAAAAAAAAGGCATGGAATCAAAGATGCAGAAGTTCTCCCAAAAAAATTAACATAAAACCCTATAGAGAAAATAGATATATATAAAAAAATTCCCACAGAAAATATCCATGAACATGTTTTTTTTAATTGGCAAGCTGGGATAGAACGTGAGACCTCAAGGTTGCCATATTGCACCCTTTCAGTTGAGCTACACAGGCCCAACTCTATCCACGAGCATCATCAACATACAAAATTTGGCAGGCATAGAATTGGTTTTGGGATGAACCAGAACCATGTCTACGGTTCACTCACTGACTTTTCTTATGAAATCCAAAATAGCCGTAGATCATATATGTGGAAAATCTTTGAAATTTGCGAAACCATCTAATGATCCATTGGATATTGACCAAAAAAAAATCCTACAGATAAATAGATATATAATTTTTTACTTCAAAAGCCATCCATGGGGCATCATGGAGCAGTGAATCATAGCCATGGGTTCATCCCAAAACTAATTTTAAACTTGCAAATCCCACAAAATATCTTGTCATGTTTTCAAAAGTGTTTCTTCAATAGCACAGAATAACAAATAGACGACATAATTTGCTCTCAGAATATGCTCTAAACTCACCACAAATTATAAAAACCTGTTCTCTCAAGACCAGCCAATTAACTATTGTTTTAAAATTTTCCTGGAACGAGACATTGCGACCAAGCTTTTTCACATTTCACGAATGTACAAATGAATCAGGTAGGGTATACATTGGGGAAGACAAGCCTATATAGGCTTAGAACCACGGGCCCCTAGCACAAAACAATACGAAACGTCTCGGTTTTAGGAACAACCAAGAGACAACCTGCAACCGAGCTTTAAAACTATGCTATTAACAGAAGAAAATCACAGAAAATCCTTTCTTCCTCCCAAAAAACCAAAAATCATTCATGGATAGCGTCAGCTAGATATGTAACCCATGGTGACTCTAGAAACCACTGAACTAAAAGATGATAAAACAAAAAACCAACTTATTTCTTATAAAACAGATCATATGCATAGCATGGTGCAAAAGGATTTAAATATTGCAAGAAAGAAAAACGTTATCAGTTTTTGCCCCTGGCATTACGAAATCCACCTCCTGCACCACCAATATACACCAAATGCATGTCCATTCTTATATATATGGAAGAATTATTAAAACATAATATTTTTACAGAAAGAAAACAAAAGCATTTATTTTATTTTAAAAAGAAATAAAGATAGCACAGGACAGTGCAGCAATAACAATTGATTACCAGTTTAACTTAAACAGCCGGACAGCGATAACCAGTTTAGGCCAAAAAAAAATGCACAATTTTTGCCCTCTATCTGATCAAGAACTTGTCACTGGACATGAACTTTTTAAGAACTTTATTAAAAACTATACTGTTCTGGAAATTTAAAGAAATTAACCTGTTTCTAATAAGTTTCTCCAGATATAATTATAAACCGTTGAAGAAAATTATGTTGTTATTAGAATATAATTAGAAAGTTTAGTATCATAATGATTGTGTTAGAATTATTATTAGAAGT
Source organism: Chloranthus sessilifolius (assembly GCA_021018995.1). Classification (NCBI taxonomy): domain Eukaryota; kingdom Viridiplantae; phylum Streptophyta; class Magnoliopsida; order Chloranthales; family Chloranthaceae; genus Chloranthus; species Chloranthus sessilifolius. Next base: position 47,280,438 of record CM037593.1, on the reverse strand, counting down.
TTCAGTTCAATTGGCATTAGATTAGGCCCTCCGTCCCTCACTCGTGTAGTGAATATTTACATGTATTTTTCTTATGAGATGCATATAAGGTGTACCAGCCCAACACAAAAGTCATTCCCTATTGATAAGTCTATTAAGAAATGAGTGGCCAGGATTGATTCCTGCGGTTAGGTCTTTCTAGAAACTCTTCAATTGTGTCACAGGTGCATCATAATACATCAGAGCTTACTGCTCTCAATCAATTGTTGGATGCAGATCGGATGGATCGACAACATTCCCATCCGCAGGCATACCCAACTCATCTGGCGACATCAAGAACCTGCCCCCGGCCCATACACCCCTTCCACCCATTAATACCCATCGTACCATCCATACAAGCACTACCCCTTTTCCCTCTGATATGTCATCCACCCCACTCACCTTTCCCTCACCTCATCCCACATCACCATCCCTACTCCATCACCATTATTTCCTAACAACTCTTTTACAACATCACCTTCACCACCTACTCTTTGTCCTATCTCCTCTCCACCATTGAGTCTCTCACTGCCATGTGTCCCTCTCAGCCCACCTGTTGAACCCCAACCTTCCATAAGTACTCCTCCTATACCCAGTCATCATATGAAAACAAGGTCAAAAAGTGACATACAGAAACCCAAAATCCATTTCGGATTATCCTCTTCTCAATAGCAACCTATTGAACCAACAAGTTTCACAGTTGCTTCAAAATCTCAACAATGGCAGAAAGCCATGTCCGAAGAGTTCGATGCTTTGATGAAACAAAGAATGTGAACTCTCTTTCCGATGCCGTGCGATCGCACCATGGACATGGATCAAAATATCGGATTTTCGATACGTATCGTCCAAACCTCCAGGACAATTGTCACAACCCCAGATTTTTGGGAAACGTGCACGTCATGCACTATATACATGTATATGTGTTTCACAAGGAAACCAAAACGAACCCGTAAACACTACGTGTGTATGTGGGAAACACGCTAGTATTTTCCTAACTTATAAGTATATAAGTGAAAGAGAGAGGAGAGAAGAGCCCTTACGTAACTCTATTCTAACCTAAATAGAGAGAAGGAGAAATAGAGAGAAAGAAAAGAAGAGCCTAGTAAAGAACTAGGGTTTCGTTGGGACTTAAATCGGCGGAAAGAGTTGGAGAAAAGGCTGGAGGAGGAACCTTGGAGACCTGTTAGCCTAGTAGAATTTCGAATCTTAAATCGAACTTGCGCGAGACTCATCGTCGGAGGTATGTTAAAGGCATGATAGATGCTTAGGCATGTTTTAAATAATAGGAAGAATGTTGGTTGAATGATTTTAATGATATTAAGGTTTGAATGAAGGGAGAAATAGTGTTCTCAATCAGATCGAGGAGCAAAAATCATCGCTCCTCGCTCGAGCGGTCTAAAGGGCTCGCTCGAGCGAGGATAAATAGTAAAAATATAGCTCTGGGCTCGCTCGAGCGGTCCCCAAAACAAGGGGGAAGCTCACTCGAGCGAGGTCCCCAGAAAAGCTTCAGGCGGCTCGATTTAACCGCTCGAGCGATCTCGATTTAACCGCTCGAGCGAGGTCAAGTGACCGCTCGAGCGAGGCCAAGTGACCGCTCGAGCGAGGTCTAGTGACCGCTCGAGCGAGGAATTTTGCTCGCTCACGCGAGACACCACTCAGTTCTTGAAATTATGGGTACAGAAACATGGAGGTTATGCACTCCAATGATTCTGGTAACCTTTCTAAGCATATTCTAAATACATAAAATGTAGGTTTGACGTATGATCGTGAAGTGTAAACCTCTACGAGAAGGCGTGCTTTGAAATTCGTCAAGGTAGGGAATATTCTTGAAACATGTGCATTATTCCGTCAATTCATATATGTAGTGTAATCCAAATTAAATTAGTCAAGTACTGCATGATTATTATGAAAAAGGGTGTGTGACTGAGTTTCAAACGTGATAGTCTTGAGGTCCCCAGGGGACGAAAAATTATAGAGTAAACATCTGGAGGACGCGATGGAATCAGGGGCATCCCAGGGATGCAGATGAAAACTAACAGTGAAACGGAAGTAATGTGACAAGGTCTGATGTAATATAATTAGCACAATCACGGTGAATAACTATATGTAGAGCACATTCGATATTTTTATTATTTAAGGTTTGATTAGAATATCCCACCGACGTGGCGGGATACCCACGACTGACTCGGCAGGATATCCGTGACCGCACGGCAATCCAACTACATTCATAGCACATCCCAGGGATGTAGATTAAGAATAAACCCCGCCACCTATGAGAAAGGGGCTTGGGCAGTATTCCCAGGGAATACATATAACAACTGTCTAGTTAGACGACGAGGGTGGGTATTCCATCGGGGCTCGATGCTATATTGCTCGGGGACTACTTAAGTTAAGATTTAAGAGATTTGGGCCAAATTCACAACTAAACCAGAAAGGAGATTAAACAAAACCATGCAAAGTGACAGTCGAAATCATTATTTTTATTCCAATTATTCAATTGTTTTCCATAAATGTTACTCGATAATTTATGCTTTTAGAACTGCTGACATGTGTGTGAAGGTTAATCTATACGTTCTTTTTGTTTCCCTACGGAGCTAGGATGTAGCTCACCCCCCTTAGACTATACGTCGCAGGTCCAGGACTAGCGGCAGCAGAGACTTCAGAATCTTGATCCAGGATTCGGATTACGTGCCCACAGAAGAGTCAGAACCTCCTCCTGAGGAATTCTTCTAGGAAACCCACTGCATACTTTGAGAGTGAGTTGAGAGTATTAGGTGCGGCTTGGTATGTCAAGCATCTTTATTCGAATGTATTTAAATACCGTTTCTTTTAATAAAACGTCTAGGATGAACAGTTATCACCAATGGTTTTGGGTAAGTTCTTATGTCCATGAATTGGCATGGGACAAGGACTGCTTTTCGATACCATGGTTTTTATATATGAGAACTTGTTTAGAGTAGCTACGTGGGCCCTAATTACAGTTTTGGCTTGTATATACCAATGTATCGTGAAGAACCCAGGGCACGGCCTTGAGGATCGTGCTGATGGCACGAATTTCGAGGTGCCGAAATTCGGGCTGTCACAACAATACGTATCGCGCATCGTCCGATACATTCAATGTATCGATACATTGAATGTATCATCCTAGTACATTTATTTTTATTTTTTTAATCCCAAAAAATACATTAAAATTCTGGGACGAACGATAAATTGACCGATAATTTGGACGATACGAACGATAAATTGGACGATACAAATGATAATTTGACCAATAATTTGACTGTTTCTAAGGGGCCATAGAAAAACCCTAAAACTTTCCGATGCCGTGCGATCGGAAAGTTGACCGATAATTTGATTGTTTTTTAGGGGGGGCGATAAAAACTCATTTTACCATATCGTTCCGGTCCAAAACCGATCCATATCGGTATCAGACAATATTTTGATCCATAACCATGGATTTTCAAATTAAAAACAAATGCCGACGGCTTGATCTAGCAATACAAAGCGAGACTTGTCACCAAAGGGTTCCATCAAGAAGAAGGGATCGACTATCACGAAACCTTTAGTCCCATTGTGAAACAACCAACGATCCGCATTGTGTTATCCCTTACTCTACATTACAACTGGACCATCAAGCAATTAGATGTCTCAAATGCCTTCCTTGGCATCCTTGAAGAAGATGTATATATGGACCAGCCCCCGGGTTTCAAAGATCCTCACTGTCCGGACTATGTGTGCAAGCTTCATAAAGCCATTTACGGGCTCAAACAAGCACCACAAGCATGGTATGCTCTCCTTTCTCGGTTCCTTCTTCAGCAAGGCTTTCGCAACAATTCTACCGACATTGATAAGTCTATTAAGAAATGAGTGGCCAGGATTGATTCCTGCGGTAAGGTCTTCCTAGAAACTCTTGTATTCTCTATATATATATATATTCTATTTGGTGACCTAATGAATTAAGCAATGGTCTCTTTTGCATTAATGCAGACCCCTGTGAATTTGTAGCATGACTCCTATTTCTATTTTCTGATATGTCCCGAGACCATTTAGTAGGGAACCACCAACATCTATACAACAATCTCAGTTTCCATCCACCATCAGGGATTAGGAATACATCAGCACGTTTCTACCTTTTGTATGTCCTAAGACCTCTCTGTGAGGATGCAATGAACGATTGTAAAGTTGATCGACGGGTGCCCACTAACAGCTATGCAACAGTCTCGGTTGCCGTCCACCTATAGGGTTTAGGACATTGTGTAAAGAGTGATGTGTTCCAATTTAAGGGGTGGGGCTTTAACTGAGAACCCGATTACTCGGTGCTTTTACTAATTGAGAATGGTACCTAATTTTCCATTATCCATTTCTGTTTCTCCAACTTTTATCATATTTTTCTGAGTTTTTTAATAACATATGAATCAAATCAAAGGCAATAGTTATTCGCAAAACAAATCTAAACACCAAAACGTTCAGAACAAATATATCATATATCAAACAATTTTTATGTACCCATAATAAAAAATTAGCAACCAAACTAACCTGGCTTGAGGATGCAGAAGGGACCAAGGTGCTGGTGTTATGAGGCTGAAGAAGCAAAGAGGATGATGCAGAAGAACTGAACCTCTGAGAAGGAATGCTGAGTTGCTCATAAAGAGCCATCTTGTTCCTTGGTGGTGCTCTTGGTCCACCTTTCTCTGTATCATTCACATGTAGCCTTGGAAACATAGGCCCTATGACCTTCTCATCATCTTTCCCACCTTTCATTTCTCTCTCCCTTTGTTCAATTAAAACAAAATCCACTCAGAATACATCATCTTCTCATAGGAATCATAACCAAATCCACTGAGAAAATTTAATCTTTTTACACCAACCTCTCGAACAAAGCCCACTTAGGAAAATTGATCTTTTTACAATTAAATTGACTTTTAAACTTGTCAACTCATCAAAATTGCAACAAAATTCACAAAACCTCCTAAGAAAAAACGACTGATTCTTCGAAATTGAAACTAATCCACAAAACCCACTTAGAAAAAACCGTCATTTCTTCGAACTAACAACGAAATTCATAGAACCCACTTACCAGAAACCAGTCAATTCGTGAAATCAGGACGAAATCCAGAAAACCCATTTTAAAATAATACAGTAAGATAACAAACATCCAATTTCCGACCAAAAAAAGAGAAAAAATTACAGAATCCACATTTTAAAACAAACTTTTTTGCCTGAAAAACAACAAAATCACACGAATCCAGTGTCTTACAACAAAACCCACGAAGGAAATTTGATTCTCTAACAAATTCTAAGACTTGAAACCTGTGAACCCAATATCTTATAACAAACCCACTAGAAGGAAAAATTCAATTTTTTATTTGAGAAAACGTAGAGAAAATCAAAGATTGAGATCGATTGAGCAAATATCTGGCAGAGAACCAGTCAGATGGTTTGGAAAGATAGATTCTGAGGGAGAGAAAGAGGGATCAAAAGAGGAAAAAGTGGGCGTGGTGGGTCCGTGGATAGAACTAACACCCTCACGGAGGATGGATAGGACTCATATGGAACTTTTGAATGGAGTGTAGAGGTATTTTGGGTATATAGAGTAATTTAGGCACTTTGAGATTTTGGATAGAGATTTTGGAAATCCGGGTCTCATGGGAAGTGTTTTGGATAAACAAAAGCAATAATCACATGTTTGCAAAAGTTATATTATGTAGTAGCGTGAATAGGGATAAGTTTATACTCGTCTGTTTGAAAAAAACCTCTACCACATGCATATGAAAAAATGACTCGTCTGTTTGAAACTTTTTTCCAAGAGGGTTAATCTATTAGAAGAATCTGACTTATAGCGAAGAGTTTTACTTAGATTAAAGAGCTGATGTTATATGACAAAAGAATATTTTTAACTAAAAAAGTGATAAAAATAAAATATGTACAGTAAAGATGAATGATTAAGATGATGTAATGACATGGGTACATAGATAGTAATTTGAGAGTGCCACTAATAAAGGAGAGAAAAAAATATTGTTATAGATCATTTTTATATATTCATGGAGCTCAAAATAGATGATGTGCAAAAGGTTAAGACTATGATTTGAATTCTCGGATTTCTCTTCTAAAAAAAAAAAAAAAAAAAAAAAAAAAGGAAATCTCGGATTTCTGAGTTGTCTCGGACAACTCTGAGCCCGAGATGTCACACGTCTCAGCAATACAGCGTGAACTAAAAATAAGCGTTTGAATGATCTTATCCCAATAAAGTAGGTGTTTGATCTTGTACCATTAAAAAATACTACACTATTATGCCACATGGCAAATATCTGTGATCAATTTAACCAGTCTAAATGGTTATTCATGATTGGAACGTATCTTTGTTAAAGAATCATGCCTATAAATCAATTGCTTACCATCCAGTCAATGATCTTCAATTTTACTCATTAAAAAATAAGAATAATAGTAGTTAGTAGAGTGCACAGATTTGGACACACCATGATAGTCGTTCACGAGATCATTACATAGACAGGATAAGATAAATAGTGCCATGTGTATAAAGAAAATGGTTAACACTTTTAATAGAGTACTAGCCTAACATCCTATATATATTAAAATATTAAAATGATATTTTCTTTATTGTATCTCTGGGCGAAATGCAGTTAAATCTTGTCTCAATGAGCCCCGAGACACCTCGCCGAAATGTCTCATATCGGGCGAGATTTCAACTCATGATTAAGACTCTATTAGTATAAGTAGGAGAAGAAGACCAGTAAAGACATGAAGGGAAGTAGTGAGGAGGGATATAAAGATTGTGTAGTTACAAAGCGCTTAGTGTTGATGCAAATGAAATCGATAAATAGGACTCACAAAGCCAAACGTAGATAGTTGCAATAAAGTTCTGAATTTGTGATGATGATGACGATGATAATTATTATTATTTTGAGATTGAGGCAAGGATTATCACAGATCAATGCACATCTCAATGTTTGTGTTGCACACAACTTAAAGTTTGTGCACCTGTGGATGGACCCATGCACCATGATCAAACTAGGGCTGTCAATGGGCCAATTTGTGTGGGGTTGTTGATAGGACCGATTATTTTAAATCCTAGAAATCATGCTCGAACTCGAACCGAATACAAAACTGAGTCAGGCTCCACATGTGTTCTTTCGAGTTCAGGCTTTTTATCTAAGCACATACCGCATATGGACTAAATTTAGTCCAACCTGGCTTTTTCTCTTAATATAATTTGGCTTAGTTGGGTCGAGCCAAGTTCAAACCAAGTTTTAGTCAATCTAATCATTTTTCATCCTTAAAAATAGGTTTGAACCGTGCCCAACCAAAATCAGGTTAGGCTCGCCGCAAGTGCATTCGAGCTCGTTGCTTCATTTTAGCCCAAACTTGACTAGAGTTGGGCGAGGCTCGAGCGAAAGCCCGATCCATTGACAGTTGTAGGTCAAACTCATCATACAATTAATCCACTTTCGGCCGTTAAATAAATTATAATGCTCCATATTCATTTCATGTGTCTTATGTATGAATAGATAAATATGAGTACCATACTCGCTAATTAGTATAAATGCAGTATATGTCCTCCATTGAAGCTTATGCATTGATGAAAGTTGGTTAATCTTAATGGTTTACCATAGTTACTTAGCTCATTGATTCTCTTTATTTGAATTCGGGTTCGTAATTCGCTATTTTAAAATGAATTCAACTCGTTGGGGTAGGATGAGTATTATTAATTATATAAGAATTTAAATCATCTTTTTAGGCTTTCAAAACTTTATTATAAGTAAGATACTAACAATTAACTAGATAATTGGCTTGTTATGCCCAATTTGATTCATTATATTTAATCTGTGATTTGCTTGGTGAATGAGCGAATTAAGTAACATAGTGTAACAATTCAAATTTTCTTAAATCTTTTAATGGCGTTAGATGTGTTTTACACTATGCATAGTGTTAGCGCTCCACACTGGAACCAACCCTATTCTAGAAAACTTATTTAAAGTTAATATCTCTCTATTTTAATTATAATTTTAAAATCCTAGTCGTCTTTTATTCCCTTATTCTTATTCTAAGAAAACCTTAGCCGTTACAACTTCCTCTTCTTCTCAATCAATTTTTTTCCAAAACCCCTCTAATATTCTCAAAACTTTTGTTTGTTCTTCCATAATAAATATCGTAATAACTATCACAACCTATTTCTTGCGACAAGATCGGGGAACGAGGAAGGAGAAGACAAAAGCTTAGACGAAACGCATGTTAGGGCATTGATCTTTTCAACCTAATTGCTATCAATCTGTCGCTCACGTTTCAAGAGGTGGGTATCCTTCAATCCATTTTGTACTTCTCAAATCCCGTTACATAGGATGCGTTCGATCGTGCATCAACGAATTTAAAAATCTTATTTAAACCTTAATATCTCATAAATTAATAGATCTGTGTGTTTAATATTATATTTTCTCTTGAAAGTTATATATTTTGTAGATCTAAACATTGTATACTTGTCTTTCAATTTATTAATTTTCATAATTTGATTTACTATAAAAATCTACCTATTTTGGTCATCCCTTATATTTCTTTATCTCTAATTAGGATCTTATATTAATTATTTTTTTGTATATTTCTTTCTCCCTAATTATGATCTTATTTTAATTAGTTTCTTTTATCTTAATTAGGATTTACTGTTAATTATTTTTTCGTATATTTCTTTCTCCCTAATTAGAATCTTATTTTAATGAGTTCCTCTTATCTTAATCAGGATCTTATGCTAATTATTTTCTCATATATTTTATTCACCCTAATTAGGATCTTATTTTAATTAGTTCTTTTTATCTTAATTAGGATCTAATGTTAATTATTTTCCCGTATATTTCTTTCTCCCTAATTAGGATCTTATTTTAATTAGTTCATTTTATCTTAATTAGGATTTTATGTTAATTAGTTTTTTTCTTATATTTCTTTCTCTTTTTATATACATGAAGATTGTTATAAAAGAAGATCATGGATAAACCTAACTATAGTTCTATTTTAATTATTTTCTCTTATTTTTGGGTTTTATTTCGAAACCCTAATTCACTCTTAAATTCTGGACTAAATCGATTTATAGAAAATTTGCCATAAATCCGATCGATCGATCGAATCTGAACAGAACCGAACGACTTTGCTTTTCTTTTAATTACGATCGATCGATTCCAAAATCGATTGATCGATTCTAAACCGAATTAAATAACTCTTTACTTATAATTTATAATTGATCGATCGACTTTCCAAAATTTATATACTAATGCTTCCTTTGATTTCTATCCAGTGCATCCCTTCTTTATACTCTTTCGTACACTCGGGTTGAGACCCAACGTTGGATTCGGATTTCAGAACCAATTCGAGGTCTAGTGTCTCGAATCATCAATGTCTTTTGATGGAGTATCAAGTACTCTATCCCTGATGTATCATGACCAAAACGATCGACGGTCTTCATACATTTTACGTATAATGATATGTCTTATATATATATATATATATATATATATATACACGTGTGTGTGTATGTATAATGTAACTTAACACACAATCCATCTACTAAGCAAAATAAGAGGATAATTTCATATATATATATATATATATATATATATATATATATATATATATATATATATATATATATATAATGTAACTTGACACACAATCCATCTACTAAGTAAAATAAGAGGATAATTTCTACCACCTGTATGTTATACGAGTTAAGGATAGGTTAGGTTATATATGGGAGCATATGAGATCATGCCTACACTTAAGCATGGTGATTCGCTGAGATGGTATCGAAATAAGAAATACATTGTATTCACATACTTCACAACTTATGGTAGTATGAGACATCATGACAAGTGTGGTGAGTGCGAATTCAATGTAATCTCGTATACGATGGCCTTATGATCCTCGAGTTTTAATATAATAGGATAAGGTAAGAGTTAAGTTATGAGGTTTGACCTATAGGCCTTAGTTGTGGTTATATTTTTTTTACGGTCACGTAAAACTCGAAAATTGGGTATTCATGTATGGATGCAACGCTTCTATGGTAATATTGACTGCCACACGAAGTACATTCAGGTTACTATAGAACTCATCTCTTGAGAAGCGTGATTAGTGAAGCTTACATCATGACTCTGTGCAACAATGGACCTTGCGTGCTCGTCGCGACGATGCGCTCACTAAAAAAAATGGAGTCTCCATCCGGAGCTTTTGGTGTCCCGAGATATCCAAAATCAAAATTATAAGCACTAAAATGCGAAATTTGACTCTGAATCATCGGTCTGTGCCAAAGCCTCTAAGTAGGGACTTCGGTTACTAATCGGGAAGGTGTTAGACACCCGATTATCCCACTTATAAGCAGTCTCTACTATGACCCAATTTTTAAAATAAACAAAAAAATAACACTTCCTCTTGCCCAAAGGCACTCTAATCCTATTTGAGCCCTCCACAATTATCAAAATTTCAGCGGCGTAATAGCTCAAATTCTAAGATAAAGGAAAAGCAAGAGAAAAAAAAAGAAGGTAGAGGAATAAAGGGAAGAGCAAGAGCTCTCGGGCCCTTGTAGCACCATCGTGAATCTTTGCTTTGATGTTAACTCCGGTAAGCTTCCGAAGGCAAATATGTTAGAGATGGGTTTTCAGCTTGCTGTGGCTTGGAAATGATATTGAGGAAAGTATGAAGGTAAGGGATGAGCTTGGGTTTCAAGACCTAGAAGGTTCTAGCTTTGAGGCGGTGGGAGACTTTTTCTAAAGTATTCTCTGTTTTAGAAATATCTCTTTGGCTTTTCTTTTTTCTAACTAAAGCATCTGGTCTTCAAAGTGAAGGGTGGGGGTCTTTGTTTATAGAGTTAGGGGTGATTAGTGAGTTGTTAACTCATTAATTGGTTTATAAATTAGGTAATGGGCTATTTAAGGTTTTTTGGGATTTCTAGGGCTTGGATAAGGTGAAAATAAGTTTTAATGGTGGATGATGAGGTAGCCACTTAAATGGCACAAAGGTGATTCTAAAGGCTTATAGGGGTATAAGGGTTATAAATAAATCCTCCCCAAAGTCTAGGAAAGTCCACAAATAAAAAACCCAACTAAAAAATAAGTCATCTCGGATGATTCATTGGAGAAGATGAAACTGGCTTTTCTTTCACGATTTGACAAAATAATGTCACGATTTGACGAAAAGAGGCCACGATTTGAGAAAAAGAGGCCACAATTTGACGAAAATAGGTCACGATTTGCCAAAATGAGGCCACGATTTGACGAAAAGAGGTCACGATTTTGAATCCTGAATTTTGTGTGTTCTTCAATTCGCCATAACTTTTGATGTACATCTAGGAATCAGACGATTTTTGGCTTGTTGGAAAGCTGAGAACCTCTACTTTCCAATGGTATAGGCCTCAGCTTGGGCAGATGTCTATATAAATCTTAGCACCCTTCTTTTCATCCGCTATTTTGGTTGGTTCAAATCGAGTTCCATGGGTTCGGTTTAGACTTTCTAAGGTTTCAGGTTGGCTTTTAAGGGCTCGGGAAGGGCTCTAAGGGTTTGGCATGGGTATGGAAGGTGCTTTAGGAAGCTTGAGAGTATGTCTTTCTTGAAGTATGGGTCGATCGAACCTTTGGCCAAATTTGGGTGTCTACAAACTCACTATAGATTCAGGTTGTAGGAGTATGTTAAGAGTATGTAAGATAAGATAAAATTAAGAACTTAAATTTATGTGTCTTTCCTTACATAGCCACCGTAAGGCCCACAACGTCTTACAGTCATGACGGGTCTCTGGGAAGACAATATGAGTATGTTATGAGTTACGATTAGTAAAGTCTCCTCATAGGCTGAATGAGGTGTATGAGTATGTTATGAAGAGCATTATATTATGGTGATAAGCTACTATTGTGACCCTCACATGATAGGCTCGGGCAGCGACTCTGACGCATGTCATATAGGATTTACGAGTATGTAGGTATGCTCATGCGATGTACAGACGCATGTGACGGAATAATAAGATATGTTATATTTATGAGGGATGGTGAGGTACGTTAGGACTAGAGTGTGTCTAGATCAAGGTCTTACATTTATAATATAATACGAACTCTACGATATATAAGAGATTATTATTTCATTCTTTTATGTCATTGTATTATTAATATCACTTACGTGATGCACCCACAATGCACTTGAGTAGTGTAGGGTAGATTGGTGGTATATCCACTGAGTTTACGTGACTGAGTAAACTCATCTCACGAAATACTAACAGTTGCATGTGATTATAACGACAGAGTGGATGCTGGCTACTCTGATCCTTTTGACTTTGACTTCGTTGACCCGACAAACACAGTACCAGGAGGCTTGGGAGCGCGACGTGGCAGATTATCAGAAGGACCTTGCTGTTGACCTCGATCCCAATGCCAACTATTGATAGTAGAAGTTTCAGTACTGAGATTAGTTTTATATAGTTATTGTTTATTTAGGCCTCGTTCAAATAATAGTTTTCTGCTCGGAAACAAAGTTCCAACTCGAAAAGCACAATTCATAAGCACTTTTGGAGCATTTCCCTTATTCGACAATGGCGCTAGGACCCACATCAGAAGTTACGGCTCTCGAGTTTCAGGCGGTATCCCATTTCCTATCATTTAACTCATGAATTGTCAGATTATGAGTTCATGGTGAGTATACTCTCTCTCAAACACACACCATATAAAAACCCACAATAGCTCTAACGGCTACTTCTGCTGGGCTATTTTCGTCCCTTGTCTTCTTCCTAAATGGAAACAACCAGAGAAACAAGCTTTACACAAATCTACAGGTGGTGGAGATAATGGCGAAGATGACGGAGCTGGTGGTGGGGTAACAACAAGTGTGCCTGTGGGTGCTTGTGCGAGAAAAGATTCAGTGAAAAGCACTAGCACTAGTAAAGATGATACGAGCGTAGCTGAGAAACCCATTTTTAGAGAGAGAAAGAAGAGGAGAAGCGCTAAGGGGTTTGTGTGTATTGGGAATAGTGGAGGGAAGGAGATGAGGAGGAGGTTGGCTGTATATAGAGGAAAAGAGAGAGAAAGAGGGATGGGGTTTTAAAAAGTAAACATAATTATTTTATAGACTTAAGGGTGTGAGGCGGTTAAGGTTTGTTGTGTTTGTGAATCTGTTATTGTCTACAGGTGTTGAATTGTTGACTCAAAATACGACAATTGTATTACACTTGGTCTTTGGATGGTAATAGAAGGAAGCGTAGTCAATAAAATAAGGGTTTTTGCATATACCCCTCCTGAGATATGTCGATATTGCATCAAGCCCCCTGAGTTATAGATATTTATTCTGTAGCCCTTACTTTTGTGTTTTTGTTTCATATACTCCCCTGCCATTAACTAGCCGTAAGGTGCTGTAACCCAACCTATTAGTTAGAATACCAACCCACAGTTAGTATTTACGTAAAACCAAAAATGCCCCTAGGAAGCTTTTTGGTTGCAAAGGGTTTGAGGAAAGAAACCCATTGTTCCCAAGGCACTAAAAACCCATCGTTCCTTAAGCTCCATCTCTAGTGCCCTAAATCCTCCATTGGTTCCCAATGTTACTCTCTAGCGCCCTAAAAACCCATCGTTCCCAATCTCCATCTCCAGCACCCTAAACCCTAAACCCTTTCAAGCTCCATTTATAGTGCCCTTTGATCAGAATACAATAGCTGGAGGTATTAGGGAGCTTGCATTTTTGAATCCCTAGGTAAGTTTAATAAAGTGAGCACTATAGATCCAAGTTCCGTTTTTCTATGTAGAAGCATAGTTTCTGCTACCTACTATGATATATCCTTTGATCATGTGCTAAAAACCTTTGAAATTTTTCATGCTTTAGCCATTTCATTCACGTGATAATATTCTCTTTTATCACAATTCCATATTTGCGGTTCTGCACATTTCTCGCTTTAGTGTCATGGTATCATAGATGAGGTGGTTCTCTGTTCAAGCCAAACTTAGTTCTCAGGGCCTATCATAATTGTGTTTGCCCAAGAGAATGATTTTCTATTTTCTTTTTCTTTTTTTTTGTGTTAAATCATGAAAATATTTGAGGAAATTCTCTTATAATGAATATTGATTTTGGGTCACTCAATCAATCATACGCCAATTTTGACTCTAAATCAAAAGTTTTCTTCTTTGTAAATCTATTATCTTGGCATTCAAATTGGTCTTGAGATGTTTTGTTTTTCATATTCTGCTCTATTTTATTGGAGAAAATATTTCATAATTGATGTCTTTTGCAATCGGAGTAAATTACATTGAGATTTGGAATGGGCACAATGCTAGTACTCTAGTAAGCCATCTCTTGGAAAATTGAAATCTAGTGGAAAACCAATATTTTATTTTATTTTATTTTGTTTCTTAGATAAGTTGGGATTTAACTTTAAACCTCAAGGTTGACTCATAGTGTACCTTCCAGTTAACCAACAAATCAAACAACTTCATTTTTGGGAATTTCAGTGGGTAAGCCTGTTTTTAGGGGGCATACTCACTTCCAAGTAGCAAACTACTAGTGGATGGCTGGCTATATGTCTTATTGTCTTCTTTGTATAAGAAATGAGTGTTGGCAGGTTTTGAACTTAGTTCTATTCTTTTTCCAACTGTAGACCTTACCAACTCTGCTAGCTTCAATTGCACTTTAAGTCTTTGGTTTTTCCACCAGGTAAACCCATTTACCCACTTCCAAGTGTTTGGTTTGTTAATCACATCTATTGGATAATCAGTTATATGGAAAATATCCAATTAATATTTTCTTTCTTTGCAAAGCTCTAAAAATATTCCATGCCCATATCCTAATTCCTAACTGTTGTATGCCATTGTAAACTTATACATCATTTTCTGTCATATGTTTATCATTATATTTAAATCCCAACTTAACATAAAAATAATAAAAATCATTGTATTTATACTCGTATTTTTCTTTTCTTTCATTTAGTTTTTAATGTCATGGTATCATAGATGAGGTGGTTCTTTGTTCAAGCCAAGCTTAGTTCCTAGGCCTATTATAATTGTGGTGCCCGAGAAAATAGTTTTATATTTTCTTTTTTTTCTTTTTTTTTTTGTTAAATCATGAAAATATTTGAGGAACTTCTCTTATAATGAATACTGATTTTGGGCCAGGCCACTCAATCAATCATACACCAATTTTGATTCTAAATATCCATATTGTATATAAATTGCTATAAATTTAGAGATTCCAAGAAGAAGGATCGCTATAAATTGCTTTTAATTATTTTTATATGCCTATTTGACACAGAAAAATGTTTCACATGACATATAATCATCGCATGGTGGGAAGTGCATTTTTTTGGGTGATAGAGAAATTTTTGAGCAAGTTTTTGGGTATTGATTCACATAAAATGGCTAAAATAGAATTGAAAATACATGTCATATATATCATTGCATTATGCTATTTCAATGTTGTTGATTGGTGTATTTTTATTGTTCAGTAGGTTAGAAAAATGTCAGCCAATTTTGACGAGTATGTGAGGATTAAAGTATATTGGAGTGATAAATTCATCAATCGAAAAGTCCAAAATAGATATATCAGTGGGAAGTGCAAGGAGGTGGCATGGGATTGTGAGACGCATATCATACTTGGTCAATGTGACTAATGTGATACAAATATGCAGTTGTCGTAAGGAGTATATTCCGATTATTCAGTACATTCACTGCTTTTTGGGTTGTTCACAATCACAAGTTGATTATGCATTTTTAACACTTTCTATGATGTTGTTTTATCATTAGTTTTTATGTTGATGTAGTCGATATTATATGTTGCTATAGTTGACATTATATGCAGTTGTAGTCCTCATTATATAATGTTATGGCTTTCATTATATTATGTGGTTGTCCTCATTGTTTATGTTGATGTGGTTCTCATTAATTGTGGTCCTCATTATCGGATGCTTGTTTAACACTTGCTTGTTAACAATTCAAACCTTGCTTGTTCATTATTTAGGAATTACTCATGGACGTATGCTTCCGATGTTGGCAACGTGAACACTGGGTTAAAGATTGTCCACAAAAGAAGATAGTTGAAGATAGTTAGAAACACGCTTCAAGTTTCTAACTCTGAAAAGAATCTCGGGCGTAAGTATTTTCGGTGTTACCAATGTGGGTTCTTTAAATGGGAGGACGAGAGTTCTGGAACTCCGAAGTCAAAGGCCGAGTTCGATAAAAAGGATGGCTTAGATAAATGTTTGACAGTGAAGGTTACAGTGGGGATGTAAGAGCTCTCAAAAAAATTTGAGGTCACTACCTCAATAAGTAGTTGTGATCGGTCTAAGTGATTTCATGTTTATGGTTTGTATCCAATATCAATTTTTAGATCTTTTTACGTTTATTTTGGACGCGTTCATGTTCTTTGTAATTGATTGAACTCGAATGTGTGTTTTGTAGTTTATTTTGAACATTTGAAAGATAAACCAATGTTTGATGGTCCCACGTGATCCTTTGTAGATAGTTTATATTGATCCTATGCAGGTTTGAAAATTTTGATACCATATATAGGTTGCCCAAATAATATACAGGTTCCCCAATTTTGATAGCATATCCTCATACATGTATATGCATTTTGGTAATATAGAGGTAGCCCATCTGATGGGTCTTGTGTAGCATGAATGTGATGTCTTCGATCACTTTGATTAAAGGGTATGTCAATCATGGATGCTTTGAAGATGCTATGGAGTGGATTTTTCTGAGCTTCTGGTATATTAGGAAGAAATTCATGTTCTTGTAGCAAAATGTAAGAAAATTTATTAAAGTAAAAAAGAATTAGAAAAAGAAAAAGACAAAGCAGATTCTATAGATTTTTTCTATTGTTTGAAGCTATAGATCTGGTTGTTAATTAAGTGATTTTGAAATTTGGCTCTTTACAATTTATGTACTTCCCTCTTTTGTTATAATGAAATCATGGTAAAACCTTTGAAAAGGGGGATCGATCATTTTAAAATTTGGCTCTTTACAATTTATGTACTTCCCTCTTTTGTTATAATGAAATCGTGGTAAAACCTTTGAACAGGGGGATCGATCATGTTTGTCAAATCTGTGGTGACAATGTTAGCAAGAATGTAGATAGTGAGATCTTCATCACCTGCGATATCTGCCCCTTCCCTGTTTGTAGACCTTGCTATGAGTACGAGATAAAAGATGGAAACCAATCTTGTCTGCAATGCAAGACCAGATACAAGAAGCATCAAGGTTTGACTAATCCGACCTGCACTCGGGGTATCAGTATCAATATCAGGTATTGGTCCATCTTGCACCGATACATATCGACTGATATGGATATGGTACCACCAATACCAAATCGGTCTTTTTTTTTTTAAACATGTAGAAAGAAAATTATATCGGTAAGTATCGGCCAATAACGAGAAAAAAATTGTATCGGTAAGTATCGGCCAATACCAATCGGTCTTGCATCTGATGGGTCTTGAATCATATAGCAAATTGGAGGGTCGGGTATTTTGAGTGGAACATGTAGATTGAAGGTTTTCTTTGCAAGAATAATTGCATCGTTTGCCATAAATCCTCCATTGGTTGAGTATTCGTTCAAACGTTGACAAGCTTTATTAGGGGAATCACCCATCTGATGGGTCTTGAATCTAATGGGTGAATGAAGGGCCTTTCAGAAGAGTACATTTAAATCCACCCACTGAATCTTTGAGTTCACACATGCTGAAACATGTTGATTGAATTGAATCGAATGATGGAGATCATTTATCCTCCCAATATTTCACACGATGGATCTTGAGATTATCGGCGTACCATCAGATGGTCATTGTTTTATTTCACGTGGCACACATCTCAGAAAAGTGACCTTAACATCACATGCACGCTTAAAATTGATTTTAAGGTCACTTTTATAGGTGTGTACCACATGAAATAAAAAACCGACCGTCTAATGGTACACCCATGATCTAAAGATCGATCTCATGAAAGATTGGGATGATAAACAATCTCCATCGTCTAATTCAATGCAGTTAATGTGTTTCAGTGTGGGTGAACTCAAAAATTTTGTCGGTGGATTTAAAGGTACTCCTTTTAGAATGGTGGTAAACTATAATAGCATGACTTATAAATAAAGGTGAATGAAGGGCCTTTTAGAATGATGGTAAACTTTAATGGCATGATTTGTAAATATAGATGAATGAAGGGCCTTTTAGAATGGTGATAGTTTTAGAATATTGGTTTCATTAAGGGCAAAATAGTCCTTCCGTCCATAAACTCACGGCTAGTTAACGGCACCGGGTATATGAAATAGTAACACAGAAGTCAGAGCCGCAGAATAAATACTCATAACTCAAGGGGTTTGATGCAATATCGACATATCTCAGCGGGGTATATGCCAAAAACCCATAAAATAATTTGACTTTTTTTTAAGAGTTGAGGTGTGAGGATTATTATTAGCTTTCCTCGCTGAAGGTTATGGAAGATAGCTGTTTAGGTGAGTTTATTGTCAAATGTTTTTTACAGGATACAAGATATGGAGCATTGGGTTCAGATTTGCCGTTTGCACTCTTATTAGCTGTCAATGGGTCAAGAAGGGCCAGGTTGGGCCTGAGCATTTGATAGGCCAAATTATTTTTCATTGTAAAAATACGGTCCAAATTCTGCCCAATTATAAATTTGGGATTCGGGGTCAAGCTTTTTTTAAAAGCCCAAATCTGACTTGAATCGCGTACAACTCAAGCCGGATTTAGACAAGCCAGACCCTTTCCCTTAATATAATCAGATTTGGCCGGGTAATAAAGTTGTAGGAATCTTTTTTATACTATTACACCGACGGAAGTGTTCAATCTCCTATGAATCGTGCATCGGTAAAAAATGACCTTAAATATATACGACATGGTATCAAATGTTCTACCGTCATTCCTACGGTCATATGATGCCCCTTAACTAGACCGATTTTGTATTTTTTTAGAATAATTAAAAAAAAAAAGCACAGAAAATCTTTCGTTTCTGAGAAATGCTAGGAATCAGAGCTTTTCTAATGCGTAAAGAAAACACCTAGGAAATGTCAGGAATCTACAGGAAATTGAGTTGTCAGGAATCTGAGCTTTTTACGAAAACTGGGAAAATACCCGAACAAGGCCTTATAGTCTTATATTTTTCATTTATGTCCGATTTTTATTTCCTCATCGATTATTAGATATTTCATTGATTTTTATCGCATTTATTCATTATTTATGGTTGCTTATTTATTTCATTCTTTTATTGTTGAGTTTACGTATTTGTAAAACTGTGTCAACGTAAGAGTTCTGATTATGTGTGTCCGCTTAGCGTATTTGGGATGCATGCGAGTCATAATTCAGAATTCTAAGCCCTCAGAATGGGCTAGAATTTCAGGTCATGACACATAGGTATGTAGGAGACCAATTTTGCAAGGAAAGGATACTAGATTGGTTACAATTAAAGTAACTCAAACTAAATTGGCCAAACGCTTGGTATTGATTCTCATTTTGGTGTGCACGATCATGAATCTAGAGTTCTAGACCACATGCTAACCGTAAAATTAATGGGATCTGTTGTGGTCCGTGGATGACATCTATTGAATGTTCAAAATCTGGTGAGTGATCTCACGGTCTGGATCATCCAATGGCTATTTATAATGGACCATCCTCAAGCATAGATCATTGATTGGAATGGACGCGCGGTCAGCATGGGGTTAAACGCGTACCAATTGCAGCTAGATTTGACCACGTGGAATTTGATTTGGTATTGGTTGCTATACTAATCATTAATATGTTAAGTTGTCTATGCCACCATGATCGAAGCCGAAAATTTGAACCGAAATTCTAGCCAATAATAAAAATTTCGACCGAAAATTTGAACCGAAATTCTAGCCAATAATAAAAATTTCGACCGAAATTTTGGTGCTCGATTTCGTTTCGATCATGTCCGAAACCTATGCATTTCGACCGAAATTTTGATCCATAAGAGAGCCCATCGCGTCGTCGATGGAGCTCTGCATAAAAATTTGCAATGAGGATACCCTTATTTGGACCTACGTAATCTTTGAGTGCACCTAAGCTCAAAACTTTGAGTGCGCTTTGAATCAGGTGTTGGAAATAATTTTTCATCCTCATCTTTCATATAATGGATCTTAAGATCACACATATATCATTTAGTCACTTTTTAAAATGTGTGTCACATGAATTAAAAAAATTGATTGTATCATGATAAGCTGGAAATCTCAAGATCCATTGTGAAAGATTGGGGCCAAAAATAATCTTTGTCATCTCATTTGAAGCAATCAAGCGTGAGGACATCTGTGAGGGATTAGTTCAAGTGTAAGATTAAGATATCTTAAATTATCAAGTAGTAATAATGATAATAATCTTTAATGTAGTGTCTTAAAAAATTCGTTAGGTACAAATAAAGGTGCCCTTGCAACAATTCCCACCATAGGATGAGTTAATACTAACTAATCGACCAGATCACCAGGTGCTATTTTTGGGATGCGTGCCACCTTTTGGGATGCATCCCACATGAAAAAATTATTATAGATGACGTTTGAGGGATAAGTCATAATTTAAAGACCTTTAACTAAAGGGAGTCATTACTTGCACACGCTTTTCAAGTGATTTCACCGAATTTAATGAAAGACTTGGTATTTCGGAGATATGTGATATTTAAAAATGTAATATGGGCCATCTGATTTGAAATTCATGATCAATAGATCTCTTATACATAGAATTAGAGCAAAACACAATACTTGTTATATGATCTATTGTAGTCAATTATTGAATTATATAATAGCCTTTGACTCTTAATCAAATGACGAAAATTATATTTTGTTTTAATCTTTTGCAATTAATATCTTTAAATCATGACCTTTAAATTAAACGACTTAGATGACATTTTCACATAATAGAAATCGCCAAACTCACAAGTCTTTCTTTTAAAATCGGTGCAATCCGATGCAATCACTTGAAAAGCGTGTGCAAGTAATGGCTCTCTTAACTAAGAGATCGAGGCAAAAAATAAAAATAAAATCCATTGTCTAATTCAAACTAATCAAAAGTCATCACACACTATTAATTTTAGATGATATTTGATTGATTTGAATCGGATGATGGACATTTTTATATCTCTTTTTATCACTAGAAATCTTTAAATCAGAGGATTCCCATCGCACTAGCAACCTTTTAACTTAGAGGATACCTACCAAGGAGTACACATGATGGTTACATGTGGCATACATTTAGACCAGGGCAGCTTAGTAACTAATAATTATGGTGGTAGTTGCAAGTCTTTGATTAATTCAAATGAATCAAGTAGCAGCCCACAATTGAATTAAATCTCACTTGAAGAATTAGGCTTATTAGAGATTTGAAACTATCATATTAGTGTACTTTACCATCATAATTTGGGAAACTCACTCTGTCAAGGCAACTTGAGTTTCTCTTTCTTTCTTTCTCACTCTACGTAAGTATTTGTGCAATGCAACAAGCAAGTGACCACCCTTTTTCCACCTTGCAAGCAAGTCGCAACATTTAAGGACCATGTGTGCCCTCTTTCAAAAAAAATTCTGGCTCCACCTCTCTACCTGCAATACTAGTTACCAGGTGAGAAATACGAGGAAAAAGGGGCAAGGCCAAAAACAATGAAAAAGGGGAAAAAGTCAAACAAAAAATTGGAAAAAATAATGAAAACATGTAAAAATATTAATAAAAAAATATTTTTGGAGCAAAATAAGGAAAAATTTGGAAATTTTCATAAAAAAACACATTTGAAATGCAAAAACTACGATTTTTTTTAAAGGGCCCGACTCTCCTAAACTTCTTAAACACCATTTGGTGTTTAAACGGTCTTACACCATCAATGGGTTAAGCCTTTAAGATTTGGGTGATCCGTACGGTTAAAGTGAGAGATCATAGATGAAGTGCACTAGGCCCAAAATTAGTATTTTAGGGAGAAATAAATCATCCAATTTGTGGACTTTATATTATCCACCATTATTTCTATTTTTAATGGCTAATATTAAATTTCATCAATCAAATGGGTCACATCCACGTATAGGCATGCTTCTTTGGGTTGAGACATGTGCCCATGATCGATTGTCACTTGGACAATTTAGGTTGATCATAGAGTGTGCCACATGCTATAATAATAAATCCCAACTCAATGGTGTGAGATAAAAAGTCTGGTTTAAATGGTAAAAGATCATTTAAACACCATTTTGGTGTTTGAAAGTCGTCAAAAGCCATTATACCTTTTTTAAAACATAATATTTTGTTTTAAAAAAGTTGATTTCGGTAACTCTGTCTAATGGTAGGCCCAGGATAAAAATTGACCCTCTGATGGTATGCCCATGATTTGAAGATTGCTTGAGCAGAAGATTGAGGCAACAAATGATCTTCATCGTCTAATTCAAAGAGCCGAAAAATGATCTTATATATTGCCTTTTGTTGTAAGCGGCGCCCTCCAAGCTTAGGTGGGTGTTAATAAAGGTACCAAGGATAAAATGTCGGTTTTGTTTTCGGTTTTAGGATTGGCCGAAACCGAAATTTTGCCTTCCATATACTATTAAGCCCAAAATTTCGGTCTTAAATTTCATTTCGGTACTGACTGAAACCGATATATTTCAGCAGATAAATTATCGGCCAAAATTTTGATCCATGAAAGGTACCCATTCGCAAAGGGTAAGCAATCCGTTTGAGATGATACCTGGAATTGGTCACGTTTTGAGATTCAGTGTGTTTTTTTATATGGTAAAACTAAAATGAGTGATGGGATTTGCGGTCACCGATTTTGTATATGCATCTTATGATTTCCAGCACTAGAATCATTGACTACCTTAACTCGGACTATGGAGTTCATTTTTTGTCCCAATCTTTCACACAATAAATCTTGAGATCACGGACTATCTATCAGATGGTTAGATGTTTATTCCACGAGGAGCACTTTCTAAAATGTAATAAAGATCCCTTCTCATGGTATGCCATGATCACAATTAATTTGGGGATGCTCACGTAGAATCAACAGTTGACAATTTGATAGGTGGGTCATGATCTCAATATCTATTGTATGGAAGATTGGAATGGAAAACAAACTCTATCATATTATTCGAGATAGTCAAATGTTTTGATAGTGGGAACCCCAAAAGCTCCGGAGAGTAGAATGTTCGGCTGCAAATATTGATATCTGCTAATATCATGCGATTCAAAGCAGTCAACATCTTTTAAGATGAATGACAATGTTAATCTCTAAGGTTGTCTTTGGGTTCGCTCCTTCAATATGCTCTCCATCGAAAACTGAAGGTATGGATCGTCGTCGACGGTTTATCGTAAGATCAAGAGGGCAATGCCACGAAGCTAGTGATCACCGATGAAATATATACTATTTCTCAACAAATGTCTTCTCTTTCTTTTTCGGTGTTTTGTTTATGGTACAAAGGCCTTTTTTTATAGCCAAAACCCTAACGTTCGGATTTATGCGCATTCAATCGGAGAAACGACCCATCTTAATATTGTCATCAATATACAATAAACTCAGTTACCGTTTTACAAAAAATTGTTTCCAAAAATATATTTAAAATAAGTATTAGTTAATATAATATACTATAAAAATAATTTGTATATAAATATGGTAACAAATGTTTATTACCGATATTATAGAGATTTACTCAAGATGGTCTCCATAATATCAGTTGTGCCTAATGGCACCATGGCCAAATACCAACATCTCCCACTTGGCCATGTGGGCCGTGATATGTCTAAGGTTTTAGCCGTTTTAGGATTTACTCATTAGATCATAGCCCAGTTGTGAGGTTTTGCACGCCAAAAGCTCATTTGCCCATCACAACAAAAATTTTTTAAGTCACGAGGTTTTGTACGCCAAAGCGAATTTGCCCATCATGACCATTTATCCCAATCGTGAGGTTTTATTCGCCAAAGCGCATTTGCCCATCACAGTACTTCTTTTTCCATAGAGACAAATGATTAAGTGCCTTGGAATCAATTTTGACTTAGGCATCTCTAAGTCCCATCAAGCCAATATGCTTTGAAAATAATTTCACACTTAAACCCTTTGTCAAAGGGTCGGCAATCATATCAGAAGAAGAAAAATGACTTATTATCACTTCACCTGCCTCTACTACATCTTGGATGTAGTGATATTGAACTTTAATGTCTTTACCCTTAGAGCTATTTGCTCCACTTTCAATCAATTTAATTATAGCTTTGTCACAAAATAAATGTATAGGCATGTCGGTTATATCAAGTTTCATATATTTGATGAAACATTTTATCCAGACAACATATGTACAAGCTGCACTACAAGCCACATACTCGGCTTCTTGAGTATGTAGAGTAGTACATCCCTGTTTCTTACTAGACCAAGAAACAGCAGCACCTCCAAAGAGGAAAACATGAGCAGAGGTGGATTTTTCATCATCCTTGTCTCCAGCATAATCATAATCAGAATATCCTTGAACCTCAAGCTTATCAGATTGAAAACATAATTTAATATAGTTCGTACCCTTTAGATACCTCAAAATTTCTTTCACTTCTTGTCAGTGTTTTATACTAGGGTTATTTTAGTATCTACTAATAAGACCTACTGCGAAAGAAATATTTGGTCTCGTACACAGCATAGCAAACATCAAACTCCCTACAACTTGAGCATAAGGAATGTTTAATCTTTCGTGTCTATCACATGTACAATCTTTTTTACTGAGTTTCAATCCTTTTCCACTGGTGTAGACAGAGGATTACAACCATCAATTTTAAATTTTTTTAGGATTATGTCAATATATCTTTCTTGACTTAAACAGATTATTCGAGATTTTCTATCTCTATTTATTTTTATTCCAAGAACATAAGATGCCTCTCCCATGTCCTTCATCTCAAACTGAGAGTTAAGCCATGATTTGGTGTTATCAATCATTTCTAAATCATTTCCACCAAGAAGTATATTATCTACATACAAGGATAAAATAATAAATTTACTCCCACTTTTTAAGACATATATATAATGATTTAATTTATTAACCACATATCCCATTTTAAGTATTGCACTATAAAATGTCAAATATCATTGACGTGAAGATTGTTTTAGCTCGTATAAAGATTTTTTTAACTTATATACTTTATCTTCCTGCCCTTTAATCTCGAAACCTTCTGATTGTTTCATAAAAATGATTTTTTTTTTTTAATTTTCATTTAGAAAGGTAGTTTTAACATCCATTTGGAATAGTTCTAAATCAAAATGGGTAACAATAGCTAAAATGATTATAATTGACATAAATTAGGTACAGGAGAATATGTATTAAGATAATCTATCCCTTCTCTTTGGGTGAAGCCTTTGGCTACAAGTCCAGCTTTAAATTTATCAATTGAACCATATGATTGTAGTTTCTTTTTCAATACCCATTTATATCCTATAACATTTCTATCACTAGGCAAATCACTAAGTTCCTATACTTTATTTTTTTCTATGGAATCAAGTTCTTCAGTCATTGCTTTTAGCCATTCATTAGATTTAGGTGAATTAATAACTTCATTATAATTACTAGGATCATCTCTCCGGTCCAAGTCAATGTCTGCTATATCTTCATTTAAGTGAACATAAAAATCATTCAAGTAGGATGGAGGAGTCCTAGTTTTTTTCTGACCACAATAGTAATATGAGGTACAAATGTTTCTATACTCACCAGTTGTATAGAATCATTATTTGTAATGGAGTGATTATCATCTATCACAAAAGGATCTATATTTTCAGTTTGCGAAACATTATCATTGATTAGATCTTCTAAAAATTTAGCACCCCTACTTTCTCTTAATCCCTTATCTTTATGATAAAATCTATAACCTTTGGATCCATCAGAATATCCTATAAAATGACATCTAATGATTTTATTGTCTAACTTGTTTCTAAGCTGATATGAAATTAACACATGAGCAATCGAACCCCATATTTCTAAGTTACTTAAGTCCGATTTTTTTCCTGTTCACAACTCAGAAAGAGTTATTGCTATAGCTTTGGTTGGAACTCTATTAAGAATATACATAGCAGTACTCATGGCTTCTCCCCAAAATTTTTTAGATAAATTAGAATGAGATAACATGGACGTAGTCATTTTCATTAGAATTCTATTTCGTCTTTCAGCTACACCGTTTTGTTGTGGTGTGTAAGGCTTTGTTAAGTGGCGTTTAATTCTAAATTTGCTACAAAATTTTTTTAATTCATCATAAGTAAATTCTCCTCCTCTATCTATTCTTAAAATTTTAATATTTCATCCTAATTGATTTTCCACATCACGTTTATATTCTTTGAACATATCTAAAGCTTCTGATTTATTGCTAATTGGATACACATGACCAAACCTAGAATTAGAATAGTCATCTATAAAAGTAATAAAATAATATTTTTGTCTATGAGTTTTTATACTAAAAGGCCCACATATCTCAGAGTGGAGTATTTCAAGTAATTGTTTACATCTTTCAGCTTTGGGGAAAGGTTTACGAGCTAATTTTCCAGATAAACATGATTCACAAGTAGGAAAATTAAAATTTTTAAGTTTAGGAATTAATTCTTTATTTGACATATTTTTTATTTTAATCTTATTTATATGTCCGAGTTGTAAGTGCCATAGATATGGGTCATCATCACATACATTCATAGACACATCAAAGTAAGTGGAATTAGAAGTTTCATTAATCACATTCAGACGATACAAGTTGTTCATCCTACTTCCCCAAGCAATGATACGTCGATGCTTCCCAATTGACACTTTTCCAGATAAAAATCTAACCTCAAAACCCTTTTCATCTAGTTTAGGAACAAAAATTAGATTGCGCCTCATATTTGGTGCATACAAAATTTCAAACAAGCAGAGATTAATATTCCCAGGTAACTTCAAGTTGAAAGTGTCAATTCCTAACACGTCACAGTACGTGTCATTGCCCATATAAATACCCTACTTGCCGATTTTGACCTCTTTAAAGTCCACAAAATCATCTCGACACCTAGCGACGTGTCGTGTAGAGACAGAATCTACCCACCAATCATTCAGATCATAGTCTGTAACCAATGATTCAGAACTAACATAGACAACATCGTGCCTATTACCATTATTATTATTATTCTTAGATTTTTTGGGACAGTTTGATTTGTAATTATCAAATTTTTCACAAGTGTAATATTTTCCTTTGGGATGTTTGAGAAAAAACCTTTTTTGATTCTTAGAATGTTTAAAAAATTTCTTTTTTCTCTTAAATTTGCTATTTTTCTTATTCATTTCAATTTGAGATCTAGAAGGTTGAGACTCACTAAAAATAAGTTCCGTAGTTTTCTTTTTATTCTTTTTTTCTTCTTCAATTCCCAAATGCATTGGAAGGTTCAACATAGTCACATTTTACGCTGAGTGATTCAACGCAATAACAACGAGTTTTTATGACTCGGGAAGACTGTTCAAAGTAACATTGACTTGCATACGATTAGAAACTTCGATACCGGCCGCGGCAAGGTCCTTAGCCAATATCGTCATCCTATTCACGTGATCAATAACCGAGTCTGTTTCTTTCATTTTACATGAATGATATTTTTGTAAAAGGAGTTGAATATATGTTTCGAAAGTAGTTCCATATTTTTTATATATAGCATGCATCATTTCTTTAGCAGTTTTATAATATTCAAATACACGAACCAATTCGATATTCATAAAAGTACGAATAATAGTTCTAGCAATTTTATTATTGTCGACCCATTTATTATATTTTTTCATAATATCTTTTGAAACATTGGATGATGTTTTTTCAAAAATTTCATTTTCTAAAACATAATCAATCTTATCCAGACTTAGAATTTGATTTATTCTACGTCTCCAATTTGGATAATTTAAATCGGATAGTTTTTCAGTTTTGGATAGTTCATGCATCACTACTTTAGAAGTCATTTTCTAAATATATGTATGAAAAAATAAATTTAAATGAGAAATTTTTAGGCACGATTGACCGATTCAACTGAAATCAATCGATAGAATACCAATGCCGAGCGAGTGCACGTGGAACGGTCCGTAGCGGCTTGATCAATGATGCTGCTCCAGAATGTGCTGTTGCGAGATTGAAAGTTTTCAGAATGTGTGCCTTGTTCTCAAGAATTTGCTGGCTAAAACGGCACCTCAATCGGAGTTGTATCGACTCCAATATCTTGAAAATACCGAATTATAAAACACTGAATTTGGCATTAATAGTAGCACCAAATCCACACTTTGTAAAAAAGAATAGCTACAAGAGTTTTAAGGTACGATTGATGAAAAAAATAGCTTGGCTCGGCTTGGCTTTTCCTGGCTAGGCTTAGCTAAAGGTGAAAATAATCACTCTTGAAAAAAGGTGATGTGTTGTCCCTTTACTTCACAGTGACTGAAGAACTTGATTCCATAGAAAAGAACGAAGTATGAGAACTTAATGATTTGTCTAGTGATATAGGATGTAAATGGGTATTGAAAAAGAAACTAAAATCAGATGGTTCAATTGATAAATTTAAAGCTAGACTTGTAGTCAAAGGCTTTACCCAAAGATAATGGATAAATTATCTTGATACATATTCTCATGTAGCTAAATTTATGTCAATTAGAATCATTTTAGCTATTGTTGCCCATTTTGATTTAGAATTATTCCAAATGAATGTTAAAACTACTTTTCTAAATGGAGAATTAAAAGAAATTATTTTTATGAAACAACCAGAAGGTTTCGAGATTAAAGGACATGAAGATAAAGTATATAAGTTAAAAAAATCTTTATATGGGCTAAAAGAATCTCCATGTCAATGATATTTGATATTTTATAGTGCAATATTTAAAATGGGATATGTGATTAACAAATTAGATAATTGTGTATATGTCTTAAAAAGTGAGAGTAAGTTTACTATTTTATCCTTGTATGTAGATGATATACTTCTTGCTGGAAATGATTTAGAAATGATTGATAACATCAAATCATGACTTAACTCTCAGTTTGAGATGAAGGACATATGAGAGACATTTTATATTCTTGGAATAAAAATAAATAGAGATAGAAAGTATCGAATGATCTGTTTAAGCCAAGAAAGATATATTGACATAATCTTAAAAAGATTTAAAATGGATGGTTGTAATCCTTTGTCTACACCGGTGGAAAAGAGACTGAACTCAGCAAAAAAGATCGTTTATGCCGGACAAGAAAGATAAAACATTCCTTATGCTCAAGCCGTAGGGAGTTTG
Source organism: Chloranthus sessilifolius (assembly GCA_021018995.1). Classification (NCBI taxonomy): domain Eukaryota; kingdom Viridiplantae; phylum Streptophyta; class Magnoliopsida; order Chloranthales; family Chloranthaceae; genus Chloranthus; species Chloranthus sessilifolius. The sequence goes on along the minus strand of CM037593.1, from coordinate 47,251,197 downwards.
ATGTATGTTATGCTGTGTACGAGACCAAATATCACTTTTGCAGTAGGTCTTGTTAGTAGATACCAAAATAACCATGGTATAAAACATTGGCAAGTAGTGAAATTTTTTTTGAGGTATCTAAAGAGTACGAAACATCTTAAATTATGTTTTCATTCCAATAAGCTTGAGGTTCAAGGGTATTCTGATTCTGATCATGCTGGGGATAAAGATGATGGAAAATCCACCTCTGGTCATATTTTCCTCTTTGGAAGTGTTGCTGTTTCTTGGTCTAGTAAGAAACATGGATGTGTTGCTCTACATACTCAAGAAGCCGAGTATGTGGCTTGTAGTGTAGCTTGTATATATGCCGTTTGGATAAAACGTTTCATCAAAGATATGAAACTTGATATAACTGGCATGCCTGTATATTTATTTTGTGATAACAAAGCTGCAAATAAATTGATTAAAAGTGGAGCAAATAGCTCTAAGGACAAACACATTAAAGTTCAATATCACTACATCTAAGATGTAGTAGAGACATGTGAAGTGATAGTAAGTCATTTACCTTCTTCTGATATGGTTGCCAACCCTTTAACAAAGGGTCTAAGTGTGAAATTATTTTCAAAGCATATTGGCTTGATGGGACTTAGGGATGCCTAAGTCAAAATTGATTCTAAGGTACCTAATCATTTGTCTCTATTGAAAAAGAAGTACTAGTGAAGGTATGGATCGTCGTCGACAGTTGATCGCAAGATCAAGACCGTGATGCCGCGAAGCTGGTGATCACCGATTGAATATACACTATTTCTCAACGAACATCTTCTCTTTCTTTTTCGGCATTTTGCTCATGGCACAACGATCTTCTTTTATAGCAAAAATTATAACGTTTGGATTTATGCGCATTCAATCGGAGAAACGACCCATCTTAATATTGTTATCAATATACAATAAACTCAGTTACCGTTTTACAAAGATTTATTTCCAAAAGTATATTTAAAATAAGTATTAGTTAATATAATATACTATAAAAATAATTTATATATAAATATGATAATAAGGGTTTATTACAGATATTATGGAGATTACTCGAGATGGTCTCCATAATATCAGTTGTGCCTAACGGCACTATGACCAAATACCAACAAAAACGTTTTATTTGCTCTGATGAAGTACTTAAAAGAGCTTTGACACAAGCAAATAAAACGAAGAGTTTTGATATCAAACACAATTTTTAGCTCTCCACTACAATCAATGAGTCGCTATTCGATTAGAGAGCTAACAAAATCACAACCTAAGTTTAGTTTAGGTCTTTTATTTAATGTGGTTGCTTTTAATCACATCATTGACATCTGTTTTCACCTCAACTTTCACTCGGGTATTTGTATTGGCAACTAAAGATTCTTTTGGCGCAATTAATGATTCCAACGTCAATAAATCCAATGATACATATCGTTTTTAGTCTGTATTGGTTACAATAAATCATGAGATCATCACTCACCTATCAGATGGTCAAGTGTTGCTCCCACATGGCATGCCTCTGTGATCATGATATACTATCAGAAGGGTTCTTGCGTCACTTTTGGGGTGTGCTCCACGTGGAATCAATATCTAATTGTCATTTAGGTAGGTCATGATCTCAAGATCTATTATGTGAAAGATTGAGGCAAATAACTATCTCCATGCTCTGATTAAGGCAGTCAATGGTATAAACGATACAACATTCAGTTACATTCTTCAATTGCTAGCTACCCTATTCATTACCAATCTAAAATTGCGAAATACAGTTACCCTTTTCATTAGCATAATTCTTTAGATTATAGGAGCATAGTCACAAAATTGGCCGAATTTTTGAAAAGTTCACGAATTTAAAGTTTTGCGAATTAATTCTAAATTATTCGCGAATTTTTCAAAAATTCTTATGATCCCAAAAATTCTCAAATTGTTCTTATGTAATTTATGAAAATTTCAAAAGTTTATGAATTTTTAATATTTTCTATATTTATTATAATTTTAAATATTATTATTATTATTTTTTTTTCTTTGCAAATTTTCCTTTAAATATTTTCCCGGCCAAATGTTGTAAGATTTTTACGAATTTTAACCTCTCCGAATTATTGTCAAACCTCGAATTAGAGGCCATAGATGGGAGTGCCTTAAAAGGAAAAGACATAGGCTGCGTATGACATAGCTCTCTACTAGCCCCTACCATAGCAGAGCTCACCTGCTAAAGCAGGTTCCCATCCTCTTTATTAATATCCTGTTACCTGCTTTAGCAGGTATCCCTTCTCCTTGATAACTCCTTATATAGCAAGATTTACCTGTTCAACAGTTCTACCCTCCTCTTTACTCACTCATTGTCAGAGCTGATTTTATTTGCTCTGATAGGAAGCTAGTAGAGAGCAGGGAAGTTGTTGCTAGAGCAGGTAAATCTTTATTTGCTGAGAGTTAGAAAGGAGAATGGGAATAAACTAAAGTAGTTGAACTCTACAGTGACAAGGGCTAGCAAAGAGTTATGCCATACGTAGCCATAATGACCCTACAAAGTGACCTATTGCAAATCACCCTCTACAGAGCTGGTTAGCCTGCTGCAAAGAAGAATTTAAAAAAAGTGTCATAAACCCATCTATCCATCAGGCTAAGATTATAAGCCTCGTGATTCGTGCAGTTGCACAAATCCTCTCAATTGGCATGTAGCACTAGTCCACTACTACCGGTACCATACTTTTTATCTCCTAACAAATAAAACAAAGAGAAATTAGGGTATGGAAATGGGTTGTTTATGGGCTCAGGATGGTAGGCCCAAAATATAAATGGGTTGGTTCAGTGCTGCCCGATTAGTATGTCCAGTGGGGTGTGAGCTAGTCTGAAAAGCCCGATTAAATATTGGCCCATTTAATCCTACCCAAACTCAACCCGACCTAATCAGTTTTATATAATTTATATAGAAATTGCCCAGCAACCCGAAGCTCGGTCCCGAATCTGCCTAATTATAATTGAACCCGGCCAAGACCGGCCTAATTACAATTGAACCATTGGAAGTTGCTCTAGGCCTTTCGAGCCTGAATAGTCTAAGCTCTAGCTTGGCTCTATCCGAGTCGAGCTTCGAGCTAAATAGTTTTTATGATAATTTTTTTCCTAATGTTATTTTTTAAAAGATGAAAGATTTAATAAATGAAAACCCTAATATCTTTTAAACCTTTATTCTTTTTAGATTTAATGGGTTGAATGAAAAAAAAAAGGGTTTAAATTTAATGTGCTAAATATTGTTTAAAAGCATATATACTGGTCATAGGTATTAATTGGTTGGTCAATTATTATGTTAGTTGTTGTTCATTTAGACGAATAACAAAGAACTTTCATGGTTATGGGGAGAGAGAGAGAGAGAGAGCAATAGACGATACTACAGATTATATATTTATTAGATATTTATCTATTAGAAAAGAAAGATAAAAAATAATAATATATTTTATTATATGAGGGCCGGGGATATGTGCGCAGGCGTAGAGATATCTCTGAGCCTATTGATATGGGCACAACACATAACACCTTTTTGTGAAGTGTTGAGTGGCATGAGACCACTTTATTAACTAGGGTTAAACTTCTAAAATATTTTAAAAGTTATATACCTTTCCAACTATCATTCTTGACTTTTTAAAACTCACTTTCTTTTCTCAATCTTCTCTCCATTTTTCCAAGAAAGAGTCAGACTTACTTTTTCAGATATATTTTATTCAAAAAATTGGGCACCCGATAGCGAAGCGCTAGCACTTCGGTATCAAAGCACCGCCACTCCGGTAGAAAGGCGCCGACACCCCAATAGCGAGGCACTAACATCTTGGTAGCGAAGTGCTTGCACCCCAGTGCCTCGTTTTAGGGGCGCCGACACATCGATATTTATATCGAGGTGTCGACGCTTCGCTAAAAAAAAAGGGTGTCGATACCTCGTTTTAGGGGCCCTGACGCTTCTATATTGAGGTACTGACGCTTTGCTAAAAAATAAAATAAAAATGGGATGATGACGCCTCATTTTCGGGATGCCAACGCTTCTATATCGAGGACCTGCGCTTCGATAAAAATAAATCAAAGTGCTAAACAAGGCGTCAACACCTTTTTTTTTAACGAAGCGCCGATACATCGATATAGATGCGTTGACGCCCGTAAAACGAGGCGTCAGCAGGGGTACCAACGCCTCACTATCGGTGTGTCGGCACCTCTCTACTGAGGTGCCAGATTTTCGCTACTATGTGCTCATATTTTTCTGAGTAAAATATACTTGAAAAATTAAGTCTGACACTTTCTTAGAAAAATGGAGAAAAGAGAAAAAAAGGAAAGAGACTTCTCAAAAAATAAAAAATAACAGCGAAAAAAAATATAACATTTAAAATATTTTAAAAGTTTAATCCTTATTAATAAAGCGGGTCTCGTGCCATCAATCACCTGCCGATATCAAATGACGCAAAGATATTATATACTATGTGCCCTACCTCGGTTTAACGGCTATGGTCTTTTTCATCTCTTTATACTTCTCGATTAAGCGCATGCGAAAATAACAAGTGGCGGCTATATATGATATCCTACAGATAATAAAACTTCAAAGATATTCGAAGGACGGTGTTCGAGAAAGATTTCTCGCAGCATTTGGAATCGCCAAAACTAATCTCTTCGAGGAGCGATCGATCCTTGAAGGTACCCCATCTCTTTTGTTGTTTATATTATGTAATTATTTTAATATTTCGTTATTGTTTCGAAATACAGATTCAGTACGAACGTATTTGATTTTTCCAATCGTCTCTGAGATTTCGCAGCGTGAAACCCTAACTATTTTACAGATCATATATCTATTTATTTGCTGGTTGATCCTGGATCTGATGATTTTTTATTGTTATTATGTTTTGATATTTATTTATTTATTATTATTACTATATTTTTTTAAATTTGTATAATTTGCTTGTTTTATGAGTCTGATATAAATTACTCTGCTTCTTGATCATCATCGTCATCGTTTCCTTGTCCAATATATCGGCTCGGCAGCGTTTTGAGTCTTATTTCTGCACTCAGATTAATAGATCTATGGTCTTTGAGCACAGATGTAATAATTTGATATTCCAAACTCATAGATCTAGTGAGTTTTCCTTGTTATTTTGTTTTATCTTCTAGGTTTTCTTTTTCCCTGTTTTTTTGTGACAATTAATTAATTATTTTGTTCAATCTCTGAAACAATCCCTCTAGTCATGGACCGTAGATGAATAGTTTCACCATGTAATTCTCAAATCTCAATAATCAAGTTTCGATTCGGCAATCATTCGATGGGGTGTAAGGGGGCAAAAATTCAGAAAAATTAGGGGATTATAAAAATAATAATAAATTATTAAAATCTATTTAAATTAGAAATGATATCTTTAAATAATAAATTGAGTGTATTACATAATCCACTGCATAAACAATTTGCAATCATAAAAAAATAATACAAAGTGTGATTATAAAAAAATTCGCCAAATTTGAGAAAATTTCAGAGAATTGACGAATCTAGTAAATACTTCGCAGAAAATTCAGCAGACAACCTATTCGGAGATTTTTTTTTTCAAAAATTTGATTAATTCGAAATTTTTTGTGACAGAGCTTATTATGTCTTTTATTCATCCTGCTACGTTCAAGGTAGTTTGACTTGTCAATGTCTTTTCTCTGTGACTCATAGATTTCATTTTAAATTATGAACTTTTGAATATTATGATTAGTACAACCTACATGGTACTCAGGCTGATACACACCGTGTATGGGGCATATACGATTATAGATCTTGACCTTCTACACATGGTGGTCCAAAAATTGACCACCTGATCGAGATCCTGAATTGGGTTGTTTAGCAGAACATAGTTAGTGGTCCACATTAACATGCCAAAGTATATTGGTTGGGAGCAAGGACCAAAAAGTCGGTTTCAGTTTAGGTTTTGGGACTAACCGAAACCGAAAATTTAACCGAAATTTCGGTATTTTGGCCGAAATTTTCACTGCTGGCTGAAATTTCAGTCCCAAGCGGTGACTAAGGCGACAAGTGATATGACTGCACGTGTGGTGCGCACACCGAGGGGATGGTTGACCGGCTGTAAGAGGTTGACTCCTGGTAACTCGGTATTCTTCTCATATACACTTTATAAAAAATATGTCGAAAACAAACCCTTAAAAAAACTGCAGAAAACTGGAGGGTTGATAGAGAGAACGTTGCAGAGAGTAAGAGGAGGGAGATTGTTTTTTGGTATGATTTCTGGTTCTTTTTACTTTACTTCTCTCTCAAGTTGATTCTAGGGTTTAGGGTTTTTCTGCATTATTATTTAAATAAAAAAAATTAAATTTCTAGTTTTAATTTGGAATTTTTTTTAATACTGCTGATTTGGGCTTTTTTCCTGTTCTTTTTTTCCTTCTTTTTTTATGTGTTTGATGATTCACCTTTTTAAACCCTCTGTTTGATTCTTTCGACTGGAGAAAAAGATTAGATAAAACAAAATAGAAGAGAGATAGATACAGAGAGAGAAGAAGAAAAAGATCTCTACCTTCTCCATCAAAGGGTTTTTCCTTGATTGATTGTTAATGTGGAACTTGGGTTTGTCTTTCTCCCTTATGTGGTGGCTTAAAGGGTTGATATGACTGAGATTGTAGGATCTGTGGGTAAATTTTATAGGGCTTTAAAGCTTTTTCTTTAAGAATTTTTTAAAAAAATGCCAATGTTTGATTTTTTATTTATTTTTTATTTTTTTAAAACTCTAAAATGGGTTATCAAATTATCGGCCGATAATTTGATTACCAAGTATATTAGCCCAAAATATACATGATTTCGTTTCGGTCTCCTCCGAAACCGATATATTTGAGGCCAATAATTTCAAATATTGGCCGAAATTTTTAACCACTTGGGAGGGTTAGGAACGTTATTTTTGGTTTTTTGGATGCTATCCATCTTACTGACGTCGTGCCATGTGGATGGGCTGGCTTGATGACCACGTCATGAACCGGACTCTGTCCTCATTAGTCTACTTGAATATTTTGTAGGTGCTCTCATTGCAAGGTAATGCTTGTGAGTCAATTTTGAATGCACATTGGTTGAGAATATTTACTATTATAAACACATTTATTTTAAAGAAAATGCGTTTAAGAAGCGTTTTTTTAAAGAAAACATATGAAAAGTGTTTCAAACGTGTTTTTCGAGGAAAGCACATTTTAAATGCGTTTAATTTGCGAAATAGACAATTTTTGCACACACACACACACACACACACACACACATATATATATATATATATATTATATTTATTATATAATTATTAATATTTTTAATTTTTCAAAAAAAAAATCTTTTTTTTTTCTTGAAATTGCTAAAATTTGCCCTTTTTCCATATATTTCCGGATCTGTTTTATTCCCATACCTAGACTCCCCCCTTCCTCTCTCTCTCTCTCTCTCTCTCTTAATATTACTTAAAGTTCTTGCTGTAATAATGAGCAACGTAATATTCACTTGTATTTACTATAAATTTCCCAAGCTACTGTATGGTGATGTTTGCGTGCCCTAGCATGGTTGTGAAAAGATTAAAAAAAATACAAGGGAACTTCTTGCAGAGTGGAGGAAAGGTAAAAAAAGAAGATTCATGTTGTCAATTCGGATATTGTGTGCTTTTCGATTAGTTCTAGTGGTCTAGGAATTCAGTTGATTAAAAGTATGAATGGTGTATTACTTGGGAAATAGCTCTGTTGATGTGAGAATGCTGAGGAATTAATGTGGACCGGTGAAATACGGGAGGGATAGGATGTGATGAACTATTAGAGTTTCAAGGAATAGAATAGTATTGGGCTCGTGGGAAGGGGCAAAAATTTAGGGAGAGATTTGAGGGTAATGAATTCATGGTAGGTTTGTGTCATAGAGTTATATTTGGAAGGATCGATGGTGGGGGCACATCTATTGGAGAAACGATATAGGCGGATACTCTTGTTTGCGATTAATAGGAATGTGACATTTGTGGAAATTTGGGAAAGGGAGATGAGATACACATGTGAGAATATTTAGGCCATTTTTGGAAAAGTTGCTTCCGAAAAACACTTTTCAGGTTAAAATATTGGGTGAGAAGCATTTTCCATCCATGGACATGGCCACCTCTAGCTGAAAATGGTGTGTTTGGAGAAGCTGACCGTCTATTTTCAGCTAAAGTCTTTGGGAGGAAAGTGCTTCTCACCCAATATTTTACCTGAAAAGTGCTCTTTGGAAGCAACTTTGCCAAACAGGGCCTTAGCTTTTGTTGTGAATCAAAGTTTAAAAGAGAATAAATTTAAGAGGTGGAAGAAGAGTTGCAGACCTATTCGGCAGAGATTGCAGAACTGCAGAGAAGGGGGGCAGAAACAGGGATTAAAATATTAAATGGAGGTGTGACTGCTACGTATCCACTACAAGAATACCTACGAATGGTGTCCAGAAAAGTTAAAGGAGTATTTCTGTTGATGGGACTATAACAAGGTTTTTTCTGGACTTTTTATGATCTGTGTTATTCTGAACTGGGCCTTGGGGGGTTTTCAGTAGTGACCCATGAGAGTATCTCAATGGCTCACTTTTCTCGTGTACTAAGAGGGTCTCAGAATCCCTATTATTTTTGGGAGAAAGTCCAGCCAGGAAACACAGAGCCCTATTAAATCTGCTAGGTTTTTCTTCGTCTTTGTTTTTTTTGTTGGGATAAGTCCCCTACAAAATCTGCGAGTGACATTAAGAGGGTCCAAAAGCTCCTAAAATAACTGTGTGTAGCTGAGTGTAGAGAACTGATAATTGACTACTAAAAATTCTCCAAGAGGCTGTGATAGCTGGGAGTTATATTTGTTTATTAATTTTGATAAGTAAACTAGGCTCGAACCTGTGACCTTGAGGTTGCAATATTGTCGACCTGTGACAGCTGGGAAGTTTATAACGCCCCTAAAAGTTATGATTTTATAATTACTGAGAATCTGTTAGTTTCCAGCAGCATAAAACCTCCATAATTCCTAAGAATCTATTAATTTTCAGCGGCAGTAAAATCTTGTGGACTTTCCAAAATTATTATCTGGAACCATAAGAAGATCAGTCCTTATTTAATCTGCGACAACTTAAAATTTGGGAAGGTTGAGAGATTCAGAGGACTGCGAGAAGGGAGTTTCAAGAGACTATTGATCAGAATAATATGTTTGACTTCCTTTTATTTCCTCTTATTAAACTTAGATTAGGATTCTTTATTTTTCCAAAATTATCATTGGGAATCATAAAAAAATCAGTCCCTATTTAATCTGTGACAACTTTAAAATCTGGGAAGGTTGAGAGATTCAGATTGTGAGGAGTTTCAGGAGACTGTTGATCAGAATAATATGTTTTGACTTCCTTTTATTTCCTTCTTAGAAATTTACCTACTTATGTACCAAGATAACTTAGATTAGGGTTCTTTATTTTTTGAAAATTATCATCGGGAATCAGAAGAAGATCAGTGCCTATTTAATCTACGACAACCTTAAAATCTTGGAAGGTTGAGATATTCAGAGGTCTGCGAGGAGTTTCAAGTGACTATCAGATTAATATATTTGACTTTCTTTTATTTTCGTTTTGTTAAATTAGCTACTTGTTTACCAAGTTAACTTAGATTAGGATTCTTTATTTTAGGAAACGTTGGCTCTTTACATTAAGATGACTGCTATAACAGAATTTTAGACATAATGTTTTTTATTGCTGAATCTTTGAGAACCGTGGCTTCTCCTTAGGGTTTTGAAACCCATCGACCTTTGATTGCATATCTCTATTTCGGATTATTGCTAGTGAATACTTGTTGAACTGACGTCATCTCCAGAATAATAATTCTCCTCCTCTAATTTAATATTCTTCCTCTCATGTCACATCAGCTTCATAGAAATTTGAGAGAGGAGGAAATGGAGGAATTCATGAATTTCTTTCAAGAATTGCGCATGGTTGAAGAAGATCGAATTTCTCAGGATGCTTGATTTTGGAGCCTTGAAAAGAGAAATTCACGGTGGGATCTTTTTATAGATACCTAGAAAGAAGACTGTTGGTGGATCCAATTTCGATAGTGATGTGGAAATGTGCGGCTTATTTAGAGTCAAGGTGTAGGAGGTAGTGTTGGGGAGAGTTTTTACATGTGCGCAGCTGTGTAAGAGAGGGCCAATGATGCCTACTGAGTGCAAGTTTTGTGGTGAGGAAGAATAGACAGTAGATCATGTTTTTCTATGGTTTGATTGCACAAGACAGATATGGGACTTCTTGGTTTGGGTTGTCCTGCACCTCAATTCTAACAGGATGGCTGTAGCACCTTTTTTTCATCAGTAAAGAAGAAAATTCATTAAATTAGAGAACAAAGGAAATACAAACCTTTAGGACAGTGAGACACTGAACCAGACAGCCCAAACAAAAAACCCAGACAGGAGAGACGAGCCAACCAAAACAAACCAGAAGAAGCCAAATGCCTGGGCAGCAAGACACTGGCGGACATCTTAGCCTGAAACACTCTCAAAGACACTACCTTGGAACAACCTTTAGGACAGTGAGACACTGAACCAGACAGCCCAAACAAAAAACCCAGACAGGAGAGACGAGCCAACCAAAACAAACCAGAAGAAGCCAAATGCCTGGGCAGCAAGACACTGGCGGACATCTTAGCCTGAAACACTCTCAAAGACACTACCTTGGAACAACCTTTAGGACAGTGAGACACTGAACCAGACAGCCCAAACAAAAAACCCAGACAGGAGAGACGAGCCAACCAAAACAAACCAGAAGAAGCCAAATGCCTGGGCAGCAAGACACTGGCGGACATCTGAGCCTGAAACACTCTCAAAGACACTACCTTGAAACCTGCTGCCAGAAAGTCCTATGCGCCCATAAATCTCGAAGGTCCTGCAGCTCATCATGACCAACCAGCTGCCTCTCTCCAACTCAGTCCACTAAGTACCCATACGCCACCCTGATGATCAACTCTACGTTTCTGCCAGTGTTTGTAACAATCCTGCCATTCCTCGCCCACTAGGTAGCAGGCACAGTGGCTTACCAGAATTCCTTATCCAAACCCAACCATCTGAACCCATTCCAACAATCAACCAACTCCTTGCAAGACAAAGGCATGCACCAGGAAATCCCAAACATATTCATTACCCAGGCCCCAACACATTCCCCATAAGGGTATTGAATGAACAAGTGCTGAGCAGCGGTCTCCTCCCCTCCACCACACAACACCCCCCCACACCCCCACGCACATATTTCCATGTCCATACCTCTTCTAAGCAGCTGATGAATCGTACGGACTCTATTCTTTTATTTTGCTAGTGAAGTGATAGAACCACTGTATAACGGCCGAGATTGAATTTATTTTGCCAGTGGTCAGCACTTCACTCCTGATTTGCATCATTTCTAGTGCATTAGGTATTTCCGTATACTTAATTGCTAGCCATACTTTTTGGGGATTAATTGTGTAAGCTGGGATTCTCATGATTGTCTGAGAAGAGCCTGAAAGAACTAGTATATAAATGGTTAAACTTACCAGGGAAATCAGGCTACCTTTAATGTAAAAAGTGCACTAAGCTGATGGTTCTGATTCTGACTTCTGAGCTTGCATCCTAGAGATTATGGAGAGCTTCCACAACAAGGACTTGAATTAGGAATGGCCTGCAGCTTGGCATGACTTGGCCTAGGGCCGGGCAAGGCTGAGAACATGTTGGCCCGGACTATGGCTGACCCCTTAACAGCCCGACCTAGAGCAATGGATGACCCGACATCCCAACTCTTACCCAGCCCATTGACACACCCTGCTGCAAACCTTTCACACACTGGGACAGGCAGTGCATATAGTCTACGGATCGCTTTTGGGCAGAGGCTTTGACATGTTGTATGCTTCTCAATTTTATTTTTGAAAAGGCGTATAGACCTGATCACTTGTACTTTTCGTTCGATCAAGACTCCATTTGTTTTGGCTAGAAGAATTTTCCTTCTCTCCCCACAAAACTCATGGCTATTATTCACTGTCCCACGTGAAACTCCTAAATTAACTTTGACCAGCAATTAGTAATTTCATGCAGGTAGGTGCGCCAACAATCTTCTTGAGATGAAAATCTCAAAATCAAAGAGTCATGCAACCTCTCTAGGCGGTTAGTCACCTTTGGGCAAACAACTAGTCTATTTTTTTGCTTTATATTCTAGAATGACCTCCCTAGTCCAAAATCAGCTTTAGCTAGAAGTTAGTAATTCCATGCATGTAAGTGCCCCCAATGATCTTAATGAGATGGAAGTCTCAAAATCCAAGAATCCTGCACCCTCCCTAGGCGGTTATCTTTGGGCAGATTGGTATCCTATTTTGGCTATATACTCTTGAATGACTGCTTTATTAGTCTACTAATACCTCTTAATAGTAGGTAAGACCTAAGTGTCAAACAACCTTTCCATGTCTGTATTCAAGGTTTCTAAGTCAAGTACCCTTTCTAGATGTGTACACATAATGTTGTGTACACTCAAGTGCACGAACCCTATATAGTATAGTATCGGCAGAGATGAGGTTGATCCACAGAGATGACTATGAACAAATTTTATGGAAGAGAAACAGTTCAATAAATTATCAAGAAGGGAAAATTCTCAACCTATGTAGCAACTTTGTGCAATGAAAAGTAAATTTAACACTTTATACGATTCAACGATAATAAAAGGGTGTTGGGATACTAATTCCCTCCATCTAAAATAATGTATTTATAATATTATATAAATGCAAAGATCTCGGTTGGATGAAATAATCTACATAATTAGTTGAAACCAATCAACAATTACATTGAATTTAGAGATGAAGATGATGAAAGATAGCACAAAAGTACTTTCTTCAAGGCCTAAAGAAAACAAGTTTTGATCATTCGATGTATCTAAAAAGAATTGGATCACAACAAATATCCAAGTTGATTTAAACCAGTAAGATTCAGGCACAGATCTCAGATTACGGGTCTAAAATCATGAGAGAAGCATGACTACGTCTCAAATCTCGGATCCATAATCTCGATCAGAGAAAGGTAAAAACGATATTCACTAATGATCATAAAGAAGTTCAACTTGGATCTATGTATTTATATAATATATAACTACATCTATAGATGGAGATCCTTTGATCCCAACACACAAAAAATTTAGCCAAGCTTGATACAAAACAATGAAATATAAACAAACTTCGTTAATAAATACCGAATGTTGATGTTTGAATCCATATGAATAATCTTCTAGTTTTAATCTACCCTCTTTACAACTTCTACGTGCTTCCCCAAAAGGAAAAGAAAAAGAAAGCTCTAAAACAAACGTGGAGTCCCAAAACCGTAATTTTTTCTCTCATCAAAATATAAAATAAAGATTCCTATTTACAAAAAACCCTAAGAGACTACATATACAAGCCTAGACAAATTAGGGTTACAAAAGGACTAGAATTCGACTAAAACACGCCCAATTTTGGCCATTAACGTTTTCGAGTCGTCCGGGTGAGCTTAATAGACACAACCTCGGTATTTTGGTCATAACTTTTGATTCCGAATTTAGATTTACACGATTCTTGCGGCGTTGGAAAGATTTTTGCAACTTTGCGTGAAATAGCCTACTCGTGAATCAAATGTTTTAGGGGTCAAAATTGGGATTTAAGTCGGGTTAACTTTTGAATGGTCTTAGATCACTTTGATGTCACGTTTATCTGAGCTCTTGATCGTAGGTAACTTCCACCGTTTAGCTACCTTTTCATCTAACTTCTTTCAAGACCTGTAAAATACTGAACTCTATAAAAATATCTTTAAATGGTCTTCATCAGATGGCAATCTATAGGTTTAGTTGTCAAATATTAACACTTTTCAACACTTCACACCCTCAAACCTACACTTTGCTAGTTCTCGAGGAAAGATAAGGGAAAAACGTATAGAAAAGAAACTAACAACCTAGAAAATAAATGCCACTTTCGTAGGGAACATGGTTGCATTTAGCATATACAACAAGCCTGTAAACTCCAAAGTGATCCCTAGTGGAAGAGTTTTGTCCTCTGAGGGTTACAGTGAAGTTACCCACAAACCTCCCTTCCTTAACTGGTCTATTCAAATAAATTGTCAATTGAAACTTTTAACAACATCAAATCATATTGAAAAGCTAATGAGATTTAATTATCAGTATGAATTAGGAAAACATTTAATCCGCACATGCAATGGATGTATTTTGTTCAATTGCCCATATCAATTTCACCATCAGTATCAAATTACAAGCAACTCAACCTCCTTTAGAAATTTCGTCTCCACTCAAACCTCACTTTTGGATTTTCGCTCATAAAGTCCAACACACAGATGTAAGGTTTAAGTTTTCACTCTTATCTAGGTGAATAATAAGAAAGCAAAGTGATATCCCACGTTTATAAGAAAGACAATTAATAAAAGGAGTTAATTAGATCTCACGGAATGGATATTTAGCTATTATGAAAATGCTAAGTCAGTTACCATAGATTCCACAAGCTTGTTCTCCACATAGCAATCCCATTCCACATCGGATCATAAAGGTCTTTTATCATGTTTGTAATGAGGCTTAGGTGATGGTTCCGAAAGAAAGAAAAAATATGGATCAAAGAATTTATGAGAAATAGAAGAGGTTTCCTAAAATTTGATCCTTTTCATCATCATGTTCTTCTTTTCTTTCTCAATACACCCACTTGCTTACTTATTTGCTTTTCTTTTCAAATTTTTTATATTTTTTATATTTTTTTATGAATCACTAAGTCTCATACAGACCATATATCACCTTTTTACCCATATAAACAATTCTTCTTTTCAAAGCATATAACACCACTTCTTACCTCTTCTTAATTTCTCAGAAACAACCGGGTAAGGCTAAATTCTTATCTGCTAGGGGTCAAAAGTTATTTGATTTTGAAGAAAGAAAAGAGGTAACATTCAAAGCTCAAAGTGGGTACTAAAAAGGTATCAATGTATCATATCATAGGGTGTGTCATTTTGGCTCAAACTATTCAAAGACGGCCTTTACTCATTTTTTTAATTTCCCGTGATTTGCCTTTTTGCCTCAAATAAAGCTCGTGGAATGTTCTAATAAATTGACCTAGATTTGATTTGTTTTCATGTTCAGTCATAGATAAAAAATAATAAAAGTATGGTGAGATCTCAACAAAATTTTGAGTTACTGTTATAAAAGAATCTCTGATTTAATGTATAACCAACCCTCCAAAAACGCAATGGCTCTAAATTCACAAGGTTATAGTCTCCACTCTCCGCTAATAATCTTCGGGTTCATAAGTCACAGATACTCATCTACATCAAGTTCATTGATACGGGCTAATTAAACAAGTTAGATTCAAAGCATGTAGCTCATAAATGATTTCTCATTCTTAATGATAAAAAAATGCTCATTAATTTCTCAAACTTTCCAATTCAGTTTTCAATTTCTACTAACAATAAATTCCAATAAATTCATTTCAACTCAATTTTCACCTCATACCCCCAAACGTAGATCCAATATTGTCCTCAATGTTGATAACAAACAAAATATTCCGGAGTAATGAGGGAAAATATACCTAGAGTAATGATGTAAGGCCCGTGGTAGCACCTGAAAAGGAAACAGGTGGGAAATCCCCCCAAACCTGCAATGAAAGATATCTGTACAAACCAACCTAATTAAAAATAATAAAAACATCCATTTGACTATGCTAAATCTAAAGTTTCCTTTACTTAACATTTATAAAAATTAAAACTACCTAATAAACTAAACTGAAACCATAACGTAACAAAATAAGGTCCAAAAGTGCCATGGTGAAAGACTAGGAAATAGAGAACCGCACAGTTCTCTGTGTCTGCAATTGGAGGAGCCAGTCTCTCACCTTTTCCTTCATTGTTGGGTGGCAAATAAGTTCTGGGGGGTCATCTTTAGATCTTTTGACATGCCATGGGTTATCTCGTCTTCCGTTTCCCAGCTCTATCTGGCCTGGCGCGGTGGCAACCTGGAGGGTCGGCCGGGGGACTTTCTGGAGAGTTGTTTCGCGGTCGTTTGGAGCATTTGGCTTGAAAGAATTGTTTGTATCTTCGGACGCAAGCGCCACCCTGTGGGGATGGTTCTTAAGTCGGTTCGGGATTTTATGTGCCTATGGGTTAATTTGGACCGGGTTGGGGCTGGAGGGGACGCGCTGCCTTGGGATCCAAGCTAGGGTGGCTGTGTCATGGTGTGCCTTGGGTCTCCCCCCTCCTTGCCTCTCTGCATAGTGGTTTTTTTTCGATTCGCTTTTGTTTCACTTTGGTTTTTCTACCTTTTGGTCGGTCTGGTTTCTTTTGTATGTTTTTCAGTTTCTCACTGTTATTTTAATATAATTTTGCCTTTTACTGATCAAAAAAAAAAAAAAGAGAAAGAAATTTATTCTCATACACTAGCCACCCTAGTGTGCCTTGGGTCTCCCCCCTCCTCGCCTCTCTGCGTAGTGGTTTTTTTTCTTTTCACTTTTGTTTCACTTTGGTTTTTCTACCTTTCGGTCGGTCTGGTTTCTTTTGTATGTTTTTCAGTTTCTTGCTGTTATTTTAATATAATTCTGCCTTTTACCGATCAAAAAAAAAGAAAGAAAGAAATTTATTCTCATCCACTAGCCACCCTAGTGTGAAGCTCCCCCTTCTGAAAGTCATCATTATGGATCATTGCTCTTAACCCTGGAATGCACCTTCTTTTCTTCTCCATTCAAATATTTAGATCCTTCATATCTCCCATCCTTCCTCCGGAATCCTCCCTCTGTGAGGAAGATAGCCCGGGCTTAACCCGTTGCGCATTCAACCTGGTTAAGCACCTCAAATTGATGATGCAGTCTTTCAAATGCCTCAATATGCAGCCAGTCCTGTTACAGAACCCTAAAGCTGAAGTTTGGGTTGCTGCAATTCTTGCAGAACCAATATCCTGCTTGATGCTTTCCTGCAATATTCAGACCTTTCAAAACCAACTTTGATGCATTTTTAAAACCTTGCAATTTGCAAAGGCATGCAAGGTCGAGGATCAATCATTTATACTCTTCAGCTTTGGCTTTAAAATGATTGAATCCTACACGGTGTTTGTAGAAGACCGCAATTGAATGGCATTGGGCCTCAATGTGGAGAACTCTGGCCCTACCAAGGGCTCTAATTTTCTTTAGAGTGCGGCTGAGAGGAGATAGGCTGCTATGGAAGTTGATCCCAGTTGCCGTCCTTTGGTGTTTATGGAAGGAAAGGATAACAGTGTTTTTGTTGGAAGAAACCCTCGATTGATGATCTGAAATTTGTGATCAAGGATTGTACAATTGGGGGGGGGGGTTGAGCAATGGCTATCAGATCGCAGGGAGGCACTGACAGGGGCTGAGATGTTTATCTAACTGGTAAAAGTTGGTGCTGAATTAAGCAGACAATTATGGGTTAGTTTAGATGTTCTATACTTCTATCTGTGCTGTCGGTTCCCTGGTTATTTTATCCGTAGATTGGTGTTCTTATCTGTAAAAGTTATTAATGAAGCTTTCAGTTTAAAGCTACCACAACAACTCTATCCGTCCACAAACTGTGAACTAATTTATCGAGAACTAATATTTTTATTTTGTCAACTCTTATTTTCTGTGGGTTTGTAACAGCAACCAATGAATTATGAAGTGCTACCAGGCAACTATGTTCTACTTCTTCAGTTCAAGATATAGTGTGGGATTTTATTTACTAAATTTATTTTCTGATGGGATTATACTTGAATAGTTGTTTGTTTTCCTTCCTTGACACATTAGGTTTAAAGAAAAATGGTTGCAAATGGTGGAGCTCCGCCCAGGGGCAGTGCAGCAGCTGCAGCAAGTTTGCGTAGGAGGAGGACAGGTGGAGGCGGTGCCGCGTCTGGTGCTGGCGGCAACACCATGCTGCAGTTCTACACAGATGATGCTCCAGGTCTCAAGATCTCGCCCAACGTTGTCCTGGTCATGAGCATCGGATTCATTGCCTTTGTTGCTGTTTTGCATGTCGTTGGTAAGCTTTATTTTGTTAGAGATTTCGGCCGGTCTCAGCAGTAAGACCAAGTAGTCAGAAACTTATCCGACTTTTGACTTCTATAGAAAGGGATTTTGTTTGAAATAACTCCTCTTTTACCGACGATCTTGGTTAATGTCATAGATTTTGTAGCTGTTAAGTATTCATGTTTACTAGTATGTAGGTTTCAGTGGGGATTTTGAACATATAACTATGGGGCTCTCTTTTGTTGCTAACGACAATCACGCTCATTACCCACTGAACCCCTTAAAAGTTGGTTTTCACCATCTTTCAGGGGCCTTGATATCTGTTACAGGATTGATGGCTAGAAGGCTTTTATTTTGTTTTGTAATCTGGGATTGAACCAAATAGGCCCCTTTTTTATTTTTGAAAAATATGCATTTAATCTGCTTTTTTTTGTTACACTGCATTATACCAGTATATTAAAAAAAAAAAAGTATATCTTAGTTTAATATGTATTTTTTCATGTTTTAAATGCGTATTAAACTGGAAAAAAAATCATATTAACCCTTCCAATGGTTTAGGCCCCCCCCTTTTTTTTTGATCGGTAAGATTAGTATTTCATTAAACACAATGAAGATACAACCACTAATCAGGGACGAGCCAGGAGCTCGACAAGTCTAACAGAAAAAAGGAAAAAATAAAAATAAAAAAAGAAAAAAAACAAAAAAAAGGACCGAATCAAGCGGAAGCAACTAAAGCAACAATTACAGCTCAACATAAACAGCTTCAGCTCCTGACCAAACAATGCTCCTCAATCTCCTTCGCAGAGCTGAATCCCCGCCATATCCGACCGGAGGTCCCTCAAGAGGCCCCAAACCTTGGCCCATGTCCTCAATTCTCTCTTAATCTCACTCACCAACCGCATGTGTGCCTTCAACTTTCCTTCGAACAATCTAGCATTTCTCTCCTTCCAAATGGCCAAGAAAATTGCCAAAGGAATACAACATATGTAACCCTGATTGCAGCGATTAAATTTGCAGCAAAATTCCGCAATAACTTCACCGCAAGACTTCGGCCTGCAGCCCACTAAATTCCCACCGCTTCGAAATACATTCCATATTTGGTTTGCAACCGTGCAATGAATAAGGTATGATCAGCAGATTCAGACTCCGAACAACACATGATACAGCGGTTTGGAAGCACGAGGCCCCTATGGGATAGAACATCTATCGTTTTAACCCAGTTTTGAGCAGCAAACCACCCGAGCAAAATATTTCTCGGTGGAGCTTTCACCTTCTATACCCCAATCCACGGCCTGATGATGATTGGTCTGTGTCAAAGAAAACGATACACCGATTTAACTGTGAATCTCTCATTACCCTGATGCCACCAAACCCTCCTATCAATGTAGTCGTTGAGCACTGGAAATTGAGGCAAGTCACCGATCAACTGAGATAGATCATGCATCTCAGAACCCCGAAGGTCTCAACGGAGATCTAAATTCCAAATTGCATTGCCCCATCTGTCCTCACTACAACATTCGGCAACTGTGGCTCCCTTCTTCCGGCTGAGAGTATAAATACGAGGGTAAGCCAACTGAAGAGGTCGACCAGTGGCCCACGAATGCTCCCAGAACTTGATGGACAAACCATTACCGAGAACGTGCTTAACACCTCTCTTGAAAGCCGGCAATTGATGACAAACTCCTCTCCACCAACTGGACAATCTATGATGCCCGGTAACACAAGGTTCCCAACCTCTTTCCCCCAACTTATATTTGTGACTCACAACAGCACCCCAAAATGAGTTTGGCCTGTCCCCCACCTTCCATAACCACTTGCATAAAAGAGCATCATTGAACTGCCTTATGCTGTGAATACCCATCCCCCCGTCTTCAACAGGACGACACACCGAGTCCCAGCTTATCATGTGCAACATTTTCCTTTCGTTACCATCACACCACAAGAAATCTCATGATTTTTTCTATCGTAGCAACCACTTTAGTAGGACATCTAAACGTCAAAAGATAGTAAACTGGCAAATTAGAAAGCACACTTTTAATAAGAACAATTCTCCCAGTCATAGATAGAAGTAAGCCTTTCCATATAGCAAGTTTTCTTTCCACCTTCACTACGATAGGATCCCAAAGTCTTAGCGAGGGGGCTCCAAGACATAAAGGCAATCCCAGATATGTAGCAGGAAAATTCCCAACTTCGCACCCAAAGTATCGTGCCAATTCCTCCGCCATACCAAGAGGTGCTGGATCCCCATTAGCTTGGTTTTCTCAACATTTATTCGCTGCCCCGTATAGGCCTCATAAGCCTTTAAAATTCACCTCAAATTTAAAAGCTCCTCCTTGCTTGCATTGCAAAATATGGCAGTGTCATCAGCAAACTATAAATGGGTGACCCGAATGCCACCTCTAGCCACTTGGAATCTCGAAATTTCCCCTAGCTCAACACCTCTGTCTATTAATTTACTTAAACATTCCCTACTAAATTGAAAAAAAGGGGATAGAGGGTCCCCTTGTCTAAGACCCTTAGTACCCGTGAAGTAACCGTTTGGCGACCCGTTGATCATAACTGAAAACATGGGGCTTTGAGTATACCCGCGGATCCATTTGTGCCACCTATCTCCAAACCCCATTTTTTTAAGCATCTAATCAATAAAAGCCCAGTTGACCAGATCGAAAGCTTTTTCCATATCGAGTTTAAGAATGACACCGGGCTTTTCATCTAGATGCCTCGAATGAAGGCATTCATGGGCGATAACTGCAACCTCTGAGATTTGACGGTCTTTGATGAATGCTCCTTGCACTGGATTGATTAACTCGTCGATGACCCCTCTAAAACGGTTCACTAGCACTCTCGCGATCACTTTGTACACACATCCAATGAGACTAATAGAACTAAAATCAGCAATCATCTTAGCTCCTTCCATCTTGAGAATTAGAGTGATGAAGGAGGCACGAGTGCTTCTATTCAACTTCCCATATCTGTGAAAGTGCATAATAACTCTGCCCAACTCCACCTTAATAACATCCCAAAAGACTTGAAGGAACTTCATCGGGAAGACGTCCGGGCCGGGAGCTCTTTCTCCATCCCCTTCAAACACAGCTGCTCTGATCTCATCCATAGAGAAAGGATTCTCCAAACTCACCTTATTCTCCTCGGAAATGCATGCAAATAGAAGGCCAGTTGGGAAAGGTCTGATGTCGGCTTCCTCCCGGTATCTTTCCACAAAATGGTCAACAATCGCTGCTTTCACAACAGCCTTATCGGAAACCAAATTACCATTGATATTTAAAACGGATATTCTTTTCACACGACCTCTAGCATTGACTAACCCATGGAAATAACCTGAATTACTGTCTCCCGCTTTGACCCACTTCTCTCTGGATCACTGCCGCCAGAAAAGTTCTTCTTCCAGAGATTTATTGTTAAATTCATCTTTTAACCTCCACCTTGAATTCTATCATCCATCAATAGACCTCCCTCCATCTGCTCTTTCACATCAAAGCCCTCTATTTGACCCAACAGCTCCTTTCCCATAAGTAAGATTATTCCAATCAGCTAGGAATAATTTCAGCCTCTTTAATTTAGTCATAAAAACATGTTCAGGAGACCCACGAATCTGCCAGCCCCTCCACTTATTAGTCACCATGTCGTTGAAGGAGTCCGTTCTAAGCCAAGCCAATTCAAATCTAAATGGGCTCGGTCCCCACCCATCATGTTGGTCAACCAATATCACGGGAATATGATTAGAGACTGTACATGGGCGACCTTCGGATGCAATTGACAGACGAATATCCATCCAATCAGTGGATAGGAGAAACGTATCAATTCTACTCATTGCCGGCACCTCTTGCCCATTAGACCAAGTGAACTTAGGCCCCGCCATCGGAATCTCCATCAGCTCCGAATTGACCATAAATTCCGAAAAACCCTTCATACTCGACGTGATCCTTTGTCTTCCCGTCTTCTCGAAGGGAACTGGATTACATTGAAATCTCCCCCAATGATCTACGACACATTCCATCGCTGCTTGATACCCAGGAGTTCATTACAGAATCCTTGTCTAAGACTCGGATCATTTGGTTCATGCACAACTGAAATGGCCCAGACCAATTGCCAATCAATCGACAAAAATTGCACCGAGATGGATCTTGCCCCACTGCAGCAGTCCAACCTCCTGAACAATCTTTTATCCCAAAATAATAACTGCCCTCCCCTAGTGCCCACAACATCCAGAGCTACCCACTCCCAAAAGTTCCCTCTCAGAATCTTTCTATCCTTAGCATCATCGTAGGAATCCCATTTTGTTTCTTGTAACATCCCCATCGTCGGCTTAAGCAAAAGAATATTATCTCTGACCAAGGTGCACTTCGTGTCCTCCCCAAGCCCTCGGATATTCCAAGACATCAAATTAAAGATACGAGACATAAAACAAACAAATAGATCCCCCGACCGACACCCACTCAGGCCTCAAGCTCGATACTTTGATTATTATCGGATTTATCCTTTGATGGGCCCTGTGATGCCATTGTGTCGCTTTTTTCTTGCACTGAATCGCAGGAATGAACTATGA
This sequence comes from Chloranthus sessilifolius, assembly GCA_021018995.1. NCBI lineage: Eukaryota > Viridiplantae > Streptophyta > Magnoliopsida > Chloranthales > Chloranthaceae > Chloranthus > Chloranthus sessilifolius. The sequence continues at coordinate 47,228,658 of CM037593.1, read as the reverse complement.
TATCCTTATCCTGATCTGTGCGTCCAAATAACGATCGAAGATCCTCCTGTCTCCCTCTAAACTCTAGCCCATACTTTAAACAAATATTCATAATGTCCGCGTCCAACAATACATTGAGATCATCCTGAGAGTTCACAGATTTGACCCGAGATGAGCTGCTTTGTTCCCCTGAAGCGTTAGAGAATGACATTCTGTGCTGATTGTAGTTTCGATCTTCCCAGCACTCCCCACCTCTGCGCTAATCGGTGCCAGCTTTCCTTCGTAGATCCTCTATATGGGTCCTGAACAATTGGGCCCGACCCGGCCCTGAATCGAAGAATGTGCGCTACTCAGTTTCCCCACCTCCTCCTCGCCCGATCCGTTATCAGAATCAGTTTCCAGTTGACACGCAGCTTGCTCAGCTACCAACACGTGACTAGCAGGTTTGCTACTTGTCAACATCCTCTTGGTCGAGGCATCGTAGTTGCCCTGAAAGCTCCTCCACTGCTTGCCCAAACGCGGATTCTCATCGTCCGAATTTGAACGCGTTTCGGATCTAGAATCGATCGGAATGAAACCAGGTTGGCGACCTCCCTCCCTTGGCTTAGAGTAAGTCCCCCAACTTGCACTGCGTGGCAAGTCCTGATAGGCCACCTCATTCTGCTGACCGTTCCCTTGCAAAACCTGTTTACTCAGACCACACCCCCATTCATTCTCCGACATATTTTCAACCACCACTGATTGTCGAGTTTCATGGCGACTGCAGCCCACAGAAGTCTCACCCCTTAACCCTCCACTTGAACGGTCGGTTCCATCCCACTCTGCTAGGGATTGGGAACCCTCTTCCGACCTCCTCGACATCTAACGCCACCTCTACTGCCACAGGATAGCGGAGTCCCCCTGACGATACCCACATCATTCTGGGAATCTTGATCCACTACTTGCAATCGACTTTGATTCTGGCATACTCTAGTTCCACAAACCCTATTGTAGCTTGGTCCACCTCCGACAACCCACCCCACAACTTACCCAAGTCTGCAAATACCGTTTCCAGCCATAGATGAAAGGGGAGTCCCCTCAACTTCAACCAAACAGACTGCCCTAGAAAGCATTCATTTGCCGCCTCAAGCTTGCAATTCCACGGCATGATTTTAAGTTTTACCCCCATGCATCCCCGACTCCCCTTCAAGTGTTTGAGAACTCTATCCTTCTCTTCACTATTCCCAAATTCAAAAACTACTGTCTGAGCCTTGTATCTCTTGACAACCAAGCTTTTTACCTCCCAATCAGTTTTCGCCCACCACAGCATGTTAGCCAGTGGAGGCATCGGCTCCTCTGATGATGCCACCACACAATCTGGCTAGCCAGGCCTCCCATCCTTCGACTCGGTGCCTATCGATGTTGAGTTTTGGAGAGGATGAGCTCCAATGATTGTTCAGCCTAACCCCACCATCGCCGTAGTAATTTTTCTGTCCCCAAATGGACCACCCCCTCTCTATGTCAACCTCCTACTCTGGTGAGATAGAGGTCTTTGAGCATTCCTTGCTTTCTTCTCTTTCCACACCACCCCTGTGCTCCGGTGAACTTTGCAGGACGCTCTGTAGCACCACTGACGGCGAGAGAAGTTTCAAATCCCACAAGTCTGGCACCTCCAATCGCCATCTCTACGAGAACCAACCTGCTCTTTAGCTGCAGCCCAATCCTTCACTTCTAGACCTAATTTTTGGAAGAACCCCTATCTCTCCACTTACCATTTTGCAGCTCACGCCATGTCGGCCATCGGCATTGAATCATTGTTGAGAGAACCTTCATCCCTTCACTGTGTTTGAAACTGACACTGTTAGGGTTTTCGACGAGGATTAAGAGATCCAGAGTGATGTTGATGTCGATTTTAACGGATGGGAAGGTGACAGATGGTGCAATGCCGTTTACGCTGAAGTGATGATATATCGCCGGCAGAGGGTTTTTGGAGTTTGTGGCAGAGGGAGATCGCTGGATTTCTTCATCGTTAGAGAAGATTAATAAACTCTTGTTCTCATTTTGGTTTTTGGGATTTGGGTTACTGGGATTTTAGGTTGCGGCAGAGTTGAGACCCTTTTAACTGTCGTTATTTGACTATTAATTCTGGATTGATTCCTAGCTGTTGCTTTTAAATGTTTACATCACATTCGCCCTTGTAATTTGCCTTTGACCCAAATAAACCCATAAAAAGCTCACCTTGGCATATTTTCAAAATAATTAACGAAAGTGACAAGCAAAGGAGGGGCAGAGTTGTAAGATGAGCGCTTCTATTATCTCATGTGCATGTAGTGTATGGCAGGTGCAGTCCACTAGTTATGATGATGGTTGCGGTGTGCCTCCGTTGTTGTGTATAAACTCTCTTAGGGCATGTTTGGTTTCAAAGGAAAATAGGGAAAAGAAAGGAAAATTGGTAAGCGGGAAATGAATTGCCGCATTTCTCGTTGTTTGGATGACATCGGAAACGTCGAAATTATCTTTCTATTTTTCGTTAAAACTCAACAATAAATGATTAGGGGGTCCCTCGGTTTTATATTTTCCCACCCTTTGGACTTCTCATACGGACGACTCTTCTCACTTGTTTAGTAATACCACAATTTTTTTACGGACAAAAACCATTGACTGATTTGAATTAGCTGATGGAGATTGTTTTTTTTTTTTTTCAATCTTCCTCATGATAGATCTTAAGATCATGATGCCCCTATCAAACGGTCTGATGTTGATCCTATATGATACACATCTCCAAAAATTAGAGATAGAGCTACGTTATTACTTGAGTGGTCAATTGATTATCCAAACTTTCTAAAAATTTGTTACTAAGCTTTAGGGGTCCTAATTTATATTAGTGGATTCTCACCCATTTAAAATTATCTTAACCACCCAAAATTATCAAAAATCTTCAAACAATTTTTTTTTATGGTATTTGATTTCATAACAAATATTTCTTCTTTGATTTTTTTAACTAAATCTCACAAATTTCACCTATTTTTAAGCTCCCCTCCATCTATTTAGGTGTTGCACGGATTTATTTTTGGAGAGATTTTTCTCACAAGGGCTTTATTATGTTGTAGTGCTATATACTCACATATATGGTGCATATGCTCTAGTATAATTAATTAAAAAAAAAATAATTTATTACACATAACAAGGTTTGAACCTAGAACCTAACCTTCACAAAATACTAAGGCTGCGTATGGCATTGCTCTTTGGTAGCCCCTGTCATAGTATAGCTCACCTGCTTTAACAGGTTACCATCCTCTTTGTTAACATCCCGCTACTTGCTTTAGCTGGTACCCCTTCTCTTTGATAACTCCTTGCATAGCAAGAATTTATGCATGATTTACCCGTTTAGTAGTTCTACCCTTCTCTCTACTCACTTCTTGTCAGAGCTGATTCTATTTGCTCTGATAGGGAGCTAGTAGAGAGGAGAGTAGAACTGTTAGTGCAGGTAAATCATGCATAAAATCTTGCTATGCAAGGTGTTATCAAGGAGGAGTACCTGTTAAAGCATGTATCGGGGTGTTAATAAAGAGGATGGTAACCTGCTAAATCAGGTGAGCTCTGTAATGGCAGAGGCTACCAAAGAGCAATGCCATACGCAGCCTAAGTCAACCACTAGAGCAATTCATTAAGATATATAAAGAGAAAAAAAAACTTAATACATATATAAGTTTTTGGTCATTTGGCTATTTTTTCTGTTAGGATATATTATTTTCGTGCATATGTATCTAAACACAGGATTTGGTTAATCTTGCGTTTTCCTAATTAGCAATGTGATTATCCAAACAACAGAAAACAAAGGAATTCTATGATTTCCTATAATTTAGGTATCTATGAGAAAATATAGGAATATTATTTTATTTTATCATGTTTCTCATATTTTTATCCAAATAGGCACTTAAAGAGCTGGGTACGCCCAATATTTGATTGTGAATGGGTCACTTTTATTTTGAATACCTTAACACTAGTCTTGTCTTCAAGTGGGATATATGATATGAAGTCTATCCCTATAATGCAGTTCTCCAAAAGATTTATGGAAAAACATCCCCTTCTAATGCAAATCTCCAAAAAAAATCCCCTTTTAACGGACGGCAAGGGCAATGGGTATGTTTGTCGATTCAATCTTTGACCTACTAATGTAGTAGTAGCACACCATAGAAAATTAGTGGACGTGTCCACCAATTAGTGACCCATTTAGAGTCTAGATTTGGAATGGGTTGGTTACCGTATACAAAAATCATATGAAGATTGTCTTGTCTGGTTGACAAGAGATTTGTAGTAGCAAATGTATGATGGGAGGAGCTTTTATTTCCACAGCCTTTGATTCTTCTCGATCCATATTACAGCTACTTAAAACATCTTAGTGCTGTGAATCAGACATTGTTTTCACTCCTGTCTTCCATGCAATGGATCTTGAGATCATACGGTCAAATTTTGATTGCACATAAAAAGCTATTTCCATCATCTCATTCAAGCTTGCAATGGTTTTTAAGCACATGAAACCGGGTTGTGAAGGAAGAATCTTGGGTCGTAAAAATTCCTAACAAAAAAGTTGGGATTTTAGCGTAACCGTCATTGGCCCAAAATTGATTAGCTAAGAAAAACTCTTTAATCAATTAATCAATTGTTAAAAAGGACAAAGTAGCGAACAATTAAGAAACGTATTTGATCCTCACCTCATCAGGTCTAAAAGCATAAAATAAAACTCACCTTCTCAATTAAGCTATGTGATATGAGACAGTTTTTTTACTTGGGTTCTTTGCATTTACCCCCCTTGTGTTATGCTAATATTAATAAGAAACTCCCTGAGTTATGGATATTTATTCTGCAGCCCCTACTTTTGTGTTTTTGTTTCATATAACTCTCTGCCGTTAACTAGCCGTGAGTTTATGGGCGGAAAGCCTATTTTGCCCTTAATGAAACCAATATTTTAAAAATACCACCATTCTAAAAGGCCCTTCATTCATCCATATTTACAAGTCATGCCATTAAAGTTTATCACCATTCTAAAAGGCTCTTCATTCACTTTTATTTACAAGTCATGCCATTATAATTTACCACTATTCTAAAAGGAGTGCCTTTAAATCCACCCACAAAATCTTTTGAGTTCACTTACGTTGAAACACATCGATTGCATTAAATCAAATGATGGAGATTTTTTATCGTCCCAATCTTTCATGAGCTCGATCTTTAGATCATGGGTGTACCATTAGACGGTCGATTTTTTATTTCATGTGGTACACACCTCTAAAAGTGACCTTAATATCAATTTTAAGCATGCATGTGATGTTAAGGTTACTTTTCTGAAATGTGTGCCACGTGAAATAAAACATTGACAGTCTGATGATACGATCATGATCTCAAGATCCATCATATGAAAGATTGGGAGGATAAATGATCTCCATCGTTCGATTCAATTCAATCAACGTGTTTCAGCGTGGGTGACCTTAAAGATTCAGTGGGTGGATTTAAAGTTACTCTTCTAAAAGGCCCTTCACTCATCCATCAGATTCAAGACTCATCATATGGGTGATTCCCCCATTAAAGCATGCCAACGTTTGGACGAATACTCAATCAATGGAGGATTTGTGGCAAACGATGCAATTATTCTTGAAAAGAAAACCTTCAATCTACATGTTCCATTCAAAATACTCGTCCCTCTAATTTCCTATATGATTCAAGACCCATTTTTAGGAATTGGATTGCCTAACTGCGTCTGCTTCCATCCATCGAATCTTTGAGTTCACCCATGCTAAAACATATTGATTGCATTGAATAAGACGATGGAGATCGTTTAGGCATATCATTAGACGATCAGTGTATTATTTCGTGGCACACATCTCAGAAAAGTGACTTTAACATCACGTATACGTTTAAAATTAATTTTAAGGTTATTTATTTGGATGTGTACCACATGAAATAAAAAATCAATCATCTGATGGTGCCACCATGATCTCAAGATCCATCGTGTGAAAGGTTGGGACGATAAACAATCTCCATCGTCCGATTCAATGCAATCAACCGTCTGATGGTGCCACCATGATCTCAATATCCATCGTGTGAATGGTTGGGACGATAAACAACCTCCACCGTCCAATTCAATGCAGTCACCTTTCTGATGGTGCCACCATGATCTCAAGATACATTGTGTGAAAGGTTGGGACGATAAATGATCTCCATCGTCCGATTCAATGCAGTCAACCGTCTAATGGTGCCACCGTGATCTCAAGATCCATCGTGTGGAAGGTTGGGACGATAAATGATCTCCATCGTCTGATTCAATACAGTCAATGTTTTTCAGCGTGGGTAAATTCAAATATTTGGACGGTGGATTTAAACTACTCTTTTTTGTAAGTGGAGGGGTGAATTTAAAATTAATCTTACCATGTGTAGAGGGTGGCAATTTAGTAATTTAATTTTAAAAAGGATAAGTATGGTATTTAGGATATCCGTTAAAGAGGGTGTTTTATAAACACAAAAATGCTAACTCAGGAGGTTTAAAGCAAATAACTATAACGGGGGGGGTGTTATTTGTAATATCAACATAACTCAGGGTGGTATTTGCAAAGAACCCTTTTTACTTTCATATTTTATATACGCACATAGTTTTTGTCCTTGTAGAAAGCAAGGAATCAGATATAGGCCAATAGGTATGCGTACTCGGTCTTTGGTATTGGATGATATGTACTCATCGGATATCGGACGATATGCACTCGTATTGGTTGATACCTTCTATTATTATTTATTTATTTATTTTTTAAAATTATCGAGTCAACTTGGTATCGGGCGATTCGTATTGGTCCTCCCTGGACTGATACCAAGACTGATAACCGAGTTGACACCTTGAGTAGGAGTAACATCTAATTAACTCTTGTTGTCTGAAAAATATGCTTCTTGGAGGATTGCACCATCAAATCGAAGCACTATGAACCTTATGATAGATATGTATGAACGACTGTCAAATTTTAACGATCCTAGTCGTTGTAACTCTTTTATGAGCTTGTTGGGTGATCACCGGTCGAAGCGGTAAATGGTAGGGTCATCTTTCAAGTTTCACCATGTAAAGAGGGCATCTTCCAAATCAATATCGAGAAGTTGATAAAATCAAAACCGAAAAAGCACGACATTATGGCTTAAGGCTTTGGTATCTCATTAAAGTCACCAAGGACTACCCATGACAGATTTCAATCATCCTTGATACACTCTAATTGAACCAGAAACTCACTGGGGTCATACACGGGGCACACACCAATTGAAATTGTCATTAATGGATTCAAAATGGGTGGTCTATAAACAACAAAGCAGCTCTCCGCTCTGGGGTAGAGCGCACTCTAGTATGGGACTGTGTTTGATTGTAAGTGTTCTTAGCTCTTAACTCTTTCGGAGAGTGAAAGTGCTGGCTTTAAGTCTCTTTAAAAAAGCAATTTAAACTTACACTTTTTAAGTGGGTTGCTCTTTTCTTTGCCTCCAAGCCTCCAAAGAGCAATTCCAAGCACAACTGAAATATTTTATGAAAGTTGCATTGGACGGCAACTTCCTTCTTGAAATGTAATGATATCAGAATGAGCCATCGAAAGTAAGGACTTCGCAATGAATACATAAGTTGGTTTCCAACCCTCTCGCATTCCAACAAAGAACCTTGGTAAAAAACTAACCCCAACGTAGAACACCCCTGTGGAACTAAAAACCGCTGTGGTCGTATGAAAAAAAAAAAAAAAAAAAAAAAAAAAAAAAAAAAAAACAGCTGTGGTGACTTCTTCGTGATGAATTTTTCCCACGACAAGATTTGACAAATTTTTTAATAAAAACAAAAAGATTTAACAAAATTTTTACAGCCAATCATCCACTTGACACTAAGCGTCCCCCGTTTTTCATCCTTCACGGACTGCTAAACAACTGACAACTTTAAGAAGAGCTAGAATCTCAACAAGATAGCAAATTTTTCCCTTAAAAGGCTACAGTTATCTTTGCGACAAATGGCCAGATAATAACATTAAATAAGTTTAAATCGCCCAATAGAAAATGATATCTATTTTGATCAAAACTCTAGATGATCCACCATATTCCATAAACAAATCAAATAATCAGATGATGAGATCCTCAAAATCTTGATGTAAATGCTAATGGGGCAGTCAAAATTGTTGAATAAAAATGATATTGATAATGACTTCAAGACACATAGTTCGCTACGCTATCTTAAAGACAATAGATGCCCGTACTCCGTCGAATAAACGAAGATGCAATAGAATTTATAGCGAATCTGCCTTCAGGATGTAACATAGCCGAGTTTTGTCAAGAACCGTATATTTTTTTCTAAATTGCCCAGATTTTTTGATACACAAATTAAAAAAAAAAAATAAAATCGTAAGAGAAAAGGAGAAATAGATGTTATTATAATTTATGTTGTGTATTTTTAACTCAGTTCTGATCTCTATTTGTAGAAAAAATCTTGAAAGATTGTGTCTTTTCAATTAAACGTGAAGAGATATTACAAAACTAAAAGACAACGATATGCAAGACTTGTAAAAAAGACAACGATAAAGAGATAATATCGATTCACTTGTGTCTTTTCATATTTATGACAAAGATATGCAAGACTTGTGTCTTTTCAACTAACGGTAAAAAGATAAATCAAAATTTGAAAAGATAGTTTGGAGAGAAAATATGTATAAGTTTGCCATTGAATTATTATCAATATATAATGATAAATATAAATTTAATTTTGAAACAATAAAATATATATATTACAAAACTAATATATATAACAATCCCCCACTTATTTCAAAATAAAATAAAAAAAATTGTGTATCAGAGCAATTATATTAAGCATCATCAGAGGTACCGATCGATTTGAACCTTTAACTAATATATACAACTGAAAGTTTGTAAGAACTTTAAGTATTTTATAGCGTTGAACTTAAAACCAGTCTAACAAACCAGAATTACATATATACTTATTCTGACTCAAATCATTAGTGACATAATGCCTCCGTTTTACAGTCATGCGCTAAAATCCTAATTTCATGAGTATCTTAGAGAGAAGACCGAATTTCTATTGAAGCGACTTCACTTCCATACTGATATAGGTGAATCTGTCATGGGCGCTCTTGTAACTACTTTATCACCCTAGCAAATGAATGCCTATAAAATAATTAAGAGTTACATTCACCCTCTCACGTTATAAGAGATATGCACAAAATTTTAACACCATAGGGATGGCCAATAGGTAACATACCTTTATGCACTTTCAAGGGTTACGAAGTAGTTTCTGATCTCGTTAAACTTAGGATTTGAGATCTCCAACTCTACTAAGTTGAAGTTTAACTACTGCGCCTTTAAAGATATCGGTCTTAGACCCATCCCCCTCGATGTTTTCAACACTGTATATCTGGATAGCGCTTTTGTAAGTTTCGAAGTCACTTTGCCTCTTTTGCTCTCGCAAACAATGCTATATAATCCGATTTCATACTTGAATATAAAGACATGCTTATTTTTAGACCCTTACGATACTGCTCATCCTACCAAAGTAAAAATTCATCCGCTTGTAGATTTTGAATCAGACGAATCAGAAATCTAAGTAACATCAGTAAACTCCTCTAAGAGTTCATGTTTGTCACTATATTATAAAACTATAATACATAGTTCTTTTCAAGTATCTTAACACCCTAGGAATAACTTTCTAATGTTCAAACCCCGAGTTGCTAGTTTACTCAATACCCCTACTTTAAATGTTATATTAGGTCTAGTACACTTTATTAAATTCATAAGACTTTTATCTCAGTAACGATAAACTGTAATTCTTGAACTTGTTCCAGAATAGGTTTATCCTCAATAATCTTGAAGCCAAAATATTTAGAGACTAGAAAGAACTTTATACCGGCATCTTCAATTAAGTACTTCTCTAAAGAATTTCATAAATTTTTGGAGGTAGTGCACTTACAAAATGTGTTGAACAACCTATCGCTCAATGCATTGAGGACATGGTCTCGACAATCTAGATTACCTTCCAGTCATTTGAATTGAGCATCCGATCCTCTACTAGTCGTACTTTCCGTTGTTCCTGCTACAAAAATTGGTGGACATGGTGTAGTGAGGATCAAGGGTCAAAATCTCGGATATCCGATACGTATCGTCCGAGCTCCAAACCGATACATATCAGACGATACGTATCGGAACAGTAACTTACCGGACGATACGTTGAATGTATCGTCTGGACATTTGTATGTAAAATGGACGATACGACATTTGAATGTACCGTATCTTCCTGGTCCAATACTGATACGTATCGTCCGATACGTATCAGTATCGGACGAAAATTTGACCCATGGTGAGGATGCAAGCAATCTTGAATTATCACAAGATAAATTATACCTTTTGTTGTCATCTTTTGAAATTTAACCCTTCAAATCGGTCAAGTTTGATGAGATCTTGATTCATGAACTTTATGCGCCGAGCTATCAGAATACTCTATTGTCTTTAAATTATTGAATAAAAATGGTATTAATAATGGCTTCGAGGCACGTAGTTCACTACGCTATTTTAAAGACAATAGACGCCTCCATTCCGTCGGATAAACAAAGATGTAATAGAGTTCCTAACGAATCCGCCTTCAGGATATAACATAGCCCAGTCTTGCCAAGAATCGTATATTCTTTTTAAAATTACAATAAGAATTTTTAAAAAGTAAAAACGTAAGAGAAAAAGAGAAATAGATATTATTATAATTTATGTTATGTATTTTTAATCCGAATCTGATATCTATTTATAGAAATTTTTTTGAAATATTGTATCTTTTCAAATATCGTCAAGAGATTTGTGTCTTTTCAACTAATGGTAAAAAGACAAATCAAAATTTGAAAATATACTTTGGAGATAAAATATTTACAAGTTTGCCATTGAATTATTTTATAAGTTTGTCATTGAATTATTATCAATATATAATGATAAATATAAATTTAATTTTGAAACAATAAAATATATATATTACAAAACTAATATATATAACAAAAACACGACAAGAAGCTCATCGATCAACATAGACAAAGACCAACCACCCTGCATAACAACTTGTGGCCAGAGAACACTGCACGAGCAACCAATTGCAAAAATTCTTGGCACATATGTCCACAAAACAAACACCAGCTGGGAGATCTGCACAGAAAGACAAGAAAACTATGTGATGACGTCCAGAGGCAATGATCTAGTCACAACAGGCTGACAGAATGAGGAAGCCCATAGAACAAATCGACGAATCTGATGCAGAATGAAGCGAGATCAAAAGATTTTCCACTCTATGCAGGAAACCTACAGGACGAGTACTTTTATGGTCTTGATCAAAATCTCAGACCTACCAATCTGGCCGCGAATTGGGTTCAAATGAGCAACGATCCATGCAATTATATAGACCGACAGAGAAATCAAATGAAAGGCACCAGCTGGTACTTAGGATGGCTTCACTTTCCGCTCCATTAACCCTCGACTTATTTGTATTAACAGTCCGCTCCATTAACCCTCGACTTATTTGTATTAACAGCTACTCCATGAGAATTATTATTATTATTATTATCATTTGGTGGTGCTAACAGTTCAATAACTATTTTGTAGCTCCAGAATGTTTCAGTTTATGCTCCTACCTCTTATTTGGACATATCAAGAGATGTATGGCCCTTGACAATTGTTATCAGAGACATCACAATGTCTCAAATTCGAGTCTAGAATGGGAGACCTGGGTAAAGGACTGCCTCAGATTCGAGTACCCGAAGATGGGTACAGGTACTGATGTGAAAGCTGCCTCAGAGATGGATGAGTCCTGGAAGAGGATGACTTGGAGCCTGACGGTGTGCTACAACCCCAAAGTAATAAGTGCTTAACTTTCTGCTCCATTAACACTGAATTTTTTGGTGCATTGGTTAGGTCCTTGACACCCACAAATAACAGGATTGGCTTACCATAACAAACGAGAAGATCAAATGTCAGTACTTTTACCGCTAAACATTGTCCAATCGAAAGTGGTAACCTACGAAACCTTGCCAACTACAAGGTTCAACAAACCCATCACTCAAAAGAAAATAGCCTTCTCATGTGGGTGGTGAAGTTCAGTCACCAGTAGTCACTGCAAGAGCAAACCCCATTACGAAAATGGTGAAATCTATTGGCATCTCTTACGACAATCTCTTTTCCAATACAAGATGAAGCAACCTTCATAAAATTATGACAGTCCACACAAACCCTAATGTTCTTCATAATCCTTATAGACAACGAAGAAGAAGATGAACCTACACCATTCATTAAACCAAAAGCCAACGCCAATTTCTCGCTGTGATTATACAACTGCTCTTCTTGTAATACTGAGCTAGTCTCTGGCACATAACCTATGTCCTTCAATCTACACACTAGACCCTTGAGCTCTATGTATACAGCCTCTCTCATTGGGTGGCGGCGCCCCCCAGCCGCAAACTCGTGCGTCCGATTACCAATTTCGATCCAACTCAAACCAGGTTCTTTCTTCGTCCCGCTCTCTCTCATCTCCTTTCTAATAGAACCCGCATTGTCGAAATCACCATTCACGTAGTATAAATTGTACATTGACACGTACCCAATTGAATTCTCAGGGTCCAATTCTATAAGCTTCCGAGCTGCCCGTTCCCCGATCTCAGAATTCCCATATTTTTTACAAGATGCGAGCAGTGAACTCCACACAATTTGGTCTGGTTCCGTTGGCATTTGGGTAATTAAGTCCTCAGCTTCTGTTAGGTTCCCTGCACGAGCGAGAATGTCAACCATGCATGTGAAGTGGTCTCGTTGAGGGGCGATACCGTAGTTCTTTGACATCGAGTCAAAGATCTCTATGCCTTTTGATATGTGCCCAGCATGGCTGCACGCTGAGAGCAGGCCAACAAATGTGGTGGCATCGGGCTTTAAATCCATGTTATTAAATACCTGTATTGCCTCATAGCACTTCCCGTGCACCGCGTAAGACTTGATCATCGAGTTCCATGAAACTATGTCTCGCACCAGCATCTGATCGAAAATGAGCTCTGACGATCCAATGCTGCCGCACCGAGCATAAGCATGTATTAGCGCATTACCAAGCACCAAATCATGTCCGAACCCAGACTTGATGATCAGTGCGTGGATGGTCGAGCTGTGTCTTTCAACTGCTAGACACGAGCATGCCTTGATAACGATCGACAATGTGTGTCGGTCCGGGTCAAACCCTTCATTACGAAGCTGACAGAAGAGGCCTAAAGCATCTTCCGGCTCTTGCTCCGCGCACGAGGTTATAATACCAGTCCAAGACACAATATCCCGACACATAATTTCCGAAAAAACTTTGTAACAGTTTTGGACATTCCCGCCAAATTTTGAATACGCCTTCACAAGTGCAGTTGCCACTTCAGGCTCTGCCACAAAGTTGGTCTTAGTACAAACAGAGTGAAGTTGACGGCAACACCGCTCGTCATAACATGAAGCAATGACGCTAACGAGTGTCGCATGATCGAACACAATACCGTCACGCTGCATCATAATAAACAACTCGATCGAACGGTCCCTGATTCCCTGCATCTCGAACCCTGAGATCATCGAATTCCAACTAATGAGGTTGCACCATGGCATTGTTCGAAACACTAACCACCCATCACATACATTGTCATCGGAACTCGAGTACATTGTAATCAAAGCATTAGCAACATAAACATAGCCATCAAAAGATGTTCTTAGAGCAAGCCCATGTACCTGCCGGCCGCCGGATCCGTCGCGTGATCTGGCGCAGGACCGGAGTACACTTGCAAACGTGAATTCATTAGGTATGTGGTGTGAGATCAAGCGGGTGAAGAGTCTAAAGCATTCATCGGCCCGGCCACATTGGTCGTAGCCAGTGATGAGTGCAGTCCATGTGACAAGATTTCGTTGATGCATTTCGTCGAACAGTTGGTGGGCGTAATGTAAATCGCCGCATTTTGCGTACATATTGATGAGGTGGTTCCATAGGAAGCGGTCAGGCACGTGGGTGCGGGTGAGTATGTGGCGGTGCAGGGCACGGCCGTCGGTGAGCGAGCGGTGTCGGGCGCAGGTTTGCAGGAGAGTGGCGTAGGTTTGGGGGAGGGGTTGAGATTTTTGGGCGTACAGAAAGGAGAGCGCCTCTTGGAGTTGGCCATTGACGCATAGGCGCAGGATAGTCGAGTGGGCTTCAATTTTGGTGGGGCTTTGAGATAGAATGTGAGCCCATCTCTTCTGTGCATTGGCCATAAGAGATGGCTACAATGAAAGTGGCATATTGAATATGATAGCTAATGACGAAAATGCCCTTGATTTGGGGGTACATCTCAGTGAAGCTGGAGGGTATCCATTGTAAAACCTTTTGGTTCTTTTTTGTTTTTTTGTCAATTAGGAAGAGAACAAATAGTGGAGAGAGTCCTTCTAGTCCTGGTTGAGAACTCCCAACAAAATTATTTACAAACAAGGTTATGTTAATTGGTGTGTGCATAGTATAGGTTCGTTTGTCAATAGTTTTTATTTTTCATTTATGGTGTGCACATAAAAGTAGTTGATGTGTGATGACTGATTTTGTGAATAGATGTGCAATAAGAAAATGTCTGTGATAGCCCGAATTTTCTCAACAAGAAATTCCTTATATATATATACATATTTTTTTTTTATAAAAAAAAAATTAAAATCGAATGAAAAAACTCGGACCGCAAGATCATAGATCACAATCTGATATAGAAAATCTTGGTACAACAAAGCGGAACATAAACTCCAATTCTACAACGAAGGAACAATAGTTAAAATAAATATATACAAGTATATTAAGAGAATTACAAACTAAACATAGCAAAACTCAAATACAGATCTACGATTCCGAAATCTTACTTCTTCTCCAGTCCTCAACCACGAAGCCCGTATCATGATAGTTGCCAAACTTGTGACGTATAGTCGAAGGGCGAGCTATATCTAAGCTCAACTGAGGAAAGACAACATAAAATCATATTTTAACATCGAAAATATAGAATTTAATCCAAAAGTAAAATCATCATAAAAAACTTAGAATTTCAAAGCTTTAATCATTTCCTTCTATTCAAAGTAGATTTGCAAAACATTCATCACAACCTTCCATTCTAAACTTAACCTTAAATATATACTTTCACCATAGTTACATCTAACCATACATATATCGAAAAGCATTATAATCAAGAGTGTTCAAAATTCACACGCATTTGTAAACAATGTCGAATTTATAAACACACACAACACAAGGGTGTCTAAGAGTATTTCAAGTTTCTAAGAGTGTTCACAGTTTCCAAAATGTCTAAGGGATGCAATGATGTTCCAAGGGATGCACGGATGTTCCAAGAGTTCTAAAGGTGTCTAATGATTTCAAGGGGTCCAATGGGTGCAATGCGTGTACGGATAGGCCGCAGTACCGGCCCAAGGGATGCAATACAACGTATGTATAAATGCGTGCACAGATAGGCCGCCGTGCTGGCCCATGAGATGCAATGCAACGTATGAATGCGCGTACGGATAGGCTGCCGTACCGGCCCAAAGGATGCAATGTACATATGAAAATTCCAAGCGTCGTCCTATTAATCACAGTTTCAAGGGTCACGAGTTTACATTCCAAAGGTGTCAAACGAAACATTAGTATCACAACTATCTCAAAGTCTTACTTTCAAAACATAAATCAAACTTACACAAAATCCAAGGTTATTTAACATCAAACATTATCACACGCACATTCACACTTCATGATCTCACAAGTATATTCTAAATCATAAATTTCCAATCTAATAATTTCACCATAATTTACTCATCTACTAATTCAACCACAATTAACTTATCACATTCAATCAACACATCTGAGACTATGAATCATGTTAAACATATAAATTTAGGTTAAATTTCTCCTACCTTAACCTCGAAGCTGCGTAAAGCCCAATGAAACTTTATCTATGGCCTTCCGCCCTCAACCTATATCACAAATATACAATGTATCAAAGACCAACTCTAGTTACTAGAAACTTAGACATTTGTAAATGTTTCCTCAAAACTGAGGTAGAAACGGTAAGTTCGTGCTAATAAGAAATTTGATGTAACTTTTTACAAACTTTTGACCTTTAAAAATTTAGATTCATGAGTTGGTCAAATCATAAAAGTTGTAGAGCTCAATATCGTCTTTTCAACGCAATAAGAATCATGTCAATCGGAGTTTGACACAAAAAGTTACAGCTAAAATACTAAAGCAGTGTTGGCACGCACAGTCAAATTCGACCGATCGAATTCTAATTTCAATCGATCGAATTCCAACAGAAATCCTTAATACTTCCTGTTTTGTACTTTTCGATTGATCGAGTTTTCAACTCGATCGGTCGAAACACATTTCGATTGATCGAAATCCTTTAGAAATCGTATTTCATTAATCTCAAGTTAAATTCGATCGATCAAATCCAATTTCGATCGATCGAAATTTACAGATTTCGCCTAATCCTTGCTTTTCTTATGCAAAATCCAAAATTTCTCAAATCTAACATCTTTCACATCCTTTAAAATATCACACACCTCAAAGATTTACAAAATCTTCCCTCAAAAACGATCGATTAACCCATATATCAGATCATCTTCCCCGTTTCACAAAAAGGGTTTCCAAAACCCAAATCGAGCATCTCCGAACCCCACGATCACAACCAAGCCTTCGCAATCGTCTGTGATCCCTCCACACACATCATATGCAAAACCTCGCTACGATTTGCGGCACAAAAAGCATGATCGCACAAAGGAAGAGTTTCCAAACCCCCAAACGGCTCAAAACGCATAAAGCAATGCACACAAGTCGAAAACGGCGACGATCCCTCTCTTTATACGATCTCACAAACCCTTTTCACGCAAAACCAAAGGTCGGAGCAAGCAAATCCGACAAGCTTTTTTCCTTCTCTTCCTCTCTTCCAAAGCCCTAACCCCAAACCCTTTTACAACTGCGTGCTTCAAAGAGGGCTTTGCCTTCTCTTAAGTAAAAAGGGACCGGCTCTCTTGCAAGGCACATACACCCAAATGGGTGTAAACTAAAACCATCTCTCATGTGTGAAACACAAACATACCATAGTGTGTTAAATACACATACCCGTTCACACGTACACCATCCATCTTACACGGTTCTCCAATTTAGGGTCGTTACAATGTCGCTGTGTGAGTAGTAGCTCTCATAAGTCATAATCAAGGTTAAACTTTGAGATTTAAGGAACTTTCATGGCCAATGTTGTGAACCACAAAACACTTGGAGTGAGTGTCTTTAAGAGGAATTCAACAAAAAAAGGGAGCCATTAATTGCACATGCATTTTAAGTGATTATATCGAATTAACTAAAATTTGTCCTTGCATATATTTTATGTGATTGCACCTAAAATTAAAAAAATTACACTTTAAATTTTATATAGGATAATGGTTTCTGATTGACATTTAAACACCAAATGATCTTATACTACTACTAAAATGTCACTTTTTTTCTCACACCATTGAAGTGTGATTTATCATTATACCATATTGCACACATTTATGATCAATCTAAATCGCTCAAGTGACAATCCATCGTTGGAACATGTCTCAGTGAAAGGATCATGCTTTTAAGTGGATGAAAACCATCCGATTAGTGAACTTTAATATCAGCCATCAAACTTAAGAACAATCATTAGTATCAGAGTGCATAGATTGGATGGTTCAATCTCCTAAAAAGTGTTATTTTTGGACTCATAGCCCTCCAATTGATGATATATCACATTAACGGTATTAATTTTGAAGATCATAAGCCGATACATGGTGTGAGATCATTTAAACACATGGTAAGTAGAGTCGGTCCCATTTTATATTGACACCCCTCTCCCTCTCTCTACCGTTCTCGCTCTCTTTCAAATTTCACCCACTTATAACACGATGTCCAATTTCAAATTGCAACACCTGCCAATACCACCTAGCCAAAACCACTGCTCAATCCCTTCTACAGTAAGCCCATTAATCCACAACCATTTCAAATCTACAAAAAAACCGTTTTTGGCAAATAAGCCCTTCTCTAAGCTAAAGATCCCTCCCTCTAAATAATGAAAGTGAAGCTCCTCTCAATTCGGTTACTCGATTTTTTCAATAAAAACCACCACCTCAGCTACCAAATTCCAAGAAAGAGAGCAGGGTCTGTTTGTATAGGGGGAAAGGAAAAGAAATCGTTGGAAAAGACTGTAAATGAGATAGAATCTACCGTTTGGCAATGAAAATAAGGCATCGGCAATAGTGGCGGAGCCAAGATTTTTCTGATGGGGGGTCCCTTATAGTCATAAGATAGCAATAATAGTAAAGAACACTTCAATGGTGTGAGATCAAAATTTCTAATTTAATGGTAGAAGATCGTTTAAATACTATTTGGTGCATGAATGTCTTTCAGGAGTCATTATCCCTAAAAAGGGCTTGGGGAATCGAGAGAATTTTGGGATGAGATTTGGAGAGAGAGAGAGAAAGAATTTTGGGAGTCTATTTAAAAATTTGTGGATAAAAAAGTAAGTTTTTAAAATATCTTAAGAAGTTTTGAGATTTAAAGGATCTTTATTAAAAGATCTTACCCCTAAAAAGATGGAACTTAAAAGATTTTAAAGAAAAAAAACTTGCGATGGGGGATCCTAGGACCCCCATTGAACAACGTGGCTCTGCCATTGGTCGGAAATGAGGGGAAAATTAATATATTTTCCAACAATTCAGAAAATATAAAATCCATTTATAATTGTAGGATTTCTTATTTTCCTACGAGTTGGAAAAGAAGGACGGGCTTGTCCGGCTTTGGTCAAGAGAATCGGTGCTGCTCTATTCTCGGTAAGCTTTCTCCTGCAAAATCTCTCTCCCTCCCCTCTACCTCTCTCATTTGGCCTAGATTAAGGTTTTTTATGGTCAATCGAGGGTTTTTCAATGATCGAATTTTTTTTTTGATGATCGATTACGGATTTCAATGGCCGATTAGGGATTTTTGATGAGTGATTAGGGCCTTATCCCCCATCAATGAATGCAACGTTTTCAATGGTTGATCTAGGGTTTTCAATGATCGATTACAGTTTTCAATGGTCAATTAAGTTTTCAATGATCGATCCCCCATCAACGAATGCAGCGTCTTCATTATATATATATAATTGTGGGTTTCAGATAGATTTGCTTTCCATGGATGTATTTCTCTCTGTTTATACGTATCTGTGGGTAACGAATGCAGTATTTTCCTTTAATTTTTAATTTTTTTTAGCTAAGCTGCAGGTTTCAGGTTGATTTGCTTTGTATACCTATAGATATATTTCTCTCTGTTTTATTATAGATTTATGGGGGTTTGTTATTTATTTTTATTTTATTTTCTTTCAAAGTTTGGGTTGTGTTGATCTTAGCTTCGTTAACGAATGCAACATTTTCCACCTACGTTTATTTTATTCTATTTTTATTTTTGTTCTGAAAAATTATAGATTTCAAGTTGATTTGTTCTCTATAGATATATTTCCCTTTTGCTATATAGAATTATGGGGATTTGTTATATTATAATTTTATTTTCTTTTCATAATTTAGGGTGTGCACCCCTACTTGGAAGCAGCACTGCCATTTTCGAGCCCTCTCCTTTTATCAATATGTTTTGACTCAAAATTTTCATTCGAAAATACTCATATGGGAGGCCGAATCGGTCTCCTAGAAGCACCATCAGTCTCTAAGAGATCAAACCCATTTACCACAGATCAAACTCATCTGTGAGAGGTCGCTTCAATCTCGCATAGACCGTTTCAGTCTCTAAGCGAGTGTTTCGGTCTCTTAGAGACTTAATCAGTCTCTTAGGACCAAATCGGTTTATGATGTTTTTTTGTTTTTGCCATTCGTCCTTGACAAGTTTTGGTTCATTTCCATGTCATGCAATTGTAGGGTAAAATATCTAGGATTTTTTCTACTGTGTTTGTATTCCTCTTGTACATTGTTACATCTTGTATTCTTTACTATTTTTTTTTCATGCAACTATGTCACACTTTGAATGTGAAGGCCTCCAAGGCCCGGGGAGCTGGCAGTCGGCATCCCGACATTCCCTCTCCACTATGCCCCCGTGCACCTAGTCCACGGGCATGGTGCAGCCGAAGCTTGAGCATTGCAGTGATTTGCCTTGTTTTTTGATTGGATGAGAAAGGAAATTTGAGGACCCCACCAATGTCGGTGACCATGACAGGGATACTAAATCTTCTTCCTCTGCTAAGGGAGGAGGTCCTGGGATGGACGGTTGAGCTAAAGACTCTTATACCCCAAGCAGCTAAGAGCCACTTCACATTCCCAGGGAGACACTAGGCTACATTAAACACATTCAAAACGTTATTCCAAATCCGTCTAGCCTCCTCACATTCTATAAATAAATGGTTGACCGATTCACATTTCCTGCAGCACATGGGCACCTGTTCACTAACACCTTACCTCTCTTTATGAGTAGATCCTCACAGGAAGCTTTTGTGCAGAAAAACTTAATGGTTACCAGCACTAAACAACATCCGATCCACGTTCCCCGGTTGATATATAAGTGATCTACTGGTTAGTCTTTTGCAGTGACTCGTGACAGAAAAAATGCGTTGGGATTTTCAGCCCACTCCCCCTCATCTGGCTTACCTGAAATCACCTTGAACTTACCCAACAGCTGTAGCAGCTCCTACAACTCCTAATGCTCACCCGCTCTTGGCTCTCTATGGAAAGAAATGGACCCAGCATCTCCATTTTCACCGGACCAATCCTCCATAACCTATACCTCTCTATTCAAGGCCAAGCGAAAGAGATTAGGAAATCAGAATAGTAAGGTGCCCCCTCACCCATGAGTCCCCCCAAAACATAATTATTCTATATATCATTATGTTACTGTTTCTGATATCATTATAGGCATAGCCAATAAGTATTAATCAGTCTATGCGTGGGCATAACATCTATTTCTATGTTTATTGTTTTTCTATATAATTGCAGAGGGAAGATCTTATAGTAGGTAAGTAAATGTTTTTCATGTCTTTGACATATTTTTCTCGTCTTACGAATAAAGAATTTTTTTGAATGAAAATTTATATTTTATTATTCGTAGGGTTGTAGAAAATGGATAGCTCATCATCATCATCTATGAAATCGAGTGAAGTAGAGAATGAGATGTCAACCAAAGAAATAATGGATAATTCCGACTAGGAGGAGAAACAATCCTCTAAACCTTTCCGGCGGATCAATCAAAGCAACAGTCTCAATTGCAGCTCTGGCTACATGACGAGCTCAATATTTTCGATGCTGCTCTTATTGAGAAACAATTCAACTGATTCGAATCCAAGCACAAAACGCCCTCTAAATCACAAATAAGAAAACCTTTATTTTGCGCTCAAGAAGTGGGTATCGTTGTTTGCGACAAGAGATTTTTTCTTTATACTTAAGTTTACATGTGAGAAAACTATTAAGCTTTGAATCAGACGATTTTTATTTTGAATTATTAGACCGGCTGGAATGAGTCAAACATATAATTTGCTAAAATGGGAAAGTATTTGCAAAAAGTATTAAGCGGGTGGTCAGATGTATTTGACCAGTTTTCTAAAGAATTTCTTTTTTGGAAGATAACTTAAGGTATCCCAAGTTTATGCTTGGAAACTCAAAATATTACATTCCCAATGATAATTTTATATTTTATTATGAAAGAAGCATCTTTAAATCAGTCAATTAAGATCTCAAGAGATCTTTAACGATTCAAAATACTTCTTGAAATAATTATACAGCCTCAATTAGGGTTGCAATCGAGCCCGGCCAAGCTTGAGTTCGGGTCAGCTCTACCTTATACGAGCCGAATTGGAGGTCAGCTCTAGGCTCTTCGAACTCGAAAATTTTAAGCTCTAGCTCGGCTCTCTGAGCTCGAGCTGAGCTTCGAGCCAAGTATGTTCTATCATAAAAAAATTTCTCTTAGTACTTTTTAAAATTTCTACTCAATTAAATATCCATTTTATGAGAGAGAGAAGGTGAGAGCTGGCATAACTCGAATACGTGAGACTGTGACTCTATGAGAGAAAAGGTGAGAGAGCTTCAACAACAAGAGCGAAGTAGGAGTTGAGTACTTGAGTTGTAGGAGGGAGCTGTAGATAGGAGTAACAGTGGGTACTATAGTCTATATAATATAAATAGTGAAAATTATAATTAGGCCAAGTGAGGGGCAAAAGTTTCTATTTTACCCTTCAAAGTAACTGTTAGATAAACTTAAACAGGTACTTTGAAGGGTAAAATAGACCTCTCAAAGTTAATTACTTATTATATATATATAAATTGAGCCATAGAGCTGAGCCGGGCTGAGCTAGCCTTAGCTTGAGCTCGGCTCTATTCATTCGAGGTATAAACTGTCTAGCTCGGCTTGACTCTCAAGCCGAGCTTTAAAGAGAAAAGCTCTTATTTTTCGGGCCTAGCCGAGCCGAATTGTCGAGTTGGCTCAGCTCTGTTGCAGCCTTAGCCTCAATCAATCTTAATCTTGCTTAAAACATAAGATATACAATATAGGATGTGTATGGTAACTAGGGTTGTCAATGGGTCAAGTCGGATCTGGCCAAATTTGGGCTACCTAATAGGAAAATGATATATACGCGACCCGACTCAACCAAAAAACCTGCCCCGACCTGACCCAAAAGTACCGCTATTTTTCATGTTTTCTATATATAAAATATCGAGTCGGATCGACCTGACCCGATTTGTTTCCTGACCGAACCCGACCCAACTTGGGAAACCCCAATTTTCATGTTTTCTATGTATATAATATCGGATCACGGGTCTACCTGACCCAATTTTTTCCGACCGAACCGGACCCGCAGGTTGGGTTGGAAGTCACTTGGCTGAGCCAACCCAATGAGTCAATTTATGTGCCAGACCCGATAAATATGGGTTGGGTCGGGTATCAGGCGGACCCGACCAGTTGATAGCCCTACTTGTATCTATCCTAAATCTTCTCTATTACCATTCCGGCGATTTTCCTAGGTGTTGTTGCCTTGTAGACCCACATCCGACCAATCATGCACATTCGAATCCACACTGACAATAGAATCGAGGTGCGTGCCCTTCAATCTGTCCTAATTATTTAGTTTATTTATTAAAAAAATATTATTTTGAAACTCTATTAATCACAACTTTGGAGATGAAGAAGAAAATGAAATATATATATATAGATATATATATATATATATATATAATTTAATAATAATAATAATATATAAATATATGTACACATCTATCTATATCTATGCTTCTCCCAACTATATTTAGTTACCACTCTTAAAAGCACGAAACACCCGAATTTCTGCCAAGTTTGTGTTTCTACATTTTAGGAACAAATTATTCCCATCTACCTTATCCGCCCTTATTTCTTTACTCATCTTACCCCTATATTTCTACACTTTTAAAATTTGCCAACTTCGCCTGCCTCATAGTCACAAAAATCACCGCATTTTTGAAAAATTCGCAAATTTAAGGTCCTCTGAATTAGTCTTGAATTATTCACGAATTTTTCAAAAATTCGCCTTATCACAAAAATTTGTGAATTATTTTCAAATAACTCCCGAATTTTTCAAAAAAATTGTGACTAATTAAAAATTTTAATTTATTATTATTACATTAAATCTTTTTATTTTTATTTTTTAATTTTTCTCACCAATTTTTCTTTTGAATTTTTCCTCAAACTTCTGGGATTTTCCAGATTTTTTTGAATTTTCACATCGCGGAACTATTGCCCAACCCCGAGTTGGTGACTATGCTCGGACTCTCTTCAGCCGACTCTATTTCTCTCACTCACGAGATTCTCTATTTAAAAGACCCCTTATTCTTAGTTTGTAGTTAGAATTTGAAGTGGAAAAGCACTCTAATGAACATGGTCACCTACAAGAGGAATAAGAGTCCGCATTTCTTAAAAGGATAGCGGTATTTGCAACCATGGATTCAGTGTCCACAATCAATCTTCAGAACATATCTTGGTCAAGAGGAAGATGCCTATAAATGGATATTAATGAATTTTAATATCATTCATTTGGATTTAAAAAAATGGTTGATATTACATTCAATAGATTAGATGATTTAAATCTCCCAAAAACACCATTATTAAGTCTCTTATACGCCAAACAATAGTCTATCACTTTGATGGTACAAAAGACTTATTTTAAAAATTATTTTATAGGTAAGCTGGGCTTAAACTTTCGACCATTGATGGAGTAACATCAGTTAAATACCGTTTTTGTGTCTAAATGATAGTTGGGAGTGTAGTCCTATTATAATTCATAAATAATTTACTAATGATGGAATAAGAATATTATTGTGCTGTTGTTGCACGACTACTGAAGGAGATTGTAATCATGGAACAAATGAGTTATGGAGACCAAATCTTAGCCTACAATGTGCAAACATTTGTAACCTTTTTAATTGGTCATCATTTTTGGGGTTCAACGAATTATTTACTACTTTGTCAATTATAATAGGACCCTACACTCCCAACTGTAATTTGAACACCAAAGTGTTTAAATGATATTACTCTATCAATAGTCACAAGTTTGAGCCCAGCTTCCCGTTAAAAAAAAGAGTGATTGATTTGTGTCATCAACGTCATGCATAGACTATTGTTTGGACTACAAAAGACCTAATAATGGAGTTTTAGGGAGATTTAAATCATCTAATCTATTGAATGTAATATCAACTATTTTTTAGGAAATAGAATTGCGAATTATTACGAATCAACAATTTAGAGGGTCCTAGACTGTTTCTCTTTACTTTTAAAATTTAATTCTATTTTGCAAAATCTTAGTTTCCTTTTAGTTTTTTATAACTAAAACTTTTATGTTCGAGACTTTAGATTGGATAACAATAGTCTATGTGGTTCTGACACCCTTATTTAGTACTTGTCCTAGATTCACGAATTTGTGCACTTACAAGATTTTAATATTTTAAGATTATCCATCGGAGAAATTTTAAATAGAGAATCTCGTGAGTGAGAGAGATAGAGTCGGCTAAAGAGAGTCCTTACTTTCAATCAAATATTCTTTCTTCACAATAATACGTTACATTTGTGAGAATTGCGAACTACCCTGAATCAAACGAAGCGATTTTTTTACATCCCAAGATCACTTGCATACCATTAGATGGTTAAATGTTGATTTTAGGTGACACACATCATAAAAAGTGATGGAAAAAATACATTTAATGATATGTCCATTAACGTGGCCAAGTTTTTAGATGTATAGAATTAATAGCTGATTGTCTGATGATAAGCTATGATCTCAAGATCTAATGTGTGGAAGATTGAACTATCTCATATTGATCTCTATTGTTTGATTCAAAGCACTCAACAATTTTATTATGCGTCATACATACTTGTGAAGAAAGAATCTTTGATTGCAAATATCAGGACTCTTGAAGTATTTGAATCATATCCATATGATTGGTGTACTTGCATTCAGAAAAAATGACAACCGTTCATATGTGAGTGTATGATTGGAGGGGTCAAATCTCCCAATCAATCATGTTTTTAGGCCTCGATAGTTCCTGATACGAGCCACCCACTTTGATGAGGTTGTGCCAGGCAGCCTAAAAATGAAGCATCAAGCAAGTTGTCCATCACAATCTATTTTCCCATTTAATTCACTATTTTCAACGTAAGATTAACTGATCCAGTGTAGGCTTAATCATCTATGGTTCTAGATGACACTTGGAAGGAATTAAATATTATCACTTGCCTTAATAGTTTATTAAGCTCATAATAGGCTTTTTAATAGCTTAAAAATTTAAAGTTCCTAGTTTTACCGAGCTCTAACGTACGCAAATTAATGTCTGACTTTTGACAAAAGTTGATGAGATAAAAAGTTGAAGCTAATCGGAGTTAATGCAAAAATTGAGAAATCTTTATCCTAAATGCATTTTTTCCTTTGTCATATATATATAAAATTTGGTAATTAAAGCTGACGGATAAGGACCTCACCCTATGGGCGTGTAATATGAGGGTAAATGCTCGTAAGTTGTTTCACTTAAACGTCGTTGGAAAAACGCCCTTTATGCATTACAGCTAAATGCCATCCCATGCAGTCTAACGATCAACATTCTATGAAATTAATGAGATTAATGAGATGGCCACTTAACACATAAGATTGAAGCATTCAAATGTAATGCCAATAAAAGTTTTGACAATGAGACTTGGATTTATTAGAATTTAATCTGCCCCATTCACTATATCAATCAATAAAATGCTTACAATTAAGTACACTTCTTATCTTCACATATGAAGATCTGAATCATTCTATATGGGCATTTAAATATAGATTATTGTTCATATTTGGGAATAAATTAGCTTCACATACATTTCAAAAAATATGACAAAATTCGTCAAATTTGAAAAAAAATCAAAAAGAAAAATTGTGCAAATATATTACTTAAAACGCCTCAATGCATTTCAGCTAAATGCCCTAGAACAATTAAACAATTTCGAGCGAAGTTCCTGAAAAATTCAAAAAATTTGCAAAAATTCTTGAAATTCATGATTCTTTGAAAAAGTCGTAAATAATTAAAATTTTATTTATTAAAAAAACAGCACAAATTATTCGTAGCTTTTTAAAAAAGTTAGAATTTGGTGATTATGTTGGAGATCAATTAATTGGCATATTTCTAACCACTTGTACAAAACTAAATTAGTTAAAAGGGTACCTCTCTTTGCGCTCAAACATTTACTGAAAGCAATCACAATAGAAACCCCTTAAAACCTATTGATTGGGTCGGATTAGATGATGGAGACAGTGTTTCATCTAAATCTTCCACACAAAGGATCTTGAGATGATGTCGTACTTATCAAACGATTAGTGTTTGATTCCATGTGTCACATATCGCCAAAAAATGTCTCTTGAATTATATGGTACACATGCATCACACTCAAACGTGATTTTAGGTCCATATTTTTAGGATTTGTGACATGTGGAATAACAAACTGATCGTCTGATAGGTGTTAAATGAACTCAAGATTCTTTTTGTCGAAGATCAAGGTGAAACACGATCTCCATCATCTAATCTGACCCAATCAATGAATTTTAAGGGGTTTCCGACGTGAGCACTTTCAATAAACACGTGGGGGCGAAGAGATGTACCCTAGTCAAAATTGTGTGTCCTACTGCCAAGTGGCACATAGCATCTTGAAAGTAAGTTGTAAGGGCGTTATCTATTAGTGTAGGTGATCAACCTCATTAGATTATTGGTAATGGGAAAGGGTCCCATGTTTGTATTCATACTCAATCTTATGTTGATGAAGCGTGATAGATTCTGCTGCGGACAGTTACCTATATTTGATCATCATGATCATTGTCATCAACCACTCATTACATCATATTATTGTGCATACGCTCCACATAGTATACTAATTCTGATTTACATACAAAGATATGGCTCTCTCACCTTCCGCCTACAATAAATTCTCACTTTTCAGTCGTATAGCTGAAGGGCATAATAATTGTGCCCTTCGTAAGCCATTGACAGCTTTTAGTTAGACAAAGGAGATCATTTTCATGATTACTGTTACTCGCACTCCACAGCTCTGCTATTACAACCCAGCACCTTCTAAGATTTTTTGATTTTCTTTAGTTCACACTTCGGAGTGTGAGTTCTGCACTCATTTTTTCTATCGGTTGATAGTTAACAAGACGATTTAAATACTTTTCGGTTGGCCCTCACTGAGACTTATTAAAGATATTCGGTAATGACTAACTGAGAATATAAGAGCCAAATCTACAATTTCCTACCTAAACCTCACGATTAGAGATGTTCTACGACGTCGATAAACACCTGTGAGTGACGATCACATACATGTATAAACGTTAGTAAATTTGTGTGTTACTAACGTTCTTTTTTCAGGTCTGTTTGTTGCATAATATAATATTATTTTTTTAATAAGAATATTATATTGTTAGTGCGTCTATTTGTATTGTTGATAGAAATTTGGTATAGATAATGACTCAGAGGCACGTAGTTTAGTACATTCTCTTAAAGACAATAGACACCCCCACTCTGTCGGATAAACGACGATGCAATAGGGTTTCCAACAAATCTGCTTTCAAGATACAACAGAGTTCGGTCTTGTCAAGAATCGTATGTTCTTTTTTAGATTGCACTTTCTAGAGAAAGAACCTGCCACACAGATTTTCTAATACACAAAGATTCTTAAAAAATAAGAACGTAAAAGAAAATGAAGATAAATAAATATTATTTTTGTTGTATATTTTATATATCTTGTCTTTTTAACAGAGATCTTATCTCTATTTATAGAAAAATTATGAACTATTGTCTTTTCACGTTACGTGAATAGATTTCACATCTGTGACTTTTCAGAGAGTTATGTCTTTTTGGTCGGTTTCACTTGTGTCTTTTCAGATTTAGTGGGAAGAGATGCTAGACTTGTGTCTTTTCACATTTACGGTGAAGAGATAAATCCAAATATGAAAAAACACTTATTTAAAGAAATAATATTACAAGTTTGCCATTGAAATATTATCAACATATATAATGATAATTATAAACTTAATTTTGAAATAATTAAATATATATTACTAAACTATATATATATATATATATATATATATATATATATATATATATAAAACAATACCCCACTTATTTCAAAATAAAAAAAATTGTGTATCAGAGTGATCATACTAAGCATCATCAGAGGTACCGATCGGTTTGAACCTTTGACTTCTACATACAACTCAAAGTTTGTAAGGACTTTAAGTAGCTTATAGCCTTGAACTTAAAACCTATCTAACAAATTAGAATTATAGATATACTTATTATGATCTAAATCATCAGTGACATAAGGCCTGCGCTCTACAGCCATGCACTAAAATCCTGATTTCATGAGTATTTCAGAGATGACTGAATCTTTGTTGAAGCGGCTTCACTTTCATACTCATATAGTTGAATCTGTCATGAGTGCTCTTGTAACTACTTTATCACCTCAACAAATGAATGCCTAGAGAATCATTAAGAGTTAAACTCATCCTCTCACCTTACAAGAGATGTGCATGAAATTTAACACCATAAGGATGACCAATAGGTAATATACCTTTGTGTACTTTCAAGGACCATTAGGATTTGAAATCTCCAGCTCTACTAAGTTGAGGTTCAACTACTGTGCCTTTAAAGATATCAGTCTTAGGCCCATCCCCCTCGATGCTTTCAACATTATATTTTTGGATAGTATTTTTGTAAGCTTCGAAACCACTCTGCCTCTATTGCTCTCGCAAATAATGCTATATACTCTGATTTTATACATGAATCAGAAAGATATGTTTGTTTCTAGACCCCCACGATACTGCTCCTCCTACCAAAGTAAAAATCTATCCGCTTGTAAATTTTGAATCAGAGGAGTCAAAAATTCAAGTAGCATAAGTATACTCCTCTAAGAGCTTAGGTCTGCCACTATATTATAAAACTATAATGCATAGTTCCTTTTAAGTATCTTAATACCCTACGAATAGCTTCCCATTATTTTGACCATGGGTTGCAAGTAAATCTACTCAATACTCCCACTATATATACTATATTGGATCTAGTACGCTTCATTAAATATATAAGACTTCTATATTAGTGATGATAAATAGTAATTCTTAAACTTGTTTAAGAATCAGTTTATCTTCAACCATTATCAAAACATTAGAGACTAGAAGAGCTTTTATACATATATCCTCAATTAGGTACTTATTCGCTAATGAATATCAAAATTTTTAGTAATATTGCACTTACTAAATGTGTTGAATAACCTATCGTTCAATATAATGAGGATGTAGCCCGATAATCCTGATCATCTTTCAGTCATTTGAGTCGAGCATCCGATCCTCCACTGGTCGTACTTCCCGTTATTTTCTCTACGGAGATTGGTGGACATGGTGTAGTGAGGACGTACGCAATCTTGAATTATCGTAAGATAAATTACATATTTTACTGTCATATTTTGAAATTTGACTCGCCAATTTGGTCAAATTTGATGAGATCTTGATTCATGAACTTTATGCTTTGAGCCATTGGAACGAATTATTATCTTTAAATTGTTGATAGAAATTTGATATTGATAATGACTCCGAGGCACGTAGTTCACTACGCTGTCTTAAAGACAATAGACGCTATTAAGACTTGAAAAGTACCACTTTTCACCCCTTAACTTAGCCTTTGATTAGGCCCTTAGCCATCTAATAAAGGTTTATTTAGTGTTTTCTGTAAGTAATAAACAGTAGTACAATAAGGCCATAAATCCTTCTAAGGAGCCTGTTTTGACCCTAGAAGTCCCTCAGAAGAATGAGAACTGAATCCAGACCTGAGAAGAGCCTCGCGCAGCTTCCCAAAGCTTTAGAAGATTCAGAAAAATATGCTTCGCGCAGTCCTCGCGAATTCCCAAGACTTCACAACAACATTTCCCGCAGTTGAGTGACAGACTAGCTTTAGAATCCTGCCTCGTGCAGCTGTCGCGTAGTAGCCGCGAGATGCAAATGTCAAGAGAACCTCTCGCGCAGTCCAGAAACTATCAAAGCCTTGCGAGGATCCTCGCGAAGTTCCATTAAGAAGTAAACTTCTCGCGCAATTCTCGCGTTGTTCAGGAAGAAAGCAGCCTCGCGAAGCCAGAGTTAGCCTCGCGAAGATCTATTGTGAAATGGAATGCTCGCGCAGTTCCTTCCCGCGCTATTCACAAGTAGCAATCCAACTGCGCGAAGCCCAATCCAGTGAGAGCTTAACTATCTACCTCGCGACTGCTCAAAGCATCAAGAAGCTGTAACCCCGCGACGTCTGAAGTTTTAATGCTAACTCATCCTCGAAGTCTACCGCCGACAAGTCTGGGAATCGACTGCAACCTGGCGAAGCTCTGAACTCCAACTTCCATCATTTTGTAGAGGACATTCTGGGGATTTCTAGTGATTAGGGCACGCACTCCCACACTCAAATCTCTGTGCACGCACCTCGAGGCATCCAAGAAATAGTATTCAATCACGTGGCATCATTAAAATTAGGGTTTCCTAACCCTAATGCACCGCCACACCACTGTTATATAAACCCAAACTTGGTTTAGGTTTAGGAGCTCAGACTTTATCACTGATACGGGATCTGAGATCATTTTCTTTTCTGTTCTTCTGTAGTTGTAAGTAGTTTTCCTTTTTCTTTTTCCTTCTCTCCATAGTCCAGCACTTGCTGGCTATGCCTTTGTATATATTTTTGAACTAGTTTAATGGATGTTTTGTAATAGGATATGTACTTTTATGAGATGTGTGCGGATGCAAGTTGCTCTATGCAAGGCTGCTGCCTTGTGATCCGCCATTACTTTGGCTGTAATTCAAAGCAATGGAGGACTGATTCTAAGGATCCATTTAGATCCAAGTGACCTGTGTGTCTGGGCTATCATGGTCCGATACAGCCTTAGCCCCACCACAGGACCCACTAGATATGAAATCTCCATGGGAGCCTGAGCTGGTAGCCTTGTGACCATGATTGTGGCAGCAATATTACTGTTATGTTTTGGACTCTATGAGGAGGATAGCCTCTGGGATAGTCTGTGACTATTCAAGTGGACAGGCTATAGCCTTAAGGTGAAGCCAATCCGTAGGATCCAAGATGGATTCTTCTTCTCTGTACATGCACTTGTAGCCTTGTGGGAGATTGTACAGAGGCAGACTCCCCTATATTTGTATAGACCCGCCATCAGATGTTAGATATGATCTGGTTATAGAGATTGTAGGCTTGTGATTGGACCATTGTAGTCTTACTCAAGCAATGGACAGCTAGATCGAAGGTTGTACTCAATCCCTTGCTGGTTCTATGTGTCTGGGCTAACATGGTCCTATACAGCCCTAGCCCCACACATAGAGCTTTAGAGGTTGAGGTTCCCTATGGATTCTTGAGCTTGTAGCCTGGATGAAGTAGTGCCTACAATGATTAACTTGTTTTGACCCATCTCTGGACTGTGGTTCCCCTATGGGATAGTCTGTGACCATTTGAGTGGACAGGTTATAGCCTTAAGGGATTGGATCATGGCACAGAGATGGGTTGGATTCTTTCTCCTTAGTGGTGATAATGTAGCCATTGGACAAGATTTCTATAACATCAGATATGAATCTGAGTTACAAAACTCCTCTGATCTAGACCCAATAGCATACTTCTCATCCTTTTATATTTATTTTCCCACACTCCATCCATCTTCTCAACCATTTATGTAGTTAATTCATTAGGCTATCTTAGGATATTTAGAATAAGTGACCCTAAACTCCCTTCCTTTTAGGACTGCTATATCTGTAGTCAGATCTGGAGGGACTATTAGAGATGGCTCCCTTGGAGCCGTAGATCATCTTTCCCTATGGGACAAACTCTTACTTATCAAAACTTGCTACAATGGACCCTGTATCTTGCAG
The DNA here is from genome assembly GCA_021018995.1 of Chloranthus sessilifolius. NCBI lineage: Eukaryota > Viridiplantae > Streptophyta > Magnoliopsida > Chloranthales > Chloranthaceae > Chloranthus > Chloranthus sessilifolius. The sequence goes on along the minus strand of CM037593.1, from coordinate 47,196,223 downwards.
ATCTAGGATTTCTTAGTTGTGCTGATTCCATCCCCTGTTTTACTTTGATTTTAAATTGCTTTTACCACCAACAAATAAAGTAAGCACACTGGGAGCCAGCAACAGACGCCCTCCACTCCGTCAGATAAACAAAGATGCAATAGGGTTCCCAGTGAATCTGCCTTCAAGATACAATAGAGTCCGGTCTTGCCAAGAACCGTATGTTCTTTTTAAAATTGCACTTTCTAGAGAAAGAACCTATCACATAGATTTTCCGATACATAAAGATTCTTAAAAAATAAGAACGTAAAAAAAAAGGAAGAAAAATAAATATTATTTATGTTGTATATCTTATATGTCTTGTCTTTTTAACGGGGATCTTATATCTATTTATATAGAAATTCTGAATCATTGTGTCTTTTCATGTTACGTGAATAGATTTCAGATCTGCGTTTTTTCAGAGAGTTATGTCTTTTCGGTCGATTTCACTTGTGTCTTTTCACATTTATGGTGAAGAGATAAATCCAAATATGAACAAACACTTCTTTAAAGAAATAATATTACAAGTTTCTCATTGAAATATTATCAATATATATAATGACAAATATAAACTTAATTTTGAAATAATTAAATATATATTACTAAAGTAATATATATAACATATTTGTTACTAATAAATTATTTTACAAGTTTGTTTGCTGCATAACATGCTCTTTAATTGTTAGCATGTGATTTTGTTACTAACAATTGGTTTTGCATGTTTGCTTGCTGGTTGACTCATTTAAAATTAACAAATTTGTTTGTTGTTAGTTTATCCTCCACTTTTACAAACCCCAAGTGACTAGCTTAGAGCATTTTCCCGAATTCAAAAAGGTTCCCGAAAATTGCGTTTCAATAGTCGCACCTATTAGATGATCATTTTTTTATTTCATGTGTCTTAGATCTAAAAAAAATGGCCCTAAATTCACGCTTGAGAGTGATGTGTGCCCTATGATTCAAGGGCCATTTTTCAAGGATCTGATACACTTGGAATAAAAAATTGATCGTCTGATAGGTGCGACATGATCTCAAAATCTATTGTGTTGAAGATCAGGGTGAAATACGACCACCATCATCTAATTAGAAGCAATCAATGGTTTCAATGGGTTTGCGTCGTGAGCGCCAAATGATGTACCCTTTATTATTATTTTGGGGTAATTAGATGAAAAGTGTGTGCAAGTAATGGTTCCTTTCCAAAATTGATAATTAATATTTTATTATTCAATACCCACTAGGGTGGGTTCCCTTTTGAGCGCTTACATTCTTATCAATGTTAAAATTGTCTGAGTGATGTTATCAGCTAATCTTTATATTAATGACTCCTCATTTTCTCAATTCTAAGCCATATGGCACTATGAGGCACGCAATTTTTAGTGATCCAATGTCCAAGTGGAAGAATATCCTATGACATGTGTAGCTCAAAATATTTATCACCTATTAGAGGAAGCATATCATCTAATACGAGCACATCAATTATGAAAATATCTCTCGCTGAAAAATTCGAATCACCTAATATGAGAGGGCTTTACCTTAGGCCTAACTGCCTAAGGCTGTGTTTGAGTTAGCTCTTATAAGAGCAGAAACAACTCTCTATCAGAGCAAATTTGTTTTGGTATAAAAAAATAATAGTTTTATCACTTAAAATAATCCCTTGTCAGAGCAAATGAGACGAGAAACTGTGTTACCAAACAGTTTTATCACTTAAAATAGTTTCCTGTCAGAACAAATGAGACGAGAAACTGTGTTATCAAACATAAAAATAATTCTTTGTTAGAGCTAAAGAGCAAAAGAGCTGCTCTTTGTCCTCAAATAGCTAGCCCAAACGCAGCCTAATATAAACTCCAACTAACCCCTTTAGAGAAGGGTACTGATTTTTTTCTTCATTAGCGGTGTCATATAAAATTATCAAGATTATATATAATCTCTTAGCCACCAAATCCCATCAAAAGCTGGCTTTCTCGAATTTTTTGGGGCTCTAGCATTTGTAGATGTCAGCTTCATTTGACATGATGATGCCCTTAGGATCTTTCCTTTAGCCAAATCCTCCACCACTTTATTCTCGCTCTCAAAGTCCGTAATCCAGGGCTTTCATCTCAAGCTTCCTCATAAACCCATGCCATTGAATGAGCTTGCCTTCAGTGTCGACTCTCTTACCTCGTTTTTAATTTTAATTTTTTTTTTTAAATTATTATTATTATAATTAGCAACTCTATTAAAAGAAGGAAACACTAGAAATACAAATGCAAGGGGAGATATAGCAAGATGCTCACCTCGCGGCTCCTTCACTTGTTTTAGCAGGTTTCCATCCTCTTTGCTAACATCTCACTACCTGCTTTAGCAGGTAACCCTTCTCCTTGATAACTCCTTACATAGCAAGATTTTATGCAAGAATTACCTGTTTAGTAATTTTACCCTCCTCTCTACGTACCCACTCTTTGACAGAGCATATTTTATTTGCTCTGGTAGGGAGCTAGTAGAGAATTGGGAGGTTGCTGTTAGAGCAGATAAATCTTCCTTTGCACGGAGTTAGAAAAGAGAATGAGAACGAACTAAAGCAGGTGAACTCCGTTGTGGCAGGGGCTACCAAAGAGCTATGACTTAGGCTGTGTATGACATAGCTCTTTGCCAGCCCCTATCATAGCAAAGTTCACTTGTTTTAGCAAGTTCCCATCCTCTTTGCTAACATCTCGCTACCTGCTTTAGCAGGTACCCTTTCTCGTTAATAACTCATTGCATAGCAAGATTTTATGCAAGAATTACCTGTTCATTAGTTTTACCCTCCTCTCTATTCACTCTTTGACAGAACAAATTTGATTTACTTTGGTAGAGGGCTAGTAGAGAGCAGGGAGGTTGCCGTTGGAGCAGATAAATCTTCATTTGCAGGAAGTTAAAAAAGAGAATGGGAATGAACTAAAGTAGGCAAACTCCGTTGTGACAGGGGCTAGCAAAGAGCTATATATGCCATACGCAGCCTAACAATCCCAAAAAGAACACCAAAATAAAAGCCTACAAAACACTCACGTAGTGGGAAACAGAATCTTATCCATGTAGCCGTTGTGCGTTATCTTAATGGAAAACATTACTAGGGACACTTTCGATGTGACACCAGATTAATAGGAGAAAATGATTTCTCCTACGAAATACATCTCGAAAAGATATCACTAAGGTCGCAAAAGTGTACATCCGTTCCCCGAAAAACACTCACGTTATCGGTGATCTCTAGTCTCGTGACAAATCTCGTATTGATCCGGCTCACATCCGACAAGGCGATTTATTCAATCGATTTATACTTTCACTGGTATTAGAGCGTTGGTTTAAGGAGCTAGATTAAGATTAAGGTTCTGATCCAAAAGATCATGGTCTATCATCCAACCTTTCGCCGTCCGATTGTTGGATGCTTCTCAGCTAAGCCTATCTCTGGCCACACGTGCGCACGCCCTATTTTTAGCCATTTGATCTCTAGCCATTGGATTTCATTTTTGGGCATCGAACTTTGGGGCGTCGGATTTCCTCCTTTCTTTTTCTTTGCTGACTGATTTACACATTCCTCCTGGCCGAGCGATTTACACAACAATCGGACATCAGCGTCGTAGTTGAATCAAACTCGAGACCTCTAGCACTCGAAGCAAGAATTTATGACTGCTCGATCGTATACGCTGAGATCTCAGTTTGAATCTGTGTACTTTAAGATCGCCGTTTGTACATAATCAGTGCTGCCGTGTTGTAGCAGAGAAATTTGAGAAGAAGGGTTCCAAGCCTTAGGAAGAAAATTCGAATAGATAAAGAAAAATGTCACTTTTGCTGTCACAATCAAGGAATATTCTCAAAATTATTCCTTTCCCTTTTGGCAAATTATTATAGTGTTATTGCTTGATTTTGCTTCGGCTGTATACAAGCTATTTTAAAAGTTCAAACCAAATAAAGCCAATCAAGCCGAGCCGAGCCTTGCCTTCAAAGCCATCACACAGACTGCTATCTTTATTGCAAGGAAGTTTTGCAAGATATTTGTGTATGGTATAAATCACAAACACTATATTGTCGTATTAGTGATATATTTTTGGGCGATATCTTTGACTATACAACTCGGATTTTCAATCGCTTGAACCTGTGGAGTCTTGTTATCGAGGTGCATCTTCCCAAATCACTGATTTAATATTTAGAAGCTGTTACACCATTGGACCAGAAAAGGTCATTCTCATGCTCGATCGGTAATCTGTTTGGAGGGCACTCTCGTCAGCCTTCTCTAACCCTCATCTTTTAATTTATTATTCGAAGATCAGTATAAATGGCTTAGATTTGCTTTTGATACAAAATGACACATAGTATAGTCGTTCACGAACTCTCCAAAATTGAAAAATTAAACAGCTTAAATTATGACATGTGGAAACGTAAAATTGAATACCTTTTAATCCACGAACGCATACACTATGTGTTGAAATCTGATCCCCCTGTTGTCGGTGATAGACCATCTAGGGAGGATAGAAATAGATTTGATAAATTTGTGCAAGACGATTTAATTGTAAAAACCTCAATATTAACTTTTATGTAAAATGATTGATAAAAGTCTTTAAAATTTATGATACCACTAAAATTATGATGGAAGCCATTACTCAAAAATATGATAACGTGTCTGAAGCCCACATCCAATTACTCCTTTAACAATACAATTCTTATAAAATGAAAGGAGAAAACATTGTTGAGCATGTCAATAAAATGACGGTAATGGCTCAAGACCTTACTGCTGTAGGCAACCCAATTAATGAAAGAATGTAAATTTTAAACATCCTTAGCAGCCTACCTCCCTCATGGTCCATGGTCACCACCGCCGTAAGATTGAATGATACTGCTTTAAGCATGATGTACCTTCATTTAAAATTAGCCTTTGAGCAGGAACACTTGAATCAAAACAAAAAGAGTGAATTAATGGTAATTCATGAACCACCTAAATTTCAAAATCAAAATAAGTTCAAGGGAAAATTTAAGAATTTCTATAAAAGTTTTAAAGGAAAAGGAAAGAAACCATTTTATCAAAAGCTAAACCTGTTGCGCCCAAAGGAAATTGTTTCAACTGTGGGAAGCTTGGACACTTCAAGGTGGACTGCCCTCTTCAACCAAAAGACCATGGGAGTGGAAGCGGTAGTAAAGATGGAAGGCATCAGATCATCTGTGTTGTCTCGAAATGCCTGTTTACTAATCAAGATATCAAAGGTTGGTGGATCGATTCAGGTGCTAACCGTCACATCCCAAGCTCTAAGGCGATATTTGAGGACTTCATGGAGATTAAGGTAGGAGAGAAAAGGATCTACATGAGAAATAACACCTACTCTGATGTGTTGGGTGTGAGAACTTGTAGGCTGAATGTGGGAATGATTGATTTTGTTCTCACGGATGTTTATTTTGTACCTAGTATGAGGCACACCATTGTATCTGTATCTCTCTTAATTCTCAAAGGTTTTGATGTACGCTTCTAATCGGCTAAAGTATCCATCGAAAAGTATGGTCGTATTTTGGCATGAGGACACTTGATTGCTGAGCATAACTTGTTTGTTCTTGATGTAACCGAAAATGATGATAATAAAATTTTTTTCTTATATTGATTGTGTCAATGTTGTTGATTGTTATACATGACATCTTAGGTTAGGACATATAGGTAATGATAAAATAATTAGATTAATTAATAAAGGATTAATTTCCAATTTAGATAAAATAGATTTTGTAACTTGTGAACATTGTCTATCTAGTAAAATGACTAGAAAACCTTTTTCTAAAAGAAAAAGAGTAACAGAGTTGCTTGATGTTATTCCTTCTGATATTTGTGGACCTCTAAGTGTTAAAACTCAGAGGCATATGGAATATTTTATTATCTTTGTAGATGACTTCTCTAGGTTTGGACACATTTACCCCATTCGAAATAAATCGGATGCATTGGAAACCTTTAAAGAATATAAAAGGGAAGTCGAGAATCAACTAGGAAGAAATATAAAAGTACTTAGAATCGATAGGGGAGGAGAATTCACCTTAGATGAATTTAACACCTTTTGCAGGGAAAACGGTATTAAACTTCAAACAACAATGGCTTATACACCACAACAAAATGGTGTAGTGTTGTTGCTTCCTAGTGTGCTTGATTTATGTGTGTTTTGAACACAGGTTTGCAACTGCTAAATTATAATGAATCTAGAATATTAAAAAGAGTAAAGAAATATCAGCACAGGTAGAAGTGAATTAGCCTGCAAGGTTAGGGCCAATTGTAGCAAGTTTTAAATGTAAGTGAGTGAAAGATCGTCCACAGAGAATTTGTCTAAAATGCAAGATAAACCTCCAGATCTGAGCTATCAGATCTGGCCTCTTATCCTATCTAGAAAGCACATAAGATGGGGAGGTTGAATTTGTCACATTAACAAAAAAGTTAAAAGTAAAAGTTAAACTAAATGATCCAGATCCGAGTTGGGGGAACGTTTGAGGTAAACTTATAAAAAATGGAGAAGTAATATCTAACTTTAATTTGGTCCTTGAAATCTAATGAGAATGACTGCAGCTCAACAGAGAGGTGATCCAATCTTCATCTGGCTACAAGCGCAGGTGTAAGAGAAATAAATCTAATTCAAGGATTAGGCTTACGCTTATGGCTATGGTCTGTCCACTTTAATGGCCACAAACCATCCAATAGTCCTTAATCCAAATCCTTAATTTAGAACAAGAAACATCACTACAAATGCCGTGAGAGACTAGGTTACAAACACTAACTCTCACAGGATTAATGAATCAAGGGAAATTGTATGAAAAATAGTGAATCTAAAGGAGTCTAATGCAATAAGGAGATCAGAGGGAACCCTTAACATGAGTCCAATGGAGAATGCACATGACAAAGAACCTTTTCAAATTTACCATTACAATTCTGAGCCTGCCTTAAATAGCTCTCAGATTTGTAGTCTTGAATACAACTCTCCTTTGAACTACAGAAGTATCTCACAGCTCTCAATTGCAAGTACAAGGTGAGGCTATTACAGGGATTTCAGACAAACTATCTGATTTGGAAATGGGGGATTAGGAATGAAACTCAAAATCTGGATGCCCAAATTGGGCAAATGGTTCGTCTATTTATAATTTGCCCTAAGTCCAGCTCAGATGTGTATCAACCAATCAGAAGTGCTCAGATCTGTATTGACCAATGGTAGTCGAGCACGAGGATCCAGATCTATTCTGGCCAATCAGAATTCCTCGATCTGGTTCAGCCAATCGGGTGAAAAAGGTATCAATTCTGTTATGCATTTTGAAAGTCTGTTAGAGTTTCTAAAAGTTCCCGCCAAGTTATTTCATCTCTGGGTGCTTACGTGGGGTGGAATATGCCTTCGCTTCATGCTTAGAATCCTCTGGAATGTCCCTAGGTTTTTAAATGCATTGGGACGCATGAAACAGATTACTGAATTGCCCTTGCAAAAGTTGGGAATCTCCAGAATACCTTTTCGCATAGCTTAGGGGGCTTTTCGCAAGGTGTTGTAACTCCTGAAGCTCTTTTCGCAATGTTCGCAGTTACATTGAATTGAGTTTTTTTCTTTTCGAAAAGGTCAATCATCTCTTCGAAGAGTTCAGATGTTCTTCGAAAGCTAAGCCTGGAGTTTTAGTTCTTTTCGCAGAGTTCAGGTTCTTTGCGACGATTCGGAGTTCTTCTTGAAAAGTACTGTAGTGCATTTTTGCTTGAATTGCTCCATACTTCTTTTGGGTTGAGACCGGTCTTTGCCTCTTCAATTCGAGACCTTTCATGACTAGTGAGGTTGTTTCTTCTCTTTCTTCCTTTGGATTGACATGGATTGTCATCTTTTTGGCACTTTTACGCTGCTTTTATGGTTAAGCCTGTCTTTATTTGTTAGCTGCAATATAAGTACTTAAAACACTTATTTAGTTCTCTCAAAGGTCTATCAAGACTCAAGTTAAGGGGTGAAAAATGATATTTTTCAGTTCTCAACACACCCCCAAACCTAAGCTTTGCTAGTCCCTGAGCAAAGACAAAAGTAAAAAAAAAAAACAAAGTAAAAAGCCACTTTTGTAGGGAGCACAGTTGCATTTAGCATATGCAACAAGCCTTTTAAACCCCTAGGTGATCCCTAGTGGAGGAGTGAAGTCTCCTGAGGGTTTTCAGTGAAGGTACCCACAAACTTCTTCAATAAATTAGTTAAGATCACTGCAGTTCTGTTACAGCGAACTTTCATCCACTCTGTTTATTCACACCTGCATCAGTCATGTTGTAAGAAGATTTTTCAAGAAAAAACATCAGTTCAAAACTAAAATTCTGCTGTAATTCTTGTTACTACTCAGTCAATTTATGTCAAAGGTTATTTACAAGAAAAATTAATGAACAGCTTGCCTTCGATTTAGGAATCTAGCTTCGATATTATCCCAATGAGTTGATTTCAAACCCAACTCTCACCAGGATTTTCACTCAACATGTAAGTAAGAGGGTTGTACTATTTCACACGGCTCAAGAGCAGTTACAGCCCTCAAATAGGACTGTAAGCATGATCATAGGCATTGCTTTTAGTTCGGAATTCCCTGCTCTTTTCACCATAGATTACACAAATTATTATCTCCATGTGATAGCTCAATCCATCATTGATTAGCAAGGGCTTTACTGGGGTTGTAATGTGGCTTATGGGTGAAATTTCTCAAGAATAAAGGGGTGGAATGGTGTTCAAATTTGAGAAGTCAGTCAAGGTAAGGAGGTGATATACAAACCTTCTTTACTTCAGCATATTTTCATTTTCTTCTTTGAATTTCCAGAGCCAAAGTGGCCATCTTTTTCTCTTTCTTTTTCAAACTTCCAATGAAATGCCTTCTCTCTTTTTGTTTTGCTCAAATATATATATATATATATATATATATATATATATATATTTTTTTTTTTTTTCAAATTAGCATTGACTGGAATGCCACATTTCCTCTGCTGTTATATCATTGCCTTCAACTTGTACCCTTCTTTTGTTATCAAATTGTTACTCAATTCTCCTTTCTTCAGCTTCCTTCCCTTTATCTTCTGACTTCTCAGAGTGAGGGTTAGGCTAAATGAAGTTGATGAGGTTTATTGGATGAGGTTTCAAAGGAATCTTGGATTTGTACAGCTCAAATGGTGTGTATCAAGGGCAGTTTCAAAAGGTGGGGCTTTGTAAGGTTCAAACTGTCCAAAAGGAGGCCTTACATCATGTCTTTAATATCACGAGTGCTATCAAATTATTTCAATTTGGATATGTGTAACTTCTAGTGCAAGAAAGCAGATTCAATCAGTCCCAAAAGCAGAAAAAATTGCCAATTCATACCTCCAAAGAATACATTTCAGGCCCAAACCTCACTGGGTGTGGGTTTTTTATCAAATTCCTGAGGTGTATCCTCACTGTTTTCCTTCTTTTTAGGTTTACAAAAACATCAATTTTCTTTTGGAAATCTCCTGACATTCACTTCATGAAAGTATTAGAATTACACTAGAAATTAATTTCAAAAGGTTTTTAACTTCTTCATATATATATATATATATATATATATATATATATTTTCAAAACAGCAGGTGTGAAATTACTTTATTTTCAAAAATTCCACTGATCATAAGCTGTACTGATGTTAACTCAATTATTGATTTCTGTCACCCCCCTAAACCAAAGGGGAGCAGGGTCCACGCTGGTCCAAAGCAGAGAAAAGATATAAGCAAGAAAAAAAAAATCATGATGACAAAAGGACAGACAGAAATGCATAGGAATTACACAAGAAAAAATAGAATTTTATATTACAAACTCATGACACAGATAAGTACAATGTGATCTAATAACTGGGGTCAAAATCTGTATCATAAGTTGGTTCAATTGGCTCAGAACTGGAGTCACTGTCAGAATCAGAACTGGAATCAGTATTGGAGTCTGAACTTGATTGAGCTTTCTCCTGGATTGTGTTTTGCAGCTCAGTGTATTCCTCTGATTTGATCTTTTTGGTGAGGCCAATGTACTTGTCAAGTCTAGTGGTCTTCAGTTTTTCTTGGTCAAGCTGTTCTTGCAACATGGTCACCTTGTGCTGCTCACTCCGAACCATCTGAAATGTTTGACCCAGCAAGTCCTTCATTTTCTCTCTCTTAAATTTCATAAATAACTCCAACTTTTGAATCTGGTTTTCATAAGGGGTTCGAATGTAGGCTTGTAAATCAGCTAACCCCTTTAGAACATCTCGACAGATATAAGGATTTTCTTCCATGGCTCTTCTGAGGGTGGCAAATCTGGGAAGGGGAATGGAATGGTAGGGGACCAAAGGTGTCCCAGCTGTGGGAGGGGGAGAAGAAATGTCCAGAAGGAGGACTTGTGGTCGATGCCCGAGTGGCTTTCGGAGAAAGTGGGAGTGGTGAAGGGATGCAACCAGAGGGACTTGAGTTGATTTGGGTTGCATGGGCGTGAGTGGTGGGGTGGGCGGATCAACCAATACTACCTACAGTTCAGTTTGGGTAGCATGGGAATCAACAGTAGGTACAGGGGTAATGGTGGTTGTGTGGGATGTGGAGGCTAAGGTTTGGAGCAAGTCATTGGTCACAGACTGGTTTTCTGTGTTGATTTAGAGTTGGGCTTGGATGGATTGGAGGTAGGCAAGTATTTGGTTAATAGGCGGTGGGGGAGAGGTGGGCATGGGGATTGGTACAACTGAAGTCGAGGGTGGGGTGCAATGGCTGTAAAGGGAGAAGTAGGTAAGTGAGTGAAATGATGAGGATCAGGTATAGGGATAGGTTCAAGCCCCATGGTTTCAAAAATAGATCCCATTAAGGAAGAATAAGCCTCTGAGTGAAAGGCTGTTCTGTGTATGGGATACTTGTGTGTTTGAATGAGCGGGTGAATTTGAGGGCTTTGGAGCGAGGAGTGCAGGAGATGGGACAATAAAGTCTGCTAAAACATGGGCATTGGTGGGAGAAATTGGTGTGAGTATAGTTGGAGTGGTTGGTGTAGAGGGGAATCTATAATTGGAATAATGGAGGGTATGGGAGATGGGACAATTGGGATAGGTGAAGTGGGGCTGGAATAGGGAGGAGGAGTGAAAGGCCAACTTCCTCAGGTCACCGGTCAGCAGAGCTGCTTCAAGAAGTGGCGCTAAAGAGCTAGTCACCACAGTTCGCTAAAACCGGCTCTAAGGGAATTGCAGGCGGAGTTCAGTCGGAGTTCATTACAGTGCAGTGCAGTGTGAGTTCACCTTCCTCTCTCATTCTTCTCGATGGCTTGGCTTGTAGTCCAAGCCTTTTTCCCAAAATTGTGAGGAGCAATGACTTCAAATGGCTCCTCATTATCAATGTCAAACTTGGCTCTGAGGAGGGCTGTGATCAATCTACCAAATGGGAGGCCAGCTAATTTCTGCTCCTTTTTCAACTTGACACTAATATTAGCCATGGCTTCAAAAATTAACATAGGGGCATTGAAAACGCCTTAGAAAAATGAAAGAGAGCCTCGAATTGGTGTTCTCCTCTCTGTCTTGTAACATAAAAACTTCCCCTCAAAATGGAGTCCATCAATAGAAATTGGGGGGCTAGGTCTCTCCTCATGATGGACTATCCAGTGCCCACAATTCCTTGGGTTAAATGTGTAGCCATTTCTCTAAAGGAGGCTGTTTCTGGAGCAGCCAATGGACCAGAAGGATCAAATTGGAAGGGTATCCCCAAAGCATTCCCTATGTCTTCAAATGTGACAGTAAGATCGCAATCATCAATAAAGATAACCAGGGTAGGGACATCAGCATCTCTTTCAATGACCTTGATTAGGTTTTGGTATCATAACTTTACCATTTGTGGGTAAATTTTCTATGGCAAGGGGGTAAGGATATTGCTTAGTGAGGCATCTCTTATGTATTTCAAAGATAACAGGCAATCCGGTTTGTTGGCGAAAAAAGTTTCGTCCACAATCAGCTCAGGAATTAGCTTTTGAGCTTCAATGAATGGATTTGGTAGTACCAAATGTATAGGCAGAGGAGGAAGCTCAGGGCTAGCAGCAGCAGGGATGGGTTCCTCATGTCGAACTTTCTTTCCTTTCTCCACCCTATCCGCTTTATCCATAGATAGTTTTCTTTTGGCTGAAGTTTTGGCTTTTCCTTTTGGGGTAGGTTTGCTAACTTTCTTAGCAGAGGATTTTGGGAACATTCCAGCCAACGAATTCTCCGCTTTTCCCATTCTAAATTGATGTATGAAAATGCCCATAACAGATGCTGACACAAAATCAAATTTTCTAAATGATAAACAGAGAGAATGTGCAGAGAAATACCGAGATCTAGGGTTTTTGATTGAACGAGTTGTTTGCTTGCAGAAATCTCCCAGACTTGAAGCTAAAATCCTTCTCTAAAAACTCAAATGATTGAACAAAGGTGAAGAAAAATGTAGCAAGCTTCTCAATTCGCGCAAGGAAAGAACGAAATAGGGTTTCTGTGGAACAGGTCGCTCTTCAGAAAGCTTTTGAATATGAAACCCCTATTTCGAAAGGGTTTAAATATACTCAGAGTTAATTTCGCAAAGTTCTTTTTAAGTTTTTGAAAAGTTCCAAAATAGACCTTTTGACAACTGCGAATGGCATCAGTACCATTCGAAAAGTTAATAGCTTCAGAAACATCTTTTTGAAAAGAAAATAGCTTCAGAAATATCTTTTCGAAAAGAAAATAGCTTCAGAACCAACTATTCGAAAAGCAAATCCTTGCTTTCGAGCAATTCATTACAAATCCAGAGTCTTTTCGAAAAGTAAATTGAACTTTGCGAAAAGAGAATTATTACTTTGCGAATTAGCTTGGAGCATATTTAAACCATGCGAAAAGAGACAAATCATGAATAAAAATAGATACAAAGAAACTAAGTAAAAACTATGAAATAAAAACATAATGTACAGTTATCTACCATCAGATTTTTGGAGGTTCGTGATGACAGATGGGCAAAGACAGCTCGGTATTTTCAATGCATGGTTTGAGCCTCGACCATTTACTTTCGTGATTCTTCCATTACTTGGATCAGAAGGAGTCGCTCGAATGACAGTGTATGGCCCTTCCCATCTGGATCTCAGCTTTCCTGGGAAAAACTTGAGTTTTGAGTTAAATAACCATACCTTAGAGCCAGCTGTGAACTCTTTTCTCAATAAATTTTTATCATGGAAAGTTTTGACTTTCTCTTTCTAAAATCTTGAATTTGTGTATGCATCCATTCTCAGCTCCTCCAACTCAGCAAGTTGCAGTTTCCTGTGATTACCAGCAGTAGTTAGATCCATGTTCAATGTTTTAATGGCCCAAAAAGCTTTATATTCTAACTCTACCGGTAAATGGCATGCTTTGCCATAGACCAACCTGAATGGGGACATACCAATTGGGGTTTTATAGGCTATCCTGTATGCCCACAATGCATCATTCAACTTAAAGGACCAATCCTTTCTGTCCTTCTTCACAGTCTTTTCCAAAATATGTTTGATTTCTCTATTGGAAATCTCCACTTGTCCACTGGTTTGTGGATGATATGGAGTGGCTACTCTATGAGTCACAGAGTATTTTTTCAATAAAGTTTCAAAATGTTTATTACAAAAATGGCTTTCCCCATCATTGATAATGGCTCTGGGAAAACCAAACCTGGAAAAAATGTGATCCTTAAGAAATTTAAGATAACCACTTTGTGATCGTTTGTTTTAGTGGCTGTGGCCTCAATCCATTTAGATACATAATCCATAGCTACTAAAATGAAATTATACCCATTGGAAGGAGGAAAGGGACCCATGAAGTCTCTCCCCCAAACATCAAACAACTCAACTACCAAAATAGGCTGTAAAGGCATTGAGTTTCTCTTAGAAATGCTGCCCAATTTTTGACAGTTCTGGCAAGATTTATAATGCTGCAGGGCATCTTTGAAAAGTGTAGGCCAATAAAATTCACACTGCAAAACCTTTGCAGCAGTTTTGTTTCCACTAAAATGACCTCCACAGGCCTGTTCATGACACATAGACAGTATTCTATGAAATTCTTGGTCAGGGACACATTTTCTTATTATTTGGTCTACACAACTCTTAAATAGATAAGGATCTTCCCAGATGAAATGTTTAACCTTTGAGAAGAAAAGATCTTTATCCATTTTATTCCAATGTTGAGGAATTCTTTCAGTAGCAAAAAAGTTGACTATGTTTGCAAACCAAGGAGGGTGTACACTAATGGCAAAAAGTTGCTCATCAGGGAAAGATTCATTGATAGGCAGCCTATCAATCTTAGCAGTTAAAATTCTAGACAGGTGATCAGCCACCACATTCTCCACCCCCTTTTTATCTTTGATCTGTAAATCAAATTCCTGTAATAGGAGAATCCACCTGATTAATCTTGGTTTGGTATCCTTCTTAGACAGAAGGTATTTCAAGGCAGAGTGGTCGGTGAACACCACTATTTGTGAACCTAAGACATATGACCTGAATTTCTCTAAAGCAAAAACAATTGCCAGCAGCTCTTTCTCAGTTGTTGTGTAATTGAGCTGTACATCAATCATCGATCTACTGGCATAAGCTATGACATGAGGCAACTTTTCTTTTCTCTGTCCAAGGACAGCTCCCAAAGCATAATCTGATGCATCACACATCAGTTCAAAAGGTAGTGAATAACTGAGCGCAATATTGGAGCTGAAATCAAACAGTTTTTCAAGAATTCAAAAGCCTTCATGCATTCATTATTGAAAACAAAAGGGACATCTTGGCACAACAAATGACAAAGAGGTTTGGTTATTTTACTGAAGTCCTTAATGAACCTTCTGTAAAATCCAGCATGCCCCAGAAAACTTCTGATTTGTTTAACAGTTTTGGGAGGTGGTAAATGTGTAATTAGATCAATTTTTGCTCTGTCCACCTCATTGCCCTTGTGGGAAACAACATGGCCAAGGACAATGCCTTGGGTGACCATGAAATGGCTCTTTTCCCAGCTCAAAACTAGATTGGTTTCTTCACATATCTGTAATACCAATTTGAGATGATGTAAACACTGGGAAAAACTGTCTCCGTAGATTGAAAAGTCATTCATAAAAATCTCCATAAATTGGTCAATCATATCAGAGAAAATAGAATACATGCATCTTTGAAAGGTAGCAGGAGCATTACAAAGACCAAAAGGCATTCTCCTATAGGCAAAAGTGCCAAAAGGGCAAGTGAATGTGGTCTTTTCCTGATCTTGTGGGTACACAGGAATCTGGTTGTAACCAGAGTAACCATCAAGAAAACAGTAATAAGCTTTTCCTGCTAGCTTATCTAAAATCTGATCAATGAATGGGAGGGGGAAATGGTCTTTTCTGGTCATTGCATTTAATTTTCTGTAATCAATACAGACTCTCCACCCAGTTGTTTGTCTGGTTGTCATAAGCTCACCAGAATCTAAGGTTACAACAGTGATCCCAGATTTCTTAGGTACCACCTGTGTAGGTGCCACCCAAGCTGAATCTGAAATGGCGTAAATGACTCCTGCATCCAACAACTTAACAACCTCTTTCATGACTACTTCTTGCATATGAGGGTTCAGCCTCCTTTGCATTTTCCTAGAAGGCTTTGCATCTTCTTCCAAATGGATTTTGTGCATGCAAACAGCTGGACTGATTCCTCCCAAATCAGTAATAGTCCAGCCAATTGCCCTTCTATGTTCTTTCAAAACTATCAACAGCTCTTCTTCTTTCTCCTTTGTGAGGGAGGAAAAAATTATTGCAGGCAATGATTTCTGATTTTCTAAAAACACATTTCAAATTTTCTGGTAGCTGCTTTAGTTCTAAATTAGGTGGGCTGAGAAAAGAAGGTAACAAAGGTACCTTAGCTATTTGTGGAAGGGGGAGAGTAGCAGGTTTCCAAGAAGAGAAACTTGCTGATTGATTATGAGTTCCTTGCACAACATTTATTTCCTTAGAATTTGAGATACAAACTGTTTCTTCTTCAAAATTTCCCCAAGCATCTTTAACATATGTGGTGAAATCTTCACACTGCAGAAACTGTTGTAAAGTCCCTTCTACCAGGTCATCCAATAGATCAACATGAAAACATTCTTCAGAACTGAATTGAGGCTATGTGACTGTATTATAAACATTTAATTTTACCTTCATGTTTCCAAAAGAGACTTCCATAATACCAGACCTGCATTGAATGCAAGCATTTGTCAGAGCTGTGAATGGTCTTCCCAAATGACAGGTGGATGGAAGTTTTACTTTTGGTTGGTTCCATGTCCAAAACTAGAAAATCAGGATAGAAAATTTATCTACTCCCACCAATACATCTTCAATCATCCCAATCTGGCTTCCTTTCGGATCATCCGCTAGTTGTAACACCACATGAGTGGGTTTTAATTCTCCCAAACCTAGTTTCTCATATAATATGGAAGTAGGTTGACCAGATCTAATAAAGCCTTTTTAATGGTATGTTCCCCAATAATGCAAGGGATTGTGGGGATTCCAGGATCTTGAAGTTTAGGAGGTGTGACAATGGATAACACCTGATTAACTCTTTCCACAGCAAAGACCTTCTTGGACAACTGTATCCTAGACTGTCTTTTGTGAGTGCAAACATCTTTCAAAAATTTTGCATATGCTAGAATTTGTTTGATTGCCCCAAGCAAAGGTAGATTTATCTTGACTTGCTTGAAAGTCTCCATCATTTCATCTATTTTTGTGTTCCCTTTATCAAAAGGGGATACAGATTTCATTGCATGAGGAAATGGTAAATGAGGAACTAGTCCTTCATCTACAGATTTGGAAGCATTTTCAGAAACTTTTTGGATTTTTTGTTTTTCATTTTTTTGATTTTTCTGAGGTCCATCAGCACCCCCACTGCTATCATTATGCTGCTCTTGCTGCATATCTTTCTCATTTTCCTTATTTTTTTCTTCTTCAGTACCTACGTTGTTATTTATGATTCTTCCACTTCTCAAAGTGGTAACAGTTTTTACTTCTTCATGTGAATTAGAAGCTTCTCCAACCATGAACCCCTTTGGGATTATTCAAAGGTTCCGGGTAACTTTCCTTCTTCTCTTTTGCCAAAGTATTTGAAAGTGTCCTAATGTTTCTTCAATCTTCTTTATGCTCCGTCAGAAAAATTCACAATTGAGTTAAAGATCCTAAATTCTGGAGTGAATTTAGGACTTGATCTTCAAAAGAAGGGGACCTGGAAGGGGTTTGAACTGGGGCAGATTGCTGTAGAGGTTGTTGTGGAATGGGCTGCTACTGAAAATTTGGTTTGGCATAAAAATTCTGCTGATAAGGCTGTGCAGTTTTGAAAGGCATTTGATTCTTTCGTTGTTCTTCATTGCTGGGATTGATAATTCCTTGGTTCCACCTCAAATTGGGGTGTCCTCTGCATGGATATTCATTTGACCATCCAAATGATTGAGCAAAGATGAGCTTGTTCCACCATTAAATCTGGGAACTGTGGTGCAACATGACATTGGTCAATTGAATGAGTAGGGGACTGGCATATCAGACATGCCTCCTCTACTCTTGCAACATTTGGATTTTTAAGTGAGTCCATCAATCTATCAAACTTTGTGGTTAAATTGTCCATCTTTCTTTCCAACTCATTCACCTCATAAATCTTCCCTTTGGCGGGTTGCTGATTGTTCAACCTAGCATGATTTTCAATATCTCTTGACAGAGATTCCTGTTGAGTTGAGTTTTCACCAATTACTTCAAATAAGTCCCAAACCTCTTCAACTATTTTTTGCAAGTAAGTGCCTCCACAGGAGGCATCCACCATATTTTTGCCTTTTTAATCAATTCCTTCATAGAAGCTTTGAACCAGCTGCCATCTGGGAATTTGATGATGAAGATATTGCCTTAAAAGTTCCTTAAATTGTTCCCATGCTTCATGGAAAGTTTCAGTTGAGTTTTGTGAGAAAGAAATGATACTTTGTCTCAATTGGCTTGTTTTAGACATTGGGAAATATTTGGCTAAAAATTGACACTGTAAATCATTCCAAGCAGTGATACTATTTGGTGCTAACATAGATAACCATGCTCTAGCTTTATCCTTTAATGAAAAAGGAAAGAGCCTAAGCTTGGTTGCTTCTGGACCAAGTCCACCTATGTTGAATGTGGTGCAAAGAGCCAAGAATTCATCCACATATTTGTATGGATCTTTCTTACTCAACCCATGGAAGGAAGGAAGCATTTGGATAGTTGATGATTTAATCTCATAATTTCCTTCAATAGTAGGAAATTGAATGCAAAAGGGAGAATTATAAGCACCAGGTGAAAGTCATCCCTCAAAAGTCGAGGTTCTTCACCCATAGTAGCAGAATTCTGTATTGTTTGTTTGGTTCGTAGTAGCCTTTCAACTTCTAAATTCAGTGGGACAATCTCAGGGCTGAGAGTCCTCCTACCAAACATACAACTCAGAACAAAAAATCTGATTATTCACAGCAAACCTTCAGAATTCCTTTTTAAGTAGTTTCCCTTCTTCAAAAATTGGACATGAATAACTGCACAGGTATAAATAATAGAATAGTTTAGTACTGATAAAAATTAAAGTGAAAACTTAGGTCTACCTATTTTAGAACAAATTCCCCGGCAACGGCGCCAAAAACTTGTTGTTGCTTCCTAGTGTGCTTGATTTATGTGTGTTTTGAACACAGGTTTGCAACTGCTAAATTATAATGAATCTAGAATATTAAAAAGAGTAAAGAAATATCAGCACAGGTAAAAGTGAATTAGCCTGCAAGATCAGGGCCAATTATAGCAAGTTTTAAATGTAAGTGAGTGAAAGATCGTCCACAGAGAATTTGTCTAAAATGCAAGATAAACCTCCAGATCTGAGCTACCAGATCTGGCCTCTTATCCTATCTAGAAAGCACATAAGATGGGGAGGTTGAATTTGTCACATTAACTAAAAAGTTAAAAGTTAAAAGTAAAAGTTAAACTAAATGATCCCGATCCGAGTTGGGGGAACGTTTGAGTAAACTTATAAAAAATGGAGAAGTAATATCTAACTTTAATTTGGTCCTTGAAATCTAATGAGAATGACTGCAACTCAACAGAGAGGTGATCCAATCTTCATCTGGCTACAAGCGCAGGTGTAAGAGAAATAAATCTAATTCAAGGATTAGGCTTACGCTTATGGCTATGGTCTGTCCACTTTAATGGCCACAAACCATCCAATAGTCCTTAATCCAAATCCTTAATTTAGAACAAGAAACATCACTATAAATGCCGTGAGAGACTAGGTTACAAACACTAACTCTCACAGGATTAATGAATCAAGGGAAATTGCATGAAAAACAGTGAATCTAAAGGAGTCTAATGCAATAAGGAGATCAGAGGGAACCCTTAACATGAGTCCAATGGAGAATGCACGGTTTACAGCAACCTTTTCAAATTTACCATTACAATTACAGAGCACAGCTTAAACAGCTCTCAGATTTGTAGTCTTGAATACAACTCTCCTTTGAACTACAGAAGTATCTCACAGCTCTCAATTGCAAGTACAAGGTGAGGCTATTACAGGAATTTCAGATAAACTATCTGATTTGGAAATGGGGGATTAGGAATGAAACTCAAAATCTGAATGCCCAAATTGGGCAAATGGTTCGTCTATTTATAGTTTTCCCTAAGTTCAGCTCAGATGTATATCAACCAATCAGAAGTGCTCAGATCTGTATTGACCAATGGTAGTCGAGCACGAGGATCCAGATCTGTTCTGGCTAATCAGAATTCCTCGATC
This sequence comes from Chloranthus sessilifolius, assembly GCA_021018995.1. Taxonomy (NCBI): domain Eukaryota; kingdom Viridiplantae; phylum Streptophyta; class Magnoliopsida; order Chloranthales; family Chloranthaceae; genus Chloranthus; species Chloranthus sessilifolius. The sequence continues at coordinate 47,176,517 of CM037593.1, read as the reverse complement.
TGGTTCAGCCAATAGGGTGAAAAAGGCATCAATTCTGTTATGCATTTTGAAAGTCTGTTAGAGTTTCTAGAAGTTCCCGCCAAGTTATTTCATCTCTGGGTGCTCACGTGGGGTGGAATATGCCTTCGCTTCATGGTTAGAATCTTCTGGAATGTCCCTAGGTTTTTAAATGCATTGGGACGCGTGAAACAGATTACTGAATTGCCCTTGCAAAAGTTGGGAATCTCCAGAATACCTTTTCGCATAGCTTAGGGGGCTTTTCGCAAGGTGTTGTAACTCCTAAAGCTCTTTTCGCAATATTCTGGTTCTGTTCGAATTGAGTTTTCTTCTTTTCGAAAAGGTCAATCATCTCTTCGAAGAGTTCAGATGCTCTTCGAAAGCTAAGCCTGGAGTTTTAGTTCTTTTCGCAGAGTTCAGGTTCTTTGCGAACAGTTCAGGTTCTTTGCGAAAAGTACTCTGTAGTGCATTTTTTTGTTCGAATTGCTCCATACTTCTTTTCTGGGTTGAGACCAGGTCTTTGCCTCTTCAATTCAGACTTTTCAACAGCTAATGAGGTTGTTTCTTCTCTTTCTTCCTTTGGATTGACATGGATTGTCATCTTTTTGGCACTTTTACGCTGCTTTTATGGTTAAGCCTATCTTTATTTGTTAGCTGCAACACAAGCACTTAAAACACTTATTTAGTTCTCTCAAAGGTCTATCAAGACTCAAATTAAGGGGTGAAAAATGGTATTTTTCAGTTCTCAACATGTAGCCGAGAGGCATAATAGAACTTCCCCCATGGACATGACGCGGTCAATGATGTCTCATGCAGATTTGCCTAAAATTTTATGAGGAGAAGCATTGAATACCGCTATGTATATCCTCAATAGAATCCTAACTAAAATAATACATTCGACTCCTTATGAGTTATGAACAGGTAGAGAATTTGATCTAAGTTATCTTAGAAAATAGGAATCAGTGGCGCATGTACTAATTCCATATCAACTTAGAGATAAATTAGAAGTGAAAACCATCAGATATAACTTTATTGGTTATTCCGATAGCTCTAAGGGTTATAGATTTTATCATAAAAGTAAATGTCTAATTAAAAGTAGGGATGTTGAGCTCCTTGAGATCCTCAGAGATGAGAATACATCCACTTCTTCTGATGGTCCTTTAACAATAATAAATGATGAAAATCAACCAACTCTTGTAGAATTTAATCCCATTGATGAATCAATACAACCTCCTCGCATGAGTGGACAAAAGAGGACTAGAGTTCCTCCATCATTCTCAGATGATTTTTATGTTTATGTGAGTGAAGAGCTATTTAATAACCTAGATTTCGAAAAAATGAAGGATTTATTAGATTACATTGATGCGATCAGCTCACAAGAATCCAAAGAATGGTTAGATTCTACGAATGATGAAATTAATTCGATTGAAAAGAATAAAGTATGGGAACTATGTGATTTCGCTGATGATAGAAAAGCCATAGGCTGCAAGTGGGTATTAATAAGAAAATTTAAATCTGATAGGTCTGTAGACAAATACAAGGCTAGATTAGTAGCCAAGGGGTTTAATAAAAAAGAGAGAATAGATTATGTTGACACATATTCCCCTGTAGCAAAATTTATGTCTATAAGGATCATATTGGTAATTATTGTCTATTTCGATCTCGAATAGTTTCAAATGGACGTTAAAATAATATTCCTTAATGGAGAATTAAAGAAAATTATCTATATGAAACAACTCGAAGGCTTCGAGATTGAAGGGCATGAGGATAAGGTGTATAAGTTGAAAAGATCTTTATACGGGTTAAAACAGTCCTCACGTCAGTGGTACCTGGCCTTTCATAATGTAATCCTTAAAATGGGATATGTAGTTAATCGATTTGATCATTATGTATATGTATTGAAAAGTATGAGTACTTTTATAATATTATCTTTATACGTAGATGACATTCTTATAGCAGAAAATGATTGAGAAAATCAAATCCTGATTGAGTTCTCAATTTGAGATAAAAGACATGGGAGATGCATCATTTATTCTTGGTATAAAAAATAATAAGAGATAGAGAAGCTAAAATATTATACCTAAGCCAAAAAAGATACATTAAAACTATTCTAAAACGATTTAATATAAACAACTCCCATCTCGTGTCAAGTCTCATAGAAAAAGGTTTAAAATTAAGTAAAAACCATAGTCCATTAGATGGATAAAATAAATTGAATGCTCCTTATACTTAAGCCGTTGGGAGCTTAATGTATACTATGATGTTCCTTATGTCTACTAACTACACTTATTGCAAAACATTAGTTTTGCAATAAGTGTAGTTAGTAGATACCAAAGTAATCGGGGTCTTAAGCACTGACAAGCAGTAAAATGAATACTAAGATATTTAAAAGGAACAAAGTATCTTAAACTATGTTTTCAAGCTAATGAACTTAAGGTTCAACGCTATTCGGATGCTGATCATGTTGGGGATAAGGATGACGGAAAATCTATCTCAGCTCATATTTTTCTCTTTAGAGGTGGTGTTGTTTCTTGGTCTAGTAAGAAACAGGGTTGTGTTGCCCGTTATATTATGAAAGCTGAGTATGTTGCTTGTAGTAGTGCTTGTACTTATGCCGTCTGGATAAAATGCTTCATAGCTGATATGGAGCTAGATATTACCGACGAGCCTGTGCACATATCTTATGACAATAAAGCTGTAATTAGATTAATTGAAAATGAGTCAAATAGCTCAAAAGGTAAGCACATTGAAGTGCATTATCACTACATTCAAGATGTAGTTGAGAAAGGTGAAGTGACTGTGAGTCATTTACCTTCAATCGATATGATTCCTGACCCTTTGACTAAAAGTCTTAATTGAAAATGGGTCAAATAGCTCAAAAGGTAAGAACATTGAAGTGCATTATCACTACATTCAAGATGTAGTTGAGAAAGGTGAAGTGACTGTGAGTCATTTACCTTCAATCGATATGATTCCTGACCCTTTGACTAAAAGTCTTAGTGCGGATATTTTTTCAAAGCATGTTAACTTAATGGGACTTAGGGACGCCTGAGTCATGGAAATACAAAGTACTTACTATTTTATCATGAAGAGCATATCCGTTTCTTTTTCAAGGGTGAAAAATCTCATGATATAAATTTTTAGTTGTAAAGGGCATATCTGCCAAGAGCGTGAAAAACCTCATAACTGAAAATACTTTCATAAAATGCACATTAAAAATAGTGGGAGAAAAAAATAAAATAAAAATAATATATATATATATATATATATATATATATATATATATATATATATATATATATATATATATATATATATATATAACGGCTTTCATAGCCAAGTGGGAGATGTTGGCACGTGTGGCCATGTAGTCGTTGTGCACTCACGTAGCCGTTGTACACTCACGTAGTGGAAAACGAAAATGGTACGTGGGAGATGTTGGCACGTGGGAGATGTTAGCACGTGTGGCCATGTAGTTGTTGTGCACCCATGTAGCCGTTGTGCGTTATCTTAATGGGAAACAGAGTCCCGTTTACTCGGGACACTTTTGATGTGATGCCAGATTAATATGAGAAAATGGTTTCTCCATAACGTCGAGTAATCCGAACGTTAGAAGATCTCTTGCGTACCTATACAAGGGGGCATACCGTCGCCTACGAAATATATCTCGAAAAGATATCACCAAGGTAGCAAAAGTGTACATCCGTTCCCCAAAAAACACTCACGTTATCGGCGATCTCTAATCTCGTGACAAATCTCGTATTGATCCGACTCACATCCGACGAGGCGATTTATTCGATCGATTTATACTTTCAACTTCGATCATTCCCAACCCGAAAGAGAGGGACACAAGCCAAGGGGAAAAAGAATTACTCCCCATTATAAGCTCCCCATAAGGCTCATCCATACCGACTCTCTCACTTAGTTGAACCTTAAGGTCCTTAATTACTATCCTCATTCTACACCACCCCTTTTCTTGAATCTTGAACTATTATTTATCCCTTCAATCACTACCTCAATTCCATGAGATGGTCAAATGTGGAGTCCACTTGGCACACATCCAAAAATGTTGATGTCATCATGGCATACCATCATACGTGTTTCTTAATTTTTTCTACGATGTGTGCCAAGAATGAAATTTTTTGTCACCACTGCAATTTCCTACTGCCTTCAACTTAGTAATCAAGTTAAGATTCAACAATCATTTGATGGGATATCAGTTTGTTTAATTCGAATAAATTTGGAAAGATTCAGAGAAGAATTTAAAAAAATTCGAGAATTATAAAAAATATTATTAAGTTATTAAAACATATATTAATTTATTTAAAGTTAAAAATAATATCTTCAAATAATAAAATAATTGTATTTCCTAATCTGTATGTATCATAGTGACAAATTTCGTTTTCGGGAAATTTTCAGTGCACTACAAAAAATAAGACTATTAGCAACGGCAATTTTTTTAACAAAAAACTGCTGCTATTAGTCCTGTCGCTCCCAAAAATTGCCGCTATTAGTCTTGCCGCTATCAAAAATTGCCTTAACAACAAGTGCCGCTAATACGCCTTATTATTGTAGTGGTGGAGGGTCCTTTCGGCACATTTCGGATTAATTTCGATACCTTTCAAAAAATTTTGGGGATTAGAAATATAAATATAAATATAAATATAAAAATATATATATATATATATATATATAAATTTTTTTTTTAAAATTCTTTAAATATTTTAAAAAAATTTACCGAAATTCATCGAAAAATACCAAAATTTATAGAAAAATACCGAAAACCGAAATTTTCCCGAAATTTTCCTTTGACCCCCATTTCGCAAAATTTTGCCGAAATTCGGCGATATTTGTCACTATGGTGTGTATTAAAAATTTATATTGATAAGAAATAATAAAGCATGATTAAAGCACGTATCACAATAGTACAAATTTAAAATTCATATAATTCAGTCATATTAAAAAAAATTAAGAGAATCGACGAATCAAATGAATATTAGGAAAAAAGTTAGGCGGGCAACTTATTAGGAGAATTTTTTTCAAAATTTTGTGATGTAGCTCATATCTTGCATTATCTTTCATTCATAAGTCACAATCTCTATTTCTAATTTTTCCACCAACAATGGAAAAACTTCATGTTTTTAAAAATCAGTTTCTCGTTCCGTCAATTGATAATTGATATAAGTGGAAAATAATAAAAATAAATTTTGTACTTCTAGGCAAGGTATAAAAGATTGGCAGATACCGATACGTATCGGCAATACGTATCGGTTTCTCGGCAAATCGATACGTATCGGCCCCTAGACGTATCGGTATCGGGTACGTATCGGTCGATACGTACCGAAACGTAAATTTTCCTTTTTTCAGTTTAAAAAATAGGTCGATATGTATCGGCTGAGTCATATCGATCCTCAGCAAACAGATACCCGAGTCCAATACCGATTTTGTTACCTTGCTTCTAGGGTGGTGCTTTCGATCACATATGGATGAAGTTGCCACTAATCCTTCGAGGCTCTTGTTTTGTAATTTTCCAAAGGGAAATGATCATATGATTTGAGTGATGGAACTTAAGCCAAAGACTCGAGCTCCTATTGGTTGCGTGTCATATTTGTAACACCCTGAAAATTTTGCCTTTAAAGAGTTTACCTTGGGATGCGTGTCAGACTTTGAATAGTATACCTCGGGATGCATGCCCGTCTGGTCATTTGTTTGATCAAGTGAAAGCGAACTTGATGACTTAGGTTAGATGAGGTATTGGAGAGGGGGGGGGGGGGACAATGCACCTGATTGTGTAGTGTTAGATCTTTAGTTAGGTCACATACACCTGTTATGGGTGTGTGTGCTTAGTACTAAATATGGAATTGGGTTAAATAGTTTAAAGGATAAGAGAAGTTATTTCTCTTTGAGTTTGGTTAGTGGTTAGGAATTAAAGAAGGGAGAGAGAAAGGTTAGAGAGAAGGAAGAGTAAATGCAAAAGGTTTGTGCGTGGGATTTGCGGATTGAAGATCGTATACAAGCTTTAAATTCCGACGGAATCGCATGTGGGATCTCGTAGAGTTGAGGCTAGGAACCCTAGCTCTAGATCCAAGCTCTTGAATCACTCATACGTTAGATTTGAGGTACGGTCTTGCTAATTGATGATGCGTGTGATGTTTGAGCTTTGATTTAATGTAAAAATGTTGGATTAAAAGAAATAAAAGAAATTTTTTGAAAAAGGGCAAAGGTTAGATGTACAGCTGAAAAAGGGCTATTTTGTAGTCAAAATCGATTAATCGATTTGAAAATCAATTAATCAATTTGAAAATCGATTAATCAATTTTTGTCAGAAGGCAAAACTGAAGGCTACAACTCGAAACTGATTAATCGAATTTAATTCGATTAATCGATTTTTGAAATTCGATTAATCAATTTGGAATCGATTAATCGACTGGGTACTTCCAGTGGCTGGAAAAAAATGGTGTTTGGGAAAACCGATTAATCGATTTTGAAATCGATTAATCAATTTTGAATTTTCGATTAATTGATATTGGGATCAATTAATCGATTTTGATTGTGCTTGTTGACACTACTTCGGTATTTCGGCCGTAACATTTTACTCCGAAGTCTGATTGATGCAATTCTTGCGGCGTTGGAAAGAGGAAATCGAGATCTACAATTTTTATGTTTTGACCAACTCATGAATCTAAAGTGTTAAAGGTCAAAATTTGGGAGGAAAGTTGCATCAAACTCTAGGTTTGCACAAACTTGTCTGTTTCCGCTTCATTTTGAGAAAACACTTATATATGTCTAAGTTATTAGTGATTAGAGTTGATCCTTGATACATAATCATATGTTTGTGATGTAGATTAAGGGCGGGAATCCATCGATAGGGCTTAGCTTGGCTTAGTGCAACTTGAAGGTTAAGGTGGGGAAATTCCAATACACAATTGCATTTTTATTTGATTTCATAGATGCTTGATATAATCGAATGAAATGTGATTTGAATTTTAAATTTCGAATTCTGTTAGTTTTGAATATGATTTTTGAGCTTTTACTTTTGAACTCCGAATGTCATGAAGAACTTCGAATCTGTGCTTTTAGAAATGGAAATTTGATGTTTGCTGAATTTGTTTACATTTATATTTCGAAATGCTTTCGATCATGAAGAATTTATTTTTTGTCTGAGTTTTTGAACACATTAGACAGTTGAATATGCATATGAACCTGAAAGTCATGTAAGAAAAATAAATATGTAAGCTATGTAAGTAAATCGAACGTGTAAGCCTTGTCATAATATGAACCGCTATGGGTGGATTATAAGTGTGCTGTGGACCGCTATAGGTGGATTATATGACATCGTGGACTGCTATGGGCTGATTATATGGTACCTTGTGGGCCGCTAGGGCAGAATCGAACCGGCATGACGGCTAACCGTGAATCGAACTGGTACACTAGTCTTCGTAAATCGAACTGACACGGTAGTCTCCGTGAATCGAATTGGCATGGCAGGATATCTGTGAATCGAACTGTGTAAACTATGTGATAATGTGTAAGTAAGACATATAAGTGAATGTGTAAATGCGTAAGCTATGTTAAAAAAAAAAATGAGGTGTGAGAGAATGTGAATCAAACTCAGTAAATCAAAGATAAGACATATGCTTTTGATAAGAGATTAGTTTCGATTTTTATAAGAAAATATTTTTGAAATCAGTTTTAATGTTTATAAGGAAATGTCCTTGAATCAGTTGGCCTTTGAAATTAGTTTCGATTTTGTTAAGAAAATACCTTTGAACTCAGTTTTAGTTTTGATAAGAATTACCTTTGAAATCAGTTTTGGTTTTGATAAGAAAATGTTTTGATCTTGTCTTTGAATCTATGCATGTAATGAGATGTATATTGGTATTAGTTTTCTCCACTGAGCTTAGATGTTAGCTCACCTGTACTGTACGTCACAGGTGTAGGTTTGAGGTAGGCCCAAACTACATACTTAAAGAAAATGAGCTTCCGCATAAGGATTTGTACTCTGTTCCGGGATCGTAGATTTAGTGCATCGTGGACTTTAGTAAGTTCGAGCTTAGTACGTTCGTGCTATTATACATGCATGGTACACCACTGTTGGTTATGGTTGGTCATCACTGGTGTTTATTTTGTTTTGTAGATATTAGGCATTAGAATTGGAGATTTTTATTCATGACATATATAACTTTGCTTTGATTTTCGTATGCATATGGATGTACTAAGTATTCTGTATCAGATTGTGATTTACGATCTGGCGGTCTGAATTATTCCTTTTGGTATTTGGTATAAGTGGAGAACAAAAAAATAATATGTCTCAAAATTTTTAGGTTGGAAAATTCGGGCCGTCACATATTAGCTAACTTTAAAAGTTAATCTAATATGACATGTAATTAATGGTAGCTCGAGTCATGAGATTATGTCTCAAGACTCAGAGAGATGATCATTACCCTTTTGCAAAAAATTATTAAAAAAAATATCTATAGTAAAAAAATTGTTTTAACATTAACCACTTGGAGCCATAATCACCAAGTCGGGCTTTAGCAATAATTCGGCGAGGTTAAAATTTGAAAAAATCCAACAAGTTTGGGAAAATATTCGGAAGAAAAATTGGCAAGAAAAAATAAAATAAAATAAGATTAAAAAGTATAAAATTTAATCTTATTTTATACTTTTTATTTCGGGAATATTTTGTGAATTATTCATGAATTTTTAAATACATATGGATTTTCAAAAAATTCATGATTCATTCCTAGAACTTTAAATTCACGAATTTTTAAGAGAATTGGCGATTTTTGTAACCATGCTTAGAGCATCTCCAATAGGGCTCTTCAAATTTAATTGTTGGAGATGCCGAGGTGGGTAAACTTTGAAGAGTGTATCTTGTGTGGTAAAATATGAAGTGTGTGTTAGTGCTTTTCTCGAACCACACTCTTCAATTATTATTATTTTAATATTTTTTATTTTTTATTTTCTTTTTCAATAAAAAGAAATGTATTCTTTTCCAACGAATTTGGGATAAACTAATAATTTTTTAGATATGAAGAGTGTGGAGGAGCTCTTCTAATTTGAAGGGTGAGAGAGGCTCTTCAAATCCTTGTAATCACTTCTAACGGCTACTTTTGAAAAGCCGAAGTTGCAAAAATGCCCTCCAATCATGCTCGGAGATGCTCTTAGTGATTAATGCTGATTAGCAGTGTTAAAAATGAACGAAAGAACCAGATATTAGTAAACTGCTACTTTCATATCTGGATCTGAACTCAACTTGAATATTACTTGCCAGTGTAATTTAAGTGTACTCTAAGGTTTGGACCTTACTTGTTTGTTAGTTGTTACGACTTCGACCTCTTAAAAAATATAACATATGTATACAGCTTGTAGCTAGGGTTGTCAAGGGTCGGGTCGGATTGGGCTAAAATTTTAGTTGTCCATGGGAAAATGACATATGTTCAACTTGTCTGATGGTGCACCCATCCGACCTGACAAACCTAAGGGTATATGTCAAACATGACCTTAAAATTTGATGTTTTTTGTTTAATATATATATATATATATATAATATTGGGTCGATTTGGGTCAACTCAGCTCAATTCTTGCCCAGCTTGACCTGACCTCTTAATCGACTAGACCTAATGAGTTAGGTCCGATAACTCCTGCTCGACTCAACCCGTCCAAGTTTATGTAGGCAACCCCGTAAAAAAATTGGGTTGGGCGAGTCGCTTAGTGGGTCAACCCTACCCATGGACAGCCCTATTTATAACAGAAAGGTGCCTAGTTGGGTTTGCTGTTAGCTTGAATAGCTATACCCCAACTTGTTTACGTAACATGTTGAAATTTTTTACTAACAAACCCAACGTATAGAAGGTCAAATCAGAAACACCCAACCTGTTTTCAACGCTACTTCAAACAGTAGTCCATTACCACGTTGGGTACCTCGGTTCTCGCCTATATAATCCCTGTTTGCGCCTACGTCACGAGATCATGATATTACCAATAAAAGGTCAATTTTTTATTTCACATGGCAACGATCCAAAAATCGTGACCCTAAATTCACATGGCGCAGCATCACACTCAAACGTGATTTTAGGGTATTTTTTTGTGATCTTTGTCATTTTGTGTAAACCCAAATCTGGCACTATTGGTCAATCTTTGACCCATGGACCATCGATACCTTCTGGGACCTCGAGGCATGGCCTAAATCTTTGAAGCCTTATCCAAGTCACTTTTCCTTGGTCAACCTCAATCATGCCTAAATCACCCCGCTTAGTTTCTTCTATGACAATTCACTCATGTGGGTTCCACTCCATCCATCTACGTACCATTCAAATCTTTGAACCTTTGAATTCTCATGATCTCCATTCAAATTAATCTCAAACTTTATTTAAACCCCAATTACCTTAGCTAAACCTACTTAATTTTTTGAATCATAATCTTATAACAATGTTAGGAACCCTAGCTCATAGGAATTGACCATTTCACCCTCACTTACTATTCAATTTTCCCTTGGGCCTTTCTAGAATAATTCTTGGATGAGATATATGTGTCTGATCGAAGGAGTTATTCTTAAAGGAGAAGAAACACAATCCCCGTGCTCTATTGAGGGCTAATTGGAGCTTGGCATGTGTCTAAACACATGACAAGACTCATGTGACTTCTTGTTCCTTCTCTCTAGAATAATTCTTAGATGGTAGACATTTATCAAATCCAAGTGGTGATAGGTAGAGAACAAGCACCAATCCTTGTGCTCTTGTGAGAACTAATAAGGTTTGAAAATTGCATTCCACTTGTCAAACCAATATTAATTCTCCTCTTTCTTTCTAAAATATTTCATGGATGAGAGACAACTGTCTCATCCAAGGGCTATTCTTAGAAGGAAAGAAGCACAATCCTTGTGCTTGAACATGAGCCAATGATGATCAAAACTTGCTAAACATCCAATGATCCGTTTTCCTATAAATAGAGGTCTTCTTTTCCCTAAAGGGCTAGACTTTTGAAACCTTTTAAATTTTTTATGATCAAATTAAAAAAGAATTAAAGAATTTGATTACATTCGTTTGAATAATGGAAAGAATTTTGGAGACTACGTAGATATATACAGTTAGATTGTACAATGGATTCAAATGTTCTTGAACGTGTGCTGTAACTCCAGACGTCTTCTCCCCATTCACATGTGGAAAGAAGAGTGTAAAATTTAGGAAGGGGCTGCAAAACACATTATAATTAGAAGAAAATAAATTTACACTACCCACAATCAAATAAAATCATAAAAACCTTCTGCGGCATGTATAATAAGGCAAATTTTATTCATTAAAAAGTAATAAGTAGATCGTCTGCAAGCCTAGATAGTTTGAAAACAGATAAGAAGGAATTGAAGGAATTCATGTGAAGTTGTACTTTGTCAGAGAATGGTATGACATCCCAAGGGTTTTGCAAAATTTGGAATATGTGAAAAATCCATGAATGAATTCAATTTTGCTAAATCAGTCGCTGAAAATTTATCTTCAATAGAGAATTAGAATTTCAATCCATATCCTTTTCTGATTTTGGAGGCTAAATTCCAGACGTACCGAAAATGTTTCTCCAGCCCTTCTCCTACTTTCTTCATTCTACTTCTCTCTTGTTTATTAGAAAGAAATATGGAGTAGAGATAGAGAGAGAAAGAAAGAGGAGGAAAATAAAATAAAGTCAAAAAAAAAAAAGCTTATTTGAGAGTTTTATGATCCATTGGGAATGCTGAGTTGGGTTTTGCAACTAAATTTAGGGTATATAATATTAAGGTAATCGATCTTCGCTTTTTCTTTGCAAAAAATCTGACCTTTTAGAGTTTTGTAATGTTTTCTATTTCGTGATCGGTAGGGATATTATTGGATATTGACTTTTTCTTGCATTCTGTTTGAATTCAAGGAGTTGAAGAGATGGAGTTTGGGATATTTATTTGTGTTTTGTTGATTATTATTTTATGGAAAATTTTTGATTGAAAAATGTACTAATGAGTGAATTGATAGAAGTTTTTGAGCTGCTGATTGTAAATGTATTAATAAAAAATAATTCATTTTTCATAGATTTTTATATGAACTAATTTCAATTGGACAGCTTCAGTGATTTGGGGTAATCATTGATTTTTTTTAAAAATTTTTGGAAATTGATGCAGTTATTACTTATTATCTTTATTTTCTATATTTTCCAATTTTTTTTTTCAGTTCTACTTCTTGAGCTATGTATATATCTTTTCATGCATAATAATAATAATAATATATAGGGAAATTTGCACTTTTGGCCCTATAATTTTGCTTATTCACAAAAATAACCCTATAGTTTCAATCTTTGCGCAAAAGGCCAGCTCTAACCCAAGCCCTTTCCATGTTAGCACCGACTTTAAAATGTCTCAAATACCCTTGTATTTTAAAATCCTTTGTATTTTTAACTGTTAAAAACTTTTTACTTTTCATTTTTTACTATTACTGTTGTAATTACTGAGAGAGTGACAACGAAGTGGCGATGAAGTGGCGAAACAGCGATAATTTTTTTGCAGGTATTTTTTTTCTTTTTATTAAAATTTTATTCTCCACTGTAATTCTATCATAGTCCGCTACTTTACCACTATATTAGCGTAGCGGAACGTTACCCTAAGATAGTGGAATGCTACCTTGCCGCTATCTTAGCGTAGCGTTCCGCTACCTTACCGCTACCTTATCGCAGCGGGATGCTATAATAAGATAGCGGAACACTACGATAAGATAGCGGTAAGGTAGCGGAACGCTACTCTAAGATAGCGACAAGGTAGCGTTCTGCTAGACTAAGATAGCAGTAAGGTAGCGGATTGATTTTAAAATTAATTTTCTAATTACTTAGATATTTTTATGATCTATGCACTTACCACTCTCTGATTCTAAGATGTCTAAACAATTAAAGGCATACGAGAAATGTACATGGATTAGTGTTAAAAAATTTTACATGCATTGTAGCGACGAGAGGAAGAGGATACTAGATGGATCAATTTTCGGTTGTCTATTTAATATTTTTGAGAATTTAGTATTTATTGGATACTTCGTTGATGTGATATTGAGCTTTTGGGTCAAAGATAATATTTTTAAAGTGAAGAACACCAAGCTGTGTTTCTGGATGAGGCCGATATATCATTGATTTTATACCTTAATAAGTTAATAGGTTCTGAGACTGAGCATGTGGCTATAATAGAGGGAGAAACCATTCGATATAAATTCTTTCGAGGATAGCCGCCTAAAAGGTCTCATATTAAAGAAATTGTTAATAGTACCGATCTTTCCAACAATGAAATTTTGAAATTATCGTTGTTGTTTCTCGTATGCTCATTCTTACTTTTCGACACATACCAGGAAGTTGATAGCAAATACTTGGACTTACTCGATAACCTTGAAGAATTCAACGAATATCCGTAGGGGTTGGTGGTTTACAAAAATTTAGTTGGTTGCATATGTAAAGCGATAGTTAGAAGAGAAGCGGCAAAAGTGTTGCCAAAAGGGCTATATAACATCTGCGGGTGTACTATTGCCTTACAGATTTGGGCGTTGGAGCACTTTTCAGAGGTTGTTAAAATGAGAATGATTTAAATTCAGCCGAAATCCAAATTATTATCGAGAAAATTCTTAACTCCCCGGTTATCATCAACCTCGATGTTAAGAAACACGAATTACAATATTGATCAGTTCGGCTCTTTTTCAGGCAAAAAGATATAGAAAAAAAATGAAAAAAAGAATATGAACACCCGACTCAAAAAAAGGTGAAAGAGTTACATGATTATTACGATGAGGATGATAACAACGATAATGATAACAGTGACGATAATGACAATTATGAGGTCGTTTTACGTCACCAAGCGAAATCAAAGGAGAAAGAACCGGAAAATATGCAGCAGCTAATAAGAGAACAACCGGCTAGGCATCCCTAACTTATAAACAAAGTAATGAAACTTTAGAAAGTGTGTTCGTCTCTCCGGATGGCAGTTAGAGAAATGAAAGGCGATTTCAATCGCGCCTTCGCTATTTTAAAAGGACAGGCGATACAAATTGAGCAGCTCGGAAGAGAAAACAAAACTTTACAAGTGAAAGTAGAGTCTCTAGAAGAATAAGTAGCTTACTTGAAGAGCGAAAATGCTGCTATGAAAAATAATCTTACTGCAGTAAAATCTCATTTATCAAAGGTATATACCAACTTAAAATGTATAATTTTTTTTTAATTTTTTTATATCATTATTTTTAGTTCACTAACACTAATAATGATAAAACTATATTAAATATTATTTTTAGAAACTTAAGATAGCTATCTGCCATCTTAAAATAGCTATCCGCTAACTTACGATTAGGATCGTTATCCTATGATAGCGGATATAGTGAAAAATTAATTAAACTTCTTTTTTTGTAATTATATAGGATGAAATGTTATCTTCAGTGCTCTTTGATACTTTTGTTACCCCCAAGTCCCCTCCCTCTCATCAATTTATCCTTGAGCCCTCTATACCTAAGCCTTCTACCACTCAACCCTCTGCACTCCAACCTTTTGTACCCTCTATACCTAAGCTTTCTACCACTCAACCCTTTGCACCCCAACCTTCTGTACCCTCTTTACCTAAGTCTTTTGCCACTCAACCCTCTGCACCACAATACTCTCCACCCAAGCCTTCCTCCTCTGAACCCATTTACCCTCAATCCTCTCTACCCAAGCCTTCCTCCTCTCATCCCACTATACTCCAACCGCCGGTCGACAAAGTGGTTGAAGCTCCAGTAACCCAGCCTACTTACGAGTTGCAGCCGACATCACTTAGATCACTACTAGTAAAACTTTTTGCGTCAAAGAGTAAGGTCGACTTAGAAAAGAAGGGCACGGGATACGAGTTGTGAGCACGAAAGAAAAGAAAAACGCCAACTAAGAAAGAATGTGAAAAATGATAAAGAGTGGTCATCATTGAAAAAGGAAGAATAGCCACAGTCCATGGTACATAAATTTATGCTCAGTATGTGGAACCGGCCTGCGGATGACGGTTTTGTGCTTGTGAATACTATCTCTGGTGTCGACGTCACCGTAGAGAATTTAAGGGTTCAAAGGAAGGGGGTGGCTTGATAATGAAGTGATGGACGCATACTTCAAAGTCTTAGAGAGTAAAAATGATTCTATATTTACGGAAATGACGGACAAGAGCTGGTTTGCATTGGCCTCGGCCCTGGTATCATTTTTTTCCTTTATTATTTTATTTATTTATTTACCTTTATTTATTTATATCATTCGTGCTTTTCAATTAATTAATTATTCTAATAATCAATTGCAGACCCTGATTATAGCAGACCACTCAAAATTTAATAAATTTGTGGCTGATGAAAATCTAGAGCCACTCAATGACTTAGATAAATGGGAGGCGTATAGTGACCAGTGGAATGTTTGTCACCAGTGCAAACCGCTTGAGGTCTTGTTTAAGAGTACGACACGCGGTATTAATGCCGTCGATTGTGGGACGGTAAGTTCTTTTTTAAATTACACTAACACTTTTCAAATTTCTTAATAAGCATAATACTAATTAGATTTTCGGTTACACACAGATTTATTTTTCAATGTATAGTCAGAGACATCAATATTGGGCATTGGTTATTGTGTCTCTAGTGAATCGTGTTGTGAAGCTGATATACTCGGCCAACCCAGAGTCTTCAAGGAAGTTCGAATCGCACAAAGAAAGTTTGTTATATTACCTGCCGCGACTTCTTCACACTGTCGGATTGAGTTCTGCTCTCGATCTATCGTGGCAGCTAACGGTGATGGATGGTGTCGATCTTCCCCGCCAACACAACGGTTGGGCCTGTTGTGTTTTTGTATTGAAGTATATTGAGTACTTTTTCGAACGGCGGAGAATAGATTTTGACGAGAAAAATATGCCGCAATTTCGAGTTGAAATCGAACATTCTTTGTGCACGTTTGGAAAAATAATTGAGTAGTTATTTTTCTTTCACTTATATATTTTTGTGTAAATTATGTGTAAATTTTTCTTTCATATATTTTTGTGTATATTTTTCTGTCGATTTTCTTTCACTTGTATATTTGTCCATATATTTTTTCTAAATTTTTTTACCCTTGCACCTGATGCCAACTCATCTTGAGTTGGGATCTCTAGGTTCTAGATTCTCTAACTGCTTGGCCCGACTTTAAGGTGCATTTACTCAAAAATTTCAAACAAAGATACCTCTATTACCAGCTTGGAATCATATGATGCAAATCATTTTTTACCCCTATCTATTTGTCACACAATTGACCTTGCACACACAATTGACCTTGCACATAATATAAAATAACGACATTTTGGAAACCTGTTTCATGTGAAAAAATATTCATCTATGCCATCCGGAAGCCATGATCTAAGGATTTGTGGTGCCAAAAAAATTGGCACGTTACAATTTCTTTGATTAATAGAGCCATTAGCCCTTAAAATTGCTCCTGAATGATATTTAAACACTTAAATAGTGTTTAAATGAAATTTACACTATTAAAATTATATATATTTTTTATCTCACACCATTAAAGTGTGATTTGTCATTATCCCACGTGACGCACATTTGTGACGAATATAAAATGTCAAAGTTGCAATCTATCGTTAGACTATATCTCAGCCCGCTATATGTGGATATTAATCATGGGATTGATGAAATTTAATATCAAATATTAAAAATAAAAACAATGATTGATATAGTCAATACATCCGGATGTTTAAATCTTCCTAAAACAGTACAAATCAGTCACATCTTAAACCATTCATGGTGTGAGCTCATTTAAACACCATTTTGGTGTTTAAATGAATGTTTAGAGAGTCAATTGGAGTCTTTATTTAAATGCACCCGACTCTCTTGACTATCATTTAAACACTAAAATGGTGTTTAAATGATCTTACACCTTCAATGAGTTAAGATGCGGGGTGATCTGTACTGTTAAAGTGATAGATCATAGATTGAAGTGCAACATGCCCAAAAATTGTGTTTTAAGGGTAATAATTCGGCAAGATTAAAAATAAAAAAAATTCAGAAAAATTTGATAAGTTCAGGAAATATTCGATCTAATCTCATTTTTACAAATTACACTATGAAATAGGTTTCATATTCTAACAAATTTACATGAGCGGCGGTTATGTCCGTATTCGTTACAATTTTTACACCGTAGTAGTCGAACTTCGCCTTTAGATCTTATCCTCATTTTCTTCGGGTGACCGGCTTGATGTATCCTGTGCGGAGGCAAAACTTTGATGTCTTCCCTTAGAACGGTCCATTGGCGCTTATCAACGGTCGGAACAAAGTGTTCATTGTAAGTTTTTCTAAATAAGGCACTAGTAAACCAATGCTCACAAAACTGAGGAATCTCTTTGTCCATGTTCCTGCGCGATAATGCAGCGATCGCATGCGAACATGGTAATCCAAGGATAGCCCAACGTCTGCATGTACACGTTCGTTTTTTTAGATCGACATTCGCCTTTAGATCTTATCCGCCTTTTCTTTGGGTGACCGGCTTGACGTATCCTGTGCTGAGGTAAAACTTCGATGTCTTCCCTTAGAATGGCCCATTGGTGTATATCAACGATCGGAACAAAGTGTTCCTTATAAGTTTTCATAAATAAAGCACTAGTAAATTAATACTTACAAAACTGAAGAATGTCTTTGTCTCTGTTCCTGTGCGATAATGCAGCGATCGCATGCGAATATGGTAATCCAAGGATAGCCCAACGTCTGCATGTGCACGTTCATTTCTTTAGATCAACACTGTGAGTATATTGCCCCCGTTTAACTTAAAATGCATCACGACCATAGGGAACGACGTTCTTTCGACGGGCCCACCCTGAATTTTTGTGTTAGGTGCTCTTCCGCCATCGATGTCAACACGTGTGTCATTTTATTCCCTTCATCCTGACGTCAGAGGTAGAATTCAGGTACCTTTGTGCGAATAGTTTTTAGTATTGTCACGATCGGTTCCTCTCTGGCTATCTTCAACACACTATTAATACCTTCTGTTATATTTATTGTCAGCATATCATAACGCTTTCTTGAAAAATATGCACGCCCCCAGAAGTGGTCACCGACTTCTTTAATCCATGTTATACATTCCAAGGGGGCCTCATCTTTTATTTTTCATAAATTTTTTTAAAATTTTACCTCTGAGAATGCACGGGCAGCAACCCAGAACAGCAGTCGAGAGATTATATTCTTATATGTATAAAAAAGATTCAAAGCTAGGTGTCGCATACAGTAGCTGTGAAAGGCGTTAGAAAAAATATTATGCACATCTTCCATAAACCCCTTCTGCCAGTTTGATATTAATACAAACTGCTCTTGAAAGTCTTCGATTACGCGTCTCCTTAATAGATCAAGGAACCATGTCTAATGATCTTCATTTTATTTGGGTACAACGTCGAACGCTATAGGGAATAAATGTCAATTCCTGTCTATATCCGTAGCTATTAACAACACTCATTTGTATCGTTTACATAAATGTGTCCCATCTACTGTAATTATTCTTCGCAAAATATTACGAAAGCTCTTAATGCAAGGTCCAAATGCTACGAAGAACCTTTGAAAGGCATTATCAGGCTGGCGACACAATTCGGTCTGGATCAACCCTCTATAATTCGGCGATATATGATGGTAACATCTTAAATTGCTCATTCCAGCTACCTCAGATATCATTCAACGCTATTTCTTTCCCTCTCCATACTTTTCAGTAGTTTACTGTTACACCGTATTTTTTTTCAGTATAAAAAATTATTGAAGTAGGGCTTTTGTCAAAGCCTTTTAGCAACTTATCCCTCACGAAGGAAGCTATCCACTATGTCGTACACTAACGATGTCCTCTTTCAAAAATTGACATTTCACACATATGTTTCGGGCGGAAAGTCTTCACGACAAACGTGTCCACACCGACCAATTTTGATATATGTATTCGCCAAACACACCCTACTTCAACACACCCCGCCGTAACTCGAAGAGAATTTTTTTTATTAGTTTAATTTAAAAATTATTTACCATGACAAACTCTTTAAGAGCTTTTTGGAAGGATTTTTTATTTCTGAATACCTGACTAACAGTTAATGGCCCCCCTTCATACAGTTCTTCATCATCCGAATCCATATACTCATCCTCTAAGTCATTAAGATCATAGTCTTCATCCACCAGAGGTTGATTAATTCCCCAATTAGTATCAACACGTAAAGTGGGTGACAACGATGCTTCATTATTTTCAGGATCACTATCACTGTCATCGACTGGATAATGATTACTTGATTGAGATTGAGTCCGTCGAGGTACGTTTAGTTGAAGTGCAGTTGTTTGGGTTGAGGTTGGCCGAGGTGGGAATGTTTGAGATGCGAGAGGCTGTTTTATTGAAGGCACGATTATCGTTTGCTCCAAAGCTATTGATTCGAAAAGCCATTGATATGAACTAAGGCCTCCTAAAAATATTTTCCACTGATTCCAGTCAAATGTATTGTTTATCGATTCGAAGTTGAGCTGAGATGCATCATGCATTGGATTCATTTGAGGATAATATCCTTGATCTTCATCGCCTTTTCTTATTCGAATGTCTGAAGAAGGTTGCTCCAGAGGCCTATGGTAGGGGCGAAATCCTATATTTATATTTCTATCATTATCGACTATCATCGGTGCATCGAAGTTCTCCTTTTCAAATTGTATTCCTTAATTTTCAATCGAATGTTCTGATTCTATACTATCATCATCTCCTAATCTAACATTTTCCTCAATTTCTTTATCATCTTCGTTTGTTTCCTTCTGGAACGGTTTGAAATGCTTCAATAGACGATAAAATTTCTATCATAGGAGTTGTTAATGATTTTTCGATATAAATATTTATCACACCATCACCAATACGATATGCTTTAAATAAGTTCGCAAGATCATCGGAGTCGGACAATTCCGTAAACACTAACTCCTTTCCTATGCCCAAAGAAATAGATGGTGTAATCGAATGTTCTTCCGGTCGAGTCCTACGGACATTGTATATTTTCTGCTTAAATTGATCAAATGATATCTTCTCTCTTACAACGACAATCTTCCGATGTCCACCGTTGTAAGTATTGTCGCCGGCTCGGACACCATCACAAAGTAAGAGAATATCTATTTCATCCTAAAATATAAAAAATAATGAATATTAAATCGTCAAAGTTCAAACTAACTTCTTCATTTATTTCAGTTATATAGTGGGTGGCTATCTTAAGGTAGTGGGTCGCTATCTTAAGATAGCGGCGCTAACATATGGTAGCATATCGTTATTTTAAGGTAGCGCCGCTATCTTAAGTTAGCGGTCGCTACCTTAAGATAGCGACCTGCTACCTTATGTTAGCGGCACTATCTTAAGATAGCGATCAACTACTTTAAGATAGCGGCGCTAACTTAAGGTAGTGATACGCCACTTTAAGACAGTATCGCTAACTTAAGTTAGCGATAAGCTACCTTATGTTAGTGGCGCGCTCCCATAAAGTAGCAGATATGACCATTCTTTTCTTATCTTATAATTTTTTATAACTACTATCAAAAACGCTATCTTACTAATGCTCGTTGTGTTGCAGCTTACTGGTACAAAGAAAATAGACTAGAAATTTTTATATAGGAGGAGAATTCTAATATGAAGAATAATTCTCATATATATATAAAGAATGGATATATGTGTGCTGACGTGGAAAGGGCTTGGCTTGGTGTTGACCTTTTGCGTAGAGATTGAAAATATATATATATATATATATATATATATATATATATAGGAAAAGGCCTTTGTCCTCCATGGGAGGACGGTCATCGTCTTCAGCCTTCAACGTGGAGCTCCACGTGGCACCCAAAATACTTTTTGGGTGCCACGTGGACCTTGGGTGCATTGCTTAGATCATCTTTGAAAAAAAAAATAAAATTAAAAACTCATCTCTAACGTGTATATTTTGAACCGTGAAATGTGGACCAATGAAAACCGTCAAACTTTGACTTGTAGGTTTAAAATTTAATTTTCGTTTTTTTTTTTTTTTTAATATTGATCTAAACTGTCCACCTGTGCTCCACGTGGATCTTGGAGGATGGTCACCATCCTCCATTGGAGGACCTAACCGGCTCCCATATATATATATATATATATATATATATATATATATATATATATATATATATATATATATATATTGACCATCCTCCATTGGAGGACTTAACCGGCTCCCATATATATATATATATATATATATATATAAAAGTAAAAATAGTTTCTGTCAATTTTTCATACCTAAAATGTCCCTATTTTTGTAACCCTATATTTTCTAATTTTCTATAACTACAATTCTAATTAAATTAGGAATCTTCGATTTTTCCTTTATTTCATAAATATCTCCTAAAATCATCTCCTAAGATCTCTCTTCCTTAAAACTAGACCTTAGTGAGAAAAAAAAATAAAATCTAGAATCATATATACTTCCTAAAATCACCTCACCTTTTTAATAAATATGAAAGGTTAGGGTACATCTAATGAAATTGGGACCTTAGGACTTGCTCGGTAAAAATAAAATTATTAGTGAGAAATTAGTAGAAAGCTTTTTAGCTCACTATGCAAGCTAAAATCTTAAAAGGATTTGTATATTTGCAACCCTTAAAACTCCATATTCTTTATCTAAAGTCGGATTTTACATGTTAAATTGCTTTGTTAGCACCTAGTTTTCACTCCAATTTTTTTCCCAATAGATCTTGAGACCATGGACTTTCCATCAGATGGTAACTTTCTTATTTTACATGACATCACTTCCCAAAAAGTGACCCTAACTCCATCTCTTCATGTGATGTGTGACACCTGACTTTGTGGTCAATTCTTTCGGATTTATGACAATTGGAATAAAAAAATGACCATATGATGATATGACTATCGACTCAAGATACTTTGTGTGAAAAATTGGGGTGAAAACGATCTCCATTGTGCTAGTAAAATATCAATCAATTCTTGATGCTCAACAAATTCACGTGGAAAAGATTAGGCCATATGATGTGAAAGTCATGATTAAAAGATCATATATTGAAAATCAAGTTCAATCATTGAAAAGTCTTAATATTCACGTGCATGCTAGTGCATGTTTACTAGTATATATACATATATATATATATATATATATATATATATATATATATATATATATATATATATATATATATACACACACCAGAACATGATCCACAAAGAGTATGCCTATTACCCTTCGGTGGCAGTATTTTAACTATGTTCTTAGTTCCTGCATGATTTCCTAAATCTAAATCTCATATCCACATCGAAATTTATGAGAATGCTAGTGAACCTGCCAGTAACTTCATCGATATTTGGCCATCATAGATTGGCTGCCAGGATTTATCACACTACCCATTTTTGTTTTCTTCTACTTTGATACTCCCATTTGCAGGGCAGATATAATGATCAGTTATGGTGCAAAATTCTTCCACAGTTCAAAGTTTAATTTAGAGATAACCTTACTGTACTAACATGATGAATTAGTTTACAATAACTTAGGGCTCATTGTAGAGATTTTTATACCCTAATAGTCATTGTTGTTCTTCTCCTTCTACTCGTGCTAGTATCTAGGGCTACACGAGGCTGGGCTGGGTCATGGAAAACCCGGCCGTATATTTTTAAAGAAAATATTTGGGCTCTGGCCCGGCCCGATAGCTAAACAGGTTGGGTCGGGTCTAACCCGATTTTAAAATGTTACGGCCTGAACTTGGCCCGATTAGCTATCCGGGCCGGGTTTCTAATAATTTTTTAATTTTTTTTTTAAAATACCCAAATTTTTCGAGCCAGGCTGACCCTTACACTTTGCAACTTGAACCCAGCCCGATTTCTTATCCGGGCCCTAGCACGGCCCATTTATTAAATGCAAAAGGGGCCCAAACCCAGCTCATCCGGGCTGGACCAGGGCTGAAACCTGGCTCGTTGACAGCCCTACTAATATCGTATAAGAAAATCATTCATACAAAGGTTGTTTCAGTTCTCCAAAAGACTGGGCCGAACCATGTCACATGACATTTCATGATTTTCTCTTCCTTAATGACCTCCTCTAAACTCTTTCAACATTAATGACATAAGTACCCCTTGCTAATACACATAATAAATGAAGTGTACAACCATTAACAAAAGTATATACATCTTGGACAAGACACACACCGGCAATTGCAGAAACTCATATATTGAAGTATAAAAACCAGTACTTTGCTTAGTTGCTTACATACTTCAACTATTTAATTTCATAGAAAATGCACATAGTATACTTTCATAATTCACAGCAGATATTGACTTGGTAAAAAGGATCATAATCAATATCTTTTATTCATAAAAGAGCTTTGATAGCTCAGAGACATTCTGGAAGAATTTTGAGGTCATCATAATTTGGACTTTTATAGCTGATCAGCCACTAAAAAGCTTTGTCGAATTCTACTTCATTTTTCAAATTACCCTACCTAAATTCCTAGTTTCGGGAATATCAAAGGACTTCAACAGATATTCTATTTGATTAAGTCGTTTGTAGGTTTCATCCATCATTCGGTAATGCTATCTTCATGGAGGTTTCATCCATAAATTCTCTCAAGCATTTTGTCGAACAGTTGAACCATAAAAAAATTATGAAAATTTTTTTTGTTGCATTTTACACTTTTTATGTGAAAAATCCAAAAATATACATACCTAAATGACAAAGATTAGAGGGGCGATTGACTACTTCGAGCTTCGTGGAATCGATTACAGGGGTGGTCGACGTTTTCAGATTAATGAAGTTTGAGAAAAATGCATGGTTGAGAGGTCGAGAGACCAAGAGAGAGGGTTGGGCTTTGTTTATTGGTCCAAAACCCAATTATCTTCCTCTCCACTGATCAAAACCTAGAAAAAAATTGATTGATCAATGATCGAAACAAATATACAAGCTCCAAATGATCAAATCAAACACTATTTAAGAAAATTCATTCAAACCTAATGATCTGAAGCGTGCTCAAGGGTTGAATTGTCACGCGTCGCTCGAGCTCCTTGTTCATTCAATCGCGTTGCTCGAGCTTCTTGTTCGTTAAATCGCATTGCTCGAGCTCCCTGTTCTTGAGTTAAAGGAGTGAAAGTGTCACGACCCAGAATCCTTACCCGACCTCAAGGGCCTATAATTCCGTGTTATGACACCGTACGCTTGTTAAGGCGATAAGCGGACATACACTTAATTCTTATACCGATTTAGCATATGGATCAAGGCATTTAATAGCATTATTTAAAAATAAATTATTCAAGAAAACAACAGCGGAAAACGTAGATGACGTTACTTAAGTGATAAATCCTAACCATGCATCTATAATCGAAAGCAAGCAGATGTTTTACGTAGAATAAAACAGTCCCAACGCAAACCCAAGATTGGTGCTGAAAAATAAAAGTATCTAATAACAAATCTCCCCTGAAAAATAATAAAACTATGACTAAGAATCTCTCAATGCTCAAAGTAATCCGCCGGATCTATTCCCTCGTCCAAATGGTAGCCGACGTCTTCACGCTCTTGAGCCGCATCAGGAACAGCAGCATCCCCATCCTCAGTGATGGAAAAATCAGAGTTCTCACCTGCAACTGTTAGTTTTGGGGAGGGGTGAGTTTACTCAGTCACGTAAACTCAGCAGGTTGCACAATCGATCCACCATAAAATACTCAGGTGATCGTGTGTGCAATCGCTTGAGTTGCGATACATTTTGAAATAAATCAAACATCTATAAATGATTACAAAAACATCTAAGATCTCATATCTATCATAACAAAACTGAAAAATATAGCATAAAAAGAAAAAGAAGTAACATAAAATGAAAAGACCTGACATAACATGAAATAAATATGATGCATCAAGTTCTGATCTCCTTTTGTGTCTGCTTTGTCGACTTTTCCTATGTGGCATATCTTAAGACTTAATATTGCTCCATACGCCTACACAACGTACTTCACATCCTACCTAATTTTCGTATACGACCTGTACCAGGGCCGCTGCTCGAGCCTATCACGCGAGGTCCACGTGTAGATAACCACCTAACCTCCATATCATATCGTATACCACTGTTGTTGCCTAACATGTGCCTGATTTATGTGTGTTTTGAATGACGAATTAATGAATATTAAGTTACATAATTTTAAATTATGAAAGAGATATCAGCACATTGAGGGCTAACAATAGCCTGCAAGATCAGGGCCAATTGTAGCAAGTTTTAAAAGTAAGTATATTAAAGATCGTCCACAGAGAATTTGTCTGAAATATGAGATAGACCTCCAGATCTGTGCTACCAGATCTGGCTCTATAATTATCTAGAAAGCAGATAAAAAGAGAGTGTTGGGTTTTGTCACGTTTAACTAAAAGCAAATAAAGAAAAGAACTAACTAACTGATCCAGATCCAAGTTGGGGAAGTGATTAAAATAAATCAAATGGAGAAATAATAACTTACGTGATTTCGCTTTGAATTTTAATGGAGAATCGCAAATGAGTTGATTCAATCTTCATCGCTACCAGACGGATGTAAGAGAAATAAATCTGAATTAAGGAAGGGTTTAGACTTATGGTTATGATCTGTCCACTTAAATGGTCACAGATCATCCAATAGTTGTTGACCTATCCTCAATTCGTAACATGAACATCATCGCAAGTGCCGCGTAACTAGGTTACCAACGCTAATTGACAGAGTAATGAATCAAGGGAAATTGCATGCAAAGTAGTGAATCTAAAGGAGTCTAATGCACTAAGGTGATCAATAAGAACCCTTGACATGAATCCGAAAACATAACAAGAACCTTTTAAATTCAATCTTACATTACTGAGCACGGCTAGAAGATGACCCTCGGACTTGCCTTGAATCCAATCTCCTTGGAGTTACAAATAGCTCTCGAAACTCTCAAAAGCAAATACAAAAGAAGCTATTATAGGTGGGACATAAGCTATCCGACCGGAAAGCGGGAAATAGAAATGAACTCAAAACTGGATGCCACAATTGGGCAAATGTCTTCTATTTATAGCTTTCCTTGATCCTCAAGACATGAATTGACCAATCAAGTGTTCAGATCCGGATTGCCCAATGGCGCTTGAGCACGGGATCCAGACGTTTCGCCAATGAAAATGCTCGATCCGTTCAATCAATCAGCGCTAGAAGCATCAATTTCGTTATGGAATTCAAAAATCTGTTGAGTTTAGAAGTTCACGCCAATTGATTTCATCTTTGAAACATGGGTTGGAATATGCTTTTGGATCTTGATTGGAATCTTCCAAATGTCCTGGCCGTTAAATGCATTGGGGCGTCAGAGATTACTTGAAATGCCCTTTAAACAAGGCGTAATTCCCGTAATGTCCTTTCAGAGTTTAAGTGCCTTTTCGCAAAGTGTTTTGGCTCAAGTTCTTTTCGCAGCAATTTGGCTTCGAAAGTCTTTTCGCAAAGGACTTCTCCCGGATCTTCTATTCGAAAAGGAAATTTCAACTATTCAACAGTAACATGGTTCTTTCGAGTAGTTCATTACTGACTCCGTAATCAATTCAAGAACTTTGACCTTTTCGAAAAGTACTTTTTACTTTGCGATTTGAACTTTTAACTTGATTTCTTCTTTGAATGGATCCTTCTTCTTCTGTGTCTTTTCTTGCTCTTTTAGGACCTTTTAGCCATTCGAGGCTATTTCTTCACTCTTTGAGCTTGACATGAGTTGTCGACTTTTTGATCATTTTAGGATGCTTTTCGACTTGGACTGTCTAATTAGTTAGTCAGAAAATGCACACTAAAGCACTTATTTAGTCTTCTCAAGGGTCTTTCAAAGCTCATGTTTAGGGGTGAAAATGGTATTTTCACTACTTAACACACCCCCAAACCTAAGCTTTGCTAGTCCCTCGAGCAAAGAAACATAAAAAACAAAGTAAAGAGCCACTTTTTAGGAAGCACAGTGCATTTAGCATATGCAACAAGCCTTTTCAACCCCTAGGTGGTCCCTAGAGGAGGAGTGAAGTCTCCGAGGGTTTTCGTGAAGGTACCCACAAACTTCTCCATGAAACAGTTAACATCGGCAATATTAACAAATGAGCAGTCAAGGGGCAGGGTTAGATACTCTAGAATCAATGATGAAACCGAAAATTTGATTATTGTTTGCACTGGAATTTATACATTTTAAGAACCTCATGAATGTTTCAATATTTCCAATCCGTGAGCAGCCATAGAAAATTGTACAAATGTGCCAAGAAGTGAGCTCATCATCGAATAAAATTAGGTTGTAAGTCATACTTATTATGCTCAAGTTCCAACCCAAACACTCACCGGGGTATACTCTCATGTTGTTTTTGTTGAGGGGTTCATTTTCACTCAAGCTCAAGAGCGATTACATCTCCCAAATGGATCTGTAAGCATGAGCATAGGCATGATTCTTAGGCAATGGCATCATTGACATCTCCTCACCATAGATTGGGTCACTTCTTATCTCCACATGACAAATTTCACTCAACTTTGGATCACAAGGGCTTTTAATCTAGGTTTGTTTGTATGGCTTATGGAGTGAAGTTTCAAGGAAAGGCGCTTTGAACAGGGTTTGAATTTGAGAACTCGGGAAGTGCAGGAGATGGTTCATGACTCCACCTTTTGAGTTTAGCTTCTTTCTTTTCGAGATTCTCACATTCACGTGATCGTTCTTTCTTTGATCTTGCATTTTTTCATCATAAGGTCCCTTTTTGCCTTTTTGCTTGCAACTTTTTCACATTGTTTGTCTCTTCCTTTCTCGGCCACCATATTGCCTGCTTTTGAGGTATTTTCTCTTCATTTTCTTGATGTTGCCAAATGGTCCATCTTCGCTTTTTCTCCTTTACCTCTGAATTCTCGAGTGAGGGAAGGCTGAATTGGTTCCATAGGTTCAAGTACTTTTGGGTATTTTTGATGAAGAATTGTAGGATTCTGACTCAAATGGGGTACAAACAGGCAGAATTTTCTTGGTTGGTTCATTAGGTTCAAGTCCGAAGAAGGCCTTGATCTTCTTCTCAGTTTCACGACGGCTGTTACTTGCTTTAATTTGGGGTTTCCTAACATCTAGTGGATCTTATGCCTCACGCAATCCTTTGAATCGAGAAAAATTGCCTCATCCACTCTTCAAGAGATGGAAAATATATGGGCTCAATTCTCACCGTTATGGTTTTTCCTTGAGCTTTTAAGTATGTCTTTACCTTTTCTCTTTCCCATGACTTGCTAAATGTCGATACCAAGAGGTTTTCATGGTGCTAACAGCATGGAAATGTAGAATATTGAAAGGTTTATGATGTCTAAATTTTGCAAAGAAATTTTAAACTTCCTAATTGTCATGATTCTTAAGTAAAATAATTCATTTCCTGATTACTTAGGTGATTCATTGTCCTTAGGTTAACTATTATTCTCGCCACACCCCCCAAACCTATGAGGAGCGGTGTCCTCACCGGTTCAAAGGTGGTGGCATAGTCACGATTATTAGGGGAAAAGCAATGAAAAAATAATAGCAAGGAATTGCAGAGAAAGCAAATTGCATGAACCAGAAATTTGATGAAAATAAAAGGAAAAGAGGAGGAAAGGGAGTAAGGGTGAGGGGTTTATTTTTGTCTTTTTCTCAAGTAGGGGACTAAAGTGGTGACTGGGAGGGAGGGTAAGAGAGGGTCGGTTGGGTAGCTATCTCTGAAGGGAGGTAGGCTCTGTGTCTGTGTGGTTTGGGTAGCCCGGTGGTAGTGGAGGGGGGAAGCACTAGGACTTGGTCTTTGGGTTGCTTGTGAGGCAACATGGAGGGCAGGGGTACCGGGGTGGGTGGTAAGGGTGATTAGGGCTTGGATGAGCTCCAATGTGGAAGGGTGTGGGTGGAAGGGGTGGGGGAATAGGGTACTGTGTGTAGTGGCTGGTAGAATGGTGCACAGTGGTGCATTAGAGAGCTGGTCACCACAGAAATGGTTCTTGTAAAATGGCTGGCCGAGGTGCGTCGGTGGAGGCTCCATAGCTTCTTCCGCAGTTAGGGTATCTCTTGGACTCTGTGCTAGTTCACTCACAGTTCATGTTCATGCTAGGGGTCCATAGGTGGTTGTTCAGTGCCCACCCACACTTGCAGGTGGCTAGGTTCCTGTCGTGCTTAGCAGCCAGAACTGGCTCTGCCTGTGTGCTCTGCAGAATGGGTTCAAGAATGAGGCAGGGGGCAAGAGCAGGGCATGTCTTGGATCTCCCGCTGCTCTCATTCTCCTCAACATAGACTTGTGGTCCGTGCTTTCTTGCCAAAGTTATGGGGGTGAGGACTTTAAAGGGCTCTTCCTATCTATGTCAAACTTGGCTCTTAGGAGGGCTGTAATTAGTCTTCCAAAGGGGAGGCCAGCAATTTTCTTTCTTCTTTATCTTGGCACTCACATCACCATTGCTTCCAGGATGAGCATGGGGCATTGAAAATTGCCCTTTAGAAAAGTGGCGACTAAGGATTTCTCGATCTTTCCCATATTTAAAATGGAGGAAAACAAAAGCCCACACCTGGCTAACAGATTTAGATTTTTCTAAAAGATTGAGCGAGAATGGATAGAAAAATACCACGATCTAAGGTTTGTGCTTGAACTGAGTCGCTTTGTTTGTAAAGATCAAAACCCATACGACTGTGATCTCGAAAAATGGAAACGCTCAAACAATTAGGAACAAACGGTGATATCTTTGTGGAGCTCGTGTGAGAAGAGAGTGAGCTATGGTTTTAGTGGGCGTCGCTCTGCAGAGAGTGTTTGCAAATACAAAGCTAACTTCAAAACGACTAAATATACTTGAAGCTAAAATCGCAAAAGCACCTTTAAGTTTTCAAATATTCCAAAAGAGCCCTTTTTTTCTATTTGAATGGCAAAAGTGCCTTTCGACAAGTAGATAGCTTAAAGTTTATTTCGCAAGGGACTTAGCATCGACCTTCTATTCGAAAAGGAATTAACATAATTAACTATTCGAAAAGAACATCTTTCTTTTCGAGCGGTTCATTTGACTCGAATCTATTCAATAGAACTTTGGGCTTTTCAAAAGTAGTTTTTGCTGCGATTTGAACTTTTAAGTGTATTTAAACTATGCGAACAAGAAAAGAAATAGAAACAGAGAAATTCAAGAAAACTATGTTGTACAAACATAATATACAATTTTCTACCATCGATTGTTGGAGATTCGTGATGATGATGGGAAGCACAGGCTTCTGAGTGTTGTCAATGCATGGCTTGAGCCTCGACCATTTACCTTAAGGATTCTTCCATCCTTGGGATCTGAAAATATCCACACTCGAGGGGAGGCCTTGATGACAAGGTGTATGGCCCTTCCCATCTGGATCTCAATTTGCCGGAAAGAATTTAAGTTTAGAGTTGAATAACCATACCTTGGACCCGGTATGAACTCTTTTCTCATTAAACTCCTATCATGAAATGATTTGACTTTCTCCTTATACAACTGGAGCTTGTATAAGCATCCATCCGCAGCTCTTCCAATTCGGTGAGTTGAAGTTTCTGTGATTACCGGTGAAGTTAGATCCATATTAAATGTTTTAATAGCCCGTAAAGCTTTGTATTCTAACTCTCTTGCGGCAAATGACATGCTTTGCCATAGACCAGTCTAAAAGGGACATTCCAATTGGAGTTTTGTAGGCGCTTCTGTATGCCCACAAAGCATCATTAAGCTTAAAGGACCGTCTTTGTCCTTCTTCTTTTTTTTCCAAAATGTGTTTGATTTCTCTATTGAAATCTCCACTTGTCCACCTTGGTTTGTGGATGATAGGGAGTGGCTACTCTATGAGTGTGAGTACTTTTCAATAGAGCTTCAAACTGCTTTGTTACAAAAATGGCTTCCCATCAGCGATGATGGCTCTGGGAAAACCAAACTGGAAAAAATGTGGTCCTTGAGAAATTTCAAAACCACTTTGTGATCATTTGATTTAGTATGGCTTCAATCCACTTGGAGACATAGTCCATCGCTACTAAAATGAAGTTATTTCCATTAGAAGGAGGAAAGGGCCCATAAAATCTATTCCCCAAACATCAAACAACTCAACTACCGTGATTGTAGGGGCATTGAGTTTCTTTTGAGTTTTGGCGATTCGGCAAGATTTACTGTAAGGCATCTTTAAAGATTGTGGGCCAATAGAAACCACTGCAGAATTTTTGCAACTGCTTTATTGCCACGAAATGGCCTCCACAGCACTGCTCATGACACATTGACAATATGCCGTAGAATTCATGGTCCGGACACACTTTCCGATCACTTGGTCGCACAATTCTTGAATAGATAAGGATCTTCCCAAATGAAATTTTTAACTTGTGAGAAGAAAAGATATTTATCCATTCGATTCCAATGTTGAGGAATCATTCAAAGAGCTCAAGAAGTTGACTATGTTTGCAAACCAAGGATCGTGGGTATTGATGGCAAAAAGTTGCTCATCGTGAAATGATTCATTAATGGGTAAGCTATCATCCTCGATTGAGAATTCTCGGATAAGTGATCACCACCACATTCTCCACTCCTTTCTTATCCTTAATCATCGATCAAACTCCTGTAATAGGAGGATCCATCCGATTAATCTGGCTTGGTATCCTTCTTAGATGAAGGTACTTTAGGGCAGTGGTCATAAACACCACAATTTGTGAACCTAAAACATAAGACCGAATTTTTCCAATGCAAACACAATGGCGCAGCTCTTTCTCGGTTGTTGTGTAGTTGAGCTGGGCATCTATCATGGATCTCTTGGCATAAGCTATGACATGGGGAAGCTTATCCTTTCTACGCTAGGGCTCCTAGGGCATAGTCTGATGCATCACACATCAGCTCAAAGAGCCTTGAATAGTCGAGGGACGCAAGATGGGAGCTGAAATGAGACATTTCTTAAGGACCTCAAAGGCATCATGCATTCATTAGTAAACACAAAGGAACATCTTGACACAAGAAAATGATGAGTGGCTTGGAAATTTTTGAAATCTTTGATGAACCTCCTATAAAATCTCGCATGCCCTAAGAAACTTCGATTTGCTTACAGTTACGGGAGGAGGCAAATGTGCAATTAGATCAATTTTGCTTGGTCCACCTCTATGCCTTTATGGGAGACCACATGTCCTAGGACAATGCCTTGGGTGACCATAAAATGACTCTTTCCCAGACTTAGAACCAAATTGGTTTCTTCACATCTTGCAACACCAACTTGAGGTGGTGTAAGCATTGGGAAAAGTCTGTCTCCATAAATTGAAAAGTCATCCATGAAGATCTCCATGAACCCGATCAATCATGTCGTAAAAGATGGCATACATGCATCTTTGAAAAGTAGGGCATTGCAAAGACCAAAGGGCATCCTCCTATAGGCAAAAGTGCCAAAGGCGGGGTGAAGGTGGTCTTTTCTTGGTCTGTGGTACACAGGGATCTGGTTGTAACCAGTACCCATCAAGGAAGCGATAGTAAGCTTTGCTGCAAGTTTATCAAGGATTTGGTCAATGAAGGGAGGGGAAATGGTCTTTCCTTGTCATGGTATTTAATTTTCGTAGTCTATGCGGACCCTCCATCCAGCTTGTTTGTCCGGTGGACATAAGTTTACCAGATTAAATTTGCTACAACAGTGATGCCAGATTTCTTAGGCACCACGTGTGGGTGCTACCCAAGCAGAATCAAATGGGGTAAATGACCCCAAAGATCTAGCAAACTTGACAACTTCCTTCATTACCACTTCTTGCATGTGAGGATTCAACCTTCTTTGCATTTCTCTAGAAGGCTTGGCATCCTCTTCGTGGATCTTATGCATGCATACTGGGTTTATTCCTCCTAAATCAGAATGGTCCAAATTGCTTTCTTGTCTTGCTTTTAGAACTACCAGACTCCTCTTCTTGCTCCTTTGTAAGGGAGGAAGAAATAATCACAGTAGTGTTTGATGATCTCCCAAAACACATATTTCAGATTTTGG
This sequence comes from Chloranthus sessilifolius, assembly GCA_021018995.1. Taxonomy (NCBI): domain Eukaryota; kingdom Viridiplantae; phylum Streptophyta; class Magnoliopsida; order Chloranthales; family Chloranthaceae; genus Chloranthus; species Chloranthus sessilifolius. The sequence goes on along the minus strand of CM037593.1, from coordinate 47,143,585 downwards.
GGAGCCGTTTGAGTTCCAATTGTGTGAGAAAAGAGGGCAAGAAAGGTACCTTGGTAACTTGTGGAAGAGGGAGAGGAGCAGTCTCCAAGAGAGAGAACTTGGTGAGTGCCTTGCACAAAGCAGACTCCTTTGAATTTGATCTCCTTTTCCTTCTTTCTCGTGGATTCCCAATCATTTTAAATTCGTGGTGGAGTCTTTACCTTGCGAAATGTTTGTAAAGACTCCTCCACTCATCAATGATGTCAACATGGAAACATTCCTCGAGAATTGAGGTTGAGTAATGATTATACACATTCAATTTAACTTTCATATTTCCAAACGACACCTCCATGATGCCGCACTGCATTGAATGCATGCATTAGTCAGAGCTGTGAATGGTCTTCCTGTAATGACAGGGATGGCAGTGGTACTTTTGGTTGGTTCCATGTCCAACACCAAAAAGTCAGCAGGGTAGAAAAACTTGTCTACTCCTACCAAAACATCTTCAATCAACCCCATAGGTTTCCTTTCAGATCTGTCAGCTAGCTGTAACACCACTTGAGTGGGTTTCAATTCTCCCAAACCTAGCTTCTCATAGACAGAATAGGGAAGCAGGTTGACACTAGCACCCAGATCTAGCAAGGCTTTCTCAATGGTGTGCTCCCCAATGATGCAGGGGATTGTGGGGATTCCAGGGTCTTGCATCTTAGGTGGTGTTGCAATTGATAGCACTTGGTTGATTTTCTCCACAGCAAAGGCCTTCTTGGATAAATGTATCCTAGATTGCCTTTTGTGAGTGCATACCTCTTTGAGAAATTTTGCATAAGCAGGGACCTGTTTGATTGCATCAAGCAGAGGTAGATTAATTTTAACTTGCTTGAATGTCTCCATCATTTCCTCAATTTTTGTGTTTCCTTTGTCAAAAGGAGAAACTGACTTCATTGCATGGGGAAATGGGAGATGAGGAACAAATTTCTCCTTCTCATCTTTTTCAACAATTTTGTTATTTTTCATTTTTTGAATTTTCGATGTAAATCAATGACCATATTGTTATCCAGCTGTTGTTCCTGCACTTGTTCTTCATCTTTTTCCTCTTCACTACCCACTGTGTTTTTTATTATTCTTCCACTTCTCAAAGTAGTCACAGCTTTGATTTCCTCATGGCCATTTGAGGATTCTCCAACCATGAACTGTCCCTTAGGATTGTTCACAGTTGGTAGTAGTTACCCTCTTCTCTCTTAGCCAATGAATTTGAGAGTTGGCCCAAAGTTTCTTCAATTTTTTAATGCTCGAATGTGAAGGTTCACTGAGATAGAGTTCCTAAATTCAAGTGAACTTAAGACCCGCTCTTCAAATGACAGACCTAGGAGGGGCAGGGCTGGTGTAGAATGTCGCATGGGTTGTGGGTTAGGTTCTGAAAATTTTGTTTATTGTAAAATTTCACGATATGGTCGAAAGGTGTTTGAAAGGTATTTGATTTTGGGCTCATTGTTGTCATATGGTAATTTCCCGATTCCACGAGATTAGGATGAGATCTCCATGGGTAGTCATTGGATTGCATCTGTCCATAAGATCGAAATGCATGAGCTTGTTCCATCATGAGTTCGGAAATTGTGATGCGTATGACATTGATCAATTGAATGAGTAGGGACCGGCATATCGGACATGCCTCCTCTACTCTTGACCCATTTGGAGCTTTAAATGAGTCCATCAAATTTATCAAATTTTGTGGTCAAATTATCCACTTTCCTTTCCAAACTCATTGACTTCATAAACTTTCCTCTTGTGAATTGGGGATTATTCACCCTATGGATTCTCAAAGTCTCTTGACAGATTCCTGCCGGGTTGAATTTTCTCCAATCACCTCAAAGAGGTCCCAAACCTCTTCAATGTTTTTGTAAGTAGGTACCTCCAGGAGGCATCCACCATGTTCTTGCCCTTACGATCAATTCCTTGATAGAAGCTTTGAACAAGCCATTTAGGAATTTGATGGTGAGGGCATTGTCTTAACAGCTTCTTTGAATCTTTCCCATGCCTCATGGAAAGTTTGATTGAGTTTTGGGAGAAAGAGATGATGCTTTGTCTTAGTTGGCTGGTTTTAGTCATTGGGAAATATTTTGACAAAATTGACATTGCAAATCATTCCATGATGTGATGTGTTTGGTGCTAACATAGATAACCATGCTCTAGCTTTGTCCTTTAATGAAAAGGAAAGAGCCTCACTTGGTTGCCTCGGACCAAGTCCACTATGTTAAATGTTGTGCACAAAGCCGTAAATTCATCAATGTGCTTGTAAGGATCTTCTTTACTTAATCCATGAAATGAAGGCAGATTTGGATGGTTGATGATTTGATCTCATAATTTCCCTCCAGTGGGAAATTGAATGCGAAAAAGGGGAATTATAGGCACCAGAGCAAAGTAGTCTCTTAACAATCTAGGTTCGTCACCCATTGTAGCAGAACTCGTGGTGTATGTCTATTTCTTAGAGTCTTTCAACTTCGAATTAAAAGGAGAATCTCGGGGTTGAGAGTTCTCCTACCAAACATACAACGCAGAGAGAATTTGGTACCGCAAAACTGTCAATTAGGTGCTTTCCTTTCCTTTACGCAATTGTATTTGTAACCGCATGCAGAGATAACAATGTAAAAATGAATTAATAAATAATAAATAAAGAGAATAAAACATAGGTCTATCTATTTTAGAACAAATTCAAGAACAGCGCCAAAAACTTGTTGTTGCCTAACATGTGCCGATTTATGTGTGTTTTGAATGACGAATTAATGAATATTAAGTTACATAATTTTAAATTATGAAAGAGATATCAAGACATTGAGGGCTAACAATAGCTGCAAGATCGGGGCCAATTTGTAGCAAGTTTTAAAAGTAAGTATATTAAAGATCGTCCACAGAGAATTTGTTCAAATATGAGATAGACCTCATCTATACCAGATCGCTCTATAATTATCTAGAAAGCAGATAAAAAGAGAGTGTTGGGTTTTGTCACGTTTAACTAAAAGCAAATAAAGAAAAGAACTAACTAACTGATCCAGATCCAAGTTGGGGAAGTGATTAAAATAAATCAAATGGAGAAATAATAACTTTCGTGATTTCGCTTTGAATTTTAATGGAGAATCGCAACTAAACAGAGTTGATTCAATCTTCATCGGCTACGGCCTGGATGTAAGAGAAATAAATCTGAATTAAGGAAGGGTTTAGACTTATGGTTATGATCTGCCACTTAAATGGTCATGTATCATCCAATAGTTGTTGACCTATCCTCAATTCGAAGCAAGTCTTTGTCGAACTAGGTTACCAACGCTAATTAAATGCAGGAGTAATGAATCAAGGGAAATTGCATGCAAAGTAGTGAATCTAAAGGAGTCTAATGCACTAAGGTGATCAATAAGAACCCTTGACATGAATCCAATGGAGAAAACAGTTCTGACATAAAGAACCTTTTAAATTCAATCTTACAATTACAGAGCACGGCTAGATGACCCTCGGACTTGCGCCTTGAATCCAATCTCCTTGGAGTTACAAATAGCTCTCGAAACTCTCAAAAGCAAATACAAAAGAAGCTATTAAAGTACAGACAAGCTATCCGACCGGAAGCGGGAAATAGAAATGAACTCAAATCTGGATGCCACAATTGGGCAAATGTCTTCTATTTATAGCTTTCCTTGATCCGCATTTGAATTGACCAATCGAAGTGTTCAGATCCGGATTGCCCAATGGCGATTGAGCACGGGGATCCAGATCTGTTACGCCAATGAAAATGCTCGATCCGTTCACCAATCAAAGCGCTAGAAGCATCAATTGTTATGGAATTCAAAAATCTGTTTGAGATTCTAGAAGTTCCCGGCTAGTGATTTCATCTTTGAGAGCTCACATCGGTTGGAATATGCATGTGGATCTTGATTGGAGTCTTTCGAAATGACCCTGGGGTGTTAAATGCATTGGGGCGCGTGCAGAGATTCTTGAAATGCCCTTTAAACAATTGTAATTCCCGAATGTCCTTTTCAGAGAGTTTAAGTGCCTTTTCGCAAAGTGTTTTGGCTCGGAAGTTCTTTTCGCAGCAATTTGGCTTCGAAAAGTCTTTTCGCAGGACTTCTCCCAGATCTTCTATTCGAAAGGAAATTTCAACTATTCTAACGAACATGGTTCTTTTCGAGTAGTTCATTACGACTCGTAATCAATTCAAGCGAACTTTGACCTTTCTGAAAAGTACTTTTTACTTTGCGATTTGAACTTTTAACTTGATTTCTTCTTTGCGAATGGATCCTTCTTCTTCTTCAGGTCTTTTCTTGCTCTTTTAGGACCTTTTTAGCCATTGCTGAGGCTATTTCTTCACTCCCTCTTTGAGCTTGACATGAGTTGTCAGCTTTTTGATCATTTTAGGATGCTTTTCGGACTTGGACCTGTCTAATTGGTTAGCTGTAAAATGCACACTAAAGCACTTATTTAGTCTTCTCAAGGGTCTTTCAAAGCTCATGTTTAGGGGTGAAAAATGGTATTTTTCACTACTTAACAACCACCATCCAGCCCGATGTGGTTGCATGCATTTAAATCAGTGTCCCCTTACATTCGGGACACTGTCGTATCATATTGTCCTTAAGACCCGTCTTGGCTGCAGACGTTAGATCTTGCGGTGGCACGCAAGATATGGCACGTGTAGAAACTTAATTTGTATTTTGCTGGCCTTCACAACGTAACTTAATTATCCGTATTCGTAGCTTACCTTATCTTACATATCATTTCTTATTGTTTGCTGAAAACTTAATTTGAAGTGAGCCACGGTGCGATAAGATTCACAAAATCACGCTTTCCAAGGAACGGGTTCCGTAGTAACCTAGATGTACTTCGTGTGACAGCCCATACTCCCATAGAGGTGTTGCATCCGTACATGGATGCCTACATTCCAAGTTCCACGTGACCGTGACGGGAACCCCACCATGACGAAGGCTTAAAAGTCGTGTGACATAGCTTATTTCTTTTTAATTGTGCGTATGCCCTATCGTGATTTTTCTATGTGGTGCATGCTATATGATGAAAGGACTAACTTGGCCTAAAGAAACTATTTCATACACCTTACATACTTGTGAATATAAAATAATAATTAACATTTGAACAGAACAGATATTTCATACAAAAAAAAATTGTGAAGAAACCTTCTATGGGCCGTCAGATTACTGATCGGGCCTTCTGTTTTTAAAGTTTCATAATATTTGTGCAGTCTTAGTATCGACACCTTTTACTAATTTGACCTAAGAGTGGGTCAATGTGGCAGTCAAATGATCCACTTAGCCTAGTTATACAAGGGTTAATATCCGTCACTAAATTTTCTAATTTCTGAGCCTCAAAGCGCGTCCTAGAAATTTTAGTGACACTTTCTGATCCATTAGATTACATTGAGTTACTATTGAGATCGTTTTGAAGTTGGTCCTATGGGCCACTTGCGCCTTAATTCTCAAAAATTAAGGGTCAAAGGTAACCCATGTATTATTCCATGTGGCACCTAAGGCTAAAATAAGAAGGCACGAACTTTGAGTCATTTATCCTCTAATCTGAACCATTGGATGGTTAGACAATAAAATTTTACCTAAGGTTGATTCTTTTGTCCCGATCCCAATTCGATCTCTAGCACACTAGATCTTCCAGTCAACGTTTTACAAGATCTAGCAGTCAAATGCACACTTAGTGTACCTACCATGTGTCGATCGATTGAATAGATCTGAACCATCGATATTTAAGAAAAATGATTCTAAGGTATTAGGTCGTTGGGCCCAATTTATTTTGACCTCTAAGGTCTCAAATCTAAGGGTCAAATCCTTTATGTTCCTTTGATCTCTAAATAGCCTTTTAATTTTCTTGATTTGTGGGCCAAATTCTAGTTCGAACCATTAGATGTCTTGAGGATTTCAATTTGTGGAGATGGTCCATCTCTGTTCTATTTCTTGGGTTGGGCCCACCAGGTCCAACCTTGAATCTATTTCATTTGAAATCAATGGTGCTAAAAGGATGGTTGCACCAAAGTATTCATATCAGGTAAAATTCTTCAAAGTGCCCAACTACAATAGTTGGCACGGGCAAGTTATCACCGGCATTGTCGGCGTTTAGTTGGGCCGATCCCCGAAATATATCTTATCTTAACTGACGAAATTGTGGAGAAGAAGAGCTCTCTCTCTCTCTCTCTCTACTGTAAACACCTATATAAGCAATACAAGACACTATATATATTCATTTTATATCTATATATATCAAGGGCAACTATTATATGTCCATGTATAGGATTTATGTTATTATACACACCGAAATACATGTATATATATAACTTTTGAATACCTAAATAAGATAAATAGATATTCATTTAATATATATATATATATATATATTTATTCTTATTATTATTAAAATAAAAAGTTGAATATTTTAAGATCGATCGAGGGGCACCCACCTGTTGGAGCGTGCACGTAGGAGTTGATTTCAAGCGCTAGATCGGCGGCGTCGATTCGGCGATGTGCTTTCGGCGATGGATCGACGGTTTCCACACTTATGCAAATCGATTCAAGGCAACACTTTGGCTCGTGGTGTGGTATTGCGCCACCCCTGATGATCGACAGAGGGCCTGCTAGGCGTTTTGGAAGGGAGCGTGGCTGTTGGGTTTGGTTCAAAAGTGAGAGAGGGAGGCAGAGGAAGATGACTGTTTGGTTTAGTGGGTTAAGATATATGTATATTTATAAACAAGTCTATCTATATATAGAGAGGGAGGGTAAGGTTTTAGGTTAAAAGCCTTTGGTGGCTCTTATTTATAGAGAGAGGAAGAGACGGACGTGGGTGACCTAAATGGGTAAGTTCCCAAACCTAAAAGGGGCAAGAGTTCCAAGAGAGTAGGAGTCCTTTTTGGGACTCTTCTTATTTGGTAAACAAAATAATTTAGTTGCCCTATACAGTGTAAACGTAATAAAATAGAAATTCCTAAAATTAGCATTTGTGTGGGTCAGGATAGAGTGTGCGTACACGTACCCCCTCTTGGTGCATCCTAAATCTATCGCCATTCATTTAAGCCACAGATAACCGGGTCATAACATTCTTCCCCCCTAAAAAAAAAATTTTCGTCCTCGAAAATTACGTACCAGTTACTCGAAAAGTTCAGGATCTGTTGTTTTGATGTCGTCTTCATTCTCCCAGGTTGCTTCCTTTGGCGTGTGATGTTGCCATTGAACCAACACCAACGTGATCGTCTTATTTTTGAAAACTTGCACCTTTCGATCGAGGATCCTAATGGGCCTTGAAATGATAGTAAGATCCTCTTTGATATTGATGGGCTCGATTTCCACTATGTGTGAGGGGTCATACACGTATCGCCTCAACATAGACACGTGGAATACGCCGTGATTCCCAGTATTGTGGTGGTAGAGCAACTTTATAAGCAACCTCGCCCACACGCTTTGGTGACTTCGAAAGGTCCCACGATTCTGGGCTCACTTCCCACGCTTTCCAAAGCGCATAACTCCTTTGGTCGGGAGACACGAATGAATACACGTTCTCAATCGATGAAGATTTTACCATTCAAAATACGAACAAAATTTTAATGAAATTCAATCTTTGAGTCGAAAAGTTGTACCTCGAATTCCAAGTTACGGTGGGGTTGGCATACTTCCTTTGACGATCCTGGCGATTCTAAGCCGTTCACGTATTAGCTTGACTTTTTCAGTCGTGGTTTGAACTAGTTCGGGTCCAAGCATCTTTCTCACTCCGACTTCATCCCAACACAAAGGTGTTCTACAACTTCTCCCATATAACGCCTCGAAAGGAGACATTCCGATGCTTGCCTGGTAGCTATTATTATAGGAGAATTCGATCAAAGGGATGTGATCATCCCAATTCCCTCGGAAGTCTAGCATACAAGCTCTCAACATATCTTCGACTACTTGGTTAACCCTTTCGGTTTGTCCGTCAGTTTGCGGATGGAAGGCAGTACTGAAATCCAAGCGTGTCCCCAAGGCTGTTTGGAAGGTAGTCCAATATTTGGAGGTAAATTTCGAGTCTCTATCGGACACGATGCTTACTGGCACACCGTGCAATTTCACGATTTCCTTCAAGTAAGTCTCTACAAGTTTTTCTCCATCTGCAGTCGTTTTAAAAGGTAAGAAATGTGCAGACTTTGTTAATCATCGACTATTACCCAAATGGCATCGTTCTTCTTCAACGTTTTTGGCAGGCCAACGATGAAGTCCATTGATATATTTTCCCACTTCCATTCCGGAATGGGTAAGGGTTGAATGAAACCGGCCTGTTTTTGGTGCTCTGCTTTGACCTGTTGGCACACTAAGCATTTTGATACATATTCAGCTATTTCTCGCTTCATGTTTGGCCACCAATACCAGTTCTTCAAATTTCGATACATCTTAGTGTTGCCTGGGTGTACTGAGTACCCTGATTTGTGACCTTCATCGAGTATTTCCTTTTTAACCTTAGGGTCATTAGATACGTACAATCTCTGTCTAAAGAGTAATGCTCCATCTTCTCTGAGACTAAAATCAGGTTTTGATTCCTTATTCATGGCCTTAATGATTCGTAGAATTTCTGGATCTGTTTGCTGCAACTCCTTGATTTTATCTATGATAAATGGATTTATCAGAATTTTCGCCAGATATACACCTTCTTCGAGCTTTTGGAGATAAAAATCTTCTTCTGCTAGTTCATCGAGGGTCCTCAAAGTTTTTAATCGGGCCAAAAATCACGGCGTTTTTCTCTTGATGCGTCGGCCAGACGTTAAAGCTACCGGGTGATAATTAATCGAACAATCGTAATCCTTCATGTACTTGACCCATCTGCGTTGTCTGAGGTTCAAATCTTTTTGTGAGAAGAGGTACTTGAGGCTCTTATGGTCACTATATACTTTGGACGTTTCACCATAGAGGTAGAGTCGCCATAATTTGTGAGCGAAAATGATCACGCCAATTCTAAGTCGTGAATCGGGTAGTTTTTCTCTTATTGTCTTGACCGTATGCAACGACCCTCCTATCTTGTTGCGACACAACCAAGTCCTTGGCGAGATGCGTCGGTGAATAATTCAAATTTACCCTTGTCTGTATTAGAGGGTAAGGTTAGAACTGGTGCTGTAGTAAGTTTCTTCTTCAACTCCTGAAAACTTCTTTCACACTCATCTGACCATACAAATTTTGTGTTCTTCTTAGTAAGGCTTGTAAGGGGTAGAGCAATTCGAGAGAATCCCTCAACGAAGCGTCGATAGTAACCTGCGAGTCCGAGGAAACTCCTTATTTCGGTAACAGTTTTTGGTGCCTGCCAATTGATCACTGCCTCAATTTTTGTTGGGTCAACAGTAATACCTTCTGCAGATATCACATGCCCTAGAAAGGTTACTTGTTTGAGCCAGAAATCGCACTTGCTAAGTTTAGCATATAATTGGTGATCACGAAGTGTCTGAAGTGAGAGGCGGAGGTGTTCTTCATGTTCTTTCTCCGATCGTGAGTAAATGAGGATGTCATCTACGAACACAATGATGAATTCATCAAGATACTGCCTGAATACTCGATTCATCAGGTCCATGAATACAGCTGGTGCATTTGTTAGTCCGAAGGGCATGACTAAGAACTCGTACAATCCATTCTTGCAAGCGAAAGCTGTCTTTGGAATATCCTCGTCCCTCACTTTCAATTGATGATAACCCGATCTAAGGTCAATCTTAGAAAAACACTTGGCTCCTTGGAGCTGGTCGAACAAATCATCGATACGGGGGAGGGGGTATCGATTTCTGATGGTTACGCTATTCAACTGACGATAATCGATGCATAGCCTCATCGAACCGTCTTTCTTCTTTACGAAGAGCACTGGGGCTCTCCATGGCGACTGACTTCGTCTGATAAATTTCTTTTCTGACAGCTCCTTGAGTTGTATCTCCAATTCCTTTAATTCTGCAGGAGCCATCCGGTATGGTGCCTTGGCAATTGGAGCGGTTCCTGGGATCAGATCGATCTTGAACTCGATTTCTCGGTCGGGTGGGACACCGGGTAAGTCCTCAGGAAATACGTCGACGAAGTCTCTGACGACTGGAATTTTTGTAGGATCGACCGCCTTATCTTGCTCTTCGTCTAATGCTGCCAATAGAGGTGCGCCCTTCGTTTTAATTCCCCGAAATCTGAATGGAGGCTCTCCGAGTGGTTGGAAAATGACCACTTTAGAGAAACAGTCCACCGTGGCGTGGTAAGTGGCTAGCCAATCCATGCCCAATAGGATATCGAAATCCTGAAAGTCTAACACGATGAGATCTACTGGGAGTTCATGACCCTTGATGTTTATGATAGTATTTCGGCATACCAGGGTAGCTATCAACTTGCTTCCTGACGGTGTTGAAATTACCAGTTTCTTCTCCAGGGGTATAGGTATAGTACGTATTTCTGACACGAATCCTGGGGTAATAAAAGAGTGTGTAGAACCCGAATCTATGAGTGCGAGAGCTAAGTGCCTATTAGTATTCTCTGGGTGGATGACCAATAAATTACCTGTTTATACGATATGAGATTAAGAATATTATTGATCTTATATTGATTATGCATTTTATATTTAATAAGTTATGCTAATAATTGAAATAGTAACTTCTACTAGACAGGCATACCTTGGATCACTTCGTCACTAGCCAGGGTGTCCTGCTGTGACAGTGCGAATACTCGTCCTTGGTTCAAAGGCCTCGCTTGTAGGCCTTGAGGTTTCTCCCGACATTCCCTAGCAATATGTCCTTCCTTTCCACAGTTGTAGCATTTTCCGGTGCCTTGCATGCACACACCCGGTCGATGTCGCTTGTTGCACTTAGGGCATGACTCGAACACATAACTTCCCTGTGGCTGTTGTGAAGGGGGCACGATGTTTCTCGATTGGAAGGTAGTGGCTGGTTGAGTTTGTTGAGATAGGAATCGAGGCTTTTTATTCACTTGAGGGTTAGTGTAGGGCTGAAACCTCTGATAGGAGGTAGGTGTCGGCCTCTGAGGAACAATAGGGGCTCGCTGGACCGCCTTATTTTTCTGAGCCTCAATTCTAGCAACTTTTCGGTTCACCATTTCTCCCGACTCTCTCTTAAATCTGGGCACGTTCCACGAGTTCTCCATATGTTTCAATCTTCATAGCAGCTAACTTCTCACGAAAGAAGGGTCGCAAGCCGTTCTAAAATGCAAAGCGCTTATCGCCTTCATGCATCGATTCCCAAAGAAATCTAGATAATCGGTCAAATTTGGCCTCATATTCGCCACCGTCCATATTCCCTTGTCGTAGGTCAATGAATTCTTCTTCTTGAGCCCCGGTGGCTGCAGAGATATACTTCGAGAAGTATGCATCCCTGAACTGTTGCCAAGTCCATTCCTCTTCATTGTTTCGATTTGCAGCTCTCTTTGCTGCTTTCCACCAGTTCTCTGCTTCCTGGTCTAGGTAAAATGCTGCCCACTTTACCTTTTCGTGTTCTGCAGGGGAAGAGATTCCGTAGAATTTCTCGATTGTACTTATCCAATCTTCATGGCCGGGGTCGGTGACCATGGAAATAGGGAGGTCGAGTTCTGCTGAATACTTGGAATCCACTGGGTGCATAGGGTACAATTTCCTGCCGAGGAGAAGGCGTTGATTGACAAGCTTTTCTTTGCTCCTTTGCACTTCCATCTCGTGCAGTAATTGAGTCCTTTCCTGCTGGTGTGACTGCGTCAACTGAGCCATCTGTTGACTAAAAGTAGTCGCCATTTCACGTAATAGGCGCATCGCTTCAGATTCTTGAGGACCTTCTTGTGATGAGGCCTCATTCACTTGAGAGCCATTAGTTTCTCTGCGTCGTGGAGCCATTAAGTCCTGATTCCACAAAACGTCGTATGTTAGTAAAATCGTACGACATAGTACCAAAAGGAAGTAAAGCCTAGGCTCTGATACCAACTCTGTCACGACCCAGAATCCTTACCCGACCTCAAGGGCCTAGAATTCCGTGTTATGACACCGCACGCTTGTTAAGGCGATAAGCGAACATACACATAATTCTTATACCGATTTAGCATATGGATCAAGGCATTTAATAGCATTATTTAAAAATAAATTATTCAAGAAAACAACAGCGGAAAACATAGATGACGTTAATTAAGTGATAAATCCTAATCATGCATCTATAATCGAAAGCAAGCAGAGGTTTTACGTAGAATAAAACAGTCCCAACGCAAACCCAAGATTGGTGCTGAAAAATAAAAGTATCTAATAACAAATCTCCCCTGAAAAATAATAAAACTATGACTAAGAATCTCTCAATGCTCAAAGTAATCCGCCGGATCTATTCCCTCGTCCAAATGGTAGCCGACGTCTTCACGCTCTTGAGCCGCATCAGGAACAGCAGCATCCCCATCCTCAGTGATGGAAAAATCGGAGTTCTCACCTGCAACTGTTAGTTTTGGGGAGGGGGTGAGTTTACTCAGTCACGTAAACTCAGCAGGTTGCACAATCGATCCACCATAAAATACTCAGGTGATCGTGTGTGCAATCGCTTGAGTTGCGATACATTTTGAAATAAATCAAACAGCTATAAATGATTACAAAAACATCTAAGATCTCATATCTATCATAACAAAACTGAAAAATATAGCATAAAAAGAAAAAGAAGTAACATAAAATGAAAAGACCTGACATAACATGAAATAAATATGATGCATCAAGTTCTGATCTCCTTTTGTGTCTGCTTTGTCGACTTTTCCTATGTGGCATATCTTAAGACTTAATATTGCTCCATACGCCTACACAACGTACTTCACATCCTACCTAATTTTCGTATACGACCTGTGCCAGGGCCGCTGCTCGAGCCTATCACGCGAGGTCCACGTGTAGATAACCACCTAACCTCCATATCATATCGTATACCACCATCCAGCCTGATGAGGTTGCATGCATTTAAATCAGTGTCCCCTTACATTCGGGACACTGTCGTATCATATTGTCCTTAAGACCCGTCTTGGCTGCAGACGTTAGATCTTGCGGTGGCACGCAAGACATGGCACGTGTAGAAACTTAATTTGTATTTTGCTGGCCTTCACAACGTAACTTAATTATCCGTATTCGTAGCTTACCTTATCTTACATATCATTTCTTATTGTTTGCTGAAAACTTAATTTGAAGTGAGCCACGGTGCGATAAGATTCACAAAATCACGCTTTCCAAGGAACGGGTTCCGTAGTAACCTAGATGTACTTCGTGTGACAGCCCATACTCCCATAGAGGTGTTGCATCCGTACATGGATGCCTACATTCCAAGTTCCACGTGACTGTGACGGGAACCCCACCATGACGAAGGCTTAAAAGTCGTGTGACATAGCTTATTTCTTTTTAATTGTGCGTATGCCCTATCGTGATTTTTCTATGTGGTGCATGCTATATGATGAAAGGACTAACTTGGCCTAAAGAAACTATTTCATACATCTTACATACTTGTGAATATAAAATAAAAATTAACATTTGAACAGAACATATATTTCATACAAAAAAATTTGTGAAGAAACCTTCTATGGGCCGTCAGATTACTGATCGGGCCTTCTGTTTTTAAAGTTTCATAATATTTGTGTAGTCTTAGTATCGACACCTTTTACTAATTTGACCTAAGAGTGGGTCAATGTGGCAGTCAAATGATCCACTTAGCCTAGTTATACAAGGGTTAATATCCGTCACTAAATTTTCCAATTTCTGAGCCTCAAAGCGCGTCCTAGAAATTTTAGTGACACTTTCTGATCCATTAGATTGCATTGAGTTACTATTGAGATCGTTTTGAAGTTGGTCCTATGGGCCACTTGCGCCTTAATTCTCAAAAATTAAGGGTCAAAGGTAACCCATGTGTTATTCCATGTGGCACCTAAGGCTAAAATAAGAAAGCACGAACTTTGAGTCATTTATCCTCTAATCTGAATCATTGGATGGTTAGACAATAAAATTTTACCTAAGGTTGATTCTTTTGTCCCGATCCCAATTCGATCTCTAGCACACTAGATCTTCCAGTCAACGTTTTACAAGATCTAGCAGTCAAGTGCACACTTAGTGTACCTACCATGTGTCGATCAGATTGAATAGATCTGAACCATCAGATATTTAAGAAAAATGATTCTAAGGTATTAGGTCGTTGGGCCCAATTTATTTTGACCTCTAAGGTCTCAAATCTAAGGGTCAAATCCTTCATGTTCACTGATCTCTAAATAGCCTTTTAATTTTCTTGATTTGTGGGCCAAATTCTCGAGTTCTGAACCATTAGATGTCTCGAGGATTTCAATTTGTGGAGATGGTCCATCTCTGTTCTATTTCTTGGGTTGGGCCCACCAGGTCCAACCTTGAATCTATTTCATTTGAAATCAATGGTGCTAAAGGGACGGTTGCACCAAAGTATTCATATCGTAAAATTCTTCAAAGTGCCCAACTACAATAGTTGGCACGGGCAAGTTATCACCGGCATTGTCGGCGCTCAGTTGGGCCGATCCCCGAAATATATCTTATCTTCACTGACGAAATTGTGGAGAAGAAGAGCTCTCTCTCTCTCTCTCTCCACTGTAAACACCTATATAAGCAATACAAGACACTATATATATTCATTTTATATCTATATATATCAAGGGCAACTATTATATGTCCATGTATAGGATTTATGTTATTATACATACCGAAATACATGTATATATATAACTTTTGAATACCTAAATAAGATAAATAGATATTCATTTAATATATATATATATATATATATATATATATATTTATTCTTATTATTACTAAAATAAAAAGTTGAATATTTTAAGATCGATCGAGGGGCACCCACTGTTGAGGCGTGCACGTAGGGAGTTGATTTCAAGCTAGATCGGCGATGACTCTACGGCGTCGATTCGCGATGTGCTTTCGGCAAGGATCGACGGTTTCACACTTATGCAAATCAGATTCAAGGCAACACTTTGGCTCTGTGGTATTTGTGCGCCACCCGTGGGCCGACGATCGAGGGCTGCTAGGCGTTTTGGAAGGAGCGTGGTATTGTTGGGTTTGGTTCAAAAGTGAGAGAGGGAGGCAGAGGAAGATGGCTGTTTGGTTTAGTGGGTTAAGATATATGTATATTTATAAACAAGTCTATCTATATATAGAGAGGGAGGGTAAGGTTTTAGGTTAAAAGCCTTTGGTGGCTCTTATTTATAGAGAGAGGAAGAGACGGACGTGGGTGACCTAAATGGGTAAGTTCCCAAACCTAAAAGGGGCAAGAGTTCCAAGAGAGTAGGAGTCCTTTTTGGGACTCTTCTTATTTGGTAAACAAAATAATATAGTTGCCCTATACAGTGTAAACATAATAAAATAGAAATTCCTAAAATTAGCATTTGTGTGGGTCAGGATAGAGTGTGCGTACACGTACCCCCTCTTGGTGCATCCTAAATCTATCGCCATTCATTTGAGCCACAGATAACCGGGTCATAACAGAAAGAGTTTGAGAAAAACAAAAAGAACATGGAATGAGACAACGAAGGTCGGGTGGACCTTATACTTTCATCCTACGCCGACCGCTTCCTTTATTAGAAGTCGGCGTAGGAGTTCAGCATTTTGTAGTGATCAGCCGATACGTATCAGTCGAGTCGTATCGGTCTTGGACAAACCAATACTCAAGACCGATACCGATTTTGATACCTTGAGTGGACACTTCTTAAGGCAATTATCTTGGACGCTTTCTCACTTTACCCGAAACAGTCATGTGTCTGCCATCGCCTATCGTCGTTGGGCATCCATTAAGTTGGAGCTATTTAGGTAAGACTAAGAGAGAGGGATGAGGGAGAGATAGTTGAGATGTGAAGAGATATAAAGACGTAATTTTTTATTTTTTTCTAGAACAAGACAACTTGCGATTGAGTTTTTATTAAAGGTACCTCTATTAGCACCCACTCAATCTCTGAAAGCACTCACATCGAAAACCCCTTTAAAACAATTGATTGCTTCGGATTAGATTATGGAGACCGTGTTTCATGCTAATCTTCCACACAATGGATCTTGAGATCATATCTCACCTATCATACGATCAATATGTGATTTCACATGTCACAGATCCCCAAACATTAGCCCTAAAATCATGTTTGACTGTGAAGGCTGCCATAGATTTCAAGGGGCATTTTTTGGGGATTAGTGACATGTGAAATAAAAAAATGACCGTTTGACAGGTGCAATATGATACCAAGATCTAGTGTGTAGAAGATCAGGGTGAAAAACGATCTCCATCACCTGATCTGAATCAATCAATGTTTTGAAGGGATTGCATACGTGGGCACTAATAAAAGTACCCTTTTATTAAACACTTGAGGAGATAACATCTGTTGTGCGAATTCACTTCAGGTGCTTTTGTGGAATAAAAAAACTAACTTAAGTGTGAATGGGGGTTTTGTATGAAACTTTTTTTTTCTTTCTAAAGTCAGCGTGGGCATCTACCCATGCTGGGCCTTAATTGGGTCCGCCATTGTACGTGTGTGTGTGTGTGTGTGTGAACGTTGCACACGTCCCAAATCCTGAGCACGAAAATGAGCTTGAAGTGTGCCAAAACCCAAATCCAAAATTTAACCTTATTTAATCAAAGTTGTGGTTGAGCATTGGTGACTCCAAGCGCAGACCCTGACAATTTTATATAAATATATATGTATCTGTGTGTGGTGCTAGATGCTCCTATACTGCCTTATTGTGTTGGTGTTAAACATCATGACCCAACCCACAAAGCAATCCTTGTTCATTCGGCAGGCCTATGTTGGAAGTCCAACCAGATCCCTTGCCCTTCTCTCTCACAGGTATCCCAAACGACCCATCCTTCTAATTCATGAGGAGCCCATATTAAATTGCCTCATAGGCGCGCACCTCCAATCAGGACTCTTGCATTGGAAAGATCGATGAACTACCTAGTCGGACAAACCCTTTCCTAAACCTTTTTGTACGTGAGACTCTCAAGCTCTTCCTTATTCGCCTCTCTTCTTCTCCATGCGCTCATATAACCACCTCCACACATGGCAAATGCAGCAGCCGTTTGTGCTCTCCACCATGGCTCCAACACACCATCCCACCATTAATGTGCTCAGCCCCTTCCTTTTATCTTGTTCTTTCAACTGCAATCAATAACAACTCCATTGATCACCTCAAATCAGCCGCTCACCTCCATCTCTCACTATCAATATATCACTATCGGATCGTTGTTTCATCATATATACGCCGCTCCTACATCGTCGACTCCATATAGTGCCGCGGCGAACATTGCGCACGACTTGAAGAAATCCGTTGCCGATTGAACCGTAGAGAGACAAAGAGGAGGCCGCAAAACTAAACAAGAGTTGGAAGTACGTTTTTTGCCTCGTCGCCATCAACTCACCAAATCCGCACGGACACGCCAACTAGGTGGGTGCCCTTCTATTTATCTAAATCTACACATTTATACCTCATATGTGAGAAGTTTATGATATATATATATATAAACATAATTTTAAAGTAAACTACACTTTCTCGTTCTTACGTTTTTGTATGGGTTCACAGGACTGTTATGGTCAAAGGATTGACCCTATGATTAAGCCCATCAGCCAAAAATTAGAGGTACTATACCCTTCCATATGACATAAAAGTGTGCCGACAAAATAGACCCTAAGGACTATAAATCGGGCACACAAAAACCCCAAGTAATAAGCTGATGTCTTGTTTTTGTTTTGTGCGCACTCGGCCTAAAGGTCCCTGTTTGACTGCTTGGATCTCAATGCTCCTAACCATTTTGAGATTCATGTCAGTGGGTGAGCCCCACATACTTCTTGACGATCTATCCATCCAGACGACTCATGCTGCTCATGATATTATTATTTTAATTCTTGTCTATATCTTAAAAATATGTGAAAATGGTGTCTTAACACTTGGATTAATTATGTTGTTTTCTGCATATGTAAATAGGTGCACAAATTGATGGGTATACTTTGACTCCTTTCCTTGAGCTAACCATGACCCATGGGCCGAAACCTATGGACCTAACCATAAATCATCTAACCATCTGCCAAATTGATGGTCAGATTTTCATCTTAAATAATGAACCTTGACTTTTGTGCCACTCAATGTTCCTAAAGTCGGTGGACAGGTTCGGGCGGTCGAGTGGATTGAGTCGAGCGGTGCCTAGGTGAGCACCTCAAGATTTGGGCGGTCCCGAAGTATATATATATGCACCCTAGAACACCTACATTTTTCTTGGGCATCTCTGTTTGTGCACACGTTAGAGACACCTTGAAAATCCTTAATTGCTTCGAATCAGATGATGGTGATCTTGTTTCGGCCCAATATCCCACACACTAGATCTTGAGATTATGGCGCACCAATTATACGATCATCAGTGTTTCATTCCATATGTCAAAGATCCCCAAAAAATGGCCCTTCAATCATATAATACACATGACACTTAAACGTGATTGCGTATGTTTAGGGCCATTTTCTGGGTATCTGTGACACATGGAATAAAAAACTGACGGTCTGATAGATGTACTTTGATCTCAAGATCTTTTGTGTGGAATATCAGGGTGAAACACGACCTCCGTCATCTGATTTGACATCATTAATGGTCTTCACATGCTACATGTCCTTAAAATACCAAGTCTCTCTTTAAAGTCGGTGCAAGGGCCAACATTTCGAGTGCAATGGAGCCTCAGTCGGTGCAATCGATAAGCCGGATAGAACAATCAAATATCAGAGTGCAATGGAGCTCCATTTCTATATCAGCATAAAACAGACATAAATCTAAATTCTGAACAAAGATAAACACAATAGATCTCAATATAAAATATATCTCGAAAAGGAACCAAGAAGAACCACTGGTGATGGCCAATCCAACACCTAAACAATGATTTCTAATGATGGTTCCTCAAAATGATATCAAAAGAAACAAAATAAGCCTTGGGTCCATAATTCAAAATAATCCTAAAACAAAACAGACAAAAAGATATACCAAAATCACTACCCAAAATCAAGGAAATAACTCGTCGAGCGAGAATTTTGGCTCCTCCTTTGGCTCGTAATCTGGATCGCTCTCGTAACCTTGTGCCTGAGTCTCTACACCTATGACGTATAGTCGGGGTGAGCTAATATCGAAGCTCAGTAGAAGAAACTCATTTAATTATATTTTGTCATAATTAAGGGGTTTTCAAAGACTGAAATCAGATCAGATATGGTATTCAAAACAAATACTCATTTACTATATTCCAATTTTAAATGATCAAATGCATAGTGATGAATGAGAAGTCAAACAATCTAATGTTCATAAGGTTTTCGGATTTTGATTCATGCATGCACTTTATTAATTGATTTAAACGTTAACTTAAACTTCTTCTCACATTACTATATCATGAGAGTAGGAATAAAATCGATGGGAACCCCTAACAAACCATCGTTGTTCAATTAATCATTTTTCAGGTAACATGCAATAAGTCTCTGCGTTATGAGGGTAACTTGTGCTATACAGATACTCAATCAAATATGTTCAAAGTCAAACTCACGGATATCCCGCCGTGTCGGTCACGGATATCCCGCCGCGTCGGTTGGGATTCGTTCATGGGAACTATAAATCGAATGCTGATGCTAATACATATTTTAGATGTTGAGTCAAATTCTAAATTCAGATGCAGATTACAGTTCATATTTCAAATGAATAGTTTCATAATTTATGCTTCACATTCATATTCAAGTGTTTTCAGAATTCATGGTTCATATTTCATGCTAATCATATTCAAGACAGATTTAAATCCAGTTTGGAGTTCATAATTTATTCGAAACAGTCTCATATATATTTTGGAAACAAAAACATGTCCTTTGTGGAAAATGTAATTAAGATAGAGGTTTCCCTACCTAAAACTCGATCAAAGTTTGACCCATAAATCCATACCATAGGCTTTTCCACACTCAACCTATACTGAATTAACACAAAAAAAGTGTTAATATTGTTTCAACAAGCATACAAAAGTTCCCCATAATTTTTCCAAAGAAAAATTAAAAGCCAGAAACAGGGCAAAAATCGAATGTCGATTCCCTATTTCGAATGTTCGATTTTCAATTCGAACTTCGATTTTCAAATCGATGTTCGATTTCCTCAAAAATCGAACCTGTCAGAAAAGAGCCAAATTCGAACTTCGATTTAATTTTCGAACGTTTGAATTCCTCCATAAACTGTTGTTCTCAGTTTTTCATTCCGAAGTTATATTCCTTTTGACTTTTATAAATTTTATCCTACTATGCATATACAAACTAGTCTAAATTGAGGCTAATAATTTTAACAAACCGAAGCATTAGGTCACTTCCCGTTTCAAGGTCGATTCCAAGGTGTTCGATGATTAAATTCAAATGCACCGGATCAAATCTTACAAAACCTCAAGCAGCTGAACTCCAGACTCAACTCATCTCTAACAGTGCTGATAGTGTAACTGTCACCCCAGATTCACATACGATTTGGTACCACTCTCTCCTAATACCTCCAATCCGATCAGTGGTGGATTACAAGGCTTTTCTACGGTCAAGATCGCAAGAGTAATCGTGATTCTAAGGGATCTACTTAGAGAGGTAAGGAAATTTGCAAACTCACCAAGTTGGTTCTCACGAGAGGAAGAGTGGTGAGAGTTTGCTTCTCACTCTCCTTATCTTATAAGGAAAAAACAAGTCTAAAAATATCAGGATATTTTGAAGAAATATCATGATATTTCTTTCAAAATTCTATCTACTTGAATCAAATTTATTTTCGGCGTTGGGCACACACACAAGAGTCAGTGTACGAGCCATTGGTCAAGGGCCTTTACTAAATCTAAATCAAAATTCCTTTGACTTATAATATTCTGATAAGTTTATTTACTCATAACTTCCAAAGTTATTGTGCAACATTTTCGGGCATGCTTACCAAGGTGAACGTGTTCGGGTCCAAAATATCCGAGATATTACATTTTCCCCTTCTTAGGAATTTTCGTCTTCGAAAATAAATCCAATTCTTTAACTGAATGCCAAATTTAAAGAAAGACAACGGAATGAAAAGAAAACGATGCAAATGGGACAATCACAATCAGGGAGAAACCCTAATCACATCGAATGCAATCTATGCAGGCAGTACCTATGGTTATGTCTACGATTAATTCCCATCCTATAGAAAAATTTGGGAAGATAACAAAATAAAATTAGTCAGAGCCTTAATTGGTATGGGTCACAGTGCAATAGTCTTCGCGAAGCATGCATTTCAAGGAATGTGATCTGTAGTAACCTGGATGTACTTCGTGTGGCATCCCATAATACCATAGAGAAGTTGCATCCGTACATGGATGCCGACAGTCCAAGTCCCACGTGCCCGAGAAAATACCCTCCCATGACTCAAGGTAAACAGTCGAGTATTTTATCAATTTACATTGGCAGATTACACACACACAGATATTTTGAACTAGGTAGAATCAGTCAAACATTTTTAAATCAAGCGAATCATACAGGTATGTGTCAAACTCTAATCGTGTAGAAGTAGAATTTTCAGATAAATGAAATTTTAAATGAGTCCAATAAAATAAATAGCAAGACATGCATTCAAAACGCAAAAAGATCAATAGGCACCCATAACAAATCATAGCAGCTAGAGTATGTCACATGATCAAGTAATTATATAAGTAAGCAAAAGATGTAGAACCACTAAGTTCTAATAATTCATCAACATTGAAATATATACATTGCCCAAAAATGTTAAAGTTCAAAAAGAAGCTCATGTATCCACCGCATCCTCACTAATCCTCCCCACCCTCATCAGGTCCAGCCTCCTGATCATCATCTCTAGCATCCTGATCTGCAACGTCCCCAACTCCTGAAGTAGAAGCACGAATCGTGGAGGCGTGAAAATCAGCCAGATGGGTAGCGTAGTCAGTCGGGTAAGCATGCCGCATCAAGTAGGTCAGCATACCGTCGTGGACCTCCAACTGACTGCTCATAGTATGCATCTTCTGAATCAAGGAATGGATCTTCTGGCCCATTGCAGTCATCTGCCAAGTAAACTCGGATAAGGTAAGCACATTGGCATGTGGGGCCTGAGGCTGAAATGGTGGTGGCTGGTCTATCTCTGGATCATCGTGGTCAGGAGCTGCTTGATCAGCTGGTTCATGATCATCTTCTTCTGGGGCCACGACTTCTTGAGGAGCTTTCAGTAACTTTTTGTAATTCCTACTCCAATCCGCCAATGTGTAGGTCTTGACACCGGCGGTGGACTTGGGTTCATCATTTGGAATTTCATACGTAGGCCCACCATGGTAATCGTCAAGCATGAGAGATATTAATCGGGCGTATGAAATTTCTTTAGTAAGGGCCTTCCTCTTTTTTCCCATTTTCTCACGAGCCACAATAAAGCCCTTGAATACAACCTCCGGGGTACTAAACCATTTGTCTTGAGAAGCGGAAAATAGGGCTTGTTGAATGGTTCCCCACCTTTCCGATCGGTGCCTGAAGGGATAAGGTTAGACTTGAAAATAACATCAAGCATCCACATGGTATCCGGCAGTTGGGCTCGAGTTATCGATTTCCCGGGCCTATGTCGTCCTTGTGTCATTCGTGCAATGACATCATGAACTGCGATAGTTGTGGATTTTGGTACTAATAAACCCATGGTTGGGGAATGCTTGGTAGGACAAGTCATCGCCGTAGCGATATCATCGAGATCAAATGCATAATCTCGTCCATCTATAGAGGTATAAATCCTCTTCTCATCACCCTGTCGCCTGTGTTGGTAAAACAACCATACCAAACGAGGGTAAAAATGGGTGTGAAAAGGTTGAAGTAGGGTTTGCAATTTAGCCTTCTCTAAATAATCATGTGTCCATTGTGTGGTCAGTTGTTGGTTGAAAAGTTCGGGATCAAAGATCCATTCATCATCAAAACTCTTAGCACTCCACCACTCATTGGGTTGTTCACGAGCTGATGGAGGAGGTGGTATCGTTTGTGGCTATGGTGGGGGTGGTTGGCTAGAAGGACCAGTCCTAGATGCAGGCCGTTTGGAAGTAGGGATCTTAGGAGTTGATTGTTTCTTAGATCCCATAGAAAATACAAACAAAACTAAATTTGAAAGAGCAATCCACAAAATAAGGTAGGGTTTACCTTTTGAAGAGTGGAAATCCAATACTTGTTAGTGGAAACCGAAGCCCCTTGCAAATTTGGTTAGTAGCGCCTCGATTTCACCTAAGAAAGGAAGAAGAAAAATATAAAAAACCCGAAGCTCTGCTCGAGGAAGGTGTTCGAATGAAAAAATTAAAACCCCAAACAGAACTTAAATCGATAAATTTGAACTTTGAATTTATTTTCGAACATTGAATTTTAATTCGAACTTCGATTTAATTTTTGAACGTTCGATTTTGGCCTAAAGTTTATCAGGTGCCTGACAATTTCGAACTTCAATTTTTATATTTCGACATTCGATTTGGAAATCAAACATTCGATTTTGAAATTCGAAGTTCAATTTTATCAGAAACTGTCAACAAATAAAATTTGGAAATTTTCAGACTTTGATGTCTGTTTAAGGTTCAGTACCTATCAGTTAAGGCCTGTACAAACCTAAAACACCCATTACTTCAATTAAACCACCTCTTCATCATTTAATTGTGATTACGAGTCAACAAAAAAATGAAACCCGATCCAATTAATTGTATATAAGTTCTTCAAAGTGAACCAAATTATATAATCATAGAAACAATGTTATGCTGAGAACTTCGTACAAAATACAAGTCATATAGATAAAAAAAAATGCAATACATTCTTTACACATGCCATATGTACAAATTTCCTAAAGTCACTCAAACAAGTGCTGAAATTGTTCATGAATTTTTGCTTCGCGTTCCCATGTGGCTTCATCTGATGTATGGTTCCGCCATTTTATGAAAACTAAAGGAATCCTTTTGGTTCTCAAGATCTGCTCCTTGCAGTCTAAGATCTGCACTGGCTCCTCGACCACTAGACCATCCTGAATCTCAATGGGTTGATAGTCTAACACGAGTCATGCCTCTAATGTACTTCCGCAACATGGACACATGAAATACATTGTATATGCTGGATAGTTGCGGCGGTAAAGCCACTCTGTAAGCAACCTCTCTGACTCGGCCCAGTATCTCAAAAGGCCCAACATACCGAGGACTCAACTTTCCTCTTTTACTGAATCGCATCATGCCCTTCATAGGCGAGATTCAGACAAAGACATTGTCGCCAACCTGTAATATAAATATTGGCTACCATCTCATAAATTTAAAGTAGTGTAAAGGTGATTAATGCAATTAAGCTCACCTTAAAGTCAACATGTCTCCGTTTGAGATCAGCATAGCTTTTCTTGTGACTTTGAGCCACTTGTAATCGTTCACGGATCAATCGAACTGTTTCGGTTGTGCTTTCTACGATCTGAGGCTCAAAACAAACTTCTCACCAACTTCCTCCCAATTTAGCGGAGACTTGTACCTCCATCTATATAAAGCCTCGTAGGGAGCCATACCGATGCTAGCCTGGTAGCTATTATTATAGGCGAACTTAATTAAAGGTAAGTGTTGGTCCCATGACCTGTGAAAATCTAACGTACAAGCACGTAGCATGTCCTCAATGATCTGGTTCACTCGCTCCGTTTGCCCATCGGTTTGAGGGTGAAATGCCGAGTTGAAGTCAAGCCTAAAACCCATCCCCTCCTGAAATCACTGCTAGAATTGAGATGTGAACAACGAGTCTCTATCAAACACACAACGAATCGGTATACTATGTAACCTGACTATCTCCTTGAGGTGCAACTCTGCAAGTTTACTGGCGGTATATGTCATATTATAAGGCAGGAAATGAGGGGATTTAGTCAATCGATCCCCAATGACCTAGATGGTATTGTTCTTCTTTAGAGTTCTTAGCAGACCCAAAATGAAGTCCATAGAATGACTTCCCATTTCCACTCCGGTACAAGTAATGATTGTAATAACCTAGATGGGTTCCGGTAATCAACCTTGACCTGTTGACATACCAAACACCGTGAGACATACTCAGCTACATCTCTCTTCAAACCGCTCCACCAGAAGCTCTTCTTTAAAACCTGGTACATCTTGGTACTGCCCCAATGAATGACATACGTAGACTTGTGAGCCTCTTCTAAAATGGTATCGCGAAGCTTAGTATGCTTGGTACGCATACCCAGTCTCGAAACAATAAGGTGCCATCGTCTCTGATGGAGAAATTTGTTTTACCTCCTCCAATCACATTACATCTGATAGCCATAAGCTCATCATCCATCTTCTGAAGCTTCTGAATATTCTTAAAGAGTGTCGGACGAATCACATGGGTAGCCATCAGTGCTCCTGAACCTTTCACGTCAAACCTTGTGCTGCATAAGGCCATATCTTCAAGTAACTGCTATCTATTTACTCTAGTGATGAGGTGTGACAACAGAGTAGAAGACTTTCGACTCAGTGCATCTGCAATGACGTTCGCCTTTCCTGAGTGATACTAGATAGAGCAGCCATAGTCCTTTAGAAACTCCTTTCATCGTCGCTGCCTCATATTTAAGTCTTTCTGGGTAAATAGGTACTGAAGGCTCTTATGATCGGTAAATATATCGAATGTTTCACCATAGAAGTAATGTCTCCAGTTCTTCAGAGCGAAGATGACTGCCACTAACTGTTAAGACCTGAAAAGTACCACTTTTCACCCCTTAACTTAACCTTTGATTAGACCCTTAGCTACCTAATAAACTCGTCTTAAGTGCTTTGTTCAGGAAATAATCAGCAGTGAAATAAGGCCAAGAATCCTGTTATGGAGCCTGCTTTGGCACCAGATGCCCCTCAGCAAGAATGAACCTTGAAGCCTCGCGCAGATCAGCTGAGTTTCCCAAGGCTTTACAAGCAACCTCTCGCGCAGATGAATGACTGAGGAGCTTCAGAAACTCAACTCCGCGCAGCTCTCGCGAAGCTCAAGAGTAGAACACAGCGCTCAGTGTCACGCAGTTCAAAGCAGACCTCTCTTAATCTCGCGAAGGTCACTTAAGATAGCTGAGGAAAGAGAGCTTCAGAAAATGTCTCGCGCAGTCACCGCGGGGTACAATTCTCAGAAGAAGAACGCCTCACGCGCCATTCAAGAAAAAAAGCATCCTGGCGAAGGCAAAGCCAATCTCGCAAAGATTGAGTGAGACAAAGAACCTCGTGCAGTTCAGAACTCAAAAGAATCTCGCGAGGTAACTCGCGAAGTCCAAGTAAAGAGAAGAGCTTGCGTAGTTCTCGCGTTGCTGCCCAACGAAGACTAATCTACCGCGCGACTGCTTGAATTGCAGCCTTGCGATGCTTGAGACTGTATTTTCTATTCAACCTCGCGAACTCCAACCCAGCGAGAGCTCAACTCTCTACCGCGCGACTGCCTGAAGAGCAAACCAAGGCAACCTCGCGACGGCTGAAGCTTCAGTGTCAAATCATCCTAGCAAAGGGCAAGTCTGAGAAGTACGAAGCTACAGCTACCTAGCGAGGCTCTGCACCTAAACTTCCATCTCTTCAGCAGAGGGCATTCTAGAAATTTCCAGTGATTAGGGCACGCACTCCCACGCTTAAATATCCGTGCACACGCCTCGAGGCATCCAAGGATCACTAGAAGTCCACGTGGCATCATTAAAATTAGGGTTTCCTAACCCTAATGCGCCGCCACCCCACTGCTATATATACCCAGGCCTAGCTTAGGTTTAGGTATCTGGGAACCTATCTCAGATCACTTTTCTTTTCTCTTTCTTTTTAGCAGTAAGTAGTTTTCTTTTCTTTTCTTTTCTTCTCTCCATAGTCCAGCAATTGCTGGCTATGACTTTGTATATGTATTTGAGTTAGATTAATGGAAGTTTTGTAATAGGATTTATACTTTGTGGGATTGTTGTTAATTTGTGCAAGGTCGCGCCTTGTGATCCCCCATTGCCTTGGTGTGTTTCAAAGAAATAGAGGATGATTTTGAGGGCCACTCGGATCCAAGTAACACAGTGTGTGCAGGCTATCATGGTCTTCCAGCCTTAGCCCCACCACAGGACCTACTAGATCTGAAATCCCCATGGGAGCTTGAGCTGGTAGCCTGGTGAACATGGTTGTAGCAACGATAATCTTGTTTTGTCTTGGGCTCTGTGAGGAGGATAACCTCTAGGATAGTCTGTGACCATTTAAGTAGACAGATTATAGCCTTAGGGTGATTCTGATCCACTGATCCAAGATGGATCCTTCTTCTTTTCACCTGAGCTTGTAGAAGCCTGGTGAGGGATTGTACAGAGGCAGACTCCCCCATATTTATATAGATCTGCCATCAGATGCCGGATCTGATCTGGTTATAGAGATTGTAGGTTTGGTGGATCGGACCATTGTAGCCTCTCTCAAGCAATGGACAGCTGGATCGAAGGTTGTACTCAATCGCTTGCTGGTTCTATGTATCTGGGCTATCATGATTTTCCAGCCTTAGCCCCACATATGGAACTTTAGAGGTTGAGGTTCCCTATGGATTCCTGAGCTGGTAGCCTGGATGAAATAGTGCCTGTAATGATTTATTTGTTATGTTCTGACCCATCCCTGGATAGTGGCTCCTCTATGGGATAGTCTGTGACCATTCAAGTGATGTTATAGCCCTAAGGGTGGAGTCATGGCGAGAGATGGGTTGGATCCTTTCTCCTCAGAGGTGATAATGTAGCCTCTGGACAGGATTTCTATAACATCAGATCTAAATCTGAGTTACAAAAACTCCTCTGACCTTGGCTCAATAACATATTTCTCACCTTTTTATAATTATTTTCCACACTCCATCCATCATCTCAATCCTTTCTGTAATTTAGTTATTAGAATACTTAGAATAAGTGACCTTAAACTCCCCTCCTTTTAGATCGCCAGATCGTAGGCGGATCTGGAGGGATCTAGAGGCAGCTCCTTGGAGCCTTAGATCACTGCTTTCACTGTGGGACAAACTCTTACTTATCAAAACTTGCTACAAAGGACCTGTATCTTGCGTGTCTAGGATTTCGAGTTGTCTTTGATTCATCCCCTGTTTTATTCTATTTTTAATTTTTAAATAACTTTCAACACCAACCAATAAGCGAAGCACACTTGAGATCAACAACAAATTTTTGGCACCGTTGCCGGGGAAAGATGATCTAATAGTAGACCCTTAATTTTTGTATTCTTAGTATTATTTATACATGTGAATAATTGATACTGCTGAGATAATTGTGAATTTTCCTTGCAGATCTGGACATCAACAGTGAAGGATAGTTGGACTGCAATTGGAGCGTAGCTACCTCTGTTTGCAAACTCTCTGACTCTAAAGCTCTGTCTATCTTTCTTTTTAAACAATTTTTCCAGCAGTATCTAGGATAGTTTAAATGTATTCTTTGGATAGCTGTAAAATAGTTAGATAAATTTGTTTGTGTACAAGTATTCTTTTGTAATGTGCCTGCAAGAAGCTTTCCTTGCTGTGGGTGTGCTTGTATGCTAGGGAGGAGATCCCTCAACCCTACTTTAGAGCCTCTAAACCCCGAGTTAGAAAGGGGAAGGAGACTTAGAAGAGACAGGCACACCACAGGAGAGCCCCCAGGTAAATCTGCAACAGCAACTATGGGTGAAGAACACCCCAGAACCCTTAATGAGTTGAATGCTCCGGATGACTACAACTCCCCTTATAGCATTCAATTCCCTGATGTTCAAGGGAATTATGAGATAAAAACTTCAATCATCCAGATGCTGCCAGCTTTCCATGGGCTTAGCAAAGAAGACCCTTACAAGCATATTGACCAGTTCTTGGCCTTGTGCACCACTTTTAATATCACTGGTTTGGGACCTGAGGTTACTAGGCTCAGACTCTTTCCCTTCTCTCTGAAGGATAGGGCCAGTACGTGGTTGGCCACTCTTCCCAACAATAGCATTGCTTCATGGAAAGACTTGCAGACCAGATTCCTAACCAAGTTCTTCCCTGAGACCAAAACTAGCCAGTTGAGGAAAGAGATTCTTGCATTTTCTCAATCCCCAACTGAGGATTTTAACCAGTCCTGGGATAGGTTTAAAGAGATGCTCAAACAATGCCCCCATCACAAGATCCCTGAGTGGCAGCTTGTACAAAGCTTCGACAATGGGATTGATGAGAAAAATAGAGATACGGTCGATGCCTCTTGTGGTGGATCCTACATGCACAAGACTGCTGAGGAGGCATGGGAATTGTTTGAGGTGATTAGTGAGAATGCTTTTCAAAAGCCATCCCTGGCAAGAACTCATCAGGAATCTGAGTCAAAGGTGGGGCCTGCTGTTGGATCCAAAGGAAAAATTTATGATGTGTCTGGGAACGATGACCTACGACTGCAGATGGCAAACCTCTCTATGAAGTTTGATAAATTATTGACTGTGATACAACCCAGAAGGGCTGCTCATGTGGCGGAGGCATGTCTGATATGCCAGTCCCCACAGCACACAGTGGAGGAATGTCCATCTGCAGGGCAATTTCCTGAATTAATGTTGGAACATGCTGCTGCTGCTCAGTCTTATGGCCAACAACAATCTGGGGGCTACAATAGGCAGCTATATGGATACCAGCACCAAAATGCTGGTTACCAATGGAAGCAAGATAACTACATGCAGCCCCAGCAGTAGCAAAATCAGTTGGTT
The DNA here is from genome assembly GCA_021018995.1 of Chloranthus sessilifolius. Taxonomy (NCBI): domain Eukaryota; kingdom Viridiplantae; phylum Streptophyta; class Magnoliopsida; order Chloranthales; family Chloranthaceae; genus Chloranthus; species Chloranthus sessilifolius. The sequence goes on along the minus strand of CM037593.1, from coordinate 47,113,949 downwards.
CTACCCCCTTCTTAACCAAGAAATACTTCCTTTGAGGACCAAGTCTTGGCTTCATTGCAAAACTTGGGTTCCTTAGCTCAGACTGTGGATTCTCATGGTCAGAGCCTCCAGAAAATGGAAGAGCAACTGAGCCAAATGTCCAAAACCTTGGCTAGGAGAGATGAAGGCAGATTATCCTGCCAGCCAATTGCTAACCACAAGGGTCAGTTTTTCATTAAGGAAGCTTCCTCAGAGTTTGAGGACACCAATGCTGTCACTACCCTAAGGTCTGGCAGGCTGGTAAATAACCAGGTGGGTAACAGACCAGCTGAGGCAATTTCCACCGATGATGAAAATGATCATGAAAGAGATGTTGTTGGGCCACCAAGCTAAGAATTGCCTGCCACCTTGCAACATGAGAAAAATAAAGAGGCTGTAGTTGAGCCTCAGCAGGAAGATATACATGAAAAAAGAAAAAAACAGAAGTTTAATCATGGGCTTGCGGTGAACCAAGAAGATACCTACCGCCATTTCCTCAGGCTATGAATAGTCCTGTCCCTTTTGAAAAAGGGAATGCCCAGATGGAGGAAATGATGGAGACTTTTAGGCAGGTAAAAATCAATTTACCCCTGCTTGAGGCAATTAAACAAGTCCCAGCCTATGCAAAGTTCCTGAAAGACCTCTGCACCCAAAAGAGAAAGGCTAGAGGCCATGTGTCCAAGAAGATCTTTGCAACCGTGAATTACGTATTTAACATAGCAATGCTCGAGAAGTTGCAAGATCCGGTATACCCACTATTCCCTCGTGTAATTGGCGATCATACAATTGCAAAAAGCCCTTTAGACCTTGAGGTGTTAACTGTTGCCATACAATGTATATCGCACTAGGTTTGGGGGAGTGAAGGCTACCCCATTGTCCGATTATGGTGGTGTCCGAGAGGAAACCTCTGGGGATGGTTGAGGATGTCTTAGTAGGAGTGGATAAGTTTTTCTACCCTGCTGACTTCTTAGTTTTGGATATGGGCTGCAGCATTAGCCCAAACCCCATACATTATATCAAGGTGGCCTTTCTTGGCCACTGCCAATGCTTGCATCCAATGTAGGTCTGGAGTAATGGAGGTAACCTTTGGACATATGAAAGTTGAGCTGAATGTGTACGACAGTGCAAAGTACCGTCAGATGGACAATGAGGAGAGATTTGCAGTGGATGTACTAGAGGAAATTGTAGAAGAAGAATTGCCCACTCTACTAGAGTGGGGCAACATTGTCAGGAATTTAGTTGACATTTGGGACATGGTGGAGGAAGAGAGCCCAGATAGGAGATCAAAAGACATGCCAATATCAGAGGCTCCTGTGGGCTCAGTGCAGCACTCCAGTTGGAGACCTACACTGCTACCTCTTCCTCCAACCTCCAATGCACCTATTTTTCCATCCACCCAACAGGCCCCTGATCTGGAACTTAAGCAACTTCCAGAAACATTAAAATATGCTTTCCTTGAGAAAGGTGAGAAGCTTCTTGTAATTATCTCTTCCTCCCTTACCAATGAGCAGGAAGAGGAATTACTCACAGTTTTGAGGAAGCACAAGAAGGCAATTGGTTGGACCATTGCCGATTTGGGAGGAATTGATGCATCAATTTGCATGCATAGGATCCATCTTGAGGAGGGAGCATTACCCTCCAGGGAAATGCAGAGGAAGCTAAATCCTCACATGCAGGAAGTGGTCCTCAAGGAAATCATTAAATTGCTAGATCAGGGGTGATTTATCCCATCTCTGATTCTCATTGGGTGGCACCTATCCAAGTGGTGCCCAAGAAATCTCGCATAACAGTGATTGAGACTGAAACTGGTGAGTTGAGGCCAGCCAGGGCAACCACTGGCTGGAGAGTGTGCATTGATTATAGGAAGCTCAACTCTAAAACTAGAAATGACCATTTCCCTTTCCCCTTCATTGATCAAATCCTGGACAAATTGGTTGGAAAAGCTTTTTACTGTTTTCTTGATGGATACTCGGGGTACAACCAAATCCCTGTGCATCCTCAAGACTAAGAAAAAACCACCTTCACCTGTCCTTTTGGCACCTTCGCTTACAGAAGGATGCCTTTTGGACTCTGTAATGCACCAGCCACTTTTCAAAGGTGTATGTATGCCATATTCTCTGACATGATTGACAAGTTTTTGGAGATTTTTATGGATGACTTTTCTGTCTATGGAGCCAGCTTTGGCCGGTGTCTACAGCACCTCAGCCTAGTTTTGCAAAGATGTGAGAAAACCAATTTGGTTTTAAGCTGGGAAAAGAGCCACTTCATGGTAACACAAGGCATTGTGTTGGGCCATGTAGTCTCTAAAGAAGGGCTTGAGGTAGACAAGGCCAAAGTGGACCTCATTGCCAATTTACCCCCTCCAAAAACAGTCAAGCAAATCAGATCCTTCCTTGGGCATGCAGGATTTTACAGGAGGTTCATTAAGGACTTCAGCAAAATTGCCAAGCCATTATGCCACCTGCTCTGTCAGGATGTCCCCTTCAACTTTTTTGCTGAATGTCTGAAGGCTTTTGAACCATTGAAAATCTGCCTCACCTCTGCTAATGTACTCCAAACACCGGACTATACCCTGCCTTTTGAGCTGATGTGTGACGCATTAGACCTGGCAATAGGTTCTGTGTTGGGCCAAAGAAAAGAGAAATTGCCTGTGGTCATTGCTTATAGCAGCAAATCACTTGCTGAAGCTCAGCTGAACTATACCACAACTGAGAAAGAGCTTCTAGCAGTGGCTTACGCTGTTGACAAATTTAGAGCCTACCTACTAGGATCTAAAACTGTGATCTTCACTGACCATTCGGCACTGAAGTACCTACTGTCCAAGAGAGATGCTAAGCCGAGGCTGATTAGATGGATACTCCTGTTACAGGAGTTTGACATCGAAATCAAGGACAAAAAGGGTGTGAAAAATGTGGTGGCTGACCACTTGTCCAGAATTATCTTGGAGGAATGCCTGGATGGCCCTACAAATGATGCCTTCCCTGATGAGCAATTATTTGCCATCCAATCCGTAGTCCCTTGGTTTGCACACATAGTTAATTATCTGGTTATAGGAAAGATTCCTCCCCACTGGACCAAAATGGATAAAGACCTGTTCTTCTCAAGGGCCAAGCATTTTTTTTGGGAGGAACCTTGCCTATACAAGTACTATGCCGACCAGATCATCCGACGATGTGTTCCCGAAAGTGATTTCCCCAGTATTCTGGCTATGTGCCATGAAAATGCCTGTGGAGGCCACTTTAGTGGGAGAAAATCGACAAAAAGTCATGCGGTGTGAGTTTCTTGGTCATCCTTATTCAAGGATGCACACACACACTGCAAGGCATGTGCGAGATGTCAGAAATTAGGAGGGCTGTCTAAAAGGAATTCAATGCCATTACAGCCCATCCTTGTTGTAGAACTGTTTGATATATGGGGAATAGACTTCATGGGTCCCTTTCCCCCCTCTAATGGTTACCAGTTCATCTTAGTGGTAGTGGACTATGTTTCCAAATGGATAGAAGCCATTGCCACAAGAACCAATGATAACCAGGTAGTCCTCAAATTCATAAAGCACAACATTTTCTCAAGATTTGGAACCCCTAGAGCTATTATCAGTGATGGGGGTAGCCACTTCTGCAACAGGAATTTCGCGAGCTTGCTCAAGAGATATTCTGTGACCCATAGGATTGCTACTCTCTACCACCCACAAACAAGTGGGCAAGTTGAAATTTCCAATAGGGAGATTAAGCACATCCTTGAGAACGAGCGATTGAGAGAAACTGGATGATGCACTGTGGGCCTATAGGACTGCCTATAAGACCCCTATCGGAATGTCCCCATTCAGACTAGTCTATGGCAAGGCCTGCCATCTCCCAGTCGAGTTAGAACACAGGGCCTATTGGGCCATTAAGAACTTGAACATGGATCTAACTTCTGCTGGTCAACACAGGTCATTACAACAATCGGAATTGGATGAGCTGCGGATGGATGCTTACGCCAATGCCAGGATCTACAAGGAACGGGCTAAAGCCTTCTTCGACAAAGGCTTGCTGAGGAAAAGCCTCGAACCGGGTGGTAAGGTTTGGTTATTCAACTCCAAACTAAAATTCTTTCCTGGCAAATTAAAATCCAGATGGGATGGTCCCTATATTGTCGTAAATGTTTCCCCATCTGGTGCTGCGGAAGTCCAGGACCCCAAATCTGGGAGGACCTTCAAAGTGAATGGTCAAAGGCTGAAGCCTTGCATTGAACGACCTGCAGATCCTATGTGCACTGTTCATTTTCATGGGACCCCTACATCTACCTGACCAGCAGTTGTGTCCATATTGTACTATATTACTTTTGTTTTTACCTTAAATTTTAGGAAATTCTAGGAGATAAGTGGAGTTTGATATTGTTGTGCTTGCTAATATTTATGGGGGGATCGGTATGACTTCTTCTTCTTCTGTGAATTTCTGATTTGGCCCTCGCGAGTTCCACACGCTGATTTGGGAAGGCTCGCGCAATTCGCATGGCCCAATTCTTTCGTTGTCACGAGTTTCAATGCTGCAGAATATCACGCGCACTTCCAGCGCTAACTCCCATAATCGCGTGATTCTGGTCTCTCGTGATTCCCTTACCCAGCTGCGCGAACCTAATGCATTTTTCATTTCCCACATTGACTGCTGGGACTTGACGTTTCCCAAGTCACTCTCATTTAATGGCGGTGACTTGGATGTTGCTCAACCGTTTCATCTTCCACAATCCCTCGCCTTTAAATACACAGGGAGGCCATGTTCATCTTCACAGCATCCTATCTCACCCTCGCGGTCCTTCCATATTCCTCATCATGGCAGATGACAAGCCAAACGCACTGCCTAACAAGTTTTACCCGATGTGGTTGGACCCGCCGCCCCCTAAAGAGCCAGATCCCCTCCAACCCCTCTGGGACGAATTCGAGGAGGTTCTGCAAACCCTTGCCAAGGAGGAGGAGGAAAAGCTCCAGCCGCAGAAGAAGAAATGCAGGACCGAGCCATCCCCCTCCACTCCACCCCCTCCACTCCACCCCCTCCCCCACCTTCTCCACACCCCCTCCTTCTCAATCCCCCCACCCTTGATCTTTCTCCCTTTCCCTCTTTCTTTTTGTACTTTTCTTTTAAGCATAATAATATCTTCCTTTTTTGATGCGCTGCCCTGTTTTCTGTTGTTGGAATCTTTATTTCTTGTTCTTTTCTTTTATGCTGTAATAAATCTGTTGCACATTGACCTTGATCCAGTGAGGACACTGCTCCTCATAGGTTTGGGGGTATGATGTGAGACCGCCAATGGAATAGTTAACATAAGTGCAGCAGACTCATCTGAGCAATATGGAAATGGACCTCTGTTCACTTAAGAATCATGAAATTAAGAAGTTTAAAATTTATGCAAACATTGAACATTATAGACTTCTAATATTCCACATTTCCATAATAATTTCACCAAGGAAACACACTTGTATCTGTACTTAGTGAATCATTAGAGAGAGAAAAAGGTGAGGACATACTTAAAAGTTCAAAGGATGACCATAACCAGTGAGAATTGGGCCTACAAATTTTTTTTTTTTTTTGAGGAGTAACTAAGGCATTTCTTCTAGTTCTAAGGACTGGCTAAGTCGCTATGCTCACTAGAAGTTAGGTAACTCCAAGTTGAAACAACTGACAGTACTCATGAGACCTAGGAAAAGATCAAGGCCTTCTCTTGGATAGTTTGAGCCTAAAAAGATCAATCCTAAAGCAACTGCCCTTGGCCATACCCCCTTTGAGCTTTAAATCCTAAATTTCTTCAAAATACACCTGAGTACTTGAACCTGAACCTGTGAACCTGATTCAACCTACCCTCACTCTGGGAATTCAGAAGGTAAAGGAGAAAGAGTTGAAGATGGACTAGCTATGGTCAGCATTAGGTGAATGGAGAAGAAGCATCTATTTTGGCAGAATGGTAACTGAGGACATGGTGGCATTTCTGAGAAGCAAAAACAAAATAAAAAAGAAGAAAACTCCAGTAAAAAGAAATAAAAAAAATAATAATGAAGAGGAATAAGAGAGAAGTCAAGAGGAACCTTCATTGGAAAATCAAAATCAAGAAGAGAAACTGATCACTTCAAATCGGAAAATCTCAAAGAAGATGAAGGGAGCTGAATTCAAGAAGGTGAAGTCATGAACCACCTCATGCACCCACTGGGTTCTCAATTTTTGAACCCCTTTTCAAACCTTCCATTCTTTTTCACCATACTCCATAAGCCACATTTCTACCCAGTTAAAAGCCCTTGTGATCTAAAGATTGAGTGAGCTGTCATGTGAAGATAAGGAATTATCCAATCTATGGTGAGAAACTGACAATGATGCCAGCACTTAAGAACTCTACCTATGCTCATGCTTACAAACCCAGTTGGGGGATGTAACTGCTCTTGAGCCTGTGAGAAATTGAACCCCTCAACAAACCTTGATGAGAGTATGCCCTGTAAAGCTTTCTTTTGGGTCTAAACTTGAATGCATTATGTATGACCTTAACCTAATTTTCTGACATAAGGATAAGCTCAGTGCTGACATGCACTTGTGCAGTTTTTTGTGATCACAAATTATTTAGAAATGCTGTGCAAACATGAGAATTATGCTGTCTAAGTTCCTGTGCAACCAATGAATTAAACTTCTTTTATGCTGATTCATGAGTAGAGTAAATCTGATTCCTTAACTGCTCATTAGAAGACAGTGCACTTTAGTTAACTATTTCATTGGAGAAGTTTGTGGGTGTCTTCATTGAAAACCCTCAGGAGACTTCACTCCTCCACTAGGGATCACCTAGGGGTTTAAAAGGCTTGGTACATATGCTAAATGTATCTGTGCTCCCTACGAAAGTGGCATTTAATTTTTAGAGTAGATTTAATGTAGCTTTGCTAAGGGACTAGCAAAGATTAGGTTTGAGGGTGTGTTAAGACCTGAAAAGTACCACTTTTCACCCCTTAACTTAACCTTTGATTAGACCCTTAGCCACCTAATAAACTCGTCTTAAGTGCTTTGTTCAGGAAATAATCAGCAGTGAAATAAGGCCAAGAATCCTGTTATGGAGCCTACTTTGGCACCAGATGCCCCTCAGTAAGAATGAACCTTGAAGCCTCGCGCAGATCAGCTGAGTTTCCCAAGGCTTTACAAGAAACCTCTCGCGCAGATGAATGACTGAGGAGCTTCAGAAACTCAACTCCGCGCAGCTCTCGCGAAGCTCAAGAGTAGAACACCGGTCACGTCACCTCAAAGCGCACCTCTCTTAATCTCAAGGTCACTTAAGACTGAGGAGAGAGCTTGAAGATGTCTCATGTGCGTGCGATCCCATGGGGTACAATTCTCAGAAGAAGAATGCCTCGCGCGCCATTCAAGAAAGAAAGCATCCTGGAGAAAGCAAAGCCAATCTCGCGAAGATAGAGTGAGACAAAGAACCTCGTGCAGTTCAGAACTCAAAAGAATCTCGCGAGGTAACTCACGAAGTCCAAGTAAAGAGAAGAGCTTGCACAGTTCTAGCACTGCTACCCAGCGAAGACTAATCTACCGCGTGACTGCTTGAATTGCAACCTCGTGATGCTTGAGACTGTATTTTCTATTCAACCTCGCGAACTCCAACCCAGTGAGAGCTCAACTCTCTACCGCGCGATTGCCTGAAGAGCAAACCAATGCAACCTCGCGACGGCTAAAGCTTCAGTGTCAAATCATCCTAGCAAAGAGCAATGAGCTACCATGCGAGAAGTCTGGGAAACTACAGCTACCTAGTGAACCTAAACTTCCATCTCTTCAACAGAGGGCATTCTGGAAATTTCCAGTGATTAGGGCACGCACTCCCACGCTCAAATCTCCGTGCACACGCCCCGAGGCATCCAAGGATCAGTAGAAGGCCATGTGGCATCGTTAAAATTAGGGTTTCCTAACCCTAATGCGCCGCCACCCCACTGCTATATATACCCAGGCCTAGCTTAGGTTTAGGTATCTGGGAACCTATCTCAGATCGCTTTTCTTTTCTCTTTCTTTTTAGCAGTAAGTAGTTTTTCTTTTTCTTTTTCTTTTCTTCTCTCCATAGTCCAGCAATTGCTGGCTATGACTTTGTATATGTATTTGAGTTAGATTAATGGAAGTTTTACAATAGGATTTATACTTTGTGGGATTGTTGTTTATATGTGAGATGCTCTGTGCAAGGCTGCTGCCTTGTGATCCCCCATTGCCTTGGTTGTGTTTCAAAGCAATGGAGGACTAATTTTAAGGGCCACTCAGATCCAAGTAACCTGTGTGTCTGGGCTATCATGGTCTTCCAGCCTTAGCCCCACCACAGGACCTACTAGATCTGAAATCCCCATGGGAGCTTGAGCTGGTAGCTTGGTGAACATGGTGGTAGCAGCGATAATCTTGTTTTGTCTTGGGCTCCGGGAGGAGGATAACCTCTGGGATAGTCTGTGACCATTTAAGTGGACAGATTATAGCCTTAGGGTGATTCTGATCCACCGATCCAAGATGAATCCTTCTTCTTTTCACCTGAGCTTGTAGAAGCCTGGTGAGGGATTGTACAGAGGTAGACTCCCCCATATTTATATAGATCTGCCATCAGATGTCGGATCTGATCTGGTTATAGAGATTATAGGCTGGTGACTGGACCATTGTAGCCTCTCTCAAGCAATGGACAGCTGGATCAAAGGTTGTACTCAATCGCTTGCTGGTTCTAGTGTCTGGGCTATCATGGTTTTCCAGCCTTAGCCCCACATATGGAACTTTAGAGGTTGAGGTTCCCTATGGATTCCTGAGCTGGTAGCCTGGATGAAATAGTGCCTGCAATGATTTATTTGTTATTTTCTGACCCATCCCTGGATAGTGGCTCCCCTATGGGATAGTCTGTGACCATTCAAGTGGACAGGTTATAGCCCTAAGGGTGGAGTCATGGCAGTAGAGATGGGTTGGATCCTTTCTCCTCAGAGGTGATAATGTAGCCTCTGGACAGGATTTCTATAACATTAGATCTAAATCTGAGTTACAAAAACTCCTCTGAGGAGAAAGGATCCTCTCAATCCTTTTTGTAATTTAGTTATTATAATACTTAGAATAAGTGACCTTAAACTCCCCTCCTTTTAGGACTGCCAGGTTTGTAGACAGATCTGGAGGGACTACTAGAGACGGCTCCCTTGGAGCCTTAGATCACCTTTCCCTGTGGGACAAACTCTTACTTATCAAAACTTGCTACAAAGGACCCTGTATCTTGCAGGTCTAGGATTTCCGAGTTGTGCTGATTCATCCCCTGTTTTATTCTGTTTTTAATTTTTAAATAACTTTCAACACCAACCAATAAGTGAAGCACACTTGAGATCAACAACACTAACTCAAGGTCATGCGTTGGATAGTTCTTCTCATAGTCCTTTAGCCACCTAGAATCGTACGCAATGATTCTCTCATTCTAATTAAGCACGTAACTCAATCCCCCGTACGAAATATCACTATATACGGCGAAACCTCCACTGCTAGAAGGTATAGTAAGTACTGACACTATAGTCAACCGCTTTTTGAGCTCCTAAAACTCTGCTCATACTGCTCTGTCCAATCAAACTTAACATTCTTTTTCATAAGATGTGTAAGCGGACCTGATATCTTGGAGAAGCCCTCAACAAATCTTCGATAATATCTTGTCAAATAAAAGAAACTACGAACTTCTGTAATAATCTTCGGTTGTTCCCAGTTCACTGTTGACTCAGTTTTTGCTGGATCAACCGTGATGCCGATCTCAGAGACAATGTGGCCCAGAAAACTAACCTGATTAAGCCAAAACTCACACTTAGTGAGTTTTGCATAAAGCTGGTGGTCTCGGAGTGTCTGAAGAGTCACTCATAAATGCTACTCATGTTCCTCTCGTGTTTTCGAATAGATGACGATGTCATCGATGAAAACTACCACTGATTTATCAAGGTGTGGCTTGAATACCCGGTTTATCAAATCCATGAATGATGCTGGTGCATTCGTTAGCCCAAAAGCCATATCCAGGAACTCATAATGACCATACCTCGTGCGGAACGCAGTCTTGGGGATGTCTTCCACCTTAATCTTAAGCTGATAGTAACTTGACCTCAGATCGATCTTTGAAAATAACTTTACGCGTAGCTGATCAAAGAGATTATCTATCCATGAAAGTAGGTAACGATTCTTAATCGTCATTTTGTTTAGTTAGCGATAATCGATGCAAAGTCGCATCGACCCATCCTTCTTCATAAATAATACCGGTGCTTCCCAAGGAGTCGCATTCGGTTTGATGAAGCCTTTATCTAACAGCTCCTGAAGCTATTCCTTTAACTCTTTCAATTCAGCAGGTGCCATTCGATATGGTGCCTTTGGCAACGGTTTGGTACCTGGTCCTACCTCGATCGCGAACTCGATCTCTCGATCAGGTGGCAATCCAGGCAAATCGTCAGGAAAGACATATGGATAGTCACATGCAATTGTGATGTTAACAATGTTCTTCTTCTCCTCCTTATGATCTTGGAAGTAAGTAAGATAATCACAACAACCGCTCCTCATCATACGCTCTGCTCGGATAGTTGAGCTAAAGGGTGCGACGCTGGATTTGACTCCACATAATCGAATGGATTTTTCCTTTGGAGGGTGGAAAGTTATAACTTTCTGAAGGCAATCCACACTCGCATGATAAGCAGATAGCCAATCTATTGCCAGGATTACATCGAACCCTTCCATAGTTAAGATAACTAGATCAGCAACCATCTTGTGGTCTTCAATCATCACGATTACTGATTAACACATGGTATCTATACTCACTGAGCTACCCGTCGGAACTGATACTGCCAAGATGAAGTCTAGTATAATGACCTTAAAATCTTGGAAATCGTGTAAGTCAGATAATATGTTTGTGAATGTGGTGTGTGATTCACAAGGGAACCCATGCAAGTAAACACACTTTAGTGTGTATGTGTCTCACACCAAGAGAGAGAGAGAGTTAATGGATAAGGCTTAGCATCCAAATGGGTGTATGTGTTTAATAAGGGAACCAACCCCTTTTTAGATAAAAAGAACAAAGCTTCCTTAGGAAGCTTAGCCGATTGCAAAACTTTAGGGGGTTTTTGGGTTTTAGAGAGAGAAAGAGAGAAAGGAAGGAAGAAGGGTTTGAAGAAGAAGGATCTTGAAATCTGTGTTTGAGCTACAAGATCGTGTAGGATTTATGCAAATCAGTGTGTGAAGGATCACCATTCGATTGTGTCGATATCATGGTGATTTTGGAGCTTGTAGAGATCAAATGGGGTTTGGAAATCCATTTATTTTCAAGGAAGAAGACGATCCGATCTATGAGCGATTCGTCGAGTAAAAGGTGAGAAATCGACGCTAAATGTGTTTAAAGTTTATTATTAAATGTTTGAAGTAATGTGTATGAAATATGAAAGAGATTTGAGGAAAAAAACTCGAATCTGAAACATCTTTGGTTCTCGCGCGCACGAGCTCTCGAGCTCACTGGTGTGAGAAACCTTCCGGAGGTATAAGAAGGCTATGGGGCTCTGTGACTCACTCGCACGAGAAACCTTTCGGAGGTATAAGAAGCCCTTGGGGCTCTGTGGCTCGTTTGCACGGGGACTTAAGTGAGTTGAGGCTCGCTTGTGCGAGGCCTCGCGTGACTGTTATTCATTGAAAAGTATTACTTTTCACCTCTTAACCTAGCCTTTACTACACCTTATAGCAGTATAACAAATTATGCAGCTTAACACAAAGTCCATGCCTTTGGTGCCAAGAAGAGAGAGAATCCAAGGAAGAGATTGACAGCTGAGCCAAAGACTGATGGAACACTATAGTGGTACACACCATGGTGACTATTTTGTATGTCATAATAGACCAAGAAAGTTTAGCAGATGAAAGAAGCATAGATGTGAGTGGAGAGAGCTAAAACAACAGCAGCTGCATAGCAGCAGTAGAGTAAATGAGTTATCTCGCATAGTTGAAGTGCTGCCTTGTGTGGCTAAGTCTGCAACAGAAGTTATCTCGCACAGCTAAAATGTACAGCACAAGAGAGATTGCGATGCAGTCGCGCACTAACCCTTCAGAATTCTAGCTCGCGAAGTTCTCGTGAGGATCAAGGCTTATATTAATTGCGTGCACAAATAGCCGAGTGAGAGCAGAGATCTACTGCACAATACCTCACGATAGAAAATTTTGGAGCTCACCTACGTGAGTAAAGCTAAGCAGTGCAACTCATCCTCGCGACAACATTGCAAGCCAAAGCAACTGTTTCAATCTTAAATCTTTCAGCATGAGAAAGCAACATTTAAAGCCAAATCTGACCTCGCGAAGACTCTGTAAGTTGCATAAAGGAATAGACGAGCAAAACTCAAGCCTACAAACTCTTCCTCGCGAGTGCACTAAAGGCCAAAGTAGTTGTGTGACCATTTGAAGATCTACTGCACGAACTAGGTGCCTTTAAAGCCAATTCTTACCTCGCGAGGACTCTGCAAACCGAGCGAATGGATTAATGAACTAGATCTAGCCCTGCGAAGCTCGGGCTCTGCACTTCTCAACCTTAACTCAGGGACCTTTTGGGGATTTCCCCAGGTACAAGGCACACATCCCGAAGCCCTGATCTCGAAGCACATATCCCAAGGCATCCAAGGGTTGTAAAAGTGCCACATATGCTAGGAAATTAGGGTTAATCTTCTCTGAGCCAAGGCATTAGGGACTGAGTATATAACCTGTAATTGTAACTTAGAATCTTTATCTCTCCTTCAACTTCTGTCTGTGGTGAGCTTGAGCAGATTAGGGTTAGGGTTTGATCATTTCTTTTCCCATTTTTTTTCTTCTCTCTTAGCCCAACACTTGCTTGCTAAATCCTCTGTAAGCAATTAGATGTAATTTTATTTAGTTTTGTAATGAGTCATGTGAACATTGGGATTTTTTGGGAAGAGCTGTTGTGCACAAGGCTACTGCCTTGAGAAATTACATTATAAGTATTTATGATCAATAGAATTTATACTTTAATTGTTCATTCAATTTGTTATTCTCCTATTTGCCCATAGTTTTGTTTAGGCTAAGCATGCATTTAGAATTTGAGCTGATTTGAAATGCCCATGAAAGCTTGAGCTTGTAGCCCTGGGACCATGGTGGCAGCAGCAGTTTACAAGTTCCATTTCAGACCCCTGTGGTGAGGATAACCTCTGTGGATAGCCTATGACCATTTAAGTGGACAAACTATAGCCCTAAGGTGATTCCAAGCCACAGATCTGAGAATGATTCTTCTTCTCTACACTTGAGCTTGTAGCTTTGTGAGAGGTTGTTGCAGGATCTAGCTCCCCTTTGTCTTACTTGACCAATATCAGATGTTAGATCTAATTTCTCTGTAGTGATTGCAAACTTGTGGGTTGAGTTATTGCAGGCCTTTTGTAGCAATGACCAACTGCTTTTAAGTCCCCAAATAGCCATTGAACAACTGTGGTCTCTACTAGTTTTTCAAGGATTATTTGCTCCCATGGATGCTTGAGCTTGTAGCCTGGCAGATATGGTGTCTGCAATAGTTTTCATGTTCTGATTTGAGCCATTGGGTGGAGGACATCTATTGGATAGTTTGTGATCATTTAAGTGGACAATTTATAGCCTTAAGATCAATCTACTCCATTGGATTAGATTGGTTTTCTGATTTAGTCCATATGGTTTGATCCTCTCTATTAGATAGTTTGTGACCATTGAAGTAGACAGATTATAGCCTTAAGAGATCAGGTCAACCTATAAGGGTTGAGTTGGATACTTCTTCCTTACAGATGTGCTTGTAGCCATCTGAGGGATTTGCTACAGAGACAACTCTAAATCTGAGTTATATAACTGAATTAACTTTAGCTTAATTGCCTACTTCCCATTAATTTTATCTTTATTTTCACACACACCATCACTACATTTTTCATAACCCTTTCTTTAGGATAGGACTACACTTTATTTCTCTTCGTTTAGTGTTAATTTAGTGTAGTTGTGACACCCAACTCTCTTTCTTTAGGATTGTCAGATTTGGGGGCCTACTATTATAGCCTATTTTGAGTTCTAGATCAATTTCTCTATGGGATAAACTCTTACTTAAAACTTGCTACAATAGCCTTGTATCTTGCAGGCTGTGTGTACTTTAGGTTGCTACAATAGCCCTCGTACGATGAAAGTTAGATTTTGAAATGATTTTTGAACTCGTTTGGATTACCTTAACTACCCTAGAAAGATGTGAATTATTGACGCTTGGAAATATTGATTAACTCGTCACTTGGACTTTTGACGTGAAACTTGTATTGAGAATCCTTTGGATTCTTTTGACTGCATCCCTTGGGCCGGTACGGTGGTAAAATCTGTACACGCATTCATACATGCGCTGCATATGCATCCCTTGGAAACATCATTCATCCCTTACACATCATGCATCCCTTGGACAATCATTGAAACTTGGACACCCTTGGAAACATTGAGACACCCTTGGAAACATTGAGACGTCCTTGGAACCATTGAGACACCCTTAGATACATTGATACACCTTTGGACACCTGATACTGTTTTGGTTGCAAATTCGACATTGTTTGCAAATGTGCTTGAAGCTTGGACACCCTTGGATAAGTCCGACTATTTTAAAAAGAATCTTTTGTTCGATTTTGTTTTGAGGAGATTCCGTCTTGAAAAGTAAATGCTTGGAAAGTTAGGTTTTGAAAGTCCGTTTTGAAAAGAAGGAAAATGAATAAGGTTTTGAAACTCAATTTTAAATGATAGTTTTAACTCTCGTCTTAGAATTTATGATTTCGAATGATGAAAATGTAAGTTTATATTGGATGCCCTCTACTGAGCTTAGTTGTTAGCTCACCCCAACTATGTCATAGGTATAATACGGATCAGGACACGAAACTTGTGGATTGAGGACTTGAAGAGTGCTAAGATTTCGGGATCGTAGATTGTGTACCTTGTGGAATTTGGTAAGTTCGGACTTGATACTTTTTGTACTCATGTATACCTTTCGTATACCACTTTTTGGTGATGGTTGGTCATCACTGGTGGGTTGTGTTAGTTTACTGTTCAAGTTGTATTTTAGAATTGGAGTTTTTAATTTTGCCATATGTTTATACCAAGTTTTTCTGTATCAGATTGTGATCTACGATTTGATGGTCTGGGTTTTCCCTTTTGGTTTAAGTTTAAAAAGATAAGATTTCGAACAAATTTAAGTTGAGAAGATTCGGGTTGTCACATCCAGGGACTTGGGAACAACGCCCAATTTCTCAGCAAATAGTGGAGTGACAAAGAGTGAGTAGACCCAGGGTCTATCAATACTCATGCTTCTGTTTTGCATACGTCGCTATCACGACGCATAACAGGTGTACCTTTAATTAATACATAAAGTTTAATTAATATGTTTGTAATTTGTGTGATGATTATGGATATCTAAATACAAGAATTTATACAACATATTGCCAAACTAGAATTAAATAAATCAATATAAAATTTATCATCTGAAATTTAATGATAACTTGAATCACGTCATTTGACGATTGGGCATCTAGAGCGGTAACGGCATACGCTCGGCCTTGAATAATAGGTTTAGTTCATTTTTGTGTAGAAGCAGAAGTAGTCCTTCCCTTGTCCTCCTCAGGACAATCCTTGACCATATGTCCGATCTTCTCGCATCAGAAGCACGCTCTAGTGTTCCGTCTGCAGTCCTCAGACTTGTGTGGTTTCCCACACCGTGTACATGAAGGAGTCAGAGCAAAAGACAAAGCACGTGAGGACCCTTGTGCTACTGAAGCCCCATTTGCAGTAGACTGGAGGCCTAAAGGATCGTACATGAGATGATACGGATGGTCGCTGACATGATGTCGGCCTAGAAGAAACTGTAGGTCATGAATACGTCGGTTGAATAGGATATCTCGGCGGCCTTGTGAACTTGGGTCGCTTGGTTGCCTGAACATAGGCAATTGTCTGACTCTAACCCGCTCTCTCCTTGCTCTGCTGATCCCTCCGCTTGTACATCCTATCGATGTCCTCCTCAACTATGAGGGCTTTACTAATCACCCCTGCGTAAGTCTCAAGGTCAAAAGCTGAGATCCTCTCCAGAATGTTTGGCCTTAAGCCCATCTGAAATTTTTTGGCCCTCATCGACTCTGTGGCCACATGCTGAGGTGCGAATCGAGGTAGTCTATCAAACTCAGCCTCATATTTTCGCACTGTCATTTTGTTCTGCTCTAGCTTTATAAACTAGACTTCCCACTGGTGCCGTACAATCCTGAGAAAATATTTATCATTAAATGTTTCTACGAATTCTGCCCAGGTCCATGGCACGTTGGGGTTTTCCAGCTCTCTAATCCTTGATACTGACTTTCACTAGGGGTCAGCCTCCCCATCTAACTTGAAGGTTGCCCAACTCACCTTCTCGACTTCGGTGCATTGTAACACATTGAAGATTTTCTCCATTTCGTTCAGCCAACCCTCTGCCAATATCGGATCAATATGGCCCAAAATATTAGGAGGACACATCCTCCTAAACTCTACAAACCTGGAGGGTTGATGCCTGGCTGCCAATAACTTTGCTTGCTGAGCTATCACAGTAGTTTGCTAAGCCATAGAAGCCGTCTGCTGAGCCATGTTGTTGGCCAAAGCCTCCAACACTTGATCAACATTCCCTGCTCCTGTTCTTCCTCCAACAGGAATATTATTAGGGGGATTAGTGATCCCTATTCCTCGAGATGTACCCTCAGGAATATCCTCTAATGGAATCGTCCTTGGTTCCTCTCTACCTCTGCCTCGACCCCTGAACCTCAAGGCTATGCTTATTTGTCATTGTTAAATAACAATAACAATTGATCAGTATACTGATTGTGAAAACTATTATGCCCTCAGTTCAATGACATCCAGATCTAGAGCCATATGTCACGGGGTCATTCTTGCAGCAGTGTCAGCCCGTGTGGCACCTTACACCTGATGCGCTAAGTCAGTCTACCTCTGATACCAACTGTCGCGGGGGCGTCCTTTGATGCGCTCTCAATCCGCGATGCCTCGCTACCACATGCAGCGAAGCCAACCAATCTTCTCATCAGCTCTGATACCACCCGCCTAGAGGATGGGAACTCCCCTTCGTGGTTACCTCTTTTTCGCGGTCTACCACCTAATATATCGCGCCTCTTATGACACGCTCGATAGCACCACTGTTCCATACTTGGGTTGCTCAAGCTTCACCCTGTGCACTGCACTAGTACATCGCTTCACAACAGTCTTGACATGCAGCTCCCCATGCCATCATGTCTTGCTCGCATACTGAACCAAGCTCACAGTCGCGTGCCTACCCATGCTGCCGTGCTCAACGGAGTCCCACGCAGTGCTCAAGTACTCTTGCGAGGTTGTCCAGTAGTATGCACTGCGACGCGTAGTCTGGGGCCATACTTCAACCTCGCATTGGGTGACACACGGCATCACTACGTCGACGTCCTATGCCCACCCTTTTAGACTTGGGAGACACTTGTGCTCCCTCTGGTAATGCAAGGCCCCGTGTGTGGGAGAATAGCTCTCTAACTCCCTTCTCCTTATATAAGGATAAAACAGTCATTCAGCCAGAATGACAGGAGAACCTCAAACCCCTTGGTTTGACATACCGTAATGCCCTGAATCGCTAGCCCAGCTAGCCACGTCACGTCCGTGTTGCGACCGTGTCACACCCACATCTTACTCCCATGCGACCGTGTCGCGTCCTCGCAGCGTGACCACGTCGCAAGGCCCTCTTGACCCCATGTCGCGTGCTCTCCTGGCACCACATGCCGTGCCGACCCGACACTAAGATGTCGCGTGCCCTCTTGGCACCACATCGCGTGCCCCAGGCACCATGCTGTAAGCTCGAGTATTGGCCCCGTCACATCCTCCACCACTCCATAATGTCAACGTCCTCGTTGACGCATTATCACAGTGAACCGACCCCGCTAACTCCTCCCAGCCTGTTAGCATCTCATATCTACCCCCGAGGTTTGGCACCTCCCTGCTAGCTCACCTCCCCTCTAGTTCTTAGGTCCACACCTTCCCACTAGCTCCCCAATATCACCCCTGTTGGGTCAACCTGGTTCCACAGTCACAAGGCCCTCACCTGTTAATTAGCTCATGGATGTCGCGTGCCCTGTTGGCACCACATCGCGTGTCCCGCTGGCACCAAATGCTCAATAGTATCATCCCTTTTGGATCGAACTTGGCTTTGATACCAATTGTCACAGGCTCACTCTTCCAGCAGTGTCGGCTCGTGCGGCACCTAACGCCATGAATCGCTAGCCCAGCTAGCCATGTCATGTCCGTGTCGCGATCGTGTCGCGCCCACATCTTACCCCATGCGACCGTGTCACATCCTTATAGTGTGACCACGACGCAAGGCCCTCTTGGCCCCATGTTGTATGCCCTCCTAACACCACATGCCGTGCCGACCCGACACTAAGATATCGCGTGCCCTCTTGGCACCACATCGCGTGCCCCAGGCACCATGCTGTAAGCTCGAGTATTGGCCCCGTCACACATAGCTCTGATACCAATTATGACGATCTGACTTTTCCGTATCGGCAATACCAGGAAGGTTGGCTCGCCAACCTATCGATAAATCAATAAGCCAGATAGAACAGTCAAATATCAGAGTACAATGGAGCTCCATTACTAAATCAACATAAAACATACATAAATATAAAGTTTGAACAAAGATAAGCACAATAGATCTTAATATAAAATAAATCTAAAAAAGAAATCAAGAAGAACCACCGGTGATGGCCAATCTAACACCTAAACAATGGTTCCTAATGATGGTTTCTCAAAATGATATCAAAAGAAACAAAACAAGGCCTTGGGCCCATAATTCAAAATAATCCTAAAACAAAATAGACAAAAAGATATACCAAAATCACTAACCAAAATCAAGGAAAGAACTTGTCGGGAGGGATTTCTGGCTCCTCCTTTGGCCCGTAATCTGGATCACTCTCGTAACCCCCTAAGCCTGAGTCTCTACACTTGTGACGTATAGTCGAGGTGAGCTAGCATCGAAGCTCGGTAGAAGAAACTCATTTAATTACATTTTGTCATAATTAAGGGTTTTCAAAGACTTAAATCAGATCAGATATAGTTTTCAAAACAAATACTCATTTACTAAGTTCCAATTTTAAATGATCAAATGCATAGTGATGAATGAGAAATCAAACAATTTAATGTTCATAAGGTTTTCAGATTTTGATTCATACATGCTCTTTATTAATTGACTGAAACCTTAACTTAAAATTCTTCTCACGTTACTATATCATGAGAGCAAGAATAAAACTGATGGGAACCCCTAACTAATCATCGTTGTTCAATGAACCCTTTTTCAGGTAAAATGCAACAAGCCCTTGCGTTATGAGGGTAACTTGTGCCATGCAGATACTCAATCAAATAGTTTCAAAGTCAAACTCACAGATATACCGCCATGTCGATCACGGATATCCCATCGCAGCGGTTGGGATTCGTTCACGGGAACCATAAATCGAATGCTGATGCTAATACATATTTCAGATGCTAAGCCAAATTCTAAATTCAGATGCAGATTACAGTTCATATTTCAAATGTGGAGTTTCACAATTTACGGTTCACATTCATATTCAAGTGTTTTCGGAATTCATGGTTCATATTTCATGCTAATCATATTCAAGACAGATTTAAATCCAGTTTGGAGTTCATAATTTATTCAAAAAAATCTCATATATATTATGAAAACAAAAACATGCCCTTTTTGGAAAATGAAATTAAGATAGAGGTTCCCCTACCAAAAACTCAGATTCGATCAAAGTTTGACCCAAAAGTCCATACCCAAGGCTTTTCCACACTCAACATATACTGAATTAACACCACAAAAGTGTTAATATCGTTTAAACAAGCATACAAAAGTTCCCCATAATTTTTCCAAAGAAAATTTAAAGCTAGAAACAGGGCAAAAATCGAACGCCGATTCCCTATTTCAAATGTTCGATTTTCAATTCGAACTTTGATTTCCTCAGAAATCAAACCTGTCAGAACAGAACCAAATTCGAACTTCGATTTAATTTTCGAATGTTCGAATTTGAATTTCGAATGTTCGAATTTGAATTTCGAACTTCGAATTTGAATTCGAAGTTCGAATTCCTTTAGAAACTACTGTTCTCAATTTTTCATTCCGAAGTTATATTCCTTTCGACTTTTATAAATTTTATCCTACTGTGCATATACAAACTAGTCTAAATTAAGGCTAATAATTTTAACAAACTGAAGCGTTAGGTCACTTACCGTTTCAAGGTCGATTCCAAGGTGTCCGATGATTAAATTCAAATGCATCGGAACAAATCTTACAAAGCCTGAAGCAACCAAACTCCAGACTCAACATTCTATCCACTTGAATTAAATTTATTTTCGGTGTTGGGCATACATGCAAGAGTCGGTGTACGAGTCATTGATCAATGGCCTTTACTAAGTCTAAATCAAAATTCCTTTGACTTATAACATTCTCATAAGTTTATTTGCTCATAACTTCCAAAGTTATTGTGTAATATTTTTGGGCACGCTTACCAAGGTGAATGTGTTCGAGTAAAAAATATCCGGGATATTACACTGCCCGAGGGGGCACCCTGGCCTAAATCGGGGGTGCCTGGGGGCCCGAACAGCCCTGGCGGCCACTCAGGAGGCTGCCCCGAGAGACTTTAAGAACAATGGTGCCACTTGACATAGTGCACATGCTCACCTGTAAACACACAAGTTTCATGTGGTTCCTTGGTCAAAGGTAAGTTTGACCCTCTTTGATCGCAGGTTTCAGGCTAGAGTCTATCAAGACGAGCCCCCACTAAATTTGGGCCTCTTCTTATCTACAAATGGCATGGCCCAAAAAACTTATCAGCCAAAGTTATTGACTGTTCACAATTTCTAAAAATCGTAATCCTTAGGAAGATAGAAAAAGGGCCAACTTAGACCCCCTATATGACCTTAAAAAGGACCAAACTAGGGAAGAGTTCAAATGAAAACCCACTTTATTTTATATAACACAATATGATTACTAAACCCGATGTTGCATCATATGTGTATTCCAACTCTTAAAGTGCACCTTAAATTTAGTTCAAATATTGATGGAATCCGAATCTTAAAATTGTCATTTCATGTGAAGTTTTTCATATCTGAAAAATTCTCAATAAGTAAAAAAGACTTCTTTTTCACTTTTTAAGGTCCACCAAATTTTTTGGATCAAAATTTTTCACAGATTTTAAGATTCGCAAAATGCTAGATTCATGGGCTGCTATTAGTAAATTTTAAGTTTATGACTTCTTTGGTACAATTAGGCCATCACACATACTCGTAAGGTCTAGTCCATCAACACATGGGTCATTTAAGACCTTTAGTCATCACAAAGGTCCATGAGACTTGTGGGCCTGTCTAGTCTATGGATCCTTAATGGGCCCATATACCCAAAATAACCAAATGTGCGTTTGAGAAACCGCAGACCAATATTTAAGGATGGGCCCAACCCACCTTCTAAGTTTTAGTGGACTCATTAGATGTATCATCTATGCATTCTATGAGGCATGTTGTACCCCATGATCGTACGATGAGACGATCGTCACCGTGAATTGATGAACGCTCGATTAATGGTGTAAACGGACCAACAAGAGTCCAAACAAAAAAAACCCCCTAACATTATCTTATGATAATCGCATTTATAAGTAAAGAGTAATCGAAACTTGGTCTAAATTACATCGATATCCAGAAATTTAGATCTGACGATCTATACAAAATTGTGTCATACATGATTCGAATTCGTTGAAATTATGAGTACGGTTGGCTCAACTTCTTTTTTGTTTTTTTACTCAAAATTTGCCAGGTCGAGATGATCTATCAGATGAGACTAAATTTTCCTTGCTTTGAGAAGTGTGTCTTAAGATTGATCATAGATTCTAAACATCTAATTATTAAATATAAAACTTTCAATGTTCCATTGTGTTCACTCCATCTCCTAAGTGATGCAACTCAAATGGAATAGTACTTCAATTTCAAATGATGTGATATTATTTTCATAATACTTATAATACATATAATAATTTTTTTTTGTTTACATCTTTATCATATGTCATACATCATGTAGAAATTTAAGTCATGAAAGTATCATTTCAAATCTAAGGTTACTAATAAAAAATTAAAAAATACTGTTAAACTAAAAATGAAAAAACTTATTCTTTTACATTTTAAAAAATAACTTTTATTTCTATGACCATATATCATACCATCACGATCACTATGACCACCACATTATCCACTTTATACTCTTTTTAGTTAATATTTGACTTTGGTCAAAGAGTGAACTTTAACAATATTTATAAGCACTTTCAAATTTTGAGTTTTGATCAAACTTTGACTAACAAAACCTGATAAAAATTTGTAAGTTAGTAACATTACCAAATTTATAGGGTCAAAGTTTAACTTAGGGTCAAAGTTTGACTTTTAATTAGAATTTAACTTTTTATTAAACTTTGACTCCTGTAACTAATGGTGAAAAAAGGATTTTTTTTGTTGATCTATAATGTGATACTAAATTCTCAATTTTATTAGTTAAAAATATGTCATTTGATCAAACTTTGACTTTTACCCAAAATTTGCTTATAGGAAAACTCAAAACCTAGTAATGTATAGAGTCTAAAACTTATATATAGACATGTTCCTTTAGCATAGGACATGTTCCAATGATAAATTGCCAATAGGACAATTTAGATTGTTCATGGATGAGCGCCACATGGCACAACGATAAATCACAGTTCAAGGGTGAGATAAAAGGTCTAATTTTAATGGTGCAAGATCATTTAAACACCATTTTTATGTTTAGCCATTATCCGAGATCATTATATAATGGTGCACCATTAGTGTGCGAACATCCAATTTTACAAGAGAAATGTACTGAAACACGCCCCAAAAATATTTTAATCACAATTTCAGTCACTTTTTTTTTTTAATTACAAAAGGGTGCCCTTGCAGGTTGAAAATGAGCGGTGGTGCATTTCTCCGATGTGCCCGATGTAAGCATTTGACCAAATAGCCCCTGGGGGCCTATTTTTGTGGGTCTTCTTATCCAGTGAACTTGAAGCTAAAATAAATGACATCGCCAAAGCGATTTAAAAGCCGTTGAAGTAAAAAACTGTGGGTCTTCTTCTCCAGCGAACCTGGGTGTCACATCCTGGATTTCGGCACCTCGAAGCCCGCGCCGTCAGCGAGTTGATGCTAAGGCCAAACCCCGAACGAAACACATGGTATATCATTGCACAGCGGAAACAAAGTAGAACCATAACTAACTAACCAACATAAACAAAATAGGGGAACTAGTACTATCCCACAAAAGCTCAAAATGACGGTTCTAATTCAATTCAAATTCCTATGGAAAAAGAATTGACAAGAACCACCAGTAAGGACCCTTCCTTACTGAAACATGGTTCACCAAAAAGAATTATTATTTCCATTCAATTTAATACATATCTTTTACATTAACCAAAACAACTCTAATCTCTCAACTTAAGGCTGGGCATACCTGGCCTAGTACATAGAAAATAACCCTCGGGGGGAATTTCTTCTAATTCCTGTCCAGGAGAGTAATTAAGATCCTCCTGCTTAAAATTCTCAGCTCCTACACCTTCACCTATACCTGTGACATTTAGTCGAGGAATGAGCTTCATTCAAGCTCAGTAGGGGAAAACTCATAGCATGCGTATCATAAACATCTAACATATATCTCATGGTATAATGGAAATAAAACAAATCAGAACATATGCACAGTTGTGAGTATCATGGCATGAAACACATATGCGATGCTTTGTTTGAAAAATATAAACGCGTGCTCACATCTTTATCTCAACATATAAAAGGAACTTAAAAGTGCTTTACTTAATTTATTGCATGAGGAATTATAGCCTCAAGCCCCCGATGGAATACCCACCATCGTCATTCATATGAACCATTGCACATATATCCAAGGTCTTATAAAGTTGGACACTTGGTCGAACATATTTTACAGTATAATGATAGGATTCACAAATCACAATAAAATAAAGGGTGTATGGATTGGCCGCCGTACCGATCACGGATATTCTTTTGCGTCAGTCACGGTTATACCGCCGCGTCGGTTGGGTATTCACATATAAATCTCAAATCATGGTACATATATATAGCTTATCACCGTGTAAAGTGATAATTATAGCCAAGTTGGAAAGTCTGAGTAAGTCTTCACACACACATATTGGATTGAATCTTGAAAGGTTTCATAAATCTTACACATTTTCGGAACCTACTTATGAACATACTTTCTTTTCGAAATCATAAACACGATTCACACGACTATATCAAAGAATGTATCATAACATAACACACATGCTAATGTATTAAATGCACATGTTATCAAGTTTTCCCTACCTCAAAATCTCAACCCGCAAGCGCTCAATCCGCCATTTGGGTTTGCTTTGCATCACACAACATCAGGTCACCTAAACACATCAAATTTATGGTTCATACATCAGAACGATGCTAAACATGCTACAAAAGATTCCCCCAAAATCTCACAGCCACAACACAACAAAATTCCGAATCTAGGAATTTCGATCCATCGAATCCATATTTTGATAGATCAAAACCCAATTTCGATCGATCGAACTCATTTCGATCGGTCGAACTCCTCAGAACTTACATATCAACTTCTCAATTCGATCGAATGATTTTCCATTTCGATCAAACGAATCACAAATTTGATCGATCGAAGATATTTCGATCGGTCGAATCCCTCGGAAGCTAGTTAACCAACCACCCTGTTCGATCGAACGAATTTCTAATTCGATCGATCGAATATATAATTTGATCGATCGAAAATATTTCAATCGGTCGAATCCCTCAGAACTTATAACTTGCTCATGAAATTTCGATCGATCGACTTACAATTCGATCGATTGAATCGAAAATTCGATCAATCGAAATCAATTTCGATCGGTCGAATCCTCACAGCTATTTTATAAAATCTCTGTTATATATGTTTCGATTGGTTGTGTGTGAAATTTGATCAATCGAAACACATTTTGTTCGATCTAAATTATTTCGATTGAACGAATTTCCTCAGAAATTGAATTCCTCTTTCTTAAGTCCATTTCGATCGATCAAACCAAATTTCGATCAGTCGAAATGAACAGATTTCATCTGTTCTTGGGTTTTTGCATTCGTTCTCCTTTCTTTCTCAAATCAATCTCATTTCTTATAATTTTTTGATCATAAACTAGATAAAAACAACAACTAGCACAATTTCACGATCTAACCTTAAATTTTATACCTTAATTTCACCCGAATTCACAATCCTTGCTTCCGAATCAGATTAGGGTTTTACCAAGTGAATAGTGTCCCTTCTTTGCTCCAAACCCTTAGCTGCTAACTTCAAGAATGGATCGTTCTCGCATTCAACCGAAATCAATACCCTAGGTTTTCTCTCTCTCTCTCTCTCTCTCTCTCTCTCTCTCTTCTTAACTCCAATGATCAGCAATAACAGAGGTATTGAATGCAAATAATGAATAAGGGGCATTTATTTTCATTTTAACCTCGCCCTAGGCTTAGGTACAAAGCACTACACCAAGGTTGGGTGTATGAGGGTTCACAAACCCATAACCTAGCCTATTTATACAAAATCCACTCCATAGGATTTGATCTACAAATATTATCTAGTCCATCGGTACGATCCTCGATGTAGGGACATTCGGGCACGCGTACCAAGGCATACTGTTCACGGGTCAAAACTTAGGGATGTTTCATTCTCCCCACCTTAGGAATTTTCGTCCTCGAAAATTGAGTTAACTGTGAAGATGAGACACAAGAAGGGTGACCTCGAAAGGCACCACACATGGCTAAACAAGCCATTTCGTAATAAAAGTCTTATCACGCGCACACAAACCACACACAACAAATCCTAGCAATTTCTATTTAAATACATCATTGACCATCAAAAGATTAGTGTATTGACATGAAACCCAAAAGAAATATACTTGCATGACAGCCATGCCACCATAGTTATAACGAACAAAAGTAAATGTGGCAACCATGCCACGATAGTAAAAATTATACATAACCACCAAAATTAAATTTTGCAAAAAGAAAACCCTTAAGCTCGCAAAACTCTCCAAGTGCATCAAGCATCAACTCCTCCCACCGCTCCAGTAGGATCCGCCGCATCTTCCGTCTCATCATCTGCTCTACCCTCGTCGGCTGCCTGATCATATTGTGGGTCCTCAGTATCAGCGCCTAATGTAGAAGCACCGAATACCTGTGCACGCATGATCGCCATCCTCTGGAGGTAGTCGGTAGGGTACATAGCGTGTAAGGTGTCCTCCACTAGCAGTTCATGGTAATCAAGGCACTGGTTGAGTTGGCAATTACTCTCCTGTATGAGAGCAGCCAACTCCTCATTGGTCATCGGAGCCGCTTGATGATGAAGTGGTGGTATCGTCACAAAATATGGCTGAGGAACTGGAGGGATGACAGCTGGCTGATCTGGAAGAGGGACTTCTGGAGCCTGTTGGTCATGCACTGGCGCATCTTGAGCAGGCATATTTTGGGGTTGAGGAGCTATAGGAGGCACTTGGGGCGTTGGCTGGAGGTGTGGTTTCAGCCGATTATGGGTTTTCCTCCATTGTCTAAAGGTATAGAATTCCACGTTATCGGAGGACTTTCGCTCGTGTGGGGAAACCTTATGTGTGGGACTCACCGCGTACTCGTAAAACATAGCCGAAAAAAGGCCCGCATAAGGAATATAATCTTTAGGCTTATCGGCCCCCTCCAACATTTTGACTCTCCCATGCTTCATACCCTCGAAAACTACATCTACGGCATCGAACCAGCAACCCTCACACGCGGAGAATAAAGCTTGCATGAATACCCCTAGCCTCTCGATCTTATGGCGAATTGGGTATAGGTTGCATTTAAAAATAGTGTCGAGCATCCACATATAGCTCGGCAAATGGGCTCGTTTAATAGCTCGACCAGGGGCAACCTGACCCTGAGTCATTCTATTAGCTATGTAATCGCGGGTTAGGTCACTAGGGTTTGGGGGCAACAAATCAATTTCGGGGCCATACCCGTTAAAACATTCTAAAGCTTTACAGGCCACCTAATGGGTTAAAATATACATTTTCCCGTCAATCTTGGTGCAAATGGTGGTTTTAGGGTTCGGGCCATCAAACATATTCTGATAAAACAAGCGCACTAGGCGTGGGTAGTAGTATTGATGGAGGGGTTTCATAAGGTTATCTAACCCGGCCTTGTTCAAGTAGTCTAGTGCCCGCACGTTGACGCTTGGCACGTTGGGCATCTCAAATAAGGCCGGATCAATAGTATATTCAAATGCAAACCCTTTCTTGGCCCACCACTCGTTTGGCTGTTCAGGTTGTGGCGCTGGCGAAGTAGATGGTGGCTCGGGTATGAGTTGTGGTGGTGGTTGTGAAGAACCCGATGTGGGTTTAGGTTTCTTGGATGTGGTCGGCTTGGATGCTACCTTCTTCTTAGGGGCCATGACTTAAAAGAAAATCTAGGGTTTCCTTAGAATCGAATGGAAATAGACGGATATAACGCGAAATCGCGAGGAAAGAGTTAGGGCATTACTTCGTGGAGAATTTGGATTCGATTTCGTGAAGATCCGTGCACAATCGGTCGGTCATTTGATCCTCCAAAAGAAAACCCTAGGCGGAAACCCCCAAATTTTCTAAAAATTTTGAACTAAAAAGGTCGCTTAATATATATATATATACCGCGTGATTCGATCGATCGAATCGATTTCGATCGATCGAAATTCACTTAATAAGGAATACACTGCGATTTCAATCGATCGAGGTTAATTTCGATCGATCGAAATTAATTTAAATGAAACTGGACCCCACATTTCGATAGAACGAATTTTAATTCGATCGATTGAAATCCCAAATTCAATCGAACGAAAAATTTTCGATCGATCGAATTTCTCAGGCTTTTAGAATTTTTGATCTAACGAATTTTCAGTTCAATTGAACGAGTTCGCATTTCGATCGATCGAAAACATTTTTGATTGAATGAATTATAATTAACCTTGTCTTAAAAATTTCACCTTTTGTCTAGTCATTTCAATTGATCAGTCTACACTTCGATTGATCGAAATCATATTCGATCGATCAAAAATAATTTTGATGGATTGAAATTGACCGAAAACACTCAATCTTTGTAATTTTGAGTTTTCTTAAAAAATCTTTAGCCCTTGACTTCAAATTCCCAACTTTTATACATGAAAAAGGTCTGTTTACAAGCATTCTAGGTCATAATGACCTTTACAGATCCTTTCTCCCTCTAGATCACTAAAAAAATGAAGGTCGTGAATCTCGGCTTTGCGCTCCCATGGACCAACACCAAGGGAATCCGTTTATATGTAATACTTGTTCGGTTCGATCTAAAATTTGCATTGGTTCTTCTATGACCATCAAATCTTTGTAGACTTCCACAGGTGGTGCATCGAGGATATGAGTTGGGTCTCGCACGTTCTTCTGTAACATAGAAACGTGAAACATGTCGTGCACTCTATCAAACTGCGGGAGTAATGCGACCCTATATGCAACTTCACCAACCTTCCCAATACCTCAAATGGTCCAACGTAGCGAGGACTCAGCTTTCCGTGCTTTTTATAGCGCATCACAGCCTTCATTGGAGATATCTTCACAAATACGTGATCTCCCACCTGAAAATCCATGCTCGATCGCTTAATATCCGCATAGCTCTTTTGCCGACTCTGTGTCGTCTTGATTCTTTCTCTTATAATACGAACAGTCTCGGTATTTCTCTTTATGACTTTCGGTCCCAATATGAATTTTTCGCCTGATTCCTCTCAGTTGATCGGAGACCTACACCTTTGTCCATATAGTGCTTCATACGGAGCCATCCCAATGCTCTGCTGAAAGCTATTATTATAAACAAATTTGATTAATGGAAGATGCTGATCCCATGATTCCTGAAAATCAATCATGCACGCTCGAAGCATATCTTCAATAATCTGATTGACTCTCTCCGTTTGACCATTAGTCTGAGGATGGAATGCTGAACTAAAGTCCAATCTCGTGCCCATACCTTTTTGGAATCTTTGCCAGAATATCGACGTGTACAACAGATCCCGATTGGACACGATGCTTGTCAGCATACCGTGTAGTCAGACAATTTCTCTCATATACAAATCTGCCAATTTGCTTGCAGTGTACATTGTGTTGTAGGGCAGGAAGTGAGCTGACTTTGTCAGTCGATCCACTATTACCCATAAGCATTATGGTTCCTCATCGTCCTTGGTAATCCTACAATAAAGTCTATGGACATAGACTCCCATTTCCATTTTGGTATTGGCAGAGGTTGCAATAGACCTGCTGGGTGTCTATGATCCACCTTTACTTGCTGACACACTAGACATTTGGATACATATTCGACAATGTCTTTCTTCAATCCTCTCCACCAATAGCTCTTCCGCAAATCCTGGTACATCTTAGTACCACCAGGATGAATGACATACTTGGACTTATGAGCTTCGTCCAATATAGTTTTCCTTAGCTCAGCATCAACTGGTATGCATAGGCGTCCAAAGAATAGCAATGATCCATCCTCTTTGATAGAAAAATCTCCACTTGTATCGGCAATCACCCCTTGTCGGATCTTTACGAGCTCTGCGTCTTTCATTTGAAGTTTATAGATGCGATAAAAAATAGTTGGTCTGATTGTGATATTTGCCAACAACTCACTGGCATCCTTGACCTCTATATTCTTATCATATAAGGAAAGGTCTTCCAATAGTTTCCATCGTCGAAGTCTCATAATGAGACTAGCCAACTGAGCTGCATTTTTCCTACTCAACGCGTCCGCCACGATGTTTGCTTTACCTAGGTGATATCGGACAGTGCAGTCGTAGTCCTTGAGAAATTCAATCCACCGCCGTTGCCTCATATTCAATTCTTTCTGTGTAAACAGGTACTTGAGGCTTTTGTGGCCCGTGAAGAGCTCAAAGGTCTCACCATATAGGTAATGCCTCTGAATCTTAAGTGGAAAAATCACCGCGACTAACTCTAGATCGTGCGTCGGGTAGTTCTTCTTGTGCTCTTTTAATTGTCGTGATCCGTAGGCTATGACTTTACTGTTCTGATTCAATACACAGCCCAACCCACTATATGACGCATCGCTATAAACATCAAATCCCCCACTACCTGATGGAATAGCCAACACTGGAGTAGAGGTAAGCCGTTTCTTGAGTTCCTGGAAGCTCTCTTCACATTCACTGGTCCACTCAAATTTAACATTCTTCCTCGTAAGTCGCATGAGCGGTCCTAAAATCTTGGAGAATCCTTCCACAAATCGTCGATAATACCCGGCTAGACCGAGGAAACTGCGAATCTCAGTCACAGTCCTTGGTTGTTCCCAATCTACTACTGCCTCAATCTTAGTGGGATCAACTATCACACCTGCTTCTGAAATTATGTGGCCGAGGAAAAACACTTGCTCTAGCCAGAACTCACACTTGCTGAGTTTGGCATATAACTGATGCTCACGTAGAGTTTGCAAGGCGATGCGTAAATGCTGTTCGTGTTCTTCTCTGGTCTTTGAGTAAATAAGAATATCGTCCACGAACACCACTATGCATGTATCTAGATGTTGCTTACAGACCCTATTCATGAGGTCCATAAACGAAGCTGATGCGTTCGTCAAGCCGAAAGGCATCACTAAGAGCTCATAATGCCCGTATCTCGTTCTGAATGCCATCTTTTGAACGTCTTCGGCCTTCACCTTTAGTTGATGGTACCCTGATCTCAAGTCAATCTTCGTAAAGAATTTTGTCCCCGTACAATTGGTTAAATAGATCGTCAATCCTGAGTAATGGGTACTTATTCTTGATTGTTAGTTTATTTAATTGAGGATAGTCAATGCAAAATCTCATCGACCCGTCCTTCTTCTTCACAAATAAGACCGGTGCTCCCCAAGGGGACACATTGGGTCTTATAAAGCCCTTATCCAACAACTCTTGCTATTGCTCCTTCAACTCTTTCAACTCAATAAGAGCCATTCGATAGGGAGCTTTGGAAATTAGTTCTGTGCCTGGAGCTAAGTCTATTACAAATTCAATCTCCCGATCAGGTGGTAATCTGGGTAGCTCGTTGGAAAATACGTCCTCAAACTCACAGGCCAGAATATCGGTGATGACATTCTTCATCTCCTTTTATTCTTATAAGAATGCCAGGTATCCCTTGCATCCATTCTTTATCATCCGCTCAGCTCGCACTGCGAAGACAATCGGTACAATCTTGCCCTTGTCACCGATAAACCGAAAGGATTTTTGTTTTGGTGGACGAAAGGTGACTACTTTTTGTAGGCAATCTACGCTTACACGATAAGCGAATAGCCAATTCAGGCCAAGTAGTACGTCGAACCCTTGCATGTTCAACAATATGAGATACGTGATGGTCTCTTGATCTTCCACTTGAATAATGACTGGTCGGCAACAAGTGTCTGTGGTTATCGCACTTCCAATAGGAACTGTCACATCTAGAATAAAATCTAACTCCTCGATTTTTTTTTTCAATTTCTCAAAAAATTTCAAAGTTACGAACGAGTGGGTAGAGCCTGGGTCTATCAGAACTCGTGCTCCACAATGATCGCCGTCGTTTTCTTGATACAATAGTAACGTACCTATATATATTAATACATATACTTAACGTTCAGACATGCATGTCATAATCACACAATTATCAAAATAAACATAGATCTTCCTATCAAAGCACTTTCTTCATCTAGAAGGCAAGTAGACGAATTTAAACATAACAAGAAAATTATACCTTGGATTACGTTGTTGCTTGTATGAGCATCTTCAGCCGTAACGGTAAAAGCGCAGCCTTGGATAACGGGTCGAGTAGAATGTGTAGGCCTCTACTCCGTAGCAGTCATCGTCGTACCTTCTTTTCTCATCTCGGGACAGTTTCGTATCAAGTGGCCCATCTTATCGCATTTATAACAACCTCCCGTGTCCCGTCTACAGTCCGACGTTTTATGTGGTTTGCCACAACGGGCACATTTGACTTGCGGACTATTTGACGCTGCTCTCGAAGATCTCTATGTGATTGATGCTCCGGGTGTCTGAGTCTGAATAGGGCCGTCTATGCGGAATGGTCTCATGGAAGCAGATGCCGTGGGCCTTTGAGAACTCGTATAGGGTGGTCTTTGAGTTGGAGTAGGTGTGGATAATCTCGGCTTTTTATTCCCCGAGTAGTCATAGTCACTCGCTCTCCCTTGAATGGCCTTGTACTTTAATTCACGCCTCTTATACATGTTATTTATATCTCTCTCGGCAACGATGGCCTTCCCCATCATTGCGGCGTACATTTCAAGTTCAAATATCGACACCCTATCCTGAATATTCGGTCTCAACCCTTTCTCAAATCTATTGGCCTTTATTTCCTTTGTAGTTACCAATTCTGGAGCAAACCTTGAGCATACAAATTCATTACCACACTCCCTTACGGTCATGCTCCCTTGTACAAGATTGGTAAAATCCTTTTTCATCTGATTTCTGACTTGTTTAGGAAAATACTCTTTGTTAAACACCCTTACAAATTCAGCCCAGGTCCATGGGTCTTGTAGACCCTCAACTTCCAGTAAGCATCGGCGTCACCTTTAAGTTGGAAGGAAGCCCACCCAACTTTCTCATTCTCAGGGCTCTGGAGCCTTTCTAATAGCTTCTCCAATTGCTTCAATCATTTCTCTGCCTCCAGTGGATCTGTCTACCCTTGGAAACTCGGAGGTCTCAATCTCCTAAAGTCCACAAAAGATGATGGCAGTAGTGCAGGAGGAGGCGGTGGTGGTGGCTGCTGATGATGACTCGCATTATTGGCGGCTAATAATGCAGTCTTCTCAGTCAATAATGTCGTCTATTGAGTCTGCTGAGCCATGGCAGCAGCGACGGCCTCCATAGCTCTAGCCATCCTATCAGTGGACTCATCTTGATAACCCCTCTCCTCCCTAGGAGGTGATCTTTGTTCTCTACTAGATCCTGAAGGAATATCGTCTATCCTTCTCACATTTATTTGGCGACCTCCTCTAGGCCTACCTCTATTGCGTGGATCCATTTGAATTTGTTATAATGAAACATAGGTCTCTTTAACAGATGGTTTCTAGTATCCAACAAAATTTGAAATCTCGAAACAGTTTAAGACTTGTCAGACGTTTCTAAAGCCGTTGCTCTGATACCAACTGTGACAGCCCAAATTTTGACACCTCGAAGCCCGTGCCGTCAACGGGTTGACGCTAGGGCCAAACTTCGAACGAAACACATGGTATATCATTGCACAGCGGAAACAAAGTAGAACCATAACTAACTAACCAATATAAACAAAATAGGGGAACTAGTACTATCCCACAAAAGCTCAAAATGACGGTTCTAATTCCATACAAATTCCTATGGAAAAAAAATCGACAAGAACCACCGGTAAGGACCCTTCCTTACTGAAACATGGTTCACCAAAAAGAATTACTATTTCCATTTAATTTAATACATATCTTTTACATTAACCAAAACAACTCTAATCTCTCAACTTAAGGTCGGGCATACCTGGCCTAGTACACAGAAAATAACCCTCGAGGGGAATTTCTTCTAATTCCTGTCCAGGAGAGTAATCAAGATCCTCCTGCTCAGAATTCTCCGCTCCTACACTTTCACCTGTACCTGTGACATTTAGTCGAGGAATGAGCTTCATTCAAGCTCTGTAGGGGAAAACTCATAGCATGCGTATCATAAACATCTAACATATATCTCATGGCATAATGGAAATAAAATAAATCAGAACATATGCACAGTTGTGAGTATCATGGCATGAAACACTTATGCGATGCTTTGTTTGAAAAACATAAACGAGTGCTCACATCTTTATCTCAACATATAAAAGGAACTTAAAAGTGCTTTACTTAATTTATTGCATGAGGAACTATAGCC
Organism: Chloranthus sessilifolius; assembly: GCA_021018995.1. Classification (NCBI taxonomy): domain Eukaryota; kingdom Viridiplantae; phylum Streptophyta; class Magnoliopsida; order Chloranthales; family Chloranthaceae; genus Chloranthus; species Chloranthus sessilifolius. The sequence continues at coordinate 47,079,926 of CM037593.1, read as the reverse complement.
TCGAGCCCCCGATGGAATACCCACCATCGTCATTCATATGAACCATTGCACATATATCCAAGGTCCTATAAAGTTGGACACTTGGTCGAACATATTTTACAGTATAACGATAGGATTCATAAATCACTCATAGAATAAAGGGTGTACGGATTGGCCGCCGTACCGATCACGGATATTCTGCCGCGTCAGTCACGGTTATACCGTCGTGTCGGTCGGGTATTCACATGTAAACCTCAAATCATGGTACATACATCTAGCTTATCGCTGTGTAAAGTGATAATTATAGCCAAGTTTGAAAGTCTGAGTAAGTCTTCACACACACATATTGGATTGAATCTTGAAAGGTTTAATAAATCTTACACATTTTTGGAACATACTTATGAACATACTTTCTTTTCGAAATCATAAACATGATTCACATGACTATATCAAAGAATGTATCATAACATAACACACATGCTAATGTATTAAATGCACATGTTATCAAGTTTTCCCTACCTCAAAATCTCAACCCGCAAGCGCTCAATCCGCCATTTGGGTTTGCTTTGCATCACACAACACTAGGTCACTTAAACACATCAAATTTATAGTTCATACATCAGAACGATGCTAAACATGCTACAAAAGATTCCCCCAAAATCTCACAGCCACAACACAATAAAATCTTGAATCTGGGAATTTCGATCGATCGAATCCATATTTTGATAGATCAAAACCCAAATTTGATCGATCGAACTCATTTCGATCGATCGAAGTCCTCAGAACCTACATATCAACTTCTCAATTCGATCGAATGATTTTCCATTTCGATCGAACGAATCACAAATTTGATCGATCGAAGATATTTCGATCGGTTGAATCCCTCGGAAGCTAGTTAACCAACCACCCTGTTCGATCGAACGAATTTCTAATTCGATCGATCGAATCCCTCAAAACTTATAACTTGGTCATGAAATTTCGATTGATCGACTTACAATTCGATCAATCGAATCAAAAATTTGATCAATCGAAATCAATTTCGATCGATCGGTCAAGTGTGAAGTTCGATTGATCGAAACACATTCGTTCGATCGAAATTATTTCGATCGAATGAATTTTCTCAGAAATCGAATTCCTCTTTCTTAAATCCATTTCGATTGATCGAACCAAATTTCGATCGGTTGAAATTAACAGATTTCATCTGTTCTTGGGTTTTCGCATTCGTTCTCCTTTCTTTCTCAAATCAACCTCGTTTCTTATGATTTTTTTCGATCATAAACTAGATAAAAATAACAACTAGCACAATTTCACGATCTAACCTTAAATTTTATACCTTAATTTCACCCAAATCCACAATCCTTGCTTCCAAATTAGATTAGGGTTTCACCAAGTGAACAACGTCCCTTCTTCGCTCTAAACCCTTAGCTGCTAGCTTCGAAAACGGATCATTTTCGCATTCAACTGAAATCAATACCCTAGGTTTTTTTTCTCTCTCTCTCTCTCTCGCTTCTTAACTCCAATGATTAGCAATAATAGAGGTATTGAATGCAAATAATGAATAAGGGCATTTATTTCCTTTTTAACCTAGCCCTAGGCTTAAGTACAAAGCACTACACCAAGGTTGGAGGTATGAGGGTTCACTAACCTATAACCTAGCCTATTTATACAAAATCCACCCCATAGGATTTGATCTACAGACATTACCTAGTCCATCGGTACGGTCCTCAATGTGGGGACATTCGGGCAGCCATATCGAGGCATATTGCTCACGGGTCAAAACTTAGGGACGTTACACTAGGGGCCTATTTTCGTGTGTCTTCTTCTCCGGCGAACCTAGATCTATAATAAACGCTGTTGCCGGAGCTTAAATAAACGCCGCTCAAGTGAAAAACTGTAAGTCTTCTTCACCAGCTAACCTGGGGGCCTATTTTCGTGGGTCTTCTTCTCTGGCGAACTAGGATATAAAATAAACGCGTATCGGGTTCGCCAGAGCTCAAATAAATGCCAACTTCGGAGCTCAAATAAACGCCATCATGGGTCTTCTTCGGCGAATCTATGGGTCTATTTTCGCGGGTCTTCTTCTCCAGCGGACCTAGATCTAAAATAAACGCGCCACGGGTTCGCTGGAGCTCAAATACACGACATCACCTGAGCTCAAATAAATGCCATCGCCGGAGATACTTTATGACATAAATGTAATTTCCTTTTTTAGCTTTTTAAGGATAGAGATGTCAGAAGGGCAAAATGGTAAACGACCAAGGTGCTTCTATGTCGCCCTACCTGCACAACGATGCACGATGGCCCATTTAAAGTGTGCCTGGCTGCTGCTCGAGAATAAAATAAGGCACACGTGCGCCTTTTTCGTCATAAAAAATGGTTGTAAATCGCGCATTATAGAATGCTACTGTGCACCATCATAGTGCGCCAACTTTTGCTCCTCCAACGGCCACCTGAAAATGAATATACTTTCCATTTTCATGCTAAATCACATTCAGATTTCTCTAGTTGCAAATAAGGAAACCACTTAAAATGTTGATACAAATATTTATCTACTTACCATATAAAAATAAAGTTTACAACTCAGCTCTGATCTCCACAACATTATACATAGGCATAGACTTCTCTTTGTGGTTTGATTTCTGTGTTTTCTATTCTTGAAACCTTTGTGTTAAATCCATAGGTAGGGTTTAGCCTTTTTTTCGGTTTCGGTTCAATTTTTTATTATTTTTTTCTTTTTATTTTTCAGTTTTGGATCGGTTTCATAACCCTACCCAACTGGTTACTGGTTTCGGCTCTGAACCGATTCGGAATCAATTTCAGTTAAATTGGCTTTGCATCGATTCGGTACTGGTTTTCGGTGGACCGATTTTTCAGTTGGTTTAGTTTTTCTTACAAAACTTGCACCCCTACAGAGGACCCACTACACATGCCTTTGATATATTATCACAAATTGGCAAGGAATGATATATTATCATAAATTTAATAGTGTTAAATTTATAAATTGTAGGGCACTTTAGAAATACAACCTTAAAAAACAAATGTTTTCGCAAAAAATCCAGAACTTAAACGCCTTAAGAAAAACAATGCTTTCACAGTTTTTAGAACTTCTAAGATCCGTGAAAGTATTGTTTATAATGAGGATTTGAGATCTCACAGATCTCAGAACTTCAAAAAATCGTGAAAGCATTGTTTTTTTTAAGACGTTCAAGTTCTGGATTTTTTGCTAAAACCTTTATTTTTTAAGCTTGTTTTTCTAATTTTCCCAATAATTATATTATCATACATTCGATACTGTTAAATTCTTCATCATCTCTGTTTATGAGAAAATCATCAAAAATAGTTTTTAGGTAACATTACTAAAGAGTTGAAGTTTTGGCAATTTTATTATTATTTTTTGTAAACACACTTTGTGTCATGTTTTGCATGAGCATTTTGAAGGTGTCCCAATGGGTAGCTGGAGCTTTAAGATTAAACAAGTGGCATTGGTTTTAGTGATTTTATTGGTTTGGGGAGCTGGAATTTTAGGAGGTAGTAGATCGGTCGATGATTTGGATATTGAGAGGCTATCTTAAACGTCTCAATAAACTTCCAGTGAAGACCATCAAGGTTTTTTTTATTGTTTTGCTCGATTAGTCTCTGTTATCGGCTTCATCTTTATCATCATCTACATCATAATCATGGTATAACTAATGATTTTTGCAGAGCGAAGATGGGGACATCATTGATTGCATTGATATCTACAAACAACCTGCTTTTGATCACCCTTTACTCAAAGACCACATTATTCAGGTTCCACATATATATTGTAAATGTCTAAATAAATATAATGATATAAATATTAAACAAATTATGAAAGAAATATATTGAAATTTATATATATGTATAATCCCGAGCCTCATTTAAATATATATGAGGCGCCCGTTACTATACACTCAGTGGTATCACAAAATGCTATAATCAGATCATTTGGATAGTATGTGACATAAATTACGAGGATCAGGTGTGACGACAATTTGGACAATAATAATCTGGTATCACAAAAAAAATTTGGGCTCTATCTAGTACATATATCCACCATTAAACATGTGGTGAAAGATGTCAAAAATTAGTGCACCAAGTTAATTCGACGTTACCTTATTTTTGACCCATTAAATGGAGGGCCAAAAAATTATAAAAATAAAAATAAAAATTTAAATTGTATGTTCCATGACTGATCAACCCAAAATAGGAGTTGTTTTGGGTTCCTCAGTCCACTTGGCATGTGATCTAGCACAACGGTGTTCGCGTTTTTTGCTACCATCGTTTTTTCCTACCATCGATTGTTTCTTGCTATCAACGTGTTTTTGTTATGATGATTTAAACAATACACCCGGGCTACACGTGACATCGAAACAATATTTCCGGTGCCATGTGGATCTCTACGTAGTGAGGAGGACTAATACATATATATATATATATATATAAAACTCAAATAGAATTTATGAAATAAAGATTTTTTTTATTTTTCTTCAAGCTTCTAACCAGGCCTAAAAGCTTGGACTATGCTTAGCCCCTTGCTGGGTTGGCGTACAAGACAATTAGTACGTAGCTGATCCGATGTTTTAGGCTTGATCTTGGCCCATTATGCCAGTAGCTAATTTATTTCTTCTTTTGGCCTGGCCCGACAGCTCCAACCAGATTCATTCAATTTAAAGTTTTAAACCATAAATGGGCATGGGAATAATGTTAATTAGGACTAAAAAATTTTCAGACCTGATAAGATTTTTTCCTATTCTATAAAGCCCCCATTCTAAAAACTCATTGACTGCTTTGAATCATAAGGTGGAGATATTTTTTCTTCCCAGTCTTCCACACGCTTGATCTCGGGATCATCTGTGTACCATTAGACGGTGAAATGCTGATTTTACATGTCAGGGATCCCAAACAAGTGATAAAAAAATCAAAGCTTGATTTTATGGTGACTTTTTTGGGGATATGTGATGAATCGTAGAATCAAAGTCTGACCCGTCTGATGGTACTGCCATGATCTCGATATCATGTATGTGGAAGATTAGCTACGATGAATCATTTTGTCCACCATCCAATTCAAAGCAGTCAATGAGTTTTTAGTGTGGGTGCAGGTACCCAACAAATAATTTGTTAACTCTAGAAATATGTAAAAGGTCTCATTTTTTCTGATGATCCTAACTCCATTGTGGTTCAGATGAGTCCCAGTGACTACTACAAAGGAAATGCAACCAAGATTTCCTCAAAGCAACCTCAACAAATATGGCGAAAGAGTGGGAGCTGCCCACAAGGAACAATCCCCATTCGCCGGACTCAGAAGGCCGATTTACTCCGATCTGACTCATTCGATCAAATCGGGATGAATGACGCATCTGTTGGTATAGTAGAGGTGAGCTACTCCTCGATTGTTCATCTTCTTTCGAAAGACGATGAATTCGTCAATCAGAAATCCACTACAAAAAATAAGACTATTAGCATAGTCCTATCGCTACCAAAAACTGCCGCTATTAGTCCTGCCGCTACCAAAAAATGCCTTAATAGCAAGTGTCGCTGAACCTCAAGGGGTTAGGTGAGCTGGCCAGGTACCTGCTTCGAAAAGTAGGAGACTTGAGTTCGAATCCCCTCCCCCCCTTGAGGCCACCCTAGGCATTTATATCTTGTGCTGCCCCTGGGATTAGGCGGGTGCTCTAAGAGGCCCGGATACCCATATTATCAGAAAAAAAAAAAAAAAATCCTTATTTTTTGTAGTGATCGTGAAAATACAATTAGTATATCAAAACATTTTTATCAAATTATCCATCAATCAATCTGATCTAAATCCACTTCTAAGTCAGGATCTATGGCTGCATTTGGGTTAGCTCTTTATTCACTCCCAACTAGAGCAAATGTAGTGTGGAGTTGTGTCACCACATGTAAAAGAAGCTCCCCACTGGAGCCAAGAGTGACTAAAGTGATAGCTCTAATTGGAAGCTTCTTTGGCTTTAAAAATCACACTTATCGGAAGATTTGAACCATTCTATTTTTGTACTCGAATCTAAATAGTTGTGCAATTTTTTGTAATGGTTCATATTAAAGTGCAAAGGTCAAATGTTTGAAATCCTCTCATGGGCACGACGATTCTTTCGTTGAGACATGTCCTCTCATGGGCGCGATTCTTTGGTTCAGACCTGTGGGTGTCCCCGATGGGCTTCAAGTTAGACCACTTGTATTGTTCAAAGATGTGCGCCCTTTGCAGGATCAATCAGTAATGTCAGGTCCATTTTATAAAACCAAATTTATTATTATTTTTTTTAATACAGGTTTTTTATAAAACCTAAATTTTGAGTTGAATAATATAAATTTTTTATCTTTTATTTTTATACAGAAAGCAGGTGCAAAATTGGAAGGAGGGCCATATAAGGGAGTGATTGGCAAAATAAATGTTTGGGAAATATATGTTGAGGCTAATGAATTCAGTGAAACTAAAATAAAGCTTAGCAATGGGGTCGCCCCAAAGGAGAATACTATTGAAGCTGGATTGATTGTATGCCCTTTCTTAACCTTTCTCCCTATTGAATTCCTTTTTTTGGCATGCTTTTGGCCTTTGGCCATTAACTGTTGACCCTAATTATTCTGACTGAGATGGGCCTTAAAAGGTACAAGTCCCGGGCAGAGCTCATATCATTTAGTTTTCGGGTCTAGATATGAATATTTTAGCCTTCTAGAGCTCGGATGTGCGCCGATGCAGAACCTGCATGCAGGTGTTGCCTTCTCGAGCTGACTGAAAGCCCTTGAGCTTGCAATTGGGTGGTGACATTGGACCGAGCTTGGGCTTGCATTTCGTAATCTTTGGATAGACCCAGCCCAAGCCCGGCAAGTTGACTAGCCTTAGTCTCAATAGAGAGATACGAAAAATATTTTTATTTATTAATAAAAGATTGTACATTTAGAATGTCTGTCCTAATATTATTATTTTTTCAAGTTAACAAAAAACAAGTAATATTTTCTTCCAATGGAAGAATTTATGAAGAGTAATGTGGAATGCCTGTAAGCAAGGTATCAAAAATCGGCCGAAAACCGATATGTAATGTGGAATGCCTGTAAGTAAGGTATCAAAAATCGGCTGATACTGATACATATAGGTTTTCGGCCAAACCGATAAGTATCGGTATCTCATATCGGTATCGCCGATCAATACATATCAGCTGATACGTATCGAGTATCGGTTGATACGTCTCGGTTTCGACCGAGACATTTTATTTATTTATTTATTTACAAAATTGATCGATGCGTATTGGTATCGGCCGATTCGTATTGGCCCCGGGCAAACTGATACCCGAGACCGATACTGATTTTAATACCTTGCCTCTAAGCCCTATGGAGTCAAGCTAAGAGCGTGATTCAATTATGGCACGTGGCCGGAATTTACAGATAGAACCGTACCCTTCCGTCACGCATTTTAGGCCATGTGACACACATGTTTGACCCTTTGTACAAGATCACATAAACTGATATTAGCCTAAAATATTGTGTCATAAGATTAGTCTGTCCATTTGATCAGCGGATTTTATAATGGACCTTTGTTCATATCTAATATACTCAAGTTGTTTAATAAATAATAAACAATGATTAATGAGAGAATCAATTGATCTTGTTTGAAGCTGATCACCAATGAGTTTTTGGGAGCATATGATGAGTGTAAAATGTGTTTCATAAGTTTGATAACTTAAGGGAGAGACTTTTATATAGAAAGTATCATGATCATCTACTTTTCTTAGTCAAAAAGTTAGAATTGATCGTTGTACTTCAGTATTGACCATTAAAAAAAAATGAATAATTGTTTATTCTAGGGTTTAGATTCTAATCATACCTTAGGAGATGCAGACTTGGGAGATGCACATAAATTTCTATATATATGTAAATAAAGTTGAAGCTTTTGGCTTTTCATTGATTTGGTGCTTAGGTTTTGTTACGACCCAGAATCCTAGTCGATCTCAAGGGCCTAGAATTCCGTGTTATGACACCGCATGTTTGTCAAGGCGATAAGTAGACATACATATCTTACTTGATCTTACATAAAACTGGGCTTCCAAAAAAATCGTGAACTAAAATTTTCTTCTCATATTAAAATCTCTTTCATTAAACTTACATTGCATTTTGAGTCCAATAAATAAACTGACCAAAAATAGAGGTTCGGTCAACTACTGGAAGATCTTCCTAAACAATTAATATATACCTGACGTCGTCTAGCTGATAATCCAAGTTGTCACCCTTATAATCCGTATCATCTTCCAATGCATCAAGTTCATCGAGCAATAAGGTCCATATCTTCACCTGCAACTGTTAGTTTTTGGTGAGGTGAGTTTACTCAGTCATATAAACTCAGTGGGTTGCACAATCGATCTATCACAATCTACCCAGGTGATCATGAGTGCAACCTTGTGAGTGAAGGTAAATCCTTTAAATTTCATATAAACAACACAATAAAAGTTCTCATAATCATTGCATAACTATAAAACTATAAAACTGAAGTAACATAACAGATCTCAGTGCATATGATATCATATGCACTGATTATCTTTTGACAACCTTTGATGAATAAAACTTTTGACGAATAAACTTTGACGAATAAAACTTATCAGTGAGACTTTGGTATATACCTTTGACGAATAAAAAAATTGAGACTTTGGTATTAGAATGCAAACTAATAAAGTAGTATCCTCTTTCCACTATCAGGTTATAGTAGTTAAAGTTTAAGAAATTTGGTAATGTATTACCAAGTTACAGATTAACACATCAATTCACTATTCACTGTCAAGTTTCACTAGTTAATGTTTGATCCAAAGTTAAACTTTAAAGAACATAAAATCTTATTAAGATTTTCACCAAAGTCAAACGTTACCTTAAAAGAGTACAATACATATAATGTGGTGGTAATGGTGGTGGTGGTGGTATGATCGTCATTAAAATTTTTTTTGCTTTTAGCTTAACATGGTATTTTATTTATTTTTCCACCTGAGAGGTTGAAAGGGTTTCCTCCTAAATGACTTGGGTTGATATATATATATATATATATATATATATATATATATATATATATGACAATTGAATTTTTATGTAGGACTCACTTAATTTCATTTTCATCTCCTTACAATGATATTAAACAAAAATAAATGAAAACTAAGTTTCATTTCTATCAATATTTGACATTTCCAAGTTACTATATCGGAGCATTAAATATTTGTGCATCACGTCAAGTTCCTGGATGGAGATTGACTTGTCCAAAGCCTTTGGTGCAGATGGAATGCCTAGTATCTAAAGAAACATGATAAATTCCAATAGAGCTAAAGAGGGTTTACCCTTCATAAGATTATCAAGCTTATGAAGAGCTTTTGTAGCATTAAAGCCAGAAGCTGACATTCACAAATTACAAAGCCCTGAAATTCCATGAAAGTTGTTTTGTACAAAATTTAAGAGTCTAAAAGGCTACTCGTAGGCCGATTATCATATGATGGCGTAAGGAGGGTCAGTACTATTCTAGTAATTTGTTGAGGACTCCTTAGAGTTTTACTCCATTTTGAAAATGAAGTAAATCCCTACTCTAGAAATCCCAAAAAACGAAAAGAAAAGAAAACATGACTTCCATGGGCATTGAAATTAAATAATTTATTGGCTTGGTCTTGATGTATTTGGAAGTCAAATTTTTCAAAAGATTTTGCAGCTACAAGGTGTGTTCTCTATTAAAAAATGGAATGCCAATTATTTTATTAATTTTACGTAAATAAATAATCCCTAAAAAAAGATTTTGCAGTTACAATGTGTGTTCTCTATTAAATTAAATAATCCTATATTTACGTAAATAAATGATTAATTATTTTATTCAATTTTTTCAAAATTTGTTCCTTTGAATTTTAATTAACTAAAAATTATTCAAATAATCAGGTGAATCACAAGTTATTTGGAGACAATCGGACACGACTATATATTTATTGGACAGTGAGCATTTCTCTCTCTCTCTCTCACTCTCTCTCACCTATATATATATATATATATATATATATATATAGATAGGCATATAGGCTAATGATCCTCTCTCTTGAGTCATGAGTTCTCGTAGGCTGTGTATCATTTCAATTGACTTTTCAAAGCAGCTTAATTTTAATATGGAGCCAATAAGAGCTTTGAGTCATTGATTTATGCCCTATGACTCATTTAAGAGATCGTTTGCCCTATATATTATATATAATTTACTTTAGTTATACTAATGATGTGAGATGTCATATTTGGTAAATGAGTCATGCATAAGGGTTGATATCCCATTGTCAATCTAGTCATGCATAGGGATTAGTAGATGTATATAATTCAACACCCTCCCCGTGTTCAAAATTTAAGTCGGATCCAAATAAAATAGCCCCCCACCCCAACACCCCCCGGTTCAATATTTAAGCTGGATCCAAATAAAATAGCTTCCCCCCACTCCCCCCGGTTCAATATTTAAAGGTCTTGGGTAGCAGGTGTGTCCGTCCCGGTGAATTGGGAAAATCTAGGTGGCCCAACCACTGGGACCCAACCGGTTTGGAATTTGATTTGCTTGGAAAGAATCCAAACCCAGACTCGATTTCCAATCGGTTTTGGATTTTGGATCATACAATACCCATGATGCAAAGGTAGGGCACATAAAATCAACCCATTCTCTTTTAGGTTGGTCTAAGATACCAAGGGCCCATCCTGTTTGAGAGCCATTACTTGTACATAGGAAGTTAGCTCTTGCACACATTTAAAAAGCCAAAGGTTAGGTTTGAGATACCAAGGGTCCATCCTGTTTGGGCTGTCAAGCGTGAAGACATGGGAGTCTGGAGAGCAGCGACTTTATGTATAAAATGCAGGTTATGTTTGTATCCTATCCACCCCTCCCAACACCTCATATCTAAGTGACCAACTTTGGGTAATGGCCTTCTTTCATGTGAAGACAACAACTAAATCATTTGATTTGAAGGCCATAATTTAAAATTTTATGTTACAAAAGATTGGCATGAACCGTTTATCTATGACATTTACTCCACCCCTTGACATTAGAACATGACTAAGCCCAGTGCATCCATTTAGGGGATATTTCCTATCAAATACTAATCTTCAAAATATTTAAGGGCCTTCACATTTGGCAATGCTAGTATTTAATAACGTTCTCTCCTCTTCTAATAGTGTGTTCGATATAGTTCCTTACAACTATGCCCCAGTCAGTCCTCACCAACTCTCTGCTAGAGCAGATTCTATTAGAGATGGGAGCTTGTTTTTCACTTCAAATGGCTCTCCCAGCCAGCGCTATTGAGGTGGGGAGCTGGTTTACAAAACGCACACTGGAGCCTTATGAGCTCTCTGCCAAAGCCCAAAGCAGCTCTTAGGCCTTGAGGAGCTATGCCAAATGCACCCTAAAAGCCTAAACCTAATATTTATAGGATTAAAAGAGGCTATTTTGAGCTCCTTAAACTTATTATGCCTAACAATGACTAGACTGGGTATTCACCTTATCAATTATCCAACAATGGTCAGTAGTATTTGACACCGGAATTGGCAATTGAATCCGACTGAACCTAATATTTGTGTGACGACCCGACTTTTCGAATTCCTAAGGTATAGGAAAGGCCGGTTCATCAACTTATTGATTTCTCAATAAGCTGTAATAAACAGAAGCCGACAACATAACAAAGATCTAAAGACAGGGGCAAAGCATAATAATAAGCAACGACAAAAGCTTTTAACAATAAAAAATATATCACTCTGAGGAACCAGGAAGAACCACCGATGATGGCCTAAGGCCCAATATTCAAAGAATATGCTAACAAAAGTACCAAAAAGAAGTGATGTAGAATCAAGGGAAAAACTCCTCAGCAGGTGTATCCAATTCCTCCTCAGGAACGTAATCGGAGTCCTCCAGATCCTCTGACCCTAGGTCAGTCTTAGTACCTGTGACGTATAGTCGAGGGTGACCTAACAACAAAGCCCAATAGAGGAAAACAGGTCTATTTGCATTTCATTATAAGTAAAAGTTTTCAAAGACAGAAATCGGATCAAGTATAGTTTTCAAAAGATGCTTTGCAACTAAATTTTCAGTTCTAATTATGAGTCAAAACTGATAACATTAATCTGATGTGTTCAAAAACTTCTGAATTAGCATGCTTCTTGTCTTAAATTTATAATTTAATTTTATCTCCTAAATTTCCTATAGCATGAGAGCGGATTACATGACCGATGGGAAAACCATACTGACCATCGTCGTTCATGAACCCATTTTCTAAATAGCAACAAGCCCCTACGCTATGAGGGAAACTTGTGCCAAAACAAATACCGTCCATACGGTTGGTAGAATCTAGGACATCGTTCGTATGTACCTCAAATCTAATGTAAATGCTAACTTATATCAAAGCTTATTATTCATAAATTTTTTCAGAGTTCTGATTCGATGTTCATATTAAAAAATAACAGAGGTTCTGAGGTTCAAATTTCACAGTTCTTAATCATAACAAAGTTCTTAAATATCTGATTTGTATCTTAATTCCATATTCTTATTCATGCTGTGTTCAAACTAATATTTTCAAAATTTATGTTCCTTATCAAAATATTCAAAACAGTCCCTACTTATAATAGAATACAAATAATATGTAGGGTTCTCCTACCTTAACAAAAACAGTTCAAAAACAAACATAAGCAGTTCTCACAAAGGACTCCCAATATTCAAATCCTACAAAGATTAACACTCTCAGTGTTAATTGGAATTCGACCATCGAATTCCTTCAGGTCTGTGTTTGTTAAATTTTTTCATCTCCGGACTCTTTTCTTTCTCATTCAACCACAGCTTGTGTAATTAAAATTTACACCAGTTTTCTACTCTAATCAAAACATAAATTCAAACAACATAAAATTGGTTTAAAAAGCCTACCTCTTGTCATTTAATCCCTTGTTCCTGTTGCACCAAATCACGCACCAGAATCAAGCATCGAAGTTTAATGGGCTAAAGCCTCCGATCAATCCATCACAAGGTTGTCTCTACTTCAACAACCAAAATCACACAGAACTTCCCACTCTCCACATCTCTCTTCTCTTTCAATGGTTCAAATCGATCAAAATTCAAACACAAGTCTAATCAATGGTCGAGATGGGGAGAGAAATTTCAAAACTCACAAGATCTAGGATCAAGATGAGGCAAGGCTTATAAGCTTAAAAAAATCCAACGAGAGAGAGAAGTTACCCTTCTCTTTAAAATCTCTATCTTATAATACAAAAAAAAGTTAACTAAAAATCTAGATATTTCTAATTACATCTTATCCACTTAACTTGAATTTAATTTCGACGTGAAACATAAACATTCTACTTATTGTGTAAGTCATCGAAACTATGACTTCCACACATCATGAGACAAAAACCTTTGGTCAATAGTCCCATCATAACTTTAGCTTTCCAAAAATCCAAAAAAATTCTGTAATAATTTCTGGACACGCTTACCGAGGTAAACGAAAAATAGGCCAAAAATATAAGGGATATTACAACTTGTCAGGCTATTGTTCTCTTGTTCCCTTTAATTCATAGAGTAAAACATCGATTTCTCAATAGAATCAATTCTTTTGATTGCTCGATAGACTATAATTTGGTCTTGTATGACCTCATTAAGCATCCATTAATCCTTAACATATTTGGCCTTTAACTCCCTATTAATCCTAAGTTCAATGATACTTCTTTAATGCTTTTACAGGCAGACAGCTCTACGGAAACAGGTTGCTTCAACCTATTGTGCCCAGGTTTCATTCAAATCAACCGTGATATACCCCTCGGTGGCTATGTGCTTCCTGCTTCATCTTATAATGGTCCCCAATACTACTGCTCATTTAAAATATACAAGGTAACAATATATAAATTTGTTCTTACTTTTTTTTGTTTGCAACATATTTGATTCATATCATTTCATATAAAATTTTACAAATGTTATATGGTTCTTGGTTGATTGGCATCTACATCTATGACAGTTCGAATAACAAACGCAATTACAGGACATAGCTTTTTTTATTTATAAAAAGAACGGAATTTATAATTTTGAAATAAATAATTTAAGATCCCCTCTAGGTCCGAGCGGTTAAAGCAAACAGTATCATGTAGTTGCACATATGCTGAAAATAAAGTGTATAAATGAAGGTATATATTTGCGAAATTTACCTGATCGACCCTGTCAAATACACCTTTTCCGTAAGAGGCTCTATATTTTCACCTTTATCCAAACTAACCAGTTTTTAGCCCTGCTATTTTCAGCTAGCACAAAAAGTCAGAAATATCCCTTCTTACACTATTTTTTTTGTTCTACATAATTTAAAATTTTAAATATTTGCATTATTTTATATTTACGCGATGTGAAACAGGATCTATGCTATCCGATTTGAAGGTTACAACATAAAATCGATGGTGTCAAAGATAAACACGAAAAAACAGGTGATATCGCCTCTTAAAAAAAAAAAATTTAAATAATCTGTAATAGCCCGAAAAATCACGCTAAACTATGACGTCGGGATCCGTGCCCGATTGGTCACAAGTTTGACCAATCAAGAGATCATGAGTTAGCATAGAATGTGATGAACGGACGAGATGTGATAGGTTGAGTGATTTCGTTGTGTGTGATGTAAATGAGAAGTCACTTACACCTACCACGGTGTATGTGCTCAACACACAAAGAGGAAGATAGATAAAAGGGTTTAATAACCCTAGATGTGTATTTTGGTTGTTGAAGGAGAGTAAAGAAGAGAGAGAGAGTGAAGAGAGTGATTAATGCAAGGAGTGAATGCTAGTTGAGGAAGAGAGATTCAAGCAATAAAACGCCGGATTCGACGCGAGGGATCCGTTAGAACCAAAGCTGGAAACCCTAGCCTTCCAACTATTGATAGAAATCAACTTGAGATCTATTCAAGGTAAGATTTTTTGTAAATAAAATGCATAGATCATAGGGGTTAAGTTGTGGTTAAATGTGGGTTAAATCATAGGATAATGGCTTAGAAAAAATAGAGGGAAAAAGTATGGAAGAAGATTGGGAAGAACAAAAATTTGAATCTGACAATTTCGATTAATCGAAATTGGGTTTCGATTAATCGAAATTGGCCAGGAAGTTGAAAGGTCAGAGGACCCCGATTTCGATTAATCGAATTTGATTTCGATTAATCGACTTTGGATTTCGATTAATCGATTTGGGGATCGATTAATCGACTGGGAACCTCCAGTGGACCCCAGGGGTTGGAGAAAATGACTTAAGGAAAAATCGACTAATCGAAATGGGATTTCGATTAATCGATTTTAGTTTTCGATTAATCGATTTGGAATCGATTAATCAACTTGCGAAACTCGACTGTTCGAACTGAGAGTCGACTTTGCGAAAAGAAGGATTTCGATTAATCGAAATTGGATTCGATTAATCGAATGAAAACTCGACTGTTCGAACTGTGGGTCGACTTTGCGAAAAGAAGAATTTCGATTAATCGAAATTGGATTCGATTAATCGAATGAAAGCTCGACTGTTCGAACTGAGAATTGACTTTGCGAAAAGGAGAATTTCGATTAATCGAAATTGCTTCGATTAATCGATATTGACCTTCGATTAATCGATTTTGGAAATCGATTAATCGAATCAGATTCGATTAATCGATTTTGGAATTCGATTAATCGACTGAGATAAATTGTGTTGACTTTTGGGTTTGACTTTAAGATTCTTGGAGGGTCTTACACCTTCTTTATTGCATCCTTTGTGATGTGTTTCACCTGTTATGTGGTACCATAGGTGGTACGTGTGGACTAGTGCACAAGGAGCCACGTGGGACCTTGATGCATTGATCAAATGAAGACTTGAGGTAGGGAACACCTTGAACATGTACTTTATGTTACAAGAGCATGTATGTAGTGATATAGAACTCAATTCAAATATTTATTTCTTAAGAATTTGTGAAAAGTGTGTGTGTGACATCCATAAGAGTAATCATAATGAGCCATCCCCAGGGGATGAAGAAGTAAAGAGATAAGAGCATCAGGTGTGATGCAAGTAAATGGATACATCCCAGGGATGTATCCAAGGATTGAATCATGTTTGATAGGGCCTAACTGATATAAGATAGCACATTTACACGGTGAATAACTATATGTAAGGCACCGATATTTTTGTTATTTGAGGTTTGATAGGGTACCCCACCGACGTGGCGGGATATCCACGACTGACACGGCAGGATATCCGTGACCGATACGGCGGCGAAACCGTAGGCCAGTGCGGAGGCTTATCCGTACATAGTAAGCACACCCCAGGGGTGTTGATTGAGACAAGTGAAACCCCGCCACCAATCCCCAGGGGAAAGGGGCTTGGGTACTATTTGTATTCCCAGGGAATACGGTTAAAACTGTCTATATAGATGACGATGATGGGTATCTCATCGGGGCTCGATGCTATATTGCTCGGGGATTACTTAAGTTGAAAGTTTAAGTTTTGCTTTAGGCCTTTTCAGCATCATTCATGAGTAAATGAAAATATAAGTAATCAACAAGAACGAAATGCTTTTTAACTGTTCATTAACAACTGCATAGATACATCATGCATGGCATATCATGGAATATATGTGAGTTATAATTTATATGTTCAACCGTGTTTGTTCCCTATTGAGCTAGGATGTAGCTCACCCTATAGACTATACGTCGCAGGTCCACTACTAGCAGCTGCCGCGGCTTCAGGAGACGCTGATCCCGGCGAGTCGGACCTTGCGGCCGGTGACAAGTTGGAGCCACCTCCAGAGGACTTCTTCTAGAGGACTCCGTTGTGCCACTTTGAGAGATTCTTGGAGAGGTTTTTGTACGGCTTGGTATGTCAAGCCTTTATTTTGTTTAAAATCATGTGTATGAGGAGTTGGGATTTCTCTTTTGGGATGAACCATCCGTGATGATTTCTATCATCGATGGTTCGGATCGGTTCTCCATTCATGCAGAGGCATGAGGGTAGAACTGTCTTTTGGAGAGTTGATTAATAAAGATTTAAATTCCGAAATTTCGTTATTATACTTTTTGATGCTTGATATACCAGTGTTCCGTGCTTAGCTAAAGGGCACGGTCAGGATGATCGTGCTGATGGCACGGGTTTCGAGGTGCTGGAATCCGGGCTGTCACAGTTGGTATCAAAGCTATTTTCTTTTAGCAATTCTGACAAGGGTTCTTTCGTCAGAACATAGGGGCTTCTGCTAACGAAACTTTAGTTTCAAATACAGCCGCAAATGTCATCTAGAGGAAGAGGTCGACCAAGGGGAGGCCAACAGAGGAGTCTACGTAGTGGAGATGATTACATCTCTCCTACAAATAGAGTGCCTTTAGGAGGTACTGAGGCCCCAGGGGGCAGTAGTAGTAGACAACGGGATGAAGAAGATCGAGATCATCAAGACCAAGATCTAAGAGAACAAGAAAGATTGAGAGAAAGACAAGAAGATAGAGAGGAGCGACAAAGGATGATGCACACTATGGAGACTATGGCAGCTGCCATGGCACAACAGGCCGCATCCTTTGCAGCTCATGCATCAAGAGAACAGCAGCCACCTACACCACCTGTAGGACCTGCGTTGCCTGTGCCCTCATCCTTTACAGAGTTTAGGAGGATGAGACCTCCTTCATTTTCTGGGCAGGCAGACACAATGGCCGCTGAGAACTGGCTGATGGAGATGGAGAAAGTCTTTAGCGTGCTGACATGCACGGAAGATGAGAGTGTGAGATGGGCAGCTTACATGTTGGATGGGGAGGCTGGGCCTTGGTGGAAGTCCGTGATACGGACTCGGGCTCAGGAGACCCCAGAGTTGCCTTGGACTTGGGAGGAGTTTGCTGAGGAGTTCAACAAACAATATTTTCCAGAAGTGGTGAGGAACCAGCTTGAGATACAATTTTTGTAGTTAGTATAAGGGAGAATGACAGTGAAAGAATACGGGGTAGAGTTTCTACGACTTGCCCGTTTTGCTTCGGATTACGTCGCTACCGAAGTGATGAAATCCAAGAGGTTTCAGCAAGGTTTGAAGCCTGAAGTTAGGGGAGGCGTAGCTCCATTTCAGCTAAAGACCTATGAAGAGGTCATGAGTAAAGCACTGGTAGTTGAAGAGGAGAATACAAATAGATATAGACAGAGGGAGCAGCAGAGAGGAGGAAATGAACAAGGAAGATCGGGGCACTACGAACCGGTGAACAAAAAGCCGAGGTTCATGGCCCAAAATCAGAGACCACAGTTTCAAGGGGTTTCAAGACCGCACAATGAACAACAACACCAACAGAGGTTTCCATTACTTGCGGGAGACCTATTCGCTATGAGCCCCGCCATGTTCATCGGCGCCACTATCACATGTGGTTCTCGTCTTTGTTTCTTCCGACTCCTGGGAGACTTGCAAAGTGTGGCAAGCCTCATAGGGGCGTGGTGTAGATCGGGAACTAGGGCTGTTTCGATGTGGCAAGGTGGGCCACTTGATCAAGGATTGCCCCGAGACGGATAAGAGAAAGACGATTTCAGTTGCAGCACCACGACCAATTCAAGCAAGGAAACCAATCGTCAGGGAGAGTATGCGCCATCCGTCAGAAGGTGGAACGTGCATGACGTCATCCAAGGTGAGGTTTTTTTTTTTATTAAAGAAAATTTCCATTTCATTAAAATCTTAGATAGAGAAGGAGCATGCATTAGAAATTATATAGATTCTTTTCCCAATACAAAAAGCTGTATGTGAATTAAGAGTGTAAATTGATGTGTAAATTATTGTATGTATGTATGTATACTATAGGTACTCTAAATATATATGAAAAAGGATGTTTCGGTGGATATGACGCTCGAGTGTTGATAGACCCCGGGTCTACCCACTCATTCGTTACTCCACGTTTCGCTAAGAAGATGAAGATTGTTCCAGAGACGTTGGATTTCGTCCTATCTGTGTCTATTCCGACTGGAGAGTTAGTAGACACGGAGTTAGCTTGCAAATCCATCATTGTAGCAGTTCGAGACTTAGAGGTGCATGAATTGGAAGCAAAGTTGATACTGTTAGACATGCAAGGGTTTGACGTGATCCTTGGCATGGACTGGTTGGCGCAGCATTGTGCAACCGTCGATTGCAAGAACAAGGTAGTTATTTTCAGACCCAACACAAGAAGATCATTTCGGTTTCAAGGAGTGAGGTCGTCATCTGTGCCACTGATCTCAGCAGTAAGGGTCGAGAAAATGATCAGAAAGGGTTGCAGTGGATACTTAGCTTTCTTAAAGGAGGACAAGGAAGAAAAGAATGTCATTTCTGAGATATCAGTTGTGCGAGACTTCGCTGACGTGTTTCCAGAGGAATTGCCTGGATTACCTCCAGAAAGAGAAGTAGAATTCGCCATTGACTTAGCACCAGGAACGGAGCCTATTTCAAAAGCACCTTATAGAATGGCTCCCGCTGAGTTAAAGGAGTTGAAAGAACAACTACAAGAACTTATGGATAAGGGGTTTGTTAGACCGAGCGTGTCTCCATGGGGAGCACCGGTCTTGTTTGTCAAGAAGAAGGATGGGTCAATGCGGCTATGCATTGACTATCGACAATTGAACAAACTCACTGTGAAGAACCGCTACCCTTTGCCTAGAATAGACGATCTATTCGACCAACTGCAAGGAGCAAGGTATTTTTTCAAGATCGACCTGAGATCTGGGTATCATCAGTTGCGAGTCAAGGCAGAGGACATTCAGAAGACAGCTTTCCGGACACGGTATGGACACTATGAATTCCTTGTGATGCCGTTTGGATTAACGAATGCTCCGGCGTCGTTTATGGATCTGATGAACCGAGTGTTTAAACCACACTTGGACTCCTGCGTCGTAGTGTTTGTTGATGATATACTAATATACTCCAAATCCAAGACGGAACACGAAGAACACTTGAGGATTGCTCTACAGACGCTACGTGAACACCAATTGTACGCCAAACTCAGCAAGTGTGAGTTTTGGTTGGAAGAAGTTAGCTTTTTGGGACATGTCGTCTCAAAACACGGTGTCACGGTAGATCCAGCAAAGATAGAAGCAGTAGTTAAATGGGAGCAACCAAAGACAGTGACCGATGTCCGAAGTTTTCTGGGCTTAGCAGGCTATTATCGACGTTTCGTTGAGGGGTTTTCAAAGATATCGGGACCTCTCACAAAGCTGACACGAAAAGATTCAAGGTTTGAGTGGAGTGAGGCATGCGAGAAGAGTTTTCAAGAACTCAAACGACTCACTGGCCCAGATAGCGATTCCTTCAGGCAGTGGAGGATACGCCGTGTACAGCGACCCATCATACAATGGCCTTGGTTGTGTGCTCAACCAACACAAGAAGGTGATAGCTTACGGATCAAGACAATTGAAAGAACACGAGAAAAATTACCCGACTCATGACTTGAACCGGCGTAGCCATTTTTATCAAGATTTGGAGACATTACTTGTATGGTGAGACTTTTGAAATTTTCACCGATCATAAGAGCCTCCGATACCTCTTTACACAGAAAGAGCTCAATATGAGACAGCGCAGGTGGATGGAATTCCTTAAGGATTACGATTGCTCCATACAATACCATCCAGGTAAGGCGAATGTAGTAGCCGATGCTCTGAGTCGGAAAGGTTCAGCTCAGTTAGCTTCTTTGATTTTGGGTATGCACCGATGGAAATTATTGGAAGACCTGGCACTCTATGATGCGAACATTGAGTCAAAGGACACAGGATCCTTTTTGGCTAACATATCAGTAAAGCCAGTGATATTTGAGCATATCCACGATCTACAGATGAAAGATCCGACATTAAAAAAGATTCATCAAGACGTGAGTGAAGGCATTAGGTCGGACTTCTCATTAAAAGAAGATGGTTCTTTATTGTTTAAGGGCCGTCTATGCATTCCGGACAATGTCGACCTAAGACGAACGATTCTTGATGAGGCCCATAAGTCAAATTATGCTATCCACCCTGGTAGCACCAAAATGTACCAAGATTTGAAAAAGAACTACTGGTGGAGAAGACTGAAACAAGACGTGGCCGAGTACGTATCACGGTGTTTGACTTGTCAGCAGGTGAAGGTTGATCATAGACATCCTGCTGGACTATTGCAACCTTTACCAATACCAGAATGGAAGTGGGAATCGATCTCAATGGATTTCATTGTTGGATTACCCCGTACTGCCAAGAGACACAATGCCATTTGGGTCGTCGTAGACCGATTGACCAAATCAGCGCACTTTTTGCCGTACAATACTACATATACAGCAGGAAGACTGGCAGATCTATACATGAAGGAGATTGTAAGATTACATGGGATTCCAAGCAGCATAGTTACAGATCGTGATCCACTATATACATCCAAGTTTTGGAAGAAATTTCAAGAAGGAATGGGAACTCGACTAGACTTTAGTTCAGCTTTCCATCCTCAAACTGATAGACAAACAGAGCGAGTGAATCAAGTAATAGAAGACATGCTCAGGGCATGCATGCTTGATATGCAAGGATACTGGGATGAGTATCTACCGATGCTCGAGTTCGCATACAACAACAGTTTCCAAACGAGCATTGGCATGGCACCGTATGAAGCTCTATATGGACGACGATGCAAGTCACCCCTCAATTGGGAGGAAACAGGTGAAAAATTTGTATTAGGACCGAAACTACTTGAAGACAACGCCACCGTTGTCCGAATTATCAGAGAAAGGTTGAAGACAGCACAGAGTAGACAGAAAAGTTACGCCGATATGAAGCGGACTAGTGTTGACTACAAAGTGGGCGAGCATATGTTTGTGAAAGTGTCACCTATGAAAGGTGTAATGAGATTTGGCAAGAGAGGGAAGTTAAGTCCACGTTATGTTGGACCATTTGAAATTTTGGGACGAGTAGGCGAAGTTGCATATCGCATTGGTTTACCACCGCTGTTTGATCGAGTACATAATGTTTTCCACATATCGATGCTCAGGAAGTACGTGAACGATCCGTCTCATGTATTAGGAAAGCAACCTATAGAGATGTGTGAGGACATGAGCATGATAGAGGAACCAGTGGAAATCTTGGATCGAAAGGAACAAGTACTGCGCACTAAAGTGATTCCCTTAGTGCTTGTTCGGTGGAACAACCATCCTAAAGAAGAGGCTACTTGGGAACGAGAGGCCGATGTGAAAGGAAAATATCCAGCCTTGTTTCTAACGACGTGAGAATTCAATGTAAACCACAAACATGTTTGTGAAATCTCTACTATACTTGTAATTCAATGGAAATTTTGATCCAATCGGAATGAGGAACTGAATTATATGTACATAATCAAGTATACGCAACTCTATGAAGGAACCACTTGATGTCATAGACTACCAAGAATAATCAAAGAACCAAAGAAAATAAGAAAATCTGCAGAAATTGGGCAAAACCGATTAATCGAATTTCAAATCGATTAATCGATTTGGAATTTCGATTAATCGATTTTGTTCGATTAGTCAACTGGCATGTGCCAGTGACTGGAAATTTAAAAGAAAGTTAGAATATACATAGAAGACCAATTTCGATTGATCGAATTGGAATTTCGATTAATCGATTTGGAATCGACTAATCGATTTTGAAATTTCGATTAATCGAATTATATTTCGATTAATCGATTTACTAAAGGGGCTTCCGAAAATTTGAAATCAAATGGACGATTTCGACTAATCGAAGTAGATTTCGATTAATCGATTTCGAAATTTCGATTAATCGAAATGGATTCGATTAATCGAATAATTTGAGAAATTCTGGAAAAATTAGAAGTTACAGCACGATTTCGATTAATCGAAATTAAATTCGATTAATCGATTTTGGAATTTCGATTAATCGAAATGGATTTCGATTAATCGACTGGCTCGCGCCAGTGAGCTCAAAAATTGAAAATTTTAAACAGATACGATTTCGATTAATCGAAATGGTTTCGATTAATCGAATTTGACTTTCGATTAATCGATTTGGGAAATCGATTAATCGATTTTACGCGGCTTAACTTAGTTTGAAATCTCGATTAATCGATTCTGAATTTCGATTAATCGAGCCGCGGGCTATATATATAAGATTGGGGATTTTATTCCCCATTCGAAATTTTCTTGCTTCGGGTTTTTTGGCGCTTCATCTTCTTCTTCCTCTCCGACCATCCGTGCTAGGGTTTTTGCGCATTCTCCACCGATCTCCGACCGAGATCGCCTCATTTCGGATTGGAACCTAAGGTAAACCCTAGATTTGTACTTTTTCCTCCAATTTGAATTAGAAAACCCTAGATTTTCCCAATATGCCGCCTAAAACCCGATTGTCTTCGAAGAAGGCAACCTCCAAGCTACCGGTTAGGCGTAAGAACGCCGCGCCACCACCACCTACCCCATCGCCGGTGAGGACTCCATCACCGTCGGAATCGGAGACCACCTCCGGTTCGACGAGCGCGTCTACGCGCGAGTCTTCCCGCGAGTCCACCCCCATGCCACCACCACCCACCAATGTCGAACAACCAAACGAATGGTGGGCGGCAAAGACCTTTGAGGTCGAATACATCATCGACCCTACTCTTTTCACCAATCCCGATTTACCGGGCGAGACCCAATGGGCTCGAAATTACCTTAATAACGCCGGACTCGGCAACCTTCTCAAACCAATCCGGGGTTCATACTACCCTAGATTGGTTAGACTCTTTTACCAAGGGCTAACCGATGGCCCTACCGACGATTGCATCATAACCAAAATTGAGGGTCGTCTCTATATTTACGCGATGTGAAACAGGATCTTTGCTATCCGATTTGAAGGTTACAACATAAAATCGATGGTGTCAAAGATAAACACGAAAAAGCAAGCGATATCGCCTCTTAAAAAAAAAAAAATTTAAATAATCGATGCCGACTCTTTAACCAGTCGGTACCGACTATTTTAAGAGGTGACATCGACCGTTTACAGAGTCGTTTAGACAGTCAGTACCGACTGTGTAAACAGTCGTCATCGACTTAAAAAAGAAAAAAAAAATTATTCTTTTATACACTGTTGCCATTGATTGTTTATATATATATATATATATATATATATATATATATATATATATATATATATTGCAATCGATGATGACTGTTTACAAAGTCGGTATCGACTGTCTAAACAGTCGATGTTGCCTCTTAAAACAGTCGGTACCGATTATTTTAAGGGTCGCCATGGACTGTTTAAATTTTATTTATTTATTTATTAATTATCTTAAAGAGGTGATATAGCCATTCTTTTCGTGTCTATCTTTGGCGCCATCAATTTTATATTGTGGCCTTCAAATCAGATGGTATAGACCTCGTTTCACATTGCGTAAATATAGAAAATTGCAAATATTTAAAATTTTAAATCATGTAGAAGAAAAACAAGTGTAAGAAGGGGTACTACTGACTTTTTGTGCTAGCTGAAAATGGCTTGACTAAAAACTGACCCGTTTGGATAAAGGTGAAAATATAGGGCCTCTCACGAAAAAGGTATATCTTATAGGCTATATATTTATGAAATCAAACCTTTAGCTACGGTTAAGTCAGGATTAATTAATGCGTTAAAATCTATATAAGGTGCACAGTCAGCTTTTGGAAGGACAAAACGAACAAGCCAGATGTAGAGATTGGGTTCCGTACAATAGAGGGATTAATTAATTCAATCTTTGTAATTTCTTTGTGGCAGAGAAAAAGAGACAAGTCTAGCTTCAGAATTGATTGATTAAATTCACTTGGGAGGTTTAAGTCTTTCATAAGTCTCCAAGCTACAAGCTAATTAAAATTCAGTCAAGGTGACCGATCCAAGGCAATATAGAAAGGTTGCATTCCCGGGGTCAACAACACTCCTATTAGTGTGGAGTTATAACTTCTCTTCCATTTTACACTAGGCTCCCCTCCAATGGAAGAACCAGTCATCATAAACACGATAAGATAAATAGACCAAACTTTATGAGCAATGGTCTTGAAAAAAGGACCCTTACATGACATACATTTGTTTCATATTTCTTAAGCATTTTCCTTAAGCCTGAATATTTATAACCTTGTGAGTATATCCTAGTTTGATGAATTCTAGGGCTGGTCTAGTTGTCATAGGAAGCGGTCTCACATACTTAATTGGTAAATCCTTAAATGTGATTTTGATGTTAATTTTCTCTATTAACTTAATAGTCTTATGGTAAGTGGATGCCCATCCTCCCATCAATGCAAGATCTAAATATTATCTAACATTATACTTAGCATGAGACATAAACGTGTCTATCTTTATCTCAATAATTATCTAATATAAAACTTTAAATTTCTCTATCAACTTATTTGTGCCCATTAAGCCTATTCTATAATCAAATCTTAGATTTGAATTCCAGAGTAAGTAGTAATTTATTTAATAAACATTAACTCCTTTTCCTTAAACATTTATGTATGATTCTCTTTCAAATGTTTTTCTGGAGTATGATTGGAAACTGTTAATTCAATATGATTTTCTATCGCTTCCGTTTAAAAGTTAACATCTTGCTATGCTATGACTTCCTCCCAAGATGTTTAGGGTCCTTCTCAACATTTAAGGTTTTTTTCTTTCCTTAGACTTTTGGTCCCCTATATGGTAAGCACAAAAATTAAGCTCAAATGAGCTATCTACTTTTAGCTTAAACTTCTTTCTAGTTAAAATTTAGTAGAGTAGTCATCATAGTATATTACATCTTCACTAATTAGATTATACTTATTGAGAAAAGTTCATTAGTTTTATATTCTAACATTACTAATAATACTTTAATTATAACCAAATAATTTCATTACCATGAATGCTTTGTCATATCTATTTGGGGTCGAGGAGCAGAACAGTTCATAACAAGTAAAAATCAAAGTTAAAAACAATAATAATCTTATTTAGCTCTAATCGTGGATATATTTGAGTTGTGGAATGATAAAATTGTGATAGCCTAGATTTCGGCACTCCAAAACTCGCGCCATCAATACAACTTTCAAGGTCGTACCCCATATATCACATAGAACACTTAGTACATCCACATCAAAAGTGGAAACAAAGTACGTCTAACAAATTGATAAGGTCTTCATAAAGCAACTAAACCTTCATTAAAATTTAAGATAACCCAAGCTTACAAAAGATGGTTAAAATATCATATCAATCGCATGAACAAAAGAATCGAACCGAACCATCAGTGATACGACAAAAGTCACATAGGGATGGTTCGTAAAAAGAATAAGCATCACCAGAATTTTATATCTTACAAAATATAAATGGCCGGATATACCAAACCTTATAATGATTTCACAAAAATATCAAAGTGCCACAGCACAAGTCTACTAAAAGAACTCCTCTGGAGGGGGCTCCGACTCCTCCAAAGGCACCTAATCCGAGTCCTCCAAGTCCGGGTTCTTGGTATTTTCAACAATCTCCGAACCTGTGATGTATAGTCGAAGAGTGAGCTACATTATAGCTCAATAAGAAAAATAATAGCATGTATATAATCTCACATCTCATATATCTTTCATTCCATATTTCAAAGAATATGAACACAATCTGAAACATTTATTATGACTAAAAAGAATATTTGATGTATAGTTTCAAAACACATTACTCATAGTTTCTCAGAACACACCCTTATAACGCACACACTTAAATAAATTATTGAAATAATTGCTCGAGCAATATAGCATCGAGCCCCCGATGGAAGTATACACCATCATTGTTTACATGAATCATTGCACAATGTCCAAGTCTCTTTGTATGAGGTGACTTATGTCGAATGAAGTATTTTCACAGTTAGAAATTAAAGAACGGATATCCCGCCAAACCGGTGCATTATTTGTATGGATATCCCACCGTTCCGATCACGGATATCCCGTCGAGTCGGTCACAGATATCCCGCCGTGTCGGTTGGGCATTCACAATTAAACCTTAAATCAAATGTGCAAGTTTACATATAGTTCATCACCGTGAGTTTGTGCTAATTATAGTAATTCAAGGTTGTCACATGTTCCACACGTACTTAGTTACATCACTATTGATGTCACACACATATCCTTTATATGTCACACTAATGGGGTTTTAAAACTCACACATATAGCACACACAAACACATATTTTCCTCTTAGTGATCACACTTTCTATTTTGCCTGTTTAAAAGCTACTTAATGAACACATGCTATTTGAAGATCAAAGGCGAAAAGCGCACATATTTCTATCATATCACTATACACATGCTAGCTGAAAGTAAATACACATGTCACGAAGTTTTTTCTACTTCAAATGAAGTCACACGAAGATTAAACCAATTGTATCCCGCACGAGCTCACATAAATCTCCACACGTTAGCCCTATAGTCAAAAGCATCCAAACATCTCATGAGAATGCCTAGAAGAACGAAAGGGATAAACCACTGAAGATTTCAGAAGAAAAGAACAAACTGAAGTACCCTGTTCCTCGCGCGAGAAAGCCTTTGAGGCTCGGGCGCAAGAGCAAAAGTGGCTTATTTCTCGTGCGATTGAACTGACATTCAGTTGTTTGGAGGGTGTCACGTAAGGCCTCGCTCGAGCGAACCCTATTACACTTAAGTCCCCGTGCGAGCGAGACATAGGATCCTCATATATTTACTTAAGTTCTCGCGAGGCTCCACAAGTCTTCTCTCTGATGCTCGCGCGAGCGAGCTCTTAAGCTCGTGCGCGCGAGGATCTGAGATATCCAGATCTAAATTTTTTCCCAAACTCGATCCTCACAAGTCTTCTCTCTGATGCTCCCGCGAGTGAGCTCTTAAGCTTGTGCGCGCGAGGATCAGAGATATCCAGATCTAAGTTTTTTCCCAAACTCGATCCTCACCAAATCTCAACTATTTAAAATCCTCTTTCTAAGGAACATTAAATGCTACTTTTACAACATAAAGATCATTAAATCCATACCTTTAATGCATTGAATCCTCCATAGATCGGATCTTTCTTTCTTGAAGAAATCAAAAGGGTTTAAAAAAACTCAAATTTGCTCCACACCTTCACACCAAGCTCCCGGATTCACATGAGGTCGTCACAATCGTGTAACTCAAATCCCCATACACCTTTGCACAACCGTCCTCACAATATCCTTGGACTTATCACTAGGATTTATCAATCCTCACTTTCTCTCCTAAGCAAACCCCTCTTTCTTTCTCTCTCTCTCTCTCTCAGCAACTCACACAAAACAAATAAAATAAACCCACGTGTGAGACTCTTATCCCCCTTTTAGTTGAGTTTGTCAACTTATTAAACACAAACACCATAGATAGGTGCTACTTGACCTCTAACACTCAATGTGTTAGACACATACACACACTAAGGTGTGAACTTGTGCATGGGTTCCCTTGTGAACCATATACACACTTACACATACTTGACCTACACGGTTTATGAAAATTGGGGTTATTACAAAAATCATCTAGGTTTTTTGGAGCTTAGAAAATCTTCAATTTTCCTACGTTTGTAAATATAATTCTCTCATCTTATTGTAACGTGTAAAAAAATTGTTTGGTAGAAATTCAAAACCATATTTAACAACTTAATTTTAGAGCTTGAAATGTCACCCTGACTTTCTTCTGGAATTTTAAAAAAGCATTCTACTCACGAAATCCCATATATTATTCACACAATGAAATTTATGCATAGACGACTATAATGAAATCATTATTGTCTCAATGAACAAATTAATTCTCATCAAAATTTTTACCTGAATGATACTAACGAAAATACTATTCTTAGCTTTGTAAAAGATAATAAAATTGATAGAAACATGACAGATTTAGATAAAACATTGCGAAAAGATGTTCCTCATCATTGATTATATATATGATTAGTTAGGATAGTTAGTTAGACAATATATATCACTTGCGTTGTGTACCAAATAGGGTGCCATTTAAAAAATACATCTCTAATAGGGTGCCATTTAAAAAACTATGCTCATAGATAGAAATTAACCTTGTGTACATAATAGGGTATCACAACTATCTTCATATATATAAACTCTTTTTTTAATGAAATATGCTTAATCCTGTGCCATTAAAAAAATATGTACCCAAATATAGAATTTTAAAAATAAACATCATATAGGGTATATACTTCATAATTTTTTTGAAAAATAAACACCATATAGGTTATATAGTGAGACAGCCCGAATTTTCGCACTTGAAAATCTGTACCATCAGGATTATGTTCTGGATGATCCCCAGGACAAATTACAGAGTGTCTACTCGTATAGCGGAAAGCAGAGCAGACACGGTCCAGTAGTGGCAGATTGAGTTACCATATAAGGCGTGTAAAAGAGAGAAGTAATAAAATAATACATATCTATAAAAATAAAAGAATATACATCCTCAAAAAGAAACCAAGAAGAACCACTGGTGATGGACATCTATCACCTAAAATAATGGTTCCTAATAATAGTTTTTATAGAATGTATAATAATACAAGTGAAAAAATATCTATAGAAATAAATACAGAAGGTGGCCACCAGACACACAATAATCCAGAGTACAAAACATAATCCAAAAATACAAGACTAATATACCCAGGCTAAGGGTAAAAGTCATCTGCCTGGATATCCGTCTTCTCGTCCTCAGCCTCAGCCTCAGCCTCTGGCTGGTAATCCGGGCCGCTCTCGGTACCCGATACTCGAGCCTCAGAACCTATGACACAAAGTTAGGAGTGAGCTAATCATCTAAGCTCAGAAGAAGAATTTCAGTTAAAGTTGCATCTTAATTGTAAAATATGGTTGCAGAAGATATTTCAAACAGATAAGCAATTACAGAATATTGACAGAATTGAACAGATGCAGATAAATATTGAGAAATGCAGAATTTATCAGAGCAGACAGAATTTCAGAGTTTGCAAGATATTATGCGTACAGTATTTAAATAACTTAAAATAATATACTTAAGTAACTCCCGTGACTATAGCACGTGGTAGCCAGATTTGAGCCGATGGATAATCCCGACCATCGTCGTTTAATGAATAATTTCAGGAATTGCAACAATGCCTCATCTAAGGAGTGCAATTGTGCCGAGGATTTTTAAAGCAGATGCACGATTATGCCAGGCACGGATATACCACCGAGTCGGTGGGATTCGTCAGATTATTAAACCTCAAATCACATGCAGACATATCATACATAACAGGAATCAGGTGACAGATCTCGGATTGCAGGAATCAGATATGATGGAGTTTTCATACATATGCTATACATGACTGGAAAGCAAAATCAGAATATGCAGCAGAATACAGATGATTTGGAACCATGAGGTCAAGAATAAATACAATTTCAGTTGAATTCCCTTACCTCAGATTAGACCTTTCTAAGTAAATTCAAAGCTTTTCAAAGCATCACGGTCTGATCCTACACCATAGGCATGGTATACTTATCGTCAGAGATGTCCGAACATCAACTGGTACAGTGTCCAGTAGTGTCTTATCCATAAAACTAAACAGCAGAAAATAGGAGTGATTGATCGATCAATGTCCTTGCTTGATTGATTAATCATCCAATTTGATCGATCAAATACCTCATTTGATCGATCAATTGTCCAAATTAACTCATATGTGATAGAAGGGATTTGATCGATCAAAATCCCTGTTTGATCGATCAATCATGTCAAACTCAAATTTCCTACCTCCTGTTTGGACACTTTATAAAATTTGATCGATCAATTTTCAAATTGATCGATCAATCTATCACGTTGATCGATCAATGTCCACATTGATCGATCATTCTGACATTTGATCAATCACCTCACTATGATCGATCAACCTCTCGTATTGATCGATCAATTCTCAAATTTGATCGATCAACCTTTAGAATTGATCGATCAAATACCAATTTGATCGATCAATGCCAATCGGGCATTGAACTTCCAAAAAATATACCTACTGTTCTCATTAATTGATTTATACGAATTGGTCAATCAATCCTTTACATTGATTGATCAATCCCAGGCTTGATCGATCAAGGATGACAGTTTCTGTCATTAATGGCTATCACTGCCCTTGACCTATTTTTCTCTTTAACCTTTAATGGTCCCAACAGACCACACATACATAATCTTTCACACACTTATGAGGTTTAAACTTTAATAATTTTAATCTAAAAACTCACATATTTAAAGGCCCTTTCGGGTTCTTGGCAAACGCGAACCGAAGAGGGTTTCGGATTTCAAATCAGAAATTTGTCGCTGTCACGACTCGAAATAGCAGGAACGTGGCTTCACTTTAACCCACGGAGATGGCACATGTCTTCGCAAGACAACCACAACTTACCGACGTCGATTCCGCACTCTTAGATCAAGTAATCACTAACCTAAGTTTCTTCTAACTGTGGTTTTCCCCAAGGTAACCACCCAAAACAACAACCTAGCTGCAATTTTCAGGAAAAGCAAGAAGAGGAAGATGCAAGGTAGGTATGCAACCTTTCTTCCTTCTCTTATAAGCTAAACAAATGGAAATATCTATGATATTTCCATTACTAATATTCTAATTTCCCGTGTTGAGCACATACACACTTCCTCCGGTGTACCACGCCTCATCAACATCCTACAAGGCTCGGACTTACACAAGAAGTCACACATGACTTCATTTAATTGTGGATTAATATTATTTCTAATAATATTAATTTAAAATTTTAATTTATCTCAATTTTTATGTTGGGCACACTTATTGAAGCAGTTGAGTTCTTGTTATAAATTTTAGGGTCTTTACATTGTCTCTCTCTTAGGAATTTTTGTCCTAAAAAATGTCAGGGAGTCGCAGACAAGTTGAAGGTGTATCCTAAATCTAATGGGCAGAACAAAGTAGAATAAACAGGTGAATCTATCATGCAAAAACAAGTAGGCATACAGAACAGAAATATATGAAAAGCAGAATAATAGATATACATATATAATAATTAAAAAGAATACAGAATAGTATAGTAAGTACCTATCGGGGCGTCAGAAAGTCCAGCCTCGTCAGGTGCAGGCCTACTGGGTCAAGGTGGCTCAGTACGGTAGTCGCGAGGGTCTACAGTATGCTGACAAGCATGAGCGATCATCGGCGTAGACGTGGTGGCATAGGAGTGTTGCATAAGTAGCTCAAGCATCCCCTCATGATAGTCCAATCATTGATGAACCTAACGATGGAACTCCTCCATCCTGTTGAGCCGCTCATGAATGCGCTTGTTGCCCTCAATGATCGCCTCAAGCCCCGCTTCGATGGTAACGGTGGAAGGTGCGAGTATGCGCGATGTAGAGGCACGGGCCGGTCAGTGTGTAATGGTAGGGGCAGGTCTAGTAGACACTGCAGGCTGAGGTGGCTCGTTAGGCTGGGCCTCCCCCTCACCAGGAACTCTCTGTCGGCTCAACGCCCTCCTCAACTGCAGGCTGTGCCGGCTCTGCGCCCTCCTCAACTACAGGTTGTGTCACCTGTGCGCCCTCCTCAACTGGAGGAGGGCACCACGTCTTCAATGGGAGCCACAGGTGGCACAATGGGTTGTGCGATTGGTTTGGCGGGCAGCACGGATGCAAGAACCCGGGACATGGGGATTTTATGCGACACATTTTTCATTCGCGATCCCATGGTTTAATCATAAGAAAAATACATAAAAACCCCAAATTAAGAAAAAAAAACTAGGTGTTACTGCAATAGCCGAGAAAAATCCACGCTAAGTATGCACAAGGAGAAGCTTTGGCAGCTGGCAAACACTCAGAAATGTCGCTTGAACGCAAAGGAGCCAAAAACCCTCTTGAACGATCGAGTTCTTTGATCGTGCAAATGAAAAACAAAAGCCCCAATCGTTACTTAAAATGATAGGTTTGATCGATCAATGCTTTAATTTGATCGATCAATCCTTAAGTTAAAATGCCCTAATCCGATAACCTTGATCGATCAATCTTCAAAATTGATTGATCAATGTTTAAGTTAAACTGTCCTAGCTCGACAGCTTTGATCGATCAATGCACTTACATTGATCGATCAACCCTCAAAATTGATCGATCAATCATTCAAATTCAGCATAAGGTTCAAGCTTTATTGATCGATCAATCCTATATATTGATCGATCAAAGTCTAAATTGATCTATCAATTCACTCATTGATCGATCAAACATGACAGTAAAGTAAATTCCTTAAACACATGTATCTTTTGCTCATACGGACCTCATTTCGAAAATGAGGACCTAGTGTACGTCATATATCGCATCCATATATGTAGATTACACAATCCAAAATATTTTTTGCTTACCGATAATCGCAGACAATCACGATAATGTATTTAAACTAAAATCGTGACAATTACCTTCCACATTAGGTAAACAAATGCGGGTATTGCTCACGGATCTCCGCTTTGCGCTCCTAAGTAGCTTTCAAAGTTGAATGATTTTGCCACTTTACCAACACGAGTGGAATCAACTTGGTCCACAAAATTTGGTCCTTACGGTCCAAAATCTCTACAGGCTCCTCAATCAAGGTCAGATCCTCTTATAGGTCAATTGGTTGGAAGTCCAACACATGAGTTGGGTCTCTCACGTATCTCTGTATGTGACAGCCCGGATTTCGGCACCCCGAAACCCGTGCCATCAGCACGATCATCTTGACCGTGCCCTTTAGCTAAGCACGGAACACTGGTATATCAAGCATGCAAAAAGTATAATAAACGAGTTTGCGGAATTTAAATCTATATTAATTAACTTCCCAAAAGACAGTTCTACCCTCATGCCTCTGCATGAATGGAGAACCGATCCGAACCATCGATGATAGAAATCATCACGGATGGCTCGTCCCAAAAGAATAATCCCAACTCCTTATGTACATGGCTTTAAACAACAATCAAGGCTTGACATACCAAGCCGTACAAAAACCCTCTCCAAGGTCCCTCAAAGTGGCACAACGGAGTCCTCTAGAAGAAGTCCTCTGGAGGTGGCTCCAACTCTTCACCGGCCGCAAGGTCCGACTTCAGGGATCGGCTCTCAAGCCGCGGCAGCTGCTAGTAGTGGACCTGCGACGTATAGTCTATAGGGTGAGCTACATCCTAGCTCAATAGGGAACAAACACGGTTGAACATATAAATTATAACTCACATATATTCCATGATATGCCATGCATGATGTATCTATGCAGTTGTTAATGAAACAGTTAAAAAGCATTTTGTTTTACTGTTGATTACTTATATTTTCATTTACTCATGAATGATGCTGAAAAGGCCTAAAGCAAAACTTAAACTTTCAACTTAAGTAATCCCCGAGCAATATAGCATCGAGCCCCGATGAGATACCCATCATCGTCATCTATATAGACAGTTTTAACCGTATTCCCTGGGAATACAAATCGTACCCAAGCCCCTTTCCCCTGGGGATTGGTGGCGGGGTTTCACTTGTCTCAATCAACACCCCTGGGGTGTGCTTACTATGTACGGATAAGCCTCCGCACTGGCCTACGATTTCGCCGCCGTATCGGTCACGGATATCCTGCCGTGTCAGACGTGGATATCCCGCCACGTCGGTGGGGTACCCTATCAAACCTCAAATAACAAAAATATCGGTGCCTTACATATAGTTATTCACCATGTAAATGTGCTATCTTATATCAGTTAGGCCCTATCAAACATTATTCAATCCTTGGATACATCCCTGGGATGTATCCATTTACTTGCATCACACCTGATGCTCTTATCTCTTTACTTCTTCATCCCCTGGGGATGGCTCATTATGATTACTCTTATGGGTGTCACACACACTTTTCACAAACTCTTAAGAAATAGACATTTGAATTGAGTTCTATATCACTACATACATGCTCTTGTAAAATAAAGTACATGTTCAAGGTGTTCCCTACCTCAAGTCTTCATTTGTTCAATGCATCAAGGTCCCACGTGGCTCCTTGTGCACTAGTCCACACGTACCACCTATGGTACCACATAACAGGTGAAACACATCACAAAGGATGCAATAAAGAAGGTATAAGATCCTCCAAGAATCTTAAAGTCAAACCCAAAAGTCAACATAATTTATCTCAGTCGATTAATCGAATTCCAAAATCGATTAATCGAATCTGATTCGATTAATCGATTTCCAAAATCGATTAATCGAAGGTCAATATCGATTAATCGAAGCAATTTCGATTAATCGAAATTCTCCTTTTCGCAAAGTCGATTCTCAGTTCGAACAGTCGAGCTTTCATTCGATTAATCGAATCCAATTTCGATTAATCGAAATTCTTCTTTTCGCAAAGTAAATTCACTGTTCGAACAGTCGAGTTTTCATTCGATTAATCGAATCCAATTTCGATTAATCGAAATCCTTCTTTTCGCAAAGTCGACTCTCAGTTCGAACAGTCGAGTTTTCATAAGTTGATTAATCGATTCCAAATCGATTAATCGAAAACTAAAATCGATTAATCGAAATCCCATTTCGATTAGTCGATTTTTCCTCAAGTCATTTTCTCCAACCCCTGGGGTCCACTGGAGGTTCTCAGTCGATTAATCGATCCCCAAATCGATCAATCGAAATCCAAAGTCGATTAATCGAAATCAAATTCGATTAATCGAAATCGGGGTCCTCTGACCTTTCAACTTCCTGGCCAATTTCGATTAATCGAAACCCAATTTCGATTAATCGAAATTGTCAGATTCAGCCCCTTTCGAGCTGTTCTTCCCAATCTTTTTTCATACTTTTTCCTCTATTTTTCCAAGCCATTATCCTATGATTTTGACCCACATTCAACTACAACTTAACCCCTATAATCTATGCATTTTATTTACAAAAATCTTACCTTGAATAGATCTCAAGTTGATTTCAATCAAATAGTTGGAAGGCTAGGGTTTCCAGCTTTTATTCTAACGGATCCCTTGCGTTGAATCAGCCTCTTTAATACTTGAATCCTTCTTCCAATCACCCACAATAACTCCTTGCTTAATCACCCTCTTTACTCCTCTCTCTCTCTCTCTTCTTTACTTCTCTCTCAACTACCAAACATCTATTTTAGGGTTATTAAACCCTTTTATCCCTCTCCTAGTTTGTGTGTTGAGCACATGCACCTCAATAGGTGTATGCGACTTCATATTTACAACACACACCACGCAATAATTCAAACTATCACATCTCGTCCGTTCATTTCATCCTATACTAACTCTTGATCTCCTAATTG
This sequence comes from Chloranthus sessilifolius, assembly GCA_021018995.1. NCBI lineage: Eukaryota > Viridiplantae > Streptophyta > Magnoliopsida > Chloranthales > Chloranthaceae > Chloranthus > Chloranthus sessilifolius. The sequence continues at coordinate 47,043,800 of CM037593.1, read as the reverse complement.
GTCAAACTTGTGACCAATCGGGCACGGATCCCGAGGTCATAGTTTAGCGTGATTTTTCGGGCTATTACATCCTCCCCACCTTGGGAATTTTCATCCTCGAAAGTAACCCAAGGTTTGTCTGTCTGGGTCACTCTCGCTTTCCCCCCCCCCACCCTCTCAGGGGAGGTGGTCCAGTTGACTCAGACGCATTAATTGAGTTACATATACCAGCATAGAATTTAAATTTGACAAATTGAACAATGTACACAAAAAAAATTTTGTGGATTTCTATTAATATCAGAAAATTTTTACAAAGCGCCACATGAGTTGGCGTACAAAATATACATCGATACAATCATGACTCATACAAAAATAAATAGGTGGGCTACCGGAGCTGGCTCGGGTCATGGTGGTGGCATTTGCAGTGGGCTGGTGGCTCAGCTGGTCAAGGCGTCTGGTTCATGGAGCGGATGTGGATGTGGAAGGAGTCGCGTCAGTAGTGGTGGGATGGAAGACGGTCCCATGGAAGGCGGCGTCTGCCGGCCGCCCACCTCCTCCCGGGCGAGGTAGCGGTGTAGTCAGAGGGGTAGATGTGGCGGAGGGTGTGGAATAGGAGGAAGTCTATCATCCGGTTCATCCTCTCATTGTTGGCCTCCATACGAGCCAACATGTCCTCGATGGTAGGACTGGAGGCCACGGCCGTGTAGGATGAGGTGGGTGTCATGGGCGCGAGTGTGGTGGTGTGGTGAGGCTGGTGTGGGAGGAACCCTCTCCACGGATGGCTCTACGGAATAGGGTGCCCCACCCACGGGTGGGTCCCGCCGAGGTGGTGGGTGGTGGCGGTGCTAGCACGCTGGGCGGGAGCGGGACCCGGAGCTGGTAGGGTCCACTTTAAAAGGTTGTAGCTACGGGTCCATGAAGACTTTGTAAACGTCTTCACGCGATCCGTAGCCCTCACCTCGTGAGGCGAGATGGTGTAGGAGGGCTCGTCGGAGTAGCACTCCAACATGCTCGATATGAGACGAGCATAGGGCATCTTTTCTTTGGGCCTCATGTTGCCCTTCATCAACTTCCCCTTGATGTATTTCATCCCCTCTAGGATGACCATCGTGGCGTCGAACCATCGGCCACAGAAGGCCGCGTAAAGTGCATGTTTCACTTTGTCCACGCGCTCGGTGTCGTGGCGCATCGGGTAGAGGTTGCACTTGATTATGGAATTAAGCATCCACATGTAAGGTGGAAGGTCAACCCTCTTAATGGAGGAGCCCGACCCCTTCTTCCCGTTGGTCATGCGGGTCATGACCTCCTCAAAACGGGGTTCCTCCTCAAAGGGTGGGAAAAGAGTGGTCTCCGGAGTGAAATCGAGGTAACACTCGAGTACCTCGTGGATGTGGCGACGAGTGATCGTATAGAGACGACCCTCAATCTTGGTTATTATACAATCATCGGTAGGGCCATCGGTTAGCCCTTGGTAGAATAATCTAACCAACCTAGGGTAGTAAGAACCCCGGATTGGTTTGAGAAGGTTGCCGAGTCCGGCGTTATTTAGGTAGTTTCGAGCCCATTGGGTCTCACCCGGCAAATCGGGATTTGTGAATAGAGTAGGGTCGATGATGTATTCATTTGGTTGTTCGACATTGGTGGGTGGTGGTGGCATGGGGGTGGATTCGCGGGAAGACTCGCGCGTAGACGCGCTCGTCGAACCGGAGGTGGTCTCCGATTCCGACGGTGATGGAGTCCTCACCGGCGATGGGGTAGGTAGTGGTGGTGCGGCGTTCTTACGCCTAATCGGCAACTTAGAAGTTGCCTTCTTTGAAGACAAACGGGTTTTAGGCGGCATTTTGAGAAAACCTAGGGTTTTTCTAACTCAAATTGGAGAAAAATGAAATTCTAGGGTTTACCTTAGGTTTCGGAGATGAGTGCGGATGAGAATCGACTGAGAATCCAAACCCTAGAGCACTCGGTTGGTTGGAGAAGAAGGAGAAGATGAAACGCCCAAAGATTTCTAGGTGAAATGATTTCGAATGGGGAATGAAATCCCCAAATTTATTTATATAGGCCCCGACTCGATTAATCGAAATTTAATCGATTAATCGAGATTCAAAACTAGGTTAGCGAAAATCGATTAATCGATTTCCCAAATCGATTAATCGAAAGTCAAATTCGATTAATCAAACCATTTCGATTAATCAAATCGATCTGCTTAAAATTTGAAATTTTTAAGCTCATGGCGCGAGCGACCGATTAATCAAATCCATTTCGATTAATCGAAATTCAAAATCGATTAATCGAATTTCACTGATTAATCAAATCGCAAGAATTTCTAAATTTTTCCGAATTCATTAAATATTCGATTAATCGAAATCCATTTCGATTAATCGAAAGTTCAAAATCGATTAATCGAGATTCACTTGATTAATCAAATCATCTATCTACCTCTAATTTCTTCCAAGTCCCTTTAGTAAATTGATTAATCGAAATTTCAAAATCGATTAGTCGATCCCAAATCGATTAATCGAGATTCCAATTCGATCAATCGAAATTTGTCTTCTATGTATATTCTAACTCTCATTCTCATTTCCAGTCACTGACACATGCCAGTCGACTAATCGAACAAAATCGATTAATCGAAATTCTAAATCGATTAATCGATTTGAAATTCGATTAATCGGTTTTGCCCAATTTCTACAGAATTTCAATCTCTTTATTTCTTTTACTATTTTTGACAATTTATGACAGATTGGATCAAAATTTCCATTGAACTACAAGTATAGTGGAGATTTCACAAACATGTTTGTGGTTTACACTGAATTCTCACGTCGTTGGAAACAAGGCTGGATATTGTTCTTTCACATCGGCCTCTCGTTCCCAAGTAGCCTCTTCTTTTGGATGGTTGTTCCACCGAACAAGCACTAAGGGAATCACTTTAGTGCGCAGTACTTGTTCTTTTCGATCCAAGATTTCCACTGGTTCCTCTATCATGCTCATGTCCTCACACATCTCTATAGGTTGCTTTCCTAATACATGGGATGGATCATTCACGTACTTTCTGAGCATCGATATGTGGAAAACGTTATGCACTCGATCAAATAGCGGTGGTAAACCAACGCGATATGCAACTTCACCTACTCGTCCCAAAATTTCAAATGGTCCAACATAACGTGGACTTAACTTCCCTCTCTTGCCAAATCTCATTACACCTTTCATAGGTGACACTTTCACAAACACATGCTCGCCCACTTTATAGTCAACACTAGTCCGCTTCATATCGGCGTAACTTTTCTGTCTACTCTGTGCTGTCTTCAACCTTTCTCTGATAATTCGAACGACAGTAGCGTTATCTTCAAGTAGTTTTGGTCCTAACACAAATTTCTCACCTGTTTCCTCCCAATTGAGAGGTGATTTGCATCGTCGTCCATACAGAGCTTCATACGGTGCCATGCCAATGCTCGTATGAAAACTGTTATTATATGCGAACTCGAGCATCGGTAGATACTCATCCCAGTATCCTTGCATATCAAGCATGCACGCTCTGAGCATGTCTTCTATTACTTGGTTCACTTGCTCTGTCTGCCCATCAGTTTGAGGATGGAAAGCTGAACTAAAGTCTAGTCGTGTTCCCATTCCTTCTTGAAATTTCTTCCAAAACTTGGACGTACATAGTGGATCACGATCTGAAACTATGCTGCTTGGAATACCATGTAATCTTACAATCTCTTTCATGTATAAGTCTGCCAGTCTTCCTGCTGTATATGTAGCATTGTACGGAAAAAAGTGCGCTGATTTGGTCAATCAGTCTACGACGACCCAAATGGCATTGTGTCTCTTGGCAGTACGGGGTACTCCAACAATGAAATCCATTGAGATCGATTCCCACTTCCATTCTGGTATTGGTAAAGGTTGCAATAGTCCAGCAGGATGTCTATGATCAACCTTCACCTGCTGACAAGTCAAACATCGTGACACATACTCGGCCACGTCTTGTTTCAGTCCTCTCCACCAGTAGTTCTTTTTCAAATCTTGGTACATTTTGGTGCTACCAGGGTGGATAGCATAATTTGACTTATGGGCCTCATCAAGAATCGTTCGTCTTAGATCGGCATTGTCCGGAATGCAGAGACGACCCTTAAACAATAAAGAACCATCTTCTTTTACTGAGAAATCCGATCTGATGCCTTCACTCACGTCTTGATGAATCTTTGTTAATGCCGAATCTTTCATCTGTAGATCGTGGATATGCTCAAATATCACTGGCTTTACTGATATGTTAGCCAAAAAGGATCCAGTGTCCTTTGACTCAATGTTCGCATCATAGAGTGCCAGGTCTTCCAATAATTTCCATCGGTGCATACCCAAAATCAAAGAAGCTAACTGAGCCGAACCTTTCCGACTCAGAGCATCGGCTACTACATTCGCCTTACCTGGATGGTATTGTATGGAGCAATCATAATCCTTGAGGAATTCCATCCATCTGCGCTGTCTCATGTTGAGCTCTTTCTGTGTAAACAGATATCAGAGGCTCTTATGATCGGTGAAAATTTTGAAGGTCTCACCATACAAGTAATGTCTCCAAATCTTTAGCGCAAAAATGACTGCTGCCAGTTCCAAGTCATGAGTCGGGTAATTTTTCTCGTGTTCTTTCAACTGTCTTGATCCGTAAGCTATCACCTTCTTGTGTTGGTTGAGCACACAACCAAGGCCATTGTATGACGTCATTTGTGACACGGCGATCCTCCATCGCTCAAGGAATCGCTAACTTGGAGCAAGTGAGTCTCGCTTTTGAGTTCTTGAAAACTCTTCTCGCATGCCTCACTCCACTCAAACCTTGAATCTTTCGTGTCACTTTGTGAGAGGTCCCGATATCTTTGAAAACCCCTCAACGAAACGTCCGATAATAGCCTCGCTAAGCCCGTAAAACTTCGGACATCGGTCACTGTCTTTGGTTGCTCCCATCTAACTACTGCTTCTATCTTAGCTGGATCTACCGTGACACCGTGCTTTGAGACGACATGTCCCAAAAAGCTAACTTCTTCCAACCAAAACTCACACTTGCTGAGTTTGGCGTATAATTGGTGTTCACGTAGCGTCTGTAGAGCAATCCTCAAATGTTCTTCGTGTTCCTTCTTGGATTTGGAGTATATCAGTATATCATCAACAAACACTACGACGCAGGAGTCCAAGTGTGGTTTAAACACTCGGTTCATCAGGTCCATAAACGACGCCGGAGCATTCGTTAATCCAAACGGCATCACAAGGAATTCATAGTGTCCATACTGTGTCCGAAAAGCTGTCTTCTGAATGTCCTCTGCTTTGACTCGCAACTGATGATACCCAGATCTCAGGTCGATCTTGGAAAAATACTTTGCTCCTTGCAGTTGGTCGAATAGATCGTCAATTCTAGGCAAAGGGTAGCGGTTCTTCACAGTGAGTTTGTTCAATTGTCGATAGTCAATGCATAGCCGCATTGACCCATCCTTCTTCTTGACAAACAAGACCGGTGCTCCCCATGGAGATACACTTGGTCTAACAAACCCCTTGTCCATAAGCTCTTGTAGTTGTTCCTTTAATTCCTTTAACTCAGCGGGAGCCATTCTATAAGGTGCTTTCGAAATAGGCTCCGTTCCTGGTGCTAAGTCAATGGCGAATTCTACTTCTCTTCTAGGTAACCCATGCAATTCCTGAAACACGCACGTCAAGTCTCGCATAACCGCTATCTCGTAAATGACATTCTTTTCTTCCTTGTCCTCCTTTAAGAAAGCTAAGTATCCATCGCCCTTTTGATCATTTTCTGCCCTACATCACGAGATCGGCAGATGATGACCTCACTCCTTGAAACCGAAATGATCTTCTTGTGTTGGGTCTAAAATAACTACCTTGTTCTGCAATCGACGGTTGCACAATGTCAGCCAACCACCATGCCAAGGATCACGTCAAACCCTTGCATGTCTAACAGTATCAACTTTGCTTCCAATTCATGCACCTCTAAGTCTCGAATTGCTACAATGATGGATTTGCAAGCTAACTCCGTGTCTACTAACTCTCCAGTCGGAATAGACACAGATAGGACGAAATCCAACGTCTCTGGAATAATCTTCATCTTCTTGGCGAAACGTGGAGTGACGAATGAGTGGGTAGACCCTGGGTCTATCAACACTCGAGCGTCATATCCACCGAAGCATCCTTTTTCATATATATTTAGAGTACCTATAGTATACATACATACAATAATTTACACATCAATTTACACTCTTAATTCACATACAGCTTTTTGTATTGAGAAAAGAATCTATATAATTTCTAATGCATGCTCCTTCTCTATCTAAGATTTTAATGAAATGGAAATTTTCTTTAATAAAATTAATAAAAAAAATAAAAAAAAAAATCTCACCTTGGATGACGTCATGCACGTTCCCTGCTTCCTGAGCAGTGACTGCATAGGCTCTCCCCTGGACGATCGGTTTCCTTGCTTGAATTGGTCGTGGTGCTGCAACTGAAACCGTCTTTCTCTTATCCGTCTCGGGGCAATCCTTGATCAAGTGGCCCACCTTGCCACATCGGAAACAACCCCTAGTTCCCGATCTACAGTCCACCGTCCTATGAGGCTTGCCACACTTTGCGCAAGTCTCCCGAGGTGCGGAAGAAACAGTACGAGAACCCTGTGTGATAGTGGCGCCAGTAGACATGGCAGGGCTCTCATAGCGAATAGGTCTCCCCGACGCAAGCAATGGAAACCTCTGTTGGTGTTGTTGTTGTTGCGCCGGTCTTCCGAAACCCCCTTGGAACTGTGGTCTCTGATTCTGGGCCATGAACCTCAGCTTTTTGTTCACCGGTTCGTAGTGCCCCGACCTTCCTTGTTCAATTCCTCCTTTCTGTTGCTCCCTCTGTCTATATCTATTTGTATTCTCCTCTTCAACTACTAGCGCTTTACTCATTACCTCTTCATAGGTCCTCAGCTGAAATGGAGCTACGCCTCCCCTAACCTCAGGCTTCAAACCTTGCTGAAACCTCTTGGACTTCATCACCTCAGTAGCGACGTAGTCCGGAGCAAAACGGGCAAGTCGTAGAAACTCTACCCCGTATTCTCTCACTGTCATTCTCCCTTGTACTAACTGCAAAAATTGTATCTCAAGCTGGTTCCTCACCACTTCTGGAAAATATTGTTTGTTGAACTCCTCAACAAACTCCTCCCAAGTCCAAGGCAACTCTGGGGTCTCCTGAGCCCGAGTCCGTATCACGGACTTCCACCAAGGCCCAGCCTCCCCATCCAACATATAAGCTGCCCATCTCACACTCTCATCTTCCGTGCAAGTTAGCACGCTAAAGACTTTCTCCATCTCCATCAGCCAGTTCTCAGCGGCCATTGTGTCTGCCTGCCCAGAAAATGAAGGAGGTCTCATCCTCCTAAACTCTGTAAAAGATGAGGGCACAGGCAACGCAGGTCCTATAGGTGGTGTAGGTGGCTGCTGTTCTCTTGACGCATGAGCTGCAAAGGATGCAGCTTGTTGTGCCATGGCAGCTGCCATAGTCTCCATAGTGTGCATCATCCTTTGTCGCTCTTCTCTGTCCTCTTGTCTTTCTCTCAATCTTTCTTGTTCTCTTAGATCTTGATCTTGATGATCTCGATCTTCTTCATCCTGTTGTCTACTACTACTGCCCCCTGGGGCCTCAGTACCTCCTAAAGGCACTCTATTTGTAGGAGAGATGTAACCATCTCCACTACGTAGACTCCTCTGCTGGCCTCCCCTTGGTCGGCCTCTTCCTCTAGATGACATTTGCGGCTGCATTTGAAACTAAAGTTTCGTTAGCAGAAGCCCCTATGTTCTGACGAAAGAACCCTTGTCAGAATTGCTAAAAGAAAATAGCTCTGATACCAACTGTGACAGCCCGGATTTCGGCACCCTGAAACCCGTGCCATCAGCACGATCATCTTGATCGTGCCCTTTAGCTAAGCACGGAACACTGGTATATCAAGCATGCAAAAAGTATAATAAACGAGTTTGCGGAATTTAAATCTATATTAATTAACTTCCCAAAAGACAGTTCTACCCTCATGCCTCTGCATGAATGGAGAACCGATCCGAACCATCGATGATAGAAATCATCACGGATGGTTCGTCCCAAAATAATCAACTCATGTACATGGTTTTAAATAACAATCAAGGCTTGACATACCAAGCCGTACAAAAACCCTCTCCAAGGTCCCTCAAAGTGGCACAACGGAGTCCTCTAGAAGAAGTCCTCTGGAGGTGGCTCCAACTCTTCACCGGCCGCAAGGTCCGACTCGCCGGGATCAGCGTCTCCTGAAGCCGCGGCAGCTGCTAGTAGTGGACCTGCGACGTATAGTCTATAGGGTGAGCTACATCCTAGCTCAATAGGGAACAAACACGGTTGAACATATAAATTATAACTCACATATATTCCATGATATGCCATGCATGATGTTTCTATCGATTGTTAATGAAAGCGATTAAAAAGCATTTTGTTTTCTTGTTGATTACTTATATTTTCATTTACTCATGAATGATCTTTGAAAAGCCTAAAGCAAAACTTAAACTTTCAACTTAAGTAATCCCGAGCAATATAGCATCGAGCCCGATGAGATACCCATCATCGTCATCTATATAGCAGTTTTAACCGTATTCCACAGGAATACAAATCGTACCAAGCCCCTTTCACAGGGATTGGTGGCGGGTTTCACTTGTCTCAATCAACACTCACGGGTGTGCTTACTATGTCGGATAAGCCTCCACTTGGCCCTACGATGATTTAGCCCGTATCGGTCACGGATATCCTGCCCGTGTCGATCGTGGATATCCCGCCCGTCGGTGGGGTACCCTATCAAACCTCAAATAACAAAAATATCGGTGCCTTACATATAGTTATTCACCGTAAATGTGCTATCTTATATCGATTAGGCCCTATCAAACATTATTCAATCCTTGGATCATCCTCGATGTATCCATTTACGCATCACACCGATGCTCTTCTCTTTACTTTCATCCCTCGGGATGGCTCATTATGATTACTCTTATGGGTGTCACACACACTTTTCACAAACTCTTAAGAAATAGACATTTGAATTGAGTTCTATATCACTACATACATGCTCTTGTAAAATAAAGTACATGTTCAAGGTGTTCCCTACCTCAAGTCTTCATTTGTTCAATGCATCAAGGTCCCACGTGGCTCCTTGTGCACTAGTCCACACGTACCACCTATGGTACCACATAACAGGTGAAACACATCACAAAGGATGCAATAAAGAAGGTATAAGATCCTCCAAGAATCTTAAAGTCAAACCCAAAAGTCAACATAATTTATCTATCGATTAATCGAATTCCAAAATCGGTTAATCGAGTCTGGTTCGATTAATCGATTTCTAAAATCGATTAATCGAAGGTCAATATCGATTAATCGAAGCAATTTCGATTAATCGAAATTCTCCTTTTCGCAAAGTCGATTCTCAGTTCGAACAGTCGAGCTTTCATTCAATTAATCGAATCCAATTTCGATTAATCGAAATTCTTCTTTTCAAGAAAGTAAATTCACTGCTGAGCGATGAGTTTTCATTCGATTAATTGAATCCAATTTCGATTAATCGAAATCCTTCTTTTCGCAAAGTCGACTCTCAGTTCGAACAGTCGAGTTTTCATAAGTTGATTAATCGATTCCAAATCGATTAATCGAAAACTAAAATCGATTAATCGAAATCCCATTTCGATTAGTCGATTTTTCCTCAAGTCATATCCTCCAACCCCGGGTCCATGAGAGTTCTCACCGATTAATCGATCCCCAAATCGATCAATCGAAATCCAAAGTCGATTAATCGAAATCAAATTCGATTAATCGAAATCGGGGTCCTCTGACCTTTCAACTTCCTGGCCAATTTCGATTAATCGAAATTGTCAGATTCAGCCCCTTTCGAGCTGTTCTTCCCAATCTTTTTCCATACTTTTTCCTCTATTTTTCTAAGCCATTATCCTATGATTTTGACCCACATTCAACTACAACTTAACCCCTATAATCTATGCATTTTATTTACAAAAATCTTACCTTGAATAGATCTCAAGTTGATTTCAATCAAATAGTTGGAAGGCTAGGGTTTCCAGCTTTTATTCTAACGGATCCCTTGCGTTGAATCAGCCTCTTTAATACTTGAATCCTTCTTCCAATCACCCACAATAACTCCTTGCTTAATCACCCTCTTTACTCCTCTCTCTCTCTTCTTTACTTCTCTCTCAACTACCAAACATCTATTTTAGGGTTATTAAACCCTTTTATCCCTCTCCTAGTTTGTGTGTTGAGCACATGCACCTCAATAGGTGTATGCGACTTCATATTTATAATACACACCACACAATAATTCAAACTATCACATCTCGTCCGTTCATTTCATCCTATACTAACTCTTGATCTCCTAATTGGTCAAACTTGTGACCAATCGGGCACGGATCCCGAGGTCATAGTTTAGCGTGATTTTTCGGGCTATTACACTGTAGCATAGAAACATAGAATACGTTATGCATATTTGCCAATTGTGGTGGTAAGGCAATCCTATACGCGACTTCGCCAACCTGTCCGAGCACCTCAAAAGGTCTAATATAACGTGGACTCAACTTTCCATATTTTCCAAAGCGCATCACACCCTTAGTCGATGAGATTTTCATAAATACCTTATCTCCTACCTAAAAACAAGTGTTAATTCCATACCAAGTGACTAAATAGAGAAACCTAAGTTTCATGAACGCAACTAAGTATACCTGAAACTCAATGTGCGTCCGATAAAGATCGGCGTAACTCTTTTGGCGACTTTGAGCAACCCATAATCTCTCGCGGATCAACCGAACTATCTCAGTTGCACTGTCCATGATATCAGGTCCCAAAATAAGCTTTTCACCGACTTCTTTCCAATTCAAAGGAGATCTGCATCGTCGTCCATTTAAGGCTTCGTAAGGCGCCATCCCAATACTGGACTGATAACTGTTATTGTAAGCGAACTTAATTAGAGGCAAATGCTGATCCCATGAACCGTGAAAGTCTAACATGCATGCACACAACATATCCTCTATGATCTGGTTCACTCTCTCAGTCTGCCAATCTGTTTGAGAATGAAACACTGAGCTGAACTCCAGTTTAGATCCCATGCTTTCTTGAAATCGCTGCTAGAATTGTGACGTATAAAGTGGATCCCGATCACACACGATGCTGACTGGTATGCCATGTAACCGAACTATCTCTTTCATGTACAACTCTACTAGCTTGGTGGCTGTATACGTAGTACGGTACGACGGAAAGTGTGCAGACTTAATCAGTCTATCTACAATGACCCAGATGACATTGTTCTTCCTCAATATACTCGGTAACCCCAATATGAAATCCATAGAAATGGCTTCTCATTTCCATTCAGGCACTGGTAATGGTTGCAATAAATCTGTTGGATTTTGATGGTCTACTTTTACTTGCTGGCAGACCAAGCATCGAGCCACGTAGTCTGCAACATCCTTCTTCAATCCTCTCCACCAGAAGCTTCGCTTCAGATCTTGATACATCTTGGATGTATAGCATACATTGAGTTATGCGTTTCTTCTAAAATAGTATCTTTAAGATCCTTGTTAGCAGGTATGTACATTCGATCTCTAAATAGTAAAGTACCATCATCCTTGATGGAGAAATTCGGTCTGATCCTATTGATCACATCCTTTCTAATGGCCATAAGCTCATCATCAATCATCTGGAGCTTACGTATGCTATCAAACAACATGGGTCATATCACAATCGTAGCCATCAATGCTCCTGAACCTCTGACATCAATCAGTGTATCGCATAAGGCCAGGTCTTCAAATAGATGCCATCTCTGTACTCTGGTAATAAGATGTGACAACTGAGCCAAAGATTTTTTGCTCAAAGCATCCGCCATAACATTGGTCTTCCCAGGATGATATTGGATGGAACAGTCGTAATCTTTTAAGAACTTCATCCATCTGCGCTGTCGCATGTTCAAATCCTTTTGAGTAAAAAGATACTTGAGACTCTTGTGGTCGGTGAAGATGTCAAACGTCTCACCGTATAAATAGTGTCTCTAAATCTTCAAAGCAAAGATCACTGCCGCTAACTCCAGATCATGAGTCGAATAGTTCTTCTTGTATTCCTTGAGCTGTCTAGAGCCGTACGCGATGACTTTCTTGTGTTGGTTGAGAATACAACTCAAATCATTGTAAGATGCGTCACTATATATAACAAAAACTCCTCTGCCAGAAGGTATAGCTAACACTGGAGCTGTAGTCAGACACGTCTTGAGTTCTTGAAAACTCTTCTCACACTGCTCAGTCCAATCAAACTTAGCATTCTTCTTTGTGAGCTGAGTAAGTGGACTTGATAGTTTGGAGAACCCTTCTACAAATCATCTGTAGTATCCTGCCAAGCCAAGGAAATTACAGACCTCGGTTACCGTTCTTTGTTACTCCCAATTCACTATCACTTCAATCTTCGTCGGATCTACCATTATACCTTTCTCAGAGACAACATGACCGAAGAAGCTGACTTGGTCAAGCCAAAACTCACATTTACTGAGCTTTGGATAAAGTTTGTGATCTCTAAGAGTCTATAGAGTCACATGCAGATGCCGTTTATGGTCTTCTTTCGTCCTTGAATAGATGAGAATGTCATCCATGAACATGACCATGGATTTATCCAAGTGTGGTTTAAATACTTGGTTCATTAGATCCATAAAGGACGCCGGTGCATTCATCAATCCAAATGGCATAACCGAAAACTCATAGTGCCCATGTCTAGTTTTGAACGCCGTCTTCTCAATATCCTCTGCTTTGACCCTTAACTGATAATAACCCGATCATAACTCAATCTTCGTAAAGAACCTTGCTCCTTGTAACTGATCAAAGAGATCATCTATTTTTGGGAGTGGGTAACGATTCTTAATCGCCAACTTGTTCAACTGTCGATAATCGATGCACAGTCGCATCGAACCATCCTTCTTTCTGACAAACAACACTGGTGCTCTCCAAGGAGACACACTAGGTCTGATAAACCCTTTGTCAAGCAATTCTTGTAGCTGCTCCTTCAATTCTTACAACTCTGCAGGAGCCATCCGATAAGGAGCTTTAGATACTGGCTCAGTACCCGAAACTAGATTTATCGCAAACTCAATTTCCCGAGCTGGTGGTAGTCCTGGTAAATCCTCAAGAAATACGTCAGGGTACTCGCAAGCAACATGAATGTCTGCAATCACATTCTTCTCTTCCCGTTGCTCTTACAGAAAAGCCATATAGCCACTGCCCCCTCCTTCATCATCCTCTCAGCCCGAATAGCTGATATCAACGGTGCTACCTTAGAATTCACCCTGAAGAACCTAAATAACTTCCTCTTTATAGGGCAGAAAACTATAATTTTTCGTAGGCAATCAACGCTCGCATGATAAGCGGATCGCCAATCCATCCCTAATATCACATCGAAGCCTACCATGTTCATCAATATCAGGTCTGCTCGAGTTTCCTCCTTCTCCACTCTAATAACTATCGCCTTGTTCATTGTATCCGTTTTCACTGATTTACCCGTAGGGATTGTCATTGCCAAAACGAAATCCAACTTCTCTGGAGTAATCCCTATTTGTGCTAATAACATCGGCGTAATGAAAGAATGTGTGGATCCAGGGTTAATTAGTACTCTCGATTCAACCTCACATATGTCTTATTCTTGACGTATATGAAGAGTACCTTGGTTTATTTATCAACATACACGTCATGCATATAATATAAGACATAGCAGTCACAATATTCCTATGCATTTAAAATCTAATAACACATTCAATAATAACTAAAATTAATAACAGAATTAAACATCTCAAAGCATAATGATACCTTGGCTGACATCGTTCGATGTAAGAGCATCAGTCGCGATGATGGCATAAGCTCGGCCTTGAACAATAGGTCGAGAGGATCTCTGAGTAGACACGGATCCGGACCGCTCCTTGCTATCCTTACTCTCCTCTGGGCAATTTCTGACTATGTGGCCCATCTTGCCACACCTGAATCATGTCCCTGTCTCTCTCCTACAGTCCTTTGTCTTGTGTGGTTTCCCACACTTGGCACATGACAGAGTCAGAGTGAATGAGGATACCCTCGAAGATCCCTACGCTATAGAAGCCCCGCTGCAAGAAGAACCAGACGGTCGGAATAGTCTGAAAGATGCAGGTACTGCTGGCCTCTGATATGAACTAGGCCCTGTAGATATCGCCGGTCGTGAGTGTGTAGGGTATCTCGAAGGTCTGGAGAATCTAGCCCTCTTGTTTTATTCAGGGTCCTGAGATTGCCCTTGAAATGATCTCTCTCTGTTTTACCTATCTCTCCAGGCAAACTGCTTCTGGCACTCTTCTTTTGAAATGAGAGCTTTGGACATAACTGCTGTATATGTCTCTAGCTCCCATATGGCCACTTCCCTCTGAATGTTTGGCCTCAAACCCAGTTGGAACATCCGAGCTCGCATCAACTCGGTGGCTACATGTTGCAGAGCAAACCTTGCTAATCTATTGAACTCCGCACTGTATTCTAGCACCGTCATAGCCCCTTATTCCAATTTAATAAATTTCACCTCCCATTGATGCCTCACGATCTTGGGAAGTACTTGTCGTTGAAAGTTTTAACGAATTCGGCCCATGTCCAAGGGACATTGGGAAGGTCTTGCTCTCGGTGCCTCGATACCGACTTCCACCAAGGCCCTGCTTCCCCATCCAACTCGAAGGTTGCTCAGCGCACCTTCTCTACCTCCGTACACTGGAGCACTTCAAACAGTTTCTCCATTTCTTTAATCTAACCCTCGGCCTCAATAGGATCAGTTTGACCTGAGAAGTTAGGAGGTCTCATTCTCCTAAACTCGGCAAAACTGTCGGGTTGGTGAGGTGGTCTAGCTGCTTGTTGATTCAAAGCAGCAGTCTGCTGAGTGACATTGGTAGCCAACGCTTCCAACACCTGCTCCATTCTACTCTTGTTACCTTTTCTTCCTCCTCTCGGTCCTACCGGAACCACATTATCATCCGATAGGAACTCCAATCCCCTAGATGTTCCAGTAACATCGGGAATCTCTTGAAAAGGAATCTCTCTCTGTCCTTCTCTTGCTCCACTACGTCCTCCTTTGAACTTAGGGGCCATAACACTGGTCTGTCATTGTAAAAAAAATAACATTTATCAGTACATAGATTGTGAAAATAATTCATATAAACCCGTAGTTCAACCTAAAGCCTAGGCTCTAATACCAACTATGACAGCCTGAATTTTTACACCCAAAAATTCATGCCATCGGGATCATGCTCTGGATGATCCCCAAGAAAAGTCATAGAGTGTCTGCTCGTATAGCAGAAATCAGAGAAGACACGGTCCAGTAGTAACAGATCTAGTCACCATATAAGGCATGTAAAAGAGAAGTAATAAAATAATATATATCTATAAAAACAAAAGAATATACATCCTAAAAAAGGAACCAAGAAGAACCACTGGTGATGGACATCCATCACCCAAAATAATGGTTCCTGATAATAGTTCTTATAGAATGTATAATAATACGAGTAAAAAAATATCTATAGAAATAAATACAGAAGGTGGCTACCAGGCACACTATAATTCAGACTACAAAACATAATCCAAAAATACAAGACTATATACCAAGGCTAAGGGTAAAACTCGTTTGCCTGGATATCATCTCTCCTCGCCTCGACCTCGCCCTCACCTCCGGTAGTAATCCAGTCGCTCTCGTTTTCGGCGCCGAGCCTCGTAACCTATGACATGAAGTCGAGTGAGCTAACCATCTAAGCTCAGTAGAAGAATTTCAGTTAAAGTTACATCTTAATTGTAAAATATGGTTGCAGAAGATACTTCAGACAAATAAGCAGTTACAGAATATTGACATAATTGAACAGATGCAGACAAATGTTCAGATATGCAAAATTTATCAGCGCAGACAAAATTTCAAAGTTTGCAGGATATTATGCGTACAATATTAAAATGATTTAAAATAATATACTTAAGTAACTCATGTGAGTATAGCACGTGATAGTCAGATTTGGGCCGATGGGTAATCCCGACCATCATCGTTCAATGAACAATTTCAGGAATTGCAATAATGCCTCATCTAAGGAGTGCAATTATGCCGAAGATTTTCAAAGCAGATGCATGGTTGTGCCAGGCACGGATATACCACCGAGTCGGTGGGATTCGTCAGATTATTAAACCTAAAATCACATGCAGACATTTCATACATAACATGAATAAGGTGACAGATCTCGGATCGCAGGAATCAAATATGATGGAGTTTTCACACATATGCCAGACATGACTGGAAAGTAAAATCAGAATATGCAGCAGAATACAGAAGATTTGGAATCATGAGATCAAGAATAAATACAATTTCAGTTGAATTCTCTTACCTCAGATCAGACCTTTTTAAGCAAATCCAAAGCTTTTCAAAGCATCACGGTCTGATCATAGACTATAGACAAAGCATACTTATTGTCAGAGATGTTCGAACATCAACTAGTACAGTGTCCAGTAGTGTCTTATCCATAAAACTAAACAGCAGAAAACAGGGGTGATTGATCGATCAATGTCCTTGCTTGATCGATCAATCATCCAATTTGATCGATCAAATACCTCATTTGATCAATCAATTGTCCAAATTAACTCATGTGACAGAGGGGATTTGATCGATCAACATCCCTGTTTGATCGATCAATCTACAAATTTGATCGATCAATCTTGTCATACTCAAATTTCCTACCTCCTGTTTGCACACTTACTTTATAAAATTTGATCGATTAATTTCCAAATTGATCGATTAATCTTTCACATTGATTGATCAATGTCCACATTGATCGATCATTCTGACATTTGATCGATCACCTCACTGTGATCGATCAACCTCTTATATTGATCGATCAATGCCCATCGGGCATTGAACTTCCAAAAAACATACCTACTGTTCTCATTAACTGATTTATATGAATTGATCAATCAATCCTTTACATTAATCGATCAATCCCAAGCTTGATCGATCAATTCACTAATTTGATCGATCAAGGATGACAATTTCTGTCATTAATGGTGATCACTGTCCTTGACCTATTTTTCTCTTTAACCTTTAATGGTCTCAACAGACCATGCATACATAATCTTCTACACACTTATGAGGTTTAAACCTTAATAATTTTAATCTAAAAACTCACCTATTTAAAGGCCCTTTCGCGTTCTTGACAAATGCGATCCAAAGAGGGTTTCGGATTTCAAATCAGAAATTTGTCGCCGTCACGACTCAGAATAGCAGGTTCGTGGCTTCACTTTGACCCACGGAGATGACACATGTCTTCGTAAGACAACCACGATGTACCGACGTCGATTCCGCACTCTTAGATCAAGTAATCACTAACCTAAGTTTCTTCTAACTGTGGTTTTCCCCAAGGTAACCACCCAAAACAACAACCTAGCTGCAATTTTCAGGAAAAGCAAGAAGAGGAAGTTGCAAGGTAGGTATGCAACCTTTCTTCCTTCTCTTATAAGCTAAACAAATGGAAATATCTCTGATATTTTCATTACTAATATTCTAATTTCCCATGTTGAGCACATACACACTTCCTCCGGCGTACCACGCCTCATCACCATCCTACAAGACTCGGACTTACACAAGAAGTCATACATGGCTTCATTTAACTGTGGATTAATATTATTTTTAATAATATTAATTTAAAATTTTAATTTGTCTCGATTTCTGTGCTGGGCACGCTTATCGAAGTAGTCGAGTTCTTGTTCTAAATTTTATGGTCATTACATATAGGGTTCCCTCTACAGAAAACTTTTTCAGAAAACTTGGAGGGTATATGTCCTATATGGTATTTATTTTTAAACTAATATATCTCGGGTACTTTTATTTTGATGATACCCTTTTTAGTGAGATCTTTAATTTTTTATTTTTATTTATTTACAAGTTTTCTAACTTTATGTGCAATTGATGTGGTTAGGACATTGCTCCTGGATTCACAAATTGGTGGTTGATGTATCAAGATACACCAGTAGGGTACTGGCCTAAAAAATTATTTAACAGTTTGGAGTTTGCAACGTTGGTGGAATGGGATGGTGCAGTTCTGAACACTGAAAGGGAGGGGCGTCACACTATTACCGCAATGGGTAATGGCCATTTCGCTGATGAAGGCTACAGAAAATCAAGTTTCATTACAAACATGCTCTATTTAGATAATAATAATGGCGTTGTAATTCCAAAAGATGCTCGCTATATTGCCGATAGGCCCGACTGCTACAATGTGAAGGCTTCCCATAGTTTGGATCAATGCGACAAAGGGCCTGCTTTGTATTATGGGGGACCTGGTATTGGCCCCAACTGTTCATGAAGTTCTTGTAGAAAGATATAACTAAAACATTGAATAAATAAATGACTTTTAGTTTGTTTACATCGTTACGATTTAAGTTGGATATTGTTTTGAGTGAATGACTAGTAAGAAAATCTGAAATGATTTATTTTTTAAAAAGACTAATGTTGCGCTTATTAAAACTTTTTGGAAGATAAATGATTAGCCTGATCATTCCAAAGAAATCATCGAATTTAATTTTTTAACTTTATAGCTTACTAAGGCATGATAGATCAATTTATGACAATCTACTAGACAATTCTTTAATCTGTACAAAAAAAGATTTATGAAAAAATAATCTCAATAAAATATGACCAAGTACGAAATAAATAACTGCTGAGAAAAAATTACGATAAATTATACTAAAACATAAGCATTCAACAAAAATCAGCCCAATTAATTGAAATTGAACCGAATTGAAGAAAAAGAAAAATATGGAGAAATTTATGTTGCATTTTGATGCATTTGGATATCGACCAGAGGGTGATTTTCGTGAATTATTGAAAAAAAAGTGTTTTTTTTTTAAGTTTCTAGATTTGCTTAAAACTTAAAAAACTTTGATGCATTTACTTATATATTTTTTCAATAATCAAGAGACATTCAATCATAGCCTTACCCGATGGTCATGAAATGGATATCTAATTGATACAGTTACACCATGTATGATTTGAAGTTATAGTGGTTTACAAAAGTATACAATCTATCAAATTTGTCATTTATGTTATATCTCCCTACACCATGTCGAATGTATATAGACTAGTTGGCCTGCTAATCGTTTAAAATCTGAAACCTTGCAAGTGCATAAGTTCGTGGAAATAGGGCTAGTACAAGGGTGTCAAACCACAGAGACTAATCATTTATCTAAACTAAAGTCTTAACTAAAAACGAGTTTATAAAAAGAAATTCTAAATAAGCTATCTAGGAAAGCAAGTGAATCCTGATTCGGAAAGCAGTGGGAAAACAACATAGGATCCCTTTTAATAGCAGATTCGTATTTAACTCGTACTCTATTCCTAATCTAATTTGAATGTTGGGTAATTGGCCTTCTTTTCGCTACAAACTAAAGCTAGGTAAAATAATCAGATGCTATTCATAGTCATAGACCAGTCAGGACGATATGATCCATCTAATCTCTAGCGATCTAATCTATAAGCATCATTGCACGAAATCTATCAAACTAGACTACAAGTACTGATCCAAATGTGCATATCCTATTAGATCTAATCCTAATCCCTACAAGGCCATTAGAATTATCAAAAATAGAATTAAACTCTTTAGAAATGTCTACGATAACAAAAGTAGACCTCAATCATGCAATCATTATCATGACTGAATCGATCATCGAATGATGGTTTACAATGCCCTCAATCTCACAAACTCTCAAAAATTAGAAAACTAGAAAGGAAACTAAAACTAGAACTACTTGCTAAAACTCGAAAACTAGAAGACTCTCCTAATTCTAAACCTTGGATCCTTATTTATAGATATATGGTCCTAGTATGTTAATTTAAAATGGAAGGAACTCTATAAACCGACCTAAAAACAAACTGGAAGAGAAGAAGATCTCGGAGACTTGATTATGCAGCTTCCAACTTGAATTCTCGTAGAAAAACTTCATCTCGACCGTTCGAAATGCAATTTCAACTGGTCCAGTTTATATTTCCTCTTGTTGGTTCACTGTCTGGTTCTCTCTGCTTGATCTCGACTAGTCGAAGTTGATTTCGACAAGTCCACTTTGAAATTCTTGAAGTTGTGCAGTGTTGATCTCGACTGGTTGAAGTGGATTTCGACAATTTCAATTTGGATTCTGAACTATGTTGCCTTATTGCTTGGTTTCGACTGGTTGAAGTGGATTTCGACCAGTTCTGTTTGATTTCTGGACATGCTTTCTAACTCGACCAGTCCACTTTGACTCCTAACTGGTCAATTTTGATTGTCACTTTGCTTCTTCGTTTTCTTTTTCTTTTCTTCACTGTCTCATTTCGATTGGTCGAAATGTGATTTCGACCTTTCGACCAGTCCAAATGAACTGCTTTTCTCTATTTTGCGTTGTTTTCAGCTATGGTTTCCAGATCTTCTTTCTTTAGCTCTTTTAACTCATTTCTTGCTCTTTTGCTCTTCAAAACCTGTTGTACATGAACTTGCACTAAAGGTAATCATTAGTAATCAACTAGGGCTTAGCAATGCCAAGATTCGAGTCTAAAATGTATGATTTTTAAGATTGATCACACCCCCAAACCTTAACTTTGCTAGTCCTCGAGTGAAGGCAAAATCAAAACGAAACTAGAAACTAAAATGACTGTTCTATGAAAATAAATCATCGCTTTCATGGGGAACACGATTGCATCTAGCGTATACAACAAGCCTTTAAACTCTTAGGTCATCCCTAGTGGAGAAGTTGTCTCATGAGGGTTTATAATGAAGTTACCCATAAACTTTCAAAATTTTTAAACCATCGATAAAATTGAGTTTTCAAAATATGATTTTCACAACATATATGATTTTAAAGAACAAAACCATTAATCGATTTAACATGCAAATTTCCAATTTCAAACATCAATGCCATACCCATCATACTAGTATCCATTCAAATAACTCTAATGCTCCAATTTTCAAATAACTCATCCATTCATACCTAAATGTGTGGTGTGTGCATACCAACGCAAAGATCCATCTATCTCGGAACCAATCCAAATAATAAACTATCGGATCTCATGTCTCGACTCAATCCTCACAATAGATACATTCTAAAAAATAAAATCACTCCAATGATGGGTAAATTTTCACACACATGTGAGAGATCAATACAAAGTAAATAAATAAGGTCTCGTATGATAAAAAAACACAATACAATCAATGAATAAAAGGGAATCTCATAAGAAAAATACTTTCATATTCTAGGCATGTCACATCAAGTACCATAAATGCAATACATTCACTCTCTATAAGGCAATTATCAATGCAAAATTGGATCATGAGAGTCTTTTCATGGGCTGTAATGGGGCTTCGGTAAGAGGTAAGAAAGAAAGGAAGTTGGGATTCAAAACTTATGAGAAATTGGAAAAGGAACTACTATTGATTTTTTTTTTCTTTTTCACTTCTTTCTCTCTTCTAATTTCTCTATATTTTTCTTTTCAATTCTTTTCTTTTTCTCAACTTTCTTTTCTTTTATCACTCCTTTCTTCTTTTGGATTTCATTCTCTTATGACGCCTCATATTTTTTATTCGTTGTCAAAATTTTCTTTTCTTTTCTCCATTCTTCATCTAATTTTCATCATATACTCTCAGTAAACACCACAACTCGATATCTCTTCACATATTCTCTTTTCATTTATTCATATCCTTCATTCCTAATTTCTTAGAAATAAGAAGGGTAAGGCTAAATTTTTAGAAATCGTATAAAGGTAAAAGTTAATGTGGCTTATCAAAGAATATATAAAGACATATTTGTCAGTAGGCCCAAAGGAGTTCTAGAAGGATAAAATTATACGAGGTGAGACATTTTAGGCACAAACAAGCCAATGATGGCCTTCAATCATGTCCTCAAAAGATGGTAATCTTGCCTATTTGTCTTAGGCAAATATACAACATGTTCTAACATAATGATATGAATTTGATTTCATTCAAAGTCACAAGTCAAAACACAAATGTTTGAGATTATGAAAAAATTAATTCATATTCAAAGATAACTCTGAGTTTATATAAACACTCATCAAAGATGAAAATTTGGCTCTAAAGCTCACCGGATTTAGTCTCCACTAAAATCTTAAGATTCAAAGTTCAAACAAGCTCCTTGATTTCTAAATCCTAGCATGGTATAAGTGAAAAAGATTTAAAGCATGAGTATAAAAACTATCCTTAAATGTTCACATAAAATTTTATTATCCTAGATACAAGCATTCAAATATGGTATCAATATTCTGAACATCGCATTCATATGCTTCCTCAATTAAAGTTTGAAAACTACGGAAAAATAGCATGTGATGGCTCAAAATTTTTTAAAAAGCTTGGTTTTAAGGATATCAAAATAGTGGTATATCAAAATAGAGCAGTAGTCTTGTAATATCCTAAAAATTTAGACTTTGAATGGTGTACCTCGGGATGTGTGCCCGAATTCGAATAGAGTACTTCAGAATGCATGCCCGTTTGATCACTTATTTTGATCAAGTGGAAGTCAACTGGATGACTTGGGTTGGTTTAGTTTGGTGTGAAATGCACACTAGTGCGGTATAAGAACCATTAGATTGGGCCATTTATACATTATGTGCGTATGTGTGTTTTGCGGGTGAATTGGGTTCTTTAGGTATAAAAGAGAAGAGGCTTCTCTTAGAAGCCATTTGTTTGAAGGGTTTGAAAGTTTGGGTTTTTCTTGTGTGAGAAAGAGGAAGAAGAAGAGAGGGAGTGAAGAAAGGAAAGGAGTTTTGATGTTTGTGATTTGATGCGTGGATGGTGCGTGGAAGCCATGCAGTGCGTTAAACTCCGTGGAAGGTGCGTGTGATTTGGGGATTTTCGAAGCTAAGAACCCTAGCTTTTGATTCGAGTCGTGGAATCGATCATACGTTATATTTGAGGTAAGGTTTTGTTGATCCATGATATATGTGATGTTTTAGCTTTAATTTAATGTATAATGTTGGATTAAAAGAGATAAAAGAAGAAAAATTTGAGAGAAAACCAAGCTAGATGAACTGCCCGAAGAGGAGTGCTTTTCTGTCAAAATTGATTAATTGATTTAAAATTTGATTAATCGATTTTTGACAGAAAGTAAATTTGGGAATTGCAGTATGAAACCGATTAATCGAATTAAATTTTGATTAATCAATTTTTGGGTTCGATTAATCGATTTGAAATCGATTAATCGACTGGGCATTGCCAGTGGTTGAAAAAGCTTATTTTTTTGGAAAACCGATTAATCAATTTTGGGGTCGATTAATCGATTTTAGAATTTCGATTAATCGATTTTGGGATCGATTAATCAATTTTGACTGTGCTAGCCGATACTATTTCAGTATTTAAGTAGTAACGTTTTACTCTGAACTCCGATTTATGTAATTCTTTTGGCGTTGGAAAGAGGACAACGAACTCTACAACTTTTGTGATTTAACTATTTCGTGCATCCAAAGATGTAAAGGCCAAAATTTAGGGGGAAAGTTGCGTTAAACTCTATATTAACATGAACTTGCCTATCTCTACCTCGTTTTTGAGAAACACTTAAATAAGTCTAAGTTTTTAGTGAGTAGAGTTAATTCTTGATGCATCATGGTGTGTTTGTGATGTAGATTGAGGGAAAAAAGCCATCGATAAGGACTGTGGTGTCGCTTTGAACGACTCCGTGCGTGAGGTAGGGAATACTCTGAACATGTACCTTTGAATTACGAAATCATATATGTAGTGATGTGATATGTATATGCGTGTGTTGAGAGCATAGTCATTGCTTGTTAATCAAAAATTGAGCTTAAGCATGTGAATTAAAGAGGTGTGTGTGCGTGTGTGTACACTAAGTAAGAAACCAGTAAGAGTATAAGTACATGACATCCCAGGGATGTGTATGAAATGTGAGCATCTGAGTGATGCATATGAAAGTATGTGACATCATAGGGATGTATAATCAAATGAGAAACCATGTGAATAAGCCTCGAACAAACTGTGAATATTATAATTAGCACAATTACACGGTGATAAACTATATGTATTTTACACAATTGATTTGAGGTTCATAGAATACCCCACCGATTCGGTGGTATACCCGTGACTGACTCGGTAGAATATTTGTGACCGGTACGGCGGTCAATCTGTACACCAGCAGGACATCCCAGGGATGTATATGAGTTGTGCGTCCCATCACCTAGGAGAAATGGACTTGGGTTATATTACATTAAAATATAGTTCAATTGAACGACGATGGAGGATATTCCATCGGGGCTCGAAGCTGTATTACTCGAGGATTATTTAAGTTATTTGATTTAAGTTTGTGACACAGGTCTTTATGAGATATGAGAACAAGTTAAGCAAAATATAGGATGTGTAGTGTGAAAGGATAAGATGTAACATGTGCAATTCAGTTCATGCTTTTAGTAATTCCAATGCTTTTAAACTGTTTTCCAGCTTATGAAATCATGCTTTGCTTATGTCATAAAATATCTGTGAGTAAGATAGCTTTATATGTTAAGATATTTTTTCCTATTGAGCTAGGATATAGCTCATCCCTCGACTATACGTCACAGGTACAGGTGTTGATCGGGATCTAGATGCAGAGACAAGCTTGGGATCTCCTGTTTAGGGAATTTTACCTTAGGTGAGGTTTAAGCATGGGTATATTTTTGGGTTTGTATATTGAATGTTTTGAGGTCTTTTAGATTATGGACTTGGTATGTCTGGGGATTTATTACTGTATTAAGACTCATTTGGTAGGTATGTTGTTGAAGCCACTATTTAGGTAATGGTTGGCCATCATCGGTGGTTTTCTTGTGGACCCGTTTTATTCAGTCTTTATGTATAGAAGAATTTTTATTGTTGTTATATTTTATTTTGACTCTACCTTTATTGGCATACCAAGTAAATTCTGTATTCAAATCGTGATATGTATGACCTGACGGTCAAGTTTTCCCTGAGTTTATGATGTAAGGAAGAAAAAAAATATTGTGCAGGTTTTATAGAATCAGGGAAAATCGGGCTGTGACAGTTTGTATCAGAGGTTAGGCTTTAGGTCTTGTTGGGACCCAAGACTGGACTATGGCTGTAGATACTATCGGGACGTGGATCTTCTATAATGCAATTAGGACTTTGTCAAGTTAGTGGAAGTTTTGGACTTTAATTTTTGGAGGACTCACGGTTGTAGCTGCAGGTTCTATTTAGAACTTGGATTGTGGATCTCATAATCACTTGTAATGGAGATACTTGATGACTTGATGGGTGTATCGTTAGTAGATGAATTAAGTTTTAGATTTTGTTGGAATGTAGGGCCATTATGACCACTGCAATTATTGATTGGAGTTTGTGTCATGTTGATAGATCAAATGACGCCACGGAAGAAAGCTAAGATTGGACGCACTGGAGAAAGTGAGCCGAATAGGCAGTCGCTTGAGCCGATGATGGACACTATGACTCAGCAGACTGTGTTTCTTATGACAATGTTGAGAAGGACGGCTCATACCTCTCCATCGACACTGGCTGAGTCATGCCCAAGGTGTGGAGGGTGACACCTGGAAAGAAACTGTAGATGGTCCCATAGGTGCATGCTTCAAGTGTGGGCAAATGGGACATACGATTAGACATTGTCCTGCTTTGAGGGAGAAGGCGACGTCATCTACACCGATTGATGCTTGCGCACGTTGTGGGAAAGGTCATAAAATGGAGACATGTAGGAGAACCTCAGGTGCGTGTTTTAAATGCGGTAGGCAAGGGCACTGGATCAGGAATTGCCCAGAGATGCATGAGGAGCGGGTAACCTCGATGTCTACTTTCGAGCCAATTCTCCCTGTGACTCAAGGTTCCCAAGGTATAGATTCACTATCAATTATTAAGATTTGTTTTAATGTTCTGATGATTTAGAAATTTTGTTGGTTTTTGACACTTGAGGAATATCATAACATCATCGCTTGTGTATCGACTTAAATCACTTGTATGACTTAAATGATTTTCAAATTTAGAAGATTAAATAAGTGATAGTTATATTAGCAGACTTAATCAATCTTGATAGTCATAGTAAATTTCTTAAGCACAATTATTTTGTAAATTTAAAATTTCTTTAATACTTATGAGTAGAAGTTGAATTAACGGAATTAATCCCAGTATTTTTCTTTCCAACTAATGAGTCATGACTGATTTGTGTTTAGAAGCATTCCTTACATACGTCCTTACATACGTGAGTTCTGTTGTTAATTGCTGTAGTTAATCTGAAAGTTTTCAGTAGTTGACATAGGATATGGGAATTCAATTAAGGATATCATGGGAGAGCATAATTGAATATCACTGCTATGGATTGCGCAGTTTCCACTTAATCCATGATGAATGGCTATGGATTCTTAAGGACTATATGGGGATTTAGTTAGTATAGGGATTGTATTGAGAGTTGTGCACATGAAGAGACGATTAATTATGACTAAGTAATTATGTACTATCTTTCATTTGTGCACCTAAATAGTATGCCATTGGGATTTACCGTTCTAGTCATCTCCTTGAAAAAAAAAAAAAAAAAAATTGAGACGTATCGCATTCGAGTATTATAAGATTGATTAAGGGCATAAATTTTGAAGATTTTACGATCGTGTGATAGATTTTGATGTTCTTATTTTTGTGATGGCTTTATCTCCTTATGGACATAGATGAAAATGATCATAGGTGTTGCAATTGATGGTTAAAACAATTATACTCGAAGAATATGGTGTATCTGATTGATAATTGTAGAAATTTTGTGAACATCGCAACTTTAATTTAATGGTTAGGGTTAGTAGCACATAGTCAAAATTTTGATGATAATATCAATTGTATAATGGTATTAAGTTTATCTCTGATAATGACATGTTTGACAATGTGAACTTTTGTTTATGGGTAGATAGACTTATTCCGTGTCATGATAGCATCAATTGGGTGAATCAGACTTTTCTCGAATATATGGTGTAAGTTCCTAATGTGGTCGACCGTACTTCTTTTTCGTTCGGAGTCTAAAGTTTCTAGTTTCGATTATGTCTTTCCGGAATCTGAAGGGGTCACTGTGAGCAGTACAAATTTGATTATGGAATTGATGCATGGTCACTAATGATTATTACCGTTGTAGTAAAGATATGTTGAATTGGTAAGTAGATTGTGAGTTCGTCAGGATTTGGTTGATCCATTATGGCTACATTTTTGGCTAAATAGTTATAATCTCCAAATCAATATACATGTTTTGTGGAATGAGTACCAGTCTAGTTGTGAGAGAGCGCTCCTTAATGAAAAGCTAAACAAATAGATTTTTCCTATGCATGGAATTCTATGGGTATCATGGTGGTTTAAAGATTTAAGTTATTTTGGAGGTGTATTATGAGATGCTTTGTATGTGAGATGACGGGTTTTTTTGATAGATTTGGAATGGACCTATGGACTGGTTGTGAGGATGTGACGAAAGAGTTCCATTTTTTGTATCGGGGTTATATGGATACACTAGTTTTGGGGGTAGCTGTTCCGACTCTGGATGAGTGTATGCACATGGTAGATGTGTATTCCCTTGACTATGAGAATGGTTGTATTCCTGTGATGGGTATCGATGTGTAGACTCAGAGAGGGGGGTGCGCTAGTATGCTTATTTTCGAGGATGAAAATTTCTGTACGATGGACAAATTGTGATGACCCTAGTTTAGAAGACGTTAAATCTTGATGAGAATACCAGATGAGTAATGTCGAAAGATAGCTACGGATCTTAAAGACAAATTTTGATATACTATCTTTTGAGAAATGATAGCATTGGAGTAAAGGAAAAATTTAGCTGTCTATCATTTTGAGTTAAAGCATAATTATGTGAAGGATTAAAATTTTCAATGTGACTAATCTTAGTTATTCTAAATGATAAATGTGAAGGATTTTGGGGTCATTATAGAGGAGAAATGTTACTCCTTAAGTAGAGTTTGAATGTGCGGGTTTCGATGGGAAAAATGTATGGATTTTCGATGTGTTTTCTTTATCAATGTGTTACTACTTAGGGCAATTTTCGAGGATGAAAATTTTATAAGGAGGGAAGAATATAACATCTCGAAAATTTGGACTTTAAATGGTATACCTTGGGATGCGTGCCTAACTTTGAATAGAGTACCTCGGGATGTGTGCCCATCCGATCACTTATTTTGATCAAGTGGAAGTCAACTTGATGACTTGGATTGGTTTAGTTTGGTGTGAAATGCACACTAGTGTGGTATAAGAACCATTGGATTGGGCCATTTATACATTATGCGCGTATGTGTGTTTTGCGGGTGAACCGGGTTCTTTAGGTATAAAAGAGAAGTGGGTTCTCTTAGAAGCCATTTGTTTGAAGGGTTTGAAGGTTTGGGTTTTTCTTGTGTGAGAAAGAGGAAGAAGAGAGGGAGTGAAGAAAGGAAATGAGTTTTGATTTTTGTGATTTGATGCATGGATGGTGCGTGGAAGCCATGCAATGTGTTAAACTCCGTGGAAGGTGCATGTGATTTGGGGATTTTCCAAGTTAAGAACCCTAGCTCTTGATTCGAGTCATGGAATCGATCATACGTTAGATTTGAGGTAAGGTTTTGTTAATCCATGATGTATGTGATGTTTTAGCTTTAATTTAATGTATAAATGTTGGATTAAAAGAGATAAAAGTCGAAAAATTTAAGAGAAAACCAAGCTAGATGAACTGCCCTAAGAGGGGTGGTTTTCTGTCAAATCGATTAATCGATTTGAAAATTGATTAATCGATTTTTGACAAAAAGCAAATTTGGAAATTGTAGCACGAAACCGATTAATATAATTAAATTTCGATTAATCGATTTTTGGGTTTGATTAATTGATTTGAAATCAATTAATCGACTGGGCACTGTCAGTGGCTGCAAAAGCTTATTTTTTTGGAAAACCGATTAATCGATTTTGGGGTCGATTAATCAAATTTGGAATTTCGATTAATCGATTTTGGGGTTGATTAATCGATTTTGACTGTGCTTGCTGAAACTGCTTCGGTATTTCAGCCGTAATATTTTACTATGAACTCTAATTGACGCAATTCTTATGGCTTTGGAAAGAGGACAATGAACTCTATAACTTTTATGATTTAACTATTTTGTGAATCCAAAGATTTAAAGGTCAAAATTTAGGGGGAAAGTTGCATCAAACTCTATATTAGCAGAAACTTGCTCATTTCTGCTTAATTTTTGAGAAACACTTAAATAAGTCTAGGTTTTTAGTGAGTAGAGTTAATCCTTGATGCATCATGGTATGTTTGTGATGTAGATTGAGGGGCGGGAAGCCATCGATAAGGACTGTAGTGTCGCTTTGAACGGCTCCGTGCGTGAGGTAGGGAATACTCTGAACATGTACCATTGAATTACGAAATAATGTATGTAGTGATGTGATATGTACATGCGTGAGTTGAGAGCATAGTCATTGCTTATTAATCAAAAATTGAGCTTAAACATGTTAATTAATGAGGTGTGTATGCGTGTGTATACACTAAGTAAGAAACCAGTAAGAGTATAAGTACATGACATCCCAGGGATGTGTATGAGATGTGAGCATCTGAGTGATGCATATGAAAATATGTGACATCCCAGGGATGTGTAATCAAATGAGAAATCACGTGAATGAGCCTTGAATTAAATTTGAATATTATAATTAGCAAAATTACACGGTGATAAACTATATATATTTTGCTCAATTGATTTGAGTTCATAGAATACCCCACCGACTCGGCAGTATACCCGTGACTGACTTGGTAGAATGTCAGTGACCAGTACGGCGGTCAATTCGTACACCAGCAGGACATCTCAGGGATGTATATGAGTTATGCGCCCCGTTGCCTAGGAGAAAGAAATTTGAGTTTTATTATATTAAAATATGGTTCAATTGGACGACGATGGAGGGTATTCAATCTGGGCTCGATGCTATATTGCTCAAGGATTATTTAAGTTATTTGATTTAAGTTTGTGACACAAGTCTTTATGAGATATGAGAATAAGTTAAGCAAAATATAGGATGTGTAGTGTGAAAGGGTAAGATGTAACATGTACAATTCAGTTCATGCTTTTAGTAATTCAAATGCTTTTAAACTATTTTCCAGCTTATGAAATCATGCTTTGATTATGTCATGAAATATGTGTGAGTAAGATAATTTTATATGTTCAGATATTTTTCCCTATTGAGCTAGGATGTAGCTCATCACTCGACTATACGTCACAGGTACAGGTGTTGATCGGGATTCAGCTGCGGAGACAGGCTTGGGATCTCCTATTTGGGGAATTTTACCTTAGATGAGGTTTGGGCATGGGTATATTTTTGAGTTTGTATACTGAATGTTTTGAGGTCATTTGGATTATGGACTTGGTATGTCCGAGGATTTATTACTGTATTAAGACTCATTCTGTAGGTATGTTGTTGAAGCCACTGTTTAGATGATGGTTGGCCATCACCGATGGTTTTCTTGTGGGCCCATTTTATTGAATTTTTATGTATAGAAGAATCTTTATTATTGTCATATTTTACTTTGACTCTACCTTTGTTGGCATACAAGTAAATTTTGTATTCGGATCGTGATATGTACGACCCGATGATCTGATTTTCCATGAGTTTATGATGTAAGGAAGGAAAAAAAAATATTGTGCAGGTTTTGTAGAATCAGGGAAAATCGGGCTGTCACAAGTCTACACAAGATGGATGCAATGACAAGTAAAGACCATGTAAATGATCACAAAATGCCCCCAAACCTGAATTATGCAATGCCCTCATTGTACACAAGAAATAAGTAAGAAAACAAGACAATAGGGCACAATAAAAAAATAAAGTAGTAAAAT
The DNA here is from genome assembly GCA_021018995.1 of Chloranthus sessilifolius. Classification (NCBI taxonomy): domain Eukaryota; kingdom Viridiplantae; phylum Streptophyta; class Magnoliopsida; order Chloranthales; family Chloranthaceae; genus Chloranthus; species Chloranthus sessilifolius. Next base: position 47,012,915 of record CM037593.1, on the reverse strand, counting down.
ACAAGCACCATCTGTACACATTCAACGTCCCCTCCTCTTACAAGAAGTAATTCGAGAGGACGTAGGATTTACAGCCACCCCTTCACGAGAAGAAGGGGGACTCCTCTCATATCCGCATCATCAACATCAAGGTCAATGGGTGGCAACTGGGCTCGTATAATATTCATTTAAGTCACCCACTTTCCGTTCTTCTTTGCGTGCTTCTTGGCCTCCGCTTCATGGTAATAGAATTCATAGCTCCAACGGTGGGCCAAAGCATCGTAATTAGATCGCAACTTCATGCAATCATTGCAAAGAGTGGTTGACAAAGACCGTTCGACCACAAAAGCGACGTTGGATATTGTCAACTCCTCTTCTAAGGTCTCGGCTTATGCGCCCATGGCATGGACTAAAGCTGCGTCTACAATGACCTGGGACTAGATAGGATCCCCAATAGAAGGCACAATGGCCTAGGTCGAGGGGTCGGAAGAAATGAAGTCTGAGGACCCTCACTCCTAACCAAAGCAGTGAAGGGGTTAGTAGGCTCCTGGGCATCTGATCTGTGCTAAAATATGGCTATATTTTGCACCCTAATAGCTACACTTAGCCATTCGATGACATCAATCTAACAACTTATACTTAGTTTTAGTAGTTTCAAGTGTTCTTAACTGTTGGATCTTGTAGGAGCATAAAAGAGTATAATTAAAGAAAACATGAAAGCATTAAACTATGAAGTCAATGGAAATACTGAAATCCGTGAAAGAATAGATTGATCCAATGATTGCTGAAGAGAATTAAAAGTGTTACAAGTCTAACTCAATCGATTGAACTCTGAAAATCAATCGATTGAGGTTAAGACACCTGTTTGCCTCTCAAATCGAAATTTGAATTCAATCGATTGAGTTCTGAGAATCAATCAATTGACTTTAAATTTGAATTTGAACCCGCCAATTTTAAATTTTGAAGTCAATTGATTAAATTCAGGAATTCAATCGATTGACCATTAAATGACAACTTTTCAACCCGTGCCCTATAAAAATAAAGCAATTTTTTGGGTTTAAAGAGACTTTTAACTTGGCTTTTATTTTTCTCTAGTATTTTTTAGTCTTCTTCCAGCTTATCCTTTTATTTCCCAAGCATTGTTCTTCACTTTTTTAGCCCTAGGATTTAGATTAGTTTCATTTTCTGCAATTGAAGAACCATTGTACCAGTTAGATTAAAGCTGTTGAAGCACTTTATGATATTTTAATGTTACCTTTCAGTTCTATTTCAATCTTGTCATTTATTTCAATTACGTGTGGCTAATTTCATTGAGGATGTGGATCTAATGAACCCCATATGAGGTATTCATTTATAAAATATAGATCGATGGTTGGGATGTATTGTGTATTAGATGTTTGAGGTTTAAATGTTTAATTGCTCTTACTGAATTAGAAAATTTTTGATTGCCATCTAAGATATGGGTGCTAGTCACACTCCCATGATCTCGGATCTGTAATAGGGAATCTACTCCGGATTCTTTGTTGATAATATTTACGGCTTTAATTCATCGTCATTAGGTATCTCTCTTTTCCGGTAGATGTTTTGCCCTATTTTGCGATATTAATTTATCTTCATTAGAAGTCCCTTTTACGGTGAATATTTTACTTCATTTCCTTTGCGACAGTAGAAAAAGTATACTTTAGATCTGGTTTTGTGGATTTAATGATTTATTTTTCGTAAATTATTGATTAAGTTCAATATTTACGTGAGTTCCATCTTGTGACGATATTATATCTTAACCGTTAGATCTGTATTTTATAAATGGTCATCCAAGGATGGGAGGATTTAGCATCTCGATCCTCTCTTTTATTCTTCATTTAATTTAATTTTATTGTTTGGTCTTTAATTCTCATCATACTCTTGAAAATTTATAAGCTAGTTTAAATCTTGTGCTAAATCTGTGATAGTTCTTTTAGTTAATTACTATTTCCTCTTTTAAATTTTCTAACCAATCCTTGTGAGAACGATCTTGTACTCTGCACCCATTAGCTATATGTCGATTCATGTGCTTGCGAGTTTAAAATAAGTTTAAAAATTTTAATACGTTTTTGGCGCCGTTGTCGGTAATTGGGCATTGAAAATTTATAATTTTTAGGAAATAGATAGTTAATTTTAGGAATATCTTTAGATTTAAATCAATATTTCTACTGGTTAAAAATGAAAAATAAATAAATAAATAAATAAATATTTTGAAGTTTTGGAATTTTACATTTTGAAATTTTAAATTTTGAATTAAGAAATTTGAATTTTTAATTTTGAAATTTGAATTGTTTGGAATTTTTGAAATTTTAGATTTGTAGGATTTTTTTTTAGGATTGGTAGGATTTTTAGGATTTCTAGTTTAGGATTTTTTTTTTTTTTTTTTTGAAGGATTTTTAGGATTGGTAAGATTTTCTTTTCTTCCTTTCTTTTCTTATGTAGGATTTTTAGGATTTGTAGGTTCCTTTTAGATTATTTCTGTTTAGTTTATTGCCTTTTTAATTCATTGCCTTCTTAGGATTTAAATTTAGTTTATTGCCTTTTAATTTGTTGCCTTTGTAGGATTTTCAGGATTCTTCGAATTTATAGGTTCCTTTTACTTTATTGTCTTTTTAGGATTTGAATTTTGAATTTTAAAATTTGAATTTGAATTTAAATTTAACTTTTGAATTGAATTTGAATTTTGATTTTGAATTTTGAATTCTAAAATTTGAATTTAAATTTTGAATTTGAATTTGAATTTAACTTTTGAATTTGAATTTTTTATTTTAAAATTTTTGAATTTTGAATTTTGTAGTTGAGATTTGAATTTGAATATGAAACTTGAATTTGAAATTTGAAAAATAAAAAAAATTTTAATTTAAAATTTGAAAAAGAAATTGAAAAAAAATAAAAAATAAAATTTTTGAAATTTAAATTCTAAACTTAAAAAAAAAAGTTTGAAAAAAAAATAATAAAAAAAACATAAAAAAAATAAATTTAAATAAAATAAAATAAAATAAAATTTTTGAAATTTGAAATTTAAATTTTGAACTTAAAATTTTTTTTTTTTAAAAAAAAATAAAAAATTTGAATTAAAAAAAAAAGAGTTAAATTTCAGTCAATCGATTGATCTTTCTTAATCGATTGAGAATTTTTTTTCTGAATTGTTGAAACTTCAAGGGTCTCTAAATCTTCGTATGCACACTAGGTCCTCTTAAGAGAAATCCTTAGAATCCTTTATTCTTGAGATCGAGCGTGCTTGTCGCTCGAATCGCAAGGAAACAAGATCAAGACGAGAAGTTTCGAGCGAGCCATTAATCGAAGTTGATATGGTTGCAAATGGATTTGGAGAACCCCCACATGGTAATGAAGAAGAACCAACCTTGAGGGAGTTGTTTGCTCCGAATATCACAAACACACCCTCTTGTATCACTTATCTCGTTACACTAGGCGATTGATTTGAAATATGGACGAATGTGATCCAAATTCTCCCTATCTTTCATGGAATGGAAGAGAAGACCCATATATGCACATCAAGGATTTCATCGAAGTTTGCTCGTCAGTGTATCAGAACTTCAATGAAGAATCAATAAGGCTAAGGTTGTTCCCTTTCTCCATAAAGGATAAAGCCAAAGCTTGGTTAAATTCTTTACCAGCTGGATCAATAACCTCATGGAATCAGTTGGTGAAGAAATTTCTATCAAAATTCTTTCTCATGGCAAAGACTAATACCTTGAGGCGTGAAATATGTGACTTCATACAGGAAGAAGATGAAAGATTTTATGAAGCTTGGGAAAGATTCATGGATCTCCTACTCAAATGTCCACACCTTGGATTCCCCAAATGGAGATTGGTCCAATGTTTCTATAATGGATTGGACTATATCAACCAACAGTTGGTTGAATCAATGAATTGTGGAGGGTTTCTACAATTTCCTGGAAAAGTTGGCTGAGGATTCTCAGCAATGGGTGTAACATCGCAAAAATTTTCGAAACCGTAGGTCCTGATTAGGTGCATATCCGTTAAGAAACGCATCATCATTTCAGATTTTTCAAACAGGATCATTTCAGATTTGTTTAAGCTCGTGTAAGATTTTTGAACCAAGTTCATACATCGTGCTGGTGTGTATTGGATCAACACCGAATCTGATTGATAAGTGGTTTGGGTGTGCATGCCCCATACCGAACTAAAAGATTATTTGTATAATAGATGACACCTTACTTAGGTGTATCTGTTTCATGCGAAAACTAAGTTCTTTGGATAAGAATTAATACCCAAAATGGGTGTATATATTTAATAAGGGAACCAGCCCCATTTAAGATAAAAAGAACAAAGCTTCCTTAGGAAGCTATTAATCAGTTGCAAACTTTGAGGGTTTTGGGTTCTTGAGAGAGAGAGAGAGATGGAGCTTGAGGAGAATCGACATCGTTGATCTACGACGCGCTTAGGTCCATTGTGTTTATGTGCCGCGTGAGATCGACAATCTTAAACGGGATCTTGGTCCGTGAAGAACGTGAAGGTTTCGTCTTCTCTAAAACCCTATTTTGGTTAATTTTGAAACCCCCACATGCTTTAGATCTCTAGATCACCCTTGCGATTGAATCTGTGGTCGTCGTGTGTGCATTTAGAAGGTGGGTTCTAAACCCTTTGACATGTGCAGCACAAGCGCCGTTATCTCTGTCAATCATCATTCATTGTAAACGATTCTTGCGTGCGCTTGAAGGTAAGATCATATGAAATTATTGTGGTTTAATTAGTGGTTTATGTGTCTTGAAATTCATGTGTAAGGAGATGAGTGTTGAAATATGATCATATTTCACCCCTTTAAGCCTACATTTAGCCATCCTATGAAGGCTAGCTGACAGATTTGTAAGGTTTTTAATATTTCAGGAAAATGTGGCCATTGCATGTAATTGAAAGTGTAGAAGAGCATAAAACTGGTTCACACTGGAACACTGGAGCAAATGGGCTATTAGGCCCTGAATTTAAATTTGAATTTGAATTTGAATTTCAAATATGGAGCTGAGGACCTATTTAAACAAACTTGGGAATTAGTTCTAAGGGTCTCTCCCTTTGGGGAGCCTTTTATTTTCCTTAGCAATTTTAGTTTCTTTCATTTTTTTCCCTTTTATTTTTTAAGCATTGTTATTTCCATTTCCTAGTTTTAGGTCCTAGATTAGTTTAATTTCTACATTTGAAGAAGGATTGTACCGGATTAGATTAAAACTTTTGTGGATTTTGTTGAAGCTCTTTACGGTATTTTAATATCATTTTTAATTTCTGTCTTTATTTTATTGTTTAATTTCAAGCATGAGTAGCTAAATCTTTTTGAGGATGGGGATCTAATGAACCCCATCCGAGGTTGTAATATCTCTGATATTTTGGCTTATTTTTCGTTTACCTCGATAAGCATGTCCGGAAATTATTGAGGAATATTTTTAGATTTTTGGTAAGCTAAGGCTATAATAAGATAAATGGCCGAAGGAATTTGTCTCGAGAGGTGTGCAAGTCATGAAATTGATGACTTACATGATAAGGTTAGTGTATGTGTTCAACATGGGACACTTTTGCAACTTAAGTGGATAAGATGGCAATTATAAAAAAATCTAGATATTTGTATTGTTTGGCTTTTGGTTATAAGAAAGATTAAAAGAGAAGTTTAGCTTCTCTCTCTTGTTGGAAATTTCTAACCTCTAAGGCCTTGCCTCACCTTAAATTCTAGATCTTGATAGCTTGAGAATTCCTCTCCCCATCTCGATCGTTGATAATTATATCGAAAGTTTGATTGGTTAGAACCATTTAAAGAGAAGAGAGATGTGGAGAGTGACAAATTCTGTGTGATCTTGTTGGGTGATGAGGTAGTGGGCACCTCTTTTTGAGGGACTGTTTTGAAGATCTAAGCCGTTGAACTTTAGAGATTGGTTCCGGTGCGTGCTTTGGTACAACGGAATCAACGACTTAAACTACAAGAGGTAGGCCTTTAAACCTCCTTTTGTCTTTTGAATTCAATTTCTGTTTAGAATGGTGAATGGTGTTTATTTTTGGATAAGAAGGCTGTGGTTGAAAAGGAATGAAAATAGTCCGGACAAGGAAATTTTGACAGCCACAGACCTGAAGAAATTCAAGGGTCGAATTCCAATTCGAGGGCCAAATTTGGAATTCGACCATCGATTTGAAAATCGAGTGTCGATTTTCCAAATTTTGTGCCTGATGCAGATTTTTGAATTCGAGGGTCGATTTCCAATTCGAGGGTCGAATTTGGAAATCGAGGGTCGATTTTCTGAGTTTAAAGTTTGAAGCAGTTTTGAAATTCGAGGGTCGAAATTTAATTCGACCATCGAATTTCAAATTACCCACGAATTTGAATTCGAGGATCGAATTCTGTCCTGTGTCTGACCTTTGGAATTTTTGTCGGATTTCTTTCTCAGCAAGCTTTTGGTTTGATTTTCGGTTCTATATTAACACTGAGAGTGTTAATATATGTAGGTTTTGAGTATTGGAAGTCCTTGGTGAGGATTGCTTATGCTTGCTTTCGAACCTTCTTTGTTGAGTTAGGGGAACCCTATACTTTATTTGCATTAAATTATAAACATAAATTGTTTTGACTGTTTCTTTAAGAGGCATAAATTTTGGAATTCTGTTACACACAGCAGGAATAAAACTCTGAATATATGACACAAATCCGAAAATTGGAAACTTTGTTATGACTAAGAACTTCGTAATTTGAACCTCAGAACCTCAGTAAAATTTTGAATAAGAACTTTGAATCAGAACTTCAAAAAATCAGTAATCTGTTATGAATAATAAGCCTTGATATATGTTAGCATTTGCATTCGATTTGGGGTTCATACGAACGATGCCCTAGATTCTACCAACCGTGTTGACAGTCTTACTTTGGCGCAAGTTTCTCTCATAGCGTAGGGGCTTGTTGCACTTTAGAAATGGGTTCATGAGAGTAGGGTTTCCCATCGCCATTCGAGTCCGCTCTCATGCTATAGGAAATTTGGGAGATAAAATTAAGTTATAAATTTAAGACAAGAAGCATGCTAATTCCACAGATTTCGAACACTTTAGACTCATGTTATTAGGTTTGACTCAGGATTAGAACTGGAGATTTAGTTTGCAAAGCATCATTTGAAAACCATATTTGATCCGATTTCTGTCTTTTGAAAATCTTACTTATAATGAGATGCGAATAGATTTGTTTCCTCTATTGGGCTTTGTTGTTAGCTCACCCTCGACTATACGTCAGTCTTGAGGCCGACCTAGTGGGAGGATCCGAGGACTCCGATTACATTCCCGAGGAGGAATTGGACATACCAGCTGAGGAGTTTTTCCCTTGATCCTAGATTCTTTATTTTTGGTACTTTTGTCAGAATATAATTTTGAATATTGGGCCCTAGGCCATTATTTTGGTTCTTTTGATATCACTCGAGGAACCATTACTGTGAACCACTATTTTAGGTGTTGGATTGGCCATCGCCGGTGGTTCTTCTTGGTTCCTCATAGTGACATTTTTGTTGTTAAAAGTTTTTGTTTTTGGATTAATATATGCTTTGCCTCTGTCTTTAGATCTTTGTTCTATATTGCCGGCTTCTGTTTGTTACGGCTTATTGAGAAATCAATAAGTTGATGAACCGGCCTTTCCTATACCTTAGGGATTGGAAAAGTCGGGTCGTCACAGTTGGTATCAGAGCAAGGCTCTAGGTTCAGAGTCTTAGGACTAAGGGATTGGATTGTTTTAACAATTAACACTGATCAATTGTTATTATTTTTCAACAATGACAGATCATCATGCCTCCACGGTTTAGAGGCAGAGGCCGAGGTATAGAGGGACCTCGTACGACTCGCATTGAAGAGATTGATGAGGGCATAGGCACCTCATATGGCAGAGGGAGAGTCGCATCTGGCCCTAATGCAGATCCTTTGGGAGCTGCTAGGCATGAAGGGGGAAATGTTGACGAGGTGTTGGCAACCTCGGCCAACAACATGGCTCAGCAGATTGCAGCCATCGACCGACAGACAGAGATGCTGGCAGCCAGACATCAGCCAGGAGGATTCGCCGAGTTTAAGAGGATGAGACCTCCTACATTCTCAGGGCTGACGGATCCGATGGAGGCCGAGGCATGGCTTGATGAGATAGAGAAGATTTTTGAGGTGTTACAGTGTACAGATGTTGAGAAAGTACGCTGGGCATCCTTCAAACTTTTGGGCGAGGCCAGCCCGTGGTGGAAGTCTGTTTCTAGGATGAGAGAGCAGGACTACCCCAATACTCCATGGACTTGGGTAGAGTTTGTGGAGACGTTCAACGATTAGTACTTTCCGAAGATTGTACGTAACCAATGGGAAGTCCAATTTATTGAGTTAAAGCAGAATGAGATGTCGGTGCACGAGTATGGCGCAGAGTTTGATAGACTTTCCCGATTTGCACCCTTACACGTGGCCACTGAGCTGATGAGGGCTCAGAAATTTTGGAGAGGTTTGAGGCCGAACATTCAGGAGAGGGTGTCGATGTGGGAAATGGAGACGTATGCGGGCGTCATGTCAAAGGCCCTCATTGTAGAGGAAGACATTCAAAAATAGTACTTGAGGCGAGAGCAAGGAAACAGAAATAGGTTTGGCCAGGGACAGTAGAGTGCTTCAGAGCAGGTGAACAAAAAGCCGAGGTTCTCCAACCCTCCTCCCTACCCTAGTCATCCATCATATTCTAGACCGGCTGTTGCTTCAGGACCAGTGTCGTCTTCCTATCAGAGACCGCAGAGTTCGTCACCAGGACGACCTTTCAGAGCCGGGAGCACTACTGCGAGTGGAGCTTCTGTGGCTCAGGGTTCAACGCGAGGATCAGTTGTTACTCCTGTTTCTACCCCAGTGTGTGCAAGATGTGGGAAACCACATAAAATGGAGGATTGCCGACAGAACACAGGAGGATGCTTCAGGTGTGGACAGGTTGGTCACATGATCAAGCATTGTCCAGCTGTTGAGAAAGGACGGACTACGTCAGTCTCTACGCAGAAGTCGAAGCGACCTACAGTACAAGGTCGAGCTTATGCAGTGACTGCACAGGATGCCCAAACGTCGAATGACGTAATCCAAGGTATCATTAAAGTTGCGATGTCACTTATGCATTGATTCTTTTATTTAAATGTTTAAATTCATTCAAGCAATTATGTTAAAACCACATTGGAATCATCGCATATAATTAACTAACTTTTTAACTAAAGGTACCCTTATGATGAGTCGTCGAGACGACCTGAGAAAAATTGAAGCACGAGTACTTATAGACCCCGGGTCTACACACTCGTTTATTACTCCTTCCTTCTCAGAGAAGTTGGGTATCACTCCCGAACCCCTTGCTTTCATTTTGGACGTAAAGATCCCTACGAGAAGTTCGGTATGCACTGATACAGCATGTCAGTCAGTCATCATAATGATTGAGGAGCACGAGACAGTGACCGGTATGATTACGTTGAGCATGGAAGGGTTCGACGTCATTCTCAGAATGGATTGGTTGGAAGCTTATCACACGAGTGTGGACTGTCTACAGAAGATCGTGACCTTCTGACCGCCAAAGCAAAAATCCTTCCGATTTTGTGGAGTTAAATCTAAGGTTGCACCGTTGGTTTCAGCCATTAAGGCCGAGCGCATGATGAAGAATGGTTGCAGTGGGTATCTGGCCTATTTGCAAGATTCTACAGAGAAGAGAATGACTTGGCTCTTATCAAGGTGGTTTGCGATTATCCTGATGTCTTTCCAGAGGACTTACCTGGATTACCACCTGATCGAGAGATTGAGTTCACGATTGAGCTAGCGCCGAGTACAAAATCGTTATCCAAAGCTCCATATCGGATGGCGCCTGCTGAGTTGAAAGAGCTCAAGGAACAGCTTCAGGAGCTATTAGACAAAGGCTTTATTCATCCGAGTGTTTCTCCTTGGGGTGCACCGATTCTTTTTGTGAAAAAGAAGGATGGATCGATGCATCTGTGCATCGATTATAGGCAGCTCAACAAGATGACGATTAAGAATCGTTATCCTCTTTCGCGGATAGATGACTTGTTTGATCAATTGGAAGGTGAAAAGTTCTTTTCGAAGATTGATCTGAGGTCAGGTTATCACCAGCTCAAGATCAAGACGGAAGATATATCCAAGACTGCGTTTTGGATGCGTTATGGCCACTATGAGTTTTTAGTGATGCAATTTGGATTGACGAATGTGCCTGCAACTTTCATGGACCTGATGACAGGGTGTTCAAACCACATCTTGATAAATCTGTGGTAGTTTTCGTAGATGACATTCTCATCTATTTGAAAACCAGAGAGGAGCATGTGCAACATCTGAAGATGGCTCTTCAAACACTCAGGGACCATCAGTTGTATGCCAAACTCAGTAAGTGTGAGTTTTGGCTTGAGCAGGTTAGTTTCTTGGGCCACGTAGTCTCTGGAGCGGGTATCTCAGTGGATCCTACAAAGATCGATTCGGTGGTGACATGGAAACAACCTACGACAGTTACAGAGGTTTGAAGTTTCCTTGGTTTGGCAGGGTACTATCGGAGATTTGTCGAGGGTTTCTCGAAGATATCAGGTACACTTACACAGCTCACGAGAAAGAATGAGAAGTTCTATTGGACAGAGCAGTGCGAGCAGAGATTTCAGGAGCTAAAGTGTCGATTGAGATTTGCTATACCTTCCGGCAAAGGAGGTTTCAAAGGTATGTGATGTTTCTTATGGCGGATTAGGCTGTGTGCTTAATCAACACGAGCGGGTCATTGGGTATGGTTCAAGGCAGCTGAAGGACCATGAGAGAAACTATCCGACGCATGACTTAGAGTTAGCAGCAGTTATATTCGCGTTGAAGATTTGGAGACATTACCTCTACAGTGAGATATTCGATATATTCACCGATCACAAGAGTCTCAAGTACCTATTCACTCAAAAGGACTTGAATATGAAGCAGCGACGATGGATGAAATTCTTGAAGGACTACGATTGCTCGATTCAGTACCATCCGGGAAAGGCAAACGTCATTGCTGATGCTCTTAGTAGGAGGTCTTCAGCACAGTTATCACATCTTGTTAGCCGGATTCAGCGATGGAAGCTTTTAGAAGATATGGCTTTGGGCAGCTCACGATTCGATGTAAAAGGCTCGAGAGCATTGATGGCTACACTTGTACTACGTCCTACGCTCTTCGAGAATATCAGGAAGCTTCAGATGACCGATGATGAGCTGATGGTGATCAGACGAGATGTCGAGAATGGCAGCAAGAAGAATTTCTCCATATGCGCAGATGGGACCTTGTTGTTTCACGATCGTGTATGTGTACCGGCGAGTACAGAGCTTCGGGACACCATTCTGGAAGAGGCTCACAAATCCATGTATGTCATACATCCTGGTAGCACCAAGATGTATCAGGACTTGATGAAGAGTTTCTGGTGGCGAGGTTTGAAACGCGATGTCGCTGAGTACGTATTGCGGTGCTTGGTTTGTCAACAGGTTAAGGTTGATCATCAGAATCCTGCAGGCCTATTGCAGCCTTTACTTGTGCTTGAGTGGAAATGGGAAGCCATTTCAATGGATTTGAATCTCGGGTTGCCGAAAACACTGAGGAAGAATAATGTCATTTGGGTCATTGTCGATTGGCTAATCAAGTCTGCTCATTTCTTGCCATACAATACCACGTATACAGCCAGTAGACTTGCAGAGTTATTCCTGAAGGAGATTATTAGACTGCATGGGATACCGACTAGTATTGTGTCAGACAGAGACCCGTTGTTTACTTCACACTTCTGGTAGAGATTTCAGGAGGGAATGGGTTCTCGTCTTGACTTTAGTTCGACGTTTCACCCACAGACGGACGGCTAGACTGAGAGGTGAATCAGATCGTAGAGGACATGCTGAGAGCATGCATGTTGGATTTTCACGGGTCATGGGACCAACACTTGCCTCTGATCGAGTTCGCCTACAACAATTGCTTTTCAAAGCATAGTATGGTCTGCTCGAGGATATGGACGACGGCAGATCGCCGTTGAACCGGAAGAAGTGGGTGAGAAGCTCATTATTGACTGAGATAGTTGAGCGCACAGACGGTTCCTTGGCTGATTCATGAGGTGACTACAGTAGCTCGAGTCAATGGAAGAGCTCTGTGATCTCAAACGGAGACACGTGGATTTTGAGGTAGTTTAACTGCACTAAGGTGTATTCATCACTTGGTACATATTACATGTGAAATTTGGCACTAATACTTGATTTTTCAGGTCGGCGTGAATGTCTTTGTTTGGATTTCGCCTACGAAGGGCGTTATGTGATTCAAAAAATGAGGGAAACTGAGTCCTCGGTACGTTGGGCCTTTTGAGATATTAGGCCGAGTCGGAGAGGTTGCATACCATGTGGCGCTACCGCCGCAATTTTCGAGCATGCACAACGTCTTCCATGTGTCGATGCTGCGTTGATACATCCGTGACCCGACTCACGTACTTGATTACCTACCCATCGAGCTTCAGGATGGTTTGATGGTGATTGAGGACCCGGTTCAGATCTTGGACCGCAAGGAGCAGATCCTACGCACTAAGAGGATTCCTTTGGTTCTCATCCGATGGCGGAATCATACACCGGAGGAAGCCACCTGGGAGCGAGAGGTTGAGCTTCGAGACCAGTTTCCGAGCCTGTTCGATTAATTTGAGAAATTTTTGTGTTGATTGTATCATACTTTGTATTTTGTGTACTTGTTTTATAAAGGTCAATAAAAAATTTTACGGGTAATTTTGGCGACCTTTGAGTATCTATTAATTTTTGTGACAGTTTACACGTGCCTACCTTATGGCAAACCCGGTGAATTTTAGGCCTTTGACCAAAGTCGGGAATGTTACTTCATAATGGTCTTTGACATAAATAGCACATTTATTTAATACTTCATTACTTGATTTTCTAAGCTAAATTCGGCTCTAGTTGATGCCAGACATGTCGCATTACATAATTGAAGTAAATTGGCCTGTAAGGAGGTCACTTTGGACCTAACGGGTGGACCTCATTTTCAAAAAATTTGGAATTTTTAAAGGAACATAGACATCGAGAAAATCGAGGGTCGAAAATCCAATTCGAGGGTCGATTTTGAATGAGCAGTCTCAGGCATTTAAACCAAAAATAGGCCTGAGACATTTATGAATCGAGGGTCGATTTGAAATTCGACCCACGAATTTGAAATCGAGGGTCGAATTTCTCGATTTAAGTGGGGGGTTATGTTTTATTTGGCATTTCGTGGTTGCATATCAGGGGGGTTTGAGCTTAGGGTTTTTGGGTTTTTTGGCGATTTTGGAGTTTCTTGCACTATTTTGGCCGAAATCAAGGGGGGTTTCACTCGGATTGCACAAAGGACTTTCGATTTCACCTTTGGAACCGGATTTGGGGCTCTTCACAAGTTAAACCTTGTTGCATTTCTCTTGTGAACCTTTCTTTTCTTGCAATATGTGAGAGTTTTTATTGTTATTTTGGTTCCATGGGGCCTAAAAAGCAAACCCCTATTCGAAACCCTACCTCAAAGAGGTCGGCTTCCAAAGCAGGTTCCTCTAGCCGAGCTCCACAATCAGCCCCACAGGCCGAACAGCCAACACAGTCGGCTTCACCACCCACAGAGCCCATACCACCACATGTGTCCCCTCCGATTCTTGAACAGCCCAATGAATTTTGGAGCATCAAGGGCTTCACCACTGAGTATATTTTTCACCCTGAGTTGTTTGATCAGCAGACAACCACTCAGTGGGCGGGAGAATACCTAGAAAAGGCCAGGATGACTTCGCTTTGCACTGCGTTTAGTGACCATTTTTACCCTCATCTAGTGCGCTTATTTTATCAGCACATGCGCCGCGAGGATGGGAAGAAAATTTACACTTCAATTGATGGGAGAGATTACACATTTGATCTCGATGACATGACTGTGGCACTATGTTGTCCACTGAAATACTCTAAAACCATGGGATTGGGTCTTCCTTTCCCCAAACCAGTCCTATTTCATGATGTGATTACCCAAATGATACAGGGACGTCAGGGGTCCGGTAAATCCATTGTCTGCACACACATGCCTGATTCTATGTGGCTGTTGGATAAAATTTTCAAGACCACCCTTTACCCATTTGGTCATAAATCCGAGCGTACCGGTCCCCTACAACAAATTTTATTTGCCACTTACAAGGAGCGATGGTTTAGTGCTCCTGAAATCATTTTAAAAGGTATTATTAAAGCCCGCAAGAAAATGGGTAAACAAGTGAAGAAGCCGAAAAAGGGCATTCCCTACGCTCGTTTGATTTCGGTGATGATTGAGAATTACCAGGCGGGCCCCGCGTATGATATTCCCCCTATCGAACCAAAATCTACTGATGGTCTAAAAATGTATAACCTCGTCAATTGGGGTCAGACCTATGGTCGACTTGTGCAGACTCCCAAGGAAGCAGTCGTTCCGGATGCAGCCGCCGGCGATGACGATGAGGACCCTACACGTGTTGCCCCTGAGACGACAGCCCCTACTCCGCCCCCACAGAGCGACATCCTTACGCTCAAGGAGTTTACGCGCCAGATGACTACGATGAGCCACCAGCTCCAGGGGCTCACCCAGCATACCAGCTCTATGCGTCAGGAGTTGGACGTTCATGGCAGCACTCTTTCTTACCTGATGCAGCATGCGTTCCCCGACGATTATACTACGTATATGGCCGACATTCGTACCTCCGTTTATCGCCCTTCGACGTCGGGCGCCAGTACCAGCATGTCTACTGCGGCCGGAGAGGATGGTTCAGGTGACGGCGCTGATGGTGGGCACGACGATCCGAATCAGGCTGGTCCATCTGCTGCAGGGGATTTTTAGTGTTACTTTGGGGGAGGGGCTATGATTTATTTTGTTCTTATGGGGTCTGTATTTATTTTACTCCCTGGATTATTTAGGACCTGGTGGTCCTCCTTTTTGTTATCTTTTCTTTTTCTGTTTTGGGATTTGGATTGCGTACATTATTTACTTTGTTTTGTATATATTTGCTATCTCGGTTTTACATGCTATGTGCATTTTGCTATCTCTATGGTTTTTTTTACTTTCTCTGATGGTATATTTCGTCTTATTTTGCACTACCTATATGGGTTTTGGCTTTTGTTTTGTGGCCATGCACTCTCCCTAATTGGATTTTGTTCTGTGGATTTTGTTCTTTCTGTTGCTATGGTGGGTTTTTGTTATCATTGTTGCTTTCATGAGTCACTGTGCATCGGTCTCCCGGCACGTGACGCTTGGGGTGTGGGCATCCATGTACGGATGCAATCCACTATGGCCCTTCTGGTGCCACATGCAGTACATCCACGTTACTACGGATCTCATCCCTTGACTTGCGTGCCTTGCGGGATCAGAACACGGTGGCCCATGCTTTCCTTCTCCTTTGTTGTATGGTGTCTTGCATTCAATTTTCGCGGACGAAAATTCCTAAGGAGGGGAGAATGTAATATCCTTGATATTTTGGCTTATTTTTCGTTTACCTCGATAAGCGTGTCTGAAAATAATTGAGGAATATTTTTGGATTTTTGGTAAGCTAAGGCTATAATAAGATAAATGGCCGAAGGAATTTGTCTCAAGAGGTGTGCAAGTCATGAAATCGATGACTTACATGATAAGGTTACTGTATGTGTTCAACATGGGACACTTTTGCAACTTAAGTGGATAAGATGGCAATTATAAAAAAATCTAGATATTTGTATTGTTTGGCTTTTGGTTATAAGAAAGATTGAAAGAGAAGTTTAACTTCTCTCTCTCGTTGGAAATTTCAAACCTCCAAGGCCTTGCCTCACCTTAAATTCTAGATCTTGATAGCTTGAGAATTCCTCTCCCCATCTCGATCGTTGATTATAATTATATTGGAAGTTTGATTGGTTAGAACCATTTAAAGAGAAGAGAGATGTGGAGAGTGACAAATTCTGTGTGATCTTGTTGGGTGATGAGGTAGTGGCCACCTCTTTTTGATGGATTGTTTTGAAGATCAAAGCCGTTGAACTTTGGAGATTGGTTCCGGTGCATGCTTTGGTACAACAGAAGCAACGACTTAAACTACAAGAGGTAGGCCTTTAAACTTCCTTTTGTCTTTTGAATTCAATTTCTGTTTAGAATGGTGAATGGTGTTTATTTTTGGATAAGAAGGCTGTAGTTGAAAAGGAAAGAAAAGAGTCCGGACAAGGAAATTTTGACAGCCACAGACCTGAAGAAATTCGAGGGTCGAATTTGGAATTCGACCCTGATCTGGATTTTTTGAATTATCGATTTCAATTAAATTCGAATTTGGAAATCGACCATCGATTTGAAAATCGAGGGTCGATTTTTTGAGTTTAAAGTTTGAAGTAGTTTTAAAATTCGAGGGTCGAAATTTAATTCGACGATCGAATTTCAAATTCGACCCACGAATTTGAATTCGAGGGTCGAATTCTGTCCTGTTTCTGACCATTGGAATTTTTGTCGGATTTCTTTCTCGGCAAGCTTTTGGTTTGATTTTCGGTTCTATATTAACACTAAGAGTGTTAATATATGTAGGTTTTGAGTATTGGAAGTCCTTGGTGAGGACTGCTTATGCTTGCTTTCGAACCTTCTTTGTTGAGGTAGGGGAACCCAATACTTTATTTGCATTAAATTATAAGCATAAATTGTTTTGACTGTTTCTTTTAAGAGGCATAAATTTTGGAATTCTGTTACACACAACATGAATAAAACTCTGAATATATGACACAAATCCGAAAATTGGAAACTTTGTTATGACTAAGAACTTCGTAATTTGAACCTCAGAACCTCAGTAAATTTTTGAATCAGAACTTCAAAAAATCAGTAATCTGTTATGAATAATAAGCCTGGATATATGTTAGCATTTGCATTCGATTTGGGGTTCATACGAACGATGCTCTAGATTCTACCAACCGTGTTGACGGTCTTACTTTGGCGCCAATTTCCCTCATAGCGTAGGGGCTTGTTGCACTTCAGAAATGGGTTCATGAACGACGATGGTCAGTAGGGTTTCCCATCGGTTACGTAGTCCGCTCTCATGCTATAGGAAATTTGGGAGATAAAATTAAGTTATAAATTTAAGACAAGAAGCATGCTAATTCCGCAGATTTTGAACACATTAGACTCATGTTATCAGTTTTGACTCAGGATTAGAACTGGAGATTTAGTTTGCAAAACATCATTTGAAAACCATATTTGATCCGATTTCTGTCTTTTGAAAACCTTACTTATAATGAGATGCAAATATATTTGTTTCCTCTATTGAGCTTTGTTGTTAGCTCACCCTCGACTATACGTCACAGGTGCTGAGACTGAGCTTGGGTCAGAGGATCTGGAGGACTCCGATTACATTCCCGAGGAGGAATTGGACATACCAGCTGAGGAGTTTTTCCCTTGATACTAGATCCTTTATTTTTGGTACTTTTGTCAGAATATTATTTTGAATATTGGGCCTTAGGCCATTATTTTGGTTCTTTTGATATCACTCGAGGAACCATTACTGTGAACCACTATTTTAGGTGTTGGATTGGCCATCACCGGTGGTTCTTCTGGTTCCTCATAGTGACATTTTTGTTTAAAGTTTTTATTTTTAGATTAATATATGCTTTGCCTCTGTCTTTAGATCTTTGTTCTATGTTGCCGGCTTCTGTTTGTTACGGCTTATTGAGAAATCAATAAGTTGATGAACCGGCCTTTCCTATACCTTAGGGATTGGAAAAGTTGGGTCGTCACAGAGGTATTCATTTATTATAATATAGATCGATGGTTGAGATATTATCTTATCATGGATGTCTGATTTTTAATTGCACTAATATCCGATTGCTATCTAGGATGTGGATGCTAATCATGCTCCATGATCTTAGATCTGCAATAATTATTTTACTTTAATCTTCTTTTATATTGCTCTTGCCTATCACAGGATAAATTCTAATTACCGTCTGAGGTATGGATGCTAATCATACATTCATGAGATATTAATCATATATCTCCACGATCTCAGATCTGTAATGTGGAATTTACTCGGGGATCAAATTCTGATTGCCATCCGGGGAATGGATGTTAATCATACATTCATAGGGTGTTAATCATATATCTCCGCAATCTCAAATTTGTAATGTAGAATTTATATGAATCTAAGATATGGATGTTAATCATACATTCATGGGATGCTAATCATGCACCCCCTTGATCTCAGATTTATGTATTATTGGATTTAGTATACATGTGCTGTGCATCCTGCAGCAATATTATATTTCGACAAATAGATCCATATTTCATAAATGATAAACCAACGATGGGAGGATTTAGTATCCTAATCATCACTCTTTAACATCTGTTTCATTCCATATTATTGCTTAGTTTTATTTTGTCCATCAAACTCTCAAAATCATATATTAGTTTAAATATTGTGCTAGATTTGTGGTAGTTCCTTTATTGATTACTGTCTCATCTTTTAAATTTTCTGGCCAATTCTCGTGGGAACGATCTCGTACTCCGCACCCACTGACTACATCTTGATTCGTGCGCTTGCGATTTTAAAATTCATTTAAAATCACAACAAGTTTTTGGCGCCATTACCAGGGATTAGATTTAGAAAATTTGAAATTTTTATGAAATAAGTAGTTAATTTTAGAAATTTCTTTAGATTTAAATCAATATTTCTACTAGTTAAAAATTAAAAATTTGAAAATTTGTAATTTTACATTTTGAATTTTGAATTCTGAAATTTAAAATTTAAAATTTTGAAATTTGAAATTTGAAATTTGAAATTTGAATTGTTTCGAATTTTTGAAATTGTGGATTTGTAGAATTTTTTTTTTTTTTATTTCTTTTTAGGATTGGTAGGACTTTTAGGATTTCTAGTTTAGGTTTTTTGAAGATTTTTTTTTTAGGATCTTTAGGATTGGTAAGATTTTCTTTTCTTCCTTTCTTTTCTTATGTAGGATTTTTAGAATTTTTAGGTTTTTTAAAAATTATTTCTTTTAGTTTATTTTTAGGATTTTTAGGATTTCTATCTTAAGGATCTTTAGAATTTGTAAGATTTTCTTTTCTTATGTAGGATTCTTAAGATTTGTGGGTTTATTATAGTTTGTTCCCTTTTTAGGATTTGAATTTAAATTTTAAAATTTGAATTTAAATTTTGGATTTGAATTTGAATTTTGATTTTGAATTTTAAATTTTGAATTTGAATTTGAATTTTAAATTTTGAATTTGAATTTGAATTTTTAAATTTTAAATTTTGAATTTGGATTTAACTTTTGAATTTGAATTTGAATTTGGATTTTGATTTTGAAATTTAAATTTTGAATTGAAATTTTGAATTTGAATTTGAATTTGAATTTAACATTTGAATATGAATATGAATTTGAATTTGAATGTGAATTTGAAATTTGAAATTTAATTTAAAATTTGAAATTTAAAAAAAATTAAACAAATAAAATAAATAAATAATAATTTAAAAATTAAAAATTAAAAAAAAATAAAATAAAATAAAAATAAAAAAATTAAATTTGAAATTTGAAAAAAAATAAAAAAAATTGGTGTTATCGATAAATTCATGTTAATGTATGGATTCATTCCAGAAGCATGTGCTATTTGTGGAAACCTGATGCACATTACACCTATATGTCCCTTGAACAAATCAAATTATTTTCCTGAGCTAGTCCACCTTGTGCAACCGTGGGAATTGGGTCCATCCCATCGCGACGATGCGCTCTCTAATGATAAAATATAGAGTCGCCACCCGGAGCTTTCGGTGTCCCGGGATACCTAGTTCATTTTTATGAGCACCGAAGTACTAAAAATATGACTCTGAATCCGGCGCACACCAAAGGCTCTTGGGTAGGGGCTTCGGTTATCGATTGGGAAGGTGTTAGGCACCCGATCAACCCGCTTAACGCGGTCTCTACTTAAGGCCAAAAATAAAATGATGTAAAAGAAAAGGAAATGATTCCCTCTTTCCCAAATGGGCCTCCAATCCTATTTGTGCCCCTCCGTTCCTACCGAAAATTCAGCGGCGTAACGGTATAAATGGAAGGGTAGGGAATGCCAAAAAGAGATAGGAGAAGAAAGGGGAGAGCCGGAGCCCTCGGGCCCTTGTAGCACCGTAGGAGAGCCTTGCGTGACTTGCTTTGATGAGCACTTGAAGGCTTTGTATGGTGGAAAATAAGGTTCTAACTCTTAAGGCTTGAAGCTAAGAGGTAGGGAAGGGAGGCTAGGGGATCACACACACCTAACCTAGAGATTTTGGATGAAGTGTAAAGCTTGGAAGGAGGTTTTGAAATTCTTGAATTTGTATGGGAGGTGTGCACCAAAGGGAGAAAGATCACGGGTGGATTAGAAGGCTAGTTAGAGGCTAAGTAAGATTAGGAATTAGGTAATGGGCCATCTAAGGTTTCCTAGGATTTTAAGAGCTTGGAAAGGTGTGAAGGATCCTCCAATGGTGGATGATGAGGTGAGGTCTTAAGCTACTCAAGGGGTTGCAAATAGGCATTAAAAGGGTGCAACAGAACTAGCAAAACACACCCCAAAGGTTAAGGTGGTTAATAAGTCAAACCCTAGTAACAATTTTTGGGGCAAATTCCAACAGTTACTGTTCATATGCCTGGCGCAACTATTAGTTGCGCCAGACATATGTACAGTAAAACAGTGATGAACAGTAGCCTAGAAGTTGGCCTCGCGAGGGGTGGGGGGACACATTTATACCTGGAGCAACTATTAGTTGTGCCAGGCCATTTCTGGGGGAAAAAGACCTAGTTGCGCCAGGCAAATCCAGGGGGAAAATGGCCTGGTGCAACTATTAGTTGCGCCAGGCAAAATCCCTCCAAAAAAGCTCGATTTTTAAATAGTCATAACTTTTGATATACAACTCCGATTGAGGTGATTCATGGCTCGTTGGAAAGCTAGGAAAGTCCTCTTTCAAATGGTATATGAATTGATATTAGTAAAAGATCTTAGCTAGTCCTAGTGTACCACTCTTTATCCATTGCTCGGGAGGTTAGGTTTAGGGTTTGGAATGGGTTATAAGGGTCGAGGCTGGTTTCTAAAGGTTTGGGATAGGTTCCTAAGGGATCTGGAGTGCTTCCTAAGGGTTTAGGGTGATTCTTAAGGGTTCCATACATGCCTTCAAAAGCTCTAAAATGCGCCTCTCTCGAAATGTGTTTCGATCGGGCCTTGGGCCAAATTTGGGTATTTACAGATGCCCCTCTTTGGTATCCGATCACTAGTGATCGTATGTCAAAGAAAAGAGACATCTGAAGAGGCCCAAGGCATTACTGACGGGTCTGTTATATTCAGAATGAACTTCAAACATCGAGTGAGTAACATGGTGAGAAAACGAAAGCCCTGGGGTGCCAGGCTAATCATTCGTTTCTCGAGGTAATCGGTTCCCAAGTGCTTAGTGACATTACTGGGCATAACCGAGGTGGAATGAGTTATGAAAGCCCAATAGCTGGGAAAAACATTCGCCTCTCGAGTTACGAAAGCCCGTTAGTCGGGAAAAATGTCCGCTTCTCGAGATAATTTGAAGGTGATTGATGTTCGAGATTCATTCTGAACGCAACAGCTTCGTAAGTAAGAGGGGTGATTGACCCACATTCAAAGATAGGCGCGAAGTAAACATACGCAAGGCTCCACAGTTTGCGTCCAATCCTACGAGGCATTTGATGGTCCCATCAGACTATTCGCAGGTGCCCCTGCTGAAAGCAGGGTTCGAGGTCTTTGGGCAAACCCATCGATCCCAAAGTTTATTTAGCATGACTGCCTGAGCGAAGTGAAATAGATGTTACAACATTTTTTGGGAGTATGTGCCATTTTCAAAAAGCGTGCCTCAGCTCAGCATGACCTAGAGTATCCAGTTTCGACTTCCTTGAACAGATCCAGCCAAACATTGGACACCTCCCAAAAGGGGGCATCCAATCCTGGCCTCTGTTGACAATGATCATAATTATCAATTAACTATGCATAATCATGCACCCATCGGGGGCAATAAGCAATAATAAAGGTGATAGAAGCCCCAACCTGGACCTGCCCGGGTATAATTTAGGGAGACAAACGACCAGCATACGGATACCCAGACGCATGACATACACTTTATAGAGATACCACTGCCCACACAGGTTTTAAGCCTGCAGAAAATAAAAGGGAAATGAACCCTTCTGAATGCATGGTTGCACATAGTTTGATTGATATGCAATCTCATTCCTAACAAGTTGGTTTCAACCAATGATTGACCTTTTCCAATGGAGAATCTGAAGCGTAAGACACTTAAGTTCATATGATCCAAAACAGAGCGCTCATCGCAAAGATTTAGCAGTGGAGTCAATTCGATCGAAACATTGACTGTTTGACCGGGACAGACACCATTGCTCCTTCCTTGAAGTAGGATCCATGGATCCAAGACGAACCTTTGACCTAGGACATTAATTTTGCACAGCTACGTTGTCGATAAAATATTAACATTTTACCGCATCGAAACACGCATGTGCGTCGCTCTGTGGGGAAGCACAAATTTATTCTTTTTCTCTTTTTTTTTTTTTTTAAGATTGCTCTTTTTTCATTTTTTTTTAAAGTATTATCTGAACCTCAAACCCCTGGAGGCGCACGCCCAAACAACGCATACCAAGAGCCTGTGCCTCCGCAATAGCTTGCGACGAAACTGAAGCCAACGTACTCAAGTTCACCTGAAACCAAAATATGGAGCGATCAGGGCGAAGATTTAGCGGTGGAATCAATCCAATCCAAGCATTGACTGTTTGATCAAAATTGACACCGTCGCTCCTATTTTGAAATAGGATCCATGGATCCAAGGCGAACCTTAGGCCTAAGACACTAATTTTGCACAGTTGCATTGCCGATAAAATATTGACATTTTACCGTATCGAAAATATGTGAGTGCATAGCTGTGCGTAATTAAAAACATAGATTTCTTTTTCTTTTCAAAATGATTTTTATCATTTTTTTTGTTAGACCTGACGTTGGTGGTGAGATGCTTTATCTGATTTGTCCATCGCTGAGAATTTGCCCGCTTCGAGGCTTTGGATCGTGTGATGTTCCTGCACATTCTCGAGAAAACGTCAGTCCTTTTTTTATTTTTATATATATAAAGAAAATGCATCCTAAACAACGAAAGAAAAAGTAGATTTCTACATACACTTTTTCATTTTCAAGATAGTTTTTGGATTTTTGTTTTTAGAGATTTTTTATTATTTTTCTTCATTTTTGAGATTGAAATGTGATGCTGGAAATATGTACATGAAAATGAGTAAAAATATATACACATTTTTTTGGTGTTTGGATTTTTCTTGATTTTTTGTTTTTGGCTCTTCTTTTTTTTATTTATATTTTTGATGCCTTGATAGTGAGACGGAGTAAGGGGTCCCATTTTGAGATAAGTCGAACTCTTCATGCAGTTGGATCTGAGTAAGTTTCCAGATATTACCAAGGCCGGAACATTGATCCCTTTGGATTGAGTTAAACTTTTCTCCTTACCTCGGGTCATACGTTTGACGGTGCGGGTTTCACAAAGACAATTATGGTCGGGACCCGATTCGAACTAGCATGAGCAGCCCAGTCGGACAAGACTATATAAGAAGAGTAACAAAAGGGTTCCTCAAATATCAATCTTCTCAATCAGTCCAAACCTTTCTTCTCTTCTTCTTTTTTTTCAATTTTTTTTTCTTCTTTTTATTTATTTATTTATCTTCCTTTTTTTTTACCTGTGGCACCCTTTCGGGTTTTCACCGCGTCCATGGGTTTAGCTCTCTTACCCTAAGCGCCCTTTCGGGTTTTCACCTGGTCCGCACAAGCCCACTGTTTTTACCCGTAATGCCCTTTCAGATTTTCGCTACGTCCATCTTGCTTTGAGCTTGTATTTTCATTTTATTTTTTTATTCTTTTTATTATTATATTTTCTTCAAGAGCCACGACATAGACGTTGATTCTATCATAGCTGGCAGGATGGGGTTCTGGTGTCGTCTCACGACTCGGCTCATGTTGACCTAACATATATTATGACTACTTGCGAACCTACAAAGAGGGCTTCCTTCAGGGTATAGCTTGGCCATGGGTTAGGTTAGGATTTGAAGGTATGCTAGGCTAAAAGGGTTCCTTGATACAGCTTCAATTTTCTCAACATACTTTCTTCCTTGGGGGTTTTACTGTACATGCCTCGTGATTCTTCTTTACACATTTTTTTTTGTTATTCTTTTTCCTCCATTTCAGGCAATATCTTTTTGAGGTTTTACTTTTTCGATTTTTTTAGATTTGATAGTAACTTTATACACATGCATCTTTTCTCTTTCTTTCTTTTTTTGGTATATGTATACGTATATATTTTTTCAAGGGAATGGGTTTATTGAAAGAAAGGCCCAGGCTCAAATGGGGTAGAAAAGGATATCATCATTTTTAGGAATGTTTTTAGGCTACTGTGCTTGGAATGATGGCCTCTTTTGGGTGGTTCTTAAGTAGTCACGTATCTGTCTCACCAACACTTACCTTGTCGTGATGGACTAAGAATAGAACCGTCAGACATATCCAACGTTGATGGGCTCAGGAAGATGATCTCCGTCCATGGTGGCGAGGCGGATGGTTTATCCCGGCAATACTTCTCGAATGAAGTAAGGCCCTTCCTAGTTTGGCTTGAACTTTCCTCTCGGATCGGCGTGGAGGGATGGGAAGATCTTCTTCAGCACAGTGTCTCCTACCTTTAGATCTTGACCGCGGACACGTTTATTGTAAGCGCGTGCGATTTGTCCCTGGTATACTTGGGTATGGCATAAGGCTAGGAGTCTCTTTTCGTCCAGTAAGTTCAGCTGATCAAAGCGTTATCTCTCTCTTTCTACTTTGGGTAAGCCTGATTCCATGAGGATTCAGAGTGAGGGTACTTCAACCTCTACCGGGAGGACAGCCTCTGTTCCATACACAAGGGAGAATGGTGTTGCCTCTGTAGTGGTACGGATCGACGTTCGGTAGGTCCACAAAGCAAATGGCAGCATTTCGCTCTAGTCTCGATAAGTGACGACCATTTTCTCAAGGATGCGGACGACTGTCTTGTTTGTGGCTTCCACGACTCCATTAGTTTGAGGCCGATAAGGGGATGAGCGATGGTGCTTGATCTTGTATTGCTCGCAGAAGTCTCGGATGCGCTTATTCATAAAATTTATGCCGTTGTTCGTGATGATATCTTTGGGTACTCCAAATCGACACACAATATTGTTCTTGAGAAACTTCTCAACGTGACTGGCCGTGATGTTGGCATATGATGCCTCTTCTACCCACTTGGTGAAGTATTCAATGGCGACGTGGATGAACCGATGTCTGTTTGATGCTTTTGGATTAATCATTCCGACAACGTCAAGGCCCCAGGTAGCAAATGGCCAAGGAGTGGTCATGCAGTAAAGATCAATGGCAAGAGTGTGTATTAGACTGGAGTGTTCTTGACACTCGTAGCATTTTTGAACATGTTTACAGTAATCCGATTCGGTGGTGGTCTAAAAGTATCCTTGTCGTAGGATTTTCTTAGCGAGCATGTGACCGCTGACGTGGGCTCCGCATACTCCCTCATGTATTTCTTTCATAATATTGATCGCTTCACTTTTAGTAAGGCACCTAAGTAAGATGTTATTATATGATCGCTTGTAGAAGCATTCCCTGCAAATGACGTAACCTGTAGCTAAAAGTTGAATGGATCGTCGGTCTGTCTTGGATGTACCCTCTGGGAAAGTTAGGGTCTCAAGGAAATTCTTGATATCTAAGAACCAAGGTGGCTCACATCAGGCTTTGTAGGTTCCTCAATCTGGAGGCAGAAGGCCAGCTCATTCCTCTGCTCGATCATGATCGGCTTCATCTCAACACCATAGGAGATTTCAATCATTGACGCCAAAGTTGCTAATGCGTCAGCAAAGCGATTCCTTATTCAGGGGACGTATGAGAAAGTCACATCTTGGAAGCAAGCTATCAGATCCTCGAGGTGTTCATGATAGGGGATCAGTTTCTCATCTTTCATTTATCAGTCACCATTCATCTGACATATGATTAACTGTGAATCGCCAAATACTCGAAGGTGAGTTACATTCAGATCGAGAGCCGCCTGCAAACGAGCGGCATAAACTTCATACTTAGCCATGTTGTTAGTGCAAGGGAAGTTGAGCTTGATAGAGACCGGTACATGGGATCCTTTCGGTGAAATCAGGATGGCGCTAACTCCTTGGCCCTCGACATTTGCTACCCCGTCAAAATTCATTACCCATGATTCTTCTGCTTCTTTAGCATCGTCTTCTGAAATGAACAAGATATCTTCATCTGGAAATTTGGTTCTTAACGGCTCATAGTTAGGTAAAGGATTGTCGGCAAGATGATCCGCAAGCGCTTGCCCCTTGATCAATTTTTGAGTGACGTACGTGATGTCGAATTCAGATAATAAAAGTTACCATCGTGCGGTTCGTCCAGTGAGAGCTGGCTTCTCAAATAGGTATTTCAATGGGTCCATTCGGGTCAAGAGCAGAACAGCTTGGGATAGTAAGTAATGGCGGAGCCTTTGAGTAGCCCATACAAGAGCTAGGCATGCTTTCTCCAAATGAGAGTAGCGCGTCTCGTAATCAATAAACTTCTTGCTCAGATAGTAAATGGCCTGCTCTCTTCTTCTCGTTTCATCGTGCTGCCCCAAAACACATCCCATTGAAACTTTCGTTGTGGAGAGATACATCAAGAGTGGTCTCCCTGGCTCAGGTGGTACCAAAACAGGTGGATTAAGGAGGTAGCTTTTGATTTTTTTGAATGCCGCCTGACAATCGTCGTTTCATTCAACAAGCAAATTCTTCCTTAGTAACTTGAAGATTGGCATACAAATTGGAGTTAGCTGTGCAATGAACCGACTG
This sequence comes from Chloranthus sessilifolius, assembly GCA_021018995.1. NCBI lineage: Eukaryota > Viridiplantae > Streptophyta > Magnoliopsida > Chloranthales > Chloranthaceae > Chloranthus > Chloranthus sessilifolius. The sequence continues at coordinate 46,986,050 of CM037593.1, read as the reverse complement.
ATATACTGTATTCTACCCAGAAACCCTCTAACCTCCTTCTCGATAGACGGCGGTGGCATTTCAGTGATTGCTTTGACTTTGATTGGGTCGACCTCGATCCACCTCCTGCTGATGATGAACCCAAGAAGTTTCCCTGACATAGCACCAAATGCGCACTTCTGTGGATTCAGTCGTAGCCGATAGTTCCTCAGCCTTTCAAACAGCTTTTGAAGGTTTACCAGATGGTCGGTTCGCTCTGGTGATTTAGCTATCATATCATCGACATATACTTCAATCTCTCGGTGCATCATGTCATAAAATAGTGCAGTCATAGCTCTCTGGTACGTTGCACCGGCATTCTTCAGCCTGAATGGCATGACTCGATAGCAAAAGGTTCCCCAGGGGGTAATGAACGCTGTTGTAATAGCCCGAAAAATCACGCTAAACTATGACCTTGAGATCCGTGCCCGATCGGTCATAGGTTTGACCAAATGGAAGTCCAACAGTTAGTATGTGGTGTAATGAACGGACGAGATGTGATAAATAGAATGCCTATGTGGTGTGTGTTGTGAAGGTGTAGTCGCATACACCCACCGCGGTGTATGTGCTCAACACACAAGTGAGAAAGAGGATAAAAGGGTTTAATAGCCCTAAAATCAAGAGTTTGGTTGTTGAAGGAGAGTAAAGAAGAGAGAGAGAGAGAGAAGTAAGAAAGGAGTTATTGCAACTGTTTGGAGGGGGGATTCAAGCAATAAAAGCCGGATTCAACCCGATTTGGATCTGTTAGAGCCAAAGCTGCAAACCCTAGCCTTCCAACCACTGGATTGAAATCAACTTGAGATCTATTCAAGGTAAAGTTTTTTTGTAAATAAAATGCATAGATTATAGGGGTTAAGTTGTGGTTGAAAGTGGGCTAAATTATAGGATAATGGCTTAGAAAAATAGAGGAAAAAGTATGGAAGAAGATAGGGAAGAACAGCTCGAAAAGGGCTGAATCTGACAATTTCGATTAATCAAAATTGGGTTTCGATTAATCGAAATTGGCCAAGAAGTTGAAAAGTCAGAAGACCCCGATTTCGATTAATCGAATTTGATTTCGATTAATCGACTTTTAATTCGATTAATCGATTTGGGGATCGATTAATCGATGAGAACCTCCGATGGACCCGAGGTTGGAGGAAATGACTTGAGGAAAATCGACTAATCGAAATGGGATTTGATTAATCGATTTAATTTTCGATGTAATCGATTTGGGATCGATTAATCAATTTGTGAAACTTCATTTATTGAGGCGAGAATCGACTTTGCGAAAAGAGAATTTGATTAATCGAAATTGGATTGATTAATCGAATGAAAACTTCATTGTTGAACTAAGAATCAACTTTGCGAAAAGAGAATTTGATTAATCAAAATTGGATTCGATTAATCGAATGAAAGCTTCATTATTGAGAATCGACTTTGCGAAAAGGAGAATTTGATTAATCGAAATTGGATTGATTAATCGAATGGCTTCGATTTATTGACGAGAATCGACTTTGCGAAATAGAAATTTCGATTAATGAAATTACTTGATTAATCGATATTGACCTTGATTAATCGATTTTGGAAATCGATTAATCGAATCGATTCGATTAATCGATTTTTATGTTGACTTTTGGGTTTGACTTAAAGATTCTTGGAGGGTCTTATACCTTCTTTATTGCATCCTTTGTGATGTGTTTCACCTGTTATGTGGTACCATAGGTGGTACGTGTGGCCTAGTGCACAAGGAGCCACGTGGGACCTTGATGCATTGATCAAATGAAGACTTGAGGTAGGGAACACCTTGAACATGTACCTTATTTTACAAGAGCATGTATGTAGTGATATAGAATTCAATTCAAATGTTTATTTCTTAAGAATTTGTGAAAAGTGTGTGTGTGTGACATCCATAAGAGTAATCATAATGAGCCATCCCCAGGGGATGAAGAAGTAAAGAGATAAGAGCATCAGGTGTGATGCAAGTAAATGGATACATCCCAGGGATGTATCCAAGGATTGAATCATGTTTGATAGGGCCTAAGCGATATAAGATGGCCCATTTACACGGTGAATAACTATATGTAAGGCACCGATATTTTTGTTATTTGAGGTTTGATAGGGTACCCCACCGACGTGGCGGGATATCCACGACTGACACGGCAGGATATCCGTGACCGATACGGCGGCGAAACCGTAGGCCAGTGCAGAGGCTTATCCGTACATAGTAAGCACACCCCAGAGGTGTTGATTGAGACAAGTGAAACCCCGCCACCAATCCCCAGGGGAAAGGGGCTTGGGTACTATTTGTATTCCCAGGGAATACGGTTAAAACTGTCTATATAGATGACGATGATGGGTATCTCATCGGGGCTCGATGCTATATTGCTCGGGGATTACTTAAGTTGAAAGTTTAAGTTTTGCTTTAGGCCTTTTCAGCATCATTCATGAGTAAATGAAAAACATATGTAATCAACAGTAAAACGAAATGCTTTTTTTTACTGTTTCATCAATAACTGCATAGACACATCATGCATGGCATATCATGGAATATATATGAGTCATAATTTATATGTTCAACTGTGTTTGTTCCCTATTGAGCTAGGATGTAGCTCACCCTATGAACTATCGTCGCAGTCCACTACTAGCATTGCCGAGGCTTGAGGCGCCGACCGGTGAGGCGGACCTTCGCGGTGAAGAGTTGGAGCCACCCTTGGAGGATTTCTTCGAGGACTCCGTTGTGCCACTTTGAGAGATTTTAGAAAGAGTTTTGTATGCGGTATGTCAAGCCTTAATTCTGTTTAAACCATGTATATATATAGAGTTGGGATCATTCTTTTGGGACGAACCATCCGTGATGATTGCTATCATCGATGGTTCGGATCGGTTCTCCACTCATGTAGAGGCATGAGGTTAGAACTGTCTTTTGGATAGTTAATTAATATAGATTTAAATTCCGTAATTTCGTTTATTATACTTTTTGATGCTTGATATACCAGTGTTCCGTGCTTAGCAAAAAGGGCACGGTCAAGATGATCGTGCTGATGGCACGGGTTTGAGTTGAAATCTGAGGCATCACAGATTAGTATCAAAGCCATTTTCTTTTAGCAATTCTGACAAGGGTTCTTTCGTCAGAACATAGGGGCTTCTGCTAACGAAACCTTAGTTTCAAATGCAGCCGCAAATGTCATCTAGGGGAAGAGGCCGACCAAGGGGAGGCCAGCAGAGGAGTCTACGTAGTGGAGATGGTTACATCTCTCCTACTAATAGAGTGCCTTTAGGAGGTACTGAGGCCCCAGGGGGCAGTAGTAGTAGACAACGGGATGAAGAAGATCGAGATCATCAAGACCAAGATCTAAGAGAACAAGAAAGATTGAGAGAAAGACAAGAAGATAGAGAGGAGCGACAAAGGATGATGCACACTATGGAGACTATGGCAGCTGCCATGGCACAACAGGCCGCATCCTTTGTAGCTCATGCGTCAAGAAACGTGACCACCTACACCACCATGGGACTGCATTGCCTGTGCCCTCATCCTTTACAGAGTTTAGGAGGATGAGACCTCCTTCATTTTCTGGGCAGGCAGACACAATGGCCGCTGAGAACTGGTTGATGGAGATGGAGAAAGTCTTTAGCGTGCTGACGTGCACGGAAGATGAGAGTGTGAGATGGGCAGCTTACATGTTGGATGGGGAGGCTGGACCTTGGTGGAAGTCCGTGATACGGACTCGGGCTCAGGAGACCCCAGAGTTGCCTTGGACTTGGGAGGAGTTTGTTGAGGAGTTCAACAAATAATATTTTCCGGAAGTGGTGAGGAACTAGCTTGAGATACAATTTTTACAGCTAGTGCAAGGGAGAATGACAGTGAGAGAATATGGGGTAGAGTTTCTACGACTTGCCCGTTTTGCTCCAGATTACGTCACTACTGAAGTGATGAAGTCCAAGAGGTTTCAGCAAGGTTTGAAGCCTGAGGTTAGGGGAGGCGTAGCTCCATTTCAACTGATGACCTATGAAGAGGTCATGAGTAAAGCACTGGTGGTTGAAGAGGAGAATACAAATAGATATAGACAGAGAGAGCAACAGAGGGGAGGAAATGAACAAGGAAGATCGGGGCACTACGAATCGGTGAACAAAAAGCCGAGGTTCATGGCCCAAAATCAGAGACCACAGTTCCAAGGGGGTTTCGGAAGACCGGCGCAACAACAACAACACCAACAGAGGTTTCCATTACTTGCGTCGGGGAGACCTATTCGCTATGAGAGCCCTGCCATGTCTACTGGCGCCACTGTCACACAGGGTTCTCTTACTGTTTCTTCCGCACCTCGGGAGACTTGCGCAAAATGTGGCAAACCTCATAGGACGGTGGACTGTAGATCAGGAACTAGGGGTTGTTTCCGATGTGGCAAGGTGGGCCACTTAATCAAGGATTGCCCCGAGACGGATAAGAGAAAGACGGTTTCAGTTGCAGCACCACGACCAATTCAAGCAAGGAAACCGATCGTCCAGGGGAGAGCCTATGCAGTCACTGCTCAGGAAGCAGGGAACGTGCATGACGTCATCCAAGGTGAGATTTTTTTTATTATTAAAGAAAATTCTATTTCATTAAAATCTTAGATAGAGAAGGAGCATGCATTAGAAATTATATAGATTCTTTTCTCAATACAAAAAGCTGTATGTGAATTAAGAGTGTAAATTGATGTGTAAATTATTGTATGTATGTATGTATACTATAGGTACTCTAAATATATATGAAAAAGGATGCTTCGGTGGATATGACGCTCGAGTGTTGATAGACCCCGGGTCTACCCACTCATTCATTACTCCACGTTTCGCTAAGAAGATGAAGATTGTTCCAGATTCGTTGGATTTCGTCCTATCTGTGTCTATTCCGACTGGAGAGTTAGTAGACACGGAGTTAGCTTGCAAATCCATCATTGTAGCAGTTCGAGACTTGGAGGTGCATGAATTGGAAGCAAAGTTGATACTGTTAGACATGCAGGGGTTTGATGTGATCCTTGGCATGGACTGGTTGGCGCAGCATTGTGCAACCGTCGATTGCAAGAATAAGGTAGTCATTTTCAGACCCAACACAAGAAGATCATTTCGGTTTCAAGGAGTGAGGTTGTCGTCATGTACCTTGATCTCGTGATGAGGGCGAAAATGATTAGAAAGGGTTGCGATGGATACTTAGCTTTCTTAAAGGAGGACAAGGAAGAAAAGAATGTCATTTACGAGATAGCGGTTATGCGAGACTTCACGACGTGTTTCGGAGGAATTACTGGATTACCTCGAGAAGAGAAGTAGAATTAGCCATTGACTTAGCACCGAGGCGGAGCCTATTTGAAAGCACCTTATAGAATGGCTCCTCGAAAGTTAAAGGAATTGAAAGAACAACTACAAGAACTTATGGATAAGGGGTTTGTTAGACCGGCGTGTCTCCATGGGGACCGGTCTTGTTTGTCAAGAAGAAGGATGGGTCAATGCGGCTATGCATTGACTATCGACAATTGAACAAACTCACGGTGAAGAACCGCTACCCTTTACCTAGAATAGACGATCTATTCGACCAATTGCAAGGACCAAGGTATTTTTCTAAGATCGACCTGAGATCTGGTATCATCGATTCTTGAGTCAAAGTGAGGACATTCAAGAAAATGCGTTAGGACACGGTATGGACACTATGAATTCCTTGTGATGCCGTTTGGATTAACGAATGCTCCGGCGTCGTTTATGGATCTGATGAACCGAGTGTTTAAACCACACTTGGACTCCTGCGTCGTAGTGTTTGTTGATGATATACTGATATACTCCAAATCCAAGACGGAACACGAAGAACATTTGATGATTGCTCTACAGACGCTACGTGAACACCAACTGTACGCCAAACTCAGCAAGTGTGAGTTTTGGTTGGAAGAAGTTAGCTTTTTGGGACATGTCTCAAAGCACGGTGTCATGGTAGATCCAGCTAAGATAGAAGCAGTAGTTAAATGGGAGCAACCAAAAATAGTGACCGATGCCCGAAGTTTTCTGGGCTTAGCAGGCTATTATCGACGTTTCGTTTGTGGGGTTTTCAAAGATATCGGGACCTCTCACAAAGCTGACACGAAAAGATTCAAGGTTCGAGTGGAGTGAGGCATGTGAGAAGAGTTTTCAAGAACTCAAAACGAGACTCACTTGACTCGGATTAGCGATTCCTTCAGGCAGTGGAGGATACGCCGTGTACAGCGACGCGTCATACAATGGCCTTGGTTGTGTGCTCAACCAACACAAGAAGGTGATAGCTTACGGATCAAGACAGTTGAAAGAACACGAGAAAAATTACCCGACTCATGACTTGGAACTGGCAGCAGTCATTTTTGCGCTGAAGATTTGGAGACATTACTTGTATGGTGAGACCTTTGAAATTTTCACCGATCATAAGAGCCTCCGATATCTGTTTACACAGAAAGAGCTCAACATGAGACAGCGCAGGTGGATGGAATTCCTCAAGGATTATGATTGTTCCATACAATACCATCCAGGTAAAGCGAATGTTGTAGCTGATGCATTGAGTCGAAAAGGTTCAGCTCAGTTAGCTTCTTTAATTTTGGGTATGCACCGATGGAAATTATTGGATGACCTGGCACTCTATGATGCGAACATTGAGTCAAAGGACACCGGATCCTTTTTGGCTAACATATCAGTAAAGCCAGTGATATTTGAGCATATCCACGATCTACAAATGAAAGATCCGGCATTAACAAAGATTCATCAAGACGTGAGGGAAGGCATTAGGTCGGACTTCTCAGTAAAAGAAGATGGTTCCTTATTGTTTAAAGGCCGTCTCTGCATTCCGGACAATGCTGATCTAAGACGAACGATTCTTGATGAGGCCCATAAGTCAAATTATGCTATCCACCCTGGTAGCACTAAAATGTACCAAGATTTGAAAAAGAACTACTGGTGGAGAGGACTGAAACAAGACGTGGCCGAGTACGTGTCACGGTGTTTGACTTGTCAGCAGGTGAAGGTTGATCATAGACATCCTGCTGGACTATTACAACCCTTACCAATACCAGAATGGAAGTAGGAATCGATCTCAATGGACTTCATTGTTGGATTACCCCGTACTGCCAAGAGACACAATGCCATTTGGGTCGTCGTAGACCGATTAACCAAATCAGCGCACTTTTTGCCGTACAATACTACATATACAGCAGGAAGACTGGCAGATCTATACATGAAGGAGATTGTAAGATTACATGGGATTCCAAGCAGCATAGTTTCAGATCGTGATCCACTATATACGTCCAAGTTTTGGAAGAAATTTCAAGAAGGAATGGGAACACGACTAGACTTTAGTTCAGCTTTCCATCCTCAAACTGATGGACAGACAGAGCGAGTGAACCAAGTAATAGAAGACATGCTCAGGGCGTGCATGCTTGATATGCAAGGATACTGGGATGAGTATCTACCGATGCTCGAGTTCGCATACAACAACAGTTTCCAAACGAGCATTGGCATGGCACCGTATGAAGCTCTGTATGGACGACGATGCAAGTCACCCCTCAATTGGGAGGAAACAGGTGAGAAATTTGTGTTAGGACCAAAACTACTTGAAGATAACGCTACCGTCGTTTGAATTATCAGAGAAAGGTTGAAGAAAGACAGCACAGAGTAGACAGAAAAGTTACGCCGATATGAAGCGGACTAGTGTTGACTATAAAGTGGGCGAGCACGTGTTTATGAAGGTGTCACCTATGAAAGGTGTAATGAGATTTGGCAAGAGAGGGAAGTTAAGTCCACGTTATGTTGGACCATTTGAAATTTTGGGACGAGTAGGCGAAGTTGCATATCGCATTGGTTTACCACCGCTGTTTGATCGAGTACATAATATTTTCCACATATCGATGCTCAGGAAGTATGTGAACGATCCATCTCATGTATTAGGAAAGCAACCTATAGAGATGTGTGAGGACATGAGCATGATCGAGGAACCAGTGGAAATCTTGGATCGAAAGGAACAAGTACTGCGCACTAAAGTGATTCCCTTAGTGCTTGTTCGGTGGAATAATCATCCAAAAGAAGAGGCTACTTGGGAACGAGAGGCCGATGTGAAAGAACAATATCCAGCCTTGTTTCCAACGACGTGAGAACTTAATGTAAACCACAAACATGTTTGTGAAATCTCCACTATACGTGTAATTAAATGAAAATTTTGATCCAATCTGATTTGAGGAACAGAATTATACGTACATGATCAAGTATATACAACTCTATGGATGAACCACTTGATGTCATAAACTACCAAAAGAAATTAAAGAAATAAAGAGATTGAAATTCTGCAGAGATTGGACAAAACCGATTAATCGAATTTCAAATTGATTAATTGATTTTGAAATTTCGATTAATCGATTTTGTTCGATTAGTCGACTGGCATGTGCCAGTGACTGGAAATTTAAAGGAGAGTTAGAATATACATAGAAGACCAATTTCGATTGATCGAATTGGAATCTCGATTAATCGATTTGGAATCGACTAATCGATTTTGAAATTTCGATTAATCGAATTATATTTCGACTAATCGATTTACTAAAGGGACTTACGAGAATTTGAAATCAAATGGACGATTTCGATTAATCGAAGTGGATTTCGATTAATCGATTTCGAAATTTCGATTAATCGAAATGGATTCGATTAATCGAATAATTTAAGAAATTCTGGAAAATTAGAAGTTCTGACGATTTGATTAATCGAAATTAAATTGATGTCGATTTTGGAATTTCGATTAATCGAAATGGATTCGATTAATCGGTGGCTTGATGAGCTTAAAAATTTAAAATTTTAAATAGATACGATTTCAATTAATCGAAATGGTTTCGATTAATCGAATTTGACTTTCGATTAATCGATTTGGGAAATCGATTAATCGATTTTAGGTGGCTTAACCTAGTTTTGAATCTCGATTAATCGATTCTGAATTTCGATTAATCGAGCCGAGGCCTATATATAAAGATTTGGGGATTTCATTCCCCATTCGAAATTATTTTTGCTTGAGATTTTTTGGGCGTTTCACCTTCTTCCTCTTCTCCGACAATCCGGTGCCCTAGGGTTTCCTTTTTCCGGGTTTTCGCTCAGATCGCCATCAAAACCTACGGTAAACCCTAATTTCGCACTTTTTCCCTTCAATTTAAATTAGAAAAACCCTAGATTTTCTCAAAATGCCGCCCAAAACTCGTCTATCTTCAAAGAAGGCGACTTCTAAGTTGCCGGTTAGGCGTAAGAACGCCGCGCCACCACCACCTACCCCATCGCCGGTGAGGACTCCATCACCGTCGGAATCGGAGACCACCTCCGGTTCGACGAGCGCGTCTACGCGCGAGTCTTCCCGTGAGTCCACCCCCATGCCACCACCACCCACCAATGTCGAGCAACCAAATGAATGGTGGGCGGCCAAGACCTTTGGGGTCGAGTATATTATCGACCCTACCCTATTCACCGATCCCGATGTGCCGGGCGAGACCCAATGGGCTCGAAACTACCTAAATAACGCCGGCCTCGGCAACCTTCTAAAACCAATCCGGGGTTCTTACTACCCTAGATTGGTTAGACTCTTTTACCAAGGGCTAACCGATGGCCCTACCGACGATTGCATTATAACCAAGATCGAGGGTCGTCTATACACGATCACTCGTCGCCACATCCACGAGGTACTCGAGTGTTACCTCGATTTCACCCCGGAGACCACTCTCTTCCCACCCTTTGAGGAGGACCCCCGCTTTGAAGAGGTCATGACCCGCATGACTAAGGGTAAAAAGGGGTCGGGCTCCTCCATTAAGAGGGTTGACCTTCCACCCTACATGTGGATGCTTGATTCAATAATCAAGTGTAACCTCTACCCGATCATCGACACAGCGTGGACAAAGTGCAACATGCACTTTACGTGGCCTTCTGTGGCCGGTGGTTCGACGCCACAATGGTCATCCTAGAAGGGATGAAATACATCAAGGGCAAGTTGATGAAGGGCAACATGCGGCCCAAGGAGAAGATGCCGTATGCTCGGCTCATCTCGAGCATGTTGGAGTGCTACTCCGACGAGCCCTCCTACACCATCTCACCTCACGAGGTGAGGGCTACGGATCGCGTGAAGACGTTTACAAAGTCTTCATGGACCCGTAGCTACAACCTTCTAAAGCGGACCCTACCAGCTCCGGGTCCCGCTGCCGCCCAGACCAGCGTGAGCACCGCCACCACCCCACCACCTCGAGACCCACCCGTGGGTGGGCACACCTATTCAGAGCCATCCGTGGAGAGGGTTCCCTCCCACACCGCAGCCTCACCGACGCCACCTGCCCACTCCGCGCCCGTGACACCCACCTCATCCTACCGTCGCCGCGCTGTTTCATCTGGGCCGACCATCGAGGAGGTGTTGGCCCGTATGGAGGCCAACAACGAGAGGATGAACCGGCGGATGGACTTCCTACTCTTCCACACCCTCCGCCACATCTACCCTACCGACTACCGCCGCTACCTCGCCCAGGAGGAGGAGTGGACGGCCGGACGCACCGCCTTCCATAGAGGACCCGTCTTCCATCCCACCACTACAGACGCGGCCCTTCTACATCTGCCTCCGCTCCGCCGACTGAGACGCTTCCACCGCAGCCAGAGCCAGCTCCTATAGACCTGCCAACACCCATAGTTCCTCCAGCTCAGAGGGAGCAGCCCGCTCCAGCACCAGACCAGCCTGGCGAGGGGATGGCATGAGCCATACTTTAATTTTTAGCTTGATTGTATAGAAAATAATTGTTGTAATGACATTTAAATTAATGTAACCAGTTGTAAATTAATGTAACCAGTTGTAAAAAAAAAAAAAAAAAAAAAAATTTTCTGTTGATCAATATATATCTTTTGTTACTCCTACGACTGTTGTCTTTTATACCACGTATGTATTTTTGTTATAATTAGGTAACTCTCACCACCACCTCACAGAATGCGAGGGGAGGATTTACGACACACCTTGGGTTATTTTCGAGGACGAAAATTCCCAAGGTGGGGAGGATGTAATAGCCCGAAAAATCACGCTAAACTATGACCTTGAGATCCGTGCCCGATCGGTCATAGGTTTGACCAAATGGAAGTCCAACAGTTAGTATGTGGTGTAATGAACGGACGAGATGTGATAAATAGAATGCCTATGTGGTGTGTGTTGTGAAGGTGTAGTCGCATACACCCACCATGTGTATGTGCTCAACACACAAGTGAGAAAGAGGATAAAAGGGTTTAATAGCCCTAAAATCAAGAGTTTGGTTGTTGAAGGAGAGTAAAGAAGAGAGAGAGAGAGAGAAGTAAGAAAGGAGTTATTGCAACTGTTTGGAGGGGGGATTCAAGCAATAAAAGCCGGATTCAACCCGATTTGGATCTGTTAGAGCCAAAGCTGGAAACCCTAGCCTTCCAACCACTGGATTGAAATCAACTTGAGATCTATTCAAGGTAAAGTTTTTTTGTAAATAAAATGCATAGATTATAGGGGTTAAGTTGTGGTTGAAAGTGGGCTAAATTATAGGATAATGGCTTAGAAAAATAGAGGAAAAAGTATGGAAGAAGATAGGGAAGAACAGCTCGAAAAGGGCTGAATCTGACAATTTCGATTAATCGAAATTGGGTTTCGATTAATCGAAATTGGCCAAGAAGTTGAAAAGTCAGAAGACCCCGATTTCGATTAATCGAATTTGATTTCGATTAATCGACTTTGGATTTCGATTAATCGATTTGGGGATCGATTAATCGACTGAGAACCTCCAGTGGACCCCAGGGGTTGGAGGAAATGGCTTGAGGAAAAATCGACTAATCGAAATGGGATTTCGATTAATCGATTTTAGTTTTCGATTAATCGATTTGGGATCGATTAATCAATTTGTGAAACTCGACTGTTCGAACTGAGAATCGACTTTGCGAAAAGGAGAATTTCGATTAATCGAAATTGGATTCGATTAATCGAATGAAAACTCGACTGTTCGAACTAAGAATCAACTTTGCGAAAAGGAGAATTTCGATTAATCAAAATTGGATTCGATTAATCGAATGAAAGATCGACTGTTCGAACTGAGAATCGACTTTGCGAAAAGGAGAATTTCGATTAATCGAAATTGGATTCGATTAATCGAATGAAAGCTCGACTGGTCGAACTGAGAATCGACTTTGCGAAACAGAGAATTTCGATTAATCAAAATTACTTCGATTAATCGATATTGACCTTCGATTAATCAATTTTGGAAATCGATTAATCGAATCAGATTCGATTAATCGATTTTGGAATTCGATTAATCGACTGAGATAAATTATGTTGACTTTTAGGTTTGACTTTAAGATTCTTGGAGGGTCTTATACCTTCTTTATTGCATCCTTTGTGATGTGTTTCACCTGTTATGTGGTACCATAGGTGGTACGTGTGGCCTAGTGCACAAGGAGCCACGTGGGACCTTGATGCATTGATCAAATGAAGACTTGAGATAGGGAACACCTTGAACATGTACCTTATTTTACAAGAGCATGTATGTAGTGATATAGAATTCAATTCAAATGTTTATTTCTTAAGAATTTGTGAAAAGTGTGTGTGTGTGACATCCGTAAGAGTAATCATAATGAGCCATCCCCAGGGGATGAAGAAGTAAAGAGATAAGAGCATCGGGTGTGATGCAAGTAAATGGATACATCCCAAGGATGTATCCAAGGATTGAATCATGTTTGATAGGGCCTAACTGATATAAGATAGCACATTTATACGGTGAATAACTATATGTAAGGCACCGATATTTTTATTATTTGAGGTTTGATAGGGTACCCCACCGACGTGGCGGGATATCCACGACTGACACGGCAGGATATCCGTGACCGATACGGCGGCGAAACCGTAGGCCAGTGCGGAGGCTTATCCGTACATAGTAAGCACACCCCAGGGGTGTTGATTGAGACAAGTGAAACCCCGCCACCAATCCCCAGGGGAAAGGGGCTTGGGTACTATTTGTATTCCCAGGGAATACGGTTAAAACTGTCTATATAGATGACGATGATGGGTATCTCATCGGGGTCGATGCTATATTGCTCGGGGATTACTTAAGTTGAAAGTTTAAGTTTTGCTTTAGGCCTTTTCAGCATCATTCATGAGTAAATGAAAAACATATGTAATCAACAGTAAAACGAAATGCTTTTTTTTACTGTTTCATCAATAACTGCATAGACATATCATGCATGGCATATCATGGAATATATGTGAGTCATAATTTATATGTTCAACTGTGTTTGTTCCCTATTGAGCTAGGATGTAGCTCACCCTATAGACTATACGTCGCAGGTCCACTACTAGCAGCTGCCGAGGCTTCAGGAGACGCTGACCCCGGTGAGTCGGACCTTGCGGCCGGCGAAGAGTTGGAGCCACCTCCAGAGGATTTCTTCTAGAGGACTCCGTTGTGCCACTTTGAGAGATTTTAGAAAGAGTTTTGTACGGCTTGGTATGTTAAGCCTTAATTATGTTTAAACCATGTATATATATAGAGTTGGGATCATTCTTTTGGGACGAACCATCCGTGATGATTGCTATCATCGATGGTTCGGATCAGTTCTCCACTCATGTAGAGGCATGAGGTTAGAACTGTCTTTTGGATAGTTAATTAATATAGATTTAAATTCCGCAATTTTGTTTATTATACTTTTTGATGCTTGATATACCAGTGTTCCGTGCTTAGCAAAAAGGGCACGGTCAAGATGATCGTGCTGATGGCACGGGTTTCGGGTTGCCGAAATCTGGGCTGTCACAGCTGTCTTCTCACGATCAACCTTTGCCATTTTGATCTGATTGTATCCTAAGAACCCATCCATAAAAGAAAGCATCCTATGCTTAGCTGTGTTATCGACCAAGATGTCGATGTGTGGTAGTGGGAAATCGTCCTTCGGGCTTGCTCTGTTCAAATTGTAGAAATCGATACACATGCGGGCCTTCCCGTCCTTCTTTGGCACAGGTACGATATTGGCTAGCCATTACGGGTATTTGGATACCATGAGAAACCCCGCGTCATACTGCTTGATCACCTCGTCTTTGAATTTTAACATCCACTGGGGTCGGAGACGTCTTAGCTTTTGCTTGACTGGCTTCATATCAGGGTAGAGAGGCAACTCATGCTCGACCAAATCAGTATCCAGACCAGGCATGTCCTTGTATGACTAGGCAAAAATGTCTTGGTATGACTGAAGGAAGTCGATCATGCTTTTTCTTTCCTCAGGAGACAGTGACGTTTCGATTTTGGTTATCCTAGGAACCTCCTAAGTTCCTAGATTGACGTCTTCGGTCTCTTCGACAATGGGGGTAGGGCCATGCTCAAAGTCGGCAAATCGGTCAAGGAGCTCATCGGGGAGCTCCTCGAAGGGAACATCTTTGTTCAGACTCGTGATCCCTACCTCTTATTGTATTTCTACAGGGGAGGGGTCGATTTCACGTGGGACGGACATTTTGATTAAGGCATCCTTTTGTGGGACATTTTCTGGAATTTCAAATGACAATATTTTTGGGCTTTGGATTTTTTCAATGTTTTTGAGATTTTGTGTTTTTTGTATGTTTTTGAGATTTTGTATTTTTTCCATGTTTTTGAGATTTTTGTTTTCTTTGGAGACGGACCCTTGGCAAGGCGGGTTTGTGTATATACAAGGTATTGCCTGCCAAGGGCTTATCTCACTTTTTATAGGTTATTTTTTTTTTAGAAAATGGGTGCTAAATGTTAGGCCGCTGCCTGCTTCTAGGGTTTGGGGCAAGGATGCCCAGTTGCGTACCTGAGGGGCTGCTTCTTTACCTGTTGGGATGGAAGGTGCTGACTGATATGGCTCATTAGAGTCAGCCTCCATCATGTTAATCCCCATTTCGTCTGAGATGATATCCTCAAATGTTAACGCGGCTTTGTGGTGATTCATCACAGGGGGAGTTTGTTCAGGTACCTACCGTCATTCCTCGAAAAGGGACAACGCGGCTAAATCTATCTCCAAGCTGGGAAGGGAGATTTGGGGATTGGTGGGATGGACTGGGGCTATGGATTTGTGTGGGGTAAATTGGGTTGCCCTATTTTGATCGATCTTTACTACCCCTGTACTGACAAAAGAATCCCTGATGTGCGGCCTAGGGCGAGGTTTCTCTTCTATGTTGATTCCTCGAGCTCTTGCAGCCGCGGCCACCCTGGCTTTCTCTTTGGCCTCTCGGACCTCTTGCTCTGTGGGCTTGTATCCTAGCCCGAATCTTACTTTCTATCCCTTAGCCACAACAGGCTCTCTTCTGCCTTGTAATTTGGGTCCCAGACCCCTTCCTTTCTGATAGCCCCACTTTTGGAGCATAGCCACCGCTACTTCCATTCCGCCGATGGTTGCTGAAGTGATGCTTCTAGGGGGTTCTGGGCCTACAGCCGACACCTCATATTCAAAATTGTGCAGGTCGGTGTCTTCCTTAGTATGTGGCACATCCACTACCTTAGGATTTTCAATGCTGTGGGTGGCCTTGTCTTTCTCATCGTGCGCTTCACCAATGATGATGATCACCTTCTGTCCTGATATGAATTTCAATTTTTGATGGAGGGTAGAAGGTATCGCCCCAACCTCATGCAACCATGGGCGTCTTATCAGTAGATTAAAAGAGGATTTGATATCCATCAGTTGGAATGGTATGGAAAAGGTCATGGGCCCGATTACGAGTTCAAGGTCAACTTCTCCCATGATCTCCCGCCTTGTGTTATCAAAACCTCGAGCACTTGCCCTTGTTAGCCTCAACATGCAGGGGTCCAACCCAATTTTGGTGGCAGTTCTCAATGGGCACACATTCAATGCAGATCCATTGTCAATTAAAACCAAGGGAATTATCATATTCCCGGATTCTACAGTGATGTTGAGAGGTTTAGAATGACTATTTCCCTCCTTTGGCAGGTCCGCATCCGAAAAAGATATGACATTGGGAGACATCACTTGACCAATTATCTGCCCAACTTCATCCGGGCTGACTTGAAGTGATACATGAGCATTTTTTAACGCCCCCATTAATGCTTGGAAATGGAGTGGGGATGTCATTAATAAATCCCATACAGTAATATGGGCCGGGATTCTTTTCAGCTGAGTCTCCAGTATATGTTCTCGACTAATCTTCTCAAATGGATTCACAGTGCTCTCTTTCTTCCCCACGGGTTGGGCTTGTGTTGCTGCTGTTGCCGCTGTCTCAGGCTGTCTTGAGATCTTCCCCGACCTGGTAACAAAGTCCACGACTCCCTCTTTGCTGCTGCTACCGGCGTTAGCATTGGTTTGCTTGTAGCTCAGCGGGACCTGATGTGGATCATAGGTTGGTCCTGAGAGCTGGAATGGTATGGCTATTGGTGTCTGGAGTGCATGTACCGATGGCTCTGGGAGGGTAGGTAAGACATGGCTTTCCTTCGTGATGGATGGGAGGGTAGCAAAATTTGGCCAGGTAGGGGTGGTGAGGTTTAATGGTGGTTGCACCGGGGGTAATGGTGTGGGTGTAGGCCATTGATAATTGATGGTTGCAGGCAGAGGGTTGGGGGTTTGATGGGCCATGAGGGAATTGACAGGGGTGGTAGATTTTACATGTGATTGAGCTGATGATAATGGGGTGGGAGCAGGCCATTGGTGGTGGGGGATCGGGGGTCTATTGGTTTATTGGGTAATGGATGGGGGTGGTGGAATATGGTTGATACACATTCATTTGTACGTAGTTAATGGGAGTGGATGGTGGGAAATAGGCCCTAAGATCTAGGGGCTTAACTGTTGGTGTAGGGGTAGGAAAATAATCTGCCAGATTCAGGGGTTCAATCACCCCAACACTTCCTTCTCCTAGATTTCTCTGCCTTGGTGCCACAAACATTTCTAGATTACAAATGAAGTCTAACGGATCAAACTCCAATTCTTCTTCAAATTCCTCTACCATCCCTATGGTGGGTCTAGGACCTGCTATTCTGGTAGGGTGTGGTGGTAAAGGCACTTGATGGATATTCGCATGCTGGTTTGCTTGGGCGGGTGCAAGGGGAATGATCTTTCTAGCATCGATTAAGTCCTGGATCACGTGCTTCAATGGAAAGCAGCGACCAGTCGGGTGACCCGGACCCTGATAAAAATTGCAATGAGTATTAGGGTCAAAATTATATGGAATCGGATTGGGAGGAGGTCGTGGTTGGAGTACAGTTATTAAACCCTTTTCAATTAATAATGGCAAAAGTACACTCAGGGATTGCCCTAAGGGCGTAAAGACTTGATCATAACGGGCTCTCCTCTCTGGGGTCATTTGCATTCCCACCATTCTCGCCGTTGTATCGCCCTGTGACGGAGCTAGTTATGCTTGGAATTGGAACGGGCTACATTGTTATTATTTGGGCAGTGTTCGACATTTTGCACCTCCGCCTCGCCCTCCTGTCGTTCTTTCTCGAAGAAACCTCCTAACCCCGCTAGGGCCCCCTGAAGCATTCTTACTCAACTGCCCTTCCCTGATGGCATCCTCACAGCGGTTGGCATTCCTCACCAAATCAGCAAAATTGGACTGTTGTTGATATACAAGAAAATCAGAAATCACTGGTAGAGTGTTCTTTGAAATCATCTCTATCTGCTCATCGTCTGGTATTCTATTTCTGACTTGAGCTGTCAGTGCTCTCTAACGTCCCAAATAGTCGCCAAAGGTCTCGTTGGAATTCTGTTTTAAACGGGCCAAATCAGACTTGTGCGGTTTAATATTAGTATTATAGACATACTGTTCCTGGAATAAATGCGTTAAATCCTTCCATGTCTTTATCATGGATGGTTCAAGAGATGTGAACCACCTTAGGGCCGGTCCGGTCAAACTTTTCTAAAAGACTTTTATTAGCAGTCTCTTGTTTCCCCCGTACTAGCACATGTCCCCACAATAGGACTTGAGGTGTGCAATCGGGTTGCCTGTACCATTGTACTTGTGAATATTGGCATTTTAAATTTGGGGGCAAGGGGACCTCGGCAAACAGACATAAATCCGTGAAATCCGTGGCGTGGATTTCAGCACCACCCATTTTTAACAATTATTTCTGGATCTGGTCTAGTTGCTCCCTTAACTGTTCCGATTCTTTGGATATGGGGGCCATTTTTTCAATAGCTGGCTGGGACTCGCTCTGGGCTACCAGGGGATGGGTAATTATGGGAGGAGGGTTGAGGCTGGTCAAAGCCCCAGCATAGGCCCCGCTATTCCTAAGCTCGTCCTCTTCATACTGCTGGTCGGCATAGTGTGCAGTGAGGGCGGGATTCTCTTGTTGTTGTTGCATGGGTTGGATGGGAATGACATGAGTGGGGGTTGGGTGAGCCCTTTGGGGGTGAGGAAAGGTTTGTTAGGTGATGGGAATTTGGTTTTGAGGTGGGGCCTGATAGGGCCATTGGGTATGGGGCAAGGTTTAGAGATGGCCTTGGGGTGTGGGGTCATGGGAGAATTGGGTTTGAGGTATGGCATGGGTTTGACCTGGTTGTGAAGGTTGGGTTAAATGTTGGGGATATTGTGGAAGGTATGAGTGGGGGGTTCGGGTTTGGGCCATGAACCCTTGGTCATTTTGGGTCATGGGCCACTGATAGGTTTAGGTAATGGACCCTTGGTAGGTTTGGCCCAAGGGCCCTTGATGGGTCTGAGCCAATGGACCTGGTCCAATGGGCCTTGATGGGTCTAGCCCAATGAGCCCTGATGGGTATGGGCCATTAGGCCTTGATGGGTCTGGGCCATGGGCCCTTGGTGGGTCTGGTCCATGGGCCCTGGTGGGTCTGGCCCAATGGGTCTTGATGGGTTTGGGCCATGGGCCCTTGGTGGGTCTCGACCATTGGGCCTTGATGGGTTTGGGCCATGGGCCCTTGGTGGATTTGGGCCATGGGCCCTTGGTGGGTCTGGGTCATTGGGCCTTGATGGGTTTGGGTCATGGGCCCTTGGTGGGTCTGGGCCATGGGCCCTTGGTAGGCTTGGGTGGTGGGGTATTGGGTCATGGGGTCCTGGGATATGTGGAAAAAGGGGGTTTGGGCCAATGGGCCTTGGGGTATATGGGAGTTTGGAGATTGGGCCATGGGGCCTTGGGGTAAGTGGGTAATGGGGGTTTGGGTGGTGTGGATTATGGGAGGTTAATGGGGGCCATGGGAGAGTGAGGCATGGAGATTGGCTAGGGTGTGAGACGGGTTCATGGATATGGGGTGTGGAGGAGAGGAGGTATTTTGAGAAGCCTTCCACATGGAGTAGGCTTGGAACATCTCCTCTATTATGGTCATGGAAGGAGGATGGGATGTGGGTGGAGGATTTAAGGGGTGATGGGGTATATAGATGGGATGGAGGTGGTGGAAAAATTTGGCATGACCCCAGTATAATCGGGCATGGCCACGGTAGGTGGGGGTGTATGGGGTGGATGAGGGAATGTATTGGGTATGTTTTGGGATGATGGGGGACATGATGAGGAGGGATGAGGAAAGTTGGGCATGGCCCTGGTAAAAATGGGCATGACCCAGATGGATGGGGGATTTTGTGGGGGGTTGGATAGGGTGGAAGTGGTGTATGTGAATGTAGGTGGATCGGGTCTATAGGGGGATGATGGGAATTGGGGCATAGATGTGGATTGGGAAAATGGGTTTGGCATGGGCATGGTTTTGGCAAAGGATGGAGAATGGGGGGTTGGATTTTGGATATTTTGGGGGGTATCGGTTGGGAAAATGGGGGCGCCAAATGGGCTTGTAACAGTAAAGGGGGGTTGGGTGAGGGGGATGCTGGAAAATACTTCTCCCGAATGGGAGTGGGTTGGAGAATGTGGTGGGGATGAGTCGGGATCGATATAAGCCAGGTCCACTACCCACGACATTCTAGGGGAGCGGGTCGGGTAAGGGTGCCTTGGATAAGGCCCAAAAATCCTCCTCCTTCTTCTCCTACGGGACGGCGGAGGGCAAGATGATGCCGTTGTGCCAGCACCACAAACTATATATTTTTTGGGTTTTGATTATATATATTTTTTGATTTGATTTTTTCTTTTGAAAAAGTTTTAAAAAATAAAGGTTCCGAGGCCTTGGAATTCCCTTTTTGGGTGGCTCTCATACCTTGATTCAAGCCACACGGCGACGGTTCCGATGCACTTCGGAAGAATCGAAGGAGGACCTTCGATCTATTGAAGGCACGAAAATCGAGGCAAACGACCCGATCCCTCGACATGAGCCAAAAAGAGGTTGCCCTCTTTTGACCGGCGGGAGCGTATTGGGTGTCAGAGATGGCAGGGCCTGAATAAGGCACTAAGCACACTGATCGGAGAATTTGGGAGGTGGAAAGGGCCAAGGATTCGGGCTGGGGCTGTGTAGATAGATCTGGCATAACTAATACTTGCGCCCAGGTTGCAGGGGAACCCTTTTACACTGGCACAACTATTAGTTGCGCCAAGGTAAAAAAGTGGAGTTTAAAGTTGGCGCAACTATTAAAAAAAGTGGAGTTTAAAGCTGGCGCAACTAATAGTTGCGCCAGTTATAAATTCTAGCTTTTTGTGCTGGCGCAACTAATACATGCGCCAGCCAAAAACAGATACTCCAGAATTTTTGACAGCAGCCACTGATGCCCGAAATGAGTCTCTTTTTTTTGGTTTTTATGGAAGCTAAGCTTCCAAGAATTGAGCAGTTTTCTTGATGATCGATTCTCTCCTTACCGCACCTAAAGGTTTTGAGTCCGGTATAACTCGCTAACGTGCTCCCCAAGGGTTTTAAGCTTTGGAATGGGAACCCACCCGATATACCTCCAGCGCAAGCGCTTTCTCAGATACTAGGTGGGTGGGGACTTTTCTGGATCAACACCACTAAGGGCTGCCGCCATACTAAGACCCGAGTAGTTGTATGTGTGCCTAAACCCAACCCCTTAAAATCTATCCCGTAAAAATAAATTAATTAAACTCCCTAACTTGGTTCAATTTTAATTTTTTTAAAGCTTTTCTCTTTTTTTTGGAAGTTTTCTTTAGTTCAAAGACCAGGGGTGATTGTCTCGTGCCGCCACTATGGGCCGGCGACCACTGTTAGGATATGACAAGAAATAAATAAATGACGGGGCCAATCAAGCGACTAGGCGGGAAATATAAAGTGCTAAAATTTAAAACTGAATTATAAAGGTAAGTAAGAAAGGTGCCAGTCAAGTGACTAGGCGAAAATTGTTGAAATTTAAAGCCGAAACGTAGGGGTAAGTAAAAAAGGTGCCAGTCAAGTGATTAGGCAAAAATTGCTAAAATTTAAAGCCGAAACGTAGGGGTAAGTAAAAAAGGTGCCAGTCAAGTGACTAGGCAAAAATTGCTGAAATTTAAAGCCGAAACGTAGGTAAGCAAGAAAGGTGCCAGTCGAGTGACTAGGCAAAAATTGCTGAAATTTAAAGCCGAAGCGTAGGGGTAAGTAAAATTACGTAATAAGAGGGGTGAGTAAAAAAATAGTAAAAATACACTAAAAAATAGCAATAATATGTTAGCAAAAATAAAAAATAACAAGGCCAAGTTCAAGGGGAAGCTCTACAAGATATTCCCCAGCAGAGTTGCCATGTGTGCAACCGTGGAAATCGGGTCCATCCCGTCGCAACGATGCCCTCTCTAACGATAAAATATAGAGTCACCACCCGGAGCTTTCGGTGTCTCGGGATACCTAGTTCATTTTTATGAGCACCGAAGTGCTAAAAATATGACTCTGAATCCGGTCCACACCAAAGGCTCTTGGGTAGGGGCTTCAGTTATCGATCGGGAAGGTATTAGGCACCCGATCAACCCGCTTAACGTGATCTCTATTTAAGGCCAAAAATAAAATGATGTAAAAGAAAAGGAAATGGTCCCCTCTTGCCCAAATGGGCCTCCAATCCTATTTGTGCCCCTCCGTTCCTACCGAAAATTTGGTGGCGTAACGGCACAAATGGAAGGGTAGGGAATGCTAAAAAGAGATAGAGGGGAGAGCCGGAGCCCTCGGGCCCTTGTAGCACCGTAGGAGAGCCTTGAGTGGCTTACTTTGATGAGCACTTGAAGGCTTTGTATGGTGGAAAATGGGGTTTTAACTCCTAAGGCTTGAAGCTAAGAGATAGGGAAGGGAGGCTAGGAGATCACACACGCCTAACCTAGAGATTTTGGATGAAGTGTAAAGCTTGGAAGGAGGTTTTGAAATTCTTGAATTTGTATGGGAGGTGTGCACCAAAGGGAGAAAGATCTTCTCACTTTAAGCTCTTTCTCTCTTAGGTAGAAATTTTCAACCCTTAAATCAAGGGGAGGGGGGCTCTATTTATAGGAAACGGGTGGATTAGGAGGCTACTTAGAGGCTAAGTAAGATTAGGAATTAGGTAATGGGCCATCTAAGGTTTCCTAGGATTTTAAGAGCTTGGAAAGGTGTCAAGGATCCTCTAATGGTGGATGATGGGGTGAGGCCTTAAGCTACTCAAGGGGTTGTAAATAGGCATTAAAAGGGTACAATAGAACTAACAAAATACACCCCAAAGGTGAATGTGGTCAACAAGTCAAACCCCAGCTACAATTTTCGGGGCAAATTCCAACAGTTACTGTTCATATGCCTGGTGCCAGGCATATGTACAGTAAAACAGTGATGAGTAGTTTGAAAGTTGGCCTCGCGAGGGGTGGGGGGACCAATTTATACCTGGCGCAACTATTAGTTGTGCCAAGCCATTTCTAGAGGAAAAAGACCTGGCGTAACTATTAGTTGCTCCAGGCAAATCCAGGGGGAAAATGGCCTGGCGCAACTATTAGTTGCGCTAGGCAAAAATCCCTCCAAAAAAGCCTAATTTGCAAATGGTCATAACGTTTGATATACAAATCTGATTGAGGTGATTCTTAGCTCGTTGGAAAGCTGGATAAGTCCTCTTTCCAATAGTATATGATTTGATATTAGTAAAATATCTCAGATAGTCTTGGTGCACCAGTCTTTATCCATTGCCCGGGAAGGTTAGGTTTAGGGTTTAGAATGGGTTCTAAGGGTCGGGGCTGGTTTCTAAAGGTTTGTGATAGGTTCCTAAGGGATCTAGGATGATTCCTAAGGGTTTAAGGTGATTCCTAAGGGTTCCATACATGTCATCGAAAGCTCAAAAATGAGCCTCTCTCGAACTGTATTTCGATCGGCCTTGGGCTAAATTTGGGTGTCTACACACCTCAATCCTGTTTGGAACACCCATGACTGGCAAAGTCAACCCAATAGCATGTGGGGGTTTAATCAACCTTTAATGCATGATATGATGTCTTACTCTGATCAAAGTTACTGGCAAAGTCAACCGAATATCATGTGTGGGTTTAATCAACCTCCAATGTATGATATGATGCCTAACGATGATCAAAATTCTTACCTTGACAACTTCCCATATGAGTTTTCATAGCAAACTCAATACTTTCACAACACAAAACCATATGAACCAGCCCAAATTTCTACTTACTCTAATGAAGATTTAAAAAGTTTGTTGCACACTATGAATCAATCACTTTCTAGGATACAATCTCAAGTTAGTCATATGACCAAGTTCTTACAAATGAAAGATGAAATAGAGGCGTACCTTATTGATACTGATCGGAATGAAAAATATCTTCAAGAGGACCCCTCTGATTTCATTCAGAAATATGAGGACCAATTCGTCACTATGCTTAAGAGTGGAACAACGAGTGTTGAGGTAGTGCGAGTGTGAGGAGAAGAGGAAATAGAATGGAGTGATTCTGATGTCGTGGACGAAATTGACAATCAAATTGAGTCGAAAGAGGTAAAAATTGACACCCTTATAGAACCTAATACGGGAGATATAACATTTTCTGATAAATGTGAATTCGGTTTGGAGAAGAACAATGAATTTCAAATCTATTGCTCATTCATTGAATACATAGATAATCAACAGAATGCCAAAAAAATGTCAATAGGTTTGAATCAGGAATGAGATCATGGGGATGTAAAGTACAAGGTAGATATTTTAAGGATTCTCTATCCTTAAAATCTCTACCTTGCACTATACATAGATAATCATCTTTGCCCTCATCATCTCTGTGATGACAACTCGATTTTAGGCACCCCGAAACTCGTGCCATCAGCACAATCCTCCAGACCGTGCCCCAGAACTATGTACGGAACATTGGTATAACAAGCCAAACTAAACAAGTAAGGTATATAAACTGAAAGAAAGCATGCATTAATAATATATTATTCTCTAAATGAAAGAGCTCAAAAGCAGTTCTCATTCCATACGAATGTATGGATACAAGAACAGGCTCGAACCATCGGTGATAAAACCAGGTCACCCCAGATGGTTTGCCAAAAAGAATCTCGAAGTATAATTACATTGTTTATCCAAAATAAAGGCTTGACATACCAAGCCGTACCAATATGCTCTCAAAACTGACTCTCTACCAAGGTACATAGCAGAGTCTCCTAGAAGAAGTCCTCGGGAGGAGGCTCCAACTCGTCCTCAGGCACGTAATCCGAATCACCCAGATCAACGTCTCCCGAAGCCTCGGCCGCTGCTAATAATGGACCTGCGATGTATAGTCTAAAGGGTGAGCTACATCCTAGCTCAATAGGGAACAACACAATGAACATATAAGTCAAAATCTCACATATATTCCATGATATTCAAAGCCTGATATGTCTATGCATTTGTTAGGAAACAGTTAAAAAGATGGTAATTTGCATTCAAATTTACTGGTAGTTTGCATCTTTCATTTTACTATTAATTTATCATGAATCACACTGAACAGGCCTAAAACAAAACTTAAATCTTTAACTTAACTAATCCCCGAGCAATATAGCATCGAGCCCCGATGGGATACCCTTCATCGTTGTCTAAATAGACAGTTGTTATATGTATTCCCTGAGAATACGACCCAAGCCCCTTTCTCAATAGACGGCGGGGTTAAATCTCATCTCAACATCCCTGGGATATTCTTACGGTGTACAGATAGACCTCCACACAGGTGTACGGATTGGCCGCTGAACCGGTCACGGATATCCTGCAGAGTCAGTCGTGGGTATCCCGCCACATCGGTGGGGTATCCTAATCAAACCTCAAATAACAAAAATAACATGTGCTTTACATATAGTTGTTCACCATGTAACTGTGCTATCTTATATCAGTTAGGCCTTAACAGTAGTTATTCAATCTTACTTATATCCCTGGGATGTCTAAATTACTCGCATCATCTTGATGCCTTTATCACTTTCTCATCCCCTGAGGTTGCCTCATTTTTATTAACTTACTTGGTCTTAGTTGTTCGCATCACACTGATGCCTTTATCACTTTCTTGGTGTCACACACACACCCATTTTTACAAAGATTTTCATAGTTAAAACATTTTCAATATGATCTCTATATCACTACATAGATGCTCTTACAATTAAAGTACATGTTCAAGGTGTTCCCTACATCAGGTCTCGGAAGGTCCAAGCATCAAGGTCCCATGCGGCTCCTCATGCTAACTTTCATACGTACCACTTATGGTACATCATGATACATGCAACACATCACTAAAGATACAATTGAGGAGGTCCTAGACCCTCATTGAATCTCAAGGTCTAATTAAGAAGTCAAGTGAAACTGCCAAAGTTGATTAATCGTTTTCCAAAATCGATTAATCGAACCCTTAATCGGTTAATCGATTCCCAAAATCGATTAATCGAAATCCAAAATCGATTAATCGAAACCCCCAAAATGGTAAAGTCGACTCCCAAATCGAGCAGTCGCAAGTTTGAAATTGATTAGTCGATCCCAAATCGATTAATCGAAATCCCAAATCGATTAATCGATTTCCCAATCGATTAGTCGATTTCCCCAAGTCCTTTCTCTCCAGCCACTGGAGGTACCCAGTCGACTAGTCGATTTCAAAATCGAATAATCGAACTTCAAAATTGATTAATTGATTTCAAGATTGATTAATCGAAATCGGGCATTTATACTTTTTCAACTTCTAGACCAAAATCGGTTAACCAATTCTCAAAATCGATTAATCGATTTGGCCAAATTCAGCCCCTTTTCGGGCTGTTCTTCCAAATCTTTTCCTTATCAATTTTTCCTTCTTTTCAACATCTTTAATATATCATTCTAACTATGTTTGACTGAATTAAACTCATCAAATCTTTATGTATTGAAATCTAATAAAACTTACCTCAAAAATCCCTTAAAGGATTGATTTATTGGGTTTGATGGCTAGAGTTCCAGCTTTTCGCTTCAACGACTACTCATGCGTTGAATCCAGCATTCAATGCTCTAATCTCCTTTCAATTTGCATTAAATCCAAGCTCAATAACTCCTCTTGGTTTCTCTCTCTCTCCCTCTCTCTCTCTTCTTTACTCTCTTTCACCAACCAAGATAAAGCAAACTAGGTTTATTAAAACCCTTTTTATCCTCTTTTCAGCTTGTGTGTTAAACACATACACCAGAGATAAGTGTACATGACCACAAACTCATACTATACACTACACTTAGGTCATATTGACATCACATCAGTTTATCCCTTCATGAGTCCACTATTTGACCATCACTTGGTCAACCCTACGATCAGTCTGGTACGGATCTCGAGGTCACTATTTAATGCTCAAATTTTTAGGATATTACATTCTCCCCACCTTGGGAATTTTCGTCATCGAAAATAATCCAAAGGTGCGTTGGTTGGGTACCCCACACACTGGGGCTCGCGTACCCGATCATGAAAAATTAACTAGGTATCATACAATGCAAAAATGTAACATAACACAAGCGAATTTCAAAAAAATGTGATGTATATTTCACTATTCAATTATCTAAAGGTACAACTTGTTCATTTACATCCTGTTAATTACAAGAACCTCGTCTCAAGCTCACGCTGCCCGACCTCCGGCTGATATGGTGCTGGAGCGGGCTGCTTTGTCTGGGTTGACAATGGCTGACTCATCTCAGCAGGCTGCTCTGGCTGCTGGGGCACCGAGCCAGATACATCGATAGCAGAGGTACTCGTGTGAAAAGCGGTCCGACCCGCAGACCACTCCTCCTCCTGCACGAGGCGCTACTAGTAATCCAACAGATAGATGTATCGCATGGTGTGGTACATAGAGAAGTCCATCCGCCGATTCATCATCTGGTTGTTGGCTTCCATCTGAGCCAACACGTCCTCTATAGTAGGTGCCGGGTGAGCCGCTCGTCGGCGGTATGAAGAAGTGGGTGTGGCAGCTGCTGACTGCGACGACGGTGTAGACGATGCGGAGGTATGGGAGGGTGGCCCCTCAGCTGGTGGATCAATGGGGTGAGCTCCCCCCCACAGGTGGGTCCTGATGTGGTGGTGGTTGTGCTATTGGTGCTGCTGTTGGTGCTGGGCCCTGAGCTGGTAGGGCCCTCTTCAACAACTGATGGCTACGGCCCCATGAAGCGATAGAGTAGTGCTTCACGCTGTCCGTAACCTTCTCTTCGTGGGGTGAGACGACATACCTTGGAGCGTCGGAATAGCACTTCAGCATGCTCGAAATGAGGCGAGCGTACGACATCTTCTCCTTGGGCCTCAAATTGCCCTTCATCAACTTCTTTATATATCTCATCCCCTCCAAAATGATCATGGTGGCGTCGAACCAACGGCCGCAGAATGCTGCGTATAGGGCCTGTTGGATCAACTCCACCCTCTCGGTGTCATGATGCATCGGGTAGAGATTGCACTTGATGATAGAATTAAGCATCCACATATAATGGGGCAGATCGACCCTCCGAATGGACGATCCTGACCCTTCTTCCCATTGGTCATCCCGGTCATAATCTCTTCAAATCTTACCTCCTCCGCAAATGGTGGGAAGAGGGTGGTCTCAGGCACGAAGTCCAAATAACACTCGAGGGCTTCGTGAACATGGCGACGGGTGAAGGTGTAGTCACGACCCTCAATCTTGGTCGTAACTTTGTCATCAGTCGAGCCATCCTCCATGCCCTGGTAAAATAGGTGTACGAGCCTAGGGTAATAGCACCCATGGAGTGGCTTTAACAGGTTACCGAGATCCGCTTTGACCAAATAGTTCCTAGCCCAATTGGCCTTGCCTTCAACGTCGGGGTCGGTAAACAAATTGTCATCAATAATGTATTCATTTTCAAAAGTCTTGGCCGCCCACCATTCATTTGGTTGGGGCACGTTTACGGGTGGCGGTGGTGTCGGTGAAGACTAGCGCGAAGACACGCTCGTCGAACCGGATGTGGTATCCGATGATGACGGGGATGGGGTTGTTACGGGTGATGGAGTTGGTGGTGGCGGTGCGGCGTTCTTATACCAGACTGGGAGCTTCGAAGTCGCTTTCTTCGAGGTTAACAAGTTCGAGGCGGCATTTTGGTGAAAAATTAACAAAAACTAGGGTTTTCTAGCTTGAAATGAAAGGAAAGTTGAAATCTAGGGTTTTACCTTAGGTATTCGATCCAAATGCAAGCAATTTCGATCCATTATCAATGCAAAACTTCCAAAAACCCTAGGTGCACAGTTGTTCGAAGAGGAAGAGGGAAAGGCGCGCAAGAAATAAAAACCCCAAAATTTTCAAATGGGGAGAAATCCCCTTCGATTTATATATATAGGCCCGATTCGATTAATCGATTTCTAAAATCGATTAATCGAATTTCAAAAACCTAGTAACACCGTGCGAAATCGATTAATCGAAACTCAAAATCGATTAATCGAATCCATTTCGATTAATCGAAATCGTGGTCACTGACGTGTGCCAGTTGATTAATCGATTTTCCAAAATCGATTAATCGAATTTCACTTCGATTAATCAAAATCGTAAAGTCCTTTAAATTTTTCTAAAATTTTCAAGTCACTCGATTAATCGAATTTCCAGATCGATTAATCAAAATCCAAAATCGGTTAATCGAAACCCAAATTGATTAATAGAAATTTCACTTTGTTAATTTTCTGAATCCCCATTCAATCTCCACTCACTGGCGTATGCCAGTCGACTAATCGACCAAAATCGATTAATCGAATTCCCAAATTGATTAATCGGTTTTGATCAGATTTTTTCAGAAATTTCTTATTTTTATGTCTCTTTTGATTTCTTGATAACTCATGATCAGTTGGTCATTGTTTTCGTGAAGCATGACCTCATAGTCAATTCATGGCAACGATGGATCTCAACTATGCATTTAACCCTGTAATGAGGAACACTGTGTGGATCAAAATTCTCTCTATTGCATATATTAATCAAAGGTCCACATTGTATTACAACACAGTTTACATTCACAAATATGCTTGCGATGATACAATTTTGACTCTCAAGCTGTCGCAAATAAGTCCGGATACTGTTCTTTCATGTCGACCTCTCGTTCCCACGCACCTTCCTCGGCCGGATGATTCTTCCATCGAACAAGCACTAATGGAATCACTTTTGTCCGCAACACTTGTTCCTTTCGATCCAAAATCTTCGCTGGTTCTTCGATCATGCTCATATCCTCATGCATCTCAAACGATTTGCCGCTGAACACGTGATCAGGGTCATTAAGATACTTCCTGAGCATAGACACGTGGAACACATTGTGTACTTGATCAAATAACGGTGGCAATCTAATGTGGTAAGCAACTTCCCCTACTCGACCTAGAACCTCAAATGGTCCAAGATAGCGAGGACTTCACTTCCCTCTCTTTCCAAATCTCATCAGCCCCTTCATAGGCGAGACTTTGATGAATACATGTTCACCCACCTTAAAGTCTACACTCGTCTGCCTGATATCAGCGTAGCTTTTCTTTCTGCTCTGAGCAGCTTTGAGTTTTGTCCTTATCATATGAACATAGGTGGTATTATCTTTAAGTATTTCGGGTCCTAAAACAAATTTCTCCCCGATTTCTTTCCAATTGATGGGCGATCTACATCGCCATCCATAAAGAGCTTCATATGGTGCCATCCCAATGCTCGTCTAAAAACTGTTGTTGTATGCAAACTCAATCAACGGTAGGTGCTGATCCCATGATCCTTGCAATTCAAACATACATGCCCTAAGCATGTCCTCACTGATCTAATTGACCCTCTCCGTCTGCCCATCGATTTGTAGATGAAATGCCGTACTGAAAACTAGTCGCATTCCCATTCCTTCTTGAAATTTCTTCCAAAACTTTGATGTATATAATGGGTCATGGTCGAAAATAATGCTACTCGGAATTCCATGCAAATGGACAATCTCTTTCATATACAGCTTTGTCAGTCTTCCCACCGTGTACATCGTGTTGTAAGGCGAGAAGTGTGCTTACTTGGTCAATCGATCGACCACTACCCAAATGGCATTGTGCCTCTTTGCAGTACGCGGTAGCCCAACGATGAAGTCCATAGAGATTGATTCCCACTTCCATTCTGGTATAGGTAGAGGCTGTAATAATCTCGCGGGGTGTCTATGATCGATCATCACCTATTGGCACGTCAAACACCGCGACACGTACTCTGCCACATCTTGCTTCAAACCTCTCCACCAGTAATTCTTTTTCAAGTCTTGGTACATCTTTGTGCTACCCAGGTGAATCGCATAGTCAGATTGGTGAGATTCATCAAGAACTGTTCATCGTAGATCGGCATTGTCCGGAATGCAGAGATGGCTCTTGAATAATAAGGAACCATCCTCCTTGACCGAGAACTCATATCTTATGCCTTCAGTTACATCTGAACAAATCTTGGTTAGCGTCGGGTCTTTCATCTGTAGCTCGTGGATATGCCCAAATATCACCGGTCTCACTGACATATTAGCCAAGAAGGCTCCTGTAGCTTGCGATTCAATCTTTGCATCATATAGTACCAAATCTTCAAATAACTTCCATCGGTACATACCCAAAATCAAACTAGCCAACTGAGCTGAACCCTTCTGACTCAAGGCATCGGCCACTACATTAGCCTTGCCTGGATGGTACTGTATGGAACAGTCATAGTCTTTGAGGAACTCCAACCATCTGCGCTGCCTCATGTTTAGATTTTTCTGTGTAAACAGATATCTGAGGCTTTTATGATCGATGAAAATCTCAAAAGTCTCACCGTACAAGTAATGTCACCAAATCTTTAGCGCAAAAATGACTTTTGCTAATTCCAGGTCATGTATCGGATAATTCTTCTCATGCTCTTTCAACTGTCTCGATCCATACGCTATCACCTTTCGATGTTGATTAAGCACGCAGCCCAAACCACTATATGAAGCATCGCTGTATACTACGAACCCTCCACTGCCTGAAGGAATCGCTAATACTGGAGCTGAAGTGAGTCTCTTCTTGAGTTCTTGAAAACTCTTCTCACATGCCTCACTCAATTTGAACCTTGCGTCTTTCCGTATATGTCTCGTGAGTGGTCCTGATATCATAGAAAACCCCTCAACAAAACGTCGATAGTAGCCCACCAATCCAAGGAAACTACGGACGTCGGTCACTGTCTTTGGTTGCTCCCAATTGACCACTGCTTCTATCTTTACAGTGACACCATGCTTTGAGACGACATGTCCCAAAAAGTTAACTTCTTCTAACCAAAACTCGCATTTGTTGAGCTTGGCATATAATTGGTGTTCACGTAGAGTCTGTAGGGATATTCTCAAGTGCTTCTTATGCTCTTCCTCTGATTTTGAATAGATCAGGATGTCGTCAACAAACACTACGACACAAGAGTCTAGGTGTGGTTTAAACACCCTATTCATCAGATCCATGAATGATTTCGAGGCATTTGTCAACCTAAACGACATCACTAAGAACTCATAATGTCCGTATCATGCCCTGAAAGCAGTCTTCTGAATATCCTCTGCCTTGACTCTCAACTGATGGTATCCAGATCACAGATCGATCTTGGAAAAGGACCTCGCTCCTTGCAGTTAATCAAATAAGTCATCTATCCTAGGTAAAGGATATCGATTCTTAATAGTGAGTTTGTTCAATTGCCGATAGTCAATGCATAGCCGCATTGACCCATCCTTCTTCTTTACAAACAAGACCGGTGCTCCCCATGGAGACACGCTCGGTCTAACAAACCCCTTGTCCATGAGTTCTTGTAACTGCTCTTTCAATTCCTTCAACTCAGCAAGAGCCATTTTATATGGTGCTTTAGAAATAGGCTCCGTTCCTGGTGCTAAGTCAATGGTGAATTCCACTTCCCTTTCTGGAGGTAATCCTGGTAATTCTTCCAGAAATACATCTTCAAATTCTCACACCACGGCTATCTCGGAGATAACATTCTTCTCTTCCTTATGCTCGTTCAAGAATGCCAAGTATCCACTACACCCTTTTCTGATCAAACGCTCGGCTATGACTGCCGAGATAAGGGGCATATGTGTCGACCTCTCTCCTCGAAATTGAAATGATCTCCTTGTATTGGGCCTGAAGATGATGACCTTGTTCTTGCAATCTACCGTCGCACAATGAGTCGACAGCCAATCCATGCCAAGGATCACGTCGAATCCTTGCATGTCTAACAGAATTAGATCCACCGGTAGTTCAAAGATGTCTCCATCCATGATTCTCACGATCACGGAGTTGCAACCCTTTCAGGTATCAACCAATTTCCCAGTAGGAACAGTCACGGTTAACACAAAGTGTAACTCCTCTGGGTTAACTTTTATCCTCTTTGTGAAGCGAGGGGTAACAAATGAGTGGGTAGACCCCGGGTCTATCAACACTCAAGCTTCGTATGTCACGTCGCTTCCCTTCTTATAAATTTGTAACGTACCTAATCATACATACACAACATATAATGTCTATCATCACACTAGAATTTATTACATGCAAGTTCTCTTATATTTTCAATATGAATGCACCTTCTCTATCTAAAATTTTCAAGAATAGAAATTCCTTATTTAAAAGAAATCTCACCTTGGATCACATCATTTGTATTCTGAGCATCTTGAGCTGTGACTACGTAGGCTCTCCCTTGGACAATCGGCTTCCTTGCTTGTATCGGTCGTGGCATAGGAGTTGAAGCCATCTTCCCTTTGTTCACCTCAGGGTAATCTTTGATCTGGTGGCCCACCTTGCCACATCGAAAATAACTCTGAGTTCCCTGCCTATAATTAGCTGTTCTATGAGACTTTCCACACTTGGCACATGTCTCCCGAGGTGTGGAAGAAGCTGCTCGCGAGAACCCCTGCGTAACTGAAGCTCCGATAGTAATAGCGGGGCTCTCGTATCGTATCGGGCACCCCAATACAAGCAATAGAAATTTCTGCTGATTGGTCTACTGTGTCGGTCTCCCATAAGCTCCCTGGAATGGTGGTCTCTGGTTGCCTGCTACGAATCTCAGCTTTTTGTTCACCGGCTCGTAGTTTCCCGTTCTACTTTGGTTCACATTCCACCTTCCCTGCTGTTCCCTCTGACGGTATTTGTTATTATTTTCTTCCTCCACTACGAGCGCTTTGCTCATGACCTCCCCATAGGTCCTCAACTGGAATGGTGCTACTCCTCCCCTCATGTCCGGTCTCAACCCTTGCTGAAACCTCTTTGCTCTCATCATCTCCGTGCTGACGTAGTCAGGCACGAAATGAGAGAGTCGCATGAACTCCACCCCATACTCTCTAATAGTCATCTTCCCTTGAACAAGTGTGGTAAGGTTTTCGACACCCAAAAACCTGTGCCATCAGCACGATCCTCCAGATCATGCCCCAGAACTACGTACGAAACATTGGTATAACAAGCCAAACCAAATAATAAGTAAGGTATATAAACTGAAAGAAAGCATGCATTAATAATATATTATTCTCTAAATGAAAGAGCTCAAAAGCAGTTCTCATTCCATACCAATGTATGGACACAAGAACAAGCCCGAACCACCGGTGATATAATTAGGTCACCCTAGATGGTTCGCCAAAAAGAATCTCGAAGTATAATTACATTGTTTATACAAAATAAAGGCTTGACATACCAAGTCGTACCAATATGCTCTCAAAACTGACTCTCTATCAAGGTACACAGCAGAGTCTCCTAGAAGAAGTCCTCAGGAGGAGGCTCCAAGTTGTCCCCAGCCACGTAATCCGAATCACTCGGATCAACGTCTCCCGAAGCCTTGACCGCTGCTAATAATGGACCTGCGACATATAGTCTAAAGGGTGAGCTACATCCTAGCTCAATAGGGAACAACACAATAACATATAAGTCAAAATCTCACATATATTCCATGATATTCAAAGCATGATAAGTCTATGCATTTGTTACGAAACAGTTTAAAAGATAGTAATTTGCATTCAAATTTACTGGTAGTTTGCATGTTTCATTTTACTGTTAATTTATCATGAATGACACTGAACAGGTCTAAAGAAAAACTTAAATCTTGAACTTAAGTAATCCCCAAGCAATATAGCATCGAGCCCCGATGGGATACCCTCCATCGTCGTCTAAGTAGACAGTTGTTATATGTATTCCATGGGAATATGACCCAAGCCCCTTTATCAATAGGCAGCAGGGTTAAATCTCATCTCAGCATCCCTGGGATGTGCTTACTGTGTACGGATAAACCACCGCACAGGTGTACGGATTGGCCGCAGTACCAGTCACGGATATCCTGCCGAGTCAGTTGTGGGTATCCCGCCACGTCGGTGGGGTATCATAATCAAACCTCAAATAACAAAAATAACATGTGCTTTACATATAGTTGTTCACTGTGTAACTGTGTTATCTTATATCAGTTAGGCCTTAACAGTAGTTATTCAATCATACTTACATCCCTGGGATGTCTAAATTACTTGCATCATCTTGATGCCTTTATCACTTTCTCATCCCCTGGGGATGCCTCATTTTTATTAACTTACTTGGTCTCAGTTGTTCGCATCACACTGATGAATTTATCACTTTCTTGGTGTCACACACACACACCCATTTTTTCAAATATTTTCATAGTTAAAATATTTTCAATTTGATCTCTATATCACTACATACATGCTCTTGCAATTAAAGTACATGTTCAAGGTGTTCCCTATCTCAGGTCTTTGAATGTCCAAGCATCAAGGTCCCACGCGGCTCCTTATGCTAGCTTTCACACGTACCACCTATGGTACATCATGATACATGCAACACATCACTAAAGATGCAATAGAGGAGTTCCTAGACCCTCCATGAATCTCAAGGTCTAATTAAGAAGTCAAGTGAAACTTCCAAAGTCGATTAATCCATTCCCAAAATCAATTAATCAAACCCTAAATCGATTAATCGATTCCCAAAATTGATTAATCGAAATCCAAAATCGATTAATCCATCCAAAATCGATTAATCAAAATCCCCAAAATGGTGAAGTCGATTCTCAAATCGAGTAGTCGAAAGTCTGAAATCAATTAGTCAATCCCAAATCGATTAATCGAAATCCCAAATCGATTAATTGATTTCCCAATCGATTAGTCGATTTCTCCAAGTCCTTTCTCTCCAGCCACTAGAGGTACCCAGTCGATTAGTCGATATCCAAATCGATTAATCGAACTTTAAAATCGATTAATCGATTTCTAGATCGATTAATCAAAATCAGGCATTTATACTTTTTCAACTTCTAGACCAAAATTGATTAATCGATTCTCAAAATCGATTAATCGATTTGGCCAGATTCAGCCCCTTTTTGGGTTGTTCTTCCAAATCTTTTCCTTATCAATTTTTCCTTCTTTTCTGTGTCTTTAATCTATCATTCTAACTATGCTTGACTGAATTAAACTCATCAAATCTTTATGTATTGAAATCTAATAAAACTTACCTCAAAAATCCCTTAAAGGATTGATTTGTTGGGTTTGATGGCTAGGGTTCTAGCTTTTCGCTTCAACGGCTCCTCATGTGCTGAATCCAGCATTCAATGTTCTAATCTCCTCTTGATTTGCATTAAATCCTAGCTCAATAACTCCTCTTGGTTTCTCTCTCTCTCTCTCCCTCTCTTCTTAACTCTCTTTCACCAACCAAGATAAATCAAACTAGGTTTATTAAAACCCTTTTTATCCTCTTTCCAACTTGTGTGTTAAAGACATACACCAGAGATAGGTGTACATGACCACTAATTCACACTATACACTACACTTAGGTCATATTGACATCACATCAGTTTATCCCTTCATGAGTTCACTATTTGACCATCACTTGGTCAACCCTATGATCAGTCTGGCATGGATCTCGAGGTCACTATTTAACACTCAAATTTTTGCGATATTACATTCTCCCCACCTTGGGAATTTTCATCGTCGAAAATAACCCAAAGGTGCGTTGGTTGGGTACCCCACACACTGGGGGTCACGTACCCGATCATGAAAAATTAACTAGGTATCATACAATGCAAAAATGTAACATAACGCAAGCGAATTTCAAAAAAATGTGATGTATATTTCACTATTCAATTCTCTAAAGGTACAACTTGTTCATTTACATCCTGTTAATTACGATCCAAAACTCCAAAATCAGCTACAAAAAGACCCTCGTCTCAAGCTCATGCTGCCCCCCCTCCCGGCTGATCTGGTGCTGGAGCGGGTTGCTTTGTCTGGGCTGGCGGTGGTTGACTTATCTCAGCAGGCTGCTCTGGCTGTTGGGGTGCCTAGCCAGATACATCGACAGTAGAGGTACTCGTGTGAAAAGCGGTCTGACCCGCAGACCATTCCTCCTGCGCGAGGCACTGCTGGTAATCCAACGGATAGATGTATCGCATGGTGTGGTACATCAAGAAGTCCATCCGCCTGTTCATCATCTGCTTGTTGGCCTCCATCCGAGCCAACACGTCCTCTATAGTGGGCGCCGGGCGAGCAGCTCATCGACGGTATGAAGAAGTGGGTGTGGCAGCTACTGACTGAGACGGCGGCGTAGGTGATGCAGTGGTATGGGAGGGTGCCCCCTTAGCTGGTGGATCAATGGGGTGCGCTCCCCCCACAGGTGGGTCCTGATATGGTGGTGGGGGTGTTGGTGGTGCTACTGGTGCTGTTGCTGGTGCTGGGCCCTGAGCTAGTAGGGCCCTCTTCAACAACCGATAGCTACAACCCCATGAAGGGATGGAGTAGTGCTTCATGCGGTCCGTAGCCTTCTCTTCGTGGGGCGAGACGGCGTACCCTGGAGCGTCGGAATAGCACTCCAGCATGCTCGAAATGAGGCGAGCTTACGACATCTTCTCCTTGGGCCTCAAATTGCCCTTCATCAACTTCCCCTTTATATATCTCATCCCCTCCAAAATGATCATGGTGGCGTCAAACCAATGGCCGCAGAATGCTGCGTATAGGGCCTGTTGGATCAACTCCACCCTCTCGGTGTCATGACGCATCGGGTAGAGATTGCACTTGATGATAGAATCAAACATCCACATATAATGGGAGAGATCGACCCTCCGAATGGACGATCCCGACCCCTTCTTCCCATTGGTCATTCGGGCCATAATCTCTTCAAATCTCACCTCCTCCGCAACTGGTGGGAAGAGGGTGGTCTCAGGCACGAAGTCCAAATAACACTCCACGGCTTCGTGAACATGGCGACGGGTGAAGGTGTAGTCATGACCCTCGATCTTGGTCATAACTATGTCATTAGTCGGGCCATCCTCCAAGCCCTGGTAAAATAGGTGTACGAGCCTAGGATAATGGCACCCGTGGAGTGGCTTTAAAAGGTTGCCGAGGCTCGCTTTGACCAAATAGTTCCTAGCCCAATTGGTCTCGCCTTCGACGTCGGGGTCGGTAAACAAATTGTCATCAATAATGTATTCGTTTTGAAAAGTCTTGGCAGCCCACCATTCATTTGGTTGGGGCACGTTTACGGGTGGCGGAGGTGTTGGTGAAGACTCGCGCAAAGATGCGCTCGTCGAACCGGATGTAGTATCCGATGACGACGGGGATGGGGTTCTAACGGGTGATGGTGTTGGTGGTGGCGGTGCGACGTTCTTATACCAGACTGGGAGCTTCGAAGTCACTTTCTTCGAGGTTAAGCAAGTTCGAGGCGGCATTTTGGTGAAAAATTAACAAAAACTAGGGTTTTATAGCTTGAAATGAAAGGAAAGTTGAAATCTAGGGTTTTACCTTAGGTATTCGATCCGAATGCAAGCGATTTCGATCCAAAATCAATGCAAAACTCCCAAAAACCCTAGGTGCACAGTCGTTCGAAGAGGAAGAGGGAAAGGCGCGCAAGAAATAAAAACCCCAAAATTTTCAAATGGGGAGAAATCCCCTTTCAATTTATATATATAGGCCCGATTCGATTAATCAATTTCTGAAATCGATTAATCGAATTTCCAAAACCTAGTAAAACCTTGCGAAATTGATTAATCGATTTCCAAAATCGATTAATCGAAACTCAAAATCGATTAATCGAATCCATTTCGATTAATCGAAATCGTGGTCACTTAAAATTTCAACTCTTCGAGCTCACAGTCGATTAATCAATTTACCAAATCGATTTATCAATTTTCCAAAATCGATTAATCGAATTTAACTTCGATTAATCAAAATCGTAAAGTCCTTTAAATTTTTCTAAAATTTTCAAGTCACTCTATTAATCGAATTTCCAAATTGATTAATCGAAATTCAAAATCGATTAATCGAAACCCGAATCGATTAATTGAAATTTCACTTTGTTAATTTTTTGAATCCCCATTCGATCTCCACTCACTGGCGTATGCCAGTCGACTAATTGACCAAAATCGATTAATCGAATTCCCAAATGGATTAATCGATTTGAAAATCGATTAATCGGTTTTCAGCAGATATTTTTATAATTTTCTTATTTTTATGTCTCTTTTGGTTTCTTGATAACTCAAGATCAGTTGGTCAATGTTTTCGTGAAGTATGACCTCATAGTCAATTCATGGCAATGATGGATCTCAACTATGCATTTAACCCTGTAATGAGGAACATAGTGTGGATCAAAATTCTCTCTACTGCATATATTAATCAAAGGTCCACATCGTATTACAACACATGGTTTACATCCGCAAACATGCTTGCGGTGATACAATTTTGACTCTCAAGCTGTCGGAAACAAGTCCGGATACTATTCTTTCACGTCGGCCTCTTGTTCCCACGTACCTTCCACGGCCGGATGATTCTTCCATCGAACAAGCACTAATTGAATCACTTTTGTCCGCAACTCTTGTTCCTTTCGATCCAAAATCTCCGTCGGTTCTTCAATCATGCTCATATCCTCATGCATCTCAAATGATTTGTTGCTCAAAATGTGATCAGGGTCATTAAGATACTTCCTGAGCAGACACGTGGAACACATTGTGTACTTGATCAAATAACGGTGGCAATCCAATGCGGTAAGCAACTTTCCCTGCTCGACCTAGAACCTCAAATGGTCCAAGATAGTGGGGACTAAACTTCCCTCTCTTTCCAAATCTCATCACCTCCTTCATAGGCGACACTTTGACGAATACATGTTCACCCACCTTAAAGTCTACACTCGTCCGCTTGATAGCAGCGCAGCTTTTCTGTCTGTTATGAGCTGCTTTGAGTTTTGCCCTTATCATACGAACATAGGTGACATTATCTTCAAGTATTTCGGGTCCGAAAACAAATTTCTCCCCAGTTTCTTCCCAATTGATGGGCGATCTACATCGCCGTCTATAAAGAGCTTCATATGGTGCCATCCCAATGCTCGTCTGAAAACTATTGTTGTATGCAAACTCAATCAATGGTAGGTGCTGATCCCACGATCCTTGCAATTCTAACATACATGCCCTAAGCACGTCCTCAATGATCTGATTAACCCTCTCCGTCTGCCCGTCGGTTTGTGGAAGGAATGCCGTACTAAAATCTAGTCGCGTTCCCATTCCTTCTTGAAATTTCTTCCAAAACTTTGATGTATATAATGGGTCACGGTTGGAAATAATGCTACTCGGAATTCCATGCAAACGGACAATCTCTTTCATATACAGCTCTGCCAGTCTTCCCACCGTGTACATCGAGTTGTAAGGCAAGAAGTATGCTGACTTTGTCAATCAATCTACCACTACCGAAATGGCATTGTACCTCTTTGCAGTACGCGGTAGCCTAACGATGAAGTCCATAGAGATGGATTCTCACTTCCATTCTGGTATAGGTAGAGGCTGTAATAATCCCGCGGGGTGTCTATGATCGATTTTCACCTATTGGCACATCAAACACCGCGACAGGTACTCTGCCACATCTTGCTTCAAACCTCTCCACCAGTAATTCTTTTTCAAGTCTTGGAAAATCTTTGTGCTACCCGGGTGAATCGCATAGTCGGTGTTGTGGGATTCATCAAGAATTGTTCGTCGTAGATCGGCATTGTCCGTAATGCAGAGATGGCTCTTGAACAATAAGGAACCATCCTCCTAGACCGAGAACTCCGATCTAATGCCTTCAGTTACATCTTGACGAATCTTGGTTAGCGCCGAGTCTTTAACCTATAGCTCGTGGATTTGCTCAAATATCACTGGTCTCACTGACATATTAGCCAAGAAGGCTCTTGTAGATTGTGACTCGATATTCGCATCATATAGTGTCAGATCTTCAAATAACTTCCATCGGTGCATACCAAAAATCAAACTAGCCAACTGAGCTGAACCCTTCCGACTCAAGGCATCGACCACTACATTAGCCTTACCTGGATGGTACTGTATGGAACAGTCATTGTCTTTGAGGAACTCCATCCATCTGCGCTGCCTCATGTTTAGATCTTTCTGTGTAAACAGATATTTGAGGCTTTTATGATCAGTGAAAATCTCAAAAGTCTCACCGTACATGTAATGTCATCAAATCTTTCGTGCAAAAA
This sequence comes from Chloranthus sessilifolius, assembly GCA_021018995.1. Taxonomy (NCBI): domain Eukaryota; kingdom Viridiplantae; phylum Streptophyta; class Magnoliopsida; order Chloranthales; family Chloranthaceae; genus Chloranthus; species Chloranthus sessilifolius. The sequence goes on along the minus strand of CM037593.1, from coordinate 46,945,419 downwards.
TGACCGCTGCTAATTCCAGGTCATGTGTCGGATAATTCTTCTCATGCTCTTTCAACTGTCTCGATCCATGCGCTATCACCTTTCGGTGTTGATTAAGCATGCAGCCCAAACTACTATATGAAGCATCGCTGTATACTGTGAACCCTCTAATGCCTGAAGGAATCGCTAATACTGGAGCTGAAGTGAGTCTCTTCTTGAGTTCTTGAAAACTCTTCTCGCATGCCTCAATCCATTCGAACCTTGCATCTTTCCGTGTAAGTCTCGTGAGTGGTCCTGATATCTTCAAAAACCCCTAAACAAAACGTCGATAGTAGCCCGCCAATCCAAGGAAACTACGGACGTCGGTCACGGTCTTTGGTTGCTCTCAATTGACCACTGCTTCTATCTTTGCTGGATCTACAGTGACACCATGCTTTGAGACGACATGTCCCAAAAAACTAACTTTTTCTAACCAAAACTCGAATTTGCTGAGCTTGGCGTATAATTGGTGTTTACATAGAGTTTGTAGGGCTATTCTCAAGTGCTTCTCATGCTTTTCCTCTGATTTTGAATAGATCAGGAAGTCATCAACAAACACTACGACACAAGAGTCTAGGTGTGATTTAACACCCTATTCATCAGATCCATGAATGATGCTGGGGAATTTGTTAACCCAAATAACATCACTAAGAACTCATAATGTCCGTACCGTGTCCTGAAAGCAGTCTTCTGAATATCCTCTGCCATGACTCTCAACTGATAGTATCCAGATCGCAGATCGATCTTGGAAAAGTACCTCGCTCATTGCAGTTGATCAAACAAGTCATCTATCCTAGGGAAAGGATATCGATTCTTAATAGTGAGTTAGTTCAATTGCTGATAGTTAATGCATAGCCGCATTGACCGATCCTTCTTCTTTACAAACAAGATCGGTGCTCCCCATGGAGATACGCTCGGTCTAACAAACCCCTTGTCCATGAGTTCTTGTAACTGCTCCTTCAATTCCTTCAACTCAGCTGGAGCCATTCTATATGGTGCTTTGGAAACAGGCTCCGTTCCTGGTGCTAAGTCAACGGCGAATTCCACTTCCCTTTCTGGAGGTAATCCTGGTAATTCCTCCGAAAATACATCTTCAAATTCTTGCACCATGGCTATCTCGGAGATAACATTCTTCTCTTCTTTATGCTCCTTCAAGAATGCCAAGTATCCACTACACCCTTTTCTGATCAAACGCTCGGCTTAGACTGTCGAGATAAGTGGCATATGTGTCGACCTCTCACCTCGAAATCGGAATGATCTCCTTATATTGGGTTTAAAGATGACGACCTTGTTCTTGCAATCTACCATCGCATAATGAGTCGACAACCAATCCATGCCAAGGATCACGTCGAATCCTTGCATGTCTAATAGAATTAGATTCGCCAGTAGTTCAAAGACGTCTCCATCCATGATTCTCACGATCACGGAGTTGCAACCCTTTTCGGTATCAACCGATTTCCTAGTAGGAACAGTCACGGTTAACATAAAGTCTAACTCCTCTGGGTTAAATTTCATCCTCTTTGTGAAGCGAGGGGTAACAAATGAGTGGATAGACCCCGGGTCTATCAACACTCGAGCTTTATATGTCACGGCGCTCCCCTTCTTATAAATTTGTAACGTACCTAATCATACATACACATATATTTAATGTCTATCATCACACTAGAATTTATTGCATGCAAGTTCTCTTATATTATCTATATGGCTGCACCTTCTCTATCTAAAATTTTCAAGAATTGAAATTCTCTATTTAAAATAAATCTCACCTTGGATCACATCATTTGTATTCTGAGCCTCTTGAGCTGTGACTGCGTAGGCTCTCCCTTGGACAATCGAATTCCTTGCTTGTATCGGTCGTGGCATAGGAGCTGAAGCCGTCTTCCCTTTGTTCATCTCGGGGCAATCTTTGATTAGGTGGCCCACCTTGCCACATAAAAAACAACCCCGAGTTCCCTGCATACAATCAATTATTCTATGAGACTTGCCACACTTGGCACACGTCTCCCGAGGTGTGGAAGAAGCTGCTCGCGAGAACCCCCGTGTAACTGTAGCCCCGGTAGTAATAGCGGGGCTCTCGTATCGTATCCGCCTCCCCGACGCAAGCAAAGGAAATTTCTGCTGGTTGGTCTGCTGCGCCGGTCTCCCATAACCTCCCTAGAATGGTGGTCTCTGGTTGCCTACTATGAATCTCGACTTTTTATTCACCGGCTCGTAGTTTCCCGTTCTAGTTTTGTCCACATTCCACCTTCCCTGCTATTCCCTCTGGCGGTATTTATTATTATTTTCTTCCTCCACTACGAGTGCTTTGCTCATGACCTCCCCATAGGTCCTCAATTGGAATGGTGCTACTCCTTCCCTCACGTCCGGTCTCAACCCTTGCTGAAACCTCTTTGCCCTCATCATCTCCGTGATGACGTAGTCAGGCGCGAAACGAGCGAGTTGCATGAACTCCACCCCATACTCTCTAACAGCCATCTTTCCTTGAATAAGTGTGGCAAGGTTTTCGACACCCAAAAACTCGTGCCATCAGCACGATCCTCCAGACCGTGCCCCAGAATTATGTATGAAACATTGGTATAACAAGATAAACCAAACAAGTAAGGTATATAAACTGAAAGAAAGCATGCATTAATAATATATTATTCTCTAAATGAAAGAGCTCAAAAGCAGTTCTCATTCCATACCAATGTATGGACACAAGAACAGGCCCGAACCATCGGTGATAAAATCAGGTCACCCTAGATGGTTCGCCAAAAAGAATCTCGAAGTATAATTACATTGTTTATCCAAAATAAAGGCTTGACATACCAAGCCGTACCAATATGGTCTCAAAACTGATTCTCTATCAGGGTACACAATAGAGTCTCCTAGAAGAAGTCCTCGGGAGGAGGCTCCAACTAGTTCCCATGCATGTAATCCGAATCACCTGGATCAACGTCTCTTGAAACCTCAGCCGTGGCTAATAATGGACTTGCGACATATAGTCTAAAGGGTGAGCTACATCCTAGCTCAATAGGGAACAACACAATGAACATATAAGTCAAAATCTCACATATATTCCATGATATTCAAAGCATGATATGTCTATGCATTTGCTAGGAAACAGATTAAAAGATGGTAATTTGCATTCAAATTTACTGGTAGTTTACATATTTTATTTTACTATTAATTTATCATGAATGGCACTGAATAGGCCTAAAGAAAAATTTAAATCTTCAACTTAAGTAATCCCCAAGCAATATAGCATCGAGCCCCGATGGGATACCCTCCATCGTCGTCTAAATAGACAGTTGCTATATGTATTCCCTGTGAATACAACCCAAGCCCCTTTCTCAATAGGCGGCGGGGTTAAATCTCATCTCAACATCCCTAGGATGTGCTTACTATGCACGGTTAGACCTCTGCACAACTGTACGGATTGGCCGCCTTACCGGTCTCGGATATACTGCCGAGTCAGTCATGGGTATCTCACCACGTCGGTGGGGTATCCTAATCAAACCTCAAATAACAAAAATAACATATGCTTTACATATAGTTGTTCACCGTGTAACTGTGCTATCTTATATCAGTTAGGCCTTAACAGTAGTTATTCAATCTTACTTACATCCCTGGGATGTCTAAATTACTCACATCATCTTGATGCCTTTATCACTTTCTCATCCCCTAGGGATGCCTCAGTTTTATTAACTTACTTGGTCTCAGTTGTTCGCATCACACTGATGCCTTTATCACTTTTTTGGTGTCACACACACACCCATATTTACAAAGATTTTCATAGTTAAAACATTTTCAATTTGATCTCTATATCACTACATACATGCTCTTGCAATTAAAGTACATGTTCAAGGTGTTCCCTACCTCAGGTCTCTGAAGGTCCAAGTATCAAGGTCCCACGCGGCTCCTTATGCTAGCTTTCACACGTACCACCTATGGTACATCATGGTACATGCAACACATCACTGAAGAAGCAATAGAGGTGGTCCTAAACCCTCCATGAATCTCAAGGTCTAATTAAGAAGTCAAGTCAAACTGCCAAAGTCGATTAATCGATTCCCAAAATCGATTAATCAAACCCTAAATCGATTAATCGATTCCCAAAATGGATTAATCGAAATCCAAAATCAATTAATCGATCCAAAATCGATTAATCGAAATCCTCAAAAGGGTAAAGTCGATTCTCAAATTGAGTAGTCGAAAGTCCGAAATCTATTAGTCGATCCCAAATCGATTAATCGAAATCCGAAATCAATTAATCGATTAGTCGATTTCCCCAAGTCCTTTCTCTCCATCCACTGGAGGTACCCAGTCGATTAGTCGATTTCCATATCCATTAATCAAACTTTAAAATTGATTAATCGATTTCCAGATCAATTAATCAAAATCAGGCATTTCTACTTTTTCAACTTCTAGACCAAAATCGATTAATCGATTCTCAAAATCGATTAAATGATTTGGCCAGATTCAGCCCCTTTTCGGGCTGTTCTTCCAAATCTTTTCCTTTTCAATTTTTCCTTCTTTTCTATGTCTTTAATCTATCATTCTAACTATGCTTGAGTGAATTAAACTCATCAAATCTTTATATATTGAAATCTAATAAAACTTACCTAAAAAATCCCTTAAAGGATAGATTTGTTGGGTTTGATGGCTAGGGTTCTAGCTTTTCACATCAACGGCTCCTCATGTGTTGAATCCAGCATTCAATGCTCTAATCTCCTCTTGATTTGTATTAAATCCTAGCTCAATAACTCCTCTTGGTTTCTCTCTCTCTCTCTCTCTCTCTCTCTCTTCTTAACTCTCTTTCACCAACCAAGATAAGGCAAACTAGGTTTATTAAAACCCTTTTTATCCTCTTTCCAGCATGTGTTAAAGACATACACCAGAGATAGGTGTACATGACCACTAACTCATACTATATACTACACTTAGGTCATATTGACATCACATCAGTTTATCCCTTCATGAGTCCACTATTTGACCATCACTTGGTCAACCCTACTACCAGTCTGGCACGGATCCCGAGGTCACTATTTAATGCTCAAATTTTTAGGATATTACATTCTCCCCACCTTGGAAATTTTCATCCTTGAAAATAACCCAAAGGTGCATTGGTTGGGCACCCCACACACTGGTGGTCACGTACCCGATCATGAAAAATTAACTAGGTATCATACAATGCAAAAATATAACATTACGCAAGCGAATTTCAAAATATTGTGATGTATATTTCACTATTCAATTCTCTAAAGGTACAACTTATTCATTTACATCCTGTTAATTACAATCCAAAACTCCAAAATGAGCTACAAAAAGACCCTCGTCTCAAGCTCACGCTGCCCCCCATCCCGGCTGATCTGGTGTTGGAGCAGGCTACTCTGTCTGGGCTGGCGGTGGCTAACTCGTCTCAGTAGGCTGCTCTGGCTGTTGGGGCACCGAGCCAGATGCATCGACAACAAAGGTACTCGTGTGAAAAACGGTTCAGCCCGCAGACCACTCCTCCTCTTGCGCGAGGCGTTACTGGTATTCCAACGGATAGATATATCGCATGGTGTGGTACATCAAGAAGTCCATCCTCTAGTTCATCATCTGGTTGTCGGCCTCCATCCGAGCCAACACATCCTCTATAGTAGGCACCGGGTGAGCCGCTTGCCGGCGGTATGAAGAAGTGGGTGTGGCAGCTACTGATTGCGACGATGGCATAGGAGATGCGGTGGTATGGGAGGGTGCCCCCTCAGCTGGTGGATCAATGGGGTGTGGTCCCCCCACAGGTGGGTCCTGATGTGGTGGTGGGGGTGGTGGTGGTGCTACTGGTGCTATTGCTGGTGCAGGGACCTAAGCTGGTAGGGCCCTCTTCATTAACTGATAGCTACGACCCTATGAAGCGATGGAGTAGTGCTTCACGCGGTCCGTAGCCTTCTCTTCATGGGGTGACATGGCGTACCCAGGAGTGTTGGAATAGCACTCCAGCATGCTCGAAATGAGGCGAGCATACGTCATCTTCTCCTTGGGCCTCAAATTGCCCTTCATCAACTTCCCCTTTATATATCTCATCCCATCCAAAACGATCATGGTGGCATCAAACCAACGACCGCAGAATGCTGTGTATAGGGCTTGTTGAATCAACTCAACCCTCTCGGTGTCATGACGCATCAGGTAGAGATTGCACTTGATGATAGAATCAAGTGCATCCACATATAATGGGGCAGATCGACCCTCCGAATGGATGATCTCGACCCCTTCTTCCCATTGGTCATCCGGGTCATAATCTCGTCAAATCTCACCTCCTTCGCAAATGGTGGGAAGAGGGTGGTCTCAGGCACGAAGTCCAAATAACACTCGAGGGCTTCGTGAACATGGCGACAGGTGAAGGTGTAGTCACGACCCTCGATCTTGGTCGTAACTATGTCATCAGTCGGGCCATCCTCCAAGCCCTGGTAAAATAGGCGTATGAGCCTAGGGTAATAGCACCCGTGGAGTGGCATTAAAAGGTTGCCGAGGCCAGCTTTGACAGAATAGTTCCTAGCCCAATTGGTCTTGCCTTCAACGTCGGGGTCGGTAAACAAATTGTCATCAATAATGTATTCATTTTCAAAAGTCTTGGCCGCCCATCATTCATTTGGTTGGGGCACGTTTACGGGTGGCGGTGGTGTCGGTGAAGACTAGCGCAAAGACGCGCTCGTCGAACCGGATGTGGTATTCGATGATGACGGGGATGGAGTTGTTACGGGTGATGGAGTTGGTGGTGGCGGTGCAGCGTTCTTACACCGGATCAGGAGCTTCGAAGTCACTTTCTTTGAGGTTAAGCGAGTTCAAGGAGGCATTTTGGTGAAAATTTAACAAAAACTAGGGTTTTATAGCTTGAAATGAAAGTTGAAATTTAGGGTTTTACCTTAGGTATTCGATCTGAATGCAAGCGATTTCAATCCGAAATCAACGCAAAACTCCCAAAAACCCTAGGTGCACAGTCGTTCGAAGAGGAAGAGGGAAAGGTGAGTAAGAAATAAAAACCCTAATATTTTTAAATGGGGAGTAATCGCCCTTCGATTTATATATATAGGCCCGATTCGATTAATCGATTTCTGAACTTGATTAATCGAATTTCAAAAACCTAGTAAAACCGTGCGAAATCGATTAATCAAAATTCAAATTCGATTAATCGAATCCATTTCAATTAATCGAAATCGTGGTCACTGACATTTGCCAGTCGATTAATCGATTTTCCAAAATCGATTAATCGAATTTCACTTCGATTAATCAAAATCATAAAGTCCTTTAAATTTTTCTAAAATTTTCAACTCACTTGATTAATCAAATTTCCAGATCGATTAATCAAAATCCAAAATCGGTTAATCGAAATCCGAATCGATTAATTGAAATTTCACTTTGTTAATTTTCTGAATCCCCATTCAATCTCCACTCACTGGCGTATGCTAGTCGACTAATCGACCAAAATCGATTAATCGAATTCCCAAATTGATTAATCAGTTTTGATCAAATTTTTTCAGAAATTTCTTATTTTTATGTCTCTTTTGATTTCTTGATAACTCATGATCAGTTGGTCATTGTTTTCGTGAAGCATGACCTCATAGTCAATTCATGGCAACGATGGATCTCAACTATGCATTTAACCCTGTAATGAGGAACACGGTGTGGATCAAAATTCTCTCTACAGCATATATTAATCAAAGGTCCACATTGTATTACAACACATAGTTTACATCTGCAAACATGCTTGCGGTGATACAATTTTGACTCTCAAGCAGTCATAAATAAGTCCGGATACTGTTCTTTCATGTCGGCCTCTCGTTCCCACGTACCTTTCTCGACCGGATGATTCTTCCATCGAACAAGCACTAATGGAATCACTTTTATCCGCAACACTTGTTCCTTTCGATCCAAAATCTCCGCCGGTTCTTCGATCATGCTCATATCCTCATGCATCTCAAACGATTTGCCGCTCAACACGTGATCAGGGTCATTAAGATACTTCCTGAGCATAGACACATGGAACACATTGTGTACTTGATCAAATAACAGTGGCAATCTAATGCGGTAAGCAACTTCCCCTACTCGACCTAGAACCTCAAATGGTCCAAGATAGCGGGGACTTAACTTCCCCCTCTTTCCAAATCTCATCACCCCCTTCATAGGCGAGACTTTGACGAATACATGTTCACCCACCTTAAAGTCTACACTCGTCTGCTTGATATCAGCGTAGCTTTTCTGTCTGCTTTGAGCCGCTTTGAGTTTTGTCCTTATCATACGAACATAGGTGGCATTATCTTCAAGTAGTTCGAGTCCTAAAACAAATTTCTCCCCGGTTTCTTCCCAATTGATGGGCGATCTAAATCGCCGTTCATAAAGAGCTTCATATGGTGCCATCCCAATGCTCGTCTGAAAACTATTGTTGTATGCAAACTCAAGCAACGGTAGGTGCTGATCCCATGATCATTGCAATTCTAACTTACATGCCCTAAGCATGTCCTCAATGATCTGATTGACCCTCTCCGTCTGCCCGTCGGTTTGTGGATGGAATGCCGTACTGAAATCTAGTCACGTTCCCATTCCTTCTTGAAATTTCTTCCAAAACTTTGATGTATATAATGGGTCACGGTCAAAATTAATGCTACTCAAAATTCCATGCAAACGGACAATCTCTTTCATATACAGCTCTGCCAGTCTTCCCGCCGTGCACATCGTGTTGTAAGGCAAGAAGTGTGCTGACTTGGTCAATCGATCGACCACTACCCAAATGGCATTATACCTCTTTGCAGTACGCGATAGCCCAACGATGAAGTCCCTAGAGATCGATTCTCACTTCCATTCCGGTATAGGTAGAGGCTGCAATAATCCCACGGGGTGTCTATGATCGATCTTCACCTATTGGCATGTCAAACACTGCGACACGTACTCTGCCACATCCTGCTTCAAACCTCTCCACCAGTAATTCTTTTTCAAGTCTTGGTACATCTTTGTGCTACCCAGGTGAATCGCATAGTTAAATTTGTGAGATTCAACAAGAATTGTTCACCGTAGATCGACATTGTTCAGAATGCAGAGACAACTCATGAATAATAAGGAACCATCCTCCTTGACTGAGAACTCAGATCTAATGCCTTCAGTTACATCTTGACGAATCTTGGTTAGCGCCGGGTCTTTCATCTGTAGCTCGTGGATAAGCTCAAATATCACCGGTCTCACTGACATATTAACCAAGAAGGCTCCTATAGCTTGCGACTTGATGTTCGCATCATATAGTGCCAGATCTTCAAATAACTTCTATCGGTGCATACCCAAAATCAAACTAGCCAACTGTGTCGAACCCTTCCGACCCAAGGCATCGGCCACTACATTAGCCTTGCTTGGATGGTACTGTATGAAACAGTCATAGTCTTTGAGGAACTCCATCCATCTGCACTGCCTCATGTTTAGATCTTTCTGTGTAAATAGATATTTAAGGCTTTTATGATCGGTAAAAATCTCAAAAGTCTCACCGTACAAGTACTGTCGCCAAATCTTTAGCGCAAAAATGACCGCTGCTAATTCCAGGTCATGTGTCAGATAATTCTTCTCATGCTCTAGCAACGGTCTCGATCCATACACTATTACCTTTCGATGTTGATTAAGCACGCAGCCCAAACCACTATATGAAGCATCACTGTATACTACGAACCCTCCACTGCCTGAAGGAATCGCTAATACTGGAGCTGAAGTGAGTCTTCTTGAGTTCTTGAAAACTCTTCTCGCATGCCTCACTCCATTCGAACCTTGCGTCTTTCCGTGTAAGTCTCGTGAGTGGTCCTGATATCTTCAAAAACCTCTCAACAAAACGTCGATAGTAGCCTGCCAATCCAAGGAAACTACGGACGTCGATCACGGTCTTTGGTTGCTCCCAATTGACCACTGCTTTTATCTTTGCTGGATCTACAGTGACACCATGCTTTGAGACGACATGTCCCAAAAAGCTAACTTCTTCTAACCAAAACTCGCATTTGCTGAGCTTGGCGTATAATTGGTGTTCACGTAGAGTCTGTAGGGCTACTCTCAAGTACTTCTCATGCTCTTCCTCTAATTTTGAATAGATCAGGATGTCGTCAACAAACACTACGATACAAGAGTCTAGGTGTGGTTTAAACACCCTATTCATCAGATCCATGAATGATGTCGGGGCATTCGTCAACCCAAACGACATCACTAAGAACTCATAATGTCCGTACAGTGTCCTGAAAGCAGTCTTCTAAATATCCTCTTCCTTGACTCTCAACTGATGGTATCCAGATCATAGATCAATCTTGGAAGAGTACCTTGCTCCTTACAGTTGATTAAACAAGTCATCTATCCTAGGTAAAGGATACCGATTCTTAATAGTGAGTTTGTTCAATTACCGATAGTCAATGCATAGCCGCATTGACCCATCCTTCTTCTTCACAAACAATACCGGTGCTCCCCATGGAGACACGCTCGATCTAACAAACCCCTTGTCCATGAGTTCTTGTAACTGCTCATTCAATTCCTTTAACTCAGCAGGAGCCATTCTATATGGTGCTTTAGAAATAGGCTCCGTTCCTGGTGCTAAGTCAATGGCGAATTCCACTTTCCTTTCTGGAGGTAATCCTGGTAATTCCTCCGGAAATATATCTTCAAATTCTCGCACCACGGCTATCTCAGAGATAACATTCTTCTCTTTTTTATGCTCCTTCAAGAATGCCAAGTATCTACTACACCCTTTTTTGATCAAACGCTCGGCTTTGACTTCTGAGATAACTGGCATATGTGTCGACCTCTGTCCTCGAAATCGGAATGATCTCCTCGTATTGGGACTGAAGATGACGACCTTGTTCTTGCAATCTACCGTTGCACAATGAGTCGACAGGTAATCCATGCCAAGGATGACGTCGAATCCTTGCATGTCTAACAGAATTAGGTTTGTCGGTAGTTCAAAGACGTCTCCATCCATGATTCTCATGATCACGGAGTTGCAACCCTTTTCTGTATCAACCGATTTCCTAGTAGGAACAGTCAAGGTTAACACAAAGTCTAACTCCTCTGGGTTAACTTTCATCCTCTTTGTGAAGCGAGGGGTAATAAATGAGTGGGTACACCCCGGGACTATCAACACTCGAGCTTCGTATGTCACGTCACTTCCCTTCTTATAAATTTGTAACGTACCTAATCATACATACACATATATATATAATATCTATCATCACACTAGAATTTATTACATGCAAGTTCTCTTATATTTTCTATATGGATGCACCTTCTCTATCTAAAATTTTCAAGAATTGAAATTCTTTATTTAAAAGAAATCTCACCTGGGATCGCATCATTTGTATTCTGAGCCTCTTGAACTGTGACTGCGTAGGCTCTCCCTTGGACAATCGGCTTCCTTTCTTGTATCGGTCGGGGCATAGGAGCTGAAGCCGTCTTCCCTTTATTCACCTCGGGACAATCTTTGATCAGGTGGCCCACCTTGCCACATTAAAAACAACCTCGAGTTCCCTGCCTACAATCAACTATTCTATGAGACTTGCCACACTTGGCACACGTCTCCCGAGGTGTGGAAGAAGCTGCTCGCGAGAACCCTTGTATAACTATAGCTCCTGTAGTAATAGCGGGGCTCTCGTGTAGTATCGGCCTCCCCGACACAAGCAAAGAAAATTTCTGCTGGTTGGTCTGCTGTGCTGGTCTCCCATAACCTCCCTGGAATGGTGGTCTCTGGTTGCCTGCTATGAATCTTGACTTTTTATTCACTGGCTCGTAGTTCCCCGTTCTACTTTGGTCCACATTCCACCTTCCCTGCTGTTCCCTCTGGCGGTATTTGTTATTATTTTCTTCCTCCACTACGAGTACTTTACTCATGACCTCCCCATAGGTCCTCAACTGGAATGGTGCTACTCCTCCCCTCATGTCTGGTCTCAACCTTTGCTGAAACCTCTTTGCTCTCATCATCTCCGTGATGACGAAGTCAGGCGCGAAATGAGCGTGGTGCATGAACTCCACCCCATACTCTCTAACACTCATCTTCCCTTGAACAAGTGTGGCAAGGTTTTCGGCACCCAGAAACTCATGCCATCAGCACGATCCTCTAGACCGTGCCCCAGAACTATGTATGAAACATTAGTATAACAAGCCAAACCAAACAAGTAAGGTTTATAAACTGAAAGAAAGCATGTATTAATAATATATTATTCTCTAAATGAAAGCGCTCAAAAGCAGTTCTCATTCCATACCAATGTATGGACACAAGAACAGGCCTGAACCATCGGTGATAAAATCAGGTCACCCCAGATGGTTCGCCAAAAAGAATCTCGAAGTATAATTACATTGTTTATCCAAAATAAAGGCTTGACATACCAAGCCATACCAATATGCTCTCAAAACTGACTCTCTATCAAGGTACACAGTAGAGTCTCCTGGAAGAAGTCCTCGGGAGGAGGCTCCAACTCGTCCCCAGGCACGTAATCCGAATCACCCGGATCAACGTCTCCCGAAGCCTTGGCCGCTGCTAATAATGGACCTGCGACGTATAGTCTAAAGGGTGAGCTACATCCTAGCTCAATAGGGAAAAACACAATTAACATATTAGTCAAAATCTCACATATATTCCATGATATTCAAAGCATGATATGTCTATGCATTTGCTAGGAAACAATTTAAAAGATGGTAATTTACATTCAAATTTACTGGTAGCTTGCAGAACTTAAATCTTCAACTTAAGTAATCCCCGAGCAATATAGCATCGAGCCCCGATGGGATACCCTCCATCTTCGTCTAAATAGACAGTTGTTATATGTATTCCCTAGGAATACGACCCAAGCCCCTTTCTCAATAGGCGGCAGGGTTAAATCTCATCTCAAGATCCTTGGGATGCGCTTACTGTGTACAGATAGACCTCTGCACAAGTGTATGGATTGGCCGCCGTACCGGTCACGGATGTCCTGTCAAGTCAGTCATGGGTATCCCGCCATGTCGGTGGGGTATCTTAATCAAACCTCAAATAACAAAAATAACATGTGCTTTACATATAGTTGTTCATCGTGTAACTATGCTATCTTATATCAGTTAGGCCTTAACAGTAGTTATTCAATCTTACCTACATCCCGAGGATGTATAAATTACGCGCATCATCTTGATGCCTTTATACTTTCTCATCCCCTAGGGATGCCTCAGTTTTATTAACTTACTTGCTCTCAGTTGTTCACATCACACTGATGCCTTTATCACTTTCTTAGTGTCACACGCACACCCATTTTTACAAAGATTTTCATAGTTAAAATATTTTCAATTTGATCTCTATATCACTACATACATTCTCTTCCAATTAAAGTACATGTTCAAGGTGTTCCCTACCTCAGGTCTCTGAAGGTCCAAGCATCAAGGTCCCACGCGGCTCCTTATGCTAGCTTTCACACGTACCACTTATGATACATAATGATACATGCAACACATCACCAAAGATGCAATAGAGGAGGTCCTAGACCCTCCATGAATCTCAAGGTCTAATTAAGAGGGCAAGTGAAACTGCTAAAGTCGATTAATCGATTAATCAAACCCTAAATCGATTAATCAATTCTAAAAATCGATTCATCGAAATCCAAAATCGATTAATCAAAATCCCCAAAATGGTAAAGTCGATTCTCAAATCGAGTAGTCTAAAGTCCGAAATCGATTAGTCGTTCCCAAATCGATTAATCGAAATCCCAAATCATTTAATCGATTTCCTAATCGATTAGTCAATTTCCCCAAGTCCTTTCTCTCCAGCCACTAGAGGTACCCAATCGATTAGTCGATTTCCATATCAATTAATCGAACTTCAAAATCGATTAATCGATTTCCAGATCGATTAATCGAAATCAGGCATTTCTACTTTTTCAACTTCTAGACCAAAATCGATTAATCGATTCTCAAAATCGATTAATCAATTTGGCCAGATTCAGCCCCTTTTCGGGCTGTTCTTCCAAATCTTTTCCTTATCAATTTTTCCTTCTTTTCTATGTTTTTAATCTATCATTCTAACTATGCTTGACTGAATTAAACTCATCAAATCTTTATGTATTGAAATCTAATAAAACTTACCTCCAAAATCCCTTAAAGGATTTATTTGTTGGGTTTAATGGCTAGGGTTCCAGCTTTTCGCTTCAACGGCTCCTCATGCGTTGAATTCAGCATTCAATGCTCTAATCTCCTCTTGATTTGCATTAAATCCAGCCTCAATAACTCCTCTTGGTTTCTCTCTCTCTCTCTCTCTTCTTAACTCTCTTTCACCAACCAAGATAAAGCAAACTAGATTTATTAAAACCCTTTTTATCTTCTTTCCAGCTTGTGTGTTAAACACATACACCAGAGATTGGTGTACATGACCACTAACTCACACTATACACTACACTTAGGTCATATTGACATCACATCAGTTTATCCCTTCATGAGTCCACTGTTTGACCATCAGTTGGTCAACCCTATGACCAGTCTGGCACAAATCTCGAGGTCACTATTTAACGCTCAAAATTTTAAGATATTACATTCTCCCCACCTTAGGAATTTTTATCCTGGAAAATAACCCAAAGGTGCGTTGGTTGGGTACCCCACACACTGGGGGTCACGTACCCGATCATGAAAAATTAACTAGGTATCATATAATGCAAAAATGTAACATCACGCAAGCGAATTTCAAAAAAATGTGATGTATATTTCACTATTCAATTCTCTAAAGGTACAACCTGTTCATTTACATCCTGTTATTTATAATCCAAAACTCTAAAATCAGCAACAAAAAGACCCTCGTCTCAAGCTCACGCTGCCCCCCCTCCCGAAAGATCCGGTGCTGGAGTGGGCTGCTCTGTCTGGGCTGGCGGTGGATGACTCATCTCAGCAGGCTACTTTGGCTACTGGGGAGCCGAGCCAGATGCATCGACAGCAGAGGTACTCATGTGAAAAGCGGTCCGGCCCGCAGATCACTCCTCCTCCTATGTGAGGCACTGCTGGTAATCCAACTGATAGATGTACCGCAAGGTGTGGTAAATCAAGAAGTCCATCTGCCGGTTCATCATTTGGTTGTTGGCCTCCATCCGAGCCAACACATCCTCTATAGTAGGCGTGGGGCGAGTCGCTCACCAGCAGTATGAAGAAGTGGGTGTGGCAGCTGCTAACTGCGATGGCGGCGTAGGCGATGCAGTGGTATGGGAGGGTGCCCCCTCAGCTGGTGGATCAATGGGGTGTGCTCCCCCCACAGGTGAGTCCTGATGTGGTGGTGGGGGTGGTGGTGGTGCTACTGGTGCTGCTGTTGGTGCTGGACCCTGAGCTGGTAGGGCCCTCTTCAACAACCGATAGCTACGGCCCCATGAAGCGATGGAGTAGTGCTTCATGCGGTCCATTGCGTTCTCTTCGTGGGGCGAGACAGCATACCCTGGAGCGTCGGAATAGCACTCCAGTATGCTCGAAATGAGGCGAGCGTACGGCATCTTCTCCTTGAGCCTCAAATTGCCCTTCATCAACTTCCCCTTTATATATCTCATCCCCTCCAAAACGATCATGGTGGTGTCAAACCAACGACCGCAGAATCTGCATATAGGGCCTGCTGGATCAGCTCCACCCTCTCGGTGTCATGACGCATCTGGTAGAGATTGCACTTGATGATAGAATCAAGCATCCACATATAATGGGGTAGATCGACCCTCCGAATGGATGATCCCGACCCCTTCTTACCATTGGTCATCCGGGTCATAATCTCTTCAAATCTCACCTCCTCCATATATTGTGGGAAGAGGGTGGTCTCAGGCACGAAGTCCGAATAACACTTGAGGGCTTCATGAACATGGCGACGGGTGAAGGTGTAGTCACGACCCTCGATCTAGGTCGTAACTATGTCATCAGTCGAGCCATCCTCCAAGCCCTGGTAAAATAGGCGTACGAGCCTAGGGTAATAGCACCCGTGGAGTGGAATTAACAGGTTGCCGAGGCCCGCTTTGACCAAATAGTTCCTAGCCCAATTGGTCTCGCCTTCGACGTCGGGGTCGGTAAACAAATTGTCTTCAATAATGTATTCGTTTTCAAAAGTCTTGGCCGCCCACCATTGTTGCGATCTCCAATGTGCTTACTTTATTTGTTGGTGGTAAAAGTAATTTAAAATCAAAGTAAAATAGGGGATGGAATCAGCACAACTGAGAAATCCTAGACCTGCAAGATACAGGGTCCATTTGTAGCAAGTTTTGATAAGTAAGAGTTTGTCCCACAGGGAAAGGTGATCTACAGCTCCAAGGGAGCCATCTCTAGTAGTCCCTCCAGATCTGACTACAGATCTGGCAATCCTAAAAGGAGGGGAGTTTAGGGTCACTTATTCTAAGTATCCTAAGGTAGCCTAATGAATTAACCACAGAAAGGGGCTGAGAAGATGGATGGAGTGAGGGAAAATAAATATAAAAGGGTGAGAAGTATGCTATTGGATTCAGATCTGCTAGAATTTATGACTCAGATCCAGATCTGCTGGTATAGAAATCCTGTCCAATGGCTACATTATCACCAAAGAGGAGAAAGAATTCAACTCATCCCTGTGGCATGATCCAATCCCTTAAGGTTATAACCTGTCCACTTAGATGGTCACAGACTATCCGATGGGGGAACCACAATCCAGAGATGGGTCAAAACAAGTTAATCATTGTAGGCACTACTTCATCTAGGCTACAAGCTCAGGAATCCATAGGGAACCTCAACCTCTAAAGCTCTATGTGTGGGGCTAAGGCTGTAAAGGACCATGATAGCCCAGACACATAGAACCAACAAGAGATTGAGTACCACCTTAGATCTAGTTGTCCATTGCTTGAGTGGGACTACAATGGTCCAGTCACAAGCCTACAATCTCCATACTCAGATCAGATCTAACATCTGATGGTGGGTCTATACTAATATAGGGGAGTCTGCCTCTGTACAATCTCCTACCAGGCTACAAGCTCAGGCTCGGAGAAGAAGGATCCATTTTGGATCGGCGGATTGGATTCACCCTAAGGCTAAAACCTGTCCACTTAAATGGTCACAGACTATCCCAGAGGTTATCTTCCTCACGGAGCCCAAAACAAAACAAGAATATTGCTGCCACCACCATGGTCACAAGGCTACCAGTTCAGGCTTCCATGGGGATTTCAGATCTAGTGGGTCCTGTGGTGGGGCTAAGGCTGTATAGGACCATGATAGCCCAAACACACAGGTCACTTGGATCTGAATGGACGTTAAAATCAGTCCACCATTGCTTTGAATCACAGCCAAAGCAATGACAGATCACAAGGCAGCAGCCTTGCATAGAGCAACTCACAAACACATGAATCCCATAAAAGTGCAACACCCAATCACAAATTCCATTAATCTAAACTTAATAAGCATACAAAGGCATGGCCAGCAAGTGCTGGGCCATGGAGAGAAGAAGAAGAAAAAGGAAAACTACTTACAGCTACAGAAAAATAAGACTACAATGCTAAAAATAGAGCAAAAACTGAACTCTTCCGCCCCCTAAACCTAAACCAGGCTTAGGTTTATATAGCAGTGGGTGTGGCGGTGCATTAGGGTTAGGAAACCCTAATTTTAGCGATGCCACATGGCCTATTAATGATCCTTAGATGCCTCGAGGCGCGTGCACAAAGATTTGAGCATGGGAGTGCATGCCCTAATCGCTGGAAATCCCCAGAATGTCCTTTACAGAATGATTAAAGTTGGAGTCCAGAGCTTTGCCAGGTTGCAGCCGATTCCCAAACTTGTCACGTGATAGCTCTATTCTTCGTGTGGTTGAGTTTAACATTAGAACTTCAGACGTCGTGGGGTTGCAGCTTCTTCCTGAACCGCGCGATTGGGCTTCGCGCGGTTGGATTGTTACTTATGAATAGTGCGAGAATTGTGCGAGCATTCCATTTCACTTTGCGAGGCTAACTCTGGCTTCGCGAGATTGCTTTCTTCTTGAACCGCGCGACAACTTCTTTTCTTGATAGATCTTTGCAAGGATCCTCGCAATAGCTTTGAGGCATTTTTGAATTACGCCACAGGTTCTCTTGATATTTGCATCCTGCGACTCTCGCGGACAAATTCTTGAGGTAGGATTCAAGCTCTCTCTCCTCTGTTCTATGAATCGCAAGATCGCGACCATTTACTCCTAAACTTTGCGAGAGCTACACGAAGTTGTGCTTCTGAAGCTCTTCTGTTACTCAACTGCACGAGCACTTGTTGTGATGTCTTGGGAAGCTTGCGAGGACTGCGCGAAGCATAGTTTTCTGAATCCTCTGGAGCTTTGTCAACTGCGCGAGGCTTGCCTTAGGTTTGGATTCATGGCTCATTCTTCTGAGGGACTTCTGGTGCCAATCATGGGCTCCTTAACAGGATTTATGGCCTTATTATACTGTTGTTTATTATCTACAGAAAACACTTAACAAACCTTTATTAGATGGCTAAGGGCCTAATCAAAGGCTAAGTTAAAGAGTGAAAAGTGGTACTTTTCAGGTCTTAACACATCCCCAAACCTAATCTTTGCTAGTTCCTTAGCAAAGCTACATTAAAATAACTACAGAATTTAAATGCCACTTTCGTAGGGAGCACGGATACATTTAGCATATGTACCAAGCCTTTTAAACCCCTAGGTGATTCCTAGTGGAGGAGTGAAGTCTCCTGAGGGTTTTCAGTGAAGACACCCACAAACTTCTCAATGAGACAGTTAACATAAGTGCATTATTATCAAGTGAGCAGTCAAGAAACAGAGTGAGTTCACCCTTGAATTAGTAAAAATATAAGAAATTCAAATACATTGGCTGCACAGAAATTTAAACAGTATAAGCTTCTCATGAAAGCATAGCATTTCCAATCAATTTACACCAAAGAATAATTTACATGTGTGTTAGCACTGAGCTCATCACTGGATCAAAAATTAGGTTGTAGATCATACTTAATGCATTCAAGATCAGACCCAAAACTCTCCAGGGCATACTCTCATAAGAACTGTTGAGGGTTTCATTTTCTCTCAAGCTCAAGAGCAGTTACATCCCCCAAATGGGTTTGTAAGCATGAGCATAGGCATAGCTCTGAAGTTCTGGCATCATTGATAGATCCTCACCATAGATTGGATAACTCTTTATCTCCACATGACAGCTCACTCAACTTTGGATCACAAGGGCTTTAACTGGGCTGTAATGTGGCTTATGGAGTGGGGTTAAAAAGAATGGAAGGTTGAAAAGGGGTTCAAAATTGAGAAATCAGTAGGTGAAGGAGGTGATTCATGACTTCACCTTCTTTAATTCAGCTCCTTTCATCTTCTTTGAGGTTTTCAGATTTGAAGTGATCAGTTTCTCTTCTTGATTTTGATTTTTCCAATGAAAGTTCCCTCTTGACTCCTCTCTTACTCCTCTTCATTATTGTTTTTGTTTCTTTTTTATGTATTTTTCTTCTTTTTCTTTTGTTTTTGCTTTTCTGAAATGCCACCATTTTCTCAGTTACCATACTGCCAGAATTTGAGGTACTTCTTCTTTATTCACCTAATGTTGACCATAGCTAGTCCATCTTCAACTCTTATTCCTTTACCTTCTGAGTTCTTAGAGTGAGGGTAAGGTTAAATCAGATACATAGGTTCAGGTGCAAGTACTCAGGTGTATTTTGAAGAAATTTAGGATTTAAGGCTCAAAGGGGGTATGGACAAGGGCAGTTGCTTAAGGTTGGTCTATTTAGGCTCAAACTGACCAAGAGAAGGCCTTGATCCCTTCCTAAGTCTCATGAGTGCTGTCAGTTGTTTCAATTTGGAGTTGCCTAACTTCTAGTGAGCACAGTGACTCAGCCAGTCCTTAGAGCTAGAAGAAATTGCCTTAGTCACTCCTCAAAGAAATTTTTTTTGTATAGGCCCAAATCTCACTGGTTATGGTCATCCTTTAAATTCTTAAGTATGTCCTTACCTTTAGCTTTCTGTAATGATTCACTAAGTGTTGATATAAGTGAGTTTCCTTGGTGATCTCATCATGGAAATGTGAAAATTTTAAAAGTTTATACTATCTAAAGTTTGGAAAAAATTTTAAATTTCATTATTGTTCTGATTCTTCAGTGAACATGGTTCCATTTCCATCTTACTCACAAGGTTCTGCTGCACTTAGGTTAATTATTCCATTGGCAAGATCTGCCTGCCACACCCTCAAACCTATGAGGAGCAGTGTCCTCACTTGTGCAAAGGTGGGTGTGCAGCAAATTTATCAAGGGCATAATAAAAGGACATAACATGGAACAGACAGACAAGAGACAAGGGAAAATAGTAATGACAAAAGGAGAAGATCTATTATACGAGAGAAAGGTACAAAATGAAAGATAAAAGGAGAAAAAGAAAATACAGAAACAGCAAAAATCCTAGGTACAAGCTAATCAGAGCCTGAATCAAAACCGGTCCCAACCCATCCTCTTGGCATGCTCTTGAAGGAGAGCCTCTTCCTCTTTCTTCTTTCGTGCCCGCTCTTCCTTCCGTTGAGCATCAGTTTTGGGCATAGTTGGTGCCCTGACCCTCATTTTTTGGGTCTTTGGTGCAGGAGGGATCACTGAAGATTTATCTATGGTTTGCTCCGGTGATTTGATAAGACTTTTGCCTTTGGGACTCTTCCCTTTTGAGCCATTCCCTTTGGAGGCTGGCCCTTGCTGAGTCTGAGGGGGAATAAGAGGAGATTTAGCTTTTTCTGGCTCAGGAGGGACAAACGGGCTCTTGCCTTTATCTTCAGTGGTGGGGCCTCCTCAGACTGGGCAGATTGTTCTTTTCCAATTTTGATAGAGGCAGCTGTGTGAGTAGTCCTCTTAGCCGTAACTTTACTTCTCTGAGGATAAGTTTGCTCAGCAGGGTCAGAAGAAGGAGGAGCAACAGGAGATTTAGCACTTGGATGCACAGGTGGGGCAGAGTCAGAATCTGAATCAGAGGGAAAGAGAACAGTGGGGTCTAATCCAAGGGCTGCAGCAGCCTGTCTGCATTCATCTTTTGAAAGCAACCAACCATGGGGGTCATCCTGAGCAGAAGCTCTGGTGGCCTTTGGGGGTGGGGATGGTGGTGCAGGCTTTTTTCCTTTTGGGCAAGCAGTGGCTCTTTTGGAGGAGAAGGTTTCTTGGGAGGAGCCCGTTTTCTCTTGGGTGCAGAGATTTGGTGGGGAGGCAGTAGGAGGTGGTGGAGGTTCTTGAGTAGGAGGTGGAGGAGGGGGTGGAGGAGGAGGTGGTGGAGGAGGAGGAGATGTAGATGTAGGAGCAGGGGGAGTGGAAGAAGATGGCCCGGGGTGTGTGGAAGGTGGGGCCTCAGGGGGTGCTGTAGCAAGAGGGGTGGCTTCAATTGGTTGGCCTGTCAGAGATGCAATCCTTTTTTGCAAAATTTCAATATGTTTTTCAGCATAAAGGAGTTTGGCATCAGAAAGCCCCTTAGTGAGCCTGTGGATCTCCTCAACATTGTTCAGCCTCTTTTCAAACATCCGGGCTCTCTTGTGCTCCAACTCGGCATTGGCTTTCTCCATCTCCGCCTGCAGTTTATAGTAAGTTGCATCAGCCTTTGTCGCAGTGAGGGTCTCCAAAATTGACTCCCACCCCTTTGAAATATCTCTCGCTTACACGTGAGCAAGCTTCAGGTCACTCATCTTCTGCAGCAACGGGTACTCAATGGATTGTTTGAGTTGGGCCATTCCCCTGAGAACATCCCTCTTGATGTAGGCATTGCCCCTCATGGCATGGAGGAGGGTGAAGTAAGGAGGGGTGTAGTAGAAATGTCGTGATAAGATTGGTAGAAATGGAGTGGAAGAAGTAGAAGGTGATTGGTCCTGTGGGGGTAAAGTGGAGGCTGCAGTGATGAAGTCTTGTTGAGGGGAGGGTAGAAGGTTCTGGTCGGGCCAGCCGAGTGGTCATGAATTGAGGAGGGGTAGGATAAGAGGTGGGATGGAAGGCATGGGTGGAAAAGTAAATGAAGGGGGTCCTTGAAGGTGGGTGGTTCCGTAAGGGTAAAATGGAATGGTGAAGGGTGAATGGTAAGGGTGGGGTTAAAATGTGTGGGGTTAATGGGAAAGGTGGATGGGAAGGAATGGGGTCTGCTTTGGGTTGAGTGGTTGGTAAATTGTGGTGGGGGTAAAATGAGTGGGGGAGGATAGGTAGGGTGGGGAAGGAGTGGTGGGGTATGGTGTCCTGGAGGGTGAGGGTTGTAGTTAAGTCAATGGGGGGAAAATCTTGTTGCACTGTGGAGTCAGAGGTGGAAGGGGACTGGATGTGAGGTGTAGGAGGTGTTTGGGCAGAGATGGGTGGTTTTGTCAATGTTTGAAGGGTGGATTTGATGGTGGTGATGTCAGTCTGCATTTGGTCTTGGGTGAGTGTTGTGGTTGATAGTTGGGTTTGAATGTCATGTATTAAGGAAAGGATATGGGTAAGTGTGTCTGAGTGAGGTTGGGGTGGAGCATGAGAAGAAGAGGGAACAAGTTGGAAAGGGGAAGTAGGGGCATGATGGAAGGTTGTAGGAGGAGGAGATGGAGGTTCTGGTGAGTGATGTGGGGAAGGAAGTGGGGAATCTGGGAGAGTGATATCATGGGTTGGCATGGTGTCAAGAAAGGTAGTCATGAAGGCCTGATATCCGAAAGTAGTGGCGAGGTTAAAGTCAAGGTCTGGGAGTGGAGTTGAAGTAGGGATGGCTGGGATGGTGGCTGGGTCAATGTGTGGGGTTTTTGTGAGAATGATAGGGGTGGTTGGTGTAGGTAAGGATATGGCAGGGGTGGTGTGAGAGGTTTTCTTTTTAATATAGGTGATCAGGGGAGGGCTGTCAGGGTTCAGTTCAAATGATGGGGGAATTGGGAGTGTGTTTTGAGGTAATGTAGGTGAAGGTAAAGGGCTGTCATGGGGGTCAACACTTTCCTCCCAGGAACGAATCACAGGGAAATCTGGAGTGGGTATGGAAAAGAGAGATAAAAGAGGAAAAGGGAAAGATGGAATAGGCAAAGAAACTGATGGATGGGCAGGTGTGGTGGATGGAGGTGTTGCTGCAGAGTCAGTAGTGACAGTAGCTTGCACCACCTTCTTGGGAGCAGGAGCTTTAGCCACCTTTTTGGGAGCAGGGGTGGCCTTTGCAACAACAGTCCCCTCTCCTTTCTCAGAAGCAATCTGAGCCTTCTTTTTCTTATTGGGATCCATCAGACTCCTGCTGATCCCCTATTGTCTCTTTGCGAAAGTAGTAGGGGGGAGGTCAATAGTTAACTCCCCCACTGGTATCTTGTATCCTCCCCTCAAGAGTAGTCTTGTGATTAGCTTTGCATAGGGGAGAGTGTGGAGCTTCTTTTTGTGCCCTAGCTTCACCATAATATCCTTCATGGCCTCAAACATCAACCTGGCAGCATGGAAATCGTGGCCCAGAGAAAAGGAATAAACAGCATCAGCAATTGGGGTCCTCCTCTCCTGTTGATGGCCGACATAATAAATGTTCTTTCGCAGAACTTGATTGATGAATAGAAGTTTAGGGTCTAGGTCTCTTCTCCTGATGGAATCCTCGGTGGCCTTCAATCCTCTGGTAAGGGCCTGTGCAATTCTATCAATGGGGGCACACACAGGGGGGCCATATCCACAGTTGGGGTCAAAGATAGCAGGGATGCCCATCACTTGACAAAGAATCATGTGGTCGAGTAACATTTCAAAATTGTCAACTAACACAAGGAGGCTGGCTGCCCACGGTGTCCGTCTAGCCCTAATGTATCAGAAAGAGTTGCACTAGTCTAGGGTAGGCTAGTGCAGGGATAGCTTGCAGCAGGGGGGTCAAACCAGCTTTGCACAGGAACTCAATGGCAGGGGCTGACAGAGGTTCTGTCTCAAAGAAAGATAGGTCAAAAATAGCTTCAGGCTCCAAGGGAAGGGGAGTCAGGAGCTCAGAGGGTGTGGAGTAATCAGGTGTTAGTTGGGCCCCTTTCTGAACCACTTCTTTCCCTTTTTGCGGCGCCGTTGAGGACTTGGCCTTCTTGGGAGTGGGCTCCACGGGAGCCTTATCCCTTGCTCTTTTCACAGGTGCGCTCTTAGGGGCCATGGAACTTCTCCTCTGTGAATGTGTAGTTTGAAAAATGAAAAGCAAAGGTTGAGAGCTGAGTGTTACCCTAAAACTTAGGGTTTTGTTCAATCAGATGCACGAAAGACTGTGAGAGCTCCAATCAGAGGGCAACTGGTGGAGGAGGCTTTAGGAGCAAATCCCCAGAATTTGAAGGTGAATGATGGACTGTAGAAAGGATGGTGGAGGAGAGAGATTAATGGGAGTCAGAGCTAGGGTTTCGCTGGCTGGAGAAGAAAGAGAAAACAAAAAGGAAAGCAGCGCGGGGTTGGATTATATAAATCGCGGGGCTCGGCGCGCTTTGAAAATATCAGCTCGCTGGATAGAAATGAGTGGGTCGCGAGATTGGACTTTCATTTGGATTGCGCGAGAGAGTCTACACAATTGTATTGAATCTCGCGACAGCTTAGCAGGCTAACATCTTATGAACTGTGCGAGAAGAAACCACGCCTATTTTTCAGAACCTCGCGACAGCTAAAACAGTGAAAAGGATCACACACCCATTAGTCTATCCTTTTCCTTTGTTTTGTGGGTGGATTCTCTCACATTCTCTTTTCCAGGGACACCCACAGTCATTCTAAAAGGGATTCCCACAGGCGTTCCCAACATTTAAGCATGTAAGTACTCCAAACGCATTTAATCAAAACATCATATTCAAACAGCATTCTTATTATCAAAACAGTACAATCATCATTCATTTACTCAAAATCATCAATTCAAAGGGAATAAGAACCAAAGCAGTGTATAATTCTCGTGTCATGTACATTCAATCGAAATTCCTATAAACAGAAAAAAAAAATGAACCATACTAAAATACATAACATACACAATGCACAATTTTATGAATCAAGTCAATGAAAGATCCCCTTGCCCCTCAAGGTTTGAGGATCCTTCACCAATCAAAAATTGGCCCTTGGGATTAACCACTGGTTGACTGGGCAACCTCCCATCCTCTGTTTTAGCTAAGGCATTCGCTAGTTGGCCAATCTGCTCTTTCATCTTCTCTATGCTCTGACCATGAGAATTTACAGTCTGAGCCATGGACCCCAGGTTTTGCAATGAAGTCAAGACCTGGTCCTCGAAGGAAGCATTTTTGGGTTGAGATGGGGGTAAGACTAATTGATTTTGTTGCTGATGGGGGTGTTGCTGGTGTTGAAAATTAGACCTAGGGGCATATCCTTGGTTGAACTGCTGCTGTGGCCTTTGAGGTAAAGCTAATATCTGATGTGGCTGCATATAATTGTCTTGCATCCGCCTCAAATTTGGGTGGTCTCTCTATTGGTAACCAGCATTTTGGTGCTGGTATCCATATGGCTGTCTGTTGTAGCCACCAGATTGTTGCTGGCCAAAAGATTACGCAGCAGCAGCATGTTCCAATACCAATTCAGGATATTGCCCTATAGATGGACATTCCTCTACTGTGTGCTGTGGGGATTGGCATATCAGACATGCCTCCACCACTTGAGCAGCCCTTCTGGGTTGCATCACAGTCAGTAATTTGTCAAACTTCAAAGAGAGGTTTGCCATCTGCAGCTGCAGATCATTGTTCCCAGACACCTCATAAACTTTTCCTCTTGTCAATGCAACAGGCTCCACTTTTGACACAGACTCCTGACCAGTTCTTGCCAGGGATAGCTTTTGAAAATCATTTTCACTGATTACTTCAAACAATTCCCATGCCTCATCAGCAGTCTTGTGCATGTAGGTTCCACCACAAGAAGCATTAGCCATATCTCTATTTTTCTCATCAATCCCATCGTAGAAGCTTTGTACAAAAGCATGATCTTGTGGTGGGGGCATTGTTTGAGCATTTCCTTAAACCTATCCCAGGCTTGATTAAAATTCTCAGTCGGGGATTGGGCAAAAGCAAGAATTTCCTTCCTCAACTGGCTTGTTTTGGTCTCAGGGAAGAACTTTGTCAGAAACTTGGTCTGTAGGTCTTTCCAAGATGCAATGCTATTATTGGGAAGAGTGGCCAACCAGGTACTAGCCCTATCCTTCAGAGAGAAGGGAAAGAGCCTGAGCCTAGTAGCCTTAGGTCCCAAACCAGCGATATTGAATGTGGTGCACAAGGCCAAAAATTGGTCAATATGCTTGTAGGGGTCCTCCTTGCTAAGCCCATGGAAAGAGGGCAGCATCTGGATGATAGAGGTTTTAATTTCATAATTCCACTGAACATCAGGGAATTGAATGCTAAATGGAGAGTTATAGTCATCCGGAGCATTCAACTCCTTGAGAGTTCTGGGTTGTTCTTCACCCATGAGTACTGTCTCAGATTCAATTGGGGGCTCTACTGTGGTGTGTCTATTTCTTCTAAGTCTTCTACCCCTTTCTAGCTCAGGGTTGAAAGGCTCTAAAGTAGGACTAAGAGATCTCCTACCTAGCATACAAACACACCACCAGCAAGGACAACTCCTTGCAGGCACATTATACTTGACTCAAAGAATTTATCTAACAAATTTACAGCTATTTTAAGAAAACATAAATTTACAACTATCCTAAATACTGCTATGGAAATTGTAAGAGAAATAGACACAGTTTTAAAGGTTTAGAGAATTTGCAAACAGAGGTAGCTAATCTCCAAATGCAGTCCACAGTCCTTCTCTGCTGCTGTTTAGATCTGCAAGAAAGATTCAAACTTACATCAGCAGTATCAATTATTCAAAGCTACAAAGAACACTAAAAATACAAAAACTAAGGGTCTTCTAATAGATCATCGTTCCCCGGCAACGGCGCCAAAAACTTGTTGCGATCTCCAATGTGCTTACTTCATTTGTTGGTGGTAAAAGCAATTTAAAATCAAAGTAAAGTAGGGGATGGAATCAGCACAACTGAGAAATCCTAGACCTGCAAGATATAGGGTCCATTTGTAGCAAGTTTTGATAAGTAAGAGTTTGTCCCACAGGGAAAGGTGATCTACAGCTCCAAGGGAGCCATCTCTAGTAGTCCCTCCAGATCTGACTACAGATCTGGCAGTCCTAAAAGGAGGGGAGTTTAGGGTCACTTATTCTAAGTATCCTAAGGTAGCCTAATGAATTAACCATAGAAAGGGGTTGAGAAGATGGCTGGAGTGAGGGAAAATAAATATAAAAGGGTGAGAAGTATGCTATTGGATTCAGATCTGCTAGAATTTATGACTCAGATCCAGATCTGCTGGTATAGAAATCCTGTCCAATGGCTACATTATCACCAAAGAGAAGAAAGAATTCAACTCATCCCTGTGGCATGATCCAATCCCTTAAGGTTATAACCTGTCCACTTAAATGGTCACAGACTATCCCACAGGGGAACCACAATCCAGAGATGGGTCAAAATAAGTTAATCATTGTAGGCACTACTTCATCCAGGCTACAAGCTCAGGAATCCATAGGGAACCTCAACCTCTAAAGCTCTATGTGTGGGGCTAAGGCTGTAAAGGACCATGATAGCCCAGACACATAGAACCAGTAAGAGATTGAGTACCACCTTAGATCTAGCTGTCCATTGCTTGAGTGGGACTACAATGGTCCAGTCACAAGCCTACAATCTCCATACCTAGATCAGATCTAACATCTGATGGCGGGTCTATACTAATATAGGGGAGTCTGCCTCTGTACAATCTCCTATCAGGCTACAAGCTCAGGCTGGGAGAAGAAGGATCCATTTTGGATCGGCGGATTGGATTCACCCTAAGGCTATAACCTGTCCACTTAAATGGTCACAGACTATCCCAGAGGTTATCCTCCTCATGGAGCCCAAAAAAAAATAAGAATATTGCTGCGACCACCATGGTCACAAGGCTACCAGCTCAGGCTTTCATGGGGATTTCAGATCTAGTGGGTCCTGTGGTGGGGCTAAGGCTGTATAGGACCATGATAGCCCAAACACACAGGTCACTTGGATCTGAATGGGACCTTAGAATCAGTCCTCCATTGCTTTGAATCACAACCAAAGCAATGGCGGATCACAAGGCAGCAGCCTTGCACAGAGCAACTCACAAACACATGAATCCCATAAAAGTGCAACACCCAATCACAAATTCCATTAATCTAAACTTAATAAGCATACAAAGGCATGGCCAGCAAGTGCTGGTCCATGGAGAGAAGAAGAAGAAAAAGGAAAACTACTTACAGCTACAGAAAAACAAGACTACAATGATAAAAATAGAGTAAAAACTGAATTCTTCTGCCCCCTAAACCTAAACCAGGCTTAGGTTTATATAGCAGTGGGTGTGGCGGCGCATTAGGGTTAGGAAACCCTAATTTTAGCGATGCCACATGGCCTATTAATGATCCTTGGATGCCTTGGGGCGCGTGCACAAAGATTTAAGCATGGGAGTGCATGCCCTAATCGCTGGAAATCCCTAGAATGTCCTCTACATAATGATGGAAGTTAGAGTTTAGAGCTTCGCCAGGTTGCAGTCGATTCCCAGACTTATCGCGTGGTAGCTCTATTCTTCTCGTGGTTGAGTTTAACATTAGAACTTCAGACGTCATGGGGTTGCAACTTCTTAATGCTTTGAGCAGTCGCGAGGTAGATAGTTAAGCTCTCGCTGGATTAGGCTTCGCGCGGTTGGACTGTTACTTGTGAATAGCGCGAGAACTGCGCGAGCATTCCATTTCACTTCGTGAGGCTAACTCTAGCTTCACGAGACTGCTTTCTTCCTGAACTACGCGACAGCTTCTTTTCTTGATAGATCTTTGCGAGGATCCTCGTGATAGCTTTGAGGCATTTCTGAACTGCGCGACAGGTTCTCTTGACATTTACATCCTGCGGCTACTACGCGACAGCTGCGCGAGGCAGGATTCTGAAGCTCTCTCTCCTCAGCTATTCTGAGTGAGCTGTGCGAGGTTGATTTCAGGTCTTCTTGAATTATGTGAGACTGTGCGACCATTTAGTCCTGAACTTCGCGAGGGCTGCGCGAAGTTGTGCTTTTGAAGCTCTTCTGTTACTCAACTGCTCGAGCACTTGTTGTGAAGTCTTGGGAAGCTCATGAGGACTGTGTGAAGCATAGTTTTCTAAATCCTCTGGAGCTTTGTCAGCTACGCGACGCTTGCCTCAGGTCTAGATTCATGGCTCATTCTTCTGAGGGACTTATGGTGCCAATCATGGGCTCCTTAACAGGATTTATGGCCTTATTGCACTGCTGTTTATTATCTATAGAAAACACTTAACAAACCTTTATTAGATGGCTAAGGGCCTAATGAAAGGCTAAGTTAAGGGGTGAAAAGTGATACTTTTCAGGTCTTAACAACCATTCATTTGGTTGGGGCATGTTTACGGGTGGCGGTGGTGTCGATGAAGACTCGCACGAAGACGCGCTCGTTGAACCAGATGTGGTATCCGATGACGACGGGGAGGGGGTTCTTATGGGTGATGGTGTTGGTGGTGGCAGTGCGGCGTTCTTACACCGGATCGAGAGCTTTGAAGTCACTTTCTTCGAGGTTAAGTGAGTTTGAGGTGGCATTTTAGTGAAAAATTAATAAAAACTAGGGTTTTATAGCTTGAAATGAAAGGAAAGTTGAAATCTAGGGTTTTACGTTAGGTATTCGATCCGAATGCAATCGATTTCAATCCGAAATCAATGTAAAACTCTTAAAAACCTTAGGTGCACAATCGTTCAAAGAGGAAGAGGGAAAGGCGCGCAAGAAATAAAAACCTCAAAATTTTCAAATGGGGAGAAATCCCCCTTCGATTTATATATATAGGCCCAATTCGAAAACCTAGTAAAACCGCGCAAAATTGATTAATCGATATCAAAAATCGATTAATCGAAACTCAAAATTGATTAATCGAATCCATTTCGATTAATCAAAATCGTGGTCACTTAAAATTTCAATCCTTCGAGCTCACTGGCGTGTGCCAGTCGATTAATCGATTTACTAAATCGATTAATCAATTTTCCAAAATCGATTAATCGAATTTCACTTCGATTAATCGAAATCGTAAAGTTCTTTAAATTTTTCTAAAATTTTCAAGTCACTCAATTAATCGAATTTCTAGATCGATTAATCGAAATCCAAAATCAATTAATCGAAACCCGAATCGATTAATCAAAATTTCCCTTTGTTAATTTTCTAAATCCCCATTCAATTTCCCCTCACTGGCATATGCCAGTCGACTAATCGACCAAAATCGATTAATCAAATTCCCAAATCGATTAATCGGTTTTGATCAAATTTTTTCAGAATTTTCTTATTTTTATGTCTCTTTTGGTTTCTTGATAACTCATGATCAGTTGGTCATTGTTTTCATGAAGCATGACCTCATAGTCAATTCATGTCAACGATGGATCTCAATTATGCATTTAACCCTGTAATGAGGAACACGGTATGGATCAAAATTCTCTCTACTGCATATATTAATCAAAGGTCCCCATCGTATTACAACACATGGTTTACATTCGCAAACATGCTTGCGGTGATACAATTTTGACTCTCAAGCTGTCGCAAACAAGTCCGGATACTGTTCTTTCATGTCGGCCTCTCGTTCCCACGTACCTTCCTCGGGCGGATGATTCTTCCATCGAACAAGCACTAATGGAATCACTTTTGTCTGCAACACTTGTTCCTTTCGATCCAAAATCTCCGTCGGTTCTTCGATCTTGCTCATATCCTCATGCATCTCAAACGATTTGCCGCTCAACATGTGATCAGGGTCATTAAGATACTTCCTGAGCATAGACGCATGGAACACATTGTGTACTTGATCAAATAACGGTGGCAATCCAATGTGGTAAGAACTGCCCCTACTCGATCTAGAACCTCAAATGGTCCAAGATAGCGGGGACTTAACTTCCCTCTCTTTCCAAATCTCATCACCCCCTTCATAGGCGACACTTTGACTAATACATGTTCACTCACCTTAAAGTCTACACTCGTCCGCTTGATATCAGCGTAGCTTTTCTGTCTACTCTGAGCCGTTTTGAGTTTTGCCCTTATCATACGAACATAAGTGGCATTATCTTCAAGTATTTCAGGTTCTAAAACAAATTTCTCCCCGATTTCTTCCCAATTGATGGGCGATCTATATCGTCGTCCATAAAGAGCTTCATATGGTGCCATCCCAATCCTCGTCTGAAAACTGTTGTTGTATGCAAACTCAATCAACGGTAGGTGCTGATCCCATGATCCTTGCAATTCAAACATACATGCCCTAAGCATGTCCTCAATGATCTGATTGACCCTCTCCGTCGGCCCGTCGGTGTGTGGATGGAATGCCGTACTGAAATCTAGTCGCGTTCCCATTCCTTCTTGAAATTTCTTCCAAAACATTGATGTATATAATGGGTCACGGTCGGAAATAATGCTACTTGGAATTCCATGTAAACGGACAATCTCTTTCATATACAGCTCTGCCAGTCTTCCCGCCGTGTACATCGTGTTGTAAAGTAAGAGTGTACTGACTTGGTCAATCGATCGACCACTACCCAAATGGCGTTATACCTCTTTGCAGTACGCAGTAGCCCAATGATGAAGTCCATAGAGATTGATTCCCACTTCCATTTCGGTAGAGGTAGAGGCTGCAATAATCTCGCGGGGTGTCTATGATCGATCTTCACCTGTTGGCACGTCAAACACCGCGACACATACTCTACCACATCTTGCTTCAAACCTCTCCACCAGTAATTATTTTTCAAGTCTTGGTACATTTTTGTGCTACCTGGGTGAATCGCATAGTCGGATTTGTGAGATTCATCAAGAATTGTTCGCCGTAGATCGGCATTTTTCGGAATGTAGAGACGGCTCTTGAACAATAAGGAACCATCCTCCTTGACCGAGAACTCAGATCTAATGCCTTTAGTTACATCTTGACGAATCTTGGTTAGCACCGGGTCTTTCATCTTTAGCTCGTGGATATGCTAAAATATCACCGGTCTCACTGACACATTAGCCAGGAAGGCTCCTGTAGCTTGCGACTCGATGTTCGCATCATATAGTGCCAGATCTTCAAATAACTTCCATCGGTTCATACCCAAAATCAAACTAGCCAACTGAGCTGAACCCTTCCGACTGAAGGCATCGACCACTACATTAGCCTTGCTTGGATGGTACTGTATGGAACAGTCATAGTCTTTGAGGAACTCCATCCATCTGCGCTGCCTCATGTTTAGATCTTTCTGTGTAACAGATATCTAAGGCTTTTATGATCGGTGAAAATCTCAAAAGTCTCACCGTACAAGTAATGTCGCCAAATCTTTAGCATGAAAATGACCGCTACTAATTCCAGGTCAAGTGTTGGATAATTCTTCTCATGCTCTTTCAACTGTCTCGATCCATACGCTATCACCTTTCGGTGTTGATTAAGCACGCAGCCCAAACCACTATACGAAGCATTGCTGTATACTGTGAACCCTCCACTGCCTGAAGGAATCGCTAATACTGGAGCTGAAGTGAGTCTCTTCTTGAGTTCTTGAAAACTCTTCTCACATGCCTCACTCCATTTGAACCTTGCGCATTTTCGTGTAAGTCTCATGAGTGGTCCTGATATCTTCAAAAACCCCTCAACAAAACGTCGATAGTAGCCCGCCAATCCAAGGAAACTATGGACGTCGGTCACGGTCTTTGGTTGCTCCCAATTGACCACTGCTTCTATCTTTGCTGGATCTACAGTGACACCATGCTTTGAGATGACATGTCTCAAAAAGCTAACTTCTTTTAGCCAAAACTCGCATTTGCTGAGCTTGGCGTATAATTGGTGTTCATGTAGAGTCTGTAGGGCTACTCTCAAGTGCTTCTCATGCTCTTCCTCTGATTTTGAATAGATCAGGATGTCGTCAACAA
Source organism: Chloranthus sessilifolius (assembly GCA_021018995.1). Classification (NCBI taxonomy): domain Eukaryota; kingdom Viridiplantae; phylum Streptophyta; class Magnoliopsida; order Chloranthales; family Chloranthaceae; genus Chloranthus; species Chloranthus sessilifolius. The sequence continues at coordinate 46,912,605 of CM037593.1, read as the reverse complement.
ACACTATGACACAAGAGTCTAGGTGTGGTTTAAAAACCCTATTCATCAGATCCATGAATGATGCCAGGGCATTTGTCAACCCAAACGGCATCACTAAGAACTCATAATGTCCGTACCGTGTCTTGAAAGCAGTCTTCTAAATATCCTCTGCCTTGACTCTCAACTGATGGTATCCAGATCGCTGATCGATCTTGGAAAAGTACCTCGCACCTTGCAGTTGATCAAACAAGTCATCTATCCTAGGTAAAGGATATCGATTCTTAATAGTGAGTTTGTTCAATTGCCGATAGTTAATGCATAGCCGCATTAACCCATCCTTCTTCTTTACAAACAAGACTGGTGCTCCCCATGGAGACACGCTCGGTCTAACAAACCCCTTGTCCATGAGTTCTTGTAACTGCTCCTTCAATTCCTTCAACTCAGCAAGAGCCATTCTATATGGTGCTTTAGAAACAGGCTCCGTTCCTGGTGCTAAGTCAATGGCGAATTCCACTTCCCTTTCTGGAGGTAATCCTAGTAATTCCTTCGAAAATACATCTTCAAATTCTCGCACCACGGCTATCTCGGAGATAGTATTCTTCACTTCTTTATGCTCCTTCAAGAATGCCAAGTATCCACTACACCCTTTTCTGATCAAATGCTCGACTCTGACTGTCGAGATAAGTGGCATATGTGTCGACCTCTCTCCTCGAAATCAGAATGATCTCCTCATATTGGGTCTGAAGATGACGACCTTGTTCTTGCAATCTACCGTCGGATAATGAGTCGACAGCCAATCCATGCCAAGGATCACATCAAATCCTTGCATGTCTAACAGAATTAGGTTCGCCTGTAGTTCAAAGACGTCTCCATCCATGATTCTCACGATCATGGAGTTGCAACCCTTTTTGGTATCAACCGATTTTCCAGTAGGAACAGTCACGGTTAACACAAAGTCTAACTCCTCTGGGTTAACTTTCATCCTCTTTGTGAAGCGAGGGGTAACAAATGAGTGGGTTGACCCCTGGTCTATCAACACTCGAGCTTCGTATGTCACGTCGCTTCCCTTCTTATAAATTTGTGACGTACCTAATCATACATACACATATATATATAATGTCTATCATCACACTAGAATTTATTACATGCAAGTTCTGTTATATTTTCTATATGGATGAACCTTCTCTATCTAAAATTTTTAAGAATTAAAATTCTTTATTTGAAATAAATCTCACCTTGGATCACATCATTTGTATTCTGTGCCTCTTGAGCAGTGACTGGGTAGGCTCTCCCTTGGACAATCGGCTTCCTTGCGTGTATCGATCGTGGCATAGGAGCTGAAGCCGTCTTCCCTTTTGTTCACCTCGGGGCAATCTTTGATCAGGTGGCCCACCTTGCCACATTGAAAACAACCGCGAGTTCTCTGCCTACAATCAGTTGTTCTATGAGACTTGCCACACTTGGCAACCGTCTCCCGAGGTGTGGAAGAAGCTGCTCGCGAGAACCCCTATGTAACTGTAGCTCCGATAGTAATAGCGGGGCTCTCGTATCGTATCGGCCTCCCCGATGCAAGCAATAGAAATTTCTGCTGGTTGGTCTGCTGCGCCGGTCTCCCATAACCTCCCTGGAATGGTGGTCTCTGGTTGCCTGCCACGAATCTCAGCTTTTTGTTCACCGGCTCGTAGTTCCCCATTCTACTTTGGTCCATATTCTACCTTCCTTGCTGTTCCCTCTGGCGGTATTTGTTATTATTTTCTTCCTCCACTACGAGCGCTTTCCTCATGACCTCCCCATAGGTCCTGAACTGGAATGGTGCTACTCCTACCCTCATGTCCGCTCTCAACCCTTGCTGAAACCTCTTTGCTCTCATCATCTCTGTGATGACGTAGTCAGGCGCGAAACGAGCGAGTCGCATGAACTCCACCCCATACTCTCTAACAGTCATCTTCCCTTGAACAAGCTGTAGAAATTAATTCTCCATTTGGTTCATCACCACTTCTGGGAAGTACAGTTTATTGAATTCCTCCACGAACTCATCCCAAGTCCAGGGCAAATCTGGAGTCTCCTGAGCCCTAGTCCGTGAAACGGACTTCCACCAGGGCCCAACCTCTCCATCCAACATATAGGCTGCCCAACGGATGCTCTCGTCCTCCGTACACGTCAGCACACTGAATACTTTTTCCATCTCACTCAGCCAATGCTTTGCCACCATGGGCTTTCCCTGTCCAGAAAGGCTAGGAGGTCTCATCCTCCTAAACTCAGTAAACGTTGAAGCCACTGGAGGTGTAGGCCCCACTAGAGGCGTAGGTGGCTGACTCTGCTCATGGGCTGTGTGAGCTGCCAAAGATGCTGCCTGCTGTGCCATGGCAGCCACCATGGTCTCCATGGTATGCATCATTCTCTGACGCCCCTCTCTCTCCTCGTTCCTTTCTCTAACCCTTGCCTGTTCCCTTTGATCTTGATCCTGACAATCTCGATCCTGGTTCTCTCCCTGTCCGTGGACCTCTTTACTGTCACTACCTGAAGCACCTCCATGTCCCAAAGGTACTCTATTGGTATCCGAGATGAGATCATCTCGACTACGCAAATTTCTATGATGACCGCCCCTGGGTCGGCCTCTTCCTCTAGGAAATATAACGGTCTGCACTTGAAAATAAAGTTTTCATTAGCAGAAGTCCCTATGCTTTGACAAAAGAATAATTGTCAGAATTTTTAAAAGAAAATGCTCTGATCCAACTATGACAAATTTTTTTGCACATCGAAACTCAGGCATCAAAGACGATCCTCCGCATCGCGTGCTTAACTATGTACGAAACATTGGTATAACAAGCCAAACCAAACAAGTAAGGTATATAAATTGAAAGAAAGCATGCATTAATAATATATTATTCTCTAAATGAAAGAGCTCAAAAGCAGTTCTCATTCCATACCAATGTATAGATACAAGAACAGGCCCAAACCATTGGTGATAAAACCAAGTCACCCCAGATGGTTCGCCAAAAAGAATCTCGAAGTATAATTACATTATTTATCCAAAATAAAGGCTTGACATATCAAGTCGTACCAATATGCTCTCAAAACTGACTCTCTATCAAGGTACACAACAGAGTCTCCTAGAAGAAGTCCTCGGGAGGAGGCTCCAACTCGTCCCCACGCATGTAATCTGAATCACTCGGATCAACGTCTCCCGAAGCCTCGGCCACTGCTAATAATGGACCTGCGACGTATAGTCTAAAGGGTGAGCTACATCCTAGCTCAATAGGGAACAATACAATGAACATATAAGTCAAAATCTCACATATATTCCATGATATTCAAAGCATGGTATGTCTATACATTTGCTAGGAAACAGTTTAAAAGATGGTAATTTGCATTCAAATTTACTGGTAGTTTGCATGTTTCATTTTACTGTTAATTTATCATGAATGACACTGAACAGGCCTAAAGTAAAAATTAAATTTTCAACTTAACTAATCCCCGAGCAATATAGCTTCGAGCCCCGATGGGATACCCTCCATCATCATCTAAATAGACAGTTGTTATATGTATTCCCTGAGAATACGACCCAAGCCCTTTTCTTAATAGGTGGCGGGGTTAAATCTCATCTCAACATCCCTGGGATGTGCTTACTGTGTATGGATAGACCTTCGCACAGGTGTACGGATTGGCCGCCGTACCGGTCATGGATATCCTGCCGAATCAGTCTTGGGTATCCCGCCATGTCGGTGGGGTATCCTAATCAAACCTCAAATAACAAAAATAACATGTGCTTTACACATAGTTCATCATGTAACTGTGCTATCTTATATCAATTAGGCCTTAACAGTAGTTATTCAATCTTACTTACATCCCTGGGATGTCTAAATTACTCGCATCATCTTGATGCCTTTATCACTTTCTCATCTCCTGGGGATGCCTCATTTTTATTAACTTACTTGGTCTCAGTTGTTCGCATCATACTGATGCCTTTATCACTTTCTTGGTGTCACACACACACCCATTTTTACAAAGATTTTTATAGTTAAAATATTTTCAATTTGATCTCTATATCACTACATACATGCTCTTGCAATTAAAGTGCATGTTCAAGGTGTTCCCTACCTCAGGTCCCTGAAGGTCCAAGCATCAAGGTCCCACGCGGCTCCTTATGCTAGCTTTCACATGTACCACCTATGGTACATTATGATACATGCAACACATCACTAAAGATGCAATAGAGGAGGTCCTAGACCCTCCATGAATCTCAAAGTCTAATTAAGAAGTCAAGTGAAACTGCCAAAGTCGATTAATCGATTCCCAAAATCGATTAATCGAACTCTAAATCGATTAATCGATTAATCGAAATCTAAAATCGATTAATCAATCCAAAAATCAATTAATCAAAATCCCCAAAATGGTAAAGTCGATTCTCAAATCGATTAGTCGATCCCAAATCGATTAATCGAAATCCGAAATCGATTAATCGATTTCCCAATCGATTAGTCGATTTCTCCAAGTCATTTCTCTCCAACCACTGGAGGTACCCAGTCGATTAGTCAATTTTCAAATCGATTAATCGAACTTCAAAATCGATCAATCGATTTCCAAATCAATTAATCGAAATCGGGCATTTATACTTTTTCAATTTCTAGACCAAAATCGATTAATCGATTATCAAAATCGATTAATTGATTTGGCCAGATTCAGCTCCTTTTCGGACTGTTCTTCCAAATCTTTTCCTTATCAATTTTTTCTTCTTTTCTGTCTTTAATCTATCATTCTAACTATACTTGACTGAATTAAACTCATCAAATCTTTATGTATTGAAATCTAATAAAACTTACCTCAAAAATCTCTTAAAGGATTGATTTGTTGGGTTTGATGGCTAGGGTTCCAGCTTTTCGCTTCAACGGCTCCTCATGCGTTAAATTCAGCATTCAATGCTCTAATCTCCTCTTAATATGCATTAAATCCTAGCTTAATAACTCCGCTTGGTTTCTGTGCAACCGTGGGAATCATGACGATCCCGTCGCAACGATACGCTCTCTAACTATAAAAAATATAGAGTCGCCACCCGGAGCTTTTGGTGTCCTGGGATACCTAGTTTATTTTTATGAGCACCGAAGTGATAAAAATATGTCTCTGAATCCGGTCCACACCAAAGGCTCTTGGGTAGGGGCTTCGGTTATCGATCGGGAAGATGTTAGGCACCCAATCAACCGGCTAAATGCGGTCTCTACTTAAGGCCAGGTCTATGTGGGGCTGGTTTATATAGTATATATATATATATATATAATTATATATATATATATATATATATAAAAGAAAGTGAAATGAGCGGCACTTCCCCTTGCCCGAAGGCACACCGATCCTATTGAGCCCTTCCCGCTTGCCAAAATTTGGGCAGCGTAACGGCTCAATTCTAGGATAGAGAAAAAGCAAAGAAGGTAGAGGAATAGAGGGGAGAGTCGGAGCTCTCGGGCCCTTGTAGTACCGTTGGGGAGCCTTGCGTTGGCTTGCTTCGGTGAGCTTTTTGAAGGCTTGTATGGTATGGAATGGAGTTCTAACTCCTAAGGCTTGAAACTAAGAGGTAGAGAAGGAAAGCTAGGGGGTAACACACACCTAACCTAGAAGTTTTTAGTGAAATACTAAGGTCTAAAGGGGCTTTTTCAATTCTAGAATTTGTATGGAGATGGTGCACCAAAGGGAGAAAGATCTTCTCACTTAAGCTCTTTCTCTCTTAGGTAAAAACTCTCAACACTTAAGCAAGAGGGGTGGCTCTCTATTTATAAAGAAAGGGAGAATTAGTGAGGGGTTAAAGTCATAATTAGATTAGCAATTAGGTAATGAGCAATATAAGGTTTTTGTGGTTTTCTAGAGCTTGGAGAAGAGGGATTTGGGTTTAATGGTAGATGATAGGGCAGTGACTTGAATGGCAAAAGGGTGATAACTTAAGCTAATAGGGTCACTAGGGTCCTAAAGAAACACACTCTAGACTTTGGGATGGTCCACAAGTCAAACCTCCAATGTCAATTTTAGCCATTTTTTGAAGGAAACCCAGGTTCAAACTGTTGGAAGTTGAAGACCCGCAGGGGCCCGGCCCGGTTTGCAATTTCCTGCACAAATCTGCAATTTTCAAATTGCTATAACTTTTTATGTACAACTCCAAATTAGGCGATTCTTGGCTCGTTGGAAAGCTGGGAAAGTCTAATTTCCAATGGTATAGACCTTAGGTTGCGCAACTATATATGCTAACCTTGACACTCCTCTTTTCGTCAGCTATTTTAGTTAGTTTGAAATTGGCTCTATGGGTCCGATTTTGCAATATCTCGTATAAATTTATGATCTTTATTCTGCCATATCTTTTTATGTTTAACTCCAAATTAGGCGATTCTTAGTTCATTGAAAAGATGGGAAGCTCTACTTTCCAATGATATATACCTTAGGTTGGGAAACTATCCACAAAAACTTTAGCACTCCTCTTTCTAACCGCTATTCAGGGAGGTTCGAATCGTGCCTGGGAAGGGTTCTAATAGGTCTGGGAAGGGTATGGTTAATTCTTAAGAGTTCGGGATTGGTTTATAATGATTTGGGGTAGGTCCCTAAGAGGTCTAGGGTGATTCCTAAGGGTTTAGGGTGATTCCTAAGGGTTCCATACATGCCATCAAAAGCTCAGAATTACACGTCTCTCGAAAAGTGTTTCGATCGAGCCTTGGGCCAAATTTGGGTGTCTATAGATGCCCCTCTTTGGTATCTGATCACTAATGATTGTATGCCAAAGAAAAGAGACATTTGAAGAGGCCCAAGGCATTACTGTCAGGTTCGCTGCATTCAGAACGAACTTCAAACATCAGGTGAGTAACACGGTGAGAAAACGAAAGCCCTGGGGTGCCAGGCTAATTATTCATTTCTCGAGGTAATCGATTCCCAAGCGCTTAGCGACATTACTGGGCATAACCGAGGTGGAATGAGTTGCGAAAGCCCAATAGCTGGGAAAAATGTTCGCATCTCGAGTTGCGAAAGCCCATTAGTCAGAAAAAACGTTCGCTTCTCGAGATGATTTGAAGGTGATTGATGTTCGAGATTCATTATGAATGCGACAACTTCATAAGTAAGAGGGGTGATCCACCCACATTTAAAGATAGGTGCGAAGTAAACATACGCAAGACTCCATATTTTGCGTCCAATCCTATAAGGCATTTGATGACCTCATTGGATTATTCGCGGGTGCCCCTGTAGAAAGCAGGGTTCGAGATCTTTGGGCGAACCCATCGATCCCAAAGTTTATTTAGCATGACCACCTGAGTGAAGTGAATAGATGTCACAACACTTTTTAGGAGTGTGTGCCATTTTTCAAAGCGTGCCCCAGATCCACATGACCCAGAGTATCCAGTTCCGACTTCCTTGAACAGATCCAGCCAAACATTGGGCACCTCTCAAAAGGGGGCATCCAATCCTGGCCTCTATTGACAATAATCATAATCATCAATTAACTATGTATAATCATGCACCCATCAGGGGCAATAAGCAACAACAAAGGCGATAGAAGCCTCGACCCGGACCCACCCGGGTATAATTTATGGGGACAAACGACCATCATACGGATACCCAGACGCATGGCATACACTTTATAGGGACACCGCTGCCCATACAGGTTTTAAGCCTACAGAAAATAAAAAGGGAACGAACACTTCTAAATTCATGGTTGCACATCGTTTGATTGACACATAATCTCATTCTCAACAGGTTGGTCTCAACCAACGATTGGCCTTTTTCAACGGAGAATCTGAAGCTTAAGACAACTCAAGTTCACACGAATCCAAAACAGAGCGCTCATCGCTCAAAAGATTTAGCAGTGGAGTTGACCCAATCGAAACATTGACTGTTTGATCGGGACTGATACCGTTGCTCCTACCTTGAAGTAGGATCCATGGATCCAAGGCGAACCTTTGACCTAGGACATTAATTTTGCACGTCTGCATTATCGATAAAATATTGACATTTTACCGCATCGAAACACGCATGTGCGTCGCATGAAAACATAGATTTCTCTTTCTTATCAAAATGATTTTCATTTTTTTTTTGTTAGACCTGACGTCGGTGGTGAGATGCTTTATCTGATTTGTCCATCGCTAAGAAGTTGCCTGCTTCGAGGCTTTGGACCGTGTGATGTTCCTGCACATTCTCGAGAAAACGTCAGTCCCTTTTTTGTTTATACATATAAAGAAAATGCATCCTAAACAATAAAAGAAGTAGATTTCTACCTATACTTTTTCATTTTCAAGATATTTTTTTAGAATTTTGTTTTTTGGAGATTTTTTGTTATTTTTCTTTATTTTTGAGATTGAAATATGATGCTAAAAATATGTACATGCAAATGAGTAGAAATATATACACAGTTTTTGGTGTTTGGATTTTTCTTGATTTTTTTGTTTTTGGCTTTTTTTCCTCTTTTTTTTTTTATGCCTTGATAGTAAGATGGAGTAATGGGTCCCATTTTGAGCATAGTCGAACTCCTTCATGCAGTCGGCCCTGAGTGAGTTTTCAGATTTTACCAAGGCCAGAACGTTGATCCTGGATTGAGTTAAACCTTTTTCCTTGCCTCGGGTCATACATTTGACGGTGTGGGTTTCACAAAGACAATTATGGTCGGGACTCGATTCGAACTAGCATGAGCGGCCTAGTCGAACAAGAGGGTATAGGAAGATTAACAAAAGGGTTCCTCAAACATCAATCTTCTCAATCAATCCAAACCTTTCTTTTTCAATTTTTTTTTTTTCTTCTTTTTTTTTTTTTTTTTATCTCCCTTTTTTTACCTGTGGCGCCCTTTCGGGTTTTCACCACGTCCATGGGTTTAGCCCTCTTACCCCAAGCGCCCTTTCGGGTTTTCACCTGGTCCGCACAAGCCCGCTGTTTTTACCCGTAATGCCCTTTCGGGTTTTCACCATGTCCATCTTGCTTTGAGCTTGTATTTTTATTTTATTTTATTTTTTTTATTCTTTTTATTTTCTTTTCTTTTTTCAACAGCCACGACATAGACCTTGATTCCGTTGTAGCCGGTTGGATGGGGTTCTGGTGTCGTCTCACGACTCGGCTCATGTTGACTTAACAAATATTATGACTGCTTGCGAACCTACAAAGAGGGCTTCCTTCAGGGTGTAGCTTGGCCATGGGTTAGATTAGGATTTGAAGGTATGCTGGGTTAAAAGGATTTCCTTGATACGGCTTCAGTTTTCTCGACATACTTTCTTCCTTGGGGGTTTTACTGTACATGCCCCGTGATTCTTCTATATTTTTTTTTGTTCTTTTTGCTTCATTTCAGGCAATCTCTTTTTGAGGTTTTGCTTTTTCGATTTCTTTAGATTTTGGTAGTAACTTTATACACATGCATCTTTTCTCTCTCTCTTTTTTTTTGGTATAGGTACACATATTTTTTGGGGGGAATGGGTTTATTGAAAGAAAGGCCCAGGCTCAAATGGGGTAGCAAAGGATATCATCATTTTTAGGGATGTTTTTTTGGGCTACTGTGCTTGGAATGATAGCCTCTTTTGGGTGGTTCTTAAGCAATCACGTATTTGTTTCACCAACACTTACCTTGTCGTGATGGACTAAGAGTAGAACCGTCGGATGTATCCATCGTTGATGGGCTCAGGAAGATGATCTCCGTCCATGGTGGCGAGGCGGATGGCGTATCCCGACAGCACTTCTCGGATGACGTAAGGTCCTTCCCAGTTTGGCTTGAATTTTTCCCTCGGATCGACGTGGAGGGATGGGAAGATCTTCTTCAACACAGTGTCTCCTACCTTCAGATCTCGACCGCGGACATGTTTATTGTAAGCACGTGCGATTCGCTCTTGGTAAACTTGAGTGTGACACAAGGCTAGGAGTCTCTTCTCGTCTAATAAGTTCAGCTGATCAAAGCATGATCTTTCTCCTTCTGCTTTGGGTATGCCTGATTCCATAAGGATTCAGAGTGAGGGTACTTCAACCTCTACCGGGAGGATGGCCTCGGTTCCATACACAATGGAGAATGGTGTTGCCCCTGTAGCGGTACGAATTGACGTTCGGTAGGCCCACAAAGCAAATGGCAGCATTTCGCTCCAATCTCGATAAGTGACGACCATTTTCTCAAGGATGTGGACGACTGTCTTGTTTGCGGCTTCCACGGCTCCATTAGTTTGAGGCCGATAAGGGGATGAGCGATGGTGCTTGATCTTGTATTGCTCACAGAAGTCTCAGATGCGCTTATTCGTAAAGTTTGTGCCGTTGTCCGTGATGATATCTTTGGGTACTCCGAATCGACACACAATATGGTTCTTGAGAAACTTCTCAATATGACTGGCCGTGATGTTGGCATATGACGCCGCTTCTACCCACTTGGTGAAGTACTCAATGGCGACGAGGATGAATCGATGTCCGTTTGATGCTTTTGGATTAATCATTCCGACAACGTTAAGGTCCCAGGTAGCAAACGGCCAAGGAGTGGTCATGCAGTGAAGATCAATGGTAGGAGCGTGTATCAGACTGGAGTGTTCTTGAAACTTATAGCATTTTTGAACATGTTTGCAGCAATCTGATTCCATGGTGGTCCAAAAGTATCCCTGTCGTAGGATTTTCTTGGCGAGCATGTGACCGCTGACGTGGGCTCCGCATACTCCTTCATGGATTTCTTTCATAATGTCGACCGCTTCACTTTCAGTAAGGCATCTGAGTAAGATATTATTGTATGATTGCTTGTAGAGGCATTCCCCACAAATGACGTAACCTGCCGCTAGACGTTGAATGGTTCGTCGGTCTGTCTTGGATGTACCCTCTGGGAAGGTCAGGGTCTCGAGGAAATTCTTGATATCTAAGAACCAAGGTGGCTCATATCAGGCTTTGTAGGTTCCTCAATCTGGAGGCAGAAGGCTGGCTCATTCCTCTGCTCGATCACGATCGGCTTCATCTCAACACCATAGGGGATTTCAATCATTGACGCCAAAGTTGCTAATGTGTCGGCAAAGCGATTCCTTATCCGGGGGACTTATGAGAAAGTCACATCTTGGAAGCAAGCTATCAGATCCTCGAGGTGTTCATGATAGGGGATCAATTTCTCGTCTTTCCTCTTCCAGTCACCATTCGTCTGACATATGATTAACTGTGAATCGCCAATTACCCGAAGGTGAGTTACATTCAGATCAAGAGCCGCCTGCAGACCAGCGGCGCAAGCTTCGTACTCAGCCATATTGTTAGTGCAAGGGAAGTTGAGTTTGATAGAGACCGGTACATGGGATCCTTTTAGTGAAATTAGGATGGCACCAACTCCTTGGCCCTCGACATTTGCTGCCCCGTCAAAGTGCATTACCCATGATTCTTCTGCTTCTTCTGTATCGTCCTCCGTCATGAACAAGATATCTTCATCTGGGAATTCGGTTCTTAACGGCTCATAGTCGATTTCTGAATGACGTACGTGATGTCAAACTCAGATAATAAAAGTTGCCATCGTGCGGTTCATCCAGTGAGAGCTGGCTTTTCAAATAGGTATTTTAGTGGGTCCAGTCGAGCTAAGAGCAGAACGGCCTGGGATAGTAAGTAGTGGCGGAGCCTTTGAGTAGCCCATATAAGAGCTAGGCATGCTTTCTCCAAATGAGAGTAGCGCGTCTCATGATCAGTAAACTTCTTGCTTAGATAATAAATGGCCTACTCTCTTCTTCCCGTTTCATCATGCTGCCCCTAGACACATCCCATCGAAACTTCAGTGGTGGAGAGATACATCAAGAGTGCTCTCCCTGGCTCAGGTGGTACCAAAATAGGTGGATTAAGGAGGTAGCTTTTGATTTTTTCGAACGCGGCCTAGCAATCGTCGTTCCATTCAACGGGCGAATTCTTCCTTAGTAACTTGAAGATCGGCGTGCAGATTGGAATTAGCTGTGCAATGAACCGACTGATATACTGTATTCTGCCCAAAAATCCTCTAACCTTTTTCTCGATAGACGGTGGTGGCATTTCAGTGATGGCTTTGACTTTGATTGGGTTGACCTCAATCCCCCTTCTGCTTACGATGAACCCTAGTAGTTTCCCCGACATAGCACCAAATGCGCACTTCTGTGGATTTAGACGTAGTCGATATTTCCTCAGCCTTTCAAATAGCTTCTGAAGGTTTACCAGATGGTCGCTTTGCTCCGGTGACTTGGCTATCATGTCGTCGACATATACTTCAATCTCTCGGTGCATCATGTCATGAAATAGTACAGTCATAGCTCTCTGGTACGTTGCACCGACATTCTTCAGCCCGAATGGCATGACTCGATAGCAAAAGGTTCCCCAGGGGGTAATGAACGCTGTCTTCTCATGGTCAACCTCTGCCATTTTGATCTGATTGTATCCTGAGAATCCATCCATAAACGAATGCATCCCGTGCTTAGCTGTGTTATCAACCAAGATGTCGATGTGTGGCAGTGGGAAATCGTCCTTTGGGCTTGCTCTGTTCAAATTGCGAAAATTGATACACATGCGGACCTTTCCATCCTTCTTCGACACAGGTACGATATTGGCTAGCCATTGCGGGTATTTGGATACCATGAGAAACCCCGCATTGTAATGCTTGATGACCTCATCTTTGACTTTCAGCATCCATTTGGGTCGGAGACGTCTCAGCTCCTGCTTGACTGGCTTCATATCAGGGTAGAGGGGTAACTCATGCTTGACCAAATCAGTATCCAGACCAGGCATGTCCTCGTACGACCAGGTAAAAACATCTTGGTATGACCGAAGGAAGTCGATCATGCTTTTTCTTTCCTTAGGAGACAGTGACGTTCCGATTTTGGTTATCCTGGGAACCTCCTCAGTTCCTAGATTGACATCTTCGGTCTCTTCGACAATGGGGGTAGGGCCATGCTCAAAGTCGGCAAATCAGTCAAGGAGCTCATTGGGGAGCTCCTCGAGGGGGACATCCTCGTCCAGACTCGTGATCCCTACCTCTTCTTGTATTTCTACAGGGAAGGGGTTGATTTCACATGGGACGGGTATTTTGATTAAGGCATCCTTTTGTGGGACATTTTCTGGAATTTTAAATGACAATATTTTTGGACTTTAGATTTTGTCAATATTTTTGGGATTTTATGTTTTTTCCATGTTTTTGAGATTTTTGTTTTCTTCTATGTTTTTGAGATTTTTGTTTTCTTCAGAGACGGACCCTTGGCCAGGCGGGTTTGTGTATATACAAGGTATTGCCTGCCAAGGGCTTCTCTCACTTTTTATAGGTTGTTTTTTTTTGGGAAACAGGTGCCAAACTTTAGGCCACTTCCGGCTTCCAGAGTTTAGGGCAAAGATGCCCAGTTGCATACCTGAGGGGCCGCTTCTTTACCTGTTGGGATGGAGGGTGCTGGTTGACATGGCTCATTGGAGTCAGCCTCCATCATGTTGATCCCCATTTCGTTTGAGATCATGTCTTCAAACGATAACTCGGTTTTGTGGTGGTTTACCACAGGGGGGTTTGTTCAGGTACCGACCGTCGTTCTTCGAAAAGGGACAACGTGACCAAATCTATCTGCAAGCTGGGAAGGGAGATCTGGGGATTGGTGGGATGGACTGGGGCTTTGGGTTTGTGTGGGGCCAAATGGGTTGCCCCATTTCGATCGATCTTTATGACCCCTGCGCTGACAAAGGAATCCATGATGTGTCCTAGAGCGAGGTTTCTCTTCTATGTTGGTTGCTCGAGCTCTTGCTGTCACGACGACCTTGGCTTTTTCTTTGGCCTCTCGAACCTCTTGCTCTGTGAGCTTATATCCTAGCCCGAATCTTACTTTTTGTCCCTTAGCCACAACTGGCTCTCTTCTGGCTTGTAATTTGGGTCCCAAACCCCTTCCTTTATGATTGCCCCACTTTTGGAGCATCGCCACTGCTACTTCCATTCCGCCGTGGTTGCTGAAGTGATGTTTCTAGGGGGTTCTGGGTCTACAGCTGACAGCTCATATTCAAAAATGTGCAGGTCAGTGTCTTCCTTAGTATGTGGCACATCCACTACCTTAGGATTTTCAATGTTGTGGGTGGCCTTGTCTTTCTCATCGTTCCCTTCACCAATGATGATGATCACCTTCTGTCCTGATATGAATTTCAATTTTTGATGGAGGGTAGAAGGTATCGCCCCAACCTCATGCAACCATGGGCGTCCTATCAGTAGATTAAAAGAGGATTTGATATCCATCACTTGGAATGGTATGGAAAAGGTCATGGGCCCGATTATGAGCTCAAGGTCAACTTCTCCCATGATCTCCCGCCTTGTGTTATCAAAACCTCGAGCACTCGTCCTTGTTGGCCTCAACATGCAGGGGTCCACCCCAATTTTGGTGGCAGTTCTCAATGGGCACACGTTCAATGCAGATAAACCAAGGGAATTATCATGTTCCCGGATTCTACAGTGATGTTGAGAGGTTTAGAATGACTATTTCCCTCTGGCAGGTCCGCATCCGAAAAAGATATGGCATTGGGAGCCATCACTTGACCAATTATCTGCCCAACTTCATCCGGGCTGACTTGAAGTGATACATAAGCATTTTTCAATGCCCCCATTAATGCTTGGAAATGGAGTGGGGATGTCATCAATAAATCCCATATAGTAATATGGGCCGGCATTCTTTTCAGCTGAGTCTCTAGTATATGTTCTCAACTCATCTTCTCAAATGGATTCACAGTGCTCTCTTTCTTCCCCGCGGGTTGGGCTTGTGCTGTTGTTGCTGTTGCTGCCGTTGTCTCAGGCTGTCTCGAGATCTTCCCCGACTTGGTAACAAAGTCCACGGCTCCCTCTCTGCTGATGTTGCCGGCGTTAGCATTGGATTGCTCGTAGCTCAGCGGGACCTGATGTGGATCATAGGTTGGTCCTGGGAGCTGAAATGGTATGGCTATCGGTGTCTGGAGTGCATGCACTGATGGCTCTGGGAGGGTAGGTAAGACATGGCTTTCCTCCATGATGGATGGGGGGGTAGCAAAATTTGGCCAGGTAGGGGTGGTGAGGTTTAATGGTGGTTGCACCGGGGGTAATGGTGTGGGTGTAGGCCATTGATAATTGATGGGTGTAGGCAGAGGGTTGGGGGTTTGATGGGCCATGAGGAAATTGACAGGGGTGGTAGAGTTTGCATATGATTGAGCTGATGATAATGGGGTGGGAGCAGGCCACTGGTAATTTATTGGTGGTGGGGGATTGGGGGTCTGTTGGTTTATTGGGTACTGGATGGGGGTGGTGGAATAGGGTTGATATGCATTCATTTGTACGTAGTTAATGGGAGTGGATGGTGGGAAATAGGCCCTAAGATCTAGGGGTTCAACTGTTGGTGTAGGGGTAGGAAAATAATCTACCAGATTCAGGGGTTCAATCACCCCAACAGTTCCTTCTCCTAGATTTCTCTGCCTTGGTGCCACAAACATTTCTGGATTACAAATGAAGTTTGACGGATCAAACTCCAATTCTTCTTCAAATTCCTCTACCATCCCTATGGTGGGTCTGGGACCTACTATTCTGGTAGGGTGTGGTGGTAAAGGCACCTGATGGATATTCGCATGCTGGTTTGCTTGGGTGGGTGCAGGGGGAATGATCTTTCCAGCATCAATTAAGTCCTGGACCGCGTGCTTTAATGGGAAGCAGTGATCAGTAGGGTGACCCGGACCCTGATGAAAATTGCAATGAGTATTAGGGTCAAAATTATATGGAATCGGATTGGGACGAGGTCGTGGTTGGAGAACAATTATTAAACCCTTTTCAATTAATTATGGCAAAAGTACACTCAGGGATTGCCCTAAAGGCGTAAACACTCGATCATAATGGACTCTCCTCTCCGGGGTCATTTGCATTGCCTGCCAATTCCCTGCTCTTTGTACTGGCCCTGTCCTGACGGGAGCTAGTTGCGCTGCTTGGAATTGGAATGGGGCTACATTGTTATTATTGGGCCGAGTGTTCGCAACATTTTTCATCTCTACCCCTATCCTCCTGTCATTCTTTTGCTCAGTAAACCTCCTAACCCCGCTAGGGGCCCCTGAAGCATTCTTACTCAACCGCCCTTCCCTGATGGCATCCTCACAGCGGTTGGCATTCCTCACCAAATCGATAAAACTAGACTGCTGTTGGTATACAAGAAAATCAGAGATCACTGGCAGAGTGTTCTTTGAAATCATCTCTATCAGCTCATCATCCGATATTCTATTTCTGACCTGAGCTGCCAGTGCTCTCCATCGCCCTAAGTAGTTGCTAAAGGTCTCGTTTGGATTCTACTTTAAATGGGCCAAATCAGACTTGCGTGCTTCAATATCAGTATTATAGACATACTGCTCTTGAAACAAATGCGCTAAATCTTTCCATGTCTTCATCATGGATGGTTCAAGAGATGTGAACCACCTCAGGGCCGGTCCGGTCAAGCTTTTCTGAAAAACTTTTATTAGTAGTCTTTCATCCCCCCTGTACTGGCACATGTCCCCATAATAGGACTTGAGGTGTGCGATCGGATTGCCTATGCCATTGTATTTGTCAAATACCAGCATTTTAAATTTGGGGGGCAAGGGGACCTCAACGAACAAGCATATGTCTGTGAAGTTTGTGGCATGGATTTCAGCACCACCCATTTTCATCAGTTGTTTTTGTATTTTGTCTAACTGTTCTTTCAGCTGCTCTGACTCTTTTGATACCGGGGTTCCTTCCTCAGCCGTCAGTTGGACTTCACTCTGGGCCACTAGGGGATGGGCAATTATGGGAGGGGGGTGGAGGCTGGTCAAAGCCCCAGCATAGGCCCTGCTGTTCCTAATCTCGTCCTCTTCATACTGTTGATCGGCGTAATGTGTAGTGAAGATGGGATTCTCAACTTGTTGCTGTATGGGTTGGATGGGAATGACATGAGTAGGGGTTGGATGAGCCCACTGGGGGTGTGGAAAGGCTTGTTGAGTGATGGGAATTTGGTTTTGAAATGGGGTCGGATAGGGCCACTGGGTGTGAGGGAAGGTTTGGGGATGGCCTTGGGGTGCGGGGCCATGGGGGAATTGGGTTTGGGGGATGGCATGGGTTTGACCTGACTGTGAAGGTTGGGTTAGGTGTTAGGGGTATTGTGGAAGGTATGAGTGTGGGGTTTGGGTTTGGGCCATGAACCCTTGATCATTTTGGGCCATAGGCCATTGATGGGTTTGGGCCATGGGCCCTGGATAGGTTTGGGCCAATGGGCCTGGGTAGGTTTGGGCCATCGGCCCTTAGTGAGTCTGGCCCAATGGGCCTTGATGGGTTTGGGTCATGGGCCCTTGGTGGGTATGGGTCATGGGCCTTTGATGGGCTGGCCCGATGGGCCTTGGTGGGTCTGACCCAATGAGCCTTGGTGGGTCTGGGCCATGGGCCCTTGGTAGGTCTTGCTCGATGGACCTTGGTGGATCTGGGCCATGGGCCCTTAGTGGGTTTGGCCCTATGGGCCTTGATGGGTTTGGATTTTATGGGTTTGGCCCAATGGGCCCTGGGGGATAGGGGTAATGGGGTTTTGGGCCAATGGGCCTTGGGGATGATGGGTAGTGGGGTATTGGGCCATGGGGCCGTGGAGGTCATGGATGGTGGGGTATTGGGCCATGAGGCCCTGAAATGTGTGGAAAAAGGGGGTTTGGGCCAATGGGCCTTGGGGTATGTGGGAGTTTCGAGGTTGGGCCGTTTGGCCTTGGGGTGTATGGATGATGGGGGTTTGGATGGTGTGGATTATGGGAGGTTGGGCCATGGGGACTTGGGGTATGTGGGTGATGGGGGTTTGGATGGTGTGGATTATGGGAGGTTGATGGGGGTCATGGGGGAGTGAAGCATGGAGGTTTGCTAAGGTATGAGATGGATTCATGGATGTGGGGTGTGGAGCAAAGATATTTTGGGAAGCCCTCCATGAGGAGTATGCTTGGAACATCTCCTCCATCATGGCCATGGAAGGGGGGCCGGATGTGGATGATAGATTTAATGGATGATTGGGTATGGATGGGGTGGAGGTGGTGGAAAAATTGGGCATGGCCTCAGTATAATTGGGCATGGCCACGGTAGGTGGGGGTGTATGGGGTGGATGAGGGGATGTATTGGGTATGTTTTGGGATGATGGGGGGTACGATGAGGATGGATGAGGAAAATTGGGCATGACCCTGGTAAAAATGGGCATGACTCGGATGGATGGAGGATTTTGTGGGGGGTTGGATAGGGTGGAAGTGGTGTATGTGAATGTGGGTGGATCGGGTCTATAGGGGGATGATGGGAATTGGGGCATGGATGTGGATTGGGAAAATGGGTTAGGGTTTTGCATGGGCATGGTTTGGGCAAAAGATGGGGAATGGGGGGTTGGACTTTGGATATTTTGGAGGGTAGTGGTTGGGAATATGGGGGCGCCGAATGGGCCGGTAACGGTAAAAGGGGGTTGGGTGAGGGGGATGGTGGAAAAGACTTCTCCCGAATGAGAGTGGGTTGGAGAATGTGGCGGGGATGAATCGAGATTTGCGTAAACCGGGTCCACTACCCATGACATTCTTCGGGAGCAGGTCGGGTAAGGGTGCCTTGGATAAGGCCCAAAAATCCTCCTCCTTCTTCCCCTACGGGACGACGGAGGGCAAGATGATGCCGTTGTGCCGGCACCACAAACTAAATATTTTTTGGGTTTTGATTATATATTTTTTTGAATTTTATGAAAACGTTTTTGAAAAACAAAGGTTCCGAGGCCTTGGAATTCCCTTTTCGGGTGACTCTCGTACCTTAATTCATGACCCGCGGCGACGGTTCCAATGCACTTCAAAAGAATTGAAGGAGAACCTTCGATCTATTGAAGGCACGGAAATTGAGGCAAACGACCCGATCCCTCGAAATGAGCTAAAAAGAAGTTGCCTTCTCTTGACCGGCGGGGGCGTATTGGGTGTTGGAGATGGCGGGGCCTAAACAAGGCACTAAGCACACTAATCGGGGAACTTGGGAGGTGAAGAAGGCCCGATTACTGCTTAAACCCGATTTATCTTTGGGCGTATGTATTTATCGCTGACCAAAACTAAGTAGATTTAATGGCGTATATATTATATAAGCTTTGAGTGTTTACAGGATTTTGGCTAGGCATATTTAATATATATGCTGACAAAAGCTATTCTTTCGACTTGGTTTGATAGTGTGCAACTAGCCCAAATGAGTCTTTTTTTTAGTTTTTTGTGGAAGTTAGGTCGATTCTCTCCTCACCGCACCTAAGGGGTTTGAGTCCGTATAACTTCATCTAGCTCTCCCAAGGGTTTTAAGCTTTTTGGAATGGAAACCCACCCGATATACCTCCGGCGCGAGCGCCTTCTTAGATACTAGGTGGGCTGGGACTTTTCTGGATCATCACCACTAGGGCTGCCGCCATACTAAGATCCGGGTGTTTGTATGTGTGCCTAAACCCAACCCTTTGAAAATCTACCCCATAAAAAAAACAAATTAATTAAGCTCTCCAACTTGTTCAATTTTAATTTTTTCAAAGCTTTTTTTTTTTTTTTTTTGGAAGTTTTCTTTAGTTCAAAGACCGGGGGTGATGATCCCGTGCACTACCTACGGGCAGCGTCCTTATTAGGATATGAATAATAAAAAAGATGGGGCCAGTCAAGCGACTAGGCGGGAAATATAAAGTGCTGAAATTTAAAAGGTGCCAGTCAAGTGACTAGGCAAAAAGTTGCTGAAATTTAAAGCAGAAACGTAGGGGTGAGTAAAAGAAAGGTGCCAGTCAAGCGACTAGGCAAAAATTGCTGAAATTTAAAGCAGAATCGTAGGGGTGAGTAAAAAAGGTGCCAGTCAAATGACTAGGCAAAGATTGCTGAAATTTAAAGCAGAATCGTAGGGGTGAGTAAAAAAAGGTGCCAGTCAAGTGACTAGGCAAAGATTGCTGAAATTTAAAGCGGAATCGTAGGGGTGAGTAAAATGATGTAATCGGAGGGGTGAGTGACAAAAAAATAGCAAAAAAAAAAAAAAAAAAAAAGCAATAAAATGTTAGAAAAATAAAAAAAAGGCCTAATTCAAAGGGAAGCTCTACTAGCTACTCCCCAGCAGAGTCGCCATCTGTGCAACCGTGGGAATCGTGACGAGCCCGTCGCAACGATACGCTCTCTAACTATAAAAAATATAGAGTTGCCACCCGAAGCTTTCGGGATACCTAGTTTATTTTTATGAGCACCGAAGTGCTAAAAATATGACTCTAAATCCGGTCCACACCAAAGGCTCTTGGGTAGGGGCTTCGGTTATCTATCGGGAAGGTGTTAGGCACCCGATCAACCCGCTAAATGCGGTCTCTACTTAAGGCCAGGTCTATGTTAGGATGGTTTATATAGTATATATATATATATAATTATATATATAAAAGAAAGTAAAATGAGCGGCACTTCCCCTTGCCTGAAGGCACACCGATCCTATTGAGCCCTTTCCGCTTACCAAAATTTGGGCAGCGTAACGGCTCAATTCTAGGATAGAGGAAAAGCAAAGAAGGTAGAGGAATAGAGGGGAGAGCCGGAGCTCTCAGGCCCTTGTAGCACCATTGGGGAGCCTTGCGTTGGCTTGCTTCGGTGAGCTTTTTGAAGGATTGTATGGTATGGAATGGGGTTCTAACTCCTAAGGCTTGAAACTAAGTGGTCGAGAAGGAAAGCTAGGGGGTAACACAAACCTAACCTAGAGGTTTTTAGTGAAATACTAAGGTCTAAAGGGGCTTTTTCAATTTTGGAATTTGTATGGGGATGGTGCATCAAAGGGAGAAAGATCTTTTCACTTAAGCTCTTTCTCTCTTAGGTAAAAACTCTCAACCCTTAAGCAAGAGGGGTGACTCTCTATTTATAGAGAAATGGAGGATTCGTGAGGGGTTAAAGTCCTAATTAGATTAGCAACTAGGAAATGGGCAATCTAAGGTTTTGGTGGTTTTCTAGAGCTTGGAGAAGAGGGATTTGGGTTTAATGGTAGATGATAGGGTGGTGACTTGAATGACAAAAGGGTGATAACTTAAGCTAATAGGGTCACTAGGGTCCTAAAGAAACACACCCTAGACTTTGGGATGGTCCACAAGTCAAACCCCCAATGTCAATTTTGACCGTTTTTTGAAGGAAACCCAGGTCCAAAGTGTTGGAAGTTGAAGACCCGCAGGGGCCCGGCCTGGTTTGCAATTTCCTACACAAATCCATATTTTTCAAATTACCATAACTTTTTATGTACAACTCCAAATTAGGCGATTCTTGGCTCGTTGGAAAGCTGGGAAAGTCTACTTTCTAATGGTATAGGCCTTAGGTTGGGCAACTATATGCTCTAACCTTGACACTCCTCTTTTCATCAGCTATTTTGGTTAGTTCGAAATTGGCTCTATCGGTCCGATTTTGTAATATCTCGTATAAATTTACGATCTTTATTCTACCATATCTTTTGATGTACAACTCCAAATTAGGTGATTCTTAGTTCGTTGAAAAGATGGGAAGCTCTACTTTTCAATATTATATACCTTAGGTTGGTCAACTATCCACAAAAACTTTAGCACTCCTCTTTCTAACTGCTGTTTAGGGAGGTTCGAATCGTGCCCGAGAAGGGTTCTAATAGGTCTGAGAAGGGTATGGTTAATTCCTAAGAGTTTGAGATTGGTTTCTAAATATTTGGGGTAGGTCCCTAAGAGATCTAGGGTGATTCCTAAGGGTTCCATACATGCCATCAAAAACTCAGAATTACACCTCTCTCGAAAGGTGTTTCGATCGGGCCTTGGGCCAAATTTGGGTGTCTACAGTTTCTCTCTCTCTCTCTCTGCTTAACTCTCTTTCACCAACCAAGATAAAGCAAACTAGGTTTATTAAAACCATTTTTATCCTCTTTCCAGCTTGTGTGTTAAACACATACACCAGAGATAGGGGTACATGACCACTAACTCATACTATACACTACACTTAGGTCATATTGACATCACATCAGTTTATCCTTTCATGAGTCTACTGTTTGACCATCACTTGGTCAACCCTAAGACCAGTCTGGCACGGATCTTGAAGTCACTATTTAACGCTCAAATTTTCGGGATATTACAAGGGATGAACTGTAATAGTGGAACTTGGGCACATCATGGGGGTGCAACCATGTCCCTGATAAGAGAAATGCATGGACTATTAAATAAATCACTGGTCCTGCTTAGAAAATTTTTCATGAAGATTTGGAATCCTGGTGGACTCGAAATGAGTTTACACCTTGTAGATTAATTTCACAATTTTCCTTTAAAAAAAAAAAGAAAAAATAAAAAGCAAATATATAAATAGATAAGTAAAATATAAAATATAAAATATAAAATATAAAAATGCTTAGATAGGCTTGTTTATATGGTTCATTATGATTTTGATAGTGTTATTCGAGTTGCATTTTCTTAGATTTGATAATCTCCTCACTATTGTTGATATTTTTTTTTGTGGTGAGAATGCTTGGATATGCATATATTGCTCGATGGGTAGGTTATTTTGTACTGGTATATTTTCATGCAGGTTTGGCGGAAAATTTTTCTATCTCTCCCAGTTTCATGTGCTACCACGAGCCCTCAAATCATTATTCCAAGTATGTTTTCCCACTTTCATTCAATATTTTATTTATTGTCAACAATGAGGACATTATTTTGTTCAGGTTTAGGGGTGTAGTTTCTGTGATTCTATTATTTTGATACCCCCTAAAACCATAAAAAAAAAAATTGGAGTCATCACATATGTTATTTTACGATAGTTTTCAAACTTTAGTTAATGATTCATGTGAATTTAATTTTGAGAATATTGATATCATATTTTGATTACTTATATCTAGGATGGTAAAATTTAATGTGATGATTTGGGGAAAGTCTTGAAATTTATGCTTAGACACTTCGTGCATGTATACCATGTTTAAGATCTAGAAATTGAGGAGCTATTTTAAACTTTGAATCTTAGGATCTAGGTGGAGACTAAACCCGGTGAGCTTTAGAGCCAATTTCCCGTCTTTGATGAGTGCTTACATAAATTCGGAGTTTTCTTTGAATACGAATTATTTTTGCATAATCTCATACATTTTGTTTTGACTTATGACTTTGCATGACATTAAATTCATATCATTGTGTTAAAATATATCGTATGTTTACTCAAGATAAATAGGCAAGGTTACCATCTTTTGAGGACATAATTGAAGGCCATCTTCGGCTTGTTTGTGCTTAAAATATCACACCTCATATAAATTTATCTTTCTAGTATTCCTTTGAGCTTATTGAAAAATTTGCCTTTATACATTCTTTAATAAGCTACGTTAACTTTTACCCCTGCACCATTTTTGAAAATTTAGCCTTACCCTTCTTATTTATGAGAAATTAGGAACGAGGGATGAGAATGAACGAAAAGAGAGTAAGTAGAGAGATACCGAGTTGTGGTGTTTACTCAGAGTGTATGACAGAAATATGAAAAAAAAAAGGAAGAAAAGGAAAACGAAAATTTTGAAAAAGAATGAAAAATATGAGGTGCTTTAAGAAAATAAAATTCAAAAAAAGAAAATTGAGTGAGAAAATAAAAGAAAGTTGAGAAAAATAGAAAAATATTGAGAAAAATAGCGAGAGATTAGGAAAGAAAAAGAAGAGAAATAGAAAAATCAGAAGTTAATTCCTTTTTTAATTTCTCAGATATTTTGAATCCCAACTTCCCTTTCTTTCTTACCCTTACCTGAGCCCCATTACAAACTTAAAAAGACCTCTATGATCCGATCTTTCATTAGTAACTGCTTTGTGGAGAGTGAATATACAATACCTATGGTGCTTGATATGATATGCATAGGATATACAATTATCTTTCTATGAGATTCTTTTTGTTTATTGATTACATCGTGTTTCTTTTATCGTGTGAGACCCTTTTATTTGTTTCGTCTTGATCTCTTACATGTATGTGAAAATTTACCCATCATTGGAGTGTTTCTATTTTTGAGAGTATACCTAAATTGAGGATTGAGTCAAGACATGAGGTCCGATAGTTTGCTGTTTGGACTGATTCGAAGATGGATGAATTTTGGTTTGGGTATGCACACACTTTACGTTTAGGCATGAATGGATGAGTTATCTAATGATTTGAGCATTAGACTAATTTGAAAGGATACTTTTATGATTGGTATGACATTGTGATTTAAAATTGAGAATTCACATGTTGAATTGATTAATCGTTTTGTGCTTTGAAGTTAAATATATATGAAAACCATATTTTGAAAACTCAATTTTACCGATGGTTTGAAAATTTTTGTAGTTTGTGGGTAACTTCACTGAAAACCCTCAGGAGATAAAACTCCTCCACTAGGGCCTAGTGGTTTAAAGGCTTGTTGTATGCGCTAAATGCAATCGTGATCCCTACGAAAGTGATATTTATTAATTATTTTAGGATATTAGTTTATTTGTCAGTCTATTTATTTTCTCCTTTGCTAGAGGACTACCAAAGTATAGGTTTGGGGGTGTGATGAGTGGTGAAATATGATCATATTTCACCCCTTTAAGCTTACATTTAGCCATTCGATGAAGGCTAGCTGACAGATTTGTAAGGTTTTTAATATTTCAGGAAAATCTGATCATTGCATGCAATTAGAAGTATAGAAGAGCATAAAACTAACTCACACTGGAACATTGGAGCAAATGGGTTGTTGGGCCCTGAATTTGAATTTTGAATTTGAATTTCAAATTTGAAGTTGAGGACCTATTTAACCAAACTTGAGAATTAGTTCTAGGGGTCTCTCCCTTTGGGGAGCCTTTCTAAGATGTGGATGCTAATTATGCTCCATGATCTTAGATCTGTAATAGTTATTTTACTTTAATCTTCTTTTATATTGCTCTTGTCCATCTCAGGGTAAATTCTAATTACCGTCTGAGGTGTGGATGTTAAGCATACATTCATAGGGTGTTAATCATACATCTCCATAATCTCATATCTGTGATATGGAATTTACTCGGGGATCAAATTATGGTTGTCATCTGGGGTATGGATGCTAATCATTCATGGGGTATTAATCATAAATCATTGCGATCTCAGATTTGTAAGGTAGAATTTATATGAATCTAAGATATGGATATTAATCATACATTCATGGGATGCTAATCATGCACCCCCTTGATCTCAAATTTATGTATGATTGGGTTCAGTATTCATGTGTTGTGCATCGTGCAACAATATTATATTTCGACAAATAGATCCGTATTTCGTAAATGATAAACCAACGATGAGAGGATTTAGTATCCTAATCCTCACTTTTTAACATCTGTTTCATTCCATATTATTGCTTAGTTTTATTTTATCCATTAGACTCTCAAAATCATAAACTAGTTTAAATATTGTGCTAGATCTGTGGTAGTTCCTTTGTTGATTATTGTCGCCTCTTTTAAATTTTCTAGCCAATCCTTGTGGGAACGATCTCGTACTCTGCACTCAGTAACTATATCTCGATTTGTGCACTTGCGAGTTTAAAACATATTTAAAATCACAACAGAAGGTGTAAGATAAAATGGCGAGAAGTCACGTGAGAAATGGTGTAGACACCCAAATTTAGCCTAAGGCCCGATCTAGACATATTTCGAGAGAGGCGCCTTTTCGGGCTTTTGACGGCATGTATGGAACCCTTAGGAACCTTTCTAAAACCTTAGGAACCATCCCAAACCCTTAGTAATTACCCTAGATCCCTTAGGAATCTTCTCGAATCCTTAGAAACCAATCTCGACCCTTAGAACCCATTCCTGGCGTAAACCTAGTTTTCTCGAGTAATGGATAAAGAGTGGTATACCGAGACTAGTTGTGACCTTCTACTACAATCAAATCTCATACCATTGAAAAGTAGAAGCCATCAACTTTCCAATAGGCCAAGAATCGCCCCAATCAGAGCTGTGTGCGCAAAGATATCACATTCCAAACTCAAAGGCCAGATTGGTAATTTCAAATAAACCAAATTAGAGATTTGGCACAACTAATAGTTGCGCCAGTTATAAGTAGGTCTCCCACGGGCAGTCGACTTCTTAAAGCTACTGTGCATCACTATTTTATTGTACATATGCTTGGCGCAACTAATAGTTGCGCTAGGCATATGAACAGTAAACTTGGGTTTTTGCCTCGAATTTCATGATTGAGGTTTGACTTGTTGACCACCTTGACCTTTAGGGTGTGTTTTGCTAGTTCTGTTGCACCCATTTACTATCTATGTGTAACCTTTTAAGTGGTTTAAAGCCCCACCCTATCATCTACCATTAGAGCACCTTCTCACATATTTTAAGGCTCCAAAAACCCTAGGAAACCTTAAATGACCCATTACCTAATTGCTAATCCCAATTAGCCTCTAAGCACCCTCCTAACTTCTCTTTTTCTTATAAATAGAGAGGTACCCCCCTTGCAAATGGCTTGAAAAAATTTACAATTAAGAGATTAAAGAATCCCTTCTCTCTCTCTCCTCTAGTGCACCATTCCTATACAAATTCCAGAACTTAAAAAACTCCTTTAGACCTTAGCATTTCACCAAAAAGCTCTACGTTAGAGGTGTGTTACCCTCTAGCCTTCCCTCTCTACCTCTTAGCTATCAAGCCTTAGGAGTTAGAACCTCATTCTATACCATACCAACCTTCAAAAGCTCACCGAAACAAGCAAACGCAAGGCTCCACAGCGGTGCAACAAGGGCCCGAGAGCTCCGGCACTCCCCTCTATTCCTCTACCTTCTCGGTTGTTCCTCTATCCTCCCATTTATGCCGTTATGCCGCCGAATTTTCAGTAGGAATAGAGGGGCATAAATAAGATTTTAAGCCCCTTTGGGTAAGAGGAAGTCTTTTTTTTTTTTCTTTTATATTATTTTTATTTTGGCCATTAGTAGACACCGCATTAAGCGGGTTGATTGGGTGCCTAACACCTTTCCAATCGATAACTAAAGCCCCTACCCAAGAACCTTTGGTGTGGACTAGATTCAGAGTCATATTTGTGGCACTTTGGTGCTTATGAAAATGATCTAGGCTTCCCGGGACACCAAAAGCTCTGGGTGGCAACTCTATATTTCCATTTAGTGGGCGCATCGTTGCGACGGGATAGCTAGTAGAGTTTCCCCTTGAACTTGGCCTTTTTATTTTTAATTTTACTAACCTTTTATTGCTATTTTTTACTTTTATTTTTACTATTTTTTTACTCACCCCTCCGATTACGTCATTTTACTTACCCCTACTTTTATGTCATTTACGAGCCTTAGCCGGTCGGCGGACCTATTTGCGTATAGTTTTTAATTATCTTTATATTTTCATCATTTTAAGTTCCTTAGCCGATTGGTGGGCCTACTTGCGCTTTGCATTTAAAGTCCTTTACTTTTACGTCATTTAAAGTGCCTTAGCTGCTTGGTGGGCCTACGTGCGCACTTACGTTTCCACGATCATATTACAAACAGTGAACACCGGCCCATAGAGGCGGCACGGGATCATCACCCCCGGTATTTGAACTTAAAAAAATTCCTTTAAAAGTGAAAAATAAAATTGAACCAACAAAGGGGATTTAAATTAATTTTTGTGGGATAGATTTTTAAAGGGTTGGGTTATTTAGACACACATACAACCACCTGAGTTTTAGTACAGTGGCAGCCCCTAGTGGTGATGATCCGGAAAAGTCCCAGCCCACCTAGTACCTAAGAAAAGTGCTTGCACTTGAGGTATATCGGGTTGGTTACCTTCTCATTTCAAACTTAAAACCCGAGAAAAAAGAGAGCGATAGTGAACCCAATTTGGCCTTAAACCCTTAGGTTCGGTGAGGAGCAGAGTGGATCATATAAACAATCAGTCTCCAGAAGCCCAACTTCCACCAAAAGCCAGTTTGGAGACCCATCCCTGAATTGAGGTTGCTGCTATCATACAAACTAGAGAACCATTTTGCTTTGGCGCAAGTATTAGTTGTGCCAATGCAAAATATTCCAAAAGTACACTGGCGCAACTATTAGTTGCGCTAGCTTTAAATCTAGGACTTTTTGCTCTGACGCCACTATTAGTTGCGCTAGTTTGGTTTTGAGCAGCACCCGTTCGGATCTGAGGCCTATTTCACAGCCGAACTCCTCGATTAGTGTGTTTTATGCCTCTGTTTAGGTCTCGCAATTTTCGAGACCTAATATACCCTCGTCGGTTTAAAGAAGGTGACTTCTTTTTTATTCGTTTTGGGGGATCGGGTTGTTTACATTGGTTTCCATGCCTTCAATAGATCGAGAGGTTTCCCTTTGATTCTTTCGAAGCGCTTTGGAACCTTTGTCGCGGGACCTTTTTAGGGTACGAGAGCCACCCGAGAAGGGAATTAAAAAGGCCCCGGAACCTTCATTTCTTTTCACTTATGAAAATCCAAAAAAATTATTAAAAATAAAAAACCCAAAAATAGAGCCTTGATTGGTGCTGGCACAATGACATCATCATACCCTTCGTCATCCCGTAGGGGAAGAAGGAGGAAGCTTTACGAGCCTCATTCAAGGTACCCGTACCCACCAACAAAGAAATGTAGTGGACCGTCTACGACTGCCTTCTCACGATTCATCTAACCCATTCCCATACCGAAGAGGCCTATAATTCCACCCCCGTCACCCATTCAACCCTCACCATAACCGGCCCATTTGGTGCCCCTATTTTTCCTTCCACCACTTCCCAAAATATCCAAAATCCCAATTTCTCGTCATTTTCCCAAGTCATGCCTTCATCCATGGCTATCTCTAACCCATCTCACCTCCCTTCCACACCCATTCAAGACCCATCCTCTACCTTGACCAACATGTCCTACTTCTCATCCTCCCAACCCGATCCACCCACATTCATCCATACCACATCCAATCCCCCACACATCCCTCCATTTAACCAAGCCATGCCCATCTTCCCCAAAGCCATGGCCAATTTTCCTCTCTCATTTTCCACCTCCATGCCCCATACATCTCTCCCATACATACCTAACCCATCCACCAATGCCCCACCTCATTTCTCCAATCCACCCTATATCCCATCATTTCTCCAATCCACCCTATATCCCACCCCTCACTAGGGCCATGCCTAATTTTTTCTCTTCCCACACCTTATCCACACCCCTCCAACAATCAAATAGCCAATCTCCATCCGATCCTCCTTCTATGGCCATGATGGAGATGTTCCACACCTATAATAGGTGGAAGGCCTCCCAACACATCCCCTCTCATCCACACCACACATCTATGGATCCATCCCATACCCTAGCAAGCCTCCATGCCTCATTCCCCCATGACCCCCATCAACTCCCCATCATCCACACTACCCAAACCCCCACTACCTATATATCCCAAGGCCTGATGGCCCAAGCCCCCATTCCCCACATGTCCAAAGGCCCCATGGCCCACATCCCCATAACCCATACCTATTAAGGGCCCATGGCCCAGACCCACCAAGGGCCCATAGCCCAGACCCACCAAGGCCCAATGGGCTAGACCCACCAAGGCCTAATGGGCCAAACCTACCAAGGGCCTATGTCCCAGACCCATGAAGGGCACATGGCCCAAACCCATCGTGGGCCCATGGCCCAAACCTATCATAACCAAGGCTTTGTGGTCTAACCCTCCCAAGGCTTCATGGCCCAAACCCAAGCCCAACAAAACCTTGGAACCTCATAGCCATACCCTTCAAATTTCTCCAAAATTTCACCCACTCACAACCCTCATACCCAGCTCAAACCCATACCTTACATTAACCCCAATACACCCATATCCCCACATCCCAGAGCCAGTTTCAAGCTCTTCCCCATGCCCAATGGCCTCATCAGGCCCCACCCCAAAATCCCATCACCCAACAAACCTTTCCTCCTCCCTAATGGGCTCACCCAACCCCCACTCCTGCCATTCCCATCCAATCCATGTAGCACTGGCAAGAGAACTCCGCCCTCACTGCACCCTACCTAGACTAGCAGTATGAAGAGGACAAGATAAGAAATAGTGGAGCCTATGCTGGGGCTTTGGCCAGCCTTAACCCTCCTCCTTTCATGTCTCACCCCTTGGTAGCCCAGAGTGAAGTCCAATTGACTGCCGAGAAAGAGGCTCCCATGTCCAAAGAATCAGAGCAGCTGAAAGAATAGTTAGATAAAGTACAGAAGCAGTTGTTGAAAATGGGTGGTGCTAAAATCCACGCCACGGACTTCACAGATTTGTGTCTGTTTGCTGAGGTCCCCTTACCTCTCAAATTTAAAATGTCGACTTTTGACAAGTACAACGACACCGACAATCCTATTATACACCTCAAGTCCTACTGTGGGGACATGTGCCAATATGGAGGGGATGAAAGACTATTGATAAAAGTCTTTCAGAAGAGTTTGACTGGTCCGACCCTGAGGTGGTTCATATCTTTGGAACCATCTATGATGAAAACTTGAAAGGACTTAACACACCTGTTTTAGGAATAATATGTCTATAATATAGACATTGAGCTGCGTAAGTCAGACTTGGCCCGCTTGAGACAGAACCCAAATGAGACCTTCAGTGACTATTTGGGGCGATGGGGAGCACTAGCCGCTCAGGTTAAAAACAGGATACCTGACGATGAACAGATCAAAATGATCTCTAAGAATATTCTACCAGTGATCTCAGACTTCTTGGTGTACCAACAGCAGTCCAGCTTTGCTGATCTGGTGAGGAACGCCAATCGCTATGAAGATGCCATCAAGGAGGGTCGCCTGAAGAAAAATATACCAAGTGGAGCCAGTGGGGTTAGACGGTTTTAAGAATAGAGGAATGAGAAGAGAACAGGGGTTGACGTTCAGAACATTGCCAACACCAAGCCCAATAATAATATAATCCCATTCCAATTTCAGGCAGCTCTGCTAGCACTAGTAAGAACTGAGTAGATGCAGAGAGCACAAAATGGTCAACGAATGCAGATGACTCCAGAGTAGAGGAGAGCCCGTTACGACCGAGTGTTTACGCCCCTAGGGCAATCACTAAGTGTACTTTTGCCTTTATTAATAGAAAAGGAATTAGTTACTATTCGTCTGCTGTAACCTCCTCCTCACCTAATCCTGAAGAATTATAACCCTAATACTCACTGTAATTTTCATCAAGGTTTGGGTCACCTAATTGATCGCTGCTTTCTATTGAAGCACGCAATCCAAGATTTGATCGATGTCAAAAAAATATTCCACCGACACCTTCTTAAGCGAACCAACATGCAAATATTCATCAAGTGCCATTACCCCCACATCCTATCGGAGGAGCAGGTCCCAGACCCACCATCGGGATGACAGAATGTGAGGAGGAGTTCAAGTTTGACCCATTGGACTACATCAGTGATCGGGAGAGCTATGTGGCACCATTGCCAAGGAACTTTGAAGAAAGAAATATTAGGGTGATTGAACCCCTGAACTTGTCGGATTATTTTCCCAGCCCAGCACCATGAGTTGAGCCCTTAGATCTTAGGGTTTATTTTCCATCACCCACACCCGTCAATTATGTGCATATAAATGCATACCAACCATACACCAATACTCCCGTCATTACTCGATAGCCCATCATACCCCCAACCCCTCGCTAGCACCTATCAGCTACCAATGGCCTACCCCTACCCCTTTTCCCCCGGCACCACCACTCATAAGCTTCACCACCCCCGTCTGGACCAATTTCGCCACCCAACCAGCTATCACCGGAGTAAACCAAGTGCTACTCACACCTCCAAAGCCCGCAGTACAAGAGCATTCGATACCAGTAGCCATGCCATTTCAAATTCTGGGACCAACTTATGATCCACATCAGGTCTCTTTGAGTTATGAGCAAACATATGCTAACGCTGACAGCAACAGAGAAGGGGCAGTGGACTTCATCATGAGACCTGAAAAGATCTCGAAGCAGCCCAAAGCACCAGGAATAGCACAATCCCAACCAGAGGGAAAGAGAGATAGCTCCATGAATCCCTTTGAGAAAATGAGTTGAGAACATATACTGGAGACTCAACTGAGAAGAATGCCTGCCCATATTACAGTGTGGGATCTATTCATGACGTCTCCACTCCATTTCCAAGCTTTAATGGGGGTGTTAAAGAATGTGCATGTCTCACTTCAAGTTAGCCTAGATGAAGTAGGGCAAATAATCGGTCTAGTGATGGGTCTAAATGCCATTTCATTTTTTGATGTCGATTTACCTAAGGAAGGTGGTAGTCATTCAAAATCTCTGAATATAACCATTGAGTCTGGGAATATGGTAATCTCCTTGGTCCTAATTGATAATGGGTCTGTGTTGAATATATTCCCACTGAGAACCGCCACAAAGATCGGGGTAGATTCATGCATGTTGAGGCCCAGAGAATCATTGCCAGAGGTTTTGATAATACCAGGAGAGAGATAATGTGAGAAGTTGACCTTGAGCTGTTGATTGGGGCGCCCGTGGCTTCATGAAGTTGGAGCGATCCCCTCCACGTTGCACCAAAAACTCAAGTTTATGTCCGAGCATAATATCATCACCATCATTGGCGAAGGTCACAGTGAGAAAGAAAATGTCACCAACAACGTTGAAAAGCCCAATGTGCTAGATGTGCTGCTCATAACTAAGAATGTCGACCTCCAAAGTTTCGAGTATGAGGTATCAACGATACTCCCAGAGCCCATCGAGGGCATCATTCTAAGAACCATAAGTGGAATGGTAGCAGCAGTGGCCATGCTCCAAAAGTGGAGCTACCAAAAAGGAAGGGGACTTGGGCCCAGACTGTAAGATAGGAAGGAGCCCGTCACAGCTAAGGGGGGTCAAAAAGTCAGGTTTGGGCTAGGTTAGAAGCCCACAGAAGAAGAAGTGAGAGAGGCTAAGGAGAAGGCTCGTGCAATGGCAGCTGTAAAAACCAGGGGGATATGCATAAAGGAAAAACCCCGTCCCAAACCTGACATCAGGAATTCATTCATAAGTGCCGGGGTCGTGAAGATTGACCGAAATGGGGAAACCTGATTAACCCCACACAAGCCTACAGCACCAGTTCACCCCACCAATCCCCACATTACCCTTCCCAACCTGGAGATAGACTTGGCCGCGTTATCCCTCTTTGAGGAACGATGACCCGTACCTAAATAAACTTCCCCTGTGGTGAATCACCACAAAACTGCATTAATGTTTAAGGACATGATCTCAGACGAAATGGGGATCAACATGATGGAGGCTGACTCTGAAGAGCCGTATCAGTCAGCACTCTCCATCCAAACAGGTAAAGGAGTGGCCTCTCAGGTATGCAACTGGGCATCTTTGCCCCAAACCCTGGAAGCCGGGAGTGGCCTAACATTTGACACCCGTTTCCCAGAAAAAACAACTTATAAAAAGTGCGATAAGCCCTTGGCAGGCAATACCTTGTATATGCACAGACTCGCGCTACCAAGGGTCCGTCTCCGAAGAAAATAAAAAGTCTAAAAACATTGAAAAAATATAAAGTCTAAAAACATTATCATTTAAAATTCCAGATAAAATCTCACAAAAAGATGCCTTAATCGAAATACCCGTCCCATGTAAAATCGACCCCTTTCTTGTAGAAATACAAGAAGAGATAGAAATTACGAGTTTGGACGAGGATATCCCTTTGGAGGAGCTCCCCAATGAGCTACTTGACCAGTTTGCCAAATTTGAGCATGACCCTACCCCCATTGTCGAAGAAACCGAGGACATTGATCTAAGGACTGAGGAGATTCCCCGAATTACCAAAATCGAAACGTCGTTGTCTCCCAAAGAAAGAAGAAGTATGATCGACTTCCTTTAGTCATACTAAGATGTTTTTGCCTGATAGTATGAGGACATGCCTGGTCTGGACACCGATTTGGTCGAGCATGAGTTGCCTCTCTACCCTGATATGAAGTCGATTAAGCAGAAGCTAAGATGTCTCCGACATGAGTGGATGTTGAAAGTCAAGGATGAGGTCATCAAATAGTATGATGCAGGGTTTCTCATGATATCCAAATACGCGTAGTGGCTAGCCAATGCTGTGCCTGTATCGAAGAAGGTTGGAAAGGTCTGCATGTGTATTGATTTTCGCAATTTGAACAAGGCAAGCCCAAAGGATGACTTCCCATTGCCACACATCGACATCTTGGTTAATAACACTGCTAAGCACGGGATGCTTTCTTTCATGGACGGATTCTCAGGATACAACCAAATAAAGGTGGCAGAGGCAAATTGAGAGAAGACTACATTCATCACCCCTTGGGGAACCTTTTAGTACCACATTATGCCGTTCAGACTGAAGAATGCTAGTGCAAAGCACCAGAGAGCTATGACGGCATTGTTGCACAACATGATGCACCGAGAAATTAAAGTGTATGTCGATGATATGATAGCTAAGTCACCAGAGCGAAGTGATCACTTGGTGAACCTTCAGAAGCTG
Organism: Chloranthus sessilifolius; assembly: GCA_021018995.1. Taxonomy (NCBI): domain Eukaryota; kingdom Viridiplantae; phylum Streptophyta; class Magnoliopsida; order Chloranthales; family Chloranthaceae; genus Chloranthus; species Chloranthus sessilifolius. The sequence goes on along the minus strand of CM037593.1, from coordinate 46,878,346 downwards.
TTCGAGAGGTTGAGAAAGTACAAGTTATGTCTGAATCCACAGAAGTGCACATTCGGTGCCATGTCTGAGAAACTATTGGGATTCATTGTCAGCAGGAGAGGGATTGAGGTTGACCCAATCAAAGTTAAAGTGATCACCGAAATGCCGCCACCATCTACCGAGAAAGAGGTTAGGGGGTTCTTGGGAAGAATACAATATATCAGTCGGTTCATTACACAACTAACTCCAATCTGCACACTGATCTTCAAGCTACTAAGGAAAAACTCGCCTGTTGAATAGAACGATGATTGTCAGGCAGCATTCGATAAAATCAAAAGCTACCTCCTTAACCCACCTGTTTTAGTACCACTTGAGCCGGGGAGACCACTCTTAGTGTATCTCTCCACGACAGATGTCTAGATGGGATGTGTCCTACGGCAGCACAACGAGACAGGAAGAAGAGAGTAGGCCATCTACTATTTGAGCATGAAGTTTACTGATTATGAGACGTGCTATTCTCAAATGGAGAAGGGATGCCTGGCTCTTGTATGGGCTACTCAGAGGCTCCGCCATTACTTGCTATCCCAAGCCGTTCTACCCTGGCCCGAATGGACCTGTTGAAATACCTGCTCGAGAAGTCGGCTCTCACTGGGTGGACTGCACGGTGGCATCTTTTATTATCAGAGTTTGACATCACGTACGTCACTCAGAAGTTGATCAAGGGGTAGGCACTCGCCGATCATCTTGTCGACAATCCTTTGCCAGATTATGAGCCTTTGAGAACTGAGTTCCCCGATGACGACATCCTGTTCGTGAAGGAAGACGATACAGAAGAAGCAGAAGGATCATGGGTAATGCACTTTGATGAGGCAGCAAATGTCGAAGGTCAGGGAGTTGGCACCATTCTGATTTCACCGAAAGGATCCCACGTACCCATCTCTATCAAGCTCAACTTCCCTTGCACTAACAATATGGCTGAGTATGAAGATTGTGCCGCTGGTTTGCAGGCGGCTCTTAATCTAAACATAACTCACCTCTGAGTATTCTGTGATTCGCAGTTGATCATATGTTAGATGAATAGAGATTGGAAGATAAAAGACGAGAAATTGATCCCCTACCATGAGCACCTTGAGGATCTGATAGCTTGCTTCCAAGATGTGATATTCTCATATGTCCCTCGGATAAGGAATCACTTTGCCGATGCACTAGCAACGTTGACATTAATGATAGAAATCCTGTATGGTGCTGAGATGGAGCCGATCATGATCGAACAAAGGAATGAGCCAGTTTTCTACCTCCAGATTGAGGAACTTACAAAGCCTGATGATGAGCCACCTTGGTTCTCAGATATCAAGAATTTCCTCGAGACACTAACCTTCCTTGAGGGTATGTCCAAGACGGACCGGCGAACCATTCAACGTTTAGCAGCAGGCTACGTCATTTGCGGCGATTGCCTTTACAAGCAAACATATAATAACATTTTTCTCAGGTGCCTTACTGAAAGTGAAGCGACCAATATTATGAAAGAGATTTACGAGGGAGTATGCGGAGCCCATGTTAGCGGTCACATGCTTGCTAAGAAAATTCTGCGATAGGGAAACTTTTAGACCACTATGGAATCGAATTGCTGTAAACATGTTTAGAAATGCTATAAGTGTTAGGAACACTCCAGTCTAATACACGCACCTGCCATCGATCTACACAGCATGACCACTCCTTGGACATTTTTTACTTGGGGCCTTGATGTCGTCGAAATGATTAATCTGAAAGCATCAAATGGACATCGGTTCATCCTCATCGCCATTGAATACTTCACTAAGTGGGTAGAAGCAGTGTCTTATGCCAACATCATGGCCAGTCATGTCGAGAAGTTTCTCAAGAGTAATATTGTGTGCCAATTTGGAGTACCCAAGGATATCATCACAGACAACGGCATAAACTTTACGAATAAGCGCATCCGAGCCTTCTGCGAGCAGTACAAGATCAAGCACCATCGCGTGCCACCTTATTGGCCTCAGACCAATGGAACCATAGAAGCTGCTAATAAGATAGTCATCCGCATCCTCGAGAAGATGGTCGTCACTTACCGAGATTGGAGCCAGATGCTGCTATTTTCTTTGTGGGCCTATAGAGCGTCTATCGGTACCACTATAGGGGCAACACCATTCTCCCTTGTGTATGGAATTAAGGCAGTCCTACCGGTAGAGGTTAAAGTACTTTCGCTCTAAATCCTTATGGAATCGGGCTTACCTGAAGCAGAGAGAGAAAGATCCCACTTCGAACAATTGGATCTACTTGACAAGAAAAGACTCCTAGCCTTGTGTCACACTCAAGTTTACCAAGGGCGAATCGCACGCGCTTACAATAAACATGTTCGCGGTCAAGATCTGAAGATTATGAGATACTGTGCTGAAGAAGATCTTCCCATCCCTTCATGCCGATCCGAGACGGAAGTTCAAGCCAAACTGGGAAGGACCTTACTTTGTTCGAGAAATGCTACCGGGATACGCTATCCACCTCACCACCATGGACGGAGATCATCTTCCTGAGCCCATCAATGCTGGATACGTCCGACGGTTTTACTCTTAGTCCATCACGACAAGGTAAGTATTGGTGAAATAGATATGTGACTGCTTAGGAACCACATGAAAGAGGCCATCATTCTAAGCACAATAGCTAAAAAACATCCCTAAAAATGATGATATCCTTTTCTACCCCAATTGAGCCTGGGCCTTTTTCTTTCAATAAATCCCATCCCTGAAAAAAAGTGTGTGTACATGTACCAAAATGGGGGAGAAGTAAAAAATTGAAAAAATAAAACCTCAAAAAGAGATTACTTGAGATGAAACAAAAAGAACAAAAAAGTGTAGATGAATCATGGGGTGTGTAAAATAAAATTCCCCAAGGAAGAAAGTATGTTGTGAAAAACTAAAGCCGTATCAAAGAAACCTTTTTTAAGCCCAACATGCCTTCAAATCCTAACCTAACCCATGGCTAAGCTACACCTTGAAGGAAGCCCTCTTTTTAGGTTCACAAGCAGTCATAGCATCTATTAAGTCAATGCGAGCCGAGTTGTGAGACGACACTCGAACCCCATCTAGCCAGCTATGACGGAATCGACATCTATGTTGTGGCCTTTGAAGAAAAAATGAAATAAAAAGAAAAGAAAATAAAATACAAGCTCAAAGCAAGATGGATGTAGTGAAAACTCGAAAGGGCGTTACGGGTAAAAGTAGCGAGCTTGTGCGGACCAAGTGAAAACCCGAAAGGGCGCTTGGGGTAAGAGAGCTAAACCCATGGACGTGATGAAAACCCGAAATGGCGTCGCGGGTAAAAAGAGGGCGAAACGGGCACGACGAACCCACCTTAGGCGTTGTAAGCAATAGAGTTTTAAAAGAAAAAAATTGAAAAAGAAAGGTTTGAACTGATCGATAAACATTGATGTTGGAGGAACCCTCTTGGTTACTCTCCCTGATCACCTTTTTCGGCTGGGCTGCTCATGTAAACTTAAATCAGGCCCCGACCAGAATTATCTTTGTAAAACTGCTTTGTCAAATGCTTGACCCAAGGTAAGGAGAAAGGCTTGAATCGATCCAAAGGGATTGACGTTCCAATCTTGGTCAAGATGATGAAACTCACCCAGACCCGTCCACTTAAAAGAGGGACCTGACCACTTAAAAGAGGGTTCGACCATGCTCAAAGAGGGACCCGAGATCTTACCTGGTGATTAAGGCACCACACCCGAAAAAAACACACAAAACAAAAGAACAAAAAAGAGAAGTCTTTGTAAATATAATCAATTTTTACAGTTGTCTCGCTTACACCACATCCCAAAAAATAGCCGGTGTGCTGTCTAGCTTTCTCTCTTTCTTTCTTTCTTTACAAAAGCTGAAAAAAATAAAAATATAAAGAAAATATGTATACTAAAAAGTGTGTATCTGTAAAGGGTTTCTTACGCCCCTTTTATGTGTATCTGATCTGTGCAAAAAGGTTATATGTGCAGGAAGGAATCAACGGCCTAGCTCGCGCTTCAAGGCACTAATCTCAGCGCGAAAACCATCCTCTTGGACATTCCGCTCGGTCAACCAACGACCATGCAAGCTCTTGTACCTCTTCTGAGAAGCATCAGTGGCTCCAAGGGCAACACCCAAAGATCCTTTCAGATGAAGGACCTCGCTCTCTACTATCCCTGCTCTAACTTTCTCTTGTGCTAAAAGCTCGTGCAAGACCCTCTTCTCATCAACCAACAACTCAATGCGAGCTCGAAGCGCCGTTTCCTTCTTCGGCCAGGGACCTCTTATGTTAAAACTCTCCGTCTGATCCAGATGATCAGCAACAGGTTGCTCAGCCAATAGCCAAGCCTCGTACTTAGGAGAAGTTTGAACTAAATCTTCCTGCTCCATATCGCACATCAGCGTCGACTGATGCGTCTCCCAAAGAGCAGCAATCCGATCTATATCCCTAGAGGACCCCCTAGAGAAGATCAAGTCACATAGAGGGGGTTTTGCCTCATGAGGCACCTACTGAGAGTAGCCAAACTGACGTAACACCCGAAATGGGAAATAGAAGGTGCTGTCAGTCAATCCTAGAAGGGTGATGCCCTCATGGTCCCTGGAACAAACTATTGGGAAGATCCAGTCCAATCAAGGAAGCCTCCATATCAGCTCAACGTTAGTCTGCCAAAGCTTCAAAGCTGACAAATCGCCCTACGAAAGCAAGTGACACATGCCTGAAAATCATCGAGCTGCCTCACCTCGACCAATATTAAAGTGTGGCACGGGCCCCAAGATAGCGAGATGCTCACCTAACCAGACCCGAAGCAATAAAGGACATCCCCTGAGGCTCTCCACCTTGCCTAGAGCAAATGCATCAAGGCATCGGTATAATTCGACAAGGACTAAGTGCATCACTGATCGGCCCTCTATCAACTCGATCAAAACATCACAGAGAGCTAGAGAGAAGCTCTCTCCCCCAGTGAAGAAAAGGACTTCTGAAATGAGACTGAGAGAAAAGGCTTTTGTGTTGAAGATATTCCTAACCAGAAATTTTTGAAGACTTTCATTACCAAAAAGTTCTTTGAGGAATTTGATTGAACACCTTGTGGGCCCACCAACGAAACTTTTCTCGTACTCAAATTTCTTCAAACCGAGGGTAAGGTGAACGGATTTGGAGTAGCTCGACTTCGGCATGACCCTTGCGAGGCCTCTGTGAAGCTTCAAGTTGGACAAATTGGATAGCTCCTCAAGAGTGGGAGTTAGCTCCCGCTTCCCAAAACGAAACACATGAGCATTTATATCCCAAAAAGAGGCTGCTGCGTGAAGTAGGTCCCACCATGGAGGAATCTCAAGAAAGAGGGGAAGACATGATAGTCCGAGCTGATCAAGTTCGACGAGCTCACTTTCATTCAAGCTCCCAAGCCAATTGTTGAGAAAATTAGGCCCCAAGCCCAAAGAAAGGGGTAAATTGGTTCCAAGCCCTCCATGTAAGGGAGGATTGGAAAGCGGGTCCATAGACATGCAAAGATCTTTCAAGAATATAAAATTCAATGTATGTTGATGGACCCGCCCTTAGGAAAGCAAGGAGAGGAAAAATCAGTAAAAAAGGCCAAGTCAAAAGAAAAGAAGGGGAATTTGGACTGTCTCGGGCATATAAGGCCCACACAGCTCCCCAGGCTAAAGCTGGCGCAACTATTAGTTGCGCCAATGCAAATTGACCCCAATTTAAGCCTGGCACAACTAATAGTTGTGCCAGCACAAATCCCCCCCTTCATGCCATTTTTCTGAGTTTTTTGGGGATTTTTGTGGGCCTTTGCTGGCCCCCTTTGCCAGTTAGCATGTTCACCTATTTTATGCTTTAAAGAAACATTCACAAACATAAAAGGCAGCTAACACTGAAAAGATTTGACTTTTTGTGTAGGAGAAACCCGCACCAGGGCATGCGACCTCGAGGGCCACTTTCATGAGTAAACATCAAGATCATCCTGCAAGCAATTGGATATATGCAAGAGAAAGATAACATACAACCAAAGAAAAGCACTGAGCATATCCAAACAAAAAAAATCATCATCCAAAAAGTTCCACAAATATCTGTTACAAACTTTGCAAAATCCCAAGAAAATTATCCCAAAATGCGCTAATTGTTTTTGTGCAGAAACAAGGGCCTAATCCTTGTTGGCGCCCTTTGACTTCTTCCACCAACGTGAGGAGCTCTAGAAGGTCCGTATATCCCCTACCCAGGACCACGCTTGCGAAATCGTGCTAAGCAAAGATCGCGACTCCTTGGCACATGCACGCTGCAAGTAATAGTTAAAATCAGAGATCATTATCAATTGAGGAACCAAGGATGGTAGAACTAGTGAGAAAAGCAGAATAGCAAAATACTTACCGCCTCCATGTCCCAGAGCTCCGTGCTGTTATGGTGATACGCCGCATACTCTATAGCTGAGTCAAAGTTCTACATTCAGAGGGATAGGATGTCAGTTACCGGGGCAATTAAAAGACATGCATTTACAAAAGAAGCTGAGACAAAGGAAGAATGATCATAAGAGGGCTTACCCATGGAATCACCTTAGGAGGAGGGACTCGGGCCGCTTCAGCAGAGATGCGTGCCTGCTTATCCACATCGGCACACATGCCTAAGAGAACGCTATCGTCAAGGCGTCGGAAGGTCCCATGGACCACGGGCGGACCATCACCAAGGACACCCACATGAAAAGTACTCGACGGGCCAGCTCCTGAAGAACCCTCACCCGAGGGACTTGCGCCTGAAGGACCTGCCCCTGAAGTATCAACGGTACCCACCACCACTCGCCTTCATTATTCGTGTCATCCCCTTGAGCAAACTGTGAATAAAATAGAAATCCATTCAGTAGAAGCAAAAGTTGATTTAAAACAGAAAGGGGGTTAATCTAAAAAAGGGAAAGAAAGCAAGGGTGCTAGAAAGGACGGTTGCTGGCAAGTCGATCCTATATGGCGTGCACTGCATATATGATAATCTCTGGGTACGAGTAGGGCATTGGTGGGGAACCCATTGTGGAGGAAGGCCACAGTGAGGTCCTCAATGCTACCAATAGGATCTAAAACGTCTGCGGGAGGGTCCATGGGTATGGCATGATAGCCCTAGTATTGGTGCACAACGTGGCGGTTGTTGAATAGGCATGATGGACCTACGGGTGTCCGGTCCCAGAAAATGAAGGTGAGGTACGGGTTGTGAAAGATCAATCCAAGTCAAGAGGTGGCCAATAAGTCATACATGAAGCACAATAAATCATGGAGAATTTCTGAATTGGAATAAACAAAGTTGAAAAGGCTTTACCTGCTCAGGGACCATCAGGTCGAGTTGGGACCTCAGGCCCATCTCTAGGTGCTTCATGCCCACGTCACGGCGCCGGGCTTGGTTCCAATTGCTGAGGAGGGGGTAGGTGTATACATCGGAGTGGAGAAGCGGGTGTCGAGGATGAAAGTGGAGGTATCCCCACGCCTGAGAAGAGTAGTGCATAAAAGTACAAGTCAGTAGCATAAAAGACCATTCAAGTGAAACGGATGAAAGCAAAAGGGTTAGGGATTACCTCTAATGCCGCCCAAAATCAACAACAGATTTGGCATCCTCGATAGTTACCCGAGCTATGCCATACATCAACCATGCGTACCCAGCCCTGCCCCAGTCGTACCTATGGATGTCGAGCCAGTTGTCCATAATGCTCAGCAACGCCAAGCTGACCCGACTGCCGCTCACATTTGTGAAGAGGGTCTTACCCAGTAGGAGCAGGAGAGTGATGCTGGCTAGGATGATCGCCCACTTTGGCGTAATGTAAAGCTCCCTATCTGGCTGACCCAGATCTACCAACTCATCAGCTGTATAGAGCCCGGATAGCCAACCCATCTTAACCTCGGTGCCATGCATCTGCCCACGAGGGGGATAGTCCCCTATCAATCTCACAATGTCCTCTTTACTCGGCACCGTAACACTGGCTATCGGGATGCCCCCTACCCTGATGCCAATAATCATCACCCAATCTACAGGCATCAACGCCATCTCGGCATAGGAAGGTCATAGTCTCAGGACGAAACCGCTCTATCAGTGACTTCAGGTACGTGGCATCGGCCCTCATAGGGGGACAAGACAGGAACTCACCAAACCCCACCTGCCCCAGCAATAACTTTACCACGGAGGGGAAATAGTGGTAGATATCGTGAAAATTGAGCGAACCCCCACGGAACACAATAGGGGGCAGGTCCTATGTCAGAAGAGAAAAATGCATCAGATCATGAAAATGAAGCAAAGCTGCACGAAAGAAAAAACTGAATTTATCTTTTACCTTGCCCACTATGCCGAAATTGGAGATATGAATGTATTACTGATGAAGGAGGCCAGCTCGGGCAGCCTCACCCTGCATCTCTAGCCAGGGACCTACTTTTCGCTCTGCCACAAAAAACTGCTCCCCCCGAAGGCCATAAACTACCTCGGGTCCCTCCTCATGGCCCTCCTCACACACGTATTCTTCGTCGCCGGACATTCTGGGGCAACAGAAAATAATCACATGAGAGCAGATCAGTGATAAAGAACCATTTTTGCTACGGGCTAAGGGAAGGTAAGTGTGCTCATCCTTTTTCTATCATGTTCAGAAACAAAGATACACACACACATATGCATAAACAAAAAAAAATCCCTTTTAATAAACTGAAAATACAAAAAAAAAGGTCTCTTCCTTTTTATCTCCAAAAGTAAATAAAAAAATAAAACAAATTTCCCTTTTTCTGTGTTCAAAAATATAAAAACAAAAAAAATCATCACCATCATTTCTTTATGCTCCAAAAATCAATGCCAAAGAGAAAGCCCTTCTTTTATGTTTAGAAAAGCACAACCAAAAAAATCAAGTCATTTCTTTATGTTCCTAAAAACCGAAAACGAAAAAAAAGAGAGAAGTCTTAGTTTTTTTTAGGTCCTTTTATGCTTAGAAAACCAAGAACAAAAAAAAAAGAGAAAAAATCACTTCTTTATGCTTCCAAAATCAAAACCCAAAAATCTCTTTCTTTTATGCTCCTAAAAATCAAAAACCAAAAAAAAAGAAGAGCCTTTCTTTTATAAGAAAAAAAATAAAAAAAAAAAACAAAACTTCCAAAAAAAAATCTTAGTGTGTGCCCATAAAAAAAAAAAAAAAAAAAACCCAAAACAAAAATAATAAGTAAATCAATGCCTTAGTTGGTTTTCAAAACAAATATATATATATATATATATATATATATATATATATAAATCCCTTGTTTTCTTAAATTTAAGAGAAGTAAAAAATCATTTTCCTTAATTAAAAATTCAAAAAAAGAAACCAAAAATCCTTGCTTTATGATTCAAAATAAAAAACCAAAAACAAGAATAAAACCCCCTTCTTATATAAAAACAAAACAAAAAGAGTATATATATATATAGGCAACAATAAATCCATAAAATAACAAAAATAGGGCATTGTTCATAAGAAATCATTCACACATCATCAATAAACATAGATACCATAAAAATAAAACATTACTCATCAAAGAATGCAAGATCATGATTATGTTTGTAAGGAAAAGCAAAAAAAATCAAGAAAAATGGGTTTTTAATGGTTACCTTGTGAAGAAGATGGGGTCTTTGATATAGCGTAAGACGACGATCAATTGGCGTGAGCGAATGCCAGCAATGAGGCACATGTAGAGGCAATGTAAAGGAGGGAGGCCAATTGTCGGTTTGACGAAGGGGGGAGAATTTTTTTTTTTTGAAAATTTGCCCTTGCTGCCCGAACTCGGGCTGCTTAAATTCGAAACCCAACTAGGCTTGGCACAACTATTAGTTGCGCCAAGCTATTTTGGGCCTTCTTTTGGCTTGGCATAACTAATAGTTGGGCCAGCCACTTGCGGGTCAGGTCTTTGGGCCTAGTGCTGGTCAGATATATAACCCGGTACCCCCTCTCTTTGTTTTGTCAGTCCCAGCTAATGCACGTACTCCCAAACGATGTGTCGATCCTCATTCGACTTACCCGGAAAGCCGTGCTAAGAATATAGTGGACCGAGAGCAATAGGCGTCCCGATCCTACATAGAAAAATGTGAAAAAGTCCAAAAAAATAATTAAAAGATCCCATATAAAAAGCCAAAAATAAGTCATATAGGATAATTCACATAAAATAGTAGTTCTAAAAAACCAAAAAAATCTTAGCTTCAAAAGACAAAAATCACATAAAATGATAAACTTAAAAATCTAAAAATCAATAAAAAGATATAAAAAAAATTCCAAAAAAATAATAGAAGTAATAAACTGATAAAATCACATGAAATGATAACTTAAAATCCAAAAAATCACGACTCAAAAACCTAAAAATCACATAAAATGACAAACACAAAAAATGTCAAAAATTTCCCACATAAAATAATAAAAATATATGTTTTAAAAGGGCGGCACGTACTCCCAAAAAGCGTTATGACAACTATTCGCTCCACTCGGGTAGTCGTGCTAAATAAACGTCGGGATCAATGGGTTCGCCCGAAGACCTCGAACCCTGCTTCAAGTAGGGACACTGTGACCAGTTAAGTGAGGCGGTCTATGCCTCATATAATTGTACGTACATATTCCAAGGCGGTAAAATGTCAATATTATATCAGCAAGGCAGCTGTGCCATATCAATTTCGTAAGTCTAAGGTTTGCCTCAGATTTTTAGATCCTACATCAAAGTAGGAGCAACAGTGTCGATCCCAATCAAGCGGTCAATGTTTCGATCGGATTGATGCCACTGCTAAACTTTCGAGTTAAGTACTCTGTCTTTGGATTCATAGGAACGTGAGTGTCTAACTTTAGATTCACCACAAGCTATTTTAAGAGGTGTGGACTCTTGGTTTGCGCAGTCTGGGTGTGCGCCCTATGGGGTTTGAAGTCCGAGTAACTTCGTTATGAAAAAGATCAATCATTGGTTGAAACCAACCTGTTGAAGATGAAACTACATGTCAATCAAACTATGTGTAAATGTGCATGCGGAAAGGTTCATTTTTCTTATTTCCATAGGCTTAAAACCTGTATTAGCACGGTATCCTTGTAAAGTGTACGCCTTACGTCTGGGTATCCGTAGGATAGTCGTTTGTTCTCATAAATTGTACCCGGGCTGGATCTGGGTCGAGACTTCCATCGCCTTTATTTCTTATCACCCTTAATGGGTGCATGTTTATGCATAGTTAAATGAGTTATAAGATCATTATCGATAGAGACCAGGATTAGGTGTCCACCTTCGGGGGGGCACCCGATTTTTGTCGGATCTGTTTTGTGATATTTGAGGTTGGATGCTCTGGGTCATGATGATCTAGGGCATATTAGAAAAAGCAGCATGTACTCCCAAAAAGTGTTGTGACATCTGTTTGCTCCGCTCAGGTAGTCGTGCTAAATAAACTTCGGGATTAATAGGCTCGCTCAGAGACCTCGAACCTTGATTCAAGCAGGGGCACCCGTGACCAGTCAGATGAGGTGGCAATGCCTGATACGATAGGACAAACTATGAAGCCTTGTGTACTTGCATTGCGCCTATCTTTTAATGTGGGTCGATCACCCTCCTTACTTATGAAGCTGTTGTATTCAGAATGAATCTTGAACATCAAACTCTTTTAAATCATCTCGAGAAGCGATTATTTTCCCAGCTATTGGGCTTTTGCAACTCAATTTTCATATTGGTTATGCCCAGTAATGTCGCTAAGCGCTCGGGAACTGATTACCTTAAGAAACGACTATTTTTCCTGATATACAGGGCTTTCATTTTCTCATCATGTTACTCATCTGATGTTTGAAATTTGTTTTGAATGCAGCGGACCCGTCAGTAATTCCTTAGGCCTCTTCAAATGTCTCTTTTCTTTAGCATTCAATCATTAGTGATCGAATACTAAAGAGGGTCATCTATAGACACCCAAATTTGGCCTAAGGCCCGATTGAGACACATTTCGAGAGAGGCGCCTCTCCGAGTTTTTGATGGCATGTATGGAACCCTTAGGAACCTTTTTGAAACCTTAGGAACCATCCCAAACCCTTAGGAATCACCCTAGATCCCTTAAGAACCTTCCTGAACCGTTAGAAACTAATCTCAACCCTTAGAACCCATTCCGGACCTAAACCTAGTTTTCTTGAGCAATGGATAAAGAGTGGTATATTGGGACTAGCTACAACCTTCTACTATGATTGAATCTTATACCATTGAAAAGTAGAAGTCCTCAGCTTTCCAACGGGCCAAGAATCACCCCAATCGGAGCTGTGTACGCAAAGATATCACATTCCGAACTCGAAGGGCAGATTAGTAATTTCAAATAAACCCCTTAGGGATTTGGTGCAACTAATAGTTGCGCCAATTATAAGTGGGTCCCCCGCTGGCAGTCGACTTCTCAAAGCTACTGTGGATCACTATTTTACTGTGCATATGCTTGGCGGCAACCAATAGTTGCGATAGGCATATGAATATTAAACTTGGGTTTTTGCCTCGAATTTTGGGATTGGGGTTTGACTTGTTGACCACATTGACCTTTGGGGTATGTTTTGCTAGTTCTGTTATACCCATTTACTATCTATGTACAACCCCTTAAGTGGTTTAAAGCCCTACCCTATCATCCACTATTGGTGCACCTTCTCACATATTTCAAGGCTTCAAGAACCCTAGAAAACCTTAGATGGCCCATTACCTAATTGCTAATCCCAATTAGCCTCTAAGCACCCTCCTAACCTCTCCTTTTCCTATAAATAGAGAAGCACCCCCCTTACAAATGGCTTGAAAAAATTTACAATTAAGAGATTAAGGAATCCCTTCTCTCTCTCTCCTCTAGTGCACCATTCCCATACAAATCCCAGAACTTCAAAAACTCCTTTAGACCTTAGCATTTCACCAAAAAGCTCTAGGTTAGAGGTGTGTTACCCCCTAGCCTTCCCTCTCTACCTCTTAGCTATTAAGCATTAGGAGTTAGAACCTCATTCCATACCATACCAACCTTCAAAAGCTCACCGAAGCAAGCCAACGCAAGGCTCCACAACGGTGCAACAAGGGCCTGAGAGCTCCGACTCACCCCTCTATTCCTCTGCCTTCTCGATCGTTCCTCCATCCTCCCATTTGTGCCGTTATACCGTCGAATTTTTGGTAGGAACGACGGGGTACAAATAGGATTTTAATCCCCATTGGATAAGAGGAAGCTTTTTTCTTTTCTTTTATATTATTTTTGTTTTGGCCATTAGTAGAGACCGCATTAAGCGGGTTGATTGGGTGCCTAATACCTTTCCAATCGATAATCGAAGCCCCTACCCAAGAACCTTTGGTGTGAACCGGATTCAGAGTCATATCTATAGTACTTTGGTGCTTATAAAAATGATCTAAGTTTCCCGAGACACCAAAAGCTCTGAATGGCAACTCTATATTTTCATTAGTGAGCGCATCGTCGCGATGGGATCATCAAAAATTTAAAGAATCTCTGGTTCTCACGCACCCGAGCTTCGATGCTCATTCGTGAGAGCAGTCTTCAGAAAGGCAGATTTGCGCCTCACTCGACCGAGAAACGAGACTCGCTCACGCGAGATATTAAGTTATGGTTGACTATCTCGCACAAGCTGTGTTTCTCGCTCGCACGATTTACATTCAGAAGGAGTTAGGTTATGATTGTGTGCCCGAGGCGGCTGGCAGCAGTACGCTGAATTTCAATCTCGTGCACGAGGTGAGGGTGTGTTTATGAGCTCGTGCACCCTACCCTGTGGTTCGTGCGTGCGAGTAACAGAGTTTGGCTTATTTTGAGCCTTTTTGTGAGAACTTTTCATAAACATCAATTTGTTAGGCTTTCTTAGGCATTTCTAAGGACTCTTTGAATGATTTGTGATGTAGGTTGAAGTATTGAGCACCGCGTGAATTTTTGAAAGGCTGGTGTGGATTATGTGAAACGTGACTTGAGGTAGGGGAAATTCAATCTTTAATTTCATCCTTGTCTTTGATTTATAGATTTTCATGATATGATTGGATTGGATTAGCACTTGTGATTTGACTTTGATTCGTAAAATGACATGAAATGATTAATGAAATGTGATGAGTTTAATTGTCATTGACTTAGAAATGAAACTATTTGAAATTGGAACTCTAAATTCTTTGAAAGGTATCAGAATTGCTAAACTAAGAATATGAATTTGAATCTGATATGAAAGGACATCTGTATTTGAATCTGATTGACTGATGTTAGAAAATCTTTGAATCTTTGAGATATAATTGAAGTTTCTTGAATTAGTTGTCTGAAATTTTGAATATGAAATATGGAACTCTGAATTAGAATAAGAACGATTTATCTTGCAATTATTAGTATGAGCATGAAATTTGAACATTGTATCTGAAAGTGAATATAAAATTCTATTATGGACCTTGGATGTGAATTGCGAATAGGAATATGAATCCGAACGTTGAAAAATGATATGAATTATGAACGTGAATTGTGAACTTTGAATTGCTGATTAGACATTGATTTCACACTGCACACTGCATACTGGATCGGTACGATGGGTTAATCCGTACACACTTCATTCTACATACTGGACTGATACTGTTGGTTATCCGTACACATTGCATACTGGACCGGTATAGCGGGTTATCCGTACATACTGTATATTGTATACTGCATACTGCATACTGGACTGGTATGATAGTTATCCATACATACTGCATACTATATATTGCATATTGCATATTGTACACACTAACTAGATACTGATTGAACACGGTCTGGATACTAACTGAACACTGACTGGACCACTGCAACTGGAAATTTAGAACATTGTTAGATATGAACTAGAAATCAACAATGTAAGATGTGAATATGAATTGGAAATCGGAATACTGTAAGATACGGACATTTAGATCACTGAGTTGTTAATTGGAAATTTGAATGATTGTACACTAACTGGACTGGTACGGCGAGTTATCCTTATACTTTGGAAGACACTGTGAGATTTGAGCTATGAGATGTGAACTGTGAAATGTGAATTGTGAGATGGGAACTATGAGATGTGAACTGGAGATTTGTGTGAAACTCTGAATTATGATCTTTTACTTGATTTAAGGATATATGCACATTCTATTTTGATAATAAATTATCTTTTGGAGCTCTGTCATAAATATCTGTATTGATATGATGAGATGCCAAATTGATATTGATATTTCTTCTGTTGAGCTTAGAGTGTTAGCTCACCCCGATTATACATCACAGGTATAGCTCGTGATCTGGACTTGGAGAAGAGGATCTTCAGCCTGTGAATTTTTGCCTTAGTTATGAGATCGTAGATTTAGAACATTGTGGATTTTAATAAGTTGTGATTTGGTACATTTCCTGCTATTATATACATATTGTATGCCACTGTTGGGTGATGGTTGACCATCACGGGTGGTTGTTAGGTTACTGTTCATGTTGGATATTAGAATTAGAGATTTTAATTATGCCATGTGTATTGTTTGCTTTGATTTTTGTACGTATATGGATGTACCAAGTATTCTGTATCAGGTTGTGATCTACGATCTGATGGTCCGGGTTTTCCCATGTGGTATTTAGTTTGAGGAAAAAAAAATCTCAGAAAATTTATGTTGGAAAAATTTGGGCTGTCACAATGAGATTTCACGAAAACTCGTGATCAACCCATTAAGAGTCGGGACCAAGCAGAGAGTTCAACCAAGAAAGGAGGGTTATATGTGGTGAAAGAGGCTCCTGATCTCATGACAAAAATAGATTTCCTCACTCAACAAGTTGAAGAATTGAAACTGAAGAAAAATGTGATTGTTGTGAATATGCAACTTGAACCATGTGCTTATTGTGCAAGTCCAATGCACATGATTGATGGCTGCCCCTCAATGCCAAATTACTCTGAAAATTCTATGGAACAACTGAATGCATTGAACAATTTTGGGCATAATGTTGGAAACATCTTCAACCCGCATGACCCCAATAGTTGGCGGAATCACCCAAACTTCTCATGGAAGCAAGAGCTACAGAAATTCCAAGGTAAAGGACAGGGGATAAACTTCTATCCCCAACAAAACTTCAGTCAATGATCTTAGGAAAATTTTGGACAATGGAATTTTCCACAGCAAAACTACTGGGGCATAAATCAATACCACCAGAACCAGAATCAGATAAGCCAACCCAGACAGTTTAGCTATCAGAATCAACCCACGCAACAACTGATTGGTTACCAAAACCAAGCACAAGTGTTTCCACCACCTAAATTTCAAAATCAACAGGGAAACATTGTGCAACGTTCTCTTCAAAACCAATATCTTCATATTGAGGATATATTGAGAATCATGTAGTCACAAACCTCCTCAATAGCCAAATTGGAGACCTAGATGGGTCAAGCGGCAGCACAACTTAGTGAAAGAGAAAAGGGAACATTCCCAAGCCAACCGGTCCCAAATCCAAGAGGGCAGATGGATATTGAATAAGTCTCGTTCCCATCACATGATGAAAATCAGCAGCAACTCAAGGCAATCATGGCGTTGAGATCTGGCCGACAAATCGAAAACAACGTGAAAGTCTCAGAGGAGGATGAGAGATCAGAACCTAAAAGTTAGACTGAGAAGAACAAAAACGTTGAAGAAGAGGTGGAAGAAAAGAAAAAGGTTGAAGAAACGAATGAGGAAGAAAAGAGTTTCATGTGTAAAGCCCCGTTTCCTCAAAGGCTGATGGCACCAAAGAAGAACTGTGATCTAGAAGAGATGCTTGGAGTATTCAAGCATTTAAAGATCAACTTCCCCTTCCTAGATGCTATAAAACAAGTACCTGCTTATGCAAGGTTCTTAAAGGACTTGGTCATAATCAAAAGAAAGAACAATGTCCCGAAGGAAACTTTCCTAGCTGAGTAGGTTAGTTTAGTGTTACAAGCAAGGCTCCCAATCAAATATAAGGACCTTGACTGTCCTACCATCTCAATTGTCATAGGGGAGAGTCATATTGATCGAGAACTGCTGGATCTGGGGGTAAGTGTCAACTTACTGCCATTTTCTGTCTACAAGAAGCTTGAGTTGGGTGAACTCAAACTCACATCAATGCCCTTCATCTAGCTGATAGATCAATTAAAATTCCCAGGGGAATAGTAGAGGATGTCTTAATCAAGGCGGACTCCTTCTACTTTCCAGTTTATTTTATTGTCCTTGACACCGAACCTATCCCCAATCTGAAGAATAGTGTCTCTGTGATTCTAGGAAGACCATTTCTAGCAACATCGAATGCACTGATAAATTGTCGGAATGGGATAATGAACTTATCATTCGGGAACATGACTGTGGAGCTGAACATTTTCAATATTGCAAAGCACCCTATTGAGGATGAAGAATATGCACAAGTCTGCATGATTGATAATGTTATGAACAAAACATTTTAGGCTTATGAGCTCAAGGATCCTCTAGAGGCTTGTTTAGCCCATTTTGGTGAGGACCTTGATGTTGATCATATAATCCAAGAAGTGAATGAGATGTTGGATTCCACACCACTACTAGGAGACGATGGATGGCATCCAAGAGCTAAGGCCATAGAAGATGTACAGAATAAAGTGCCTAGGGAAGAGGAGAAACCGAAGCTGGAACTTAAGCCTCTCCCTACTAATCTGAAATACGCCTACTTGGGAGAAGACAAAACCCATCCAGTGATAATTTTGTCAAAATCGAATGAGGACTAAGAGGAGCAACTTATAAAAGTGCTCCAAGACCACAAAAATGCAATTGGGTGGTCTATAAAGGACATCAAAGGTATTAGCCCAAAGGTTTGTATGCACCGTATTCACTTGGAAGAAGACGTTATACCTTCTAGAGAACCGCAGTGCAGATTAAACCCAATTATGTAGGACGTTGTCAGAAATGAGGTAATTAAATTGCTGGATGCTGAAATTATATACCCTATTTCTGACAGGTGGTCCCAAAGAAGTCTAGTATTACTGTTGTAAAGAATTAGGAGAATGAGTTGGTACCAATAAAGGGTCAAACTGGCAGGAGAGTGTGTATCAATTACAGAAAATTAAATTCAATGACTAGAAATGATCACTTTCCTCTCCCCTCTATCGATCAAATGCTCGAGAGATTGGCTGGGCATGAGTATTACTGTTTCCTTGATGGCTATTCTGGATACAATCAAATAGTCATCACCCTAGAGGACTAGGAGAAGACGACATTCACATGTCTTTTTGAAACTTTCTCGTACTGTAGGATGCCTTTCAACTTATGCAACGCTCTGACTACATTCCAAAGATATATGTTGAGTATATTTTCTGACATTGTAGAAAGGTTTCTAGAGGTGTTTATGGATGACTTCTCTATTTATGGAGATAACTTTAGTGATTGCCTGTATCACTTATCTCTTATTCTAGCACGATGCCAAGAAAAGAACCTTGTGCTAAACCGAGAAAAGTGCCACTTAATGGTACAAAGTGGTATTGTTTTGAGACATATCATATCGTCCCGATGCATCGAGGTGGATAAGGGAGAAGTTGACTTGATTGCAAATCTTCCACCCCCAAGAACGGTTAAAGAGATTGGGTCTTTTCTCAGACACGCTGGTTTTTATTGGCATTTTATAAAGGACTTCAGTAAGATTGCGAGACTGCTGTGCAGTCTGCTCGCTAAAGATGTTCCATTCATTTTCGATGAAAAATGTAAAAAAACCTTTAAAATCATCAAGGCTGAGTTAATCCAAGCTCCTATAATCCAATCTCCAGATTGAACCATTCCATTCGAAATCATGTGCTATGCATCTGATTACGCGATTGGAGCTATTTTAGGACAAAGGGTGGAGAAAAGTCACGCATCATTTATTATGCGAGTCGTACTCTAAATGACGCACAACTTAATTACTCCACAGAAAAGGAACTCTTGACTGTAGTCTTTGATTGGACAAATTTCGATCCTACCTATTGGGATCAAAGGTTGTTGTGTTTACAGATCATGCTGCTTTTTGCTACCTCTTTGCGAAGAAAGATGTAAATGCTCATTTGATCAGGTGGATTTTACTATTGCAAGAGTTTGATCTGGAAATTAAAGATAAGAAGGGATCTAAAAATGTAGTGGCTGACCACTTATCTTGAATTATTATTGAAAAATCTGATGATCTGGTTCAAAGTTTAGAAAAATTTCTCGATGAGTAATTGTTTTCCATCGAGCATGCACCATGGTATGCGGATCTGATCAACTGTTTGGTGACAGATCAATTACCACAACACTGGCGCAAGAATGAGAAAGTTAATTTTCTAGCACGTGCAAAGCGCTATTTTTTCAAGGACCCCTACTTGTTTAAATACTGTCCCCGATCAGATAATCAGGAGGTGTATTCCAGAATCCGAACAGTCGGATATAATCTCATTCTGTCATGAGTTGTCCTGTGGAGGACACTTCAGTTCATGAAAAATTGCTACAAAGATTCTCCAGAGTGGTTTCTATTGGCCGGCGATCTTCAAAGATTGTCACTAACATTGCATTTCATGTAGCAATTATCAAATGTTGGGCAAAATTTCAAAGCGAAACATGATGCCGCTAAATCATATTCTGAAAGTCAAATTGTTTGATGTCTGGGGGATAGACTTCATGGGACCGTTTCCCAATTCTTTCAGAAACATGTACATCCTCGTTGTGGTGGATTACGTATCTAAATGTGTTGAGGCCATCGCTTGTAAGACAAATGACCACAAGGTGGTCGTGAAATTCCTCAAGGAATAAGTATTCTCCCGATTTGGTATTCCACACGCTATCATTAGTGATGGTGGAAAACACTTCTGTAATAAAATTTTCGGACAACTCATGAAAAAGTACGAAATCACACACAAAGTGGCTACACCGTACCACCCTCAAACCTATGGACAAGTTGAGGTATCAAATTAGGAACTCGAATGCATTTTAAAGAAAACGATAAAGCCGAACTAGAAAGATTGGTCGATAAAATTGAATGACACACTTTGGGCTTATCGAATGGCATACAAGGCTCCCATCGGAATGTCCCCTTACAGGATGGTTTTTGGCAAGTCTTGTCACCTACCCATTGAGCTTGAACAATGGGCTTACTGGGCCATCAATTGTTAAACTTTGATGTACAAAAGGCTGGTGATCGGAGAAGCTTGGAGATCGATGAACTAGAAGAGATCATAGCTGATGCTTATGATTGTGCCAAGTCATACGAAGAACGCATTAAACGTGCTCACGATCAATACATCCTGAGGAAATCGTTTACCCCTAGCCAAAAGGTGTTGCCTTATAATTCGAAACTCCATCTATTTACTGGAAAATTAAAAACTCGATGGACAGGTCCATTCCTGGTTCACCGGGTATTTCCAAATGGGGCAATTGAAATTCTTAACCCTCGACATGGCAGCAAGTTTCTTGTCAATGGGTAACGTCTGAAATCTTTTCTCGAAAATACTATTGTTGACCTGAAGAAATTGTGTTGAATGATCCTGATCAATCAGGATAACAAGAAAATGTGAATGTCGGGCTAATGACATTAAACTTAGCGCTACTTGGGAGGCAACCCAAGTTTGTAAATTGTGTAAAAAAAAAAAAGCCATTTTGTGAATGAAAATTTAGTTATTAAATTGTTTTTAGCATTTTACATATGAATATGCTCTCTTGCAAGCATGATAGATGAATAACCAATATTTTTGTGATTATATCTGTCAGATGATACTTTTCACCTGTTCTTGTCTATTGGTCTGTGATAGTTTGATGCAGGTTTGGGGGTGACCCTAAATTTTGGTATAATGGGGACATTGCACTTAATAGGTTTGGGGGTGTGAAAGTTCATACCTTACTGTAGACACCCTCATTTCGCCCTCTCGGAGTACACGAATTTGTTTGGTCAGCCCTTGACCTTTTTAACCCTCGACATGGGACCATGCAACTGTACATGGCTAAACACAAGCTGAAATAATAGCTTTGTGGCTCAGATCCCAATGTAGGGAGGCTATATACTAAGTAATAGTATATAGTCAGAATGCGGACTGAAACAATAGTCCTGCATTCCATTCTTGAGACCATACTCGAACAACCCTAAATTAAACGCCTCCGCACGTAATTCGATCACGCGCACAACCACAAGTGCACGATCAGTCACCTTTCAGATCAACCTTCCTTTCACAGACCGTTTCGAGACTCGATTACGCGCTTAGAAACAGACTCGCGATTGGATTGAGCGCTACACCACCAGCGCGCAATTGGCCTACGCCTGACCTAGTCTCCTACCCTTGACCCCTACGTTTCCTTGATTAAGCGCTTCAGGAAACACGCTTAATCGGATTACGCACATCCCATCACGCGCGTGATTAGTCCTAATTTCGTTAGGACTCAGAAACCCGCTACGTAATGCAGCCCGATCACTCACTGAGTCGGTGACCGACTCAAAACGATTAAGCACCCAAAAATTGGCGCGCAATTCAATTAAACACCCGAAAACAAGCGCGCAATTGAATGAAAACCTATAAAAACTTTTTTTTTCGAAGAGAGAGGAGACTGGCCATTTTGAGAGAGAGCACGAAACTTTTTTGGGACTTCAAAACCAGGGAACTCCGAGGACAAGCCCATAGAGCAAATTAGTCATGATGTCAAGATTCAAATCCCCGAATCTTCGATGATTCCTCTCCACGGCCCCGACCCTAGGTAAGAATTTAATTTTTCTTTAGACTTAGGATTTTCCCTCAATTTAATTAATCAATTCTATTTCTAATTTTTAGACCGTAGCACCTTCTTCGGACCGAAATTCTCTATATCCGATTCTAGTTCTCTATTTTTAAAACCGGTCCTTAATCTAGCGGTTCGATATACTGACCTTATACTCTGATTCTGCTCTAAAATCTTAATTTACAGTCCTATCATTAATTTCTGGTTCTAACTCTCAGAGTTTAGAATTAGTCCTTAATCATACGGCCTGATTTTTCTGATTTCGGACCTGAATTCAGTCTTAAAATTTTAATCTATAATTTAATTCTATATTTTTATACCGTACAAAAATCCAAAAAATATAAATTTCAGTTCATAACTTAGGTTTCTCAATCTAATTTCTTATTATAATTTCTAATTCAATTCAAAAAATCCCCCTTTTGTTATTTAACTATCGACCTATCTTTCATCTCAGCCATCCAATTTGCCTAAGGGAGCTTACAGAGGGTACTCGGGAACTAGGCCAATCCTCCTTAGCATAACGGACCCCCCCCCCCCTTTTTTCTGTCTATTTATTTCATTTAATTTTATTTCAATAAAACTAGCATGCTTATTTAAAATCAGAATTTCCATAGAATTGACATATTTAATTTAGTTAGAGTTTTATTCAAATCAGTACAATTCTAATAAGTTATAACATAATTAAGAACGGTTGTATTCCTAGTATAATTAGGGGACTAATATTAATTAGACTTCTAATAGGATTATGAAACTAAATCAATTAGAGCTCTAATAAGATTAAAACGTTTAAATTAATTAGACTCCTAGTGGGATTAGGAGACTTAATTAAATTAGACTCCTAGTAGAATTAGGATACCCTTTCTTAATCAGACTCCCAGTAGGAATAGGAAACTAAATCAATTAGACTCACTGTAGGATTAGGAGACCAAATTAAATAAAATCAATTAGACTCCTAGTAGGATTAGGAGAGACCAAATTAAATAAAATCAATCAGACTCCCAGTAGGATTAGGAGACCAAATTAAATAAAATTCCAGCAGGAATAGGAAAGCCAAACTAGTTACACTAAAGGCAACCCACAGCTGCTGACGTTCGTCGGTAGATGATTCAGTAAAGGAGTTCAACCTGCAAGCCCCCGCTTCCCTTTGAAGCGTGATCAGTGACGTGTTGCAACGTCGATAAATATCTGCAACTGGCGATCGCATCTTCTTAGGTATTCTTCATTTAGAATTTGCCTCTTTAATTTTAGCATTTAATATTTCCTAATTTATTACTCCATCATCGCCATTGCCAGAGTCCGCTTAAGACAGAATTGGGCCACTGGTTCCGGGGACCGAAAGGAAGCTAGAAAAAGTGCGCACCAACAGACTAGCGATCGCGATGGGACTCTTTTTCGCTAAAGTTGCCCCGATTTAATTAATTTGGTTTTCTATTTTCCTTGCTTTATTTAATTTGGTTTCATATTTTTCGCTTTTTATTTTTATTTTTATTTTTATTTTTATTTTGTTTCGCTTTATCACTTTTCTACACACACTTGCAAGTGGATAAACCTTTTCAAAAAAAAAAAAAAAAAAACTAAAAAAAAACTATTTTAAAATGGCCGGCATTAGAAAATTAAACTTTAATTATAACGACCCACCCATATGGGGCTCCCATAGCGACCCCGAGTATAACGTTAGGCCATCCCCGTGGACAACCGAGCGTCGCGCTCAGGTAAATATGGTTAATGAGAGTGGAAAATACCCCTTCGCTCCACAAAATACAAATCATAGTGATAACACTGAAGAAAGTGGTACTGAGCGAAGCTACCCCGATAATCAAATTATGGACCACACTCCCAGTGCACTCACAAAAGGGGGAAAAGAAGTCGACGCATGGCTCCAGTCCCAAAGACAAGTTACTCCAAAGAATAGACAACTGGAAAGGACATCGACTCCTTCACATGTTCCGACTCCCCCGATACATAACACATATACCCCTCACACATTCTACAACAACAACTGCTGAGGACAACCCTCCCCCAAGGCATCTAGAAAAGACACCGCGATAAACGTAAAAAACCTCCACCAATTTTTAGATGACTACATGGCTAACAAAGAACGCTCCAGTCACACTTTTGGATTCGACAAATTTTGCCGAAACATTGACTTCACTGTACCTGCTGGTTTTAACCTCCAAAATTTAACAAATATAATAGTATAAGAAACTCAAAGCACCACTTGGCCCTATTCTGCAATGACTGTCGAACAATCCGCACCAATCATGGGCTCCTGATCCACTACTTTCAGAGATCTCTAGAAGGAGAAGCCCTTGATTGGTTCACGACCTTACCTTTAACCGAAATTGAGACATTCGAAGACTTAGCCGACTGATTCCTAGATCAATACGAATACCTGACTCTTGAAGAAATCAGTCTCGCTGACTTGATGCACACAAGATAGGAGGACGGTAAAGACTTCTCGACATTCACCAACTATTGGAGAAGACTTGCTTCTCTAACGGGGAATCAAATAAAAGAAAGCGATGCGATAGAAATCGTGATTAGCAATACCTGAGAGCCTATTCGGAGCATTCTCATCCTAAGTGACTATCACGACCTCGCTAGCCATTATCAGCACGCTTCACGCTTAGAACATCGACTGAAGAATGGAGACCTCAGTCCTCCTACCATAACCTCCAACGGACCCTCCTTCGACAATCCCGAGACAAACACCCTAAACGAGACTCTAGACTCTAAACAAACTCACACAAACTAAGAACCGAACCAAACAAACCCTCAACCATACCACCCATACGACCAAGCTCAAGATCTATGCACAAACCTACACCCTAACCAAACTTAATTATCACACATAAACCAAGGTCAACACCAAAACCAACCACTATACACCAACCAATACATGAACTTGTACTATGACAAAAACCAGTGCCCCAACGGCACACAAACTAACACCACCTATTACAACTCATTATTCGATCAAACTCAACTCGCATATGAGATTGTACAGTCATTCACCCCCGACCCATTCCACCCAGCTAGCCTGATCCGAAGAATTGGACCTCCCTCAGAGCAAAACCATACTATTCACTTACAACCAACCAACCCTAACCCACGCACCTGTAAACGCGAAGTTACCTTTCGCCCTGGACCGGTTACCAAGATCACTACAATCCAAACTATCACCGAATCCACCCCTCAGCTAACTCAACCCATCCCCAAACTCATTGCTAAGCTCAACGTGCTTATCTTCGAGCCAACTCAACCTACCCTTGAATCGGATATCCTACCAACAAACGAATCAATCCCCACATCTCCTGAACAGACGCCCAAACCAATGACACAAACAATCCCCGAACAGGCTTACGTGTCGATTCTAGAAGTAATTTCTGAACCAATCAATCAGTATTATACGACGCCATTCATACTAAAATCAATCACAAAGATAAACTCCGAACATGAACTCGTAATCTAATCAAAAACCCTAATCGAACCAACTCTGAAATTAACCCCCAAAATTGAACACATTGTCGAATACATTGCCCCACCAACCTTATACCGGATCTCTAAATCAATCCCTACACCAGCTTTAATACTTGAACTCAATAACAAGCACATCACCCCACTAACCTCAAAATCAACTCATGAATCAGTCTCTACACCCGTCTCAAAACCTAAACTCACAACCAAACTCACCACTTCTCCAACTTCAAAATAAAATCTCGAATCCGGCTCTATCACCAAACAGACCTCCGAACCACCCACTCAAAAATCACTAGTTGGGTTAATTTTGGAACCAACTCATGAATCAATCCCTACAGAACTTACCACTAAACTTATCATCCCCTCAACTCCGAAACAAGAACTTAAACCCACTATTGAACTTACCGTTTCACCAACCACGAAACTGAACCCCAAACTCAAACATATCATCAAAACTAAATCTATCATCAAAACTAAACGTAGCATCAAACCTAAACTTATCATCAAGCCTAAACCTATTATTGAATCTAAAGCTATTATCAAACCTAAACCTATCCTTGAACATGAATTTATCACCGAACCTAAACCCATGATCGAACTTGAACCTATCATCGAACACGAGACCAAACCGATCATTGAACTTAAACCAATCGTCGAACCTATCGTCGACCCTACACCTATCCACAAGCTCAAACCCTCCATCAAAGGCGAACCCACCGTCAAATCTGAACCCATTGTCGAACCTAAACCAATCACCGAATACAAACCTGACATCAAGCCTCCAACTATCAGCAAATCTAAATCGACCCTCGAACCTGAACCTACTGTCAAACCTAAACCAATGACCGAACACAAACCTGTCATCAAACCTCAAACTATCAACAAATCCAAGCCTATCATCAAACTTGAACCCATCATTGAACTCGAGCCTGTTATCGAATGTGAACCCAGTACTAAAATCGAACCTATTCCTACAGCGCCAACTCCACTCACCTTTGAGCCTACCACAAAACCTATCAAGGAGTCGATCATTGCTCCCACTTTCGAAATCAAACTAAACCCAAATCTTATAAAGCCAATCGCCATCCAAATCAACATATCTCAAATCCCATCAGAACATGAAATCAACGCCACAACTAAAATTGCTTTTGATCATCAGACCCAAATCTCTGTGGACCTCACAATCAAAACCTTCACAGAACTCCAATCGGTGACAAAACTACTACGTCAAACTTCTGATACTCAACCTCCTCAAAAAATAATAAACAAAACTTTAAAATAACCTCACGATAAACCCAAAGTGTAAATCAAACCCAACAAGCATAATCAAATAAAACTGGACCGCCCCACACGTAGGAAAGGCCAACCTTGGCCTACACCTTCGCGTCTCCTCTTCCTACTTTGCCTCTGCCTTATCTTATCACCTTTACAACACTACCGTCCCTCTCAATGGTTTCCACTCCAACTTCACTCGCAAACAGCTTTCCAACCACCTGCAAATGACCCCGAAGAACTCATTAATAACTATATGCTGCATCTCTATGAGAAGCCTCACTCCGTGAAAAAACAAAAGAAGGTCCCTCCCGATAAGGAGACGCCGAACACAAAAGACCTATCGAAGGAAGAAATCAAATGACACCACACTTATTTTGATAAACCCTCTACCATCCAAAACACGAATTTAAACATAGCCACACTCTCATCCCTCATCGATCAGATCGAAAGGGATCGAGGGCCCCGAAACAATATTATCTAATTGAACGGTCACTTCGACCATCCAACATGTCCCACCAAGCGGACTTCCTGAGTCAGTGCCCCACCTAAGGAATTGATGTTGTACTGTAACACAATAGTAATAACAAAAAATAATATAAAAATAATAATAATAATAAAATATAGAAAAGTATAAAAAAAAATTAAAAGTATAAATGCCAAAAATGTAAATACTCGAAAACAAAAATACTCTTCTATACCCCAAACCCTTCGGACTTATACTCGATCGAGAACTCGAAATCAAGGAGCTACTGCTAAGAAAAGTGCCTATACAACCGCCTCACCTAGAAGAAATCAAAACCCACAAGGGAAGTCCTTATATTATCTCGACAACATGCCCAGGAAACAACCACAGGGGAAGGACTATCTGACCCTTGGAATCATAACTCAATGACCATCATGTTTCGTAGCCTAAACAAACATACTTATATACCTATCATCCTCGCAGTCATCACAAGGTATTCGCTAGTCGTAAGTCATTATTTTCAAAACTATTTGGGCATCATCTGACTCATTGACTACCCTCCTATTCAGGCAAATTGATTGAAAGGGCTAGTGGATCATGAAACTCTCTTGTTTGAAATATAGAAAACTTTGGATTCTCATACACTCCCTTCAACCATTAGAGTCAATGTTAGAGCAGAAAAAATGAAAATGAAAGGTTCCATCAAACCTTACAATTCTTACGTTAGCAGGTTGTTTAAAAAAATATATATAAAAAAGAAACACAATTGAGCGAGAGCAATACGATGAATGAACAATCAATGAATTCAGGGAAGCATAAGCAAATTGTGAGGGCATTCCTGGTAATCTTATTAGGAAAGTATAAGCAAGCTGCGAGGGCATCCTTGACATCTTCACACTACCAGATGTCATTGTACGGTGGCGGGAGGAGGATAAAACTCCTACTAACTATAGAATTTGATGATTTGATGGTGCTAGACCATAACGGAGAGCTCAATTATGGCATCGCATTATCCACCCGAGAAGAAAGTAGTTGACTATTATTTCAAAATTTGGTTGAATAAGAAGCTACCCTCAGATCAATAAACCATACCTCCTCTTCACCCTTTATTTTATTTTCAGACAATGAGTCAAATGATTTTCAAAATATCTTTCAGGATAAAATCAAAAACTCTCGAATGACAAGTGATGTAATCACTATTTATCTACCATTCCCCTTAATCCTTGTTGAAAACTACGACACATGATGATCGTTCTGCACTTACAAAATCAAGCCTGCCATGTGGCCAAAATAATCGAACCACTTCCCACTGTGGGATCATTGCTAATACACTCCACGGCATCGGTGAGGCCGATGAAACTCCCACCGTCATTTGACACTGGGGTTTTTTTTTTTTTAAGAACGCTAACACCTTGGTAGCGATACTCGGGTCACAAGACCGATATCTCAAACTGGGGCATTTTTTTAATTTTATCAATGTAGTTTTTCCTTTTTCACCTCGGATTCCCCAAACTGGGGCATTTTTTATTTTTTATTTTTTATTTTTTTTATCTTCTATCTTTTAGTTCTTACTTTTCCGCCATGGGACCCTAAAACGAACACCTGAAACAAAATAATAGAGATACACTAGAAAACATAAACACTATACTCTAATACTACCCATTCCCCCTTCTAACGTAACATACAATGACAAACATAAACAAACACAATAAGAGAAAAATATCATTCATTCTCAACAATAAAGAAAAAAAATTAATAATTATAAACCTCTTAGGATTTAATATCCAGGATGTAAAATAAAAAGGAAGAAAAGACATTAGAAAATAAAAATGCCCCAAACTTTTAAATCCTAAGTTTATAAATAAAATTCAAAACAAAATCAAGCCCCTTAGCCTCTATTGATAACATACACCTCCTAAATCACAAAACAACAAGTGTAACCCTCACAAATATCCTCCACCTAATTAAATCTATGGCAAGCCTAGATAAGCCAATAGGATTCAAACACTTAACACCCATCTAGGAACTTTAAATTAAACCCTAAATTCACACACTTCTAACAAGTGTCATCTCAAATCAAATAAAAGACTAAAACAAAATACTTTAAACTTTAAATAAAAGAATAATTTTCTAGAATAAGTCCCTGACTTATTTGGGACCAAAAAATAAATGCTCCCAACAAACCCATCAAAACCAAGTAAACTCTCTAAACAAAACTCAATAAAACAAATTAATCTTGGGATAAACCCTCAATAAATTCGGAGTGAAACCCTAAACTAAATTAAATCCTAAAATAAATCAAACAAATTAAATAAATCCAACTAATCCATTAATAAATTAAATCAATAAACAAGCATAATAAAAAAAAAAAAAAAAAGCCCCTTTATTTATAATTTGAAACTTTACAAATATCCCCAGAGGCATACCTCATGATTATACAACCCAAAACGAAAATCTAAAAACTTAACCTACAATCCAAAATGAAGACTTAGTTCAAAACTGAGACAGAGCGAGGAGCTGATTCTGCTCGGAGCGTCCAATCGGAGGCTTCAGGGAGGATTGGTTGGGAAACACATCTCTCCACTTGTTGTTCCTTCTCTTCAGCCATCATCACCTCCTCCGCCGCCGCCCCGCAACACTGCCTTCATTGCTCCTTAAAAAAGGAACGGTGTGAAGACCAGCGCCCTCATTCCCAATAGCGCCCATTCTCAAAACAAAACTCCCCCTCGGGGCATCATATCATGACAAAGATCACGTGAAATGACTAATATAGGAAGAAATGCCATCCCTATCTAATGGTTAGATCACCCAATATCACCAAAACATGACTTTTAGAATGCTAGAACACTCAAAAAGGTCAAACTCAAGACTAAACCCGAGAATGAAAAAAACAAATGAAGCTCCTTCGCTTATATAGAACACGACCCTAATCACGCGCATGAAAGCACGCGCTTAACTTAATCACGCGCTACACACATGGCACTCAATCCAAACACGCGCCAGGATTTTGCGTGCAATTAGAGCGACACCCGCACAGACGGTGTGACCTTTCGATCCCGTGCTTGCTATAGACCGCGCAATCCAATCGAATGACAAATATTTGACACTCAATACGAAAGGTCACCCGCACAATGACCTGGTGACTCTCCAATCCCATGCTTACAATATGTCGCACAAACATATTAAACGATTCACAGTAGCTGCACAATATCGAAATGCCACCCGCGTGTAATTCAATCACACCTTAACATTCACACGCGTAAACACTTTCTTTATACCCTGAATCGCATGCCTAAAATCGAGTGTCCAATCAGATCAAACGGCTGATATAGGGCGCTTAATTCCTGATTTTGCTCGAAATTTACCCCTTCTCGAGCGAAAGTCCCCTTTGTCCCATCGCATAGCCTCATGAGCCATTTAGACTAAAAAAGGGACCATCACTCGCTGTCGTCCCATCACAAAATTGTAGCATGCCCTCATGACCCATCACGAAAAGCCAAAAATAAATCTCCCGAGAATGCAAATACACCAAACAAAAAAAAAAATAAGTCAATCACAACACAATTACAACATAATCTCACCAGAACTCAAGATCCACCAAGGAAAGAAACTAGACACACTTGTCACACGAACACCTTACCCAACGTAACGCTTAGCTCACCTCCCATCGCGGACACCACTACCCAAAAAAAAATGTTCACAATATCGGTCGCACTAAAAGAAGAAAAGGGAGAAAGCACAAGCATGTCCCATCGTCGAAACAAAGAGCCTCATCCCGAAGTGCTCACCACAAACCTACTAGACACCACTGCAATAGAAAGGCAGGAAGACGTGGGACTACTCCCACATCCCATCGCATTTCATTACTGCCAAACTATAGTGCAAACATCCCAGCAATACCTCCCCAGTCCCATAGCGGTACCACTACAACACCAAGGCCCCATCGCGACATCACGCCGATAACCGCCAACCACTGCTTAAGCAACAAGCGAAAAAAAGTAAAAAAAATGGTACCCTACTACGACATTGCACCCGGAACATTGCATTTCAATGATAGCCACCAAGTCCCGTCGTGACACTACAATATTGCCAAAGTACCACCGCTATAATATTTCCAAGGTCTCACCCCACAATTCAGGTAAGTATCACCCCCAGGTAAGTACTACCCCTTTTTCAATTATTCGATATTTCTTCTAAATTATAATTATCTATAATTAAGTCAAAATGTTTTCAAAACCCGTCTCTCTCAACTCGCGAATTACTGTAGTCCTCCCATAAAAGACAATCATCAGTATTCGTCGAGAAGGTTAGATGGATTATCCGACATGCCAAGTGTCGTCTTGACAACCACATGAACGATTGGGTCCACAAATCTCGTACCGGTGAATCTGTTCAGCGACATCTCGGAAGCCACGTTTTTTGCCATTTTACCATCGAATTGATCTTAAGTGAAAATCTCCAAAATTTCAAAACCCCTTACTCATTCTAAAATCTTTTATTTCAAAAATCTTTCTTCTCTTACTTGCAAAGCAAAAGAAAAAAAAAGCAAAAAAAAGAAAAAGAACAAAATGAATAAAATACATAGACCCGACTCACCTTTATTTAAATACCACAACAAACTACACTTAGCCTTGACCTTTAAATCCCGAAGCCCTCTAAACTCGCAATCAAGCGCATACGCCACTGCTCAGGATCACTTGTTCAGATGCAAGAAAAAATGACTCTAGATGAATCAAGCGCATATGCCACTACGTAGAATTCAATTAAGCACACTTCACAAAATTTACCTCAATTACCAGCCCAAATCAACCATTCCCCTGGGAAGCCAAACAATGAGTATACTCAATCTAAGAACTTATAAATACCTATTGGAAACGGAACGCCTGATGCACATTGGTGTGAGCAATGACGCGCCCGGTCTGACATGACTTGCAAAAGCTTTCGACACTACATACTATTTCATTTCTTTATTATCGGTCCCTGGACCTCGTTTTGGACATTTGATTGATGCCCCGGTACCTCAATTACGTCCCTCTGTTAGCTCGCGCCATACGACGGGAAGTGCCATGCACCCACAGACCCGGAATATGCCCTTTGACAGCTACCATTTATCCTTCAAATGCTCTATTTTAGCTTGCGCTGATAGATAAGAAAGCCAAGCTTGCCATGTCAGCATCACCAATTCACATTTGTGAATTCCCAAGAAACGGGAAGGCACCTCGAATGAGGGGTGTCTACTTCTTCGACGCATTCTTACTTCGCAAGAGCGCGCCGAAGAGGGGCATCTGTAGACACCCTCATTTCGCCCTCTCGAAGTACATGAATTCGTTTGGTCAGCCCTTGACCTTTTTAACCCTCGACATAAGACCATGCAACTGTAGATGGCTGAATACAAGCTGAAACAATAGCTTTATGGATCAGATCCCAACATAGGGAGGCTATATACTAAGCAATAGTATATAGTCGGAATGCAGACTGAAATAATAGTCATGCATTCCATTCTTGAGACCATACCCGGACAACCCTGAATTAAGCGCCTGAAAACCCGCGCGTAATTCAATCACACGTACAACCACAAGCGCAATCAATTCCATTTCAGACTAACCTTCCTTTCATAGACCGTTTCAAGACTCGATTACGCACCTAGAAACAGACGCGCGATCGGATTGAGTGCTACACCACCAGCGTGCAATTGGCCTATGCCCAGCCTAGTCTCCTACCCTTGAACCCTACGTTTCCTTGATTAAGCGCTTCAGGTAACATGCTTAATTGGATTACGCATGCCCCATCACGCGTGCGATTAGTCCTAATTTCGTTAGGACTAGGAAACCCATTGAGTAATTCAACCTGGTCGTTCACTGAGTCAGTGACCGACTCAAAGTGATTAAGTGCTCGAAAACTGGTGCGCAATTCAATTAAATGCCCAGAAATAGGCGTGTAATTGAATAAAAACCTATAAAACCTTTTTTTCCCGAAGAGACAGAGGAGGCTGGCAATTTTGAGAGAGAGAACATAACTTTTTTGGGAGTTCGAAACCAGAGAACTCCGAGGACAAGCCCATAGAGCAAATTAGTCATGATGCCGAGATTCAAACCCCCGAATCTTCGATGATTCCTCTCCACGGCCCCGACCTTAGGTAAGAATTTAATTTTGCTTTAGACTTAGGATTTCCCTTTAGTTTAATTAATCAATTATATTTCTAATTTTTAGACCGTAGCACCTTTTTCGGACCGAAATTCTCTATATTCGGTTCTAGTTCTCTATTTTTAGAATCTGTCCTTAATCTAGCGGTCCGATATACCGACCTTATGCTCTGATTCTACTCTAAAATCTTAATTTACAGTCCTATCATTAATTTATGATTCTGACTCTCAGAGTTCAGAACCAGTCCTTAATCATACGGCCTGATTTTTCTTATTTTGGACCCGAATTCAGTCCTAAAATTTTAATCTATAATTTAATTCTATATTTCCATACCATAAAAAATCTAAAAAATATAAATTTTAGTTCATAACTTAGGTTTCTCAATCTAATTTCTTATTATAATTTCGAAATCAATTATAAAAATCTCCCATTTATTATTTAACTATCGACCTATCTTTCATCTCAGCCATCCGATTTGCCTCAGGGAGCTTACGGAGGGTACTCGGGAACGAGGCCAATCCTCCTTAGCATAACAGGCCACCCCCCCTTTTTTCCTTCTATTTATTTTGTTTAATTTTATTTCAATAAAACTAGCATGCTTATTTAAAATCAGAATTTTCATAGAATTGGCATATTTAATTTAGTTAGAGTTTATTCAAATTAGTATAATTCTAATAAGTCATAACATAATTAAGAACGGTTGTATTCCTAATATAATTAGGGGACTAATATTAATTAGACTTCTAATAGGATTAGGAAACTAAATTAATTAGAGCTTTAATAAGATTAAAACGTTTAAATTAATTAGACTCCTACTGGGATTAGGAGACTTAATTAAATTAGACTCCTAGTAGAATTAGGGGACCCTTTCTTAATCAAACTCCTAGTAGGATTAGGAAACTAAATCAATCAAACTCCCAGTAGGATTAGGAAACTAAATCAATTAGACTCTTAGTAAGATTAGGAGACCAAATTAAATAAAATCTCAGCAGGAATAGGAAAACCAAACCAGTTACACTAAAGGCAACCCACAGCTGCTGACGTTCGTCAGCAGATGATTCAGTAAAGGAGTTCAACCTGCAAGCCCCCGCTTCCCTTTAAAGCGTGATCAGTGACGTATTGCAACGTCGATAAATATCTGCAACTGGCGATCGCATCTTCTTAGGTATTCTTCATTTAGAATTTGCCTCTTTAATTTTAGCATTTAATATTTCCTAATTTATTACTCCATCATCGCCATTGCCAGAGTCCACTTAAGACAGAATTGGGCCACTGGTTCCGGGGACCAAAAGGAACCTAGAAAAAGTGCGCACCAACACTTACAAAGTAAGGTCATTCCTTTTTAATTTGGAGCAGTCTTCAAAAAAAAAAAATTGAAAAAAAAAATAAAAATTTCTAATATCTTGGAATCATCAGATTGGTTATTTTTCGACAGTTTTCAAACTTTGATTGATGATGCATGTGAATTTAATTTTGAGAATATCGATGCCATATTTTGATTACTTGTATCTAGGATAATGAAATTTAAGGTGATAATTTGAGGATGACTCTGGTGTGACAGCCCGAATTTTGACACCCCGAAACTTGTGCCATCAGATCACCCATTAGGGCGATCCCACGCTTACATGAACACTTGACACATCCACATAAGTAGATCTCACATAGATATCTCCTTTAAATAGATAGATTCATTTTTCATCGCAAAAGAAAATACATTTCCATACATAACTTTCTCAAAATAACGGTTCTAAATTTCATGCAAAATGCATGAAGGGAAGAACTGAAATGAACCATCGGTGATAGACATCTATCACCAACCAATGGTTCATAAAATGAATATCCAAAATAATTATATTACATTACCAATATAACTCAAAAATATCTAGACGTACCAAGCCAAACAAAATATAACTCCTAACTGCTCAAACACCCACTCAATCTACTTGGGAAAGAAATCCTCCGATAGGGGCTCAATCAACTCTTCAGGTTCATACTCCGGATCACTCTCAAGATCCAGATCCTTCTCTAAATCCTCACCTGTGATGTATAGTCGAAGGGTGAGCTAACATCGAATCTCAATAGGGGCATATCAATTGCATTTATATCATAACCAAATGCATAGAATCCATAACTGAGTTTCATGATTTAACACATTTCACATAAATCAATCTTTTTAAAAAGATGAATTGAATTCAAAGCGGAATTTAACACAATTTCATAAACGTCATTTGATTTTCTAAATTCTTATTCACAATTCAAATTTGTTTCACATTCTTTCTTCACATCTTATTGTACTGAAAGCAAATAACTTAAATTACCGCCCCAAGAAAATATAGCATTGGGAGCCATATTGTTACACCGATGAGAATCCCAACCATCGTCGTTCAATAAACCATATCATGAAATTATCGTTGTCCAATAAGAAATAAATGGATATCCCGCTGTACCGGAGCACAATGAACAGATATCCCGCCGTACCGGAGCACAAAGAATTCGTTATACTAAACCTTAAATAAATGTGCAGATTCTAACTTATAATTTCACATAGTGTAAAGTGATTTAATTCATAATTAGATTTAGGATTTCATATGCTTGCTTATCACATTCACGTTCATGCTTATCACATTCACATACACGCTTGCATGAATTACTTATCACGTTCATACTTATTTCTTGTTTTACCATTGGCCAGTAAGAATTGAACGGATATCCCGCCGTACTAGAGCACAATGAACATTCTCACATATTTATCATGCACACTTATCGTGTTCACACACACACACTTATCATGTTAACATACACAGACGTGCTTATCATTTTTTTCACATTCTAAATCATATGCTTTAAATCCGTGTACAAAGCTGAAACAAAACAAAAGGGAGCCATTACTTGCACACGGTTTACAAGTGATTGCAAAGGATTGCACCGAATTTAAAAGAAAGACTTACAAGTTTAGCGACCTTTACTATATGAAAACACCATCTAGGCCATTTGATTTGAAGGTCAAGATTTAATGATATCAATTGCAAAAGATTAGAACAAAATATGATTTTCATCATTTGATTAAATGCAGTCAAAGGCTATTATATAATTCAACAGTTGACTACAATAGATTAAATTACAAGTATCGTGTTTTGCTCCAATTTTATATACCAAAGATCTATTGATCATGAACTTCAAATCAGATGGCCCATATTGCATTTTTACATATCACATATCCCTAAAATACCTAGTCTTTCTTTAAATTGGGTGCACTCACTTGAAAATCGTGTGCAAGTAATGGCTCCCAAAACAAAATGACATCCTTACTTATCACATCATAATTTTTATGCATTTGTATCAATATAAATGATATAAAATATTCCCCTACCTCAAATCACGCTCTTCACATTTCACACATAGCTCTCCTAAGAACTCACACGTAAGCTCAACACTTTAATCCTACATTAAAAGTGTCCAACTACCCCTTAGGAATGCTTAAGAAAACCTAAAGATACACATTTATAAAGAATTCACACCAAAAGAATCAAAACCAGCCTGACTCTGTTTCTCACGCGAGTGAGGTTTGAAGCTCGGGCGCGCGAGGTCAGAAGTTCATTTGAACCTCGGGCAAGCAATTGGATTTTAGTTTGTTGAAGCTAGGCACGCGAGTCCTCACGCGAGTGAGCCTTTTGTTTACTTAAGTTCTTGAGTGAGCGAGGCTCAGAGAATCAAATACTACATATGCCATCTGAAGGCCTCTCACACGAGCGAGTCTTGAAGCTTGGGTGAGCGAGAACCAGAGTTTCTTCAGATCTGAGCTTTTTCTCAACTCGATCTTCTCACTTTTGTTCTTTAATTTCTTCCAAACTTCTTACACATCTCATAAAATATTTTATTAACAAAATTTATATACTTCGAATGTCGATTTCTCACCTTTAATCCAACGATTCACCCGAAGATCGGATCGTCTTCTTCCTTATAAGTAATTGGGTTTCTGAACACATTTTGATCTCTCCAAGCTCTATAATCACCACGACGCCGACATGATCGTAGGGTGATCTTTCACACACACTTCGCACAAATCTCACTATGATCTCGTGATTCGAAACATAGGGATTCAAGAAGATCCTTCCTCTTCAAACCCTTCTTCTCTTTCTCTCTCTCTCTCTCTCTCTTTCTTTCAAAGTAACTAACCAATACAAAGGTTGGTGTATGTGAGACCCCTTTCTCTTAAGCATGACATTGCTTCCTTGTGAAGCACAAACACACACCTAATGTGTTACTCTTATCCACTTACTCTCTCAATGTTAAAAACATACACCTAAGTGTGTGATAAGCTCATTGGGTTCCCTTGTGAACCATACACACCACAGCCGTACACCCTTATTTGACTTATGTGGTTTCCAAAAATTAGGGATATTACACTCTGAAATTCATGCTTAGATACTTTTTACACTTATACCATGCTTAAGATCTAGAAATTAAGGAACCAGTTTGAACTTTGAATCTTAGGTTCTTAGTGGAGACTAAACCCGGTGAGCTTTAGAGCTAATTTTTCATCCTTGATGAATGCTTACATAAACTCGGAGTTATCTTTAAATACGAATTATTTTTATATAAACTCATATATTTTTCTTTGACTTATGACTTTGTATGACAATAAATTCAGATCATTGTGCTAGAACGTGTTGTATAGTTGCTCAAGACAAATAGACAAGGTTACCATCTTTTGAGGACATGATTGAAGGTCATCTTTGGCTTGTTTGTGCTTAAAATGACCCACCTCATATAAATTTATTTTTTCTAGTATCCCTTTGAGCCTATTGAAAAATTTGTCTTTATACATTCTTTGATAAGTCATGTTAACCTTTACCCCTTCACTATTTCTAAAAATTTAGCATTATCCTTCTTTTTTATGAGAAATTAGGAACGAGGGATGAGAATAAATTAAAAGAGAATAGGTGCTGAGATACCGAGTTGTGGTGCTTATTGAGAGTGTATGACATAAAAAAAAGGGAGAAAAAGAAAAAGAAAAATTTTAAAAATAATAAAAAATATGAGGTGCTTCATGGAAATGAAATTCAAAAGAAGAAAAAGGAATGAGAAAAGAAAAGAAAGTTGAGAAAAAGAGAAAAATATTGAGAAAAAATAGCGAGAGATTAGAAAAAAAAAAGAGAAGAGAGAAATAGAAAAATCAGAAGTTAGTTTCTTTTCCAGTTTCTCAAAAACTTTGAATTCCAACTTCCCTTTCTTTCTTACCCTTACCTGAGCCCCATTACAACCCTACAAAAGACTTTCATGATTCGATCTTGCATTGTTAACTGTCTTGTGGAGAGTGAATATATAATAGCTATGGTGCTTGATATGACATGCATAGAATATACAAATATCTTTCTATGAGATTCTCTTTTATTCATTGATTATATCGTATTTCTTCTGTCATGTGAGATCTTTTATTTGCTTTGTATTGATCTCTCACATGTGTGTTAAAGTTTATTCATCATCGGAGTGTTTCTATTTTTGAGAGTACATCTATTATTAGGATTGAGTTGAGACATGAGATCCGATTGTTTACTGTTGGATTGGTTCCAAGATAGATAGATATTAGCATTGGTGTACACGCACTTTACATTTAGGCATGAATGAATGAGTTATCTAAAAATTGGAGCATTAGAATAATTTGAATGGATACTAGTATGATCGATATGGGATTGATATTTTAAATTGAGAATTCGCATGTTGAATTGATTAATGGTTTTATACTTTGAAATTAAAAATATTATCAAAATCATACTTTTTGAAAACTTAATTTCACCGATGGTTTCAAAAAAAAAATGATTTGAAGTTTGTGGGTAACTTCACTGAAAACCTTTAGGAGACATAACTCCTCCACTAGGGATCACATAGGGGTTTAAAGGCTTATTGCATACGCTAAATGCAATTGTGCCTATAAAAGTGGTATTTATTTTTAGGATATAGTTTATTTTTATGATGTATTTTTATTCTCTTTGCTCGAGGATTAGCAAAGTGTAGGTTTGGGGGTGTGATCTATGCTAAAATATGACTATATTTTGCATCCTAATTTTACACTTAGCCATCTAATGAAAGCAATCTAACAAAGTTTACTTAGTTTTAGTGGTTTCAAGTGTTCTTGGCCATTGGATCTTGCAGGAGCACAAAAGATCATAATTAAAGACAACATGCAAGGTTTATACTATGAAGTCAATGGAACACTGAAATCTGTAAAAGAATAGATTGATCCAGTAATTGCTGAAGAGAATTAAAAATGTTACAAGTCTAACTCAATCGATTAAGCTCTGAAAATCAATCGATTGACATTAAGACACTTGTTTGCCGCTCGAATCTGAATTTGAATTCAATCGATTGAGTTATGAGAATCAATTAGTTGGCTTTAAATTCAAATTTGAACCCGCCATTTTCAGATTTTGAAGCCAATCAATTGAATTTTGGAATTCAATTGATTGACCTTTAAATGGCAACTTTTCAACCCGTGCCCTATAAAAACAAAGCAATGTTTAGGGTTTTAAAGAGACTTTTATCTTAGCTTTTATTTTTCTCTAGTATTTTTTAGTCTTCTTCCAGCTTCTCCTTTTATTTCCCAAGCATTGTTCTTCACTTTTCTAGCCCTAGGATTTAGATTAGTTTCACTTTTTACAACTGAAGAACCATTGTACCAGTTGGATTAAAGCTATTGAAGCACTTTACGGTATTTTAATGTTATCTTTCAGTTCTATTTCAATCATGTGATTTATTTCAATTATGTGTGACTAATTTCATTGAGAATGGGGATCTAATGAATCCCATATAACCACATTTCATCAAAATCCGGATGAGTCTTTTCATGAGTGCTGGGAACGACTTAATGAGCTCTTGCACAAGTGTCCTCATCATGAGGTACCGAAATGTCAAACAGTGTAGAGTTTCTACCACAGGCTGACTCAGCAAAACCGACATATGATTAATGCTTCTTGTGGGGGTACGTTCCTCACGAAAACTACAAAGGATGCTTGGATACTTTTTGAGAACTTAAGTGAGAACTCAATGCAACAAGATGCGTTGAGTGTGACTGATCTTGAGATTTCACTCGACTTACCTCCTAAGCGAGGAGGGATAGATGAAATGAAATCAATGACGAAAATTTCTACCAATGCTGAGGCTTTGGAAAAGAAATGTGAGTCCATGTTGGGTATGCTAGCACACCCAATATCTCACACAACTGAGGCTTGTGGCATTTGTCAAAGTCCTACTCACGAAGTAGTTGATTGTCTGGTTGCTCCATTATACCTCGATTTGGTGCAAGAGCACATCATGGCTACTCCAACAACCGGACAACAATTTTGGGAGCACAGTTAATCCGGCTTGGAGGAATCACTCTAAGTTGGCTTGGGGAAGCAATCAAGAGTAGGGAACATTACAGCCCCTCAGACTGACATTTACATCATAGTTAGGTTATTCACAACTTCCTACATATCCCTACGGGGAACAACAATTCAAACCTCAGCAGAGTAGCAATTTTGAGGACAACATATTGCAAGCTATTAACGACTGGCAGCAATAGTCCTAACGACAAAAGTAGCTACTAGGCTTTCATATGCAATTAATTTCCATGCTAGGAGCCCAGATAGAGCAACTAGCCGTTGCATTGACTCAGAGAGAGGAGGACCGATTACCACCCCAATCGGTGACCAATCCTAAAGGTAAAACATTAATGGGGGAGACTTCTTCCCCTGATCTTGCGCAAGTTGTCACTACATTAAGGAGTGGGAGAACGGTGGATAATAAGGTTGTGATGCCACCAATGTCGAAAAATGAGAGGCAACCAAAAGAAAAAAATTCGGTTGAAGAGGAACATGAACCAAAGGCCCATATCTAGCTAGTGCCTCCGGAGGAACAGATGATGGAAACTTTTAAACAAGTGAAAATCAATCTCCCACT
This sequence comes from Chloranthus sessilifolius, assembly GCA_021018995.1. Classification (NCBI taxonomy): domain Eukaryota; kingdom Viridiplantae; phylum Streptophyta; class Magnoliopsida; order Chloranthales; family Chloranthaceae; genus Chloranthus; species Chloranthus sessilifolius. The sequence goes on along the minus strand of CM037593.1, from coordinate 46,837,408 downwards.
CTTAGATGTCATCAAACAAGTCTCTGCCTATGCTAAATTTTTTAAAGACATCTGCATAATTAAAATATCATGATCTCATCTTTCAAATAAGGTCTTTCTCACTGAGCAAGTAAGCCCTGCTTTGAACAATACTACCCCCCTTAAACAGAAAGATCCGGGAGTGCCCTCCATTCCATGTGCCATTGGAGATCACACCATAAACAAGGCACTTCTAGACCTTGGAGCAAGTGTGAAGTGGCTTCCTTACTCAGTGTACCGTGAGCTTGATTTGGGGGAGTTGAAACTGACAACAGTAACTCTTCAGTTAGCGGATTGGTTGGAACAACAACCAGTTGGGGTCATTGAGGAAGTCCTGGCCGAAGTAGATAAATATTTCTTCCCCATTGATTTCCTGGTTCTTGATATGCAGCAAACTCAGAACGCTGCCAATAACATTCCCATCATTCTCGGTTGTCCCTTCTTGGCTACAACCAATGTGTGCATTAATTGTCAGATGGGAGTGATGGAGGTGTCGTTTGGCAACATGCGGGTCAAGCTGAATGTTTTTACTGCTGCCCAAGGTTTGTCTTTCGAGACGGATTAGGATTGCTTCCTCGTGGATCATATTGAGGACTGTGTTGCGGACGTAATATCTACCCTATCGATAAAGGATCCACTAGACGCAGCCATGTGTTATTTGGTACTGTTTGAGCTGGACGTTGAATCGTCATTTGAGGAAGTCAATACCACATCGACACTCTAAACACATGATTTCAGCCCCATGGACTCCTCGGTTTGAAGCGCTGTCGCCTTCTAGTGGGCATTTGATAAAGCTATCAATTGAAGAGCCTCCATCACTAGAGCTGAAGAAACTGCTCAACACACTTAAATATGCCTTCTTAAGACCGAATAAGTCTCTCCTGGTTATCATTTCTGCTACCCTCATGTGTACTCAAGAGGAGAAGCTCCTTCAAGTTCTGAAAAAGCATAAGCGAGCAATTGGGTGGTCCATTGTTGATTTGAAATGGATTAATCCTTTAGTTTGCATATATTATATTCACGTGGAGGAGGACCTTTTTCCTTCTTGGGAAATTCAACGAAAACTCAACCTTAACATGAGGGAGGTTATGAAAGAGGTAGTGAAACTTTTAGATGCGAGAATCATTTTACCAATCTCAGATAGCAAGTGGTTAGTCCCACTCAAGTGGTGCCTAAGAAATCTGGTATCACTATAAAAGGTAGTTCTGACGGGGAGATGGTTGCCATGAGAGAGACAACCAGATGGAGGGTGTGTATTGATTACCACAAGCTGAACACAATGACCCACAAAGACCATTTTCTACTACCTTTCATCGATGAGATTCTGGAAAAGTTGGCAGCATAGGAATATTGCTATTTCCTTGATGGATACTCGAGATATATCCAAATCCTCATGTTTCTCACTGATCAAGAGAAGACAACCTTCATGTGCCCATTCGGCACCTTCGCTTACCGAAGGATGCCCTTTGGGTTATGCAATGCACCCATGACATTTCAATGGTGCATAATGTCGATCTTTTCCGACATGGTAGATAAATTTTTGGAGGTTTTTATGGATGAGTTTTCTATCTTTGGAACCTCTTTTGATTCATGTCTATAGAAGTTGGAACTCATCCTTGAACGATGCGAGGATACCAACTTAGTCTTAAGTTGGGAGAGAAGCCACTTCATGGTCTGCGAGGGTGTATACTGTTGGGGCATGTGGTCTCCTGTCAAGGGATCATTGTGGATAAGGCGAAGGTTGACCTGATAACGAATTTGCCTCCACCTTCATCAGTGAGATAAATTCGTTCATTTTTGGGCCCTGCGGGGTTCTACCGTAGGTTCATAAAAGATTTTAGTAAAATTGCCCTACCCTTATGTCATCTCTTGGAACAAGATGTTCCTTTTGTCTTTGATCAGCCATGCCTTGATGCTTTCCTTAAGCTCAAAGAACTCCTATTGACAATGCCTATCATTAAGGCCCCTGACACTCGCTCCCGTTTGAGGTCATGTGTGATGTGTCAGATTATGCGATTGGTGTTGTGTTGGGCCAAAGAGTGGATCGTATGCCACATGTTGCTTACTATGGAAGCAAAACCCCCTTCGATGCTCAAATGAATTACACTAGTACAAAGGAGTTGCTTGTAGTGGTATACGCGTTAGACAAATTTTGATCCTATCTCTTGGGTTCGAAAATTGCCATTTTTTCTGACCACTTCACGCTAAAATACCTCCTCTCTAAGAAAGACACTAAACCTCGGCTCATTTGATGGATTCTCCTTCTTTAAGAGTTTAATTTTGAAATCTGAGATAAGAAAGGAGTTAAGAATATTGTCATTGACTACCTCTCAAGGATTGTGGTTGAAGGAGTGAGTGATAATCTCCCCATTAAAGATTCATTCCCCGATGAGCAACTTTTTTCAATCAAAACCAAACCGGCACCCTGGTATGCGTACATTGTGAATTATTTAGCTAGCGGCCAGATTCCTCCCCATTGGGATAAGAATGAGAAAGATCTTTTCTTTTCAAAGATTCAATCATTTATTTGGGAGGATCTAGAGTTCATCAAATTATGTTCAGATCAATTATTCGACAATGTGTGCCCAAAGAGGAGTTTCACAGCATCCTCACTTTTTTCCACTCTCTCACCTAAATAGTTTTGAAATAAGAGAGAAGACAGTCTGAAATCTCTCTTGAATATCAGATTCACATACAATAAAACCTTATTTCTTTTCTATAATAAATCCCAGGTACCCCTGCTCCAGGCTACATGCTCAGTCGCCTCGTTTATGAATTAGATAAATCTAATCGTTAAAGAACTATTGCACAAGGCCTAGCCCGTCTGTGAATATCCTATCTAAGCTAACCCCAATCCCTACAAGACCATTGAGATTATTCTAAATAAAATTACAGCGTTACCATCACGTTCTCGATATATTTGGAACTTTGAACATGCAATCGTACCATAAACGAAATTCAAAAGTAGAAAAAGAAAGAAAACTTCATTAAATACTTATCCAAAATTTACAAGAGATCCAAGCCTGAAGCTTTAAGCGTGCATCAATTCAGAGACCTTTATCATTGGTAAATCGTCCTCTGGTCGATGATTACAATCAATCTCCCTCTATTTCAGAACTAACTGTTGGCGTAAATTTCTTGTGCTATTATTTTTATTATTAAAAGTGTGATGGTAAAAATAAGGCAACAAAGATAGATCAAAGGTGGAGTAAAATGGGATGAAACAACACTATAAAATAGCAATTTAAAACACACAGTCCTGTAAGATCCAGGGCTTGTTATAGCAAGTTTTAAGAAGTAAGAGTTTGTCCCACAGGGAGTGATGATCTAAACCACAAGGGTTGTATAGTAACTCTCCAGATCTAGCTACAGATCTGGCAACTCTAAACCTATACTAGAAAGCAGGGTAAGCGAGGGTGTTTAGGTGTTACAAAGCTAAACTACACTAAAAACATAAATAAACTACAGCTAAAGAAGGGGAAAAAAGAAGGATGATGATGGTGTGATAAAATAAAGTAAAAAGATAGAGAAGTAGACAGCTGTGGATAAATCAGCTCTGCAACTTAGAGTTAGAAATGAGTCTGCAATAGTCCTTCAGATGGCTACAAGCACATCTGTAAGGTAGAAAAATCTAACCTAACCCATTGGTATGGACTGATCTTAGGGTTGTATTTTGTCCACTTAAATGGTTATAAAATACCCCATGGATTTCATCCAATCATTGGATTAAATCAGAACATGAAACCTATTGTAGACACCATGGTTGCAAGGCTACAAGCTCATGCAGCCATGGGAGCAAACAACCCTTAAAAATCAGGTGAAAAACACAAGAAATCAATGGCTGAATGGGGCTTTAGACTCAGCTGGTCATTTCTACAAAAATTCCTGCAATGACCTAGCTCACAAGTCTGCAATCTCAATAAAATATCATGTCTATTCACTGATGAAGAGATTACAAAACAGAGGAGAGTTTGGCTATACAACTATCTCTCACAAGGCTACAAGCTCAAGTGTAGAGAGGAATAATCTATCTCAGCCCTATCATTTGGACCAGCCTTAGGGCTATACCAGAGCCCACTTAAATGGCCACAAGCTATCCTAGAGGTTATTTGGATCACTGAGGTTGAAGATAGGACAGTAAAACTACTGCTACCACCATAGTTGTTGGGCTACAAGCTCATGCAACCATGGGTGCATAAAACCCATACTGATTTATGCGAAAAAATATAGAAAAATAAGGACTAAATGGAGAATTAAAACTTGGCATTTCATTGCATAAAAAGAACTTACAATGGTTGCCCTCAAGGCAGCAGTCTGTGCAAATGCCCAAAACAGCTCACTCTATATTACAAAACCCATTGCAAAAACTAATCTATACATAGCTGCTACAAAAGGCTTTAACTCAGCATTGCAGCTGAGCTAAGGAAGAAGAAAATGGAAAATAAAAAGGGAAACAAGGCTGGCTCGAAACCCTAGAAAAATACCTAAAGTGATCAAGCTATTCTGGATGATTTACAAGGCAGAAATATAGCTATTTATACAATCCATAGCAGCAGCTATGTGCTTTTAGCCAATCAGAAAAGAGGAAGTTTGGAGCTGGAGTCATGGCCCATTTGAGGCCCTTGGATGCCTTGAGATGTGTGGGACATTGGGATGTGTGCCCTAAAAGTTGTGAAATCGCCAAAATGTCCCCGGAGTTTGAAATAGATGGCTGGAATTCGTGCCTCGCGAGGATAAAGCTTCAGATTTGCATTTTCGTCAGGATCTGGCTAGGTTCTCGCCAGGTTCCAGCTTTAGAACTTTTACCTTGCTAGGTTCAAAATATAGACTTTTTCACCTCGCTAGGTTCTCGCTTGGTTCAAAATGCAGCATTTTTCACCTTGCTAAGTTCAAATAGCAGCTCGCCAAGTTCAATTAGCCCTATTTATTGCACTGCAACTGCTCGACAAAATGCTTCAGCAGCAGAATAGCTCAGGTGCCTATATTTTTTACCTTTGCACCACTTGACTTCAAGTTTGTAGCTTGTGGGGTTCAGTTGAACTGCTCGAGGGTGCACTACAGCTGCTTGAGTGTGCATAGCAGTTGCTCGACAAAATGCTTTGAATAGTTAATTGCTCTATTGGTTTAAATCTGCAGGTCTACAAGTTGTTGCAGCAGCAATGCAGCTCATGAGGTTGCATTTAAAGGCCTCGACATGTTGTAGCTGTGTTCTATGAAGTGCTTAGGTGTTGGACTGTTGAACACATTAAGTGCTCAAGTTATATACAGTAGGTGCTCGACTACTTACTGCTGAAGACCTTTGATCTCCTTGAGTTACTGAAGGTGCTGCTTGAATGGTGCAGTGCAACTGCTGTTTTTTAGCTGCTCACAAAATGTGCCTGAGAGGTTTTTGTATAGGCTGCTGCACAGCAGGTCCTGTTTCAGCACTGTGGTGCTCTAGAGATTGCTGGCTTCAACAATTGCAGCTCTACATGGCATGGTTCCCCAACATGTGCAGCAGCTCAAGAGGTTTTATTTATAGCTCTGCAGGATGTCTCTATAGGCACCTTTAAGGTTCAACACTTGCAACAACTTGACAATTTTATTGGCTGGCTTCAGTGCTGCAACTTCTGCTTTAGATCTTCATCTTGTAGGTGCTAAAATGCTATAAGGCAGCATCAACAGAAGCTGCTCGAGGTTGAAGTAATTCAGAGCTTGAGCCGCAGCTCGAGAGGCTTAGATGCTACTGAAGATAGGTGGATTGTAGCAGCTCTCAGCTACAGTTTGACAAGGTCGATGGTTCAGAGAGAGGTAAAGCTCTGCTGCTCGAGTAGATATCTTGTGCAACTTTAAGCTGCTCAACAAGTTCTAGGGTTAGCTGCTCTCCAGGCTCTCTTGCATGCTGCTTGCTAGGATGGAAATAGGCTATTTTAGCTGCACTGCAACTCACCAGGGTCAAATGATCTGCTCGCCAGGTTCAAAATGTGCGCAGCTTTAAGGCTCACGAGGTTCAAATGTGGGTTGAATTTTGTGCTGCTCGCCAGGCTCAAAATAGTAAGGAGCTCACCAGGTTCAAAGCATCTTCCAGCTCACTAGGTTGAAACTGAACTATGCGAGATCCTCATGAGTGCTTTAATGGTTGCAGCTGAGTGGCTCGATAGGTTCAAGGCATTACACAGAACCACACGACAAGTTCATTTCCAATAGCAATACAACTCTTGGAGTTCACTTTACATGCATTTAAACAACTCGAATGGCTGCTCCAGCCCTCTACACTACTCGTGGGGTTCAAACCTTCAGCACAAGAGGATCAAAGGTGTAGCTCAGCAAGGAGCTACTCGAGTAGATTAACTCCACCAACAATCCAGGTCGAGAGGTTCATATGTAGGCTCTTTTGAGCTGCTCAACAGCATAAATTACTGCTATTTGGACTGCTCAACCTCTATACATCAGCACCCTCAAGTGCTCGAGGGGCTTCATGACTTCACATCTTCAGAGGTTTGGTTCTAATGCTATAACACCTTGGCAGCTTGCAACTCCAGACTTGCACTTTGTGGGGGCTTAATCTTTGCTGTCATCTTGTGGGGCTAAGTTCAGCAGGCCTGCAGCAACACGCCTTTGTATCCTCAGCATTGCAGTAGCAAGTGGTGTGTGTGCAACCGTGGGAATCAAGACGATCCCGTTGCGACGATGCGCTCTCTAATGAAAATATAGAGTCACCACCCGGAGCTTTCAGTGTCCCGGAAAACCTAGTTCATTTTTATGAGCACTAGTGCGACAAATATGACTCTGAATCCAGTCCATGGCAAAGGCTCTTGGGTAGGGGTTTCAGTTATCGATCGGAAAGGCGTTAGGCACCTGATCAACCTGCTTAATACGGTCTCTACTAATGGCCAAAAATAAAATGAAGTAAAAGAAAAGAAAATAGCTTCCTCTTGCCCAAAAGGGCTTAGAATCCTATTTGTGCCCCTCCGTCCCTATCGAAAAGTCGGTGGCATAATGGCACAAATGGGAGGATGGAGGGAGCTAGAAAGAGAAAGGAGAAGAAAGGGGAGAGCCAGAGCCCTCGGGCCCTTATAGCAACTTAGGAGAGCCTTACATTGGCTTGCTTTGATGAGCTTTTGAAGGCTTGTATGGTGGAAAGAGGGGTTCTAACCTCTAACGCTTGCTAACTAAGAGGTAGAGAGGGAAGGTGAATGGGTAGCATATACTTAAACTAAGAGATCTAAGGTAAAAATTATCACTCAAAGGAGGTTTTGGAATTTGTATGGGAAGTGTGCACCAAAGGGAGAAAGATCTTCTCACTTCAAGCTCTTTCTCTCTTAGGCCAAAATTCTCAACCCCTAAACCAAGGGGTGGGGGGCTCTATTTATAGGAGATGAGTGGATTAGGACGGTGCTTTGAGGCTAAACAAGGTTAAGAATTAGGTAGTTCAATATCTAAGGTTTCCTAGGATTTTTGGAGCTTTGAAGAGTGTCAAAAGGTCCTCTAATGGTGGATGATGGGGTGAGGCCTTAAGCCACTTAAAGGGGTGCAAATAGGTTTCAAAAGGGTGCAAAAGAGCTAGCAAAATGCATCCCAAAGGTCAAGGTGGTCAACAAGTCAAACCCCAAACATGAAATTCGGGGTAAAATCCAACAGTCACTATTCATATGCCTGGCGCCTGGCAAATGCACAGTAAAACAGTGTAGACCAGTGCTGGAAGTTGGCTCGCGAGGGTGGGGCCCATATTTGAATCTCGCGCAACTATTAGTTGCGCCAGGCTTATAAATAGGGGGGATTGGCCTGGCGCAACTAAATAGTTGTGCCAGGCAAAGTTTATTTCTGGCGCAACTATTAGTTGTGCCAAATCCCTAGGGGGCCCACTTGACTTTATCTTCCTACCCTCCGAACTCGGTTTGCCATATCTTTTGATGTATACCTCCGATTGGGGCGATTCTTGGACTGTCAGAAAGCTGATGACCTCTACTCTTCAATAATATGAGACTCGATCACCATAAAGGGCTATAGCCTATTTCAGTGCACCCCTACTCATCCATTATTCGGGAAGGTTAGGTTTGGGGTTTGGAAGGGGTTCTAAGGGTCGAGATTGGTTTTTAAAGGTTCGAGGTAGGTTCTTAAGGGATCTAGGGTGTTTTTTAAAGGTTTGGGGTGATGCCTAAGGGTTCCATACATGCCATCAAAAGCTCAGAATTGCACCTTTCTCGCGGGGGGTTTTTTGATCGGGCCTTGGGCCAAATTTGGGTGTCTACAAATGCCCCTCTTTGGTATCTGATCACTAATGATCGTATGCCAAAGAAAAGAGACATCTGAAGAGGCCCAAGGCATTACTGACGGGTCCACTGCATTTAGAATGATCTTCAAACATCAGGTGAGTAATATGGTGAGAAAATGAAAGCCCTGGGGTTTCAGGCTAAACATTTGTTTCTCGAGGTAATCGGTTCCCAAGTGCTTAGCAACATTACTGGGCATAACCGAGGTGGAACGAGTTGTGAAAGCCCAATAGCTGAAAAAAGCGTCCGCCTCTAGAGTTGCGAAAGCCCGTTAGACGGGAAAAAACATCCGCTTCTCAATATGATTCGAAGGTGATTGATATTCGAGATTCATTCTGAATACAACAGCTTTGTAAGTAAGAGGGGTGATCGACCCACATTCAAAGATAGGTGCAAAGTAAACATATGCAAGGCTCCACATTTTGTGTCCAATCCCACGAGGCATTTGACGGCCTCATCGGACTGTTCGCGGGTGCCCCTACTAAACGCAGGGTTCGAGGTCTTTGGGCGAACCCATCGACCCCGAAGTTTATTTAGCATTACTGCTCGAGCGAAGTGGATAGATGTCACAACACTTTTTGGGAGTACATGCCATTTTTGAACACGTGCCCCAGATCCACATGACCCAGAGCATTCCAGCTTCAAATACCACAACACAGGTCCAACCAGTTATTGGGGTATCTCCATGAAGAGACCTCTAATCCTGATCTCTACTAACAATGATCATAAACATCAATTAACTATGCATAATCATGCACCCATCAGAGGCAATAAGCAATAATAAAGGTGATGGAAGCCCTGACCCGGTCCCGCCCGGGTATAATTTACGGGGACAAACGACCATCATACGGATACCCAGACGCATGACGTACACTTTACAGGGATACCACTGCCCATACAGGTTTTAAGCCTGCAGAAAATAAAAGGGAAATGAACCCTTCTAAATGTATGATTGCACATAGTTTGATTGATATATAATCTCATTCTTAACAGGTTGGTTTCAACCAACGATTGACCTTTTCCAATGAAGAATTTGAAGCTTAAGACACTTAAGTTCATATGAATCCACAACAGAGCGCTCATCGCAAAGATTTAGCAGTGGAGTCGACTCGATCGAAACATTGGTATTTGATTTGGGGTGACAACATTTGCTCCTTCCTTAAAGTAGGATCCAAAAATCTGAGACGAATCTCCGACTCAGGACTTTAGTATGGCACAATTGCATTGCGGATAAAATATTGACATTTTACCACCTTGTGCTTATGCGTTTCTGTGAGGATTCTCTATTTTCGATCTCCAACTATTATTTTGTAATAACTTTTTGGTAATTTTCAAACTAATTTATGTGATTTTTTTAGAATTTTGAAGTTATGTGAATTTTTGGGATTTTTCAAACTAGTTTAAGTTATTATTTTATGTGAAATTCTTTGGGATTTTTTCAAACTAGTTTATGTAATTTTTTTGGAATTTTAAAGTTATGTGAATTTTTGGGATTTTTCAAACTAGTTTTAGTTATTATTTTATGTGAAATTCTTTGGGATTTTTTCAAACTAGTTTATGTGATTTTTTTGGAATTTTGAAGTTATGTGAATTTTTGGGATTTTTCAAACTAGTTTAAGTGAATTATTTTATGTGAAATTCTTTGGGATTTTTTCAAACTAGTTTATGTGATTTTTTTGAAATTTTGAAGTTATGTGAATTTTTGGGATTTTTCAAACTAGTTTAAGTTATTATTTTATGTGAAATTCTTTGGGATTTTTTAAAACTAGTTTATGTGATGTTTTTTGAATTTTGAAGTTATGTGAATTTTTGGGAATTTTCAAACTAGTTTGTGATTTTTTTGGAATTTTGAAGTTATGTGAATTTTTGGGATTTTTCAAACTAGTTTAAGTGAATTATTTTATGTGAAATTCTTTGGGATTTTTACAAACTAGTTTATGTGATTGTTTTGGAATTTTGAAGTTTCTCTGTGGGGATTTTGAATTTTTTTTTGTGTGTAAGACCGAGGTACTTATTGACCTCGGTCCGTCTTTATTTTAGCACGGCTTCCTCGACGAGTCGATGGATGATCGAAATGCCATTTTAGGAGTGTGTGCATCGGCCGTGGGTGATAAAACAAATAAGGAAGAGTGGGGAACCAGCCTTCCTATCTGGCCCGTACCAGGCCCAAAACCCGGCCTAAGTGCCTAGTGCAACTAATAGTTGCGCCAGGTCACTAGGGGCCTCAAAATAGCCTGGCGCAACTATTAGTTGCGCCAAGCAAGTGGAGGACTGGGGGGATTGTGCAGCATGAAATCAATATACTATCTAATAGGTGTGCCATGGTCTCAAGATCATTAGATCTGTTGTCTAAGAGCATCTCCAACAAGGACGCTATCCCACTCGCCAAAGCTATTTTGGCTAACCAAATATTAAAAAATGAGCTCCAACAGAGAAGCTATCCCACCCGCCAAAATAGATGGTTGCTACAGTAATAGCTAAGTTTAGCTATTACTATAGCAGTAGCCAGTGGCGGACGCATGTAGGGGTGAGTGCAGCGTCCGCCCGCATTGACTTTTAAAAGAAAAAATAAATAAATAACGGTTTTGTTTATCTAACTGGGGAATTTAAACAGCCCGAGTCCGAACTGGGGAATTTAAATAGCTCGAGTTTGGACTGGGGGGGCTTTATTTCGAAAATTTCTCCCCCGTTCTTCTCATTTGAAACCGAAAATCGCCTCTTCCTAGGGTTTCCTCTCATTGTCCCTACGTGCGCTCCATTGCCATCGTTTTGCTTGTGTAGATCAATCGTCGGCTCACGCTAGACCAAAGACCCATTATCTTTCGAAAGGTAACCATCAAAACCTATTTCCTTTGATTTCTCTTGCTTTTCTTTGTAAATAAGATGATGATCTTGCATTTTTAGATGGAAAATAGTTCATTTTTGTTGTTTTTATGCTCATTGACGATGTGTGGATGGTTCCTTATGATTAATGCTTTATGATTTTTTTTTTTTATAGTTTTATGGGTTTATTGGTGCATATATATATATTTTTTTTGGGTTTTTATATGGAATGGTTTTTTTTTGTATTATGTTGTTTGCACATATTTTTTGTTTTTGTGGTGTTGTTTTGTTGTTGTTTTTTTTTTTGTAAAAGGTTTTTTTTTGTTTTTGAAGGAACCTTGTTTTGTTTTTCTTTTCTTTGTTTTGTTTTTTCTTAAAACTTTTAAACAAAGTAAAAAGGGGGTTTTTTTTTTTGAAAGGATTTGTTTAAATGAAGTAAAGGGTTTTTTTTTTGTTTTTATTTTTTTTGAAAGAATTTTTAAGGTAAAAGGCTCTTTTTCTTTTTCCTTCTTTTTCTTTTGAAAGAATTTTTCTAACAAAGTGAAGAGGATTTTATTTGCTTTTTCTTCTCTTTTTTTGTTTTGAAAGAATTTTTCTCTAACAAAGTGAAAGGATCTTATTTTCTTTTTGTATTTTGAAAGGACTTTTCTATCAAAGTGAAAAGTATTTTATTTGCTTTTTTTCCTTTTTTTGTTTTGAAAGAATTTTCCGAACAAAGTGAAAAGGATTTTATTTGCTTTTTTCTCTTTTTTTTTTTTTGTTTTGAAAGAACTTTTCTACCAAAGTGAAAAAGATTTTTTTGTTGAAAGAACTTTTCTACCAAAGTGAAAAGGATTTTATATTTTATTTTCTCTTTTTTTTTTAAAGAATTTTCCTAACAAAGTGAAAAAGATTTTATTTGCTTTTTCTTCTCTTTTTGGTTTTGAAAGAATTTTTCTCTAACAAAGTGAAAAGGATATTTTTTTCTCTTTTTGGTTTTCAAAGAATTTTTCTCTAACAAAGTGAAAAGGATCTTATTTTCTTTTTATATTTTGAAAGGACTTTTCTATCAAAGTGAAAAGGATTTTATTTGCTTTTTTTCTTTTTTTTATTTTGAAAGAATTTTCCTAACAAAGTGAAAAGGATTTTATTTACTTTTTTCTCTTTTTTTTTTGTTTTGAAAGAACTTTTCTACCAAACTAAAAAGGATTTTTTTTTCTGAAAGAACTTTTCTACCAAAGCGAAAAGGATTTTATATTTTTTTTCTCTTTTTTTTTTGAAAGAATTTTCCTAACAAAGTGAAAAGAATTTTATTTGCATTTTTTTTCTTTTTTTTTTTTTGTTTTGAAAGAATTTTCCTAACAAAGTGAAAAGGATTTTATTTGCCTTTTTTTTCTCTTTTTTTATTTTGAATGAAATTTTCTACCAAAGTGAAAAGGATTTTATTTGCTTTTTTCTCTTTTTTTTTTTTGTTTTGAAAGAACTTTTCTACCAAAGTGAAAAGGATTTTATTTGCTTTTTTTCTTTTTTTTTGTTTTGAAAGAATTTTCCTAACAGAGTAAAAAGGATTTTATTTGTTTTTTTCTCTTTTTTTTTTCTTTTGAAAGAATTTTCCTAACAAAGTGAAAAGAATTTTATTTGTTGAAAGAACTTTTCTACCAAAGTGAAAAGGATTTTATATTTTTTGTTTCTCTTTTTTTTTGAAAGAATTTTCCTAACAAAGTGAAAAGGATTTTATTTGCTTTTTTTTTCTCTTTTTTTGTTTTGAAAGAACTTTTCTACCAAAGTGAAAAGGATTTTTTTTTTTGTTGAAAGAACTTTTCTACCAAAGTGAAAAGGATTTTATATTTTTTTTGAAAGAACTTTTCTACCAAAGTGAAAAGGATTTTATATTTTTCTTTTGAAAGAACTTTGTTTTTTTTTGTTTTTATTTTTTTTGAAAGAACTCGTTGCACGTGTATCTTTGTACGTGACCAGATGTGATTGCCTTTTGTTGCCCCAGTATGTCAGGCGGTGATGAGCGAATTCCTGAGGAGGGCCCCAAGGAGGGACCCGAGATCGTATATGGCCCACGGGGGGAGGAATTTGTCTGGGTGGAATGGAAAGCGAGCCCGTGGCTTGAGATGGAGGGCGAGGCTGCCTGGGTCAGCCTCCTTCACCAGCAGCACACCCATATTTCAAACTTTGGGATAGCGGGCAAGGTAAAAGAGAGGTTCAATTTATCTCCATAATGCACTTTTTTTGCTTTGCCTCTTTGATCTGATGCGCATTTCCTTTGGGTGCAGAACCTGCCTAATATTGTATTCCACGGGGGGTGGCTCGACTTTCACAAGTTCTACCTCTACGTCCCCCCCGTGGTGAAGGTCTTGTTGGAGCAGCTGGGCTTTGGGGAGTTCTTGTCTTATCCCACCATGAGGGCCGATGCTGCCTATTTGAAGGCCCTGATCGAGAGGTTTCGTCCTGAGACCATGACATTCCATATGCCGTACGCCAAGACGACGTTGACACCCGTCGATTGGGCCATGATCACCGGTATCAGGGTGGGGGGGATACCGATATCCGACCTTGCGGTACCGAGCCGGGAGGACATTACTCAATTGATTGGGGCCTATCCTCCTCGCGGGCAGACCCATGACATAGAGGTCAAGATGTCTTGGCTAACCTCCCTCTTTTCACTTGATGAGTTGGTGGACTTGGGTCAGCCAGATAGGGTGCTCTATATTATGCCAGAGCGGGCGATTGTTCTAGCTCGCATCACCCTCTTACTCCTGCTGAGCAAGACCCTTTTCACAAATGCCAGCGGGGGTCAAGTCAGCCTGGCCTTGTTGAGCGTGATGGACAATTGGGGCGACATCCCTAGACACAACTGGGGAGGGGCAAGGTATGTGTGGTTGATGTACAATTTATCTCAGGTTACGACCGGGGATTCGAAGTCTGCCATGGGTTTTTGGGCCGCCCTGGAGGTAATTCCGTATCCCTTTGCCTTTGTCAACTTTTTTGTTGCATGACCTTATATGTGCTATTGACCTGCTCCTATGTGCTGTCTCTTTTTTTTTTTTTTAGGTATGGGGATACCACCACTTCCACCCCGGGCGCCCGCTCCTTCACTCGGAGGGGCTCACCTATCCTCTGCTCAGCAACTGGCATCAGGCCCGACGCCGTGACGTGGGAGTAAAGCACCTGGAAATGGACCTAAGGTCCCAACTTGACTTGATGGTCCCCGAGCAGGTAACAACCCTTCAACCTTTGTTTACTTTTAGCTTAGAAATTTCCTTTGACTGGGGTGTTGCTTGCTTGGTTTCTCTCTTTTTTGACTTGAGCAGATCCTCCCTGATTCGTACCTGGCATCCCCCTTCTAGGACCGAGTAGCTGTGGGTGCCTCCCGTTTATTCAACAATCGCCACGACACGTCGTGTTCTTCTATGGAGCGTTGGCTAAATTTTATTATCTGGGAGAGCGAGTGGTGCACCAGTTTCAAGGCCATTATGCCATACCTGTGGACCCCCCGACGGATGTCTGGTATCCTGCTGGTAGTATCGAGGAGCTCACAACAGCTTTCTTCAACAATGGGCTCCCTATCCATGCTCTTCATGTGCCTAAGGATTATCATCTCCGGTTTGAGTGCCTGCCTCATCGATTCATCTTGCCGTGCTGTGTCCCTAGCGCCAATTTTCTGGCATTTGGCGGCCCGCTCGGTCAGGTAATTTGTCTTGGCTTGGATGAGTTCCTTTTATGCTTTTATTCGGTTTTTGTCCCTTCTAAATGGATCTCTATTTTGTTCAAAATTTACCCTAGGAGACAATTTAGATGGCGAAGGCAAACCCAGTGCGACTGATATGTCGGGGGTGGATCCCTCTGGTGTTTCCCCCTCTGGTACTGGTCCCTTGGGTGAGGGGTCGTCGGGTGCTGGTCCGTTGGGGACCTCTCACGCTGGTATCCCTGGGGGTGATTCATCTGTAGTCTATGGGACCTTCCGGCGCCTTGACAATAGCTTCCTCTCAAGCCTATGTGCTGATGTAGATCGACAAGCACAGCTCTCTGTCGAAGCGGCCAGCGTTCCCCCTCCTGAGGTGGTCTTAGGGGTAAGTCTTCTGATGACCCAATCTCCCTCCATTTCGGTTTCCTTCTGCACACGCTTTAGGATTGTCCTGACAGCTGATATTGCATCGTTCTGAATGTAGGACTTCAACTCGGCCATGGAATACGCGGCATATCATCGCCACCTGGCGGAGCTTAGGGATGTAGAGACGGTGAGTACCTTGCTATTCTTTTCCTCTTTATTTTCCTTGTCATCATTTTCCCCTTAACTGATCCTGACTCCTGACCTTGGTTTGTGCCTTGCAGTGTGCTCGTGCTAAGGAGTCGCGCTCCTTACTCAGTAGGATCTCCCAGGCGTGGTCTAGGGTGGGGGACATGCAGACTTTTCAGAGTTCTTCTCGCCGCCGCAAGAAGTCAAAGGGTGCAAACCAGGGATAGGCCTTTAGTTTTTTTTGAAAAAAGACTCAGTACTTTTGGAATTTGGATTTGTTTAAACAATTTGAGGGATGGTTGATGTGATACTATAGAAATGAATTATTATTATTAATTTTGGAAGATAGTTCCGCTTTGATTTTATGCTTTGAATTTATGCTTTGATTTTATTAGTATCAGATCTGTTTTTCTGCAGGATGTGTTTGCCCAAAAATGCTCTCAGAAAGTGACCCCTTAGGTTGCATACCTTGATGTAGGATCAGTCCTGCACATAAACAAAATAAAGGCCCAGTTGTTAAATGACCAGGGTGTGTGAAATAAACAAAAGGGGTGCAAGTCTCCCAGCTAGGTCCCGAAATGGCTGAAGAGGGGGGGTCGGGAGTGTGGCACAACTATTAGTTGCGCTAGGTCAAAATCTCAGGGAATATGTACTGGTGCAACTAATAGTTGCGCTAGGCAAAATGAGGGCCGAAAATGCACAGGCGCAACTATTAGTTGCACTAAGTTTAACCTGGGGAGTAGTGGATCCTTATATACCCGAGTTGTTCCAAAAAATCAATTCTTTTTTACTTGGCCTCTTTGACTGATTCTTTTTGCTCTCTTTTTTTTCAAGGCAGATCCATCATCATACATTGATTTTTATCCTCCCAAAAGATCCCTGTACGTTCATGGACTCGCTTTCTAGCCCTCCCTTATGTGGAGGGCTCGGAGCCAATTTACCCCCTTTGTTGGGCTTGGGGCCCAAATTTTTAGCGGCCTGGTTTGGGAGCTTGAATGAGAATGAGCTCGCCGACTTGGAGCGCCTTGGGCTATCTCGCCTTCCTTCCTTCCTAGAGGTTCCTCTTCGGTGGGAACTTCTTCATGCTGCCGCTTCATTTTGGGATGTGAACTTCCACGTATTTCATTCTGGGAAGCGAGAGCTAACCCCAACCCTTGAGGAGCTATCCAATCTGTCTGGCCTGAAGCTTCACAGGGGCCTTACAAGAGTTACGCCTCGGCTGAGTTACTCCAAATTTGTTCACCTTACTCTCGATTTGAAGAAATCCGAGTATGAGAAAAACCTCATCAGGGGGCCCACAAGGTGTTCGCTGAAATCCGGTTAGGAATGTTTTTAACGTGAAAGCTCTGGCACTCGGTCTCATCTCTGAAATCATCTTCTTCACCGGGGGAGAGAGCTTCTCATTGGCAGTTTGTGATATTTTGACGGAGCTGGAGGCGGGCCGGTCCATGATGCATTTGGTGCTTGCCGAGCTATACCGATGCCTTAATTCCTTTGATTCGGGTAAGGTGGAGGGCCTTCGGGGATGCCCCTTATTTCTTCAGGTCTAGTTGGGTGAGCATTTTGCTATTTTGGGGCCCGTTCCCCACTTTTATATTGCCCGAGGCGAGGTGGCCCAATGTTTTCTGGGTAGATGCCACTTACTTCTCCAGGGCGATGTGTCAGCTCTGAAACTTTGGTTGGTCGATGCTGAGCTGACATGGAGGCTTCCTTGGCTAGACCGAACCTTCCCGATAATTCGTGGTAGAGATCACGAGGGCATCACCCTCCTAGGATTGATGGGTAGCACCTTTTACTTCCCATTCCGAGTGTTGCGTCAGTTCGGCAGTCCTCAGTAGGTGCCTTGTGAGGCCAGACCCCCTTTATGTGATTTGATCTTTTCTAGGGGGTCCTCTAGGGACATAGATCGGATTGCTGCTCTTTGGGAGATGCGTCAGTTGATGCTGATGTGTGATATTAAGCAGGGAGACTCGATTAGGACTTCTCCTAAGTACGAGGCTTGGCTGTTGACTGAGCAGCCTGCTGTCGATGGTCTAGATTTGTTAGAGATTATTAACACTGGAGGCCCCTGACCAAAGAAAGATACGGCACTCCGAGCCCGCATTGAGTTACTGGTGGATGAGAAGAGGGTCCTGGAAGAACTCTTGGCATATGAAAAGGTTAGAGCAGAAACAACAGAGAGTGAGGTCCTCCGTTTGAAGGGATCACTAAGCGTCGCTTTTAGAGCCACTGATTCTTCTCAGAAGAGATTCAAGAGCCTGCATGGTCATTGGCTGACTAAGCGGAATGTCTGGGAAGATGACCTTCATGCTGAGATTAGCGCTTTGAAGCACGAGCTGGGTCGCTAACTCCTTCCTGCACACAAAACTTTTTGCACAAATCAGATATACAGAAAAGGGGCATAAAAAACCCCTTTACAAATACACACACATTTTTTTGGTGTATATATATTTTTTAATGTTTTGATTGTTTTTGCTTATACTTGTAAAAAGGAAAACACGTTTGTCATCACACCGACTATTTTTTTTAGGACGTGGTGTAAGTGGTGGAAAAGGGAGTTTATTATATACATCTATACAGATCTATTGACCTTTTGGAGTTTTATTTTGTGCATTTTTTTTTTTTTGGTGCCTTAATCACTGGGTGAAACTTTGGGAAACCCTGGGTCCACCTTTGAGCATGGTCGAACCCTTTCTTTGAAGTTGGACCTGGGTGGGCTTCCGGTTTTTGCCAAGGCTAGAACATTGATCCCTTTGGATTGAGTCAAACCTTTCTCCTTGCCTCGGGTCATACGTTTGGCAGTGCGGTTTCACAAAGACAATTCTGGTCGGGACCCGATTCGACCTAGCATGAGCGGCCCCTAAAAAGGGATCAGGGAGAGTAACCAAGAGGGCTCCTTAAACATTTAATCAATCATTCCAACCCTTCTTTTCTTTCCCTTTTTCTTTTCTTTCTCCTTCTCTCTTTTTTTTCTTTTAACTTATCTGCTTTTTTACCTGTGGTGCCCTTTCAGGTTTTCACCACGTCCATGGGTTTAGCTCTCTTACCCCAAGGGCCCCTTCGGGTGTTCACCCGGTCCGCACAAACTCGCTGTTTTTACCCGTAGCGCCCTTTCGGGTTTTCACCATGTCCATCTTGCTTTGAGCTTGCATTTTTATTTTATGATTATTATTATTATTATTTTTTTCATTTCCTTTTTTCAACAGCCACGACATAGACGTTGATTCCATCATAGCCGACTAGATGGGGTTCAGGTGTCATCTCACAACTCAGCTTGTGTTGACTTTAACAGATGCTATAATTGCTTGTCAACCTAAAAAGAGGGCTTTCTTCAGGGTGTAGCTTGGCCATGGGTCAGGTTAGGATTTGAAGGTATGCTGGGCTAAAAAAGTGTTTCCTTAATACGGCTTTAGTTTTCTCAACATACTTTCTTCCTTGGGGATCTTACTGTACATGCCCCATGATTTTTATTCTTTTTGCTTTATTTCAAGCAATCCCTTCTTTTTTTTTGGGGGGGTTTTGCTTTTTGAATTTTGATGGTAATTTCACTTCTCTTTTTTGAATGTACATACACACATTTTTTTGGGAAAGGAGTTATTGAAAGAAAAAAGGCCTAGGCACAAATGGGGTAGCAAAGGACATCATCATTTTTTAGGGGATGCTTTTTTTTTGGCTATTGTGCTTGGAATGATGGCCTCTTTTGGGTGGTTCTTAAGCAGTCATGTATCTGTTTCATCAATACTTACCTTATCACGATAGACTAAGAGTAGAACCGTCGGACGTATCCAGCGTTGATGGGATCAGGAAGATGATCTCCGTCCATGGTGGCGAGGCAGATGGCGTATCCCGGCAGCATTTCTCAAATGACATAAGGTCCTTCCCAGTTTGGCTTGAACTTTCCTCTCGGATCGGCATGGAGTGATGGGAAGATCTTCTTCAGCACAGTGTCTCCTACCTTTAGATCTCGACCACAGACACGTTTATTATAAGCGCGTGCGATTCACGCCTGGTAAACTTGAGTGTGACACAAGGCTAGGAGTCTCTTCTCGTCCAATAAGTTTAATTGTTCAAAGCGAGATCTCTCTCTCTCTACTTCGGGTAAGCCTGATTCCATGAGGATTCGGAGAGAGGGTACTTCAACCTCTATCGAGAGGACGGCCTCGGTTCCATACACAAGGGAGAATGGTGTTGCCCCTGTAGCGGTACAGATCAACGTTCGATAGTCCCATAAAGCAAATGGCAGCATTTCACTCCAATGTCGATAAGTGACGACCATTTCCTCAAGGATGCAGATGACTGTCTTGTTTGCGGCTTCCACGGCTCCATTAGTTTAAGGCCGATAAGGGGATGAGCGATGGTGCTTGATCTTGTATTGCTCGCAGAAGTCTCAGATGCGCTTATTCGCAAAGTTTGTATCATTGTCCGTGATGGTATCTTTGCGTACTCCAAATCGATACATAATATTGTTCTTAAGAAACTTCTCAACGTGACTGGCCGTGATGTTGGCATATGATGCCGCTTCTACCCACTTGGTGAAGTATTCAATGGTGACAAGGATGAACCGATGTCCGTTTGATGCTTTCAGATTAATCATTCCGACAACGTCAAGGCCCTAGGTAGCAATGGCCAAGGAGTGGTCATGCAGTGAAGATCAATGGCAGGAGTGTGTATCAGACTGGAGTGTTCTTGACACCTATAGCATTTTTGAATATGTTTGCAACAATCTGATTCCATGGTGGTCCAAAAGTATCCCTACCGTAGGATTTTCTTAGCGAGCATGTGACCGCTGACATGGGCTCCACATACTCCCTCATGGATTTCTTTCATAATATTGAGTTCTTCACTTTCAGTGAGGCACCTAAGTAAGATGTTATTTTATGATTGCTTGTAGAGGCATTCCCCACAAATGACGTAACCTGCAGCTAAACGTTGAATGGTTCATCGGTCTGTCTTGGATGTACCCTCTGGGAAAGTTAGGGTCTCGAGGAAATTCTTGATATCTGAGAACCAAGGTGGCTCATCATCAGGCTTTATAGGTTCCTCAATCTGGAGGCAGAAGGTCGGTTCATTCCTCTGCTCGATCCTGATCGGCTTCATCTTAACACCATAGGGGATTTCAATCATTGACGCCAAAGTTGCTAATGCATCGGCAAAGCGATTCCTTATCCGGGGGACGTATGAGAAAGTCACATCTTGGAAGCAAGCTATCAGATCCTCGAGGTGTTCATGATAAGGGATCAGTTTCTCGTCTTTCATCTTTCAGTCACCATTCGTCTAGCATATGATTAATTGTGAATCGCCAAATACTCGAAGGTGAGTTAAATTCAGATCGAGAGCCGCCTACAGACCAGTGGCACAAGCTTCGTACTCAGCCATATTGTTAATGCAAGGGAAGTTGAGCTTGATAGAGACCGATACATGAGATCCTTTCAGTGAAATCAGGATGGCGCCAACTCCTTGGCCCTCAACATTTGCTGCCCCGTCAAAGTGCATTACCCATGATTCTTCTGCTTCTTCTGTATCGTCTTCTGTCATGAACAGGATTTTCTCATCGGGGAACTCAGTTCTCAAAGGCTCATAATCAGGTAAATGATTGTCGGCAAGATGATCAGCAAGCGCCTGCCCCTTGATCAACTTTTGAGTGACGTACGTGATGTCAAATTCAGATAATAAAAGTTGCCATCATGCGATTCGTCCAGTGAGAGCTGGCTTTTCAAATAGGTATTTCAATGGGTCCATTCAGGCTAAGAGTAGAACCGCCTAAGATAGTAAGTAGTGGCGGAGCCTTTGAGTAGCCCATACAAGAGCCAGGCATGCTTTCTCCAGATGAGAGTAGTGCGCTTCATAATCAATAAACTTCTTGCTCATATAGTATATGGCATGCTCTCTTCTTTCTGTTTCATCGTGCTGCCCCAAGACACATCCCATTGAAACTTTAGTCGTGGAGAGATACATCAAGAGTGGTCTCCCTGGCTCAGGTGGTACTAAAACAGGTGGATTAAGGAGGTAGCTTTTGATTTTTTTTTCGAATCACGTCATTCGACAATCGCCTTAGTAACTTGAAGATCGACGTGCAGATTTGAGTTAGCTGTGTAATGAACCGATTGATATACTGTATTCTGCCCGGAAACCCTCTAACCTCTTTCTCGGTAGACAGTGGTGGTATTTTAGTGATGGCTTTGACTTTGATTGGGTCGACCTCGATCCCCCTCGTGCTGACGATGAACCCTAGAAGTTTCCCTGACATAGCACGAAATGCACACTTCTGTGGATTCAATCGTAGTTGATACTTCCTCAGCCTTTCAAACAACTTTTGAAGGTTTACCAGATGGCCGCTTCATTCCGGTGATTTGGCTATCATGTCGTCGACATACACTTCAATCTCTCAATGCATCATATCATGAAATAGTGCAATCATAGCTCTTTGGTACGTTGCACCGGCATTCTTTAGCCCGAATGGCATGACTCGATAGCAAAAGATTCCCCAGGGGGTAATGAATGTTGTCTTCTCGCGATCAACATCTGTCATCTTTATCTGATTATATCCTGAAAATCCATCCATAAAAGAAAGCATCCGGTGCTTAGCTGTGTTATCGACCAAGATGTCGATGTGTGGTAATGGGAAATCATCTTTTAGGCTCGCTTTGTTCAAATTGAGGAAATCGATGCACATGCGAACCTTTCCATCCTTCTTTGGTATGGGCATGATATTGGCTAGCCACTGCGGGTACTTGGATACCATGAGAAACCCCACATCGTATTGCTTGATGACCTCATCTTTGACTTTCAACATCCATTCGGGTTGGAGACGTCTTAGCTTCTGCTTGACTGGCTTCATATCAGGGTAGAGAGGCAACTCATGCTCGACCAAATCGGTATCTAGACTAGGTATGTCCTCATACGACCAGGCAAAATGTCTTGGTATGACCGAAGGAAGTCAATCATGCTTTTTCTTTCCTCAAGAGATAGTGACGTTCCGATTTTGGTTATCCTGGGAATCTCCTTAGTCCCTAAATTGGCATCCTTAGTTTCTTCGATAATGGGGGTAGGGCCATACTCAAAGTCGGCAAACCGGTCAAGGAGTTCGTTGGGGAGCTCCTCCAAGGTGATATCCTCGTCTATACTCGTAATGCCTACCTCTTCTTGTATTTCTACAGGAAAGGGATCGATTTTACGTGAGACGAGTATTTGTTTTAAGGCATCCTTTTGTGAGGCTTTTTCTGGAATTTTAAAAGATAATATTTTTGGGTTTTGTATTTTTTTTATGTTTTTGAAATTTTGTATTTTTTCCATGTTATTGGTATTTTGTATTTCTTCCATATTTTTGGGATTTTGTATTTCTTTCATGTTTTTGGGATTTTATATTTCTTCGGAGATGGACCCTTGGGAAAGCGGGTTGCTGTATATACAAGGTATTGCCTGCCAAGGGCTTATCTCACTTTTTATAGGTTGTTTTTTTTAGGAAACAGGTGTCAAACTTTAGGCCACTTCCTGCTTTCAGAGTTTGGGGTAAAGATGCCCAGTTGCATACCTGAGGGGCCGCTTCTTTACCTGTTGGGGTGGAGGGTGCTGACTAATGTGGCTCTTTGGAGTCAGCCTCCATCATATTGATCCCCATTTCGTCTGAGATCATGTCCCCAAACGATAACTCAATTTTATGGTGATTCACCACTGGGGGGTTTGTTTGGGTACCCATCGTCGTTCCTCGAAAAGGGACAATGTAACCAAATCTATCTCCAAGCTGGGAAGGGAGATCTAGGGATTGGTGGGATGGATTGGGGCTGTGGGTTTGTGTGGGGTCAAATGGGTTACCCCATTTCGATCGATCTTTACGACCCCTGCGCTGACAAAGGAATCCCTGATGTGCGGCCTAGGGCGAGGTTTCTCTTCTATGTTGATTCCTCGAGCTCTTGCAGCCACGGCGACCTGGCCTTCTCTTTGGCCTCTCAGACCTCTTCTTCTGTGGGCTTGTATCCTAACCCGAATCGGACCTTCTGCCCCTTGGTGACAACTGGCTCTTTTCTTCCTTGTAATCTGGGTCTCAGACCCCTTCCTTTCTGATAACCCCACTTTTGGAGCATTGCCACTACCGCTACCATACCGCCTCCTGTTCTAGGCATGATGCCCTCAATGGGTTCTGGGAGAATCGCTAATACCTCATATTCAAAACTGTGAAGGTCGACATCCTTAGCGGTGTGCGGTGTATCTAACACATTGGGTCTTTCGATGCTATTGGCGGCCTTTTCTTTCTCATTGTGTCCCTCCCCGATGATTGTAATGATCTTGTGCCTGGACACAAACTTGAATTTCTGGTGTAAGGTGGAAGGTATAGCTCCTACCTCGTGCAGCCATGGGTGCCCCAATAATAGATTAAATGAGGATTTAATATCCATGACTTGAAACAAGATGGAAAAGGTCATTGATCCTATCAATAGCTCAAGATCAACTTCTCCCATTATTTCTCTCCTGGTATTGTCAAACCCTCTAGCGCTGGTTCTGGTGGGCCTTAACATGCATGGATCAACCTCGATCTTGGTGGCGGTTCTTAACGGGCATATATTCAATGCAGACCCATTATCAATTAGTACTAAGGGGATTACCATCTTTCCAGACTCGACTGTTATATTTAAAGACTTTGAGTGGCTACCCCCTTCTTTTCGCAAGTCAGCATCAGAAAATGAAATGGCATTCAGAGCCATCACTTGCCCAATTATCTTCCCGACTTCATCTGGGCTAACTTGGAGTGATACATGTGCATTTTTTAACACCCCCATTAATGCTTGAAAATGGAGTGGGAACGTCATCAAAAGATCTCAGACGGTGATATGAGAGGGCATTCTTCTTAATTGAGTCTCTAATATATGTTCCCGACTCATTTTTTTGAAAGGGTTCACAACACTATCTTTCTTCCCCTCTGGTTGGGCCTGTGGTGCTGTCGGCGCCTCTGGTTGCTTCGATATCCTTCCTGACCTGGTGACAAAGTCCACTGCCCCTTCTCCGCTACTGCTGCCGGTGTTGACATCTGTTTATTCGTAGCTTAACGAGACTTGATGAGGATCATAAGTTGGTCCTAAGAGCTGGAAAGATATGGCTACCAGTTCTTGAGGTACTTATATTGTCGGCTTAGGAGGTGTGGGCAATACTTGATTCACTTCGGTGGTAGCGGGTTAGGTGGAAAGATTTGGCCAAATGGGGGTGGTGAAGCTTGAGGGTGGTGGCATTGGAGGAAAGGAGGTAAAAGTAGGCCATTGATAGCTGGTGGGTGCTAGCGACAGATGGGGGGTCTGATGGGCCGTTGGGTGATTGACGGAGGGGGTGGATTTTGCAGGCGAAAGTTAGGGTGATGGGATGGGCGTAGGCCATTGGTAATTACCGGGTGCGGGTGTGGGATTGGGGACCTGGTGGCTTAAAGGGTAATCGATGGGGGTTGTGATGTATGGTGGTAGTTGAAATAGGGCGAGCACAGGCAATTGATAACTGGCGGGTGCGGGTGCAGGATTGAGGGCCCGAGGGCTTATAGGGTAATTGATGGGGGCTGTGGTGTATGGTTGGTATGCATTGATATTTACATAATTGACAGGTGTAGTGGACGGAAAGTATGCCCGGAGATCCAAGGGTTCAAATTACAGGGTTGGGTTGGGGAAATATTCTGACAAATTTAGGGGTTCAATTACCCCTACGTTCCCCTCTTCTATGTTTCTTGACAAAGGCGCTACATAACTCTCTCGATCACTGATAAAATCGGATGGGTCAAATTCAAACTCCTCATCTTCTGTCATTCCGACGGTGGGTCTGGGACCTACTCCTCCGATGGGATGTGGGGGGAGTGGCACTTGGTGAATATTATTAGCATGCTGAGAGGGTGCAGGGGGAATGATTTTTCCTGCATCAATCAAATCCTGGATGGCGTGCTTCAATGGGAAGCAGTGATCAGTAGGGTGACCCAAACCCTGATGAAAATTGTAGTGGGTATTTGGGTCATAGTTCCTTGGGATCGGGTGAGGAGGAGGTTGTGGTCGGCGGATAGCCACTAATCCCTTTTCTACTAACAAGGGCAAAAGTACACTCAATGATTGCCCCAGAGGTGTGACGAATCGGTCATAGCGGGCTCTCCTCTGTTCCAGGGTCATTTGCATTCCTTGCCCATTTCCCATTCTTTGTGTCTGCTCAGGCCTAACGAGTGCTGGTGGGGCAGCCTGAAATTGAAACTGGGTTGTATTGTTATTGGGTCGGGTATTGACTATGTTCTGGACATCGTCCCCTATTCTCTTCTCGTTCCTTTGCTCTAAAAATCTTCTAACCCCACTGGGTCGACTTGGCATATTCTTATTCAAACGCCCTTCCCTAATGGCGTCATCGCATCGGTTACCATTTCTCACCAGATCAGCAAAGCTAGTCTGCTACTGATATACCAAAAAGTCTGAAATCACTGGCAGAGTGTTCTTTAAAATTATCTCTATCTGTTCATCATCAGGTATTCTGCTCCTGACCTGAGCTACCAATGCTCTCCAGCGTCCCAAGTAGTCACTGAAGGTCTCGTTCTGGTTCTGTTTCAAACGAGCCAAGCCGAACTTATGTGGCTGGATGTCTATATTGTAGACATACTGTTCTTGAAAGAGATGCATCAAGTCCCTCCACGTTTTCATCATAGACAGTTCTAAAGATGTGATCCATCTTAAAGCCGACCCGGTCAGACTCTTTTAAAAGACTTTTATTAGCAGTCTTTCATCCTCCCCGTATTGGCACATGTCCCCACAGTAGGACTTCAGGTGCGTAATAGGATTGCCAGTGCCATTATATTTGTCGAAGGTTGGCATTTTAAATTTGGGGGGCAGGGGGACCTCAGCGAACAAGCACAAGTCTGTGAAGTTCGTGGCATGGATTTCAGAACCACCCATTTTCATCAGCTGCTTTTGTATTTTGTCTAACTGTTCTTCGGTTATTCGACTCTTTTGATCTGAGGGGGCTTTCTCTTGCGTCGGTTGGACTTCACTCTGGGCCACCAGGGGGTGGGCAATTATGGGAGGAGGGTTGAGGCTGGTCAAAGCCCCAGCATAGGCCCCGCTATTCCTAATCTCGTCCTCTTCATACTACTGGTCGGCATAGTGTGCAGCGAGGGCAGGATTATCCTATTGTTGTTGCATGGGTTGGATGGGAATGACATGAGTGGGGGTTGGGTGAGCCCATTGGGGGTGAGGAAAGATTTGTTGGGTGATGAGAATTTGGTTTTAAGGTGGGGCCTGATAGGGCCATTGGGTATGGGGGATGGTTTGGAGATGGCCTTGGGGTGTGGGGCCATGGGAGAATTGGGTTTGAGGTATGGCATGGGTTTGACCCGGCTGTGAAGGTTGGGTTAAATGTTGGGGGTAATGTGGAAGGTATGAGTGTGAGGTTTGGGTTTGGGCCATGAACCCTTGGCCATTTTGGGCCACAGGCCATTGATAGGTTTGGGCCATGGACCCTTGGTAGGTTTGGGTCACGAGCCCTTGGTGGGTGTGGACCAGTGGGCCTGGGTAGGTATGGGCCAAGGGCCCTTGAGGGGTTTGGCCCAATGGGGCTTGATGGGTCTAGATCGTGGGCCCTTAGTGGGTCTGGCCCAATGGGCTTTGATGGGTCTGGGCCATGGCCCATTGATGGGTCTGCCGAGTGGGCCTTGATGGGTATGGGCCATGGGCCCTTGGTGGGTTTGGCCCAATGGGCGTTGATGGGTCTGGGTCATGGGCCCTGAGTAGGTTTGGATGGTGGGGTATTAGGCCATGGACCCCTGGGATAAGTGGGCAATGGGGGTTTGGGTGGTGTGGGTTATGGGGGGTTGATGGGGGTCATGGGGGAGTGAGGCATGGAGATTAACTAGGGTGTGAGACGGGTTTAGGGACATGGGGTGTGAGGGAGGAAGGGGGTGTTTTGAGAAGCCTTCCACATGGAATAGGCTTGGAACATCTCCATCATGGTCGTGGGGGGAGGGTTGGATGGAGATGGGAGATTTAAGGGATGATAGGGTATAGATGGGATGGAGGTGGCAGAAAAATTGGGCATGGCCCCGGTATAATCGGGCATGACCATGGTAGGTGGGGGGGTATGGGGTGGATGAGGGGATGTATTGGGTATGTTTTAAGATGATGGGGGGCATGATGAGGAGGGATGAGAAAAGTTGGGCATGGCCCTGGTAAAAATGGGCATGACCCGGATGGATGGGGGATTTTATGGGGGGGTAGATAGGGCAGAAGTGGTGTATGTGAATGTGGGTGGATCGAGTCTATAGGGGGATGATGGGAATTGGGGCATTGATGTGGATTGGGAAAATGGGTTTGGGTTTTGTGTGGATGGGAAATGGGTCAGATTTGGAATGGGCATGGTTTGGGCAAAAGATGGAGAATGGGGGGTAGGACTTTGGATATTTTGGGGGGTAATGGTTGGGAATATGGGGGCGCCGAATGGGCCAGTGACAGTAAAGGGGGGTTGGGTGAGGGGGATGGTTGAAAGAACTTCTCCCGAATGGGAGTGAGTTGGAGAATGTGGCAGGGATGAGTTGTGATCGGCGTAAGCCGGGTCCACTACCCATGACATTCTACGGGAACGGGTTGGGTAAGGGTGCCTTCGGTAAGGCCCAAAAGTCCTCCTTCTTCCCCTGCGGGACGGCGAAGGGTAAGATGATGCCGTTGTGCTGGCACGACAAACCCCTTTTTTTTGTTTTTGATTTATTATATATATATATATTTTTTTGAATTTTTCGAAAGAGTTTTTTGGAAAACAAAGGTTCCGAGGCCTTGGAACTCCCTTTTTGGGTGGCCCTCGTACCTAAATTCAAGAGCCGCGGAGACGATTCCGACGCACTTCAGAAGAATCAAAGGAGAACCTTCGATCTATTGAAGGCATGGAAATCGAGGTAAACAACCCGATCCCCCGAGATGAGCCAAAAAGAAGTTGCCTTCTTTTGACCGATGGGGGCGTATTGGGTGTCGGAGATGGCGGGGCCCAAACAAGGCACTAAGAACACTAATCGGGGAACTCGGGATGTGAAAAGGGCCAAGGATTCAGGCTAGTGGGCTGATAAATAGGCCTGGCGCAACTAATACATGCGCCTAGGTTGCAGGGGACCACACTGGCACAACTATTAGTTGCGCCAAGGTAAAAGTTTGGATTTTAAAGCTGGCGCAACTATTAGTTGCGCCAGTTATAAATTCCTAATTTTTGCACTAGCCCAACTAATACTTGCGCCAAGCCAAAATGGGGTTCCGGAATGTTATGGCAGCAGCAACAGCAGCCCAAAATGAGTCTCTTTTTTGGGTTTTGTGGAAGCTGGGCTTCCGGGAACTGAGCAGTTTTTCGGTGATCGATCTGCTCCTCACTGCACCTAAAGGGTTTGAGTCCGGTATAACTCACTAGCACGCTCCCCCAAGGGTTTTAAGCTTCGGAATGGGAACCCACCAGATATACCTCTGGCGCAAGCGCCTTCTCAGATACTAGGTGGGCTGGGACTTTTTTGGATCATCACCACTAAGGGCTGCCGCCATACTAAGACTTGGGTGTTTGTGTGTTTGCCTAATCCCAACCCTTTTTAAAATCTACCCCGTAAAAGCAAATTAATTTTGCTCCCTAACTTGGTTCAATTTTAATTTTTTCAAAGCTTTTCTCTTATTTTTTGGAAGTTTTCTTTAGTTTAAAGACAGGGGGTGATTATCTTGTGCCGCCACTACGGGCCGGCGTCCATTGATGAAATATGAGTGCACAAGTAGGCCAGCCAATCGGCTAAGGCACATTAAATGACGGAAATTTAAAGGAATTGAAAGACAAAGCTCAAGTAGGCCTACCAATTGGCTAAGGCACTAAAATGACAAAAAAGTAAGGAAAATAAAGGACAAATGCGCAAGTAAGCCCGCCGATCGGCTAAGGCATGTAAATGACGTAAAAGTAGGGGTATGTAAAATGACTTAATCGGAGGGGCGAGTAAAAATAAAATAAAAAAATAGTAATAAAAGGTTAGTAAAAATCAAAAATAAAAAGGCCAAGTTCAAGGGGAAGCTCTACAAGCTAGTCCCCAGCAGAGTCGCCATCTGTGCAACCGTGGGAATTGAGACGATCCCGTCGAGACGATGCACTCTCTAACCAAAATATAGAGTCGCCACCCAGAGCTTTCAGTGTCCCGGGAAACCTAATTCATTTTTATGAGCACTAAAGTGCTAAAAATATGACTCTGAATCCGGTCCATGGCAAAGGCTCTTGGGTAGGGGCTTCGGTTATCGATTGGAAAGGCGTTAGGCACCCGATCAACCCGCTTAACGCGGTCTCTACTAATGGCCAAAAATAAAATGAAATAAAAGAAAAGAAAATAGCTTCCACTTGCCCAAAAGGGCTTAGAATCCTATTTGTGCCCCTCCGTCCCTATCGAAAAGTCGGCGGCATAACAGCACAAATGGGAGGATGGAGGGAGCTAGAAAGAGATAGAAGAAGAAAGGGGAGAGCCGGAGAACTCGGGGCCTTATAGCACCGTAGGAGAGCCTTGCGTTGGCTTGCTTTGATGAGCTTTTGAAGGCTTGTATGGTGGAACCTCTAAGACTTGCTAATTAAGAGGTAGAGAGGGAAGGTGAATGGGTAGCATATACCTAAACTAAGGGATCTAAGGTAAAAAATATCACTCAAAGGAGGTTTTGGAATTCTAGAATTTGTATGGGAAGTGTGCACCAAGGGAGAAAGATCTTCTTACTTCAAGCACTTTCTCTCTTAGGCCAAAATTCTCAACCCCTAAACCAAGGGGTGGAGGGCTCTATTTATAGGAGATGAGTGGATTAGGAGGGTGTTTAGAGGCTAAACAAGGTTAAGAATTAGGTAATTCAATATCTAAGGTTTCCTAGGGTTTTTGGAGCCTTGAAGAGTGTGAAAAGGTCCTCCAATGGTGGATGATGGGGTGAGGCCTTAAGCCACTTAAAGGGGTGCAAATAGGTTTCAAAAGGGTGCAATAGAGCTAGCAAAATGCATCCCAAAGGTCAAGGTTGTCAACAAGTCAAACCCCAAACACGAAATTTGGGGCAAAATCCAACAGTCATTGTTCATATGCCTGGCGCAACTAATCCTGGCGCAACTATTAGTTGCGCCAGGCAAATGCACAGTAAAATAGTGTAGACCAGTGCTGGAAGTTGGCTCGCGAGGGTGGGGCCTATATTTGAATCTGGCACAACTTTTAGTTGCGCCAGGCTTATAAATAGGGGGGGATTGACCTGGCGAAAATATTAGTTGTGCCAGGCAAAATTTATTACTGGCACAACTATTAGTTGCGCTAGGCCATTTTTGGAGGGGGGCCCACTTGACTTTATCTTCCTACCCTCCGAACCTAATTTGCCATATCTTTTGATGTATACCTCTGATTGGGGCGATTCTTAGACCGTCGGAAAGCTGACGACCTCTACTCTTCAATGGTATTGGACTCGATTGCCGTAGAAGGCTGTAGCCAATTTTGATGCACCCCTCCTCATACATTATCCTGGAAGGTTAGGTTTAGGGTTTGGAAGGGGTTCTAAGGGTCAAGATTGGTTTCTAAAGGTTTGAGGTAGGTTCTTAAGGGATCTAGGGTGATTCCTAAAGGTTTGGGGTGATTCCTAAGGGTTCCATACATGCCATCAAAAGCTCATAATTGCACCTCTCTGGAAAGGTGTTTCGATCGAGCCTTGGGTCAAATTTGGGTGTCTGCAGTG
The DNA here is from genome assembly GCA_021018995.1 of Chloranthus sessilifolius. Lineage (NCBI taxonomy): Eukaryota > Viridiplantae > Streptophyta > Magnoliopsida > Chloranthales > Chloranthaceae > Chloranthus > Chloranthus sessilifolius. The sequence continues at coordinate 46,806,398 of CM037593.1, read as the reverse complement.
TGTTCGGGGCAGTTGCTTCAGCAAATCTTGAGGATTGTAGCATAGGAGTGGCTCTGATGTGTAGTGTAGAATCAATTCATTGGTGCAACAGCAATTGCAGCTGCTAGTTTGAGTGTTGTGTCTCACACTGTAACGTCTCGAAGTTTTGACCTGTGAACAATTCACCTCGGTGCGCATGCCTAACTGTTCACACGTCGAAGACCGTGCCTAAGGATTGAGTAATGTATGTAGATTAAATCCTATGGATCAGATTTTGTGTGTGAGATGGAAACAGGATGTGTTGAATGGTTAGTGGACCTTCATACACCTAACACAGGTACAGCTGCTTAACACATGAAACTTGGACTTAGGGATAAAGGGAGTAAATGCTCTCAAAAGTCTTGCATTCAATCCCATTCATTCGTGTGATAAGAGTTATGAAGAGAGAGAGGGACCCTAGGACATTGAATGCGTGTAAATGTGAGATTGATCCGTTCGTAAGGTGTGAAGCTAAAGGAATTTGGTTGAAGAAGGACCACTGTTCACCTTGTGAAACCCTAGGCTGACTTTGAAGCAAAGATAGAGGAATCAGATTGGATTAAGGTATGGAATCTATATTTAAGTTGAGAAATTGTGTTAGATGGTGTTTCATCTAATTTATGATCGAAAAATATTTAGAAACAGGGTTGGATTTGAAAAAGAACGGAAAGGAAATGAGAAAAACCCAAGATCGAGTGAAATCTGTAAATTTTGATCGATCAAAATTTGGTTTGATCGATCAAAAATGACTTAAGAAAGAAGAATACGATTTCAGAAGAAATTCGTTCGATCGAAATAAAATTCGATCGAACAAAATGTGTTTCGATCGATCGAATCTAATATTCGATCGATCGAAAAGTATATAACAGGGATTTTGAAATTCTGTTGTCAGGATTCGACTGATCAAAATTCTTTTCGATTGATCAAATTATAAATCGATCGAGATTTCAATGCCAAGCTTTGGGTTCTGAGGGATTCGGCCGATAGAAATACTTTCGATCGATCAAATTTGTGATCTAATCAATCAAATTTAAATTCATTCTATCAAACTATGTGTCTGATGTTCAGCCTCTATGATCGATCGATATGAGTTTGATCGATCGAATTTGGGTTTTGATCGATCAAAATTGGGATTCGATCAATCGAAATTGCCAGATTCAGGATTTTCGTTTGTTTTGTTTGAGGGATTTTAAGGAGATCTTATGTTGTCTGTTTCGCTCCAATTCTGACGTATGAACCATGGATTTACTTTGTTTAGGTTGAAAGTACACTTATGAGAGGTTGAGGCTTGAGAGCATTAAGAAACTTCACTGGCGACTTTGAAATCGAGGTAGGGAAATTATTATAGTATGTTTATTCGATGTCAATGATGTGTATGTTATGATATGATGGATTCTGTCAGCATCTTAGTGTAAATGGTTTTAAGACCCAATGCGAATATGTTAGCGTGCGTGGGTGATTAGAAACCCTTCGTAAGAATGCATTGTGATGAGAACTATTTAAACTTTGTTTAGTCACGAACTACTATGTGGAATCCCTCTTGATTCCTTTTGATATGTGTGTGTGAAAGATTGTGCTTCCTTTTCAGTTTTCAAATCTAATTATACTTAGGACGAAATACGGTGATAAACTATAAGTTATGCACAGTGATTTGAGGTTTGTATATGAATACCTGGCCGACGTGGCGGTATAACCGCGACCAACGCGACGGGATATTCGTGACTGGTACGGCGGGATTCTGTACACCCTTTGTGATCGTATGTGATCTTGTGAAATCATACCAGCCAATGGTAATATATGTGTTCGGCACAAGCGTCCATCTTTGTTGGGACCTTTGGGCACCTATGCAAATGGTTCATATGAGCGACGATGGTGGGTATTCCATCGGGGACTCGAGGCTATAGTTACTTGAGTACTGATTTAAGTGAAAATCTTTAAGTTCCTTCCTTTGTTATGTGATTCAGTGTGTGCGCCCGATAAGCTTCCGCAATCACGATAAATGTTTGCTCCAGTTGATTATCTTGACATGTGGATCAATAGCTTTATTTGCTCAGTCTGTTACATTTGAAATTGAGTATATATGTCAAGGAAAAAGTTCATGTTTCAATTATGCCATAAGATATATGAATTTGATAAGAAATTCATGCTATTCGTTTTTCCCTACTAAGCTTGGATGAAGCTCATTCCTCGACTATACGTCACAGGTGTAGGTGAAGATTTAGGCACGGAGGACCAAGATAAAGAGGACTCCAATTACGTGCCGATTGACGAGGAGCAAGAGTCCCATCCAGAGAACTGCTTCATTTGCTCTAGGCTTGGGTAGGTCCAGCCTTGGAGGTTGAATGAGAAATTGGTTATGTATTGTATAAATGATATAATTTTGGGAGATTTCTGGTAACTTTCTTTTGTGTGAACCATGTTTCGGTAAGGGATGGCCCTTATCGGTGGTTCTTTTCGGTTCTTTTTTCATATGTATTCGTATGGAGTTAGAACTATTATTTTGGGCTTTGGAAGGTATAGTGGGAAATGTCTTTTCCTTTTTCATGATAGTTAGTTAGTTATGGTTCCGCTTTGTTTCCGCTTTGCGTGTGGTTATGCCAAGTGTTCTGTTTGGGTTTGGCCTTAGCATCGACCCAATGGCCCGGGTTACGCGGTTAGGAAATCTGGGCTATCAAAATTGGTATCAGAGCTTCGGCTTTAGAGACTTCTAACAAGTCTTAGATTGTTTAGAGATTTGAGATTTTGTTAGATTTTAGGGACCGTCTGTTAATGAGACTTGTGTTTCCTTATAATAGATTCAGATGGATCAGAGAAGTAGAGGACGACCTAAAGGAGGTCGCCAGAGAAATTTGAGATGCCTAGATGATATCCCTCTGGGGTTTAGTAGAGAGCAGAGACCACCTCCTGAGGAGAGGGGTCATCGTGATGAGGCAACGGATAGGATAGCTCGAGCCATGGAGGCGGTAGCCGCTGCCATGGCCCAGCAGACTCAGCAGACGACACCGTTGGTTGAGCAGACGACCTTATTGGCTGCATCAAATAGTGTGAACCATCAGCAACAGCCACCACCACCACCACCTCCAGCGCTTTTTCCATTGTCTTATGTGGACTTTAGGAGATTGAGACCTCCGAGTTTCCACGGTCAGACGGATCCGCTAGAGGCGGAGAAATGGCTGAATCAGATGGAGAAATTATTAGAAAAACTCCAGAGCCCCAAAAATGAGAAGGTTGGTTGGGCTTCCTTCCAACTTGAAGGTGATGCGATTCATGGTGGAAATCGGTGTTGAGGAAGAGAGAAGTCGAGGGTCTTCACGACCCATGGATGTGGGCGGAGTTCGTCAGAGTATTCAATAAAGAATTTTTTTCAAAACAAGTAAGGAACCAGTTGAAGAAGGATTTGGCCAACTTGGAGCAGGGGAGTATGACCGTAAGAGAGTATGGTAATGAGTTTACATGCTTATCGAGGTTTACTCCAAAGTCAGTGGCTACCGAGGAGATGAAGGCCAATCAATTTGAAGAAGGCCTGAGACCGACTGTGAAAGATAGAGTGTCGATGTTTGAGTTGGAAACGTACTCCAAGGTGATGGGGAAAGCCATTGTGGCAGAAAGGGATATTAATGACATGTATAAAAGACGTGATCTATAAAACAATAACAAAGGAAGTCAAGGGAGAGCAAGTGACTACGACTCGGGGAACAAAAAGCTGAGGTTTGCAGCACCTGCTCTAGTTTCAAGACAACCCTATACAAGTTATCATAGGCCCACAACATCTACTCCTGTGCGACCTTTCCGCATTGAGGGCCCTGCTCAGACTCTGACGTCTGGATCATCAGTTATGCAAGGATCCTCGCGAGAAGAATCATCTAGTCCGCAAGTTAAATGTGCCCGTTGTGGCAAATCACACAAAATATTGGATTGTAGATGAGATATGAGAGGTTTTAAATGTGGCAAGATGGGACATATGATCCGAGACTGCCCTGAGATCTGAAAGGAAGGTATTATTTCAACTGTAATAGCTCAAAGACCTACACGACTTATAAGACCTACCATACAAGGCCGTGCTTTTGTAGTGACAGCTGAAGATGTTCATGAGCAATGATGTCATCCAAGGTATAACCTTCTTATTATGTTTAAGTTTATCTACTTATTTTCTAGATGAAGAAAGTGCATCGAAGGAAGATCTATAGATTTATTTTCATGATTGTGTAATTGTGGCATGCATGTCTGAATGCCTAGTATATGCATTCATATAGGTACTTTACAAATATATCAAGAAAATGACGGCGATCATTATGATGCATGAGTTCTGATAGACCCAGGGTCTACCCACTCGTTTGTAAGTCTGGAATTCACAGGGAGATTAAAAATCATCCCCGAGGAGTTAGATTTCTGGATGTATCAGTTCCTACAGGAAGTGCAGTAACCACAAACACGTATTGCCGATCAGTTATTGTGCAATTGGAAGATCAAGAGACGATGACATACCTCATCTTCTTGAACATGCAAGGATTTGATGTACTCCTTGGCATGAATTGGTTATCTGCTTATCATGCAAGCGTTGATTGCTTACGAAAAGTGGTCACTTTTCATCCACTAAAGCATAAATCTTTTCGATTTATTGGTGACAAGGGTAAGATTGTACCAATCGTCTCTGCAGTGCAAGCTGAACGGATGATGAAGAATGGGTGGGAAGGATACCTAGCATTCCTATAAGAACCAAAGGAAATGAAGAATGTCATCATCGATATTTCAACTGCCTGTGAGTTTGAGGACGCATTTCTCGACGAGTTACCTGGATTACCACCTGATCGGGAGATCTAATTTTCCATTGACTTAGCTCTGGGCACAAAACCAATATCCAAAGCTCCTTACCAAATGGCTCTTATTGAGTTGAAAGAATTGAAGGAACAATTACAAGAGTTGTTGGATAAGGGCTTTATCAGACCCAGTGTGTCCCTTTGGGGAGCACCAATCTTATTTATGAAGAAGAAGGATGGGTCGATGAGAGTTTGCTTCAACTATCATTAATTAAACCAGCTGACGATCAAGAACAAGTACCCATTACCCAGGATAGATGATCTATTCAATTAGTTACAAGGGGCGAAGTTCTTTACGAAGATCGACTTGTGACCAGGGTATCATCAACTGAAGGTGAAGGCCGGAGATGTTCAGAAGACGGCATTCAGAACCAGATACGGGCATTACGAGTTCTTAGTGATGCCTTTCGGCTTGACAAACACACCAACTTCATTTATGAATCTCATGAACAGGTTGTTTAAGCAACATCTTGATACATGCATCGTGGTGTTCGTGGACGACATCCTCATTCAAAATCTTGAGAAGAACACGAGCAGAAATTGCGCGTTGCATTACAGACACTACGTGAGCATCAGTTGTACGCCAAACTCAGCAAGTGTAAGTTTTGGTTGGAGAAAGTGAGCTTTCTAGGCCATGTAGTTTCAGAAGTAGGCATGACAGTTGATCTAGCAAAGATTGAGGTAGTAGTAGATTGGGAATAACTAAAGACTATGACTGAGATTTGCGAATTCCTCGATCTGACTGTGTATTACTGAAGATTCATGGAAGGATTCTCTAAGATTTCAGGACCTCTCATGCGACTTATTAGAAAGGATGTTAAATTTGAGTGGACCAATACATGTGAAGAGAGCTTCCAGGAACTGAAGAAACGGCTTACCTCCGCACCAGTATTAGCAATTCCATTTGGCAGTGGGGGGTTTGCAGTCTATAGTGATGTGTCGTACAGTGGCCTAGGCTGTGTGCTTAATCAGAATAAAAAAGTTATAGCTTACGAGTCAAGACAGTTGAAAGAACATGAGAAGAACTATCCGACGCATGATCTCGAGTTAGCCGTGGTGATTTTCACACTTGAAATTTGGAGACACTACCTATATGGTGAGACCTTTGAGATTTTCACGGACCACAAAAGCCTCAAATACTTATTTATGTAGAAAGATTTGAATATGAGGCAACGGAGATGGATTGAATTTCTTAAGGACTATAACTACTCGATTCAGTATCACCAAGGTAAAGCTAATGTCGTGGCAGATGCTTTAAGTTGGAAGAACTCGGCTCAGTTAGCCAGCCTTATCACTAGACTACGTCACTGGAAATTATTGGAGGACCTGTCTCTATATGATAAGAACATAGAGGTGAAAGTTTTGGGCGCATTGTTAGCTAACATCCTGATCAAACCAACAATTTTTGATCAAATTTATGAGCTTCAGATGAAAGATGAAGAGCTTTTGAAGATCAGGCAGAGTGTGACAAACGACACTAGCGTAGACTTCTCAATTAAGGAAGATGGATCACTGCTATTCTAAGGACATCTATGCATACCGGGTGATGCCGATCTGTGGCAAACGATATTGGACGAAGCTCATAAGTCCCGATATGCTATTCATCCTGGTGGTACCAAGATGTACCAAGATCTGAGGAAGACTTATTGGTGGAGAGGATTGAAGAAAGATATCACAGGATATGTCTCTAAATGCTTGGTTTGTCAGCAAGTAAAGATGGATCACAAACACTCAGCAGGTCTATTGCAACCTCTGTCAATACCAGAATGGAAATGAGAGTCTATCTCCATGGACTTCATTGTGGGATTACCAAGGACGATGAGACACCATAATACTATATGGGTGGTAGTTGATTGACTGATGAAGTCAACACATTTCCTGCCCTACAATACGACATACACGGCAAGCAAGTTGGCGGATTTGTATATGAGAGAAATTGTCCGATTACACAGTATTCCAACGAGCATTATTTTTTATCGTGACCCTCTACATACCTCAATATTTTGGCAAAGATTTCAAGAAGGTATGGGCATGAGATTAACTTCAGTTCGACATTTCATCTGTAGACTGATGGTCAGACGGAGAGAGTCAATCAGATTATTGAAGACATACTTAGAGCGTGCATGATTGACTTTCAGGGATCATGGGATCAACATCTACCATTGATTGAATTCACATATAATAGCAGCTTTCAGCAGAGCATTGGGATGGCTCCATATGAAGCGTTATATGGACAGAGGTGTAGATCTCCGATCAACTGGGAGGAATCAGGCGAAAATTTTATTTTAGGACCGGAAGTGCTAAAGAAAAATGTTGAGACCGTTCACATTATTCGAGAAAGAATCAAGATAGCACAGAGTCGGCAGAAGAGCTATGCGGATATCAAAAGAACTAGTGTGGATTTCCAAGTGGGAGATCACATATTTGTGAAAATTTCTCCAATGAAGGGCATGATGCGCTTTGGAAAGCGCAAGAAGTTAAGTCCTCGGTACATTGGACCGTTCGAAGTATTGGGAAGAGTGGGCGAAGTTGCATACAGGGTCGCTTTACCCCCGCAGCTTGATAGAGTACACAACATGTTTCATGTGTCCATGTTACGAAAGTACGTGAGGGATCCAACTCATATCCTCGATGCGCCACCGATTGAGGTTTACAAGGACTTGACAGTTGTTGAAGAACCAATTCAGATTTTGGATGAGACAGAACAGGTGTTGCATACCAAATGGATTCCCTTGGTGTTAGTCCAATGGAAGAACCATTCTAAGGAGGAAGCTACTTGGGAGCATGAAGCCGAGATTCATGACCAATACCCTTTATTGTTTCAGTGAATGAGGATGGAGAAAGAATTGTAGAAGTCTTTTGTGATTCCGAACAATTTTGAGTACCTGTAAACAACTTGAATGACTCATGAAAATTAAGAATAGGAAGTTTAAAAGCTGAAAATCAGGAAGGAAATTCAAAAACACAAATTTTATGTGTTTTCTGTCAATTTCAATCAATCGAAATTTTTTTCGATCAATCGAATATGAACTCGATCAATCGAAGTGCAAATCGATCGATCGAAATGACCAAACAGAAAGTGATTTCATAATAAATCAAGGCATCATAAATTTGTTTGATCGAATTATTTTTGGATCGATCGAATTTGAAATTCGTTCGATCGAAATGGAAATTTGTTCGATCGAACTGAAAATTCATTCGATCTAATTAACTTTTGTTCGATCGAAAATTTTAAAGGCCTGAGAAATTTGACCGATCAAAATTTATTCGTTCGACCAAATTTTGGGACTCGATCGATCGAAATTAAATTCATTCGATCAAAATCGAGGCCCAGTTTCACTTAAGCTAATTTCGATCGATCGAAATTAAATTCGTTCGATCGAAATCACAGTTCCGTCTTTATTAAGTGAAATTCGATCAATCGAAAAAAATTCAATCGATTGAATCGCGTAGTATATATATAATTTTGAACCTTTTTTATTCAAAAATTTCAGAAATTTTGGGGGCTTCTTCTTAGGGCTTTCATGTGCTTCTTCTTAGAGATCGAAAAGCAGATCATTGGCACACGGATCCATCGCGAGATCAAATCAAAACTTCTTCAAACGGTAAGGCCCTAAATTTTGAGGTTGTATTTTGAAAATTTAAATATATTCTTTTGAGATTCTAAAGAAACCCTAGACTTTCGTTTTCAAAATAATGGCCCCTAAGATGAGGTTATCTTCGTCTAAAACCCCTATGTCAAAGAAACCCAAAACTACTCCGGGATCTTCGAAACCACCACAATCCATACCCATGCCACCATCCACCTCGTAGCACCACAACCCGAGCAACCAAAATGAATGATGGGCCGAAAAAGGGTTTGCTTATGAGTACACCATCGATCCGGCCTTATTTGAGATGCTCGACGTGCCAGGTATAGATGCTTGGGCTCTTGATTATTTGAGCAAGGCCGGATTGGATAATCTTTTGAAGCCTATTTATCAATACTATTACCCTCGCCTCGTACGATTGTTTTATGAAAACATGTTTGACGGCCCAAACCCTAAAACCACCATTTGCACCAAAATTGATGGAAAAACCTATTTTTTTACCCATAAGATGGCTTGTAAGGCCTTAGAGTGTTTCGATAGTTTTTGTGCCAGTATTGATCTATTACCCCCAAACATCGAAGAGATACCTCGCTTGGTGATAGTAGCCTAGATGACTCGGGCTCGACTTGCCTCTAGTCGAGCAATCAAACTAGCTGATTTACCGAGTTATATGTGGATGCTCGACACAATATTCAAATGCAATTTGTACCCCATTCACCACAAAACTGAGAGGTTAGAAGTGCTGAAGCAAACCTTATTTTCCACATTCGAAGGCTGGTGGTTCAATGCTGCAGAGGTAGTTTTTGAAAGTATGAAGCATGGGAGAGTGAAAATGTTAGAGGGGGCGGACAAGCCAGAGGAATTCATTCCATATGCGGGCCTCATTTCTTTCATGCAGGAGGAGTACTTGGCGAGCGCTGTGCATAAAGTTTCGTCGTGCGAGCCTAAGTCCTCAGACAACGTGGTGCTCTTTACCTTCAAGCATTGGAGGAAGACGTACAATAGGTTGAAACCACATCTTCAACCAGCACCACCAGTACTTCTCAAGCTCCAGAGCAACTAGTTCAAGATGCTCCCAACCGGACCAGCCAGCTCAAGACGCCCCAACGCACGAGCAACAAGCCCATGATGTACCCTACCAGGATCAGACCAAAATTGTGCCTCCCATTCACTACGCTCACATTCCCATGCCTCCACAAAATACCAGCAGGCTGTCAGAATGGCCCTGGAGGGGTTAGCAGCCCTCATTGAAGAGTGCAATTGCCAGGTAAATCATCGCCTCGACTTCCATGAGCTCCTATTGGAAGACACCATGCACTACATGTATCCAACGGACTACCTCTAGCGGATGTCAATTATCAGTGCTAGTTTGTTTGCTCCACAGACAGATGGAGCCGATGAGGAGGATGGAGCCGGCGATGACGCGGTTGGAGCGGCCGACGAGGCGGAAGGAGCCGGCAATGACACGGCTGAAGCGGTGGATCCTACTGGACCGGAGGGAGGAGTTGATGCCTGACGTACTTAGAATATTTTGTGAGCTTTGAGGGATTTTCTTTTTGGAAATTTAAATTTCTGGTGGATAAATGTATAATTTTATAACTATGATGTCATGGTTGCCACACTTGTTTCTTTTGGCTCTTTATAACTATGGTGCAATGGTTGCCACATTAATTCAGTTGTTTTAGATGTGTATATCATAGATAAATTTGTGGAGATGACTAGTTTTATGCCTAGTATTTCTCTTCTTGGTTGAGGATAATCTTAGTATGTCTGTGTGGTATTAAATTACATTTTATATCCTTAGGCATGGTGTTTAGCCATGTGTGGTGCCTTCGAGGCCACCTTCCTTGTGAACACCCTTCGGGGTTAGATTAATTTTTGAGGACGAAAATTCCTAAGGTGGGGAGAATGTAACGTCTCGAAGTTTTGACCTATGAACAGTACACCTCGGTGCATGTGCCTGACTGTTCGCACGTCGAAGACCGTGCCTAAGGATTGAGTAATGTATGTGGATTAAATCCTTTGGATCGAATTTTGTGTGAGAGATGGAAACAGGATGTATTGAATGGTTAGTGGACCTTCATACACCTAACACAGGTATAGCTGCTTAACACATGAAACTTGGACTTAGGGATGAAGGGAATAAATGCCCTCAAAAGTCTTGCATTCAATCCCATTCATTCGTGTGATAAGAGTTATGATGAGAGAGAGAGGGATCCTAGGACATTGAATGCGTGTAAATGAGAGATTGATCCATTCGTAAGGTCTGAAGCTAAAGGAATTTGGTTGAAGAAGGACCACTGTTCACCTTGTGAAACCCTAGGCTGATTTTGAAGCAAAGATAGAGGAATCAGATTGGATTAAGGTATGGAATCTATGTTTAAGTTCAGAAATTGTGTTAGGTGGTGTTTCATCCAATTTATGATAAAAAAATATTTAGAAATAGGGTCGGATTTGAAAAAGAACGAAAAGGAAATGAGAAAAACCCAATGTGCAACCATGGGATCCGTGACGGTCCCGTCGCGACGATGCACTCGCTTGCACAAAAAATATAGAGTCGCCACCCAGAGCTTTTGGTGTCCTGGGATACCTAGTTAATTTTTATGAGCACCGAAGTGCTAAAAATATGACTCTGAATCCGGTCCACACCAAAGGCTCTTAGGTAGGGGCTTCGGTTATCGATCGGGAAGGTGTTAGGCACCCTATCAACCCACTTAACGCGGTATCTACTTATGGTCAAAAATAAAATAAAGCAAAAGAAAGGAAAATAGCTTCCTCTTACCCAAAAGGGGTTAGAATCCTATTTGTGCCCATCCGTTCCTACCGAAAAGTCGGCAACGTAACAGCACAAATGGGAGGATGGAGGGAGCTAGAAAGAGATAGGAGAAGAAAGGGGAGAGCCGGAGCCCTCGGGCCCTTGTAGCACCTTAGGAGAGCCTTACGTGGCTTGCTTTGATGAGCTTTTGAAGGGCTTGTATGGTGAAAATGGGGTTCTAACTCCTAAGGCTTGAAGCTAAGAGGTAGGGAATGGAGGCTAGGGGATCACACACACATAGGCTAAGGGTTTTGGATGCAAGAACAAGCTTGAAATGAGGTTGGGAGATTCTAGAATTTGGGTGAAAATGGTGTACAAAAGGGAGGAAGAACATCTCACTTTGAGCTCTTTCTCTCTTAAGCAAATTTCTCAAACCCTAAACCAAGGGGTGGGGGGCTCTATTTATAGGAAATGGGTGGATTAGGAAACCACATAAGAGCTAAATGGGTTTAGCAATTAGGTAATCCCACCTAAGAGCCTTGAGATGTGTGAGAAGGTCCTCCAATGGTGAATGATGGGGTGAGGCCTTAAGCTACTTGAAGGGTTGCAAATAGGTAGGGAATGGGTGCAACGGAACTAGAAAAACACACCCCAAAGGTCAAGGTGGTCAACAAGTCAAACCCAATCATGATTTTTAGGGCAAAATCTAGAGATTACTGTTCATATGTCTGGCACAACTAATAGTTATGCCAGGCAAATGTACAGTAAAACAGTTTTAAATAGTGCTTAGAAGTTGGTTCGCGAGGGTGGGCCCCACCTTTAACCTTGGCGCAATTAATAGTTGCGCCAGGCTTAAAATCTGGGAGAATTAGCCTGGCACAACTAATAGTTATACCAAGCAAAATTATAACTAGCGCAACTATTAGTTGCGCCAAATCCCTAGGGGGCCCACATGAATTTACACTTCTGCCCTCTGGGTTCGGTCTGCCATATCTTTGGATGTATACCTCCGATTGGGGCGATTCTTGGACCGTTGGAAAGCTGATGACCTATACTTTTCAATGGTATAAAATTCGATCATAGTAGAGGGCCATATATACTTCCAGTGCACACCTCCTCAACCATTTGCTTGATAAGGTTAGGTTTAGGTTCAGAACAGGTTCTAAGGGTCGGGATTGATTTCTAAAGGTTCAGGTCAAGTTCCTAAGGGATCTAGGGTGATTCCTAAGGGTTTGGAAAGGTTCCTAGGGGTTCTAGGGGGGTTCCTAAAGGTTACATACATGTCATCAAAAGCTCAGAATTGAACCTCTCTTGAAAGGTGTTTCGATCGAGCCTTGGGTCAAATTTGGGTGTCTACAGATGCCCCTCTTGGGTATCCGATCACTAATGATCGAATGCCAAAGAAAAAGAGACATCCAAAGAGGCCCAAGGTGACGGGTCTGCTGCATTCAGAATGAACTTCAAACATCAAATGAGTACTACGGTGAGGAAATAAAAGCCCTGAGATGTCAGGCTAAACATTCGTTTCTCGAGGTAATCGGTTCTCAAGTGCTTAGTGACATTACTGGGCATAACTAAGGTGAAATGAGTTGCGAACTCTCTATAGTCAGGAAAGATATTCGCTTCTCTGGATGATTTTGAAGGTATTTGATGTTTAAAATTCATTCTGAATGCAGCAGCTTCGTTAGTAAAAGGGGGGGGGGATCGACTCACATTCAAAGATAGGGGCGAAGTAAGCATACCCAAGGCTCCACAGTTTGCGTTCAATCCTACGAGGCATTTGTTAGCCTCATCTGACTGTTCGCGGGTGCCCCTGCTGAAAGTAGGGTTCGAGGTCTTTGGGTGAACCCATCAACCCTGAAGTTTATTTAGCATGACTGCCCGAGCGAAGTGAATAGATGTCAGAACACTTTTTGGGAGTGCGTGCCATTTTTGAAAGTATGCCTTAGATTAACATGGCCTAGAGCATCCAACTTTGATTACCTTGAACAGATCCAACCAAATATTGGGGTATCTCCATGAAGGGACATTCAACTCTGGTCTTTACTGATAATGATCATAAATATCAATTAACTATGCATAATCATGCACCCATCAGGGGCAATAAGCAACAACAAAGGCGATAGAAGCCCCGACCGAACCCACCCGGGTATAATTTACGGGGACAAACAACCATCATACGGATACCCAGACGCATGGTGTATACTTTACAGGGATACCACTGCCCATACAGGTTTTAAGCCTGTAGAAAATAAAAAGGGAAATGACCCTTCTGAATGCATGGTTGCACATAGTTTGATTGACACGTAATCTCATTCTCAACAGGTTGGTCTCAACCAGCGATTGACCTTTTCTAATGGAGAATCTGAAGCTTAAGACACTTAAATTTACATGAATCCAAAATAGAACACTTGTCGCAAAGATTTAGCCGTGAAGTCGACTCGATCAAAACATTGATTGTTTCACAGGGACCGACAATGTTGCTCTTTCCTTAATGTAGGATCCAAAAATCTGAGGTGAACCTCCGACCAAAGACTTTAGTATGGCACAACTACATTGCGGATAAAATATTGACATTTTATCGCCTTATGCTTGTGCGTCTCTGTGGGGAATACAAATCTGTTTTTGATTTTTCTATCATTTTATGCAATTTTTTGAATTTTGCAACTGTTATTTTATGTGATTTTTTAGAGTTTTGAAGTTATTATTTTATGCGGATTTTTCTTGTGAATATTTCTGGCTTCTCTGTGGGGATTTTTTTTTAGATTTTTCTTTATATTTTCCTGTGTAGGACCGGGGTGCTCATTGATCTCGATCTGCTTTTATTTTAGTACAGCTCTCTTGGCAAGTCGAAGGATGATCAAAATGCCATCTTGGAGCGCGTGCATCTGTCGAGAGCGATAGAACAAACAAAAAGAGTGGGGGGACCGGTCTTCCCATTTGGCCCGTACCAGGCCCAAGACCCGCCTAAGTGCTTGGCATAACTATTAGTTGCGCCAGGCCACTAGGGGCCTCAAAATAGCCTGGCACAACTAATAGTTGCGCCAAGCAAAAGGTGGGAAACATTTTGCCTGACGCAACTATTAGTTGTGCCAGGCTTGGCTGGGGGGAATTTAAACAGCCCGAGTTCGGGCTGGGGGCTTTATTTCGAATTTTTCTCCCCCTCCTTCCTCTTTGAAACTGAAAACCACCCCCCTCCTAGGGTTCCTTTACATTGCCTCTACACGTGCCCCATTGTCGTTGCTTTGCTTGTGTGGATCGAACGTCGGCTCACGCTAGATCAAAGACCCCTTTTCTCTCTAAAGGTTACCATTAAAACCCATTTTCTTTTATTTTTCTTGCTTTTTCTTGCAAATTTGATCATGAACTTGTATTCTTTTGTGAGTAATGGTTTATTTATATTGTGTGTATGTTTATTGATGAAGTGTGAATGATTCTTCATGAACATTGCCCTATTTTGTTATTTCATGGATTTATTGGTGCCTAATAAATATTTTTTTTTTTATTTTTATTTGTGTATATGGAAAGGGATTTTTTGGTTTATATTTTTTGCAAAAAAAAAATTTTTTTTTTTTTTTTTATAAAAATAAAGCAAAGGATTTTTTTTTCTTGATTTTTTTGGTTGATTTTTTTTTTTTTTTTTTTTTTGTAAGTAAAGGATTTGTTTTTTTTTTTTTTTTTTTTTTTTTTTTTTTTTTTTTTATATTTGCAAAGTAAAGTGAAGGGGATTTTTTTGTTTTTGGTTTTGACTTTTTATTTTGACAAACAAAGTAAAGGATTATTATTTTAAATTTTTTTTTTTTTTTTTTACTTTTGTGAATAAGGTAAAGGAAATTTTTTTTGTTGTTTTTGGTTTTTTTTGTTTTTAAGAACACGAAGAAATGGCTGTTTATTTTTTCCTTGGGACCTAAGGAGAAGAGAAAGATTTTTTTTGTTTAGAAGCGTGATGATGATTTCTTTTTCTCCTTTTTATTTTGCTTTTGTTTTCCTAGACATAAAAGGAGGATTTTTTTTATTTTTCTAAGTGTAAAAGAAGGGCCTTTTTTATTATTATTTTTTATATATTTTTTTAAGAAATATAAAATAATGATTTTATTTGATTCTAACTTGCTTTATTTTCAAAGATAGGAAGGGGAAATTTTACTTTTTGTCATTTTCTGAAGAAAAGATTTTTTTTGCATCTTTAACCTAAAAGGGATCTCTTTTTTCTGTTTAGGCATGTGTATCTCTCATTTATGAAAATATGTGAAAAGAAAGGGGAAGGGTGAACATACTTACCTCCCTTTTGTAGCATAGACTATCATGGCTCTTTATCATTGATCTGCTCTGACATGATTACTTTTTGTTGCCCCAGAATGTCAGGTGAGGGTGAGCATATTCCTGAGGAGGGCCACTAGGAGGGGCCCGAGATTTTATACGGCCCGCGAGGGGAGCAGTTCATCTAGGTAGATCAGAGAGCGGGCCCGTGGCTTGAGATGCAAGGAGAGGCCGCCCGAGTCGGCCTCCTTCACCAACAACATATCCACATTTCAAATTTCGGGATAGCGGGCAAGGTAAAAGAGAGGTTCAATTCATTTCCATTATGCAGTTTTTGCTTTGCCCTTGTGATCTGATGTGCATTTTCTTGGGTGTAGGATCTGCCCAACATTGTATTCCGTGGCAGGTGACTCGACTTCCAAGATTTCTACCTCTACATCCCTCCCGTAGTAAAGGTCCTTCTGGCACAGGTGGGCTTCAGAGAATTTCTATCTTGCCTCGCCATGAGAGCCGACGCTGCCTATCTGAAAGCCCTGATTGAATGGTTTTGCCCCAAGACGATGACCTTTCACATGCCGTATGCAGAGATGACTTTGATGCCCGTCGATTGGGCCATGATTATCGGCATCAGGATAGGGGGGATTCTGATATCCGATCTCGCGGTGCTGAGTCGAGAGGACATCATTCGATTGATTGGGGCCTATCCTCCTCACGGGCAGACACATGGCACCGAGGTTAAGATGTCTTGGCTGACCTCACTTTATACACCTGATAAATTAGTGGATCTAGGTCAGCCGAACAGGGTGCTCTACATCACGCCGAAGCGGGCGATCGTCCTAGCCCGCATCACTCTCCTGGTCCTGCTCGGTAAGACGCTTTTTACCAACGCGAGCGGTGGCCGAGTCAGCCTAGCCTTGCTGAGTGTGATGGACAACTGGGGTGACGTCCACAGGTATGACTGGGGAGGAGCAGGGTATGCATGGTTGATGTACAATTTGTCTCAGGTCATGACCGGGGATTCAAAGTCTGCTATTGGATTTTGGGCTGCCTTGGAGGTAATTCCTCCTTCCTTTGCCTTTGCCATTTTTTTTTAAATGATCCATATACGCTACTGTTAAGTGGTGAAAAATGCCACTTTGCACCCTTTAACCTGACCTTTCATGGACCTGCAAGCACACTAATAAGCCTTTGTTGAGTGCATTTTGTAGATAGCAAGGAAATTTGGTAATAATGCAGCAAACCACTTAAGAAAGCCCACAAAGAAGTCATCTCTCAGCACCATGCAGACCCAGCAATAGAATAAGGAGAAAAAAGTGAAGATAGGTCCAAAACATCCTATCGAGAGGATGCCAAATGACATCGATAGGAGCTGAGGATTAAAAGGAAAGAATTCGTGCAGTTGGAGAAGGGTTTGATAGGATCCGAAGGCAGAAGAAGGATGAAGTCGCAGGGATTGAGGAGTTCGATAGGATTTGAGAACCTATCGAGCAAAGAAAGGAAAGATGAAACCATCTTGTCGAAACTTGCCTATAAGTGTCAAAGAAACCTATCAAACGAATCTGAGAACCTAGTGAAAGGACTAAAATGCTCGATTCCAACCTCTCAAAGGCTCCTTGAACCTATCGAAATGAAGATGTTGAAACTGAACCTATCGAAGGTTGCTTAAGCCTTTCGATAGGAATGGGAGCCAACCTATAGGGATGACGGGACACAAAGCTGAACCTGTCAAAAAGGATCACTGGACCTATCGAACTACTCAGCCAACCTATCGAATACTCCAGATATTGGGCTGAGGACCCTGAAGCTTCACAGAGAGATCTCATCCTATCGGTACATATCGAAGAGACCAGGGAACCTATCGAAAGGAACTACAACCTTACTTTGAACCTGCCGAAAGCTTCTCCAACCTGTCAAAATCGTGTGCTGAACTTCTCAGAAACTATGCTATGCACACGCTGAGACTTGGTGACCTATCGCACCCAAACCGAGCCACTTTGGTGATCGGCGCGACGTTCTAGAAGATGCCCTAGAAAGCCGTAACCGACCCATGTGCTTTAACAGAACTCTAACAAACTCTGACAACCTTCTAGAAGAGATTTTTGGCGAGAAAAATAGAGGAGAAAACTATATATTGAGACCCCCAATTACCATTGGGGGAGGATCGAATTTCTGAACAATTTCTCAGAGATCAGAGCTTTCAGCGAGATTCCATTTCCCTCCTTTAGCCCAACCATGATTGGCTAAATCCCTAGGAGCAGCAAGGGGTGAGTTAGATCTGTAATTGGATAAGATTAAGAGTGTTGCTGGGGTTAATTGCTGCACAGACAACAAATCTGAGAGCATTCCATTGTAAGAGTGACCTTGTTTGCAATGTAAATATTGTTTTCAATATTTTAATTAGATCTAAAGCTCTTTTGATGCCTTTTGGTGCTCGATCGGATTTGTGTACAGGAGTTGCTTGATCAGCTCACTCACTTAACTGGTAGACCTCTTGGATGTCATCTGAATTTCCTGGATCTGATATCCCTACAAATTCCTGCATCTGTGACCTATAAATTGCAGCATCTGTAGTAGTTTTAATTGCTCTAATTGAGGCTCTGGCTTTGTAGGAGATCTCTAGGATGGTCTATGACCATTAAAGTGGACAAATCATAACCTTAAGGTGAATCTGAGCTCAGGCCTTAATTGGACTCATTTGCTGCAATCCATAGATTCGATAAAGCCTATAGGATGGTCTGTGACCATTAAAGTGGACAGATCATAGCCTTAAGGCCAGGTGGATCCTGTGATTTGAAGTGGAATTTATACCCTATAGCTGTGCTTACGGACAGTGCCTGTGGCCAACTGAGGGACTTGTGTGCTTTTAAACCCCTGTAATATGCTTAGCTCAACCTGATTGTAATGAAGACAATCTCCAAGCTATTCTTCTCCATTTTTTGAGTTTTTAAACCTTCCATTTGCAAGATCTGAGGCTCTAGATTCGATCTAAAACAATCTGCATTTTATTTGTAGTTTAGTTTAAGTGACAGCTCATTTCAAAACTCTCCCCTGCCTTTTAACTAAAATAGAGATAGCTAGGGTGCCAGATCTCTTACAGATCTAGAGATTTATCATATTTCTAACCAGCCTCCCTATGGACATTCCCTTACTTACCATTCTTTTAAAGCTTGCTACAAAGGACCCTGTATCTTGCAGGTCCAGGATATTTTTGATGTGCTGAATCCATCTCTGTTTTCTCTTGATTTTTACATCATAAATCAGCACACTAATAATCCACAACAAGTTTTTGGCACCGCTGCCGGGGAGGAAGTTTAGAAATTGATAGATCTAAGTTTTGATCATAGGTTTGTAGTTTTTGTTTGATTTTACTAACTACATTTATGAGTTTTGCTATTTTTTAGTATTTTTTGTATCCATTTCACCAGATCTAAGTACAGAATGAGAGGAGAGTTGTGCTGAAGGCTGCTCTATAGTTTGCATCCCTTCTCCCCTATTTATTTTCAGATCAGTTGATTTTTTTTAGATTAGTTAATCAATTGTGTGTTCCTATTTGTTGTGTGAGGATTTACTTTGCATTCAGTTGTGGGTGTTGTATGTTTGGTAGGAGAACTCTTCAACCTGAGATTATTCCACTAAATCCAGAGGTTGAAAGACTTCTCAGAACCAGACCAACTACATCCACAGCTGTTGAATTTGAATCTGTCGAAATGGGTGAGCAGCAGCAGCCTCGAACTCTCAAGGAATTCAATGCACCAGCGATCTACAATTCCCCCTTCTGCATTCAATTCCCTGCTGCTCAAGGAAACTATGAGATCAAATCATCCATCATTAAAATGTTGCCCTCATTTCATGGCCTGACCAAGGAGGATCCCTATAAGCATATAGATGAATTCTTAGGACTGTGCACCACCTTCAACATCACAGGTTTGGGGGAGGAGGCAACTAGGATGAGGCTCTTTCCGTTTTCATTAAAGGACAGAGCCAGGACCTGGTTATCTCTGCTTCCTCCTAACAGTATACAGTCCTGGAGTGATCTCCAATGTCAGTTTTTGGCCAAATTCTTTCCTCTGTCAAAGACTAATTAGTTGAGGAAGGGTATCATCTCTCTTACCCAAGATCCAACTGAAGACTTTCATCAATCCTGAGAGAGATTTAAAGAACTCCTCAAGAAATGCCCCCACCATCAAATCCCTGAATGGCAACTGGTTCAAAGCTTTTACCAGGGAATTGATTCAAAGAGCAGGGACATGATAGATGCCTCTTGTGGAGGCACTTATCTTCATAAAACTGCTGAGGAGGCATGGGAGCTCTTTGACATCATCAATGAAAACTCTATGCAAAGGGAAACCTTAGCAAGAGATCTAGACCCTTTCAAATTGATGAAAGAGAACACCTCAAGAGGAAAGATATATGATGTGAGTGTGAGTTGGAAAGGAAAGTAGACAGCTTAACTCTAAAGTTTGATAGGCTGATGGGAGCAATGCAGTCACCTGTGGCTGCTAGAGTGGAAGAGGCATGTGCTATATGCCAGTCCCCTGCTCACTCCCTAGATGAATGCCCATCAGCTGCCTAATTTTTTGATTTCATAACAGAACATGTGGCTGCAACTCAAGCCTATCGGGAGTAGCTTGCTGCTGGGTATCAATGGAGAAACCACCCCAATTTGAGGTGGAGACAAGATGGATACCCGCCGATGCGACAACAGCGAGCCCATGCCCTCTGAGAATGCTCAACCCTATCGAGAAGGTTATGCCCCAAGACCTCAATATCAGCAAACCATGGCCCAACCTGTAGCTCATCCTGTGCAGCAAGCTACACCTACTCCAGCTGTGAGAACACCATCTTTTGAGGAATAGGTTCTATCTTCATTGCAGAACTTGAACACCTTAACCCAAACTGTGCACTCTCACAACCAGAGCATCAGAAAGACAGAGGAGCAGCTTGGTCAGCTGTCTGATGCTCTGACTAGGAGAGAAGGAGGAAGGTTACCTAGCTAACCACAAGATAATCCATGAAGACAGTTTGTAGTGGGTGAAGTTTCCTCTACCTATGAGGAAGCCAAATCTATGAAAACTTTGAGGAGTGGTAGGCTAGTGGGCAATCAAGTGGGCTGTGAGCCTGTGAGAAGTCTGAAAGAAGATAATGGAAGGAGTTTTCTAAGAACACAACAGAGGCCACCAGTGGTGGACCTGTAGGAACAACCTAGTGTCAATAAAGAGGATGATATGGATCCTCAAGGAAAACAAAAAATCAAAAAGAAAGAAGCCCCATGGGCTAAGGCTGCAAGTGAGGGAACACTCCCACACTTGCCATTTCCCAAGGCATTTCAAGGACCCTCCCCTTTTGACAAAGGGCAGGGCAAAATTGAGGAAATGATGGAGACTTTCAAACAAGTAAAGATTAATTTGCCTTTACTGGATGCCATCAAACAAGTCCCAGCCTACGCCAAATTTCTAAAGGAGTTATGCACCCATAAAAGACAGTCTAGGACATACTTGTCCAAGAAAGTCTTTTCAGTAGAGAAGGTAAAACACATTCTATCCATTGCAACCCCCACCAAAGTTTAAGAGCCTGGAGTGCCCACTATCCCCTGCATCATTGGGGATCATAAACTTGAGAAGGCCCTATTGGACTTAGGAGCCAGTGTGAACCTGCTGCCCTATGCAGTCTACGAAAAATTAGGCCTAGGAGACTTGAAGCCCACACCTGTGGTTCTGTAACTGGCTGACAGGTTTGAAAGGAAGCCTGTGGGAGTCATTGAGGATGTCCTGGTAGGGGTTGACAAGTTTTTTTACCCTGCTGACTTTGTGGTGCTAGATATGGAGCCAAGTAAAGGTATTTCATCCATCCCTATGATTCTGGGCAGGCCCTTCTTGGCCACTGCCAATGCCTGCGTTCAATGCAGATCTGGAATCATGGAGGTCTCTTTTGGCAACATGAAAGTAAAATTGCATGTGTATAGCACCAGCTCTCAACCCCCTTTTGATGAAACCTGTTTTTCCATTGCAGGGTTAGAGGAGGCTCTACTTGAGAATTCTCAACAGCTGCTGCAGAACAATGAGTGGCCTATGGAGACAAAATTGCAATCAGGGGTTGAACAATTGTTGAGGAATGGATCCAAGAAGGATGAAAAGTTCAAGGAACATGGGGAGGCCGTTAGCCTTCCAGATCCTCCAGATTAGCACCTGCAGTTGAGTATGTATCATATGTACTATATTTTTAGGTTTGTTTTTACTTTGCATCTCTAGTAGAATTCTTTTGAAATAAATATGCCATGTTCTCTAGTGGATCATCTTTTCAAATTTTCTAGCTGCCCTAAGATAAGGGGAGCTCATCCACATAAGAATCCAATCATAGGGCTGCACAGTAACAGAGCTTGATAAGTGCTAAAGCTAAGGGTGTCCAGAAAGGTAGCTTTATCTGGGTTTTGAAGCCTTTGATAGGCCTAATCTACATTTCGTTAGGTTTCATAGGGATTTCGATAGGATATCTAATGATTTCAATAGGAACTGGATGTTTCGACAGGTAAAACCAACTGCTCCACAGGTTAAATAAGGGCAAACAAAGATTTCGATAGGTGTTGAGTACATATCGGGTACCTATCGAACAGATGTTGTCTCTGCCGTTTAAACCTATTGATAGGATGGTCTTACTATCAAAATCCTTAAAAATCATCCCTTTTGAAAGCTTTGATGTCCAAGCTTTCGATAGGACGCATCGACCTATCAAAACCATTCCATTCATCCTATCGAAATCGCATTTTCACTTATTTATACATGTCGATAGGTCATTTGTGCTTCATTCCTTACCCTCTGAAAAACCCTAGCTCTCTTCCTCATTTTTCGTCTCCCTCTTTCTCTACTAAATCCTCACGGATTCTTTTGCTGTTTAGTGTGCCATCTTGTCAAGACATTCAGCTTGCGTAAAGGAGCATTTTGCCCCTAATTTTAGAGAAATTGGAGCGGTGCATCACTACAATTTTGGAGAAAAAGGTTGCTTCCTTGTTGTCTCAACCCTTTGAGCCTACCCCTCTTACTACAGCACCTCCTGCTGCACCTCCCCCCCTCCCCCATGCCCCCCCTACAACTATTCCTTCCACGACCCTACCTGTGGATGTTTCCCCTATAGCCACATCCCCTCCTCCATCACCTCCTGCCTCGCAACCCCCTCCCACCCCACCTGTAGAGGCTCCCCCTCCCCCTCCTACTGAAGTACCTCCACCTGACAAACCTATCCCTCCCAAACGGAAGAGGACTTACTCCAAAAGAACCACCACCGCAAGAGATCTGCTACTTCTGCTGCCGCTATCAAAAAAGGTAAACAACTTGCTGCCCCATCCGAGGAAGCTGCGCCCCCCAGGTCCTCCCCTCAGTCTGACCCCCATGGCACCCTACTCACTAGGGATGAAAGATGAAAGGCTACTGCGGCTCTAGGACTGAACCCCATGGATCTTTTCCCTTCCGATTCAGATTCTGATCCTGCACCTGCAGTTGATCCTAAAGGCAAAAAGCCTGCTGCCCAATCTGAGGAGGCTCGCGCTAAACAACCTAAGCAATCCAAATCCAAGGGCAAAACCCCTGCATCTAAGCGGTAGCTGGCACCATGCTGTATATGAATGTGGCATTGTGTTGTTTCAGTTTCTTTTGTATTTGTCTCTTTTATATAGTTGACATTTTTGTTGTGCTATTCTATAGATATCTTCTTACCCTGTCTCTCTCTTGATTGCTTTTTCTCAAAACAGTGGGGACACTATTTAGTTTAGGTTTGGGGGGATGGCAGGTGTGCCAATGAAATAAGTTAATGCTTCGTGCAGCTATGTTGAAAAAGTTTCTGACAATAAAGTGATTTCCCACCTGATTTTTTTTTTTTTTGGAAAAGAGGGAATTAAAAAACTTTTTAAAACTGAAATGAGCTGTAGTCTTAACATTTTTCATGAAGCAAATGTCAAGAATTTTCAAAAAAAAAATTAATGATTAGTGAACCTGAAATGAGAGAAAACTGTGAGGATACCCCCCAGAAATTTTGATGGAAGACCATACCCAGTGAGATTTTGGGCCTGAAAATTTTTAAGTTCTGTTGAAGAGTGTCTGGGCAATTTCTTCTGCTCTAAGGACTGATGGGATCTAATTCTAATCACTAGAAGTTAGGCAATTCCAAGTTGAAATAGCTTGACAGCATTCATTGCATTGAAGACATGAAGTAACGCCATCCCTTGGACAGTTTGAGCCTAAAATGCCCCACCTTTGAACTGCCCTTGATACACACCATTTGAGCCTTGAAATCACAATTTTTCCTTGATTAATACCAGAAATGCAAACCCAAAACTCTTTAACCTGATGCAGTCTAACCTCACTCTGAGATTTCAGAAGGTAAAGGTAAAGGAATGGAAGAAGGTAGAGCTGGGTTGAGAAGTGGGTACAAGAGGAGAAAAACATAGTTGGCGGCGTTGTGGCATTCCAACCTATATAAAAAAATAAAATAAATAAAAACAAAAACAAAAAACAAAAAAGCAAAAATAAAAGGTTGAGAAAGAGAAGTCATTTCATTGAAAGACTGAAAAGAGGATTATAAACTGATCACTTCAAATCTGAAAATTCAAGAAGTAGATGGAAGTATGCTAAAATGAAGGAGGTATTTTCTAGACACCTTCTCACCCGTACTGATTTCTCAAAGTTGAACCCTATTTTTTCCCTATTATTTCTTTTGCAAATTTTGCCATAAGCCACATTACAACCCAATAAAAATACCCTACTTATCTGAAATGGATTGAGCTGTCATGTGGAGATGAGGATTTGCTTAATCTATGGTGAAAAGAGTTAGAAAATTTTAGGAATTAAAGCAATGCCTATGCTCCTGCTTGCAGTCCTATTTGAGGGCTGCAACTGATCTTAAGCTGTGTGAAATGATGCACCCTTCGATTTTTGTTATGAGTGAACAACCCTGGTATGATTTGGGTCTAACATCAGAGATTTGGGGTGGTATAGGAACAAAATTCTTGAATTAAAGGTGAGCTCTGCATCAAAGTTTTAAGCCCAATGTCTTGACATGAACTGATTAAGAATGAAGGAATTACAGCAGAATTTCAGGTTTTGAATTGGTGATTTTTCTACTAAAAATCCTCTGGAATTGAATGGACATGGTGTGAAATTTATTTTATTTCACTTAAACTCTGTTTTAACATGTTGCATGAGTATTAACTAAGTTTATTGGAGAAGTTTGTGGGTACCTTCACTGAAAACCCTCAAGAGACTTCACTCCTCCACTAGGGATCACCTAGGGGTTTAAAAGGCTTGGTGCATGTGCTAAATGCATTCGTGCTCCTTACGAAAGTGGCATTTTATTTTTCTTTAAATTCTCCTTTGCTTAGGGACTAGCAAAGTTTAGGTTTGGGGGTGTGTTAAGTGGTGAAAAATGCCACTTTGCACCCTTTAACCTGACCTTTCATAGACCTGCAAGCACACTAATAAGCCTCTGTTGAGTGCATTTTGTAGATAGCAGGGAAATCTGGTAATAATGCAGCAAACCACTTAAGAATGCCCACAAAGAAGTCATCTCTCAGCACCATGCAGACCCAGCAACAGAACAAGGAGAAAGAAGTGAAGATAGGTCCAAAACATCCTATCGAGAGGATGCCAGAAGACTTCGATAGGAGCTGAGGATTAAAAGGCAAGAATTCGTGCAATTGGAGAAGGGTTCGATAGGATCCGAAGGCAGAAGAAGAAAGAAGTCACAGGGATTGAGGAGTTCGATAGGATTATAGAACCTATCGAGCAAAGAAAGGAAAGATGAAACCATCCTGTCGAAAACTTGTATGAAGTGTTAAAGAAACCTATAGAACGGATCTGAGAACTTAGCGAAAGGACTACAATGCTCGATTCCAACCTGTCGAAGGCTCCCTGAACCTATCGAAATGAAGTTGTTGAAACTGAACCTATCGAAAGATGCTTAAGCCTTTCGATAGGAATGGGAGCCAACCTATCGAGATGACGGCACACAGAGCTGAACCTGTCGAAAAGGACCACTGGACCTATCGAACTACTCAGCCAACCAATCGAATACTCCAGATATTAGGCTGAGGACCCTGAAGCTTCAAAGAGAGATCTCATCTTATCGGTACATATCAAAGAGACCAAGGAACCTATCGAAAGGAACTACATGCTTACTTTGAACCTATCGGAAGCTTCTCCAACCTGTCGAAATCGTGTGCTGTACTTCTCAGAAACTATGCTATGCACACGCTGAGACTTGGTGACCTGTCGCATGCAAATAGAGGCACTTTGGTGACCGGCGCGACGTTCTAGAAGATGCCCTAGAAAGCCCTAACCGACCCATGTGCTTTAACAGAACTCTAACAAACTCTGACAACCTTCTAGAAGGGATTTTTGGCGGGAAAAGCAGAGGAGAAAGCTATATATTGAGAACCCCAATTACCATTGGGGGAGGATCGAATTTCTAAACAATTTCCCAGAGATCAGAGATTGCAGCGAGATTCCATTTCCCTCCTTTAGCCCAACCATGGTTGGCTAAATCCCTAGGAGCAGCAACAGGTGAGTTAGATCTGTAATTTGGTAAGGTTAAGAGTGTTGCTGGGGTTAATTGCTGCACAGACTACATATCTGAGAGCATCCCATTGTAAGAGTGACCTTGTTTGCAATATAAATGTTGTTTTCAATGTTTTAATTAGATTTAAAGCTCTTTTAATGCCTTTTAGTGCTCGATCAGATTTGTGTAGAGGAGTTGCTTGATCAGCTCACCCACTTAACTGGTAGACCTCTTGGATGTCATCTGAATTCCCTAGATCTGATATCCCTAAAAATTCCTGCGTCTGTGACCTAGAAATTGCAGCATTTGTAGTGGTTTTAATTATTCTAATTGACGCTCTGGCTTTGTAGGAGATCTCTAGGATGGTCTGTGACCATTAAAGTGGACAGATCATAACTTTAAGGTGAATCTGAGCTCAGGCCTTAATTGGATTCATCTGCTACAATCCATGGATTCGATAAAGCCTGTAGGATGGTCTGTGACCATTAAAGTGGACAGATCATAGCCTTAAGGCCAGGTGGATCCTGCGATTTGAAGTAGAATTTATACCCTGCAGCTATGCTTGCGGACAGTGCCTGTGGCCAGCTGAGGAACTTGTGTGCTTTTGAACACCTGTAATATGCTTAGCTCAACCTGCTTGCAGTGAAGACAATCTCCAAGCTATTCTTCTCTATTTTCTGAGTTTTTAAACCTTCCATCTACAAGATCTGAGGCTCTAGATTTGATCTAAAACAATCTGCATTTTATTTGTAGTTTAGTTTAAGTGACAACTCATTTCAAAACTCTCCCCTATCTTTTAACTAAAATAGAGATAGCTAGGGTGCCAGATCTCTTACAGATCTGGAGATTTATCATATTTCTAACCAGCCTCCCTGTGGACATTCCCTTACTTACCATTCTTTTAAAGCTTGCTACAAAGGACCCTGTATCTTACAGGTCCAGGATATTTTAGATGTGCTGAATCCATCTCTGTTTTCTCCTGATTTTTACATCATAAATCAGCACACTAGAAATCCACAATAGCTACTGACCCGCTCTTGTGCAATGCCCCCTTTATAGGTATGGGGAAATCATCACTTTCACCCTTGGCGCCCACTTCTTTTCTTAGAGGTGCTCACCTATCCCCTCCTCAGCAACTGGAATCAGGCCCGACGCCGCGATGTAGGTTTAAAGCACTTGGAGATGGGTCTGAGGTCCCAACTCGACTTGATGGTTCCTGAGCAGGTAACACTCTCTTTCATCTTTGTTTATTCTTAGCTTAGAAAACTCCTTTTACTGATGTGCTAACTGCTTAGATTCTATTTTTTTTTACTTGGGCAAATCCTCCCTGACCCGTACCTTGCATCCCCCTTTTGAGACCGAGCAGCTATAGGCGCTTCCCGCCTATTTAACAATCGCCGCGTCGTTTTCTTCTATGGGAGAGCGAGTGGTGCACCAATTCCAGGGTTATTATGCCATACCTATGGACCCTCCGGCGGATATTTGGTATCCCGTTGGCAGTATTGAGGAGCTTACCATGGCCTTCCTCAACAATGGGCTTCCCATCCATGCTCTCCATGTGCCAGGGGACTATCATCTTTGGTATGAGTGCCTGCCATACTGGTTTATCTTGTCGTGCTTTGTATCTAGTGCCGATTTTCTTGCATTCGGTGGCCCACTAGGTCAGGTAATTCTTCTTAGCTTGGATTAGTTCCCTTTATGCTTTAGTTCGGTCCTTCATTCCTTCTAAGTGAATCTTCATTCTGTTCACAGTTTGCTCCAGGGGATGATTCGGATAGGGAAGGTGGGCTGAGTGCAGCTGATATGTCAGGGGTAGATCCCTCTGGCGCTGGTCCTTCTAGTGTGGGTCCCTCGGGCGAGGGCTCTTCGGGTGCTGGTCCGTCGGGTACCTCTCATGCTGATATCCCTGGTGGTGATCCACCTGTGGTTTATGCGCCTAGATGATAGCTTCCTTTTGAGCCTCTGCACTGATGTGGATAAACAAGCGGTCTTTTTGTTGAGGCAGCCCGTGCCTCTCCTCCTAAGGTGCCTCTAGGGGTAAGTCTGCTAACGGCCCAATCTCTTTCCGTTTCAGCCTCCTATTGCACATGCTTTAAGATTACCCTGATAACTGATGTTATATCATTCTGAACGTAGGACTTCAACTTGGCCATGGAATATGCGGAGTATCATCGCCATCTTGCAGAGCTTAGGGAGGTGGAGATGGTGAGTACCTTGCTGCTCTACTCCTCTCATTCATTTCATTATCATTTGTCCCTTAACTGATCCTGACTCTTGACTTTGATTGTGCCTTGCAGCGTGCCCATGCTAAGGAGTCGCGTTCTTTGCTTAATAGGATCTCGCAGGCGTGGTCAAGGGTGGGGGACATTCGGACCTTCCAGTGCTCCTCTCGCCGTCGCAAGAAATCAAAGGGCGCGAGCAAGGAATAGGCTTTTAGTTTTTATTTTTAAAACTCAGTACTCTTTGGAATTTGATTTGGATTTGTTTAATCATTTTGGGGATGGTTGAAGTGATACTTTGAATCATTATTTTTGAAAAATATTTTTAGTATTTCTGCCTTGATTTTATGCCATGATCTCTTTGCATTGGACCTGTTTCTCTGTAGGATGTGTTTGCCCAAAATGTTCTCAGAAAGCGCCTCCTTGGGAACATTCTTTGATGTAGGATCAGTCCTGCATATAAATAAACAAAATAATTGCTAAACTGTTAGTGAAAGGAGGTGTGTGAGAAAAAAAAAAGAGGTGTAAGTCCCCACAGTTGGGTCCCGGGATGGCTGAAGAGGGGGGACTGTAGTGTGGTGCAACTATTAGTTGCGCCAGGTCGAAATCCCAAAAAATATGTACTAGAGCAACTATTAGTTGCACCAGGCATAAATGGGGACCAAAATGTGTTGGTATAACTAATAGTTGTGCCAGGCTCAACCTGGGGGAGAAAAACACTGGCGCAACTAATAGTTGTGCCCTGTTTAACCTGGGGTGCAGTGGGTCCTTATATACCGGAGTTGGTAAAAAAATCACATCTTTTTTGTTTGACTTGGCCCTTTTGATCGGTTATTTTTGCTCTTGCTTTTGCAAGGCGGATCCATCACCATACATTGATTTTTGTCTTCTCAGAAGATCTTTATACGTGGAGGGCCTGGAGCCAATTTACCCCCTTCCTTGGGCCTGGGGCCCAAATTTCTAACAGCTTGGTTTGGGAGCTTGAATGAGAGTGAGCTCGCCGACTTGGAGCGCCTTGGGCTATCTCGCCTTCCTTCTTTTCTAGAGGTTCCTCCACGGTGGGAACTCCTTTTCGTTGTCGCTTCATTTTGGGATGTGAATTCTCATGTATTCCGTTTTGGGAAGCAGGAGCTAACCCCAACCCTTGAGGAGCTATCCAATCTGTCTGGCTTGAAGCTTCACAAGGGCCTTGCAAGAGTCACGCCTCAATCGGGCTACTCCAAATCCATTCACCTTACTCTCGGTTTGAAGAAACTCAAGTATGAGAAAAGTCTCATTGGGGGGCCCACAAGGTGTTCGCTAAAATTCCTCAAAGAACTTTTTAGTGACGAAAGTTTCCGAAAATTGTCGGTTAGGAACATTATCAACATGAAAGCTCTAGCACTCGATCTCATCTCTGAAATCCTCTTTTTTACCGAGGGGTCCATGAGGGCATCACCCTCCTAGGATTGACTGGCAGCACCTTCTACTTTCCATTCCAGGTATTGTGCCGATTTGGCTGCCCTCAGCAGGTGCCTTGCGAGGCCAAACCCCCTCTATGTGATTTAATCTTTTCTAGGGGGTCGTCTGGAGACATAGATCGGATTGCTGCTATTTGGGAGACGCATCAGTCGACGCTGATGTGTGATTTTGAACAGGGAGATTTGGTTAGAACTTCTCCTAAGTACGAGGCCTGGCAATTGACTGAGCGACCTGTTGCTGATGGTCCAGATTCGGCAGAGATCGTTGGTACTGAAGGCCCCTAGCCAAAGAAGGAGACGGCACTCCAAGACCGTATCGAGCTACTTGTGGACGAGAAGAGGGTCCTGCAAGAACTTTTGGTACATGAAAAGGTTAGAGCAGAAACAGCAGAGAGCGAGGTCCTCCGTTTAAAGGGATCACTGAGCGTCGCTTTTGGAGCCGCCAACTCTTCTCGGAAGAGGTATAAGAGTCTGCATGGTCGCTGGCTGACTGAGTGGAATGTCCGGGAAGATGACCTTCATGCTGAGATTAGTGCATTGAAGCGCGAGCTAGGCCGCTAACTCCTTCCTGCACACAGAACTTTTTGCACAGATTAGATACATAGAAAAGGGGCATAAAAACCCCTTTACAGATACACACATTTTGTAAATGAAAGGTAGTTTATTATACCTATCTACACAGATCTTTTGGTCTTTTGGTTTTGTTTTGTGCATTTTTGGTGCCTTAATCACTGGGTGAAACCTTGTGAAACCCCGGGTTCTCTTTTGAGCATTGTCGAATCCTTCTTTGACTAGTTGATTTTGAAAGAGTTTCAACAGTCTTACCAAGGTCGGAATGTCCATCTCTTTAGATTGAGTCAACCCTTTCTCCTTACCTTGAGTCATACATTTGATAAAGCAGTTTCATGAAAACAATTCTGGTCGGGACTTGATTTGAACTAGCATGAGTAGCCCCAAAAAAGGGACCAGGGAGAGTAACCAAAGGGTTCCTCAAACATCAATCCTCTCAATCAGTCCAAACCTTTCTTTTTTAATTTTTTCTCTTTTCTTTTCTTTTTTTTTATTTATCTCCTTTTTTTACCCATGGCACCCTTTCGGGTTTTCACCACGTCTATGGGTTTAGCTCTCTTACCCCAAGTACCTTTTCGGGTTTTCATCTGGTCCGCACAAACTCACTATTTTTACACGTAGCGCCCTTTCGGGTTTTCACCACGTCCATCTTGCTTTGAGCTTGTATTTTTTTTTATTTTTTTTTTCATTTTTTCTTCATTTCCTTTTTTTTTTTAAAAGTCACGACATAGACGTCGATTCCGTCATAGCCGACCAGATGGGGTTCTGGTGATGTCTCACAACTCGGCTCGTGTTGACTTAACAGATATTATGACTACTTGTGAACCTAAAAAGAGGGCTTTCTTCAGGGTGTAGCTTGGCCATGGGTTAGGTTAAGATTTTGAAGGTATGCTAGGCTAAAAGGGTTTCATTGATATGGCTTCAGTTTTCTCGACATACTTCCTTCCTTGGGGGTTTTACTATACCTGCCCCGTGATTCTTCTATTTTTTTGTTTCATTTCAGGCAATCTCTTTTTGGGGTTTTGCTTTTTCGATTTTTTTCGATTTTGATAGAACTTTACTTCCCTTTTTTATATATGTACACACACAGATTTTTTTTTTGGGAGGGGGTTATTGAAAGAAAGGCCCAGGCTCAAAATGGGGTAGCAAAGGATATCATCTTTTTTTAAGGATACTTTTTGGCTACTGTGTTTGGAATGATGGCCTCTTTTGGGTGATTCTTAAGCAGTCACGCATCTGTTTCACCAATACTTACCTTATTGCAATTGACAAAGAGTAGAACAGTCGGACGTATCCAACGTTGATGGGCTTAAGAAGATGATCTCCGTCCATGGTGGCGAGGGGGATGGCGTATCCTGGTAGCACTTCTCGAACGACGTAAGGCCCCTCCCAGTTCGGCTTGAACTTTCCTCTCGGATCGGCATGGAAGGATGGAAAGATCTTCTTCAACACAGTGTCTCCTACCTTTAGATCTCGACCGCAGACATGTTTGTTGTAAGTGTGTACGATTCGCTCTTGGTATGCCTAAGTGTGGCACAAGGCTAGGAGTCTCCTCTCGTCCAATAAGTTCAACCGTTCGAAGAGAGATCTCTCTCTCCGCTTCGGGTAAGCTAGATTCCATGAGGATTCAGAGTGAGGGTACCTCAATGTCAACTAGTAGGACGGCCTCGGTTCCATATACAAGGGAGAACGGTGTTGCCCCTATAGCGATACGGATCGATGTTTTGTAGGCCTACAAAGCAAATGGCAGCATTTCGCTCCAATCTCGATAGGTGATGACCATTTTCTCTAGGATGCAGATGACCGTCTTGTTCGCAGCTTCCATGCCTCCATTAGTTTGAGGTCGATAAGGTGACGAGCGATGGTGCTTGATCTTGTATTGCTCACAGAAAGCTCGGATGCGCTTATTTGCAAAATTTGTACCATTGTCTGTGATGATATCTTTGGGTACTCCAAATCGGCACACAATATTGTTCTTGAGAAACTTCTTGACGTGACTAGCCGTGATGTTGGCGTATGATGCTTCTTCTACCCACTTGGTAAAGTATTCAATGGTGACGAGGATGAATCGATGTCCATTCGATGCTTTTAGATGAATCATTCTGACGACGTCAAGGCCCCAAGTAGCGAATGGCCAAGGAGTGGTCATGCAGTGAAGATCGATGGCAGGAGCGCGTATCAGACTAGAGTGTTCCTGACACTTGTAGTATTTCTGAACATGTTTGCAGCAATCCAATTCCATAGTGGTCCAAATGTATCCCTGTCGCAGAATTTTCTTAGCAAGCATGTGACTACTGACGTGGGCTCCGCATACTCCCTCATGGATCTCCTTCATGATACTGATCGCTTCACCGTCTATAAGGCACCTTAGCAAAATATTATTATAGGATCGCTTATATAGGCATTCCCCACAAATGACGTAGCCTACTGCTAAATGTTGAATGGTTCGTTGGTCCGTCTTGGATGTTCCCTCAGGGAAAGTTAGGGTCTCGAGGAAATTTTTGATATCTGAGAACCAAGGTGGCTCATCTTCAGGCTTTGTAGGTTCCTCAATCTAGAGGCAGAAGGCCAGCTCACTTCTCTGCTCGATCATGATCGACTTCATCTCAGCGCCATACGAGATTTCTATCATTGATGCCAAAGTTGCTAGTGAATCGGTAAAACGGTTCCTTATTCGGGGGACATATGAGAATGTCACGTATTGGAAGTAAGCTATCAGATCCTCGAGGTGCTCATGATAAGGGACCAGTTTCTCATCTTTCATCTTCCAATCTTCATTCGTCTGGCATATGATTAACTGTGAATCACCAAACACTCGAAGGTGAGTTATATTTAGATTGAGAGCCGCCTGCAGGCCAGCGGCATAAGCTTCGTATTCAGCCATGTTATTAGTGCAAGGGAAGTTGAACTTGATATAGACGGGTATGTGGGATGCTTTCGGTGAAATCAGGATGGAGCCAATTCCTTGGCCCTCGGCATTTGCTGCCCCGTCAAAGTGCATTACCCATGATTCTTCTGCTTCCTCAGTATCGTCTTTCGTCATGAAAAAGATATCTTCATCTGAAAACTCAGTTCTCAAAGGTTCATAATTTGGCAAAGGATTGTTGGCAAGATGATCGACGAGTGCCTGCCCCTTAATCGACTTCTGAGTGACGTACGTGATGTCGAACTCAGATAATAAGAGTTGCCAGCGTGCAGTCTGCCCAGTGAGAGCGGGCTTCTCAAACAGGTATTTCAATGGGTCCATTCGAGCCAACAGTAGAATGGCTTGGGATAACAAGTAATGGCGGAGCCTCTGAGTAGCCCATACAAGAGCCAGGCATGCTTTCTCCAGATGAGAATAGTGCATTTCATAATCAGTAAACGTCTTGCTTAGATAGTAAATGAAGCATGCTGCCCTAAGACGCATCCCATCGAGACTTCCGTCGTGGAGAGGTACATTAAGAGTGGTCTCCCCGGCTCGGGTGGTACCAAAACAGGTGGGTTGAGGAGGGAGCTTTAGATTTTATCGAATGCGGCCTGACAATCATCATTCCATTCAACGAGCAAGTTCTTCCTTAGTAGTTTGAAGGTTGGCTTGCAGATTGGAGTTAGTTGTGCAATGAACTGACTGATATATTGTATTCTGCCCAAGAACCCTCTAACTTCCTTCTCAGTAGATGGTGGCTGCATTTTAGTGATAGCTTTGACCTTGACAGGGTCAACCTCGATCCCTCTCTTGCTAACGATGAATCCTAACAATTTTTCGGACATAGCACCAAAAGCGCACTTCTGTGGATTTAGACATAACCTGTACTTTCTCAGCCTCTCAAACAGCTTCTGAAGGTTTACCAAGTGATCGCTTCGCTCCGGTGACCTGTCTATCATATCATCGACATACACCTTAATCTCTCGGTGCATCATGTCATGAAACAGTGCGGTCATAGCTCTCTGGTATGTTGCACCAGCATTCTTTAGGCCAAACGGCATGACCCTATAGCAAAAGGTTCCCTAGGGGGTAATGAACGTTGTCTTCTTGCGATCAACCTCTGCCATCTTTATTTGATTATATCCTGAGAATCCATCCATAAAAGAGAGCATCCCATGTTTAGCAATGTTATCGACCAAGATGTCAATGTGTGGCAATGGGAAATTGTCTTTTGGGCTTGCTCTGTTCAAATTGTAAAAATCAATGAACATGTGGACTTTTCCATCTTTCTTCGATATAGACACGACATTGGCTAGCCACTGTGGGTACTTGGATACCATGAGAAACCCCGCATCATATTGCTTGATGACCTCATCTTTGACTTTCAACATCCACTCGGGTCGGAGAAGTCTCAGCTTCTGCTTAATCAGCTTCATATCGGGGTAGAGAGGCAACTCATGCTCGACCAAATCAGTGTCTAGACTAGGCATGTCCTCTTACGACCAGGCAAAAATATCTTGGTATGACCGAAGGAAGTCGATCATGCTTTTCCTTTCTTCAGGAGATAGCGACGTTTCGATTTTGGTAATTTGGAGAACCTCCTCAGTCCCTAGATTAACGTCCTCAGTTTTCTCGACAATAGTGGTAGGGCCATTCTCAAAGTCAGCAAACTAGTCAAGGAGCTCATTAGGGAGCTCCTTAAAAGGGACATCCTCGTCCAAACTCGTGATTCCTACTTCTTGTATTTCTACAGGAAAGGGGTCGATTTCACGTGGGACGGGTATTTTAGTTAAGGCATCATTTTGTAGGACTTTTTTTGGAATTTTAAATAACGATATTTTTGGACTTTGGGTTTTTTTAATGTTTTTAGGATTTTGTATTTTTTCCATGTTTTTGAGATTTTTGTTTTCTTCGGAGACGGACCCTTGATAAGGCGGGTTACTATATATACAAAGTATTGCCTGCCAAGGACTTATCTCACTTTTTATAGGTTATTTTTTTTTAGAAAATAAGTGTTAAACTTTAGGCCACTCTCAGCTTCCAGGGTTTGGGGCAAAGATGCCCAGTTGCGTACTTGAGGGACTGCTCCTTTACCTATTGCGATGGAGGGTGCTGACTGATATGGCTTATTGGAGTCAGCCTCCATCATATTCATCCCTAATTCGTCCGAGATGATATCCTCAAATGTCAATACCATTTTGTGGTGATTTACCATAGGGGGTGTTTGTTCAGGTACTGGCCGTCGTTCCTCGAAGAGGGACAACGCAGCCAAATCTATTTCCAGGCTGGGAAGGGAGATCTGCGGATTGGTGGGATGTATTGGGGTTGTAGGTTTGTGTGGGGTCAAATGGGTTACCCCATTTCGATCAATCTTTACGACCCCAGCGCTGACAAAGGAATCCCTGATGTGGTGCCTAGGGCAAGTTTTCTCTTCTATGTTGATTCCTCGAGCTCTTGTCGCTGCGACAACCCTGGCTTTTTCTTTGGCCTCTCAGACCTCTTCCTCTGTGAGTTTGTACCCTAGCTTGAATCTTACTTTCTATCCCTTAGCCACCACTGGCTCTCTTCTGCCTTGTAATCTAGGCCCAAGTCCTCGACCTTTCTGGTAGCCCCACTTTTAGAGCATAGCCACTGCTGCTACCATACTGCCTCCTGTTTTAGGCATGATGCCCTCCATGGGCTCCGGGAGTATTACTGATACCTCATATTCAAAACTGTGGAGGTCAACGTCCTCAGCAGTGTGCGGTATATCCAACACATTGGGTTTTTCGACGTTATTAGTGACTTTTTCTTTCTCGCTGTGCCCCTCACCAATGATTGTAATAATTTTATGCCCAGATGCAAACTTGAGTTTTTGGTACAAAGTGGAAGGTATGGCTCTGACCTCGTGCAGCCATGGGCGCCCCAATAATAGATTAAATGAAGATTTGTTATCCATGACTTGAAATAAGATGGAAAAGGTCACTGGCCCTATCAACAGCTCAAGATCAACTTCTCTCATTATTTCTCTCCTAGTATTATTAAACTCTCTTGTGCTGGTTCTGGTGGGCCTCAGCATGCATGGATCGACCCTGATCTTAGTGGCGGTTCTTAATGAGCATATGTTCAATGCGGACCCATTATTAATTAAAACCAGGGGAATGACCATATTTTCAGACTCAACGATTATATTTAATGACTTGGAGTGGTTACACCCTTCTTCAGGTAAATCAGCATCAGAGAACTAGATGGCATTCGGAGCCATCACTTACCTAATTATCTGCCCGACTTCATCTGGGCTAACCTGGAGTGATACATGCATATTTTTTAATGCCCCATTAATGCTTGAAAATGGAGTGGGGACATCATCAAAAGATCCCAGACGGTTATATGGGAGGACATTCTTCTCAGTTGAGTCTCTAGTATATGTTCCCGACTCATTTTTTTGAAGGGGTTCACAACGCTGTCTTTCTTCCCCTCTGGTTAGGCCTGTGCCATTGCTAGCGCTTCTGGCTGCTTCGATATCCTCCCAAACCATGTGACAAAGTCCACTACCCCTTCTATGCTGCTGCTGTCGGTATTGAAATCTGTTTGCACGTAGCTTAGAGGGACCTTATGAGGGTCATAGGTTGGTCCTGAGAGCTGAAAAGGTATGGTTGTCGGTACTTGAGGCACTTGCACTATCGGCTCAGGAGGTGTGGGCAACACCTGATTTATTTCAGTGGTAGTGGATTGGGTGGAAAAATTGGGCCAGATAGGGGTGGTGAAGCTTGAGGGTGGAGGCATTGGAGGGAAGGAGGTAAAAGTTAGCCATTGATAGCTGGTGAGGCTGGCAGGAGATGGGGGGTCTGATGGGCCGTTAGGTAATTGACCAGGGTGGTGGAGTTTGCAGGCGGAACTTGGGGTGATGGGATGGGCGTAGGCCATTGATAACTGACGGGTGCGGGTGTGGGATTAGAGGCCTGATGGCTTATTGGGTAATTGATGGGGGTGGTAGAGTTTGCCAGTAGTTGAACTGGTGAAAATGGGGTGGGCACGGGCCATTGATAACTGGAGGGTGCGAGCGTAGGATTGGGGGCCTGTTGGCTCATCGGGTAATTGCTGGGGGGGTGGTGTATGGTTGGTATGCGTTGATATGTACATAATTGATGGGTGTGGTGGATGGAAAGTATGCCCTGAGATCTAAGGGTTCAATTTGCGAGGTCGGGTTGGGAAAATATTCTGACAAATTTAAGGGTTCAATTGCCCCTATGTTCCTCTCTTCCATGTTTCTTGACAATGGTGCTACATAACTCTCCCGATCACTGATATAATCGGATGGGTCATATTCAAACTCCTCCTCATCTTCTATCATTCTGACGGTGGGTCTGGGACCTGCTCCTCCGGTAGGATGTGGGGGTAGTGGCACTTGGTGAATATTAGTATGCTGAGAAGGTGCAGGGGGAATGATTTTCTCGGCGTCGATCAAATCCTAGATTGTGTGCTTCAATGGGAAGTAGCGATCAGGTGGGTGACCCAGACCTTGATGAAAATTGTAGTGGGTATTCGGGTCATAGTTCTTTGGGATCGGGTGAGGAGGAGGTTGTGGTTGACGGATAGTGACTAATCCCTTTTCTACTAACAAAGGCAGAAGCATAGTCAATGATTACTCAAGAGGTGTAAAAATTCGGTCATAGCAGGCTCTCCTCTGCTATGGAGTCATTTGCATTCCTTGCCCATTCCCTATTCTCTGCATCTGCTCAGGCCTAACTGGAGCTAAAGGGCCTGCCTGAAATTGAAATGGGGTAGTATTGTTATTAGGCCTCGGATTGGCAATATTCTGAACATCGCCCCTGTTTTCTTCTCGTTCCTTTATTCTAAGGATCTTCTAACTCCACTGGGTCCGCTCCACCTGGGCACAGGTATTAGTTACGCCAGGTCTGTTTAACACCACACCAACCCGAATCTGTGGCCTTCTTCACCTCTCGAATCCCCCGATCAGTGTGCTTAGTGCCTTGTTTAGTCCCCGCCATCTCTGACACCCAATACGCCCCCGCCGATTAAAAGAGGGAAAATTCTTTTTGGCTCATTTCGGGGGATCGGGTTGTTTGCCTCGATTTCTATGGCTTCAATAGATCGAAGGTTCTCCTTCGATTCTTCTAAAGTGCATCGGAATTGTCGCCACAGGTCTTAAATTAAGGTACGAGGGCCACCCAAAAAGGGAATTCCAAAGCCTCGGAACCTTTATTTTTCAAAACTTTTTCAAAAAATTCAAAAAATATATATATATCAAAACCCAAAAAAAGATATAGTTTGTGGTGTCGGCACAACGACATCATCTTGCCCTTCGCCGTCCCATAGGGGAAGAAGGAGGAGGATTTTTGGGCCTTATCCAAGGCACCCTTACCCAACTCGTTCCCAAGGAATGTCATGGGTAGTGGACCCGGCTTACGCCGATCCCGACTCATCCCCGCTACATTCTCCAACCCACTCCCATTCGGGAGAAGTTTTTTCCACCATCCCCCTCACCCAACCCCCTTTATCACATCTTGCCTGCTTTGGTGCCCCATTTTCCCAACCGATACCCCCCAAAATATCCAAAGTCTAACCCCCCATTCTCCATCTTTTGCCCAAACCATACCCATGCCAAGTCCAACCCATTTCCCTTCCACATCCACACAAAACGCATTCTCCCAATCCACATCCATGCCCCATTTCCCATCTTCCCCCTACAGGCCCGATCCACCCACATTCACATACACCACTTCCTCCATATCCAACCCCCCACAAATCCCCCCATCTACTCGAGTCATGACCGTTTTTATCGGGGCCATGCCCGGTTTTTTTCAAGCATCCACCCCTAACATCCCTAATCCTTCAACATCCTTTGCCCCACCTCAACTCTCCAATCCACCCCATACCCTACCTCTTGCCATGGCCATGCCCGATCATACCAGGGCCATGCCCAATTTCCCCTCCATCCCATCTCCACGACCCACATCCAATCCTCCCTCCATGACCATGATGGAGGAGATGTTCCAAGCCTACTCCATATGGAAGGCTTCTCAAAACACCTCCCCTCCTCCACACCCCATGTCCCTAAACCCATCTCACACCCTAGCCAATCTCCATGCCTCACTCCTCAATGACCCC
Source organism: Chloranthus sessilifolius (assembly GCA_021018995.1). Classification (NCBI taxonomy): domain Eukaryota; kingdom Viridiplantae; phylum Streptophyta; class Magnoliopsida; order Chloranthales; family Chloranthaceae; genus Chloranthus; species Chloranthus sessilifolius. The sequence goes on along the minus strand of CM037593.1, from coordinate 46,767,151 downwards.
CATCAACCCCCCATAATCCACACCATCCAAACTCCCATAACCCACATGATCCAAGGCCCCATGGCCCAACCTCCCACTACTCATACACCCCAAGGCCCCATGGCCCAACCTCCCACTACTCATACACCCCAAGGCCAAATGGCCCAATCTCCAACCTCCCACATACCCCAAGGCCCATTGGCCCAAACCCCCTTTTCCCACATATCCCAGGGCCCCATGACCCAATACCCCACCACCCAAACCTACCCAGGGCCCATGGCCCAGACCTATCAAGGCCCCTTGGGCCAAACCCATCAAGGGCCCATGGCCCAGACCCACCAAGGGCCCATGGCCCATACCCACCAGGGTCCATGGCCCAGACCCACCAAGGGCCCATGGCTCAGACCCACCAAGGCCCATTGGGCCAAACCCACCAAGGGCCTATGGCCCATACCCACCAAGGCCCATTGGGTCAAACCCATCAAAGGCCCATGGCCTAAACCCACCAAGGCCCATTGGCCCAAACCTACTCAGGCCCATTAGCCCAAACCCATCAAGGGCCCATGGCCCATACCTACCTAGGGCCCATGGCCCAAACCTACCAAGGGCCCTTGGCCCAAACCCATCAGTGGCCCATAGCCCAAAATGACCAAGGCTTCATGGCCCAAACTCAATCCTCACATTCATACCTTCCACAATACCCCCAACATTTCACCCAACCTTCACAACCAGGTCAAACTCATGCCATACCCCAAACCCAATTTTCCCATGCCCCCACACCCCAAGGCCATCTCCAAACCTTCCCCCTTATCCAATGGCCTCATCAGGCCCCACCTCTAAACCAAAATCTCATCACCCAACAAACCTTTCCTCACCCCCAATGGGCTCATCCCACCCCCACTCATGTCATTCCCGTCCAACCCGGGCAACAACAACAAGAAAATCTCGCCCTCACTGCACATTATGCCGACCAGCAATATGAGGAGAACGAGATTAGGAATAGCGGAGCCTACGCTGGGACATTAACCAACCTTAACCCTCCTCCCATAATTTCCCACCCCCTGGTGGCCCAGAGTGAAGTCCAACTAACGGTCGAAAAAGTGGTCCCTGTATCAAAAGAGTCAGAGCAGCTGAAAGAAACAGTTGGACAAAATACAGAAGCAGCTGATGAAAATGGGTGGTGCCGAAATCTAACGCCATGGACTTCACAGATTTATGCTTGTTCGTTGAGGTCCCCCTGCCCCCCAAATTTAAAATGCCAGCCTTCGACAAATATAATGGCGCGGGCAATCCTATTGCGCACTTGAAATCCTACTATGGGGACATGTGCCAATATGGGGGGATGAAAGACTACTAATAAAAGTCTTTCAGAAGAGTCTAACCAGGCCGGCTTTGAGATGGTTCACATCTTTAGAACCATCCATGATAAAAATGTGGAAGGACCTGACGCACCTCTTTTAAGAACAATATGTCTACAATATAGACATTGAGCCGCATAAGTCAGACTTGGCCCGTTTGAAACAGAACTAGAACGAGACCTTCAGCGACTACTTAGGACGCTAGAGAGCACTGACAGCTCAGGTCAGAAATAGAATACCTGATGATGAGCAGATAGAGATGATTTCAAAAAGTACTCTGCCAATGATCTTGGGCTTTTTGGTATATCACCAGCAGTCCAGCTTTGCCAATCTGGTAAGAAATACTAACTGATGTGAGGATGCCATCAGGGAGGGCCGTCTGAGCAAGAACACACAGAGCAGGGGCATGTTTTTACACTGGCGCAACTATTAGTTGCGCCAAGGTAAAACTTGGATTTTAAAGCTGGCGCAACTATTAGTTGCGTCAGTTATAAATTCTAGTTTTTTGCACTGGCGCAACTAATACTTGTGCCAGGCAAAAACTGATGCTCCAGAACTGATGACAGCAGCCACCAACACCCGAAACGAGTCTCTTTTTTTGGTTTTTGTGGAAGCTAGGCTTCCGAGAACTGAGTTATTTTTTGGTGATCGATTCTCTCCTCACCGCACCTAAAGGGTTTGAGTCCGATATAACTCGCTAGCGCGCTCCCCAAGGGTTTCAAGCTTCGGAATGAGAACCCACCCGATATACCTCCGGCGCAAGCGCCTTCTCAGATACTAGGTGGGATGGGACTTTCTGGATCATCACCACTAGGGGCTGCCACCATACGAAGACCCGGGTGTTTGTGTGCTTGCCTAATCCCCTCCCTTTTAAAATCTACCCCGTATAGACAAATTGATTAAGCTCCCTAACTTGGTTCAATCTTAAATAATTTTTTTTCAAAGCTTTTCTCTTTTTTTTGGAAGTTTTCTTTAGTTCAAAGACCGGGGGATGACCCGTGCCGCTACTATGGGTCGGCGTCCACTGTTGGGATATGAGTGCACTAGTAGGCCTGCAAATCGCCTAAGGCACATTAAATGACGGAAAATTAAATGAATTAAAAGACAATCCTCAAGTAGGCCCGCCGGTCGGCTAAGGCACTTAAAATGACGGAAAAGTAAAGAAATTAAAAGACTATGCGCAAGTAGGCCCGTTAATAGGCTAAGGCTCGTAAATGACGTAAAATTAGGGGTAAGTAAAGTGACTTAATCGGAGGGGTGAGTGAAAAAAATAGCAAAGAATAAATAAAAAAATAGCAATAAAATGTTTGGAAAATAAAAAAAAAAGGTCTAGTTCAAGGGGAAGCTCTACTAGCTAGTCCCCAGCAGAGTCGCCATCTGTGCAACTATGGGATCCGTGACGGTCCCGTCGCGACGATGCGCTCGCTTACAAAAAAAATATAGAGTCGCCACTCAGAGCTTTAGGTGTCCCGGGATACCTAGTTCATTTTTATGAGTACCGAAGTGCTAAAAATATGACTCTGAATTCAGTCCACACCAAAGGCCCTTGGGTAGGGGCTTCGGTTATCGATCGGGAAGGTGTTAGGCACCCAATCAACCCGCTTAATGCGGTTTCTACTTATGGCCTAAAATAAAATGAAGCAAAAGAAAGGAAAATAGCTTCCTCTTGCCCAAAAGGGGTTAGAATCCTATTTGTGCCCCTCCGTTCCTACCGAAAAGTCGGCGGTGTAACGGCACAAATGGGAGGATGGAGGAAGCTAGAAAGAGATAGGAAAAGAAAGGGGAGAGCCGGAGCCCTCGGGCCCTTGTAGCACCATAGGAGAGCCTTGCGTGGCTTACTTTGATAAGCTTTTGAAGGCCTTGTATGGTGGAAAATGGGGTTCTAACTCCTAAGGCTTGAAGCTAAGAGGTAGGGAAGGGAGGCTAGGGGATCACACACACCTAGGCTAAGGGTTTTGGATGCAAGAACAAGCTTGAAATGAGGTTGGGAGATTCAAGAATTTGGGTGAAAATGGTGTACAAAAGGGAGGAAGAATTTCTCACTTTGAGCTCTTTCTCTCTTAAGCAAATTTCTCAACCCCTAAACCAAGGGGTGGGGGGCTCTATTTATAGGAAATGGGTGGATTAGGAAACTACTTAAGAGCTAAATGGGTTTAGCAATTAGGTAATCTCACATCTAAGGATTCCTAGGGTATTTGGAGCCTTGAGATGTGTGAGAAGGTCCTCCAATGGTGGATGATGGGGTGAGGCCTTAAGCCACTTGAAGGGTTGCAAATAGGTAGCAAAACACACCCCAAAGGTCAAGATGGTCAACAAGTCAAACCCCAATCACAATTTTTGAGGAAAAATCCAGAGGTTACTGTTCATATACCTGGTGCAACTAATAGTTGTGCCAGGCAAATGTACAGTAAAACAATTTTAAATAGTGCTTGGAAGTTGGTTCGCGAGGGTGGGCCCTACCTTTAACCTTGGCGCAACTAATAGTTGCACCAGGCTTAAAATCTGGGAGAATTGGCCTAGCACAACTAATAGTTACGCCAGGAAAAATTATAATTGGCGTAACTATTAGTTGCGCCAAATCCCTAGGGGGGTCCACATGAATTTACACTTCTGCCCTTTGAGTTCGGTCCGCCATATCTTTTGATGTATACCTCCGATTGGGGCAATTTTTAGATCATTGGAAAGTTGACGACCTCTACTTTTTAATTGTATGAGATTCGATTGTAGTAGAGGGCCATAGCTGGTTCTGGTGCACCCGTCCTCAACCATTTGCTTGATAAGGTTAGGTTTAGGTTTAGAACAGATTCTAAGGGTTGAGATTGATTTCTAAAGGTCCGAGTCAGGTTCCTAAGGGATCTAGGGTGATTCCTAAGGGTTTGGAAAGGTTCCTAGGGGTTCTAGGGGGGTTCCTAAAGGTTCCATACATGTCATCAAAAGCTTAGAATTGTACCTCTCTCGAAAGGTATTTCGATCGGGCCTTAGGCCAAATTTGGGTGTCTACACCCAAAATCGGGTGAAATCTACAAATTTTGATCAATCAAAATTTGGTTCGATCGATCGAAAATGGCTTAAGAAAGAAGAATATGATTTTAGAAGAAATTCCTTCGATCAAAAAAAAATTCGATCGAACGAAATGTGTTTCGATCGATCGAATCTAATATTCGATAGATTGAAACGTATATAACAGGGATTTTGAAATTCTGTTGTCAGGATTTGACCGATTGAAGTTCTTTTCGATCGATCAAATTTTAGATCCGATCGATCGAATTATAAATCGATCGATCGAGATTTCAATGCCAAGCTTTGGGTTTTGAGGGATTCGACCGATCGACATTCTTTCGATCGATCAAATTTATGATTCAATCGATCGAATTTAAATTCCTTCGATCAAACTTTGTGTCTGATGTTCAGCCTCTATTGGATTTGATCGATCGATATGAGTTCGATCGATCGAATTTGGGTTTCGATCAATCGAAATGGGGATTCGATCGATTGAAATTGCCAGATTCAAGATTTGGGTTTGTTTTGTCTGAGGGATTTGAAGGAGATCTTATGTTGTCTATTTTACATCAATTCTGACATATGAACCATGGATTTACTTTGTTTAGGTTGAAAGTACACTTATGAGAGGTTGAGGCTTGAGAGCATTAAGAAACTTCACTTGCGACTTTGAAATTGAGGTAGGGAAATTATTATAGCATGTTTATTCGATGTCAATGATGTGTATGTTATGATATGATGGATTCTGTCAGCATCCACCCAATGTAAATATGTTAGCGTGCGTGTGTGATTAGAAATCCTTCGTAAGAATGCATTGTGATGAGAACTATTCAAACTTTGTTTAGTCACAAACTACTATGTGGAATCCCTCTTGATTCCTTTTGATGTGTGTGTGAAAGATTGTGCTTTCTTTTCAGTTTTCAAATCTAATTATACTTAGCACGAAACACGGTGATAAACTATAAGTTATGCATGATGATTGGAGGTTTGTATATGAATACCAGACCGACGCGGCGGTATAACTGCGATCGATGTGGTGAGATATCGGTGACCGATACGACGGGATATCCGTACACCCTTTGTGATCATATGTGATCTTGTGAAATCATACCGGCCAACGGTAATATATGTGTTCGGCACAACCATCCATCTTTGTTGGGACCTTGGGCACCTATGCAAATTGTTCATATGAGCGACGATGGTGGGTATTCCATCGGGGACTCGAGGCTATAGTTACTTGAGTACTGATTTAAGTGAAAATCTTTAAGTTCCTTCCTTTGTTATGTGATTCAGTGTGTGTGTGCCCGATAAGCTTCGACATTCATGATAAATGTTTGCTCTAGTTGATTATCTTGACATGTGCATCAATAACTTTATTTGCTCAGTCTGTTACATTTGAAATTGAGTATATATGTCAAGGAATAAGTTTATGTTTCAATTATGCCATAAGATATATGAATTTGATAAGAAATGCATGCTATTCATTTTTCCCTATTGAGCTTGGATGAAGCTCATTTCTCGACTATACGTCACAGGTGCAGGTGAAGATTTAGGCACGGAGGACCAAGATAAAGAGGACTCCGATTACGTGCCGATTGACGAGGATCAAGAGCCCCATCCGGAGAACTGCTTCATTTGCTTTAGGCCTAGGTAGGTTCTGCCTTGGAGGTTGAATGAGAAAGTGGTTATGTGTTGTATAAATGATATAATTTTGGGAGATTTCTGGTGACATTCTTTTGTGCGAACCATGTTTCGATAAGGGATGGCCCTTACTGGTGGTTCTTTTCGGTTCTTTTTCCATATGTATTCGTATGGAGTTAGAACTGTTATTTTGACCTTTTGGAAGGTATAGTGGGAGATGTCTTTTCCTTTTTCGTGATAGTTAGTTAATTATGGTTCTGCTTTGTTTCCGCTTTGCGTGTGATTATGTCAAGTGTTCCGTTTGGGTTCGGCCTTAGCGTCGACCCGACGGCCCGGGTTTCACGATTAGGAAATTCAGGCTGTCACACAGACGCACTGCTACACATTCAAATTACCTCGAGCTGCTGATTTGTTGCTTGGCTTTAAAGCTGCAGCTCAAGTGCTTTAATGTATCTTCAAACAACTCCTTGACATCAACAATGCTGCTTTGGACTTCAGAAGTGCAGCTCTGAGAGTGCATGGATGGTTTTAGTACAGCAGCTGCTCTTTATCATTAATGGTTTCAGCATAGCAGTTAATGGAGATGGCTGTTGGAGGTTGAAGCTTTTGTAGTGTGCCTTTGTTGCATCATGGATGTGCAGTTTGGATATATTAAAGCAGCAACAACTCTTGCAAATTGCAGCTGTTCTTTTGATAAAACCCATGTACTCAGTGCTGCAACTGCTGGTTTCATGAAATGCTCAAGCTGCTCATATAAAATGCCTTGAGGTGCTGTATGGCTGCTCTAGTTAAATCCTCAGCAACAACACTCCATCAACTTTGGGCTGAACCTCTCTCTCTCAACGGGCCTTCAAAGGCCTCAAAGCATGCTACATTGCCCCTTATGGTATACACCACCATGGTGCATCCTCCAAAAATCCATCAGCCCCATAACTTAGCTCAAAACTCATTCTTCTTGGCTTGAAAATGATGGATTGCAGCTTAAGCTATAATTTTCCTGCTATTTATAAAAACACAATTAAAAACCATTATTAACTAGCTCAGAGGTCTATTATAGGTCAGGTTAAGGGGTGAAAAGTGATATTTTTCAAAGATTAACACACCCCCAAACCTAATCTTTGTTAGTCCTCGAGCAAAGAAAAAATTAAAAATAGTTATTCAAAACAATAAATGCCACTTTCATAGGGAGCACGGATGCATTTAGCTTATGCACCAAGCCTTTTAAACCCCTAGGTGATCCCTAGTAGAGGAATGAAGTCTCTTGAGAATTTTTAGTGAAGATACCCACAAACTTCACCATTAAAATAGTTAAATATAGTGCAGTCAATGACAAAACAGAATTCAATAAATAAAGCATCAGTCCACACCTATTCTTTCAAAATCAGAGGAAAGTGCAGCAGTAATGCAGCAAATTAAAACTCAAAATCAACATATAGTTGCATCACCACCAATTAGTTTACATCAGGAATTTAATGTGCAAAAATCAGTACTAAGCTTGCCTTTAATTCAAAAATCAGTTTTAGACCCAATTCTCACTAGGGGCTATCTCTCACAATGAAAATTCAAGGTGTTCACATTCTCATCAGCTCAAGATCAGTCATAGACCTCAACTAGGCCTGCAAGCATAAGCATAGGCATTGCATCTAATTCCTGACATCCTCATGACTTTTCACCATAGATTAGGCACTCCCTTGTCTCTACATGACAACTCACTTCACTTTGGATCAACAAGGACTTTTTGATGGGTTGTAATGTGGATTATGGGTGAGGTTTACAAAGAATAGGGGGAAAAGGATGGATTTAAAACTGAGAATTCAGCAAGGGTAGGAACTGATTCATGATTTCACAACCTTCATTTCAGCACAACTTCATCTTCCTTAACATTTTTCATATTCAAAGTGGCCAGCTTCTTTTCTTCTTTTCAATTCTCAAATGAAGTTCTTCTCTTGACTTCTCTTTTCTTTTTATTTTTTTATTTTTATATATATTTTTCTTATGAATTGCCACACATATACCTCTGCTACACTACTGTTCATAGATTGCTTCTCTTCTCCTTTCACCAAATGTTAAACCTAGCCTACCTATCTTCAACTTTTTCTCCTTTACCTCCTGAAATCTCAGAGTGAGGGTTAGGTTGAATCAGGTCAATGAGGTTTAGGTGCAAGTACTCTAGTGTTAATTGAAGAAAAATTGGATTTTAAGGCTCAAGGAGTATATGCAAAAGGGCAGTTGAATGGGTTGGAATTTTCAGGCCCAAACTATCTAAATGAAGGCCTTAGATCATCTCCTTAATGTCATGAGTGTTGTCAATCAGTTTCAAGTTGGGGGTGCTTAACTTCTAGTGAAAAGGTATTGATTCCGTCAGTCCTTAGAGCAGAAAAATTGCCACAAACACTCTTCAAAAGAAAATTGATAGGCCTAAATCTCACTGGGTATGGTCTTCAATCTAACCCATGGGGTGTATTTTTACCTTTTTCTCTCCTCTTAGGTTCACTAAGTACTAATTAAAATATTTTTTTCTTGATATTAGCTTCATGGAGGTGCTAAATTTTTTAAAATTTTCAGTTTTAAAATGCTGCAAAAATTTTAAATTTCCTCATTTTCACCTAGTTAGGTGGGAATTGACTTTATTCATCTCAATTTTTCTCGCATTGCTGCACTAGAATTAACTATTCTATTAGTTGGTCTACCCTTTCATACCCTCAAACCTAAGATGAATAGTGTCCTCACTATTTCCAACAATACGTACAGGGGCAGCAGGGTGTATAGTAGAAAAAAAAAACTAAACTGCAGTAGAAATCAAAGAGAACAATAACTCTAAAGTATTGCAGAAAACTATATAAAGAAGGAGAAGAATAGAATTTATACACAAGGACAACTAAGAAAACAAAACAACTACACAATTTCCTGAAAACAACAACTTTATATAACAGAAAATAAACTAAAAATAGTAGGTATGTACAAAACATTAACTATACTAACTACCTAAAATAATAAAATCCTAAACACAACAACCTAAAAATGATCTGAGTATGAATCTAAACTGATGTCAAAGAATTATCAACATTAATGGCACATATTTGAAATGCAAGATTCATACAAATATCAGATCACACAAACAGTCCGGATGGGGGTTCGTGAATGATAAAATTTTTAGTAGCCCATCTGAAACTCAACTGAACTGAAAAGAACTATAATATAAAAATGAAAGGCCATACCTTTGCATTTGCATCAAACCTGAGATCTTCCAGCTTAGCAGTTGGCACTTGCATGAGAGATGTAGGGAGCAACTCCAGCTCCACAGCAGGTGGGCATTCAATAGAAGGTTGAGGAAACACATGGATGGGTGTCTCCTCAGTCCAATCTTCAAAAATGCCAGCACACACCTCAGTGCAATCCAGTAGATTGGGCAAGGTGTCATCCACTTCTCACCAATGGTTGCAACTGTGTAACCAGCCCTCATTTCCTCCAACAAAGCCTGATGATATGGGGCTCAACATGGTAATTTTTTATTTTTATTTTTAAAATTTTTATATTATTATTTTCATTTAATTAAATTTTTTTTTTCATGAAATGGGGCTCAAGAATAGCCCATTATTTAGCTCCTGCTACACTAAAAGCAGGTACTCAGTTCTCTCTCTCATTTTCACACCTTTTTCCATTGTACACCTCTTGGTGCTCCACCACCTTACCAGTCCTCTGGGCATGAATGGCCCTAGCATCTTCATTGGTTGAAGAGGCATCAACAATCATGTAGTGCCCTTTGGGCTTGTTCACAGTTTGGCTTGGGAGCTTGCCCTCATCCCTTCTAGTTATAGCATTTGAGATGTGACCCAGGAGGTCCTCTATCTTTTTGATGCTTTGACTGTGAGAATGCACAATCTGGGAGAGTGAGTTCAAGTTTTGCAATGAAGACAAAACCTGATCGTCAAATGAGGGGGCTCTTGGTTGGGGTGGGGGCAAAACTAAATTACTTGGCTGGTGGGACTGATGGGGGAATTGTTCTCTAGGGGCATAAGCTTGAGGGGACTACTGGTTAGACATGTAGGGCAGTGCCTGCTGCTGCTGGGTTTGAGGTGAATCAGCTTGTCTCCACCTCAAGTTTGGGTGGTTCCTCTAAGTGAACCCAGCAGGCTGTTATCCAAATGATTGGACAACATTGGCTTGCTCATTTATAAATTCAGGGCATGGACCAGTAGATGGACAATCAAGTTGGGAGTGTGTGGGTGAGTGGCATATGAGACATACCTCTCCAACCTGTGTAGCCATGTGGGGCTGTATCACACTCAACATTTTATCAAATTTTAAGGCCAGGCTGTCCACCTTCCTCTCTAGGTTACTATATCCAAACACTTCATACAATTTCCTAGTAGAATTGGGTTCTTTTGTACTCCTCGCAGCTGGTTTAATGTCATTGTTTGACAAAGGCTCCTACTGCATGGAGTTTTCACTAATCACATCAAATAGTTCCCATGCTTCCACATCACTCTTGCTAAGGCAAGAGCCACCACTAGATGCATCAATCATATATCTGCCTTTTGTATTAATCCCCTGATAGAAGCTTTGAAGAAGCTGCTACCTAGGGATTTGGTGGTGTGGGCATTACCTCAGCAACTCTTTAAATCTCTCCCAAGCTTCATGAAATGTTTCAGTTGGGAGTTGAGAAAATGAGATTATGCTCTTCCTCAACTGACTAGTTTTACCAATTGGGAAAATTTTAGCCAATAATTGGCATTGGAGATCATTCCAAGATTGTATGTTGTTGGCTGGGAGCATGGAGAGCCAAGTTTTAGTTTTATCCTTTAAGGAAAAAGGAAAGACCCTCAGTTTGGTGGCTTCCACTCCCAAGCCAGCAATATTAAAAGTGGTGCTTAGAACAAGAAACAACTCTATATGCTGGTAGGGGTCCTCTCTGCTCAGCCCATGAAAGCTTGGTAACATTTGGATGGTTTGAGCCTTGATCTCATAGTTACCCACAACATTAGGGAGTTGAGTGCAAGAGGGGGATGAGTATGCCCCTAGTGCATAATACTCTCTAAGGGGTCTCGGTTGCTCACCCATCTCAGCTGTTACTATGTTTTTAATAGGGGTGTGTGTTGCTAGCCTAGGACTTAAGAGTCTCTCAATCTCAGGGTTCAAAGGTTCTAGCTTAGGGTTGAGAGACCTTCTTCCTAGCATACAACACACACACAATAAAACAAGGAGGCACTCACAACAGATAGATAAAAAATTACTAAAGACTACACACTACTGCTGAAATTAAAGACTGCAGAAATGAAGAGACAACAGAAATGAAATAAAAATAGGGGAGATAGAGATGCAAACTGATGCAGGAATGCCCCAGCTGCAACTAAACTCTCCTATTTGCTACTGCTCTAAGCTTGCAAAAATCAAAAACTTCAGCAGGAATTTATTCAAACACTACACAAGTAATAACAGAAAATAAGTGTAAAATTAAAGGATTACAGCTATACTTTATTCACCATTATTAAGACGCCTAAAAGATCTAAAAATAAAAAATAAAGAAGAAAAATTAAAAAAATCACAAGAAAACTTCAACTGTAATTTTATTCATATGCTACATCTACAACAAATATAGCTAACAAAAACTTAGATTTACTATCTAGATCAAAACTCTCCGACAACGGCGCCAAAAACTTGTTGACGTAAATTGCTTGTGCTATTATTTTTATTATTAGAAGTGTCATAGTAAAAATAAGGCAACAAAGATAGATCAAAGGTGAAGTAAATGGGGTGAAACAGCACTATAAAACAATAATTTAAAACACACAGTCCTGCAAGATTCAGGGCCTATTGTAGCAAGTTTTAAAAAGTAAGAGTTTGTCTCATAGGGAGTGATGATCTAAACCGTAAGGGTTGTATAGTAAATCTCCATATCTAGCTGTAGATCTGGCAACTCTAAAGCAAGATAAAGAGAGGGTGTTTAGGTGTTACAAAGCTAAACTACACTAAAAACATAAATAAACTACAACTAAAGAAGGGGGAAAAAGAAGGATGATGATGGTGTGATAAAATAAAGTAAAAAGATGGAGAGGTAGATAGCTGTTGATAAATCAGCTCTGCAACTCAGAGTTAGAAATGAGTCTATAGCAGTCCTTTAGATGGCTATAAGCACATTTGCAAGGTAGAAAAATCTAGCCTAACCCAGAGGTATGGACTGATCTTAGGGTTATATTTTGTCCATTTAAATGGTCACAAAATACCCTATGGATTTCATCCAATCATTGGATTAAATCAAAACATGAAACCTATTGCAGACACCATGATTGCAAGGCTACAAGCTCATGCAGCCATGGGAGCAAATAGCCCTTAAAAATTAGGTGAAAAACACAAGAAATCAAAGGCAGAATGGGGCATTAGACTCAGCTGCTCATTGTTACAAAAAGGCCTGCAATGACCTAGCTCACAAGTTTGTAATCCCTATAAAATATCATGTCTATTCACTGATGAAGGGGTTGAAAAATAGAGGAGAGTTTGGCTCTGCAACTATCTCTCACAAGGCTACAAGATCAAGTATAGAGAAGAATAATCTATCTCAGCCCTACCATTTAGACCAGCCTTAGGGCTATACCTTGCCACTTAAATGGCCACAAGCTATCCCAGAGGTTATCCGGATCACTGAGGTTGAAGATAGAACAGTAAAACTGTTGCTGCCAGGGCTACAAGCTCATGCAACCATGGGTGCATAAAACTCATACTGATTTATGTGAAAAAACACAAAAAAATAAGGATTAAATAGAGTATTAAAACATGGAATTTCATTGCATAAAAAGAATTTACAATGATTGCCCTCAAGGCAGTAGTCTGTGCAAATGCCCAAAATAGCTCACTCCCCCATTGTAAAAACTAAACTATACCTAACTGCTACAAAAGGCATTAACTCAGCATTATAGTTGAGCTAAGGAAGAAGAAAATGGAAAATAAAAAGGAAAACAAGGTTGGCTCGAAACCCTAGAAAAATACCTAAAATGATCCAACTAGTCTAGATGATTTTACAAGGCAGAAATATAGCTAGTTATACAATCCATAACAGCAGCTATGTGCTTTAGCCAATCAGAGATGAGGAGGTTTGGAGCTGGTGTTGTGGCCCATTTGTGGCCCTTGGATGCCTTGAGATGTGTGGGACATTGGGATGTGTACCCTAGAAGTTATGAAATCCCCAAAATGTCCCTGGAGTTTGAAATAGATGGCTGAAATTCGTGCCTCGCGAGGATAAAGCTTCATATTTGCATTCTCGCCAGGATCTCGCTAGGTTCTCACAAGGTTCCAACTTTAGAACTTTTACCTCACCACGTTCTCGCCTGGTTTAAAATATAGGCTTTTTCACCTCCCCAGGTTCTCGCTTAGCTCTCGCTTGGTTTAAAATACAACATTTTTCACCTCGTCGGGTTCTCGCCAGGTTCAAATAGCAGCTTGCTAGGTTCAATTAGCCCTATTTACTACATTGCAACTGCTCGACAGAATGCTTCAGCAGCAGAATAGCTCGAGTGTATATATTTTTCAGCTTTACATCACTCGACTTCAAGTTTGTAGCTCATGGGGTTCAGTTGAACTGCTCAAGGGTGCACCGCAAGGGCTCGAGTGTGCACAGCAGTTGCTCAACAAAATGCTTTCAACAGTGAACTACTCTATTGGTTTAAATATGCAGGTCTACAAGTTGTTGCAGCAACAATGCAGCTCATGAGGTTGCATTTAAAGGCCTTGATATGTTGTAGCTATGTTCTATGAAGTGCTCAGGTGCTGAACTGCTGAACACATTACGTGCTTAAGTTATATACAACAGCTGCTCGACTGCTTCCTACTGAAGACATTTGATCTCCTCAAGTTATTGAACATGCTGCTTGAATGGTGCAGTGCAGCTGCTATTTTTTAGCTGGTCCCAAAATGTGCTTGAGAGGTTTAAGTATAGGCTGCTGCACAGCAGCTCCTATTTCAGCACTGTGGTGCTCTAGCGATTGCTGACTTCAACAATTACAGCTCTACATGGCATGGTTCCCCAGCATGTGCAGCATCTCAAGAGGTTAGATTTGTAGCTCTACAGGATGTCTCTATAGGCACCTTTAAGGTTTAACACTTGCAACAACTTGACAACTTTATTGGCTGGCTTCAGTGCTGCAACTTCTGCTTCAGATCTTCATCTTGTAGGTGCTAAAATGCCATAAGGCAGCAGCAATAGCAACTGCTCGAGGTTGAAGGAATTCAGAGCTTGAATAGCAGCTCGAGAGGCTTACATGCTACTGAAGACAGGTGGATTGTAGCAGCTCTCAGCTGCAGTTCAACAAGGTTGATGGTTCAGGTAAAGGTACATGTTAGGTTTAAGGTAAAGCTTTGCTGCTCGAGTAGATGTCTTGTGCAGCTTTAAGCTACTCGACAAGTTCTAGGGTCAGCTGCTTGCTAGGCTCTCTTGCAAGCTTCTTGCTAGGATGGAAATAGGCTATTTTAGCTGCACTGCAACTCGCCAGGTTCAAATGATCTGCTCGCCAGGTTCAAAATGTGTGCAGCTTTAAGGCTCATGAGGTTCAAATGTGGGCTGAATTTTGTGCTGCTCGCTAGGCTCAAAATAGTAAGGTGCTCGCCAGGTTCAAAGCACCTTCCAGCTCACCAGGTTCCAACTGAACTATGCAAGATCCTCACTAGTGCTTTAATGGTTGCAGTTGACTGGCTCAACAGGTTCAAGGCATTACACAGAACCACACAACAGGTTCATTTCCAGCAGCAACACAACTCTTGGAGTTCACTTTACATGCATTTAAACCACTCGAGTGGCTGCTCCAGCCCTCTACACTACTTGTGGGGTTCAAACCTTCAGCACAAGAGGATCAAAGGTGTAGCTTAGCAAGGAGCTACTCGAGACGTTCATATGTAGGCTCTTTTGAGCTGCTCGACAACATAAAGTGCTGCTATTTGAACTGCTCGACGACCTCTATACATCAGCACCCTCAAGTGCTCGAGGGCTTCATGACTTTATATCTTCAGAGGTTTGGTTCTAATGCTGCAACACCTTGGTAGCTTGCAACTCCAGGCCTGCATTTTATAGGGACTCAATCTTAGCTATCATCTTGTGGGGCTAAGTTCAGCTGGCCTACAACAGCACACCTTGGTCTCCTCAGCACTGTAGCAGCAGGTGGTGTGTTTGGGCAGCTGCTTCAGCAAATATTGAGGATTGTAGAATAGGAGCAGCTCTTATGTGTGGTTTAGCATCAATTGGTTGGTGCAGCAGCAATTGCAGCTGCTAGTTTGAGTGTTGTGTCACACACACACTGCTGCACATTCAAATTGCCTTGAGCTGTCGATTTGTTGCTTGGCTTTAAAGCTGCAGCTCAAGTACTTTAATGTATCTTCACACAACTGCTTGACATCAACAATGCTGCTTTGAACATTAGAAGTGCAGCTGTGAGAGTGCATGGATGGTTTCGGTACAACAGCTGCTCTTTATCATTAATGGTTTCAGCATAGCAGTTCATGGAGATGGCTGTTGGAGGTTGAAGCTTTTGTAGTGTGCCTTTGCTGCATCATGGATGTGCAGTTTGGATATATTAAGGCAACAGCAGCTCTTGCAAATTGCAGTTGTTCTTTAGATCAAAGCCATGTGCTCAGTGCTATAGCTGCTAGTTTCATGAAATGATCAAGCTGCTCATATAAAATTCCTTGAGGTGTTGTATGGCTGCTCTAGTTAAATCCTCTACAACAACACTTCATCAACTCTGGGCTGAACCTCTCTCTCTTAGTAGGCCTTTGTTCGATTATTTGGGATTGTTGTCTTGTTATTGGTGAGAAAACAGTGGTGAAGAAAAATAAATTAAAAAGTGAAGAGGTGGAACTTGGTTAAAACATCAAATCTGAATTACATAGCCTGCAAGATGCAGGGCTGTTGTAGCAAGTTTTGAGTAAGTAAGAGTTTGTCCCACAGAGAAATTAATCTTGAACCCAAAATTGGTTATATTAGTACGCCTCCAGATCTAACAATCCTAGAGAAAGGGAGTTGGGTGTCACAACTACACTAAATTATCACTAAAAGAAGAGAAATAAAGTGCAGTCCTATCTTAAAGAAAGGGTTATGAAGAAGGTGGTGATGGTGTGCATTAAAATAAAGATAAAATGATAGGAAGTAGGCAATTAAGCTAAGGTTAATTTAGCTATGTAACTCAAACTTAGGGCTATCTTTGCAACAGTCGCTCAGATGGCTACAAGCACATCTACAAGGAGGAAGTATCTAACTCAACTCTTATGGTTTAACCTGGTCTCTTAAGGCTATAACATGTCCACTTCAATGGTCATAGGCTATCCAATAGAGAGGATCAAACCACATGAGTTAAATCAAAAAACCAATCTGATATAAGGGAATGGACTGATCTTAAGGCTATAACCTGTCCACTTAAATGGTCACAGATTATCCAATAAATGTCCTCCACCCAATGGATCAAATTAGAACATTAAAATATTACAGACACCATCTTTTCCAGGCTACAAGCTCAGGCATCCATGAGAGTAAATAGTTCTTGAAAAACCAGTGGAAACCACAGTTGTTCAAAGGCTATTTGGGGACTTTTAATGTAGTTGATAATTGCTACTAAAGGCTTACAATGACTCAGCTCACAAGGCTGTAATCTCTACAGAGAAATCAGATCTAACATCTAATGTTGGTCAAGTAAACCAGATGGGAGCTTGTTCCTGCAACAACCTCTCACAAGGCTACAAGCTCAAGTGCAGATGAAAAGAATCCCTCTTAGATCCATGGCTTGGAATAACCCTAGGGCTATAGTCTATCTACATAAATGGTCACAGGCTATCCACAGAGGTTATCCACACCACAGGGGGCTGAGATGGAGCATGAAAATTGTTGCTGCCACCATGGTTACAGGGCAACAAGCTCAAGCTTCCATAGGGTTTTCAAATCAGCTCAAGTCCTAGATGTATGGCATAGATTGAACAAAACTATGGACAAATAGGAAAATAACAGATTGAATAAACATTTAAAATATAAATTTCGTTGATCAAATAATAGTTACAATGAAATTTCTCAAGGCAGCTGCCTTGTGCATAACAGCTCTCAACAAATCTCAAAGGCTTCAAGACCCATTACAAAAATTGAATAAAACTAAGCCCAATTGCTTACAGAGGTCATAGTCAGCACGTGCTGGACTAAGGAGGAAGAAAAATGGAAAAAGAAGGTGATCAAACCCTAACCCTAATCTGCTCGAGCTCACAGCTGACTGAGGTTGAAGGAGTGATAATTTTTTAAATTAAAAATACAGCTTATATACTCAGTCACTAATGTCTTGGCCAAAAGAAGATTAAACCCCAATTTGCTAGCAGACGTGGCTTGGTTACAACCCTTGGATGCCTTGGGATGTGTGCATCAAGATCAGGGCCTCGAGATGTGTTCCCTAGACCTGGGGAAATCCTCAAAAGGTCCCTGAGTAAAGGATGAGAAGTGGAGAGCCCGAGCTTCGCGGGGCTGACTTTTGCTCTTTAGTTCATTCGCACAGTTACTGCGTGTTCGCGAGGTCAGGTTTGGCTTGGAAAGTTCCTTGCTCGTGCAGAAGGATTTGAATTATCGCATAGCCGCTCTGCCCTGCAATGTTGTCGTGAGGTAAAATTTACACGCTTTGGCTTTGTTCGCGCAGTGGAGCTTCATAAATTTCCTGTCGCGAGAGTCTCGCAAAGTACAACTTTGATCTCTCTTGGCTCCATGTGTAGTGCATTGCACAGCTCGCCAGGTAGAGTTTTAGCTTTTAAGTGCGCTAGAGCTGCGCGAGAGAATTTCTGGAGCTCTCTCTCCTCTTAAGCTGCACTAGCTTTCTTGATTCTTTTGTGCATATTAGTCTCGCGAGACTGCACGCGTGGCTACTATAAGACTTGATCCTCACGAGAGCATCACGAGCTGGATTTCTGAAGGCTTTAGTGCGCGAGTGCTGCGCGAGGTCTTGGAGTGATTAACACAATTTAGGCACGCGACTACTGCACGAAGTAGTTCTCTGAGATTAATCCTTCACTAAGCAATGCGAGTTCTTCGTGAGTTCACTTGTGCTGCATGTATGAGCTGCACGAGGTAACTTTGTTGGGGATTTAAACCGCGCGAGGCAGCACTTCTAGCTGTGCGAGATAGCACTTCTGCTACTCTGCTGCACTGCAGGTGCTGCTGTTTCACCTCTCTCCACACTTATCCACTCTTTTCTCATTTGCTTGACTTCTTGGGTCCACCTTAGCATGCAAAATAGTCACCATGGTGTGTACGACCATGGTGTTCCATTAGTCTTTGGCCCAACAATCATCCTTAGCTTGGATTCTCTTTCTTTTTGGCAACACAAGCATGAACTTTGTATTAAGATGCAATAATTATTACTAACTACAAAACAAGCTAAACAAAGAGTTATTAGATAGCTCCAAGGTGTAGTAATGGCTAGGTTAAGAGGTGAAAAGTGGTACTTTTCAGTGAATAATACACCCCCAAACCTAATCTTTGCTAGTCCTCGAGGAAAGAAATATTTAAACTTCTCTAAGAATGTAAATGCCACATTTGTAGGGAGCACGGATGCATTTAGCTTATGTATTAAGCCTTTTAAACCATTAGGTGATCCCTAGTGGAGGAGTGAAGTCTCCTGCAGTGAAGATGCCCATAAACTTCTCAATAAAATAGTTAACAAAAGTGCAACATTCATCAAATCAGCTTTCAATAAACAGAGCATCAGTCCACCTTTGGTTCTTTTCAAAATGTGAGGAATTTAAATAAATGAAATGCATAGACCATTTAGCATGAAAAACTCTTACATGTATGCACATCATTTTCAATCAGCTTACACAAAGAAAAACAACAAATGAATGTCAGTAGTGAGCTCACCATCAATTCAAAAATGAAGTTTAGACAATGCCCAATACATTCAATGTTAGACCCAATACTTACCATGGCAGACTCTCACAAATAAATTTGAGGGTATTCATTTTCACACAAGCTCAAGAGTAGTTACAGCCCTCAAATGGGTTTGTAAGCATGAGCATAGGCAAGGCTCCTAAATTCTGACATCATTGACTATTCCTCACCATAGATTGGACAACTCCTCATCTCCACATATCAGCTCATTCTAATTAGGATCACAAGGTCTTATGACTGGGTTATAATGTGGCTTATGAGTGTAGGTTACAAAGAGTGGAAGGGTGAAAAGGTTGTAAAATTGAGAAATCAGCAGGTGAAGGAGGTGATTCATGACTTCACCTTCTTTAGTTCAGCATATTCCATCTTCTTTGATATTTTTTAGACTTGAAGTGGCCAACTTCTTCTCTTATTTTTACTTTTTTCAATGAAATTTCCTCTTGACTCCTCTCCATTCCTTTTCATTATTATTATTATTTTCTTTTGGATACATTTTCTCTTTTCTTTTTCTTTTTATTTTCCTGAAATGCCACCCTCTTCCCAGCTGCTACACTGTTATCCTCCTCTTGTGTTTCTTCTCCATTCACAAAATATTGACCCTAGCTTGTCCATCTTCAACTCCTTCTCCTTTACCTTCTGAATTCTTAGAGTGGAGGTAGGTTTGAATCAGGTCCACAGGTTTAGGTGCAAATACTCAGGTATATTTTGAAGAAAACTAGAAATTAAGGCTCAAAAGGTGTATGCACAAGGGCAGTTTACTAGGTTTGATATGTTTAAGCTCAAACTGTCCAAGAGAAGGCCTTGCTCCTTTCCTAAATGTCATGGGTACTGTCAGCTGTTTCAACTTGGAGAAGCCTAACTTCTAGTGAAGAAATAAACTCAGCCAGTCCTTAGAGCAAAAAGAATTGCCTAAGACACTCCTCAAAGAGAAATTTTTTTGTAGGCCCAAATCTCACTAGGTATTGTCTTCCATTGAACTCTGGGCATGTCCTTACCTTTTTCTCTTTAATGGTTCACTAAGTGCTGACACAAATGAATTTTCTTAGTGTTCACCCCATGAAAATGTTAAATTTTAAAAGCTTTTAATGCCTAAAGGTCGGTAAAATTTTAAATTTCCTCATTTTCAAAGTTTCTTAGGTGAACTCAGCTCTATTTCTATCTTACTCACTTTGTTCTGCTGCACTTAAGTTAACTACATCATTGGCATACCTTGCCACCCCCCCAAACCTATGAGGAACAGTGTCCTTACTATTTAAGAAATAAGGGATATGTGTAGCAGGGTATTTTGGTAAAAATAAGACACAAAATAAGGCAAGTAACAGTAACAAACAAAATGCACACAAACAACTAAAACAAACAAGTAAACAACAGAAATAAAGTAGACCAAATAAACTCATAGAAAAGCTACCGAAAAGAAATTTCATTAATAAGCAGTAATATGCACAATGTTACTAAAAATAACTACAAAAGATTCTACAAAAACATCCTAACTAACTATATGTACAAGGTCTAATCATTTGAATTTACATTTGTCTGTTCTTGGACTCCTTTGCCTTTTTCTTTCTTTAGAGCAGTAGCAGTAGACTTGTATCTCTTTGAAGTAGTCTTTCTTTGCTTGGTGCTGCTTCTCTTCTTGGGAGTGGGCTCAAGGTTAGATGCAGGTTCCTTGATGTTGATGCCAGGCTTTATTTTTCTAGGCTCTTGGGGTTTAGGAGAAGTTTTCATGGGAGGTGTTGTAGCAGTGAAGAGAGAGGCAGCAGCAGCTGCTAAGTCTCTGTCACCAATAACAGATAATGTCTGCTGTAATGCTGCAGCAGTCTTAGCATAATCATTGGCTCTTTCCTCCACCAACCTTAGTGCCAGCTGTAGGTTCTTGATCACATCCTCCATTCCATCAGTTATATTTTTCTCTTCATTGTATTTTAGTAGTGTCTCCCTCCACCCATGCTTGATCCTCTTTCTCTCCATCTTGTGAGTTAGTTCCAAAATTTTGATTTGATCCAGTAAGGGCTACTTGACAGAAGTTCTGAGGTCAACCCTGCCCCTAGTCACATCCCTCTTGATGTAGGCATTTTCCTTCATGGCTCTAAGGAGGGTGGAGTATGGAGGTATGGGGTTTAAAGAGGTAGGTAGGATGGACTATTCAGCAATGGAAGAATGGTCAGCCAACAATTGGGGTGGTGTGGATGAAGATGAAGGGATGGATGATGGAATGGGTAGGGTGGAGGTAGAGGGTAATGGCTGGGGGACTTCAGGTTCAGATTGGGTAAGGTCTATTACCTCAGGGTCTGTTTGGGTTGAGGCATAGGAGGAAGTGGAGAGTAGGTCATCCACATTTGTGGTAGCATCAATTCATACTATTGTAGGTGGGGTTGGGAGTTGGATAGGTTCAGATTCAATGTGGGCAGCATCAACTGTTGTTGCTGCTAAGGTTAAGGGTTGAGGAGATGGTGGTGGTGTAGGTATATGAGTGGGTGTAGGGATAAATGGTTGTTGTGATGGTGGGGTTAAGGTTAACAAGGTTGATTAGATGACTTATAAACTGGTTTGAATTGTGGCCTAGTTTTGGAGGGTGGAGTACATGGCTTGAAGGTTAGCCTCTATGGATGTTTGAGTTTGGGTGTTGGCCATCATTTGGGTTTGAAGGGAAAGGAGGAGGTTAAGGATTTGAGGTAGGGGATCAGGTATGATAGGTGTTGTGGGTTGGGTGGTTGGAATTGGTTGAAATGGTGAAGTGGGTGTATGATGGAAGTTAGTTGGTTGTGGTAAAGTAGGGTAGGGGTAAAGTGATGGGGTTGTGGTGAATTTGAAAGAGGGGTAAACTTATAATTTATGTCCCCTATAATAGAGTCCATCATAGCTGAGTATCCCTTTGATGAGAAGGGGTCTTGGTAATGGGAAGGGGAATAGGGAATGGATTGGCTGAGGTTTCAATGATCTAAGGTGAGGCTACAGTGTGTGTAGAGGTTTTTCAATGGGCTGAGGTGAGGCTACAGGGGAGCTGTGTGGGATGTCAGGGATTTGAGGCTCAGGTTCAGCATGGTGGATTGGAGAGGCTTGGGCTGGTGAGGGTGGTTGTACATCTGTGGTTGGGTTTGGTATGGTTGTTGATTTAGGGATAGGGATAGGTTGGGAGATATAGGTGGGTTGGGGCTCAGTGGGGGCTTTGGTTGGTTTCTTTTTTTTGTATGTAACTTTAACAAGTGGGCTGGGGTGGGCTATGTAAGTAAGTGCAGGCTGGGTAGGAAAATTGGGTAAAGTTACAGGTAAAGTTATAGTAGGTATGGTGGGTGTTGGTGCGGTTGTGGTGGTTGTGGTAATGGGAAAAATAGGCTCAGTTGTGGACAGTTGTGGGGTTGGTGTGGTGGTAGGTAAGCTTCTGCTGGTTGGCACAATAGCTAGCATGGGAATGGAAGTGAGTGTGGAAGGTGTTTGTGCAGCTGATGGTGGTGGAATGGGTTGTGATGAGAATGGGATGGTGGGGATAGCTGGAGCAATAAAGGTGGCTACCTAAGAAATAGCAACAGAGCTTGCAGGTGTAACAGTTGCATAGGTGGCAACAGAGCTGGCAGCAGCTCCCTCTTGGATTGTGGGGGGCTGCTTGAGCTAGTAGCTCCTCCTTCTTCTTCTCAATCAAGGTACCACTGATTTCCTACTGCTTCTTTCCACGCTTGTTGGGGACCAGGCTAATAGTTTCTTCATTCATATGAAAGTGGTAGCCCCCCAGCAGCAGCAGGGCTGTAATGAGCCTGCAGTAGCACAAGGAATGGGGCTTCTGCTCCTTTTTCACTTTCTCATGGATATCTTTCATCCCTTCAAAAATGAGCTTTGCATCATCAATATAATGGTTCAGGGAGAAGGAGTAGAGGGCATCAGCAATTGGGGACCTCCTCTATTGTTGGTGCCCTGAGCAGTAGATATTCTTTCTTAAAACACCATCCATAAATCTCAGTTTGGAAGGCAAGTCTCTCTTCCTAATTGATACCCCTGAGGCTGTGATCCCTCCTGTGATATCTTTACCAATTTCAGGGATAGTGGCTATCAATGGTGCACCCAAACAACACTCTTGGCTATTGCTGCTGATATCCTAAGAATCTCAGTAATTGCTGCTTGGTTAAACAACATCTCAAAGTTATCAATCAGAACCAGCAATGCAGGGTTTCCATCATCCCTAGTCTTCACCCTGATATTTTGGTAAAATACTGCACTAGTCTTGGGAAGACTAGTTGCAGTGGGGGCCTTAACAGGGATAGTAATGAGGCTTTGGTGAGGTATTCAATGGAAACAGCAGTCTCAGGCTCTTCCTCAAAGAACACCTTATCAAAGGCAGTTTCAGCTTCAAGCTTGATTGCAGCCACAAACTCAGATGGAATTCTGACTAACTCATCATCTGAATCATCCTCTGGGGCAACCTCAGAGACCTTAGGGGCCACTTCCTTGCCCTTTTTCTACTTTTTCTTTGATTTTTCAGGGTTCTAAGCAGGTGGGTGGTCTCTGTCCCTCTTTTTAGGGGCTAACCTCTTCTTGACAATAGAGGCATCAGAGGCCAAAGCCTTGGCCTTCTTCACAGGGGCAGCCCTTTTCTTAGTTTGTGTAGTTACCTCAGAGGTCTCCACAATGGAGGCCTATGCAACCCTCATAGATTTTTGTGTGGCCACAGGGCTCCCAGTTGGTGTATGGTCACCAAGGAAGCCAAAGTATCAGTGAATTTCAAACCCATGTCCATGGCTACACAAATCTATAAAATTAGGTCTTAAAAATCACAGGTTGGGTGGTTCACACTCCAAGGATAGTTTTTCTCAAAGATTTATCCCTACTCAACCTAAAATAGTAGACTAATCAATCCAAATGGGAGAGTTAGAGCACTTACCACCAAATTGCTAAGGTTCCACTTTAAATTTTTCACAGTGGATCAAATTTCTCCGAATCAAGTGCAAAATGGCTGGGAGCTCTTGTGGAATGCAATAGTAAGAGGAAGGTGCCTGGGCTGGAGTGGCTTAGGTAGTAGAGGAGAAAGGATGGAGAAGGAAGCTCGGTGGTCATGCAATGGGAGCTAGGGCAAAGAGAAATGAAATGAAAAAATGAAAAATTCACAGGGTGTAAGTGTGTGACCCCGTGCCTTGCACAGTTCTCGCCAAGTACTTGCAGGGCAAAATCTTCTCGCGCGCTAAGGTGAGATCTCATGAGAATTACAGTTGTGGAGAAGAAACATACCTCCCGAAGTCATTGCGGAGCTGATTGGAATCTAAGTCGCGCGAGAGGACATGTGTATCCCTGGTGCAACTGAGATTTTAAACTCGCGAGAAATAGAAATTTAGAGCATCAAGGGCTTCGCGAGGTAGTTAATAGTGCAAGCTCCAGAAATTTGCTCGCGAGGCTCTCGCAAGGTACAAAATACGTGATTTCCAATTATCGCGCAGCTCAATGTCACAGATAAGAAATAGTCTCGCGAGGTTCAATCTTAGGCTTTCTTCAGGCATTTCGCTCGCGAGGAACAAAATTCCTATTAGAGCCCCACGAGAAAGCTCACACATAACTTGTGAGTGTAAAATTGAGGCCATTTAGCCTCATGATAAAGCAATATTCACTCTTCTCTCAGTGCCTGCACACTGGCCTGTGCATGTACTCTCTCATGCGCCTTGCCATTGTGCCTCAGCACCACATTTCTTTACAATTCATCCCATTACCAACATATGCACAGAATAAATATGCTAGCATTCATATGATTTCAATTTGCAACAGATTCATGCACATTTAAATAACAACACATCAACTACACAACAACAATAAAACAGGCACATTAACATCAGGTTCATGCACATTAAATTCAGATGACAAAACATGCACCTCAACAACAACAACAACAAGACAAAACAAGACAAAACATGCACATCAACACACAACACAAACAACACATGAAAGATTTTTAAACAAAACAACACACAAATTCACAAAGTATGGTACGCAGTGTACAGAGCTGTGGATCATTAATCAGTGGGAGGTTCATCCAGGTAGACGGTCTGAGGAGGCTCAATAGAATTTTCTACACAAATTTTTAGCCTTTGACCATTCACTTTCATGATCTTCCCAAACATGGGATCCAAGATCTCCACAACACCAGATGGGGAGGCATGGATAATAGCATAAGGTCCATCCCATCTAGATTTTAACTTTCCTGGAAAAAAATTCAATTTAGAGTTAAAAAGCCAAACCTTTGCGCCAGCCTTGAAGTCCTTCCTCCTGAGTTTCTTATCAAAAAATGCTTTGGATCTTTCCTTATAAATTCTTGCATTTGTAGAGGCCTCCAGTCTCAGCTCATCAAGCTCTGACATTTACAATTTCCTGTGAGAACCAGCAGTAGTTAGATCAAAATTCAGTGTTTTAATAGCCCAGTAGGCTC
This sequence comes from Chloranthus sessilifolius, assembly GCA_021018995.1. Taxonomy (NCBI): domain Eukaryota; kingdom Viridiplantae; phylum Streptophyta; class Magnoliopsida; order Chloranthales; family Chloranthaceae; genus Chloranthus; species Chloranthus sessilifolius. The sequence continues at coordinate 46,741,881 of CM037593.1, read as the reverse complement.
TATGTTCCAACTCTACTGGCAGGTGACAAGCCTTGCCATAGACCATCATAAAAGGGGACATACCAATAGGGGTCTTATAGGCAGTCCTATAAGCCCACAATGCATCATTCAGTTTCTGTGCCCAATCCTTCCTATTTGCCCTCACCGTCTTCTCCAAGATGTGCTTGATCTCCTTATTAGAAATTTCAACTTGCCCACTGGTCTATGAGTGGTAGGGAGTTGCAATCCTGTGTGTAACAGAATATCTTTTGAGCAGATTCTCAAAGGGCCTGTTACAAAAATGACTATCCCCATCACTAATGATAGCTTGGGGGTGCCAAATCTGGAGAAGATATTGTCCTTTAAAATTTTGAGGACAACTTTGTGGTCATTTGTCCTTGTAGCAATGGAATCTACCCATTTGGACACATAGTCCACTTCCACAAGTATAAAGTTGAAACTCATAGAAGAAGGAAAGGGGCCGATAAAATCAATCCCCCATATGTCAAATAGTTCTACCACAAGGAGGGGCTGTAATGGCATTGAACCTTTCTTGGAAATGCCTCCCAACCTTTGACATCTTTCACAGGCATGGCAATGTATGTGAGCATCTCTGAACAAAGCGGGCCAGTAGAAATCACATTGCAATACTTTTGCTGTAGTCTTTTTTTCCCACTAAAGTGACCCACACAGGCCTGCTTATGGCACATAGAAAGAATGTTGTGGAACTCACTTTCAGGCACACATCTCCTAACAATCTGATCTGTACAATGCTTGTATAGGTATGGGTCCTCCCACAGAAAATGTTTGACGTGAGAGAAAAATACGTCTTTGTCCATCTTGGACCAGTGAGGGGGGATCCTACCAATAGCAGGAAAATTTACAATGTGTGCAAACCAGGGCACACTAGACTGCATAGCAAATAGGTGCTCATTAGGGAACAATTCATTGACAGGTATTGCTGCACATTCTTCCAACACAATTCTAGAGAGGTGGTCAGCCACCACATTCTCCACTCCTTTCTTATCCCAATCTCAAGATCAAACTCCTGCAGCAGGAGGATCCATCTAATCAGCCTTGGTTTGGGATCCTTCTTAGCCAACGGGTATTTCAGGGCTGAGTGATCAGTAAAAACAATAATTTTAGACCCAAGCAACTAGGGTCTAAACTTGTCCACAGCAAATACAACAGCTAGCAGCTCCTTCTCAGTTGTCGTATAGTTGAGTTGAGCCTTTGCTAGTATTTTGCTTACATAATAGATCACTGCAGGCAGCTTATCTTTCCTCTGTCCTAGGACAATACCTATGGCCAAGTCTGATGCATCGCACATCAGTTTAATGGGGAGTGAGTAATCTGGGGCTTGGATTACAGGAGCTATGGTAAGGTACTTTTTTAAGATTTCAAAGGCCTCAAGGCACTCAGCAGAAAATTCAAATGGCACATCCTGACAAAGCAGGTGGCACAGTGGCTTTGCAATTCTGCTGAAGTCCTTAATGAATCTCTTGTAGAATCTAGCATGTCCTAAAAAAGATCTGATTTGCTTGATAGTCCTGGGTGGGGGCAAGTGTGAGTTCAGGTCCACTTTAACTTTGTCAACCTCAATACCTCTGTGGGTGACCACATGGCCTAACACAATTTCTTGTGTTACCATAAAGTGGCTCTTTTTCTAGCTTAAGACCAAATTAGTCTCTTCACACCTTTGTAAAACTAGGTCAAGGTGACTCAAGCACTGGCTAAAGCTATCCCCATAAACTGAAAAATCATCCATGAAGATTTTCAGGAACTTGTCAATCATATCAGAAAAAATGGCATACATGCACCTCTAAAATATGGCTGGGGTATTGCACATTCCAAAAGGCATCCTCCTGTAAGCAAAGGTGTCGAAGGGACATTTGAAAGTAGTTTTTTCTTGATCTTGAGGATACACAGGGATTTGGTTATACCCTAAGTATCCATCAAGAAAGCAATAAAATGCCTTCCGAGCTAATTTATCTAGGATTTGGTCCATGAAAGGGAGAGGGAAGTGGTCTTTTCAAGTCTTAGAGTTGAGTTTTATGTAATCTATGCAAACTCTCTAGACAGTGGTCTCCCTGGCTGGCATCAACTCCCCAAAATCAGAAGTAATAACTGTTATGCCTGACTATTTGGATACCACCTGAATAGGTGACACCCACTCTGAATCTGAAATGGGGTAAATCACCCTTGCATCCAATAGTTTTACTATCTCTTTCAAGACCACCTCCTGCATGTGAGGATTAAGATTCCTCTGCATCTCCCTAGAGGGTTTTGCACCCTCTTCCAAGTAAATTTTGTGCATGCAAATTGAGGCATCAATGCCCCCTAGATCAACAATTGTTCACCCCATGCCTTTGTGTGCTTTTTGAGAATACTCAATAATTCCCCCTCCTCACTAGTGAGAGAGGAAGAGATAACCACTAGAAGCTTTTTATTTTGCCTTAAGAAGGCATACTTTAATGTGTCTGGGAGCTGTTTCAGCTCCAGATCAGGAGGACTTTCAATGGAAGGCAACAAAGGTGCCTTGATGGTTTGAGGAAGGGGCATCAATGTAGGTTTCCAGCTGGAATGCTGCACTAGGCCTACAGAAGACTCTATTTTAGTGTTGTCTTCTGTCATGAGAGCTTAGGCCTCCTTCTCAACCATACTCTAAATATTTTCCAAGTTTTCAACAACATTATCCCAATCCAGCAGATTGGATAATTCTTCTTCTACAAGGCCATCTAGTATATCTATTGCACAACAGTCCTCAATGTCCATCTGAGGTTGCCTAGCAGTATTGTACACATTTAATTGGGCCTCCATGTTCCCAAAGGTCACCTCCATCACCCCTGACCTGCATTGAATGCAAGCATTGGTAGTAGCCAAGAATGGCCTACCAAGGATGACAGGAATTGAGGTTTTACTTATGCAAGGGTCCATATCCAAAACTAGGAAATCAGCAGGATAGTATAACTTGTCCACCCCTACCAAAACATCCTCTACCACACCCACAGGTCTTCTCTCAGACCTATCAGCCAGCTAGAGAACAATTGATATAGATTTTAGCTCCCCCAAACCCAACTCCGTATACACAAAATATGGGAGCAGGTTCACACTGGCCCCTAAGTCCAAGAGGGCTCTACCAATGGTATGGTTGCCAATTATGCAGGGGATAGTAGGTACCCCTGGGTCCAGCAATTTCTCAGGTGTGGCTATGGACAACACTGATTCAACATGTTCAACAGCAAAAATCTTTTTGGATAGCTGCACCCTTGCTTTTCTCTTTTGTGTGCATTGGTCCTTCAAGAATTTGGCATAGGCAGAGACGCATTTTATAGCATCAAGTAAGGGCAAATTATTTTTGACCTACTTGAAGGTCTCCATCATTTCCTCCATCTAAGCATTCCTCTTATTAAAAGGAGATGGGCCAACAAGTGCATGAGAAAATGGCAGTTGTGGGACTGCTGGTGCCACGGTTGCATGCCTAGCAACATCATGGTCAAATTTTTACTTTTTTCTCTTTTCTTCATTTATTATTTGTTGTTGGGGCTCAACATCAGCCCCTTTATTTTTTTCTTGCTGTTCCATAGCAAAGGGGTGAATTCATTGGTTCTTTAACACTCATATTTATTTTATTTTCACTCTCCATGTCTTCCTCGGCTGCCCTGCCCACTAAATTGTCAACCACCCTGCCACTCCTTAGGGTAGTGATTGCATTAGCCTCCTCATGGATAGAGGAACCTTCTCTAATCATATACTACCCTTTAGGGTTGGCCAAGGATTGACTAGACAACCTGCCCTCCTCTCTCTTGTTCAAAGCATTACAGATTTGACCTAGCTGGTCCTCTATTTTTTTAATACTTTGCTTATGAGAATTCACAGTTTGAGCCAAATTTCCTAAATTTTGCATTGATGCCAGCATTTGCTCTTCAAAGGAAGAGGATCTGAGCTATGATGGAGGCAAGACCAAATGATTTAGCTGTGGAGCAGGCAACTGAAATTTTTGCCTAGGTGCGTATCCTTCGTTGAACTGAGGCTGAGGTCTGTATGGAGCTGCCAACTGCTGCTGCTGGGGCTGTTGGTATGGGGCTTGTCTCCACCTCAAATTTAGGTGGTTTCTCTATGTGTACCCAACAGGTTGCTGCCCATATGCTTGGGCAGTATTGGCATGTCGATAACTAACTCAGGGAACTGGTTGGCTGATGGACATTCTTGAAGAAAATGTGTGGGAGATTGGCATATCAGGCATGCCTCTTCCACTTGTGCAGTCATCCTAAGTTGCATCACATTCATCAATTTATCAAACTTTAAACTCAGATTGTCCACCTTCCTTTCTAATTCACTCTGCACCTTGACCTCATACATTTCACCTCTAGGGGTGGGTTCTTTCTCCAATTTAGCTAGGGTCTCGCTGTCATTGCGAGACAGTGACTCCTACTACATGGAATTCTTACCTATAATGTCAAACAACTCCCATGCCTCATCAGTTGTCTTGTGGAGGTAACTACCCCCACATGAGGCATCATGTCCCTACTTTTGGGATTAATTCCTTGGTAAAAGACTTGCACAAATTATCACTGTAGAATTTGGTAGTGGGGACATTGTTTTAACATTTCTTGAAACCTCTCCCATGCCTCATAAAAATCTTCAGTTGAGAATTGAGTAAATGATAATATGTTTGTCCTCATCTGACTAGTTTTATTCATGGGAAAGAATTTTGCCAGAAATTGGCTTCGGAGGTCACTCCATGTCTGGATGCTATTGGCTGGGAGCTTAGAGAGCCAGATGTTGGGTTTGTCCTTTAAGAAAAAGGGAAAAGTCTTAGTTTGGTAGGTTCAGTTCCCAAGCCAGCTATGTTAAATGTGGTGCAAAGTGCCAAGAATTTATCAATGTGCTTGTATTCCTTACTGAGCCCATGAAAGGATGGCAGCATGTTAATGGTGGAGGACTTGATTTCATAATTTCCCTCAACTGAAAGGAATTGTATGCAAAAGGGAGATGTGTAATCCCTAGGTGCATTGTATTCCTTCAGTGTCCTTTGCCTCTCAGCCATCACAGCTGGCTCAGTGTCAACAATAGGGGCTTGTGTGTTGTTTCTCAAGGTTAAGGGACCTTCTACCAAGCTTACATACACAACTTTAGCAGGTAAAGAAAATATTCACAGCATAAAAAAAATTTCAAACAAAATTTCAACTAAATAGATTTACAACTAAACTATTGACAGGGAATTCAACACAAATGGACTGAGTTTTAGAGTACAAGAAGTGCAAATAAAGCTAGCTAAACTCCCACTGCAGCTCTAGCTATTAAAGGCACAACTACAAAGAATTTTTTATACTATATTATAATACAACTCAGGTCTATTAAAAAGATCAATATCCCCGGTAGCGATGCTAAAAACTTGTTGGATTATTTTGGATTGTTGTCTTGTTATTGGTGAGAAAACAGTGATGAAGAAAAATAAATCAAAAAGTGAAGAGATGGAACTTGGATAAAATAGCGAATTTGAAATATACAGCCTGCAAGATACAGGGTTGTTGTAGAAGGTTTTGAGTAAGTAAGAGTTTGTCCCACAGAGAAATTGATCTAGAACCCAAAATAGGTTATATTAGTAGGCCTCCAGATTTGGCTATAGATCGGACAATCTTAGAGAAAGGGAGTTGGGTGTCACAACTACACTAAATTATCACTAAAAGAAGAGAAATAAAGTACAGTCCTATCCTAAAGAAAGGGTTATGAAGAAGGTGGTGATGGTGTGCGTTAAAATAAAGATAAAATGATGGGAAGTAGGTAATTGAGCTAAGGTTAATTTAGCTATGTAACTCAGACTTAGGGCTGCCTCTGCAGCAATCCCTCAGATGTCTATAAGCACATCTATAAGGAGAAAGTATCTAACTCAACTCTTATGATTTGACCTGGTCTCTTAAGGCTATAACCTGTCCACTTCAATGGACACAGGCTATCCAATAGAGATGATCAAACCACATGAGTTAAATCAGAAAACCAATCTGATCTAAGGGAATGGACTGATCTTAAGGCTATAACCTATCCACTTAAATGGTCACAGATTATCCAATAGATGTCCTCTGCCCAATGGATCAAATTAGAACATTAAAATCATTACAGACACCATGTTTTCCAAGCTATAAGCTCAGGCATCCATGAGAGAAAATAGTTCTTGAAAAACCAGTGGAAACCACAGTTGTTCAAAGGCTATTTGGGGACTTTAAATGCAGTTGATAATTGCTACTAAAGGCTTTCAATGACTCAGCTCACAAGTCTGTAATCTCTACAGAGAAATCAGATCTAACATCTGATGTTGGTCAAGTAAAACAGTGGGGAGCTTTCTCCTGCAACAACCTCACACAAGGCTATAAGCTCAAGTGCAGAGGAAAAGAATCCCTCTCAAATCTGTGGCTTGGAATCACCCTAGGGCTATAGTGTGTCCACTTAAATGGTCACAGGCTATCCACAGAGGTTATCCACGCCACAGGGGGCTAAGATGGAATATGAAAATTGCTGCTACCACCATGGTTACAGGGCTACAAGCTCAAGCTTCCATGGGGCTTTCAAATCATCTCAAGTCCTAGATGTATGACATAGATTGAACAAAACTATGAACAAATAGGAAATTAACAAATTGAATAAGCATTTGAAATATAAATTTCGTTGATCAAATAATACTTGCAATAAAATTTCTCAAGGTAGCAGCCTTGTGCATAACAGCTCTCAACAAATCCCATAGATTACAAGACCCATTACAAAAATTGAATAAAACTAAGCCCAATTGCTTACAATGGTCATAACCAGCAAGTGCTGGACTAAGGAGGAAGAAAATTGGAAAAAGAAGGAGATTAAATCCTAACCCTAATCTGCTCGAGCTCACAGCTGACTGAGGTTGAAGGAGAGATAATTTTCTAAATTAAAAATACAACTTATATACTCAGTCACTAATGCCTTGGCCAAAAGAAGATTAAACTCTAATTTATTAGCAGACATGGCTTGGTTACAACCCTTGGATGTCTTGGGATGTGTGCCCTGAGATCAAGGCCTTGGGATGTGTGCCCTAGACCTGGGGAAATCCCTAAAAGGTCCCTGAGTAAAGGATGAGAAGTGGAGAGCCTGAGCTTCGCGGGGCTGACTTTGACTCTTTAGTTCATTCACGTAGTTGCTGAGTGTTCACTCGGTCAGGTTTGGCTTGGAAAGTTCCCTGCTCACACAGAAGGATTTGAATTATCGCCCAGCTGCTCTACCCTGCAATGCTATTTCGAGGTAGAATTTGCACACTTTGGCTTTGCTCACGCAGTGGAGCTTTAGAAATTTCCTGTGGCGAGGGTCTCATGAATTATAGCTTTGATCTCGCTTGGCTCCATCTGTAGTGCATAGCACAGCTCGTCAGGTAGAGTTTTAGCTTTTACGCGTGCGAGAGCTACATGAGAGAAATTTTGAAGCACTCTCTCCTCTTGAGCTGCGCAAGCTTTCTTGATTCTTTTGTGCATATTAGTCTCACGATACTGTGCATGTGGCTGCTATAAGACTTGATCCTCGCGAGAGGATCGCGAGCTGGATTTCTGAAGGCTTTAGAGCATGAGTGCTATGCGAGGTCTTGGAGTGATTAGCTCAATTGAGGCACGTGACTACTACGCGAAGTAGTTCTTTGAGATTAATCCTTCACTGAGCTGTGTGAGTTCTTCGTGAGTTCATTTGTGCTACATGTATCAACTGTGCGAGGTAACTTTATTGCGGACTTAAACCGTGGGAGGCAAAACTCCTGATTGTGTGAGATAGCACTTCTGCTACTCTGCTGCACTGCAGGTGCTGGTGTTTCACCTCTCTCCACTCTTATCCACTCTTCTCTCATATGCTTGACTTCTTGGGTTCACCTTAGCATGCAAAATAGTCACCATGGTGTGTACCACTATGGTGCTCCATCAGTCTTTGGCCCAGCAGTCATCCTTAGCTTAGATTCTTTTTCTTTTTGGCAAAACAAGCATGGACTTTGTATTAAGCTGCAACAATTATTACTAACTACAAAACAAGCTAAACAAAGAGTTATTAGACAGCTCCAAGGTGCAGTAAAGGCTAGGTTAAGAGGTGAAAAGTGGTACTTTTCAGTGAATAATGACCTTCAAAGGCCTCAAAGCATGCTATATTGCCCCTAATGGTGTTCACCACCATGGTGCATCTTCCAAAAATCCATCAGCCCCATAACTTAGCTCAAAACTCATTCTTCTTGAATTGAAAATGATAGATTGCAACTTAAGCTATAATTTTCCTGCTATCTACAAAAACACAATTAAAAACCATTATTAACTAGCTCAGAGGTCTATTAAAGGCCAGGTAAAGGGGTGAAAAGTGGTACTTCTTAGAGATTAACACTAACCTAACCTAAACTATAAAAAATCATGCTAGAAACTCTCTAGAAAACTCTACCGTGCGAATTTCCTTAAATCTAAACCTAGGGTCTTTATTTATAGATTACAAGGCCCTAGCACTATTATGCATGGTAAGAAACTTTAAGGGATCCCTAAAAATCCTCCAAGGTAAACAAATCCAAAAGAAAATCTCCTCCGCTTGAGTAATCTAGCTTGCTGAAGAGAAATCCGGAGAGGATCTCGGATGCCAGAAGATATCCATGGCTATCGAACCTGATTTTCACATGGAAATAGTGTTTTGACCAGTCAAAAGTGGAGTTTGACCAGTCGAATTGAAGATTTGGTCTTCAAGTCATCACTGCTTCGCAGAGCTTCAAATTAACTTGAATTCCTAACCGATTGACTTGGTTGTGACTGGTCAAAAAAAAAATTTAAAATATATATATATATATATATATATATATATATATATATATATATATATGTATTTGAATGTTCTGTTTGCTCGATTCTCTTTCGATCGAACGGGTTCTGGCCAGTTCACTTTGATGTTAGCCGTTGAGAGAACTGACTGGTCAAAATAGCCATCTCGAGCGGTCCATTTGGACATCTTCAGTCTTCTATGTTTTCCTTCTAGTCACCTTCTTGTTGACCGAACCTGACCGGTCGAAACTGTGGTTTTGGTCGGTCAGAATATTCTTTCCAAGCTTTCCTTTAGCTGTTCTCCCTTGGATTCTTATCGGAGCTTCTGATTTCTTCTTAACTTTGCTCTTTTAATTTATTTTACATTTATCTGACTTTTGTACATGTTGCATCCCAACATGAACTAAAAGCATCCATTAGTAGTTAAGTAAGGGCTAGCATGGTCGAGATTTGCGTATAAATTATACGATTTTAGAGGCCGATCACACCCCCAAACCTCAACTTTGCTAGTCCCCAAGCAATGACAATAATAAATCATAACCCTAAAGCAAACTAGCCTAATAATATATAGACTAATCTATAAAAATAAGAGCCACTTTCGTAGGGAGCACGATTGCATTTGACATATGTAACAAGCCTCTAAACCCTTAGGTGATCCCTAGTGGAGGAGTTGTGTCTCCTGAGGGTTTTCAGTGAAGACACCCTTAAACTTCTAAAACTGTTTCAAAACCATCGATAAAAGAATTTTCAAACTTGGTTTTCATATGATATATACTTTTGAAATCAAAAGTTGGTTATCACTTTAGCATGCAAACTTTTATTTTCAAATACCGATGTTATGATAATTCACTGTTGCTTATTCCAATTAATCCAATGCTCTGATCCTTAGACAAATGTTTCCTCCATGCCTAGAGTGTCGTGTGTACATGCACCAATGCTTAAATCATTCTATCGTTGGATTAATCTAAACAAGGAATTGTCGGATCCCAAGTCTTGACTTAATCCTCACCTTAGGTATACACTCTCAACAAATTCACTCCGATGGATGATTTACTTAATCACTTACATGTGAGATGGAATTACAACACAAATAAAAAAGATCTCACATGATAAAAGAAATACGGTGTATCAAAGAATTTAAAAAGTAATCTCATAATGAAGGATGATTTTATCCTAAGCAAGTCATATCAAACACCATAGGCATTGCATCATCACTCTCCACAAGGCATTTACCAACCAAGATTGGATCAAAAAGGTCATTTTCAAGGTTGTAATTAGGCTTGAGTGAAGGTTATGAAAGAAAGGAAAATTGGATTCAAAGTTGTTTGAGAAACCGGAAGAGGAGACACATTTAATATTCTCATTTTTCAATCTTTTTGAATTTTTCAAAAAATAATTCTTTTTGCTTTTTCTTAATTCTCTTCCTTCTTTTTCTTTTCAACACCACCTCATGTTGTTTATTTGTCTCATTTTTCTACCTCTTGCACATATATACATTTTTTTGTTCTTTTTCTTTTCCTCTCTTCCCTTTTATTCAAATAAATTTATGTCATATGCTCCTTGTAAGCATTATTGCTATGACCCTCTACTTCCTCTCTTGCACTCATCCCTCTTTTGCAATTTCTCAGAGATTGAAGGGTAAAGTTTTGCATTTTCTGAACTGGTGTGGGGTATGGTTACTGAAGGCTTAACAAAAAATATTTACTATAAATTTTTCAACAAGGCTCAAAGGAGGTGCTAAAAGGTAAATCAGTATAAGGTGGGGCATTTTAGGAACAAACGAACCAAAATGGCCTTTGATCATTTCCTTTCAAGGTGGTAATGATGCCTATTTGTCTTGTATTGAAACACAAAGAATTTTACGCAATAATATAAAACACACAAAATAGACAATCTGAGATAAAGTGTATGAGATTTCAACAATTAAGCACGAATTCTAAAAATATGCCGAATTTATTTTAGCACTTGAAATTTCAGGGTAATCAATGATAACACTAGCGATACAATATTGTTGCCGATATAAAGATACAATCACCACCACAAAATGAACACAGACGATTTTAACGTGGAAAACCCTATCATATGTAAAAAGCACGGGATCTATCTCAAATCCAAGGCAAACAATCCACTATGAAAAATAACTTCTCACAGTACTTATGAATGAAATGCTCTATCACTCATCTCACCAACAACGATCGCTTCCCATGATAGTCCCTTTCACAGTGTAACATTATCGTCTTCAACTGTCATCTCTCACGATGGTCGACTCGTTTCACATGAGCCAACAACAAATTTGAAACATAACAAATTCAACCTCATATTACAAAGGCAAAGTTTTCTTTGAGATTTAGATCATTTTAGAATAACACTAGATTATTTCAAAGAGAGGAAATGGGGAATTCTTGAGATATTTTTGAAAGTTAAGATCTTTCCCCCAAAAACCTTTCCTCCCGAATCACTAACCCTCCTTTTAACCATTGGGACACGGACTCCCGTGAATCACTCACGGATGTCCATGAATCACTAACTTCCCTAATCATCAGGATGTCTGTGAACACTGAATGTACTTGACATTCTAACACATGTTGGGACCATTCCAAGGTTTGATCATAATTATGAAAAAATAGCTTACAATCTCAATCATGACAAAACCTAGCTTACAAGGACTCAACAAAACAAAAATTATATCATATTAGATCTCATCTAAGTCCTATACATCAATCTAGTATGCAATTTAAAAATTATTACTCTATTGCTCCTCCTAACTCATTTGCCAAGTATGATCAGACAAATAAAAGAATTCCTAGGAAGATCATGATACCTCGAGTTGGCCATTACACTCGATTCTTGAGAATCAAACAAAGTGTATTGGCTTTGATATCAAATAAAATTTTAGGGTAATTGATGATACCACAAGCGATACAATATTGTTGCTAATATAAAGATACAATCACCACCACAAAATGAACACAAATGATTTTAACGTGGAAAACCCTATCATAGGTAAAAAAGCACAGGATCTATCTCAAATCCAAGTCAAATATTCCACTATGAAAACTAACTTTTTATAGTGCTTATGAATGAAATACTTTTTCACTCATCTCACTCACAACGATCGCTTCCCACGATAGTCCCTTTCACATTGTAAAGTTGTCACCTTTAACTGTCATCTCTCACGATGGTCCACTCGTTTCACACGAGCCAACAACAAATTTGAAACATAACAAATTAAACCTAAGATCACAGAAGCAAATATTTCTTTGAGATTTAGATCATTTTAGAATAACACTAGATTATCTCAAAGAGAAGGGAAATGGGGAATTCTTGAGATATTTTTGAAAGTTAAGATCTTTCTCCCAAAAGTCTTTCTTCCTAAATCACTAACCCTCCTTTTAACCATCGGGATACGAACGTTCGTAAATAACTCACAGATGTCCATGAATCACTAACTTCCCTAACCATCGGGACACGAACATTCATGAATCACTCACGGATGTCCGTGACCACTAAATGTACTTGGCATTCTAACACATATTGGGAGCATTCCTAGATTTGATCATGATTATGACAAAATAGCTTACAATAGTCATCAAGAACAAGGAAAATTTTCTAAATCTCATTCGGGTTAGTCTTTCGTAGGATCCTAAAATTCCAGATTTAGACTAATCCTTTGATTTCTAGACCTAAGCATGGCAAGAGTGCAAAAAATTTTCTATGCAAGAAATTCAGATCAATTTTTAAATGTTCACAATGGAATTAATTATCCTAAACAACAACAGTTTTACCATAACATAATATTTTTAAAATCAGAATTTGCATGTGGCAGTGACTAATTTGAAAACTATGACAAAAATAAACACATGATGGTTTTAAAACTACTTAAAATATGGTATTGAGGGTGTATTTTAATCAGTGGTCCAACATGAGATACAAAAATTAAAGAACATGAACCATACATTAAACACAACACCCCCAAACCTAAGTGGTGTTATGTCCTTATTGCACAAAACATAAACATTGAATCTCAGCAAGAGGGACAAAATAAAGGAGGTACAAATTAGCCATTAAAGAAGCATTCTAGCCCGGTTGAACCAAGGCTAAAATACCCCAAGGATGGAGCAGGCATTCGATCTGGACAGGTCAGGGTTAATACGAAAAACATAAGTGAAACATATCAGGGAAAAGTGGCATAATGGGCCACCCCCCAAACATGTTTAAGAGTTATAATCAACACCACCTCAGAAATTTATGCAACCAACATAAATTAAAAAGAAAAACACAAACGAAAACAAAAGAAAGAGTAATTTATGTTCAATGTATAAAATTTATAGGAACTAAAGTAAGCACTTATGTACATAAAGTGGAAACCTAGGAAAAATCTAGACACGCCCAATCACTGATACGGAGCCACGGATACAGAAAGATACGCGTTGAAATGGTCGCATTGCTTTCAAAGAGGGTGTTCCTCCAAAAAGATATCTCTCCTCCCACAATATACCCAACATGGACTGAAATTTTATCTTCCAAAGCTTCAGCTTTGGAAGGAAGTCCAGCTTTGATTTTAAGTTGTACAACCCTCCTCGCTTAGGAGGTGTACTTCTTAATTTCTCCGGATCAGTCCTTCTCGATGCAAGGTGTTGCACTTAGTCCCCACTGAGGGTCTCAAAAAGATCCCATGCATCTGTCATGGTCAGTGAGAGAAACATAACTCCATAAGTAACATCAATCCATTACCGGGTTAGTTCATTTAGGCCTTCATAGAAACTGAGCACCAATTCCTAGCATGAGACCTCATGATGAGGGTACTGATGCAGAAGCTCATTGAAGCATTTCCAACTCGCATGAAAAGACTCTTCCAGAGTTTGATAGAATACAATAATTACCTTTCGGAATCAACTCATATTGTAGGTTCAGAAGTACTTATTGAAAAATATGTTTTGTAACTCTTCCCAACTAGTTACCGAGTAGATAGGCAAAGAGTTCAGCCACTGCTTTGCCCTGTCTCTAAGTGAAAACGGAAACAACCTCAAATGAGTGGCCTCTTTTGATAAGTTTTTAATTTTAAATGTAGAACAGATTTACAAAAGGAACATTAGATGCACATGGGGATCGTCGTTACCATGCCCATAAAAAATAGGAAGTAATTGAATCACATTGGGCTTAATCACGAAGACCCCATTATCGGCGGCTACAGTGTGCAACCGTGGGATTTTTTACGATCTCATCGTGACGATGTGCTCTCTAACAAAAATATAGAGTCACCACCCAGAGCTTTTGGTGTCCTGGGTAACCTAGATCATTTTTGTAAGCATCAAAGTACAATAAATGTGATTCTGAATCCGATCCACACCAAAGGCTCTTAGGTAGGGGTTTCATTTATCGATTAGGAAGGTGTTAGGCTCCCAATCAATTTGCTTAATGCAGTCTCTACTAATGGCTAAAACAAAAATAATATAAAAGAAAAGAAAAGGGCTTCCTCTTGCCCAAATGGGTCTTAAAGTCCTATTTGTGTCCCTCCATTCCTACCAAAAATTTGGCAGTGTAACGGCACAAATGGGAGGATAGAGGAGGAATCGAGAAGGTAGAGGAATAGAGGGGAGAGACGGGGCTCTCGAGCTCTTGTTCTACCATTGCGGAGCCTTGTGTTGGCTTGCTTCGGTGAGCTTTTGAAGGCTTGTATGGTAGGGGATGAGGTTCTAACTCCTAAGGCTTGATAGCTAAGAGGTAGAGGGAGAAGGCAAATGGATAGCACACACCTAACTAGGGGATCTATGGTGGAAAATATGGCTCAAAGGAGGTTTTGGAATTCTATATTTTGTATGAAAATGGTGCACCAAAGGGAGAAAGATCTTCTCACTCAAGCTCTTTCTCTCTTAGGCAAATTTTCTCAACCTCTAACCCAAGGGGAGGGGGGGGGGGTTCTATTTATAGGAGAAGAGTGGGTTAGGAGGCTACTTAGAGGCTAAGTAAGATTAGAAATTAGGTAATCTAGCATCTAAGGTTTCCTAAGGTTTTTAGAGCCTTGAAAAATGTGAGAAGGTTCGCTAATGATGGATGATAGGGTGGGGCTTTAAACCACTTAAGGGGTTGCACATAGATAGTAAATGGGTATAATAGAACTAGCAAAACAAACTCCAAAGGTCAAGGTGGTCAACAAGTCAAACCCAATCTTGATTTTCAGGGTAAAAACCCACAGTCACTGTTCATATGCCTGGCGTAACTATTAGTTACGCCAAGCATATGTACAATAAAATAGTGGAGCACAGTAGTTTTGGGAAGTCGACTGCCCGCGGGGGACCCACCTATAACTGGCACAACTAATAGTTGCCCCAGAAATGGCCTGGCGCAACTAATAGTTGCGCCAAATCCCTAGGGGGTTCCACAGTATATTTACCCTTTTTCCCCTATACTTCAGAGTGTAATATCTTCGTGTGTTACCTCCGATTGGGGTGATTCTTGGCCCTCTGGAAAGCTGAGGACTTCTACTTTTTAATGGTATGAGATTTGATCATAATAGAAGGTTGTAGCTAGTCCCGATGCACCACTCTTCATTCATTGCTCGAAAAAACTAGGTTCAGGTCCGGAACAGGTTCTAAGGGTCGGGATTGGTTTCTAAGGGTTTAGAAGGGATCCTAAGGTTTCAGAAGGGTTCCATACATTTCATAAAAAGCTCGGTGATGTGCCTCTCTCGAAAAGTATTCGATCAGGCCTTAGGCCAAATTTGAGTGTCTACAGATGCCCCTCTTTGGTATCCGATCACTAATAATCGAGTGTCAAGGCCTTACTGACGGGTCTGTTGCATTTAGAATGAACTTCAAAACATTAGAAAAGTAACATGGTGAGAAAATGAAAGCCCAATATGTCGGGAAAAAATGATCGTTTCTCAAGGTAATCAGTTCCCAAGCGCTTAACAACATTACTAGACATAACTGAGGTGAAAGATGAGTCGCAAAAGCCCAATAGCTAGGAAAAATGGTCGCTTCTCGAGATGTTTTGAAGGAGTTTGATGTTCAAGATTTATTTTGAATACAACAGGTTCGTAAGTAAGGAGGGTGATTGACTCACATTCAAAGATAGGTGCAACATAAGTACGCAAGGCTCCACAACTTGTGTCCAATCATATGAGGCATTGACCGCCTCGTCTAACTGGTCACGGGTTCCCCTGCTTGAAGCAGGGTTCGAGGTCTTTGGGTGAACCCATTGATCCTTAAATTTATTTAGCCCGACTATTCGAGCGGAGTGAAATAGATATCGCAACACTTTTTGGGAGTATGTGCCATTTTTCCAACGTGTCCTGGATCATCGTGACTTAGAGCATCTAACCTTTAAATAGAACCGAAGAGATCCGGCCAAAATTGGTTGTCCACTGAAGTAGATACCTAATCCTAGTCTCTGCCGATAATATTTTACAAATCTTTCAACTATGCATACACATGCACCCATTAGGGGCGATTAGTAACAAATGCGATGGAAGTCTCGACCCAAATCCGGTCCGGGTACAATTTAAGAGAACAAACGACCATCCTATGGATACCTAGACGCAAGGCGTATACTTTACAAGGATACCGCGCCAATATAGTTTTTAAGCCTGCGAAAATAAGGGAAATGAACCCTTCTGCATGTATGTTTACACATAGTTTGACTGATGTGTAGTTTCATTCTCAACAGGTTGGTCTCAACCAACAATTGATCTTTTTTATGACGGAGTTACCCGGACCTCAAACCCCATAGGCCGCACGCCTAGACTGCGCAGACCAAGAGTCTACACCTCCGAAATAGTTCATGATGAATCTCAAGTCAGGTACTCACATTCCTATGAATCTAAATACGGAGCATTTTAGCTCAAAAATTTAGCAGTGGTATCAACCTGACCGAAACATTGACCGTTTGATCGGGATTGGTGTTGTAGCTCCTACTTTGAAGTAGGATCCAAAAATCTAAGGCGAACCTTTAGACTTTGGACATTGATATGGCACAGCTGTATTGTTGATAAAATATTACCATTTTACCGCCTGGGGACACGCATGTGCGTCCAATCGTATGTGGCACAGACCGCCTCTTTTAACTGGTCACGGGTGTCCCTGCTTGAACTAGGGTTCAAGGTCTTTGGGCGAACCCATTAATATCGAAGTTTATTTAGCACGACTACCCGAGCGGAGTGAATGGGTGTCACAACACTTTTTGGGAGTGCATGCTATTTTTCCAAAACATATATCTTTTTTGTTTTTATCATTTTATGTGATTCTTAGATTTTTGAGTTATCATTTTATGTGATTTTTGAGTTTTAAGTAATCATTTTATGTGATGATATTTTTTTTGATTTTTCAAAACTACTATTTTTATGTGAACTACCTATCATTTTATGTGGATTTTCTATTATTTTTGGCTTTTTCTGTGGGATTTTTTTTTATGTGTAGGATCGGGACGCCCATTGCTC
The DNA here is from genome assembly GCA_021018995.1 of Chloranthus sessilifolius. NCBI lineage: Eukaryota > Viridiplantae > Streptophyta > Magnoliopsida > Chloranthales > Chloranthaceae > Chloranthus > Chloranthus sessilifolius. The sequence goes on along the minus strand of CM037593.1, from coordinate 46,724,670 downwards.
TCGGTCCATTTTATTCTAAGCACGACTTCCTGGGTAAGTTGAATGAGGATCAACATACCTTTAGGGGGCGCGTGCATCTACCGGGGGAAATCAAAACAAAGAGAGGGGGTACCGGGTTATGCATCCGACCCGTACCAGGCCTGAAGGCCCGCTTCCTAAGTGGCTGGCCAAAAGAAGCCCCTAAATTGCTTGGCGCAACTAATAGTTGTGCCAAGCCAAAAGAGGCCCCAAAATTGCCTGGCGCAACTAATAGTTGGGCCAAGCCAAAAGAGGCCCCAAAATTGCCTGCCGCAACTAATAGTTGCGCCAGGCCTGGCAAAGTTTCGAATTTAAGCAGCCCGAGTTCGGGCATCAAGGGAACATTTTTGAAATTTTTTCTTCCCCCCTCCTAAAAAACTGAAAATCGGCCTCTCCTAGGGTTCCTTTACATCGCCTCTACACGTGCCCCATTGCCGGCGTTAACTTGCGCCAATCGCTCGTCCGCATCGTGCTAGATCAACAACCCTATTTCCTTCACAAGGTAACATTAAAAACCTATTTTTCTTAATTTTTCTTGCTTTTTCTTGCAAATATGATCATGATCTTACATTCTTTGGTGAATAATGATTTATTTTTATGGTATGTATGCTTATTGATGATGTTTGGATGACTTCTTGTGATCAATTCCCAATTTTTGTTGTTTTCTAGATTTATTGGTGCCTAATATATATATATTTATTTATTTATTTATTTTTATTTTGTCTCTATTTGTGTATATAGAATGGTTTCTGTTTTTGTTGTTTTTATTTGTTCTTTTCTTTTGCATATAAAGCAATGGATTTTTGCTCTTTTATTTATACATATATATTTTTTTGAACACTAAATTAGAAAAAAAAATGGATTTTTGGTTTCGTTTTTAAAAATTTAATTAAGGAAAATGATTTTGGACTTCCCTTAAAATTAAGAAAATAAGGGATTTTTTTTTTTTTTTTTTTTTTTTTTGAAAATTAACTAAGGCATTTTTATTATTTTTGTGTTGTTGTTGTGTTTTTTTTTTTTTTTTTTTATTCCATGGGCATAAACTAAGGGGTTTGTTTTTGAAGTCCTTGTTTTTTTTTTTTGTTTGTTTTGTTTTTTTTTTTCTATATATAAGAGAAAGGCTCTTCTTTTTTGGTTTTTGGCTTTTTGGAGCATAAAAGAGATTTTTGGATTTTGATTTCAGGAGCATAAGGAAGTGATTTTTTTTTGTTTAACGAAGGACCCAAAAAGATATGGTTTCTCTTTTTCTATTTTTTTTTGTTTTTTGGAATATAAAGCAGGGACTCTTCACTTTCCTAATTGTAAAAGGACTTTTTCTTTGGTTTTGATTTTTGAAGCATAAAGAAATGATGATGTTGTTTTTTTTTTTGTTTTAACTAGCTTTATTCTTAAACCTAGAAAAAGGGAATTTTTTTTATTTTTCTTTTATTTGTTCTTGAAGATAAAAAAGGGGAGATTTTTTTTGCATTTTGTAGACACCCAAATTTGGCCCAAGGCCCGATCGAAACACATTTCGAGGGAAGCGCGCCTCCGAGCTTTTGATGGCATATATGAAACTCGTCCAAAACCTTAAGAGTCACCCCAAATCCTTAGGAATCATCCTAGATCCCTTAGGAACCTATCCCAACCCTTAGAACCCCTTTCGGACCCTAAACCTAACCTTCTTGGGCAATGGATGAAGAGAGGTGCACCAGGACTAGCTATGGCCTTCTACTACAATCGATCTCATACCATTGAAAAATAGAGGTCATCAGTTTTTCAACGGTCCAAGAATCGCCCCAATCGGAGTTGTACATCAAAAGATATGGCGGTTCAAATTCAGAAGGCAAAAGTGTAATTTCAATTGCCCCTCCTAGGGATTTGGTGCAACTAATAGTTGCACCAGTTATATTTTAGCCTGGCGCAACTATTAGTTGTGCCAAGAGACTTTCCTAGAATTTAAGCCTGGCGCAACTAATAGTTGCGCCAGCATTGAAGTGGCCCCCACCTCGGGAAGCCAATTTTCAGGCTACTGTGTTGCACTATTTTACTATGCATATGCCTGGCGTAACTAATAGTTGCGCCAGGCTTATGAACAATAACCTCTTATTTTTCTCTAAAATTCGTGTCTAGGGTTTGACTTGTTGACCACCTGGGTCTTTGGGGTGTATTTTGATAGATCTATTGCACCTTTTTGCACCATATTTGCAACCCATTAGGTGACTTAAGGCCCCTCCTTATCATCCACCATTGGAGGACCTTTTCACACCTTTCAAGGCTCCAAAAACCCTAGGAATTCTTAGATGTGAGATTACCTAATTACTAACCCTAATTAGCATCTAAGTGGTCTCCTAATCCACCCATTTCCTATAAATAGAGCCCCCTTCCCTTGGTTTTTGAGGTTGAGAATTTTTCCTAAAAGAGAAAGAGCTTAAGTGAGAAGATCTTTCTCCCTTTGATGCACCCTCCCCATACAAATTTCATAATTCAAAAAAACCCTTTAGACCTTAGTATTTCACTAAAAACCTCTAGGTTAGGTGTGTGTGATCCCCTAGCATTCCTTCTCTATCCCTTAGCTCCAAGCCTTAGGAGTTAGAACCCCATTCCATATCATACAAGCCTTCAAAAGCTCATCAAAGCATGTCACGCAAGGCTCTCCTACGGTGCTACAAGGGCCCAAGGGCTCCGGCTCTCCCTTTCCTTCTCCTATCTCTTTTTAATATTTCCTATCCTCCCATTTGTGTCGTTACGCCATTGAATTTTTGGTAGGAACGGAGGGGCCTAAATAGGATTTAAGGCCCATTTGGGTAAGAGGAAACCATTTTCTTTTCTTTTACTTTAGTTTTGTTTTGGCCATTAGTAGAGACCGCGTTAAGCGGGTTGATCGGGTGCCTAGCACCTTCTCGATCGATAACCGAAGCCCCTATCCAAAAGCCTTTGGTGTGGACCGGATTCAGAGTCATATTTTTAGCACTTCAGTGCTCATAAAAATGAACTAGGTTTCTTGGGACACCAAAAGCTCCGGGTGGCGACTCTTTGTTTTTGTTAGAAAGCGCATCATCGCGAAAGGATGGTCACAAATCTGACGATTGTACAGATGGCGACTCCGCTGGGGATAGCTTGTAGAGCTTCTCCTTGAAATTTGGCCATTTATTTCTTATTTTACTAACCTTTTTGCTCTTTTTTTTTTGCATTATTTTTATTTTTTTACTCACCCCTACTTTCCCGTCATTTACGAGCCTTAGTCGATCGGCAGGCCTACATGCACATTGTCTTTTAATTTTTTATACTTTTCCATCGTTTTAGGTGCCTTAGCCGATCGGCAGGTCTACTTGAGCATTGTCTTTTAATTTCCTTTAAATTTTTATCATTTAAAGCGCCTTAGCCGATTTGCGGGCCTACTTGTGCACTCATATCCCAACAGTGGACGCCGGCCCGTGGTGGCGGCACGAGGCCATCACCCCTGGTCTTTGAACTAAATAAAACCTCCATAAAAAAAAAAGAGTTTTGAAAAAATTAAAAATTGAGCCAAGAGTAGGGAGCATAATTAACTTGTTTTACGGGGTAGGTTTTAAAAGGGTTGGGTTTAGGCACACATACAACCACCTGGGTCTTAGTATGGTGACAGCCCTTAGTGGTGATGATCCAGAAGAGTCCCAGCCCACCTAGTATCTGAGAAGACGCTTGCTTCAGAGGTATATCGGGTGGGTTCCCATTCCAAAGCTTAAAACCCTAGGGGAGCGCACTAGCGAGTTATACCAGACTCAAACCCCTTAGGTACTGTGAGGAGAAAACCGATCACAAAAACAGCTTAGTTCCCAAAAGCTTAGCTTCCATAAAACCCAAAAAAAGACCCATTTTCAGGCTGTTGTTCCCTGCTGTTATAAATTCTGGAGCATCATTTTTCCCTGGCGCAAGTATTAGTTGCGCCAATGTAAAAATCTCAGATTTATAACTGGCGCAACTATAGTTGCACCAGCTTTAAATCCGCCCATTTTTACCTTGGCGCCTGTATTAGTTGTGCCAAGTCTACCTAGACAACAACAACCCGAAATCTGAGGCTTTCTCACCTCCGAAGTCCCCCGATTAGTGTGTTTAGTACCTCCATTTGGGCCCCGCCATCTCTAACAACCAATACGCCCCCGCCGGTCAAAAGAAAGTAACTTCTTTTTGGCTCATTTTGGGGGATCAGGTTGTTTGCCTCAATTTCTATGCCTTCAATAGATCGAAGGTCCTCCTTCGATTCGTTTGAAGTGCGTCAGAATCGTCACCGCAGGTCTTGAATTAAGGTACGAAAGCCACCCGAGAAGGAAATTCTAAGGCCTCGAAACCTTTGTTTTGTAAAATTTTCTCTTAAAAAAAAAAAAAAATATATATATATATATATATAATAATAACAATAAAAATCAAATCAAAACCTAACAAAATAGAGTACTTGTGGTGCCGACACAACGACATCATCTTGCCCTCCGGCGTCCCATAGGGGAAGAAGGAGGACTTTTGGGCCTTATCCAAGGCACCCTTACCCAACCCGTTCCCGTAGAATGTCGTGGGTAGTGGACCTGGCTTATGCCGATCCTGACTCATCCCCGCCACACTCTCCGACCCATTCCCATTCGGGGGAAGTCTTTTCCACCATCCCCCTCACCCAATCACCCTTTACCATTACCGGCCCCTTTGGTGCCCCCATTTTCCCAACAACTACCTCCCAAAACATCCAAAGTCCAAACTCCCCATCTTTTGCCCAAACCATGCCCATGCCAAATCCAACACATTTCCCATCCACATTCATGACAAACCCAAACTCATTCTCCCAATCCACATCCATGCCCCATATCCCATCTTCCCCTTATAGGCCCAATCCACCCACATTCACATACACCACTTCCGCCTTATCCAACCCCCCACAAATCCCCCTTCTACCCGGGTCATGCCCATTTTTATCGGAGCCATGCCCAATTTTTCTCACCCCTCCATACCATACCCTCCTTCATCCCAAAACATACCTCATACATCCCCTCATCCCTCCAATCTACGCCATATTCCCTCACTTACCCGAGTCACGCCTAATTTTACTTAGGCCATGCCCAATTTATCCTCCACATCCATACCCCATCCCCCCTTAAATCTGTCATCCACATCCGACCCTCCTTCCATGACCATGACGGAGGAGATGTTCCAAGCCTATTCCATGTGAAAGGCTTCCCAAAAAGCCTCCTCTCCTCCACACCCCGTGTCCATGAACCCATCTCACACCGTAGCTAGTCTCCCTGCCTCACTTCCCCATGACCCCCATCTCCCATATGCCCCAATGCCCAATGGCCCAAACCCCCATCTCCCACATACCCCAAGGCCCATTGGCCCAAAACCCCACCATTCACCATGGCCTGTTGGCCTAAAACCCCACCACCCATGATCTCCAAGGCCCAATGGCCCAACACCCCATCACCCATACTCAAGGGCCCATGGCCTAAAATCATCAAGGGCCCATGGCCCAACCCACATCCTCCAAGGGCCAATAGCCCATACCCACCAATGGCCCATGGCCCATACCCCTCAAAGCCCACTGGGCCAGACATATCAAGGGCCCATGGCCTAGATCCATCAAGGCCCACTGGGCCAAACCGACCTAAGGCCCATAGCCCAAACCCACCAAGGCCCACTGTGTCAAACCTATCCAAAGCCCATGGCCCAAACTCGCCAAGGGCCCATGGCCTAGACCCACCCAGGGCTCATGGCCCAAACCCAACAAGGCCCACTAGCTCGGACCCAACTAGGGCCCACAGCCCAGACCCACCCAAGGCCCATGGCCCAAACTTATCATGACCAAGATTTCATGGCCCAAGCCCAAATCCCACACTCATACCTCCCCCAATACCCCCAACATTTCCCCCAACCTTCACACCTGGGTCAAACCCATGCCATACCCCAAACACAATTTTCCCATGGCCCAGTACCCAAGACCATCTCTAAACCACTCCCCATGCCCAATGGCCCCATCAGGCCCCACCCCAAAACCAAACTTCCACTCATCCCATCATCCAACGAACTTTCCCTCACCCCCAATGGGCTCACCCAACCCTCGCTCATGCAATTCCCCTCAAACCCATGCAACACCAACAAGAGAATCTCACTCTCACTGCACACTATGCCGACTAGCAGTATGAGCAGGACAAGATTAAGAATAGTGGAGCCTATGCTGGGGCATTGACTAGCCTGAACCCTCCTCTCATAACTGCCCACCCCTTGGTGGCCCAAAGTGAAGTCCAGCCAACGGCCGAGAAAGCAGCCCCTGTATCAAAAGAGTCAGAACAGCTGAAAGAACAGTTGGATAAAATATAGAAGCAGCTGATGAAAATGGGTGGTGCTAAGATCCATGCCACGGACTTCACAGATCTATGTCTGTTTGCAGAGTCCCCTTTGTTGATGTATTTTAAGTGCTTGCTACTGACTTTATTGAAGACAGTGATAAGAATGGGGTAAATGAAAAATGAGTGAAAGGTAGAGTGATGATTACGGAGCAGCAAGCCTAAAATATGCACAGTCCTACAAGATACAGGGCCTGTTGTAGCAAGTTTTAATAGGTAAGAGTTTGTCCCACAGGGAAGTTGATCTTAAGCTCCAAGGGAGCCATCTTTAGTAGGCCCTCCAGATCTGGCTACAGATCTGCAAATCCTAGATGAAAGGGGATTTATGGTCACTATAGTCTAAATCCTAAGGTATCCTTATCTCTAAACTATAGAAAGGGTTAAGAAAGAAGATGGAGTGAGAAAATAAATATAAAAGGGTGAGAAGTATGCTATTAGGTATAGATCTGATGGGTCTTGCAACTCAGACTCAGATTTGTGGCTATAAAAATCCTGTCCAATGGCTACATTATCACAAAAGAGGAGAAAGAATCCAACTCATCCCTATGCCATGATCCAATCCCTTAAGGCTATAACCTATCCACTTAAATAGTCACAGACTATCCAATAGGGGAACCACAATGCAGAGATGGGTCAGAACAAGCTTATCATTGTAGGCACTACTTCATCCAGGCTACAAGCTCAAGAATCCATAGGAACCTCATCCTCTAAAGTTCTGTGTGTGGGGATAGGCCTACAAAGTGCACGAGCCTGGACACACAGGACCAGCAAGAGTTTGAGTACTAGCTTTTAAGCATGGCTGTTCACTACTTTAGAAAGTCTGCAGTGAGCCAGTCACAAACCTACAATCTCTATAGCCAAATCAGTTCTGTAATCTAATGGTGGATCTATACAAATATAGGGGAGTCTGTCTCTGCACAATATCTCATAGGGCTACAAGCACAAGTGCAGAGAAGAAGGATCTGTCTTAGGTCTGTAGATTGGCCTCACCTTAGGGCTATAACCTATCCACTTGAATGGTCACAGACTATCCACAGAGGCTATCCTCCTCACAAAGGTCTAAGACAGAACAAGAGCATTGCTGCCGCCACCATGTTCACAAGGCTACTAGCTCAAGCTCTCATGGGAAATCAGATTTAGTGAATCCTGTGGTGGGGGAAGGCCTACAATGTGCCTAACCTGGACACACAAGTCACTTAGATCTAAATAAAATATTAAAAACAATCCTCCATTGCTTACAATACAACTTAGCAATGAAGGATCTCAAGGCAATAGCCTTGTACAGAACAACTCAAAACAAGAACATCATCCCATACATGCTATAAATCTTATTATAAAAACTCCATTAAAATTTATACCAGATAATCATACAAAAGGTATAGCCAGCAAATGCTGGACTATGGAGAGAAAAGAAAAGGAAAAAGAAAACTCCTAAACCCTAACCTTAGCCTACTGTACTTCTACAGTTGGTTTTAGGAAGAAGCACCAAAGTTGAGAAAAAGAGAGTCTATTCCAAGATGATCCTCAAACCTAAGCTAGGCTTAGGCTTATATAGCAGTCAATTCTCTCTCAATTAGGGTTAGGAAAACCCTAATTTCTCAATGTAATTACAGCCCATTCCTGTCTCTTGGATGCCTCAGGACATGTGCATGGAGATTGGAGCATTGGAGTGCGTGCCTTAATTGCTGGAGATGCTCAGATTGCCCTTACAAAAGTGGGGAGAAGTTTAGAACCCGATCCTCGCTGGATAGAAAGGATTTGTAGATCTTGCTGCATGGTAGATTTGGCATCGCGGGGTTGCTTTGACTTGGAGTTCATGCAGTCGCGAGATTGACATTCTGACCATCGCGGGGTACAGATGGCTGTCGCGAGATTGCTCAGCTTGAAGCTCTTGCAGTCTTGGGGTTGGTGCTTTAATCCTCACGGGAATGCTTTGGGCGTCGCGGGGTTGATATCTTGTATTTGAATGGCGCGAGAACTGGCGCGAGAATGGCACGCGCAATTCATTCCTTGTGAATCCTGCTACGATCCTTGCATAGAGAATAATATTCATAGGTTCCTGGATGGTGCGAGCAGTTCCTTGAAAGTGTGTGCCCCACGACTACTGCGCGATAACTGCGCGCGAGAGTGCCTGGAGTTCTCTCTCTTTAGTGAATCGCGCGATGATTAAAGACTCCTTTCTTGAGCTGCGCGAGCACTTAAGACTGAGCCTCTCGAGGACCTCGCCAAGTCTACTTTTCAATTCTTTATGGCACCAAATCGCACGAGAATGGCGCGAAGACTGTGCGACTAGTTTTGTGCCGTCTTTAAAAGCCCGCGACGACTGCGCGAAGGCACCATCTCTGGTTCAATTAAACCCTGCGACATCTGTGTGAGGCATTCTGCTTGGTCTGTTTCTAATATGTTGTGCCTATGCTGCAGCCAACTCTCTATCTGGGTTCATCCTTCGTTCTGCTGAGGTAGTTCTGGGGCAACAGTGAGCTTCTTAGCATGGTTAGGGGTTTATTGGCAGCTGCTACTTATTACCTACAGAACATGCTTAAAACACTTTTACTAAATGATTAAGGGTCTAACAGAGATTAAGTTAAGGGGTGAAAAGTGACACTTTTCAGGTCTTAACACACCCCTAAACCTAATCTTTGCTAGTCCCTTAGCAAAGCTCTAATTAAATGTCACTTTCGTAGGTATCACGGATACATTTAGCATATGTACCAAGCCTTTTAAACCCCTAAGTGATCCCTAGTGGAGGAGTGAAGTCTCGCGAGGGTTTTTAGTGAAGATACCCACTAACTTCATTAAAATCAGTTAAGTATAGTGCAGATAATGACAACATAGATTCAAATGTTTAAAGTTTCATTCCACACCCATTTAGCACTTAGAGGAAACTGCGGCAATGTTTACAGGCCATTTAGAACTTAAAAGTTAACATATGTTTGCCTGACCACCATTCATTTAATATTAGAATTTCAATGTATAAAAATCAGTACCCAGCTTGCCTTTAATTCGAAATTCAGGTTGGATACAATCCCAATGGGGTTAAAATTCAGACCCAATTCTCACTTGGGCTATCTCTCACATTAATAACCTGAGGGTGTTCTCATTCTCAACAGCTCAAGAGCAGTTGCAGACCCCAAATGGGCTTGCAAGCATGAGCATAGGCCAAGCTTCTAATTTCTGACATCTTCAAGGATTTTCACCATAGATTGGACAACTCTTCATCTCCACATGACAGCTCATTTGACTTTGGATCCACAAGGTCTTTTAGAATGGGTTGTAATGTGACTTATGGCTGAGGGGTGTACAAAATAAAAGGGGTACAAAGGGAATCCAAATTGAGAAATCAGCAAGATAAGGAGTGGTTCATGACTTCACAACCTTCATTTCAGTAAAAACTTCATCTTCCTCTTCTATTTCAGAGACAAAGTGGCCAACTTCTCCTCTTCATTTCACTTTTCAGATGATGATATTCTCTAGACTTCTCTTTCTTTTTCTCTTTTTATTTTCTTTATTCATTCTTTTGATGAAATGCCCCACAACTGCCATTAATACACAGCTGTTCACAAGTTGCTTTTCTTCACCTTCCATAGAATATTGGACCATTCTCAGTATCTTTACCTCCTTCTCCTTTACCTCTGAATTTTCAGAGTGAGGGTAAGGTTGACTCAGGTAATGAGGTTAAGGTGCAAGTTTTCTGGTATTTGTGAAAGAAAAAATATGATTTTAAGGCTCAACTAGTGTATGCAAAATGGCAGATTTTAAAAGGTTTGATTTTTAGGCTCAAACTATCCAAATGAGGGCCTTGGATCATTTCCTTAGTCTCATGAGTGCTGTCAATTAGTTTTGATTTGGAGTTGCAGAACTTCTAGTGAAGAAGTCCTGATTCAATCAGTCCTTAGAGCAGAAATAATGCTAAAAACACTCTTCAAAAGAAAATTCTGGGCCCAAATCTCACTAGGTATGGTCATCACATTTAACCCATGAGGTGTATTTTCATCTGCTTCTCTCTTCTTAGGTTCACTGAGTACTATCTGACAAAAATTTCTAATATTAGCTTCATGGTGGTGTCAAGATCAACCTTTTTCTGTTTCCAAAAGTCTGCAAAAATATTTAAATTTTGACATGTTTCCTCATTGTATCAAGTTAGTGGAAATTAGCTTTATTTATCTCAGTTATACCACCATTATTGCACTAAAATTAACTATTTTATTGGCAGACTGCCACACCCCCAAACCATTTGGAGCAGTGTCCTCACTGGTTCAGAGGTGATAAAAAGTAGTAGAATCCAAGCAGACAGACAGAAATAAACACAGAAGAAGATAGGGAAACTGAAAGAAAATAATGCTAAGAACAGTATAGAACAAAAAGAAACTTTCATTAAAAATATATATATATATATATGACAAAAAGATGGAAAAGGAAAAGACAAAATGGGGGGGGGGGATCAATGTGTAGCCGGGGGAGGGTTTGAGGAAGATGGAGGGGGAGATGCAGGTGGTGCCATTTTTTTCTTCTTCTTTTCTCTCTTCTCTCTTTTTCTCTTTTTCTTTTCCTCCTTGGCGAGGATCCGCTGGACCTCGTCAAATTCATCCCAGAGAAATTGTAAGAACTCCGACTCCTTTGGAGGTGGGGGATCTTCCCAGATGGGGTAGAATTTGATTAGGAACCCGAAGGGGTTGTCATCTGCCATTTGTTTGAGTAGGGGTGGGCTTCTAGGGTTAGAACAGGAGGGATGAAATGAAAAGGGACTGATGGCCGATTTAAAAGAGGGGGACGAGGGAACATGAATCAGCGGAATTGAAATTGTGCTCCTTTTCAAACTTGGCAATAAATGAGCGGTGTGTGGGGATGGAAGAAACACACAACTGGCTCTTGGAAAAGAGAATGAGCATTAATTGAATATCTAAAGATAGGCATGGAATTTAAAGGGGTCAGTGTATCGTGCGGGGATCCTCGCGAGGAACAATCAGTGAGGAGTAGTGTTCATTTCTAGCGCAGCTGAGCTGGGGATCTCCGCGAGATAGCCTGTCATGGCTCATCAATTTGAAAAGGAAGCCATTGAAATCCCTGAGGCAAGTATGTGCACAGATTTATATAGCCACCATCTACATCTAACCTCCACACGAATTACTATTTCAAAGAAACATAGGCTCTCTAAACTCATCTCCCATGAATGACAAAAAAGAATAAAATGAAAACTAGTAAACAAACAGAAAGAAGCACACAGAACAGAGCAATAGACAAAAACTAGAAATTCTATTAAAGTGGAAGAAAATATTTACAAATGTAGTTACAAGAAGAAAAACCTAATCTACAATCTAAAAACTAGGGTCTAATCTGATTCCGAATCTGTAAGGAAATCCCAGCCCATCTTTTTATCGTGTGCCTTAAGGGCAGCTCTGTCCTATTTCTTCTTTTCTTCCCTTGCTTTTTTAGCTTCGACTAGTGTTTTCTTGGCGGTTGGAGCTTTAGGTGCCCTCACCCTTACTTTTGGTGGCTTGGGAGCTTTTGGTTCCTTGGGTTCTTGAGGAGCTTTTCCTTTGCACTTAGCAGGGGGGGTGGCAGGGGATTTTCCTTTGCCTTTGCCTTTGGCTTCTGCTTCTGCAGTGGGGACCACTGGAGATTTCCTTTTACCTTTAGCTTGGGGTTCCTCAGTGGGGACCACTGGGGACTTCCCTTTTCTAGTGGACTCAGATTGGGCAGGGGACTGTGCCTCTTCAAACTGGGCAGCAGGCTCTTTGCCAATTTTTAAAGGGACAACTTTGGGAGCAGACCTCTTAGCAGTGGCTTTTCTCCGCTGAGGATAAGTTTGCTCTTGTGGAGGTGCAGTAGAGGCCTTGGGAGGTGGAGGCTGCTCTGTAGGAGGTGAGGGAAAAGGGGCAACTGGGGCCTTGCCTTTCTCTTGATGGGTCTTTGGTTGGGCCTCCTCAGATTAGATAGCAGCAGATGGAGGAGCTTCGGGCTGGGTGGTGGGTATTTGAACAGAGATTGGGGTCGGCTAGTAAGGTTTATTTCGGGCAGCAGCCAATGCGGATTCCAATGCAGCGATCTAGATTTGATGTTTGAGGATATCAGTCTCATAGATCTCCTTTTGGATTTGGCAGATCTCCTGGGAATTGTTTAACCTCTTTTCCAACAATCTGGCCCGCGCCTTTTCAGCAGCAGCATTTGATTTCTCAAACTTCAAATTTAGCTCATGATAAGTAGCTATAGCCTTTATCTTCTGATATTCCTCCAGGATATTTTTCCACCCCAAGGAGATGCCCAGTATTTGTTTTCTGTGGGCCTCCGTCATCTCATCAGTCTTCTCTAGCAGGAGAGTCTCAATTGATTGGCGTAGCTTGGCCATGCCCCTCAGGACATCCTTCCTCAGGTAAGCATTATCCTGCATGTGATGTAGGATGGTGAGGTAAGGAGGGCTGTAAAAATGATGTTTTGGGGCGATGGAAAGATAGGAGGTGGAAGGAGCAAAGTGTGCTTGGTCCTGGGGGGGAGGAGATGGGGTAACAGTGGGTAGGTCTATTTGAGGGGGAAGGGTGATAAGTTATGGGTCAGTCTGTGTCTTTTTGTTAGTGAACGTTGGAGGTGGTAGGATAAGAGGTGGAATGGAGGGTATAGGGAGAAATGAAAATGGGATAAGCTCAGTAGGAGTAGGGGGTGGAGGTGGGGGAAAAATGGGAATTGTGAAAGGTAGGAAAGGAAATGGGGAGGTAGAAGTTACTGTTGATGGTGGGAGGGTGTGAAAATCAGGAGGGAAGTCTGTTTGGGTTTCGTTGTCAGTGGACAGGACCAGGGGTGTTGAAGTGGATGATGGAGGGATGGGTGGAGTGGTTAAAGTGTGTAGGGTGGATTGGATGAAGGTGAGTTCAGCCTACATCTGGTCCTATTTTTGGGTATTGGTGGATAACTGGGCTTGTATGTCTTGGATAAGGGATAGGATGAGGGTCAGTGTGTCAAAGCTAGGAGGTTGAGTTTGGGAAGAAGAGGGTATTGGTTGGAAAGGGGACAAAGGAGCATGATGGAAAGTGGAGGGAGGGGAAGAGTGGGGTTCTGGGGAGTGGTGCTGTGAGATAGTTGGGGAGTCTGGCAGAGGGGTGTAGTAGGCAGGCATTGTTTCAAGAAAGATAGAGATGAAGGCTTGGAAGCCTATGGATGTGTTAAGGGTTAAGTCAATGTCTGGGAGAGGGGATGTAGTAGATATGACTGGGGTGGTGATTTCTTCAAGGTGGGGTGGGTCAATGGGGATAGAAGGTATTGAGGGTGGTGTCTGGGAGATGGTTGGGATGGTCGCAGTTGTTTTTCATTTTTTGTAGGAGATGAGTGGAAGGCTGGTAGGCTTAGGTGGAGATGAGGGGGGAATTGTGGCTGTATACTGAGGTAAGATAGGGGATGGTGAGTCCTCCCATGGACCAAGCACAGGTGAAGGGGGAGTGGGTATGGAGAATGGAAACAGAGGGGGGTGAGAGATGGATGCAAGAGGGGTGGTGGATGCAGTAGTAATAGGTGTTGCTGCAGTGATGGAAGTGATAATCTCTGGAGGCACCTCTTTTGTAGCAGGGGTAGACCCTGATCCGGCTGCCGCTTCTGTTTGCTTGGGCAAGACCTGAGCCTCAGCTTTCTTCTTTTTCTGGCCCCCCATCAAGCTCCTGCGATTCCCCATTGCCTCTTGGCAAAGGTAGTAGGGGTAAGAGTGGTGGTTTGCTTAGTCCTTCCTATCTTGTATTCCCCCTTAATCAACAGAAAGGTAATGATTCTGGCATAGGGTAGAGTGTGAGGCTTCTTGTTTGACCCTAACTCCTCCACTGTGTCTTTCATTGCCTCAAAAATTAGCCAGGCTGCATGGAACCCATGGCCCATGTGGAAGGAGTAGACAGCATCCGCAATGGGGGTCTCCTCTCCTACTGATGTCCTGAGTAATATATGTTCTTTCACAGGACTTGGTCAATGAATAGGAGCTCAAGTTCCAATTCTCTCCTTCTGATCGAGTCTCCTGTGGCTTTTAATCCTCTAGTTAGGGCCCGTGCAATTGTATCAATGGATGCACGCAGAGGGGGGCCATATCCACAGCTAGGATTGAATGCTACTGGGATGCCCAACACTTCAGCAATCATCTTAGGGCCCACTAACATATCAAAGTCGTCAATCATCACTAGCAGGCACCTTGTCCATCGTTGTCCTTCTTGACCTTGATGTGCTGATAAAACAGCTGCACTAGCCTGGGATAGGCTAGTGCTGGAATTCCTCTCATCAATGGCATCAGGCCCGCTTTGCTTATAAACTATACTGCAGGGGCAGAGAGGGGTTCGTTCTTAAAAAAAGGTACATCAAAGGCTGTTTCAGGCTCCAATGGAATTGACTCCATGAGCTTAGAAGGGGTAGAGAACTTAGTGGTTGGTACCGCCGCCTCCTCAACCACTTCCTTTCCTTTTTTGGGGGACTTTGAAGTCTTGGCCTTTTTAGGGGTGGTCTCTGCAGGGTCTTTGTCCTTTCCTTTTCTCTTCTATGCAGTTTTTGGAGCCATTTCTAACTCTGTCTTCTTGTTTGAGGAACGGAGGCTGAGATCTAGGGTTTTGTTTGATTTGACGCACAGGGCACCTCAAGATCTTTGAACAGAGGGCAATGAATGGGGGTGATGTTAGGAACAACTTTGTAGATTTGTGACGTGAATGATGAGCTGTAGGAGTGATGTTGGAAGGGAGAGGGAGAGCGGCAGAAGCTAGGGTTTCGCAGAGGGAAGAAGGAAGCAGATAATGAAAAAGGGACAAAGCACGGGGTTGAAATACTTATTACGAAGCTCGGCGCGCTTTGGACCATCTGGTCACGGGGTTGGAAATGAACCTAGCGAAGGTGTTGATTAAATCTGGATTGCGTGACAATCTCTCAAGTTGTCCTTGGAGTGCGCGACAGAGTGAGATGAATTCATGTGAATTGCGCGAGCGGCTCCTAGGTCTCTTTTGGATTGCACGAAAAGCTCTGAGGTTCATTTTGAATCTCGCGACAGTAAATGAAGTATTTCTGTTGAATTGCGCGAGCGGCTCCTAGGTCTTTATTGAACCTCACGATAACTTTTGAATCTCGCGATAGTCTTCCAAGCTTCCTTTTTGGACCCAGCGACAGTAAGGTATAAAACAGAGAGCATGTGCTCTCTGTTCTGCCCCTTTTCCCTATTTGCTGTGGTTGGATCTTGGGCATGACTCTCTCCTATGGCTACCTCTAGACACATGTAAAATCAATCATTCAATCAAAACAACCTCCCACATTAGGCATGCAACAGAAGCTATCAATTGAAAAACAGTAAGAATCAAACCAAGCATCAAAAGTTTAAAACAGATTGGTCCAGATTCAGATAAGACCACGAACAAATCCTAAAGAATAGAAACAAAAGAAAGTAAGATAAATCAACCAAAACAACATACATACATATGATCTGATGTGTTTGAAGAAGGATCTCCTTGAAGGTGAATGGTGTCCATGAGTTCGGCAGGTTTTTCAAAACAAGGCTTAAGCCTCTGACCATTCACTTTCAAGGTTCTCCCAGACTTGGGATCCTTGATTTCCACAGCACCAGATGGGGAAACATGCATCACAATGTAGGGACCTTCCCATCTGGATTTCAATTTGCCAGGAAAAAATTTAAGTTTGGAGTTAAACAACCAAACCTTATCACCAGCAGTGAAATTCTTTCTTAACAGCCCTTTGTCAAAGAAAGTTTTAGACCTTTCCTTGTAGATCCTGGCATTGGCATACGCATCCATCCTTAGTTCTTCCAATTCCGACAGCTGCAGCAACCTGTGGAGACCAGCAAAAGTTAGATCTAGATTTAAATATTTGATGGCTCAATAGGCCCTGTGTTCTAACTCCACTGGGAGATGACAGGCCTTGCCATAGACCAGTCTGAATGGGGACATACCAATGGGAGTCTTATAGGCAGTCCTATAAGCCCACAGTGCATCATTAAGCTTGTCAGCCCAATCCTTCCTATCAGTCCTCACAGTCTTCTCAAGGATATGCTTATCTCCCTATTTGAAATTTCAACTTGCCCACTGGTTTGTGGGTGGTAGGGAGTAGCAATCTTATGGGTGACAGAATATTTCTTGAGCAAGCTCTCAAAATTTTTGTTACAGAAATGGCCCCCCCCATCACTGATAATGGCTCTAGGGGTACCAAATCTGGAGAAGATATTCTGCTTTATGAACTTGAGGACAACCTGATTATCATTAGTTCTAGTGGCAATGGCTTCTACCCATTTGGAAACATTGTCCACTGCCACTAAGATGAAATGAAAACCATTTGAAGGAGGAAAGGGGCCCATAAAATCAATACCCCATACATCAAACAGTTCTACAACACGGATGGGCTGTAAAGGCATTGAATTTCGTTTAGACAGCCCTCCTAGTTTCTAACATCTTTCACAGGCTTTACAATGTGTATGGGCATCTCTGAAAAGAGAAGGCCAATAGAAACCACACTGTAACACTTTGTCAGCTATTTTTCTCCCACTAAAGTGACCCCCACAGGCATTTTCATGGCACATGGCCTGAATACTGGGGATATCACTTTCGGGAACACATTTCCGAATGATTTGGTCTGTACAATATTTGTACAAGCAAGGTTCCTCCCAGAAAAAGAATTTGACCTATGAGAAAAGCAGGTCTTTGTCCATTTTTATCCAATGGGCAGGAATCTTGCCTATAACTAGATAATTGACAATATGTGTATACCAAGGAACTGAAGATTGGATGGCAAACAATTGCTCATCCGGGAATACATTATTTATGGCAAGGTCATCAACACCTTTCTCCAACATAATTCTGGATAAGTGGTCAGCCACCACATTTTCTACACCCTTCTTGTCCTTGATTTCGATGTCAAACTCCTGCAACAGGAGTATCCATCTAATCAATCTGGGCTTTGCATCCTTCATGGATAGTAGGTACTTTAATGTTGAGTGGTCGGTGAAGATGATAATTTTAGACCTAAGTAGGTAAGGTCTAAACTTGTCCACAGCAAAAACCACTGCCAGAAGCTCTTTCTCAGTGGTTGTGTAGTTCAGTTGAGCTTCAGCAAGTGACTTGTTGAGATATGCAATGACCACAGGCAGCTTATCCTTTCTCTGGCCCAGGACAGCACCCATTGCCAAGTCAGATGTATCACACATCAACTCAAAGGGCAGGGTATAGTCAGGTGTTTGGAGTACAGGGGCAAAGGTGAAGCAGATTTTTAGAGTTTCAAAAGCCTTCAGACATTTAGCAGAGAAGTCAAAGGGCACATCCTGGCAGAGCAGGTGGCACAATGGTTTAGCAATTTTGCTGAAGTCTTTGATAAACCTCCTGTAGTATCCAGCATGCCCAAGGAAGGATCTGATTTGCTTGACTGTTCTCGGAGGGGGCAAATTTTTAATGAGGTCAACTTTTGCCTTGTCTACCTCAATTCCATCTTTAGAGACTACATGGCCCAACACAATTCCCTGTATTACCATGAAGTGGCTCTTCTCCCAACTTAAGACCAAATTGGTCTCTTCACATCTTTGTAAGACCTGATGGAGGTGTTGTAGACATTGGTCAAAGCTATCCCCATAAATCGAAAAATCATCCATGAAAATTTCCAAGAATTTGTCAATCATATCAGAAAAAATTGCATACATACACCTCTGAAAGGTGGCTGGGGCATTACACAGTCCAAAAGGCATCCTTCTGTAAACAAAGGTGCCAAAAGGACAAGTAAAAGTAGTTTTCTCTTGATCCAGAGGGTACACAGGGATCTAATTGTACCCTGAGTAGCCATCAAGAAAACAATAAAAAGCCTTCCCAGCCAACTTATCCAAAATTTGATCAATAAAGGGGAGAGAGAAGTGGTCTTTTCTGGTCTTGGAGTTGAGTTTTTGATAATCGATGCAAACTCTCCAGCCAGTGGTCTCCCTGGTTGGTCTCAACTCTCCAGAGTCGATTGTGATCACTGTTATGCCAGATTTCTTTGGTACCACCAGGATTGGTGCCACCCATTCAGAATCAGAGATGGGTTAAATTACCCCAGCATCCAGCAACGTAATGATTTCTTTCAGAACCACTTCTTGCATGTGAGGATTCAATTTCTACTGCATTTCCCTGGAGGGTGTTGAGCCCTCCTCGAGATGAATCCTATGCATACAGATTGATGCATCAATCCCTCCTAGATCAGCAATGGTCCAGCCAATTGCTTTCTTGTGCTTCCTCAAAACTGTTAGCAATTCCTCCTCTTGCTCACTGGTTAGAGAAGAGGAGATAATTATAGGAAGTTTCTCTTCTTTCTCGAGGAAAGCATATTTCAATGTCTCTAACAGCTTCTTGAGCTCCAGATCAGGGGCTTGTTGGATGGACGGCAGGGTTGGTGTATTGTTGGTTGGAGGAAGGGACAACAATGTAGGTTTCCAATTGGAATGCTGCACTAAGCCCACAGAAGACCTCACTAGGGATATGTCTTCTGGCATTAAAGCTAGGCTTCCTTCCTCCACCATGTTCGAAACTTTGGTTAAATCAGTGATAATGTTGCTCCACTCCAGCAGAGTGGGCAGTTCTTCTTCAACACTTTCTTCTAGTACATCCACTGCAAAGCATTCCTCATTGTCCAGCTAAGGGTACTTTGCACTATTGTACACATTAAGCTCAACTTTCATCTATTCGAAAGTGACCTCCACGATCCCAGACCTGCATTGAATGCATGCATTGGCAGTGGCCAAGAATGGTCCTCCTAGAATAACAGGTATTGGGGATGTACTCTTGCTGCAACCCATGTCCAAAACAAGGAAGTCTGTAGGATAGAAGAACTTGTCTACCCCTACTAGGACATCCTCAACCACTCCCATGGGTTTCCTCTCAGACCTATCAGCCATCAATAGAATAATGGGGGTGGGCTTGAGCTCCCCCAAGCCTAGCTGCTGATACACACTGTATGGCAGCATGTTAACACTGGCTCCAAGGTCCAAAAGGGCTTTCCCAATCGTGTGGTCTCTAATAATACAAGGAATAGTAGGTATCCCTAGGTCTTGCAACTTCTCGGGCATTGTCATGGTTAATACAGAATTGACTGTATCAGTCGCAAAGACCTTTTTAGACAAATGGCCTCTGGCCTTCCTTTTCTGAGTACAAAGGTCTTTCAGAAACTTTGCATAGGCTGGGACCTGTTGGATTGCATCAAGCAGGGGTAAATTTATTTTGACCTGCTTAAAGGTCTCCATCATTTCATCGATCTGTGCCTGACCCTTATCAAAAGGGGCAGGGCCACTCAAAGCTTGAGGAAATGGCAGCTGAGGTATAGCTGGTTCCTCAGCTGCAAGCCTATGGCTAAACTTTTATTTTATTCTTTTGTCTATTTTATCTCCTGCTTAGGCTCAACTACAACCTCTTTATTTTTCCCTTATTGAAAAGTAGCAGGAAGTTCTTGACTCTATGCCCTTACAAAGTCTTTATCACTTTTACTTGACATTTCCTTGGGATAGACCTCTCCTTGTTCCTTTTCGACCTGGTTGTCTACCAGCCTACCAGACCTTAGGGCAGTTATGGCATTGGCCCCCTCAAAATTGGAGGAGCCTTCTCCGATGGAATACTGGCCCTTAGGGTTGGCAATTAGTTGGCTTGGCAACCTGCCCTCCTCTCTTTTAGCCAGAGCATTGGCTATTTGGCCAAGCTGCTCTTCTATTTTCTTAATGTTTTGACTATGAGAAGTCATAGTCTGATTCAAGGGTCCAAGGCTTTGCAATTGGGCTAAAACCTGGTCCTCGAAAGAAGCACTTCAGGACTGAGGTGGTGGAACTATCAATTGATTTTGTTGTTGGGACTGCTGTTGTTGGAAAATCAACCTTGGGGCATAACCCTAGTTAAACTACTGCTGTAGCCTTTGAGATAAGGCCAACATTTGTTGTGGCTGTATATAATTGTCTTGCCTCCACCTCAAAATTGGGTGGTCTCTCCATTGGTAACCAGCATTTTGGTGCTGGTATCCATATGGTTGTTTATTGTAGCCACCAGATTATTGCTGCCCAAAAGATTGGGCAGCAGCAGCCTGTTCCATTACAAACTTAGGGTATTGCCCTGCAGATGGGCACTCTTCTACTGTGTGTTGTGGGGATTGGCATATCAGACATGCCTCCATCACTTGTACAACCATTTTGGGCTGCACCACAGTCAAAAGTTTATCAAATCTTTCAGTAAGATTGGCCATCTGCATTCTCAGATCATCATTTCCCCTAACTTCGTACATTTTTCCTTTAGAAGTCTCAGCGAACCCCAGCTTAAGAGGAGGCTCTTAAACAATTCTAGATGAGGACATCTTCTAAAAAGCATTTTCACTTATGACCTCGAACAAGTTCCATGCCTCATCAGCTGTTTTATGCATGTATGTTCCACCACACGAGGCATCTACCATGTCTTTGCTCTTCTCATCAATCCTATTGTAGAAGCTCTAGACAAGCTACCAGTCAGGGATCTTATGGTGGGGACATTGTTTGAGCATCTCTTTAAATCTATCCCAGCATTGGATAAAATATTTAGTTGGGGACTGAGCAAAAGAAAGTATGCCTTTCCTCAGCTGGCTGGTCTTGGTCTCTAGGAAAAATTAAGATAGAAATCTTGTATGGAGGTCTTTCCAGGAAGTGATGCTGTTGTTTAGGAGAGTAGATAACCAGGTCATGGCTCTGTCCTTTAGGGAGAAAGGAAAGAGCCTTAACCTAGTGGCTTCTGGTCCCAAACCAGCAATGGAGAATGTCGTGCATAGGGCCAAGAACTGGTCAATGTGCTTGTAAGGGTCTTCCTTGCTAAGCCCATGGAAGGAGGGAAGCATTTGGATGATGGAAGTTTTGATTTCGTAGTTTCCTTGAACATCTGGGAATTGAATGCGGAATGGAGAATTGTAATCATCTGGAGCATTCAATTCCTTCAATGTTCTAGGTTGTTCTTCACCCATAACTGCTGTCTCAATTTCATTAGGGGGCTCAACTGTGTGAGCCTATGCCTTCTCGGTCTTCTACACCTTTCTATCTCAGGGTTAGCAGGCTCTAATGTAGGACTGAGGGATCTCCTTCCTAACATGCACACATACCAATAGCAGGGAAGACTATTCGCAGGCACATTACACTTAATAAAAATTGCAACTATCCTAATCAACTGCTATGGAATCTTCAAAGGAGAAATAGACTGAGTTTTGAGGGTTAGAGAAGTGCAAACAGAGGTAGCTAGACTCCCAGTGCAATTCTACTCTTCTTCTCTGCTACGGTCTAGATCTGTAAGAAAAATTCCAAATGTAATTCAGCAGTATCAATTATTCACAACTACAGCTCCCAAAGAATAAAGAATCAAAAATCTAGAGTCTACTAAAAGATCAATGTCCCCGGCAACGGTGCCAAAAACTTATTGATGTATTTTAAGTGCTTGCTACTGACTTTATTGAAGACAGGGATAAGAATGGGGTAAATGAAAAATGAGTGAAAGGTAGAGTGATGATTACGGAGCAGCAAGCCTAAAATATGCACAGTCCTGCAAGATACAGGGCCTATTGTAGCAAGTTTTAATAAGTAAGAGTTTGTCCCACAAGGAAGTTGATCTTAAGCTCCAAGGGAGCCATCTTTAGTAGGCCCTCCAGATCTGGCTACAGATCTGGCAATCCTAGATGGAAGGAGATTTATGGTCACTATAGTCTAAATCCTAAGGTATCCTAATGTCTAAACTATAGAAACGGTTAAGAAAGAAGATGGGGTGAGAAAATAAATATAAAAGAGTGAGAAGTATGCTATTAGGTACAGATCTGATGGGTCTTGCAACTCAGACTCAGATCTGTGGCTATAAAAATCCTGTCCAATGGCAACATTATCACTAAAGAGGAGAAAGAATCTAACTCATCCATGTGCCATGATCCAATCCCTTAAGGCTATAACCTATCCACTTAAATGGTCATAGACTATCCAATAGAGGAACCACAATGCAGAGATGGGTCAGAACAAGCTTATCATTGTAGGCACTACTTCATCCAAGCTACAAGCTCAAGAATCCATAGGAACCTCATCCTCTAAAGTTCTGTGTGTGGGGCTAGGCCTACAAAGTGCACGAGCCTGGACACAGGACCAGCAAGAGTTTGAGTACTAGCTTTTAAGCATCGTTGTTCACTGCTTTAGAAAGTCTGCAGTGAGCTAGTCACAAGCCTACAATCTCTACAGCCAAATCAGTTCTGCAATCTGATGGTGGATCTATACAAATATAGGGGAGTCTGTCTCTGCACAATCTCTCACAGGGCTACAATCACAAGTGCATAGAAGAAGGATCTGTCTTAGGTCTGTGGATTGGCCTCACCCTAGGGCTATAACCTATCCACTTGAATGGTCACAGACTATCCACAGAGGCTATCCTCCTCACAAAGGTCTAAGAGAGAACAAGAGCATTGCTGGCGCCACCATGTTCACAAGGCTACTAGCTCGATTTAGTGAATCCTGTGGTGGGGGAAGGCTTGCAATGTGCCTAACTTGGACACACAGGTCACTTAGATCTAAATAAAATATTAAAAACAATCCTCCATTACTTACGATACAACTTAACAATGGAGGATCTCAAGGTAGCAGCCTTGTACATGACAACTCAAAACAAGAATATCATCCCATACATGCTATAAATCCTATTACAAAAACTCCATTAAAATTTATACCAGATAATCATACAAAAGGCATAGCCAGTAAATGTTGGACAATGGAGAGAAAGAAAAAGGAAAAAGAAAACTCCTAAACCCTAACCTTAGCCTACTGTACTTCTACAGTTGGTTTTAGGAAGAAGCACCGAAGTTGAGAAAAAGAGAGTCTATTCCACGATGATCCTCAAACCTAAGCTAGGCTTAGGCTTATATAGCAGTCGATTCTCTCTCAATTAGGGTTAGGAAAACCCTAATTTCTCAATGTAATTGCGGCCCATTCCTGTCCCTTGGATGTCTCGCGGCATGTGCACGAAGATTGGAGCATTGGAGTGCATGCCCTAATTGTTGGAGATGCCCAGATTGCCCTTGCAGAAGTGGGGAGAAGTTTAGAACTTGATCCTCGCTGGATAGAAAGGATTTGTAGATCTTGTCGCGTGGTAGATTTGGCATTGTCGGGTTGCTTTAACTTGGAGTTCATGCAGTCGCGGGGTTGCTTTGACTTGGAGTTCATGCAGTCGCGGGATTGACATTCTGGTCATCGCGGGGTATTGATGGCTATCGCAAGATTGCTCACCTTGAAGCTCTTACAGTCTCCGGGTTGGTGCTTTAATCATCGCGGGAATGCTTTGGGCGTCGCAGGGTTGATATCTTGCATTTGAATGGCGCGAGAACTGGCGCGAGAATGGCGCGATCAATTCGTTCCTTGTGAATCTTGCGGCGATCCTCACGAAGAGAATAATATTCATAGGTTTCGGATCATGACGATTCTGAAAGTGTGTGCCTCGACTCTGTAGCGACAAGCTGCAGCGTGCCTGGAGCTCTCTCTCTTTAGTGAATCGTGCGACGATTGAAGACTCCTTTCTTGAGCTGTGTGAAACTGCGCGAGCACTTAAGACTGAGCCTCGCGAGGACCTCGCGAAGTCTGCTTTTCAATTCTTTCTAGCACCAAATCGCACGAGAATGGCGCCAAGACTGCGTGACTAGTTTTGTGCCGTCTTCAGAAGCCCGCGACGACTGCGCGAAGGCACCATCTCTGGTTCAATTGAACTCTGCGACATCTGTGCGAGGCATTCTTCTTGGTCCATTTCTGATTTGCTGTGCCTATGCTGCAGCCAACTCTCTGTCTAGGTTCATCCTTCGTTCTACTGAGGTAGTTCTAGGGCAACAGTGAGCTTCTTGGCATGGTTAGGGGTTTATTGGCAGCTGCTGCTTATTACCTACAGAACATGCTTAAAATACTTTTATTAAATGATTAAGGGTCTAACAGAGATTAAGTTAAGGGGTGAAAAGTGGCACTTTTCAGGTCTTAATACCCTTGCCCCCCAAATTTTAAATGTCAGCATTCGACAAATACAACGACACTGGCAGTCCAATACCACACCTAAAGTCCTACTGTGGGGACATGTGCCAATATGGAGGGGACGAAAGACTACTGATAAAAGTCTTTCAGAAGAGCTTGACCGGTTCGGCCTTGAGATGGTTCACATCTTTAGAACTATCCATGATGAAGACGTGGAAAGATCTGACCCACTTATTCCAAGAACAATATGTCTATAATATAGACATTGAGCCGTGTAAGTTAGACTTAGCCCGTCTGAGGCAAAACCCGAATGAGACCTTCAGTGACTATTTGGGACGGTGGAGAGCACTAGCAACTCAAGTCAGAAACATGAAACCTGATGATGAGCATATCAAAATGATTTTAAAGAATACTCTGCTAGTGATCTCAGACTTTTTGGTGTACCAGCAGCAGTCCAGCTTTGCTGATTTGGTGAGAAATGCTAATCGATACGAGGACGCTATCAGGGAAGGTCTCTTGAATAAAAATGTACCGAGTGGGACTAGTGGGGTTAGGAGATTTTCAAAACAAAGGAATGATAAGAGAATTAGGGCCGACATCCAAAACATCGCCAATACCAGGCCTAATAATAAAGTAACTCCGTTCTAATTTCAAGCGACCCTGATCGGCAGGTCGAGCAGACGGAATCTGACGGGAATGGGCAAGGAATGCAAATGACTCCGGAGCAGAGGAGAGCCCGCTATAACCGAGTGTTTACACCTTTGGGGCAATCTTTAAGTGTACTCTTACCTTTATTAATAGAAAAGGGATTAGTTACTATCCGTCAATCGCAACCTCCTCCGCACCTAATCCCAAAGAACTATAACCCAAATACCCACTGCAATTTTCATCAGGGTCCAGGTCACCCGACTGATCGTTGCTTCCCATTGAAGCATGCGATCCAAGATTTAATCGATGCTGGAAAGATCATTCCCCCTACACCTACCCAGCAATCTAGCATGCGAATATCCACCAAGTGCCTTTGCCATCACATCCTACTGGAGGAGCAGGTCCCAAACCCACCGTCAAAATGGTAGAGGAATATAAGTAGGTATTTGAGTTTGACCCATCCGATTACATCAGTGAGTAGGAGAGCTATGTAGCACCATTGCCGAGAAATGTTGAAGAAAGGAATATCAGGGTGATTGAACCCCTGAATTTGTCAGATTATTTCCCCAACCCGACTCCACAAATTGAACCCTTGGATCTCAGGGCATACTTTCCATCACCCACACCCATCAATTATGTGCACATAAATGCATATCAGCCATACACCACCACCCCCATTAATTACCCAATGAACCAACAGGCCCCTAATCCTCCACCGCCAATAAACTACCAATGGCCTGCGCCACCCCATTACCCTCAGTTCAACCACCTACAAATTCCACCACCCCCTTCAATTACCTAATGGCCCATCAAACCCCCGATCCCCCGCCAGCACCTATAACCTACCAATGGCCTACTTTTATCCCTTTTCCCCCAGTACCACCACCGTCAAGCTTTATCACCCCCATTTGGCCCAATTTGGCCACTCAACCAGCTACCACCAAAATAAACCAAGTGTTGCCCACACCACTTGAGCCATCTGTGCATGCACCTCAAGTACCGGCAACCATACCCTTCCAGCTCTCAGGACCAACTTATGACCCTCATCAGGTCCCACTGAGCTACGAGCAAACCAATGCTAATGCCGACAACAGCAATAGAGAGGAAGCTATGGACTTTGTTACCAGGTCAGGGAAGATCTCGAAATAGCCAGAAGCACCAGCGACAGTACAAGCCCAGCCAAAGAGGAAGAAAGATAGCATAATGAACCCATTTGAGAAAATGAGTCGAGAGCACATACTAGAGACTCAGCTGAGAAGAATGCCCGCCCATATAACTGTATGTGATATGTTGATGACGTCCCCACTCCATTTCCAAGCATTAATGGGGGCTTTAAAAAATGCGCATGTGTCACTTCAAGTTAGCCCAAATGAGGTCGGGCAGATAATTGATCAAGTAATGGCTCCGAATGCCATTTCATTTTCTGACACTGACTTACCAGAGAAAGGAGGTAGTCACTCAAAGTCTTTAAATATAACAGTCGAGTCTGCAAATATGGTAATCCCCTTGGTTCTAATCGATAACGGGTCTGCATTGAATATATGCCCATTAAGAACCGCCACCAAGATCGGGGTCGATCCATGCATATTGACAGGCATAAGAACCAGCGCTAGAGATTTTGACAATACCAGGAGAGAAATAATGGGAGAAGTTTATCTTGAGCTTCTAATTGGGCCAATGACCTTTTCCATTTTGTTTCAAGTAATGGATATTAAATCCTCATTTAATTTGTTGTTGGGGCACCCGTGGCTGCACGAAGTTGGAGCCATACCTTCCACGTTACACCAAAAACTCAAATTTACATCTAGGCATAAGATTATTACAATCATCAGAGAGGGGCACAGTGAGAAAGAAAAGGCCACCAATAGTGTTAAGAAACCCAATATATTGGATGTACTGCACACCGATGAGGATGTTGACCTCCATAATTTCGAATATGAAGTATCGACAATACTCCCGGAGTCCATTGAGGGCATCATTCTTAATATTGGAGGCAGAGTGGTAGCAGTGGTGGCTATGCTCCAAAAGTGGGGATCTCAGAAAGGAAGGGGTCTGGGGCCCAGATTACAAGGGAGGAAAGAGCCAGTTATCGCCATGGGGCAGAAGGTCCGATTCGGGTTAGGTTACAAACCCACAGAGGAAGAGGTCTGAGAGGCTAAAGAGAAAGCCAGGGTCGCTGCAGCTGCAAGAGCTCGAGGAATCAACATAGAAGAGAAACCTCGCCCTAGGGTGCACATCAGGGAATCCTCTGTCAGCGCTGGGGTCGTAAAGATCGATCAAAATGGGGTAACCCATTTGACCCCACACAAACCCATAGCCCCTGTCCATCCCACCAATCCCCACATTACCCTTCCTAGCTTAGAGATAGATTAGGCAGCATTGTCCCTTTTCGAAGAATGACGGCCAGTACCTGAACAAACTCCCCCTGTGGTAAATCACCACAAAATGGTGTTGACATTTTAGGACATCGTCTTTGACGAAATAGGGATCAATACGATAGAGGCTGACTCCAAAGTGCCATATCAGTCAGCACCCTCCATCCGAATAGGTAAAGTAGTGGCCTTTTAGGTATGCAATTGGGTATCTCTACCCCAAACCCTGGAAGTGGGGAGTGGCCTAACATTTGGCACCTGTTTCCTAAAAAAATATAACTTATAAAAAGTGAGATAAACCCTTGGCAGGTAATACCTTGTATATATAGCAACCTGCTTTACCAAGGGTCCGTCTCTGAAGAAAACAAAAATCTCAAAAATATTGAAAAAATATAAAACCCAAAAAAATTGCCTTTTAAGATTCTAGATAAAATCCCACAAAAAGATGCCTTAATCAAAATACCCATCCCACATAAAATCAACCCCTCTCCTGTAGAAATACAAGAAGAGGTAGGAGTTACAAGTGTGGATGAGGATAATCCTTTGGAGGAGCTTCCCAATGAGCTCCTTGACCGATTTGCCGACTTTAAGCATGGCCCTACCCCCATTGTTGAGGAAATTAAAGACGTCAATTTAGGGATCGAGGAGATTCCTCGAATTACCAAGATCGGAATGTCATTGTCTCCCAAAGAAAGGAAAAGCATGATCGACTTCCTTTGGTCATACTAAGACATTTTTGCCTGGTCATACGAGGACATGCCTGGTCTGGACACCGATTTGGTCGAGCATGAGTTGCCTCTCTACCCTGATATGATGCCGGTTAAGCAGAATCTGAGACGTCTCTGACCTGAGTGAATGTTGAAAGTCAAACACGAGGTCGTCAAGCAGTATGATGCAGGGTTTCTCATGGTATCTAAGTACCCACAGTGGCTAGCCAACATTATGCCAGTGCCGAAGAAAGATGGAAAGGTCCGCATGTGTATCGATTTTTGCAATTTGAATAGAGCGAGCCCAAAGGAT
Organism: Chloranthus sessilifolius; assembly: GCA_021018995.1. NCBI lineage: Eukaryota > Viridiplantae > Streptophyta > Magnoliopsida > Chloranthales > Chloranthaceae > Chloranthus > Chloranthus sessilifolius. The sequence goes on along the minus strand of CM037593.1, from coordinate 46,696,321 downwards.
GATTTCCCATTACCGCACATTAACATCATGGTTGATAACACTGCTAAGCACGGGATGCTTTCTTTTATGAACGAATTCTTCGGATATAATTAGATAAATATGGCAGAGGCAGAGCGAGAGAAAACATCGCTCATTACCCCCTGAGGAACCTTTTCCTAAGGAGTCATGCCATCTGGGCTGAAGAACGCCGGTGCAACATACCAGAGAGCCATGACTGTGCTATTTCATGACATGATGTACTGAGAAATCAAAGTATATGTTGATGATATGATAGCCAAGTCATCGGAGTGAGGCGATCACTAGGTAAACCTCCATAAGCTATTTGAAAGACTGAGAAAATACAGACTACGTCTGAGTCCACAAAAGTGTGCATTTGGTGCTATGTTTAGAAAGCTGTTGGGATTCATCGTCAGCAGGAAAGGGATCGAGGTCGACTCAATCAAAGTCAAAGCTATCACTGAAATGCCGCCACCATCTACTAAGAAAGAGGTTAGAGGGTTCTTGGGCAGAATCTAATATATCAGTCGGTCCATTACGCAATTAACTCCAATCTGCACACCGATCTTCAAGCTACTTCGGAAGAACTCACCCGTCGAATGGAATGACGACTGCCAAGCAACATTCAATAAAATCAAAAGCTACCTCCTCAATCCACCTATTTTGGTACCACCCGAGCTGGGGAGACCACTCTTAATGTACCTCTCCATGATCGAGGTCTCGATGGGATGTGTCTTAGGTCATCATGACAAAACAGGAAGAAGAGAGCAGGCCATTTACTATCTGAGCAAGGAGTTTACTAATTATGAAATGCGCTATTCTCATCTGGAGAAAGCATGCCTGGCTCTTGCTATATACCTAACATTTGGCACCCGTTTCCCAAAAAAAAAAACAACTTATAAAAAGTGAGATAAACCCTTGGCAGGTAATACCTTGTATATATAGCAACCCGCTTTGCTAAGGGTCCGTCTCTGAAGAAAACAAAAATCTCAAAAATATTGAAAAAATATAAAACCCAAAAAAATTGTCTCTTAAGATTCCAGATAAAATCCCACAAAAAGATGCCTTAATCGAAATACCCATCCCACATAAAATCAACCCCTTTCCTGTAGAAATACATGAAGAGGTAGGAGTTACGAGTCTGGAAGAGGATAATCCTTTGGAGGAGCTTCCCAATGAGCTCCTTGACCGATTTGCCAACTTTAAGCATGGCCCTACCCCCATTGTCGAGGAAACTAAATACGTCAATTTAGGGACCAAGGAGATTCCTCGAATTACCGAGATCGGAATGTCACTGTCTCCCAAAGAAAGGAAAAGCATGATCGACTTCCTTTGGTCATACCAAGATGTTTTTGCCTGGTCATACGAGGACATGTCTGGTCTGGACACCGATTTGGTCTAGCATGAGTTACCTCTCTACCCTTATATGAAGCCGGATAAGCAGAATCTGAGACGTCTCTGAACTGAGTGGATGTTGAAAGTCGAAGATGAGGTCATCAAGCAGTATGATGCAAGGTTTCTCATGGTATCTAAGTACCCATAGTGGCTAGCCAACATTATTCCTGTGCCGAAGAAAGATGGAGAGGTCCGCATGTGTATCGATTTCTGTAATTTGAATAGAGCGAGCCCGAAGGATGATTTCCCATTACCGCACATCGACATCTTGGTCGATAACGACGCTAAACACGGGATGGTTTCTTTTATTAAAGAAAACTCCGGATATAATTAAATAAGGATGGTAGAGGCGGATAAAGAGAAAACATCGTTCATTACCCCCTGAAGAACCTTTTGCTATTGAGTCGTGCCATCTGGGCTGAAGAACGCTGGTGCAACGTACCAGAGAGCCATGACTGTGCTATTTCATGACATGATGCACCGAGAAATCAAAGTATATGTCGATGATATGATTGCCAAGTCATCGAAGCAAGGCGATCACTAGGTAAACCTCATAAGCTATTTGAAAGACTGAGAAAAGACAGACTACGTCTGAATCCACAAAAGTGTGCATTTGGTGCTATGTTCGGAAAGCTGTTGGGATTCCTCGTCAGCAGGAGAGGGATCGAGGTCGACCCAATCCAAGTCAAAGCTATCACTGAAATGTCGCCACCATCTACTAAGAAAGAGGTTAGAGGGTTCTTGGGCAGAATATAATATATCAGTCGGTTCATTACGCAACTAACTCCAATCTGCACGCCTATCTTCAAGCTACTTCGGAAGAACTCACTCGTCGAATGGAATGACGACTGCCAGGCGACATTCGATAAAATCAAAAGCTACCTCGTCAATCCACCTATTTTGGTACCACCCGAGCCGGGGAGACCACTCTTAATGTACCTCTCCACGACCGAGGTCTCGATGGGATGTGTCTTAGGTCAGCATGAAGAAACAGGAAGAAGAGAGCTGGCCATTTACTATCTGAGCAAGGAGTTTACTAATTATGAAATGCGCTATTCTCATCTGGAGAAAGCATGCCTGGCTCTTGCTAAATACCTAACATTTGGCACCCGTTTCCCAAAAAAAAACAACCTATAAAAAGTGAGATAAACCCTTGGCAGGTAATACCTTGTATATATCGCAACCCGCTCCGCCAAGGGTCCGTCTCTAAAGAAAACAAAAATCTCAAAAACATTAAAAAAATATAAAACCCAAAAAAATTATCTTTTAAGATTCCAGATAAAATCCCACAAAAAGATGCCTTAATCGAAATACCCATCCCACATAAAATCAACCCCTTTCCTGTAGGAATACATGAAGAGGTAAGAGTTACGAGTCTGAATGAGGATAATCCTTTGGAGGAGCTTCACAATAAGCTCCTTGACCAATTTTCCGACTTTAAGCATGGCCCTACCCCCATTGTCGAGGAAACTAAAGACCTCAATTCTGGGATCGAGGAGATTCCTCGAATTACCAAGATCGAAATGTCACTATCTCCCGAAGAAAGGAAAAGCATGATCAACTTCCTTCGGTCATACCAAGACATTTTTGTTTGGTCATATGAGGACATGCCTGGTCTAGACTCCAATTTGGTCGAGCATGAGTTGCCTCTCTACCCTGATATGATGCCGGTTAAGCAGAATCTGAGATGTCTCTGACCTGAGTGGATGTTGAAAGTCAAACACGAAGTCGTCAAGCAGTATGATGCAGGGTTTCTCATGGTATCTAAGTACCCACAGTGGCTAGCCAACATTATGCCAGTGCCGAAGAAAGATGGAAAGGTCCACATGTGTATCGATTTTTGCAATTTGAATAGAGCGAGCCCAAAGGATGATTTCCCATTACCGCACATCGACATCATGGTTGATAACACTGCTAAGCACGGGATGCTTTCTTTTATGAACGAATTCTTCGGATATAATTAGATAAGGATGGCAGAGGCGGATCGAGAGAAAACAACATTCATTACCCCCTGAGGAACCTTTTGCTATCGAGTCATGCCATCTGGGCTGAAGAACGCCGGTGCAACATACCAGAGAGCCATGACTGCGCTATTTCATGACATGATGCACCGAGAAATCAAAGTATATGTCGATGATATGATAGCCAAGTCATCGGAGCGAGGCGATCACTGGGTAAACCTCCATAAGCTATTTGAAAGACTGAGAAAATATAGACTATGTCTGAATCCACAAAAGTGTGCATTTGGTGCTATGTTCGAAAAGTTGTTTGAATTCATCGTCAGCAGGAGAGGGATCGAGGTTGACCCAATCAAAGTCAAAGCTATCACTGAAATGCCACCACCATCTACTAAGAAAGAGGTTAGAGGGTTCTTGGGCAGAATATAATATATCAATCGGTTCATTACGCAACTAACTCCAATCTGCACGCCGATCCTCAAGCTACTTCGGAAGAACTCACCCGTCAAATGGAATGACGACTGCCAGGCAACATTCGATAAAATCAAAAGCTACCTCGTCAATCCACCTATTTTGGTACCACCCGAGCCGGGGAGACCACTCTTAATGTACCTCTCCACGACCGTGGTCTCGATGGGATGTGTCTTAGGTCCGCATGACGAAATAGGAAGAAGAAAGCAGGCCATTTACTATCTGAGCAAGAAGTTTACTAATTATGAAACATGCTATTCTCATCTGGAGAAATCATGCTTGGCTCTTGTATGGGCTACTCAGAGGCTCCGCCATTACTTACTATCTCAAGCCGTTCTACTTTTGGCCCGCATGGATCCATTGAAATACCTGTTCGAGAAGTCAGCTCTCACTGGGCGAACTGCACGATGGCATCTTTTATTGTCTGAGTTCGACATCACGTATATCACTTAGAAGTCAATAAAGGGGCAGGCACTCGTCGATCATCTTGCCGACAATCCTTTGCCAGATTTTGAGCCTTTGAGAACTGAGTTCCCCGATGAGGACATCCTTTTCATGACAGATGACGATACAGAAGAAGCAGAAGAATCATGGGTAATGCACTTTGACGGGGCAGCCAATGCCAAAGGTTAGGGAGTTGGCGCTATTCTGATTTCGCCGAAAGGATCTCACATACCCGTCTCTATCAAACTCAACTTCCCTTGCACTAACAATATGGCCGAGTATGAAGCTTGCACCGCTGGTCTGCAGGCGGCTCTTGATCTGAATGTAACTCACCTCCAAGTGTTTGGCGATTCGCAATTGATCATATGTTAAACGAATGGTGACTAGAAGACGAAAGATGAGAAACTGATCCCTTACCATGAGTACCTCGAGGATCTGATAGCTTGCTTTCAAGACATGACATTCTCATCTGTCCCCCGGATAAGGAATCGCTTCGCCGACGCACTAGCAACGTTGGCATCAATGATACAAATCTCGTATGGTGCTGAAATGAAGTTGATCATGATCGAGTAGACGAATGAGCCGACCTTCTGCCTCCAGATTGAGGAACCCCTAAAGCCTGATGATGAGCCACCTTGGTTCTCTGATATCAAGAATTTCCTTAAGACACTAACTTTCCTTGAGAGCACGTCCAAGATAGACTGATGAACCATTCAATGTCTAGCAGCAGGCTACGTCATTTGTGGGGAATGCCTTTATAAGTAATCCTACAATAACATCTTGCTCAGGTGCCGTACTGAGAGTGAAGCGGTCAATATTATGAAAGAGATCCACGAGGGAGTATGCAGTGCCCACATTAGCGGTCACATGCTTGCTGAGAAAATTCTGTGGCAGGGATACTTTTGGACCACTATGGAATCAAATTGTTACAAACATGTTCAGAAATGCTACAAGTGTCAGGAACACTCTAGTCTGATACACGCTCTAGCCATCGATCTACACTGCATGACCACTCCTTGGCCATTCGCTACCTGGGGCCTTGACATCGTCGGAATGATTCATCCGAAAGCATTAAACGGGCATCGGCTCATCCTCGTCGCTATTGAATACTCCAGCAAGTGGGTAGAAGCGGTGTCATATGCCAACATTACGGCCAGTCACATCTAGAACTTTCTCAAGAATAATATTGTGTGTCGATTTAGAGTACCCATGGATATTATCACAGACAACGACACAAACTTTTCAAATAAGCGCATCCGAGCCTTCTGCGAGCAATTAAAAATCAAGCACCATCACTCGTCATCTTATCGGCCTCAAACTAATGGAGCCGTGGAAGTTGCGAACAAGACTGTCATCCGCATCCTTGAGAAAATGGTCTTCACTTACCGCGATTGGAGCGAAATGCTGTCGTTTGCTTTATGGGCCTACAGAATGTCGATCCATACCACTATAGGGGCAACACCGTTCTCCCTTGTGTATGGAACCGAGGCTGTCCTACTAGTTGAGGTTGAAGTACCCTCGCTCTGAATCCTTATGGAATCAGGTTTACCTGAAGCAGAGAAAGAGAGATCCCGCTTTGAACACTTGAATCTATTGGACGAGAAGAGACTCCTAACCTTATGTCATACCCAAGTTTACCAGGGCGAATCGCACACGCTTACAATAAACGTGTCCGCGGTCAGGATCTAAAGGTAAGGGATACTGTGTTGAAAAAGATCTTCCCATCCCTCCACACCGACCCAAGAGGGAAGTTCAAGCTGAATTGGGAAGGACCTTACATCGTTCGAGAAGTGCTACCGAGATACGCCATCCACCTCGCCACCGTGGATGGAGATCATCTTCCTAAGCCCATCAATGCTGGATACGTCCGACGGTTCTACTCTTAGTCTATTGCGATAAGGTAAGTATTGGTGAAACAGATGCGTGACTGCTTAAGAACCACCCAAAGGAGGCCATCATTCCAAGCACAATAGCTAAAAAGCATCCCTAAGAATGATGATGTCCTTTGCTACCCCATTTGAGCCTGGGCCTTTTCTTTCAATAAACCCCTTCCCCAAAAAAATGTGTGTACATATACAAAAAAAATGGGAAGTAAAGTTACTATCAAAATCCAAAAAAAATTGGAAAAGTAAAACCTCAAAAAGAGATTGCCTGAAATGAAGTAAAAAAGAAAAAAAGTGTAGAAGAATAACAGGGCATGTACAGTAAAACCCCCAAGGAAGAAGAATGTTGAGAAAAACTGAAGCCATATCAAGAAAACCCTGTTAGCCCAGCATACCTTCAAATCCTAACCTAACCCACGGCCAAGCTACACCCTGAAGAAAGCCCTCTTTTAGGTTCACAAGCAGTCATAATATTTGTTAAGTCAACACAAGCCGAGTTGTGAGACGACACGTGATTCTTGGGACCAGGTGAAAACTTGAAAGGGCGCTTGGGATAAGAGAGCTAAACCCATGGACATGGTGAAAACCCGAAAGGGCACCACGGGTAAAAAAAGGAGATAAATAAAACTAAAAAGAAAAGAAAAAAAAAAAGAAGAAAGGTTTGAAATGATCAATTGATGTTTGAGGAACCCTTTTGTTACTCTCCCTGTCGCCTGTTTTCCGACTGGTCATGTTAGTTCAAGACGGGTCTCGACCAGAATTGTCTTTGTCAAATTGCTTTGCCAAATGTATGACTCAGGGTAAGGAGAAAGGTTTGACCCAATCCAAAGGAATTGACGTTCTAGTATCGGTAAGGCCATTGAAACTCTCTTAGACTTAACCAGTTGAAGGAGGGTCTGACCATGCTCACAAGAGGACCCAAGGTTTCACCCAGTGATTAAGGCACCACACCTAAGAAAATGCACAAAACAAAAAGACCAAAAAAAAAGAGGGGGTCTATGTAGATATTTATAATAAACTATCTTTCTCTTACAAAATGCACCACTTACACGACATCCCAAAAAATAACCGACGTGATGACTAGCTTTCTTTCTTTTCTCTTTTACAAATAGCAAAAAAAAAGAGAAGAAAAACACAAAAACATAAAATATGTATACCAAAAAATGTGTATATCTGTAAAGGCGTTTCTTATGCCCCTTTTCTGTGTATCTGATCTGCGTAAAAAGTTGTGTGCAGGAAGGAATCAGCGCCCCAGCTCGCGCTTCAAGGTACTAATCTCAGCACGAAAATCATTTTCTCGGGCATTCCGCTCAGTCAACCAATGACCATACTAGCTCTTATACCTCTTCCGAGAAGCATCAGTGGCTCCAAGGGCAACGCTTAAGGATCCTTTCAAACGAAGGACCTCTCCCTCGGCATTCTCTGCTTTGACCTTTTCATGTGTTACAAGCTCGTGCAGGACCCTCTTCTCATCCACTAGCAGCTCAATTCAGGCTCAGAGTACCGTCTCTTTCTTTGGCCAAGGACACCCCATGTCAACACCCTCTGCTTGCTCCAGACGATCAGCAACAGGCTGCTCAGTCAATAGCCATGCCTCATAGTCAGGAGAAGATTGAGCCAAATCTCCCTGCTCTATATCGCACATCAGCATCGACTGACGCGTCTCCCAAAGAGCAACAATCCGGTCTATATCCTCAGAGGTCCCTCTAGAAAAGATTAGGTCACACAGGGGGGTCTTGCCTTTCAAGGCACCTGTTGAGTGTAGCCGAACTGACGCAACACCCGAAATGGGAAGTAGAACGTGCTGCCAGTCAACCCCAGAAGGGTGATGCCCTCGTGGTCTCTAGAACGAATCATAGGGAAGGTTCGCTCTAGCCAAGGAAGTCTCCATATAAGATCCACATCAATCAGCCAAAGCTTCAATTCTGACAAATCTCCTTGGGGAATCATGTGGCACCTGCCCAAAAAGCATCGAACCAACTCTCCACGAGCAAGATAGAAGTGGGGCACTGGTTCCAAGATGGCAAGATGCTCCCCCAGCCAAACCTGAAGCAAAAGTGGGCAACCTCCATGATTCCTAGTCTTCCCAAGGAAAAACGCATCAAGGCACCGAAAAAATTCAGCGAGCACCAAATGCATCATTGATCGGCCTGCCTCCAGCTCGATTAAAACATCGCAAATTGCCAAAGGGAAGCTCTCTCCCCCAGTAAAGAAAAGGATTTCTGAGATAAGGCCAAGAGAGAATGCTTTCACGTTAAAGGTGTTCCTAGTCGGCGATTTTTGGAGACTTTCATCACCCAAAAGCTCTTTTAGGAATTTCATCGAACACCTAGTGGCCCCCCAATGAGACTTTTCTCATTTTCATTTTTCTTCAAGCCCAAGGTAAGGTGAATGGTTTTGGCATAGCCCGGCTTCGGTATGATTCTGGCAAGGCCCCTGTGAAGCCTCAAACCCCACAAATTAGACAATTCCTCAAGGGTAGGAGTTATCTCCCGATTCCCAAATCGAAACACATGGCCATTCGGATTCCAAAAGGATGTGGCAGCATGAAGAAGGTCCCACCGTGGAGGAACCTCAAGAAAGGAAGGAAGGCGAGATATCCTAAGGCCCTCCAAGTTAGCGAGCTCATTGTCATTCAAGCTCCCAACCCAACTTAGAAATTGTCTCATGCCCGAAGAGATGGGTAAATTGGTCTCGAGCCCCCCATGTAAGGGAGGGTTGGAAAGCGGGTCCATAAACGTACAAGGATCTTTGAAGAATATAAAATTCGATGTATGTTGATGGACCCGCCCCTAGGAAAATGAGAACAAAAAAAATCAGTCAAAAGGGCTAAGTCAAATAGAAAAGAGAAAGTTTTTGGACTGGCTCGGGTATATAAGGACCCTCACATGCCCAAGCCAAAACTGGCGCAACTATTTGCTGCGCCAGTGCATTTGTCCCAGATTTTTGCCTGGCGCAACTAATAGTTGTGCCAGTACATCTGCCTCATATTTTGGCCTGGCGCAACTAATAGTCGTGCCAGTACAAAACACTCCCCCCAGGCCATTTTTCTGAGCATTTTGAGGATGTTTGTGGACCTCTACTGGCCCCTTTTAGACCACTACCCTGATGTACCTGTTTTATGAAAACAATTGCACCCAAGAATCAAAGGGGCATCTAACATTAACATTGGTTTGATCCTTGTGCAGGAGGAGCTGCACCAAGGCGTGGCATCAAGGGCCGCTTTCACGAGCGATCATCAAAGATCTTCCTGTGAGCAATCAGATATATGCAAGGGAGAGATAACATTGCAACCAAAGAAAAACACTGAACATGTCCAAACATAAAATCATCCAACCAATACCACAAATATCTCTTACAAAGCTTTGTAAATATCCCAAATAAAAGTTGTCTAAAAAAGTACTAAAATGTCTGAATTATCCAAATGCAGAAACTAAGGCCTATTCCTTGTCCGCGCCCTTTGATTTCTTCCGACGACGAGAGGAGCCCTAGTAAGTCCGCATATCCCCCACCCGGGACCAGGGCCTGGGAGATCTTGCTAAGCAAAGATCGCTACTCCTTAGCACGCGCATGCTGCAAGTCATAGCCAAAATCAGATATCAGTGCCAATCAGGGAACAACACAAAAAATAAATAATAAATGATGGAACCCACAGGAAAAGCAGAGCAACAGAATACTCACTGTCTCCACATCCCGAAGCTCTGCAATATTACGATGGTACGCTGCATACTCCATAGCCGAATCAAAGTCCTACATTCAGAGGGGTACAATGTCAGCTACCAGGGCAATCATAAAATATGTGCAAAAGGAGGCCGAAACAAGAAAGAAATGGGTCGTCAGAGGACTCACCCCTGGGATCACCTTAGGAGGAGGGACTCGGGCTGCTTCAGCAGAGAGACGTGCCTGCTTATCCACGTCGGCACACAGGTCTGAGAGAAAGCCGTCATCAAGGCATCGGAAGGTCCCATAGACCATGTCGGATCACCCCCCGGAGCACCAGCTTGAGAAATACCCGACGGACCCACGCCGAAAGAACCCTCACCTGAAGGACCCGCCCTGGAGGAACCAGCAATGCCCGCCGCTGCCCCGCCTTCATTATCTGAACCATCCCCTTGAGCGAGCTGCGAACAAGACAAAAATTTGCTCAGAAAGGTCAAAGGCTAAATTAAAATAAAAGGAGACTGGTCTGAAAAAGGAAAGGAGAATTACCTGCCTGAGCGGGCCACCGAATGCAAGGAAATTAGTGCTAGGGACAAAGCGTGGCAAGATGAACCGATACGGCAGACACTCGTACCATATGTGATAATCTCTGGGTACGAGAAAGGCATTGATGGGAAGTCCATTATTGAGGAAGGCCGCTGTGAGCTCCTCAACGCTACTCGCAGGACCCATGACATCGGTGGGAGGATCCATGGGTATGGCGTGGTAACACTGATATTGGTGCACCGAGTAGAGAAACTAACACTGATATTGGTGCACCGGCCACTGAATATTAATCGAAGAGAAAATAACGCTAAGCAGAGCTATACCACTAGTCAAGTCATAGACCTCAGGTCCAATGTACTCGCAAAAGGAGGAAAAGAACATGATGCCTTGCTCCAGTCCCTAGCCGACTTATTCAAAGCTGCAATAGACCAAAGACTGATAGACGAAGGACATGTTACTCTGAGAAGCGAACATGGAGAAAGGTCATCGACTCCTCCACATGCCTCAACACCTAATAGACACACTTCCTACACCCTATACAACCACAACCACCGGAGACAATCCTACTCCGAGACATCTAAAAAAGACACCACTATAAACATAAACGATCTCCCTAGATTTGTAAACAACTACATGGCTAAGAGAGAGCATAAAAAACCAAAACAATCTTTCAAATTCGACAAATTCTGCCGAGACACTGACTTCACTGTACGTGCCGATTTTAAACCCCCCCCGAAATTTAACAAATATAATGGTACTGGAAATTTGGACCACCACTTAGCGCTATTCTGCAATGATTGTCTACCAATCTGCACCAATCATGGGCTCCTAATCCATTACTTTCAGAGATCTCTAGAAGGAGAAACCCTCGACTGGTTCGCAACTCTACCTTTGACTAAAATCGAAACATTCGAAGTTCTAGCTAATAGATTCCTAGACCAATACTACCAGATGACAGACGAAGAGATTATTCTCGCCAACTTAATAACCACAAAATAAGAAAACAATGGAGACTTTGTGATTTTGTTAGTCATTGGAGAAAGCTTGCCGCCCGAACAGGGAATCAGATAAAAGAAAGCGACGCGATAGACATCGTAATCAACAATACCCAGGAGCCTCTTCGAAGTGCTCTCATACTAAGCGACTATCCTAACTTCTCTAGCCTATACTCACGTGCTTTGCACATGCAATGACACATAAAAGACAGGAATCTTAATTCCTCCGCTCTAACATCCAAAGGACTCTCTTCTAATGATGATAAAACAAAGACCCCAAACATAATTCCAAAGCCTGAATAAATCAACGCCGACCAAGAATCACACTAAATAAACTTCCACCCATACGATCACTATAGTCAAACTCAACACACAGACCAATACCAACCCTTATACCCTAATCAGCACCCACATCTATACCCTAACCAAGACTAGTATCTACAACTTAACCAACCTTTACACCATAACCAAAAGCAGCATCCATACCCCAACTAGGGTCAAAACCGGCTCCCCAATGCCACACAAACCAACATCACCTTTTACAACCTGTTATTTGACTAAAATCAATCAAGCCCTCAACCCGGATATGACACCATATATTCATTTGCCCCTGTCCCAGTCCACCCAGTTAACCTAATCCATAGGATTGAACCCTCCTCCAATCACATCCATTCCCTTCACTCACAACCAACTAACCCTGTTACACACTCCATTAAAAATGAAGTCGCCTTTCATACTGAACCGATCACTAAAATCATCAAAACTTAACCTATCACTAAAATCATCAAAACTCAACCTATCACTAAAATCATCAAAACCTAACATAACACAAAAATCTTTAAAACCCAGCCTATCACCAAACTCACTTCGAATCAACCCATTACTAAAATCAACACACTCGCCCCTAAACCAACCTAACCTATCAGCAAAATCAACACACTCACTCCTGAACTAACCCAACCCTCCATCGAAATCACCAAACGTATGCCTAAAAAGCCCCAACCTATCACTAAAATCATTAAATGCAATTTTGAATTAACCTAACCAATCCGTAAAATCAATAAACTTATCCTCGAACCAACTCGACCTACCCTCAAACCCGATAACTTACCCACCAATGAGTCAACCACTGCTCTCCCTGAGCCTACACCTAAACTGACCGTACGACCAATACCTGGACAAACTTACATACCGGTTCCAGAAGAAATTCTTGAACCAATCTATCAGCATACCACAACGCCACTTATACTTAAACCGATCACAAAGCTAAACATTGAACCAATCAAACCTATAACCAAGTCAACCTCTGAAATCATTAGCCCTCTCACTTCTGAACCAACTCCAAAATTAATCACTAAACCTGAACACATTATCAAACAAACGATCGAACACATCACCCCACCGACCTCAAAATCAACCCTTGAATCAATCCCTACACCTACCTCAAAACATGAACTCATCACCTCGCCAATCCCAGAATCAACTCTCGAACCAATCTCTATGCTCACTTCAGGACCTAAACTCACTACCGAACTTATCACTTCACCAACCACAAAGTTGAACCCCAAACTCAAACCTATTATCAAAACTAAACCTATCATCAAAACCAAACCTATTATCAAAACTAAACCTATCATGAAAACCAAACCTATTATCCAAACTAAGCGTATCATCAAAACCAAACCTTCTATCCAAACTAAACCTATCACCGAACCCAAACCTATCATCGAACCTAAACCTATCATTGAACTAAAATCGAGCATTGAAACCAAATTTGCCATCAAACCACATCCTATCATCAAGCTCGAACCTAGCATCAAACCCGAACATGGACCTATCATCAAATTAAACTTGAACCTATCATCGAACATGAACCGACAGTCAAACCTAAACTTGAACTTGTCGCCAAACCGGAATTGAACATCAAACCCGAAGTCCTCATTAAACCCAAACCTATCATCAAATCTACCTCTACAATAACAATATCAGTCATGGAACCTATTGATGAACCAACTTGAAAATCCATCACTCCTCTCGAAATAAACTTAAATCTTACAACTTTGATCAACATCCAAACCAGCATATCCCTTGATCCTCAAACCCCGCCACAACATAAAATCAACGTCATAACTAAGACTGTTTCTGACCTGCAAATTCAAATTTCCAAAAACCTCACAATGAAAACCTTCATAGTACCCCCAACCAACAAAACTATTACATCAAACTCCCAACACCGAACCTCCTCAAAAAATTATAAACAAAACTTTAAAACAACCTCACGATAAACCTAAAGTGCAAATCAAACAAAACAAAGCCTACCCACGCCATGGAAGGGCCCACCATGGTCCACACTTCCTTAGCTTTTTCTCTCATTCTGCCTTTGTGTCATCTTTTCACTCTCCCCACGAAATCAACACCACATCCCCCTCTAATTGACTCTTTTCATAAAATCAAATAATAGAACTCAGAAATATTCTTGAATAATTACCAGCTACAAGTGATAACATACAAAACCTCACATGAAGGACCCTATCCCATGCTCCAACTTTACAGGATGCCTCACTCCATTGAGAGAGTAAGGAAGGTCCCTCCTAACAAGGAAGCCCCAACCATAAAAGATTTATCAAAAGAAGAAATCAAACAACTACACACCTTATTCAATAAATCATATGTCACTCAAATCACGAACCTAAACATAATTTCTCTCTCATGTCTGATCAATTAGATCGAGGGTGATCGAGGACCCCAAAACAAGATCAACTAATCAAATGGTCATTCCGACCATTCAATATGTCCCACTAAGCGGACTTCCTGAGTCAGTCCCTGCTTAAGGAATTGATGTTGTATCCTAAAAAATAATAAAAATAAATATACAAAATAAAAAAAAATTATACACAAAAATAAAAAATATATATAAACACCAAAAAACCAAAAATATATATACTAAAAAAATAAAAAATAAAATAAAATAAAACTAATAATATATATGTATATATTTACCCAACAACATCTATGACCCCCATATTTTGTGCCCAAAAGTTCATAACTTATACTTATACTTAACCGGGAACTCGAAGTCGGGGAGCTAGTACTAAGAAAACAATGCCTACGCAACTGCCTCGCCTAGAGGAAATCAAAGCCCACGTGAGAGGAACTTATATTATTTTGATAGCATGCCCAGGAAGCAGCTACAAGGGAAGGACTTCCTAAACCTTGAAAAGATATTCATAATTTGATCATCATCATGTCTCGTAGCCTAAATAGGTATACTCATATATTTATCACCCTCGTAGTCATCACAAGGCATTCACCAGTTGTAGGTCATTATTTTTGAAAAATATTGTGGGAATCATCTGACTCATTAACCACCTTCCAATTCAGGCAAGTTGATCGAAAGGTCTAATGGATCATAAAACTCTCTTTTTGAAATATATAAAACTTTAGATTCTCATACACCTCTTCCGCCATTAGAGTTGATGTTAGAGCACAAAAATGAAAATATAATGTTCCATCAAATCTCATAATTCTTGCATTAATAGGTTGCTTCAAAAAATATACATGCATGCTTCAAAAAAAAGAGACAAAAAAGAGAAAATAAGCACAACTAAGCGAGAGCATGCAACGAATGAAAAAGTCAACGAAACCAGGGAAGCATAAGCAAAACTATGAGGGCATCCCTGGCATCTTCACACAACTAGCTGTCGTCGTACGGTGGTGGGAAGAGGATAGGACTCCTGTCAACCATAGAATTTGATGATTTGATAGTACCAAAATATGACGAAGAGCTCAATTATGGTGCCACACTACACATCCGAGAAGAAAGTAGTTGACTACTATTTCAAAAATTGGTTTAAATAAGAAGTTGTCCCTACATTAATGAACCTTACCCCATGTCACCTCTTTATTTTGTTTTTGGAAAATGAGTTAAACGATTTTCAAACTCTTTTTAAGAATAAAATCGAAAACTTTTAAATGGAAAGTGATGCAACCACTCATTACCTATCACTCGCCTTAATCTTGTTAAAAACTATGATACATGATGATCATTTAGTACTAGTAGAATCAAGCCTGGCATACGGCCGAAATAATCAAACTACTTCCTATCATGGGATCATTACAAAGATAGCTCATTCAGAATTCCCAGCTCGCTCCAAGACATTTGCGAGGCTGAGAAAAGTCCTACCGTCACCTGACACTAGGGCATTTTTTTTAGCACTAACGCCTTAACAATGACAATTGGGTCACAAGACCAACACCTCAAACTGGGGCATTTTTTATATTTTTAAAATTCATTTTATTGTTTACTTTTCTCCCCCCAATTTCCCACCGTAGAAAAGAAAAAAAAAAACAAAAGTAACATTATTTTATAACAAAAAAAAACAACAAACAATAAAATAACAAAAATAGGGGTGCCTTGGTCCCACCGCGAAAAATAAAAATATATACTATTATCCTTTCAAAGTCCCACCATATAACCAAAAACAAAAAATCCCACCATGTGACCCCAATAAAAAACAAAAAAAAATTACTTTTCCTCTCTTTTCATTCTTACAAACTCTATTCTCCAACTTATACACAAAACAAACAAAACAAAAAGATATATATAAAATACATAAACAGTAAAATATATCTTCACCACCTCTTCATCCTCCTTTTCTTTCTTATCTTAATCTCTCTACGTACCTCATCTTACTAAGAATGACATTACATAGTCACTCCTAAACAATAACGCCAGAATCTTTTCTCCAAAGAATAACCAAATATTCCTCAAAGAACACCCTTTTTTCGAGCTAAACCACAGTACACTCGTCGTTAATATCACACTTAACATCTTTCAATACCCCTTTTTTTCTTAACTTTATCTCTTTATCACTCTGGTTGCACCACCTGTGCTTCGACTATGGCATAACCCCCCCACGCAGTCATGACATGCACCCATGGCAGCAGTAGAACCCCTCGATCGCCACAACCAATCTCAAAATGAATCACCGTTCTTTGTGTATCCTGATAAGGAAGACAATAGTCTATATCAGCCCCTCATTGAAGAATATTTGTCGTTCTATCCCGAGCAAAAGATTCGCCTCCGCGCGTGAGTTTTAGCACTCATTCAGGTAAGTATCATTTCTTCACCCGATATTCCATAAATACATAATTATTCTATTATTAAGTATCAAACTATTTTCAAAACCCGACTCTCTCGATTCACGAACAACTGCAATCCTCCCATAAGTGACAATCATCAGTATTCGCAAGATGGTTACAAGGTGTATCCACACGTGATCAGTGACGTTCTACAACATCGATAAATCTATAGATGGCGATTGCAACAACCCAGGTACTCTCTATTTAGAATTCATCTTATTACTAACAACCCAGTTTTTGCAGGTGCACATAAATATCCCCTTTTATTATCTTATCAACTTTCGCCAACCATTGCAAACAAAGTCTACTTAGGACCAATTTGGGCCACTTATTCCCGGGACTCGAAAGGGACCTAGAAAGGGTGCATACCAACAGCAGGCCCTCTTATTTATAGATTCACAAGAGGCCAATTACAATAATTTAGGACTCTAATCTAAGTAAACTTCCAAAAACTAATTTCCCTAAAATAAAACTATCTAATACATATCCTCTTTATTTAAAACTTCTAGAACAATGGAAAATCTTCTTTCCTGGTAATCAGCAGCACTAATTCTCGCCAAGCTTCCTTGATTCATGGAGTCTCTTCTTTTAGTTTACGATTTTTGCATGGCTGTGCACTTCTCACATGAGTCTCTTGAACGCAATCATACATCTTTAATGTACAAAATCGTGAATATGATTTTATGTCTTTCTCTATTCCGTAGTACGATTATTTTTTCGATCACTCGTAATCTGCCTCATTCTACTTTGCTAACACTCGTACACCTTCTGGAGCTTTCTTTTGTAGAATCATATGGTTACGATTCTATTATTTCTTTGGTTCTAGCTCTAGATTGTATCTCTCTTTACTTCGACTGGATCATAGGCTTCACGATTTCATCTCTATGACAGCCCGACTTTTCCCCTTCTCATAAATGGGAAAGGTCGCGCCGTCGGATCACCTGACATGATCCTGTCATGCAAGGGCATCGTGTACAAAGTGTTACATATGCAGAAGCGAATTGAATTAGCTTTGATTCGTAGAAATATGGCAACAACTGATATTCATTCATTTATCTAAAGCAGCAAACTGAACAAAAATATAAACAGAAAACTATACCTGAAGTAGTAAACTATCTTAAACCACACTGATGTTTATACAAGTCTCTCTCACAAACCTCTCAAGGAAAGAAGTCCTCCACAGAAATCCTCCTTGTCTCCCTCGTTCTCCTACTAATGGTAAGTAGGAACAGCCTCGTGCTCAGAGTCTTGAGCAATATCTACAGCTAAGACATAAAGTTGTAGGATGAGCTATCATCGAAGCTTAGTAGGGAAATTTACAGTGCTAATTTATATATTACATTATCCATTCATGTCTAGATGCAAAATAAAATGAAGCAAATATTATCTTCTATTAGGTCTATTCAAGCATCAATATATCCTAGCAGTATATAATAGAACAAGCACTAACTTATGCAATTATTATATCATGCTGACAATGCTGAAATATTCATGCTGACCAAATATGAGAACTGATAAGGAATAATGCGAGATAATGTCAAGGAATCATGCTGAAACAAGACATGTACAAGGATAAAAAAATATAAGCTCCCGAGTAGCGGAATTACCTGTCAAGCTCCCGAGTTAGCGGGATCACTTAGACTGAGAAAATCAAGCTCCCGAGTTAGTGGGATCACTTGAACCGGGATATTAAGCCCCTGAGCAAGGTTAACAGGGTCACTTGACTCAAAAAGTCAAGCCCTTGAGCTATGTTAGCAAGGTCATTTGACACGAGACTGGTCAAGCCCCTGGGCTAAGTTAGCAGGGTCACTTGGCTTAACCCAAACAAGCGATTATCAAGATGAGACCATGTACGAGATCAAGTATGCGAGAATATCATTCAAGTATGCGATATCATGTAACAACTAAAAATCATATCAAAGCTTGCCCAGTAAAACTGAACTTCACAGGCTTATTTATCATGAATATTAGCATACTGGCATATCATGTTCATATTAATTTCAATCTGGGCTAATAGTTTTAACAAAGCTAACTTATCAAAGCTGGAATAGCAAAGTTAAGCTCTTCATGAAAACTAGCATGCTTAACTGAGTTAACTACTGATCAATGCTGAACTTATCAAAGCTGCACTATCATGTTCATACTACTTCAAAATTGAGCTTCTTATTTTGAACAATTTAACAAAGCTGAATTTATCAAAACAACATGAGCATGGTCCTACTAATTATCTCTAAACACCACACTTGTTATCCTTATTTCTTAACCTTAAGTCTAGCATATCTATTCATACAAAAGTAAATATTACATCGCAGCTGGTAAACTCAAAACTAACTTAAGTAGCATCATGCACAACATTTGTCAAAACTCGCTATCTATCATCCTCATAAATAGCATTGCCATATTCATTATTAAGATGGTACAAACATATTCCTCCTGAATAATTTCTTAAATGCACTGATCTTCTTTATCACATGGCTAAAACTTAACTGATATGCATATCAATTTCCTATTTATCCAAATGATCCTAATAATAATTTGCTTATGTAAACAAGAATTAGAAAACTCAATATAAATGAGGAAGGTAATTTCCCTACCTTATACCAGGCTTACGTGTAACTGGTTACCCGTGCACGCATGTCTTCAAGAAAACTCGTCATGTGCACCAAATTCCTAGGATTTATGATCATAGTTTTAGTATTTTTAATGGTTTATTGGGTCAACAAAAACCCCAAATATGGACCATTTATGGTCCCAAGTCTCATGGTCAAACTCAGCAAGTAATCCCAGCATAAACCCCTGACAGAGGTGTCACCAAGCGCGCCAGATACAGGGTTGCCGCAGCAAGCAATATAGGTTGCCGTGGCAAGCTTTGATGCTGCGCATATTACCACGACATGTCACCAATTTTTGACCCCTTAAATATTGGATTCAGAAATTTGTTCCTTCATACAAGTTGTAGGTCTTGTTATTCCCTTTCCAATGCATCAAGAATCGTACCAATCCGAGTTTAGGATAAAATATTATGATAAAAATACCGACTAGTGGTCTGAGCATACTGTTACCGCGGCAAGCCTAAGTACCTTGCTGCATCTTGTCACTAATTATTGACCCTTTAAATGTTAAATTTAGAACTTAGTTAATTCATAAACATTGTAGGGCTCGTTGTCCCCTTTTCAACGCATCAATAATCGTACCATTTGGAGTTCGGAGTTAAACGTTATGACCAAAATACCAAACAGTAGTCAGTGCATAATGTTGCTGCGGCAAGCGTGTAAAGTTGCCGCGGCAAGCCTATCAGGCTGGGCTTGCCGGGGTGTTTTCTTCTCCATTTTGGCTCCTTTTACTTAGGCAATTAGCTGGGTCTTTTATATGTATAGAGCTAATATATTGTATATATATATTGCACCTATAAAGTATATATCTGAATTTTAATATAATCAAATGTATTATTGGGTCATCCGAGACCTGAAATATTTGTTTTATACTATTAACGGGTCGTAGCATCAATGCATAGACTCATGTATCGATCACAAAAGCAGCACCCAAAAATACATTTGCCAAAGATCTGCTTGCCTCAGCAAGCCACAAGGGTTGCGCCATGCAAGCGGCCTAGTTGAGGAGGTGTTCTTGGTCCCTTTATTCTTCTGTGCTTTTTCTTATATATATATATATATATATATATATATATATATACATATACTATTATATATATATATATATTGCCTATAGATATATTTTCACCCTTAATCTTGGCATGGAAAAATCCGGGCTGCACTAGTGAATAATTTTGTCTCGGTGTTGCCAACTTGATCTCATCGAATTGCCATCATACGGAGTTTTAGTCCTTTCTTTCGATGTACGGTCTGAAAAAGCCGGGGTGCAATACCGTGAAGATATTGACTCCGAATTTTCACACCAAATGTATGGTTTAAGGCCGTCAATCCATGTGCATGGACTCGACACTAGAAACTTACTTCAATCGTAAATGACTTCTACATTATACGAACTAATCCACGATGCGTTTAACGGCATACCTCTTGGTGGCCTCTCCAATATCAGTGGATCATCTACCGAACTCGTGCAAACACATCAGGAAGTCGCTATGGGATGTACCGAACGTGTGAAGGAATGCGCTGCATCAATTCGCGGTTTGCTATAGAATCTTCAAAGTGTATATTTTGTTTTTGTTTACTATGATGGGAAGACATAAAATCTCACAGGAAGGACGTGCTGTAGAAAGTTTTATAATGTTTGGGTTCCCCTTTGCGTGCATGGAGTCGAAAAGTTGACTCATGCACGTGTGTAATCAAGAGGGATAAGCACAGCTTATCAGCTATTATTGGCTATCATAGGATATAAGCTGGTACTGGCTTGGTAGTATAGAGGCTTATAAGTTAAAAGCAATAAAACAAAAGATTTTATTCCCATATAAAGCTTAAACATAGCTCAAATGTGTAAGCCCATTTCTAATTGGGTTTGGTTGTAATGTATAGCCAATAGAGATTTATTACCCTAAATAAACAGATTAGTACTACTAAAGCTAAAGCTAAGTTAGATGAACTAATATATTTATATAAAATAGTATTTGTTTTATTCGGTATCTTTGGCTAATATATCCTAATGGTATATGGAACCTGGTTCCTATTTCTAGTGTATTTGTACTACACTATCGCTTGTATATTTTGAATATTAAACAAGTCAAATTCCATTTGTGTAATGTGTTTCGACACACGCCTAGCCTAACTCGTGTCGATACCACGTAGTGTCACATGCTGGCAACTGTTACAAGAAAGGTGTATAGCTGAGCATTATTTAGTGTATTTATTATTTTGTTTGCCTCAGTTGTCGAGGCAACTTCTTATGCTTGCCTCAGGTGCCGAGGCAACCTCTTTGTTTACTTGGTTTTGGGAAAAAATGGTCGGCACCCTTAGGTATCAACCATGCCGATGCATCATTACAAATTTGTGTGATGCATTATTTTATTATTTCGTAAATTTTTAATTATTGTGTTGAAATGCAGATTTGTCAACTGTTACAATCTCGTTCTCTTGCAAACTGGTATTTCAACTACAAGTTGCTTCTTCTTTACTTGCGATCTTCTCTTTTCTACTTTTGGAGCTCTTTTTGGAACAAATTTATACTTTCTTCTTCTTCTGCCTGTTGTTCTACATATCCACTATCAGAAAGTCTTTAGTAACAAACTATGAACTAACAACACTAAGTTTAGGGTACTAAAATGGTAAAATATGTGAGTAATCACCCCAGTAGTTAAGTTCATAGACGCTGACATGCTAAAAGAAGCGCTACGCGAAAGCGCTGCTTCCATATACCTCATGGTAATAATCAGAGGGTTCTCAGTCCCCCAAGCGCTAGTCAATATAGGAGCTGGATTGAACATCTATCCATTGACGACACTCAAGACCCTTGAGTATACAAACTACAACAACCAGCCGTTGTCATTGTCCTTAATAGCTTATGACGGTACTCGACATTTTGTCAAGGGGACCATCAAGCTCCAAGTTCATCTCGAACTGGTAACCATGGACACCACATTGAAGAAAGTGGCTCAAATCGATGAAAGTTGAAGCATCTACATATCATCAGTGCGTTAAGTTCCCTCACGAAGATACTATAATAAGGATATATGGGGATGCTCCTCTCGGAAGCATAGAGATCGACTACACCGCGAGTATCCCAACAGCGCACAATTTAGTAGTGTCCACCAATTATACTTGAAAAATAGGGACTCCCCTCAACGCATCAATAACAAAAATCAACCACCTGTGCCCCTTCCCTTCTAATGTCAATAAACAAGATCAAAGTTTTCAACACCTATCACCCAAAGAACCGTAGTCGCTCGTAGAAGATTAGGAATCTTCAGATGAACAAGACTTTCATATTGTTGTCATAGAAATTGAGGAAGAATTAGAACCCGATACTTCTCCATCTCTGGGTTCACTACCACTTCAAATCTTCTGGAGATCTCTGGAAGAAGAATGGCAACCATTGCCAAGTTATGACGAAGATTATTGGCAAGATCTTCCCACCTTGGAATTAACAGAACAACTAGGCTCAGATCTCCAAAGGTTATCCCAAGAAGATGATAATTACCATGGTGTGCAACTGTGAGCTCTCGCGAGTCTGTCGTGA
This sequence comes from Chloranthus sessilifolius, assembly GCA_021018995.1. NCBI lineage: Eukaryota > Viridiplantae > Streptophyta > Magnoliopsida > Chloranthales > Chloranthaceae > Chloranthus > Chloranthus sessilifolius. Next base: position 46,673,680 of record CM037593.1, on the reverse strand, counting down.
TGATGCGCTTGTAAAAAGATGGAGTCGCCACCGAAGTTTTTTGTGTCCCAGGATACCCAAAATCAATATTATAAGCACCGAAGTGCAAAATATGACTCTGAATCATATTTCAACGCTAAAGGCACTTGGGTAGGGGCTTCGGTTATTAATTGAGAAGGGGTTAGGCACCCAATCGACCTGCTCGTAAGCGGTCTCTACTATGGTCGAGTTTATGTTTAGATGATTTATATATCTATATATATAACAAAGTGAGCAGCACTTCCCCTTGCCCGAAGGCACTCCTATCCTATTTGAGCCCCCCACAATCTCTGCAATTTCAGTGGTGTAATGACTCAAATTCTAGGATAGAGGAAAAGCAAAAAATAAAGTAGAGGAATAGAGGGGAGAGCCAGAGCTCTTGGGGCCTTGTAACACCATGGTCGGATCTTCGTATGAGAGCAATACTTGACGAGCTTTCGATAGCACTATAGGTTAGAAAAGGGTTCTAACTTCTAAGGTTCGGAAGCATTTGAGCTTAAGAGTGATGATGAAAATGATGGTATGAGATGGGCTAAGGCTTTAGCTTTTATAAAAAATCCAAGTTTTAGGCAAGTGAGGAGGGAATTGGGTAGATTTCTTCTCTTAGAAATTTCAAAAGATGGTTAAATAAGGGGGGGGGGGGGGGTGGCTCTCTATTTATTGAGTTGAGGGTTTAGGATGCTAATTGGGTTAGAAATTAGATAATCCACAATCTAAGGTTATTGTGGGTTTTTAGGGCTTGGAGAAGAGGGAATTGGGCTTAATGGTGGATGAAAGGGTGATGGGTTGGATGGCAAAAGGGTGAAACTGAAAGCTGGGAGGGGTATAAGGGTCCTAAAAAGATACACCTCAATGGCTGGGATGGTCCACAAGTCAAACCCCAAAACTGAAATCTGTCATTTTTCACGAAAATTAAGATTTGAAGCTAATACATAGTATGTACGCACATCTTAGGAACAACATTTCGGTAGAACAGAGAAGTGCAGAGCCCGCGGTTGTTCTAAAAGGAAATGCCAAAACTTTCTATGTGTACATAGAATGTACGCATGGCCAATTTCTGCAAAAAATTGCTCATGCGTACATAGTATGTACGCATGTGTAATTTCCTATAATTTTTCGTAATTGTCATTTCGCCATAAATTTTGATATATAACTCAGAATCAGGCTATTCTTGGTTCGTTGGAAAGCTGGGAACCTCTACTTTCCATTGGCATAAGCCTTAGCTTTAGAAGATATCTATGTAAACTTTTACACTCCTCTTTATATCCACTATTCTGGTTGGGCTTTCTAAGGGTCGAAGAGGGATTTTAAGGGTTCTGGTTTATTCCTAAGGTTTTGGGATGATTCCTAAGGGTTTGGAAAATGCTTTCAGAAGCTCGGGGTATGCCTTTCTCAAAGTATGTATCGATTGAGCCTTGAGCCAAATTTGGGTGTCTACAGATGCCCCTCTTTGGTATTCGATCACTAATGATCATATGCTAAAGAAAGAGACATCTGAGGAGGCCCAAGGAAAATGTTAACGGGCCCGCTATATTCAAAGCGAACCTCAAACATCAAAAAAGTAAAAGACAAAATGGAGAGTAGCGGAAGCCTAATGTGTTGAGAAAAATCCGTTCCTCGAGGCTATCGGTTTCCAAGCGCTTAGTGACATTACTGGGCATAACCGTGATGGTGTGGCTGATGGAGAGTAGTAGAAGCCCAATGTGTTGGGAAAACATATGTTCCTCAATATGAATGATGAAGCATTATTTTTTAGATTCATTTCAAACAAGACTATCCCGCGAGCGAGAGGGTGATCGATCCATACTTAAAGATTAGCGTAAAGCAATGACGCAAAGATCTAACGATTTGTGCATAATCTTATGAGGCATTGATTGCCCCACTTGATCAGCCATGGGTACCCCTATGCGAGGTAGGATCAAGGTCTTTGAGCATACCCATTGATCCCGATGTTAATTTAGTACTACTAATAAGTCACATAATTTACCATTTTATCAACCTTAACTTAATGATGCTAAGAATTAGTTTATTACTAATGAGTTACTGATGTGCAGATACTTAAGATAAGTAGTAAAAGAGAGCCCTAATGTTAATCTTTGTTAAAGTGAACTCAAACTAGCAGTTAAAAAGACGATTGAGTGTTAAAGACAATTCGCCGCTTACTAAAAGACAGAAAATCGTATTTAACAATTTTACGCTACTGCTGAAGTAAAAGAAAGAAGTAAGAAATTGTAATTTTATGATTCTTTAAAAAGATGATTCTTCAGAAGATGACAAAAGAGTGAAAGACGATAAAGAAGAAAAAGTGATTGTTTTTTATAGAAAATCGTCAAGACAGGACAACTAAAGAGAAGTCAAAGAGTAGAAAATTATGGTTTACGATTTTCAAGATAAGAAAGATAATCGTTATCTACGATTATATAAATAGAAGCTTTCCTATCTAATGATATTGCTGCTGCTGATCACGTGAGAATCAATAACGCCATGAATAGAATTGGAAGATCTCTTAAATTGGATGTCTGGTGCAGCACAGATCTAAGAAGATTGATAAAGAAGAATATTAGAAGGACTCTGCTGCTGCTAAATAAAGAACATTCCAGAAGCACATTAAACTAAATAAAGAAGGAAAAGATAAAATTAGAAGTAGAATTATATTAGGGTAGTTTTTATTTCTTTTATTAGAATTAGAACTTTGTAAACCGACTCCTTATGATCTATAAATAAAAGAGCCCAGTATAAGAATAATCATCGAAGAATTCAACATCGATTGACGACTGAGGTTAGATTTTATTCTGATCAAAGTAGTGTAAAATAGTTAGAGTAGATTAGATATCAAAAGTTTCTCAAGAGCAATTGACGCCTGTAATTTAGTGTTGAAGATTAGTGTAGATATTTGTAGTTTCTCAGAAGGAATTGACGACTCCGTCTGAGGGGTGAAGGATATATTTTTACTTTGCTTTCTAGTTTAGAATTTATTGCTTTGTAAATATCTCCAAGTTTTGATTTGAATTGACGACTCAGGTTGGAATTTACAGATTAGTATAACAATTTTTATTTTCCATCTTCAGTTTTCTAAAGTTTGATTGACGCCCAGGTTTTAGGAAGTTCTCGATTAGATTAAATCTATATTAATTGGATTTTAGTATTGATTGACACCCAATGCTAGGAAATTAAAGATATAATGTAATGGTACTGTTTAAATTCATAAATATCTTATAACTAAATATTGGGATTAACGACCTCAATCTGAAGGAGGATTAGGATTTATTTTTATGCACTTTAGTTTAAAAAATTCTTTTATTCATATTTCTCCAGTGGATTAGGAATCTTAAAGATAAGTATAAGTTTCTAAAAAATAGATTAATATAAGTAATAACTATCTTCGTGGGAACGATCCTATGCTAGCTCTACAATTTCCATTGTGCGCTTGCAATAGGTTGAGACCTTACTTTAATTAATTAAATATATATACATAAAAAGAATCAAGTCAATGATTACCCGAGCGGAGAGAATATTGATGTCTCAACGCTTTTTGGGAGTGTGTGCCCCTTTTAAAGATGATCTTACAAATAGATCAACTATGCAAACATATAGACTCATTAAGGGAAATAAAAGCAAGGAGATGGAAGTCCCAACTCAAGTCCCGCCCGAGTATAATTTATAGGAACAAACAACCGTCCTTATAGATACCCAGACGCAAGGCATACACTTTAAAGGGATATCATGCAGGTTTTAGGCCTGCGACAGAGAATAATCATGAGAAAGGATCCCTTCTGCATCCATGTTTAAAAATAGTTGTTCGATATGTTTGACCAGGATTGACACTGTTGCTCTTACTTAAAAGTCATATCTAAAGATCTAAGGTGAACCTTAGACTTAGGACATTAATTTAGCGTAGCTGCGTTACCGATAAAATATTGACATTTTACCGCATTGAAGCACGCATGTGTGTAGAGAGTGACAAAAATCACAGATATCTACTTTATCTTTTTCAAGTGATAAATATATTTTTTGAATTTTTCTTTAATAGACCGGACGTCAGTGGTGAGGTGCTTCCTCCGATCTGTCCGCCGCTGAGAGGTTGCTTGCTTTGAGGCTTCGAGCCATCTGAGGTTCTTGGACATTCTCAAGAAACTGTCAGTCCTGCCCTTATTTTTATTTATAACAGAAGAAGCAAACCTTTACCTATATTTTTATTTTTTCTTCAAAACTTATGTTTTTGGATTTTTTAGACTCTCTTTTTTTCTCTCTTCTTCGAGATTTAAAGTACGATGCTATAAATATATACATGGACATAAAAAGGAGTATATATTTTTAAATTTTTTAGATTTTTTTCTTTCTTACTCTTTCTTTTCTTCTCTTTTTTGTTTGATGCTTTAACAATGAGACGAAGTAACGGGTCCCATTTTGAGCATAGTCGAACCCGTTCATGCAGTCGGACCTGACTGAGATTCAAAATTTTTACTAAGGTCGGAACATCTTTCCTTTTGGGTTAAATAAACTTTTTATCCTTATCTCAGATCATGCATTTGATGGTGTGGTCTAAAAATCTACCTGATTAGTGCCTGATTTGAGCAAACATGAGCGACCTAGTTGGCGACCAGATAATTTGCACGTGACCAAAGGGACAATTGATTTTCTTTTCTCCCCCCCCTTCTTGTTTTTTTTTAGAAATATTTTTACTCATAGTGCCCAAGATGAGTTTTCGCCATGCCTGTTTTCGCCCTCCTTCTTACCAGTAGTGCTCTTTTAGGTTTGCACCATGTTCATAGGTATGCATTTTTATCCCAAGCGCCTTTTTAGGTTTTCACCTGGTCCACAGAAGCTCACTCTTTTTACCCGTGACCCCCTTACGGGTTGTCACCACATCCTTTTTGCATTGAGCTTGTATATATATATATTTCATTTTCTTTTCTTTTCATTCATTTTTTCAAAGATCACGATATGGACGTTGATTTCATCATAACCGACAGGATGGAGTTCCTTATTGTCCCTTAGCTTGGTTTGTGTTGACTTAATAGATACTGTGACTACTTGTAGACCTTAGAAAGGGCTTTCTTCAGAGATGAATCGTGGCCATGGACTAGAAGGTTAGGAATTTTGAAGGTATTCTCAGTTTTAAAGAATTTTCTTGATTGGGTTCCAACTGCCGTAATACCCTTCTTTCTTGGGGGATTTTTACTGTACATGCCCCATGATTTTTCATCTCTTTTCTTTTCTATTTTTTTATTCTCTTTGCTTTTTTCAGACATCCTCTTTTTGGGATTTTGCTTTTCTGATTTTTTAAAATTTTGATGGTAACTCTTTCTTTCTTTTTTGTTTGGTATATACACTTTTTCTTTCTCATTTTTCTAGGGAGGGTTTTATGAAAGAAAGGCTAATGGCTCAAGGGGTGTAGCAAATGGTATGAACATTCAGGGATGCTTTTTTTGCTACTTGGCTTTAAGATTATGGCCTCTTTTAAGGGGTCCTTAAGCAATCATGTATCCATTTCTATCAGTACTTATCTTGTCACAGGAGACTAGGAGTAGAATCATCGTACGTATCCAGCGTTGATCGGCTCAGGAAAGTGATCTCCATCCATAGTGGCAAGGCGGAGCACATATCAAGGGAGTACTTCTCGAATGACATTAGTGTAGACACCTCCATTTTACCCTCTCGGAATATACAAATTTATTCGATCAACCTTTGACCTTGCCTGGGACTTTTCGGAAAGGACTTACCCTTCTCAAGAAGTTTCACAATCCTAATGCGGGGACCATGCACTGAAACAATAGTATATGGGTGAACACGGGCTTAAACAATAGCTTTATGGCTCAGACCCGTCAACCCCAATGCGGGGACCATGCATTGAAACAATAGTACATAGCTGAACATAGGCTGAAATAATAGCTCTGTGGCTCAGACCCCTCAACCCTAATGTAGGAACCATATGCTGAAATAATAGTATATGGCTGAACACATGTTGAAACAATAGCTCCGTGGCTCAGACCTCCTAACCCCAAGCGTCGGGATCATGCACTAAAATAATAGTACATGGCTGAACATAGGCTAAAATAATAGCTCTGTGGCTCAGATCCCAACGTAGGGAGACTATATACTGAAATAATAGTATATAGTCGAAATGCCGACTGAAACAATAGTCTATCATTTCAGACCCGACTTGGACCCAAACAACCTTGAATTATGTACCTAAAACCACGCGGGCAATTCGATTGCAAGTCAACTCACAAATGCGCAATCAGTCTCTTTTCACACCAAACCTCCTTTCTTCAGCCCATTTAGAGACTCGATTACGCGCACCACATGACACGCGTGATCAGATTGAGCGCCTCATTACAAGTGTGCAATTTACCTATGCCCGACCTAATCTCCCAGTCCTCGACTGCCAAAATTCCATGATTAAGTGCCAGATCTGAAGCACTTAATTGGATTGCGCACTCCAAAGTAAGCGCGCAATTAGTTCTAATGTGATTAGAACTAGGAAACCCGGCTGAGCCAGTCAGCCGGTCGCTCACTGAGTCGGTGACCAACTCAAAGCAAATAAACACCAGTTAATCGGCACACAATTCATTTAAACGCTTGAAATAGGGCGTGTAATTGAAAATTAAGCGCACCCCATAGGGCGCGTAATTAGGAAAAAACCTATAAATAGACTTCTCTTTTTTTCTTCTTCTCCCCCGCCCACATAACTTGAGATTCGAGTTTCGAGTTCTTCATCTCCAAGCTTTAGATTTCGAGATTCCTCTCTGCAGCCCCGACCTTAGGTAAAATTTTCCTTTTAGCTTTTAGTTTTTTATCCTAGTTTTTAGTTCTTAGATTTAGATTTTTTCCGTTTTAACTATTAGCATTAAATTTTCAGTCTTAGACCATAGCACCCATTTTTTTTTAGACTGTAATTTTTAATACCTGGTTCTAGTTTTCAGAATCTGGGAGCAGTCTTTAACCAGACTGCCTAATCCCCTACCCTAAACCTTAATTTTATTCTGAAATCTCAATCTCCAGTCATATTATTAATCTTTGGTTCTAGTTCTTAGTGCTTAGAACCAGTCCTTAATTATATGGTCTGATTTTCTGATTTTTGTCCCAAATTCAGTCCTTAGATTTTAAATTTTAGTCTTAAAATACCGATTTATTGTTTAGTTCTTAATTTCTAATTACAAAATTTAATTCATAATCATAATCCAAAATTATTGACTTTAAAAAATTAAAAAAAAAATACTATTTTATAATTCAAAATTCAATTTGTTTTAATCTCAGTCGCCCGATTTGCCCAAGGGAGCTTACGGAGGGTACTCGGGAATGAGGCCAATCCTCCTTAGCATAACGGGCCACTCCTCCCATTTTTTCTTATTTATTTCATTTAATTTTATTTCAATAAAACTAGCATGCTTATTTTAAATTAGAGTATCTATAGAATTGGCATATTTAATTTAGTTAGAGTTTTATTCAAATTAGTACGGTTCTAATCAGTCTTACTAGAATTATCATTCCTAGTATAATTAGGGGACTAATACTAATTAGACTTCTAATAGGATTAGGAAACTAATTAATTAGATTTCTAGTAGAATTAAAACATTTGGATTAATTAGACTCCTAATAGGATCAGGAGACTTAATTAATTAGACTTCAAGTAGGATTATGAGAATTAATTAGATTTCCGACAAGATTAAGACATTTGAATTAATTAGACTTCTAATAGGATTAGGAGACTTAAATTAATTAGATTCCTAATAGGATTAGGAGACTTGAATCAATTAGACTTCTAGTAGAAGTAGAAGACATTTAAATCAATTAGACTCCTGGTAGGATTAGGATACCAAATCCAATAAGACTTCTAATAGCATTAGGAGACCTATCAAATCATAGTAGAATTAAGACATTTAATCATAGTAGAATTCTAATACAGGTAGGACGCTTAAAATTAATTAGATTCCTGATAGAACTAGGAAACTTAAACCAAGTAGACTCATACTAAGATTAGGATACTAGAACATTAGGTTAATTCACCACAACAGGTCCATGTAGTTAGACTCACAGTAGAACTAGGAAACTCAAGTCAATCAGAATTAGAGCAATAATAAGAAAGCTAAACTATCTAAACTTAAGGAAGAGCCAGTGTTGCTAACGTTGGCAAGCGGACGATTCAGTAAAGAAGAAACCCACACCCTCTCCAAAGCGTGATAACTGACGTGTTGCAGCGTCATTAAATATCTGCAGCTGGCGATCATAGCAAACTAGGAACCTTCCTAGAAATCTCCCCATATTTTTAGCATTCAAAACACCGCATTGCCAGAGTCCGCCTAGGACAGCATTGGTCCACTGATTCCCGGGGACCGAAAGGAACCCAGAAAATGGGCACACCAATAGACTGGCGATCGCGATGGGACTCTTTCTTATCAAACTTTTCCTCGCTTAGATAGTTAGCTTTTTGTTTTCTTTCTTTTCCTTTCCATCACATCATTTTAAATTCCTTTGAATATATGACTCTTCGCCAAAGACTCGAGATGTCCGGTATACGAAGAGTGAGCTTAGGAGACCCGCCATTGTGGGGACATCATGACAACCCTATATACGAGGAAGAATCACCTTACGATTTTAGCCTACGATAACCTGAGATTAATATGGCTGGCGATCAAGAAAATCCCTTCTCTACCCCGCACGCCAGTAATAACCACAATGGGAGAGATAGCAACACCAGACAAAACTCACTGCCCAACAAATTGTAGAGCTCAGCATTTAGAGAATACAAAGAGGAGATGATGACGCCGAAGAATTGCTTCTAGGATTGGCCGCCGCTTACAAGACCATTAGGGCACGAAAAGACTCAGAAGAATAAGAATGGTAGGAAAGGCTGCCGCCTACCCCGAGCACAGTGTCAGCCCGCGTCTCACCATTGAGACAACCTGCTCACACAATCTTCAATGATGGTCCTCTGGACAAGGTTTGCTAGCGAGTTACTCCAAAAGATAGCATCGTCAAGATCAAAGACCTCCCCAAGATGCTTGATGAATACATGGGCAAGTGGGAGCTCCCTGGTCACTCATTCGAATTTGAAAAGTTTTGTCGGAATGTCAAATTTAACTTACCGACGGGATTCAAACTGCCAAAATTTTCCAAGTACAATGGCACGGAAAATCCAAACCATCACCTGACCCTTTTCTGCAACGATTTTTGACACATACGTGATAATCAAGGACTTCTCATCCACTGTTTCTAATGCTCATTAGAAGCAGAACCTCTAGATTAGTTTGTAAGACTCTCATTGTATAAGATAGAACATTCGATAGTTTAGTTGGTCAATTCCTCGACCAATACAAGCACTTGGTCTAAGAAACAGTCAGTCTCAGTGATCTAATGGTGACAAAGTAAGGACTCGATGAAGAGTTCGCCGACTTTGTCGCCAGATGGAGGAAACTCGCTGCTAGGACCGGCACTTCGATGAAAGAGAAAGACTCAATTGACATTATCATCGATAACAATAGAGAATCATTAAAGTGCACGCTCGTCATAAGTGACTGTCCTGACTTCACTGTACTCCACTCCCGGGCATCCCAACTAGCGCGACACATCAAAGGCGGAGACCTCGCCCTACCCATAATCACGTCGAGAGTGGGCTCTTCCGATGAATCAAAGTAAAAAAATAGCAAGAAAGCCCCAGGAATCGAGCAGGCCAACACCATCATCAATCAAGGACAACTCTGAGAACGAAAACTTTCAGTCAAGAAATTTCAGGCAGAATTAAAGTCAGCAGCAGTACGCGAACCAAAATCAGGGCACAAATCAATAAAGATATGCGAATCAAAATCAAGGCTAGAACAAGAATCAGGGCCAATACCAAAACAGAAGCCAATACCCCAACCCTTACCAGAACCAGAATACAACACATAATCGACCAGCCCACATGCAGAGCTACAATAACGTACCCCCACTATAAAACTTCAACCAAACTAGAGGCCCCTATCAGTGGAGACAGGAATACTATCCCCCTTTACCTGATATAATCCCCAATGTCTTCTATTTCCTTAACACTCAGAATCTCCTCCGATTCCTGCAGGAAAGACCCTGACCATGGTCGATAAATCTAGACTATAGCAAGTATTGCACATTTCATCAGTATGTGGGACACAATCTGGAAGACTGCTAGGTCCTCCGAGATATAATCTATGACATGAATGATCAAAACCAAATTGACTGGGAAGCGCTTAGGAATCCTAACCCTAACAATAGTCAACCCCAACAAAACTTAGGAATTATTAATAACCCCATACCCAACCACAACCAAGGAACACTAGCTCAGGTCACCACCATGGACCTCCCTGGTTAATCCTCTTTCCAGCCCTCCACCTTAATCACTCGCCTCTAACCTTCTAACACTTTTTCCACCCCTGTGGGAGCTCCTCTGCCCCCACACCCCTCAACCTTGATCACCCGAATTGCCCCTCCAAGCCCACTTTCTTACCCAAAATTCACTCAGATACGAGTCCACTCCTTTAGGGCTCGAAAACCATTCCTCCATAGTCGCCCACCAGAACCTTCAACCCCTTCAAATCCTGAACCAACACCACTGCCGCCTCCCTCGTCCGATTCAAAACCCGAGTATGAAGGTCATGTTTTTCAAATTACAACCAAAATCGCCGCATGGGTAGACAGTGTCACCCAAAAGACCCCAAGCTAAGAAGACGAGACAAGGATTGAGTGTTTGCTAAACGCGAAAGAGAGTAAACAAGAAGAACATCCTGACACATGCGAGACACTGGTATCTGCTTTCTTAGAAGAAGAGGACTACACACAGTACCTCCCACCTTGGAGCAGTACAATGCAAGCCCGCGCTCCATCCTCAAATTTCACTCACTTCACAGAGACATCAACGTCGAGCAACACTGGGCTCGATCAACAACTGACTAGCCTGATCCTTAAGTCAGGAACCAATTATCGACCTCCACCTTTTTCTCAAAATAAGGAGTCCACGAATGCACAACCACTAGAGGGGAACATGAGAGAAAAAGAAGTTAACTTGCCTTCCCCACCTCACATTATTCCTCCAATCCCCACACCTCAACCGCTCCAACCACCCATCCCTAAGGCTCATCGGCTAGGCAAAGAAACTGCACATGAGCCAGGACAAGAATATGACCTCCTGCGGCATCCCCAAAAGATCCTGGCTCAGATATCAATACTAGAACTCGTTAAGAAATCGCCTGACCATCACCGACTGCTGATAAGGACGCTTGAAGACTCACAAGTGGACAAGGACACAACATTGGATGAGCTACATCAAATCACCTCGGTCATGGCGCAACCTCCGACACTCACTTTCACGGACGCAGACATGCCTAAAGAGTCACTCCAGAAAAGTTTAGCTCCCATATACCTCACGATCATAATTAGAGGATTCTCCGTACCCCATGCGTTGGTCGATACAAGAGCAGGATTCAATATTTATCCTATCACAATGTTAAAGACACTCGAGTACACAGAGAAAGATGTCAGGTCCTCAGCACTATCTCTCATAGCTTATGACGGCTCATGTCGTTTTGTCAAAGGAACTATCAAACTACAGGTTCACCTCAGACATGCAACAAAAGACATCACTTTTCATGTTTTTGAGTCCTCCAGTATGTACAATCTTATCTTGGGAAGAAAATAGTTAGAGTCAATGAAAGTCGTCGCATCCACATACCATCAATGCATCAAATTCCCGTACGAGGACTCCATTGTCCGTATATACGCCAATGCACCCTCCAGGAGATAGACACTGATTACACAGCGAGTATTCCAACAGCCCATGATTCAGTGTTGAACACCGGCCACATTCAGAAGACCCGAATCCCCAATGAGGCAACTGTTGTAGAAGTCCATCCCCCTACCCCTCCTAGTTCTCCCCCAACGCGTCAACAAAAATTAGCAAGAAGAGAGTTTGGCCCAGACTTCACGAAACTCTACGACATCAACCCGACCACTATAAAAGGTTGGGATCTTATGTATTAGCTCGCGTACATCCCCTACACTAGACTCGATAAAAATAAGCAAGGTCGTGTAGGGCCTGTTGTCCCAAGGAAAATATGCAAGCACATAGGGTTAGGTTACCAATCGGACGGCCCACAAGCCGACTTGCTCCCTACCTCACAGAAATGGTCTTTATATGACCACTTCGTCTACGAGATCACTGAGAAAGCAGATATACAAGGGCAGAAGGAAGTTTCCTTCACTAAACCCTAATAAGCGGATATCAAATGAATGGCTAAAGTATACAATGTTTTTATAAATCTAAATGACGATATCGACAAACCACTCGAGGGAATCAAACCCTTATTTGACACTAAGGAGCTTACAGAAGAGAGAAGGGAAGAACCTCTAGAACTTGAGCCGCAAGTAGAAGATTGAGAATCCATCGATGACGAAGATTTTCACATAGCAGCTTTACAAGATGGTGGAGGGCACTTATAGTCAACATGGGAAGAGGACACTTGGATCACGACAGGCAATGACGAAGACTGCGACATCCATGCACTGAAAGAAGACAACACCCCGCAAGAAGATTTTAGCTCACATAGCATCTGCCTCGGCTTTGGCCTTGAAGGATTGGAATGCCCATGGGACTCCCCTTGTATCGCTCACTCATACCAACCCCGCTGTAGGGCATGTACCAGCATATTAGAATATTTCTCTAGCTAGATCCAACATTCAGCAATAGTAGGATCGAATGACTTCGACCTCGTAATGATAGAAGCAAGGAATGACCTACCAACTCGGCTACCGGCACAAGAAGAAGAAAATTCCAACGGGCATCTGGTCGACCCAGAAGAAAATACTCATGTCGCCTTTATAGAGTTCGAGGAAGAATTCGAATTAGACACCCCTCATCCCCAAACGTGCCACAACTCTAAATATTTTGGAAATCTCTCGAGGAAGAGTGGCAACCCCCTCCGAGCGATGACAAGGACTACTATATAGACCTCCTCGCACTCGAGTTAGCAGAGCAGGCAAACCAAGGACTTCAAGCATTGTTAGATCAAGAAGACAAGTTCGATACTAGCCCTGACTCCAGCTCAGAACGATGGGAATGCCCTCAGGAATCTCCCTGCATTTCTCACCATTACTAGCGTCACTACCAAACATGCGCATTCATCCTAACATTCTATGAAGTTCACGTAAGAGAGTTCACTACTCCAGGGGATCCCCAAGGAGGTCACCCTCAACAGGAAGAACAATTACATTATAACTTAGAAGATGATAGTTCGACCAATTATGATCTCTAGAGCTTCTTCGAAGACGAGGCATTCAATGTGATAGAGGAAATCCGAATGTCAGTAGCGCCATCACCGACATCACTTATCCAGAGGATTACACCAGATGAGGACTACGAAAAAAAATGCCAAATTCATATCAAGTCCACGTTATCCAAAGAATTGCCCGAACAGCTCCAACAGCCGTCTCGCTCCCTCAGTTAGAGGAAGCAACTCTCCCGGTTCCTCTTAAGATGACCAACTTTGCACCATATCTACTATCGAAAATCAACAAATAGAAAAAGCAGAAAACCCTAAAAATTCATATATAAAAAATCTAAAAAAACCAGAAAACCTCAAAAAAGAAAGGGAACCCTTCGTCCCGAATCAATTTTGTGACCAACAAGGAGACTTTTCTCCTATGACTTCCATCCCCTCTCCTGCACAAAGATGCAAGGTATCTCGACAAAATAACAAGCCAACCATCATACCAGACGAGATACTTCATTATTTTGAGAGGAGAATCAATAATCTCCACCTTCACCTTATCAAAGATGTCGTCATCATAAATTATGCCGATGAAGGGCTATCTTTCGCAAAATGAAATCCCCAGTGTAGTAATTTTGCAAGGTACGAACTTACCAACAACGAAGAAGAAGCACCAGTCACCGAGGAGGCACAGAACTTCCAACGGGTCATCAAGCATTTCGACGAGCAAATCCAAGCTATCACGAAACCTACAGAAGAAATCAACTTTGGCACTGAAGAAAAACCCAGGAAGCTACTAATTAGTGCAACGCTCAACTCCAAAGAATGTCAACAAATCATACAAGTCCTACAAGAGAACCTAGCCTCCTTTGCATGGTCCATATGCCTGGTCTAGACCAAAGTTTAGTAGAACATTGCCTTGTCAGGGAACTCGATGCCAAGCCTATTAAGCAGAAACTCTGAAGGATGCACCCACAAACAATCCTTCAAGTTAAAGAGGAAGTTAACAAATTACATGAAGCCAAATTCATCCGAGTCGTCCTCTACCACAAATAGGTCACCAATATTGTACATGTCGTTAAGCAAGACGACAGAGTATGGGTTTACATTGACTTTCGAAACCTCAACCAGGCATGCCCAAAAGATGACTTCCCACTTTCGCACATTGACACTCTAGTCGACAACACCGCTGGACATGAGATGCTATCCTTTATGGATGGTTTCTCTGGGTACAATCAGATTAGATTGGTAGAATCCGACCAAGAGAAGACTTCTTTCACCGCACCATGGGGAACTTACTGCTACGTCGTCATGCCTTTCGGGCTCAAGAATGCAGGAGCCACATATCAATGCACCATGATGGCTATCTTTCATGACATGATTCATAAATGTGTAGAAGTTTATATCGATGACATATTAGTGAAGTCCCAAATGCGGGTAGGACATGCTGAAGCACTCCAACTAATACTATAAAGAGAAGTATCAGCTAAGAATGAACCAAAAGAAATTTGTCTTCGGAGTCACCTCCGGAAAATCACTCAGTTTCATAGTCAGTAAGCAAGGAATCGAAGTTGACCCTGCAAAAGTCAGAGCCATCCTTGGGATGCCACCTCCCAGTAACATCAAAGAATTACGAGGCCTAATAGGAAGATTACAATTCATCAGGAGATTTATCTCCCAACATTCAGACAGATGTGATCCTTTCTACTTAAAGGAGGAATTGAGTACAAATGGGATGACCAGTGTCAGAAAGCCTTCAACAATATCAAGAAGTACTATCACCACCAATCCCAGAAAGATCCCTGATTCTCTACCTCTCAACAAACGATAAAGAAATGGGAGTAATCTTGAGATAATATGAAGAAGACAGCAAGAGAGAGAAGGCTATCTACTACCTTAGTAGGATGATGGTCGAGTACGAACGAAAATACACTTCAATGGAGAAGACCTGCCTCACATTACAGTGGGCCTCAACCAAATTACGGCACTACTTTAGAGCACATAAGATATTAGTACTAGCCCGAATGGACCTTCTGAAGTACATATTCGAAAAGCCCGCAACATCAGAAAAGATTGCTTGCTTGCTTATGCTATTGTAAGAATTCGACATCACTTATGTCACGTAGAAGTCGATCAAAGGACAAGCAATCACTAACTACCTTACAGATCTCACTCCCGAGCAATGAGCCCATACACACAGATTTCCTCGATGAAGACCTACTCATAATTCATAATGAAGAGCCCGATAAGATGTCATGGACTCTTTATTTCGACAGTGCTCTAAATCACAAAGGAAAAGGCATCAGAATAGTCCTGCTAACCCCAGAAGGAGTTGTCATGTCTAAGGCTTTTCAACTAGACTTCCTTGTTACTAATAATGTCGTAGAATATGAAGCTTTCATAGCTGGACTACGAGCAACACTACAAGTAGGCGTTAAACAGTTGAAAACCATCGGTGATTCTAACCTCATAATCTGACAAGTCATACTAGAATGGAAGACCAAGTAAAGGAGATTGATGGCATATCTAGAAACCCCTCAATATTTAATAAAGAAATTTGAAAGAATCTCTTTCACACACATCCCTAGATTAGAAAACGAGCTCGCAGACTTCCTCGCCACGTTAGCCTCAGTCATCCAAATACCCATCAGACAAAGTACCAAGACCTTCTCCGTTGAAAAGCTGACAGTACCCGCCCATGAGATAGCATGGACCGTTAAGAGAGAATTACCAGTCCTCCCCACAAGCACAGGACCAAATGAAGCAATCACTCTAGAAGATCACGTCAAGGCAGAAGCCACAGTCGCTATGTTCAGGTTTGAAAAATCACCAACCGACGATGGACAGCCATGGTATTTCGACATCTGGAACTTCCTGAAGCATCAACACGTTCCTCCATACGTAATGAAGATCAAACGGAAGACTATAAGGAACCGATGCGCCTGATTCTGCATACTCGATGAAATATTATACAAAAAAGCCTTCACCAAAGGAGTTCTACTACGATGCGTCACAATCGCTGAAGGACAATACATCATCCGAGAAGCACACACCAGTGCCTGCAGTGCCCACACCAATAGACAGAGACTCGCCGATCAAATTGTATGACAAGGCTACTTCTTACCGACAATGATAAGAGATTGCCATCTCTATGTCTAAAGCTGTAAATAACGCTAAGAACACACTGCACTTATTAAAGCTCCATCAGTTGCATTGAACACTATGACCTTGCCATGGCAATTTTCGATGTGGGCCTTCGATATCATCGGACCTTTCACAGACACAGTTAGGAACACTCACAAGCACGTGTTCATACTTATGGCAACTGAATACTACACCTAATGGGTAGAAGCTGAATCTTACATCAGAATCACCGCCTTAATACTCGTGAGGTTTTTCATTCGAAATATCATCACCAGATTTGGAGTACCCAGGATGTTTATCACCGACAATGGATGACAATTCATCGCAGAGAAGACAAAGAAGTTATGCAAGAAATTTGGCATCTATCTACACCATTCATCACCATTTTACCCTCATGGAAATGGGCAAGCAGAACCTACGAACAAAATGTTGATTCAAATTCTGAAACGCATAGTAGAGATGAGCAATGGGGTCGACTGTCCCGAACAACTACCAGAAGCACTCTGGGCCTATAGAACCTCTATTCGTACGACCACTAGCCAAACTCCCTACCTCCTTACCTATGGGATGGAGGCAGTCATACCATATGAGATACAAGTACTATCCTTATGGATTCAACTCGATGATGTGCTATCCTTAGACGAGAGGAGAATTACCCTACTCACACAGCTAGAGTAGCTCGATGAAATATATCTAAGGGCAGCTGATCACGCTCAGGTATATCAGAGGAGAGTGGCCAGGGCTTATAATAAGAAAGTCCTCGAACGAACCTTTAACATTGGAGAACTAGTCTTGAAGAAAACTATGCCTTCCAAACATGCCCATCTGAAAGGAAAACTGAAATCGAACTGGGAAGGCCCTTATGTTATAACAGCCGCATACCCTGAGAATGCATACAAACTGGCGAACCAAGACGGGGAAGAAATCCCTAGCCCTTGAAACGCCATGTACCGTAGAAAATATTACCCTTTGCCCTGTGATCATCACATCTCGTGGTTAGATACTTATAGTTATCACCCTTGTAGTCACCACGACCCGTTCATTAGTCGTACGTCTTCAATTCTCAGAATATCCTTAAGATCTCCAATTTATCGCCCACTTTCTCATTCGGGCAAATTGATCAAAGAACTAGTGACATACCTAACCGCTTTCAAAAATTCAAGTAACACCCGATTCTCACCCCTTCCCTCGCCATTGGAGGAGACATAAGAGCAAAAAAAAAAAAAAAGATGTCAGGTTCAATCAAAACTCATCATTCTTACGCTAGCAGGATGCTTTCAAAAAATATACATATATGCAAAAAAAAAGAATGAGAGAGCAATACGATGAATGAACCAGTCAATGAGTTCAGGGAAGCATAAGCAGGCCTTGAGGACATCTCTGGTAACACACCCTCCCTGATAATGACCACGGGATAGGATGACCACCACCAAAGGAATACCTTGGTATACAGCTGATATATTAAGACAACCTCCCTCAATTCGACAATGATATTACAAAATTTTCTTCAAAGCTAACTCACCAAATACCCATGGCTTCTTATAGACCCAAAGTGCTCATTTAAAAATCCAGAAAAGCTCTATTGTACCTTGACACTGGGGCAATTTTATTTTTAAAACCACAGAATCACAATCAGAGCTACTGCTTGCCTGTAGAGGAGATATAGAATCACAAAGTCACCATCCGGAGAGTGCTACCGAAGATACTACACTGTCGATCCTACCACGCTCTTACACTAGGGCATTTTTTTTATTTTTTTTATTCTTTTAGTTATTTGTTTTTCCTTTTGCATTATTTCCAAAAAAGAAGAAGAAATAAAAAAAGAAAAAAAGAAAAAAAAAGAAAAAAAAAAAAAGAAGAAAGAAAAGAAAGCATATATCCATCTTTTACTACCAGACCCTAGTCTGAGACACCTCCCCCCTTGACGATCAACAAGGGGGAAAATAAAATTATTGATAGCTTTATTTTAATGTGCAGATATGAGGCAACCTTCAACCATTACTGGGCCAACCCATGAAGCATTCAAGTCCCAATAACAGCTGATGACACCTAAAGCAGGAAGAAAACACACAAGGTAACCAAAAGAAAGAAAGAAAGAGCGAAGCCAGGTACATCTAAACCAAAAAGAATATACATATATATATATATATATATATATATATATATATATATATCAATTTTTTATCTTTACACCTGTCACCAGGGGCATCCCCCTTGTATACACAATAAACACAAAATACACACGTACACTCTAACACAAGCATACATGCTTCGAAAATCCAAGACAAAATTGAAACATCGAAACTCGAACGTATTAAAATAATATTACATAGCCCTAAGTTCACACCAACCAAGCCGAAACCCAACCCGAGCACACCGACCACAATCAAAAGAAGATTAATCAAAGCAAAGGATGCACCCCAAGTCAATTCAACCAAATCAAAACTTTTAAAATTCCTAAATTTCCATTCTATAAATAAGATAAAATTCACAAATCACATAGAGGGCATACCCTCTAAATATATAACTTAAAATAAGAAATTAAAAATCAACACGTTCAGGCAATGCCTGAATGCCGATTTATTCGAGAAACGAGAGATCTCGGAGAAGCCCGGAGAGGGAGCACACCCTGAACTAATTCTGACAACGACATCCTTTCCTCCCCCTTTTCTCTCAGAGATGTTTCTTGTCACACAATTCTTCCAACCACATGACAAAGCAACACCATCTCAAAGCCTCGAGCCGACAGAGAAAAAAGAGTGGCTCACAGAAAGCCACCCAGGACCTGCGGGATGCACCTATGGAAGCTTACCTTAGAAAGCATAACAAGGAGGAGCAACTAACACTGAATCCCTAGGGCCTACTGAGGAAAGATAGGTGTTGGTCACGAGAACTCTGACCCCACCTTATCCTTATGTTTCTTCTCCTCTGCTTTTAACTCCTCCATCTCTTCTCCCAATGAGGTTACACAATGAGTTGGATTGATAACACCAACCCTAGCACCACCCCGAATTCCCAATCCCATCCATTCTCAATAATTAACCTAATAATCATAATTCTTCGGGTTCAATACCCGGGATATAAAATAGAAAGGAAGAAAAGACAAGACATTAAAAATAAAAATAAAAAAATGCCCTAGATCTCAAACAAAACAAAAAATATCCCAAACTTTTAATCCTAAGCTTGAAATAAAATTCAAAATAAAACCCAAAGCCTTTCGCTTATATTTATAAACTATACCTCCTAAACCACAAAGTGACAAGTGCCACAGTTCTAAACCCTTTCAGCTAATTAAATCTAAACCAAATACATACCCCCCTAGAAAAGAACCATAATCCACAATAAGCCTAGATCAACCAACCAAAGCACAACACTGAGCCCTCTAAGAGACACAAATCCTTTCAAAATAGATGAACCAATAGGATTAAAACACCTAATCCCATCTAGAATGTCCACAAATTAAACCCAAATTCACACATTTCTAACTAGATATCATCAAACATTAGATTAAGACAAACAAACCTTAAAAATCCTAAACTTGGGACTCATGCTCTTAGCATGACCAAATCAAAATTCCTCAAAGTTACATAACAAAACTTAAATAAATACACAGACAAACCAAATTCCAAAATAGATACCAAATGCCTTTTATTCATTAATAATAAAATATTTTTTATACAATGTCACCAGAGGCATACCTCCTGCATATATAACCCAAAACGAAAACCTAGAACCTAACTTACAACTCAAAACGAAAATTGGAAACCCGAAACGGACACTAAGTGAGGAGTAGAGCATCCAATCGGAGGCTTCAGAAGGAGGATGGAGGATTGATTGGGGAACACATCCCTCCACTTGTAACTCCCACTTCTTCCCTATCTTCACCTCCTCCACCGTTGTCTCCTCAATGCTGCCTTCATTGCTCCGTAAACGGGATCGATGTGAAGACAGGTCTTCTCTTTCCCAACACCACCCATTCTCAGATCCACTCCACCAAGCAGTATATCAGGTTGAAGATCACGTGAAATGATGAATATAGGAAGAAACGACATCTCAATTAGACGGTTAGATCACCCAACATCACGAGTACACGAATTTTAGAACACTAGAAAGCAAGGAAAGTAAAGATAAAACTCGAGGTGTAAGAAAATGAAAAAATTTTCCCCTTATATAGAGAACAGTTTAATCGCGTGACACAATCCAAGCGCGCAATCCAATCACGCGCTCGATTAGTAGTGCATAATCCAAATCACACGTAGCTCCCCACTCGCGCAATTCAACTTCTACCCGCTCAGCAGGCACGATGCCCCGATCCCGCGCTATGAAAGTGGCGCGCAATATGAAAGGTCACCCGCACAGTGACCTGGTGACGCCTCAATCACACTCTATGGTTAGAGCGAGTAATTAGATTGCACACACATTCAAACGCGTAAATGACCCCCTTTAAGCCCCAATCACGCGCTCCCAAACAGGCGTGTAATTCGATTAAGCAACCGGTACTAGGCGCACAATACCCAAATTCATACATCCTCACACCTTTTATCCCATCTCAGTCAAGATTCTTCTCCCATGTCCCATCGCGTAGCCCTACAAGAAACATTGACCGCGCCCATGGTCCATTGCGACAAGACATACATGCCTTACCATCATACCGTCACTTTTCCTCATCTCATCACGATCCGACCGGAAAGAGAGAATCCCATCATATAACCTCATCATGCAAGTCCCATCGCGATAAGAAGCACCTATACGGCGCCATCCCAATATATAAGCTCATTGGTGAAAATCACCTAACCGCACCATAAAAAAATCAAACCTTTTAAAAAACTCGGGCACACGACTAAAGTCAACGATGAGTTCAGTCATGACACAACCGTGACGTAGTCTCATATATCACAAGATTTGCCAAAGAAAGAAACATAGCAATCACACCTATCAACGGTCAACACCGCATCGTGATACTCACCAAGCGATCCGAACATCCTACATTCAGTAACTATCAATGTCTCGTCATGAGCCCCTCATCAAAACTCTCTAATATCCCATCACGACATCACTATCCAAGACCCTCGGACACACCCCGTCACAATACACAATAAAAAAGGGAAAGGCTCGATCATGTCTCGTCATGACACAATAACTTCATCTTGTCTTACAGCCCCAATACCAATCACACCTCCTCGAAATCCTCATCATGAAAGCTCGCATAAACAACCTTCAAAAAGTCCCACCACTAACTATGCTCAACCAATGTCCCTTCACAGAAGTAGAGATCCTACCTCTCAAATCCCTAGCTACGTAGTAGCTGCTAGAATCCAACAGAAGAAGAGAGATTCCTCCCACGTCCCATCGCATCTCAAACACAACAAATCCCACCAGGATCCAAATGCCCCTATCAGACCTACAACTGGTAATCCCCCAACATCTTAACGTAGACCCCCAATGTCTCATCACGTCTATGATCCGCTATGACAGGAAGGAAGAGAAAAGACTTTCTCACGTCCCATCGCACTTGCAACCACTAGGAGTCATCCCAGCATGCAACCGTAACGGGAAAGACCACCATGTCCCATCGTGAACCTCACTTCCCCAAGACATTACATCATGGCAATGGCTACTAAGTCTCTACTGTAGCAGATATAAAGAAAGAGAACCCTCCAAATGTCCCGTCATGACATCATGACAACCGACCAGTCCCATCGTGGGCCACACAAGTAAGTATCACCCTCTCTTTTACACGATATTGCTTCAGATATATATAGTTAGCTATGATTAAGTCAAAATATTTTCAAAACCCATCTCCCTTGACTCGCGAATCGTTGTAGTCCTCCCATAAGAGACAATCATCAGTATTCGTCAAGAAGGTTAGACGAAGTATCCGGCATGTCAAGTGTCGTCTTGACAACCACATAAACGGTTGGGTCCACAAATCCCGCATCGATGGATCTGCTCAGTGACGTCTCGAAAGCCACATTTTCTATAGTTTTAACACCGAATTGATCTTAAGTTAAAATTCCTGAATTTTCAAAGCCCCTTAAAAAAAGAAGAAGAAGAATAATAAAGCAATAAAATAAATAGACCCATCTAATCTCACCCAAACCAGCCATCCCCTTGGGAAACCGAGCCACAAGTATATTTAATCTAAGAACTTACAAATACCTATTGGAAAAGGAATGCCTGACATGCATTGGTGTGAGCAATGATACGCCCGGTCTGACAAGACTTGCAAAAGCCTTCGCTATTACATTATACTTTATCTTATTATCGGTCTCTGGACCTTGCTTATGGACATTTGTATGACACCCCTCGGTACCTCGACTGCATCATACCCCTCTGTTTGACTGCCCCTTGCAGAAGGTCACGACATGCGGTGGGATGCCCCTTGTACCCATAGATTATGATATGGTGATTCTCCTTTTCGTTTGACTGCCCCTTACAACTAGGTCACGACACGCGGCAGGATGCCCCTTACACGCACGGCTTAGGATATGTTGACTTCCCCCATCGACTGTCTATGACAGCAGGTCGCTATACGCGACGGGATGCCCTCCCGCATCCACGACATGGAGTATGCCTTTCGACAGCTACCACTGGGCCTCAGAATGCTTCATTTTAGCTTGCACTGATAGATAAGAAAGCCAAGCATTTCATGTCAGCATCCCTAGTTCACATTTGTGATTTCTCAAGAGAAACGAGAAGACACCTCGAATGAGGGGTGTCTACTACTTTGACGTGTTCTTACTTCACAAGAGGCATCTATAGACACCCCCATTTTGCTCTCTCAGAATATATAATTTTTATTCGGTCAACCTTTGACATTGCCTGGGACTTTTCGGAAAGGACTTACCTTCTCTAGAAGTTTCACAACCCTAATGCGGGGACCATGCACTAAAACAATAGTACATGGCTAAACACAGGTTGAAACAATAGCTCTGTGGCTCAGACCCCTCAACCCTAATGTGGGGAACATGCACTGAAATAATAGTACATGGCTGAACACAGGCTAAAATAATAGCTCTATGGCTCATACCCCTCAACCCTATTGTGGGAACCATATGCTGAAACAATAGTATATGGCTGAACACAAGCTGAAATAATAGCTCTATGGCTCAGACCTCCTAACCCAAACGTCGGAACCATGCACTGAAACAATAGTACATGGCTGAATACAGGTTGAAACAATAGCTTTGTAGCTCAAATCCCAAAGTAGGGAAACTATATACTGAAATAATAGTACATAGTCAAAATGTTGACTGAAATAATAGTCTGGCATTTCAGACTTAACTCAAACCCGGACAACCCTGAATTACGTGCCTAAAAGTACGCACCCAATTCAATTACACGTTAACTCACAAATGTGCAATCAATTCCTTTTCATACCAAACCTCCTTTCTTCAGCCCATTTCAAGACTCGATTATGCGCTCCACATGGCACGCGTGAACGGATTGAGCGCCTCATCACAGGCGCGTAATTGGCCTATGCCTGACCTAGTCTCCTAGTCCTCGACCAGCAAAATTCCATGATTAAGCACCAAATCTGAAGTGCTTAATCAGATTGTGCACTCCAAAGTAAGTGCGCAATTAGTTCTAATGTGATTAGAGCTAGGAAACCCGGCTGAGCCAGTCAGCCGATCGCTCACTTAGTCGGTGACCGACTCAAAGCGAATAAGTGCCACTTAACCGGCACACAATTCAATTAAACGCCTGAAACAGGGTGTGTAATTAAAAATTAAGTGCACCCCATAGGGTGCGTAATTAGGAAAAAACCTATAAATAGACTTCTCTTTTTTTCTTCTTCTCCCCCGCCCACATAACTTGAGATTCAAGTTTCGAGTTCTTCGTCTCTAAGCTTCAAATTTTGAGATTCCTCTCTGCAACCCCGACCTTAGGTAAACTTTTTCTTTTAGCGTTTAGTTTTCAATCCTAGTTTTTAGTTCTTAGATTTAGATTTTTTCTGTTTTAACTATTAGCATTAAATTTTCAGTCTTAGACCGTAGCACCTCTTTTTTTTTAAACCGTAATTTTTAATACATGGTTCCAGTTCTTAGAATTTGGGACCACTCCTTAATCAGACTACCTAATCCCCTATCCTAAACTTTACTTTTGTTATGAAATCTCAATCTCCAGTCCTATTATTAATCTTTGGTTCTAGTTCTTAGTGCCTAGAACAAGTCCTTAATCATATGGTCTAATTTTCTGATTTTGGTCCCGAATTTAGTCCTTAGATTTTAAATTTTAGTCTTAAAATCCCGATTTATAATTCAGTTCTTAATTTCTAATTACAAAATTTAATTCATAATCATAATCTAAAATTATTGACTTGAAAAAATCCAAAAAAAATACTATTTTATAATTCAGAATTCAATTTGCTTTGATCTTAGCCACCCGATTTACCCAAGGCAGCTTACGGAGGGTACTCGGGAACGAGGACAATCCTCCTTAGTATAACAGGCCACTCCTCCCATTTTTTATTATTTATTTTGTTTAATTTTATTTCAATAAAACTAGCATGCTTATTTTAAATTAGAATATCTATAGAATTGGCATATTTAATTTAGTTAGAGTTTTATTCAAATTAGTATAGTTCTAATCAGTCTTACTAGAATTAGAATAGTTACATTCCTAGTATAATTAGGGGACTAATACTAATTAGATTTCTAATAGTATTTGGAAACTAATTAATTAGGTTTCTAATAGGATTAAAACATTTGAATTAATTAGACTCCTAATAGGATCAGGAGACTTAATTAATTAGACTTCTAGTAGGATTATGAGAATTAATTAGATTTCCGACAAGATTAAGACATTTAAATTAATTAGATTTCTAATAGGATTAGGAGTCTTGAATTAATTAAACTCCTAATAGGATTAGGAGACTTGAATCAATTAGACTTCTAGTAGAAGTAGAAGACATTTAAATCAATTAGACTCCTGGTAGGATTAGGATACCAAATCCAATAAGACTTCTAATAGCATTAGGAGACCTATCAAAATCATAGTAGAATTAAGACACTTAATCGTAGTAGAATTCTAATACAGGTAGGATGCTCAAAAGTAATTAGATTCCTGATAGAACTAGGAAACTTAAACCAAGTAGGCTCATACTAGGATTAGGATACTAGAACATTAGGTTAATTCACCACAATAGGTCCATGTAGTTAGACTCACAGTAGAACTAGGAAACTAAAGCCAATCAGAAATAGAGTACTAATAACAAAGCTAAACCATCTAAACTTCAGGAACAGTCAGTGCTACTGACATTGGCAGGCCGACGATTCAGTAAAGAAGAAACCCACACCCGCTCCAAAGTGTGATCACTGACGTGTTGTAGCGTCGTTAAATATCTGCAGCTGGTGATTACAATAAACTAGGAACCTTCCTAGAAATCTTCCCTTATTTTCAGCATTCAAAACACTGTATTGCCAGAGTCTGCCTAGGATAAAATTGAGCCACTAATTCTCGGGGATCGAAAGGAACCCAGAGAAAGCACGCACCAACAGTAAGGTCCTTCCCAGTTGGGCTTGAATTTTCATCTCGGATCGGCGTGGAGAGATGGGAAGATTTTCTTATACAGTGTCATCCACTTTCAAATCTCGAGTGCGAACATGCTTGTTGTAGGGACGTGCGATCCTCCTCTATTTGGCTTGGGTGTGACACAAATCTTGGAGCCTCTTTTCATCGATCAAATTTAGCTATTCGAAATGGGATCTCTCCCTCTCGGCTTATGGTAGATTAGACTCAATGAGGATACAGAGTGAAGGCACTTCAACCTCAACTGGTAGCACAGTCTCGATTTCATACACAAGGGAGAACAGTGTTGCTCCTGTAGCGGTACGGATCGATGTTTGATAGGCCCATAGTGAGAAGGGTAACTTTTCACTCCAATCTCGATAAGTCATGACCATCTTTTCTATGATGCGAACAACTGTCTTGTTAGCGGCTTCGACGGCTCCGTTGGTTTATGGCCAATATGGTGACGAGCAGTGATGTTTGATCATGTACTACTTGCATAAGTCTCTAATGTGCTTGTTCGTAAAGTTGGTGCCATTATCTGTGATGATATCCTTGGGCATGCCGAATAGACATATGATATTATTCTTGATAAAATTCTCTACATGATTGGCCATAATGGTCATGTACGATGCTGCTTCTATCCATTTGGTGAAGTATTCAATGGTGACGAGGATGAACTGATGTCCATTGAAAGCTTTGAGATTAACCTTTCCGACAACGTCGAGGCTCCATGTGGTAAATGTTATGGCAGGAGCATGTATCAGGCTGGAGCGTTCTTGGCATTTATAGTACTTTTGAATGTACTTGCAACAGCCAGTTTTCATGGTGGTTCAGAAACACCCTTGCCGTAGGATCTTCTTCGCGAGTATGCGCCCATTGATGCTCCTTTGTGGATTTCTTTCATGATGTTGGCTACCTCACTCTCAGTTAAGCATCGGAGTAGGATTTTGTTATATGATCGCTTATGGAGGCATTCACCACAGATGACATAGTTTGCTGCCAAACATTAGATAGTCCACCTATCGATCTTGGATGTACCTTTAGGGAAAGCTCATGTTTCGAGGAAATTCTTAATATCTGAGAACCATGGAGGCTCATCATCAAACTATGTGGATCCTTCGATTTGGAGGCAGAAGCTTGGCTCATTCCTTTTTCTAATCATGTTTGGCTTCATTTTGATGTCATATGGAATTTTAACCATTAATGCCAATGTTGTTAGTACATCGGCGAAGCGATTTCTTGCTCGCAGGACATAGGAGAAGGTAACATCATTGAAGCATGTGATTAGATCTTCAAGGTGATCATGGTACAAGATCAAATTCTCATCCTTCATTTTCCAATCTTCGTTGGTTTGGCATATGATCAGTTGTGAGTCACCAAACACTCTGATATGAGTTATATTTAGGTCGAGAGCTGCTTGTAGGCCGACTACATAGGCTTCGTATTTAGCCATATTGTTGGTGCTAGGGAAGTAAGCTTGATGGAAACTGGTACATGGGATCCCTTTGGCAAGATTAGAATAACGCCAACTCCTTGCCCTTCAACATTTGATGCCTCGTCGAATTGAATTATCCAGGATTCCTCTGTCTCTTTTGTGCCATCCTCTGTCATGAATAGGATGTCCTCATCAAAAAGTTCAATTCTCATAGGTTCATAGTCTTGTAATGGGTTCTCAGCAAGATGATCGGTGAGTGCTTATCCCTTGATTAACTTTTGGGTGACATGTGTTATGAAATTCTGATAAGAGAAGTTGCCAGCGTGCAGCTCGACTAGTGAAAGCCAACTTTTAAAACAAGTACTTTAACGGATCCATTTGTGCGAAGGGAAGTCATCTTTCGGACTCGCCTTGCTGAGATTTTGAAAATTGAAGTATATGAGAACCTTTCCATCTTTCTTCGGCATTGGCATAATGTTGGCTAACCACTGCGGGTATTTAGAGACCATGAGGAAATCGGCGTTGTACTTGATGACCTCATCCTTTACTTTCAACATCCTCTCTGGCCTGAGACGCCTCAACTTTTACTTGACAGGCTTTGCATCGGCATATAATGACAACTCATGCTCGACCAAATCGGTGTCCAAACTAGGCATGCCCTTGTATGACCATGCAAAGATGTCTTGGTATGACCAAAGGAAATCAACCATGCCTTTTCTTTCCTTGAGAGACAGTGACATTCCGATCTTAGTGATTTTAAGAACCTCCTCGGTACTCAGATTGACATCTTCAGTCTCTTCAATGATCGGGGTTGGGCCATGCTCAAAATTGACATATTATTCAAGGAGCTCATTGGCAAGCTCCTCGATTAAGTCCTCGCCATCAAGATCCATAACTCATACTTCTCGTATTTCTACAGGAAAGAGGTCAGCTTCACGCCGGGCGGGTTCTTCTTTTAAGGCATCATTTCTTTTTATTTTATCAAGAATTTTAAAAGATAATATTTTTAGAGATTTTTGTATTATTATTTTTTATGGTTTTCCTTTTCTCTGGAGATGGGCCCTTGACAAGGCAGGTTTTTGTATACACATGATATTGCCTGCCAAGGGCTAACCTTACTTTTTATAGGTTATTTTTTGTTGGGAAGTCAGTGTCGTATTTATGGGCATTTGATGCTTCTAGAGTTAGGGGCATTGAAGCCCAGTTCCCCACCTGAGGTGTCGCACCTGTACCTAGTCTTATGGAGGAAGCTGATTGAGATGGCTTTTGAGGGTCAGACTCCATGTTTATCATTGGCTCGTCCAGGACCTGGTCCTCAAACCTTAACACAGGCTTGGGGTGGGTTATGGCAGGTGGCTGTATTGGAGGGAGTACCTCCTCCTCGAATAGTGACAACGGCGAGAGGTCTATTTGGATCTCAGGGGGAATGACTTTGAGGTTGGTCTCATGGATGGCCACCGATTTATGCGAGGTCAATTGTGTTGCCCCATTTTTTTTATGGCCCCTATGCTCACGAATGTGCTTCGAATGTGAGGCCGCGATCAGGGTTCACCTTCCAGGTCTATCCCCCTGAATTTAGTGACTGTGATGGTGTGAGCCTTCTCTTTGGCCTCTTAGACCTCTTCTTTAGTAGGCTTGTAGCCTAAGGTGAATTTGACTCGTTGTCCGCCGTTGCCTATGATTGGGTCTCTCCTACCTTGTAGGCGAGGGCCTAACCCTTTTCCTTTTTGGTAGCCCCATTTCTGGAGCATTGCCACTACCACGATCATTCCTCCTCCAATTTTGTCGATGACCTTTTCGAAATATTCTGGCGCCCCTGTCGCTGACACATCATATTGAAAACTATGAAGCTCTGTGTCCTCAATTGTGTGTGGTACATCTAGCATCTTGAGATTTTTTATGTTATGGGCTATTTTTTCTCTTTCTTCTTGCCCTTCACCCATGATAGATATAGCCTTCTTCTCTGATATAAATTTGAGCTATTGAAGTAGGGTGGAGGGCATCGCCCCAATTTCGTACAGCCATGGGCGCCCTAGCAGCAGGTTGAAAGAGGACTTAATGTCCATGACTGAGAACAAGATTAAGAAGGTCATTGGCTCAATGGTGAGCTCAAGATCGACTTCTCTTATAACTTCCCTCGTGTTATCGAAACCACGGGCTCCTGTTCTAGCTGGTCAAAACATTGACGGGTCGACCCCAATCTTGGTAGTAGTCTGCAACGAGCATACATTTAATGTTGAACTATTGTCTACTAATATAAGCGATATTACCAAGTTCCTGGTTTCAACCGTAATATTGAGGGATTTGGAATGATTCCTTCCTTCTGTTGGAAGATCGACATCGAAAAATGAGATAACATTAGGAACCAACACTTGGCAATCATTTGTCTCACCTCATCTGAGGAGACCTTGTTTGATACATGGGCATCTTTTAGTGGCCCCATTAGAGCTTGGAAGTGGGGTGGAGACATCATTAGTAGGTTCCAGATGGTGATGTGAGTCAATATTCTTTTAAGTTGTGTTTCTAAAACGTATTCTCGGCTCATCCGTTCCATGAGGTGTACTATGGCTAGTTCCCTTCTTTCCTCTATTTGGATTGGTGCTGACACTCTGGCTGTTTAGATATTTTGCTCGATCGAGTGATGAATTCGACGGTCCCTTCCTTACTACTCTCGCTAGCATTGGCATCCGTCTGGCTGTAGTTGAGTTGGACCTGATGGTGATCATATGATGGTCCGAGGATTTAGAATGGGATGGATGGACATGCCAAATATGATTGAACTGGAGAGGCTGGTATGGCAAAGAGAAGCCAAATTTTATTGACTGGTGTTGGAAGTGGATGCACTACTTGTGATGTTGCGGTACTGGACCGACTGTAGGGGGTTGATGCTAGAGATGGAGGTGGATGGACTGATGATGGTGTGGCAAAATTGGGCCAAGTGTGGGTGAAGGGAGTTGATTCCGAAGGTGGGGTAAAATTGGGCACCATGTAATTGACGGGTGGGGTTGGTGCCAGAAATAGATGGTATAGTGGGGGTGAGGCCCAACTAGGTTGAATATGGTTAACAGGCACGGTTGTCAGGAAGTACAACCTTAGATCTAGCGGTGTTGCTTGGGGTGTTGGGTTTGGAAAATAATCGGCTAAATTCAGAGGCTTAACTATCCCTATGATTTCACTCCCCTGGTTCCATTGCCCTGGTGTTTCATAGTTGTCCCTTGTGTTGATATTCTGAGGGGCCGATTTCTTCCATTTCTTCTTGTAGCATGTTAATTGAGACCCTCGTGCCCATTCCTCCCTGCTGGTGTGAAGGCAACGATGCTTGCAAAATATTGGTGTGCTAATTGGCCTAGGGAGCTGTCGGAGGAATGAGCTTCCCTGTCTCAATGAGGTCTTGTATCGCATGCTTCAAAGGAAAGTATCGATAGGTTGGGTGACCCGACTCTTGATGGAAATTACAATGTGTGTTTGGATCATAATTCCTTGGGAGAGGATTTGGCAGAGGCCCTGGCCAGAATGGGGTAACCAACCCTTTTTCTATTAACAGCGGTAATAGGACACTTAGGGATTGCCCCAAGGGAGTGAATACTTAGTTCAATTTGCCCTTCTCTATTCAAGGGTTTGTTGTACCCATGGGACATTGCCCTGCAGTTGTGCTGATTCTACCTGTGTCAAGGATTGATGTGCTTCCCCAAATTGGAAAGGTACCATGCTGGTGATGGGCTGTGTAGTCATTATAGTTTGGACATCTACCCCTGTTCCTCTCTCGTTCCTCTGCTCGGTAAATTTCTGAACCCCACTGGCCCCAGTGGCCACATTTTTGTTCAACCGTCCCTCTCTCAACGCGTCTTCACGGCGGTTGGCATTTCTTATTAGGTCAGTGAAACTAGATTGCTGCTGGTATACTAGAAAATTAAAGATAACGGGTAAAGCAGTTTTCGAGATCATCTCGATTTGCTCCTTGTGCGGGATGCAGTTCCTTACTTGGACTGCTAGGGCCCTCAACCTTTTGAGGTATTCATTAAAGGTTTCATCAAACTTTTACTTCAATCGAGCTAAATCAGACTTGTGTGACTCAATGTTGATGTTATAGACATACTGCTCTTGAAACCGGTGGGTTAAGTCTCTCCATGAATTCAACATAGATTGTTCAATAGAAGTGAACCATCTCAAGGATAAACCCGTAAGGCTTTTTTGAAATACATTGATGAGGACTCATTCATCTCCGTCGTACTGGCACATGTCCACATTATGACTTGAGGTGTGCGATGGGGTTGTCAGTGCCGTTGTATTTGTCAAATGACGGCACTTTGAATTTAGGTGGTAAAGGCACCTCAACAAATAGACACAAATATGAAAAATCTGTGGCATGGATCTCGGTCCCACCCAGTTTCATCAATTACTTTCAAATTTTAACCATTTATTCTTTCAGCAGCTCTGACTCTCTTGATGGCAAAGTTGGGGTTGGTCCCCCACTAGGCTACCTTCATTCATTCTAGACAACCTATTAGTTGGTGAGTGTGGGTGGTGGGGGATTGAAACTGACAAACGCCCCCATGTAGGCTTAGTTATTTGGGCTTCATCCTCCTGGTATTGATAACCCGTATCAATGTATGGTGGTGGAGGAGTGAGATTGGTTAAATTTTGGAGGGATTGGGTAAGTGCCTGATGGGGCCATTGAAGGTAGGGGAAACTTTGATGAGTTACTTGTGGGATAAGGGGATGGGTGAATTGCGGATTTTGAGCGGGTGTCTGATGAGGCCATTATGTGTTTTGGGGATTTTGAGGATTTGATTGGAGAATGAGTGAATGGGTAAATTGAGGATGGTTGATGGTATGGGATGGATTCCCATATTGGGTTGGTAATGATGGGTGTGGATGCGCATGACTTATGCCAGATTGGGGGATTAGATGAGATGGGCTTGCCATTTGTGGGGGAATGGAGGCTTGTTGGGTGTAAGTATATGTGAGAAATTGGGAGAATGATGGAGGGTTTGAAAATGTCACCCTTGTGTTTGGGCCTAAATGGGTTTGGGATTGGGTATTGGGCCTTTGAGGCCCACTCAGATGGCCCCATGGTTGATGGGAGGGGCCTTGGGTGGTATGGACTATGGGTGGTTGGTTGGGATTTTGGGGGAATGAGGTGTGAAGATTTTAGAGGGTTTGTGATGGATTTGGAGGTATTTGGGATGGGTGAGGAAGGCTTTGGGAGGCCTTCCAGGTGGTGTAAGCCCTAACCATGTCCTCCATCATGGTCATGGGATCGACTATGGGGATGGCCCTTCCGATGAGGGGTGCAAGGGGAAAAGTGGGCATGACCTGGTTGGATGTAGGGGAAAAAATGACTTGTGTGGATGGGGAAAAATTGGGCATGGTTTGGGTGGATGAGAGAAAATTGGCATGGTTTGCGTGGATGGGGGAAAATTTGGTGTATTTTGATTGGATGTGGAGGGAAAATTGGGCATGGTTTGATTGGATGTGGAGAGAAAATGGGGCATGGTTTGGGTGGATGTGTGGGGAAAATTGGGCATGGTTTGGATGAATGAGAGAAAATTGGGCATGATTTGATTGGATGTGGAGGGAAATGGGGTATGGTTTGGGTGGATGTATGGAGAAAATTGGGTATGCTTTGAGTGGATGAGTGGGGAAAATTGGGCATGGTTTGATTGAATGTGGAGGGAAAGTGGGGCATGGTTTGGGTTGATGGGGGAAACAGGGTATATTTGGAGTGGATGTGGAAGGCGAATGGGGTGTATTTTAGGTGGTGGTGGAGGGAAAATTAGGTGCACCGAATGGCTCGGTGGCATTGAATCGGGATTCGGTGGGGGGATAGGAGATGGGTATCTCCTTCATGTGGGAATGTGATGAGGAATGTGAAGGGGATGAATCCGGCTCAAAGACGGTTGGATCAACTGCCCAAGATATGGTTTTGAGGCAGGTAGGGTATGGATTTCTTGGGTATGGCCCAAAGACCCTTCTTCTTCTTCCCCTATGAGATGGAGGCGGGTTCAGCGATGCCGTGGTTACAGCACCACAAGTTCACTTTTTTGGGTTTTTTGTATATATGAAAAGAAATATTTTGATTTTGATTTTTGATGATTTTGAATTTTCTTTGGAAATAATTTTTTTTATCTCTTTCTCTTACAGTGCTCTTTGGGGCCTTAGAATTCCCTTTTCGGGTGGTGTACACACCTAATACGTCCCCCGGCGAGATCTGAATACTCTTTTGAAGAATCAAGGACAATCCTTTGATCTATGTAAAGGCACGGGAATTCATGCGACAACCTGATCCCTCGAAAGAGTCAATAAGAGGGCGACCTCTCTTGACCGGTGATGGTGTTTTGGGTGTTAAGAGTGTGGGGTTTATCGGGAGTTTTAAAAACCACTAAGCGGGGGGTCATGGGGCAGTGATGAAAGCACCCAAATTCTGGAAAACTGTATATCAGTGTACGCGTACATAGTATGTACGCATGAGGAAAATTCTGATTTTTTATACTATGCGTACATAGTATGTATGTAGGAACAAATTTTGGTTTTTTAGCTATTTGTACATAGTATGTACGCATGAATAAAAGTTTGGTTTGTTTAGCTATGAGTACATAGTATGTACTCATAAACTGATATACACAGAATTTCCTGACAACATATCCCAGCTGGGCTTTGATTGGGTATCTCGAAAGAAATGCCTCCAAGGACTATTTTTTTTGTTTTTCGGGTCCCTCCTCTACCCACCTAAGAGATACAAGGCTGTTTTGATGTGACTAACACACTCCCCAAGGTGTTAAGGCTTTGTAAAGTTCGGTCACCCACTTGATATACCTCCGGTGCAAGCACCTTCTCAGATACTGGATGGGGTGGTTCCTTTCTAGATCATCACCACTAGGGTTGCCGCTTTGCTTGGAACCGGGACGGATGTATCATAACCTATTTTTTTCCACCCATTTGTAACATCTACTCCCACAAAAATGAAATTAATTCCCCTCTTGGTTCAATTTTAAATTCAAAATTTAGGGAGTTTCTTAAGTCCAAAAATGGGTTGTGAGAGTCCCTTGCTGCCTCAATGGGCCGATGTCTACTGTTGGAATATGACACGGAATAAAAAATGACGGGGCCAGTCAAGCGACTAGGCGGGAAAAGTAAATTACATCAAGTAGGCCCGCCAAATGGCTAAGGTGGTAAATGACAAGAAATTGAAGCTATGTTATCAAGTAACCCGTCAAGCGGCTAAGGTGGTAAATGATAAAAAATTGAAGTTAAGTTATCAAGTAACCCGACAAACGACTAAGGTGGTAAATGACAGAATCATAGGGGTAAGTAAAAATGACGGAATCGTAGGGGTAAGTGAGAACAAATAAATAAATAAGTTACCAAAGAAAAAAAAACACAAAAAGAAAAGACCAAAACTTTAAGGAGAAGCGCTACAAGTTGTCCCCGGCGGAGTCGCCATTTGTGCAACCGTGGGCTCTCATGAGTCCGTCGCGACGATGCGCTCGTAAAAAGATGGAATCGCCACCCAAAGCTTTTCGTGTCTTGGGATACCCAAAATCAATATTATAAGCACCAAAGTATAAAATCTGACTCCGAATCACCGGTCAATGCCAAAGGCTCTTGGGTAGGGGCTTCGATTATCAATCGGAAAGGTGTTAGACACCTGATCGACCCACTCGTAAGTGGTCTTTACTATGGTCGGGTCTATGTTTAGAAGGTTTAATATATATATATATATATATATATATATATATATATATAATAAAGTGAGCGACACTTCCCCTTACTCGAAGGCACTCCGATCCTATTTGAAGCCCCTGCAATTATAGCAGCGTAACAGCTCAAATTCTAAGATAGATGAAAAGCAAAAAAGAATGTAGAGGAATAGAGGGGAGAGCCGGAGCTTTCGGGCCCTTTTAGCACCAAAGTCGGATCTTCGCGTGAGAGCAACACTGATGAGCTTCCGATAACATTATGAGTTAGAGAAGGGTTCTAACTTCTAAGGTTTGGAAGGATATGAGCTTGAGAGTGATGATGGAAATGGTGGTATGAGCTGGGCTAAGGCTTTAGCTTTTGGAAAAAATTTAGGTTTTAGGCAAGTGAGGAAGCAATTGTGTAGAGTTTCTTCTCTTAGAAATTTCAAAAGATGGCTAAACAAGGGGCGGTGGCTCTCTATTTATAGATTTGAGGATAATTAGTGAGGGTTTAGGATGCTAAATGGGTTAGAAATTAGGTATTCCACAATCTAAGGTTTTTGTGGGTTTCTAGGGCTTGGAGAAGAAGAGGGAATTGGGTTTAATGATGGATGATAAGGTGATGGGTTGGAAGGCAAAAGGGTGAAACTGAAAGTTGGGAGGGGTATAAGAATCCTAAAAAGATACACCTCAACGGCTGGGATGGTCCACAAGTCCCAAAACTGAAATTTGACATTTTTCTCGAAAATTAAGATTTTAGGCTATGCATACATAGTATGTACGCATAGCTTAGGAACAGTGTTCCTGTAGAATAGAGAAGTGCAGAGCCCACGCTTGTTCTGAAGGAGAAACTAAAATTGGCTATGTGTACATAGTATGTATGAATGGCCAATTTCTGTAAAAAATTGCTCATGCGTACATAGTATGTACGCATGTGTAAATGCATTTTTCTGTAATTTTCATTTCGCTATAACTTTTGATGTACAACTCAGAAT
The DNA here is from genome assembly GCA_021018995.1 of Chloranthus sessilifolius. Taxonomy (NCBI): domain Eukaryota; kingdom Viridiplantae; phylum Streptophyta; class Magnoliopsida; order Chloranthales; family Chloranthaceae; genus Chloranthus; species Chloranthus sessilifolius. The sequence goes on along the minus strand of CM037593.1, from coordinate 46,637,679 downwards.
CAGACAAAAATTAGCTCGTTGGAAAGCTGCGAACCTCTACTTTCCAATGGTATAGTCCTTAGCCTTAGAATATGTCTATGTAAATTTTTGCACTCCTCTTTCCATCCACTATTCTGGTTGGGCTTTCTAAGAGTCCAGGAAGGGGTTTTAAGGGTTCAAGTTTATTCATAAGGGTTTGGGATGTTTCCTAAAGGCTTTGGGATGATTCCTAAGGGTGGTTTGGGAAATACTTTTGAAAGCTCATGGGTATGCCTTTCTCGAAGTATGTGTCGATCGAGCGTTGGGCCAAATTTGGGCGTCTACACACGATCTCAGTAAAACTTCACTACCTTTAGAACAAGGAAATGATCACTGGCTAGGAGACTCGATTTCCGATGAATATTTCAGCCGCCGAAAATTGTTTGGGGAAGAAGAATACTTATACTCCCATGCGATTCCCATGCCATGTTGGGAGGACACATGGGGAGATCCTTACATAAGCCTCATCTAAAAAGTGGTACGATGGGGGTCCACAAGCTCAAAATGGCAGTTGCCACTGAACAACTATCAATTTACACTGCCAAGTCCATATGACGAAAAAGACCTTCTTATCACCCTAATCAAAAATAAATTTGAGATCCTAATTCCAGAATCACCACACAAACAAAGTATGGCAGCCACCACACAGCGACGATGAGGATTACTGGCAAGATATTCTTGATCTCAAGCTAAACGAGCTAGGTGAAGATCTTAAGGTGATGTATGAAGAAAGTAATGGAGAGTTCGATCTAGGACCGATTATCCAAAATCCAAATCCAAGGGTCATATCTAACTAGGAGTGTGTTTATCCAAATGTCAGCCCGGCCTACCAAGATTACTCGCCTTGCAGAAACTGTATTTTCTTAATGGATTGATGACCACCAAAAGAGGGCAGGTTCTTATCTCCCCCCGAAGATCTCTGATTGGGCCTTTCAAGCACAGATGAAGAAGAACATGAAAGCTTCTACACCACTCAGGTAGAAGAGGAAACTAGTTCAATACCCAAATTATCACATCTAGAAAGCTGACAAAACCACTGGTCAGATCTCCAGAAACATGAAATAGAAGATTGGGGACAAAATCTCAACGCGATGTTCCGAGAAGAAGGTAATGAAGGGTTTGAATCGAAATCAACTATCCTAGAACCAACTTGGGAACCTTTGCCAGACTAGGAGTGTCCATGGGGAGACCCATTCATTTCACATCAGGACAATCCTCCTTGTAAAGCATGCATCTTCATACAAAAGTGTTGCAAATCGCGAGAGGATGAACCTTCATCACCTTTGGAAGATGGTCAACCAGATTTGATCAATTCTGAAGAAGAGTTGGTTGAATCTCATCCTCTGAACCTTGCAATGGAAGAAATCAGCTCATCAAGCAAATCCGCACAATCCAAAGTTCTGCATGAACGGCTCCGACAACTGTCACTCTCCCCCAACTGAGGAAGCCACCGTTGTCAACTCCCCCCAGGAAGTCGACCCTGTATCATTTCCAAAATAGAAAACCCTAAAATTCTTTAAAAAAAAAATTGAAAACCTAAAAAAGTTAACTCCCCAGTGTAATAGTATTGCGGTTTGTAAACTTGCTGATGGCGAAGAAGAAGGACAAACAACCGAAGAAGCATAAGAGTTCCAACGAACAATCAAATGCTTCGATGACAAACCTCAAGGGAATGGAGAAGCTAAAGCTACAAACAAAACTCTAATCTGAATATTAAAATGAATAGTGGAAATAATTAATGGTACCGACTGGCCCGACCAATTGCCAGAGGCACTCTGGGCCTATAGAACTTCCATTTAGATGGCCACTAGCAGAACTCCTTATCTCCTCACGTATGGGATAAACACAATCCTACCATATGAAAAACAAGTGCCTTCCCTGCATATCCAAATTGATGATCAGCTACCCATAGCTGAGAGGAGAGTCGCTCTACTAACCCAGTTAGAGCAACTCGATGAGAAATGCCTAAGAGCAGCTGACCATGCACAATAAGCATACCAAAGGAGAGTAGCCAAGTTTTACAATAAGAAGGTCCTCGAGCGAAGCTTGAAAATTGGAGACCTAGTCTTGACAAAAATATGTCATCTCGGCACTCGTACCCTAAAGGAAAGATGAAACTGAATTGGGAGGGACCCTATGTGATGGCAGTTGTGTTCCTTGGAAATGCATACAAACTAGTGAACCAAGATGGAGTGGAACTTCCTAACCCGTGGAATGCTATGTACTTGAGAAAGTATTACTCGTGAAGCAGTAATCATCATGTCCTGTAACAAGATATGTATACTTACATTTATCACCCTCGTAGTCGTCATATTTTAACTTCTTTTAAAATATAGAAAAATCGGATAATCACCCCCTATCATGCCATTTGAGTTGATGTTAGTGCATAAAAAATAAAAATGTCAGGCTCTATCAAAACTCATAATTCTTGCATTAGCAGGTTATTTTTAAAAAAAATGTACATGCTTAAAAAAAGAGACAAAAAAAAGGAAAAAAGATACCAGAAGCATAATCGAGCAGAGCATGCGACGAATGAACAAGTCAATGAACCCAGGGAAGCATAAGAAAAACTGTGAGGGCATCCCTGATATCTTCACACTACTAGATGTCATCGTACGGTGGTGGGAGGAGGACAAAACTCCTGCTAACCATAGAATTTGAGATTTTGATGGTGCCTAAATATGATGGAGAGCTCAACTATGGCACTGCACTTCACCCGAGAAAATGGTTGTTAACTATCTTCTTAAAAGTTGTCAAATAGGAAGCTGTCCCAACATAACTGAGCCTTCTCCCTCTTCACCCTTTATTTTTTTACTTTCGAATGATAAGTCAAACGGTTTTACAAGATCCTTTCAAAGATAAAACTGAAAACCCATGAATGATAAATGATGCAATCACCTATTACCTACCACCCACTCTCATCCCTATCGAAATTATTGTGCATGATGATTAATACAAAAAAAGAAGCAAAACCGGTATACAGCTAAAATAACTAACGTCCCACCTAATACGATAACACCACTAAGAGAATTTTCTTTATTACTAATTCCCCACATACACTAGTAGCCCTAGACTAACTCTGGATATCTATAAAGCCACCGAAAGTACCATTGCGACTTGACACTAGAGCATTTTTTTTATTCGAAGAAGAGTTACTAAGGTTACAAAGTCATCCCCGATATCCCGAATTGCTGCCAAATGGAGAAATCCCAAGCTGTCAGCCCAATCAAAAAGTGTGGTAAGATGCTCCTTATGAGAGACCCATCTCTCCCGCTACACTCCGGAATAGTATCAAGAACCCTCTTTTGTTCAGTAGTTGGATGCAGAATAACAAGATCATTACTCAATCTAGAAAGGTCACCAAGGGCATCACACTGTCGATGAACCTAAACTCCTACACTGGGGCATTTTTTTTTTTTTAGTTTGCTTTATTGTTTTATTTCCTTGTTGCTTTATTTTCTTTCTTTCAAAAGTCCCACCATGTAATAGGAGTAAAAAAAAATAAATGATGATATCTATTTTTCCTTGTTACCAAACCTCGGTTTGAGACACCACCCCCCATGACAAATTACCAAGGGAGAAAAAAAAATTACTAACTATTTTATTTCCTTGCCCAGGTAAAAATCATCCTCAACTATTACTAGGTCAGCTTGAAAGCATCCAAGTCCTAATAATAGTTGAGGACATCTAAGGAAGCAGGGAAAAATAAAAGACGAAAGAGATAAAAGAGTGCAAGAGATGATAAATAAGTCGGCTCTCTCTCTCTCTCTCTATATATATATATATATATGAAGAATTTTGTACAAATGTCATTGGGCCAAACCCCCTGAATATACAATGAAGAAAGAAAAAGTACAAAATGATCTACTCAATCCGTTGCCTCTGGGCTGGATAGTCACTGCTATCTCCAGTCTCCTCGACTTGCGGGTCCTACCTAGTGAAGTCTCAACTAAAGCCTGGGGAGCAACCAGAGGCCTCATGGGAGAATGAGGGCTATCAATAAAACCACCCTCACTAGCGTGGTTGACCGATCGCCTAGATCATGAGTGCGAATGACCGGAAGAGAACAAATCTCAAAGATCCTCCTCATCACGAACATAGTCCCTCATACTCTCACGAGACATACGACGAGGACCCACCAGGGAGCCAGCAGCCCCCGACTCCCATCCAACAAAGTGAGTTATCACGTCCTGCACCCCCCTTGTCCAGGCTAGCTCATGCTGCAAGAGCTCTATAGTGATCTACATCTCGGCTCGAGCACCCTCCAACTCCACCGAGCAAGTCCTATGCTCAACCATAAGATCAACTGCCATATCCTGAAAGCTTTGTTTAGGGAAGTTCAGTGGAGTCTCAAGAGCCTCCTGGCCGGCACAAGCATGCTCAGCCTCAAGGCGCATCTCCTCTATCTAAGGAACATGCATGAAGAACGCATGATTGATCTGAGAAGATATATATCTATGAAGCAAAGAATGCACAAGATTAAGGGAATGAAACGTAACATCTCCAATTTCTCGCGAAGGAGGGGCTCGATCGTCACAATCGTCATGGGATCTATCGGAGGAGTAGGAGGGCGCAGTATCTCGGTCATGGGCTGTCATAAAACAAGGAACACATATGCATCATAAATTTGAAAAGACAAATAAACAATAAAAAAGAACTGCATATTAATTAATTATACCTGGAGAGGAGTGGAGATATCATATGGATCTTGAGGAGTGACCTCAGGGGCGACGTGAATGATAACTTGCAAACAAACAAAACCATAAAGAAAACTGTTAGATTAAACAAAACATAACGACACACAACACAAATACCCCTAAACTCATCATACCTGATGCTCAGGACATAACAAGGTCACAATGGCATCAGTTGTCTGTCGATCCTCGGCAACCTTTCGTTGAAAAGAAATTCCAGAACAATTTTAGAAGAATACAAACGATAACCTAATATGAAAATAAACAACAAAAAAACAAACAAAGAACTGCTCTAACTCAGCTCGAAGCTAAGCTACCTCTGGATCCTCCCTACTCGAGGAAGCAATGGAGGAGGGATTGAAGGCGGGAGTGCCAGTAGCAAGCTCCGCTTTCTACAGACACAAGTTTAAACAAAAGACTAGTAAAAAATAAAAAACAACTAAACAAAAATTAAACTTACAAGAAAATTAAACAAGATCGAACACCCACCAGTCTATCGATCTCTAAAACAAGACTATCCCTGATCTGATCATGACCGGACCGCTCGCGCTCCAAGTACCTGATATGTTACGAAAAGCGAGCATTCTCGCTCGCCGCAGGTATTGTATTAAGGAAAAGTAAAACAGAGCAAATGCATAGATAAACACTACAAAGTTGATCAATTGAAAATGATAAAAACCCTACATAACACTCACCTAATCTCTACTAGCGGTTGCTAACTGGCCCTCCGTCAGCTGCTTTGCCTCCCTAGCAAAGCGAGCCAGCTAAGCAATGAGGGTCTCGTCAGGGTAGATATAAGTACCCATTGCCCCCAGAACTCTTTGAAGCACATCTAACACTCCATGAATACATGGGGCGATCCGACCCCTCTCCATCTCAATCAGCTTCTCTCTTAGTGCAGAGGCGGACTCAGACCCACAGACACCGAATAGGCGGCTCCCCTGAAAGGGGGCCCACCTAAAGAGCTGACCGCCGCCAAGATGGCGATACCAAATCTGGTATTCCCGAGCATCCACATCATCACGCGCACCTTGTGACCGAGGTCCCTCTAGTCTCAAAATCGCAGTGCTGAGCTCCCATTGTATTGCTGAAAATCCGACCGAAGGGACCGATCATCTTCTTCTCAATACGGACGAGAAGCTCTAGGGGGACTCCCTGATGAAGCCCTAGCTAACGTACAACCAGAGACACATGAATCCTCACAACCTTCTCAAAGCAAAGGACCCATATGTCCCTTTGAAAGTACTGTTGACAACCTAGTTTGCATCCTCTCCATCTGCATTAGGTCTCCAGATGACCTGCAAAGTAAACCTATCAGTAAACCAAAAATATGACGAAATACTAAAAAAAAATAAACAAAGAAAACAAAAACATCACCTGTGCAGAATGCATGTCCTCGAAAAGACCTCGGGCGACGGGGAGATCCGAGACTCCCCGAGCATCCTGGATCGCCAACCTCCACACCCACTTACGCCGGAAAATGTGCACAGTCCCAACAGGAAACCGGGGGGGCGTAAGAATGTGAAATGTTCACATGCCTAAATCTAAATAGAAAACAAAACAAAACAAATAATTTTAATAAGAATCATTAACTAAAAGCACATCTAAAAATTTGGAAAAGCATTAACACTGCCTACCTGTAGAAATGGGATGAAGTTGTCGATGGTGCGGGCTCCCCTACCCATCCTGAACACTTGCTCATACAGATGAGCGAGTGCCGCTGCACCCCACGCATATGTCCCCATGTAATTTAGATCCCAGAGGGTGAGGAACAACCCACTCACCGTCCCCTTGGTCGAAGACGAAAATAATACACCTCCGAAGAAGTGAATCAAGAGCGCCCGGATATATTTGTTGGTCGTTGCCCCTGGGACCATCACCGGCTGGAGAGCCTCCATGATATGACGACGTAACTCAAAATCTGATGTCGTCTCCCAAAATTGCCTTGGTGGGACGAAACCCCCACTGAAATCATCTAGAAACCACGTCGCCCTGATCATGCCAGTCTCGGACCCTACAATGAACACGTAATGGTGGCCGAAAAAGGCAACACATGCCTCCTGGTAGTTGGGCAGCATCTGCCCTGTCACCGACGCACCCTCAAATCTGACCCTGATAATCTTGGCCCAATCCTCTGGGGTTGGAAGCATCATACTAGTCAGGAAGAGCAACCATGAAATATATATATATATATATATATATATATCATTTACAAAAGGGCATTTTTGGTATTTGACCGAAATCATGTCCGATACAAAACAATATGGATCGATATCCCTAATATTTGACCTATACATATCGGATGATATGAGTCCGATACATCTCCAGTGATATGGGCTGATATGACCCGATATTTGAAACCATATATTGAATATGCATAAGCCAAACCACCTTATATTTAAGCAGTTGTTTGAAATTTTTAAATAGCGAAAAAAAAAACATAATAATAATATCGGACGATATGCGCTAATATTTAACAGCCAAACCACTTGATATATCAGCCAAACCACTAGAGATTTAAACACCCTTTTGTAATTTTAAAATAGTGACACACACACACACACACACACACACACACACACACATATATATATATATATATCATTTACGAAAGGGCATTTTACGTATTTGACCTGAGTCATGTCCAATACATATGAAACGATATGGGTCGGTATCACTGATATTGGACATATTTGATCCGATATTTGAAGTCATATATCGGATACATATCTAAGAAGGGCACTTTAATTAAAGTATTTTATCCAAGTGATGTTGATACATATCGGCCAATAAGACCCGTTATGCATATCCGTATCAGATGTGGCCTTACCATATACATATCGACTTATCGACCGATATGTGTCAAATATTTCAAATGTTTAAACCCATAAGGGGATCATTTATCGTTCCACGTGGCATAGATTCAAAAACAATAGCCTTAAAATAAAATTTTCCCATCAGTCGTGGTTTCCATGCTAGGGCAACGTTTTTGTGATTTATGCCATGGTTTTGGGGCACCATTTTTTTAATCTATGCCATGTGGGACCATAATCTAACCGTTTAATCACATATTGATAATCGGTAGATCCCTTCTATGGAAGATTGTGGCAAAATACAATCTCCATCTGCTGATTGGAAGAAATCTATAGTGTTTAGTGTATGTACCCTCTAAGATTCCATGTGATACTAAATGTACCCTATTCCATATGAGATAAACGATCAGATCATACTTTCGCTGGTGCAGATCACTTTGGTAACAAAGTTGAAGGACAACAGCTACAACAACGAAGTGAAGAAGATGAGAAGGCATATGTTTCCTTCCGTTGGACCGAGATGTTCTGGTATGACTCGGGTCCCTTTTGACAATTTTCGATGGTGATAGATAAGTGGAGCACCAAGTTCAGTGCATGTGCCCACACCTTATTATATTCCACACAATTAAAATAAAGAAATTTCTAAAATAAGATCTGATTTATAGAAAAGATGGTAACGAAATCCCAAAAGACCTATTGCCTTAAGCATAAGGACAATTAAATCCTATTATTCATGGGAAATATTTGAAATCAAGTAGAGTCCTCATGGATTTTTACCTTATTGGCGAGTCAACTTGCCCAATTGAGCTCTTTCTCTATCCATCTCTTATATATAAATAGGGAATCTAGAGAGAAACATAATTCTCAATATCTGTTTTCACCTACACTCACTCTCTATCTGTGCCCAACACTGTGGGCTAGACTCACTCTAAATCACCTTAATGTTGACCCTCCATTATATTAAGTAATCGACCAAATCCTCCCCTTTTTATATCCATTTATAGCCCATGATTCATAAGTTTCCTCTCTCACACCATCTACACTCCTTGCAGCATTGGTCTGCTCCCATGCCACTTGCCAATTCGATTAAGAGAAGATACAATAGGTGGCTCATAAATGAAACCAGCCACCGAGACCCAACTTCAATTTAATTACAGTCTTATAAGGACTCTTGCCTTCTTAGCTGGAGGCCTTGCCTAATTGGGCTCCTTCCTCAATTCCACCTATTTACATAGGAGAGTAAGGATCACCTACTTCTACGAGACCCTCCATACCTCCTAGATATCTTCTCCCTTTTCACACGAGTGACCAACTATAGTACCGCCATCCATCTTCTTCCTATCGCATCCACTCACATTAAGATTCACATAGCTAAATTTTAGAAACTCTATAACTTTTCTATCAAACCCCATCCTCACTGTGAAGCCACCGAACCAGGCAACACCCCCTTCTATCTCCCTCTCAACTGTGGTTATTATATATATATATATATTAGTGTAACAATATATATTTTATTGTTTCAAAATTACATTTATAATTATCATTATATATATTGATAATAATTCAATGGAAAACTTGTAAATATTATCTCCCCAAAGAAGTCTCTTTCAAATTTTGATTTATCTCTTCACGTAAATGTGAAAAGACACAAGTCAGGCACCTCTTCACAGTAAATCTGAAAAGACACAAGTGAAATTGACTTTTCTTTTTACTGTTATCTGAAAAGGCATAACTCTCTGAAAAGACACAAGTGAAATCGATTTATCTTTTTACTATTATCTGAAAAGATGCAAATCTCTAAAAAGACAGAAGTGAAATCAATTTATCTTTTTACCGAAAAGACACAGATCTGAAATCTTTTCACCGTAGCCTGAAAAGACACAATGATTCAGAATTTCTCTATAAATAGAGATAAGATCTCCGTTAAAAACACAAGATATACAATACAATAAAAAAATATAATAACATCTATTTCTCCTTTTCTTTTACTTTCTTATTTTTTTTTCAAGAATCATTGTATCTTCGTTTATCCGACGGAGTGGGGGCATCTATTGTGTTTAAGACAACGTAGTGAACTATGTGCCACAGAGCCATTATCAATACTATTTTTTTTCAATAATTCAAAGACAATAGAACGTTCTAATGGCTCAAAGCATAAAGTTCATGAATCAAGATCTCATCAAACTTGACTGAATTGGCGGGTCAAATTTCAAATATGGCAACAAAAGGTGCAATTTATCTTGCGACAATTCAATATTGCTTACGTCCTCATGACACCATGACCACCAATTTTTGTAGCAAAAATAGCGGGAAGTATGACTAGTAGAGGATCAGATGCTCGACTCTAATGGCTGAAAGATGATCAGGATTGTTGAGACCACATCCTCAATGCATTAAATAATAGGTTATTCAACACGTTCTATAAGTGCACTATTACTAAAGATTTTAATATTCATTAGCAAAGAAGTATCTAATTGAGGATACATGTACAAAGGCTTTTCTAGTCTCTAATATTTTGATAATGATTGGAGATAAATCGATTCCTAAACAAGTTTAAGAATTATAGTTTATCATCAATGAGATAAAAGTCTTATGTACTTAATGAAGTGTACTAGACCTAATATAACATATATAGTGGGAGTATTGAGTAGATTAACAACCCAGGGTTGAAACATTGGGAAGCTATTTGTAGGGCATTAAGATACTTGAAAGGAACTATATATTATAGTTTATAATATAGTGTCAAATCTGAACTCTTAGAGGAGTTTACTGATGCTACTTGAATTTCTGACTCCTTTGATTAAAAATCCACTAGCGGATAGATTTTTACTTTGATAGGAGAAGTAGTATCATGGGGGTCTAGAAACAGGCATGCCTTTCTGATTCAAGTTTTAACATCCTGAAAATTTCCAAAATTATAGGTCCTGTTTGGATGCGTGCTCATTGAGAAACGCATCACCATTTGGACTTTTCAGATGAAATCATTTTGGGTTCATTTGGACTATGTCTAAAGTTTTTAGACCAAAGCTTATACACCGTGGTGGTGTATTGGCTCAATACCGAATCCGATTGGTGAGTGGTTTGGGTGTGCAGGCCCCGCACCGAATCAAAGGATAATTTTATAATAGATAATACCTTAGTTAGGTATATCCGTTTCACGAGGAATTTATTCCTTGGATAAGACTAATACCCAAACAGTGTTTGTGTTTAATAGGGGAACTAGCCCCCTTTAATTTATAAAAAGGCATAGCTTTTATTAGAAGCCTTTACTGTTTGCAATTTTTGGGGGTTTCTAGAGAGAGAGAGAGAGAGAGAAATTAGAGGAGATCACTCACGTGGACGTCCGAAGCTTGGATCGGCTCCGTTAAGCTTCGAGGTATCGGCCTTATAGTGATTTGTGTGCCGTGAGAGCCATTGGATTCCGATATCGATGGGATTTTTAGAGATTTTGCATGTGTGGGTGAAAGGTAGAGAGAGCCAACCGTTGTGATCGCAATATACATGATAGAAAGAGTGCAGAGTAACATGTGATCAAGAGTGGAGTTGTCGTGGACTCCATTTCGCTCCGAAACCCTTGCTTGGGCGTGAGCTCGTAGATCAAGGAATCAAGCAATTTGAGATATGGAAATTACGCGAAATTATGATTTATAGTTGTGATACATTGGTTTATGCATATGGGGGAATAATTAGAAGAAAGGAGTTAAGATTTGAGAGAAATTTGGGCTTGGGATGATAAAACCCAAGGGACTGATGAAATCTGTCAAATTAGATTCGATCGATCGATTTTGACATAAGAGTGAAATGTGATCTACCTTGAAATTCGATCGATCGAAATAAAATTTTATCGATCGAAATATAATTTGATCGATCGAATTTGATAGAGTTTGCCGACACAGCTTTGGTATTTTGATCATAACTTTCTGCACCGATTGTCGTGATTCTTACGGCGTTGGAAAGAAGATCCAAACTCTGATAGACGCAATTCTTATGACGTTGGAAAAAGGGCAACAAGATCTACAACTTTTTAAAATTAACCATTTTGTGAATCCAAATATTTAAAGGTAAAAAATTAGGGAAAAGTTACATCAAATTCTATGTTAGCATGAACTGCCCCTTTCTGCCTCATTTTGAGAAGACACTTAAATATGTTTCAGGTATTAATGATTGGGGTTAATCCTTGATGAATCATTCTGTGCTTTTGATGTAGATTGAGGGCGGAGGCCATCGATAGGACTTTACTTGGCTCCGCGTAACTTCAAGAGTTAAGGTAGGGGAAATTCAATGCACGGTTATATTTTTAATTTGAATCATATGTTTTGATCTAATATTGACCTGTTGCTTTGTGCCCGTAATCTACTTTGTTTCATTATCTGCTTTGCCTTCATTACATGATATGTTTCCGCTATGCGATACTTTGCTCTGATGTTTCGATGTGTTGATATTCTGATATTCTGATTGTGTTTAGTTTATGAGATACTTTGTTTCTGCCCTGACATGATCCTATTTCCGTTATGATCTGCTATGTTTTTATTGTTCTATTTTCACATATGATCTGATTCATTTTGTTTTCGTTCATGATCTGATTGTTCTACTTGAGCTTATGATCCGATTCATTCTATTTAGTTCAGTTTGACCCGACTTGTTCTGTGTTGTTCTGTTTCATTTTGATTCACTAATTTTGATTATGATTCGATCCGATTAGTTAGGTTTAGTTCTGTTTTGATCTAACTAGTTCTGTTTAGTTCCACTTTGGTTCGACTCATTTTCGTTAGTCATGCTTTAATCTGATTCGTGATGTTCGATATATTTCGTTCTATTAATCTGATTCGTTCTGTTCCAGCTTGTGATCCTTCTGATATGATGTGTTTGAGAAATTGTGAATTTGAACCCCGAATAATTGAGCTTCGAATACTGTGAATAAAATGTGAACTTTGACACCCTTGGATCACTAAGGCGGGTTACATGTGTATCCCTTGGACCGGTACGGCGGGTTATCCATACACCCATACATGTGCATCCCTTGAACGGGTACAGAGGGTTATCCGTACACACATACATGTGCATCCCTTGGACCGGTACAACGGGTTATGCATACACGCATACATGTGTATCCCTTGGACCGGTACGGCGGGTTATCCGTACACATATGTGCATCCCTTGGATTATTTGTATTCTTTGGACCACTACAGTTGCAAATTTGACATTTGTGTGCAAAGTTAGTTGTGACTTCGTTCTGCTACAAAGAAAGTTCTGATATGATTTGTATATGCCTTCTGACATGATTTCATTTCCACTTCCATTATTGGCTTTGTTTTGTTTTTTGCTTCATTCCACTTTGCAGTTTTTATATGATGTTTTGATCCAATGTGTAGATACTGATATGTTTATGTTTCTGATATATGCTGTTTCTGTTTTTCGTCATCCGATAGATTCTACTTTTGAGATGACTCTGTTTTTCGTACAATGTTCAATTATTTTTCACTTTTTGACTTGAATATGTTCTCGCTTGTTTTCGTGCTCCGTTTCTGTTTTATTCCCATTTTGTTTTGCATTTTGACACGATACCTCTCTGTTCTCTGATATAACCCTATTTTGTTTGCTGTTATGATACGTTTTGCTTTCTGACATGATATGCATGTTTCCTGATTTGACACATGTTACTTATGATTCTGAACTCATCATTTTTTTAAAATTCCGCCTTCGATATGAAAACTGTTTTTAACTTCAGTCATCGAATATATTCTTTGATTTGATAAAATATGATTTATGTATTGAGCTTTCCTCTACTGAGCTTAGTTGGTAGCTCACTCCAACTATACGTAACAGGTGTAGGTTTGAGGAAGGCCCAGACTACAAACTTGAAGAAAAAGAGCTTCCGCATAAGGATTTGTATTCTGTTATGGGATCGTAGAATTAGTGCATTGTAGATTTTGGTAAGTGGTGGTGTTGTTAGTTATGGTTCATGCTAGAGATTAGAACTGGAGATTTAAATTATGCCCTATGTATTACCTGCTTTCATTTCTGCATGAATGTGGATGTACCAAGTAAATTCTATATGCGGATTGTGGTCTGCGACCCGACGGTCCAAGTTTTCCCAATTGGATTTGGTATAAGTAAAAATATATATATCTTGGGAAATTTAGGTTGGAAAAATCCGGGCTGTCACACAAGTATATATGGAATTAGAGTATATAGCATTATTTGCGGGAGCAAAAGAGGCAGAGTGGCTTCGAAGCTTACAAAAACACTACCCAAAAATACAATGTTGAAAACATCGAGGGGGATGAGCCTAAGACCGATAGCTTTAAAGGTACAGTAGTTGAACCTCAACTTAGTAGAGTTGGAGATCCCAAATCATAAGTTCAATGAGATAAGAAATTACTATGTGATCCTTGAAAGTGTACAAAGGTATATTACCTATTGGTCATCCTTATGGTGTTAAATTTTGTGCACATCTCTTATAACGTGAAAGGATGAGTTTAACTCTTAATGATTCTATAGGCATTTATTTACTGGGGTGATAAAATAGTTACAAGAGCACCCATGACAGATTCACCTACATGAGTATGGAAGTGAAGTTGCTTCAACAGAGATTCACTCCTCTCTCTGAGATACTCATGAAATCAGGATTTTAGCGCATGACTGTAAAGCGTAAGCCTTATGTCACTAATGATTTAGGTCATAGTAAGTGTATATATAATTCTAATTTGTTAGATAAGTTTTAAGTTCAGGCTATAAGCTACTTAAAGTTCTTATAAACTTTGAGTTGTATATACTAGTCAAAGGTTCAAACCAATCGGTACCTCTGATGATGCTTAGTATGATCGCTCTGATACGCAATTTTTTATTATTTTGAAATAAGTGGGGGATTGTTATATATATTAGTGTAGTATTATATATTTTATTATTTTAAAATTAAATTTATAATTATCATTATATATATTAATAATAATTCAATGACAAACTTGTAAGTATTATCTCCCTAGAGAAGTCTCTTTTCAGATTTGGATTTATCTCTTCATCGTAAATGTGAAAAGACACTGGCATCTCTTCACAGTAAATATGAAAAGACACAAGTGAAATTGACTTTTCTTGTTACTGTTATCTGAAAAGACAACTCTCTGAAAAGACATAAGTGAAAATAATTTATCTTTTTACTGTAAAGACGTAACTCTCTGACTGAAATCTTTTCACCGTAAGATCTCCGTTAAAAACACAAGATATACAATACAATAAAAAATATAATAACATCTATTTCTCCTTTTCTTTTACTTTCTTCTTTTTTTTTTAAGAATCATTGTATATCATAAAATCTGTGTGGCAGGTTCTTTCTCTAGAAAGTGCAATCTAGAAAAGAACATACGGTTCTTGGAAAGACCGGGCTCTGTTGTATCTTGAAGGCAAATTCACTGGGAACCACCCTATTGCATCTTTGTTTATCCGACGGAGTGGGGGCGTCTATTATCTTTAAGACAGCATAGTGAACTACGTGCCTCGGAGCCATTATCAATACCAAAATTTCTATCAACAGTGGGCCAAAGCAACGCAGTCTCTCACTAAAACGGCCTAATATTTTGCTATTGTTGGCCGTCGATCTTCTCTCCGTGCAACCCCAGAGTAGAAGAACAAAAATATAATTTGGAGCGTCTTCGCCCCAAAAGTGAAACTTCAAACAAAGTGAAACTTCAAACAAAGCTGATTCAGCGACATCGAGATTGTGCATCAAAACAAGCATTGGCGACACAAAGCCCGCACCAAATGCATATGATCGCAATGAGGTGGGTGCCCTCTTATTTATTTCAAGCTACCTTCCTCACACATTTTGATTTTCATAAGATATATATAGCACCCTAATCCGTTTAATGATAAACATTAAAAATCAGATTTTTACACCTTTATATTGATTGACAATATCATATAGATCAAACCCTTTGACCCATAGATCAAATACTTTGACCATTTCAAATGGCACAATGATATTCGACAAACCAGCCATAGGGGCACAATGATATTCGGGCAAACCAGACATAGGGGCATAAAACATAGCACACAAATTGTCAAGGCCTCCTTGTTATATGTTTGTGCCCAAAATTCGGCAAGAGTCTATTTGACCCATTGGATTTCTAAGTTCCAAGTACAATCAATCTAGGTCAACTCATAAATCCCTTTCAATCTTGTTACACTTCACATTCAGCAGCCTAGAATCCCCTAGACCTTTCCTTTATTATTTTAATAAAAGAAAATCTATAAAACAGATTAGTGTAAATATAATATTGTGTGTTTAAGAATAATAATAATTTAACATAACTCTTGATAGAAAGAGTGAGAAATGATTTCTCTTGTCAGGAACAATTGTGTGGGGGCATCTAGCACCACACCAATTTTACTCACACTCATATAGGGATATTTGCACGCGCCTAACTTACACTCTGTATATACGTATTTTATTGGTATGTGTACTGATAGATATATATAATATGAGATTAATAATTAATTGAATCAGTGTACTCAAACACAAGCCTAAGCTCAAATCTGAACTCAAAAACCTATGTAAAGTGTACGTGTACACATGAGTATTGTAAACAACTCGAACCTCTAGACCAAATTGAGACCCTACGTCGGTCCCTTAAAACCAAATAAAATAATAATGTTATATATACATATATGTAAGTTTATGTAAGAGTGTTGTGCTAATAGAATATAGTAAGAGTGGATGTGTGATGCTAGACGCGTACACACCTCTATATATTAGTGATCAACAAAAATAGCCCATATGGCGGGGCTCTTCGAAGAGAGATTAAAATTAGGAAATAAAGGAAACTAAGTTTGGGTCCAATCGGGATGTTAGGAAATACAACCCACAAACTAGTGCCAATTTTTTCTCATTTGATCGTAGATGGCCAACCTGGCCCCTCCAAAATTGCCTAAACTCCCATTGCTAGAACCTCAGGTCCAGTGGCATAGCCAAAATTTTCTTCTTGTGGGGGCTATCCATGGTTGTTAATATATTTTAGTAGTTGATATACCATAATTCTTTGATCAATAATAACATTAAAGTAGATTAAATGGCAGCAAAATATAATAAATTGAATAAGCTTCAACAAAAAATGGTAACTGATATTCGATTCTTAATTTCTAAAAAAAAAAGTGACTTCACAATATAAAATGGAAATTTCTGTTACAGTTGCCCTCGACGATCTTTCATGTTCTGAAAGTGATGCATGATTATCTCATTGCTGATGTTATTTAAAATATCTTTTTCAATATATGTGACTAAACAATCATTCAACCACTCATCTCCCATTCGATTACACAACCGATTCTTCACAATATGCATGCAAAAAATGTCCTCTCAACAGTGGCAGTAGCAACTGGAAGGATTAGTGCTAATGTTATCAGTAAGTAAACTAGTAGATATATAATATTTTTTTTCCTCTCAACCATCTTTTGGGCAAGCTTGCTAAACCCTTTAACTTTTGAAAATTCAATGTTGGAGCGCAAATCAATAATATAAGTTTCAAGTTGATTGTCAAGAGCCATTAAATCTACTGTCGAAAATTTAACTGGATAAAATTGAGCAAGGCAGACCAATTTTTTCTTGTCGAAAGCTGAGAATGACTTGCATGGATTCAGACATGATATACAAAGGAGTAGTTCAATATTAACTTCAGTAAAATAGCTGTTGAGCTCTTCAAATTGCATGTCAATTGCAACATGGAACAATTCTGCACGATAGTGATGAAGATTTGTCCTTTCTTTAGCTTTGCATCGTGATCTTCCTTGGGCTACAAACTTATCATCTATGTTAGGAGCAATGATATTGTGTTTATCACAAAATGAAGACACTTACATTGATGAGAGAATCCCAACCATTATCTCTCATTTTTTGCAGTCTTTTCTTTTATACCTCAACTAGAGTAATGGCATTTACTATATCTTGATCTCTTTGCTATAATCTCTTCGATAGAGTATCAGTGATTCCTAATATATTTTTCATTAAATGAAGGGTGAATGCAAACTCAAAAGACTGTATTGAACCTAATAGGCCATCTGCTTTGTACTTTTGCTCCGATTTTCAGCTCTCTTTCACAACAATCTCAAGTTCTTTCATCGCAGAAGAAAGCATAAGAATC
This sequence comes from Chloranthus sessilifolius, assembly GCA_021018995.1. NCBI lineage: Eukaryota > Viridiplantae > Streptophyta > Magnoliopsida > Chloranthales > Chloranthaceae > Chloranthus > Chloranthus sessilifolius. The sequence goes on along the minus strand of CM037593.1, from coordinate 46,620,021 downwards.
AAGCTTAGTAGTGTATTGAAATGTGAGCCGCAACATGTCTCACCTGCTCGTTTAAGGATAGTTTCCTGATTCAAGCCATTCCCACTCGCAATTTCTCCATTCTTAATTGCTTCAATAACTTTAGCAACTTGTATATCTCAAAGATTCTTTTTACGTTTACATGATGCTCCACACAATATTCACTACACCAACAACCAAGCTGAAGAGCGATCTAATCTGATTTTGATTTCTTACAGCATCTACAAGGGCTAACTGAAGTTGTGCAAAACAATGAATATAAAATGCACATTTATTCTCCTTCATGATGAGTGCTTTGAGGCCATCAAATTCACCCTGCATATTACTAGTACCATCATAATCTTGCCCACGTAATCTCATTATACTCAATCCATGCTTAGAGAATAATGATTTGATTGCCTTTTTAGTGATATAGCGGTAGTTTCACTTGCATGTACTATTCCTAGAAAACATTCTATTACACATCCCCGTTCATCCACATAACGTAAAACAATTGTCATTTGCTCTTTTACAGATATATCACGTGACTCCTCAACCAAAATAGAAAATAAAGATTCTCCAATATCTTTAATAATAATTTTAGTGGTTTTAGCTATAGCCGCACTTGCAATTTCTTTCTGAATATCCGGTGAAATCAATTTCAAATTTTTTGGAGCATTTTTTACGACCCTTTTAATATCTTCATTAAGATCAGCACTATAATGCAAAAGCTCATGAAAGTTTCACTGATTGCTCGAATCCTCTGATTCATCATGACCACAAAAAGCTAGTCATTGACGTAGAAGAAATTGAATACTATTAACTGATGTATTTTAAGAGATATTGTAATCCTTACGAGTTTGGTCAGAATGGTTATACAAAAATGTATAAATATGTTGATTTTAGTTCATTAAATCATGACACTTCTTGACAGGTTATCTGTGCACACTCTTGGGCCGTCCAACATGAATATTGAATCTTTCTTCTTTTTTTCCAATTTTTAAATCCTTCAACCTCAAAAGTGTTATAACTCCCTTTCATTTTTTATCCTCCCTAAAAAGATAGCAATTCATGCAAAATGTTGCATCCTTTTCAATGCTATATTCTAACTAGCTACCATACGTTTCAAACCAATCAGGATTAAATCGTTGTGACTGGTTTCCACTTTTTGTTAGAGGTAAAATGTGCTTATGAGGCTGACAAGGACCTTTTGCAAATATGCTATTCAGATCAAATCTCGATCATTAGGATGGTAATCTAAAATTCGAATACGTAAATCAGGATCTGCTAAAAGATCTATTAAGTTAACCTCCGAATGAATTCTCTTTGAGCTAGATTGTACTTGATCAAAATTATTGTTTTGTACGATAGGAGGTACTTGGTCAGACTTTCTTTTGAGAAACTTATCCATAACTGCTCAACAGTGATAAATGGGGAAATAGGGACCTATCAAGTGTAAGATAACAAGCGTATTAGGATACGACAAGCTAGCATATAATATATAAATTAAAATACCTACATATATAGATATATACATCAAATAGATAACATCACTCGGGTCAGATTGACCTAATCCAACCCGATTTTTATCAATTGGAACAACTAGTGAGTTGAGCCAATTGGATAGCAAGTTGGGCCGACTCGTTGACACTTGGCAGCCCCTAAATGAACATTTAAACATCATTTTGGTGATTAAATGAGCATTAGCCCCAAAATAATAACACTAATGAGTAATAACACTAAAAATTAAATAATGAAACCCAAATCTAGCAATCCCCAATATCAATCTGTTTACATTTCTACAAATTAAACCCTAAATCCATAAGCCAATGTCTTCATCCTCCAATCAGTAATCACTAAATCATCATATAAATAAATTAGAAAATATAAAGGAATCAAAGAAAAGTTTATTTATAATCGTAGATTTATAGAACCCTAATTGCAAATTTGATTTTTTATTTGAAAAGATGCATACCTCTGCGAGAGAGAATTATTAGAGTTTAGTGAAGAATCTCATAAATTAGAGAGTGGCTAGAGGTTGTTGATAAACGGTAGTCAAATGTGTTCGATGTCACCGACTCACCGATTTTCAACTGCGAAATGTGCTTAAAATTAAAACTTAGTATTAACCTGTTCAATCCAAAATAATAAACTTAGTCATTAGCAATAAATAAATAAATAAAAATAATGCAACTCAGTAAGTACATGAATTCAATTACTAAAATCAAAATCCAAAAAATCAAAAAGCAAACTAGAAGCAAAAAACGAATGAACCCAACCATATTTCACTTTAAACATGAAATCCATAACAAACAAATAGCACTAATCCCAACAACCAAATCCATAGAACCCTTGAAATTACTTAAAAATAAGAACAAACACTGAACACAGAAACACTGATCACATTAATAATGAAAATTTTAAGAATAGATCTAAAATCATTAAAAAAAACAAAAAAAAGAGTAACCACACCCCAAAAAAACCCCAAAATGAAAAAGAAAAAAGAAAATTACAGAAAACCACCCCCTTTAAAACCATAAAAAAAATATAAATCTCAAAAAAACCCAAAACCCCTATCAAATAACCCATCAAACATAAAAAAAGTAAAAATAATAAATAAATCTCATTTCATAAACCCCAAGACCCAATGAAAAAAACATAAAAAACCGCCTTCCTAATCTAATCAACAGGTTAATGACATCTTCTCTTCTACGGTCCCACGGTCCCCCCATCCCCAAACCCCTACTCTACAACTTCTTCACGACTTCACATAATCCCCACTAACCCTATTCCCTCTCAACCAACAACCCCAAACACTCCTCAGTCAGTCAGTCTGCACTTTGCAATGGAAAACCAATCAACAAGCCCCCACAAAAGTTAAAGAGAGAGAGAGGAGAAGAGTTGAAGAGGTCGGAAAGAGAGAGAGAGAGAGAAAGAGAGAGTGTATGATTGATCGGTAGAGAGAGAGATTTAGAAAGATGAGATAGAGAGAGAGAGAGAGAGAAATTTGTTTGTGAGTTGTGACATGTGGTGGAGTGATTGATCGGTAGAGAGAGAGAGGGAGAGAGTTTTGGTATTTGGTAAGATGAGAGAGAGAGAGAGAGTGATTTGGTATTTGGTAGGATGAGAGGGAGAGAGAGATTTGCTGAGATTTGGTTTTGACGTGTGGTGGAGTGATTGAGTGAAAAATGTAAATTAAATATTAAAGGAACTTATAATGTGTTGTCTATTACACTAAAACTAAATGTATATTAGATTTAGAGGCTTAATAATCATAAATCTGGGAGCTTGATAACCATAGGTCTGGGGGCTTGCAAGCGTTGCACCTAAGAAAGCAACAACTATTTATACCATATAAATTCTTTTTTAAAGATTATATGGGGGGCTTGAGCCCCCACCCCATTGTACGTGGCTACGCCACTGCTCGGGTCCACTTCGTCTACTTGTTAGTGCTAATCTTATATCATCTTCCTACCGGCTGCCCAACATACTAATCAGGCATGCGCCCAAGGCCTTGTGTAATAAAATGGAGTTGATGCCCTTTATTACCAATATTAATAGGATTCAAACCCTTTAATTTCAAGCCCATGACTTAGCCCTTTCATCAAGTTGAGTTAGGCCCAAGGTCCCTTATGTTGAGAGTTGAATCCAATCACCTATTTAGGCCCAACCCACTTTCTAGCCTTAGAGAACGTTTTAGATAGATCATTAAACCATGCCAAGATGGTGCACACCACTCGATGATTGTATAATGATACGATCTTGATCAAAACCGTCGCTCAATCAATTAATGGTCTAAAAGATCAAACCAATAGCAAAAATAATGAGAGACCCAAAAATCCATTAAACTAATGACATCGGTAGAACTAGATTATTCTAAACTCGATATAAAGTACACCAAAATTCATGAATTTATATTCGATGGTCTATATGAAAGTGAGTTATGCAGGGTTTAATTCTCATTTGAATTACGAGTATGTCTAACTCAATTTCATCAGATCAAGATGATCTATTCGATGAGACTAACCCATCCTCGCTTCCAGAAGTGTGTCTTAAGGTCGATCATAAATTTGTAGCATCTAATCATTAAACACAAAGCTTCTAACCTCATGAGTCAAAGTTTGACTTATGCTGTAACTTGTAACTAACTTGTGATCAGTTTACTAACCCTTTTATTCTTATACATTCCTTGTTTGACTTTTATGTGACTTATTAATAGTATAAGTTCTTTTATGATTAGACTTCAATTGTAGAAATATGTTGTTGGAATTATATAAGATGAATTTTTTATTAAATATTTTTATCGTCACTACATTACATCCATATCATAGAAATATGATAGGGCATACACATGATAAGTTAAAGAATAAGATACGACACTCAACCTTTAAGCCTTTGTCATGGTAGGGTTCTTCTTACGGTCATGTAGAACTTGGAATGTAGGCGATCATGTACCGATGCAACCCATCTATGGGAGTATGGACTACCACAAGAAGTATGTCCAGGTTACTACGAAACTCATCCCTTAGGAGGCGTGATTTGTGAATCTTATCTCACTAAGGCTCGTTTTAATCTAAGAATCTAATAAGCTATATGAACGTTATGTACGATAAGAATGTGGGGACATAAGCCCCCGTCAATAATGAAATCGGGGCGAGAACCTAAGTCCATAATCGAACAATGATATGATAAGACATGTTGTGAAGGTCAGCTGAATATGAATTAATTTCTACACGTGTCATATTTTACAAGCCACTATAAGGGTATAACGTATACAACAAAGATGGGTTTTAAGGACAATATATTTAGCTTTATCTCGAACTAAAGAAAAGCTAGAGGTTTCAACTTAAGGAAACCTATTGTACTGATGTGCGCAATCTCATCGGGCTAGGTGGTGGTTTTCGATATGATATGATGCGGAGGTTAAGTGATTATCTACACGTGAACCTCACATGATAGGCTCAAGCAATGGCCCTAGCACAGGTCATTTAAGTAAAATATGTATGATGTGAAGTACGTTGTGTAGGCGTATGGAGCTACAATAAGAATTAAGATAAGCCACGTAAGTTAAGAATTAATATAAATCACGTAAATTAAGTTGATAAGACATTTAAGAAGAAAAATAAGCATTAAAAGTATCATATGCATTACAATCTATGTTACATCCTTTCAATTTTAGTTACATTATGTTCAAGAGATCTTTATTCATGTCATTTATTTTGTAAAACTACTAAATTTTAATAGATTCACTTTCACTTATTAAGTTGTACATACGATCACCCTGGGTAGATTGTGGTAGATTGGTCATGTAACCCACTTAGTTTACGTGACTGAGTAAACTCATCCCATGAAAAAGTAATAGTTACAGGTGAAGATATGAACTACTTTGCCATGACCCCAAAAGTTTTGCTCCTCTCTCGCTCTCAAATCTCTTTTCCCAAGTCTCTCGTTCTCTCTAAGCTCTCTCATTTTGGTCGCTCTTCTCGCTCGTACATCTGGTTCGATCAATGGCTTGAAAGATTCGATCGCTCATCTTGCTCGATCAATGGCTTGAGCGATTCGATTGCTCATCTCGCTCGTCCTCAATAATTGTGAAACTCAACTTCGAACGAACAAGACTGTCGGGGAAATCGTTTTAGGTGAAATATTATTTTCTTATGATCTCATCTGCTTCTTTTATGTTTGATGGAGATTTGCCTTAGGGTTTCATTCCAATATTTTCCGCTTGGATTTTTTGGGTTTTTGATTTTTTTTTTAAGAGTATTGTGGGATTTAATACTTAGATTTGCCTTTAGGGGGCAGTTTAAGGGAAGGGGGTGATTTTGGTTTTTTAGATGTGAGAGTTCTAATGCATAGTTCTAAATGTACTTAGAGTTTGAAGTGTTTTGACTTTTGAGGCCCTTATTTTGGATATTGGGGTTTCAATAGGTAGATTTGAAATGGGTATTTGGTATTTTGGGTAGGTAACAGTTAAGAAACTGGATATTTAAATTTTAAAAGTTATTCGGGTGGGAAATATTTATATTCAAACCGAACCCCATCACTCAAAAACTCCATTGCTCTGTCTTTCCCATTGCCATTTACCTTCTTCTTTGGTAAGCATGTGCATTTGAAACATGAAAGGCCCAATGCAAAATGCAGTAAGTTGATGCCATTTATTCCAAGAAAAGGCTAGTGCCATTGGAATCCCCATATGAAACGGCAAAAATGACAAGAAGCATTTTTCTTTTAACATATGGAACCTTCACATGCATTAAATGTGCTAGCTACTTGTTAGATATGGTATCAGGCATTTCTAGAAATGGAATCCTAGAACTTGCAAAATTTGTAATTGAATACACATTATACATTTCTTTTTCACAATTATTAGTATTTGGTTTACCACATGATCTATATTCGAATGTGAGCTTCTAATCTTGTCCTGCAAATTTCTCGCGTCTACGATAAATACAATGTGCTTGGTAAATTTCAACAGGAAACCAACCATGGAATTTCCTATTTTAACAAATATTTTCATGTTCTCCAGAGACCCCTAAAAGAACAAAATTAATGGGTCTTTATTTATCATTGCCAAAAAGCATACTGACCTTTCAACAAAACTCTAGTATTCTTCTTTTTAATAATATAAATTTATGTCAATACTTTGAAAACATCTCCCTTCAATTTAGATTTGTCTTAGCTTTATGCATAAATATAATTTATTTATAGGGCACTTTAGAAAACAATGCCCCAAAAAGAAACTTTTTAGCAAAACAGACATGACCTCAAACGTTTTAGAAAAACGGTGCTTTCACAGATTTTAGAGCTTCATAAAACCATGAAAGAACTGTTTTCTTAAAAAGTTTTTAGAAAAAATAGTGCTTTCACGGTTTTTTGAAGTTCCAAAATCCGTGAAAGCACCGTTTTTCTAAAATGTTGAGGTCGGGTGTTTTTTGCTAAAAAGTTTGTTTTTGAGGCATGTTTATCTAATTATCCCTTATTTATAAGGGAAATTTACCTGACAGGCCCTGTCATGTACGCCTTTTATGTCAGAAGCCCTATAGTTTCACTTTTACCCAGACAAACCAGCTCCAAGCCTAGCCGACCCTAAGGAGAGTAAAAGGTCCAAATTACCCCCTTCTATGACCTTCTTTAACCAACAAAGCATCCTCTTCTTCCTCATTTTATCCTGCAAAAAAGTTAGAGGTGTAAAACCCTAGACGAAGTCTCCTTACTTAGTCTGATCTGCTCCGATCTGCTATTTCGAAGAAGAAAACAGAGGCTTGGGAGAAGAAGGCCCTGCATTTCTTCATTGTGGCAAAAAGACCCTGAACTTTGTCCTTGCGACGCGAGGTATCCTACTTAAACCCCATTTTCAGTTTATTAGTGTCTCTTAGTGATGTAGTATCTCCTATTCGTGTAGTAAATGAAAGGTCTTTGTATCCTTCGATCCATTTTTTTAAAAATATATATCGATTGCAAATACAATCGTCATCGACTCCATATAGAGTCGATATCGATTGCAAATACAATCGGCATCGACTCCATATAGAGTCGATACCGATTGTGTATACAATCGATATCGACTCTATATGGAGTCGATGCCGATTGTATTTGCAATCGATATCGATTGTGTATACAATCGATATCGATTCTATATGGAGTCGATGCCGATTGTATTTTCAATTGATATCGACTCTATATGGAGTCGATGACGATTGTATTTGCAATCGACTAAGATTTATAGTCGTCTTTTCTCTTTTGTTTCATCAGTCTTATGACCCTTCCTTCTTATTCTTAAACAGACGATGACGGACGTGAGGATTCCTCTTCTTTGTCACTATGATGGCCTTCTTGTAAACGATGATGGCTTGTATCAAGGTGGCCGGCGGAGGCTTATTAACATTTCAACTGAAATTTCTTATGAACAATTCATAAGGCGAATGTCTGCTGTCAGTTTTGCTAAGGCGGATGAAACAGTTTTCACAAAGTTTCATATGAAGATAGTGAATACGCCTGTAGTTGCCGACATTTTGGACTCTGATGATTTGGCTACATTATTTACGTTTTATAAATCCGGAGTGGACGTCATAAAAGTATTCATCATTAAGGAACCGTCATCCTTCCCAGTTAAAGTTGAACAAGTAAATCTCGGCGGGACTGATTTTGTGACTCATTCATTTCAGCCATGTAAGTTTGAGGATGAAACTGTATACGATACAGTCCCGTTAGGCGATGACGGTTATATTGCGGTGAACGATGGCAGAGGGAAAGCAACATTTGATTTAAACGATACTCCGATTTAATCGTATAATGACCCAGTAAAATACATGCATGGGTCACAACAATGTAGTCAATGGTTAGACTATACTTCAGAAAGGGTGGTGGATACCAACGATTTCAGTCATATCTTCCCCAGTGGATGGACAACTTGGTTTACTCAAGACTTATGTTCTACCATGCCATCGATGGGAATTACCGGAGTAACTCAACCCCATGTCCATACACATGAGCACCCCTTCGGTGAAGGGCCTAGCCAACCACGCCATTATCCATTATGTGAAGGATCTGGTCAATCACATCAGAACCCCTTCGGTGAAGGATCTAGTCAACCACCCGAGAACACCGCTAGTGAATGGCGTAGTCATCCTCAAGCCATGAATGAAGAGACCTTAGAAGAAGAATATGAAGGCGAACCGGATGGGTTTATCAAAGAGGATCCGAAAATTTTTGTGAGAGACATTAACAATCCTGTAGTAGACGGAGATTACGAAATGTCAGAGACATCGGGCGACTCCTCCGATGAAGAGGTGGAAACTGAATATCGAAATTGGACGTTTAAAATTGGAGAGATCTTCCGAGACAAACAAGCATTTCAAAGAGCATTGAAAGAACACGCGGTGGGGAAAAACTTTCAAATTTGGCCTTTGAGGACCGCTAGTTATCGAGTGACAGCCGGATGCTACGAACCCGATTGTTCGTGGCGAATATATGCTTCTAAATTGACTGGGCTCGATTCTTTCCAAATCAAGACATTCAATAGTACTCACACATGCAGAGCCGCTAAGATCAGACTGCACGGTCACCGTAATGCAACAATCTCCTTCGTAGTGAACTATGTACGGGATAAACTTATGGAAGGATTCGACTACACACCGGCGTCGATAATGTTTGATATTGCAAAAGCTTATAATGTGCAAATCTCATATGCAAAAGCTTGGAGAGAAAAAGAGCTTGCCCTTAATGATATTAGAGGCAGTTGGGAAGGACAATTTGTTGATCTACCAGCCTACGTGAAGGAGATGGAGAGGGTAGATCCTAATATACAAACATCCTTTCAACTTACTCTTGACGGTAAGTTTCAAAGATTTTTTTAGAGTTTTGGCCCATGCATCGGAAGCTACCGCAATACATTTCGTCGCATATTGCTTGTAGACGACACACACCTACGAGGACGTTTCGAAGGGATCCTACTTATCGCCTCTGCGCAAGACGGTAATGGTCATATATTACCGTTAGCATTTGCCGTGGTCGAGTTAGAAGAAGAGGATACGTGGATGTGGTTTCTTGAATGGGTAGGTGCGTTCGTGATCGGTGGGTTTAACGAAGATCTCGTATTTATCACGGACAGGTCGAAGGGTTTAATAAATGCGGTGAAACGTATCTTCCCTAACGCATATCACAACTACTGCATGCGGCATATGACACAAAATTTGCAGCACAAGTATCCCAGGAACAATGTGAAGGGTCTATGGTGGTGCACCGCGCGTGCATATTCGAAAGAGAAATTTGATTATTTTATTAACGAAATGAAGAAAGATCCTGCTGATTCTCAGGCCGTAGAATATATTTTGAAAATAGATCCGAAGCATTGGGCACGCACACATATGGAAGGAAGGCAGTACGATTCCCTGACTACAAATATTGCCAAAAGTTTAAACAGCGTGCTAAAGATAGCTCGAGAGAGACCAATTATCGACTTAATCAGAACTACTAGAGAGAAAGTCGTCGATCATTTTCAAAAACGCAGAGAGATATCTGAGAAATGGACCACCCTTCTCCCGCCGAAGAAGGTGTTGCAATGGGCCGGTAGAAAGAGAGCTCAACCATACGGGCGCGATCAATTCCAGAAATTTCATTCATCACATTGACTTGGAACACAAGACCTGTAGTTGCCGCCGTTGTCACATTCATGGCTTGCCTTGCTCCCATGCCGTGGCGGCCATCAATCGAAAAAGTTACGACTACCATAAATTTTGTGAGAACTGGTTTTTCACCGCTTGCTTTAGACAAATATATGACGAGCAATGGGTTCCCACCCTCGATAAAAGTCAATGGGAGTTCCAAGCAGAGCAACTCCCTGGAAATATGAAAGTGAGACCACCCTATTATTTCCGAGGAAGAGAAGGATAAGGTCTAAGGGTGAGGTTAGGCAGCAGCTGTAGTGAATATAGCAGGTCACGATGAATATGGTCACTAATAATGATAGATTGAATGTAAATGAGAAATTTAGAATCCATATTTTTTTACTGTAATATAGTCTTTACCGATGTATCATAGAGTCGTCATCGACTGTATCCATAATCGATATCGACTCTATATAGAGTCGCCATCAACTATTTATAAAGTCGATATCGATTCATTTAAGAATCAGTATCGATTATGGATACCGTCGATGACGACTCTATATAGAGTCGATATCGATTACATAAAGAGTCGTTAACGATTAGTTATATAGTCGTTAACGATTACATAAAGAGTCGTAATGATTAGTTATATAGTCGGTAGCGATTACATACAGAGTCGTCACCGATTATTTATATAGTCGATGACGACTATATATGTAGTCGCTAATGGCTGCTATTTCTACTTTTTAACTACAACTACATAAAAATAGTGCAATTATATTCAAAATAATTCATTAAGAAAAAATATTTCATTTACAATTACAAAAATATTAAAATACAACCACACTACTGCTGCTCCCCCTCCTTTTTGTCGTGCTTCGCCAGTACTCCGCCATCGCCGTTGTATGTAGCCAGTATATGGCCAATTTCTGCCCTAATCTTATCTATATCTGATTACGCGAAGTCAAATTTCTTCCCCATCATAAAGTATTTGACATACTTCACAACAAACACTCCACAATCACAGGAGTTGGTCTGTCGGGGGACGGCTTTGATCCGGCAGTCACTAGATGACCAAGGATAGCTCTTCTTGATTAGTGCAGCGGAGTCACCGTACGAATATAAAATCACAGGAAGGTATTGGGTCTGTTTCGAAATAATAGAGAGGAGTGTCAGATATGTTAAGCTAACAATGATAAAAGATATGCTAAGCAAAATATCTTACCAGCACCTGCAATTGGGACACATATCTTTCCTTAGAGGGCCTATTAAATATAGGGTCAACGATCATTATCGATCGTTCGACTACCTTTACGATCGCAAGCGCCCAGTGTAGTGGTTGTTCTAAATGTATTGGCATAAATATCTACAAAAAAGTAATATAATCTCAAAGGGTATGATAGAAAAATTAAAAAGAATAATTATAAAGAGGATAAAAGCATACTATATTTGCATTAGAAGCCCAGATTCGAAGCTCATTGAAGAAGAAAGTTTCCATCACTTCTTCCTCCTGGTCTCTCTTTGTCTATAGACACCTTTGAACTTGAACCTCGATCGATCGGTCGTATAATTTTTTAAAAGCGTGAACTTGTTGAAATCTCTCATTCATAGCCCATATGCGTTAGGGCTAGGTCCATAAGGAAGTTTTTGACCTCTTTATCAGGATGAATTTTATCATCAATTACTTTCAAATGTCTCAGGTAGGCGCCCATAACCTGAAACCAATGCAGTTAGATTAAAATATGCAGTTATAGTTAAATACATAATCGTTATCGACTCTATAAGTCATCGATATCGATTAATTTAAGAGTCAATAACGATTACCTAAGCCATCGAAATCGTTATCGACTCTCTAATGAATCGATATCGATGATGTACGAGTCATTAAGCTTATCATTAGCGACTCTAAAAGCCATCGATCTCGATTAATTTGAGAGTCGATAACGATTATGTAAGTCATCGTTATCGACTCTATAAGGAATCGATATCGACTCTTTTCGAGTTGTCGGCCTTTAACCATTCTTGATTTTGCCTACAGTATGTTAAACTTACAAAGTTATCCAGGTACTGCGTTGCCGCCAGACATCTGAAGGATTACACCACCAGCTTATACTTGCCGACAGTGTTAACATATTCTCTGCATAAAAACTGGCCAACTTAACTAATCTTCACGATAAATATATAATAATAAAGTTAAGTATTCAGGGTAGAATAACTTACTCGTCCTCCTTCAGAGGCTTGTTCCATATGTCTAGCATATATTTTTGCTCATTGTCATTTCGGTGGAAGTTCGGATGGAGCATCTTCACCAGAGACCAGGACCCGGTAATGACGCCACCGGTCCGGCTCGGATAAGTAGTGAAAAATACCATTTTGCACCCCTAAACATGAGCCTTGAAAGACCCTTGAGAGGACTAAATAAGTGCTTTAGTGTTCATATTGCAGCTAACCAAAAAGACAGGTCCAAATCCGAAAACCATCCTAAAATGATCAAAAAGCTGACAACGCATGTCAAGCTCAAAGAGGGAGTGAAGAAATAGCCTCAGCAATGGCTAAAAGGTCCTAAAAGAGCAAGAAAAAACCTGAAGAAGAAGAATGGAAGCTAAAGCTCAATTCGCAAAGAACTTCTACTATTCGCAAAGGAAAAATCAAGTTAAAAGTCAATTCGCAAAGAAGAATGGGAGCCTAGAGTTCAATTCGCAAAGAACTTCTACTATTCGCAAAGAACCTTGAACTTTGCGAAAAGAAGAAAACACTCCTCGAATAGAAGAATGACCTTTGCGAAAAGAAGAAAAGTTTAATTCGAACAGAACTGAAACCCCACGAAAAGAGCTTCAGGAGCCAAATTACTTTGCGAAAAGACCCTTAAACTCTGCGAAATGGCATATTAGGGATTCTGACCACTTTGAAGGGCATTTCAAGAAACTCGACGCAGCCCCAATGTAATTAAAAGCCCGTAGACATTCAAGATTCCAAGCACAAACCAAAGGCATATTCCGCCACGTGAAAACCCAAAGATGAAATCACTTGGCGGAACTTCTAGAAGCTCAAAGCAGACTTTTGAATTCCCATAGCAATTGATGCTTCTAACGCTTTGATTTGGTGAACCGGATCGAGCATTTTCATTGGCGAAACAGATCTGGATCCCCGTGCTCAACGGCCATTGGGCAATCCAGATCTGAGCACTTCTGATTGGTCAACTCAGCCTTGTGCAGGATAGAGGGAAAGCTATAAATTGAGAAGACATTTGCCCAATTGGGGCATCCAGATTTTAGAGTTTTCATCTCTGTTTCCCTCATTCCGGTCAGATAGCTTATCTGAACCCCCTGTAATCCCTTCTTGTAGTTTACCTTTGAGAGCCATTGTGAGTGATTTGTACGTCCCAGTTCGGATTCAAGATCAGAATCGAGGGCTCTTCGAGAAGCTCGTAAGTCCGAGGGCTCTCTAAGAAGCCGTGCTCAGAATTGTAACGTGGATTTTAAAAGGTTCTAATTTGTGTCTTCTCCATTGGAGTCATGTCGAGGGTTCTCAATGTTCACCTTAGTGCATTAGACTTCTTTAGATTCACTTATCCGCATCCAACTTCCCTTAATTCATCATCGCTGTGCGAATTAGCCTTGGTAACCTAATTCAAGCAGCATTTACAAATGATGTTCATGTTCAACTAAAGAATAGGCCACGACTAGTAGAGATCGTGACCATTTAAGTGGGATGAGATCACAGCCATAAGTCTAAACCTATTCCATAATTCGGATTTATTTCTCTTACATCTGTGCTGGTAGCCAGATGAAGATTGAATCTGCTCTGTTGAACTACAGACACTCCATTAAAATTCAGAGGCTAAAGTACATGAAGCTATTATTTCTGCATTTGTCTTAATTTAAACATCTCCCCAACTCGGATCTGGATCATGTAGTTAGTTCTTTTCTTTATTTGCTTATAGTTAAATGTGACACAATCCAACACTCTCTTTTATCTATTCTTGTTTTTAGATAATTATAGAGCCAGATCTGGTAGCACAGATCTGGAGGTTTATCTTAAATTTTTAAATCAATTCCCTGTGGACGATCTTTTACTCACTTACATTTAAAACTTGCTACAATTGGCCCTGATCTTGCAGGCCAGTGTTAGCCCCAATGTGCTGATATCCCTTTCATAAGTTAACATCCATATAACCTAGCATTCTTTAATTCTTTAATTTTTGATTCATAATGCACACATTTATGGCACACTTGGAGCGACAACAAGTTTTTGGCGCCGTTGTCGGGGAATAGATTTTAAAATTGGTAGACCTAAGTTTTTCTATTTTGTAGATTTGATTTTTATTTTAATTTTTGCTTTAAACCTGCACTTTGCATTCCAAGTGCTTGATTAAATGTCTCTGGCTTTGTATAGAAAACTGCTTATCTGAAATTTTTATTTTTTATTTTTTCGAGTTTTTATTCTTTTGCCTTCTAGTTATTTGAATAAATGTCACGCCACTCTTTTGTCTTTTTGTCAAATTTGGGCGTGCTTTGAGTTTTCTTTTTATTTTTGTCAATATTTGAATAAGGTTGCTGCTTTTTGGATGTTTGCGGATCTGGAGCAGGTCAACAAGGAGCATCTGGACCAAAATTTGGAGCAGATCCGCTTGAGTTTGCATCCTTCTCCTTTGTATTCATTTTCTATTTTTAAATTCTTGAGAACCAGCAATTCTGTGTTTAATGTTTGTTTTGATTATAATTTCTCTCTTTTAGGCATCGATTTTTATTTTTAACAAAACCAAATACAAAATAAAAGAAGTCGAAAACACAAATAGAAAATCTCCGAAGTTGTTTCTCATTATTTTCAGAGTAAATAAGGGCTCTTGTTGAGTCTTGATCCAAAACAAGTAAAAAATAATAATAATAAAAAATAGAAAATTATAAAACAATATAGATATCTTAGGATGGGCTTTTTCTCCATTTGCATCCACTTTTCCCATCCTGGACCTCGAGATCATTTTTTTTTTAGGAATCATGTAGGATAATGAGTAGTGAATCATCTTTTTTGAATATTCAATGGACCCACTAATTTTATTTTCCTTCAGATTTCTTCATCATAAAGGGTCTCACTGTGTGTGAACCCCTGCTTTTAATATGTGCTCCCATGCTTCATTATTTTATTTTTTTCATACACATCATCAACAAAGGGTCAATCTTATGAATCTTGCTTTTCACCTTTGTATTCACCTAATCATTTTATAATCACTTAGATTCATAAGTATCTCGGGCTTTTTGGGTTTGTTTTGACATGGAACCAACCAAAAGTACCACGCCATCCTCGCTATTCGGAAGACCATTCTGCCATAGCTAATGCATGCATTCAATGCGTGTCCGCATCATGGAGGTGTCTTTGAAATATGAAAGTTAAATTGAATGTATAATGTCATACTCAACCTCAATTCTCTCATTGAGGAATGTTTCCATGTTGACATCATTGATGAGTCGGTGGAGGAGTCTTTACAAACATTTCTGCAAGGTAAAGACTCCACCACAGAATTTAAAAATGATTGGGGATCCACTGAGAAAGAAGGAAAAGGGAGATCAAATTCAAAGGGAGTCTGCTTTGTGCAAGGCACTCACCAACAGTCCTCAAGTTCTCCCTCTTGGAGACTGCTTCCTCCTCTTCCACAAGTTACCAAGGTACCTTTGTCCCTCTTCTCAAATTTCACACAATTGGAACTCAAATAGCCCCCAAAAATCTGAAATATGTGTTTTTGGGAGATCATCAAACACTACTGTGATTATTTCTTCCTCCCTTACAAAGGAGCAAGAAGAGGAGTCATGGTAGTTCTAAACAAGACAAGAAAGCAATTGGTCGGACCATTGCTGATTTAGGAGGAATAAACCCAAATTGTATGCATGCATTTGTTTCTGTTGTTCTTAGTTTCTGTTTTAGTTTCGCTTTACTAATTTTTTTTTTTTCTTTTCTTTCTCGGTTCGCTTTTCATAAATTCTACCATTTAGATCTGAGTGAGCCGCTATTTTCTTTGTTTTCCTTACAACAACAAGTGTGGACATGGTTCCTCACACGTTTCTCCCAATTTCCGTGTTGTTACCCACTTATTGGGGAATTAAATGTGAAAGTTACTTTGCCGCCTCCACACGATGCGCCTAATGCTACTTAATGACCCACGTGATTCACGGGCCATGAGCATTCTAATGCCCTCCATTCAAGTCCCACCCTTCGGCTTCCCCACCTTACCTATAAATAACCAACCTCTACCAAATTCCCCACATCTTTCCCCACCCTTCCAAAATGGCCAACACTGCCAATAAGCCACCACACCCATTTTACCCATGTCATTGACCCACCACCACCGAAGGTGCCAGATCCGCTCCAGCCCTCTCCTGATTAATTTGAAGAGGTCCTCGCGATTTTGGAAAGAAAAGGAGGCCCAACTCGGCCTCCTCGGAAAAACAAAAAATCAACCTTCCCGCCACTTCCACCCTCCACCGCCCACCACCCTCCCTAAAAACACATCCTATTCTGTCTTTATTTTTTTTTTTTTTTTTTATGTAAAATATTTCTAGTTAATAAACTTTACTTTCTCCCATTCTCCATGTCATTTTCTCATTGCTGATTTTTTTCTTCTTATTGTTGTGCTTTGTTTCAATTTTTCAGGTATAAAGTGACCATGCCACCTTTGAACCAAAGGAGGACGCTCCCCATAGGTTTGGGGTGTGGCATAAGTCCCGCTTAGGAATAGTTAACATAAGGGCAGAATCACCTAAGTAATTAGGAAATGTATTAATTTACTTAAGAATCATGACAACTAGAAAATTTAAAATTCCTTTGCCAAATTTAGACATTCTAAACCTTGATATTCTACATTTCCATGATGATTACACCATAAAAACATACCGGTATCGACGTAGTAAGTCAAAAGGAAGAGAAAAGGTAAAGATATACTTAAAAGCTCAAGGAAAACCATAACCAAGGTGAGAATTGAGCCCATATATTTTCCATCTCTGTTGAAGAGTGACGAGGCAATTTTTACGATTCAAAGGATTGGCCGAGGCATTAGATCCACTAGAAGTTAGAAACTCCAAATTAAAACAAGTAACAAGACTCATGAAACGAGGAAAAGATCAAGGCCTTCTTTGGACAAATTGAACCTAACAGAACCAACCAAGAAAAATCTGCCCTGTTTGTACCCCATTTGAGTAAATCCTACAATTCTTCATCAAAATACTCAAAAGTACTTGCACTGAACCTATGGAACTAATTCAGCCTTCCTCACTCGAGAATTCGGAGGTAAAGGAGAAAGAATCAAGATGGACCATTTCGGCAACATCAAGAAAATGAAGAGAAAATACCTCAAAAACAGTAATATGGTGACCGAGAAAAGAAGAGACAAACAATGTGAAAAAGTTGCAAGCAAAAAGGCAAAAAGGGACCTTATGTTGAAAAATGCAAGATCAAAGAAAGAACTGATCACCGTGGAATGTGAGAATCTCAAAAGAAGAAGAAAGAAGCTAAACTCAAAAGGTGGAGTCATGAACCATCTCCTGCACTTCCCGAGTTCTCAAATTCAAACCTCTGCTCAAAGCCGCTTTCCTTGAAACTTCACTCCATAAGCCATACAAACAAACCTAGATTAAAAGCCCTTGTGATCCAAAGTTGAGTGAGTCATGTGGAGATAAGAAGTGACCTAATCTATGGTGAGGAGATGTCAATGATGCCATTGCCTAAGAATCATGCCTATGCTCATGCTTATGCATCCATTTGGGAGATGTAATCTTGAGCTTGAGTGAAATGAACCCCTCAACAAAAACACGATGAGAGTATACCGGTGAGTGTTTGGGTTGGAACTTGAGCACCTTAAGTATGACTTATAACCTAATTTTTATCCATAGGATGAGCTAGCACATTTGTATGATTTTCTATGACTGTTCACAGATTGGAAATATTGAAACATTCATGAGGTTTAT
The DNA here is from genome assembly GCA_021018995.1 of Chloranthus sessilifolius. Lineage (NCBI taxonomy): Eukaryota > Viridiplantae > Streptophyta > Magnoliopsida > Chloranthales > Chloranthaceae > Chloranthus > Chloranthus sessilifolius. The sequence continues at coordinate 46,601,963 of CM037593.1, read as the reverse complement.
AAATGTTTAAATTCTGCAAACAATAATCAAATTTTCTGTTCATCATTGATTCAAGAGTAACTAACCTGCTCCTTGATTGCTCATTTGATAATATTGCTCGATGATTAATCGTTTCATGGAGAAGTTTGTGGGTACCTTCACCTGAAAACCCTCGGGAGACTTCACTCCTCCTCTAGGGATCACCTAGGGGTTGAAAAGGCTTGTTGCATATGCTAAATGCACTGCTTCCTACAAAAGTGGCTCTTTACTTTGTTTTTATGTTTCTTTGCTCGTGGGACTAGCAAAGCTTAGGTTTGGGGGTGTGATAAGTAGTGAAAATACCATTTTCACCCCTAAACATGAGCCTTGAAAGACCCTTGAGAGGACTAAATAAGTGCTTTAGTGTTCATATTGCAGCCTAACCAAAAGACAAGTCCAAAGAAAACCATCCTAAATGATCAAAAAGTCGACAACGCATGTCAAGCTCAAAGAGGGAGTGAAGAAATAGCCTCAAAGAATGGCTAAAAGGTCCTAAAAGAGCAAGAAAAGACTCAAGAAGAAGAATGGAAGCTAAAGCTCAATTCGCAAAGAACTTCTACTATTCGCAAAGGAAAAATCAAGTTAAAAGTCAATTCGAAAGAAGAATGGGAGCCTAGAGTTCAATTAGCAAAGAACTTCTACTATTCGCAAAGAACCTTGAACTTTGCGAAAAGAAGAAAACACTCCTCGAATAGAAGAATGACCTTTGAAAAGAAGAAAAGTTTAATTGAGCAGGCTGAAACCCCACGAAAAAGAGCTTGAGAGCCAAATTACTTTGCGAAAAAGACCCTTAAACTTCTGCGAAATGGCATACCGGGATTCTGACCACTTTGAAGGGCATTTCAAGAACTCAGACGCCCAATGTAATTAAAGGCCCGAGACATTCAAAGATTCCAAGCACAAACCAAAGGCATATTTCGCCCACGTGAAAACCCAAAGATGAAATCACTTGGCGGGAACTTCTAGAAGCTCAAAGACTTTTGAATTCCCATAACAATGTAATTGATGCTTCTAACTTTGATTGGTGAACGGATCGAGCATTTTCATTGGCGAAACAGATCTGGATCCCGTGCTCAACGGCCATTGGGCAATCCAGATCCGAGCACTTCGATTGGTCAACTCACTTGTGCAGATAGAGGAAAGCTATAAATTGAGAAGGCATTTGCCCAATTGGGGCATCCAGATTTTAGGGCTTTCATCTCTGTTTCCCTCATTCCGGTCAAATAGCTTATCTGAACCCCCTGTAAGCCCTTCTTGTAGCTTACCTTTGAGAGCCATTGGGAGTGCGTTGTACTTCCAAGTTCGGATTCAAGATCAGAATCTGAGGGCTCTTCGAGAAGCTCGATTGTAAGTCCGAGGGCTCTCTAAGAAGCCGTGCTCTGTAATTGTAAGCAGTGGATTTTAAAAGGTTGTCAGTAATTTGTGTCTTCTCCATTGAGTCATGTCGAGGGTTCCGAATGTTCACCTTAGTGCATTAGACTTCTTTAGATTCACTTATCCGCATCCAACTTCCTTAATTCATCATCCTCGTGCGAATTAGCGTTGGTAACCTAATTCAAGCAAAGATTTACTGATGATGTTCATGTTACGAACTAAAGAATAGGCACATGTCGATGATCTGTGACCATTTAAGTGGACAGATCACAGCCATAAGTCTAAACCTATTCCTTAATTCGGATTTATTTCTCTTACATCTGTGCTGGTAGCCAGATGAAGATTGAATCTGCTCTGTTGAACTACAGACTCTCCATTAAAATTCAGAGGCTAAAGTACATGAAGCTATTATTTCTGCATTTGTCTTATTTTAAACATCTCCCCAACTCGGATCTGGATCATGTAGTTAGTTCTTTTCTTTATTTGCTTATAGTTAAATGTGACACAATCCAACACTCTCTTTTATCTATTCTTGTTTTTAGATAATTATAGAGCCAGATTTGGTAGCACAGATCTGGAGGTTTATCTTAAATTTTTAAATCAATTCCCTGTGGACGATCTTTTACTCACTTACATTTAAAACTTGCTACAATTGGCCCTGATCTTGCAGGCCAGTGTTAGCCCCAATGTGCTGATATCCCTTTCATAAGTTAACATCCATATAACCTAGCATTCTTTAATTCTTTAATTTTTGATTCGTAATGCACACATTTATGGCACACTTGGAGCGACAACAGTCCTTCGTTGGCTTTCTCGGTAGGCTTCTTTTCAGTCGCTACCTTTCGCTGTGCCTTAGGTTTGACGGCAATTACTTTACTGAGTTTTGCTTGCCTAGGTCTTAAGCGAAGCTCAGCTTGTTGGTGAGGCAATTGGGAAGAGGTTTCCTCTTCACCAGCAGGACCCTTATCAGTTTGAGTCTCAGGCTGCTTGTCAGCAGCTGCCTTCACCTCATCAACGGGAGGAGGAGGAGGAACCTGATGCGCAGGAGCTGATGGTTCCTTATCGAAGGCTGTGTCGCACACCTTCGATATTAGCTCCTCCATAGCCACATCATCTACATCGTAATAATGATGCAAAATAAGAATTAATTTTTGGTCCACATTTTAAAAAGTCCAAATCGATTTTAAATATAATCGTTATCGACTGTACTTATAGTCGCTATTGATTTTATATATGATCATTATCGATTATATATATAGTTGCTATCGATTTTATATATGATCGTTATCAATTATATATAGTCGCTATCGACTGTAAATATAATCGATATCGACTGTATATATAATCGATAATGATTGCATATATAATCGATATCGACTGTATATATAATCGATATCGATTTATGTTAACAAAACTGAACATCTAAAACCAGATTTCAACACATACCTTAGGTTTCGCCTCCAATAAATTTTCAAGGAGTTCTTTTATATCCGTCTGGCCCTTTCTGACCAAATAGTTGTAGTGATTTAACTTCTGCCACTCCGCATCCCTTGAATTCAGCCTCTCATTGAAGGAGTTGCATAGTTTCTCTAAAGAAGCGCAACGTTTAGCCAGGGCCTTATTCTCTCCCTCTAAATCGCTCACTCTTTGGGTGAGCTTCAAGTTCTCCAGCGTCAAATGATCGACCCTCCTCAACAAACAGTCATTGGAGGTGGACGCTCATGGCTATCTTTCACGCTGTGCTCTCCTTGGTGGCCCCCTAGTTCTTGGCCGACCCTCTCCCACATGGACGGGGCCCTTTTTCGAGAGGGGTTCTTCTTCAGACGTCGATGCGTCATCCCATTCTTCCTCTCCAATATTCTCGATCGGAATGTAATTTCTTTTCTTCTTCGGCCGCATCTCTTCCACAGCTTTCTTGATCGGTTCTTTCCTCTTCCCCCCAACCTCCTTTTGAACCCGTAGATATTCTCTTAACACGGGTATCTCTAATTCAAAGCCCTGAGGCACGAGGGGAGCGCGAACCTTTTGAAAGAAAATGAAACATGTAAACAACAGAATAAAATGATCGTTATATATAATAAATCACTCTCGATTATGTAAAGAATCGGTACCAACTATTTAATAAATCGTTATCGATTCGTTAAAAAATCGCTATCGATTATTTAATGAATTGTTATCGACTACTTAGTAAGTCGTTATCGACTCTGTACGGAATCGCTATCGATTGTTAAGGAATCGTTATCGATTCTTAAATGAATCGTTATCGATTCTAGAATGAATCGGTAAGTTGCTTTTTTTTGAATTGGCAATAGACCTCATACCTTGCTGTCTAACATCTGCCCGCGAGTGTAACCTTTGATCCTTGACTGCGCCCTGTCCGACCATTTCAGCAGCCGTGGGAAAGGGTCCTTGAGGCCTAGCTGGGATGGCGATATATCGGGCAGGATCTCATAAGCCCACCATTGAAGTACACATATGCATCCATATGTGTTGTACGTCTTCAGGGCTTTATCCATCTCGGCGGTTTTTCTATTCGCCGCGCCCTTAATTATATACTCGATCAAGTCTTGGTAGACGTGCAGACCCCACGGAGTTCGGTTAAAGGTCTCCACATCATCGATGAGGTCGATGTGGTCTTCCGAAATCTGATGGTGGGACCCGGGGAAGAGAAATATGCACAGCACAAATAGAAGGGACAACTTTAAGAAGTCCTCATCACTTTCCGCTCTCCAAATTGCAGCATCTATATGAGACCGGAGAATTTTTCCAGGAGGCGTTCCACGAAAGTATTTGTATCGAATGGTTTGTTCTTCCGATGGTTTAACGGATGGGGTATACTTTTCTGGGCCAACTACGGCAAGGCCCAGTATCAATGCAATGTCTATCTTCCGAAGATAGACATCAGTCTTCCCAATTCGGAAGTGGTTTTTTTCAACCCAAAATGTCAACATCGCATCCACCACATCGGAAAGAAATCCCACACCCTTAGGCATTTGAAATATTCCACCAAAAACTGAATCTCTCAGTAACTTCTTCCGAGCTGGGGTAGCATTTTCGTAGAGATTCGAAATGGCACTGGGTGAACACTTGGCAACAGCTCGGTGTACGACCATCTTGACAGCCTTTTGAAATGAACTGTAATAAAAAAGAAAGGACTGAGCCCCATACTAACAAGGATAGTTAAAAATGTTGATGAAATGTATATATAAAACCTGTATCGATTACATATAGAGTCGTTATCGATTACATATGTAATCGATACCGACTCTATATATAATCGATATCGAGTGTATATATAATCGATACCGATTCTATATGTAATCGATATCGAGTGTAGATGTAATCGATATCGATTACATATGAAATCGCCATCGACTCAATATAAATTCGCAATGACCTCAAAATGTTTATTTATATAGAAATTACTTAATTTACTGACTCTTAAGTTTCTTTTTCTTTCTTTTGTTTTTTTTCTTTTCTTCCTTCTTCTTTACCTACATCGATTACATATATAATCGATATCGACCCTATATGTAATCGATACCGACTCTAAATGTAATCGATATCTATTACTTATGAAATCGCCATCAATTCAATATAAGACTATAATGATCTCAAAATGTTTAATTTACCTGTCAGGTAAATTTCCCTTATTTATATAGAAAATATTTAATTTACTGACTCAAAAGATTTCATGAAGTCGCCATTGCATCAAAATGTTTCATTTACTTGCAAAATTTTTCAATTACGTTCAAAATTTTTCACTTATAATTAAAAATGAAAAGAAAATTTAGGAAGATGGATGAAGAGCAGGTGGTGGATGGGGTAGAGAGGCGGGTGGTTCCGTCTTAAGTTTCTTTTTCTTTTCTTCCTTCTTTTTCTTTTCTTCCTTCCTCTTCTTCTTTTCTTCCTTCCTCTTCTTCTGTTCTTCCTTCGCCAAAATCTCCATTACTTCATCGTACTGGGCCGACAGGAACTGCAGAGGATCTGGTTCTGGTGGTGGTGGTGGGTCCTCCCATACAGGCTCGAACTTGATTGGGTTATAGAAGGTTTTTTCTTCGTCGTCTGACATTGGGAAAAATATGGGCTGGTAGGGATGATAGGTGGTTTGCTAAGGACGAACTAAACCTGTATTTAAAGCTCCTAGATTGTGGAATACGAATCGTTGTATTAAATTTTCTCATTCTTCCAACCTAACTTGCCATAATGGTTTTACAAAAGGGTAGTTGGCAATAAATTGAACGTCGGCTGAGATAAATATAAAACCTCGTATGATTTATTATGGCATCGAGGGTAATAACTATAGGGAAATTAATTCATATGATGGGTATTAATTATATTCATAGAGAGTCGATATCAATTTGTTATAGAGTCATCCACAATTTATATAGTCGATTACGACTACATATATAATCGTTATCGACTCTAAATGTAATCGATAGCGACTCTACATATAATCGATAGCGACTCAATATGTAATCGTTAACGATTACATATAAGATCGATATCGATTACATCTAAGATCGATATCGATTACATATGGGAAAACCTAAAAAAATTATGTCAAAATGTGCACCAAAGAGAGGAGAAAAAAAAAATCTATAGCGATGGAAGGTAATTTTAATTCTAACTTACAGATTTGGTAGCTTGAAGGTTGTAGATTTGAACGCGATCGTCCACGAAGCGACAACGACTCTCCACCGACTTCGAACGAAAAAGTAAAATGAAAACAGTAAATGATTTGAAAAGAGGATGGCTATTTATTACTGTGGGGGTACTTTGGGCATTTCCTACAGGTGTGCCTCAGCTCGGCGCGCAGCGGGTTTGTCTGGGTAAAAGTGAAACTATAGGGCTTCTGACGTAAAAGGCGTATCTGACAGGGCCTGTCAGGTAAATTTCCCTATTTATAATCATACATATATCTTCAGTTTAAAATTATAACAATAAATATATTTATCAGTATATCACTATACCTGTGCATAAACACATACATATGATATATGCGTGTATGTAGCAAATTATTGCATATGTGCTTTTATATTCTACCATAAATAAGAAAAATGAAAGATATTTTAGTTATTTGAAATCTTCCAAGAGGTTTATGCAAAAACATAAAAGGCTCAATAAGCAAAATTGAACAAAATCTAGTTGATAAATTTTTTGTGAGAAAAATTCAAAATTTTGGGTGTGGATTATCTACTCTATATTGAAAACCAAACTCCATGACTCATCAACTCCCTTTGTCTTTGCCCTTCATTACTCTCTTTTACCTCTTGCTTCGGTATATTTGCAAGGCCCAAGGCAAATTTTAGTGTATTAATAATTTAATACTGTTAATTTGAAAAAAAGCCTCCCTCCCCCTCCCATTGGATTCCACATATGAAATGACAAAAATGAAACAAAGCTTTTGACTCAAATATGTAATCTTCTTTGGTTTTTGTGCTTACCTATTGTACCAAAAGCATCACTACCTCCATAAAAAGTGGCATGAGCACTACTCCAACCGCATCCATAGGCATGAACAAATTTCAACATGGTGAGAAGAGCAAATTTCAACATGGTGAGAGAGAGAGAGAGAGAGAGAGATAGTTATGGGTTTGTGTTTGGGGGCTTACAAGGTCTGAGACTCAAATTACCCCTTGTGGAAATGAGAGAAAGAGGTGAGGAAGGTATGAAGGAGAGGAAGGTCTATTTATAGAGATGGAGGTGGAATGGACAGAAAAGATAGTGAATAAAGAATTGAATAAGTGCAATTTGCAATGTGAGAGAACAATATCCTAACAACTAACTGAAACTAACTTACTCAAGAACCAGCCATTCAAAACCACCTAATTTAAATTTTTTTCTCCTTTTTGCTTTTTGGAAATTACTGCAAGTAAGCAAATTTGATCTGAACCAATATATTAAATGAAGGGTTTTGTATTTCCTTATTAAATCCTTTAGAATCTTATTCAGTGAGGATAAATCAGATGCTAAAGCACAGCCTTTTGTAGGGGACCCACTTGAGAAACATAAGCACCACAAACCAAACAATATGAGGTGGAAACCACTAAAGGATGGAATTGAAGAATACTTTGTAACAAGTTTTTTTGGTCAGCTCTTTGTTTGATACCCTTTAAAAGGAAAAGTTAAGTTTTAATAGACATTTTCTTTTTGGTCTGCTATATATGTTTGATCCTGTTGAGGAAATATATTAAGTAATTCTCTTAATAGAAAAGGTAAGAAGTATAATAGACGTTTAATTCTTGCAATTAAGATGGGTAAATGAGTATATTAACGGAAGTATAGATTAGTATCTTAATGGCTGATGAATTTTATAACCCTCTTATAAAACTTCATTAAGATCTCCTTGAAGCCCAAGCAGTTGTTTTTTACATTAAGAAGATTGAACTATGATAGTTCAGTAGCTCACAATAATTAGCTAACCGGGTTTGAAAGTGCCATTGGTTCGCGGTCCAAGTGAGATGCATTTTTTAATTTATAAATTTATATTAAATATTTTATCGGTATTACAATTTCTAGAGTTTTAACAACCATTTGATGCCCCTAACATGGCACATGGGTGGTGGGTGCCTGATGTGACTAATTAACAAACTTCTAATTTTTTACTTTGGACATCCTATAACGGGAATCAAGTGCCGACTTTTGATGCCACTACTGAAATTAGAATCCTAATTAAAAAAGATCAGGAAGGGGCACTACCTCAAATTCAGGATCTTAAATGTTTAATCAAAGTGCATTGCATGTGGCAAACCATCCAACATGAAAAGCAAGAGTGTGACAATGGGTTTCAACAAAAGCTTCTTTTCCCATTTCTCTTCCTCCTCATTAGATTTATAATCCACTTTTCATTCTCTTTTACTGCAATCTTAGCTGTAGCCACCAGATAATCCTCAATGCTTTCATGTTGCAACTCCATTAATGTAACGTCCCTAAAAAATTCGTGTTTAAATAGTGCACCTTGGGAAGTGGACCGACTAGTCACATGTTTGACTGGGTCAACATTGACTTGGTTGACTTAGTAGATCATATGTGATAGGAGGTGTATGATAGAAACCACTTAGTTGGACTATGTATCCATTTATATATACACACAGACACATTAGTTAGCTATATGTGCTTAACACCTAATAAAAAATTTAGGTTATAAGAAAGGAGGGAGGAATTTATTTCTCCTTGATTGGGCTGTTGAGAAAATTGAGAGAGAGTAAATGAGGGTGTGAATTGTTGTGAAATCTAGGATCGGTGTATTAAATACGAGCTATTGATTTAGGAACGAAAGGCGTTTGGATTGAGCTTGGTATCGAGGTGAGATTGGGGGTTTGAGAAACCCTAGAGTAGCTAAAGCTTTGGATCAAGGGATTCAACCGGTAGAAATGGTAAGCCCTACTATTTTAAAGCTAATTTTAGTTGCTAAATGATAAAATCGAAGAGATTACCTATGGGAAGAGATGATGAATGGTGTAGATAATGATGAAGTGGATTCTAGATGAAAGAACTCATTCGGATCTGAGAATGGGCAAAAATTAATCGAACGAAATTAGAACTCGTTCGATCGGTTTTGACCAATGAAGAGAGAGGAGAGATAAAGAATCAGAAGGAATCGTTTGAACGATTTCTAAAATCGTTCGATCGATTTGTGGCACCTGTGCGAACGAAATTAATTCGTCCGATCGGTTTGCAAGGGAATAAAAATAAGGTTAAATTGATTTCTGAGGAAATCGAACAAACGAAATAAAATTGTTCGATCGATTTTTGGATTTTGTTCGATCGATTTAAAATCGCTTGATCGATTTGGATAAATTAAAGATTTTGTTGGGTTTTTCATTCGAGCTGTTCATTTGTTGGGGTTAGGCTCCTAACCCCAATGTTTTTACACAAATAGTGATATGTTAATTGTGTTTAGCCAGGCTTAGTTAAACTGAACCTAGAGATGGTTGAGCACTAGCTAGGATTGGAGGATCCTTGAATTTCGTTGCGTGTAAGGTAGGGAATGTCTGAACTTGTACCCTTAATTATGAGAACATGTACGTAGTGATAGTGTATGAATGCATGTTTCCTTAAAAGCTGAGTTGAAATTAAAGTGTGCTTCCTTTAAAGCTAAGTTGAAATGTAAAATGCTAAGAGTAGTGTTTGGAAGAAATGGTCTGTGTGCATACACGAATAAAAGAGGAAATTAACGAGTAAAAGAGTTAAATCATCCCAGGGATGCATATGTGTTATGGGCATCTAAAGGATGCATCAAAATGTGTGACATCCCAGGGATGTATGGTGGGCGTAAAGATCCACATTATGGAAGGACCATGAATAGGATTGAACATGCCGAGAAATTATTATATATTTAGCACAATTTACACGGTGAATAACTATATGTAGTGTACAAGTGATTTAAGGTTTATAGAATACCCCACCAATGCGACGGTATACCAGTAGGCATCCCAAGAATGTATAGTGGTTATTTGCCCGTCGCCTATGAGAAAGGGATGAGGGTCAGATTACTTGAAAAATAGTCTGATTAGACGATGATGGAGGGTATTCCATTGGGGCTCAATGCTATATTGCTCGGGAATTATTTAAGTTAAATCATTTTTAGTCATAAGACCAGCCTTGTTGCAATTATCAAAACTAGTGAACATCAGATATCATGAGTTGAGTAACAAAAGCAATCTGTTTATTTTTCTTGCATCTCAAAATGTTTTAAATAAATTTATATTGATGAATTCATTCTTTATTCCTATCATGAAATATATGTGAGTAAGAAAGATGCACTTGTTTAGATATTGTCCCTATTGAGGTAGGATGTAGCTCACCCTTTGACTATACGTCATAGGTGCAGAGTTAGGAGCAGCTTCTAGCGAGGTTGATCCCGAGGACTCTGAGTATATTCCAGGAGAGGAGTCTGAGCCCCATCCTGAGAGGTTCTTTTAGAAGACCCTCTACGTACTTTGATATTTTGAGAGAGATATTTATTGTTGGTACGTTCAACCATAGTTTTTTGTAAGGACAAGGTCATATATAATATTCTTTTGTCGAACCATCTAAGGTGACCGTTGTTATGGCACTGATGGTTCGGGTTGGTTCTTTTGCCCATATAAAAGCATGAGATTAGAACGATCTTTTAAGTACTTATTTTTGGTGTTAAATAGTAGAACTGGAGATTTGTTCTGGTTTAGTTAGTGTCTATGTTTTAAATATGGTTGTAGGGATGTACCAAGTGTCCCACCCATTCATATGGGGCACAGCCTTGACGGTCGTGCTGATGGCACGAGTTTCAGGGTGCTAAAATTTGGGCTGTCACAGTTGGTATCAGAGCTATTTCTTTAGGATTTTTGACAAGTCATGGATTTTGTCAGAGTGAAGGGATCTACTGCTAATGAAACTTTGGTTTTATGTGCAGAGCGTGATGTCTTTTGGGAGAAGGGGTCGACCAAGAGGTAGCCAGGATAGGAACCCGAGAGGTGAAGAGGAGTTTCGAGCAGGGTCTAGTAGAGACCAAAGAAATCCTCATGAAGGGGAAGATAGGAGGGGTGATACGACTGATTGTATCGCGTTAGCCATGGAGGCTATGGCCACTACAATGGCCCAACAGATGCAAAGAAATCATGCATCGCCAAGCTGCACGCAATCACATGCGTCTAATAATGTCACTAGTCATCAGCCACCACCTCCTCCGGCGTTGTTACCCTCTTCATTCGTGGATTTTAGGAGATTGTGACCTCCTAGCTTCTAAGGGCAAACAGACCCATTGGAAGCCGAAAAATGGTTGAACCAGATGGAAAAGCTTCTAGATAGATTGCAGATTATAGAGGATGAGAAGGTAGGCTGGGCCTCCTTCCAGCTTGAGGGAGATGCTGATCCCTGGTGGAAATCGGTATTGTGAAAAAGAGAGATTGAGAACCCTCATCGCCTATGGACTTGGGCAGAGTTCGCTAGAGAGTTTAATCGAGAATACTTTCCCAAACAGGTGAGAGTTCAAATAAGAAGAGAATTTGCAAATCTTTAGCAAGGGAACCTAACTGTGCGAGAATATGACATCGAGTTTACATGTTTGTCACGATTCGTGCCTGAGTTAGTATCCACAGAAATCATGAGGGCTGCCAAGTTTGAGGAAGGTTTCAGACCCAATGTCCGTAAGCGAGTATCAATCTTTGAGCTTGAAATCTACGCAGATATGATGGGAAAAGTAATAGTGGCTGAGAGGGATATCAGTAATATGTACAAGCGGAGGGAGCAACAAGATAAAGGTAGAACCTTTCAAGGGAGAGTGGGTGAGTATGACTCGGGGAATAAAAAGCCGAGGTTTACTACACCAGCTCCAATCTCTAGGCAGATTGCTTACCCAAGTTATTCCAAGCCACCTGCATCCACATTGACGAGATCGATCCGATATGAGAGCCCTACTGTCATCACAGGAGTGTCCGCTACTCAAGGCTTTTCACGAGCAGCCTCTTCTACACTAAATGAGACTTGTGCCAAGTGTGGCAAGTCTCACAGAATAGTTGGCTGTAGACGGGGAATGAGGGGATGCTACAAATGTGGAAAAATCGGCCATATGATTCGGGATTGTTCGGAGATGAATAAGGGAAGAACGGCTTCTATTTCTGCACCTAGACCGATTCAAGCAAAGAAGTCGGTCGTATAAGGAAGGGCCTATGCAGTTATGCCTCAGGACGCCCATAATTCAAATGATATCATACAAAGTGAGCTTTTGTGACAGCCTGATTTTTCTCCTTCTCGTAAATGGGAAAGGTCGCGCCATCGGATCACCTAACATGATCCTATCATACAAGGGCATCGCGTACAAAGTATTATATTTGCAGAAGCGAATTTAATTAACTCTGATACTAAGAAATATGACAATAACTGAAATTCATTCCTTTATCTAAAGCAGTAAATTGAAAATATAAACAGAAAATATTCCTAAAGTAGTAAACTATCTTAATTCATACTGCTGTTATACATGTTTAATATTTAAAAACAAATCTCTCTCTCTCTCAAACCTCTCAAGGAAAGAAGTCCTCAACAGAACCTTCCGCCTCGTCCTCCTCAGACTGGTAGGTAGGATCAGCTTCGTGATCAGGGTCACGAGCAATATCTGCAGCTAAGACATGAAGTCATAGGATGAGCTATCATCAAAGCTCAGCAGGGAAATTTAAAGTGCTAAGTTATATGTTAGATTTCTAATTCGCTTCTAAATCCATAAATTACAAAACTAAACACATTATATCTCACCTTGTATTTATTCTAGCAATATTTTGCATTTATTCTAGCAGTATATAGTATAACAAGCAATAAATCATGTAAATATTGTATCATATTGACAAATTCATGTTGAACAAATATGAGAAATTATACTGACAAGGAATCATGTTGGACAATTACAGAAATCATACTGAAACAAGACATATGTAAGAAATAAGAAAATCAAGCTCTCAAGTTAGAGGGATCACTTGGACGAGATATCAAGCTCCCGAGTTAGCGGGATCACTTGTTTCAAGACGAGAATAAAGACTTGTACATGACATCAAGGATAACAATACATGAATAATGCATGCTAACATGTATGTAAGAATATCATGAATAGATATCATATAGTAAAACTGATTTGAATAACTGAACTCACATGATCATATATGATTGCAACTATCATAATCATTGATATTCATGTATCCAAGTTGAACGAGTATCATAATCATGCAAAGCATACTTCAAGTGTGAAGCTCTCTAAATTGATCTAACACCATCAGTCATAGTCATACATTGAAAACTAGCATGTGCATACATTATACTTCGTGTAAACTCATCTAGTATCATCATACATACACATTCATCTGCTGATTTATATCAAGTCATCTAAATTGGTTTGATAATATTCCTAACATAATAACATATGTCAACCTGATCTTATGGAACTAATATGCTCATAATCATATATCATCTTTAAAACTAAATTAGCATACGCTCATACATCAAGTTGATCTGATGTTCATAAGCATGCATCACGGCAGACGCATATATTACTAGCATCCTTACAATAGAACATCAGACGTATAGCCTCACATGTATATCAATATGTCAAATTTAATATTTTCTTAAACAAAAATAAGTATATATATCATGTACTATCCAAGATGCAAAGAAGAAACTAACTATAGCATATCCATACAAAATCAGACGTTGAATCTGGACCTATCATGATCATAACTCAAAACCGACTTGAGTAGTCATGCAAAACATATATCAAAACTGATATCTATTATCCTTAACGATTCACGATTCATCAAGACTGAACTGGAAATGTCATCTGTAACTACTTATTAACTAACCTCATAGTAAACTATATCATATGACTAAAACTGACATGAACTCGTAGTACACTATATAAAACTGGCATGGGTATAAAGTTATATAAGCATTCATGATCATATATGGGCATCCTAAATAACTTTCTATCAGACGAGAATGAGAAAACAACATATAAATTAGTAAGGTAAACTCCCTACCTTATACCAGGCTTACATGTAACTGGTTACCCGTGCACGCTATCTTCAAGCAAACTCGTCATGTGTACCAAATACCTAGGATTTATGGTCATAGTTTTAGTATTTTTAATAATTTATTGGGTCAACATAGGCCCCAAATATGGGCCATTTATGATCCCAAGTCTCATGGTCAAACTCAGCAAGTCATCCCAGCACAAACCCCTCACAGAGGTGTCGCCAAGTGTGTCAGATGCAGGGTTGCCGCGGCAAGCTTTGTAGCTGAGCATGTTGCCATTACTTGTCACCAATTTTTAACCCCTTAAATGTTGGATTCATAAATGTATTCCTTCATAAAAGTTGTAGGGCTCGTTGTCCCCTTTTCAATGCATCAAGAATCGTGCCAATCAAAGTTTGGGATCAAAAGTTATAATTATAATACCGACTAGTGGTCTGAGCATACTGTTGTCGCAGCAAGCCTGAGTACCTTATCGCGGCAAGCCTGTAAGGTTGCCGCGGCAAGCCTGTCAGGCTGGGCTTGTCGAGGTATTTTCTGCTCTACTTTGGCTTCTTTTACTCAGGTAATTGGCTGGGTCTTTGATATACATATAAAGCTTATATCTTTTATCCATATTGTGTACAAAAATTGGATTTTAGTATTTATTTTTATGCTAAAAATTGGCATGGGTATAAATTTATTTTTAGAGAGAAGGTGCTTCTATCTAGGTTGTATTATGAGAGTAATTGATCTTATGTATATCATATTTTGCTATGCTGCATGAGTGACATGCTGAAAGGTGTATGCTCTATAGGTACTTTAGAAGTATATTGGAAAGAGAGTGATGTAGTGTATGTGGCCAGAGTGTTGATAGACCCAGGGTCTACTCATTCATTTGTTACTCCTCGATTTGCAAAGAAGATGAAAATTAAGCCAGAGACTTTGGATTTTGTCTTGGCAGTATCTATCCTGACGGGATAATCGGTTGATACAGACTTAGTCTGCAAGTCGATGATAGTAGCCATTAGAGATGGGGACGTCTTTGAGCTACCAGCAAACTTAATTTTGTTGGACATGCAGGGATTCGACGTGATCCTTGGCATGGACTGGTTGTCACAACATTGTGCAACGGTCGATTGTAAGAACAAGGTGGTCATCTTTAGGCCAAATACGAAAAGATCATTTTGATTTGTAGGAGTGAGAACAAAGTTCTTGCCACTTGAGTCCGCCATCAAAGTCGAACGTTTGATTAGAAATGGATGCAGTGGTTACTTAGCCTTTTAAAAGATGACAAGGAAGGGAAGAACGTTATTTCTGAGATCGCAGTAGTATGTGAGTTCGCCAACGTCTTTCCAGAAGAGTTATGAGGACTACCTCCGGATAGAGAGGTGGAGTTCGCCATCGACTTGGCACCTGGAATGGAGCCGATTTCTAAGGCACCATACAGAATGGCTCTGGTCGAGTTGAAAGAATTGAAAGAGCAGTTGTAAGAGCTCTTAGACAAGGGGTTTGTAAGACCGAGTGTGTCTCCTTGGGGAGAATCGGTCTTGTTTGTAAAGAAGAAGGACAGGTCAATAAGGTTGTGCATTGACTACCGTCAGTTGAACAAACTTACTATAAAGAACAGGTATCCGTTGCCAAGGATAGATGACTTGTTTGACCAGCCACAAGGGGCAAGATATTTTTCTAAGATCGATCTACGATCTGGATATCATCAACTTAGGGTTAAGGCAGAGGACATCCAAAAGATTGCTTTTAGGATGAGATACGAGCACTACGAATTTTTAGTGATGTTTGGTTTGACGAATGCGCCGACGTCGTTTATGAATTTGATAAATCGAGTATTTAAACCACACCTGGACTCTTACGTCGTGGCGTTTGTCGACGATATTTTGATCTACTCCAAGTCAAAGAAGGAACATGAAGAACACTTGAGAACTGCTCTATAAACTTTGCTTGAACACAAACTGTACGCCAAACTCAGCAAGTGCGAGTTTTGGTTAGAGAAAGTTAGCTTTTTAGGACATGTTGTCTCAAAAGAGGGTGTCACGGTGGATTCTGGTAAGATCGAGGCCGTAGTGCAATGGGAACAACCAAAGATGGTCACCGATATACGCAGTTTCCTTGGTTTAGCTGGGTATTATAGGCATTTTGTAGAGGGATTTTCAAAGATATTGGGATCACTGACAAGGCTCACACGGAAAGATGTGAAGTTCGAGTGGACTGACGCGTACGAAGCAAGCTTCTAAGAACTTAAGAAGCAGCTTACTTCAGCTCCAGTACTAGCAATTCCTTTCGGTAATGGAGGTTTTATGGTTTATAGTGATGCTTCTCATAATGGTTTAGGCTGTGTACTCAACCAGTACAACAAAGTAATTGCTTATGGGTCGAGGCAGCTGAAAGACCACGAGAAGAATTACACAACACATGACCTCGAGCTAGCAATAGTCATTTTCACATTGAAGATATGGAGACACTATTTATATGGCGAGACCTTTGAGATCTTCACCGACCATAAGAGCCTCTGATACTTAGTCACACAGAAAGAGTTGAATATGCGGTAGCGAAGGTGGATGGAGTTTCTCAAAGATTACGATTGCTCCATTCAATATCATCCAGGCAAGGCTAATGTCGTATCTGATGCTTTGAGTCGTAAAGGTTTGGCTCAGTTAGTTAGCCTTGTGATGGGAATGTATAGGTGGAAATTGTTTAAAGACCTGTCATTGTTTGATGCAAAAATTGAGGTACAAGCTTCAAGGGCGCTGTTAGCTAACATTACTATAAGACCAATAATTTTTGGGCACATTAACGAGCTACAGATGAAAGACACCGACTTAGTCAAGATTCGATAAGAAGTGATTGAAGGCATCAGGCCAGATTTCTCTATATGGGAGGATGGTTCCTTGTTGTTCAGGGGACGCCTCTGTATCCCAATTGA
The DNA here is from genome assembly GCA_021018995.1 of Chloranthus sessilifolius. Lineage (NCBI taxonomy): Eukaryota > Viridiplantae > Streptophyta > Magnoliopsida > Chloranthales > Chloranthaceae > Chloranthus > Chloranthus sessilifolius. Next base: position 46,585,156 of record CM037593.1, on the reverse strand, counting down.
TGCCGGTCTATGGCAAACTATTTTAGATGAAATTCACAAGTCTAAAAATGCGATCCATCCTGACAGCACTAAGATGTATCAAGATATGCGAAAGAGCTATTGGTGGAGAGGTCTGAAATGAGAGGTAGTCGAGTACGTGTTAAGATGTTTGACATGTCAGCAAGTGAAGGTCGATCATAGACACCCTGTTGGGTTATTACAACCTCTAGCCATACCGGAATGAAAATGGGAGTCAATCTCTATGGATTTTATTGTTGGGTTGCCGCGAACAACAAAGAGGTATAACACTATATGGGTTGTGATAGATAGACTGACGAAGTCAGCTCACTTCTTGCCCTACAACACGATGTATATGGCGGAAAGACTCACAGAACTCTATATGAAGGAGATAGTACGGTTGCACGACATTCCAAGCAGTATTGTATCCGATCGTGACCCATTGCATACTTTAAAGTTTTGGGAGAAGTTTTAGGAAGGTATGGTCACTCGATTAGATTTTAGTTCGGCGTTCCATCCGCAGACCGATGGGCAAACAGAACGAGTAATTTAGGTGATAGAGGATATGCTTAAAGCATGTATGCTCGAGATGCAAGGATCATGGGATCAACATTTACCATTGATCGAATTTGTATACAATAATGTTTCCAAGTGAGCATCGAAATGACGCTGTACGAAGCCCTCTATGGTAGGCGATACAGATCACCTATCAACTGGGAAGAAACCAAAGAGAAATTTGTGTAAGGTCTAAAAATTCTTGAAAATAATGCCATGGTTGTACATATGATAAGAGAGAGGCTTTAATTGGCTTAGAGTAGACAGAAGAGTTATGCCGATGTCAAATGAACAAGCCTAGACTTTACCATTGGCGATCATGTTTTTGTAAAAATATCGCTCATGAGAGGTGTGATGAGGTATGGAAAGAAGGGAAAGTTGAGTCCTCGTTACATAAGACCCTTTGAAGTTTTGGGTCGAGTCGGTGAAGTAGCCTATCGTATCGGGTTGCCTCCATTATTTGATAGAGTGCACAATGTCTTTCATGTCTCTATGCTCCGAAAGTATGTAAAGGATCCTACACACGTTTTGGGAGGTCAGCCGATTGAGCTGCATTAAGACATGACTAAGGTTGAGGAAGCGACCTAAATTTTGGATCGAAAAGAACAGACTCTACGCACTACGATCATTCCTTTAGTGCTTGTCAAGTGGGGAAATCACCCAATCGAAGAAGCGACTAGGGAGCGTGAGGCAGAAATCAGGGAACTGTATCCCCATTTGTTTGAGCAACAGTAGATGAGCACAAGTCCGAACTTGTTTTGTAATTATAAGTTGGAATTTAAAGTGTGTGAGTGAATATGTGTAAGACTGTATTGAGATTTGCTTTGTAATTATAAGTGTATCAAAAAATTATTTGTTTTGTACTTGTGAGTTGAACTTGACGTAGTTATAAGAAACGAACTGCTACCAAATTGGTGAAGCTACTACCTAATTGATGGATTGGCAAAATATATTGGTGATCTATGAACGACTTGACCAATCATGCTATGGAAGATCATTTTTTTTGCATAACTAGAGGCTAGTTCATTAAAGGAGTAAAGGGCAGGTAGAAACAACCTCAACTCAATTTCTGAGAATTCCGTTCGATCAAAATTGAATTTCATTCGATCAAATTTCTGTAGGGTTAGGGCTTCAGTGTTGCCAGAGAATCGTTCGATCGATTCTCAAATCGTTCGAACGAATTACAAAGGCGGAGTTTAAGCTGTTGCCAGAAATCGTTTGATCGATTTCCCAAATCGTTCAAATGAAGCCAGTGGAGTGGAAAATAGCCTAAAAATGGGGTTCAGTAAATTGTTCAATCGGAATTAGAAATCGATCGAACGAAATTTTGGGGGCTACTTTAAATCATGCAATTCGTTCGATCGGAATAGCATCCGTTCGAGTGAAAATTGGGGCTTGCATTTAATGTGTGCAAACTAATCGAACGAGTTTAAAATCGTTCGATCAATTTTGGACACTATATATTTTATGTGCGATTTTTTTTCCATTCATTTGAAAACCTAAACCCTCTTGTATTTTTCTTTCTTCTTGGAAGAGTTCTAGGGTTTGTATGTGTCGCCAGTTTTCATAGATTTCGACCATCTCCAAGCTCTGATCTGCACGCAACAACTCCTCGTAACATTGGGAGGTAACCACTAACCTTTATTAGGTCTTTGAAATCTACATTTTACTTCATATCTTAGGATTTGTGAAATTAGGGCTAAACCCTTGCCCTTAAACCCTAGTTTTGTGGTTAGTTTAAAATGCCCCCCGAGACTCGCCAAGCCATGACCGGTGCGGCACCAAAGAAACCCACTCTGGGTTCCTCTTCGCAACAACCACTGAAGAAACCACCTATGGGTTCTTCGTCTGCACAGCCTACACAGGCACCACCCCCAACACTCCCACGTGAACGACCAAATGACTAGTGGTCGGATAAGGACTTTGAGCCCGAATGGCTCATAGATCCTAAAATTTTTGTAAAGTGGGAAGAAACGCAGTGGGTGTTTAACTACATCTCTACGACGGGTTTAACCGACATCCTCCACCAGTGCAAAGACAATTTTTACCCCCGCATTGTTAGACTCTTCTATCAGAATATGGAATTGGTCAAAGATCCAACCATCCTACAGACGAAGATAGATGGTCGGCATTACACGTTCACGTACGATGACGTGGCCAATGCATTGGAGTGTTTCCACACTTTTAATCACGAAGATATTGCCCTCGGAGAACCTTTCCCTGCCCCTTTAGATTATAAGTATGTTGCGGATCAAATGACCCATGGCCGAACGGGTTCGGGACACTCTATTAAACATGTCGACTTACTGCATGAGCTTTGGATGCTCGATTCGATCATTCAGTGCAATTTGTACCCCCTGAGACATAAGATTGAACGAGTGGGTGAAGCCCAGAAGGCACTCTTTTCGGCCTTCAGTGGCCGATGGTTTAACACACCGAAGGTTGCCATTGAAGGAATGAAATATGCCCATAAAAAGATGCTTGAAGGCGCTAAGAAGCCCGTGGAGGACATGCCGTATGCTCGACTGATTTCACTAATGGTCGAGGATTACGCGGGAGGCGACATGTACACCCTCTCCAAGAATGAGACACGCCTCACGGGAAATGTCCAATCGTTCACTATGGTTGATTGGAATAGAACATTCGTGAAGTTGGTCAAGAAACCGCTTGTTGAGGAACCACCGCAGCTGGAACCCCGAGCTCGGGACCAACCACCTCATGATGCTCCTATCCCGGATAAGACAGCTGCTACCTTTCCGGTGCAGCAGCCTGTTAGACGCCGAGCGCAGACGCACGCCCCACCACCACCTGAGGGCGCTCCTACGCCGACTATAGTTGATCTTTATGCCTTATTGGAGGCAAACACTCAGCAAATGGCAGAGAATAACTGCCTTATCAACCGTCGATTGGATTACTACGACGCACTACACACTGAGGAGATGCGCTTTATGTACCCCGCCGACTATCTCCAGCATATGGCGGTAGTGCAGGCCTGGGTCTCGGATGCATTGACTTCGGGTGCGGGAGAGCAGGGTGATGGCTGCGATCAGCCAGGCGATGCAGCGTCTTGAGGGCTGTTTGTTTTGCATACTGTTGTGTGGTGTAATTTTTGGATTAATTAATACTATTTTTTTTGCAACAACATTGTAAAATTTAAAACAGGTACCCCGAGGACATGGGTCCCTTTTGAACAATTGTGGCATGGTTGCCACCCACAACTTTGTGCCTCACTTTTTGGTGTGTTATCTCTATATCCCTGTTTTGATGTGTACAATGTTTGGATAAATTAGATCGTTTGGGTCTGCTCTATGGTTTGACATTGATGGGACTAATGAGAAATTTTGTTGTGTAACTGTTTTATCATAGATACATGCTGCGGATTTTGCATGTCATTGTTAATTTCGTTGCAGGATGTGTGATTACACAGCACAAATGTGTGCTTGTACAGCCCATTTGTGTGGCTATTTTTGAATGGAAACTTTGTGTGCCTATTATGGCGCATGAGTATCAATTTGTGTGCTATGTTTTTGTTCTACAACTTCTGTGTTTTTTTTTGTTGTGCAGCATCTGTTGTTGGGGTTATGCAGGGTTGTAGTGGTCATTCTAATTTGGATACACTATGTCATGTGTGTGGACTCCCATGCCGGTGTGTGGGGGAGGGGCCCCATGAGTATCATTTTTGGGGACGAAAATTCCCAATAAGGGGTGAATGTAATGTCCAGAAAAAATTCATGTTTAAATAGTGCACCTCGGGAAGCGGACCGACTAGTCACATATTTGACTGGGTCAACATTGACTTGGTTGGCTTAGTAGATCATATGTGAGAGGAGGTGTATGATAGAAACTACTTAGTTGGACTATGTATCCATATATATACACACACACACACACACATTAGTTAGCTATATGTGCTTAACACCTAAAATAAAATTTAGGTTATAAGAAAGGGGGGAGGAATTTATTTCTCCTTGATTGGGTTGCTGAAAAAATTGAGAGAGAGTAAATGAGGGTGTGAATTGTTGTGAAATCTAGGATCGGTGTACTAAATACGAGCTATTGATATAGGAACGGAAGGCTTTCGGATTGAGCTTGGTATCGAGGTGAGATTGGGGGTTTGAGAAACCTTAGAGTAGCTAAAGCTTTGGATCAAGGGATCCAACCAGTAGAAATGGTAAGCCCTACTATTTTTAAGCTAATTTTAGTTGATAAATGATAAAATCTAAGAGATTAGCTATGGGAAGAGATGATGAATGGTGTAGATAATGATGAAGTGGGTTCTAGATGAAGAGAGAGGAGAGATAAACTCGTTCGATCGATTTTGACCAATGAAGAGAGAGGAGAGATAAAGAATCTGAAGGAATCATTCGAACAATTTCTAAAATCGTTCGATTGATTTGTGGCACCTTTGCAAACGAAATTAATTCGTTCGATCGATTTGCAGGGGAACAAAAATAAGGTTAAATTGATTTATGAGGAAGTCAATCGAACGAAATAAAATCGTTCAATCAATTTTTGGATTTTGTTCGATCGATTTGGACAATTTCAAGCTTTTGTTTGGTTTTTCATTCGAACTGTTCATTGTGTTTGGCCAGGCCTAGTTAAACCAAACCTAGAGTTGGTTGAGCACTAGTTAGGATTGGAGGATCCTTGGAATTTCGTTGCGTGTAAGGTAGGGAATGTTTGAACTTGTACCCTTAATTACGAGAACATGTATGTAGTGATAGTGTATGAATGCATGTTTCCTTAAAAGCTGAGTTGAAATTAAAGTGTGTTTCCTTTAAAGCTAAGTTGAAATGTAAAATGCTAAGAGTAGTGTTTGGAAGAAATTGTGTGTGTGCATACACGGATAAAAGAGGAAATTAACGAGTAAAAGAGTTAAACCATCCATACACGGATAAAACAGGAAATTAATGAGTAAAAGAGTTAAACCATCCTTGGGATGCATATGTGTTATGGGCATCTAAAGGATGCATCAAAATGTGTGACATACCAGGGATGTATGGTGGGTGTAAAGATCCACGTTATGGAAGGTCCATGAATGGGATTGAATAGGCTGAGAAATTGTTATATATTTAGCACAATTTACACGGTGAATAACTATATATAGTGCACAAGTGATTTAAGTTTTGTAGAATACCCCACCAACGCGGCGGTATACTCGTGACTGACTCGGCAGGATATCTGTGACCGGTACGGTGGCCAATCCGTACACTAGTAGGCATCCCAGGGATGTATAGTAGTTATGTGCCTGTCGCCTATGAGAAAGGGACGAGGGTCAGGTTACTTGAAAAATAGTCTGATTAGATGACGATGGAGGGTATTTTATCGGGGCTCGATGCTATATTGATCGGAGATTATTAAAATTAAATCGTTTTAAGTCATGAGACCAGCCTTGTTGCAATTATCAGAACTAGTGAACATCAAATATCATGAGTAGAGTAACAAAAGCAGTCTATTTTTTTTTCTTGCATCTCAAACTATTTTAAATTAATTTACATTGATGAATTCATTTTTTATTCCTGTCATAAAATGTATGTGAGTAAGAAAGATATACTTGTTCAGATATTATCCCTATTGAGCTAGGATGTAGCTCACCCTTTGACTATGCGCCACAGGTGCAGAGTTAGGAGCAGCTTCTGTTGAAGTTGATCTCAAGGACTCAGAGTATATTCCACAAGAGGAGTCTGAGCCCCCTCCTGAGAGGTTGTTTTAGAAGACCCTCTACGTATTTTGATATTTTGAGAGAGAGATATTTACGGCTTGGTACGTCCAGCCATATTTTTTTCTAAGGATAAGGTCATATGTAATATTCTTTTGTGGAACCATCTAAGGCGACCGTTGTTACGACACTGATGGTTAGGATTGGTTCTTTTGCCCATGTAGAAGCATGGGATTAGAACAATCTTTTGAGTACTTATTTTTAGTTTTAAATAGTAGAACTGGAGATTTGTTCTGCTTTAGTTAGTGTCTTTGTTTTAAATATGGTTGTAGGGATGTACCAAGTGTCCCACCTATTCATATGGGGCATGGCCTTAAGGGTCGTGCTGATGGCACGGGTTTTGGGGTGCCGAAATCCGGGCTGTCACAATGAAACTATACAAAAAGGCCTATTCTTACAGTTTAACAAAGCCAACACCTTAAATAACAAGCATTACATATATGGAGGCCTATTCCCAAATCACCCCTACAACTATCAACTTAAACCAAGTAGCCTTTAGTTAGGTGTAGAAATTTTTATTAAGTGTTTTTAGTTAGGCATATCAAGTGTTCTTTTTATATATGTAGTTTTTTTTAGTTGCATGTGTTAGATGATCTCACTTCTTCTCCAAGGCATGATATTATAAGGTCCTTTGGACTTTTCTCTCAACCACCATAAATTAAGTGCTAAGCTCATTTTTGGCAGTGACAGGTAAGAACAACTATAGATACCATTTTCAAACGCATTAATTATCTGCCAGAAAATTTTGCTGATCTACTTCCTAAATTAAGCTAGTTTATAAATGTACTTGATTATATAGTTTTGCTAAAAGTTGGTCAAAGATGAAATCCATCGGAAAAATAATCAAAGTTGAAGCAGCGGTTAATGCTAGTCAAATTCAAATTGCATTTTAGAACTTTCCTTATATTTGGTTTGAGGTGTTCTGTGAACTCCTATTTGGGATTACTAGGTTTATTTATTTAGTTTTGGATTGATAAGAACTATATTTAATTTAGGGAGATTACGAGCAGCTAACACCTTAGTAGGATTAGAGTACTTACTAAATTAAATGTAGACTGAAAACTGATGGTTCACATGGTTGGAAGGAAGTCTACAATGTATACCATTGATTCACATGAACCATCAGTATGCATCACCCCATCTCCACCGATTATAACAATTATTTACAGTAAGACAATGTTGTCCTTTTGTGCTGGCTTCTCTACTTCTTTTTCAAAAAATATCGATATCATATTTGTTTAGTGCAAAATTGTATTGGCAATATGCTTTGTCATTAATTGATGGCTGATCAATAAAATAACAAACTTGGATGAAATTTAAGTTTTTTTTTCATGTCCTTAAATTTGTTGTCTATTATAATGTGAGTAGGGATGATCTACATGACATAAAAAAATAGAAGATAGCCAAGTGGTGTTGTAAAAAGGTTGATGTATGATCAAAATTTTGGATTAATGTTTGTGATTAAAAAAAAAAAAGGATAGTTCTGCTTGAGAAAGATGGTGATCTATATGGGATGGACGAGGGATGATGACTCCAATCACCAACCGACCAAATGAGAATGTGAATATTTGTAAAAATTATAAGACGGTAGGTTTAGTCAATGAAGAGGTACTTTTGATATATCTACCCACTAAATATCGGCCACGTGCTCCCTTCATCTGATTTATAGGTGAGATACTCATATAGCACCATTGAAGGGAAAACAAGTACTTCACTATTAAAATGTGAGTAGAGGAGTTGTATCCGGTGAGACAAAAGCATTAAATCTGCTATCAATATAATCAAAAAACTTTACTATTAGAATATACAAACATATCGATTTAAGGTAGGTTTTAGTGTCTTTAAATCTGCTATTTATTATTCTTAATATATTATACTGCATTTTATCTTATCTATAAGTGTCATCGGGTTATGCTTTTGCATTATTCATACCCAAGTTTGACCAAGGGAAAGCATTAGTAGGTGCCACGTGCACTAATTGGGTGCCACTTGATGTGCTCGAGTGAAGCCATTTTTTAAAGTTATATTTTGCAAGATTTGCAATCACTTTCTATTCATTTATCATTTGTTGTACGTGGTTTTAAGATTTTCCAGAATATTGAGCTAAGAGGTCTGAGATTGCAAAGTTAATCTTTCACACTATGGATAAGAGTTGGATGCAAAAGTCTAGGTATATCATTCTTTCAAAATTAAATTATAGTGTCAATAGTGTTATTATTGTGTGGATTTGATAAGCAAATCACTATTTATGTGAATGAAATAGGCTCTCTCTCGAGTATAATGAAGGCGTGAAAGTTTATCAATCTAGCCATAGCCCGTGGAGCATCTGTTGATGGGAGGTTAAAGTGTCTGTGTATTAATTGAAACAATATAGAGTATCATGATAAAAACATAGTTGAAGATCATTTGATATGCGAGGGGATTGTCCAGAATTACACTAAATGGTTTTATCATGGGGAGGAAATAGCTTAGGCAAATTCTAGAAGGGATAATACTCCCGATAGAGGAGTTGATGAGAATCATACAGGTGATGACATAAGTCAAATGTTGCATGATGCATTTGGAGTCTGAAACCCAGAAGTAGCTTCAGATGGTGTGGCAAATGAAACTAATGATCTACCAAATCACAATGCTGCTACATTCTATAGATTAGTCCATACAGTCAAGCAAGCTCTCTATCCGAGATGTAAATCATACACAATATTATCTTTCCTTGTTAGGTTATGGCATATCAAATGCATTGGAGGATGGAGCAACAAGTCATTTACCATGTTACTGGACTTGTTAAGAGAGATACTCCCTGAGGGATCAACGTTACCTGAAAATTTTTCACAAGGCAAGAAGATTATCTCGGACTTGCGACTCAATTACACTAAAATTGATGCTTGAATAATGATTGTATGTTGTATTGGAAAGAGTTCGCCGACAAACAATTATGCAATGTTTGTGGAACTTCATGTTGGAAGTCTCCAGAAGATCATTTAGAAGGCAAGAAGAAGAGTCCAATAAAGATTATGCGTTATTTCCCTTTAAAACCAAGATTACAAAGGTTGTACATATCATCGAAAATTGTGTCAAACATGAGATGGCATGATCAAGGTCGCACCAAAGATGGAATGTTATGACATCCTGCAGATTCTCCAACTTGGAAACATTTTGATCTCATCAACCCAACATTTGTAGCAGACTCTCGAAGTGTTAGACTTGGACTAGCGAGTGACAGATTCAATTCTTTTAGGACAATGAGTATTTCACATAGCACATGACATGTGATACTTATTCCATATAACTTGCCACCATGGTTGTGCATGAAGCAACCAAATATGATCTTATCGATGCTTATACCGGGTCCATCTGGCCCTGGAAATGACATTGATGTATACTTGAAGCCGTTGATAGAAGAGTTAAAATAATTATAGGAATTTGGTATTGAGACATATGACGCTTCTCGGAGAGAGATATTTCAACTACACGTAGCCTTGCTATGGACCATTAGCAATTTCCCAGAGTATGCCATGTTGTCGGGTTGGAGCACGAAAGGAAAGTTGGCATGTCTTTTATGCAATAAGGATACATGTAGCCTATACCTACGTAATGGTAGGAAGCAATGTTGTATGGGTCATCACAGATTCTTACCTTCAGATCATAGATTCCGTAAACAAAAAAAATCTTTTGATGGTACTGTAGAAGATAGACTAGCTCCAATTCCAATGTCTGGCTAGAAGATTTTGATTGAATTAGAAAATGGCAAACACATTTTTGGGAAGCATTCTATGAGGAAAAGATTAAAAACCACAAAGTCTAGAGACATGCCATATAACTGGAAAAAGAGTATATTTTTTGAGTTCCAATATTGGGAGTACAATCTACTTAGACACAATTTGGATGTAATGCACATTGAAAAAAACATATGTGGTAATTTACTTGGGACTCTATTGGATGTGGACGGAAAAACAAAGGATACTGTAAAGTCATGTCTTGACTTGAGAGAAATGAATTTAAGACATGGTCTTCACCCACGAATAGAGACATGCAAGAATCGAGCTTATCTACCAGCTGCATTCTACTCTAGGGATAAAAATGAAACAGAGAGGTTTTGCAAAATTTTGAAGAGTTTGAAAATTCCAGATGGTTACTCATCTAATATTCTAAGGTGCGTCAATATTAAGGAGCACAAGCTATCTGGACTAAAAATTTATGATTCACATGTCATAATGCAACAATTCTTGCCCTTGTCCATTCGAAAGACGTCACCAAAGAATGTAACTTCTACAATTTTAGAGTTGAGCACATTCTTCGATGAATTATGCTCAAAAGTTTGTCGACCTGAGGATTTGCAACATCTCGAAGAGTGCATCGCTATGGCACTTTTTCAATTAGAACGAATTTTTCCACCTTCATTTTTTGACATTATGATCCATTTGCCCATACATTTAGCTTCAGAGGCACTACTAGGTGAACCTGTCCATTATCGTTGGATGTATCCCATTGAAAGGTATGTCTTGCAGTATATATACAATAGTTATATATTCTACACTTATCTATAAATTCACTCACGTAGGTTAATTTTATTATGATCTAGATACTTGTTGGCATTAAAGTCATATGTGCGTAATCGAGCTCAACCTAAGGGGTCCATTGTCGAAGGGTACCTCACAAAAGAATGTCTAACATTTTATTTTCGGTACTTCAACAATGTTGAAACGAGGTTAAACCGACCCTTGAGGAATCCTGAAGTTATTGTAAATAATAGTGCCGCATTATTCATGCTCAGCAATGTGGAATGAATACAAGCACACTGCTATTTGGTGTTTAACCATGAGAAGGTCACAAGTTATTTAAAGTAAGATCTCCACTTTTGTAAAATTATTTTCCATATGTATATATATTTTTTTGTCCTTATTTTCCATACGTAATTCATTACTTGATGTTCACACAACACTTATTTCACACAGGCTTCATGATAATGCATTGCGTATGATGTATCCAAGCGCAAGTCCCCATGAAAGACAAAAATTGCAGAGCGAACAATTCGTTGATTGGTTTATGAATCATGTAAGTTAGTGTTGTTGTATCTATCAACATAGTTGTTTTTATAGGAATTCTAGAAAGCATTTAAACCTTTTCTTGCACTTAAAATAGGTATGAAGGGTATGAAAAAATTTGAAAAGTTCATTGTCAGAAGAAATTATTTTGTTAGCTAAAGGTCCACATTCACAAGTAAGAAGACTCACCACTTACACTATTAATGGCTATAAATTTTGAACAATTGATAAAGAGACAAGGGCTAAAACTCAGAATAGCAGTGTTGTCGTCTCGACAACTATTACAAGCTATGCAAGTACAAAGGACAAAAGGCCCATTGTAGGAGAGGCAACATATTATGGTTGTCTAATAGACATAATCGAGTTAACATATTTTGAGCGACTCAAATTTGTACTATTCAAGTGTGATTGGGTTGATGAGACAACACAAGGTAGAGGAATTACGACTGATGAGTTAGGATTCACGCTTGAGAATTTTACCAAATTGTTGTTCCCCACTCAGCAAGTGTCGGATGAGCCATACGTTTTGGCCTCTCAAGCTACTCATGTTTTTATGTTCAAAATCATATTGATCCGAATTGATGTTGTTGTGAAGACTAAGCCTAGGGACCTATTTTATATGAGATGAGATGATAATGCTTTATTGGATAGTGGTGTTTATGCCAACCAGAAAACCTTCGAGGATGATAATGATGATAATTGGGTAAGGGAAAATGTGGTTGGAACAACTGTTGATATTCCTCCCTTGATGCATGTTGCTCAACAAGCTCATCAACCGATTTCATTGACGATGAAGATGAATCAGCTTTCGAATCTCAAGAGGATGCAAGTGTTTAATTTTTGTAAATCAATATTAGAGAAGTCTCCTTCCGGGTGAATTCTTTAAAGCTTCCCGATGATGATGATAGTATTGGGTCGAGATGGAATATGCAATAGAGTGATTATGAGGAGTAATAGGGGTGATGGCATTGCCGAAGCTCTTGTTGTTCCTTAAAGTTTGATTTATTTTGTATTCTTTGTACTATGTTACTTCATTTTCAATAAAATGGGTGAGGACCCTACAACCTCAAGCTTATCTATCAATATATATATATATATTTGAAAATATTATCCATCACCTTTATATGAATTTGTATTTATCAACTGTGTTACGGGCTATTTTTTTATCAAGTGAACATTATTTGGTCAAAATAAAAAATCATTTAGTGCCACAATTTGATAGATTTCAATATATGGGCGAAGGCCATCTCCCATAACTGTAAGGGCTGGTCTCCTCAAGACATTATCAGGTGTTCTTTCTTGGGCTTTTATGTTTAAAACTTTTAGGGGCTGGTCTCCTCGGGACACTGTGGACCCTTGGTATTTTTTAATTTTTGTAGTATGATTTCTTTCTAACCTGTTGTTGGGCAGTTGGGTGCCCTCTTTCTTTTGTTTTTTTTCTATTAAGGGTCTACGGACCCACCTTTTTTTTACGACATAGGATGTCCCAACCCTTTTGAGGGTAGGACTAATCCCTATGGGTACAACATGTTTACCATTTGCAGGTGACCAAGTAATTCTCGAAACAAGATTTAGTAGGTGCTTGCTCAAATTTGCAGGTGACCAGGTAATTCGCCTTCATAGGTGCTTGCATCTATTCTATGATTCTTTTTTCTTTGTTTGCTATGATCATGCTAAATGAAAAACCATGATTCTTTTTTTTTTTGTTTGTTGTGGTCATGCTAAATGAAAAAAGCCATATATTCAAGCCCTCTTAATTTTATTTATGTCACTGATATAATTTGTTGCTCGTGCATATGTTTATTTCTCAATGCTATCATAAAGCCTTAGATCATCTAGTATTTCTTAGGTTTCATATAAATTGGAGTCAACTAATATAATATTACTTGCCTATTTCTTTTGGCTCCATATATGGACTCCTATTTTATATGTTCTACATTGATATGAAGGTTTTGTGTACCATATAACATGCCATGTATGATTAATTTTAATTTAAAGTAGAATGTTGGATACTAAGATCCCAAAAATGGCCTGAAAATCACGTGGCGCACATCACGTTCTATGATAGACCAGATTTTCGCACCCGGAAATCCGTGCCATCAGGATTATAACTCTAGATGATCCTTGAAACAAACCAAAGAGTGTTTGCTCATCTAGCAGAAATCAGAGCAGACACTATCCAAAGTGGCAGATCGAGTAATCATATAAGGCTCTAAAAGAAAGAAAAGAATAAAATAATACATATATGTAAATCAAAGAATATATATCCTCAAAAAGGAACCAAGAAGAACCACTGGTGATGGACATCCATCACTCAAAATAATGGTTCCCAATAGTAGTTCCTATAGAATGTATAAGACTATAAGTAAATCATCTATAGTAAATAATATAGAAAGGTGGCCACCAGGCACATAGATAATCCAAAAATACATGTACAGATCCCAAAATAAAACTAATACCCAAGCTACTGATAAAACTCATCAGTAGGGGTGTCAGTGTCCTCCTCCTCAACCTTAGCCTCCGCCTCGGGCTGGTAATCAGGATCACTCTCAGTTTCAGGAGCCCTAGCCTCATAACTTATTATATAGAAATCAATAGAAGAAACTAACCATCTAGTCTTTCTTAGGTTTGTAGAACATAACTCAGAATAGATATTCAAATCAGAGAATGCAGACAGAACGAACAGATATCAGATGCAGAACTTTTAATGAACAAAACAGATACAGAATAACAAAAACAGACTTTATTCTCAGAGTTTTAAGATGCATGAATACAGTATTTAGTGACTTAAATTTTATACTTAAATAACTCCCGTGAATATAGCACGTGGTAGCCAAATGTGTGTTGATGGGTAGCCCCGACCATTATCGTTCAATGAACAATTACAGATATTTACATCAAGCCTCTTCAAAGGAGAGCAACTTGTGGTAGGGGGTTTACAAATCAGATACACGGATATCCCGCCGTGCCGACCGTGGGTATCCTGCCACGTCAGGGGGATTCGTCACATGAACTTTAAATCAGTAGATATAAAGGACTTCAGGAATCAGATAGCAGAATCAAATAGTAGAGAACTGAGATAACAGAGCTTTCATTATATACAAGGCATGATTTTAAAATGGCAGAAATCAGATACAGATGCTAGGAAACCATGCAGTCATAATCAGATACAAGTTAAGTTGAATTTCCCCTACCTCAGAACAGATCTTTTTAAGAAAATCCAAAGCTTTTTAAAGTGTCCCAGTCTTGAACTAGACTATACGTATAGTGTACTAAGTGTCAGAAGTGTCAGAACAGTAATTGGTACACTGCCCAGCAACATTTATCCCAGAAAAATAAAACAGGCCAAAACAAGAAATTCGATCGATCAATTTCCCTATCTGATCGATTGGATTCACATCTGATCAATCAATCACTTCAATTGATCGATCGGATCCCTTAATCCTTTATAGATAGAACAGAGGAAATCTGATCGTTCAACTCCCTATTTGATCGATCGAATTCTAAAGTTGATCAATCAATTCTCATATTTGATTGATTAGAATTCAAATTTTCACAAGTACAGAACAGAGGAATTTGATCGATCAATCTACCTATTTGAATGATCGAGTCCTCAATTTGATCGATTAATCCTCATGTTTGATCGATCAGATATTCCAAGTCAAATTTTTTTGAAAAACATACCTCCGATTCTATAAGATATTCATAAAATTTGATCGATCAAATCCCAAATTTGATCGATCAATCTCACAGTTCGATCGATCAATTCTCAATTGATCGATCAGTTCACACTTGATCGATCACATCTCAATTTGATTAATCAGTTCCAAATTTGATCAATCAATTCACCAATTTGATCGATCGGATATATAAGGGGCATGAACCTCTTAAAAATCACCCTCTTGTTCTATAGGGGTTTATACGATTCGATCGATCAAATCTCAAATTTGATCAATCAAATACTCAATTTGATCGATCAGAAATGACAGTCTCTGTCATTAATACATCTCGTTTATTTTTAATCTTTTTCAACCCTAGCCTTTATGATTCTCCATGAATCATTCAAGCACACATAAATACATCTTTATGGCATCAAAGACCCTACAAAAACATAGTAACTCACCTCCTTTAAGTTGACTTCTTGGTCCAAGGAAACCTTCGGCTCAAGGCAGTTCTTCGGATCCGAAACTCGAGAGTTTGTCAAGGTGAGTTCTTCGATGAACCAGAGGTACCACTCCACGCTAATCCTCACATGCGTTTTGCTCCCTCAAACAGATTGACGCACACACGTCCATTCACTAACGTTCTAAATCAGAGGTTCCGTAACCTAGGGTTCCTCGAGCTTTGGTTTCGCAGAGGGGTTTCTAGCATGAGCTTATAAGCAAGGTTTAGGAGAAGGAAGAGATCTGTGTCTTCTCTAACCTTCCTTTATAAGCTAACTAATGGAAATATCCTGGATATTTCCATTTCTTATTCATTTGCTTCGGTGTTGAGCACACGCACAATACTCACGCGTATTACATTCTACAAGAATCTTATCACATCTCAGACTTGTGTCGCAAGTGATCTGGATATTTCCATTTCTTATTCATTCGCTTCGGTGTTGAGCACACACACAATACTCACGCGTATTACATTCTACAAAAATCTTACCGCATCTCAGACTTTTGTCGCAAGTGACCTATCACTTAACATGTCTACGGATTATTAATCTTGATATTAATATTCCTATTATTAAATTTTTTTAAATTTGTCTTGATTTCTGTGCTAAGCACGTATATCAAAGTAGTCAGAAAGTTTCAGAATTTTATGGTCATTATATTCTCCCCCCTTAGGAATTTTTATCCTCGAAAATGTCAGATAGACTCAGACAGGTCTACGGTGTTCCCTAGTCCTAACTTGTAGAACGAAGCAGAAACAAATAGTCCTAACTGTAAGAATGGGTCACAGTGCAATAATCTTCACGAAGCATGCGTATGAAGGGCAAAGATTCATAGTAACTTGGATGTACTGCGTGTAACATCCAAGAATGCCATAGAGGATCGCATCCGTACATGGATGCATCCATCCCCTATGTCACGTGCTCGAAAAAACACTCCATGGTGACTCAAATAACCACACACACAAAACATTCCCACAGTATTTAACCAATTTAGATAAGAAGTGTCAGACATAACAGAATACTGAGCATATATGTCACATACGAGGTGTACAGAAAGCAGAGCATGCAAAACAGATAGTAAACCTAGCAGGTACAAGCAGCCGAAACAAAAATCATGAAGGAAATAATCATGCATGCAAAACAAAAATTTAATATGGAAAACAGAATTATATATATATATATATACTTAGTTATACAATTAAATACAAGTTATAGAGGTCACCTGCTGGTGGAGCAAATGATGATCCAGGCTCTGTAGGTATGTTTGGGCGACTGGGTCTAGATGGCTCGCCACTGTAGTCCCGAGGATCCACAACATGCAGGCGGCCATGACCGATCATAGGGGTAGTTGTGGTCGCGTACAAGTGCTGCATCAGTAAAGTGAACACCCCCTCATGAAAGTCCAATCGTCGATGCACCTAACGATGGAACTCCTGCATCTCATCTAGCCTCTCGTGAGCCCTCTTGTTGCCCTTGTTAAACACCATGAGCACACTTTCGAGCATAGTGGTGGAAGGCTCAAGACGGCGTGGTGCTAGCATGAGTAGGTCGGTGTGGAGGAACGGGTGCCGGTCATGCAGGTACCTCAGGCTGAGGTTGTGATAACCCGACATTTTCCTTAATTGTATAATGGAAAAGTCGTGTCGTCGGATCATCTAACATGATCCTATCATACATGGGTGTCTTAAATTGTATAAAGTATTGCAAATACGAAAGCAATGTACTTACTCTGACATGCAATAATATAGCAAAACAAACTTATACTTACTCATCTAAGCAGGAAACTATAAAACTCTATATACAAGGATAACAGATACGATGTATAGCTTTCCATCGATGATGGCCACCCATCACCTAAACAATGGAAAGAAAACCTATACATCTCAGAGAAAAATATCATACATGGTTAATACAAATTTATCAAATGACATTTCTCTCTCTCTCTCTTTCTCAAACCTATTTAAGAAAGAATTCTTCAGCAAATTCTTCCTCTTTGTCTTCTTCGTCGTCCTCCTCTTCTTCCTCGTATGGCTGGTAGGTGGGGTCAGTTGCGTGCTTTGGATCGAGATTTGTAGCTAAGACATTAAAGTCGTAGGATGAGCTATCATCAAAGCTCAGCACAGACATTTACATTGCTCATGTATATATTAGATTTACCAATTCACCTCTTGATACATAAATTACAATCAAAGCATATTTGAGTAATATAGAATATAAATAAATCATTATCATACGACTAAGTGATCATGCTGACATGTTGGATAAAGACCAAAAATTCATGGTACAACAGATACTAGAATTCATGTGGCACAAGAATCATGCTGGAACAAAACAAGGTTATCAGATGTACATTGACAGGAACAAAAGTATCAAGCTCCCGAGTTAGCGGGATCACTTGGACCGAGACAAATCAAGCTCCCGAGTTAGCAGGATCACTTGGATTGAGACAATCAAGCTCTCGAGTTAGCGAGATTACTTGTCAAGTTCCCGAGTTAGCGGGATCACTTGTCATAAATACTCAGTCAAGCTCCCGAGAAAGCAGAATCACTTGACTCAAAACCAGGTAACAACGTGTAAAGGATATCAAGAATAGCAGGATCTGAATAGTGCAATATGACCTATGCATTGATTTCAAAGAACTTGCATGCTCAAACTGAAATGAATTTGGCATATAGTAAACTAAATCTATTTAGCATGGCAAACTATCTTTTTACAGAACATATGTATCATACATGCAAAACTGTCATAACTTATATCAATTTTTATGGCTTCATGTGTTCAAAACTACTACGAAGTCACAATTGATGTGGTTTAGTATTAATAAAACTGATAATTTATTTAACTCAACTCAACTTATTACAAAACTGATAAGGTTTATAATTATCAAAAAATCAGATTTACATGTTACACCTAGCATACTCATCATGTTATCCTATAGTGAACTGTTAACTCCACTTAGTTCAGCACTATATATTTATCTAATCATACATGATGAATAATTTGCAATCTAGATGAGAATAAGAAAATCAAATGTATGTTAACAAATTAAATTCCCTTCCTTTACTCACGTGTACATTGATCTGCTTATATGTGCACTCGAGTAGCGTCCAAGAACACCTTCATTGTAATAATCTTGGCATGTGCACCAAGATACACCTATGGTTTATATATAGGAATTTTTAGTATAACTAATGGCATAGTGGGTCACCTGAGACCCAACATACATGCTTGATAAGGTTAATGCACTGTAGGGTCACCGTACATATGCCAGATACAGACCAAGGGTCTTTGAAGCAAAGATAGCAGCCAGACATAGGCCTACCTCGGCAAGCCAAACAGGTTGCCTCAGCAAGCAGCCCAGGTGAGTACCTTGCCGCGGCAAGCCTGAGGCCAGCCTGCCGTGGCACTTTCCTCTCCCTTCTTGAGTTCTGTGCTTCTTTGGTTTGGTGGCCATTGGCCAGTTTCTTTATATCTATATATGTCTATATACACCTATAGATCCCGTACATAATTTATTTTGTATCTGGCATGAAAGAGCCGAAGTGCACAAGGTGATGATTGTGATAAGATATATCCTATACGCTACTTCTCTTTCTCTGTCCTGCCAATTCGATCTCATTGAATTGACACTGTAGACTTATATGGTTTTGTAGAACGGATCCAATGGAAATGAAAATAACATACCGTTAGGACGGTGCCAAATTTGTGTCGGGATATGCGTTCACCGAGTGCATATAAAAATTAGAGACGTACGAAGCTCATTGAGACCAAGGATTGTTTCTGAAATCTCACGCTTGAATCTTAGGGCACTTTGTGAGCTAAGGTTCTAAGGGTCGGAAATCCAGAGGTGTACAAGGGGTAGCAGTAGAGTTAAATTTTGATATTCTGAGGTTATTTTTGCTAGCTGTTGGCTGTATGCGATAGAAGTTGCCAAACGATTCAGCAGAACTAGGAAAAAGGAGGTTCCTCTGCCTTTTATACTTGTTTAGCTGCACTTTGCGTGCATACTTTGCATGTTGACTCACACCATCGTGTAGTCAAAAGCGGAGGCAAGGAGCTTATAAGTGCTTTAAAGCTAATAGTCCCTGTAAAGTAGCACTTAGTAGTTGAGTGTATCGTACTAAAGACAAATAAGGCTGGGATCTCATGCAAAGCTTGCCCTTGTACAGCCATATAAGCCAAACAAAGGCTTTGCTTAAGTGTAAAACTCTTATACCATAGCAACAGTATAGCTGGGGTAGAAATTCAAGTGTGAGGCACTTATACCTTGGTACTTGATAGATACAATAGCCTTATACTTCAACTATTTTATTCAAGTGTAACTCTTATATATTTAAGCAACATATATGGACTACCAATATAATGCTGCTATACCTAGCTAGTTATATATATTATACATATCAACATGGTGACATGCTTGACATAAGCACGGTTCAACTTTCATTTGTGTCCCGTGTTCGGCACACGCCTGACTGGACTCATAGCCATACCACAACATGTGGGTTTAAACTCGGCATCTGTTACAGAGGTGGAAGGTCAGGTTGTGCCTCCCCCACATCTGGAGCTCGCTCAGCATCCTTGGCTCCGGCCTTAACTGGTGGAACCTCCTCCTCATCAGGTAACTTCTTGACCAAAAGGTTATAGCTCTTGGTCCAATCCTTGAGCTTGAAAACCTTAATATTATTATTCCTTCTTGGCTCCCGAGGAGCCATGCTATATGCCTCACGCACGGCGTTGTATTGCTCCACCATCCGTGTGGTCAACCGCGCATAAGGTATCTCTGGCTTTGGTATGGCCTTCTTCTCTGACATCCGATCCATGGCATCAAGCATGCCATCAATGATGACGTCGACAATAGAGAACCAATGGTTCTCGAAGGCCGAAAAGAGGAATTATTGTACGATACTCATACGCTCGGATCTATGCAAAAATGGGTAAATGGTACACATGATGTAGGAATCAAGCATCCATAAATTATCGAGAAGTTGGGCCCGTTTAATCGATTGGCCCGATCCTTGAAGCCCGTGCATCATCTTAGCGATGACGTCCTCAAATGGCACATCCTTTATATATGGTGCTGCCAATCCAGAGGTCTCCACATACCCGGAAGGGCATTGTAAAGCGGCGGGGACGTGGAGTTGGTTGAACTTATACTCTAACCCATCAATCTTTATAATCATTTTACGATGGTTACTGCCCTGTCGAAGGTGTTGGTAGAATAGACATACTATTCTCGGGCAATAATGGTCATGAAATGGCTCGTGCATGGGTTTTAAACCTAGGTTAGTGATGTAATTGATCGCCCATGTCATTTCGGGTCGATCGTCGAATAGGGTAGGGGTAAATTTGTACTCAAGCACAAAGGTTTTGGCAGCCCACCACTCTTTTGGTAATTCTCGTTCGATGAGTGGTTGAACGGGTGGCACGGGTGGTACGGGTGGTGCCACAGGTTGTACAATGGGTTGTACGACTGATTCAACTTGTGGCACAGGTACACGAGCCCGCGAGGTGGGGACTTTGCTCGAAGTGTTCTTCGTTCGCAGTCCCATAGTTTAAAAAATGACAAAATACATAAAAAAACTCCAAAAGGATAGAGAAATTTAGGATTTACCATGTTAGGAGACCGAAATGCGATCCAAGGAAACAAAAACTCGAAGCTCTGGTAGCCGGAAATAACCTTCGAACGCAAGGGAAGCAAAGGGTGCTCAAACAATTAGGTTTTATTTCAAATGGGCTTTTTAAAACCCAGGCGCCACTTAAATTGATAAATTCGATCGATCAATGCTAAATTGATCGTTCGGATTTCAAAATGGAAAAGCCCTAACCTGATAGGTTGATTGATCAATCCTTTAAGTTAATCTATCATATTTTAGAATTGATCGATCAATTTTTCCAATTGATCGATCGGATAGGTCAAAAATAGCACAAAGTTCAAAGTCGGTTGATCGATCAACTCTCCAGTTTGATCGATCGGATTCACATTTGATCGATCAAATACTCACTTTGATTGATCGAATAGGTCTAAAATAGAACACATGGTTGATCGATCAATGTCTCAATTTGATCGATCGGACTAGCACTTGATCAAATTTTTAGGTTTAAATGACCTGTAAGCCTCATCATAGTCCAACGATTATATTTCAATGTCATACCAACATGTTTAAGCAATGTATATAACCCTAAAACATACCCAAAAGATTTAACAAAGGTACAATACACTATAGAATTAAATCCAATCATCAAAATTACCTCGCATATCAGTTAAACAGATGCGGGTATTGCTCACGAATTTTGGCTTTGCGCTCCCAGGTAGCCTCCGCAGAAGAATGATTCTGCCACTTGACTAGCACAAGTGGAATCATCTTAGTCAGTAACACCTGCTCCTTACGGTCTAGAATCTGCATAGGTTCCTCTACCAGGGTCAAATCCTCTTGAAGTTCAATCGGCTGAAAATCCAAGACGTGTGATGGATCTTTCACGTATCTCTTCAACATTGAAACATGAAATACATTATACATGCTTGCCAGTAGCAGTGGCAGAGCAATCCGATACGCGACTTCTCCAACTCGGCCTAGCACTTCAAAAGGTCCAATGTAACGTGGACTTAACTTTCCACGTTTCCCAAAATGGATCACGCCCTTGGTTGGCGAGATCTTGGCAAAGACTTTGTCTCCTACCTGAAAATAGGTGTTTAGCCTAATACTAATTGAGCAGATAAGGAAACTTAAAGTATTGAATACAATCAAGTATACCTGAAACTCGACTTGCTTTCGATGAAGATCGATATATCTTTTCTGGCGACTTTGAGCAACACTCAATCTCTCGTGGATCAACTGAACCGTCTCAGGTGTACTGTCCATGATATCAGGTCCCAAAATAAGTTTCTCACTAACTTCCTCCCAATTCAATTGAGATCTGCATCGTCATTTGTATAAAGTTTCATATGGAGCCATGCCAATACTAGACTGATAGCTGTTATTATACACGAACTCAATCAGAGGAAAATGTTGATCCCATGACCCGTGAAAGTCTAACATGCATGCACGCAACATATCCTCTATGATCTGGTTCACTCATTCAGTCTGCCCATTAGTCTGAGGATGAAACATTGAGCTAAAATCAAGTCTAGACCCCATGCCTTCTTGAAATCTCTGCCAAAACTATGATGTATATAGCAGATCGCGATCACACACAATACTGACCAGTATACTATGAATTCTAACTATCTCCTTAAGATATAGCTCTACAAGCTTGCTGTAGTATACATAGTACGATATGATAGAAAGTGTGCAGACTTGGTCAGTCTATCCATAATGACCCAGATGGCATTGTGTTTCCTCAACGTCTTCGACAATCCTAATATAAAATCCATAGAAATGGCTTCCCATTTCCACTCAGGTATCAGCAAAGCTTATAATAATCTCGTTGGATTTTAATGATCTACCTTTACTTGCTGGCAGACCAAGCATCTGGACACGTACTCTGCTACGTCCTTCTTCAAGCCTCTCCACCAGAAGCTTTTCTTCAAGTCTTGATACATCTTGGTACTCCCAGGATGTATAGCATACATTGACTTATGAGCCTCCTCTAAAATGATGTCTCAAAGCTCAATATTGGTAGGTAAGCACACTCTATCCCGAAATAATAAAGTACCATCCTCCCTGATAGAGAAATTTGCTCTGGTCCCACTGATCACACCCTGTCCAATGGTCATAAGCTCATTATCGACCATTTGAAGTTTGCGAATATTCTCAAATAATCTCGGCTTGATAACAAGGGTGGCCATCAAAGTGCCTAAACCTTTAACATCGAACCTCGTATCACACAAGGCTATATCCTCAAGCAAGCGCCATCGATGCACTCTCGTAATGAGATGTGACACTGAAGACTTTCGACTCAAAGCATTCGCTACTACGTTGGCCTTCCCAAGATGATACTGGATGGAACAATCATAATCTTTCAAGAACTCCATCCATCTTCGTTGTCATACGTTCAAATCCTTTTAGGTAAAAAGGTACTTGAGGTTCTTATGATCTGTGAAGATATCAAACGTATCACCATACAAATAGTGCCTCCAGATCTTTAAAGCAAAAATCACCGCTGCTAACTCCAAATCATGAGTGGGATAATTTTTCTCGTGGTCCTTGAGTTGTCTAGAGCCGTAAGCGATAACCTTCTTATGTTGATTAAGAACACAACCCAATTCACTGTAAGACGCATCACTATATATAGCAAAACCTCCTCCACCAGAAGGTATAGCTAGCACAGGTGTTGTAGTCAAACGCGTCTTAAGTTCTTGAAAACTCTTCTCACACTGCTCTGTCTAATCAAACTTAGCATTCTTCTTCGTAAGCTGAGTAAGCGGACCTAAGAGTTTAGAGAACCCTTCCACAAACCGTCTATAGTATCCCGCCAAGCCAAGAAAATTACGAACTTCCGTTAGCGTCTTTGGTTGCTCCCAATTCACCACATATTTGATCTTTGCAGGGTCGACTGTTATACGCTCCTCAGAAATGTGGCCCAAGAAACTAACCCGATCAAACCAAAACTCACACTTGTTAAGCTTGGCGAATAGTTGGTTGTCCCTGAGTGTTTGCAGAGTAACTCGTAAATGTTGAACGTGTTCCTCCCTTGTCTTTGAATATATGAGGATATTGTCAACAAAAACCACTACTGATTTATCGAGGCGTGGCTTGAATACCCAATTCATCAAGTCTATGAACGATGTCGGTGCATTCATTAGCTCAAAACGCATAACCAGGAACTCGTAATGACCATACCTTGTGCGAAATGCGGTCTTGGAAATGTCATCCATCTTGATCTTTAATTGATGGTAACCCGACCTTAGATCAATCTTTGAAAAGAACCTTGCAACTGATCAAAGAGGTCGTCAATCCACGGCAGTGGGTAACGATTCTCAATCGTCATCTTATTTAACTGACGGTAATCGATGCACAGCAGCAATGAACCATCCTTCTTCTTCACAAATAATATCGGTGCTCCCTAAGGAGACACACTCGGCCTAGTAAAACCTTTGTCCAAGAGCTCCTAAAGTTGTTCTTTCAGTTCCTTTAACTCCGCAGGCGCCATTCTGTATGGGGCCTTTGACAATGGTTCAATACCCGGTGCTAAATCAATTGCAAACTCGATCTCTCGATCAGGTGGCAATCCGGGCAATTCCTCAGCAGAGACATCTGGGTATTCGCATGCAAAAGTGATAAGAACGATGTCCCTCTTCTTCTGCTGATAATCTTGCAAGTAAGGAAGATATTCACAGCATCCATTCCTCATCATACACTCCGCTCGAATAGCTGAAATGAATAGTGCAACTTTGGATTTGATTTCACAAAAGTGAAAGGACTTTCTCTTTGGAGGTCAGAAGGTCACAATCTTTCAAAGACAGTCCACGCTTACATGGTATTCTGACAGCCAATCCATTCCAAGGATCACGTTAAACCCTTTTGTGCAACCGTGGAAATCGAGACGATCCCGTCGCAACGATGCACTCTCTAACAATAAAATATATAGAGTCGCCACCCGGAGCTTTCGGTGTCTTGGGATACCTAGTTTATTTTTATGAGCACCGAAGTGCTAAAAATATGACTCTGAATCCAGTCCACACTAAAGGCTCTTGGGTAGGGGCTTCGGTTATCGATCGGGAAGGTGTTAGGCACTCGATCAACCCGCTTAACGCGGTCTCTACTTATGGCCAAAAATAAAATGATGTAAAAGATAAGGAAATGGTTCCCTCTTGTCCAAATGGGCCTCCAATCCTATTTATGCCCCTCCGTTCCTACCAAAACTTTGGTGGCATAACGGCACAAATGAAAGAGTAGGGAATGCCAAAAAGAGATAGGATAAGAAAGGGAAGAGCCAGAGCCCTCGGGCCCTTATAGCACCGTAGGAGAGCCTTGCGTGGCTTACTTTGATGAGCTCTTGAAGGCTTTGTATGGTGGAAAGTGGGGTTCTAGCCTCTAGGCTTGCTAACTAAGAGGTAGAGAGGAAAGGTGAATGGGTAGCATATACCTAAACTAAGGGATCTAAGGTGAAAAATATCACTCAAAGGAGGTTTTAGAATTTTGGAATTTGTATGGGAAGTGTTCACCAAAGGGAGAAAGATCTTCTCACTTTAAGTTCTTTCTCTTTTAGGCCAAAATTCTCAACCTTAAACCAAGGGGAGGGGGGCTCTATTTATAGAAAATGGGTGGATTAGGAGGGTGTTTAGATGCTAAGCATGGTTAAGAATTAGGTAATCTAACACCTAAGGTTTCCTAGGTTTTTTTGAGTCTTGAAATGTGTGAGAAGGTCCTCCAATGGTGGATGATGGGGTGAGGCCTTAAGCCACTTAAAGGGGTGCAAATAGGCTTCAAAAGGGTGCAACAGAACTAGCTAAACACACCCCAAAGGTCTAGGTGGTCAACAAGTCAAACCCCAGTCACAAATTTTGGGGCAAAAACCAACAGTTACTGTTCATATGCTTGGCACAACTATTAGTTGCGCCAGGCAAATGCACAGTAAAATAGTGCAGAACAGTGCCTAGAAGTTAGCTCGCGGGGGTGGGGGCCGCCTTTTAACTTGGCGCAACTATTAGTTGCGCCAGGCAAAGTTATAACTGGTGCAACTATTAGTTGTGCCAGGCCATTTCTGGGGAGAAATAGCTTGGTGCGACTAATAGTCGCGCCAAATCCCTAGGGGGGGCCCACTTGAAGTTACCTCCCTGCCCTCCGGGTTCGGACTGCCATATCTTTTGATATATATCTCTGATTGGGGCGATTCTTAGACAGTTGGAAAGCTGATGATCTCTACTTTTCAATGGTATGAGATTCGATCATAGTAGAGGGATGTAGCTAGTTCTGATGCGCCACTCTTTATCCATAGCCTGGTAAGGTTAGGTTTAGGGTTCAAAATGGGTTATAAGGGTCAAGATTGGTTTCTGAAGGTTCGGGGTAGGTTCCTAAGGGGTCTAGGGTGATTCTTAAGGGTTTGGGGTGATTCCTAAGGGTTCCATACATGTCATCAAAAGTTCGAAAATGTGCCTCTCTCGAACTGTGTTTCGATCGGGCCTTAGGCCAAATTTGGGTGTCTACAAATGCCCCTCTTTGGTATCCGATCACTAATGATCGTATGCCAAAGAAAAGAGACATTCGAAGAGGCCCATGCCATTACTGACGGGTCCACTGCATTCAGAACGAACTTCAGACATCAAGTGAGTAACACGGTGAAAAAACGAAAGCCCTGGGGTGCCAGGCTAATCATTTGTTTCTCGAGGTAATCGATTCCCAAGCGCTTAGCGACATTACTGGGCATAACCAAAGTGGAATGAGTTGAAAAATCCCAATAGCTGGGAAAAATGTTCACCTCTTGAGTTGCGAAAGCCCGTTAGTTGGGAAAAACATCCGCTTCTCAAGATGATTTGAAGGTGATTGATGTTCGAGATTCATTCTGAATGTAATAGCTTCGTAAGTAAGAGGGGGATCGACCCACATTCACAGATAGGCGTGAAGTAAACATACACAAGGCTCCACAGTTTGCATCCCATCCTACAAGGCATTTGATGACCTCATTGGATTATTCGTGGGTGCCCCTGTTGAAAGCAGGGTTCGAGATCTTTGGGCGAACCCATCGACCACGAAGTTTATTTAGCATGACTGCCCGAGCGAAGTGAATAGATGTCACAACGCTTTTTGGGAGTACTTGCCATTTTTCTGAAAGCACGCCTCAGCTCCACATGACCTAGAGTATCCAGTTTCGACTTCCTTTAACAGCTATTGGGCCAAACATTGGGCACCTCCCAGAAGGAGGCATCCAATCTTGGCTTCTGCCGACAATGATCAGAAACATCAATTAACTATGCATAATCATGCACCCATCAGGGGCAATAAGCAACAACAAAGGCGATGGAAGCCCCGACCCGAACCCGCCCGGGTATAATTTACGAGGACAAACGACCATCATACAAATACCCAGACGCATGGCGTACACTTTATAGGGATACCACTACCCATACAGGTTTTAAGCCTGCAGAAAGTAAAGGAAAATGAACCCTTTTGAATGCATGGTTGCACATAGTTTGATTGATATATAATCTCATTCTTAACAGGTTGGTTTCGACCAACGATTGACCTTTTCCAATGGAGAATTTGAAGCTTTAAGATACTTAAGTTCATATGAACAGAGCGCTTATCGCAAAGATTTAGCAGTGGAGTCAACTCAATCGAAACATTGACTGTTTGACCGAGACTGACACCGTTTCTCCTTCCTTGAAGTAGGATCCAGAATCCAAGGCGAACCTTTGACTTAGGGCATTAATTTTGCACAGTTGAGTTGTCGATAAAATATTGGCATTTTATCGCATCAAAAATACGCGAGTGCGTCACTGTGGGGATTACAAATCTTTTTTTGATTTTTATGTGATTTTTAAAAAAATTTCAACTGTTATTTTATGTGATTTTTTTTGAAATTTTAAAGCTATTATTTTATGTGAATTTTTTGGAATTGTCAAGCTATTATTTTATGTGAATTTGTTGGAATTTTCAAGTTATTATGTGAAGAATTTTTTTGTGAATACTTTTGGCTTCTCTGTGGGGATTTTTCATTTCTGTGTAGGATCGAGGTGCTTATCGACCTCGGTCCATCTTTATTTTAGCACGGCTTCTTTGGCAAGTCGAAGGATGACCGAAATGTCGCCTCGGGAACGCATGCATCTGTCGGGAGTGACAGATCAAACAATAATAGGTGGGGTAACCAGTTTTCCCATCTGACCCGTACCAGGTCGGGAACCCGGCCTATGTGCCTGGCTCAACTATGAGTTGCGCTAGGCCACTATGGGCCTTAAAATATCCTGGCACAACTAATAGTGGCGCCAAGCAAAAGGAGGGCAAATATTTGCTTGGCGCAACTATTAGTTGCGCCAGGTTTGGCTAGGGGGGTTTAAACAGCCCGAACTCGAGCTTTGGAGCATTATTTCGAATTTTTCCCCCCTCTCTTCCTCTTTGAAACCGAAAACCGCCCTCCTCTTAGGGTTCCTTTACATTGCCTCTACCCGTGCCCCATTGACGTTGCTTTTGCTTGTGGATTGATCGCAGGCTCACGCTAGATCATAACCCCCTTTCTTTCAAAAGGTAACCATTAAAACTCTTTTTTCTTGGTTTTTCTCACTTTTTCTTGCAACTATGATCATGATCTTGTATTATTTGCATAATGGTTTATTTTTGGTTGCGGATGTATTATTAATGGTGTGTGGATGATTTCTTATGATCAATGCCTTATTTTTTTTGTTATTTTATGGATTTATTGGTGCCTATAAGTTTTGTTTGTTATTATATATAAATTTTTTTTGTTTTTGTTTGTTTTTGTTAAGGAATGGATGCATTTTTTTTTGTTGGTTTTCTTTATTTTATGGGCATAAAAGGAAGGACTCTTTGTTTTTTTGAAAGAAGGATATTTTTTTTTTTTTTTGGGACATAAAGAAAGGACTCTTCGTTTGTTTTTCTTCTCCTTTTTTTGTTTTTTTGTAAACATAAAAGAGGTTTTTTTTTTTTTTTGGATTTTGATTGATTTTTTTTAAGCATAAGGACTTTTTGTTGTTGTTTTTTTTTTTTTTTCTTGTAAAGTAAAAGGATTTTTTGAAGTATAAGAACTTTTATTTTTTTGTTGTGTTTTTTTTTTTGTTATTTTGTTTTTCTCTCATTTTTTTTTAAGGAAGGGAAGAGAGATTTTTTTCATTTTGATTTTGATTTTTGATGATGATTTTTTTTTAGAAAGTTTTTTTTTGTTGCATGTGTATCTTTATTTCTGAAAATAAACGGAAAAATGGTGAGCATTCTTACCTCTCCTTGACGCATAGTATATCGCAGTTCTTTTTCCATTGACCTGCCCTAATGTGATTGCCTTGTTGCCCCAGTATGTCAGGCGGTGATGAGTGCATTCCTGAGGAGGGACCCAAGATCATTCGTGGCCCGCGGGGGGAGAAGTTTGTCTTGGTGGAACGGAGAGCAGGCCCATGGTGCGAGATGCAGGGTGAGGCCGCCCGGGTCGGCCTCCTCCATCAGCAGCACACCCATATCTCAAACTTTGGGATAGCGGGCAAGGTAAGCGAATAGGTTCAATTTATTTCCATTGTGCACTCTCCTTTTTTTGCTTCTCTGATCTAATGTGCATTTTCTTTGGGTGCAGGACCTGCCCAATATTGTGTTCCGCGGGGGGTGGCTCGACTTCCATGAGTTCTACCTCTATGTCCCCCCCGTAGTGAAGGTCCTGTTGGAGCAGGTGGGCTTTGGGGAGTTCCTGTCCTGTCCCGCTATGAGAGCCAATGCCGCATATTTGAAGGCCCTGATTGAGAGGTTTCACCCTGAGACCATGACATTCCACATGCCGTAAGCCGAGATGACGTTGACACCCGTCAATTGGGCCATGATTACCGGTATCAGGATTGGGGGGATACCGATATCCACTTTGGCGGTACCGAGTTGTGAGGACATTACTCGACTGATTAGGGCCTATCCTCCTTGTGGGCAGACCCACAGCATAGAGGTCAAGATGTCCTGGCTGACCTCCCTCTTTTCCGCTGACGAGTTACTGGACCTGGGTCAGCTAGATCGGGTGCTTTACATCATGCCAGAGCGGGCGATTGTCTTAGCTCGCATTACCCTCCTACTCCTGCTGGGCAAGACTCTTTTCACAAATGCCAGTGGGGGACGAGTCAGTTTGGCCTTGTTGAGCGTGATGGATAATTGGGGCAACGTCCCTAGGTATGACTAGGGAGGGGCAGGATATGCCTGGTTGATGGACAACTTATCTCGGGTTACGATCGGGGATTCAAAGTTTGTCGTGGGATTTTGGGCCACCCTGGAGGTAATTCCTCTTTCCTTTGCTTTTTCCATCACTATCATTCATTTTTTTTGTGGCTGATCCATATATGCTACTAACCCGCTCTTGTGCCATGCCCCTCTTTCAGGTATGGGGATATCACCACTTTCACCATGGGCACCCGCTCCTTTTCTCGGAGGTTCTAACCTATCCCCTCCTCAGCAACTGACATCAGGCCCGACGTCGTGACGTGGGCTTAAAGCACTTGGAAATGGGCCTAAGGTCCCAGCTTGACTTGATGGTCCCCGAGTAGGTGATAACTTTTCAACCTTTGTTTACTTTCAGCTTGGACATTTCTTTTGATTAAGGTGTTGCTTACTTGGTCTCTCTCGCTTTTTGACTTTGAGCAGATCCTCCCTGATCCGTACCTGGCATCCCCCTTCTGGGATCGAGCAGCCGTGGGTGCCTCCCGCTTATTCAACAATCGCCGCGTCTTCTTCTTCTATGGAGCATGGGCCAAATGCTACTATCTGGGGGAGCGAGTGGTGCACCAGTTTCAGAGCTACTACGCCATACCTGTGAACCCCCCAGCCGATGTTTGGAGTCCCGCTGGTAGTATTGAGGAGCTGACGGCGGCCTTCTTCAACAACGAGTTCTCCATTCATACTTTCCATGTGCCTGGGGATTATCATGCTTGGTACGAGTGCCTGCCATACCGGTTCATCCTGCCGCGCTTTGTCCCTAGTGCTAATTTTCTGGCATTTGGCGGCCCCGTCGGTCAGGTAATTTCTTCTCAGCTTGGATTAGTTTTCCTTCTATTTTGACTCGACTTTTGTTCTCATCCGAATGGATCCTTATTTGGTGCACAGTTTGCTCCGGGGGATGATTCGGACAGCGAAGGTGGGCCGAGTACTGCCGACATGTTAGGGGTAGATCCCTCTAGTGCTAATCCTTTTGGTGCGGGTCCCTCGGGCGAGGGTTCCTCGGGTGCTGGTCCATCGGGTACCTCTCAGGCGGGTGTCCCTGGTGGTGGTCCATTTGTAGCCTATGAGACCTTTCTGCGTCTTAACGATGGCTTCCTCTCAGACCTCTGTGCTGACGTAGATCGACAAGCACGGCTCTCCGCTGTAGTGGCCCGTATTCCTCCTCCTGAGGTGGTCCCTGGGGTAAGTCTTCTGATGAGTCAACCCTCCTCCATTTTGGTTTCCCTGCACGCTTTTAAGATTGTCCCGACAACTGAATATTGCATCGCAGGACTTCAACTCGGCCATGGAATACGTGGAGTATCACCATCATCTTGCAGAGCTTAGGGAGGTGGAGACGGTGAGTACCTGGCTGCCCTGTTCCTCTCGTATGTTTCATTATTACTGGTCCCTCAACCAGGCATGGTCTAGGATGGGGGACATGCGAACCTATCAAGGCTCTTCTCGCCATCGCAAGAAATCAAAGGGTGCGAGCAAGGAATAGGCTATTAGTTTCCTTTAGCATTTTTTTTTTAGCAATTTGTTTTAGATCTGTTTTAAACAAATTGGAGAATGGTTGGTGTGGTACTTTGGAAATAAATTTTATTTTTATTATCATTTGGGAGATAGTCTCGCTTTGATTTTATGCCCCGATTGCTTGGTATCAAATCTGTTTCTCTGCAGGATGTGTTGGCCCAAAATGCCTTTGGAAAGTGACCCCCTTGGGTTGCAAGTCTTATTATAGGATTGGTCCTGCATATGAACAGAACAAACGATTAGTTGTTAAATGAACAGGGTGTGTGAAGCAAACAAACAAAAGGGGTGTAAGTCCCCCAAGTTAGGTCCCGAAATGGCTGAAGAGGGGGAGCTCGGAGTGTGGCGCAACTATTAGTTGCGCTAGGTTTAACTCTTGGCTAATTTGTTCTGGCGTAACTAATAGTTGCGCCAGGCATGAAAAGGGGCCAATTTGTGCTAGCGCAACTATTAGTTGCGCCAGGCTTAACCTGGGCGGCAATGGGTCCTTATATACCCGAGTCAGCCCAAAAGTTAGCTCTTTTTGTTTTGACTTGGTCTTTTTGACTGGTTCTTTTTGCCCTTGCTTTTTTCGAGGTGGCTTATTTCCCCAAAAGACCCATGTACATTCATGGACCCGCTTTCCAGCCCTCCCTTACGCGGAGGGCCCGAAGTCAATTTGCCCCCCTTGTTGGGTTTGGGGCCCAAATTTTTAATGGCCTGGTTTGGGAGCTTGAATGAGAGTGAGCTCGCCGACTTGGAGCGCCTTGGGCTATCTCGCCTTCCTTCCTTCCTAGAGGTCCCCCTTCGGTGGGAACTTCTTCATGTCGCCGCTTCACTTTGGGATGTGAATCTCCACATATTTCGTTTTGGGAAGCGGGAGCTAACCCCAACCCTTGAGGAGCTATCTAATCTGTTTGGCTTGAAGCTTCACAGGGGCCTTGCAAGAGTCATGTCGCGGCCAGGTTATTCCAAATCTGTTCACCTTACTCTCGGTTTGAAGAAATCCGAGTATGAGAAAAGCCTCATTGGGGGGCCCACAAGGTGTTCGCTAAAATTCCTCAAAGAACTTTTCGGTGATGAAAGCCTCTGAAAATTGCCGGTTAGGAATGTTTTTAACGTGAAAGCCCTAGCACTTGGTCTCATCTCTGAAATCCTTTTCTTCACCGGGGGGAGAGCTTCTCATTGGCAGTTTGTGATATTATGGAGGAGCTGGAGGCGGGCCGATCCATGATACATTTAGTGCTTACCGAGCTGTATCGATGCCTTGATTCCTTTGCTTTGGGCCTTCAGGGATGCCCCTTGTTGCTTCAGGTCTGGTTGGGTGAGCATTTTACTATTTTGGGGCCCGTGCCCCGCTTTTACATTGCCCGAGGCGAGGTCGTCCAATGTTTTCTGGGTCAATACCACCTGCTCCCCCAGGGCGATATGTCATCTCTGAAACTTTGGTTGACTGATGCCGAGCTGACATGGAGGCTCCCATGGCTGGACCGGACCTTCGCGATAATTCATAGTAGAGATCACGAGGGCATCACCCTCCTTGGATTGACAGGCAGCACCTTTTACTTCCCATTTCGAGTGTTGCTTCAGTTCGGCTGCCCTCAGCAGGTGCCTTGTGAGGCCAGACCCCCTTTATGTGATTTGATCTTTTCTAGGGGATCCTCTGGGGACATAGATCGGATTGCTGCTCTTTGGGAGACGCATCATTTGACACTGATGTGTGATTTTGAGCAGGGAGACTCGGTTAGAACTTCTCCTGAGTACGAGGCCTGGCTGTTGACTGAGCGGCCTGCCGCTGATGGCTCAGATTTGTCAGAGATCATTGATACTGGAAGCCCCTGGCCAAAGAAAGAGACGACACTCCGAGCCCGTATCGAGCTATTGGTGGATGAGAAGAGTGTACTGCAAGAACTTTTGGCATGCGAGAGGGTTAGAGCTGATACAGCGGAGAGCGAGGTTCTCCGTTTGAAGGGATCACTAAGCGTTGCTTTTGGAGCCGCCGACTCTTCTCGGAAGAGGTTCAAGAGCCTATATGGTCGTTGGCTGACTTAGAGGAATGCCCGAGAGGATGACCTTTATGCTGAGATTAGCGCTTTGAAGCGCGAGCTGGGCCATTAACTCCTTCCTACACACAAAACTTTTTTGCACAGATCACATACACAGAAAAGGGGCATAGAAAAACCTCTTTACAGATACACACATTTTTTGTATACATATTTTCTTTATGTTTTTGTTGTTTTTGCTTTATACTTGTAAAAAGGAAACACGTTAGTCATCACACCGACTATCTTTTGGGATGTGGTGTCAGTGATGCAAAAGGCAATTATATACATCTAGACAGATCTATTTTTGGATTATATATATTATCTTCTTTTTTTTGTGCCTTAATCATTGGGTGATACTTTGGGAAACCCCGGGTCCACCTTTGAGCATGGTCGAACCCTTTCTTTGGAGTCGAACCTGGGTGTGTTTCCGGATTTTGCCAAGGCCGGAATATTGATCCCTTTAGATTGAGTCTAACCTTTCTCCTTGCCTCGGGTCATACATTTGACAGTGCGGGTTCACAAAGACAATTCTGGTCGGGACCCGATTTGAACTAGCATGAACGGCCCCCAAAAAGGGGGGCAGGGGGAGTAACCAAGGAGGCCCCCAAAAAGGTCATTGGTCCTATCAATAGCTCAAGATCAACTTCTCCCATTATTTCTCTCCTGGTATTGTCAAACCCTCTAGCGCTAGTTCTGGTGGGCCTTAGCATGCGCAAATCAACCCCAATCTTGGTGGAGGTTCTTAATGGGCATATATTCAATGCAGACCCATTATCAATTAGTACCAAAGTGATAATCATATTTCCGGACTCAACAGTTATATTCAAAGATTTTGAGTGAGTACCTCCTTCCTCATGTAAATCGGCATCAGAAAATGAAATGGCATTTGGAGCCATCACTTGACCAATTATCTGCCCGACTTCATCTGGGCTAACTTGGAGTGATACATGGGCATTTTTTAACGCCCCCATTAATGTTTGAAAATGGAGCGGGGACGTCATCAACAGATCTCATACAGTGATATGGGCAGACATTCTTCTCAGCTGAGTCTCCGGTATATGTTCTCAACTCATTTTCTTGAAGGGGTTCACCGCGCTGTCTTTCTTTCCTTCGGGTTGGGCCTGTGCTGCCGCTGGTATTTTGGCTGCTTTGATATCCTCCCTAATCTAGTAATGAAATCTACTGCCCTTCTCTGCTGCTGCTTTCGGCATTGATATCTGTTTGTTCGTAGTTTAGCGGGACCTGGTGAGGATCATATGTGGGTCCCGAGAGCTGGAAGGGTATGGCTGCTAGTTCTTGAGGTACTTGTACTGTCAGCTTAGGAGGTGTGGGCAATACTTGATTCACCTCGGTGGCAGCAAGTTGGGTGGAAAGATTGGGCCAAATGGGGTGGTGAAGCTTGAGGGTGGTGGCATTGGAGGGAAGGAGGTAAAAGTAGGCCATTGATAGCTAGTGGGTGCTGGCGGCAGATGGGGAGTCTGATGGACCGTTAGGTAATTGACCGGGGTGGTGGAATTTGCCTGTGGTTGAACTGGTGGTGATGGAGTGGGCGCAGGCCATTGATAACTGATGGGTGCGGGTGTTGGATTGGGGGCCTGGTGGCTTAAAGGGTAATTGATGGGGGTTGTGGTGTATGGTGGTAGTTGAAATGGGGCGGGCACAAGCCATTGATGACTGGCGGGTGCGGGTGCAGGATTGGGGGCATGGGGGTTTATAGGGTAATTGATGGGGGTTGTGGTGTATGGTTGGTATGCATTGATATTTACATAATTGACGGGTGTGGTGGACGAAAAGTATACCCGGAGATCCAAAGGTTCAAATTGTGGGGTTGGGTTGGGGAATATTCAGACAAATTTAGGGGTTCAATTACCCCAACATTCCTTTCTTCATCATTCCTCGGCCATGGTGTCACATAATTCTCCCGATCACTGATATAATCGGATGGGTCAAATTCAAACTCCTCGTCATCTTCTATCATTCCGATGGTGGGTCTGGGACCTGCTCCTCCGGTAGGATGTGGGGGTAGTGGCACTTGGTGAATATTAGCATGCTGAGAGGGTGCAGGGGGAATGATTTCCCGGCATCGATCAAATCCTGGATGGCGTGCTTCAATGGGAAGCATCGATCAGTAGGGTGACCCGGACCCTGATGAAAATTGCAATGGGTATTTGGGTCATAGTTCTTTGGGATCAGGTGAGGAGGAGGTTGCGATTGGCGGATAGCCACTAATCCCTTTTCTTCTAATAGGGGCTAAAGTACACTCAACGACTGCCCCAGAGGTGTAAAGACACGGTCATAGCGGGCTCTCCTTTGTTCCAGGGTCATTTGCATCCCTTGCCCATTCCCCATTCTTTGCGTCTGCTCAGGCATAACAGGTGCTGATGGGGCTGCCTGAAATTGAAACGGGGTAGTATTATTATTGGTCCTAGTATTGACTATGTTCTGGACATCGCCCCCTGTTCTCTTCTCGTTCCTTTGCTCTGAAAATCTTCTAA
Source organism: Chloranthus sessilifolius (assembly GCA_021018995.1). NCBI lineage: Eukaryota > Viridiplantae > Streptophyta > Magnoliopsida > Chloranthales > Chloranthaceae > Chloranthus > Chloranthus sessilifolius. The sequence goes on along the minus strand of CM037593.1, from coordinate 46,548,855 downwards.
CCCCACTGGGTCCACTTGGTACGTTCTTATTTAGACGGCCCTCTCTGATGGCATTCTCACATCAGTTGCCGTTTCTCACCATATCAGCAAAGCTGGTTTGCTGCTGATATACCAAAAAGTCTGACATTACTGGCAGAGTGTTCTTTGAGATCATCTCTATCTGTTCATCATCAGGTATTCTATTCCTGACCTGAGTTGCTAATGCTCTCCATCGCCCCAAGTAGTTGCTGAAGGTCTTGTTCTGGTTCTGCTTTAAGCAGGCCAAATCAGACTTATGCGGCTCGATGTCTATATTGTAGACATACTGTTCTTGAAAGAGATGCGTCAAGTCCCTCCATGTTTTCATCATAAACGGTTCTAATGATGTGCACCATCTTAAAGTCGGCCCGGTCAGACTCTTTTAAAAGACTTTTATTAGTAATCTTTCGTCCTCCCCGTATTGGCACATGTCCCTGCAGTAGGACTTCAAGTACGCAATAGGATTGCCCGTGCCATTATATTTGTCGAAGGCTGGCATTTTGAATTTGGGGGACAGGGGGACTTCAGCGAACAGACATAAGTTTGTGAAGTCCGTGGCATGGATTTCAGCACCACCCATTTTCATCAGCTGCTTTTGTATTTTATCCAACTGTTCTTTCAACTGCTCTGACTCTTTTGATACAGGGGTCGCTTTCTCGGCCGTCAGTTGGACTTCACTCTGAGCCCCTAGGGGGTGGGCAATTATGGGAGGAGGGTTGAGGCTGGTCAAAGCCCCAACATAGGCCCCGCTATTCCTAATCTCGTCCTCTTCATAATACTGGTCGGCGTAATGTGCAGTGAGGGCGGGATTCTCCTGTTGTTGTGGTATGGGTTGGATGGGAATGACATGAGTGGGGGTTGGGTGAGCCCATTGGGGGTGAGGAAAGGTTTGTTGGGTGATGGAAATTTGGTTTTAAAGTGGGGCCTAATAGGGCCATTGGGTATGGGGGAAGGTTTGGAGATGGCCTCGGGGTGTGGGGCCATGAGAAATTTGGGTTTGAGGTATGGCATGGGTTTGACCCGGCTATGAAGGTTGGGTTAAATGTTGGGGGTATTGTGGAAGGTACGAGTGTGGGGTTTGGGTTTGGACCATGAACCCTTGGCCATTTAGGGCCACAAGCCATTGATAAGTTTGGATCATGGACCCTCGGTAGGTTTGGGTCAGTGGGCCTGGGTAGGTATGGGCAAAGGGCCCTTGAGGGGTTTGGCCCAATGGGCCTTGATGGATCTGGGCTATGGGCCCTTGGTGGGTCTGGTCTAATGGGTCTTGATGGGTATGGGCCATGGGCCCTTCGTGGGTTTGGCCTAATGGGCCTTGATGGGTTGGCCCAATGGTCCTTGGTGGGTTTGGGCCATGGGCCTTTGGTGGGTCTGGGCCATGGGCCCTGAGTAGGTTTGGGTGGTGAGGTTTTGGGCCATGGGCCCCTGGGATATGTGAGAAAAGGGGGTTTGGGCCAATGGGCCTTGGGGTAAGTGGGCAATGGGGGTTTGGGTGGTGTGGATTATGGGGGGTTGATGGGGGTCATGGGGGAGTGAAGCATGGAGATTGGCTAGGGTATGAGACGGGTTTAGGGAAATGGGGTGTGAAGGAGGAGGGGGAGTGTTTTGAGGAGCCTTCCACATGGAATAGGCTTGGAACATCTCCTCTATCATGGTCATGGAGGAAGGGTTGGATGGAGATGGGAGATTTAAGGGGTGATGGGGTATAGATGGGATGGAGGTGGCGGAAAAATTGGGCATGGCCCCGGTATAATCGGGCATGGCCCCGGTATAATCGGGCATGGCCAGGGGGTGGAGGAGGGGATATATTGGGTATGTTTTGGGATGATGGGGGGCATGATGAGGAGGGATGAGGAAAGTTGGGCATGGCCCCGGTAAAAAGGGGCATGACCCGGATGGATGGGGGATTTTGCGGGGGGTTGGATAGGGCGGAAGTGGTGTATGTGAATGTGGGTGGATCGGGTCTATAGGGGGATGATGGGAATTGGGGCATGGATGTGGATTGGGAAAACGGGTTTGGCATGGGCATGGTTTGGGCAAAAGATGGAGAATGGGGGGTAGGACTTAGGATATTTTATGGGGTATTGGTTGGGAAAGTGGGGCGCCAAATTGGCCGGTAATGGTAAAAGGGGTTTGGGTGAGGGGGATGGTGGAAAAAGCTTCCCCCGAATGAGAGTGGGTTGGAGAATGTGGCTGGGATGAGTCGAAATTGGCGTAAGCCGGGTCCACTACCCACGACATTCTTTGGGAGCGGATCGGGTAAGGGTGCCTTAGATAAGGCCCAAAAATCCTCCTCCTTATTACCCTACGGGACGGCGGAGGGCAAGATGATGTCGTTGTACCGGCACCACAAACTATCTATTTCTTTTTGGGTTTTAATTATTTATTATTTTTTAAATTTTTTGAAAGAATTTTGAAAAACAAAGGTTCTGAGGCCTTGGAATTCCCTTTTCGGGTGGCTCTCGTACCTTAATTCAAGACCCGTGGCTACAATTCCGAGGCACTTCAAAAGAATCGAAGGAGAACCTTCGATCTATTAAAGGCATAAAAATCGAGGCAAACAATCCGATCCCTCGGAATGAGCCAAAAAGAAGTTGCCCTCTTTTGACCGACGGGAGCATATTGGGTGTCGGAGGTGGCGAGGCCCAAACAAGGCACTAAGCACACTGATCGGGAATCTCGGGAGGTGGAAAAGGCCAAGGATTCGAGCTGGGGTGCTGTTAAGTAGACCTGGCGCAACTAATACATGCGCCCAAGTTGCAGGGGACCAATTTTACACTGGCGCAACTATTAGTTGCGCCAAGGTAAAACTTGGGATTTTAAAGCTGGCACAACTATTAGTTGCGTCAATTATAAATTCTAGTGTTTTTACACTGGCGCAACTAATACTTGTGCCAGGCAAAAACAGGTACTCTAGAATAGAAGACAACAACCATTGTTACTCGAAATGAGTCTTTTTTTTGGGTTTTTGTGGAAGCTAGGCTTCCGGGAACTGAGCAGTTTTCTTGATGATCGATTCTCTCCTTACCGCACCTAAAGGGTTTGAGTCCGGTATAACTCGCTAACGCGCTCCCCAAGGGTTTTAAGCTTCGGAATGGGAACCCACTCGATATACCTCCGGCGCGAGCGCCTTCTCAGATACTAGGTGGGCTGGGACTTTTCACCATCTCACCACTAGGGGCTGCCGCCATACTATAGTAGGATTAGGAGACATAATTAATTAGACTCCTAGTAGAATTGGAAGACCTTTTTTAAATTATACTCCTAGTAGAATTTGGAGACCCTTTCTTAATCAGACTCCCAGTAGGATTAGCAGACCAAGTTAAATAAAATCCCAGCAGGAATAGGAAAACCAAACAAGTTACACTAAAGGCAACCCACAGCTGCTGACATTCGCCTGCGGATGATTCAGTAAAGGAGTTCAACCTGCAAGCCCCCATTTACCTTTAAAGCGTGATCAGTGATGTATTGCAGCGTCGATAAATATCTGCAGCTGGCGATTGCATCTTCTCAGATATTCTTCATTTAGAATTTGCCTCTTTAATTTTAGTATTTAATATTTCCTAATTTACATTGCCAGAGTCCGCTTAGGACAAAATTGGGCCACTCTTTTCGGGGACCAAAAGGAACCCAGAAAAAGTGCGTACCAACACATATGCAGAATAACAGAAATAGACTTTATTCTCAGAGTTTTCAGACGGATGCATATAGTATTTAGTGACTTAAATTATATACTTAAATAACTCCTGTGAATATAGCATGTGGTGGCCAGATGTGTGCCGATGGGTAACCCCGACCATCGTCGTTAAATGAACAATTATAGATATTTGCATCAAGTCTCTTCAAAGGAGAGTAACTTGTGCTAGGAGGTTTACAAATCAGATACACGGATATCCTGTCGTGCCGGCCGTGGGTATCCTGCCACGTCAGGGTGATTCATCACATGAACTTTAAATCAATACATATAAAGGACCTCAGGAATCAGATAGCAGAATCAGATAGTAGAGAACAGAGATAACAGAGCTTTCATTATATGCAAGGCATGCATTTAAAACGATAGAAATCAGATACAGATGCTAGGAAACCATGCAGTCAAAATCATATACAAGTTAAGTTGAATTTCTCTTACCTTAGAACAGATCTTTCTAAGCAAATCCAAAGCTTTTTAAAGTGTCCTGGTCTTGACCTAGATTATACGTATAGTGTACTAAGTGTTAAAAGTGTCAGAACAGTAATTGGTACACTGTCCAGCAGTATTTTTTTCAGAAAATCAAAACAGGCCAAAACAGGGAACTCGATCGATCAATTTCCCTATTTGATTGATCGGATTCACATTTGATCGATCAATCACTTCAATTGATCGATCGAATCTCTTAATCCTTTACAGACAGAACAGAAGAAATCTGATTGATCAACTCCCTATATGATCGATCGAATTCTCAAGTTGATCGATCAATTCTCATATTTGATTGATCAGAACTCAAAATTTCACAAGTACAGAATAGAGGAATTTGATCGATGAATCTACCTATTTGATCGATCGAGTCCTCAATTTGATCGATCAATCTTCATGTTTGGTCGATTGGATATTCCAAGTCAAAATTTTCAGGAAAACATACCTCCTATTCTATAAGTTATTTATAAAATTTGATCGATCAAATCCCCAATTTGATCAATCAATCTCACAGTTCGATCAATCAATTCTCAATTGATTGATCAGTTCACACTTGATCGATCACTTCTCAATTTGATCGATCAGTTCCAAATTTGATCGATCAATTCACCAATTTGATCGATCGGATATATCAGGCATGAACCTCTTAAAAATCACCCTCCTGCTCTATAGGGGTTTATACAATTCGATCGATCAAATACTCAATTTGATTGATCGAAAATGACAGTCTCTGTCATTAATATAGTTCATTTATTTTTAACCTTTTTCAACCCTAGCCTTTATGATTCTCCATGAATCATTCAAGCACACATAAATACATCTTTATGACATCAAAGACCCTACAAAAATATAGTAACTCACCTCCATTAAGTTGATTCCTTGGTCTAAGGAAACCTTCGGCTCAAGCCGATTCTTCAGATCCGAAACTCAAGAGTTTGTCAAGGTGAGTTCTTCGATGAACCAGAGGTACCACTCCACGCTAATCCTCACATGTGTTTGCTCTCTCAAACAGATTGACCCACACACGTCCATTCACTCACGTTCTAAATTAGAGGTTCCGTAACCTATGGTTTCTAGCATGAGCTTGCAAGCAAGGTTTATGAGAAGGAAGAGATATGTGTCTTCTCTAACCTTCCTTCCTTTATAAGCTAACTAATGGAAATATCTAGGATATTTTCATTTCTTATTCATTCGCTCCGGTGTTGAGCGCACATATAATACTCACGCGTATTACATTCTATAAGAATCTAATCGCATCTCAGACTTGTGTCGCAAGTGACCTATCACTTCACACGTCTACGGATTAATAATCTTGATATTAATATTCCTATTATTAAAAAAATTTTAAGTTGTCTCAATTTTTGTGTTAAGCACGTATACCCAAGCAGTCAGAAAGTCTCAGAATTTTAGGGTCGTTACACGTTCAAACATTATTTTCAGGTTACATGGTCAGATGGGTGGAATGTGGAATACAAATTTGACTCTATGACGGTACGCCAATGGTCTCAAGATCTATCATGTGGAAGTTTGGGAAGAAAAATAATTCCAATAACCAGATAGATTCAAAGCAGTCAATTTTGAAAGTCGGCAACCTCATCCCAATTTGGGATCCACTCACAACAGCCATGGGAGGTCTCTTGTGGTTGGAAAGTAACAAAAACAGAGGTCCTCTTATGACAAAACTGCTAACTACTTCTTATGACAAAATCTAATAACTACAAACTTTTATGCACTTTCAAAGATAGTAATCATGACAGATCCAATCTCTTCTAATTACAAATTGCACCAGGTATGAAAGTGACACAATTGTAAAAGTGGGTACTGGACAGTGGTAAATATTTTGGGATCAATTTGGTTTGATAGTCGAATCTTCTACAATAATGGGTCAAATTTATTTTGCAAGTTACCTCTGCTGGTCTCAAGAAGGCTGAGTTACTTTGTATGAGTCTTTATTGACTCATCTCAACTTCACTCAGCGAATTTTTCTAGTATTCAATCAAGCATCTAACCACATCAAATTGTACAAAAATGAACTAATATTATGTAATGTAGCTGTTGGGATATGAGTTACGGTGATGGGTTATAAAGCTCTCTTGCACTGCATCTGAGTTGTCTATGTCATATGACATCATTAAAAAAAAAGAAAAACAATTACTTCCATTTTCAAATCAAAGAAATTTTTAGCCTTAATTGCCATTTTGAGAAGCAAAACCAGCTAGGATCTCCAGGAACAAACTTGTGTCAAAATAATCTATCCTTAATTAAAGCGGCAATTGAGTCTTAATTTAAACCTATTAAACGAATAACTAAGACACTTTAATTATTAACAGGTCTGATGGTATTTTAAGTGTTATCAGGTTTGTAAATATCTTTTCCTCATTCTTTTCTCCCTTCTTCTCTTTCTTCTTCTTCTTCTCCTTCTTCTTCTTCCTTCTCCTTCTTCTTCTTCCTTCTCCTAGTTGACCTCCTTTCTTTGAGTGCTCCATCTTTGACTGCATCAATACATGACCTTAATCTTCCTTCAGCTATTTCAAAATCAAAATCTCGCAGCTAATTAATTGCTGCATTGAATTGATAGCATGAGCATCTGATGAGATGAACTGTTCCCATGTGAAATGCTGGTTTATAAAGGTCAAGAAATTGCTGCATGATTCTTGCATAGTTTTTATTTGTTTTCATTTATTGTGTCTTGCAACAAGTTGGTACCCTGTCTTTTCATAAAAACAAGTGAAGGTCAGCCCTTTTGAAAAATATAAAATGAAGACCAGCTGAGTGAAACACTGTTGTTTTCCACTATTCAACTAATTCACATCTTCTTTTGGTCAATTATTCATCAGGGTCATGCCCATTTAATTTTTATTTTCGGTTTCAAGCTATGTAGCATGCATTCTACATAGCTGCTATATAGACAAGCTGCTTATATTTATAACAGTTGTTTATATATATATATATATATATATATATATATATATATATATATTTAGACCAGCTGCTGCTATAAATATAGATGTATAACACCAACCAATAGCATTTATTTTACTCCAGGAAAGGTCGATTAGCAGTGGTTTTGTCTTCTAATTAGGTATCTCTATCGACAATGTTGGTCACCTCTTATCAGTTTCTTATCTATGTCAATATTTACTTTGTTCTATTTTGGCCAGATGAATCCTATTGTAGATACAGCTGGTGAAGGTACTTCGGAATCTGCGACCTCCCAATCTAAGAAAAGGAAAGGAAGAGGTCGCAACAAATGTATCTTAGATCAATCCATGTATTCCAAGTGGATGGGCATCATCTGCACTACAATCATTTCCAGAAATATTCTAATCAAAATACTTTTACTACAAAATTATAGTATTTTAATATGAACTGTTACAAACAGTCGTTGATATTAAAGTGCATTGATAAAATGGTTCAAAACATCCAATGTGTATGGCTGTCAATAGGGAGGGGCCAGGCTTTTGATAGGCCCCGATTATTTTTTACTCTAAAAATTAAACCCGGACTTGTAGGCCTGGATACAAAATCAGTCAAGCTCGGACTTTTTATAAAAGTCCAAACTCAACCAAACTGGGTTTGGTTCGGACCGAATTCTAGCCAACCTAGCCTTTCCCTTCAAAATAATTGAGCTTAGTAGGGCCGGGTTCTAGCTGAGGTTTTGTTTGCCTAAATATTTTTTATCCCAAAAGCTATGCCTAGCTAAAGCCAGCCCAACTAAAAAATCGGGCCAGGCTCGGCCCAAGTACATTCAAGCTTGAGCCTAGCCCGATCCAAACCGGGTAGGGTCAGGCTGGGTTATGCCTAGGCTTCTATGGAGATCTTTTGTAATCCCAAAAATTTTACTCTTTATTTTCATCACTGCAGCTGTAAATTCTGGCAAGCCATGGAAAATGAGTGGTATCTCGAATCAGCAATGGGCAAGGTTTATGTGAGTCAGCCATAATGTATTGTTATTTTCATTTTATATGGTTAAAATTATATAAGTACTTTACTCATGATTCCACTCTAAATTTAATTATTTTATATTGTAGAGTAGAGAATTTAGTTGTGAACAAAATTGAGTGAAAAAAAAAGACACAAATTGACCCCATGCAGATAAGGCAATGATAATGACCAAACCATCTGATTCTCTCCTTTGTTTCTTTTATCTTATTTGATAAGGGCTATCCGGCCTCTTAGAGCACCCGACTAAGTCCCCGGGTATGTGCAACATCCGCACATCATACGTATCAGTCAGTAAGGATAAAACCTCCTCTTCGTGAGGCGTGATCCCGGCCATCTGATTCTTACACCTCATAAAATCTTCACACACTTGACCATCATCTGAAATAAGATCAAACCGCTTTGGAAACGCCTAGGGGCTATCTTTTATGGAGTTTGTATTGGGAGGTACATAGCCAATATATTAGATGTAGTACACAGACTAATCTCAGTTGGCTTGCACGATTATACCTTCTTTTGGTCAATTATTCATCAGGGCCATGCCCATTTAATTTTTATTTCGGCTTCAAGCTATGTAGCATGCAGTCTACATAGCTGCTATATAGACAAGCTGCTTATATTTATGACAGTTGTTTATATATATATATATATATTTCTATTTAGACCAGCTGCTGCTATAAATATAGATGTATAACACCAACCAATAGCATTTATTTTATTACAGGCAAGGCTGATTAGCAGTGGTGTTGTCTTCTAATTAGGTCTCAATTGACAATGTTGATCATCTCTTATCGGGTTCTTATCTATGTCAATATTTACTTTGTTCTATTTTGGCAAGATGAATCCTATTGTAGATACAGCTGGTGAAAGTACTTCGGAATCTGCGACCTCTCAATCTAAGAAAAGGAAAGGACGAGGTCGTAACAAATATAACTTCATGAAGCAACTGGAAAAATAAGAGAAATTTCAGGTTCTAGTCAATGGTAATCAATTAGTGGAAAAAGTGGCCTTCAATTTTCAAATTGGGTGGGCATGCTAGCAAGAGATCCCCAATTATTGCCCATCGATCGTCCATCATGGAAAGTTGTTGGAAAGGAGGTAAAGGAGCGAGTGTGGGAAATATTCAAGTAAATTTGTGAATTGTTTTTTATTCCTTTATATATTTCTCAATTTGTAGCAAATTTTGATGATTATAATTTATATTTTTCGCTTGAAATGTGGTTTAGGATAAAGTTCACATCGACGATAAGATGCAACACTACGTAATGCAGGTACTATGCAAAAAATGGCGGGATTATAAATTTGAGCTGAAAAAAAAGTATTATGATAATTGCCCAACCAATGTAGATCATTATGATCATCACCCAGAAAATGTGAAGTCCGATGATTGATAAGTTCTTGTCAATATCTGGGATTCTCATGAAGGCAAGGTATATGTTAAATTTTTTTGAGGTGGTTATTTGCTTTGCTTAATAAACTCGTCATTGTCATCTAATTTTTGTGGTACAGGAAAGAAGCGAAAGAAACAAAAGGAATAGGTCTTGTCAGAAGGTAGTCCACACTGCCGGGACTAAAAGCTTCGCGAGAATATGTCACGAGGAGGTATGCATTTTAGTTTAATGTCTATTTATTTATTATGACCACCGGTATTAGTCAATTTTCACTATTTACAAATAATTTATTTTGGTTGACATAGCACCTCAAGAGGCCAACGGAGAAGCCACTTACTCGATCGATTTTTTTTTTGCTTACCAATTCCCCTAAGGATGGCACACCAGTCAATGAAGAGACGCAGAGAAAATAGTAAGTTTATATATTAATCCTATATAGTTACGGCATTCAATTATATAATAATCATATACACTTAGTAAAATGAATACACATGTAATTATTACAGCGTGAGATGAAAGACCGCCTTTTGAAAGAAGATTTAGAGGACACAACCACTCAAGATGATGTGTATTCTAAGGTTATAGGAAAGGAAAAATCTGGGCGTGTCCGTGGTGTAGGATTCGGTCCAACTCCCACCAGTCTTTGGGGGTCATCTTCTAGTCGTTGCATGCCACCCACTAGTGTGATCATATCAATGAATGATAAAATACACCACCTGCAAGAGCTCTTGAAACAAAGGGATGTTGAGATGGCAGAGCAATAGAAGCAAAAGGATGAACAACAAAAGCAAAGGGATGAGCAACAAAAGCAGGACGCTGAGATAGAAGCACAGTTAAAGCATGCAGAGGCCGAGATGACAGAAATGAGGAAGATAGTCTTGGTATTGTCGTGAAAGGTATATATAACTATTTTATACGATTTGTGTATATAATCTTAAAATGTTTGATAATCTTAAAGTTATTTTTTTTTCTTTTGTATTGTGTAGCTTGACGTCTAATCATGCTCAAGGACAGTGAACATAAATAGCCATTACTTGAAAAATTAGCTTTTTGGGTTATACTTTACTCATATTTTTGGCCATATTTTTTGTTATCTTTAGATAGTTGAAGGTGGCTATGAATACTTGTATTAGCTTCTTAGAGGAATGTAGCTTTTTGGATTTTTTTCCATACTAGCTTTTTGGATTCATACTTTAAATTTACTCAGGGGATTCCCTGTTTTGGTTAAATACAATGCTTGGATTACCTTCAGAATGGATAGGGTCATTTTTTCTACATTTTTTCACTAATGTCTATTTTAAAAAAAAGGGAGCTCTTTTCGTTAATACCGAATTACTAATGGCAACTGATGGTTGGATCTTGTTTTCATCCCAATCTTCCACAATTGATTGTCATATCTAGCTATCACATCAAACAATCAGTTTTTTATTTCACATGGCACACATCACAAAAAATGACATGAAAGTCACATAGCAATAAAGGTACTTAAATTTTGGGATGTCTGCCATACAAAAAAAAAGACTGTATGATTGTGCGTTGATGGTCTCGCAATCAATTGTATTGATGATTTAATGAATAATGGTCCACCTGATTCTTTTTAGCTGTGACCTATGAAATTTGGTAAGTGCGAAAAGAGCTGCCCAAAAAACAAATAAAATAATATTACCGACGGTTTTCATCTGCCAGAAAAAACTTGTAACATTATTAGTGGCGAGGTCATTGCCACTACAGTTAGCGATTTTTTTCACCAATAAAATTGGTTATAATATTACCAGTGGCGGTTTTTAACCGCCAGAATTACCAATTTTTTTTGCCAATAAAATTGGTTATAATATTATTAGTGGGGGTTTTTAACTGCCCCAATTACTCTACAAAACTGCCACTAATGCGTTATTACTGGCGGCCGAAACTGCCAGTAATACTTTTTTAGTGGGGATTTTTAACCATCACAATTACTCTGAAAAAATGCCACTAATACATTATTACCGGCGGCAAAAATTGCCACTAATACTTTATTAGTGGGGGATTTGAACTACCACAATTAGTGGGGGATTTTAACTACCACAATTACTCTAAACAACTGCCACTAATACTTTATTAGTGGGGGTTTTTAATCTCCACAATTACTCTAAATAGTCGCCACTAATACTTTATTAGTGGGGGTTTTTAACCGTCACAATTACTATAAAAAACAATCACTAATACTGTATTACCGGCGGCCAAAACCTCCACTAATAACACTGTACCGCCCCCATTAAGTATAATTCTGACGGAATGAAAGTGTCACTGTGGCAGTCCAAAACCACCACAATTACTCTAGAAAACTGCCACTAATAGTTTATAGCGACAAGTGTAATAGTGGCGGTTTTCTGGCCGCCGGTACCACTATTAGTGGCAGTTTTGGGAGTACTTCTAGTGGTTTTTGGCGCTGGAAATAGCCATATTTTTTGTAGTGATATGAGGGCGAGAACGTCGAAAACCATCTGAACGAGGTCGTAGATCTCTATTTGTTATTGGAAAGAAATATATTTTCAGTTGAGTTGAGTTTTCGTTCATGCTATGAGTTTACTTATGGGACAATTTTACCTTACGAAAAATCTTAATTTATTTATTGTTTTAGATGCGTGATTAGGATGCTACTTTAAAGTTGATTATTCCCTTTATCGATTCTATTTCATGCAGTGGTTCATGTAAAAGGTGATCACAAATCTTAAGGACCAACTCTAATGATGTTTATGAGATAGTATGTATGTCCACATATCACCTTAACAAGCGTGCGGTGTCTTAACATGGAATTCTAGACCTTTGAGATGGGCTAGGATTCTGGGTCGTGACATGTTTTTTGGTAGAGCTGGAAATGGGAAGCAACGTAGTGTTATAGGAGTGGAGAGGGCTTTGACGTGGAAGCAATCCATTAGATTTAGATGGAAGTGTGACGACCTGACTTTCCCTTGCTCATATTATCAGGAAAGCCGGCTCGCCATTGGTCTGGTTAGTTCATAACTTAAACGGAAACTAAAGTGGATACAAATACATGGCAAAAATAAACATTCTAATTCTCTACATACTCACATACCCAAAAAGGAACCAAGATGAACCACTGGTGATGACCGACCATCACCTAAACAATGGTTCCAATATAGGTCCCCCAAATGTATATACAATATGCTAGTCTTTACTATTACAAAACATTCAATATATCGGGCCCGGGCCCTAATATCCAAAATGTATCCAATTCAAAGGAATTTAACAAAACTATACCAAGTTCAAGATCCCACGTCTATGGGTAGAAGTCGTCAGACGAAATCTCTGACTCTTCATCCGGATTGTAATCGGGGTCGCTCTCGTAGCACTGATCTTGAGTAGTATCCACACCTATGACGTATAGTCGGGGTGAGCTAACAGTCTAAGCTCAGTATAAGAAAACTCAATCTCAATTACATCTTACCATAGCAAATATGGTTTCAAAGACATGATTCGAAGCATATGATTTTCAAGGCAGATATTCAAAGTGGATTAAATAATTGAATTTCAAGAATTAAAATCAAATGCAATTTCTCATACAAATATCATTTCATGTTCTATAAATTGAATTCAAACAAATCGGGATTTCAGATAGTTTCAGATTCTTATTGGTTCTTAACTTGTACATGCATTGCTTCTCTTATCAATGACTTAAATCATAACCTAAATAATCTCCCAATCAATTATAGCTTAGGAGCCAGAGATTTCTGATGGGAACCCCTATCTAACCATCGTCATTCGAAGAACACTTTTTGAAATTACTACAAGCCCCTGCATTATGAGGGAAACATGTGCCTCACAAATTTACCGTCAACATGGTTCAAGTAAGGAGGGTTCATTCGTGTGAACCTTAAACCAAATGCGAATTCTAACACATAATTCAAAGTATTTATATAAATAGTTATATTCAGGAATCTGAGTTCAAGGTGTAAGTGCCATTTCGAGTTCAGATACGAATTCAAATCTCAGATTTTGTAACCATGTTCAAAATCAATTTCAGAATTTTCGAGATTCGTGTCGATCATACCATGGCATTCATGTAAATTAAGATGAAATACAATTGGTGTTGAGGTTCCCCTACTTAAATTCAGAGCCGTTCAAAGCGATTCAAAGGTCCTCATCTACGGTCTCTCATTCTTAACGTAGATCACATTAAGATCATACTACATGTCAATAGTGTCAAAATACAGATTAGCTCGAAGTTTCCCAAAGTTTTTCCAAGAAAAATTGAACCAGCCAAATCAGAGCAAATCGATCAATTGAATTCCAAAGGCAGTGAAATCTGATCCATCGATTTCCCAAGAATTTCTACACATCCCTGTTCTATACAATTCGATCGATCAATTTCAGAAATCGATCGATCGATTCCTTCAAAAACCTTGCATATCCCTATCCTGTCAAAATCAATCAATCAGTTCCTGAACCGATCGATCAGTTTTGATAGATTTTGTAGCCTACTCAGCTTCTTCTTTGGTTCATTTTCCCCCAAATTCAGAGGATCTTCATTCCTTTTTCATACACTCATCAATCTAAGCTTAAGACAATTAATATAACATTAAAATACTAACATGCTCACATTTTGAGGTAGTTTATGCAATCCACAATGATTTCTATTGAAAGGGGGTTTTGGAGTAAGTCTTGTGGTTTCTTGCAGCTCTCGAGATCGAAATAGAGCTCAACACGAAGCTCCATGCTTGTATGCACGATCCTCACTTTCTCAAGTCATAGATGACGAATCTACGATGGTCGTTTCATGCCCGCTCGAAGCCACACCCTCACACGCTCTTAGATCCAAGTGATGTCAAAGCTCAAAGCTTCTCCGTGGTTGGGATCGCGAGAGCAATTGGAGACTTCTGTGATCCTCGCGAGGGAGATGAAGGAACTTATAGAGGGATCTCGCCGTGGGATCTCACGAATGGTTTTGGGGAGAAGGAGCTTGCTCTTCTCTCTTCTCTCTTACAAGGCAAAAAAAGGAATTAAATATCTTAAATATTTGTCCCAAAATCTATCCACTTGACTTAAAGGGGCTTATTTCGGTGTTAAGCTGGTACATCATACGTCGATGCACGATATATTGATCTAAGGTCAAAACATCTCTAACTCCACCCTGAATATTAATTATCCCCAAAAATATAAGATGTCATCGTGTGACTTGTCGGACACGTACACCGAGGCGGTCGTGTTAGGTTTTCAAAATTTTCGGGACGTTACATTCTCCCCTCCTTTAGAAATTTTCGTCGTAAAAAATTCAGTGTCTTTTGGGTCGACAAATAACATTCATCCTAGACACAGTCACACGCTCATCTAACTAAAGGATACCTAAGGAGATTGAAATTCTCTGCCTAAAGAGAACCCAATCCTTTAACTGAATTTCAAATTCAAACTATTTATTCAAAAGTAAGTCGATCAAGTATACCATGATTCACTAGGACTTCAGGATATCCGCCAATCAGCCAACCATGCATTTATACAAAACACTGATAAGTTCACAAAATATGAAACGCATCCACAATAGTTACAATGCATTTCCAATTAGAGTTAAAACAGGACCTGCATTCCCAAAACAACCCTAGAATATCCACAACTAAGGTATCCCTAACACCAAGATAACTTCCTGTTATCCATCATACAAAACACACACCTGTAGCAGTCCTAGATATCCACAACCAAGCAAGAAGTATGCACCATTCAACATTTATTATCCACAACTAATTTTATCCACATGTAGTAATTATCCACATCTAACATCTAGTCATAAAGCAGTTAGTTAACAAAGTTATCCACAATAATTCATGTCCATAACTGCTCATGACCATCAAATCCATCATCCACTATCCATAACGGAAAACCAAAGTAATCCAATCATCCACAACTAATAACTAAGCAAAACCATCACAATATGAAAGTAGAGTCTCTAAGACCCGATAATTTTCACAAGGATACGAAAAATATTTAGAATTCGCAAAATTTTAACCAAAAAGTTTACCGTTAACTCTCCTCACTGACCTGCTTGGTTGCCCGACGGTCCATCTCCCTGGTCTGCGGTGCCCCTACCTCTGGAAGTAGATGCGTTAGTAGCATAGTCACGTGGGTCAGCAACGTAGGTGCGTGTGTTGGCAGCGTATGGTGTATAGGTGGTAGGGTAGTATTGTCACATCATGTGCATCAGTAAATCCTCATGGAAATCCAATCGACGGTTCAGTTGGCAATTGTTTTATGTTATTAGGGCGAGTACATCGTCGCAGCTGGTGCCCTCTAAGGTGGAGGCATTTGAGCTTGGGCAGCCTGCTGAGGTTGAGCTGTAGGTTCTAGTTGCTCCTGTTCTTGCTCGGCATGCTCAGGCGCCTCTTGCTCTTCTCTTCCTTGAGCACTCTTTTCTAATTGATTGAAGCTTTTCTTCCAATCTTTCATCCTATATCTCTTAACATTATCAGTCAGCTGCTGCTCATCCTGTGGTGTACCGTAGTCATCTCGGTCGGCCTGGTATTCCTCTATCATGTGGGTGATAAGGCGCACATAGAGCATCGTCTTCAAAGGTATTTTTCTTCCTTCTGACATATTCTCGCGGGCATAATCTATGCCCTCTTTTACTACCTCTAGGACACTAAAACACTACCCTCTAAAAGATGAAAATAGAGCCTGTTGAATGACTCCTGCTCTCTCTGATTTATGCCTCAAAGGGTATAGATTACACTTACAGATAACAACCAACATCCACATTCTATCTGGTAACTGGACTCTCATCACTGACACCCCGGATCCATGTGCACCATGTGTCATCTTCTCAATCACAATATGAAATGGTACCGGTATGGGGTTCGGTGCCAACAAACCCATATCTTGGTAGAAATCGGAGGGGCATTCCATGGCCTCGACAATGTGTTCGGTGCCAAATGCATACACTTTATTATCGATTTTGGTGTATATTTTATCACGGTCTCCGCCCTTCTATATATTTTGATAGAATAATTTTACCATCAGTGGGTAAAAATCCTAGTGGAAAGGTTGGAGCAAGGGTTTCAACCTGGCTACTACACAGCTAATAGAACTGAAATGAAACTATGACAAAACAAATATACAACCATATATGGCAAGTAACACTTATAATTAAAACAATTGATACTTATATTAAAGGAAATCGCCTTACAACGAGGTCACATAGAATTTTGACGCTTTATCTAATTAGTACTCACCAAATTGACGACTTTCACTCGAAAAAATGTGGGTATTGGTCGCGGATCTCGACTTCACTTTCCCAAGTAGCTCCTTCGAAAGAATGGTTCCGCCACTTCACCATCACAAAGGGGATCTATTTGGTTCGCAAGGTTTTCTCCTTACAGTTCAAAATTTGTATCGGCTCTTCTGCTACGATTAGATCCTCCTGGAGTTCTATGGGTTGGTAATCCAGGACATGAGTTGGGTCTTTAACGTATTTCTGTAACATAGATACATGGAATACGTTGTGCATACTTGATAGTTGCGACGACAAGGCAATCCTATAGGCAACCTTGTCGACCCGGCCAAGTATCTCAAAAGGCCCAACATAATGTGGACTCAGCTTCCCACACTTTTCGAAACACATCACGACTTTTGTTGGCGAGATCTTTATGAAGGCGTTGTCTCCTATTTGAAAAATGTGTTGTGTTAATTATGATATGAGATAGAGGAAACTAAAGGTAATTAATGCTATCAAGCTCACCTGAAACTCGACATGTATTCTTTTGAGGTCGGCATAACTCTTTTGGCAACTTTGAGCAACTGGCAATCTCTCTCGGATTAATCAAACTATTTTGATCGTACTTTCCATGATCTCGGGATCCAAAATGATTTTCTCGCCAACTTCTTCCAATTGAGTGGAGATTTACATCTCCGACTATACAAAGCCTCATATGGAGTCATTTCAATGCTCACCTGATAACTATTATTGTAGGCGAATTCGAACAGGGGCAAGTGCTTGTCCCATGATCCTTGGGAATTGGGCATACAAGCCCAACGCATATCTTCAATTATATGGTTCACCCTTTTGGTTTGCCCATCAATTTAAGAGTGAAACGCCAAACTGAAGTCCAATTGTGAACCCATTCCTTCTTAGAATCACTGCCAAAACTATGACATATATAGTGGGTCTCTGTCTGACACGATGTTGACAGGTATCCCATGCAGTCTAACAATCTCCTTGAGATATAACTCTGCTAGCTTACTGACTGTATACTTCGTATTGTATGACAGGAAATGGGCAGACTTAGTCAATCGATCAATGATGACCCAGATGGCATTGTGCCCTTTCACTGTTCTTGGTAGTCCAAGAAAGAAGTTCATAGAGATGGCTTTCCATTTCAAGTCTGGTATCGACAATGGATGCAGTAGTCCAGATGAATTTCGATGGTCAACCTTTACTTGTTGACAAACTAGGATTTTGACACGTATTCGGCTACATCCTTCTTCAAACCTCTCCACAAAAAATCTTTCTTCAGATCCTGGTACATCTTAGTACTTTCAGAGTGAATGACATACATTGACTTGTGAGCCTCTTCCAAAATAGTGTCTCGAAGCTCGGTGTTAGTTGGTACACACACTCGGCCTCGAAACAGTAGCGATCCATCCTACTTAATGGAGAAATTTGGTCGATTCCCACTATTCACATCCCTTCTGAGGGTCATGAGTTCATCATCTATCGTCTATAGCTTGCGGATATTCTAAAAAAGTGTTGATCGAATCACAATGGTAGCCATCAAGGCTCCTGAACCTTTAACATCGAACCTTCTGTTGCATAGGGCCATATCTTCAAGTAACCGCCATCTATGCATTCTCGTGATGAGGTGTAAAAACTGAGCAGAAGACTTTCGGCTTAGTACATCCACTACAACATTTGCCTTCCCAGGATGGAACTGGATGGAACAATCATAGTCATTGAGGAACTCCATCCATCTTCGTTGCCTCATGTTCAAGTCTTTCTGGGTGAAAAGGTACTTGAGGCTCTTGTGAGCGGTGAATATGTCGAAGGTCTCCCTATAAAGGTAATGCCTTCAGATCTTCAGAGTAAATATGACTGCCGCTAACTCAAGGTCATGAGTCGGATAATTCTTTTCATGGTCCTTGAGCTTTCGAGAGCCGTATGCAATGACTCTCTCATTCTGATTAAGCACACAATCTAATCCACTGTATGAGGCATCACTGTACACCATAAAACCTCCACTACCTTATGGTATGGAAAGCACTGGCATAGTGGTCAATCTCCTCTTAAGCTCCTGAAAATTTTGCTCACACTGTTCAGTCCACGCAAACCTAGCATTCTTCCTTGTCAGTTGCGTGAGGGGACCTGAAATCTTGGAGAAACCTTCAACGAATCTCATGTAGTACCCAGCCTAACCAAGGAACCTACGGACTTCTGTTATCATCTTCAGTTGTTCCCGCTTTACAACAGTTTCACTCTTGGCTGGATCAATGATTATCTCATAGATGACGTGTCCCAAGAAATTGACTTGCTTAAGCCTGAACTCACACTTACTTAGTTTCACATATAATTGATGGTCTCTGAGTGTCTTGAGAGCCACTCGTAACTGTTGCTCATGCTCCTCTCTCATTTTTGAATAGATGAGGATATCATCTATGAAAACGACCACCGATTTGTCAAGGTGTGGTTTGAATACCTGGTTCATGAAATCTATAAACGACATCGGTGCGTTCGTCAATCCAAAAGGCTTCACTAGAAACTCGTAGTGTCCGTATCTAGTACGGAAAGCAGTCTTCAAAATATCCTCGACTTTGATATTCAACTGATGGCAACCCGACCTCAAATCGATCTTTGAAAAGAATTTTGTAATTTGTAATTGATCAAAGAGATCATCAATCCGCGAAAGTGGATAACGATTTTTAATCGTCAACTTGTTCAACTAGCAGTTGTCGATGCAAAGCCGCATCGAACCGTCCTTCTTAATAAACAGTACCGGTGCTCTCCAAGGAGATACATTAGGTCTGATAAATCCTTTATTTAAAAGCACTCGAAGTTGCTCTTTCAGTTCTTTCAACTCTGTTGGCACCATGCGATATGGAGCTTTCAATAACGGTTTAGTGCCTGAGCTAATTCAATCGCGAACTCAATCTCCCAATCAGGTGGTAGTTCAGGGAGATCCTTGGGAAATATGTTCAAAAACTCGCATGTAACTGGAATGTCAACAATGTGAGTCTTCTCTTCCCGTTGCTCTTGCAAGAAAGTAAGGTATCCACTGCACCCATTCTTCAACAGACATTCGGCTCGAATAGCGGAGATGAATGGTACGACACTGGACTTGATGCCCCAAAATCGAAAAGATTTTCCTTTTGGAGGGCAAAAGGTCACAATCTTTCGGAGGTAATCGACGCTCGCATGATATGTGGATAGCCAGTCCATACCAAGGATTACATCGAATCCTTCCATATTCAACAAAATCAGATCAACCACCGTCTCATGGTCTTCGATAGGGATGATGACTGATTAGCAAATTGTATCCATGCTCACTGCGTTTCCCGTAGGGACCGACACTGCTAAAATGAAATCTAGAGACTCGAGAGTTATGCTCAATTTTGTCGCAAATTGAGGGGTGGAAAAGGAGTGGGTAGACCCTAGGTCTATCAAGACTCGTGCCTTGTGATAACAGATGTCATTATCCTAGTAAAGATGTAGGGTACCTAAGTTTCAACAACATGGTGTATTTAAGTACACTCAGTGTGGTGTCATAATATGAATGGAATATCCTAATTGAAAACATATCTCAAGAACATTGCATAATTGAAGATAAGGTAATAATTTAACCATTAGTGGTGAAGTCATACCTTGGATAACATCATTTGATGCCTAACCGTCATGAGCAGTGACAGCGTAAGCACGACCTTGAATAGTAGGTCGAGAAGATCTTTGAGTAGACGCCGAAGCGGTCCTTTCCTTGCTCTCTTCGGGACAATCCTTGATCAGGTGTCTTATCCTGCCACATCGGAAGTAAGCTCCAGAGTTCTTCCTGCAATCTTTAGTCTTGTGTGGTTTCCCACACCTTACACATAATGGGACCGGAGAGGAAGAAGTGGCCCGCGCAGATTCTTATGCCACTGATTCCCCACTTGCTGCAGTGCCTGAAGGACGGAAGGGTCGTGTAGGCAAGGGTGCATGAGGCCTTTGATAGGAGATCGGTCTTGAATAGGTAGCTGATCTTGAGTAAGCTGGCTAAGTAGGATATCATGGCGGTCTCGAAAACCTTGGCCTCTTACTTGTCTGCTCAAAGTAACTTGACTGCCCTTGACTAGATCTATCCCTATTTTGCTGGTCTCTCCTAGCAAATATTTTATCGATGTACTCCTCAGCAATAAGGGCCTTTGCCATTACTCCTCCATACATTTTTAGTTCCAATATTGAAACCCTTTCCTGAATATTCGACCTCAGACCATGCTGAAACTTCCTAGCCTTCATTAATTCAATGGCTACGTGTTGAGGTGCAAACCTCGAAAGTCTCGTGAATATCTCGTACTCGCTCACGGTCATTCTATCTTGCATCAATTCTATGAACTATTCTTCCCATTGATTTCTCACTACATTGGGAAAGTACTCTTCATTGAACGTCTCAACGAACTCAGCCCAAGTTCATGGAGTGTTTGGAATCTCCTACTCTCTGGTCATGGATACTGATTTCCACCATGGGTTAGCTTCTCCATCCAACTTGAAGGCTGCCCACCTTACCTTTTCATCTTCGGTGCAAGGAAGCGTGCTAAAGATTTTCTCCATCTCGTTTAGCCATCTCTCGGCCTCAAGTGGATCAGTTTGACCCAAAAGGTTTGGAGGGCGCATCCTCCTAAACTTCACAAACCCGAAGGGTTGGTTTCTGGTGGCAAGTAACTCTGCTTGTTGAGCCATTGACGCCGTTTGTTGTGCCATATTGTTAGCCAAGGCTTCCAACACTTACTCGACACGTCCTTAACTTACTCTTCCTCTTCCACCTACAGGATTGGCGTTAGGACCAATAGCAATCCCAGCACCCCTAGAAGTATCTATGCCCTCTGGAACATCTTTCACGCGAACCGTTCTCAGTCTGTCTCTACCTCTGCCTCTACCTTTGAATCATGGGGCCATACTAATCTGTCATTGTTCAACAACTTTGATCAGTATTGATTGTGAAATAATCAAGCCCATCGTCCTATGGACTATGAATCTAGAACCATGACTTTGATACCAACTGTGACAGCCCAACTTCCCTTGCCCGTAATATCGAGAAAGTTGGCTCGCCATTAGTCCAGTTCATTCATAACTTAAACAGAAACTAAAGAGGAAACAAATACATGGTAAAAACAAACATTCTAATTCTCTACATACTCACATACCGAAAAAGGAACCAAGATGAACCACTAGTGATGGCCGTTCATTACCTAAACAATAGTTCCAATAGTGGTTTCCCAAATTTATATACAATATGTTAGTCCTTACTACATACAAAACATTCTATATACCAGTCTTGGGGCCCAAAATCCAAAATGTATCCAATTCAAAGGATTTAAAGAAACTATACTGAGTTCAACTCATCAGGTGAAATCTCTGACTCTTCGTCCGGATTGTAATCTGGGTGGCTCTCGTAGCCCTAATCTTGAGTAGTATCCACACCTATGACGTATAGTCGGGGTGAGCTAACAGTCTAAGCTCATTAGAAGAAAACTCAATCTCAATTACATCTTACCATAACAACCATGGTTTCAAAGACATGATTCTAAGCATATGATTTTCAAAGAAGATATTCAAAGCAGATTAATTAACTAAATTTCAAGGACTAAAATCAATTGCAGTTTCTCGTACAAATATCATTTCATGTTCTATAAATTGAATTCAAACAAATTAGGATTTCAGATAGTTTAGGATTCTTATTGGTTCTTAACTTGTACATGCAATGCTTCTCTTATCAGTTACTTAAATCATAATTTAAATAATCTCCCAAGCAATTATAGCTTGGGAGCCGAAGATTTTCGATGGGAACCCCTACTTAATCATCATCGTTCAAAGAACACTTTTCAAAATTGCTACAAGCCCCCGCGTTATGAGGAAACTTGTGCCTCACAAATTTACCGTCAACACGATTCAAGAATGGAGGGGTTCGTTCGTGTGAACCTTAAATCAAATGCAGATTCTAACACATAATTCAGAGTATTTATATAAATAGTTAGATTCAGGATTTTGAGTTCAAGGTGTAAGTGCCATTTTGAGTTCAGATACAGATTCAAATTTCAGAGTTTGTAACCATGTTCAAAAGCATTTTCAAAATTATCGAGATTCGTGTTGATCATACCATGGTATTCATGTTGGTGTTGAGGTTTCCCTACCTTAAATTCGGAGTCATTCAAAGCGATTCAAAGGTCCTCATCTACGCTCTCCCATTCTTAACCTAGATCACATTAAGATCGTACTATGTGGCAATAGTGTCGAAATACGGATTGACTCGAAGTTTCCCAAAGTTTTTCCAAGAAAAACTGAACTAGCTAAAACAGAGCAAATCGATCGGTCGATTTCCAAAGGTAGGGAAATCCGATCGATCGATTTCTCCAAAATTTCCACACATCCCTATTCTACACAATCTGATCGATTGATTTCAGAAATCGATCAATCGATTCCTTCAGAAACCTTACATATCCCTGTCCTGTCAAAATTGATCAATCGGTTCCTGAACCGATCAATCGATTTTGAAAATTTCTGTAGCCTACTCGGCTTCTTCTTCTTTGGTTCATTTTCCCCCAAATTCAAAGGATCTTCATTTCTTTTTCACACAGTCATCAATCTAAGATTAAGACAATTCATATAACATTAAAATACTAACATGCTCACGTTTTGAGGTCATTTATGCGGTCCACGATGATTTCTATTGGAAGGGGATTTCGAAGTAAGTCTTGCATTTTCTTGCGGCCCTCAAGATCGAAACAGAGCTCAACACGAAGCTCCGTGCTTGTACGCATGATCCTCATTTTCTCGAGTCATAGAAGATGCATCTACGATGGTCGTTTCATGCCCGCTCAAACCCACACCCTCACACGCTCTTAGATCCAAGTGATGTTGGAGCTCAAAGCTTCTCTGTGATTGGAATCGCGAGAGAGATTGGAAACTTCGGTGATCCCCGCGAGGGAGATGAAGGAACTTGCAGTGGGATCTAGCCATGGGATCTCAAGAATGGTTTTGGGGAGAAGGAGCTTGCTCTTCTGTCCTCTCTTACAAGGCAAAACAAAAGGAAATAAATATCTTAGATATTTATCCCATAATCTATCCACTTGACTTAAAGGGGCTTACTTGGGTGTTAAGCCGGTTCACCGCACGTCGGTGCACAGTTTATTCATCTATGGTTAGAACCATCTCTAACTCCACTCTGAATATGAATTATTCCCACAAATCTAAGTTCTCATCATGTGACTTTCCGAACACGTACACCTAGGCGGCCGTGTTCAGTTTGGAAAATTTTCGAGACGTTACAAGAAGGGCATTTTATCAAGGAGTGTTGTTCCTAGGGTGATTGCTTCAAAAGGGCAATTTTGGAAGTGAAAATTCTAGGACAGCTGTCATGGAAGTTGATGAAGTAAAAGGTAGATTTGGCAATAATCTAATAAGTAGGGACAAATTTGGAAAGTAAAATATACTAATAGTTTAGAAATTAGAAAACGTTCCTCTTTTATAAATAAGGTATAGAAATTAATTACAACTCTTGAATTTTTCATTCAAAATTCTTACCCCTTCTTAATCACTTTATGAGTAAGGGAGCCATTACTTGCACACGTTTTTCAAGTGATTTCACAGAATTTAAAGAAAGACTTGTTATTTTACGGACATGTGATATGTAAAAATGCAATATGGGCTGTTTGATTTGAAGTTCATGATCAATAGATCTATGGTAGATAAAATTAGAGCAAAACACGATACTTGTCAGCTGATTTATTGTAGTCAACTGTTGAATTATATAATAGCTTTTGACTCCATTTAATCAGATGATGAAAATTATATTTTTTTCTAATCTTTTGCAATTGATATCTTTAAATCATGCACTACAAAATTTTAAGGGTTTTAGTGGCGCATCTTAGTGGCGACCTACTTTTTTTTTTTTTAATAAGAAGAGGTTAAATTCATTAAGCCAAATCAGCAATGATAATAGGTACAATTTGAAGTGGAACATCCTCTATCCATGACTACATATCAATGAGAGTGAGACCCATTTTTGCTAGACCATCAGCCGCTTTGTTTGACTCTCTTTTCACATGGTTGCATGAGAAAGAATGGAAAATTTTCAATTCCATTTGAATTAGTTTCACAAAGACGCTAAGCAAAGAGCCATTATCGGCTTGGTCCGTGATGTCAGAGATGACAGAACTCGCATCCCCTTCCAAGATTATTCTTCTAAGCCCATTTTCCTTTGCCCACTTAACGCCTTCATAGGCTGCCAATAATTCCCCATGCTCCTCAAAAATCACATTTTCAATACATTTTGTCATGGCCACCATTGGATTTCCCAAGTGGTCTCTAATGATGGCTCCCAAACCCGCTTTCTTGGTGTGCTTGTGCCATGCACCATCAACGTTGAGTTTATAGATTCCTTCAACTGGTGGTTGCCATTTGATGACTCAAGTTTGTTGTGTCATAATTAAATTCTGATCGATGCAGTTGTTTGCTTCCACAAATTGATGAAGATAGTCTTCGGCGAAGGAGGACATGACAATTGGATCCCCAATTTTGCTCCCATGAGTAGTTTTGTTACGGTGGTTCCAAATTGCCCATGCTATTGTAAAGAAAAGATTGGTCAAGTCTCCCCCCTGAAACTTAATGAAGTTCTTGGCCCAATCTTGGAAGCTACGGCCCTGTGCACAGTGTGTTCTCCCACCTATAGGGCTTGCAAACCTCACCCGAGCAGCCAACTCACAATCCTTCAAAGCATGCGTAAAATCTTTGACATCAGCCCCACAAATTTTACAGCTCATCTCATTGAGATTGATTTTTGAGTGGAGTTTTGTTTTAATCGGAAGGATATTCTTCATAGCTCGTCAAGCAAAAAAATTGATTTTGTTTGGCATAGGGCTTTGCCAGATCTCTTTCAACACACCATTATCGCGGTTAGTGCTAGAATCACCATTAGTTGAATGCGTTTGAACTTCATGAATCATGACGTGGTAAGCACTCTGAACCTTGAATCTTCCTTTTGCGTTATGCACCCATACTAGATGGCCTTGTGTAGCCACCGGTGTGAGGGGAATAGCGGAGATGGCTTCAACATCTTCAATCATGAAATTATTCGGCAAGATCTCCATATTCCAAGTTCTTTTCGGGTGATTAATAAGTTGGGCCACCATTTGAATATCTCCATGTTAGGAGTGATAATCATAAAGGTTGACGGACGAGGTATCCAATGGTCCTTCCACACATTAATGTCTGTCCCATCTCCAACTCTCCATAAGAGACCTTTTTGAAAGGATTCTCAGGTGGATAAGGGGCTTTTCCATGTAAAAGAGGGATTGGATCCTAGAGAGGCCAAGATGAAAACAAAGATTGGGAAGTTCTTTGCTTTTAGGACTTTAAAGATTAAGGAATTTTGGTTGGATATAAATCACCAACATTGTTTTGAGAGCATGGCTAAATTAAAGGATTCGAGGTGACGGAAGCCGAGTCCCCCAATTTTTTTTTACCTACATAACTTATCCCATGCCAGCCAATGGATACCCCTATCAGATTTATTGCTATTTCCCCACCAAAACCTTGAAATGGCTGACGAGATTTCTAAGAGGAAGGATTTGGGAAGCTTGAACCATGACATAGCATATTTGGGGATTGATTGTGCAACCGCTTTGATCAGGGTTTCTTTTCCGGCCTTTGAGAGGAGTTTTTCCTCCCCCCCATGGGTCCTTCTTCGTATCCAATCTCTGATCCATTCAAAGATTCCCCGTTTCGATCTTCCAATTACACATGGCAGGCCGAGATACCATTCATGATTATTGACCTCGCGAACTTGTGGCAACTCCATAATTTCTTTCTTTCGTTCAGTGCCAAAGTTCCAGCTGAAGGTAACCGCAGATTTATCAAAATTGATTTTTTGACTGGGAGCCGCCTCATATAGCTTTATGATATGAAGAGTAGCTGTTATTTCATCAACTTTAGCTTTGGAATACAATAAACTATCATCTGCAAAAAATAGGTGGAAAATTTTTGGGGCACCCTTACAAATTGTCACACCAGATGTTAGTCCTGCAATATTTGCATTAGTAAGAAGCGATGAGAGAATTTCGGCACATAAAATAAATAGGTAGGGAGAAGGTGGGTCTCCTTCTCTAATGCCATGGGTGGGTTTCACGTTTCCAACGATATTGCCATTGATTTTGAAGGAGTATGATACCAAGATAACGCATCCCATGATTAGTTTTGTCATCCGATGATGAAATCCAATTTTCATAAGGGCTTTTTCAAGAAATTCCCACTCCACACGATCATAGGCCTTGCTCATATCTAATTTTAGAGCACAAGTCCCCTCTTTGACTGTTCTGTTAGATTTTAGATAGTGGGATATCTCAAAGGCTGTAAGCACATTATCTGTGATGAGTCTTTCATGAACGAATGTGTTTTGTGATGCCGAGATGACATAAGGAAGGATAGGCTTCAAGCGGTTTGCAATTGTTTTTGCCACAACTTTATAAGACACGTTGCACATGCTTATAGGTTTGAAATCTGCCATCTTTTTTGGGTTTTTCACTTTGGGGATAAGGACAATATGTGTTTCATTGTTGTTATCTAAGGGTGTATTTCCATTCAAGTAAGCAAGAGCAAAAGAAATTATAGAACTACTTATAATATGCCAAATTTTTATATAGAAAAGGGCAGGCATACCATCCGGTCTGGGTGCCTTCAGTGGGTGCATTTGAAAGAGCGCATGTTCAACTTCCTTTGCTGTAAAACCTTTTGCCAGGATCCAATTTTGTTCACTTGACACCATTGCTTCTATACCATCCAATGCCTCCGCAATGTTCTTTGGGTTTGACAAGCAGAATAGCTCTTCATAATAAGAAGTGCAAGCATTAGTGTAGACACCCAAATTTGGCCTAAGGCCCAATCGAAACACCTTTCGAGAGAGGTGTGATTTTGAGCTTTTGATGGCATATATGAAACCCTTAGGAATCACCCTAGATCCCTTAGGAGCCTATCCTGAACCTCTAGGAACCCATCACGAACCTTTAGAAACCAATCCCGACCCTTAGAACCCATTTCGAACCCTAAACCAAACCTTACAAGGCTATGGATGCAGAGTGGTGCACCGGAACTGGCTATAGCCCTCTACTGTGATCGAGTCTCATACCATTGAGGAGTAGAGGTCGTCAGCTTTCCAACGGTCCAAGAATCGCCCCAATCGAAGGTATACGTCAAAAGATATGACAAACCGAATCCAGGGGGCAGAAAGTTAAAGTCATGAGAGCCCCCTTAAGGACTTGGCGCAACTAATTGTTGCGCCAGTAATAAACTTTGCCTGGTGCAACTAATAGTTGCGCCAGGCCAATTCTCCCTCATTTTAAGCTTGACGCAACTAATAGTTGCGCCAGATTCAAAAGTGGGCCCCATCTCACGAAAATGCCAATTTCCGTGCACTGCTCATTATTGTTTTTTATCAGCATTTGCTTACGAACTAATTAGTTGCTAAGGCATATATGAATAGTGATTGTTGGATTTTGCCCCAAATTTCGTGTTTGGGGTTTAACTTGTTGACCACCTCGACCTTTAGAGTGTGTTTTGCTAGTTCTGTTGCACCCTTTTGAAGCCTATTTGCACCCCTTTAAGTGGCTTAAGGCCTCATCCCATCATCCATCATTGGAGGACCCTTCCATATATCTCAAGGCTCCAAAAACCATAGGAATCCTTAGATGTGAGATTACCTAATTCCTAATCTTACTTAGCCTCTAAGTAGCCTCCTAATCCACCCATCTCCTATATATAGAGCCCCCCACCCCTTGTTTTAAGGGTTGTGAATTTCTACCTAAGAGAGAAAGAGCTTAAAGTGAGAAGATCTTTCTCCCTTTGGTGCACACCCGCCATACAAATTTCAGAATTCACAAAACTCCTTTAGACCTTAGCATTTCATAGAAAACCCTAAGGTTAGGCGTGTGTGATCCCCTAGCCTCCCTTCCCTACCTCTGAGCTTCAAGCCTTAAGAGTTAGAACCCCACTTTCCACCATATAAAACCTTCAAGAGCTCATCAAAGCAAGTCAACGCAAGGCTCTCCCATGGTGCTACAAGGGCCCGAGGGCTCCGGCTCTCCCCTTTCCTCTCCTATCTCTTTCTAGATCCCTCCATCCTCCCATTTGTGCCGTTACGCTGCCGACTTTACGGTAGGAACGGAGAGGCACAAATAGGATTCTAAGCCCTTTTGGGCAAGAGGAAGCTATTTTCTTTTCTTTTACTTCCTTTTATTTTTTGCCATTAGTAGAGACCGCGTTAAGTGAGTTGATCGGTTGCCTAACACCTTCCCGATTGATAACTGAAGCCCCTACCCAAGAGCCTTTGGTGTGGACCAGATTCAGAGTCATATTTTTAGCACTTCGGTGCTCATAAAAATGAACTAGATATCCCGGGACACCGAAAGCTCCAGGTGGTTACTCTATATTTTGGTTAGAGAGCACATCGTCGCGATGGGATCGCCTCGATTTCCACTGTTGCACAGACGGTGACTCTTCTGGGGATAATCTAGTAGAGCCTCCCCTTGAACTAGGCCTTTTTTTATTTTTCTAACATTTTATTGCTATCTTTTTATTTTATTTTTGTTATTTTTTTCACTCACCCCTCTGATTAAGTCACTTTACTTACCCCTACTTTTACGTCATTTATGAGCCTTAGCCGATTGGCGGGCCTACTTGCGCATAGTCTTTAAATTTTTTAACTTTTCTGTTATTTTAAGTGCCTTAGCCGATCGGCGAGCCTACTTGAGCATTGTCTTTTAATTCATTTAATTTTCTGTTATTTTAAGTGCCTTAGCCGATTGGCGGGCCTACTTATGCAAACATATTCCGACAGTGGATGCCGGCCCATAGTGGCAGCACGGGATCATCACCCCCGGTCTTTGAACTAAAGAAAACTTCCAAAAAAAGAAGAAAAGCTTTGAAAAAATTCAAATTGAACCAAGTTAGGGAGCTTAATTAACTTGCTTTTACGGGGTAGATTTTAAAGGGGCTGAGATTAGGCAAACACACAACCACCCGGGTCTTAGTATGGCGGCAGCCCCTACTAGTGATGATCCAGAAAAGTCCTAGCCTACCTAGTATTTGAGAAGGTGCTCGCGCCGGAGGTATATTGGGTGGGTTCCCATTCTAAAACGTAAAACCCTTGAGGAGCACGCTAGCAAGTTATACCAAACTCAAACCCTTTAGGTGCGGTGAAGAGAGAATCGATCATCAAAAACTGGTCAATTCTCGGAAGCCTAGCTTCCACAAAAACCAAAAAAAGGAGACTCATTTCGGGCATTAGTGGCTGCTATCATCAATTCTAGAGGATCGCTTTTCTCATAAGTATTAGTTGCAAGTAAAAATTGAATTTATAATCGCAACTAATAGTTGCGCCAGCTTTAAAATCCAAAGTTTTACCTTGGAGCAACTAATAGTTGCGCCAGTGTAAAATCGGTCCCTTGCAACCTGGGCGCATGTATTAGTTACGCCAGGCTTGTTTATCAGCCCACCAGCCCGAATCCTTGGCCCTTTTCACATCCCGAGTTCCTTGATTAGTGTGCTTAGTGCCTTGTTTGGGCCCCGCCATCTCCGACACCCAATACGCCCCCGCCGGTCAAAAGAAGACAACTTCTTTTAGGCTCATCTTGGGGGATCAGGTTGTTTGCCTCGATTTCCCTGCCTTCAATAGATCAAAGGTTCTTCTATTATTTCGAAGTGCATCGGAATCGTAGTCGCGGGTCTTGAATTAAGGTACAAGAACCACTCGAAAAGGGAATTCCAAGGCCTCGAAACCTTTGTTTTTCAAAACATTTTTTAAAAAAAATAGTAATAAAAAAGCAAATCAAAAGCCAAAAAATATTTACAGTAGTTTGTGGTGCCGGCACAACGGCATCATCTTGCCCTCCATCATCCCGTAGGAGAAGGAGGAAATATTTTAGGCCTTATCCAAGGCACCCGTACCCAACCAGATACCGAGACATGTCGTGGGTAGTGGACCCGGCTTACGCCGATCCCGACTCATCCCCGCCACATTCTCCAACCCACTCCCATTCGGGAGAAGTTTTTTCCACTATCCCCCTCACCCAACCCCCCTTTACCGTTACCGGCCCATTTGGCGCCCCCATTTTCCCAACCACTACCCCCCAAAAGATCCATTCTCCATCTTTTGCCCAAGCCATGCCCATGCCAAGTCCAACTCATCTCCCATCCACATCCATACAAAACCCAAACCCGTTCTCCCTATCCACATCCATGCCCAAATTCCCATCATCCCCCTATAGACCCGATCCACCCACATTCACATACACCACTTCCGCCCTAAACAACCCCCCACAAATCTCCCCATCTACACGGGTCATGCCCATTTTTACCGGGGCCATGCCCGATTTTTCCCAAACACCTACTCCTAACCTTTCATCATCCCCACACATACACCATACCTTCCCGTCTCATCCACCCTAGATCCCACCTCTTACCATGGCCATGCCCAATTTCCCTTCCATCCCCTTAAATCCACCATCCACATCCGATCCCCCTTCCATGGCCATGATGGAGGAGATGTTCCAAGCCCATTCCATGTGGAAGGCTTCTCAAAACACCCCCCTCCTCCTTCACACCCCATGTCCCTAAACCCATCTCACACCCTAGCCAATCTCCATGCCTCACTCCCCCATGACCCCCATCAACCCCCATAATCCACACCACCCAAACTCCCATTACCCACTAACCCCAAGGCCCCATGGCCCAATCTCCAAACTCCCACATACCCCAAGGCCCATTGGCCCAAACCCCTTTTTTCCACATATCCCAGGACCCCATG
Source organism: Chloranthus sessilifolius (assembly GCA_021018995.1). Taxonomy (NCBI): domain Eukaryota; kingdom Viridiplantae; phylum Streptophyta; class Magnoliopsida; order Chloranthales; family Chloranthaceae; genus Chloranthus; species Chloranthus sessilifolius. The sequence goes on along the minus strand of CM037593.1, from coordinate 46,517,311 downwards.
GCCCAAGACCCCACCACCCAAGCCTACCCAGGGCCCATGGCCCAGACCAACCAAGGGCCCATAGCCCAGTCCCACCAAGGGCCCATGGCCCAAACCCATCAAGGTTCACTGGGTCAGACCCATCAAGGGCCCATAGCCCAGACCCACCAAGGGCCCATGGCTCAGACCCATCAAGGCCTAGTGGGCCAGACCCACCAAGGGCCCATGGACCAGACCCATCAAGGGCCCTTAGCCCAAACCTACCCAGGCCCATTGGCCCACACCCATCAAGGGCCCAAGACCCAAACCTACCAAGGGTCCATGGCCCAAACCTATCAATGGCCCGTGGCCCAAAATGGCCAAGGGTTCATGGCCCAAACCAAACCCCACACTCATACCTTCCACAATACCCTCAACATTTAACCCAACCTTCACAGCCGGGTCAAACTCATGCCATACCTCAAACCCAATTCTCCCATGGCCCCACACCCCAAGGCCATCTCCAAACCTTCCCCCATACCCAATGGCCCTATCAGGCCCCACCTTAAAACCAAATTCCCATCACCCAACAAATCTTTCCTCACCCCCAATGGGCTCACCCAACCTCTACTCATGTCATTCCCATCCAACCCATGCAACAACAACTGAAGAATCCCGCCCTCACTGCATACTATGCCGACTAGCAGTATGAAGAGGACGAGATTAGGAATAGTGGGGCCTATGTTGGGGCTTTGACCAGCCTCAACCCTCCTCCCATAATTGCCCACCCCCTGGTGGCCTAGAGTGAAGTCCAATTGACGGCCGAGAAAGCGGCCCCTGTATCGAAAGAGTCAGAGCAGCTGAAAGAACAGTTGGACAAAATATAAAAGCAGCTGATGAAAATGGGTGGTGCTGAAATCCACTCCACAGACTTCACAGATTTATGTCTATTCACTGAGGTCCCCCTACCCCCTAAGTTTAAAATGCCAGCCTTCGACAAATATAATGGCACTGGCAATCCTATTGCGCACCTGAAGTCCTACTGTGGGGACATGTGCCAATACGAGGAGGACGAAAGACTACTAATAAAAGTCTTTCAAAAGAGTCTGACCAGTCCGGCTTTGAGATGGTTCACATCATTAGAGCCATCCATGATGAAAATGTGGAGGGACTTAATGCACCTCTTTCAAGAACAATATGTCTATAATATAGACATTGAGCCGCGTAAGTCCGACTTGACCCGTTTAAAGCAGAACTAGAACAAGACCTTCAGCAACTACTTGGGGCGATGGAGAGCATTGGCAGCTTAGGCCAGGAATAGAATACCTGATGATGAACAGATGGAGATGATTTCAAAGAACACTCTGCCAATGATTTCAAACTTTTTGGTATATCAGTAGCAGACCAGCTTTGCTGATCTAATGAGAAATGCTAACCGATGCTAGGACGCCATCAGGGAGGGGCGTCTGAATAAGAATATGCCGAGTGGACCCAGTGGGGTTAGAAGATTTTCATAGCAGAGGAATGAGAAGAGAACAGGAGGCGATGTCCAGAATATAGTCAATACCAGGCCCAATAATAATACCACCCCGTTTCAATTTCAGGCAGCCCCAATAGCACCCATTAGGCCTGAGCAAACACAAAGAATGGGGAATGGGCAAGGAATGCAAATGACCCCGAAACAGAGGAGAGCCTGCTACGACCGAGTCTTCACACCTCTGGGGCAATCATTGAGTGTACTTTTGCCCCTGTTAGTAGAAAAGGGATTAGTGGCTATCCGCCAACCACAACTTCCTCCTCACCCGATCCCAAGAAACTATGACCCAAATACCCACTGCAATTTTCATCAAGGACCGAGTCACCCTACTGATCGTTGCTTCCCATTGAAACACACCATCCAAGATTTGATCGATGTCGGGAAAATCATTCCCCTTGCACCCTCTCAGCGTGCTAATATTCACCAAGTGCCACTACCCTCACATCCCACCGGAGGAGCAGGTCCTAGACCCACCGTCGGAATGATAGAAGATGAGGAGGAGTTTGAATTTGATCGACTATATTAGTGATCGAGAGAGTTATGTAGCACCCTCATCGAGAAATATGGAAGAAGGGAACGTAGGGGTAATTGAACTCCTAAATTTGTCAAAATATTTCCCCAACCCAACCCCGCAATTGGAACCCTTGGATCTCTTCACCACACCAATTATGTAAATATCAATACATACCAACCATACACCACAACCCCCATCAATTACCCGATGAGCCAACAGGCCCCCAATCCTACACCCGCACCCCGCCAGTTATCAATGGCTTGCGCCCGCCCCATTTCAACTACCACCATACACCACAACCCCCTCCGATTACCCTTTAAACCAACAGGCCCCCAATCTAACACCCGCACCCATCAGTTATCAATGGCCTGTGCCCACCCCATCACCCCCGGTTCAGCCACCGGCAAACTCCACCACCCCGATCAAGCACTTGACAGCCAATCAGACCCCCCATCTTCCGCCAATACCCACCGGCTATCAATGACTTACTTTTACCTCCTTCCCTCTAATACCACCACCGTCAAGCTTCACCACTCTCATTTGGCCCAATCTTTCCACCCAACCTGCCACCACCCAGGTGAATCAGGTATTGCCCACACCTCCTGAGCCGACAACACAAGTGCCTCAAGTATCGGTTGCCATACCTTTCCAGCTCTCGGGACCAACCTATGACCCTCACCAGGTCAGGAAGGATATCGAAGTAGCCAGAAGCGCCGGCAGCACCATAGGCCCAACAAGAGGGGAAGAAAGATAGTGCTGTGAACCCTTTCGAAAAAATGAGTTAGGAACATATACTGGAGACTCAGCTGAGAAGGATGCCTGCCCATATAATTGTCTAGGATCTATTGATGACGTCCCTACTCCATTTTTAAGCATTAATGGAGGCGTTAAAAAATGTGCATGTGTTACTCCAAGTTAGCCCAGATGAAGTCGGGCAGATAATCGGGCAAGTGATGGCTCCAAATGCTATTTCATTCTCTGATGCTGATTTACTTGAAGAAGGGTGTAGCCACTCAAAGTCTTTAAATATAACAATCGAGTCTAGAAATATAATAATCCCCTTGGTACTAATTGATAATGGGTCTGCATTGAATATATGTCCGTTAAGAACCGCCACCAAGATCGGGGTTGATCCGTGCATGTTAAGGCCCACCAGAACCAACGCTAGAGGCTTTGACAATACCAGGAGAGAAATAATGGGAGAAGTTGATCTTGAGCTATTGATAGGGCCAATGACCTTTTCCATCTTGTTTCAAGTCATGGATATCAAATCCTCATTTAATCGGAGCTATACCTTCCACCTTGCACCAGAAACTCAAGTTTGTGTCTGGGCACAAGATCGTTACAATCATCGAGGAGGGGCACAGTGAGAAAGAAAAGGCCGCCAATACATTGAAAGACCCAATATGTTAGATATACCACACACCGCTGAGAATGTCGACCTCCACACTTTCGAATATGAGGTATCAACGATACTCCCAGAACCCATTCAGAGCATCATGTCTAAAACAGGAGGCGGTATGGTAGCGGCAGTGGCAATGCTCCAAAAGTGGGGCTATCAGAAAGGCCGAGGACTTGGGCCCATATTACAAGGTAGAAGAGAGCCAGTTGTGGCTAAGGGACAAAAGGTAAGATTCGTGCTAGGATACAAGCCCACAGAGGAAGAGGTCCGAGAAGCCAAAGAGAAGGCCAGGGTCGCCGCAGCAGTGAGAGCTCGAAGGATCAACATAGAAGAGAAACCTCGCCCTAGGCCGCACATCAGGGATTCCTTTGTCAGCATAGGGGTCGTCAAGATCGACCGGAATGGAGTCACCCATTTGACCCCACACAAACCCATAACTCCAATCCATCCCGCCAATCCCCAGATTTCCCTTCCCAGCTTGGAGATAGATTTGGCCGCGTTGTCCCTTTTCAAGGAACGACGGTCGGTACCTGAACAAACCCCCCCTGTGGTGAATCACCATAAAACCCAGTTATCATTTGAGGACATGATCTAAGACGAAATGGGGATTAATATGATGGAGCCTGACTCCAATAAGCCATATCAGTTAGCACCCTCCATCCCAACAGGTAAAGAAGCGGCCCCTCGATACGCAACTGGGCATCTTTGCCCCAAACTCTGGAAGCAGGGAGTGGTCGAAAGTTTGGCACCTATTTTCCAAAAAAAAAATAACCTATAAAAAGTGAGATAAGCCCTTGGCAGGCAATATCTTGTATATACAATAACCCGCCTTGCCAAGGGTCCGTCTCCGAAGAAAACAAAAATCTCAAAAACATGGAAAAAATGCAAAATCTAAAAAACATGGAAAAAACACAAAATCCCAAAAACATTGAAAAAATCCAAAGTCCAAAAATATTATCATTTAAAATTCCCACGACTAAGATCACGTCGATTCCTTCCCAGAGAAAGAAGAGCATGATTGAGGATGTCCTTCTCGATACCAAGACATTTTGTTCGGTCCCTAGAAGAGACATTTTTGCCTCGTCGAGGACATCGATTTGGTCGAGCATGAGTTGCCCTCTACCTCGATATGAAGCCAAGGTAAACGATCCGAATTCAATGGATGGTGAAAGTCAAAGATGAGGTCATCAAGCAATATAATATGGGGTTTCTCATAGTATCTAAGTACCCGCAGTGGCTAGCCAATATCGTACCTGTGCCAAAGAAGGATGGAAAGGTCCGCATGTGCCTCGATTTCTATAATTTGAACGGAGCAAGCCCAAAGGACGATTTCCCATTACCAAACATCAACATCTTGGTCGATAACATAGCTAACCACGGGATGCTTTCTTTTATGGATGGATTCTCAGGATACAATCAGATCAAAATGGTAGAGGTTGATCGCGAGAAGACAATGTTCATTACCGCCTGGGGAACCTTTTGCTATCGAGTCATGCCATTCCGGCTGAAGAATGCCGGTGCAACGTATCAGAGAGCTATGACTGCACTATTTCATGACATGATGTACCGAGAAATTGAAGTGTATGTCGACGACGTGATAGCCAAATCACCGGAGCGAAGCGACCATCTGGTAAACCTTCAAAAGTTGTTTGAAAGGCTGAGGAAGTATCAACTATGACTAAATCCACAGAAGTGCGCATTTGGTGCTATGTCAGGGAAACTTCAAGGGTTCATCGTCAGCAGGAGGGGGATCGAGGTCGACCCAATCAAAGTCAAGCCATCACTGAAATGCCACTGTCGTCTACCGAGAAAGAGGTTAGAGGGTTTCTGGGCAGAATACAGTATATCAGTCGGTTCATTGCACAGCTAACTCCAATCTGCACGCCGATCTTCAAGCTACTAAGGAAGAACTCGCCTGTTGAATGGAACTATGAGTGTCAAGAAGTGTTCAATAAAATCAAAGGCTACCTCCTTAATCCACCTATTTTGATAGCACCTGAGCCAGGGAGACCACTCTTGATGTATCTCTCCACGATGAAAGTTTCAATGGGATGTGTCTTGGGGCAGCACGATGAAACGGGAAGAAGATAGCAGGCCATTTACTATCTGAGCAAGAAGTTTGCTGATTATGAAGTGCGCTACTCTCATCTGGAGAAAGCATGCCTGGCTCTTGTATGGGCTACTCAAAGGCTCCGCCACAACTTGCTATCTCAGGCGGTTCTGGTCTTGGCCCGAATGGACCCATTGAAATATCTATTTGAAAAGTCAGCTCTCACTAGATGAACCGCACGATGGCAACTTTTATTATTAGAATTCGACATCACGTACATCACTCAGAAATCGATCAAGGGGCAGGCACTCGCCGATCATCTTGCCAAAAGTCCTTTACCTGATTATGAGCCTTTGAGAACTGAGTTCCCCGATGAGGACATCCTGTTTATGACAGAAGACGATACAGAAGAAGCAGAAGAATCATGGGTAATGCACTTTGACGGGACAGCAAATGTCGAGGGCCAAGGAGTTGGCGCCATCTTGATTTCACTGAAAGGATCCCATATACTGGTCTCTATCAAGCTCAACTTCCCTTGCACTAATAATATGGCTGAGTACGAAGCTTGTGCCGCTAGTCTGCAGGTGGCTCTCGATCTGAATGGAACTCACCTTCGAGTATTTGGCGATTCATAGTTAATCATATGCCAGACGAATGGTGACTGGAAGACGAAAGATGAAAAACTGATCCCCTATCATGAACACCTCGAGGATCTGATAGCTTGCTTCTAAGATGTGACTTTCTCATACGTCCCTCAGATAAAGAATTGCTTTGCCGACACATTAGCAACTTTAGAGTCAATGATTGAAATTCCCTATGGTGTTGAGATGAAGCCGATCATGATCGAGCAGAGGAATGAGCCGGCCTTCTGCCTCCAGATTAAGGAACCTTCAAAGCCTGATGATGAGCCACCTTGGTTCTCAGATATCAAGAATTTCCTCGAGACCCTAACTTTCCCAGAGGGTACATCCAAGACAGACCGACGAACCATTCAATGTTTAGCGGCAGGTTATGTCATTTGCGGGAAATGCCTCTACAAGCGATAATATAATAACATCTTACTTAGGTGCCTCACTGAAAGTGAAGCGGTCAATATTATGAAAGAAATCCATGAGGGAGTATGCGGAGCCCACGTCAGCGGTCACATGCTCGCTAAGAAAATCCTACAACAAGGATACTTTTCGACCACCATGGAATCGGATTGTTGCAAAGATGTTCAAAAATGCTACAAGTGTCAAGAACACTCCAATCTGATATACGCTCCTGCCATTGATCTTCACTGCATGACCACTCCTTGGCCATTTCCTACCTGGGGCATTGATGTTGTCAGAATGATTAATCCGAAAGCATGAAACGGACATTGATTCATCCTCGTCGCCATTGAATACATCACCAAGTGGGTAGAAGTGGTGTCATATGCTAACATCACGGCCAGTCATGTTAAGAAGTTTCTCAAGAACAATATTATGTTTTGATTTTGAGTACCTAAAGATATCATCACAGACAACGGCACAAACTTTGCAAATAAGCGCATCCGAGACTTCTGCGAGCAATACAAGATTAAGCACCATCGCTCATCCCCTTATCGGCTTCAAACTAATGGAGTCGTGGAAGCCACGGAAGCCGCGAACAAGATAGTCATCCGCATCCTTGAGAAAATAGTCGTCACTTATCAAGATTGGAGCGAAATGCTGCCATTTACTTTGTGGGCCTACCAAACGTCGATCCGTACCGCTACAGGGGCAACACCATTCTCCCTTGTGTATGGTACCGAGGCCGTCGTCCTGGTAGAGGTTGAAGTACCGTCGCTCCGAATCCTCATAGAATCAGGCTTACCCGAAGCAGAAAGAGAGAGATCCCACTTTGAACAATTAAACTTATTGGACGAGAAGAGACTCCTAGCCTTGTGTCACACTCAAGTTTATCAGGGGCGAATCGCACGCCCTTACAATAAACGTGTCCGCGATCGAGATCTAAAGGTAGGAGACACTGTGCTGAAGAAGATCTTCCCATCCCTCCATGCTGATCCAAGAGGAAAGTTCAAGCCAAACTGGGAAGGACCTTACGTCATCCGAGAGGTGCTGCCAGGATACGCCATCCGCTTCGCCACCATGGACGGAGATCATCTTCCTAATCCCATCAACGCTGGATACGTCCGACGGTTCTACTCTTATTCTATCACTATAAGGTAAGTATTGGTCAAACAGATACGTGACTGCTTAAGAACTACCCAAAAGAGGCCATAATTCCAAACACAGTAGCCAAAAAGCATCCCTAAAAATGATGATATCTTTTGCTACCCCATTTGAGCTTGGGCCTTTCTTTCAATAAACCCCTTTTCCAAAAAAAAATGTGTGAATATATATATAGAAAAAGGGGAAGTAAAGTTACCATCAAAATCCAAAAAAATTAAAAAAGCAAAACCCCAAAAAGAGATTGCCTGAAATGGAGCAAAAAGAACAAAAAAAATGTGTAGAAGAATCACGGGGCATGTACAGTAAAAACCCCTAAGGGAGAAAGTATGTTGAGAAAACTGAAGACGTATCAAGGAAACCCTTTTAGACTAGCATACCTTCGAATCCTAACCTAACCCATGGCCAAGCTACACCCTGAAGAAAGCTCTCTTTTAGGTTTACAAGCAATCATAATATCTGTTAAGTCAACACAACCCGAGTTGTGAGACGACACCAGAACCCCATCCAGCCGGCTATGATGGAATCGACATCTATGTCGTGGCTGTTGAAAAAATAAAGAAACAAAAGAATTAAAAGAATTAAAAAAATAATAAAATAAAAATACAAGCTCAAAGCAAGATGGACGTGGTGAAAACCCGAAAGGGCATTACGGGTAAAAACAGCGAGCTTGTGCGGACCAGGTGAAAACTCGAAAGGGCACTTGGGGTAAGAGAGCTAAACCCATGGACGTGATGAAAACCCGAAAGGGCGCCACGGGTAAAAAAATAGAGATAAATAAATAAATAAAAAGAAGAGAAAAAATTGAAGAAGAAAGGGTTGGAATGATTGATTAAATGTTTGAGGAACCCTTTTGTTACTCTCCCTAATCCCTTTTAGGGGCCGCTCATGCTAGTTCGAATCGGAACCCGACCAGAATTGTCTTTGTGAAACCGCACCCCCAAACGCATGACCTGAGGCAAGGAGAAAGGTTTGACTCAACCCAAAGGGATCAATGTTCCGGCCTCGTCAAAAAAACCAGAAGCCCACCCGGGTCCGACTTCAAAGGAAGGGTTCTACCATGCTCAAAGGAGGACCCAGGGTTTCCCAAAGTTTCACCCAGTGATTAAGGCACCAAAAAAAAAATGCACAAAATAAAACCAAAAGGCCAATAGATCTGTATAGAGGTATATAATAAACTGCCTTTTACACCACTTACACCACGTCCCAAAAAATAGTCGGTGTGATGACTAACGTGTTTTCCTTTTTACAAGTATAAACAAAAACAACCAAAACATAAAGAAAATATGTATACCAAAAAATGCGTGTGCATGTGTAAAGGGGTTTTTTTACACCCATTTTCTGTATATCTGATCTGTGCAAAAAGTTCTGTGTGTAGGAAGGAGTTAGCGACCCAGCTCGCGCTTCAAAGTGCTAATCTCAACATGAAGATCATCTTCCCAGACATTCCGTTCAGTCAGCCAACGACCATACAGGCTCTTGAACCTCTTCCGAGAAGAATCAGCATCTCCAAAAGCGACGCTCAGTGATCCATTCAAACAGAGGACCTCACTCTGCTATTTCTGCTCTATCCTTTTCATATGCCAAAAGTTCTTGCAGGATCCTCTTCTCATCCACCAGTAAATCGATGCAAGCTCGGAGTGTCGTCTCTTTCTTTGAGGTCAATAATCTCAAAAATTTTAACCATCCACAGCCGCCAACAACAACCAGCCTCAGACTCGAGAAGTCCTAACCGAGTCTCCCTGCTCAATATCACACATCAGCGTCGACTGACGCGTCTCCCAAAGAGCAGCAATCCGATCTATATCCCCAGAGGACCCCCTAGAAAAGATCAAATCACAAAAAGGGGATCTGGCCTGACAGGGCACCTGCTGAGGGCAGCCAAACTGACGCAACACTTGGAATGGGAAGTAAAAGGTGCTGCCCGTCAATCCTAGGAGGGTGAGGCCCTCGTGATCTCTACTACGAATTATCGAGAAGGTCCGGTCCAGCCAAGGAAGCCTCCATGTCAGCTCGGCATTGATCAACCAAAGTTTCAGAGCTGACATATCGCCTTGGGGGAGCAAGTGGCATCCCCTCAGAAAACATTGGGCCACCTCGCCTCGGGCAATATAAAAGCGGGGCATGGGCCCCAAAACAGCAAAATGCTCACCCAACCAGACCTGAAGCAATAAGGGGCATCCCTGAAGCCCTCCACCTTACCCAAGGCAAAGGAATCAAGGCATCGGTACAGCTCGGCAAGCACTAAATGCATCATGGACCGGCCCGCCTCCAGCTCCATCAAAATATCGCAAATTGCCAATGAGAAGCTCTCTCCCCCGGTGAAGAAAAGGATTTCAGAGATGAGACCGAGTGCTAGAGCTTTCACATTAAAAACATTCCTAACCGACAATTTTCGGAGGCTTTCGTCACCGAAAAGTTCTTTGAGGAATTTTAGCGAACACCTTGTGGGCCCCCCAATGAGACTTTTCTCATACTCGGATTTCTTCAAACCGAGAGTAAGGTGAATGGATTTGGAATAGTCCGGCCGAGGCGTGACCCTTGCAAGGCCCCTGTGAAGCTTCAGGCCAGACAGATTAGATAGCTCCTCAACGGTTGGGGTTAGCTCCCGCTTCCCAAAACGAAATATGTGGAAGCTCGCATCCTAGAATGAAGCGGCGGCATGAAGAAGTTCCCACCAAAGAGGAACCTCTAGGAAGGAAGGAAGGCGAGATAGCCCGAGGCGCTCCAAGTCGGCAAGCTTGCTCTCATTCAAGCTCCTGAACCAGGTTGTTAAAAATTTGGGCCCCAAGCCCAACAAGGGGGGCAAATTAGCTCCGGGCCCTCCGCGTAAGGGAGGGCTAGAAAGCGGGTCCATGAACGTACAGGGATCTTCTGAGAAGATAAAAATTGATGAATGATGATAGACCCGCCTTGAAAAAGTAAGGGTAAAAAGAACCAGTCAAAGAGACCAAGTCAAACAAAAAAGAACTAACTTTTAGACTAACTCGAGTATATAAGGACCCACTGCTCCCCAGGTTAAACCTGGCGCAACTAATAGTTACGCCAGTGCATTTTGGCTCCCTTTCTTGGCTGAGATTTTGACCTGGCACAACTAGTAGTTGTGCCACACTCCGAACTCCTCCTCTTCAGCCATTTCGGGACCTAACTGGGGGACTTACACCCCTTTTGTTTGTTTCACACACCCTGTTCATTTAACAACTGGGCATTTGTTTTATTTATTTATGTGCAGGACTGATCCTACATCAAGGCATGTACCTAAGGAGTCACTTTCTAAAAACATTTTGGGCCAACACATCCTGCAAAGAAACGGATCCGATACCAAGAAATCAGGGCATAAAATCAAAGCGGAACTATCTTTCAAACAAAAAAAATAATAATAATAATAAATTTTCTCCAAAGTATCACATCAACCGTCCCCTGAATTGTTTAAACGGATCCAAATCAAATTCCAAAAAGTACTGAGTTTTTCCAAAAAACTAAAAGCCTATCCCTGGTTTGCGCCCTTTGACTTCTTCCGGCGAGAAGAACTCTGAAAAGTCTGCCTGTCCCCCACCCTAGACTACGCCTGCGAGATCTTGTTGAGTAAGGAGCGCGATTCCTTAGCACGAGCATGCTACGAAGCACAAACCAAAGTCAGGAGTCAGGATCAGTTAAAGGGCAAATGATGATAAAATAAATGAAGAGGAATAGAATGGCAAGGCACTCACCGTCTCTACCTCCCTACGCTCCGCCAGGTGACGATGGTATGCCGCATACTCCATGGCCGATTTGAAGTCCTATATTCAGAACAATGCAATATCAAATGTCAGGACAATCCTAAGAGCGTATGCAGAAAGAAACCGAAATGGGGAGAGATTGGACCATCAGAAGACTTACCCCGGGGACCACCTCAGGAGGGGGAACGCGAGCCGCTTCGGCAGAGAGTCGTGCCTGTCGATCTAATCAGTGCAGAGGCTCGAAAGGAAGCTATCATCAAGGTGTCGGAAGGTCCCATAAACTACGGAGGGATCACCAATGGGGATACCAGCGTGAGAAGTCCCCGACGGACCAGCACCTGACGAGCCCTCACCCGAGGGACCCGCACCAGAGAGACCAACACAAGAGGGATCCACCCTGACATATCAGCCGCACTGGGCTCGCCTTCACCATCTGAATCATCCCCTGGGGCGAACTGTGAACAAAATAAAGATCCACTTAGAGGGGGGCAAAAGCCAAATAAAATAAAAAGAACTAATCCAAGCCGAGACAAATTACCTGACCGAGTGGGCCACCAAATGCTAGAAAATTGGTGCGCGGAATGAAGCACGGCAAGATGAACCGATGGGGCAAGCACTCATATGAAAGGTGATAATCCCTGGGCACGTGAAGGGCATGGATAGGGAGCCCATTATTGAAGAAGGCCGCTGTGAGGTCCTCGATATTTCCAACAGGATACTAGACATCCACCGGAGGGTCCACGGGTATGGCATAATAGCCCTAAAACTGGTGCACCACTCGCTCTCCCAAATAATAAAATTTAGCCCACGCTTCGTAGAAGAACACGACACGACTATTATTGAAAAAGCGGGAGGCACCTACAGCCACTCTATCCCAGAAGGGGGATGCAAGGTATGGATCGGGGAGTATCTGCTCAAATCAAAAAAGAGGGAGACCAAGCAAGCAACACCTCAGTCAAAGGAAACTTCCAAGCTAAAATTAAATAAAGGTTGAAAAAAGAGAGGAGAGTTGTTACCTGCTCGGGGACCATCAAATCAAGTTGGGACCTTACACCCATTTTCAGGTGCTTTAGGCCCACGTCACGGCATCGGGCCTGATGCCAGTTGCTGAGCAGAGGATAGGTGAGCGCCTCCGAGTAAAGGAGCGGGCGCCTGGGGTGGAAGTGGTGTTATCCCCACACCTAAAAAAGAGACAGCACATAAAGGTCATGCAAAAAAAATTGACAAGGAGGGCAAAGGGATGAGGAATTACCTCCAGGGCGGCCTAAAAACCCATGGCAGACTTCGAATCCTCGGTCATAACCCGAGGTAAATTGTACATCAACCACGCATACCCTACACCTCCCCAATCGTGCCTGGGGACATCACCCTAATTGTCCATCACGCTCAATAGGGCCAGGCTGACTCGGCCCCCGCTGGCATTTGTGAAAAGGGTCTTGCCCAGCAAGAGTAGGAGCGTGATGCGAGCTAAGACGATCGCTCGCTCTGGCACGATGTAGAGCACCCTATCTGGCTGACCCAAGTCCACCAACTCATCAGCGAAAAAAAGGGAGGTCAGCCAAGACATCTTGACCTCTGTGCCATGGGTCTATCCGCGAGGAGGATAGGCCCCAATCAGTCGAGTAATGTCCTCCTGGCTCGGTACCGCGTGATAGGATATCGGTATCCCCCCTACCATGATACCGGTAATCATTACCCAATTGACGGGCATCAACGTCATCTTGGCATACGGCATATGGAATGTCATGGTCTCAAGGCGAAACCTCTCAATCAGGGCCTTCAAATAGGCAGCGTCAGCCCTCATGGCGGGACAAGACAGGAACTCCCCAAAGCCCACCTGCTCCAACAAGACCTTCACTATGGGGGGGACGTAGAGGTAGAACTCGTGAAAGTCGAGCCACCCCCCGCGGAACACAATATTGGGCAGGTCCTGCACACTAAGAAAATGCATATTAGATCAAAGAGGCAAAGCAAAAAAAGAGTGCATAATGGAAATAAATTGAACCTTTCGTTTACCTTGCCCGCTATCCCAAAGTTTGAAATATGAGTGTGCTGCTGGTGAACGAGGGTGAACTGGGCGGCCTCACCCTGCATCTCGAGCCATGGGCTCGCTCTCCATTCCACCCAGACAAACTCCTCCCCCCACGGGCCATGAACGATCTCTGGTCCCTCCTCGGGAATGTGCTTATCACCCCCTGACATACTGGGGCAACAAAAGGCAATCACAACTGGTCAAGTACAAAGATACACGTGCAACTTTGTTCTTTCAATAAAAAGGAAAAAAAAAAAACCTTTTACTTTTTTCTTTAAAAAAAAAAACCCTTTTACTTTGTTCTTTCAAAAAAACACAAAAAAAAAACTTTTTACTTTGTTTAAACAAAAAAAAGAGGAAGAAGAAATAAGAAAAGCAAAAAAAAAAAAACTTATGTTTCAAAACAAAAAATTCCCTTTCTTTTATGCTCCTAAAAATCAAAAACCAAAAAAGAGAAGCCTTTCTTTTATAAACAAAACAACAAAGACAAAAAAAAATCCTTAGTTCATGACTATTAAAATAAAAAAATATAAAAAAAAAAAAAACTAAAAAAAAAAAACAACCAAATAATAATAAAAATGCCTTAGTTGGTTTTCCCAAACAAATAAAATCTCTTGTTCTCTTAATTTCAAGAGAAGTCAAAAATCATTTCCTTAATTTTCAAAAAAAGGAAACCGAAAATCCCTTCTTCTTTCTAATTTTGTGTTCAAAAAAGAAAAGACCAAAAATTCAATATATGCAAAATAAAAACAAAAAAGGAAAAAACAAAAAAAATAAAATCCATTCTATATACATAAATAAAAACAAACAAAAAAATATATATGCATTAGGCACCAATAAATTCTACAAAATAACAAAAATAGGGCACCATTCATGAAAAATTGCCAACATATCATCAATAAATAAGCATACAATGAAGATAAACTATTATTCATCAAAGAATGCAAGATTATAGCAATATTTACAAGAAAAAGCAAGAGAAATCAAAGGAAGTAAGTTTTAATGGTTACCTTTTGAAAGAGGATGGGTCTCTGATCTAGCATAAGCCGGCACTCGATCTACACAAGCAGGGCAACAGCAATGAGGCACGCAAAGAGGCAATGAAAGAAAACCCTAGGAAGAGGCGGTTTTCAGTTTCAAAGGAGGGGAAGAAATTTTCGAAATAAAACCCCCCAGCCCGAACTTGGGCTGTTGAAATTCTCCAACCAAGCCTGGCGCAACTTTAGTTGCGCCAGGCAAATTATTTCCCTCCACTTGCTTGGCACAACTAATAGTTGCGCCAGGCTATTTTGAGGCCCCTAGTGACCTGGCACAACTATTAGTTACGCCAAGCATTGAGGCCGGGTCTTGGGCCTGGTACGGGCCAGATAGGTGGGGCCGGCTCCCCACTTCCTCCTTATTTGTTTTATGACCCCCGACAGAACGACATTTCGATCATCCATCGACTTGCTGAGGAAGCCGTGCTAAAATAAAGGCGGACCAAGGTCGATGAGCACCTCGGTCCTACACCGAAAATATAAAATGTCCAAAAAAAAGAGAGAGTCCCCATAGAGAAGCCAAAAAAAATCCCAAAAAAAATTCACATAAAATAATTTTAAAATTCCAAAAAAAATTATATAAAAGAGTTTGAAAATCCAAAAAATATATCGGAAACAGATCTGTATTCCCCACAGAGACGCATAAGCATAAGGCGATAAAATGTCAATGTTTTATCTGCAACGCAGTTGTACCATATTAAAGTCATGCGTCAGAGGTTCGCCTCAGATTTTGGGATCCTGCTTTAAGGTAGGAGCAACGGCGTCGATCCCAGTCAAACAGTCAATGTGTTGATCTAGTCAACTCCACTGCTAAATTTTTGCATTAAGCGCTCTGTTTTGGACCCATGTGAACTTCAGTGATTTAAGCTTCGGATTCCCCATTGGAAAAGGTCAATCATTGGTTGAGACTAACCTGTCAAGAATAAGATTACATATCAACGAAACTATGTGCAACCATGCATTCGGAAGGGTTCATTTCCCTTTTATTTTTTGCAGGCTTAAAACCTGTATGGGTAGCTGTATCCCCGTAAAGTGTACGCCTTGTGTCTGGGTATCCGTATGATGGTCGTTTGTCCTCGTAAATTATACCCGAGCGGGTCCGGGTTGGGGCTTCCATCGCCTTTGTTGTTGCTTATTGCCCCTGATGGGTGCATGATTATGCATAGTTAATTGACGTTTATGATCATTGTCAGTAGAGACCAGGATTGGATACCCCCTTTTGGGAGATGCCCAATGTCTGGTTGGATCTGCTCAAGGAAGTCGAAACTGAATACTCTCGGTCATGCAAAGCTAAGGCATGCTTTCAGAAAAATGGCACGTACTCCTAAAAAGTGTTGTGATAACTATTCACTTCGCTCAGGTGGTCATGCAAAATAAACTTTGAGATCGATAAGTTTGCCCAAAAATCTCAAACCCTGCTTTCAGCAGGGGCACCCGCGAATAATCCAATGAGGTCATCAAATGTCTTGTGGGATTAGATGCTGTAGATACCCAAATTTGGCCTAAGGCCTGATGGAAACACATTTTGAGAGAGGCACATCTTCGAGCTTTTGATGGCATGTATAGAACCCTTAGGAATCACCCCAAACCCTTAGGAATCACCCTAGATCCCTTATGAACCTATCTCGAACCTTTAGAAACCAGTCCCGACCCTTAGAACCCATTCCAAACCCTAAACCTAACCTTCCCGGGCAATGGATAAAGAATGGTGCATCAAGACTATCTGAAGTCTTCTAATAATATCAAATCATATACCAATGGAAAGAGGACTTCTCCAACTTTCCAATGAGCCAAGAATTGCCTCAATCGGAGTTGTATATAAAACGTTACGGCGATTCGAAAATTGGGCCCCTGAATTTGCCTGGCGCAACTAATAGTTGCGCTAGGCCTTTTTCCCTCAAAAATGGCTTGGCGCAACAAATAGTTGCGCCAGGTATAAATGGGTCCCCCCACCCCTCGCGAAGCCAACTTCCAGAACTGCTATCGTTTCATTATTGTTTCGTACATTTGTCTCGGGCGTAACTATTAGTTGTGCTGCATATGAACGATAGAATCGCTACATATTTTGCCCTGAAAATTTTGATTGGGGTTTGACTTGTTGACCACCTTGACCTTTGGGGTATGTTTTGCTAGTTTTGTTGCACCCTTTTAATGCCTATTTGCAACCCTTAAGTGATTTGAAACACCAACCTATCATCCACCATTAAAACCACCATTCACACATTTCAAGGCTCCAAAAATCCTAGGAAACCTTAGATTGCCCATTACCTAATTGCTAATCTAATTAGGACTTTAACCCCTCACTAATCCTCCCTTTCTCTATAAATAGAGAACCACCCCTCTTACTTAAGGGTTGAGAATTTCTACCTAAAAGAGAAAGATCTTAAAGTGAGAAGATCTTTCTCCCTTTGGTGCACACCCCCATACAAATTCTAGAATTCATAAAACTCCTTTAGACCTTAGCATTTCATAGAAAACCCTTAGGTTAGGTGTGTGTGATTCCCTTGCCTCCCTTCCCTACCTCTTAGCTTCAAGCCTTAAGAGTTAGAACCCCACTTTCCACCATTCAAAGCCTTCAAGAGCTCATCAAAGCAAGCCAACGCAAGGCTCTCCAACTGTGCTACAAGGGCCCGAAGGCTCCTGCTCTCCCCTTTCTTCTCCTATCTCTTTCTAGCTCCCTCCATCCTCCCATTTGTGCCATTACGCCGCTGACTTTTCGGTAGGAACGGAGGGGCCCAAATAGGATTCTAAGCCCTTTTGCAAGAGGAAGCTATTTTCTTTTCTTTTGCTTCATTTTATTTTTGGCCATTAGTAGAGACCGCGCTAAGCGGATTGATCGGGTGCCTAACACCTTTCCGATCGATAACTGAAGCCCCTACCCAAGAGCCTTTGGTGTGGACCGAATTCAGAGTCATAATTTTAACACTTAGGTGCTCATAAAAATGAACTAGGTATCTTGGGACACCGAAAGCTCCGAGTGGCGACTCTATATTTTTTCGTTAGGGAGCGCATCATCGCGACGGGATCGTCTCGATTCCCACGGTTGCACAGATGGCAACTCTACTGGGGACTAGCTTGTAGAGCTTCCCCTCGAACTTGGCCTTGTTATTTTTTATTTTTACTAACATGTTATTGCTATTTTTTTAGTTTATTTTTACTATTTTTTTTACTCACCCATCCGATTAAGTCATTTTACTTACCCCTACTTTTTCATCATTTACAAGCCTTAGCCGATTGGCGGGCCTACATGCGCATTGTCTTTTAAAATTTCTTACTTTTTCGTCATTTTAGTGCCTTAGCCAAATGGCGGGCCTACTTGAGCATTGTCTTTTAATTCCCTTAATTTTTTGTCATTTAAAGTGCCTTAGCCGATTGGCAGGCCTACTTGTGCACTCTAATTCCATCAGTGGATGACGACCTGTAGTGGCGGCACGGGATAATCACCCCCAGTCTTTGAACTAAAGAAAACTTCCAAAAAAAAAAGAGAAAAGCTTTAAAAAAAATTAAAATTGAACAAAGTTAGGAAGCTTAATTAATTTTTCTTTACGAGGTAGATTTTAAAAAGGGTTGGGGTTAGGCAAACATACAAATACCCGAGTCTTAGTATGGCGGCAGCCCCTAGTGGTGATGATCCAAAAAAGTCCCAGCCCACCTAGTATCTGAGAAGGCGCTCACGCCGGAGGTATATCGGGTGGGTTCTCATTTCAAAAAGCTTAAAACCCTTGGGGAGCGTGCTAGCGAGTTATACCAAACTCAAACCCTTTAGGTGCGGTGAGGAGAGAATCGATCATCAAAAAACTGTTCAGTTCCCGGAAGCCTAGCTTCTACAAAAATCAAAAAAGAGACTCATTTCGGGGCATTAGTGGCTGCTGTCATTAATTCTGGAGGATCAGTTTTTGCCTAGCGCAAGTATTAGTTGCGCCAGTGTAAAAAACTAGAATTTATAACTGGCGCAACTAATAGTTGCGCCAGCTTTAAAATCTAAAGTTTTACCTTAGCGCAACTAATAGTTGCGCCAGTGTAAAATCGGTCCCCTGCAACCTGGGCGCATATATTAGTTGTGTCAGGCTTGTTTATCAGCCCACCAGCCCGAATCCTTAGCCCTTTTCACCTCCCGAGTCTCCCGATCAGTGTGCTTAGTGCCTTGTTTAGGCCCCACCATCTCCGACACCCAATACGCCCCCGCCGATCAAAAGAGGGCAATTTCTTTTTGGCTCATTCCAGGGGATCGGGTTGTTTGCCTCGATTTTCATGCCTTCAATAAATCTAAGGTTCTCCTTCGATTCTTCCAAAGTGCATCGGAATCGTCGCCGTGAGTCTTAAATTAAGGTACAAGAGCCACCCGAAAAGGAAATCCAAGGCCTCGGAACCTTTGTTTTTCAAAACTTTTTCGAAAAAAATTCAAAAAAATATATAATCAAAACCCAAAAAAATATAGATAGTTTGTGGTGCCGGTACAACGGCATCATCTTGCCCTCCGCCGTCCCGTAGGGGAAGAAGGAGGAGGATTTTTGGGCCTTATCCAAGGCACCCTTACCCAACCCATTCTCGTAGAATGTCGGGGGTAGTGGACCTGGCTTACGCTGATCCCGACTCATCCCCGCCACATTCTCCAACCCACTCCCATTCAGGAAAAGTTTTTTCTACCATTCCCCTCACCCAACCCCCCATTACCGTTACCGGCCCATTTGGCGCCCCCATATTCCCAACCATTATCCCCCAAAATATCCAAAGTCCTACCCCCCATTCTCCATCTTTTACCCAAACCATGCCCATGCCAAACCCAAACCCATTTTCCCAATCCACATCCATGCCCAAATTCCCATCATCCTCCTATAGACCCGATCCACCCACATTCACATACACCACTTCCGCCCTATCCGCCCCCTCGCAAAATCCCCCATCCATCCGGGTCAGGCCCATTTTTTTCGAGGCCATGCGCAACTTTCCTCATCCCTCCTCATCATGCCCCCCCTCATCCCAAAACATACCCAATGCATCCCCTCATCCACCCCATACCCCCCCACCTATCATGGTCTGCTCGATTATATCGGGGCCATACCCAATTTTTCTGCCACCTCCACCCCATCTATACCCAATCATCCCTTAAACCCACCATCCACCTCCGATCCTCCTTCCATGACTATGATGAAGGAGATGTGCCAAGCCTACTCCTTATGGAAGGCTTCCCAAAACACCTCCCATCATCCACACCCCACATCCATGAACCCATCCCATACCTTAGCCAACCTCCATGCTTCACTCCCCCATGACCCCCATTAACCCCCCATAATCCACACCACCCAAACCCCCATTACCCACTTACCCCAAGGCCCATTGGCCCAAACCCCCTTTTCTCACATATCCCAGGGGCCCATGGCCCAATACCCCACCACCCAAACCTACCCAAGGCCCATGGCCAAGACCCACCAAGGACCCATGACCCAGTCCCATCTAGGCCCATTGGACCAGACCCACCAAGGGCACATGGCCCAGACCCACCCAAGCCCATTGGCCCACACCCATCAAGGGCCCGTGACCCAAACCTATCAATGGCCCGTGGCCCAAAATGGCCAAGGGTTCATGGCCCAAACCTAAACCCCACACTCATACCTTCCACAATACCCCTAACATTTAACCCAACCTTCACAGCCGGGTCAAAACCATGCCATACCTCAAACCCAATTCTCCCATGGCCCCACACCCCAAGGCCATCTCCAAACCTTCCCCCATACCCAATGGCCCTATCAGGCCCCAACTCAAAACCAAATTCCCATCACCCAACAAATCTTTCCTCACCCCCAATGGGCTCACCCAACCCCCACTCATGTCATTCACCCATGCAACAAAAACAGGAGAAGTCTGCCCTCGCAGCACACTATGCCAACCAGTAGTATGAAGAGGACGAGATTAGGAATAGTGGGGCCTATGTTGGGGCTTTGACCAGCCTCAACCCTCCTCCCATAATTGCCCACCCCCTGGTGGCCCAGAGTGAAGTCCAATCCACGGCCGAGAAAGTGGCCCCCCCATCGAAAGAGTCAGAGCAGCTGAAAGAGCAGTTGGATAAAATTCTGAAGCAGCTGATGAAAATGGGTGGCGCTGAAATACATGCCACAAACTTCACAGATCTATGCTTGTTTGCTGAGGTCCCCCTCCCTCCCAAATTTAAAATGCCAGCCTTTAACAAATATACCAGCACTGGCAATCCTATTGTGCACCTAAAGTCTTATTGTGGGGACATGTGCCAATACGGGGAGGACAAAAGACTGCTAATAAAAGTTTTTCAAAAGAGTCTGACCGGGCCGGCTTTAAGATGGTTCACATCTTTAGAACCGTCTATGATGAAAACATGGAGGGACTTGACGCATCTCTTTCAAGAACAGTATGTCTACAATATAGACATCGAGCCGCGTAATTCTGACTTTGCCCGTTTAAAGCAGAACCAGAACAAGACCTTCAGCGACTACTTGGGGCGATGGAGAGCATTGGCAGCTCAGGTCAGGAACAGAATACCTGATGATGAATAGATAGAGATGATTTCAAAGAACACTTTGCCAGTGATTTCAGACTTTTTAGGATATCACTAGCAAATCTGCTTTGCTGATCTAGTGAGAAATGCTAACAGATGCAAGGACGCCATCAGGGAGGGGCGTCTGAATAGGAATATGTCGAGTGGACCCAGTGGGGTTAGAAGGTTTTTAGAGCAAAGGAATGAGAAGAGAACATGGGGCGATGTCCAGAACATAGTCAATACCCGGCCCAATAACAATACAATCCCGTTTCAATTTCAGGCTACCCCACTAGCACCCGTTAGGCCTGAGCATACGCAAAGAATGGGGAATGGGCAAGGAATGCAAATGACCCCGGAACAGAGGAGAGCCCGCTACGACCGAGTCTTCACACCTCTGGGGCAATCATTGAGTGTACTTTTGCCCCTGTTAGTAGAAAAGGTATTAGTGGCTATTCGCCAACCACAACCTCCTCCTCACCCGATCCCAAGGAACTATGACCTAAATACCCACTATAATTTTCATCAGGGTCCTGGTCACCCAACTGATCGCTGCTTCCCATTGAAGCATGCCATCCAGGATTTGATCGATGCCGAAAAAATCATTTCTCCTTCACCCTCTCAGCATGCTAACATTCACCAAGTGCCACTACCCCCACATCCCACCGGAGGAGCAGGTCCCAGACCCACTGTCGGAATAATAGAAGATGAGGAGGAGTTTGAATTTGACTAGTCCAATTATATCAGTGATCGGGAGAATTATGTGGCACCATTGCCGAGGAATGGCGAAGAAAGGAATGTTGGGGTAATTGAGTCCCTAAATTTGTTTGATTATTTCCCCAACCCAATTCCACAAATTGAACCCTTGGATCTCAGGGCATACTTTCCATCGCTCACACCCGTCAATTATGTAAATATAAATGCATACCAACCATACACCACAACCCCCATCAATTACCTTATAAGCCCCCAGGCCGCCAATCCTGCACCCGCACCAGCTAGTTAAAAATGACCTGCACCCGCCCCATTTCAACTACCACCATACACCACAACCCCCATCGATTACCCTTTAAGCCACCAGGCTCCCAATCCAACACCCACACCCATCAGTTATTAATGGCCTGCGCCCACCCCATCACCCCTAGTTCAGCCACCGACAAACTCCACCACCCCGGTCAATTACCTAACGACCCATCAGACCCCCCATCTCTCGCCACCACCCACCAGCTATCAATGGCCTACTTTTACCTCCTTCCCTCCAATGCCACCATCCTCAGGCTTTACCACCCCCATTTGGCCCAATCTTTCCACCCAACCCGCTACCACCGAGGTGAATCAAGTATTGCCCACACCTCCCGATCCAACAGTACAAGTGCCTCAAGTACCGGCAGCCATACCTTTTCAGCTCTCGGGACCCACATATGATCCTCATCAGGTCCTGCTAAGCTACGAACAAACAGATATCAATGCCGACAACATTAACAGAGAAGGGGAAGTAGATTTTGTTACCAGGTCAGGGAGAATATCAAAGCAGCTAGAAGCATCAACAATAGCACAGGCCCAACCCAAAGGAAAGAAAGACAGCGCGGAGAACCCCTTCGAGAAGATGAGCCGAGAACATATACTAGAGACTCAGCTGAGAAGAATGCCTGCCCATATCACTGTTTGGGATCTATTGATGACGTCCCCACTCCATTTCCAAGCATTAATGGAGGCGTTAAAAAATGCGCATGTATCACTTCAAGTTAGCTCGGATGAAGTCGGGTAGATAATTGGTCAAGTGATGGCTCCAAATGCCATTTCATTTTATTGATGCCGATTTACCTGAGGAAGGAGGTAGTCACTCAAAATCTTTGAATATAACCGTTGAGTCCGGAAATATGATTATCCCCTTAGTTCTAATCAATAATGGGTCTGCATTGAATATATGCCCATTAAGAACCGCCACCAAGATTGGGGTAGATTCGTGCATGCTGAGACCCACAAGAATCAGTGCCTGAGGTTTTGATAACACACGAAGAGAGATAATGGGAGAAGTTGACCATGAGCTGTCAATTAGGCCAATGACCTTCTCCATACTATTTCAGGTAATGGACATCAAATCCTCATTTTATCTGCTGTTAGGGCGCCCGTGGCTACATGAAGTTGGAGCCACACTTTTCACATTGCACCAGAAACTCAAATTTACATCTGGGCATAAGATTATCACAATCATCGGTGAGGGGCACAGTGAGAAAGAAAAGGCTGCCAATAGCATTGAAAAACCCAATATGCTGGATGTACCACACACCGCTGAGGACGTCAACCTCCACAGTTTTGAGTATGAGGTGTCGACAATACTCCCAGAGCCCATCGAGGGCATCATCCTTAAAACGAGAGGCGGTATGGTAGTGGCAGTGGCAATGCTCCAAAAGTGGGGTTATCAGAAAGGAAGGGGTATGAGACCCAGATTACAAGGAAGAAAAGAGCCAGTTGTCGCCAAGGGGCAGAAGGTTCGATTTGAGTTAGGATACAAGCCCACAGAAGAAGAGGTCCGAGAGGCCAAAGAGAAAGTCAGGGTTGCCGCGGCTGCAAGAGCTCTAGGAATCAACATAGAAGAGAAACCTTGCCCTATGCCGCACATCAAGGAATCCTTTGTCAGTGCAGGGGTCATAAAGATCGATGGAAATGGGGTACCCATTTGACCCCACACAAACCCACAGCCCCAATCCATCCCACCAATCCTCAGATCTCCCTTCCTAGCTTGGAGATAGATTTGGCCGCGTTGTCCCTTTTCGAGGAACGAAGGTCGGTACCTGAACACCCCTGTGGTGAATCACCACAAAACTGAGTTATCGTTTGAGAACATAATCTCAGACGAAATGGGGATTAATATGATGGAGGCTGGCTCCAACGAGCCATATCAGTCAGCACCCTCCATCCCAACAGGTAAAGAAGTGGCCCCTCAGGTACGCAACTGGGCATCTTCGCCCCAAACTCTGGAAGCAGGAAGTGGCCTAAGGTTTGGCACCTATTTCCCAAAAAAAGATAACCTATAAAAAGTGAGAGAAGCCCTTGGCAAACAATACCTCATGTATATAGCAACCCGCCTTGCCAAGGGTCCATCTTCGAAGAAAATAAAAATCTCAAAAACATGAAAAAAATACAAAATCTCAAAAATATGAAAAAAATACAAAATCCCAAAAACATTGAAAAAATCCAAAGTTTAAAAATATTGTCATTTAAAATTCCAGAAAATGTCCCACAAAAGGATGCCTTAATCAAAATGTCCGTCCCACGTGAAATCGACCTCTTCCCTATAGAAATACAAGAAGAGGGAGGGATCACGAGTCTGGATGAGGATGTCCCCTTCGAGGAGCTCCCCAATGAGCTCCTTGACCGATTTGCCAACTTTGAGTATGGCCCTACCCCCATTGTTAAAGGGACCGGAGACGTCAATCTAGGAACTGAGGAGGTTCCCAGGATAACCAAAATCAGAACGTCACTATCTTCTGAGGAAAGAAAAAGCATGATCGACTTCCTTCGATCATACCAAGACATTTTTGCCTGGTCGTATGAGGACATGCCTGGTCTAGATATTGATTTGGTTGAGCATGAGTTGACCCTCTACCCTAATATGAAGCATGTCAAATAGAAGCTGAGATGTCTCTGACTCGAGTGGATGTTGAAAGTCAAATATGAGATCATCAAGTAGTATGATGCGGGGTTTCTCATGGTATCCAAATACCTGCAATGGCTAGCCAATATCGTACCTGTGCCGAAGAAGGACGGAAAGGTCTGCATGTGTATCGATTTCTGTAATTTGAATAGAGCAAGCCCAAAGGACAATTTCCCATTGCCACACATCGACATCATGGTTGATAATACTGCCAAACACGGGATGCTTTCTTTTATGGATGGATTTTTGGGATATAATCAGATAAAGATGGCAGAGGTTGATCGCGAGAAGACAATGTTCATTACTCCCTGGGGAACCTTTTACTATCAAGTCATGTCATTCGGGCTGAAGAATGGCGGTGCAGCGTACCAGAGAGCTATGACTGCACTATTTTATTACATGATGCATTGAGAGATTGAAGTGTATGTCAACGATATGATAGCCAAGTCACCGGAGTAAAACGACCATCTAGTAAACCTTCAGAAGCTGTTTGAAAGGCTAAGGAAGTATTAACTATGACTGAATCCACAGAAGTGCGCATTTGGTGCTATGTCAGGGAAACTGCTAGGGTTCATCATCAACAGGAGGGGGATCGAGGTCGACTCAATTAAAGTCAAAGCCATCACTAAAATGCTAGCGCCATCTACCGAGAAAGAGGTTAGAGGGTTTCTAGGCAGAATAGAGTATATCAGTCGGTTCATTGCACAGCTAACCTAAATCTGCACGTCGATCTTCAAGTTACTAAGGAAGAATTCACTCGTTAAATGGAACAATGATTGTCAGGCAGCGTTCAAAAAAATCAAAAGCTACTTCCTTAATCCACATGTTTTGGTACCACCTGAGCCAGGGAGACCACTCTTGATGTATCTCTCCACGACGGAAGTTTCGATAGGATGTGTCTTGGGGCAGCATGATGAAACGGGAAGAAGAGAGCAGGCCATTTACTATCTGAGCAAGAAGTTTACTAATTATGAAGCGCGCTACTCTCATCTGGAGAAGGCATACCTAGCTCTTGTATGGGCTACTCAAAGGCTCCGCCACTACTTGCTATCTCATGCGGTTCTGCTCTTGGCCTGAATGGACCCATTGAAATACCTATTTGAAAAGCCAACTCTCACTGGACGAACAGCACGATGGCAACTTTTATTATCTGAATTCGACATCACGTACATCACTCAGAAGTCGATCAAGGGGCAGGCGCTTGCTGATCATCTTGCCTACAATCCTTTACCTGATTATGAGCCTTTGAGAACTGAGTTCCCCGAGGAGGACATCGTGTTCATGACAGAAGACGATACAGAAGAAGCAGAGGAATCATGGGTAATGCACTTTGACGGGGCAACAAATGTCAAGGGCCAAGGAGTTGGCGCCATACTGATTTCACCGAAAGGATCCCATGTACCGGTCTCAATCAAGCTCAACTTCCCTTGCACTAACAATATGGCTGAGTATGAAACTTGCATCGCTGGTCTACAGGCGGCTCTCGATCTGAATGTAACTCACCTTCGAGTATCTAGTGATTCACAGTTAATAATATGCCAGACGAATGGTGACTGGAAAATGAAAGACGAGAAACTGATCCCCTATCATGAACACCTCAAGGATCTGATAGCTTGCTTCTAAGATGTGACTTTCTCATACGTCCCCCGGATAAGGAATCGCTTTGCCGATGCATTAGCAACTTTGGCGTCAATGATTGAAATCCCTATGGTGTTGAGATGAAGCCGATCATGATCGAGCAATTGAATGAGTCGGCCTTCTACCTCCAGATTGAGGAACCTACAAAGCCTGATGATGAGCCACCTTGGTTCTCAGATATCAAGAATTTCCTTGATACCCTAACTTTCCTAGAGGGTACATCCAAGACAGACCAACGAACCATTCAACGTATAGCGGCAGGTTACGTCATTTGCGGGGAATGCCTCTACAAGAGATCATACAATAACATCTTACTTAGGTGCCTCAATGAAAGTGAAGCGGTCAATATTATGAAAGAAATCCATGAGGGAGTATGCGAAGCCCACGTCAGCGGTCCCAAGCTCGCTAAGAAAATCCTACGGCAGGGATACTTTTGGACCACCATGGAATCGGATTGTCGCAAACATGTTCAAAAATGCTACAAGTGTCAAGAACACTCCAGTCTGATACACGCTCCTGCCATTGATCTTCACTGCATGACCACTCCTTGGCCATTTGCTACCTGGGGCTTTAACGTTGTCGGAATGATTAATCCGAAAGCATCAAACAGACATCAGTTCACCCTCATCGCCATTGAATACTTCACCAAGTGGGTAGAAGCGGCATCATATGCCAACATCACGGCCGGTCACGTTGAGAAGTTTCTCAAGAATAATATTATGTGCCGATTAGAGTACCCAAAGATATCATCACGGACAACGGCACAAACTTTACAAATAAGCGCATCTGAGATTTTTGCGAGCAATACAAGATCAAGCACCATCGCTCATCCCCTTATCGGCCTCAAACTAATGGAGCCGTGGAAGCCATGAATAAGACAGTCATCCGCATCCTTGAGAAAATGGTCGTCACTTATCAAGATTGGAGCGAAATGCTGCCATTTGCTTTGTGGGCCTACCGAACGTCGATCCATACCGCTACAGGGGCAACACCATTCTCCCTTGTGTATGGAATTGAGGCCGTCCTACCAGTAGAGGTTAAAGTACCCTCGCTCCGAATCCTCATAGAATCAGGCTTACCCGAAGCAGAGAGAGAGAGAAGAGACTCCTAGCCTTGTGTCACACTCAAGTTTACCAGGGGCAAATCGCACGCGCTTATAATAAACGTGTCCGCGATCGAGATCTAAAGGTAGGAGACACTGTGCTGAAGAAGATCTTCCCATCCCTCCATACCAATCCAAGAGGAAAGTTCAAGCCAAACTGGGAAGGACCTTATGTCATCTGAGAATGCTGTCGAGATACGACATCCACCTCGCCACCATGGACAGAGATCATCTTCCTGAGCCCATCAACACTGGATACGTCCGATGGTTCTACTCTTAGTCTATCATGATAAGGTAAGTATTGATGAAACAGATACGTAACTGCTTAAGAATCACCCGAAAGAGGCCATCATTCCTAGCACAGTAGCCCAAAAGCATCCCTAAAAATGACGATATCCTTTGCTACCCCATTTGACCCTGGGCCTTTCTTTCAATAAACCCCTTCCTCAAAAAAAAATACGTGTACATATACCAAAAAAAAAAAGGAGAGAAAAGATGTATGTGTGTAAAGTTACTATCAAATCTAAAAAAATCAAAAAAGTAAAACCTCAAAAAGTGATTGCCTGAAATGGAGCAAAAAGAATTAACAAAAAAATGTGTATAGAAGAATCACGGGGCATGTACAGTAAAACCCTCAAAGAAGAAAGTATGTTGAGAAAACTGAAGTCGTATCAAGGAAACCCTTTTAGCCCAGCATACCTTCAAATCCTAACCTAACCCATGGCCAAGCTACACCCTGAAGGAAGCCCTCTTTGTAGGTTCACAAGCAGTTATAATATCTGTTAAGTCAAACATTAGCCGAGTCATGAGACTACACCAGAATCCCATCTAGCCGATTATGACAGAATCGACGTCTATGTTGTGGCACTTGGAAAAAATAAAAAGAATAAAAAAATAAAATAAAATAAAGATACAAGCTCAAAGCAAGATGGACGTGGTGAAAACCCGAAAGGGCATTACGGGTAAAAACAGCGAGCTTGTGCGGACCAGGTGAAAACTCGAAAGGATGCTTGGGGTAAGAGAGCTAAAACCCATGGATGTGGTGAAAACTCGAAAGGGCGCCACGAGTAAAAAAAGGGAGATAAAAAAAAAAGAGAAAGAAGAAGAAGAGAAAAAATTGAAGAAGAAAGGTTTGGACTGATTGAGAAGATTGATGTTTAAGAAACCCTTTTGTTACTCTTCCTGTACCCTCTTGTCCGACAGGGCCGCTCATGCTAGTTCAAATCGGGTCCCGACCAGAATTGTCTTTGTGAAACCTGCACCGTCAAACATATGACCCAAGGCAAGGAGAAAGGTTTAACTCAATCCAAAGGGATCAATATTCTGGCCTTGGTAAAATCCGAAAACTCACTCAGGTCCGACTGCATGAAAGAGTTTGACTATGCTCAAAATGGGACCCGTTACTCCGTCTCACTATCAAGGCATCAAAAATAGAAAAAAGAAGAAAAGCCAAAAACAAAAAATCAAGAAAAATTCAAACACCAAAAAATGTGTATATATTTCTACTCATTTTCATGTACATATTTCCAGCATCATATTTCAATCTCAAAAATGAAGAAAAATAACAAAAAATCTCTAAAAATAAAAATTCAAAAAAATATCTTGAAAATGAAAAAGTGTAGGTAGAAATCTACTTTTTCTTCTGTTGTTTAGGATGTATTTTCTTTATATGTATAAACAAAAAAGGGACTGACGTTGTCTCGAGAATGTGCAGGAACATCACACGGTCCAAAGCCTCGAAGCAGGCAACTTCTCAGCGATGGATAAATCAGATAAAGCATCTCACCACCGACGTCAGGTCTAACACAAAAAAAAATGAATGAAAATCATTTTGAAAAGGAAAAAAATCTATGTTTTCATATCTACGCATAGCTACGCACTCGCATATTTTCGATGCAGTAAAATTTCAATATTTTACCAGCAACGCAGCTATGCAAAATTAATGTCTTAGGTCTAAGGTTCGCCTTGGATCCATGGATCCTATTTCAAAATAGGAGCAACAATGTCAATTTCGGTCAAACAGTCAATGATTGGATCAGATTGATTCCACCGCTAAATCTTCGCCCTGATCGTTCCATATTTTGGTTTCAGGTGAACTTGAGTATGTTAGCTTCAGTTTCATCGCAAACTATTGTGGAGGCACGGGCTCTTGGTATGCGTTGTCTGGGCATGCGCATCCCGTGATTCGAGGTCCAAATAATGCTTATTTTTAAAAAAAATTGCAAAAAAAGCAATCTTTAAAAAAAAAAGTGGAGAAGAAGGAAAAAGAGAAAAAGAATAAATATGTGCTTTCCCACAGAGCTACGCACATGCGTGTTCTGATGTGATAAAATGTCGATATTTTATTAGCAACACCACTGTGCTATAATAACGTCCTAAGTCTAAGGCACGCTTTGGATTATGGATCCTGCTTCAAGGAAGGAGCAACTGTGTCAGTCCCGATCAAACAGTCAATGTTTCGATCGAGTCGACTCCACTGCTAAATCTTTGCGATGAGCGCTCTGTTTTGGTTTCATGTGAACTTAAGTGTCTTAAGCTTCAGATTCTCCGTTGGAAAAGGTTAATCATTGGTTGAGACCATCCTATTGAGAATGAGATTATGTGTCAATCAAACTATGTGCAACCACACATTCAGAAGGGATCATTTCTCTTTTTATTTTTTGCAGGCTTAAGACATGTATGGGCAGCGGTATCCCTGTAAAGTGTACGCCATGCATCTTGGTATCCGTATGATAGTCATTTATCCTCGTAAATTGTACCTAGACGGGTCCGGGTCAGGGCTTCCATCGCCTTTGTTGTTGCTTATTGCCCCTGATGGGTGCATGATTATGCATAGTTAATTGATGTTCATGATCATTGTCGGCGAAAGCCAGGATTGGATGCCCCTTTTTGGAGACACCCAATGTTTGGTTGGATCTGTTCAAGGTAGTTGAAGCTGGATGCTCTAGCTTATGTTGATCTAGGGCACATTTTCAAATAACGGCATGTACTCCCAAAAAGCGTTGTGGCATCTATTTTACTTTGCTCAGGAAGTCATGCTAAATAAACTTCAAGATCGATGGGTTCACCCAAAGACCTCGAACCCTGCTTTCAATAGGGGTACCCATGAATAGTTCGATGGGGCCATCAAATGCCACGTAGGATTGGACACAAACTGTGGAGCCTTCCGTATGTTTACTTTGCACCTATCTTTGAATGTGGGTCGATCACCCCCCTTACTTACGAAGCTGTTGCATTCAGAATGAATCTCGAACATCAATCACCTTCACATCATCTCGAGAAGCGGATATTTTTTCTGACTAACAGGCTTTCGCAAATCGAGAGGCGAACATTTTTCCCAGCTATTGGGCTTTCGCAACTCATTCTACCTCGGTTATGCCCAGTAATGTCGCTAAGCGCTTGGGAACCGATTACCTCGAGAAACGAATGATTAGCCTAGCACCCCAAGGCTTTCATTTTCTCACCATGTTACTCACCTGATGTTTGAAGTTCGCTCTGAATACAATGGACCTGTCAGTAATGCCTTGGGCCTCTTCGGATGTCTCTTTTCTTTGGCATACTATCATTAGTGATCAGATACCAAAGAGGGGCATCTGTAGACACCCAAATTTGTCCCAAGGCTTGATCGAAACACATTTCAAGAGAGGCGCATCTTCGAGCTTTTCATGGCATGTATGGAACCCTTAGGAATCACCTCAAATCCTTAGGAATCACCCTAGATCCCTTAGGAACCTATCCCGAATCTTTAGAAACTAGTCCCGACCCTTAGAACCCATTCCAAACCCTAAACCTAACCTTCCCAAGAAATGGATAAAGATGGTGCATCAGGACTATCTGAAGTCTTCTACTATTATCAAATTATATACCATTGGAAAGAGAACTTCTCCAGCTTTCCAACGAGCTAAGAATCGCCTTAATCGAAGTTATATATAAAACGTTACGGCGATTCAAAAATCGAGCAGAATTTCAAATTTTTTACTTGGCGCAACTAATAGTTGCGCCAAGCCATTTTCCCCCTGAATTTGCCTAGCGCAACTAATAGTTGCGCTAGGTATAAATGGGTCCCCCCACCCCTCGCGAAGCCAACTTTCGAAGCTCGTTCATTCTTGTATTCAGTACATTTGTCCGCTCAACTAATAGTTCGCCTGGGCATATGAGCATAAGAATCGCTGGATTTTGCCCCAAAAATTGTGATTGGGGTTTGACTTGTTGACCACCTTGACCTTTGGGGTGTGTTTTGCTAGTTCTGTTACACCCTTTTAATGCCTATTTGCAACACTTAAGTGATTTGAAACACCAACCTATCATCCACCATTAAAACCACCTTCTCACACATTTCAAGGCTCCAAAAACCCTAGGAAACCTTAGATTGCCCATTACCTAATTGCTAATCCAATTAGGACTTTAACCCATCACTAATCCTCCCTTTCTCTATAAATAGAGAGCCACCCCTCTTACTTAAGGGTTGAGAATTTCTACCTAAAAGAGAAAGATCTTAAAGTGAGAAGATCTTTCTCCCTTTGGTGCACACCCCCATACAAATTCTAGAATTCATAAAACTCCTTTAGACCTTAGCATTTCATAGAAAACCCTTAGGTTAGGTGTGTGTGATTCCCTTGCCTCCCTTTCCTACCTCTTAGCTTCAAGCCTTAAGAGTTAGAACCCTACTTTCCACCATTCAAAGCCTTCAAGAGCTCATCAAAGCAAGCCAACGCAAGGCTCTCCAACGGTTCTACAAGGGCCCGAGGGCTCCTGCTCTCCCCTTTCTTCTCCTATCTCTTTCTAGCTCCCTCCATCCTCCCATTTGTGCCATTACACCACCGACTTTTCGGTAGGAACGGAGGGGCCCAAATAAGATTCTAATCCCTTTTGCAAGAGGAAGCTATTTTCTTTTCTTTTCCTTCATTTTATTTTTAGCCATTAGTAGAGACCGCGCTAAGCGGGTTGATCGAGTGCCTAACACCTTCCCGATCGATAACCGAAGCCCCTACCCAAGAGCCTTTGGTGTGGACCAGATTCAGAGTCATATTTTTAGCACTTAGGTGCTCATAAAAATAAACTAGGTATCCCGAAACACCAAAAGCTCTGGGTGACGACTCTATATTTTTTCATTAGAGAGCGCATCATTGCAACGGGATCGTCTCGATTCCCACGGTTGCACAGACGCAAACTATAGAGCCTTGCGTATGTCTACTTCACGCTTATCTTTAAATGTGGGTCAATCACCCCTCTTACTTACGAAACTATTATATTCAGAATAAACCTCTAACATCAATTACCTTCAAATCATCTCGAGAAGCAGACGTTTTTTCTGACTAACGGGCTTTTGCAACTCGAGAGGCGAACGTTTTTCCTAGCTATTGAACCTTCGCAACTCATTCCACCTCGGTTATGCCCAGTAATGTCGCTAAGTGCTTGGGAACCGATTACCTCGAGAAACGAATGATTAGCTTAGCACCCCAGGGCTTTCGTTTTCTCACCGTGTTACTCACCTGATGTTTGAAGTTCGTTCTGAATATAGCAGACCCGTCAGTAATGCCTTGGGCGTCTTCGGATGTCTCTTTTCTTGGGCATACAATCATTAGTGATCAGATACCAAAGAGGGGCATCTGTAGACACCCAAATTTGGCCCAAGGCCCGGTAAAAACACCTTTCGAGAGAGGTGTAATTTCGAGCTTTTGATGGCATGTATGGAACCCTTAGGAATCAGCTTATATCCCTTAGGAACCTATCCTGAACCTTTAGAAACTTATCCCGAACCTTTAGAAACCAATCCCGACCCTTAGAACCCATTTCGAACCCACCCTAAACCTAACCTTACCAGGCTATGGATGAAGAGTGGTGCACCAGAATTGGCTACGGCCCTCTACTGTGATCGAGTCTTATACCATTAAGGAGTAGAGGTTGTCAGCTTTCCAACGGTCCAAGACTCGCTCTAATCGGAGGTATACGTCAAAAGATATGACAAACCAAATCCGGGGGCAGAAAGTTAAAGTCATGAGGGCCCCCTTAGGGACTTGCGCAACTAATAGTTGCGCCAGTAATAAACTTAGTTACGCCTGGCCAATTCTCCCTCATTTTAAGTCTGGCGCAACTATTAGTTGTGCCAGATTCAAAAGTGGGCCCCATCCTCGCAAGCTGACTTCCAGGCACTGTTCTGCATTATTTTACTATACATTTCCCTGGCGCAACTATTAGTTACGCCAGGCATATGAACAGTGACTGTTAGATTTTGCCCTGAATTTTATGTTTGGGGTTTGACTTGTTGACTACCTCGACCTTTAGAGTATGTTTTGCTAGTTCTGTCTCACATCTTTAAGTCGCTTAACGCCTCACCCCATCATCCACCATTGGAGGACCCTTCCACACATCTCAAGACTCCAAAAACCCTAGGAATCCTTAGATGTGAGATTACCTAATTCCTAATCTTACTTAGCCTCTAAGTAGCCTCCTAATCCACCCATCTCCTATAAATAGAGCCCCCCACCCCTTATTTTAAGGGTTAAGAATTTCTACCTAAGAGAGAAAGAGCTTAAAGTGAGAAGATCTTTCTCCCTTTGGTGCACACCCCCCATACA
The DNA here is from genome assembly GCA_021018995.1 of Chloranthus sessilifolius. Taxonomy (NCBI): domain Eukaryota; kingdom Viridiplantae; phylum Streptophyta; class Magnoliopsida; order Chloranthales; family Chloranthaceae; genus Chloranthus; species Chloranthus sessilifolius. The sequence goes on along the minus strand of CM037593.1, from coordinate 46,483,386 downwards.
AATTTCAGAATTCACAAAACTCCTTTAGATTTCATAGAAAACCTTTAGGTTAGGTGTGTGTGATCCCCTAGCCTCCCTTCCCTACCTCTTAGCTTCAAGCCTTAAGAGTTAGAACCCCACTTTCCACCATATAAAGCCTTTAAGAGCTCATCAAAGCAAGCCAACGCAAGGCTCTCCCACGGTGCTACAAAGGCCCGAGGGCTTCGGCTCTCCCCTTTCCTCTCCTATCTCTTTCTAGCTCCCTCTATCCTCCCATTTGTGCCGTTATGTCGTCGACTTTTCGGTAGGAACGGAGGGGCACAAATAGGATTCTAAGCCCTTTGGGCAAGAGGAAGCTATTTTCTTTACTTTTACTTTATTTTATTTTTGGCCATTAGTAGAGACCGGGTTAAGCGGGTTGATCGGGTGCTTAGCACCTTCCCGATCGATAACCGAAGCCCCTACCCAAGAGCCTTTGGTGTGGACCAGATTCAGAGTCATATTTTTAGCACTTCGGTGCTCATAAAAATGAACTAGGTATCCCGGGACACCGAAAGCTCCAGGTGGCAACTCTATATTTTCGTTAGAGAGCGCATCGCCGCGACGGGATCGCCTTGATTCCCAGAGTTGTACAATTAGCTATCGCATCACCCGAGTCCTGCCAGATCCCTCATGCATCATAGAGCCCCTCAATAGTGCTATGTTTCCGTCTTTGGGATGCCCTCCCATGAAAAATCCTATATTCCTATCACCTTCATTTAATCATAGCACCTTCGATCTTTGCTTCCACATTAGTTTATCTTTGGCAAGTAATTCATTGAGTTCTGACTTGAGCTTTCTTCCCTCTACCGTAGTGTTCCAATTTCTACCTTGAATGCAACCTAATTGTGTTGTTTTTTCCTTGATCTGGTGTTAAACATTGCCAAACGCATTTTTATTCCAAGCAGCCAAATTTTTAGCCATGCGATCAACCTTATGAATCAGGTTTTCCATAGGATTTGTATCATCAATCAACTCCCAACTTTGAGCAATTATTTCTTCACATTTTTTTTCGCGAGCCCGCATTGCCTCAAAGTGGAAAAGACGAACACCTCTAATGACAGGGATTGAGGTCTTCTTCGAACAGATAATAATAGGATTATGATCAGAGGAACAAGTAGTCAGGTGTTGTACTTTGTAGAAAGGGCAAAGATTCACCCACAGTCCCGTTGCAAATGCCCTATCAAGCCTTTCCCCATCTTGACCATTGGACCATGTATACTTTGGGCCTTCATAACCGAGATCCTGAAATCGGCAATGGTTAACCGCATCACAAAACTGCTCAATTTATAGTAGATTTCAAATTCTTTGCCCAAGCTTCTCATTATCTGCTAAGATCTCTTTAAAGTCCCCTGCACAGAGCCATGGGAGGGAGGATTTGGTGCTAAGATTTTTAAGTAGTTCCCATGATCTCACTCTATCATTTCTTGCAGGTTCCCCGTAGAAACCAGTGAATCTCCAATTTTGTTGATTGTCTGGAGCTACAATCTCCATATCAATATGTACCTTAGACATAGATAATAGCTCCACGAAAATATTATTTAGCCAGATAAATTCAAACCCCCTGCTCGTCCACTGCTATCCACTACAATTGCGCCTTTCGCATTGAGCATCCGTTTGATGTTATCAAATTCTCTCCCCCTTAGTTTAGTTTCAGAGAGGAATATGACATCGGGATCTATCTTCAGCACAAGTTGCCAAAGATCATGAGCTATTTGGGGTTCCTAAGCCCCCGACAGTTCTAACATAAGGCTATCATTGCTCCCGGCAGTTGCATTGCAACCACCACCGATATTTCATTTTCAAGTGATAGTACAGTCCACTTGGGCACCTTGCTAGCACCCTGTTCCTCTTCTACTTCCAATTCCGGCATTGAATCTAGTTGTGGTCGTTTCCGCTTAACATTGAGTGGGTTGGAATTATTGTTGTACGACTGTTGGCTGGGTATGACAATTAAAATTTTCAAAGGTTTTGGTGGTTGCATATAGTGAATTGGTGGTGGCATCAATGTTTTCGTTAATCGTGGGTGATGTTGTGGTTAGATGGGTAGGTTTGGTGATTGGGGTTTGACATGTGGCTGTAACTTTGGGAGAGTTTGGGTCAGTGCCTGCTATGGGTTTAGTTGTATTTTGGGTTTTGGGCTCGGATATGATGGGCCTCAAAGGTAGATTTTCACGGGTTAGAAGATTACAGGAGGATGGATTAGTTATAGAGGTATGATCTGCACGTGCTTGTTTCTTAAAGTTTCAGAAACTGACACCATTTCTGTGCCCAAGGATATCATGGCCAACGTTAGGATTCACCATGTCTTTAACTTCGGTGGTTACTTTGGGATTGGATATTGAGGGTGGTAAATTTTTCGGTTCTCCTTGATTAGCGCCCCCATTGATAACATCGATTGTAACTTCCATATTGCGACCCATCTTTTCAAATTCCCTATGAATTGTGTTGCTAAACATAATCTTTACCCATGACTTAAAATTATCCGTCACTACACATCTATAAAAATAGTGCGCCAGATTTCTGGTGCAAGAAATTATACTCTAAGGCCTCGTTCGAGAGCGTAGAAAAGCTCAGATTCTGAGTTCAAACTCAGAAAGTGAGCCAATTCTGATAGTTTCTGCATCAATCCCATGTTCGCGAGTTTGCATTGGGGCATGTGCTTTCTGAGTAATTCTGAGGGACAACGATAGGCGTGCGTCCCAGTTTTTGATCGAAAAAGCTCAGATTCTGAGTTCTGAATTGCTACTGCTAAATATACTCCACCATTCCTTATACACTAGATTACAACTACACCCAAGTCCAACGGCTAGTTTCCAACTTGCTGCAGCTACTCTCTTCCTCCATAAAACCCTGCATTTGGCTTTTCTCTAACCCAATAAAAACAATAAAAATCCAACCTAAGAAGAATCCTACATCCGGCTTTTTCTCTATTCCAATAAAACAATAAAAATCCAACCCAAGAAGAACCGTTGAAATCCTAGATCTGAAAGTCCAAACAAATTAATCAAGAAAATGAGATTAAAAGGTGGGTAAATATCATATCTGACCTTAAATCTCTGAAATCAATGGCCGAGACCTGCTGATCTTGAGTCTAGATAGTCATTACAGATGTTAAGGGAGATGGATTTTAGGTTTTAGGGGTTTAGGGTTTACTCTGTTCTCCCTCTCTCTCTCTCTCGCTCTTGTTTTTATTGTTCTACAGAAAGGGTTTGAGGAAGAGAGGGTCGGTCATGAATGAGAAGGAGAAAGAGAGAGAGAGAGAGAGAGAGAGAGAGAGAGAAAGAAAGAGAAGAGGAAGAGAGGGACCAAGAGAAAAAGCAGAAAGATAGGGAGAGCGAGATAAGGTGTTTACCCTTTTAAGATTACCCTTTACCGTCATGGCGTCATTTGAGGGGCGCCTATTTGGTGCGGATGGGAAGCACCTAAATTGGGTGCTTCCGCAAGAAAACATTTTAAAAAAATAGAGGTAGGTGCCCATTTATGTATAACCTCCTGGCTTGGTTTTGAGCATTGAGTCCAAGCCCGGCTTAGGTTAACGTGGATTGGAGCATGCTCAACCCAATTCTAAGCTTGGTTTACAAACTTAAACAAGGGTTGGATGTGGGCCTAAATGCAGCCCGGCCCTACCCAGCCCATGAGAGTCCTACCTACAAGCTACAGCCTACAGCCTACAGCCTACATCACATGGATTAGAAAGCCTCAGATCAGCTGGAGTTTTAATAGGACAAGTTTTTGTCCATCTATGTCATTTATAAACCATCTATTGGATCAATGAGCGAGTCTAAATTTAGATCCATTAACTGACATGTGTCAACTCTACATTGTTTTATATCCACTAAGAAGTAACAACGGCTTCGCAATTAGCATTTAGAATAGAATTTGATTGTCTGATAGGAGGACATGATCTCAAGAAATGAACGGAAGATTGGGATGAAAAATGGTCTCCATCATTCGATTCAGGCAGTCAACAACTCACACTGGTTAGCCTTACCAAATATTTGGTTGTAAAAACTTCGCTAGCATCCAGTGGAGAGGATTCAGATCATTACAAAATTATAGCCGTTGGATTAAAACACTTTTTGTGTATGTAATGTAACTTGCAACTGTTTATTTTTAAAATTTTCCAGGTCCTGATTGAATGATCTCAAAATCAAACGATAAGATTGGCATGAAATATAATTTTCATCATGTGATTAAATATAGTCAAAGGCTATTATTTGAAATCTGTTTGACTAACTTTTCGATTGGGTATTAGTGGCCCATTTTAAAATTAATGGCCATTAAATCAGATTCGGAAAAAGTCTTCGTCAAATATGTTCAGTCCCATCTCGATTGGTTGCCCGTAAATTTTAAGACAAATCTGAGTACGGCACATAAACCGATGATTAGATCATGTTTCTACAGTCATAGCATAATCAATGACTGAATCGATTATGAGGATTTTCTAAGAGGAACTTAAAAACAAAGGATTTTGAGTTTTATAAGAACCTGTCAGGAATCTGAAGTAACTTAAGAATGCATATGGGAAGAATCAGGAATTTGACTCTGCTAAGAATCTATCAGGAATTTGGGTGTCCAAGAATCTAAGCTTTTATGGGAAAAACTAAGAAACACATAAACAAGGCCTGAACTTGCCCACGTTATTTCTCTATCAGATTTATTTTAGAGATTGCAGCTTATCGCATACTCTCCTCTCTCTAGAAGTTTTCAAATTTTCGGACGATCTCCTAGTACCTGTGCGATCTCTGCTCGCAGTCTCGTTCAAGCTTCCACTATTCAAGAAAGAAGAATAAAAGAAGGTATGCAAGATGTATTTATATTTCTAATGTGTTGATTGATCTGCTCACTATTATGGCTGGTTATTTGAGGGTTTTATTTTCGGGATTTACTTGGGCTATGCATTTTAGGGATTTTTTGGATTTTAAATCTAGGGATCTATTGGGTTTTGATTTTAGCATTTGATGATTTTCATTTTAGGGATTTGATGGTTTTTAAATCAATGGATTTAATGGTTTTTAGGAAGGGATTTGATGTGTTTTAAATCTAGGGATTTGATGGTTTTTAGGTAGGGATTTGGTTGGTTTATAGCACCTTCTTTTCCCTTGTTCACTTTTTCATCGTTGTTTTGGGAGCACCTATTGGTCTTTGATTTCATTTATTTTTATTTCTATTGTTATTAATATATATATTTTTTGTTCATCTTGGTAACTAAGTTGGCGATTGGCTTTTTGTTTCAATGAGTTTAAATTTTACAATCTAATAAGTGGGCACATTCGTGGAATAAATGCATCAAAGCATGAAGTCATTAGATGTTGTTCTTTCATTTTGTACCAATTCGATGCTCCATTACTGAGCTTGGTTTTATATGTAATACAAATTTACAGTCTCAGTAAAAATACCCAATGCCAAATTTTTTTTAATACTCTTTAAACAATTTAAAATGGCATTTATTTTACTTTTTTATATTTTTTATTGTAGCTGATAGCAAAAGCTTTTCAGAAACATATGAGAGATGATGAAGTTATTCTAAGAAGCATGGTTCAAAATTTCGGCTGAATTCTTCAGATTTCGGCTGAAATGTTTTGGTTTTGGTCCCCACAGAAACCAAAACAAAAACTCAAAATTTCGGGTAGTTCATGTATTGTGGGGAAGATTTCAGCTGAAATTTCAATTCAAAATTTCGGTTTTGGTCCCCACCGAAACCGAAACGAAATCCGAGTTTTTGATCCTTGCTAAGAAGTCATGGTAAAAATTGGCATGTATAGAAATTCTCTATTGGCGAGTTGTATATCTAAATCTGCGTAAGCTAATCCCAAAATGATGGGATTTAAGGTAAGGGAGATGATGGTGTATCGGAATTTTGTAGTTTAAAGGTGTGGGACGGATCTTAATTTTGGGTTTTTATTTGCAGAGATCAATGTTAAATTAGCTTTTGGAAAATTCTTATTTAGGTAATAATAAAAATTGTTAGGATGACTATGGCTTTCAGTCTAGCTTCTCCCTATGTTGGAGGTTTGTATCCTCTATTTTTTTCTTTGCTTTTGATGAATTGCTTTATTCTCGTTAAAAAAAGTCGAGTAATCAAGTTGTGGGATATTTTACTGTGTCTCTAGGCCTTTAGCATCATCTTTAAGTGATACCTTTAATGCATTCTCTAATTGTCTACTGAAGAAAAAACAAGTTGTGGGATGCTTTATTTTGCAATGGCTAAATATGAACTATATTTAAGGAGTTTTTTGTGATTATTATAAACATACAAAGACATGTATGTTGTGTTTAGACTTCGCTCTTTGAGGATGATTGGTTCTTGTAACAGATTGATTCATTTCTACCAACCCTCCTCTGTTTACCCTACTCAAGTGTATCTCTTTAATCCTATTACATGGGCGTACTTTGTATTGCCTCCATTCACCACCTGAACCACATCTCTCGGTGCTCTATTTATGAGATTTTGATTTATCTAAAAAACTAAAGAATATAAAGCAATAAAATTACACGTGTATGTATCCATAAATATACGCTTGGCACTGGATATTGGAGAAGGGCACTACGCCTTATCGACTTTACTAGTTAAGGCCAGACATGTTTGTGAATAGGGCTCTTCACTTGATAAATATTGATGAACATATTATGAATTTAGGGGTGAGTGAGGGGTGTCTTTCTATAAATCTTTTTTCTAGAGAATGTATTGAATGAGTCCTAGAGTAAAGATTTTGTTATCAGATTTCTTAGGCCACTGTGACCTAATATTACAACCCTTTAGGAATACATCCAAATGGTGAACCTTTTATTATGCCCAAGCAAGGGAAGTTGGTTACTTACAATGTCGAAAGTCAGAGGTTTAGGGATCTTGAAATTCAAGGGGTTCCAACATACTTATGTGGGGAGCCTTGTTACAGTTGAATCTGCCTTTGGAGGCGAAAAGATGAGCAATAGAGACAGGAGGAACATCAAATGGAGCAACAATCCAACCCTATATCCATAAGTTCCAAAACTAATGAAATGTGCTCCATTCAGTTGTTTCTAATTTTTTTGTATATTCTACTCATCCGTCTATATCACTTTATCAACCATTTGATAGAAATCAAGTACTTCTAATAAACAGTATGATAATTGGAGATTTTTGGTTCTAGCTATATTGACTCACATTTAGATATTTTGGCTTAAACTATTTTTAGCATATCGTTGCATGCCCTCTTCTCTTAGACCAGAGTGGTTTTGGATTGAGAAGAAGTGAGAAGTTTGATACAATGGCTATCTTCTCATTATCAAGTAGATTTCTGAGTTTTGTTCCTAATCAAATCTGCTGACCAGCTTTAATTTTTGTTTTTACTTTTGGTTTTCTCTATATGATTCCCAATAATCTATTTTTTTAGGCAAAGTAGGAATGAACAAACATAAATTGGCTAGTGGAATTAAAAAACAGGTCGTCTGAACATGACCAAGGATCTAAAAAGTAATCTTTTGATAAAGACTATCTTTTGTCGCTAAGGGAGAAGATGAAAAATTAAACCAAGTGAAGAGTAAGCTTTTATGATAATTGATGAAGAGAACTTAAGTTTTTACTTTTGCTCATTTTATTCTGGTAGCCTCTATTCGCGCCACCTGTTTAATGAAAGCACTCACTTAATGACGTCCAATTGTGTTGCGCTTTTATTTAATGATGTCCAATTTTTTCTTCGTGCACACCACAAATAGAGAGACTTTGCATTTTGGGGATTTGTGCCATGTGAAAACATCATCTAAGCTGTATGATTTGAAGGGCATGTATTATAGATCTTTAACACAAAAAATTGGCATGAAGTATGATCTCTATCAAATGAGTTTATGTAGTCACAGGCCATCGTCCGATTCAGCAATTGACTTCATGGAATCAGATGATAATGATCGTGTTTTATGCCAATCTTTTTCATGAAAGATCCTTAAATCATGACCTTCAAACCAACCGATTAAGATGGTGTTTTCACATGACACAGATCCCCAAAATGTGAAGTCTTTTCATAAAATAAGTACATTTGGAGGCTTATACACCATAGAATTAACCTCTTGGTAGTAATAGTTGTCATACGAAGATAAATACGTTTTGAGCTTATGCAATAATTTAAGATAAAACCTAACGCTGCATACTTTTGAAATAGAGATATGTTGACCATTTCCATCTACCACAACAATTTCAGACTTGAGGATATCTGTGTGACGAACACTTGATTAAGTAATTTAACACACCCCATTGCCTCCCTACGATGTAGTTAGAAAATTTTGGTTCTTAACATCATCAATTTTTTTGAGTCACAATATTATTCACTTGGCTGGTTGCAAGAGTTATCTTTATTTTTAGTCTATTTTGTCACATCTATTTGTATTAAAATCAACTTGGAACATTGTTTGAGGTGGTCAGGATATTCAACAAAGAAGTTGGAGCTTGTTGAAATAATATATCACACGAAAGGTAAGAGTTGGATGCGAAAGATTAGGTACACCTATTCTTTAAGGTTTAAATAATTTGAAGTATGAGCAATTTTATATTAATGCTTTTAATAGATAAGTAATATATATATATATATATATATATATATATATATATATACTTTTTTATGGTTGAAATAGGGTTTCCAAAGAATATCGTGAAGGAGTTGAAGGATTTCTCGAGCAAGCAGTAACCCCGTGGAGCAACTTTTAACAGGTTGTTCAAGTGTCCATGTGTTAAATGCTACAATGCACGATACCTAGATAGGGAGACAACATACAATCATATGATAATCAATGGAATTGATCAAAATTATCAAATATGGTCTTTAATGGAGAGGAATTACCTCAACCAAGTTCTATAGAGGATAATATGATAGACCATGTACCTGATGAAGACAATGAGAGTAATGCTATGAGGACAATAGTGCACGATGCATTTGGAATTTAGAACCTTGAAGTTTCAGACTATTTTGATTAAGGAATAATTGATTTGCCTAATGTTAGTACTGCCAAATTTTATAAATTGACACATGATGTCGAGAAAGATCTATACCCAAGTTGTAAAAAACACACAAAATTATCATTCATTGTTAGACTATAACATATCAAATGCATCAGTGGATGGAGTAACAAGTCCTTAACTATGTTTTAGTGTTTATAGCTACCAAATCTTCTAATTTCATTGATACAGACATGCAAGAGTTTGACGCAACAAGAGCTTGGCCATGCTGATTTTTTTGTTAAGACACACACTCGCAAAGATGGTTTGCTGGTGAACAATGAGGCTGCACAAGTGATAGTGAGTTTACTCACCTTTTCATCAACATTTTTTTATTGGAGAAAACTATTATCTGTCACTTATTTTGTCATTTAATAATAACAAAAAGATGAAACATATTTGATTACAGCAAAAGATCCAAGATGTCATGAAAGAACAAGAGGGTTCACTTGATCCAATTGCCAAAAATGATATAATTGCTCAAATTTTTAGAAAAGAGAAACCCGGTCGTGTCCAGGGATATGGATTTGGCATGACCCCCACTAGATTGTGGGGATCATCTTCTGTCCATGGCAGACCCTCTGTTAGTGAGTTTGCTGAAGTTCAAGGAAGGATGAAGAAAATGAAGGAGAAATTGAAAGAGAAAGATGCCTAGACATCACGTAGAGATGCCGAGATTGCCGATCTTAGGAATATATTACTTGTTGTAAGTGGTGCATGATTATCAACTAGCAAACTTAATATTTTTATTAGGTTTATTAAATGATAGATAACTGATTTTATTACTAATTGGTTCATGGATACGGAGTCTAACTATTTTATATTTTTTAATTTACAGATTTGTGAAAATAATAATGTTGCACCACAATTTATTGATTGAGAAAATACCTATGGAGACATGGAGGTCTTGGTATATAGAGATGACTTGTGGTATATGGAGAGAGCATTAGAACTATTTCTTTTAGAATTTTATTTAGCATTGACTTATGATAACTTATTTTGCTTAAATATTCATTTTATTGGTAGTATCCTTAATTGATTATTTTTAAACAACTGAAAAGTGAAAAGTGTTGGATCAGTGACCCTTACTGAAACTAGTATTTTGCCATTTACTTTTACTACAAACAGTTTTATTGCATAAATAATAGTGATACTAGCTATTAGAATGGTTGAAAATTTTCCCAACCCATCTCATCTCTTTTCTATGTTGTTAATGAAGCCATTTTTATTATCATACTATTTTTGTATGATGACTGTATTTGGCTTGTCCTAGCTGCGCTCAAGTATCTTGTCAGCCTGAAGCGTGTTTTTGGACTCCCGTATGGAGGGGGCGGAGAGCTGATGGGCTTTGGGGATGAGTAGATAGAGAAGGTTTTTTTAGAGCGGGAAAAACGTGCTCTGTTGGGGAGCGAGTAGCTCGCTGACTTGAGTTTGTCCATCTCGTTTCTAAACACAGTCTTAGTTTTAGAGACCCAGAGACTGATGATAGTGCTAATCAGGTGGGATAAAATTTTGGCTGCCTAATGGAAATGCCCAACCCGACCTGATGCTACACCTGACCTGACCCAAAGTTCGAGTTGAGAATTTAATCTTCTTTATTTTTATTATTGTTGGGTACATCTATTAGGAATGAGGAAAAAGGTAGCTCTATCCGCACGTACCAAATCTTGAAGGGCACATTAACTACTTTGAATAAGATGACTGATATAATTCTTTGTTCCAGTTGTTCATAGTTTGAATCTTGATACTATATCTTTACCATCAGGCAATCAAACTTTTATTCCATATGGTGCATGGCGAAAAAAAGTGACCATTAAATCACATGTGCACGTGAACTAGTTCATGTGCACATGTATTTAATGGCCACTTTTTTTGGGTGTGGGTGCCCTTGAGATTCGGTATGTGCGACTAGAGCCAAAATTTTTTTAAATAAAAATAAAAATATTTTAGTGACGGTTTTGTGTGATTAAAACCTATTTTTAAAAAAAAAACTTTTAGCGGCGGTTTTATAAAATCGCATCTAAAATGTTACATTACCGACGATTTATTATGTCAGTACCCGTCCGTATAAGCTGTTTTAGTGGCAGTCAAACATTGCCGGTAAAATAATATAATGAGAGTCAAAAAGTCTCTAAAAAAATACGCCTTTACATAAAAACAAACACAAAGAATTACCGACGCCATTTTTAGCTACATTTTTTGCCAGGGCCATTAAGAGTATTAGTGGCGGTTGACTTAGCTTTAGCGGCGGTTGTTAGCCATAGGTAAAATCCTTATATTTGGTAGTGATGGTCTTCAAATCAAGCAGTTTAGATGATGTTTTCACATAATAGAGGTCACCAAACTTGCCCGTCTTTCTTTTAAATTCGATATAATCTGGTGCAATTACTTGAAAAGCGTGTGCAAGTAATGGCTTCCTGTGTGTAAGTATATGTAATTAATCATAAATTGGTGTATAGTAATAATCGCTGGATAAGGCATTCATAGCCACATATTAACAACTTATATATGGTGAAGGTTCTCGGATTAAGCTAATATAATAAGATCAATGATGAATGCCATAGATTCTCGGAAAGCTAATATAATAAGAATATTTAAATGAATCAATAAATTAGTATATAGAGTCGTAACAGTATGCGCAATTTGCATGCGCGTTTGAAATATGGTTCTAAAACTGAGCAAACTGATGAATTACTTGACTCGCTAAGATTTCAAGTCGAGTCGAGATTTCACAAGATATTGATTAAAACATGCATAGTACCTAAGTCTCGTTATGGGATATTATTTAATATAATTTTTAATGTATTAAAATAATGAAGCAGGTCATTGAGGTGGTTGGTTAATTTTCTTGGGTTTATGTACTTTTTACTCAATTCGTTATGAGTTCAACTTTTTTCAAGCCTCATATTCACATTATTTTTATGGATCGAATTGGGTGGGTGCTGGTCATGAGTCAGATCATTTACCTCACTGGGTTAGACCGGTCTTTTATATTGACCCAGTGGATTCTCTGACCCCATTTTGATTAGTCCAAATTTCTTTGATCGGATCATTTATATATATATATATATATATATATATATATATATATATATATATATATATTTTTTTTTTTTTTTTTTTTTTTTTTTTTTCCCTTATTAACTGACCCAACTTAAAACAATGATCTCGTGCTTGTTACAACTCATTTTTTTTTTGCAAATGACCTATTAATTTGGATCTGCTTGACCAGACCTATCCAATAAACTTAATTATGAAACCTTTTGTGTGATAGGCCGAATTTTTTCGACACATTTTTTTTTTCTCTTTAAAACAAAAGGGAAAGCCCGGACCGCCAGATTGTAGATCACAATTTGATATAGAAATTGCTTGGTATAGACACATTTAAGCAAAATTTAAATAAATATACATAAGGCAGAATTAAAACCAAATGTCCATTTCTATTTCGATGACACATAATCTAAAAGAGACAAACTAAACCACTGGTGATGACTAACCATCACCTAAACAGTGGTATACAATTACATACAAAACCCAAATCTCAGAAGTCGCTGCCAATCTAAGTGAGTTTTTCTCGTAGGCAACTTTAGATTCTTCTCAAGTTCAAGGAATTGATCATGAGCCACACATGTGACGTATAGTCGGGGTGAGCTAACAGTCTAATCTCAATAGAAGAAAAATCAATAACATTACATTTTATCAATGTGTAGAATCAATGACAGAGTTTAAAATAGATACAAGGTATGGATTCAATGATAAAACCAAAATTGATAACCGACTAGAGATTCGATAACCGAACAAAAACGATAACAAAGAAAATATTTGAAGACAAAACAAAAACTCGGATATCAATGTGTAGAATCAATGGCAAAGTTCAAAGTAGAAACAAGGTATGTATTCAATGATAGAACCAAAATTGATAATCGACTAGAGACTCGATAACCGAACAAAAACGATAACAGAGCACATATTTTATGACAGAAAAAACTCGGATTTTCTTATTCCATATATACTAATTGATGATTCAATATCCAATTGTAACAATGTATTCACTTCACTCATAATATTCACTTCACTCACTGTTTTCACTTATATATGCTATGCAATGCACACGGATAGCCCCTGTACCGACCCATTTATGTATGTTATACAATGCGTAAGAATAGCCGTCGTACCGGCGCCCGCATATGTATGCGATGTAATATGTACGGATAACCACCGCACCGGTCCACATTGTCAAAGTCCACACACTATCTTATCGTTCAGAATACATTCTCAGTGTTCACATTTACTTTCGGATACTAAATTTAAGTTTCATACTTAATCTAATGACTCATCACTAAGTCCATCTCGTTTCCGAAGTTTAGAGTTCAATAATCTACTATTTCACCCTTAACCTTGTCCTCGAAAATTCATCAAGTACAGCTCAGGTCTAATGTTAACCTTCATTCTAAACAAAGGCTCTTAACATAGTCATATTCTATATTTTCTTAGTTTTAATTAAAATGGGTCACAATGTGATAGGTTTCACTAATCACGTTTTTCAAGGGACGGGTCCGTAGTAACCTAGATATACTTCGTATAGCATCCTATAACACCGTAGAAGAGTTGCATCCATATATGGATGCCTATATTTCAAGTGCCGCGTACCTGAGAAAAAGACCTCACTGTGACTCAGGCTTAAAAGTCGTGTCTTATTGTATTATGTTTCCTTATTATACATAGTTCCTTGTTCATTTGAATTCAACATTTGTATGTAAGTTAGACAAAATAGATCACAAACAAAATCAGAATGAATTAGACTTAACAAAACAAACATATCATCAGAACGAATCAGATCAAAGCATAACTAAACTAAACGAATCGGATCTAGAGCGGAAAACAAAACAATCAAATCATATGAGGAAACAAGATGGAAACAGAACATATCAGAATGGAAACAAAGCATCATGTCAAACATTAAATCGAAATCGTCAGATCAAAGCATACATCAAAGAAACTATAAGCCAAATTCATAAAATGTAAGTTTACATTAAGTTTTCCCCTACCTCAATTTAGAGTCGTTCAAAGCGACACTAAGGTCCTTATCGATGGCTTTCGATTCTCAATCTACATTACCCATATAATGATGTATTAAAAATTGATTCCAATTATTAATAACTTTTACATATTTAAGTGTTCTCTCAGAACTGAGGTAGAAATGGGCAAGTTCGTGCTGACTTGGAACTTGACCCTACTTTCTATTCAATTTTGACCTTTAAAATATTTGATTTATGAATTTGTTAATTCACCAAAGTTGTAGAGCTCATTGTTCTCTTTCCAACGCCTTAAGAATTGTGTCAATCCGAGCTCAGAGTCAAACGTTATGGTCAAAATATTGAACAGGTACTGGGCTCTGAATAGTAGTTCTCCGCAACGAGTTTGTACAACGCCTTTTTAGCCTATTTTTCAAGGTAGCACTCATTGCAGCGACTGCTTCAGAATCTCCCTCGCCGTGGCGAGGAACAGGGTCACCGTGACGAGTCTGCTATGACTCGTTTCATGTGGTTTCTTCTTCTCCGATCCAACTTCCTAAAATCCCCAAAAATCCATCATGCTCGTTCCAAATCACACACAAATAAAACCTAAACTAAATCCAAATTAATAAATCACGATCTTACCTTAATCCACGAGCGCGCAACGTCTACATGCGAGATTGATATGAAACCCACATGTGAAACCCTCTTGCTTCTCCGATGATCCGATCTCTTTTCTCCACTCGCAACGGCGTCAATTTTGATGATCAAATTCTTCAACCTTCCATGATAATCCCATGACAATCCTGCTATAGGACTTTCCACGAAAGCGATTTCTAACAACCACAATAGGTTTTCATCGGGATGGAGCTCTCTTACTCGTGAATCGCAATCCTACCGAGCTCGACGTTCGGATGGTTCGCGGCGGCAATTTCCTCAACCCTCCTCTTCCTCTAACTCTCTCTCTAGAAATCCAAAACCCCCAAAGCTTGCAACAGGTAATGACTTCCAAGAGAAGCCTTACCTTTTATATTTTTAGAGGGACTGGTTCCCCTATGAAACACATACACCCATTTGGGTGTTTATTCTTATCCATAGAATTTGTTTTTGCGTGAAACGGATATACCTAAGTAAGGTGTTTCATGTTTCATGTTTCACCAAAAGATCTTTCGTTCGGTGCAAAACTTGCACACTAGAACTACTAATTACACAGGATTGGGCGTTAAGCCAATACACCACCACGGTGTATGAACTTTGGTCCAAAAACGTTACACGAAGCTCAAACGGATCCAAAATGATCTCATTTGAAAAATCAGAAATGGTGAAGCGTTTCTTAATGGACACATACCTAATCAGGGCTTATGGTTTCGGAAAATTTTCAGGATGTTACATTTTTCCCACCTTAATGAATTTTCATCCTCGAAAATTTATGGCTTGATGACCAAGTATCGGTCATTACGCGGCAAAAATATAACATTGAACTCCATCACACATAAAACACAGCCACAACAAAAACTGAACTAGAATATGTTACCATTTAAACAGTAGATAATAGAAAAGTTTACTGTTCATTTAAAATTTACACCAAAGAAGCCCATGTGCTCATGAAGCTCATACCAAATGCTGGAGACATTACGTACATACAAGGTGTAAACCCAGCTCTTGAGTTTGTGACTGATCCGTTGTTTGGGCATCACCACTGTTGAGAGACCTTTGGGTAGCCGCCTATGTCGTCGTTTTGTTTCGGATGTGGGGACAATCTCATATCCGATGTCCAACCTGTTCACACTTAAGGCATGCCCCAGTAGCCCACCAACATTCGTCGGACGTATGCCGTTTTCCACACCGTGCGCATGATGCAATGGATGCGAAGGAAGTAGTGCGGGAAGGTTGTTGCACCCTTGACACTGCAGGCACAGTAGCGTTTGAATGGCAGAAAGGCCTCGTAGACGTAGGCATAGATGGCCTTGAGGAAGTTGCCTGAGCAGGCTGCATAGATGCTGACATCAGTAGTCTCGGTTCTGAGCTCCGTGCCTAGCTGCTCGGAAGAATAAGATTGATCTCGACTTGTCACGCTCTGATTCTGCTGGTCTCTCCACTGATACATTATTTTTTTTTTCTAAACCAAAAGGCAAAGCCCGGACCGCTAGATTGTAGATCATAATCTAATACAAAAATCACTTGGTATAGACATATTTAAGCGGAATTTAAACAAATATACATAAGGCAGAACTAAAACCAAATGTTCATTTCTATATCGAGGACACAATCAAAAATAGACAAACTAAGCCACCGGTGATGACTAACCATCACTTAAACAGTGGTATACAATTATGTACAAAACTCAAATCTCAATAGTCACTGCCGATCCAAGTGAGCTTCTCTCTCCAGTAGGCA
The DNA here is from genome assembly GCA_021018995.1 of Chloranthus sessilifolius. NCBI lineage: Eukaryota > Viridiplantae > Streptophyta > Magnoliopsida > Chloranthales > Chloranthaceae > Chloranthus > Chloranthus sessilifolius. The sequence goes on along the minus strand of CM037593.1, from coordinate 46,466,985 downwards.
ACTTCAGATTCTTCTCAAGTCCAGGGTACTAATCATGAGCTACACTTGTGACGTATAGTCGTGGTAAGCTAATGGTCTAAGCTTAGTAGAAGAAAAATTAATAACATTACATCTTATTAATGCTTAGAATCAATAATAGAGTTCAAAGTAGAAACAAGGTATAGATTCAATGATATAACCCAAATTGATAACCGATTAGAGATTTAATAACCGAAAAAAATAACGGAGCAAATATTTGATGACAAAACAAGAACTCGGATATCAATGCGTAGAATCAATGATAGAGTTCAAAGTAGAAACAAGGTATGGATTTAATGATAGAACCAAAATTGATAACCGACAAGAGATTCGATAGCCGAACAAAAACGATAACAGAACAAATATTTGATGACAAAATAAAAACTCGGATTTTCTTATTCCATATATACTAATTGATGATTCAATGTCCAATTTTCATAGTGTATTCACTTCACTCACTGTATTCACCTCACTCACTGTGTTCACTTATGTATGCTATGAAATGTGTACAGATAGCAGTTGTACCTGCCCACTTATGTATGCTATGCAATACGTACGGATAGCCGCCGTACCGGCCCACTTATGTATGCTATGTAATATGTACGGATAATCGCCGCACTGGTCCACATTGTCAAAGTCCATTCACTATCTTATCGTTCAGAATACATTCTCAGTGTTCACATTTACTTTCAAATGTTGAGTTTAAGTTTCATACTTAATCTCATGACTCAACACTAAGTCCAACTCGTTTCTAAAGTTTAGAGTCCAATAATATACTTGTTCACCCTTAACTTTGTCCTCGAAAATTCAGCAAGTGTGGTTCAGGTCTAAGGTTAACCCTCATTCTAAACAAAGGCTCTTAACATAGTCATATTCCATATTATCTTAGTTTTAATTAAAATGGGTCATAGTGCGATAGGTTTTATTAATTACACTTTTCAAGGGACGAGGCCCGTAGTAACCTGGATGTACTTCGTGTGACATTCCATAACACCATAGAGGAGTTGCATCCATATATGGACGCTTATATTCCAAGTGTCACGTGCCTAGGAAAAAGACCTCGCTGTTACTCAGGCTTAAAAGTCGTGTCTTATTGTATTTCGTTTCCTTATCATACATAGTTTCTTGTTCATTCGAATTCAATGTTCGTATGCAAGTTAGACAAAACAGATCATAAACAATATCATAACGAATTAGATTTAACAAAATGTACATATCATCAAAACGAATCAGATCAAAGCATAACTAAACTAAATGAATCGGATCAAGAGCGGAAAATAGAACAATCAAACCATATGTGGAAACAGGATGGAAACAAAATATAACAGAATGAAAATAAAGCATTAGGTCAAACATCAAGTCGAAATCGTCAGATCAAAGCATACATCAAAGAGACTATAAACCAAATTCATAAAATGTAAGTTTTACATTAAGTTTTCCCCTACCTCAATTTAGAGCCATTCAAAGCAACACTAAGGTCCTTATTGACGGCTTTCAGTTCTCAATCTACATTACCCATATGATGATGTATTAAAAATTGATTCTAATTACTAATAACTTTGACATATTTAAGTGTTCTCTCAAAACCAAGGTAGAAATGGGCAAGTTCGTGCTGACTCGGAACTTAACCCTACTTCCCATTCAATTTTGACCTTTAAAATATTTGATTTATGAATTCACTAAATTTGTAGAACTCATTGTTCTCTTTCTAGCGCCCCAAGAATTGAATTAATCCGAGCTCGGAGTCAAACGTTATGGTCAAAATACTGAACAGGTGTTGGGCTGTGAACAGTAGCTCGCCGAGGTCTTTAGACGCACATAGCTCACCATGACGAGTTTGTACAGCTCCTTTTTGGCCTATTTTTCAAGGTAGCATTCTCTATAGCAAGTGCTTCAGAATCAACCTCGCCACGGCGAGGAACAGGGTCGCCGCTACAAGTCTGCTATGATTCGTTTCATGTGGTTTCTTCTCAGATCCAACTTCCTAAAATCTCCAAAAATCCATCCTACTCGTTTCAAATCACACACAAATGAACCCTAAACTAAATCCAAACTAATAAATCATGATCTTACCTCGATCCACAAGCACGCAACGTCTACGTGCGAGATTGACATGAAACCCACATGTGAAACCCTCTTGCTTCTCCGATGATCCGATCTCTTTTCTCCGCTCGCAACAGAGTCAATTTTGAAGATCAAATTCTTCAACCTTCCATGACAATCCCATGACGATCCTGCTATAGGACTCTCCAAGAGAAATTTCTAGCAACCACAAGAGGTTTTCATCGGGATGGAGCTCTCTTATTCGTGAATCACAATGCTACTGAGCTCGAAGTTTGGATAGTTCGCGGCGGCAATTTCCTCAAGCTTCCTCTTCCTCTCTCTCTCTCTCTCTCTCTCTAGAAACCCAAAACGCCCAAAGCTTGCAACCGGTAATGACTTCCAAGGGAATCCTTGCCTTTTATATTTTTAAAGGGGTTGGTTCCCTTATGAAACACATACACCCATTTGGGTGTTAATTCTTATCCATAGAATTTGTTTCCACGTGAAACAGATATACCTAAGTAAAGTATTTCATGTTTCACCAAAAGATCTTTCATTCGGTACGGAACTTGCACACCAAAACTACTGATTACACGGGATTGAGCGTTAAGTTAATATACCACCACGGTATATGAACTTTGGTCCAAAAACCTTACACGAAGCTCAAACGGATCCAAAACGATCTCGTTTGAAAAATTAGAAACAGTGAAGCATTTCTTAATGGACACATACCCAATTAGGGCCTATGATTTCGAAAGTTTTTCGGGATGTTACATTTTGAGACTGTTAAAGTGCTAAAATATGATAAGGAAGATTCAATGGCTGTTAAAATGCTAAAAAATACCAGTGTTATTAGTTTGGTTACTCTATCCGTGGGATACGTTCTTCTACACTACAAAAATAAGGTGTTTCAGCGACAGCCAAAAACTACCACTATTAACAAATAAATTGTCGCTACTAGTCCTATGGCTATTGAAACAAGTTTTTTCTGTGAACAGCGGCAATTTTTGGCTGCCAAAGACTGCCGCTAGTAGTCATATATTTTGTAGTGCTATTTAGCTTTTCTCTTTTTATGTTTTATTTTCCTTTAGTATATATTTTCATTAACTTATTAGTTGTATTTTCAAATTATAAATAGTAGAATGTAATATGCAGATATTCATAATCTAGGAACAATCATGGTGAGAAATTTCAATTTCGGCAATATATCGGGAAAATTTCGAAAAGTTTCGAAAAATTTTCGGGGAGTACAAAAAATATTATATATAAATTATAATTACTATTTATAAATTTTTTATTTATTATGCAAAAGTGACTAAAATTAAAAGAAAATTCATTAAATTTGATAAAATTTCATTAATTTCACCAAAATTAATGATATTAAGTGATTTTAGAGCAATCATCAAAATTTCACTGAAAATTACGTCCAACTTCTGTTTCGGTAAATTTCAGCGAAATTTTGAAAAAAATTGGAGTAATTTGTCTTTAGGAGAAATGAGTATTATTTTATTTGAAAAAAAAAATTATGACAAATATTTTTTTTTTTATTAATATGAAGGAGGGATCCACTTTAGGAACTCGCCCTGGGCCCCCAAAATCTCAGGGCGGCCCTACTTGTATGTAAATCAAGGTATAAAAAATCGGCCCATATCGATACAAATTGGCGATACATCTCAGTTTCTATATCGGCCGATACATATCGGGTATCGGCTGATACATATCGGTTTGAGCCAAGACGTGTATTTTTTTATTAATTTTTTTTTAAATGGCCGATCCGTATTAGAATTGGCCGATTCGTATCGGTCCTCCATGGTCCGGTACTCAATACCGAAATCAATTTTGACTCCTTGATATAAATATTTACTAACTTATGAAGACAAATATTATTTTGATATTCGACTCGTTGAGTTAACTTAACTTTGTTCACTTTCCAGTTGAGTTGAGTTTCCAAGTTTTAGAATCATGATTTCAATCTATCATCATTGAACCTTCAACTAAAGAACAAAAAAAGTAGTTCTATTTGCGCCTACCCAATACTGACGGCGTATGTACCAAAAATTCATTGGCTGCGTTGAATCAATTGATGAAGATCAATTTTTATCCCAACACTTCAAAAATAAGGTGTTTCAACGGCACTTGTTGTTAAGGCAGTTTTTGATAGCGACAGAACTAATGACAACAATTTTTTATTAATAACGGCAGTTTTTGACTATCGCTAATAGTATTATTTTTTGTAGTGCAACTTTTTATAGATTGACATTCAAATCATGTATGTACCACCAAAAGGTCAATATTTGATTCCACGTCCAAAGATCCCAAAAGGTGATCCTAAAATCACCTTTGAGCGTGATGTGTGCCAAATGATTTTTAAAGTCACTTTTGGGGATTTGTGACATGTGGAATAATATATTGGCTGTTTGATAGTATACTCATGATCTCAAGATCAATTGTATGAAAAATCGGATAAAACTGATTTAATGCAATTAATCGATCTTCAGCATCCGTGACCTTAGCGGGTAGGCAAGAAAAGAGCTACTAAAACAAAAAAATAAATAAATAGGGTTTTGTCATTTACAGGTAACTTACCTGGTCCCATCCTAATTTGCAACCATGTGCCACCAATCACATGACCAGATGCTATAGATAAGAGCGGTTCGGCACAATTATTTTTTGCAAAAAATTAAAATTAAAAAAATAAATGAAAATCATGCGGTTAAGAGAGTCAATTGAATAACGGTAAAGTCACATTTAGTTTTACTGTTCATTTCTCACCAGGACCACCATTGAAAATACAGTTTTATATTTTATATTTAATTTTTTTTCTCAAAATACTTGTGATCATGCTCTTATGCTTGTCATCCGATCATATAATTAGTGTCAAGAGGCTGCAAAGTAGCTTGGGACCTAGTAAGTTATGCGATCTAGGATATCGGGTTACCTTTACCCATACAGTTTAAGTCAAGAAGCTTCACTCTCGGTCTGACAAGAGACTCTTGGGTAATCACCCTCGGTACTTTAAACAAACAAATATAGATTTCGATTTTTTATTTTCAGATCTTCCATCTAGCTCCAACGTGGCTCAATAAAAAAATTAGTTCATTCAACATTTTGCCTCTCCATTATAACCGCACCGTTTAATTCTCATCCCTATCTCAGGCATATAAGTTGTGTATAGCATAGCTCTCTGCTAAAGTGTTAGCCTCTGCCATAGTAGAGCTGATCTGTATTAATAGGTTTTCATCCTCTTTGCTAATATCCTGCTATCTATTTCAATAAGTACTCCTTCTCTTTAATAACTTATTGCATAACAAGATTTTATTCAAGATTTATTAAAAACTTATCGCATGTAAGATTTCATTCCAGATAAACCTGTTCAGTAATTTTATCGTTCTCTCTATTCACTCGAGCAAAATTTATTCACTCTAGTACGAAGGTAATAGAGAGCAGGGAATTAATAACATGTTAAAAAAGCTTATAATCTTATATTAATATTTTGAACCTGTTCAACTTTTGTAAGTCGTGTGTAAGATCACTAAGATGACTAGAAGAACGAGTCATCCAACTTCAATGAATCAAATAGCCAAGTGTATGTTGTCAAAAAAATAATCTCTATACAGTAATTAGTATGTCATAAATATTAATGATTATCTCCAAAATGTTTTCACTCGTTCATTTCTATTGCATCAGAATGCATGTAATTATATATACAAAGATAGGGTTGCCTTTTGAATTAAATATTTTTCATGATTAGAAATAAATAGGTACAACAAATTCAGGGTATGGGAACGTTAAGATTCCATAAAATTTGGCAAAATTCAAGTTTGGGAAGAAAAGAGTTGAATTTTTTCAAAAAAAATATTAAAATAGTAACGATTTATTGAAAAATTCACAAATTATTCACGAATTTTTTAAAATATAAGAATTTTTTTTTTTTTTAAATCAACTAATTTGTGATAATTCAGTTCGCCAAAAAACATGAATTATTCAGATATCTTTGAAAAAAAACCAGCAACTTTTTAGACTATGTTTCCATCTCCCATTCCCCTTGTTGAACACCATTAGGGCTCTTAATGGGCCGCGCGTGCCCAAGGTATCAAAATGGGTTTCGGTTGAATCAGCCGATACAAATACAGATCGACCCTTTTAAAAAATAATTAATATATATAGATATCGATATCAAGTTGGAGGACCGATACCTATTAGTGTCAATATGTACCTATTTGCCAAAAAATCAATACATATCTGTATTGGCCGATTTTTACAACCATGGCCAGGCCAATCTAGAGTTTGGCCTGCACCCCGCCTCGAAAGACAGTATATTTTATAAAGCCAACCCGGCCCGGGTACCAGGTCTTGCTAAGCATGTTGTGACCCGGATTTATCCGAGCCGGGCTTGGGTTGTATGTTCCAAGCGGCCGGGCCCAAATAGAAACATAAAGAATTATATATATATATATATATATATATATATATATATATATATATATATATATATATATATATATATATATTAAGTTAAGAGAATTTTACTTAAATGCCTTGAGATCATATTATTAAACGCTTTAAAATCAAGGGCATTTAAGTAAAAATGCACTTGCAAAGTTGAATTTGCCAATAGGTACTTGTTTGGACAAAGTTCGCTCATCGCCAAAATACACATGGAAAGTTTCACCATCTTCAAACTTTTATAAAAAGAGTTTATTTTAAATTGATTGGAGAAAGCATCATAAAGTCTCCACAATCTATTCACAAAAAAAAAATATATTGATTTGAAAAAGTTTTATTTTTTTTTTACAAAAAAAATAGTCTCCAATTAAAAAAGCTCAGAGAAAAAGCCTACTGGCCTGCTATGGGTCGGGCTTGGGCTGAGTACATAACAGCCTGGGTTAGAGTCGGGCTGAAAAAATTGGGAACCTAGCCCGAGTAGGGTTAGGGCTGATTGAACACCAGCCAGACCCTAACCCGGCCCATCGAGAGCCCTAAACACCATAGTATGTGTTGAAAACTGCACGGATCAGTACCCCTATACCAGGCCATAAAAAATAGCCCATCTAAAGCAGTACTTATAACAATTGATCTGCACCATAGATTCTAGATCCACACCGTACAAACATGCATAAATTAGGAGATCATGGCTGCACCATTAGACGATCAATTTTTTATTTTACAAGGCATAAATATAAAAAGGTGAATTGAAAATCAAGTGACAAGCATCAAGCTCAAATGCAATTTTCAGGTTACTATTTTGAATGTGAGCCACATGAAATCAAAACTAATCGTCTGATGCTACTCCCATGATCTCTAGATCAATTGTGTCCATATTATTATTACCAAATAAAACAATCTCCATCATCTATTTCCAGCATCTAACTTAAAACAGTCAATTGCTTTCAGCGTGGATGCACCTATCTTTTCTTTGGGGACAAATAACGTTACCCATAATATTATTATTACCAAATAAATTTGTGGCACCAAACAAAGAGTATTTTTCGGACATCTGTCAGGTGAAAATACCATCTAAGTAGTCTGATTTATTGAACCAAATGACAGAGCTCGTGCTTTATAGCAATCTTTTACACCAATTATCTTTTCACAATCGCCTTCATATCAGATTTAGGTGGTGTTTCCCAAAAGCAACAAAGCCTTCTTTCAAATTAAGCGCAACCAAAAAAGACAAAGGTACTTAGCTCTATTTGTGCATCTTAATTATTGAGTGCGTTTACACGGACTCAATAACTGTTGTCATGGAGATAGGTTTTCATCCGAATCTTTCATACAACAGATCTTGAGGCTACGTGCATATATCAAATGGCCAATTTTTTATTTTATGAGGCGCAGATCCCATAAAATTAAGTTACTCAAATTAAAGACATGTGGCACACACATTACACTCAAACGTGATTTTTCGAGACCTGTTCCATATGAAAAATAATCTCCATCATATGATTCAAAGTTGATGGCTTTTTAGCATGATTTGCTCAAAGATTCGGGTAGACGTACTTAAAAGGTACTCAAAATTAATATCTTCCATACATTTCGACTCCCATGGCAAGTACAACTTATAGACGACAATTTGTTTATGATTATAAAATAGATCTTATGCTCTGTCTGTTAACTTGAAATTCAACTCTTGAGAAAGTGAAATAGCAATTCTATGCTCCCTTCCTTAGAATTAAATATATCCAAAAATGACACTTACGTTTGGAAATGACTTTTATAGAATAGTAATTTCATCGTATGAACAGATTCTTTAGGAAATCAATTCATGAGGGACTAAAAAAGGATATTTTTGATAAATACAATTAAAAAGAAAGAATTGATTCTACGATAATCCATTCTAATCATTTCATTAATGACTATTCTTCCTCGGAAATTGGCCCTTCAATTAATTTAAGAGTTGAATTAGAGATTAATTATGATGGAATTAACATGTAGAAATGAATTCCACCTGCGGGTCTCACATCAATCCACTTTCAACCACCAATGAGTTAATTGGGAACTGGGTAAATGTTTGGCCAAAGGGGAGAGGTAGAAAGTTATGGAATTTAATTCCTCTTGCGGTCTTCTGATTAGTGGAAGGAGGGAGATAATCGAATTTTTGAAAACACAGCCATCGATTGCTGTCGTCTATCTTCTAAAATTCATATTAAAGCTCTCCAGTGGGGCGAACGCTTGGAAGATTATTCATCTCTGTGTTGTGTTACGGTATTAAGAACGGTACCCTTGTTATAAGTGATGTCTAAAAAATAAAATGTTTTAAGAGATTTCACCATACTTCATTTTATTTATGACGTGTATATATAGATATTATAAGAGATTACATTTCCTTGATTTTAGGAACTTTATTAGCAATCGATGAGCTAGAATATAACTATAAAAAGTACAACAAATTGATCTTATCATTCTAATTAATAGCTGAAAATAGCACCACAAGATAATCTTTGGGGATCTTCACAGATTACTTAGGAATCTCGGCAATCTATTTGATTCCACAAGAGAATCTTTGGAGATCTTCATAAGTCATTTCGAAATCTCAACAATCTCATTAATTTTGGAGTTTGGATCAAGTATATATCCTCTATTATACCCCCTCAAACTCATGGGACGATCTCGTACGACAAGTTTGTTGCGCAATTGTTGAAATCGAACAGAGGAGAGACCCTTAATAAAAATATCAGCACCCTGGTCCATTATGTGAATATATCGAACATCAAGTTTCCAACGTACCACTTTTTCACGAATATAGTGATGGTCAACCTTCAAAGGTTTTGTTTGGGCATGAAAAAGGGGATTGGATGCAAGTGCAATTAAGCTAATATTGGCACACCATATTAGAGAAGCATTCAATATAGGAATTCGTAAATCCCGAAAGTGTAACCGTAGCCATGACAGTTTAACACTAGTCAAGGCGAGCTGTCGGTATTCAGACTCGGTGCTTGATCGTGACATCGTGTTTTGCTTTTTAGCACTCCATGAAATGAGATTAAAATCGAGATAGAGAAAATAACCCCTAATAGAACATCAATCAATGGGACACTCTGCATAATCCGTATCGCAATAAGCTTCAAGACGAAGAATACTTGGTCGAAATAAAAGCCCATAAGAAATAGTTCCTTTTACATATCTTAAAATCCGCTTCACAGCCGCCCAATGAATTGTGGTAGGTGTGTGTATGAATTGATACACTTGATTTACGAAAAAAGCCAAGTCCAGCCGTGTAAAATTCAAGCATTGAAGCGCTCCAACGATGCTTCTATATTCGGTGGGATCGGGCAATGATTCATCGTCAAAATTTAATTTCTTATCACCCGTAGCAGGTGAAGCAATGGGTTTTGCATGTTCCATGCGAGCCCATTGTAACAATTTTGTAACATAAGCAGTTTGGGTCAAATGTAGGCCTGTTGGCGGGTAAGTAACCTCAACTCATAAAGTAATGAAGACGACCCAAATCCTTCATTGCAAATGTAGAATTTAATGTTTGGATCATACGAGTTATATCATAAACATTATTATCGGTGATGAGTAAATCATCCACGTAGACTAGAAGGAAAATAATCACATTGCAGTGATGACAAGTGAATAAGGAATAATCAGCCCGAGAGCATATAAACCCCAAGTCTTCGATAAAGTCCGTCAATCTTTGAAATCAAGCTCGCGATGCCTTTTTTAGGCCATAGAGTGAGTGTTGCAGACGACACACGTGATGAGGATATTGAGGATCATCGAAACTCCTTGGTTGTCACATATAAGCTTCTTCATGTAAAAACCCATGGAGAAAGGCGTTTTGCACATCTAATTGGCGGAGAGGCCAACGATAATGAACCGCAATAGCTAGAACAACTCTAATGGTGGTATGTTTCATCACGAGACTAAAGGTTTCTGTAAAGTCCAATCCGGGCTTTTGATGAAAACCATTAGCTGGCACTAATCGTACTTTAAATCGCTCGATTGAACCATCGGATCGGCATTTAATCTTGCACACCAATTTATTTATCAATCAATTCATTGTAAAATGATGATGAACTAATGAGCAAGTGTCATTTTTTAACAGTGCATTGAATTCGTCTACCATAGCCACATGCCACTTGGAATCCTTGACTACGGTAGAAAAACAGGTGGGTTCAATGAATTGAGAGAGTAAGGTGGTCGACAAAGCATATTTTGGATTTGGTTTGTGAATGCCTGCTTGAGACTGTGTTAACATATGGTGTGGTATTGGTGTGGGCGCCCGTTGGGATGGGTCAGTGGTGACTCTTAAATTATACCATGTCTTAACCTATTGCAAGCGCACAATGGTAATTGCAGCACTAGTATAGGATCGATCCCACAATTAAGTGCCTGCTTGATCCTGCAGGGAAGTCTATTATCCAAAGAACTCCTATTTGTCCTTAAAGAATACAAAATTGTAAGTTTTGTTTAAACTAAAGTGCATAAAATGAATCTATTCTATGAATTTAAAAACCGTTACACTAGCTCTTAAGTCTCTCAGATCTTAGGCGTCAATTAAAATCTAAAATACTCTCGAAATCTTAAGTGCTGAAAATAAATTGCTGGAAAATAAATTTACAGAAAATTAAATCTAATCCTCCTTCCAGATTTTAGTCGTCAATTAAAATCTGTCAGTCCTCAAATATTTATGCGCAAAAATTAAATTGCAGAAAAATAATTACGAGAATAGTAAATTTATGATACATCAATCTTCCAGAAATTCTCTCTTAGTCGTTAATTAAGATTAAAATTTCTTAGATACAAACTATTATATTACGCAAAAAATAAAAGACAAAAAATAAAATTTGTCCTAAGGTTGATCTTCGGGTTCTCAATCCCAATTGTCAATTGCGATCAACAGACCTTGGATGCTTATTCACATACGCAAACCCTCTTACTTATAGATGCATAAAAGACCTATTATACAACAAATTAGGACTCTAAATAATGTAAACTACCTAAAACAAATTTTTCTAAAACTACTCTTCCTAATACTAATCCTTCTTTATTAGTATCCTCTCTGGTTAGCTACCAAAAGCGTATAAGATTTCTTCTCCTGATTTTTAGTAGCAGTGATTCTCGCCAATCTTCTCAAATATGTGGAGTGCATGGATTCTTCTTTTAGAGTTCACGATTCTATACATGGGTATGCATCTCTCACGCGACTTTCAGTAGTATTTTATAACTTTTATAATACAAAATTGAGGGTATGATTCTATATTCTTTCTATTTTTTTGCTTTGATTTTTGCTCGATCGCTCGTATTCTACCTTGTTCTCTTCAGTTTTCTCTTTAACATAATTGTAAATTATGATTTCTTTCTTTTTTCTCTACTCTAGCTCTTCGGCTAACTTCTAAGCTTCAGGTTTTCTCTTCGACAGCTCGAGAACTGGTGTTTCAGCTGTGATTCTTTTGCGATCTTTATTCTTACAGCTTTCTGAGTTTATTTCGATAAAGATTAACGCTTTGTTCTTCTTCTGCATACTGTTCTAAATATTTACTAATCACACATCATTAGTAAAAAATTATGGACTATCATCACTTAGTTAAGGGTATAGAAGTGGTAAATTATGTGACTGATCAGTCAAGTGGAGGCATATCCAAGTCAGAGCCCGTAATGGGTTGGTTGGGCTCAAGTGGAGACACATCCAAGTGGTCCATTCTCAATTGAAAAGGATTGGATAATGGAGAGGCAATCTCGACTACAGGATCCACTACTTCCATAGGCACGATGGGCATCCGATTTTCAAACGGAAAGCAATCTTCATTGAAAACAATGCGGCATGACAAAAACGAGCGATCCGTGTTGAGATCCAAATAACGATAACCACGATGATTGATAGAATACCCCAAGAAGATACATTGCACTACAAAAATAAGGGGTTTCAATAGCGCGTGCTGTTAATGGTCGTAGCAACAGTTTTTGGTAGAGACGGGACTAGTAGCGGCAGTTTTTAGCTACCACTAATAGTTTTATTTTTTATAGTATTGTTTAGAACGCATTTCGAGGTTGTGTTTATTATATGGACGTAACAATGGATAACAACTACATTCAAACACACGAAGAGACAAATAATCTGGTGGTGTCGAGAACAAAACATTCATAAGGTGATACAAAATTAAATATTTTGGTAGGTGTCCAATTGATCAATTAAACTGAGGTAATAAAAGCAACAACATATACATCCAGTTTATGTTAGGTTTAATTGAGAATCAATGCTCTTCCTTTTTAGGAAGAGTAAAAGGAGATCTTTCCTTGTGAGCACATTGACAAGAAAGGCAAATTAAGTAAATCCATAACTATCAAGTCTTTACTAAATAAGTCATATAAAGGGTGGGACAATTAATTACCAAAAACAAAAAAAAAACTAAATAAGGCATACATTATTATTATATAAGCTATAGGTGTCTATCATTTCCGTGCACCCTTCTATATTCTTTTAGGTTTCCCAGGTACTAAATTTTTTTATCTTTTTCTTTTTCACTAAGTCTTTTGCCCTTTTTTTATTTATAAATTATAAGAGGCTTCTTAGTGAACCCGACTAAATCCTTGAGTAGGTGCAACACCTTCACATCACATCACACATACCACTCAGTAAGTATAAATCCCTGCAGGTGCCCAACATCTTGAGTATTTTAGTATTTTTTTCTCTTCTTGCTTATATTATGTGGAATTTGGTTACAATGAGCCAACAGCTCATTGAAGACAAATTCTATAAAATGAGCCAGTGTCAAATCAGTTATCCCTTTATTTGACCTTTGTGACGTTCATGGATTTTTATAACTTTGTCCATGTCTCAAGGTTCGCTCACTGTGCAACTAAGAAGACAAGCCATTGGCTCATTCTAGACAAATTTCTTATGTTTATACTTCAGCCCCTCCTAGCATAAGATCAAATCCCATAAGAAGGTGAGACAGTCATAACCTGCTCCATGCATGGGAGAAGTTTTTAAAGGGCGATGGCATTCCGTAGGGATTTAGTCTAAGTCCAAACTCAACCCTATGTTATAAAAATAAAAAAAAAGTTTAAGAATCTGAGTTCTATTAATTATTCTAATATATGGAAATGTTGTTTTCAGTGATTGATGACCATTGTCTTGCTACGGTTGCAGGAGCATCATAAGGTGTTATCCAATGGAGAAAACAAGTCCTTGGAAACATGTTGATGGGTCTTTTGTGGGTTTTAAAGGAAAAATGACTCTATTGGTGTTTATTTTTATGATTTTAAATGGCCAACATGTACAAGGAAGAAGTAGTTACCTAAAAGCCTCCGAAAAAAGGCATGCAGTCAAGACTACTACGAAGGTTATTGTTTATTATGTATCATTATCATCATCATCATAATAAGATATGACTTACAAAAAAAAAAAAAAATTATTTTTTCCATCTACTCTCCAACAAAGCAGATTTTATTTGCTCTACCGGAAACATAGCCAAAAGCTATTTTATCACTTACAGCAGCTCCCACTAGTGCATATAGGGCAGAGAGACAAAGACCGAAAGAATTTCTCTTTAGCCCGAGAGAACTAACCAAAACACAGCCTAAAAATGGGTATATGTATTGGCGGGGAAAAAAATGATTAATAAGCAATTAACGCAGGTAATTTATACTTTTACAGAATGAGGATGGAGATGTAATTGATTGCGTTGATATCTACAAACAACCTGCTTTTGATCATCCACTACTTAAAAATCACACTATCCAGGTAATCTCATCATCCTTATCATCATCTTTTTACTTTTCTATTTTTTTTATTTTTATCTCTTTCTATCTCAAATTTTTGAACCCAGAATTTCCGTCAAGTCTTGACCACGCAAGAGTTTTTGAATTAATATAATAGAGCGAAACTTTTATAACACGAAACCTCTTTTCCCTAACTGCCCTATTTATTTTGGGTTCTTTTATTATTTCTGGTTTTGGGTCTGGTTTCTAAAGACACACAACCGGGTTTTCGGTTGCAACCACCCGAAACTGAAGCCAAACCAATTGGGAATCGGTTTGAGCTTTTTCAGTTCAGGGTCAATGTCAGTCCGGTTCAGCTGACTGTTGGGTGAGTTTGAGTTTTCGGTTCAAAACTGGCATCCCTAGTTCTGATTAACCCTATGTTAATAATAACAGAAATTTGTGTGGTGCAGATGAGGCCAAGTGAGTATCCAAAAGGGCAAAGAGAGATGGTTCCATCAGAGGTAACCCAAAGCTTGTTTCGAAAAGGTGGTAATTGCCCACAAGGAACCATCCCCATTCTCAGATCTTACAACCCTAACACTTCGATCAAACCTTACATAAACCGTGAAGTAAATCTACCTAAAATGCCCTTATAGCGCTGCTGACACGGCTCAGCTGTAGCCACAAATTCTGACTGCACATGGAAATGCCCATGTGCAGTCCAAACATGGTTTTTGTTAGGAAAAGTTATGCTGCTAATCATGTATAAGATACGGTGTTTAACAGAGTACAGGATTGAAGCATGAAAATTGGTGGGACTACTATCATGGGATCTCTGCCCTGATAAACGTGTGGAATGCTCATGTGGAGCCCACAGAGTATAGCTTTTCTGCAATCTGGTTGATCAGAGACCCGGATCCTGACACCAACTTCATAAACGCTGGCTTCATGGTATCCCATCTTTCATTGCAAAATGTATTTAAATTTCATTAAGGGGGCCTCTGTTCCAGTCTACAGGTATGTCTGAAATCTATTGATAGAGATATCTTCCACGCAATAGATCTTGAGACCATGAGCGGTCATTTTTTATAAGCCGTGGCACAAATCTCAAAGAGTTGCCCTAAAATCATATGGCACACATTATGCTCAAATGTAATTTTAGGACATTTTTGAAGGAGTTGGGACACGTGGAATAAAAAACTAAAGGTCTGATAGGTGCACCATGATCTCAAAATCCCTTGTGTTAAAAGTGTAGGCACAGAGTTACCCAATCCGTCAAATATCCACAAGTTTCCTTGGATTGACAAAGTAAGGTTATTTGTATATGGTATGATGCCTCTCATCCCTATTCACAAATGTATACATGTTTATAATGATCTGAACCATTCAATTGCCTTTCCACTTCATGGATAGGCCATATTCGATAATTTGAGCTGATTATTAGACAACTATGACCATCAATCAGGAATTCATGGTCCATCTAAGAGGTAGTAATTAAGTAGAATTGATGCTGCAGATAAATAGGCAAGCGCAACAATATCTTCAAGAGATAGGGGCATTATCATCGTTGGTGGTGCTAAACAATATCTTATAACAGCTGAGCTAATATTTATTGAATTCTTGTTGATATGAACATTTCAGATCCAGCAGCCACTGTATCATGACAATAAAACCCGAGTCACTGCCTCATGGTCGGTAAGATTTCCTTTTTTCTTCCGTGGGAAAATGATCTAAGAGTATCTCTAAGGGCACTCTTCAAAAGTTATCGTTGGAGATGCGGACCTAGGTTTGTTTAAAGAGTGAGGGGGAATTAAAGAGTTGGGTTGTATTGTACATCTCCAACTGACTCTTCAACCAACTCTTTTTTTAAAAAAATTATGTTTTCAAGGAAAAATAATGACTAGCACCGAAACGCATCACTTTTTTTAGATTTGTGTCCTGTAAAAAATAAATTTAATCGTATGATAGGTTAATCGTGTTCATAAGATCCGTTAGTAAAAAATTTGAAAGAAAAACAATTCTGAGCCCGATCAGAGGAGATCAAAGTTGCAAATATGACTATGTTACAAACCAAAAATGAGTTGCAAAAAAAAAAAAAAAAAAAAAAAAATATTTGACGATCCAGCTTTTGGCTTATCAAAGTTGAAAAGCGATAGAAACTTGTCAAAGTCCAATCAACTTTGAAGAGGCGGTTGGAAGCATTTGATGTGTGAAGGACTCTTCAAAACTTACCGTTTAGTTTGCCCAATCAGATTTGAAGTCCCTTAGAGATCTTCTAATGGTGTTTCCAACCAAAGTTACTTGCTTCAATTGGTTCGTGATTTGCCACTTCGAGTGACCCCCATTCACTAGAAGTAAGGTAGGAATAAAAATTATATGTGTGTGCGGCCTAGGACTATACACAGGGTGTAGTAAAAAATGCTACACTTAGACCATTTGGGCACCTCATGACACCAAGAATGAGGATCGGGTGTAATGCCAACTTGGATAATAACAATTAGGTATTACCCAAAAAAATTAGGCCCTATCCAATGCATATCCACGGGTAAAAATGTGGTCAAAGATGCCTAAAATTAATGCACCTAGTTGGTTGGACGTTACCATATTCACATCAAACGGAGGTAAAAAATAGTCATAATTTTTTTCTTTTTTAAAATCATATTTCTCATGACTGATCAACCCAAAACAGGTGTTAGTTTCAGTTGATCATAGCACATGACATGTGATCTGACACCCGAGTATAGCGTTGTTTGCCACACTCGGGTGTAAATACTCAATCATATATATATATATATATATAAAACCCGGCTCCGCCGTTTATTAGAGGACAGTTGTCATCCTCCAAAGTCTACACAGAGCTTCAAGTGATGCCTAATGTTCTTTTTTGGTGTAGAATGGAGCAAGACGGGATTGTTTAGACAGTTTGTTTTTTCAAAAAAATTTAGAAGGAAAAAGCCAAACCATTGATTGATATCCATTGTTCAGATTTTAAGGCTGGATTGTTTAGATAATTTGTTTTTTCAAAAAAATTTAGAAGGCAAAAGTCAAACCATTGATTGATATCCATTGTTCAGATTTTAAGGCTAAAAAACAAACGATGAAAAAGAAATTTAAAAACTTTTCTTTTAAAGCGCTCAAAAAGATTTGTACAACTCTTGAAGTTGGCAGAGTGAGGTTGATCCAAATACGAACTTTACTGATTGATAAGATACTTCGGCTTTGTTTGACATTGTTCTTTGGCAGAGTAGAAAAAAACAGCAATTGATCCTTGTTATTGTAAAAAAATGTAGGGAGAGAGAGAAGGATTGGAAGAAGATAAAGGGAGGGTACTCTTTGAAATAGTAAATCATCCTTCTTTAAAAGAGGATGATTTTTCTTACTCTTTTAAAGAGAGATTTTTTTTATGTTTCAAAGAGCACCTTAACCTTTTTTCTTCCTCCAATCTTTCTCTCTCTCTCTCTCTCTCCCTATATTTATTTTCATCAACAAAGAGCAGTGGCTCTGTTCTACTCTTTCAAAGAGCAATGCCAAACACAGCCCTAGATTATAGTTGTTAGATTACAGCTCTGTTCAACTCCAATCCTTGTCTCTCGTATAGATAATAGTTGTTTATTTTGGTAATCATTTCGCCTTAACATTTTTATTTTTTTTATTGTTGATAACAGATTGACAATGGCGCCACGACTGGGTGCTACAACCTCTGGTGCCCGGGGTTTGTTCAGGTGAACAATAAACTAGCTCTTGGCTCTGCTGTTTCTCAAGTTTCAACCTACAACGGAGAGCAATTTGAGATGTTATTTAAAATATACAAGGTAATTGTTGGCTTTATGATTACAATCTAATAGCCTATTAAAGAATTAGATTTAGTGACATCATCTAACAAAAAAATAATGAATTCATGACCCTTACATTTGGAAAATGTGGCCATGAGCTACATGAGAAATTTGGATTTCACAAACTTTATTGCCCCAAAAATAATATGTAGAAGTCGAGCTTTCAAAGTTTAGGAGACTAAAAAGTGTTTCATTCTAGAGGTAATTGCCTTCCTACAGTTGTATAATTTCTCATAGGGGTTATAACATAGCTTCTTACTAAAAAAAGGTCCGCATGAATCTTAGGGTTAAAATTATTTGTTTTTGTAAATGAGTAAAACCTAGACACTGCATCGAAATATGTGAAATTTAAACTACTTGATACTCAATTTTTTAAATAAACTATGATTAGCGCCTCATTTTCCTTTTAATTCTTCATGCATAAAAAAGCTATCTTTCAGGTCATTTTAAGTTATTCGGAGGAACGGGAATGGATCAAAATTGTGGGTTTACTCATTTGCATGCTCACAAATAGCTATGTAGTTTCAATGTTTAAGAATTTAGTATGAGGAGATTGTCTCCTTCACACTCTAATGAGCCAATAATCCTATACCCAAGGGGGGACCTACATAGGGCCCAGCAGGGGCACATGCCCCTTGAAACTTTAAAAAAACACTAAAAAACTAAGATTATTAGTGGCAGTCAAAATTGCCGATATTAACAAAAAAACTTTGCTGTTTCATTAGCGACAAGACTAGTAGCGGCAGTTTTTTTTGTTAATAGCGACAGTTTTAGCTGCCGCTTAAGCACTTTATTTTTGTAGTGAACTCCGGTGCCATAATTCTGCCGGGTCTCCCGGGTTCCTCCTAGCTACTAACCTAACCATAAATGATTAGGCTACATTTTTGGGATATGTGCCACGGTTTAAAGGATCATGTGAAATTTGTTTGCACAGGACCGTCTAACGAATAACTGGTGGCTGATGGTCGGTGACATACCAGTTGGTTACTGGCCTATTTCTATATTTATAAATCTGGACACCGCTTCAACGGTTAAATGGAACGGACAGATTCTGAACCTCCCTAAAGCAGGAGAACAACACACGATGACACAGATGGGAAGTGGCCATTTCCCTAACGAAGGCTACGGAAAAGCTGCATATTTTCGTCGTTGTCTTATGATCGACAGAGACTACGTCGAGCGTCCTCCACAGCATGCTCGAGTTCAGGCCGACAAACCCCGATGCTACAATGCGAAATTTGGAGATGGTGAAAAAGATTCTGGGTTAATGATATATTATGGGGGGCCTGGCACAGGCCCTGGGTGCAAGTAATTCTCATGCCAAAACATGAATAAAGCGTTTTTTTTTTTTTTTAGTCAAAAAATGAATAAGGTTTTACAATGAATAAATCACCTGCTCTACATCTAGCCCTAATGCTTTTTGCCTGCAGGGTACAGTTATTTGTAACCTGTGAAAAATAATTCGAAAAGATAATCTCATCATCGACTGCTTTGAATAGAATGATGCAGTTGGTTTTTGTCGGAATGGATCTTTGGATCATAGGTGTAACATAAAACATCCAGTTTTTTCTTCACATTTGAAAGTGAACCCTACAGTGTTATCAAAAAAAAAAAAAAAAAGTGAACCCTATAGTCACTTTGGATCATGAAGGGTGCCATGCGATTTTTGGAGTCACTTTTTTTTAGATGTGTGCCACACGGAATGAGAAACTAGTACGCCCATAATCTCAACATTTATCATTTGGAAGATTGGGATGGGAAATAATCTCTATTGTCTGATTCAAGATAATCAATGGCTATCAACCGGGTGAGATCACATTTTCATAGGATGCAAATAGCCTTAAACGCACCAACCGGATCTTGTTGGGCGCCTACTCTAAAATCCAGTGATTGCTTTGAATCAGACGATGGGGGTCATTTTTTTGCTTCAATATTTGACACATGGGATCTTAAGATTATGGCGTGCCTATCAGACGCTCAGCTTTTTATTCCACGTAGCACAGATACTAAAAATTAGCCCTAAAATCACATAGCACATATCATGCTCAAACGTGACTTTAGGGCTATATTTTTGGGATTTGTGCCATGTGTAATTGAAAACTGAGTGTCTAATAGGCACGCCATGATCTGAAGATCCTTTATGTACAATATTAGAGCTAAAAACATTCTCCATAGTCTGATGCGAAACAACCAATAGTCTTTAACCTGAGTATCCAGCAAGATTTGGTATGATATTAGTTCATATTACAAGTGAACTATTGTTAGATAAGGTCGATAATATTGCAACCTCAAAGTCCGAGGTGAGCCCAGCCCCTGCTTACCTATAAAAAGAAATTATTATTAAGTAAGCCGTTAAGTGGTAGATGAGTTGGTACTCGGGTAAACTTTTGGGAGTGCGTGCCACATGGAGTGATCATGTGTGTTGTTTGATATATAGCTACACTACGATATAACGATTTTGCTGCAGAAATTTGAGATTAAAAATTTTCGGTTTCCATATAGTTCCGTCAAACCATTAATGCTCAGTGGCGTTTGACTGATTTGAATCATAGGATCCATACCTAAAAAGTAAAGTTGGAAATGCATGTGGCAAAATTATTGACATAGCCACTTGTCTGTGAGGCAATTTGGCATACGAGAGTCACGAACTAAACTCTAAATATATATGCAAAATTTTTTATTTTATTATTTTTCTCTCTCACACCAAATCATTAGGGTCTCAATGGGCCGGACTGAACTGAGTTCGGACACAGTCTTAAACAGCCAATCCTACTCGGACTTCTTTAAACTAACCCACACCCAGCCTGTTTATTAATCATGTCGGGTCAGGCAAATTTAGTAGCCCATTCAATTAAGCGAGTTGGGCCGAATTTGAGCACGACTTAATGGGCCAATTTTTAATCGGGCTTTCATAGCTGGCCCATTTATATTTTTGGGCTACCTTCCTTAACCCATACCCAGTCCATGTTGGGCCTACCCTCCTTAGCCCATTTCGAGTCTACATCTCAGTTCAACGGTCACTTTTTAAAGCTTTTAAATAATAAAATAATATTTATTTGCTAAATGACATGAACAATGAAACGTCATTTTTGACATAGCATTGGCGAGACGTCAAATCCACATAGAATTTGATGTCTTGATTGAAATTTTCTTTCCAACTCACGACTTCTTTTTTGTCTGTTGGAAGCGCCTCGTCAGATTTGCCATAGCCCATTAGAGATGTGCTATATTACTGACAGCTTAAAGTGAAAATTATCAGTGTTCCTAATCATAATTATCAAAATTAGTTTTAAAATAAATATAAAAAAAAATATTTTAAACAAAAAAATTTATGCAATTTTTACATTTTAATGTCAATTTTTGTGATTTATTTCCTTAATTTTTATTTTGTCAAAAGCATATTTATTTTAATATTTTCATACTTTTCTCCCAAAATCTTCCGCATGTTTTGGGAGAATGGTCACTTTTTAAACCTTTTAAATAATTTATTTGCTAAATGGCATGAACGATGAAACATCACTTTTGGCATAACATCGGTGAGACGCCAAATACACATAGGATTTGGCATCTTGATTGGAATCTTCTTTTCAACTTGCGCCTTCGTTGTTATTCATTAGAAGTGCCTCATCAAATTTGGGATAGCCCATTAGAGATGTGCTGTTATATTTATTATTAATATAATAAATATTTTAATAATTTAAAGAAAATAAAACTTTATTTTTCACAATCATGCTATTATCCACAAATTGCCTGCCTCATGGAAGGACTGCAGAAACACTCTCAAACATAAAAAGAAAGAACTTTCGTTTGAAGAGTTGTGCCACCATCTTCGAGTTGAAGATGAACTTCGTGTTCGCGATAAGAAAGATGAGCAATCTCAATTAACTTCAAAGGCTCATATGGTGGAGGTTGGTACGTCCAAATCACATGGAAAGCGGAAGGGCAACTTCAATTCTGATAAGGCTAACAAGAAAATTAAGAGCCAAGGTCATCAGGGCCAAAAGAAAAAGGGCAGTTGTTATCACTGTGGTAAACCCGGTCACTTCAAAAGGATTGCGACTTCGAAAGGGAGAAAGAATCTCAAGCGAATGTGACCGAAGAAAAGTTTGTAGCCATGATTTCCGAAATCAACATGGTTGGAAGCGAAAAAGACTGGTGGATCGATTCTGGTGCCACTAGGCATGTTTGTAACTGCCGATCTTTCTTTGCCAACTATGCGGAGGACACAAACGGACAAGAGCTCTTTATGGGGAACGCTTCAACGCAAAGGTCAAGGGTTAGAAAATCAATCTTAAATTGACCTCGATAAGACCCTTACTTTGACCGATGTCTTCAGATGTTCCCGAGATTCGTAAGAATCGATCTCACCGATTTACTCAATAAACATGGTTTCAAGTTAGTCTTTGAATCGGATAAAGTTGTAATCACTAAGGGTGGTGTATTTGTGGGGAAAGGATATATACGTAATGGGATGTTCAAATTGAATGTAATCAATGAAATGCCTTCTTCCGCTTATATTGTTGATTCTCTTTCATTATGGCATGATAGATTAGGGCATGTGAATGCTAATCGTTTAAATTCTATGATAAAATTAGGATTAATTCCTAGATGCGAAAAATATTCATGATAAATGTAGAATTTGCTCAAACTAAAATCACTAGAAAACCTTTCAATAAAGTAGAAAGAAAATCTCATATTTTAGAACTCATTCATTCTGATATTTGTGATTTAAATAGTATTTTAACTAGAGGAGGAAAAAGATATTTTATAACATTTATTGATGACTATTCAAAATATACTTATGTTTATTTGTTAAAACATAAAGATGAAGCTTTAGGAAAATTTAAAGCTTACAAAGAAGAAGTTGAAAATCAGTTAAATTTTAAAATTAAAACTTTAAAATCTGATAGAGGAGGAGAATACACTTTCAATGATTTTAGTGAATTTTGTGAAAATGTGGGGTCAGACATTTTACGCACTTACACTCCTCAGCAGATGTAATGCAATGAGAAAGAAAAAATCGAACTTTAATAGAAATGGTAAATGCTATGCTTTTAAACTCTGGTTTAAATTTAAATTTATGGGTGAAGCACTTCTCACCGCTTGTCATCTTTTAAATAGAGTGCCACAAAGAGTTCTAGTATAACTCCCTATGAGTTATGGAAGAAAAGGAAACCAAATCTTAAATATCTCAAAGTGTGGGGTGTCGAGCTCGTTAGATTACGGATCTTAAAAGACCCAAATTAGGTAATAGGGCCATTGAATGCGTATTTATTGGATACTCATTAACCAGTAAAGCCTACAGATTTTTGGTAACTGAATCTAAGGGTGCAATTGATCAAAATAGTATAATTGAATCTAGAGATGTTGAATTTTATGAACATTATTTTTCTTCTATTCCTAGAATTAATGAAAATTCTGATAAAGAAAAATTAATTATAAATTCTGAAAATATAGAAAACACGGATCTCAGAAAAAGCAAAAGAGTGCGAAAAGAAAAAACTTTTGGTTCGGATTTTTATATGTTTGTAGTAGAGGGAACAAGATCAGAACAAGTAAAGGAAACCATGTTTTCTTTTCATATTGAAAATGATCTATTAACATTTAATGAGGCTATAAAATCGCAAGATGCTGCTTTTTGGAAGGAAGCAATAAATGATGAAATAGAATCTATAATGGGTAATAAAACATGGAAACTAGTTGATCTTCCAGGATCTAAACCTATAGGTTGTAAATGGATTTTCAAACGAAAACTTAAAGTCGATGGAACTATAGATAAGTTTAAGGCGATTGGTGGCAAAAGTTTAGACAAAGGAAGGTATTGACTTTTTGATACTTATGCACCAAAAATTTCAACTATTAGGATCTTAATAGCACTTGCTTCTATTTATCATTTACAAATTCATCAAATGGATGTAAAAACTGCATTCTTAAATGGTGAATTAGAAGAAGAAGTTTATATGGAACAACCTGAAGGTTTTGTAATGACCGGACAGGAGCATAAAGTTTGTAAATTAATTAAATCTCTTTATGGTTTAAAACAAGCTCCTAAACAATGGCATGAAAAATTTGAAAGTGTTATTGTTTCTAACGGTTTCAAAATTAATGAATCGATAAATGTGTTTATAGTTAATTTTCAGTAAATAAGGGAGTTATCATATGTTTATATGTAGATGATATGCTTATATTTGGCACTGATGTAGATAGTATAATGGACCCTAAAACCTTTCTCTCTTCTAATTTTGATATGTAAGATATGGGTAATGCTGATGTCATCTTAGGAATCAAAATAGTAAGAAACGACAATGAGCTTACTTTAACCCAGTCTCATTACATAGAGAAAATTCTCAATAAATATAATCATTTAGATGGTAAACATCTACACCATATGATCCTAGCATCAAACTTGTTTATAATAAAGGTAGATCGTAAATCGCTTAGAATATGCTAGAGTAATTGTAGTTTGATGTATGCAATGCACCTTGTACTAGGCCGACTTGGCATATGCTAAGTAGATATACAAGTAATCCATGTCATGATCATTGGAATGCTATATCTCGTGTATTTAGATATTTAAAAGGAAGTGTACATTATGGATTGCATTATTCGGTTTTCCTAATGTTTTAGAAGGATACAAGATGCAAGTTGGAATTGATTGAGATGAATCCAAGGCTACAGTGGATGGGTATTCACTCTTGGTGGTCTTGCGATCTCATGGGGATCTAAAAGCAAACATGCATTACTCATTCCACAATGGAATTGAAGTTTATTGCCTTAACGGCATGTGGCAAAGAGGGCGTAATGGCTTCAAATTTACTCTTGAAATTCCTTTGTGGCCAAAGCCTATGCCACCTATTACAATAAATTGTGATAGTGAGGCTACGAGCAAAAGCCTACAATAAAGTTTATAATGGTAAGAATAGACATATTGGTCTACGACACCGTTATGTTAGAGAATTACTCAAGGATGGAGTAATTGGGATAGACTCAATTCGGACCAATAATAATTTGGCTGATCCATTTACCAAAGGACTTTCTAGAGAATTGGTAAAGAAAACATCTATCGGGATAGGACTAAAACCATATAGTTGATCACCTATGTCAAAAATCCAACTTAATATTTGTTCACCAAATCCTTAAGTTCAATGGAAGAGTACGACATGAGAGTGATGATTAGAAGCACTTTAATTTAGCCAAAATGTCCATCCCAAGACAGGTGTCAAGTGCTTGGAATCTGTAATGACAAAGAGAAGGATGAGTACATACTCATAATAAGTCTTTAACATTTTATGTTAATGTGTTTGGTTACAGAAACATATTCGACAGACTTACCTATGTGAATGTGGAGGTGCGGCCGCTTCCTATGAGATTATGGTTTTTCTCAAAAAAAAAAAAAAATATTCATGAAACCAGGGTATAAGCACAAGGCCATAATAGTGCTAGCTTTATAGAAAACTCGATCTTAAGAAAAATATATGTGTGTTATTTATCCGGTCATGTCATATAGGGTCCTCAGTTCAAGACTATGGTCTCTGTGCACCCTGATAAGACTTTGATAAGTTTACACTAAGTGAAGGTTCAAACCCAAAAGGTACCTTTCATGGTATGCACATATTTTCAGTACCAGTGTCTTTATTTTATTTGAAATTTGTGGGGGATTGTTATATTTATTATTAATATAATAAATATTTTAATAATTTAAAGAAAATAAAACTTTATTTGATTTCTTAGTTTTGGGTTGGGTTTTAGGCAATAGTTATTCTCAAATTTTATATGCAAATGAATAGTCCCACATTGGTAAAAATAAAAAGTGCCTAGGCTATATATAGAACCTTTCACCTTCTATTATTGTTTAACAATAATAAGAGAAGAGTGTGCCTAGCGGCGAGCCGCCGCGTGCGCGTGGCGATTGGCGTTTAGGCGCATTGGCGCTTTAGGCGCGCACGCACTTCGCACGTGCGCATCGTCGCAAGGAGAGGTTTGAATTTTTGACCAGGCAGATCCAACGGTCAGATTATTCGTGGGTTGGGTCGGGCCTAATGGGTCACTATTCAACGGGTCAATTCGGTCTATTGGGCCAAACGGATTGGTCAAACGTTGACCGTTGGACCCAACCGTTTTATAACCGCTTATAAAGGTGTATAACCGTTCGAATTTGAATTCGAAAAGTTACAACCTTTCATGCAGCCGTTGGATGTAGCGGTTGAGATCTTTGAAAGATCTGAGCCGTCCAAAATATGACTGTTGGTCCAACAGTCATATTGAAATTTCTATATAAGGAGGCCTTAGGACACAGATTGAAACACTCTGAAATCCATCGGAATCCTTGCATAAAACTTGAGAATTCCTCTTGCTATCTTCTTTTGGTGGTACTCCATCGGATTGAGTTTTCTGGGGCGATCCTCTACTGTTGCAAAGTAACGGATCGCATCCAAGAGATTGGGCTCGTTGTATCCTGGAAACGTCTCGCTGGAACCCTTTTGCAAACTCGAAGATTTACTCGAGTAGGGAGCGAATAGCGTTTTAAAGACAACGATTACGTGCCTCGAGTCCAATTCTCTTGCCCTTTTCATCATTTTCGGATTTCTGTTCTCAAATTTCATCTAACATGTGCTACACTACAGAGAGCTTAAAGTGAAAATTATTAGTAGTCCTGATCATAATTATCAATATTTGCCTTTTTAAAATCAATATAAAAAACATGTTTTAAACAAAAACAGCAAATTTCGCATTTTAATGTAAGTTTTGGTGATTTATTTCCTTAATTTTTATTTTGTCAAAAAAGAGAGAACTACTTTTATCTTTGGTAACACAGCTCCTCGCCCTATTTGCTCTAGCGGGGAATTGTTTTAAGTGATAAAACAGTTCTATGCCTGCTCTATGCCAGAGCAGATTTTATCTGCTCTGACAGAGAGTTGCTTCTGCTCTTATAAGAGCTAACCCAAACACAACCTAAACTATTTTCATTACTTTTCTCCCAAAATCTTCTTAATGTTTTCTAGATTTTATCCATTTTTCATTTACTAAATTTTTTGCCTTGCTGATTTTTTTCCCCGATTCCAACTTGTTACCATGTTCCTAATAATCGTGCAATGCACTAGTTGATCACATACAATATCATCTTGAATCAGAAATCTTAGGGTGGATTACCAATAATCCAAAACTTTTACACTTTAACTGAGTGGGTCCAATCTATCTCTTATTACCTAGTAGGGCTCGAGACTCTACCTGTAGACACCCAAATTTGGCCCAAGCCCGATCGAAACACCTTTTGAGAGAGGTGCAATTTTGAGCTTTTGACGACATGTATGAAACCTTTAGGACCCTCTCTAGAACCCTTAGGAACTTTTCTAAACCCTTAGGAATCACCCTAGATCCATTAGAAACTTGACCCGAACCTTTAGAAATCAATCCTAACTCTTAGAACCCGTTTTGAACCTAAACCTAACCTTATCAAGCAAATGGTTGAGGAGGGGTGCACCGGAACTAGCTACGGTCTACTGCAATAGAATCTCATACCATTGAAAAGTAGAGATTGTCAGCTTTCCAACGGTTCAAGAATCGCCCCAATCAGAGGTATACAACAAAAGATACGACAAACCGAACCCGGAGGGCATAAGAGTAAAATCAAGTGGCTCCCCTAGGGATTTGGCGCAACTAATAGTTGCGCTGTGCCAGGCTATTTCGCCAGTGATAATTTTGCCTGGCGCAACTAATATAGTTGCGCTACGCCAGGCTATTTCGCCAGATGTAAGCCTGGCACAACTAATAGTTGCGCCAGTATTAATTGTAGACCCCACCCTCGCGAACCAACTTTCAGGCACTGTTTAAAATTGTTTTACTGTACATTTAGTTGCGCCAGACATATGAACAGTAACTTTTGAATTTTACGCCGAAAATCGTGATTGGAGTTTGACTTGTTGACTACCTTGACCTTTGGGGTGTGTTTTGCTAGTTCTGTTTCACCCATTTCCTACTTATTTGCAACCCTTCAAGTGGCTTAAGGCCTCACCCCATCATCCACCATTGGAGGACCTTCTCACACATCTCAAGGCTCCAAAAACCCTAGGAATCTTTAGATGTGAGATTACTTAATTGCTAAACCCATTTAGATCTTAAGTGGTCTCCTAATCCACTCATTTCCTATAAATAGAGCCCCCCACCCCTTGGTTTAAGAGTTGAAAATTTTGCTTAAGAGAGAAAGAGCTCAAAGTGAGAAGTTCTTCCTCCCTTTTGTGTACTATTTTCACCCAAATTTCAGAATCTCCCAATCTCATTTCAAGCTTGTTCTTGCATCCAAAACCCTTAGCCTAGGTGTGTGTGATCTCCTAACCTCTCTTCCCTACCTCTTAGCTTCAAGCCTTAGGAGTTAGAATCTCATTTTCTACCATACAAGGCCTTCAAAAGCTCATCAAAGTAAGTCATGCAAGGCTTTCCTACGGTGCTACAAGGGCCCGAGGACTCCGACTCTCTTCTTTCTTCTCCTATCTCTTTCTAGTTCCCTCCATCCCCCCATTTGTGTCGGTACGCCGCCGACTTTTTGGTAGGAATGGAGGGGTACAAATAGGATTCTAACCCCTTTTGGGCAAGAGGAAGCTATTTTCCTTTCTTTTGCTTCATTTTATTTTTGTCCATAAGTAGAGACCGCATTAAGCGGGTTGATCGGGTGCCTAACACCTTTCCGATCGATAATCGAGGCCCCTACCTAAGAGCCTTTGGTGTAGACCGGATTCAAAGTCATATTTTTAGCACTTCGGTGCTCATAAAAATGAACTAGGTTTCCCGGGACACTGAAAGCTCCGGGTGGCGACTCTAATATTTATATTTTTTTGCAAGCGAGCGCATCGCCGCAACGGGATCGTCACAAATCCCACGGTTTGACAGATGGCAACTCTGCTGAGGAGTAGTTAGTAGAGCTTTCCCTTGAACTAGACCTTTTTTTTATTTTCCTAATATTTGATTACTGTTTTTTTTTTTTGCTATTTTTTCACTCACCCCTCCGATTAAGTCACTTTACTTACCCCTACTTTTACGTCATTTACGAGCCTTAGCCGATTGGCATGCCTACTTGCGCATAATCTTTAAATTTCTTTACTTTTCCGTCATTTTAAGTTCCTTAGCCGATCGGCGGGCCTACTTGAGCATTGTCTTTTAATTCATTTAATTTTCCTTCATTTAAAGTGCCTTAGCCATTTGGCAGGCCTACTTGTGCACTCATATCCCAAGATGGGCGCCCGGCCCGTAGTGGCACTAAAGAAAACTTTCAAAAAAAAGATAAAAGCTTTGAAAAAAAAATTAAAATTGAACCAAGTTAGGGAGCTTAATTAATTTATTTTTACGGGATAGATTTTAAAAGGGTTGGGATTAGGCAAACACACAACCACCCGAGTCTTAGTATGGCGGCAGCCCCTGGTGGTGATAATCCAGAAAAGTCCCAGCCCACCTAGTATCTGAGAAGGCGCTTGCGCCGGAGGTATATCAGGTGGGTTCCCATTCTGAACTTAAAACCGTTGGGGAGCACGTTAGCGAGTTATACCAGACTCAAACCCTTTAGGTGCGGTGAGGAGAGAATCGATCACAAAAAAAAAATAGCTCAGTTCCCGGAAGCCTAGCTTCCACAAAAACTAAAAAAAGAGACTCATTTCGGATGTTGGTGGCTGCTGTCATCAATTCTGGAGCATCAGTTTTTGCCTGGCGCAAGTATTAGTTGCGCCAGTGAAAAAAAGCTGAAATTTATAATTGACGCAACTAATAGTTGCGCCAGTGTAAAAACGTGCCCCTACCACCTGGGCGCAGGTATTAGTTGTGCCAAGTTTGTTTAACACCACACCAGCCCGAATTTGGGGCATTCTTCACCTCCCGAATCCCTCGATCAGTGTGCTTAGTGCCTTGTTTAGGCCCCGCCATCTCTGACACCCAATACGCCCTTGCCGGTCAAAAGAGGGCAACTTCTTTTTCGCTCATTCCGGGGGATCGGGTTGTTTGCCTCGATTTTTATGCCTTCAATAGATCGAAGGTTCTCCTTCAATTCTTCCGAAGTGCGTCAGAATCATCGCTGCGGGTCTTGAATTAAAGTACAAGGGCCACCCGAGAAGGGAATTCCAAGGCCTCGAAATCTTTTCTTTCAAAACTTTTTCAAAAAATTCAAAAATAATATATAAATCAAAACCCAAAAAAGATATAGTTTGTGGTGCTGGCACAACGGCATCATCTTGCCCTCTGCCGTCCTGTAGGGGAAGAAGGAGGAGGATTTTTAGGCCTTATCCAAGGCACCCTTACCCAACCCGTTCCCAAAGAATGTCGTGGTTAGTGGACCCGGCTTACGCTGATCCCGATTCATCCCCGCCACATTCTCCAACCCACTCCCATTCGGGAGAAGTTTTTTCCACCATCCCCCTCACCCAACCCCTTTATCACATCGCCCGCTTCCCCATTTTCCCAACCGATACCCTCCAAAATACCCAAAGTCCAACCCCCCATTCTCAATCTTTTGCCCAAACCATACCCATTCCAAGTCCAACCTATTTCCCTACCACATCCACACAAAATTCATTCTCCCAATCCACATCCATGCCCCATTTCTCGTCTTCCTCCTATAGGCCTGATCCACCCACATTCACATACACCAATTCCTCCCTATCCAATCCCCCACAAATCCCCCAATCTACCCGAGTCATGCTCGTTTTTATCGGGGCCATGCCTGATTTTTTTCAAGCATCCACCCCTAACATCCCTAATCCTTCCACATCCTTTGCCCCACCTCAACTCTCCAATCCACCCCATACCCTACCTCTTACCATGGCCATGTCCAATCATACCAGGGCCATGCCCAATTTCCCCTCCATCCCATCTCCACCACCCACATCCAATCCTCCCTCTATGACCATGATGGAGGAGATGTTCCAAGCCTACTCCATATGGAAGGCTTCTCAAAAAACCTCCCCTCCTCCACACCCAATGTCCCTAAACCCATCTCACACCCTAGCCAATCTCCATACCTCACTCCTCAATGACTCCCATCAACCCCCCATAATCCACACCATCCAAATCCCCATTACCCACATGCCCCAAGGCCCCATGGCCCAACCTCCCACTACTCATACACCCTAAGGCCAAATGGCTCAACCTCCAACCTCCCACATACCCCAAGGTCTATTGGCCCAAACCCCCTTTTCCCACATATCCCTGGGCCCCATGACCCAATACCCCACCATCCAAAACTACCCAGGGTCCATGGCCCTGACCTATCAAGGCCCCTTGGGCCAAACCCATCAAGGGCCCATGGCCCAAAACCCACCAAGGGCCCATGGCCCAAGATCCATTAAGGCCCATTGGGCCAAACTCATCAAGGGCCCATGCCCTAGACCCACCAACGCCCATTGGCCCAAACCTACCCAGGTCCATTGGCCCAAACCCACCAAGGCCCATTGGCCCAAACCTACCCAAGGGCCATGGCCCAAACCTACCAAGGGCCCCTGGCCCAAACCCATCAGTGGCCCATAGCCCAAAGTGACCAAGGCTTCATGGCCCAAACCCAAACCCCACACTCATACCTTCCACAATACCCCCAACATTTCACCCAACCTTCACAGCTAGGTCAAACCCATGCCATACGCCAAATCCAATTTTTCCATGGCCCCACACCCCAAGGCTATCTCCAAACCTTCCCCCATACCCAATGGCACCATCAGGCCCTACCTCTAAACCAAAATCCCATCACCCAACAAACCTTTCCTCACCCCCAATGGGCTCACCCCACCCCCACTCATGTCATTCGCGTCCAATCCAGGCAACAACAACAAGAAAATCCCGCCCTCACTACACATTATGTCGACCGGCAGTATGAGGAGGACGAGATTAGGAATATTGGGGCTTGCGCTGGGGCATTGACCAACCTTAACCCTCCTCCCATTATTTCCCACCCCTTGGTGTCCCAGAGTGAAGTCCAGCCAACGGTCGAGAAAGCAGCCCCTGTGTCGAAAGAGTCAGAGCAGCTGAAAGAACAGTTGGATAAAATTCAGAAGCAGTTAATGAAAATGGGTGGTGCTGAAATCTATGCCACAGACTTCACAGATTTGTATTTGTTCGCCGAGGTCCCCTTACCCCCCAAATTTAAAATGCCGGCCTTCGAAAAATATAACGACACTGGCAATCCAATAGCACACCTGAAGTCTTACTGTGAGGACATGTGCCAAAATGGAGGGGACGAAAGACTACTGATAAAAGTCTTTCAAAAGAGTTTGATCGGTCCTGCTTTGAGATGGTTCACATCTTTGAAACCATCAATGATGAAGACATGGAAGGACTTAACGCACCTGTTCCAAGAACAATATATTTATAATATAGACATTGAACCGCGTAAGTCAGACTTGGCCCGCTTAAAGCGAATCGAGCAGAGACCTTCAAATGACTACTTGGGACAAATCGGAGAATAGAATACCTGATGATGAGTAGATAGAGATGATCTCGAAGAATACTCTGTCAGTGATCTCGAACTTTTTGGTGTACCAACAGCAGTCTAGCTTTGCTGATCTGGTGAGAAATGCTAACCGATGTGAGGATGCCATCAGGGAGGGCCGTTTGAGTAAGAACATGCTAAGTGGACCCAGTGGGGTTAGGAGGTTTTCAGAGCAAAGGAACGATAAGAGAATAGGGGGTGATGTCCAGAACATTTCCAATACCAAGCCCAATAACAATACAACCCCATTTTAATTTCAGGCTGCCCTGCTAGCACCAGTCAAGCCTGTGCAGATGCAGAGAATAGCGAATGGGCAAGGAATGAAAATGACTCCAGAGCAGAGGAGATCCCGCTACGATGGAGTTTTCATGCCCCTAGGGCAATCGTTGACTATACTTCTGCCTTTGTTAGTGGAAAAGGGATTAGTCACTATCCGTCAACCGCAACCTCCTCCTCACTCGATCCCAAAGAACTATGACCCGAATACCCACTGCAATTTTCATCAGGGTTTGAGTCACCCAACTGATCGCTGCTTCCCATTGAAGCACACAATCCAGGATTTGATCGACACTGGGAAAATCATTCCCCCTGCACCTTCTTAGCATGCTAACATTCACCAAGTGCCACTACCCCCATATCCTACTGGAGGAGGAGATCCCAGACCCACTGTCAGAATGATAGAAGAAGAGGAGTTTGAATTTGACCCATCCGATTATATCAGTGATCGGGAGAGTTATGTTGAACCATTGTCAAGAAATATGGAAGAAAGTAACATAGGGGTAATTGAACCCCTAAATTTGTCAAAATATTTCCCCAACTCGACTTCGCAAATTGAACCCTTGAATCTCAGGGCATACTTTCCATCCACCACACCCGTCAATTACGTATATATCAATGCATACCAACCATACACCACCACCCCCAGCAATTACCCGATGAGCCAACTGGCCCCCAATCCTACGCCCGTACCCTCAGGTTATTAATGACCCGTGCCCACCCCATTTCTCCCAGTTCAACCACCGGCAAACTCCACAGCCCCCATCAATTGCCCAATAATCCATCATGCTCCCAATCCCAAACCCGCACTCGTCGGTTATCAATGGCTTGCGCCCATCCCATCACCCCAAGTTCCACCTGTGAACTCCACCACCCCGGTCAATTACCTAATGGCCCATTAGACCCCCCATCTCCCGCCAGCGCCCACCAGCTATAAATGGCCTACTTTTACCTCCTTCCCTCCAATGCCACCACCCTCAAGCTTCACCACCCCTATCTGGTCCAATTTTTCCACCCAACTCGCTACCACCAAAATAAATCAGGTGTTGCCCACACCTCTTGAGCCGACAGTACAAGTGCCTCAAGTATCGGCAGCCATACCTTTCCAGCTCTCGGGACCAACCTATAACCCTCATCAGGTCCCACTAAGCTACGAGCAAACAGATGTCAATACCGGTAGCAGCTGCAGAGAAGGGGCAGTGGACTTCATTACCAGATCGGAAAGAATCTCGAAATAGCCCGAGGCAACAACAGCAGCAGCACAAACCCAACCCGAACGAAAGAAAGACAACGTAGTGAACCCCTTCGAGAAGATGAGTCGAGAACATATACTGGAGACTCAGCTGAGAAGAACGCCTACCCATATAACTGTATGGGATCTGTTGATAATGTCCCCACTCCATTTTCAAGCATTAATGGGGGCGTTAAAGAATGCGCATGTATCCCAACAGGTGAGCCCAGACGAGGTTGGGAAAATAATTAGACAAGTGATGGCACCCAATGTCATTTCATTTTCGGACGCAGACCTGTCGGAGGAGGGAAATAGCCATTCTAAATTTCTCAACATCACTATTGAATCCGGGAACATGATAATCCCCTTGGTTTTAATTGATAATGGATCTACATTGAACATGTGCCCATTGAGAACTGCCACCAAAATTGGGGTGGACCCCTGCATGTTGAGGCAAACAAGGACGAGTGCTCGGGGTTTTGATAGCATGA
The DNA here is from genome assembly GCA_021018995.1 of Chloranthus sessilifolius. Lineage (NCBI taxonomy): Eukaryota > Viridiplantae > Streptophyta > Magnoliopsida > Chloranthales > Chloranthaceae > Chloranthus > Chloranthus sessilifolius. Next base: position 46,432,482 of record CM037593.1, on the reverse strand, counting down.
GGCGAGGGATCATGGGAGAAGTTGACCTTGAGCTCATAATCGGGCCCATGACCTTTTCCATACCATTCCAAGTGATGGATATCAAATCCTCTTTTAATCTACTGATAGGACGTCCATGGTTGCATGAGGTTGGGGCGATACCTTTTACCCTCCATCAAAAATTGAAATTCATATCAAGACAGAAGGTGATCACCATCATTGGTGAAGGGAACAATGAGAAAGACAAGGCCACCCACAACATTGAAAATTCTAAGGTAGTGGATGTGTTACATACTGAGGAAGACATCGACCTGCACAATTTTGAATATGAGGTGTCAGCGATAGGCTCAGAACCCCCTAGGAACATCGCTTCAATAACCGGCGGCAGAATGGAAGCAACGGTGGCCATGCTCTAAAAGTGGGGCTAACAGAAAGGCAGAGGGCTAGGGCCCATATTGTAGGGCAGAAGAGAGCCAGTCATTGCCAAGGGGCAGAAGGTACGATTTAGGCTAGGATACAAGCCCACAGAAGAAGAGGTCCAAGAGGCGAAAGAGAAAGCCAAGGTTGCCACAGTTGCAAGAGCTTGAGGAATCAACATAGAAGAGAAACCTCGCCCTAGGCCGCACATCAGGGAATTTTTTGTCAGCGTTGGGGTCATAAAGATCGATCGAAATGGGGTAACCCATTTAACCCCACACAAACCCATAGCCCCTGTCCATCCCACCAATCCCCATATCTCCCTTCCCAACCTGGAAATAGATTTGGCTGCATTGTCCCTCTTCGAGGAACGGCGGCCAATACTTGAACAAACACCCCCCCTATGGTAAATCACCATAAAACGGTATTAACATTTAAGGACATCATCTCGGACGAATTAGGGATCAATATGATGGAGGTTGACCCCAATAAGCCATATCCGTTAGCACCCTCCATCACAATAGGTAAAGGAGCGGCCCCTCAGGTACGCAACTGGGCATCTTTGCCCCAAACTCTGGAAGCAGGGAGTGGCCTAAAGTTTGACACCTGTTTCTCAAAAAAAAAGTAACCTATACAAAGTGAGATAAGCTCTTGGCAGGCAATACCTTATATATTTAGCAACCCGCCTTGCCAAAGGTTCGTCTCCAAAAAAAATAAAAATTTCAAAAATATCGAAAAAATAAAAAATTCTAAAAAAATTGAAAAAATCCAAAGTCCAAAAATATCATCATTTAAACTTCCAGAAAAAGTCTCACAAAAGGATGCCTTAATCGAAATACCCGTCCCACATAAAATCGACCCCTTCCCTGTAGAAATACAAGAAGAGGTAGGTGTTACAAGTCTGGACGAGGATAGTCCTTTGGAGGAGCTCCCCAATGAGCTCCTTGATCTGTTCACCGACTTTGAGCATGGCCCTACCCCCATTATCGAGGAAACTGAAGACGTCAATTTAGGAACTGAGGAGATTCCGAGAATAACCAAAATCGGAATGTCGCTATCTCTTGAAGAAAGGAAAAGCATGATCGACTTCCTTCGGTCATACCATGACGTTTTTGCTTGGTCCTATGAGGACATGCCTAGTCTGGATACCGATTTGGTCGAGCATGAGTTGCCTCTCTACCCTGATGTGAAGTCGGTTAAGCAGAAGCTGAGTTGTCTTTCACCCGAGTGGATGTTGAAAGTCAAAGATGAAGTCATCAAGCAGTATGATGCGAGGTTTCTCATGGTATCCAAGTACTCGCAGTGGCTAGCCAATATTGTGCTTGTGTCAAAGAAAGATGGAAAGGTCCGCATGTGCATCGATTTTTGCAATTTGAGCAGGGCAAGCTCGAAAGACGATTTCCCACTGCCGCATATCGACATCTTGGTCAATAACACTGCTAAGCATGGGATGCTTTCATTTATGGATGGATTCTCAGGATACAACCAGATAAAAATGGCAGAGGCCGATCGGGAGAAGACTGCATTCATTACTCCTTGGGGAACCTTTTGCTTCTGACTCATGCCATTTGGACTGAAAAATGTCGGTGCAGCATACCAGAGAGCTATGACCGCACTGTTTCACGACATGATGCACCGAGAGATTGAGGTGTACGTCGACGATATGATAGCCAAGTCACCGGAGTGAGGTGATCACTTGGTAAACTTTTAGAAGTTGTTTGAGAGGCTGAGAAAGTACAGGTTACGTCTAGATCCACAGAAGTGCGCTTTTGGTGCTATGTCTGAAAAATTATTAGGATTTATCGTCAGCAGGAGAGGGATCGAGGTCGACCCAGTCAAAGTTAAAGCTATCACGAAAATGCCACCACCGTCTACTGAGAAGGAAGTTAGAGGGTTCTTAGGCATAATATAATATATTAGTCAGTTCATTACATAGCAAACTCCAATCTGCACACCAATCTTCAAGCTACTAAGGAAGAACTCGCCCGTTGAATGGAATGACGATTGTCAGGCAGCATTCGATAAAATCAAAGGCTACCTCTTTAATCCACCTGTTTTGGTACCACCTGAGCCGGGGAGACCACTCTTGATGTACCTCTCCATGACGGAAGTCTCAATGGGATGTGTCTTAGAGCAGCATGACGAGACAGGAAGAAGAGAACAAGCCATTTACTATCTAAGTAAGAAGTTTACTGATTATGAAACACACTATTCTCATATGGAGAAAGCATGTCTGGCCCTTGTATGGGCTACTCAAAGCCTCCGCCACTACTTGCTATGTCAGGTCGTTCTACTTTTGGCTCACATGGACCCTTTAAAATATCTGTTCGAAAAGCCAGCTCTCACTGGGCGGACTGCATGATCGCAGTTATTATTGTCTGAGGTTGACATCACGTACGTCACTCAGAAGCCGATCAAGGGGCAGGCACTCGCTGATCATCTTGCCGACAATCCTTTGCCAAATTCTGAACCTTTAAGAATTGAGTTTCTAGATGAAGATATCTTGTTCATGACAGAAGACGATAATGAGGAAGCAGAGGAATCATGGGTAATGCACTTTGACGAGGCCGCAAATGCCGAAGGTCAAGGAGTTGGCGCCATCCTGATTTCACCAAAAGGATCCCACGTACCTGTCTCTATCAAGCTCAACTTTCCTTGCACTAATAACATGGCTGAATACGAAGCTTGTGCCACTAGCCTACAGGTGGCTCTTGATATAAATATAACTCAATTTTGAGTGTTTGGTGATTCACAGTTAATCATATGCCAGACGAATAATGACTGGAAGATGAAAGATGAGAAACTGATCCCCTATCATGAACACCTCAAGGGTCTGATAACTTGCTTCCAAGACGTGACATTCTCATATGTCCCTCGGATAAGAAATCATTTGCTAATGCACTAGCCACTTTGGCGTCAATGATAGAAATCCCATATGTTGCTGAGATGAGGCCGATCATGATCGAGCTGAGGAATGACCCGACCTTCTGCCTACAGATTGAGGAACTTATAAAGTCTGATGATGAGCCACCTTGGTTCTTAGATATCAAGAATTTCCTTGAGACCCTAACTTTCCCTGAGGGTACGTCCAAGACGGATCGACAAACCATCCAACGTCTATCCGCATGCTATGTCATTTGTGGGGAATGCCTTTACAAGAGATCGTATAATAACATCTTACTCAAGTGCCTTACAGAAAGTGAAGCAGTCAATATCATGAAGGAGTATGCGGAGCCCATGTCAGCGGTCACATGCTTGCTAAGAAAATTCTGCGGCAGGGATACTTTTGGACCACTATGGAATCAGATTGCTGTAAACATGTTCAGAAATGCTATAAGTGTCAGGAACACTCCAGTCTGATACATTCTCCTACCATCGATCTACACTCCATGACCACTCCTTGGCCATTTGCTACCTGAGGCCTTGACGTCATCGGAATGATTAATTCGAAAGCATCAAATGAGCATCGGTTCATCCTCGTCTCCATTGAATACTTCATCAAATATGTAGAAGCGGTGTCATATGCCAACATCACGACCAGTCACGTCGAGAAGTTCCTCAAGAGTAATAGTGTGCCAATTTGGAGTACCCAAATATATCATCACAGACAATGACGCTAATTTTGCGAATAAGCGTATCTGAGCCTTTTGTAAGTAGTACAAGATCAAGCACCATTGCTCGTCACCTTATCGGCCTCAAACTAATGGAGCTGTAGAAGCTGCAAACAAGATAGTTGTTCGCATCCTAGAGAAAATGGTCGTCACCTATCGAGATTGGAGCGAGATGCTATCATTTTCTTTATAGGCCTATAGAATGTCGATCCATACCGCTACAGGGGCAACATTGTTCTCCCTTGTGTATGGAACTGAGGCCGTCCTCCCAGTTGAGGTTGAAGTACCCTCGCTCAGAATTCTCATGGAATCAGGCTTACTCGAAGCAGAGAGAGAAAGATCACGCTTTGAACAATTGAACTTATTGGACGAGAAGAGACTCCTAGCATTGTGTCACACTCAAATTTACTAGGGATGAATCGCACGTGCTTATAATAAACGTGTCCGCGGTCGAGATCTAAAGGTAGGAGACACTGTGTTGAAGAAGATCTTCCCATCCCCCCACGCTAATCCGAGAGGAAAGTTCAAGCCAAACTGGGAAGGACCTTACGTTGTTCGAGAGGTGCTACCAAGATACACCATTCGCCTCGCCACCATGGACGGAGATCATTTTCCTGAGCCCATTAATGCTGGATACGTCCGACGGTTCTACTCTTAGTCTATCACGTCAAGGTAAGTATTGGTGAAACAGATAGGTGATTGCTTAAGAACCACCCAAAAGAGGCCATCATTCCAAACACAGTAGCCAGAAAGCATCTCTAAAAATAATGATATCCCTTGCTACCCCATTTGAGCCTGGGCCTTTCTTTCAATAACCCCCTTCCCCAAAAAAATATGTGTACATATATAAAAAAAGGGGAAGTAAAGTTACTATCAAAATCCAAAAAAAATTGGAAAAGGAAAACCTCAAAAAGGGATTGCCTGAAATGAAATAAATAAAAACAAAAAAAAACACTAAAAATAGAATAATCACGGGGCATGTATAGTAAAACCCCCAAGGAAGGAAGTATGTCGAGAAAACTAAAGCCGTATCAAGGAAACCCTTTTAGCCCAGCATACCTTCAAAATTCTAACCTAACCCATGGCCAAGCTACACCCTGAAGGAAGCCCTCTTTTAGGTTCACAAGTAGTCATAATATCTGTTAAGTCAACACGAGCCGAGTTGTAAGACGACACCAGAACCCCATTTGGCCGGCTATGACGGAATCGATGTCTATGTCATGGCTTTAAAAAAAAAAAGAATGAAAAAAAAGAAAGAAAAAAGAAAATAAAAATACAAGCTCAAAGCAAGATGGACGTGGTAAAAATTCGAAAGGGTGCTATAGGTAAAAACAATGAGTTTTTGCAGACCAGGTGAAAACCTGAAAGGGCGCTTGGGATAAGAGGGCTAAACCCATGGACGTGGTGAAAACACGAAAGGGCGCCACAGGTAAAAAAGAAGAGAAGAAAAAAAATTGGAAAGAAGACAGGTTTGAACTGATTGAGAGGATTGATGCTTGAGCAACCCTCTTGGTTACTCTCTTTGATACCCATTTTCGACTGGACCGCTCATGCTAGTTCGAATCGGGTTTCGACCAGAATTGTCTTTGTGAAACTGCTTTGTCAAATGTATGACCCAAGGTAAGGAGAAAGGTTTGACTCAATCCGAAGAGATTGACGTTCCAATCTTGGTAAAGCTGTTGAAACCCACCCAAGATCCGACTACTTAAGAGGGGTTCGACCATGCTCAAAAGAGGACCTAGGGTTTCACAAGGTGATTAAGGCACCGCACAAAAAAAAAAAAAAAAAAAAAAAATATATATATATATATATATATATATATGCATAAAACCAAAAGACCAAAAATGTCTATGTGGATGTATATAATAAACTACCTTTCATTTACAAAATGCACCACTTACACCACATCCCAAAAAATAGCCGGTGTAATGACTAGCATGTTTTCCTTTTTTACAAATAAAAATATAAAGAAAATATGTATACCAAAAATGTGTGTATCTATAAAGGGGTTTTTATGGCCCATTTCTGTGTATCTGATCTGTGTAAAAAAATTTTTGAAGGTCATCCTCCCGAACATTCCACTCAGTCAGCCATCGACCATGCAGGCTCTTATACCTCTTCTGAGAAGAGTTGGCGGCTCCAAAAGCGATCCCTTCAAACGGAGGACCTCGCTCTCTACTATTGCTACTCTAACCTTTTCATGTGCCAAAAGTTCTTGCCAGATCCTCTTCTCATCCACCAGTAGCTTGATGCGGGCTTGGAGTGCCGTCTCTTTCTTTGGCCAGGGGCCTCCAGTGTCAATGATCTCTGATGAATTTGGACAATCAGCAGCAGGCCGCTCAGTCAACAGCCAGGCCTCATACTCAGGAGAAACCTGAACCGAATCTCCCTGCTCGATATCACACATCAACGTCGACTGGCGCGTCTCCCAGAGAGCAGCAATCCGACCTATGTCTCCAGAGGGCCCCCTAGAAAAGATCAAATCACATAAAGGGGGTCTGGTCTCACAAGGCACTTGCTGAGGGCAGCCGAACTGACGCAACACTCAGAATGGGAAGTAAAAGGTGCTGCCAGTCAACCCTAGGAGGGTGATGCCCTCATGATCTCTAGAGCGAACTACTGGGAAGGTCCGGTCCAACCAAGGAAGCCTCCATGTCAGCTCGGCATCGGTCAACCAAAATTTTAGAGATGGCACATCGCCCTGTGGAAGCAAATGGCACCTACCCAGAAAGCATTGAGCCGCCTCACCTCGAGCAATATAAAAGCGGGGCACAGGCCCCAAGATAGCGAGGTGCTCACCCAACCAGACCTGAAGAAACAAGGGGCACCCCCGAAGGCCCACCATCTTTCCCAAAGCAAATGAATCGAGGCCTCGATACAGCTCGGTGAGCACCAAATGCATCATGGATTGATCCGCCTTTAGCTCCGTCAAAATGTCACAAATTGCCAACGAGAAGCTCTCCCCCCAGTAAAGAAGAGGATTTCAGAGATGAGACCGAGTGCTAGAGCTTTCACATTGAAAATATTCCTAATCGGTAATCTTCGGAGACTTTCATCACCGAAAAGTTCTTTGAGGAATTTTAGCGAACACCTTGTGGGCCCCCAATGAGACGTTTCTCATACTCAAGTTTCTTCAAACCAAGAGTAAGGTGAATGGATTTGGAGTAGCCCGGCCGAGGCGTGACTCTTGCAAGGCCCCTGTGAAGCTACAGGCCAGACAGATTGGATAGCTCCTCAAGGGTTGGGGTTAGCTCCCGCTTCCCAAAACGGAATACATGGGAATTCACATCCCAACATGAAGCGGCAGCGAAAAGGAGTTCCCACCGTGGAGGAACCTCTAGAAAGGAAGGAAGGCGAGATAGCCCAAGGCTCTCCAAGTCGGCGAGCTCACTCTCATTCAAGCTCCCAAACCAGGCTATTAGAAATTTGGGCCCCAAGCTCAAGGAAGGGGGTAAATTGGCTCTAGGTCCCCCACGTAAAGGAGGGTTAGAAAGTGGGTTCATGAACGTACAAAGATCTTTTGAGAAGATAAAAATCGATGTATGGTGATGGACCCGCCTTGGAAAGGCAAGAGCAAAAAAATCGGTCAATGGGGCCAAGTCAAACTGAAAAGGGATAAGTTTTGGGCTGCCTCGGGTATATAAGGACTCACAGCTCCCCAGGTTAAGCCTGGCGCAACTATTAGTTGCGCTAGTGCATTTTGTCCCCATTTTTGCCTAGCACAACTAATAGTTGTTCCAGTACAAATTCCCTGGGATTTAGCCTGGCGTAACTAATAGTTACGCTAGACTAAAGATCCCCCCTCCCCAGCCATCTCGGGACCTAACTGGGGGGACTTTCACCCTTTTTTGTTTTCTATATCTACGCTTCCGATCACTAACAGGTTGGGAATTACTTTGTCTATGTGTAGGATTGATTCTACATTAAGGCATGCGACCCAAAAAGTCGCTTTTTGAGAGTATTTGGCAGACACGTCCTGCAGAAAAATAGATACGGGGCAAAGAAACCATGGCATAAAATCAAAACAAAAGCACTAAAAATATTTTCCAAAAAAAATATATCATCCAAAGTGTCACATCATCCACCCCAAGAGAAACTATCTAAATAAAAAGATCCAAGTCCAATCCCAAGAGTATTGAGTTTTAAAGGCAGAAACTAAAGCCTATTCCTTGCCCACGCCCTTTGACTTCTTCCGACGACGAGAGGAGCTCTGGAAAGTCCGCATGTCCCCCACCCGAGACCACGCCTGTGAAATCCTACTGAGTAAAGAACGCGACTCCTTAGCATGACCACGCTGCAAGGCACAGTCAAAGTCAAGAGTCAGGATCAGTTAAGGGACAAATGATAATGAAATGAATGAGAGGAGTAGGGCAACAAGGTACTCACCGTTTCCACCTCCCTAAGCTTTGCAAGATGATGATGGTACTCCGCATATTCTATGGTCGAGTTAAAATCCTACGTTAAGAACGATATAACATGAATTATCAGGGCAATCTTAAAGCATGTACAATAGGAGGCTGAAACGGAAAGAGATTGGGCCGTCAGCGGACTTACCCCTAGAACCACCTCAGGAGGAGGGACACGGGCCGCCTCAGTAGAAATCCGCGCTTGTCGATCCACGTCCGCGCAAAGGCTTGAAAGGAAGCTGTCATCCAGGCACCGGAAGGTCCCATAGACCAAGGGTGGATCGCCACCAGGGATACCAGCATGAGAGGTACCTGACGGACCAGCACCCGAGGAGCCCTTGCCTAAGGGACCCACACCAGAGGGGCCAGCACCGGAGGGATCTTCCCCTGACATATCAGCAGCACCCGTCTCGCCTTCACCATCCGAATCATCCCCTGGAGCAAACTGTGAACAAAATAAAGATCTGCTTAGGAGGAATGAAGGGCCGAACTAAAGCATAAGGGAACTAATCCAAGCTCAGAAGAATTACCTGGCTGAGAGGGCCACCGAACACAAGAAAATTGGTGCTAGGTACAAAGTGCGGCAAGATAAATCGGTACGGCAGGCACTCGTACCAAAGATGATAGTCCCCGGGCACATGCAGAGCATGGATGGGAAGTCCACTATTGAAGAAGGCCGCGATAAGCTCCTCGATACTGCCAACAGGATACCAAACATCCGCCGGAGGGTCCACAAGTATGGAATAGTAACCCTGGAATTGGCGCACGACTCACTCCCCCGAATAATAGAATTTGGCCCATGCTCCATAGAAGAAAACGATGCGACGATTGTTAAATAGGCAGGAAGCGCCTACAGCTGCTCGGTCCCAGAAGGGGGATGCAAGGTACGAGTCAGGGAGGATCTGCCCAAGTCAAAAGAAAAAAAGGGAATCCAAGCAGTTAAGCACTTCAGTAAAGGGAGATTCTCGATTTAAAACAAACAAAGTTGAAAGAGAGTTTTACCTGCTCAGGAACCATCAAGTCGAGTTGGGACCTCAGACCTGTCTCCAAGTGCTTTAAACCTACATCGCGGCACCGAGCTTGATTCCAGTTGCTGAGGAGGGGATAGGTAAGCACCTTCGAGAAAAGAAGTGGGCGCCTAGGGTTAAAGTGATGGTATCCCTATACCTAAAAAGGAGGGGCATTGCACAAGAGCGGGTCAGTAGCGTATATGGATAAAAAAATAAAATAAATGGCAAAGGCAAAGGAATGAGGAATTACCTCCAGGGCTGCTCAAAATCCAACAGCAGACTTTGAATCTCCAGTCGTGATCCGAGATAAATTGTACATTAGCCATGCATACCCTGCCCCTCCCCAGTCATACCTGTGGACGTCACCCCAGTTGTCCATCACACTTAGCAGGGCTAGGCTGACTCGGCCACCGCTCGCATTGGTGAAAAGGGTCTTACCAAGCAGGACCAAGAGAGTAATGCGGGCTAGGACGATCCCCCACTCGGGCGTGATGTAGAGCACCTTGTCTGGCTGACCCAGATCCACAAATTCATCAGGTGTATAAAGTGAGGTCAGACAAGACATCTTGACCTCAGTGCCATGTGTCTGCCCGTGAGGAGGATAGGCCCCAATCAATCGAATGATGTCCTCTCAACTCGGCACCACGAGATCAGATATCGGTATCCCCCGTATCTTGATGCCGGTAATCATGGTCCAGTCGACAGGTGTCAAAGTCATCTCTACGTACGACATGTGAAAGGCCATCGTCTCAGGGCAGGTCCTGCACCCAAGAAAATGCACATCAGATCACAGTGGCAAAGCAAAAACTGCATAATGGAAATGAATTGAACCTCTCTTTTACCTTGCCCGCTATCCCGAAGTTTGAAATGTGGGTATGCTATTGGTTAAGGAGGCCGACCCGAGCGGCCTCACCTTGCATCTCGAGCCACAGGCCCGCTCTCCGATCTACCCAGATGAACTGCTCCCCCTGTGAGCCGTATACAATCTCAGGCCCCTCCTCGGGAATATGCTCACCCTCACCTGACATTCTGGGACAACAAAAAATAGTCACGTCAGAGCAGATCAATGATAAAGAGTCATGATATTCTATGCTGCAAACAGGAGGTAAGTATGCTCACCCTTCCCCTTTCTTTTCACATATTTTCAAAAATAAGAGATACACATGCCTGAATGAAAAAAAGAGATCCCTTTTAGGTTGAAAATGCAAAAAAGTCTTTTCTTCAGAAAATGACAAAACAAAGTAAAATGTCCCCTTCCTGTATTTGAAAATAAAGTAAGTTAGAATCAAATAAAATCATTTATGTTTCTAAAGAAATAATAAAAAAAGGGCCCTTCTTTTTACAAAAATAAAAAAATCCTCCCTTTATGTCTAGGAAAAACAAAAGAAAAAAAGGGAGAGAAAGAAATCATCATCACGCTTCTAAACGAAAAAATCTTTCTCTTCTCCTTAGGTCCGAAGAAAAAAAAAAACAAACAACCATTTCTTCGTGTTCCTAAAAACAAAAAAACCGAAAACAAAAATTTTTCCTTTACCTTATTCACAAATTTTTTTTAATCCTTTACTTTGTTTGTCAAAATAAATAGTAAAAACCAAAAACAAAAATTCCTCTTCACTTTACTTTGCAAATATAAAAACAAAAACAAAAAAGTCCTTTACTTACAAAAATAAAAAAAATCAATCAACCAAAAAAATCAAACAAAAAAAAATCCTGTGCTTTATTAAAAACAAAAACTAAAATTTTCTGTGCAAAAAATATAAACAAAAAAATCCCTTTCCATATACACAAATAAAAACAACAAAAAAAATATATCTATTAGGCACCAATAAATCCATGAAATAACAAAATAGGGCATTGTTCATAAAGAATCATGCACACTTTATCAATAAAGATACACACCATATAAATAAACCATTACTCATTAAAGAATACAAGATCATGATCAAATCTACACGAAAAAGCAAGAAAAATCAAAGAAAATGGGTTTTAATGGTTACATATAGAGAGAAAAAGGGTCTTTGATCTAGCATGAGCCGACGATCGATCCACACAAGCAAAGCAATGGCAATGGGGCACGCGTAGAGGCAATATAAAGGAACCTTAGGAGGGGGGGGCGGTTTTCGGTTTCAAAGGGGAAGGAGGGAGAAAAAAATTGAAATAAAGCCCCCAGCTCGAACTCGGGCTGTTTAAATTCCCCCCAGCCAAGCCTGGCGCAACTAATAGTTGCGCCAGACAAACTGTTTCCCACCTTTTGCTTGGCGCAAAAATTTTTTGAAATAAAGCCCCCAGCTTGAACTCGGGCTGTTTAAATTCACCCCTGCCAAGCCTAGCGCAACTAATAGTTGCGCCAAGCAAAATGTTTCCCACCTTTTGCTTGGCGTAACTATTAGTTGCGCCAAGCTATTTTGAGGCCCGTAGTGGCCTGGCGTAACAAATAGTTGCGCCGGGAACTTAGGCCGGGTCTTGGGCCTGGTACGGGCCAGATGGCAAGACCTGTCCCCCCACTCTTTTTGTTTGTTCTGTCGCTCCTAGCAGATGCACGCGCTCCCAAGGCAGCATTTCGATCATCCTTCGACTCGCCAAGAGAGCCATGCTAGAATAAAAGCAGATCGAGATCAATGAGCACCCTGATCCTACACAGGAAAATATAAAGAAAAATCTAATATAGAATCCCCACAGAGCAGCCGAAAGTATTCACAAGAAAAATTCACATAAAATAATAACTTCAAAACTCCAAAAAATCACATAAAATAACAGTTGAAAAATTCAAAAACAAAATCGCATAAAATGATAGAAAAATTAGAAACAGATTTGTATTTCCTACAGAGACACACAAGCATAAGGCAGTAAAATATAAATATTTTATCCGCAATGCAGTTGTGCCATACTAAAGTCCTGAGTTGGAGGTTCGCCTCAGGATTTTTGATCCTACTTTAAGGAAGGAGCAATGGTGTCGATCCCGGTCAAACAATCAATGTTTTAGATCGAGTCGACTCCATGGCTAAATCTTTGTGACGAGCGTTCTGTTTTGGATTCATGTGAACTTAAGTATCTTAAACTTCAGATTCTCCATTGGAAAAGGTCAATCGTTGGTTGAGACCAACCTGCTGAGAATGAGATTACGTGTCAATCAAACTATGTGCACCCATGCATTCAGAAGGGATCATTTCCCTTTTTATTTTTTTGCAGGCTTAAAACTTGTATGGGAAGTGGCATCCCTGTAAAGTGTACGCCATGCATCTGGGTATCCATATGATGGTCATTTATCCCCGTAAATTATACCCGAGCGGGTCCGGGTCGGGGCTTCCATCGCCTTTATTGTTGCTTATTGCCCATGATGGGTGCATGATTATGCATAGTAAATTGATGTTTATAATCATTGTCAGCAGAGACCAGGATTGGATGTCCCTTTATGGAGACACCCCAATGTTTGGTTGGATTTGTTCAAAGTAGTTGAAGCTGGATGCTCTAGGTCATGTTGATCCAGGGCACATTTTCAAAAATGGCATGTACTCCCAAAAAGCGTTGTGACATCTATTTACTTTGCTCGGGCAGTCATGCTAAATAAACTTTGGGATCGATGGGTTCGCCCAAAGACCTCGAACCCTGCTTTCAACAGGGGCACCCGCGAATAGTCCAATGGGGCCATCAAATGCCTCGTAGGATTGGACGCAAACTGTGGAGTCTTGCGTATGTTTACTTCGCACTTATCTTTGGATGTGGGTCGATCACCCCTCTTACTCACAAAGCTGTTGCATTCAGAATGAATTTTAAACATCAAATACCTTCAAAATCATCCCGAGAAGCGAATGTCTTTCCCGATTATAGGGAGTTCACAACAAATTCCACCTGAGTTATACCTAGTAATGTCGCTAAGCACTTGGAAACCGATTACCTCGACAAACGAATGTTTAGCCTGGCATTCATGGCTTTCGTTCTCTCACTGTATTAGTCATTTGATGTTTGAAGTTCATTCTAAATGCAGTGGACCCGTCAGTAATGCCTTGGGCCTCTTCGGATGTCTCTTTTTCTTTGACATTCGATCATTAGTGATCGGATACTAAAGAGGGGGATCTGTAGACACCCAAATTTGGCCCAAGGCCCGATCAAATACCTTTCGAGAGAGGTGCAATTCTGAGATTTTGATGATATATATGGAACCTTTAGGACCCCCCCTAAAACCCTTAAGAACCTTTCTAAACCCGTAGGAATCACCCTAGATTCATTAGGAACCTGACTTGAACCTTTAGAAATCAATCCCGACCCTTAGAACCTATTCTGAACCTAAACCTAACCTTATCCAGTAAATGGTTGAGGAGGGGTGCATCGGAACTAGCTATGACCCTCTACTATAATTGAATCTCATACCATTGAAAAGTAGAGGTCGTCAGTTTTTCGACGGTCTAAGAATCGCCCCAATCAGAGGTATACATCAAAAGATATGGCAAATCGAGCCCGAAGGGCATAAGAGTAAAATCAAGTGGCCCCCCCTAGGGATTTGGCACAACTAATAGATGTGCCAGGCTATTTCTCCCTAGAAATGGCCTGGTGCAACTAATAGTTGCACTAGTGATAATTTTGCCTCGCACAACTATTAGTTGCGCTAGGCCACTTCTCCTAGGATTTAAGCCTGACGCAACTAATAGTTGCGCCAGTATTAATTGTGGACCCCACCCTCGCGAACCAACTTCTAGCCACTGTTTAAAATTATTTTACTGTACATTAGTTGCGCTAGGCATATGAACAGTAACCTCTAGATTTTGCCTCAAAAATCGTAATTGGGGTTTGTCTTGTTGAGCACCTTGACCTTTGGAGTGTGTTTTGCTAGTTCTGTTGCACCCATTCCCTACCTATTTGTAACCCTTCAAGTGGCTTAAGGCCTCACCCCATCATCCACTATTGGAGGACCTTCTCACACATCTCAAGGCTCCAAAAATCCTAAGAATTCTTAGATGTGAGATTATCTAATTGCTAAACCCATTTAGCTCTTAAGTGGTCTCCTAATCCACCCATTCCTATAAATAGAGCCTCCCACCCCTTGGTTTAAGGGTTGAGAAATTTACTTAAGAGAGAAAGAGCTCAAAGTGAGAAGTTCTTCCTCCCTTTTGTGCACCATTCTCACCCAAATTCCAAAATCTCCCAACCTCATTTCAAGCTTGTTCTTGCATCCAAAACCCTTAGCCTAGGTGTGTGTAAACCCTTAGCCTCCCTTCCCTACCTCTTAGCTTCAAGCCTTAGGAGTTAGAATCCCATTTTCTACCATACAAGGTCTTCAAAAGCTCATCAAAATAAGCCACGCAAAGCTCTCCTACGGTGCTACAAGGGCTCGAGGGCTCCGGCTCTCCCCTTTCTTCTCCTATCTCTTTCTAGCCCCCTCCATCCTCCCATTTGTGTCGTTATGCCGTTGACTTTTCAGTAGGAACGGAGGGGAACAAATAGGATTCTAACCCCTTTTGGCCAAGACGAAGCTATTTTCCTTTCTTTTGCTTTATTTTATTTTTGGCCATAAGTAAAGACTGTGTTAAGCGGGTTGATCGAGTGCCTAACACCTTCCCGATCGATAATCGGGGCCCCTACCCCCCAAGAGCCTTTGGTGTATACCGGATTCAGAGTCATATTTTTAGCACTTCGGTGCTCATAAAAATGAACTAGGTTTCCCGAGACACCGAAAGCTCCGGGTGGCAACTCTAATATTTATATTGCAAGCGAGTGCATCGCCGCGACGGGATAGTTACAAATCCCACGGTTGCACACTACCTTATCTAAAAAAAATACATATGTACATTTTTTTCACTTTTAATGGGCGAAAATGTGCGTCAACTAAATGCAAGTGCACATTGAGGACGAGAGTGATTGGTTTCATATAAGACTGCAACCAATTAGTCTTTTACAAGACCAATCGATTGGTCATGGTCTCACACAAGACGGATTGGTCTAACTTAAAAATAAATGCACAAGAAGAAATTGTGACCGAGTTGGATGAGATAAATGACTCCCTTGGTCACTGTCTTCTAAGGAAAGTATTTTGTTCTAGAAAAGTAAATTTTGAAGCTTTCAATGGTTGGGCGGATGTGGAATTTAAGGAAGGAGCTCGGGGTAAGAGAGTTGAAAGAAAATGTGTTTCTGTTCAGTTTCCCAGACCAAGCAAGCCTTATTCGTATAAAAAAGAAAGGGCCGTAGAGTTTTGGCAGTAATATAATAGTCCTATTGGAGTTATCGGCAGACAAAGCGATTAACGATCTTAGAGTTCAATAGAATAGCTTTCTGGATTCGATGTCCAGGCCTCCTCTTTGGGGCTATGAATCAGCAAGTTGGAGAGAAAATTGCAAATTCTATGAGTGTGCTAGAACACATTGAATCGAATGAGAAGGGACACTGTTGGGGATCCTACCTTCAAGTTAGAATCAGTGTTGATATCACAAAGCGGTTGTGAAGAGGATTACAATTCAAAATCCCAAATCTTTCCCCGAGATGGATCCAAATTTAGTTTGAGAGTCTGCCATGGTTTTGTTGTAGTTGTGGCATAATTGGACATACTCACAGGGAGTGTGCCATCTAGTGCGGCTAACTATTCGGAGGAAAGCTTTGAATATGGCCCTTGGCTGAGGGCTCAAAATCTAGCAAAACCACCTCAAATTAGTTTCCTATTTGATTCTAACTCCATATCAGTGGGTCACCAAATGGATGATAGTGCCCTCAAAATCTGTGAAAGACAGATAGAATCACTTACAAAACCCGAAAAGTCTGTAACAGTACAACCACCAAATCCTAGAATCGTGGAGGATACAAAGGGAGCACGCTCTTCAATATCCCACAATCATAGTGTGATAATTATGAAGGAGCCTCTTTTCTCGGAAACCCAAGTAACTAACCCCACATCTGTAGCCACTATCCCTGATTGTGGCTAAAATAGCAACAGAAATGCCTCCCACCCCCTTAAAATCAGCAATGAAAATTGATTCCCTCGAAATTCCCTCAACTACATTATTCAGCCTTAGCCTTGCCAAACCTGACCCCTATCTAATTTATTTATTTATTTTTTTTAATCGTGGGTCTCAGAGAGAAGTTGAGAGTCGGGAAAAAAGTTTTAATGGGAGGAGATGGGAAGGGGGGATTTAATCCCTTTCCATCCAATTTTTTTATGCTTTCAATAAATCAATCCTTTGGGGATCGTCTGTTGCTTGGTGGCTTCGGTTCTCCATGTTTCTCTCCTTATTTTTTCCTTATTTTAGGGGTAGAATATGGGAGTTTTATCCTCTCATTGGTGAGAGTCTTCTTTTCCGAAGAGATCGACTCTACGAAGGCCTTTTTACAATGCATATTTGTTTCTGAAACGGTTTTGGTCATGGGTTTAACCGACATTTTGATGGCTTCGTTATTGCGAGAACACTTGCTCTATTTCTACACCATGAGGCATCATTTTAAAGCTTCGATTGAAGCGTTGTGTGAAGCTTTTGGTCGGTGTTTGCCCCCGTTTCCAGTGTGTTGGGAGTTTTTGTGGATCGTGAGTTTGTCGATGGTGGTGATGTTTCTTTTGATGGATCTTCGGTGTTGGTTTCCGACAGATTATGGTGGTGGATTCTTGAAGTTTTACTTTACTTTGAAGGTCCCTGAATTCCGTGTTGGTGTTAGATGGGTCTTAGATGTCATTCAATGTATTTTAATGTTAGTTATTGTAACTACCACTATTGTGGCCCTCTACTTTGTAACCGTTCTCCATTTCAAATGAAAAGGATAAAATTTATCTAAAAAAAAAAACCTAATCCCTATCTTTCTATTCTAATCCTGACCCAACTTTACCAATCTCATCCCATTTCATCTCCAAAGATTCATAACCCGATCCATATTATATCCAGCTGCTCCAACCAAGCCAAAAACTACCAATCCCAAACAAACACATAATAAAAACCCAACCATTCCCAAATTTGTACCCAACCCCGACCCATGTCCACAACAAGTTGGTACCACTCTCATATGATCCCTCCGCTTCTAAACTTAGTCTACCGAACCAATTCCCAATTAATTTTAGACTCACTAAAACTAAGTCAGATTACTGACCTTGCCATTCAAGTAGATGGGTTTATAGGCCCTAAGACCAAACCTTCTAATCCAACCCAACCTTCCCTTACCCCACCCCTAAAACCTGGTCCACAAAAATCCGTGAAAAATCTTACTCAACCCAAAGTTGTACACAATCTACAGTCTCGAGATGAGAAAACTTTGAAATCATCAAGGAAGAGACATAGATCTCTCAAACTCCCTTATTGATAATGATGAACTGCTACTCTCGGCAATGGTTTCTCAACAACCTCGTCAGAGACAATGAAAATAGTATCTTGAAACTGTTGAGGGCTTCGGAACCATCAGATAGTTTGAGCCCTCCAACTATTGTTGCGAAGAGAAGATCCCGAGTTCTTGTTTCTTATAGAGACAAAACTGTGTTCTAGAAGGATGGAATTTATTAAACACAAGGTTGAGTTTCAGAATGGTGCAGTGTCTTTGTGGATTCGATTGGTAAATTCAAAAGGTTGGCCTTTCTTTAGAAAGATGAGTGGAGTGTTGATCTTCAAATTTTGTCGAAACACCATTGTAGACACCCAAATTAGGCCCAATGCTCGATCGACACATACTTCGAGAAAGGTATACTCTCGAGCTTCTGAAAGCACCTTCCATACCCCTCCCGAGCCCCTAGAACTTAACCCAAACCTTTAGAAACCATCCTGAACCCTTAGAACTTAACCTAAACCTTTAGAAACTATCTCGAACCCTTGGATCTTAACCCAAACCTTTAGAAATCTTCCTGAATCCTAAGGAATCAATCCAAACCCTTAGAAAGTTCAACCTGACCCATAGAACCCTTAGAGAACTAATAAAAAATAGCGGATGAAAAGAGGAGTACTAAAGTTTATATTAATATCTATAGGAGTTGAGGCCTATACTATTAGAAAGTAGAGGTTCCCAGCTTTCTAACGAGCTAAAAATCGCCTAATTCTGAGTTGTACATCAAAAGTTATGGCGAAATGAAGAGCACACAGAAATGCAGGAATTTAGTATGATCATAAACACGAATGTAACTAGGGTTCAGAATTCCAAATCGTAATTAGGAACGAGCATAAAAAGCGTTCAGAATGGATGAACGATCGTAAAACAAGATTCAGAATGCACAAACGATTGTAAACAGGGTTCAGAATGTAAAATCGTATTCAGAATGCCATTAGGGTTCAGAATGCACGAACGATCGTAAACATGATTCAAAATCCAAAGTTGCGTTCGTGTATATCCCCATCATCCACCATTAAAACTCGTTTTCATCTTTTTCAAGCCCCAGAAATCCTCAAAAACTATAAATAGACCATTACCTAATTTTTAAGCCAATTGGTGAGTTAACCACTCACTAATTACCCCCAACTCTATAAATTGAGGCCTCTACCCTTGACTTTTACCCCGAAGAAAATTTCTACACAGATAAAATTTTCAAAGAGAATTTTCAGACCTAGAAAAGTTTCCACAGAAATAGAAAAACGGAGAGACGAACTGACTTAGAGTAGAGAAAAATTTCAAAAGCTTAAACCTTCTAGGTCTTGAAACCCAGTTCATCTCATATCACCCTACTTCCCTCAATACCATTCTCAAACTTCAGCTAGTTAGGAAATCTTAGCTCATCCTCCATACCATCCATCTTTCCAAGCCTTAGCTAGTTAGAACCTTGCTCTAACCCATTGTGCTTTCGGAAGCTCATCGGAGCTAGCATCAAAGCAAAGATCCAGCGGCGGTGCTATAAGGGCTTGAGAGCTCCGGCTCTCCCCTTCTATTCCTCTACCTTCTTTTGCTTTTCCTCTATCCTAGAATTTGAGCCGTTACGCCGTCGATATTTCTGTGATTGCGGGAGCTCAAAAAGGATCAAAGTGCCTTCGGATAAGGGAAAGTGTTGTTTATTTTTTTTATTTTTTGGCCATAGTAGAGATCGCTTATGAGTAGGCTAATCGAGTGCCTAGCACCTTCCTGATTAGTAACCGAAATCCCTACCTAGAGGCTTTGGCACAGAATGGATTCGAAGTCATATTTCGCACTTCGGTTCTTATAATATTGATTTTGGGTATCCCAGAACACCAAAAGCTCCGGATGTATGACTCCATTTTTTTTAGAGAGCG
This sequence comes from Chloranthus sessilifolius, assembly GCA_021018995.1. Classification (NCBI taxonomy): domain Eukaryota; kingdom Viridiplantae; phylum Streptophyta; class Magnoliopsida; order Chloranthales; family Chloranthaceae; genus Chloranthus; species Chloranthus sessilifolius. The sequence goes on along the minus strand of CM037593.1, from coordinate 46,412,908 downwards.
CACCATCATGGCGAGCCTGCAAAGCTCGTGGTTGCATAGATGGTGACTATTTTTATAACTTCTACTTGAAGTTTTGGCCCCATTCCCTATGTATTTCTTTTTTGTGATTTAGCTTCTTTTGGTTTTGTTAGTCTAGTCCTTGGACTGGCACCGTGTCTTCTCTATTTTTTTACATACCCCTACAATTCTACATCTATTTTTTTCTATTTTACGTACTTACCCCTACGATTCCTTTCTTTTTTTTGCTCTATTTTTTTGCTACTTATCCCTATGATTTCATATTTTTTACGTACTCTTACGATTCTGTCATTTACCGCCTAAGTCGCTTGGCTGACCTGCTTGATTACTTAGATTCAATTTCTATCATTTACCACCTTAGCCGTTTGGTGGGCCTACTTGATGTAATCTACATATGCTCGTTGAGTCACTTGGCTGGCCTTGTCTTTTTCTTAGTACTTATCATATTTCATCAGTGGACATCGGCCCGTAGTGGCGGCAGGGGACTACTATAGCTCGGTTTTGTGAACGGTGGTGAAAGCCCCAAATTTGAACTTAATCATGACTTCCCGTAGTTGAACTTCAAAAAATGAACCAAGGGACATAATAATTCTATTTGCGCAGGTAGCTTTTTCAAAAAGGAGGAAAAATTAGGTAACGATACATTCAACCCGATTCCCAGTAGAGCGACAACCCCTACTGGTGATGATCTCTAAAAGGACCACCTCATCCAGTACTTGAGAAGGCGCTTGCACCAGACGTATATCGAGTGGGTGACCTAACCTGTTACTAAGCCTAAAACCCTAGAGAGAGCGCTAGCGGAATCGAAAAGGCTTTATATCTTATAGGCACGAAAAGGAGGGACCCGAGAAGTGAAGAAAAAATCCCAAGGGGCATTGCCCCGACCGCCGTACGTTGGATTTGAGATTCCCAATATTTTCTACACTCTAAGGTGCCCCTATGCTCTCGTCGGTCAAAAGAGGTCTCCCTCTTATTGCCTCTTCCAAGAGCTCAGGATACCGCATGGAAATCGTGCCCTCAAAGATCAAGAGATCTTTTCTCTTTAATTCTTAAGAAGGCATCCGAGTCCCGTTGTAGGATGTTTTGAGAGTGCTAAAAGCCATCCGAAAAGGGAGTTATCGTCATCATCATCCAAAAATCATCAAAAAATTAAAAAAGCCAAAAAATCTAAAAAGAAAGCTTGCCGTGGCATAAACAACGGCATCGCCAAACCCACCATCATCCCATAGGAGAAGAAAAAGAAAGCCTTTGGACTGTACCTGCGGAACCCATACCCCCCATCAAGCCATGTCTTAAGTGGTTGATCCGGCCCACTTTGATCCAGATTTATCCCCACCACATTCCCACACCGAGGTGATCCCTATTTCCGATCCCCAAACCCAATCCCCATTCAATGTCATCGGATCATTCGGTGCACCCATTTTACCTTACTTGCGGAACCCATACCCCACCCGCCATTTCTTAAGTGGTTGATCCGTCCCACTTTGATCTAGATTCATCCCCGCCACATTCCCACACTGAGGAGATCCCTATCTCCGATCCCCCAACCCAATCTCCATTCAATGCCATCAGATCATTCGGTGCAACCATTTTCCCCTTCAAATCAAACCAAAATACACCCCTCTTTCCCTCCACCCAACATACACCCAATTATTCGCCCAACTTTCTCCTTACATCAACCCAACATACGCCTAATTTTCCACCTGATTTTCCCTCCACAGCCACCCAAAATATACTCACTTTCTCCTCCACATTCACCCCAAACATACCCATTTTTCCCTCCACTCAAAATACACCCATTTTTTCATCCACCCAATATGCACCCACTTTCCCTTCCCCATCAACCCAAGCATTTCCACCACCCCCTACATCAAGTGGGCCATCCACATCCAACCCTATATCGGACCCATGGCCACGATGGACATGGTGAGGGCAGACACTGCTTGGAAGGCTTCTCAAAGCCTTTCTCCTCCACCCTATATACCTCCAAATCCATAACAAATCCTTTAAAATCTCCACACCCAATTCACCCAAAATACCAATCAATCACCCATAATCCACACCGCCCAACATCAACCATGGGCCCATCCATGTGGGCCTCAAAGGCCCAATACCCAATCTCCAGCCCATTTAGACCCAAATCCAACCTGCTATCCTTCCTCCAATTCCCCACATACATCCTGTGCAACCGTGGTCTTTGCGAGCCCGTCGCGACGAAGCACTCACAGAAAATAACGAAGTCACCACCCGGAGCTTTTGGTGTTTCGAGATACCTAAAAGTCAATATTATATGTATCGAAGTGCCAATTATAACTCTGTATCACCGGTCAACGCCAAAGCCTCCTGAGTAAGGACTTCGATTATCAATCGGGAAGGTATTAGGCACCCGCTTGTAAGCGGTCTCTACTATGGCCAAATATAAAAATAAAGATGAATGGCGCTCCGCTTTGCCCAAAGGCACTCCGATCCTGTTGAGCCCTTCACACCTGATGGAATTTTAACGGCATAACAGCTTAATTCTAGGATAGAGGGAAGGCAAAAGAAGATAGAGGAATAGAGGGGAGAGCCGGAGCTCTCGAGCCCTTGTAGCACCGCTGTGGACCTTCGCGATGCTTTCGGTGAACTTTCGATAGCAAACTGGTTGAGGAATGGGTCTTGACCTCTAAGACTTGGGAGCTAGAAGGTAGGAGAGATAGGCTAAGGCTTTGTTCTTGCTAAAGCTAAGGGATTGGTGATGGAAGATGGGACCTAAAAGGGAAACCTAGGTTTTGGAATTTTTATGGATTAATGCTTGAAAAGGGAGGGGGAAATCTCTAAAGGTTTCTCTCTTTGAGATATTTTTTCAAGGTCCTAATCAAGGGGGTGGGTTGGGGGGGGGGTTGGCTTTCTATTTATAGAGAGAGAGGGGGTTAAGGGGATACTGAAGAGCTAATGGGTTTAGAAATTAGGTAATCCCCAATCTAAGGTTTCCTAGGATTTTGGGAGCTTAGATAGGTGGGAATTGGGTTTTAATAGTAGATGATAGAGAGGGGTTCTAAATGGAAAAAGGGTAGAACTTAAGGTCGGGAGGAGTGTAATAGTCCTAAAGAAACCAACCCCAAAATTTAGAGTGCTCAAAAAGTCAAACCCCAAAAGTGAAATTCGGCCAATTTCCTAAAAAATAATATTTTTAAGCCTTGCATACATAATATGTACGCTAGGCTTAGGAACAGTGTTTCCGGAAAAAACAGGGAACTCTGGAGCCTGTTCTAGGTCTCAAATCTAAAGAAAATAGCCAAATTTGCCTTGCGTATATAATATGCACCTAAGGCCAATTTTTATCAAAATTTGGCCTTGCGTACATAATATGTGCGCAAGTGTAACTTCCTGCATTTTTTAAATCGCCATAACTTTTGATATATAACTCGGATTGAGGCGATTATTGGCTCGTTGGAAAGCTGGAAACCTCTACTTTCCAATGATATAGGCCCTAGCTCCTGAAAAGGTTTATATAAACTTTGTACTCCTCTTTCCATCCACTATTCTGGTTGGACTTTCTAAGGGTCCGAGAAGGATTTTAAGGGTTCAGGTTGATTCATAAGGGCTTGGGATGATTCCTAAGGGTTTTGGGATGATTCTTAAGGATTTTTGGATGATTCCTAAGGGTTGGGAAATACTTTTGAAAGCTCGGGGGTATGCTTTTCTTGAAGTATGGGTCAATCAGATCATGGGCCAATTTTAGGTGTCTACAGATGCCCCTCTTTGGTATTCGATCATTAGTGATCGCATGCCAAAGAAAGAGACATCCGAAGAGGCCCAAGAAAAATGCTAGTGGGTCTGCTATATTCAAAGTGAACCTCAAACATCAAAAACTAAAAGAATAAAAAAACTAAACGGAGAGTAGTGAAAGCCCAATATGTTGGGAAAACGTATGCTCCTCAAGGCTATCGGTTCCTAAATACTTAACGGCATTACTAGGCATAACCATGATGGTATAATTGATGATGTATGATGTTGAGTTTCATTTTGAAGATCCAATGGTTTGTACCCAATCTCATGAGGCATTGATTGCCTCATTTGGTCGGCCACGGGTGCCCCTACGTGAGGTAGGGTTTAAGATTTTTGGGCGAACCCATCGATCTCGAGGTTAATTTTATACAATTATCCAAGCAGAGCGAATATTGATGTCGCAACACTTTTTGGGAGTGTGTGCCACTTTTAACTATGATCATATGAATGGATCAATTATGTAAAAAGTATGGACCCATTAGGGGCAATAAATAACAAAGGTGAATGGACGTCCCGACCTAGGTCCCGCCTGGGTACCATTTACAAGAATATTGACCATCCAACGGATACCCAGACGCATGGCATACATTTTATAGGGATATCGTGTAGGTTTTAAGCCTGCGCCCGAGAGTGATCAAGGGAAAAGATTCCTTCTACATCCATGCATGAACATAGTTGTTCGATATATAATCTCATCTCTGATAGGTTGGTTTCGACCAACGAACAACTTTCTTTTTTCTTTTTCTTTTTTTGTTCAAATCGTACCTAAGTCACTCAAGTTCATGGGAATCCAAAGAACGGAGTGAACAAAGCAAAGATTTAGTAGTGGAATCAACCCGATCAAAACATTGACTATTTGATCGAGATTGACCCGGTTGCTCCAAGGCGAACCTTAGGCTTAGGACATTAATTTAGCACAGATGCGTTACCGACAAAATATTAACATTTCACCTCATTGATGCACGCGTGTGCGTATGGAGTGACAAAAACATAGATATCTATTTTTATTTTTCAAATGATATATATATATATTAAATCAGAACGCAAGTGGTGAGATGCTTCATCTGATCTGTCCATCGCCAAGAGGTTGCTTGCTTCGAGGCTTTGGGCCATTTGATGTTCCTGCACTTTCTCAAGAAAACGTCAGTCCCTTTTTTGTTTATACAGGTAACAAATGTGCATCCTAATTAATAGAAGAAATAAACGTTTACCTATATTTTTCTAATTTTTTTCTTCAAAATTTATATTTTTTATATTTTTCTTTTTTCTCTCTTCTTTGAGATGAAAGTGCGATACTACAAATATGTACATGGACATAAAAAGGAGTATATATTTTTGGATTTTTTTTCGGATCTTTTTCTTCTTTTTTTCTTTTCTTCTTTTTTTGTTTGATGCCTTAACAATGAGACGAAGTAATGGGTCCCATTTTGAGCATAATTGAACCCATTCATGTGGTCGAACCTAAGTGAGGTTCTAAATTTTTACCAAGGTTGGAACGTTCATCTCTTTGGATAAAATAAACCTTTTATCTTTACCTTGGGTCATGCATTTGACGGTGTGGTCTAAACATCTATCTGATCAAGACCCGATTTGAGCAAACATAAGCAGCCGAGATTGAAGACTAGATAGCTCGAAAATGTAACCAAAGGAGCAATTGATGATTTTTTTTTTCTTTTTCTTTTTCTTTTCTTTGCCACCCTTTTTACTCATAGCGCCCAAGATGAGTTTTCGCCATGCCTGTTATTACCCTCTCTTTCTTTTACTCGTAGCACCCTTTCGGGTTTTCACTATGTCCATGGGTATTACATTTTTACCCCAAGTGCCTTTTCAAGTTTTCACCTGGTTCGCACAAGCTCGCTTTTTTTTTACCCGTAGCGCCCTTACTAGTTTTCACCACGTCCTTTTTGCTTTGAGCTTGTATATTTTCATTCTATTCTTTTCATTTTATTTTTCAAAGACCACGACATGGATGTCGATTCGATCATAGTCGATTGGATGAAATTCTTTTATTTGCCTCTCAGCTCGGCTTGTGCTATCTCAACGGATAATGTGACTGCTTGCAGACTTTAAAGAGGGTTTTCTTCAGGGATGTATTGTGGTCATGGGTCAAAAGGGATAGGTTAGGAATTTTGAAGGTATTCTTGGTTTTAAAGGTTTTTCTTGATTGGGGTCCAACTACCGTAATACACTTCTTCCTTGGGAGATTTTTACCATACATGCCCCATGATATTTCTATCTCTTTTCTTTTCTATATATATATTTTTATCCTTTTTGCTTTTTGCAGACATCCTCTTTTTGGGATTTTACTTTTTAAATTTTTTGGATTTTCTTGGTAACTCATTTTCTTCTTTTTTTTGTTTGGTATATACACTTTTTCTTTCTTCTTTCTCTAGAGAGGGGTTTATGAAAGGAAGGCTAATGATTCAATAGGTGTAGAAAGGGGTGTGAGAGTTTAGGGACATTTTTTGGCTACTTGGCTAAAATAATGACCACTTTTATGTGATCCTTACACAGTCACGTATCCATCTTATCAATACTTACCTTGCCACAGGAGACTAAGAGTAGAATCGTCTCACGTATCCAACATTGATGGGCTCGAGAAAATGTTCTCCGTCTATGGTGGCAAGGCGGAGCGCGTATTCAGGGAGTACTTCTCGAATGATGTAAGGCCCTTTCCAGTTAGGCTTAAATTTTCCTCTTGGATTAGCGTGGAGAGAAGGAAAGATCTTCTTGAGTATCATGTCACCCAATTTTAAATCTCAAGTGTGAATACACTTGCACATGCAATCCTCCTCTGATAGGTCTGGGTGTGACACAAGGCTAGGAGCCTCTTTTCATTGATCAGATTCAGCTGTTCGAAAAGGGATCTTTCTCTTTCAGCCTCCGATAGATTGGACTCAATGAGGATACGGAGTGAAGGCACTTCCACCTCAACTAGTAGCACAACCTCCTTTCCATACACAAGGGAAAATAGTGTTGCCCCTATAGCGGTACGGATCGACGCTCGATAGGCCCATAGTGCGAAAGGTAGGTTTTTACTCTAATCTTGGTATGTGACGACCATCTTCTCAAGGATGCAGATGACCGTCTTGTTAGCAGCTTCGACGAGTTTGTTAGTTTGCGGCCTATATAGTGTTGAGCGATGATGTTTGATTTTATATTGCTCGCATAAGGCTCTAATGCACTTGTTCGCAAAGTTAGTATTGTTATTCGTGATGATGTCCTTGGGTATATCGAACCGAAAAAAAATGTTGTTCTTGATAAATTTCTCAACATAATTGGTTGTGATGCTCACGTAAGATGCTGCCTCCACCACTTTGTAAAGTACTCGATGGCGATGAGGATGAACTAATGCATGTTGGATGCTTTCGGATTGACCTTTCCGACAACGTCAAGGCCCCATGTGGCGAATGGTCATGGAGTGTAGATCTATAGTAGGAGCATGTATTAGACTGAAGTGTTCTTGGCATGTATAGCACTTCTAAACGTGCTTGCAACAGTTAGTTTCCATGGGGGTCCAAAAATACCCTTGCCATAAGATCTTTTTAGCTAGCATGTGCCCATTGACGTTGGCCCCGCATATCCCATGGTGGATCTCTTTCACGACATCGGCTGCCTTGCTCTCAATTAAGCATCGGAGTAGGATATTATTATAGGATCGCTTGTAGAGGCATTCATCACAGATGACATAGTTTTCTACCAAACATTAGATAGTCCACTTGTCGGTCTTGGATGTGCCTTCAGAGAAAGCTCGTGTTTTAAAGAAATTTTTTATATCTGAGAACCATGGAAGCTCATCATATAACTTTGTGGATCCCTCAATCTGGAGACAAAAGCCCGACTCATTTCTTTGTCCAATCATGATCGATTTTATTTCGATGCCATATGGAATTTCGACCATTGATGCTAAGATTGCCAATGCGTCGGCAAATCAATTTCTTGCTCGCGGGACAAAGGAGAAGGTAACGTTGTCGAAGCATGCGATTAGATCTTCAAGGTGCTCATGGTACGGGATCAATTTCTCATCCTTTGTCTTTCAGTCTCTATTTTTCTGACATATAATTAGTTGTGAGTCACCAAATACCCTGATGAGTTACGTTCAGGTCCAAAGCTGCCTGTAGGTCAGCTACGTAGGCTCCATACTCGACCATGTTGTTGGTGCGTGGGACCCTTTTGGTGAGATTAGAAAAGTGCCGACTCCTTGTCCTTTAGCATTTGATGCCCCATCAAAATACATTACCCAAGGCTCCTCTGCTTCCTCTGTCATGAACAAGATGTCCCCATCAGGGAACTCGGTTCTAAGAGGCTCGTAATTAGGTAAAGGATTTTTGAAAAGATGATTAGCGAGTGCTTGCCCATTGATTGATTTCTGGGTGACATACATGATGTCAAATTCAGATAAAAGAAGTTGTCAGTATGCGGTTCTGCCAGTGAAAGCTAGTTTTTCAAACAGGTACTTTAACAGATCCATTTGTTCTAGAAGGAGAACAACTTGAGATAGCAAGTAGTGACGAAGCCTTTATGTAGCCCATACAAGAGCCAAACGTGCTTTCTCCATATGAGACTAGCTTGTCTCGTAATCGGTGAATTTCATACTCAGGTAGTAGATGGCCTGTTCTCTTCTTCCGGTTTCATCGTGTTGCCCTAAGACATATCCCATCAAGAATTTTATCGTAGAGAGGTACATTAGGAGTGGTATTTCGGGTACTGGCGACACCAACACTGGAGGGTTGAGAAGATAGCTTTTGATTTTTTCGAACGCTGTCTGGCAGTCATCATTCCATTCGATGGGGAAGTCTTTTCCTAGTAATTTAAAGATCAGCATGCAGATAGGAGTTAATTGTGCCATGAACTGACTGATATATTATATTCTACCCAAGAAACCCCTGACTTCTTTCTCTGTAGATGGTGGCGGCATTTCCATGATGGCTTTCACCTTGATTTGGTCAACTTCAATGCCCCTTCTACTGATGATGAAGCCCAGTAACTTTCCTGATATAGCGCTGAATGCACAATTTTGTAGGTTTAGTCGTAGCCTGTATTTTCTCAGTCTTTCGAACAACTTTTAGAGGATGACAAGATGATCACTCCTTTCCGACAACTTGGCGATCATGTCATCAACGTATATCTCAATTTCTCGATGCATCATGTCGTGGAATAATGGTGTCATTGCCTTTTGATATGTTACCCCAACATTTTTCAGTCTGAATGGCATGACTCGATAGCAAAAAGTGCCCCATGGAATGATAAATGTTGTCTTTTCTCAGCTGGCCTCTGCCATTTTGATTTGATTAAAATCGAAAAACCCATCCATGAACGTGAGAATCCCATGCCTAACAGTGTTATCAACCAAGATGTCGATGTGTGGTAAAGGGAAGTCGTCTTTTGGGCTCGCCTTGTTGAGATTTCAGAATTTGATGCACATGCGAATCTTTCTGTCCTTCTTTGGTACCAGGACGATGTTGGCTAACCATTGTGGGTGTTTAGAGACCATAAGAAATCTGACATTGTATTGCTTGATGACCTCATCATTTACTTTCAAGATCCACTCTTGCCGGAGACGCCTCAACTTTTGCTTAGCAGGCTTTATGTCGGGATATAGCGGCAACTCATGCTCTAACAAATCGGTATCTAAACCAGGCATATCCTCATATGATCAAGCAATGGCGTCTTGGTATGACTGAAGGAAATCAATTATGTCTTTTCTTTCCTCGGGAGATAGCGACGCTCTGATCCTGGTGATTTTCGAAACCTCATCGGTGCCCAAATTGACATCTTTAGTCTCTTCAACAATCGGGGTAGGGCTATGCTCAAAATCAATATATTGTTCAAGGAGCTTATTGGGAAGCTCCTCGATTAAGTTCTCACCATCTAGATCCATGACTCCTACCTCTTCTTGTATTTCCAGAGGAAAGAGGCAGACTTCACGTTGGACAGATTTTTCCTCTAAGGCATCATGGTATTGCGCACCAAGGGCTAACCTCACTTTTTATATATATTTTTTGGAAGCTGATATCATATTTACGGTCATTTGATGCTTCCAAAGTTAGGGGCATTGAAGCCCAGTTTCTCACCGGAGTGTAGACACCCCCATTTTGCCTTCTCGGAATATATATTTTGTTTGGTCAATCTTTGACCTTTTAAATCCCAATATGGGAACCATGCACTGAAACAATAGTATATGTGGCTCAAATCTCGACGTGGGGAGACTATATACTGAAACAATAGTATATAGTTGGAATGCAGACTGAAACAATAGTCTTGCATTTTAGTCTAGAGACCAGACCCGGACAACCCTGAATTAAGCGCATGTAACCCCGCGCGTAATTCAAATGCATGCTACACCACAAACGCACAATCAGTCCCCCTTTCAAACCAAACTTCCTTTCCTAGACCATCTCGAGACTCAATCACGCGCCTGAAATTGGACGCGCGATCGGATTGAGCGCCACAAATCAGCGTGTAATTGGCCTACGCTCGACCTAGTCTCACTTCCCTTAACCCTTAAGTTTCCTTGATTAAGCGCTTATGATTAAATGCTTAATCAGATTGCGCACCTCCCATCAAGTGCGCAATTAGCCCTAATTTTATTAAGACTAGGAAATTCTCTGAGCAAGTCAGCCGGTCACTCACTGAGTCGGTGACCGACTCAAAGCGATTAAGCACTCGAAAATAGGCGCGTAATTCGGTTAAACGTCAAAAACTAAGAGCGTAATTGAAGAAGAGCCTATAAAAGCTATTCTTCAATTCGACCCAGGGGGGTTGGAATTTTTGGCTGGACTTTTTTGAACTTTTTTTTAAATTCGAACGATTAAAAACTCCGAGAATAGATCAAACACAGAGAGAGACCAAGCCATGATCCCGAGATTCAAATTCCGAGCTTCGGATGATTCTCCTCTATAGTCCCGACCCTAGGTAAGGAGTTAATTTTAGTTTTCGATCATAGCTTCTAATCTCTAGATCTAGGAATTCTATTATTTTATTTAATTTTTAGTCTTAGACCGTAGAACCCTTTTCGGACCGAAATGCTATATATCTGGTTCTAGTTCTCTGTTTCTAGAACCAATCCTTGATCTATTTGTACGATATACCGATCTTAGACTTTAATTCAGTTCTAAAATCTCGATCTACAGTCCTATCATTAATTTATGGTTCTAATCCTTTGATTCAGAACCAGTCCTTAATCATACGGCTTGATTTCCTGATTTCGGACCCGAACTCAGTCCTCAAAACTTAAATTATAGCTTTAATTCCGTATTTTTAATACTTTCAAAAATCCTAAATATTAATTATAGTTTTATAATTTTAGTTTACAATCTAATGCATAATTATTATTCTGAAATCAACTTTGAAAAACCCAAAATACTATTTTACAGTCCAAAAATCAATTTGTCTTTAATTTCAGCCACCCGATTTGCCTAAGGGAACTTAAGGAGGGTACTCAGGAACGAGGCTAATCGTCCTTAGCATAGCGGGCCCAAACTCCTTTTTTTTAGGAATTTTAGAGTTAAGTAATTGCTTAAGTTCTATACTTTTTGTATAATTGATTAGTAAGTTTATTTTATTTCAGCATGTTTAATTAATTGTCTTAAATCTTAGTATGACATATTCATCTCTTTAAATCTAAATTTAATTGATCAATTCCTTGCTTCAATTACAATTTAATGGAATTAATTTTGTTGCTTCAATTAGATTGTTTTAGCATAGTCAATTCATTGCTTTAATTAGAGATTTTTATAAAATTAGTTTATTTGTTTTAATCAGATTTGGTAAAAATTAGTTTATTCGTTCAAATTGGATTTTAATAGCATTAATTCCTTTACTTAAATTAGAGTCTTCGTAAAATCGGTCTTTTATTTAAATCAGAGTTCTAACGGACTGTTATAATTGCTTTAATTAGAATTTCAATAGAATGGTTAAACTTGATTTAATTAGAACTCTAATGCAATTAGTACGTTTGAATTAATTAGAGTTTCACCAGAACTATTACACATGCACTCCTTGTACCAATAGGAGACTGAAACTAACTAGACTTTTAGTAGTATTAGGCGACTAATATTAATTAGACTTCTAATAGAATTAGAAAATCAAGATTAACTGGACTCTTAACCGGATTGGAATAAACATATATAATCAAATTCATAACAGAACCAGGGAAGTCTAAACTAACCAGAATTATAACCATAAAGGGAAATAAAAAGGAAGTTAAACTATCTAACCTAAGGAAAAGAATGCTACTGACGTTCGCAGGCGGATAATTTAGTATAGAAGTATCCCATACCTGCTCTTAAGCGTGATCATTGACGTGTTGCAGTATCGATAAATATTTGCAGCTAGCGATCGCAATAAATTAGAATTCCACTTTATTTTTAACATTCTAAACGCCGCATCGCTAGAGTCCACTAGGATAGAATTGGAAGCCACTGATATAATGGGAATCGAGAGGAACCCAGAAAAAGCGCGCACCAATAGACTGGCGATCGCGATGGGACACTTTTGCAAACTTTTTATTTTAGATAGTTTTTATTTTATTTCCCTATTTTTTTCTCTACATCGTGTCATATAGATTCCCTTTTAAATATATGAGTCTTCGCCAAAGATTCAAGATGTCTGGTATATGAAGAGTAAGTTTAGGAGACCCACCACTGTGGGGGTATCATGACAACCCCATGTACGGAGAAAAACCATTTCATAATTTTAGCCCACAACAACCTGATATTAATATGGCTGGTGAGCAAGAGAACCCCTTCTCTACCCCATACACCGAGAACAATCATGATGGGAGAGATGGTGGCATCGGACAAAACTTTACCGCTCAACAATTCGTAGAACTCAGTATCCAAAGAATACAAAGAGGAGATGACGACTCCGAAGAATTGCTTCGAGGGTTGGCCGCCGCATATGAAACCATTAGGTCACGATAATTTTTAGAAGAACAAGAGCAACAAGAGAGGCCACTGCCCACTCTAAGCACTGTGTCAGCCCGCGCCACTCACTAAGACAACCTGCCCACACATTATTCAACAATGACCCTCTAGACAAGATTTGCTCATGAGTTGCTCCCAAAGACGACACCATTAAAATCGAAGATCTCTCTAAATACTCGATGAGTACATGGCCAAGAGAGAGCATCCTGGTCATTCATTCGGATTCGACAAATTTTGTCGAGACCTCGAGTTCAATTTACCAATAGGATTTAAGCCACCAAAGTTTACTAGATATAACGGCACCGAAAATCCGAATCATCACTTGGCTCTCTTCTGTAATGATTGCCGACCCATACGTGATAATCAAAGACTTCTCATTCATTATTTGTAACATTCATTAGAAGGAGAAGCTTTAGATTGGTTTGCAGGACTCCCGCTTTATAAGATAGAAACCTTCGACCAATTAGTCGGTCAATTCCTAGACCATTACAAACACTTGATCGAAGAGATAGTCTCAGCGATCTAATGGCGGCCAGGCAAGGACCTGATGAAGAATTCACTGACTTTGTCGCCAGATGGAGAAAACTCGCTGTCAGGATCGACACTTCAATGAAAGAGGACTCAGTTGATATTAGTATCGACAACACTAGGGAGCCGTTAAAGAGCGCACTCATCATAAGTGATTGCCCCGACTTCACTGAACTCCACTCTAGGGCATCCTGACTAGCGCGACACATTGGTGGAGATCTCGCGTTATCTATAGTCACATAAAAAATAGGCTCTTCCAACGAATCGAAATAAAAAAAATAATAAGAAATCCTTAGGAACTGAGAAGTTAACACCGTTGCCAACCAAGGGCAAAACTCTAATAACGAAAATTTCCAATCGTAAAATTTTGGACAGAACCAAAACCAACAATGGTATACCAACCAAAATCAAGGCACTAGTCAACAAAGATATGCAAACCAAAACCAAGGCCAAACTCAGAGTCAAGGCCAATACTAAAATAGGAACTAGTATCCTAATACCTATTAGAATCAAAACATGACACGGAGTCAACCGGCCCACGCGCCAAATTATAATAACATACCCCTACCACAGAACTTCAACCCAGCCAAAGGCCCTTACCAACCGAGGCGGGAACACTACCCCATTTGTCAGATACAATTCCCAATATTTTCCATCTTCTTAATACTCAGAATCTCCTCTGATTCTCGCAAGAAAAACCTCGGCCATGGCCTGCAAATCTAGACTATAATAAATATTGTGCCTTCCATCGATATGCAGGACATGATTTAGAAGACTGCTGGGTCCTTAGGGATGTGATCTATGATATGAATGACTGAAATCAAATTGATTGGGAAGCGCTTAGAAATCCCAGCCCTAATAATAACCAACCCCAACAGAATTTAAGGATCATAAACAACCCTATGCCCAACCACAACCAAGCAACACTAGCCCAGGTCACTACTGTGGATATCCCTGGTCAACGTCCCTTCCAGCCTTCTACCTTAATCACTCGCATTAAACCCTCTGCCGCTTCCTCTCCACCAGTAAAAAATTCTTCACCCCCTACATCCCTCGGCCCTGATCACTCGCATCGCCTCGCCGAGCCCACCTCCATATCCAAAGCTCACTCAGATATGGGTCCATTCCTTTAGGGCCAGGAGACCATTCCTCCATCACCACCAACCAGAACCTTCAACCCCTCCAAATCCTGAACCAATGCCATAACCGCTCCCTTCGTCCGATTCTGAATCTGAGTGCGGAGAGCACATTCTCTAGACTGCAGCCCAAATCGCTGCATGAGTAGAAAGTGTCACCCGAAAGATTCCAAGCTGAGAGAGTGAAACAAAGACTGAGTGTTTATTGAACGAAGGGGAAAGTGAGCAAGAAGAACACACCAACCCGTGCGAGACACTAGTATCTGCTTTGATAGAAGAGGAGGATTACACACAGTATCTCCCACCCCAGAATGGTGCCGTGCAAGCACCCGCTCCAACCTCCAAATTCACTCGCTTCGCAAACACATCAACATCGACTCGTGTCGGGTCTAGCCAGCAATCAAGGTGCCCAATTTTTAAGTCAGGAACCAATTACCCACCTCCTCCTTTCCCTCAGAGTAAGGATTTCATGAGCGCACAACCACCAGAAGGGAGTGTGAGGGAAAGAGAGGTCAACTTGCCTCCCTCGCCTCATATTATCCCTCCACCAATCTCTGCACCTCAACCACTCCAACCACCTGCACCCAAGGCTCACTGGCTAGGCAAAGAAGTGACACTCGAGCCAGGACAAGAATATGACCTTTTGCGATACCTCCAGAAGATCTCGGCCCAGATATCCATATTAGAACTCATCAAGAAATCGCCTGACCATCACCGACTGTTGATAAGGACACTTGAAGATACGCAAGTGGATGAAGATACGACCCTAGACAAGCTTCATCATATCGCTTCAGTCATGGCGCAACCTTCGATGCTCACTTTTACAAACGCAGACATGCCTAAAGAGTCCCTCCGTGAAAGTGCAACCTCCATATATCTCACAGTCATAATTAGAGGATTTTTCGTACCACATGTACTAGTTGATATTGGAGCGGGACTCAATATTTGCCCTCTCGCAACGTTGAAGACACTTGAATACACAGATTAGGACGTCAGACCTTTTGCACTGTCACTCATAGCCTATGATGGCTCATGTCATTTCTTGAAAGAAACTATTAAACTCCAGGTTCGCCTCAGACCCGTGACGAAAGACGTTACTTTCCATGTTTTCGATTTCGCTAGTACGTACAATCTTATCTTAGGAAGGAAATGGCTAGAGTCCATGAAGGTCGTCACATCCACATACCATCAATGCAACAAATTTGCATACGAGGACTCCATCATCCATATATACGCTGATGCACCCCTCCAGGACAAAGATAATACTTACGCGGTGAGCATACCAACCGCTCACGATTATGTGCTAAACAACAAATCCCTGACGAGACAACCATTACAAAAATTTGTCCCCCTGCCCGTCCTAGTTCTCCCAGTGCCCCTTGAGGGGACCGACCCTGTACCATATTTATTGTCAAAAATAAAAAAAATACAAAACCCTAAAATTTCGGAAATACAAAATTTAAAAAAATAAAAAAACCCCAGAAAAGGAAGGGAACCTTTCATCCCTAACCAGATTTTTGGCCAACAAGGAGACTCTTCTCCTAAGGTTTCTAACCTATTCCCCATACAAGGACGTAAAGCATCCCGGCTAAACAACAAACCAGTGATCATACCGAACGAGATACTTCATGACTTTGAGAGAAGAATCGATAGCTTTGACCTTTACCTAACCAAAGATCTCTCGGTTATAAATTATACCGATGAAGAGTTACCTTCCACAAATTCAAGTTCCCAATGTAGTAACTTCGTAATATACGAACTTATCGAGGATGAAGAAAGAGCACAAATTGCCCAGGAGGCACTAGACTTCTAATAGGTTATCAAGCATTTCGATGAGCAAACCCAAGACGTCGCAAAACCCACGGAAGAACTTAACTTTGGCATTGAAGAGAAACCTAAGAAGCTATTGATTAGTGCAATGCTCAGCTCTAAGGAATGCCAATAAATTATATAAGTCCTGCAAGAACATCTCAACTCTTTTGCATAGTTATATGAGGATATGCCCAGTTTAGACCCGAGTTTAGTAGAACATCGCCTTATCCTAGAACCCAATGTAAAGCCTGTTAAGCAAAAACTCTATAAGATGCACTCACAAATTGCCCTTCAAGTCGAAGAAGAAGTCGACAAATTACACAAAGTCAAATTTATTCGAGTCATTCTTTACCCTAAATGGATCGCCAACATAGTACCTGTCGCCAAGAAGGATGGCAGCGTACGCATTTGCATCAACTTTCGAAACCTCAACCAGGCTTGTCCAAAAGATCACTTTCCACTTCCACACATTGACACTCTAGTCGACAACACAGCTGGACATGAGATGCTATCCTTTATGGATGGTTTCTCTGGATAGAATTAGATCAAATTGGCAGAGTTCGACCAAGAAAAGATTTCCTTCACCAAACCATGGGAGACATATTGTTACGCTGTCATGCCTTTTAGGCTTAAGAATGCAGGAGCCACGTATCAATGCATCATGATGGCTATCTTTCACGATATGATGCATAAGTGTGTAGAAGTCTACGTTGATGACATATTGGTGAAGTCTCAAATGCTAGTAGGACATGTCGAAGTGCTTCGACTAGTTTTACAAAGAGCTAAGAAATACTAGCTAAAAATAAACCCAAAGAAATGTGTCTTTGGAGTCTCCTCCAGAAAATTACTTGGTTTTATAGTTAGCAAGCGAGGGATCAAGGTCGACCCTGCAAAAGTCAGAGCCATCCTCGAAATGCAACCTCCCAGTAATATCAAAGAGTTACGAGGCCTGATAGGAAGATTGTAATTCATTAGAAGATTTATCTCTCAGCATTCGGACAGATGCGATCATTTTTACAGACTACTTAAAGGAGGAGCTGAGTACAAATGGGATGACCAGTGCCAACAAGCCTTTGACAACATCAAGAAATACCTCCTTAACCTACCGATACTATTGCCACCTATTCTCGGGAAACCCCTAATTCTATACCTCTCAACGAATGACAAAGCAATGGGTGTAATTCTGAGATAATGAAGAAGATGGTAAGAGAGAGAGGGCTATCTACTACCTCAGTAAGACGATGGTTGAGTACGAACGAAAATATACTCTGATGGAGAAGACTTGCCTCACATTGGTGTGGGCCTCAACCAAATTATGATACTACTTTAAAGCACATAAAATACTAGTACTAGCCCGAATGGACCCTCTGAAGTACGTATTCGAAAAGCTTGCAACATCAGGAAAGATCGCTCACTGGCAGATACTCTTGCAAGAATTTGACATCACTTATGTCACACAGAAGTTGATCAAAGGGCAAGTAATCACTGATTATCTCGCGGACCTCCTGCTCTTGAGTGATGAACCTATACACGTGGATTTCCCCAATGAAGACCTATTCACGATTCATAACGAAGAGCCCGATAAGACCTCATGGACCCTTTATTTCGACGACACTCTAAATCACAAAAGAAAAGGCATCGGGATAGTCCTCCTAAGCCCAGAAGGAGTTGTCATACCTAAAGCTTTTCAGCTAGATTTCCCTGTCATTAACAATGTCGCAGAATATGAAGCTTTTATAGTTGGATTATGAGCACCACTACAATTAGGTGCTAAACAGTTAAAAATCATCAGTGATTCCAAACTAGTAATTTCACACGTCGTAGGAGAATGGAAAATTAAAGAAAGGAGACTAATGGCATACCTAGAAACCGCTCAATATTTAGTAAAGAAATTTGAACGAATCTCATTCACGAACATCCCTAGGTTAGAAAATGAGCTCACAGATTCCTTAGCTATGCTAGCCTCGGTCATCCAAATACTTGTCGGGCAAAATACTAAAACCTTCTTTATCGAAAAGCTAACAGTTCCACCCACGAGGTAGCATGGACTGTCAAGAGAGAATTACCCATCCTCCCCAAAAGTATAGGACCAAAAGGAGCAATCACCCTAGGATAACACAACAAGACAGGAACCGAAGTCGCTATATTCAGATATGAAAAATCACCGACTGACGATGGACAACCATGGTATTTTGACATCTGAAACTTCTTGAAACATAAACACGTTCCTCCATATGCCACGAAGATCGAACGAAAGACTATAAGGAACTGATGCGCCCGATTCTGCATACTCAGCGAAACATTATATAAAGAAGCCTTTTCACTAAAGGAGTACTACTACGATGCGTTACAATCGCTTAAAGATAATACATCATCCAAGAAGCACACGCTAGTGCCTATAGTGTACACTCTGATGGATAGAGACTCGCCGATCAAGTTACACAACAAGGTTACTTATGGTCGACCATGATTAGAGATTGCCAACTCTACGTCCAATCCTGCAAGCAATGCCATGAACATGCCGCACTCATCAAAGCTCTGTTAGTCGCATTGAACACTATGACCTCGCCATGGACATTCTCAATGTGGGCCTTCGATGTCATTGGACCTTTCACCGACACAGTTGGGAACACTCACAAGCACACGTTTATACTTACAGTAACTGAATACTACACCAAATGGGTAAAAGCTTAATCCTATGTCAGAATCACCGCTTCAACACTCGTGAGGTTTATCATTCGGAATATCATCACCAGATTTAGAGTACCCATGATGTTTGTCACTGACAATGGACCACAGTTCATCGCGGAGAAGATGAAGAAATTATGTAAGAAGTACGACATTGATCTACGCCACTCATCACCGTTCTACCCTCAAGGAAATGGACAGGCAAAAGCTACAAATAAAACACTGATTTGAATCTTAAAACACATAGTAGAAACAAACAATGGAGTCAACTGGCCTGAAAGACTACCAGAAGTGCTCTGGGCCTATAGGAACTCTATTGGTATGGCCACTGACCAAACTCCCTACCTCCTCACCTACGGGATGGAGGCAGTCTTACCATATGAGATATAAGTACCATCTTTACGCATTCAACTTGATGATGAGCTATCCTTAGATGAGAGAAGAATTGCCCTACTCGCCCAGCTAGAGCAGCTCGATGAAACACGTCTAAGGGCAGCTGATCATGCTCAGGTATATCAGAGAAGAGTGGTCAGGGCTTACGATAAGAAAGTCCTCCAACGAACCTTTAATATTAGAGAATTAGTCTTGAAGAAAATCATGATTTCCAAGCACGCCCACCAGAAAGGAAAACTGAAACCGAACTGGGAAGGCCCATTTGTCATAACAGCTGCATACCCTGGAAATGCTTACAAACTGGCGAACCAAGATAGGGAAGAACTCCCTAATCCTTGGAATTCCATGTACCTTAGAAAATACTACCCTTAGCCCCTTGATCGTCACATCCCGTGATTAAATACTTATACTTACCACTCCCGTAGTCGTCACGACCCATTCATTGGTTGTACGCCTTCAATTCTCAGAATATCCTTAAGACCTCCGATCTATTGCCCACCTATTCTCACTCAAGCAATTTGATCAAAGGACTAGTGACCTATCTAACCTCTTTCAAAAGCATAAGTAACACTCGATCCTCATTACCCTTCTCCCGCCATTGGAGGAGACGTTAGAGCAAAAAAATGAAGATGTTAGGTTCAATCAAAACTCATCATTCTTGTGCTAGCAAGATGCTTTCAAAAATATGCGTTTATATAAAAAAAATCGAGTGAGAGCACTACGACGAATGAACAAATCAATGAGCTCAGGGAAGCATAAGCAAACCGTGAGGACATCTCTGGTAACATTATTAGAAGTGTATAAGCAAGCTGCGAGGGCACCCCTGATGTCCCCATACTACTAGATGTCGTCGTAAGGTGGCGGGAGGAGGATAAACTCTTGCTAGCCATAGAATATGAGATTTTGATGGTGTCGAAATATGACGAAGAGCTCGATCACGGCATCCCATACCCCCTGAGAAAAAGACTATTACCTACCCCTTTTGGAAAGCGTTAGATGCAAACTACTCCTCACATCACTGAGCCTTACTCTCCTCTGCTATTTTTATTTTTTCAGACGATAAATCAAAAGCCTTGCAGGATATTCTTAGAAATGAAATCGAAAACTGATGAATGATGACTGACGCAGTCACCTACTATACATACCATACTTCTCCCTAGTAACTACGGGATAGGATGACCGCTACACTAGGATAGACCCCATACACAACTAACCTAATCATAAAAATGACCTCCCCGGTTTGATGATAGTACCGATAAACTTTTCTTCAAAACTAACTCACCAAATACCTATGACAGCTTGTAGACCCAAAGTGCTTATCTCAAAATCCAGAAAAGCTCCATTGCATTTTGATGTTGGGGCATTTTTTTTTCTTTTTTTAAGATTAGAAAAAGAATCATATCAGAACGCCAGCTTGTGCACTAAGAAGATGAGAAACAACAAAGTTACCCTCCAAAAAGCGCTACCGAAGATACCATACTGTCGATCCTACCACGCTCCTTCACTAGGGTATTTTTATTTTTATTGTTTTGATGTTATTTCTATTTGCTTTTCCTATTGCATTATTTTCATTTTCAAAAAAAAAAAAGAAAAAAAAGAGCACATATCCATCTTTTGCTACCAAACTCCGGTTTGAGACACTTACCCCCTTGACAACTAGCAAGGGGGCAAACAAAACTACTGATAGCATCACTCTCACATGTGCATACACGAAATGACCTTCAACCATCACCGGATCAGCTCAGCAAACATCCAAGTCCCAATGACGGTTGACGACACTAAAGTAACTAAGAAGCAAAAGTGGACACAAGAGGTAACTAAAAGAAAGGAGCCAATCAGGTACATCTAAACTAAAAGAATCTCTCTATATTAATATATGTCAAATCTTTTCATTTCTTTTTACACTTGTCACTGGGGACACCCCCCTATCTATACAACAATACACACACGCTATGGATATGAACGCACACACGCACACCTACTCCCTACACTGCCATTGAGACGGTCAAGCACTACTGTCCCCAGTATCATCAGCTCGGAGGTCTGTGGACTAGTCCTCTCAAAATAGGATCCTGACACCCGGAGTCGGCAGAACCTCTAAGTGACAAGGCCCTGCCACAGATCCTCCCTCGCTCACCTGGCTAACAGACCACCTCGATCAAGAATGAGGAGGATGCCCTACAAGAATATCACAAATAGCCAGATCCCTACCAGCATCATCCCTGCCATGGTCATGTGACGTGTGACGAGACTGCCCAGCCGAGGAACCAGTAGCCCTCGACTCCCACCCATCAAGTTGACGAGCCAACCTATGTATCCCCCGCTCACTCCTCGCAAAATGATACTGCAACCGATCTAGGATCACCTGCATCTCTGCCCGCATCGTCTGACATGCCACCTTTAACAGCTCGATTTGAGTCCTCTGTGTGACCATCATCTCAATGACCAGGTCCTCCTAACTCTGCGTCTCCCCAAGGACTTGTCTCGCCTCAAGAGTGGCGCTCGCTCGTGCCGCCTCCAGACGCGCCTCCCCAAGCTGACAAACCTGCAAAACCACACCAAGTCAATCAAAAACTAATATATATACATGAACAAACTAAGAAACTTTTAAAAATGAAAGAACCATACCAGATCCTGCCTCTCTCTCAGGAGTCGCTCAACGGTCTCAGCGGTCACTAGATCAGCAGGAGGCACAGGAGGGATAGCAAATGGAGGCGGCTGCAATAAGAATAGACAAATACATCAAAAATACTATAATGATAAAGCATACCTGAGTAGGGATAGGAATAGACTCCTGAGGAGGAGCCTCGAGAGCGGAATAACTAAAGCATACCTGAGTAGGGATAGGAATAGGCTCCTCCTCAGGAGTCTATTCCTATCCCTCATAATAACTAAAGCATACCTGAGTAGGGATAGGAATAGACTCCTGAGGAGGAGCCTCGAGAGCAAAATCCAGAACAGCCTGCACAAAGAACCAAATAATCCAATGCAAGATATTTCAGAACAAAATAAAGATGGAATAACCGAAATAAAATTATCCCACATCAAATGAAACTTTACTTGGCTCTCCAGACATAGAGAGGCAAAAGAAACTTTACCTGGCTCTCTGGACGTAGAGGTAGCAGTCGCCTCCCTCATCTGAAGATCCTTGGCAACCTGATGCTGAAATACCACATGATATTAGTAAACT
Source organism: Chloranthus sessilifolius (assembly GCA_021018995.1). Lineage (NCBI taxonomy): Eukaryota > Viridiplantae > Streptophyta > Magnoliopsida > Chloranthales > Chloranthaceae > Chloranthus > Chloranthus sessilifolius. Next base: position 46,390,448 of record CM037593.1, on the reverse strand, counting down.
ACTAAGAAAGCAGAAGAACGACACCCAATAAACTAATGCAATGACATAAACCAGGTGAAAGATTGAATTGAACTTATCCAATGATCTAGCTCAGCCCAAAGCTGAGCCATCGCTGGATCCTCCCGCCTAGAGGAAGCAACTGAAGACAGATCAAATGCTGGAATGAGACCGCCGACAACTAGCTCGGCTCTCTATAAATAATAATAAACACATCAGGTGGCAAGCTCAAGATACTAACAATTGAATAAAATCATACTTAAGAAGACACTTACCAATCAGTCAATCTCAAAATGTAGACTGGCCGCTATCTCCTAGTCAGCTAGCTGCTGACTGTGATAGACATCCAGCAGGGCCGCCTGACGAGCAACCTCACCCTCCCTCTCAAACTATCCAAAGTAAAATAAAAAAATGAGACACCTCAACCATGTCAGAATGACCAGAAGACTAAGTCTACATCATAATAAAAAAAAGAGAGCCACAAATTAACTCACCTGGGGCCGTCGAACCTCCGCTAACTGAATCCCCAACTCATCCTCCGCTCCCCTGGCCTGAGCGACTGAAGAGGATAAAGATTGTAGCATCTCCTCATCCAGACGAGGAGCACACCCCATTCGCTCCATCGCCCTATGGAGAGCATCCAATGCCCCTCGCACGCCCGCGGTGAGATGGCCCTGCTCCAATGCAGCCAACCTCTCCCTCAAAGCCGACGCTGACTCCGACCCTCCAATCATGAAAGAGCCGCTCCCATGGAAGGGACATGTGAAGAGGTGCACGCCACCCAATGCACCAAACCACTGCGCATACTCTCGAGCATCCGCCTCATCACGTGCCCCCTAACTCTAGTCCCCCTAGCTCTAAAATCCACTATTTGAAGAGCCATCTGTGCCGTGAAATTCTGGCCAGAGGGCCGATCATCCTCTTTAACACTCTGTGGCAAATCTCTGGAGGGACTCCCTGAGCGAGCCCCAACTGTCGTACCACGTGCGAAGTGTTGATCCGCTCCACCTCAAAACAGTGAACCCATATCTTCACATCAAAGAAGGGCCGGCCAAACTGAATCATCGGTACCTCCTCATCCTCATACGACCTCCAGATCACCTACGACCAAACAAATGAGCCGACCTCTCAATGAAGACCCAGATCCTGAAAGACCAAAGAAAGCGTATGCAAGACAATCCATACCTGCCCCGCATGCATATCTTCGAAGAGGTCACGCGCAGTTTGGAGATCCGAAGAGTAGCAGCGACCCCTGAATGCCTCCCTCCACACGTGCATCCGTGGGAACGTAAACCTCACCTCCAACGGAACCCTGGACGAAGGAAAGCGAAATGATCATATGCCTAAAACTGAAAAATAAATAATAACAACAATAACAGTGACACACAAGGAGAAACGTTTACCATTAAAAGACCTAAAATTAACTAAAATAAGGACATCATGACATCAATTAATAAAAACTCACTTAGATGAACAAAAGGAAACCTCCGATTGATGTGACGCCCTGGCCTCGACGGTAAAGCTGCTCATAGAGATGCGCTAATGCGGCCGCACCCCACGCATTGAAAGGGACTCGACCCAGATCCCCAAGAACCATAAAAAACAACCCGATAATGCATCCCCGAGTCGAAGAAGAGAAAAGTACGGCACCAAGGCAGTGCATCAAGAACACTCGAGGCACTCTATCCACAGGCAATCCTGACTCCACCACTATCGCACAATGTGCCTCATAGGTCGCCTTCACCTCTGAATGGCACCTCGGGGGGACGAAGCCACTCTCAAACGTATTAAAAAACCAAGTGACCCAAACTATACCTGGCCCCGAGCCGCTCGACCGATACGGCACACCCAAGTTCTCCTCACATACCTCTAAATAATGTCCTGCCATCCGCCCTGTGATCGACTCACTCTCAAAATGAAGACCGGTGATACAGACCCAATCCTCTGGAGTCGGTAACATCATGCCAACTTGAAAGAGAAGCGCCTGATGCTCCTCCCTCCACCTCTCTAAGATCACTGCGATCAGGCCACGATCGACTTGAAAGGGCTCCAACTCCAGAATCGGTCTGAAACCGAAAGGCACTAGCTGCGCCTGCTGAAACTCCAGCAAGGCACGATTTCAAGCATGAGACTCGGCCCATGCCAAGCTGATAGCCAGCTGCCGGGGCTCCTATTGAATGAAATATAAACAATAAAAGTAAAACTAACACATACTTATGATGAAAGGCAAATGAATTATTTAAACAAAAAAACTAAAAGTAAGTCAAATATGCCCCAGACACAATGACAATTTATAACAAATACACAAAACGTGATGAGAATAACTGAATAGAAACATGGCCTACCTCTACCTCTAGATGCCATCATGATGCATGAGTGAGCACACTATCAATCATTAATGCAGGTTTGACATAAATTAGAAGGGTTTCCAAATACTAATAAGCCTATGTCATAACCTAAGTCACTAAGGAAATGGAAGAACTCTTGCTCATGAGTGCTTTCCTAGCCTTGAGCAAAGAAATCCTTCAGCGGGAAGTGACTGGGATCCGAATGCTCCGCAGCCACATCCTGGCGCTCTGCAGCTGCACCCTCAGCTCTCTCACTCTTGGGTATCGTACCCTCAGCTCCCTCACCTGCGGATACCTCACCATCAACTCGCTCACCCTCACCCTCAACAACCCCCTGCTCAATCTCGAGCACCTCCTCCCTGACCGCTGACTGGTCAAACTCCAATACCTCCTCTCTAACTACCTCCCCAACATCTACCTCTCTGACAACATCGGTTCGGACCGCGGAAGTCCCACCTATCTCTGCCTCTAACATCCTCTCTAACTTAGAAAGGGTAAGATCGCACCCACCACCACCATCAGACTCCATCCTAGAACGAAGAGCTCGAGAAACTAAAGAGAACGGAAGAAACGACGTCTGAAACGGACGATCGGATCATGAGATATCACGAAAACACGAAAACACAAAAACTAGAGCGCATAGAAACAGGAAAAACTAGAGAATCGAAGACTAAAATGGATCGCGTGACAGAAATGAGAAACTTTATGCCATTTATAAGGAACAGTCAAATCACGCGCTTAAATTCAGGCGCTCAAACCAATCGCACGCCACCTTAGTAGCGCTTAATTAGGATTACACGACCTATCTAGAGCGCGCAACCCAATTGTCGCCCGCTCAAACTAACCTGACTACTTGGTTGCGCGTTGCCTTCCAGGCGCGTAACCACATCAAGCGCACGAACCAGTGCGCGTGAATACCAATAGTCACTTCTACAGTAACTGCCACAACCCTAATCCAGCGCCGCTACACCTGCGTTTAATTCAATTAAATGATCAAACATTGATGCTTAATAACCTTTTGACGCTTTGGAATACGTGCTTTAATCATGGTGTGCAATTCATTTAAACACCCATAGTGAAGCGCGCAATCCCCCAGAAACATAAAAAAAGAAAAAAGATCCTCAGAACAACACTTTTATAGACCTAAACTAAGAGATTCCTAACACCAATTACCGGTCCAAACTATACCCTTGTCAAGACTGATCCAAGAATACCCCTAACTTGGAAAATGTATGCCCTCAAAAACAAAAAAAGATGCCCCGACGTTGTCCGCACACCCCAACCAAAGCTAAAAAAAAGGAGACTTGCCCAAAACTAAGACTAAGGCTAAACAAATATTTTGCCTCAACTAACACCGATCTAAAACTAAAAAAAGAACGACCCATATCACACACAACCCCAATTAATATTAAATTAAACAACTAAAAAAAAATGTCCCCTTTCCCTTTTTTATACACTAAGACCAAAAAAATGTCCTCATCATTTATACACTCCGACCAACCCCAATCTAAATCAAAATAAAAAAATACTCCTAACATGCCCCCCAATCCAGAATAAATAAATTAAACAAATAAATCTCACACTCTAAATAAATCAAATAAGCTGTAAAATAAACTAAACTGGAATTTACAAAAGAATTTAAAATCATAATCTTTGCATAAATAAATAAAATGATTACAAAATACAACGAGGGCATACCCTCTGAATATGCAACTTAAAATAAGAAACTTAAAATCTGCACGTTCAGGCAATCCCTGAATCCGGATTCATTCAGGAAACTAGAAATCTCGGAGAAACCTGGAGAAAGGGGGCGCCCTGAACAAACTCTAACTGTAATAACCTCTTCCCCTTGCCTCGAGCCAGTAGAAAAGGAAGAGTGGCTCACAGAAAGCCACTCAGGACCTGCAGAATCCACCCTTAGGAGCCCGCCTTGGAAACACTAAAAAGGAGGAGCAACTAACACTGAATCCGTAGGGCCTACCGAGGAAAAATAGGCATCGATCACGAAAATTCTGACCCTACGTTTTCCTTGACTTTCCTTTCTACCACCTTTTTCTCCTCCATCTCTTCTCTTAGCATGGCAACAATTCGACTGCTACCTCGCATTCCCAATTTCGTTCATTCTCAAGAGCCCATACAATAAACACAATTCTTCGAGTCCAACACCTGAGATACAGAAGATAAAGGAAGAAAAGTCATTAATAAAAATTTGCCCAAATTCACAAAAAAGAAATGCCTCAAAACTTTTAATCCCAAACTTAAAAAAATAATAAGAGTCCAAAACTGCTCACACATTTATAAACTAGACCTCCCAAAATCATTGAATGACAAGTATCACATCCTTAAACCTTTCTAATCTAATCTAATCTAGACCAAATACATATCCCTCTAAAAGACAACAATCCATGATAAACATAGATGTACCAATGATTACACAACACTTAACCCGCTAAGAGACACAGATCCAAAGCATAATGGATAAACCAACAAGATTTAGACATTTAACAACCATCTAGAACCCTTGAAAACTCACACTTTTTCAACCTCATGTTGAATACAAACAAAAGACAAAACTCAAGTTAAAATCAAACCTTAAACCAGACAAACAAAAAAAAAACTTTAAATTAAATAATAAAAGATAAGAAAAAACACAATTCTCTAGGATGAGACCCTGACTGGCTTAAAAAAAAAAAATGCCCCCAACTAATCGAATAGAACCAAATGAATTCTCTATACTAGACTAAATAAGACGAATTAACCTCGGGATGAACCCTGAATGAATAAATCCTAAAACTCTAAGTTAAGACCAAAACTAAGGCAAACAAATAAGATAAATCCAACTAATCCGTTAATAAGCTTAAATGAGCGCACAAGCAGAAACAAAGAAAAATACCCTTTATTCATAACTCAAAAATTTTACAGTTATCACTGGAGGCATACCTCCTGAATTTACAACCCAAAATGAAAACCTAAAACTTTAACCTATAACCCAAAACGAAGACTGGGTTCAAAATTGAGACGAAGCGAGGAGTAGATTCCTCTTAGAGTGTCCAATCAGAGACTTCAGGGAGACTTGGTTGGGAAACACATCCCGCCACTTTTGCCCCCTTCTCTTCCGTCATCTTTGCCTCCTCCACCGCCGCCACTTCAATGCTGCCTTCACTGCTCCTTAAAAAGGATCGATGTGAAGAAAAGCGCACTCATTCCCAATATCGCCCATTCCCAGAATAACGCCGTCCACGAGCAGCATCTTAGGACGAAGATCACGCGAAATAACGAACATAAGAAAAAACGACATCCCAATCAGACAGTTAGATAGCCCGATATCACTAAAACAAGAATTTCAGAGCACGGGATATTCAGAAAAGGTCAAAACTTGAGACTTAACTAGAATAAAAAACAAATGAAAGTTCTTTTGCTTATATAGAGTACGGACTCAATCATGCGCCCCAACACGTGCGCTTAATTAGATCACACGCCATGCATGTGGCGCACAATCCAGAACACGCACTCCGACCCGAGCGCGTAATTAAACCATCGCCCGTGCCATCCGCTCGACGCTCCGATCACGCGCAGCCTATGGACTGCGCAAACCAATCAAACGACACACTGTAAACGCGCAATACGAAAGGTCACCTATACACTAACTGTACAGTGACTAGGTGATGCCTCAATCACGCGCAAGGATTATATCACATAATCCAGTGTCACGCACACATACGCGCGCGTAAATGACCCGTCAAGCCTGAGATTGCACGCCTGAACTCAGGCATGCAATCACGTTGAGCGTCCAAAAATAGGCACGTAATACCTGATTTTGGACAGAACTTACATCCCTCAAGACCCTTTTATCCCATCACAGTCAAGACTCTCCCGTCCCATCACATAGCTTCATAGACACCCCGACGGAAAAGAAAGACCTATTCACCCATCCTATAGCATCGATCATCCCCTAGTCCCATTGCGGCAAGACATACACCCTTTACCGTAATGCCCCAACGATCCCACTAAAGAAGGAAGACACCACTGTGATAATGTGTACACAAGCGACATCACCTCAATACCTAGCCCAATCGAAATAAATTAAACATACTCTCATGACCTATCGCGAAAAGCCAAAAACAAACCACCCAAGGATGAAGTCAATCACAACGCAGCCACGACGCAATTTCTTTTGTAACCCAAGATCTACCCAAGAAAGATAACAATGTTCCATCCCGCAATAACATCTTACCAATGTCCCGTCGCTAGCTACGTTCAATCAACATCCCATTGCGAACCTCGCTACCTGTAAAAGAAAGCTCAGACAACACATGCTATGCCATATGACGAAAAGAGGGAAAGCTTAGTCATGTCCCATTGTTAAGGCAACGAATTCTCTCTCTTTCTCCCCCTCTCGAATCAACCCTCAGATCCCATCGCGACATCATTTCTCTCCAAGACATCACATCACAACTGCCAATCCTTGTCACAGTAGACCCAAAGGGAAGAAATCTCCAAAGGCCCGTCGCGATATTACATTCGGAGCACTGCATCACAGTAATAGCCACAAAGTCTCATCGCAACACTACAACACCACCATGAACCGTACAAGCTGCGTGCAACCCAGGTAAGTATCACCCCTAGCTAAGTACTATCCACATTTTTAATTACTCGATATTGCAAATATATATAGTTAGCTATGATTAAATCAAATGTTTTCAAACCTCGTCTCTCTCGACTCGCGAATCACTGTAGTCCTCCCATAAGAGATAATCATCAGTACTCGCCGAGAAGGTTAGACATAGTATTCGGCATGCCAAGTGTCGTCTTAACAACCACAATAACAGTCGGGTCCACAAATCCTGTACCGGTGGATCTTCTCAGCGACGTCTCGGAAGCCATGTTTTTCACCGTTTTACCACCAAATTGATCTTAAGTTAAAATCCCTAAAAGTTCAAAACCTCAAAACCTCTTTATTTAAAAAAAAAAACCTTTATTTCACAGAACAAAATCTCTTACTTCAAAAGAAACAAAAAACTACCAAAAAAAGAGAAAAAAAAAAAAAAAAAAAAAAAGCAACAAGATAAATAGACCCAACTCACGTTCCTTTAAATGCCAAAAATTTTGATTAAGCACTCCATCACTTGCGCACAATAAATTATACTTGAACCCGACTTTTAACTCCTAAAACCTCTGAACTTGCAATCAAGAGCATATCCCACTATACAGAATTGGATCAAGCGCATACGCCACTGCACAGAATCATATGTTCAGGCGCCTAACTTAAAGTACCCAATTTATAGACCAACCCCTGAACTTACAATGAAGCGCATATCCCACTACACAGAATTAGATTGAGCGCATATGCCACTGCGCAGAATCATAAGTTCAGACACATTAGAACTAAAATTCTCAATTTACCGACCTCCGAATTCCAAATGAATCAAGCTCATATGCCACTGCGCAGAATCATAAGATTAGAATTCCCAACTTAAAGGCTAACTCCAAATGAATCAAGCGCACATTTCACTACGCTTTCAATTGAGCATACCTCATAAAATCACACCTCAATTACTAGCCTAAATTAGTTATTCCCTTGGAAAATTGAACATTGACTATATTCAATCTAAGAACTAACAAATGTCTATTGGAAAAGGAACGCCTGATGCACATTGGTGTGAGCAATGATGCGCATGGTCTGACATGACTTGCAAAAGCCTTCGATATTTCATGATATTTCATCTTCTTTTATTATCAGTCCCTGGACCTTATTTTGGACATTTGATTGATGCCTTGGTACCTTAATTGCGTAAAATCTCTCTGTTAGCTCGCGCCATACAACGAGATGCGTCATGTACCCACAGACTCGAAATGTGCCCTTCGACAGTTACCATTTGCCCTTCAAATGCTTCATTTTTGCTTGCGCTAATAGATAAGAAAGCCAAGCATGTCATGTCAGTATCACCAATTCACATTTGTGAATTCCTAAGAGAAACAAGAGGATGCCTTGAATGAGGGGTGTCTACTTCTTCGACATGATCTTACTTCGCAAGAGCGCGTCGAAGAGGGGCATCTGTAGACACTCTCATTTTGCCTTCTCGGAATATATTCTTTGTTCGGTCAACCTTTGACCTTTTTGATATGAGAACCATGCACTGAAACAACAACACATGGCTGAACACAGGCTGAAATAATAGCTCTGTGGCTCAGATCTCGACATAGGGAGACTATATACTGAAACAATAATATATAGTCAGAATGTAGACTGAAACTATAGTCTTGCATTTCAGTCTAGAGACCAAACCCGAACAACCTTGAATTAAGCGCATGAAACCCCGCGCGTAATCCTATTGCATGCTACACCACAAACGCGCAATCAGTCCCCCTTTCAGACTAAACTTCCTTTTCCAGACCATCTCGAGACTCGATCACGTGCCTGAAATCGGGTGCGCGATCGGATTGTGCATCACAAAACTAGCACGCAATTGGCCTACGCCCAACCTAGTCTCACTACCCTTACCCCTTAAGTTTCTTTGATTAAACGCTTAATCAGATTGCGCACCTCACATCAAGTGTGCAATTAGCCCTAATTTTGTTAGGACTGGGAAACTCGCTAAGCAAGTCAGCCGGTCATTCACTGAGTCGGTGACCGACTCAAAGCGATTAAGCGCCAGAAAATAGGCGCGTAATTCGGTTAATCGCCAGAAATTGGGTGCGTAATTGAAGAAAAACTTATAAAAGCTTTTCTTCAATTCGACCCAGGGGGTTGGACTTTTTTGAACTTTTTTCGGAATTCGAGCGATTGAAAACTCCGAGAATAGAACTAACATAGAGAGACCAAGCCATGATCCCGAGATTCAAATTTCGAGCTTCGGATGATTCTCCTCTACAGTCCCGATTTAGTTTCCGATCATAGCTTCTAATCTCTAGATTTAGGAATTCTATTAATTTTTTTTATTTTCAGTCTTAGACTGTAGCACCCTTTTCGGACCGAAATTCTATATATCTGGTTCTAGTTCTCTATTTTTAGAACCAGTCCTTAATCTATTGGTCCGATATACCGATCTTAGACTTTAATTCAGTTCTAAAATCTCGATCTACAGTCCTATCATGAATTTTTGGTTTTAATCCTTTGATTTAGAACGAGTCCTTAATCATATGGCCTGATTTCGGACCCGAACTTTGTGCTCAAAATTTAAATTATAGCTTTAATTCCCTATTTTTAATACTTTCAAAAATCTTAAATATTAATTCTAGTTTTATAATTCTAGTTTAAAATCTAATTCATAATTATTATTCTAAAATCAACTCTTAAAAGTTCAAAATACTATTTTAAGGTCCAAAAATCAATTCATCTTTAATTTTAGCCACCCGATTTGCCCAAGGGAGCTTACAGAGGATACTCAAGAATGAGGCCAATCCTCCTTAGCATAGAGGGCCCAAACCCCTTTTTTTATAGCAATTTTAGAATTAAGTAATTGCCTTAGTTCTATACTTTTAGTATAATTGATTAGCAAGTTTATTTTATTTCAGCATGTTTAATTAATTAAGTGTCTTAAATCTTAGTATGACTGATTCATCTCTTTAAATCTGAATTTAATTGATCAATTCCTTGCTTCAATTATAATTTAATGGAATTAATTTGGTTGCTTCAATTAGATTTTTTTAGCATAGTCAATTCATTGCTTTAATTAGAGATTTTTATAAAATCAGTTTATTTGTTGTAATCAGATTTGGTAAAAATTAGTTTATTTGTTCAAATTGAATTTTAATAGCATTAATTCCTTTGCTTAAATTAGAGTCTCAGTAAAATCAGTCTTTTATTCAAATTAGAGTTCTAACAGGACTGCTATAATTGCTTTAATTAGAATTTTAATAGAATGGTTATACATGATTTAATTAGAACCCTAATGCAATTAGTACACTTGAATTAATTAGAGTTTTACCAGAACTATTACACATGCAAGACTGAAACTAACTAGACTTTTAGTAGTATTAGGAGACTAATATTAATTAGACTTCTAATAGAATTAGGAAATTAACATTAACTGAACTCCTAACCGGATTGGAATAAACATATATAATCAAATTCATAACAAAACCAGGGAAGTCTAAACTGACTAGAATTATAACCGTAACGTGAAATAAAAAGGAAGTTAAACTATCTAACCCAAGGAAAAGAATGCTGCTGACGTTCGCAGGCGGACGATTCAGTATAGAAGTAACCCATACCCGCTCCTAAGCATGATCATTAATGTGTTGCAGCGTCGATAAATATTTGTAGCTGACGATCGCAATAAATTAGAGTACTCTTTTATTTTTAACATTGCAAATGCCGCATAGCTAGAGTCCACCAGGATAGAATTGGAAGCCACTACTTCAACGGGAACTGAGAGGAACCCAGAAAAAGTGCGCACCAACACTGAGGTGTCGCACCTTTACCTGGTCTAGTAGAGGAAGCTAATTAAGCTGAATTTTGAGGGTCAGCCTCCATCATATTTACCATTGGTTCATCTGGGACTTGGTCCTCAAACATTAATATGGGCTTGTAGTGGTTTAGGACAGGGGGGTTGTATTGGCAGGGGCACTTCCACCTCGATGAGAGATAAGGAGGTGAGGTTTATTTCAATTTCAGGGGGAAGGATTTTGGGGTTGGTTTCATGGATAGCCACTGGTTTATGTGGGGTCAACTGTGTTGCCCCATTTTGGTCAATTTTGATGACCCCTACGCTCACGAATGTGTTTCGAATGTGAGACCGCGATCGAGGTTCATCTTCCAAGTCTATCCCCCTGGATTTGGCCATGGGAAAGATTCGGGACTTCTCCTTGGCCTCCTAGACTTTTTCTTCGGTAGGCTTATAGCTTACGTCAAATTTGACTCGTTGTCCACCCTTGGCTCTAACTGGGCCTTTTCTGCCTTGTAGGTGAGGACCTAACCCTTTCCCTTTCTCGTAGCCCCATCTCTGGAGCATTGCCACTGTCGTAATCATTCCTCCTCTAATTTTTTTGATAACTTTTCCAGGGGATTATGGGGCCACTGCTGCTGACACTTCATATTAAAAACTGTGAAACTTTGTGTCCTCAGTTGTGTGCGGCACGTCTAGCATCTTGAGATTTTTTATGTTGTGGGCCATTTTTTCTCTTTCTTCTCGACCCTCTCCCATGATGGATACAACTCTCTCCTCTGAGATGAACTTGAGTTATTGATCTAGAGTGGAGGGCACTGCCCTGATTTCGTGTAGCCATGGGCTCCCTAATAGCAGGTTGAAGGAGGACTTGATGTCTATGATATAGAACGAGATTAACAAGGTCATTGGCCCAATGGTGAGTTCAAGATCGACTTCTCCTATTACTTCCCTCCTCATGTTATCGAACCCTCGGGCTCCTATTCTGGCCGGTTGAAACATAGACGGATCAATCCCAATCTTTGTTGTCGTTCTCAAAGGACACACATTTAATGTAGATTCATTGTCTGCCAACACCAATGGTATCACTAAATTTCCCATTTTGGTTGTAATATTGAGGGATCAGGAATGATTGCCTCCTTCAGCTGGAAGATCGACGTCTGAAAATGAGATGACGTTAGGAGCCAACACTTGTCCAATCATCTGCCCCACTTTATCTGGGGAGAACTTATTTGATACATGGGTGTCTTTCAGTGCCCCCATAAGAGCTTGGAAGTGAGGTGGAGACATCATTAGTAGGTCCCAAATGGTGATGTGGGCCAGAGTTCGCCTCAACTGAGTTTCTAATGCATACTCTCGGCTCATCTTTTCCAATGGGTGCACTGCTGTAGGTTCTCTTCTCTCTTCTGGCTAGGATAGCACCGATACCTCAGAGTTTTTAGAAATTCTGCTCGACCGAGTTATAAATTCAACTGCCCCTTTTCTGTTAAGGCCCGCATTGGCGTCTGTTTGGTTGTAATTGAGCAGGACCTAATAGGGATCATATGTTGGTCCGAGAATTTGGAATGAGATGGATGGAGGTGCTAGATATGATTGAATTAGCGGGGCTGGTGTGGCCATGCTAGGCCAGATATGATTGATTGGTGTTGGGGGGCTGGTGGAAATGCAATGGTACTGGGCTAGCTATAGTTGGTCGGTGCTGGAGATGGAGGTGGATGGATTGATGATGGTATGGAAAAATTGGGCCAAGTGTGGTTGAAGGGAGTTGATTCCGAAGTTGGGGTAAAATTGGGCGTCATGTAATTGACGGGGGTTGGTGCCAAGAATGGATGGTACAGTGGGGGTGAGGCCCAACTAGGTTGGACCTGATTAACAAGAGAAGGTGTGAGAAAATAAAACCTCAGATCTAGCGGTGTTGCCTGGGGTGTTGGGCTTTGGAAATAATCGACTAAGTTTAAAGGCTTGACTACCTCGATGGTTTCACTTTCTTTATTCCACTACCCTATTGTTTTGTAGCTTTCCCCTATGCTGATATATTTTGAGGGGTCAATCTCTTCCATCTCTTCCTGTAGCATATTAATTGTGGCCCTCGAGCCCATTCCTCCCTGCGGGTGTGGCGGCAATGGCTCTTGTAGAATATTGGTGTGCTGATTGGTCTGGGGAGCTGCCGAAAAAATGAGCTTCCCCGCCTCAATCAGGTCTTGGATCGCATGCTTTAATGGAAAGCATCGATCGGTTGGGTGACCCGACTACTAGTGGAAATTGCAGCGTACGTTAGGATCATAATTTTTGGGGAGAGGGTTTAGTGGAGGGCCTGATCAGTGTGACCAAACCCTTCTTAATTAGCAAAGGCAACATGACATTGAGGGACTACCCTAAGGGAGTGAACTCACAGTTGTAATGGACCCTTCTCTGTTCGGGCTCCATTTATGCCATTGGATCATTGCCCTGCCTCTGAGCTAGATTTGCCTGAGTTGGGGCTTACTGTGCTGGCCTAAACTGAAAGGGTTCCATGCTAGTACTGGGTTGTGTAGTCATTATAGCCTGGACCTCTGCTCCTATTCTTCTCTTGTTCCTCTGCTCGACAAATTTTTGGACCACACCGGCCACACTTTTGTTCAACCGTCCCTCTCTCAATGCGTCTTCACAACTGTTGGTGTTTCTTACTAGGTCAACGAAACTGAATTGCTACTGGTATACTAGGAAATCAAAGATAACGGGTAGGGCAGTTTTTAAGATCATCTCGATTTACCCCTCATCTGGGATGCGATTCCTTACTTGGGCTGCTAGGGCCCTCCACCTTACAAGGTATTCATTAAATGTCTTGTCGAGCTTTTCTTTCAATCGGTCCAAATCAGATTTGTATGGCTCAATGTCCATGTTGGAGACATATTTCTCTTGGAATAGGTGGGTGAGGTCTTTCCAAGTATTTATCATAGACGGCTCAAGAGAAGTGAACCATCTTAGTGCAGACCCTGTGAGACTCTTTTGGAACACTTTGAAGAGGAGTCGTTCATCGTCCTCATACTGGTACATGTCTCCATAATATGACTTGAGGTGTGCAATAGGGTTGTCGGTGCCATTGTATTTATCCAATGACGACACTTTGAATTTAGGTGGTAAAGGCTGTTGGTGCGCGCTTTTTATGGGTTCCTCTCGGCTCCCGTTGAATTAGTGGCTCCAATTCTGTCTAGGTGGACTCTAGCGATGCGGTGTTTAAAATGATAAAAATAAATAAAAAGGATGGATTTTTCTAGGAAGGTTCCTAGTTTGATTGCGATCGCCAGCTGCAGATATTTAACGACGCTACAACTTGTTAGTGATCACACTGTGAAGCGGGGTGGGTTACTTCTATCTTGAATCACTTCGCTATGACGTCGACATGATGCTTCTCTTTAGTTTAGTTAGTTTAATTCTCCTCTTATTTCCCTTTGTAATTATAATTCCGATCAGTTTAGATTTCCCAATTCTATTATTATTATGCTCTGCTTGTGTGGGCTTATTAAGGTAAGTTATTTTAGTATTCTGATGCTATCAAGAGTCCAGTGAGCATCAAGGTTCTAGTATTACTAAAAGTCCAATCGATTTCAGTCTCCTATTGGTACTAGGAGTGCATAAGTATCAGTTCCAATAATGTTCTAACTAAAATTAAGCATGCTAATTGTACTGGGATTCTAATTAAAGCAATTGTACTAATTCTCCTATAATTCTAATTAAAGCACTCGTAATAATGCCACTACAATTCTAATTGAAATAAAAAGACTGATTTTTCTATGGGCCTAATTAAAGCAATAAATTTAATTTTCTATTAAAATATCAACATAAACAAAAGGACTGATTTATAACTAATCATGAATAAACTAAATTTCCTAGATTTCGGATTTGGAATAATCAATTAACAAAACTAATGGAAAGGAAATTTTGATTCAACACTCTAATAATTATATCAAAGCCTAATTAATGCGAATAATCAATTATGTCTAGATATAAACTAATTAAAGCAATTTATTAATTCTAAAATTCTAAGAGGGCCTGTTATGCTAAGGAGAATTGGCCTTGTTCCCGAGTACCCTCCGTAAGCTCCCTTGGGAAAATCGGGTGACAAAGATTAAAGAGAAAAAAGTGAATTTTGGATGGTAAAGTCATATTTTTAGGCTTTTCAAAGTTGATTTCAGAACAATAGGGGCAAATTTAATTATAAACTAGAATTATGAAAAATAAAATTAATATTTTTGAATTTTTGGAGGTATTAAACTAAGAAATTGAAATTAAAAAAAAAAATTAGGACTCAATTCGGGTCTGAAATAAAAAAATCAGACCGTATATGATTAAGGACTGGTTCTAAACTCTGAGGGTTAGAACCAGAAATTAATGGTAGGACTGTAAATTATGATTTTAGAGTAGAATTCGGTCTTAAGGGTTGGTATATCAGACAGACGAATCAAGGACTGGTTCTAAAAGCAGGGAATTAGAACAAAAAATGAAAGATTCGATCCGAAAAGGGTGCTACGGTCTAAGACTGAAAATAAAATTAAGAATTAATAAATCTAGAGATTATAAGCTGTGGTCGGAAACTAAAATATTAAATCCTTACCTAAGGGGGATCGAGACTGCGGAGAGAATCATCGAAAGTTCAGGCGTTTGAATCTCGAAATCATGGTTGGGTTCTGTGGGTTCGTGCTCGGAGTTCTCTGGTTTTGAAATTTATTATCTCCTCTCTCAAAATTTACAACCTCCTTTTTCTCTCTTCGGAAAAAAAAGCTTTTATAGGTTTTTCTTCAATTACGTGCTTGTTTACGGGCGTTTAATTGAATTACGTGCCTGAATTCTGGTGCTTAATCGCTTTGAGTCAGTAACCGACTTAGTGAGCGATCGGCTGACTTACTTAGCGAGTCTCCTAGTCCTAACAAATTAGGGTTAATTACGCGCATGTTATCATGCGCTCAATCTGATTAAGCATTTAACCTAAAGCATTTAATCAAAGAAATATAGGTGCCAAGGGTAGTAAGACTAGGTCGGGCATGGCCAATTGCGCACTAGTGGTGAAGCGCTCGATCCGATCACGCGTCCTGTTTCAGGCGCGTAATCGAGTCTTGAATCAGTCTGGGGAAGGAAGTTTGGTCTGAAATGAAGTTTTGTTTGGGAAAGGAAGTTTGGTCCTATTTTACACGCGCAATTCAGGGTTGTCCGAGTATGGTCTCTAGAATGAAATGCAAGACTATTGTTTCAGTCTGCATTCTGGCTATATAATGTTATTTCAGTATATAGTCTCCCTATGCTGGGATCTGAGCCATAGAGCTATTGTTTTAGCCTGCGTTCAACCATGTAATATTGCATGGTCCCACACCATGGGTTAAAAGGTCAAAGGTTGATTGAGCAAGTTTGTATACTCTAAGAAGGCAAAATGGGGGTGTCTACAGATGCCCCTCTTCGGCGCGCTCTTGCAATGTAAAAACGCGTCGAAGAAGTCGACACCCCTCATTCAAGGTGCTTTCTCGTTTCACTTAGGAATTCACAAATGTGAATTGAGGATGCTGACATGACATACTTGGCTTTCTTATCTATTAGCGCAAGCTTAAATAGAGCAGTCAGGGGCCCAGTGGTAGCTGTCGAAAGGCACTTTTTGAATCTGTGGGTGCACGGCGCATCCTGTCGCATGGTGCAAGCTAACAGAGGGATATGGTGTAATCGAGGTACCGAGGGGCGTCATAAAAATGTCCATAAGGTCCAGGGACCGGTAATACAAAAAGAGAGTGTAATATAATATCGAAGGCTGTAACAAGTCATGTCAGACCGGGCGCGTCATTGCTCACACCAATGTGCGTCAGGCGTTCCTTTTCTAATAGGCATTTGTAAGTTCTTAGAGTGAGTATATTTGTTGTTCAGTTTCCCAGGGGAAAGGGGCCGGTTTAGGCTGGTAATTAAGGTGAATTTTGTGAGGTGAGATCAGTTGAATTTTGCGCAGTGGCGCGTGCGCTTGATTCATCTGGGGTCACCTTTTAAGTAGGGAAATCTAGTCTTAATGTATTTGAACAAATGATCCTATGCAATGGCGTATGCGCTCGATCCAATTCTGTGCAGTGGAATATGCGCTTGATTGTGAGTTCAAGGGGTCTTTAAGTTGAGGAATTTTGGCCCTAAGGTATCTGAACAAGCGATTCTGCACAGTGGCGTATGTGCTCGATCCAATTCTATGCAGTGGGATATGCGCTTGATTGTGAGTTCAGGCGGTCTCGGGATTTAAAAGTCAGCTTTATGGTATATGGGTAATGAGGCACTTAATCAATTTTTTTTTGGTATTTAGAGAAGGGTTAATTGGGTCTATTTACTTTGTTATTTTTTTCTTTGTTTTGTTTTTGATAGTATTGTTTTATTTCTGATTTTTTTGTTTATATTTTTTTTGTAGTAAAAGATTTTTTTTAAAGCAAGTAAGAGGGTCTCGAGATTTTAAAATTCTAGAGATTTTAACTTAAGATCAATTCAGTGGTAAAACGGCGAAAAACATGGCTACCGAGATGTCGCTGAGCAAATCCACTGGTACAAGATTTGTGGACCCGATCGTTTATGTGGTTATCAAGACGACACTTGGCATGCCGGATACTCCATCTAACCTTCTCGATGAATACTGATGATTGTCTCTTATGGGAGGACTAGAGTAACTCGCGAGTCAAGAGAGATGGGTTTTAAAAATATTTTAGCTTAATCATAGATAACTATGTTTATAAGCAATATCGAGTAATTGAAAAATGAGTAATACTTACCTGGGTTGCGTGACGAGACTCGTGATATTGTAGCAGGGTGCTATTGTGATGGGGCTTTGAAGTTGTCTTTTCTTTCTTTTTTTTGCTTTGTCTGTTGCAGCGGTTAGCAGTTGCCGGTGTGATATAGCGTCTTGGGGAAGGTGATGTCGCGATGGGACAAGTAGTGCTGTGGTGATACCGTGATGGGACTTGGATAGTTTTCGACAGTATATTCGTGTTGTAGCTTGGCATTAGTGGGAGGTGATGGGACATGGGAGGAGTCCCAAGTTTCTCTTTTTTTTCGCTTTCGTCTGCTGTGGTATTTGGTGACCATTTGTATCGAGTAATTTGGGAGGAAGGTTCTTAATTTTAGTGATGGGACCTGATTGAGCCTTCTCCCTTTTCTTCTTTTTACACGGTAAGCATATTGTTTGAGCTTTCCGGGCAGTGGTGTCCGCAATGGGAGGTGTAGCGTAGTTAGCGGTAGGACACTGGTAGGATGTTTTTGCGTTGGGACGTTGATCTTTTTGTTTAGCAGATCTTGGGTCAGGTGCGCTCACATTGTGGTTGTGTTGTGTTGGGTTTTTGACGTATTTGCATTTTCGGGATCTTTCGATGGGCCATGGGGGCATGGCTATAATTTTTGCGATGGGATCGGATATTGGGGTGTCATGCGTGTGTGTTTTTTTTATCATGGTGGGATGTGCTTGGGTGGCTGCACGATGGGGCAAGAGGGTTTTGATTAAGATAGGCTAAAGAATGTGGTTAGGGGTGACAGTGTCACGCGAGGCATGCATGTTTTGTTTGTAATTGGACCAGGGGTGTGGTTGACATTTTTGGTAGGGTTACGTGATGGGAGTAGAGTGAGCAATTGTTCCTTCTTCGATTTGGATAGCTTATAAGGCTCCGCAATGGGACAAAGGGGATTTTCCTTGAATCGGGACTGAACTTTGTGTAAAAACTAAGAATTATGCGCCTATTTCTAGTTGCGTGATTCTATTGCGTGCTTGATTTCAGGCATGCAATTCAGGGTCTAAGGGGCTGATTACGTGTGTGGATATGGGCGTGTGACTGTATTACGCGCTTATGTATTTGCGTGTGATTGAAGGGTCACTTGGTCATTGCGCGGGTGACCTTTCATATTGTGCAGCACGGGGAAGTCGTTTAATTGGATTGCACGTCCTTGGATGCGTGCGAGGTCAGAGCATCACCCAGTCAGTGTACGGGTGACCTTTCATATTGCGTGGTGTGAACGGGTCATTTTATCATATTGTGAGGCCGTTGAAAAGTGTGGGATTCGAAGGTCGCGCCGTCTGCACGAGTGACAGTTTCATTGTGCGCTTGAATCTTTGCGCGGGTTTTGGATTGAACCCATTGTGGCTGGTGCATGATCAGATTAAATGCATGTAGTAAGGCATGTGATTAAAGCCGTGCTCTATATAAGCGAGAGAGTCTTCATTTATTTCTCATTCTCTGGTTTAGTGTCGAGTTTTGACTTTTCTGAGTATTCTGGTGTTCCGAAATTCGAGTTTTAGCGATATTGAGCGATCTAACCGTCAGATTGAGACGGGGTTTCTTCCTATATTCATTATTTCACATGATCTTTGCCCTGAGGTGATGCTTGGGGACAATATTGTCTTGAGAATGGGTGGTATTGGGAATGAGGGCGCTAGTCTTCACATCGTTCCTTTTTAGGGAGCAGTGAAGGCAGTATTGCAGAGCAGCAGTGGAGGAGGTGAAGATGACGGGGATAGGAGGTGCTATAAATAGAGGGACGTATCCCTAACCCATTTTTCGTTTCTTCTGCTAGTGGCTCATTTGAGTTCTCCAAGTCTAGTGGCAACATCTCTGAAGCCTCCGATGGGACGTTCTGCTCCTTGCTTTGGCTCATTGTGGTTGGTTTTCATTTTGGGTTGAATGTTAGGTTCTAGGTTTTCATTTTGGGTTGTAATTCAGGAGGTATGCCTCCGGCGATATTGTAAAATTTTGAATTATGAATAAATGGGCATTTTTTATTATTTTACTTTTTATTATCTATTATCTATTGTTCTCAGCTAGTTGGTTTAAATTTCCTTAATTAATTGGACTTATCTGATTTGTTTTGATGTAGTTTTAGGATTTGATTTAGCTTAGTTTTATATTTTTAGATTTATTCAAGGTTAATTTTTTAGATTAGTTCACCTTGTTTAGAGGGTTCGCTTGATTCTATTGGTTTGTTGGGGCATTTTTTGGTGCTCCTAAACAAGTTAGATTTTGTTTGTTTTATTTAAGGCTTTTTTTTCTTGTTTCATTTAGGGTGTTTTGTTTGAGGGTTTTTTTTTTCTTTTGGAATGATACTTATTAAAACGGTGTGTGTTTTCATGGGTTCTAGATGGTAGTTGGGTGTTTCATTTCTATTGGTTTATCTGAATTTGGGGGATTTGTGCTTTTCAGAGGGGCATGTGTTTAGTTTTAGATTTAATTAGATTGGAAGGGTTTCAACAATGTGACATTTGCCAATTTAAGGGGTATGGTTTATAAACACATGAGTCTAAGGTTTTTGGCTTGTTGTTTTCTTATTTCAAGTCTAGAGATTGAAAGTTTGGGGGCATATCTTGTGTTTGTAACTTTGGGCATTTTTTATTCATTAATGTCTTTTATTCCTTTCTATTTCATTTCCCGGGTATTGAACCCGAGGAATTGTGTTTATTAAGTGATCATGAGAATGGATGGGATTGAAAATTCGGGGTGATACTAGGGTTGGTGCTATCAATCCAACTCGAAGTGTCACCCCATCGAGAGAAGAGGTGGAGGAGAAAAAGGTGGTAGCAAGGAAACCCAAAGATAAAGCAAGGTCAGAGTTTCCGTGACTGATGCCTATTTTTCCTCGATAGGCTCTGCAGATTCAGTGTTAGTTGCTCCTCATTTTTAATGTGTCCAAGGGGAGCTTCTAACAGTGGGTCCCGCAAGTCCTGGTGGCTTTCTATAAGCCACTCTTCCTTTTCTGCCGGCTCGGGGTGAGGGGAAGAGGTCATCACAGTTAGAATTCGTTCAAGGTGTGTTCCTCCTCTCTGGGCTTCTCCAAGATCTCTAGTCTCTCGAATAAGTTCGGATTCGGGCATTGCCTAAACATGCTGATTTTAGCATTCTTATTTTTAAGTTGTATATTCAGAGGGTATGCCCTTGGTGTGTGTTGTAATGATTTTTATTAATCTATGGAGTGATTATATATTTTTTTATTTCATTTGGGGTTATTCAATAATCTTTTTTTTTATTTGATTTAATTTATATTTTGTTCGTCTCGTTGTGGGTGTGATGCTTTTGGTTTTAATTTGGTTGTTTATTTTAAATCTGGAGGCGTGTTAAGGATAGTTTTTTTTTTGTTTAGTTTTGAGTATTATAGAGGCAATGTGAGTATTTAATCTTATTGAGGACACGTGAAGGTGTTGGAGGCATTTTTTTTTGTTGCGGAAAGTGAAGGAGAGGGCATTTTCTTGGGTTTTAATTGTTTATTGTGAAGTAAAGGGCATTTTTTTTTTGGGTTTCCAAGGCGTAAGTTTTATTAAATTAAGAGTGTTTTGGGTTGGTCTTATCAAAGGCGTAATTTAGGTTAGTAGTGAGCGTCAGAATGTCTTTATTTCAAGTTTGAGTTTACTATTCTGGGCATGTGAAAATTTTCGTTTTTTGAGAAATAATGCGCTTCAGTTCAGGCGCTTGAATAAATTGCAGGCTCTGGCGTGAATGTGCATTAAAAGGTGCAGGAGGTTATTAAGCGTCAGTTCAGTAGCGTTTAATATGAATTAAGCCCCTGGTTTGATGCGCAGGATCAGCTGACCCTTGGCATTCGAGCGCTACTTTTTGGGCGCTTAATGTGATTGCGCGCCTAGTGGGAAACGCACAACCAAGTGGTCGAGTTATAGTGAGTGGGCGACGATTAGATTGTGCGCTCAGGATAGGGTGTTTGATCTAAATTAAATGCATAGTGTACTGCGCATGATTAGATTGAGCACCAGGATTTAGGTGCGCGATTCGGACGAGTTCTATAAATAGTTGAAACCTTTCATTTTTCATCACGTTATCCGTTTTAGTCTTCAATTCTGTAGTTTCCTAGTTTTCTTGTGCTCGGGTTTTCGTGTTTTCGCGATATCTCGTTATCTGGTCATCCATTTGAGGCATCGTTTCTTCCATTTACTTCAATTTTTTGAGTTCTTTATTCCGATATGGAGGGTGAGGGTAGTGTCAGGCGTGAGGTCACTATTTCCGAGTTGGAGCGGATGTTGATGACGGATGTGGGCAAGACTTCTGAGGCTCCGACTGGCGCTATCGCCTTAGAGGAGGATATTGGGGAGATGATCGTAGAGGAGGTCCCTAAGGGTGACCAGATGGTGGTCAGGGAGGGAGGAGGTACCCGACGTTGAGCCGGGGGTAGCCGAGGAGGAGGGCGAGAGAGCTGAGGGTGAGCAAGGTGAGGAGCAGCCAGGCGCAGAGCCTTGGGATCGCAAGCACTATCCGCTGGAGGATTTCTTTGAGAGAGGCCGGGTAGGTCCCCGTAAGCAAGAGTTCCTTCATTTTCCTAGGCATTCACGTTATGACATAGGCTTATTAGGATCTATAAACCCTTATAATTTATGTCGAACCTGCATTGATTATTTGTTGCGTGCTCACTCATGCATCATGCTCGCATCTAGAGATAGGTCATATTTATGCTCAATATTCTCATCACGTTTTGTGTGCCTGTTGTAAGTTGTCATAGCATTTGAGACACATTTTATTCATTTTCAACTCCTCAATTCATTTATCTTTCATCATAAGTACGTGTTAGTCTTATTGTTATTGTCATTCTTTTTGGTCATTGTGGTCGATAGGAGCCTCCATAGCTGACTATCAGCTCGGCATGGGGTGAGTCTCATGCTTGGTACCGTGTCTTGCCGGAGTTTCAACAGGAACGATTGGTGTCTTCTATTTTTGGGACGATTCTAGGGCTGGAGCCCTTTCAGGTCGATCGAGGCCTAATCGTGGCGATCATAGAGAGGTGGAGCGAGAGGCATCAGGCGCTTCTCTTCCCAGTTGGTATGTTGTTGCCAACCCCAGAGGACTGGGTCCGCATCACCGGTCTTCATTTTGAGGGGGAGCAGATCACAGGGCGGATGGAGGGGCAGTATTTGGAGGTGTGTGAGGAGATTTTGGGCGTCCCTTATAGGTCGAGTGGATCGGGGTCAGGTGTGGTTTGGGTCACTTGGTTCTTCGATATGTTTGCGAGTGGCTTCGTCCCTTAGAGGCATCATTTGGAGGTGTCTGCATTTTATGACGCGCGATGCGTGAGAGTGGCGGGGTCGGGAGCCCATGACCGAGCTAGGGTTGGCTACAGATAGGGTGCTTTGAGCGTTTCTGATGCACTTCTTGTGTGACAGCCCGGATTTCGGCACCCTGAAACCCGTGCCATCAGCACGATCCTCCAGACCGTGCCCCAAAACTATGCACGGAACATTGGTATAACAAGAACAATTTAATAAATAAAGCAAATAATCTCATAAAATGAAAACGGTTAATATGCCCAACTGGCATACGCAAAAGACAGTTCTACTTTCATGCCAATGCATGAACAGAGAACCAGCCCGAACCATCAGTGATAAACAAATCACCCCAGATGGTTCGCCAAAAGAATTATCCAAACTAATTACATGTTTATCAAAAATAAAGGCTTGACATACCAAGCCGTACAAATCTGCTCTCAAAACTACTCTCTGTTAAAGTGAACAGCAGAGTCTCCTAGAAGAAGTCTTCGGGTGGAGGCTCCAACTCGTCTCTAGGCACGTAATCCGAATCACCCGGATCTACGTCCCTCGAAGCCTCAGCTACTGCTATCAGTGGACGTGCGACGTATAGTCTAAAGGGGTGAGCTACATCCTAGCTCAATAGGGAACAAACACAATAAACATATAAATTAAGACTCACATATATTCCATGATATTCTAAGCATGATGTGCCTATGCATTTGCTAGAAAACAGTTTAAAAACTGATGAATTGCATTCAGATTTACTGATAATTAGCATGTCTTACTTTACTGTTGATTTATCATGAATGACACTGAAACAGGCCTAAAGTAAAAACTTAAACCTTCAACTTAACTAACCCCCGAGAAATATAGCATCGAGCCCCGATGAGATACCCTTCATCATCGTCTAAATAGACAGTTATAAAAGTATTCCCTGGGAATAAGACCCAAGCCCCTTTTCACTAGGCGGCGAGGTTAAAACTTATCTCAACATCCCTGGGATGTGCTTACTATTACGGATAAACCTCTACACTGGTATACGAATTGGCCGCCATACCGGTCACGGATATCCTGCCGCGTCAGTCGTGGGTATCCTGCCACGTCGGTGGGGTATCCTATCAAACCTTAAATAACAAAAATAACATGTGCTTTATATATAGTTGTTCACCGTGTAAGTGTGCTATCTTATATCAGTTAGGCCTCAACAGTAATTATTCAATCATATATATACATCCCTGGGATGCATACATACTCGCATCACACCTGATGCCTTTATTTCCTTCTCATCCCCTGGGGATGTCTCACTCTTATTAGATTGCTTGATCTTATTCACTTGCATCACACCGATGCCTTTTTTACATTCTTGGTGTTACACACACACCCATTTTCATTAAGCCTTTCGTAATTAAAACAATTTCAAATTTGATAATTATATCAGTACATACATGCTCTTGAATTTAAAGTACATGTTCAAGGTGTTCCCTACCTCAATTCTCTGAAGGTCCAAGCATCAAGGTCCCACGCGGCTCCTTGTGCTCGCTTTCACACGTACCACCTATGGTACATCATAACACACGTAATACATCACTAAAGATGTAATGAAGAAGGTCCTAGACCCTCCATGAATCTCAAAGAAAAATTATAAAGTTAAGCAAAACTGTCCAAGTCGATTAATCAATTCCCAAAATCGATTAATCGAAACTCAAATCGATTAATCGATTCTCAAAATCGATTAATCGAGATTCAAATTTGATTGATCGATCCCAAATCGATTAATCGAAGTTTCTAACATAATAAGGTCGATTCTCAAATCGAGTGGTCGAAAGTCTGAAATCGATTAGTCGATCCCAAATAGATTAATCAAAATCCAAAATCGATTAATCGATTTCCCAACTCGATTAGTCGATTTCTCCAGGTCTCTTTTCTCCAGCCACTGGAGGTACCCAGTCGATTAGTCGATTTTCAAATCGACTAATCGATATCCAAGTCGATTAATCGAAATACAATTTGATTAATCGAAATCGGGCTTTCATGACTTTTCAACTTTCAGGCCAAAATCGATTAATCGAACCCCAATTTTGATTAATCGATTTGGTCAGATTCAGCCCCCTTTCGGGGTGTTCTTCCAAATCTTTCTCCCTTCTTTTCTATACCTTTAATCTACCCATCTAACCCTACTTGACTGAATTAAACTTGTCTACACTATATGCATTCACTTTAATTAAAACTCACCTCAATAATCCCTTCAAGGGATTGATTTGTTGGGTTTGATGGCTAGGGTTCCATCACTTGCTTCAACGATCTCAAATCGCTTTGAATCCGGAATCAATGCTCCAATCTCCTCTTGGTTTTCATTAACTCCACTTCGATAACTCCTGCTTACTCTCTCTCTCTCTCTCTTCTTAACTCTCTCTTCAACAACTAATACAAGGAAACTAGGGTTATTAAAACCCATTTTATTCTCTCTCCTGCTTGTGTTTTAAACACATACACCTGAGATAGGTGTATGTGACTCTAAACCAATAACACTCACTACACTTGAGTCCCATTGGCATCACATTAGTTCATCACTCCTTGAATTCAAAGTCTGACCATCACTTGGTCAACCTACGATCAATCAGGCACGGATCTCGAGGTCAAAGTCAAACGATCAATTTTTTGGGATATTACATTCTCCCCACCTTGGGAATTTTCGTCCTCGAAAATAACCCAAAGGTGCTCGCTTGGGTACCCCGCACACTAGGGTGTCGCGTACCCACACATAAAAATGGCGCACACATTTTACAATGTAAGAAGCAATATAAAATAAGGACATAAAATTGTTCTGTATTTCATTATATTTCCAAACTTTACATTAGCTTTAATTGTTGTAAAAAATTACAATATAATTTCAACATTACAAAAATGTCCAAAAAGTGAGTACAAAATAAATTTTCGTCAGGCGCTCAGGCCGTCCCCTCTCCTGGCTGGTCTGATGCAGGGGCGGGCTGCTCTGACTGAACTGGTGGCTCGGGTGGTGGCTGGGGTGTCTCCATAGGCTACTCCGACTACTGTGGGGCCGAGCCTGATGCGCCGGTAGCCGATGTGCTCGCATGGAACACCGAACTCGTATGGAATGCGGTCCGACCGGCCGTCCATGCCTCCACCTGAGCTAGGCTTTGCTGGTAGTCCAACGGATAGATGTACCGCATAGTGTGGTACATTAGAAAGTTCATTCGTCAATTCATCCTCTCGTTGTTGGCCTCCATCCTGGCCAACACGTGCTTGATCGTCGGAGCCTGGCGAGTCGCTCGCCGGCGATATGAAGAAGTCGGTGTGGCCGCCACGGACTATGCTGGCGGCGTAGGTGAAGCGGTGGTATGGGAAGGTGCCCCCTCCACTGGTGGATCAACCAAGTGTGCCCCACCCACGGGTGGGTCCTGATGTGGTGGTGGGGGTGGTGGTGGTGCTACTACTACTGTTGGAACTGGACCCGGAGCCGATAGGGTCCGTTTGAGTAGGTTGTAGCTACGGCTCCATGAAGAGTTCAAAAATGTCTTCACTCGGTCCGTTGCCCTCTCCTCATAGGGCGATATCGCGTACTCGGGAGCGTTGGAGTAACACTCCAACATGCTCGAGATGAGCCGAGCGTAGGGCATCTTTTCTTTGGGCCTCAAGTTGCCCTTCATCAACTTGCCCTTAATGTATCTCATCCCCTCTAGGATGAGCATATTGGAGTCAAACCAATGGCCACAAAAGGCCGCATAGAGTGCCTGTTGCACTTTCTCCACCGGCTCAGTGTCGTGGCACAGTGGGTAAAGGTTGCACTTGATTATCGAATCAAGCATCCACATGTAGTGGGAAAGGTCGATCCTCTTAATGGAGGATCCCAACCCCTTCTTCCCGTTGGTCATGCGGGTCATGATCTCCTCAAATCTCACCTCCTCCTCGAAGGGTGGAAGGAGGGTGGTCTCGGGTGTGAAGTTAAGGTAACATTCCAGTACCTCATGGACATGGTGACGGGTGAATGTGTAGTCGCGACCCTCTATCTTCGTCAAAATGACATCGTCGGTAGGGTCGTCCGTTAGCCCTTGGTAGAATAAGCGGACCAATCGTGGGTAGTAGGACCCACAGATGGGTTTCAAAATGTTGCTGAGACCGGCATTTTGGAGGTAATTACGGGCCTATTGGGTCTCGCCCGATACAGCGGGGTTGGTGAATAGGGTTTGATCGATGATGTACTTGATCTCAAAGGTTTTGGCCGCCCACCACTCATTGGGCTGAATTACATTAGTGGGTGGTGGTGGCATGGGCGTAGACTCGCGCGAAGCCGCGCTCGTCGAACCAGAGGTGGTCTCTGATGCCGACGGTGATGGAGTCTTCACCGGTGATGGGGTAGGTGGTGGCGGTGAGGCGTTCTTACGCCGGACCAGAAGTTTAGAGGTTGCCTTCTTCGAAGACAATCGGGTTTTAGGAGGCATGGTTGGTGAAAATTTCAAGAAAAACTAGGGTTTACTAATTCAAATTGAAGAAAAACTCGAATCTAGGGTTTACCTTAGGTTTATAATCTGATGTCACTCGATTTCGATCTGAAATCGATCCGAAATGTCCAAACCCTAGATGCCAAATCGGCCGGAGAGAAGAGGAAAAAGGCGCGCAAAAGAAAAAATCCCAAATGATTTCGAATGGGGGCAAAATCTCCTTCGATTTATATATATAGGCCCCGGCTCGATTAATCGATTTCCAAAGTTGATTAATCGAGATTCAAAATTAGGTAAAGCAGTGCGAAATCAATTAGTCGAAACTCAAATCAATTAATCGAAACCATTTCGATTAATCGAAATCGTATCGGTTTAAATTTTTAAGTTTTGGAGCTCACTAGCGTGAGCCAGTCGATTAGTCGAAATTCATTTCGATTAATTGAAATCCTAAAATCGATTAATCAAATTTTAATTCGATTAGTCGAAATCGTGAGGTCCTTAAAATTTTTCCCAAATTCATTAAGTGACTCGATTAGTCGAACCCCCAGTTCGATTAATCAAAATTTCAAATCGATTTATCGAATTTTACTTCGATTACTCGAAATCGTAAAATTTCTTCAAGTTGCTCTAAAATTATGAAGTTATTCGATTAATTGAATCCCCAGATCGATTAATCGAAAACACAAATCGATTAATCAAAACCCAAATTGATTAATCAAAATTTCACTTTGTCACTTTTCTGAATCCCAATCAAATTTTCAGTCAGTGGCACATGCCAGTCGACTAATTGACCAAAATCGATTGATCAAAATTCCAAATTGATTAATCGATTTGAAAATCGATTAATCGGTTTTGATCTGATTCTTTAAAATTTCCAAATTTTCTATTTCCTTGATTTCTCTTGGTAATTTATGATACCAAGTGGTCATTGGTTCTACAAAACATATCATCACGGTCATGTCGTGGCCATGATGAATTCCAATTTTGCTTTCAACACTACAATTGAGACTCCATGTGGATAATACTGTCCTTTTGATCAATTGATCATAAGATTGACATTGAATTACAACATATGATTTAAATCCACAAACATGCACTGCGGTGATACAATTTTAGCTCTCAAGTTGTCACAAACAAGGCCAGATATTGTTGTTTCACGTCGGCCTCTCGTTCCCATGTAGCTTCTTCAGCCGGATGATGTTTCCATCGAACAAGTAATAATGGAATTACCTTTGTTCGCAACACTTGTTCCTTTCGATCCAAAATCTCCACCGGCTCTTCGATCATAGTCATGTCCTCATGCGTCTCGAATGATCGACCGCTCAACACGTGATCAGGGTCATTAAGGTACTTCCTGAGCATAGACACGTGAAACACATTGTGCACTTGATCGAATAAAGGTGGTAGTCCAATGTAGTAAGCAACTTCCCCTACTCGACCCAAAACTTCAAACGGTCCAAGATAGCGGGGACTTAGCTTCCCTCTCTTTCCAAACCTCATCACCCACTTCATAGGTGACACTTTCACAAACACGTGTTCACCCACCTTGAAGTCTACACTCGTCCGCTTGATATCAGCGTAGCTTTTCTGTCTGCTCTGAGCCTCTTTGAGTTTTGGCCTTATCATCTGAACATAAGTGGCATTATCTTCAAGTATTTCGGGTCCCAAAACAAATTTCTCCCCGATTTCTTCCCAATTGATGGGCGATCTATCTCGCCGTCCATAGAGTGCTTCATATGGTGCCATCCCAATGCTCGTCTGAAAGCTGCTGTTATATGCGAACTCGATCAAGGGTAGGTGCTGATCTCATGATCCTTGCAATTCTAACATACACGCCCTAAGCATGTCCTCAATGATCTGATTGACCCTCTCAGTCTGTCCGTCAGTTTGTGGATGGAATGCCGTACTAAAATCTAGTCGCGTTCCCATTCCTTCTTGAAATTTCTTCCAAAACTTTGATGTATATAATGGGTCACGGTCTGAAACAATGCTACTCGGAATCCCATGCAAACGGACAATCTCTTTCATATACAGCTCTGCCAGTCTTCCCGTCGTGTACATGGTGTTGTAAGGCAAGAAGTGCGCTGACTTGGTCAATCGATCGACTACTACCCATATGGCATTGTACTTCTTTGTAGTACGCGGTAGTTCAACGATGAAGTCCATAGAAATCAATTCCCACTTCCATTCCGGTATAGGTAGAGGCTGCAATAGACCTGCGAGGTGTCTATGATTAATCTTGACTTGCTGACACGTCAAACACCGCGACACGTACTTTGCCACATCTTGTTTCAAGCCTCTCCACCAGTAGTTCTTTTTCAAATCTTGATACATCTTTGTGCTTCCCGGGTGGATAGCATAGCTTGATTTGTGTGATTCATCAAGAATTGTTCGTCGTAAATCGACATTATTTGGAATGCAGAGGCAACCCTTGAACAATAAGGAACCATCCTCTTTGATCGAAAATTCAGATCCAATGCCTTCAGTCACATCTTGACGAATCTTTGTTGGCACCGGGTCTTTCATCTGTAGCTCATGGATATGCTCAAATATCATCGGTCTCACTGAGATATTAGCTAAGAAGGCTCCTGTAGCTTGTGACTCAATGTTTGCATCATATAGTGCCGAATCTTCAAATAACTTCCATCGGTGCTTACCCAAGATTTGACTAGCCAATTGAGCGAAACTCTTCCGACTCAAGGCGTCGGCTACTAAATTAGCTTTGCCTTGATGGTACTGTATGGAACAGTCATAGTCTTTGAGAAACTCCATCCATCTGCGCTGCCTCATATTTAGTTCCTTCTGTGTAAACAGATATCTGAGGCTCTTGTGGTCGGTGAAAATCTCAAATGTCTCACCGTACAAGTAATGTCTCCAGATCTTGAGCGCAAAAATGACCGCTGCTAATTCCAGGTCATGTGTCGGATAATTCTTCTTATGCTCTTTCAACTGTATCGACCCATACGCTATCACCTTTTTTGTGTTGATTAAGCACATAGCCCAAACCAGTATACGAAGCATCGCTATACACTGCAAATCCTCCACTACCTGAAGGAATAGCTAACACTAGAGCTGAAGTGAGTCTCTTCTTGAGTTCTTGAAAACTCTTCTCGCATGCCTCACTCCATTCAAACCTTGCATCCTTCCGTGTAAGTCTCATGAGTGGTCCTGATATTTTTGAAAAACCCTCAACGAAACACCGATAGTAACCTGCTAATCCAAGGAAACTACGGACGTCGGTCACGGTCTTTGGTTGCTCCCAATTCACTACTGCTTCGATCTTTGCTGGATCTACAATGACACCAAGTTTTTAGACAACATGTCCCAAAAAGCTAACCTCTTCTAATCAAAACTTACACTTGCTGAGCTTGGCGTATAACTGGTGTTCACGTAGAGTCTGTAGGGATACTCTCAAGTGCTTTTCATGCTCTTCCTTTGATTTTGAATAGATCAGGATGTCGTCATCAAACACTATGACATAAGAGTCTAGGTGTGGTTTAAATACCCCATTCATCAAATCCATGAATGACGTCGGGGCATTTGTCAACCCAAACGGCATCACTAGGAACTCATAGTATCCGTATCGAGTCCTGAATGCAGTCTTCTGAATATCCTCTGCCTTGACTCTCAACTGATGGTATCCCGATCTCAGATCGATCTTAGAGAAATACTTCGCTCCTTGCAGTTGATCAAACAAGTCATCTATCCTAGGCAAAGGGTATCGATTCTTAATGGTAAGTTTGTTCAATTGTCGATAGTCAATGCATAGACGCATTGACCTATCTTTCTTCTTTACAAACAAGACCGATGCTCCCCATGGAGACACGCTCGGTCTAACAAAACCTTTGTCCATTAATTCTTGTAGCTGTTCTTTCAACTCCTTCAACTTAGAAGGAGCCATTCTGTATGGTGCTTTAGAAACAGGCTCCATTCCTGGTGCTAAGTCAATGGCAA
This sequence comes from Chloranthus sessilifolius, assembly GCA_021018995.1. NCBI lineage: Eukaryota > Viridiplantae > Streptophyta > Magnoliopsida > Chloranthales > Chloranthaceae > Chloranthus > Chloranthus sessilifolius. The sequence continues at coordinate 46,359,307 of CM037593.1, read as the reverse complement.
ATTCTATTTCTCGCTCTGGAGGTAATTCGGGTAACTCCTGCGAAAATACATCGGCGAAGTCTCGCACGACTGCTATCTCAGAGTTAACATTCTTCTCCTCCATATGCTCCTTCAAAAATGCCAAGTATCCACTACACCCTTTTCTGATCAATCGCTCGGCCCTGACTGTCGAGATAAGTAGTAGGTGCGTCGACCTCTCTCCTTGAAATCTAAATGATCTCCTCGTGTTGGGTCTGAAGATGATGACCTTATTCTTACAATCTACCGTTGCACAATGAGTCGATAACCAATCCATGCCAAGGATCACATTGAATCCTTGCATGTCCAAAAGGATTAGGTTCGCCGGTAGCTCAAAGACATCTCCATCCATGACCCTCACGATCACAGAGTTGCAACCATTTTCGGTATCAACCGCTTTCCCAGTAGGAACTGTCATGGTTAAAATGAAGTCTAACTCTTCTGGGTCAACTTTCACCTTCTTTGTGAAGCGAGGTGTTACAAACGAGTGGGTAGACCCCGGGTCTATCAACACTCGAGCTTCGTATGTTACGTCGCTTCCCTTCTTATATAGTTGTAACGTACCTAACCATACATACACATATATATATTATTTATTATCATACTAGAATTTATCACATGCAAGTTTTTCTTATATTTTCTATATGCAGATGCACGTTCTCTATCAAAAATTTCAAAATTTGAAATTCTTTATTTAAAAGAAAGCTCACCTTGAATCACGTCATTTGTGTTCTGAGCCTCTTGAGCTGTGACTACGTAGGCTCTTCCTTGGACGATCGGCTTCCTTGCTTGTATAGGTCGTGGCATAGGAGCTGAAGCCGTCTTCCCTTTGTTTACCTCGGGGCATTCCCTGATCAAGTGGCCCACCTTGCCACATCGAAAGTAACCCCGAGTGCCTATCCTACAGTCCGCTGTCTTGTGAGGCTTGCCACACTTGGCACAAGTCTCACGAGGTGTGGAAGAAGCTGCTCGAGAAGCACCCTGTGTGACTGTAGCGCCTATAGTAATAGTAGGGCTCTCATAGCGTATCGGTCTCCCTGACGCGAGCAATGGAAATCTCTGCTGGTTACTCTGCTGCGCTGGTCTTCCATAACCTCCCTGGAATGGGGGTTTCTGGTTGTTTGGTATGAACCTCGGCTTTTTGTTCACCGGTTCATAATTCCCCGTTCTGCTCTGGTCAGTGTTCTACCTTCCTTGTTTCTCCCTCTGGCGGTACTTGTTATTTTCTTCCTCTACCACCAAGGCATTGCTCATGACCTCCCCATAGGTCCTCAGTTGGAATGGTGCTACTCCTCCCCTCACGTCCGGCTTCAAACCTTGCTGAAACCTCTTTGCTTTCATCATCTCAGTGATGACGTAGTCGAGCGCAAAGCAAGGGAGTCGCTTAGACTCCACTCCGTACTTTCTCACACTCATCTTCCCTTGTACCAATTGTAAAAACTAAATTTCCATCTGGTTCCTCACCACCTCTGGAAAATACTGCTTGTTGAATTCCTCGACAAACTCGTCCCAAGTCCAGGGCATATCTGGAGTCTCCTGAGCCCTAGTCCATGAAACGAACTTCCACCAAGGCCCAGCCTCCCCATCTGACATGTAGGCTGCCCAACAGATGCTCTCGTCCTCAGTACAAGTGAGTACACTAAACACTTTCTCCATCTCACTCAACCAATGCTCTGCCACTATGAGCTCTCCTTGTCCAGAAAAACTAGGAGGCCTCATCCTCCTAAATTCAGTAAACACTGAGGATGCTGGCGGCGGCGGAGCCACTGGAGGTGTCGGTGGCTGATGCTCTCGGGCGGTATGAGCTGCCAAGGATGCGGCCTGCTGTGCCATGGCAGCTGCCATGGTCTCCATAGTGTGCATCATCCTTTGGCGCTCCTCTCTGTCCTCATTTCGTTCTCTAACTCTTTCTTGTTCTCTCTGATCTTCATTCTCTCTCTGATCTTGGCTTCCTTGGCCATCACTGCCAGAAGCCCCTCCATCTCCTATGGGTACTCTATTTGTAGGAGAGATGTACCCATCTCTACTACGTAGACTTCTATTTTGGCCGCCCCTCGGTCGGCCCCTCCCTCTAGAAGACATTGACAGTCTGCACGTGAAAACAAGGTTTTCATTAGTAGAAGTTCCTATGCTCTGACAAAAGAATGATTGTCATAATTTCTAAAAGAAAAAGCTCTGATACCAACTGTGACAACCCAGATTTTGACACCCCGAAACCCATGCCATCAACACGATCCTCCAAACCGTGCCCCAAAATTATACACGGAACATTGGTATAACAAGCACAATTTAAGAAATAAAGCAAATAATCTCATAAAGCGGAAACGGTTAATATGCCCAACTGGCATACGCAAAAGACAGTTCTACTTTCATGTCACTGCATGAACAGAGAACCAGTCCGAACCATCAGTGATAAACAGATCACCCCAGATGGTTCACCAAAAGAATTATCCAAACTAATTACATGTTTATCAAAAATAAAGACTTGACATACCAAGCCGTACAAATATGCTCTCAAAACTACTCTCTGTCAAAGTGCACAGCAGAGTCTCCTAGAAGAAGTCCTCGGGTGGAGGCTCCAACGCGTCTCCAGGCACAAAATCCGAATCACTCGGATCTACGTCCCCCGAAGCCTCAGCTGCTGCTATCAGTGGACTTGCGACGTATAGTCTAAAGGGGTGAGCTACATCCTAGCTAAATAGGGAACAAACACAATAAACATATAAATTAAGACTCACATATATTCCATGATATTCTAAGCATGATGTGCCTATGCATTTGCTAGAAAACAGTTTAAAAGCTGATGAATTGCATTCAGATTTACTGGTAATTAGCATGTCTTACTTTACTGTTGATTTATCAAGAATGACACTGAAACAGGCCTAAAGTAAAAACTTAATCTTCAACTTAACTAATCCCTGAGCAATATAGCATCGAGCCCCGATGAGATACCCTTCATCGTCGTCTAAATAGACAGTTGTTATAAAAGTATTCCCTGGGAATACGACCCAAGCCCCTTTTCACTAGGCGGCAGGGTTAAAACTCATCTCAACATCCCTGGGATGTGCTTACTGTGACGGATAAACCTCCGCAGTGGTATACGGATTGGCCGCCGTACCGGTCACGGATATCCTACCGCGTTAGTCATGGGTATCCCGCCACGTCGATGGGGTATCCTATCAAACCTCAAATAACAAAAATAACATGTGCTTTACATATAGTTGTTCACCGTGTAAGTGTGCTATCTTATATCAGTTAGGCCTCAACAGTAATTATTCAATCATACGTATACATCCCTGAGATGGATACATACCCGCATCACACCTGATGCCTTTATTTCTTTCTCATCCCCTGGGGATGTCTCATTCTTATTAGATTGCTTGATCTTATTCACTTGCATCACACTGATGCCTTTTTCACATTCTTGGTGTTACACACACACCCATTTTCATAAAGCCTTTCGTAATTAAAACAATTTCAAATTTGATAATTATATCACTACATACATGCTCTTGAATTTAAAGAACATGTTCAAGGTGTTCCCTACCTCAATTCTCTGAAGGTCCAAGCATCAAGGTCTCACGCGGCTCCTTGTGCTCGCTTTCACACGTACCACCTATGGTACATCATAACACACGCAATACATCACTAAAGATATAATGAAGAAGGTCTTAGACCCTCCATGAATCTCAAAGAAAAATTATAAAGTTAAGTAAAACTGTCCAAGTCGATTAATCGATTCCCAAAATCGATTAATCGAAACTCAAATCGATTAATCGATTCTCAAAATCGATTAATCGAGATTCAAATTCGATTAATCGATCCTAAATTGATTAATCGAAGTTTCTAACATAATAAGGTCGATTCTCAAATCAAGTGGTCGAAAGTCTGAAATCGATTAGTCGATCCCAAATCGATTAATCAAAATCTAAAATCGATTAATCGATTTCCCAACTCCATTAATCGATTTATCCAGGTCTCTTTTTTCCAGCCACTGGAGGTACCCAGTCGATTAGTCGATTTCTAAATTGACTAATCGAAATCCAAATCGATTAATCGAAATACAATTCGATTAATCGAAATCGGGCTTTCATAACTTTCAACTTCCAGGCCAAAATCGATTAATCGAACCCCAATTTTGATTAATCAATTTGGCCAGATTCAGCCCCCTTTCGGGGTGTTCTTCCAAATCTTTCTCCCTTCTTTTCTATACCTTTAATCTACCCATCTAACCCTACTTGACTGAATTAAACTTGTCTACACTATATGCATTCACTTTAATTAAAACTCACCTCAATAATCCCTTCAAGGGATTGATTTGTTGGGTTTGATGGCTAGGGTTCCATCACTTTCTTCAACGATCTCAAATCGCTTTGAATCCGAAATCAATGCTCCAATCTCCTCTTGGTTTGCATTAACTCCACTTCCATAACTCCTCCTTACTCTCTCTCTCTCTCTCTTCTTAACTCTCTCTTCAACAACCAACAAAAGGGAACTAGGGTTATTAAAACCCTTTTTATTCTCTCTCCTGCTTGTGTGTTAAACACATACACCTGAGATAGGTGTATGTGACTCTAAACCAATAACACTCACTACACTTGAGTCCCATTTGCATCACATCAGTTCATCACTCCTTCAATTCAAAGTCTGATCATCACTTGGTCAACCTACGATCAATTGGGCGTGGATCCTGAGGTCAAAGTCAAATGGTCAATTTTTTGGGATATTACATCTTGGGTGCAGTACTCTTTTCGTCTTCTACACGGGGATTCATCACCGGGTTATTTTTTATGGTTCTCGGGGATCTAGATCGGGTCCATACCTATGTGTGGGGTGCAGCAGCGTTGGTGCATCTCTATGAGCAGTTCTACCATCGGGGATAGGGCATCGCATCGATCAGAGGTTTCCTTTCGTTCCTCCAGGTGAGGTTTAGTTTAATTGGTATCATGGTGGTCCTTTAGTTTTGCTAATTTTTAGTCTTAGTGATTTCTAATGATCCTTTTGTGTGTCATTGCTGCTTTTTTTTTAGTTTTGGGCGTATGATCATTTTTCTTTTCTTCGTCCGGGGGTTTTAGTGGGGGTTGAGTTCACGTTTCCACAGATGCACGTGTGGAGAGAGGCGTTGAAGGGTCGTCAGTGGTCTATTGATCTTCAGACCACGTGAGGCCTGTTCGAGGATATGCATGCGGGGCAGCTATATATCATCATGCTTTTGTTTGCCTTTATTTTGTTTTGGGATTCTTAGGCTTTGTTAATGGGTCAATTTTTTCATTTGGATAGGTGATCTGGAGGCCCTACGATGATGAGGAGGATGCGGGTGAGGCGGTGATTGAGTCTGGCCGGCCCTTCTTCAATGTGGACATATGGGTCCATTATTTTGAGAGGGTGGAGAAGATCCACACCTCTCGAGCGACACGAAAGTTGGGGCTCGCTCAGGGAGTCCCTCCTGAGGTTAGCCACAGAGTGGCGAAGAGAATGACCGGCCCTCCAGGCTAAAATTTTGCGAAGCAAATGGCACTCCTGATAGCCAATTTTAGAGTTGGGAGGACCAGGGTCACGGGGGCATGTGATGAGGTGGATGTACGAGAGTATAGGAGGTGGTTCAGCCCGTTGGGTGGTGGGCGCCTCTTCACGCATCCTTTTCATGGCAGCAACTCTTTCGCGATCGGTGGGCCGGAGTCAGCGTCAACATTGAGGGAGAGGTTGGTCGCATTGGAGGAGGGTCATCTCACGGCGAGTGTGAGGGGGGCAATGGATGCTCTCCTGATGAGGAGATGTTGCACTCTTTGACTGACTCGGTCGCTAGGGCCAGGGCTGCGGAGGATGAGTTGGGGGCTCGGCTAGCGGAGACCCGAGAGCTCCTAGTGAGTTAGTTTATTGGTTTCATTTGTTCGTGTATTATATTGACTTATTCAGGTGATGTTTTTTTTTTTTTATGGTTATTTTATTTTATTGTGGACAGTCTGCGAGAGAGTCTGAGGTCGCTCACCAGGCGGCTCTGCTGGTGGTCTATCGTAGATAGCAGTAGGCCGATTGCGCGGTGGCGGCTAGCCTGCGCTCTGAGATTGAGCAATTGGTGAGTATTTCGAACCAGATTGATTAATTTGTTGATAGTTCGGGCTCTTTTTTAATGTTAGGGTGTTGGCGATATTTGCAGAAGGCCGAGCTTGCCACTGCGGGGGCTTCTACTCGGGCATTTGATCCTTCTTCAATGGCCTCCTCTTGTCGGGAGGATCTAGCGATGGCTCATCTTTGGTCTGAGCTGGAGCATTGGGTAAGTTCCCTCACTCTTTCAGTTTACTTGTGTCATTGTGGCAGTTTGTTAAGTGTTATTGCTGTATTTTCTTAATAGTTTACTAACATCGTGTTGGTGTCTCAGTGCAAGGTTGCTGAGGACCTCTAGACGAGGGAGGCGACTGCTGCCTCTTTACGCCCAGAGAGTCAAGTATAATTTTTAATGTTTGATGTGATTCTATTTAGGTTGTTTCTTCTTATTTGTTTCTAACATATTTTGCGTTGGTTTGCTTGGTTTTTCGTGCAGGCTATTCCAGATTTCGCTCCCGAGGCTCCCCCTCAGGGGTCCGTTCCTATTCCTAGTCGGGTATGTTTTAGTTGATATATTTATAGTTTATTAGTCATCATAAAGTTATCTGATGTATTTGTTTGTTCTAGTTGCAGCCGCCTAGATTCGCCATTCCTTCCGTGCCGCCTGTCGATCCCGTGACCGCTGAGATGATTGAGCGCCTTCTGAGGGAGAGGGCGGATATGGTACGGTCTTTTCTTATTCAATGTTTTTTTTTTCATTCAAATATGTATATGTTATCTCTCTTTGACATGGTATGGTTATGCAGGTTCGTCAGCTTGAGGACGCACGGCTAGAGGCGGCGCGAGTGCGCGCCACTCCGGAGAGACGGATCCTCAGGGAGGTGGAGAGTCGTGAGGATTTGGTGATCAAGATGATGGTCACACAGAGGACTCATGCCGAGGCATTGGAGGCGGCGTGTCGGTTGGCACAGGCAGAGATGTAGGTGGCCCTGGATCGAATGCAGTCGTCTGGGGAGGGAGCGAGGGGTGCATAGATCAGCTAGTCGGCTTGGGGGATCAGAGTCGAGGGCCATGGGGTCTTCGTCCGAGCAGTCTCGTCACACGTCGCATGATCGTGTCAGGAGTGATACTCACGAGGATTCTGTCACTTGTGGGTATCCAGGTGGGTATCCTCCTCATTCTCGGTCGAGGCAAACTATCAGTCAGGCGAGTGAGGGGGGCTCTGCAGTGGGGTCGCGCCGTCTAGAGGTTCCAGCGACTCCAGGCGCTGGGATCATATTTTCAGAGGACCAGTCTACGGACCTTCGAGCTGATGATACTGGGGACAGTGGTGCTCGACCGTCCCAGCGGCAGCTTAGGGAGTAGGTGTGTGCATGTGTATATTTTGTCCATTATGAGTGCGCATTGTATATACAAGGGGGATGTCCCCAGTGACGATTGTAAAGAAAAAAATAGGAAAGAAAAATTTTGACACATATATTGAGATTGTTGGTTTAGGTGTACCTGATCAGCTGCTTTTCTTTTAGTTACCTCTTGCGTCTACTTTTGCTTTTGTTCCTGGTGCCGTCAACCATCATCGAGACTTGGATGCTTCCTGAGTTGGCCCGGCGGTAGTTGAAGGTCACTTCGTATCTGCACATGTAAAGGTAACGCCATTAGTAATTTTTGTTCTCTCTCTTGCCAGTTGTCAAGGGGGGTAAGTATCTCAAACCGGAGCTTGTTATTTTTATTTTTTTTCAGATTCGATTGATCGAATGGTTCACTCGATCGATCGAAAAATTTAAATTTTAAATTTTTGAAAATTTGAAACTTTGAATTATTTAATTTTTAATTTTTTTTTGTTAATTTATTTTTCTTTCAAAATTGATTGATCAACAACACACGTCGAATGATCAAATTTATTTATTATTATTATTTTTTTAATTTCAATTTTGAATTTAAAATTTAAAATTTTAAAATTTTGAATTTATTTTATTTTATTTTTTTCAAATTTAAAATTTAAAATTTTGACTTTTAAATTTCAACTTTCAATTTATTTAAGATTTCAAATTTTTAATTTGAATTTTTTTTTTTTAATTATTATTAAATTTTTTTTCAAATTTGAAATTGAAAATTCAAATTTCAAATTTCAAGTATTAAGTTTCAAAATTTTAAAATTTAAATATTAAGTTTCAAAATTTTAAATTTTAAATTTTAAATTTCAAATTTCAAATTTTGAATTTCAAAATTTCAAGCTTGAATTTTCTAAATTTTCAAATATCAATTTTTAACTTTTCAAATTTCAAAATTTGACTCTTTTTTCTTTTTTTAAATTCGAATTTCAAATTTAAATTTTGAATATTTAAATTTCAAATTTGAGATTTAAAATTTTGAATTTCAACTTTTGAAATTTGTTTATTTTATTTTATTTATTTATTTATTTATTATTATTATTATTTATTTATTTATTTTTATTTAATTATTTTTTCAAAATTTTGAATTTCAAATTTTAAGTTCCAAATTTCAAATTTCAAATTTCAAACTTAATGGTTCTAAAGAGTTTAAAGATTTCAAAAGATATTGGAATTTCAAAGATTTCTCAAGATTTTTAAATTTCGAGTTTCCAATTTCAAATTTTAAGTTTCAAATTTCGAATTTTCAAAATTTTAAAATTTGAATTTGGATTTTGAATTTGAAATTTTCAAATTTTGAATCGTTTTTTTTTTTTTGGTTCAATTGATCGAGTGGTTTGCTTGATTGATCAAGACTCAAAACTTTTAAACTTTTCCTTCCTTTTTTTTTAAAAAAAAAACTAGTGAAAATACTGATTTAAATCTATAGAAATTCCTAAAATTAATTTTATATGTCTTAAAATTTGTGAATTTTCTACGCCCCATCCCCAGCAACGACGCCAAAAACTTGTGATTTTAAATGTGTTTTACTCGCAAGCGCACGAATTGGTTTGTAGATAGTGGGTGCGGAGTACAAGATCGTTCCCAAGAGGATTAATCAGAATATTCAAAAGAAGAAACATAAATTAATAAAAGAATTACCACAGGTCTAGCATAGTATTTAAACTAATTTTATGATTATGAGAGTTTGACAGATGAGATAAAGACTAGGCAGTAAAATAAAATCTAAACAGTTAATAAAAGATAAGGGTTGGGATACTAAATCCCCCCATCGTAGGTTTATCATTCATGCAATACAAATTTGTGGATTAAGATATGAGAATCTCAAAAGATGTCTATGTGCAAGCACTGGACCCAAACACGCATGAGTTCTAAATTATAAATCTGAGATCACGGAGGTGTATGATTAACATCTCATGAATATATGATCAACACTCACACCTCAGATAGTATTCAGAACTTAATCTCTGGGTAAATTCCACATGACCAATCTACGATCAAGAAGATGTATGATTAACATCTTATGAGTGTATGATTAACACTCACACCTCAGATAGTGGTTGAACTTAAATCTTGGGATAAATTTCATACTACTGATCCAAGATCATAGAGATATATGATTAACATCTCATGAGTGTATGATTAACACTCACACGTCAGATAGTAATAAAAATTTAACCATAAGATGGCAGTGATTAAATTAGAATCAAAGGCAGTGATTAGATTAGAATCACATTACAGATCTGAAATGATAGGGCACGATTAGCTCCTAAATCTCAAATTGCAATTAGATTATATCTAATATCGATAGTAATATCTAGGCCCTTAAAATAATTGTGACAGCCCGAATTTCTATATCTAAAAATCCGTGCCATCAGGATCATGCTTTGGTTTATCCCCAAGATAAATCATAGAATGTCTGTTCGTATAGCAGAAATCAGAGCAAACATGGTTCAGTAGTGACAGATCGAGTCATCATATAAGACATTTAAAAGGAAGAAGTAAAACAATGCATGTATATATATATATATATAAAGAATATACATTCTTAAAAAGGAACCAAGAAGAACCATTGGTGATGGGCATCCATCACCCAAAATAATGGTTCCTGATAGTGGTTCCTATAGGATGTATAATAATACAAATAAAAACATTTATACAAATAAATACAGAAGGTGGCCACCAGGCGCACAAATAATCTAAAATCTAGTACAAAAATCCAAAAATACAAGACTAATATACCCAGGCTAAGGGTAAAACGCGTCTGCCTGGATATCCGTCTCCTCGTCCTCAGCCTCAGTCTCTGCCTCTAGCTGATAGTCCGCGTCGCTCTCGGTGCCCGGTACTCTAGCCTCCGAACCTATGACACAGAGTCAGGAGTGAGCTAACTATCTAAGCTTAGTAGAAGAATTTCACTTAAATTTGCATCTTAATTGTAAAACATGATTACAGAAGATATTTCAGACATATAAGCAATTGCAGAATATAGACAGAGTTAGACAGATGCAGATAAATGATCAAATAAGCAGAATAATCAGAATATAAAACTTATAAGAGCAGACAGAACCTCAGAGTTTGCAGGATGCTATGTGTACAATATTTAAATGACTTAAAATAGTATACTTAAGTAAATCCCGTGAGTATAGCACGTGGTAACCATATTTGGGCCGATAGGTAATCCTGACCATCGTCGTTCAATAAACAATTTCAGGAATACAACAATGTTTCATCTAAAGAGTGTAATTGTGCTGAGGGATTTCCAAAGCAGATGCATGATTGTACCAGGCACGGATATACCGCCGAGTCGGTGGGATTCGTCAGATTATTAAACTTGAAATCACATGCATACTTATCAAATAACAGGAATCAGGTGATAGATCTCAGATAGTATGAATCCTATATGATGGAGTTTTCACACATATGCTAGACATGATTGGAAAGTAAAATCAGAATATGAAGCAGAATACAGAAGATTTGAAACCATAAGATCAAGAATAAATACAATTTCAGTTGAATTCCCCTACCTCAGATCAGACCTCTCTAAGCAAATCCAAAGTTTTTCAAAGCATCATAGTCTAATCCTAAACCACAGACATAGTATACTTATTGTCAGAGATGTCAGAACTTCAACTGGTACAATGTCCAGTAGTGTTCTACCCATAAAACCAAAACAGTAGAAAACATGGGTGATTGATCGATCAATAACCTTGTTCGATCGATCAATCCTTCAATTTGATCGATCAATCCTTCCCATTGATCGATCAATCTCCCATTTAACTCACATGTGACAGAGGGGATTTGATCGATCAACATCCCTATTTGATCGATCAATCCTCAAATTTGATCGTTCAATTTCCCCATTGATCGATCAATCAAGTCAGACTCAAATTTCCTACCTCCTATTTGCATACTTAATTATAAAATTTGATCGATCATTCTCCAAATTGATCGATCAATCTTCATCATTGATCGATCAATGTCCACATTGATCGATCATTCTCACCTTTGATCGATCACTTCACTATGATCGATCAACCTCTCATATTGATCGATCAACTCTCAAATTGATCGATCAACCTTCAAATTTGATCGATCAAATCTCAATTTGATCGATCAATGCCCGTCAGGCATTGAACTTCCAGAAAGTATACCTACTGTTCTCATTAATTGAAATATACGAATTGATCGATCAATCCTTCCCATTGATCGATTAATCCCAGGCTTGATCGATCAAAGACCTAATTTGATTGATCAATAATGACAACTTCTATCATTAACGGCTTTCTTTGTTCTTGACCTACTTTTATCTTTAACCCTTAATGATCCCTAACAACCATTCATACACATCCCTTTACACATTTATGAGGTTTTAATTTATACAATTTTAACCTAATAACTCACCTCCTTAGAGGCCCTTTCGGGTTCTTGGCAAATGCGATCCGAAGAGGGTTTCTGATCCAGAATTCCAGATTTGTCACCGTCACAACTCAGAAGAGCGAATTTGTGGCTCCGCTTCAATATGCTGCGATAACACACATTCCCAGACTAGACACGAACAGTTTAGATAGATCCTCCGCACTCTATTTTCGAGAATTCATTATATGGGGATTCTCGAGCTTGGTTTCACAATGGATAAATCTTAAAACCCAATCCTCTAGCCACAGCTTTCCAGGAAAACAAGAAGAAGAAGATGAAAGGTAGGTATTTTAACCTTCTTCCTTCTCTTATAAGCTAAGAAAATGAAATATCTTTGATATTTCCATTTTCTCCTAACTTATGCTCCGGTGTGGAGCACACACACCACTTCTCCGGCATACCACGCCTCTTCGATGTTCTACAAAACTTGAACTTACACACAAAGTCACACATGACTTCATTTAACCGTGGATTAATATTATCTTTAATAATATTAATTTAAAATTTTAAATTTGTCTCAATTTCCATGTCGGGCTTGCTTATCGAAGCAGTCGAGTTCTTGTTCTGAATTTTAAGGTCGTTACATTATCCCCCCCTTAGGAATTTTCGTCCCCAAAAATGTCAGGGAGTCTCAGATAGATTGATGATGTGTCCTAACCCTAACAGACAGATTGATGATGATGTGTCCTAATCCTAACAGGCAGAACAATGAAGAAACAAGCAGTCGAATATATCATGCAGGAATAAGTAGGCATGCAGAATAGAAATGATATGGAAAACAGATTAATAGATTATACAGATATAATTATAAAAAGAAGAGCACATAATAGCATAGTAATTACCTATCGGGGCGTCAAAAGGTCCAACCTCGTCTTCTGTAGGTCTACTGGGCCTACGTGGCTCAGTGCGGTAGTCGCGAGGGTCCACGGTATGCTGACGGGCATGTGCGATCATCGGCGTCGACGTGGTAGCATATGAGTGCTACATCAGGAGCTCAAGCATGCCCTTGTGGTAATCCAATCACCGATGTACCTGACAATGGAACTCCTCCATCTCATCTAGCCGCTCATCAATGCGCTTGATGCCCTTAGCACTGTTTCAAGGGTAACGGTGGAAGGTGTGAGTCTGGGTGATGTAAGGGCACGGGCAGGTCGACGTGTAGTAGTAGGTGTAGACACCCCCATTTTGCCTTCTCGAAATATATTTTTTATTCGATCAACCTTTGACCTTCTTTGTAACCCTAATATGGGAACCATGCATTGAAACAATAGTACATGGTTGAACACAGGCTAAAATAATAGCTTTGTGGCTCAAATTCTGAAATGGGGAGGCTATATACTGAAACAATAGTATATAGTCGGAACACAGACTGAAACAATAGTTTTACATTTCATTCTAGAGGCTAGACCCTGACAACCCGAATTAAGCGCTTCAAACCCCGCACTTAATTCGATTGCACGCTATACCACAAACGCGCAATCAGTCCCCCTTTCAGACCAAACTTCCTTTCTCAGACCTATTTGAAACTCGATCACACGCCTAAAATCAGACACGCGATCGGATTGAGCGCCACAAAACCAACGCGCAATTGGCCTACGCCCGACCTAGTCTCATTACCCTTAACCCTTAAGTTCCCTTGATTAAGCGCTTATGACTAAACGCTTATCAGATTGCGCACCTCCCATCACGCGCACAATTAGCCTTAATTTTGTTAGGACTGGGAAACTTGCTGAGCAAGTCAGTCGGTTGCTCATTGAGTCAGTGACCGACTCAAAGAGATTAAGCGCCAGGAAACTAATGCGCAATTCGATTAAATGCCTGAAATAGGGCGCGTAATTAAAGAAAAACATATAAAAGCTTTTTTTCTCGAAGAGAGAGAAAAGGCTGGCAATTTTTTGAGAGAGAAATAGATTTTTTTTAGGATTTCGAAACCAGAGAACTCCGAGAACCAACCCATAGAGCATCTTAATCATGGTTTCAAGATTCAAGCTTCGAATCTTCGAGATTTCTCTCCGCAGCCCCGACCCTAGGTAAGGATTTAAACTTTTAATTCGTAATCATAGCTTCTAATCTCTAGATCTAGGAATTCTATTAATATTCTTATTTTTAGTTTTAGACCATAGCACCCATGTTCGGACCAAAATTTTATATATATGGTTCCAGTTCTCTGTTTCTAGAACCAGTCCTTAATCTATCGGTCCGATATACCGATTTTAAACTTTAATTAAGTTCTAAAATCTCGATTTACAGTCCTATCATTAATTTCTGGTTCTAATCCTTCGATTCAAAATCAGTCTTTAATCATACGGCCTGATCTCCTTATTTCAGACCCGAATCCAGTCCTAAAAATTTAATTTTTAATTCTAAATTACTTATTTTAACATCTCTAAAAAAAATCCTAAATATAGTTTGTCTTATAATTCTAGTTTTACAATTTAATTCACAATTGCTATTCTGAAATCAACTCTGAAAAATCCCAAAGCACTATTTTACGGCCAAATTGTTTTTTTTAATTTTTAACTTTAGCCACCCGATTTGCCCAAGGGAACTTACGGAGGGTACTCAGGAACGGGGTCAATCCTCCTTAGCATAGCGGGCCCAAACCCCATTTTTTTAGGAATTTTAGAATTAATTAATTGCTTTAGTTTTATACTTTTAGTACTATTGATTAGTAAGTTTATCTTAGCATACTTAATTAATTGTCTTAAATCCTCGTATGACTGATTAATCTCTTTAGATCTGAATTTAATCGATCAATTCCTTGCTTCAATTATAATTAAATGGGATTAAATTCGTTGCTTCAATTAGATTCTCTAGCATAGTCAATTCATTGCTTCAATTAGAGATTTTTACAAAATTAGTTTATTTATCTTAATCAGATTTGGTAGAAAAATTAGTTTATTTGTTTTAATTAGATGTTATTAGTATTAATTCCTTTGCTTAAATAAGAGTTTCAGTAAAAATTAGTCTTTTATTTCAGTCAGAATTCTAACAGGACTGCAATAATTGCTTCAATTAGAATTTTCATAGAATTGTTATACCTTATTCAGTCAGAATTCTAGTATACCTGATATGCCTGAACGAATTAAAGTCTCACCAGAACTATTATACATACACTCCTTGTACCAGTAGGAGATTGAAACTAATTAGACTCCTAATAGAATAAGAAATCAACCTTAATTGGATTCCTAATAGGATTGGAACAAACCTATATAATTAAATTCCTAATAGAATCAAAGGAGTTCTAAACTAACCAGAAGTATAACTATAAAGGGAAATAAAAGGAAATCAAACTATCTAACCAAAAGAAATAAAACGCTGCTAACGTTCGCAGGCGAACGATGCATTATGAAAACAACCCACACCCGCTCATAAGTGTGATCATTGACGTGTTACAGTGTCGATAAATATCTGCAGCTGGTGATCGCAATAAATCAGAAACTTTTTAGGAAATCCCTTTTATTATTTATTTTTACCTCAATTATTTCAAACACTGCATCGCTAGAGTCTACCAGGACAGAATTGGAAGCCATTGATTCAACGAGAGCCGAGAGGAACTCAGAAAAAGCACACAGCAACAGACTGGCGATCGCGATGGGACTTTTTGGCAAACTCTGTTTCTAGATCGTTAGTTTCCAACCTACTTCCTTATTCTTTTCCTCCTTTCCAATCATGTCGTTTAGATTCTCTTATATATATATATGAGTCTTCGCCAAAGACTCGTAATGTTTGGTATACAAAGAGTAAGTTTAGGAGACCCGCCATTATGGGGATATCATGACAACCCAATGTATGGTGACCTTTCATAATTCTAGCCCACGACAACCTGAAATTAATATAGCGGGTGAGCAAGAGAACTCCTTCTCTACCCCATACACTGGGAACAACCATGATGGGAGAGGCGGTGGCATTGGACAAAACCTTATCGCTCAACAAATCATAGAACTTAGTAACCAAAGAATACAAAGAGGGGATGATGACTCTGAAGAATTGCTTTGAGGGTTGGCCGCCGCATACGAAACCATTAGGTCACGACAATTTTCAGAAGAACAAGAGCGATAAGAGAGGCCACCTCCCACCTCACTTAGACAACTGGCCCACACATTATTTAACGATGACCCTCTGGACAAGGTTTGCTCATGAGTTGCTCCGAAAGACGGCACCGTTAAAATTGAAGACTTCCCTAGAATGCTTGATGAGTACATGGTCAAAAGAGAGCGCCCTAGCCACTCGTTTGGATTCGAAATTTTTTGCCGAGATGTCGAGTTTAGTTTACCAATAGGATTCAAGCCGCCCAAATTCACTAAATACAATGGCATCGGAAATCCGAATCATCACTTGGCCCTCTTTTACAATGATTGCCGACCCGTACGTGATAATGAAGGACTTCTCATTCACTACTTCCAACGCTCATTAGAAGGAGAGAAGCTTTAGATTGGTTTGTGGGACTCCCGCTTCATAAGATCCAAACCTTCGATGAATTAGTCGATCAATTCCTGGACTAATACAAGCACTTAATCTAGGAGACAGTTAGTCTTAGTGACCTAATGACAGCTAATCAAGGACCTGACGAAGAATTAACTGAGTTCGTTGCTAGATGGAGAAAACTCACTGCTAGGACTGGCACTTCAATGAAAGAGAAGGACTCAGTTGATATTATTATCAACAACACTAGGGAATCGTTAAAGAGCGTACTCGTCATAAGTGATTGCCCCAACTTCACTGCACTTCACTCTCGGGCATCCCGATTAGTGCGACACATTAAAGGCAAAGACCTTGCTCTATCCATAGTCATGTCCAAAATAAGCTCTTCTAGCGAATCGAAATCGAAAAATAATAAGAAAGCCTTAGGGGGCTGAGCACGTTAACACTGTTGTCAACCAAGGGCAAAACTCTAATAACATAAACTTTCAATCACGAAATTTTGGACAGAACCAAAATCAACAACGGTATACTAATCAAAATCAAGGTGCTAGTCAGTAGAGATACGTGAACCAAGCAACACCTGCCTAGGTCACTACTGTGGATCTCCCCAGTCAACCTTCTTTTCGGCCATCTACTTTAATCACTCACATCCAACCCGCTACCGCTTTTGCCACATTAGCAAGAGTTCCTTCACCCATACATCCCTCGGCCCCAATCACTTGAATCGCCTTGTCGAGCCCGCCTCCATACTCAAAATTTAATCAGATACGAGTACATTCCTT
Organism: Chloranthus sessilifolius; assembly: GCA_021018995.1. Taxonomy (NCBI): domain Eukaryota; kingdom Viridiplantae; phylum Streptophyta; class Magnoliopsida; order Chloranthales; family Chloranthaceae; genus Chloranthus; species Chloranthus sessilifolius. The sequence goes on along the minus strand of CM037593.1, from coordinate 46,342,230 downwards.
TAGGGCCAGGAGACCATTCCTCCATCGTCACCCACCAGAGCCTTCAACCCGTCTAAATCTTGAACCAACATCCCTACCACCCCCTTCATTCGATTCTGAATCCGAGTGCGGGGGCACGTTCCCCAAACTGCAGCCCAAATTGCTACATGCATAGAAAGCGTCATTCGAAAGGCTCTAAGCTGAGAGAGTGAAACAAAGACTGAGTGTTTAATGAATGTAGGAGAAAGCGTGCAAGAGGAACACCCTGACCAGGGTGAGACACTGGTCTCTGCTTTCATAGAAGAGGAGGATTACACACAGTATCTCCCAGCTTAGAACGGTACTGTGCAAGCACACACTTTGACCCCCAATTTCACTCGCTCCATTAACACATCGACTTCGACTCGTGTCCGGTCTAGCCAGCAATCGACGTGCCCGATTCTCAAGTCATGAACCAATTACCCACCTCCTCATTTCCCTCAAAGTAAGGATTTCACAAGCACACAATTGCCAGAGGGAAATGTGAGAGAAAGAGAGGTCAACTTGCCTCCCCCGCTTCATATCATCCCTCCACCAATCTCTGCACCTCAACCACTTCAACCATCTACACCCAAGGTTCACCGGCTAGGCAAAGATGTGACGCTTGAGCTAGGACAAAAATATGACCTCCTGCAACATCTCCAGAAGATCCCAGCCCAGATATCCATACTAGAACTCATTAAGAAATTGTCTGATCATTGTCGGTTGTTGATAAGGACACTCAAAGACACATAAGTGGACAAGGACATGACCCTAGATGAACATCAAATCACTTTGGTCATGACGCAATCCCCAGCGCTCATGTTCACAGACATAGACATGCCCAAAGAGTCCCTCCGCGAAAGTGTGGCCCCCATATATCTCACAGTCATAATTAGAGAATTCTCTGTGCCACATGCACTAGTTGACACGGGAGCAGGACTTAACATCTGCCCTCTCACCACGCTAAAGACTCGTATACACAGAGCAAGACATTAGACCCTCCACCCTCTCACTTATAGCCTATGATGGCTCACGTCATTTCGTAAAAGGAACTATTAAGCTACAGGTTCGCCTTGGGCCTGTAACGAAAGATGTCACCTTTCATGTTTCCGACTCAGCTAGTACATACAATCTTATCTTAGGAAGAAAATGGCTAGAGTCCATGAAGGTCGTCGCATCCCCATACCATCAATGCGTCAAATTCTCATACAAGGACTCCATCGTCCGTATATACGCTGACGCACCCCTTTAGGAGATAGACATTGATTACGTGGCGAGCATACCAACCGCTCATGACTACGTATTGAACACGGGCCATATTCGAAAGACTCAGACCCCTGAAGACTCGATCGTCGCAGAGGCCCACCCCCCTGACCATCCTAGTTCTCCCCCAATGCGTTAACAAAACTTAGTGAAGAGAGAGATTGGCTCGGACCTCGCCAAACTTTATGGCATTAACCCTACCACGACGAAAGGGTGGGATCTCATGTACCAACTTGGATATGTCCCTACAACAGACTCAGTAAGAATAAACAAGGTCACATAAGACCTATCATTCTAATAAAAATATGTAAACACACAGGGTTAGGTTATCGATCGGATGGCTCACAAGCCGACTTATGCCCTACCTCATCGAAATAGCTTCTATCTGACCACTTCGTCTATGGGACCACTGAGAAAGCTGACATGTCAAAGCGTAAGGAAGTATCCTTCGCCAAACCCCAAGAAATAGAAGTTGAATGAATGGCCAAAGCATTCAATGATTTGACGACTCTCAACGACGATATTGATAGACCACTCGAAGGAGTCAAACCCTTGTTTGATCCTAAAGAGTCCGTAGATGAGAGGAGAGAAGAGCCTCCAGAAATCAAACTACGATTAGAAGATTGGGAATCTACCGATGACGAAGACTTTCATATAGCTGCCCTGCAAGATGACGAAGAGCACTTGCAGAAGAGGATGACACTCCACTAGAAAATCTTAACCTGTATAGCATCCACCTCGGCCTTGGCCTTGGAGGGTGGGAATGCCCATGGGATTACCCTTGTATTGTTCACCCTTGCCAGCCCCGTTGTAGGTCATGCACCAGTATATTAGAACGCTTCACCGAGTGGACCTGGCGGTCTACTATAGAGGGATCAAACCATTCTAACCCTGCGATGACAGAAACTAACAATGACCAACCAGCTCAGCTACGGGCACAAGGAGCGTAAGATCCCGATGGCATCCATCTGATCCAGAAGTAAACACTCAACCCACCTTAATTGAGTTTGAAGAGGAACTCAAACTAGATACTTCTACATCCCCGGCTTTGTCGTAACTCTAAATATTTTGGAAATCTCTTGAAGAAGAATGGCAGCCTCCCCCGAGTGATGAAGAAGACTACTGGATAGATCTTCCCGCACTTGAGTTGGCTGAGCAAGCTAATTTAGGCATTCAAGCATTATCAGATCAAGAAGATGAGTTCGATGCCATCTTCGATTCTAATTTAGAAGGATGGGAATGCCCTTGGGAATCCCCTTGCACCCTTCACCATTACCAACCTCGCTACCAAGCATGCGTGCTCATCCCAACATATTATGAAGATCAAGGAAAAGAACTCGCTACCCTTGAGGATCCTTCGGGAGATTCCCCCCAGCGGGAAGAACCACCATATTATGAATCAGATGCGGATAGTTTAATCAACTATGATCTTCAGAGTTTCTTCAATGAAGAAGCCATTAACGTGATAGAGGAAATCCGAACATCAGTGCCGCTATCACCTACGTCACTTATTCACAAGGTCTCATTAGCTGAGGACTCCAAAAAAAAATGCCAAATTTACAAGTCTATATTTCTCAAAGGATCATCTAAACGGCTTTAGCAGCTGTCTCGCTCCCTCAATTAGAGGAAGTAATTCTCCCGGCGCCCCATGAGGCAACCGACCCTGTACCATATTTATTTTCAAAAATAAAAAAAATAGAAAAAATAGAAAACCCTAAAAATTTAGAAATACAAAATCTAAAAAAATCGAAAAACCTCATAAAAGAAAGGGAATCCTTTGTTCCTAACCAGATTTTTGGCCAGCAAGGAGACTCTTCTCCTAAGGTTTTTATCCCATCCTTCACACAGGGACGCAAAGCGTCTGGGCTAGACAGTAAGCCGGTGATCATACCAAACGAGATACTTCGTGACTTTGAGAGAAGGATCAATAACCTTGACCTTTACCTTACCAAAGATCTCTCGGTTATAAATTGGGCCGTTGAAGGGTTACCTTTCGCAAATTCAAATCCCTAGTATAGTAACTTCGCAGTATATGAGCTTACCGAGGATGAAGAAAGGGCACCAATTGTCGAGGAGGCACTGAACTTCCAATGGGTTATCAAGCGTTTCGATTAGCAAACCCAAGCTGCCGCGGAACCCACCGAAGAACTTAATTTTTACACTAAAGAGAAACCCAAAAAGATGTTGATTAGCGCAACACTCAATAAGGAACACCAACAAATTACACAAGTCTTACAAGAACACCTCGATTCCTTTGCATGGTCTTATGAAGATATGCCCGGTTTAGACTCGAGTTTAGTGAAATGTCGTCTTATCTTAGAACCCGATGCAAAGCCTGTTAAATAAAAACTTCGTAGGATGCACCCACAAATTGCCCTCCAAGTCAAAGAAGAAGTCGATAAGTTAAACAAAGACAAATTTATTCGAGTCATTCTTTACCCTGAGTCGCCAATATTGTACCTGTTGCTAAGAAAGACGACAGAGTACGAGTTTGCATTGACTTCCGAAATCTCAATCTGGCGTGCCCAAAAGATGACTTCCCACTTCCACACATTGACACTCTAGTTGACAATATCGCTGAACATGAGATGTTATCCTTTATGGACGGCTTCTCTGGATATAATCAGATCAAATTAGCAGAGTCTGACCAAGAGAAGACTTCCTTCACCACACCATGGGGGACATAGTGTTACGTCATCATGCCCTTTGGGCTCAATAATACAGGAGTCACATATCAATGCGCCATGATGGCTATTTTTCATGACATGATGTTTAAGTGTGTAGAAGTCTACATTGATGACATATTAGTGAAGTCTCAAACGTGAGTAGGACATGTTGAAGTGCTCCGACTTATTTTACATAGAGCTAAGAAGTATCAGGTAAAAATGAACCCGAAGAAATGGATTTTCAGAGTCACCTCAGGAAAATTACTTGGCTTTATTGTTAGCAAGCGAGGAATCGAAGTTTACCCTGCAAAAATTAGAGCCATCCTCGAGATGCCGCCTCCCAATAATATCAAAGAATTACGAGGCCTGATAGGAAGATTGCAATCAGGAGATTCATTTCCCAGCATTTAGACAGATGCGATCCTTTCTACAGACTACTTAAAGGAGGAGCTGAGTAAAAATGGGACGACCAGTGTCAGCAAGCCTTCGACAGTATCAAGAAATACCTCTTTAACCCGCCTATACTTTCACCATTTGTCCCCGAAAAATACCTAATTTTGTACCTCTCAGTGAATGACAAAGCAATGGGAGTAATTCTGGGATAATACGAAGAAGACGACAAGAGAGCGAAGGCTATCTACTTCCTCAGCAAAACGATGGTCTAATGCGAACGAAAATATACTCCGATGGAGAAGACTTGCCTCACATTGGTGTGGGCCTTGACCAAATTGCGATATTACTTTGGAGCATATAAAATACTAGTACTAGCCTGAATGGACCCTCTGAAGTATGTATTCAAAAAATTCGTAATATCAGGAAAGATCACTCGCTGGCACATGCTATTACAAGAATTCAACATCACTTATGTCACATAGAAATTGATCAAAGGACAAGCCATCGCTGATTATCTCGCAGACCTCCCACACTTGAATGATGAACCTATACACGCCGATTTTCCCAATGAAGACCTGTTCACGATCCATAACAAAGAGCCCAATAAGACCTCATGGACCCTCTATTTTGATGGTGCTCTAAACCACAAAGGAAAAGGCATCGGGATAGTCCTCCTGATCCCAGAAGGAATTGTCATACCTAAAGTTTTTCAACTAGATTTTCCTGTCACTAATAATGTCACAGAATACGAAGCTTTTATAGCGGGACTACGAGCAGCACTTCAATTAGGAGTTAAATAGTTAAAAACCATCGGTAATTCCAAACTAGTAATTTCACAAGTCATAAGAGAATGAAAAACTAAGGAAAGGAGACTAATGGCATACCTAGAAATCGCTCAATATTTAGTAAAGAAATTCAAAAGAATATCTTTTACGCACATCCCTAGATTAGAAAATGAGCTCACAGATTCCTTAGCCACGCTAGCCTTAGTCATCCAAATACCTGTCGGACAAAATACCAAGACCTTCTTCATTGAAAATCTAATAATACTCGTCCACGAGGTAGCATGGACTGTCAAAAGAGAATTACCCATCCTCCCCATAAGTACAGGACCAAAAGGAGTAATTATCCCAAAAAAGCACGTCAAGATGGATACCGAAGTCGCCATGTTAAGATTTGAAAATTTTCCGATTGACGATGAACAACCATGGTACTTCGATATCTGGAATTTCTTGAAATATCAACATGTCCCTCTGTACGCTATCAAAATCGAATAAAAGATGTGTCTGATTCTGCATACTCGACGAAACATTATACAAAGAAGCCTTCCCTAAAGAAGTACTCCTATGATGCGTCACGACTGTCGAAGGACAATACATCATCCAAAAAGTACACGACAGTGCCTGCAGCGCCCACTCCGGTAGACAGAGACTCACCGATCAAGTTACACGACAAGGTTACTTCTGGTCGATAATGATCAGAGATTTCCACCTTTACGTTCAATCCTGCAAGTAATGCCAAGAATACGCCTCACTCATCAAAGCTCCATCAGTTGCATTGAATACCATGACTTCGCCATGGCCGTTTTTGATGTGGGCCTTCGACATCATTGGTCATTTCACTGATACAGTTGGGAACACTCACAAACACACATTCATACTTACAGCGACCGAATACTATACCAAATGGGCAGAAGTTGAATCCTATGTCAGAATCACCACTTCAATACTCATGAGGTTTATCATTCAGAATATCATCACCAGATTTAGAGCTCCCAGGATGTTTGTCACTGACAACGAACCACAATTCATCGTAGAGAAGATGAAGAAGCTATGCAAGAAGTACAACATCGATCTACGCCACTCATCACTGTTCTACCCTCAAGGCAATAGACAAGTAGAAGCTATGAACAAAACGCTAATCCGAATCTTAAAACGCACAGTAGAAGCAAGCAATGGAGCCGACTGGCTTGAACGACTACCAGAAGTACTTTAGGCCTATAAGACCTCTATTCATACAACTACTGGCCAAACCCCCTACCTCCTCACCTACGGAATGGAGGCAATCCTACCATATGAGATACAAGTATCGTCTTTACTCATTCAACTCGATGGAGAGATATCCTTAGACGAGAGGAGAATTGCCCTACTCACGCAGTTAGAGTAGCTCGATGAGACACGTCTAAGGATAGCTGATCACGCCCAGGTACATCAGAGGAGAGTGACCAGGGCTTATGATAAGAAAGTCCTCGAACGAATCTTTAATATCAGAAAATTAGTTTTAAAGAAAATTATGCCTTCCAAGCACGCCCACCTGAAAGGAATTTGAGACCAAACTGGGAAGGCCCATATGTCATAACAGCTGCATACCTTGGAAGTCACGGCCCATTCATTGGTCATACACCTTCAATTCTTAAAATATCCTTAAGACCTTCAATCTATTGCCCCCCCTTTTTTTTTCTCATTCGGGCAATTTGATCAAAGGACTAGTGACCTATCTAACTCCTTTCAAAAGCATAAGTAACGCCCCGATCCTTACTTCCCTTCCCCCGCCATTGGAGGAGACGTTAAAGCAAAAAAAAATAAAGATATTAGGTTCAATCAAAACTCATCATTCTTGCGCTAGCAGGATGCTTTCAAAAAAAGATATGCATTCACATGTCCAAAAAAATCAAGTGAGACCATTACAGTGAATGAACAAGTCAATGAGCTTAGGGAAGTATAAGCAGACCGTGAGGGCATCTATGGTAATTTCACTAGAAGTGTATAAGCAAGCTACGAGGGCACCCCTGATACCCCCATACTACTAGATGTCGTCGTAAGGTGGCGGGAGGAGGATAAACTCCTGCTAACAGAAGAATGCGAGATTTTGATGGTGCTGAAACATGACGAAGAGCTCGATCATGGCATCCCACACCCCTCTGAGAAAAAGGTTGTTACCTATCCGTTTTGGAAAGAATTAGATATAAACCACTCCTCCCATCACTGAGCCTTACCTCCCTCCGCTATTTTTTATTTTAGATAATAAATCAGAAGCCTTGCAGGATATTCATAGAAATAAAACCGAAAACTGATGAATGATGACTGGCGCAATCACTTACTATACATACCGTACTTCTCTTTAAAAAAAAACCACGGGATAGGATGACCACCACCCTAGGATAGACCCCGTATACAATTGACTCGATCATAAAGATGACTTCCCCAGTTCGGTGATAGTACCGATCAACTCTTTTCTTCAAAACTAACTCACTAGATACCCATGACTGCTTATAAACCCAAAGTGCTTATCTCGAAACTCGAAAAAGCTCCATTGTATCTTGACGCTGGGGCATCTTTTTTCGGATAAGGAAAAGAATCATGTCAGAAATGCCGGTCTGTCCATAAAGAAGATAAGAAATGACGAAGTTACCCTCTGAAAAGCACTACCAAAGATACCATATTGCCGATCCTACCACGCTCCTACACTGGGGCATTTATTTTATTTTATTTTATTATCTTGTTATTATTTCCGTTTTAGCTATTTGTTTTCCTTGTTGCATTATTTTCGTTTCAAAAAAAAAAAAAAAGAACACATGCCCATCTCTTGCTACCAGACTTCGGTCTGAGATACTCACCCCCTTGACAACTGGCAAGGGGGTGAACAAAACTACTGATGATATTACTTTCACATGTGCAGATACGAAGTAGCCTTCAACCCTCACCAGGCCAACTTAGGAAGCATCCAAATCCCAATGAAGGTTGACGGCACTAAAGAAACTGAAAGCAAAAGTAGATGCAAGAGGTAACCAAAAGGAAAAGGAGCCAGTCGGTACATCTAAATAAAAGAAAATCTCTATATATATGTGTCAAAAAAAAATTTCATTTCTTTTACACCTATCACTGGGGACACCCCCTATATATACAACAACACATATGCTATAGACATAAACAAAAAAAAAAACCATACACACACACACACCTAATCCCTACGCTGTCACTGGGACAGTCGAGCACTGCTGTCCCTAGTGTCATCAACTTGGAGGTTTGTGGACTGGTCCTTCGAAGATACAATCCTAGCACCCGGAGTTGGCGGAACCTCTAAACGATGAGGCCCTGCCACAGATCCCCCCTCACTCGTCTGACTAACAGACCGTCTCGATAGGGAACGAGGACGATACCACCGCATCCTCGCGGGCATCACCCCTGACACGATCATGTGACGTATGACGAGACTGCACGGCCGAGGAACCCGTGGTCCTCGACTCCGACCCTTCAAGCTGATGAGCTAGCCTATATATACCTTGCTCACTCCTCATCAGACGATATTATAGCTCATCTGGGGATGCCTGCATCTCTGCCTGCATCGTCCGACGAGCCACCTCTAGAGCCTCAATATAAGTCATCTGAGTGGCCAGCATCTCAGCAAATAAGTCAGCCTGACTCTGCGTCTCCCCAAGGACTCATCTCGCCTCAGGAGTGGCACGTGCTCGCACTGCCTCTAGGCGTGCCTCCTCTAGCTGACGAACCTGCATAACTGCATCAAGTCAAGCAAAAAACTAATATATATACATGAACAAAATGAGAAACTTTGAAAAAAAAAGGGGGAAAGAACTATACCAGATCCAGCCTCTCCCTCAGGAGTCACTCGATTGTCTCAGCGGTCACTGGATCAGCAGGAGGCGCAGCAAACGTAGACACCTACAATAAAAAAAAATAGACGGATACATAAGAAAAATACTATAATGACAAATAAACTACAAACACAATAACTAATACATACCTGAGTAGGGATAGGAATAGACTCCCGAGGGGGAGCCTCGAAAGCAGAATCCGGAACTGCCTGCACAAAGAACCAAATAACCCAAGATATGTTAGAACGAGATAAAGATGAAACAACCAAAATATCCCACATCAAAAGAAACTTTACCTGGCTCTCCGGACGTAGAGAGGCAGCAGTCGCCTCCCTCGTATGAAGATCCTCGGCGACCTGACGCTGAAATACCATATAATATTAGTAAACTACTAAGAAAGCAAAATAACGACACTCAACAAACTAACGCAATGATGCAAATGACATAACAGATTGAACGGAGCTTACCCAATGATCTAGCTCAGCCCAAAGCTGAGCCATTGCTGGATCCTCCCGACTAGAGAAAGCAACCGAAGATGGATCAAATGTCGGAACAGGACCTCCGGCGGCCAGCTCGGCTCTCTACAAGTAATGATAAACATATCAGTCGACGAGCTCACAATGCTAACGATTAAACAGAACCATACTTGTGAGGACGCTTACCAATCGGTCAATCTCAGATCATAGACTGGCCGCTATCTCTCGGTCAGCTAGCTGCTGACGGCGGTAAATATCCAACAAGGCCGCCTGACGAGCAACCTCACCCTCTCTCTGAGACTGTCCAAAATAAAATAAGACGAGACACCACAACCATGTCAGAATGACCAGAAAACCAAGTCCATATAATAATAATAATAATAAAATGCAAGTTAACTCACTAGGAACCGTCGAGTCTCTGCTAACCGAACTCCCAACTCATCCTCTGCTCCCCTGGCCTTAGCAACTGAGGAGGCTAAAGACTGCAGCATCTCCTCATCCGGACGAGGAGAACACCCCATCCTCTCCATCGCCTTGTGGAGAGCGTCTAATGCCCCCAGCATGCTCGGGGTGATATGGCCTTGCTCCAATGTAGCCAACCTCTCCCTCAAAGTTGACGCCGACTCTAGCTCGCCGATCGCAAAGGAGCTGCTCCCATGGAAGGGACTTGTGAAGAGGCTCCTGCCACCCAATGCACTAAACCACCGCGCATACTCCCAAGCGTCCACCTCGTTGCGCGCCCCTCTAACTATAGTCCCCCAGCTCTAAAGTCTGCTATCTAAAGGGCCATCTGCACCGTAAAATTTCAGCCAAGAGGGCCGATCATCCTCTTCGCAACTCTGTGGCGAATCTTTGGAGGGACTCCCTGAGTGAGCCCCAGCTGTCGTACCACGCGAGAAGTGTGGATCTGCTCCCCCCTCTCAAAACAGTGGACCCATATGTCCACGTAGAAGAAGGTCCAGCCAGACTAAATTACTGGCACACCTACGTCCTCCTCATCCTCATACGGCCTCGAGATCACCTATAACCAAACGAACGAGCCAATCTCTCAATGAGGACTTAAATCGTAGAACACCAAAACAAAACAAAAAATGTACGCGTGACAATCTATATCTGCCCTGCATGCATGTCCTCAAAGAGGCCTCGCGCGGTCTGAAGATTCGAAGATCAGCAACGACTCCTCAACGCCTCCCTCCACACGTGCATCCGCGAGAACGTAAAATTCACACCCAACGGAACCCTGGAAGGAAGGAAAGCAAAATTATTGTATGCCCAAAACTAAAAAGAAAAGAAACAATAATAACAGCGACACATAAGGAGAAACATCTACCGTTAAATGACTTAAAATTAACCTAGCTAAAGACATTGTGATGTTAATTAATTAAAACTCACCTAGATGGAAGGAAGGAAGCTGCCGATTGATGTGAAGCCTTGTCCCCGACGGTAAAGCTACTCATAAAGATGGGCCAATGCGGCTGTACCCCACGCATAGGTAGGGACTCGATCTAGATCCCCAAGAACCATAAAAAATAATCCGGTGATGCATCCCCGAGTCGAAGAAGAGAAAAGTACCGCACCAAGGAAGTGCATCAAGAATGCTTAGAGCACCCTATCCGCAGCTAATCCTGGCTCCACCACGGGCTCCCGACCTGCCACCACTGCACAACATGCCTCATAGGCCACCTTCACCTCCGAATGGTGCCTCGGGGGGATGAAGCCACTCGTAAACATATCAAAAAACCAACTGACCCGAACTATACCTGGCCCCGAGCCGCTCGACCTATATGGCACACCTAAGATCTCCTCACACACCTCCAGATAATGGCCTGCCATCCGCCCCGTGATCGGCTCACCCTCAAAACGAAGACCGGTGGTGTGAACCTAGTCCTCTGGAGTTGGTAATATCATGCCTACTGGAAAGAGAAGCGCCTGATGCTCCTCCCTCTACCTCTTTAGAATGACCGCGATCGGGCCATGATCGACCTGAAAGGGCTTTAACTCCAGAATCTGTCCGAAACAGAAAGACACTAGCCGTGCCTGCTGAAACTCTGGCAAGGCATGATACCAAGAATGAGACTCGGCCCATGCCGAGCTGATAGCCAGCTCCAGGGGTTCCTATTGAACGAAACACAAGCAACAATAATAAAAATAACAGATACTTATAACAAAAGACAAACTAATTGAAAAACAAGGGAGAAACTAGAAGCGAGTCAAATATGCCCCAGACACAATGACAATTTACAACGAATACGCAAAACATGATAAGAACAACTGAATAGAAACATGACCTACCTCTACCTCTAGATGCAATCATGATGCATGAGTAAACACACAATCAGTCATTAATCCAAGTTCGACATAAATTAGAAGGGTTCCAAATCCTAATAAGCCTATGTCATAACCTAGGTCACTAAGAAAATGGAAGAACTCTTGCTCATGAGTGCTTACCCAGTCTCGGGCAAAGAAATCCTCCAGTAGGAAGTGCCTGCGATCCGGATGCTCCGCAGCTGCACCCTCAGCCCCCTCACCTGCAAGTATCTCACCCTCGACTCTCTCACCCTCACCCTCAACACCCCTCTGCTCAATCTCGAGTGCCTCCTCCCTAACCATCGACTAGTCAAACTCTAGGACCTCCTCTCCAACTACCTCCCCAACAACGTCCTCCTTGACGACAGCGTCAGTCCGAGCCTCGAACGTCTCACCTATCTCCACCCCTAGCATCCTCTCCAACTCAGATATAGTAAGAGTAGGTCTACCACTACTCCCACCCTCCATCCTAGAACAAAGAGCTCGAGAAACTAAAGAGAACGGAAGAAACGACGTCTAAAATGGACAATCGGATCACAAGATATCACGAAAACACAAAAATTGGAATGCACAGAAATAAGAAAATCAGAGAATCAGAGACTAAAATGGATTGTGCGACGAAAATGAGAGACTTTAAGCCATTTATAGGGAACAGTCGAATCACACGCTTAAATCTATGTGTTTATAGCAATCGCGCGCCAACATAGTAGCACTTAATTCTAATTACGATCGATCTAGAGTTCGCAATCTAATCGTCACCCGCTCAAATTAACCCGACCACCCGATTGCGTGTCGACCTGCAGGCACGCAATTACTTCAAGTGCTCGCCTCATGGTGCATGAATGCCACCAGTCACGTCCACAGTAACCACCACCACCCTAATCAAGCGCACAACACCGAGCGCTTAATTGGATTACACTACCGAACATGTACACTTGATAACATTTTGACGCCTTGGAATACGTGCTTCAAATTTGGTGCGCAATTCATTTAAACACTTATAGTGAAGCGCGCAATTCCCTGGAAAACACAAAAATATATGGATACATAACAACACTTTCATAGACCTAAACTAGGAGATTCCTAACACCAATTACCAGTCTAAACCCTGCCCTTGTCAGGACTGATCCAGGAACACCCCCCCCCCCCCCAACTCGAAAATATATATGCCCCAAAAATTGGGAAGAACCAAAAATGACCTGACACCATTCGCACACCCCAACTAAAGCTGAAACCAAAAAAAGAGAGGAAGATTTGTCTCAAACCAAGACCAAAGCTAAACACAATTTTTTTGTCTCAACTAACACCGATCTAAAACTAAAAAAAAAATGCCCCCATGTCACACACAACCCCAATTAATATTAAATTAAACAACCAAAAAATGCCCCCTTCCTTCTTCCTTCTATACATTAAGACCAAAAATATCCTCATTCATACACTCCGATTAACCCCAAACTAAATCAAAACACAAAATGAAATACTCCTAACATGTCTCGATCTAAAATAAATAAATTAAACAAGTAAATTCCACATTCCAAATAAATCAAATAAGCTCAAAACAAACTAAACTAGAATTTACAAAAGAATTAAAATCATAACCACTTCATAAATAAATAAATAATTACAAAATACACCAAGGGCATACCCTCTGAATATACAATCTAAAACAAGAAACTAAAAAAATAATCTGCACGTTCAGGCAATCCCTGAATCCGGATTCATTCAGGAAACCAGAAATCCCAGAGAAACTTGGAGAAAGGGGGCACCCTGAAAAAATTCTAATCGTAACAATCTCTTTCCCTTGCCCCGAGCCGGCAGAAAGGAAAGAGTGGCTCACGGAAAGCCACCTAGGTCCTACAGGATCCACCCTTAGCTGCCCGCCTTGGAAACACTAAAAAGGAGGAGCAACTAACGCTAAATCCGCAGACCCTACCGAGAAAAAATAAGCATTGGTCACGAGAACTCTGACCATGCCTTATCCTTGAGTTTCTTTTTTACCACCTTCTTCTCCTCCATCTCTTCCCTTAGCATGACAGCAATTCGACTGCTATCTTACATTCCCAATCCCGTTCATTCTCAAGAGCCCACACAATAAACACGATTCTTCGGATCCAACACCCGGGATACGAAAGAGAAGGGAAGAAAAGACATTAATAAAAAAATGCCCTAAAGAAAATGCCTCAAAACCTTCAATCCTAAAGATAAAATAAATTTCAAAATAACAAAACCTTTTGGCTCACACATTTATAAACTATACTCCCTAAACCATAGAATGACAAGTGTCACATCTTTAAACCTTTCTAATCTAAATTAAATCAAAATCAAACATAGATGAACCAATAATTACACAGCACAACCCCCTAAGAGACACAGATCTAAAGCAAAATGGATAAACCAATAGGATTTGGACATTTAACACCTATCTAGAACTCTAAGAAAACTCACACTTTTTCAACCTCATGATTCAAAACAAACGAAAAAAAAACTAAAACTCAAGTTAAAATCAAACCTTAAATAAAAAAAAAACTTTAAATTAAATTAAATTAAATTAAATAATAAAGACAAACAATAACAATTCATTGGAGTGGGACTCTGACTAAAAAAATGCCCCCGATTAATCAAATAAAACCAAGCAAATTCTCTAAACCAGGCTCAATAAGACAACTTAATCTCAGGATAAACCTTGAATATATTTGGCATAAATCCTAAAGCTCTAAACTAAACCTTAAAATAGATTAAACAAATCAGATAAATCCAACTAATTCGCTAATGAATTTAAACAAATAAATAAACAAGCATAAAATAAAATAAAAAAAATACCCCTTCATTTATAATTTAGAATTTTACAATTATCACTGGAGACATACCTCCTGAATTTACAACCCAAAACGAAAACCTAAAACTTTAACCTACAATCCAAAACAAAAATTGGGTTCAAAACTGAGACAAAGCGAGGAGCAGATTCTGCTTGGAGCGTCCAATAAGAGACTTCAGGGTGCATTGGTTGGGAAACACATCCCTCCACTTTTTAGTCCTGCTCTTCCGCTATCTTCACCTCCTCCACCACCGCCGCTTCAACACTGCCTTCATTACTCCTTAAAAAGGACCGATGCGAAGACTAGCGCCCTCATTCCCAATACCGCCCATTCCCAGAACAATACCGTCCACAAGCATCACCTCAGGACGGAGATCACGCGAAATCACAAATATAGGAAGAAATGACATCCCAATCGGATGGTTAGATCACCCGATATCACTAAATCACGAATTCTAGAACACGAGACTTAAAAAAGGTCAAAACTCGAGGCTAAATCAGAAAGAAAAATAAATGAAAGTTCTTTCACTTATATAGAGTACGAACACAATCACGCGCTCGGACACGTGTGCTTAATTAGATCACCCGCCACGCTCATCGCGCATAATCCGAAATACGCCTTTTGACCCGAGCACCCAATTAAACCATTGCCAGTGCCTAACCATGCGACACTCCGATCACGCACAGTTCATCAACCGTGTAAACCAATCAAACGATGCACTATAAATGCACAATACGAAAAGTCACCTGTATGTTGACTGTACGATGACCATGTGACGCCTCGATCACGCGCATGTACCATAGCGCATAATCCAATTGCACGCGCAGATACCCGAGCGTAAATGACCCTTCAAGGCCGAGATCGCACGCCCGAACTCAGGCATGCAATCCGATTGAGCGCCCGAAAATCGACGTGTAATACCTAATTTTGGACAAAATTTATTCCCTCAAGACCCTTTTGTCCCATCACGGCCAAGATTCTTTTATCACGTCGCGGTCACACCCTTTTGTCCCATCGCACAGCCTCATAGGTTGTCCTAAAAAGACACACATGCCCCTTACAGCAATGCCCTCATGACCCTAAACCCACCACCAAAAAAAAAGGAAGACCCCACTGCGATAATGTGTACAAGCAACAATGTTACCTCGATAGCCAATCCCATCGCAATAAATTAATCATACCCTCATGACCCATCGTGAAAAGTCGAAGGCACATCACCAAAAAAACTAAGCCAATCACGACGCAACCACAACGTGATCTCACATAACTCAAGATCTACAAAAAAAAAGACAACAATGTCCCATCGCTAACTACGTCCACCCTTTCATCCCATCACAAACCTCACTACCTGAAAGCAAAAGAAAGCTCAGACAACACCTGCCACACCGAATAACGAAAAAGGGAAAGCTTAGTCACGTCCCATCGCTAAGGCAACAGACTCTCTCTCTCTCTTTTGAATCAACCCTCAAGTCCCGTCATGACATTATTTCTCCCAAGACATTGCATCACAACCTCCATGCCTTGCCACAGTGGGTCGGAAGAGAACAAATTTCCAAAAGTTCCATCGGGGCATTACACTCAGAACACTGCACCACGAAAATAGCCATAAAGTTTCATCGCGACACAACAACACCACGAACCGTACAAGTTGCGTGCAACCCAGGTAAGTATCATCACGGGTAAGTACTACCCACTCTTTTTAATTACTCGATATTGCTTATATATATAGTTAGCTATGATTAAATCAAATATTTTCAAAACTTGTCTCTCTGAACTCGCGAATCACTGTAGTCCTCCCATAAGAGACAATCATCAGTATTTGTCGAGAAGGTTAGATGTAGTATCCGACGTACCAAGTGTCGTCTTGACAACCACAATAATGGTCGGGTCCACAAATCCCGTATCGGTGGATCTGCTTAGCGACGTCTCGGAAGCCACCTTTTCCGCCATTTTACCACCGAATTGATCTTAAGTTAAAATCTCTGAAATTTCAAAATTTCAAAACACCCCTCTATTTAAAAAAAAAAAACAAAAAAGGAACTAAAAAAAAATCAAACTACCAAAAAAGGAAAAGAAAAGAAGAACAAAGGCCCGACTCACCTTCCTTTAAATTAAACTTGAACCCAACCTTTAACTCCTAACACCGCCTGAACTTGCAATCAAGCGTATATCCCACTGTGCAGAACTGGATCAAGCGCATACTCCACTGCGCAGAATCATTTGTTCAGACACACTAGGACTAGAATGCCCAACCTAGACTACCCAATCTATAGACCAACCTCTAAACTCCAAATGAATCAAGCGCACATGCCACTGCGCAGAATTCAATTGAGCATACCTCCTAAAAAAAAACACACCTCAATTACTAGCCCAAATCGACTAATTATTCCCCTGGGAAACTGAACATTGGATATATTCAACCTAAGAATTTATAAATGCCTAATGGAAAAGGAACGCCTAATGCGCATTGGTGTGAGCAATGATGCACCCAGTCTGACATGACTTGCAAAAGCCTTCGATATTACATGATATTTATCTCTTCTTTTATTATCGGTCCCTAAACCTTGTTTTGGACATTTAATTGACGCCCCGATACCTCGATTGCATAAGATCCCTCTCTTAGCTCACGCCATGCGACGGGGTGCACCATGCACCCACAGACCTGCCCTTCGACAGCTATCATTTGCCCTTCAAATGCTCCATTTTAGCTTATGCTGATAGATAAGAAAGCCAAGCATGTCATGTCAGCATCACCAATTCACATTTGTGAATTCCTAAGAGAAACGAGAAGACACCTCGAATGAGGGGTGTCTACTTCATCGACATGTTCTTACTTCGCAAGAGCGCGCCGAATTGGGGCATCTGTAAACACCCCAATTTTGCCTTCTCAAAATATATTTTTGTTCGATCAATCTTTGACCTTATTTTTAACACTGATATGAGAATCATGCACTGAAACAATAGTACATGGCTAAAACAATAGCTTTGTGGCTCAGATCCCGAAATGAGGAGGCTATATACTGAAATAATAGTATATAGTTGGAATGCAAACTGAAATAATAGTCTTGCATTTCATTCTAGAGACCAGACCCGGACAACCCCGAATTAAGCGCTTGAAACCCCGCGCTTAATTCGATTGCACGTTATACCACAAATGTGCAATCAGTCCCCCTTTCAGACCAAACTTTCTTTCTCAGACCTATTCAAGACTCAATCATGCGCCTGAAATCGGATGCGCGATAGGATTGAGCACCACAAAACTAGCGCACAATTGGCCTATGCCTGACCAAGTCTCATTACCCTTACCCCTTAAGTTCCCTTGATTAAGTGCTTATGACTAAACGCTTAATCAGATTGTGCACCTCCCATCACGTGCTCAATTACCCCTAATTTTGTTAAGACTGGGAAGCTCCCTGAGCAAGTCAGCCGGTTGCTCACTGAGTTGGTGACAGACTCAAAGCGATTAAGCGTCAGGAAACTAACGCGCAATTCAATTAAATGCCTGAAATAGGGCACGTAATTGAAGGAAAACATATAAAAGCTTTTTTTCTCAAAGAGAGAGAAAAGGCTGATAATTTTTTGAGAGAGAACGGATTTTTTTTTGGATTCCGAAACCAGAGAACTCAGAGAACCAACCAATAAAGCATCTTAATCATGATTTCAAGATTCAAGCTTCGAATCTTCGAGATCTCTCTCCGCAGCCCCAACCCTAGGTAAGGATTTAAACTTTCAATTCATAATCATAGCTTCTATTCTCTAGATCTAGGAATTCTATTAATATTTTTATTTTTTGTTTTAGACCGTAGCACCCATGTTCGGACCAAAATTCTATATATCTGGCTCCAGTTCTTTGTTTCTAGAACTAGTCCTTAATCTATCGGTCCAATATACCGATTTTAAACTTTAATTCAGTTCTAAAATCTTGATTTACAATCCTATCGTTAATTTCTGGTTCTAATCCTTCGATTCAGAACCAGTCTTTAATCATAATGCCTGATCTCCTGATTTCCTGATTTCGAACCCGAATCCAATCCTAGCTAAAAATTTAATTTTTAATTCTAAATTGCTTATTTTAACATCTCTAAAAAAAATCCTAAATATAGTTTCACTCTTATAATTCTAGTTTTATAATTTAATTCACAATTTCTTTTCTGAAATCAACTCTGAAAAATCCCAAAGTACTATTTTACAGCCCAAAAATTTAGTTTATTTTCAACTTTAGCCACCCGATTTGCCCAAGGGAGTTTACGGAGGGTACTCGGGAATGAGGCCAATCCTCTTTAGCATAGCGGGCCCAAACCCCCTTTTTTTAGAAATTTTAGAATTGATTAATTGCTTTAGTTTTGTACTTTTAGTACTATTGATTAGTAAGTTTATTTCAGCATGCTTAATTAATTGTCTTAAATCCTCGTATGACTGATTAATCTCTTTAGATTTGAATTTAATCGATCAATTCCTTGCTTCAATTATAATTAAATGGGATTAAATTCGTTGCTTCAATTAGATTCTCTAGCATAGTCAATTCATTGCTTCAATTAGAGATTTTTACAAAATTAGTTTATTTATCTTAATCAGATTTGGTAGAAAAATTAGTTTATTTGTCTTAGATGTTATTAGCATTAAGTCCTTTGCTTAAATAAGAGTTTCAGCAAAAATTAGTCTTTTATTTCAGTCAGAATTCTAATAGGACTGCTATAATTGCTTCAATTAGAATTTCCATAGAATTATTATACCTTATTCAGTCAGAATTCTAGTATACCTGATATGCCTGAATGAATTAAAGTCTCATCAGAACAATTATACATACACACCTTGTACCAGTAGGAGACTGAAACTAATTAGACTCCTAATAGAATAAGAAATCAACCTTAATTGGATTCCTAACAGGATTGGAACAAACCTATATAACTAAATTCCTAATAGAATCAAAGGAGATCTAAACTGACTAGAAGTATAACTATAAAGGGAAATAAAAGGAAATCAAACTATTTAACCAAAAGAAACATAACGCTACTGACGTTTGCAGGCGAACGATTCAGTATAAAAGCAACCCACACTCGCTCCTAAGCGTGATCATGGACGTGTTGCAGTGTCGAGAAATATCTGCAGCTGGCGATCACAATAAATCAGAAACTTTTTAGAAAACCCCTATTATTATTTATTTTTACCTCAATTATTCCAAACACCGCATTGCTAGAGTCCACCAGGACAAAATTGGAAGCCACTGATTCAATGGAAATCGAGAGGAACCCAAAAAAAGCTCACACCAACAGTAGAGGCAGGTCTAGCAGGCACTGCAGGCTGAGGTGGCTGATCAGGCTGTGCCTCCCCCTCATCAGGAGCCCTCTCTGTCGGCTCTGCACCCTTCATAATTGGAGGAACCTCCTCCTCCTCAGGTAACCTTTTCACCAAAAGATTATAACTCTTCGTCCAGTCCTTGAGTTTAAACACCTTAGTATTGTTGGTCAATCTTGGCTCGCCAGGAGCCAAGCTATACGCTTTCCTCAATGCTACACACTGCTCGACCATTTTAGTTATCAAGCAAGCGTAAGGCATCTGCTTCTTTGAAGCAGCCTTAGTCTTCTCTGAAATCAACTCCTTGGCATTGATCATGCCATCAAGAACCAAGTCGGCAACTGAGAACCAATTGTTCTTAAAAGCCGCAAACAATGCTTGTTGCGCAATGCCTCTTCGTCCCGATTTGTGCAAGAACGGGTTCAAGGCACACTTGATAAATGTATCAAGCATCCACAGTCGATCAGGGAGTTGAGCCCAGGTAATGGATTGTCCTAAACCATGCTGACCTTGGGTCATTTTGGTAACCACGTCGTGGAATGGGACATCCTTAATGTATGGTGGCAACATGTGACAAGTCTCAACGTACACCGAAGTGCACTATAGGGTGGCTACGACATGATATTGGTTAAACTTATAGTCCAAGTCGTCTATCTTGGTAACCAATTGATGACGGTTGTCGCCCCGACGGAGGTTTTGAAAGAAAAGTCACACGATTCGGGGACAAATATGATCGTGAAACGGCTCAAGCAACGGTTTCAACCCTAGCTTAGTGATGTAGTCGATGGCCCATGTCATTTCAGACCGATCCTCAAAGAGTGTAGAGTTGAAAACGAACTCAGGCAAAAATGATTTGGAAGCCCACCACTAGGTTGGGACTTCGCGTTGCATTTGGGGTGGTTGGGGGTTTAAAATGGGTGGCACCACATTTTCGACGGGTGCCATGGGTAGCATGAAGGGTGGTGCGATTGGTTCGATGGGCGGCACTGATGCACGAACCTAGGACGTAGGGACTTTGCGCAACGCCATTTTTGTTCGAGGTCCCATGGCGTAAAATGCTCAAAAAGACAATTAAAACCCAAATGAAGAGAAAGGTTAGGTTTTATCGATCGAACCGAGTAAAATCCGATCTAAATACACACGGGAAGAAGCTCCGGCAGTCGGCAACTCTTCGAAATGTCGCTTGAATGCAAAGGGAGAAAAAACCCTTTGAACGATTGCAATCCCTAATCGTGCAAGTGAGAAAAATAAAACCCAATCGTTACTTAAAATGATAGGTTTGATTGATCAATGCTTAAATTGATCGATCAATTCTTAACTTAAAATGCCCTAACCCGATAACCTTGATCGATCAATGCTTAAATTGATCGATCAATCTTAAAGTCAAACTGCCCTGGCTTGATAGCCTTGATCGGTCAATGCACTTATATTGATCAATCAACCCATAAAATTGATCGATCAATCTTCACTTTTGATCGATCAATCATTCAAATTCAGCATAAGGTTCACACTCAATTGATCGATCAATCCTATATATTGATCGATCAATTCACTTCTTGATCGATCAAACATGAAAGTAAAGTAAATTTCTAAAACACATATATCTTTTACTCAAATGAACCTCATTTCGAAAATGAGGACCTACTGTACCTCATTTACTGTATCCGTATATGTAGATTATACAGTCCACATTATTTTTGCTTACATATGATATGCATACAATCACAATAATGAATTTAAACTAAAATCATGAAAATTACCTTCCACATCAGGTAAACAAATGTGGGTATTGCTCGCGAATCTTAGCTTCGCACTCCCAAGTAGCTTCTGAAGCTGAATGATTCCTCCACTTTACGAGCACAAGTGGAATCAGCTTGGTTCGTAACACCTGATCCTTACAGTCCAAGATTTTGATGGGTGCTTCTACCAGAGTTTGATCCTCTGGAAGCTCAATCGGCTGGAAGTCCAACACATGAGTCGTGTCTCTCACATATCTCCGTAGCATGGAAACATGGAAGACGTTATGTGTACTTGCCAATTGTGGTGGCAAAGCAATCCTGTACGCGACTTCACCAACCCGTCCGAGCACCTCAAAAGGTCCAATATAATATGGACTCAGCTTTCTATATTTTCCAAAGCGCATCACACACTTGGTTGGCAAGATTTTCACGAACACCTTGTCTCTGATATGAAAACAAGTGTTAATTTCATACCTATTGATTAAACAGAGAAGCGTAAGTTTCTTGAACGCAACTAAGTATACTTGAAACTCAATGTGCGTCCGATGAAGATCGACATAACACTTTTGGCGACTTTGAGCAACCCGTAATCTCTCGCTGATCAATCAAACTGTCTCAGTTGCACTGTCCATGATATCAGGTCTCAAAATAAGCTTTTCATCAACTTCTTCCCAATTCAAATGAGATCTGCATCGCCGTCCATACAAGGCTTCGTAAGGCACCATACCAATACTGGACTGATAACTGTTGGTGTAAGCAAACTGCTAATCCCATGAACCATGAAAGTCCAACATGCATGCACGTAACATATCCTCTATGATCTGATTCATTCTCTCTGTCTCCCCATCTGTCTGAGGATGAAACGTTGTGCTAAACTCCAGTTTAGATCCCATGCCTTCTTAAAATCACCACCGGAATTGTGATGTATAAAGCGGATCCTGATCGCACATGATGCTGATTGATATGCCATGTAGCCGAACTATCTCTTTCATGTACAATTCTGTGAGCTTGCTGGCTGTATACATAATACGGTATGGCAGAAAGTGTGCAGACTTAGTCAGTCTATCTATAATGACCCAGATTGTATTATTTTTCCTCAATGTACTTGGCAACCCCAAGATGAAATCCATAGAAATGGCTTCCCATTTCCATTCAGGAATTGGTAATAGTTATAATAATCGTACTAGGTTCCGATGGTCTACTTTTACTTGCTGGCAGACTAAACATCAAGACACGTATTCTGCAACATCCTTCTTCAGTCCTCTCCACTAGAAGCTTTGCTTTAGATCTTGGTACATCTTGGTACTCCCAGGATGTATAGCTTACATTGACTTGTGTGCTTCTTCCAAAATAGTATCCTTAAGGTCCTTGTTAGCAGGTATGCACATCTAACCTCTGAATAGCAAAGTACCGTCTTCCTTGATAGAGAAATTCACTCTGATCTCATTGATCACATCCTTTCTAATGGCTATAAGCTCTTCATCAATCATCTGGAGCTTACATATGTTATCAAATAATGTGAGCCGTATCACAATGGTAGCCATCAGTGCTCCTGAACCTCTGACATCAATCAGTATATCACATAAGGCCAGGTCCTTAAGTAGATGCCACCACTGTACTCTGGTGATAAGATGTGACAATTGAGTCAAAGATTTTCTGCTTAAAGCATCTGCCACGACATTGGCCTTCCCAGGATGATACTAGATGGAACAATCATAGTCCTTTAAGAACTCCATCCATCTGTGCTATCGCATGTTCAAATCCTTCTGGGTAAAAAGATACTTGAGGCTCTTGTGGTCGGTGAAGATGTCAAACGTCTCACCGTATAAGTAGTGCCCCCAGATCTTCAAAGCAAAGATCACCGCTGCTAACTCCAGATCATGAGTCAGATAGTTTTGCTCGTGCTCCTTGAGGTGTCTAGAGCCGTATGCGATGACATTCTTATGCTAGTTGAGGACACAACCCAAACCTCTGTAAGATGCATAACTATATATAGCAAAACCTCCTCTGCCCGAAGGTATAGCTAGTACTGGTGTTGTAGTCAGACGCGTCTTGAGTTCTTGGAAACTCTTCTCACACTGCTCAGACCAATCAAACCCAACATTCTTCTTTGTGAGTTAAGTAAGCGGACTTGATAGTTTGGAGAAATCTTCTACAAATTGTCTATAGTATCCCGTCAAGCCAAGGAAACTACAGACTTCGATTACCATCCTTGGTTGCTCTCAATTCACTACCACTTCAATCTTAGTCGGATCCACTGTTATATCCTTCTCAGAGACAATATGACCTAAGAAGCTGACTTGGTGAAACCAAAACTCACACTTACTGAGCTTTGCGTAAAGTTTGTGATCTCTGAGAGTCTGTAGAGCCACATGCAGATGCCGTTTATGGTCTTCTTTCATCCTTGAATAGATGAGAATGTCATCCACAAAAATGACCATGGATTTATCCAAGTGTGGTTTAAACACTTGGTTCATTAGATCCATAAAAGATGTAGGTGCATTCGTCAATCCAAATGGCATAACCAAAAATTCATAGTGCCTATATCTTGTTCTGAATGTCGTCTTCTCAATATTCTCTGCTTTAATTCTTAGCTAATGATAACCCGATCGTAAGTCACTTTTCGTAAAGAATCTCGCTCCTTGTAACTAATCAAAAAGATCGTCTATTCTTGGGATCGGGTAACGATTCTTAATCGTCAACTTATTCAACTATTGGTAATCGATACACAGTCACATCGAACCATCCTTCTTCCTGACAAATAATACTGGTGCTCCCCAAGGAGACACACTAGGTTGGATAAACCCTTTTTCAAGCAATTCTTGCAGTTGCTCCTTCAATTCTTGCAACTCTGCAGGAGCCATCTGATATGGAGCTTTAAATACTGGCTTGGTACTCGAAACTAGATTGATTACAAACTCAATCTCCTGAGTTGGTGGTAGTCCTGGTAAATCCTCAGGAAACACGTCGGGGTACTCGCAAGCAACATGAATGTTAAAAATAACATTCTTCTCTTCCTGTTTCTCTTGTCGAAAATCCATATAGCCACTGCACCCATTCCTTATCATCTTCTCAGCCCAAATAGCTGTTATCAATGGTGCTATCTTAGACTTCACCCCGAAGAATCTAAATGACATCCTCTTTAGAGGGCAAAAAATTATAATTTTTTGTAGGCAATCAACACTAGCATGGTAAGCAGATAGTCAGTCCATCCCTAATATCACATCGAAGCCTACCATATTCATCAATATCAAGTCTGCTCTAGTTTCCTCCTCCACTCTGATAACTACCGCCTTGTTCACTGTATTCGTTTTCACTGAATTACTCGTAGGGATTGTCACTGCCAAAATGAAATCTAACTTATCCGGCGTAATCCCCATACGTGCTGAGAACATCGGCGTAATGAACGAATGTGTAGATCCAAGGTCAATTAGTACTCTCGCTTCAACCTCACATATGTCTTGCTCTTGACATATATAAAGAATATGAAGAGTACCTTAGTTTATATATTCAACATACACGGTCAT
This sequence comes from Chloranthus sessilifolius, assembly GCA_021018995.1. Classification (NCBI taxonomy): domain Eukaryota; kingdom Viridiplantae; phylum Streptophyta; class Magnoliopsida; order Chloranthales; family Chloranthaceae; genus Chloranthus; species Chloranthus sessilifolius. The sequence continues at coordinate 46,317,136 of CM037593.1, read as the reverse complement.
GCATATAATTTAATATATAGCAGTCACTAATATTCTTATGTATTTAACATTTACTAATACATTCAACAATAACTGAATTTATTAACATAATTGAACTCTCAAAACGTAATGATACCTTGAATGATATCGTTCGATGTCAGAGCATCGATCGCGATGACGGCATACGCTTGACCTTGAACAACAGGTCAAGATGATCTCTGAGTAGACACGAATCTGGACCGCTCCTTGCTCTCCTCTGGGCAATTTCTAACTATGTGGCCCATCTTGCCACACCAGAAGCATGCCCCCGTCTCTCTCCTACAGTTCTCTATCTTATGTGGCTTCCCACACTTCGCACATGACAGAGTCAAAGTAAACGATGAGACTCTAGAAGATTCCTGTGCTACAGAAGCTCCGCTGCTAGAAGAACCAGACAATTGGAATGATTTGGAAGATGCAGGTATTGCTGGCCTCTGATATGAACTAGGCCTTGTAGATATCGCCGGTCGAGAGTGTGTAGGGTATCTCGAAGGTCTGGAGAATCTAGCTCTTTTTTTTTGCTTAGGGTCCTGAGATTGCCCCTGAAATGACCTCTCCCTATTTTGCTTGTCTCTTCAAGCAAATTGCTTGTGGCATTCTTCCTCTGAAATGAGAGCTTTGGACATAACTGTTGCATATGTCTCAAGCTCCCATATGGCCACTTCCCTCTGAATGTTTGGCCTCAAGCCAAGTTGGAACTTTCGAGCTCGCATCAACTCGATGGCTACATGTTATGGAGCAAACCTTGCTAATCTATCAAACTCCGCACTATATTCTTGCACTATCATAGCTCCTTGTTCCAGTTTGATGAATTGCACCTCCCACTAATGCCTCACGATCTTGGGGAAGTACTTGTCATTGAAAGTTTCAACGAACTCGGCCCATGTCCATGGGAGGTTGGGAAGTTCTTGCTCACGGTGCCTCGATACCGACTTCCATCAATGCCCCGCTTCCCCATCAAGTTTGAAGGTTGCCTAGCACACCTTCTCTACCTCCGTACACTGGAGCACCTCAAACAGTTTCTCCATCTCTATCCAACTCTCAGCTTCTATCGGATCCGTTTGACCCAAGAAGTTAGGAGGTCTCATTCTCCTAAACTCAGCAAAACTACCAGGTTTGTGAGGTGGTCTAGTTGCTTGCTAATTCAAAGTAGCAGTCTGCTGAGCGACGTTGGCAGCCAAAGCTTCCAACACCTGCTCCATTCTACCCTCACTACCTCATCTACCTCCTCTCGGTTCTACCGGAACTGCATTATTATTCGATAGAAACTCCAATCCGCTAGATGTTCCTATAACATTAAGAATCTCTTGAAAAGGAACCTCCCTCTATCCTTCTCTTACACAACTACGTCCTCCTCTGAACTTAGGGGCCATAGCACTAGTCTGTCATTGTGAAAATAACAATATTGATCAGTACATAGATTGTGAAAACAATCTAACATGAACCCATAGTTCAACCTAAAGCCTAGGCTCTGATACCAACTATGAAAACTCGAATTTCTGCACCTAGAAATCCGTGCCATCAGGATCATGCTCTGGATGATCCCTAGGAAAAATCACAGAGTGCCTGGTTATATAGCAGAAATCAGAGCAGACACGGTCTAGTAGTGGCAGATCGAGTCATCATATAAGGCATTTAAAAGGAAAAAGTAAAACAATGTATGTGTAATATCCCCAAAAATTGAGCGATAAACAGTGACCTCGGGATTCATACCCGATTGGTCGTAGGTTGACCAAGTGATGGTCAAACAATAGACTTGAGAAAGAAAGTGTTTGTGATGTAAATGTGACCTAGGCATGAATTAGAGGTTAGCTGAGGGTCACGTACACCTATCTCTGGTGTATGTGCTCAACACCTAAACAATAGGGTTATAAGGGTTTAAAACCTAAAAGAGAAGTTATTTCTCTTGTTGGTTAGTGAGAGAGTTAAGAGGAGAGAGAGGGAGAGAGAAAAAGGGAGTCAATGGCAAGGAGGAATTAATGGGGCTCGATTGAAGGACGGATTTGAGCAATTAATGCCGAAATCAACACGTGAAGAACCGTTGAAGCAAAAGTTGGAACCCTAGCCATTTAAACCAACCATTCAATCAATTAGAAGATTGATTTGAGGTAAGTTTTAGCTAGATTTAATTGTGTACATTGTTGTTCATTAACTCTAGGGGAGATGGGTTAAATTATCAAATTTAAATGATAGAAAAGAAAGGAAAATAGAAAGAAAAGGATTTGGACGAACAGCCCGAAAAGGGGCTGAGTTTTGGCCAAATCGATTAATCGATTTGGAGAATCGATTAATCGATTTTGGTCCGAAACTTAAAAAAGCAAAAATTTTTGAATTCGATTAATCGATCTTGAAATCGACTAATCAATTGAGTACCTCCAGTGGCTGGAGAGCTAAGACTTGGGAAGAACTGATTAATCGATTAATCGATTGTGGATTTCGATTAATCGATTAATCGATTGAGGACTTTTGATTAATCGATTTGGGATCGATTAATCGATTTAGAAATTGATTAATCGATTTAGGGTTTCGATTAATCGATTTTGGAGATCGATTAATCGATTTTAACAGTTTGAGTTGATTTCTTAATTAAACATTGAGGTTCATGAAGGGTCTTGGACCTTCTCTATTTCATCCTTATTGATGATGTGTATGTGTTATGATGTACCATAGGTGGTACGAGCTAAGGCAAGCATGAGGAGCCGTGTGGGACCTTGATGCTTGGACAGTCAGACACCTGAGGTAGGGAACACCTTGAACATGTACTTTAATTACAAGAGCATGTATGTAGTAATATAAAAATGAAATGAATCATATGATCTCCATGTGTGTGTGTGATACACCAATGAAATGAGCATGCTTAATCATATAATCCTTTCAGTATATGTGTGTGTGTGACACCAAGTAAGTATATGAAAATGAGACATCCCCAAGGGATGAAAAAGTGATAAAGGTGTCAGTGTGATGCGAGTAATTTAGACATCCCAGGGATGTAAGTGAGATCATAAAGTAAGATTAAACAAAGACTGATAAGGCCTGATTGATATAAAGTAGCACATTTACACGGTGAATAACTATATGTAAAGCACATGATATTTTTGTTATTTAAGGTTTGAACAGAATACCCCACCGACATGACGGGATACCCACGACTGACTCGGCAGGATATCCGTGACTAGTACGGCGGCCAATCCGTACACCGGTACGACGGTCTATCTGTACACTGTAGCACATCTCAAGGATGTTGAGATGAGATTAAACCCCGTCGCCTATGAGAAAGGGACCTAGGTAGTATTCAAAGTGATATATTCATAACAACTATCTATTTAGATGATGATGGAGAGTATTCCATCGGGGTTTGATGCTATATTGCTCGGGAACTACTTAAGTTGAAGATTTAAGTTTCTTTAGGCCTATTCAGTGAGGTTCATGAATAGTTGATAATAAATATAACATGTAAACCATGAGTAAACTTCAATGCATATTATAATCATTTAAACTATTTTCTAACAAGTCTATAAATACATCATGATAAGAATATCATGGAATATATGTGAGGATTTGACTTATATGTTCATCGTGTTGTTCCCTATTGAGCTAGGATGTAGCTCACCCTTTAGACTATACGTCGCAGGTCCTTTGCTTGCTGCCATAGAGGCTTCGGGAGACACTAATCCGAGGGATTCAGACTACATGTCCGAAGACGAGTTAGAGCCTCCTCCCGAGGACTTCTTCTAGGAGACTCCGTTGTGTACCTTGTTAGAGAGAGTTTTGAGAGCATATTATGCGGCTTGGTATGTCAAACCTTTATTTTGAGAAACAATGTATTTAAATGATATAATTCTTTTGGTGAACCATCTAGGGTGACTAAGTGATGTCACTGATGGTTCGGGTGGGTTCTTTTACTCATGCAGAGACATGAGTTTAGAGCCATCTTTTGGGTCATAGATATTTGGAGTATAGATGTATAGAACTGGAGATTTATTTCAGTATCAGTTCTTATGCGTTTCATTCTTTTTATTATTGCTTGCTATGCCAATGTACCGTACGTATCCATGGGGCACGGTCTGGAGCATCGTGCTGATGGCACAGGTTTCAGGGTGCCAAAATCCTGGCTGTCACAGTTGGTATCAAAGCAGTTTTTTTTTTTGAAATTCTGACAATCATTATTTTTGTCAGAGCATAGGGACTTCTTCTAACGAAACTTTGGTTTCACGTGCAAATTATTATGTCTTCTAGAGGAAGGGGCCAACCCAGGGGCGACCATAGTAGAAGTTTGCATAGTCGAGATGATTTTATTTCGGATACCAATCGAGTGCCTTTGGGTGATGAAGTGGCTTCAGGCAGTGGTGGCCAAGGGAGCCAAGATCAGGCAGAGAATCAGGATCGAGATCGTCAGGATCGAGATCAGAGGGAACAGGAAAGAGTCAGAGAAAGAAATGAAGATAGAGAGGAGCGTTAGAGGATGATGCACACTATGGAAACCATGGCGACTGCCATGGCACAATAGGCAGCATCCTTGGCAGCTCATACTACCCACAAGCAGTATCAGCCATCGACACCTCCAGTGGCTCCAACACTGCCAGTGTCTTCTATGTTTACTGAGTTTAGGAGGATGAGACCTCCTAGCTTTTGGGGCAGGCAGAGCCCATGGCAGCTGAGAACTGGCTGAGTGAGATGAAGAAAGTGTTTAGTGTGCTCACGTGCATAGAGGATGAGAGCGTCCGTTGGGCAGCCTACATGTTAGATGGGGAGGCTGGGCCTTGGTGGAAGTCCGTTTCATGGACTAGGGCTCAGGAGACTCCAGATTTGCCCTGAACGTGGGATGAATTTGTTGAAGAGTTCAACAAATAGTATTTTCCAAAAGTTGTGAGGAATCAGATGGAGATCCAATTTTTGCAACTCGTGTAAGGGAAGATGACTGTTAGAGAGTATGGAGTGGAGTTCATGCGACTCGCTCGCTTCATGCCTGACTATGCCATCACGGAGATGATGAGAGAGAAGAGGTTTTAGAAAGGATTGAGACCGGACGTGAGGGGAGGAGTAGCACCATTCCAGATGAGGACCTATGGAGAGGTCATGAGCAAGGCATTAGTGGTAGAGGAAGAAAATAATAATAAATATCGTTAGAGGGAACAGCAAGGAAGGTGGAGTGTGGATCATAGTAGAACAGGGAACTACGAGCCGGTGAACCAAAGGCCGAGATTCATAGCCCACAAGAAGAGACCACCATTCCAAGGAGGGTATCAAAGACCAGTGCAGCAAAGCAACCAACAGATATTTCCGTTGCTCGCGTCGGGGAGGCCGATACGATATGAGAGCTCTACTATCACTACCGGAGCTACAGTTACACAGGGTTTCTCACGAGCTACATCTTCCACACCGCGGGAAACTTGTGCCAAGTGTGGCAAGTCTCACAAGATGGTGGACTGTAGGTAGGGTACTCGGGGCTGTTTTAGATGTGGCAAGGTGGGTCACTTGATCAAAGATTGCCCTGAGGTGAACAAAGGGAAGACGACTTCAGCTTCTATGCCACGACCTATACAAGCAAGGAAGCCGATCGTCCAAGGGAGAGCCTATGCGGTCACAGCTCAAGAGGCCCAAAATACAAACGATGTGATCCAAGGTGAGAATTTTTTTTAAATAAAAAATTTCAATTCTTGAAAAAAATTTAGATAGAGAAGGTGCATCCATATAGAAAATAGAAAAGAACCTGTATGTAATAATTTTGGTAATGGTATACATTATATATATATATATGTGTGTGTGTGTGTGTGTGTATGAATGACAAGGTACGTTACAAATTTATGAGAAAGGAAGCAATGTCACATATGAAGCTCGAGTGTTGATAAACCCGGGGTCTACCCACTCATTTATTACCTCTCGCTTCACAAAGAAGATGAAAGTCAGCCCAGAGGAGTTAGACTTTGTGTTAACCATGGCCATTCGGACTGGGAAATCGGTTGATACCGAAAAGGTTTGCAACTCCGTGATCATGAGAATCATGGATGGAGACGTCTTTGAGCTACCGACACAATTGATCATGTTAGACATGCAAGGATTCGACGTGATCCTTGGCATGGATTAGTTGTCGACTCATCGTACAACCGTAGATTGCAAGAATAAGGTCATCATCTTCAGACCTAACATGAGGAGATCGTTTCGATGAGTGAGATCGACATGTATGCCACTTATCTCTGCAGTCAGGGCCGAGCGCTTGATTAGAAAAGGGTGTAGTGGATACTTGGCATTCTTGAAGGAGGATAAGGAAGAGAAGAATATTATTTCGGAGATAGCAGTTGTGCGAGACTTCGCTGACATGTTTCTGGAAGAATTACCTGGATTACCTCCAGATAGAGAAGTTGAGTTCGCCATCGACTTAGCACCAGGAACGGAGCCTGTTTCTAAAGCATCATATAGAATGACTCCTGCTGAGTTGAAGGAGTTGAAAGAGTAGTTACAAGAGCTCATGGATAAGGGGTTTGTTAGACCGAGCGTGTCTCAATGGGGAGCACCGGTCTTGTTTGTAAAGAAGAAAGATGGGTCAATGCGTCTGTGCATTGACTATCGGCAATTAAACAAATTCACTATAAAGACTAGGTATCCTTTGCCTAGGATAGAAGACTTATTCGACCAGCTGTAAGGAGCAAGGTATTTCTCCAAGATCGATATGAGATCTAGATACCATCAGTTGAGAGTCAAGGCAGAGGATATCTAGAAGACTGCATTCAAGACACGATATAGACACTATGAATTCTTAGTGATGTTGTTTGGGTTGACAAACACACCAGCGTCATTTATGGACTTGATGAATCAAGTGTTTAAACCACACCTGAACCCCTGCGTAGTTGTGTTCGTCGACGATATCCTAATATACTCCAAATCAAAGGCAGAACACAAAGAACACTTGAGGATTGCTCTACAAATTTTATGTGAACACTAACTATACACCAAGCTCAGCAAGTGCGAGTTTTGGTTAGAGGAAGTTAGCTTTTTGGGACATGTTATCTTAAAGCATGGTGTCACCGTTGACCTGGCTAAGATAGAAGCAGTGGTCAATTAGGAGCAACCAAAGACCATGACTGACGTCCGTAGTTTCCTCAGACTAGCTAGCTATTATCGGTGTTTCGTTGAGGGTTTTCAAAAATATCGGGACCACTCACGAGACTTACACCGAATGATGCAAGTTCAAATGGAGTGAGACATGCGAGAAGAGTTTTCAAGAACTCAAGAAGAGACTCACTTCAACTCCAGTATTAGCGATTCCATCAGGCAGTGGAGGATTTACAGTCTATAGTGATGCTTCGTATAATGGTTTGGGTTGCATGCTCAACCAACACAGAAAGGTGATAGCTTACGGGTCGAGACAGCTGAAAGAACATGAAAAAAATTATCCGACACATGATCTAGAACTAGCAGCGATCATATTTGCACTAAGGATTTGGCGACATTACTTGTACGGTGAGACTTTTGAGATTTTCACCAACCACAAGAGCCTCAGATATCTGTTTACACAGAAGGAAATAAATATGAGACAATGCAGATAGATGGAGTTCCTCAAGGACTATGACTCTTCCATACAGTACCATCCAGGTAAGGCTAATGTAGTTGTCGATGTCTTGAGTCGAAATGGTTCAGCTTAGTTGGCTAGTTTGATTTTGGGTATGTATAGATGGAAGTTATTTGAAGATCTGGCATTGTATAATGCAAACATCGAGTCATAAGCCACAAGAGCCTTTTTGGCAAATATTTCAGTGAGGCCAGTGATATTTGAGCATATCCACGAGCTACAGATGAAAGACCCGGCTTTAACCAAGATTCGTCAAGATGTAATTGAAGGCATCAAACCGGACTTCTCAGTGAAAGAAGATGGTTCCTTATTATTTAAGGGTCGTCTATGCATTCTGGACAATGTCGATCTATGACAGACTATCCTTGATGAATCTCACAACTCATTATTTGATTCATCCTAGTAGTACGAAAATGTATCAAGATCTGAAAAAGAATTACTGGTGGAGAGGTTTGAAATAAGACGTGGCAGAGTACGTGTCGCGATGTTTGATATGTTAGCAGGAGAAAGTTAATCATAGACATCCTGCTGGATTATTACAGCCTCTACCCATACCAGAGTGGAAGTGGGATTCGATCTCTATGGACTTCATAGTAGGACTACCGCGTACAGCGAAGAGATATAATGACATTTGAGTAGTCGTAGATCGATTAACTAAGTTAACACACTTCTTACCTTACAACACGATGTATATGGCGGGAAGACTTGCAGAGTTGTATATGAAGGAGATAGTGTGACTATACGGGATTCCAAGCAGTATCGTTTCTGACCGTGATCCATTGTACACGTCAAAATTTTGGAAGAAATTTCAAGAGGGAATGGGAACACGATTGGACTTCAATTCAGCATTCCATCCGCAAATCGATGGGTAAACAGAGCGGGTCAATCAGATCATCGAGGACATGCTTAGGGCGTGTATGTTAGAATTGTAAGGATCATGGGATCAGCACCTACCGTTGATTAAGTTTGCATACAACAACAGTTTTCAGATGAGCAGTGGGATGGCACCGTACGAAGCTCTTTATGGACGACGATGTAGATCGCCTATCAATTGGGAAGAAATCGGTGATAAATTTGTTTTGGGACCTGAAATGCTTGATGATAATGCCGCCTATGTTCGGATGATAAGGGCAAAACTCAAAGCGGCTTAAAGCAGGCAGAAAAGCTATGCCGATATCAAGTGGACTAGTGTAGACTATAAAGTGGGTGAACACGTGTTTGTAAAGGTGTCGCCTATGAAGGGCTTCATGAGGTTCAGAAAGAGAGGGAAGTTAAGTCCCCGCTACCTTGGACCATTCGAAGTTCTAGGCCGAGTAGGTGAAGTTGCTTATCGCATTGGATTACCACCGCTATTCGATCGGGTGCATAATGTGTTTCACGTATCTATGCTCAGGAAGTATATAAATGGCCCTAATCACGTTTTGGGCAGTCAACCTTTGGAAATGCATGAAGACATGAGCATGATAGAGGAACCGACAGAGATTTTGGATCGAAAGGAACAAGTATTGCGGACAAAAGTAATTCCATTAGTGCTTGTTCAATGGAAAAATCATCCGACCAAAGAAGCTACGTGGGAACGAGAGGCCGATGTGAAAGAAGAATATCCGAACTTATTTGCGACGACTTGAGAGTCAAAATTGTATCACCGCAAGCATGTTTGCGGATTAAACCTTCCATTGTAATCCAATGTTGACCATTTGGCTAATTTATCCAATGGAGAGAATGTTAATCACAAAAATTGTGCTGTGATGCGATGTAGAATGCATGGTAAAGATTCATCACACCACACAGTGGCTATGAAGACATGCTTCGCAAAACCAATGACCCATTCGTCATGTATTACCAAGAAAACAAGAAAGACATAAAAACAAGAAAATTTTTGAATTATGATGAAAATCAATTAATCGATTTGGAAATTCGAATAATCGATTTTAGTCGATTAATCGACTGGCATACGCCATTGAGTGGAGATTGAGTGGAGGTTCAGAAAATTAGTAAAGTGAAATTTCAATTAATCGAGGGGAATTCAATTAATTGATTTGTAAAATCGATTAATCAATCTAGGGATTTGATTACTCGACTAGCACACACCAATGAGCTATGAGTTTTGGAAAAAAATTAGGGGTATAACGATTTCGATTAATCGAGGTGAAATTCGATTAATCGATTTTGGAAAATCGATTAATCGACTAGCACATGCCAGTGAACTGTAAACCTGAAATGTAAAATGACCTAAAAATTTTGATTAATCGAAATGAATTTGATTAATCAATTTTGAATTTCGATTAATCGATTTTAGAAATCGATTAATCGATATCACGCGGCTGGAGAAATTTTTTAAAACCGATTAATCGATTTTAAAAATCGATTAAACGATTTCGGCCTATATATATAAAAGAGGGGAAATTTTTTCCCATTCGAAATTTTTTTTGGTTTCTCTTTCGCGCGCTCCTTCTTCCTCCTCGAGCCATTGTGCAAGCTAGGGTTTTGGGGGGTTTTGCACCGATTTTGACTCAAAATCCTCACGCAATTGGATCGAAACCTAAGGTAAACCCTAGATTTTGAGTTTTCTTTTCAATTTGAGCTATCAAACCCTAATTTCATTGTGTTTGGATTCAAAATGCCACCTCAAACTCGTTTGACCACGAAGCAAGCAGCTTCGAAGCTTTCGGTCCGGCGTAAGAACGCCGCACCGCCACCACCATCACCGTCACCTCTACAAACCCCATCCCCATCGTCATCGGATACCACATCTGGTTCGACGAGCGCGTCTTTGCGCGAATCTTCATTGACATTACCATCACCACCCATAGATTTGCCCCAACCAAATGAGTGGTGGGCAGCAAAGAATTTCGAGGATGAATATATTTTCGATGAGGACTTGTTTACCCACCCCGACGTCGAGGATGAGACCAAATGGGCTAAGAACTATTTGGTCAGCGCGGGCCTCGGTAACCTATTGAAGCCGCTACACGGGTGTTACTACCCTCTGCTAGTTCGCCTATTTTACCAGGGCTTGGCAGAGGGTCCGGTTGATGGCACCGTTATGACCAAGATTGATGGTCATAGCTACACATTTACCCGTCACCACGTACATGAGTCCCTAGAGTGCTATTTGGACTTCGTGCCCGAGACCACCCTCTTTCCACCATTTGCGGAAGAGGTGAGATTTGAGGAAATCATGACCGAGATGAATAATGAGAAAAAGGGGTCTGATCAGTCTATTAGGCAAGTAAACTTACCCCACTACATGTAGATGCTTAATTCAATAATCAAGTGTAACCTCTACCCGATGCGCCACGGTACATAGAGGGTGGAGTTGGTCTAACAGGCCCTATACGCGGCATTCCACGGCTGTTGGTTCGATGCCACCAAGATCGTCATCGAGGGGATGACTTACATTAAAGGGAAGTTGATGAAGGGTCCTTTAAGGCCCAAGGAGAAAATGCTTATGCTCATCTTATATCGAGCATGCTTGAGTGCTACTCTAACACCCCAGAGTATGCCATCTCACCCCACGAGCAGAAAGCTACGGACCACGTGAAGCATTACTCCATCGCTTCATGGGGTCGTAGCTACAGATTGTTGAAGAGGACCCTGCCAGTTGAGGGCCCAGCAGCCCCAACAACAGCAGCAGAAGTAGCACCATTACCACCCCCACCACCACATCAGGATCCGCCTGTGGGGGGAGCACACCCCGTTATTCCACCAGTTGAGGGGGCACCCTCTCACACTACCGTATCCCCTATGCCACCATCGTAGTCAGCGGCTGCCACACCTACATCATCATATCGCCGATGAGCGGCTCACCCAGCACCTATGATCGAGGACGTGTTGGCCAGGATGGAGGCCAACAATCAATAGATGAATCGGTGCATGGACTTTTTGATGTACCACACCATGCGGTACATCTATCAGTTGGACTACCAGCAGTGCCTCGCCTAGGAGCAGGCTTGGACTGCAGGCGTGACCACTTTCCATACGGGTGCAGCAGATGCCGACACATCTAGCTCGGCGCCACAGCAACCTGGTGAGACGAGTCACCCAGCACCAGACCAGTCGGGTGAGGGGACGGCCTGATCTTTCAGTGATGGTGTTCTTTTGTGGTCATTTTTTTTAACTTTTTGTGCTGTTGTAATCAAATTTTGACTTGTAATTATTGAGCAATGGGAAATTATAAATTTTTGGAACACATGAAATGAAAATCATATATATTTTTTTGAAATTCATTTGCATTTATGTTACTTCTTGCATTGTGTGGGTATAGTAGTTAGTTTTTTTGATCGGGTAAGTGACATCACCTGTGTGTGGGGTACCCAATCGACACACCTTTTGGGTTCATTTTCGAGAATGAAAATTCCTAAAGTGGGGAGAATATAATATCCCTGAAAATTGAGCGATAAACAGTGACCTCGAGATATGTGCCCGATTGGTCATAGGTTGACCAAGTGATGGTCAAATAGTAGACTTGAGAAAGAAAGTGTTTGTGACGTAAATATGACCTAGGCATGAATTAGAGGTTAGTTGAGGGTCACGTACACCTATCTCTGGTGTATGTGCTCAACACCTAAACAATGGGGTTATAAGGGTTTAAAACCTAAAAGAGAAGTTATTTCTCTTGTTGGTTAGTGAGAGAGTTAAGAGGAGAGAGAGGGAGAGAGAAAAAGGGAGTTAATGGCAAGGAGGAATTAATGGGGCTCGATTGAAGGACGGATTTGAGCAATTAATGCTAAAATCAATGCGTGAAGAACCATTGAAGTAAAAGTTGGAATCCTAGCCATTTAAACCAACCATTCAATCAATTAGAAGATTGATTTGAGGTAAGTTTTAGCTAGATTTAATTGAGTACATTATTGTTCATTAACTCTAGGGGAGATGGGTTAAATTATCAAATTTAAATGATAAGAAAGAAAGGAAAATAGAAAGAAAAGGATTTGGAAGAACAGCCCGAAAAGGGGCTGAATTTTGGCCAAATCGATTAATCAATTTGGAGAATCGATTAATCGATTTTGGTCTAGAAGTTAAAAAGCAAAAAGGCCCGAGTTTGATTAATCGATCCTGAAATCGATTAATCGATCTTGAAATCGATTAATCAATTTTGAAATTTGATTAATCTATTAGAAATCGACTAATCGACTGAGTACCTCCAATGGCTAGGGAGCTAAGGCTTGGGAAGAACCGATTAATCGGTTTGGGAATCGATTAATCGATTGAGGACTTTTGATTAATCGATTTGGGATCGATTAATCGATTTTGGATTTCGATTAATCGATTTGGTAATCAATTTAGGGTTTTGATTAATCGATTTTGGAGGTCGATTAATCGATTTTGACAGTTTGAGTTGATTTCTTAGTTGAACATTGAGGTTCATGGAGGGTCTTGGACCTTCTCTATTGCATCCTTATTGATGTTGTGCATGTGTTATGATGTACCATAGGTGGTACGAGCTAAGGCAAGCATGAGGAACCGTGTGGGACCTTGATGCTTGGACAGTTAGACACCTGAAGTAGGGAACACCTTGAACATGTACTTTGATTACAAGAGCATGTATGTAGTAATATAGAAATGAAATGAATCATATAATCTCCATGTGTGTGTGTGTGATACACTAATGAAATGAACATGCCTAATCATATAATCATTTCAGTATCTGTGTGTGTGTGACACCAAGTAAGCATATGAAAATGAGACATCCCCAGGGGATGAGAAAGTGATAAAGGCATCAGTGTGATGTGAGTAATTTAGACAGCCCAGGAATGTAAGTGAGATCGTAAAGTAAGATTGAACAAAGACTGATAAGGCCTAATTGATATAAAGTAGCACATTTACACGGTGAATAACTATATGTAAAGTATATGATATTTTTATTATTTAAGGTTTGAATAGAATATCCCACCGACGTGGCGGGATACCCACGACTGACTCGGCAGGATATCCGTGATCGGTATGGTTGCTAATTCGTACACCAGTATGACGGTCTAGCCGTACACTGTAGCACATCCCAGGGATGTTGAGATGAGATTTAACCCCATCACCTATGAGAAAGGGACTTGGGTAGTATTCAAAGTGATATATTCATAACAACTGCCTATTTAGACGACGATGGAGGGCATTCCATCGGGGCTCGATGATATATTGCTCGGGGACTACTTAAGTTGAAGATTTAAGTTTTTTTAGGCCTATTCAGTGAGGTTCATGAATAGTTGATAATAAATATAACATGTAAACTACCCGTAAACTTCAATGCATATTATAATCATTTAAACTATTTTTCAACAAGTCCATAAATACATCATGCTAGGAATATCATGGAATATATGTGAGGATTTGATTTATATGTTCATTGTATTGTTCCCTATTAAGCTAGGACGTAGCTCACCCTTTAGACTATACGTCGCAGGTCCTTTGCTTGCTGCCGTAGAGGCTTTGGGAGATGCTGATTCGGGGGATTCAGACTACGTGCCTAGAGACGAGTTAGAGCCTCCTACTGAGGACTTCTTCTTGGAGACTCCTTTGTGTACCTTGTTAGAGAGAGTTTTGAGAGCATATTGTGCGGCTTGATATGTCAAGCCTTGATTTTGAGAAACAATGTATTTAAATGATATAATTCTTTTGGCGAACCATCTAGGGTGACTAAGTGATGTCACTGATGGTTCGGGTGGGTTGTTTTACTCATGCAGAGACATGAGTTTAGAACCATCTTTTGGATCATAGATATTTGGAGTATAGATGTATAGAACTAGAGATTTATTTCAGTATCAGTTCTTATGTGGTTCATTCTCTTTATTGTTGCTTGTTATGCCAATGTTCTGTATATATCCATGGGGCACGGTCTGGAGGATCTTGCTGATGGCACTGGTTTCGAGGTGCTGAAATCCGAGCTGTCACAATTTGTATATATATATCAAAAGAATATACATCCTCAAAAAGGAACCAAGAAGAACCACTGGTGATGGACATCCATCACCCAAAACAATGGCTCCTGATAGTGGTTCCTATAGAATGTACAATAATACAAGTAAAAATATCTATAGAAATAAATACAGAAGGTGGCCACCAGGCGTACGAATAATCCAAAATACAATACAAAAACCTAAAAATACAAGACTAATATATCCAGGCTAAACTCGTCTGCCTACATATCTGTCTCCACGTCCTAAGCCTCAGCCTCAGCCTCTAGCTGATAGTCCGGGTCGCTCTCGGTGCCCGGTGCTCTAGCCTCCGAACCATCTAAGCTCAGTAGAAGAATTTCAGTCAAATTTATATCTTAATTGTAAAATATGGTTGTAGAAGACATTTCAGACAAATAAGCAATTGCAGAATATAGACATAGTTGGACAATGCAGATAGATGATCAGATATGCAGAATAATCAGAATGTAGAACTTATAAGAGCAGACAGAACTTCAAAGTTTGCAGGATGCTATGTGTATGGTATTTAAATGACTTAAAATAGTATACTTAAGTAACTCCCGTGAGTATAGCACGTGGTAGCCAGATTTGGGCCGATGGATAATCCCGACCATCGTCGTTCAATGAACAATTTCATGAATGCAACAATGCTTCATCTAAGGAGTGCAATTGTTCCGAGGGATTTTCAATGCAGATGCATGATTGTGCCAGGCACGGATATACCACCGAGTCATTGGAATTCGTCAGATTATTAAACTTGAAATCACATGCATACTTATCATATAACAGGAATCAGGTGATAGATCTAAGATAGTAGGAATCAGATATGATGGAGTTTTCACACATATGCTAGATATGATTGGAAAGTAAAATCAGAATATGCAACAGAATACAGAAGATTTGAAACCATGAGATCAAGAACAAATGCAATTTCAGTTGAATTCCCCTATCTCATATCAGACCTTTCTAAGCAAATCCAAAGCTTTTCAAAGCATCATGATCTGATCCTAGACCATAGACATAGTATACTTATTGTCAGAGATGTCAGAACCTCAACTGGTAGTGTCCAGTAGTGTTCTACCCATAAAACTAAAATAGCAGAAAACAGGGTTGATTGATCGATCAATAACCTTGTTTGATCGATCAATCCTTCAATTTGATCGATTAATCTCCCATTTAACTCACATGTGACAGAGGGGATTTGATCGATCAACATCCCTATTTGATCGATCAATCCTCAAATTTGATCGATCAATTTCCCCATTGATCGATCAATCAAGTCAGACTCAAATTTCTTACCTCCTGTTTGCACACATAATTATAAAATTTGATCGTTCAATCTCCAAATTGATCGATCAATCTTTATCATTGATCGATCAATGTCCACATTGATCGATCATTCTAACCTTTGATCGATCACTTCACTGTGATCGATCAACCTTTCATATGATCGATCAACTCTCAAATTGATCGATCAACCTTCAAATTTGATCGATCAAATCCCAATTTGATCGATCAATGCTCGTCAGGCATTGAACTTTCAGAAAGTATACCTACTATTCTCATTAATTGAAATATATGAATTGATCGATCAATCCTTCCCATTGATCAATCAATCCCAGGCTTGATTGATCAACGGCCTAATTTGATCGATCAAAAATGACAGCTTCTGTCATTAATGGCTTTCCTTGTTCTTGACCTACTTTTATCTTTAACCCTTAATGGTCCCTAACAACCATTCATACACATCCCTTTACACATTTATGAGGTTTTAGTTTATACAGGTTTAACCTAATAACTCACCTCCTTAAAGGCCCTTTTCGGTTCTCGACAAATGCGATCCGAAGAAGGTTTCGGATCTGAAATTCCAAATTTGTCACCGTCATGACTCGAAAGAGCGAATTTGTGGTTTCGCTTCAACACACAGCGATAACACACATTCCTAGACTAGACACGGACAGTTTAGATCGATCCTCCACACTCTATTTCCAAGAATTCATTATATGAGGATTCTCGAGCTTGGTTTCACAACGGATAAATCCTAAAACCCAATCCTCTAGCCACAGCTTTCCAGGAAAATAAGAAGAAGAAGATGAAAGGTAGGTATTCCAACCTTCTTCCTTCTCTTATAAGCTAAGAAAATGAAATATCTTTGATATTTCCATTTTCTCCTAACTTAAGCTCATCAACGTCCTACAAAACTTGGACTTACACATGAACTCACACATGACTTCATTTAACTGTGGATTAATATTATCTTTAATAATATTAATTAAAATTTTTTAATTTGTCTCAATTTTCGTGTTGGGTACGTTATCGAAGCAGTCGAGTTCTTGCTCTAAATTTTAGGATCGTTATAATAATCTAACATGTCAATCATAGATTTGTATTATTATAAATAAATACCTCGGATGGGGTTCATTAGATCCTCATCCTCAATGAAACTAGCCACACATGATTAAAATAAATAATAAAATAAAGATAAAAATTGAAAATGACATTAAAATACCATAAAGAATGATCCACAAAAATCCACGAAAGCTTTAATCCAACGCGCACAATCCTTTCTTGAATGCATAAATTAAACTAATCTAAAACCTAAAACTAGGAAATTAAAAGAACAATGCTTAGAAAATAAAAGGGAAAAACTGAAAAAAACTAAAAATGCTAAGGAAAATAAAAGGCTCCCCAAAGGGAGAGACTCCTAGAACTAATTCCTAAGTTTGCTTAAATAGGACCTCAACTCCAAATTTGAAATTCAAATTCAAATTCAAATTTAAGGTCCAACAGTCCATTTGCTCTAGTGTTCCAGTGTGTGTCAGATTTATGCTCTTATATACTTCCAATTGCATGCAATGGCTAGATTTTCCTGAAACACTAAAAATCTTATAAATATGTTAGCTAGCCTTCATCAGATAGCTAAATGTAGGCTTGAAGGGGTGAAATATGATCATATTTCACCACTCATCAATCGAATATTAAAGAGGGGCATTTATAGACAGCCAAATTTGGCCCACGGCTAGATCGACCCATACTTAGAGAAAGGCGTACTCTCGAGCTTCCGAAAGCGCCTCCCAAACCCTTAGAACTTAATCCAAACCTTTATAATCATTCTTGAACCCTTAGGAATCAACCCTAACCTTTCCAAACTCTTAGAAAGCCTAAAATGGACCCACAGAACCCTTTTCAAACCAACCAAAATAGCTAATAAAAGAAGCGTGTTAGAGTTTGTATAGATCAACGTGCTAAGAATCTCCTAATTTAGAATTATACATGAAAAGTTATGGCGAAATAAATATCGCATATTTGTATAAGAAATTGCAAAACCGGGCCGGGCCCCTGCGGGTATTCAACTTCCAGCTGTTTGGGCCTAGTTTTCCTTTAAAAAATGGTCGAAATTGACATTGGGGATTTGACTTGTGGACCACCCCAAAGTTTGGGTGTGTTTCTTTAGGACCCTAGTGACCCTATTAACTTAAGTTATCATCCTTTTGCCATTCAAGTCACCACCCTATCATCCACCATTAAATCCAAATCCCTCTTTTCCAAGCTCTAGAAAATCTCAAAAACCTTAGATTATCCATTACCTAATTTCTAAACTCATTAGTGACTTAACCCTTCACTAATCACCCCCAAGTCTATAAATATATAAATCTTAAAAAATGAAAAGGTGTAAGTAAAAGTTTGCTTCTCCTTCTATTATTTAGGATGCATATTTGTTACCTATATAAACAAAAAATAGACTGACATTTTCTTGGAAATATACAAGAACATCAATTGGTCTAAAGCCTCGAAGCAGGCAACCTCTCAACGAAGGATAGATCAGATGAAGCATCTCACTACTGACGTCTGATTTATTCAAAAAAGAGAAAGAAAATAAAAATGAGGAGAAAGAAAATAATTAAAAAAAAAAAAAATTACTTTTCGCCACATGCAGCTATGCACATGTGTGCTTCAATGTGATAAAATATCAATATTTTACCAACAATGCAGCTGTGCTAAATTATTGTCCTATGTCTAAGAGTCACCTTAGATCTTTGGATCCTACTTCGAAGTAGGAGCGACGGTGTCAACCTTAGTCCAACAATCAATGTTTTGATCGATTTGATTCCATCGCAAAATAAAATTACATAATCGAACAACTATGTTCATGCATGGATACGCAAGGGATATTTTCTCTTTATTATTCTCGAGCGTAGGCTTAAAACCTTCACGGTATCCATGTAAAGTGTACGCCATGCGTCTGGGTATACGTTGGATGGTCGGTGTTCCTATAAATGGTACCCGGACGGGATGTTGGTCGGGACTTCCATCACCTTGCTTTTATTGCCCCTAATGAGTCTATGTTTTTGGATAGTTGATTTGTTGATAAATTTGTCACTAAAAGTGGTACACACTCCCAAAAAGCGGTGTGACATTAATGTTCATTTCGCTCGGATAGTCATGTTAAATTAACTTCGGGATCGATGAGTTCGCTCAAAAATCTCGAACCCTAGTTGTTGGTGTGCGGTTTTTCTGGGTTCATCTCGGTCTCCATTGAATCAGTGGCTCCAATTCTGTCCAAGTGGAATCTAGCGATGCGGCGTTTGGAATAGTGGAGGTAAAATAAATAAAGAGGTTTTCTAAGAAGGTTCCTAGTTTGTTGTGATTGCCAGCTACAGATATTTATCGACGCTGCAACACGTCAATGATCATGCTTAAGAGCATGTATGGGTTTCTTCTATACTAAATCGTTTGCCTGCGAGCGTCAATAGCAGTGTCTTTTCCTTGTATTTTAGATAGTTTAATTTCCCTTTATTTTCCATTATTGTTATAGTTCTGGTCAGTTTAGACTTCCCTGACTCTTTTGTGAGTTTAGTTATAAATTTGTTAGAGTAAGTGAATCTATTCTAATGTTATAATTTTGTTAGGGGTCTAATTAACTTAGTTTCCTAATCTTATTAGAATTCTAATTAATTTAGTGTCCTAATACTACTAAAAGTCTGCTTAATTTTCGTCTCCTAATCCCATCAGAAGTGCAATTATAATTAGGTTTTCTAATTGTACTAGGGGTGCACATGTAGTAGTTCTGGTGAAACTCTAATTAATTTGAGCATGCTAATTATACTAAAATTCAAATTGAGCAAGTATGCTAATTATATTGGAATTCTAATTAAATCAAATATATTAATTATATTAAAATTCTAACTAAAGGAATTATAACAGTCCTACCAGAATTCTAATCATAATGGAAAACTAATTTTACTAACTCTAATTTAAGCAAGGAATTAATTTTATTAAAATCTAATTAAAATAAATAAACTGATTTTATTAAACATCTAATTAAAATAAATAAACTAATTTGATTAAAATTCTAATTAAAGTAATAAATTGACTATACTGAAAATCTAATTAAAGCAATGAAATTAATCATACTAAATTCTAATTAATGCAAGAAATTAATCATATTAAATCTGATTTAAAGCAAGAAATTAACCAATTAAGATCTGATTTAAAGAAATTAATCAATCATACTAAAATCTAATTACTTAATTAGTTAATTATGCTGAAATAAAATAAATCTACTAGTAATTATACTATAAAGATAAGAAAAGTAATTAATTAATTCTAAAATCCTAAGGAGAAAGGGATTTTGGGCCCGCTATGCTAAGGAGGATTAGCCTCATTCCTGAGTATCCTCCGTAAGCTCCCTTGGGCAAATCAAATGGCTAAGATTAAAGATAAATTAGATTTTAGACCATAGAATAGTATTTTAGGCTTTTTAGAGTCGATTTTGGAATAATAATCATGAATTAAATTATGAACTGAAATTATAGAAACTAAAATTAATATGTAGGATTTTTGGAGATATTAAAATAAGAAATTTAAATTTAAATTTAAATTTTGTAACTGAATTCGGGTCCAAAATCAGAAAATCAGACCGTATGATTAAGGACTGATTATGAATTCAGAGAATTAGAGCTAGAAATTAATGATAGGACTGGAGATTAAGATTTTAGAACATAATTAAAAGCCTAGGGTCTGTGAAGTTGACCGTCGGATTAAGGACTAGTTTTGAATTCGGAGAATTAGAACGAGATATAAAAAATTTGTGGTCTAAAAAGGGTGCTACGGTCTCAGATTGAAAATTAAAAACTCTAATTAAAGTTAAGAGAAATATCCTAAGTCTAAAACTAAGGTTTTTACCTAGGACCAGGGCTGTGGAGAGAAATCTCGAAGATTCGGCGCTTGAATCTCGAAATCATGACTAGATTGTTCAATGGATTTGTCCTCAGAGTTCTCTTGTTTCAGAATCCCAAAAAAAATTCGTTCTCTCCCAAAAATTGCCAGCCTCCTCGCCCCCTTCTCTGTCGAAAATAGAAAAAGCTTTTATAGGTTTTTCTTCATTACACACCCTGTTTCAGGCGTTTAAATGAATTACGCGCCAGTTTTCCAACGCTTAATCGCTTTGAGTCGGTCACCGACTCAGTGAGCGATCGGCTGACTTGCTCAGCGAGTTTCCTGGTCCTAATAGCGTTAAACTAATTGCGCGCCCATTTTAGGGTGTGTAATCCGATTATGCGCCACTCTCAAAGTATTTAATCGAGGAAACTTAGGGGTCAAGGACAATGAGGCTAGGCCGGGCGTAGGCCAATTGTGCACCGGTGGTGTGGCATGCAATCCGATCTCTCGTATGGTTTTAGGTGCGTGATCGAGTCTCGAGATGATCTGGGAAAGGAAGTTTGGTCTAAAAGGGGGATTGATTGCGCGTTTGTGGTCTGGCATGCAATTAAATTACACGCAAGTTTTCAGGCACTTAATTTGAGGTTGTTCAAGTCTGGTCTCTAGTATGAAATGTAAGACTATTGTTTCAGTCTGTATTCTGACTATATACTATTATTTCAGTATATAATCTCCCTCCATCGGGATCCGAGCCACAGAGCTATTATTTCAGCTTGTGTTCAGCCATGTACTATTATTTCAGTGCATAGTCCCATATTAGGGTTATGAGGTCAAAGGCTGACTGAATAAATATGTATATTTCAAGAGGACAAAATGATGGTGTCTACAGATGCCCCTCTTCAATGCGCTCTTGCAAAGTAAGAACGCATCGAAGAAGTAGACACCCCTCATTCGAGGTGTCTTCTCTTTCTCTTGAAAAATCATAAATGTCAATTGGGGATGCTGACATGACATGCTTGGCTTTCTTATCTATCAGCGTAAGCTAAAATGGAGCATTTGAAGGGCAAATGGTAGTTGTCGAAGGGCACATTCCATATCTGTGGGTGCATGGCGCATCCCATTACATGGCGCGAGCTAACAAAGGCATTTTATGCAATCGAGGTACCGAGGCGTCAATCAAATGTCCAAAACAAGGTCTAGGGACCGATAATAATAAAATGAAATAATATCAAAGGCTGTTGTAAGTCATGTTAGACCGGGAGCGTCATTGCTCACACCAATGTGAGTCAGGCGTTCCTTTTCTAATAGGCGTTTGTAAGTTCTTAGATTAAATATACTCAATGTTCAATTTTTCAGGGGAATGGCTGATTTGGGTTGGTAACTGGGGGTCTTGTGAAGTGTACTCAATTGAATTCTGCACAATGGCGCATGCGCTTGATTCATTTGGAGTTCGAGGGTCGGTAAATTAGGAATTCTAGTTCTAATGTGTCTGAACAAATGACTCTGTGTAGTGGAGTATGCGCTCGATCCAATTTTGCGCAGTGGGATATGCGCATGATTGCAAGTTCAGGGTTCTGCCTGTAAGTCGAGAATTTTAGTCCTAAGGTGTCTAAACAAATGATTGTGCGCAGTGGAGTATGCGCTTGATCTAATTCTGTACAGTGGGATATGCGCCTGATTGTGAGTTTAGAGGTTTTAAGAGTTAAAGGTCAGGTTTAAGTGTAATTTATTATGCGTGGGTGATGGGGTGCTTAATCTTTTTTTTTTGGTATTTAAAGAAAGGTGAGTTGGGTCTATTTGTCTTGTTGCTTTGTTCTTTTTTTTCTTTTCTTTTTTTATTTTTTTTTCTCTTTCTTTCTTTGTTTTTTTTTTTGAAGTAAGAGATTTGTCTTTGTGAAATAAAGGTTTTTTTTTTTAAATAAAGGGGTTTTGAGATATTGAAATTTTAGGGATTTTAACTTAAGATAAATTCGGTGATAAAGCGGTGAAAAATGTGGCTTCTGAGGCATCGCTGAGCAAATCCACCGATATGTGGTTTGTGGACCCGACCGCTATTGTGGTTGTCAGGACAAAATTTGGCATGCTGGATACTTCATCTAACCTTCTCGGTGAATACTGATGATTGTCTCTTATGGGAGGACGACAGTGATTCGCGAGACGAGAGAGACAGGTTTTTGAAAACATTTGACTTAATCATAGCTAACTATATATATGAGGAATATCGAGTAATTGAAAAAGAAAGTGGGTAGTACTTACCTAGGGATGATACTTACCTGGGCTGTGCATAGTTCATATGGTTTGGTGGTGTCGTAGTGTCGCGATAGGACTTGAGAGATTTCTTCCTTCAGGTCTACTGTGGCAGGGCTTGGCGGTTGTGATATGATATCTTAAGAGAAATGATGTAGCGATGAGACCTGGGGATTCTCCTTTTTCTTTGACTGCGTGCTGGGTGAGTCCTAGTGGGACGGGGGGATCAATTCGGGAGAGAGAGAGCCCTTTACCTTAGCAATGGGACATGATCAATCTTTCCCTTTTTTCGTCATTCGGTGTGGCATGTGCTGTTGGAACTTTTTTTTTCTTTTTTTCAGGTAGTGATGCTTGCGATGGGTTGTTCGCTGAATGTAATTGGCAGTGGCGTGCTGGTGGGATATTTGCGTGATGGGACGTTGGTGTCTTTCTTCGGCAGATCTTGGGTTATAAAAGAAATCAAGTTGTGGTTGCATCGTGATTGGCTTCATCTTTGGGCGGTTTACTTTTGACTTTTCGCGATGGGTCATGAGGGTATGGTTAATTTATCACGATGAGATTGGATATTGAAGTGATACCGCATGTGTACACGTTATCGCGATGGGGATGGGTGTTGTCAATGCTTCCTTCTCATGTAAGGGTATGCGATGGGACGGATGAGTGGGTCCTTTTTTTTGGAGAGCAGCCTGTGATGCTACGCGATGGGACAAAGAATTTTGACCGTGATGGGACAATAAGGTCTTGAGGGTATAAATTTCATCCAAAGTCAGGTATTGCGCGCCTATTTTAGGTCGCTCAACCCGATCACGCGCCTATTTTTAGGTGTGCGATCTTAGTCTTGAGAGGTTGTTTACGCGTGTGGGAGTATGCATGTGATTGTATTCCGTGTTATAACCATAGCGCGTGATTGAGGCATCACCAGGTCAGTGTACGGGTCACCTTTTGTATTATGCATCTGGAGTATGTCATTTGGTTGGATTGCGCAGCCTATAGCCGACGCGTGATCGAGCGATGGTTTCATTGAGCGCTTGGGTCATAGTGCGTGTTTTGGATTGTGCGTAGTGTGCATAGCACATGATCTAATTAAACGCATGTGCTCTAGCGCGTGATTGAGTTCGTACTCTATATAAGCGAGGGAGCCTTATTTATTTTTCATTCTCTAGTTTAGTCTCGAGTTTTGACACTTTTTTCTGTATATCTTGTGTTATGAAATTCGTGTTTTAGTGATATCGGGCGATCTGACCGTCCGATTGGGATGTCGTTTCTTCCAATATATGTGTTATCTCGCGTGATCTCCATCCTGAGGTGGTGCTCATGGGTGGCGTCATTATTCTGGAAATGGGCAGTATTGGGAATGAGTGCGTTAATCTTCACATCGATCCTTTTTAGGGAGCAGTGAAGGCAACGTTGAGGAAGCAGCAATGGAGGAGGTGTAGATAGCGGAAGAGTAGGTGTTGTAAGTGGAGGGATATGTTTCCCAACCAATGCTCCCTGAAGTCTCTGATTGGACGCTCAGAGCGGAATCTGCTCCTTGCTTCGTCTCAGTTTTGAACCCAGTCTTCATTTTGGGTTGTAGGTTAGAGTTTTAGGTTTTCGTTTTGGATTTTAAATTCAGGAGGTATGCCTCTGGTGATACTTGTAAAACTTCTGAGTTATGAATAAAGGGGCATTTCTTTCATTTCATTTTACTTGTTTATTCATTTATATTTATTAATGGACTTATCTGATTTGTTTTGACTTATTTTAGGATTTAATTTAGAGTTTTAGAATTCATTCTGATATATTCAGGGTGTATCCCGAGGTTACTTTGCTTTATTGAGTTTGGTTTAGAAGGTTTATTCGGTTCTGTTTGGTTTGTTGGGGGCATTTTTTTTTGTCCTAAACAAGTCAGGGTCTCATTTTTGAGAGTTTTTTTTGTTTAAAGTTTTATTTAGTTTAAGATTTGATTTAACTTGAGTTTTGGTCTTTTATTTGATTCAACATGAAACTTAAAAGGTGTGATTTTTCAAAGGTTCTAGATGGGAGTTAAATGTTTAAATCCTATTGGTTTATCTAGGATTGGGGGGATTGGTGTTTCATAGGGGGTTAAGCGTGGTGTGATTATTGGTTCATCTAAGTCCGTCATGGATTGTGGTCTTTCAAATCGGGTATGTGTTTGATTTTGATTTAATTAGATTGAAAGGGTTTAAAGGTGTGACACTTGTCATTTGGTAATTCAAGAGGTATAGTTTATAAATGTGTGAGCTAAAAGTTTTGAGTTCTTGTTGTTTGGGAGTTTGTTTCAAGTTTAGGATTAAAAGTTTTAAGGCATTTTTTTTGGGCATTTTCTTGTTCATTAGTGTCCTTTTTTCCTTTCTTTTTTATATCCCGGGTGTTGGACCCGAAGGGTTGTACTTATTGAATGAATTATTGAGAATGGACGGGATTGGGAATGCAAGGTAGCGGTCGAAATGCTGCCATGCTAAGGAAAGAGATGGAGGAGAAAAAGGTGGTAGAATTGAAACCCAAGGATAAGGCAGGGTCAGAATTCTCATGACCGATGCCCATCTTTCCTCAGTAGACTCTGCAGATCCCGTATTAGTTGCTCTTCCTTGTTATGTTTTCCAAGGTGAGCTTCTGAGGGCGGATCCCACAGGTCCTGGGTGGCTTTCCGTGAGCCACTCTTTCTTTTCTGCTGGCTCGGGACAAGGGAAAGAGGTTATTATGGCTAGAATTCATTCAGGGCGCTTCCTTTCTCCGGGCTTCTCTGAGATTTCTAGTTTTTCGAATAAATCTGGATTCAGGCATTGCCCGAATGTGTTGGTTTTATTTTTATTTTTTTTAGTTTCTTTTTTCAAGTTGTATATTCAGAGGGTATGCCCTTGGTGTATTTTGTAATTATTTTATCTATTCATAAAATGATTATGATTTTGAGTTCTTTTGTAAATTCAAGTTTAGTTTATTTTGTAGCTTATTTGATTTATTTTGAGTGAGAGGTTTACTTGTTTAATTTATTTACTTTGGATCGAGGCATGTCAGGAGCATTTTTTTTTGTTTTTTTTACATAGTTTGGGCCTAGTTGGAGTGTATGAACAATGGGGATATTTTTCTTGTTTGGTTTCACCTTAGTTGGGGCAAGTTTTTTTATTTAGTTTTGCTCCAAATGAATGGATGATGGGGGGCATTTATTCTCTTGGCTGGTATTGGTTGGAGTGCATAGGTGATGTTGGGGCTTTTTTTTTGGTTTGGTGCATTTTCTTTTGGTAGATATTTCTTTAGGTCTGTAATGTTTTGGATTGGACTTAACAAGGGCAGGATTTGGCTAATAATTAGTGTCAGAAATCTCTTAATTTAGGCCTGTGAAGGTGCTGTCCTGGGCATTTTTTTCCATTTTGTGTTTCTGGAGAATTGCGCCCTTCGCTCCTGTTAGTGTGCACTTTTTCTGGGTTCCTCTCGGCTCCCATTGAATCAGTGGCTCCAATTCTGTCCAGGTGGACTCTAGTGATGCGGTGTTTGGAATGAAAAAAATAAATAAAATGGGGGGATTTTTCTAGGATGGTTCCTAGTTTGATTGCGATCGCCAAC
Source organism: Chloranthus sessilifolius (assembly GCA_021018995.1). Lineage (NCBI taxonomy): Eukaryota > Viridiplantae > Streptophyta > Magnoliopsida > Chloranthales > Chloranthaceae > Chloranthus > Chloranthus sessilifolius. The sequence continues at coordinate 46,290,667 of CM037593.1, read as the reverse complement.
TGCAGATATTTAACGACGTTGCAACACGTCAGTGATCACGCTGTAAAGCGGGTGTGGGTTACATCTATACTGAATCGTCCGCTTGCGAACGTCAGTAGCAGTGCTTCTCTTTAGTTTACTTAGTTTAATTCTCCTCTTATTTCCCTTGGTAATTATAATTTCTGTCAATTTAGATTTCCCAATTCTATTATTATTATGCTTTGATTGTGTGGGCTTATTAAGGTGAGTTATTTTAGTGTTCCAATGCTATCAAGAGTCCAGTGAGCATCAAGGTTCTGGTATTACTAAAAGTCCAATCGGTTTCAATCTCCTATTGGTACTAGGAGTGCATATGTATCAGTTCTAATAATGTTCTAACTAAAATTAAGCATGCTAATTGTACGGGGATTCTAATTAAAGCAATTGTAGTAATTCTACTATAATTCTAATTAAAGAACTTGTAATAATTCTACTACAATTCTAATTGAAATAAAAAGACTAATTTTTCTACGGGCCTAATTAAAGCAATAAATTAATTTTTTATTATAATATCAACAGAAATAAAAGGACTGATTTATCTACGACCCAAATTATTGACGGATTAATGATGGCAAAATATAACTAATCATGAATAAACTAAATTTCCTAGAATTTGGATTGGGAATAATCAATTAACTAAACTAATGGAAAGGAAATTTTGATTTAACACTTTAATAATTATATCAAGCCTAATTAATGCGAATAATCAATTATGTGTAGATATAAACTAATTAAAGCAATTTATTAATTCTAAAAACTCTAAAAAAAAGGGAGTTTGGGCCGCTATGCTAAGGAGGATTGGCCTCGTTCCCAAGTACCCTTCGTAAGCTCCCTTGGACAAATCGGGTGGCTGAGATTAAAGAGAAAAAATTGAATTTTAGATAGTAAAGTAATATTTTTAGAGTTTTCAGAGTTGATTTCGGAATAATAGGGGTAAATTGAATTATAAACTAGAATTATTAAAACTAAAACTAATATTTTTAGATTTTTAGAGGTATTAAACTAAGAAATTGAAATTAAAAAATACTTTTAGGATTGAATTTGGATCCGAAATCAGAAAATCAGACCGTATAATCAAGGACTGGTTCTTAACTTTGGGAGTTAGAGCCATAAATTAATGATAGGACTGTAAATTATGATTTTAGAGTAGAATTTGGTCTTAAGGGTCGCTATATCAGACTGACGAATCAAGGACTGGTTCTAAAAGCAGGGAATTAGAACCATAAATAGAAGATTCGGTCTAAAAAGGGTGCTATGGTCTAAGACTGAAAATAAAATTAAGAATTAATAAATCTAGAGATTACAAGCTACGGTCGGAAACTAAAATATTAAATCCCAACCTAAGGGGGGTCGGGACTGCAGAGAGAATCATCAAAAGTTCGGACGTTTGAATCTCGAAATCATGGTTGGGTTCTGTGGGTTCGTGATCGGAGTTCTCTGGTTTCAAAATTGATCGTCTCCTCTCTCAAAATTTGCAGCCTCCTCTTCCCTCTTTGAGAAAAAAAGCTTTTATAGGTTTTCCTTTAATTATGCGCCTGTTTACTGGCTTTTAATTGAATTGTTCGCCTGGATTTCGGCACTTAATCACTTTGAGTCGGTCACCGACTCAGTGAGCGACCGGCTGACTTGCACAGCGAGCCTCCTAGTCCTAACAAATTAGGGCTAATTGCACTTATCATGCGCTTAATCTGATTAAGTGTTTAACCTAAAGCATTTAATCAAGGAAACGTAGCGATCAAGGGTAGTAAGACTAGGTCGGGCATAGGCCAATAGCGCGCTGGTGGTGGAGCACTCAATCTGATCACGTGCCTGGATTTAGGCGCGTAATCGAGTCTCGAATCAGTCTGGGAAAGGAAGTTTGGCCTGAAAGGTGGACTGATCATGCGCTTGTGGTTTTGCGTGCGATCTAATTGTGCACGGGGTTTTACGCACGTAATTCAGGGTTGTTTGAGCATGGTCTCTAGAATAAAATGCAAGACTATTATTTCAGTCTATATTCTGGCTATATACTATTATTTCAGTACATAGTCTCCCTACGCTGGGATTTGAGCCACAGAGCTATTATTTTAGCTTGTGTTCAGCCATGTACTATTGCATTATCCCACACCGCGAGTTAAAGGGGTCAAAGGTTGACCGAATAAGTTTGTATACTCTAAGAAGGAAAAATTGGGGTGTCTACAGATGCCCCTCTTCGACGCGCTCTTGCAAAGTAATAATGCGTCGAAGAAGTAGACACCCGTTATTCAAGGTGCTTTCTTGTTTCACTTAGGAATTCACAAATGTGAATTGGGGATGCTAATATGACATGCTTGGCTTTCTTATCTATTAGTGCAAGCTTAAATGGAGCATTCGAGGGCCCAGTGGTAGCTGTCGAAAGGCACTTTCTGAATCTGTGGGTGTAGGGCGCATCCCGTCGCATGGCGCAAGCTAACAGAGGGATATGGTGCGATCGAGGTACCGGGGGGCGCCATACAAATGTCCATAAGGTCCAGGGACCTGTAATACAAAAAGAGAGAGTGTAATATAATATCGAAGGCTTTAACAAGTCATGTCAGACCGGGCGCGTCATTGCTCACACCAATGTGCATCAGGCGTTCCTTTTCCAATAGGCGTTTGTAAGTTCTTAGATTGAGTATATTTATTATTCAGTTTCCCAGGGGAAAGGGGCCAGTTTGGGCTGGTAATTAAGGTGAATTTTGTGAGGAATGATCAGTTGAATTATGCGTAGTGGCGCGCGCGCTTGATTCATCTGGGGTCGCCTTTTAAGTAGAGAATTCTAGTCTTAATGTATTTGAACAAATGATTTTGCACAGTGGCGTATGCGCTCGATCCAATTCTGTGCAGTGGGATATGCATTTGATTGTGAGTTTAGGGGGTCTTTAAGTTGGGGAATTCTGGTCCTAAGGTATCTGAACAAGTGATTTTGCGTAGTGGCGTATATGCTCGATCCAATTCTGCGTAGTGGGATATGCGCTTGATTGTGAGTTCAGGCGGTCTCAAGAGTTAAAAGTTAGCTTTATGGTATATGGGTAATATGGCACTTAATCGATTTTTTTTTTGTATTTTATTTTTTTGGTATTTAGAGAAAGGGGGAATGGGTCTATTTACTTTGTTACTTTTTTTCTTTGTTTTTATTTCTTTTTTTTGTTTTTGATAGTATTGTGTTTTTTCTAATTTTTATGTTTTTTTTTTGTTTTTTTTTTTGGTAGTAAAAGATTTTTTTTGAAACAAGTAAGAGGGTCTCGAGATTTTGAAATTTTAGGGATTTTAACTTAAGATCATTTTGATGGTAAAACGACAGAAAATGTGACTACCGAGACATCACTGAGCAGATTCACCGGTACCGGATTTGTGGACTCGACCATTTATGTGGTTGTCAAGACGACACTTGACATGCCGGATACTCCATCTAACCTTCTCGGCGAATACTGATGATTGTCTCTGATGAGAGGATTACAGTAACTCGCGAGTCAAGAGAAATGGGTTTTGAAAATATTTTGACCTAATCATAAATAATTATGTTTATAAGTAATATCGAGTAATTGAAAAATGAGTAATACTTACCTGGGGGTGATACTTACCTGAGTTGTGCAATGGGACCTGTGACATTGTGGTGGGATTGGTGATGTTGCGATGGGGCTTTGAAGTTGTCTTTTCTTTCTTTTTTTTTACTTTGTCTAGTGCGGCGGTTGGCAGTTGCCGGTGTGATGTAGCGTCTTGGGGAAGGTGATGTTGCGATGGGACAAGTGGTGTTGTGGTGATACCACGATGGGACTCGGATAGTTTTTTACAGTATGTATGTGCTATCGCTTGGCATTAGTGGGATGCGATGGGACATGGGAGGAGTCCCAAGTTCCTCTTTTTTTTTTACTTTCGTCTGCTGTGGTACCTAGTGACCATTTGTATCGAGCAATTTGGGAAGAAGGTTCTTTGTTTTAGCGATGGGACCTGATTGAGCCTTCTCCCTTTTCTTCTTTTAGCGTGGTAAGTGTATTGTTTGAGCTTTCCGGGTAGTGGTGTCCGCAATGGGAGGTGTATCATAGTTAGTGGTGGGACACTGGTAGGATGTGTTCGTGCTAGGACGTTGATCTCTTTGTTTAGCAGATCTTGGGTCAGGTGAGCTCACATTGTAATTGCGTTGTGTTGGCTTTTTGACGTATTTGCGTTTTCAAGATTTTTCGATGGGCCATGGGGGCATGGCTACAATTTTTACGATGGGATCGGATATTGGGGTGGAGTCATGCGTGTGTGTTTTTTTTTTATCATGGTGGGATGTGCTTGGGTGGCTGCACGATGGGACAAAAGGGTTTTGATTGAGATAGGGCAGGGGTGATGATGTCATGCGAGGCATGTATGTCTTGTCTGTAATAGGACCAGGGGCGTGGTTGACATTTTTGGTAGGGTTACATGATGGGAGTAGAGTGAGCGGTTGTTCCTTCTTCGATGTGGATAGCTTATGAGGCTATACGATGGGACAAAGGGAATTTTCCTCGAATCGGGACCGAACATTGTGTAAAAATTAGGAATTATGCATTTGTTTCCAGTCATGTGATCCGATTGCGCGCCTATTTTCAAGCGTGGGACTCAGGGTTTAAGGGGCTGATTATGCGTGTGGATATGGGCGTGTGATTGTATTGTGCGCTTAAGTATCTGTGCGCGATTGAATGGTCACCAGGTCACTGTGTGGGTGACCTTTCATATTGCGCGGCACAGGGAAGTCGTTTAATTGGATTGCACATCCTTGGATGCACGCGGGATCAGAGCGTTTGATCAGATTGCGCGGATGTTGAAAAGCACGGGATCGGAAGGTCGCACTGCCTGTGCGGGCAACAGTTTCATTGCGCGCTTAAATCTTAGCGCGTGTTTTAGATTAAGTGTGATATGTGTGGCGCGTGATCGGATTAAGCGCACTTAGTTAAGCGTGCGATTGGGGCCGTATTCTATATAAGCGTGGGAGGCTTCATTTGTTTCTCATTCTCTGGTTTAGTCTCGAGTATTGACTTTTCTGAGTGTTCTGGTGTTTAAAGATTCGTGTTTTAGTGATATTGAGCGATCTAACCATCAGATTGGGATGGGATTTCTTCCTATATTCGTTATTTCACGTGATCTTCATCCTAAGGTGATGCTCGGGGATAGTATTGTCTTGGAAGTGGGCGGTATTGGGAATGAGGGCTCCAGTCTTCACACCGTTCCTTTCTAGGGAGTAGTGAAGGCAGTGTTGCAGAGCGGCAGCGGAGGAGGTGAAGATGACGGGGAGAGGAGGTGTTGTAAATGGAGGGATGTATCCCTAACCCATTTTTCGTTTCTTCTACCGGTGGCTCGTTTGAGTTCTCCAAGTCTGGTGGCAACATCTCTGAAGCCTTCGATTGGACGTTCTGCTCCTTGCTTTGGCTCATTGTGGTTTTGGTTTTCATTTTGGGTTGTATGTTAAGTTTTAAGTATTCATTTAGGGTTGTAATTTAAGAGGTATGCCTCTGGTAATATTGTAAAATTTTGAATTATAAATAAAGGGGTATTTTTTATTATTTTATTTTTTATTGTCTATTGTCTATTGTGCTCAGCTAGTTGGTTTAAATTTCCTTAATTAATTGAACTTATCTAATTTGTTTTGACGTAGTTTTAGGATTTGATCTAGCTTAGTTTTATGTTTTTGGATTTATTCAGGATTTATTTTTGAGATCAGTTCACCTTGTTTGGAGGGTTTGCTTGATTCTATTGGTTTGTTGGGCATTTTCGAGTGCTCTTAAACAAGTTAGATTTTGTTTTGTTTTATTTAAGGTTTTTTTTTCTTGTTTCATTTAAGATGTTTTGTTTGAGGGTTTTTTTTTCTTTTGGAATGATACCTGTTAAAACGGTGTGAGTTTTCATGGGTTCTAGATGGTAGTTGGGTGTTTCATTTCTATTGGTTTATATTTGAATTTGGGGGATTTGTGCTTTTCAAAGGGGCATGTGTTTGGTTTTAAATTTAATTAGATTGAAAGGGTTTCAACTATGTGACATTTGTTAATTTAAGGGGTATGGTTTATAAATGCAGGAGTCTAAGGTTTTTAGCTTGCTGTTTTCTTATTTCAAGTCTAGAGATTGAAAGTTTGGGGGTATATCTTGTGTTTGTAACTTTGGGCATTTTTTGTTCATTAATGTATTTTATTCCTTTCTATTTTGTTTCCCGGGTATTGAACCCGAGAAATTGTGTTTATTAAGTAGATCATGAGAATGGCGAGATTGGAAATTCAGGGTGATACTAGGGTTGGTGCTATCAATCCAACTCGAAGTGTCACCCCATCGGGAGAAGAGGTGGAGGACAAAAGGGTGGTAGAGAGGAAACCCAAGGATAAGGCAGGGTCAGAGTTCTCGTGACCAATGCCTATTTTTCCTCGATAGGCTCTGTGGATTCAGTGTTAGTTGCTCCTCATTTTTAATGTGTCCAAGGGGAGCTTCTAACAGTGGGTCCCACAAGTCCTGGGTGGCTTTTTGTAAGCCACTCTTTCCTTTCTATAGGCTTGGGGCGAGGGGAAGAGGTCATCATGGTTATAATTCGTTCAAGGTGCGTTCCTCCTCTGAGCTTCTCCGAGATCTCTAGTCTCTCGAATAAGTTCGGATTCGGGCATTGCCTGAACATGCTAATTTTAGCATTCTTATTTTTAAGTTGTATATTCAGAGGGTATGCCCTCGGTGTGTGTTGTAATGATTTTTATTAATCTATGGAGTGATTATGTTTTTTTATTTCATTTGTGGTTATTCAATAATCTTTTTTATTTGATTTAATTTATATTTCATTCATCTCGTTGTGGGTGTGATGCTTTTGGTTTTAATTTGGTTGTTTATTTTAGATCTGGATAAGGATAGTTTTTTTTTCATTTAATTTTGAGTATTATAGAGGCAATGTAAGTATTTAATCATTATAGAGGCAATGTGAGTATTTAATCTTATTGAGGACACGTGAAGGTGTTGGGGGCATTTTTTTAGTTGAGGAAAGTGAAGGAGAGGGCATTTTCTTAGGTTTTAATTGTTTATTGTGAAGTAAGGGACATTTTTTCTGGGTTTTCGGGGCATAAGTTTTCTTAAATTAAGAGTGTTTTGAGTTGGTCTTATCAAGGGCGTAATTTAGGTTAATAGTGAGCATCAGAATGTCTTAATTTTAGGTTTGAGTTTACTATTCTGGGCATGTAAATATTATCATTTTCTGAGAAATTACGCGCTTCAGTCCGGGCGCTTGAATGAATTGCGCGCTCGAGCATGAACGCGCATTCAATGGTGTAGGAGGTTATTAAGCGTCAGTTCAATAGCGTTTAATGTGATTGCAGACCTAGTGGGAAATGCACAACCAAGTGGTCAGGTTATAGTGAGCGAGCGACGATTAGATTGCGTGCTCAGGATAGGGCGTTTGATTTGAATTAAATGCATGGTATACTGCGCGTGATTAGATTGAGCACCGGGATTTAGGCGTGCGATTCGGGCGAGTTCTATATATAGTTGAAACCTTTTATTTTTCGTCGTGTTATCCATTTTAGTCTTCGATTCTCTAGTTTCCTAGTTTTCTTGTGCCCTGGTTTTCGTATTTTCACGATATCTCATGATTTGGTCGTCCGTTTGAGGCATCGTTTCTTCCATTTACTTCAGTTTTTTGAGTTATTTATTTCGATATGGAGGGTGAGGGCAGTGTCAGGCGTGAGATCACTATTTTTGAGTTGGAGAGGATGTTAATGACGAATGTGGGCGAGACTTCTGAGGCTCAGACTGGCGCTGTCACCATGGAGGAGGATATTGTGGAGATGATCGTAGAGGAGGTTCCTGAGGGTGACCAGATGGTGGTCAGGGAGGAGGTACCCAAGGTTGAGCTGGGGGTAACCAAGGAGGAGGGCGAGAGAGCTGAGGGGGAGCAGGGTGAGGAGCAGCCAGGCGCGAAGCCTCTGGGTCACAAGCACTATCCGCTGGAGGATTTCTTTGCCAGAGGCCAGGTAGGTCCCCGCAAGCAAGAGTTCCTTCATTTTCCTAGGCATTCAGGTTATGACATGGGCTTATTAAGATCTGTAAACCCTTCTAATTTACATCGAACCTGCATTGATTATTTGTTGCGTGCTCGCTCATGCATCATGCTCGCATCTAGAGATAGGTCATGTTTATGCTCAATATTCTCATCACGTTTTGTGTGCCTGTTGTAAGTTGTGATAGAGTTTGAGACATGTTTTATTCATTTTCAACTCCTTAATTCATTTATCTTTCGTCATAAGTACGTGTAAGTCTTATTGCTATTGTCATTCTTTTTGGTCATTGTGGTCAATAGGAGCCTCCGCAGCTGGCTATCAGCTCGACATGGGATGAGTCTCATGCTTGGTACCATGCCTTGCCAGAGTTTCAGCAGGAACGATTGGTTTCTTTTGGTTTTGTGATGATTCTAGGGCTGGAGCCCTTTCAGGTCGATCAAGGTCTGATCGTGACGATCATAGAGAGGTGGAGAGAGAGGCATCAAGATCTTCTCTTCCCAGTTGGTACGTTGCTGCCAACCCCAGAGGACTGGGTTCGCGTCACTAATCTTCGTTTTGAGGGGGAGCCGATCACAGGGCAGATGGAGGGGCAGTATTTGCAGGTGTGTGAGGAGATTTTGGGCGTCCCTTATAGGTCGAGTGGATCGGGGTCAAGTGTGGTTCGGGTCATATGGTTCTTCGATACATTTGCCTGTGGCTTCGTCCCTCCGAGGCTTCATTTGGAGGTGAGGGCGCCTTATGAGGCACAGTGTATGGTAGTGGCGGGTTGGGAGCCAGTGACCGAGTCAGGGTTGGCTGTAGATAAGGTGCTTCGAGCGTTTCTGATGCACTTCTTGGGTGCAGTACTCTTTTCATCTTCGACTCGAGGATGCGTCATCGGGTTGTTTTTTATTGTTCTCGGGGATTTGGATATGGTCCATACCTATGCGTGGGGCGCGACAATATTTGTGCATCTCTATGAGCAGTTCTACCATTGGGGAGAGGGCATCGTGTCGATCAGAGGTTTCCTTCCATTCCTCCAGGTGAGTTTTAGTTTAATTGGTATCATGGTGGTCCTTTAGTTTTACTAATTTTTGGTCTTAGTGATTTTTAATGGTCCTTTTGTGCATCATTCCTGCTTTTTTTTTTTCTGTTTTGGGTGAATGATCATTTTACTTTTCTTCATTTGGGGGTTCCGGTGGGAGTTGAGTTCACGTTTCCACAGATGCACGTGTGGAGAGAGGCGTTGAAGGGTCATTAGTGGGCTAATATCTTCAGATCGAGCGAGGCCTCTTCGAGGATATGCATGCGGGGCAGGTATATATCGTCGTGTTTTCATTTGGATTTGTTTTGTTTTAGGATTCTTAGGATTTGTTAATGGGTTGATTTGTTAATTTGGATAGGTGATTTGGAGGCCCTACGACGATGAGGAGGATGCGGGTGAGGCGGTGATTGAGTCTGGCCGGCCCTTCTTCGATGTGGACATACAGATCCATTGTTTTGAGAGGGTGGAGAGGATTCATACCTCTCGAGCAGCACGGCAGTTGGGGCTCGCTCAGGGAGTCCCTTCAGAGGTTCGCCATAGAGTGGCGAAGAGGATGATCAGCCCTCCAGGCTAGAATTTTATAGAGCATATGACGCTCCAGATAGTTGATTTTAGAGCTGGGGGAACCAGGGTCACGGGGGCGCGTGATGAGGCGGACGTACGAGAGTATAGGAGGTGGTTTAGCGCATTGGGTGGTGGGCGCCTCTTCACGCTTCCTTTTCATGGTAATGGCTCTTTCACGATCGATGGGCTAGAGTCACCATCGGCATTGAGGGAGAGATTGGCCGCATTGGAGGAGGGTCATCTCACGGCGAGTGCGCGGGGGGTATTGGATGCTCTCCATAGGGAGATGGAGCAGATGGGGCATGCTCCTCGTCCTGATGAGGATATGTTGCACTCTTTGATCGCTAGGCCAGGGCAGCGGAGGATGAGTTGGGGGCTCTGCTAGCGGAGACTCGAGCGCTCCTGGTGAGTTAGTTTATTAGTTTCATTTGTTCGTGTATTATATTGACTAATTCTGGTGGTGTTTTTTTTTTTTATATGGTTGTTTTATTTTATTGTGGACAGTCTGCGAGAGAGTTTGGGGTCGCTTGCCAGGCAGCTCTGCTGGCGGTCTATCGTAGTCAGCAGCAGGCCGATCACCCGATGGTGGCTAGCCTCCACTCTGAGATTGAGCAATTGGTGAGTATTTAAGATCAGATTGATTAATTTGTTGATGGTTCGGGGCTCTTTGTTAATGTTGGGATGTTGGCGATATTTGCATAAGGCCGAGCTTGCCGCCGCGGGGGCTTCTGCTCGGGCATTTGATCCTTCTTCAGTGGCCTCCTCCAGTTGGGAGGATCCAGCGATGGCTTGTCTTCGGTCTAAGCTGGAGCAATGGGTATGTTCCCTCACTCTTTCAGTTTACTTATGTCATTGTGGTGGTTTGTTAAGTGTTATTGTTGTATTTTCTTAATAGTTAACCAACATCGTGTTGGTGTCTTAGCGCAAGGTTGCTAAGGACCTCCGGATGAGGGAGGCGACTGCTGCCTCTTTACGCCCAGAGAGTCAGGTATAATTTCTGATTTTTGATGTGATTCTATTTAAGTTGTTTCATCTTGTTTGTTTATGACATATTTTGTGTTGGTTTACTTGGTTTTTCGTGCAAGCTGTTCTGTATTTAGCTCTTGAGGCTCCCCCTTAGGGGTCCGTTCCTATTCCTAGTCGGGTATATTTTAGTTGATACATTTATAGTTTATTAGTCATCGTAGAGTTATCTGATGTATTTGTTTGTTCTTGTTGCAGCCGCCTAGATTCTTCATTCCTTCCGTGTCGTTGTCGATCCCGTGACCGCTGAGACAGTCGAGCGCCTTCTGAGGGAGAGAGCAGATCTGGTATGGTCTTTTCTTATTCAAAGTTTTTTTTTTGTTCAAATATTTATATGTTGTCTCTCTTTAACTTGGTATGGTTATGCAGGTTCGTCAGTTTGAGGAGGCGCGATTAGAGGCGGAGCGAGCGCGCGCCACTCTGGAGGCCAGACGAGTCCTCGGGGAGGTGGAGATTCGTGAGGATCTGGTGATCGAGATGATGGCCACACAGAAGACTCATGCCGAGGCATTGGATGCAGCACGTCGATCGGTGCAGGCAGAGATGCAGGTGGCCCTGGATTAGATGCAGTATCATCTGGGGAGGGAGCGAGGGGCCCGTAGATCAGCTAGTCGGCTTGAGGGATCAAAGTCGAGGGCTACAGGGTTTTCGTCCGAGCAGTTGCGTCACACGTCGCGTGATCGTGTCAGGAGTGATACTCATAAGGATTCTGTCACTCGTGGGTATCCAGGTGGGCATCCTCCTCATTCTCAGTCGAGGCGGACTGTCAGTCAGGCGAGCGAGGGGGGCTCTATAGTGGGATCACGCCGTCTAGAGGTTCCAGTGACTCCAGGCGCCGGGATCATTTTTTTAGAGGACCAGTCTATGAACCTTCGAGCTGATGATACTGGGGACAGTGGTGCTCGACCGTCCTAGCGACAGCATAGGGAGTAGGTGTGTGCATGTGTATGTTTTGTCCATTATGAGTGCGCATTGTATATACAGGGGGGATGCCCCCAATGACGACTGTAAAGAAAAAAAATACAGGAAAGAAAATTTTTGACACATATATATTGAGATTTTTGGTTTAGGTATACCTGATCAACTGCTTTTCTTTTAGTTACCTCTTACGTCTACTTTTTCTTTTGTTCTTGGTGTCGTCAACCATCATCGGGACTTGGATGCTTCTTGAGCTGTCCAAGCAGTAGTTGAAGGTCGCTTCGTATCTGCACATGCAAAGGTAACGCCATTAGTATTTTTTATTCTCCCCCTTGCTAGTTGTCAAGGGAGTAAGTATCTCAGACCGGAGCCTGGTAACAAAGGTAGATATATGCTCTTTTTTCTTCTTCTTTTTTCTTTTTTTTTTTACTTCTTTTTCCTTTTTTTTTAAAGTAATGCAACAGGGAAAGAAAATAACTATCGTAGCAACAAGAACTAAAAATAATAAATAAAAATAAAATGCCTCAGTGTAGGGGCGTGATTGTATCGGCAATACAGTATCTTCGATAGCTTTCTTTGCACAGTAACTTCGACGTTCTTCATCTTTTGGTGGATAAATCAGCAATTTTTATATGATTCTCCTTTTGATCCAAAAAAAAAAAATGCCCCAACGTGTAGATGCAATGGAGCTTTTCTGGGCCTTTGATGAGCACTGTGGGTCTATGTGAAGTCGTGGGTATTAGGTGAGTTAGTCTTGAAGAGAGCGCTCATCAATACTGTCATGAAACTAGGGGGAGGTCTCTTTGATCAGGTCAGTTGCATATGGGGTCTATCTTTGGGTAGTGGTCATCCTATCCCATGGTTATATAGGGAAAAGTATGGTAAGTATAGCAGGTGATTGCATTAGTCGCCATTCATGAGTTTTCTGTTTCATTCCTTGGAATATCCTGCGAGGTTTCCAACTTATTGGCCAAAATATAAAAAGAAGTAAAAAAGGGATAAGGCTCAATGATGTGGGGAATAGTTTGTACCTAACGCTTCACAAAAGAAATGAGTAGCAGTCTTCTTCTCGGGGGAATGCGGGGTGCCATGATTGAGCTCTCCATCATGTTTCGGTACCATCAAAATCTCACAATCTGTGGTTAGCAGGAGTTTGTCCTCCTCCCACCAGCTTACGACGACATCTAGTAGTATAGGGATATCAGGGGTGCCATCGCAGCTTGTTTATACACTTCTGGTGAAATTACCAGAAATGTCCTCACGGCCTGCTTATGCTTCCCTGAGCTCATTAACTTGTTCATTCGTCATAATGCTCTCGCTCAACTTTTGATATATAGATATATTTTGAAAGCATCCTGCTAGCGCAAGAATAATGAGTTTTGATTGAACCTAGCATCTTCATTTTTTTGGCTCTAACATCTCCTCTAATGGTGGAGGAAGGAGAACGAGGATTAGGTGTTACTTATACTTTTGAAAGAGATTAGGTAGGTCACTAGTCCTTTGGTCGAATTGCCCGAATAAGAAGGTGGGCGATGAATGAGAGGTCTCAAGAATATTCTGGGGATTGAAGGCGTACGACCAATGAATGGGTCGTGACGAATATGGGGGTAATAACTATAAGTATTTAACCACGAGATGTGATGATCACAGGGCTAAGGGTAGTATTTTCTAATGTACATGGTGTTCCAAGGGCTAGGGAGTTCTTCCCCATCTTGGTTCGTCAATTTGTAGACATTTTCGTGGTATGCGGCTGTTATGACGTAAGGGCCTTCCCAGTTTAGTTTCAGTTTTCCTTTCGAATGGGCATGCTTAGAAGGCATGACTTTCTTCAAGACTAATTCTCTAATATTGAAGGTTCATTCAAGGACCTTCTTATCGTAAGCCTTTGCCACTCTCCTCTGATATACCTGAGCGTGATCGGCTGCCCTTAGACATGTTTCATCAAGCTGCTCTAGTTGCATGAGTAGGGTAATCCTCCTCTCGTCTAAGGATAGCTTATCATCGATTTGGATCTGTAGGGATGGTACTTCTATCTCATATGGTAGGATGGCCTCCATCCCGTAGGTAAGGAGGTAGGAAGTTTGGCTAGTGATTGTACGAATAAAAGTCCGATAGGCCCAGAGTACTTCTGGTAGTCGTTCAGGCAAGTCGGCTCCATTGCTTGTTTCTATTGTACATTTCAAATTTTGAATTAGCATTTTGTTGGTAGCTTCTACTTATCCATTTCCTTGAGGGTAGAACGGTGAGGAGTGGCGTAGATCAATGTCGAATTTCTTTCATATCTTCTGTCTTCTCTACAATGAACTGTGGTCCGTTGTCTGTGACAAACTTCCTAGGTACTCCAAACCTGGTGATGACATTCCAAACGATAAACCTTACGAGCATGGAAGCAGTGATTCTGACGTATGATTCGGCTTCTGCCCATTTAGTTTAGTATTCGGTTGCTGTAAGTATAAACGCATGCTTGTGAGTGTTCCCAACTGTGTCTTTGAAAGATCCGATGACATCGAAGGCCCACATCGAGAACGGCCATGGCGAGGTCATAGTGTTTAATGCAACTGATGGAGCTTTGATGAGTGCGGCGTGTTCTTGGAACTGCTTGCAGAATTGAACATAGAGGTGACAGTCTCTTATCATTGTCGGCCAGAAGTAGCCTTGTCGTACAATTTGATCGGCAAGTCTCGCTCATCGGGCGAGTTGGCAGCATTGTCCTTCGGAGGTTGTAACAAATTGTAGCAGTACTCCTTTAGTGAAGGCTTCTTTGTATAGTATTTTGCCAAGTATGCAAAATCTGGCGCATCGGTTCCTTATAGTCTTCCGTTTAATCTTTGTAGTTGATGTTTGAGAAAGTTTCAAATGTCGAAATACCATGGCTGCCCTTCGTTGGTTGGTGATCTTTCAAATCTGAACATAGCTGTAGACACTCCCATTTCGCCCTCTCGGAGTACACGAATTCGTTTGGTTAACCCTTGACCGTTTTAACCCTCGGCATGGGACCATGCAACTATACATGGTTGAGCATAGGTTGAAACAATAGCTTTGTAGCTCAGATCCCAATGTAGGGAGGCTATATACTAAGCAATAGTATATACTCAGAATGCAGATTAAAATAATAGTCCTGCATTCCATTCTTGAGACTATACCTGGACAACCCTGAATTAAGCACCTGAAAACCAGCACGTAATTCGATCACGAGCAGAACCACAAGCGCGCGATCAGTCCCCTTTCAGACTAACCTTCCTTTCACAAACCGTTTCGAGACTTGATTATGCGCCTGGAAACAGACGCGCGATCGGATTGAGCGCTACACCACTAGCGCACAATTGGCCTATGCCCGACCTAGTCTCCTACCCTTGACTCCTACGCTTCCTCGATTAAGCACTTCAGGTAACACGCTTAATCGGATTACGCACATCCCACCACGCGCGTAATTAGTCCTGATTTTGTTAGGACTAGGAAGCCCGCTGAGTAATTCAGCCCGTCGCTCACTGAGTCGGTGACCGACTCAAAGCGATTAAGCGCTAGAAAACTAGCGCGCAATTCAGTTAAGCGTCCGAAAAAGGGCGCGTAATTGAATGAAAACCTATAAAAGCTTTTTTTCTCGAAGAGAGAGAAAGAGGTTGCAAATTTTGAGAAATGAGAGCGTAAATTCTGAAACCAGAGAGCTCCGAGAACGGATCCCTAGAGCAATTAGCCATGATTTTAATATTCGAACTCCGAGATTTCTCTCCGCAACCCCAACCTTAGGTAAGAATTTAATTTTATTTTAGACTTAGGAATTCTCCCTTAGTTTAATTATTCAATTCTATTTCTAATTTTCAGACTGTAACACCCTCTTCGGACCGAAATTCTCTATATCCGATTCTAGTTCTTTGTTTCTAGAACCGGTTCTTAATCTAGCGGTCCGACATACCGACCTTATGCTCTGATTCTACTCTAAAATCTTAATCTACAGTCCTATCATTAATTTCTAATTCTGACTCTCAGAGTTCAGAACCAGTCCTTAATCATACGGCCTGATTTTTCTGATTTCAGTCCCAAATTCAGTCCTAAATTTTAATCTATAATTTAATTTTATATTTTCATACCGTCAAAAATCCAAAACTATAAATTTTAGTTCATAACTTTAGTTTCTCAATCTAATTTCTCATTATAATTTTGAATTCAACTCTAAAAATCCCCCATTTATTATTCAATTATCGACCTATCTTTTATCTCAGCCATCCGATTTGCTCACAGGAGCTTACCGAGGGTACTCGGGAACGAGGCCAATCCTCCTTAGCATAGCGGGCCAAACCCCCTTTTTTAGATTGTTTAGGGTTAACTAGTTAAAAAGTTAATTTTTCTATTTCGGTATAATGGACTAATTGCATCAAATAGGCCTTCATATCATTATTTGCTCTGATTCAATTCAGTCTTCTAATTCAGTCAATTTATTATCTCAACCAGAATTTAGGAAAATTAATTTGCTTATTATTATTTAGATTTCTACCATAATCGATCTATAGGTTATGATTCTAAAAGAAAAGTTAATTTTGTTGCCTCGATTATCAATTTCTATTTTTAGTAAATTGATTATTGCTTTAATTAGAGTCGTAGTAAAAATCAGTCTTCTATTCTTTTAATTAGAATTCTCGTAAGATTATTTTAATTGCTTTAGTAGTAATTGCCATACAATTGATACATCTGCTTGTCTAGAATTACAATAAAATTAACATACCTGCTCTATCTAGAATTGCGATATAATTGAACTCTTTTATTTAATCGAAATATTACTGGAATTGATACACATGCACTCCTAGTGCCAGTAGGAGACTAAAACTAATTGGACTCTTAGTAGTACCAGGACTTTGATATTAATTGGACACCTAATGATACCGAGAAACTCAAAACGACTGGACTCCTGATAGCTTCAGGACACTAAATAACCCATCATAATAAGCTCACATAATCATAACTAACAATCAAAAAGGAGAATCTAAATCGGCCACAACCGCAATAAGGGAATCGAAAAAGAAAGCTAAAACTATCTAATTAAAAGATGACACTACTGCTGACGTTCGCAAGCGGACAATTCAGTATAGAAGTAACCCACACCCGCTTAAAAGCGTGATCATTGACGTGTTATAGCATCGATAAATATCTGCAGCTGGTGATCGTAAATTAAGTAGGAATCCTCCTAGGGAATTCTTCCTATTATTATTTATCTCCACCTTATCACATACACCACATCGCTACAGTCCATCAGGACAGAATTGGAAGCCACTTATTCAACGGGAACCGAGAGAAACCCAGAAAAAGCGCCCACCAACAGACTGGCGATCACGATGGGACACTTTTGTAAACCCCTTCTTTTTCTTTAGATAGTTAGCTTTATTTTACTTTTCTATTTGTCTTTCCCATCGTGTCATTTAAATTTAGATTATATATATATATATATATATATATATATATGAGTCGTCGCCAAAGACTCGAAATGTCTGGCATACGTAGAGTAAGTTTAGGAGACCCGCCGTTGTGGGGGTTTCATAACAACCCTGCCTACGAGGAAGAACCACCTTATACTTTTAGCCCACGACAACCTGAAGTCAACATGGCTGGTGAACAAGAGAACCCCTTTTCTACACCACACGCTGGTAATAGCCATAGCGACAGAAATAATAGCTCTGGACAAAATCTCACCGCTCAACAAATTATAGAACTTAGCATCCAAAGAATATAAAGAGGAGGCAATGATTCTTAAGAGTTGCTTCGAGGATTGGCTGCTGCATATGAAACCATTAGGGGACAACAAAATTCAGGAGAGCAGGAGCAACAAGAGAGACCACCTTCTACCCCAAGCACGGTGTCAACCCGCGCTACGCCATTGAGGCAACATACTCATGTTCTTTAATGACAGTTTGCCAGACAAGGGTATCTCACGCGTCACTCTCAAAGACAACACTATAAAAGTTGAAGACCTCCCAAAAATGCTCGATGAATATATGGCCAAGAGGGAATGCCCAGGTCGCTCGTTCGAATTCGATAAATTCTGTCGAGACATTGAATTTGACCTACCCATAGGATTTAAACAGCTAAAATTCACCAAATACAATGGCACCAAAAATCCGAACCATCACTTGGCCCTCTTTTGTAATGATTGCCGACCTATACGCAACAATCAAGGACTTCTCATTCACTACTTTCAACGTTCATTAGAAGGAGAAGCTCTAGACTGGTTTGCGGAGCTCCCACTTTATAAGATAGAGACTTTTGATGAGCTAATCGGTCAATTCCTAGACCAATATAAACACTTGACTCAAGAGACGGTTAGCCTCAGCGACCTGATAGCGGCCAAGTAAGGACCAGATGAAGAATTCACCGACTTCGTCACTAAATGGCGAAAGCTTGCTGCTAGAACTGGCACTTCAATGAAAGAAAAAGATTCAATTGACATCATCATTAACAATACTAAGGAACCACTAAGGAGTGCCCTAGTCATCAGCGATTGCCCCGACTTCACTGTACTTCACTCTCGGGCGTCCCGACTGGCGCGACACATCAAGGGCGGAGATCTTGCATTATCCCTAGTCACGTCAAAGGTGGGCTCCTCCAACGAGTCAAAACTAAAAAATCATAAGAAAATCTCAGGAACCAAACAAGTTAATACGGTTGTCAATCAAGGGCAAAATTTGAATAACGGGAACTTCCCACCATGCAACTTCGAGCAGAACCAGACCCAACAATGATACGCTAGTCAAAATCAGGGCGCCAATCAACACAAGTACGCAAACCAAAACTAGGGCCAAAACCATAACCAAGGCCAATATCAAAATAGAAACCAATACCCTAACACTTATCAGGCCCAAAATGCAGCACATAATCGATCGGCCCACGCGCCGAATTATAATAGTGTACCTTCACCTCAGAACTTTAACCCAACTAGGGGACCCTACCAGCCAAAGCGGAAACACTATCCCCCTTTACCCGATACTATTTCCAATGTTTTCTGCCTCCTTAGTGCCCAGAATCTCTTACGATTTCCATAAGAAAAGCCTAGCCCATGGCCTGCAAATCTTGACTATGGTAAATATTGTTCTTTCTATCGATACGCAGGACACAACCTAGAGGACTATTGGGTTCTCAGGGATGTGATCTATGACATGAAAGATCGGAACCAAATTGATTGGGAAGTGCTTAAGAACCCTGACCCAAATAAGAATCATCTCCAACATAATTTAGGGATCATAAATAACCCCATGCCCAACCACAACCAAGGGACACCGTCCCAAGTCACTACTGTAGATCTCCCCAGTCAACCTTATTTCCAACCTTCAACATTAATCACTTGTATCCTACCCTCCGACGCTGTTACTACCCCTATAAGAACTCCGTCCTCCTTACACCCCTCTACCTTGATCACAATGATTGCGCCACCGATCCCGCTTCCATATCCAAAGTTTACTCAAATACGAGTCTATTCCTTCAGGGCCAGGAGGCCATTCCTCCATCATTCCCCACTAGAGCCATTGACCCCGCCAAATCCTGAATCACCAGTGTTACCACTCCTTTCACCCGACTCTGAATCTGAGTGTGGAGACTATGCTCTCCAAACCGTCATTCCAACTGTTGCACGAATAAACAGTGTCGCCCACACGACTCCCAACCAAGAGAGTGAAGCTAGAACTGAGTATCCTTCAGATGAAGAGCAAAGTGAACAAAAAGAATACCTAAATTCATGCGAGACATTGGTCTCCACTTTCTTAGAGGAAGAAGATCACACGCAATACCTCCCACCTTGGAGTAGTACCATACGGACACGCACTCCGAACCTTAACTTTACTCGCTTCACAAATGCACCGACATCGAGGCATGATAGGTTTGACCAGCAATCAGCCTACCCTATTCTCAAGTTAGGAACCAACTATCCACCTCCCCCTTTCCCGCGGAACAAAAATTTCCCGCCGGTACAACTACCCGAGGGGAACACGAGAGAAAAGGAAGTTGACTTACCACTCCCACCGCACGTTATCCCACCACTAATTCCCGTACCACAACCACCTCAACCACCTACACCTAGGGCCCATCGGTCGGGCAAAGAAATAGCACTTGAGCCAGGGCAAGAGTATGATTTATTACGACATCTCCAAAAGATCCCAGCTCAGATATCTATACTAGAACTCATCAAGAAGTCGCCTGATCATCACCGACTGTTAATAAGGACACTCAAGTGGACGAAGACATGACCTTGGATGAGTTTCATCAAATTACCTCTATCATGGCACAACCTCCTGCCCTCACATTCACGGATGCAAACATGCCTAAGGAGTCACTTCGTGGGAGCGCTGCCCCCATATATCTTATAGTCATAATCAGAGAGTTCTCTGTGCTCCATGCACTAGTCGACACAGGTGTGGGACTCAATATTTGCCCTCTCACCACATTGAAAATACTTGAATACATAAAACAAGATGTCAAGCCCTCGGCCTTGTCACTCATAGCCTACGACGGCTCACGTCATTTCGTAAAAGGAACTATCAAACTTTAGGTTCGCCTTAGACCCATGAAAAAAGAGGTTACGTTCTATGTTGCTGACTCTGCTAGTACAATAATGTCATTTTAGGCAGAAAATGATTAGAATCAATGAAGGTTGTCATGTCCACATACCATCAATGCATTAAATTCCCGTATGAGGACTCCATCATCCGTATATACGCTAATGCATCTCTTCAGGAGATGGATACCGATTACGCAACAAGTATTCCGACGGCCCATGAATCCATACTAAATATAGGCCACATCCAAAAGACACGAATTCCTGATGAAGCAGCTGTCGTAGGAGTCTACTCACTTGCCCTTCCTGGTTTTCACCCAGAGTGACAACAAGAGCTAATGAGGAGGGAGGTTGGCCCAGACCTCGCTAGATTATACGACATCAACCCAACAGCGATGAAAGGGTGGGATCTTATGTACCAACTCGGATATGTCCCCCACATCGAACTCGGTAAGAATAAGCAAGGTCGTGTGAAACCTATATCCCTAACTAAAATACGCAAGCACATAGGATTAGATTACCGATCGAACAGCCAACCAACCGATTTATTCCTTACCTCACCAAAATGGTCTCTTTATAACCACTTTGTCTATGGAACTACTGAGACAACAGATGTTCCAAAGCAGAAGGGAGTATCCTGTGCTAAACCCCAGGAGACCGAAATTGAACTAATATCTAAAACATTCAATAGTTTGACAAACTTGAATGATGATAACGACGAACCCCTCAAAGGAGTCAAACCTTTGTTTAACACTAAAAATCTCATAGAAGGAAGAAAAAAAGACCCTTCAAAATTCGAACCGCAATTACAGGATTGGGAATCTATAGATGAAGAAGATTTTCACATAGCGGCCTTACAAGATGACGAAGAACACTCACGGTCACCATGGGAATGGGATGATACCTTGCAAGAAAATATTAATTCATATAGCATCCACCTTTGCCTCGGCCTTGGAGGATTGGAATGCCCATGGGACTCACCTTGTATCTTTCACCCATATCAACCCCTGTGCGAAGCATGCACTCGCATACTAGAGCAATTTGCTAGCAAGATCACGCATCCTATAACGATCGAGGTGAACGGAGCCGACCCTGCAACTATAAGCATGACCAGTAATCCACCAATCTCGCTCTTGGCACCAGAAGAGAGAAGACCCGATGGTCAGTTATTCAACTCAGGAGGAAATACCTATGTTCCACTCCTAGAGTTTGAAGAGGAGTTTGAATTAGACGCTCCTTCGTCCCCAGATGCACTGCAACTCTAAATATTTTGGTAACCGCTCGAGGAAGAGTGGTGACCTCCACCAAGTGATGATGAGGACTACTGGATAGACCTCCCTGCACTCGAATTGGCAGAGCAAGCCAACCTAGAACTTCATGCCTTATCAGATCCAGAGAGTGAGTTGGATAATATCATCGACCATAACTTGGAAGGATGGGAATGTCCTTGGGAATCTCCTTGCATTTCTTACCATTACCAGCCCCGCTGTCGAGCATGTGCACTCATCCCAACATATAAGGAAGATCAAGAGAAAGAGTTCCCTCCCCCTGGGGACCCTTTAGGAGATTTTTCCTTACGAGAAGGACAATCATCTCATAACTCTGACGACGATAGTTCAATCAATTATGATCTCTCGAGCTTCTTCAGGGAAGAGACAATCAACCTAGAAGAGGAAACTCAAACTATGATACCCCTGTCATCAGCATTGCTTATTCGAAAGATCCCATTGGATGAGGACTCCAAAAAAAAAACACCAAATTTGCAACAAGTCCTTATTCCCCGAAGGATCGCCCAAACGGCTCCCGCAACCATCTCGCTCCCTCAACAGAGGAAGCGGCACTCCCGATGCCTCTTGAGGCCACCGACCTTGTACCATATTTATTGTCAAAGATCAAAAAATAGAAAATATAGAAAACCTAAAAAGTTAGAAACACAAAACCCAAAAAAATTAGAAAACCATGAAAAAGAAAGGGAACTCTTTATCCCGACTCAAGTCTGTAGTCAACGAGGGGACTTCCCTCTAACTCCTGACCCGTCTCGCGTGTAAGGACGCAAAGCCTTCAGGCTAAGTCATAAGCAAGTCATCATACCAGAAGAGATACTCTACGACTTCGAGAGAAGAATTAATAACCTTGACCTTCACTTTACCAAAGATCTTTCAGTCATAAATTGTGCCGATGAAGAGTTACCTTACGTAAAAATAAATCCCCAGCCTAGTAATTTCACGGTATATGAGCTTATCGAGGATGAAGGAGGAACACCAGGCCCTGATGAGACTCAGGACTTTCGGCGGGTTATTAAACGTTTTGACGAACAGACCTAGGCTGCTGCAGAACCCACGGAGGAAATCAATTTTGGCACTGACAAGAAGCCAAAGAAACTATTAATTAGTGCGACGCTCAATTCTAGAGAACGTCAATAGATTGTACAAATCCTACAGGAACATCTTGACTCTTTTGCATGGTCCTACAAGGACATGCCTGGTTTAGACCTAAGCCTAGTAGAACATCGTCTTGTCTTAGACCCCGATGCAAAACCTATTAAGCAGAAACTTCGCAGGATGCACCCCCAAATAGCCCTTCAAGTCAATGAGGAAGTTGACAAGTTATACAAAGCTAAATTCATTCGAGTTGTCCTCTATGCCAAGTAGGTCGCCAACATAGTACCTGTCGCCAAGAAAGACGATAAGGTGTGACTTTGCATTGACGTTCGAATTCTCAATCAGGCATGCCCAAAAGATGACTTCCCACTCTCACATATTGACACTCTTATTGACAACACTGCGAGACATGAGATGCTGTCTTTTATGGATGGTTTCTCTGGATATAATCAGATCAAGTTAGCAGAGTCTAACCAAGAGAAGACTTCCTTCACCACACCATGGGGAACTTACTGCTATGTCGTTATACCTTTTGGGCTCAAGAATGCGGGAGTCACATATCAACGCGCCATGATGGCTATTTTTCACGATATGATGCATAAGTGTGTAAAAGTTTATGTTGATGACATATTAGTGAAGTCCCAGACGCGAGTAGGACACGCTGAAGCCCTTCGGCCAGTGCTACAAAGAGCTAAGAAATATCAACTAAAAATGAATCCTAAGAAATGTGTTTTCGGAGTCACCTCTGAAAAATTACTTGGTTTTATAGTTAGCAACCAAGGGATTGAAGTCGACCCTGTGAAAGTGAGAGCCATTTTAGAGATGCCACCTCCCAACAATATTAAGGAATTATGAGGTTTGATAGGAAGATTGCAATTCATCAGGAGATTTATCTCTCAGCATTCAAACTGATGTGATCCTTTCTACAAACTACTTAAAGGAGGGATTGAGTACAAATGGGATGACCAATGCCAGCATGCTTTCGATAGCATTAAAAAATACCTCCTTAACCCACCAATACTATCGCCACCAGTTCTCGAAAGACCCCTAATCCTATACCTTTCAGCAAACGATAAAGCGATGGGAGTAATCTTAAAATAATATGAAGAAGATAGCAAGAGAGAGATGGCCATTTACTACCTTAGTAGAACGATGGTCGAATACGAACGAAAGTACACCCCTATGGGGAAGACATGCCTCACATTGGTATGGGCTTCAACTAAATTACGACATTACTTTAGAGCACATAAGATACTAGTGCTATCCCGAATGGATCCTCTGAAGTGCATATTCGAAAAGTCTGCCATATCAGGGAAGATCGCCCGCTGGCATATGCTATTATAAGAGTTTGATATCACTTATATAATCCAAAAGTCGATCAAGGGGCAAGCCATTGCAAATTACCTCACAGATCTTCCACTCCCGAATGATGAACCTATACACGCAAACTTCCTCGATAAAGACTTACTCACAATTCATAACAAAGAGCCCGATAAAATCTCATGGACTCTCTATTTCGACAATGCTCTAAATCACAAAGGGAAGGGCATCGGAATAGTCCTTCTAAGCCCGGAAGGAGTGATGATATCCAAAGCTTTTCAATTAGACTTTCCTGTTATCAATAATGTTGCAAAATATGAAGCTTTTATAGCTAGATTGCGGACAGCGTTACAATTAGGTGTCAAACAGTTAAAGACCATAGGCGATTCTAAACTAGTAATCTCGCAACTCATAGGAGAATGGAAAACTAAAGGAGATTGATGAGATACCTAGAGACCGCTCAATATTTGGTGAAGAAATTTGAAAAGATCTCTTTCACACACATCCCTAGATTAGAAAACGAGTTAGCAGATTCTTTAGCCACAATAGCCTCTGTCATCCAGATACCTATCGGCCAAAATACCAAGACCTTCTTCCTTGAAAGATTAACAGTACTTGCCCACAAAGTAGCATGGACCGTTGCAAGGGAACTACCAATTCTCCCTATCAGCATGGAATCAAAAAAAATAATCACTCTAGAAAATTATGCTGAAACAGAAACCGAAGTCGCTATGTTCAGATTCGAGAAATCACCAACCGATGATGGACAGCCATGGTATTTTGATATCCAAAATTTCTTGAAACATCAACACGTTTTCCTATATACCACGAAGATCGAACAAAAGACTATAAGAAATCGGTGCGCCTAATTCTATATACTCGGCAAAATATTATACAAAGAAGCCTTCACCAAAGGAGTACTATTGCAATGCGTTACGATTGCCGAAGGACAATACATCATCCGAGAAGTACACGCCAGTGCCTGTGGCTCCCACTCCGGTAAACAAAGACTCACCGATCAAGTTGCATCACAAGGCTACTTCTGGCCGACGATTATAGGAGACTGCCACCTCTACGTTCAATCCTGCAAACAATATCAAGAGGACGCTGCACTTATCAAAGCTCCATCAGTTGTACTAAACAGCATGACCTTGCCATGGCCATTTTCGATGTGGGCCTTTGACATCATTAGACCGTTTACAGACACCATTGGGAATACTCACAAGCATGCGTTCATACTTACAATGACCGAATACTACACCAAATAGGCAGAGGCCGAGTCTTATGTCCGAATCACCGCTTTGACACTCGCAAGGTTTATAGTTCAAAATATCATTACCCGGTGTAGAGTACCCAGAATGTTCATTACCGACAACGGACCGTAGTTCATTACGGAAAAGACAAAGAAGTTATGCAAGAAGTACGACATTGATTTATGCCACTCATCGTCATTCTACCCTCAAGGCAATGGACAAGCAGAAGCTACAAACAAGACGCAGATCCGAATCTTGAAATGGACTATGGAAATAAGCAATAGAGCCGACTGGCCCAAAGGATTATCGGAAGCACTCTGGGCCTATAGGACCTCTATTCGTATGGCCATTGGCCAAACTCCCTACGTCCTCACCTGTGGGATGGAGGCAGTCCTACCATATGAGATACAAGTCCCATCTTTACACATCCAACTCGATGATGAGATATCCTTAGACGAGAGGAGAATTGCTTTACTTACTCAGTTAGAGCGACTCGATAAAACACGCCTAAGGACAGCTGATCACGCTCAGGTATATCAGAGAAGAATGGCTAGGGCCTATGATAAGAAAGTCCTTGAATGAACCTTTAACATTGGCAAACTAGTTTTAAAGAAAGTTATGCCTTCCAAACACGTCCATCCAAAAGGAAAACTGAAGCCGAGCTGGGAAGGCCCTTATGTTATAACAGCCGCATACCCTGGAAACGCATACAAATTGGCGAACCAAGATGGGGAAGAACTCCCTAGCCCTAGAATGCCATATACCTTAGAAAATACTATCCTTAGTCTTATGATCATCATATCCCATAGTTAAAATACTTATACTTATCATCCCCGTAGTCATCACGACCCATCCATTGGTCGTATGTCTTCAATCCTTAGGATATCCTTAAAAATCTTCGACTTGCCGCCCACCATTTACACTCGGGCGATTTGATTGAAGGATTCGTAACCTACTTAAAACTCTTTTCAAAAGCGTAAGAAACACCCGATTCTCATTTCTTATCCTCGCCATTGGAGGAGACGTTAGAGTAAAAAAAATGAAGATATTAGGTTCAATCGAAACTCGTCATTCTTGCGCCAGCAGGATGCTTTCAAAAAAATGTACACAAAAAATATATATCGAGCGAGAGCATCACGACGAATGAACAAGTGAATGATCTCAAGAAAGCATAAGTAGGCCGTGAGGACATCTCCAATAATTTTACTGGAAGTGTATAAGCAAGCTGTGAGGGCATCCCTGATATTCTCATACTACTAAATGTCATCATAAGGTGGCGAGAGGGGGATAAACCCTTGCTAGCCATAGAATGCGAGATTTTGATGGTACCGAAACATGACGAAGAACTCGATCATGACATTCCATACCCCTCAAAGGAGAAGATTGTTACTTACCCCTTTTGAAAAGGTATTAGTTACAAACTATTCTCCATATCACTAAGCCTTACCTCTCCCCCTTCTAGTTTTATTTTGGACGATGAATCTGAGACTTCATAGGATATTCCTAGGAATGAAATTGAAAACCACCGAATGACGATCGATGCAATCACCCATTATACTTACCATGCTTTTCCCAAATAACCACGGAATAGGATGATCAATACCCTAAGATAGACTCTTGTACGGTATTAATCGAAGGACCTCCCCCCGGTTTGGAGACAGTACCAATGCACTTTTCTGCAAGACTAATTCACCTAATACCCATGACTACTTATAGACCCAAAATACTTATCTAAGGCCCAGGGAAGCTCCATTGCATCCACACGCTGGGGCATTTTTTTTTTATGGAAAAAGAAGGTAAGTACCGAAAGTGTCGACCTGACCACCAAAAGATGAAGAATGTTGAAGATACCGTTCAGATAGCGTTATCAAAATATTGTACTGCAAGCTCAACCACGCTTCTATGTTGGGGCATTTTTTTTTATTTTATTTTTTTAATTTGTCATTATCTCTATTGTCATTTGCTTTCTCTGTTGCACTATTTATTATTTCAAAAAAAAGAAAAAAAGAAAGAAAAAAAAAAAAAAGAAAAAAAAAAAAGAGAGGCCTGTACCCACCTTTCTATCACCAGACCCTGGTTTGAGATATTTTCTCCCCTTGACAACTGGCAAGGAGGGGAACAAAACTACTGATAGCATTACCTTTACATGTGCAGACACAAAGTGACCTTCAAACCAATACCAGGCCAGCTCAGAAGGCATCCAAGTCCCAGTGGCAGCTGACGACACCGAAAGCAAAAAAGAAAACACCAAAAGGAAATCAAAGGAGGAGAAGCAAATCAGGTACGTAGACATGTACCAAAAAAAATAATCCTTTCTTTTTTTCTTCACATTTGTCACTGGGGACACTCCCCCTATTTATAATGCACATACAATGAATATAAACAAACATACACACACCCGCATTCCCTATGCTACCGCTGAGGAGGATGAGCGCCACTATCGTCAGCCCTGAGGTCCATAGACTGATTGTCTGAAAACACAATCCCGGCACCAGGAGTCCTCGGGACCACTAAACAGCGAGGACCAGCCACTGAACCCCCCTCACTAGCCTGACTGACCGACCACCTCGACTGAGAATGAGGAGGAAGCCTCGCATGACTTCCCCGAATGACGAAATCCTCACGACTATCGCTCCTGTCGTGACTGCGAGAGGTATGATGAGACTGCCCAGCTGAAGAACTCGTAGCCCTTGACTCCGACCCCTCATGATGACTAGCCGACTTGCGCGACCCCCGCTCGCCCCTCGTCAGGCAATAATATAACTGATCCAGGGACACCTGCATCTCTGCCTGTGTCATCTAACACACTGCCACTAGTGCCTCCGTATGAGTCCTCTTCATGACCAATATCTCGACCATCAGATCCTAATGACTCACCACCTCTCCGAGGACCCGTCTTGCCTCCGGAGTGGTGCGCGCCCGTGCTACCTCTAGCCGTGCCTCCTCCAGCTGACGAACCTGTATAACTCTAATGAATCAGAAGAAGCAAACATATGTATATACGAACAACAACAAAACTCAAAATGAAAAATACATATATACCAGATCTAGCCTCTCTCCCAGAAGTCGTTCGACTGTCTCTGCAGTCACAGGATCAGCAGATGGCACCCGAGGGATGGCAAATGCAGACGTCTGTAACGAGAATAAACAAATGCATCAGATAAATATTATGATAACAAATAACTTACGAACCCAATAACTAAAGCATGCCTGGGTAACGGACCCCTGAGGAGGAGCCTCGGGAGCGGAGTCCGAAACTGCTTGAACAACCAAAAAAACAACAAACAACAAGCCAATACGAATGCGTTAGAATAAATAGAAATGAATAATCCAAACTAAGTTACACTAAACCATACCTGACTCTCAGAACGTAGAGAGGCGGCAGTCGCCTCCCTCATCTGCAAGTCCTCAGCAACTCGACGCTGAAACATCGACGCACATTAGTAAACCATCAAGCCAACATAATAATAACGCCTAACCAACCAATACAGTAATACAAGTAAACTGAAGAGTGATGGAACTTACCCAATACTCTAACTCATACCGCAAATGAGCTATCGTTGGATCCTCCCGACTGGAGGAAGCCACTGATATGCCCGAGCTGAAGCCCCTGCAGCGAAAAGCTCTGCTATCTAGAAACGCCACCAATATCGCAACATTAGCGAGGATCCCCGAACCGTCAATAGTTAATAAGTCCAATCCAAGGTACTTACCAATCGCTCGATCTTCGAACGTAAACTAGCCTCCACCGCGTGACTCGCCTGCTGCTGGCCGCGCAACAACTCGATCATCGCCTCCTGGCGAGCACCTCAGACTCTCTCTTAGACTAGCCACGATGAAAACTAGACCACTATATTAAAAACATTACCAGGATAAACCAATATAATGCGCCGATGAATTAAAACCAGTAAACTAACTCACCAGGAGCTGACGAGCCTCTGCTAGTCGAACTCCTAACTCATCCTCCGCCGCTCTGGCCCTGGTAACTGACTCAGTCAAAGAACACAACATCTCCTAGTCAAGACGAGGAGCATGCCCCATCTACTCCATCGCCATATGGAGGGCGTCCAATGCTCCCTGTAAACTCGCTGTGAGGTGGCCCTCCTCTAATGTGACCAACCTCTCCCTCAGTGCCGACGCCGACTCCGGCCTGCCGACAGCAAAAGAACCACTACCATGAAAAATATGGGTGAAGAGATGCCCACCACCCAACACGCCAAACCACCTCCTATACTCTCGCACATCAGCCCCATCACGCGCCCTCGTGACTCTAGTCCCCCCAGCTCTGAAATCGGCTATCTGGAGCGCCATCCGCTCCTCAAAATTCTGGCCTGGAGGGCCGGTCATCCTCTTACCCACCCTGTGGTTAGTTGCCAAAGGGACTCCCTGATCGAGTCCCAACTGCCGTACCACCCGAGAGGTGTGAATCCTTTCCACTCGCTCAAAATAATGGACCCATATATACACATCGAAGAAGGGCCGACCGAACTCAATCACCGCCTCACCTACGTCCTCTATACCATCATAAGGTCTCCAGATCACCTATCCAAAAGAACAAATCAATCCATGAGCAAAGCCTAAAGGCCACCAAAAAAAAGATGAGGTCAAATGAAAACATAAATGCCATATACATACCTGCCCTGCATGCATATCCTCGAAGAGGCCTCGTGCAGTCTGAAGGTCAGCCGACCAATGAAGACCCCTCAATGCCTCTCTCCACACGTACATCCATGGGAACGTGAATGAAATCTCTGATGGAACCCCTAGGCGCAGAAAAGTGAAATGATCGTAGGCTCAAAACTGAAAATGATAACATAACAACAACGACTACACGCAACAAACGTTAAGATCGTCACTATGACCAAAGGTTAAAAAAAAAGAGGGGTCACTGCGATACCAATTTAACTAAAACTCACCTGGAGAAATAAGAGGAAACCTCCGATCGATGCTATCCCCTGACCCCGACGGTAAAAATGCTAGTAGAGATGCGCCAACTCAGTCGCACCCTACGCGTAGGTCAGAACTTGGTCTAAATCCCCCAGAATCATCAAAAATAACTCGGTGATGCATCCCTGAGTCAAAGAAGAGAAAAGTACTGTGTCCAAGAAGTGCATCAAGAATGCTCGGAGCACCCTATCCGTGGCCAATCCCGGCTCGGTCAAGGGCTCTCGACCCATCACCCTCGCACAACGTGCATTATAAACCGCTGCTGCCTCCAAATGACGCCTCGGAGGGGTGAACCCACTCGCGAACAACATCGGGCCTCGATCCACTCAACCTATAAGGCACACCTAGGATCTCCTCACATACCTCTAAATAACTTCCTGCCATCTGCCCTGTGATCGGCTCACCCTCAAAATGAAGACTAGTAATGCAGACCTAGTCCTCAGGGGTTGGCAGCATCATACCTACTGGAAAAAGAAGCGCCTGATGCCTCTCGCTCCACCTCTCTATAATTGCCGTGATCAAGCCCCGATCAACCTGGAAAGGCTCCAACTCTAAAATCATCCTAAACTCGAAAGACACCAATCGCTCCCGCTGAAACTCCGGCAAGGCACTGTACCAAGTATGAGACTCGGTCCATGCCGTGTTGATAGTCAGCTGCGGGGGCTCCTATTGAACAAAACACAAACAATGACAGTAAGACTAACGCACACCTATGATGAAAGATAAACAAATTTAAAGTGCAAGCAGATGAAATACACCCAAACCACATAATAATAACTTACAACGAACACACAAAATATGATAAGAACAACTAAACAATACATGCTGTCATAATACACAAGTAAACACGACCCATAATCAATGTAGGTTCGACGTAAATTATAAGGGTTTACGGATCCTCACGAGCCTATGTCATTGCCTGAATGTTCAGGAAAAATGGAAGAACTCTTGCTTACGGGGACCTACCCAGTCTCTAGCAAAGAAATCCTCTAGTGGATAATGCCTACGATCCTGAGGCTCAGCGCCTGGCTACTCCTCACCCTACTCACCCTCAACTTTATTGCCCTCCTCCTCGGCTACCCCTGGCTCAGCCTCGGGTACCTCCTCCCTGACCGCCATTTGGTCGCCCTCGGGGACTCTCTCCGTGACAATCTCCCTGATATCCGCCTCTATGGCAACGGCTCTAGCCTGTGCCCCCGAACTCTCACCTCCATCGCTCATCAACATCCCCTCCAACTCAGAAATAGTGAGCTTTGGCCTACCAACACCCTCACCCTCTATCTGATACAAAGAGCTTGAAAAACTGAAGAAAATGAAAGAAACAGCACCCGAAACGGATGATCGGATCACAGGATATCACGAAAATATGAAAAAAAAATGAGCACACAGACACTAGGAAACAAGAAAATCAAAGACTAAAACGGATCGCGTGACGAAAATGAGAAGTTCTGAACTATTTATAGAAGCCGCTCGAATTGTGCGCTTGAAATAAAATGCTCAAAAAAATCACACGCCACTCATACAATGCTTAATTCGGATCACACGCTCACTGATGAGTGCGCAAATGGTTTGTCGCCCGCTCACATCTATCTGACCGGTTGATCACGCGCATTACTGAGAGCACGTAATCACCTCAAAAATTTATACGTCAGCACGGGAATGCCAGCGGTCATGTTCATCTTGCGCAGAGGTTCAAACGATTAAATGAATTAAACGCCTATGAACTAGCGCGTAATAACTCTTCACCCTTCCAAAATGCGCACTCGAATTTTGGCGCGTAATTAGAATAAACGCCCGAAGATAAACACATAATTTGCCCAGAAATAAGATTTTCACACCCAAGACAGCAAGCCAAAACATGAAATTAGGACATTCCTGACATTTACTATCGACCCGAATTACACCCTTAGGAAAACCACCAAAAACACTTCTAACTTAAAGAAACACGCGCCCCGAAAGGAAAAGAGAGCCCCCCAAGACTAAGACCGTACGACAAAAATGCACTCTCCTTCACATTTATCAATTACACCAAAAGGAAAGGTAGCCCCCATCTCCCATACATTCTAACAAAAAATATATATAACAAAAAAATGCCCCCCAACGCCTCTATATCCCTTGAGTTAAAGCTATAAAAAAAAACAACAAAAGAAGAGGAAACTACCCCTGGTGCTCCCTGAATTTAATAAATCTAAATTAAACTAAACACAAATAAATAAACATCACATGAGTCAAACACGATACCGAGAAAGTCGAACCAAAACAAGATAAAAGATTTAGAGAACACAACCACTTTATAGATCAATAAAATAATTATAAAATACACCGACGGTATACCCTCTGAATATATAGTCAAAACAAGAAACTTAAAATCCTCATGTTCAGGCAATGCCTGAATCCGGATCTATTTGGGAAACTAGAAATCTCAGAGAAGCCCGGAGAAGGAAAACACCCTGAGCAAATTCTAGCCGTGATAGCCTCTTCCCCTTGCCCCGAACTGATAGAAAAGGAAGAGTGGCTCACAGAAAGCCACCCAGGACCTGTATATCCATTGTTAGAAGCTCCCCTTGGACACATTAAAAAATGAGGAGCAACTAACACTGAATCCGCAGAGCCTACCGAGGAAAAATAGGCATCGGTCATGATAACTCTGACCTTGCCTTATCCTTGGGCTCCCTCTCTACCACCTTTTTCTCTTCCATCTCTTCCCCCGATGGGGTGGCACTTCAAGTTAGATTGATAGCACCAACCCTAACGTCACTCTGAATTCTCAATCCCGTCCATTCTCATTATCCACTTAATAAGCACAACCCATCGGGTCCAATACCCAAGAGACGAAATAGAAAGGAATAAAAGATATTAATAAATAAATAAATAATGTCCCAAAATTACAAACACAAGATGCCCCAAACAAAAAAAAGGGGCAGAAAACTTTCAAACTTTAAACTTTAAATAAGAGAACAAAATATTCAAACCCAAAACCTCAAACTCAGAGATTTATAAACTGTCCTTTGAATCACCAACTGACAAATGTCACACATCTGAACTCCCTACCAAGCTGATTGAATCCAAAACCATACACATACCCCTTTAAAAGACCATGATCCATGACAACCAAGATGAACCAATAATTACACGATACTTGCCCCTCTAAAAAAATAAACTCCTCAAGTCTAGATAGACCAATAGGATTCAAACACTTAACACCCATCTAGAAACTTTAAATTAAACCCTGAATTCATACGCTTCTAACAAGTGTCATCTCCAATCAAACACTATGTGAAAATGAAGAATAAGCAACACTACTTGCCTAAAGAAAACCACAGTCTCTGGCTGTTGTGGACAAATCTACCGATACAACTGCCCAAATCAATAGTTTCTAAAATGCAACGGCCTATTTCGTATATGTAAGCCTACTCGAACCCGTGACCTTAAGTTATAAAGTATATTGGGCGTCTCTTTCATAAAATGCAACGGCCCGGTTTTGTATAACTAAGGTGACTCGAACTTGGGACCTTAAGTTGGAAAATAAATTGGGCGCCCAAATGCCCTTCTAAATGAGATTGAGCGCGGGAACGTCTCTCCAAATACCCATTTCTCTTCTTAGTCCTTGCTAATCGTCTTCATTCGATGTGATCCTAAGCCCAAGCTTGATTCAATTCGATCCTCCTCGTTTCCATAACCCAAAGCTTGATTCAATGCGATCCTCATCGTTTGCGTAAGCCAAAGCTTGATTCGATGTGATTCTCATCATCTCCATAAGTCGAATGAAGCTTGAAGCTCTAAAGCAACATTGAAGAAACGATTAGGTAGGGTTTTTATTTTATTTTATTTTCTCCCGGGGATCATCGTTGCGGTAAGATCTGATACCTTTTTTTGTTTTAATCTCTGTTTCTCATTTCATTTGATTGGTTTTCTGATCTCCATTGTTGCCAAAATCGTTGTTTTTCTACTATGATTCACGTTTTTGTTGTTTTCTGTTTAATCTGAACGATTTTCTGTGAAAATTTCTGTATTTTGGGGATTTGATTTGATTATTAATCGGATTTGGAATAGAAATTTTCACTTGAACACTTAGATATTTTCTTTATTTAGAGATATCCTAGTTTGGGATTCTGCTTCGTCGATTTTTTGGGTTTAATGATTCGTATTACTTGTAAACATGCTTTGTTAAGATAAGAATGAATTGATTTTTTAGTTTTATATGGTATATTTTGATTATCACCATCAAAGTTGATTTTTTTTATGATCTCTTTTCATCAGTGGATGTATGATCAGGACCGTCTAATTGACTTATCGTCTTTTTGGATGGTCCATAAATTTTTTTTTCCAATTTCTTCTTCTCTTTGTACTGGTCAATAAAAATATTAACCAATGGCCATGAAATTAAAAAGTTTCTTGTAGTTGAATTAGTGTTTCCATTGCAACCTATTAGTGACCAATTGATTGGACGATCCTGATTTATTTTTAGTCAGTTTCTTCTTATCCTCCCGATTTTGTTGGCTCTGATATTTTGAAAGAATGCATTAGAACCATTATTTGCACCCGTAAAACTGCAATCTCACCCCATCGCTGAACTTAAAAATTTCCATGTCAAAGACATCCCAAAAGTGATCCTAGTATAAGATTGAGATGACGTGTGTTTTTGGTCACTTTTGTAAGATATGCCATGTGTTATAAAAAAAATTGACTGTTTGACTTTGATGGTATGCCTGTGACGGGGAAGATTCATGGTGTAGAAGATTTGATAGAAACAATCTTGATCGTTTGATTCAAAGAAATTAATGGTGAGATTACCTTTTTGGTTTGGATGAGATTACAGTTTTACCGTAGAGATCCGACAGTAGATTTCAAGAGACTGAGGACTATAAAGCGTGACCAGTTATTGGGACCATGGTTCAAAATTTTGGCTGAAATCTTAATGTTTCGGTTTTGGTTTGGGTCCCCACCGAAACCGAAACGATAACTCAAATTTTCAGTGGTTTTGTACTATGTTGAATTTAGGCCGAAATTCAATTTTTTGGCCGAAATTTCAGTTTCTGTCCCCACCAAAACCGATACGAAAACCAAATTTTTGATCCTTGATTGGGACTTCAATTAAAAGTGTCGCTTTTATCAGGAGTGGTAAAACGTCCATTATAATATGGTGGAGAATATTACTAGACAACAAGAAGAAAGTGTAGACACTAGACATTGCTTACATGATGAGTAAATAGTAAGATAAAATGAGTGGAGTGAGTGGAGTGATAATATAT
Organism: Chloranthus sessilifolius; assembly: GCA_021018995.1. Classification (NCBI taxonomy): domain Eukaryota; kingdom Viridiplantae; phylum Streptophyta; class Magnoliopsida; order Chloranthales; family Chloranthaceae; genus Chloranthus; species Chloranthus sessilifolius. The sequence goes on along the minus strand of CM037593.1, from coordinate 46,255,449 downwards.
TGGGAGCCATTGCATGCACTCGAAAATGTGTCTCTTGCACTGAAGTTAAAGAAAGTCTTATTTTAGGGACACGTGAAAACGCAATTTGGACAGGCGCTATATTGATGTCATGGATCATCACATTGGTACAGAATTGTTTCTGTCCTTTTCCAAAACTATGGCGATAGGCTCCCCTTGGTTCTCTGCGGTTCTATGGCCCAAATGACCCCTGATGCTGAATCTAATCATTATATTGAATCTACCTTTTCTTCATTTAAACTGTTGCGACCTGATTCTATTATCTTATAGTGTTGTTGCTGATATATTATCTTGAACTAGCTTGGGCGGCTTTACAAAGAGGAGTTTTCAGCCGGAGAAACTTATCAAAATCTCCAACCACCATCCACATACAGTTCCTTGAAATGGAGACAATTTGATCTTCAATCTCAATCTAGTTGTCCACCCTTCTGCCTCTCACTTCTATATGTTAAAACATGTTGCATTTTCTTCTCAAGTTTGTGAAATTATGAAAGAATTCAGTGTTTTTATCCTGTTTGCCGAGAACTTTAGACTTCGCTTCCATACGAGCTCTTCCTCCCCGCATTTTTGTTGTGCCAGTCCTTTAACATTGTGTTCCTCTCTTGGCAGCGTTATGGTCGGCTTTCTTCAAGTGATCCAACCTTTGGATTTAACCAAGATGGGTCTCGCTTAACCCTTCTCCACTTTCCTTACCAAAGGTGTCCCCATTCCATTTAATAATCACTTCTTTTAATTCTTTCAAACAGTATATAGCTTCTAATTCAGTTCCTGACGTGCTTAGAAATCCACCATTGCCAAACCATCTGCCTGAAATTCTCGTTGCCCAACCACATATTAAGAAATCTGAAAGGGGAAGGCCATAACTTCAGGCATTAACAAAATTTCCATGCAATAATGTCATGTCATAACTTCAAATGCAAAGAACAGGATATACAGAGCAAAATCTGAAGCCACTCTAGGTCTCCAAGTAAATATAGTTAGAACCATATTAATTTCGCAAAAAAATAATAATTGAAGTGTGTGTAAAAGCACTGGACACAAGGCAATGACAAATTAGTGAACGCCATGTGCATTCTCTCATACAGTAGAAGCTCGCTGAATTAGATCCAAACTAATTTTTGTGTCTTTGGATGGAAAATGTAAAGAACCACCATCAACATAGAAAATAATACCCACGGTTGTCACTTTAATCCTTAAGCTAGAACTTATAGTGAGCATGCCATGGAAAACTGATCAGCTTAGAATATGAACTAATATGCATAAAATTTATAAACTGAGTTGTGCAACCACATTTCCAGTTAAATTATTTTGATAAGGATTGATTTTTGAGGCTGCTTTTATTCATATAAACTAATAGTAAAGGCAAGAAAGCCCCCTCTAACTATTGTACATGTAATGAAATAGGAACTAAGCAGGACTTTTCTAAAGCACTCTTTCCCTCACCAGAACAATAATCATTTCTACCTAATATAAAATCCAAGATACAACCTTAAATTGTAATTGTTCTAAAGGAAAGTTATGGAGAATTTAGATCATTTCATTATATTCTTAAACTTATAGGAGTAGACTCCACTTCTCACAAATAAAAATCTTGAGTGTTAACTCACTGTATAATATAATTACTAAATTACAAGACCAGCCTTCTGAATCAGTCAACTATACTTCTTCACTATCCTGTCCCATAGCTTCAAACATATGGTACAAGATACTGTATTTTTTGGGGGTGTACTTCTGTCTACCAGAACACTATTTACAACTAATTGTTCAATGAGCAAGAGGCAGGTTTAAGAAAAAAGGACAGAAACTTTGGTTGATAACACGTGCGGGTATTTGGATCGAGTGTAACTCCTGCATCTTTCAGAGCCAATTGGTGGCCTGCTTGGACCTATGCCTATCAACATTGGAGAATATTTTCCTATTGGCCTCCTTCTCAAAGGATTTGCTGGTTGGAGGTAAAACAGACCAAAGAAGTATGGTGTAGGATCACTGCTGGAGAAATATAATGCACATTAGTTTGGGCAGATCACATATTTTGGACTGCCCCTCCAGCTTATATCTTCTTTGTTCACTTTTTTTTTGTGTTTTACATTTTGACACCTAAGATTATCTCACTTGGAATTTGGACATCTAGTTCTCTGTTATATTTTCTTTCTCATTGAATGATACTTCAGCTTATCGATGCAAAATAATAATAATAATAATTTTGTGGATTTTGCAAACTACATGATTATTATAGCTGAACCAAATAATTATATTAATGATAAAAGAAAATATAGCTATTGAGAAAAAAAAGTATATAATGATAATAATAATAATAACAACATAGATACAAAGCTAGGACCAATACATGGTATTCCTTACCGATACATATCGGATCATCCGATACATCTCGATTTACCGATAGGTATTGATGTCTCAAGCAGGCTTATTATTGATAGTTGAGTTCTCTTTACCTTTTTCTCATCCTGATATCTTCTCCAAAGTGTTTTCTAGTTTCAAAATGTTTTTGACTATCCTTAGTTTTCAAGATGATTCTAAGTTGTAATTTGATTCAAAAATACACTATAAGTATCTTTTGTTGCATCTAGGACCAAAATTTTCTAGGGAAATTTGCAGGATAGCCCTATCAGATTTACCTTTTCCAGGAGTGACCCTCTAATTTCACCTTTTACAGAACCAACCAGTTTGAAGCCGAGTGATCAGTTCAAGCCAGAGTAAAAAGTTTGAAATATCCCTCCTTATACCTTTTACAGTTCTACATATAGCTTGAAAAATAAAAAAATTGCTATTTGTTATTTTTGTGAAATGTGAAACACCATCTAGGTTGTGTGATTTGAAGGCCATAATGCAAAGATCAAAACATAGGCTGGATTATGTATGGATGTTTTGTGTTAGATCACTTAGAAGCCATTTCATAGCATGATCTGTCCTTAATTTGCTGGAAGTCGACTAATATTTTCACTTAATATTTTGGAACTTGAAGTTGTCATATCTTAATACATATGCTTAATTGTGTAGATGCTTTTGTGTATTAGGATGGGCATTAATCTTGACGTGTTTAGTTCGCTACATCACCAATATGTATGTAATACACTGGTATGATACATTCAAAATATTGTATCGGAGACCTTCAAAATCGATACGTATCAGATATACATATCAGTTTAGTCCAAAATTTTGAACCAGGCCTCTAATGTGTCACCTTGGTATATGTGATCTTGGTGGTATCAACAATAAAGACTTTGTATCAACTTTGTATCAGCGATACAAAGTTGATACAACTAAGTCATACTCATGTTGGAGTTTCCCAGTTTGATTTGACTGGCCTGTTCTGCATTTATCTTTTTACCCTAGCACAGTTACTGCACTAGGTGTTTGTTGTCTCCACTCAAGTAGAAAATAGAAATTTCTGGTCCTTAAGAAAAATGGATTGGCAGGATTTCTTGTACACTTTATTTGGTTAGTTAACTTAGTAGCTAAACTCATGTTAGGTTAGAGAGATGCTTGGTCCTCGGCTCTAATGATGGGGCTGCATTGTTTTATTATATATAATTAAATCTTCTTGTTTTCTAATCTTTTGGGTTGTTGAAATTTTGTTTGTTGTTGTCAGAAACTCCAGTTTTGCTGGGTTGTTTCTATATTTTAGGAAAATGATAACTGGTGCATGGTTTTAAAAATGGGCCAGGGGCCGACATGTATATATCGTGTTAGGCCTGATCTAGTACGATATGAAGCCCCGACTAAATATGAGTATATAAGTCAGCCTATACCGGCTCATATTATGCTGGTTCAAATAAGCCATTATCGGTCATATGGGCATACACATCGGCCTATACCGGCTTATATTATGCGGCTTCAAATAAGCCAATATCAGTCATATGAATGATATGAACTGGATATAAACCAAAAATGCCCTTTGGATAAAATATTTTTTTATTCTTTTGAAATAGTATATTAATATTTTAAAAGAGAGGCTTTAATATTGGCTGGTCAGGCAGATATGTATCCAATATACCCGATATATGTAGGCCTAAGACCCCGCTGATATGCATGTGTTCGTTTTAAAAACTTGTGCACAAGAGGATAACACATTAACACATCTTGTTTGCAAAAAGCAATCACTCAAGAAGATAAAGTTGTCAGCATATGGAACTTCTAAGAAGGGCGTTCCTTGAGAATAGGTGACCGAAGAGCTGTGCAGCTACAGAACTAGTTGTTAACCCTTTGCATGTATGCTCGTCAATCTCTTCACTAACTCTTACCATCATATTTATATATCTACTTACCATTTATACACATGTAGGCACATTTCCTCGACCTTAACCACAAATTACTTATGTAGCTGTTCAAATACAGAGTTGGTTATTAACCTTATGTAGTTATGCTTGTCAATATTTCACCAATAGCATTGTATGATTGTATCTATATATCAGGTTCCCTTAAATCAACCCACATATATTGGTTCTGTAGGTTTCAGCTACAGAATTGGTTATTAATCTTTTGCAGTTAGTCTTGTCAGCTAGTACATTAATTCTGTCATGCCATTTATACATCTATCTCCCTTCTACAATTTATACACATATAAGCAGGTTTTGTCACCTTCAACCACATTTATTGACAACCTTAATGTTGGCCAAGATTTTCGAATTAAACTTACCACATAAAAAATGCAACAAAATGTGTCAATATTTTCCGTACCTTATTAATTGAGTTGCTGAAAACAGATTTTCAATAATTTCGAGAAAGGGTTCCTTTTCCCTCTCCCATAACCAGTTAGGTAGCTCTTTTCCAACGTAAAGTTCGGCAACTTAAGATTTTAAGTTTCCAGCACTATTTTCTCCCAAAGCCATAATATAATAGGTTTCTCTATTGATGATGTCTTTGGGTTTTTTTTTTATATTATAGTATTATGCATGATTGGGTAGATATCCTTAGATTGTTGAGGCTGATCTGAGATCTGCAGAATCAAAACTGCAGAAATATGGATCAAGTTGCACAACATGGTCTGACCAACCTAGACCTGATTAGTGATTCCACTTTTGAGATGTGCTACAATGAGTCACCTATCACTTGTGCTTTCTCTCTTTCTCTCTCTCTAAAACTTCAATTTTTTTCCTTCATTGTTGTGATTTGGTGTTGTGGTATGCCCTTTTCCTTGTAGAATTTTAAATTGATTTATATTTTTATTATTTTAAATTGAGTTATCTTTTTCGTTGATCTTTAGTTATATTATTATTTTATTTATTTATTTTTCGATTCATTTAGTTTTGTAGAATATGTCTTCAACAATCCCAAGTAAAGAGTGGATGACGGCAAATCATACAACTGTGGAATATATCGAAGGTCTTTATTCATTTATCAAATTCGCAAAAGAAAATGTAGAGGATCCTGATTGGTGTTGTTGTCCTTGTGTGAACTGTCGAAATCTTAAAAAGCATAGCCTCGTGATTATTATGGAACATTTATTTTGTGATGGTATAGATAAGTCTTACACGATATGAAAGCACCAGGGAGAATCATTTTCTAATAGTCATACCAATTTGGGGACTAGTACTACATAGACTTCTAACCCAAATGAAGATAGGTTTCTAAGAATGGAAGATATGTTGAATAACACATTCGGAGGTGTTCATATTGAAGATTTAGATGCTTGCTTAAATGATGCTTATGATGAAGATGACGAGCAACGTCCACATGATTTACATGATGATGCGGGGTATAGTAACTTGATGGAATGTGCATTAGAACCTTTATATCCGTCATGTAAAAATGAGCACAGAAAATTGTCAGTCACGATTGAGTTGTTGAGCATGAAAGCTAGGCATCAGTGGTCTGATAAAAGCTTCACAGAGCTGTTAAAAATGATAAAAAAATATACTTCCTGAAGAAAATACTTTGCCAGATACCACATACAATGCGAAAAAGTTGATCAAGTCTTTACGTATGAAATATGAGATTATTCATGCATGCCCCAATGATTTCATATTATATTAGAGAGATCATGCAAATAAGGGTACTTGTCCTACGTGTGGTACGAGCAGATGGAAGCCAACAAATGTTTCAAAGCTGAGGGCTAAGCCGTTACCATGGAAGAAGTTAAGATACTTTCCATTAACTCCGAGGCTACAAAGAATGTACTGTGTACCGTGGATTGCAGAGAAAATGACATGGCATGCAAGCTCAGTTGCAAATGACAGTCACATGTGCCATCCCGTAGATTCTTCTTGTTGGAAATCAATTAATGTTCAGTGGAAGGAGTTTGCTTTAGAGAAACGTAATGTTCATCAAGGACTTGCCACAGATGGATTCAATCCTTTTGGCAATAAGAATAACTCTTATAGTTGTTGGCCTGTTATGATTGTTCCCTATAATCTCCCTCCATCATTGTGCATGCGCAAGGAGTTTACAATATTGACCATATTGATTTCCAGGCCCAATGGTCCTGGACATGACATTGATGTTTACTTGCAGCCATTGCTTGTAGAATTAAATGAATTGCGGTCCACTGGAGCAATAACATATGATTCTTATACAAAAACTAGGTTTAACATGAAAGGAATTTTATTATGGGCTATACATGATTTTCCAGCATATGGTCATCTTTCGGATTGTAGGACAGCAGGAAGATATGGTTGTCCTATTTGTAGTGAAGAGGTTGACTCTGTATGGTTATATCACGGAAAGAAATTTGCTTACACGGGCCACCAAAAGTTCCTTACAGATTTAAATCATCCTTTTAAAACTCAGAAATCCTAATTTAATGGTAAGGAAGAACATAGGAAACATCCACGTCATATGAGCGGTTCAGAAGTTTTAAGCAAAATAGAAACAATTCAGACCACGTTCGGAAAGGCAGTAGGAAAGAAGAGGAAAAAGCCCACGAATGAAGAGAGTTGTGCATGGTCAAAGCGATCAATCCTATTTGACTTACCATATTAGAAGGTGATAAAAATTTTCTTTCATTTTATTATGTGATCTCCAATAAACTTTGTTTAAATACTAATTTTTTACTTTATAAATGTAGGATCTTCCCATTCATCATAATTTGAATGTAATGCACGTGGAAAAGAATGTTACGAAAAATTTAATTGCAACGATTATGAATACAAAGGGTAAAAGTAAGGATGGAATTGAGGCCCGATATGATCTTAAAGATATGAAGATAAAGAAAAATTTATGGACTGTGCAGAAAAATGACAAGGTGTATTGCCCTAAAGCTCCATTTGTCTTATCTCGAGATGAAAGAAAACTAATTTGTGAAATATTGTATAATTTGAAAGTTCCCATTAGATACAGTGCAAATTTAAAGTATAATGTAAGTTTGGAGGATTTTCAACTGAAAGGCCTAAAGTCACATGACTATCATATCCTCATGCAACAACTACTACCCGTGTTGTTGATATATGCATTCAAGAAAGAGAAGCCATTGAGAGCAGCTATCCGACAAATGTCAATATTTTTTAATGTCCTATGTTCCAAAGTTATAGATCGGGTTGAGCTTATAAACATGAGGAGACGCATGGTCGAAGCACTGTATGTGTTTGAAAAGTACTTCCCGCCTTCATTTTTTATTTCTATGATACACCTTGTTGTTCACTTGGCGGATGAGGTGCTAATATGTGGTCATGTTCGATATCGATGGATGTATCCATTCGAAAGGTAAACCTTCATAATAGGACTTTTAAAGTATTTCTTTTTACTAGTATTATTGATATCTAATTAAAGAAAATTATGTAGGATGATAAAGACTTACAAGCATTATGTAAAAAATCAGACTTATCCAGAGGAGTCTATTACAGAGCAATATCTAATGAAAGAATGCATGAGGTATTGTATGAAGTATATGCCAAACGATAATGAAGGAGGGCATAAGCGAGGAGATACAATATTCATAGATTATGATGTTACACGTGGTTTTCCTCTCGATAAAAAAGGAAAAGTCTATTACCTTCAAAACTTGCAATACCAACAAGCGCGTAAATGGATTCTCACACATTCTCCAGAAAATGTTGAATGGGATATGTCAGTAATATTTATAAATATCGTCATTATTTTTCCTCAATTAATATTGAAATAATTGATCAAATTAACACTTAACATTTATAGAAAGTACCAATCTAACCTCCAAGGCCACAAGTCACGTGATAAACATCTGAGGGGCAACTACATTCCTTGGTTAAGACAACAATTAGAAAAAGAAGAGTCTTCTACCTTGAAGAGTCTTGCTGATGGTCCAGACTTCAAAGCCATATTGTATAATTCTTACGTGATTAATGGATATCTTTTTTGTACGACAGAGTCAGAAATGAGTACAAGTACGCAGAATAGTAGAGTCTCCATGAAGGCTTTAACTAATTTTAGGGCTAGTGTCAAAGATAAGAACCTTGTAGAAGAAGAAGTCACTTATTATGACATCCTTAAACAAATACTTGAACTGAATTATGGTAACTTTAAAGAAACTATCTTTTATTTTGATTGGGTACGTATAGAAGATAAAATGAATGGATGTGTTGTTGATCCAGAAACAGGCTTAATTTTTGTTAATCTTGGGAGGCTTATGAGGAGTTCACATGAAGATGACAAGCCATTTATTCTTGCCTCCCAAGCCACCCAAGTCTTCTATTGCAGAGATCAAACTAGAGCTGATTGGTATGTGGTCTTAGATGCTCCAAAGAGATTGACTCGGGATGTAGATGCTTATGAAGATTCATTAGTATTTGAGGCAAGAACTAATGCAGATACTTTAGCATTACCATTGGTCGCTGATGTCGTGGAAGATGATGAATACTAAAATACGTTTCTCATTTTTTTTATATAATTACCATTGGAAGATGATGAATACTAACATATAATTCTCTTTTTTTTTATAATTTTGTTCCCTCTACATGCCTTTGAAAAACTCATGTGGTTCACTCTATGTTCTCTCTACATGCTTTTGTAATTACCATTAGAAGATGTACTCTATTTTTACTAATAAACATGGTTTTGACATGTCTTAATACATTACATGGTTTTGGCAAATACTATTTACTTATTTTCAGTAAAGAATTAAGCATGGAAACATATGAACCTCAATCAAGTGGTTTAGAACAAAGCGAGACTGCTGAGAAAGGTTTGTTCAATCTTTTTTTTTAATCTATTCTTTTTTTAATAATCGTTGTTCAGATGTATTGCTAATAAGATATATTTTGTCTAGGCATACGGAAACAAGTTAAGTTTAATGAACATGAGCAGCCAATTAGAACATATTCATCAAGTTTGTTGACGTTAATAGGTCAAGTGGCAAGGACACATTGTCCACCTATATATATGACATGACATGATGTGCCAAAAAATGTGAAGGATAAGCTATGGAGCACTATCTTGGTGAGTACATATATTATTTACTTATACTATTTTTGGGCCGATTTTCTCCATGATTTTAACTTACCTTTATATTATTACAGGATGAATGTGATATTGAAATTCAACACAAAGCTATAGTATTATCGAAAGCTAACGGATGTTGGAAGCAATGGAAGCATGAGCTTCGAAAAAAATATGATGAATATGAGACGGAAGCAAAGCAGGAAAAACATCCACCAAAATGTATGAAGTTAGAAGATTGGAAGACATTTATTCACATATGTTCTACCAAAGAATATGCCGCACGTCGAGAAAAGGGGAGAAGTTCTAGAGAAAAGATGATAAACCCACACACCACTGGTCGACGGGGAGCAGCTAAGATGGTAGAGGAGTTGGTAATATCACTAAAATATTACTTTAATATAATTTTCTAAAGAAATAATGTTTACTTATGATCATTGAACTGTACAGAAAATGCAGAATCCTAATGGCATAGTTATCAGGACAGAACTATTTATAGCCACACATACCAAGACAGACGGGACATGCCCTTCACAATTTATGATTGAAAAATTGGTGTGCTCCTATATGTTATAGTTCATTTCATAAACTTCAATAATTACAAAGGGGTGTGAGACTTTATCATTATTTATTTTTTACAGGATGAAATTAAGAAAATGGTTGAAAATAATCCGGTTGAAGGAGAAGCAATTTTAGATGATGCCTGTTGCACATGTAAATGCCTTCCTCTCAAATTAGATGATGGAATTATTGCTCTTTAAATCAATATCATAATTATAAATAAAATTGTATCCTAGGTTTTTGGTCGTGATAGAAGAGGTTATGTACGAGGTATGGGTAGAGGTATATTGAAGACAACTTTTTCCTCATCAGCTCCTTCTAGAGAAATAGCTTCACGAGAGAAGAGAGCATGTGAAGGTGTGGAGTCGAACTATGAAGCAATTATGCGACGACTTGATGAGGAGTCTAAGGCACATAAGGTGCTTGAGGAGAAATTCAATGCATTACCAAGATATGATAGTTCTCATGGATCATATATGAATCGTTCGAGTGATCAATTGAGTTCTTCTTATCAGGTAAAAATTTATTTGTCCAATCAAAATTTATAATTTACCTCATATCATTATTGAATATCAATCATTTCATTTATTTTTCTTATATTTTTGTAGGAAATGAGACAATCATCGGTTCATCTTGACAGTCCCATAAAACAACTACCCTCTCAATGCATATTAAAGAACTTCAAGAATAAGAATATTCTCATGGGACGTGTTGATAGAAAAGCGAGTCAATCAAACTTATCATATACAATCATAGTAGATGACATATATGATATCACTGCAGAATTGTATGCTCGTGATGGAACCTTGGGAGATATTACACCGGGTGATATAATTACGTGGCCTAAAAGTCTTGTTCATTTTAGTTGATTGTTCTTAGAAGTATATGGTTCTTTTTTTATGTGGTCTTTTATTCAAATGCATCTATAGAATTATGGACTATTTGTATAGTTCTTAGAGGTATATGGTTCCACATTTTGGTAGTTCTGATTTATCTGTAGAATTATGGACTAATTGTATGTTCACTCTATGTTCAATAGAAGAGTTTATAATGTTGATAGTAACATTAGTTAACCTGATTGTGAAAGTTAGGGCTAAGCATGCACATATATTGACATTTGTGGGAGAGTATGCTTGAGAAATTTTTAGCTTTTAAAGGGTCTTATTTGAATCAGGTGTCATATATTTTGTCGTCGGATGAAGGTGAGGACTCATATATATATATTTGGTTCTGAAAGCTGTCAATCCTTTGGGTATTGCTTACATTCATAATAGCTGATCTTGCTGCTTGGTGCTACTATGTTGATTGATGTGGGTGTTAGAGATTTATGTTGGTTTGTTTTGTAGCATGTTATTGTGCACTCGACTGTGTTGATGTTTCTGATCCATTAGATAACCGTTGTAGCTGTCGTATGTGTGGTTGCTGATGGAATTGTTGATGGAGACACTAGCTAAGTTTAACAAGGTAATTTGCATTAGTTTTTAAACTTTGAACTCCAAATATTAAAGTATGAAATTGATATGTGAATTTGTTTTTTCTACACAGCTGAGTGTACCTGTACAACTGGCTTCCCGTGTAAATTTCAAAAGGCCTTTTGGAGAAGTATGGCTTCTCGTGTAGATTTCAAAACTTTGAACTACCAGCTTTTATGGTGCATGATTTTTTTATTTGACTTGATTTTTTGAATTTGGTGTATATAGGTATAAGAGTGTTATGACATAGGATGTGCCTCGCATATTCAAAGCCGTTTTTGAATGCACACTTGAGGTGAGGATTTTAGGCTTTTGACTGATTGGACCATGACTGTATATCCTTGTGCACTAGTTTTCTAGTAGACATACGAAATCATCCTTTTCTGCAAATGATAACAAAAATTTTTAATTCTCAGTAACAATTTTATTTTATAAATGAAATATGTTTCAACATTAAAAGAGATTAGGCCCATTAAAAAACATAATGTATATAAAAAACCTCTAGAAGTGTTTCATACTAGTAGCCCATTCTAGTTTGTTTAGTGTATAAAATTGATCTTTATCTCTGCATTTTCCTGGGCGATCCAAGCTTTTAAAAGGAAGAACATCTCTCGGACGTACCATGGCCTACAAGCATGCACAAATCATATAATTCCATAAGTCCTATCAGCTGCTTACTTTTGGAATATCACCATAAAAGAAAATCCATCTGTCTAGTAGAGACTTTGCAATCCATATCGAACCTCCAACAAGAGAGAAAACTAGCCATATGAAATGGACAGAAAACTAGGGAGGGTTGAATCGTCAACAAATATCTTGGATTCTCCTTTCATAAAGGTAAACCAGAATACTCAAATCATCTCTAGTTTCAGACACAAAAGGCAACAGTTAAACTTTCAACTGACACTAGTAACATCAAGATGTAGCAAGGTAGTACAAATAGAGTTGAGTACCTTGACAAATATTAAAAAGTAGGAGCATAAAGTATCAGAAAGTGGTGCTCAAAACAAGAAAGAGAAAGTGAGAACACATTTTCTTCATATCTTCTGCGCCACTTACCAATATTTGATTACAATGGAAGTGGTTCCAGACTTGTGGAATTTGTTTGGATGCAAATGGGATTTCCTCCCCAAATGTGTTGGGAAATGGATCTGGTGATGGAAATCTGAACGCCAATTTCCCCTGTACAATTCATGGTTATGTTTGAGCGTCCAATGAGTGTGATTAGGAAATCTGAACATATTGGAGGAATTTTCTTTGAGGAGAGGGTGAAAAGAAATTTCATTTTGTGAACTGGGGTGTGTTTGAGAAAGGAGAGTGGAGACCTTTGCAACTGATGTTTAAAGGGAATAAGAATCGGGACGTTTTCGGAAAATGGCTGTGGAGGGTGTGGAAAGTGTGGCTAGTTGGGTATAGCCTAATTAGTCATTTTACGACTTGTTGCACATGGGTATCTTTTGAGGCCCTTGGAAGGAGTGACACCATAGGACCTTTGATGGGAAGTACAGGCTGATGGCTGGATTGAAGAATCTATCCTAGATGATATTTTGAGCTGGGGAGGTCATTGTAGCTAATGCCTGGGACATAGGATGGGGTTTATCTCTGTGGGGCTGCAGACTGTAATTGTAATTCTCATCATAGTCACAAAATTCGCCAATTTTTTGAAAAATTCGCGAATTAATCCCCAATTATTAGTGTGTTTTTAAAAATTCGCGAATAATTCCCTATTTTTCAAGAACTGTGGCTGTTAATATTCTAAATTTAATTTTACTTTTGAATCTTTTTTTTTGTTATTTTATATTTTTTATTAGTGTGTTTTCAAAAATTCGCGAATAATTCCCTATTTTTCAAGAACTGTGGCTGTTAATATTCTAAATTTAATTTTACTTTTCGATCTTTTTTTTTTGTTATTTTATATTTTTTTCTCTTCGATTTTTCCCTGAACTTGCCGAATTTTGCCTGATTTTTTTGAATTTAAACCTTGGCCAAATTATTGCTGAACCTTGACTTGGTGACTATGGTAACTCATTGATAAGTCTTGGATGGCTGCTCTAAGTTCTTGGCTGTCTTTTTTTTTTTTTCAGTTTTTTCGATCACATTAAAGCTATAATTCCATTTAGGAAAATAGTTACAATGCATTGGTTCAGTGAGACGCTTGGCCTAGTAAAAAACAAACAAAAAAGAACAAAACAGAAAAGGAAAGAAAGAGATGGGCGAGAGCCCGAAAACAAAAGAGAACAAAACAAAAGCACAGTCTGTGGCCGAAACTGATGGCCTGAAGGAATAGGCTACACAGATGAAAGGCTATGGCGGTCTGACTTGCTCCCACTCGAGCAAAATTTTAGTGGCCGATGAGATCTTAGGTGAGGATGCTATGGCGATCTAACTTGCTAAGGCACGTGACTGTCTTTTCTTATCTTGTTTTTAGTTTTCTTAATATTTTGGGTGCTAGCTGCTAAGTATCTCACTTAACAATTACCCATGCTCTCTGCTATAACTTTCATAAATTAAATAAAGTTGCAGTTTCATCGATCAGGAAAAAGTTCAGATGTGTTTTAGGAGTTTGAGGTTTTGTTGTTTTTTATATAATTCGCTAAGCTAAAGTTAAAATGTTAGATAGCCTTGTGGTTTTCCCCCTCTTCTTGCATCTCTTGGAGTCCACTTTGTGTATCATTCAGTTTTATCCATATTAACAGAATGTACCTATTTAAAAGGGAAAAAGGACCAGATGTGGTTTTTTTTAGCTGCTTTAGAATCTATAATTTATGTTTTGTAGTGGATTGGAAGTTAATTTATTTGGTGATTTTTTCCTTTGATATTCTTGTAAAAGAGATCTAAAAGCCATGGCCCAAGGTCCACATGGAGGGTACCAGTAAGATGTATGATATTCCGTCCTCCATGGGAGGACGGTCGCCGTCCTCCAAGGTCCACATCGAGGGTACACATGGCACCCAAAATACTCTTTGGTTGCCACATGAAGCACGGGTGGATGGTTTAGATCAATTTAAAAAAAAAAAAAAAAAATTCGAAAAAAGCTTTTTAAAAGCATAAGTCAATGTTTGACTAGTTTCAATGGTCTACATTTCACGGCGCAAAAAACATGCAAGGTCCATGTGACATTAAAACAATATTTTGGATGCCATGTGGACCTCCACCTAGAACCTTGGAGGACGATGACCGTCCTCCCATGGAAGACGGACACCTTTTCAGATATATATATATATATATATATATATATATATATATATATATATATATGAATGGACACTGGGCCGTGCGTTCAAACCAGTTGGGTGCCATGCACAAGGTCGCTCAATGACCATCCATAAAAGAATTTAAAAAAAACTGTTCTTACACCATTGATATTTAGTTCAAAGGTGAAAATATTCAATGGATCCCGTGAAATGAAGGGCAAAAAAGTCCTATTTCCCCCCTAAATGCCTAGGACTGGGGTTTTACTCGGAGGATGCGGTGCAATGCACGATGACGTGGCATGTGGTCTTGCATTGAATGCATCCCTCTCTCTCTCTCTGTGTGCGGGTTCAACCCTTAGATCATGTGCCATATGGCACGTTATTACAAGTGGCTTACATCCTCTTCAAGTGTTTGACCCATCGCAATGGGTTTTGGAAAAAGAATTATTTTTGAACCTTTTTACCCTTCAAATGACAGGTCAAATATCTTGATTCGCCGCCCAAACATGGTCCATAAAAGGGTGTGTGCATGTTGGTCCTCCCTCTGAATGCGAATTCCATCAGGATGAATTTTGGTGATTGTTCTTTTGTGAAACCTAGGCTCAGCTGGAGGAAATGCCTTTAAGAATGCTGCAGGATATGTTCTAAAGGCCTACGCAGATCCTTTCAGACAGTGTAGCAGTCAAGGTATCAGTATTGGTATCGGGTATCACTGATACTGAATCTATCAATATTTGTTTGTTTGAAAAAAAAAGGTACGAAAAAATAATAAATTTTTGTTTGTTTAGGTCATTATCAGCCGATCCTGACCTGTATCAGTCCGATACTGATACTTATTGGTATCAGTAGAGTTTTGACACCATGAAAGGCATCCGTAACTTTGCGGATTTGAATATGTCACACACACTATCGAAGGCGACTCGTCAACTGTTGTGTCAGCTAAAGAACAAAGCTAATGTTCCTTGGAAACTCCTTCCCTACACGGATGAAATTAGTGGCAAATTTCTTTCATCTTTCCATCTTATTTTGATATATTCTGAGGTCTCTGAATTAGGTTGTTTGATAAAGTGGTGAAAGGGAGATTTACAGACCTGATATATATGGTTGCTAATTCTTCATTTCCCATGATGTAATCCTTTGTGTTTCTTGTTGGATCAAAAGGCACTGATTTCTGGGATGGTTAGTCGTAATCAAGTGGCAGAGCCAGGATTTTCTTCACGGGGAGCTAGAATTGGTCAACAGAGAAAATTAATATTAGGTAAGCAACACGAGTGCCAGGTGACTTGGTACTCAGGTCACTTTTTGGGATGTGTGCAATATGGCATAAACATGTGTACTTTTTAGTAGATATCCCATGATCTAAAGATCTTTGGTGTAAAAGATTGGAACTAAATTTTTTTTCCATCGTTTGATTCAAAGCAGTCAAACACCATCTAAAATTGATGTCTACCATGTAAATCTAATATTCCATTAATTTTATTTAGTGTTTGACCGCATGGAATAGATGATGGAGATTGTTTTTCGTTCCAATCTTTTACACTAGATCTTGAGATCACGAGCGTCGAATCACATTGACTCATGATGCTTCACATGGCACATACCCGAGTACCAAGAGCGTGCTTAACTGCCTTTAGCCTAATTAGCCATACCATAGCCTAACTGTTCTAATAGGCCTCGTATAATTGGGTATTGACTAAAATCAAATCTTCTGGATTAAATCATATTTGTTCTTGTGTGTAGGAGACCAGCTTCTTAGTTCAACCACTGGACCATTATGCTGAATACTTCCATAATACATATGTTTCTCCAACAGTTATTGCTCTTAATGCTTCCATAATACATGCTTTAATAACTGTTATATGCGATTTGTTGCAGACAGAGAATGGAGATATCATTGATTGCATGAATATCAACAAGCAACTTGCTTTGGATAATCCTTTGCTTAAGGATTACAAAATCCAGGTAATTTTTTTTCTCTTCATTGTTGAAGTAATAAGGACTATAGCTGTTTTGCTAAGAACTAATAAGTTGAGACGAAAGTTTGATTAGCCTTTGTTTATAATATTCATTTTTTGTGATGTCTTTTATATGTTTAATGTTACAGATCATGGGAGGATTAGATATTGTTACGAAGAAGGCTCATAATATAATGCAAGAAGTAGCAGTGAATTTGGCTGGACCATGTTTATTGACTCCTCGATGCATGGTGCCGATATTGCTGTTGAAGATGGAAGTGTTCCCTTGCTCAAATCGGCTGCATGTTTCCGAAGCTGTTTACCAAGTTTAATAGCTATAAAAAAGAATTAGTTTACATTTGATCTGTAAAATAATTTAGAAAAGTGTTGATTTTTTAACTGTCTGAATTTCTAAGGAACTGTAAATTACTATATGTTTTTGTGCAATTACATTTCCCATTGCACCAACTACAAGCAATATTCGCGCCATAGTTTTCTGATTGTAAATCAATTTTGTTTGACTTATTATTGTTTTATTCAGTTGAATAAAGTACGCTTTTTTTTTCTTCTAGGGTGATATGTGATTGATACAATAGTTATAACAGGTTCCAATTACAAAAACAAAAATGGAAGCTATGCATTTTTTTATTTTTTTTAAATTTAAAGAAAACAACGGTCCATAACCGTTGTTGTTATACTAACTTAACAACGGCTCCAAACCGTTGTACCTTTGCAACGAATATATACCACTGACTTAGACCGTGATTCTAGTAGAAAAATAACAACCATTTTCTATAGAGAACAACGGCTACAAACTGTTGTACCTGTGCAACGGACATATACCACTGACGTAGGTCGTGGTTTCGGCAGAAAAATAACAACTCTTTTCTACATGAAACAACGGCTCACAACCGTTGTCCATTTGCAACGGACATATACCACTGACTTACACCATGGTTTAGTTAGAAAAATAACAACCCTTTTCTGTAAGGAACAACAGCTCATAACCGTTGTAATTTAGCAACTGACATGGGCCGTTGTTTATAAGGTAAATATACAATGATTTTGGGTCGTTGTTTAGCAAAACTACTGCTCTATAAACAACGGTCGTCACCACGGCTCA
Organism: Chloranthus sessilifolius; assembly: GCA_021018995.1. NCBI lineage: Eukaryota > Viridiplantae > Streptophyta > Magnoliopsida > Chloranthales > Chloranthaceae > Chloranthus > Chloranthus sessilifolius. Next base: position 46,237,760 of record CM037593.1, on the reverse strand, counting down.
AAACCGTTGTTTAGGAAATTTACAACGGTTTTGGGCCGTTGTTTTTTTTCGATTTTCACGTAGTGAAATAAAAAGACTAAAACAAAATACTTTAAACCTTAAACAAAAGAATAATTTTCTGGAATAAGACTCTGACTCGTTTGGGACCAAAAAAGAAATTCTCCCATCAAACCCATCAGAACCAAGTAAACCCTCTAAACAAAACTCAATAAAATAAATTAACCTTGACATAAACCCTCAATAAATCCGGAGTGAAACCCTAAACTAAATTAAATCCTAAAATAAATCAAACAAATCAAATAAATTCAACTAGTCCATTGATAAATTAAATCAATAAACTAGCATAATAAAATATAAAAAAATGCCCCAAACAGGCCTGATAAAAATCAAGTGAACCTACTAAGTAGGACCTAATAGGACGAATGAATAAACCTTGGGTCATTCTCATAACGAACTTTAAAACTATAAGCTAATTCAAATCTTAAAACTACAACAAAGTAGATAAGTCCAACTAATCCATCAACCAAAATTCAAGCCAACCAATTGCACAATATAAGGAATATAAAAAAAAAATGCCCCTTTTAATTTATAATTTAAAGTTTTACAAATATCACCGGAGGCATACCTCCCGAATTACAACCCAAAACAAAAACCTAAAATTTAACATACAACTCAAAACAAAAACTAAAATTACAATGAGCCAAAACGAGAAGTAGAGCATCCAATCAGAGGCTTCATAAATCTTGCCACCATACTTGGAGAACTTAAACGAGCCACCGGCAGAAGAGACGGAAAATAGGATAGGGATACATCCCTTCATTTACAGCACCTCCTCTCCCTGCCATCTTCACTTCCTCTGTCGCCGCCCCATTAATGCTGCCTTCACTGCTCCCTAGAAAGGAACGGTGTGAAGACCGGCGCTCTCATTCCCAATGCCGCCCATTCCAGAACAATACTGTCCCCCAACATCACACTGAAACGAAGATCACGTGAAATGATGAATATAAGAAGAAATCTCATCCCAATCTGACGGTTAAATCACTCAATATCGCTGAAACACGAATCTCAGAATGCTAGAACACTCAGAAAAGTCAAGACTCGAGACTAAATCCGAGAATGAAAAGCAAATGAAGCTCCCTCGCTTATATAGAACACAGCCCTGATCACACGCATGAAAAAATGCGCTTAATTTAATCACGCGCAATACAAATAGCGCTCAATCCAAAACCCGCACTCCTAACCAGGCGCACAATACGATTGTCGCCCGCACAGATAGAGCGACCTCCCGATCTTGCGCTTTCTTCAGACCGCGCAATCCAATTGAACGACAAATAGTTGATGCTTAATGTGAAAGGTCACCTATACAGTGACTGGGTGACCTTCCGATCTCGCGCCCATGCTCTGTCGCACAATCAGTTTAAACATTTCAGAATAACCGCGCAAGACCGAAAAGTCACCTGCCCGATGACACGGTAACGCGCCTATCACGTAAGAATCATTGCGCGTAATCTAATCACAGGTTAACCAACGCACGCGTAAATACTTCCTTTAGACCCTGAATTGCCCGCCTGGAATCGGGCGCATAATCAATTCAAACAGCTGATATCAGGCGCTTAATTCCTCATTTTGCCCAAAATTTTCTTGTTTTCGAGCGAGAGTCCCCTTCGTCCCATCGCATAGCCTCATGAGCCATTAAAAGTGAAAAGGGATCGTCACTCACTATTGTCCCATCACTTAACCAACAAAAGAACGTTGACCACGCCTCTGGCCTTATTACAGACAAAACATATATGCCCCACGTCGTTTATTTCATCTTAATCGAAACCATCTTGCCCTGTCATGCAGCCACTCAAGCACGTCCCACCACAATGAAAACACACATGCATGATACCACCCTGACGTTCAGTCCCATCCAAAATTAGCCATGCCCTCATGGCCCATCGCGAAAAGTCAAAAACAAATTTCCCGAAAACGCAAATACACCAAACAACAAAAAAAAACTAAGCCAATCACAACGCAACTACAACATAATCTCACAGAACCCAAGATCTGCCAAAGAAAGAAATTAGGCATACTTGTCACACGAACACCTTATCCAACGTAACGCTTAGCTCACTTCCCATCCTAGACACCACTACCCAAAAATCATTCACAACACCGGTCGCACTAAAAGAAGAAAGGGAGAAAGCATGAGCATGTCCCATCGTCGAAACAAAGAACCTCCTCCCGAAGTGCCCCCCACAAACCTGCCAGACGCCACTACAACAGAAAGGCAGGAAGACGTGGGACTACTTCCATGTCCCATCTCATTTCACTACTGCTAAGCTACAGCGTGAACATCCCAGCAATACCTCCCAAGTCCCATCACGGTACCACTAGGATCACCAAGGCTCCATCGCGACATCACGCCGAGAACCTCCAACCACCGCTTAAGCAACAAGCGAAAAGAAAAAAAGAAAAAAATATGGTACCCTACTACGACATTGCACCCGAAACATTGCATTACAATGATAGCCACCGAGTCTCGTCGTGACGCTACAATACTGCCAAAGTACCACCGCCACAATATTCCCAAGGTCCCACCGCACAATTCAGGTAAGTATCACCCCCAGGTAAGTACTACCCCTTTTTCAATCACTCAATATTTCTTCTAAATTATAATTATCTATGATTAAGTCAAAATATTTTCAAAACCCATCTCTCTCAACTTGCGAATTATTGTAGTCCTCCCATAAGAGACAATCATCGATATTCGTCGAGAAGGCTAGATGGAGTATCCGACATGCCAAGTATCATCTTGACAACCACATGAACGGTCAGGTCCACAAATCCCATACCGGTGGAGCTGCTCAGTGACATCTCGGAAGCCACATTTTCTGTCGTTTTACCACCGAATTGATCTTAAGTTAAAATCCCTAAAATTTCAAAACCCCTTACTCATTTTAAAATTTTTTATTTTAAAAACCTTTCTTCTCTTACTTGCAGAGAAAAAAAAAAGTAAAAAAAAGAAAATGAATAAAATGAACAAAATACATAAACCCAACTCACCTTTCTTTAAATACCACAACCAACTACACTTAGCCTTAACCTTTAAATCCCAAAGACCTCTGAACTTGCAATCAAGCACATATGCCACTGCGCAGGATCGCTTGTTCAGATGCAAAAAAAAAAAAAAAGACTTCAGATCAATCGAGCACATATGCTACTGTGCATAATCCAACTGAGCACACTTCATAAAATTTACCTCAATTACCAGCCCAAATCAACCATTTCCCTAGGAAGCCAAACAATGAGTATGCTCAATCTAAGAACTTACAAATGCCTAGTGGAAACGGAACGCCTGACGCGCATTGGTGTGAGCAATGACGCGCCCGGTCTGACATGACTTGCACAAGATCTCAATACTTCATACTATTTCATCTCTTTATTATCGGTCCCTAGACCTTGTTTTAGAAATTTGATTGACACCCCGGTACCTCAATTACGTAAAATCCCTCTGTTAGCTCGCGCCATGCGACGGGATATGCCATGCACCCACAGACCCAAAATATACCCTTCAACAGCTACCATTTGCCCTTCAAATGCTCCATTTTAATTTGTGCTGATAGATAAGAAAGCCAAGCTTGCTATGTCAGCATCACCAATTCACATTTGTAAATTCCCAAGAAACGGGAAGGCACCTCGAAAGAGGGGTGTCTACTTCTTTGACGCGTTCTTACTTCGCAAGAGCGTGCCGAAGAGGGGCATCTGTAGACACCCCCATTTCGCCCTCTCAGAGCACACGAATTCGTTTGGCCAGCCCTTGACCTTTTTAACCCTTGGCATGGGACCATGCAACTGTACATGACTGAACACAAGCTGAAACAATAGCTTTGTGGCTCAGATTCCAACGTACGGAGGCTATATACTAAGCAATAGTATATAGTTAGAATGTAAACTAAAACAATAGTCCTACATTCCATTCTTGAGACCATACCCAGAAAACCCTCAATTAAGCACCTGAAAACTCGTGTGTAATTCAATCATGCACAGAACCACAGGCGCAATCAGTCCCCTTTCAGACCAACCTTCCTTTCACAAACCGTTTCGAGACTCGATTACGCGGCTGGAAACAGACGCGTGATCGGATTGAGCACTACACCAGTAGCACGCAATTGGCCTACTCCCGACCTAGTCTCCTACCCTTCACTCCTATGTTTCCTCAATTAAGCACTTCAGGTAGCACGCTTAATCATATTACGCACGTCCCACCAGGCACGTAATTAATCCTGATTTTGTTAGGACTAGGAAACTCGTTGAGTAATTCAGCCCGTCGCTCACTGAGTCAGTGACCGACTCAAAGAGATTAAGTGCTAGAAAACTAGCATGCAATTCAGTTAAACGTCCGAAAACGGGCGCATAATTGAATGAAAACCTATAAAAGTTTTTTTCTCGAAAAGAGAGAAAGAGGTTGCAAATTTTGATAAACGAGAGCATGAATTCTGAAACCAGAGAGCTCCGAGAACAGATCCCTAGAGCAAATTAGCCATGATTTTAATATTCAAACTCCGAGATTTCTCTCCGCAGCCCCGACCTTAGGTAAGAATTTAATTTTATTTTAGACTTAGGATTTCCCCCTTAGTTTAATTATTCAATTCTATTTCTAATTTTTAGATCGTAGCACCCTCTTCGGACCGTAATTCTCTATAGTTGGTTCTAGTTCTCTGTTTCTAGAACCGGTTCTTAATCTAGCGATCTGATATACCGACCTTATGCTCTGATTCTACTCTAAAATCTTAAGCTACAGTCCTATCATTAATTTCTAGTTTTGACTCTCAGAGTTCAAGACTAGTTCTTAACCATACGGCCTGATTTTTCTAATTTCGGACCCGAATTCAGTCCTAAATTTTAATCTATAATTTAATTCTATATTTTCGTACCGTCAAAAATCTAAAATTATAAATTTCAGTTCATAACTTTAGTTTCTCAATCTAATTTCTCATTATAATTTCAAATTCAACTCTAAAAATTCCCCTTTTATTATTCAATTATCAACCTATCTTTTATCTCAGCCATCCGATTTGCCCACAGGAGCTTACGGAGGGTACTCGGGAATGACGCCAATCCTCCTTAGCATAGCAGGCCAAACCTCCTTTTTTAGATTGTTTAGGGTTAACTAGTTAATTAGTTAATTTTTCTACTTCGGTATAATTGACTAATTGCATCAAATAGGCCTTCATATCATTATTTGCTCTGATTCAATTCAGTCTTCTAATTCAGTCAATTTATTATCTCAACCAGAATTTAGGAAAATTAATTTGCTTATTATTAGTTAGATTTCTACCATAATCGATCTATAGGTTATGATTCTAAAAGAAAAGTTAATTTTGTTGCCTCGATTATCTATTTCTATTTTTAGTAAATTGATTTATTGCTTTAATTAGAGTCATAATAAAAATCAGTCTTCTCTTCTTTTAATTAGAATTCTAGTAAGATTATTTTAATTGCTTTAGTAGTAATTGCCATACAATTGATACATCTGCTTATCTAGAATTACAATAAAATTAGCATACCTGCTTTATCTAGAATTGCGATATAATTGGACTCTTTTATTTAATCGAAATATTACTGAAATTAATATACATGCACTCCTAGTATCAGTAGGAAACTGAAACTGATTAGACTCTTAGTAGTACCAGAACTTTGATATTAATTGGACTCCTAATGATACCGAGAAACTGAAAACGACTGGACTCCTGATAGCATCAGGACACTAAATAATCCATCATAATAAGCTCACCTAATCATAACTAACAATTAAAAAGGAGAATCTAAATCGACCACAACCGTAATAAGGGAATTTAAAAAGAAAGCTAAAACTGTCTAATTAAAAGAGGACACTACTGCTGACGTTCGCAGGCGGACGACTCAGTATAGAAGTAACCCACACCCACTTAAAAGCGTGATCATTGATGTGTTACAGTATCGATAAATATCTGCAGCTGGCGATCGCAAATCAACTATGAATCCTCCTAAGGAATTCCTCATATTATTATTTATCTCCACCTTATCACATACACTGCATCGCTTGAGTCCATCAGGACAGAATAGGAAGCCACTTATTCAACGGGAACCGAGTGGAACCCAGAAAAAGCGTGCACCAACAATAGCGATTTTGGCTCCTGACTTGTCGTGCTTTTTTAGAGTAATTGCTTCCTTTGATGTCGTGCTCATGGAAAGGATTGATAATTCTCTCTTGACGGTCCATGTCACCTCGTGGGCGGGTACTATTAATTTTTCTATGACAAAGATTTTGGTACTTTGTCCAAGAGGTATCTAAATGACCAAAGATAGTGTAGCTAGGGAGTCTGCAAGCTCATTTTCTAATCTAGGAATGTGCGTAAAAGAGATTCTTTTAAATTTGTTTACTAGATATTGAGCGGTTTCTAAATATACCATTAGTCTCCTTTCCTTAGTTTTCCATTCTCCTATGACTTGTGGATTACTAGCTTAGAATCACCGATGGTTTTCAATTGTCTAACACCTAATTGTAATGCTGCTCGTAGTCCAGCTATGAAGGCTTTGTATTCCGTGACATTATTAGTGACAGGGAAGTTTAATTAAAAAGCTTTAAGTATGACAACTCCTTCTGGACTCAGGAGTACTATCTCGATGCCTTTTCCTTTGTGATTTAGAGCGCCGTCAAAGTAAAGGGTCCATGAAGTCTTATTGGGCTCTTCGTTGTGGATTGTAAGTAGGTCTTCATCGGAGAAGTCTGTGTGTATAGGTTCATGATTAGACAGTGGGAGATCTATAAGGTAATCGGCGATTGTCTGCCCTTTGATCGACTTCTGCGTGACGTAGGTGATATCAAACTCTTGTAATAGCATATGCCAGTGAACGATCTTTTTAGATATTGCAGGATTTTTGAATACGTACTTCAGAGGGTCCATTCGGGCTATTACTAATATCTTATGTGCTCCAAAGTAGTGTCATAACTTGATCGAAGCCCATACCAGTGTGAGGCAGGTCTTTTCCATGGGAGTGTATTTTTATTCGTATTCGACTATCGTCTTGCTGGAACTGGTCATCCCACTTGTACTTGGTTCCTCCTTTAAGTAGTTTATAGAAAGGATCACATCTGTCTGAATGTTGGGAGATGAATCTCCTGATGAATTGTAATCTTCCTATCAGGCCTCGTAATTCTTTGATATCACGGGGAGGTGGCATCTCAAGGATGGCTCTAACTTCAGTAGGGTCGACTTCAATCCCTCACTTGCTAACTATAAAACTAAGTAACTTTTCGGAAGTGACTCCGAAGACACATTTCTTTGGGTTCATTTTCAATTGATATTTCTTAGCTCTTTATAACACCAGTCAGAGTGCTTCAACATGTCCTGCCCGCATTTGGGACATCACTAATATGTCATCGACATAGATTTCTATGCATTTATACATCATGTCATAAAAAATGGCCATCATGGCGCGTTGATAAGTAGCTCCTGCGTTCTTGACCCCAAAAGGCATGACGACGTAATAGTAAGTTCCCCAGGGTGTGGTGAAAGAAGTCTTCTCTTGGTCAGACTCAGCTAATCTGATTTGATTATATCCTCAGAAATTGTCCATAAAGGATAGCATCTTATGCCCAGTAGTTTTGTCGACTAGAGTGTCAATGTGTGGAAGTGGGAAGTCATCTTTTGGGCATGCCTAGTTGAGGTTTCAAAAATCAATACAAACCCGTACTCTGCCATCCTTCTTAGCGATAGGTACTATGTTGACAACCCATTTAGGGTAGAGGACGACACGGATAAATTTGGCTTTGTGTAACTTGTCGACTTCCTCTTTGATGTGCAGAGCTATTTGTGGGTGCATCCTACGAAGTTTCTGCATTACAGCTTTCGCGTCGGGTTCCAAGACGAACCGATGTTCTACCAAGCTGGAAGACCATGCGAAAGAGTCAAGGTGTTCTTACAAGACTTGCATAATATGTTGGCGTTCTTTAGAGTTAAGCGTTGCGCTAACTAGCAATTTCTTAGGTTTCTCTACGGTGCCAAAGTTAATTTCTTCTGTCGCTTCCACGGCAGCTTGAGTTTGCTTGTCAAAATGCTTGATAACCTGTTGGAAGTCCTGCGCCCCCTCGGCGACCAGTGTTCCTTCCTCCTCATCAGTAAGCTCGTATACTATGAAATTACTACACTGGGGATTCAATTTTGTGAGAAGTAACCCTTCATCCGTGTAATTTATGACCGAGAGATCTTTGGTAAGGTGAAGGTCAAGGCTATTGATTCTTCTCTCAAAGTCATAAAGTATCTGGTCAGGTATGCTCACTGGCTTATTGTTTAGTCTAGATGCTTTACGTCCTAGTGTAGCAGATAGGATAGTAGTCTCAGGAGAAAAGTCTCCTTGTTGATCGAACAATGGATTCGGGACGAAGGGTTCCCTTTCTTTTTTGAGGTTTTCTGATTTTTTTGGATTTTGTATTTTTAATATTTTAGGGTTTTCTACTTTTTCTATTTTTTTATATTTTTGATAGTAGATATGGTACAGGGTCGGTCGCCTCAAGAGGCGCCGGGAGAGCTGCTTCCTCTAATTGAGGGAGCGAGACGGCCGCTAGAGCCGTTCTAGCAATTCTTCGGGAGGCGTGGACTTGTTCTAAATTTGGCATTTTTTTTTAGTCCTCATCTAATGAGATCTTCTGAATAAATGACGTGGGTGACAGGGGTATCATAGTTTGGATTCCCTCTATCACATTGATTACCTCTTCCTCAAAGAATCTCTGGAGATCGTAATCAATTGAACTATCATCCTCGAAGATATGATATGGTTGCTCTTCCTGCGAAGGGGAGTCTCCTAAAGGATCCCCAAGAGGAGGGAGCTCTTTCTCTTAATCTTCATAATATGTCAGGATGAGTACGCATGCTCGGCAATGAGGCTGGTAATGGTAAGACATGCAAGGAGATTCCTAAGGGCATCCCCATCCTTCAAATTTAGAATCAATGATAATATTTAAAATCAATGATAATATCGAATTCACTTTCTTGATCTGTTAAGGCTTGAAGTCCTAGGTTGGCTTGTTCTGCTAATTCGAGTGCAGGGAGGTTTATCCAGTAGTCCTTGTCATCACTTAGCGGAGGTCACCACTCTTCCTCGGGCAATTTCCAAAATATTTGGAGTTGCGGTGCATCTAGGGATGAAGGAGAGTCTAATTCAAACTCCTCTTCAAACCCCGAGAGTGTGATGTGGGTATTTCCTCCTGGCTGTCAGAATTCTCTTCTTCTTGCATCGATAGCAAAACCGATGAGTTGTTTGTTTCCATCGTTACAGGGTCGGAGCTGTTCACTTCTGTCATCACAAAAGATTAGATCCCACTAGTGAATTGCTCTAATATGTGAGTGCATGCCTCACAACGGGGTTGATATGGGTGAGAGATACAAGGTGAGTCCCACAAGCATTCCCATCCTTTAAGGTCAAGGCAGAGGCTGATGCCATACGAGTTAAACTCCACTTGTGAGGCATCATTTTTTTCCCACATTGAGTATAAATGTTCTTTATGTCCTTGCAAGGTAGCTATGTGGAAGTCCTCATCATCAGTGGATTCCCAATCTTTTACTTGTGGGTCGGGCTCGGGAGGTTCTTCCTTCCTCTCCTCTATGGGCTCTTTGAGATCAAACAAGGGTTTGACTCCTTCAAGGGGTTTATCAATGTCGTCTTTTAGGTTCGTTAAATCATTGAATGCTTTAGTCATTTGTTCAATTTCTGCTTCTTGGGATTTAGTGAAGGATACCTCTTTCCGCCTAGGCACATTTCCTTTCTCAGTGGTCCCGTAGATGAATTGATCATATAGAGACCATTTTGGTGAGGTAGGGAACAAGTTGGCTTGTGAGCCATCCGATTGATCACCTAACCCTACGTGTTTGCATATTTTCGTTGGGACAACGGGTCCTACATGACCTTGCTTATTTTTTCTGAGTCCGGTGTGAGGAATGTATCCAAGTTGGTACATAAGATCCCACCCCTTTGTTGCAGTAGGGTTGATGTCATAAAGCTTGGCAAGGTCTGGACCAACCTCTCTCCTCATCAACTCTTGTTGACACGTAAGGGGAGAACTAGGATGGGTATGGGGGCGGACTTTCGCTACGGTGGTCTCATTCGGGATTCAAGTCTTTTGAATGTGTCCCGTATTTAATATGGAATCATGGGACGTAGGAATGCTTGCCGCATAATCAGTATCTATTTCCTAGAGAGGTGCATCGGCATATATACGGATGATGGAGTCCTCGTATGAGAACTTGATGCATTGATGATATGTAGACGCGACGACCTTCATTGATTCCAACCACTTTCTTCCTAAGATGAGATTGTACGTGCTAGCGGAATCAGAAACATGGAAGGTGACGTCCTTTGTCACAGGTCCGAGGCGAACCTGGAGTTTAATAGTCCCTCTAACAAAGCGACGTGAGCCATCATAAGCTATTAGCGACAGGGCCGAGGGCCTGATGTTTTATTCCATGTATTCAAGTATCTTTAACGTCATGTGCGGGCAAATATTAAGTCCTACTCTGGTATCCACTAACACAAGAGGTACAGAGAATCCTCTAATGATGACTGTGAGATATATAAGAGCGGCACTCCCATGGAGTGACTCCTTAGGCATGTTCGTGTCGGTGAACGTGAGTGTTGGAGGTTGCGCTATGACCAAGGTGATTTGATGAAGCTCATCTAGGGTCGTGTCCTCGTCTACCAGTGTGTCCTCAAGTGTCCTTACCAACAATCGGTGATGATCAGGGGATTTCTTGATGAGCTCTAATATAGATATCTGAGCTGGAATCTTTTAAAGGTGTCGTAGCAGGTCGTATTCTTGCCCTGGCTCGAGTGTAATCTCTTTGCCTGGCCGATGAGCCTTAGGTGTGGGTGGTTGAAGTGGTTGAGGTGCGGGAATTGGCGGAGGAATGATGTGAGGCGGGGGCAGCAAGTGAACCTCTCTCTCTCTTGCGTTCCCATCTAGTTGTGGTGCATTCATGAAATCCTTGTTTCAAGGGAAAGGAGGAGGTGGGTAATTGGTTCTGAATTTGAGAATTGGGCAAGTCGGCTATTGACTGAACCTAGTGTGACTTGATGTCGATGTATTTGCAAAGCGAGTAAAATTAGAGGTCAGGGTGTGGGCCTGCATGGTGCCATTCCAAGGTGGGAGGTAATGAATGTAATCCTCTTCTTCTAAGAAAGCTGAAACTAGGGTCTCATGCGGGTCAGAAAGTTTTTCTCGCTTGCCTTCCTTTATGTTTAGTGAGCACTCAGTCTTCATTTTGTTGTCTAGGTTTGGAGTCTTCCGAGTGACACTTTCTACCCACGCGAAAACTTAGGCTGCAATTTGAAGAACATGATCTCCAAACTTAGGTTCAGAATTAGATGAGGGAGGTGGTGAGGGTGTCGGTTCAGGATTCGGAAGGGTCGAAGGTTCTGGTGGGGGACAATGGAGGAATGGTTTCCTAGCCCTAAAGAAGTGAACTCGTATCTGGGTGAATTTTGGATAAGGTGGCAGGTTTGGCGGAGTGATGCGAGTGATCAAGGTCGAGGGATGTGGGGGTGAAAAGACTCTCACAGGAGTGGTAGGAGCGTTGGAGGGTTGGATCCGAGTGATTAAAGTGGAGGGTTGGAAAGAGGGTTGACTGGGGAGATCCACGGTAGTGACCTGGGCCAGTGCCCCTTGATTGTGGTTAGGCATGGGATTGTTTATGATCCCTAAATTTTGTTGGGGTTGGTTGTCGCTAGGGTTAGGGTTCTTCAACACTTACCAGTAATTTGATTCTGATCGTTCATGTCGTAGATCACATCTCGGAGGACCCAACAATCCTCTAAGTTGTGTCCAGCATATCGATGGAATGCACAGTATTTACTGTAGTCTAGATTTGCAAGCCATGGGAGAGGTTTTTCTTGTGGAAATCAAAGGAGGTTCTGAGTTCTAAGAAATTGGAAGATATTGGGGATTGTATCAGGTAGAGGGGGATAATGTTCCCACCTTGGTTGGAAGGGGCTTCTTGCCGGATTAAAGTTTTATGGTGGGGGGACGTTATTATAATTCAGTGCGTGGGCAGGTCGATTCTGCATTGTACATTGGTTCTGATAGGTATTGGGGTATTGATTTCTATTTTGGTATTGGCCTTTACCATGGTTTTGGCCTTGGTTCTGGTTTGTGTATCTAGATTGATTAGCACCCTGATTCTGGTTGGTATACCATTGTTAGTTTTGGTTTTACCCGAAGTTTCGGGGTCGGAAGCTACCGTTATAAGAATTTTGTCCTTGATTGACGACGATATTAACCTGTTCAGTTCCTAAGGCTTTCTTATTATTTTTCAACTTTGACTCGCTAGAGGAGCCTATTTTGGACGTAACGATAGATAGGGCAAGGTCTCCCCGCCTTTAATATGTCATGCTAGTTGGGATGTCCGAGAATGAAGTGCAGTGAAGTCAGGGCAATCACTGATGACAAGTGTGCTCTTTAACATTTCCCTAGTATTGTCGATAATAATGTCAACCGAGTCCTTCTCCTTCATTGAAGTGCCGGTCCTCACAGCAAGTTTTCTCCATCGGGCGACGAAGTCAACAAACTCTTCATCAGGTCCGTGCTTGGCGGCCATCAGATCGCTGAGGCTGACTGTCTCTTGGATCAAGTGTTTATATTAGTCTAAGAACTGACCAACTAAGTCATCAAAGGTTTCGATCTTATAGAGTGGGAGTCCCGCGAACCCTAGAGCTTCCCGTTCTAATGAACGTTGGAAGTAGTGGATGAGAAGTCCTTAATTGTCGTGTATGGGCCGACAGTCATTGCAAAAGAGTGCCAAGTCATGGTTCGGATTTCCCGTGCCATTATATTTGGTAAATTTTGGCAGTTTGGATCCTATAGGCAGGTTAAATTTGACATCCCTGCAAAATTTATCGAACCCGAATGAATGACCAAGGCGCTCACTCTTGACCATGTACTCGTCAAGTATTTTAGGGAGATCTTCGATCTTAATGGTATTGTCCTTTGGCGCGAGCCGCAAGCAAGCCCTATCTAGTGCGTCGTCGTTAAAGAATGTGTGAGCATGCCACCTCAATGACGCGGCGCGAGATGACAGCGCACTCGGGGTAGGCGGTGGTCTTTCTTGTCGCTCTTGCTCTTCCAAATTTTGTTGTCCCCTAATGGTTTCATATGCAACGGCCAATCCTCGAAACAACTCTTCGGAGTCATCACCTCCTCTTTGTATTCTTAGGATGCTAAGTTCTATGATTTGTTGAGTGGTAAGGTTTTGTCCAGAGCTATTATTTCTATCGTTATGGCTATTACCGGCGTGCGGTGTAGAGAAGGCGTTCTCTTGTTCACCAGTCATATTAACTTTCGGTTGTCGTGGGCTAAAATTATAAGGTGGTTCTACCTCGTATGCGGGGTTGTCATGAAGTCCCCACAACGGAGGGTCTCCTAAACTTACTCTACTATGCCAGACATCTCAAGCCTTTAACGAAGACTCATATATCAAAAAAAGAATCTAAACGACACGACGGGAAAGGAAATAAGAAAATAAAATAAAACTATCTAAGAAAAGTTTGCAAAAGGGCCCCATCATGATTGCCAGTCTGTTGGTGCGTGCTTTTTCTGGGTTCCTCTTGGCCCGTTGAATCAGTGGCTCCAATTCTGTCCAAGTGGACTCTAGCAATGCGGTGTTTGGAATGATAAAAATAAATAAAAAGGGAAGATTTTTCTAGGAAGGTTCTTAGTTTGATTGCGATCGCCACCTGCAGATATTTAACAACGCTGCAACACATCAGTGATCACGCTGTGAAGTGAGTGTGGGTTACTTCTATACTGAATCATCCGCCTGTGAATGTCAGCAGCAGTGCTTCTCTTTAGTTTAGTTAGTTTAATTCTCCTCTTATTTCCCTTTGTAATTATAATTCCGGTCAGTTTAGATTTTCCAATTCTATTATTATTATGCTCTGATTGTGTGGGCTTATTAAGGTAAGTTATTTTAGTGTTCTGATGCTGTCAAGAGTCCAGTGAGCATCAAGGTTCTGGTATTACTAAAAGTCCAATCGATTTCAATCTCCTATTGGTACTAGGAGTGCATATGTATCAGTTCCAATAATGTTCTAACTAAAATTAAGCATGTGAATTGTACTGAGATTCTAATTAAAGCAATTGTAGTAATTCTACTATAATTCTAATTAAAGCACTCGTAATAATTCTACTATAATTCTAATTGAAATAAAAAGACTGATTTTTCTACGTGCCTAATTAAAGCAATAAATTTAATTTTCTATTATAATATCAACAGAAACAAAAGGATTGATTTATCTACGACCCAAATTATTGATGGATTAATGATGACAAAATATAACTAATCATGAATAAACTAAATTTCTTAGAATTCGGATTGGGAATAATCAATTAACTAAACTAATGGAAAGGAAATTTTAATTTAACACTCTAATAATTATATCAAGGCCTAATTAATACGAATAATCAATTATGTCTAAAAACTCTAAAAAAATGAGGGTTTGGGCCCGCGATGCAAAGGAGGATTGGCCTCGTTCCCGAGTACCCTCCGTAAGCTCCCTTGGGCAAATCGGGTGGCTGAGATTAAAGAGAAAAAATTGAATTTTGGATGGTAAAATAATATTTTTAGGCTTTTCAGAGTTGATTTTGGAATAATAGGGGTAAATTGAATTATAAACTAGAATTATGAAAACTAAAATTAATATTTTTAGATTTTTGGAGGTATTAAACTAAGAAATTGAAATAAAAAAAAACTTTTAGGACTGAATTCAGGTCCGAAATAAAAAAATCAGACCGTATGATTAAGGATTCTGAACTCTGAGGGTTAGAACCAAAAATTAATGATAGGACTGTAAATTATGATTTTAGAGTAGAATTCGCTCTTAAGGGTCGGTATGTCGGACCAACAAATCAAGGGCTGGTTCTAAAAGCAGGAAATTAGAACCAGAAATAGAAGATTCGGCCCAAAAAGGGTGCTATGGTCTAAGACTGAAAATAAAATTAAGAATTAATAAATCTAGAGATTATAAGCTACGGTCGATATTAAATCCTTACCTAAGGAGGGTCAGGACCGCGAAGAGAATCATCGAAAGTTCTGGCGTTTGAATCTTGAAATCATGGTTGGGTTCTGTGGGTTCGTGCTCGGAGTTCTCTGGTTTCAAAATTTACCATCTCCTCTCTCAAAATTTGTAGCCTCCTCTTCTCTCTTCGATAAAAAAAGCTTTTATAGGTTTTCCTTCAATTACGCGCCTGTTCACGAGCGTTTAATTGAATTGCGTGCCTAGATTCTATCGTTTAATCGCTTTGAGTCGGTTACTGACTCAGTGAGCGACCGGCTTACTTGCTCAACGAGTTTCCTAGTCCTAACAAATTAGGGCTAATTGCGCGCATGTTATCATGCGCTCAATTTGATTAACCATTTAACCTGAAGCGTTTAATCAAGGAAACATAGGAGTCAAGGGTAGTAAGACTAGGTCGGGCGTAGGCCAATTGCGCGCTGGTGGTGGAGCGCTCAATCCGATCACGCGCCTGGATTCAGGTGCGTAATCAAGTTTTGAATCCGTCTGGGAAAGGAAGTTTGGTCTGAAAGGAGGATTGATCACGCACTTGTGGTTTTGTGTGTGATCTAATTGCGCGCGGGATTTTACGTTCATAATTTGGGGTTGTCCGGGTATGGTCTCTAGAATAAAATGTAAGACTATTATTTCAATCTACATTCCGGCTATATAATATTATTTCAGTATATAGTCTCCCTATGCTGGGATCTGAGCCACAGAGCTATTATTTCAGCCTGCGTTCAGCCATACACTATTGCATGGTAACGCACCGCAAGTTAAAAGGGTCCAAGGTTGACCGAACAAGTTTGTATACTCTGAGAAGGCAAAATGGGAGAGTCCACAGCTCTGAGCAATTAAATTAATTGCGCTTCAGAGAGTGGACGCGCGTTCAGAGCGTCATAATGTAATTAAGCGCCAACTTCCGGTCGTTTGATCGATTCAAACGCTGGTTACCAGGCGTGTGATTAGGGCAGTGGCTGGTCACTGTACGGGTGACTATCGACATTTGCGCACCACTGTGTGGAGGCTTGAAGCAATTACGCGCTCTAGAGGTTCCACGCAACCAGGTGGTCGGGTTGGTTTGAGTGGGCGATAATTGGTTCGCGCACTTAAGAATAGTCGCGTGATCCGAATTAAGCGCGGTGAGAGTGGTGCGTGATCGATTTGCGCGTCTGGATTTTAGCGCATGATTTTGGCATGTCTTATAAATAGTTCAAAATTTTCATTTTCGTCCGTGCGATCCGTGTTAGTCTTCGATTCTCTGTTTCCTGTTTCCTTGTGCTCGGGTTTCGTGTTTTCGTGATATCTCACTATCCGACTGTTCGTTTTAGGCGTCGTTTCTTCTGTTTTCTTCAGTTTTTTCAAGCTCTTCATTCTAGGATGGAGTCTGAGGGTGGTGGTAGGTACGACATTACCATATCTGAGTTGGAGAGGATATTAGGGGCTGAGATTGGTGAGACTTCTGAGGCTTGGACCGACATTGTCGGGGAGGTGGATGTTGGGGAGGTTGCTAGAGAGGAGGTATTGGAGGTTGACCAATTAGGGGTCAGGGAGGAGGTGCTCGAGACTGAGGATGAGGGTGAGAGGGTTGAGGGTGAGATACCTGAGGATGAGAGAGTTGCGGCTGTGGCTACAGAGCACCAAGGTGAGGAGGATCGAGATCGCAGACACTTCCCACTGAAGGATTTCTTCGCTCGAGGCCAGGTAAGCATTCATAAGCAAGAGTTCTTCCATTTTCTTAGCCATTTAGGTTATGACATAGGCTTATTAGGATCTAAAAACCTTTCTAATTTATGTAAAACTTGCATTAATGATTGATTGTGCGCTCACTCAGACATCATGACGACATCTAGAGATAGGTCATGTTTCTGTCCAGTCATTCTTATCATGTTTTGTGTGTATGTTGTAAATTGTTATTGTCTTCGGGGCATATTTGACTGGCTTTTAGTTTTAAATTCGTTTATCTTTCGTCATAAGTATGTGTTAGTTTTACTGTTGTTGTTTGTGTTTCGTTCAATAGGAACTTATCGGTTTTAAAATGTACCCTTGCAAGTGCACAAGATCAGTTGTAGCACGATAAAATCAAGGGTGTCGAACCCACAGGGAAACGTGAAATTTAATTAATCCTTAAAGAGATTTAAGAAACCCGAGGAAGTACCAAGGGAGAAAGTTTGATTTACCACACAAGTACCACACGATTCTCAATGCAATAAAAGAAAGTCAATCTAGGCCAGAATAAATTGTGATAAAGAAGAAAAATGACAGTTTATGAATTGATCAAGGAGTTAGCTAACCATCGGTTCGTAACTTTTCTACCATTCAATCTCACAATTTTATTTTAAGTCAAAACACCATCATTGTAATAGCCCGAAAAATAACACTAAACTATGACCTCGGGATCCGTGCCCGATCAGTCATAGATTTGACCAAATGGAAGTCCAACAGTTAGTATGTGGTGTAATGAACGGACGAGATGTAATAAATAGGATGCCTATGTGGTGTGTGTTGTGAAGATGTAGTCGCATACACCTACCGCGGTGTATGTGCTCAACACACAAGTGAGAAAGAGGATAAAAGGGTTTAATAGCCCTAAGAGCAAGGGTTTGATGTTGTTGAAGGAGAGTAAAGAAGAGAGAGAGAGAGAGAAAAGTAAGAGAGGAGTTATTGCAACTAATTGGAGGGGGGATTCAAGAGATAAAAGCCGGATTCAACGCGATTTGGATCTGTTAGAGCCAAAGTTGGAAACCCTAGCCTTCCAACTATTTGATTGAAATCAACTTGAGATCTATTCAACGGAAAAATTTTGTGAATAAAATGCATAGACTATAGGGGTTAAGATGTGATTGAAGGAGGGTTAAATCATAGGATAATGGCTTAGAAAAATAGAAGAAAAAGTATGGAAGAAGATTGGAAAGAACAGCTCGAAAGGGGCTGAATCTGACAATTTCGATTAATCGAAATTGGGTTTCG
Organism: Chloranthus sessilifolius; assembly: GCA_021018995.1. Taxonomy (NCBI): domain Eukaryota; kingdom Viridiplantae; phylum Streptophyta; class Magnoliopsida; order Chloranthales; family Chloranthaceae; genus Chloranthus; species Chloranthus sessilifolius. The sequence goes on along the minus strand of CM037593.1, from coordinate 46,219,724 downwards.
ATTAATCGAAATTGGCCAGGAAGTTGAAAGGTCAGAGGACCCCGATTTCAATTAATCGAATTTGATTTCGATTAATCGACTTTGGTTTTCGATTAATCGATTTGGGAATCGATTAATCATTTGAGAACCTCCAAAGTGGACCCGAGGTTGGAGGAAATGACTTGAGAAAAAATCGACTAATCGAAATGGGATTTCGATTAATCGATTTTAGTTTTCGATTAATCGATTTGGGATCGATTAATCAACTTGTGAAACTCGACTGTTCGAACTGAGGGTCGACTTTGCGAAAAGAAGAAATTCGATTAATCGAAATTGGATTCGATTAATCGAATGAAAACTCGACTGTTCGAACTGAGGATCGACTTTGCGAAAAGGAGAATTTCGATTAATCGAAATTGGATTCGATTAATCGAATGTAAGCTCGACTGTTCGAACTGAGAGTCAACTTTGCGAAACAGAGAAATTCGATTAATCGAAATTACTTCGATTAATCGATATTGACCTTCGATTAATCGATTTTGGAATTCGATTAATCGACTGAGATAGATTATGTTGACTTTTGGGTTTGACTTTAAGATTCTTGGAGGGTCTTATACCTTCTTTATTGCATCCTTTGTGATGTGTTTCACCTGTTATGTGGTACCATAGGTGGTACGTGTGGACTAGTGCACAAGGAGCCACGTGGGACCTTGATGCATTGATCAAATGAAGACTTGAGGTAGGGAACACCTTGAACATGTACTTTATTTTACAAGAGCATGTATGTAGTGATATAGATTTTCATTCAAATGTTTAATTGCTTAAGAATTGTGAAAAGTGTGTGTGCGTATGACATCTATAAGAGAAATTCTAATAAGCCATCCCCAGGGGATGAAGAAGTAAAGAGATGAGAGCATCAGGTGTGATGCAAGTAAATGAATACATCCCAGGGATGTATCCAAGGATTGAATCATGTTTGATAGGGCCTAACTGATATAAGATAGCACATTTACACGGTGAATAACTATATGTAAGGCACCGATATTTTTGTTATTTGAGGTTTAATAGGCTACCCCACCGACGTGGCGGGATATCCACGACTGACACGGCATGATATCCGTGACCGATACGGCGGCGAAACCGTAGGCCAGTGCGGAGGCTTATCCGTACATAGTAAGCACACCCCAGGGGTGTTGATTGAGACAAGTGAAACCCCGCCACCAATCCCCAGGGGAAAGGGGCTTGGGTACTATTTGTATTCCCAGGGAATACGGTTAAAACTGTCTATATAGATGACGATGATGGGTATCTCATCGGGGCTCGATGCTATATTGCTCGGGGATTACTTAAGTTGAAAGTTTAAGTTTTGCTTTAGGCCTTTTCAGCATCATTCATGAGTAAATGAAAATACAAGTAATCAACAGTAAAACGAAATGCTTTTTAACTGTTTCATTAACAACTGCATAGATACTTCATGCATGGCATATCATGGAATATATGTGAGTTATAATTTATATGTTCAACCGTGTTTGTTCCCTATTGAGCTAGGATGTAGCTCACCCTATAGACTATACGTCGCAGGTCCACTACTAGCAGCTGCCAAGGCTTGAGGACGATCCGTGAGTCGGACCTTGCGGTGAAGAGTTGGAGCCACCTCCGGAGGACTTCTTCTAGAGGACTCGTTTGAGGGATTTTGGAGAGAGTTTTTGTACGGCTTGGTATGTCAAGCCTTGATTCTGTTTAAACCATGTGTATATATAGATGGGATTATTCCTTTGGGGCGAACCATCCGTGATGATTGCTATCATCGATGGTTCGGATCGGTTCTCCATTCATGTAGAGGCATGAGGGTAGAACTGTCTTTTGGAGAGTTAATTAATATAGATTCAAATTCTGCAATTTTGTTTATTATCTTATTGCAATGCTTGATATACCAGTGTTCCGTGCTTAGCTAAGGGGCACGGTCAAGATGATCGTGCTGATGGCACGGGTTTGAAGTCGAAATCCGGCCGCATCACGGTTAGTATCAGAGCTATTTTCTTTTAGCAATTCTGACAAGGGTTCTCTCGTCAGAACATAGGGGCTTCTGCTAACGAAACTTTAGTTTCAAATGTAGCCGCAAATGTCATCTAGAGGAAGAGGCCGACCAAGGGGAGGCCAGCAGAGGAGTCTACGTAGTGGAGATGGTTACATCTCTCCTACTAATAGAGTGCCTTTAGGAGGTACTGAGGCCCCAGGGGGCAGTAGTAGTAGACAACGGGATGAAGAAGATCGAGATCATCAAGATCAAGATCTAAGAGAACAAGAAAGATTGAGAGAAAGACAAGAGGACAGAGAGGAGCGACAAAGGATGATGCACACTATGGAGACTATAGCAGCTGCCATGGCACAACAAGCCGCATCCTTTGCGACTCATCGCGTCGAAAACGTGACCACCTACACCACCTGTAGGACCTGCGTTGCCTGTGCCCTCATCTTTTACAGAGTTTAGGAGGATGAGACCTCCTTCATTTTCTGGGCAGGCAGACACAATGGCCGCTGAGAACTGGTTGATGGAGATGGAGAAAGTCTTTAGCGTGCTAACTTGCACGGAAGATGAGTGTAAGATGGGCGACTTACATGTTGGATGGGGAGGTGGGCCTTGGTGGAAGTCCGTGATGGACTCGGGCTCGAGAGACCCCAGAGTTGCCTTGGACTTGGGGGAGTTTGTTGAGGAGTTCAACAAATAATATTTTCCAAGTGGTGAGGAACCACTTGAGATACAATTTTGCGATTAGTACAAGGAGAATGACGGTGAGAGAATACGGGTAGAGTTTCTCGACTTGCCCGTTTGCTCGGATTACGCTCTTGAAGTGATGAAGTCCAAGAGGTTTCAGCAAGGTTTGAAGCCTGAGGTTAGGGGAGGCGTAGCTCCATTTCAACTGAGGACCTATGAAGAGGTCATGAGTAAAGCACTGGTAGTTGAAGAGGAGAATACAAATAGATATAGACAGAGGGAGCAGCAGAGAGGAGGAAATGAACAAGGAAGATCGGGGCACTACGAACCGGTGAACAAAAAGCCGAGGTTCATGGCCCAGAATCAGAGACCACAGTTTCAAGGGGTTTAAGACCGCGCATAACAACAACACCAACAGAGGTTTCCATTACTTGCGTCGGGGAGACCTATTCGCTATGAGAGCCCTGCCATGTCTACTGGCGCCACTATCACACAGGGTTCTCGTACTGTTTCTTCCGCACCTCGGGAGACTTGCGCAAAGTGTGGCAAGCCTCATAGGACGGTGGACTGTAGATCGGGAACTAGGGGTTGTTTCCGATGTGGCAAGGTGGGCCACTTGATCAAAGATTGCCCCGAGACGGATAAGAGAAAGACGGTTTCAGTTGCAGCACCACGACCAATTCAAGCAAGGAAACCAATCGTTCAGGGGAGAGCCTATGCAGTCACTGCTCAGGAAGCAGGGAACGTGCATGACGTCATCCAAGGTGAGACCCTTTTTAAAAATTAAAGAAAATTTCCATTTCATTAAGATTTTAGATAGAGAGGAGCATGCATTAGAAATTATATAGATTCTTTTCTCAATACAAAAAGCTGTATGTGAATTAAGAGTGTAAATTGATGTGTAAATTATTGTATGTATGTATGTATACTATAGGTACTCTAAATATATATGAAAAAGGATGTTTCGGTGGTTATGACGCTCGAGTGTTGATAGACCCCGGGTCTACCCACTCATTCGTCACTCCACGTTTCGCTAAGAAGATGAAGATTGTTCCAGAGACGTTGGATTTCGTCCTATCTGTGTCTATTCCGACTGGAGAGTTAGTAGACACGGAGTTAGCTTGCAAATCCATCATAGTAGCAGTTCGAGACTTAGAGGTGCATGAACTAGAAGCAAAGTTGATACTGTTAGACATGCAAGGGTTTGATGTGATCCTTGGCATGGACTGGTTGGTGCGACGATTGCAGCAACCGGAACAAGGTAGTTATTTTCGGACCCAACACAAGAAGATCATTTCGGTTTCAAGGGTGAGGTCGTCATCATCTGTACTTATCTCGTGATGAGGGCCGAAAATGATCGAGAAAGGGTTGCGATGGATACTTGGCTTTCTTAAAGGAGGACAAGGAAGAAAAGAATGTCATTTCTGAGATAGCAGTTGTGCGAGACTTCGCTGACGTGTTTCCAGAGGAATTGCCTGGATTACCTCCAGAAAGAGAAGTAGAATTCGCCATTGACTTAGCACCAGGAACGGAGCCTATTTCAAAAGCACCTTATAGAATGGCTCCCGCTGAGTTAAAGGAGTTGAAGGAACAACTACAAGAGCTTATGGACAAGGGGTTTGTTAGACCAAGTGTATCTCCATGGGGAGCACCGGTCTTGTTTGTCAAGAAGAAGGATGGGTCAATGCGGCTATGCATTGACTATCGACAATTGAACAAACTCACTGTGAAGAACCGCTACCCTTTGCCTAGAATAGACGATCTATTCGACCAACTGCAAGGAGCAAGGTATTTTTCTAAGATCGACCTGAGATCTGGGTATCATCAGTTGCGAGTCAAGGCAGAGGACATTCAGAAGACAGCTTTTCGGACACGGTATGGACACTATGAATTCCTTGTGATGCCATTTGGATTAACGAATGCTCCGGCGTCGTTTATGGATCTGATGAACCGAGTGTTTAAACCACACTTGGACTCCTGCGTCGTAGTGTTTGTTGATGATATACTGATATACTCCAAATCCAAGACGGAACACGAAGAACATTTGAGGATTGCTCTACAGACGCTACGTGAACACCAATTGTACGCCAAACTCAGTAAGTGTGAATTTTGGTTGGAAGAGGTTAGCTTTTTGGGACACGTTGTCTCAAAGCATGGTGTCATCAGATCCAAGAAAGATAGAAGCGATGAGTTAAATGGGAGCAACCAAAGGCGATGGCCGATGTCCAAGTTTTTGGCTTAGCGAGCTATTATCGACGTTTCGTTGAGGGGTTTTCAAAGATATCGGGACCTCTCACAAAGCTGACACGAAAAGATTCAAGGTTTGAGTGGAGTGAGGCATGCGAGAAGAGTTTTCAAGAACTCAAAACGAGACTCACTTCGGCTCCAGTTTTAGCGATTCCTTGAGCGATGGAGGATACGTGTCTGATGACGCATCATATGGCCTTGGTTGTGTGCTCAACCAACACAAGAAGGTGATAGCTTACGGATCAAGACAGTTGAAAGAACACGAGAAAAATTACCCGACTCATGACTTGGAACTGGCAGCAGTCATTTTTGCGCTGAAGATTTGGAGACATTACTTGTATGGTGAGACTTTTGAAATTTTCACCGATCATAAGAGCCTCCGATACCTCTTTACACAGAAAGAGCTCAATATGAGACAGCGCAGGTGGATGGAATTCCTCAAGGATTACGATTGCTCCATACAATACCATCCAGGTAAGGCGAATGTAGTAGCCGATGCTCTGAGTCGGAAGGGTTCAGCTCAGTTAGCTTCTTTGATTTTGGGTATGCACCGATGGAAATTATTGGAAGATCTGGCATTCTACGATGCGAACATTGAGTCAAAGGACACTGGATCCTTTTTGGCTAACATATCAGTAAAGCCAGTGATATTTGAGCATATCCACGATCTACAGATGAAAGATCCGACATTAACAAAGATTCATCAAGACGTGAGTGAAGGCATCAGATCGGACTTCTCAGTAAAAGAAGATGGTTCCTTGTTGTTTAAAGGCCGTCTCTGCATTCCGGACAATGCCGATCTAAGACAAATAATTCTTGATGAGGCCCATAAGTCAAATTATACTATCCACCCTGGTAGCACCAAAATGTATTAAGATTTGAAAAAGAACTACTGGTGGAGAGGACTGAAGCAAGACGTGGCCGAGTACGTGTCACGGTGTTTGACTTGTCAACAGGTGAAGGTTGATCATAGACATCCTGGACTATTGCAACCTTTACCAATACCGAGAATGGAAGTGGAATCGATCTCAATGGATTTCATTGTTGGATTACCCGTCATCGCTAAGAGACACAATGCCATTTGGGTCGTCAGAGACCGATTGACCAAATCACACTTTTGCCGTATAATACTACGATACATGCAGAAGACGCTTATACATGAAGGAGATTGTAAGATTACATGGTATTCCAAGCAGCATAGTTTCAGATCATGATCCACTATATACGTCCAAGTTTTGGAGGAAATTTCAAGAAGGAATGGGAACACGACTAGACTTTAGTTCAGCTTTCCATCCTCAAACTGATGGGCAAACAGAGCGAGTGAACCAAGTAATAGAAGACATGCTCGAGCATGCATGCATGCTTGATATGCAAGGATACTGGGATGAGTATCTACCGATGCTCGAAGTTCGCATACAACAAGCTTCAAACAAGCATTGGCATGGCACCGTATGAAGCTCTGTATGGACGACGATGCAAGTCACCCCTCAATTGGGAGGAAACCGGTGAGAAATTTGTATTAGGACCGAAACTGCTTGAAGACAATGCCACCGTTGTCCGAATTATCAGAGAAAGGTTGAAGACAGCACAGAGTAGACAGAAAAGTTACGCCGATATGAAGCGGACTAGTGTTGACTATAAAGTGGGCGAGCATGTGTTTGTGAAAGTGTCACCTATGAAAGGTGTAATGAGATTTGGCAAGAGAGGGAAGTTAAGTCCACGTTATGTTGGACCATTCGAAATTTTGGGACGAGTAGGTGAAGTTGCATATCGCATTGGTTTACCACCGCTATTTGATCGAGTACATAATGTTTTCCACATACCGATGCTCAGGAAGTACGTGAACGATCCGTCTCATGTGTTAGGAAAGCAACCTATAGAGATGTGTGAGGACATGAGCATGATAGAGGAACCAGTGGAAATCTTGGATCGAAAGGAACAAGTACTGCGCACTAAAGTGATTCCCTTAGTGCTTGTTCGGTGGAATAATCACCCAAAAGAAGAGGCTACTTGGGAACGAGAGGCCGATGTGAAAGAACAATATCCAGCCTTGTTTCCAACGACGTGAGAACGTAGTGTAAACCACAAACATGTTTGTGAAATCTTCGCTATACTTGTAATTCAATGGAAATTTTGATCCAATCGGATTGAGGAACAGAATTATATGTACATGATCAAGTATATACAACTCTATGGAAGAACCACTTGATGTCATAAACTACCAAAAGAAATCAAAGAAACAAAGAAATTGAAAATCTGCAGAAATTGGGCAAAACCGATTAATCGAATTTCAAATCGATTAATCGATTTTGTTCGATTAGTCGACTGGCATGTACCAGTGACTGGAAATTGAAAGGAGAGTTAGAATATACATAGAAGGCAAATTTCGATTGATCGAGTTAGAATCTCGATTAATCGATTTGGGATCGACTAATCGATTTTGAGAATTTCGATTAATCGAATTTGAATTTGATTAATCGATTTACTTATGGGACTTGGAAGAAATTGAAGTCAGATAGACGATTTTGATTAATCGAAGTGAATTTCGATTAATCGATTTTGAAATTTCGATTAATCGAAATGGATTTCGACTAATCGAATACTTAATGAATCCTAACATTTTAGAAGTTACCCCACGATTTTGATTAATCGAAGTAAATTTCGATTAATCGATTTTGGAATTTCGATTAATCGAAATGGATTTCGATTAATCGACTGGCTCGCGCCAGTAAGCTTAAAAATTTAAATTTTTAAATAGATACGATTTCGATTAATCGAAATGGTTTCGATTAATCGAATTTGACTTTCGATTAATCGATTTGGGAAATCGATTAATCGATTTTACGCGGCTTAACCTAGTTTTGAATCTCGATTAATCGATTCTGAATTTCGATTAATTGAGCCGGGGCCTATATATATAAAATTTGGGGATTTCATTCCCCATTCGAAATCATTTGGCTTGAGAGATTTGGGCATTTCACATTCCTCTTTCTTCTCCGACTATCCGACGCTCTAGGGTTGGGTTTTGCCGTCGATTCGCTTCCGCAATCACGTCCAAAGCCACAGTAAACCCTAAGATTTTGCTTTTCCCTTCAATTTAAATTAGAAAAACCCTAGTTTTCTCAAAATGCCGCCCAAAACCCATTTATCTTCAAAGAAGGCGACTTCTAAGTTGCCGGTTAGGCGTAAGAACGCCGCGCCACCACCACCTACCCCATCGCCGGTGAGGACTCCATCACCGTCGGAATCGGAGACCACCTCCGGTTCGACGAGCGCGTCTACGCGCGAGTCTTCCCGCGAATCCACCCCCATGCCACCACCACCCACCAATGTCGAGCAACCAAATGAATGGTGGGCGGCAAAGACCTTTGAGGTCGAATATATCATAGACCCTACCATTTTCACCAATCCCGATTTACCGGGCGAGACCCAATGGGCTCGAAATTACCTCACCAACGCCGGACTCGGCAACCTTCTCAAACCAATCCGGGGTTCTTACTACCCTAGATTGGTTAGACTCTTTTACCAAGGGCTAACCGATGGCCCTACCGACGATTGTATTATAACCAAGATTGAGGGTCGTCTCTATACGATCACTCGTCGCCACATCCACGAGGTAATCGAGTGTTACCTCGATTTCACCCCGGAGACCACTCTTTTCCCACCCTTTGAGGAGGAACCCCGTTTTGAGGAGGTCATGACCCGCATGACCAACGGCAAGAAGGGGTCGGGCTCCTCCATTAAGAGGGTTGACCTTCCACCCTACATGTGGATGCTTGATTCCATAATCAAGTGCAACCTCTACCCGATGCGCCACGACACCGAGCGCGTGGACAAAGTGCAACATGCACTTTATGCGGCCTTCTGTGGCCGGTGGTTCGACGCCACGATGGTCATCCTAGAGGGGATGAAATACATCAAGGGGAAGTTAATGAAGGGCAACATGAGGCCCAAAGAAAAGATGCCCTATGCTCGCCTTATATCGAGCATGTTGGAGTGATACTCACGAGCCTCCCACACCATCTCACCTCACGAGGTGAGGGCTACGATGCGTGAAGACGTTTACAAAGTCTTCATGGACCCGTAGCTACAACCTCCTAAAGCGGACCCTACCAGCTCCGGGTCCCGCCCCGCCCAAAGAGCAAAGGCAGCAGAGCACCGCCACCACCCCACCACCTCAAAGATGACCCACCCGTGGTGGGGCACACCCTATTCTGCAGAGCCATCCGTGGAGAGGCCCTCACCGACACCACACCGCCCCACCTGCCCGCGACACCCACCTCATCCTACACGCCGCCTCCACCCCGGTCCTACTATCGAGGACGTGTTGGCTCGCATGGAGGCCAACAACGAGAGGATGAACCGGAGGATAGACTTCCTCCTATTTCACACCTCCACCACATCTACCCTACCACCACCGCTACCTCGCCCAGAGGAGGAGTGGACTACGGACGATCGCTTCCATCGAGGACCCGTCTTCCATCCCACCACCAGTGGCTCCTTCCACATCTGCCTCCGCTCACGGGATCGAGACGCCTCCACCACAGCCAGAGCCAGCTCCTACAGACCTGCCAGCACCCATAGTTCCTCCAACTCGAGGAGCACCCACTCCAAAGACTGAGACACACACGGGGGACTGCATGAGTTTTAATTTTTATATTATTAGTCATGATTGTATCGATGTATATTTTGTATGCCACTTTATTGGCACCTTGTAAAACTTTTGATATTAATAGAAATCCCCATTTTTGTGTTCATTGTCTTCTTTCGTCAAAAGTTTAAATTCCATGCTTGTGTTGAGAATACAAATACGTCTGAGTCAGCTCGACCACCTCACCTGAGCGTGTGGGGGGGGGGGAGAGACCCAGCCCGACAAACCTTGGGTTATTTTCGAGGACGAAAATTCCCAAGGTGGGGAGGATGTAATAGCCCGAAAAATCATACCAAACTATGACCTTGGGATCCGTGCCCGATCGGTCATAGGTTTGACCAAATGGAAGTCCAACAGTTAGTATGTGGTGTAATGAACAGACGAGATGTAATAAATAGGATGCCTATGTGGTGTGTGTTGTGAAGATGTAGTCGCATACACCTACCGCGGTGTATGTGCTCAACACACAAGTGAGAAAGAGGATAAAAGGGTTTAATAGCCCTAAGAGCAAGGGTTTGATGTTGTTGAAGGAGAGTAAAGAAGAGAGAGAGAGAGAGAAAAGTAAGAGAGGAGTTATTGCAACTAATTGGAGGGGGGATTCAAGAGATAAAAGCCGGATTCAACGCGATTTGGATCTGTTAGAGCCAAAGTTGGAAACCCTAGCCTTCCAACTATTTGATTGAAATCAACTTGAGATCTATTCAAGGTAAAATTTTTGTAAATAAAATGCATAGATTATAGGGGTTAAGTTGTGATTGAATGAGGGTTAAATCATAGGATAATGGCTTAGAAAAATAGAAGAAAAAGTATGGAAGAAGATTGGAAAGAACAGCTCGAAAGGGGCTGAATCTGACAATTTCGATTAATCGAAATTGGGTTTCGATTAATCGAAATTGGCCAGGAAGTTGAAAGGTCAGAGGACCCCGATTTCAATTAATCGAATTTGATTTCGATTAATCGACTTTGGTTTTCGATTAATCGATTTGGGAATCGATTAATCGACTGGGAACCTCCAGTGGACCCCAGGGGTTGGAGGAAATGACTTGAGAAAAAATCGACTAATCGAAATGGGATTTCGATTAATCGATTTTAGTTTTCGATTAATCGATTTGGGATCGATTAATCAACTTGTGAAACTCGACTGTTCGAACTGAGGGTCGACTTTGCGAAAAGAAGAAATTCGATTAATCGAAATTGGATTCGATTAATCGAATGAAAACTCGACTGTTCGAACTGAGGATCGACTTTGCGAAAAGGAGAATTTCGATTAATCGAAATTGGATTCGATTAATCGAATGTAAGCTCGACTGTTCGAACTGAGAGTCAACTTTGCGAAACAGAGAAATTCGATTAATCGAAATTACTTCGATTAATCGATATTGACCTTCGATTAATCGATTTTGGAATTCGATTAATCGACTGAGATAGATTATGTTGACTTTTGGGTTTGACTTTAAGATTCTTGGAGGGTCTTATACCTTCTTTATTGCATCCTTTGTGATGTGTTTCACCTGTTATGTGGTACCATAGGTGGTACGTGTGGACTCGTGCACAAGGAGCCACGTGGGACCTTGATGCATTGATCAAATGAAGACTTGAGGTAGGGAACACCTTGAACATGTACTTTATTTTACAAGAGCATGTATGTAGTGATATAGATTTTCATTCAAATGTTTAATTGCTTAAGAATTGTGAAAAGTGTGATGACATCTATAAGAGAAATTTAATAAGCCATCCCTGTGGGATGAAGAAGTAAAGAGATGAGAGCATCAGGTGTGATGCAAGTAAATGGATACATCCCAGGGATGTATCCAAGGATTGAATCATGTTTGATAGGGCCTAACTGATATAAGATAGCACATTTACACGGTGAATAACTATATGTAAGGCACCGATATTTTTGTTATTTAAGGTTTGATAGGGTACCCCACCGACGTGGCGGGATATCCACGACTGACACGGCATGATATCCGTGACCGATACGGCGGCGAAACCGTAGGCCAGTGCGGAGGCTTATCCGTACATAGTAAGCACACCCCCGGGGTGTTGATTGAGACAAGTGAAACCCCGCCACCAATCCCCAGGGGAAAGGGGCTTGGGTACTATTTGTATTCCCAGGGAATACGGTTAAACCTGTCTATATAGATGACGATGATGGGTATCTCATCGGGGCTCGATGCTATATTGCTCGGGGATTACTTAAGTTGAAAGTTTAAGTTTTGCTTTAGGCCTTTTCAGCATCATTCATGAGTAAATGAAAATACAAGTAATCAAATAAAGAAACGAAAATGCTTTTAACTGTTTCATTAACAATGATAGATACTTCATGCATGGCATATCATGGAATATATGTGAGTTATAATTTATATGTTCAACCGTGTTTGCTCCCTATTGAGCTAGGATGTAGCTCACCCTATAGACTATACGTCGCAGGTCCACTACTAGCAGCTGCCGAGGCTTCAGGAGACGCTGATCCCGGCGAGTCGGACCTTGCGGCCGGTGAAGAGTTGGAGCCACCTCCAGAGGACTTCTTCTAGAGGACTCCGTTGTGCCACTTTGAGGGATTTTGGAGAGAGTTTTTGTACGGCTTGGTATGTCAAGCCTTGATTCTGTTTAAACCATGTATATATATATATAGATGGGATTATTCCTTTGGGGCGAACCATCCGTGATGATTGCTATCATCGATGGTTCGGATCGGTTCTCCATTCATGTAGAGGCATGAGGGTAGAACTGTCTTTTGGAGAGTTAATTAATATAGATTCAAATTCCGCAATTTCGTTTATTATCTTATTGCAATGCTTGATATACCAGTGTTTCGTGCTTAGCTAAGGGGCACGGTCAAGATGATCGTGCTGATGGCACGGGTTTCGGGGTGCCGAAATCCGGGCTGTCACAATCATTTATTAGGAAAATAAATAAATCGAGAAGAACGTGACTATTGATCCGACATACCCTATCTAAAAACTATGACTCAGCCTATTATTGCGGTATGAATCATGTAAAAAGTATAGCGTATCTCAAAATTCTAAATCACGACAATAATAAATCAATCATTCTGCAGCCTAGATCGGCCTGCAGGAACAGATCTAGATGGAGTGCTTCTTTTACGGTCGTTGATAACTACGATCAACGACTGTAAACGAAGACTCGATAATATTCAACCAACCACACACTTATAACAGAATGATTCAATGACAATACCATGAAATTATAAAAATAATAATAGAACAGTTACTTATCTACGATTTGCTTCCTCCTTGAGCTAATGACTTTAGCCGCTCATCCTCGATTTACAATCCCATTGTAGATCCGAAGACATCATTTTAATAATGCTCTTTTATTTATCACAAAATTCACTTTATAATACTTTTGTTCCTAGGTACAATCTATACTCTAAAAACTATAAGAAAGAAGAAGAATTAAAACCTAATACAATCTACTAAGAGAAGAATCCTAAAAGAAAAAGAAGAAAGAAGAAGGAAGATGAGAGGACAGAATCCAGAATAGAGATTAGAGATCTCCGAACCCCCCAAAATAAAGACGTAGCTTTCTTTATAAAGGGGCGAGCAAAATATTTCCCTCATAACCTCAATCAATTGAGAATTAATCCTCAATCGATTGATTTTGAATTCGAAATAAGAGGGCAAAGTTGTCTTCTCTTGTCAATCGATTGACAATTGATTCTCAATCGATTGACATATAGGGGTAGATTCTTCATTCTCTTAATGGATATTGAGCTTTTTCACGGATTTCTCTGCTTCTTTTGACCTTTTTGGTCCACAGTTCTTGCGTAATCCTTAATTGTCCTCTTTTATGTTCTTTAACGATCCAACGGTCAGAAACACCTATAAACATTGAAACTACATAACAACCATTAGATGCTTTCATCAGTTAGCTAAATGTAAATTTTAAGGTGTGAAATATAGTCACATTTTGACACTGATCACACCCCCAAACCTATACTTTGCTAGTCCTCAAGCAAAGAGAATGAAAAATAACTAACAATTGAGCAAATAAAGTGAATGCCACTTTCGTAGGGAACACGATTGCATTTAGCCTATGCAACAAGCCTTTAAACCCCTAGTTGATCCCTAGTGGAGGAGCTGTGTCTCCTGAAGGTTTCCAGTGAAGATACCTACAAACTTCATAAACTAATAAATTTCAAAATTGTAACCATGCCCTTAAGTAGTTAAATGCCCGTGAAAACTCTTAGGATGCTTCGGTCCATGCTCATTCTATTAATACTCATTCAACTCAATTCATTGTTTTTCCAATGCTCATAATTCATACCCTGAGTTTTATGCACTTATCACTGCTAAAGTTCTTTTATTTGAGAATAAGTTTAAACTAAAAGTCTTTAGCTTCTATGTCTAGACTTAATTCTCACCATAGGTTTGCACTCAAAATGAAATCGCTCCTGATGAATAGTTTTATTTTTCACTCATATGTGAGATAGAATTACAATACAAATTTGAAAAATCTCACATGTTATAAGAAAGACGGTGCATCAAAGAATTTTTAAAAGAAATCTCATTAAGAAAGATATTTGTATTTTAAGCATGCATATACCAAGCACTGTAGACATTGTATAATCACTCTCCACAAGGCATTTACCACTCATGATTGGATCAAAAAGGTCTTTCAAAGGTTGTAATGGGGCTTGGGTGAAGGTTATGAAAGAAAGGAAAAATTGGATTCAAGTTTCTCTGAGAAATCAGTAAAAGACACACAATTGAATTTCTGATATTTTTCGTACTTTCGAATTTTCTAGAACCTTTTCCTCTTCATCACACACTTTTCTCTTTCTTTTCTTTTTCTTTTTAACACTATTTTCATATATTTCTCTACTTCTTGCACTAAGCTAATTTTTTTTTTTTCCTCCCCTTTTATGTTTTTCTGCCATATATTCCTTACAGTACCATTGTCACAACTCTCTATTTCTCATTTTGCTCTCATCCCTCTCTTTTTTTTTTAATTTCTCAGAGATTAAAGAGTAAGGTTGTTCAAACTGGTGTGGGGTATGGTTAATACAGCTTAACAAGGAATATTTTTGGATAAAATTCTTCAATCAAAGCTCAAAGGGGGTGCACCAAGATAAATCATGATATGATGGGGTGTTTTGGGCACAAACGAGCCAAAGGTGGCCTTTGATCATCTCCTCTCATGATAGTAATAATGCCTATTTTCCTTGAGTTTTTCACATAGTGAGTTCTAGTGTAATGGTGTAACACACGCGAAATCAACAAATCAAGATAAAATATATGAGATTTTTCAAAAAAATAGGAAATTCAAAGATACTCCGAAATTTTTCAGCACTCATCAAAAACGAAGACAAGGTTCCAAAGCTTATTAGGTTTTAGCCTTTCTTTGGAATCTTAGGATTTCAAGTTCTGTACTTAATTCTTAGATTTTGAATCAAAGTAACATGATGGTACAAAAAAATTTTAGGCATAGGTGATGAACATTATTATTCAACATATATTTGAAATTTATGAGCATTTGTAGAACAACCATGGTGTGACGACAATCTTTAAACGAATTTTCGGTCACCTACACTTCGAGGCCCTGAAGCCTCATTCCAAAATTTATAAGTTTTATCAATCATCAATCGATCGATTGACTCAATTTCCTCAATTGATTGACTGCTGCAAACTTCCAATAGGCTGATGGTCATCAGCGATACACTTAATATCCGAAAAACAGCCTTTTTTTTTTTTTTTTTTTTTTAAATCTACACATATGAATCAAAAGAAATACCCCCCCCCCCAAACCTGAACCGTTCAATGTCCTCATTGGATTTTTGGAAAGTGAATGAGACCCCCAAACCTGTTTAATTGCAATCGAAGACCAAAAGGTTGACCAGGTGAAAAGTATTGTAACCAAAATAGAAAACACAAATATTTAACTAAACTAAACTTTTATTAAACTTGTGCAATTTATTATACTTTATTAAAAATTTAAAGAACATTAAGGAAAATAAAATCTAAGTTAAAACATTAAGGAAAATAAAATCTAAAAATATTAAAATAACCTAATCTAGATCCTAAGACTAACATTCCGAATCCTATAGTCGTCCATGGAGGATCTCCTTTCCTTCGGCTTCGGGAATGCATAATTCCACATCTCCTCTGTGATCCCGCCCTCGCCTAGTGGTGGAATGGGTGCTTGTGGCGGAGATGTTGGTGGGGTAGAAGGTGGTGGTACGAGAGGCAGTGGCGGATTCAATTCTGCCAATAAATAGGTTGAAATCAAATTCTTTGACGGGTCATTTACGGCATCGGCGGAACGTTCAAAGCTTGATTTGGCTTCTTGATTTGATTCTAAGTCGAGGTCGATGACTTCGTGATTTGACAAATCAAGTCGTGGTCGAGGTGAGTGGTAGCGTGCACGTTTCTGAGCCGGTTCCATCAATTTCTTTACTGCAGATCGGGTACGATACCAGATGGGTGCCATAGCTAAAACTTGGGGAAGAGGAAAGAATTTTTGACTAAAGTGATTGAAGAGACTACCCTAAAAGAGGTTTAAATAAAGAAAACTTTCTAAACACAGACTCTAAGGACTCAAAGAAACCTGCTAACTACGGACTGTAAGGGGCTTAAATATCTATTTTCAGAGTGGAAGATGTAATTTTTCGAAAATATACCTCAGTCAATCAATTGACACTTTAGTGTCAATCGATTGATACAAGATGCCAAGGGTGCCTTTTGGTGAATGGTTCAAATTTTGCCTTTTTCGAAACAGTTTCGTTGTAGAAACTTTTTGTTCCTGACAGATAGACAATTCTATCCACGCAAGTGTCAATCGATTGAGGGTTGTTCCTCTATCAATTGAACAAATCCAATATGCACTAGCAGAAATAAACTAAAAGGCCAGGACTTTCACAGTCGATTTGACTATTGGGAGTTACTTTTCGAGATTTTGAGAAATTGAAGTTCTCAATTGATTGAGAATTTCATCTCAATCGATTGACTGAGGCACTTATGCACCCACCCGAGAATGAACAGAAAAATTACACACTAAAAACACTCCAATTTCATTGATTTAACTGATTTGATTACACCCAACGTGATCCCATCATCAACAAAAGATTAACTAAACAAACTAAGATTAATCATACCTAAAAACAAAAACTAAAAACACACAGAACAGATTAAAAAAACAAACACTAACACAAACACAAACAAAACAATCACTGATCATCATCATCATCTTCATCTTCAGGGTCTCCCTCCTCATCCATCGCCGCTCTCGCTCCTGCGATGAATCCGTCGGCACGCCCAGGAAATGATTCCCGGGCCATCCACATGAGAAGCGAAGTCTGAAACCTGGATCGTCGATCCACACCTCCCAATGTTGCACTCATCCCGACCATCCGCGCCTCGAGGCGAGCAACTACTGCCTCGACGTTAAAATCAGGGACCACTTCGAGACGAGGTTGTCTAATGCCGTCGCGTTGGCGTTGTGCGGGGTATGGTCGGGGAGGAGGAGGAGGTACATCATCGGCGTCGATAGGTGGTAGCGTAACACGCAGAATGGCTTTGATACTCTTATCCCAAACATTCGTGCCATAGTGATAAAATTGCATATCACCCATCTCTTCATCATCATAAATCGAGCACCCAATTTGGTCCAAAAGATGCATCACATAGTGCAGGAAATGTAAAAGAATAGCTTCTCGCTTCTTTGATGCGGTGGTGATCACGATGTCGCTGTGACACCGATACATTTCTTCAAGCATCAATCCCGGAGCATCAAACCACGTATTCGTGTGCGCTGCATAAAGTGCCAACACCCTATTCTTCATCCTCTCGCTCTTTGTGCCATGCGGTAAGAGATTGTTTGGCATAACAATGTCCCAAAACAAGATGTCCATTGGTAGGACAGCTCGTTTAGTGGACAAACCGGACCTGTGCCGTCCTCCACACATGTTGTTGATCATTTGGTCTTGGCTGAGATCAATGGCGGGATTGATGTAGTGGTTTAATAGACGAATCACGTAGAAATTGAATGCACGGGCAAGGTCAGCAGCATGCAAGTTATACGTCCAATTATCAATCCCAATGAGGATGAATGGCAAACCCGTAGGCGATAGTGTGGCTGATACCCATTCCATGTTTTGATAAAACAGCCGCAAGATATGCAACGAGACATCAATAGGCGGAGGAGCGAGCAACATCTCCAAGTGCAGAGCTTTGATGAATTCGATCGAACGAGCGGCTTTGGCGATGCGTCGATATTTTGCAAGATCAAAGAAATTCTCCGTTTGAAACTGGCGATCCACGTACTAGTCATTTGGAATGCTCATAGGAATGTTGGCGGGACGAGGTGGTAGGTAGATCAGTGGACCAGGTGCCGCCATTTCGATCACGTACAAGGAGAATGAAAATAGAATTCAACGCTCGGATTAGAGGGGGATTGTGATGAAGGGGACCACGGGTGTCCTCGTTATATAATATGATCGTCAATCGATTGACACCGATTGGCCTCCACCACGTTGCGAAAATAAGAAAGGGTAGACAGGACGTGGTACAATCCACTCAAGTACTCTTAATGTTAATCGATTGAGAGGCTAGTCTCAATCGATTGAAAATCACTTTTTCGTGAAAAGTCGCACCGTTTAGGTGCCTCGAGAACTGGCGGAGTTAATAGGCAATCAAGTCAATCGATTGAGAGGTTAGTCTCAATCGATTGACATTGATGTGTCCTATGACTTTTCCACCAATGAAAAGATGTGTCGATTGATGCTCCGATTTCCGAAAACTGACCATTCACTTGAAGTACTGTCAATCGATCCAAATTTGGGTTTCAATCGATTGACATAACAGTAGTGCCGATTGGTCAGACACACGCATGCTGAGATGATGATGATTTGGGAAATCAATCGATTAACAACTCAAGTATCAATCCATTGATTCAACAAGGTCAATCGATTGACTTTTCTGAAGTCAATAGATTGAGAAAGACTCTTTTTCAATCAAAAATATAAACAAAAATAAAACACACTGGATTGCCTCCCAGGAAGCGCTGAGTTTATGCGTCGACAGCTCGACCACTTCATTGTTCACTTTTTCGGGTTACTGAAGTACATCGTTTCAATCTTAAACTGGGACATTGGCTCAATCATTGGTTTAAGTCGTTGCCCATTTACTTTGAAAGTTTGATTGTCCTTAAGACTTCTAATCTCAATCGCACCATGCATGGTAGTGGATACAACCTGAAATGGTCCTTCCCACCTTGATTTCAATTTTTCTGGATGGAGCTTGAGTTTGGAATTAAACAACCAAACCTTTTGTCCGATGTGGAACTCCTTCCTTGAAATTGATTGATTGTGCAACTTTTTATACCGCTCCTTGTACATCTTTGAATTTTCATACGCATCATAGCGTAACTCTTCTAATTCGTTCAGCTGTAATTTGCGATTGGACCCTGCCTCTTGCATGTCAAAATTAAATCTTTTTATAGTCCAAAATGCCTTATGCTCTAATTTGACTGGGAGATGGCATGCTTTCCCATATACACTCCTAAATGGCGACATTCCAATTAGTGTCTTGAATGCAATACGATATGCCCACAGAGCATCAGATAGCCAGTTCGACCAATCTCTTCTATCTAGTCGTAATCTGGTCGTACCGTCTTTTCTAAAACTCGTTTGATTTTCTGATTTGACACTTTCACTTGACCACTAGTCTGCGAGTGATACAGCATTGCTACCTTGTGGGTGACGCTATATTTCTTCATTAAAGTGGTAAAGTGGCTATTACAGAAGTGCGAACCACCATCACCAATGATTGCTCTTGGGATCCTAAATCTGTTAAACACGTTTTCTTTCAAGAATTTAACCACAACTTTGTGGTCATTCAATCGGGCTGCCACAGCTTCTATCCATTTTGAGACATAATCAACGGCCACCAGAATGTATAAATAACCGAATGATAGGAGAAAAGGACTCATGAAGTCGATCCCCCAAATATCAAAAATCTCAACAATCAGAATCGGGTTTAGTGGCATCATATTTTGTCGTGAAATATTTCCAAGCTGTTGACATCTTTGGCACACTTTGCAAAATTTTGCAGTATTTCGAAAGATGGAGGGCCAGTAGAATCTGCTTTGAAGATTTTTTTTTGCGGTCTTTTGTCCTCCGAAATAACCACCACAGGCCCCAGCATGACAAAAATTTATGATGCTCATTTGATCTTCTTCAAGCACACATCTTCGGATGACTTGATCTGAACAGAATTTGAACAACTGTGGTTTATCCCAAAAATAGTATTTAATCTTGGAGAAAAATAGATTTTTATCATTCTTACCCCACTGCGTAGGGATTCTACCAGTGACCAGATAATTCACAATATTGGGAAACCAAGGAACTTTTGTACCTGTTGTATTAATTTCCATTAACTACTCATCTAGAAAGGTGTCACGGATAGCCTCAGATACAGATGATTCTTCAGATAAAATTCTTGACAAATGATCAGCTACAACATTTTCAACCCCCTTTTTATCTCTGATCTCGAAGTTAAATTCTTGGAGGAGCAAGATCCATCGGATCAACCTTGGTTTTGTGTCCTTTTTTGCCAACAGATATTTCAATGCAGAGTGGTCTGAAAAGACCACTATTTTCGATCCAAGCAAATAGGAGCAGAATTTATCCAATGCATATACCATAGCTAGCAATTCCTTCTCGGTGGTGGTGTAATTTAGTTATGCATCAATTAGCGTCTTACTGGCGTAATAGATCACATGAGGTAATTTGCTTACCCTTTGCCCTAATGCTACTCCAATAGCATAGTCGGATGCATCACACATGAATTCAAAAGGTAGAGAATAATCCGGTGGTTGGATTATCGGTGCATTTGACAACAATTCACACAATTTTAGGAAGGCCTTCATGCATTCCTCATCAAATTCGAATAGAACATCTTTTCTAAGCAAGGTACACAATGATTTAGCCACCTTGCCAAAATCTTTGATGAATCGTTTGTAAAATCTAGCATGACCCAAAAATGATCGGATTTGACGAACATTTTTTGGTGGAGACAGATTAGTGATTAAGTCAACTTTTGCCTCATCGACTTCAATCCCTTTTTTCGAAATGATATGCCCCAAAACTATTCCTTGTCGAACCATGAAATGGCTCTTCTCCCAGCTGAGAACAAGTTTGGATTCTACACAACGTTGCAACACTTATGCAAGGTAATTCAAACATGATTCAAACGTCTTCCCGAATACAGAGAAATCGTCCATGAATACTTCGATGAATTTGTCAATCATATCCAAAAATATAGCTAACATACATCGTTGAAAAGTGGCCGGAGCATTACATAGGCCGAATGGCATTCTGCGATATGCAAAAGTACCATAAGGACACGTGAATGTTGTCTTCTCTTGATCTGCAGGAAATACGGGCACTTGGTTGTAGCCCGAATATCCATCGAGGAAAGAGTAAAACTCCTGCCCTGCTAACTTCTCAAGAATTTGATCAATGAATGGAAGGGGAAAATGATCTTTTCTGATAGCCGTGTTCAATTTTCAACAGTCGATGCACATGTGCCACCCCATAGTTTCGCAACTAGGTACCAATTATCCTTCAATAGTCTCTTTCACTGTTATCCCAGACTTTTTGGGAACAATTTGAACTGGACTTACCCATTCACTATCTGAGATCGCATAGATTATTTCAGCATCGAGTAACTTGATGATCTCCTTTAAAATGACTTCTTTTATGTTTGGATTAAGTAGCCTCTGTGGTTCTCTCTCGATGGTGTACTATCATCTTCCAGATGTATTTTGTGCATATATACTGACAGATCAATCCCTTTAAGATCAACTAAGGTACATCCGATAGCCTTTTTATGATTTTTAAGCACTTTTAACAATTCATGCTCTTGCTTTTTTGATAATGTTGATGAGATAATTACCGAAAGCATTTCTTGAGGTCTCAGAAAAGTATATTTGAGTGACTCAAGCAGTTACTTTAATTCAACGGTTGGTGGCTGCTCGACTGATGGAGTCAACTCATCCTTTACCTCAATAGGTAATGGCTCCACCTTAGTCTCAATTTCACATAACTTATCATCTTCACTTGATGAATTCGTCCTCTTCTCTTCTGACTGTTTCTTCTCAGATCCTTTCTCCTCATAGATGGCTAACAAAGCAGTTTCAAATTCTTTTTTGGTAAGCATTGATGGTAAAGCTTCATCCACTACTTCGTCCACCTAATCGATGTAGAAATAATCAACCTCATCCTCATTGGGAAAATGGTTCATCGCATAAAATATATTGAGTCTGACTTTCATGTTTCCAAAAGAAACATCCATGGCTCCCGTTCAACAATTGATGTAGGCATTCGCAGTTGCGAGAAACGGACGTCCAAGAATGATTGGGACCTGATTGATGGATTTAACCGGTGGTTCTATGTCCAACACAAAAAAGTCCACTGGGAAGACAAATTTGTCTATTCCAACCAAAACATCCTCGACGATACCCCTAGGTCTTCTTTCTGACCTATCAGCAAGTTGGAGTGTAACTGTCGTGGGTTTCAATTCGCCCAGTCCTAATTTCTCGTACACTGAGTATGGGATCAGATTGACACTTGCTCCCAGATCTAATAATGCCTTACCAATTGGTTGCCCACCAATGGCACATGGAATAGTTGGGACTCCAGGGTCCTTAAGTTTTTTAGGGACATTCAATTGTAATATTGAACTGACTTGATTAGTCAGGAACACTTTCTTTGAAACTTGAGTACGTGCTTTTCTTTTACAAGTACATAGATCTTTGAAAAATTTTGCGTACTCAGGAACTTGCTTGATTATTTTAAGTAATGGAAGATTTATCTTCACCTTCTTGAATGTTTCGAAGATTTCTTCCATTTTTGACGCTCCTTTCCCCATTCTAGACGGAAGTGATAGGTACTGAGGGAATGGTGCCTTTGGGGTATAAGAATGGGGTTCATTTTCTGGTTCTTCTTCAGGTACTTGTTGGATAATTTAAGGAGATTCTTTCTCTTTTCCTTTCTCTAGTCCTTTACCTTTTTTTACTTCTTTTTCTTCTTCCTTATCAAGTTTCACTGGCATTTTCACTTGATTATCAACTGCTCTCCCACTTCTCAACACAGTAACAACTTTCAACTGTTGACTACTCGATGGTCCTTCATCAGGTGATGCTTGGCCTCGAGGATTGTTGATGGGTTGGCTAGGAAGCCTACCTTCCTCTTGTTGACTCAATTGATTGGTCAATTGGCTAAATTGGTCCATCATCATTTGCTGAAAAGCTTGCATATTTCGCATAATCTTTTCTTCCAAATCAAAATCTTTTGAAGCGGTAGTTTGAGATTGATTACAATTCTGATTGAAATTTTGATTTTTGCGAAACTCGGAGTTTAGATGATAATAAGGCAAATTCTGTTGAAAATTAGAATTCTGTTGTGGACGAAAGTTCTGTTGTCCACTCGTTATGTTGGATCTGTACTGCTGGTTTGCCTATCCAGTTTGGTTTGATCCTCCCCATCCTAAGTTGGGGTGATTTTTCCATTCCAGATTGTAGGTGTTTGAGTACATGTTCCTACCCTGTCCCTGATACGATTGAGTCAGATTCACATGCTATTGAGGAGTAGGCTCATCAGGATAGAATGACAAGGTAGTTGGACACTCGTTAGCCATGTGACTTGGGTGGTCACAAATTGAACAAGTCGTGGGATTGATGGGACTTTTAGTTTGCTTAATTGCAGCTAACATCATGTTCATTTGTTTGATCAACATGTCAACTTTTGTTGATAGATCTGAGGTGTTGTTGTTGACATCATATAGTCCATCTCTGGTCAACACATGAGATTTAGCTGCCACATCCAAGTTAGTTCACCCCAGAGTCACATTTTGTATTGAGGTTTGATACAACTTTTCAAACAACGCCCACAATTCATCTGCCTCCTTTGTGGCGCATGATCCTCTACAAGATGCGTCAACCATGCATCTCTCTTCTGGAATCAGTCCATTATAAAAACTTTGGATCTGTTGCCACCTTGGTAGTTGATGATTAGGACAACTTCTGATCAATTCCTTAAAGCGCTCCCAACATTCATGAAATGTTTCTGTATGTTGTTGGGGAAAAAATTGAATCTTCTGACGTAACTCGATAGTTTTGGTCATCGAAAAATATTTTTTAAGGAATTGACGATGTAGCTCTGCCCAACTCTGGATAGATTATGATTCTAACGAGTAAAACCAAGTTTTTCCCTTATCTCTTAAAGAGAAAGGAAAGAGTCGTAGTTTAGCTATCTCGTCGGTGACATTGTGAACTCTGAACATTTTACACACCCCAATAAACTCATTTAAATGAACATGTGGATTCTCATTGGATAATCCATGGAAAATTGGTAACATTTGAATCATCGCAGATTTGAATTCATAATGGTTTCTTAGAATTGGGGCATGCATGATACTATCCTGATCCTCGTAAAAACCATGATCATTATAATATTCCAATGTTCTTGGGCCCTCATCATGATTATTATTCCCATTATTTCCATTATTGATGTTTTGATTGCTCCCATTCATTTCTGGCCTTTGATCTACCATGATTTCAGTATGATGATACTGATTCCTTTAGATTCTGCGATTCTCTCTGCAAGACCGCTTGATCTCAAGATTAAATGGTTGTAGATGTGGGTGATGAGATGAGTAAAACTCATGCACCAACACCCAAAATAAGGATTGATGAATCCACAATGAACTCACAGATTTCAGTTTCAATCGATTGAGCCATTGTTCTTGATCGATTGAAACAAAACACACAACAATATTCTAACAGAGACTTTATCTGTCAATCGATTGATGTATTAAAATCAATCGATTGAGGTTCAAAAGTCTAACTAGATAGCATAGAAATGTCAGCTGAGAAGGCAAGTAACAGAGGTTTAGTCAATCGATTGACAAAGAAATGTCAATCGATTGAAAGAGTTCAAAAAAAAATTTCCACAGTAATAATATTCCAGTCTCAATCGATTGACAGAGAATTTTCAATTGATTGATTTCTAAGATGAACAGTAGCCACTATTAGAAGATTTTTATTTTTTTATTTTTATTTTCTTTGAACTTGAATACTGAAATTCAAAACTCAAAAATTAAAATTTTAAAATTGAAAGTCAAAATTTAAATTTCAAATTTTTAATCCAAATTTTAAATTCAAATTTTAAAATTCAAAATTCAAAACTCAAAATTCAAATTCAAATTTTAAAATTTCAAAATTTAAAATTTAAAATTCAAAAATTAAAATTTAAAAATTGAAAGTCAAAATTTAAATTTAAAAATTTTAATCTAAATTTTAAATTCGAATTTGAAAATTCAAAACTCAAAATTCAAATTCAAATTTTAAATTTTCAAAAATCGAAATTAAAATTCAAAATTCAAATTCAAAATTCAAAATTCAAATTTTGAAAATTTTAAATTCTAAAAATAAACCCACAAAATCTTATAAAATCTTACCTAAAAGAGGCAAAGAAGGAAAAAAATAAAAGACACCTATAAATCCTAAACAAGAGGTCCTAAAAATCCTCTACTACCTAAAAGAACTCCACAAAATCTTATCAAAGAGAATAAAATAAAGAAAAGAAGCTTTTGCAAATCAAAATTCAATTTCAAATTTCAAAATCAAAATTCAAACATGAAAATCAAAATTCAATTTTAAAAATTAAATTTCAAAATTCAAATAGTAAATTTTAAATTTTAAAAATCTTTCAAGCTCCATATTTCAGATTTCAACAATCTCAAAATTTTCATCATTCCAATTTTAAAAATCTAAAATTTCAATATTCAAAATTTCGAAATTAAAAATTCAAATTATTATTCCTTGGAATTTTAAAAATTACACTCAAAACAGTCGATCGATTGACACTTTCGAATCAATCGATCGACATAGCACGCCACAACCACAAAAATCAGTCGATCGATTGAGAGAGAGGTCTCAATCAATTGACTATCACACAATTCTACGCAAATCTCTTTTCGAATTTATCAAAATTTCACTGATTTCCCCGGCAATGGTGCCAAAAACTTGGTTGGTTTTAAAATGTACCCTTGCAAGTGGATAAGATCAGTTGTAGCACGGTAAAATCAAGGGTGTCGAACCCATAGGGAAACGTAAAATTTAATTAATCCTTAAAGAGATTTAAGAAACCCGAGGAAGTACCAAGGGAGAAAGTTTGATTTACCACACAAGTATCACACGATTCTCAATGCAATAAAAGAAAGTCAATCTAGGCCAGAATAAATTATGATAAAGAAGAAAAATGACTGTTTATGAATTGTTCAAGGAGTTAGCTAACCATCGATTCGTAACTTTTCTACCATTCAATATCACAATTTTATTTTAAGTCAAAACACCATCATTTATTAGGAAAATAAATGAGTCAATAAGAACGTGACTATTGATCCGGCATACCCTATCTAAAAACTATAACTCAGCCTATCATTGCGGTATAAATCATGTAAAAAATATAGCATATGTCAAAATTCTAAGTCACGATAATGATAAATCAATTATTCTATAGCCTAGATCGGCCTGCAGGAACAGATCTAGATGGAGTGCTTCTTTTACAGTCGTTGATAACCACGATCAATGACTGTAAACGAAGACTCGATAATATTCAACCAAGCACACACTTATAACAGAATGATTCAATGATAATACCATAAAATTTTAGAAACAATAATAGAACAGTTACTTATCTACGGTTCGCTTCCTCCTTGAGCAAATGACTCTTTTATTTATCACAAAATTCTCTTTGCAATGCTTTTGTTCCTAGGTACAATCTATGCTCTAAAAACTGTAGGAAATAAGAAGAATTAGAACCTAATACAATCTACTAAGAGAAGAATCCTAGAAGAAAAAGAAGAAAGAAGAAGGAATATGAGAGGACAAAATCCAGAATAGAGATTAGAGATCTCCGAACCCCCCAAAATAAAGATGTAGCTTTCTTTATAAAGGGGCGAGCAAAATATTTCCCTAATAACCTCAATCGATTGAGAATTAATCCTCAATCGATTGATTTTGAATTCAAAATAAGAGGGCAAAGTTGTCTTCTCTTGTCAATTGATTCTCAATCGATTGACACATAGGGGTAGATTCTTCATTCTCTTGATGGATATTAAGCTTCTTCATGGATTTCTATGCTTCTTTTAACCTTTTTGGTCCACAGTTCTTGCGTAACCCTTAATTGTCCTCTTTTATGTTCTTTAACGATCCAACGATCAGAAACACCTATAAACATTGAAACTATATAACAACCATTAGATGCTTTCATCAGTTAGCTAAATGTAAGTTTTAAGGTATAAAATATAGTCACATTTTGACACTGATTAGGAACCCCCGCAGCTGGCTATCAGCTTGGCATGGGCCGAGTCTCATACTTGGTATTGTGCCTTGCCGGAGTTTCAGCGGGCACGACTGGTGTCTTTCGATTTTGGACCAATCCTGGATTTGGATCCCTTTCAGGTCGATCATGGCCTGATCACGGTGATTCTAGAGAAGTGGAGGGAGGAGCATCAGGCGGTTCCCTTTCCAATTGGCATGATGTTGCCGACTCCAGAGGACTGGGTCCGCATCACCGATCTTCATTTTGAGGGTGAGCCGATCACATGATGGATGGCAGGACATTATCTAGAGGTGTGTGAGGAGATTTTGGGTGTGCCGAATAGGTCGAGCAGCTCGGGGCCAGGTGTAGTTTGAGTCACTTGGTTTTTTATATGTTTGCGAGTGGCTTCATCCCCCGAGGCACCATTCAGAAGCGAAGGCAACTTATGAGGCGTGTTGTGTGATAGTGGTGGGTCGGGAGCCAGTGGTGGAGCCGGGATTGACTACGGATACGATGCTCCAAGCGTTCTTGATGCACTTCCTTGGTGCTATACTTTTCTCTTCTTCGACTCGGGGATGTGTCACCGAGTTATTCTTGATGGTTCTCGGGGACTTGGATCTAGTCCCTTCCTATGCGTGGGGTGCGGCCGCATTGGCGCATCTCTATGAGCAGCTTTACCGTCGAGGACAGGGTGTCGCATCAATCGGAGGTTTCCTTCCATTCATCCAGATGAGTTTTAGTTAATTGGTATAATGATGTCCTTAGTTTGGTTAATTTTTGGTCATTTAATGGTAATATCTTCTTAGCGTTTCCTCTTGTGTGTCGTTGTTGTTGTGTTTTTTTTTTTTCAGTTTTGGGCGTATGATCATTTCACTTTTCTTCGTCCGGGAGTTCCGTTGGAGGTGACATCCACATTTCTGTGGATGCACGTGTGGAGGGAGGCGTTGAGGGGTCGTCGTTGGTCTTCGGATCTTCAGACCGCGCTACCTCTATGAGGATATGCATGCGGGGCAGGTATAGATTGTCATAAGCATGTTTTTTTCATTTTGGTCTTTTAGGATCTGAGTCTTCATTGAGGGGTCGGTTCGTTTGCTTGGTTGTAGGTGATTTGGAGGTCGTATATAGATGAGGAGGATGCGGACGTGCTAGTGATTCAGTCTGGCCGACCCTTCTTTGATGTCGACATATGAGTTCATTATTTTGAGAGGGTATAGAGGATTCACACGTCTCGGGTGGTACGGTAGTTGGGGCTCTCTCAGGAAGTCCCTCCAGAGATTCGCCATAGAGTGGCGAAGAGAATAACTAGCCCTCCTAGTCAGAATTTTACAAAGCGGATGGTGCTTCAGGTAGCGAATTTCAGAGCTGGGGGGACTAGAGTTGCAAAGGCGTGAAACGAGGCGGATGCCCGAGAGTATGTGCAGTGGTTTAGTGCATTGGGTAACGGGCACCTCTTCACACGTCCCTTCCATGGGAGTAGCTCTTTCGCGATCGGTGGGCCCGAGCCGGTGTCGACTTTGAGGGAGAGGTTGGCTGCGCTAGAGTAGGGCCACCTCACCATGAGCATGCAGGGGCATTGGACGCTCTCCATAGGGCGATGGAGCAGATGGGGTGTGCTCCTCATCTGGATGAGGAGAAGCTGCACTCCTTAGCCTCCTCAGTTGCTCAGGCTAGGGTAGCGAAGGATGAGTTGGGGGCTCGGCTAGTGGAGACTCGATGGCTCCTCGTAAGTTAATTTATGGTTGTTGTTTTTTTTATGTGGACTTGATATTCTGGTCGTTCTGACATGGTTGTGGTGTCTCGTTTTATTTTATTTTGGATAGTCTCAGAGGGAGGGCGAGGTTGCTCGTCAGGCGGCGATGATCGATTTGTTAAACTGTCAGCAGCAGGCCGGCAGAGAGGTGGAGGCCAGCCTGCGATTTGAGATTGATCGATTGGTAGGTGTCTTAACAAACATGGTTTTGTTAATTGCTAGTATTGTGAGCTTGCCAACTTATGTGTTTATTGTTATTCGTAGAGAGCCGAGCTCGCTGCTGGAGGTTCTGTTCTAGCATTTGATCCATCTTCAGTTACTTCCTCTAGTCAAGAGGATCCAGTGATGGCTCAGCTTCGGGCCGAGCTAGATCATTGGGTAAGTTCTATTCAATCTTTTATCTTATTTTTATTATTGCATTAGCTTGTTGGGTGTCATTGTTTCACTTTTTTAGTTGCTTACTAATATCATGTGGTATTTCAGTGTTGGGTTGCCGAGGATCTCCAGGTGAGGGAGGCGACTGCTGCCTCTCTACGCCCGGAGAGTTAGGTATAGTTTTTTGGTGTGGTATAATTCTGTTTAGGTTATTTTATCTTTATTTCATTCTGACAGGTCTTGTGTTGGTTTGTTTGGTTCTTTGTGTAGGCTGTTCTAGACTCCGCTCCTGAGGCTCTCCCTCAGGAGTCTGTTCCTATCCCTACTCAGGTATGTTTTAGTTATCGCATTTGTAGTTTAGTTATCATTATAGTATTTTTCTGATATAGTTGTTTGTTCTTATTGCAGCCTATGTTCGCTGTTCCTTCTCTACCTCCTGCTGATCCAGTGACGACTGAGACGGTTAGGCGACTCCTGGAGGAGAGGTTGGATTTGGTATAATTGTTTCCTTTTCAAAGTTTCTTTTTTTTGTTCATGTACATGTCAGTTTTGACTGGGTGTGATTATGCAGGTCCGTCAGCTTGAGGAGGCACACCTAAAGTCGGCGCGAGCGTGTGCCACTCCCGAGGCGAGACGAGTCCTTGGGGAAAAGCAAAGTCGGGAGGACTTGTTTCTCGAGTTGATGGTCACACAGAGGATTTAGAACGAGGTGTTAGAGGTGGCATGTTAGACGACGCGGGTGGAGATGCAGGTGTCCCTAGATCGGTTGCAATATCGTCTAGCGAGGAGTGAGCGAGGGGTACATAGGTTGGTTAGTCATCTTGATGGCTCAGAGTCGAGGGCTACAAGTTTCTCGACTGAGCAGTCTTGTCACACATCACATGATCGTGTCAAGGATGATGTCATTCGTGATATTCTTGCGGGGTATCCTCCTCGCTCTCGATCGAGACGGTCTGTTAGCCAGACGAGTGAGGGGGGTTCTGTAGCTGGGCCTCATCGTTTAGAGGTTTCACCCACTCCGAGTGTCGAGATTGTATTTTCAGAGGACCAGTCTACGAACCTCCGAGTGGATGATACTGGAGATAGCAGCGCTCGGCTATCCCAGCGACAGCGTAGGGAGTAGGTGTGTGTGTGTGTGTTTGTATCCATGGTATGTGTGTATTGTATATATAGGGGGGATGCCCCCGGTGATAAGTGTAAAAAGAAATGAAAAGATTTTGACACATATATATAGAGAGATTTTTTTAGTTTAGATGTACCTGATTAGCTCCTTTTCCTTTTAGTTACCTCTTGCGTCTACTTTTACTTTTTTTAGTCGCTTTAACGCCATCAACCGTCATTGGGACTTGGATGCTACCTGAGCTAGCCTGGTCACGGTTGAAAGTTGTTTCATATCTACACATGTGAGAGTAATGCTGTCAGTAGTTTTTATTCTCTGCCCTTGCTAATTGTCAAGGGGGTAAGTGTCTCAAACCGGAGTCTGGTAGCAAAAGATGGATATGTGCTATTTTCTTCTCTTTTTTTTTCTCTTTTTTTTTTCTTTTTTTTTTCTTTTTTTTGAAAATAATGCAATGCAATAGGGAAAGTAAATAGCTAAGATAGAAATAATAACAAAACAATAATAAAAATGCCCCAGCATAGGAGCGTGGTAGGATTGGCAGTACGGTATCTTCGGTAGCATTTTTTGGGTGGTAACTTCTTCGTTCCTCATCTTCTTTATGGACAAGCCGGCGCTTCTGATATGATTCTTCCAAAAAATGCCCCAGCGTCAAGATGTAATGGAGCTTTTCTAGGTTTCGAGATGAGCACTTTGGGTCTATAAGCAGTCATGGGTATTTAGTGAGTTAGTTTTGAAGAAAAGTTGATCGGTACTGTCACCGAACCGGGGAGGTCTCTTTGATTAGGTCAGTTTTATACAGGGGTCTATCCTAGGGTAGTGGTCATCCTATCTTGTGGGTATTAGGGAGAAGTATGATAGGTATAGTAGGTGATTGCATCAGTCATCATTCATCAGTTTTCAATTTCATTTCTAGGAGCATCCTATAAGGCTTCTGATTTATCGTCCAAAATTAAAAAATAGAAGAAGGGAGTAAGGCTCAGTGATGCGGGGAGTAGTTCATATCTAATGCTTCCCAAAAGGGATAGGTAACAATCTTTTTCTCAAAGGGATATGGGATGCCATGATTGAGCTTCTTTATCATGTTTCGACACCATAAAAAATCTCACATTCTATAGTTAGCAGGAGTTTGTCCTCTTCCCGCCACTTTACGACGACATCTAGTAGTATGGGGACATCAGGGATGCCCTCGTATCTTGCTTATACACTTCTAGTAACGTTACCAGAGATGTCCTCATAGTCTGCTTATGCTTCCCTGAGCTCATTGACTTGTTCAT
Source organism: Chloranthus sessilifolius (assembly GCA_021018995.1). NCBI lineage: Eukaryota > Viridiplantae > Streptophyta > Magnoliopsida > Chloranthales > Chloranthaceae > Chloranthus > Chloranthus sessilifolius. Next base: position 46,188,259 of record CM037593.1, on the reverse strand, counting down.
TCGTCGTAATGCTCACTCAATTTTTGATATGTAACTGTATATTTTTCTTTTGAAAGTATCATGCTAGTGCAAGAATAATGAGTTTGATTGAACCTAACTTCTCCATTTTTTTTTTGCTCTAACGTCCCCTCCAATGGCGGGGGAAGAGAAATAAGGATCAAGTGTTACTTATGCTTTTGAAAGAGGTCAGATAGCTTACTAGTCCTTTCATCAGATTGCTCGAGTAGGGAAGGGTGGGCGATAAATCAGAGGTCTTAAGGATATTCTGAGAATTGAATGCGTACGACCAATGAATGGGTTGTGACGACTATGGGGTGATAAGTATTAGTATTTAACCACGGGATGTGACAATCACAGGGCTAAGGATAATATTTTCTAAGGTACATGGAGTTCTAAGGACTAGGGAGTTCTTCTCCGTCTTGGTTTGCCAGTTTGTAGGCATTTCCAGGATATGCAGCTGTTATGACATATGGGCCTTCCCAGTTCAGTTTCAGTTTTCCTTTCGGATGGGCATGCTTGGAAGGCATGATTTTCTTTAAGACTAATTCTCTAATGTTAAAGGTTCATTCGAAGACTTTCTTATCGTAAGCCCTGACCACTCTCCTCTGGTATACCCAAGTGCGATCAGCTGCCTTTAAATGTGTTTTATCAAGCTGCTCTAGCTGCATGAGTAGGGCAATTCTCCTCTAGTCTAAGGATAGCTCATCATCGAGTTGAATCCGTAAGGATGGTACTTGTTTCTCGTATGGTAGGACTGCCTCCATCCCGTAGGTAAGGAGGTAGGGAGTTTGGCCAGTGGTCGTACGAATAGAGGTCCTATAGGCCCAGAGTGCTTCTAATAGTCGTTCAGGACAGTCGGCTCCATTGCTTATTTCTACTATGCATTTCAGGATTCGAATCAGTATTTTATTCATAGTTTCTGCATGTCTATTGCCTTGAGGGTAGAACAGTGATGAGTAGCGTAGATTGATGTCATACTTCTTGCATAATTTGTTCATCTTCTCCACGATGAACTGTGCTCCGTTGTCAGTGACAAACATCTTAGGTACTCTAAACCTTACGAGTACCTAAGATGTGATGATATTCTGAACAGTGATGATATTCTGAACGATAAACCTTACGAGTGTTGAAGCGATGATTCTGACATAAGATTCAGTTGCTGCCCATTTGGTGTAGTATTCAGTTGCTGTAAGTATGAACGCGTGCTTGTGAGTATTCCCAATAGTGTATGTGAAAGGTTCAATGACATCGAAGGCCCACATCGAAAATGGCCATGGCGAGGTCATAGTATTCAATGCAACTGATGGAGCTTTGACGAGTGCGGCGTATTCTTGGCATTACTTGCAGGATTGGACATAGAGGTGGCAATCTCTAATCATTGTCATCCAGAAATAGTCTTGTCGTATAACTTGATCGGTAAGTCTCTGTCTATCGGAGTGGGCGTCGCAGGCACTGGCATGTGTTTCTCGGATGATGTATTATCCTTCGACAGTCGTGACGCATCGTAGTAGTACTCCTTTAGTGAAGGCCTCTTTGTATAATATTTTACCGAGTATACAGAATCGGTCACATTAGTTCCTTATAGTCTTTCGTTTGATCTTCATGGCATACTGAGGGACGTGTTGATGTTTCAAAAAGTTCCAGATATCGAAATACCATGGTTGTCCATCGTCGGTCGGTGATCTTTCAAATCTTAACATAGCGACTTCGGTTTCTGTCTTAACATGCTTTTCTGGGGCAATTGCTTCTTTCGATCCTGTACTTGTAGAGGACGAGTAGTTCTCTTTTGACGGTCCATGCTACCTTGTCGACGGGCACTGTCAGCTTTTCGATAAAGAAGGTCTTGGTACTTTGCCTAATAGGTGTTTGGATGACCGAGGCTAGCGTGGCTAAAGAATCTGCGAGCTCATATTCTAATCTAGGGATGTGCGTGAAAGAGATTCATTCAAATTTCTTTACTAAATATTAAGCAGTTTCGAGGTATGCCATTAGTCTCCTTTCCTTAGTTTTCCACTCTCCTGTGACTTGTGAAATTACTAGTTTGGAATCACCGATGGTTTTTAACTAATTGTAGTACTGCTCGTAGTCCAACTATAAAGACTTCATATTCTGCAACATTGTTAGTGACAAGGAAATCTAATTGAAAAGCTTTAGGTATAACAACTCCTTCTGGGCTTAGGAGGACCATCTCGATGCCTTTTCTTTTATGATTTAGAGCACCGTCAAAATAAAGGGTCCATGAGGTCTTATCGGGTTCTTCGTTATGAATTGTGAATAGGTCCTCATCGGGGAAATCTGCATGTATGGGCTCATCACTAGGGAGTGGGAGATCTGTAAGGTAATCAGCGATTGCTTGCCCTTTGATCGATTTCTGCGTGACGTAAGCAATATCAAATTCTTATAATAGCATATGCCAGCGAGCTATCTTTCTTATTGTTGCGGGCTTTTTGAATACATATTTCAGAGGGTCCATTCTAGCTAGCACTAGTATTTTATGTGCTCTGAAATAGTATCATAATTTGGTAGAGGCCCACACAAAGGTGAGGCAAGTCTTCTCCATCGAAGTGTATTTTCGTTTGTACTCGACCATCGTCCTACTAAGGTAGTAAATGACTTTCTCTCTCTTGTTGTCTTCTTCATATTGTCCCAGAATTACTCCCATTACTTTGTCGTTCACTGAGAGATATAGAATTAGGGGTCTTCCAGGGACAGGTAGTGATAGTATTGGCGGGTTAAGGAGGTATTTCTTGATATTGTCAAAGGCTTGCTGACACTGGTCATCCCATTTGTACTCGGCTCCTCCTTTAAGTAGTCTATAGAAAGGATCGCATCTGTCCGAATGCTGGGAGATAAATCTTTTGATGAATTGCAATCTTCCGATCAGGCCTCATAATTCTTTGATATTACTGAGAGGCGGTATCTCAAGGATGGCTCTAACTTTTACAGGGTCAACTTCGATCCCTCGCTTGCTAACTATAAAACCAAGTAATTTTTTGGAAGTGACCCCGAAGACACATTTCTTTGGGTTTATTTTTAGCTGATATTTCTTGGCTCTTTATAAAACCAGTCGGGGTGCTTCAACATGTCCTACTCGTATTTGGGATTCACCAATAGGTCATTGACGTAGACTTCTACACACTTATGCATCATGTCGTGAAAGATGGCCATCATGGCACATTGATACGTGGCTCCTGCATTCTTAAGCCCAAAATGCATAATGACGTAATAGTATGTTTCCCATGGTGTGGTAAAGAAAGTTTTCTCTTGGTCTCTCTGCTAATTTGATCTGATTATATCCAGAGAAACCGTCCATAAAGGATAGCATCTCATGTCCAGTGGTGTTGTCGACTAGAGTGTCAATGTGCGAAAGTGGGAAATCATCTTTTGGGCATGTCAGGTTGAGGTTTCGAAAGTCAATGCAAACCCATACTCTGTCGTCTTTCTTAGTGACAAGTACTATGTTGGTGACCCACTTAGGGTAGAGGATGACTCGGATGAACTTGGCTTTGTGTAATTGATCAACTTCCTCTTTAATTTGGAGGGCGGTTTGTGGGTGTATCCTACGAAGTTTTTACTTAACAAGCTTTGCATCGGGTTCTAAGACGAGGTGATGTTCCGCTAAACTTAGGTCTAAACTGGGCATGTCCTCATAGGACCATGCAAAGGAATTGAGGTGTTCTTATAGGACTTGTGCAATTTGTTGGCGTTCATTGGAGTTGAGTGTTATGCTAATCAGTAACTTCTTGGGTTTCTCTTCAATACCAAAGTTAAGTTCTTCTGTGGGTTCCGCGGCGGCTTGAGTTTGCTCATCGAAATGCTTGATAACCCGTTGGATGTCCAGTGCCTCTTGGGCAACTGGTGCTCTTCCTTCATCCTCGATAAGTTCGTATACTGCAAAATTGCTACACTGGGGATCTGAGTTTGCGAAAGGTAACCCTTCATCGGCATAATTTATGACTGAGAGATTTTTGGTAAAGTGAAAGTCAAGATTACTGATTCTTCTCTCAAAGTCACGAAGTATCTCATCCGGTATGATCACTAAGTTGTTGTTTAAACGGGATGCTTTACGTCCACGTGTGGGGAATGGGATAGAAATCTTAGGAGAAAAGTCTCCTTGTTGGCCACAAATTTGGTTCGAGACGAATAGTTCCCTTTCTTTTATGGGGTTTTCTATTTTTTCTATTTTTTTTATTTTTGATAATAAATATGGTACAGGATCGATCGCCTCAAAGGGCACCGGGAGAATTGCTTTCTCTAGTTGAGGGAGAGAGACGGCTGCTGGAGCCATTTGGGCAATTCTTCAAGAAATGCGGACTTGTTGTGAATTTGACTTTTTTTTTTGAGTCCTTATTTGATGAGATCTTTTGAATGAGTGACGCTGGTGACAGCACAAATTTCTTCTACCACATTGATTGCCTCTTCTTCGAAGAGGCTCTGAAGATTGTAGTCAATTGAGCTATCATCCTCTGGGTTACAATAATGTTATTCTTACCACTAAGGGGGATCTCTCAAAGGATCCTCAGGGTTAACGAGTTCTTTTCCTTGATCTTCATAATACGTTAGGATGAGTGTGCATGCTCAGCAGCGAGGTTGATAGTGGTGAAGAATGCAGGGGGATTCCCAAGGGCATTCTCATCCTTCTAGGTTAGAGTTGAAGACGGTATCAAATTCATCTTCTTGATACGATAGTGCTTGAAGTCCTAGATTGGCTTACTCCGCTAACTCGAGTGTCGGGAGGTCTATCCAGTAATCCTCATCATCACTCGAGGGAGGTTGTCACGCTTCCTCTAGAGATTTCCAAAATTTTAGAAGTTGCGGTGAATCTGGGGATGTAGAAGTGTCTAGTTCAAGTTCCTCTTCAAATCCTACGAGGGTGATGCGAGTGTTTCCCCCTAGGTCCATCAGATGATCGTTGAGATTTTCTGCTTCTTGTGCCGGTAGCTAAGTTGATGGGTTGTTACTTGTGTCAGTGGTCACTAGGTTAGAATGATTTGATTCTCCTACTATAGAGTGTCGGATCTAACTAACAAAGTGTTCTAATATGTTGGTGCATGCCATACAAAGGGGCTGGTATGGATAAGCGATACATGGGGAGTCCCACGAGCATTTCCATCCTTCTAGGTCAAGGCCGAGGAGGATGCTATACGAGTTAATATTTTCTTGTGAAGTATCATCGCTTTTCTATGTTAAGCGTAGGTGTTCTTCACTATCTTGCAAGGCTGCTATGTGAAAATCTTCGTCGCCAGTGAATTCTCAATCTTCCACTCACGGGTCAAGTTCTAGAGGTCCTTCTCTCCTCTCTTCTGTAAATTCTTCAGTGTCAAACATAGGCTTGACTCCTTCGAGCGGTTTATCGATATCGTCATTTAAATGAGTTAAATCATTGAATGCTTTAGTCATTCGCTCAATTTCCACTTCTTGGGATCTGGTGAAGGACACTTCCTTATGCTTTGGCACATCCTGCTTTCTCAGTGGTCCCAAGGGCGAAGTGGTCATATAGAGACCATTTTGGTGAGGTAGGAGACAAGTCAGCATGCGGGTCGTTCGATTGGTAACCTAACCCTATGTGTTTACGTATTTGCATTAGGACAACGGGTCCTATATGACCTTGCTTATTTTAACCGAGCCCAGTGTGGGGAACGAATCCAAGTTGACACATAAGGTCCCAACCTTTTATTACGGTAGGGTTAATGGCATAGAGTTTGGCGAGGTCTGAGCCAACCTCTCTTCTCATTAATTTCTGTTGATGCGTTGGGGGAGAACTAAGAGGGGTAGGGGGACGGACTTCTGGAAGGTTGGAAGGGAGATCGACCGGGGAGGTCTACGATGGTGACCTGAGCCGGTGTTGTCTGGTTATGGTTGGGCATGGGTTATTAACGATCCTTAAATTTTGTTAGGATTGGTTATTATTAGGGTTAAGATCCCTAAGCGCTTCCTAATCGATCTGAATTCCGTCATTCATGTCATAGATTACGTCCCAGAGGACCCAACAATCCTCTAGGTTGTCCCGCGTATCGATGAAAGGCATAATACTTACTATAGTCTAGGTTTGTCGACCATGGGCAGGGTTTCTCATATGAGAATTGCAGGAGATTTTGAGTGTTAAGGAGACGGAAGATGTTGGGAATTGTATTCGGTAAAGGGGAGTAGTGTTCCCGCCTCGGCTGATAGGGGCCTCTGGCCGGGTAAAAGTTTTGCGATGGGGGTACGTTACTATAATTCGACGCATGGGCCGGTCAGTTCTGTGTCGTGTTTTGGTTTTGGTAAGTGTTAGGGTATTGGTTTCTGTTTTGGTATTGGCCTTGGTTTTGGTTTGCGTATCTTTGTTGATTAGCACCTTGGTTTTGGTTGGTATACCGTGATTGATTTTGATTTTGTTCGAAATTTTGCGGTTGGAAGTTTCCGTTACTAGAGTTTCATCCTTGGTTGACAATGGTATTAACTTGCTTAGTTCCTAAGGCTTTCTTATTATTTTTTAATTTTGATTCATTGGAAGAGCCTACTTTTGATGTGACTATGGATAGAGCAAAGTATCCACCTTTAATGTGTTGCGCTAGTCGAGATGCCCGTGAGTGGAGTGCAGTGAAGTCGAGGCAATCATTTATGACAAGTGTGCTCTTTAACGGTTCTCTAGTGTTATCGATGATAATGTCCACCGAATCCTTTTCTTTTATTGAGGTGCCGGTCCTAGCAGCGAGTTTTCTACATCTAGCGATGAAGTTGGTAAATTCTTCATCTGGTCCTTGCTTGGCTGCCATTAGGTCACTGAGACTGACCGTCTCTTGGATCAAGTATTTGTATTGGTCTAAGAATTGACCGACTAATTCATTGAAGGTTTCTATCTTGTAAAGCGGGAGTCCCGCAAACCAATCTAAAGCTTCTCCTTCTAATGAGCGTTGGAAATAGTAAATAAGAAGTCCTTGATTATCACGTATGGGTCGGCAGTCATTACAAAAGAGGGCTAAGTGATGATTCAGATTTTCCGTGCCATTATATTTAGTAAATTTTGGTGGCTTAAATCCTATTGATAAATTAAACTCAACGTCTTGGCAAAATTTGTCGAATCCAAATGAGTGACCGGGGCGCTCTCTCTTGGCCATGTACACATCGAGCATTTTAAGGAGATTTTCGATTTTAATGGTGCTATCTTTTGGAGCGACCCGTGAGCAAACCTTATCTAAAGAGTCATCATTGAAGAATGCGTGGGCAGGTTGTCTCAATGGTGTGGCCCGGGCTAACACAGTGTTCGGGGTAGGAGGTGGCCTCTCTTCTCGCTCTTGTTCTTCTAAAAATTATCGTGACCTAATGGTTTTGTATGTGGCGGCCAAACCTCGAAGCAATTCTTCTGAGTCGTCATCTCCTCTTTAATTTATATTCTTTGAATACTGAGTTCTACGATCTGTTGAGCGATAAGGTTTTGTCTGATATTACCATCGTTCCTATTATGATTATTACTAGTGTGTAGGGTAGAGAAGGGATTTTCTTGCTTGCCGGCCATGTTAATCTCAGGTTGTCATGGGCTAGAATTGTGAAACGATTTTTCTTCGTACGTGGGGTTGTCATGATATCCCCACAATGGTGGGTCTCCTAAAGTCACTCTTCGTATACCGGGCATCTCGAGTCTTTGACGCAGACTCATATATATATATATATATAAGGGGATGTAAATAACACGATAGAAAGAAAAAATAGAGAGATAAGATGAAAACTAACTGTCTAGAAAAAGAGTTTGCGAAATCATCCCATCGCGATCATTAGTCTATTGGTGCGCGTTCTTTCTGGGTTCCTCTCGGTCCCCGTTGAATCAGTGGCTCCAATTCTGTCCAAGTGGACTCTAGCGATGCAGCGCTTGGAATAGTGGAGGTAAAATAAATAAAGAGATTTTCTAGGAAGGTTCCTAGTTTGTTGCGATCGTCTGCTGCAGATATTTATCGACGCTATAACACATCAATGATCACACTTAAGAGCGGGTATGGGTTACTTCTATATTGAATCGTCCGCCTGCGAACGTCAGCAGCAGTGTCTTTTCCTTGTATTTTAGATAATTTAATTTCCCTTATATTTCCTATTATTGTTATAGTTCTGGTCAGTTTAGACTTCCCTGATTCTATTGTGAGTTTAGTTATGAATTTGTCAGAGTAAGTGGATCTGTTCTAATATTATAATTCTGTTAGGGGTTTAATTAACTTAGTTTCCTAATCTTATTAAAATTCTAATTAATTTAGTGTCCTAATACTACTAAAAGTCCGATTAATTTTAGTCTCCTAATCCCATCAGAAGTCCAATTATAATCAGGTTTCCTAATTGTACTAGGGTTGCACATGTAGTAGTTCTGGTGAAACTCTAATTAATTTGAGTATGCTAATTATACTAAAATTCAAATTGAGCAAGCATGCTAATTGTATTGGAATTCTAATTAAATCAAATATATTAATTATATTGAAATTCTAACTAAAGGAATTATAACAATCCTACCATAATTCTAATCGGAATAGAAAACTAATTTTACTAAAACTCTAATTTAAGCAAGGAGTTAATTTTATTAAAATCTAATTAAAACAAATAAACTGATTTTATTAAAAATCTAATTAAAATAAATAAACTAATTTGATTAAAATTCTAATTAAAGCGATAAATTGACTATACTAAAAATCTAATTAAAGCAATGAAATTAATCATACTAAATTCTAATTAAAGCAAGAAATTAATCATATTAAATCTGATTTAAAGCAAGAAATTAACCAATTAAGATCTTATTTAAAGAAATTAATCAATCATACTAAAATCTAATTACTTAATTAATAAATTATGCTGAAATAAAATAAATCTACTAGTTAATTATACTAAAAAGATAAGAAAAGCAATTAATTAATTCTAAAATCCTAAGGAGAAAGGGGTTTTGGGCCCGCTATGCTAAAGAGGATTGGCTTCGTTCCCGAGTACCCTCCGTAAGCTCCATTAGACAAATCGGATGGCTGAGATTAAAGATAAATTAGATTTTAGACCATAGATTAGTATTTTAGGCTTTTCAGAGTCGATTTCAGAATAATAATCATGAATTAAATTATGAACTGAAATTATAGAAACTAAAATTAATATGTAGGATTTTTGGAGATATTAAAATAAGAAATTAAAATTAAAATCTAAATTTTAGGACTGAATTCGGGTCCGAAATCAGAAAATCAGACCATATGATTAAGGACTGGTTCTAAATTCAGAGAATTAGAATCAAAAATTAATGATAGGACTGGAGATTAAGATTTTAGAACAGAATTAAAGGCCTAGGGTCGGTGAATTAGACCATCGGATTTAGGACTGGTTTTGAATTTAGAGAATTAGAACCAGATATAAAAAATTCGCGGTCTAAAAAGGGTGCTACGGTCTCGGACTAAAAATTAAAAACTATAATTAAAGTTAAGAGAAATATCCTACGTCTAAAACTAAGGTTTTTACCTATGACTGGGGCTGTGGAGAGAAATCTCGAAGATTCAATGCTTGAATCTCAAAATCATGACTAGATTGCTCTATGGGCTTGTCCTAGGAGTTCTCTGGTTTCGGAATCCCAAAAAAAATCCGTTCTCTCCCGAAAATTGCCAGCTTCCTCGTCCCCTTCTTGGTCGAAAATAAAAAAAAGTTTTTATAAGTTTTTCTTCAATTACACGCCCTGTTTCAGGCGTTTAAAAGAATTACGCGCTAGTTTCCTGGCGCTTAATCGCTTTGAGTCGATCACCGACTCAATGAGCGACTGGCAAACTTGCTCAGTGAGTTTCCTAGTCCTAATAGCGTTAGAACTAATTGCGCACCCATTTTGGGGTGCGTAATCCGATTAAGGGCCACTCTCGAAGCATTTAATCGAGGAAACTTAAGGGTCAAGGACAATGGGGCTAGGCCGGGCATAGGCCAATTGTGCACCGGTGGTGTGGCGTGCAATCCGATCGCGCGTCTGGTTTCAGGCGCATGATCGAGTCTCGAGATGGTTTGGGAAAGGAAGTTTGGTCTGAAAGGGGGACTGATTGCGTGTTTGTGGTCTGGTGTGCAATTGAATTACGCGCAAGTTTTCAGGCGCTTAATTCGATATTGGCCGGGTCTGGTCTCTAGTATGAAATGCAAGACTATTGTTTCAGTCTGTATTCTGACTATATACTATTATTTCAGTATATAATCTCCATATATCAAGATCCGAGCCATAGAGCTATTATTTCAGCCTGTGTTCTGCCATGTACTAATTTTTCAATGAATGTTCCCATATCAGGGTTATGAGGTCAAAGGCTGACAGAACAAATATGTATATTTCGAGAGGGCAAAATGAGGGTGTCTACACTACCGTACGTAGTGGCACCCATGCCAATCACGAAAATTGGGAATGGTTTTAAGGGTCGGGATGGATTTCTAAGGGTCCAGAAAGGTTCCTAAGAGATCTAAGATGATTTCTAAGGGTTGAGAATGGTTCCTAAGGTTTCGGAAAGGTTCCTAAGGGTTCCATACATGCCATCAAAAGCTCGGAGGTGCGCCTCTCTCGAAATGTGTTTCGATCAGGCCTTAGGCCAACTTTGGGTGTCTACAGAAAATGGATGGGGATTCAAGTTGTAAAGAAAAAACCTGGGTGATTAATCATACACTCCATCGATTTCCTGCTATTAGATAATAAAATCATCAATTTCCTTGGGTAGCGCATTTCTTTGAGCTGATTGCGAATCTCGAAATAACAATGGTTAAAGCCAAGCAATAATGGAGAAAAAATGGGTGAAAACCTAACCCTCGAGAAAACGAATGAATGACACTAGGGTTTTGCACAGAGAAGAAAGACGGTCTAAAGAGGATTTTGGAACTAGGGTTTTACAGATAGAGAGAGAGGAACCATCTAATAGGAGGAATAGAGAGAGAAAGAAAGAGGGATTTTGTAGAGAGAGAGGCAGCAGCGTCCAATTGGAGAGGAAAAGAGAGCAAGAGAGAACTTGTGAGAGAGAGGGGAGAAAGAAAGAGGGGTTTTGTAGAGAGAGAGGGAGCAGCGTCCGATTGGATAGGAAAAGAGAGCAAGAGAGAACTTCTGAGTTGTGAGAGGAAGGGGAGAGGTCATAGGCATCCATAAAGATGAATTTTTAAGTGGTGGGATAAGTTACGCGCTTTGGCGCTCCCAATTAGTCTTTTGGTGGTGGTGTTTATTAAACGCAGTTTAATAAAAAAAAAAAAAGAGTCGCATATAGTGTTTTAAATCGCGGTGTCCAATAAAAAATGTCACACTTAATTTTCTGAATAGTGGCGTTCGCAAAATAAAGCCACGCAAATTAGTTTAAATCGCGGCGTCCAATAATTAACGTTGCACATATTGTTTTAAGTCATGGCGTTCAATAAAAAACCTCGAACTTAATTTCCTGAATAGTGGCGTTCACAAAATAAAGCGCCGCAAATTATTGTAAATCGCGCCATCCAATAAAAAACGTTGTGCATATTGTTTTAAATCGCGGCATTCAATAGAAAACGCCGCGCTTAATTTATTGAATAGTGACATTTGTAAAATAAAGAGCCGCAAATTATTTTAAATCGCGGCGTCCAATAAAAAATGTCGTGCATAATATTTTAAATCGCGGCGTCCAATAAAAAATGTTGCACTTAATTTCCTGCATAGTGACATTTGCAAAATAAAATGCCGCAAATATTGTATTAGCATGTTGTTTTCACAGTAGACACCGCAATTAATGTGACGCGAAATGAAATTATTAAGAATTAGCGGCGCTTTTATCACAAGCGCCGTTAAAAAGTATTTTAGTGGCCCTTTTACTCAAATGCCATTAAACTCGCGTAGCAAAAACCTACTTTTTTTGTAGTATAGGTAGTTTAATGTAGCACAGTGCTTTCCTAAAAATTATTAAAATATCTTTGAGAACTTAATGCAAAATTGCATTTATTTAATAAAATATATGTTTATCTTGTGGTAATATTTTTTTGTGTAACCCGATGCTATTGCGGAGTATTCACTACGTGAAAAAGCCCAAAAAACCACTGCCTTAAACAGTGGTTTTTTCAAAAAACTACTGTCTTTGACAGTGGTTTTTTTTCAAAAAACCACTGCCCTAAACAATTGTAAAAAAAGGAGTGGTTTTTTTTTACCACTATACAAGACAGTGGTTTATGAAGTTCATAAACCACTGTCTTGTATAGTGGTAAAATAAAACCACTACTTTTTTTACAACTGTTTAGGGCAGTGGCTTTTTTATACAAATTTTTTTTTAAAAAAAAATTACGTCGACAATTTTTTATGCAAATTTTTTTAAAATAATATTTTTTTTATGCTTTTTTTTAATGCAATATTTTTTATACTTTTTGTAATACTTTTTTTTAATATAATTTTTAATGCTTTAAAAAAAATTATATAAAGAAAAAAAGCTATTAATCTCATATTCAAGCACATCCATAAATAAAATAGATGCCAAATTCTTTTATTCAAACAAAATATTGCATTTCAACCTATGATCCAACCTTTCAAATCAATCAAATATTTTAAACTTTACATGCTCAATCCTTTTATTCCAAAAAAAAAAAAGAGTTAACAATCTAAGGACCCCATGACCTAGTTTCATAATTAAAAAAATATATGCTTCGCCTCTCCTGCCAAATATCTCCGTCCCCTAGTGATTCGTTTGAGGTGGGCTTCAAATCAAAAAGTTTTGCCTGAAATCAAAGGAGAACGTAATTAAATATTTATGATATTAAGCAATTAAATTGAGAAGTTTGGTCATTATTGATGTTTCCACATGGCTTATCAAGTGCAAGCCATTAGATGTAGGTGGCACGGTAATACGTGTTTCCACATGGCTTATCAAGTGCAAGCCATTAGATGTAGGAGCAAGTGGTAAGATGGTTCTAACCTGCCACTAATTAGATCTTGTTTTTCGTAGAATTGCTCAAAGATGATTAGACAAATGTTACTTAATCAACCAATCAGGCAGTTTTGGTTTAGACTCCCAAAAAATCGATTAAAATTTCATCATTCAAGATATCATTAGGACAATTAAAATCAATACATATGTTTTAAATTATATGGATTAAGGTGTCTAAAATATTTGTCACCATCCATCTCCTGTCCAGTCTGTGTTATGTCTTTATGAAATTGGGAAGTGGGAAAATAATATTTTACCCCAAGGTTCAAAACTTTGGCCGAAACTACCAAAATTTTGGTTCAAAATTTCGATTTCGGTCCCCACCGAAATCAAAATCGAAATCTAAAATTTCGGATTTTTTGTATGAGATCCAAAATTTCAGTTAAAATTTTGGATTTTGGTTTCGGTTTCGATCATGCCCGAAACCAAAATTTAACTTGAAATTTTGATCCTTGTTTTACGCATTTCTAAGCAAATGGCTGAACTTGTAATTACAGAAATAACTTGTATACTATAAAGGTTTAATTCATTGTATCTAATAGTGTAGGCTTGTAATTAATGCATCAATCAACAAACTATTTAAGAAAAAATTTGATATTATCTAATGCATCTCCTCAATGGTTGGTCAACTTAGCATTCTTGCCTAAACAGGGGATGGTCAATGTGGAAGGGGCTGCCACTCCTTCACCTGTCGCCTAGGTAAGCTATGTGATTGGCTTTTAGGGCATTGACTAAATTTATTATATATGCAATTTGTACAGCTCTCAAATTATGATGCTTTTTTTCTTCTCGACAATTGTCATCTCTAAAGTTAAGGCAACTCAAAAAAAAAAAAAGGCAGGGCCTCATAAATTGACCCTCAAGGTAAATCAAACTTATATAACTGCAACTTCATAGAATGAAAATAAAATCATAAACATGGCCACACACCTTCAATCAAGAACATTCGGACCCGTCTTTTCTCACTTTTAACACATCTATGTTAGCATATGTAGCTCCATTGCAAACCCGACAAAAAAAGTGGATAATTTACAAAATATGGAAGAAGGACAAACAAATATACATGGATTGACAAGTAAAACAAATGCTAATACCTCGTCCCAAAGAATTGTCCGTAAGCTCAAAAAAAGCGCAGAAGGTAAACACAGGAAGCATGGTTAGCTTAACAACATGAAACTTATATAAATATATCAAGTTCAGATACTGAAAAAATATCATCCTGCAGAAACAGAAGAGATTTATTATGGATACAAAAAACAAATTTACCTCCAAGAGCCATTTATGACTCGTTGCATTTGAATGTAGAAACTTAGGGTGGACCCTGACATGATCCATTCCAGCCTCCTAGGACCCATCACCTAGCATAGATTGGATGCCGCACAGCTCCATAAGTTACTTTGATGTTTTTTCAAATGAGGTATGGACAAAATGATAACTAATAAAAAACCAATTGGGTAGGAAGTGATAACTAATAAAAAACTGACAAAAAAACGATGGCAAGACCCAAATACTGAGCCAAAACCTGAAAATTGGCACTAAAACCGGTTTGTGAAACAGAAACTCACCGATTCGGTTCATGCGAACCGCCCCTACCCCTGCTCACCCAAACGACCAATAACCTCAGGCCCAGACCTACTCTTATATCTCACTCACCCTAAAATAACTCTCTCTTACTCTCTCTCTAGCCTGTGGTTTTAAAAAAATAACTCTCTGTCCAAATATGCATGAATGACTAAACAAAGTTTTAGAATTAAGGAGAGGATGGGTTATTCTAAGGAAATAAATAGATTCCTCATTTATCCATCTCTGTAAAATAAAAGGGAGCCATTCCTTGCACACATAAAATTGGCCCAAGTACACAATTTAGAAGAAAAACTCCAGATCTTGGGGACTTGTGCCCTATGAAAACACCATATAAGCCGCTTTGATTTGAAGGCCATCTAAAGATTGCCAAACTCCCCATCTACCATATGATTCAATGAAGTCAATGGGCATCATCGATTCGATGGTTGACTTCGTTAATTTTTGCTCCAAAGATCCCTAGATCTTGGCCTTCAAATCAGATGTCCTAGATGGATTTTTCATTGAGCGATGCCCTTTAGGCCATGCAAAGACACATCTTTGATTAATCTAAACCACAACTATTAAAGGATTCAAAACATCCGATTGGTGTACTTTAGCATTGATCGTTAAAAAATTATGAACAATTCATTTACAAAGGCATAGATAGTTCGAGATCCCTGTGTTTGATTTTTAAGCTCACTACCAATATATGAGCTACAATTTTGATGAATTGATTACTCAAATACAGGTTCCTCATAGGATCGTGGATTCGTGAGTCAAGGCGTCCACATATCCAAAGATGATTGAAATCCATTTATGCATCAAACGCCCACACATATATATTTGTGGAGTCAAAGGGATTTACCTACTCTAGAAGCTAACTCCCTGCCGGAGCAAATAAAATCTCCTCTAGCAAGGGGTGAGCAGAGAGCAAGGAGAACTGAGTAGGTAAATCCGCTTATGATTTAGCAAGGAGAAGGGAGACTTGCTAAAAGCGTATAGTAGGATATAGCAAAGAGAAAGGGACCCTAGTAAAGGTGTAAACCCTACTCGGCGGGGACCTAGCATAGAGCTATGCCAAACATGACCTAATTTTTTGGTCGTCATGGACCACCTATCGAACACGAGTTTCATGATGTGGGATGGGCTTAGAACTTGGTTTGGGATTAGCGCTGTTGGGTGAATCATGTGCTCTAGTTCTAGTGCCTAGTGGCCCAAGGGAGCTTTTGATGGAAACTTGGCCATCATCTATATAAAAAGCACCCACCTATCCCTACCAGTAAATGATCTGACAGGTCCAAGTAGGTGGGAGCTTTTAGAGTTACTGTAGGGGCAAATATAATTACCCTAATAATGCTTTTTTGTTACGCCTAAGGAATAAGTTTAGAAAATCCAGATAGAGAAACATAGCGAAAATAAGGAAAAAATAACTTTCAAATGAAAGAAAAGGAAAAATTTCAATGGTAGTTTCCAACCAATTATGCCTTTACACTAGAAGAAGCAGCACAAGAATCCAAAATACGGGAAAAAAGGAGTAGACAAAAAAGAAAACTATTGAACCCTGAAAAGTAACTATTTAATAAAAGAAACCTAAACGACAACCCTAACATGCTATAAAGAATCTATAGTTATTACCTTTGGGATTCTTTCTTTTTATAATTGCTTCATGTTCGACTGTCTTCTCTGCCAGTGTGGTAACGTCAAAAAAGAGCTACCAGATCGAGCGAGTGACTGACGAGGAACGTCGTCCTCCTTTCTGCTAGGACTATTGGGAGGCGAACCCACAACCCTAGAATCCAAGCTCTTCCTTAAAAGTCGTCTCATGGCGGTGATGAGATTCGATGGATTCGGGAGAAGATGAAGTGTGTTTTTCGTGATAAATTCATGTGGCGATTTAGGGCTTCTTCGCTGTCGATAAGCCTATTGGATCAGAGATCTCGTCTTTCACAGCCTTTGAATAGAGACCGCAGATCCATTTCCTTCATTCGACTACACAAACTTCAACTCATCTCCCACCGCCAATTTCGAAACCGATGAACATGATCTCAGATCTCAGATCTCGACCTCTAGCACTCAAAATCTCCTCGATTTTCTGCCTCTGATTCCATGAATTTCGAGGCCAAAATCAAATTGAAACAAAGAGTTAGGGTTTGGGAAGGAGGGAGACGACCTAAATTTGAGTTAGGGTTCAGAGGAGGAGATTACCTCGAATTGGAGAGTTAGGGTTTGTAGACGGAGAGACGCTAGCGTGAGCATGAGATGGAGAGACGGGTTTTGTAGATGAGAGTGGTTTTGGAGCTAGAGAAAAGATCCCGCGAGCGAGTACATATTTAAGTCGGGTAGCTCTCGTGGCCATGGGTTAATAAACCACTATCCCTTATAGTCGATTGAGTAATAATTTCTTTCAATAGGAGATGTGACGTGGTTTAAACTTAGATAACTACTGTTTTAAGGAGTAAAATCACTGTTTTAGTGAGTGGAATATTATACCACTATTTTAAACAATAGTTTATTTTATAAAGCTAAAGTGGCTTTTCCCTCATTTTGACGTAGTGATTGCAATTTACTGCTTTGCACTTGCATATTATAATTCAACTTTTCACTTAGGTAAAAGTAAAATGTGATCATTTCCTATAAAGAACATATCTTATGTTTGAATATCAAGCTACTTGAAACCCCTAGGACCTAATCCTAAGTTAACTAAAACCTACTAAACCTTTTTCAAACTCACCTGAAACCCACTGGAGTTGTGCCATCCAAAACTCGGCATACCCACTTGATTATCACATTGGGTAACCACGGAAAACTTGAAATCCATTGGAATCCTACTTAATGTAACCCATAACATGTCTCGAAAGTTGAAACTGAGTACATACAAGATATATAAGCTTCAACATGGTCTCAAAGAGAGTAGGTAATTGGTACCACAGTAAATGTGATTTTGTATATTTCTCATTTACGGAGGTATGCCATCTCTTTGGTTGTCTGAGCTAGAAGGGGCATGGTTTTGAAAGATTGCCTTGGCAATCAAGCAAGCACATAATCATTGAGGAATTAACTTATCTCAGAAAAGAGAGAGTGGGAATATAGTAAGATATAGGGCAAAAGCTTTTGATGATCGGACAAAGCATATGAGACTGGAATGTGTCACTAGGAGATGATCCAAACACCAAATCCAGCGGGCAGGGGTCAATCGTCCTTGCATGCGACATGGATGAAACTAGGACCCTCTTAACAAAATGTAACAGATAATGGATTCTTGGGAGTAGAGGTTGCTAAGTTTGAGACAATAGCAGAATTGGTCAAGAGAGGATGTATGCTATCAGCCTATCATGGATCTGATAACGCTGTATATCAACTTTGTAGATAGGTCACTGTGAACTGGAACATCCACCATATTACCGCTATCTCTAGGTTGTGGGCTTTTATCCGTTTGTATTTGATTTTGAGAAACTGGCTCTAGCTACGAAGTACCAAAGCCATTAGTACTTTCAAATGTGGAAGGGATTCAGTCTAACTTCTTGGTTTGAGTTGTAATGCTAACTGCATTAATGAACTCAAAAGTGGGAAAATGAGTTCTGATTAAGATTTTCAAACTCCCTTTGTACATGTGCGATTTAATCAACTTTCTTGGTTTGAGTCATAATGCTAACTGCATTAATGAACTCAAAGTGGGAAAATGAGTTATGATTAAGATTTCCAAACTCCTTTTGTACATGTGCGTATGTGGATCTCTATAGAAGAGTGGATGGGTAACCAGGCAAAAGAAATTCCTCTCCTTTTCTCATGTGAAGGTGACAGAACGATGGCAACAAGGGCTTTGGACATTTTGAAAAGGGGTAAAATTTCCAAACTAGGGCTCCCAAAGGGCCGTGTCTGCTTGACAGGTCAAGGGTATATGCCAAGAGAAAAATACCCAGCGGGGTCCCAACTCTAGCGCTATCTACCTGACAGGGTCCCTACTTCATGAAATAACCAAAGAGGGTCTGAGACCCTCAAACTTTTCAGTTTGTGGGCTTTAACTTCAAACGAAGATGAAACGTGCGTAATAAAAGGCTAAAAAAGATAATATTCGAAAAAGGTGAAATGACAAAAATGTCATCGTTTTAAATAAGCTGAAAAGTCATCGTTTTAAATAACGAAAATGCCATGGTTTTAAATAAAACGAGCGGGCATTCCTTCTTCCTCTCATCTTCGTTTGAAACCCTTCTTCCCTCTGAAGGCATCGTAGTCCCTACCGGATCTCATTGCCGTTGACAAAAGTTTGTCGGTCGCCGTTGTAGTCGAAAGAAGACTTGCAGAGAAACTCATAAAGGTTCATTTTTTTATTTTTCCCATTTGTAAAACTATAACTTTTAGGGTTTAGGGTTCTAATTTTGGTTTGTTTCCATTTATAAAACTCTAATCTTTAGGGTTTACAATTATGATTTTGGTTTTTGTGGAAATGAGGTAGAGCCATCCAAGAGAAAAGGGAAAAAATAAAAAATAAAAAAAATAAAAATAAAAAAAGGAATAAGAAAAATCCTCTGGTTGAATCTCTGAGTCATAGACTGCTTAGATGATTATTTGGACTTCTGTTATGCGATTATGTTCATCGTTTTTTAGTTTAAATTTTATTTATTTATTTTAATTAAATTTTTTTCCCCTTTTTCTGTTTTACTTCATCTAAAATTGAATTTACTGAGTTATGGATCCATGAATCGATTAGGTAAAAAATGATTATCTCATGTCTAATCCATTTTTTGGGTAGATAGAGGTCTCGATCACTTATTTATCATAGTATTTTCTTTTTTGAACTTCAAGCTTTTGATAATCTGCAATCAATATGTAATTTGTTTGTGTTATTTTAATTGGTAGTATGAAATTTATTTGCATCAATTTTATTTTTTAATTTTCATTTTAGGGCGTAAATGGACTATCTTAAGTAGCTTTAGTGATCTTAACTGTCCCCATTTTCACTCCCCGACTTCTGATATTGCAGAGAAACTCATAATTAGGGTTTAGGGTTATGATTTTAGTTTATTTCTATTTGCAAAACTCTAATCTTTAGGATTTAGGGTTATAATCTTGGATTGTTGGAAATGAAATAGGGTTTACCCTAACTCGGTACAAATAGGGATATTAATTTTGTCATATTTTTAAGTATATTTTTGCATTTTTTTAAACACTGATCTTTAGAATTTAAACAAGATTTTTTTAAACACTGATCTTTCTGACCTATAACATATAGATTGAATTATTTGTTTGAATCAAAATATGATTTTTAATCTTTATAGATTATAAAACTATGATCTAGAAAATGAATTTTTTGTTATTTATCGGTTTTGCATGTGTAAAGACATGCTTCCATTATACATTGATAAAAAAATTAGAACAATCACAGTAGTGGTAAGTCACGATCAGTCTTTTAGTAGATCGTATCGTCCATTTATTAGTCAGTTGCTTCTCGATGACATAATAAGTCTTTTATAAGACCATATTGTACATTTATAAGTCAGTATCTTGTAGAAAACATGATCAGATCAGCCTTTTATAAGTCAGTATCTTCGTTAGGCAGTTTCTTCTTTTAGACACGATTAGTTGTTTCTATATAAGACGCATCGTAGTTTATATATAAGTCTGTGATGTCCCTTTGTTAGGTAGTGTCTTCTTTAAAACATGATCAGTTGTTTCTGTATAGGACGCGTCGTAGTTTGTATATAAGACTGTGATGTCCCTTTATTAGGTAGTGTCTTCTTTGAAATATGATTAGTGTGTTCTTTAAGACATTAGGGTTTAAGAATTTATTTCTTTTCTTATTTGACTTTTATACAAGACACATCGTAGAAGTATGAAACAAAATATTAAGATCACCAATTAATTGTTCATGGTTGTATTCTCCATACCAATCCAAGTTGGATAATCCTTATATATGTAGGCTTCACATGTAGTTGCATTATGGGTACTGACACAATTATATTAGTATGTGACTATAATGGGCTATTTAATCTTTATTAAATTAGATAATTCCTTATATATTAATATATGTAGGCTTCACAAGCAAGTGCATTATAAGTACTGACATTGTGACAGCCCGGATTTCCACACTCGAAAATCCGTGCCATCAGGATCATAATCTGGATGATCTTCAGGACAAATCACGAAGTGTTTGCTCATCTAACAGAAATCAAGCAGACACTGTCCAGCAGTGATAGATCGAGTCATCACATAAGGCTTTGTAAAATAAAGAAACAATAAACACAACATGTATATATATATATATCAAAGGAATATACATCCTCAAAAAGGAACCAAGAAGAACCACTGGTGATGGACATCAATCACCCAAACAATGGTTCCTGATAGTGGTTCTTATAGGATGTATAACAATACAAGAAAAAGAAAAGCATCTTCAGAAAGTAAATACAGAAAGTGGCCACCAGGCACACAATAATCTAAAGTTTTATACAAAATCCAAAAAATAAAAGACTCGTATACCCAGACTAAGGATAAAATTCGTCTGCCTGGACGTCAGTCTCCTCGTCCTCAGCCTCAGCCTCTAGATCAGGTTGGTAGTCAGGGTCGCTCTCCATGCCAGGAGCTCTAGCCTCAGAACCTAGAATGTTAATGAAAACAGGGTGAGCTACATCTAAGCTCAATAGAAGAATTCCAACTAAAATGTAATGAATATGCAAGACATCATAGCAGGAAATCAAATCAGAATGTGTGAACAGGGCAAAATCAAATCAAATACTAAGCTTTTAACAAGAAACAGATGTTATGCAAGTATATAATCAGTGACTTAAATTGTATATGTTCTCTAACTTAAGAAACTCCCGTGAATATATAACACAGAGTAAATCGGAATCTATCGATAGGAAACCCCAACCAATTGTCGTTCACATGAATAATTTCAGGGTGCAACAATGCCTCATCTATGGAGTGCAATTGTGCCAAGGAATTACAAAGCAGATGCACAAGTGTGTCAGGCACGGATATACTGTCGAGTCAGTGGGGATCATCTGGTTAAATCATCAAAGCACATACACACATAGACCTCACAAATCAGAAGCAAGTTTTAGAATATAAAATCAGAAAACAGGAATCAGAAATAACAGGAATTTATGATATGCTAACATGCTTGTTAAAACAGAAATCAGGGTACAGATATGAAAAATTATGAAATCATAGTAAAAAATAGTTTAGGTTGGTTTTTCCCTACCTCAGGTCAGACCTCTTTCTAAGCAAATCCAAAACTTTTCAAAGCGTCATGGCCTGATCCTAAACAATAAATATAGTATACTACGTGTCAGGTATGTCAGAATGTCAACTGGCGCGGTGTCCAGTAGCATTCAATTTACAAAAACAAAATAGGTTAAAAATAAGGGTGATTGATCGATCAATCCTCCTCTTTGATCGATCATTGCCCTCCAATTACTTCACAAGCAACAGAGTTAATTGATCGATCAATAGCCTCTATTGATCGATCACCTCCTATCATTGATCGATCAATGCTTCAATTGATCGATCAATAGCCCCTTTTTCTTCACACTTTGACAGAGGAAAATTGATCGATCACTGGCTCAGTTGATCGATCAATCTGTCTCATTGATCGATCAATGACCTTATTGATCGATCAATACCCTAAAATTTCAAATTTTCCTCTTCCTGTTCTCTTTGTCACCTTATACAGATTGATCGATCAATGCCCTCATTGATCGATCAATACACACAAGTGATCGATCAATACACTTATTGATCGATCAATCTTTGACATTGATTGATCACTCTCTCTGTGATCAATCAACCCTCAGAATTGATCGATCAATTAGTGAATTGATCAATCAATACCCCTCGAACCCTGAACTTCCAGAAATTCAAGTTTACTGTTCTCTTTTTAAAGCTTATATGAATTGATCGATCAATGACCTTATTGATCGATCAAAACCCTTCATTGATCGATCAATAATGACAGATCTCTGTCATTAATGGAGGTCACCTATTTTTCTTATTTTGACCCATTTTCATTAATGGTTTCTTACAACCATTTATACACACACAACCACACATATAAGGGGCTCTCATCTGCCCAATTTAAATGCACAGGCTCACCTTTATTTGGGCCCTTTCGGGGTCTCGGCAAACACAATCCGAGAAGGTTTCAGATCCGACAAGGAGATTATCGGCTTCGATTCAGCACACAGAGGCCTCACACACATTTAGATTATACTTGAGCTCGTCTTATTGAACTCTACATACCCTAACTCAGATTGACGCACAACCTTGGTATTTCTAACCCTTTTTCTTCGAAGAACTCACTCAGATCCCAACCTAGCTACAGAATTTTTGTTCAAAAACAAGAGGAAGAAGAAGAGAGGAGATCTTTCTAGGTCTCTTCCTTCCCTTATAAGCTACCAAAATGAAATATCTCTCATATTTTCCTTTAAACCCTAAGTTAGACTCCGGTGTGAAGCGCGAACACAGTCGCTACGGCGTAACATGCCGCATCGACGTCCTACACAACTCGAACCTAAGCGAGAATTCACACGTGAATTCATCTAATCATAGGCTAATGTTATTTATAATAATATAATTCTCAAACTTTTAAATTTATCTCGATTCTCGTGCTAGGCACGCTTATTGAAACAGTCGAATTCTCGTTCAAATATTTTGAGCTATTATATTATCCCCCCCTTATGAATTTCTGTCCTCGAAAATGTCAGGGAGGTCATAGGAATGTCAGGGAGTATAAATAATAGGCAAGCATATTAATCGGAAATGAAAAGACATGCAGATAGAATATGAAAAGCATGCGAAATAAATACAATACATTACACATATAGAATAAATAACAGAATTGAATATAAGGCATAGTAATTACCGGTCGAGACGTCGAAAGGCCCAGTCTCATCAGGCGTAGGTCTGCTGGGACGGGGCGACGGTGTACCGTAGTTGCGAGGATCCACCACGTGCTAACGGCCATGGGCAATCATAGGCGTGGACGTAGTGGCGTATAAATGCTGCATGACTAGCTCGTGCATGCCCTCGTGGTAATCCAACCAATGATGGATCTGTCACTGGAACGCCTCCATGCCGTCCAAACGCTCATGTATGTGCCGGTTACCCTCCACAAGCTCACGAAGCATCGCTGCGACATTGGCTGAGGAAGGAGTAAGGGGATGTGACGTGGTGTGATGAGGTAGCCAATGTGGGGTGGTGGAGACAGGGCGGGTAGACACCTCAGGCTGAGGTGGTGGATCACGTGGTGCCTCCCCCTCTCCAAGCACAGGCTCGGCGGGCGCCGCACCCTCTGCAACGACAGGCTCGGCGGTCTCAGCTGCTCCCTCCTCACCCTCAAGTAGCCATCTAACCAAGAGGTTGTAGCTCTTGGTCCAATCTTTAAGGTGGAAGACCTTAGTGTTGTTGACCAAGCGTGGATCACTGGGAGCCAAACTATACGCCTCGCGTAGAGCAATGTATTGCTCCACCATCTTGGTAATCAGGCGCGCGTAGGGGATCTTTTTCTTGACCCCAGTCTTAACTTTCTCCGACATCAGGTCCTTAGCATTGAGGATGCCATCAATGACCAAGTCAGGCATAGAGAACCAATGATTCTCAAAGGCTGAAAAGAGGGCTTGTTGCACAACGCCGGTCCATGAGGACTTGTGTAAGAACGGGTTGAGTGCACACTTGATATAGGTATCAAGCATCCACAACTGGTCAGGTAATTGGGCCTGCATGACAGATTGCCCTTTCCCATGCTGACCTTGGATCATTTTGGTGACCACATCAGGAAAAGGAACATCTTTAATGTAGGGGGCATCCAATCCATAGGTCTCAATGTAAACGGGCGTGCACTGAAGGCAGCCACTACATGAAATTGGTTAAATTTATACTCGAACCCGTCAATGGAAGTGACGAATCGATGTCGACTATCACCCCAATGAAGGTTCTAGAAGAAAAGCCTCACGATCTGGGGACAATAGTGATCGTGGAATGGCTCGAGTAAGGGTTTCAACCCCAGCCGCTCAATGTACCCCTTAGCCCAAACCATTTCGGGTCAATCCTCATAAGGGAAGAGGCGAAGACGTACTCAGGAAGACAAGTTTTGGAAGTCCACCATGGATTGGGGACTTCACGTTCTATTTGGGTTGGGACGGGGATTTGGACGGGTGGAACCACATCCGCATCAGGTGCCACGGGTGGCACAGAGGTCTGAGCAACCGAATCAGTGGCGGTATGGGTGTACGAGCCCGGGAAGTGGGTACCTTATGCGAAGCGTTCTTCAGTCGCGGCCCCATGGTCAAAAATGGCAAAAGAAAGGACAAAAGAATGCGAAAGAGACGAAAAGAAGATGTTACCGATCGAATAGAGTGAAATCCACTCGAATCAAACGAAAGGAGTCGAATGGCCAAAAAACTCGTCGGAAGGAAGGTAGAACAATCGGAAGTGAAGACCCTCTTGATTGATCACTCTCATGCTCTATGCAAATGACCGTTCGAAAATCCAATTGTAACTTAAATCCCCAGTATTGATCGATCAATGCTCTCATTGATCGATCAATGAAGCATCTAAATGCCCTAACCCAATGCATAGATCAATCAATCATCCACTGTTGATTGATCAATGACACCTGAATTGATCGATCAATGCACCTGTTGATCGATCAATAGTCCACTTTGATCGATCAACCAACCTTGGTGATTGATCAATACCATCATTGATCGATCAATCATCCAAAACTGAGTACTAGAACTCACCACCATTGATCGATCACCACTCTATGTTGATCGATCAATTACCAAATTGATCGATCAATGCTAACTGTGACTTGGTTTCTTAACACAGTCATTTCCTAAATGCAAACCGTCTGCATTTCGAAATCAAGGGCACATGTACCTCAAGTCAATCTTCGTAAAGAACCTCGCTCCTTGTAACTGATCAAACAGATCATCGATCCTAGGGAGCGGGTAACGATTCTTAATCGTCAACTTGTTCAACTGTCGATAGTCAATGTATAGACGCATTGAACCATCCTTCTTTCTGATAAACATTACTGGTGCTCCCCAAGGAGACACACTAGGTCTAATGAACCCCTTGTCAAGCAGTTCTTGCAGTTGCTCCTTTAACTCTTATAATTTTGCTAGAGCCATCCGATAAGGAGCCTTAGATACTGGTTCAGTGCCCGAAACCAGACTTATTGCAAACTCAATCTCCCGAGCTGGTGGTAGTCCTCGTAAATCCCCAGGAAACACATTGGGATACTCGCACGCAACATGAATATCAGATATCATATTTGTCTCTTCCCATTGCTCTTGCAGAAAGGCCATATATCCACTGCATCCACTCTTCATCATCCTTTCGGCTCTAATAGCTGATATCAACGGAGCTACCTTAGACTTCACCCCAAAAAATTTGAATGATCGCTCCTTTGGAGGGCGAAAAACTACCATCTTCCGAAGACAATCAATGCTCGCATGGTAAGCGGATAGCCAGTTCATTCCCAGAATGATGTCAAATCCTTTCATATCTAATAAAATTAAATCTGCCAGTGTCTCGTGATTATCTACTGACATAATCACCGATTTACACACTATGAGGGCATTCACTGCACTTCCCGTAGGAATAGACACCGTCAATATGAACTCTAACTGCTCAGGAGTGACGCTCAATTCTTTCATAAATTGAGGTCTAACAAATGAGTGCGTAGAGCTCGGGTCTACCAAAACTCGTGCTCGATGAAAACAAATATCACAACTTTGATATACTTTCAGCTCCCCTATAATTCAGTCACACAAGTAGATCAAGTGCTTAAGATGTATATGTGTAATGTGTATTATTATCATAACATTTAATCAAAATAATTCTATTTTTACTAATTTCCAGTCCATCCTACTAGATAAATAATCTCTCTTGAAATTTAATCATACCTTGTATGACATCATTCGATGTCAGAGCATCGGTCGTGATAACAGCATATGCTCGACCTTGAACCATAGGTCGAGAAGATCTCTGTGTAGATATTGATCTTGACCTCTCGTTGCCGTCTTTGCTCTCCTTTGGGCAGTTCCTGACCAAGTGGCCCATCTTGCCACACCTGAAGCACGCCCCTGTCTCCCTTCTGCACTCCTCCGTCTTGTGTGGTTTCCCACACTTTGTACATGACATAGCTGGAGTGAACGAAGAGACCCTTGAAGATCCCTGGGTTACTGAGGCCCCGCTACCAGAAGAACCAAACAGTCGAAATGGTCTGGAAAATATTGGCACTGCTGCTCTCTGGTATGAACTCGGCCCCGAAGAAATCGCCGGTCGGGAGTGCGTAGGGTATCTCGAAGGTCTGGAGAATCTAGCCCTCTTATTTTGCTCAGGGTCCTGAGATTGCCCCTGAAATGACCTCTCTCTGGTCTGCTTGTCTCTCCAAGCAAACTGCTTCTGGTTTTCCTCCTCTGCTATGAGATCCTTGGCCATAACTCTCTCATATGTCTCCATTTCCCACATGGCGGCATCCTTTTGTAGGTTCTGCCCCAGGCCAAGCTGAAATTTTCGTGCTCTCATCAGCTCAGTGACTACATGCTGGGGTGTGAACCTAGCCAGTCGATCAAACTCAACACCGTACTCTCTCACTGACATCATACCATGCTTGAACTCTATGAACTTCACCTCCCACTGATGCCTCACAATTTTAGGAAAGTATTTATTGTAAAATACTTCCGTGAACTCCTCCCAGGTCCATGGAGTGTGAGGAAACTCTCTCTGTTGATTCTGTGACACTGACTTCCACCAAGGTCCGGCATCACCATCTAATTTTAAAGTGGCACAACGCACTTTCTCCACATCATTACACTGGAGCACTTCAAAAAGTTTCTCCATCTCCTCTATCCATCCCTCGGCCTCTATGGGATCTGTCTGACCCGAGAAGTTAGGAGGTCTCATTCTCCTAAACTCCGCAAACCCACTTGGCTGATGAGGTGGTCTAGCTACCTGCTAAGTCAGAACAGCTGTCTGCTAAGCGACATTGGTAGTCAAGGCTTCCAACACCTGCTCCATTCTCTCCTCATTGCCTCTCCTACCTCCTCTAGGTCCCAATGGAACCGCATTAGCCTGCGAGAGAAACTCTAATCCCCGCGTCGTTCCAGCAACATCAGGGATCTCTCTCAAAGGAACCTCTCTATAACCTTCCCTACCTCCGCTGCATCCGCCTCTGAACCTAGGGCCCATACTAGTCTGTCATTGTGAAAACAATAACACTAATCAGTACTAGATTGTAAACACAATTCAACATGAATCCGCAGTTCAACCTAAAGCCTAGGCTCTGATACCAACTGTGACAGCCCGGATTTCTGTGCTCAAAAATCCGTGCTATCAGGATCATACTCTGGATGATCCCCAGGACAAATCACGAAGTCTCTGCTCGTCTAGCAGAAATCAAGCAGACACTGTCTAGCAGTGGTAGATTGAGTCATCACATAAGGCTTCGTAAAAGAAAGAAATAATAAACACAATATGTATATATATATATATCAAAGGAATATACATCCTCAAAAAGAAACCAAGAAGAGCGACTGGTGATGGACATCCATCACCCAAACAATGGTTCCTAATAGTAGTTCCTATAGGATGTATAACAATATAAGAAAAATAAAAGCATCTACAGAAAGTAAATACAAAAAGTGGCCACCAGGCATACAATAATCCAAAGTTTTATACAAAATCCTAAAAATAAAAGACTCGTATACCCAGACTAAGGATAAAAGTCATCCACCTGGACGTCAGTCTCCTCGTCCTCAGCCTCAGCCTCTAGATCAGGTTGGTAGTCAGGGTCGCTCTCCGTGCCAGGAGCTCTAGCCTTAGAACCTAGAATGTTAATGAAAATAGGGTGAGCTACATCTAAGCTCAATAGAAGAATTCCAACTAAAATGTAATGAATATGCAAGACATGACATCTCAAAGCAGGAAATCAAATCAGAACGTGTGAACAGGGTAAAATCAGATCAAATACGGAGGTTTTAACAAGAAACATATGTTATGCAAGTATATAATCAATGACTTAAATTGTATATGTTTTCTAACTTAAGAAACTCCCGTGAATATATAACACAGAGTAAATAGGAATCTACCAATAGGAAACCCCAACCAATCGTCGTTCACATGAATAATTTTAGGGTGCAACAATGCCTCATCTATGGAGTGCAATTGTGCCGAGGAATTACAAAGCAGATGCATAAGTGTGTCAGGCACGGATATACTGCCGAGTCGATGGGGATCATTTGGTTAAATCATCAAAGCACATACACACATAGACCTCACGAATCAGATAGCAGAAATCAGGAGCAGGTTTCAGAATACAAAATTAGAAAATAGGAATCAGAGATAATAGGAATTTATGATATGCTAACATGCTTGTTAAAACAGAAATCATGGTACAGATATGAAAGAATCATGAAATCATAGTAAAAAATAGTTTAGGTTGGTTTTCCCCTACCTCAAGTCAGACCTCTTTCTAAGCAAATCCAGTGCTTTTCAAAGCATCATGGTCTGATCCTAGATCATAAATATAGTATACTACGTGTCAAGTATGTCAGAATATCAACTGGCGCGATGTCCAGTAGCATTCAATTTATAAAAATAAAATAGGTTAAAAACAGGGGTGATTGATCGATCAACACTTCTATTGATCGATCAATCCTCCTCTTTGATCGATCAATGACCCCATTGATCGATCAATGCCCTCTAATTACTTCACAAGCAACAGAGTTAATTAATCGATCAATAGCCTCTATTGATCGATCACCTCCTATCATTGATCGATCAATGCTTCAATTGATCGATCAATAGCCCCTTTTTCTTCACACTTTGACAGAGGAAAATTGATCGATCATTGGCTCAGTTGATCGATCAATCGTCTCATTGATCGATCAATGACCTTATTGATCGATCAATACCCTAAATTTTTAAATTTTCCTCTTCCTATTCTCTTTGTCACCTTATACAGATTGATTGATCAATGCCCTCATTGATCGATCAATACACACAAGTGATCGATCAATACACTTATTGATCGATCAATCTTTGACATTGATCGATCACTCTCTCTGTGATCGATCAACCTTCAGAATTGATCAATCAATTAGTGAATTGATCGATCAATACCCCTCGAGCCCTGAACTTCCAGAAATTCAAGTTTACTGTTCTCTTTTTAAAGCTTATATGAATTGAATGATCAATGACCTTATTGATCGATCAACACCCTTCATTGATCGATCAATCTAGTATTGATCGATTAATAATGACAGATTTCTGTCATTAATGGAGGTCACCTATTTTTCTTATTTTGACCCATTTTCATTAATGGTTTCTTACAACCATTTATACACACACAACCACACATATAAGGGGCTCTCATCTGCCCAATTTAAATGCACAGGCTCACCTTTATTTGGGCCCTTTCGGGGTCTCGGCCAACACAATTCGAGAAGGTTTCGGATCCGGCTCTTGGAGTTTATCGCCGGTATGACTCCGACAAGGAGATTATCGGCTCTAGTTCAGCATGCAGAGGCCTCACACACATTTAGATTATACTTGAGCTCGTCTTATTGAACTCTACATACCCTAACTCAGATTAACGCACGACCTTGGTATTTATAACCTTGTTTCTTCGAAGAACTCACTCATATCCCAACCTAACTACAGAATTTTTGTTCAAAAACAAGAGGAAGAAGAAGAGAGGAGATCTTTCTAGGTCTCTTCCTTCCCTCATAAGCTATCAAAATAAAATATCTCTGATATTTCACTTTAAACCCTAAGTTAGACTCTGGCGTGAAGCACGAACACAGTTGCTACGGCGTAACATTCCGCATCGATGTCCTACACGACTCGGACCTAAGCGAGAATTCACACGTGAATTCATCTAATCAGATGCTAATATTATTTATAATAATATAATTCTCAAACTTTTAAATCTGTCTCAATTCTCGTGCCGAGCATGCTTATCGAAACAGTCGAATTCTCGTTCAAATATTTCGGGCTATTACAGACACAGTTATACTAGTATGTCACTATAATGGGCTATTGAAAGTTCAAGGAAATAATATAATGTATAGTGGCAGAAAATGTAAATAAAAATCGATTAGCAGGGATGCAACATGTAATGAATTGATTGGAAAGATGTATGACTTGTGTAAGTCAATATCGGAGCAGATGGATCTAAGGTTTAGATATAGATACCCGACTACCGAAGGGAGTTTTATTTTTGGCATAGACAATGAGACCAACTATCATGACATGATGGCCCTATGCCCTATTCACTGTCCTCACATTGTCCTATATATTTATGAAAAGATCGTGGAGTCAAAAAAGGTCAACGAGCAATAAAGAAAGAAAAGTTTGGAGACAGAAATGGTAGGGAGGTATGTGCTAGTAGACTAGAAATAAACATTTCATGCTTTTTATTGCTTATTTGGTAGTGAGAAACCGGACGGCTCACGGAGTAATGGTGTTGGATGTAATGAACAACATAACCTCTATTTAGACACAGTGAAGAAATGAGAGGAAACGGAGACATTTAGGTAAGTCGATGAAGTTATATGTTAGTTATTTTATATTAATTGAGAAATTGTCAATAAGTTTACCGATATATATTGGTATGCTTTCGATCGTAGAGTTGCTCATGATCGGATGTTTCCTAAATCAAGACCACATTAAACTCACCGATCGTGCTATCAATCCGACCCACGATAGTGAGTATTTTATATTATTTTTTATATAGTTTATAATTATTTTCTTATACACATACTACTCAACCTCTCACAATGCTTATGGTTTAGTTTTTTGCCCCCTGTTGTCGAAGAAAAGCGTGAACGGAGTACCAGTTTTAGGTGGGTTGGTCTCTCATTTCCTTCGAAAAATGACAAGTTTTATTAATGAGGAATCACATCCTTTGGTTGATACTTATGAGTAATTTTATAGTTCTGAGCATTCACGTCTATTTCCACATCCCCTCCCCAATACTCGTGTAGAGGAGAAAGTAATTGAAGAGGGAAAAGTAAATGAAGACTCAAATTCGATAAATTCTCTGCTAATTTAGAGGTGACTATAAATTGAGTTTGTACATAATCATGTGTAATATTATAGTCATATCTCACGTATGAGTGACACTTTGCATATCTATTTTAATTGAAGGAACGAGAGTGCTCCGCCATCAAAGACATAGGTTTTCAGTTCAATTAGTACCTAAAATTACAGTATCGAGGAAGTATCAGGAGACAATAAGATGACAGAATAAACTGGCTTAGATAACGACTCGAGTTATTCAGTTGGAGTGAGATTTCAGGGACGAATTATTGGGAATAAATTAAAAGATGTAGACTTCAAAATTGAAGATGATAGCTTAGAAGGAGAGAATTCCGCAAGGAAGCCGAGATTTGATAGGATTGGAAATGCATCTTTGATAGTCAGAAAAACTTTTTCTTCTCAAGAAGAATTTCTCACTGCCTTGAAGAATAATATTGTGCTAAAAAACTTTCAATTGAAACCAATAAAGACAACTAAGAGGATTGTTGCTGCTAAATGGGTGGACAATATTTGTCCATGGCGTATTCACGCGAGTAAGGGCAATGTCGGTAGCGATTCTTTCATAATTAAAATAATGAATAAATATATTGAATGACGCTACTGATTATGTGCCTGTCAAAATTATCTCTGAAATCTAAATAAATTGGAGGGTTATAATAAGTTATCGTAAAGCGTGGAGCGTTGGCTAACATTAGGGGTGATTGGGAGTCGTCTTATGCTAATCTCCCTTCATATATTACAGAATTGCATAGATCGGATCCCGACGCCTTCACGAAACTATAATATTTGTATTGTGACTCATTCCTTAGATTTTTTTAGGCATTCAATCCCTCTATCGATGGATATAGAAGAATGTTGAGGCCCATTATTTCGATTAACGGACACACTCAAAAGGTAAATTTCCCTTCCCGATGCTAATTATGATAGGTGTCGATAGCAATAATGGTTTGTTCCCCATTGCTTTTGCTTTAGTTGTTGGTGAAACAGAAGATGCTTGGGAATGGTTTCTTCGATATCTTCGAGAAGCGATCATGGATGATGATAGAGCAATTGTCATAATTTCTAACCGTGCGGATGCAATTAGATCGACGGTTCCAAATATATTTTCCAATGCCACTCATAGCTTTTACTTTTTTCACATTGCCAAGAACTTCAGGGAGAAGTTTAGGAATCTGGCTTTGTGGAGTCAACTCTGGCCTATTGCTCGAGCATATACCGTAAAAGAACATGATGACCTACTGACGAAACTTGAGGGTATGAGCCCTACTGGTGTAAAATATTTTTGACAGAGTGAACCATGAAGGTGGTCTAGAGCGCTCTTCCCTGGTCGTAAATATGATCTTCTGACTGCAAACATGTTTGAATGTTTGAACAAAATCCTACTTCATGCTAGAGGTCTATCAATAATAACCCTTATTAAAACAACGAGGAAGAAAGTTGTCCAACTTTTTCATGAGAGAGCTTTAGAAGGTCAAAAGTTGTCGCAGGGTTTAACCCCATATGCATCTGATATCTTGGAAAAGGCTAACGAAGCAGCTAGGTTTTGTCAAGTTGTACCATCATCACCCAACATTTTTGAGGAATCAACCTCGATATTTAAGTATAATGTATATTTAGATAAGAGGTCTTATTCATGTCGATATTTTGACATTTTGAGCCTCCCTTGTATCCATGCAATGGCTACCATTCGTAGGAGTAATGCAGATCCGTCTATATATTGTGAGGAATGATATAATATTACACGGTATTGCAAGACATATAATAAGGCAATCGAACCGACTCTAGACAAAATTTTAATGGCATGTCAAGCATGTTAGTCCTATTGTTCACCCGCCTCACTGCAGGAACCCCTCAAGTCACCCACGAAAAAGGAAGTTGAAATACGTACTTGAAAAGAAACGAAAAATACATTATACAACTTGTAAGCAGGAGGTACACAATCGTTCAACTTGTCAAGGATCATAGTCGAAAAAATGTAAAATAAAATAATTAATTATGATAAGTGAGATACTTGTAATAAGTAGAGTATTCAATCGCAACAATAGTGAGGAATGTACAAAACATCGATAGGCACCTATTTAATCAGTCCATAATGTTTGTAAGAGGTTCTCTTATGTCTCATGTAAATTGCTTAACATGTCTTTCATTGATCATTTAATGTCATATTTACTTCTTGAACTTTACTCATGCAGGGGACAAATGAAGTTTAAAGTATTATTTTAACTCTCATATAAGTCCTTTATTATCTGACAGTAGCACTTTATTATCTCATATCAATTCTTCCAATGTCATCGGCTCTTCTTATTCTTACTCACTCATATGTCTGAAGGTGGATCTTATTTCAGATATCCAGGTCTCCTTAAAAAGTAAATTGAGAATGACTAAACGCCTGAGGAAAGGTAAATGGGAAGTTGACGATGGACACAATCATTGCACTTGATAAGGACTACGGTCAAAAAATATAGAAAGAAAATGTCTAATTTTCCAAAGCCCCAAACTTATTGTAATAAGTAGGGTATTGAATGAGAAAAGTGGTGAGGCATGTATAGAACATTGTAATAAGTATTTTGTCGGACAATGTACAGCTTCTCATTGTACGACCACTGTACTTTGTAATATTATTAGATAATTCAGTTTTTTTTTTTGCTGATGTGTAATATATATTGATCGCTGATGTATATTATATGTGAATCGGATAAATTTACCCATGCAGCTCAGAATGTAGTATAATGCTGAAAAGGAGTGATATCAGTCCTGCACTGAAAAGCATCAGTATATTATTATTTGATATTAGTCATGCACAGTCTCACATCTGTACATTATTGTCTGATATCAGTCCATGAATGTTCTCATATCAGTACTTTACAGTATCTATTAACTCATGCAGGACTGAATGTAGTTTAATTTTGAGAATGAGTCTGATGTCAGTCCTGCACTGACTCACATCAGTACATTATTATCTAACATCAGTCTTATAATGTTCTCTCAGTCCTCTATAACATTCAGATTACTCATACAGGTTAGAATGTAGTTTAATGCTGAAAAGGAGCTTAATATCTGTACTGATAGGTATTAGTACATTATTGTCTGATATCAGTCCTGCACTATCACGTCAGTACATTATTGTTTCATAAAAGTCCTTGAATGATCTCACATCAGTAATTTATAGTATTTTATAACTCATGCAGGTCAGAATATAGTTTTCTGCTTAAATTGAGTCGGATATCAGTCCTACAGTGTCTCACATCAGTATATTACTGTCTGATATCAGTCTTTTAATGTTCTCATATCAGTCTTTTAATGTATTATAATGTCTTATCTCGATCTCCTCTTAGTCACTAACATCTTACAATCTTCTTATTTTAGATATTAAGTTTTGATTTTAAGTTAATAAGAAAATGGCAAAACGGTTGAGGAAAGGCAAATGGAGTCGATGAGGATGAGAGACAAGTTATCAAAGGTGCGATAAACTATCAGAAATTGGTCCGATGGTACTATCAATTAAGTAGTGACAGGAAAGAGCTCCTCCTCTCCTCAAGTTGTTCCCAATACTTATGGTTAATTAGTCAATCCCTTACGCAATCCAGACAGCTTGTGCATGCTATTGTTAGAGGATTCGATTCATAACAGGAGACTTTCACGATTGGAGAGTATGGTGTTCCTTTCCTCCGGACCGACGTGAGTAAGATTTTAGGTTTGAAAGTTGGGTCCCCTTTCGCATCGAAAATACCTTCAGTGCCGGCAGATCCTGAGGGTGGACCCACTTTCAGAAAATGCTTATTTGGCAAAGTGGCAGCAGGGCAGTTGGTCACAAGGGATCATCTTGAGTCAGCCCTCGCTTCACCAAGCCTATCCGATGTAGACTTCATCCGGCTCGGGAACTTATACATGTTAACGAACTTCCTCCTCCCCAACATTCGCCACACGATCGATTGGGACTACATTGATCTCGTGAATGATCTTCGCATGTTCAATAGCCACAATTGGAGGGATGTGGTTTACGCTTACTTGATCGATTCCATACATGCAGCCACGCGTTCTATTGGTGGTAAGAGGTTTTATGTGCTAGGTTGCACTATTGTATTATGTGTATGGGCATTCGAGCATATTCCTCAAATTTCGTTGGGTAAAGTGAAGAATGCATGTGACGAGTGGCCATTGCTCTTAAAATATATGCCTCTAAAGATTTCGCGATCCGATACGAACTTCTACTATCAGAAGTTTTAAAAGTTCGAGGTACTATTCTATGAACAAGATCAGTACTTTTATCAGACCATTACAGGACTGATATCATACATTTAATGTTTGCGATATCAGACCATTAGAGGACTGATATCAGACATCAAAGTTCTGATATTAGACATTTATCAGATATTTAATAAACTACTGATATCAGAGCATTAAGGGGCTGATATCAGACATTTAATAATGTACTGATATCAGAACATTACAAGACTAATATCAGACATTTAATAAAGT
The DNA here is from genome assembly GCA_021018995.1 of Chloranthus sessilifolius. Lineage (NCBI taxonomy): Eukaryota > Viridiplantae > Streptophyta > Magnoliopsida > Chloranthales > Chloranthaceae > Chloranthus > Chloranthus sessilifolius. The sequence continues at coordinate 46,152,290 of CM037593.1, read as the reverse complement.
ATTGATATCAGACCATTACTAGACTAATATAAGACATTTAATATTTGTGATATCAGACCAGTAAAGGATTGATATCTGATAATAAAATTCTGATATGACACATTTATCACACATTCAATGAAGTACGGATATCAGACCATTAGAGGACTGACCCTGACATTTAATATAGTACTGATATACACATGTCTGTTACTGTAGGTTGTCGCTGGAGATCTTGAGCCACCAAAGGGACTTGGACTTCATAAACCGAGCAGCCCAAAAAAAGTACCAAGGAAAAGAAAAATAAAAGAAGGAGATGATGAGAGTATAGATGGAGAAGGTAATGAGGAAGAGGAAGAACGCTTGATGTGGATGAGTATAGTGTGCAATCGAGATCGGCTGTGATTGGCACTGATTTTAGAGATTCTGAGGTAGAAAGAAGACTTCTTGCTAGAATTGAAGCATTAGAAGTAGAGGCGAGATCGATTCGGCCCCTTCTCGCGGTTGTTGAAAAGCAAGCTAAGTCGATCAAAGTCCTCAAAAAATAGAATTTGATGTTGTTGAAACGTGTTATGTTTGTTGAGTCGATGTTAGAAAAAGGCGAGCGAATCGAAAATGGAGAGGGCAGAGAGAGAGAGACGAAACTGGAGGAAGTAGAGAGTTTGAGAGAGATGGAGATAGTGAAGAAGAGAGAGTGTGAGAGGGCAGAGAGGGAGACGAGACTAAAGGAAGTAAAGAGATTAAGAGAGATGGAGATGGCGAAAAAGAGAGAGTGGGAGAGGGCATAGAGGGAGATAAAATTAGAGGAAATAAAGAGTTTGAGAGAGAAGGAGATGACCAAGAAGAGAGGGTGGGAGAGGGCATAGAGGGAGATGACATTGGTGGAAATAAAGAGTTTGAGAGAGATGGAGATGACAAAGAAGAGAGGGTGGGAGAAGGAGTTGACAATGCGATAACCGAAGTTGAAGAGAGAGGAGAAGCTAGTGCGAGTATTATTGAAGGAGAGCAAGTATTTATTTTGAATAAATGTCCTTGTTCATGCAGTCCTCTATCTACTTTTACATGACATTATCATGTATCCATAACGCTTATTGACCCTTGGTAACGTTGGGATTTATTTAACTATAAGTTTCAATGAAAAGGGCACGTTCAGCTGAGCTCAGCCTTGCTCAGCAGTGTCCGGTATGGGAGAAAAAGCGTAAGCGATAGGATGACATGACTACCTTGTCCACTGAAAGGCTGAGGACTAAGCTGAAAAGGTAAGGGGAAGTAAAGCAAAAGTTAGGAAAAGAATCTGTAGTTACAGAACGTGACAAAATTTTATAAAAAATTGATGAAGCGAAGAAGATGGAAGATATGATGGAAGAGGGCAGAAATGAGTTTGCGAACTTCTTTTGGGGCTTGTCGGACACAACTGATAAATAATATATCTTACTTAAGTAAGTCGATATTTAATTTGTCATTTATCTGTTAATGATCCTCTCACAAATCTGATAATCAGTATAATTTATAGATTCATAGTGTCTAAGGTTGAGGAGCTCCAGATAAGTCTTGCCCTTATTAAGATTCTTAGGCTCAATCAGGAGGTGTAGGATAATGTGCTCAATGCAATGATGATGGGCCTATACCGCAAACACAATTCGCATACCGTATAGATTCTGTCAGTTATATTTGCGGTGAGCACTCATCTTGCACACTCATTTCCTTGGGTCCTACAATTTGTAACTGGTAATCATTAAATGAGTGCATTTCAATACAGGAATTGCTCAAGGAGGAGGTCCTGAAATTTGAGGAGGCTCAAAAAATGACTTGATATACCGTGAAATTAATGAGGAGTGATAAAAAATAGCCGTTTGGGAGGGCGATGAAAGGTTTCATCATTCTTATCTTCCTTTTCTCAGTAAATCCTACTTCAAACATGTGGCTGCGCCTTATACAACGGTAACTATAATTTGTTCTTTGAAAGAAATTTACTATTCATTATTCATATAATTAGTGTTCTGTAATATCAGTGACCCATCGCTAATCACAACTTAGACATTACATTTATAGGTTTTAATTCCGTTGCACAGTGAAAATGGCTCCCACTATGCATTAGCGAGCATCGACCTCAAAGAGAAAGCAATTTTATTACAAGACCCATCGACAAAGCCAGTTTTAAGCATGTGGAAAAATCATATGCATGCCTTGGTAAGCAAATAAGTGAATTATTTATTCTATTAATTTATTTCTCATATATAGATTATGTACTTTGCGTTTATGTACTCGTTTCCATTCAGGCCTCCCATCTCCCGTGGCTTCTATACATAAATGAAAAGAAGGAGGCGCTCGATAAAGCTCTACCGTGGCCAATATCCTTCAAAAAAGATCGCACAAAATAGCGTCGAGGATCGGTGGGCTACACACTATTCGTCCTTAAATACGCCGAAGTCATAATGGTCGGGGGAGAAGGTAAGTTTTGGCTTGGAGCCGAAGTGATAGTTACTTTCTGAACGCAATGCGTGTCAGATATTCTAACATACCAGACTCAAATACGTCAATAGTGTTATGTTGTTTACGACATTTCGATAGTGGATGGTAATAGTTTTTGAATCTGTGAAATTGTATGCTGAAGTTGTCAATTTCTGGATGGCAGTGGTTTCTGAATTTCTGAATTTATATGATGAATATGTGAATTTGTGGGCGATTTAAAGTTTTATACTCCATTACGTCTGTTATGAGTAGTTTTGTCAGAAATAGCTATGTTTATTTCGTTAATACAGGTATTTATGAATAGAAACTGAATGTCTTCGATGTTTACTGAAAATTAGGTTTTTTGAATGCATGTGTCTGATACGAGTCATTTTCTGACTCTTATAGGTTCAAGTCAGTCTCATGTGAGTCATGTATGCTCCAAGACTGATTCTGACGCTGCGATAGTAGTGTTGTACTTATTAGAATCACTAAAAATTAGGGATTTTGCATGTCTGGGTCTGATATGAGTCATTTACTGACTCTTATAAGACCAACTATGTCTGATATGAGTCCTCAATGCTCTAAAACTGTCCTGCACTCATGTGAGAGTCATATTTTACACATGAGAGGCATTGAAAATTTAGAATTTTGCATGACTTGGTCTCAAGTCAGACTCATGTGAGACATGTTGGATCCAAATCTGATTGTAATAGCCCTAAAATCTTTCTACAAGAATTCGACTGTTTCAATATGCGTGCTCGGCACGAAAATCTAGACAGATTTTTTTAAAAAAATTAGTAATTAATATTATTTGAAATAATATTAGCCTGTAGTTGGATGAGGTCACGTGTGACTTCTCGCTTAAGTCTGAGTCTTGTAGGATGTCAAGGTGGCAAGTTACGCCGTAGCGACCGTGTTCGCGCTTCACACCGGAGCCAAACTTGAGAGTAAACTGAAATATCATAGATATTTCAGTTCCTTGGCTTATAAGAGAAGGAAGAAGGCTGGAATGCTTACCTTTCACCTTCTTCTTCCTAATTTCTTATGAGCAATTACTAGAAGGTTAGATTTGGGAGTCCTCCTGTTGTGAAACCAAACGTAGGAGAGAACCTAGGTTGGAAATTATTGTGCTAAGAGTGTTAAAGCGACGTCGATACGTCGTGTTTGTTCTACGAGGGTGTCGCAGCGTGTGAAGCGGAGCTGAAAGTTTGCTTGTTCGAATCACAACGGTGACGAATCTGGGATTTTAGATCCGAAACCCACTTTCGGATCGTTTTATCGAGACCCCGAAAGGGCTCAGTTTGAGGTGAGTTTTTACGCTTAATAAGGGCAAGATTAAAGCCCCTTATACTATGTTTATGTGTGTGTAGAGATGGTTAGAAACCATTAATGAAAAATAAAAGGGTTTGAAAATGGGTCAAAGTGACCTCCATTAATGACAGAGGAACTGTCATTATTGATCGATCAATCCTGAAGATTGATCAATCAATGCTAGGTTGATCGATCAATGAGAGGCATTGATCGATCAATTTTTATAAAAGTATAGAGAGAACAGTAGAGTTGATTTTCTGAAAGTTCAGTGCTCGAGAGGCATTGATCGATCAATTGTGAGGGCTGATCGATCACAGAGAGATTGATCGATCAATGACAAAGATTGATCGATCAATAAGGGTATTGATCGATCACTGGCATGAATTGATCGATCAATAAGGGTATTGATCGATCAATCTGTATAAAGTATGAATGAGAACAGGAAGAGGGAAATTTGAAAAATTAGGTTGTTGATCGATCAATAAGGTCACTGATCGATCAATGAGACAGATTGATCGATCAACTAAGCTGGTGAACGATCAATTTTTCCTCTGGCAAGTGTGAAGAGAAAGGAGCTATTGATCGATCAATTGAAGCATTGATCGATCAATGATAAGAGGTGATCGATCAATAGAGGTTATTGATCGATCAATTAACTCTGTTACCTATGAGTATTTGGAGGGGATTGATCGATCAATGAAGTCATTGATTGATCAAGGAGGAGGATTGATCAATCAATCAAAGTGTTGATCGATCAATCACCCCTGTTTTTGACCTGTTTTATTTTTGTAAATTGAACACTACTGGACACTGCGCCAGTTGACATTCTGACATACCTGACATGTAGTATACTATATTTATGGTCTAGGATCAGACCATGATGCTCTGCAAAGCTTTGGATTTGCTTAGAAAGAGGTCTGATCTGAGGTAGGGGAACTCAACTGAAATTACATTTATTCTTGATCTCATGGATTTCAAATTTTTCTTCATTTGACTGCATAGTCTGATTTTACTTTCCAGACATTTTTAGCATATGTGTGACAACACTGTTATATCTGACTCCTGCCATCTGACACCTGTCATCTGTCATCTGATTTCTGTTAAGTATAATATGTCTGCATGTGATTTGAGGTTTATTAATCTGACGAATCTCACCGACTTGACGGTATATCCTTGTCTGGCACAATCGTGCATCTGCTTGGAAATCCTCGACACAATTGCACTCCATAGTTGAGGCATTGTTGCATTCCTGAAATTGTTCATGTAAACGACGATGGTCGGGATTACCCATTGGACCAAATCTGGCTACCACGTGCTATACTCACGGGAGTTACTTAAGTTTACTATTCTAAGTCATTAAATACTGTATACATCACATTCTGAAAACTCTGATAAGTACTGCCTGCTTTGATAAATTCTGCATATCTGAAACATCTGCTTGTATCTGTTCAATTCTGTCAATATCTTCTGCAACCATGTTTTACAATTAAGATGCAATTTTAACTGAAATTCTTCTACTGAGTTTAGATGGTTAGCTCACCCTATTTCTACAACAATTATAGGTTCTGAGGCTAGAGTTCTCGACACCGATAGCGACCCCGATTACCAGCCTGACCCAGAGGCTGAGGCCGAGGACGAGGAGACTGACATCCAAGCGGACGAGTTCTATCTGTAGCCTAGGTACCTGAGTCCTGTATTTTGTACTTTTTGATACTCTGGATTATTGTGTGCCTAGTGGCCACCATTTTGTATTTATTATTATATATGTTGGTGTCTTTTATTATATTATTATACATTCTATTATAACCATTATCAGGAACAATTATTTTGGGTGATGGATGTCCATCACCAGTGATTCGTCTTGGTTCCTTTTTGGGAATGTATTTTCTTTTGAGATATATATACATGTTTTATTTATTGCTTCTTTCTTTTTAAAAAAAAAACCTTATGTGATGACTCGATCTACCACTGCTGGACAGTGTCTGCTTGATTTCTGCTATACGAGCAGACACTTCGTGATTTGTCCTGGCGATCATCCAGAGTATGATCCTGATGGCATGGATTTTTGGGTGTAGAAAATCGGGCTGTCACACTGATAGTCAATGAGATCAATCATGTTAAACACTGATAATATTGATGGACCCATAGGGATCTTGCATGAATTTGTTATAATCAATGCTAATGTTGTGAATTTGTGGATGGCAAGCGTTTTTAGACTATTATGTCTTAGATGTTTCACTACCTGCATGTTGCACGTACTTATGATATTTTAATAAAATTGAAGTTGCAGATATTTTAAACATATTGAATTCAGTGAAGTACCAATAGGCATTTTTCATACTGGGTCTGATATGAGTAACTTACTGACTCTTACGAGTCCAAGTGAGTCTCATATGAGACCTGTATGCTCCAAATCTGATAGTCAATGACAGAAGTCATGTTAAACACTACGGACATTAATGTACAAGCTTATGATATTGCATGAATTGGTCACATATGAGTTATTTACTGACTCGCATGAGAGCAACTAAGTCTCGATAGTCATGTTATTATCTGATAACAGTAATGTACCAATCACCAATTTACGTGTACTGGGTCTCATATGAGTCATTAACGGACTCTTAGAAGTTCCACAGAGACTCATGTGAGTCCAGTAGGCCTTTGAGGAATGGATTGAATATCACCAAATTGAAAGAAGACTCTCTTATTCACAGACAGACGTATATATGCATGATAATATACCTCGGCTTCTATTAGAAGACTAAAAATCTGCTTCACTTTTTCATTAATATTGAGACCCATCAATAATTTTAGTTAATTTTAAATATCTCATTTGTCACATTCGTTACATGTATATCCAAAGCAGTCAAACAGAAACTAAAAAAAGTTTATAGAAGTATGCACCTTTACAATATTATGGTAGTAGACTACATTTACTTCTACAAATCACTTTCAAGAAATTAAAAAAACTTTGGTGCCTCGCTTGTTATAGCGAAAAATTATTGAATAGTCATAGATAAAGCTAACCAAAATATGTAGATAACCCAAAATCAAGAAAGGCTTCCTTTTCCTTTACTGCTTATTGATGTAGTCACCTCAAATTTTTTGGCGAGCTCTTCAATCGCCACCGTCACTTTTACTTTTAAATCATCCCTTTCAATGTTCTCCAACTTCAACGCCGACGTCAAGGTTCGAGAACTTTCGTCCAACCAGCTAAAGTACCGACATTGATAATATGTAAAGTACTTACGCCAAGGATTCTTGAGAGAGTTTGAAACTCGCAGAGTTGATTGCTTTTGACAGTAGCAAAGAGGACGTGATTCTAAGTGAACCGTTTCATCATTCCTAACGGTCCAATTTATGAATCCCGAACATTTATCCTCCCATCTAAAGAACCCATAATGGTAACACTAATAATACTTACAGTCGGGATTCTTGTTAGTGTTTGAAACCCGAAGCTCTACTGGTTTTTTACGGTAACAAAGGGGTGCACCCTTTTTATCAATAATCTTCTTTTGCTAATAATCTTTAATCCAATGTTAACGCATTCCACAACCAAAATATACTTTCATTTCAGCTTTTCTGTATAAAGATTTGAGATACAATTGCAATTAAATTGAACAAACAATAGAATAAATGTGATAATGGTAAAAGGCAGTATAAGTATAATTTAATTGAAGAACACTTCACAGAAAAGAACAAACTTGAAATTGCTACATGGCAGCGCAAGTCAAATAAAGTCTTAAGAACTCATAGTTCAATTTAAAAAAATATATTTTATTATTGATGAACATATTGATAAACTACTGCCTGTTTGATGTGATAAGAGAAAATTAGCATATGATACAAAAAACGAGATTATTTTCGTCCAAATTTTGTCAAGGTTTAAGTTCTCCTCTAAGTAACTATAGCATAATCCTATCTCTAAAGTAAGGTATATGGCATTGGTCAAAATCGAAACTAAGCCCACAGAATGCATAGTTAATATACTTTATCATAAAGACTCTACAATCAAAGTAATTTGTTTGATGAGGGATAGCAATCGGTCTAGTAAACGGCCAATCTCTGACGTCGATGTTGTCGTCGCCTTGTTGAGCTAGGATCTTAAAAAGAACATTTTTCTATATTTAAGAATACTCAAATTTTATTAAATTGACATATAATAATAGAGATCTAGAGTTGAATGATATACATACCAATATGTTTATAATAATCAGACAATGGACACCGTCACTTTTTCTACTAGACGAGTCTAAATACTCAACTTTTCTCTCCTTCATGTATAATATGAATAAAGACCAGTGATAGTATGTATTGATAAAAAGGTAAACCTGTTAAGTAAAGTCATGTTTTAGTTAAGACGAGTGGCAGACTCTAACAATCTTATAAGTACGAAGGAAACACATAAAATTTATCCAATTACTTTCTCAAATTCGCTTATTTTATATCCTAGTGTCTGGGGTGAAGTCCAAGCGATAAGGTTTTTATTCGTATCAACTTCGTCTTTCGCCAACAATTCTTTCATATTCGTCTAAACAAAATATGACATGGGTTTAGGAGATAATTACAAATTATAGGAAGTGAAAATAAAAAATTGAACTCTTACGAGAACATAAGTTTAGAAGAAATGACTCTTTATAAATTTCTTTTTATGATCGTTCCCTCGTTTCTTCATCAAGATAAAGTATGCGTTAATTGCCTATAAAAATAAAGTCACATATCACCCTAATGGACACCAATAAATATATATACTTTTTAAAAAAATAGGATCATCAGATTGACTGACATCAGACGACCTATGGATATTGGACAGACGGACGACTCTATGAATTTCTGCATGTGTGCTTTTTAAAATGTTGGTCTTACCTCACTGTCAAGCTAATTAGTACCATAAACTAAGAACAAGTTCTTCGCCGTGATGGATAGTTTATCAATCACATGAATCTCACGTCTGCAAAGCTACATAGGTTGGTAAGAGAAGAATTAAATTAAGTTAACTATAACTCAATAACTTTTAAAGGAGCGAAACCCTACTCCACGGAGCCATCATTAAGAGCTTTATCTATTTCATATTTATTATTCTGTGTTAGTAGTTTCATAGGCCATTAGAAACTGTCATAGTCCTTCTGTGGATAGGGAAAACATATAAATTAACAAACGTTCAATTAAATTTAACATATATGTTTGAATCTTTACGTTAGCTAATTGACCATTCACCTTCAGCGCACCCTTTGGAGGTGGTCTCTTGGTTATATTTCTCACACCAGTCCTTCTCTACAACCTTTCCTGCATGTATATTATACGATTAAATATGTTAGAAACTTATACTCTTAAAAACATAAAAGTTATTAATTTCACCATTTGCAGAGATCACCTTTACTTCTTCTCCAGAGTTGCTTTTGAGGGTTCATTTATTACCCACTGTGGAGGTACATGTGTTTAGGGGACATTCGGAAGATTGACCTTGTCGAGTTATTTGGCATGTTGAAGTCTTTGATGGTAATGGGGTTTGCGAAGAATCCTCGAATTTATTTAATGATGTCGTTTGCGAAGTAGCTCGGCCTCTTAAATTAACCCACACTCACTTATAAGTATCAATTACGCCCACCGACATTGTTTCACTTTCACCAAATGGTTCCTTTTTATTATTATCAGATGTTGATGGAACTTTGATTTCCTCTATAGATTCTTCTCTCATCTCCCCGAAAAATTCTCTATCACCGTCTTATTTCATTGACGTTTAATCGGCTAGCCTCTCTGAAACTCGCATCATTTCATCGGTAAGAACTACGAAAGGCATATGCTCTTTATTATCAAGATTAGCAATTGCCCCCTCATCTTCTTTCGAGGACGTATGTATCCGATAATCATCTTTATTGCCATCGAATGATTCACAAGGCAATTCACTCTCATCTTCCGAAAATGTTTCTTCACAGTTCCTCTGCCCATCATCGATTATCTTAGAAGCACGACTCGTTCCATTAGTACGAGGGTCAATAGTAATCAACTCTATTTTCATGGGTATACATGCATATGGACTAGCCTTATTTCATTTATAAGTATCACACGAGACTTGCTCTTTTTCCTTGCCCTTCACGTCACTATTCAGAGGGACTTGCACTTTTTCTTTGCCCTTTATATCACTATCCCGAGGGACTTGCACTTTTTCCTTGCCCTTCACATCACTATCTCGAGGGACTTGCATTTTTTCCTTGCCTTTCACTTCCCCATCCCTCAGTGGGTTACTTGGAGAACTTTTATTTTTCAGTAAAACTACTCAGTCTTTTCGCATCTTTATTGCAATTGGGAGAGGATTTAAAATCATACTTTTTACATTGGCCCTATTTTATAAAAGTAACCTAACAGTTAGATTTTCAAGACATTCTAACAAATAATAAAAATTTCTATTAAGTAACTTACCTTCAAAATTGTTATCTCCAACTCTAATAATTTTAGGCCCTTTCTTAGATAACTGTTTGACTTCTTCTATCTTTGCACTTGATGAACAAGTTTGTTGTTGGAGTTTTCCAACGCTGTGATGCGACTACCTTATTCTTTGGAAGACATTTCTAGGAGTTGAAGATGATTAAATTTCACAACCAACATAATCATTAATCACATCCTGAATCACATCTTCTAATAATTCACGATCACTGAATTCAAATTTTAGAATTATCTGTGGATATGTTATCAGGAGGGTGAGAACAAGTTATCAAAAGAGGCAACTTCTTCATTTACTCACAGCTATAACATGAAATTGGTTGAGGTTGATGCCAATAATACCTTCAAATTATTAAGCTCCATAAGGTAATACTTTTGCTGATGACTTTTATAGAGATATACTTTGTATATCTTAGAAAATCATCAATAATTGAAGTCGACGCTATGGTCGGAAAGTGCTCGTATGCTCAAATCTAAAATAAATCACAAACTAAAGATTTATTAGGGAATGTGTATTATGTGACAAATGGTAAATTGATAACATTCATAAAGACAATAGCTAACCTACAATGTAAAGGTACATCTATCAAGATTGGTATGCACACCGCTCCTCTTAAAATTTAAAGCGGCAAATCGAATGGAGTTTAACAAATATGTATGAGTCCCCATGCAATTATGTTGAAGTACTCAATATTATAGACTAATCTCACGTATGTCTCTTCAATTGTCTTAGAGTTATTCGGTATCATGAAAGTCGCAAGAATATGCAATAATGTAAGATGAGTAAAATCAACTCTCGTTTTCTATACTAGCAACAGTCACTGCCTTTTCTATTTCACCGACACTAATACTCCCTATCCGACCAAAATATTTCATATAAAATAAATTAATGACTTAATTTTTGATATTCAGACCTTCCCCTAAAGTTTCAGAGATAATTCCAACATGCTTGAGACCAAGTAAAGCAAACATTTCTAGCAAGGAAAAATTAACAGTACACCCGCCAATGGAGAACCTCTCAGACTCATAATCAAAATTTTCTATTAATATATATATATCAACTCGTTGATTGTAGGAATATCTATTAAACGAAGAAGAGGCTTCACTGCAGTTGAACTAAGAGCTTCAAGCTCCACAGACGATAATGCAGCTATAAGAGTAGAGACTCTAAGCATAGAACATGTAATTTTATCCTCCTGTATACAATTTATGATATTACATCATAATTAAATTCATAAATATGGGCCAAAAAGTTTTCAAAAAAATAAATGCATTTATAGTTTATCATGAATGAATTCAACCACAAGACCGATCTTACACAAATATGGCATCTTTAAACACTACGAGAGTCTCATAACAAACCTAACACAATTCATACAAAAAATTAATAAATATACTTACAACAATAAACATATTTTCCTGATATTAACTGCCATTTTTTAGAAAATTAATGGCATTAAAAATTTATCGAATGACAAAATATAGGAAGAAAATAATCTTATATGAGACTGGATGATCTTATATGAGACAAAAATGGTCTTATATGTGTCTTAATCTATAAAGTATTGATTTGAGAATATTAAAGGACTGATATGAATCAATAATAATCGACCATATTCAATATTAAACTACATTCTGATATGCATGAGTAATCTGATGTGAGATAATGTATTGATGTGAGATAGTGCAGGACTGATATCAGACTCATATTCAACATTAAACTACATTCTGATATGCATGAGTAATCTAAATCTATAAATTACTGATGTGAGAATATTAAAGGACTGGTATCAGACAATAAAGTACTGATGTAAGACAGTACACGATTGATATCAGACTCATTATGACTCATTAAACTACATTCTGACCTACATGAGTAACCAGAAAAGTATAGGGCAGGATTACTATATTTTTATCTACCACAAAGGTTAAGCATTCATGACAGTATTACTATATTAATATAAAGGTTAAGCATTTAGGACAGGATTATTACATTTCTATCTACTACAAATAAGTCATTCATTAAAACAAAAGAATCAATATTTAAGACAGTATTAGTACATCTGTATATAGCTCAAACAAGCCATTTATTAAATTAAAGGTTGAGTATTTATAACACCATTACTACATTAATACAAAGGTTAAGTATTTAGGGCAGGATTACTTCATTTCTATCTATCACAAACAAGTCATTCATCAAAACAAAGAATCAATATTTAAGACAGCATTACTATATTTGTATATAGCTCAAACAAGTCATTCATTAAAATAAAGGTTGAGCATTTAGGACAACATTACTACAACACTGTTTTATAAGTTGCTCTTATGAGTTTATCGGACAGTTGGAGATATACACGCAGAAAAGTTTAAATGTACGTGATCAGGAGAAGATGAAACATCGGCAGAGTCGCAAGTTTGCAGAGACGGCAGCAGCAAACTTCTCCTTGTTTGTTCATCAACAAAGAAGAAGATGAAGCAAAGAAGGGGGGGCTATATGGGATCCTAATGCTATCTTTACAGGAAGAGGATGAAGAGAAGATGCTATCTTTACAAGAAAAAGATAAAGATAAAAGAAAATCCAGTCGTTTGTAGAAAGAATATAAAAAGCTAACCCCAAAACACCAGCATTTTTGGCTCGTATGGAAGGATGGGTATTTTAGTAAATTTCTATTAGGGTATTTTGGTCCTCTAAATATAACTTAAATTAACAAAATAGACATGTGTAGAATTTTAGGACCCTTACAAGTAAATAATGAAAGAAAGTTTAGGGTCAAGACCCTGCTGGGTCATTTCATGAAGTTGGGACCTGACTAGCTAATCCACCTTACCATATGCCAACCTGACCTGACGATGGGTAAAGGGTGTATGTCTGACCCAACCCGACCCAGCAGAAACCAATTCGACCTGATCTGACCTGTCCTATCCCAAAGTCTGGTCAGATGCTTCATGCCCGACCCGATGCGAAGTACAATCATATTCTACATGCCTGTCATATGCTTCATGCCCATCCCAACCCGACTGGATAAGTTAAGTTTATGTGCCCATCCTGGTTTAAATTTTGGGTTAGGTCGGTGTTGGGGACTTCTAAGTTTGTGCTTGCTCTATTGGTTGGTGGTAAAAGTAATTTAAAAATCAAAGAAAGAGTAAAACAGGGGATGGAATCAGTACAACTAAGAAATCCTAGACCTGCAAGATACAAGGTCCATTGTAGCAAGTTTTGATAAGTAAAAGTTTGTCCCACAGGGAAAAGTGATCTACAGCTCCAAGGGAGCCATCTCTAGTAGTCCCTCCAGATATGACTACAGATCTGGCAGTCCTAAAAAGGAGGGGAGTTTAAGGTCATTTATTCTAGGTATTCTAAGGTACTCTAATGTCTAAACTACAGAAAGGGTTGAGAGGATGGATGGAGTGTGGAAAATAAATATAAAAGGGTGAGAAGTATGTTATTGAGCCTAGATCAGAGGAGTTTTATAACTCAGATTCAGATCTGATGTTATAGAAGTCCTGTCCAATGGCTACATTATCACCACTAAGGAGAAGGGATTCAACCCATCGCTTCTGTCATGATTCAATCCCTTAAGGTTAAAACCTGTCCACTCAAATGGTCAGACTATCCCATAGGGGAATCACAATCCAGGGATGGGTAAAAACAACACAAGTTAATCATTACAGGCACTATTTCATCTAGGCTACCAGCTCAAGAATCCATAGGGAACCTCAACGTCTAAAGCTCTATGTGTGGGGCTAAGGCTGTATAGGACCATGATAGCCCAGACACATAGAACCAACAAGATATTGAGTGCGACCTTCGATCTAGCTGTCCATTGCTTGAGTGAGGCTACAATGGTCCAGTCACAAGCCTACAATCTCTACAACCAGATCAGATCTAACATCTGATAGCGGATCTATACAAATATAGGGGAGTCTGCCTCTGTACAATCTCCCACCAGGCTTCTACAAGCTCAGGTGTAAAGAAGAAGGATCCATCTTGGATCGGTGGATTAGAATCACCCAAAGGCTATAACCTGTCCACTTGAATGGTCACAGACTATCCCAGAGGCTATCCTCCTCACGGAGCCCAAGATAAAACAAGAATATCACTACCACCACCATGGTCACAAGGCTACCAGCTCAAGCTCCCATGGGGATTTTAGATCTAGTGGGTCCTGTGGTGGGGCTAAGGCTGTATAGGACCATGATAGCCCAGACACACAAGTCACTTAGATCTGAGTGGCCCTTAGAATCAGTCCTTCGTTGCTTTGAATCACAGCCAAAGCAATAGCGGATCACAAGGCAGCAGCCTTGCACAGAGCATCTCACATTCAAACACAAATCTCACAAAGTATAGATCCTATTACAGAACTTCCATTAATCTAGTTCAAAATGCATACAAAGACATAGCCAGCAAGTGCTGGACTATGGAGAGAAGGAAAAAGAAAAAGAAAATTACTTACGGCTACAAAAGAAAAGAAAAACTATCTCAGATCAAGTCTCCAAGAAATGAGATGTGTTCCCAGCTATTCCAGGATTTTTCTCTCTAAAAATCGACTCTCCAAACTGAAGTTAAGTATGGGTTTATATAGCAGTGGTGTGGCGGTGCATTAGGGTTAGGAAACCCTAATGATGATCCTTGGATGCCTCGAGGCGCGTGCACAAAGATTTAAGCGTGGGAGTGCGTACCCTAATCATTAGAAATTCCCAGAAGGTCCTCTGCTGAAGAGATGGAAGTTGAAGTTCAGAGCTTCGCTAGGTAGCCATTGTTTCTCAGACTTGCCGCGTGGTAGCTTTTGCTCTTCGCTAGGATGATTTGATATTGAAACTTCAATCGTCGCAAGGTTGGCTTGGTTTGCTCTTCAAGCAGTCGCGAGGTTGAGTAGATATCAAAGCCTTAGATGTCATGGAATTGGAGCTCAAGCAGTTGCGAGGTAGCTGCGCGATCGCTGGGTTGATCTTCGAGAGGACAGATTTGAATTGCGGGAGAACTTCACGAGCACTTTTCTTCACTGGACTTCGCGAGTTACCTCACGAGGCTTTAATGAGTTCTGAACTATGCGAGGTTCCATGTCTTAATTGATCTTCGCGAGGATGGCTCTGCCTTCGCAAGGATGCTTTCTTCTTGAATGGCGCGAGAACTGCGCAAGGAGTTCTCTTCTGATAATTGCATCTCGCAATCAGCTTGAAAGTCATGTGAGGAGTCTTCAAGCTCTCTCTTCTCGCTCGAGTTAACTGCAGGAGGTTGAGAGAGGTCTACTTTGAACTGCGTGAGACTGCGCGATGTGTTCTACTCTTGAGCTTTGTGAGAGCTGCGCGAGTTTGTGCTTCTGAAGCTCTTCAGTCAATCATCTGCGCGAGAAGTTTTTGTAGAGTCTTGGGATGCTCAGTTGGACTACGCGAGGCATATTTCTCCTGAATCCTCTAAAGCTTAGGTCAGCTGCGCAAGGCTCATTTCAGGTCTGGATTCAAAGTTCATCCTTCTGAGGGACTTCTGGTGCTAAAACCGGCTCCTTAGCAGGATTCCTGGCCTTATTTCACTGCTGGTTATTACCTACATAAAACACTTTACAAGAACTTATTAGATGGCTATGGGTCTAATCAAAGGTTAAGTTAAGGGGTGAAAAGTGGTACTTTTCAGTTCTTAACACACCCCCAAACCTAATCTTTGCTAGTCCCATAGCAAAGTTACATTAAACCTACTATAAAAATTAAATGCCACTTTCATAGGGAGCACGGATACATTTAGCATATGTACCAAGCCTTTTAAACCCCTAGGTGATCCCTAGTGGAGGAGTGAAGTCTCCTGAGGGTTTTCAGTGAAGACACCCACAAACTTCTTCAATGGAACAGTTAATAAAAGTGCAATATCATCCATGAGCAGTCAAGGGGCAGACTTAGTTTACTCTTGAATCAGTAATCATAAAAGAAATTTAATCCATTGGTTGCACAGAACAGCATAAACTTTCCATGAATGCACAGCACTTCCAATCAGTTTACAACCACAAAAAACTGTACAAGTGTGTGCCAGCACTGAGCCCCTCCTCAGGTCAAAAATTAGGTTATAGGTCATACATAAAGCATTCAAGTTCAGACCCAAAAACTTTGCAGGGCATACTCTCATAAAGGTTTTGTTGAGGGGTTCATTTTCTCATAGGCTCAAGAGCAGTTACATCCCCCAAATGGGTCTGTAAGCATGAGCATAGGCAGAGTTCTTAAGTGCTGACATCATTGGCAGTTCCTCACCATAGATTGGATAAATCTTTATCTTCACATGACAGCTCACTTAACATTGGATCACAAGGGCTTTAACTGGGATGTAATGTGGCTTATGGAGTGGGGTTGAAAGAATGGAGGGTTGAGAAGGGGTTCAAATTTGAGAAATCAGTAGGTGACAGAGGTGATTCATGACTTCACCTTCTTGAATTCAGCTTCCTTCATCTTCTTTGAGATTTTCATATTCGAAGTGATCAGTTTCTCTTCTTGATTTTGATTCTCCAATGAAAGTTCCTCTTGACTCCTCCCTTACTCCTCTTCATTATTATTTTTTTTTCCTTTTGATGGAATTTTCTTCTTTTTATTTTTGTTTTTGCTTTTCAGAAATGCCACCATGTTCTCAGTTACCATACTGCCAGAATTTTTTGAGATGCTTCTTCTCTATTCACTTAATGTTGACCATAGCTAGTCCATTTCCAACCTTTTCTCCTTTACCTTCTGAATTCTCAGAGTGAGGGTAGGCTGAAGCAGGTTCATAGGTTCAGGTTCAAGTACTCAGGTGTATTTTGAAGAAATTTAGGATTTAAAGCTCAAAGGGGAGTATGAACAAGGGCAGTTACTTTAGGGTTGGTCCTTTTAGGCTCAAACTGTCCAAGAGAAGGCCTTGATCCTTTCCTAAGTCTCATGAGTACTGTCAGTTGTTTCAACTTGGAGTTACCTAACTTCTAGTGAGCACAGTGACTCAGCCAGTCCTTAGAACTAGAAGAGATTGCCTTGGTTACTCTTCAAAGGATGAAAAAAAATTTATAGGCCCAATTCTCACTGGTTATGGTCTTCCTTTGAACTTTTAAGTATGTCCTCACCTTTTTCTCTCTCTAATGATTCACTAAGTGCTGATACAAGTAAGTTTTCTTGGTGATATTATCATGGAAATGTGGAATATTAAAAGTTTATAATGTCAAAAGTTTGCAGAAATTTTAAATTTCTTATTTTCATGATTCTTAAGTGAACATAGATCCATTTCCATATTACTCAGATAAGTCTGCTGCACTTAGGTTAACTATTCCATTGGCAGGGGTCTGCCTGCCACACCCCCAAACCTATGAGGAGCAGTGTCCTCACTGGTTCAAAGGTGTCTGTGCAGCAGATTTATTGATGGGAAAAGAAAAGGAAAGAACAGGGAACAAAACACACAACAGACAAAGCAAGATAGTAATGACAGGGGAATAAAGTCTATTAAAAAATGAGAAATGTATAAACTACAAAAAACAGAAGTAAAAGAGTGCAGAAACAAATAAAATCCTAGGTACAATCTAGTCAGAATCTGGCTCAAAACTTGTCCCAACCCATCTTCTTGGCATGTTCTTAAAGGTAAGCCTCCTCCTCTTTCTTCTTTCGTTCCCTCTCTGCCTTTCTTTGGTCGGCAATTTTGGGTATAGATGGTGCCCTGACCCTCATTTTTCTCCTCTTTGGTTCAAGAGGGATCTCGGAAGATTTATCAGTGGTTGGCTCAGGGGGTTTGGTGGGAGATTTTCCTGTGGGGCCCTTACCTTTGGGGCTCGTCCCTTTGGAGGCTTACCCTTGCTGAGTCGGAGGGGGAATAAGAGGGGATTGGGCTTGTGCTAGCTCAGGAGGGACAACAGGGGATTTATCTTTTGCTTTCACCTGAGGCTGGGGAGGACTTTTCCCTTTAGCAAGCTTAGGGGGAGCCACAGAAGATTTGCCTTGTTCTTTTGCTGCAGGAATGGCAGGGCTCTTCCCTTTCACTGGCTGGCTTATTGGTGGTGCCTCCTCAGACTGGGCAGATTTGTCTTTTCTAATTTTCAAAGAGGCAGTTGGGGGAGTAGTCCTCTTGGCAGCAACCTTCCTTCTCTGAGGATAAGTTTGTTCAGCAGGGCTTGATGAAGGAGCGATGTGATGAGTCTGCACCTTTGGGATCCCTAGGTGGTCTTGGAATCAGTCAGTCCCGAGAAGGAAAAAGCTCGGTGGGATCCAATCCAAGGGCAGCAGCAGCCTGTCTGCATTCCTCTTTGGAAAGTAGGCGACCATGGGGATCATCCTGGGCAGAAGCTCTGGTGACCTTTGGAGGTGGGGATGGAAGGGCTGGCCTTTTTTCTTTTTGGGCTGCAGTGGCTCTTTTGGAAGTGGGAGGTTTCTTGGAAGGAGTCCGTTTTCTTTTGGGGGCAGGAGAGGAAATAGAAGGAGGCACTGAGACAGGAGCAGGAGCTGGAGTAGGGACTTTAGCAGGAGCAAGAACTTGAGTAGGAACAGGAGGAGGTACCGGAGTTGGGGCTATAGGAGGTGGGGGAACAGGTTGTGTAGGTGTAGGGGCAGGGGGAGTGGAAGAAGATGGGCCTGGTTGTGTGGAAGAGGATGGGGCCTCAGGGGGTGCTGTGGCGAGAGGGGTGGCCTGAATTGGTTGGGATAGTAGGAAGGCAACCCTCTGTTCCAAAATCTCAATTTTCTTGGTAGCCCACAGGAGATTGGTATCTGCAAGCTCCTTACTGAGTTTGTTGATCTCCTGAGCATTGTTCAGTTTCCTTTCTAACAACCTGACTTACTTTTTTGCCCTTTCTGCATTGCCTTTTTCTATCTCCGTAGTCATTCTTTAATAAGTTGCCGCAGCCTTGTTCACATTGAGTGTCTCCAAAATTGCCTCCCACCCCTTGGAAATATCTCTTAGCTGCTCACTGTGAGCAAGCTTCAAGTCACTCATTTTTTACAGCAAGGGGTATTCGATGGCTTATCGGAGTTGGGCCATGCCATTGAGAACATCCCTCTTGATATAGGCATTGTCCCTCATGGCATGGAGGAGGGTGAAGTAGGGGGGGTGTAATAGGAGTGTCTTGGTAAGATTGGTAGAAATTGAGTGGAAGAAGTAGAAGGTGATTGATCCTGGGGGAGAAAAGTGGGGGTTGTAGGGATGAAGTCAAGAGGAGGGGTGGAAAGGGTTGGGGCAGTCTGTGTTGAATGGTCAGTAAATTGAGGAGGGGGTAGGATAAGGGGTGGAATGGAAGGTATGGGTGGAAAAGTAAATGAAGGATGGTCGGTGGAGGTGGATGGCTCTGGGTAAAGAAAAAATGGAATGGTGAAGGGTCGAAATGGAAGTGGTGGGGTTACATATGTGTGGGGTTGAATGGGAAAGGGGGATGGGAAAGGAATGGGGTCTGTTTGGGTAGAAGTGTTGGTAAATTGTGGTGGAGGTAATATTAGTGGGGGAAGGATAGGTAGAGTGGGGAAGGAGTGGTGGGGTATGGTGTCTTGGAGGGTGAAGGGTGTAGGTAAGTCAATTGGGGTGAGGTCTGGGTGCACTGTGGAGTCAGAGGTGGAAGGGGGCTGGATGAGTGGGGTGGTAGGAGGTTGTGTAGAGATGGGTGGATTTGTCAATGTTTGAAGGGTGGATTGTATGTTGGTGATGTCAGTCTGTATTTGGACTTGGGTTTGTGTTGTGGTGGATAGCTGGGTCTGGATGTCATGTATGAGGGAAATGATATGGGTAAGGGTATCTGAGGTTGGTTGGGGTGGAGTATGAGGATAGGAGGGAACAGGTTGGAAAGGAGAAGTGGGGGCATGATGGAAAGTTGAAGGGGGAGAAGATGAAAGGTCTGGTGAGTGATGTGGGGAAGGGAGTGGGAAATCTGGGAGGGGGATATCATGGGATGGCAGGGTGTCAAGCAGCGTAGTCATGAAGGCTTGATACCCTGAAGTGGTGGCTAGGTTAAAGTCAAGATCGTGGAGTGGAGATGTAGTTGGGAGAGGTTGGACTAAGGGTTGGTCAATATGTGGTGTGTCTGTGGGAGTGATAGGGGTGGGTGGGGTAGGTAAAGGTATGGTAGCTGTTGTGTGAGAGGTTTTCTTTTTAAGGTATGTGATCAAGGGAGGGCTGTCAGGGTTTAGGTCAGATGATGTTGGAGATACTGGGGCTGTGTATTGAGGTAAGGTGGGTGAAGGGGGAGTGTTGTCATGGGGTTCAACACTTTTCACCCAAGAACGAATCACAGTGGGAGGTGGAATGGAAAAGGGAGATAAGAGAGGGAAAGGGAGAGATGGAATAGGCAAAGAAACTAATGGAGAGGCAAGTGCGGTGGATGGAGGTATTGTTACAGAAGCAGAGGTGACAGAAGCTCGCACCACCTTCTTTGGAGCAGGGGCTTTAGTCTTCTTTTTGGGGGCAGGGGTGGCCTTTGCCACAGCAGTTCCCTCTCCCTGCTCAGAAATAACTTGAGCTTCAGCTTTCTTCTTCTTCTTCTGGGGATCCATCAAACTTCTGCTGATCCCCCATTGTCTTTTGGTAAAAGTGGTGGGAGTGAGGTCAGTAGATAACTCCCCCACTGGTATCTTGTATCCTCCCCTCAGAAGTAATTTGGTGATGAGTCTTCCATAGGGGAGAGTGTGGATCTTCTTTTGCAGCCCGAGCTTCACCATCATATCTTTCATGGCCTCAAAAATCAACCATGCAGCATTAAATCCATGGCTCAGAGAGAAGGAATAGAGAGCATCAGCAATTGGTGTCCTCCTCTCTTACTGATGGCCGGAGCAATAGATATTCTTTCTCAGCACTTGATCGATGAACAGCAGTTTGGGATCCAAATCTCTTCTTCTGATGGAGTCCCTTGTGGCCTTCAAACCTCTAGTAATGGCTTGGGCAATGGTATCAAGGGGGACACTCACAGGGGCACCATAACCGCAGTTGGGATCAAAAATGGCAGGGATGCCCATGACTTCAGCAATCAACGCTGGGCTAAGTAGCATCTCAAAATTGTCAACTAACACAAGGAGGCCTGGCTGCCCATGTGTGTCTGGTTT
Source organism: Chloranthus sessilifolius (assembly GCA_021018995.1). Taxonomy (NCBI): domain Eukaryota; kingdom Viridiplantae; phylum Streptophyta; class Magnoliopsida; order Chloranthales; family Chloranthaceae; genus Chloranthus; species Chloranthus sessilifolius. The sequence continues at coordinate 46,131,092 of CM037593.1, read as the reverse complement.
GACCCTAAGGTGCTGGTAAAAGAGTTGCACTAACCTAGGATAGGCTAGTGCAGGAATCATTTACATCAAGGGGAACAAACCAGCCTTGCGCAAGAACTCAATGGCGTCTTGACAACATTTCGATTCAAGAAAGATATATCAAAAATGGCTTCAGGCTCTAAAGGAATGGAAATGAGGAGCTCAGAGGGTGTAGAGTAGTCAGGCATTTTTACGGCCACCTCAGGAACCACCTCCTTCCCCTTTTATTGTGTCGTAGAGGACTTGGCTTTCTTAGGGGCCGGCTCCACGGGAGCGTCGTCCCTGGCTCTCTTCACAGGTGCACTTTTAGGAGCCATTAAGATTCTCCTTGGCGAGTGTGCAGTTGAAATTTTGAAAGAAAACAATCAAGAGCTGAGTCTTACCCTAAAAGTTAGGGTTCTGTTCAATTTGATGCACGATAGACCGTAGGAGCTCCTAGCATGGGGCAACTGTTGATGGAAGCTTTGAGAACAAAACGCAAAAATTTCAAAGTGAGTGATGAACTGTAGACAGGATGCTGGGGGAGAGAGATTGAGAGGAGTGGGAGCTAGGGTTTCGCTGGCAGGAGAGGAAAGAGAAAGCAGTAAAGAAAAACAGTGCGGGGTGGGATTTTAAATATCGCGAGGCTCGGCGCGCTTTGAAAATACCCGCTCGCTGGATAGGCATGAATGGGTCGAGAGATTGGATGTTCATTTAAATCATGAGGCAGCCCACCCACTATATCTCGAAACTCATGACAAAGAAAGCAACGTAATTCTTTATGAACTACGCGAGAGGAAACCAAACCAAATTTTCAGAACCCCGCGATGGGTTAACAGAGTTAGAATTCACACACCCACTAGTCAGCCTTTTGACCTTTATTTTGTGGGTGGATTCTCTCACAGGCTCGCTTCCAGGGACACCCATAAGCATTATAAAACATTCAAAAATTCCCATACTCTCAAAGCATTAAATTCGCACATCATGAAAAGCATTCAAACAATACCATCATCATTCAATCACTTGAAATTGTGAAACAAAGGGAACAGGAATAAAAGTAGGCATAAAGCACTAAACTCAGACTCCAACAAGATCACTACAAATTCTTCTAAACTGTAAAGTACATATCATACAAAGGTGCACAGTTCTTAACATCAATTCAATGAAAGATCCCCTTCAGGGTTTGAGGATCCTTCACCAATCAAAAATTGGCCCTTGGGGATAACCACTAGTTGACTAGGCAACCTTCCCTCTTCTCTTTTGGCTAAGGTATTCGCTAGTTGGCCAATCTGCTCTTCCATCTTCTTGATGCTCTGACCATGAGAATTCACAGTCTGAGCCAAGGAACTCAGGTTTTACAGTGAGGTCAAGACCTGGTCCTCGAAAGAAGTATTTCTGGGTTGAGGTGGGGGTACGACCAATTGATTTTGTTGCTGATGGTGCTGGAAGTTAGACCTAGGGGCATTCCCTTGATTGAACTGCTGCTGCGGTCTTTGTGGTAAGGCCAACATCTGTTGGGGCTGCATGTAGTTGTCTTGCCTCCACCTCAGATTTGGGTGGTCTCTCCATTAGTAACTAGCATTTTGGTGCTAGTATCCATATGGCTGTCTGTTGTAGCCCCCAGATTGTTGCTGGCCATAAGATTGAGCAGCAGCAACATGTTCCAAAACTAATTCAGGAAATTGCCCTGCAAATGGACATTCCTCCACTATGTGCTGTGGGGACTGGCATATCAGACATGCCTCCGCCACATGAGCAGCCCTTCTGGGTTGCATCACAGTCAGTAATTTGTCAAACTTTATAAAGAGGTTTACCATCTGCAGCTGCAGGTCATTGTTCCCAGACACCTCAAAAACTTTTCCTCTTGATCCAACAGCAGGCCCCACCTTTGACTCATATTCCTGACTAGTTCTTACCAGGGATGGCTTTTGAAAAGTATTCTCACTAATCACCTCAAACAATTCCCATGCCTCCTCAGCAGTCTTGTGCATGTAGGATCCAACACAAGAGGCATCGACCATATCTCTATTTTTCTCATCAATCCCATTGTAGAAGCTTTGTACAAGCTGCCACTCTGGGATCTTGTGGTGGGGGCATGTTTAAGCATTTCTTTAAACCTATCCCAGGACTGGTTAAAATCCTCAGTTGGGGATTGAGCAAAGGCAAGAATCTCCTTCTTCAACTGGCTAGTTTTGGTCTCAGGGAAGAACTTGGTCAGGAACTTGGTCTGCAAGTCTTTCCATGAAGCAATGCTATTGTTGGGAAGAGTGGTCAATCAGGTACTGGCCCTATCCTTCAGAGAGAAGGGAAAGAGTCTGAGCCTAGTAGCCTCAGGTCCCAAACCAGTGATATTAAAAGTGGTGCACAAGGCCAAGAACTAGTCAATATGCTTGTAAGGGTCCTCCTTGCTAAGCCCATGGAAAGAGGGCAGCATCTGAATGATTGAAGTTTTTATTTTATAATTCCCCTGAACATCAGGGAATTGAATGCTAAAAGGGGAGTTATAGTCATCCGGAGCATTCAACTCCTTGAGGGTTCTGGGTTGTTCTTCACCCATCTTTGCTGTCACAAGTTCACTTGGGGGCTCTCCTGTGGTGTGCCTGTCTCTTCTAAGTCTCCTTCCCCTTTCTAACTCAGGGTTAAGAGGCTCTAACGTAGGGCTGAGAGATCTCCTCCCTAGCATATAAGCACACCAATAGCAAGGAAAGCTTCTTGCAGGCACATTGCAAAAGAATATCTGTACAATTAACAAATTTATCTAACTAGTTTACAGCTATTCAAAGAATACATTTAAAACTATCCTAGATACTGCTAGAAAATTTTTAAGAAAGATAGACAGAGTTTTAAATGTCAGAGAGTTTGCAAACAGAGGTAGCTAAGCTCCAATTGCAGTCCAACTGTCCTTCACTGCTGCTGTCTAGATCTGTAAGAAATGTTCAAAATTATGTCAGCAGTATCAATTATTCACATTTGCAAAGAATACTAAGAATACAAAAACTAAGGGTCTACTAATAGATCATCTTTCCCCGGCAACGGCGCCAAAAAGTTGTTGGGGACTTCTAAGTTTGTGCTTGCTTTATTGGTTGGTGGTAAAAGTAATTTAAAAATCAAAGAAAGAGTAAAACAGGGGATGGAATCAACACAACTAAGAAATCCTAGACCTGCAAGATACAGGGTCCATTGTAGCAAGTTTTGATAAGTAAGAGTTTGTCCCACAGGGAAAAGTGATCTACAGCTCCAAGGGAGCCATCTCTAGTAGTCCCTCTAGATCTGACTAAAGATCTGGCAGTCCTAAAAAGGAGGGGAGTTTAAGGTCACTTATTCTAGGTATTCTAAGGTACTCTAATGTCTAAACTACAGAAAGGGTTGAGAGGATGGATGGAGTGTGGAAAATAAATATAAAAGGGTGAGAAGTATGTTATTGAGCCTAGATCAAAGGAGTTTTGTAACTTAGATTCAGATCTAATGTTATAGAAGTCCTGTCCAATAGCTACATTATCACCACTGAGGAGAAGGGATTCAACCCATCGCTTCTGCCATGATTCAATCCCTTAAGGTTATAACCTGTCCACTTAAATGGTCACAGACTATCCCATAGGGGAACCATAATTCAGGGATGGGTCAAAACAACACAAGTTAATCATTGTAGGCACTATTTCATCTAGGCTACCAGCTCAAGAATCCATAGGGAACCTCAACCTCTAAAGCTCTATGTGTGGGGCTAAGGCTATATAGGACCATGATAGCCCAGACACATAGAACCAACAAGATATTGAGTGCGACCTTCGATCTAGTTGTCCATTGCTTGAGTGAGGCTATAATGGTCCAGTCACAAGCCTACAATCTCTATAACCAGATCATATCTAACATCTGATAGTGGATCTATACAAATATAGGGGAGTCTGCCTCTGTACAATCTCCCACCAGGCTTCTACAAGCTCAGGTGTAAAGAAGAAGGATCCATCTTAGATCGGTGGATTAGAATCACCCAAAGGCTATAACCTGTCCACTTGAATGGTCACAGACTATCCCAGAGGCTATCCTCCTCACGGAGCCCAAGACAAAACAAGAATATCGCTGCCACCACCATGGTCACAAGGCTACCAGCTCAAGCTCCCATGGGGATTTCAGATCTAGTGGGTCTTGTGGTGGGGCTAACGCTGTATAGGACCATGATAGCCCAGACACACAGGTCACTTGGATCTGAGTGGCCCTTAGAATCAGTCCTCCATTGCTTTGAATCACAGTCAAAGCAATGGCGGATCACAAGGCAGCAACCTTGCACAGAGCATCTCACATTCAAACACAAATCCCACAAAGTACAGATCCTATTATAGAACTTCCATTAATCTAGTTCAAAATACATACAAAGACATAGCCAGCAAGTGTTGGACTATGGAGAGAAGGAAAAGAAAAAGAAAACTACTTACGGCTACAAAAGAAAAGAAAAACTATCTCAGATCAAGTCTCCAAGAAATGTGATGTGTTCCCAGCTATTCCAGGATTTTTCTCTCTAAAAACTGGCTCTCCAAACCTAAGCTAAGTATGGGTTTATATAGCAGTGGTGTGGCGGTGCATTAGGGTTAGGAAACCCTAATTTTAATGATGCCACATGGCCTAATGGTGATCCATGGATGCCTCGAGGCACGTGCACAGAGATTTAAGCGTGGGAGTGCGTGCCCTAATAACTAGAAATTCCCAGAAGGTCCTCTATTGAAAAGATGAAAGTTGAAGTTCAGAGCTTCGCTAGGTAGCCATTGTTTCCCAGACTTGCCGCGTGGTAGCTTTTGCCCTTCGCTAGGATGATTTGATATTGAAACTTCAACCGTCGCGAGGTTGGCTTGGTTTGCTCTTCAGGCAGTCACGAGGTTGAGTAGACATCAAAGCCTCAGATGTCACGGGGTTGGAGCTCAAGTAGTCGCGAGGTAGCTGCGCGATCACTGGGTTGATCTTCGCCAGGACAGAGTTGAATAGCGTGAGAACTTCGCGAGCACTTCTCTTCACTGGACTTCGCGAGTTACCTCGCGAGGCTTTAATGAGTTCTGAACTGCGCGAGGTTCCATGTCTTAATTGATCTTCGCGAGGATGGCTTTGCCTTCGCAAGGATGCTTTCTTCTTGAATGGCGTGAGAATTGTGCGAGGAGTTCTCTTCTGATAATTGCATCTCGCAGCGACTGCGCGAAAGCTGCGCGAGGAGTCTTCTGAAGCTCTCTCTTCTCAGCCGTTCTGAGCGAACTGCGCGAGGTTGAGAGAGGTCTGCTTTGAACTGCGCGAGACTGTGCGATGTGTTCTACTCTTGAGCTTCGCGAGAGCTATGCGAGTTTGTGCTTCTGAAGCTCTTCAGTCAATCATCTGCGCGAGAAGTTGTTGTAGAGTCTTGGGATGCTCAGTTGGACTGCGCGAGGCATATTTCTCCTGAATCCTCTAAAGCTTGAGTCAGCTGCGTGAGGTTCATTTCAGGTCTGGATTCAGAGTTCATCCTTCTGAGGGACTTCTGGTGCTAAAACCGGCTCCCTAGCAGGATTCCTGGCCTTATTTCACTACTGGTTATTACCTACATAAAACACTTTACAAGAACTTATTTGGTGGCTATGGGTCTAATCAAAGGTTAAGTTAAGGAGTGAAAAGTGGTACTTTTCAGGTCTTAACATTCGGCTCATTGCAAGCCTGACAATCATTGGAGTGATATGGAGGAAGTGGAACCATGGAAACATGGAAATGGGGTCCATTAATAAGTAGGAGATAAAGATGTCTTGTACGAGGAACGAAGTTGGCGAGTCCCAACTCCGGGATGGTATAATCAAATGAGGATGGATAAGGACTAGCAAATGACATGAATCAGATCCCAAATTCTGGTTCTATTAAGATCATGGCTCACCGGTGTACTGATCAGATGATGGATGTGGGTGCGTCTGGCATTCCCAAGATTCTCGATGCCAAGAGGAAGGATGTCCGAAAAGAGCTTTCAGATTACTGCACACAGAGAACCTAGAATTCCTGATCTTGATGAAGAACACTGATTCATGAGACTTACACATCCAACATTTGAACCAACTATTTCTAAGTTTCTGATGGAGATTGAACTTTGGTTTTCATTAAATTATAATCCTGTTTGACAACTGGTCAATTTGAAAAAGTGGTTGCATAATTGTAATCGACTATGTGTTCAGTTTGAAGATGGTGGCAGGATTGCGGAGGCTTATCTTCCCACGAAGGATAAACATAGTTTCTGGTTCGTAACAAGCAGCACTTGATCAGTCATGAGAGTCTGACTAGTGGGTATTTTCAGGTGTAAAACCATATCAAATAATATTTATAGAGATAGTGAACTCTTGTAATCTTGTTGGCATCAGAAAACTCTCATGTGACAATGAATTTCCTTTAATTGACCTCTCTTCACATCAGATAACTCTTGTAATCTTTGCCATACAAAATAACAATGTGGAGAGATCATTAAGTTGGGTAGTACATAAAGGCTTTCCTATTGACGATGGAGAGGACAAATGATGAAATTATTTGAGTCGTGGACTTCGTCAATTTATCTATGAAAGCTTACATAGAAAATGGGAAGGGTAAGAGAGAGCTTACGAAACTTGTCTCATCCGTTAATTATTATGATGTAAGAACTGAGGGGGATGTGGCAATGTGCAACAGGCTCCATGAAGATTAAGGTGCTTAGGGAAAATGTTGCAAAATGAGGATTCTTGCATGGGTTATAGAGTTTATAAAGGAGGACATTGGGAAAAGATGATGAAGAGTGAAAGTAGACATTTTCCTATTATGGCAAACCTCATTTTATTATTTATTTGGGGGGTGGGGCTGGTAGGGGATGTTGATCACTTTTTCCAACAATCCAGAGGACATCTTGGGGAGGCTTGACAGGTATATTTATACAAATGATATGGACGAAATTATCATAGGCTTTCTTACGGGAAATTTCAATTTTTTTGCCCTATAAATTTGTTTATTTGCAGAAACGGCCATATAGTTTGAAATTATGCATAATAGGCTTGCTCCAAGCCAAGTCGTTTCCACGTCAGCATCGACCTATTTTTCCATTATATATATATATATATATATATATATATATATATATATATATATATATATTTATTTATTTATTTATTTATTTTTCTTTTTTTTTTTGCCATCCCTTTTTTCAATTCCGACTACAGTAGGTAGCCTAGTGAACGACAACCGAACACTAGTAACTTAAAATCCTTCATAGCAGACATAAATAAAATACAGAACATCAGAAATTATAAAATAGCGCCACAAGATAGCGTGCACTATGGTAAAATAGCGACCGTTGGAACACTATCTTGCCATTAACTTGTCGCTATCTTAAGATAGCGGTCACTATCTTATTTATGATTATTTGATTTTCACTTATCTAAACCAAAGTAGACTTTATGTGATAACTATCCCATGTCAGTTATCTAAACCAATTGTTATAATCTTATTTATCTAAACCAATTGTAACCACTCACGATTATATTTTGTAATCTTATTGATACACTTTCCTGTGAGAATACAATTGTGGGATGCTATGTTAAGATAGCATGCCACTAATGTAAGATAGCGGGCCCCTATCTTGCCGCTAACATACTGCTCTCTTAAGTTGGCAGACTATCTTAAGATAGCACGTCAGTTAGTATCTTTAGATAGCGGGCCGCTATCTTGCCGCTATCTTGCCACTATCTTAAGATAGTGGATAGTATCCTATTTATGATTATTTAATTTTTTCTTGAGGATAAATATTAAAGTACACCTTATTTGATAACTACCACGCGTCGCTAATGTAAGATAGCGAGCCGCTATCTTAAGTTGGCAGTCGCTATCTTATTTATGATTATTTGATTTTTTTTTGAAGATAAATATTAGAGTACACCTTATTTGATAACTACCCCATTTCACTTATCTAAACCAAAGTACAGTTTATTTGATAACTACCCACGTCAATTATCTAAACCTTAAGATAGTGGGATGCTAATGTAAGATAGCGGGCCGCTATCTTGCGGCTAATATGCCGCTATCTTAAGTTGGCGGCTGCTATCTTAAATTAGCGACCACTATCTTATTTATGATTATTTTAATTTTTCTTCAGGATAAATATTAAATTACACCTAATTTGATAACTACCACACCTATTTATAAGTTTAGAATTTAGGAACCAGTTTTTATTCAAGTCCTCTTTTTTCCTCTCCTTGACTGTGAGAGTTTTCTAAGAGTCTAATCTCTCGATTTTCCTCTCCTTGATTGTGAGAGTTTCCCTTTAACAGTCTTTATCCTTCTTTTCCTACTTCTTCTCTCCTATCGTGCATCTGCTATTACCCTTGCCCTTTCACTTCCCAGTCCATGGACATAGTGGTGGAGAGTTTACAAAAGAAACTAGTTCTTACGGAAGATGAAGCATTGGAACTACCAGCGGGTGATAGTGATGTGTCCACCCCCAACGCCAACTGTCTTGTGGGACGTGTGGTTTCTAGTAGAAGAATCAATCCCGATACGTTTAGGGAGACTATTACATCCATGTGGAGTTTGCGAATTCTTTAAAGGTTTTCAAGGTGGGAGAAAATACTTTTCTCTTTCAATTCCAAGATAGAAATCAGACGGAGCCCATTCTTTGTCCCTGGGCCTTTGATAATCACTTATTAGTCTTAAAGGAGTATACGAATGATGTGGCCATTGATCAGATTCAATTTGAGGAGTCCTCCCCATTCTGGATCAGAATGTCGGGTCTTCCACTTGGTGCAATGACGAAAAGTATGGGTGAAAAGATTTGTAATCACGTTGGGAAGGTGATGACTATTGACATTCTGGATAATGGGGTGGCGTGGGGTAATATCTACGTGGTAGGGTAATCATTGACATTTCCAAACCTCTGCGTAGAGGCATCCTACTCAAATGGAATGGGAAAGAGAAATGGGTCAGTTTTGTCTATGAAAGATTATCGATTTTCTTCTATTCTTGTGGCATTATTGGTTATAGTGATCGTGAATGCATTGCCCCAGAAAAAGATACAAAGAATCAATATGGAGCCTAGTTGCGTGTCATGCCTCGTCCTTCTAGTCTATCACTCTCTTCTAGCAATAAATGGAGAGGGTTGTCGGATTAGAAAAGTGTTGGTCCAGTTCAACAGGAGAAGACGAGTCGAAGGGGGAACTCGGTGATGCTGAGTCAAATCGAGTTGGTAACTGATCCCAATTCTGAGATCTGTTTGGAGGAGTTGATGTGTAAGATTGTGGGCCCGAAAGATGTGGAGATCGTGCCTATTAAGGAGTTGGTTCCATCTTCTATAAAGGTAGTTTCTCCCTCCGCTCTTCCATCAGTGGTTGCTAAAATTCGATCATGGGAGGGACTTGCTAAAAATTAGGAGTCGGTAGAAGAAATCTCGTTATCTTTGGAAGGACTTGTTGCTACCAACATATCCAACTCAGCCAATAAATCCCATACCCCCCTAATCCCGTGAACAAGTCAAAACCCATTAGTCCTACCAAAAATTACAACCCAACCACTACATCACATTCTCCCCCTAATCTAGCCACTACATCCCATACCCCCCAATCACGTATACAGGTTAACACGCAATAGTCCTACTAATAATTACAACCCAACCACTACATCACATTCTCCCCCTAATTCTGTGCACATGTCAAAACCTATTACTCCTACCATTTTGAGTCATGCGGAATACAAAATAACTGAAAATGAAACTCCAATATTTTGCTTGAGTTCCTCGCCACTTATCAAGGAGATGAAGCAATTGGAGGGGCAGACTAGTACGGCCGGTAAGTGAAAACGTCACGCTCGTCAATCGATGTGTCGCAAAAATTCTGCTATACCGACTTACTCTGATCTTGAAGTGGATCAAAAACGTAAAAAGGGCGATGCTTTGCAAGATCAACCTGTAGATTGCCGGGGCGACGTGGAAGATGTTGGCGACAGTAAGCTATCCAAATTTTCTAAACACGATGTTAATTCTCTATCGGCGGTGGTGCTTCACAACCCCGCCGGTTGCCAAGAAAATATTAGCTTGGAACTGTCGAGGGCTTGGGAACCCTCGCACAGTTCGAGAGATTCGTCTGCTTGTGGCAAAGGAAGATCCTGACATTTTGTTTCTCATGGAGACTAAATTGAGAAGCAGGAGGATTGAACAGATCAAGTGGAGTCTCCAACTCACGACATGCATTGCGATAGATTCTAAGGGTAGATCTGGCGGAATGGCGTTGTTGTGGAAAAATGATATCAATGTCTCCCTCCAATCTACATCCCAGAACCACATTGACATTACCATTTCAGAAGCGAACCTTATTAAATGGTGGCTCACTGGATTTTACGGTGAACCCGATCATAAAAAAGGGCTCTTAGTTGGTCTCTGCTCCGGAAGCTTCATCATCAATCCAATCTTCAATGGGTGTGCTTGGGTGATTTGTACGAGATATTATTCCAGAACGAAAAAGAACAAAAGTTGGATCGTTGCCAATACCAAATGGACGCCTTTCGGTCTGCATTGGATGATTGTGGCCTTGTTGATAGTGGGTACAGTGGAGCGGATTTTACGTGGAGCAATGGGAGGGAAGGTGAGGATTTTGTTAGAGAAAGATTGGATAGGGTCGTTGCTTCGGAGGATTGGATTTCCCAACTCCCAAATGCTCAACTTAATCATATATTGGTGACTAAATCGGACCACATTCCGATCTATCTCTGCACTTCTCCTTCGGTTCTAAAAGGATTTGTTGGCCCTAGACCCTTTCGATTCGAGACGGTGTGGCTTAGGGATGAAGGATGTGAAGAAATTATTCAAAGAAGATGGGGCAACAGAACTGCAGCTATTGGTATTCATGACTTCCTCATCAGGTTAGAGGCAACTTCACGTGAACTTCAAGTTTGGAATAAAAAATCATTTGGGCATATTTAGAGGTCTATTGTAGCTTTCTTCACTCAATTGAGTCAGCACTTCAACAACACGTATCATGATCGTGATCCAGCTATGGAGAGTTCTCTAAGGAAGAAGCTTGATGAGCTTTTAGACCGTCAGGAGATCATGTGGAAATAGCGAGGTAAAGGGTTATGGTTAAAGGAAGGAGATCATAATACCGGTTACTTCCATTCACGAGCATCTCAAAGACAAAAGAAATCGGATCAATTATCTTCGAAATGCGGAGGGAGTTATCTGAAGAAGGAAGAAGAAATTCACGAGATCATAACGCAGTACTATGAAAGCCTTTTCAAATCTAGTTGCCCGACAAGGGTGGAGGAGGCTATTAATGCAGTGGACAGTAGAGTTACTTCTGATCAGAATGTGGAACTCAACAAACCTTTTACAGCGTCGAAGATTCACTAGGTGATATTCCAGATGCATCCACTCAAATCCCCCGGGCCAGATGGTATGTCTCCCCTATTTTATCAAAAGTTTTGGCATATTGTTGGGGATGGATTCAATTGTGAATGTTGCATTGAGTTTTTTGAATGGAACTGCTTCTCTTTTCAAACTTAACAAAACCTTTATTACCCTGATTCCAAAAAGCAATCAACCCGAGAACATGACCAATTTCCGCCCTATTAGCCTTTGTAACGTCATTTACAAAATCATAGTTAAAACCTTGGCTAATCGACTCAAGCTCCTCCTTCCATTCATCATTTCCAAATCTCAATCGGCTTTTGTCACAGGTCATCTTATTACGGATAATATCCTTACGGCTTTTGAAATTGGGCATTTTTTGAAAAACAAAAGGACTGGGAATGTGGGGGATTGTGCTTTAAATTTTGATATGAGTAAAGCATATGATTGGGTAGAGTGGATTTTTTTAGAAAAAACTCTTCTAAAAATAGGTTTTAGTGGTAGATGGGTACACCTCATTATGGAGTATGTTTCTTCGGTTTCTTACTCTTTCCTCATAAATGGCTCTGTTGTTGGGAATGTTATTCCCTCTAGGGGGATTAGATAAAGTGACCCATTGTCTCCTTACCTTTTTATAATTTGCTCAGAAGTTTTCTCCTGCTTGATCAATCAATCAATCACCAATGGTTCCCTATCTGGTGTTAAAATTTGTAGGGCTGGACCGATTATCTCCCATCTCTTTTTTGCAGACGATAGCATCATCTACACTAAGGCCACTAGCGTCGAATTAATTGAGGTATCTACATTTTTGGATATCTATGAAGGAGCTTCAAGGCAAAAAAATTAATTTTGAAAAATCGGCTATCTCGTTTAGCAAGAATGTGAAGAGTGGTGACCAGCAAACCTTGATGCAAATCCTTAATATCCGACGGATCTCTAATTATGAAAAATACTTTGGCCTCCCGTCCATTGTGGGTAGATCGAAAAGATAATTATTCGGGTATATTAAAAATAGGGTGTGGCATATGCTTCAAGGTTGGAAAGAGAAGCTATTATCTAGTGTAGGTAAGGAGATCTTGATCAAAGCAGTGGCTCAGGCAATCCCCACGTATGCCATGAGTTGTTTCCAGCTTCCAAAAGATTTTCTAAGAGAACTTTCAATGATGATGGCGCGGTTCTGGTGTGGGAGCAACAAAAAGGATAGGGGCATTCACTGGAAAGATTAGAACTCTTTGTGTACACATAAAGATAGTGGTGGTTTGGGCTTCAGGAATTTTGAGGCGTTCAACTTGGCAAAGTTAGCCAAACAGGGGTGGAGGGTTATTACCCAAGACACATCCATTGTGGCCGAGTTATATAAAGCTAAATACTATCCAACGAGAACCTTTCTCATAGTTACTGTTGGGCGAAATCAGTCGGCAACTTGGTCAAGTATTCTGGGTAGTCGTGACCTTATTGAGAAAGGCACAATTTGGCGAGTAGGCAAAGGAGATAACATTCAGATATGGGAGGATAGATGGATACCCAAACCGACTACTTTCAAAGTGGTTACTACAAGACCAATGTCGGGACCGTTGATGGTGGCTAAACTCATTGAGCCAGGAGGAAGAAGATGGAATGACAATCTAATCCGATGCACTTTCTTTGAAGATGATGCAGAGGAAATTTTGGGTATTCCTCTTAGTATGGAGCAGCACAGGGACAAATTTGTGTGGGCTTCTCTAACAATGGAGCTTTTATTATGAGTAGCGCCTACCACGTAATGACTTTCGAGTTGAAGATGAGTCAAAACTTAGCCAGCTCGAGCACCACAGGTGGTAGTTTTATTTGGCAAAAAAATTGGCGGTGCAAGATCCCAAATAAGATTAAAGTTTTTACGTGGAAGGCATGCCACAACATCTTGCCTACTAATCACGCTCTTAGTAGAAAAATTAGCAATATTAATAGCAGATGTGCGATCTGTGATAAGTATTGGGAGTCTACCATACATGCTCTAAAGGAATGCGATGTAGCTGAAAGAGTTTGGTTTCTTTCTCCATTGGGAGTAAGGGCCTTCCTGATCAAAGCGTCCTCATTCAAAGATTAGCTCATATCATTTCTAAAAGAGGTAGGAGATGATCACCTACACTTATTCCCCACTGTGGCATGGTCTATATGGACAAGGCGGAATAAATTCCTATTTGAAGGGGTGGGTTCGAATCCATTGATCACTGCCCTATATGCTTCAAGGTTGGCCTCCGATTTTCTAGAAGTGAATAAAGAGTTCAATCCTATCCAACCAGCCCCCAATATCAAACGTTGGTAGCCGCCTACGGGTTCTAATGTTAAAATTAATGTTGATGGTGCTTGGTGTCGAACCACAAAAAAAATTGGTATTGGTGTTTTAGCTAGAAATGTAGCGAGGGAGATGCTAGGTGCTAAAGCAATAGCAGATAAAGGGGGTCACGGCGGCTCTATTGCAAAGCATTGGCGGCCTATCATGGGGTTCTCTTTGCTTTGGAGATGGGTTTTTCCAATGTTACTCTGGAAAGTGACTCATTGAAGATAGTATCCTCTCTTTCCAATGGTGATGATTGGTCGGAAATTAACTTCATTATCAGTGATACAAGGAAGATCGCCTTGGGACTTTCATCTGTTACGTTTACGCCGATCTGCTTGTGAAGTTTGGTTTTAACTGCGTTTCTGAATTTGTATGACTGGAGGACTTTCCCCCATTTATTGCTAATGTAATCACTTTTGATTCTCTTTCTTAATAAAATGCTTAGTTTCATATCAAAAAAAAAAAAAGTACCACACCTCATTATTTAAACCAAAGTATACTTCATTTGATAACTACCACACCTCAGTTATCTAAACCAATTGTTATAATCTTATTTATCTAAACTAATTGTAACCATTCACGGTTATATTTGCAACCTTATTTATACACTTTCTTGTGAGAATATTGTAATCCAAAGTAATGTAATCAATTTGTGATAATTTATCTGTTCTATATTTCTATCTTCTTTTTCTCTCTTTCATCTTCTTTTTAATTTTCTTTTGTATTTTATATATAATGAAAAAACAGGTGGATGCTTACGTGGAAGCAGTTTGGCTTGGAATCAACCTTTTCTGCACAATTTCAAACTAAAGGATTATTTTTGCAAATAAGCAAACTTGTAGGGCCGAAAATGCAAATTTCCCCTTTCTTACGGCCAATCTCCAACCGTTCAGCTATTATTTTTTGTCCCACTAGGAACCACCCTACCTAACCGGTTAACATTTGAAACCGTGGATGTAGCAGAAGGATTTTGAAGGTTTGGCTATTGATTGGTGGAAATTTTTCCAAGTTGTTGAATTTGAGGAAAGGCTCCTATGAAAAAGTTCTTATTACATAAAGCCAAAGGTCTAAAATAAGAATGAAATTGAGGTACTTAAGTAAAAAATTGAGATCTTGGAGCATAATAAACAATTGATTTGTGGAAGTCAGCCCTCTACCATTTTGGGAGGAAAATGCTAAATCAGAACTCAAAAGGAGTGATAGTAAAAAAAATTGAGGTGTCTTTTGGCGGGGACTTGGGCATCATCTGGAAGGCGCAACCTGTAGCAATCGTTTGGGGAGATATGTAAAGAAGGAACGGACCGATATTTTAAAAAAAAGAGGGAAAATTGGAAAAACAAACGTTTTAACAAAAAATCCAGAACTTAAAAAAAACAATGCTTTCACGGTTATGTCACGGATCTCAGAACTTCAGAAAACTGTGAAAGCATTGTTTTTTTAAAACGTTTAAATTCTGAATTTTTTGCTAAAACGTTTGTTTTTTAAGGTTGTTTTTTTTATTTTTCCTTATATTATTCTTATTGGCATAGCTATATCTTGTATTTTTCTTTTGCTTTGGCAAAGCAATTAGCTGCGTTTACCTTTTGATCTGCTGTATTTTTGTTTTAATAATGAAAATATTTCTATAATTTGATTAAAAAAAGCGAAATGTAGTTGGACGAAATCCATTGGAGGCATCTCTCGTTTAAAATGGTTGAGGGGAACAATAACTCCCACTATTTTGACTTAGAGCTAGGAGGAGGAGAGACGTATTAGGGAGTTCCGTAGTATAGAGGAAGATGGGGTTTGTTTAGACCCGGTCTTTGATGTTGGAAACACAGTCGTGGATTATTTCATGAATCTGTATGATATTAAATATTGGAATAACAGACCTAATGGTTTGGGAATCACTCTATCTAGTCACGGAGATTTGGAGCGGCAGTTTGGGGAGGATGAAATTGAAGTCGCTTCATTTTGGAGAGCGACAAAGCCTTGGTCCCCGACACTTTGTACATATTTTCCGTGAGATGATCACTACTGATCACTACTGAAAAAAATTATGTTCCGCTCAGAAATATCAGATCCATTAGTCTAGCGGGTGGTGCCTACAAATTGCTTGCTAAGGTATTTGGCAAGCAGATTGAAGATTTCTACCTCCCACAGTGCCTTTGTTATGGGGAACCGAATTCTTGATAGTCTACCTCTTGCTTACGAATGCATTGATTCCTTTTTTATTTTTTTGAAAAAGATTCGAGGTAAAATTAGTAAACCTAACTGAAAATACACATGATACTGTATACTAACGTCGTGGAGATGGACACAATGGGCTCCACACCCGTGGACTCCTCTTTGTCCCTAATTTTGTTTCTGTATCATTTGTTGCATATGCTCTCTCAATCGCTGCCTCATTAAAGCCACCAAGGTCCAGATAATCAAGCTTTTCACAGTGGAAATTGATACTACAAATCGAATTTTAAGGCGCTTTGGACGTTTAAATTAATGTAGACACCACTGATAAGGTCGGTTTGGTCACACTCGTTTTACTCTAATATGATAATATTATGTGCAATCCTCTCATTCATATATATATATAATTATTCTTGTTCTTTTCACTGTAATTTCTTGATGTTTGTGCCAACAAATTTTACATGCAATATTTTTTGACTTATTAGGGTCTAGCCTTAGAAATTTCCAAAAACGTAAGTAAAATTGCAAAGGTTGAACTGAATAAATTCAATATGGGATGGAAGTAGGGTGAAATAAGTCGCTAAAGTAGATTTTATACACTGGTTCACTTCAAGTAAAGTAGCACATGAAGTGTATTTTACACCCAAATTTAAGATTGGACCAAACAACCATTTTACACCAAATGTATACGTTTTTACAAGTAGAAAAATGTATAGAACTCCCAACTGAAAATTTAGGCTTCTTTGTGTTGGAAAAGCACACAAAATCCTATGGGACCCAGTGATGAACGCCTGGAAAAAGTTGGCATCATGGAAAGAAAAATTACTGTTGTTTGCTTGCAGGGTTACACTCAATAAGCGTTTTGGTCAGGTCCAACTAGTTGAACCCTAAATGAGGTTTTTCTGATAATTTCAAACCTTTCGATGCTAGCAAGGGATCCGAAACTGGATGTCAACTTGTCAAAGTTAAAAGTCAAGATTCCTTTGCATCAATGGTTTCAAGATTAGTTTTAACTGACCAAAACCCACTCAAAATCAGTCCTATCTTCACTTCCCTGTTCATTACTCGACATTTGTCGCTGGCCATACTCCTCGAGGAGTGAGGTCGGCATGGGACATGTGGCAGGCACCATTTTTTCAAAAACAATGATTATGTCCTTTTTTCCTTCTTAAAAAAAAAAAAAAAACACGTTTAACTGGAAATTGTGAATTATAATGTAGTCTGTCCTAAATATTGAAAAGATAAGTGAAACTTATTAGCTTTAGTAGACGCTTGGTTAATTATTCTTTTCCTTGCTTGCTTTGTTTTGTTTTGTTCAATGGGAGCAATAGGAAGTAATTTTTTCATCAGAAATAGATTGTTTGTTTGCCTCATATTTCAAGGAATTACATACCTACAGGTATGTGCCCAGACCGAATGAAAAATAGGCTGGGAATGGCCCAATTAGTAACCAGGTCAGTTTTTGGCTAGCTCCCTGTTTATGCCCGACCCGGCCTGACCCAAATGCTCCGGGAATGGCCGAGGTAGGTAGACCCGAATAAAAATAGGCCCCGGCCTGACCGGTATAGTAATCAGGTTGTAGGGCTAGCTCCAAACAATCCATTAAAACTTCCATTGTACATTGTTTCAGACCTCTGTAGTACTACTATTCTACGATTGCTCAACTGGGAAAAATGAGTTATTATTAGGTTAGTTGCTCCAGCGGTAACTTGGTACTGGGTCACTTTTTGGAATGTGTGTCATATCTACCGTTTGATAGGTGTTTCATGATCTAATGATCATTGCTGTAAACTATTAAAAGGAAAAGTGATCTAGTGTGTATGATTGAAACAATCATCTAACATTAATGGCTACCACATAAATATGATGGGATAACGGCTCCTGACGACATTTAAACACTATTAAATTAAAGCTTTTCATGTTACACCACCATGGAAGTATAGTTTTTTGTTATGCTATGTGGCACAGATTTGAGGTCAATCTAAATTGTCCACGTGGCAATTCAACATTAGAACATGTGTTAGCTAAATAATTATGCTCAAAAGTGAATGTGATCCCATTGGTGAATTTTAATATCAGTCATTAAAAATAAAAACAACAATTAGTATTAGAGTCCACTGATCATATGGTTTAAACCTCTCAAAAACTATGATATTTGGGCCCATTGCTCTTCTATTTATGATCTCTCACTTTGACAGTGGATTATCCATATCTTAAATCATTAATGGTGTATGATCATATAAATACTATTTTAGTATTTAAATGATGGCTAGGAGAGTTGGTCGCAAATATAATATGCCATCAATTTTAAGTGGTGTTGGAGGATCACATTGAATCAAATGATTGAGGTCATTTTCATTTTAATCTTTTACTCATTTGTTCATGAGATTGGATGGTTCCAAAATGGACGGTTCAACATGTTTCTAACTTTTATAAAGTAGATTTGTACCAATCGGATCATATGAATCCTTTAATGGATGTATTTTTTGGCTGAGGCATGTATTGATGGACTGTTAGTTGGACGATTTCGATTGACCCATAACATATGTGTGCCATGTGGCTAAGCAATAATTGGTCTAAAAGAGTTGTTATAGACAATAAGATTTTGGGAGCCATTACTTGCACATAGCTTTTAAGCCGAACTGCGAAAAATCAGTCATTGCGATTACATTTCTTTTAAGTACCTTTATTTTTAACCTCAAGATTCTTCCTAATGTGGGGTCTTGTAAAATCTTGACCATTGATTCACTGTCTACTGCCACTTTATCGATGAGGGAATGCCACGAGGTTAGTGATTGAGCCAAGCTTTTCTCCCAACTGCTCGGACTCAAAAAAATAGCATTCTGATTGAACTCGCTTTAGGTTTGATTGTCCATAAACACAATTGTACGTACCTGCTTTGCTGTGTATTATATATTGCCCTATTTTGATTTAATGAAGAGCATGTAGAATCAGGATGGGCCATGCAGTGCCATTTTTTATGTGAAAATTATAATGAGCGCACCTCAAATAATAGACCAACAACGGATTGTTGGCACGATGTAAGTAACTTGCCCAACCTTCATTGCGGGGACTCATTATGCTTGCATTGCACCATATAAGTGGTCCATTGAATGGTATGTTGTTTGGGGTCCATTGAACTGTTGGGTGGGTCATCAGTTCCATATCTAGCTATGATCACATATTTTTTTTTGGCAATCATTCGGTCAAGGTGCCAACTCAGTTTAATTGGAATAAATTTGGGAAAGATTAGGAAAAAATTCAAAAAAAAAAATGGTCATTATAATAAAAATAGGATACCTCTATTAGCACTCACACAATTTCTGAAAGTGCTTACGTGAGCAATCCCTTCAAATCTATTGATTGCTTCGGAACTGATCGAACCCTAAACCGACCCGAACTGATCGAAACCGACCCGAATTTCAGTTCGGTTTCGGTTTTGGGACATATCGGTTCGGTTTCGGTTTTGAAAAATAGAAACCGATCGTTATCAGTTCGGTTTCAGTTTTAACGTTAAAAAATCGAAACTAATAGTGGTGCATGCCTGAGATTGGGGTTCTGTGAAGTTATTGATCTCGATATGATTTTTCTATTATCTGCAGGCATGTATTTAGATGGATCTTATTCATGCATTATCTTTTGAATTGGTTTGTAAAAAATATGCTTTAATCATTTAGGTTCTTTGTTTTGATTTCTGTTTTCTCTCTTTATGCAAAAAATCTGAATTTATATATACGTTGTAATGTAATGAAAATATGAAATAGCTATGAAGGGTCATGTATCATGAATCTGGTCGATCCAGACAATACATGTTGACAACCCATATCATGCATTTGAAAAATGTTTGACATTTCACAGATCAGAGGATTGCAAAATGGATGGTTGAAAATTTTATAATTAGATGTTTAAAATTTGACATGCAATTAGGTGGTTAGGATTGTTTGACATTCTACTTTCGGGATGTCTTCTATCGAATGGTAGCCTACCTATGGATGATTGGACTGTAATACTAGATGGATTCATGTCATCGAGACCATGGATCAGAATGTCGGTATTCCGATACGTATCATTCAAGCCCAAAACCGATACGTATCGGTATCGAACAGTACCAGACGATACATTGAATGTATCGTCCGGTAAACACCATATAAACAATCAATACGGTACATTCAATGTACCGTATCGGTGACCTCCAATACCAATACGTATCGTCCGATACGTATCGGTATTGGACGAAATTTTGATCCATAGTCAAGACCTACCAGTGTGTACTAATAATCGGTGCATCTGTCCATCGATCTGGACTATCCGATAAGTGCATTAATTTCTTTGAAATGTTCTTAGTCATCTGATCAATCACCTACTTTTGGATGATTAATAGCGAATTAGCGATATAGATAACAACTTATAGAGTCTTCAGTGATTTGACTCTTATGAATTGGCAATGGCTTCTTAATAATAAAAAATTAAAAAATTGAGGTTTAGAAACCGAAAACCGACCGAACCAATAACTACCGATTCGGTTTTGGTTTTAAACCTTATCAGTTCATTGTCGGTTTTGCCCTAAAACCGACCCGATAACACCCCTACTTCGGATCAAATAACGGAGGCCATTTTTCAGCCAGATCTTCTGCCACAAATCCCCCAAAAATGTCATAAGATTCAAAAGGCATTTTTGGGGGATTGGTGACACGTGGATTTAAAAATTGTCTGTTTGATTGGTGAGACATGATCTCAAGATCCATTGAGTGGAAGATCTGGGTGAAACACAATCTCCATTATCTTATTCGAAGCATTCAATGAATTTTCTACACGTGGGCACTTTCAGAGATTGTGCGGGCACCAATAGAGGTACCCATCAAAATAATAACAAATTATTAAATATATAAAACTATATTTTAATCTATTAATAGTTAAAAATGACGTTTTTAAAAGATGAAATAACGGTAAAGATAGCCTGGTACCATGGATCAGGCAACTTACCTGGTCCCACATTAATATGCAGCCAAGTGGCACCCAATAATATAATTGGATGCCATGGATAGGAGCGGCTCGATGATTCCAATTATTTGTGAAAAAATTTAAAATATATATATAAATCATGCGGTCAAAAGAGTCAATTGCACGTAAAGGAACGACAAAATCATAATATTTGGTTTTACCGTTCATTTCTCACCACGGTTGATGCTATTGACTATGTAGTTTTTATATTTTTATTTTTATTTTTTTTTGCAAAAGAGTTATGATTATCGAGCCGCTCCTATCCATGATACCCGATCATGAGATTGGTTCCCATGTCGCTGCAAATTAGTGTGGGACCAAGTAAGTTACTTGGTGTCATGACCCAAACCCACATGTCAATAAAATTGTTCGGTTCTGGGCTTAGGTCCTCGTCCCGATTTTGTTCTTGTCATGGGCGTTACGTTTCGTCATCCCTGCCCGAAATGCATCAATTCATGAAGGGACGATCACACTTAATAGTCAAGGATCTGGACTCCTCTCTATCCGATATGAGATATTACAAACCCCCCACCTTATATAAGAGTTATCCTCGACTCTGATAAAATTTTGTGACGTCCTAGACCCACATACCACGATATTGTCTGGCTACAAGCTTAGGTCCCCACCCCGGTATTGTTCATGGCTTGGATGTTAAGATTCGCCGTCGCCAATCAAAACACATCGATTCATTAAAGGGCCGACCGCACCTCATAGCCCAAACTCTGAACTTTTCTCTATCCGATGTGTAATTTTTCAATCTGGTGTGTGATACGACACTATTATTCCCCATAAAATAATTGTATTACATAATTTGCATGCAGCAACAATTTACAATCATAAAAAAGCAATACAAAGTACAATTAAAGCATCTGTTACATGATTCACAATGCCATCAAATAGATTGAATTCAGTCCCAAGTTTATATCAAGAAACTACATGCAATGTTGATTTAAGAGTCTGAAAGTGTGAGAAAATGAATGAATTATGCAATTATTCAAATTTATTTTAGCTGTTAATTTTTTTGTAATACTTGTAGTATATTATATGATAGAGATAATTTTTTTAATCTAATTTTAGTAGATTTTTATGATAGTCAAGTGAATCAGGTAGCCATGCAAACACCAAACCCAGTCGCACCTATGGAATTTATGGCCTGCTCACCAACTTTAGTGAGTGGGTCCTTCCCTATGCTAAACAAATTTTGTATAGTTGACTTGTAGCAATGGACCTGGAAATAATCGCATAAAGTTATGCATTCAAATTTGCCTCCACCCTTAACTAATCTGGCAAACGTCTCTCTCATGGAATACCTTATACCCCATCCCTTAGGCGTCTTCTATGATCTTCTCATAACCATTT
This sequence comes from Chloranthus sessilifolius, assembly GCA_021018995.1. Lineage (NCBI taxonomy): Eukaryota > Viridiplantae > Streptophyta > Magnoliopsida > Chloranthales > Chloranthaceae > Chloranthus > Chloranthus sessilifolius. The sequence continues at coordinate 46,108,905 of CM037593.1, read as the reverse complement.
ATTAAAAGGAATCGGTATTAGGTGTTAAACACAAAATACTACATCTTGACATAATAAATCATTCACCTTTGTTAATATAAAAGGAGAAAGCAAACTATGAGTCTAAAACCCGCGACCTCATCCCTCTTTAAATATGGGTGAATACAATGAATAAGACCTTAAGAGATCTTTAAAAAGATGGTCTTCACTCTTAGTCATCCTCTAATTAAAAATATTCAAAGGCTATTTAAGATTAAGGGAACGATGGCTTTAAATGATCGCCAATAATTTAGAGGGTATACGACTGGTTTGACTCAGATGGTGGAAGTTGGTTTTTCTCCCAATCTTTTGTACTAAAGATTTTTAGATTACAACATACCTATCAAATAACATATGTAATGATTTCACATGTCAGTAACGCCAGTCGCTTAACAATGAGGTTGACTCATGCACTGCAGTTGGTGCACAGGTTGGACACCCAATACTTACTCTTATGTTATCATCCAAATAGACACACGGTCAACCATGAAGGCTGCTAATCACAGGTCAAATTTCCCCCAAATAGGTCCAAATTCACGGCATTAGTGACATTTTTTAGGCTCAAATTATTAATGATCGCGCTAGATGGCTCTTAAGCATGCGGACAAATTTCCCTAGAATTCAAATGAAATACTCGGGGAAATTTCAATGATTAATCTGAAATGACCGAAATTTCATTAATTTGGATCAAATTAACTATATATATATATATATATATATATATATATATATATATATATATATATATTAAAAAAATTTACTTACAACCAGTTCGGTTCGATCAGTTTCGACTTGGAAAGGTCCGAAACCGAAATCAAACCGAACTTTTCGATTTTTCTTTTTGCCAAACTAAACCCAAACCTGTATCCGTTCATACTGAACCAAAACCGGCAATTCGGTCTGGTTTGGTCCGATTTGGTTAGTTCGACCCAGAAAATGCACAACCCTATATATAGGGAAAAGGAATGCTACCTATGAGGGTAGCGTCAAAGTCCTACCCACAGTGGCTGGATCATATGCCATGTGACATGTGATCAACCCAAAAGTATCTGTTTTCCATGCTACTCCCATGGAGCATAGGATTCATTAAAAAAAATGTCATTTTTGTGATTGTTTTGCTTGTGTCAAACATAGGTTAATGCCCACCTATTTACGAGCATTGATTTTTTTTCCAACTTTGACAATATTTTTAACGGTGGATAAGCATCAAATTTCTCTCAAATTTTTTGAGTGGGGCCTGATTAATCTTGCTCAAGTTGCCATTACATCCAATCTTTGGATTAAGAGGCCACGTGTCCTCCAACGATCTCATACGTAGAACCAAAATGCTACCCTCATTGGTAGCATCCCGACCCTCATATATATATATATATATATATATATATATATATATATATATATATATATATATATATATATATATATATATATATATTTGTGCTCCTCTAAGTTTTCCTAAAACTTTTTCGATTTTTTCCCACAATTCACCCAAAATGAATTGAAATGACTCTCTACTGAAATATTGTCGAAAATGAAATTTGTCACTATGCATTTAAGCACACTATATCTTTTGCTTTTTTTGTTCATTAAATTTTATCATGTGGTACCACTTGATAAAAAAATAGTGTGATGTGTACAAAATTGCAACTATCATGAAGGGATGAGAGTTTTGACCCAAAACCCGAAAATCGCCCAAACCGAATCGGTCCAAAACTAATTCAAAACTGAAACCGAATTGAACCTATTCTGGTTAGGTTCGACTTGGGTTGTGGGTGGCGGAAACCAAAAACCAAACTGATTTGTTCAAGTTTCGGTTCAATTTTAGTTTCATAAATTCGAAAAGAAAAATTGAACTGAAACCCTAATTTTTTGGTTTCAACTCGGTTTGGTTAGCCAAATCCGCATCCTACTATTAGGGTTCTCAACAAGCCGAACCAGCTTGGGAGCTTGCTTGGCTTGACTTGAAAAAATGAGCTCGCATGTACCTTGAGCTCAGCTCGTGAGTCTAGTCAAGCTGTTAGTTTAGAACTCGTTCGTAAACGAGCCCTTCGCGAGCTGGGTAGTCTGTAACCCAGCTCGGCTCAACTCAACTCGATATATAATATTTATTGTTAAATATTTATGCTATAAGATTCTATATAACTTATATTACTAAGATATCATAAAAATAATTATTAGAAGCTTTTAAGGATTAAGGTTTTGATTATTTTAGTAAAGTAACAAATAAATTTGTTATCCTATCTATAAGTACTTAATTTTATCGGCTCAAATCCTAATCGCTAACTCTCATCTGCTTTCTACAATTCTCATCATGCTAAATTGTTATGAAATGAAATACTTTAATTAAATACTTTTAATTAGAATACTAGAAGTTTTAATTATTTAAATATAAATAAATTAAAGTGTAATGAAAAACAAAAGATAATAAAAAATAAATCGAAAAAAAAATTAATACAACATATTACTATGCTTGAAACTGGCTCGAACTCGTTAGAGCCGACCACGAGCTGGATAGTGTTAGGCTTGAATAAAAAGGAGCTCGACTCGAACATAAGAGAGCCGACCTCCAGCTGACCCTGACTCAACTCAAGCTAGGCTAGTTGAGAGCCCTACCTACTATCACGTAATCTATATTATTGATCGGTTAGCTACCCTATATAAGCTCCTCACAAAAAATACCCTCTAAGATTGAGATTGACATTCTCAGTGTTTTTGGCAGATACACAAAGTTTGCCAAAAAGAAGGAGAAGATAATGATTGTTTTTGGCATAGCTCTCTATTAGCCCCTGCTAGATCAGAGTTCACCTACTTTAGCAAGTTCTCATTCTCTTTGTTAATCTCCTGCAAAGCAGGATTTACATGCTCTAGCAGCTGCCTCCGTGCTCTCCGTTAACTACCTACCAAAGCAAATAAAATCTGCTATGGCAAGGAGTGAGCAGAGAAGATGGCAGAGCTAATGAACAAGTAAATCTTGTATAGAATCTTGTTATACAAGGACTTATCAAGGAGAAGAGAGACCTACTAAAGCAGGTAACAGAATGTTAGCAAAGAAGATGGGAACCTATTAAAACAAGTGAACTCTTTTATGGCAGGGGCTAACAGAAACACAACCAATGACCACTCCACTCGTAGTCCTATATTTGCACTTAGAAAAAAGTTGACTCCATTGCCGATTAATGTGTCAAAAAGAGTTTGGCTACGGTGAGTCATGGGCTCATTGTAAACTCATCCTAGACAATGAGCCAACGTCTTATCAACTATGCAAATTTAGGCTTCGATACAAATTTTTATAATCTCTCAAGTTTAAGCATGTCTCATGGACCACCCTCTGTCCACAATGAGCCCTCGGCTCATTTTAGACAATTTCTATAAAAATGTTCACTGTATCCTTAGGAGAGTTTCATTTTACTTAGTGTATCTAAAATTCACTCTAATCTTTAAAAAATATAAAAAATACATCATCACTGATAGGTGGCTGAATTGTAGCTAGAAATTGAGACTGAATATGGATTATTTATGCGCAATCAAACTATCAAATATGATTCACCATAGTAATTCGATGACTTTTTCTAGCGACTCGTCAACACAATGCTAATTTTCAATTTTTTAATTCTGATTTTAGATTACATTCGTCAGGTTACTTAATATGGTTCCCTAATTTTTGAGAGAGTTTAAACATAAAAAATAAAAATTGCAAACCGCAGGCAAGTCACGTGACGCAATGTGATTGGCTGTCCTGACCTATATTGCTTGGACCCCATTCCCTTAATTTAAAATCAAATATGAGATTGGAGATTTGTGAAATCCTCTATCATGCAATCAATTATCATAAAAACGCAAATTTTGTTACTAATTTTTATGAACTCCCTATATCCAAGCATGCCCTAGTGTATCTAGAATGCCTTTAAATTTTTGAGAAAATACTAAAAATCTTAATAGCATTGAAAATGTGGTTAATTTATAAGTTGAAAATAGAAATTGAGACTAAATAGAGATTATCCATGTGCAATCCAACGTTCAGGAATATATAGGGTACCACTATTCTCACCAGTTTAATAGTAAGTATAACACAGTTTTATCACCGGGGAAAATCATTTATTGATTTGAATCAGATGATGGAAATTGCATTTTGTTCCAATCTTCCTCGTGATAGATCTTAAGATCATAGTGCGCATATCAAATGGTTAGATATTGATTCCACATTGCACACAACCCCAAAAATGACCTAGATCATGAGCAAAGGAGGTGACGTTCACTTGTGCCATGTGAAATAAATATCTGATCGTCTGATAGGCACGCTATGATCTTAAGATCTATAATAAGGAGGATTGGAACAAAAAAAGGTCTCCATTGTCAGATTCAGATCAATCAATGGTTTTCGTCGTCCTTTGTGATACTTACTATTAAACGGGTGAGAATCGCCATACCCTACCCATACCCTAATATATAATTTGGCAGAATTTTATAGCTAGTTGTTGACCTAACATTGACCTTATTTTTTTCAGCTACTTTTTTTTTATCATTTTTTTATTATTAGAAGAATATAATAAAAAATTACTTTGTTATTATGCATTCTAATAGTTGGCTACTTGGCTCATTCAATATTAGCATACACTCATATGGGCGGTAAGGCCAATATATGATGAGCTAACAATAGATGGACAGGATTGTAGATTTAGATGTACTCATAATTACACACTAGTAGAACCAGTCGATCAGTTTTATCTCAAGAGATCAAGAGATTGGCCCATGCACCACCGTTGGTACTGCACCATTGTACCTAGTAAGAACTCAAAACTAAGTGTTAGTATTGGGTGTCATTAGGCTCCACCAACCTTAATGTATTCGCATCTCAAAAGAGTTAAATAGCCAATCACTCCAATGGATCAATTGGAGGTTTCCCCATATAGAGCTTTTAGGGGCAGTAAAAAATTAAAAATTATGAACCTTGAACATGCGTCTCTAAAATATGTATAAAATATAATCTTATATTATTTAGTCAAGGCAAAATATTTCAATAATTAAATTTTGGGTATGGCTATTTTCACCCGTTTTCATTGTAAGGACCACAGTTTTTCACAAATGAAAATCATTGATTGAATCAGATGATGGAGATTGTTTTTTGTTCTAATCTTCCCTACAATAGATATCATAAGATCATGGTGCACATATCAGATGGTCAATTAATTCCACATGCCACATGTCCCTAGAAGTGAAGGCAAACTCTTTTGCACCTGATCTAGGTCACTTTTGGAGATGTGTGCTATGTAGACTCAACATCTGATGTCTAATAGGTGCGGCGTGATCTTAAGATTTATTTTTGGAAGATTGAGATAAAAAAATCTCCATTGTTGAATTCAAATCAGTCAATAATTTTTGTCTATGAAAAACGGTGGTCCTTACTTCGAAAACGGGTGAGAGTAGGCATACTCTTAATTTTTTGGTGCAATTACTTGCACTCTGAAAGTTGGCCTATTCAACGAATTTAGAAGTAAGACTTGCAACTTTGCTGATATCTCTTATGTGAAAACACCATCTAAATTGTTTGATTTGAAAGTTATGATTTAAAGATATTAAGTGCCAAAGATTAGCACGATATATAATCTTCATCATGTGATTAAATGTAATCAAAGGCTATTATCTTATTGAATAATTGACTACAATAGATCATATGGTAAATATCATTTTTTGTACCACCCTTATGCACTTGAGATCTATAAATCATGAACTTCATATCAAACAGATCAAATTGCATTTTTGCATGTCACATATCCCTGCAAGGGCCAACTTTCCGAGTGCAAGCTAAAAAACTTGAATATTTAACTTATAAATTAAAGAGTATGCCTACCTAATATTTTTCTTTCTAAAACCCAAAAGAGACTTCCAAACCCTTCAGATATGAGTCAACTCGCAATCACCTGGCACGTGCTGTATGATCTAGCACTCGACTGCAAGGCCTAAGCACTGAATTCAAATGCGTCCTTTTATTTCTTATTTAATTTAGGATAGAGGTAGCTTGTACTAAGGACCATTAACTTGCCCAATCCCATATGTCCTATATTAGTTTTCTATCACATGACACCTAATTACATGATCGAGTGTTACGTTAAAGAATGGCTCGAAAATTATAATTATTGTAAAGTAATAATAATAATAATAATAATAATAATAATAATAATATATTATAAAATTGTATGGTCAATATAGTCAATTGCACAGAAAATGATCGGTAATAGTGAAAAGGGTATGATTTTATTATCTTTTCACAATAGTTATGTTCATTGGGCCGCTCTTAGAGCCCTCAATGGGTCAGATTAGGTCCGAGTTGGGGTTCAATTAGGCTCTAAATTATTCGGGCCGGGTTCCCAATTATTTCAGCCAGGCCTTAATCCAGGATACGATGTACTCTGCCCAAGCCTAGCCCCTACCGGGCTTGGGTGTTTTTTCAGACTTTTTTGCAACTGTTTTTTTTAAATAAAATTTGGTGGAGGTATTTTTTGGGATTGTTTTTTGGGATTATTTTTTCTAATAAAATTGAGGTTAGGCTGTTTTTTTTTCTAATAAAAATTTGAAGAAGGTAAAAAATTTAATTAAATAATTATATTACCAATATAGAGGCTCGGGTACATGCTTTTATTCAAATATTTTATTTTAGTTTATTGTGCAATGGTTATAAGGGACAACAGTTGCTTAAAAATCTATTAGCAAGTCATCCAAGTTGTGTAGCTAAAAAGCTATACAACGGTTGCTTGAAAACAAATTAAGTCATTCAATTTGTCCAACCAAAAAACATATGCACAAGCATTCATCATCATTGCCTCAAATCAACAAAAAAGAAAATAATAAGTGGAGTGAAAATAAAATTTAAAAATATAAAAAAAATTTAACTAAATCATATTTAACTATATAAAAAAAATTATAATTTTAAAAAGATAAATATAATATATATATATATATATATATATATATATATATATATATATATATATATATAGGAAAAGGCCTCCGTCTTCCATGGGAGGACGGTTACCATCCTCTAAACTTCCACATGGAGCTCCACGTGGTAGCCAACATATTGTTTCGATGCCACGTGGAGCTCGGGTGCATTGCTTAGATCATCTTTGTGAAAAAAAATAAATTTGAAAACCCATCTCCACCGCGTGTTTTTTGAACCGTGAAATATGAATCAATGAAATCCGTCAAACTTTGACTTGTGGGTTTAAAAAGCTTTTTTCAATTTTTTTTTTTTAATATTGATCTATACCGCCCACTTGTGCTCAACACGCGACACCCAAACAGTGTTTTGGATGCCATGTGGAGCTCCATGGGAATCTTGCAGGACGGTGACCGCCCTCCATTAGAGGACCTAATCGGCTCCCATATATATATATATATATATATATATATTCGGGCCGGGTGCGGGCTGGATGTTGCAACACTAAACTTAAATCCGGCCTGAATTGATTCGGGTTGCAATATGCTTAGCTCGGTTCAAATACCTGGTTGAGTTTACTTGATAGAAAATACCCTTTTTTGAGTTGGGTGCGGGTCAAAATCTGGACTGACCTGGCCCATTGAGAGCCCTAACTGCTCTTTATGTGACAACTGAACATGTGATTGAGTGCCACATGACAGCAAACTAATATGGTATGAGGTAATTTTTATTTTTTCGATAAGGACCACGGAAGTTACTTTGGTCCTGACCTGGTACTTAGTACGAGGCTAATTTTACCCTTGAATTTAATAATATCTAGGTGTATCAATCTGGATATTGATAATATTCTAGAGGTTTCTATGTTTGTGGAAATACTGGTATATTTGGCCATGAATATGTTATTTTAAACCTTGATACATAAAATTTTCCAATTGATCAAAAGATTCTAACCCTTTGATCTGTATGATCAAAAGGGCGTGGTGCAGAAAACAGTTAACAGTATTCTTAGTAATAGTGTTGAGTACCCAATCCAACATCTCATGTAATCATGTTCCTAGATTTGTAAAGAGAATCTAGAACGCCCTTAATCAATTGCAGATCTCCTCCTTAAATTCCACGCGCAAGGCGCCCCCCTCTCTCAAGTCTCAACACAGTCCACACCTTCCAAATTTGTTGGGACTTCCAAATTCCCAATTTCATTGAAAAGTCAGCCCATTGAATTCATTGAAAAGTCAGCCAATTTCTTCCTTGACCTCTATTTAGAATCTTTACTTATAAGAACTTTCCCTTTCTTCTTATAGAAGAAGTAGAGATCAAGGAACCCATGAATCGTAACCCACCAAACTTCTTGAATCACCTATCTGGGTCTTCTTCTTCCCAAAACATGCTAAAATCGGTGTAAGATTCGATCAGAAGAGCCACAAAATTCCATAGAATTGTCGGAAAATCGAACACTCGTGAGGTAAAAATTAGACCCTTTTAACGGTTTTTTAGTTGTAAAATGCAATCTAGGCTTTACTGTTAGAGTACATGAGGAAAACCATCTGGTTTCAGATTTGAAAAACCATTGAAAACCAAATACCCATAAAATAAAAATCAGACCCTTTTCACCATTCCTTCTTAAATTTAAATAGAGTCGATCCACATAGAAAATTACCTCAATTTTCCATGCTCTTCTGTAAAAAAATGGTGTTCAATTCAATAAAATCTTCAAAATATAAGTACCCATAATATGAAAATGAAATTCAGAGTAAGTAGTTTATGGGCAAGTTTTTGATTTGAAACCCGTTTCAAATTTTATAGAACCATAGAAAATATAGTATCCATAAGGTCAAAAGCGTTTGTTTTTAATCTGTTTTGTTCTTTTTGGTCTCTTAAGATGGAATCTAGGGTTTTACCAATAGATGAAAACAAAGAATCAACTTCCAAAACTCAATCTAGGGTTTTCCCTTTGAAGATCCTCAAGCTCCTTGTAATTTTTCTTGTTTTGGGTCTTGGGTTTTCAATCCTTAACATGTACATGACCCGCCCATTTCGAGTTCAACCTGATGCTCCCACTGCTCATACTGTTATCCAACCAAGCATAGAAGAACCATATAATCTTGACCGTTGGATCAAGCCACCGTCTAGTTTGATCCACACGATGAATGACACAGAGCTATTTTGGCGGGCGTCTTTTGTTCCTCAAATAAAGAAGTATCCTTTTAGACGGGTTCCTAAGGTTGCTTTTATGTTCTTGACAAGAGGGCCTCTGCCGTTATCACCTCTGTGGGAAAGGTTTTTCAAAGGCCATCAAGGGCTCTACTCAATCTACATTCATTCACTGCCTTCTTATCGTGCTAAATTTCCGCCAAAATCAGTCTTTTATCAAAGACAGATACCTAGTCAGGTAAATTTTTTTTGTTTATGCAATATGCAATTACCATTGATGGCAATGTTGTATTTTCATTGTTTGTTATGGATTCGTTATCTAGATGATGGTGTTTATTTGACTTTGTTTAGCTCTGTACATATTTTATATTTCTAGTTGGTTTGGTTCACCATGCATTTTTAATTTTTGATATATATATATATATATATATATATATATATATATATATATATATATATATATATATATATATATATATATATATTATATTTATATATTTTTTCATTGTTTGCTCTAGTAGGGAGGGCTGGAGATTGCCAAATAATAGAACATCACAGTTGGTGATCCTTTGTTCTCTTGTTGGATTATCTAGCTTTTGCCTGTGCAATTTTCTCAGGATCTGTAGTGGTACCTACTACCTGTCCCGAGTGCCAGTGGTGTCACTCAAGTTGATCTCCTTTACTCCAAATGGTCAAATCTCGGGAGCCACACTGCTATTTATGAGCACAAAATTCAGTGAAAGTTAACTTTTCACCGATTTGGCAATCAAAATTATCTGTGAATGTCGTTCTCATAAATAGAGTTGCAACTCCTGAGACTTGAATATTTGGAAAAAGAAATCTCAAACTGACAACCTTGGTAAATGTGGTGATAATCAGTGAAAGGCAAAAGTGAACTGTCGCGGATTTGAGTGCTCATAAATATCCTTGTGGTTCTCGATACTTGATCTTTTGGACAAACACTCAGGTCAATCTCAAACCAACAACCTGGACCACTGGCACTGGGTCTGGTACCTTATGCTTAAGTCATTTTTAAAACCCTAGGTATTGTTCGTGATCATTTGCACAGTTATCGTCCAATACCAGACAATATTAAGTGAGTCATCTCTGTATTGTCTAATATTTTAATCCGTGTATTGGGTATTTTACATTAGTCACTGCAGGTTTACTGGATATCCTGTTATATTTTCTAGAACATAGTTATCTGTTTCATCCTGTTCTTAGACCACATGATATGGCACCTTCATACTGTTTAAACAGTTGATTTCTACTTAGGTGTATGCAAGAGTTTTCTTTCAATATATGCTTTCCTTGGGTTGCTGGATTGTTGCTACTGATAACCGGGGGTAACCGATTCCGGTGACCTCCAATTTCCCAATGATCCTGACTTTCTTAGAGGTACGGGAACTGCTGATGCTTACTTTCTATGGCTCTATTTGTAGTAGGTAAGCTGGATTCGGGAGACCTCTACCAGATTGATCTAATAATTTTAATTTGTGCCTTTGGATCTATGAAAATTGAGCTATTATCTATGAAGCACTTTGTTCATTGATAAAATACAATTGGAAAAATTAGACCTCCCAGATTCTCCGTATGGAATGGCACCTTGTGTAGTCACTTTATCTCAAAAATTGCAAATAAGTGGCTGATCTGAAGATGGAAAAAGATCCATATATAAGTTGAAAATTCTCATTTATCAGCTTGCTATTGCTTTTCTTGATTGTGAGGTTTTTGGGCTCTTGCTAGTCCACGTGATGTTCTGCCATGCTCTGATTTTTCTGCCAGGTAAGGCACTTGTATGTTATATAGATGATCTCAGCACCACACCATGGATCCCCAGCCTGAGAACATAATACCAAATTTGAACAAAGACCTACTGGAATGGGTGTGCGAGCACAAAATATTGGCAGATGTAGCGAGAGATGCAAGGATGCAACTGGCTTACGCACTAGTTTCATAATTGAGCCTTGTTAAGAACAGATTAATGGATAGATTAGAAAAATTGGCCACAAGGTGTTTTAGGCTTGAAAATAATGAGAGAAAAAATATTATTCTCAGCCAGTCAGCTTCTATGGTATTAAAATTAGTAGTTTTAATTAGTAACAGAGTAGGATAGTTTTCTATTCTAATGGTAAAATGGGAATGACAAATATGAACTTTTCCGTGAAGTGGAATAGATTGGAAATAAAATGCTTTGTGAAAGTTTTATAGCTTTGGCTCTGATATATTTTGAGAGTTGAAGCATGCCATATTGAAGGCTTTTAAGCAATTGTCTCTTTAAGAACAGATTAATGGATAAATTAGAAAAATTGGCCACGAGATGTTTTAGGCTGGAAAATAATGAGAGAAAAAATATTATTCTCAGCCAGTCAGCTTCTATGGTATTAAAATTAGTAGTTTTAATTAGTAACGGAGTAGGATAGTTTTCTATTCTAATGGTAAAATGGGAATGACAAATATGAACTTTTCCGTGAAGTGGAATAGATTGGAAATAAAATGCTTTGTGAAAGTTTTATAGCTTTGGCTCTGATATATTTTGAGAGTTGAAGCATGCCATATTGAAGGCTTTTAAGCAATTGTCTCTTTAAGAACAGATTAATGGATAAATTAGAAAAATTGGCCACGAGATGTTTTAGGCTGGAAAATAATGAGAGAAAAAATATTATTCTCAGCCAGTCAGCTTCTATGGTATTAAAATTAGTAGTTTTAATTAGTAACGGAGTAGGATAGTTTTCTATTCTAATGGTAAAATGGGAATGACAAATATGAATTTTTCCGTGAAGTGGAATGGATTGGAGATAAGATGCTTTGTGAAAGTTTTATAGCTTTGGCTCTGATATATTTTGAGAGTTGAAGCATGCCATATTGAAGGCTTTTAAGCAATTGTCTCTTTAAACTGTTGATAGACTCTTTTCAGAAATTTCCTTTTTCAACCCATTTATGTGTTTAGTTACTCCATCTCTTATCCCTTAGGTGATGCTAAATTGATTTTCTTCAAAGTTGAAGAAGCTTTTTGGTAGGTTCAAATTTATTAAGTACTTGAGATATTAGTTTTTTTCAACCTTGGAGTTATATGCTAAGTATTTTGAGTTATGAATAGGAAAGGTACTGTCTTGGAGTGAGAATGGTTTGAGAGGAGGGATGAGCTTACTGCAATCAACAAGAAGTGGGTGAGGATCCAAACCATTCTGTTCTAAATGAGGAATACCCTTTCTTTTTGTAAATCTTTGAAACCAATGGATGTTGCATAGAGCACATTCCATTAATGTCTTTCATTTGATCACGTGACATGTAGTGAATCGAGCCGCCAACTTCTATAGGACTTAGAGCAAGAAATTGAACTAACCTTACCTTTCTCTAACATATAAAATAAAGTTGAAAGGTAGAGAATCAAATTATAGTTTCTTATAGTTACTTGCCCAAAAAGAAATGGATACACAGTTTCCAGTAAAATCCGATACCAGTTAGTATAGGAGAGACTGTGAAAGGAAGGCTTAATTTGTACTATCTGATACAATATTGTCAAATAGAGAATTTAGTACATACCAAATTGTATGCTATGTTAATTGAGTTTGAAGTGTCCTACTAAAATATATGGTAGCTCTAACTTATTAGTAATGATTTTGAGTTTTCTAAAAGATATGGATAGATCTAGATTTCCAATTGTAGTTAGAATCCTCATTGAAGACTTGATCTTTTCTTGGTATCTAACAGTAAATCGATTGATATATTGACCGAGTGAGTTCATTTATGTATATGTAATTTATGGTTGTCACAGATAATATTTTACAAGTCCTAAATGTTTCATTAAATATTTTCTAAGCACCTCTGTAAGTCTCGATTTGGTGTTAACTTGCACCAGATTCTCTATAATTAACATTTCATTACTAATGAAATATAGAATAAGACTTAGCAATAGGGTTATAACAGTCCCTATTTCCCAGTGATGTAATGATTATTTTCATGGGCTGACGTAAGAAACAGACAGCTACACTTTAACAATTGATCGGATAAAGAATTCTCTATCCTTAGTTTCTTTCTTTCTACTCGACTCTCAACAAGCATATCGGTATTGCCATCGGCTTCCCTCTTTACATGCTTGAATGAAATAACATGGCGATCCACGATATCAAGAATCTAAAACGGAATTTGGTGCAATCTCTGTAGACTTCTGTCCTCTTTTTTCAAACCATCATTTTGTGTTCACAGAATCCCTCTCCATTACAATGTGTCCAAAATCAAGAGAATCAATGATCCCTAAGCCAGCTAAGAGAGCCATGCTAAGCAACTATGGAATCAGGATTCGTATAAAAACCCGAAGATGCTCATCTCCCTTGTGATTCCCCTATGGTCCCTAACACTCAACTGCCCTGGGTTACCAAGGAATCATCCATCAACATTCAGCTTTGTAACCCAATTATTTTCCGTCAACCATTTAGTGCAGGAATTTCTTTTTTTTTCTTTCTATGCCAAGTAGCTGCATCCTACTGATGTAAATCTAATATAGAGATACCATTACATTCTTTCCCATTCCTGATCCAATTTGTTAAATCATATTTAACATCACTACCCCATACTCAAACATTTTCTTGAAATATCTGATTTTTGCTCCTTTTAGATGCCCCGACATATCGTTGATGGGCCAGCCTTCCACAATAGTTGTCCAAATGGAGAATTATTTTACTCTCTCCACTCATTATTTTTTAATTTTATATTTTTCATTTTTTATAGGTAATTTGGGATTTAACCTGTGACCTCAAGGTTGCGTCATCGTGTTACCCTCTACTGAGCTACAATCCCAATCTCTGCTCATTAAATTATTACAAATATCTCAATATTGTGATTTAATGATGAATTTTTAACTCTTTGCTACTTTTTTGTATTGTTCTTATGTTCTCCCTACCTTTTAGTGCTGTTTTTCTGTTTTTAGGCTTTTTTATTATCCTGACTTTCTCATTTTTGCTGAAATTTTCCTTACCTAATAATTTTCGAATTCTTACTTGGTGACAATGGTTCTTAACATTGAAGGAGATTGGTTTACCATTAATTCCCCTAAAATCATTTATGTAATTTCTTATTAATACCCCTGCTACTCCTAAAAGTACTTGCCACTTGAAATTATTTGGGAGTGGGTAGTATTGAATTTCACCTTTGTATAATATATATATATATATATATATATATATATATATATATATATATATATATATATATATATATAGGATAAGGGGAGCTGCCTTAGAGGTGTAGCGTTTGAATGCTACATTAGAGCCGAGATCACGTGCCATGTGGCATGTAATCCCAAAACAAACACCCGTTTTGAGATAATTAGCCATGTGGCATGTGATATAAGAAAAATATTATTATTATTACGACTTATTTGCCCCTGAAAATGTGGCCAAAGTTTGACCTCTGCCCATTTTAACCTGGTGCATTGAAAATTTCCAACTTTGACCACATTTTGGATGGTGGGTAAGATGTATTTTTCTTTTTTCTTTTTGAGGATGAACCTGATCGACCTTGTGTACGTTGCCCTGGAACCTGATCTTCGGATTAGTTGCCACTTGGCACCCAAATTGCACTAGGGCAGTGTTGAACGCTACATGGCTAATGTAGCATCCCGCTGTCCATGTATATATAGAGCGAGCGTGCGAGAGAGAGAGAGAGCACTAATGAAATTAATCATACTTCATCCCCTCCGACCAAGTTGGTGCATAGATACCAAGCATGCGCAACTTGTCAATGATGGGCCTCAAATTTAATTTTCCTAATGCTTTTGTGGTTTCATTTGCTAGCTTATCTGACCTAACATAATGCAGACATGTCCTTGTTCACTACATTGTCCGGACAAAGCCACGATTTCAATATGCTTCATCTTCTCATTAAAGACTATAGAGAGAGAGAGAGAGCACTAATGAAATTAATCACACTTCATCCCCCCGACCAAGTTGGTGCACAGATACCAAGCATGAGAGAGAGAGAGAGAGAGAGAGAGAAAGCACTAATGAAATTAATCACACTTCATCCCCTCCGACCAAGTTGGTGCACAGATACCAAGCATGCGCAACTTGTCAATGATGGGCCTCAAATTTTCCTAATGCTTTCGTGGTTTCATTTGCTAGCTGATCTGACCTAACATAATGCATACATGTCCTTGCTCACTACATTGTCCGGACAAAGCCACGATTTCAATATGCTTCATCTTCTCATTAAAAACTATATTGTTGGAGATGTGAGTAGCTGCTTGACTGTCACAGAATTTGGTTCATGTTAAAATTTTACTCTATATATAATCCTATAAGTTAAAAAAATTCCCATGTAGTATGAAATCTAAATGAAATTCAACCTTGGCACTTGACTTGCCATAATTGATTGTTTTCTGCTCTTCCATGTGACAAAGTTTATCCCTGACAAATGTGCAATAGACAAAGGAAAATCATAGATCAAATAGACATCCAACCCAATCGGCATTTGCATATGACAAGGTTTATAATATGAAGATGACCACTGGGCATTGCATGATGATATCCAAGAGTCAATAATTTCCATGTGAGATCTTCGGAGCACATGCATGAAGTAACTAGCAATATTGCCTGCTTTGATGATTTTTGGCCTGGTGATTGCTAAATACATCAACTAGCCAACATACTTTTAGTGTATATTTAGAATTCTTTCGTAGTTTACTATTTTCAAGCGTGAGACAATGATTCGCTGCAATTGGAGTCTTAATTCCCCTCCCCCCACCCCAACTCACCCACACCTACACTGACACTCACAACTTTAGTCTCTGTAAGAAAGTTGATAACGTACTTTTGTGAGATAAATATGCCATTCTATAAACAAGCAGCTTCTATTCCTCGAAAATAGTTTGGGGGGCCAAGATCCTCCACGTCAAATATATATATATATATATATATATATATATATATATATATATATATAAGCCAGCGAGAAGCTGGGAAAGAACAGGAGGTCCGAAAGACCCAAGAAAGAAGCCAAAACAAAATAAAAAAGCCGAAGAGCAACCTCCCCTCTACCCGGGCCTCAAGACAGGCAACCGAACTAACCAAAATCAACAGCTGAGGAGGATTGCCAGTCCCTGGCTTAACTAGGGTAACCCAAAGACACATCAACTCTAAGATACCCTTCAGAATCAATCCTACCGGGCAGCGCCTCCTACGGAAAATACGATCATTCCTTTCTAGCCAAATGTTCCAAAGGACCGCAAAGAAACCCACCTTCCAAAAGGCCAGCAGCTGACGCTCCAACTGGGCGCCAAACCACGTCAAAATACTTCTACAAGGTGCTTCTTCAACAGGGTGATAGATTCAGTACTGCTACCCATGATGACAAAATTGCTGACATACACTAAACAAATAGTGATCCTCTGAGACTTTTCCTTAAGAACTATGAATAATTAGCATTACTTCTTATATATCTAAGTTTCAACTTTCAACATTGTTAGTTAAATCTATCGAACCATTCCCAAGGAGGTTGTTCCTATCTGTAGTTGGTCTTTTGTAGTATGCAGATCTGAACTTCCTCCCATTGAATAGAAATTTTTTATGTTATTGAGATATGTACTTCTTGAAAATCCCTTTGAAGAAATGCATTATTCACATCCAGGTAAAGTATGCAAAATGCAATCTCTATTAGCTGTAACTTTAAAGAATGGCTTTAATGGAGTTGATCTTTGCCACTGAGGCAAGGATCTTTATAAAATCAATCCCATGAGTTTGAGTGTAACCTATAGCTTCAGCCTAGTTTTGTACCATTCCGTAAATCAATCAACTTTGAACTTGAGTGTGTAGACTCACCTACACCAATGCATTCATGTGTAGTTCTCTTATTATGCCTTCTTTTTTCTACCCATGGCTCTATTCCGATTAGGGTGAGAATTTTTTTTTTCTGAGACTTTTAGGTAGTATGGAAGAGTATACAAAAGGGATGTATGCCCTAGTCAATGCGATGAGGCATGTAACTTCTCACTCCTTTTCTTAGGACGATAGAAACATCTAAATCATCTAGAACAACAGGGATATAAATAGGAACAAGATTAGTAGGAAATCAGTAGGAGTAGGAGGAGAGATCCTAAGTTGGAATGGGGATGTGGTGAGTAGTCACCAATTCAATTGATTGTGCCTTCTTTCAACCGTTTGCTTTTAGCCCTTTGTCTACTTTCACCACTTTACAATTTCCCTGGAGGGCTTTAACGGGGTAGAAATAAGAATATTATCACAAACCATGGGAAGAAATGATGATTATTTTCCTCCTCCTTACTCCAATTCCCCTAAGGAAGGAGTCTTAAATAATAAGACCTTTAATTGCAAAATAAGACATGTTGAAAGACGGATGCTTTTAGTTGCAGAATCATAACACTTGCAAACCTTTTCACAAGTAGAATATCCCACTAAATACAACATACCTGCTACCTAATTTTTTTTTAGGAGGACCTAAATTATAAATAAATTTGGCATAACAAAATTGAGTTTAGATGGAAAATAAATAAATCATTGGTCTGAAGACTTTTATAGGCGATTTTACATTCAAGATATGAATAGGCATATGATTAATGTGGAAACATGTAATGTGACTTGTTTCATACTAAAATGACTTAGGTACTTCATATTTATAAGGAGAGATCAAAGTGACTTTTTTACAATATGGCAGTTTTTTCTCTCGGTGACCACATATTGCTGACGTATGTGAGGACAAATTGTTTGAATTTCAATCCCATTTTCTTACAAATATGGTTGTAAAATCTTTAAAGCATGTCTATCCTCAGAAGTAAGGCATGCTTTAAAGAGTGGAAAAAATAGGACCCACAACAGATCTTGAAAGATATAAATCGGCATAAAGACAAACTAAGATATTCATGAGTAAGGACAATATATATATATAACAATTTATGTGTAAAAAAAGGTATATGATGAAGGAGAAACAAATTGATATATATATGGGAGCCGGTTAGGTCCTCCAATGGAGGACGGTGACCGTCCTCCAAGATACACATGGAGCTCTTCGTGGCACCCAAAATACTGTTTGGGTGCCACGTGGAACACAAGTGGACGGTATAGATCAATATTTTTTTATAAAAAATCAGAAAAAATATTTTAAACCCACAAGTCAAAGTTTGACGGGTTCATTGGTCCACATTTCACGGTTCAAAAAACACGCGGTCGAGATGAGTTTTCAAATTTTTTTTTTTCAAAGATGATCTAAGCAATGCACCCGAGTTCCACGTGGCATCGAAACAATATTTTGGGTGCCACGTGGAGCTCCATGTGGAAGCTTGGAGGACGGTGACCATCCTCCCATGGAGGACGGACACCTTTTCCTATATATATATATAGAAAGAAAGGGAACCAAATCAAGGGATCATTAGCAAAATATCCTAAGCAGAATAAAATCAGCATTAACAAAGATAAACAGAACGAAAGCATTGAGACTAGTTCTGATAGAAGTAAGGACTGTGGTGAGGGATAGAGGGGCTTTTTTTATTGATTTTTTTTTTCCAAATAGATATTGAGAACAAGGAAAAAAATAGAGAAAAAACACTGTTCTCCCTTTGTAGAAGAATGAAGTACATATATAAAATTGTGGTAATTATTGAGGCATTAAACTTATAAAATAATAATATGAAACTATGAGAGAGTAGCAGAGCAACATCTAAGACAAGAATCAAATATTTCTGATGCTATGAAAATCAACAATTGAAGCTATATTTTTCTTTAGGCAATTAATGAAAAAGTTTAAAGAGGTGTGGTTTTTTATTGATTTGGAGAAAGCTGATTTTAGGATGCCAAGACAGATAATCTGGTAGACACTAAGGAGGAAATGCATCCCGATTGAATATATTGAGATTACTCACTACATTTATTTAGTAGCAAAAACTATTTTAAGAACTCTGTGTGGATAGACACTAGAGTTTCCAATCAAGAATGGTCTACATTAAGGATCTTCTTTGAGTTGTTATTTGTTTGAATTGGTTATGGATGGAATTAACTATAGAAATACACGATGAGGTGCCATGGTGTATGTTGTTTACAGATGATGTTGTGCTAATTGGCTAAGCGAGGAAATAAGAAAATAATAAGTTGGAATTTTAGGAACAGCATGAAGGATTGTAGAGTAATAGAGAATTTAGGAGCCTTACAAGAAATTGAGTGGAGAAATAGGTCTCGTAAAGCTGGCCCAATTAGATGTGATGATGGTAAAGTTGTGTTTGAATATCCATCTCACAAACCCAATTACTGCACTTCACATAGTTCCACCAAAACCATTTTCCCTTCTTTATCTCATTTTACAATTCTTTTTTTATGTTTAATGAAGGGCAGGGTAACTATTCCATCATACACGTCATTATGATCATTACCATCACCAACGCTTTGTCCCATCTAATTTTGTTCTTCCTTAATCCATCGTACACATCATCATGATCATTACCATCACCATCGCTTTGTCCCATCTAATTTTGTTCTTCCTTAATCCATCATACACATTAAGGTACTATTTGTTGCATTGGAGAAACCAAATAGCATAACAAGTTAACTCAAAAATATTTTTCATTTATTAAACAGGGTCTTCTTTAATCCATCGTACACATAAAGGTACTAGTTGTTGAATTGGAGAGGGCAAATAGCATAACAAGTGAACTCATAAGAAAATTTCATGTGTTCATACCATCACCATCGCTTTGTCCCATCTAATTTTGTTCTTCCTTAATCCATCATACACATTAAGGTTCTATTTGTTGCATTGGAGAAACCAAATAGCATAACAAGTTAACTCAAAAATACTTTTCATTTATTAAACAGGGTCTTCTTTAATCCATCATACACATAAAGGTATTAGTTGTTTAATCCACTTCTTAACCAGTCGAATATGGATTTGGTGGTACCTTCTCTTTGGTTTAATTTTAGAAAATTGTGGTTATCTTTTCTTTATGGTTCTACTATCCAGGCCCTTACTCGATGTCTTATTTCTTCTTTGGAATAAGAGAGTTCAGAACCAATTCATGGAGTCATTCTTTTTCAGACGTGACCTTTCTTTAAAAGATTGGTTCTTGTTTATGCAATTTAACATGCTCTTTGGAGTTCATATGATACATTTAACCACCACCAGGTTGGATGTTTCACATTTATTTCAAAACATATGTTATCATGTTTAGGATAAGATTACCCATATTTCAACTCCAAAGGTCAACTCTCTCTATGAGCATAGGCTTCACACTCAACTTATTTGTTTTTTTAACTTTCTTCAATAATATTGAGGTAAAAGAGATCCGATTTTTCTAACTCTTGTTTCCTTAAGGTATTGTGTGTTTTTTATCCATCTTCATGGGTTCTGTGATCAAACTGCCAAGGTTTCCTTCAAGCATTCATATGGACAAGATCATCAAATTCTCCTCTACTTTTTGCAACTTTCAGTAATGTCTGGAGAACAAATTTAATGTCTGTATTTGTGACTTTTCTAATCATCAAATTCTCCCATACTTTGGTAACAAGTTCTGGTTGAGGCTATTCAATGAATTTTGGTTCCCCAAATTCATTGCATGAGTAAGAATCAAAACAAATCTTTTTGTTAACTTGTTAGTTTGGCTGATCTCTGCAATGAGTAGAGTTAGTGGTTACACAATCCAACTTCAGATCTGCTCCTCATGGTTATTTCAGTAATTGGGTCCGACTTCCTCTTCAGTCATTCTCTGCATTGTACCTCTATGCAATCTTTCTGAAGTTTTCAGTGTCAATCTTGCACATGCAAATTTATTCTTGAATTTTTATTTTCACCATTACTCTATTGAGCTATGCACCTTCCTCGTTCAGAAAAAGAGTCGAGAAAGCTATTCCATATATTACTGAAGACCAGGTTCCTTGGCCATAAAATATGAAAAGTTCAAAATAATACTTTAGTAAAATTAAGTGAAAATAACTTTTCCGGCAGCCTATATTTCATTGTCTTCCATGTTTTTCCTTTTATCTATTCAGATCGAAAGGACCTCTCCAATAAAACTTGGAGGGGAAGACCAATTAATGATTGCAGAGAAGTAAGAGAAACAACATGATTTATTGTGGACAAACAAAGAGTTTTAGACTTGGAGAGTTTTGAGTGGAGAAATAAGACTTAAGAGCCGACCTCAAATAGATGATGAGATCTTCCCCCTCGGATATTTTCTCTAAGATACTTAGCTAGTTAAGAAATTATCCTAGGCGTAATCATAGCACATCAATGCATTCTAAGGTTTATAAGATGTGTTCTTGTATCTTATAACTTTTGATTGTTTTTCTCAAACGCTGTTATAGAAAGATATGATTTGTTTACAAAGAACCAACGTCCAAATCGCTTCCAAAATAAGGGTTGGTTTCTCTTTGCCTCCTAAGCTTTTTAAGTTACATCTCCATGTAGATGCTGGTCTCTCTACCTTCTCTATTTCCTAAGACCGCATCCATCATGAATATTCTATCACCATCTCTGAGATAATATCCTCTCCGATGCCAGATGATGCAAATTTCAGCTTGCCAAAGAATTGTAGAACCTTGATCATTCTGGAAAACCCAGAAGTGTTGAATTATTATATGTTAAATCACAATTATACCACCCAGATATGTTAAATACCGATTATTATATGTTGATTATGCCACCCCGATACCAGTACTGTGGTGGTATCGGTATCATGTATCGGCTGCTGCTGCACAGTATTGGTCGATACGTATTGGGTATTCGGCCGATTCGGCTTGGGTATCGGCCAAGACCTTCCAGTTTTGAAAATTTTTTAATTTTTATTTTTTATTTTTTAAATGTTTCATTTTTATTAAAAATAATATCTAAAAGTGTATTGGTGGGTCTTCCTTGTAGTTTTACGTCTATAACACACTTACACACCCCTTCTATGATACTTTTCTTACATTTTTGCAGATTTTTTGGAATTTAAAAATAAAAATAAAAATGCACCATATCAGGGTGTCGGCTGATACCGATACGTATCGGTGATACATATCTGTCCCCCTTGGACCGATACCCGCCGAGTCAGATTTTGACACCTTGCTACTGCAGATTTTCGGTGAGGTCTTCCTCAATTTTTCTATTTTTAATTGTCTTATAAAGACTATTTTGGGTACTTCCAACCGATTAGCGGATTTTTTTTATGGTCTTCCTCATTTTTATTTTTAATTTAATTTTTTTTATTAAAACTATACCTTTCATGTCTATTACTAACTCACGGAAGTAAAAATTTAGACAACTAATTGTGTCCTCTATAACACTATATATAGTCATCTCCTCATGCTCAATTTATCTTTTTGTCAAACTACAAAATCTTTTTATGTTTCTTGTGGACAGTTCTTGAATATTTCTGAATATATAATTTTCAACTGTTCTACTTTTTAAGCCTTATCCAACGTCTCCAGGTGTCTGAATGGGGCAGAATGAGTATGTGTGATGCCGAGAAACGACTACTCGCTAATGCATTGCTAGACATCTCTAACGAACGGTTTATCCTTTTGTCCGAATCCTGCATACCTCTCTCCAACTTCACCACCATTTACAAATACTTGATGGGATCCCGGCACAGTTTCGTTGGTGCTTTTGATGACCCGGGGCCCCATGGAAGAGGCCGTTACAATGAAAATATGGCACCCGAAGTCAATGTCACTCAGTGGCGTAAAGGGGCTCAGTGGTTCGAAGTTAACAGAGAACTTGCAATTACTCTAGTCAAAGATGTTACGTACTACCCAATATTCAAAGAGTTTTGTAGACCTGCATGCTATGTGGACGAGCATTACTTCCCAACCATGCTAGCTATTGAAGCGCCACATCGTTTGGCTAACAGAACCATCACTTGGGTAGACTGGTCAAGGGGCGGGCCACACCCAGCTACATTCGGGAAGGGCGATATAACAGAGCCATTTCTGAAGAAGATTCTCGAGAGCCATACTTGTTTGTATAATAACCGCACAACTTCATTCTGTTTCCTTTTCGCGAGGAAGTTTGCGCCTAGTACACTGGAGCCTT
This sequence comes from Chloranthus sessilifolius, assembly GCA_021018995.1. NCBI lineage: Eukaryota > Viridiplantae > Streptophyta > Magnoliopsida > Chloranthales > Chloranthaceae > Chloranthus > Chloranthus sessilifolius. The sequence continues at coordinate 46,085,792 of CM037593.1, read as the reverse complement.
TATTAAGACTCAGTGGCACGGTTTTCGGGTTTTGAATGATGACCTTTTAACAACGGCATTGATGGGAGTAGACGAGTTCCAAAATCATGTAATGTTTTTTCTTATCACATCGATGCGGCTGAGAAATTAGCATTCCGAGGTCAGTTCTGCTGCTCACTTTCTTTTATGTGATATAGTCCCTCTCTTTATTGAGTTCCAAGTCAAATATATGTTTCATCTGCTAGCCTATTGTCCAGTGATCTCATTTTTAATCCAGGTTCATAGCCATCTCTCTCATTTTGTTGCACTACATTAATAATTTTAATTTTTTTTTTTTTTTTTTTGAGTGGATTTTCGTATCTCGCAATGCTATTTTGCTATCTATATCACAAATATGTTGTAGGAGATTTTACAGTTTCGAATGATGAAAGGGGGCCATATTGTTCAAAATGGTTATCGATCCGGACCATATGGACCGCCTCTCGGATGGCCTATGCCCCAAAACTCAAATCCAACGGCGATGTGCTTTTTGTGTTCTAAGGCCCATAACCCGTACTTCTATTACTTAGCCCAAGGTAGAGAATTGCTTCTATCATTAAGATCTACTAATGGAGTTGATTTTTGTGCCCACCCATTTTGCCCCATCATTGAAACAAAGTTTCATCATGGAGTTTTTGTATTATTATCTTCATTTATTTATTGAATTTTTATTTTTGAATATATAACAAAGCATTGAGTATTCCTGCGTGTGGCTTCATGTAAGTAGAGAAATAGGACTCGCAAAGCCAACCCTCAATAGATTAGACATTGCTGATGAACTTTGGCAATGTTTCTATTTTCATTAACAAAACAAAATAATAATAATAATAATAATAATAATAATAATAATAATAAATTTAAAAGTAGAAAAAAAATTCAGTAACAAAATAAAATTTGAAAATAGAAAAACCATAGCCAGATAACCACAAATTTGGGTGGATCTTGATAATTCCTACCGGGATTTGAGAGACAAATATCCTTGGAAACTTTGTAATATAACCATTGGATGCTTTCTACATAGGACTGTTGGAAGTATGAGTTCCCGTGGGCGTAGAATGGCCCGGTATCCAATCAGGCCGGAGTTCCTGGGGGCGTAGAATGGCCCGGTATCCAATCAGGCCTAAAGCCTTGGCTGAGCCCATCTCATTAATTATATACCCGGGCCTGGCCTGGTCTGGCCCAAAATATATAAACAAGCTGCTGGGCATTTTGGGCTGCGGCTGGACCTAACCTAAAATGTGATCCAATACCAGCTTGCTGGGCTAAAACATTTAACCTAGGTTTGGCCAATGAGAGCCACCTTGGAAGCCCTAATTCACCTATGTAACATGGGGGTCGAGCAAGGCAACGAGCCCCTCCTATGTTTTTTATTTAACAAAAAGGTGCTTACGAAAACCTCGCCCATCTTCTCTAGCCGGAATGCCCTGATTGCTTTGAATCATTGTTTTTTCTCTCATTCTTTCACATGATGGATTTTGAGATCATATATGTCATCATACTGTCAAATTTTGATTTCATGTGGCACACATTTGTAAAAAATGATCTTAAAATTATTTTTGAGTGTGATGTGTGCCATGCAATTTTTGGATTGCGTGGAATCAAAAGTTGACCAATGGTATGCCCAAGATCCATCCTGTGAAAGATTGTGACAAAAAATGATCTCCATTGTCTGATTCAAAGTTGTCAGTGCATTCCTGGATGGAGGAGATTGGGTGATGTTACAATTTCTCAAGGTGTAAATAATTATAATTAAAATAATAATACTTTGATTGGATAGAGGTATGTAAGAGCTTGTCCAACGCTGAATATTATTGCCAATGTAGACTTCCAAATGGTAATAAAAGTAATCTAAAAGAGATAAAGCCCTCTCGAATCGAATAGTTATATCCATTTTAGATAAAACTTTGACTTTCAAATGGTAATAAAGGTAATCCAAAAGAGAGAAAGTCCTCTCTAATCGAATAGTTATATCTATAGTAGATAAAACTTTGACGCCAATGAGAGAGGCTTGAGTCAAGTTTACTAGCACTCACACAATTTATGCAAGGATGGAGTGACCAAGTGTTGAAATCAATGATTGGAGAACACCTTCCCTATCGGGACTTCAAATCTTGCTTAGTGACCTTAAAAGGCTTTAAATCTTGACACCTCATCAAGTCAAACAACTACTTTTGAAGCCTTGGGTTGGACATGCTCTAAGAGCCTTATGCATGTAGTTTTTATATAAATTAATTTTTTGCCACGATTAAAAGAAAATCCTGGGTCCCACAGTGGGTAGTGGGTTTTCCAATTGAAGATTCTTTTAGTGCAACTTATGGTTTTCACCTTTTGATATATTGGTCGCATTCAATCATATGATGGAGATGCTTTTAGGTGCTAATCTCGCAAAAAATAGATCTTGAGATCATAGCCCACCTATCAGACGGTCATATGTTAATTTCATGTTAAGGTACACTCCATTATCAATGTCATAAAAATGGGCATCCAAGTCACCCTTTTCCCATTACCATGGTCACTTTTGAGGATTTGTGTGGCATAAAATCAACATATGACCATCTGATAGGTATGTCAAGATCTCAAGATCTACCTTGTGGAAGATTAGGACGGAAAAAGCATCTCCATCATATTATTCAAGGCGGTCAGCATATTTAATGGTAGGAGCCATTAGTTGGGCTGAAATAATATTCAGTAGCAAAACCGCCACACCCTACAATTAAACATGGCTGGTGTTACTACCACACCACTTTATATTACAGTCACTTAAAAACAGAGGAAAAAAATGTTGACAGATCAAATTAGATGATGGAGATCATTTTTCATCCCAAAATCTCTCACAAATAGATCTTCAAATCATAGGGCTACTATTAGACGGTCAGATGTTGATTTAACGTGGCACACATCTAAAAAAGTGAATGTGAACGAGGGTTGATGGTACGAAGTTCACGTTCATTTTTTGAGATGTGTGTCATGTGGAATCAACATTTGACCATGTGATGGTATGCCTATGATCCCAAGATCTATGGTGCGTAAGTTTGGGACAAAAAATGCTCTTCGTCAAACAAAATTTTAGTTTGTTTACATGAGGTGGCCATAACATGAAGTGGTGTGTTAATAACAGCAGCCTTAAACGTCCTTTCTCTGCATCCGTCAAACACAAACCAAACCCACGCTTTATAAAAATAAAAGAGGGAAACAAGCATATAGAAACTTGATCCCACGACCTCCACCCCCATTCTGGGGGGGAACATTACGGGGAAAGCATACCAATTGGGCTAACAGCTCTTAGGTTAGAGGCTATTCACTTACTAACAAACTAGGCCTTTAGATGTTACTCTTTAAGCCTCGTTCAGGTGTTTTCTGATTTTTCTCAGAAAAGCTCAAATTCTTGGACACTCAGATTTCAGGCAGATTTTTAGCAGACTCAGATTCTTGACTTTTTCCATTTGCGTTCTTAAATTACTCAGATTCCTGACAGATTCTTAATAGACTCAGATTCCTTTGTTTTTAAGTTCCTCTAAGAAAATTCTCAAAATCGATTCAATCAGTGGTTATGCTATGACCGTAGAAAGGTGATCTAATCATCGATTTATGTGTCGTACTCGGATTTATCTTAAAATTTACGGGCAACCAATCTGGATGGGGATGAATATATTTGACGGAGTCTTTTTCTGAATATAATTTAATGATCATTACTTTTAAATTGGGCCACTTTTTAAATTGGCATAACATATGAGATACGACACTTTTTATATATATAAAGGAAAATATACAAATTTTCAAACGATGTAGCCAGTAAGAAAAAATTAAGTTAATTTAAAATATATAGAAAAAATAACACTACAAACAAAAATAAACATATACATATCGATTAGGCCCTGAAAAATATAATTGGCCTAATTCAAAGACACCTTTACTAATCAGTAATTGGCAGCATCATCATCATCGTCGTCCTCCTTTGAAGAGTAGGATGATGTTAAAGTATGTCTTAGGGAGCTCGTCGCCGCTTCGAAGCTGTCAAACATATCCCGATGGTGAGGAGAAAACTCATAAATAGACTCTGAGTCACTTGAGTCGGATTTGATGTAGACGGGACGACGGTGATCAACTTGCGGTGGCCGTGCGGGGGGTCAAAGGACGGCTGCACGGCCACGTCCTTGTCCGGCGCAACCGCGAAGTGGAGGGGGGCTAGTACCACAAACATGGGGGGGGGGATGGCAACTCAGACGAGTGGTGGTGCCGGAGCGCGAACTAGTGCTAGGGCCGAGGCTCGAACCAATGGGGGTGGCTAGGGTTGAATGGCAGGTGGGGCCACTGGTCGAGGGCCGAATCTAGGGGGACCATGGGTCGCATCTAGTGGTGGGCCTATGGCTGATCTAGGTCGATGACCTCGATTTGCTGCAGAGCAATTGGGCCCGATCAGGGCCCGCTAGGATGGTTGGAGGATGAAGAGGACCTTGGTGTTCCTGTCATTTCTGTACATTTGATAAACACATCTAAAACTTCAAAATGATATGTAAGAGAAATAATAAAACCTTCGATAAGGTTTTAAAAAAAAATTAAAATAAAACCTTCAATAAGTGAAAAACATAATATTAAGAAGTATTAAGAAATCACAGTGACTGCCATACATAAATAACCAAAGTGGATAGGAGGACGATAATAATTGTACGTGCAAACATTCCACACATGCAATCTACATGTACACCAACATCTGGGGCCTTATCTACCACTCTATCCATTAGTTGTATTTGTTAGGTTATCGGAGGCACGTGATATGTGGGTGGTAATATGAGGGTTCGTTTAGGTGTCGTCGTAACACATTCAGTGCTTTGTCGTACGAATGGAAGGAGCGATGACGAGCACCCTTGACGGTTACAATAACATTGTGAGTCCCACCTAGGAACGGTAACGTCAACATGTGTATTGTCTATAGCTCCTACAGTACCCTTGAACCATGGGTAAAATTTTCCATCACTACTAATCTCTAGGGGAGTTCTAGTAGTGGTCTGTTTCAGAAAATCTTCATGCAACTGTAATATAGCGTCAAGTACACTATTAAAACATAGGCTAATGGTTGAGCCCGAACACTGGAATCTATCTTGGACAGTTATATTCTTTTGATTTTGGGCTATAGTGTACATGAATATAGCAATTGCCTTCTCCACCTTCGTCCTCTGTGAGTCCTCCAACAGTCCCCTCGCCTTAAGACCGTCATATAAACTTTTGAATGCGAGCGTACGCATTCGAAAGAGTTCATATGCAATATCTGGATGTCCGCGAAGGGCTTTCTAAACGTAACGAACCAGTGAGAATCGATGTATGACGTCGTCGCCTTTCTGGTCAAAGTGTTAAGATGATGGCAATGGCGGTAATGACGAAGCCCACTGTACACATCGCAATCAATTCGTCATCGGATACGAGGGGGTGCCATTATACCTAAATGACAAAACTCATTCAGTTTAATTACATTAATTTTTTATATTAACTCACAAATTTATAAAATCATTACAATTTTATAATATAAACATCAATAGGCCTATGGAGGTGGCTATGGCCTTCCACATAAAGCGAAGAGGTAGGATTGACGATGCTATGGGTGCAACCCCATCACTATCTCAACCATTTGGCCGGACTGCTCAAATTTAACTAGGAGCTCCATAAACATAGAATGGTCAATAAAGTTGTTTGCTCTCATTTCTTGTAAAAATTCTAAAAATTGTTCATGATTGGTTTGAGGTGGTTCAAAGACGGCCCGATTAGCGATGTTATCAAGAGTTGTTCGAAATCTCACCAACTGCTCAATAAGACCATCAGGGAGGTCTACACTCTTCCGTTTCCTTCCAGACCCACTTGAACTGGAGTTTCGAGTAGGGCGGGTTCGGGTTGTCGGGTTTGGACTACTCTTCGTAGTTAACGGAGACTCTGCATTGGTAGGTCCCTCTCGTGAGGGGAACTCCTCATTTTCAAATACAGGGTGGTAAGAGTTCCCACTACCCTCATCGCTTAGAGGAATAGCATGTTCTTCGACAGGGGATCGATGATCCCCAGGGTGGAACTCCTCAGCCCCGGTGTATGTACTATTTCCAAATAGAAGGCAAAGTAGTGCATAGTCTTGCACCTTCCTATCTCGATAAACAACGGCCTAGCTATAACCCTAAAGTCATGTATGCTAGGTTAAGTGACATGTTCATTATATGTAAGACTATTTAACTACTGTTACGAGGTTAAAGTTCGCAGTTGCTAACCGGCCGATTGGTGAAATTGTCCCATATATCAGGCTCCGCAATGACCATTTTGTGGCGATGATCCCAACCAAAATCACTAGTTTCAATGATTGTCTTTATTCTAAGGTAATTATTCCTCACTATTTTCAAATGATTGTAGCATTTGTCTCTAGTGAGTTCTTCAAGTTTGCCTTCGAAGCACTCCTTGACTTAAGTTTTTCAGCCATTTCAAACCACACATTTTTTTGCCAAGAACCGTTAGCTAGTTTTCGACGTAGATGGTATTAGTCGACAAGCTCTTCGATATAGGCATTGTCTTGTTCCTCAGTCCACGTGAAATTTCTTGAGGGACCATCCTTCTCGCGAGCAATACCTTTACCCTTACGGTTAGTCATTGGTGAAATTGTCCTAAAAAAGGATATATTTTTACAGCAGATCAATAAAGTCTATTTGCCCCGTCTTATAATAGCAATGTCTGATGAAAGTATGGACTGATGTTGTATAAGACAACATGCACCAAACACATAAATCTATCTTCTTCAGTGTTAGTAATCGGTCCATGCTTTCAATAGCATGTTCGAATTCAGTAGCACTATGCTAACTGCAGTGTTCACATCAGTTAAATGGCAGTTTTAAGAAACCTTGGGATCTCTATTTTCAAAACTGTCACATAAGAGTGTATGCTTCGAAAATTCATATTACGTTCAACGACATTTGTAGACTATATGTCTACTACTCCAACACAGTTCGCCCGTACCGTCATACATGAAGTATATAATGCAACTTGTTTTAAAGCATTACAATTATTATATCACCAATATTTCGTCCATCAACGACAACAACACACCTGCGGCTATTGGTGGACGGAGCTCTAGGATCTAATCCGTTGTCTACTTAGCTGTCAAAGAAAGAAAATATTTTATAATATGAACTACAATATGCAGGATCAATCATTGATAATTAAAGAAATTATTTAAGTAGATATTAAATAAAAGTAAAGAACATCAATGGTCGACTATAGCTAATTATGAAAATCTAATTTTTTTGCCAAAACTATATCATAAACAAAACTCGCTACTTAATCGGACATCACATAGACCATAAACAAAACTAAAGAATATCAATATTTGGCTATAACTGATACATCATAATCACATTTTCTTATCCCAAATATAACAGCGGGAGGAGAGAAAATCTAGTGGATAAGAGTTCATCGAAAAAATTATAGAGGTGGAGGGGCCTCTATTTGCTGGGTGGGTGCTTACTTAGAGACCATAAACAAAAGGGAAAAAACTATTAAGAAAGAAGATGAAATAAAAGAGAAAAAGAATACCCATAGTCTAGATAACAGTTATCAGGTACAGTAACAAAAAAACTAACAAGGAGATGATGTAAAGGGAGTTCAAGGTTCAACCTCGTTTTCAAAACATTTACTTTCTAAGAAAAGACTTGCAAACTAAAAAACAAGACAATGCTTGACGAAACATTCGATTTCAAGAATTGGATGGAGAAACTTTATGAACATGAACCTGCCATCAACTTTATAATAATTTAAAAAAAAATATAAATAAAAAAATCACTTGTTATATATCTAGCTAATATCCATCAACCACAGTACACGTGAATCTTCCTTCCATGTGTAGAAGATAAATAGTATCATAATACACAAAAAGCATAGGAGCCCAAAAGAGTAATAAAAGAGGAAATGGGTATTAACCTTAGAATCATGGTAAGGAGAAAGTAATACTAATATAAACCATGATACATAATATATTACTATGGACACCTGCTATACCCACGGCAGTACTTTATACTGATTGAAGATAATTATTCTCATACATTTATATTGAAGTGCCTTCCACCTTTGCAGAGTTTAGACTTTAGACTGATTAGTTTATGCAACTTCATGTATAAAATAATCTCTAAAATTCTGGCGTGCCGTATTAGTGGTCTACTCCCTTCCCTCTTCTGAAAAGAACAAAGTGCATTCGTTAGAGGCCGGAACATTTATGACAATGTAATAATGGCACAACAAGTATTTGGTAACTTAAACAAGCAAAGCAGGGGCAGAAAAACATGGCAATTAAATTTGACATGTCTGAAGCCTATGACAAATTGGAGTGGAATTTTTTACTTTTGGAGCTTGCTTGGTTTGGCTTTGATCCGCAAGTTATTTGGTTGATAAGAGGCTGCCCTGAAAGCTATCACTTCTCCATAATTATAAATGTTTCCTCAATTGGGTACTTTCGAAATACTCGAGGATTGAGACGGGTATTGTCTTCTAGTCTATTCATTCTCGCAGAAGAGTTCTTTAGTAGAGGTCAGTCTACACTTGTTAAAAGTCACAAGATTGAGAAGTTTTGGTCCCCTAGAGGTTTTGAAGTCCCTAGTCATTTCCTGTTTGCTGATGATCTGCTGGTATTCATGAAGGCAATAAAAACCTATCACAAATTTTAAAAAGTTTTTGAAGAAATATGAAGAGCTATAAGGTCAGCTAATCAATCAGGATAAAAGCTCCTTTTTTACACTATTTCTGAATATTTCAAACTATTATATACTTTTAGCTTCACTGTTGTAAATATATTTGACCTCCATCTTTCTTATACTTGATCGAGATTGAATCGGATTATATCTTCCATGTGCATCACACATGCATTGCCCACTAAGTATATGACAAAGGGAAAAACTTTTAAGCATAAACTAATGAACACAAATGTATTTGAGGGGATAGTCCTTAAATATATTACAACAAATGGAAACAGGATTTGAATGGAAGTAGCAACTTTTTCTGTTTGGACAGTTACAAAGACAGCATGAAAATATGGGATTTTACTCGCCTTCAATTTGCACGGAGAAAATGGTATGAGTACTGAAATTAGAAGTCATGATTTTTATTTTGTTGGATAGTTGCAAAGACAACATGAAAATAAAGAGGTACAAAATTAGAATCTTAATGTAACAACCCTGAAAATTCGAACGAGAACCTGACTGTTTCGATCTGCGCGCCCGACACGAGAATCGAGACAGATTTAAAAACTTTGAAATTTTATTATTAGAGATAATATTAGCCTGAAGCTAGGAGAATTCACGTATGAAATCTCACTTAGATCTGAGTCATGTAAAACGTCGAGACGGCGTGCTACGCCGCGTCGACCGTGTTCGTGCTCCACACCGGAGTATAAGCTTAGGAGGAAACAGAAATATATGTTTATTAGCTTATAAGAGAAGGAAAGGGGATCTGGGAATCCATTCTCCTTCATCTTCTTCTCTCTATTTCTGTAAACCCTAGATTAGGTTGAGAGTTTTGTTGGTCCTTGAAGAAACACGAGCCGAGAACACCTAGGTTATCATTTATGTAATCCTTGAGTGTAAACAATCAACATTGATGAGCCAGACATCGGGTTCCGAGTAGAGGGGGTGACAAAGCCCAAGTTCCGGATCCGACACCCTCGTCCGGATCGAATTGCCGAAACCCCGATAGGGCGTAAATAAAGGTGAGTCTGTGCATTTAAATAGGGGCAAATGAGAGGCCCATATAGGTGTATTGATGGTGTGTTAATGATTGTTGGTAACCATTAATGAAAATGGGTTTGAAATAGGGTTGGAGATGACCTCCATTAATGACAGGAGTTCTGTCATTATTGATCGATCAACAAAGGTATTGATCGATCAATGACTGGTGGTGATTGATCAATGAAGACATTGATCGATCAATCTATATAGGACAGACAAGTGAACAGAAGCCCTGAAATTCTGGAAGTTCAGTGCTCGAAGAGCATTGATCGATCAATTTAGGCATTGATCGATCAATCCTGGGTATTGATCGATCAACAAGAGAGTGATCGATCAATGACAGTTGGTGATCGATTAACAAAGGTATTGATCGATCACTGGAGTGTATTGATCGATCAATGAAGGCATTGATCGATCAATCTGTATAAATATTAAATATGAACAGAAGATGGGAAATTTTGAATCTAGGTTATTGATCGATCAATAGGACTATTGATCGATCAACAGGAGGCATTGATCGATCAACCAAAGTGGTGATCGATCAATTTTAGCTGTGTTAGAAGTGAAGAGGGAAGAGGTTATTGATCGATCAATAAGTGTATTGATCGATCAATGATGAGTAGTGATCAATCAATAAGGGCTATTGATCGATCAATTGACTATGTTCCTAGATGAAAGCAAAGAGGGTATTGATCGATCAATAGAGTTATTGATCGATCAACAAGAAGGATTAATCGATCAATAAGAGTGGTAATCGATCAATCACCCCTGTTTTGTTCTGTTTTGATTTTTTGAGTTAAACACCACTGGGCATTGTGCCAGTTAGCATTCTGACATCTCTGACACTTAAAGTACTATGTTTATGGTCTAGGATCAGACCATGACACCTTGAAAAGCTTTGGATTTGCTTAGAAGAGGTCTGACCTGAGGTAGGGGAAAACCAACCTAAACTGTTTTGAGTATGATTTCATGTTTATTTCATATCTGCACCCTGATTTCGATTTTTAATAAGCATGTTCGCATATCTGATTCTTGCCTTCTGATTCTGTATTCTGAAACCTACTCCTGAATTCTACTATCTGATATGTGAGGTCTATGTGTGTATGTAATTTGATGATTTAACCAGATGATCCCCACCGACCCGGCGGTATATCCGATGCCTGGCACACTTGTGCATTTGCTTGTAATCCCTCAACACAATTGCACTCCATAGATGAGGCATTGTTGCAATTCAAAATTGTTCATGTGAACGACAATTGGTTGGGGTTTCCTATCGGAATATTCCTGTTTACTCCGTGCTATATACTCACGGGAGTTTCTTAAGTTAAAAATATACAATTTAAGTTCTCTGATCATATACTTGCATAACATCTGATTTCTTGTCTAAAAGCTCAGTATTTGATTTGATTCATCATGATTGTATGTTTCTGATTTGATTTCTGTTTTGAGATAGCATGATCTGCATATTCAATTCGTTTAGTTGGAATTCTTCTATTGAGCTATGATGTAGCTTACCCTGTTTTCTAAATCACTTTTAGGTTCTGAGGCTGTAGCTCCCGGCATAGAGAGCGATCCTGTTTACCAGCCTGACCCAGAGGCTGAGGCCGAGGACGAGGAGACGAACATTTAGGCAGACGAGTTCTACCCGTAGCCTGGGTATTTGAGTCCGATATTTTATATTTTGATATTCCGGATTATTGTGTGCCTGGTGGCCACTGTCTGTATGTATATATTACTATAGATGTTGTATTTTCATGTTTTTATACATTCTATTGGAACCACTATCAGGAACCATTGTTTGGGTTATGGATGTCCATCACCAATGGTTCTTCTTGGTTCCTTTTTGGGAATATATATTCTTTTAGTAAATAGAATTACATGTTTTATTTATTGTGTTCTTTATATTAAATGTCTGATTAGATGGCTCGACCTAACACTGCTAGACAATGTCTGCTTGGTTTCCGCTATACAACTAGATACTTTATGATTCGTTCCAGGGATCATCCAAAGAATGATCCTGATGGCACGGATTTTTGGGTGAGGAAATCCGGGCTATCACAGTTGGTATCAGAGCCTAGGCTTTAGGTTGAACTACGGGTTCAGATTGGATTGTTTTCACAATCTATGTACTGATCAATGTTGTTGTTTTCACAATGACAAACCAGTATGGGCCCTAAGTTCAGAGGTGGGCACAGTGGAGGTAGGACAGGTCAGAGAGAGATTCCTCTGAGGGAGATACCCGAGGTGATAGGCACGTTGAGGGGATTGGAATTCCTCTCGCATACTAATGCGGTTCCAGTGGGACTAAGAGGAGGTAAAAGAGGTAATGAAGAAAGAATGGAACAGGTGTTGGAAGAATTGGCTACCAACGTCGCTCAACAGATGGCTGCTCTGACTCAACAGGCAGCTAGACCACCTCATCAGCCTAGTGGATTCGCGGAGTTTAGGAGGATGAGACCTCCTAACTTCTCGGGTCAGACGAATCCCATAGAGGTAGAGGGATGGATAGAAGAGATGGAGAAGCTTTTCGAAGTGCTCCAATGTAACGACGTGGAGAAAGTGCGCTGGGCCACTTTCAAATTAGACGGTGACGCCGGACCTTGGTGGAAGTCGGTGTCACAAAATAGACAGAGAGAGTTTCCTCACACTCCTTGGACGTGGGAGGAGTTTACGGAGGTGTTTTATCACAAATACTTCCCGAAAATTGTGAGGCATCAGTGGGAAGTAAAATTTATAGAGTTAAAGCAGGGTGCCATGTTAGTAAGGGATTATGGAGCTGAGTTTGATAGATTGGCTAGGTTTGCACCCCAGCACGTAGCCACTGAACTGATGAGAGCAAGGAAGTTTCAACTTGGCCTGAGACAGAACTTGCAGAAGGATGTCGCCATGTGGGAAATAGAGACATATGAGGGAGTGATGGCCAAGGCTCTCATAGCTAAGGAGGAGAACCAGAAACAGTTCTCTTGGAGAGACAAGCAGGTGAGAGAGAGACCATTTCAAGGGCAGTCTCAGGACACAGAGCAGAACAAGAGAGCTAGATTTTCCAGACTTCCGAGGTACCCTACACACTCTCGACCGGCGATTTCTTCAGGTCCGAGTTCATACCAGAGAGCAGCAGTGCCTACGTCTTCTAGGCCATTTCGACCATCTGGATCTTCTAGTAGTGGGGCTTCAGTGACTCAGGGACCTTCAAGGGTCTCGTCTTTCACTCCATTCGTGTCATGTGCGAAGTGTGGGAAACCACACAAGACAGAGGAGTGCAGGAGAGAGACAGGGGCATGCTTCAGGTGTGGCAAGATGGGTCATTTGGTTAGAAACTGCCCAGAGGAGAGCAAAGAGCGGTCAGGATCGGTATCTACACAGAGATCTTCTCGACCGGTGGTTCACGGTCGAGCATATGCCATCACCGCGACCGATGCTCTGACATCGAATGATGTCATCCAAGGTATGATTAAAATTCAAGACAAGCTATTTTATTTAATATGATGAACTGGAAATTTAGTAAAGATAGAGTTTATTTGATTAAATATGATGATAATAGTACACATGCGTATACACATCTGATACGTTTGAAGTAATGTTGAAATTGGTGTATAGGTGAGCTAAAAGTGTATAGGAGTTGCGACATTTGCTTCCATAGGGCATGAGTCTTGATAGACCCAGGCTCTACGCATTCTTTCGTAAGGCCTCAATTTACGAAGGAATTGAGTGCCACTCCAGAACAATTAGATTTCATTTTGACGGTGTCAATCCCCACAGGTAGTGCAGTGAATGCACTCACTGTGTGTAAATCAGTGGTAGTATCAGTAGATGATCAAGAGACACGAGCAGATTTGATTCTGTTAGATATGAAGGGATTCGACATCATTTTGGAAATGGACTGGCTATCTGCTTACCACGCGAGTGTGGATTGTCTTCGGAAGACAGTAGTTTTTCGCCCTCTAAAGGAGCGATCTTTCAGATTCTTCGGGGTGAAGTCTAAGGTAGCTTCGTTGATATCTGCTATTCGGGCCGAAAAGATGATGAAGAGTGGATGCAGTGGATATATGGCCTTTCTACAAGAGCAACGGGAGGAGACAAATGTGATATCCGATATTCACGTTGCACGCGAGTATCCCGATGTATTCCCTGAGGATTTTCCAGGACTACCACCAGCTCGGGAGATTGAGTTTGCAATCAATCTGATTCCTAGCACTGAACCAGTATCTAAAGCTCTTTATCGGATGGCTCCAGCAGAATTGTAAGAGTTGAAGGAGCAACTACAAGAACTGCTTGACAAAGGGTTCATTCGACCGAGTGTGTCCCCTTGGGGAGCACCCGTATTATTTGTCAGAAAGAAAGATGGTTCAATGCGTCTATGCATTGACTATCGACAGTTGAATAAGTTGACGATTAAGAATCATTACCCGCTCCCCTAGGATCGATGATCTGTTTGATCAGTTACAGGGAGCGAGGTTCTTTACGAAGATCGACCTGAGATCAGGTTATCATCATCTACGAGTCAAAGCTGAAGATGTTGAGAAGACGGCGTTCAAAACCAGATATGGGCACTATGAATTCTTAGTTATGCCATTTGGATTGACGAATGCACCTGCATCATTTATGGACCTGATGAACCGTGTGTTTAAACCACACTTGGACAAGTCAGTGGTTGTTTTTGTAGATGACATTCATGTCTATTCCAAGACAAAGGAGGAACATGAAGAGCATCTACATGTAGTTTTACAGACCCTCAGAGAACATAAATTATACGCAAAGCTCAGTAAGTGTGAGTTTTGGCTGGACCAGGTGAGCTTCTTGGGCCATATTGTCTCTGCTAAGGGTATAACAGTGGATCCGACAAAGATTGAGGCCGTCGTGAATTGGGAACAACCTAGAAAGGATGAGGTGGTCCGTAGTTTTCTTGGTTTGGCAGGATACTACAGGCGATTCGTAGAAGGTTTCTCTAAACTATCAAGTCCGCTTACTCAGGTCACTAAGAAAAATGCTAAGTTTGATTGGACTGATCAGTGTGAGAAAAGTTTCCAGGAATTGAAGACGTGTCTGACTACAACACCAGTGCTGGCTATACCTTCTGGCAGAGGAGGCTTTGCTATCTACAGTGATGCATCGTATAGTGGGTTGGGTTGTGTCCTCAACCAGCATAAGAAGGTTATCGCATATGGCTCTAGACAGCTTAAGGAACATGAGAGAAATTACCCGACTCATGATCTGGAGTTAGCGGTGGTGATCTTTGCTTTGAAGATTTGGAGGCACTACTTATACGGTGAGACGTTTGATATCTACACCGACCACAAAAGTCTTAAATATCTGTTTACCCAGAAGGATTTGAATATGTGACAGCGCAGATGGATGGAGTTCTTGAAAGATTACGATTGTTCCATCCAGTATCACCCTGGGAAGGCCAATGTTGTGGCAGATGCTTTGAGCAGGAAATCTTCAGCTCAATTGACACATCTTATCACCAGAGTACAAAGGTGGCATCTACTTGAGGACCTGGCCTTATGTGATACGTTGATTGATGTCAGAGGTTCAGGGACATTGATGGCTACTATTGTGATACGGCCCACATTGTTTGATAACGTACATAAGGTCCAGATGATTGACGGTGAGCTTATGGCCATTAGAAGGGATGTGATCAACGGGATCAGGCCTGATTTTACCATCAAGGATGATGGCACTTTGCTATTTTGAGATCGGATGTGCATACCGGATACGAAGGACCTAAATGACACAATTTTAGAAGAAGCGCATAAGTCTACATATGCTATACATCCTGGGAGTACCAAGATGTACCAAGATCTCAAGCGAAGTTTCTGGTGGAGAGGACTGAAGAAAGATGTTGCAGATTATGTTTCTCGGTGTTTGGTCTGCCAGCAGGTGAAAGTGGACCATCGAAATCCAGCGGGTTTGTTACAACCATTGCCAGTGCCAGAGTGGAAATGGGAAGCCATTTCTATGGATTTTATCCTAGGATTGCCGAGCACATTGAGAAAGAACAATGCCATTTGGGTCATTGTAGACCGACTGACAAAATCTGCACATTTTCTGCCGTATCGAACTACATTCACAACCAATAAACTAGTCGGGCTGTACATGAAGGAGATAGTTCGATTACATCATGTGTGATAGAGATCCGCTATATACGTCTCAGTTTTGGCGACGATTCTAAGAAGGCATGGGTACTAAATTGGAGTTCAGCTTTTCATCCTCAGACAGATGGGCAGACTGAGAGAGTGAACCAGATCATAGAGGATATGTTGCGAGCATGTATATTAGATTTTCATGGTTCATGGGATCAACACTTGCCTCTGATTGAGTTCGCTTACAATAACAATTATCAGTCAAGTATTGGGATGGCGCCTTATATGGACGTAGATGTAGATCTCCATTGAATTGGGAAGAAGTCGGCGAAAAGCTTGTCTTGGGACCAGAGATCGTGGACAGTACCACCGAGACGGTTAGGTTGATCCGCGATAGGTTGAGGATTGCCCAAAGTCACCAAAAGAGCTATGCCGATCTCCATCGGACGCAAGTGGAGTTTCAGGTATAACTAAATACGTCAGGCTAAACATATGTCCATAGTTAAATTGATTTGCTATGGAATTAACACTTGTTTTCAGGTTGGAGACAAGGTTTTTGTGAAGATCCCGCCAACCAAGGGTGTCATGCATTTTGGGAAATGCGGAAAGCTGAGTCCTCGATATATCGGTCCATTTGAGGTACTCGGACGGGTTGGTGAAGTCGCTTATCGGATTGCCTTGCCACCACAGTTAGCAAGCATGCATAACATTTTTCACGTGTCCATGCTACACCGCTACGTACGCGATCCGACTCACATCTTGGATTTCCAACCGATTGAGCTACAGGAGGATTTGACGGTGATTGAAGAACCAATTGCTATTTTAGATCATCGAGATCAAGTCTTGCGGACTAAGTTGATTCCACTGGTGCTAGTCAAGTGGAGAAATCATTCGAACGCTGAAGCTACATGGGAGCGCGCAACCGAAATCCGCGAACAATATCCACATTTGTTTACCTGATGAGAAAGGTAAATTCTTAATTGTTTTCGCTTAAAGATTCATCACCATGATTATGTTGTTGTGCGTGAGCATGCATCATCTGCTCGCGAAATCCTCTTCTGTGAGTTCTATATATGATATATATGTTCCCTTGTTTTGAAGTGCGGACGTTAACTGTAGAAAAAAGCTGACTGTGTTAAGAAGTATGTCACAGCCAGCATTGATCGATCAACAAAGGTATTGATCGATTAAATTAGTGATTGATCGATCAACAAAGAGAGGTGATCGATCAATGACATTGAAGGGTTACACTTCAATGTTAGGCTATTGATCGATCAAAAAGGGGTATTGATCGATCAATATTGGTTCCAGTGATCGATCAACAAGGGTTAGTGATCGATCAACTTCAAAGTGAAAATTAAACATTGATCGATCAATATAGGCATTGATCGATCAATAAGGGTGTCAGTGATCGATCAACAGGAAGCAGTGATCGATCAATGCATCGATTTAGGGCATAAAGATGCTTCATTGATCGATCAATCCTGGGGTTTAAGTTAAAGTTTGGGGTTTCGAACGGTCATTTGCACGAAGCTTTAAAATTGATCGATCAAGGGTTTTGGACTCCGACCGTTCAACCATCTTCCCAACTATTCTCCGGCCATCTCTGTCCTTCCTTCGGCTCGATTCGAGTGAACATTGTTCCATTCGTTCGGTAAAACTCCCGTTCTCATTCATTTCGATTCTCGTTTTTGCATTTTTGCAAGGATTTGACCATGGGACCTCGCACGAAGAACGCTTCGCGTAAGGTACCCACGTCTCGGGCTCATACACTTGTACCGCCCTCTGTTCCCGCTCCCCAAACACCCGTGCCACCTATGGCATCGGTTTCGACCGTTGTACCACCCATTCCGACCCCCGTTCCGCTCCCCGTCGAGCGTGAAGTCCCCAAACCATGGTGGGCTTCCAAGACCTTTTTGCCCGAATATATTTTTATGTCCTCGCTTTATGAGGACCGACCCGAGATGGCTTGGGCCAAGGGTTATATCCAAAAGCTTGGGTTGAAACCCTTGCTCGAACCATTTCACGACCACTATTGCCCACATCTTGTGAGGCTATTTTTCCAAAATCTATGATGGGGTGATAGTCGCCATCGACTTGTCACGACCATCGATGGGTTTGAATATAAATTCAACCATTTCCACGTCGCGGTGGCGCTTCAATGCCCGTCCGCTTACGTTGAGAACTGTGGCCTCGATGTCCCGTACGTCAAGGAGGTCTCTTTCGCTGACGTGGTCACTAAGATGACCCAGGGTCAACACGGGAGGGGCCAATCAATATCTAGGGCCCAATTACCCGATAGGTTGTGGATGCTTGATACGTATATCAAGTGTGCACTTAATCCATTTTTGCACAAGTCCTCATGGACTGGAGTAGTGCAACAAGCACTATTCTCGGCCTATGAGAACCGTTGGTTCTCTATGGCTGATTTGGTCATCGAGGGCATAATCAATGCCAATGACCTTATGTCCAAAAAGGTCAAGTCGGGGGTTAAGAAGCAAATCCCCTATGCCCGCCTCATCACCAAGATGGTAGAGCAGTATGCCGCTCTACGCGAGGCATATACTTTGGCTCCTCACTAGCCTCGCTTGGTCGACAACACCAAAGTCTTTCAACTGAAAGATTGGACCAAGAGTTACAATTTGTTGGTTAGACGACTTCCTGAGGAGGAGGAGGGCGCAGCTGAGCCCATCCCACCTACCGTCGCCGAGGGTTCGGCTCCTGCCGAGCCTGCATCTGGAGAGGGGGAGGCCCCGCGTGATCCACCACCTCCACCTGAGGTACCTACCCGACCGGCCCCCACTACACCCCGTCGACCGGTCCGTCACACCACTACCCATCCCCCACCATCTATCTCAGACGATGTCGCTGCGATGCTTTAGGAGCTGGTGGAGGGCAACCGACGTATACACGAGCGGCTGGATGGCATGGAGGCATTCCAGCGACAGATTCATCGTCGTTTGGATTACCACGAGGGGATGCATGAGCTGGTCATGCAACATTTATATGCCACGACGTCCACGCCGATGATCGCTCACGCTCGTCAGCATGTAGTGGACCCTCGTGACTATCGCACCCCACCGCCTCGTCGGCCAGACCCTCGCGCTGACGCCGCCCATCCGGCAGGTATTACTATCCTCTAATGTATTGTTCTTTTCATTATTATACCGTATATGTATTCTGTATCCTGCTCTTTATTTACATTCGATCTGCGTATCTATGATCCACTGACTGCTTATTCTGCTCGCCTGCTCATTACTATTTTGTTATGCCTGTTCTAATTAGGACATATCACCCATTATATCATCCAACCTCTTAGACATTTTCGAGGACGAAAATTCCTAAGGGGGGGATAATGTAACAACCCTGAAAATTCGAACGAGAACCTGACTGTTTCAATCTGCGTGCCCAACACGAGAATCGAGACAGATTTAAAAACTTTGAAATTTTATTATTAGAGATAATATTAGCCTGAAGCTAGGAGAATTCACGTATGAAATCTCACTTAGATCTGAGTCATGTAAGACGTCGAGACGGCGTATACGCCAACATCGACCGTGTTCGTGCTCCACACCGGAGTATAAGCTTAGGAGGAAACAGAAATATCTGTTTATTAGCTTATAAGAGAAGGAAAGGGGATCTGGGAATCCATTCTCCTTCATCTTCTTCTCTCTATTTCTGTAAACCCTAGATTTGGTTGAGAGTTTTGTTGGTCCTTGAAGAAACACGAGCCGAGAACACCTAGGTTAGCATTTACGTAATCCTTAAGTGTAAACAATCAACGTTGATACGTTGTCTCTGATTGGTTAAGAAGGCGTACCTTCGCTACGTGTGAAAGCGGAGCCACAAATTACTGGTTCCGAGTAGAGGGGGTGACAAAGCCCAAGTTCCGGATCCGACACCCTCGTCCGGATCGAATTACCGAAACCCCGATAGGGCATAAATAAAGGTGAGTCTGTGCATTTAAATAAGGGCAAATGAGAGGCCCATATAGGTGTATTGATGGTGTGTTAATGATTGTTGGTAACCATTAATGAAAATGGGTTTGAAATAGGGTTGGAGATGACCTCCATTACTGACAGGAGTTCTGTCATTATTGATCGATCAACAAAGGTATTGATCGATCAATGACTGGTGGTGATCGATCAATGAAGACATTGATCGATCAATCTGTATAGGATAGAAAAGTGAACAGAAGCCCTGAAATTCTGGAAGTTCAGTACTCGAAGAGCATTGATCGATCAATTTAGGCATTGATCGATCAATCCTGGGTATTGATAGATTAACAAGAGAGTGATCGATCAATGACAGTTGGTGATCGATCAACAAAGGTATTGATCGATCACTGGAGTGTATTGATCGATCAATGAAGGCATTGATCGATCAATCTGTATAAATATTAAATGTGAACAGAAGATGGGAAATTTTGAATCTAGGTTATTGATCGATCAATAGGACTATTGATCGATCAACAGGAGGCATTGATCGATCAACCAAAGTGGTGATCGATCAATTTTAGCTGTGTTAGAAGTGAAGAGGGAAGAGGTTATTGATCGATCAATAAGTGTATTGATCGATCAATGATGAGTAGTGATCGATCAATAAGGGCTATTGATCGATCAATTGACTATGTTCCTGGATGAAAGCAAAGAGGGTATTGATCGATCAATAGAGTTATTGATCGATCAACAAGAAGGATTAATCGATCAATAAGAGTGGTAATCGATCAATCACCCCTGTTTTGTTCTGTTTTGATTTTTTGAGTTAAACACCACTGGGCATTGTGCCAGTTAGCATTCTGACATCTCTGACACTTAAAGTACTATATTTATGGTCTAGGATCAGACCATGACACCTTGAAAAGCTTTGGATTTTCTTAGAAGTGGTCTGACCTGAGGTAGGGGAAAACCAACCTAAACTGTTTTGAGTATGATTTCATGTTTATTTCATATCTGCACCCTGATTTCGATTTTTAATAAGCATGTTCGCATATCTGATTCTTGCCTTCTGATTCTGTATTCTGAAACCTACTCCTGAATTCTACTATCTGATATGTGAGGTCTATGTGTGTATGTAATTTGATGATTTAACCAGATGATCCCCACCGACCCGGCGGTATATCCGATGCCTGGCACACTTGTGCATTTGCTTGTAATCCCTCAGCACAATTGCACTCCATAGATGAGGCATTGTTGCAATTCAAAATTGTTCATGTGAACGACGATTGGTTGGGGTTTCCTATCGAAATATTCCTGTTTACTCCGTGCTATATACTCACGGGAGTTTCTTAAGTTAAAAATATACAATTTAAGTTCTCTAATCATATACTTGCATAACATCTGATTTCTTGTCTAAAAGCTCAGTATTTGATTTGATTCATCATGATTGTATGTTTCTGATTTGATTTCTGTTTTGAGATAGCATGATCTGCATATTCAATTCGTTTAGTTGGAATTCTTCTATTGAGCTATGATGTAGCTTACCCTGTTTTGTAAATCACTTTTAGGTTCTGAGGTTGTAGCTCCCGGCATAGAGAGCGATCCTATTTACCAGCCTGACCCAGAGGCTGAGGCCGAGGACGAGGAGACGAACATTCAGGCAGACGAGTTCTACCCGTAGCCTGGGTATTTGAGTCCGATATTTTATATTTTGATATTCCGGATTATTGTGTGCCTGGTGGCCACTGTCTGTATGTATATATTACTATAGATGTTGTATTTTCATGTTTTTATACATTCTATTGGAACCACTATCAGGAACCATTGTTTGGGTGATGGATGTCCATCACCAATGGTTCTTCTTGGTTCCTTTTTGGGAATATATATTCTTTTAGTAAATAGAATTACATATTTTATTTATTGTGTTCTTTATATTAAATGTCTGATTAGATGGCTCGACCTAACACTGCTGGACAGTGTCTGCTTGGTTTCCGCTATACGAGCAGATACTTTATGATTCGTTCCGGGAATCATCCAGAGAATGATCCTGATGGCACGGATTTTCGGGTGAGAAAATCCAGGCTGTCACACTTAAAGAAAAGGAAGAAGGGTTTGATATCTAATTGAGATCTAACGATCTCATTTTCAGCTATTATATGGGGTGCACAACTTGATGTGAAGAAAGATTTGAGGCATGAAGCATGCACCTCACACACACCTCACGAGGTAGTACGCCTCAAGGTTTTTTGGTTGCACCTCAAAGAATATTCCTCAAACACTAATTAAAATGGTAGTATGTTGAGATTCATAAAAAAAAATGCCAGTATTCATACACACCATCGGCCATCCACCTTTTGCTTGGTAACAACACTGGTGAAGGCCCAACCTAAAGCCAAGGCACTCTGGAGCTGGAGACATAGACCTCACCATCAACATATTTTCACAACCATCACCCCATCCATCTCTTGCCCAGTTGCCCTTCTTCATATCTTCATGCACAAACAGAAACTAAAAAGACTGCATGTAATACTTTGCCCTTCTAATAGTGTCATGCTAGAATCTCAGAAAACTGCCTACTTCTTATTAGGTGTATTTACCAGAATAACGCTCCTTTTAAAAACAATGACAAATTTGTACCAGTTTCAAACATTTTACTAGAGGAAAATGATGAAAATGACCAACATGAATTGCGGAATTATTGGATCTACGAAAGGGAGTGACTCTTGAATCTAGGCCTGCTATGTCCTTGGCTCTTGCTTTAATACTCTTGAGACTCAAGACTAAATGATTCATTTATATTTTCTCATGGGAGAGTGACTCGTGTACTTGGCTCTTTCTCAAGTGGGTCTCTCATGAGCATTACCAATAATAGCAACAGACCATTTTTGGAACTCAAAAATAAAGGAAAAAAGATATCAAATGAGAAAGAGGAATAGATAATGAGATAAAGTAGGCGAAAATATGAAGGGTTAGTGGGGCCATTTAATAGACAAAGAAAGTTACTTTCCTTTATTTAAGGTTGCATGAAGGGAATTTGGAAATGTAAATTTTAAGAGCATGGTAACTTATTATTGAGTCATATTCAAAAAGCCCAAAGGTCATATACAATAAAAAAGCTCATTTGGATAAAAGAAGTTTATCTATACACATGGAATTGATTAGTGTTTTACATAATGATGATGTAAAGAGTGCACAGCTAGGTAAATATATAAAGTTCGCCAGTCATATCTCCTAGAAACAGATGTGAAAAGGTTGCTTTTTAATGCTCTTTTCATGTGAAAGAGATGTGAGGTCACAGAGATTTCACTAGCTTAGAGTGAATTCAAATGTTCAAAGTTGAAAAGCAACTACAAATCTCTAGGAACTCTGCTTTTGAGTAAAGATAGGTGCTTTTGAGATGGGTTAGAAGTGGGTCACCTTTCATAAAATATTGCCTTTAAGCAAAAGGGCAGAAAGTTGATGAGATGCATTTTCTAGGGAAAATAATAATTAAAAATTAATTTAGAAATAGTAAAGCCCATAAGAAAGAAGATATTTCTAAACTCTTATGCAGCAAAAGAGTTGGCCCATGGTCATCAGCTGAGTAGATCAGCATAATAGCATAACACTGCCTTCCTAAACAACTTAATCAGCATAACAGCAGCATCAAACCTAAATTGGTCATCTGCTGAGTAGATCTTCATCAGTTCTTACATCAAAGTCAAATAATGTGGCTATCCTAAGGTGGTACTACTTAAGTAAAAATAAAATTTCTACACAAAATTTAAAAAAAAAAAAAAAAAACAGAGGAAGAGGAAGCTCTCTTAGTTGGGGTTGGAGATATGCTTTGTGGTGAAGAACTCTATTATTTGCCTTCACATTTATAGAGGTGGAAAGTTCCAAAGGCAAGTTCAAATCGAGCCCCTCATAATTTGCATTCACTGTTGCTTTCATGACTACAAGCTCTATCTACAGGCCTAATTTTTGTTCTCATCTACTGGTTTGAAGTAGGTACACTTCATTGCCAAACTGATAAAGTTGTGTTAGTTGTTGTATCCCATGTGAGTGCAATGAACTTAGAAAATATAATTATAGCTGCAAAAGCATACTGTTTTCAATATTGAGAGAAGCAATGTATAGCCTCTTCAACATGTGAAGGTACTTTCTCTGATCTTTTCCACCAACACAGGTCTAGGCCTACAATACCCACCTTCTACCTATAATCTCTTCTTCAACCTACATCATTAACAACTGATAAATGAAACATCTTTTCATGTATCTGTTAAAAGATATAAAATTATAATTTTTAAATACCTACATGCTGCATATTTTCTTCAACCTCTGTAGACACCCCTATTTTGCCTTCTCAGAATATGTTTTGGTCGGTTAACCTTTGACCTTCTTTTTAACCCTGATATGGGAATCATGCACTGAAACAATAGTACATGACTGAACACAGGCTGAAACAATAGCTTTGGGGCTCAGATCACGACATGGAAAAATTATATACTGAAATAATAGTATATAGTCGAAATACAGATTGAAACAATAGTCTTGCATTTCATTCTAGAGACCAGACCCGGACAACCCCGAATTAAGCGTCTTTTTCCCGTGCATAATTCGATTGCGTGCCAGACCACAGACGCGCAATCAGTCCCCATTTCTGACCAAACTTCATTTCTCAGACCTATTCGAGACTCAATCACGCACCTCAAATTGGGTGCACGATCGGATTGAGCGCCACAAAACCAGCGCGCAATTGGCCTACGCCTGACCTAGTCTCATTACCCTTAATCCCTAAGTTTCCTTGATTACGCGCTTATAACTAAATGCTTAATCAAATTGCGCACCTCCCATCACGCGTGCAATTAGCCCTAATTTTGTTAGGACTGGGAAACTCGTTGAACAAGTCAGCCGGTCACTTACTGAGTTGGTGACCGACTCAAAGTGATTAAGCGCCAGGAAACTGACGCGCAATTCAATTAAACGCTTGAAATAGGATGCGTAATTGAAGAAAAACCTATAAAAGCTTTTTTTCTCGAAGAGAGAGAGGAGGCTGACAATTTTTCGAGAGAGAATGGATTTTTTTTTTGGATTCCGAAACCAGAGAACTCCGAGAATCAACCCATAGAGCACCCTAATAATGGTTTTAAGATTCAAGCTTCTAATCTTCAAGATTTCTCTCCGTAGCCCCCGACCCTACGTAAGGATTTAATCTTTTAATTCGCAACCATAGTTTCTAATCTCTGGATCTAGGAATTCTATTAATTTTTATTTTCAGTTTTAGACCGTAGCACCCCGTTCGGACATAAATTCCATATATCTGGTTCTAGTTCTCTGTTTCTAGAACTAGTCCTTAATCTATCGGTCTGATATATCGATCTTAGACTTTAATTTAGTTCTAAAATCTCGATTTACAGTCCTATCGTTAATCTCTGGTTCAAATCCTTTGATTCAGAACCAGTCCTTAATCATACGGCCTAATTTCTCGATTTCAGACCCGAATTCGATCTTAAAAATTTAGTCTTAATTTTAGTTTCTTATTTTAATATTTCTCAAAAAATTCTAAATATAGTTTCAGTCTTCTAATTCTAGTTTTACAATTTAATTATAATTATCATTCCGAAATCAACTCTGAAAAGTTCAAAACACTATTTCACGATCTAAAAATTCAGTCTATTTTCAATTTCAACCACCTGATTTGCCCAAGGGAGTTTATATAGGGTACTCAGGAAGGAGGCCAATCCTCCTTAGCATAGCGGGCCCAAACCCTTTTTTTTATAGAAATTTTAGAATCATATAATTACTTTAGTTGTATACTTTTAATACGATTGATTAGTAGGTTTATTTCAGCATGCTTAATTAATTCAGTGTCTTAAATCTTAGTATGATTGATTGATCTCTTTAAATCTGAATATAATCGATCAATTTCTTGCTTCAATTACAATTAAATGGGATTAAATTCGTTGCTTCAATTGGATTCTTTAGCATAGTCAATTCATTGCTTTAATTAGAGATTTTTACAAATTTTATTTATTTATTTTAATCAGATTTGGTAAAAATTAGTTTACTCATTTTAATTAAATTTCAGTAGCATTAATTCCTTTGCTTAAATTAGAGTCTCAGTAAAATTAGTCTTGTATTTCAATTAGAATTCTAACAGGACTGTCATAATTGCTGCAATTAGAATTTCAATAGAATTGTTATACCTTATTCAGTCATAATTCTAGTACACCTGATATGCCTGAATGAATTAAAGTCTCACCAGAACTATTATACATACACTCCTTGTACCAATAGGAGACTGAAACTAATTAGATTTCTAATAGAATTGGGAAACCAACATTAACTGGACTCCTAACCAAATTGGAACAAACCTATATAACTAAATTCCCAATATAATCAAAGGAGATCTAAACTGACCAGAATTATAACTATAAAGGGAAATTAAAGGAAATTAAATTATCTAACCCAAAGAAGCAGAACGCTGCTGACGTTCACAGGCGGACGATTTAGTATAAAAGCAACCCATACCCGCTCTTAAGTGTGATCATTGACGTGTTGCAGCGTCAATAAATATCTGCAGCTAGCGATTGTAATAAATTAGAAACTTTCTAGGAAACCCCTTTTATTATTTATTTTTACCTTAATTATTCCAAACACCGCATCGCTAGAGTCCGCTAGCACATAGTTGGAAGCCACTGATTCAACGAGAACCGAGAGGAACCCAGAAAAAGTGCGCACCAACAGAACTGGCGATTGAGTTGGGACCTTTTCGCAAACTCTGTTTCTAGGTCGTTAGTTTCTAGCCTATTTTCCTATTTTTCTCATTTCCAATCGTGTTGTTTAGATTCTCTTTTATATATATGAGTCTTTGTCAAAAAATTGAAATATCTAGCATACGAAGAGTAAGTTTAGGAGACCCGCCATTGTGGGGATATCATGACAACCCCATGTATGGAGAAGAACCCTTTCATAATTC
Organism: Chloranthus sessilifolius; assembly: GCA_021018995.1. NCBI lineage: Eukaryota > Viridiplantae > Streptophyta > Magnoliopsida > Chloranthales > Chloranthaceae > Chloranthus > Chloranthus sessilifolius. The sequence goes on along the minus strand of CM037593.1, from coordinate 46,059,055 downwards.
TAGCCCACGACAACATGAAATTAATATGGCTGGTGAGCAAGAGAACCCCTTCTATACCCCATACACTGGGAACAACCATGATGGGAGAGATGGTGGCATTGGACAAAACCTTACTGCTCAATAAATAGTAGAACTCATTATCCAAAGAATACAAAGAGAAGATGACGACTTCGAAGAATTGCTTCGAGGGTTGGCGGCTAGATACAAAACCATTAGGTCACGATAATTTTCAGAAGAACAAGAGCGATATGAGAGGCCGCCTCCCACCCCGAGCACCGTGTCAACCCGCGCCACCTCACTAAGACAACCTACCCACACATTATTTAACGATGACCCTCTGGACAAGGTTTGCTCACGGGTTGCTCTGAAAGACAGCGCCATTAAAATCGAAGATCTCCCTAGAATGCTTGATGAGTACATGGCCAAAGAGAGCGCCCCGGTCACTCGTTCGGATTCGACAAATTTTTTCGAGGCGTCGAGTTTAGTTTACCAATAGGAATCAAGTCACACATTCACTAAATACAACGGCACCGAAAATCCGAATCATCACTTGGCCCTCTTTTGCAATGATTGCTGACCCATACGTGACAATCTAAGACTTCTCATTCACTACTTCCAACGCTCATTAGAAGGAGAAACTTTAGATTGGTTTGCAGGACTCCCATTTTATAAGATCCAAACCTTCGATGAATCAGTCGGTCAATTCCTAGACCAATACAAACACTTAACCCAAGAGACAGTTAGTCTTAGCGACCTAATGGTAGCTAAGCAAGGACTTGACGAAGAATTCACTGACTTCGTCTCTAGATGGAGAAAACTCGCTGCTAGGACCGACACTTCAATGAAAGAGAAGGACTCGATTGATATTATTATTGACAACACTAGGGAATCATTAAAGAGCGCACTCGTCATAAATGATTGCCCCGACTTCGTTGCACTTCACTCTTGAACATCCCGATTAGCACGACACATTAAAGGCGGAGACCTTGCTTTATCCATAGTCACATCCAAAATAGGCTCTTCTAGCGAATCCAAATCGAAAAATAATAAGAAAGCCTTAGGGGTTGAGCAAGTTAACAGCGTTGTCAACCAAGGGCAAAACTCTAATAATGGAAACTTCCAATCGCGAAATTTCGAACATAACCAAAATCAACAACGGTATACTAATCAAAATCAAGGTGCTAATCAGCAGAGATAGGCGAACCAAAACCAAGGCCACAATCAAAGTCAAAGCCAATATCAAAATAGGAACCAGTACCCTAACACCTATCATAACCAAAATGTGACACGGAGTCAACCAGCCCACGCGTCGAATTATAATAACGTACCCCCACTGCAAAACTTCAATCCAGCCAGAGGCCCTTACCAACTGGGGCGGGAACACTACCCCCCTTTACAGGATACAATTCCCAACATCTTTCATCTCCTTAATACTCAGAACCTCCTCCGATTCTCGCAGGAGAAATCTCGCCCATGGCCTGCAAATCTAAACTATAATAAATAATGTGCCTTCCATCGATATGCGGGACACGATTTAGAGGACTGTTGGGTCCTTAGGGACGTGATTTATGATATGAATGACTGAAATCAAATTCATTGGGAAGCACTTAGAAATCTCAACCCTAATACTAACCAACCCCAATAAAATTTAGGGATCATAAACAACCCCATGCCCAACCACAACTAAGCAACACCTGCCTAGGTCACTACTGTGGATCTCCCCAGTCAACCTTCTTTCTGGCCCTCTACTTTAATCACTCGCATCCAACCCTCTACCGCTTTCGCCACACCAGTAAGAGTTCCTTCACCCCTACATCCCTCGACCCTGATCACTCGAATCGCCCTGCCGAGCCCACCTCCATACCCAAAATTTACTCAGATACGAGTACATTCTTTTAGGGCCAGGTGACCATTCCTCCATCATCACCCACCATAACCTTCAACCCCTCCAAACCTTGAACTAACATCCCTACCACTCCCTTCATCCGATTCTGAGTTCGAGCGCGAAGAGCATGTTCTCCAAACTGCAACCTAAATCGCTGCACGAGTAGAAAGTGTCACTCGTAAGGCCCCAAGCCGAGAGAGTGAAATAAAGACTGAATGTTTACTGAATGTGGGAGAAAGCAGGCAAGAAGAACACCCTGACCCATGTGAGTCATTGGTCTCTGCTTTCATAGAATAGGAGGATTACACACAGTATCTCCCACCTTGGAACAGTGTCGTGCAAGCACACGCTCTGACTCCAATTTACTCGCTTCACAAACACATCGATGTCGACTCATGTCGGGTCTAGCCAGCAGTCGACATGCTCGATTCTCAAGTGGGAACTAATTACCCACCTCCTCCTTTCTCTCGAAGTAAAGATTTCACAAGCACACAACCACCAGAGGGGAATGTGAGAGAGAGAAAGGTCAACTTGCCTCCCCCGTCTCATGTCATCCCTGCACATCAACCACTCCAACCACCCGCACCCAAGGTCCACCGGCTAGGCAAAGAAGTGACACTCGATCTAGGACAAGGATATGACCTTCTGCGACATCTCCAGAAGATCCCAGCCTAGATATCCATACTATCACTCATTAAGAAATCGTCTAATCATCATCGGTTATTGATAAGGACACTCGAAGACACGCAAGTGGACGAGGACACGACCCTAGACGAACTTCATCAAATCACTTCGGTCATGGCGTAACCCCTAGCGCTTATGTTCACAGAGGTAGACATGCCCAAAGAGTCCCTCTGCGGAAGTGTGGCCCCCATATATCTCACAGTCATAATTAGAGGATTCTTCGTACCATACGCACTAGTTGATACGGGAGTAGGACTTAACAACTGCCCACTCACTGCGTTAAAGACTCTTGAATACATAGAACATGTAATAGCCCGAAAAATCACGCTAAACTATGACCTCGGGATCCGTGCCCGATTGGTCACAAGTTTGACCAATTAGAAGATCAAGAGTTAGTATAGGATGTAATGAACGGACGAGATGTGATAGTTTGAATTATTGCGTGGTGTGTGTTGTAAATAGGAAGTCGCATACACCTACCGCGGTGTATGTGCTCAACACACAAGTGAAGAATAGGATAAAAGGGTTTAATAACCCTAGATGAGTATTTTGGGTTATTGAAGGAGAGTAAAGAAGAGAGAGAGAGAGAGAGTGAAGAGAGTGATTAATGCAAGGAGTGAATGCTAGTTGAGGAAGAGAGATTCAAGCAAAAGAGGCCGATTCAACGCAAGGGATCCGCTGAAAAGCTAAAGCTGGAACCCTAGCCTTCCAACCCTAGATTTGAAATCAATTTGAGATTGATTCAAGGTAAAATTTTGTAAATCAAATGCATAGATTATAGAGGCTAAATGGTAGTTGAAAATAGTTTAAATCTTAGGATAATGGCTTAGAAAAATAGAAGAAAAAGTGTGGAAGAAGATTAGGAAGAACATAAAAGGTGAATCGACAATTTCGATTAATCGAAATTAGGTTTCGATTAATCGAAATTGGCAAGGAAGTTGAAAGGTCAGAGGGCCCTGATTTCGATTAATCGAATTTGATTTCGATTAACCCACTTTGGATTTCGATTAATCGATTTGGGGATCGATTAATCGATCGAGAACTCCAGTGGACCCTGTGGGTTGGAGGAAATGATTTGAGGAAAATCGACTAATCGAAATGGGATTTGATTAATCGATTTAGTTTTTGATTAATCGTTTTGGGAACGATTATTCAACTTGTGAAACTCGACTGTTCGAACTGGGAGTCTACCTTGCGAAAAGAAGAATTTCGATTAATCGAAATTGGATTCGATTAATCGAATGAAAACTCGACTGTTCGAACAGTGAAATTACTTTGCGAAAAGAAGAATTTCGATTAATCGAAATTGGATTCGATTAATCGAATGAAAACTCGACTGTTCGAACTGAGAATGGACTTTGCGAAAAGGAGAATTTAGATTAATCGAAATTGCTTCGATTAATCGATATTGACCTTCGATTAATCGATTTTGGAGTTCGATTAATCGACTGACATAAATTATGTTGACTTTTGGGTTTGACTTTAAGATTCTTGGAGGATCTTATACCTTCTTTATTGCATCCTTTGTGATGTGTTTCAATGTTATATGGTACCATAGGTACGTGTGGACTAGTGCACAAGGAGCCACGTGGGACCTTGATGCATTGATCAAATGAAGACTTGAGGTAGGAACACCTTGAACATGTACTTTATTTTACAAGAGCATGTATGTGATATAGATTTCCATTCAAATGTTTAATTGTTTAAGAATTGTGAAAAGTGTGTGCGTATGACATCCATAAGAGAAATTCTAATAAGCCATCCCGTGGGATGAAGAAGTAAGAGATAAGGGCATCGTGTGATGCAAGTAAATGGATACATCCTGTGGATGTATCCAAGGATTGAATCATGTTTGATAGGGCGCGATATAAGATAGCACAATTACGGTGAATAGCCATATGTACGGCACCGATAGTTTTGTTATTTGAGGTTCGATAGGTTACCACACCGACGTGGCGGGATATCCACGACCGTCTGTGAAACCGTAGGGCGATCTGAGGCTTATCCATATAGTAAGCACACCCGGGGGTGTTGATTGAGACAAGTGAAACCCGCCACCAATCCCTGGAAAGGGCTTGGTACTATTTGTATTCGGAATACTAAAAAGCTATCATATAGATGACGATGATGGGTATCTCGTCGGGGCTCGATGCTATATTGCTCGGGGATTACTTAAGTTGAAAGTTTAAGTTTTGCTTTAGGCCTTTTCAGCATCATTCATGAGTAAATGAAAATATAAGTAATCAACAGTAAAACGAAATGCTTTTAATCTGTTTCATTAACAACTGCATAGACACATCATGCATGGCATATCATGGCATATATGTGAGTTATAATTTATATGTTCAACTGTGTTTGTTCCCTATTGAGCTAGGATGTAGCTCACCCTATAGACTATACGTCGCAGGTCCACTACTAGCAGCTGCCGCGGCTTCAGGAGACGCTGATCCCATGAGTCGGACCTCTGCGGTGACGAGTTGGAGCCACCTCCAGAGGACTTCTTCTAGAGGACTCCGTTGTGCCACTTTGAGGGATTTTTGGAGAGAGTTTTGTACGGCTTGGTATGTCAAGCCTGGACTTTGTTTAAACCATGTATATGTATATATAGATGGGATTATTCTTTTGGGGCGAATCATCCGTGATGATTTCTATCATCGATGGTTCGGATCGGTTCTCCATTCATGTAGAGGCATGAGGGTAGAACTGTCTTTTGAAGAGTTAATTAATATAGATTCAAATTCTGCAATTTCGTTTATTATTTTATTGCAATGCTTGATATACCAGTGTTCCGTGCTTAGCTAAGGGGCACGGTCAAGATGATCGTGCTGATGGCACGGGTTTCGGGGTGCCGAAATTCGGGCTGTCACAGAACAAGACGTCAGGCCCTCCGCCCTGTCACTTATAGCCTATGATGACTCACGTCGTTTCGTGAAAGGAACTATTAAGCTACAGGTTCGCCTCGGACCCGTAACAAAAGACGTCAGCTTTCATGTTTCTAACTCGGCTAGTACATACAATCTTATCTTAGGAAGAAAATGGCTAGAGTCCATGAAGACTGTCGCATCCACATAACATCAATGCGTCAAATTCTCATACGAGGACTCCATCGTCCGTATATACGCTGACGCACCCCTTCAGGAGATAGACACCGATTACGGGGCAAGCATACCAACCGCTCACGACTATGTATTGAACACGGGCCATATTCGAAAGACTCGGACCCCTGAAGACCCAATCGTCACAGAGGTCCATCCCCCTGACCGTCCTAGTTTTGTTCAGACCTCGCCAAACTTTATGACATCAATCCCACCGCGACAAAAGGGTGAGATCTCATGTACCAACTTGGATATGTCCCTCACACCGGACTCGATAAGAATAAACAAGGCCGCATAGGATATGTCGTCCCAACGAAAATATACAAACATATAGGGTTAGGTTATCAATCGGACGGCCCACAAGCCAACTTATGCCCTACCTCACTGAAATGGTCTCTATATGATCACTTCGTTTATGGGACCACTGAGAAAGCTGACGTGCCGAAGCGTAAGGAAGTATCCTTCGCCAATACCCAAGAAATAGAAATTGAACGAATGGCCAAAGCATTCAATGATTTGACGAGTCTCAACGACAACATTGATAGACCACTCAAAGGAGTCAAACCTTTGTTTGATCCTAAAGAGTCTGTAGATGAGAGGAGAGAAGCGCCTCCGAAAGCCAAACCACGATTAGAAGATTGGGAATCTAACGATGACGAAGACTTTCATATAACTTCCCTACAAGTTGACGAAGAGCACTTGCACCCAACATGGGAAGAGGATGACGCTCCACTAGAGAATCTTAACCCGTATAGCATCCGCCTCGGCCTTAGCCCTGGAGGGTGGGAATTCCCATGAGATTCCCCTTATATCGTTCACCCTTATCAGCTCAGCTGTAGGGCATGCACTAGTATATTAGAATGTTACGCCAATTGGACCCGGTGGTCTGCGATAGAGGGATCAAACCATTCCAATCCTGCGACGACAAAAACTAGCAATGACCTACCAGCTCAGCTACTGGCACAAGGAGTAGAGAATCCTGATAGCTATCCATTTGGTCTAGAAGGAAACACTCAACCCGCCTTTATAGAGTTTGAAGAGGAACTCGAACTAGATACTTCTACGTCCTCGAATTCGCCGCAACTCTAAATATTTTGGAAATCTCTTAAAGAAGAATGACAACCTCCCTCGAGTGATGACGAAGACTACTGGATAGATCTTCCTGCACTCGAACTAACCGAGCGAGCTAATTTAGGTCTTCAAGCGTTATCAGATCAAGAAGATGAGTTTGATACCGTCTTCGATTCTAATTTAGAAGGGTGGGAATGCCCTTAGGAATCCCCCTATATTTTTCACCGTTATCAACCTCGTTGTCGAGCATGCGTGCTTATCCCAATGTATCATGAAGATCAAGGGAAAGAACTTGCCACCCCTGAGGATCCTTCGGGAGATCTCCCTAGTGGAAAGAACTACTATATTATAACTCAAAAGCGGATAGCTCCACTGATTACGATCTTCAGAGTTTCTTCGATGAAGAAGCCATTAACATGATAGAGGAAAGTCGAACATCAGTGCGCTATCACCCGCGTCACTCATTCAAAAGGTCTCATTAGTTGAAGACTCCAAAGAAAAAAAAATTGCCAAATTTACAACAAGTCTACGTTTCTCAAAAGATTGCTCGAACGGCTCCACCAGCCATCTCGCTCCCTCAACTAAAAGAAGCAATTCTCCCAGCGCCCCTTGAGGCAATTGACCATGTACCATATTTGTTACCAAAAATAAAAAAAATTCAAAAAATAGAAAACCCTAAAAATTTAAAAATATAAAATTCAAAAAAATCCTAAAATCTCATAAAAGAAAGGGAACCCTTCATCCCTAACCAGATTTGTGGCCAACAAGGAAGCTCTTCTCCTAAGGTTTCTACCCCATTCTTCACACAAGGACGTAAAGCGTCACGGCTAGACAGTCAGCCAATGATCATATCGAACAAGATACTTCGTGACTTCGAGAGAATGATCAATAACCTTGACCTTTACCTTACCAAAGATCTCTCAGTTATAAATTATGCCGATGAAGGGCTACCTTTCGCAAATTCAAATCCCCAGTGTAGTAACTTTGCAGTATACGAACTTATCGAGGATGAAGAAAGAGCACCAGTTGCTGAGGAGGCACTAGACTTCCAAAGGGTTATCAAGCGTTTCGATGAACAAATCCAAGCTGCTGTAAAACCCACCAAAGAATTTAATTTTAGCACTGAAGAGATACCTAAAAAGTTGTTAATTAGCGCAACGCTCAATCCCAAGGAACACCAACAAATTGCACAAGTCTTGTAAGAATACCTCGATTCCTTTACATGGTCCTATGAAGATATGCCCGCTCTAAACCCTAGTTTAGTAGAACATCGTCTTATCTTAGAACCCGACGTAAAGCCTATTAAGCAAAAACTCCGTAGGATGCACTCACAAATTGCCCTCTAAGTCAAAGAAGAAGTCGACAAGTTACACAAAGCCAAATTTATTCAAGTCGTTCTTTACGCTAAGTGGGTCGCCAACATAGTACTCGTCGCCAAGAAAGACGGCAGAGTACGAGTTTACATTGACTTCCGAAATCTCAACCAGGCGTGCCCAAAAGACGACTTCCCACTCCCACACATTGACAGTCTAGTTGACGATATCGCTGAACATGAGATGCTATCCTTTATAGATGACTTCTCTGGATATAATCATATCAAATTAGCAGAGTCCAACCAAGAGAAGACTTCTTTCACCATACTATGGGAAACATACTGTTACGTTGTCATGCCTTTTGGGCTCAAGAATGCGGGAGCCACGTATCAACGCGCCATGATGGCTATTTTCCATGACATGATGCATAAGTGTGTAAAAGTCTACATTGATGACATATTAGTGAAGTCTCAAACGCGAGTAGGATATGTTGAAGCCCTCCGACTAGTTTTACAAAGAGCTAAGAAGTATCAGCTAAAAATGAATCCAAAGAAATGCATTTTTGGAGTCACCTCAGGGAAATTACTTGGTTTTATAGTTAGTAAGCGAGGGATCGAAGTTGACCCCGCAAAAGTCAGAGCCATCCTCGAGATGCCACCTCCCAGTAATACCAAAGAATTACGAGGCTTGATAGGAAGATTGCAATTCATCGGGAGATTTATTTCCCAGCATTCAGACAAATGCGATCCTTTCTATAGGCTACTTAAAGGAGGAGTTGAAAACAAATGGGACGATCAGTATTAGCAAGCCTTCGACAATATCAAGAAATACTTCCTTAACCTGCCTATACTATCACCACCTGTCCCCGAAAAACCCTAATTTTATACCTCTCAGTGAATGACAAAGCAATGGGATTAATTCTGGGACAATACGAAGAAGACGGCAAGAGAGAGAAGGCTATCTGCTACTTCAGCAGGATGATGGTCGAATACGAACGAAAGTATACTCCGATGAAGAAGACTTACCTCACATTGGTGTGGGCCTCGACCAAATTACGACACTACTTTGGAGCACATAAAATACCAGTATTAGCCCGAATGGATCCTCTGAAGTATGTATTCGAAAAGCCCGCAACATCAGGAAAGATCGCTCGCTGGCACATGCTGTTACAAGAATTTGACATCACTTATGTCACACAGAAATCGATCAAAAGACAAGCCATCGCTGATTATCTCGCAGACCTCCCACTCCCAAATAATGAACCTATACACGTGGATTTTTCCGATAAAGACCTATTCACGATTCATAACGAAGAGCCCGATAAGACCTCATGGACCCTCTATTTTGACAGCGCTCTAAACCACAAAGGAAAAGGCATCGGGATAATCCTCTTGAGCCCAAAAGGAGTTGTCATATCTAAAGCTTTTCAACTAGATTTTCTTGTCACTAATAATATCGCAGAATACGAAGCTTTTATAGTTGGGCTACGAGCAGCACTACAATTAGGAGTTAAACAATTAAAAACCATCGGTGACTCTAAACTAGTAGTTTCACAAGTCATTGGAGAATGAAAAACTAAGGAAAGAAAACTAATGGCATACCTAGAAATCACTCAATATTTAGTAAAGATATTTGAAATAATCTCTTTCACGCATATCCCTAGATTAGAAATAAGATCGTAGATTCCTTAGCCACGCTAGCCTCAGTCATCCAAATATCTGTCGGATAAAATACCAAGACCTTCTTCATTAAAAAGTTGACAGTACCCGCCCACGAGGTAGCATGGACCGTCAAGAGAGAATTACTCATCCTCCCCACAAGTACAGGACCAAAAGGAGCAATCACACCGAAAAAACATGACAAGACGGAAATCGAAGTCACTATGTTCAGATTTAAAAAATCACCAACCGATGATGGACAGTCATGGTATTTGGATATCTGGAATTTCTTGAAATATTAACATGTCCCTCCATATGCTACGAAAATCAAACAAAAAACTATAAGGAACCGATGTGTCCGATTCTACATACTCAACAAAACATTATATAAAGAATCCTTCACCAAAGGAGTACTACTGCGATGGATACGACCGCCAAAGGACAATACATCATCCAAGAAGCACATGCCAGTGCCTGCAGCGCCCACTCCGGTAGACAGAGACTCGCCGATCAAGTTACATGATAATGTTATTTTTGGCCGATAATGATTAGAGATTGCCACCTCTACGTTCAATCCTGCAAGCAATGACAAGAACACGCCTCACTCATTAAAGCTCCCTCAGTTGTATTGAATACTATGACTTCACCATGGCCATTCTCGATGTGGGCCTTCGACGTCATTGGCCCTTTCATTGACATAGTTGGGAACACTCACAAGCACGCATTCATACTCACAGCGACCGAATACTACATCAAATGGGCAGAAGCTGAATCGTATGTTAGAATCACCGCTTCAACACTCGTGAGGTTTATCATTCAAAATATCATCACCAGATTTGGAGTACCGAGGATGTTTGTCACCGACAACGGACCACAGTTCCTTGTGGAGAAGACGATGAAGCTATGTAAAAAATACAGCATCGATCTATGCCACTCATCACCATTCTACTCTCAAGGCAATGTACAGGCAGAAGCTACGAACAAAACGCTAATTCAAATCTTAAAACACATAGTAGAAGCAAGCAACGGAGCCGACTAGCCTGAACGACTACCCGAAGCACTTTGGGCCTATAGGACCTCTATTCGTACGACAACTAGCCAAACTCCCTACCTCCCTATCTACGGGATGGAGGCAGTTCTACCATATGAGATACAAGTACCGTCCTTACGCATTCAACTCGATGATGAGCTCTCCTTAGACGAGAGGAGAATTGTCCTACTCACACAGCTGGAGCAGCGCAATGAAACACGTCTAAAGGCAGCTGATCACGCTCAGGTATATCAGAAGAGAGTGTCTAGGGCTTACGATAAGAAAGTCCTAGAAGGAACCTTTAATATTGGAGAATTAGTCTTGAAGAAAATTGTGCCTTCCAAATACGCCCACTCGAAGGGAAAGCTGAAACCAAACTGGGAAGGCCCATATGTCATAATAGCTGCATACCCTGGAAATGCCTATAAACTGGCGAATCAAGATAAGGAAGAACTCCCTAGTCCTTGAAATGCCATGTACCTTAGAAAATACTACCCCTAGCCTTGTGATCGTCACATCCTGTGGTTAGATACTTATACTTACCACCCCTGTAGTCGTCACGACCCATTCATTGGTTATACGCCTTCAATTTTTAGAATTCCTTAAGACCTCCGATCTATTGCCCACATTTTTTTCTCACTCGGACAATTTGATTAAAGGACTAGTGACCTATCTAACCTCTTTCAAAAGCATAAGTAACACATGATCCTCACTTCCCTTCCCTCGCCATTGGAGGAGACGTTAGAGCAAAAAAATAAAGATATTAGATTCAATCAAAACTCATCATTCTTGTGCTAGCAGGATGCTTTAAAAAAAGATATGCATTTACATGTCCAAAAAATTGAGTGAGAGCATTACAATGAATCAACAAGTCAATGAGCTCAGGAAAGTATAAGCAGGCCGTGAGGACATCTCTGTTAATATCACTAGAAGTGTATAAGCAAGCTACGAGGGCACCCCTGATGTCCCCATACTACTAGATGTCGTCATAAGGTAGCGGGAGGAGGATAAACTCCTGCTAACCATAGAATATAAGATTTTGATGGTGCCAAAGCATGACGAAGAGCTCGATCATGGCATCCCGCACCTCTCTAAAAAAAGACTGTTACCTATCCCTTTTGGGAAAGCATTAGATACAAACTACTCCTCGCATCACTGAGCCTTACTCCCCTTTGTTTTTATTTTATTTTTGGATAATAAATCAGAAGCCTTGCAGGATATTCCTAGAAATGAAATCGAAAACTGATGAATGACGACTGGCTCATTCATTTACTATACATACCATACTTCTCCCTAATAATCACGGGATAGGATGACCACCACCCTAGGATAGACCCCCATATACAACTGACCTAATCATAAAGATGACCTCCCCGGTTCGGCGACAGTATTGATTAATTTTTTTCTTCAAAACTAACTCACTCGATACCCATGACTACTTACAGACCCTAAAGTGCTTATCTCGAAACCCGGAAAAGCTCCATTGCACCATGATGCTGGGGCATTTATTTTACTAGAAAAATAATCATGTCAGAGACGCCGGCCTTTCCATGAAGAAGATAAGAAATGACGAAGTTACCCTCCGAAAAGCACTACCAAAGATACCACACTGCCGATCCTACCACCCTCCTACACTGAGGCATTTTTATTTTTATTATTTTGTTGTTATTTCCGTTTTAACTATTTGTTTTCCCTGTTGCGTTATTTTCGTTTCAAAAAAAAAGAAAAAAAAGAGCACATATCCATCTTTGTTACCAGACTCCGGTCTGAGATACTCACCCCTTGACAATCAGCAAGGGGGCGAACAAAACTACTGACAGCATTACTCTCACATGTGCAGATATGCAAGCAGCCTTCAACCATCACTAGGTCAACTCAGGAAGTATTCAAATCCCAATGAAGGTTGACAGCGTTAAAGAAACTGAAAGCAAAAGTTGGCGCAAGAAGTAACTAAAAGAAAGAGGAGCCAATCAGGTACATCTAAATAAAAAAAAATCTCTCTATATATATGTGCCAAAAAAATTTCCATTTTCTTTTACACCTATCACTGGGGGCACCCCCTATATATACAACAACACATATGTTATAGATATAAAAAAGAACCACACACTCACACACCTAATCCTCACGTCATTGACGGTCGAAAGCATGTCCCAGATCATCACCGAGATCAGAGATGATCCTCTGAAAATACGATCCTAGCACCTGGAGTCGGCGGAACCTCTAAGCGACGAGGCCCTGCCACAGATTCTCCCTCACCCGCAGGTATCTCACCCTTGACTCTCTCACCCTCACCCTCAACAACCTCCTGCTCAATCTCGAGTGCCTCCTCCCTAACCACCGAGTGGTCAAACTCCAGTACCTCCTCGCCAACTACCTCCCCAACGTCCTCCTCGACGACAGCGTCGGTCCGAGCCTCGGATGTCTCACCTATCTCCGCCCCTAGCATCCTCTCCAATTCAGAAATAGTAAGACCAGGTTTACCACCACCAAACTCCATCTTAGAATGAAGAGCTCGAGAAACTAAAGAGAATGGAAGAAACGATGTCTAAAACGGACAACCGAATCACAAGATATAACAAAAACACGAAAACTAGAGCACACGAAAAAAAGAAAACCAGAGAATCAGAGACTAAAATGGATTGCACAATGAAAATGAGAGACTTTAAGCCATTTATAGGGAACAGTCGCATCGCATGCTTAAATCCACGCACACAAACCAATCGCGCACCACCTTATTAGCGCTCAATTCGGATTACACGACCGATCTAGAGAGCGCAATCTAATCGCCGCCGACTCAAACTAACCCAACCACTTGATTGCGCGTCTCCCCTCTGGGCGCATAATTACATCAAGTGCCCATATCAGAGCGCGTGAATGCCAACAGTCACGTCCACAGTAACCACCATCGCCCTAATCAAGCGCTCCACACCTAGCGCTTAATTAGATTAAATGACCGAACATGAACGCTTAATAACATTTTGACGCCTTGGAATACGCGCTTTAAATTTGGCGCTCAATTCATTTAAACGCTCATAGTGAAGCGCGCAATTTCCTGAAAAATAAAAAATATACGGATACAAAGCAGCACTTTCACAGACCTAAAGTAGGAGATTCCTAACACCAATTACCAATCCAAACCATACCCTTGTCAGGACTGATCCAAGAACACCCCCCTAACTTGAAAAAAAAATATACGCCCCAAAAAAGGGGAAGAACGAAAAATGACCTGACACCATTCGCACACCCCAACTAAACCAACAAAAGAGAAGAAGATTTTCCCCAAACTAAGACTAAAGCTAAACGAAAATTTTGTCTCAACCAGCACCGACCTAAAACTAAAAAAAAAAAAAGAAGAATGCCCCCATATCACACACACCCCAATTAATTAAATTAAACAACTAGAAAATGCTCCCTTTCTTTTTTTCTATACACTAAGACCAAAAAATGTCCTCATCATTCATACACTCCGACTAACCCCAGACTAAATTAAAACACAAAAACAAAAACTCCTAACATGTCCCGATCTAAATAAATAAATTAAACAAGTAAATCTCACATTCCAAATAAATCAAATAAGCTGCAAAAGAAACTAAACTGGAATTTACAAAAGAATTAGAATTATAATCACCTCATCAATAAACAAATAATTACAAAATACACCGAGGGCATACCCTCTCAATATACAACTTAAAACAAGAAATTTAAAAATCTGCACGTTCAGGCAATCCCTGAATCCGGATTTATTCAGGAAACTAGAAATCTCGGAGAAACCCGGAGAAAGGGGGCACCCTGAACAAATTATAACCGTAATAATCTCTTGCCCTTGCCCCGAGCCGGCAGAAAAGAAAGAGTGGCTCACGAAAGCCACCCAGGACCTGCAGGATCCACCCTTAGCAGCCCGCCTTGGAAACACTAAAAAGGAGGAGCGATTAACACTAATCCGTAGAGCCTACCGAGGAAAAATAGGCATCGGTCACAAGGATTTTGACCCTGCCTTTTCCTCGACTTTCCTTTCTACCACCTTTTTCTCTTCTAGCTCTTCCCTTAGCATGGTAGCAATTCAACTGCTACCTTGCATTTTCAATCTCGTTCATTCTCAAGAGCCCACACAATAAACACAATTACTAGGGTCCAACACCCGGGATACAAAAGAGAAGAGAAGAAAAGACATTAATTAATAAATAAATGAAAATGCCTCAAAACCTTCAATCCCAAACACAAAATAAAATTCAAAATAATAAAACTTTTGGCTCACACATTTCTAAACTATATCTCCCTAAACCATCAAATGACAAGTGTCACATCTTTAAACTTTTCTAATCTAAACTAAGTCAAAACCAAACACATACCCCTTTAAAAGACCATGATCCATGACAAAAATAGATGAACCAATGATTACACAACACTTAACCCCCTAAGAGACACCCATCTAAAGAAAAATAGATAAACCAATAGGATTTAAACATTTAACACCCATCTAGAATCTAAGAAAACTCACATTTTTTTCAACCTCATGTTCAATCAAACAAAAGACTAAAGCTCAAGTTAAAAAATCAAACCTTAAACAAGGCAAAAACTTTCAATTAAATTAAATTAAATTAAATTAAAAAAACAAACAACTATTCACTGGAGTGAGACCCTGACTAAAAAAAAATGCCCCAAATTAATCAAATAAAACCAAATAAATTCTCTAAACTAGGCTCAATAAGACGAATTAACCTCGGGATAAACCCTAAATAAATTTGGAATAAATCCTAAAACTCTAAGTTAAGACCAAAAATAAGTTAAACAAATCGAATAAATCCAACTAATTCGTTAATAAATTTAAACGAATAAACAAGCGCAATAAGAGCAAAAGAAATGCCCCTTTATTTATAATTTAAAATTTTACAATTATCATCGGAGGCATACCTCCTGAATTTACAACCCAAACTAAAAACCTAAAACTTTAACCTACAACCCAAAACGAAAACTGAGTCCGAAGCTGAGACGAAGCGAAGAGCAGATTTTGCTTGGAGCATCCAATAAGAGAGTTCAGGGAGCATTGGTTGGGAAATATATCCCTCCACTTTTTACTCCTACTCTTCCGCCATCTTCGCCTCCTCCACCGCTGCCGCTTCAACGCTACCTTCACTGCTCCTTAAAAAGGATCGATGTGAAGACTAGCACACTCACTCCCAATACCGCCTATTCCCAGAATAACGCTGTCCACGAGCATCACCTGAGGGCGGAGATCACGCAAAATTATGAACATAGGAAAAAATGATATCTCAATCGGACAGTTAGATCGCCCGATATCACTAAAATAAGAATTTTAGAACACAAAATACACCAAAAAAATGTCAAAACTCGAGACTAAACCAGAATGAAAAACAAATGAAAACTCTTTCGCTTATATAGAGTACGGACTCTATCACGCGATCTGACACGTGTGCTTAATTAGATCACGTGCCACTCACGTGGCGCACAATCTGAAATACGTGCTCTAACCAGAGCGCACAATTGAACCATCGCTCGCGCCATCCGCGCGACGCTCCGATCATGCGCACTCTATGGGCCACTCAAACCAATCAAACGACACATTGTAAATGCACAATACGAAAGGTCACCTATACATTGACCGTATATTGACCAGGCGACGCTTTGATCATGCGACAGGATCATAGCGCATAATCCAATTGCACGCTCACATAACCGCGCGCAAATGACCCTTCAAGCCCTAGATCGCACGCCCGAACTCAGGCGTGTAATCAGATTGAGCGCGCGAAAACTGGAGCGTAATACATGATTTTGGACGAAATTTATTCCCTCAAGACCCTTTTGTCCCATCGCAGCCAAGATTCTTTTATCACGTCACGGTCACACCCTTTTGTCCCATTGCGTAGCCTCACAGGCTGTCCCAAAAAAGACACACCCCTTACCGCAATGCCCTCACGACCCCACCCAAAGAAGGAAGACCCCACTGCGATAACAGGCACAAGCAGCAATGTTACCTAATTACTCAGTCCCATCGCAATGAATTAGCCATACCCTCATGACCCATCGCGAAAAGCCAAAGACGCACCGCCAAAAAAAAGAAAAAAAAAACTAAGCCAATCACGACGCAACCATGACGCGACTTCTTGTGTAACCCAAGGTCCACTGAAGAAAGACACCAATGTCTATATCCAGCCGACGTCCCATTGCCAACCTCACTACTTGAAAACAAAAGAAGGCTCAGGCAGCGCATGCCACGCCGTATAACGAAAAGAGGAATGCTCAGTCACGTCCCATCGCTAAGGCAAGGGACTCTCTCTCTCTCTATCTTCTGAATCAACCCCAAGCCCCATCACGACATTATTTCTCCCAAGACGTCGCATCACAACGTCTAAGCCCTGCCACAGTAGGCCTGAAGAGGAGAAATCTCTAAAGTCCCATCGCAACATCACATCCAGAGCACTGCATCACAATAATAGCCACAAAATCCCATCGCGACACTACAACACCACCACGAACTGTACAAGCTACGCGTAAATCAGGTAAGTATCACCACAGGTAAGTACTACCCACTTTTTTAATTACTTGATATTGCCTATAAATATAGTTAGCTATGATTAAATCAAATGTTTTTAAAACTCGTCTCTCTTGACTCACGAACCATTGTAGTCCTCTCATAAGAGACAATCATCAGTATTCGTCGAGAAGGATAGATGTAGCATCCAGCATACCAAGTGTCATCTTGATAGCCACAATAACGGTTGGATCCACAAATCTCGTACCAATGGATCTGCTTAGCAACGTCTCGGAAGCCACGTTTTTTAACCCTGATATGGGAACCATGCACTGAAATAATAGTACATGGCTGAACACAGGCTGAAATAATAGCTTTGTGGCTCAGATTTCGACATGAAAAAACTATATACTGAAATAATAGTATATAGTCGAAATGCAGACTGAAACAATAGTCTTGCATTTCATTCTAGAGACCAGACCTAGACAACCCCGAATTAAGCGCCTGAAACCCTACGCATAATTCGATTACGCGCCAGACCACAAACGCGCAATCAGTCCCCCTTTCTGACCAAATTTTCTTTCTCATACCTATTCGAGACTCGATCACGCGCCTTAAATTGGGCGCGCGATCCGATTGAGCGCCACAAAACCAGAGCGCAATTGGCATACGCCTGACCTAGTCTCATTACCCTTAATTCCTAAGTTCCCTTAATTACGCGGTTATGCCTAAACTCTTAATCGGATTGTGCACCTCCCATCATGTGCACAATTAGCCCTAATTTTGTTAGGACTGGGAAACTCGCTGAACAAGTCAGCCGGTCGCTCACTGAGTCGGTAACCGACTCAATGTGATTAAGTGCCAGGAAACTGACGCGCAATTCAATTAAACACCTGAAATAGGACGCGTAATTGAAGAAAAACCTATAAAAGCTTTATTTCTCGAAGAGAGAGGAGGCTGGCAATTTCTCGAGAGAGAACGGATTTTTTTTTGGGATTCCGAAATCAGAGAACTCCGAGAATCAACCCATAGAGCACCCTAATCATGGTTTTGAGATTCAAGCTTCTAATCTTCGAGATTTCTCTCCGCAGCCCCCGACCCTAGGTAAGGATTTAATCTTTTAATTCACAATCATAACTTCTAGTCTCTAGATCTATGAATTCTATTAATTTTTATTTTCAGTTTTAGACCGTAGCACCCCGTTTGGACTGAAATTTCATATATATGGTTCTAGGTCTCTGTTTCTAGAACCAGTCCTTAATCTATCGGTCCGATATACCGATCTTAGACTTTAATTCAATTCTAAAATCTCGACTTACAGTCCTATCGTTAATCTCTGGTTCTAATCCTTCGATTCAGAACCAATCCTTAATCATATGGCCTGATTTCTCGTTTTCAGACCCGAATTCGGTCTTAAAAATTTAGTCTTAATTTTAGTTTTTTATTTTAATATTTCTAAAAAAATTCTAAATATAATTTTAGTCTTATAATTCTAGTTTTACAATTTAATTCATAATTATCATTCCGAAATCAACTCTGAAAAGTCCAAAACACTATTTCACGGTCCAAAAATTCACTCTATTTTCAATTTCAACCACCTGATTTGTCCAAGGGAGCTTACGGGAGGGTACTCGGGAACGAGGCCAATCCTCCTTAGCATAGCGAGCCCAAACCCTTTGTTTTTTAGGAATTTTAGAATCAATTAATTGCTTTAGTTTTATACTTTTAGTACGATTGATTTGTAGGTTTATTTCAACATGCTTAATTAATTCAGTGTCTTAAATCTTAGTATGATTGATTGATCTCTTTAAATCTGAATGTAATCGATCAATTCCTTGCTTCAATTATAATTAAATGGGATTAAATTCGTTGCTTCAGTTGGATTCTTTAGCATAGTCAATTCATTGCTTTAATTATAGATTTTTACAAAATTAATTTATTTATTTTAATCAAATTTGGTAAAAATTAGTTTACTCATTTTAATTAAATTTTAGTAGCACTAATTCCTTTGCTTAAATTAGAGTCTCAGTAAAATTAGTCTTTTATTTCAATCAGAATTCTAACAGGACTGTCATAATTGCTGCAATTAGAATTTCAATGGAATTGTTATACTTTATTCAATCAGAATTCTAGTACACCTGATATGCCTGAATGAATTAAAGTCTCACCAGAACTATTATACATGCACTCCTTATACCAATAGGAGATTGAAACTAATTGGATTTCTAATAGAATTGGAAAACCAACATTAACTGGACTCCTAATCGGATTAGAACAAACCTATATAACTAAATTCCCAATAGAATCAAAGGAGATCTAAACTGACTAGAATTATAACTATAAAGAGAAATAAAAGGAAATTAAACTATTTAACCCAAAGAAACAGAACGCTGTTGACGTTCACAGGCGGACGATTTAGTATAAAAGCAACCCATACCCGCTCCTAAGCGTGATCATTGATATGTTGCAGCGTCGATAAATATCTGCAGCTGGCGATCGCAATAAATTAGAAACTTTCTAGGAAACCCCTTTTATTATTTATTTTTACCTTAATTATTCCAAACACTGTGCCACTAGAGTCCGCTAGGACATGGTTGGAAGCCACTGATTCAACGGGAACCGAGAGGAACCCAGAAAAAGCGCGCACCAACAACATCATATCTTCTTCAACCTACATCATTTATGAATTAAAAGCTCTTCCATAAAAAAAGAAAATAAAAACAAATATGGAACATATATGGTTGTGTTCTTGTTACTCAATTTTTCCTTCAAATTGACCAAAATCCATGAAAAAAAATTATAATGACAGGTAAAATTTATCTAGGGTTTTAACCCAGCTGTAAAAATCATCTACTTAGATCTTTAATTCCCACAAAAACTATACATGAAAAAAATTATAGCAAAGGGTAAAATTTTATAGCTGATTTTCCTTCAATATTTGTGAATTAATCCCCAATCCATGAAAAAAATCATAATCACAGGTAAAATTTTATAGTTGTTTTCCCTTCAATATCTGTGAATTAATTTACAATCCATGAAAAAAATTATAATCACAAGTAAAATTTATCTATGGTTTTAACCCAGCTGTAAAAATCATCTCCTCAAATCTTGCAATCCCCACAAAAACTAGCAGATACAAGGATTATTACTTGAATATAGCCATTGGAAAATAGCCGTTGGATAGTTGGTTGGATTTATCCACTATTTTTCCAAAGGCAAAGTATACTGGCGAGATATAATCTGAGCTTAGATTCTGAGCCTTTCCGACCCAAAAACTTCAATGAGCAGATGTCGCTATCTCTCATATTCACGCAGAAAGCGCCAGAATCGATGCGTTCTCCCGAACGGCTAATTCACGCAGAAAACCCCAGAATCGGGCTAAAATCTGAGTTCAAAATCAGATTCTGAGGGAGTTTGAACTCTCAAACGCAGCCTTAGTGATCAACTCGGGGGTTTGGGAATAAACAGGCTTCGAAAAAAATCCGGCAAAATTCAAAAAAATAAAAAATGAAAATATATTAACCAACAATTAAAAAAATAAAAGTTTGTGGCGAAAATCGGGAATAATTTGGAAAAAAGTCGTCTAATTCACATATAATTCTTAAAATTCGTGAATTATTCATAAAATTCGGATTTTATTCATTTTTTTTTTCAAAAATTCATGAATTATTCATGACTTTTTCAAAAAGTCAGCGAACTTGGTCATTTTAATGCTACGTACCATGATTACTATTATTATTATTATATAATATAGGGTATTACAAACCTCTTTGGCCTTGGACTAATCTCTCTGGAGTGCAGCAACCCACCTCTTCTGACGAAAGTGACTAGGTCGGTGTTCGAGAATAAATTAGATTGGAAAATTTTGAAAAATTACGGAAAAATTCATCAAATTCGGGAAAAAATGGGTCAAAGTTTGAGCAATTAAGAAGGAAAAATATTAAAAGTATATTAATTAAAAACTATAAAAAAAAAAAAAGATAAAAAAATTGTCAAAATTTGTGAATAATTAGTGAAATTTTGGATTTTTTCTGAAAAGTCGCAAACTATTTTTTCTGATTTTTTTTTAATTCTACCTTTAATCCTTGTTGCTCTTATTTTTTTTTTAAGTTGCAAATAATTGTAAATTGTAATTTGATTAATTTTTTCAAAAAATCGCGAACTATTCACGAGTTAGAGAATTTGGTTACCATGGTTGTGACACTAGTTTTGTGGAGGGCTCCTTTATAGCATCTTCAGCAAGGAGAGCTAAAGTTGGATAGTTAAATACCGCTTTATCTATTCTAATCTATTCTACCTACAACGAACACTCTATTTTAACTACTCATTTCTTTAAAATATTAATTTTAGGGTACCTTTAAAAACACCCACCGAATCTTGAAATACACTCATGCTAAATATCATTGATTGCTTTAAATTAGATAATGGAGATCATGTTTCGCTCTAATCTTCCACACAAGGGATCTTAAGGCCATGAATATACCATTAGACGATTAGTTTTTTATTCCACATGTCACAAATCCCAAAAACGTGACCCTAAAGTCACGTTTGAGCGTGATGTCTTCAACATGACTTTAGACCCATGTTTTTGGGATCTATGCCGTGTGGAATAAAAAAATAACCTTCTAATAGTATCTTCTTGGTCTCAAAAAACTAACCATCTGATAATATCTTCCTGACCTCCTGATCCCTTTGTAGAAGATTGGAGCAAAAAATAATCTCCATCGTCTGATATAAAACAATCATTAACTTTTAGCATGGGCATATTTCAAGACTCAGTGGGCACATTTAAAGGAACTCTATTCTTATTTTTATTTTATTATTTTCCTATTAGAGAAGAGAGAGAGAGAGGAGAGAGGGAGAAGAGAAAGAGAGTTATCCTAAAAAAAGAATATTTTAATGTTTAGATGTTGCTACAGTAATAATTAAATTTACCTTCTTCTAAAAAAAAAAAAAAAATAACTAAATTTAACTATTACGATAGCAAATATCTATTTTACATGTTTAGATAGTGTGCCTGTTAGATCGGATTTTTTGAAAATGAAATGATATTTTTGCGATTATGAAGGATATGGCGTGCCTAATGGAGATGCTCTTAGAACTTGTGACATGGCCTGCCTTGGAAATGCTCTTCAAACTTTGTGACATTTGAGAGCAAAACCAAGTCATCGGACTTTTAGGAGTTGCAAAGAACCGTCGGTGGGTAAAGCCACGCAGAAATTTTGAGGTACATGAAAGCTTGCGTTTAACCATAGTGACTAAATTCACCGACTTCTCACGAATAATTCGCGATTTTTTTAAAGAAAAACTAATAAAATCCGAATTATTTGGAATTTTTGAATAACTCGCGAATTTTGTGAATTATATGCGAATTAAACGACCTTTTCCGGAATTATTCTCAATTTTGCTCACATACTTTTATTTTATTTTCTTAAATTTGTTCATTAATTTAATTTTTTTTCCTTAATTTTGATTGTATTTTGCCAAATTTATCGAATTTTGCCGAATTTTTTCCAGCCGATTTATTCCCAAACACCGACTTGATCACCATGCGTTAAGGATCAAACTATTGGCCGATATGTACGGGTTTCCGTCAAGTCTGAAATGAAAACTCAAAAATTTCGGCCGAAATGTACAAAACCTTCAAGTTATCGGCCGATAATTTGAACACTGTTCAAAATATCATTTTTTTCAAAAATAAAAAATAAAAATATATTTTTTGACTAAAATTCTTAAATTATTGGCCGAAATTTCGGCCAATAATTCAAATTTCCGATTTCAGTCCGAAACTGAATTTTTGGCCAATGCTGGCTGTGTTTGGTACTTAATCACCTTAGCAGTGGACATGGTCTAACTTTCACTAGTGAAAAATATAAGGGTTTGACTAACACTAAGATTTAGGTAGATTTAAGAGCCTAGCTCATAAGCATGTGGCGCCCCATTGAGACACATTTTTTCATATATCTAATTGATCCAAGTGTTAAAACATCATATCAACTTTAATATATACTTTACGTCAATGTTGGGTATATATATATATATATATATATATATATATATATGTATATATAAATATATAAATAACACAATACAAAGCTCACAAATTTTTTTTTACTGTTGTGTGTTAAGATCATACTACATATAAGGCACAAGTTTTTTCAATATATATAACGCACAAGTTTTTTCAATATTGTGTGTTTATTATACATGCCCAATATAATATTACAGTACAAAATTGTTCAAGTATATAACACATAGATACAACCACCATTGTGTACTATATATATATAGACACACAAATACGGATATATCACACATATATGATACTCAAAATGGTTAATTCACTGTGTATTGAATTTTATTGTCGGTTCATCTAACAAATTAGTGATATTGGACTATTACAACAGGCAATTGGGGATCAACCAAGGGATGCTCAAGTAGGTGTAGTTGGGGCCCAAGTCGATGCAAGTAGTGCCCGATCAGATGGTGCGGCTAGGGTGCCTCTCGGACAAAGCTGTTCACAATCCAATACCGCATTGCCACGTCATATAGAAGGAGGATCGGGTTCAAGACAATCTCCAACCAAAGGTGTATCCCTTGCCAGAGTTACAAGGAGTTTAACTGCTCAGACCGTAAGCGTATCTAAGTTAAAAGAGTTGAAAACACCTATGTTGTCCATATCATACTTTGACTTTTTAAGAGCTGTTTATGTTATTCATATCATACTTTGATATTTTGGGAGATGCTTATGTTGTCCATATCGTACTTTAATTTTTTGAGAGGTGCATGAATAGTCCATATCATACTTTAATTTTTTAGGAGGTGTTTATCTTGTCACTATCATCATTGTATGTTAAGTAAACAATATGTTGGGAATCGATTAAGTGACCTTTAATGTTTATTTCTTTGGGAATGTACATGGTGTTCCACTGGTTAGTTGTTCATATGACAGACATTGTAAATAATATGTTGGGTATTGGCGTTTAATGTTTTGAATTCAGAATATATTATTACAAAAAATTTAGACTGCTTTTCTTCATGAAATGATATAATTCATAATGTATTGTGGTTATGCTATGAATATTTTGTCCACCAATGGAAATGATTGGTTTACAAAGACGTTATGCTTTGAATTCTATTATTCAAAAATATGTTATCATGGTATTGTTTTGTCTACCAATGGAAATGATTGGTTTTGTCCAAGTGTTGTTTGAATGGTATTCTACAGTTTCAAAATGCATGTATGTTATCAGGTAATGTCATTCATTTAGTTTGTTGTTGAGATGCTATAAATTATATTGGAATTTCCTCATCATCACCAACAAAAAAAAAATTATCGTCATTCATTTCATTTAGACTCTTCTCCATTTCGAAACAGTTTCCTAAACAAAAGAGCTTCATTTCATTTTCATTTGCAAAAGAAAAAATGATCATTGTTATAGACCACAGTACAGACTCCATACCAGATTACACATAGATACCATAATACAGATTCCAGCTAATGCTAGCCCTAAACCCTAAAACACCATAAACCATATAAACTTAAAAACCCTAAACCCTAAACCCTAAAAACTTTAGCATTTTGACCATGAATATATAAAAAATATCCAACTGGCAGCCAATGCAAGCCATAAAATTTCTCTTTTAGCTTCCGTCTCGAAATCACTGTCTCTAATATGTTGGGTCTTCGAAGCAAACCTAAAATTATTTGTACCGATCTTACATGCATCAGTGGATCAACCTAGTCGAAATCTCGGCAAACATGATTCAAGAAGCTAACGAACCTCCTCCCAGGATTGCGCTCTGTCCATGACGTTTGCATCGGCCTCTGATTTTCGCAGGTGCAACAAGGCTTCTCCTCTAATAACCGTAAAATCTCTGGCGCGCTTTGAATCGCAGATGATGCGCTGTCATAGGCTTCCGATGACGATGCCATTAGAGGTCTGTTGGAGAAGAAGAAGATGATGGTTCTCGGTTGAAGGGAAGAGAAGAAGAGGAGCGGAAGCCTCTGTTTGATGCCAATTTTATATGGCTTAAGAGAGATGGGGCCTCTTTCACACGCATTAAAGGGTCTAAGTCATCTTTTTTTGCTACGTCGGCAAGACAACGTAGCAAGGTAACGTACGTTTATTTCTTTATTAGCAGTTTCCGTAGAGCAACAAATGGAGGTTGGCGGTAGGGGTTTTTTTTTGGGTATTTATAATCATTGGGGTGTTAATTAAGTTGTATTTAATAAAGTTTAGGTGCTTCTCGAACATTGGAGTGAAAGTTTAGGAGTTTATATAAAATTTTCCTTAAAAAAAGCGTTAAAAGAATATGAGCCTAGCTTAAATATTGGTATATAAGCACCCAATCAGTAGGCCGCGGGACAAATCTTGTGCCCATTCCAAAGTCATTAAAAGTGGTAGTTCACATTAGGAGCAACCCTCAACCCTGAAAATCCAACTAATCTTAGGATTTGAATCATATGATCTAGACACTATAATATGGACAATTATAGTTTTAGGGTAGCTTTAATAGCGCCATGAAATCTACCAGGGCACCTACGCCCAAAACCATTTATTGCCTTGGATCAGATGAGGAGATATATTGTGTTTCACCCCAATTTTCTACACAAGGGATCTTGAGATCATGGCGCACTTATAAAATAGTAAGTTTTATATTCCACAAGACACATCCTGATAAAGTAGCCCTAAAATCACATGGCACACATCACGCTCATATATGACTTTACAACTCCATTTTTTGGATCTGTGCCATGTGGAATCGAAGACTAAACGTTTGATAGGTCACGATCTCGAGATCCCTTGTGTAGAAGATTGGAGCGAAATACGATTTCCACACTACAAAAAATTAGACTATAGCGGCAGCCAAAAACTGCCGCTAATAATCTTAATAACCTTTTAATAGTTTTTTTGTTAATAGTGGCAGTTTTTGGTTGCAAAAACTGCCGTTAATAATCTTATTTTTTGTAGTGCCATCATCTGATCCGAAGCAATCAATGATTTTGGGCGAAGATGCTCTGAAAGATTCCGTGGGTGCTATTAAAGCTACCCATAGTTTTAATGATTGATATTAAAGTACACTAATCAAATGATTCCAATCCTCTGATAGCTATGATTTTTTATCTGAGATATGTGTTAATGATGAGCTACTATATAGAATGTTTAGATTAATTAAAGATATCTGCTATGTAACAAGTAAATAGATCCATTTTATAGCAGTTAGCCGATTGATTTAGACAAAAAATAAAAGGGAGCCACTACTTGCACACATTTTTCAAGTGATTGTACTGGATTGCACCAAAGAGACTTGCAAGTTTGACAACCTCTACTATGTGAAAACACCATCTAAGCCGTTTGATTTAAAGGCCATGATTTAAAAATATCAATTGTAAGAGATTAGAACAAAATATAATTTTCATCATTTGATTAAACGGATCGTCAAAGGCTATTATATAATTCAACAATTGACTACAATAGATCATATGACAAGTATCATGTTTTGCTCCAATTTTATGTATGAGAGATCTATTGATCATGAACTTCAAATCAGACTGCCCATATTACATTATATATCACATGTACCTAAATTACCAAGTCGATCTTTCCTTAAATGTGCAATCACTTGAAAAGCGTGTGCATGTAATGGCTCCAAAAAAAACAAAAAGGGAATACACACTCTGGCTGGCTGCGTTCACTTCGTGCTAAACCTTATCCCCACAAAATCCGCTTTTGCAGGTAAAATAATGGTCCAAGAATGCAGTAGAAGCTGCAAATCCCATACAAAAAAACCTTGTTTCTTTGGCATCATTTTTACCTTGTAAAATCAACTTTTTGGCTCCCGAATCACTTTACTGCCAAATGAACAAGCCATGTAAAGTTGTTTATATTATATTGCTTAGAGATTCATCTCAACCATTAAGTTTAGAATCATCCATTATCCCAAATGGGTTAATTTTTTGAAGATCGCCATCCATACCGTTACTGGTTCATATTTGAAATTTTATTTAAGAGGGACCATCAATTGAATAGCGGACGGCATATGTACCACGTACTATAATTTTACACTTGCAAGTGAAAAAAACTCATGTATCTAATATATGAGTAGTTTCTTCAATATAAACTGCTAGGAGGGAGGCATGCATGCATATACCAGAAGTGATATAGTCCACATTCATAGCCATTCAACAACATAATTAAAGTCCTAACTAATTGCAACAAAATGAAAATAAAACCGAAGAGTTAGTAACATGAAAGCATAGAAAATACAACTACAACGGTGCATAAAGTGCAAACAAGGACCAAATTAATTAACTAAAGCAACCTACAAAGTGATATATGGATCCTGAGTTAGCTAGAATCGTCGTCGTCATCATCATGCTTCATCCTTTCGGTCACATAATCCGTATCAACAACATCATCCTCATCTCCCGCTTCTTCTTCTTCTTCTTCTTCTTCTTCTTCCTTAGCTAGGTTCGTCATCGGAGCGCAATATATCGATAACCACTTTGAGGGGAGCCTTTGAAGTGCCACTCCCTGACGTCACATATCTCTCCACATCTATAATTGTAGGAAGCACTTTCTTTGGCGGGGTGATAGGGGTTTGATGCATGCAATTCAGCTGAGTCGGCTATACCTAGCTGCACATATACTTCCAATCTCATGTAACATTATAAACAATCTCTGAAATGTAAAAAATCAGACTTACCATTATAAACAATCTCTGAAATGTAAATAACCCGACTTAGCATTAATGTAAGTAACCCGATTCATCTAATGCCTTTAGGAAACAAAAATTGGTCATATATTATGAAACAGAAACTAGCCATATAATACTCACGACCCACAGGATCGAATTTCCTTATGGCACTAAAAATCCAACCTATTTTTTTTGGTTTAATAGCTTTTCTTTTGGCTTGGAAAGAAAATCCTGCGTTGGACTCTTGCCGTTTTGTGCAAGGTCCCTTGACTAATAAGGCCTCCCTCTTTGTATCTTCCCCTATTAAACCATGTGAGCAAGGCAAAAAGAGGTATTCACAAAACTCAACTTCATACTCCCTCGTTTCCTTCTCTCGGCAAGAACACAGCCGATACCACAATCGCTGCTATATTCCTCTCGCATTTAATCAAACACCCGCCAACCCACCTCCGAAATCTCACCGTCGAATCAAAGTGTAGCCTGCCGCATCGCCCACATCGTCGAATCAACTTGTAGGCTGCCGCCGCATCGCCAAAATGATGCGTAGGCCGCTGCATCACCGAATCGATCGGAATCATCCCGAAAACCCATGTGCACGCTCCAATAGGTGGATACCCCTCGATCTATCTTAAAATATTCAGTTCTCTTTTGAAAATAAAAGAAATATATATTTTATTTCCTTTGTTCCGTTAATGGTTGTTTTAACTTCGAAGAAGAAGATGAAAAATAAAAATAAAATAAATAAATCTCTATTTATAATAAAAGGGTACTCTATATTTAATAATTTATATTATTTATAAATATATATAGTATATATATACTACACTAAATCAAAGCCCCCACTCATCTTCTCTGCACGTCTCTAACAAAGACTTCCACTGGTTCATAAACCAAAGTCACCCCCTTCCCCTCCTGACACCC
Organism: Chloranthus sessilifolius; assembly: GCA_021018995.1. Classification (NCBI taxonomy): domain Eukaryota; kingdom Viridiplantae; phylum Streptophyta; class Magnoliopsida; order Chloranthales; family Chloranthaceae; genus Chloranthus; species Chloranthus sessilifolius. Next base: position 46,030,204 of record CM037593.1, on the reverse strand, counting down.
ATTGTTTATATAATAAGATTGATAGGTCAATTTACTATATATATTATGAGCCACCCATTTGATTATAGTCCACTGGTCCATTGAGAGGAAGAAAACTTTTCTAACGAATGGTTGGCAGTGTGGGGACTTCTCTTCACAACGGGTATCAATTTCTTTCTATTTTTTTGTCTTCCTTTTAATATATATATTGGCTTAGCACTTTGCTGGAAATAGATGAATTGTTTATGGTTTGGCACTACTGCTAAAGGTAGTGGAGCATTGTTGTGTATACAACAGTTTGTGATGTACTGGCAATTGTTATTAGGTATTAACAGCAGGTTTAGCACTGTTTATTGTCTATTGATGTTGTGAGATTGCTGGGATTGGTATTGTAGTTGGGGTGACTGCTGAATTTTCTTTTGGGCTGCAATTGGTGGCCGTTTGGTGCTATGTAGACAATTATGTCATTGGGGTATCTCAGGTATGGAAGGAAACTAGGTGGTGATTGGTAGTAGATTCACTTGTTTGGCTAAATATATATATATATATATATATATATATATATATATATATATATATATAGGATATTTCGGGCCGAGATAAAATAAATTTCGGGAATCGGCCCGACCAAATGCCGGCAATGCCCGTGATAGCTTGCTCTTGCCAACCATTGTAGTTGGGCGCATGGGAAAACTTAACTGATATGGTTAATTGTGTGTAACCACCACTTAGCACCATTAGATTCAAACAAAATAGATTCAAGTTGAACCTTGTGGGCCCAACCCAAAAAAATGAGCCAAGATGGACCGTCTCCACAAATTGAAATTATCGAGACATCTAACGATTCAGAATTCGAGAAATCGATACACAAATCAAGAAATTAAAACGCCCTTTAGATACTATTGATCATGAAAGGATTGACCCTTAGATCTGAGGCCTTAGAGGTCGAAATAAATTGGGTCCAAAGACCTAACACTTTAAAATCATCTTTCTTAAGTATCTAATGGTTCAGATCTGTTCAATCTGATCGCCACATGGTAGGCATCCTAAGTGTGCATGTAACTCCTAAATCTTGTAAAAAGTTGACTGAAAAATCTAGCGTGCTAGAGGCCGGATTAGGATGGAGACAAAAGACCCAACCTTAGATAAAATTTTATTGTTTAGCCATCTAATGGTTCAGATTAGATGATGGATGGTTTAAAGTTTATTTCTTCTTATTTTAGCCCTAGGTGCCACATAGGTTGTCTTTGACCCTTAACTTTTGAGAATTTAAGACCCAACTGGCCCATAGGACCAACTTTAAAAATGATCACGATAATAATAAAATATCATCTCACAGATCAGAAGAGTGTCACTAAAAATTTGGAGGAATGTTTCGAGGCCCGAAAGTTTAGAAAAATTAGGCAAGGGGTATGAACCATTGTACAACTAGGTTAAAGGGCTTATTTGACCCGTCTCTTTGACCCACTCTTTGGCCAAACTAGAAAAAGGGTCTTGATACAGAGACCACACAAATCTTAAAAAACTTTAAGGACAACAGGCCTGATTGCTCCGTCAGTAATTTAATGGCCTATAAAAGTTTCTCCAAAATTAGGTATGAAATATCTGTTCCTTTCAAATTTTAATTATTATATTATGGTCACAAGTAAGTAAGGTATATAAACTAGTTCGTTTAGTCAGGTAAGACCTTCCATCATATGACATGCATCACATAGAAAAATCACAATAGGGCATACGCATGATTAGAAAGTAATAAACTATGTCACACGACTTTTAAACCTTCGTCATGGTGGGGTTCCCTTTACGGTCACGTGGAACCAGAAATGTAAGCATCCATGTATAGATACAACACCTCTATGGGAGTATAATCCGCCACACGGGCGTAAGGCATATTCGTGTTAATACGAATCTTCGCTCGCCCTCGAAAGCGTAATTTTGTGAATCTTATCGCACTGTGGCTCACTCTAAATTAAGTTGTAAGTAAATGATAAAGAATGATAGGTAAGATAAGATAAGTTACGAATACGGATAAGTTACGCTGTGAAGGCCAGCAAAATACGAATTAAGTTTTTACACTGCCATATCTTGCATGCCTCCGCAAGATCCAACGTCTGCAGCCAAGATGGGTCTTAAGGACAATATGCTATGATAGTATCCCGAACGTAAAGGGACACTGATTTAATTACATCAAATCTCATCGGATTGGATGGTGGCATACGTTATGATATGGAGGTTAGATAGTTATCTATACGTGAACCTCGTGTGATAGGCTCGAGCAACGATTTTGGCACAGGTCGTATACGTAAATTAAGTAAGATGGGAAATGCGTTGTGTAGGCGTATGGAGCAATATTAAGTTTTAAGATATACCACATAGAATAAGTCGACAAAGTAGATACAAAAAGATATTAGAACTTGATGCATCATTATTCATTTCATTTCATGCCAGGCCTTTTTATTCTATGTTGTCTTTTCATTTTATACTATGCCTTTCAGTTTCGATATGATACGTTATGAGATTTTGGATATGCTTGTAATCATTTATAGCTGCTTAGTTTATTTTAAAATACACCGCAACTCAAGTGATTGCACACATGATCACCTAGGTATGTTATGGTGGATCGTTTGTGCAATCCGCTGAGTTCATATGACTGAGTAAACTCACCCCCCTCCCCAATACTAACAGTTGCAGGTGAGAACACTGATTATTCCATCACTGAGGATGGGGATGCTGTTGTACCAGATACGGCTCATGAGGGTGAGGACGTCGGCTACCATCTGGACGAGGGAGTAGATCCGGCAGATTACTTTGAGCATTAAGAGATTCTTTAGTTATAGTCTTTATCACTTTTAGGAGAGATTTGTTATTAGTTACTTTTATTTGTCAGTACTACTTATGGGTTTACGTTTGGGACCGTTTACCCTACGTAAAATCTCAGTTTATTTTCTATCATAGATGCATGATTAGGATTTATCACGTTACTATTGTCATCTACATTTTTCGCTGTTAATTCATGAGTCATTTATCTTTAAATGTTATTATTAAATGTCTCGATTCATATGTTAAATCAAATTAAGAATTAGGTGTATGTCCGCTTATCGCCTTAATAAGCGTGCGGTGTCAAAACACAAAATTCTAGGCCCTCGAGATTGGGTAAGGATTCTGGGTCATGACAGTTTGAGATCCTTGAACTTCATTGTCATTTAAAAGTTTCTCATCATCTTGTTCCATTGCCTTCACAACCTGCCACTCTTCAAGCACGGGGTCATCAGTGCGGTATATGTAGCTGAAATTATGCATCATACAACATGACACAAGAATATTTGTTTGAATCATAATCGAATATTTGGCTTGTACATTAAGGATGGGGAAGTGTTGTTTGAGAGCATCTAATGTGCGTTCAACCACATTATGCAGCTGTGAGTGTGATCGGTTAAATAATTCTTTCTCATTCAATGGAGGGTTTGCGCTGTTAAAATCACCTAAGTGATCACGAACTCGACGGTATGTTACAATGAAATCAAACATGTTTGCATAACTTCCATCGACAATGAAGTATATTCCAATAGGGACAGTAAGCATGTTCTGAGGATGTGATAATTCTTTGGCTAGAACTCTCGAGTCAGTAGCAGAGCCCTCCCAACTAGCAAGAACGTATTGGAATCTCATGTCCATGGAGATGGCTACCAACACATTTTACACAGTAATTAAAGTTCTTACAATTGCGATATCATGTTTGGTCTCGTTTACAAACCCATGATGGAATGTAGGCCCCATCAATTGCCCCTACACAATTTTAGAAAACCCGAAAAATTTTGAACAATTAATGACTGCATTCATAGTTACATAAAGATTGGGTATAAGACCATTACTTAATTTTACCTTAAAATAAGGATAATAGTGTGGGTTGTGCACTATCTCCGATGGAGTTGCACCCGTTGGCAGGATGACGAAAGCGCGATGGAGAAGTAATAGAGCGTCTAGAACTTCATTCAAATAGTGACTTATTGTTTCACCAAAATATTGAAACCTATTTTGGGTTAGGAGATTCCTCGAGTGGTCAGATAAATTTAGCAAAAATATCATAACTTGCTCTTTCACTAGTAAGTGTCTGGTATTACACAACATACCCCGGTCTCAGAAGGAACCACATAACTCAAGGAAAACAGGGTTCCGCATTCGAAATAAGTCAAAAGGGTTATGCCCATGCCCAGTTATTGTTTCTTGAATGAATGTATGTAAGGACCTATGCACTCGATCCCTATTTCCCCTCGGGTGACTAATGTAGTATCAAGCAGCAAGTTTATTAGTTGTTTTTTTAACTGGTACACCCCCAACCTAAAACTCAGGCAAGGAGTTTATTTTTGCTCTATCTCCTCCCAAGCCTGTCGATGGAAGGTGCCATCTTCTCTAGGAACCCTTCTCCCCATTTGGCACTGTACGATCATGTTGGCGACCATGATCTCTTTCAACCCATACATCCATGTATAATTTTTACGTTCAACGTGCCTTGGACCTAGGGGTGGAGTGCCCACATTACTTGAGGTAGTCATTTATATCTCACGTGTTCAAAAAGTAATTGTCTCAATCATAAATCGCTTCTATCTTCAATTTAAAGGAGTTGGTCTATAAATAACTACCTCCATTTCAAGCTTCTATATATCGCTCTCGTAAGAACTTGGGAGCATATATATAATACCTACATCAAACCTTGAAATGGGGGGAATATAGTTGAACTATGTTCATCTTATAGGACTCTTCTATTTGGGTTTATACGTGACTCTAGTAACCCACATATCTATTTGGCATTGCATAGGAAAGAGCAAAGAACTGTGATTATCGGCACAGATCGAAAAGGATGAAAAACAAATAATTAAGTTACATGTATCAACTATAGTAGCCTTAAAAAAATTAGCGACATTTGCAAAATAACCCCAAAATCAAACCTTATCGCGTCTGCCTTCGGAATGTTCGCAAATGCGATGATTTGCCTGCGCAAAATGAAAATTGTTAACCAAAGATTGGGGCATTGTTTTACACTTGAGATGTATATTTAAGTGGTGGTTTTACTGTGTTCCGTATCTTATAAATTAACCTATTTTGATGATTTTAGTGCTAAAATTATTCTTTTAATATATTGGCTAAAAGAAATTAAAGTTGGGTTTAACCCACAATCCTCAACGAAAAATTGTGCCAATGAACAATTAATGTTGAGCTAAAAATTTTGAAAGTTCGGTTTAGCGGATGAATAGCTCGAAGCCTCTAAATGATTGAACATGTAACACACGTCCCTCTAAATTGGGTCAGTCAATCAGTTGACTCAAGCCCAACCTAAGTAAAACCATCAACTAGAGTGCCCCGAGACCCAAGCCCCAAAAAATATGGAGCACCATGAAGGGCACTGGAATTGGGACACTTACTAGTGACACGCAACGAAAATTCTCAAAATAAATTTTGTGTGTGGCATTACTAAAGCCACCCACATCCAATATAGAACCATACACTCAATACCCGGATTTGCATCCGAGTGAACCACATCAATGGTCTCACAAAAAAATTATGACAAGCCTAAGGTGATGACCTCGAGATCTTCAATGGTGGTGATCGAATCAACGTTACATTTTAGCTTGCTAGGGCTTGGTCAAACTTAGACCTTAACATCCAATGGCTTACAAAAAGGCTTAGAAATATGAGCCTTGCAAGGGATAGTGGCAAAATAGGTAAGTTAATACCAACTTAAAGGGCATATTGAAAGATTTATCCTAATTTCTAAATTCGAAGTTAGAATTAAAATTAATCTCTAACAAATCCTAGCCCTTAATTCCTTTGCCCACATCTTACACCCTTTGATACACCTTGGTGAAATCTAAGGTGAGAGATGGGGCTCCTACCATGCACCACAAAATCACTTGGAAAGTTAGCCTATCACATAAATTAAGGACCCAAAGGACCATGTGATTCAAAGAGGTCCAAAATGGAGGGTGGGAAGTGGAGCCTTACGGGCCCCACTATCACATGTGCATGGAGAAGAGAGAGAGAGAGGAGAGAGAAGTAATGGAGGCTAGGGAAGAGAGAGAAGTAATGAGTCAGATTCTGTAAATTAATGGCCTTGATCATCTCTGATCATATTTTTGGCTTTCATCACTTGAGAAAGTTAAGACTTCCAGTCATCTTTCACTGCGTTTTGAAATAACCCGGAAATTCAATCGGCAGCGAAAATGGCGGCCAATTTACCGACAAAGGTCTATACCTTTATTAATTAAAAAACTAATTTATAAAAATGTAGTTGAGTATAAAATTTAATCTTACCATACAACCTTAACATCACGATCACAGTAAGATATAGTGATGATCAATGTGCTCATAGATAGCCCATGATCAATGAAACTAATATTGCTGACCCGATTGACTCCGTCAAAAGGTTGATTTAAAGAAGGCAAAGGCCCATATAGAGAATAGGCAAAAAGGGAAACTAAAAGCCCTAAAAGCCTCACAGCTCACAAACCCAACCCATAGGACTATTAGCTTGAACCAGGTCTAGTTAGGATCGGAGACCCGATCCAATAATTGTAATGGGTTAGTGTTAGTGGCACCCCCACTCACAAAGAAATTGTGAAATTTCCTAAAGTATTGACCCATTGGGCTCCAAGGCCCAATTTATGAGTTCTAAGATATCAATGGACCATTAAGAGTTGTTAATAGATTTGAGATTTCCCAACTCAAAAATAAGTGAACCATTGTTAATGGAACCCGCAACAAATTAGGTGTGACGACCCAAACCCACATGTCATAATATTGTCCAATTATGAGCTTAGGTCCTCGCCTCGATTTTGTTTCTGGCATGAGCTTAAGTCCCCACTCAAAACACGTCATGATATGTAGTGTCCGCAATCACATATGGCCCAGGGTCAGGACTTTTCTCTATCCAATATGGGACTATTATAGCCTCCTACCTTATAGAAGAGCTGTCCTTGACTCTGGTGTCATTCTGTGACGACCCAGACCCACATGTCATAATATTGTTTGATTATGGGCTTAGGTCCCCGCCCCGATTTTGTTTATAGCATGAGTTTAAGTCCCCACCCAAAACGTGTCAGGACTTTTCTCTATCCAATATAGCCCAGGGTCACATATTGGATAAGGTCCAATTACGAGATTCAAGCTTTAAAACTAAACTGGCCCTGAAAACCAGCCAGACAAACAATAGAAGATGCAAAAAGAAAAGGCAACACATTATCTGATCATATGCATGTGTGTTGGTAGCTCTGTAGGCAAAATGAGCTAGAAACTGTCAGCTCGGTGAACAACTCTGGATCTTTTCCTCCAATCCGCACACCTTAACCTTGGCTGGATGGCTGCTGACTTGGCTGGCTCTGAAATGTTTTGGTCATGACACTACAAAAAACATATTATTAGCGGCAAAAGTATTAGCTGCAGTTTTTTGTTAATAGCGGCAGTTTTTGGCTACCGCTAATAGTCTTATTTTTTGTAGTGTAAAATGATCATAAACAGTGAAGGTTAATAAAGCCATAATCAAGGGTGGAGCACAGTAGTTAATACAGTTTGTAATGTATTCCTTAATTTATGCATTTTAATTCTAAGAGGTCCACCATCAATATCAAAGTAAACATTCAAGTATTAAGGGTTGAACATCTAAGATCCAAAAGGGCAATTTAATCGAACCCAAACAATATCAAAGCACAACAATAGTAATAACAATCAGATCACAACCTATAGGTGAAAGTCTACAATTAAACATGACAATATCAATTAAAGTGCAACTATAAGTTAAGAGTTACAACTAAGGATGACAATATTAATTAAACTACAACTAGCAGTTAAGTTTTACAAGCTTGATCTTAACAATTAGATAGGAACATAGAAGAACTTATCATTTATTAATGGTCAAGGCTTTCTTGGCGATATTTTGAATTTTCTTTTATTGTTATTAATACTAGATGTTGTGAGAGGGATATTCATATTTATTTTCTATAAACATTTTATTGCATGAATATGATAGATCGAAAATAGTGTAAATCATTAACTATTTTATTCGCACCGAAAATGATACGTATCGGAGTTGATACATATCGGTTGGCCAGAACACCAATATGTATCGGCTGATATTTGATACCATGGTGTATTGTATTAATAATAATTATAGTTTGATTTAAGGGTCGGTTATTATCTAATCGTACAATTTTAAAGCCACCAACCCAGTGGCAATGAATATTGAAGCTTGATATTTGAAAATTTTAAGACTTTTCAGATCCTATTAAAAAAGTGTCACATGCTACTTCTTGAAAAGATCTTATCACATATGTTGAAAATGATATTGTACAAAATGTTGTATAGGTAGCTTCAAAGTGCAGTGCAGTGGTTAGGTCCAATCAGGTTGAATCGAATTTTAAATTCAACCATATTGCAACCCTTGAGAATAGGGAAATCTTGACTGCACATTATCTTATAAAAAGTGAAATCATAAAAGTCAAGTTTCTCTCATATCCAATGGCTATAGATGTGGTTAGACTCAAATTTGGATTCAACTTGATTGGACATGACCATTGTCCTGCATCAAAATAAGGTCATTTTCAACTAGAGATGGCCAAATCGCGGGTGAAATATACTTTTCACTTGTCACGTGATAATTTTCCGTTGGAGTCTTAAGAACATGTGGCCTTAGTGAATCAGAGTGTTTGGACTTTGGATTGATTGAAAAGTTTTAAGAGTTTAAAGACAGGCTTTGAAGAGAGACAGTGGCATCAGCTGGCCGGTGGAGGTGAGGACAATAGAATAGTTGGTTTTCGTGTACGACCAATACATGTGCAAACCACCCAAATCATTTCTATAAGCAGGAACTGGGCCCGTGTACTATCAGGCAGTGTAAGCAGCATGTAGCAGTTTCAGTCACCCAAATCATTTCTATAACCAGGTACTGGGCCCGCGTATAAGCACCGCCTGTTTCAGTCTGTTTGCCGGGTACCGCACTGATTTGTGGACGTTACAAGACTGCTGTCTGCCCCTATCCAACACCTCACTGTGTTCCTGCTACTAGCACGCCATAAGGATCCAAACCATGGTACAAATATTTTGCCCATACCTATATGTGTAGGCAATACGGTTTCCTCATACAAATGTCTTTATTGGGGTGGTATCGGTATCTGTATTTGGACCGGACCGAAATGAGGTCAGTATCAGCTGTCTCGGTATCGGCTGCTATTGACCGACACAAGCCTTATTTATTTATTTTCTACTCACTTTTTTCCAACGTAAAATCAACCACGATATCCGTATTGGCCGATACATATCGGTACAAAATAGACCGATACTGATACTAACACCTTGATCATGACAATCTTGACATATCTTAATTTTTCTGTGTGGAATTGAATGGTCATCATAAGATGGATCTTGTGATCAGATGGTCCGGAATCAGGATGGTCTAAGCAACATTTTCTTTTGGAGCTGTCTAGGGCAACCGACCCGATCACGAGCAAGATACGTGAGTTGTGGGTTGCGTGGACCTTGAGACCCATGTGGACTTAAAGAGCATGAAAGTTGATGCACATTTCAGGATCCATGCGGCACATGGCTCAGACACTGTGTGCCAATGATTGGGTCGGTCATCCTAAGACTAAATATTTTGTGTGCTTTTTTTATTTTTTATTTTGCTAATTAATTAAGCAAAGGCCATTAACCAATCGGGATTGGTGCAATGGCCTCGAGCACAACTCGAGAAGCGGAGTTTCGAGTTCGAATCATATTCCTTGTTGGCCACTTACAAGGATTTATCCCTATTGATTGGTAAGTGTGACCTGCAGGTACTTGGGGACTTAGTCGACTGCTCTAAGAGGCCTAATATACCCTTTTCAATGGAAGTCACTACCTGAACTAGGGAAGTCGGTCCTTGCAGAGTGTAATAGACAAACTTGGTATTTTGAGACATCATGTGAAAACACCATCAAAGTGGTTGGATTCGAGAGCTATGATCTATAGATCTGTGGCACAAAAGATTAGACCAAAACAAGATCTCTATAATATGAGTCAACACAATGAACTGTTGAATGAACAATGGCCTTTGACTGCATTGAATCATATGATAAAGATCATGTACAGTAGGATGCCAATCTTTTGCACCTAAGATCTTTCTATCATGTCCTTCAAATCAAACAACTTAAATTGTGTTTTCATATGGCAAGGGTCTCCATAAGACCAAGTCTTTCTTTTAGATTGTGTGCAAAGGGCAACTTCTTGTGTGCAACTAATGGCTTTTGCAAAAGCAAAATCATCAGTGTCATGAACTATTCAATCATGCACCATCATCAACTAGTAGAGTTGTGGAGATTTAAAGACAACTGTAGATTGATATAATGGGATTGGATAGCTTCATTTGCACCCACTTAGACGCTAAGAGAGCCCACCTTGCACCCCTCTAACATGTGGCATGGGTCAAAATTTCATCCAAATGCCGTATCGTCCATTTTACATACAAATGTCCGGACGATAGGTATCGGTTTGGAGCTCGGACAATACGTATCGGATACTCAAGATTTTGACCCTTGACATGTGCACCTTTATCTGTGCAAGGTGGGTGCTCTTAGAGGTTCAGCGTGTGCATATAGAGCCATCCTAATAGCATACTATGGACCTATCAGCTAATGGAGCAATAGTTACTTTTGGGATTGGATTTAATGGGATTATGTGGGACTAGATTTACTTGGATTTGATTGGGTACGTTAGAAAATCAAGACTCGATTTAAAAAATTTCGGACTATTACACTCATTCAAAACGTTTTAGAAAAAAGGATTGAGACGTGTTCCTGAGATCCTAAAACTATATTTTATTGCACATGTGCATTTTAGGTTGTGTGAAATGATTTTTATGCCCTTCTTCTTCTTCAACAAAACCCAAACTAACAATTTTTTTTCGACTAAATTTGTAAAGCTACGGAAACTAATAATCTTCTTTTTGACTAAATTTGTAAAGCTTCAGTTGTGGGTACCGATCTCCATTAATGGTATTTCATTTTATGATCTTAAGCTTTTTAAGTCTAATTATGCCAACCCAAAATAATGGGAGCTTAAGGTTTTGGCTCCATTGATGGAGTTTAGGATGTATTATCCATTTTGAACTGTTACAAACAGAAAGTTTGTCGTCTACAAAATGTTTTGCCGAATTTAAATGAAAAATCACTGGAGTCACCCATTATATAATAAAGGAAGAAGAATGCGGACACTTGTTGATACCAATAGAGGGAATTTTAACAGATTTCTTATTGGAGCCCTCTCTCTTTTCAAAACAGAGGGTAAAAATCATTTCAACATGTTTTTGGGCGTAAAGAAAAGGTGCAAACGTGAAGGGACATTTTCGTAACTTTAATTCACTTTTCCTTCAAACATGGACTCAATATTGCTTGGAGACCTTGATAATCGTGTCAATCCCCTTTTTTTACGACTTTATGGAATGGTGTAATAGGCAAAATCTTTTTATTTCCAATCCCTTTTCTCTAAAATTTCCTTGATTTAGTTGAATGATTTATTTGCGTTCACTGAAACTTTAAGAGCACCCACCATGCACCCTAACTTAAATTTCTAAAGGTGTAAGGTGGGTGTTCTTAGAGCTTCAGTGTGTGCAAATAGGGTTATCCTAATGGGATACTATTGACTTATCATTTAATAGTATATCAGCTAATGCAGCAAAAACTACTTAACACATTGTTCAAACTTTGGGAGGTCCATTGATATATTATATAAGAGTTAAATAAGTGAAGAAAGCGTAAAAGGTAATTGACCTGCTCTCAATCTGAAATGGAATGGATCATTGACTGGGTGCATGTGACACTATATTTAATCAAATATGCTACTTGATGTGAAGGACCTGTACATACTTGGTAGGTCAAAGATTGTATAAAAAAAATAGCTCTATCTAGAGATTTGTAGAGATTTTAACGCTGTATTTGGGTTAACTCATATAAGAGCATAAGCAGTTTTACGCCTGCTATCTGTCAGAGTAGATAAAATCTGCTCTGGGATAGAGCAAGTATGGAGCAATTTTATCCCTTAAAACAACTCCCCTCTAGAACAAATGAGGTGAAAAACTGTGTTATCAAATGTAAAAGTAGTTCTTTGCGCTGAGCCAAAAAGTGAAAGAGCTCTTGCCACAAAAGAGCTAACCCAAATGCAGCCTTAAGGAAGGTGAACACTCAGAGTAGACAATAAAGGAAAGAGTATAGGCATGATATTTCTAATCAAATGCCTTCGAAAAAGGGCTATAACAAGTTTTAAGATTTTTTTCTTGATAGTTACCAGTTTTTCTGAAGAGCTGCTCTTTCGCTCTTTGGCTCCAATGGAGAACTGCTTTTGTGTTTGGTAACACAGCTCCTTGCCCTTTACTCTACCGAGGAGCTGTTTTAAGTGATAGAACCACTCTCCCTACTCTCTGTCAGAGCGAAATTTATCTACTCTCTCAAAGAACAAGCAGAGAGCTGCATCAGCTCTTATAAGAGTTAACCCAAACACAGCCTTAAAGACGTTTCACTACTTTGAATCACTAGCTGGAGATGTTTTTGGATGCAATCTTTCACCCACTAGATCTTTACTTTTGATCATTCGCATCATATGACACACTTGATAAAAAGTAAGGCCACAAATATCCAATTAGTAACATGTTCCAATCTAGATTGCCAACAGGTTGATTAATCTGTGTATCACCTTGGGTTTACGACTCTTGTACCTAATATCAACTCTAATCTGCCCCTCCCCCACGAAATTAAAAAAAATCATCATTATGGTGCTTTGTATAAATTAATCACAGCAGTAAGAAACCTAATACCAACTCCTATTTCTTCAAAAAAAAAGAAAAAAACAAATCATCATTATAATGTCATTTATAATTAATAATATTTTCTCTAATTATTTGTTTACAATTAATCATATTTTTCCTAATGGAGACCTTCAAACCAAACATTCAACTTCGTACATTATGGTAATGGAGTCATTTCATCCTTGTCATGCTTGAAAATGACTCCCGTGGACCTAAAATGAACCTGATTTTTTTCAAGGCCACGTTTACTACTACTAACTTGGAAAAAATCCACCACCTTTTTAAGGCAATCGTATGCCATGTGCTCAGTACAATTTATCACGTGTGGAAATCAATGTAGGGCCCAGCACCAAATACTATCTTGTGACAAACCACCACACTCAGGTAAGGTGTGCCAACAGGTAGGGTCAATTGGGTCTAGATTTTCTACCTCTCGCTCATAGCAAGTTGAAGATATGACGACTCCTTTATTAAATGGGTCCAAGTCGGGTTGATGTTTTGTGACCCGAATCTGACCCAGTTAGACTTGATTTCCCTCCCTTATATTTTAGGCTGTACTTGGGTTTGCACTCTAAAACAGCGACTCTGTGTTTGGGTTAGCTCTTATGAGAGCAGAAGCAGCTCTTTGTCTACTCTTTATCAGAGCAGATAAAATCTGCTTTGAGATAAAACAAACATATAACAATTTTATCACTTAAAATTAGAGCAGATGAAGCGAGGAACTTTGTTACCAAATGTGACAGTAGTTCTCCCGCCGAGAGCTATAATCGCCTTTGGTATCACAGTTCTTCACCCCTTTTTAGGTCTTTCTGTCACGAGAGACCTAGTAGATTGTTGGCATCTACCAAAAGGAGAATGGATCCAAACACACCTTAACTTAATTTACTCAACCTATACTTGAAGGAGACCGGATCCAAACACACCTTAACCTAGTTTCCTCAACCTATCCAGACTTGACCCAAGTTTTTGGGGAACAATAGCCATCGAATTCTCAATAAGAGTACCTCTATGTGTCCGAACCATATTATTGGAGGTGCCAACATTGAAAATCTATTGACTGCTTTAAATTTGATGGTGGAGATAATTTTTCACCTTTAAGTTTACGAGAGGTGGTCTCCGAGACCATGTGTGTACCATCAAGATAGTTACTTTTTGATACTATGTGGCACAACTCTCAAAATGCGGCCCTAAAATAAGTTTGACAATTGGCTAGGTTGGATCAGGATTGAGGGGAAGATTTGGATGATTGGGATAGATCCATACCCCGACCCGACCCGACCCGACCCATTTGCACCCCTGGTCCACACTCAGTGCACAACAAAGTATCCCTCACACGTGTGATACCATCTGGCACAAGGTACAAACGTGTGATACCTTCTTCAGGCAAACAAAACGCATAACCGCCCCTTCAGCTCCAAAGCTCACTTGAAGAAAATCAATAAAAAAAAAAAAAGAGAGTATATGGGTTTCTTCAAATGGGAATCTCTGAATCTTTTTCTTCTTGTTCTTCTTCACCAATACTTATACCTGCCATGCAACGGTTCATTGAATCCGAAAGAGTCAACAAAAACCACCATAGATTTTCTCCAAGAAGCCCAGAAACCAGAGTTTGTTGAATGGATGGTTAGGATAAGGAGAAGATTACATGAGAACCCAGAACTTGGTTTTGAAGAATTTGAGACTAGTAAACTGATAAGGAGTGAATTAGATGAGATGGGTATCCCTTATAAGTACCCTATAGCTATTACAGGAGTTGTTGGAATTATTGGTACTGGTCAGCCACCTTTTCTAGCCATCAGAGCAGATATGGATGCTCTTCCTATGCAGGTTTTTTATTCAATTTTGCTTATAATTTTTTGGGATTTTTTTTTTTGGTATAAATTTTGGTGAATTGTTTTGTGACAATGTAAAGATTATTTGTAAATAAATGTATTTTAGATAGATATATGTGATATTTATAGTACAAATTTTGGTGGGTCATCAACATCTGATGAATCCTTTTTGGATTTGGGTGAGAGACATTGTTGGTGTTTGTGATCTGGCATTAGCAAAAAATCTGTATGTGTTAAAAATATATGATTTTTGTAATTGATTCTCACTACAGAACTAGCAGACAAAAATTCTGGTGTTGAACTTATATATTTTAGGTAGATATGTGCTATGGTTACGGAAACCTTGGATTCCGAGAGATTGATATTTTCAGGGTTGATGAGCTGGTAGAATTTGTCGCTATAGCTGATTATGTATATCTTTTCGAAGAATAAGATTTTTACTAGGATCGAAGTTTTTTCGGAACCAATTACAAGTAATGTAACAGTAACATGCTTCAATTGCATCAAATAAATTGCTTGTTCTTGAAATCCCTTTATTTATTATTTTGAATAATCTATGCTTTTCACCTAATTAGTGAAAAATAGATAATTATGACAGATGCTGAGCAAAATATGCTTTTCTATCTAATTTAGAAAATAAATTTCAGTTGAACCTTATAATTTATCATCATTTTTAGTCTTTCAAGGTATCAAAGTCTATTATTGGAATTAATGTCATTGGATATAGTTTCTTTGTTTGTGATTATTTTCCAAAATGCTAAATGGTTGATGGAATTGTAGAAAATATTAACTTTGTTTATTGGGTTGATGGAGTCTTCATATTATATAGGAGAGTGTGGAATGGGAGCACAAGAGTAAAATCCCCGGGAAGATGCACGCTTGTGGGCACGATGCTCACGTCACGATGCTACTTGGTGCCGCAAAGATCCTTCAAGAGCATCACGAGGATTTGCATGTTTGTTTTCTTTCACACTATTCATTGTTGGCTGATCTTACCTTTTATTTGCTGTCATCTTTTTATTCTTTAATTTACTTTAATAATATTTTGTGGGGTTCTTTTTCTATGTTTCATGGGTTTTAATCAATCTTTTGAAGGGTTTATGTAGTTATATATCCTTTCATTGTATTATATATGGTTTTTCTATGGTACACGATTTTTAGCAGATTCTATATCACTTTGAGTTTGTATTCAAGCATATATTTAGATATTTATTGTCTCAAGAGAACTTGGGCTTCATGTTCACTTTCAATTGCCTCTGAGAGCTTGCTAGGTCAAATTTCCGAGATGATTTTCCTTTTCTAATCTTCAGAATCTTTCGGTCAGTTCTAATTATTGATTGCAAGTGATGGTTTTAGATCTTGATCGTTGAATAAAGCCATCGAAATAACAATTACACATTATTATATATTAATAAACTATAAAATAAATAAATTTAATGTTTCGTCAGCAATAGCGTTCATCCCTTGCAAATATTAATCCATTGAGGCCCTAATTAGATTGGAGGAAGAACACCCTTTGGAACACCCATATAGTAACCAAAGTTATCAAATTTCCTCCAATAACATTACAATATCCATATATTTATTTCCTATTACATGAATACCTGATCCAATCAACTTCTGTATATCCAGTATGATCTTCAAATCCCATCATCATTATTACCATATCTCATCGATATGGGGGTCGGCTCTGCGAGTCTTATATCTCCGAAATTAGGCAAAGCAATGAGCATTTCGGAAGTGAAAACAGTATGAAAAATTAACTGTATAGAAAAAGTGCACTCAATTGCAGGCGAAATGAGATCGCTCTTTATCTTCCCCTTTTCTGATTCAGTAAAAAGAAGGCGAAACTAGATCACTAATGAGCCAAGTAAATTATTTCAAAATTCAAGAAGCTATCAGAAGCGAAGAAAACGGATTTTAGAGAGGAAAATATGTAAGAAAGGGATGATGAATGAAGTCATCTAAAAAGTCTAGAAATTGATTTAAGAAACTGCGGTGAATGAGGCGAAATGGATATAAATCAACAACATAATAATAAACCCAGAAAAAAGAAATCGATGTGTGGGGGATATGAATGAACAAATGAATGGGTGAGGTGGATTTAAGGAAGAGATAAAGGGTACTGCAAAAATATACCTTTAAAGTGGGTGGTGGAGTTGTGGTTGTGGTGGCGTGAGAGAAGTTGGAGATATCTCTGGGGTGTCAGAATCAAGTTGGTGAGCCCTGCTTGGCAACCCTTCTCCAAAAAGCACTTTTCAGGTGTTGTAAAAGAGGTGTGTTACATGCTGCTTCTCAAAAAAGTCAATCACATGTTGAAAATGGTGTTGGGTGAGAAGCAGCATTGGGCAGCTTTTCAATACAACACCATTTTCAGTTAGAGGTGGTCATGTTCTTGGGTGAAATGTGCTTTTCACTCAAACATTTTTCCCCTTAGAAAGTGCTTTTTAGAAAAGAGTTGCTAAATAGGGCCCGAATCAACAACGCTTTCCAGCTCCTCCATTGTTTTTTGCTTTTACGTCCCCATCCCATGATGATGAGCTTCTTAAAGAACCTGGAAGAAATAAGCAGTTGATCCAAATGATATATTTGACAACCGCTAAATTTGATCTAGCATACTGGGTAAGTGTAGTGAGTTGGTTCATGCAACTCCAAGATTTCCATATTTGGAATTTTGGATGCCATTTGTGGAAGTGTAGGATAAAATACTCCTCAAAGATGCCACATTTTTTATGTCCATGCACATACACACATTTGAAAGTTATACTGGATATGTGTGTATAATCTTCAAATGTGGTATATGTGTGAACATAAAAAATGTGGCATCTTTTAGAAGTCTT
Organism: Chloranthus sessilifolius; assembly: GCA_021018995.1. NCBI lineage: Eukaryota > Viridiplantae > Streptophyta > Magnoliopsida > Chloranthales > Chloranthaceae > Chloranthus > Chloranthus sessilifolius. The sequence continues at coordinate 46,012,730 of CM037593.1, read as the reverse complement.
AATTTATCTTACACTCCCATAAATGACATCCAAAATTCCAAATCTGGAAATCTTGGAGTCTGTATGAACCAATTCCCTACACTGCGAGATCGAATTGAGTGGTAGTCAAATATGTCATTTGGACCAACTGCTTATTTCTTCCAGGTTCTTTAAGAAGCTCATCATCATAGAGAAGTAGATTATGATTCAGCTCTATCAAAGAGAGCGCAAATTTCCAGTTTTTCTCCGAACAAACTTCTTTGACAATAGAAATCCCTTCCTTCAACCAGATAACTTCAATTCCCAAAAGATAATTTGCACATGGGCGAATGGGAGAGCTTGACTTCAAAGCAATCACGTACGTCTCAAGGTAATCATTGTCATATTTCTGGATAAAACCTCTTGCCACAAAACGTGTTACACCTTTAGATTGACAATGCATCGAGCATTGTCAATTTTGGCTTAGGTCTTAATGGGCTCAATTTTAGTTCGACCTAAAATCTAGAGTCAAAACTTGCCCATTTATTATCCTTGGGCTCGATTTGTCTCTTATTGGAGACACCTGAGACAACTTTATCGAGGGTATTGCCGGAGACATATATATATATATATATATATATATATATATATATATATATATATATATATATTATTTCTATTTTTTTCCTGGTTTTGGCGATACAAAGTCTGCGATACAGTATGGGCGCATAGACCGATATTGATATTTTAATCCTTGATGTACACCCACTAAAAACCAACCAAATGACTACTCTTTGGTGAGCTGGTGAGGTGACAAGTTTTAATGCATATCGATCAATAAAAAAAGGAAAAAATTCTAGCGCATCCAACTCTTCATCATAGCCCCCTCTTCCACTCTGGATGTACTATAGTTCCATGGAATTATAAAATTCTCTAGCAGTTGACATAGCCGGAATAGAAGCTTGAACTGAGGATGATGGATCATGTATGGAGCAAAATGATTCATGGGATCGAATGTACACGTTTTTCCTTATGAAGAGCACTAGATATCAAGATTAAAATACATAATGAGTAATAGAATACCTATCTCTAAGGGAAAGTCTTCATTGATGGTTGATTACTTAGGAACTATTCTCTTCTTTTTCCTTAGAAAATCTTGTTTCCTGCATCTGTTAGCGTTCTCATATTCATGATTGAAAAAAACCAATGCACTAGGGAATAGAGCTGATAGGAACAAATTCTTCAAGATATGAAAGAACACCTCTTATCACTACCATATTCCCTTAATTCAATTCTCTTCCTCATAATCAGATTATTATACTTACAATATGATATTCTTTGATAACCCAGATTAGCCTAGAAAGGGGTGAATAGGCAACCAAATTAAATTATTTTCTAAGCCTGCTAACAATCACACACCAAGCCCTTTTCAGGGAAACCTCCATGAGGCCTAGTCCAGACACACATATGAAAGTAAAAGCAATACAAAGTTTTCATGCAATATGCAATCCTAGACACTATAGAATCCTCGACAGCAGATCTATCACACCTTCATATGCAACGAACTTATCCGAGTCATTTCCTTTCATAGCATCCTTGATCTGTTACACAATCTTCATTAACCCATGATGATCCACTTGACTCCACAATCAATAAACATCTCAGATAAATGAAATAGAGTCCCCTTTTGCTTTAAAAGTAAAACATAGAATCCAGAATTCTCAAAAGGGATATTAAGGAGTTAGGGTTTTGCTCTTCAAACATATGAGAGACAAAAATGTTCTTTCAGAAGAGCTCCGTAACCAAAAATGAAATAAGATCGGTTTTATTTTAATATTTGCGAGAAAATCACGGAACTTGATTTACGGTTGACCGTTAGCTTTGTGACGATTTACTGTGACCACGTAACGGTCTACTGTGACTGAAGCATGGGTTGACCAAACCACATAAGGTTTCGATAAAACCAATTTTACTCTTTTAAGTCTTATGGAATTTAATGGGCAATCATACACCATTAAAATCTTCAAACACTGTCGCACGGTCACCTTCAACACTTGGCCAAACACATAATGGAAGTTTTACACAGTTTGGCATGTATGTGACAACGCGTGAGTTAACACAAATACACAATCAATTTGCAGGGAACCTATTAAAGGAAGGTAGCCAACTGTTTTATTACAATCCAAACGCACAGGGAGTAATGGAGAATATAGGAGGCGCATCAAATACATCAAAACATAAATAAATTTTCCACCTAAATTCAAAAAGTTATTTTATTTATAACATGAGACAATAAAATTTTTCCTAGCAATGGAATTTTATGACGTTCATTTCTGTAAGGAGCGTAGCGGCAACCTCCTACAGAAGACAATTTTTCGCTCTCCGACTCCATTCTGCTGTGGGTTATAGGGACAAGAAATCTGCATCCCGACACCATGGCCATGATGATGCTCCCGACAGTCATTGAAAATATATTATCTTTAATTTTCATCCTTGAAAGCATTAATTTTGCTGCTAAATTGATCGTTTACCATCTTTGGGTATTGTTCAACTATAGTTGGAACTTCATCCTGAGATTTCTTAACTTCACTGCTAAATTGATCTTTTACCATCTTATGATATTGTTCTACTATAGTTCGAACTTCATCCTTAGATTTATTTAAGATAAACCCGATTAAATCTTGAAGCATCATCAATAAACAACATATAGTATCAGAAGGAATTAAAATACAAATATAGTATCAGAGTGACTTAAGTGTACATGTGATTGACACCTTTTATGAATTCTAAAAGAAAATATTAACATTTTTTAGACAATTCATCAATTACACACTAATTTTGATTTCCAAATAAATTTGGTAACATTTATATCTGAACAAAAATGCCATGGATGCATGTTTCCATGCGTCAGAGTGAATAAGCATAAAGGGAAATTCACAAGGTTCATAAATATTGAATACTAGGAGAAAAAGATCCCTGACACTGTTTAGGGAATTCCCAAGTTGCAGAAAGGGTTTCAAGCATTCTGTCTGAATTAATGAAAGGACACACAGTTGAAGTAATTTACTGGGTTGATGCCCCAAATGCGCATGCTACAAGAAAACACTGATACAGGAACAACACCTTAACAAGTTTTGACTTTTGTTGATCATGTAGGTATAGTCATTCTGATTCACATTTTCTTCTATTATTTTTCAGATTAGGTTGGTTTTATCAAGATTTGATATTTCTTGTAGTAATAGCTCTGTCACTGAAATTTGTTGTTATTGGGTTATTGGAGTGCCTTTTTCAGATTATCCATATCCTCCTTGGAAAATATTCGTTGCCTTGAGGGATTATAAAACTTCAGTTGGTTAAATCAGTCTCATTTCATGTCTGAACTCAATAAGATTACTAACATAAAGAAAATTGAGCCCTATTGACATCATAACTGCAGTTTCTTTTTTTCTACTACCTTTTATTTCGTATTAGCACTATTTTTGGCTTGATATCTGTTTTCTAGAGTCACAAATATGGGAAACAGGAAGCACGAAAGTAGGAGTTGCAAGGGCAAATAATTTTTTTTGGTTACTATGGTTTAACCATGAAAATTTTCAAGTGTTAAGTGCTTTTATCCTTTTGCCACTTCTCTTTAATCCTTCCCCAAGAGTCAGCTGTGCTAGGGATACAGGACTCACAAATATGGGAAACAGGAAGCACGAAAGTAGAGCAAATAATTTTTTTGGTTACTATGATTGACCCATGAAAATTTTCAAGTGATTGCACCTTTTAACCTTTTGTGGCAACTCTTTGTCCTTCCCAAAGAGTCAGCTGTGCAGGGAGACAAAATATATATTGGTAACAATGATAGAAACTTCTCATGGTGATGAAAAATATCAAAACTCGAAGTAAAATAGCTGACATTTGAGAAGGTGATCTTGCATGTTGAAAAATGAGGTCCTTTCCATAGCTTTTACAATTACCAATGAAAGTGCAGCTTAAGCAAGCTTGGTCCTTGATACTTTGCAAAGAAGACGACTATAGTCAATTCCATAAACTGAACTGCACTATTTATTATTATTATTAATTTTTAAGTAGCTAATGGCATCCTATGAATGATAGAGTAGTACAACTTATGAGGGTGGCTGATCTAGATGCGGAGAGGTCAAGGGTAACAAAATACTAATGTAAGATTACAACAATGGAAAACGTGATCCAATCATTAATACTGATCTATATGCTCCCTCTTTAGCCAACATATCAAGCTCGATGCAGGGTCGGCCCTGAGATTTTGGGGGCCCAAGGCAAGTTCCTAAAATGGGGCTCCTCTTTCATGTAAATCTTACAAAAAAAATTCCCACATTTTTTTTTTTTTTTGATAAAGAAAATAATACCCATTGCTTTTAGGTTACAAATATCTCCATATTCCATCTATTGTTTATAATTTGAAAATGCAACTAATAAGATAACGGAAGCATATTTAAAGAAAAATGTAACACAAAAAGAGAAAAGCTAAATATTAGGACGTACCCAACTGATCGAATAACCCAACCAATGACATTTTAATATTTTTTATTACTTTAACTGAGGGTGAATCTTTCACTATATTTTTTAGCACTTTAACAGTCTAAAAAAGTTTCAAAAACAGGTTCATTGGATAAGCCTCGTTGAGTAGATCCAAATTGACAGGTCATTTGCAAAAAATGGAATTGTAACGAGCATTAAATCGCTATTTTAAGTTAGGGTCATTTCATAAGAAAAGTTGTGTGTGTGTGTGTGTGTGTCTATATATATATATATATATATATATATATATATATATATATGTAAGGGTACCTCTAAACGCACCCACATCCCAGACCCCTTGAAAACCATTAATCCTTCGAATCATATGACGAAGATCGTTTTTCACTAGTATCTTTCACTCAATAGATCTTGAGATGATGGTGCACCTATAAAACAGTTGGTTTGTGATTCAACATGTCATAGATCCCCAACAAAATGGCCTTAAAATCACATTTGAGCGTGATGTGTGCCATATGATTCAAGGGCATTTTTTGGGGATTTGTGACGCATGGAAAAAAAATTGACCGTCTGATTGGTGGGCCATGATCTGAAGATCTATTTTGTGAAAGATACGTATGAAAAGTGATCTCCATCATCTCATTCGAAGGAATCAATGGTTTTCAAAGAGTTTGGGACATGGGCGCTTTTGGAGAACGCTTGGGCGCATTTAGAGATACCTTATATATAAAGAATTTGGTCAAACAAATCTGATCCGATCAAAATTGGGCCAGTGAATCTACTGGGTCAATACATATGGCCCGCCTGGCCAAGTGAGGTCATCGACTACTACAAAAAATAATACTATTAGCGGCATGTGACGGGGCCAATACTCGAGCTTGCAGCATGGTACGTGTGGCACGACATGTGGTGCCAGGAGGGCACGCGACATGGGGCCAAGTGGGCCTGGCAACGTGGTCGCGCTGCGAGGATGCGACACGGTCACATGAGGGTAGGACGCGGAGCGTCACGGTCGCGACACGGACGCGACATAGCTAATGTGGGCTAGCGATGCAAGAGGCGTTGCGATATGTCAAACCAAGGGGTTTGAGGTTCTCCTGCCATTCTGGCTGAATGACTGTTTTACCCTTATATAGGGGAAGGGAGCTTGAGAGCTATTCCCCCGCACACGGGGCCTTGCGTTGCCAGAGGGGGCGCAAGTGTCTCCTAGGTTTGAAAGGGTGGGCCTAGGACGTCGACGCAGCGATGCTGTGTGGCACCCAAGGATCAAAATGCCGGTTTTCAAGTATCGTCGCCGAAATCGATGTCGACGATACGCACGGAACGATATATCGGACGATACATTGAATGTATCGTCCAGTATTAGCCATATAAATGGGCGATACGGTACATTTAATGTACCGTATCGTCCACCTTCGATACCGATACGTATCGTCCGATATGTATCGGTATCGGACGATATTTTGATCCATGGTGGCACCCAAGGGAGGTTGAAGTATGGCTCCGGACTACGCGTCGCGGTGCATACGGCTGGGCAACCTCGCGTGACAACACAAGGGCGCTGCGTGGGACTCAGTTGAGCACGACAGCATGTGGGCTAAGGATGAACGTGTGCTAGTAATTCGGAACGCACACGAAGGCAAGCTGCGTGGGACTCAGTTGGGCACGTGAGCGCGAGGCACAAGGTTGTGGGCTTGGTTCGGCGCGAAGCAGGTTAGTGCAAAGGCATGAAGCTTGAGCGCAAGTTGATACAAGGTGTATGGCGATCGTAAGGCACGATGAGCCGGGTGGTAGGCCGTGAAACAGAGGTAACCACATTAGGGGAGTTCCCGTTCTCTAGGCGGTGGTATCGAGTGATGTGATGGGTTGGTTTAGCGCGTAGCAAGCGCGCCGCTGGCTGAAAGCGTCGAAGACGCCCGCATGCTTGGTATCGGCAGTATGACCTAGCGGCGTTGAAGGTGCCATGGGGACCGAGGTTGCGAAGTGCGACACTCGTGACAGTACCAAAACTGCTAATACCCTTACCGTTATTAATAGCCTTTAATAGTTTTTTTGTTAATAGCGACAGTTTTTTACAGCTAAAAACTGCCGCTAATAGTCTTATTTTTTGTAGTGAGACCTGACCAATGACCTGCACCGACCCAGCCGAGACTCGATCCATGACTTATTAAAAAAAAAATGCAAATATGGGACTTGGGAAGAATTGAACCCATAGCTTGTTGGATAAAAAATAAAGCAACAATAGTCATCCCTTAACCTAACCAAATAAACAATTAAATTGTTTCAATACTCTTGTACATTAAAAATTATATTAAGTAACTAGATGGTAAACAATTCCAAGATTTGGAGGCCCCAAATAATTTGGGGGCTTGAGGCGGCCGCCTCTTTGGCCTTGGCCCAGGGCCGGCCCTGGCTTGATGTTAGCCTCTCTTGCGTCAAATCTGGTGATAGCATAAGTAGTTTATCATATCCCAGATCCTATTCATATGCAGTTGCAATCCCCAAGGATCTTCTGAACACTTTCTGATCAATGCTACACACTTTTAGAATCACCACCCTTGATGGTGAGCAGATCTAGATTTATATCTTTGATCATCTGAATTCCATCATAAAGTGGAAAGAATGCTTAAAATTTGTTAGAAATGATCAAAATTACTTTAGTTTAAATATTCTTTGTTCCAAGTTTGGGGTTAGTATTCCACTATTCCTCTTTTGCTGTCTCAAAATTTCCAAACATTTGTTTTACACAGCATAGATTTTCAAGTGTTCTCATGTGTGAGAAAAGTGATCTAGTTGAAAAAAATTTTGCCTATTGATAAACAAAAAGCACAATAACATTTTGATGCGGGAACTTACTAAATGCAATGTTAGGGCTGAGATTAGGATTAAAATTAATTTAATCAATTAAAATAACAATTTCTCATAACAAATTATCACGAAAATTCTAGAAATTTAATTAGGGGATTTAATTTCGGCCCAAAATAGTGTTACTTTCGTGTACATTCCCTATCGCGGATCTAGAAGACTAGGGTTCTTATGAACGGCTAGATCTCTGATAATTTTAGGGCGTCGAACGAACTTGCAAGCGGATACAAAATATTGATTTGGGGCTCTTATGAGATCAATAAAATAATTAGGATTACGCTACTTACGCAAGCCGTAGATCTAAAGAAGATAGAGATGGAAGAAGAGTTGGCCTCGCACTAAACCGTAAGCGGGAATCGAAGAATCGCTCTCCGTTTTGAGAGAATCACACCCTCACAAAAGTTAAAAACTCTCAATTTTGTATAAGCAATTTTAATTAACCAAAAAAGTAATAATAAAAGTGTTTACAAGCCTTTAAATAGGCTAGCCAATGCATAAAATTAGAAATCCTATTATAACTCTAATTCCTAATTCAAATAAAAGAAATATCCTAATTCTTCTAAACAACAAAGTCCTAAAACAATAAGAAAACTAATCCTATTTCTAATAAAAGAAACAACTCTTACTTTCTAAAATAAAATAATAAAAGATATTAATCCTAATTCAATTAGGATTATTGAAATTCGTCACTTTATGTCCAGCTTCCGAAAACTGACCATAACTTCTTCAATACTTGTCAGAATTGCTCGAATTTTGGCTCGTTGGAAAACTACCTCGATAAGCTTTCAAATATGACCAATTTCGTATCAATCCGACTTCGTTTGACACTTCAAAATAGGCCAAACATAAAAGTGACGGGATTAAAAGTTGAAGACCCTAATAAATTTTGGATTTTCTTCTTTTTGATCAAACGGGTCTTTAACGGGCCTTTTTTTAAAAACCCATTCATGGGTCCACTTTCTATTTTGATATCTCCTCTTTATCTGATGACGATTCAAACAAGTGGATCTAAAATTCGCATCACATTTATAGGTTGTGGTTTGAGGCATTTAAACAGAGTTTTATCTTATCAATCAGTTATAAATTCTAATACTCATCTTTTCTTTATAGTGGAAAGTCAAGGTAATGCTAGACCAAACACTAAAACCCTAATTATGCAATTTGAAATTAAATTGGGATTTATTTGAGCAACGGAAACATTAAACTCATGCCAAAACACATTGTAGGGACCTTGGTTTTTCATCGTCTTGACCTGTTGACTTTTGTAGAGGAAAAGTGACTAGTGTGCGTTTGGTTCAGTATTGGTCAAACTTTAGACTGATAACAATATATTCCTGAGCCCCAGCTCTCCTTTGTGAGACTTAAATTATCTATGAGAAGAATATATGTACATGAGTAAGTAAATAAACAAATATTACTATATAAAATAATAACAAGAATTAATATGTGTAAAAATACACACAAAACTGTGTGTAAGATCAGGCTAAGGGTCGAATACGGGTTCATTGTAGAGTTCGAGTGGTATGCAACACAATTTTGTGTGTATTTTTACACATTAATTCTTGTTATTATTTTATATAGTAATAGTTGTTTATTCATTTACTCATGTACATATATTCTTCTCATAGATAATTTAAGTCTCACAAAGGATTACTGGGCCTCGGGAATATATTGTTATCAGTCTAAAGTTAGACCAATACGGAACCAGAAACACACACTAGTTTACTTTTTCTCCCTAAAGTCAATAGATCAACACGATGAAAAACCAGAGTCGCTACACATACAATCATTAACGAAAATGATATGGTGAATGCTGAGGAAGAATTGCATCCCAAATTTATATATTGAGATTATCAAAAACATGTATGAGAAGACGGTAACTAGTGTAAGAACGACGTGTGGAGAGACGAATGAGTTCTCTGTTGAAGTTGGGCTGTATCAAGGCTCCGCCTTGAGTCCTTTTTTGGTTGCCTTAGTCATTGACTCATTAACCATAGATATACAGGAGGAGATCCCATAGTGCATGTTATTAGTAGACGACGTATTAATTGCCAAACAAGGAAATAAATAAATGATAAACTGATATTATGGAGAAAAGCTTTGGAGTCAAGGGTTTGAAAATTAACAGAACAAAGACAAAATACATGAAGTGCAAATGTAGTGAACATGATAGTCTAGACGAAGATTTAGTCGAAATAGAAAGTCATTTAGTGCCACATTGCCATAGATTTTGCTACTGAGGCGCTATTTAAAACCAAATGGTGGATTTGAAGAAAATGTCTCAAATAGGATTAATACAGGTTGGATGAAATGGAGGCAAGCTAGTGGAGTATTATGTGTTCCAAGAGTTCCACTTAGATTAAAGGGACTTTTATAAGACGACGGTTAGACCTGCCATATTATATGGTGTGCAATGTTAGGATACGAAAAAGCAACAAGAAGATAGAGTGCATGTGGCCGAGATGCGTATGTTGAGATGAGTGTGTGGAGTAACAAGAAAGGATAAAATATGAAATGAGTACATTAAAGAAAATTTGATAAATGGACCTATGAAGGGAAAAATTACTGAGTGTCGTTTGAGCTGGTTTTGGATATGTTCATCGGAGGCCAAAAGCAGATCCTGTATGAAGGGTTGAGACTCTACAAGCACAAGGACGTAGGATAAGAGGAAAACTAGTGAAGACCTGAATAGAAGTTGTGAGAAGGGATATGAAGGATTGCGAATATACAGAGAGCTTAGAAACGAGTGGATAAATAGGACTCGCAAAGCCGACCCCAAATAGATTGGATAAGGCTATGATGTTGATTCAAATAATTTAGTTCAATTAGCCACGCAGCCCCTTCCAAATTAAAAAAATAGGGTTCTAATTATAGAGCTCGATTTTCCCTCTAGTTTAGGGCACCAAGCGTCAGTCAAAAGTGATCTCTTGACTTCCTCTCTAAGGTTCAAAGGATTTGTGGCTCAAAAGGGGATAACATAATAAAAGGGAAAACAAATAGGGTTGGGAGACTATGAAGATGAATGTTTAAAGAAAATAATCTAGCAACAATAGAGAATATGGAGAAGAAGGGGATTTCTTAGGCTTAAATAAAAAATAAAAAAAATAAAAATTACCTTGCACTAATCAAGAGAAGAAGAAAGAAAAAGATAGTGAAAAATCTTGGTCTCGCATTAAAGAATATCTTGGCCTCACACCAAATCTTGAGAAACGAAGAATCACTCTTCAAATTGAAAGAAGCTCTCTCTCAAACATAATTTTCATTCATAATAATCATCATCATTCATAATGGTCTTTACAAATCTATTTATAGCAATTAAGAAATTCCAAACTAAGTCTAAATTAACTAGGCTAAAACACCCAAAAAAAAGCTCACAAAATAAAGCTAAAAAAGGAAATCTTGCATCTTAAGCCGTTTGCGAACGTAACTCACGGTCGACTGGGAGTTGGGTCACGGTCGTCTGTGAAGTGCAATTGCTCTTTTCTTTGCAAGAACAAAATAGTGTATTTTCACGGTTGACCATCAATGACCCATGGTTGTTCGTGATTCTTCTTCATGACTTTCTTCCTTAAGCTTTGATGCTTCTTCCTTTAGTCCTCCATGTGCTTGTCCTCCCGATATGGAGTTGTTTCTCTTGGTGCACATGTGGACATGGGTCTTCAGTCGCCCTTCTAACACGTTATGGTGAACCTTGATGCTCTTAGATCTTTTCTTGCACCCCTAAGCACCATGCATGAGTCAATGTCCGCATCACAAGGGTACCTTGCCCTTTGCGGCAGCTCAACGCCATCTCGCCAAAGTTAGGCTACTCTCCATCAGCTTTGATACCACATGACCGGAAACGCTGCTCCATTTGCAGCCCCATGATGCCTCCTAGGTCTCATGGCTATCTATCTATCCTTGATGCATACCTACCTGTCTGTTGCATGCCCCAACATCTTCTTCTTACATTGGCAACAAGACTTTCCCTCTAATTCCAACCCCAACCGTTACATGGCCTACTAGCACTTAACCCTATGCCTCATACATGGTCCCTTAAATTCATTAGTTGCACATTAGATCACCAACATATCTCACATGCATATATGAACTTACTTTTGCCTGGTGCTTACCACCAATACATGTCTTTTGGACGCCTCACATGCACATATGAACCTGCTTTTGTCTGGCCCTTACGGCAACATGCCCCTTTTTCTCGAGGTTCTGACCTACTCTGGCTCCAATCCACAAGCCTGTTTGATCCATTATGTATCCTAAAAAAAAGTTATACCCACTGCAGAAGGCTCCTTCTTTTAGCAGGTTCTGGGAGAGGTAGATGGTAGGCAGTCTTAGCCCTATTTTGGAGAGGCTGATTCCCGGACTCGAACCCACGATGCATCACGTTGAGCAGAAAAAACTTGCTATTGCACTAAGGTCTGACCTCTACCATCATGTATCTTGTGCACAACAATTTCCGTTGCAACTAACAAGTAAATCACATCAACTTGCCATGTGTACAACATACGTCTTAGTCGTATCCCATCATAAACTTTGCCCATAAGCCATCTGACACTGGCATGCTGCTTACCCAACTACCCCTACATACGCCGATGTGCATAATATCCGTGACATAAGAACATCCTCCTGGGTAGCATGACATAGTGCCCTTTAAGCACCATCCTTTGGTCAAGGAGAGCATTGACATTCTCAGGCTCCCATGCATGCGGTAGTCCTCTGACTTCTGCGCGCGCGCGTGTGTGTGTGTGTGTGTGTGTGTCTATATATATATATATATATATATATATATATATATATATATATCCTATACAAGGTATCCAACTTATTTTGAACAAACATGTAAAACAATTGTAGAAAATTCATAAATATAGTTTAAATGTTTTGAACACACTGCAATCTATATATGAATATAATTAAATAAAGTTGGTAATAAATAATCGTTATAGGTAGGTTGAAATAATAATTAAATTGTTAAAAAATGATTAATTAATTTGGTTAACTATATAAGACATTAGATATGATTCATAAACTGCGAATGATTGACAAAGTGGGTATAATTTGAAATTCATACGACTAATTTTTTACCAAAGCTACATGTATACAAAATGCATATAAAAAAACTCGTTTCATTTACAATTTAAGACATGAGTTACCTATCTTGAGCCAATCCAGGTCTATGAAAGATGGGCCATGTGATAACAAATAATTGTCATTTCCATCTCAAACAAGAATAAAAGTAGGGCTAAGATCGGAAGATCTGCTACCCATAGAACATAATCCCCATTTTGCTACTGCTTATGATTGTAGGCCTGTTCCGGTTGCTTATTTCATAAGGCCATACTAGCATGGATCAAAATACCGGAAAACCGATACGCATCGTCCATGTCTCCAGGACGATACTTATTGGGTATCGTGCGATACATTGAATGTATCGGTTTGATACATTTTTTTTTTTTTCAAAAAATCACAAAAATACTAAAAAAATCCGGAAAATTATATTTAATGGTTATAAATATAATTACATAAAAAAATTTCTATTTATTTTAATTTTTTTAAAATTTATTTAAGGCTTATTTGATGCTTATGTTTTCGTTATGCTTTTTCAAAATTAAAAAAAAATGTGGATCATGGTTTAGGGTCAATGACGACCCTGACCACTGATTCTTGCAAAACCGATATTCTTCTAGTTGGCTCATTCACTATCCTAAATCCCTTCTTAATCACCAACTTAACAAGTGCACTTAAATAGTACTACTACTTATAGCCTACTACAACATAAAACGTAATTTTTCAAAGATTCCATTGGATATATATTTGTTAAAGAAGCTATGTTAAAAAATTTATGTTAACCATAGATCAAAAAATTAAAAGGTACATTATATATGGAAAACTTACTTTAAAGCCACATTGAATTTCGTGGTGGTTCTTGGCCCTTTGTGATCATCACCATCGGTGCCCGAGTTTTCCCTATAGTGTTGGCCATAGTGATACCCATGATCATATGTGTCCCTTTGAAACCGAGGCATTAGCGACGAATATGACTCAGTGTAATAGGTAAAGGTCAATCCTCCAAAAATTTGACCAACAAAGTCATATGGCCCGGGGTAGTTGGTTGAGGCCGGTAGTATGAGTTATTGGTTGCTGAATCTTCGGTGTTTTGCAAACTAAATCCCCCGAAGCTAGCTGTCATATAACTCAAATCATATTATGGACCTTGTGGTGGTGGTGGTGGTGTTTGGTAAGATTCTGATGCTTCTCTTCCTTCAACCCCTCCACCTCTAAATATAGGAGTGTCAAACATTGTTACCGATTCATCATCCCATGTGGTAATACCTCCGTAAGAATAATCGGGATCAATATCATCCCCTCCACCACTAGTGCCAACGTGAGTTTCATCGCCTCCACCATCACCCCTAGCACCTTTGTCATCATCATTATCACTACCGGACTGCGTTTCATCATCAGATCCAACCACTGAATGACGATTCAATCTTCTTTTCTCCCTAGGTGGTTGGAAACCTACTCTGCCGCTATTCTTTTAGCATCATCCAACCATGCAGTGCTCTCACTATTCAACACTGGCTCTTCTCTCTCTTCAATCCACTGATTCAAAGGGCCATCCTCCATGAATATCTAATCCAACTCGATGAGATTAAAATATTCACTATTTGTAAGGTAGAATATGATAGATGAATTAGTATATGCCTCGTCAATTACATCAAATAAGAATTGTATGAACTAAGACTTCATATAATTGCTTACCACGGTTGGTACTCTGCATATTCCTGACCCTTAATCATATGTTGTTGTAGTGGCAGTAGACTAACTTTTCCAATCGTTCCATAGTTAGTCTATTCCTTGTCTTCGTGTGAATGAGAGAGAAGGTACTCCAATTCCGCTCATAGTTGGATGAGAAACATGTTTGCGATAAAACGTGCATTGCAACCCTCCTCAGTATCGGACTATCACCTCCATAGTGCATCCACCAATTAGTGGGTTTATCGTACTGGATTTGGGATTGCGCCAACTTTGTCCCAAATGACCCATGTCTCTTGCGGAATATGTCAATTTACAAAGATGGAATACATTAACCCACATATCAATAAACAGATCATATGACATTTGACTTATTAGTTATAAGGTATGATTACTCACGTCTCTTATGGCTTGACCTTGATCCGCCAACTCAGGGAGCATTCGTTGGTTCACATTGAGCAAATCGCTGTATACTTTATCGGCCTCACTCAACTCGAAACATTTGCGTATACTGGAATGCCAGATTCAAGTAGTGTGATATACATAAAATATGAGGAATCTCATTAGTATATGGAAACAGTGAATAATATGAAAATAATAAATAAATAAAAATCACTACATAAGCAGTTCAATGTTATACCTGCAACATGCAAGTACTGGTGGAATTGTGTATTCCACCTCTTGTCGATAATCGCTCAATATCGTTTATATTTTGTATGACATTTGATTTTAATAGCCAATTTTGTCTTGTCCGTTGACTAGTAAACATACCCCATCGTTGGTTTCTCATCACCATCTACCAATCTCAACACTTGCACTAACGTGGTAGTGACGACAATCAAGTGGTCAACATCTGCCCAAAACTGAGGGCTGTAGATCACGTTAGCAACTTTTTTGCTAGTAGGTCTCTTTGATCGTGGGAGATCTAACTCATATTTTCTCCATTCTTTAGACCAGACCATGCTTTCCAGCTCACGCCTATATCTAGCTAAACTCTGTAGGGCTAGAAATTGTGTTAACCGTATAACCGCAGGCCGGAGCAGCTCGTTTTTAGTGAAGTCTCATTAAATTCACCAACTTGTCACTGTTGTACAGATAAGAATGTGACGTCCCGAAAATTTTCGTTTTTTCCGAACAGTCCAACTCGGTGTGCATACCCGATTGGTCACGTAGCTGCCAGTGTAAGTTAGTAGAGTAAAATTAAAATGTAAAAGTACCTTAAGTGAGAAAGAATGAGTTAGTGGTGATATTGACCATTAGATGAAGTACCGTACACCGACCGGTGTACCGGCTTAACACCTAAAACAAAACCTTTGAATATAAAAGCAAACTTGATAAGAGATTTAATTCTTTTACTTGTTGTTTGAGAAATTGTTTGTAAAGAGAGGAGAGAAAGAGAGCTCTAGATTTTCTTCTTTCGGAGTGTTGTGTGTGCGAGCTTGGAGGTCGACGTAAAATCCGTGGATAGAGGATTGACGTAGATCCCCAAATTCTGACTTTGAAACCCTCTCTTGGGAGAGATCACGTGGATCGAGGAATCGACCACTTAAAGGTAAGCAAAGATGTGTTCAGTTGTGATTTATAGTTAAGATATGAGTGGAAAATTAGAAGCATAGGAGTTAAATTGAGAAAAAATGAGTTAAGAATGAAGAAACCCGTGTTTTTAAAGAATCTGTCAAAATCGATCGATCGAAATAAGTATCCGATCGATCGATTTTGACAGGACAAAAATGTGAAGGTTTCTGGAGAAACCGATTGATTGAAATGAAATTCGATTGATCGATTTGTGAAACCTATCGATCGAAATGTAATTCGATCGATCAATTTTGGAGTCTAATCGATCGGTTTGAGCACTGATCAATCGGATTGTAAAAACAGTGAGCGTGTTAGGAGTTTCTGGAGAAACCGATCGAAATGAAATTCAATCAATTTGAAAACCGATCGATCGATTTGGGAACCGATTGATCTGATTGTGGCACCAGAAGTATATGGTTTTCTGAAGAAACCGATCGATCGAAATAAAATTCGATCAATCTATTTGGAAACCGATCGATTGATTTGGGAACCGATCGATCGGATTGTGACCTGAGAGATATGTAAATTTTCTGGAGAAATTGACCAATCGAAATGGATTTTGATTGATCGATTTTGGAAGCCGATCGATCGGTTTGGGATTTGATCGATCGATTTGGACAGATTCAGAGATTTGGTCTGTTTTTTGTAAGGAAATTGGGGAAGACTTTATAACGTCCCGTTTTGCATATCTTTTGACGTATAGAATGTAAATGATTGTGCTCTAGGTGTGATCATGAGTGTGTGCTAGGAGGGCTAGCTCGGAACAAAGGAATCTTTGTGTTAGCTCCGCGTTGAAGTAGGGAAAATTCTGTAATATGTGAATTTGATTGCAACTAGTATGGATTTTGCGATGTGATGGAAGTGTGTGTGATTTATGAATTTTTTCATTTATTAAGCATGAATTTCGTATATAGTTTCAAATATGAAAACGTGTGTGTGTGCGCTCAGAAAGATTTATGTGTGTGTGAAATCAGAAAGATATGCATAAGTGTGTGTATAAGCTTGGAGATTTAAACTCTAAATCTAGTTGTAAATTACCACATTACACGGTGATAAACTATATGTTAGACTTCGCACATTGATTTAAGAATTCATGTGAAACGAACCTCTTGTGCTTCGGTACGGCGGGATATCCGTTCTTTGTTTACCTATATGCGGTAATAAAAACTTCATTCGGCACAAGTCTTTCTCATTTGAAGGGGCTTGGGCATTGTGAAAATGGTTCATTGAACGACGATGGTTGGGATTCCCATTGGTATATGTGTGGCTCTCGATGCTATATATGCTCGAGATTGTATTTAAGTGATTGATTTAAGTTTTTTGTATTGTGAGAAAAAATTTAGAAAATCATATGAACTTGCTTTGAAATTTGCTTTTGATATCAGTTATGTGTCAATTTAAATACTTTAAAATTGAATCTTTACAAGAAAACATGTTTTAGATTATGTCATGAGATATATGTGTGATGTGAAGATTTGCATGTTATTCCTGTTTCCCTATTGAGCTTAGATGTTAGCTCACCCACGACTATACGTCACAGGTACAGGTGTAGATGCGGGTACTGAGGACATTGATCCTGAAGACCCAGAGTACATACCTGAGGAGACTGAGTCCCCTCCTGACGAGTTCTTCAAGTGGGCTGAGCTGTGAGTGTTTGTTTTGAGATTTATCTGTAAGGCTTGGTACGTCCAACCAGTTTTTTCAGAACTTGTGTAATTATGTCATACAATATTATTTTGCGAACCATGTTTTGGTGACGGTCGGTCGTCACCGGTAGTTTAGTTTGGTTCTTTTGTCCATGGGTTTTTGCATGGAATTAGAACCATCTTTTGTCATGATCGTGACATTGTCATTATATAGAATTGGAGATTTAAATTCCTTATGATGACTCTATCTGCTTAGTTAGAATATATGCTTTATTTCCGCTTTGTGTGTGGATGCAAAGTGTTCAGTGAGTTCGGGGATCACCTTATCGGCCGTCCGATGGCACGGGTTTCCGGATTCGAAAATCCGGGCTGTCACAGTTGGTATCAAAGCATATGCTTTAGAGATTTCTGACAAGCCTTAGATGTGGATCATATGTTTAAGATTTTGTCACAATATAGGGACCTTCTGCTAATGAAACTTTGGTTTCATGTTTGCAGAACATTATTATGTCCACTAGAGGTACAGGTAGACCGAGAGGCGATCACGGACGGAACCTGAGAAGTGGGGATGAAATTTCCATTATTTCCAATAGAGTTCCGCTTGGTAATAGGGAGGTTTCGGAAGGAAGTATTCCGGAAGAGAGAAATCAAGAAAGAAATAAAGAGAGAGGAAAGACAGAGAATGGCGCAAGCCATGGAAGCCGTGACAAATGGTATGGCTCAATAGACGACACTGGTGCTACCAATAATGCCAATAACCATCAGCAGCCACCTACACCTCCGATTCCACAGACGCCATCGACCTTTGTTGAGTTTAGGAGATTGAGACCTCCTAGTTTCTACGGTCAGACGGATCTGCTTGAAGCGGAAAAATGGCTTAATCAGATCGAGAAACTGCTCCAAAGGCTATCATGTACGTAGGAAGAGAAAGTGAGTTGGGCCTCTTTTCAGTTAGAGGGAGAAGCCGATCCGTGGTGGAAATCATTCTTAAGGATGAGAGAACAAGACAATCCAGATGGATTGTGGACTTGGGAGGAATTTGTTGAGGTATTTAACAAAGAGTATTTCCCCAAGTAGGTGAGGAACTAGATGGCAGCAAAATTTATGACGTTGGAGCAAGGAGGAATGTCCGTACGAGAGTACGACACAAAATTTACAAGGTTGTCTAGATTTGCTCCGTAGTACTTGGCTACGAAATTGATGAAGGCCAACAAATTTGAAAGCGACTTAAGGGCGATTATTCGTGATAGGATCTCCGTGCTAGAGTTGGAGACCTATGGAGCAGTGATGGGAAAGGCGCTGGGTGCCAAGAAGGATATCGATGATATATATAAAAGGCGGGACCAGCAGAACAAGGGCAAAGCAGGTCAAGGGAGACCAAGCAATTACGAGTCGGTGAACAAAAAGCCAAGATTTATAGCACCACTCTCAAGACCACCTACCCAACCCAATTACTCTAGACCACCTATGCCCTTCTTTTAGACCTTTCCGTTATGAGGGCCCTGCTACCACTACAGGAGTATCAGTTACCCAGGGGTTCTCTAGGGCAGCATCATTCACTCCGGCTGAGACATGTCCTCGATGTGCAAGTCTCACAAGACCTCAGATTGTAGACGGGGTACGGGAGGATGCTTCAAGTGTGGAAAGGTGGGGCATATGATCAAGGATTGCCCTTATTTGAGGAAGGAGAGGATGACATCAGTTGCTATGCTGGCCTATACGGACTGCGAGGCCTATTGCCCAAGGGTGTGCATATGCCGTTACTGCTCAGGATGCCCAGAGCAACAATGATATCATTCAAGGTGAAATTTTCTATTTTAAATTCAATATATATATATATATATATATATATATATATATATATATCATTGATTGAAATTTAGATAAAATGCATAAAATTAAAAGCAGTCTTTTAAATCCTATTGTTTACATACTTAGCTCTTGGTGCATATGTAATTATTTAAATATGTATGTGATGTAGGTACTTTGCAAATGTATGGTAAGGGCGATTATCTTTGTTATGAAGCAACTGTGTTGTTATGAAGCAACTGTGTTGATAGACCCAGGGTCTACTCACTCGTTTGTGATGCCGCAGTTTACGAAGAAAGTGAAGGTCATTCCCGAGACCTTAGATTTTATTTTGGCAGTATCCGTCCCAACGAAAAATTCAGTTAGTATCGATACAGTGTGTCGGTCAGTTGTAGTCGCCATAAGGGATTACGAAAGTCATGAATTGGTGGCGGATTTGATCCTGTTGGATATGCAAGGATTTGATGTAATCCTTGGCATGAATTGGTTATCCACGCATGGCGCGAGTGTTGATTGCTGGAGAAAAATTGTTACTTTTCGATCGAATACGAGTAGATCGTTCAAGTTTCTAGGCATGCGATCAACCTTCGCACCGCTTATCTCCGCAGTCCGAGCAGAACGTTTGATGAGGAACGAATGCAGTGGATACTTCGCTTTTCTGAAAGAGCAACGGGAAGAGAAGAACGTAATAGCAGAAATTCCGATTGCTTGTGAGTTTCAAGACATGTTTCCGGACGAATTGTTGCGATTGCCACCAAATAGAGAAGTGGAGTTCGCCACCGACTTAGCACCGGGCACGGAACCAGTATCTAAAGCACCTTCAACTGTGTTGAAGGAATTGAAGAACCAATTGCAGGAACTCTTAGATAAAGGGTTCATAAGATCGAGCGTGTCTTCTTGGGGAGCACCGGTCTTATTTGTGAAGAAGGACGGGTCGATGAGATTGTGCATCGACTATCGTCAGTTGAACAAATTGACTATTAAGAATCGATACCCTTTGCCAATGATAGATGATCTCTTTGATCAGTTGCAAGTTGCAAGATTCTTTTTCAAGATCGACTTGAGATCTGGATATCATCAGTTGAGAGTCAAAGCCAAGGATATTCAAAAAACGGCGTTCAGAACCAGATATGGGCATTACGAGTTCTTGGTGATGTCTTTCGGCTTAACTAACACACCAGCTTCATTCATGGATCGCATGAATCGGGTGCTCAAACCACACCTCGATACTTGTGTAGTCGTATTCGTAGATGACATCCTCATCTACTCGAAAACAAAGGAGCATGAACAACATCTGAGGATAGCTCTACAGACACTACGTGAACACCAGTTATATGTGAGGCTTAGTAAGTGAGTTTTGGTTAGAGAAGGTGAGCTTCTTGGGACATGTAGTCTCAGAAGAAGGTGTTACAGTGGATCTAGCAAAGATCGAGGCAGTAGTGGAATGAGAACAACTAAAGACTGTGATTGAGATTTGCAGTTTCCTCTGTCTGACTGGGTATTACAGACAGTTTGTGGAAGGATTTTCCAAGATTTTAGGGCCGCTCACAAGACTTACAAGAAAAGATGTGAAGTTTTAGTGGACTGAAGAGTGTGAAGAGAGTTTTCAAGAACTTAAGAAGAGACTAACCTCCACACCTGTGTTGGCTATTCCATCAGGCAATGGAGGGTTTGCTGTGTATAGTTACTCTTCACACAGTGGTTTAAGTTGTGCTCAACCAAAATCAGAAGGTTATTGCTTATGGGTCGAGACAGCTTACGGACCACGAGAGAAATTATCCAACACATGATTTGGAACTAGCAACAGTCATCTTTGTATTGAAGATATGGAGGCAGTACTTGTATGGAGACACCTTTGAGGTCTTCACGGATCACAAGAGCCTCAGATACCTGTTTACGTAGAGGAACTAAATATGAGGCAATGGAGATGGATGAAATTTCTCAAGGATTATGATTGCTCCATTCAGTATCATCCAGGCAAGGCGAACGTTGTAGCAGATGCTTTGAGCTGGAAAAGTTCGGCTCTACTGTTTAGTCTTATCATGGGGATCCGTAGATGGAAACTGCTAGAAGATATTTCTTTGTATGACAGGAAGATAGAGGTACAAGCTTCAGGAGCCTTGTTGGCAAACATCACAATTCGATCAACGATCTTCGATAACATTTATGAGTTACAGGTGAAAGATGCAGAGTTAGTGAAAATCAGACAGGGTGTGATTGCTGGTAGTAGATCATATTTCTCCATCAAGGAGGATAGATCGTTGTTATTCAGAGGACGTCGATGTATACCGGTCGATGCTGACCTTCGGCGAATTATTCTAGACGAAGCCCACAAGTTGAAGTATGCTATTCATCCTGGTGGTATCAAGATGTACCAAGATCGGAAGAAGAACTATTGGTGGAGAGGTTTGAAATAGGATGTCGCTGAATACGTTTCTAAATGTTTAGTATGTCAGCAAGTGAAGGTGGATCATAGACATCCATCAGGCTTATTGCAACCTTTGCCAATACCAAAGTGGAAATGGGAGTCAATTTCTATGGACTTCATTTTGGGATTACAACGGACAGCAAAGAGACATAATGTCATTTGGGTGGTCGTCGATAGACTAACCAAAACAGCTCACTTCATTTTGGGATTACGGCAGGTAGATTTGCAGAGTTGTATGTGAAGGAGATAGTTCGATTGCATGGCATTCCAGTGAGCATTGTATCATATCGTGACTGGTTATATACCTCAAAGTTTTGGCAGAAGTTTCAAGAAGGAATGGGTACGTGATTAGACTTCAGTTCAACATTTCACCCATAGATGGATAGGCAAACCGAGCGGGTGAATCAAATTATTGAAGATATGCTCAGAGCGTGTATGCTTGATTTTCAGGGATCATGGGATCAACACTTAACATTGATCGAGTTTGCCTACAATAACAATTTTCAGACAAGTATTTGTATGGCACCTTACGAAGCACTATATGAACGGCGATGTAGATCACCGATTAATTGGAAAGAGATCGGAGAAAAATTTATATTGGGTCCGGAAGTCATTGAGAGTAATGCTGAAGCCGTTCGTCTGATTCGTGAAAGGATCAAGACAACTCAGAGTAGACAGAAAAGTTATGCCGATATAAAGAGGACAAGCGTCGATTTTCAAGTTGGCGATCATGTGTTCGCCAAGATTTCACCTATGAAAGGCGTGATGTGCTTTGGAAAGCGTGGGAAGCTAAGTCCACGCTACATAGGACCTTTTGAAATTTTGGGTTGAGTTGGTGAAGTTGCATACAGAGTTGTCTTACCCCCGCAACTTGATCGGGTACACAATGCATTTCACGTATCGATGTTAAGGAAGTACGTGAAGGACCCTACCCACATCTTTGATGATCAACCGATCGAAATTTATGAAGATTTGGCAATGAGAGAAGAATTGGTTCAGATACTTGATCGAAAGGAACATGTATTGCGCACAAAACGTATTCCGTTAGTGCTTGTTAAGTGGCAGAATCATTCATCAGAAGAGGCCACTTGGGAGTACAAAGCCGAGATCCGCGATCAATACGCACATTTGTTTCAATGAGAGTCAAGAGAAATTTTGAAATTGTAAATTTTAATAAAATTATAAACTTAGTGTTATAATGTATATATAGTGGCTTGTTGAAGTCATAAATAACATCTTAGTTGAAGTTTAAAATAAGTTGCAGTCAATGGGGAGTAAAAAACACAAATAATAAGGTTTTCTGTCAAAACCGACCGATCGAAATATAAACCGATCGATCGATTTGACAGAACAGAGAAACAAGTTTTTCTGTTAAAATCGATCGATCGAAATTCAAAACCGATCGATCAATTTTGAAACCGATTGATCGAAATGCACACTGATCAATTTGAAAAAAAAGAGAGCAGCCAAAGAGATAAAAATTGATGAAAACCGATTGATCGAAATGGAAACCGATCGATCGAATTTGGAAACCAATTGATCGAAATTTAAACTGATCAATCGATATTATCAAGCAGCAATGTTTAAATGAAAACCGATCAATCGATTTTGGAAATCGATCGATCGAAATAATCGACTGGCGTAGTTCAAAGGGAAGCTGATCAATCGATTTGGACAATATATAATGGAATCGGGTTTTTCTGATTCGAAAAATTCAGAAAAATTTTGAGTTTTTCTTTGGGGTTTTCTTGTGCTTGTTCTTGGAGATCAAAAAGTTCGATTTTCAATCATCTTTCACCCATTGATTCTTCAAGAGATTAAATCCAATCTCTTAAAAGATAAACCCTAACTTCCTTGGAGATTTTGATTTCAAGTTCAAGCCTACATTTACCAGCCCTATTTTTATTTAATTAGAAACCTAATGGCTCATAAAACAAGATAATCGTCTAAACCTTCAGCGTCGAAGGAACCCACTTCATGGCCGGGTTCTTCGCAGCCACCACCACCACCACCACCACGGGAGCGACCTAATGTGTGGTGGGCGGCTAAAGATTTTGAGATGGAATATATAATTGATCAAGCGCTCTTCCAAGAGCAGGGAGTTCAGGGTATAACAAATTGGGCCTTTCAATACCTCTGTAAGGCCGGTTTAGAGAGTTTACTTCACCCTTTCCTAGATTACTACTACTCTCATTTGGTAAAATTATTTTACCAAAACATGTATCTCAATGATATACCAAACACCATTTGTACTAAAATCGATGGTAGGGTGTATGAGTTTAATCATGACCATGTTGTCGACGCACTAGAGTGCTATGTCGAGTATGGTGCCGGAATTGATTTGGGAGAGCCAAACCGTAAGCCAGTTGATTTTCACATCGCCAAAGAGAAAATGACCCAGGGAGGCAAGGGTCAGGTCAGGCAATAAAGAGAGTAGATTTGCCCAGTCATCTTTGGATGGTGGACACAATCTTTAAGTGCAACCTTTACCCTATGAGACACAAGACCGAGAGAGTCGAGGTTGTACAACAGGCACTATTTTCGGCCTTTGCAGGCCAGTGGTTCAGTGCTCCTGAGGTTGTGTTTGTTGGCATTAAATATGCTAGGGGGAAGATGCTGGAGGGGGCGCAAAATCTGTCGATGAAATTCCATACGCCCGCCTACTCTCCAGTATGATCGAGGATTACCCTGGCGGTGAAGAGCCGAAATTGAACGATAATGTAAAGCTCTACTCTCTCAAGGATTGGAATAAAACTTATAATCAGTTAAAGAAGGGCCTGTGGGCGGAAGAACAAGTACCACTTGCACCTGATGCTCCTCAAGATTAAGAGCACTTTGTTCATGCTGCACTAGACTACGACCAGCCAACATCTGCAACTCCACCTCAGTGGCGTGCTCCGATCCGTGTGCTCCCACCACCTCAGCACTCATCTATTGCTACGATTGATGATGTTCTGGCCCTCATGGTTGAGAACAATCGTCAGTTGAACCGGCGTCTGGATTACCATGAGGCTTTGATGGCTGAGACGATGCGCTTCATGTACCCTACGGATTATCTATAGCGCATGGCAGTGACACGAGCCTATATTCCCGAGGCTTCTAGTTCTGGAACGGGAGGACTTGATGACGAGGTTGAGCAGCCTGGTGATGCTGAGGAGTGATGAGATTTTTGCCTCTAGTGATTATTAGAGAACTAAATTTTTTGAAATTTAAAAAGGGTGTTTGGTTTGGTGTTTTCTGTAATTAAGTTCCGAAAATTATGGTGGTATGGTTACCACACGTGAATAGAATATTTTTTGTATGTAAATCTTTAAACTATTGTGGCATGGTTGCCACCTACAGATGGATTACATTTTGGATGTTAATAATCTTATAGGTTTCACTTTGTCTATGGAAATGTTAGCTTTTGCATATGAATGAGAATTTTATTTTGGATTGTATGAAATTGTGAAAGGAAGTGGATATGAATCGAATGTGTATGACTAGATGTGAGTGGATAGGTCTTGACTAAGTGTGGAAAGATTCGATGACATAAGTTTTTAAGTTGCATTTTGCGACTGGGTGCCTTAGGTTCATTTTCGAGGACAAAAATTCCTAAGGAGGGGAGAATGTGACGTCTCGAAAATTTTCATTTTTTTCGAACAGTCCAACTCGGCGTGCGTGCCCGATTGGTCACGCAGCTGCCAGTGTAAGTAGAGTAAAATTAAAGTGTAAAAGTACATCTTAAGTGAGAAAGAATGAGTTAGTGGTGATATTGACCATTAGAAGAAGTACCGTATACCGACGTGCGACATACCGGCTTAACACCTAAAACAAAGCCTTTGAATATAAAAGCAAACTTGATAAGAGATTTAATTCTTTTACTTGTTTGAGAAATTGTTTGTAAAGAGAGGAGAGAAAGAGAGCTCTAGATTTTCTTCTTCCGGAGTGTTGTGTGTGAGCTTGGAGGTCGACGTAAAATTCGTGGATAGAAGATTAACGTAGATCCCCAAATTCCGACTTTGAAACCCTCTCTTGGGAGAGATCACGTGGATCGAGGAATCGACCACTTAAAGGTGAGCAAAGATGTGTTCAGTTGTGATTTATAGTTCTCTTAATCTTTAGTTAAGATATGAGTGGAAAATTAGAAGCATAAGAGTTAAATTGAGAAAAAATGAGTTAAGAATGAAGAAGCTTAAAGAATCTGTCAAAACCGATCGATCGAAATAAGTATCCGATCGATTTTGACAGGACAAAAATGTGAAGGTTTCTGCAGAAATCGATCAATCGGTTTGTGAAACCGATTGATCGAAATGTAATTTGATCGATCGATTTTGGAGTCTGATCGACCGGTTTGAGCACTGATCGATCGGATTGTAAAAAACAGTGAGCGTGTTAGGAGTTTCTGGAGAAACCGATCGATCGAAATGGAATTCGATTGATCGATTTGGAAACCGATCGATCAGATTGTGGTACCAGAAGTATAGTTTTTTTAAAAAATCGATCGATCGAAATAGAATTCGATAGATCGATTTGGGAACTGATCGATCGGATTGTGACCTGAGAGATGTGTAGATTTTATGGAGAAATTGACCTATCGAAATGGATCGATTTTGGAAACTGATCGATTGGTTTGGGATTTAATCGATCGATTTGGACAGATTCAGAGATTTGGTTTGTTTTTCGTAAGAAAATTGGGGAAGACTTTAGACCTTCCCTTTTTGCATCTCTTTTGACGTATAGAATGTAAATGATTGTGCTCTAGGTGTGATCCTGAGCGTGTGCTAGCTCGGAACCAAGGAATCTTCGTGTTAGCTCCGTGTTGAAGTAGGGAAAATTCTGTAACATGTGAATTTGATTACAACTAGCATGGATTTTGTGATGTGATGGAAGTCTGTGTGATTTATGAATTTTGTCATTTATTAAGCATGAATTTTGTATATGGTTTCAAATATGAAAACGAGTGTGTGTGCACTCAGAAAGATTTATATGTGTGTGTGTGAAATCAGAAAGATATGCATAAGTGTGTAAGCTTCGAGATTTAAACTCTAAATCTAGTTATAAATTACCGCATTACACGGTAATAAATTATATGTTAGACTTCCCACATTGATTTAAGAATTTATTCGAAATGAACCTCTTGTGCTCCGGTACGGCGGGATATCCGTTCTTTGTTTACCGATTTGCGGTAATAAAAATTTCATTCGACACAAGTCTCCCTCATTCGAAGGGGCTTGGGCATTATGAAAATGGTTAATTGAATGATGATGGTTGGGGTTCCCATCGGTATATGTGTGGCTCTCGAATGCTATATATACTCGATATTGTATTTAAGTGATTGATTTAAGTTTCTTGTATTGTGAGAAAAGATTTAGAAAATCATGTAAATTAGCTTTGAAATTTGCTTTTGATATTAGTTGTGTCAATTTAAATACTTTTAAATTGAATTTTTACAAGAAAAACATGTTTTGAATTATGTCATGAGATATATGTGTGATGTGAAGATCTGCATGCTATTCATGTTTCTATATTGAGCTTAGATGTTAGCTCACCCCTCGACTATACGTCACAGGTATTGATATAAACGTAGGTACTGAGGACATTGATCCTGAGAACCTAAAGTATATACCAGAGGAGGAGACTGATCCCCCTCCTGACGAGTTCTTCTAGTGGGCTGAGCTGCAAGCGTTTGTTTTGAGATTTATCTGTAAGGCTTAGTACGTCCAGCCATTTTTGTCAAAACTCATGTAATTATGTCATACAGTATTATTTTGCGAACCATGTTTCGGTGACGGTCGGTCGTCACCGGTGGTTCAGTTCGATTCTTTTGTCCATGAGTTTTTACATGGAATAAAAATCGTCTTTTGTCATGATCGTGACATTGTCATTATATAGAATTGGAGATTTAAATTCCTTATGATGACTCTATCTGCTTAATTAGAATATATGCTTTGTTTCCGCTTTGTGTGTGAATGTACCAAGTGTTCAGTGAGTTCGAGGATCGCCTTATTGGCGGTTCGATGGCACGGGCTTCCGGGTTCGGAAATCTGAGCTGTCACAAAGAAGTAATCGTTCTCCCCTTCTGAATAGTTGCTTATGCCTTGCTTCTCTTTCCCAAATCCTCGAGAATGAGATCCGCGCAATAAGCGGCATGCGGAGTCTAGTACAAGTGAGGTATCTTCAACATTAACTGTCTTCCTGCGACTTTGTAATTGGCAACATTGTCTGTTATCACTTGCACAATCCGTTTCTCTCCAACATCTTCAACTACCTTATCCATTAGTTGAAAGAGGTAATCAACCATCTTCGCGTGTTTAGAAGCATCAACTGATTTCAGAAAAACTATCCCGGCATTGCTGTAGACCAAAAAGTTTATCAAACTCTTCCTTGTGGGATCGGTCCATCCATCACACATAATTGTGCAACCTCTCTCATCCCATACTTCCTCAAAGCGCCGCACATAAGCTCCTATCTCCACGTACTTATCATCTACTAAGGGCTCAGATACCTCGTATGGAGAAGGCTTTTTAACTCTTGGACCAGCTTCTGCACTTGTATCAATTATACTTTTGAAGTATGGTGACTCTACAACTTGACTTGAAATGTAGTTGTATATCAAGAACTTTACAATGGATTTTTCAAGCTTCTTCCCCAATTTTTTCAGTGAGATTGCATTCAATTTAGTTTGTTTGGAGCTTTTTGTCTGATACATAAACGGATCCATGGGACCTGTAGTACAGCTTGGTCTCCCTCACTGATGTTGACCTATACAACCCGGCAATCTCCTGAATGTCCTCATCATCATCATCAACATGTGGCCTATGACTAGATCTACCACTAGCAACAGGGATGGATGGGCCCCTCAACCTGGATCGAAACCGATAATCGGCTTCTTCCTGATTTCGTCGCTGTCGTACTTCTCTAGCACTGTTCCTCATAACTCTCGTTGTCACCAGATCCTCATCCTCATCATCCCCAGGTCCAGGTGCAGGAAACTCTGGATCTCCTCTCCTTATTCTCTCATACATTTCTCTATCCCGATCGCCTCCTGCTTTTTTCTTTCCCTTAGTCGCCTGCATGCTGGCTCTGACAACTTCTCTCACCTCTCTGGGTATATTGGGACATCCTTTTATCTCTCTTTTAACGCGACCCAAATGCTCCTTCAACCGTGTTATACCTCCTTCCAGCAATTTCTTCCCACAAAGCTTGCATTCTATTCAGAGTCTGTCACCATCTATTGTTTTGCTGTATTGCTAAGTTGGATTTTGCCCACGTACCATATTTATTTATTTCACCTGTATGAATTCGTAAACGATTGGATTAAATTACATGTGATACATCATTGCATGAGTGAGCAAACGATTGGATTATTCTAATTTTTAATGATATGAGATAACATTTTTAAATATTATTCTAATTTTTAATGATATGAGATAATATTTTCAAATATTATTCTAATTTTTAATGACATTTAAAGTTTTTTTTAATTATTATTCTAATTTTTAATGACATTGAAAACATTATTCTAATTTTTAATGACGTTTAAAAATATTTTCAAATATTATTCTAATTTTTAATGACATTGAAAATATTATTCTAATTTTAATGACATTTTCAATAAATTTTTAATAAATAAATTAAGTTTTTATATAAGAAATAAATTACGTTTTATATTAATTTTTAAGGGTAGTTAAGTTTTTATGTAATACAAAAATGCTTAATTTATTTTTAGAACTTAAATTACTAACATAATTTATTTTTAAGTATTATATAAAAACTTAAAAAAAAAAAAAAACAACTTAATTTACTAAGTCCAAGTGTCTAACACAATTTATGTGTGACATGTGTCACATGCATCATAGGGTATGTGTGACATGTGTCACATGTGTCATGGGGTATGTGTCACATACCCTATGACACATGTGACACATATAACACATGTGATGCGTGTAATTGATGTGTCATGGGATATGTGTTACATGTGTGACACATGTGACACATTAATTACATGTGTCATGGAGTATGTGACACATGTGTAATTGATGTGTCATACATGTAATTGATGTGTTACATGTGTCATGGGGTATGTGACACATGACACTTATGTTATTTCTTAAGTATTTATAAATAATTTTATAAAATAAATAAGTTAAGTTATAAATTGACTCACATAAACCCTATAATTATTATCAAATTGACCCACATAAACTCATAAATAAAAAAAGTTATAAATTGACCCACATAAACCCCATAGTTAGAAATTAACCCACATATTATTATTTAATAAATAATTTTATAAATCAACCCACATAAACTCAAAATTTGACCCATTATAGGATCAAATTAGGGTGGTTTAACACAAAACCCCCTAATTTGGGCTTAAAAATTCAACATTTACCATATTTAAAGGTAGATCTTAAATAAATAAACTCCCCAAAATGTAGATCTAGTTTTCACTAGATCTACCAACTTTATGGGTAGATCTAGTAAAAATAGCTTCAAAAATACAAGTAAATAAAGAAAAAATAACTTATTTGATGGAACATGATACCTATACGATGATCTCCGGCAAAAACGTGACGATTCCAAGCTTTCTGGGCTGTCAATAGGCTAACTTTTGGTCTCTCGGTTGTTAAAGTAGAGGAAGAAGAAGATACAACTGAGAAAGAGGAGAAACTGGGGGAAAAAAGGGGCTGAAATCGCATAAAAACCCTCAAAACCCACGGGTCTAAAGTGGCTGTGCCTATAGCCAAAAACTGAAATTATCGGACGATTATTTCAAATTATCGTTTGATAATTTCAATTTATCAGACGATACAGATGATATGGGCGATAATTTGCCCGTATTGTCCGATAAATTGAAGATTTTAAGGGGCTTTAGGAAATAGTGAAATTATCAGACGATGCGGGCGATAAATTGCCCGTATCGGACTATAATTTCATAGTTTTAAGGGGCATACGATACATATTGTAGCGTATCGCCCAGGTCCAAAACCAATACGTATCGATATCGAGCGATATTTTGACCCATGCATACTAGCTCTACTGGTCGTGCTCATACTACACCATCTCCATGTTGTCCGTGCTGAGATTGATGCTTCCTCATACTGCCCCCTCTTCCTATGAGCTAATATTGTTGGTGTCTATACTGTCCGTAGGGTTAGTCACTACTGCTATTGGCATGTAAGGTGACCATGGTTTAAAATACCGGTTTTCCGGTACGTATCGTTCAAACTCCAAAACCGGTACTTATTGTTCGGTACGTACCGATTCTAGACGATATATTGGTATGCATCTTCCGATACATTACCAATATATATGTTTGAAACATTCAAAGTATCATACCGGTTAACAAACTTATAAAGACAGAGATTGGGTTGAATTGTGTGTCTCCATAGAGGAGCATGAAAGGATTTATAGATGGTTGAATCTCCAAATAGGTATGTAAATTATAATCTATTTACAACATCTAATTTCTCTAATTACAAGCTATATTCTAATTTTATATACATGATTTGCTAATCACAAATTGTGTCCTAATTCACAAATTATGCCATGATTTGCTAATCACAGATTCTGTCCTGATTCTCACAGATTAGGCCATGATAATCATAGATTGTGTCTTGATTCTCACAGATTATGTCATGATATTCCATGATTTGCTAATCACAGAGTGTGTCCTGATTCTCCCTGCTTCTCACAGATTATGTCATGATATTTCGTGATTTACTAATCACAGATTGTGTCTTGATTCTCACAGATTATGCTCTAATTTTCCTTGATTCTTTGGCATTACACCCTGTTTCTGTGACACTCCCCCTCAAATTGATGTTGGGAGAGTCGAAAAGTATCAATTTGCTTGATAAGAATTGATGACGATCCTTAGGCAGAGCTTTAGTGAAAATGTCCGCAATCTGAAAATGTGTGGAAATGTGCAGAAGCGAGATAGAGCCATGAAGGAGTTCATCACGAATCGCATGGCAGTCAACTTCTATATACTTTGTATGTTCATGAAACACTGGATTATTAGTAATGTGTATGGCACTGGTGTTGTCAGCATCTAGCGGTGTAGAAGTTTTGACTAGAAAACCAAGCTCACTTAAAAGACCGCGTAACCAAAAACTTTCAGAACAAGCTGAAAATATGACACGATACTCAGATTCAGTGGATGATTTAGAGATCTGGTTTTGTTTCTTACAACGCCATGATATGAGAGAAGAACCTAAAAACATGCATCAGCCAGTAGTGGATCGACGAGTGTTAGGACAACCAGCCCAATCAGCATCAACATAAGCAGATAAGTGGAGATTGGTTGAAGTGGGAAAGAATAATCCACGCGAAGGAGTGCCTTTAATGTATCGTATGATACAAAGAACTGTTGAGAAATGAAGATGACGAGATTCTTGCATGAATTGGCTGACAATGTTTACAGCATGAGAGATATCAGGCCGAGTTATCGTAAGATAAATGAGGCTCCTGGCCAGACGCCTATATAATGAAGGATCGACAAATAGCTCACCCTCAGTTCGGCTATATTTTATATTCAATTCCAGTGGACTGGCAAAGGAATGGGCATCTTGCAGCCGAGCAAGAGAAACTAAGTCCATGACATACTTTTGTTGATTGGTGAAAATACCCTGATGTGAACGATGAACTTCAAGACCGAGGAAGTATATCAAAGGCCCATGGTCCTTCATATGAAGAGATGTGGTGAGGAGATGTTGCAGATAAGTATTGCCCTTTTTGTCGTTTCCTGTAATAAGAATAACACCACTTAGAGTGCGTCGGAGGAAGAGAGAGGGATCATACCAACTCTGTTTGAAGCCACCATTTACAATGGTCAAGCGAAACTTTTCAAACCAACCCCGTGGTGCCTGTTTGAGACCAGATAAGGATCGACGAAGACGACAAACTGAATTAGTCGTTTTTTTCAGTAAACTAGGAGGTAACCTCTTGTAGACAATTTCTTTAAGATCTCCATGTAGAAAAACATTCTTTACATCCGTTTGTAAATAGACTAAGAGTGGGATGCTGTAAGAGCAAGAAGTGTGCGCATGGTAGTCATCTTGGCCATAAGAGCGAAGGTCTCATCATAGTCAATGTCATATTCCTGTCGGTTGCCAAGAGCAACAAGACCAGTCTTGTACCAATCGAGAGTTCCATCATCAGATCTGAGTTTGCACCCAATGGGAGTGATGTGAGAGGGACATGGAACAATTTCTTATGCGTGATTTATCGCTAATGCACCTAATTCTTCATCCATAGTCTGTTTCCAACAACTTTTAGATATAGCTTGAGAATAAGAGGTGAGAATAGTGATAGAATCTAAGGTAGAAAACAAAGAGGAAGCATACCAGTCAAACCTATCAGGCAAAACCGACACTCGAGTGGAGTGGCGCATAGGTGCCGGAGGTGGGGATGTAGATGTGAAAGAGGGCAGTTCACTGGAAGTTGCATCAGCAGGGGGCAGAGACGGTGGTCGAGGCACCTTTAGCTGACGTTGATATTCCATGCCTGGCTTGAATCGAGTAGATGAATCATCTGGCGTGGGAAAGACGGGTAAAAAGGAAATAGGGGGGAGATGAATCATGATTAATTTAGAATAGAAAAGATTTTTCATAAAAATAACATTACGAGAGACCCAATGTCGGTGGAGAATGAGATCATAACAAATAAACTCCTTTTGCCCGGGAGCATAACCAAGAAAAATACGAGCAGATTGTACAGTAAGTTTGGTGCACTCATGAATAGGGAGGTAAACAAAACACATACATCCAAAAAAGTGAAGTAAATCATAATTAGGATGTATGGTATACAACCAAAAATAAGGTGTATCATTATTTAAATGAGGGGTGGTCTGTCGATTAACCAAATAAACTGCCATAGACACTGCTTCAACACCCAAAATTTAGGAGGAACAAAAGACTGTAGGAGCAGTGTTCGGACAGTGTCCATGATATGGCGATGCTTACGTTCCACCACGTCATTTTGTTGACGTGTTTGAGGACATGATCTTTGAGAAAGAATACCTTTGCCTTTTAAGAATGTTTGAAATTGATGAGACATGTATTCTCCCTTGAATCGAAACGGAAAATTTTAATGCATTTAGAAAATTGATTTTCAATCATGGCCACAAATTGGACAAATGCACTAAAAACATCAGATTTAGCTTCCAAAAAGTACATTCAGGTAAATTAGCTGTAATCATCAATAAATGTTACAAAATACTTATAACCAGATCATGGGAGATACTCCTCATACATCAGAATGGATAAGGTCAAAACAGACAACTGAAGAAGTAGTATGCAATGGAAATGGTAAGATTTTTTATGCGAAAACTAACACATGCAATGCTAGGGGTGAGATTAAAATTAAAATTAATTCAAACAATTAAAATAACAAATTTTCCTTGACAAATTATCACAGAAATGTTTTAGAAATTCAATTAA
Source organism: Chloranthus sessilifolius (assembly GCA_021018995.1). Taxonomy (NCBI): domain Eukaryota; kingdom Viridiplantae; phylum Streptophyta; class Magnoliopsida; order Chloranthales; family Chloranthaceae; genus Chloranthus; species Chloranthus sessilifolius. Next base: position 45,978,765 of record CM037593.1, on the reverse strand, counting down.
ATAATTTAATTTCGGCCCAAAATAGTGTAATTTTTGCGTACGTTCCCTATCGGATTTAAGAGACTAGGGTTCTTAGCAAAGGGCTAGATCTCCGACAGTTTTAAGGTGTTGAACAAACTCGCAAGCGAGTTCTTTCGGTATCGTACGAAAAGAAAGGCAGATAATAATTTAATGATGAAAATATAGACAAATAATGATTTGGCGTAGGAATAGGTTAATTTGGATTTTTATTGAAATAGATAGGCTAGGGTCACGCTGCTTACGCAACTCTTAGATCATAAGAAGATAGAGAGGAAAAGTTGGCCTTGCACCAAACTGCATGCGGGACGAGAATCGCTCTTTGATTTTGAGAGAATCACACCGTCATGAAAGTTCAAAACTCTCAAAGTTGCAAAAGCTTCATTCATCAATAATTAGCCTTAATATTGTTTTTACAAGCCTTTAAATAGGCTAACCAAAGGCTAATACGAAATAAAGCATTCCTAAATAACTAAAACACTTAAAATGGCAAATTTTGCCAAAAAAATAAAAACCTGTCAAAACTCTCGTGATCGACTGAGAAATAAATAAAATTGTTCGCTGACTCTGACTAAAATTGATTGATCGAAAATTTAGACTCAATCGATCGACTGAGGAATATAAAATGCGCCCAGAATATGTGTCCTCTATCCTCAATTGATCGATCGAAGGTTGGGCTCGATTGATCGATCTAAAATACTCTTCAGCTCCTCAATTCTGAGCAGCTCTTTCAGACCACTTTGATGCTCTTTTTTCGCCTTCGATACGTTACGGGCGGCTGCTTGAATCGGATGTCCCCATGGATTCTCCCCGGGTTAGAAGGATTCATCCCCGATGAATACTGGTTGTGGTAGAGGTCAAGGAGATCCAGATCAATCTATTAAAACTCTCCCCTTGTTATCCACGTATTCTCTGAATTGACTTTGTTCTTCCACTTGACCAAGTACTTCTAAAGTCTCCCTTGGTTGGTGGACACAATCTGATCCTCCAAAACATCTTCAAAGATCTCACGAGATGGTCATGTAGGTAGAGGTAATGGCGATAGGGGAATAATGGTGGCATTGGATGTAGAAGACTCAAATGGTTTGGGTGGGATGGGTGAATGGCCATGGAACGGAACGAGATCCTCCACGTTGAAAGTTGTGCTAATCCCCAATTCTGGTTGTAAATCTAGGATGTAATCGTTAGAACTAGCACGCTTCAGAATCCTATAGGGTTCAACACCACGAGCTTGTAACTTCTTTGCAATTCCTTGAGGGAATCGCGTAGGTCTATTCCGAACCATCACCAAATCATCCTCCTGAAACTCTTTGAATCTTCTATGAGAATCTACAGAAATCTTTTATTTTTCATTATTCACATTAATTCTTCTTTTAATCTCTACATGCAATTCATGAATGCGATGTGCAAATGTAGATGTAGACTCAGATGGCCTTTGATGAACTGACATTGGGATGAGGTCTACGGGTGTCCTAGGTTTATACTCATGCACGATTTGAAATGGACTCATACCTGTGGTCCTATTAACCAAATTATTGTATGCAAACTCCGCTACAGGTAAAATGGAATCCCAACTCCTAATGTGCTCACCTACTAGACACCGTAACAAGTTCCCTAGACTCCTATTTACAACATCGGTTTGCCCATCAGTTTGGGGGTGATATGCAGATGAAAACTGAAGCCTAGTCCCCATTTTGTGCCACAGTGTCTTCCAAAAGTAATTGACAAACTTGACATCACGATCCGACACTATAGTTTTAGGCAAACCGTGTAAATGAACATCCTCGTTAAAGAAAGTGGTAGCAATGTTACTTGCATCGGACGTCTTCTAACATGCGGTGAAATGGGCCATTTTCAAGAAACGGTCCACGACGACGAACATTGAGTCGTGCTTTTGGGGAGGCCTAACACAAAGTCCATAGATAGGTCTTGCCACAGAGCGTGTGACACCAGTAAAGGTGTGTATAATCCAATGTTTTACCTCTTTTGCTTTGCCAGTTGGCAAATACGACATTGGTTGATGATTTTGGCAACATCTCGGGTGAAATTGGGCTAATAAAATCGGTTTTCAACGAATGCAACAGTTTTGTTGCGACCAAAGTGGCCAACAATCCCTCCAGCATGTAAATCTCAAACAAGAAAGTCTCGTAAAGAAGTGCGGGGAATACACAATCGGTGTTTTAGAAATAAGTACCTATCCTGTAGGGTATACTTACTTTCTCTGACAGACTATCCACTCAGAAGCGAGGTGTACTCTTCATCAAAATCCAGACATGTGGGATAATCAGCCACGAGACGATCGAATCCGGCCACCTCAACACTTAATAAACGCATTAGCAGCTCGATTCTCTACACTAGCCCTATGTTTGATCACAACGGTGAACCCTTGAAGTTGCTCAACCCATTTCGCATGTCATGGGTTTAACTTCTGTTGGGAACTCAAAAACCTATGGGCTTCATGATCAGAGAACAAGACAAATTCATGTGGTAGCAAATAGTGTTTCCATTATCTAAGAGATTGCACTATCGCATAGAATTCTTTGTTGTAGGTAGAGTACTTCTGCCTGGCCTCATTTAGCTTTTCACTGAAGTAGCCTATCGGATGACCCTCTTGGCTCAACACTCCTCTGTACCTATGCCTCACACATCACACGCTATCTCAAAGACCTTAGAAAAGTCAGGAAGGCGCATGACAGGAGCTTTCGTCATTCGGGACTTAATCTCCTTGAAAGCTTTTACCGTAGCAAGTGTCTATTTAAACTTTCCCTTTTTAATGCAATCGGTGATAGAGGAAGTTACCGTACTGAAGTTACAGATGAACCGCTTGTAAAAAGTGGCTAACACATGAAAGCTACGGACTTCGTGAAGTTCTGAGGTTCAGGCCATTCCACGATAGCTTTGACCTTTTCTGGGTCCGCAATCATTCCTTCAGAGATAACAACAAACTCTAAGAAGACAACACTCTGTGACAGGAAAGTGCACTTCTTCAAGTTCGTCTATAACTTCTCTCCTCTGAGAATCATACAAACTTGCCTTAAGTGGCGTAAGCATTGTTCCTTGTTGTGGCTATAAATAAGGATATCGTCAAAATAGACTATAGGAAACTTGCCTATGAAAGGCCTCAACACCTGTGTCATGATACGCATGAATGTACTCGGGGCATTTGAAAGCCCGAAAGGCATGACAAACCACTCATACAATCCATCTTTAGTTTCGAAGGCAGTGTTCCACTCGTCCCCGGGACGAACTCGGATTTGATAGTACCCACTCTTCAAATCGATCTTCGAAAATATAGTGGCAGCGACCAATGTCCAACATATCGTCCAGTCTCGGTATAGGGAACCGATACTTGACTGTGATCTTATTAATAGCGCGGCTATCAACACACATCCTCCAAGTTCCATCTTTCTTGGGTGTGAGCAGCGTTGACACAACACATGAACTCGTACTTTTCTTTTATGAACCCATTCTGGAGAAGTTCATCAACTTGCCTTTTTAACTCCGAGTGTTCAGATGGATTCATACGATAGTGGGGCAAGTTAGGTAAATTAGATCCGGGGACCAGATCAATGGTGTGTTGGATGTCTCGTAGAGGTGGTAACTCATCCGGAAGGTCTTTGGGAAAAACATCCCGAAATTCACTCATTATCGGTTCGACCTCTTTCGGAATCTCAACGCTTGACTCTTTGGGTATTTCAACTGTAACGAGGACATAGACAATGTCCTCTGTCTTAGCGCCTCGTTCAAACTCTAGATGGCCAACGATGTGAACGACCTTAGATGTCTTCTCTCTCTATCAGGCCTTTTGACTTGGTTGCTTTCACTGTGGGTGCTCTAGGAGGTAAATGATTGATCTTTATTTTATTTTCGTTGTGAGTAAAAGAACACACGTTCGATCTCTCGAACAGTGTAACGTTCATGTCATACAACCACGGCCTCCCTAGGATGATATGCCCCACATCCATAGGCACAATATCGCACCACAAGGTGTCCTTATACGAGCTGAATTGTATTGGAACCTGACACCTTCTTGAAACTGAGATGGATGATGAATCGACCCAAACAATTTTGTAGGGTCGTGGGTGAGCTACGGGCACAAGCCCTAAAAGAGAAACTGTACTCTCAAAAACAACATTGGTACAGCTTCCACTATCGATGCTTTCTCACCACACTTGGCTACGATATAAAAGATGTTATCCTGCCGCCAATCATCACTCTCCTTCGATTGGGCTAGAGCACATCTAACCATAAGAGCCCGCGAGGTATTATCCTCTTCAACGGGGTAGAAGATTTCCCTAAGACAAACCACTGTTCGTTCCCTTACAAAATCTTCTTTATTACTAGGGAACGACTCAGGCTCATAAACTTCTATGGTATCGTCATCGTGCTCATTCTCAGTGTCCAGACTATAAACAAGTTTTGGGATGGACATTGTGCTGCAAAATGTCTGATGTCGTGACACTTATAACACCTGTTTTGACCACCACCCTTGGGGCCTTTAAGCATTGAACCTTTACCCTTATCGACTCTGGTTACTAGTGTAGGAAATGGGTTGGACCTAGCAGACGGGGTATTAACGTTGGATTTTGACTTAGGAAAGCCAGACCTATAACCGGACCCACTATTGTCGAAACGTTTAGTTTGGGGGGAATTAAGATACCGTTCCAACTCCTCGACTCTAGAGAAACATTCATTTAGATAGGTAACAATGTATAGAATGAGTTTCCTCTGAAATTTTGGGCGAAGGTCCATTTGGAATCGGGATAGAGTAACACTTTCTTGCTCATCTACATTGGTCTAGGACATCAGGTCTTCAAATTTATCGATGTATTCTGTGACTGGTGAATTCCCTTGGCGAAATGATTGCCACTGATCAAGAATACGTTCATCATATGAAAGGGGAACATTCTCATTCAGTTGGATCTTCATTTCAGCTAAAGTGGAAGTGGGATGAAGACCCTGGGACTGCCTACGACACTCTAATCCCATCCAGTAAAGTCTAGCTTGACCTATAAGCTTGACCTTGGCAAATCGGACTTTACACTCCTCAGACATGGCATACCACTCGAAATAGTTTTCCATGCCGGCGACCCACTTGAGATAGACTTTAGGTTGTCTTTTCCTGTCAAAAGTAGGAGCGTCCATCGTCACAGATATCATGACTTTGTCGTCCTGATCGGTTTGAACTTCACGTCGGTGAGGACCTTCCCTCTTACGGTCATTGGTGTTGACTCTATTGTGATTTTCAGTGATGAACTCATTTATCTCTTCAACACGGGTTTCTAAAGTCTCATGCCGAGCTTGTTGATTACGCAACTATTGTTGCAATTGATCCTGGTGTTCAACTGTCTGGGCTTGAAGGGCGGCTTGACTCGCGGTCAACTTAGACGTAAAATCTCTAATAAGGGCTTCTATCTTATTGGGATTCATGACGATGTAACACAAAACTAAATGATGCAAGACAAATAAAAATAAAAAGAAAAGGAATCCTAGAACCTATATGAACACCGACAACCCTAAACTGACAAATGCTTTGATACCAAATCTGATGCGAAAATTAACACATTCAATGCTAGGGCTAAGATCAAACTTAAAATTAATTCAAACAATTAAAATAATAAATTTTCCTTGGCAAATTATCACAGAAATATTCTAGAGGTTCAATTTAATAATTTAATTTCGGCCCAAAATAGTGTTACTTTTCGCGTACGTTCCCTATTGGATCTAGAAGACTAGGGTTCTTAGCGAACGGCTAGATCTCCGACAGTTTTAGGGTGTTGAACGAACTCACAAGCGGGTTCTTTTGATACCGTACGAAAAGAAAGGCGGATAATAATTTAATGATGAAAATATAGGCAAATAAGGATTTAACGGTGTAGGAAGAGGTTAATTTGAATTTTATTTAAATAGATAGGCTAGGGTTACGTTACTTACGCAACTTGTAAATCATAAGAAGATAGAGAGGAGGAAAAGTTGGCCTCGCACCAAACCGCACGCAGGACGAAAAATCGCTCTTCGATTTTGAGAGAATCACACCCTCACGAAAATTCAAAACTCTCAAAGTTGCAAAAGCAATTTTCATTCACCAATAATTAACCTTAATGTTGTTTTTACAAGCCTTTAAATAGGCTAACCAAACCCTAATACAAAATAAAGCATTCATAAATAATTAAAACACTTAAAATGACAAGTTTTGCGAAAAACAAAAACCCGTCCAAAACTCTTGTGATCGTCGATCGATCGATTATGGAGTTGGTCGATCGACTGAGAAATAAATAAAATTGTCCATAGACTCTGACTAAAATCGATCAATCAAAAATTCAGACTCGATCGATCGACTGAGGAATATAAAATGCGCCCAGAATATGTGTCCGCTGTCCTCAATCAATCGATCGGAGGCTAGGCTCGATCGATCGATCCAAAATACTCTTCAGCTCCTTGATTCTGGGCAGTTCTTCTTTCGGACCAGTTTGCCGTTCTTCTTTCGCCTTCGATACGTTACGGGCGGCTGCTTGAATCGGATGTCCCTATCAATTTTGCTCTTCCCCCCCATGTAACAACTAGAACAAGAATTATGAGCATCAGAAACAGTAAAGTTAAATTTATTTTGAATAAGTCCAGAATTTAACATAAACAATAACTTATTGAGATTGGGGTAACCCAATGGACGATGCCACAAAGTACATACGAAAGAGATGCAGCGTGACATGAATTAGGTGAAGATCCTAAATTCATCATAAAGGGCCGCCCATGCCTATGTCCCTCCCCGATCAACTTCCCAGTGACTTGATCTTGAATCAAACAACCATAATGAGAAAAAGAAACACTACAGTTATTATCAACAAGTTGACCTACAGATAACAAATTAGTAGATAATTGAGGAACAAGAAGTGCATTATTAGGAGGAAGTGGAGTAATAGATTTAATCACACCAGTCCCAGCAATTGGAATGTTGTTTCCATCCGCGGTATGAACACTAGAAAGATTAGTTTATGGAGAAATAGAAGCGAGTAACTTAGGCATGAAGGTCATATGATTTGAAGCACCAGAATTAAGAAACCAAATGGAATTAGGAGGGGAATTACCTTGCAAGCCTAAAGTAGAGAAAGCAGAGGTAATACTCGCAGAAATCATTTGTTGAATATCATCTGCGCTAAGGGAAGAAGTTGTTACTGCAGATGAAGAAGTAGGTTCCCCAGCCTGATCAGTCCAACATGATAGGCACGAGGTTGTCCACGAGGGGGAGCACCACATTTTGTGGTCACTTGGTGCATTTAGAGATGACATGACCACTGGTTTTGCAATAATTACAGAGTTTTCCTTTCTTACATTGATTAGCATAATGTCCAAATTCCTTACATTGATGAGCGAGAGTCGATTGTGGTCGTTGTCATTGTTCTTCCCGAAGTAATTCCTGAAAGCATGCATCAATAGAATGAGACATTCAATTGAGAAGATTACCTCTGATAGATTCATATTCATGTCGAAGTTTCATAAAAAATTGATGTCGATGTGAGGACTACTGAGTAGCTTGAAGAGTAATCAAAGTCTGATCTGATAACCCTTCATGGACGATCGAATCATGCTCCAGCCACAATGCCATGAATCCAGAATAATATGCTTGAATGTTCTTGTCTCCCTGGTGATAAACTGAAATATCATGTTTAGTAGCATCAGTTGTTTGTCGATAAACTCTAGCTAGATAATCTCACATGGCACGTGGTGTGCGATATGGGCAAAGACTGAGATCGATGCTTGGTTCAACAGAACTTAGAATCCAAGTTACAATCTTGGCATTGTTAGCATGCCACTGACGTAACTCTTTTGGATTAGACTCATCTGGTTGGACATCAGTTCCATCATTCAGTCCTCATAGATCAATGAAACTCCCATAAAAAATAGTTCGTTCATCAAAACGAACATGTAGGATCTCAAACTTATTTGTGCCAGAGAGGATGAGAAGGACAACACCTCGCTGGAATGACTTCTTGATTAACTGTAGAAAAGAACAAAAGTCTTGAACAGCTTAAAGGACTGCAATAGAACGATTGCAATAGAACTATTCTCATTGGATCTGAACAACATAAAAGGCAGCAACTTGCTAGTTGGATTCTTCAAGAACAACAGCCCGCTGAATTCTTCACAAAACTCAATTGAAGATCGACTGCTCTAGCTCTGATTCCATAACAAAATTATAAAGACAGAGATTGGGTTGAATTGTGTGTCTCCATAGAGGATCATAACATAATTTATAGAGGGCTGAATCCTCAAATAGGTATGCAAATTACAATCTAATTACAAAATCTAATTTCTCTAATTACAGGCTATATTCTAATTTTGTGTACATGATTTGCTAATCAAAGATTGTGTCCTGATATCACAGATTATACCATGATTTGCTAATCACAGATTGTATCCTGATTCTCACAGATTATGCCATGATTTGCTAATCACAGATTGTGTCCTAATTTTCCCTGATTCTCACAGATTATGCCATGATTTGCTAATCACAGATTGTGTCCTAATTTTCCCTGATTCTCACAGATAATGCCATGATATTCCATAATTTTCTAATCACAGATTGTGTCTTGATTCTCAGATTATGCTATGATTTTCCTTGATTCTTTTGCATTACACCTTGTTTCTGTGACACCAGTGACCTCCGAAACCGGTACGTACTGGTTTTGGAGAAGATTTTAAATCATGGTGATGCTCTTATTGTATATTGCCGAATCCTTTTTCTCAGTCAACTATTGGGTTGAGAGACATGTAATCCAAATCAATTGGATTGAAGGAGTCTGGTTCCTTTTGCAACCAGATGTACAGGTTGTATTTCTGAGAATTCATGCCATATCTTCTTCAATGTCATTGCATCATCCCATAGTTCAGCCACTATGAAGCTGGGGAAAATTTTGTGAAACTATAGATAAATCATACTACATAATTCGTAACCTTTAAGTCATAGCTCAATACGTAGCAAACATTTTAATTTGACAAATTTGTAACAGGGTTGGAAGTAATAAATCATAAGTTGTAACTCAACTTATATGCAATGTACATTTTAATTTGATAAATATTTGATAAATTATTACCTGCTTTAGAAGTCAAGACTGATAACCTCGCATTCCCATATCCAAATTCTCCAGCATGTCTCCTTCGATCTGCCATTAATAAAATCAGAATTTGTAAATTGAAAAAAAATGTCAAAGTTAACTAAAAATGTGGAAGGAGATTATAATCAATTATGCATTTGGTCTGTTGTTGCATTCTATTCTAGCAAACTAGGTTCTAATCATTGGATATTGTTCTTTAACTCCCCTTAGGAATTCGAAATGGTTAGAGAAATGAATGCTATATTAAAATTGAAGATTCAAGAAGTCACTTGCAGAGTTTCAAAATTTTTGATAAAGAACATCAAGTATAAAAATGTAATATAAAAATTTAAAATTGCAAAAGATGAAATGAATTATCTATTGCATGTAGGTCTGGATGTAATTAGTTCTCCCATTGACTACAATTAGCTTCCAAAATTTATTAAAGTATCAATACTTGTCTTGTATAACAAGATTCACCTTATCCATAGCCTTATACACAGATCCCATACGTGGCATTTTGTTGCCAGTAATCAAATAACAAATATAATATAATAACTATCTTTTACAATTGTATTTATTAAAAAATATAAAGATACACAAAAAAGACAAAAAATATATATGTTTTTAATTTTCCAACAAATGAGCTAGTAAATATACACAATAATATGCACACATTATTGGAAAATATAGTTAAAATATGATAAAAATAAGTAAAAATATAGGAATAATATAAAGATGAAATGAATTATCTGTTGCTTGTAGGTCTTGATGTAAATTAGTTCTCCAATTGACTATCGATTAGCTTCCAAAATTTATTAAAGTATCAATACTTATCTTTTATAACAAGCTTCACCTTATCCATAGCCTTATACACAGATCCCATACATGGCATTTTGTTGCCAGTAATCAAATAACAAATATACTATAATAACTATCATTTACAGTTGTATTTATTAAAAAATATAAAGATACACAAAAAGGACAAAATATATATGTTTTTTTAATTTTCCAACAAATGAGCTAGTAAATATACACAATAATACGCAGACATTATTGGAACATATAGTTAAAATATAATAAACATAAGTAAAAATATAGGAATAATATATTTAAAATTTAAAGAAAATAATGTGCGATATAATATAAATGGTATATTTATCAGTTGAACATGAATATCCAAATGAAATAGAGTAAAATACAGAGGAGATAGGATGAGCATCTATCTATCATTTTGTGAGGCCTCTCAAGCTTAGTAGGGGGATTATTCTGTTTCAGAATACTTTGATTATATGCAGAGGAGATGGGATGAGCTCAGTCAGTATGAGCCACCTTTTGAGTATCTTGGTGAGGGTTCTAAAATCGTTGCTCGTCGGTTTGAACGCCAACAGATCTATTTTTTCTATTGGGGCTTTGCCAAGAATATGAGCAGTTGCGAGCCCAGTTTACCGCCACTGAGTTTGCTAAAATAATGGGTTCGATACGACTCATCTAGCATCTTGGCCACCATAGATAGGAAATTCATCTATCGATAGTCAAGGCAACGCACAACCAATATTTTCCATCCTTTTTTTCTTTTTGACTAACAAGACCGAAGATGCATTGGTGCTAATGCTTGGACACATTTCATGCACAGTTTGTTTTTTGTTGTTGTTGAAATAGGGGTATCTATACGGTTGTACATCATTCATTGGAATACTTCTCTCCAATTTGATTCGATGAAATGGTGATGTTGTCACCTTCTGCAGCTGCAAGTGCATTTGATTAATTAGAATTGCTGGCAGCGTTTCTAGATTCCTAACCACATTGTCATATGAAGTCAAGATGACATATTAGATCACTGGACAATGGGGTTTGGGGATCTGTTCCCTTGATGGCACATAGGCGCATGGTGATAAAGTTGGACTTTGGGAATAAAACAAGGAAAAGTTTTGCAAAAAATAGGCAAAAAAAGTCTAGTCTAGAAAGAATAAAAATATATTCAATTATTAATAATTCTAAAAATTATATATATATATATATATATATATATATATATTATATGTTAAATATTTATTCTCAATGAGAAAATTGACACACTAGTGAGACATATAATATAATATAATTCAAGGTTGCAGGTTCCAGCCCAGCTTTCCTTAGAGAAAAAATAGCGATTCATATAATATAATTCCATTAACAATTATACATGTTAAATGAGTCAGCCATTGACAAATCAATGGTTACGGTTTGGTTTATGGTTACGGATGATGGGATTAGTTTTGGTTAAAGTTTGGCTATTTTTTTTGGACGTTATATCTGCTTATAATTTTTTTTGAAAAAGATGCAAATTTTACCTTCTACACAAATAAAACACGTCTTTTTGAAAAAAAAATTACAAAAAGATTTGTTTCATTGGAAATTTAGACATTATTTCCTAAATCACATTTAAAGATATTTAAATGCCCCCAAAAAAAAAAAACCATTTTTTGTCACGATTGTCTTGGACAATACAATCCTGGGTTCCCTTAGCAATCATTTCTACCATTGGATGACTACTAACGATCAAGATTTCGGAGAATCGTGAAGGGTGAATTCGTTACCATTACAAGAGAATGATCCTTAATGATGAAAGGTTCCACTTAATCTCACCAGGGTGGCTAGCCCTTAGGCTAACGCTTAAGGGTTTGTAATCATAGTGGGTAACTCGGATAGATCTTTACTTGAAATCTCACCCCCATCGGCGACCATAACAACTAAAGGTCCTCTTATTATCTGACAGCCTGTGATGCGACCCAATCCCCGAATATAGAGAGGTTTTTTCTTAATAAAATCATAAATTCTCATTTTCAAGGTCTTAATGCCCTTGCTAATGTATATCAGGTGAATTATGTTGCTGCGAACAAATCTTCATGAACATCAGGTGACTTTTCTTCTTTTGCATCACCACTTGGTGTGATGCAAACATCTTCAAGCACTCACGAGACTATCCATCTTCTTGTTTATTGCCTCCATGAAGGCCTCTAGGTTGGCAATGGAATTCTTGAGAGTTGGGTATTTGATTTCAGTTATTCGAGTTCTTGCAGCTAGGCATGGCTCCGGTGCCAAACGCTACGACACTTACTGTACGTTTGCCTTTGGCAGGGCTTCAATGCCAAAGGTAAAAAAATTAAGTTTTAAACAAATTTGAGGTTGTTAAGGCGTCCAAAATACTAATATAATTATTGTTGCTCGACTTCTATGCATGATGATGCTATACATTTAAATTTGTTCTCACTCACTCATTTAGAACATTGTCATCCTATAGAAAACTCTCTATCAATTACTTAAACTAGGAGTTTACTAAAGTGGTGATTTGAGTATATTATCCTAACAATAATAGTAAAAGGGTTTATCAAAGATACTAAAAGGAAAGTGATGCGGGAACTTACTAAATGCAATGTTAGGGTTGAGATTAGGATTAAAATTAATTTAATCAATTAAAATAATAATTTCTCATAACAAATTATCACGAAAATTCTAGAAATTCAATTAGGTGATTTAATTTCGGCCCAAAATAGTGTTACTTTCGTGTATGTTCCCTATCGCGGATCTAGAAGACTAGGGTTCTTATGAACGGCTAGATCTCCGATAGTTTTTGGGCATCGAACGAACTCGCAAGCGGATTCTCTCGATACCAAATGAAAATAAAAGGCTAATAAAATTAATGATGAACAAAATATTGATTTAGGGCTTTTATGAAATCAATAAAATGATTAGGATTACGCTACTTACGCAAACCATAGATTTAAAGAAGATAGAGATGGAAGAAGAGTTGGCCTCGCACCAAACCGCAAGCGGGAATCGAAGAATCGCTCTCCGTTTACCCTCACAAAAGTTTAGAACTCTCAATTTGCATAAACAATTTTCATTAACCAAAAACTTATAATAAAAGTGTTTACAAGCCTTTAAATAGGCTAGCCAATGCATAAAATTAGAAATCCTATTATAACTCTAATTCCTAATTCAAATAAAAGAAATATCGTAATTTTTCTAAACAATAAAGTCCTAAAACAATAAGAAAACTAATCCTATTTCTAATAAAAGAGACAACTCTTACTTTCTAAAATAAAATAATAAAAGATATTAATCCTAATTCAATTAGGATTTTTGAAATTCGTCACTTTATGTCCAACTTTCGAAAATTGACCATAACTTCTTCAATACTTGTCGGAATTGCTCAAATTTTAGCTCGTTAGAAAGCTACTTCAATAAGCTTTCAAATATGACCAATTTCGTATCAATTCGACTTCGTTTGACACTTCAAAATAGGTCAAACATAAAAGTGACGGGATTAAAAGTTGAAGAGCCTAGTAAATTTTGGATTTTCTTCTTTTTGATCAAACGGGTCTTTAATGGACTTTTTTTAAAAACCCATTCATGGGTCCACTTTCTATTTTGACCTCTCTTTATCCGACGAAGATTCAAACAGGTGGATCTAAAATTCGCATCAATCCCCTCTACTTTGAAAAAGTTCGACCTCGAACTTTGGTTGGCATGGATTTTCACGGTCGCGATCACATACAATATATAGGGAACCTCAATCGGAAACGGCTTGAATCGGACGTCCCCATCAACTCTGCCCGGGTTAAGAGGGATTCATCCCGATGAATGCTGGTTGTGATAACGATCCAAAAGATCCGGATCAAGCTGTGGAAATTCCTCCCGTGTAATCCAAGTATTTTCTGTGTCGGCCTTGTTCTTCCACTTGACCAAGTACTTCTGAAGTCTCCCGTGGTTGGTGGACACAATCTGATCTTCCAACACATCTTCGATGATCTCTCGGATTTGCCGAGTAGGTGAGGGTAACGGTATAGGAAGGGAAATAATTGGATCATCGGATATAGAAGGCTCAAAGGGGTTGGCAGGGATGGTTGAAGGGCCATGGAATGGAACAAGGTCCTCCACATTAAAAATCGCGTTAATCCCCAATTCCGGCGGAAGATCTAAGATGTAAGCATTAGAACCGGCACGCTTCAAGATCTGATAGGGTCCAGCACTACGAGCTCGTAACTTCTTTGCAACTCCTTGCAGGAATCGCTCGGGTCTATTTCGAACCATCACAAAATCACCCTCTTGGAATTCTTTGAACCGTCTATGAGAATCTGCAGAGAACTTGTATTTTTCATTCTTTAAATTAATTATTTTCTTAATCTCAGCATGCAACTCATGAATGTGATATGCAAAAGTGGATGTAGACTCTGATGACCTTTGATGAATGGACATTGGGAGAAAATCTATGTGTGTTCTAGTATTCGGCTTACCCTTCCACTGGATGATGTATGCCTGATGTTTCTCAAATTGTGTTCTTGTAGTCTACGTGTTGTCAATTTTGGTTTACCTTTCCACTTCAGAAGATACTTTCGATATGCTTGGTGTGTCTTTACCTTAGTAACAAAATATGAATCTCCCAAAAATTTTCCATCTAACCTCTTCACATATTGTTCAGGCGGGTATTTGGAAATCAATGAGTAGATAGGATTGGGCTCAGGTGGATGGGCATTTAGGAATGGGTTTAAAGGATTTGTTATTGGGCCTAAAAAAGGTGTACGTGCATCTACACTCGACTCGATTAACTCGTGTGTACTCGCTTCAACCAAAACGAAAGACTGTGGGGTACTCGATTCAATTGACACTAATGGTTTTTGTGTACCCAGTTCGATGGACTCACATGTATTTGACCCAATAGGCACCAACAAGTTGTGTGCGCCCAACTCTACGGGTACCAATGACTCATAGGCAAGTGGCTCGATTGGTTTACGTGTGGGTGATTTAACATCACTACTCACAAGGGAAATAGAAGTTTCTTTAACACAAATTAGACTTTCATTAGCTTCTTTCTATCTCCTCTTCATTCAGCACAGTACTAGGGTCGTACATTTCTTTCACTTCCCTATTCTCCAGCTCCTTGGGACTCACTCTTTTAGTCAATAAATTCGGAGTGAGAAATTTCGTGGGGCATTGGTATGCATAATGTCCAAACCCTTGACACTTAAGGCAATCAGGACACTTATTCATCTTAGTTTTCAAACCCCG
This sequence comes from Chloranthus sessilifolius, assembly GCA_021018995.1. Taxonomy (NCBI): domain Eukaryota; kingdom Viridiplantae; phylum Streptophyta; class Magnoliopsida; order Chloranthales; family Chloranthaceae; genus Chloranthus; species Chloranthus sessilifolius. The sequence continues at coordinate 45,963,604 of CM037593.1, read as the reverse complement.
AAGAAGGTGATGGTGTGTTAAAGGAACACACTTTTCAATAAGTCTCACCTTCATGTCCTCCCATGTAGAGATGTGTTTATTTCGAAGAGATTCAGTACGACGTTCTACGCAAGTCCAAAAAATTTTGGCATTACCCTCCAACTTTGTTTTTGCTAGCCTAATTTTGTATTCCTTTGGTATGCCATACCAATCAAAATATTCTTCTACACTAGACAATCACTCCACGAAGGTTTTGGGATTCATCCATCCCTCAAAATTTGGAACCTCATCTCGAATAGATTTGAGAAACTTCTCGACTGGGTCATGCTCAGGTTCACGATGATGAGGGTATCCCCTAACTCTAGTTTCATCATGATTTTTGAGACTTTGCCAAGAATTTGGAGTGTAGCAATTTTCTTGTTTGACTAGTACCCTTTCATGCGGGTAAGGAAGTCACGTTGACATGTAAGTGACTCATACATGATGCTTAACACAAACACACTTCAAGCACAATACTAAAAAAGACACACTATGAATTAACAATGGATGAGGACTTTTGTCAAACACTAGACGTGCATACTAATGAAATAAAATGCAATAAGATTGAAATGACATGCAATTATGAAACTAAGTGATGTAAGAAAAAGTTAGACAAAAAAAAAACTTAGACAAAAGCTTTGAATATATATATATATATATATATATATATATATATATATATATATATATATATATATATTTATTTATTTATATTTTTTAAATGCAAACAAAAAGTTAGACGCATAATTTCAGACAAAAGCTAGACAAAAGTTAGACAAACTTTTTAGACAAAAGGTAGACAAAAATTTTCAGACAAAAGGTAGACGAATATTTTCAAACAAAAGTCAGACGAAATTTTTTAGACAAAAGCTAGACGTTTTCTGAATTTTTTTTTTTTAAACCAAAAAAATTAAATTAAAAATAAACACTAAAACTTATATGAGCACTAAAACCCTAAAACTAAACTGACGCTTTGATACCAATTTGATGCGGGAACTTACTAAATGCAATCTTAGGGCTAAGATTAGGATTAAAATTAATTTAATTAAAATAACAATTTCTCATAACAAATTATCACGAAAATTCTAGAAATTCAATTAGGTGATTTAATTTCGGCCCAAAATAGTGTTACTTTCGTGTATGTTCCCTATCTCGGATCTAGAAGGCTAGGGTTCTTATGAACGGCTAGATCTCCGATAGTTTTAGGGCGTCGAACGAACTCGGAAGCCGGTTCTCTCGATACCAAACGAAAATAAAAGGCTAATAAAATTAATGATGAACAAAATATTGATTTAGGGCTTTTATGAAATCAATAAAATAATTAGGATTACGCTACTTACGCAAACCGTAGATTTAAAGAAGATAGAAATGGAAGAAGAGTTGGCCTCGCACCAAATCGCAAGTGGGAATCGAAGAATTGCTCTCCGTTTACCCTCACGAAAGTTTAGAACTCTCAATTTGCATAAGCAATTTTCATTAACCAAAAACTTATAATAAAAATGTTTACAAGCCTTTAAATAGGCTAGCCAATGCATAAAATTAGAAATCCTATTATAACTCTAATTCCTAATTCAAATAAAAGAAATATCCTAATTCTTCTAAACAATAAAGTCCTAAAACAATAAGAAAACTAATCATATTTTTAATAAAAGAAACAACTCTTACTTTCTAAAATAAAATAATAAAAGCTATTAATTCTAATTCAATTAGGATTCTTGAAATTCGTCACTTTATGTCCAGCTTCCGAAAACTGACCATAACTTCTTCAATACTTGTCGGAATTGCTCAAATTTTGGCTCGTTAGAAAGCTACTTCGATAAGCTTTCAAATATGACCAATTTCATATCAATCCGACTTCGTTTGACACTTCAAAATAGGTCAAATATAAATGTGACGGGATTAAAAGTTGAAAACCCTTGTAAATTTTGGATTTTCTTCTTTTTGATCAAACGGGTCTTTAACGGGCATTTTTTTAAAAACCCATTCATGGGTCCACTTTCTATTTTGACATCTCCTCTTTATCCGACAACGATTCAAACAGGTGGATCTAAAATTCGCATCAGAAAGTGTAACTTGTGCGGCTTAGGTCCTGTTTGCGTGGCATTTAGAAACCGCTCCCCACTTGACGGTGGAAAACAGTACTACTTCCTTAGATGTTTGGTCAACACAGCTTCTCTCCTGGATTTCAGTTAAAACAGTTTCTTGCAAAGCTGAAAATGAGCAAAAGCTGGAAGCGGCCTAAACCAGCTTCCGGCTTGAGTGTTTGTGGGAATCTGTTTTAGTGGAAGCTGGGCCATGATAAACAGGGCCTCATTACTGAACCTGCAGACCTGACAGTTTTACATAAAATCGACCGGTTCATCCGGTTTAATATGAACTGTTCCAGTTTATTATTTATTTTTTTGCTTTCGCTGTCCAAAAAATATTCTAGCGAAGACGATCGAGCCAAATCTACTTTTTTAAAGTGTACGTGCTAACTAACAAGTCTCAATGTAATTTTTACTTTTTACAAGCAACACTGTTATGATATTTTTAAAGTTAATATTATCATACAATATCAGACTCATTATTTCAGGCGAACAACTTTTTCTTCTGAACCTGCCCAATCCAACCCGGTCCAACCAGACTGGTGCCGTTTCCAGTCCAGTGTCTGGTTCAGTTTTTAAAACATTGCTTGTAACATCATAACCGATACGAAGATGTAACAATAAAATGTAGCAACTATACAATCTCACAATTGTTTTCTTTATTGCATCAGGGAACCGTCCTCCTTATATTTCAACCTGCTGAGGAAGGTGGTGGTGGAGCAATAAAAATGATTGAAGCTGGAGTATTGGAGAATGTTGAAGCTATTTTTGGGTTGCATGTCTCTACTGGACTGGCCATTGGCTCTGTTTCATCCAGACCCGGCCCAGTTATGGCTGGGAGCGGCTTCTTTGAGGCAGTAATTAGCGGCAAGGGAGGTCATGCTGCCATCCCGCAGCACACGATAGATCCAATTTTGGCTGCATCGAATGTTATTGTTAGCTTACAACATATCGTTTCACGTGAAGCCGATCCTCTGGATTCACAGGTATGTTATCCTTTTTATATAAATTTTTTCACCTATATCAATAGATGGCACCCATTTTGGCATACTTTTAGGCCATGTAATGCCAGGTGGGTCATATTTTTGTCAATCCACTTCGTCCAAGTGGCTAGATGTCATGTGAACTTCAGTTAGATCGAAATCAGCACCATCCAATCCAGGAACTTCAATATGGAGACTACATTTGATTTGAATCAGAGGTCTATATTAAAAATCCTAGAACGAATGGTTCAAATCCCTTGATGGGCACCAATTTTAAGCTAACATCAGTTCACATCATGATTTACAACTTGGGCGACTTTGATTGGTCAAGGATGTGTTCCAAGTGGAAAAATAATTACAAAACAACTTACAATTTTTTGATGCAGGTAACACCTCATTAGTCCCCATTTAAATTTTTAGAATGCTGGTACTTCACACCAAGTTTATTTTACTGCACCTCAATCAATGAGAGAAACTTTATTTTGATACATTTTTCTGACAGATAAAAAAAGAAAAAGAAAACACAGAGAGAGATAATTATCAAGTTTAGAGTTTTTACACCAACTTCTCATTAGTTCTAGCTGCACTCTTTTCTTGATCGAATTTTTCTGTATCATTATTATGCATCTGTCACAAAGATTCAGAATGAATCCTTGAATCAATTTTCTTTGATTTCTGGCAAAATGACTGTTCAATCTAAGTAGTTGGTTTTTGGATTTTGGAAACTCTAAAATCTAAGTGATCTCATCGATGCCTCTGTGCAGGGCATATGAATCTGGCTTATTCTTATTCTACATAAATATTATATTCATTTACAGGTAGTAACAGTAGCAAAGTTCCAAGGCGGTGGCGCATTCAATGTCATTCCAGATTCTGTTACAATTGGTGGCACCTTCCGAGCCTTTTCGAAAGAAAGCTTTTCACAACTTACCCAAAGGATTGAGGAGGTACATAATAATTGATTGATTATACAATAGCGAGGTTTAAAATCTCGGTAATGAACACCATATCATTTGGCTCCAATACTGAGATAATACGTGCTGATATCATCCAATATCAGTTTGTATCAGATGATAAACTGAGAAAATTTTGTACTGCCAGCCTCTGATATGCCTATAGTTTTTATGGGTCCAAATGGGTGGGTCAGGTGAGTCCCAGACCCCACCGTTTTGTATTCCAGTTTGGATTTTAGACCCGCACCTGAAAATTGTTTTATGGGGTACAAATGGGTGGGGTTGGGTGAGTCCCAGATCGCACAGTATAGTATTGAAATTCTGTTTGGATTTCAGACTTGAACCTGAAAAGTTAACGATTGGGCCAGGTGACGTGGGATTTAGGTTGAAATAACTGCCTCTAGGTCAGTCTGGATCAAGACCCGACCCATTAAATATTGTTCCTGATCAGGTTCAGATTGGATAGCTCTCATCCTAATGACAAGCCTTCATTTGAGATTGTCAATTTCGGCAATTTATTTTGGACAAGAAATACCCCTAAAAAAGCATTTTTGGGGCGTGCGTGTGCTTACCCGGCACGTGCTAACTTGGGGAGTGCAGTCCACTATTTATTTTTGGGCAAGAAATACCCTAAAAAAGCATTTTAGGGCCGTGCATGTGCTTACCTGGCACATGCTAACTTGGGGAGTGCATTCAAATATTTATTTTTGGACAAGAAATACTCCTAAAAACGAATTTTAGGGGCGCTCATGTGGTGATCTGGGACATGCTAATTTGGGGTGCACATGGGTCCTTGGGATTAGTCGGGTGCTCTAAGAGGCCTGGACACTCAGGTTATCAAATGAAAGAAACACTGATTTTTATTTTCATGTGAATTACTGGAACGCATTTTTTTAGCTGAAATTCATGAAATTGTATAAATATCATGAAAAAGTAGGGTGTTTTCTTTTAGCCTTCATTTTCATTTGTCACAATTACCATGAAGTGGATTTGCAAAAATGTCCTCTAGCTCATTCACATTAGGACAGAAACTTGGTTTTGGGTGTATTTTGCATCCCAAATATGTTGTGGAAATTCCTAACCTCCCAGTAAAGGCTTGAATATTAGCATAATCCTGTACACACCTGCATTGGATCCACTTGGAGAGGATCCAGACCTGTTTAGCAACCGGGTCCGAGTTTCGGACCCGTACCCCATCTGTCGTGTCGAAACCACCTGGACCCAGACCACCTGTGACCTATAGGGTTGGATCCAAGTTATCCTCCTGAGCAGTTATAAACCACGTCATTGTGTACCCATGCAATTCGCCAATGCAATATAAGCCGCAGTGTGGGCGCATGTTTTGTGACTGGTGGATTGTTGGTACGACCAGCGGACTACCACACTAATTTTGTTCCAAATGCAAATGACAGGTTATCGTAGGGCAAGCAGCTGTACAGAGGTGTAATGCAAGTGTCAACTTCCTACTAAACGAAAAACCGTTCTTCCCCGTAACCTCAAATAACAAAGACTTGCATGGGCATTTCCAGAAAGTCGCCGGTGATGTTCTAGGTGCCGGCAACGTCAAGGACATGCAACCTCTGATGGGATCAGAGGACTTTGCATTCTTTGCTGAAGAGATTCCCGGATACTATTTCTTCCTCGGGATGAAGAACGAGTCCCGGGGCCCACTCGAGTCCGGGCACTCCCCTTACTTCACAGTCAACGAAGACACGCTTCCTTACGGTGCAGCGCTGCATGCGTCTTTGGCTGCACGATATCTTACCGAGTACCATCCGAGTGCTTCATCACCTCGAGGGACAGTCCATGATGAACTCTGAGGGGTTTCTCCAACCTCTTATTGATAATTTTCACAACTTTAATTGGATGTTTTGCTGAAGGGAAATCCATATTTCATCAGATGTAAAGCTATGTATGCATGTTCACTTTGCAGTTGTAAAATGGAGTACAATTGCATATATAGTTGAATAAAATTCTGAGAACCATTTTTTTTTTTTTTTTGAAGCTTATTTGCTGACTTTTTTATTGGCAAATAACTCCTATTTCTAGCTTCAAATGCTTAAGAAAAAAAAGTTTTAAAAAAGTTTAAATGGCTATTGTTATATATATATATATATATACAGAAAAGAGCTAGTGTAGAACCACCATCCGGTCGGAGTTTCGTCCGGCAGGCAATCATTCGGTGGGGTGTCGATCTGTTCGTAATTTTGATAAATTCCAAGGAAAATTTCAGGAATTAGAGAAAAATAATAATAACTTATTAAAATGTTTAAACATATATCTTAACCTATTTAAAATTGAAGCTCGTGTTGTTAAATAATAAACTAAGTGTATTTGAAAATTTGAAAAAATTCAAGAAATTTATCAAATTTGGAGAATGGACGAATACAACCCCAACCTCCGATATACTTATCGTTTTTATTGGTCTAATCGGGTAGGATTTTCTGCTGTAAAGTCGTGCCTTTTTGGTTAAAGAATGCTAGAGCTATATACGAAAAATATAATGTGTTTGAGGAGTGCCCGGACTCAGTGGGTCCTGAGACTCCTTCATTCCAAGGAAGAAATAGTATCCATGTGTCTACCCCGCAAACATTGCAAAGTCATCAATCGGTTCATCAAACCAAAGTGATCTAAGTCGGGGGGGGGGGTGTTACAGGAATAGAAATTTGGGAAATTTGGGAAACAGGGGGGAAACATTTTTTGACTAAATATTAATAGAATATTATAAATGTTTGAGAAAAATAAAATATGGGAGCTACTACTTGCACACACGAAGTTGGCTCTTGTACACAATTAAAAAGAATTGGAGACCTATGCCATTTGTAAAGAATATTTAAGCTGTCTCATATGAAGGCTATGATAAAAAGATCTATGATCCAAAATATTGGCTTTATTAAAGTCAATGCAGGCGAAAATGATGCACCGGGGAACTTTGTTGAATCATATGATAAAAATCATGTGTCAATATTTTGCATGCAAGATCTTTAGGATCATGAGCTTCAAATCGGATGACTTAGGTGGTGTTTTCACATGAAACAAGTGTTTGGTTTTTTAGATGATCTAGATTAGGCTACGTAACTCTCTTAATTGATCAAGATTTGGGAAAAATTCTCCAAATAAGTTGTCTGCATAGCTTTTCACCAAATATTCGGTTGATTTGTCGATTATCAAAATCTTTAATCTGGCATGGTTAATATAAGGGTCACACTTACAAACCTCTTTCGATTTCAAAGCCCGTATGGGGATTAACACTTGGGCTTAATCGAAGCTTAGCCCATTTAGCACTTGGGTCTAGATTTCACACCTGGCCTCAAATTTAGAATTGGCCCTAGCAGCTGAACATGCAACTAAGTTAGGTTCTAAGAAGTGCTGAAAATGTAGGCTGCATTTGGCAACACTCCCACTGGGCGGTGCCTCATTTGCTCCCCCAGCGCAGCCGCGTAGAGGGACATATGATCTTAAGGTCTTTTTTAATGCCCTACCCTACCCTCTCGCGGCGTGCTCTGGCGGAGCCACATAGGAGAAAGAGGGGACAGTTCATGGATCAAAATGCCGGAAAACCGGTACGTATCGTTCGAGCAAAAAACTGGTACATATCGGACGATATGTACAAGAACAGTAATGAATGTATCGTCCGGGCATTTACATATATATAAGACGATACGATACGTATCGTCCGATACGTATGGGTATCGGACGATATTTTGATCCATGGGGCATTTATATCTTAATTCATGGGGCATTTATATCTTAATTCATTTATTTTTTAATTTAAAACAACACATGAGCATTTGTTTACTCTTGGTGTTCAGATCACTCTTAGAGATGCATGCCATAGGAACCACCATATGCTATATGTGATTTGACGCTCATGATCTTGAGATCAATGGCCCAAAAGATTGGGTCAAAAGGCTATCTCCATTGTCTGATTCAAAGCAGTTAAAAGACTATCTAGAGATCAATGGCCCAAAAGATTGGCTCAAAAGGCGATCTCCCTTGTCTGATTCAAAGGAGTCAAAAGACTATCTAAAGATAATGATGTGCTGGATTTTACAAGGTAACCATTAACTTTAGAAGGCGTCTGCTTTGATCTGCAGAGGGAGACGCTTTCAATATAATCTTTTGTGCTAGAGAATCTCGGTTCAATATCTATTGACAAAGATTATGGTTGTGTTTGGTATAGCTCTATAGCTCCCTGTCAAAGTAGAGTTTATCTACTTTTAATAGATTATCTTTCTCTTCGCAAAATTCCTGCTACCTGCTTTAACAGGCCCCTCCTCCTTCCTAACTCCCTGCAAAGCAGGATTTATTTACCAACTCCAGCAATTATCCCCTGTGCTCTGCTCACTCCTTGTCAGGGCAGATTTTATTTGCTCTGACAAAGAGTTAGTAAAGAACATGGAAGTAGATCCTACCTGAGAGTTAGCAAGGAGAAAGGAGGCCTGTTAAAGCAAATATATATGACTCTGAAAAAAGAGTTATGCTAAACCCAACCTATGACTATTCCTTGCCCCCATATAAAAATATTCTTGGATCTGCCCCTCCCTACATGATTGCTAAACGCGCTCTAGGTCGCTCCTGTGCCTGACAACGGTTGAGAGCAGCGGGAAGAGTTGCCAAGTGCAGCCGCATATTCTTTTAATTTGGATAGAGACTGGCCTCACTGCATTTACACATAGGGCAGCTTTATTAGCAGTCACGGAATCTTTTAGGGCACCAATGCCCAAAATTATTGATTACTTTGAATCAGATGATGGAGATCGCGTTTCGCTCTAATCTTTCACACAAGGGATCTTGAGATTATGGCGCACCTATCAAACAACAAATTTTCAATTTCACATCGCACATATCCCAAAAATATAGCCCTAAAGTCATGTTTGAGAGTGATGTGTGTCATGTGACTTTAGAGCTACTTTTTCAGAATATGTGCCATCTCTGAGCGCTATTAACATATAGTGCAAAGAAAGTCTACATTTAAGCCATTTGGAACCCATCTTTGATCAATCCATGTATTCCAACTGGGTTCCATCATTTGCAAATAAAACACACATACCAAATTTACAACCATTTGATCAGTGCATTTTAATATCCTCTATTCCTCAAATATGAACAATCGTCCTTTTAAAGTGCATGAATCATAAAGTGCAGTTGTATTTTTTAAATTAAACAAATGATTATTTAGGTAACTTTTGACCTTTAATTTTAAACTTTGTACCATTGATTAAAAGGGTCGTGCATCCATCCTTTTCTTAAAAGGGGGTCTTAAAACTCTTCATAGTTATTTAAGGTACCATGTTTCAACATTTTATACACTTCAAAAATTCCTTTGTGCCCTCTTTATTTCCTTGTATTTAGGATTTATAGTAGACCTATATTAGCAGTATTTGATGTTTTAGAAGCGTGGATTCATCAAATCCTTAGGAATACAAAACCGAATCATTTTATCTTGGAATCAGTTTCTCTGTAACTCGTTGATTATCACTTGTTTAAAATGATGGGAGAAAATATTGACTTAAAAGACGACGATATTTTTCGTGCCTCGGATTAAATCAATATGTCATATTTTTGTCTGATAGTTTTAAGACTTAGACAAGTTCATGAGATGCAATGATTTTTTAAAAAAAATTAACTATACTTTATAAATTAAATCCAGTATAAATTTTAGTAGTAGTTTTTAAACTACTTGATTGCTTAAATTGATTAGCATATCTGATTAAGAATTTATCGAATCTTCTATGAGCGATATCATAAAAATGAACTTGATAGCATAGTTGCCAAGTCGGAAATCAGGAAAAAAATAAAACAAATAGAAAAAAATTGATAAAGTCAGAAAAAAAGAAGGGAAAAAACAATGAAAAATAAATAAATAAATAATGAGGGATCAACTTCACCCGTTTACTAAAATCCTTAGCCCATCCTTGATCATTGAATTTATCAAGAAAAAAATCGTATAATGCAAAAATCACATGTTTTCCAATTAGTCACTTAAAAAAAAAAAAAAAAACTCGTTTTAATCGTGAAAGGAACGGTTTAAAAAAAAAAAAACGTGATTTTTTCAAAATATCCGTGAATTTGGCAACTATGCTTGATAGCAATTCATCAAGTCTTAAGAATATGGATATTCTGTTGCAAGTATACATTATCCATAATATTATTAATAAAATTTTGATACCTTCAAGTTATGCATGTTTATGACTAGAGAATACAGTCATCTATATGTATTGCATTAAATTTATAGAAAATGTTATTATCTTACAAAGACGAGATTTAGAAACCTAAATCATTTGAAGGTGGTTCTCTTAAGAAATTTAAAGGACCAATTATGAATCTTTTTAAATATAAGTTTGTGCTTATATGAATATGGATCGAGAATTGAAGTGACTTTACGGGTCCATTAGTAGACGTACTAATAAATGTTAAATTATAATTTTTAAATTATCTATGAAACTTATTCTTTCGTCAAGAAAAAGAAAATAAACAATGTGTGATTCCAAGTATAAATCTGGTGAAACACTTAATTTGTTAATAATTGCAATCAAGGATCAAAATATCGGCTGAAAACCGATAATTTGGCCGAAATTTCGGCCGATAATTTCAATCCCATGCAAAATATGACCGAAATTTCGGTCCAAATTATCATTTCGGTGAGGATCGAAACCGATAATTTGGACCAAAATTTTGGTCATTTCAGCCGAAATTTTGATCCTTGATTGCAATTGTAGTAAAGGACTAATTAAAAAGAAGAAAATGAATGAGGCGAAAGTCACAATCCTAAATAGTCACTTACACCAAGAATTATATTTAATATTTGTTTATTTAATGTTTGGGTTCGCTGAAAAAATAAGTCGTAAATATGTGATTCCTAGAGGAACCCTCTGGTAAAGAGTAGTAAACCCTCACATTCATCCCAAGAGTGATAGTATTTTGTTTATACAGATAAAAGGGGATTTGTATTACTCTTAATAGACACTATATCATAATGCATTGAGATATTATATTACAAAGATATCTCTAATAGGTCTACCTATATAAGTATGAAAGTGTAGTAAGTAGCTTCAGTGTGAGTAATTTTATTTATAAACATTTATAAAATTCAGGGTACTAACATATGACTAAAATGTGCTAAGAATATAAATTAAATATTATTATATTTACAACATGTATGTGAAATAAATCCGATTTATATCATAAGATCACTAGTTGAAGTCTACTAAATTTTTTGGCAAATTTGAATTATTTTCATCAAGTGAAAGCTTAAGTCTATTAGATATTTTCATTTATACACATTTCTAATTGTAGCTCCGATTAAAACTTTTAAATTAAGAGTGATTGTTAAAATTTTAAATATTATTATTTGATTAAATGGTTATATTTATTTGAATAATCGTATAGTTTGCTCGAAACGTTGAATAAATAACTCTTTAATCTCTAAATCACTATAAAAATAGGGTGTTTCAACGGCATTTGTTGTTAAGGCAGTTTTTGGTAGCGGTAGGACTAATAACAACAGTTTTTGGTAATGACAGGACTAATAGCAGCAATTTTTGTTAAAAAAACTTAGTAATAGTCTTATATTTTGTAGTGAATTAAATGAATGATTGTCTTGACAACTTTCAACCTTTTGATTTTGAATATTGTAACATTGATTGAAAGGTCATATATGTGTTATTGCTTATTTTTGAAGCGTGTCTTAACATGTCTTCTTTATCTATGTAAGAAATTTTATTTCAATATTTTACACAGAAAATTTCTTTGTGCCTTCTTAACTTTCTGTGTTTAAAATTAATATTGGAGACATCATGACAAATATTTTCGTGTTCTGAGAAGCATGAAACGATTCAATAAATCTTTCACAAGAATGCAAATCCGATTCTTTGTATCATAGAACCAATTTGCTGATAACCCCCTTATTCCGAGTGATGGAGATAAATATTAATTTAAAGAGAAGGATATTTCTCATGCTTCAGATCAAATTACTGTATTACATTTCTGTCATGATTATTTTTTTTCCTTGCAATTTTTTCCAACAGCTTAAAAAAGAAGCCTTTATGCATGGACTCGTAAATACCGGGTAACATAACTAACTCCTGAATTTTATTTTTCTTTTCTCCCTGTGAGGAGCATAGTGAGAATGATGGAGTCAAAAGAGAAGGCACATTGTGAAAGAAAAAGTAGTCCTACTCATGGCTTAAAAGCTAAGGCAAGCCTAAATATCTGCTAGAAATAGGTTAAAAAGTTGGTGGAGTTTCGTTAAACCTCACCAATACTAAAGTTGTAGCACTGCATTTCTTACAAGCAATGAGTTAGCTTTTTGAGTGGTAGAGATTGGTAATATGGCCATCATCTATCTACTTCACACCTACTCTTGTCTACTTTTCATAGCCCACTGGTGTAACAAAAACTTACCAAACTTCTTTAGCGACTCAATCATTAATTGGGCCTTTCCAAATCCCGACCCAACCTGTCGACATCCCAAACCACTAAGCCTGAGTACTTATAATGACATATACTAAGATGACCATTACCCAACCCGATATGTTATTGTCCGATTTTGGGCTTAAATTCTAGCCCCAATTTTGTGAGGAGTAGAGGCCCTGGAGGGGGTAGAAGCCCCAACGTTTATGAGTTATGACTCTGTTTCCGCCTAATGCGATGTTCTGTTCCCACCTAATGGAATGTTTTAGCCCTACATTGGTTGCAGACTCGTCCCTCATCCTAGGTTATAACTGATTTTCTTCGCCCTCCTAATATGCCGTGTTTTAAGTGGGGACTTAAGCCCATGCCAATTTAGGCTCATACCCAACACTACAAAAAATAAGACTATTAGTGGCAGTTATAAACTGTCGCTATTAACAAAAAACTGCCGCTAATACTCTTGCCGCTAATAGTCTTAATATTTTTTTGGTTAATAGCGATAGTTTTTTGCAGTAAAAAACTGCTGCTAATAGTCTTATTTTTTATAGTGCAAACAATATCATATCGGGTCGAGTCAGAGTCATCGGAGTCATCACATATACACATTCTCTCTCTCTCTCTCTATTTAATATATAATGGGAGCTGTGGTAAGCGTATTTACAATTAATTGGTGTGAGATTAGCAAATGTTGTATGAAAGTATCCGTCATATGAATTTGCAACTCGTAGGTAGATTCTGTTTTAGTTTTTAAACCATGATTGGAACTTCTATTCTTTGTCAAGTAGTTTTTATATTTAAAGGATTAAAATTATGAGTCGGTATTAGAGACACAACTGGAGTACGGGCGCTCTTGGTAATCGGGTGATTTTTTGGATGCATGTCATGTGAAACTATCAATGTGTTTTTGTCTCATAATATTTTGTCGAAAAAGTGTTCCATCCTCTTAGTTAAAATGGTCAAATGCAATGTAAAATTAATGAAATGTTGGACTTATATCATAGCCGTTAATTTTGAATGACATATGAGTTGATTGACTCATAATCATATGACACACATTACTCTCAAACCTAATTTTAGGGCTATTAGTTTGGGATCTGTTACATGTGGAATCACAAGCTAATCCTCTGATAGATGCACTATGATCCCAATATCTATGTTGTAGAAAATCAGGGTGAAATAAAATCTTCATCATCTGATCCAAAACAAACAATGATTATGATATTAGCGCTTTCAGAAAAAGCGTGGATGCATTTAGAGGTACCCTACCTAATATATTCCGCAACTGATATATTCTATCCCCTGATTGCCCGTTGGAGAATACATTCGTTCGAATTGAAAGGGCAGCATCCCACCTTATTCTAAAATCTTACTCAATATGTCCTACTGAGTTGAGTTGGTATCAATACCGGACACGTGGCACATCATCGTGCTTATATGAGAATTAGTTGCACACCCAAAGCTGGCCCTTGCACACAACTTAGAAAAAATATTTGTGATTTAGAAGACTTGTGTCATATGAAAACACCATCAAAGCGATCTCATTTAAAGATTATGAACTAAAGGCCTTTGATGCAAAAGATTGGTACATGACAAGATGTCTATCATATGATTTATTGTAGTCAACTGTTATCATCTCAATCAACAATGGACAACATTGGAGCCTTTGATAGAGATTCTGTTTCATGTCAATCATTCGCACCAACAATCTTTAGATCTTCGCCTTTATATTAAATGTCTTGATTATGTTTCCACGTGGCTTAAGTCTCCAAAAATGCTTGTCTTTTTGTTTAAAAAGAAGCCATTATTTACGCATGAGAAGTTAGCCCTTTCACATTATTAAGCGAAAGAGTATTTTGGGGATCTGTGCAATGTGAAAACACCATCTAAACAGTCTAATTTGAAGATTATGGCCTAAAGATTTAAGGTGCAAAAGATTAAAAAGAAACATAATCTTAATTTATTATATAATTCGATGCAATCAAAGGCTATTATATGATTCAACACATTCAATTTTGTGTCAATCTTTTTACACCTGAAGTCTTTAGATCATTGCCTCCAAATGAGAAGGCCTATGTGGTGGTTTTACATGGTATAGGTCCCTAAATTCTCAAGTCTTTATTTAACATTATGTGCAAGGGCCGACTTCTCATGTACATGTAATGGCACTCTTTTTGTGAATGGCGTGCTTCAGCGAATTTTGTGTGTGCAAATAACGACTCCCATTTTTAAATTGTGAGCAACGACCGACATTGTATGTGTTACTATAGTTACAAAAAAGGCGTTTTATACGGAAAAAAAGGTGCTTAACAAACGTAGATGGTGTTTTCACTTAAAAACATATACAACATATTTTTTTGGTTTACTTGTGTTTCATATGTTTATTTTATATGACACGGTAGTAAAAGTGTTTAATTAAATATATGTTTTAACATTTTTTAATTTTTAATATTTTTCTTTTCCTCGTACCTTTTTTCAAAATTTTTCCCTTGCCGTGTACACTCTGTAATTTCCTCCTTTTCCCGTACTTTTCACTTTTTACATTTCTTTGGTATTTTCGCTTGTCGTTATGTTCCTGTATTTATTCCATCTTGGTAATGATTGCGAGTATCTGCTAATGTGTTAGAGTTAACACGTCACTGCGTAGGCTTAAGAGGTCCAGCCTCGTAAGCGAAAGGGAAATTTACCTGATTGGCCCGATTAGATACACCTTTTATGTCAAAGGCCTTATAGCTTCACTTTTATCTAAACCGACCTGCTGTGTGTCAAGCCATTGCTCGTCTTTAGAAATTGCCCAAACTACTCCTAATATAATAAATAGCCGCCCTTTTTTCAACTCTTCATTGTTTATCATTTTCTATTTTTTACTTTTTCGTACGAAGTCGGTGGAGAGTCGGTGTCGCTTCGTAGACGCTAGCGTTCAGTTCTACAATCTTCAAGCTACTAAATCAGTAAGTTTGAATTAAAATTACCTTTTATTGTTGTAGATTTTTTTTTTCTCCTTTCTTTGATACACATTTTGATATAATTTGTTAAAGTTATCTTATATACAATCGATATCGATTACATATGTAATCGATATCGATTGTATTTGTAGTCGTAATCGACTATATAAATAGTAGATGACGACTCTATAAAAAATCGATATTGACTATATATATATATATATATAATCAATACCCATCATATGAATATAATTATTATCCATCATATGAATATAATTATTACCCATAATAAATCATACGAGGTTTTATATTTATCTCAGCCGACGTTTAATTTCCTTCAATTTATTGTCAACTACCCTTTTGTAAAACCATTATGGCAAGTAAGCTTGGAAGGATGAGAAAATTTAATACAATCTAGGCGCTTTAAATACATGTTTAGTTCGTCCTTAACAAAATGAGTCCCTATCATCCCTCCCAGCCCATCTTTCCCCATGACAGACGATAAAAAATGATAAAAAAACCAACTATAACTCAATCAAGTTCTTTCTAGTATGGGAGAACCCACCACCACCACCAGAACCAGATCCTCTGTAGTTCCTATGGAACGAATACGAGGAAGTGCTGAAAATTTTGGTGAAGGAAGAAAAGAAAAAGAACAAAAGAAAGAAAAAGAAAATTAAGACAAAACCACCCACCTCTTAACTTCATCCACCACCTGCTCATCATCCATCTTCCTAAATTTTGGTTAGAAGCCTAGGACCGATCTTTATCAAAGACTCTTTAATCAGGACGTTGCTGCCAGAGTTTTAGTTTAGTGTGTCCAGATTTCATTTTTAACTGTAAATGAAATATTTTGAATGTAAATGAAAAATTTTGAGTGGATGAAGACTTCATGAAATATTTTGAGTCTGTAAATCAAATAACGACTCTAAATGTAATCGATAACGACTCTAAATGTAATCGATAACGACTATAAATAAAATCGATATCGATTACATTTAGAGTCGATATCGATTACATTTAAAATCGATAACGATTACAATTAGAGTCGATATCGATTACAAGTAGAGTCGCTATCGATTACATTTAGAGTCGATATCAGTTTTATATATTACAGTTCAGTTAACATTTAAACTATCCTTGTTAGTGTGGGACTCAGTCCTTTCTTTTTTTTTACAGTTCATTTCAACTAGCTGTCAAGATGGTTGTACACCGACCTGTTGCCAAGTGTTCCCTCAGTGCAATTTCGAATCTCTACGATAATGCTACCCCAACTCAAAAGAAGTTGCTGATGGATTTAGTTTTCGGTGGAATATTTCAAATGCCTAATGGTGTGAAATTTCTTTTCGATATGGTCGATGCGATGTTGACGTTTTGGGTTGAAAAAAATCACTTTCGAATCGGGAAAACTGAAGTTTATCTTCAGAAGTTGGACATTGCATTGATACTGGGCCTTGCCGTAGTTGGCCCAGAAAAGTATACCCTGTCCGTTAAACCACCGGAAGAACAAACCATTCGATACAAATACTTTCGTGGAACGCCTCCTGGAAAAATTCTCCGGTCTCATATAGATGCTGCAATTTGGAGAGCGAAAAGTGATGAAGACTTCGTAAAGTTGTCCCTTCTATATGTGTTGTGCATATTTCTCTTTCCCGGGTCCCACCATCAACTTTGGGAAGACTACATCGACCTCATCGATGATGTGAAGAACTTTAACCGAACTCCGTGGGGTCTCCACGTGTACCACGACTTGATCGAGTATATAATGATGGCCGCGGTGAATAGAAAGACCGCAGAGATGGATAAAGCCCTTAAGATGTACAACACATATGGATGCATATGTGTAATTCAATGGTGGGCTTACGAGATGCTGCTAGATATCTCGCTTTCCCAGATAGGCCTTGAGGTCCCTTTCCCACGACTGCTGAAATGGTCGGACAGGGCGTAGTCAAGGATCAGATGTTACACACGCGGACATATGTTAGACAGCAAGGTATGAGGTCTATTAAATAATTCAAATAAAAGGAGTAGAGAGATCTGATGCCGACTCAAAAAATAACTTGCCGATTCATTCTAGAATCGATAACGAGTCATTATAGAATCGATAACGACTTACTAAGTAGTCGATACTAATTCATTAAGTAATCGATAGCGATGCTGTCAAAAATCGATAACGACTATTTAATAAGTCGATAACGATTCATTACAGAATCGATATCGATTTATTAAATAGTCGGTATCGATTCATTACAGAATCGATAGTGATTTATTAAATAGTTGATACTTTGCATTTGTAATATATGATCAATTTAGTGTGTTATTGATCGTGTTTTCTTTTCTTTCAAAAGGTTTGCGCTCCCTTCGTGCCTGTTGGCTTCGAATTAGAGATACCCGTCTTAAAAGAATATCTACAAGTTAAAAATGTCATTGATGGGGAACAGGAAAGAGCCTCATGAACCGGTCAAGAAAGCTATGGAAGAGATACGGCCGAAGAAGAAGAGAAATTACATTCCAGTCGAGAATATTGACGAGGAAGAATGGAATGACCAATCGACGTCGGACGAAGAACCGTCTTCGAAAAAGGGCCCCGTCCATACAGGTGTAGAGTGGCCGAGAACTAGGGGGACCACAAAGGAGAGCCTAGCTGCAAAAGGGAGCCCAGCTGAACCGTCCACCTCCAATGAGTCGTTGTTGAGGAGGGTCGACGGTTTGGCACTGGAGAACTTGAAGCTCACCCAAAGAGAGCGATTTGGAGGGAGAGAATAAGGTCCCGATGAAACGATGTGCTTCAATAGAGAAATTATGCAACTCCTTGAATGAGCGGCTGAAATCAAGGGATGAGGAGTTGTAGAAGTTGAATCACTACAACTCGTTGGTCAGAAAGGGCCAGGGAATATAAAAGAACTTCTTGAAAATTTATTGGAGGCGATACCTAAGGTATGTGTTGAAACGTGGTATTTATGTGTTCAGATTTGTTAACATAAATCGATATCGACTGTATAGAGAGTCGATAACGACTGTATATTTCATCGTTATCGACTATATCTACAGTCGATAACGACTCTATATTGAATCGTTATCAACTATATATATAGTCGAGAACGATTAAATGTAAAATCGATTTGGACTTTTTAAAATATTTTGCACAATTATTTCGATGTTCAGGATGGCGGTATTGAGGAGCTGATATTGAAAGTGTGCGACACAACGGTCGATGAGAAACCATTAGCTCTCCTGCATCAGGATCCTCCTACGGGTGAGGTGACGGCAGCTGCTGGCGAGCTGCCTGAGACTCAAACCGATAAGGGTCTAGCAGGTGAAGAGCAAACCTCTTCCCAATTGCCTCACCAATAAATTGACCGTCGCATAAGACCTAGGCAAGAGAAACTCATCAAAACAGTTGCCGTCAAACCTAGGACACAGCAAAGGGTAGCGACGGTAAAAAAGCCTATAATCGAGAAGGCCATTGGTGAGCTCTTCTTTGAGCACAGGTCTCGGTGATAATGCTCTCTTGTTGTCTTTGGCAATGAGCGAAATTACATGCAAGAGATATAGAACAAGCCTGAGAAGGAGGACGAGTAAGTTATTCTTCCCAGGAACAAGCCTGAATCTTTCACTTTATTATTATAAATTTATAAATGTATTACGAAGATTTTGTTACGTTGGCCTTCATTTATGCAGCGACTACGTAAGCACCATCGGTAAGTATAGGCTGGTGGTGCAATCTTTCAGATGTTTGGAGGGCACGCAGTACATGGAAATTTTGTAAGTAAAGTAAAGCTATTATAACTATTGTATGCACAAATAGACAATTTAAAGCTCTCGACGACTCGAAATAGAGTCGTTATCGGCTCTACACTGAATCAGTATCGATTCATTTTATAATCGATGACGATGACTTATATAATCGTTATCGACTTTACAATGAATCGTTATTGATTCATTGTATAGTCGATGGCGATTATATATATATAATCGTTATCAACTTGACAACGAATCGATATCGATTCAGTCTAGAGTCGATATCGATTATATAAGTCATCATCATCGATTATAAAATGAGTCGATACCGATTATTTAACTCTAACTGCATATTTAACTCTAACTGCTTCAGTTTCAGATTATGGGCACCTACCTGAGACACTTGGAAATAATTGATGACGATATTCATCTTGATATAAAGCACAAAAGCTTCCTTATGAGCCCTACCACTCTGACGTACATGGGCTTTGAACTGAACGATTTCAACAAGTTCCTTCTCGCTGAAAGATTATATGAAGAATCGTTCAAGAGTCAAATTAAACGGTGGGCTGCCTATAAACAAGAATAGAGCTAAGGCAAGAAGCTGATGGAAAATTTCTTCTTCAATAAGTTTCGGAATTTGTAGGCTCACGAGTGCAGCACAATATGCTTCTAACCTCTTTATAATTTTTCTATCATACCCTTTGAAATTATATTGCTTTTTATAGATATTTATGTCAATTCATTCCCAACAACCATTTCACTGGGCGCTTGCGATCTTGAAGGTAGTCGAACGATCGATAATGGTCGTCGACCCTATATTTAATAGGCCCTTTAAGGAAAGATATCCGACCCAATTAAAAACGCTAGTATGATATTTTGCTTAGCATATCTTTCATCATTGTTAGCTTAGCATATCTGACATTCCTCTATTTTGAAACAGACCCACTATCTTCTCGCGATTTTATATTCGTACGGTGACTCTACTGCACTGAACACGAAGACCTATCCTTGGTCATCTAGTGACTGCCGGATCAAAGCCCTTCCCCGACAGACCAATTCGAGTGATTGTGGGGTGTTTGTGGTTAAGTATGTGGAGTACTTCATGTCGGGGAAGAAATTTGACTTCGCACAATCAGATATGGATAGGTTCAGGGTAGAAATTGGCCATACACTGGCGACATACACCGGCGATGGGGGAAGAGAATTTGGGGAGGACGACAAAGAGGAGGAGGCGCAGCAGTAGTGTGATTGTAAATATAAATGACACATTTTTTAAGTAGCAGTGATTATAATGTAGAAATAGAAGTCATTATCGACTTATATATAGTCGTCATCGACTATACAAATAATCGATAATGACTTTATTTAGAGTCGCTATCGACTATATACATAGTCGATATCGATTCTAAAATGAATCGATATCGACTTTATATAAAGTCGATGGCGATTCTGAATAGAGTCGCTATCGATTATTTATATAGTCGATGGCGACTTTGTATACAGTCACTATCGATTATAAATATAGTCGATGACGACTCTATAAATAATCGGCAATGACTATATATACAATCGTCAACGGCTATATATACAGTTGCTGATGTCACATTTGTACATTCTTGGTTGCATGTCTCTGTGTAACTGTACAGTAAAATTACAACTATTACGAATCAAAAAAATATAGATTCTGAATTTCTGAGCAAATATATATTCTCATTTACATTCCATCTATCTTTATTAAAAATATACACTATCAACCCATTGGTCCCACTTTCGTGCAACTCCTGCGATTGTGACCATATTCACTGCACCTGCTACACTGTAGGGCCCTAACCTCACCCTTAGACCTTATCCTTCTCTTCCTTGGACGGCCGGCTTGCTTTCGACAATTATAGGGTGGTCCCACTTTCATATTTTCAGGGAGTTGCTCTGCTTGGAACTTCCATTGGCTTTTATCAAGGGTGGGAAGCCATTTCTCGTCGTATGTTTGTCTAAAGCAAGCGGTGAAAAATCACTTCTCACAGAAGTTATGGTAGTCGTAACTTCTCCGATTGATGGCCGCCACGACATGAGAGCAAGGCAAGCCATGAATGTGCCAACGGCGGCAACTATACGTCTTGTGTTCCAAGTTGACGTGATGAATGAAATTTTTTGAGTTGACTTGGAATTGATCACGCCCGTATGGTTGAGCTCTCTTTCTACCGGTCCATTCCAACACCTTCTTCATATGCTCGTCTTCTTTTGGGCAGAGGAGGGTGGTCCATTTCTTAGATATCTGTCTGTGCTTTTGAAAATGATCGGCGACTTTCTCTTTAGTAGTTCTGATTAAGTCGATAATTGGTCTCTCTCGAGCTATCTTTAGTACGCTATTTAAGCTTTCGGCATTATTCGTAGTAAGAGAATCGTATTGCCTTCCTTCCATATGTGCGCGTGCCCAATACTTTGGGTCTATTTTTGAAATATATTGTACGGCCCAAGGATCAGCAGGATCTTTCTTCATTTCGTTCATTAAATAATCAAATCTCTCTACTGAATATGCACGCGCAACTTTCCACCATAGACCCTTCACATTGTTCTTGGGATACTTGTGTGCCAAATTTTGTGTCATATGTCGCATGCAGTAGTTGTGATATGCGTTAGGGAAGATTTGTTTCACCGCATTTATTAAACCCTTCGACCTATCAGTGATAAAAATGAAATCTTCGTTAAACCCATCGATCACGAACGCACTTACCCGTTCAAGAAATCACATCCACGTATCCTCTTCTTCTAACTCAACGACGGCAAATGCTAACGGTAATATATGACCATTACCGTCTTACGCCGAGGCGATAAGTAGGATCCCTTGGAAACATCCTCGTAGGTGTGTGCCGTCTACAAGAAATATGCGACGAAGTGTATTGCGATAACTTTTGATGCATGGGCCAAAACTCCAAAAAAAAATTTGGAACTTACCATCAAGCGTAAGTTGAAAGGATGTTTGTACATTAGGATCTACCCTCTTCATCTCCTTCATGTAGGTCGGTAGATCCACAAATTGTCCTTCCCAACTGCCTCTAATATCATTAAGGGCAAGTTCTTTTCTCCTCCAAGTCTTTGCATATGAGATTTACACATTATAAGCTTTTACAATATCAAACATTATTGACGCCGGTATGTAGTCGAATCTTTCCATAAATTTATCCCGTACATAGTTGGCTACGAAGGAGATTGTTGCATTACGGTGACAGTGTGATCCGATCTTAGCAGCCCCGCATGTATTCGCCACGAACAATCGGGTTCGTAGCATCTGGCTATCACTCGATAACTAGCGGTTTTCACAGGTCGAATTTGAAAGTTTTTCTCTACCGCGTGCTCTTTCAATGCTCTTTGAAATATTTGTTTGTCTTGGAAGATCTCTCCAACTTTAAACGTCCAATTCCGATATTCAGTTTCCACCTCTTCATCGGAGGAGTCGCCCAATGTCTCAGACACTTCGTAATCTCCGTCTACTAGGGGATTATCAATGTCTCTCACAAAAATTTTCGGATCCTCTTTTATAAACCCATCCGGTTCACTTTCATAATCTTCTTCTAAGGTATCTTCATTAGTGGGTTGAGGATGACTACGCCATTAACTAGCGGTGTTCTCAGGTGGTTGACTAGATCCTTCACCGAAGGGGTTCTGATGTGATTGACTAGATCCTTTACCGAATTGATAATGGCGTGGTTGACTAGGCCCTTCACCGAAGGGGTGCTGATGTGTATGGACATGGGGTTGAGTTTCTCCGGTAATTCCTATCGATAGCATGGTAGAACATAATTCGTGAGTAAACCAAGTTGTCCATCCACCGGGGAAGATATGACTGAAATCGTCGGTATCCACCGCCCGTTCTGAAGTGTAGTTTAACCATTGACTACATTGTTGTTACTCATGCATGTATTTTAGTGGGTCATCATACGATTCAATCAGAGAATCATTTAAATCAAAAGTTGCTTTCCTGGCAGTCATGTTCGCCGTAATATCGCTGTCATCGCCTAACGGGACGGTATCGTATACAGTTTTATCCTCAAACTTACATGGCTGAAATTCAGTCCCGCCAAGATCTACTTGTTTAGCTTCGATTCGGAAGGATGACGGTTCCTTAATGATAAATACCTTTATGACGTTCACCTCGGATCTATAAAACGTAAATAGGGTGGCCAAATCATCAGCGTCCAAAATGTCGGCAACCACATGGGTATTCACTATCTTCATATGAAACTTGGTGGAAACTGTTTTATTCGCCCTCGTAAAACTGACAGTAGACATTCACCTCATGAATTGTTCATAAGAAATATTTGTCGAAATGTTAATAACCCTCCTCTGGCCACCTTCATACAAGCCATCATCGTTTATAAGAAGGCCATCATAATGACAAAGAAGAGGAATCCTCACGTCCGTCATCTTTTGTTTAAGAATGAGAAGGAAAGGGTCATAAGACTGATGAAATAAAAAAGAAAGGACTCTATATACAATCGATTATATATACAATCGATATCGACTTTATATACAGTCAATATCGACTATATATATAATCGATATCGACTCTATATACAGTCGATATCAATTTCAAATATAATCGGCATCGACTCTATATACAATCGATATCGATTGTATATATAATCGTCATCGACTTTATAGACAATCGTTATCGATTAAATATAGAGTCGATAACGAATATATTTGCAATCGATATCGACTGTATATAAAGTCGATGACGATTATATTTGCAATCAAGATATATACTTTTCAAAAAATGATCTAAGGATACAAAGACTTTCTTATACTGCATGAATAGGAGATCCTAACAAACTGAAAATGTGGACCAATAAACTTAAATTATTTCTTATATTGCCCCATTAAGAGACCCTAATAAACTGAAAATGGGGTTTATGTAAGATACCTTGCGTCGCAAGGGCAAACTGCAGGGTCTTCTTGTCACAATGGAGAAATGCACGACTTCTTCTCCCAAGCTTCTGTTTTCTTCTTCGAAATAGCATGTCAGAGCATATCATATTAAGGAAGAAGAGGTCGTCACCTGTAGCCTGACCCACCTCTAACTTTTTAGCAGATTAAAATGAGGAAGAAGAGGATGCTTTGTGGGTTAAAGAAAGTCATAGAAGGGGATAATTTGGACTTTTTACTCTCATTAGGGTCGGCTAGGCTTAGAGCTGGTCGGTTTGGGTAAAGGTGAAACTACAGGGCCTCTGACGTAAAAGGTGTATCTGAAAGGGCTGATCAGGTAAATTTCCCCACTTTTAATGCACTAAAGTGAATTCAAATGTGCCCCGTGTGTGTAACTCCATAAGTAATGGCCCCTATTCTCATTTAAACATTTTTAAATATAAAATTAAGGTAGCTCAATTCACACCTACTATAGTCTGGAGGGTACCTATTGAAAAAATCACTCAAATGATGGAGATCGGTTTTTCTCCGAATCTTCCATAGAAGGGATCTTGAGATCAAGGATCAAATTTTTGGGTTTCATTTCGGTTTTGGGGGAAATCAAAACCAAAAATTTGAACCAAAATTTCGGCCGATAATTTCAATCCCATACAAATAATGGCCGAAATTTCGGTCATTTCGGCCGAACTTTCGATCCTTGCTTGAGACTACGTCCGATGGTTAGTTTTTGGTTCCATGTCCCACATGTCACAGAAAGTAACTTGAAAATTATGTGGCACGCATTATACTTAAGCAAGACTTTTAGGTCACTTTTTGAGATGTGTGCCATATAGAATAAAAATTGAGCTTCTGATGGTACGCCAATGGTCTTAATATCCATTGTGTGGAAGATTGAGATGAATTCAAAGCAGTCCAAAATTTTGAGTGTAGGTGACCTCACTAATTTGGTACTTGCAAATAGAGCTACCCTTAAAAATATTTTCTCTTTATCTCCACCAGCTGGTTGTGAGAACGGAGTCCAAACTTTTGAGTGTACCACTGGCTGGTTGTCACAACGGTTAACGATGTGGGTATGCTCCCCAAGGTTGTGAGTTCCAACCCCTCTTCTGCAATAAATGGGTGTCACATAAAGTGCGTAAATTGTGAAATACTTGTCGCATGGTGGGGTGATCCAAGTTCAAGCTTTGGACACCCAATGTTAAAATTGAACCAATAAAATAAAATAAAAAATTAGGCAAAAAGAAAGAAAAAGAAACTCATTAAATAAATGGGAGTCATTGATGACCAATTCACAATTCACCAATATTGGTCAGGTGATCCAAAAAAAAGAGACTCATTATATATATACTAGTAAACATGCACGTACTTTGTATGTGTTGCTCTATAAAATCATAAAAGTAATAATAAATTCATAAAATGGAAAAGGTGTATGGATTCTAATGTATTGATGAACCTATGCATTCGAATCTCAGACCATATGCCACATGACACCTAATTCCAAGATAGTGCCGTTTTTGGGATCATGTGCAATGTCGCATGTCATCTATTAAAATTTTTTTTTTTTTTTTTGTGGTCTAAACTTCAACCAAAGTTTGGATACTGCACAGATTATAGTGCATTGAATTTTTAATCGTTTGACCACATTTTGGACCGTGGATGTTCACTCCTTTTCAATAATTTTTATTCACTGAATGCGGTGGTTGCAACATAAAGTGGTGTGCTGGTAACACCAACCAAAATATAATCAGGCTGATTTGATTTTATTAGTTGACTCAATTTAATCTTGGATTTTAAATGATATTAATGTTGATGCAATTTCACAAGTTTAAACCGTTGTTGATAGAGATTATTTTTCACCCCACTATTGACATTATATTAACCTCTTGAATGATTATCCTGTGGGAACCGCTACATGAAAACTCCACCTAAACCATTTGATTTGGGGCCCATCATTTAAAAATATTAAGTGCAAAAGATTAGCACGAAATATAATCTTCATCATGTGATTAAGTATAGTAAAAAGTTATTATTTGATTCAACAGTTGACAACAATAGATCATATGATAAATATTATGTTTTGCTCCAATTAATCTTATCCACTAAGGATCTATAGATCATGAACTTTAAATCAGACTGCCCAGATTGCGTTTTTATATGTCAATGTCTCTAAAATACAAAGTCTTTATTTAACTTTGGTGCAAAGGCCACATTTCCGAGCGCAAGTAATGGCTCCCTTATCCTATATGTCATGTGTAGCTTAGAGATGACATAGTACCATTTAAAAGTACACAAGTCAAATACTTTATAGAAACAAATATTTTTGGCATAAAAATTTGACACAGAACATGAATTCCATCATCAAATTCATCACAATCGAAGATCGTGAAGAATTTGGCGTGAAACACGATCTCTATCATCTAGATTCGTATGATATCATTAATTCTTCATGACCTTTTGATTGTGTTAAATCCAATGATAAGAACATGTTTCATACCAAATTTTACACTAAAAATTTTATATGGTGTTTCCACGTGTCACAAATTTCAAAATGTAACAACCCGAAATCCCCCTAAGAAGATAAGTGAAATTTCAAGTCGCTACACATATATCAATTACTTATTTCACGCATTTGACTTTATGATACTAAAAATTTTATTATAATTACTATTTTTTTTTTAAACTAAATTGAACATCAATAATCAAGTGCATAAAAAATCAACATATAATAATGTCATCCTTAATATTAATAAGTATCTAGTACCATGCAGTAACTTTATTAAATACTTACAGTGAGTAAAGGGAGAAAAGTAAGTCCTCAAGAAGCTTGTCGATCACCCTATATAGTCCATGTTTGCACCTCACCGGAACTTGATGTTAATAAGATCAATCGACATAAGTCTAGGAATTAGCGTTTTGCCATGGTGCTCAGTAGGGGTAACCACTGAGCTCAAAAGATTAGACTTAATCATAACATGATCGTATCTTAGAAATTAGAACTTATCAAACAATTTCATTATATTTTCTTATTATATTAAAAATATATTACTTACATATTTCTTATATAAGACATGCAACTGAGCTTTGGAAGTTGCCTACGTACCCTAATTGGGATCAAGTCGATTGTAGTTCTAATACTTACCATTTTTATAATATAATCGATGCATAAGAGGGCATCATAATGCAGTAAGAGTCACAGGCATCACTTAACCTGACAACCGCATCTTTTCACGTGGAAGCAATTCTATACGCCCCATTCCGTATAGAGGAAACTTCTGGATCAGATGACTCGATCATGTCTTGTGAAATCCCATTATGGTAACTACACCATGAGTAGAACATAACATAGCTTAATTTTATGATTGAATTCATAATTTACTTAAACTGTGTTAGGATTTCATCATTTTCACAACTTAAGTCTTGCATCTTATCTAAGCTTATTTCGCCTATAGCTTAAGTCTCGTGGCTTATCTTCACTTATCCTATCTTAACATATATTGCCTACCACTTAGGTCTCGTGGCTTATATTGACTTATCTTATTTTAGCTTATCTGCGACCTACATCCCGCAATTATACTTTTAGGTTCATAGCCTAGGTTTCATTCACCTTCTTATTTTTATAGGTTCACGGCTTAGGTCCCGTTCACCTTCTTGTTCTTATAGGTTCACGATTTAAGTCCCGTTCACTTTTTCTTAATTTGACTTAACTTATCACTCTTATTCTTAACAAAGAGCATATTCATCATATCATTACCTTAAATTGTAATTTAAAATAACTTAAGTGCATAGACAATAGCCTAAGACTAAATATAATAAGACAGGAATACCTACTGTCGTTAGTTGACCAACTCATATCACCAGATGCGAACATCCTACTATGTCGCTGAAGGCTGCGAACCTTCTACTATTCACCGGAGGTGAACCTCCTTCTAATCACTAGAGGCGAACCTCCTACTGATCACTGGAAGCTGCAGTCCTTCTACTATATCACCAGATGCAAGCATCCTAATAAAGAGACTTGGTATTCGACACAAATCATTAAATGTCTTGATTAATTTCCTCAAAATCATTATTTTCGTATCTTAACTTATCTTTATTAATCTTGGTTTGTATCTTGACTTATAATGAGCCTTTATGTGAGTAAACTTCAAATCGTGCTTTATCGCAAATTATGTGGTCATCGTTGCAATGCCTCACACTGTAGTGTCCCATACCAAAGATTGTGTAATAAAGTCATACATATGGATTGAGCGTGATGGTGTAGAATCATACAAAGTCAGAGGCTTAACTTATTATACATCGCACATATCACTACAATACTTACACGACATATCACGTAGCTTATCATAAACGAAGCATATTCTTAAATCTTACATCACATGGCTTATCATGAACTTAGTAGATTCTCTAATCTTACATTATTTATTATTCATACTTGATCGTATTCAAGGGGGTTCTTGAATCCCATTGTTGCATTGAAACATTAGTTATTACATGCGCACACTTCAACAACACGTATAATTATATAATTATAAATTTTTATTAATAATTATTAGTGTATATGAACTGTAAAGTGGACCACGTGTGCGTAGAGTAAATAAAAGAGTCTAGGACGTAAATTGGAAATGAGCGGCCTGCACATCTATTAAAGGGAGCCATGTATTAAATGATAAGTGGGCATGCACATAAAAGTAAAGAGCCCTCAGGCCCAAATCATTTTACATTCTAATGAATAAGCTGGCCTCGGACAAACGAGTAAACGAGTCATCAAGCCCATTTCAAATGAATAAATCAGCTTTCAACCCATTTTACATTCAATGGAGGTCGCTTAATTTCTTATATTAATGGGATCTTAACTCCATATATATATATATATATATTGTCGTTATTGTAAATTTATAAGTAAAATAGGTTGTTATCAAACTAATCATTAATCAATGAACAAATAATAAAGAGAAATTTTCATTTTCGGCCTTATAATTTTGCTTATTTGCAAAAACGGTCATACAGTTTCAATCTTTGCACAATAGGTCAGCTCCAAGCCAAGCCGTTTCCACGTCAGCACTGACATTTAAATGTCTCAAATACCCTTAGGTTTTAAAATCCATTATATATTTAAACTCTATATAAATTTTTACTTTTTTACTATTAACTATTACTGATGTAAAAATCGAGAGAGCGACAAGAAAGCGGCGACAAAGCGAAAATAGGGCGACAACTAATTTTATGGTGTTTTTTTGCTTTTTTATCAAATTTATTAATTTAGAATCATTTCCAAACACTCCGCTATCTGCAGCTATTTTATGGTAGCGTACCGCTACCCTAAGATAGCGGATCGATATGTTATGATAGCGGTATACTACCATAAGATAGCGGTAAGATAGCATAACACTACCCTAAAATAGTGTAATGTTATCGGTAGGATAGCGGATTTATTTTAAAATAATTTTTTTAATTACTAAATTATTTTTATGTTCTATGCAGTTTCATTCACTAATTCTAAGATGTCGAAGCCTTTAAAGGCCTACGGGAAGTGTACAGGTATTAGTGTTATAAAATTTTACTAGCATTACAACGAAGATAGGAAAAGGATACTAGATGAATCAATTTACGGTCATCTATCTAGGATTTCTGAGAAATAAATCTTTATTGGAGACTTAATTGACACGATTTTGAGCTTCTAGGTTAAAGATAGCATGTTTCAAGTGAAGAACACGAAAGTAGTTTTAGAAGAGATTGATATAACATTAATTTTAGACCTTAATATGTTGGATACGTTTATAGAAACTAAGTTTGAGCAAGTGTCTATAAAATAGGAAGAAATAATTCGATACAAATTCTTTCAAGGACAGCCAGCTAAAAGCGCTCATATTGAAGAAATTATTGATAGTGCCCAGCTTTCGAACGATTAATTTTTGAAATTATCGTTGTTGTTCCTCGTATGCTCCTTTTTACTTCTGGACACATACCAGGAAGTAGATATTTAATAGTTGAAGTTAGTCGATGACTTAGAAGAGTTCAACGAATATCTGTGGGGGCTTGAAGTTTACAAAAATTTAGTTCAGTACATAAATAAAGCGATAGTCAGAAGAGAAGCTGCAAAAGTATCGCCAAAAGGGCAATATAATAAATACCGGTACACAATTGCCTTACAGAATTGGGCGTTAGAGCATTTTCCAGGAGTCGACCCTGCTCGTACACAGCTGAAAAATCTATTTTCGAGGCTGATGAAATGGGAAGCACTAAAATTCAGCCGGACTCCAAATTATTTTCAAGAAAAAATTCTTAACTCTCTGGTCATCGTCGACCTCGATTATGAGAAACTCAAATTACAATATTGATCAGTTTGACTCTTCTTCAAGCAAAGGGAGATAGAAAGGAAACGGGAAAGAGAATTCCTGAACGAAAAAAGGGAATACCCAACTAAAAAAAGAGAGCAGGAGTTACACGATGATTACGATGAGGATAATGACGATACTGATGATAACAGTGACGATAATGATGAATACGAGTTCGTTTTACATCACCAAGCAGAATCAAAGGGGAAACAATTGGTAAGTAAGAAGCAGCAAACTAGAGAACAGCCGACTAGGCATCCCCAACTTGTATATGAAGTAACGGAGCTTCGAAAAGAGTGCTTGTCCCTCCGGATGGCGGTAAAAGAAATGAAGGCCGATTTCAAACGCACATTCACTATTTTAAAAGGACAGGCAAATACAATTGAGCAGCTCGGAAGAGAAAAGAAGGCCCTATAGGCGCAAGTAGGGTCTTTAGTAGATCAAGTAGCCTACTTGAGCGAAATTGTTGCCATGTGGAACGATCTTGCAAATGTCAAATCTCATTTGTCAAAGGTATAGAATCAAACTTTAAAACTTATAATTTGTTGTATTCATTTTTTAAGACAATGATATTCGCTATCTTAAGTTAGCGAAGAGCTATCTTAAAATAGCGAATCGCTATCTTAAGATAGCGATCCGCTATCTTAAGCTAGCGATTTGATATTTTAAGATAGCGGATAGAGAGCTTAAGATAGCGATTCCACTATCTTATAATAGCGGCCGCTATCTTAAGATAGCGATCCGCTATGTAATAGTATTTAATGAATTCTCTTCGATTAATTTCATATTTTTTACTTATATATAGGATGAAATTCTTTCTTCGGTTCTCTTTGATACCTTTGTTACGCCTAAATCCCCTACCTCTCATGAACCTAGCGCTGCCTCTCAGCACCCTGCCCCTGCCCCTAAGCTCTCTGTACCCGAATCATCTACTTCTCAAGTCCCTGCCCCTCAGCCCTCTGAACCCGAACCACCTACCTTTGTACCCTCTGTCTTTAAGCCTTCTGCCTCTCAACCCTCTGCACCAAAGCATTCTTCCTCCCAACCTCTTTACCCTGAAATCTCTGCACCCCAACCTTCGGTCGAGGGCTTCAACACAGTGGTTGATCCTCCAGTAACCCAACCTACTAATGAGTCGCAGCCAACATCTCTTAAATCATTAACTAGTAAAGTCGAATGATAAAATAAGGGCATGGGATACAAGCTGCGAGAATGGAAGAAAAGAAAGATGCCAACAAAGAAAAAATTTATAAAACGACGCAAAGTGGTCGGTGTGGAAGAAGAAGAGGTTGAGCCACTGTCTATGGAATATAAATTTATGGTCAGTATGCGGAATCGATCTGCGGATAACGATTTTGCGATCGTGAATACTGTCTTGGGTATTGACGTCACCGTAGGGAATTTAAGAGTCCTCAAGGGAAAGACGTGACTTGACAATGAAGTGATGGATGCATACTTTAAGGTCTTAGCGAGTAAGAATGACCATATGTTCACGAACATGACGGACAAGAGCGGATTTGCATCGGCCACTGCACTAGTATCAGTTTTATTATTTATTATTTTATTTATTTATTTGCCTTTATTTATTTACGTCATTCTCGCATTTCAAATAATGACTTATTCTAATAATCAATTTCAGACCCTGATTATAGCGGACTACTCAAAATTTAAAAAATTTGTTCGTAATGAAAATCTGGGACCACCCAATGACTTAGATAGATGAGAGGCATACTGTGACAGGTGGCAAGTTCATCACCATTGTAAGCCGCTTGAGGCCCTGCTTAGGAGTATGACACACAGTATTGATACTGTCGATTGTGGGATGGTAAGTTACTTTTTAAATTACATCAATAATTTTTATATTTCTTAATTAACACAATACTAATTAGATCTCCGGTTGCACACATTTATTTTCTAATGCATAGCCAGAAATATCACCATTGGGCATGGGCTATTGTTTCCTTAACGGACCGAGTTGTGAAGTTGATAGACCCAGCCGACCGAGAGTGTTCGAGGAAGTTCGAAGCGCACAAAGATTGTTTGTTGCATCACCTGTCGCAACTTCTTCACACTGTCAGATTGAGTTTTGCTCTCGATCAACCGTGGCAGCCAACGGTGATAGACATAGTCGATCTTCCCCATCAATATAACAATTGGGACTGTGGTATTTTTGTACTGAAGTATATTAAATATTTTTCTGAACGACGGACAATAGATTTCGAGGAGAAAGACATGCCGCAATTTCGAGCTGAAATCAGACATTCATTGTCCACGTTTGAAACTATAACTACTTAATTATTTTTTCTTTTACTTGTATATATTTGTATATTTTGTAACAAGTTTGGGATAATGAATGTATATTTTTATATATTTTTATATATTTTTATATATTTTTTTATTATTGTTGGAAGATACCTAAGCGGACCGTTATGATATAATAATCTCATTTTTGCAAGTTACAAACTAAGAAAAAAAGTGGTTTCATATTCTAACAAATTTACATGAGTGATGGTTATGTCCGTATTCGTTATAATTTTTACACCGTAGTAGTCGAACTTCACCTTTTGATCTTATCCTCCTTTTCTTCGGGCGACTGGCTTGATGTATCTTGTATGGAGGTAAAATCTCGATGTCTTCTCTTAGAACGATTCATTGGCGCTTATCAACGGTCGGAGTAAAGTGTTCTTTATAAGTTTCTCTAAATAAGGCACTGATAAACCAATGCTCACAAAACTGAGGAATCTCTTTGTCTCTATTCCTGCGCGATAATGCAACGATCGCATGCGAACATGACAATCTAAAGATAGCCCAACATATGCATGTATACATTCGTTTTTCTAGATCAACACTGTGAGTGTATTGTCCCCGCTTAACTTGAAATGTATCGCAACCATAAGGAATAACATTTTTTCGACGGGCCCACCCTGAATTTCGTGTTATGTGCTCTTTTGCCATCGGTGTCAATATGTGTGTCATTTTATTTCCTTCCTCTTGACGTCGAAGGTAGAATTCGGCTACCTTCGTGCGAATGGTTTCTAACATGGTCACGATCGATTCCTCCTTAGCTATCTTCAATACACTGTTAATGCTTTTAGCTATATTTGTTGTCAGTATATCATAACGCTTCCCTGAAAAATATACGCGTGCCCATAAATGATCACCGACCTATTTAATCCATGTTATACATTTCAGGGGGGTCTCGTCTTCTATTTTTTATAAATTTTTTTTAAAATTTTGCCTTCGAGAATGCACGAGCAGCAACCCAGAACAGCGGTCGGGAGATTATATCCTTATATGTATAAAAAAGATTCAAAGCTAGGTGTCGCACACAATAGCTATGAAATATATTAGAAAAAATATTATACACAGCTTCCATCAACCCTTTCTGCCGGTTTGATAACAATAAAAATTGTTCTTCAAAGTCTCCGATTACGCGACTCCCTAATAGATCAAGGAACTATGTCCAATGATCTTCATTTTCTTTTGGTACAATACCAAACGCTATAGAAAATAAATGTCTATTCCCGTCTATCCCTGTAGCTATTAACAACACTCCTTTGTATCGTCCGTACAAATGCGTTCCATCTACTGTAATTATTCTTCGTAAAGTATTACGAAAGCTCCTAATGCAAGGTCCAAATGCCACGAAGAACCTCTGAAGGGCATTATCAGGCTCGCGACACAATTCGGTCTGTACGTATGGATGACCCGCTGTAATTCGGCGATATAGGATGGTAACATCTTAAATTGTTCCTTCCAGCTATCTCGAATGTTGTTTAACGTCATTTCGTTCCCTCTCCATACTTTTCAGTAACCTACTGTTACGCAGTATTTTTTTTCAATATAAAAAATTATTAAAGCAGGACTCCCGTCAAAGCTTTTTAATAATTTATCCCTCACGAAAGAAGCTATCCACAATATCGTACATTGGCAATGTCCTCTTCCGAAAGCTAACATTCCGCACGTATGTTACGAGTGAAAACTCTTCACAACAAACATTTCCACACCCACCAATTTTGATGCATGTATGCACCAAACACATCCTACTTTAACACAACTCGCCGTAACTCGAAGAGGACTGGTTTTTATTGATTTAATTTGAAAATTATTTGCTATGACAAACTCTTTAAGTGCTTTTTGAAAGATTTTTTTATTTCTAAATGCTTGACCAACAGTTAATGACTTCTTTTCATATAGTTCCTCATCATCTGAATCTATATACTCACCTTCTAAATCATTAAGATCATAGTCTTCGTCCATCAGAGGTTGATCAATTCCCCTGTATGTATCAACACGCGAAGTGGGTGAGGGCGGTGCTTCAGTATTTTCAGGATCACTATCAACTTCATCGACTGGAATATGATTACGTGCTTGGGATTGAGTTCGTTGAGGTACGATTAGTTGAGGTGCAATTGTTTCGATAGCGGTTTGCCGAGGTCCGGATGTTTGGGGTGCAATAGGCTCTTCAATTCTGGCTTCGATTACCGTTGGCTTTGAAACTATTGGTTCAGAAGGCTATTGGTATGGACTAAGGCCTCCCAATAATATTTCCTACTGATTCCAATCGAATGTGTTGTTTACCAACTCAAAGTTATGATGACATGTATTATACATCGAATTCATTTGAGGACAATATCCTTGATCTTCATCGCCTTCTCTCATTGGAATGTCTGAAGATCATTTCTCTTGTGGCCTACAGTATGGGCGAAATACTATATTTATATTTCTATTATCGTCGACTATCACCGGTACAACGATGCTCTGCTCCTCAAATCGTATTTCTTGATTTTCAATAGAATGTTCTGATTCCACACCATCATCATCTCATAATTTAACGTTTTCCTCAAATTCTTTATGATCTTCATTTGTTTCCTTATTTAACGGTTGAAATGCTTGGAAAGACGATAATATTTTTATGATAGGAGTGATTAATGATTTCTCGATATAAATATTTATCACATCATCACCAACATAATATGGTCTCAATAAGTTCGTAAGATCATCAGAGTCCAACAATTCGACAAACACCAACTCCTTCCCTATGTGCAATGAAATCGATAGTATAATTGAATGTTCTTTCGGTCGAGTCCTACTGACATTATATATTTTCTACTGAAATTGATCAAATGATATCTTCTCTTTAATAACGACTGTAGACACCCAAATTCGGCCCAAGGCCCGATCAATCTGTACTTCGGGAGAGATGTACCCCTGTGCTTTCGATGGCACCCCCTGAACCCTTAGGAACCTACCTAGACCATTAGGAATCACCCTACAACCTTTAGAGCCATTCCCCCAATCCTTAGAAGTCACCCCTAAACCCTGGAATCCCTTCCCATACCTAACTTAAACCCTTCTGAGTGGGTGATGGGATGAGAGGTACATAATTTCACACAGACCATTACCAAGGATGACCCATATACCTTTGGAAAGAGGACTTCTCTAGCTTTCCAACAAGCCAAAGATCACCCAATTTGGAGCTACGGTTCAAAAGTTATGGTTGTTCAAGTTTCACATAAAATCATAGGACTTTTACTCAGGCGTGTATATTATATACGCCCAGCCAATTTGGCCCTAGATTAGTTAGGCGTGTATATTATATACGCCTGCCTTTTTTGGGGGAAATTTGGCCGGGCGTATATATTATATACGCCCAGTATATATGGGACCCACCACGGGCTTCATCTTCTCAAAACTCCCCTGATTTTGGTGAAATTTACTGTTCCTAAATTGGGCGTATATAATATATATGCCCAGCTTAGCTATAGTAACTGTCATCAGGAGCTCAAATTTCCTTCATCTGGTTTGACCTTTTGACCATCCCCTTAGTTGGGGTGGGTGTCTTAAGCTTGGTTGCACCCCCTTTGAGCTTATTTGCAACCCTTAAGTCACCTTTGGTATCACCCCATCATCTACCATTAAAACCAATTTCCCAAAACCCTAGGACCTTGAAAACCTAGAAAACCTTAGATGGAGGATTACCTAATTGCTAAACCACTTAGCTCTTAAGTAAGCCCCTAACCCTCCCCTTCTCTATAAATAGAGAGGCCCCCCTCTTCCTTAAGGGTTGAAAAAATTGGAGGTTAAGGATTTTGAGCTTAAGAGAGAACCCTAGTGAGAGAAAATGCAGACATTTTTCCAGAATTTCAGCATGCTTAGTTCATCCATTTCAACCCATTTCCCCCCATTAGATCATTCCCTTTAGCTAAAGTCTAGCCTTGAGTCTTACCCTACGCTCCCTATTTTATCGAATCCTAGCATTAGAATCCATTCTCATACCGTTTAAACCATCGAAAGCACGCCAAAGTGAAGGACTTCCATGGTGCAACAAGGGCTCGTGAGCTCCGGCTCACCCCTCTCTTCCTCTACCTTCTTGGTGCTTCCTCTGTCCAAGGATTCAAGCCGTTACGCCGCCGAAATTTCGGTTTGGCTCAAAGCTTGATAGGACTGTATTGCCTTCGGGCAAGGGGAAACTCCGCCCTTTTTTTTTTTTTTTTGGCCATAGATAGAGACCGCTACATGCGGGTTGATCGGGTGCCTAAACCCTTCCCGATCGATAACCGAAGCCCCTACCCTAGAGCCTTTGGCAAAGACCGGTAAATCAGAGTCATATTTAGCAATTCGGTGCTCAAAATATTGATTTGAAGGTTTCCCGGGTCACCAAAAGCTCCGGGTGGCAACTCTAAATTTTCATTAAAAAGCAAGCGCATCACCGCGACGGGTTTGAGAGGATCCATGGTCGCACAAATGGCGACTCTGCTGGGGATATCACCCTAGCGCTTCTCCTCTTATTGGCCTTTCTTTTTTTAACTAACCATTGCTGTTCTTTTTCTTATTTTCAGCTATTTTTTTTTATATTTTTGTTGTTTTTACTAGCGTACTCACTCTTACGATTCAGTCCTTTAAGTGCCTTAGCCGATTGGCGGGCCTACGTGTGCCTTTAAATTCTTGTTTTTCCGATTCTTGTCATTTAAGCCACCTTAGCCGTTTGGCGGGCCCGCTCGCATTTACTTTTACGTCATTTAAATTTCAGTCATTTACGAGCCTTAGCCATTTGGCGGGCCTACGTGCGCTTTTCATTTCAGTCACCATATCTCACCATTGAACGCCGGCCCGTTGAGGCGGCACGGGCTTGTCATCCCCGACCCGATTTTGGACTTAATTTTACTCCCCTATAAAAATTGTTAATTAAAAGTGAACCAACAGTGTGGGGACATAATTAAATTTATTTTTGCATTTTTGGGTAGTTTTTGGGGGGTTTAGCCACATATATAATTTACCCGATTCCCAGTAAGGCGGCAACCCTAGTGGTGATGATCCTGAAAAGAACCACTCCTTCCAATACCTGAGAAGGCGCTTGCGCCGGAGGTATATCGGTTGGGTTGCCAATTCCGATCAAGCCGTGAAACCCGCATTGGTGAGAGCGTAGAAAACCCAAAATTCAGCCGTGTATCCCTAGGAAACGGAAAGGAGGGACCCGATAACATACTCAGCAGTCCCCAGGAGCATCCCTCCCCAGAAACCAGTTCAAAGACCCACATTCGGGCTTCATTGTCATCAACTAAGTGTATATTTTGCCGGTATATATTATATCGCCCAAAAAAATCGAGTTAAGCGGTATATAATATATCGCCATGACCAAAATCTGTATTTTTTGGTCGGGCGTGCATAATATATATGCCCAGTATACACTGGGCCACAACAACCCGACCTGAGGCCCAATCCATGACCCCAAGTCCCCGATTAGCGGTATTAGTGCCCGCAGTAGCCTCCCACATCCTCTAACACCCAACATGCCCCCGCCCAATCACAAGAAGGCAACTTCTCATTGATTTGCTCCGGGGGATCAGGTCGTTTGCGTGGATTCCCGCACCTTCAATAGAACGAAAGGGTTCCCTTTCGCCTCTTCCGAAGTGTGTCGGATCCCGCCGTGGGACCTACTAAAGGTACATATATCGCCCGAGATGGGAGTTGACCCTAAGCACTAGGTCATTATTCATCTAAGCAAAGGGGAGTAATCTCCATCAAAAAAATTATCTTAAAAAAAAAAACCAAAAGAAATCTCTGTTCAAAAAAAAAAAACAAAAAAAAATCATCAATCAAAAATCATTTTCCAAAAAAAAAAAAAAAAAAGAAGAAACCAAACAAAAACAAAACAAACACAAAAAGAGAAAAGAAAACAAAAAGAGTACATTTTGGTGTGACCGTCACTACAGCAACTTCAACCTCGTCCTGTAGAAGGAAGGTATTCGGCCATTATCCGCGACATCGGTACAACACCCGTCAGCGGATCATGTCAAGAGCCGATACATCCCCACCGTCATCCCCATCCCATTCTCATATCGGAGAAGACCCGATCTCCGACACCTTCACCCAAGCCAGGTTCGATATCACGGGTCCATTTGGAGCACCCGTGTTCACCTCCACGCCATCCCCTTCCCTCACATTCTCCCAACATACCCCTTTTTCATCCCCTACTGAAACCCCTCATTTCCCAACCGACCCATATATCCCCATCTCCCATCCAAACACCCTTACCGCATCCCCATATTTCCAAAGACCCCATAGGGAGTCCCATCCCCCGCCTACCTCCCACATTCCATCCCTCCCATCATCCATGCCCCCAACATCCTACATCCCATCCACCTCATCTCACATACCATTCCCACCACATGGCCCATCCACATCCCAACATACCCCCCCATTTACCCGGGTCATGCCCAATTTCTCCCAACCCCTCCATCATTAAGTGAGCCATCACCCCCCAATCTCACACCTGAATCCATGCCCTCAATGGAGGACATGAGAACGATGTACGCCTTGTGGGCTGCTTCTCGGAACCCTACATCTCCAACCCCGCATCCAAATCTCCAAAACCTCCATACCCCATTCCCTCCTAACCATGCCCAACCACCCATCATCCATACCTCCCAAAATCCCCCACCTCAATGCCACACCCAAACCCATGCAAATCCATGGGCCCAAGCCCAGACACCTCTAGAGCCATGGGCCCAAACCCATCGGGCCTAAGCCCAAGACCCTCAAAACCCATGGGCCCAAGCCCATCAGATCCAGGACTAGGCCCAGAATCCTCAAGGCCCATGGACCCAAGCCCATCAGACCCAGGCCCAAGACCCATGGACCCAAGCCCATCAAGCCCAGGCCCAAAACCCTCAAAACCCATGGGCCCAAGCCCAAGGCCCATGGACCCAAGCCCATCAGGCTCAGATCCAAACCCAACCTCCTCATAACCCATTAGCCCAAACCCAATAAGGCCCATTGACCCAGATTCATACTAACCCTCACACCCAAGCCCAAGGCCCATCAATCCAAACCTTCCGAAACCATCAAACCCAAATCCCTCAAACCCAAGGCCCATCCACCCACGCTCATCAAGGCCCATTCACTAACCCCATACCCCCCCACCAATACCCTTCATTCACCTATACCCCTTACGCCCCCATCCCACCTCCAACGGGAAATCCAATCCATCCCATTCCTCAAACCCACAACATCCCGCCACCTCAATCACACCCCATCACCCCCAGAATGTGCACCCAACTCAGCACATCACTTACCCACAAACCGCTCACCCATTTGTCCCTTCTCATCCCCTACAAACCATATGGCCCCACCAGGTCATCAAACCCTCACCCCCCAAGTCCAAATAGCAAAACTCGCCCCTCACCAATACCATGACCAACAGTACGAGGAGGATGAGATCCACAATAGTGGAGGAGTTGCCAGTTTTAACCCTCCCAGGCCCACCATCATCACACCTAGGGTCGAACAAAATCAGGGGGAAGCGGTCCCCACTACAACCTCGAAAGAACCAGAACAGTTGAAAGAACAAATAGACAGAATACAGAAGCAACTGATGAAGATGGGAGGAGTAGAACAACATTCAACAGACTTTTCAGACTTATGTCTGTTCTCCGATGTCCCCCTGCCACAGAAATTCAAGATGCCAGTATTCGATAAATATAATGGCACTGGCAACCCCATCGCCCACTTAAAATCTTACTGTGGGGATATGTGCCAGTATGGCAGAGATGAACGACTCCTCATCAAAGTGTTCCAGAAGAGTTTAACGGGCCCAGCACTGAGATGGTTCACATCCTTGGAACCGTCCATGATAAAAAATTGGAAAGATCTAACACGCTTATTTCAAGAGCAGTATGTCTATAACATGGACATAGAGCCAAGGAAGTCAGATTTGGCCCATCTAAAGCAAAGACATGATGAAACATTCAGTGCTTACTTGGGAAGGTGGAGGGCATTAGCCGCTCAGGTAACTCATCGGATTCCCGATGATGAGCAGATTGAATTGATAACCAAGGGAGCCCTCCCTGCCATCGCAGATTTTTTAGTATATCAACAACAGTCTAGTTTTGTTGATCTGGTCCGAAATGCCAATCGTTGCGAAGACGCCATTAGAGAAGGCAGGTTAGGAAGGAATGTGGCCAACGGGGCCACCGGGGTTCGAAAAATGGCCGAACCAAGAATTGAAAGAAGACCAGGGACAAAGGTACAGAACATTGTTTACCCCCAGGTCAATACCAATGCCCCCCCGATACAACTCCAGGTTACACAACCACCCCTGGCCCGTTTTGAGCAAGTACCAAGGCCAAGCAATGGACCAAGAGCCCCGTTTACCCAGGAGCAGATGAAAGCACGTTTTGAATGAGTGTTCACACCGCTGGGGCAATCCTTGAGTGTTTTATTGCCGGTATTGCTATAGAAAGGCCTGGTCAATTTACTCCAACCTCGCCCGCCACCCCACCCCACCCAATACCAAGGAACTATGATCTGAATTTGTATTGCAATTTCCACCAGGGACCGGGTCACCCTACAGACCGGTGCTTCCCGTTAAAGCACGCGGTCCAAGATCTGATAGAGGCGGGAAAAATCATTCTCCCGCCACTTCCTCAAGGGCAGAACCAGAATATCCATCAAGCCCCTCTACTGCCGCACCCAGGAAGCCCCAGGCCTAACATACATTGGATAGAGGAGGGAGAAGAAGAGTTTGACCCTTCGAATTATATCAGTAATCAGGAGGAATTTTCACTCCCCAGGTCAAACGAAGATGAACTATTTGTTGGGGTGATCGAGCCATTGTATCTAGCTGATTATTTTCCCACACCGGCATACCAAGAGGAGCCCTTAGATTTAGGGCAGTATTTTTCCACCCTTGCTCCCGCCTATCAAATCCAAATGGGCACAGCCCCGCCGCAATCATATGCATATCCACCCCACGCCCAATTTACCCCATACACCCCTCCGTCACACCCAAATCATCCCATACCATACGCAACTCCACCATCCCCGTATTATCCTACCCCATATACACCCTCAAATCTCTCCACCCAATACATTACTCTGCCACCCCCAAGTTACCCCATCCCATACACACCTTCAAATCCCACCACCCAATATACCATCCCACCGTCCCCAAATCACCCCGCTCCATGCATGACTCCATCATCCCCAATCTACCCCATTTCACCCACAAACCCATCATCTCCTCACCATGCCACCCCCTACACAAGCTCGTCATATCCAAATCATCCCACTCAATGCACAACTCCATCATCCCCAAATCCATCACCATCCCATCATACCTCCCTATATATAAATCCTTCATATCCCTATCACCCCGCGCCCACCACACCTCAGACATCTCCCCATCCCTCCATCCCAGTCACACTCCCGCCATCCCTTCGTTATTTTGGCTCCAATCCAACTCCACTCCCACTCACGCAAGCAACCCCTTATCCAATCCCCTCATCACCCAATCACCACTGGTCCTACCATGCCCAGGTAATACTAGTACAAGCCCCCTCCGTGCCCATAAATCCAATTTCGCCAATTCCCCCCACTGCCATTCCACCCCCATTGGAGTTAACCTGGTTGGACCCGAGAAACCAGTATATCCAGCCCAATCCTCCCCAGAATCCTCATGCACTCCTTTTCTCATCCCAAAACCTACTTATGACCTGCATCAAGTATCGCTGAGCTATGAACAGACAGACATGAATGTTGGGTGCAACCAAGAAGAGGCTGTTGAGTTCGTTACCCGATCGGGCTAGATTTCTGCTCAGCTGAAAGCATCAGGGGCCGTCAGAGGAGAAGAGAAGAAGAAAGAACAGGTTGCGGGGAATTCCTTTGAAAAAATAGACAGGGAGCACATACTGGAGACACAGCTCAAGAGAACACCCGCACACATTACTGTGTGGGATTTGTTAATCACGTCTCCACTCCACTTTCAAGCCCTAATGGGAGCGCTCAAGGACGCGCATGTCTCCACCCACGTAACTCCAAATGAAGTAGGAGAAATAATAGGGCAAGTGTTGGCTCCAAATGCCATCTCTTTCACCGATGCAGACCTACCGATCGAGGGGAATGACCATTCTAAACCCCTGAATA
The DNA here is from genome assembly GCA_021018995.1 of Chloranthus sessilifolius. Taxonomy (NCBI): domain Eukaryota; kingdom Viridiplantae; phylum Streptophyta; class Magnoliopsida; order Chloranthales; family Chloranthaceae; genus Chloranthus; species Chloranthus sessilifolius. The sequence continues at coordinate 45,920,778 of CM037593.1, read as the reverse complement.
TAACAGTTGAGGTAGGGAACCTAGTGGTGCCATTGGTCCTAATAGACAACGGGTCGGCGCTAAAGGTATGCCCTCTAAGGACGACAATCAAAATTGGGGCGAACCCCGACACCTTCCGGCCATCCATATCAAGCGCCTGGGGATTCGACAACACCAGAAGAGAAATCATAGGAGAAGTAGACCTCGACCTAATCCTCGGGCCGCAAACCTTCACCACCCCCTTTCAGGTGATGGACATCAAGTCTACTTTTAATCTATTATTAGGCCGGCCGTGGATACATAAGCTCGAAGCAATACCATCTACTCTGCATCAAAAGCTTCGATTTATCTCAGAAGGAAAAATTGTCACCATCATATGTGAGAGCAGAGAGGACATGGGGAAGAGCGCTCTGCACATTAAGAATCCGAAAGTGCTGAACATACCACACACGGCAGAGGACGTCGATCTCCACCGATTTGAGTATGACTTCTTAAATGTTACCCTCGAACTAACTGAAAAGACCCCGGATAAAACTGGAGGAGGAATGGACGTAGCTGTGTTCATGCTCCATAGATGGGGCCATCAAAAAGGGAAAGGGCTGGGCCCACGCCTCCAAGGAAGAAGAGACCCCGTCAAGGCGAAGGGGCAACAAACTAAATTTGGCTTAGGCTATGTGCCCAGAAGAGGAAGTCGAGAAGCCAAGGAAAAGATGAGAGCCACCAGCTTGCCAAGGCCAGAGGAATCATCCCGAAGAGGAACCTCACGCCGCCCCCACGTCCTGAAACCTTTGCCAGCAAGGGGTAGTAAAATTGATCTAAATGGGAGGCGAGGTTACCCCACATAAGCTACTTGATCCACCCCACCAATCCCTACATCATCCCCCCAAACTTTGAAATGGACTTAGCAGCCCTTTCCTTGTTTGAGGAAGAAGTTCCCCGATCCACCCATCACTCCAGCACCAGCCACTCTTGGCCCCTCCTAACCATAAAGGACAGGGTCCCCGAGGATCCCTCTGTAAATATGTTGAGGGATGAACTGCAAGAGCCTACCGATGCCGCTCCCAATCAAAGAGGTAAAGGCCAAGCCTCGCAGGTGAGTAACAGGGCATCCTTGCCCCAACTCTTGAGAGCTGCCAAATACCGTGAAAACGGCACCGACTCTCCAAAAAAAAACAACCTGTAAAAAGTGAGGTTAGCCTCTGGACCACTCTACCTTGTATATATAGAGATCCACCTCGCGAGCATCCTCCAAAAATGCAAAAGACCATAAAAATAGAAAAAATACCAATTCCAAAAATATTGTCCTTTAAAATTTCCAATAAAATTAAAATCGATGTCGTGATACCCGTCCCACGTGAAGCCAACCCCTTCCCTGTAGAAATACAAGAAGAGGTGGGAGTCACGAGTCTGGACGAGGAAGGCCAAACCGATGAGCTCCTCAAAAAATTTGCCGATTTTGAGCATGGCCCTACCCCGATCGTCGAAGAGACGGAGGATGTCAATTTGGGCACCAAAGAGGCCCCTAGAATCACTAAAATCGGAACATCGCTGTCCCCTGCGGAGAGGAAAGGTATGATAGACTTCCTTCGGTCATACCAAGACGTCTTCGCATGGTTGTATGAAGAGATGCCTGGTTTGGATACCGATCTGGTTGAGCATGAGTTGCCACTCTACCCCGATGTTAAGCCGGTTAAGCGAAGTGACGCCTCAGGCGAATGGATGTTGAAGGTGAAGGACGAGGTCACTAAGTAGTATGATGCAGGTTTCCTCATGGTATCCAAGTACCCCCAATGGCTAGCCAATATCGTCCCCGTGCCGAAGAAGGATGGAAAGGTTCGAATGTGTATCGATTTCCGAAACCTCAACAAGGCGAGCCCTAAGGACGATTTCCCACTGCCACACATCGACATCTTGGTTGATAACACAGCTAAGCATGGAATGCTCTCGTTTATGGATGGATTTTCAGGATATAATCAGATAAAGATGGCAGAGGTTGATCGCGAGAAGACAGCGTTCATTACCCTCTGGGGAATCTTCTGCTACAAAGTAATGCCATTCGGGCTAAAGAATGCTGGGGCAACCTACCAGAGAGCAATGACGGCCCTATTCCACGACATGATGCACCGAGAGATCGAAGTGTACGTCGACGACATGATTGCCAAATCACCAGAAAGGGAGGACCACTTGATAAACCTTAAGAAGCTATTCGAGAGGTTGAGAAAATCTGATTCTGGTTGAACCTTGAAATGTTTTATGTGAAAGTTGTTGGGCTTTATTGTCAACAGGAGAGGGATCGAGGTCGATCTGACCAAGATCAAGGTCATCACTGAAATGCCGCCACCGTCTACAGAGGAGGTCAGAGGATTCTTAGGCAGGATCCAGTACATCAGCTGATTCATCGCACAGTTAACTCCGATATGCGCACCAATCTTCAAATTACTGAGAAAGGACTCACCGGTTGAATGGAATGATGACTGCCAGGCTGTGTGTTAGGACAGCATGATGAGACAAGAAGAAGAGAGCAGGCCATCTATTATCTAAGCAAGAAATTCACTGATTACGAGACACACTATTCTCATCTGGAGAAAGCATGCTTGGCGCTCGTTTGGGCTACTCAAAGACTTCGACACTACCTGTTATCCCAAGCCGTCCTACTTTTAGCATGGATGGATTCGCTAAAGTACCTATTCGAGAAACCTGCACTCACTGGCCGAATTGCACGATGACAACTACTCCTATCCGAGTTTGACATTACTTATGTTACCCAGAAGTCGATTAAGGGGCAGGCACTCGCTGATCATTTTGCTGAGAACCCCCTGTCGGACTATGAGCCTCTAAGGACCGAATTCCCCGATGAGGACATTCTGTTCATGACTGATGAGGATACTGAGGAAACAAAGGAGTCCTGGATAATGCACTTCGACGGAGCATCGCATGTTGAGGGCCAAGGAGTTGGCGCCATTCTTATCTCACCCAGAGGATCGCATATACCCATCTCAATCAAATTGAACTTCCCATGCACCAACAATATGGCCGAGTATGAGGCCTGTACAGCTGGTTTACAGGTGGCTCTTGATCTAAATATAACTCACCTCAGGGTCTTTGGAGATTCGCAGTTAATTATATGCCAGACCAACGGAGATTGGAAGACCAAGGATGAGAAACTGATCCCATATCATGAGCATCTTGAGGATCTAATAACCTGCTTTGAGGAGGTCACCTTCTCCTATGTACCACGAACAAGGAATCGGTTTGCTGATGCCCTGGCTACCCTGGCCTCTATGGTTGAGATTCCATACGGAGTTGTGATGAAGCCGATCATGATAGAGCAGAGAAGCGAGTCGGTTTTCTGTCACCTGATCGAGGGACCTACAGAGGTAGATGATGAACCACCCTAGTTCTCGGACATCAAGAATTTCCTCGAGACCCGAACTGTCCCGGAAGGAACATCAAGGGTAGACAAATGCACCATCCGGCGATTGGCAACAAACTACGTCATCTGCGGCGATCTCCTGTATAGACGGTCTCACGACAACATTCTGCTCCGATGCCTAACCCAGAAGGAAGCGGGTGAGGTCATGAAGGAGATCCATGAAGGAGTCTGCGGGGCACACGTCTGTGGATACATGCTTGCGAAGAAAATTCTAAGGCAAGGATAATTTTGGATCACTTTGGAGACCGATTGCTGCAAGCACGTGCAGAGGTGCTACAAATGCCAAGAGCACTCCTGTCTAATACACGCTCCGGCCATTGACTTACACAGCATGGCCACTCCTTGGCCGTTCACCACCTGGGGTCTCGACGTCTTCGCAAGATCAATCCTAAAGCTTCCAACGGACATCAGTTCATCCTCGTCGCTGTGGAATACTTCACGAACTGGGTAGAGGCGGCCTCCTATCCAAGCATTAAGGCCAGTCATGTCGAAAAATTCATCAAGAACAACATCATTTGCATATTCAGCGTACCCAAAGACATCATCAGTGATAATGGTACTAATTTCGCTAATAGGCGCATCCAGGCCTTGTGTGAGCAGTTCCAGATCAAGCATCATCGAACATCCCCATACAGGCCACAAACAAATGGAGCTGTGGAGGCGGCTAACAAAATTCTGATCCGCATCTTGGAGAAGATGGTAGTTACTTACAAAGATTAGAGTGAGCAGTTACCCTTCGCACTTTGGGCCTATAGAACATCTATCCGTACCGCGACAGGGGCAACACCATTCTCCCTTGTGTATGGAACCGAGGCTGTGCTACTCGTTGAGGTCGAAGTACCATCGCTCTGTATCCTTTTGGAATCCCATCTACCTGAAACTGAGAGGGAAAGAGCCCGTTTTGAACAGCTAGACTTGATTGACGAGAAAAGACTCCTAGCCCTATGCCACACCCAGGTCTATCAGAGGATAATTGCTCGTGCTTACAATAAGCGCGTCCGCGGCCGAGATCTGAAGGTAGGAGACACTGTATTGAAGAAAATTTTTCCGTCTCTCCACGCCGATCCGAGAGGAAAGTTTAAGCCAAATTGGGAAGGACCCTATGTCATCCGAGAGGTTTTGCCAGGATACGCCGTTTGCCTCGCCACAATGGACGGAGACCACTTTCCTGAGCCCATCAACGCTGGATACCTCCGCAAGTTCTACTCATAGGTCTTGGGACAAGGTAAGTTTTGATAAAAGTAGATGCGTGACCACTTAAGGGCCCCATAAAAGAGGCCATCATTTCAAAGTCAAGTAGCCCAAAAGAAATATTCCCTGAAAACCTTCACCCTTTTGATACACACTTCGGGCCAATAACCATTTCTTTCATATACCCCACCCAAGATTCCAAGAAAAAAGAGAAAAGAGAAAAGAGGAAAAATCCAAATCTAAATAAAAAAAGAAGAAAAAAGTAAAACCCCTCAAAAAAAGAGAAGAAGGGGGACCAAGAAAAAAGAAATGACTGGGGCATAAAAAGCCTTTGGAAAGAAAGAGGAGTCCCCGAATCTAGAATTCACTCAAAACTTAGATCCAAATCCCCAGAAAAGTCCAACCTGTTTGAGCCTCGGCCACATTACAACCCGGAAGAAAGCCCTCTTTAAGGTCCACAAGCGGCCATAACATCTACTACATTAGAACAAGCTGACTTAACAAACCACACAAAACTTCATTTGGCCGGCTATGACGGAATCGACGTCCATCTCGTGGCCTTCCGGTTCTTAAAAAAAGAAAAAAAGAAACAGAAAAAGAAAAAAAAATAAAAAAAATAAAATTAATTTGAGTTCAAAGCAAGATGGACGTGATGAAAACCCGCAAGGATACCACGGGTAAATACAGCGAACTCACGCGGACCAGGTGAAAACCTGAAAGGGCACCTGGGGTAAGAAAGCGAACCCATGGACGTAGTGAAAACCCGAAGGGGTGCTACGGGTGAAAACAGGGATGACGGGCATGGCGAAAACCTGTCTTGGGTGCTATGAGCAAAAATGTCAAGAAGAGAGAGATTAGGAGAAGACCTATTCTGGCCCGCCCATTTCAGTTTGAACCCCTTGAGCCCCTTTCCCCCCTTTTTTTTTGATGGGCCACTCATGTGAAAATTGGATCAGATCCCGATCAAGTATGTCATCTCTACCGTAGTGTCTGACGCATGACCAAAGGGAAAGACAGAAGACTAGACCAATCCCTGGGAAGCTGACCTTCCCACATTTAAAGGAAAAAACTGTATCTCATGAACAAGGTTCGACCATGCTCAAAAAGGACCCACTGGTTTGGCCTTGTAATTACCAACATCACAAAAAGATCCAAAGGGAGAAAATTTCAAAAAAAGAAAATAGATTTTCCTTTTCCATAAAGGCCTCACACTGTGGGGAAGAAAATTTCAAAAAAGAAAATAGATTTCCCTTTTCCATAAAAGCCTCACACTGTGAAGGAGAAAATTTCAAAAAAGGTAATAGATTTTCCTTTCCTATAAAAAGTCTCACCCTGTGGAGGAGAAAATTTTAAAAAAGATAATAGATTTCCCTTTTCCATAAAAAAGCCTCACCCTGTGAGGAAGAAAATTTTAAAAAAAGAAAATAGATTTCCCTTTTCCATAAAAAGCCTCACCTTGTGAGGAAGAAAATTTCAAAAAAAGATAATAGATTTCCCTTTTCCATAAAAAGCCTCACCCTCTGGAGTAGAAAATTTCAAAAAGATAATAGATTTTTCTTTCCCATAAAAAGTTTCACCCTGTGGAGGAGAAAATTTCATAAAAGAAGAAAATAAATTTCCCTTTTCCATAAAAGCCTCACACTATGAGAGAGAAAATTTCAAAAAAAAAAAGGGAGAAAAAAGGGAGAGGTGATAGATTTTCCTTCTCCACGAAAAGCCTTACGTTGCAAGACGTATGAAAGAGAAAGCCGAAACACAAAAAATATATACATGTATGTATAGATTTCGTTTCATTTCTTACAACATTACGTGTGGAGTGCCACGTCCCAAAAAGATAACGACATAACACACTTTTCTGCTTTCTTTACAAGTAAAAGCCAAAAAATATATATAACAAAAACAACAAAAAAGAGAAAAAATAAAAAAATAAAAAAATAAAAAAATAAAAAAATAAAAAAAAGAAGAAAAAAAAACCAAAAAGAGATCTCTGTTATGGGGCCTCAACCCCCCATCTGTGAATGTGACCTATGGTATGTGTAGGAACAGGTCAAGGGCAAGAACCACGCTTCAAAGCACTGATCTCTATAAGAAGAGAGTCCTCACGGGCATCTCGATCAGACAACCACCTTCCATGAAGGCTCTTCTCCCGCCTCCGCGAGGCATCAGCTTTGCTGCGAGATTCAGCAATCTCGGCTCTGGCCCTTTGTATGCCCCATATCAAGGCTCGGCCCCTCTTAGAGGCCCACGTATCATCGGGCAAGTGTGCACGCATCCCCAAATGGACCAAAGGGACCGTGCTACAATAAACGGATCTAGATCCGTAGGCGCCCACAAAATCAAACAAAAAAAGAAAAAAAAAAGAGAAGAAAATAATATATAAATAAATAATAAGAAAAAGAAAAAAGAAAAAAGAAAAAAATATATATATATATACAACGCTGGTTCTCAAAAGAGCGTCGCAACGCCTGTTTGCTCCACTCCGAGAGCTGTGTTAAATCAATTCGGGATGATCGGGTTCATCCGAAAATTCTCGAACCCTGTTTTATGCAGGGACACCTCGCGCCTGATCCGGCAGGCAAAATACTGGTCATGTTTATCCCCAGTCATTAGGAACCCACTTTCCTAAGTAGATGCTTGGGTCTAATTTGTTTAAAGACCAAGACCACACATCCCCAGGAGTCCATACCTGATCCAGCAGACAAATAACTTATTCATCACCGGTCACTCTCGGGAACGGACACCTAGCCCAAAATCTTCCCCAGTAGGAGTCAAGACCTGATCCGGCAGGCGAACCAAAGACTTATCACCGGAATGCTCGCATCCTTAAAGTGTATCAACATGGCGAGTTGGTCTGCCCCAGGACGCATGCAAAAAAAAAGAGAAAAAAAAGAAGAAAGAAAAAAAAAAGAGAAAAAAAGAAAAAAGAGAGAAAAAAAAAAAGATAAAGAAGAAAAAAGAAAAAGAAAGAAAGAAAGAAAAAAAAAAAAAAAACCTGAGTAGGTTGACCCCACCTTCCAAGCGTTCGCTCTGGTCATCCCCCTTCGGATCTATGTTGACCGAGAGTGCCCCCGACTTCAAACCATTCGAAAAGCCTATTGTCAGTTGAAACTGACCCGTCAAAAATGAAATTACAACCAACCAAACTATGTGCAAACATACAGACCAAAGGGCTCTTTTCCCTTTCATTTCCTTTTACACAGGCTTAAAACCTATATAGGCGCGGTGTCCCTGTTGAATGTACGCACTTGCGTCTGGGTATCCGCAGGATGGTCGTTTGTCCTCGTAAATTGTACCTTAGGGTCGAGGCTTTCGTTCGTACCTATTTGCTGCTTATCGCCCCTGATGGGTGTCTGTCTGTGCATAGTTAGTAAGATGTGATTTTATTAGGGATGGAGGCTAGAATTGACCATCTCTTTCAAGGGATGATTGGTCCTAGCCCGATCTTTTTTAGCTTTATCTCAAGTTAAGGCACTCCGGTTCATGTGAATCAGGAGCACCTCACCACTGGAACGTGCACATCCCCAAGGTGTACCTATCCCCCGCATGGCACACACACTCTTAAAAGCGTATCAACTAGCATTTGATCCACTTAAAGAGTTGTGCAAGAATAAAGTTGCTAGAGGTCCTTGAGCTTTGCTTAGAGGCCTCGAAGCAAAAGAAAATTCAGAAAATGACACAAAATCTTTTACTCGAAAAATGGGCATGCATTCCCAAGAGGTGTTGCGACATCAATATTCGCTTCACTCGGGTAAAACATGCTAAAATAACCTCGAGGTTGATGGGTCCACCCAAAAGACTTCGAGCCTTACCTAGGTAAGGGCACCCGTGGCCAATCCAATGGAGCTGTCAATATCCCATAGGATTGGACACAGTTTGAAGGCCTTCGCTTTGTGTGCTTCGCATCAATTCTGAAGCATAGATCGATCATCCCGTTTCATGGAGCTGTCTAGTTCAGATTAATACTCAATATCACCAATCTATAATTTCCCTCAGGAAGTGGACGATATCCTAGCTAGCGGGCTTACACTTTTTGTGATCATCGCAATTATGCCCAGTAATGTCACAATCCGCTTGGGGACTGTTAGCACTGAGGTACAGACGATATCCCAAAATGAGAGGGCTTACGTACACTCACCATCACCATGGATGTTTGAGAATTGAGTTGAATCAGGCGGACCCACCAAACGTGCCTTGGACCTCTTCGGATGTCTCTTGTCTTTGGCATCCGATCATTAGTGATCGAATACCAAAGAGGGGCATCTGTAGACACCCAAATTCGGCCCAAGGCCCGATCAATCTGTACTTCCAGAGAGATGTACCCTGGTGCTTCTGATGGCACCCCCTGAACCCTTAGGAACCTACCTAGACCATTATGAATCACCCTAAAACCTTTAGAGCCATTCCCCTAATCCTTAGAAGTCACCCCTAAACCCTGGAATTCCTTCCCATACCTAACTTAAACCCTTCTGAGTGGGTGATGGGATGAGAGCTACAAAATTTTACACAGACCATTACCAAGGATGAGCCATATACCTTTGGAAAGAGGACTTCTCCAGCTTTCCAACAAGCCAAAGATCACCCAATTTGGAGCTATGCTTCAAAAGTTATGGTTGTTCAAGTTTCACATAAAATCATAGGACTTTTACTCAGGCGTGTATATTACATACCCCCAGTCAATTTGGCCCCAGATTAGTCAGGCGTGTATAGTATATACGCCTGCCTTTTTTGGGAGAAATTTGGCTGGGCGTATATATTATATACGCCGAGTATATATGGGACCCACCACGGGCTTCATCTTCTCAAAACTTCCCTGATTTTGGTGAAATTTACTATTCCTAAACTAGGCGTATATAATATATATGCCCAGCTTAGCTACAGTAACTGTCATCAGGAGCTCGAATTTCCTTCATCTGGTTTGACCTTTTGACCATCCCCTTAGTTGGGGTGGGTGTCCTGAGCTTGGTTGCACCCCCTTTGAGCTTATTTGAAACCCTTAAGTCACCTTTGGTATCACCCCATCATCTACCATTAAAATCAATTTCCCAAAACCCTAGGACCTTGAAAACCTAGAAAACCTTAGATGGGGGATTACCTAATTGCTAAACCACTTAGCTCTTAAGTAAGCCCCTAACCCTCCCCTTCTCTATAAATAGAGAGGCCCCCCTCTTCCTTAAGGGTTGAAAAAATTGGAGGTTAAGGATTTTGAGCTTAAGAGAGAACCCTAGTGAGAGAAAATGCACACATTTTTCCAAAATTCCAGTATGCTTAGTTCATCCATTTCAACCCATTTCCCCCCATTAGATAATTCCCTTTAGCTAAAGTCTAGCCTTGAGTCTTACCCTACGCTCCCTATTTTATCGAATCCTAGCATTAGAATCCATTCTCATACCATTTAAACCATCGAAAGCACGCCAAAGTGAAGGACTTCCACGGTGCAATAAGGGCCCGTGAGCTCCGGCTCACCCCTCTCTTCCTTTACCTTCTTGGTGCTTCCTCCGTCCAAGGATTCAAGCCGTTACGCCGCCGAAATTTCGGTTTGACTCAAAGCTTGATAGGACTGTATTGCCTTCGGGCAAGGGGAAACTCCGCCCTTTTATTTTTCTTTTTGGCCATAGATAGAGCCTGCTACATGCGGGTTGATCGGGTGCCTAAACCCTTCCCGATCGATAACCGAAGCCCCTACCCTAGAGCCTTTGGAAAGACCGGTAAATAAGAGTCATATTTAGCATTTCGGTGCTCAAAATATTGATTTGAAGGTTTCCCGGGTCACCAAAAGCTCCGGGTGGCGACTCTACATTTTCATTAAAAAGCGAGCACATCGCCGCGACGGGTTCGAGAGGATCCATGGTCGCACAACGACAATCTTTCGATATCCAGCGTTGTAAGTATTATCGCCAACACGGATCCCATCAAAATGACAAAGTAGGGGAACATCCATTTCAATCTACAATAAAAAATATAATGAAAAGTAAAACGTAAAATTTTCATACATAACTACCTATTAAGATTCAGTCACCACTATCGTAAGGTAGTGGATCGCTATCTTAAGATAGCGGATCGCTTTCTTAAGATAGCGCCCGCTACCTTATGTTAACATATCGCTATCTTAAGATAGCGATATGCTAACCTAAGGTAGTGAAACACTCCATTCTAGCGTTATCTCTAAATTTTTTATATATACTATAAAAATGCTATCTTACCAGTGTTCTTTGTCGTAAACAGTGTTACAGTGGGTCAGAACAGGTACAAGGGAAACGGACTACAAAAAATAAAAAAAATATAGAGAATATGCTTATATATAATGAGCTAATAAAAAAAAATCGGTGCTGACGTGGAAACGGCTTGGCTTGGAGCTGGCCTATTGCACAAAGATTAAAACTATAGGGCCATTTTTGCAAATAAGTAAATCTATAGGGCAGAAAATGCAAATTTCTCAATAATAAAACAAATAATCAAGGAGTTGTAGTTATTATCTCATTTTATTTTCTAAACTTTTGTATATTTATTTATGCCAACACAAAATTTAAGCAAAATCAAAAGTGTTGTAATGTACTCTTTTGTCAGTGTGTTGATGAAGAAAGTACCAGACATAATCAGTGACAATTTGGGAATTTGCAGCCTTATGAAAGCTGATGCAATTCGTACCAAATCCTAGCAGCTTCAGACCTCACATGGCTCAAGGTACTAATAAAATTGTGAATCAGCACTAATTTTCACAAGCAACACTTAAAAAAAAAGACCTCTTTGTAGTGCTAAAACAATACCGATGTCTTTATAAAAGATGCTAGGATGGATCACAATCTCGGTTTCGATTTTGGTTTGTCCATGACCCAAACCGTAAATTAGTCAAATTTTGATCAAATTATCAGTAAATTTTGATAAATTTCAAGTTTTTTTGAAAATATGCTCTGAACTTTACCAAACTTTGCCGAACTTTATTTTATTGATTTTTTTTAAACTCTTATAACATTATTAGAACACATATTTACACGAGTGAGGTTAATTTTCATCCGTTTAAACCATTCTTTTCTATACTAGTGAGACAATTATTTTCAAGTTTGATTCTTTTAGAAGGATATCGGTATTTGCAACTAAATATTAAGGGAAGCTTGAGATTTACACCCTAAGAGCTGTTGACTGGATTGAATCCAACAATGGAGATAATGCTTTGTTCCAACCGATCACACAATGGATCTTGAGCTCATGCAAAACATATCAAACGGTTAGATTTTGATTCCACATTGAATAAATCTCAAAAGTGACCTAAGAACCCTTCTCATGATATGCCCATGATCATGTCACTTTGGAGATGTATGTCACGTGGAATCAAGATCTGACCGTCTGCTAGTTGGGATATGGTCTCTAGATCTATTGTATGAAATATTGGGTACCTCTATTACAACTCACTCAATCACTGAAAGTGCCCACCCATTGATTGCTTTAGAACAAATGATGGAGATCGTGTTTCACCCTGATCTTCCATACCATGGATCTTGAGATCATGTCGCACCTATCACGATCAATTTTTTATTCCACTTGTCACAGATCCCCAAAAAATCTGCCTTGAATCCTATGGCATACATCACGCTCAAACGTGATTTTAGAGCTATTTTTGAGAGATATATGACATTTGAAATAAAAAACTAACTGTCTCGTGGCATGATCTCAAGATCAATTGTGTGAAAGATTGGGGTGAAACAAGATCTCCATCATTTGATTTGAAGCAATCATAATGATAAATCACACTTTAATGGTGTAAAATAAAAAGTGAGTTTTTAATGGCGTAAGATCATTTAAACACCATTTGACAAATCATAGGTGTGTGCCACATGGCATAATGATAAATCACACTTTAATGGCGTAAAATAAAAAGTGAGATTTTAATGGTTTGAGATCATTTAAACACCGTCTAATCGATCATACATTGAAGGTTGGGCAGTGAATGTGAACCATCTGATTGATGAACTTTAATATCAGCCCTTAAAATTAAAACCAATGGTTGATATTATAGTCCACAGTTCAATGGTTCAGATCACCTACATTGTAAACCCTTATAGTCTAAGATCATTTAAACACCATTCTGGTGTGTATGTGATTGGCAGAGGAGTCAGTCCCATACTCCTTGCAAATAAATGCCGTATTACCCAAAGAAATAAGAAAAGAAGCAAACCCAAAAAATAAGGAAAAACAGGAAGAAGAAGAAGAAGAAAGAAACGGGAAAAACAAAGTTGCCGCCCAGCCAAGTAAGTCTTCACCACTTCTTCTTCTTCTTCCCTTTTTGTTCTTCTTCTCCATGGATTCTTCTTCTTCCTTCCTTTTTTTTCTTCTATCCATGAATTTTAAACCCTAAAAAAAAATTGGAAACAGGGCTTTAGAATCTCGCCCTAAATCTTGAAATTATCGGCAGAAAATTTCAAACTATCGGCCGATAATTTGATTTTTCATATTATCGGCCGATAATTTCGAATTTTCGGGAGTTGGGCAATAATTTGCATATTTTCGACTCGGTTCAAACCGAAACCGAGACGTCTCGGTCAAAATTTTAAAATTTCGGCCAAGATTTTAATCCATGTGCCCAAGGAGAGAAATAAATAAATAAAATTTCAATCTTCGTTTCTCAACATGCGATCAACAAGTTGACCAATACTAATGTCAATAGCTGATGGGTGACATCAAAACATAGGAAGCTCGAAGAATGGCTCTAATACCAAATTAACTTTTGGTGTTAATTAGGTCAGGATGAAAGGGTTAGGATTACATTGATGTCCATATACCCAAACAAAAGAACCCAATAATATTGAAATGAGCGATTAATCGGATTCAGCTGTAAAGTAAAGGAGATGGTGTTTATATAAAGCCTAGAAATTTCTGCATTCCTTAGAACTTGCATTAACGATCAACCAGCCGCATTCCTTAGAACTTGCATTGACGATCAACCAACCCAAATATGGACGATCAACCCGCACAAACATTGATGATCTTATGAGGAATGATGGAAACGAAAATCCGGTTTAGTAGTGGCACAAACCAACTTTGAAATGGGGGTTTTGAGGTGGAAAGCATGCTCTACCATTTTAGACGATTCGAAACACCCACAGAAAAACTTGATAATAGTAAAAAAAGTCAAGGTTCAATTGGCAACCCGGATTTTCCCAACACTTTTAAAAAAAAAATAACTTTATACCAACTGGGAGCAAACCCGGACTTTCGGGTCGCAAGACACGATCCGAATACAGAATTTACTGGTATAACCACAATATACGAAAATCAAAGTAGTTAATATTTGGCAGAACTAAAAATTTCTAATTCTATTAATTCTATAAGATGATTGGACGTACCAAACCCAAACCTCAAATCCAAAACTATGCCAAGTCTAAATCCACCAGTCTATGGTAGAAGATGCGCCTCAAGTTTTGGATTCAAATCAAGACCTGCAGTTGTGACGTATAGTCAAGGGGTGAGATAGCATTCTAAGTTCAATAGGGAGAAATTCAATATAATTTCACATTTTATCATAACAAAGCATGGACTTAAGGACAATATCTAAGAGGATTAAAAACTAAATTTCAAAGAAGAAATCAGGGTCATAATACAACGGAAAACACTTTTATATTGAAACGAAAACATTTTCATATCAAGGAATTTTATTAAGCGGAAATATATTTTAAAGGAAATCTTCATGTCAAACAGAAACTGATTTCCGATGTTGTTTCTTTATTTTTCATATTTGGGATTTACAGTTCAGAGTTAAAAGTTTTCAGAGTTCAGAAGGTTCAAAGTTCAAAGATTCTAGAGTTCGGAAGGTTTCAGAGTTTGAATGTTTCAGAGTTCATAGATTTCAAAGTTCAGAAGTTTCAGAATTCAAAGGTTTTAGAGTTAGTAAGTTTCAGAGTTCAGAGATTTCAGAGTTCAGAAGTTTCAAAATTCAGAGGTTTTAGAGTTTGGAAGTTTCAGAGTTCAGAGATTTCATAGTTCAGAGATTTCAGAGTTCAAAAGTTTCAGAGTTTAGAAGTTTCAGAATTCTGAGGTTTTAGAGTTCGGAAGTTTCAGAGTTCAGAAGTTTTAGAATTCAGAGGTTTCAGAGTTCGAAAGTTTCAGAGTTCAGAGGTAGTACTGGAATGCCAAGCCCATGAGCTATGTTAATAGGGTCACTTGTGTCGGAAAGTCAAACCCCTGAGCTACGTTAACAGGATGTGGACACCCAAATTTGGAGCGGCGCACTCTCGAGCTTTTGAAAGCACCTCCCAAACCCTTAGAGCTTAACCTAACTTTTAGAACAATTCCCAAACCCTTAGGAAGCAACCCTAACCTTCTCAAACTATTAGAAAGCCTAAAATGGACCTATAGAACCCGTTTTAAACCAATCAAAATAGCTAATGAAAGAGGAGTGCCAAAGTTTGTATAGATAATTATCCAACCTAAGGCCTATACCATTGAAACATAGTGGTTCTTAGCTTTTCAACGAGTCAAAAATCACCTAATTTGGAGTTGTATATCAAAAGTTATGGAAATTTAAAAAACGCAAATTTGTGTAGGAAATTGTAAAATTGGGCCCTAACTTCTTAAAACTCAAAAAACCCATTTAAAAAAAATGGTTGATTTGGAAATTGGGAGTTTGACTTTTGGACCATCCCAAAGCTTGGGGTTTGCTTCTTTAGGACCCATATGCCCTTCCCAACCTTAGGTATCACCCTTTTTCCGTTTAAGTTATCACCCCATCATCCACCATTAAAACTCAACTCTCTCTTCTCTAAGCTCTCAAAAACTCTAAAAACCTTAGATTTAGGATTACCTAATTTCTAAACCCATTAGTGACCTAACTACTCTCTAATCCACCCTTTCTCTATAAATAGAGAGCCCCCCCCCCCCTCTCCTTGTTGAAGGACTTTTAAAATCTAAGAGAAGAAACTCTACATAAATCTCTTCTCATTTTCAAACAAAAACCCATCCAAGCTTTAAAACTTTAGTTCTTCCCTTACCATTGTTTTTCCATGTCCATCATTCCCAAGCTTTAGAACCTTAGCCAACTATCTCAAACCCTCTAGTTCCTAAACCCTAGCTAGTTAAAAAAAACTCATCTCTAACCCATTTGCTATCGGAAGCTCATCGGTGCCGCATCCACGCAAAGATCCGACCACTGTGCTACAAGGGCCCGAGAGCTCCGGCTCTCCCCTCTATTTCTCTACATTCTTTATTTGTTTTTCCTTTATCCTAGAATTTGGGTCGTTACGCCGCCGAAATTTCGGTATTTGTGGAGAGCACAATAGGATTGGTGTGCCTTCGGGCAAGAGGAAGCGTCTCTCATTTTCATATTTATTTTTAGCCATAGTAGAAACCTCTTACGAGCGGGTCAATCGGGTGCCTAACACCTTCCTGATTGATAACCGAAGCCCCTACCCAAGAGCCTTTGGCGCAGATCAGATCAGAGTCAAATTGAGCACTTCGTTGCACATGATCTTTATTTTGGGTATCCCGGGACACCAAAAGCTTCGGGTAGCGACTCCATTTTTTTGAGCGCATTGTCCCTACGGATCGATGAGATTCCTGATTGCACACAAGGTCACTTGTGCTGAACTGCCAAACCCCTAAGATATGTAACAGGGTCACTTGTGCCAAGACTAAATGGATAAGATGGAATCCAAACAAAGACACGGAGCAGATAGCATATACAAGAATACAACGATATATCAAAGTACAGAATATGGAATTCATGTAAGCAATTGAAACAAGAATCAGAACAATGATGAGTACGTGTACAAAGGTCGAAGAGTTATGTCAGAAAGTCAAACCCCTGAGCTACGTTAACAGGGTCACTTGTGCCAGGATGCCAAGCCCCTGAGCTAAGTTAACAGGGTTACTTATGCTGGAATGCCAAGCCCCTGAGCTACGTTAACAAGGTCACTTGTGTCGGACTAATGTTCACACACAGAAATTGAGTTCATATACAGAAGCAGCGTGCTAACGTCAGAGTCCAGAAGTCAAGGAGTCAGATTCATGTTCATGTTCATATTCATTTGTTTATTTAGGCTTTACAATTCTAATATCAGATTTCCAAGTTTCAGAGTTCATATTTCAATTTTGATTATTCAAAAATTTTAAATTACAAAGAAATTCAAATCATGAATTTTCCTACTAATCATTAACCAAGCAAAGAGATTCAAATATGCATATGAGGTAAGCCCTAAAACCACATTTTCATTTCATAATATCATCAATGACCATAAATCGACATAAGAACATAACTTTGCATTGAAAATATCCCTACCTTAAAGTTGAAGTCTCAAAATTGGAACCATGCAGAATTTATCTCGCAAATCGAGGTGGAGATCCTATCTACGATCTCCCGCATTTATCCTAGATCCAGTAGTTCATGCACTATGTGTTAGTGATCAACCATGCATGAAAACAAGGTCCTTCTAGCTCAAACAGACCAGAAATATGACCTTCAGAAATAGGGGACCTCGCTGCAGCGAGCTCCCAGGGTCGCTGCAGGGAGCTCATCAGAAGCGCAAAGTGCACAATACTCCCTCAACGATCTTTTCCAGTGTAAATTTGGCTTGGAAAACTCGCTGCAGTGAGCTGCTCAGAAAACCTGCCCTCTCTCAGCAAGCCTTTCCAGCGCTGAAATGGCCTGGAAAGCTCGCTGCAACGAGCTGCTCAAGAGAGACCTCGTTGCAGTGAGCTTCCATTCTCGCTACAACAAGCTGCTCTAAACTCGCTGCACTTTGGGTCTTCCGTCTCATTCCGGAACTCGAATATTTTGTGTATTTTCCATCCTAAGGCATTGATTCTAACCTATGTTCATGCTATAATTCCAATTTGTATATTACTACTTTAATTCTTTGGCATGCAACGATTTCCATGCGGAGATTTAGAGGATTCGGCAACGAGAATGTCGGTGTTCAAGCTTCCCATGCATCCGATTCCGAAATCTTTGCATGCGAGTCGATCACACATGCACTAAGCCTAAATTTTCAAAATGGAGACATGCATGATAAGATAAAGACATTTACCTCGAAGATTTTGCTCATGCGAAGATCAACAATCTTCGGTGACGGGAGTTTTCGGTGTTCGGACCTCCTATCCTCCGATAGTTCAATCCTAGAACTTGGCAGATCGAAGCAGCGTTGCAATGCTCTAATGGCGGGGATTCTTCAGCTAGAAAACATGGAGGATTATGCGGTTTTGTGGATCATCGGATGGTTGCAATCAGAAACCTCTAAGAATGGTTCGATCCATCAAATCTTGTGGTGATCTAAGTGAAAGGGTTTGATTTCGAAAAAGTGAAATAGTTTGGAGGAGATTCAAGGGTTGAGATTTCTTGAGAGGGTGATCAAGGCAGAAGGGACAACGGTTTCTCAATCCAGTTTTCCTTCTCTCAAAGTGCATCCGCATGCAATTTTCTAATCCATGCCGAATTTATATAATTACACGGCTGGTTTGCTATGGTGTTAAGCCAACACACTACTCAAACGTGTATTAACTTTAAAAAAGATTTAAAACCAAGGTTCAATGTCCCCTTTTAATACCGAATGGAATCCGACTCGGCATTAAGCCTACACATCATGAATTGGTGTATGGGCTCTTTGAGTTTTGAAGTCGAGAAGTCTTGTACATGGGTTTTATTCATCTTATGGGGGCTTGATCTGTTGTGGAGCTAGTACACCATGGTCCGATGTATTGGTTCTTATCCAAGAGTCTAAGATGAAATCTAAAAGGTACCTAATACGATTTGATCCTTAGACCTTTTAATTTACTAATCAAGTCCCTAACCCCTATGCCATCTCGTGGCTTATGCCACTATTTGCGAAATTATTTGTGTGAACCTTTCACACACGGATGCATATATTTATATTTTTAAATTTGGTTATTGGGCTCAGGTTAGGCTCGGGTGTACATGATCACACTTGATCACGCGTATGCCATCCTTCTCATTTTGAATTATTCGTTAATCCTTACTAACTAAACTCACATGTCCTAATTATAGTGCCCGAAAAAGTGGAATCGAACTTGGTCCGATCTTGAGGTTCAAGTCGGGTGCAACACGCACATCTCACATGAGTGTTCGAGTTTATTACTTGAGTCAGGAATTGATATTCTGATTTGTGTACTAGACGCATTTACCCAATTTAAGATAGATGGGCTAGAGACCCCTTCACAATCCTCAAAATTTTACCAAGGTCAAACTGGTCAACGCGAATCGCCTCATCGTCGAAAGTAAACAATTCCACGTTAGTGAAAATTTGGGATGTTATACATCCTTCCTACCTTCGAGAATTTTCGTCCTTGAAATTTGGCGTGCTGTCTTTCGGGGAGGTACGGATACTTGGTAGTTCCGAACAAAATTAGACACGTTTTCCTCAAGAGTTCGCTATTCAATATCCTCAAAACTCGGGGTCATTACATTCTTCCCTTCTTAATGAAATTTTTGTCCTCGAAAATTCACTACGTGCCCTTTGAGTGTGTTGAACGCAGTAGATGTTTGATATGCAAGCTAAGTGTATTGAAGAGACACGAAGGCCTCCTTGTTTCGATATAATCTCCATTTGACATCAAAGTCACCGTTCACACATCTAGCAATCAATAAAGCACGTCCACCGTGCCTAGAACTTACCCATAGCTAATCGGAACAGCCTATCTACAATTCCTGATAGTCCCTAACGCCTAGCACACCTCCACAACAAATAGGGAAATCTATTCACAATGAATCTCCGTAAGGTGCTAGAATGTCTCAATCCCAGCCCGTAGGGGGACTATTCCGCTCTCTGCGATACTTAACCTCTCAACATCGATAACGCATAAGATTACCTAGCAAGGTACCATCTCTGGCATACCTCGTAGCTTTTTCGATCTAGCCTAAGGCTGATTATGATACCATACTTCACAATCCGAATTCGCTTGTAACAAGTCATCTTCATAGTCGACCTCTCAAATTTAGTATGGACTTAAATCATCCAACCACCTCAATTTAATCTTTTCAAAATTCCACTCAATCTAAGGAGTCCTCGCCCAGTTACCACTCAATCTTCAAAAACTATTCCTAATTTTTCTTACATGTTTTGAGCCTAATTAAGTTCTCCCTCCTTAAGTCATAATCTCCTGAAATCGTTTAGTCTTTTAAGGCTTAGGATCTATCAAAATCAACGTCACTTCAAACTCCATAGATTATATCCAACTGCATCTCTAACTCATGGGTCCACAACCTAGGGTCACCTAGGACCTAGAGTCGATGTTATGATGGAATCTAATGTCATATCTCGGATATCGACAGTGACGCATGATGCCACGGTTGACCCGCTCAGATGGTTTTCGTAAGAATCTAGCCTAAGGTCCGACAAAAATCAATGCCATTGCTTTTAACCTAAGCCCTAGCTCCGGTCTCCCGAAGACCTAAAGCTCTAACAAAATCTAAAGTCATTTAGAGACATGGCTCTGAATCTCTAGAAAATTTTAGAATAGGGATCGTGAATCCCTCCTAAGTTCTGACAGAATCTAATGTCATCGCGTTTGAGTCCCAATAAGACCTAACGCCTAGGCTCCGATACCAACTGTGACATATGGTGACATAGTTGGCCCGCACGGGATCTAGAGCCATAGCTCTGATACCAACTGTGATACATGATGTTACAAATGACCCACATTGGACTTAATACCATTGCTCTGATGCCAACTGTAACAACAAGCCTTTCTAGCGCTGAAATGACCTGGAAAGCTCGCTGCAGCAAGCTGCTCAGGAGAGACCTCGTTGCAGCAGCTTCCATTCTCGCTATAGCGAGCTGCTCTAAACTCGCCACATTTTGGGTCTTTCGTCTCGATCCGGAACTCGAATCTTTTGTGTATTTTCCATCCTAAGGCACTGAGTATAACCTGTGTTCATGCTATAATTCCAATTTGTATATTACTACTTTAATTCTTTGGTATGCAACGATTTCCATGCGGAGATTTAGAGGATTTGGCAACGGGAAGGTCAATGTTCAAGCTTCCCGTGCATCCGATTCCGAAATCTTTACATGCGAGTCGATCACACATGCTCTAAGCCTAAATTTTTGAAATGGATGAGATAAAGACATTTACCTCGAAGATTTTGCTCATGCGAATATCAACGATCGTTGGTGACGGGAGTTTTCGGTGTTCGGGCCTCCTATCTTCCGATAGTTCGATCCTAGAACTTGCCAGATCGAAGCAGCATCGCGATGCTCGAATGGCGGAGATTCTTCAACTAGAAAACATGGAGAATTTTGGCGCTTTTGTGGATCATCGGGTGGTTGGGGGTTCTTCAATTAGAAACCCCAAAGAATGGTTCGATCCGTCAAATCTTGTGGTGATCTAAGTGAAAGGGTTTGATTTCGAAGAAGCGAAATAGTTCGAAAGAGATTCAAGGGTTGAGATCTCTTGAGAGGGTGATCAAGGCAGAAGGGACAATGGTTTCTCAATCCGGTCTTCCTTCTCTCAAATTGCATTTGCATGCATTTTTCTGACCCATGCCTAATATATATAAGTACACGGCTGGTTTGCTGTGGTGTTAAGCTAGCACACTACTCAAACGTGTATTGACTTTAAAAAAGAGTTAAAACCAAGGTCCAATGTCGTACGTGAGTTTTATTCATCTTATGGGGGCTTGATCTATTGTGGAGCTAGTACACCATGGTCCGGTGTACTGGTTCTTATCCAAGAGTCTAAAATGAAATTTAAAAGGTACCTAATACGTTTTGATCCCTAGACCTTTTTATTTACTAGTCAAGTCCCTAACCCACATGTCATCTCGTGGCTTATGCAACTATCTGCAAAATCATTTATGTGAAACTTTCACATACCGATACATATATTTATATTTATAAATTTGGGTTATTGGGCTCGGGTTAAGCTCGTGCCTAGGGTGTCCATGATTACACTTGATCACGCGTACGTTATCCTTCTCATTTTAAATTATTCGTTAATCCTAACTAACTAAGCTCACATATCCTAATTATAGTGTCCGAAAGAGTGGAATCGAACTTGGTCCGATTTCGGGGTTCGAGTTGGGTGCAACACGCACATCTCACATGAGTGTTCGAGTTTATTGCACGAGTCAGGAATTGGTTTTCCAATTTCTGTACTGAATGCATTTACCCAATTTAAGATAGATGGGCCAGATGTCCTTTCATAGTCCTCAAATTTAATCAAGGTCAAATCGGTCAAGGCGAATTGCATCCTCGTAGAAAGTCAACGATTCCACGTTAGCAAAAATTTGGGATGTTACACCGATTATAAGAGCCTGGCTAGAAAAGTGAGGCACCGGCTTCAGCGTATTTCATCTCAGGAAGCGGGGGGAGTGGCTCAAAACTTCTCATTGACTGATTGCTCCGTTGGCTAGAGAGAGAGAGAGAGAGATAGATGTAGTGAGAAGGAGAGAACGGCCCCAGATAGATCTTAGCTTTAGGGTTTTTCGTTTGTTAAGGAGTGGAGGGCTATAGATTTCCTTGGATTTAGTAACTGGAGTTTCCATTTAAGGAGGGTGTGTAGAGAGGGGTGCGTTATTGTGTTTCTCACTTCCACAAGATATATTATATAGTGAGAGAAAAAAAGAAAGGACTTAAGATGTGCCGTTGGTTTTGGAGTAGGAATAGTTTTAATTTATTGTTAGGAAGTTGTCTTAAAAGACTCCATCTAATCTTAGGTTTGTACGTGGGCTCTTGTTTCAACATTATCAAAAATCAAAGTTGTTACATAAGGAAAATCTAATGTTAACATCATTGGATGGAGATTTAGAGAGAATTTGAGTGAAATTAGATTATATGTTAGTTTCTATATTTATTTCAAATTATCATGAGAAAATAGAGAATTTCTCACTATTTTACTAAGAGAGATAAGGTTAGGAGAGAAATGATAGGGATGCTCCTAAAATTTGTGCATGAGTTTTACTAGGGTGTTAAGCACATATATTTAAGTAAGTTATGTAGGTTCTAGAAGAGTTAATGTAAAAATAATATTTATTGAATTTAAGATGACTTGATTCCATAACCTAAAGTATATCTTTCCAATCACTAACCATTTGGAAACTTATATAACTTTTGTAAATAGCCTACCATTAATAATTTTTATATTATAAAGATATTTATATATACTTTCTTATGCAAGTTTAAATATTTTTTAATCCTTAATTATTTAGGATCGAAAAATTTGAGGGTTCCTATCGATCTCATTGAGATCGCCATTATTACTCAAACAATTGGATTTAAGGTCAAGGAGGTCAAATTAGTCAATACTAGTTAAATTTCTCATAGACGATAATAACAGGTCATTGGCGCCTTAATTAGATCATCAAAAGTAATTTCATAAAAATCAAAGTAACAAAGAAATATTTATTATATTTAAATAAGTGTTAGAAAAGTCGGGTTATTACACAAAAAGTGGCTGAGCACCTAAGTACTCGAGATCCTTACCTAATACCAACTCATGCGCCTATACCAAAATTATGATCATTAAATCGATATCTTATAAATGAACGGTTTAAAAAAAAAGAGTTGGTCCTATGTGCCTAGGTCCATACACTACAAAAAAAAAGATTATTAGAGCCAATTTTTTGGAGCAAAAAGCTGCCGCTATTAACAAAAAATTATTAAAGACTATTAGCGGCAGTTTTTTTTTAATAGCAACAGTTTTTGGTTGCCGTTAATATTCTTGTTTTTTCTAGTGATGCTAATCTCATATAGTTGTTTTTTTTTTTTTTTCTTTTTGTGTTTTGTTTTAATGAATAAAATTGTAAGTCATGTTTGACATTCTAAATCATAGTCACAAAGTCGGATTGGGAAATAAATCGGCTAGGTTAAAATTCAAAAAAATTTGACAAAATTTGGTATGTTCCGGAACAGATCTAGAGAAAGAAATTTTAAAAAATAAATAAAGAGTGACTATTCATTAAAAAAAAAAAAAAATTCTCGAATTAATAGTGAATACCACAGATTCTTAAATACAGGATTTTTTTAAAAATTTAGGTTTCCTCGCTCTACTAAATATCTCTTACTACCCAGAGGCTTTGACGATGTAAATAATCTTTTATAAATAAAGGCTTTTTAGAAGACAATGATTAATTTCAGTTAACTTTAGGAAAACATGATTTAGAAAGCTCACAACAAGAGCCCAAGTAGAGATCAAGGAAAATGATCTTATTGACATCATCATCAATAACATTTTCAGACCTCTTAAGGTAGCACTAACCTTGGGAGGTTACCGCAACTTTTCCGACCCTCTACGAACAAGTGGCACGGTGGCGCGGATGTAGACGTATAAACGTTGAAATCTTTCCACCTCTTTTGCCTTATTTCTTCGACTCCTCAAATGACCCGAAAATGAAAAAGAATAACCCCTAGGAAAGTGAGTAAGTGAATGATGTTTCTAAGTATAAGTAGGTTAGTTAGTTCAAGCACTACAAAAATAAAGTGTTTCAGCGGCATTTGCTGTTAAGGCAGTTTTTGGTAGCGGCATAACTAATAGTGGCAGGTTTTGGTAGCGACAGGATTAATAGCAGCAGTTTTTTGTTAAAAAAACTGCCGCTAATAATCTTATTTTTTGTAGTGAAGGGCGGGTATTTCAAGAGGAGGTGGGGGGGGGGGGGGGGGTGTTCTTGGGTCCATGGTATAGTAGGGTGGCTAGGATTTATGGCCAGGCTTCGATTACGTAGGTTAGCCAGTGGGATATTGGACATGGGTTTAGGGTTTGGCTTAGTGTGGTTGGGTAGGGGATTATTGAAAATTCTTAGGTTAAGAGTGGTTTGTGTGGTTGTTTTACTCTAATGAGACTTCAATTAGGAGTCTAATCAATTTTTATTGGGATAAAGAGGTAATTAGACTTCAATTAGGACTCTAATCAATTTTTATTGCGATAAAGAGGTAATCCCCGCAAAGAGAAAATATAGGTGCTCAAGAGTTTTAGCTTCTAGGCTAGTTAGAGGCAAATTGGTCCTAATACATGTGAAAATAAAATTTGACAGAAACTATTTTTACTTTTATTTAGTAGTAAGGATATGTATATATATATATATATATATATATATATATATATATATGGAAAAGGTGTCCGTCTTTCTGGGAGGACGGTCACCGTCCTCCAAGGTTCAAGGTGGAGGTCCACGTGGCATCTAAAATATTATTTCAATGCCACATGGACCTCGGGTGTATTGCTTAGATCATTTAAAAAAAATAAAAAAACAAAAATTGAAAACTCATATCCATCATGTGTTTTTTGAGCCGTGAAATGTAGACCATTGAAACTAGTCAAACATTGACTTATACTTTTAAAAAAGCAGGGGCAGATGCACATATATGCTTGTGGGGGCCTGGGACCTCACAAGTAGGGCTCACAATGGGCCGTGCTGAACCTACCGGGCCAGGTTCCTAAAATTTTCAACCTTGCCCTAACCCGGGCTCCGATATACTCAGCCCAAGCCTGACACCTATCGGGCCGGGCTTGGGATTTTTTTCAACTGTTTTTTCTAATAAAATTTAGTTGGGCTATTTTTTGTGGGCTGTTTTTTTTGTTTACTTTTTTTTTTAATAAAATTTTGTTGGGCTTGGGCTATTTTTTTCTAATAAAAGTTTGAAGAAGGTTAAGAATTTAATTAAATAATTATATTAACATTATAGAGGTTTAGGTACATGCTATTATTCAAATATATCATTTTAATTTGTTGCACAATAGTTATCGTGGACAACGGTTAATCTCAAGGCATTTAAGTAAATTATATTTAATTAAAATGAATTTTTTTTTTTTATAATTTTAAAAGGATAAGTATATATATATATATATATATATATATATATATATATATATATTTATTTATTTATTTATTTATAATATCCGGGTCGGGTGCGAGCCGGGTGTTGGAACACTTAACCCAAGCCCGGCCCGGATTGATCTGGGTTACAACATGTTTAGCCCAGTCCGGATACTGGACCGGGTTTATTTGATAGAAAGTACCACTTTTTCTAGGCCGGGTGCGGGCCAAATTTCGGGCCAACTAGACCCATTGAGAGCCCTACCTACAAGCTCCTCTAAAAGCTTTTAATGGCTAGTATCAAACTATATTTAAGGCATGGTATTTTATTTTATGACCCCCATAAACTAAAAATCCAGTGCTCTTAATTTTATTTGAGTTTGGATATTTGCAGCCAATGATTCGGTCTCTGCAGCGAAGACTTAGCTTGGAAACCAGTTGCAGAGATCAAATGTTCGGTTGCAAATAATCGAACTAGCTTTAAGTAAAAAAAAACTTTTCTATCTTCATTCTATCTCTCTTCTCTTTGCACTCCCTCTCTCCTCAATTTGCTCTCTCTCTCTCTCTCAGTTTGTGCTCAACTCTCTCTCTCTTCTCTCTCTTTTCTCTCGACGCTCTGCACTCTCCTCTCTCGAGCTCCACAGCAAGCATCTCTGTCTTTCCTTGGTTCTCCATCTCTCTCTCTTTATCTTGCTTAATCTCTAAATTTTTAAACCTTAACTTCTAAATACCTAATTGATGGTATCATGGTAACCCTATATTCATTTTTCAACCCTTGTTTTGAAATCCCTACTCTAATCCTAAACCCTAAACCCATTTCCCAATCCTTTTATAATTAACATTAATATTTTTATATTGGATCCGACTCTCATGCTTGTCATTTAAGCTCTAAAATGGTGTTATAATGATCTAACACCATCAATGGTTGAAGATTTTGTGATTTGTCAAAGTGATAGATCATAGATTGAATTGCAATATGCCAAAAAATGGTGATTTAGATAGA